>JAKUCG020000136.1:0-5440000 GCA_022539655.2 Ceriodaphnia dubia
CAACCTAACCTAACCTAACCTAACCTAACCTAACCTAACCTAACCTAACCTAACCTAACCTAACCTAACCTAACCTAACCTAACCTAACCTAACCTAACCTAACCTAACCTAACCTAACCTAACCTAACCTAACCTAACCTAACCTAACCTAACCTAACCTAACCTAACCTAACCTAACCTAACCTAACCTAACCTAACCTAACCTAACCTAACCTAACCTAACCTAACCTAACCTAACCTAACCTAACCTAACCTAACCTAACCTAACCTAACCTAACCTAACCTAACCTAACCTAACCTAACCTAACCTAACCTAACCTAACCTAACCTAACCTAACCTAACCTAACCTAACCTAACCTAACCTAACCTAACCTAACCTAACCTAACCTAACCTAACCTAACCTAACCTAACCTAACCTAACCTAACCTAACCTAACCTAACCTAACCTAACCTAACCTAACCTAACCTAACCTAACCTAACCTAACCTAACCTAACCTAACCTAACCTAACCTAACCTAACCTAACCTAACCTAACCTAACCTAACCTAACCTAACCTAACCTAACCTAACCTAACCTAACCTAACCTAACCTAACCTAACCTAACCTAACCTAACCTAACCTAACCTAACCTAACCTAACCTAACCTAACCTAACCTAACCTAACCTAACCTAACCTAACCTAACCTAACCTAACCTAACCTAACCTAACCTAACCTAACCTAACCTAACCTAACCTAACCTAACCTAACCTAACCTAACCTAACCTAACCTAACCTAACCTAACCTAACCTAACCTAACCTAACCTAACCTAACCTAACCTAACCTAACCTAACCTAACCTAACCTAACCTAACCTAACCTAACCTAACCTAACCTAACCTAACCTAACCTAACCTAACCTGGATCATTCCAGAATGTTCCTTGCCTTCCTCAGCTCTCTCAACCCAGCGTCGCACCCACCCCGCCACTCATCTCGTCACCTTCCGTGCCCCCTCATTAGCGTGTCTAGACATTGCCCTTGACCTTGTCACACATTATTTGATGTACTTTTTCGTACCCCCATCCTCCGCACATGCAACAAGCTTCGCCATTGGCCCAAAAGCAACACCGCATCGGATTGGATCATCGCCGGAAGGAACGACATCACTCATTGGACAGCACAGCACTCTCACTTTGTAAAACCTCCCTCTATTGGCCAAACCCATCCCCACGGATGCCCAACTAGAGTATAAAACCCACTGTCTGCCCCATCATTCATCATTTAGCACTACAACTCAGAGGCGAAAGCCGTTAGACGTCTAGTTGTTTCCAAGTGCGAACAATAAATCCTTAAAAAACAGTCTTGTGTCGGCTTGATCTCTTCATTTTCAATTCTTACCACCCGACAGCTGCTGTGCGTACTTCAGGACTTGGAGACATTCCAGCCCATTTCGACACAGTGCTCACCAGGTTGGATCCATCACTTCGCTCCAGAGCGTATGCTGTCTCCCCCGTGTACTACGGCGTACCGGGCCATACCCTCCTTCACTCAGCAACTTCACGGCTTTTTCCTGCTGTTAACCACTCGGAATGTGGGCTCAACCTGAGCTAGAGTTGGTGTAGGCCACCTGGTGCTCTCGCCGAGCAGGCTTTATTAGAGGCTCGTACCCGGTATCGAACCCGGGTCCTCTAGAGTCGCAGGCCGATGCTCTCCAGTTGAGCTGCTGACGACGGAACCCAGCCGACAAGCCGAGCCACATAACAGAAGATACTACATTTTATTCCCTTTATTTTTATATAAATACCCGTCTGTTTGCATTGGCCCTAGTGCCCTTCATTTTAATTATTCGCTTTGACATGGTAGCCTACTCCAAAAATTTTTTATTTTATTTTCGAATTGTCCTCATTATGCTCGTCATTTATGTGCAATCGCCATATTTTTCCGATGCTTCCTCGTCTATCTTTCTCTAAATTGAATTACCCGGTTTTGAACCCGGGCCCAAGGAAATCATCGATCGAGCCACCAGGACCATCCAGCTACCATCTGAGCCACATTTTCAGCCGAAAATTGGCCAGCAACAGGGAACCAACAGGACGGAACCCACCAGGCGCCGAGTGGAAACGGCCAGAGGGGAGAAATCGGGAAGATGGAGTCGAGTCTCCATTCTGGATCATTCCAGAATGTTCCTTGCCTTCCTCAGCTCTCTCAACCCAGCGTCGCACCCACCCCGCCACTCATCTCGTCACCTTCCGTGCCCCCTCATTAGCGTGTCTAGACATTGCCCTTGACCTTGTCACACATTATTTGATGTACTTTTTCGTACCCCCATCCTCCGCACATGCAACAAGCTTCGCCATTGGCCCAAAAGCAACACCGCATCGGATTGGATCATCGCCGGAAGGAACGACATCACTCATTGGACAGCACAGCACTCTCACTTTGTAAAACCTCCCTCTATTGGCCAAACCCATCCCCACGGATGCCCAACTAGAGTATAAAACCCACTGTCTGCCCCATCATTCATCATTTAGCACTACAACTCAGAGGCGAAAGCCGTTAGACGTCTAGTTGTTTCCAAGTGCGAACAATAAATCCTTAAAAAACAGTCTTGTGTCGGCTTGATCTCTTCATTTTCAACTCTTTCTTTGCATTGAAAATGCCTCAAGGAGTCTTCTCTGGGTCTATTTCTTCAAAATGCCTCAGGGAGTCTTCTCTGGGTCTTATTTCTTCAAAACGCCTCAGGGCATCAAATCTTCTCTCAATTATCTAAATCAATTAATAAAATGGCTACTGATGGAATGCGGCTAAGTCAGAATATTACCAAACCTGACTTTGCTTCATGAATCCTCTTTCTTTGCATTGAAAATGCCTCAAGGAGTCTTCTCTGGGTCTATTTCTTCAAAATGCCTCAGGGAGTCTTCTCTGGGTCTTATTTCTTCAAAACGCCTCAGGGCATCAAATCTTCTCTCAATTATCTAAATCAATTAATAAAATGGCTACTGATGGAATGCGGCTAAGTCAGAATATTACCAAACCTGACTTTGCTTCATGAATCCTCTTTCTTTGCATTGAAAATGCCTCAAGGAGTCTTCTCTGGGTCTATTTCTTCAAAATGCCTCAGGGAGTCTTCTCTGGGTCTTATTTCTTCAAAACGCCTCAGGGCATCAAATCTTCTCTCAATTATCTAAATCAATTAATAAAATGGCTACTGATGGAATGCGGCTAAGTCAGAATATTACCAAACCTGACTTTGCTTCATGAATCCTCTTTCTTTGCATTGAAAATGCCTCAAGGAGTCTTCTCTGGGTCTATTTCTTCAAAATGCCTCAGGGAGTCTTCTCTGGGTCTTATTTCTTCAAAACGCCTCAGGGCATCAAATCTTCTCTCAATTATCTAAATCAATTAATAAAATGGCTACTGATGGAATGCGGCTAAGTCAGAATATTACCAAACCTGACTTTGCTTCATGAATCCTCTTTCTTTGCATTGAAAATGCCTCAAGGAGTCTTCTCTGGGTCTATTTCTTCAAAATGCCTCAGGGAGTCTTCTCTGGGTCTTATTTCTTCAAAACGCCTCAGGGCATCAAATCTTCTCTCAATTATCTAAATCAATTAATAAAATGGCTACTGATGGAATGCGGCTAAGTCAGAATATTACCAAACCTGACTTTGCTTCATGAATCCTCTTTCTTTGCATTGAAAATGCCTCAAGGAGTCTTCTCTGGGTCTATTTCTTCAAAATGCCTCAGGGAGTCTTCTCTGGGTCTTATTTCTTCAAAACGCCTCAGGGCATCAAATCTTCTCTCAATTATCTAAATCAATTAATAAAATGGCTACTGATGGAATGCGGCTAAGTCAGAATATTACCAAACCTGACTTTGCTTCATGAATCCTCTTTCTTTGCATTGAAAATGCCTCAAGGAGTCTTCTCTGGGTCTATTTCTTCAAAATGCCTCAGGGAGTCTTCTCTGGGTCTTATTTCTTCAAAACGCCTCAGGGCATCAAATCTTCTCTCAATTATCTAAATCAATTAATAAAATGGCTACTGATGGAATGCGGCTAAGTCAGAATATTACCAAACCTGACTTTGCTTCATGAATCCTCTTTCTTTGCATTGAAAATGCCTCAAGGAGTCTTCTCTGGGTCTATTTCTTCAAAATGCCTCAGGGAGTCTTCTCTGGGTCTTATTTCTTCAAAACGCCTCAGGGCATCAAATCTTCTCTCAATTATCTAAATCAATTAATAAAATGGCTACTGATGGAATGCGGCTAAGTCAGAATATTACCAAACCTGACTTTGCTTCATGAATCCTCTTTCTTTGCATTGAAAATGCCTCAAGGAGTCTTCTCTGGGTCTATTTCTTCAAAATGCCTCAGGGAGTCTTCTCTGGGTCTTATTTCTTCAAAACGCCTCAGGGCATCAAATCTTCTCTCAATTATCTAAATCAATTAATAAAATGGCTACTGATGGAATGCGGCTAAGTCAGAATATTACCAAACCTGACTTTGCTTCATGAATCCTCTTTCTTTGCATTGAAAATGCCTCAAGGAGTCTTCTCTGGGTCTATTTCTTCAAAATGCCTCAGGGAGTCTTCTCTGGGTCTTATTTCTTCAAAACGCCTCAGGGCATCAAATCTTCTCTCAATTATCTAAATCAATTAATAAAATGGCTACTGATGGAATGCGGCTAAGTCAGAATATTACCAAACCTGACTTTGCTTCATGAATCCTCTTTCTTTGCATTGAAAATGCCTCAAGGAGTCTTCTCTGGGTCTATTTCTTCAAAATGCCTCAGGGAGTCTTCTCTGGGTCTTATTTCTTCAAAACGCCTCAGGGCATCAAATCTTCTCTCAATTATCTAAATCAATTAATAAAATGGCTACTGATGGAATGCGGCTAAGTCAGAATATTACCAAACCTGACTTTGCTTCATGAATCCTCTTTCTTTGCATTGAAAATGCCTCAAGGAGTCTTCTCTGGGTCTATTTCTTCAAAATGCCTCAGGGAGTCTTCTCTGGGTCTTATTTCTTCAAAACGCCTCAGGGCATCAAATCTTCTCTCAATTATCTAAATCAATTAATAAAATGGCTACTGATGGAATGCGGCTAAGTCAGAATATTACCAAACCTGACTTTGCTTCATGAATCCTCTTTCTTTGCATTGAAAATGCCTCAAGGAGTCTTCTCTGGGTCTATTTCTTCAAAATGCCTCAGGGAGTCTTCTCTGGGTCTTATTTCTTCAAAACGCCTCAGGGCATCAAATCTTCTCTCAATTATCTAAATCAATTAATAAAATGGCTACTGATGGAATGCGGCTAAGTCAGAATATTACCAAACCTGACTTTGCTTCATGAATCCTCTTTCTTTGCATTGAAAATGCCTCAAGGAGTCTTCTCTGGGTCTATTTCTTCAAAATGCCTCAGGGAGTCTTCTCTGGGTCTTATTTCTTCAAAACGCCTCAGGGCATCAAATCTTCTCTCAATTATCTAAATCAATTAATAAAATGGCTACTGATGGAATGCGGCTAAGTCAGAATATTACCAAACCTGACTTTGCTTCATGAATCCTCTTTCTTTGCATTGAAAATGCCTCAAGGAGTCTTCTCTGGGTCTATTTCTTCAAAATGCCTCAGGGAGTCTTCTCTGGGTCTTATTTCTTCAAAACGCCTCAGGGCATCAAATCTTCTCTCAATTATCTAAATCAATTAATAAAATGGCTACTGATGGAATGCGGCTAAGTCAGAATATTACCAAACCTGACTTTGCTTCATGAATCCTCTTTCTTTGCATTGAAAATGCCTCAAGGAGTCTTCTCTGGGTCTATTTCTTCAAAATGCCTCAGGGAGTCTTCTCTGGGTCTTATTTCTTCAAAACGCCTCAGGGCATCAAATCTTCTCTCAATTATCTAAATCAATTAATAAAATGGCTACTGATGGAATGCGGCTAAGTCAGAATATTACCAAACCTGACTTTGCTTCATGAATCCTCTTTCTTTGCATTGAAAATGCCTCAAGGAGTCTTCTCTGGGTCTATTTCTTCAAAATGCCTCAGGGAGTCTTCTCTGGGTCTTATTTCTTCAAAACGCCTCAGGGCATCAAATCTTCTCTCAATTATCTAAATCAATTAATAAAATGGCTACTGATGGAATGCGGCTAAGTCAGAATATTACCAAACCTGACTTTGCTTCATGAATCCTCTTTCTTTGCATTGAAAATGCCTCAAGGAGTCTTCTCTGGGTCTATTTCTTCAAAATGCCTCAGGGAGTCTTCTCTGGGTCTTATTTCTTCAAAACGCCTCAGGGCATCAAATCTTCTCTCAATTATCTAAATCAATTAATAAAATGGCTACTGATGGAATGCGGCTAAGTCAGAATATTACCAAACCTGACTTTGCTTCATGAATCCTCTTTCTTTGCATTGAAAATGCCTCAAGGAGTCTTCTCTGGGTCTATTTCTTCAAAATGCCTCAGGGAGTCTTCTCTGGGTCTTATTTCTTCAAAACGCCTCAGGGCATCAAATCTTCTCTCAATTATCTAAATCAATTAATAAAATGGCTACTGATGGAATGCGGCTAAGTCAGAATATTACCAAACCTGACTTTGCTTCATGAATCCTCTTTCTTTGCATTGAAAATGCCTCAAGGAGTCTTCTCTGGGTCTATTTCTTCAAAATGCCTCAGGGAGTCTTCTCTGGGTCTTATTTCTTCAAAACGCCTCAGGGCATCAAATCTTCTCTCAATTATCTAAATCAATTAATAAAATGGCTACTGATGGAATGCGGCTAAGTCAGAATATTACCAAACCTGACTTTGCTTCATGAATCCTCTTTCTTTGCATTGAAAATGCCTCAAGGAGTCTTCTCTGGGTCTATTTCTTCAAAATGCCTCAGGGAGTCTTCTCTGGGTCTTATTTCTTCAAAACGCCTCAGGGCATCAAATCTTCTCTCAATTATCTAAATCAATTAATAAAATGGCTACTGATGGAATGCGGCTAAGTCAGAATATTACCAAACCTGACTTTGCTTCATGAATCCTCTTTCTTTGCATTGAAAATGCCTCAAGGAGTCTTCTCTGGGTCTATTTCTTCAAAATGCCTCAGGGAGTCTTCTCTGGGTCTTATTTCTTCAAAACGCCTCAGGGCATCAAATCTTCTCTCAATTATCTAAATCAATTAATAAAATGGCTACTGATGGAATGCGGCTAAGTCAGAATATTACCAAACCTGACTTTGCTTCATGAATCCTCTTTCTTTGCATTGAAAATGCCTCAAGGAGTCTTCTCTGGGTCTATTTCTTCAAAATGCCTCAGGGAGTCTTCTCTGGGTCTTATTCTCATACGAGTATTGTACTTTCCATTTACAAGGAGGATTGCTGCAAGGGGTGTTATCTAAAGAAAATTGAAGAGACGCCTTCGTATCAATTGACGTAAAAGTCAGCAGTTCGATTGTGGGAAATAGTTTAGGCTCACCAAGTAAGTCTCTCGTGGGGGTGAAATTATCGTAAAACTAGAAAGGATGAAAAACAACATGTTTTACTGTGATACAAACAATGATAACAGAGGTGCAAATAACAAGAAAGTAAAATGTTTTTTTAAAATCAAACATAAAACAAGCTTCTTTGTGTTTTTGATGCTCAGTTACAATTTTACTTAATAAATAAATAATTTGCTTCTATTTGGAATTTCATTTTCTTTTGAGAGATAATGGTAAAGTAACAAAATTAAATAAATGATTAGCATAAAACGTATCCTACACCAAAGAAATATTCGGTAAAACTCTGATTTTTTCTCTGCAGTGTATGAATGGCAAAAAACGTGCCTATTGCCGTATACTATAAAAATGTTAGTACCTACTGACGTAGGATAATACATACTTTAAGAAATTTACCCGGAGAAGATACATGGTTTATATTAGATCCGATCGAAAGTGTCATTTTTATTATGTGTCCTGTTGCCGCTTCCAAAGTGTATCCACAATAGCCAGTAATTTGATTAATTACTCCGAAGTCCTTTGGGTAATTAAAGGAAAAATACACCATTAAAACCACCAGAACATTTACTACGATGGTCATAAGTACCGGTCCAACCTATAAATTTGAAATCAGATTGTATAATTAAATAGACATATTAAACATCAAAGATGTTGAAATTAGAAATATTGCTTAGTGGAAAAAATGAAGTTAAACCGTAAACAAAATATTTCAACAAATTTATGATTGAAAAAGAAATTTCAAATATGATCTTGTAAAAGGAGTTCGAAAAGAAACAAAGTCTCAAGATATTTATAAGATTCATCTCTAAGCCAGCTTTAAACAATTCCGCACTATTAATCTTTTATATCTAAGGAAATTTTGTTTCATTTCGAAATCCATTTACAAGATCATAGTTATAGGACCTTTACACAAAATGTATTAATAAAAATTGCATTAACTTTCAAAATTTTCCTTAATTTTTAAATTCAGTATTGCCTAGTACTCTTATGAATCTTAAACATAACTAAACTTTATTATTTATCGTTTGGGGTCTTATTATTTCATTTGCATCAAGCAGTGTGACAAAGTTCAACAACTAAAATTATTTTAGAAATTAACTGAGGTTAAATAATAACTTGCTTTCTATTAAGATTGAAATTTGCCGATTTAAATGTACGTGATCCTATTGACCCATAATAGGGTCCGCCCACTAAAAAGTCCGTTTGCGTTTTTTCACTTGGTTTTGTCTAAATATGGCACTGTTCGCCATTTGTGAGGTCGGGAGGGTTTTTCCTAGCTACAGTAAATCGGATATGGCGATCAAAGTTCAGCCAAAAAATTGTGTCTTGCAAGAACTTCCAAAAAAAATATATTTAATGTAGCTTGCCTAGACTAAACTTAGTTTCCAGCAACCATAAAAGTCAATAAAGAAAAGTCTCCAAAAGTTATCGCTATCTGGTGATCGGTTTAAAGTCAATGACCATTCCCTTACGGAAAAGTCACATGAAAAATATGTGAGATTCTCAACGATGTCCCCATTTATGAGATTCTCACAAGGTAATCAGATGAAAATCATGACTTAATTCTGTGTTTTGTGTAATGGGACATCGTTGAGAATCTCACATTTCTCATGTGACTTTTCCGTAAGGATTAAAACAAGTTTTTCTTGACCAACTGATGTCAAGGCCATAATCCTTACCTTCTTTCAAATAAACAATGCTCCGGAACTTCATGTTCTTACCTTGGAATGAATCACTTCACCGATATTCAGTTTTGATTGTTAACTGCTTTTGACGAGGACAGAAAAGAAACATACTCAAAAGTTGGTTTCAAATCAATATTTTCTGAATCAAGGCCAACCCAGGTCACATTTCATGTCCGTTTTACGTTAATTGATGTAGTTACGTTATCTGCCTACACCCAGTTTTCATCACTGGGCCTAAGCGCCTCTGGAAGGGGTTCTAGAACAGATGACTCGACTGAGTTGGCCTTGTGATTGTTTTAATAAATTTCATAGATTGTAGCATGACTGTCTGTTTTGTTACATTTTTCTTCTCGTTTGCTTAAACTGTGACGCCGTTAAAATAAATTTCTATTTGACAAATCCTCTTCCGTCAGTGTTTTTTGTTACGCTATTATAACATTTTTTTAATGTGATGATATAGGCCTATCGTATTGGTTGTTAAAAGTCGTCTTCTTCCTAACATTTTATTACTAGATGACAATGACAATATTATGGAAAGTATTATGGAGGGTGCTTTCTTCAAATTGGCACGAATTGCTTATTGAATCTTAATTTCTATTCAGTCGCTTGCTCTTAATTGTAATTTCTATTAGTCATCCCTAAAATACAGAACCTTTTTCTTCTTTCAACCCTTTACTTTGAAATCATTATGACCAACGTTTCCTGGATGGGTCTGGCCAACCTATTCTCGGAAGATCTTGATCGTATTCATCCCCTTTAGTACTGGTAGATATTGGGTCTCTAGTAGTTAGTTCCTTTTTCTAGCCTGATGAAGTAAGGTGCTTTTGGTTGCTAAAGTGGATCCCTAGTTTTTGGTTGTGTTCTCGCCAACTAGTGGAAGTTTCGCGAGTTGTCTGTCTCTAATAGAGCAGCGATTTGTTAGACTATTACTATTGCCGACGTTTTCACCAGATTTTAGCTATTCATGCCTTGTGGACAAGTTTACCCGTGACAAAATCACACAATTTGGCACTAAAAAAGATTAACATTGCAGAAAATAAGTAGTAAACCGAGACATTTGTGTCGCAATAACGGTTATTTTCAAGAATGGTCTGAATGTAAAAACCGTTCCAGTCCCCTGAAAATGCTAAAACTTGGGACCGATATATGACTAGGGTTCACTCTAAATTTTTTGGCCTTTAGTAGCGTTTTGATGAATCGTACTAACCTCTTCGATCGTGCTTAGTACCCTTAGTAGCTCCTTCGGCCAATTAACCAAAACGCTACTAACGGCCTAGTAGGCCCTGAAAAATTTAGAGAGTTGGCTTAAATTCACGAAATATTGAAATAGAACCAACTGTTGTGTCCTCTTTTGCCCTCATAAAAAAACTTTTAACAATCTAAACTGGATGTCGGTGAGGTTATGTGTTCAAGGGTTAGACCAAGAAGTTCTGGAGAAATGTTTCATTGAATTGAGGCAAGTATCTGGGCTTTTATTCCTCATAGCACACCCTACTATAGTAGCTACTTCGGAGTATGAGTACTGCAGAGATATGGAAGATGGGACATTAGATCTTAAAGGCACAAAAACACTTTTGGGTTCGCCAAGTATCGAAGAACTCTGAAGTACCGCTCTCGCCGAAGAGAGAGGTATCAAAATTTTTAAATAAAAGTTTTACATTTTCATCTTAAACTGTCAAAGTCTATGCTTTTTCCATTTAAGGATGCTCTTAATTTCCTAAAGTACTCCACCAGTCTTCCCGATAAGAACTTAATAGACAGGTTATTTGGTTTGCTTTTTGTATATGAATACAGTACATGAAGACAGTTGAATAGTATGTGTTGCCTTTGTCTAACCTTACTACTCTGCATCAGTGTACAAAGTTTCTTTTACGCAGACAATTCTTTGATTATTTCTTGTTCCCATTTTTATACATTACGGGTACTAAAAGGATATTAGCATTCATCCTTTTAATGGTATTTTAAAATTTTCGAACACAGTGTAATCACTTGTTCTTTTATTGGTACCATCTATCATAACCAGTATTATTTTTTGCCTCTTTCGTGAATAAGCATAGTTATTCTGGATAATTTGTTATTTTCTCAACAGCAGGTTGCCAAATTTGTTTTAATGAATGCCTTAGGTTCCCGCATTCAATGTGTTCAATTTGTTTATCATGGATGTATTAAGGGTTTAAGACGGGAGCGCATATTCCTGTGGTAGAATTGGGGGTTTTCCAAGCTGTCAAAAGCGCAAAGAACTAGGCTATACTAAGATTAGTTTAGCATGCCATGCAAGTTACCAAAAACAAAACTACTACAGATTTTGCCATCGCATTTGCTTTCCAAATCCTAAAATTGTCAGTATGTAACTTTTTTAACCACATGTAACTCACGTTCTGCCATCAAGTTATCATCAAGCGTTTTTAATACATGGGGCAATACTCAAGTTTTAGTGCGCCCGTCAAACCATAGGAATTCCTCATTAGAACCGACTTAGGGATGCTAAGTCGGTTCTAATGAGGAATTCCCATATAACTGAGAGTGCAAAATTACTGAAAGTAATTGGACTAATGGTGTAACTATGGAAGAAGGCATTCAAGAATTAAGTAGCCTGGCCTCTGTGTAACTATTTTCCTCAATCAAGTGTATGCATGCAAGTTAAAACTTTAATAAATCCACTTCGTGCTGGACCTTCAGGATTAGTTTGTTATTTAGTTTATTGTTTAATGAAGAAGAGGAAATAATAATGATTTTGTTGCCAAGTGTGGTCGTTGAATAGCTTTTTTCCATTTTTCAGTTAAACTCTTGGAAGGAGGATGAAATATGTATTTCTTCTGATTTCAATTTATTTGAAACACCGCATAGGAATACTCCATCATATTTAATTGTGTTTTCAGTTTAATCCCTCGGTAAATTTGAAACACGAAGATTACTCTCATTGTCTAAAAGTAGGGAACATTTTTTCGTTAGGTGGCGTGTTTTCGCGGGGGGTGGAAAGTGGGTGGAGTAGAGGGGGTGTAGGGTCAATCGCCACATAACAATCGCCGGAGGCGTTTTCCAATAAAGTTTTAGAACTCGGTTTGGGAAATGACGTAAAGAACTGTAGAACCTGAAGGATATGAATCCTTCAGGGATAACATCTGATTACAAATTGTACATCAAGTTTACTAAGAGAAACTAAATTAAGTGAAACCCTTACAAAAAAGTCTCATGAAATTCTCAATCTCAGTCCGAAAATTTGAGATTCTCATGAGAGTCTCTCTGATTTTAGCACGCGAATCTCAATTTTTCGGACTGAGACTGAGATTCTCCCGTTTATCTCATGAGAATTTTTTGTAAGGGAAGTTACTAACAGTTGGGTGTTAAGCTACTCTTTGACCATCCAGACCACCCCCAACTCTTCCATTTACGCCGTTAAACGGCTTAACATTTACGTCATTTCGACTTTCAGCTTTGGCATTTTCGCCGAATTATTTAACCTTGCTTCTATTTCCGATACAGCATGTACGTGAATTATTTAGAAACTCTTTTTAGCGTCCACTCTGTTGTAACGAACGAATATTTTCGTTAAATGGTAGTTTTATTGGGTTATTCTTCTTGTTACTTTTAGAGACTGATCAGCCTTGTTGACTGATCAGGAGTATCATGACCTGTTGCTTGGTCAGAGCTAGACTAAAGAATAAGTTGACGATGACAACATTTTATAGGGGGAACAAGGTCGAGACGTGGGAAGCATGGTCACAAGACTGTTTCAGGATAATGAAGCTGGCGGTTGAGTTAAAGTGAAGGTTACACTCTAAAAACAATAGTGTCTACTAAGCTCTTAGTTGTCTCGTCCGATTCGCTACTTACGAATTAGTAGTGCGATAGTAGTGCTTTTTTAGTAGTCTCGTCCAAAAGTAGACCCGTTTGTTTTTAGAGAGTATTAGCTAGGTGTTAAAATGGGAGAACCAAGGTTGTCGGCCTAGTGTTAACAAGGAATTAAATTTAAACTAAAATCGCGGTTGATGGTTCCTTACACTATCTGTGTTAATCTGAATTTTGAACGAGACGGTCCTTCTTTAAAACCTATTTTCTCCCCCTGTTTTCATAGAAAAATTAAATACTTTTAGTAATTAAGAAAGATATAAATCCACTGCGTGGTTAACCTTCAGAAGGATGTAAAAAAAAATTTTTTGTTTTTATTACGAACGTTTCCTTAACAATATGCCTTAATTGAGAAGTCACAACACAGCAACATGACTATTATCCTTTTTTGGTCGCCGTTTTTATTATCCGGGTTAATAACCACCACCATTCTTAGTTAGTACAGTATGTAGCATAAAAATCTGTCAGGCCGAAATTTGAACAGTCATCTAGTGTTAAGAAAAAAAACACATAAGGAAAAACTTGTCGCCAGGGTATTATGCGGAAATTGCGGAATCTGTATTGTTCGTTCGTCTGCTACTGCTGTCACCTGTCTATCCTGTCAAACTTGTCAATCGGGATGCTGTAAGGCTTGCTGTAATGGTTTATATCGGTAATTATGCTCTTTTATATTTTTCCCTTATAATAATATGTTAGATCTAATCTTTGCTCATACTTTTTCTCTACAGTATGCAGTTAAGCACAAAAACTAGAAATGTGTGAAGATATGATGGACAACTTTGGAACATATAGTGGCAATATTCCAGTCAAAGGTAAGTAAAACAGTGTGAAATAATTCTCTCTCTTGTGTGTTACACCTATTTTTTAAAATTTAACTTTCTAAGTAATAATAAGTAACAGGTTATAAGGCAAAACACACATGTTAATCTTGGTTCGTTATTTCTGGGCAAGTGGCTCATCATTTTTCAGAATGCTGACTGTCTTGGAACACGTATACTACAGCAGCTCTGGTCAGCCTTAAAAGGATTTAGAAATTGGTAATAATTTTTCTCGAGTGATTATATATGCAGTTAATATTTTGTATTCATTTCCTTGTGTCAAGCTACAAAATAAACACAATTACTTAATTGAGTCACCTTCAGCTAAAGCAACTTTTTCTAGATTAGCATATAGAGAATGCAATAACCCTTTACAGAATTCAGGCCTTGCTATATTATGCATCCAGAGTTCTTCAATAATTTGAAAGAGTTCCAACGCGTTGGTGGGCTGTGAGCGCTGTAAATGAATCCCCTTTTCAATGTAGGACCAGATAGTAGGAAACGGGCTAAGATCCCGGGACTTCATGGGCCATGGTTTTGCTTCAAATTCAACATGGTCTTTAAAAAAAGAGCGGACGACTGAAGAGGAAAAATTTTCCGGGTAATAAGATTTTCTGTCATATAGGAACGACATCGTTTTCATCCCAAAACGTGCCCAAGCCTCGAGGATAAAAGAGTCCTCCAACATCAAAACGTAATCTTCGTCGCCCATTTTCATATCTGGAATAAGGCGGATAGTTCCACCACCAGTAGAACAAAACCATCCCCATACACGGACGGTAACTCGTCCTTTTTTAGCCTTTAGTCTAATAGATTTAGGTGGAATGTTGGATACATGGCCAGATTTGTGGATGCTGAAAGGAAAACATAGGTAACGTGTCCGCTGTATTTTATGTACAAAGGTATTGATTCACTTACTAGAAAGCAGTAGCCTCTTGAAAGACAGTATCGTCCCACGAAGACGAAATATTCAATTTTACAAAATCCATTCTTTTTCTCCTCTCCCACGGTCTCAAAAAATCCACTGCCATTTACAACCAAAGGATTTAAAGCGGAAAACTTATTTATTTTAATATGAAGGAAGCATATAAGTTGACCTGAGCTGTTTTCAACTTTTGTGCTATCGAGGAAATTTAAGGTAGAGTAACAAAAACGTATTATCCCCTGGGCTATCTTGATACGTAATGGAATTGTGACTCTTTCAAGCCATACGGCTTTTTTCCTTCAGTCTCCTAGCGTTTTCCGTACTTAGGGGAGGGGGAATCATGGCTGCTAGATATCGTGGTGGCCATTTTCTTTTTTTCTCTTTACAAAAAATTGGCGTATAAGGATGAGTTTTCATCAGTATGTAAGGCAGCGGCCCGCCCCGTTGAAAATCATTCCGTTTGAAACGGTGTATATATCACTTGAAGGTAATGTCTCTCTCAGTATGGCGGAAAGAACGCCAGCAATTTGCTCTGGATTTTAAACTTTTCAAGTGGTGTGGAGTAACCTACACCGGCGAAAAATCTTTTTCGTGAGTTTTATTCCATACACAATCAGATTTCAGGATGTAACCATCATAATTTTTCTCTAGGTTCAACAAGAACGGAGAAATATCCTATTCTAGTGGGCTCCCAGAGTCAACAATCAACGTATGGGCGTCCTTTTCGATAACATCGGTCGGCGTTATGGTTAACATGGATGATGTCATCAATTTTCAAACCGTCCTCGATGACTTTATGCTGCCTTCAATCAACCAAGATGACCTACCTAGCCCGATTCCTATATTGTGTCCACCCGTCAACATCCACATCTGGCGTGACTGGGCTACAGCGCACTGTGCCTCTCTGATTATTTTGCCACAAAACAGCAACGATTTGAATCCTTGTGATTTACTTTGGCGCAGCATATTTACAAGTATTAGATCTGTAAGATTTGTTAGTAAGTCACATTTGTGGAAAGAAATTGCGGATTCATTTGACCGGGTAAGTTTGCAAGAAAGCTTACGGTTCAAAGCTGCGCTTTCGATGCGGGAGCGGCTGGAGAAAGTTGAAAGGGCAGGAGGGGGCCTCATTTATTACTAAACATTATTATTACTTTGTCAATTTGAAAATCATATAACATATTCTTATGTTAAATTGACTTGTTGTAATTATTCTGTTTCAATATAGATCGACTTTGAGTTTTTTCGTCAATCTTTTGTAATTTCTTACTTTTTATTTATTATATAAGAATTACTTTACCTTTACCTTGACCTAGGTCAATCTTTTGAACAAAAAGGGGAATGGTTCGAAAAAGCTCCATTGCGTATGATTTATGAGTTATGTTACAAGGGGTAAAAAAGCATTAGTATATATCAAGGCGAGTTGTGCGAGACACTCTGGTAATCATCTCCGAAATTTAGTCGAAAATGTTTCTCCGCGAGCGTGGTCACCTTACTCTTCAAGAGCGAGGCGCAATCGTTGCGCTTACTCAACATGGAGTAGATGCTGGTGCGGTTGCAGAAATAGTGGGCTGTCACGTCAACACAGTAAAAAATTGGAATAGGCGCTACGAAGAAACGCTGGATGTGAAGCGTCAAATTGGTTCAGGAAGACCCTTCAAAACAACACGCGCCCAAGACAGAATGTTGCTAGATGCTTTGAAAGCCAAGCCAATCACTACGGCGCAAGAAATCTTAGGTAATCTACTTATAGTCTTAAATTGCTCGCGAATATATTTCAGATGAGTGCTTAGTTTGTGCAAGTGAACTTGAATAGGCTAAAAGAATATTATAAATGGGGGAAATTTTTTGTTATTTTGAATATACATGTGAATGGGTTATGATATATTGGATTACTAATAGTGCGTGACAAAATGATAACGGTCATTATTTAGTTGTTAGAATAAATTAATATTGTGCAATTTTTCTAACCATTTTTATTTATTAAAAAAATAGACGTCACTGGGCTTCCTATAAGTCGTTATACCGTCTCTCGCAGTTTGAAAAAACATAAAGTCAAAGCTAGGGTCGCCGCATGCAAAGAATTTCTCACGGACGTGCATAAGGAACAGCGGCTAAATTTTTCCAACGATTACGGTATCTACGAAGATGAATGGTGGGACTCTGTGATATTTTGCGACGAGAAATCATTTGGGTATTTTACACCAATAATCCCATGCGAATATTATTTTTCTTTGAATAACAAAGTTCCAAATGTTAATTTCTTCATTGTTGTTCCAGCTCCGATGAAAGTGGCAGGAAATTTGTTTACCGGACAGACGGGACGCGGTATCAACCAAGGCATACTCAAACACTCAAGAGAAGTGGCCGTAAATCGGTTAATGTTTGGGGTTGGTTTTCTTCTGAAGGTCCCGGGGCTTTGCACCGAATAAATGGACGTTTGAATGGGCTACAGTATGTGGACATTTTAGAAAATGTTCTCTTACCAACCGCTCTCACCCGCTTTGGAGATTACCGTGACGAACCAATTCTGTTCGTTCAAGATCTTTCCTCAATACACACTTCCCATGTTGTAAGGGAGTGGTTTGAAGAACATCCTGACTTTGAAGTGATACCCTGGCCACCAAAAGGGGCCGATTTAAATCCTATAGAGAATGCATGGAGCGAAATGGTAAGGGATATTGAAGCTCAACATGTAACTAATGGCGACGAATTGTGGGAAAAAGTGTCTCATGTATGGAACAGTCTCGGGGCGCGCCAACAATATTGGAAATTGCTTGCCAGATCCATGCCCTCGAGGTTACATTTGGTGACAGAAGCTGAAGGAGACTGGACTAAATACTGATTCTCTTGAGTTTTGTATGATAATATTGTGGTTGCGTTGTCAATTCAACCTAAAACTTGTTATGACCCATAACAGTTACAATATATAACTCAAAACTAGTTTTCGTCAGAAAATCATTTTTATTTTAATTACTGGGCTATATGAACATTGCTATATTGATTCAAGAATTTGTTTTCACATTGACAAAGTGCAAATAAGCTTCCGGTTTTGTTGATTCGCCTATCTCTTCGCTGCGCTCTCGTCTCGGCATCAGCTTACTAAACGGCAACTGGGTAGCAATTTATATTCAGAAACAGAAAGGTAAACAGCTTGGGACAACATCAGGATGTCTGTTCTTTCATCCAATGCATCTCCGACGAACAGAGTTTTAAAATAGTCCTTGAAAAATGACAAGAGAGATGTTTTAACTTTTTATGACAAGTTATTTTCTGTCCTACCTTCTTGTATGAGAACTGAGTCTGTGCCGAATATAAGACAGCCACTCAATCTGTGAACAAAAATCGTGAATACTTCCAGCTTCCATCTGTTAGGGTAGTTTCACGATCGTCTCTAATATTTTGTTCTTCTTGCCTTTGTGAGCCATTTACCTCATCTCACTTTAATCTCATCTCTGTTTTCTAATAGAGACAGCAAGATTTAAATTATTTTGCCAATATAAAATATTAGTAAAAGATGGGTTGCATTAATAACAAGAGGCGCGTTTTCGCGTTTACTGTATTTAGTTGAGTTCAACCGTGAACCAGTGACGAGTTCACGCCAAAATGAATTTTTTAGGGGACTAAGTTCAACCGAATGAGATTTTCCGTTGAACTGAGCGAGTTGAACACTGGAAACGCCAAAATGTCAGTTTAGCTCAACTTTTTTTTAGCTCCTCCTTCACCCTTCCCTCTTCAAGCAGACGATTGTTGATTGTTGTCAAACGTCAAATCCTTAAGCTTCTGCAGTGTTCTTTGTAAGTTCGATATTTGTGATATTTTTCACATTATTCAGTTGAAATATTTACTACAGCTGGTGCTGAATATTAATATTCGGGAAATTTTATTATTATAAATATAACAATCGACGAGTACCTGTACATTTATCATGTTATTAGGTTGTTAAGAGTGCGACTATTTACAAAAGGATCGCAAATCAACATTAGTTTTTTCTCACTATTATCATACAATTGAATCGGAGGTAACAAATTATTTGCAAGCACAAGGGCATAAATAACACATTATCTTATTAGGAATAATGGAGAAGAGGAAGGCCTTGCTGTCTGTCATTTCAGTGAACTTTATTGAGATGCTAATGGAAAGTAGTTCAAGCGATGAGAGCAGTGAAGAAGAATTAGAACTCCAACAGCATGTTGCTATAGCTTCATTCTTCCCCGAAAGCCATCCTAAGCAATCCGGCTACATTCAAGTAGTGTTTTCATATTCTGATGCCGACTTCTGGAGGCATTTCAGAGTAAGTCGAGCCACATTTGGATTCATCCTCGACTTTTTTAACAAGGAAAAATTCAGAGCTGAAGTTGTATATCATGGTGGCTTCGAGCCCATGGAAAATCTTGAAATGTTGCTCATTACCCTTCAGTACCTTGGTAACCAAGGAGCGATGCGTCTGTTAGCAGATAAATTTGGTCGAACAGAATCGTCCGTATGCAATTCAATTCGTCTGGTATGTAAATTCCTCTTCGAAAAACAATCGCATTTCATCCGTTTTCCAAATCGCCGTCACCTTAACTCTGTTGCGAATAAATTTAAATCGCGATCTGGATTTCCTGGGGTAATATCTGCCATTGACGGATGTCATATTCCATTCCACCCTACTACCGCCGAAGAAAAGGCGTTTCGAAACTACAAGAAGTTTCACAGTTTTGTACTGATGGCCACCGTTTTAGCAGATCGTTCGTTCTCTTACATTTTTACCGGATTTCCTGGAAGTGCACATGATGCTACCGTCTTCAAGCGCTCGTCTTTATTTGAAAAACTAGATGGTGATTGCGCCGCTATGTTCAATTCTAATAGTTACCATATTATTGGCGACTCAGCATTTCCCCTAAAACCATGGCTGATCCCCCCATACAAAAAACCAAGAAACGGGCAGCTTTCTAGGTCACAAAAACGGTTCAACAAAAAATTATCACAGACAAGAATCCCCGTTGAACATGCATTTGGGGATTTGAAGAATAGGTTTCGTAGGTGTCAAGATGTGAAAGCAACTATTGAACATGCAGTCGATATCGTGGTTTCTTCTTGTGTTCTTCACAACATTTGTATTCAAAAGGGAGATATTCTACATGCCACTCGCAATGCTGTCCTCCATTGTAATGTAAACCCCAATGATATCGTGGGCGACCGAAATGACGGAGCAAATCACGATGTTGGCTACCAAAAAAGGGAGCAAATTAGAAGGGGGTTTGAACCTCGCAATGTAATTGCCTTTGCTAGACGATAACCGTTTCATTTCATGCAAATAATAAACAGCAAGTTATTTTGAATTCTCAGTTTCTGTATTCTGAATTAACAATACGTTTCCGTTTACGAACAGTTTACGTCGAATATTTAAAATGCGGTTTGTAAAATAACTTGGTAAGTAATAATTTGGTGGGTAGCAAGAACACAGGGAAGATTAATCTTTTGTCAATCGGAACCAGATGAAGTTTCGGATGAGCTGGGTGACCTATGCCTGTTCTTCTTTCTTCTTTTTGTCCCGCGTGTTGAAGGTGGTGTCCTATAATAATGATAAGACTTTTATTGATCAGCACTGTCAAGTGTCAACGAATAGAAATTAAGATGGTATTACCTGTTGGTTTGTTCTTGAAGAGGCTCTTCTTGTCTGTTTGTGGTGAATGCCACTTTCAATATGTCCAACAGCTGTTGTGACTGGTTCAGTTTATCTTCATGCCGTTTCTGCTTCATCGCCTTATTTTCGATCTTCTCGTTCTCTCTTTTTTGGTTGTTTACGACAAGGACGTCCAACATTTTTTGAAAGTTGGATGCCTTTGACGGTCTCCTCTTCCTTTTACTCTTGTCAGTTCAGTATTTTCATCCGACGAAGAACAATCCAATCGCTTCTTGTTGGATATGTCATTGTCAGAATTCAATTCTTGGTAGGCCTTTTCCTCATCTGACATATTTGGGCATGATTCTTCAGTACTAGCCCTCACTCTCTCTGACAATGAAAATTGTAACAATTATTAGCCTTAATGCTTTGGAATACAAAATACAATCATCATTACCAAATTCTTGAATCTTTGATCGATTAGTTTCGTGACTTAGTTTTTTTGGTTGTTGTGTTATGTTGACAGAATCGCCGACGTAACTAGGATTCAAGTTTTCACTGCCACCTGAATAGAAAAGATATGATTATTAGAAGTGTCTTACAGTTGCTACAGACCTCAAAAACATCATATAAGTATTCAACTCACCAACAATGTCCATAATTTCTTCATAGTATGGTGGCTTGTGATCCAGTACATCGGCACCAGACCCAGTTTTGGTGATCTCTGCATTGAACTTTGAATATGGCTTTAAGAGATTTTGCCACTTTTGTGAACAGGAAGTTCCAGGTTTTGCTGATTTAATGGTATATCCAAGACGATTGAGTTCCACAGCAATGTCTGACCAAATCTTTGCTTTCTTCGTTGTTTTATCACAGATTTTTGGCCATGACTTCTTGACCAATTCTAGAATATTAAATCAGGATAATTACATTCAAATATATTGGATTTAAAGAAATAAACTTATATACTTAAAAACTTTATTGTAGCTGACTCGTCCAACAGCTTTTGGCTCGCTGTTTTCTTTCCGTTCCAAATAACTTTCTCGTTTTTTTGAACCTCACTTGTTCCAGCAGGTAATTCAACAACTACTTCCGATTCCGCGTTAGCCATTTCAGATTCTGTAACATAAAATACTAATTGATTTCGTCCGTTTATTACTACTTCTACTTCTTCTGATGATGAATCAGCCATTTAATTACTTTTTCTCTGCGGTCTGACACACTCTCACACACTGACAGTCTGTCAGTCACTTTTTGTTTGATTCGTCTGCAGATATTGAACGTTGCCGGATAAGAATATTGAAAAGGGGTGTCGTCCTCAAGATATGGGTGTGTCTTAGCTCAACCGAAGAGCTCAACTAAGGAAAATACCTTAGTTGATCGAAAGGCAAAATTCGGCTTCTGTAAGTTCAGCTGAACCGAGAAATGAAAACTAAGTTGACGCCAAAACGTAGGTTAAGCTGAACCGAGTTCACGCAAAAATGCAAGTTGAGCTGAACCAATAACCCGTTCAGCTCAACCAAGTAGCGCGAAAACGCGCCTAAGGACTAATGAGAGGAAAAAGATTAAAACCGGATCGCCCTGCATACAATAGTATAGAGCCAGAGAGCAAACACACTTGAAAGTTTGCTAGAGGCAGCAAATAAGGAGATAAATTACAAGTGTGGATGAAGAGAAGAAGTAGATTAGTTGAAACAGTTAAAATGGTAAGTGAGGAGAGCTATAAACTTACCCATTTCTGTTTGTATAGATTTGGCGCAAACTTGGGTGAATCGAGAAGAGCAGCACAATCGTGGTTCACCATGAAGTAAAAGCAGTCTAAAAGAGATGAACAGCTACCTCATTAAAATTACACTGCCTGAGTAGGACATGGCTTTTAATGAGCTAAAAGCGTCAAAATCTTTTTTGTTAGCACTAATTAATACTTTGTGGTGTATTATGATTCTAAAATAGTTGTAGAGGTTCTTTTTTATTTCAACGAGATAAGAGGTCTACATATATCTTGTCAATTGAAGTGTGATTTGATGAGTCTTGCAATATGAAATTAAATCAAATAAATTGGTGTGTTCTACCTAAAGACCATTTGCAAGGTTATTTTTTATGCACATTCCTTATAATAGTTGACATAATTATAAATAGGTTACCTATAGCTTGTTAGTTTGCCCTTTTTTGTTGTTGAACGGTCAACATTCTGTCCTAATTGTGTAAGGGTGGCAACCTTCAGCTTACAGGTTTCTACTCGCTTATCACTAATTGCTATCACCAGTTTTGGTCAATCTAATTTTAAAAAATCAATTAGTGCACTTAGGACAGCAAACGTTAGCAATACTGGGCAACTATTATTGCAAACGTGTTACTTACAATGAGGTCATGACAGCATTTAAGTCATTTACACCAATTGTTGTCCATCAGATGTTGTATTCATGACTCAAAGTGCATTTATGAATCTATCTCTACTAAAAAAGCTGAGAGCTTGAAAGAAATATGGTTATTAACTTAGAAATGTGGCTAAAAAGAAAAGGAAAATATTTACCGAACGACAAGTTTTCAGAATTTTTGTTGACAGCACAGCTGGTACAATTCACAGATCAACAGCAGACGAGCCCATTCCGCAGATTATTCCACAAATGGTGGAAATGGAATATCTCTAACGAGCTTTCACTACTATACACTAGATGGCTCTGTTTTATTTTTGGCCAGACAGATTTTTATGCTACATACTGTACCAACCAGACCATTAACAGCGGCGATTTGGTTCCTGAAAAAGAACTTCTTCAGTAGTATAGGCCTACTGAATCGTTGAAGTAGGAACAGAAAACACTGAAATCCTACTTATTTCGCAAAAATCGCCTACTTACTGCTAAGAAAATTATGCTTTTTTACTATTTAGATACTTAAGTTTGTCACTACACTACTGAACAATTAAATCATACTTAAAATTAAGAGGGATAATTTAAGTTTAAGTAGGTTTAAAGCTTCAGTAGTTTAATTTTTTTAAGAACTTAAGAAGTTTAATGGTATGCCTACTGAATACGCCAAACAACTAAACTAGCTAGGATCACAACAAAGTTCCTAAGTTTCTTTAAAAACAGCTAAAGTTTGGTAAATTTTTATAAAGAGCGGTTCGTTCTATTTGTTTTTATATCTTTAGGAAATTTAATAAAGCTAATAGAAAATAATATCAAACAGTATATATTGATAATTTACAAACACCTAATCGATTTCTCCACGTTATACAAATACTTTACGTATTTTTCTGCTCGCGACAGTTTTCGGCTGACCACATGTCAAATTCATTTTCAGGTGTAAGGAACGAAGCCGTTGGAGATCTTTCCCCTCAGTACATTCACCCTACAAGGTCAGCGAACTATTCTTCTCTTCTATGGCGCTCAAGGTCGATTCAAGCAACATTTTACCATCCTCTATCGGCCTCCCTTTTTATTTGTATTTGACATTGTCTCTATCTAGGATAAATGCGACAATAAACTTGTCATCTTGAGCTCAGTGCTTCCTTGTCTGTTCATCAGCTTGGTTCACTGTGTCTCACCCTAGCCTAGAACCAATCGAGTTCTGCCTGACTCGATGTGGTTCGAAGCTAGTCCACCATGTCCTTTGTGTTGTAAATTATATGTAGACGTGTCAATAAACATCTGACGAAACGGGAGTAAGACTTTTCATGTTTTACACAGGTGAGTTTAAGTCTTTTTTTACTTAATTAAATATAATTTTTCTTCTGTGTTCATATTTTGAATGGTACTCGTATTGTGAAAAGGAACTCAGCCCAAAAATGTGTGACGACGATTGAAAAAAATCACTCTACATCGACATCACGATTTTCTACACAAAGTATTAGGTATACCTTTCAAATTTCTTTCATTACCCTTGTATGCATGTTTGGATTTACTTTAAGGCGGCTTTTGAAGTCTCATATTCAAGTGGAAATTAAAAGGGACCACGACACACAAATCTCTTGCACAGAAATTGGTTCAAGAGATTTTGGATTTGGAACGGAGGTCCATTTTGGAATTTGTTGGTGGTATAGGTAATGGAAACAAGGGACTAAACTATAATGTTATAATTGATGTAACCCCTTTTAAAATTGCAGATTATGCCTTGGCAAATCTGGAACTGATTCTGCAGCGCAACTCAATCAGCATGTCTTCAGGCCTCACCCAGGTCTGAGAGTTGACCGTTCCAGATAACACTGGGAAATTAATAGAATAGTTACAAAGTTTTACTCTATTGAACAGCTAGTCTGTTAATATGTGTTTCAGGTTAATATGCTGTATGTTAATGTAATGTTATGTACTCGATATTGGTTTTGATTCTTATTGGTTAAATAAAACATGTTAACTTGGGCTGAAACTCAAAAGATGTCTTCGTTTTTCTTGATAGTCAGTATTCTGGTTACCCAAAATGTATTCCCTACTGAATTTTGAAGAAGCCCAAACCCCTACTGAAATTTAGGGAACCCCCTAAAAGCAGAATTAAGTAGTATTAATACTGTTAAGTAGGATTTCTGTTTTAAGTAGGAAGGCCGTTAAGTAGGCAAAATTGCATTGAAGTAGTTTGGCAATAGTTAGGGTCTTTAAGTAGCATAAAGTCAGTAGCAAAATCGCTGCTAAGTTTGCAGGTTATTTCAAATCGTCTTGACCGTATCCTCTTTTTTACCATTTTGAAATATTGGTGGACGGCTCATCCTCACACCTTATTTGCAACTCACGTTTTATGTGGTTTCTTGCAGCGACCATATCGTTTTTATGGCCCTTGGCAAATCAAACAGAATAAACTCACTGACCTACAGTAGGCACCGCGGAAAAGGGTAAAAGTTCCCTTTTTCCCGTTTTTAACACGGGAGCAAATGGCGGGAAAAAACTAAGCCCCCGGGCAGGTCGTTTTTCAAAACCTTTTGAAAAAAATTCGTCCATCAGTTTAAGATAAGCTTAAACTGTGGGATTTTTTTCGACCACAGGATGTTACAGGCCTAGGTGTGGGGGGTGGATTCACAAGTTTCCTATTAAGACTGTTAAAAAGGGGGGAGCCGCCATTTAACCCCGTGGCGATAACGAAAAAAGGGGCTAGTTTTTGAAAATTTATAAAAAATTGGCGACGGGTGATTCAACTTTCAGAGTTTCACAGGAATTTAGAAAATAAACTCAACTACGTGAATATCTAACGTGAATATCTAGGAGCGTAGTGATGCGATTTTTTTTCCGTGTCCAAAAAAATTTGTGGTTCCGTATTGATAGCTCCGTTTGCTTCACCGAGAATGGCTTATTTCAAAGTAGCCAGCCGTTTTTTATACTAGACTCTGCGTTTCTTTTTCGATGAAACAAATAGATAGCTATTAACCCCCAAGTAATAGTGCAGTCGCGTAACTCATTAATCCGCAAATTGAAGGTTGTACAATCGTCTTGCCTTCGTTTAGCTGCACGTCGTCTCTTTCAAGTTGTCGCACCATTCTTCCTACCAGTTTTTGGGCAAATATCCCAGATGGTTTTGAAAATTCAAGATTTTTGAGCCCAAAAATGTATATAAATTTTAATCCGCCTTTTCAGCAGGATTGAGATGCATGTAGTTGAAAGAAACTAAATAATAACAGTTTTAAAATTAATAGCAACCTTTTACTTAAATATTTATATATAAATATAAATATTAAAAAAAACGTACGTTGATAACAATTCGAAGTACGATACCCAAATATATAAACTGCAAGCTAAACGACCAAAATTAAACTTCTTATCATATAAATATTTAATAACCCAAAATACCCGAAGGAGCACCGGAAGGGGTCATATTTATAGCTAACAAAGTGTTTTGTCTTTAAAGTCTTTTTCGCCTATTATTTGCTGTAATTTAACCTTTGAAAAAAGTGTGATAAGGAATTGAAATAAGAACATCCATTACCGTATGATTGCGCCATAACCGCTAGTCATCACACTAATTATACAGAATGAAAAATATTTACTTGGTAATAATCTAGATAAGAAGTAAAATAGTTTAGTTTTTTCTTATACTCTCAAACAATATGTTCCCTTTTTTCGAAACCTAAATGTTAAAGAATTAGAATGGCAAAGTATGTTTTTAAAAAATGAAAACAGAAATTAGAGAAGACAAAATCCCCTCAACTAAACCTAACTTCGTTAGAAGTCCATATCAGTTGGTTAGGAGAGAAATGGCATACAAAAAACACGAGTTTGTGAGAAAATCGTTCTCTACCTTTCTAAACACAATTCCAGTTTTACATTGGGAAAGAAAAAGTGAAACAAAATTTTTAATTTCAACTTTTTTCATGACCTCGAAAGTAATTTTCTTTTTTAGGAAACTTGATCGCCATAAAACCAAATTAAATTATTTCATTTTTCTTGAAACATATGTATAAATTCATTTCATGACATATATCTTAGAGACAAATTGCCTGTCATCATTTTCTTCATTTGGAAACAATAACCTTGATATTTTTAATGTGTCCTATCAGGCATTCAGGCAGTCAGAACCTGCTTTTGTGAGGTATTTGCACTCGCATTTGCCACTCTCTTTCCTCTGGACTGCATTCATGAAAAGAATTAAAAGGGCAAAATTCTGAACTTTTGACAGAACTGAACAGTCCAGCGTGTCATTTTATTAAAATTGCCTACCAAGTCTAATTCTACAAAACACGTTACTAGACTAATAGTTACAATAATTCTCTGTTTTAAGTTATATGGTATATAGTTTTACCTTATTATTATAACATAACATATCACAGCATCGGTAAAACTCAGTCAGAAAAATTCATTTAAATGGGCGTAGCTTACTTTAAATTAACACATTTACCTTTTTAGAATGTTAACTTACTTTAATAAAGAGCATTCTTCTTAAGCTAATGTATCGAACTTATTACAAATTAAGCAGGGTCACACAACTTTCATTTTGTTTACTTATGGCTACATACCTATTAGACTTTCTAGTATCCAGAAAAGATTTAAATAGATAGATTGAATCGAACAGAATTGTATTCAACCTAACAGAGTCAAGGGATGCAAGAAGCCAAGAACTATGAATAAGTGATAAACTGAATATCACAAAGCAGCATCTACAAAATTAGAAAATGATTTAACATGATTCTTTTCGTCCACGCACATCAGGGCGTCGAACTCTAACAATCCATATAATGCAGGGTAACGAGTCTTTGAACAGTAGTATACACTCCACATAATCAACAACATTTTCCAAATTGATAAAAAAACATTCAACTAATTTGCATCAACTTCGTGTCCATCGTCGTAGAAAATACGCAGCTTTTGTATGTTATCTATACACCCATCTACAGCATATATTCGGCAGTAAGGACACATTCCTCGTACATTTGGAAATACAGGTTTTGTATTTTATCCATACACCCATCTACAGCATATATTTGGCAATTAGGATAAATGCCTTTTTCATCGGAACAGACCCACCGACGTGACAAACATCATTAAAACACAGTAAGGTATAATTATGTGAAACCATATAAGTGTATCAGTTGCATTACCATATCGAGACTTTTGAGAGTACTCGGTTTCTTTTGGGCACTTTTCCCTTTTCGACTTCTTTTGGTGGAGGAGTACTTTTTCATGTTTTGACATATTTGTAGGAGTTTTGAGCATTCTTCTGTGTCGGTGTTGTATTCGTCAATAAAAAAATTCTTGGAATGTCCAATCAATTCATAAAACTTGGTCTTAAATGTATCCTCAGATATGCTCATCCTGGCAAGGCCGTCTCCATAAACCTATTTGGAAGATTTTAATGTTGAATTAAACATAATAAATACCGAGTTTAAAGTTGCCACTTAATGTCACTGTAAGCAGGAATCGCAGATTTGATTCGCTTGAAAAGCGTCTTCTGTAGATTGGCAAAAACATTTCACCACCCTTCTTATTTGTCCTTGCCATTCTGCACGTCAGCTGCCGCTACTACCGGTCTCAAAGTTGTGTCAGCTGAGCAGCGTAAAGATAAATTCTTCGCTGCTTTTCTATAAAGTTTCAGCCGTGAAGCAAACTTTGGGAAGCCTCTAGTGGGAGAAATACTTTGCTGTTCTTGACTTAATGGATCTCTAAAACATAAAAGGCTTGAATGTTATACTTGACATTTGACACACAGTATAGGGACAGACAAAAAGGGAAATAAAAACGCGGATTGCCTACCCTTCCTCTTTTTCGTCATTATGCACTGCGTCAGCCCTCTAGCAGGGAAAATCACGAACTAGAGCGAAGGGGTTCTCTCCCTTTTTTATAGTTCTATGACAATGGCAGTGATTTTTACATTTTTTCCGGGTTCAAAAACTATCCTTCAAAATTATCTGCCGTCAATACCCTTTCACTATGATATAAAGGCCGTCGATGCGCATTATTTTGGTAGAATTACAGTTTTCAGGAACCTAAATACGGCACTGGGCGCTGAAGGAGCATTCCGAAAATCCCATAAGAATGCATGGGCGGCAACATAAGTTCTGTCAATAGGGTTGTTGCATGATAAAAAATTTCCTTAGTTATGTACATGGCTAAATGTAGTTTTTTACGCTGAATTTCATAGTATTTTTTATTTATTTTACAAACGAAGTTAAGTAGGCCTAATTTGGGTTTAAAGTTGAAATAGGCCCCTCCCATTCTAAAACGGACCCCCGCCATATTTGGTGGGAGGTCCTTAAATTAAGATGAATTTAGCAGACGAATCGTCCAAAACTCGTATCGCGTAAAAAATGTAAACAACAGCAGACGAAGCAAAATTAGAAGGGGTAAAAAAAGGATTTAAGACGATTCGTCTGCTAAATTCTTCTAAATTTAAGGACCTCCCAATAATAAACGAATAGTTTAAATAACAGTCTACCATAACTAGTTCCATCAACTGAAATGCTAAGAATGTCCTACACAGTAAAGCCTTCATGTGCGTTGAACACAAATCAAAATTTGCAAAAATCAAATGTTGCTGTTTTTTCTATCAGCTCTGAACACTCTGGTGGTCTTGTTGATGGCAATTAAACAGTAGACACACCTGAAGGGGTTTTGTAATGTAATATCTAAAAAAACAAGTAATTTAGAAAAACAATTTTACAAGAGACTCTTTTACCTCTCTTTCTTGATTTCCTCCGTAACATCACGATACAATTTTTTTGCAAGTTCTGTGATTCGGTTGTACTAGACATCTCCATCTCCTCTCCAAAATGTGTATCAAATATACAAATAATGATATCGCTGATTGAAGTGAGCAATGTTCCTTCAAAATCAAGAATCGAGTTGTCAAGCAGCATCTCCTTGTAAGCTGAAACTTCAGTGACAGCAGATCAGACTCAAGCCTCTCGAATGGTAGACAAACAGTTTTTTTTATAGGATTGTTAATTTATAAAAAAGAAACAGACACATACAGATGGCATACAAGAAACTACAGTTAAGACTTAACGAATCGAATGAATACACTGTTAAAAATGGTTTCGGTTTTTGTCCAATTTATATTGCCAGAAAATGGCATGGCATCTCTGAAACGGGCAACTCGTACAGTTTTTCGGCTGGTAGGCCGAAAAATGGAACGCTTGAACCGAAATCGGGCACGACTTCTGAATACCGGCATTTTCAACTTCCGTATTTCAGACTCTTAGCCGGAAAGCGGGAGATGCTCCGAGATACGTACTCTTCCCCCCTTCCTCCCGATTAACATCATGGTTATCAAGGTTGTCCACTGCCAAGATAGAAACCACAGAGCTATTTCGTTTGTTTGTTTGTTTTTATTGGCGATTTAATGAAGTAAACAAATCATTTTTCGTTTGAAAAATCGGGAAAAACAAATACGAATGTAATTAGGAAAACAATATGGCAATGTCGGAACTTTTGTCACAAGAGATTTTCATCTGTCTACCTTTCTCTTGCTAGTGTAACGTTCGTTCCTTTCTTCAAGACAATGTGTTCACTAAAGGTTTTGTAAGGTTGGTATGGTAGGTTTTATATTAGTATAAAATCAGTAGACCGGCAGAGGGTTTAAAGCTAGTCTGTGCATTTACAAAAGTGTGCACTAAAGATAATGGTGAAAACTGCGACCTCGTTTTTAAAAACAGATATGCAAAGATATTGGATGTAGCCTACACACTTTTAGTAAAAATTTAGACAAAAATAACTCGTTCCTTAAAATGTCATTAATTTGTGTTTAAATGGAGTGTGTTTTTCACAGATTAGTTTGTTGTGTAAAACCAAATCTCTGTGAAAGATTATGGTTCTCGTTCCATCTGCCATCACTTTCAGTCAAACCTCATCTGAATAATCATGAACGTTAACTCAGGTTAAGACATCCTAAATCTTTTATTGTTCAATGCTTTTTAACTTTGCCCATACTATATTTTCCCAATTGTTTTCATACAGGAACTTCAAGTAGCTGTCGTTTTTGTTGGATACAATGTTGCAGAGATGGAAAGCACCATTACAGTTTCTGTTGATCGCTCCTAGTTTTGGACTTAATAGTTAAAAGTAATAACTTAAACACATTACTGACATAGGCATATCATACTAGAATACAAACAATCACAGTGTATAATAGTTAATATTCCCTTTATTGCATCACAGATACTCATTCACGAAAAGCAGTTGGACCCTTCACTTTAACATTTCCATTGGCACTTGCAGTCTGGAAGAAGAGAATTCGGCTTTGCATTCATTTGTTGGACTTGGTAAAATAACTGTTCTCCTATATGTCCTATTACCTGCCCTGTGTTAGGCTTCCTTATTTTCTTTTAGAATCAGCAAATTCAACTCTGGTAGTCAACGAGTCTCCTTATCCTCATCCCCAGTTTTTGCATGAGCTGTTATGTAAAAAACGCCTAAGTCCAATCGCGTTTTCTCGTTTCACAAATTGTATTCTTTATTGAGTGCGTCCATTCCATATGTTTTAGATATGCCGTATTATCTATTTATGATCTAGACATGATCACTTCTTGTTTTGTAGCTACAATGTATGGGAGTGACAGTTTAAAGTAAATACAATAAAAACAGCTTCTGTAGGTCAATGTCTAGTACGAATTTTCATTCTTGCTTTAAGGGTATCACCTTTGGTAATGAATAATTGGCCAATTGAGAATGAAAAAAGCCTTAATTTTGGCATTAAAAATTCGTGTTTTCAGTAAAATAAATAGCCTATTTCCGTCATTTAAAAATGCCGATTTTAGGCAGCAAATCGCACACCTGAATTATCGGCAATATTTTTGGACATTCTGGCAGAATTGCTTTTCGGCAATTTTTTCGGACAAAAATCGGCAAAGTTTTTTAACAGTGTAATAAATCAACTTACCTTCAAAAACGCCAACCCGAGTTGCAGACGAGAATTTGGTGGTCGACGGTCAATGTTCCTCCAAAATCAAGAATCGAGTTGTCAAGCAGCATCTCCTTGTAAGCTGAAATTTTAGGGACAGCAGATCAGACTCAAGCCTCTCAAATGGTAGACAAACAGGTTTTTTTTTATAAGATTGTTTCTTTAAAAAAAAGAAACAGACACATACAGATAGCATACAAGAAACTACAGTTAAGACTTAACGAATCGAATGAATAATAAATCAACTTACCTTGAAAAACGCCAACCCGAGTTGCAGACGAGAATTTGGTGGTCGTTGCCAAATGTAGAATTGTCACCTGTTGTTAATTAAATACGAAAATGGTAAAAGTTTGTTAGACAAACACGCCTTAAAAAACGCAGCAATTTTCTGGATCATATGAAACACGGTCATTCGCACACTAATCCATTTTACACTAAATACTCAACGAGTTACAACAGAAACTCACGGAACTGTAATCAGCTATTCTCAAAATTTCAGTATTATACTCTCTACGTAAAATGTCCGGTTTTATATCGGAAATATAAATCTACTTGCTTAAGTGGACATTTACTCCAATAAAAAAAAAAAATTTTGCATTTCACTTAAAGTCATTTTGGCCTTTTTGTTAAGTTGGTAAGAAACCGGACATTTTTCGTTGAGAGTAGTTTCTCCGATTCGCCAAAACAAAGCAAGGGAGCCAGGTAGATTGATTACGAGGCACATACCCATCTGTCCCTCTCGATCGTAAATTGAATTCACAACTCTTTCGAGTTTGTAATAGCCTGTACGGAGGACTAAGTCAATGGAATAAAAGCAAATCGGAGAAAAAGAAAGAAAACAAAAAAAAAATTGTTGCGTTTCTTTTTTTCGAGGAGAGAAGCAAGTTGACGACCACCTTAATTGTTGTCTGGTTGCATATACGTGTTACACACCCATCGTCTTCCCCTTTACGTCTTTTTGTCTTTTGGTGTTGTCTCTGGCTGACATTTTGCCTGAAAAGGGCAAGCTTTCGGCTAAGATAACACTCTGGCATTTTGTTGTTAAGTGTTGTTTTCTTTTTCCTCCGTTTATTTGCATTCTACGTCTTTGGTCATTGTTGTGTTGTTTCGCTAGTTTTCCGTTGGTTTTCCTTTTCTTATTCTCATCAATGTTTGGTTTGTCTTGGTCTTCTTTTAAAGGCTCAGAACGTTTAACAGGTACTTTTCTGACTCGGTTCAATAGATCAAAGTGGTTGCAAAGAAGTATCTAATTGTGCAATGATATCGCTCGTTGTTGATTTAACTAGTGTTTCTCGCTCTTACCTACCCTGCACCACGCACGTATGTAATTGTTTTTTTCCTTTTTATGTATCGCCATGAAATAGAATCATGCATCACGGGACGTTTTTCTCCGATTTTGGGTCATCGGCGAGTCGACTGCAATTCATCGTAAAGGAAAGCGCGGCCAAATTGAAAGAAAGCGGATGAAAATGCGGCAACCTACCTATTAAATAATTATTAACGTAACTGGTACCAAACAAGTTTTTTTTTGTGTATTGAGGTTCCTTTTTCTGCATCGGTATGCTGTGTTCAATCATCGCAGTCATGGCGGACTAGAAAAAACACACAGCGGGTTGTGAAGTAGGCCTACGCAAAAGACACGAAACTTTCGAGAATCATCATTCGTCCACTAGTTTTTCTTCAATGGCATTCCAGTCGGTATCGACCTAGTCCCAGAATCACCGATATTATTTACATTATCTTTTTACACCTATAATTAATTTATAGAGATATCGGTGATAAAATATCACAGTTTCTTCAGCTGGCTAAAAATATTCTTCCCGTTCACCCTGAGCTGGAACCTTTTTTAACTATAACTGGTGTGATCAAAAGCTTTCAGTCAAGATTTTACCCTGTTCTCCATCTTTACTTCTGCCTATTATCTTAATGTTCTATTGTAATTATAGTTTGAGAGGGTAATAGTCACAATACCCAACATTCCCTTTCAGCAGCAAGTTCCTTCAAACTTGAGTAGCTACTTGATGAGTTATAATACAAGCTTTTAATAAATCACTGAAGCCTTTAGACGTAGTCCCTAGTAAAGGCCTTATTTATAAGGGCAATAGACACCAAGGCGGAAATAATATTTGTTAGCCAATGTAAAGACCCCTCAGGCAAAAATCTGGGGAGCTATCTCCTCCTAGAAGTCATCGTAGAAAAATGAACGTGTTCATCAGTTCGTGATGCGGTCCCCATGATGAAATGGTACACATCGTGCAAAATTTTTAACGTGGAATAGAAGTTCTGCCAAAATAGGGATTAGTTAAGACTCAAAGAGGGACCCAAGCGCGAAATTCTCATCGGGTGAGTTGAGCGAGTTGGCATTTTCTAGGGACTTTCCTAAGAAATTTTTGCATAGAAGAATATTTTTCATCTGTTGATTGCCCATATTCTTACTGCAATTTGTGTCTTTACTTACATAGCCTTTTCTGTGCTTGTGATATGCGATTACAATGATTACAATATTGACGAAAAACAATATGAATATGAAACACAACGGAAAATTATATTAGGAGTAACATTTTCGTTACACTCATTGGTTTGGGCAGTAGTTGGCTGTGGCTTTTTGCACCTAGATCTGCGCTTCATTCCCAGAAAATTTGTGTTTCTTCCGCAACTATTAATTCGGGTGGTAGTAGACGTGAGCTAGGCTGTTTCACACTAGTGGATACGACTTTACACTCGTGGGTGCAGCCTGCCAAGGTCGGCAACAAAGTGTATGAAGTCCGGGTACGGTAGTCACTTCCCACTGTCGGGTAGGGCCTATAATGTGACAATTTCATTTATATTAACTATAAAACATCAACTAAGAGAAGTACACTCCTAAAGGGTTCGTTACCTGTGTGGCTTTATTTAAATGATGATAATATTGCAACCGCGGCGCGTTTTATGCGATTCCCTCTACTTATGCAATGCTGCGTCGGTATGCTAACTGTATATTTTGCCCCTATAATGACTCCTTGACTTTTTACAAACAAAAAATTACAAAACAAGAAGTTGATGTAGAGTTTTAAGGCGATTGTTTAAAAATAAATCTATTAATGTAACCGTGGGAAAGCAATAACTAGTTACACGCCGAAGCTGCCTTGGGTTTAAACGGAAAGCCAAGTCCCGTCGCGGGATATTAATTTTAAGCAGACGAATCATCAAATTGAGTTTTTAGGCGCGTTTTGGCCATAATTTATTGAGTTTCGTAGTTAAATAAAGTATCTCAATGGGCATTTTGGTGTCCACTAGTTGAACCAATTGAGGTCAGCTAGCATTTTGGTTGTAACAGGGCTCAATTAGATTCAGCTGAGCTAGTCTTAGTTCAACAAAATCGTCCAAAACCTCAATGGTGGTAAAAAGCACTCTTGAGCTTTTCCATTGAGCTATTAAGCTAGGCCACGCCCCCAATTATTCAGTTGAATTAGATAGTTGAACTGAAGACTCAATTTGGGTCGTTTTGGCGACATTTCCTAACTTTATTAAACTAACAGCCCAACTGAACGATTTTCGTCAAAACGCGCCTTTTTTTCGCCTCTCGAAGTCTTTCTTGTATACTTTCCTCATGATTTGCTATTTTTCGATCCATGATGTGGTTGATATTATAGGTGTAAATAGATTGATCTAGGTAAAAATATTATAGATTCTCTACATGGCTCATATCTTTTTGAGAATCGTCCACTGTAGCTAGTAATTTTATTGATTGCATTAGCGTTTTAGGACGTTGGTCTCGTTTAACAAGTGATAATACAAATGCTTACGATCTTCACATTTTTTTAAAGAGTTGTAAAAAATGAGGGTGTACAGTCTCATTTGAATGAATGCATATATCAGCATTTATTTGTTCTTCACATTTTCTTTTCATACCCAGAAGACCTGCCACAGCGCCTCTTTTACTTGGATGCATAAATTTTCTACTTCTGGTTGGAGTACGAACGAAGGTTGCTCTGGGGAACATTTCAGCGAGGGCATAAGTCTACGACTTATTCAATCAAGAGTGGCATTCAAATAGCTTTTTCACTTTCTTTAATTCTTTTTAGCTCGTTTATTTTCCTCTCAAAAAATGGTCAGCTACAGCGTTCAAATCATTATTGTTCAGTTTTTTGTCTTGCAATTTTGCACTCAATGAAGTCTATTAATCCAGATTTTAATTTTATCAAAGTAGAAGTAATAAACCCACAATATATGACTATCTGAACAAGCTTTTTGAGCACTTTTACAGTTATATTTGCAATTGTAGATACCGAATAAAATGTTGTGGACGACGTTGCTGAAGTGAACAACATTGTTTACTTTATAGCACAATTTTTTAACAAGGTCGTCTTTGGTTTGCCAAGACATTAAAATTCATATGTAACACCACAACAAAACTTTAAAATGTAATCAATTGATGCCAAAAATCGGCCAAAGAAGTTTTGTCCATTACCTTCTTTCCAACAGTAATGGATGCTACCAGCGGACAGGAATACGCACCTCCTCTTTTGAAATATTCCGTTGATGAAGTACCAGTACAAGAGCACGTATACACCATGGAAGTCAAATCATGTTCGTAATAAACTCTCATTCTTTTTAGATAGGGGAGACCGTGGCTGGTCGGGACAAATTTTTGAAAACGACCTTATTTTTTTTATCTTTTTCAAAATTGACAATTGACCAACGTTGGTTAACCTATATGAAAACCCGTCTTTTCCTCTATCAGAATATGTTTTTGAAAATTAGTTTTAATTAGTAGACATCTTACTGCAATTTTTTATTTAAATGGCCTCCGGTTGCCAAACAAGAAAAATAGTACGGGGTTGCACGGGACACAATACTAAAACGGAAATTTGCTACTTTAAACTTATGATTTGACAGAAACGAAGATAGCCATTCGACTTAAAATAAAATTCTCTATCGATTGATGTAAGAAAATAGGGGAAATGTTGTCAAATTACTCCGAAATTTCATTTCTTGTTGAAAACCCCCTTTTTTGGTTATGGGGGGCTGATTCCCCACCCACTGGGTGGAAAAATGCTGTCCCAAACAACCCCGAGAATGCTGTCCCAAACAACCTCGCACAATGAGATTCCGCATTTCTTGTAATTGTGCGTAAACAAAAAGTGATAGGAAAAAAATGTCAACAAAAAAGTAAGAAGAAGAAATTTCCTTTTCAACGGCATATCTCTTTTATTTTTTAATTTTTTTCAAATTTTACTGATTTTCAATTTAAAAATCGCAAATTTTTAGGCCAAACATGGGAGAAACATATTTCTTGTTCTATCTCCCATAGTTTTGTTCACTTTGAAACAAAGATTTCGTGGCAAGATGTGCCCTACTATTACCCTTATGTGGTAAAAAACTAAAAATTTTCAAAAATCGTTATCATGCTAAAAACCTTTATGTCCCACCTAGCCCCTGTCCCACCCAGCCACGGTCCCCTCTACTCGAAGTACGAATATGGTCACTTCGATGTATCTTTCGAATACCTGTAGGGCCCCCGAAGCGTTCGATGGGTGCTCTCTTTATTCGATTATTGTACAGTACCCACCAAAATTGTTTAAATTCTCCTACCTCGTGGATTTTTTTCCTGAAACATCATGCCGGTTTCTACTATTGTTGTGATTTTGAACAATATCCCTTTTGTTATCATAAATGAAATTTGCGTGAAAAAAAGTTATAAACGTTTTTTTTCGTACAGAGAGCGAGAGAAAGAGAGAGAGAGGACATTGTTCACCCCGACTTTTTTTATCGACAAATTTAATTCACAAAAACAAAACGGATATTGTTCAAAATCACGGTACTTATAGAAACCGGCAATATGTTTTTTGGGGAAAATCCACTGCTTATTGCATTTGTTATTTCAGGAAAACCTGGAGAGAGCAAAATAATTCTGACTCAGCGCACTATAAAATGGCAAAAATCCACTCACTTAAAAATGGTTTCCCTTGTGCATCTCTTGTATCCAGGTTGTTTATTTTTTCAATTTGAACTTGGCTTTTTATGCACTCTCATTTCTTTGGGGCCCTCGATGCAAGTTAAAGGTCCTCGATGCAAGTTAAAGGTTACTTTGTATTAAGTTAGCCTACTTTACGGAACGATAATTTTTCGATCGTTTTGGAGTTCACTTTCCAAAAATTGAAGTCATGGGTAAAATACGGAGACTCCTGTACTAGCGTTTCCCATTTACATTCACATTTTAAAATCCTCTTCGAAGAGTACTGGAAATTGCTTCGATTTACGCCGAAGGTACTTCTAAGAGCTTCGAAGCATTTTTCATTTCGCTTCGGAACCCAAGAGGAATGAGAGTGTAACGCCCATCCGTTGTTGCTGTATAAAAGACTCGAGTCAATTGCTTCTAGAGTCAATAGTTTTCAGGACACATTAAGGATCAGAGTCAAAACCAGTTTCGACAAGGTAAGCTGTCAAATCCTATATAGTGCTGCAGCACATCTTTTCAAGTCCATCAATTCGTTGTTCTTTGTTTTTCTTATTGTTAAAAGTTGTGACGCCATCATGAAGAGGTTTTCCAAAACAGCAAAGCTTGCTTTATTTCATCTACTTCTAGTTTTTCTATGTGAGACACAAAGTGCTGAACCCTTTTTTTCTTCAAGTGGGACAGCCATGGATCTATCCAGGCAACACTTCACCTTTACGTAACAAAATTAATTTAATCTTCAATATTCAGTGAAACCCAAGCTTTTCAAATTCGGTGTGCATCCGGAATGCAATCCAGCATGCTTTATTTTCTTTAATTTTCTTTGCTCACGATATATAAAACAGACAGGTAAAGGGTCGAGGGTCACGTGACCAACTATGCAAACGTCGAGGGCAAAAACGTTGCCATTATGGGTTGCTCAAGGTGCGCATGCTAAGTTAGGAAATGGCTTCATAGGAACTTATGGGAAAATTTTTCTTGCCATAATTATTGAAATAAAGATAGTTAATTATTTTCTCTTCAACACCCTATAATAATTGAATAGGCCTTCCATTTGAACTACACATAGCATTTTTAAGAATAGTAATTTGTGTCGAATAGTTTTTTACAATATCGGATTTAGGGGAACCAATAAAAATTGTCGGTTAATTAAAGCAGACTTGAATCTGAAGTCATAGAGGTTCGAACCTACCTAACCGCAGTTGACATTTGTCTTTTTTTATACCTTTTTGGGGGAAAAATGCAATTAATTTTTGTTTTCCCAATCATTTACCGTAATGAGAATATTTTTTAATCATTCAGAAAATGCGTGATATTTATCAAACATATATTATAGTCAAATAATTTTCAGGATAAAAGAGCATTTGGAAAAGTTGGACCAAATCTCTTATTATACCCTCAGTTTTTGAATCGTGGATTACTTGTTATTTATTTCAGCAACTAAAGAGGATAAAATAATTCAACATTTACATGAATCTTTCTATTCTAGCCATGGCATACAAATCCCCTTGATAATCTCGCATCGTGAATGGAATCTACTTCAAGCTACAATTTCACAGTTTTTACAAGAGTTGAAAGGTGAGTGCTGCTGTTTCCTACGCTACGATTCATAAGTGTTTGCTGACAAAACAAATTTGTTCACTTCAAGAAGCATTTATGTAAATTAGTATTATGATCCCTGGAAATAACTGGTGCAGCGTTTTTACACAACAGGGTCGCACAACTACACCAATGGCCATTTTCATTGAACTTGAATGTGGTCATCTTTCATGTTAATAGCATAGGAGAATTGACCTCTGCATAAAAAAATGACAGATCGAGTTTTCAAAATTCCATAAAAAATGTGTTTACCTCGAGTAAAAAAATTACTGCATTTGTTAAGTTCCGTCGTGGTTTCTTTTTTGGATACATTTAGCACCCTTTTCTTATGTTTTGGGGTGCTTATGTCACGAAATTTAGAAAAACACCAGTTTACAGAAGAACGAAACGTAGCATATGAATTAGGTTCAGCCCTAATCTTATGTCTTTCAAAAACTTATGTCAGCGATTTTTTTCAGATTTTTTAGGCCTACTCCTTTCTTATGTTTCTTGAAAATCATGACATAAGGACCCCAAAAAGGGTCTAGTCTGAACGATCCTTAAGATAAATAAAAAATTGTTGCGATGATTATTTTTTAAAATTGTTTAAATACGGTTCGACTAAACTTCAAACGACTACGAGCGTTCGTGCTCACGCTCGTGGTTCTTAGTATCGATCGCGAAAACGAGTGCGTTCGTGCTGCGCGCTTACTTAGCTAAAAGATCGAATTTATCCCAGCCCGGCAAAAAAGTTGATTACAATACCAGAAACGTTCTAAAGCCGTTGAATGCGTCTTTTAACAAGAAGAAAAGGGAAAAATTACTTTAATTTTTTTATTTTTCAGCCATGAAATCTTCGTATGCCAGTCAAAACGTACAAATTCATGAATTGGCATCAGTTGTTGGTGAGTATGTTTATAGCTCTCTATTCACTGATCAGATTTCGCTGGTCAAAACTTACTGCTTATTGTTATTGATGAAATAAGTCACGAGAAGAACTCAAAAGTGTCAAAGGTGTCAAGTAATCTTCTCCCGCGCGTTTGATCTAAACATATTACATTCCAATTTTCTTTTTTTTGTGGGGGGGGGGGGTGAAGTACTGAATGGTCGATTGACACTTAGCATTACTTGGTACTACTTATAAGCAGTATTTAAGGTCTAAGTACTACTGTGAAAGTAATTAGAATTTAACCCAAAAAAATTTAGCGTGCGTATTGTCAAGCAAAGGAAATAAAAATAACGGGAGATCACTAGTATATAGTAGTTCTTAACAATGAGAAGATTTCGATACGTCTACTATGAAAACCAACAATCCTTTCACTAATCTTGACGAATCATTTTGAATTTTCAGAAAAAATGACTGACAAGACTGTTATGGAGAATTTGCAAACAGACTTAAATTATTTGAAAACAAATATTGGTAAGTGGACTATTAGTTCGAGCTTTTTTTTAAAACACAACCGTTACGTACATGCCGAATGAGTCAGAATAAAAATTAATTATCCCTGAGAGATTTAAGCGAACTAAGAAGTTTGATCTGAAGACACATCATTTCTCAACGTATTAACCTCCATTCCTGACTCCTGAGAAAAAAAGTAGACCTATTGTTTGCATACCTGGGGACCAAGGTCCTATGGGGGCTATCACAAAATTCAAAATTGAAACATGCTCAAGTTACCTAAAGAATATTCTTCTCCCCGTTAGTTAGCGAATTTCACTTTATTGTAGTATCATAGCAATGATTACAACTCTAGATTTCTAAAAAACCGGTAGCCAGGTGTGCCCTGGCTTATGTCCCGGCCTAGTGACTGAAAACCGAGGGGGAGCCTAACTAACAAAGTTTCAATTCGAAACTGATTTCGTTCATGATCATCAATAATATTAGTTACTACAATCCTAAGGGGTTTTTGGTTTTTGAGGCGGATCTAGCAATATTATGAAGTAAAATTTTAAAACCAAGTTTTACTATACTCGTCAAACCACTTCCATTATTTGGTGCTAGTGCAACTGCTTCTTACCTTGACATTAGTCGTCCACACTCAAAAGCCTTCTTTCGTTGTTCAAATTAATAAAATTTTACCCATATTATTTGAACCTGTATTAGTAAACATCTCTTAAATCCGAGCTATTAGGTCGAAGACAAATATTTTACTCCAAAAATACCAACATTGGCATTCTCAGTAAATATGAAAAAGCTAATAAAATTGGTTCCTTGCCACGAATTAAATTTTTCGTTCACTTCCCAACAGATATATCTTAAAACACGATTCACCAAGAATCTTTTGATTATTATTGTAAAAAGAGACGACCGAATAGCTGAAACACCCATTTGTAATAGACTCCAGTACCTGGCGGATGCTTGTTGGGTCTATGCACTATTAGAACTTTAGTGTTATAAATAATACAAAAGTAAGCTAGGTTCATAGTTATCCGAAGAGTTTTTTGTATATTACTCCCGTATTTTACTTCAATATCGAAAGACAATTTTAAAATCGCACCTCAGAAAATATTCTGGCGCAAGCCCCTAGACTTATTTTCCAAAAAAACTGCAAAAAATGCAGTAAGCGGTAAAAAGATTAGATTCAGTTATTGATAATTTAATTATTTTGAAACTGATTAATAATTGTAAAAAGTAACAAGACAAAGTATTAGGGACATATGTCGAGAAAATGTATCTATATACTGCCAATCTTGACGACTCCATTTGTATTTATAGAAAAAAAAGCAGATAAGACTGTTACAGAGGATTTGCAAACTGACGTAAATAATTTGAAAACAAATATTGGTAAGGAACTGTTTCTATTTTTCAATTAAATAAAGTAAACAGAAAACATCGTTACGTATATGCTGAGAGAGTCAGAATGAAAATTAACTATCTTTTATATATGTTTAATTAAATTGAAAGGATATAAAGCGGATACCCAAACCGTCGCTGACAATTTGCAATCAGCCGTAAATGGATTGAAATCAGATATTGGTAAACTAGATAATTATTACAAGTTACTGTTATTAGAGCAACAATTGAAGTATTATAGGGACATATGTTGAGAAAATGTATCTATATACTGCCAATCTTGACGACTCCATTTGTATTTATAGAAAAAAAAGCAGATAAGACTGTTACAGAGGATTTGCAAACTGACGTAAATAATTTGAAAACAAATATTGGTAAGGAACTGTTTCTATTTTTCAATTAAATAAAGTAAACAGAAAACATCGTTACGTATATGCTGAGAGAGTCAGAATGAAAATTAACTATCTATGCTTAATTAAAATTGAAAGGATATAAAGCGGATACCCAAACCGTCGCTGACAATTTGCAATCAGCCGTAAATGGATTGAAATCAGATATTGGTAAACTAGATAATTATTACAAGTTACTGTTATTAGAGCAACAATTGAAGTATTATAGGGACATATGTTGAGAAAATGTATCTATATACTGCCAATCTTGACGACTCCATTTGTATTTATAGAAAAAAAAGCAGATAAGACTGTTACAGAGGATTTGCAAACTGACGTAAATAATTTGAAAACAAATATTGGTAAGGAACTGTTTCTATTTTTCAATGAAATACCCCAAACCCTTTTTATATCTTTAACCATTCTTCATTTTATAAAATCTATTGCCTACTATCTTCATTTTTTAAAAAATAGATAAAAGGTGAATATTTCGCTCTCGTTTAGTGTTGCATTTTTATTCGTTTTTCATGATACCGTTTACTTCTAACCATAAGCTAGTAACACGTTGTACAGTTGTTTATGAGGAACCCTTTGAACATACTTGATGTAAAAGAGTATGTATAAGCACTATACCTTATAAACTGAATTTATCTTCACAGTTAATAAAGCTGATGCGACTACTGTTGCAGCAAATTTGGACAATGCCAAGACTTTCTTGTTATCAGAAATAGGTGAGTGGGTTACTTTTTAGTAAATTTAAAAAAATACCACCAAACTTAAAAGTACGATATTTTTTACAATTTAAAGGTAAAAAAGCTGACCAAGCTACTACTCTTAACAGCTTAAATGCATTATCGAAAACGCTAGAAGGTATTATTAAAGTTTATATCAATCAAATGGTAAGATGTAATAAACATTTTTAACTGTTCTTTTTTAACAGACAGAACTGCAGATATTCTGGACATTGGCCACATGCCTACTTCATGTTTAGAACTTCAAAATATAGGACATAGGAAAAATGGTTTATACTTGACAAAGACAACCAATTCTGTCGAAACAGTTTACTGCAACTTTAAGAAACTGACTACAGATATTGGTAATGAGATGAAAGAGTTTCCGAATATTGTTTTCAACTCACTTCAAAATGAAAACAAATTCTTGAGAATTATACAACAAGAATACTTTGCAAAAAGTTTCATTCGAGATGTTTTTCAAAACAGAACAGTTTTGCAAGTACACAGCATATCTTCTGTTGTATGATGTTCACAAATGATTTTTGTAGAACATAGTAGTATGGAATCTTTTCGTAACACACTTAAGGGTTCCACATAAGAGTTTCACATGCCTCCGTGTATACTTGTAAGGCAGACTAAATTTAATTTACATTTTTTAAACTTCAACATTTAAAGCTTAGTAGTCTTAACCGTTTGCCGATCGGGTTATCTACAAAATCTGATAGTCATTATTTACAAAATATTAATAATCGAGATGTGAATAGTGAACATACACCCTAAGAAGGGATGTCCGTAAATACCAGACAATTTGTCGAGGGCCCAATGGCCAGACAGCAAATGTCCGGTTTTGTTTTGGCAATTTGCTACATTATACTAAGTTAAATTCAGAATGTTTTAGATTCAAGATTTGAACATGTGTACGATGCACAAAGATCATTTTAAAAAATTTAAAAACATTGTCAAATGTTTACGTAAATGTAAAAAAACAGAAACGGGCGTTTACATCAAGGGCCCAGTTGCCAGACATGCCGTCGGGTATTTACGGACATCCCTTCTTAGGGTGTATGTAAATAGGATCTTTATGACATTACCGGGATGTAAATCGGATCACCAAGCAAACATGACTTCTTGGTTATTTGCTGGTCCAATAATTTATCAGGAAAATTTTCTTGGCCCAAGAATTCAACAATAAAGGCCCTCTATTTGTGTTGGCTAGGCAGTTTGGTTAACGGGGTATTTAATTTCCCGTGCAATTCCTTGACAATCGGGAATAAAAAGTATTGAGATGGAAAAATCAAAGAGAACGATCTATAAAAAAATATTTTTTATTTATTTCAGCCTTCCAGGAAAAAATTGGAGTCGCTGATATTAAATCCCTTCCTGTCCATTTTCATGTCCAAAGAAAAAGTAGCTATCCTTGGACATTACTCGTTCCAATTCCGTTTGAGATTGAAAGAATAAACGTCGGTGGAGCCATGCATCTTCAATCGGGAGTTTTCACGGCACCTGTACCAGGAACGTACTTTTTCTTCTTTTCTGGAATTGCGGGGCCATCTTCTAATCTACCTGTCGGGTTGTATGTGAATGACGTACGTGAAATGTCAGGATTTGGCAGTAGTAAAGATGACACAGTAGTAATTCAGGCTGCAGTTCGTTTGAGAAAAGATGACAAGGTTTCGATCAAAATTTGGGGTGGAACCACCGGATTTTTTGACTACGATGCTCATTACACCGTATTTACCGGCTTTCTCTTGGAAGAAGAACTATCTTAAAAATACCGAGTTTGTTGTTTTGTTTTTTGTTACATACCAAGGACATTTTTCTGTTGGACCGGGAATTGGAATGCTTCTCTGATACATTTTGATAAAATAGTGGTGCTAGAAATGGCTGATTTGGTTTACAAAAAAAATTGGTTTGCAAATAAAATTATATGGCAGCTCACAAGAAAAACTAAAACGTCAGTGTCACTAAATATTTCAAAAGGAAAAAAAATTGGAAATGCAAAAGCCGTTTGTTGTCAAAAATAAGTCACCTATACGCCGTTTCTTAAATTTAAAAATTAAGACATTCATTTTGTATTTTTACATGCACCAGGGTTGGACTACCTTGGTAAAAAAACTACCGCGGTTGTAACATGGTTGTGGGGTAACTCGGTGGTTATACCGTTGTGGTATGTAGAAAAAGTATTACTACGGCTGTTGGTCAATAATAATTGGGTGTTGTGGTAACGGAACTATATCCCGAGGGTAAAATTCATTCTTATGAATATATCGGAAGTTTTTAAGTTCCCGTTTAGCGACTTTTTTTCATTTTTTCTTTTTTGTGTGTTTTTGTGTCTTTAGGGGGGCTTGAGAGGGGCACTTTGGGAGCTTTTGGGGGGCTTGAGATAGCTAAGGGTTGTGTATAGGGATTTCTTGAGAAAGGAAATGGTTGGGTATAGGCTTGAAGTAAGAAAGAAGGAGGACGATCGCCATGTTAAAACTTTGATACAGGGCTGAAAATGCCGACGGGCATTTTTAGGTACTGTAACTCTCAACGGGCAGTCAGTCGCGAGCTACGTACGGCTCTAGACGACCCGTAATACACCTTAACACTCAAACAGATCGTGTTATCGAGTACAAATTACATGGCGCAGTTGGTTATTTTACGAACACTTCCATCACTACTCAGTGCGTGTTCAGTGGTCAGAGCGGAGTGACATTTCACGAACAAATCAAGTGTACACAATTCTCGCTTTCCCGGAATATGGATAGACCAAGAAGAAGAGGACGAGCCCCGGCCCGTTTGGCCGAAATTCCGGTTCCAGGCGGCGCATGTGAGGAACAAATTGAAGAAATCCCAAAACAGGGAACACCGACAGATCGGACAGCGGCAGATTTCCTTCGCCTATTGACCGTAAGGGAAGCAGAAAATTGCCGACGGGATGTTGAGAATCGCAATCCCAACCGAAGGCGGATTAATGTTTCCGGCATTGACAAAATGCCACGAGACATTACCTTGCGCGATTTTGCCACCTGGAGAAATCAATGGGACGATTTCTGCTATCTGGAGAGAATCGACGGCTTCCCCCCTCGTGAACAATTATCAGCTTTTCGCATGACTTTGTCGAGTCCAATGCTGCAGACCGTCGAATTAGTTCTCGGCGTCGACCAATCGTCAACTTTGGCCCCATCGGACATTCTCAACCGAATCCAAAGCACATCCGCAGCCAACGAAACGTTGCATTGGATCGAATGGAATTCGAAGAATGCCGACAGGAGGTAAACGAATCTTTCGATGATTTCTACATTAAACTAAGGCGTATCGCGGAATTTGCCGGGTCAACGAGCCAACAATCCGGCTGAGGCTACAAGCGTCCTTAACACGAGCTTGAAAGCCAACGCAACACAAGCAGATCGTGCAGCATTGGTGGAAAAAATCAAGGCGGAGCTACTGGCAGAATTCAGCGACGTATTCGATTCCATCGGTCAGCTTAAAGAAATGGCCGGGTCCCCTATGAGAATCGATCTACAGCCAGAATCGACCCCTTTCTCAGTTAACGGCGCGAGACCCATTCCCTTCGCGCAGCGTGAAACGGTAAAAGAAATGCTAGACGACATGGAGAGGAAGGGAATAATAGAAACGGTCGTTGAACCATCAGATTGGACCCACCCCCTCGTCGTGGTGACCAACCCAAACGGGAAGCTCAGACTGTGCGTAGATCTGACAAAATTGAACAGATTTGTCAAGCGACCCCTCCATCCCCTCGTTTCGCCCAAGGACGCGATCAGTAATATCTCGGATGGCGCAAAATTTTTTACAACACTAGACGCTGTCTACTACCTCGGCCAATGGGCCTCATTTCAACAGGAGACGAATTTTGCAGAAGAACAGACGCGGCCGTGGGGCATTTACCTCGGTTAGTCAGATTCGTAGACGGCATGCTAACCTTCGCCTATGACTTCGAAAGTCACACAGAAGATGTAAGACAGATTCTTTTCACATGCAGAAAAAATAGTATTACATTAGGCGGATTGAAATTAAAATTCGCCGTCGAACAGGCAGAGTTTGCCGGATTTATCATTTCAAAAGAAGGAATCTCGGTAGACCCAGAGAAAGTCTCAACGATAGCGCGATTCCCAAGGCCAAATAATATCACACAGCTAAGATCTTTTATGGGATTAGTGAACCAACTAACCGATTTTTCGATCGACATAGCGACCACAACGAATGCTCTTCGTCCACTTCTTAGATCAGGCAATTCATTTATCTGGAATTCAGACCATGAAGAAGCATTCGTGGCTGTAAAGAAGGCGCTAACTTCTACCATTTTGGCCCCCTTGGACCACACAGCGGAGACAATGCTTCAGACTGACGCATCAAGGAAAAATGGACTGGGGTATGCTTTACTTCAACGTCAAAACAGCCTATGTAAACTCATTCAATGTGGCTCTCGCTTTATCTCGGACACAGAGTCGATACGCAATGATCGAGTTAGAATTACAAGCCGTTATTCACGCGACAAAAAAGTGTCAGCTGTATCTAAAGGGATTACAAATATTTTCGTTAGTCGTCGATCATCAGCCCTGTGACCACCCTTTCCCATGTCAGCCATCAGTCCATTTCTTAACTACTAATAATTTGTATATACACTCTCTCATTCTTTAAATCACTTTATTGGCAAGTAGCACATGACTCAGCGAGGACAACCAATGTAGAACACTTCCCCCGTAAATTATAATTCCAAAATAAACACAAATTACCTTAGGCTCACTGCCTGCTTCTCCTAGATCAAAACAAATCACACGTACACTTGACTTATTAACCGAAAGAATGAAAACTCAAAAGTACAAAATTCAAATTCTAAGATGCTGCAAGTGTCTTCACGTGTTCCTGACGTCGGCCATCAAACTCTGGCCTGGCTGGCGTCAGATCTTCCAAACTGCAAAAAAGATCGGGCCTCTTCTATCGCCGTCCTTACCACTGCCGACCTTACAACACCATCCTTTGCTTTTCTTACTTCGATGAAACGACCGACCGGCCAGGATCCACTCGGCGAGTTGTTGTCTACTATTAGCACGACGTCATCTACTTCGACATTTCTTTGTCGCTTGTTCCACTTTCGGCTCTCAATAAAATGTGGCGTGTATTCCTTCATCCATCGTCGCCAGTAGCTCTCGACTATTGCCTGTGCCACCAGCCACCTTCGTCTGGACAACACATCCCGCGGATTGGTCACATCCGGTGGGATGTGGGGGTGGGGCCTGAGCAACAAAAAATGATTTGGAGTCAACGGTCTTGGATCCTGTGCGTCCACGCTCAAGTGAGTGAGTGGTCTGGAGTTGAGTATGTTTGCCACTTCCGCAAAAACTGTCCTCAACACCTCCTCCCTAACCGCGCGCTCGTTGAGTACCGTAGTTAGAGAAATTTTGCAGGTTTGAATCAAACGTTCCCACGCTCCCCCGAAATGTGGCGCACTAGGAGGCGAGAAAATCCATTGTATGTCTTCTTCCGCCAGATTTTCCGTAAGCTTGCTTTCTTGCAGGCGCTGCCATCCTTCCTTGAGCTCCTTTTGTCCGGCTTTTAAATTTGTTCCATTATCGCTGTAAATTACTCTGGGCGCTCCACGTAAGCTTCTGAATCGACGGAAGGCTAGCAGGAAAGAATCTACGTCCATGTTGTCGACGACTTCCAGATGCGCCGCTCGGGTTACCAGACAAGTAAATATGCAACCGTACCTCTTCTCTCGGCATCTTCCGATGACTATCCAATATGGTCCGAAGAAATCTATCCCCACATTAGCAAATGGAGCTATCCCCCCATCAAAGGCGGCACCGGTTTCCCAAACATCTTCCGGCATCTGACGCATTCTTTCACCACACTTCTTGCTTTTCTTCTTCCTCGCACCATCCAGTACTTCGCCCCTGCTACATAGAAAGTTCTTTCCACCGAACTATGGTTGTTGGCGCGATGTATCTTCCTGAGAAAACATCTTGTGAACTCGTATGGTGGTAAAATGATTGGATGCCGTCCTTCGAAAGGTAAGGAGCTATGATCCAAACGGCCCCCAACTCTCAACACTCCATCTTTATCCAAAAAGGGAGTTAGCTTCTTGAGGCTTGACCGCCTTGGTACCTCACCTTCTTCTTTCACCGCTTGGATTTCCTTTTGATACGCGAACTGCTGCACCGCTATATAAAAATCGTTAGAGCTTGCTGAAAATCCTTTAGTTGAATTCCGAAGGACGGGGTAGGCAAGCCCTACCTTCTAGCCTTCCAATAACGCAGAAATTGCTTCAGCCGCACCACCATCCGCACCGTCTTCCGCAATTCCGAAAACTTTTCGATGATCAGCAATATGGGCGACCTCTGCTTGTCCACTGCCGCTGCGTACGTACCAATAGAATTTAAAATTGAAATTGGGTTGGTCGACCATGCTTCTCTCTTCTGTCGCAAAAACATTGGACCGTGGAGGAATCTTTGATCCAGCTTCAACTGGTTAGCTTCTAGCCCCCGGCTACAGTCATCCGCTGGATTTACTTTTCCTGGTACGTGTCTCCACTGCTCCACATTGGTGTACTCTAGTATTTCAGCCACCCGATTTGTGGTAAAGCGATCGTCGAATTTGTAGTGCTTAAAATGTATCCATTGCAAAATAGTTTGCGAGTCGGACCAGAAAAACACCGATCTTAAGTCGAAGTTCAACTCCACGGCTGTGGAAGCAGCCAACCTACTGCCCAACACCGTGGCTTCCAATTCTAATTTAGGAGTTGTCAGTGGCGGTTTGAGTGGGGCTACGTGTGTTTTCGAGACCACGAAGCTGGCATGGATTCTGTTGACCTGGTCGTATCGTGGGTAAATCACTGCGCCAAAACCATCGTTGGATGCGTCGCAAAACACATGAACTTGATAATCTTCACTCCCCCGCCAATCCACCGTCTTCAGGCTTCTTGGAACCTCCAGGTTTGCCAGGTGACCGTGTTCCTGATTCCACTTCTGCCACCGCGCCAGCAACTCATCTGGCAGGCCGTCATCCTATTGTAACCGAGCCTTCCAACAGGACTGAATCAACATCTTTGCTTTGAACACCACTGGGGAGGCGAATCCTAAGGGATCGAATACTGAAGCCACGGCAGATACCAGATGTCGCATCGTCTCCACTCGTTCCGGTTGTTTGAAGCGGAATCTGAACACGTCTCTTTCACCATCGTACCAATTTCCCAGCATTCTCTCTAGCGGAATGTCCTCCAGATCCAGGTTAAGCTTCGGTTGGTTCCTTTCGGAAGGCGGTATAAAACCATAAAAAATCTCCTGGAAGACGATGTCCACTGATTGAGTCGAAATCCTCCCCGCCGCAACAAATGAGTCATTCTTTGATATACTGACACTGCTTCCTTTTCGTCGTCGAAAGAGTCCAGATAATTATCGACGAACATGTTCGATACTATTTTCGGATTCAAATCGGTAAACTCCGAATTGTCTTCCAAAGTTTTTCGAATGACAAACAAGCACGAACTCGGCGACGATACCCCACCAAATACTTGCACCGTCATTTGATAAGTCTGAACTGCTCCTTCCGGATGCTCTCGCCACAGGAAACTCAGGTACGGCTGATCTTCATTCCGCACCTTCACTTGCAAAAACATTTTTTCAATATCTGCTGACACCGCGATGAGGTACTTCCTGAAGCGTAGTAACACACCCACTAGGCTTGGGTAATAGTTTGGACCACGCAGAAGCTGATCGTTTAATGATACTCCTCGATATTGGGCTGACAGATTGAAAACAATTCGCATTTTCTCTGGTTCTGCGGGTTGATCACTTCGTGGTGCCACAGGTACCAACGGCTCCCCTTCACATCTTTTGCCAGCTCCTCCTCGCTGACCAAGCGCGCGTGCCCTACTTGAATGTACTCCTTCATGCCTTTCACATACCGGGCATTCAATTGGCTTTCCAACCTTTCCTTCCACAACCTGGCTCACAAGTCAGGTCCCCAGTCCCCAGTAAGGTAGATAAACAGAATTACATCCTTAATTTACATCTCCAAGAATTTGACTCCCTCTAATATTCCCTGCCCAAACACAGCGAATGGAAGTACCTTTCCCTTATTTAACCCCTCACACCCTTGCATTGATTCATCAAATGTCATCACAACTGACGAATCACTCGCCGCAAACGATAACGAGCCTGTCGGAGATTATCTTCGTTTTCTGCACGAACCGTCGCTTTTGTTCGATAAGAAGAGAATTTGCCATATCATCATAGTCCCGCTTCGAACTTTTCCAACCGCGATATAACGACCCAGTTGATCCGATTGGAACATTTGTTATTGGAAGATTACATAGCGTATCAGGCACAATTCATAAGAAAATCAATACACTTTTTTCCCTACTGCTGCGACTGAACAAAGTGGTAGGCCTTACACCGGAATTGAAAGAGAGCCTACCGAATCTACTGAGAGAAAGTTGTTGATTTCAGGCGCACCGCTTGCTAGAAAGAATATCCCAAATCGAGAACACTTGCAACCGTTTGAAACAGTTTTTGAATAACTCGAACCAAACATTACGGCCGACAGTCCCTCTCCCCTCCACACAAGACCACGATAAAAAAATGCACTGTCAGAAACGATTTTTACCAATAATTTTGACGCTAGCTACGATACAAATTACCAACCGCCAAGCCCAGACCAGTACACCAGTCCGGACCAAAACAAAAAAAAAATAATACAAACCAAACAGTTTTAGACCCAGTTCAGGTACAAAAAGTGGCAATCAGAATGAATATTCAGAAACTTTCGCAAATAGTAGCACTACTCGGAAAGACGCGCCTAAAACCAGCCTTTTGTATCCAGATCTAGACGTTATGTACTAAAGTCACCGACAACAGATGGCGTCACTGCGCCGATCGGAGATTTAAGTAACTATCAAATAGATCAGCGGGTTTCACAATGTTGATTTAACTTACAAGCATTTCTGGAGGCCCCGCGACTCGCTTTGATCGTTGGATTAATCTATTTGAAAATGCTGTAGCTACATTGTACCCAACTTGGACACCAGAGATAAAAGTTACCATGTTACGAGTGTTTCCACGTAGCGAGACAGAAGATTTCTATAAAAAGAAATTCGATAGTTAAACCACAGAAAATCATATTAGACTTTTCGTTCCGCGTCAAAACTATTTTCATCGCGAATATCAACGAGCAAAACTACATTGAAGTAGTTTGGCAATATTTAGGGTCTTCAAGTAGGAAATAGTCAGTTCCAAATTCGCTGCTGTGATCTGGGTCTTACTGTATGCAGGCTTTATGTACGCGCGATCCTTGCACTAAAATTCAGTGGAAAATTAGAAGAAATGACAAAAGTCCTATGATGGGGTATCTTGTGAATCTTGTGGCGGTCTTCGTCGTTACGTCAAAAAAAATCTCATTAATATCCATATTGTTAATGTTTCGTTTTTCAGTTTCATAAAGGAGTGGTGGAGTTGAATGGTACTCCGAAAAGAGATATGAAGACCGGCGAAATTTTAGAAAATTGTGAAATTTTCAACACAAGTAAAAAAATTTTTAGGGTAAGTAACAATCAAAAATAAAATGAACACCAGATAGCCCAGAATATAATCTTTCATCTACCTAATTTTCAATATTTTACGACCTACTGTTACGGAGGTAAAAAATAAATAGTAAGTCTCTATATTTTGCCGACATTTCTGGCCATTAGCGAGTCGAAAGCGAGTCCGGCAGGCTAGGGGCGACTCGATGATGGGCAGTAATGTCGGCAAATTATTGTGATTTGCTTTTTATTTTTTAGCTCGGTAACAGTAAGTCGTAAAATATTGAAATTTAGGCAGATATATTTATCCAATTTAACCATTTAAAGAACACCCACGGAAAGACACATCACACGAAACCCGCTATTTTGGTCTCCTTGACTCGCGGACTGCTTGTTAAAACTCAGCGGCGGATTATAAGCTTTGAAACAAATAAGATATACGGTCCGGCCATCGAAGATACCAGCAAAGGTACATTCCAAAAGATCAACGTAATAGAATAAAAGACCCACAGCATTGAATGGAGCAGGAAAAGCTGTCTTAAATTATTAAGTAGATTTTATAATAAAAGTTCTACCCTACAGTTTGAAATGCTTGCTGTTCGCGTCGCCAGGATTGGTTATTGTCGTGGGCGATATTAAGTTTATAGGCGAAAGTAAGAAGAGGAGCGACGCTAGCAGCTTTTCTCAGCAAACTCCTCCTTTCTCAGTCCATACATATAAAATGGCCGTGAGTGCTGCCATATCATCGGCATCATAAACGAACTCGTCCGTTACTTTAACTTACGTTTAACATTTTCCTCATTTTATCGTTTAATTGCCTCTGAAAAGTCACTTGAGTGCATGGTGTACGTGTTTTGAATCGAATGTCAATATGCGCGAATGAGCATGTGCTGCAGTATAAATTGAACTAGCGGAGAACATACGAAGAAACAGTTCAGGTAACGCGTTTTTCGCACCCGTATAGGATCCGAAACGTTTTCTTTAATCGATCGTTTCTCATCTTAACCCCCTTCAAAAAGAATGTGATGGATAAATCTACCTGATCGCTAAGTTGCCTTTTCGTGTGGCCTACCGGAATTGGGAACTCAATGCTGGCGATATAAAAAACAGATTGGAAAAACCTTCTTCTCTGGAGTCTTGTTATAAGGGAGGGTTAGGTTTGAAATAGTTTAAAATCCGAATGAGTAAATAAATGCTGCCAGAGTACGTGATTTTTCATGATGATGTCAGAATATGACTTAAGGCGATTGACTAGTGTCAGTTGTCTAATAGCTAGAATTCACATACATGTAGGAAAGGAGACTTTTGCGACACAAACTTTAATTATCTAATTCTTAAACGAAAACTAGCAGTAACAACGTATTGTGTCCAAACTACTCTTACGAAGAAGTAATACCTTAAGCTAATATGAAAAGGATATTTTGGGTATGATAAAGTAAAAATGTTCTAGATAGAATTAACCTCATTGTGTTTTTATCTTACCAATTTTATCTGTTTTAGAAACTCTATTTTGGAATCCCATTTATATGTTCTTTAGTACTTAGCGTCATGCCGGTTTCATCAATTTCAGCGAGTCCGAACAACGGTATTACAGTCAGTAGAGGTAACTTATAAATAACTAACAAAACATATCAAGGCGGAATCGATTTCGATGAACAACTAAAACAAATGAGTTCATCCCATACGAAATCATATGATATATGACTTGGTATTAAGAATGTGTATGAATGTTAGAATATCGTGTTTTTGTGTGAAATATGAGTATTTTGGACTGAGCACTCAAAAGTACATTTAATTTTTGTAATAAGATTTTATTATTTGAATAATCGTTAAGGTTCAAGAAAGATAGTAAAGAGAGCAATTCCAGATTTTGGCGACGCCATTCGTAAGTTAATTCACAAAATGAATACCTAGCCAATGACACAAACATTCTCAATGTTTTGAATTTCTTGCATTCATTTCATTTCAATCAGACATTTATGCGAATCCATCATTTTCTTCTCAATCTGTTTACAAATCAAGATCAAATACGGTTGAGACCGGTAAGAGACAATATTTTATTTTTTGGGGATATAATATCTACGTAGCAATCATAACCTTTTTCCCAATATATGACTTTAAAATATATGTATGATGGCCTGTTTTAAATATTTTTCAACAGGGCAAAACATGTCAGAAGCGATGCTGGCGTTATTGGTGAGTTTTTAAACTGTTGTGAGTATCCTATTACCCAACTGAAAAATAGTAGGCTATATTTTCTGTATAGTAATAATAATTAATAAGATAAAAAAAAGGGTAATTTGCGATTTCAGACAGTTGATCATAGTTTAATACAGCTTCCATAGTAGTAGTATTTTTTCAGTAAGGTAAAACGTAGTCATCCCCGTGCGAAAAATGTAGCATTTGTCTAGCTAGAAACTAGCTGGGCAAAACGACTGGTTTTTAGTGGTTTGAACATGCCGTTGGCGAGCTAGCTTTGCACCCCCACAACCTAACTTTTAACTCGTTAGTAGCATGCTTGGCGTGCATCTAAGTTAACTTTAAGTTAGTTAAATGCAACCAAAAGAAACCAGTTAAGGCGATATTTTGAAATTTTTAACATAAGGAAATACTTCCAAAAGTTATTATTAATCAGTGACAGTATTCCTAGGATGTTTTAAAATGGTTATTTTATCTAAAAAACGCAAAAAAAAATTAAAAATATCGTGCCCGTGACCAGGATCGATACCATTAATCTTGTTGTCACTTGCCGACGCTCTAACCACTGGACCGCTTCTTACTTATATACTCTACTTTTTCTTAAACAAAATCGAAATATTGCTAAAAGGACTTAGAAAATTTTTTGAAATTCGAAAAATCTTATTTTCTATTTTGGTTATTAGGAACTGTTTAGAACCCATTTCTGTATTCGAGCTGAATTTTTTCACTAAATTTAAATGCTCACGTATTCTTATTATTAACATAATTTATTTGAATATCATTGTAAATTCATTAAACTTAGTTACAGCATGTTAGTATTCAAGAATGCAACGAAATTCATTCTCGGTCAATGTCGGAAATTTGAAAATGAATTTGTCATGGTGGTTTCTTACTCGCCCCTTGCTATTTAAGCGAATGCTTATTCATGCTCGTCCCCAAGCAACCATTTGACGAGCAAAAAAGGTAGAGCTAGAAAGTATCATGCTCATAACATGCTTACAATTTGATAGCTTCCTTCTATGCGCGTCAAAAACAACCTTTTAGCGAGTTAGAAATATTAGGTTTACTTAAACTAGTATCCCACCACCTAGTCGCCACCATGTTCCCCCATACCCTTAAACCAAAAATGCTAGATCACCCTATTGGCTAGCTGGTTTTTATCAAGCTAGTAACGATAACGCTTCTCACTAGCTAGGAGGTCGCGTCGGCATGCTACATTTTTCGCACGGGATGTTACCATCTACTTTTATGAGTTGCATAAAATTCAACTGGCTTTCATTCCATAACGACAGGAAAAAAAGCTGAATGAAGTAGAACTAAGTGTAAATGCCAGTTTGGTAGTCCTGGATAATTTACGTGAAGAACTAAATACAACACAAGGCAACATAACACTTGAGTTATCAAGAATCAACGAAACAATGAACGAAAACAAAAAGTTTGAACTACACATTTCAGCTAGAGAGGAAATATGGAATAAAACTCAAGCCACTATTGAAAAGCAAGTCGACACGCTTAGCATCCTACACAAAAATGTAAGTGATCTTCAGGTCTTCCTGGCCGATAAAGTCGAAATTAAAAGGGAAAAAGATAAGAACGATACAAACCAAATTGCTGAACTGGAGAACTTGTTGGAAATCTATTTCAACACGACAACAGTCTTTTTTGCTCAGCGCAATAGCTCTTACTATAAAAAAGGAACCATTATTCCGTATACAAAAAGCACACTGAACAAACCCCAAAACAGCTTTAACCCGAGCACGGGTATTTTTACAGCCCCGTTTTCTGGTGACTACTATTTCTACTTTTCAGGTATACAAAAATTTATTAAACATTCTTTAGGGGTCACTCGTTACAAATTTATAGAGAGAAAAGCCTAACATTAACCTTAAATACCTCTAAATAAAAAACTATTCAGCCATCAAGACTAAAGCTCAAGCTGCAGGGACGACCCGATTGACTGTGCAACTTCAGAGGATAGCCATCAACGGCAGTTCATCTAATCAGGTGTTGACAGAAGGCCACATTAACTCTAATGAATATTATGGCTGGTTCCCACTGCATGTGCAAGCGACTGTCTTTTTAGAGCAAAATCAACGTGTCGGGGTTCAGCTGATTGAAGGTGCCATTCATGAAAACGGAGTGGAAGAACATCCCGTGACCGCTTTTGGTGGATTTCTTATTGGCCTCAGCAGCAAATAAGTTTTAATTTTATGGTTTCAAACAAATTCTATCGGTCTATAGTATGGTAAAGCAATTGAACCCGATTAGTGTGTTGTTTTATTTTCCACATTTTGTGGAATTTGTGTACAATACATCGAACGACCGAAATGGATTGGAGTCGTTTCGTTTTTCGTGAATACGTCATCTTCTTTTAGATTCGACCGCTAGATGGCTATGTCGTCATTCTAGCAGGCGAAAATGACTAAACACAACAAAAACAAATTCGGTGGAGGCTCCGGCTCCCAAATCTACAATTTTGATCGACCTTGAGACCCGTGTCTTCAGCAAATGCCGAGTTAGTATAGCCCAGCACCAACTGAGCTGTTATAGAGAGCTATTTTAGTCCAATTCCTGAAGCTTCTGCCTTGCCTCATGTTTTGTACACAAACAGTCTGGTGCTGCTGATATTTGACGAGTGTAGTTCCATCAAAAGTACTCATCGTGCAATAAAAATTACTACTTGTTGCTAGATAGCTGTGAAAATCGGTAAGTATAGGAAACAACATTCTCCTTCCAAAAACAATGGCAAACATGGAAGATTGGCCAGTCTACGTGCTGGAATTGGCCACAAAAGAGTCTAAACCAGAAGACATATCCTGGCTTTTAAACTGGATTTTAGGAGCCTTTTCAGAATACGGGTTACTACTTAGCAGCTCAACGCCACACCCTGATCAGGTGAATATTTTCTTGCATACTTGTTGTTTCAAATTAATACCTTGCAACACATTAAATGTAATCATTCTATTTGTCTTAGAGCTTGTTTGTTTTTGTCTCCATCAGTCCCCGGAGGTTGCTTGATGTGGCCAAGAAATGTCGAGTGAGGACCGTGAATGGCAAACTGCTGTTTGACAGCACTCGTGGTAGCACTTTGCAAGATGATACACCGTCAGACAGTGATGAACTCGACAAACTACAAGACCATATTGATCACCATGAAGGAGAAAATACTTTTGCCGATGCTAGATCTCTCTTCACTCCAGCTGATATCCTGTGGATGATTCGTCACGAGATTGACAATGTCAGGTAGTACGAGGATTGACGAAGTTTCCCATTTTGAACACCATTTATTCATTTCATTATCTGCCAGGTCAGAGACAAAGCAGATCCTACAAATTGGAAATTTGAAAATGACACTTTTTCAGGGCCAGTCGATTGGTATGAGGATGTTTTCATTTTTTTTGCTATCATCTCAATCTAGTACTATTTGACGTGTTGCCATTGCAGTGGAGAAGCTCCTACACAAGAATCTGATTAGCAAAATGTATCCTCTACACGAACCAGAAAGCCTCAAACGCCTGAGCCACGATTGGCTCATCAGCAAACCAACTAGCCTCGCACAACAGTTGCCACTAAGTATACGATTTTCCTTTTGAAATGTATCGAATTGGTTTATCATTTATAAATCTGACTGAACTTACGTATTATCGTAGACGATGTTCGGCGCTACTACGGAGAAGGAGTGGGATTCTACTTTGCCTTCCTTGAAATGTTGACGTGGGCTCTTCTAGCACCTTCGTGCTTGGGACTGATTCACACTTATTTCCCACCAACCCAGTTTGAAGCGCAAATTATCTTTTGCGCCCTGTACATGATCTGGGCGTTTGGCTTGATGGAGGTGATTAAAAATTTCAATTTTTCCTTGTGTGTTTACTTGAATTGTTTTGGTTCTTTTGATGGACGACAGAGTTGGAAGAGGCGCAGCAATGGACTGTCTTTCCTTTGGGGCACAAAGAACAAGTACGGCGGCGGCCAAGGAGAGCCGCGAGCCAACTACCGAGGAGCGCTGATGATCGACCCCATAACCGGCCAGCTCCAACCGTAAACACCATACACAGTATTCTTTTCGACATCTGGCCACGCGAGCACGCATTTCGTTCCAACATATTAATGTGACTAACCCATTTTTTTTTGTTTCTTGTGGGATCGAAACAGGTATTATCCTCGCTGGAAGACGCTACTGAAATTGTACGGCGTTTCCCTTCCGGTTGTGCTCGTGTGCACGCTGGCCGCTTTCTGGGTGATGCTCGAGTCCATTTGGAAGGAATCGATGCTGATGGAGTGGACCGCCACTTGGCCGCAGGACGATTTGATTTGGTGGCTGCTCGCTACCGGGCTCGTCTCGATACCCACCGTCGTCTATGCCGTTCTCGTTTGGTTCGCCAATCAGATGTACCGAAAACTGGCCACCAAACTGACGGAATGGGGTGCATTAATCAAGACCTAATTATTCTATATTTCTACTGGCTAATAACGGTTTGACTCTTTTGATATTTGAAAATAGAGAACCATCGGACAGAGTCGCAATTCGAGCGCAACCGAGTCACCAAATTGCTGCTCTTTGAATTCGTCAACAATTTCATGTCTCTGTTCTATATTGCCTTTTATTTGAGAGATATTCGTCTCCTTCAGTGGGTTAGTATCATATTATTATAGCTTAAAGGAGATCAATTAAATCATCTTACTTTCTATTTTTTTAAATAATAACAAAGCAAGTGGCAATGATGTTGCTCGTTTTTCAAGTCATCAACCAACTTACCGAGACTCTTTGGCCCTATCTCAACCAATGCTACGTATTAAAGAAGGTGACATCTTCGCTAGCCGTCTGGTGGAACTTAATGGAAATAATAATCATTATTTCTTTCTTGTAGAACGCCAAGAAACTTCATCCGCACGGGCCAAAGACGGAAGAAGAATTAAAAGATGACCAAGTGTACAAGACATTGGCCCGTCTCAACGTGCGGGTGCTGGAGCCCGATCATCAACAAGTTCTCCAAGCTCACAAAGAATCCCTTCTAGAACCCTATGAGGTATATTTGAAATGAAATGGTCTACCTAGGTGATCTACCAAGCGTACATGTTGACATGACGGCGCAGGGAACCGTGGAGGATTACCTGGAGCTGTTTATCCAGTTTGGTTACGTCGTCCTGTTTGTGGCTGCCTATCCGACAGCCTCGCTCTGGGCCTGGGTCAACAATGTGACGGAGCTGCGTGTCGACGCCTTCAAGTTGGTGCACATTCACAGTCGTCCGACGCCTTCGCGAGTGGCCCATATTGGCGCCTGGGAGCCGGCCTTTCGTATGATGTGCTCCATGGCCGTCGTCACCAATTGCGCCCTCCTCTACGTCATGTCCTCGTCTTCACTATCGTCAGCCGAGACTTTGGCCCCTGCCGTCGACGCTGCCGTCGACGGTGTCGTTGAGGTTGACGGAGCCGAAGCCGCTGGCGGCCAAGTCGCCGCCGCTATGAGCGACTGGACGCGAGCCATAATTTGCGTTTCGCTTGACCATCTCCTCTTGGCTGTGCAGAGTCTCTTGTTTGTGTTGATACCGGCCGTGCCGCAATGGGTCCACGTGGCCGCCGCTAAGCGCAAAGCCGCCCAGCAAAAAGAATTGCTCGAACGACGGCGCAATGCCGCCACGGCTCGTCAATAATTTGGGTGTTTCTGTTTTTGTTACAACTGCCTTTTTGGGGGGGAAATAATTTGGTCTGCTGGTCGGCTCTTTACTTGACACTACGACACTTACTTAAAAGCCTGAAGCAATGACTTATAAATAGTACTCTGATGAATAATGAATTGTTGATGAATCCAGTTTCGACCAACTGTCGAAATATTTATATATTTGCGTGGTTTGTTCCCAGTTTGACAGTATCCTGTAGCCGCCTGCCCAAGTGCCTACAAGTGCCTGTATTTCCAAAAAGTCAGTGCCACCTCCACTATTGAATATACAAGATATTACACATTTTCAAAATGTATTAAAAACGGAGGCTGCACCTTCTATTTTCTATCTCTATTTTCTCAATGAGCGGAGCATCAGTCAGAGTTTAAGAAACAAAGAAACTCACCAACGTATCAGGACTGAAAAAGAAGAGAAGAAAGAAGCGTGAGACCGATGAAATTAAGCGTTCTGGTTCTCTTATACCGAAGCGACTCGTATGCCACTGCGTCCGTCTCATTCTTCCAAATAAAAGCTTTGTGAAAGAAAGCGTCACCAGACGGATGCTGTAAGGGCCTCAACGCGGCCCAGCTGCTGCGCTGTTAGCGATTTGTATCAAAACTAAAAAGTCTGTTTTTCTTAATTAGTCCTTAACGGGTCTAGATGTAAGATCTACAATTCTATAGATATAGGCTATTGGCGCAACAGACTATACGATAAAAGTCGTTCATAACTCCTATAATTACCTGCATATTATAGCCTACGTCTAAGCCCTTTTTCCTGCTACTGCTCAAGTTTTCAAATAGCAGAATTTACCAATAGAATGACAATCTCTGTAGAGTGGTGGTTTTTCAAGACTGATGATTAGACTTAACCAAATACCGGTTAATGCATATTAGTTACTGTTAAATTATAAACTAGCCTAACGGTATAACGTACTTGAACGGTCCCTTACACTGTTACGCACTTTGCAGACTAGGCTATGACTAGACGAGACGAGGTCGACGTCGTCGGTCACGTCAGAGCGACTGCAGTATACGGAAGAGCCTGATGGGAACGGGAGCTGGGACGATTCGACTGCGTGCGACGACGTTTCAGACAGGGAGACGAGGAGACAGGGAGACAGGGGTCGCGGGACGAGATCCACCTGGTGCATGGCCTTACTGGCCTAGAGCTGCCGCCTCTGCAGCATTCCCATACTATCGCCGGCAGCTTGTGCGCATTTGTGTGTAGGCTGGCGCGTAGACTTTAAGGCGCAGTCAAACTGCTGCTGATGATGATGCCCTTACTTTAAAGCATTGCCTTCGTTTTAACCGGCGTCAGAGTCCAAGTGCTGCGTCTCTGTCTTTCTAATATATGCGAACACCGAGTCGGAGCTATACACTACGACGAGAGGGACCGAGAGAGAACGTCACCATCAGCGCAGCAGCAAAAGCCAGCGAAAAAAAGAGGGGACCGAGGCAATTATATATACACACCGTAGGCTGACGACTTGAAGGGGAAGAAGAAGAAGAAGAAGAAAAAAAGAGAAATAAGAAGCGAGCTGGACGAGAAAAAGGGAAAAAAGAAATGGAGCTATAGCAGCCAAAAGAGAACCATCAGGCATCATCAAGAGCAGCAACAGCAGCGGGCAGTGATGGTGGAAACATCAAAGTGCGAAAGAGAGCTCGCCAGCCATCAACGCCCATCACAACAAAAGAGAGGAGAGCATCAGTGCTGGAGACGAGAGAAAGAGAGGATAGAGACTATTATTTGCTTGCTGCATGTGTGCATGTATATTTATTCTTATCGGCGAACGACGATGTTTTGTGTATATTCTGCGCTGGGCGGGAACAAGTCTCGTCTCCCGACATACGTCACCTGTACAGTCCAGCATTCTTCACAATGAGAAACCCGCTCGGGAGAAAAACCATAGAGACTCGTCACGCACACATGTTACGCTAACAAGACAGATAGGTGCAATAGCCTAAAATAGACACACTTTTTCCAGTATATTTTCAAAGAGAAATAAGTCCATATGTAATTTGAAACTGAATCGGCTGCGGTCCACTTGTACAAATCGTCCCTTATTATAGCCTACGTAATTAAATAAATATTTCGTTTTGATTTGAACTTATATATTGCTGACTTTTTCTGATGAGAACTGCCTATAAATGATATATCATGCATCATAGATAGATACAAATTAGAAGGGCTCTTTCCCTTTTTATATTAATATACCTAACAGACTCATTAAGCCTTATTATCTAAATTTAGGTTATCGTTATTGAGTTATGATTAGCTGCCATAATTTGGCTACCGCTACGAAACCGACTCTCTTATATTACGGCCTAGCAATAGTGAGTGCTACTAATACTCGGGTCGTCTCAAGCCCAAGTATATAAGCCTAACGCTCGTCTGTAGCCTATGCAGATAATATGATGCACGGATCAAGTCGATTTCCAAAGGGTGACATTAGCAAAGCTAATAATGTCTGTAGACTGATGCAGTCTGCAGCGGCAGGCGTGACTGCTTATAAGGCTATCGAAGTTTTTGTCACTTTACCAAGACCAGCAGCAGCAGCACGTGCAATATCTCGATCCCTCGGCCCTTACAATATGCCGCTGGCAGCTAGGCGACCATCCGCGGCTATTATACAGTGCAGACGATGGACTAGTCGTCTCGCTACTGTCAAAACGTCATCTGCATCAACGGCGACGAGTCGATGATGACATACTGATGACAGGTGATTGACAAATTCCCTTATCTGTGGTCGACCAGCTAGGCAACTATATAGTGAGCTAATTCGTCGAGTGATGTGCCGCGTTAGACGTCGTCCGCCCTCAATCCTTTCGTCGGTGTTATTTACAAATCCCCTTCTTGTTTTGCATATGAATAAATGCTGTAATAGATATATATAGAAGCGACCTTTTGGCTCTGCCTATGCTGCATGTGCATTATGCTAGGTTACTAAGGTTCAACTATACGTATTGGTTACGTTTGATCTCGGGTATAAAATGTATAGGCTACATTGACGATTTTATAAACGGCGAGTTTAAAATCTCTGGCAGCACAAATTCTCTTTGGATCTCCCCGATATAAATATTATGCGGAACCAATCGATCAATAGAAACATTTCGTTGTATTGGATCGACAGCATTCCAGTTGCCAATGCTTGTGTATACCTTGTAATACCGAGACAAATGAGAAGGAATTTCGACAATGGTCCCCGCATTGGAATAATGTTAGTATTAGGCTATGCCTTTTTATTTCTTGTCTGAACGGAGGCGCACTCTTAAGAGTATATTGCTTTCCTCTCGCTTAATATGATGTTGCCATGTCTCTGGATTTGTGGCAAAATGACCGTGACGAAAGAGTCGGAAAGAGCATCATGCTGCGGAGCTGTGATGATGGAATATATCCACAATAAGCGGAACTGAATTGAGTGGAATGAAGCGGTTGGATGGGATCGAGCTGAGCGCGACATGATATAAGGGACAAATCTATACGTAGAGGCTTGGCGTGCAGCTGCACTACTACACATCATATGGGAGAGCCTATACACAGTCTATATATTTCGCCAGCTCTAGCTGATGTGTGTGGTGCGCTGTATAGAGGATTTGTTCACCGCCATTCCCACAGAACTGCATGACAATCAACGGCGCGCGACGACGACGAAGGCTCTGCAGCACTCGACGCTTCTCTGTTCTCTCGTATTGCCATCAGCCTATATTCTGTATACATTAAAGGCACATGCGACTGCAGCAGCAGAAGCAGCCACTCTTGTATCTTGTGCATCTTCCATATATATACAGCAGCAGCGTATTGCCTAGACTGTATATTGTGTTTTGATAGCTTAGAGAATGGGAAGGGGGTGATGGAGTTGCATGCTGCATCGGATGAGGCGAAAAGAGCCCAAGCTTCTCTCTCTCTCTCTCGTCTCTCTCTCGCTCTCTGTTCCCTTTCACTAGAGTAACGATAATCCGCGCTGGCAGCAGAGGAGCGTCGTCGCTTGTATTTTTCTATTTTTTGTCATGCGGGGGATGCGGCGACGTGGCGCGGCTAGATTTATAACTAAATACATCTATATCTAAGCTACATTATATATCCATCTCTTTCGTCGGCTCCACGGCTTATCCTGATTTCTGTATAGAGCTTTGGCTGGAGACTGGAGAGGTGCAGAGACGATCCGTGGAAAGAGAAATGGCCGCATAGAAATAATAATAATAATAATGCTAACAATCGGATGGTATTTTGGAAAGAGAGAAATGTGTGGAGACTATGGACACTATTCTATTTAGCCTTGGTGCTATATAGATATATAGCCTAGCCACGATACATCTATATATAAGTCAGACAAAAAGAGAGCTAAAGCTACAGAAAGGCGGAATGTTTCAATAAATGATGGAATATGGAGAGTATAGGCTGGTCTATGATGGGCCGCTACGGACGAATACTTGAATACGACGAAACGGATGTTGATTTTTCCCTGCTGCCGCTGCTGCCCAAATACCGCACAATTCCCCAATCATCAACAGGGCATTGTGTACGCCGGTCACAAATGGTCAAGTGTTTCTCTTATTCTCGCCTCGGCAGCAAATGCCTGCTGCTTCTGCTGTTGCCTATACATGAAGTATATGAAGTCTTCATTCGTCCGATTCGTCCTACTATTCGTCCCTCTGATGTGCGCTGCGCACGACTCTAAATGCATTAGAGTCTATATAATATGTATATGATGGGCGGGAATCTCGGAAAATACGCACTGGCATACGTGCCTGCGTTCTAGTTGCGGCTCTGCCCTGCTGTTGCCACTTATGGTGAGATGTAATATTTTCTGGCAACCCTACCATCAACTTAGAATTCCAGGGACGGGACGACGAAAAGAGCAGCTCATCCCACTACTTCACAGTTGTACACAGGCACGTTGCTGCCCGACCGTTCGCGGCAGCAGAGCGCGGCCATCGAGTGAATACAATTCGACTTGATATAATAGAATAAGCAGCCATGGCGACGGAGAATAGGCTATATAAGGACGAGCGCAGCAGCAGCAGCAGTAAGAATAACAACAAAATCAACAGCAATAGATAGTTATGTCCTTATTGTTCAGCAGCCCTTTTTTTCCCTCTTTTCGTCCCTTCTCTCTCTCTCGCTCTTTTTCTATATATCCTCATCTCTCTCTTCCTCTTCTTTCCCGTCTCGCTCTCGTCGCCCGGCTGAAATAACAAGACGCGGAATATAAGTGGCGGCAGCAGAGAGCGGTGGTGATGGTGGTGGTGGCGGGCGGCGGCGAACGCTTCAAGCCTATAAGGCCATAAGCAGCCGGCGCGAAATAAGCGGAAAGGGAAAGCTGACGACGGAACCTCTGATGTAGCCTACGCTGCTGCTATATACTGGCATCAATATATATTTATTTATTTCAAGATGTGTACTGCTGCAATAGGTAGGCTATATCCTACGATACAAGTGGCGGATAGAATTTTTTAAAAAAGGAATCGGAATTTGGACTGGAGAATTTCTTATATTGAGAGGCGCTATTATATTGGAGGAGGAGGAGGAGAGTTATTGGCGTACAGCGGCTGAAGGAGGAAGGAACTGGGTAAAACGCGACGGGATGAGGGGACTTCCTGACCCACTTGGAGTGCTGTTGTCTGCCGGTTGAAGAGGTCGAGCACCGCAGCTTCGTTCACGAGAGCTAGGGAGGACTTGAGTAAAAAGACGACGACGAGAGAGACAAGAATAATGGGAAAGAAAAATAATAAAAGGGAAATAATAAGAATAAGTAGTATTAGGGAAAGTGCTGCGTGACGTTGGGCTGCTGTGTGTGGTATATTTTGGAGGCTGTTGGCTTAGAACAAGGAGGAGAACGCAACAAAACTAAGAGTCTAGAAGAGAAAAAAAAAACGTGCGTAGGATGAAAAAGAGAGCCGTTCGATCGTTTTCAGAGAACGCAGGATTCTCCAGAGTCGAGCTGTGAATGCTTTATTCGATATAGTCGCATCTGATGTAGCGGGCGCGGGTTAGCCTACGTGAATCATGAAAGAGAGGCCGTAGGCTGCTGGTTCACTCCTGATTGTGTCGTCATGGGAAATGGGAAATGCGACGACCATGAGAGTCGTCTATAGAAAAGTATAGAGACCAGAGACGACCGAGTCTATACGGATGATGGAGGCAAGAGGAGGAGACGAGCGTTGGCCTTTTGGGCTGCTGCTGCTGCCCCTTTCTCTCGTCCCCTCTATATACCCGGCCACAATAACACAACACTTCCTTTTCCACTTGGCCTAAGCCCCATCCGCTATAGCGCTGCGATGCGATGACGGTGAGCGGCTGAGCGGCCCTTAAGGACCAAGTGCCACTCTGCTTCGCCTCTGCTTCGCCTCTCGTAGTAGAAGGTCGTCATCGTAGTCGCCTATAGTTCGTAGAATGAGAGATTCGCCCCTTTTTTTCCCTCCCCTCCCCTCTCTTGGCTCCCACTTTTCCTTCAATCGTCTCTACCCTCGATCGAGGGAGATGCTGGCGATGGCCGACTAGAATGGAATTGGGCGGAGCCGGGCCTGTTGGTTGGCTGCCGAAGACGGAGCTGCCGTCCAATCACCGATGGAATTTCCAGGATGAGAAAAGGATGAAAGAGAGGGACCGCCCTCTTAACCGAGTCCTCCGCGATCAACTAACGGCAGCAAACGCGTCGGTCGTAGCTGGAGACCGCCCGGTCGGAGGGAAGTGTGTGTCGGGCGCTCGTAGCTCTAGCAGCGCCAGTCGCAATCGTAGTCTTGTTGATCTTGGAGCATCCGAGCAACCGGCTGCGTCTCAGAGCAGCGCAGCAGAGACGACTCGAAGTGATCGAATCAGGCCGACGCTTCTTTCTCTATCTAGCCATCAGCCCGCGTCGGCTATCTCTCTCTAACTTTGCTAGGCTAATTGACATTTCTTTTATCGCGAAAATCTCTCGAAAAGAGCTTCTTAGGCACCGGAAACGACAGACACAAAGTGAAAACGATACAGTGAACGTGCGACGATCGACTGGGATTACTAAATAGACGACAGGACATAGTTTTGTGTATCGTATCCATTTCCGAACGCATCTGTGGGCAACAAACGGAAGTGCAGCAGCGGCAGAAAGGAAAAACCAACGGTGCTTTTGTATATCCAGCAGTGAGGACGAGTTGACAGTTTGACAGCGGTCATTTTGACGGGTTGAATTGAAACAAAAAGGCACCAGCGTAGAGTGTCGATATAATGTTGTCGTCGGCCTCTCCGGTGGCGACGGCGACGACTGGTTCCTCATCTTCTTCCGTTTCATCGGCCGCAGCCTCTTCATCCGCATCGTCCAACATGCACAATCACCACCCGTTCTTTGACCACCATCAGAGCCACCATCACCATCACCACGCGCACCACGCGGCTTATTACCGGCATCATCACGCGGCGGCAGCGGCAGCCGCGGCCGCAGCAGCCGCCGCAGTCGCCGTCGGCGTCCAGCAGCAACAGACGAGCAACGGCTCGTCGTCGTCTCATCACCAGCAGTCGTCGCCTTCGCCCGTTTTGTCGTCGCTGACGGGATCGGCCTCCGCCGCCGCAGCCGCCGCCGGATATGTCTCGGCCGCCGTGGCAGCAGGTAACGGCGGCAACAGCTACGACTACGCGGCGGCCATGAGCCGCTACAATCCGTACGCCAGTTCGGCCTACAGCATCGGCAACGGCGGCGGGTCCGGTCCCGGATCGATCCAGGGCGGAGGCGGTGGTTCGTCGAGCATGTCGCACCACTCTGGCGTCGGCGTCAAGGACATGGTGAAGCCGCCCTATTCGTACATAGCGCTGATCGCCATGGCCATCCAGAGCGCGGCTCCCGAGAAGAAAATCACGCTCAACGGCATCTACCAGTTCATCATGGACCGGTTCCCTTACTACAGGGAGAACAAACAAGGCTGGCAGAATTCCATCCGCCACAATCTCTCGCTCAACGAGTGTTTCGTCAAGGTGCCGAGAGACGACAAGAAGCCGGGCAAAGGTTCCTACTGGACGCTGGATCCCGATTCCTACAACATGTTTGACAACGGCTCCTACCTGAGACGGAGGCGCCGATTCAAGAAAAAGGACGTTCTCAGGGAAAAGGACGGCGGCGCTGGCGCTGCTGGAGAAGGTGGCGGCGTCGTCGCTTCCTCTTCTTCCTCCTCTTCGTCGTCGACGAGCAAAAAACAGCAACAGCTTTACCAGCAACAACAACAGCAATTGAGTCACCAACAGCAGCAACAACATCTCGAACAACAGCAACAACAACACCAACAAATGATGGAAATGGAGACGAAGCCGCTGCTGATGGACGTGGCGGCGACGGCGGCCGATTTGCGATTGCATCACCACCACCACCACCCGTCGACGGCCTATTCGGCCTACAATCCCATCTCGAGCATGATCCACTCGCAATTGTACGCGGCGGCCCAAGCGGCCCAGCAGGCGGCCGCAGCCGCTTCATCGGTCGCCGCCATTTCCATGTCTTCTTCTTCGCCGGAACTGGGCCGGAAATTGAAATGCGAGCCGGACGACGATTCGGAGGAATTGGAAGCGGATGCTGGGAGCGGGGCAACGGCAGAGGACATGGCCATGGATCAGCAGCATCATCATCATCTAAGCCATCAATCCATCCGCCATCACGGCAGCAGCAAGTACGGGATGATGATGGAAGCGTCGGCCGATTACGGACAGCATCACGTCAACGTCGCCTCGAAAATGTTCCACTCGATCGGCGGCGGTGGTGGCGGAGGCGGCGGCGGGTCGTACGAGCAGCAATGCGCCGCCATGGGCGAAATCAATTCGGTCAACAACGCCTTCACCGTCGAGAGCCTCATGCATTTGCAACAGCAACAACAACAACACCATCAGAACCAGCATGGACAGGGACAACAGCAGCAGCAACAGCACCAACAGTACGCGTCGCATCACCTGCACCACCATCATCACCACCATCCGGCGGCGGCGGCTGCCGTCGTCGCCAGTTTGGGCCTACCGTACCCGGCGTCGGCCGCGGCGGCGCTCTACGGGCAACAACAGCAGCAACAACATCAGTCAGGGCAGCAGCAGCAACACGTCTCGTCGCATCCATCCATCCATTACGGCCATTCGTCGTCGTCCATGTCGTCCATGTCGTCGTCTTCTTCCGTCTCGTCCTATCAACACCCGCACCAGCAACAACAACAACAGCAGACGACGGGCCAGCAGCAGCAGCACGAGGAAACGCCATCGGCTGGAGACGTCGGACAGCACCAGCAGCAGCAAGGATCGCCTCCCTCCTGTCTGGCCGATTATTCGTCACCGGCGTCGTCAGCGTCGTCGGCGTCGTCTCGTTCGTTGGCCAGCAACGGGCCCAGTTGGTACTCGCCTCCTCCTCCTCCGCCACCGCCGCCGCAACACCAGCAGCAGCAGCACATGGCAGCGGCCAGCACGTCCTCTCCCGCACTGCCGGACGCCTCGCCCAGTCTGCCGGCCGAGTCCAGCAGTCCCTATTCGATACAGAGTGGCGGTCGGGTCGGAAGCGACGTACCCGCCATTTACTCGACGGATCGAGGTGAACCCTCTTCTTCTTCGCCATCGACGTCGACCGCCGCCGCTGGAACAGTTTCTTCTTCCCCGTCTTCCATGGCCGGCGGCGGTGGAGGTAACCATCTGCTCTCCGTCGCTCACTGCCTCCATCAGCAGCAGCGCCAGACGACGTCGTCGAGCGGCGGCGGGGGCAGCAGCAGCGTCAGGACGCTTTCCATTCATCCGTCATCTCCTTTAATTCCTTCGGCGACGGGAGCCGGAGGGACATCAGGGTCGTCAGTGTCGTCAGTGTCCTCTTCATCGCCGTCGTCGTCGTCGTCTTCAACATCTGCGGCTGCCGTGGCCGCTGCAGCCGCTGCCGCCGCCGCCGCCGCTTCTTCCTCCATTTCCAGTCTCAGTTTGATGACGTCGGCCATGTTCCGAGCTGGCAATCACCACCACCCGTTCAGTCTCTACCACTCGACGTCCGATTGTCACAAATATTGAAATCCCCTAAATCATCTAAAAACTGATACGAGCGAGCCGACAACGCTGTACATAGAAAAATAATCATATGATCATAGATTGTTAGGAAAAACAAAGAGGTTGTGTGATGAGAGCGCAGGCTTATTCCCGTTGACACGGATGACCTGCGTCGAATCGAATACTGTATATTTATTATGATACTCACCTGATGGACGTGGGGCACACGTCGTATAATACGTAATTGAAATAACGTCAGATAATGTTTTGGTCGACTTGAAGGATGGACCACTTTTGATTTCACGATGGCCGAGATATCGATTTTTCACCATCACAACATTCATTCAGGCTAATTCACTTTTGTTTATTTTGATTAAGCTGCTGATGTATAGTTTTAGGGGTAGCCTATTACATGACATATTCTGGCCAATTATCATTTGACGCTCTTGATTGGTACATGTCTTTATACAATTTTGCCTGGGTGACATTGTGGTTGTGGTTTCCTTTTTTTTCTCTTTGATGACTCTCGTCTCTCTTTCGTCCTCATTTACTTTTTGATCGACTCGGCATTTTCACCCGTGTGATTGCTGTCCCCTGCGCTTGTTCGTTGTTTCCCTCAGCTGATGATGACCTTTCATCTTTTTCTGCCGAACCCGCGTCTCTTTATTCGATCGTGTCATCAATTTTAGGTTGAAATTGTATCTAGGCCTATTGTAGGTCGTGTCGTGTGTTGGCCTCACCATCAATTCGTGTCCGTGTCTCAGTTGTTAGCTGATGTATTTAGCCTACATAGATGTACGAGCCCATCCTCTCTATTCACATTTATAGACTTGGCCCCGGCCTAATCGTCTCACACATTTTGTCGTCCTAATAAATAAAGTAACGGTCGAGCTGTGCTTTTTTGTTCTGCTTTTGTTTTTTTAAATAGCCTATACGTCTCATCTAAGGCACTGAACTGTTCTGGTGCCGAGATTCTCAAGCATTTTCATTCATGTTCAAGGAACAATTTTAGAGTTTCCCATAAGTATCGACGATTAGCCTCTATCTAGAACTATTTTGCTCTATAATTGCAATGATTTTGATAGGCTATAAAACTCGTACGAAAATTTTAGCCTATAGCAGTGTATGATAGCCTATCGCTTCCTGTATCGACACAGACTAAAACTGAAATCATTCATCGTGAGCCCTCATTTATATAGTTATTTAAGTAACCTTCAAAAATTAATTTGAAAATTGTCAAATAGGCTATTGGCCCTTGATTAAAAATCTTGCCATGCGCAATATGTTGGGTTAGCCTGTATGCTGGTGTAGCCTACAATTGCACTGATTGAATCATTAAATGATGTTTTGCTGATTCGCCATCGACGCATCGCTGATTGCCGTGTCGTTGGGATGAAAGTGCTCTATAATGACCACTCGGCTAATATTGACATTGGAATGGATTTTATAGCCAGCCTACTCTCTTCCTTGGTGTTGTTGTTGTTGTTGTTGTGATTCACCTGATGGCTGGCGATGTCTGTTGCTCTTTTGGTTCCCCCTGAACAGCATCAGTCTTGATGACGACGGCTTTGATTTATTGACGTTTGTTTGGCTGCTGCTACTGCTTATTGTTTCAACGGTTTCAATCGTTTCATCTAATAAATGTAATGCTGCGTCATCTGCACCCTTATATACATACAAATAGGCCTATATATATAAGTTATAATATGAACTCGGTTGTATATACATATACAGTACTCTAATCGTATGTGGTAGGCTAGTTTCATCATTTTAGTCTTTTATTTCTTTTCCTTCTGGTATTCTACACATTCGTTGATGAGAAGGGTGAATTTCAAACGACGAGCTCATTCTAACCTGAAGATGATGGGCGTCCGGCAGTCTTCTGTTTACGGCGCGCTCTTATTTTGACTGGTTGATGGACTGCGTGACGATCTGTCCATCTCCTTTTCATCCCCAAATCAAAGTTTGAAGAGGCAAAAAAAAACGTTGAATTTCTTGTTCTTGTTTGCTCTTTCGTCATCACTCGGTCGCATCAGGAGAAATCAGACCATCTTCTTCCTGGTGTCGTGTGGCCGCAGTTGAATGCGCTGTGCTCGAGCTGCCTTATTGCTGCTTGCCTTTCTATACTCGCCTCTCTCTACGAGTCTATACATTTCTGCTGCCCTTTCGTCGTACTTGTTTCATTCGAGGGGAGAGAAGAGAAAAAAGGAGAAGAAAATAGAATCATCGTTCAACAGCTTGGGTCACCCTTTGGTCGTGAGTGCAGGAGCGCAGAGTCAGAGTCAGAAAGCGACGAGCAGGGAGCGAAAGCGCGTCTTGCCGTGCTGCCCGTTCATCCATGCTGATGCTGCCCCTGTCGTTTCGAGTTGGAAAGCCCATGCAGTTCTAAATCGGTTGTTTACATGTCGACGATCTCTTCTCTCTTTCTCATCCCTTGCGCATCTCCTCGCTAGCTGCTTCTCCTGCTCTACGTTTCCCGATCCCGTCCGGCTCTCTCTCTCTCTCTCTCTATTCTCCATTTCGTCCGGCCCTCCTTCTCTTTTTCGTCTTTTTCTTTTTCATTTCCATTCAGTTCCCTATTTCTCCCTTCTTCTTCTTCTTTTTCCTTCTGCCTGATGGTGTTATTTGCAGGATATAGACGCTTGACTTGTGTATACACCAAGCACCAGGGAGGTCTTCCCGTCTTAAGCTATATATTAGGCTACAGGGCTACAGGGCTACAGGCTAGGCCATCATCTTCCCGGCCTCCTGATGCCTGATGCCGACTACTGTCGTCATTCTCCGCTCTCGGCTCTCGCCTAGCTCTTCGGCCCATTAATATTAGAATTTCCTTTTTGAATCGACTACGGCACCCGATCGGCCATCGTCGTCATTTCACACTGGCCGCCACTCGCCAGCAGAGGCCAATAAGGAACTATAGATTGCTATGCGGTGGCCGTCGAGTTGCCAAATCGCGCGGACGCACTGCCAACTGATGATGCCAAATCGTCTCTTTATTGCCGCGCTCTTGGATTAGTCGAGATGCGACCCATCGTCATGTCTGGAACGCATTTGCCTGCCAAGCAGCAGTTGGACGATATTCCATCCTCGTCTTCGAATGACCAACCGGCGACTGATAGGTTTCATTGGACTATAGAGGCACGATACGTATAGTGGTAGCCTATTATGAGAGATACCCGAACGAGAGAGCCAACATCCGAGCATATCTCTCGCCGTTGACAACTCGTTTATATGCTGCAATTGACGGACTGCGTGCTGGAAAAGTGGACGAGCAATTCCAACTGTTGCATGGGAGATGCGTCTCCCAGATGGTGTCGTCATTCCTGTCCGTTTACAAACAAATCCGTTGGTAGAGCTCTAGAACCCATATAGGCCCTGGCTGTTCATGTCCGTTTGCTGGGCTCCGCGCTCTATGGGAGCTCTCTTACACATTGTGTACGCGTTTTGTAAATAACGGCATTGAAAAATACAATGTATTTTTTAATACATCAACAGTTCTTTTTGGCTGTAATTTCATTATACATTTTATAGAGATCATAGGCTAATTAGTCTTTCCGTCGACGCACGTTAATAATAACGGGCCTTTTGGTAGGCCTAGTCCTTGACTAATAAATTACTGGGCCTGTAGCCATCACAACAGAATGTGTATAGGCCGGCGATATACCAGAGGCGGCGCAGGGCAGGCAGGGGGGGAGTTGCCAGCGATAGTGAAGAAAAGAAAAGTGAGAATAAGACGGACATGCGATCGCTTTACAACGTCGACCCCCAAACAGCAACACGGAGCTATTAGCGACCGAGAAAGAGACCAACAACAACGGCGACGACATGCAGTGCTGCTGGTGCATGGTGGTTTCAAAAAATGCTACCGGAGAGCAAAGACATGGACATTGGGGTAATAACTATATACACAGGTTCCAAGGGGGTATAGAGTTGTCTTGCTTATTTGTGTTTATGCCTTGTAGCCTAGGCTACTCTGTAATGGCCAAAGAGCCGGCCTGTAGACAGTTAAAGTCATCTCTTTGTCGTTGCTGTCTTCTAGCCTACATTATTATATTTTGTAAAGCGCGGCTTCTCTTTGTCCCACTTTAGGCCCAGCATTTTGTGCATTTACGAAACTCTCAACACTTGTACGTTGGACCTTTGATTTTTGCATGGTACGGAAAGGCGCTAATAGCTCCAAATAGTCCAAATGGTATTATGTTATTGTTGGTCAAAAGCTATATTTGTATTGTGCAGTTGAGTTAGTCACTTGTAGACTACAGATTCGTAAGTGGGATCGACTCTGGTCAGAGTTGGACAACATGGAATCATCAGTGACTATATAGACAGTGGGGGGTCCAGTCCATGTCAACATTGACCAATCTTCTTAAAAGGCCAATTGCTGACCGTGTACCGACCGAGATCCTTATCTCGGTCTAGGCTATTTATATATATATATATATATGTAGGCTACTATGTGCGTAGGCTATATAGCTTTGGCCATAGCTTATGTGGATATTGTGCGAGTGTTCTGATTTTTTTAGGCCTAGCGTGATACAGAGATGTGGGTAGTAAAAGGCTCGGCAAACAATATATCTCTTCTTTGTTCGAATATAGGCTATTACCTTCGCCTGATGAAATCATAGAAACATATATGTTGGCGTCATCTACTTAGATAAGGCGGGAGTCCTATAACTTGTAGATGTATAAGAGCCGATGTCAAGTGTCGATAAAATTGAGGGCACGACTTGGCTCTAGGCGAAAGAGAAGGCGTCGTGGTGGGGCTGGAGGAAGAGGCCAAAGAGCGTCTAGGCAAAGAGAAGATAGAGATAGAAAAAAAGAGAGAAAGAGAGAAAAAGAGGATGAAGAAGAGACGAAGGGACGCGACAAAGGGTTGTCATCACTGCGAGTGCTGAAGCTTGTGATGAGCGGGCCTATTGACATTGACGAGCGCCCGAGTGTGAAGCAGGGCGACAGCTAGCAGCGTTCGAATGTCAGAAGGCGAGAGCAGCTCTACGAGGAAGCGAGATGAGAAAAACCGAAAGAGTCATCTCATCTCATCTCATCTCATCATCATCAGAGTTTATTAATAGTATCAAGAAAAGGAAGAAGACGGGAAAGACGAGAAGGCGAAACTAGAAAGAAAAAAGAAGAAGAAAAAGAAGTCTGACGAACGCTCGAATGTTCGGGTTGGCTCTTTCTCTCTTTATTCTCTCTCTCTCTGCGGATGGTAGCAGCAGCAGCAGCAAGACAACGTCCATATGGTGCGACCGGCAAGACACCCGTCAGCCATGCAGCCGCCATCACCCAGCATCAGCAGCATCAGCAGCAGCAGGGCCAACAACGTATATACAGCAGCATCCGATCTAGGATGAAGGAGCGCATACGGGCGATATACAGGCCGGAGCAGGAGCAGTATAGCCCACCAACAGCCAAAAAGGGGTGCTCGTCCTTGTCCATCAGACTCTGAAATATACACAGAGAGACTCTGCATGGGAGAAGAGCTATAGACGAGTCGCATCAATGCTGCGTTGCCCTAGACGTACGGAGAGGAGAAAGAGAGAGAAAAAAAAAGAGGAGAAAAGAAGAAGAAGGACGACGACTAATACAGCGTCGCAGCGCAGCTTCGAGCCTAGAGATCGTTAAGCATCGGCAGCAGTAAAACGGTCGACCATTTGTCGCGCGTCGCGGCGAAAAGCAGAAGCCATCAACAAAACAAAACGAAATAGAAAACGGGGCGAAAAAAAGAGAGGGATGGCTAGAAGAAGAAAAAACTGGGGGAGGGAGAAATAGACGTCTGCTGGTGTATTAGGCTATATGCTCGCGGACTCTATGGGAAAAAGCAGAAGAAAGACGCTGCTGCTCCTTCTGGATGATGGCTTCTTTGGCGTCTCGGCCGACTTTGGCCTTAAGATTTATATTCTCTTCGCGGACCCAGCGAATCACCGACAGAGACGCTGTTGGGCATTATTGCGCTTACTGAAGCCGGCGGGTAAAAACAGCAGCGCGCAGATAGCAGGAGCAACAGAAGCCAAAGAAATAAAACAGAGCAGCAGACAGAGTATTATTATATTGGGCTATATAGGACAGACTTAGTCCGCTATCAATCAATGTTTATAGCCCTTTAAACTCGGATATGACCCAATTAAGTCAACAATCATGATGGGCTTGTATTCGTACCTGATTTGCACGGGCTGTTTATTAATAATGACGGCACACTGATGCAATAATAATATGATTAGACTCGTAACATTTTGGGAAATGTTCTGAAACGATTGTATTTGCGGATTGTTTGTATAGGCCTATAAATATATAATTATGATGTATTAAGCCTATAGTGATTTTTAAAATTGATATCAAATGTTGAGGTGAGGGAGGGATCGCCCTATATTAGCTGCAACAATATAAAAGGTGACCTATGACCTTTCTGGAGCACTGGTTGTGATGACTGACACATTCATGATTGGTGGTCTGTTCCCGGTGGCAGTTGTATGGGTCTTTGGCCACCATCGTCGACGTCACGGCTGCAGTTTGATTGAAGCGTAACGATCCATAAATGTCGTCGTCGTCGACCCTTTTTCCTTGTGTAAACAAATGAACCAAGTTCAACTCCTTGTTTTTTTAATGGCCACTTGTTTCGACTCGAAATAACGTTAAATGCTTCTCGTTTTTTGCTTCTTTATTTCTCTGGAAATTTATGAATAAATCGACTCATATAATACGCTGGGGAGCTGGATGTTGAGGAACGGCCGTAATATAAGAGATCGTGTTGAAGGCGTGGGATTTCTGTTCTGTGCAGCCATTTAGGCTATTGGGGTATGAGGCTACGATTGCGTTGGGTTTCGTTTTGGTTCGTCGACAGCGGACATGGGCCTAGCTTATATTGTTTATAGCCTTGCTGCTGGGCGAACCCAGTTGCAAGTTTCGCTTTTCAAAGTTTCACATTTTTCGGCCCTCAATTTCCCACAAGCTTTTTGCTCTACTGCTGTTGACCCCTAATAGTGTTATTTGTCTTATACGTCTGTGTTTCTAATGTAGAGGCCATTGCCACAACTCTCGCATATGGGCTAGACTAATACTAGCTACTGCTGCTGACGTGTTGATTTGTGTTCGCCCATTTTAACCTAAGCTATATAGCCTACATCGACAGAAAAGCACAGACGGCATTTAACATTATTCGAAAAGAACAGAATTAATTTGATTTAACGTCTTATTAGGCTAGGTCAATCTTGAATCGTCCTCCATACATATAAAATACATGAAAATTGCAGTAAAGTTTCAGAATATTTAAGTATAATAACGTCGAGCGGCGGAGTATAGCCTATAGGCAGCTGACAACCCGAAAACCAGCACAAGGAATCACACTAAAAGGCAAATGTCCATCGAATCGAAGCTCGATCTCTTTGCTCAATTGTTATTATATCCAATGGCCTAATAAAGATATGGTGACGAGTTATCTAAATTTTTATTCGTATAGTCTTGTCATATTAGGTAGGCCCGCAATACGTTTATAAATGCATGTAGGCTATATATAAAGATGTATGTAGAAAGAGGACTGTATAAAAGAAAAGAAAAAGAAAGAGGAAAAAGAAAAAAGAGAGAGAGAGAGACAGAGAGGGATTCTTTGTTCAAAGTCATTTGCCACTTCATTAGCCGAGCAACAGAGACGTTTCGACCTCTCGCGCAGCCCTGTGTCATTCGATCTTTTTTCGACTCCCATTTTGAGAGAGAGAGGGGGGGGGAGGAAAGACGTCTTGAAAGAAAAAAAAAGAAAGGAGCCCCTTTGAAAAGTCTTGGCCTGTTTTGTTTTTGGAATTCTTTTTTATGATATTATTGTTTGTATTTTTGTGAAGGACATGGTCGCCAACAAGCCGACCTCGTTGATGAGCGAAAGAATCGGATCGAATATTACGCTGCATGCTCTCTTTTAAGACGTCGTAAGAAAATGTCGGCCGCTAGTTTCATCTGTATACTGGGCCATCACGGGATCCGATGAAATTGCCTATGTAGGCCTATAAGGCCAAAGAGTTGAGGTCCGAAGAGCGTCGAATTCCAAGACGATAAAATGTATATCGACTGCTGTCGGTGGCTACAATAATAGAGTCGGCCTATACATCAGAGGAGCACCGGGAGTGATGCATATATCTATAGGCCTATAAGGACGACGAGAGTTGTGTGCGACAGGAAACTGGTCGAAAGGAAGCTGCGTATTCTATCGATGGAAATACGGTTGGAATACAAGTAGGAAAAATGGAAGGAAGTGACGACGGGCTGGAAGAGAAAGAGAGAGAGAGAGAGAACTCTATATGGTACGTGACAGCTGAGATAGGAGGGAGTGCGTGGCTCAGGGAGGGCGGAAAGAGGTGGGCGGGGGAGACGGGGGCAGCCGCGGCATCAAAGAGAAAACCAAACTATAATATTTCTGTAGCTTCTGATGGATGATTGAAAGAACCGTCTTCACTTTTTTTTCGTGTCAAAATAAGCAGACAGAGACTAACATTCAGCTGTGAAAAACTCTTCATTTATACGGAGATAGGCCTACCTTAATATTGATGTATTATATAAGGTATTAGCGGTAGCCTATTATATGTATCGTTGGGCGAATCACACCATATTAGGCTACAAGGTTTCCAGTGCTTTTCCTAATAAAATAAATAGGCGCGATGCGTGGATTGAGACCAAGAGCCCGTGATGAATTAGCCATCAGTTGCTGCATCATCTCATCAGAAAGAAAGAGATATATACAGTTAATGTTTTGAGCCATCAAGAGCGGCTATAATGAGTTGGCTGGGACGAAATCGAAAGAAAGAGAAAGAAGAGCCGCATGCAGGCAAACTATGCTGTAGGCTACTATAGATGAATGCGTACAACCGAGTTAGCCTATATGGTGCGAGATGAAAGAAGGACTGACGGACTGACGGACTGACGGACGGACGGACGGGAGACGAAGGAGAAGCTGTGAAGAGATTACAGGACTTGATGACTTTGCAGTTCAACTAATCAGGCCGAATGATGGCATGGGAGGAGGCGATTCTATCTCTTGCTGCCTCGTTTTCCTTTTTTTTTTTGTTTCTTTCGTCCTCCTCCGCTAGATATACTTGTCCCCTTTCTCTCTGACTCGTTTGCCTTTTTCCAAGTTTTTTTCCCTCGTCGTTTCGTCGCGTTCCCTCCCGAATAGGCCGACGAGGCAAATGAGGCGACTTGCTCCAGCACCCCGCTCATTTCCTAGTCATTTGGTATTTTTTTTCTTTTTCTTTTTTTCTTTCTTTTTTTCTGTGCAGCGACGAGATGAGTCTCTCGTTTATTCCTTCTAGTTGCAGCAGCTACTGCCTCTGATGTCTTCTTCCCGTTTCTCGGTTGCTGCCAGTGATGCACAAGTGAGGTCGTCGGCTGATGGCTAACGGCTGATGGGCTGGTGGCGCGCGACCCTGTTCGCCTCGTACCCTGATGCGATCCTGGCGTCTTAGCTGTAGCGACGCTCATAAGCCCACGCAGAGAGGACGAGCAACACCGCGGCAACCGCATGACAAACGAGCCGTTGCGTGTCATCGAGAAAAAAGAAAAGGAAAAAAAAAGAGGTTTTGTCTATAAATAGTTTTAATGAGTGGCATCAATGCTAATGTCTTCTCGTCTTCCTCCAGACCTGCCCTAGCTCCTCATCGGTGCTTCGAATATAACCGGCCAGCTTCAGTCATTTCCATTCTTTTGCTGCTGCTGCTGCTGGTGGGCCTTTTTTTCTTAATGTGCAACATATAGAGGCCTACTAGTTCCGTTTCATCCTCCTCTTTTCGGATGCCATCCGTTGGGACTTAGTTCTCTCTTTCCTTTTTTCTTGCGTCTTCGTCTTTCGAATGTATATACAACTCGCGCCATCACTAGACGCGTAGGCTACAGTAGACGTAGTTGCCTGTACACTTACCAACACCCTTTGGCCGCTCTATTTGTAGCTGCCTATTATTAAACAATCCATCAATGTCCCACACAACAGAAACAGCGACAGGAGCAAGTAACGCGCATCAGCCACGAGCCAAAGCGCTAGACTGATGGCGAGATGAGTTAGATAGCCTAGTCCCAACCTACATCAGCCGAGTACATCCCGTTCCTGTGTTATAATCTTCCCAATTTTGTTGTCGCGGCCATACAGAGTTGGCAGTTGATTAGTTCTTCTTCTCGGAATTGGGAATAATTTGGTTGACGAATAATGAGACACGGCATCTTTTTCTGATTTTGAATCGACAACAACAGGCTGCCGTCGTGTATACGATTGTCGTCTATTATATATATAAAAGTCTCGAGTCTTCCACTGTATAAACTATGGGCTAATAATAACAAAAATAGAGGAGACGAAGGGACCGAGAGGGAAACTCGGGCTACCGTACGTACTTTTGTTGATGAACCTGCGCAGTCGTCTGCTGCTTTTCCCCTAGCAGCTACAAGCAACACGTCTCTCTGCCCAACTAGGTCCGCGACTTCTCTTTTCTCCTCTCACTCACTTGCCTTTGTTATGATTCAAAACAAAAGTGTTTTGACTTGGCGAGTTGGAATAAGGGAAAGCCATCGCTCCTTCTTTCCTAGCTATAGGCAGCTAGGCTACATCTCTCTAATCCTCTTTGCCTCTTTGCGCCTCTTTGCGCTACCAAGTCTCTGCGTACGGCACGGTCTCTTTGCCGTTCTCTTTGGCAACTAAATCTAATGAAGTGGAGACGTGGAAAGAAGAAGAAAGACACTTGAGCTCGCGGTTTGTGCAAAACTTTTAGGTGTTTGCGACGACGTGTGGGATTATTACCTGCTGTACCCAGGACTGCGTGATCCACATTCATTTTTCCAACTAAACCCTAAAAGGACTGTACAAATCGTTGTTGAAAGAGTTCATGAGTTGATTTTTCCGGATTGCTCTTTCCGCTGTTTATTGATCGTCTAAATGGCGATCTGTCGAATCCTATAGGGCTCTACCCGCTCTCGGTATAGTCTATGTACTCACGAGTTATGCATCGTGTTCTTCTTTTTTTGCAGTCGTCAGCAAATAGTTCATTAAACAAAGTTATACGTTTGAGAACCAACAAGCCTATATCCTACCAGTTGCCGGTTTTTATTAGAGTCGCAAACTTTTTTGTCTACTTAAAAGTACAGTTTAAAATTCTACGGTTATTGGTGTAAATATTATTAGTTCTCTACAAGCTGCATGGACGTCATTGCGCATTACGGTTGATGCGCGTCAGACTGTACTGGCGCAGGCGCAGACTAGAGCCGTTGACTATTGGATATTTCGACGTTCGACTCGGCCCCTCCAGCCCCATTTCTGTCGCCGATGAATTAACTCTCTAGCACCGTCGCGCTAGAGCAGTTGCTCTGTCAGACAGAAATGGATGAATCCAAGAGTCAAGACGGATACAACGATCGATCGAATCCTGCTGCTGCATTTAGCCCTGCTGTAGGCTACTTGTCTCTCGAGAAGATGGCCGCAATATAAACTAACGCGCGCGAGGGAGAATAGGACGCTTGTCGTCGGCCAAAAAGTCCAACTTATTCTATTGCATTAATGGAAACGTTAACTTTAAAATAAAGTGCTTTACACAGGCAATGTCTATGCACATGATGTTCCCTTTCTTTTACAGAAAGAAAAGAAAAGAAAGAAGAAAAAAAGGAAAAAATAGAGTCGAGATGGAAAAAAAAGAGAAGGGCAAAGTGAGTTGGACGTTGCGCTGCTGCTGCTGCGAGAGTGAGCAGCGCAGCAGAGAGAGAAGACGAGCGATGCAGGAGGAGACGCCGAGTTGGGCGATGACATGTTCCGTCAGCGGTTCCCTGCTGCTGCTGCCTGCCTGCCTGCCTGCCTGCCTGCAAGGCCCCTATATATTAACCGAGCGCGAGGTACTACCTACTTTTACTCGTAGTTTTACTCCACCACAAACCAAAATACTATGTGTAGGCTATAAGCTTACATATTATTGTGGAAATCTATAGCTCTATGCCGTTTTTTCTCTCTCTACAGGAATGTAGCCTATTATAGATATACTCTTTTTGAGCTGTTTCATTTGTATATCTATTTCTCCGGATTTGTTTTTAGGCCTAGCCATATTTTCCTCCTGCATTTAATTGCGTCACTTTCCTCACTTTGCACATCAGAGAGGAGAAAGGTTCAGGGAAATCGTTAGGATTCAGCACGACTACGTTGCAAGAAGGGACTGATGGTAAAATATTCGAGGCCTATAGTTCGCTTTGGCTATATAGCTGCTATAATGCATTCAAATGCTTTTTGAGCCTATATATGCGCCAGAGCCCATAGCTCAGATGAAACTCGATATTTGCGGATCTTGTATAATGTTTGCGTCCAATGTTTAGATTCCGATTATTGGACGAGTGTGGGCGAGTGGGGCTGTTGGTCGATTGAAATGTTTGCGGAGCGTCCGAGCCTCTTGTTGTCTTATTTCCATCTTCTTGGGTGTTGCTGGACGGTGAGCGTGGGCGATACAACAATAATAACAATATCTCGGCCGTTGTAGCCACACAATACACCGACTATCTGATGTAGTTCATCTGCGTCAGGTTCTTGTGCTGATGGATTTGGCGGGCCACCGTGCAGCATCAGCCTTATGAAGCGAGGCAGCGCTAGACGGACGAGTCAATACCTACAAGAGAGAGAGAGAGAGAGAATTGCTGGTCACGGCCGACTATCCCTATATTATTCCAAGACTTGTTTGACGACAGCAGCCAGTAAAGCATCAACACGCGATGAGGATAGCAAGCGGGGCCGCACTTTTCTCTCTCTCTACGTAGCTCCTTTAGCTTCGTGGCGTCTCAACGCCCGCTTCGCCTGTGTGAATGGCGCAAGCAGCCCTATAACCTATACACATGTTGTTCCGAATGTTGTTGTTTTCCTTGGAAACAGCAGCGGGAGGTCGGCGGGCCGGTGTTCGACTTGTTCCATTGCGACGACCTCCACTTGAACCGGCCGTTCTCAATCGTTAAGCGGGCAAAGAGGAAATGAGGAATCGAGAAATAAATGAAAGAGGACGAATGGCGACGCGTTATCGTCTCTCGTCCGTCACCAAAGTGGTTCCGTGTCAATATTGATAGTAGTAGAAGACAAGCCACTTTGTAAGGTAGTCGTAGCCTATACGCTTTTTTTTTTGTTGTTTGACAATTCCAGCAGACGAACTCTGTAGCTGCCCGCTATAGGCTACTGTAGAATATTAGAATTTAAAATGTCGCGTCGAAAGTGATGGACTAATCCATCGATCTGCCTGAAGAGTTTCATATAGATCAGCTGAGATGGGGACGAACAAGGAAAAGTCATTATCATTGCATCATGCCATCATCATGAATATTCACGTGAATATTCATGACGTACGTCATCTTCGCGAAAAGAGACAATAAGTGGTAGGCTATTTATAGCGCGCGCCGTTATAATTACTATAGGCTAGCCTATTATCCGTTGCAACTGACAAGAGCCCGGCTGCTGCCGTTGATGGTCTGAACATTTCCGGCGGGTTTTGCGGCCGGGCGCTTATCCGTAAAATATTGATAAACAATATAAATTAGTGTATATTGATGAGAATTAGAAAATAGATAAAAACGCGACAGAATAAAGACACCTGAAAACTGATGCGCCGCCGATGAATCAATATAGCCGAAAGTGGTCTCTGTTCCAGTGTTGGTTTCGGGTCGCTTGGGGTAGACCTGATGTAACAAGTGTTGAATTGTTCATCGTCTCTTTGACTCGTCGTGTTGCGGCCACCACTGTGACTGGTGCTGGTCTGTTGTCGGGGTCAGTTGTGATGGTGGGTGACGCATCACCGCCTATCCATTTATGTTCGGTGAAAGCTAAATAGGCTCCCTTGTTCTCTTCTTTCAATCGGGTCGAGTCTCTTGGGCCGACGAGGAAAAGATTTCTTTTCAATGAGACAATGGCGCGTCTGATGAATAGGCCTAGGCCGTTTCCATTACAACTGCCGTTTCTTTTTCTTATGAAATGATAAAATGATGAAAAAATAAGAAGCGATAATGTCATTGACCGCCGTTGTCCCATAATTGAGAGTCGATGCTGGCCGTGACTGGTGCAGTACCATCATTTCAAGGTAATAATAAAGGAATAACAAGATTCATATACAAGAAAGGTCTGCTTCATAAGATAGGCTATCTACTTTATTTGCGCTGCTGTTTATAGACTTGTAGGTGGTGCACAATCGTCTGCTGTAGGCTATTATCTCCAGGATGAAAAATTATAGTGAAATGGGAAGCGCGAGGCAATGAAAGGTACAGCCTATAAAGTTTATGAGCTGCTGGATTCATTTAACTTATATATTACGATAAATATATGGCTGAAAGAGCCAGAGATCTAGTTCAGTTCATGCAGGGCATCGAGAATAGCGGAGGGAGGCCGTGGCAGATGAGACGTAGGCTATAGGCTACGGAGCAGGAGCAAAAGTCATCAAGTGTGGGCACAGCCGGCAGAACCATCAAACTGCGCATACCGACGTTTCAATGTCGTCCTCGGTCGTCGTCTATTACAGCCAAACCGAGAGAAAGAGAGACGGGCAACTGCTCTGAGACGGGGATCCGTTCCGTCAGGGACGTCGATCGTTCAGAGAAATCCGACAGCAGCTATATAGGGAAAAAACGGGCGAAGCTGTTCAATAACTTGAAGCATCGACTGCCGTCGACTCGTCGACCAGTAGATTTCTCGCGTCGAATCTCTTTTCAGTGCGTGAAAAATACAAAATTTCTCTTTTTCGGATAATTTAGACGGATGAATAAGTCCTCGGTAGGTTGAGAAGAGTCAAATGTCTGCCGGATGATGAGGGAGACGTCTCCTTCTGGGAAATTCTTTATACATCACTATCGCGTCTCTCTTTTTTCTTTTCACGTTTCTGGTAGCCTATTTCTCTCGCTCTGAAAATGCGACGAGTGACGGGGGATGAAGAAACTCTCGACACATTCGCAGCCATTGGCCGATTGCGGATTTCTACATCAACTCCTGCCGCTGCTGCTTCTGCTGTTTTACAGAGTTGAGGACGATATAATGTCGTGATTGATGGCGACCGCGGCTTCTGTGCATCGGAATTCCCAATGATGAAGTGGCGGTGCAGCTGAGTCAGTCACTCATTCGGTGGTGGCAGCAGCCGAGCAGTCGTCTTCCATTTCCCATTCAGACATTTCCTCTATTCCTTCCTTCCTTCCTTTCGTCTCTTTTTCACTTGGCTTCTCTCGTCCCGTCGTGTCTTTCCCATTTGCTGCTGCCTCCGACATTCTTTCTTTTTCGACTTCAGCTTTCCTGGTGGCGACGCCATCGTCTTCATCCAGCATATCCCGTCGACGTCGACTGGCAGGAGCCGAATGAGCTGATATATTATTCGTAGCCCGTAGTTCGACAGTAGCGAGGCCGAGATGCCTGACGCGCGAGTCAACTCTTTTCCGATTTGGACGTCGTAGACGGTCGGAGCCTTTGGCAGATGATTTTAGCAGATGTTTCATCATCATCATCGCCTCTTCTTCTTCTTTTTCTCTTTCGCTTAAGCTTTTCTCTCCTCTGCGGGTTCATCGCCTTTTTTTCTACTCTTCTCATTCCTAGCTCGTCTATAGGAAGTCGTATCGAGGCTCGTTCACGCAGTCTGATGCCATGAAAGCGCAGCATTCATCAAATTGCTTCAATATTCTACTGACGGGCTTTCATCACTTGCTTAAATTTGTTTGTCGTCATTCAAGACACATTTCGAATCATTTCACGCGATCTACACAACTGGGACGACTGATATGTACGGCATATGTGCTGTAAAGTGTTTGAATTATGAAGAAGTTTAATAAATTCATCTGTATTCCAAAATACACAAAGTAAAAATCATCTTGAGACTTGCAACTCTAAAAAAGGGGGAATTCCAAAATTTCTCAAGTGAAAAAAAGAAGAAGGGTTTCAGCAACTCTGGATAATGCAGTTGTAAATATGTGGAATCCCTTTGACTGATGGACAAGGACCCATAAGAAATACAACACATTCCTAATATTGATCGGTATTGATGGAGGGTGCAAGTCCGTGTCTAACCCTGTGCCACGGCTCAAAGACTCTCATAATGGTTTCGATTATATTGCTTACAATAATGTTATTTTTTCCCTCTATAGACTATTTTATTTGATGATCAAATAGAGCTCTAGCTTGTCTGCTGGTTGGCCTTGTCAGTGCATGCGCGTTGCTCGAATTCTTTCGACTAAGTGCTTCGATTGTGCCATCCAAAGGCCAAAGACTAGCCAAAGCTCAGGGACTATGGACGAGGTGGGCAGGTCCATTGTGCGTCGACTATGGGTCGATAATACGCATCAAGGAATGCCTGTAGCTCACGTCAAAGACGGAAGGGAAGGCTGTCAAAGACGAAGGAAAAGGATAAAGAAGGGACCAAGGATATAGAAGAAAACTGAAATGTAGTCGTCATTCTGTTTTCGAGTGTTCACAAACAACCGTCACAGCGTGTCACCAAATTCGACATCGTCTCCTTCGATCATCCAGTTATTCTTCTTCTCCTAGACTGCCATACATCCAGCACTCCTTCTTCCCTCTCTCTGATGATGGGCTCGGGGTCTTTTCAACGTTTCTTGATAATAGGCTAGCTCTCGTCGCCCAGTTTGCTCCGCACTTGGTCTTATATTCTTTCCCTTATTCTTTTCGGGTTTATTCAGGGAGGGTGGCCAGCCCATCTTATATATCAATCAGATATTCACCTGACCATTGAAATGGCTCGTAGATAATCCGCGACTATACTCCCAATGTATTATAGCTCCCATAGTTCTAGATACTTTGAGGGCTAAAGTGGCTACGGTAGAGGATGACATAGATGATGACGGAGAATAAAGGCCCTTCTTCTTCATTAGACACGCAAGTGAGAAAAGAAACGGGCTGCTAGGCCCATAATAGCCTAATCATGTTATTTCTTATCCCATTTTCATAAGATCTTGATGAATTCCATGAGACTAATTGATTTGACACGCACAATTGATGGGCTGGTTTGGACAAGTATAAAATTGGGTGTATCTAATGTCCGCAGTGAACTAAATTGATAGCCTAGAATATTTCTAATACATTGTTAATTGTAACATTTCATCTATCCAATCAAATCCTTGACATAGGTTTTGATCATCAATTGGAAAAAAAGGCCAGGCCTACTTATTGTTTTTTAAACTCAATCAATGAAACTCAATCAGAAAACTTTGACTGGGACGACCGATTCGCTTGTGAAAAAAGGCCAGCATCATTGGAATCTGTGTAGTAAGGCACATACCACAAGGAGAGAGAAGAGCTCTCGTCGTCATGGCGCACGCAGCAGCCCCTCATATGGGCCATCACAACAATGGCCTACCACGAAGGCCAGCAGCAGAAAAAGGGAAACGAAGAAGAAGGAGAAGGGAGCGAGCAGACAATTGAATGAAATCACAAGCTTATATATATATAGATTCTTCTTTAGTTCCTTCAATTGTGTTTTCGTAGGGAAGAATCGGGCCCAAGCAGCAGCAGCACAAGGACTTTTTTCTGGAGGGAAATAACCGAGAAGGGAAAAAAAGAGAGAGAATGAAGAAAAAAAAAAGGATTGTTAAAAGTCCCGGGCTTTTTGGGCATCGCTAATAGAATAGCTAGAGAAGGTATTGAAAATCAATGAAGATTAAAGACGAAGTGGTGGGTGGGGGGAGTGAAATATCTGAAGAGATGAAGAGTGAAAGAGTGAAAGCGTTATTGTATTATCCATGCAGTGATGAATGCTGGTATTATGACGACGATATCGAGACATTCCAAGTCTCATATCTTCTACGTTCTTGTGGAACCCGTTATTCAATATGGAATGCGATGTCGAGGATTAAAACTGAAATGAAAGAAACCGAGTTGGATCAGACTCTGAACGAAAGAAAAAGAAATTGCACGAGGGCGCGAACTGAAAGTGAATTGAAAGACGGAGGTCTCCTCGTTGTGTGGCATTACCGCTCAAAAAGAGAATCTACGTCTATAAGACGCGGGACGGGAGTCATAATGGACCGACCAGCCGGGGAGATTATATATATGATTGCCGATACACGCAGCACATTCTTTTACTTTCACAGAGTCGATACGATAGCCTATACGATATATGATTGTTGAATGCAACTAGAGACGGCCAACACGTGTCGTGCTGCTCTATAGCGCATTATATTCTCATCTGATGGCTGGATGGCCGCGTCCCGTTGTTGCCGAAAAGAAGAAAAGGAACGTATAAGGGCAACAGCAGCAGAAGCGACGACGACGACGACGAAGGGGAAGAAGGTTGTCATCGTGTCGTGACACTCTGAAAGAGAAACCGGGAGCGGCCTCACGAGCCAACAGCGCATCGCATCGCATCCGCCACCCAACAAGCGCAACAACTGGCGCGCTCGGCCTCATCAGAGAAGAATAGAGATGGTCCGTCCCCCCGTCTCTGGAATTACATGAACACCACTACACCTATATAGGGAAACGATGATGCGGCCGGAACTGAATGGACTGGCCTGGAACACGGCAGATAAGAATGATACAAGTTGGTATGGGCTATCCATAAACGGCACACGCACCTGATAATAAAATGTGAGAGAATAAAGCAGCAGCCAACGACGACGACGACCGAGTCTCACAATGGAGATCTTGTGCTGATGGTAACAAGACTTTTGTCCGTGCAGTCAGCAACGCGACATAAGGTCGGGAGCATCTCCTATAAGGACGAGGTACACGACGGTGATAATAGGCGCTTCATCAACTGCACAAGAGGCGAGTCGTCAGTCCCCTGCAATCCGCTGGCATCAGACGGCGACCTCCCAAAAGTATGGCTGGGCCTCGGTGCTGGCCATCAGCATCACCTTATTTTTCACGACTCATCCGCTCTCATCGTCCGGGTCACGCACTCTCATCGAGTCATCTCCTATAGTAGCTTTATAGTAGCCGGCCGTATAGTCTATACGTATAGTCTATCACTTTCACTATCCGAAAATCCCATTCGTCACGGAATTCTTCTTTTTATTCTCCAACTGCAAGAAGAAGAAGAAGAAAAAAACCATGGACGGAAATCGGCAATCGCCAAATGTTGCGAGTGGATGCCGGACGGATCGATGGGTTTTTTTAGCCTATAGAGAAATAGTTGGCATTCTTGGCCGCGATGGCACTCGACAGTCGTCCAAGTCGTCGTCGTTTCCTGTTGATCTGCTGCCGATGCATGCCGATGATGTTTGGGCCGGTCTTCCTTCTTTAGCTCAGCAACAGGTGAGACTGTGCTTTTGCCGGTCGGAGCCAATGTCAACAACACTTGAGCATGTTCATCCGGCCCAGTCGATGAGCGGCCACAGCGTCTCGTCAACAGCTAGGCCTATGCAGGAGTAGCACAATAGCGCTGCAGTGATGACGGCGACCGTCATCCTTGACGCGTCCCAACACTCGTCCTCGTCTCTTTTTTCCATTATTCAATATGTGGGCAAGTGGATGTGGATATGCTGGACTAGGCCGGACCGTCTCTCTATGCTTGCATCTTCGCCTTTTTTCTTCTTCCGGCCATCGATGGACGCCAATTGTTGCGATATCTGTGGACTCCTAGCGGACGCAAGAAATTTTTCTAAAGATCGAAGGTCAAAGCGTCAATCGAGTGCCGGAAACGAATAAGGAATCTGTTTTCTTTTCTCCATTGGATCGTAGAGCGTCTTTTTCCACGGCGATATCGTCATCATAATGGGCCACTGATGCGGGATTTATTTTTTTCTCCTTTTATATTCTCACCATTCACCGCGCGTTTGGATGAGGTGCCGTTGTGTCTAGTGTTAAAAAGACTCAAAAAGAATAGAAAGGAAAAGGTTATGAGAGTTATGACATGTTCTAATAGGATAGCCTATAGCCTATGTATATATATACGATAAAAGGCATCAGAGGATAGGACACAGCAGACAGAATAAGGGAAGAAAAGGGGACGGAATGCGAATGGAACGAGCCACACATTCCTCGACTGCTGTCGACTCATTGTCCCGTGCGACTGTGTCAGAGGTGCTAGGCTACACTGCACTGCACTGGTGCTGGGCAACTTGTGGGCTGAGGCCGGCTGCCGAGGCAAAAAGGACGACGTGTCCGCTCCGTGTCCCCCATTCTGAAAGAGAATTCAGAGTTTCTATTGTGTCGACGTTTTGGCTAAATGAGGAGGACTCCATTGGGTGGGCAGAATAAAAAAAAAGAGAGTGACGACCTGATGAGACGAGCCGAGGGGAAGGTGTTGCTGCTGCTGCTGCCTCGTCTATTCCATTCTGTATGAGATAAGCCTGCTAGCTGATGGATACAAGATCAAAGAGGCTCAAGTCGTCTAGAGCTCTCCTACTCTCCTCTGATGGGGGTTGGCTGGCTGTAGAAGGTGCGAAGGACAGAGGAGAGCATCGAGTGTTGGAGGTGACACCTATAGGCTACCTGCCTCTTATATTCTCTATCCGGCTTTTCTTATATTCCTCTTGGCCAACACCCCAGCCAGCCCAGCCAGTACAGACATAATGGTAGCGCACAGGTGTGGGCGCTCAACGAGTCTTCTTCTTATATAGTCATCCATACAAGAGCCAAAAGAGTGAGCGAGGGCTGTTCAATCTCAGCTAGCTGTGTGGGATGCTTGTGATATTCCCCCGAATGGAACGCCATTCTATTTCCCGCGTCCTTCCCCGTCAATAACTGCATACCTCGACAGCTAGTGGAATTTTACTACACTTGTGTCCTGATGGGCCCAGCAGCCAGCACCGAATAATGAATGAATGGACGGATGTCGCCGTCTAGCTACAACACTAGCCTACGTCCATGAACGAATGAATGAATGAATGGTGACTGGATGGATGTGCTGGCATCTAAAGACATCGCTGTGTACCACGTCGATTCATATATATATTCTCATCGAGGCTATACATCTTGTACTATATAGGGCTCTATATTAGTAGCCTATAAGACATTTCGACTCGATATTATTTAGCGCCATTATATCGATAACTTTCAAGATAATAGACGAATAATAGAGTTACAGGCAACTTTATAAACTGAGCTAACTAACGATGAACTCAATCGGGTCTATAAACGGGTTGGTGATGCTGCAATGGAGACCATGATGAGCTCGTTGATGTCAAAAAAGAAAGAAAATAATAAAGAGAAGACGAAATAAGAGTCGTTGTTGCTGCATCGTCATCTTTGCACGTGGCGAATCTTTGACGTTGGGCCTCCCCGCTGGGTCGTCCGCATAGCAGCAACTCTGAATGGAACCTCGTCTAATACACGAACGACAACGACGCTATCGTTTTTTTTTTTGTCTCTTTTGATGTTTTTCGTGAACTGCAGCTCCTTCTCGAGCGTCAAACTCGGAGCTGAATGCCGTTCAGATGACGAGCGCGTCCGTCGTGGGCCCATGGCGCGTAGGTGGTGTCGAATTACTCGGCATTCCCCAATTTTCCAAGTACTTTGCGACGCGTCGTAGGAAGACTTTGTCAAAAAAAGAAGAAAAAGAAGAAAAAAAGGGAGAAGAAGAGGAAGACGGGGGAAATGAGCCGTGAGGGGGAGAGAGAAGAAAAAAAGGGCAAAAGAAGGAACATCTGTGCGTCGATGACTTTATCTCCATGCAGCCAGCATCAGCAGTTAATAGCAGTGTGTATAGCCAAGGCCTCAGCGCACCGGCCTCCCACCTCACTCGGTAGCCGAGAACAATTTTCTACACAAGATTTAGAATATTATATAGATCGTGTGTCAGGTTAAAAACAAGCGCTTTATTCAGGTGAATAATATAGCCCAACGGTGTCGGCTCTGTGACTTGAACCACTGTTCTAAAGTAGACCATATTTTCCCACTTTTTTGTTAGGGGGGATGGCCGGAACCAGACAAATTGGTCGTATAGGCTGGTGCGAGTCAGTCCAGCGCAGAAGAAGACCCACAAAAAGACCGGAAATCCAATCATCGACAGCATGTGTGCTCGCACTTCAAATCATTGACAAATGATTTTGCATCAGCTCATTTGAAAATCTTGACGAGTCTACGTGCGCTATAGGCCGGTGATGCGGAGGCGCACGGGTCCGACAGATGAACTTATGTAACGGACGACGACGATTGGCTTCCGATTTATTTATTTGGCACTCTGAGCTAGAAGAAGAATAATAAGCGGATACTAGGAACGGGATGCATGGATGATGCTCGTCGTTGTTGAGCGCTGGCCATATATTACTAATAGAAGATTTACAGTGGCAGCATCAGCCGTGGAAATAAACAAGAGATGATGATGAGAGCGGTGAAAGGCCGTCGTCCACGCGTCCTCCCTATGATACAATAATAGCCGATGACGTTAGTTAAGACGTTGTACCCTGTTGCTCTACTTGCTTGGCCATCATTTATCTACGCAGAGAAGAAGAGGATGGTGCTGTGTATATACAACCTTGGCCTCTCCATTCGGACCCCAAATGATTTCAGTTTTTTCAATAGACGTCAATACACACGGTCGCCAACAAGGAAGAGCAACAACAAACAGAAAAAAATGTTGTAATAGGATATCTGCTGCTGCTGGGGCTATTTGACAAAGGATAAAGTGTCACCTATTGTTAGTGTTGGTCCGCGGAGACGAGCCATTTGTTTCCATCATCGTCACATTCTCCTGTTTTCTTTCTTTTTTCGCTCTCTTTTTTTTTTGCTCGTTGTTCGGATGGAGGTTACATGGCTTTTATTATGCCTAGAGTACTGTATAAATAGCCTAACTTGTTGCGGTCACGTATATAATCAGAAATTAATAAGTGTCCCGCATCACCAGCCGTTGCTGACCACCCATCTTCAGCCTTAATGGGCCTATTATTTACTCTGAAAATATCTCTCTATCTATATAATAATATATGGAGCTACTCTTTCTCTCTCCTGCGATTTATTGAAAGTCCAACCAGACCGAGATTCATAGCCCATTAAGCAGCGCCTATATAAGATGTTTACAGGGTTCTAGAAGATTCATTGCCAGCCAGCGCATCAACTGTTATTGTTGTCAACTCCAACATCGACCGTCGCAACTCGTTCGGTTGCGATCTCATTATTTATTAAAAGGTCGATTTCAGCTTGAATGTGTAGCCTACTAAAGTCCCGGAGATATTCGATCCCGATGCAAAGTTTATATATTTGAAATATCGTAATTGAACTATTATAAATAAAGCGATTAAGCTTAGAAGGAGAGGAAATATGTCGAAAAAGATGACTATGCTGCCATCTAGGAATAAAGTTATTCTGCTTCTAATGAAGTAGCAAGTCATTTACCGTAAACAGTTGACAATTGAAACTCAAATCGTTGCCAAAATATTGAGCTTAATTTTAATCGACATAAAATTTACCAAAACGATATTCAATGCATTTTTTTAAAATTAGGAGAGCTGTCGTAGGGTTCGAGACATGAAGATCCAATGGGTAGATTAGGCGACCGCTAGAGAGCTCCAGGAACTGGAGGCGTGAAAACGAGTAGGGAAAAAGACGGAGCAAGCAGATGATGTCATCTATAGCTCCTTTGGTCGCTTGACGCAATCGCTGGTGTCGTCGAGTGTCACTGCGCAGGGAACATTCAAGACAAGATTTGGCGGATTCTTGTTTCATTCGTCATCACTCATTTGCTTTCGACAAGGAAATCAACGGTGAAAAGTCACGGACTAGCGCGCGTGCCAAAAAGCCAAATGCCCCGGCCGTGTTGTTACTATATAGCTCATTATTCCGATAGAAATTCGAGTATAATTTGATTCAAACGAAATTTTTGTCATCTATAATTAGTCGTCGAACATGTTAAGGAAGAGTCGTATGCATATAAGGTTATATACAGACGCACGTGAATAACGTGAAGCCGTCGATGGCCGGCCCTTGTAGCTGTTTACTACGTGTTTACTATGGCGCATAGTGGCCTTGCTGTTTACATACACGACAGCATCACGGGTGATTTGAGGCTGTACTCAACGTAAGCTTCTAGAGTAGGCTGCTACACCTTATGCGAGTCATGTGCGCATCCACCGGACGACAGTACTTGTTGCCCCTCTATCTCGTCAGGCCCGTTTATGTGATTACACTTATGGACAATTTCAATATACTGTTTTCGATTACAGTTTAATAGGTTTAGGCTATTAAAGTTATAGGGCTAACATTTTTTCACTTCCGCTTCTCTCTGCTTTAAATATAATAAGGAACGAATTGCAGTGTTGTCAAACACTCTGTGCGGCAACAACTTAGCCTATATTTACAAGTGACGTTGGATGAATGGGCCCATTTTCTCTGCCTTTTGCCAGACATTCTATATAGGCCATTTCAACCCGGTCATTGTCTTTGTAGCCCCCGCTTTTTCTCAAAGAGTTCGCTCCAAAGAGTCTCAGTTTTCCCTTTTCAATGTTCACTATAGCGTCTTGATTCATACATAGCCTACATATAGTTGTAATATAGAGTTGATGCCGTTTTCTGTTTGTATTTCTCTCCTCTTATTATTTCTCCTTTTGCGTTTTTACAGTAAAAAATCTAGAGCATCAATTTGTCTTGTTGATGTTGACTTGGCGCAACCGGAGACAAAAGGCAAATTGGCCGGCGATTGGGCCGAAATCAGTCATAGACGACAGGGACCACCACCAATTAGTCGATGCGAAAATGTCGGTGGCGGCGGCATATTTGGGCGTTGCTTCTCCATTTGTCGGACCCCATCATTGTCGTTGTCAGAGCGCGTCATCATTCTATGAGGGGGCTCTAAAAACAGCAACAGCAGCCTCGGCTATAGTCGGGGGGTGTATACTATATAGCCCGATGCATAAGAGACGCGCGGAGCAACAACAACAGAACGTCAAAAAAGACAAGCCGGAGACGACGAGACTATAGAAGAAGAAGCATAGCCAAAAGACCGGCCAGGATAGTACAAGGGGGGGAATGCGCGAGAAAAAGAAAAGAAAGAAGAAGTTGAGCAAAAGATGAGAGAAAGAGAAGCAGCTCGAGACACACACGGCGAACTGGGCGGTGCAGCATGATGAGCCCAGCTCTAGCCTAGGCTATAGCCTACTCTAAGGCGACGAGGCGTGGACGGACCACTGCATCACCATGCGGTGTCCATCTGTTGCCGGGTTGCCGGGTGGGAATAAGCTGGGTGGTGGCCCACACATTGCACCATCTTTTCTTTTTCTGAATAAGAAAAAAAAAAACTTAAAAAGAGAGAAAATGCGTAAAAGTACGGTGCGTCGTCGACTAGGCCATATTATCTCTGTGATGACGGCCTATTATGTTGCAGCTCATGTGCCATCTTCTAATTTTAGATTTCGTCTAGTTTATTTAGTCTAATAACATATTTCAACTTGATGTTCTATTAGATGGATGACGCAATCATTTATAGGGCTTATATTCATTTGTATTATCTCTTTATATTCCCTTCTCGTTTTCATGGCTTTATCGAAAAATGCCCGTCTCGTGTGCCGTTCCGCCATCTCGAAAACTAGATCAAAAAGAAACTAAATCCAAAGTGCATCGCAAATAAGCAGAGTTTATTCCGATGATAGATCTTTTCATTGTATCATTTCTACTAGGCGTTAATTTTGTGCTCCGAATACTGCAATGTAGCCTATTAGACTTTGACTGGAACCGATTGCGGGAGTTTTCACATGCGTCCCTATAGAAGAGTCCAACGTTCGGCGAGGTGACGGCGCGAGTCAAGGCTTTTATTCTCTGGAATCTTTTAATGTTGCACTTGATAGCCTCGAGACGACTCTTTTCGATGCCCTCCGCATTTCAATATTTCCGAAATTCAATTTATTATCTTTTTCTTGAATTGAAGGGAAGGCTTTTTGTAGCGCAAGTCGTAAAAAATAGTGTCGAGCGCGCGTAGATAGGCCACGGGTTTGAAACGACGCGCAGAATGGCATCAAGAGGAATATAAGGAAAGCGCCGAGTCTCTATCGGAGGGAAAGAGGACTGGACGCGATCGAGACAAGAGCTTATATTGATGGTGGTAGTGGCCTGCTGGACAGTGTCTGGTTGAACAGCACAGCAGCACATGATCCTGTGGCCTATCTCTCTCTCTCTGTGATGGCCTGTGCGCTCTAGTTAACCTACTTTGATTTTATTATCGCTTGCTGGCCTCTATTTTATCGCAGTCCATCGCCAGACCTGTCCAGACGAATCCATTTCCCAATTACTAATTGGCTTATTGAATTGAATTAAAAATTAAAATCGCCAATGAAGTTTGTTGAACAGATGAATTTATTGTACGAGAACATGAATGATATATTGCAATGGCATATTATTATTAGATATGCGATAGATAAGGCGATGTATGTGATAGGCCATCGTCGTTTTATCTACGGCGCAAGTGATTGGTTGAGTCATGAAATGCGGACTAGTGTAGTACCCATCGTCGTCGTCGTCGTCGTCGTCGCAGCAGAAGGCCTTTCTCTCCGTTGGCCACAGCATGCACAAATGAATCAACGTGATGATGATGATGATGAATTATTATGGACAACAACAACAATGTTCAGGGCAAAACATGAAATATCAACAGGGCGACCGGTTATCATCAACAAAAGGCACTTATAAGACATTTTTCATCGTAAGGAGACAATATTTGTCAAATAGAGACGAGAAAGAAAGAGAATCGATTCATTTTATAAATATTCAAGGTTCTGTATGCATCCAAGTTGTCATGCAACAGCACGATAATTAGACGTAGAAGAAAGGATATGATGGGCGAAGTTCTACATGAATTTGACTCGATTTGCAACACGTCCGTGCTCCAAAGTCGACTTTTTGGTTTTATTCCGCTAATGTCGTCCCATCTAAAACTGAAATGGACAGAAAAATACAATAGTTAGAAAATGATTTTGATTTGTAAATCTCATATAACTATAGAGTGAGGTCTAACGATGTTTAGCGCGAAAGAGAATATAGGCCTAATAGGTCATGAGAAACGGAATCGCCGCTGAAAAACTGAAAAAGACGCAAGTGACGAGAGTCGTCGTGAAAATGAAACGAAAAAAAGAGGGAAAGGCGCAAAGTGCAGCGCAGTTCATGTGAGTCATCGAGAAAAGCAGCTCAAAAGTATCAGAAGAAAGAGAGAAAAGCTGTCAAAGTCGTCGTCGTCGTTACATATATTTCGTGGCAGAAATATGGGAATGGCCCAACCCGGACGGACGGACGACGGCCTGGGTTTCGGTCGGCCCGGGTCAAGTGCATTCTCGCTCTTTCTCTTTCTGCTGTTTGCTACCCTATACCCTCTCGCACGATATATACTGATGGGTGCCATGGCCCCAGCCTATTAGGCCAACACCATCATCTCCATATCGACGCCGTGGCAAGAGGGGGGTGAGAAGAGCTGCAAGGGGAGAGAGAAAAAGAGAAACACTGATGGAAACGGATAGAAGAAAGAAAAAGAGAGGACGTGTTGAAACATTTGCGGTCGACAGGGTCACGCGCACTGCTCTTGTCAACCTGCGACCGCAACTCCATGCACCATCTAGTAGGCTACACAGCTCGGCTCTTTGCCACTGGAATAAGCGCGACATTGGGAGACGGGCGGCGGTTATTCTCACGTCATCAGTTGCGCTGTATATGGCGGGTCACAAAAGGGATTGTACGGCCTATTAGTCTGAGAACTCGGCTGTTGTAAGCCATGTAACAGAATCCGTTGGCACAACAGTAGCCAGTAACTCCTATAGGCCGGGCAATTTTCACTCTTGCCGGAGCCAGACGGTTGGACAAACACTACGTATTGTAAAACAGGACCGCAACAGGCGACAATGGGTTCCCACGACAGTCACCTCCCCCTTTCCAGTCCAACGAAAATGGCGAAATTGTTGGGCAGCATCATTTAACATTAGAGTCATCGAGCGTCGTCAGCTATATTAGGTTAATATTATATTAGAGTCTCTAATTGAAACCGGCCGATTTTGTGACCAACTTTCCCTTTCGGCCTTTTTTTTCAAATATTGCCGGCCGCTAATGGGTCATCTTCTCTCATAGTTTCCTAGTTTTGTAGTTGATGCACAACAAAAGAGTAGATTGTTGTCCTATTCGAGTCGTATCTATTGGGAGAGTGAGAAAAGGAGGACATTGGAAACGAAAAGCCTCGCCGACGAGTTGACTGTCTCAATCCCTAAGCCTCGCCGGCCTGTCGTAAAATCATCACAAAGAGCCGACAGGAAGCGGCTGTACAACGAACCCTAATTGAACTGCTGCAATCGGCTAAAGTGGCAACATGTTGACACGACTGTAACTTATATTTTTAGGCCTATTAAATACGTTTCATATAGCTTATAATTAAATATCGACAACCGATTAGCCTATTACCTGATTTTGTAAAGGCGGAGACGCCCGTCAGAGTCGAGTCGAATAGAAGACATCTATTTGGTTAGATTAGGAAATAGGCACGCGATGTGTAGGCTAGTAAAAGGCACCTATGGAGGATAAAGAAAGGATGACTTTGAAGAGAATGTCGTCGACGGCTAGAGGACGTAGTTGCTGGTCGCCGCGCCCGTCTCCCGTCCTCGGTAGTACGCGTTGTAGCTCACCGTCCACGGATCTGTTCCAAATCCCAATTTTGTCAATTTCATTTTAATAAAAATATGGGAAAATTAAGAACAAAAACTAATGAACGATCGACGGAGGAGGAAAAGGCCCAATATTGGGAGCTTGTTCGTGCGCTCGTTTTCCCTCTCGTCCAATAGGAATAAACATGATTAAATACCTGAAGAGAGAGGGATGTCGACGACGGCTTCCATCGCTTGCAAATTATTGGCGCCGCTGTAAGGGCCGGCACTCGCTCCGTCGCCCGTCAGATCCTGTTGCTGTTGCCCGTTGCTGTGCTGGTGCTGGTGGTGGACGGTCGAGGCGGCCGACGGGCTCGTGTTGAGGCTCGGCGTCTTGATGCTGGTGTAGGCCGGCTGCTGGACGAGGCTGCTGCCCGTCGTGACGCAGTTGGACGTCAAACTCGTCATCCCTCCGTGCTGCTGCTGCTGGTGATGCTGGTGGTGGTGGTAGTGCAGCGTGTTGTGCGTCGAAGAGGACGCAGCCACGGCGGCGGCTGCGGCGGCTGCAGCCGCCGCCGCCGCCGCGCTCGACCAGTCGGCCGCCGAAGACGACGTCGGACTCAAATTGCCGCCGCCCGATGGAGTCGATGCGACGCCTCCACCGCCTCCATTGGCCGCAACGCCGTAATAATCTCCAGCGCTGCACGAGAGGTAGCCGGCCGTGCTGTAGGCGTTGTAATGCTGCTGGGCCGACGAGGAACTGTTGTACGAACAGCTCGGATGCTGTTGGATGTTGTATTCGTGTTGTTGTTGTTGTTGTGCGGACAGACCCAATCCAGAAGAGCAATTCTGTTGTTGCTGTTGTTGTTGTTGAGCCTGTAGTTGTTGTTGTTGCTGCTGGGATTGCTGTTGGTGAAGATCATAAGTCGTCGGAGCGCCGGACGAGTTGGTGGCGAGGACGAGGTGAGCGGCGGAGGCGGCGGCGGTGACGGCCGCCGGATTGACGTTCTGGAAGAAACTGTGATAAGGTTTCAGGGCCTGGCATTTGCGCCTGAAACCCCTGGGCCGTCGCCTGAAACTGCCCTCCTCGAACATGAACTCGGATGCCGGGTCGATGGTCCAGTAGTGACCTTTGCCCGGCCGTCCCAGCCCTTTGGGCAATTTGATGAAACACTCGTTGAGCGAGAGATTGTGGCGGACCGAGTTCTTCCATCCCTGGTAGGAGCCGCGGAAGAAAGGGAACCGCTGCTGGAGGAACTGGTAGATTTCGCTCAACGTCAGCCGCTTGCTGGCCGAACTCTGGATGGCCATGACGATCAGGGCGATGTACGAATAAGGAGGCTTCTCTTGGCGACGGACGCCGGACGAAGAAGACGACGAAGAGGCGGTTGAATTACCCGCCGTTGCCGACGTCGACGACGATGAAGATGATTTTTTGTTGCTGGTGCCGGTGGCGACGGCGGCGGTTGCTGGGGCGCTGGACGAAGAAGTAGTGTTGGCCGTCGCTGTGGCGATGCTGATCTTGTCCTCGGTGCTGTCGGCCAAGGAACTCTCGACGGCCTGTTGCTGGAGCGACTGCTGTTGCTGGTGGAGGTGGTGATGATGGCCAATCATGCTGCTGATGGAAGCCGAATGATGCTGTTGCAACATCAGATCCTGCAGGGCCGTCCCGGATCCGCCGCCGGGACTGAGGTGTTCCATCAACATCAACTGATGGTGGTGGTGGTGAGGCAAAGAAGACGAAGGTTCGACGTGCTCCAACTTCATCATCATTCGACCGCGATATTTGTCCGATGGCGCACAAGACAACGACGACGACGAAGAAGATTTGTTCTAAATAACAGGACGATATTAATTGTCACGTCACATGGGGAACCGGCCGACGAGCCGATCTAGAAACTGATTAGACGAAGAGCAGAGCGGGGCTAGAGAGAGAGGACTATATCACTGGATGAAACGATGGAAAAAGAGATGACGAAGAGACGAGAACTCGGTCGGTTCGTGTCCGCTACTCCCGGAGCGTGACGATGTACAGCAGCAGAAAACTCAAGAGTGGCCTCTCGATATAGTTGAAAGAGGAGATCAGGAGGAGGAGGAGGAAGAGGAGGAGGAGAAGGAGAAGGAGGGAGCGGAGACCAGGGCTCTGCTGAACCCCAAAGAAATTTCTTTTTTTCTTTTTCCTTCTAAAAGAATTGAAAAATGAAAAAGAGAGGACGAGCGAGTGTACGTAGTGATCTGACACTGGCGAGGCGCCATCAGCCCTATAGCTCCCCTCCCTCGGCCATCATCGCCCAACCCCATGCACAACGACTCGCGACCTCTCGTCCGCAACTTCTTCGAGTCGAGTCGGAAACTCTTTGCTCAGACTCCTCCTCGTCGTTGCGCTTGACTCGACTGGACGGGCAAAATACGGGCGACAGTAGTGAACCGATAGAGCTCGGTGCATGGACGCTGAATGAATATTAATATTCAAATATTAATATATACTGTAATAGAAAACGTTGGACGTTTTTCGAAGAAAATGGGGGCGGGGTCGAGACTTGACCCGCCGTTGGCCGCGTTCAGTCTCGTGCGCAACCGGTCCATCAGCAGCAGCAGCATCAACGTCATTTCGCTAGTACTCTATGCACTGTATAGTAGCCTATATAGAGTTATTGTGTCCGTCGAATAACGTCGCAAAAGAATCTAGCGAATGAATGACGCTCGATGGGGATTGCAACGGGTTCTAACATGTAATGATAGTGCATCATCTTGTCTCGTGTTTTCATCAATGAGGGCATGCGCCGGCGCAGGCATCGTCAGTCCCAGTCCCATCTCTCCGGCCTTTTTCCCGAATGGTGTAGGCTACAGCAAGAGCAAGAGCGGAGACTGTAGCTCGCAGTATTACGTTCCTTTTTTTGGGTTTTTCCCTTCTCTATTCAACGACAGAGTTTATCTCCGACGTTGTAATCGGCCATCACCATCTCTTGGAAATATCTCACTTGCTTCCATGGTTTCCCCTTTAGACTTTTCCCTTCTCAGTGTCTCGCCTCTTTGCTCCGATGCTGATGCGCCTCTGCCTATCTCTCTTTTCTCTCTTTCTCTATGTGGCTCTCTGTGCATGGTCGACTCTTATCTCTCTTACTCCATCGCTCGTCGACAGTTGTCTTCGCCAGACGAGTAGACTACGAGACTAGTCTTTCCCTTATTTCCTGTTTCCTCATTTTCCACTTGTTAACACGATCACAACCTAGACTAGTTATTAGACATGTACCAGTGTTTCTCAAAGGCAAAAACGTCAGCGAAAAACCACCTCGTAATAATTACACGGGTTACTATAAGAAACGAAATTAGTCAAATAATAGTAGTCTACCAATAACATTAAGCCTAGTCCAAAAAATTGATCAATTGGTTTCATCTCACTGATATTGTATCGTAAGTCTATTGTCGTTGCCATAACTGGTAGTGGTCTGAATAGCCGACTACCGACTGATGAAACTGTGAAAGAAAAACAGAGGAAAAGCGGCGGCAACGGCGGCAACGGCGGCAGAGATGAGAGGCAGAAGACGACGAGCCGAGTGATGACAGGACATTGGACAGTGCATGCGTCTCTTCTCTTTTCCTTCCTTTCCTTTTCGTCCTACACTTGCAAGAGACCGGAACTCGCAATCTTCCTCGACGCCAATGCTGTCCATTTGCCAGAGAAATTCCTTGATTTTTCCCTCCCTAAAATAATACGCGCTAAAATAGCCTACCCAAAAGTACAAGTTCTGGTTTTGCCGTGTCTGTCCGAGTGTCGGTGGATACGGCCGCGGTCCCCTCGGTCGTTGGAGTTGTTTCTGGCGGTGCTCTGATGGTGGTGCATGGACGTCGATGCAGTTGGGGCGGGTGACTGGTGAGGCGCGGGTCCGTGTCTGTCGGCAAATGCCGCGCGGAATCCTTGGACTCGATCGTCGTCGGCTCTAGCTCTCCTGGCTCTCCTGGCTCTCCTGATGGCCTCGTCCTGTTTACACGACAACTCGACCAGCAGTCGACCAGTCGACCGAGCTGTTGCGTTCTTGCGTCCAACGCAAAAGGGCCTCCTCTATTACCGTACCCTATCGTAGCCTACTCTACTCTGATGGTAGTACGGCGCGTAGGCTACGTCCCTGGTCCCTGGCTGTTGCTGGGATGAGCGTCAAAATGGACGCGGGATGCGTCGTGCTGGGACGGCGGTGCATGGCCATGTGTCGGCCGCATCTTCATCACCTGACAGCGTCGCGAGCAAAAGCAGCGAAGATCGCTGGGCCGATGAGGCGGGCCGAGAGATCTCGGCAACATCTCTCTCAATGGCTCTCTCTTTCTCCTTTCTGATGTCTTCTCTTCTCTTTCTTTCACACTCTCCTCTTCATCCCTCCCCCCGAAATCCTCTCTCTTGTTCTTGTCTTCTTTCTTTTCTATCCTATATAGCTATAGCTCTTCACGGGGCCGCCTGCTAGCTGTCCGCGCCTGCAATCTGGACTCTTTCCATCGCCCAGTTCGTTAGAACGCAACAACCGGGGCCCGGGCGACGACGAGCTAGCTAGAGACTGGCCTATGAAGAAGAGAAGAAGCTCCAGGGCTGTCTGTTCCCTCTTATTCGAAATGGCCCAACACATTGCTCCCAACCGAGACGACGACCCTCTTCATAGATTATACCCATCCTACTCATTCCCTGTTATTATTATAGGCTACCCCATACGTACCACAATACGTAGAGCGATATCTCATTAGACTAATTCAGATCGAAATTCTAGGCAATTTGAGCGCCATTTCAGTTACAAATTCACTCAAATATGTAGGCTATTATTTAATGAAAGACAGAATATGCCAAATATGAAACTTTATATAGCCTATTCATATCCAGTGCGGGGGCGAGCCATGCCCGCACGAGCCCACACATCCCACCATTCAACAGCCTAGGCAGCACCGACGGCCATCATCAAGTGGGGTCTCGACAACTCATTCAAGTGCCCGGCCGACGCTATTACACAAGCCCGTCGCCGCCTTTTCTTCATCCATTTCAAACTTTTAGGCTTCTTTTCCTATATATAGTTTATGAGACAACTTTTCCTGATGCTGTTGAATGAAAAACGGACACACAAATTTATTTCAACTCGACAACTGTTTGCCTTTGATTCTAGGGCTGTAACAACAAATTGTGGTTGAAAAGGGCGACGAGTTGTTTTCCTCCAGACGCCTGCGTCTTAATTAGCCAAAGCACGTTTACAAGATAGGCTAATTTACAGGGCGCTATAAATTAGGACGGATTCGGCGAGACTTGACGTCGTCGATCTCGTCAAAGCCTTCTTCTCTTTTCTCCCTTTGAAAGGAACCAGCATGAGCTCATCGGTTGAGTCTCTCGGTTTCAACCGGCCGCATAATATACAAACCCAGTGACGGACATTGAGACAGCGGGGCCCATTGTTGTGGCCGTCCATAGTGGCCGCTATTAAAGGCATCTCCATTAATCCATACGCTTATATAGTAAACAATTGACAATTGAATTCATTTCGGACTCAATATCGCCCGTTTCTCAATGAGCTATAGACTGTTACAAGCAGTGAAAGTATAACCAGAGTGGAGGAGGGTAATAAAAAGCAGGTCGGAAGAAAATGAAAAAAAGACGCGGCTCTGCTGTGGCTAAATAAGGAAAGGCATCAAAAAGGAGGGCCGGTGAATTCCGAGGAAAAAAAAGTCGAATCGACCGACGGACCGATCGAGCAGTGAATGCGGACGGATGCCGCGCGCCATACGCTGCAATCCAGCTAGCGTCCAGCTTCTTCTTTTTGACTTTCCTTTTTTTTTTGGTACATTTCCTGCCCCCGTGCCCCGTCCCCGTAAAGGCTGTAGCCTCCTATAACCCTCCTATTTATAGAGAGGAGTTTAGGGTTGTTTGTTGACCCATCACACGGGCTTGAAGGCCGGAGCCGGCCCGAGCCAGTATAGTAGTGGTGAACATCATGTCCCATGTAAGCCCAGCATGTTGTTTACATCAGAGGAGAGCGACTGAGCGACTGAGCGAGAGAGAAAGAGAAGAGAAAGAGAAGAGAGTGAGAGCGCTGTATTAGAGAGAAAGACAAGAAAAAGACGAGAAAAAGAAAAAAGAGTCAGACAGGAAGACAGCGAGAAAGAGAGAGAGAAAGACGAAGCGCAATCGCCAATGACCATCGGCGTCTGCTGCTGGGCCTTCTGTTACTCCTGGCCAGGCCCAGCTAGTCAGCAACCCAATCGCTTCATACAGCAGCAGCAGCAGAAGCAGGAGCAGCAGGACGGAAAAGACGCCAAAAGACAGCAAACAGAAGGAAAGGAAGAAAGAATGACCGAGATGTGTCGAACGACCGGAAAACGACCGGCAGAGACCAAAGAGGTGCTCCAGGCTCCAGCAGGAACATGAAGGGGGCGAGACAGATGAAGCGCAAAGATCATTAGTTCATGACTAGTCAACTAACGTGTTAGTTGTCTTTACGGTATAGGCTAAAGAAAACATCCATTTGCGTCGTTGGTCGTCGCGTCCTGTTTGAAACAACTTGTCCAGCAGCATCGAGACAAAGTCAACTGAACGCCATGACATTGCGTCTCATCCCCGTCGCTCTTCATTAGTCATCATCCTGGCGACAGTCTAATAGCCGCCATCACCCGCGAAAATGTCTAGCAAGTGTCTTGTAACCTGCTCTGCTGCTCTGTTTCCCGAATTGCCAGTTCTGGCGTTTCTGTCGTCGATGCGATGTCCCTGGCTCAAAAATGCTGGAGCAGACCAGAAGACAAGAGAGATGGAGGCATCATATGAGGAGAATTGCCTGCTACTGGGGCACTGGTGGCCGGTAGTTTGGCTTCTGGTTTTTCCAGGAGGCAGATGAAACGGCTGTTGCTGCTGCCGCTCTTAGATCAACAATCAAATGCCTGTAGCTGCTAGACTCTGGCTGCTTCTGGCTGCGACTGGGGAGCTTTTGGAACCCAGAAAAAAGAAGAAGAATAAGAGGAGGAAAAGAGAGAGCGTACGTATTCTGGCGGGGATGAGACCGCATGACGGCCGAGCGAATGGCCGATCCTCGCAACCCACCCACAGAGAAAAGCCCGGACCAGAAGGCCAGCGGCCATACCATGGGCCATGCAGAAGGAAGAGCACATGCGGCTTCACTGCTTCAGCACCCAGTCACCAATAAGACGCAGATGCCGCGAGCCCTATATAGAAGGCAACAATTATACGTAGGAAATATCGTGATGGACAGCATGACGAGTCCGCCCAAAGAGAAATAAACAATTCCTTGCTCCTGACTTATATATAGACTTTTTCGGTTATACGGTATACGTACAGGCCGGCTAGATAGTACAGTCGATGCGTCTTGATAGCCTAAGCTTTTCATTCAATACCGATGTAGCCTAATAGTCTTTTGAGCTATAAAAGATTGATTTTAAAATAAATTCAAAATTGTCGTGATAATTGGGATGGAAAAAGTCGCGTGTACTGGGACAGTTGATGCTGGCCCCCGAGTGGATTTATTTGTCTTGTAATGGCAGACGTCGGATGCCGCTGGCAGTGCATGCATGCAGGCAGTCGAGGAGATCTTTTAGCCTCTCTCTCTTTCTCTTTGGCTATTGTGATAAGAATTCGACACCCCGCGTTGCTTCTCTCCAACCAACAGCTTTGCCTTTTCATCCATTGGAAATAGAAGGTGTAGCCTAATAGCCGGCAGGCCTCCTCTAGTACGCCACCGAGAGTGTAACCACAGCCAGCGTATAGCGCAGTTTCGAAAAGGTCGCAAGGCCTACCGCACAGTCTTGGTCTTAGTCGCTTTGCCGGCTAAAATATACCAGGAGGGGACTGTGGTGGTCCTTCTATACTCTTCTAGTCATCTCGTCTTGAAATAAAAACAATCCAAAGTAGGAATAACAAAGCCTACTGTTTTCCCTACTGCTCCTGCTGGGGGCAAATATGGGAATACATCGCCATATCGAGTTGCGGTCAACAGGACAGTTGTAGTAGTTGTAGGCTACGTATAGGCCAACAAAACACGGACGGGGACGACCGACCACCCATCGGCACGTAGCCCCATGACCCTATGGGTTTACAATAACTGCATGCGCTTATATACATACCGGTTTGGCGACATCTCTCCTCCATTCCGCACTCTGCATGGAGAGGATAGAGACGAGGCACACGACGCCGCCGCGGTGGCGGTGGCGGCTTCGTTTCGGCTTATTGAAAGATGGAACCGATCCAAAGAGACCTGTGCTGTCCTAATAGTTCAAACAACTATTTTGACGGGCATTGGAACAACACGACTCTATTGGAAGAAGAGACCTCCCTGATGATGACACGTCCAGTTTCAACAACTTTCAAAACTCCTGTAGGCTATACTTTTAGGCAGGAGAACGTTATACGACGACATGCTCTCTTTTGTACTGAATTTTTACGGATAATCTTCTCATTCCGAAACACGTTTATCGGTCTCATCACTTAGCCAAAATACTGAAAACAGTATTTAAGGACTTAAGCATGGTTCATTACATTGAATTTTCAATAGGCTACAAATAGCCCAAGCCCTGCCAACAATAGAATGAATGAATTGGATTCGTTTTGGAATGAATTTTGGGGTTACGGTATGTCTTTAATTGTTTTCGTTTTATTATTTTTGACATATCCATTTTAGATCATGATATGTTTGCGCGATCCCGATAACGTTCTTTCTGAGCTCCGCATCAAATGTAACCAGCAGGTAATTTGTTCCAAACGACGTAGTTATCTTAGTGTGTGGCTCGTTAATAACGTGTCCGATTCCTTTTCTGCTGCCCCCTCCCTAACATTTTTCTCTTTGTGTTCTTCGTTGTTCTTTTCTTTATCTACTTTTCGAAACCTGGAACTATTCAAATTGTTGTTTACTAATGCTCGCGTCGGTAAAGTTTCATTTAAGAAGTTCAAAACCCCTGAATTAAAGCGATCCCATAGTGAAATATGGCCATCTTCAAACATAATATTAGGTTCAGGTCTTCATCATTACTTCCACCCAGGCCCAACAATTAAAAAAATTTGCTGCGGTAACTCGTACAAGTACATTACATTAATGGACGATACTTTATTTATTTAATTACAAAAAGAACATGAAAATGAAAAGAAATGCATTGTCAATCAAACTCAAAACAACTTGCGCGCCATGGCCAAAATTCAAATGCGAATCGACACGCCACCTGATGCCGTTGATGCGAAGCCGTTAGTGTCATCCGACAACAACAATCGTCGAGAAAACGGCCAACGGGCTAAAGTTTAAAGTCCCCGAAAGTAGAGCTCGAGACATGAACAAGGGCGTTTCGTTCTGCATACGTTGTATTAGTAATCTCGGTATACCAAACAAGGCAGTCCAAATTGGCATATCTCGGTCAAAAGTTTATTGTTACGATACTCGAATCAGACAGCTATATTCGAGCAATCGATTCAAACAGTTCAATTTGAACACATTCACTTTGTCGAACCAACTGGTTGACAGACGTCAGTTTTGCCATTCGAGTTTTAGACGAAATTTACCGAAAATGAGTCGCCATTTCTCACAGGGTGAGGGTACATATCAAGTTCCTATGGACCTGTTTGCTCTCAATCGAAATAGATTGTGCCAACAGCTAAAGCAATTGCCTGATTTGCCAAAGAACAGTGTCGTGGTCTTGCAAGGTGGGACAGAAATTCCTCGTTATTGCACTGACACAGTGTACCTTTTCCGTCAGGTAGCTTCTTTGTCTCAACAGAGAAATGCAACACACAATTATATGATTCTTTATTTTCAATCTTAGGAATCATTCTTCCACTGGGCTTTTGGTGTCATTGAACCAGATTTCTTTGGTGCTGTGGAAGTGGACACTGGTGTGTCTCATCTCTTCATCCCTAAATATCCAGAGGCATATGCAGTCTGGATGGGTAAAATATTTGGTTGCGAGCATTACCAGAAAAAGTATGGAGTTGATCAAGTTCATTATGTTGATGAGGCAAGTTGTCTTGATTCTATCATGAGAGAATATGCTCAAATAATTATATTTTAAATCTCTAGATGGTAATGATCTTGGAAAATGCTAAAGCAGATAACCTGCTTACAATAGTAAGTTTTATTCTTTTTTAAATAAGAGAAATTATAAAAGCCAGTCAATAAATTTATTCATGAACATTAGAAAGGGATGAACACGGACAGCAACTTGTGGACCCGCGAAGCCATATTTGATGGAATTAGCAAGTATAAAATCCAATGAACGAAACGAATATTAAAAATATCTCTCTAATCTGTGTATTGCGTTGTTTAGATTCAAATTGGATAACCAGTTGCTTCATCCTGTCATTGTTGAATGGTAAGAGAACATTGATCTTTCATCTTTGATATAAGTTGAATATTGGCACCCAGAGATACGTGGGATTTATCAGTCCGAGTTGCTGAACCATTTGTCTGGCTAGCAGACGACTTTATACTGCGACTCAAATGTTGGTGAACGTCACGTCCACCAACATGTTTTTGCGCACAAAAACGAAAGTCACTATTGTGGTTACATAAGAAGAAAAGTTTTGCGTGATCTCATTCTATTGACGAAGAACCATGGCGTTAGTCTATCAAAGCTACGCCCGTTGGTTCTCATCAACGATCAAACTAGTTTCACGAGTTGGTAGGGCAACCAAAACGAGGAGATGGTGTAGTCACGACGGTCCCATGTCCAGCTCACAGTTCGGTCATTCGGTGATTTTACTTCAAGACGGATTGAATATTGAAGAGCTCCCCATTGCTGTAAGAATAGCCAATGCCAGATTTTTACAGCTGCGTTCAACAAGCCCCTCTCAAGTTCAAACACCTGGTGAAACCGCTGCAACATCCGATTCAATTTTTAAAAAATGTCCAAGTCCTGATGCAGTTATTTCAGAGCTGAATGCCTTTAATAAAGACCAAGTCACCGCTTCAGTTGCCTACCAAGCGCTAGCTAAAATGGCTGAATTGGGAATGAACATTGAGTTCCGCAACCAAGGAGCAGAGCTCGACAAATCCTTCACCATTGATGCTGTCCTGCTACAGCTGGGAAGCACAATTTGTACATTTGGGACCACAGATCAGTTGATTGGAAGTTTGAGGTTGATACTCTTGCCCTCATTCCCTGGTCGAAATGGCGCGTTGCGAAGTCAATTGGCTGAACACTGTCTCAGCCGGGTGCTCGACAACGTCTGCAGCGTCGTTCAAGTGTGCCAAGTGATCGAGCTCTTCTCGGCCATGTCGCAACAGTATTGGGCCGACAAGTGCTGGGTTGGGTTGATGGGCCGTCACATCGATGGCGTGGACATGCTGCGTGCCTTCCAAATTTTACCCCTTTTGAAAGAAAGCCAGCGTGCTGTTTTCAACCACTTGGAGCGACTGTTGGCAGATAATATCAACCAACTGGACGAACGAAGTGTCCTCCGCATTTTGGCGATTGTCAACGAATTGAATTTGTCGCACAAGAGAATCTGCGTCTTTGCGTCACGTTGGGTCAGGCTGAATTTGCACACGCTGACCGAAGATGGGATGACAAAGCTACTGACGCTATTCCGCCGAATGGACCATTTCGATCAGGACCTGATCCGAGTGATGGAGCGTTACTTCAAATCTCGAGCAAGTGGAATGCAGCAAGAATTGATGGAGGCGGCATCGGACTATTGTCGACACTTTCAATTGTGTTCGTCAGTAGTTCTGAATGCCGTAGCCGATGGTTTCTCTCGTCTCGGCCACGAAAGATTGAATGTCCGGACTGTTGAGTCTGTTTTGACGGCGTTCGGTCAACTCGATTTCCGTCCTGACGAGGAATTCGCTTTCTGGTCAACCACCGAGGCAGTCCTCGACAGAAGACTCGTCGAATTCCGACCGGAAGCCCTTTTGGACGTGCTCATGTCTTGCGTCTATCTTCAACGCTACCCGATGAACTTTATACCGCGAGTCTTTTCAGCCCAGTTCATCCACCGGATGCATAGTCAAACACAAGAAGGCCTTATCGAATTATGCCGGTCGAAAATCAAGATGCTGGACGCCGCCATGAGTTTCGAATGCGGCCAGTACGGGCCGTCTCACGTCCTACCAAAAGACTTTAACGCCAAGGCGATGGCTCGTGACGGCCGAATCGTCAGAATTGGCGGACAGTTGGTGGCTCCTCTCCAAGAGATTTGCGGACATCGTTTCAACGTGACCACGTCCGTCGTCCTGAGAGACCTGCCGCTTAGTCCCGTCTACATTGTCGACGTTCTAGTTTCGCCGGCCAACGAGCGGGCTCATTTCCGCTACGGCAACAGTCGCATCCACGACAATCGCAATTGTCTGGCCGTCCTGATCCACCCGCCCGAACACTATGCAATCGATTCGTCTTCGAAGAAGAAGCTAGTCGGCATTCAGGCTATGAGGCACCGCCATTTGTCGTTGATGGGATTCCGACCGGTCCACCTCGATTTGGAAGAACTAGTCCCTTTGGTGACGAAGAAAGAGGCTCTTCATTTGTATCTGGATAGTCGAGTTTTCCCTTATTTACCGAATGACTCTTCGCCGTCTTAATCGTATCAGTGTTCCTGTCCGCGTGATGATATTTTTCGGAAATACAATTTGTGCCTATACGACAAAGAGACACAGTCGTTTTTTGTTTTGTTTTTCCTTTACATTCCTTTTCTTCTTGCTAGTCGTGTGATCAAGACGCCCATGGAACTGGATGTTTTACGCTACGCCAACAAGGTCTCTTCGGGCGCTCACATCGCCGTCATGAAGGCCATCCGTCCAGGTAAATAGCGCTAGGTCGGCGATGTCAATTCAAGCATTCATTTCAATTTCATTTCATTTGATAGGAATGAAAGAGTATCAGGGCGAAGCCGTTTTTCTTCACCACGCCTATTTCCAGTAAGTTCCATTCTCGTCTAGTTATCCAATTGAAAACTGATGAGTTGTTTTTCTTTTAGTGGCGGATGTCGACATGCTTCCTACACTTGTATTTGTGGCTCGGGAGATAACGGAAGCATCCTTCACTACGGTCACGCCGCAGCTCCAAATGACAAAGCCATCCACGACGGCGACATGTGGTACAATCTCGTCAATCTATTGAACAATATTCTTTCTAATTGGTAGTTATTAACATGTCGACATTTTTAGCCTTTTCGATATGGGAGCCGAATATTATGGTTTTGCATCCGACATTACCTGTTCCTTCCCGGCCAATGGTAAATTCACCGATAAACAAAAAGGAATTTACAACGCCGTACTCGCAGCCTGCCGAGCTGTTCTTGCGCACGTTAAACCAGGTACAGATTAATGTCATTTCCAAATTCTTGTTCTTAGTGATAATTAGCGGCCATTTAGGTGTCAGCTGGGTTGACATGCATTTGGTGGCTAATCGAGTGATGCTGCAGCACCTGAAGGAGTATGGGTTGCTCCAAGGAGACGTCGATGACATGATGAAGGTATGTTCAAAGAACTGCCAAATGTCCTAAACGCTAATCGTCTTTTCATTGAATATTTAAGGAAAATCTTGCGGCCACGTTCCAGCCTCACGGTCTTGGCCACTTCATGGGTCTTGACGTTCATGATGTCGGTGGATACTTGGAAGGCCATCCCTCTCGACCGGAGAAAGCAGGACTCAAGAGTTTGAGAACAGCTCGCGTTCTCAAACCGGGAATGGTCTTGACTGTCGAACCCGGATGCTATTTTATCGATAGGGTAATTCAGTCTAGACTTATTCGTACCTAGTGCATAAATCATAATGCAACATTCTTTTCCCGAATTTAGCTGTTGAACCAGGCTTTGGCTGACCCCGCATTGTCGAAATTCTTAGTTAAAGACGTTCTGGAGCAGCACCGAGGATTCGGTGGAGTGCGTATCGAGGATGACATTATTGTCACTGAAACAGGCGTCGAGGTCATGACTCAAGTCCCAAGAAGGTACCAATTATATTTTAAATTTTCGAGATGGCCAATGTTAACTTTTCATTGATTTTCAGTGTTGAAGAAATTGAAGCAACAATGGCCCAGAAATAGTTGGACTACATACCGGAATGTCTATTTTTCTTATTATAAATTTCATGTTACTATTTAACGATCAAATCACGCGGGTCGTTACTACGGTGAAGGGAACTCATCAATATATGCAGGGCTAATTCAAAAATAAGGAACTGAACAGTATGAAGATCTGGCTTCTTTCTACCGTTATCGGTCTCGTGTGTACGAATTCTGACGTGTCATTGGTACTATACCAGGTATTGTCAAGTGATAATTAAAATTAAAATTAGTCAGTATAGGAGGACTCTTTTTATTTGATCACTTTACCGAGTTGAGAAAAGATTGTAAAGAACTTCCTTTACCTGCAGCATTTTGTTTCAGGTTTTTGGTTATATTTTTCAACTGGTTTTTAGAAAACTGTTGCTTAGTTGCTGGTTTCATGACTTTGGAAGGCTGTTTACTCAACACTTGCTGCTTTTCTTGGTTTTTGCCTCCTTTTTGGAGCTTGAGAGTAGGGTTCGGGGCACCACTTGGTTTTCCTTTTTTTGATTTTTTCTTTTGTTGATTATTTGAAGGATGTTGGTTTTGTTTAACAGCAACAGGTTTGGCTTCTTTAGGAGGTAGAGGTGTGGGGAAGGCTGTTGGCTTGAAACAGCTTCCGCACTGGACAGTTATACTTGATTGACACTCAGTATAACGCTCAAGAATATGTTTGTCAAACAAACTCAGTTTGCATTTAGAATTTTTCGAGTTCTTTAACACTTTTTGAATTTTGGCAGGTTTAAAGGTCTTTTTTATTTTTAATTTGTACTTGCCCAAACTCCATGGGTTGCCACAACTTTGGCAAATGTTTGTCTTGCTCACTTTTCTAAATTTGACACCCACTTTCGTATCATTGAGAGCCTTCTTGCACCTTAGCCTGTGAATGCAGAATTAAAACTGTTAATTTTAAGAATGTTCAGAATATGGAAACAATCTTACAAAAGATTGGCAGCTATAGCTGGATGTGTGTCAATCGTACTGGCAGCAGCCTTCCACAAAAAAGCAGAAGAAGAGCTTTTTTCATCCATTTGAGGGTAACAATTATATTACAATTGAAGCTCTAACTTGTGGAACTACACAGAGTAGAACAGATCTTTTGGTTAGTCGTTGATTAACCTCAACCTGATTCCAACACTGCAACAGCAACACAAACAAAATCAAAGGCTGAGGCCGGAAAAGCAGACGAGAAAACACCTAACACGTGACAGCTGTCAACCAAGTACATAAATCGGTCGGTAGATGATGATCGTCTAGCAAAAAATAAACAAACAACCAATCAACAAAAAAAAAAAAAAAAACAGGATAGGAGCACCTACTAGTTTCCTCTGGCTGTGTATTAAATTAATGTTAAACTAATTAACCCACATTTGTTTCATTTGCTACTTTGCTTATTTAAAACACTTCAACTTCAAATCAGTTAGCTCATGTACTTCTCCTATGTAGTGGAAGCTCTTCTGTTTTCTTTGAGTCGGAGTTATCGAGAAATCAAATTTTAAACAATTTTCTAGCCTACTTTTCTTTTATATACATACCTACCTTCCAGTAATCGACATCGCCATTTGTGTCTATTATTGTGTTTACATTTTTGGAAGGGCGCGTGGTGTAATTTTGAGTGCGGCTGTCCAATATCGCAGGGGCGCCACCAGTAGCCTTTTAATTTCACTTGACGCAGGGAATCATTGTCACCATTAACAAATTGTCAGACATTGTTTACATTTACAAAACCATAAGTCAAACGAAGTGAATGGAACTTTTTTTGAAGTTTGCTACATCGCTTCATGTTAAATAACAGTATAAAATGGTCATCAAATGTTGTGTAACCGGCTGTGTTAATCGCTTCGTGAAGGGGGACCTAACGTATTCCTTTCATAGATTTCATACGTCCTTTACTTCCAATTCTAATATCTATCAACACCGGCAAACGAATTTCCTAAAGAGACGACGAGCTGCTTGAGGAAGCACCAAGCACTCGCTTTCTAGGTAAAAACCAGTCGGAAGTTGACGAATGGGGTCGACGAAATGTCAAAAATATTGCAATCTTTCCTGCGCGTACCACAAGCTTTACATACAAACGATATTTTAGGAGCTCATACTAGAGACTAAAGGCTTCAAATTGAGACCAAGTACGTTCTTCAATCTTCTCGCCTTCTCTGTAAATCGTCGTCAGAAGTGTAAGAAAGGTTGCCATGAAACAAGTAACATATTGCAATCCGTGCTGCGCGTACCACAGGCTTTACATACGAACGATATTTGAGGAGCACATACTAGAAACTAGAGGCTTCAAATTGAGACCAAGTACGTCCTTCAATCTTTTGTCCTTCTCTGGTAATCGTCGTTAGAAGTGTAAGAAAGGTTGCCATGAAACAAGTAACATATTGCAATCCATGCTGCGCGTACCACAGGCATTACATACGAACGATATTTGAGGAGCACATAAAAAAGACACAAAGCTTCAAATTGGGACCAAGTATGTCCATTTCTTATCTCGCTTTTTAGGTAAAACCCAGTCGGAAGTTGAAGAATGGTGTCAACAACAAGTCGAACATTTTGCAATCCTTGCTGCGCGTACCACAGGCTTTACATAAGAACAAGGCTTTACATAAGGCCATACATGAAAACAAAGGCTTCAAAATGAGACCTAGTAGGGGAGGGTGGGGTTGAATGGGACACTTTTGGTTTTTCCCTAATAACTTGGGCATTTATCAACAAAACTACAAAATATTTTTGAATTGCATTCTTCATGATTGCCCCCCTTCCCGTTATTTTTTTCAAATTTGTTGTTTTAAAAATGGGCCCGCTACGATTTTTCAAAATGCGCCAAAATTTAGGGGCGGAGCAAACAGCGTGGGGTAAAATGGGACAGAGTGGGGGGTTGAATGGGACAGGGCACAAAGATTTAAAAATAATTTATCAAAAAAATATGTAACCAAGTCTTTCTATTAGATTAGTAAAGTTCATTGAAGAATTTTTTGATATCGCATAAGATGCGATGAGGATACCAACAAAAAGAAAATCAGACTTTTTGCCGATAGAGGACGCAACAAGTAGGCGGGGCTTGACGCGCCTATGCTTTTGCAGTCCCAATCAACCCCACAGACATTGTCCCATTCAACCCGTAAAAACCTGTTATGGGGGAATCCAAGCGGAGACCACAAATCGCGGGCGCGGTCATCCGTCCGATTTTAATGAAATTTGCAGGGTAGATTCAGATTGGCCACGTTAAGTAACCTGTAAATTTTTAGATTTTTTGAATCACCCGTTCCCAAGATATCAATTTTCGAAATAATTTTTTTTTCATTTTGCCGTAAAACAAAATTTAGGCCTTCAAATTTTCATTTTAATTTATTATCTGATTACTACAATGAACTTTTCTGATATTTACACGAATAGAGTCAGATTTTGATTCTCTATCCGATACATGTATCAACATGTAATTTGAAAACAAAAATTAAGTTTAACTATGATTTTATTTTTTTGAACCGAGTCCTAATATAATATCCATAGCGTTTTTCTCCAAAACGCAATACTAAATTATTTAGTACCAATCGATAGCCTAAAAAAAGAGCTATAACATGTGTAAAAACCAAGATGGTCTTTTTACCAGTACCGGCTACATAAATCGGCGAGTATTGAGCTTTTTACATAGTTTTCATCCCATTTTGCCCACATTTTTCTCCCCCTAGCAACCCTTCCCTTTCATTGTCGTCGAGTGTGTAGGGGAAGGGGTTGCTAGGGGGAGAAAAATGTCGCCGAAACGGATGAAATCTTTGGGAAAAACTCGAAATTTGCCGATTTATGTAGGCTATACGGGGAAGAAGACCTTCTTGGTTTTTAATTTTGACCCAAAAATACGTATAATTTTTTCCCTCGCGGCAAAATGAAAAAATATTTTTTTCAAAAATTCATATCTCGGAACGGGGGGTCGAAAAAATCTAATATTTTGCAGGTTACTTTATAAAAAAAATCTTAATTAAAGCTTTATCGAAAAGAACGTCAAAATCTGAGTCTAATCTTGGACAAAATTTTTTGCCCCAAATAAACGTCATTGTAAAGAATAAAATATATTTTTTCTAAATCTTAATTAAAGCTTTGAAGGCTTTTAGTTTTGTTAACTTAAAATTGATATTTGTGAAGCACATACATGAAAACAAAGGCTTCAAAATGAGACCAAGTACGTCTTTCTATCTCTTCGCCATCTCTGTTAATCGGCGTGAGAAGTTGAAGAACGGTGTCTATGAAACAAGTAATTTTGCAATCCTTGCTGAGCGTACCACGGGCTTTACATACGCATGATACTTTAGGAGAACATACACGGAAACAAAGGCTTCAAAATGAGACCAAGTACGTCTTTCTATCTCCTCGCCTTCTCTGTAAATCGGCGTCAGAAGTTGAAGAACGGTGTCTATAAAACAAGTAATTTTGCAATCCTTGCTGAGCATACCACGGGCTTTACATACGCACGATATTTGTGGAGCACATACATGGAAACAAAGGCTTCAAAATGAGACCAAGTACGTCTTTCTATCTCCTCGCCTTCTCTGTAAATCGGCGTGAGAAGTTGAAGAACGGTGTCTATGAAACAAGTAATTTTGCAATCCTTGCTGAGCATACCACGGGCTTTACATACGCACGATACTTTAGGAGCACATACATGGAAACAAAGGCTTCAAAATGAGACCAAGTACGTCTTTCTATTCCCTCGCCTTCTCTGTAAATCGGCGTCAGAAGTTGAAGAACGGTGTCTATAAAACAAGTAATTTTGCAATCCTTGCTGAGCATACCACGGGCTTTACATACGCACGATATTTGTGGAGCACATACATGGAAACAAAGGCTTCAAAATGAGACCAAGTACGTCTTTCTATCTCCTCGCCTTCTCTGTAAATCGGCGTCAGAAGTTGAAGAACGGTGTCTATGAAACAAGTAATTTTGCAATCCTTGCTGAGCATACCACGGGCTTTACATACGCACGATACTTTAGGAGCACATACATGGTAACAAAGGCTTCAAAATGAGGCCAAGTACGTCTTTCTATCTCTTCGCCATCTCTGTTAATCGGCGTGAGAAGTTGAAGAACGGTGTCTATGAAACAAGTAATTTTGCAATCCTTGCTGAGCGTACCACGGGCTTTACATACGCATGATACTTTAGGAGCACATACATGGAAACAAAGGCTTCAAAATGAGACCAAGTACGTCTTTCTATCTCCTCGCCTTCTCTGTAAATCGGCGTTAGAAGTTGAAGAACAGTGTCTATGAAACAAGTAATTTTGCAATCCTTGCTGAGCATACCACGGGCTTTACATACGCACGATACTTTAGGAGCACATACATGGTAACAAAGGCTTCAAAATGAGACCAAGTACGTCTTTCTATTTCCTCGCCTTCTTTGTAAATCGGCGTCAGAAGTTGAAGAACGGTGTCTATGAAACAAGTAATTTTGCAATCCTTGCTGAGCATACCACGGGCTTTACATACGCACGATACTTTAGGAGCACATACATGGTAACAAAGGCTTCAAAATGAGACCAAGTACGTCTTTCTATCTCCTCGCCTTCTCTGTAAATCGGCGTGAGAAGTTGAAGAACGGTGTCTATGAAACAAGTAATTTTGCAATCCTTGCTGAGCATACCACGGGCTTTACATACGCACGATATTTGTGGAGCACATACATGGAAACAAAGGCTTCAAAATGAGACCAAGTACGTCTTTCTATCTCCTCGCCTTCTCTGTAAATCGGCGTGAGAAGTTGAAGAACGGTGTCTATGAAACAAGTAATTTTGCAATCCTTGCTGAGCATACCACGGGCTTTACATACGCACGATACTTTAGGAGCACATACATGGTAACAAAGGCTTCAAAATGAGACCAAGTACGTCTTTCTATTTCCTCGCCTTCTTTGTAAATCGGCGTCAGAAGTTGAAGAACGGTGTCTATGAAACAAGTAATTTTGCAATCCTTGCTGAGCATACCACGGGCTTTACATACGCACGATACTTTAGGAGCACATACATGGTAACAAAGGCTTCAAAATGAGACCAAGTACGTCTTTCTATCTCCTCGCCTTCTTTGTAAATCGGCGTCAGAAGTTGAAGAACGGTGTCTATGAAACAAGTAATTTTGCAATCCTTGCTGAGCATACCACGGGCTTTACATACGCACGATACTTTAGGAGCACATACATGGAAACAAAGGCTTCAAAATGAGACCAAGTACGTCTTTCTATCTCTTCGCCATCTCTGTTAATCGGCGTGAGAAGTTGAAGAACGGTGTCTATGAAACAAGTAATTTTGCAATCCTTGCTGAGCGTACCACGGGCTTTATATACGCATGATACTTTAGGAGCACATACATGGAAACAAAGGCTTCAAAATGAGACCAAGTACGTCTTTCTATCTCCTCGCCTTCTCTGTAAATCGGCGTTAGAAGTTGAAGAACAGTGTCTATGAAACAAGTAATTTTGCAATCCTTGCTGAGCATACCACGGGCTTTACATACGCACGATACTTTAGGAGCACATACATGGTAACAAAGGCTTCAAAATGAGACCAAGTACGTCTTTCTATCTCCTCGCCTTCTCTGTAAATCGGCGTCAGAAGTTGAAGAACGGTGTCTATGAAACAAGTAATTTTGCAATCCTTGCTGAGCATACCACGGGCTTTACATACGCACGATACTTTAGGAGCACATACATGGTAACAAAGGCTTCAAAATGAGACCAAGTACGTCTTTCTATCTCCTCGCCTTCTCTGTAAATCGGCGTTAGAAGTTGAAGAACAGTGTCTATGAAACAAGTAATTTTGCAATCCTTGCTGAGCATACCACGGGCTTTACATACGCACGATACTTTAGGAGCACATACATGGTAACAAAGGCTTCAAAATGAGACCAAGTACGTCTTTCTATCTCCTCGCCTTCTCTGTAAATCGGCGTCAGAAGTTGAAGAACGGTGTCTATGAAACAAGTAATTTTGCAATCCTTGCTGAGCATACCACGGGCTTTACATACGCACGATACTTTAGGAGCACATACATGGAAACAAAGGCTTCAAAATGAGACCAAGTACGTCTTTCTATCTCCTCGCCTTCTCTGTAAATCGGCGTGAGAAGTTGAAGAACGGTGTCTATGAAACAAGTAATTTTGCAATCCTTGCTGAGCATACCACGGGCTTTACATACGCATGATACTTTAGGAGCACATACATGGAAACAAAGGCTTCAAAATGAGACCAAGTACGTCTTTCTATCTCCTCGCCTTCTCTGTAAATCGGCGTGAGAAGTTGAAGAACGGTGTCTATGAAACAAGTAATTTTGCAATCCTTGCTGAGCATACCACGGGCTTTACATACGCACGATACTTTAGGAGCACATACATGGTAACAAAGGCTTCAAAATGAGACCAAGTACGTCTTTCTATTTCCTCGCCTTCTCTGTAAATCGGCGTCAGAAGTTGAAGAACGGTGTCTATGAAACAAGTAATTTTGCAATCCTTGCTGAGCATACCACGGGCTTTACATACGCACGATACTTTAGGAGCACATACATGGTAACAAAGGCTTCAAAATGAGACCAAGTACGTCTTTCTATCTCCTCGCCTTCTCTGTAAATCGGCGTCAGAAGTTGAAGAACGGTGTCTATGAAACAAGTAATTTTGCAATCCTTGCTGAGCATACCACGGGCTTTACATACGCACGATACTTTAGGAGCACATACATGGTAACAAAGGCTTCAAAATGAGACCAAGTACGTCTTTCTATCTCCTCGCCTTCTCTGTAAATCGGCGTCAGAAGTTGAAGAACGGTGTCTATAAAACAAGTAATTTTGAAATCCTTGCTGAGCATACCACGGGCTTTACATACGCATGATACTTTAGGAGCACATACATGGTAACAAAGGCTTCAAAATGAGACCAAGTACGTCTTTCTATTTCCTCGCCTTCTTTGTAAATCGGCGTCAGAAGTTGAAGAACGGTGTCTATAAAACAAGTAATTTTGAAATCCTTGCTGAGAATACCACGGGCTTTACATATGCACGATATTTGTGGAGCACATACATGAAAACAAAGGCTTCAAAATGAGACCAAGTACGTCTTTCTATCTCCTCGCCTTCTCTGTAAATCGGCGTCAGAAGTTGAAGAACGGTGTCTATGAAACAAGTAATTTTGCAATCCTTGCTGAGCATACCACGGGCTTTACATACGCACGATATTTGTGGAGCACATACATGGAAACAAAGGCTTCAAAATGAGACCAAGTACGTCTTTCTATCTCCTCGCCTTCTCTGTAAATCGGCGTCAGAAGTTGAAGAACGGTGTCTATAAAACAAGTAATTTTGAAATCCTTGCTGAGCATACCACGGGCTTTACATACGCACGATACTTTAGGAGCACATACATGGAAACAAAGGCTTCAAAATGAGACCAAGTACGTCTTTCTATTTCCTCGCCTTCTTTGTAAATCGGCCTCAGAAGTTGAAGAACATTCTCTATGAAACAAGTAACTTTGCAATCCTTGCTGAGCATACCACGGGCTTTACATACGAACGATATTTGAAGAGCATATACTTGAAAACAAAGGCTTGAATATGAGACCAAGTACGTCTCTCTATCTCTTCGCTTTCTCTGTAAATCGGCGTCAGAAGTTGAAGAACATTCTCTATGAAACAAGTAACTTTGCAATCCTTGCTGAGCATACCACGGGCTTTACATACGAACGATATTTGAAGAGCATATACATGAAAACAAAGGCTTCAAAATGAGACCAAGTACGTCTTTCTATCTCCTCGCCTTCTCTGTAAATCGGCGTCAGAAGTTGAAGAACGGTGTCTATGAAACAAGTAATTTTGCAATCCTTGCTGAGCATACCACGGGCTTTACATACGCACGATACTTTAGGAGCACATACATGGTAACAAAGGCTTCAAAATGAGGCCAAGTACGTCTTTCTATCTCTTCGCAATCTCTGTTAATCGGCGTGAGAAGTTGAAGAACGGTGTCTATGAAACAAGTAATTTTGCAATCCTTGCTGAGCATACCACGGGCTTTACATACGCATGATACTTTAGGAGCACATACATGAAAACGAAGACTTCAAAATGAGACCAAGTACGTCTTTCTATCTCCTCGCCTTCTCTGTAAATCGGCGTCAGAAGTTGAAGAACGGTGTCTATGAAACAAGTAATTTTGCAATCCTTGCTGAGCATACCACGGGCTTTACATACGCATGATACTTTAGGAGCACATACATGGAAACAAAGGCTTCAAAATGAGACCAAGTACGTCTTTCTATTTCGTCGCCTTCTTTGTAAATCGGCCTCAGAAGTTGAAGAACCGGTGTCTATGAAACAAGTAATTTTGCAATCCTTGCTGAGCATACCACGGGCTTTACATACGCACGATATTTGGAGCACATACATGAAAACAAAGGCTTCAAAATGAGACCAAGTACGTCTCTCTATCTCTTCGCCTTCTCTGTAAATCGGCGTCAGAAGTTGAAGAACGGTGTCTATGAAACAAGTAATTTTGCAATCCTTGCTGAGCATACCACGGGCTTTACATACGCACGATATTTGAAGAGCACATACATGAAAACAAAGGCTTCAAAATGAGACCAAGTACGTCTTTCTATCTCCTCGCCTTCTCTGTAAATCGGCGTCAGAAGTTGAAGAACGGTGTCTATGAAACAAGTAATTTTGCAATCCTTGCTGAGCATACCACGGGCTTTACATACGCACGATACTTTAGGAGCACATACATGGTAACAAAGGCTTCAAAATGAGACCAAGTACGTCTTTCTATCTCCTCGCCTTCTCTGTAAATCGGCGTGAGAAGTTGAAGAACGGTGTCTATGAAACAAGTAATTTTGCAATCCTTGCTGAGCATACCACGGGCTTTACATACGCACGATACTTTAGGAGCACATACATGAAAACGAAGACTTCAAAATGAGACCAAGTACGTCTTTCTATCTCCTCGCCTTCTCTGTAAATCGGCGTCAGAAGTTGAAGAACGGTGTCTATGAAACAAGTAATTTTGCAATCCTTGCTGAGCATACCACGGGCTTTACATACGCACGATACTTTAGGAGCACATACATGGAAACAAAGGCTTCAAAATGAGACCAAGTACGTCTTTCTATCTCCTCTCCTTCTCTGTAAATCGGCGTCAGAAGTTGAAGAACGGTGTCTATGAAACAAGTAATTTTGCAATCCTTGCTGAGCATACCACGGGCTTTACATACGCACGATACTTTAGGAGCACATACATGGTAACAAAGGCTTCAAAATGAGGCCAAATACGTCTTTCTATCTCTTCGCCATCTCTGTTAATCGGCGTGAGAAGTTGAAGAACGGTGTCTATGAAACAAGTAATTTTGCAATCCTTGCTGAGCATACCACGGGCTTTATTTACGCATGATACTTTAGCAGCACATACATGGAAACAAAGGCTTCAAAATGAGACCAAGTACGTCTTTCTATCTCCTCGCCTTCTCTGTAAATCGGCGTCAGAAGTTGAAGAACGGTGTCTATGAAACAAGTAATTTTGCAATCCTTGCTGAGCATACCACGGGCTTTACATACGCACGATACTTTAGGAGCACATACATGGAAACAAAGGCTTCAAAATGAGACCAGGTACGTCTTTCTATCTCCTCGCCTTCTCTGTAAATCGGCGTCAGAAGTTGAAGAACGGTGTCTAAAAAACAAGTAATTTTGCAATCCTTGCTGAGCGTACCACGGGCTTTACATACGCACGATATTTGTGGAGCACATACATGAAAACAAAGGCTTCAAAATGAGACCAAGTACGTCTTTCTATCTCCTCACCTAATCTGTAAATCGGCGTCAGAAGTTGAAGAACGGTGTCTATCATGTTCAATTCTTAGCATGTCTTAGCATGTTCAATTCACTTTTAAATCAATAATACTGAGCTAACGGCAAAAGGTAGCGCAAATCCGAAAAAAGCCCAATAATCTGCGTGAAAAACTGTACTCAATCAACTTGTTTCTAAGGATTTTAATTTTTTGACGAAAATCGCCAATTTGTCCATACTAGTCTTCCTATTTTTGTTAATTTGGGTGATTATTAAACTTTCCCTATAAATACCGCATTTTGTTGGCAACTTTCTCGTAGATTACGAAAATCGTCACCAATTTCAATGGAGTTTGATCCTAGTGGGTGATAAGACGAGAAATTGTGTAAAACGGTCCGTAAACAACCACGTCCTTCAACTTCCGACTAAGTTTTAACGAGAACGCGAGATTAGAAAAGGTTTTATTTGGTCCCAATTTGAAGCTCTTTTCCTCCTCTACGTGTTCTATAAATATCTTGGTGATGTTTACAGATATATGCTTGGTGCGTAAACAACCACGTCCTTCTCAACTTCCGACTAAGTTTAACAGAAAACGCAATATTAGAAAAAGTCGTGATTGGTCCAAATTTGAAGCCCTTGATCCCACTTGCTCTAGAAAAATCATTTGTTTGTCTTACCTCTGGGATGCAGTGGGGCAATTGGAGTATAGAGTAGGTTCCATCAAAAATTTCTTGTCTATCAAATACCTTCCAAATGCAAATGCTCCCGAACGGGAGATTAGAAACGATCGTACTTGGTCCCAATTGGAAGCTCATGATCCCCTTTACCTGTTCTGTAAATATCTTTTTAATGTTTGGCTAAAGTTACTTGTTTCATAGAGACTGTTCTTCATCTTCATAGACACCGTTCTTCAACTTCTGACGCCGATTTACAGAAAAGGCGAGGAGATAGAAAGACGTACTTGGTCAGACAAGAAATTGTTGATGGAACATTCTCTATACTCTCATCGCTTTTTCCTTTCTCCTATACAAAACATTAATAAGATATTTAAGGAACACGTTGAGAAGAACAAAAGCTTCAACTTGGGACCAAGCACGACCTTCTGTAATCTCACGTTGAAGTTTATGCCCATTGGGAAGTTGATTGACAAGAAATTGTTGATGGAACCTTCTCTATACTCTCATCGCTTTTTCCTTTCTCCTATAAAAAACATTAAAAAGATATTTGCGGGACACATTCATGAGAACAAGGGCTTCAAATTGGGACCAAGCACGACCTTCTGTAATCTCCCATTTAAGTTTATGCTCATTTGGAAGTTGATAGACAAGAAATTGTTGATGGAACATTCTCTATACTCTCATCGCTTTTTCCTTTCTCCTATGCAAAACATTAAAAATATATTTTTCGGACACATTCACGAGAACAAGAGCTTCAAATTGGGACCAAGCACGACCTTCTGTAATCTCACGTTGAAGTTAATGCTTATTGGGAAGTTGATAGACAAGAAATTGTTGATGGAACATTCTCTATCTCATCGCTTTTTCCTTTCTCCTATACAAAACAGGAGAACAAGGGCTTGAAATTGGGACCAAGCACGACCTTCTGTAATCACGTTAAAGTTAATGCTCATTAGGAAGTTGATAGACAAGAAATCGTTGATAGAACCTTCTCTATACTCTCATCGCTTTTTCCTTTCTCCTATACAAAACATTAAAAGGATATTTATGGAACACATTGAAAGAACAAAAGCTTCAAATTGGGACCAAGCACGACCTTCTGTAATCTCCCGTTGAAGTTTATGCCAATTGGGAAGTTGATAGACAAGAAATTGTTGATGGAACATTCTCTATCTCATCGCTTTTTCCTTTCTCCTATGCGAAACATTAAAAAGATATTTATGGAACACTTTCAGGAGAACAAGAGCTTCAAATTGGGTTCAAGCACGACCTTCTGTAATCTCACGTTAAAGTTTATGCCAATTGGGAAGTTGATAGACAAGAAATTGTTGATGGAACATTCTCTATCTCATCGCTTTTTCCTTTCTCCTATGCAAAACATTAAAAAGATATTTATGGAACACTTTCAGGAGAACAAGGGCTTCAAATTGGGATCAAGCACGACCTTCTCTAATCTCCCGTTGAAGTTAATGTTTATTGGGAAGTTGATAGACAAGAAATTGTTGATGGAACATTCTCTTTACTCTCATCGCTTTTTCCTTTCTCCTATACAAAACATAAAAAGATATTTATGGAACACTTTCAGGAGAACAAGGGCTTCAAATTGGGACCAAGCACGACCTTCTGTAATCTCCCGTTGAAGTTTATGCCCATTGGGAAGTTGATTGACAAGAAATTGTTGATGGAACCTTCTCTATACTCTCATCGCTTTTTCCTTTCTCCTATACAAAACATTAAAAAGATATTTATGGAACACATGCAGGAGAACAAGAGCTTCAAATTGGGACCAAGCACGGCCTTCTGTAATCTCCCGTTGAAGTTAATGCTTATTGGGAAGTTGATAGACAAGAAATTGTTGATGGAACATTCTCTATACTTTCATCGCTTTTTCCTTTCTCCTCCAAAAAACATTAAAAAGATATTTGCGGGACACATTCATGAGAACAAGGGCTTCAAATTGGGACCAAGCACGACCTTCTGTAATCTCCCATTTAAGTTTATGCTCATTGGGATGTTGATAGACAAGAAATTGTTGATGGAACATTCTCTATACTCTCATCGCTTTTTCCTTTCTCCTATGCAAAACATTAAAAATATATTTATCGGACACATTCACGAGGACAAGGGCTTCAAATTGGGACCAAGCACGACCTTCTGTAATCTCCCATTTAAGTTTATGCTCATTGGGAAGTTGATAGACAAGAAAATGTTGATGGAACATTCTCTATACTTTCATCGCTTTTTACTTTCTCCTATTCAAAACATTAAAAAGATATTTGCGTGACACATTCATGAGAACAATGGCTTCAAATTAGGACCAAGCACGACCTTCTGTAATCTCCCATTTAAGTTTATGCTCATTGGGAAGTTGATAGACGAGAAATTGTTGATGGAACATAACCCCAACTGTCCCAGCGTTTCACAGACGGAAGACCAAACAACGATATTTATGAAACACATTGAGGAGAACAAGGGCTTCAAATTGGGACCAAGCATGACCTTCTGTAATCTCCCATTTAACTTTATGCTCTTTGGGAAATTGATAGACAAGAAATTGTTGATGGAACATTCTCTATACTCTCATCGCTTTTTCCTTTCTCCTATGCAAAACATTAAAAATATATTTATCGGACACATTCAAGAGGACAAGGGCTTCAAATTGGGACCAAGCACGACCTTCTGTAATCTCCCATTTAAGTTTATGCTCATTGGGAAATTGATAGACAAGAAATTGTTGATGGAACATTCTCTATACTCTCATCGCTTTTTACTTTCTCCTATGCAAAACATAAAAAAGATATTTATCGGACACATTCACGAGGACAAGGGCTTCAAATAGGGACCAAGCACGACCTTCTGTAATCTCCCATTTAAGTTTATGCTCATTGGGAAGTTGATAGACAAGAAATTGTTGATGGAACATTCTCTATACTCTCATCGCTTTTTCCTTTCTCCTATGCAAAACATTAAAAAGATATTTGCGGGACACATTCATGAGAACAAGGGCTTCAAATTGGGACCAAGCACGACCTTCTGTAATCTCCCATTTAAGTTTATGCTCATTGGGAAGTTGATAGACAAGAAATCGTTGATGGAACATTCTCTATACTCTCATCGCTTTTTACTTTCTCCTATGCAAAACATTAAAAATATATTTATCGGACACATTCACGAGGACAAGGGCTTCAAATTGGGACCAAGCGCGACCTTCTGTAATCTCCCATTTAAGTTTATGCTTATTGGGAAGTTGATAGACAAGAAATTGTTGATGGAACATTCTCTATACTTTCATCGCTTTTTCCTTTCTCCTATTCAAAACATTAAAAAGATATTTGCGGGACACATTCATGAGAACAAGGGCTTCAAATTGGGACCAAGCACGACCTTCTGTAATCTCCCATTTAAGTTTATGCTCATTGGGAAATTGATAGACAAGAAATTGTTGATGGAACATTCTCTATACTCTCATCGCTTTTTCCTTTCTCCTATGCAAAACATTAAAAATATATTTATCGGACACATTCACGAGGACAAGGGCTTCAAATTGGGACCAAGCACGACCTTCTGTAATCTCCCATTTAAGTTTATGCTCATTGGGAAGTTGATAGACAAGAAATTGTTGATGGAACATTCTCTATACTTTCATCGCTTTTTACTTTCTCCTATTCAAAACATTAAAAAGATATTTGCGTGACACATTCATGAGAACAATGGCTTCAAATTAGGACCAAGCACGACCTTCTGTAATCTCCCATTTAAGTTTATGCTCATTGGGAAGTTGATAGACGAGAAATTGTTGATGGAACATAACCCCAACTGTCCCAGCGTTTCACAGACGGAAGACCAAACAACGATATTTATGAAACACATTGAGGAGAACAAGGGCTTCAAATTGGGACCAAGCATGACCTTCTGTAATCTCCCATTTAACTTTATGCTCTTTGGGAAATTGATAGACAAGAAATTGTTGATGGAACATTCTCTATACTCTCATCGCTTTTTCCTTTCTCCTATGCAAAACATTAAAAAGATATTTATCGGACACATTCACGAGGACAAGGGCTTCAAATAGGGACCAAGCACGACCTTCTGTAATCTCCCATTTAAGTTTATGCTCATTGGGAAATTGATAGACAAGAAATTGTTGATGGAACATTCTCTATACTCTCATCGCTTTTTACTTTCTCCTATGCAAAACATAAAAAAGATATTTATCGGACACATTCACGAGGACAAGGGCTTCAAATAGGGACCAAGCACGACCTTCTGTAATCTCCCATTTAAGTTTATGCTCATTGGGAAGTTGATAGACAAGAAATTGTTGATGGAACATTCTCTATACTCTCATCGCTTTTTCCTTTCTCCTATGCAAAACATTAAAAAGATATTTGCGGGACACATTCATGAGAACAAGGGCTTCAAATTGGGACCAAGCACGACCTTCTGTAATCTCCCATTTAAGTTTATGCTCATTGGGAAGTTGATAGACAAGAAATCGTTGATGGAACATTCTCTATACTCTCATCGCTTTTTACTTTCTCCTATGCAAAACATTAAAAATATATTTATCGGACACATTCACGAGGACAAGGGCTTCAAATTGGGACCAAGCGCGACCTTCTGTAATCTCCCATTTAAGTTTATGCTTATTGGGAAGTTGATAGACAAGAAATTGTTGATGGAACATTCTCTATACTTTCATCGCTTTTTCCTTTCTCCTATTCAAAACATTAAAAAGATATTTGCGGGACACATTCATGAGAACAAGGGCTTCAAATTGGGACCAAGCACGACCTTCTGTAATCTCCCATTTAAGTTTATGCTCATTGGGAAATTGATAGACAAGAAATTGTTGATGGAACATTCTCTATACTCTCATCGCTTTTTCCTTTCTCCTATGCAAAACATTAAAAATATATTTATCGGACACATTCACGAGGACAAGGGCTTCAAATTGGGACCAAGCACGACCTTCTGTAATCTCCCATTTAAGTTTATGCTCATTGGGAAGTTGATAGACAAGAAATTGTTGATGGAACATTCTCTATACTTTCATCGCTTTTTACTTTCTCCTATTCAAAACATTAAAAAGATATTTGCGTGACACATTCATGAGAACAATGGCTTCAAATTGGGACCAAGCAACCTTCTGTAATCTCCCATTTAAGTTTATGCTCATTGGGAAGTTGATAGACGAGAAATTGTTGATGGAACATAACCCCAACTGTCCCAGCGTTTCACAGACGGAAGACCAAACAACGATATTTATGAAACACATTGAGGAGAACAAGGGCTTCAAATTGGGACCAAGCATGACCTTCTGTAATCTCCCATTTAACTTTATGCTCTTTGGGAAATTGATAGACAAGAAATTGTTGATGGAACATTCTCTATACTCTCATCGCTTTTTCCTTTCTCCTATGCAAAACATTAAAAAGATATTTATCGGACACATTCACGAGGACAAGGGCTTCAAATAGGGACCAAGCACGACCTTCTGTAATCTCCCATTTAAGTTTATGCTCATTGGGAAATTGATAGACAAGAAATTGTTGATGGAACATTCTCTATACTCTCATCGCTTTTTACTTTCTCCTATGCAAAACATAAAAAAGATATTTATCGGACACATTCACGAGGACAAGGGCTTCAAATAGGGACCAAGCACGACCTTCTGTAATCTCCCATTTAAGTTTATGCTCATTGGGAAGTTGATAGACAAGAAATTGTTGATGGAACATTCTCTATACTCTCATCGCTTTTTCCTTTCTCCTATGCAAAACATTAAAAAGATATTTGCGGGACACATTCATGAGAACAAGGGCTTCAAATTGGGACCAAGCACGACCTTCTGTAATCTCCCATTTAAGTTTATGCTCATTGGGAAGTTGATAGACAAGAAATCGTTGATGGAACATTCTCTATACTCTCATCGCTTTTTACTTTCTCCTATGCAAAACATTAAAAATATATTTATCGGACACATTCACGAGGACAAGGGCTTCAAATTGGGACCAAGCGCGACCTTCTGTAATCTCCCATTTAAGTTTATGCTTATTGGGAAGTTGATAGACAAGAAATTGTTGATGGAACATTCTCTATACTTTCATCGCTTTTTCCTTTCTCCTATTCAAAACATTAAAAAGATATTTGCGGGACACATTCATGAGAACAAGGGCTTCAAATTGGGACCAAGCACGACCTTCTGTAATCTCCCATTTAAGTTTATGCTAATTGGGAAATTGATAGACAAGAAATTGTTGATGGAACATTCTCTATACTCTCATCGCTTTTTCCTTTTTCCTATGCAAAACATTAAAAATATATTTATCGGACACATTCACGAGGACAAGGGCTTCAAATTGGGACCAAGCACGACCTTCTGTAATCTCCCATTTAAGTTTATGTTCATTGGGAAGTTGATAGACAAGAAATTGTTGATGGAACATTCTCTATACTCTCATCGCTTTTTCCTTTCTCCTATTCAAAACATTAAAAAGATATTTGCGGGACACATTCATGAGAACAAGGGCTTTGAATTGGGACCAAGCACGACCTTCTGTTATCTCCCATTTAAGTTTATGCTCATTGGGAAGTTGATAGACGAGAAATTGTTGATGGAACATAACCCCAACTGTCCAAGCGTTTCACAGACGGAAGACCAAACAACGATATTTATGAAACACATTAAGGAGAACAAGGGCTTCAAATTGGGACCAAGCACGACCTTCTGTAATCTCCCATTTATCTCTCATCGTTTTTTCCTTTCTCCTATTCAAAACATTAAAAAGATATTTATCGGACACATTCACGAGGACAAGGGCTTCAAATTGGGACCAAGCACGACCTTCTGTAATCTCACATTTAAGTTTATGCTCATTGGGAAGTTGATAGACAAGAAATTGTTGATGGAACATTCTCTATACTTTCATCGCTTTTTACTTTCTCCTATTCAAAACATTAAAAAGATATTTGCGGGACACATTCATGAGAACAAGGGCTTCAAATTGGGACCAAGCACGAAGTTCTGTAATCTCCCATTTAAGTTTATGCTCATTGGGAAGTTGATAGACGAGAAATTGTTGATGGAACATAACCCCAACTGTCCCAGCGTTTCACAGACGGAAGACCAAACAACGATATTTATGAAACACATTGAGGAGAACAAGGGCTTCAAATTGGGACCAAGCACGACCTTCTGTAATCTCCCATTTAACTTTATGCTCATTGGGAAATTGATAGACAAGAAATTGTTGATGGAACATTCTCTATACTCTCATCGCTTTTTCCTTTCTCCTATGCAAAACATAAAAAAGATATTTATCGGACACATTCACGAGGACAAGGGCTTCAAATAGGGACCAAGCACGACCTTCTGTAATCTCCCATTAAAGTTTATGCTCATTGGGAAGTTGATAGACAAGAAATTGTTGATGGAACATTCTCTATACTCTCATCGCTTTTTCCTTTCTCCTATTCAAAACATTAAAAAGATATTTGCGGGACACATTCATGAGAACAAGGGCTTCAAATTAGGACCAAGCACGACCTTCTGTAATCTCCCATTTAAGTTTATGCTCATTGGGAAGTTGATAGACGAGAAATTGTTGATGGAACATAACCCCAACTGTCCCAGCGATTCATAGACGGAAGACCAAACAACGATATTTATGAAACACATTGAGGAGAACAAGGGCTTCAAATTGGGACCAAGCATGACCTTCTGTAATCTCCCATTTAACTTTATGCTCTTTGGGAAATTGATAGACAAGAAATTGTTGATGGAACATTCTCTATACTCTCATCGCTTTTTCCTTTCTCCGTTGCAAAACATTAAAAAGATATTTATCGGACACATTCACGAGGACAAGGGCTTCAAATGGGGACCAAACACGACCTTCTGTAATCTCCTATTTAAGTTTATGCTCATTGGGAAATTGATAGACAAGAAATTGTTGATGGAACATTCTCTATACTTTCATCGCTTTTTACTTTCTCCTATTCAAAACATTAACAAGATATTTATCGGACACAATCACGAGGACAAGGGCTTCAAATTGGGACCAAGCACGACCTTCTGTAATCTCCCATTTAACTTTATGCTCATTGGGAAATTGATAGACAAGAAATTGTTGATGGAACATTCTCTATACTCTCATCGCTTTTTCCTTTCTCCTATTCAAAACATTAACAAGATTTTTCGGACACAATCACGAGGACAAGGGCTTCAAATTGGGACCAAGCACGACCTTCTGTAATCTCCCATTTAACTTTATGCTCATTGGGAAATTGATAGACAAGAAATTGTTGATGGAACATTCTCTATACTCTCATCGCTTTTTCCTTTCTCCTATGCAAAACATAAAAAAGATATTTATCGGACACATTCACGAGGACAAGGGCTTCAAATAGGGACCAAGCACGACCTTCTGTAATCTCCCATTTAAGTTTATGCTCATTGGGAAGTTGATAGACAAGAAATTGTTGATGGAACATTCTCTATACTCTCATCGCTTTTTACTTTCTCCTATTCAAAACATTAAAAAGATATTTGCGGGACACATTCATGAGAACAAGGGCTTCAAATTGGGACCAAGCACGAAGTTCTGTAATCTCCCATTTAAGTTTATGCTCATTGGGAAGTTGATAGACGAGAAATTGTTGATGGAACATAACCCCAACTGTCCCAGCGTTTCACAGACGGAAGACCAAACAACGATATTTATGAAACACATTGAGGAGAACAAGGGCTTCAAATTGGGACCAAGCACGACCTTCTGTAATCTCCCATTTAACTTTATGCTCATTGGGAAATTGAAAGACAAGAAATTGTTGATGGAACATTCTCTATACTCTCATCGCTTTTTCCTTTCTCCTATGCAAAACATAAAAAAGATATTTATCGGACACATTCACGAGGACAAGGGCTTCAAATAGGGACCAAGCACGACCTTCTGTAATCTCCCATTAAAGTTTATGCTCATTGGGAAGTTGATAGACAAGAAATTGTTGATGGAACATTCTCTATACTCTCATCGCTTTTTCCTTTCTCCAATACAAAACATTAAAAAGATATTTGCGGGACACATTCATGAGAACAAGGGCTTCAAATTGGGACCAAGCACGACCTTCTGTAATATCCCATTTAAGTTTATGCTCATTGGGAAGTTGATAGACAAGAAATCGTTGATGGAACATTCTCTATACTCTCATCGCTTTTTACTTTCTCCTATGCAAAACATTAAAAATATATTTATCGGACACATTCACGAGGACAAGGGCTTCAAATTGGGACCAAGCGCGACCTTCTGTAATCTCCCATTTAAGTTTATGCTCATTGGGAAGTTGATAGACGAGAAATTGTTGATGGAACATAACCCCAACTGTCCCAGCGTTTCACAGACGGAAGACCAAACAACGATATTTATGAAACACATTGAGGAGAACAAGGGCTTCAAATTGGGACCAAGCACGACCTTCTGTAATCTCCCATTTAACTTTATGCTCATTGGGAAGTTGATAGACAAGAAATTGTTGATGGAACATTCTCTATACTCTCATCTCTTTTTACTTTCTCCTATGCAAAACATTAAAAATATATTTATCGGACACATTCACGAGGACAAGGGCTTCAAATTGGGACCAAGCACGACCTTCTGTAATCTCCCATTTAAGTTTATGCTCATTGGGAAGTTGATAGACAAGAAATTGTTGATGGAACATTCTCTATACTCTCATCGCTTTTTCCTTTCTCCTATTCAAAACATTAAAAAGATATTTGCGGGACACATTCATGAGAACAAGGGCTTCAAATTGGGACCAAGCACGACCTTCTGTAATCTCCCGTTTAAGTTTATGCTCATTGGGAAGTTGATAGACAAGAAATTGTTGATGGAACATTATCTATACTTTCATCGCTTTTTCCTTTCTCCTATTCAAAACATTAAAAATATATTTATCGGACACAATCACGAGGACAAGGGCTTCAAATTGGGACCAAGCACGACCTTCTGTAATCTCCCATTTAAGTTTATGCTCATTGGGAAGTTGATAGACGAGAAATTGTTGATGGAACATTACCCCAACTGTCCCAGCGTTTCAGACGGAAGACCAAACAACGATTTTTATGAAACACATTGAGAAGAACAAGGGCATCAAATTGGGACCAAGCACGACCTTCTGTAATCTCCCATTTAACTTTATGCTCATTGGGAAATTGATAGACAAGAAATTGTTGATGGAACATTCTCTATACTCTCATCGCTTTTTCCTTTCTCCTATGCAAAACATTAAAAAGATATTTATCGGACACATTCACGAGGACAAGGGCTTCAAATAGGGACCAAGCACGACCTTCTGTAATCTCCCATTTAGGTTTATGCTCATTGGGAAGTTGATAGACAAGAAATTGTTGATGGAACATTATCTATACTCTCATCGCTTTTTACTTTCTCCTATGCAAAACATCAAAAATATATTTATCGGACACATTCAGGAGGACAAGGGCTTCAAATTGGGACCAAGCACGACTTTCTGTAACCTCCCATTTAAGTTTATGCTCATTGGGAAGTTGATAGACAAGAAATTGTTGATGGAACATTCTCTATACTTTCATCGCTTTTTACTTTCTCCTATTCAAAACATTAAAAAGATATTTGCGGGACACATTCATGAGAACACGGGCTTCAAATTGGGACCAAGCAAGACCTTCTGTAATCTCCCATTTAAGTTTATGCTCATTGGGAAGTTGATAGACGAGAAATTGTTGATGGAACATAACCCCAACTGTCCCAGCGTTTCACAGACGGAAGACCAAACAACGATATTTATGAAACACATTGAAAAGAACAAGGGCATCAAATTGGGACCAAGCACGACCTTCTGTGATCACCCATTTAACTTTATGCTCATTGGGAAGTTGATAGACAAGAAATTGTTAATGGAACATTCTCTATACTCTCATCGCTTTTTCCTTTCTCCTATGCAAAACATTAAAAAGATATTTATGGAACACTTTCAGGAGAACAAGAGCTTCAAATTGGGACCAAGCACGACCTTCTGTAATATCCCGTTAAAGTTTATGCCGATTGGGAAGTTGATTGACAAGAAATTGTTGATGGAACATTCTCTATACTCTCATCGCTTTTTCCTTTCTCCTATGCAAAACATTAAAAAGATATTTATGGAACACTTTCAGGAGAACAAGAGCTTCAAATTGGGACCAAGCACGACCTTCTGTAATCTCCCATTTAAGTTTATGCTCATTGGGAAGTTGATAGACGAGAAATTGTTGATGGAACATAACCCCAACTGTCCCAGCGTTTCACAGACGGAAGACCAAACAACGATATTTATGAAACACATTGAGGAGAACAAGGGCTTCAAATTGGGACCAAGCACGACCTTCTGTAATCTCCCATTTAACTTTATGCTCATTGGGAAATTGATAGACAAGAAATTGTTGATGGAACATTCTCTATACTCTCATCGCTTTTTCCTTTCTCCTATGCAAAACATAAAAAAGATATTTATCGGACACATTCACGAGGACAAGGGCTTCAAATTGGGACCAAGCACGACCATCTGTAATCTCCCATTTAGGTTTATGCTCATTGGGAAGTTGATAGACAAGAAATTGTTGATGGAACATTATCTATACTCTCATCGCTTTTTACTTTCTCCTATGCAAAACATTAAAAAGATATTTGCGGGACACATTCATGAGAACAAGGGCTTCAAATTGGGACCAAGCACGACCTTCTGTAATCTCCCATTTAAGTTTATGCTCATTTGGAAGTCTGTAGACAAGAAATTGTTGATGGAACATTCTCTATACTTTCATCGCTTTTTCCTTTCTCCTATTGAAACATTAAAAAGATATTTGCGGGACACATTCATGAGAACAAGGGCTTCAAATTGGGACCAAGCACGACCTTCTGTAATCTCCCGTTTAAGTTTATGCTCATTGGGAAGTTGATAGACAAGAAATTGTTGATGGAACATTATCTATACTTTCATCGCTTTTTCCTTTCTCCTATTCAAAACATTAAAAATATATTTATCGGACACAATCACGAGGACAAGGGCTTCAAATTGGGACCAAGCACGACCTTCTGTAATCTCCCATTTAAGTTTATGCTCATTGGGAAGTTGATAGACGAGAAATTGTTGATGGAACATTACCCCAACTGTCCCAGCGTTTCACAGACGGAAGACCAAACAACGATTTTTATGAAACACATTGAGAAGAACAAGGGCATCAAATTGGGACCAAGCACGACCTTCTGTAATCTCTCATTTAACTTTATGCTCATTGGGAAATTGATAGACAAGAAATTGTTGATGGAACATTCTCTATACTCTCATCGCTTTTTCCTTTCTCCTATGCAAAACATTAAAAAGATATTTATCGGACACATTCACGAGGACAAGGGCTTCAAATTAAGACCAAGCACGACCTTCTGTAATCTCCCATTTAAGTTTATGCTCATTGGGAAGTTGATAGACGAGAAATTGTTGATGGAACATAACCCCATCTGTCCCAGCGTTTCACAGACGGAAGACCAATCAACGATATTAATGAAACACATTGAGAAGAACAAGGGCATCAAATTGGGACCAAGCACGACCTTCTGTAATCTCCCATTTAACTTTATGCTCATTGGGAAATTGATAGACAAGAAATTGTTGATGGAACATTATCTATACTCTCATCGCTTTTTACTTTCTCCTATGCAAAACATTAAAAAGATATTTGCGGGACACATTCATGAGAACAAGGGCTTCAAATTGGGACCAAGCACGACCTTCTGTAATCTCCCATTTAAGTTTATGCTCATTTGGAAGTCTATAGACAAGAAATTGTTGATGGAACATTCTCTATACTTTCATCGCTTTTTCCTTTCTCCTATTCAAAACATTAAAAAGATATTTGCGGGACACATTCATGAGAACACGGGCTTCAAATTGGGACCAAGCACGACCTTCTGTAATCTCCCGTTTAAGTTTATGCTCATTGGGAAGTTGATAGACAAGAAATTGTTGATGGAACATTATCTATACTTTCATCGCTTTTTCCTTTCTCCTATTCAAAACATTAAAAATATATTTATGGGACACATTCACGAGTACAAGGGCTTCAAATTGGGACCAAGCACGACCTTCTGTAATCTCCCATTTAAGTTTATGCTCATTGGGAAGTTGATAGACGAGAAATTGTTGATGGAACATTACCCCAACTGTCCCAGCGTTTCACAGACGGAAGACCAAACAACGATTTTTATGAAACACATTAAGAAGAACAAGGGCATCAAATTGGGACCAAGCACGACCTTCTGTAATCTCCCATTTAACTTTATGCTCATTGGGAAATTGATAGACAAGAAATTGTTGATGGAACATTCTCTATACTCTCATCGCTTTTTCCTTTCTCCTATGCAAAACATTAAAAAGATATTTATCGGACACATTCACGAGGACAAGGGCTTCAAATAGGGACCAAGCACGACCTTCTGTAATCTCCCATTTAGGTTTATGCTCATTGGGAAGTTGATAGACAAGAAATTGTTGATGGAACATTATCTATACTCTCATCGCTTTTTACTTTCTCCTATGCAAAACATCAAGTGAGACATTTATCGGACACATTCAGGAGGACAAGGGCTTCAAATTGGGACCAAGCACGACTTTCTGTAACCTCCCATTTAAGTTTATGCTCATTGGGAAGTTGATAGACAAGAAATTGTTGATGGAACATTCTCTATACTTTCATCGCTTTTTACTTTCTCCTATTCAAAACATTAAAAAGATATTTGCGGGACACATTCATGAGAACACGGGCTTCAAATTGGGACCAAGCAAGACCTTCTGTAATCTCCCATTTAAGTTTATGCTCATTGGGAAGTTGATAGACGAGAAATTGTTGATGGAACATAACCCCAACTGTCCCAGCGTTTCACAGACGGAAGACCAAACAACGATATTTATGAAACACATTGAAAAGAACAAGGGCATCAAATTGGGACCAAGCACGACCTTCTGTGATCACCCATTTAACTTTATGCTCATTGGGAAGTTGATGGACAAGAAATTGTTGATGGAACATTCTCTATACTCTCATCGCTTTTTCCTTTCTCCTATGCAAAACATTAAAAAGATATTTATGGAACACTTTCAGGAGAACAAGAGCTTCAAATTGGGACCAAGCACGACCTTCTGTAATATCCCGTTAAAGTTTATGCCGATTGGGAAGTTGATTGACAAGAAATTGTTGATGGAACATTCTCTATACTCTCATCGCTATTTCCTTTCTCCTAAGCAAAACATTAAAAAGATATTTATGGAACACACTCATGAGAACAAGAGTTTCAAATTGGGACCAACCACGACCTTCTGTAATATCCCATTTAAGTTTATGCTCATTGGGAAATTGATAGACAAGAAATTGTTGATGGAACATTCTCTACTCTCATCGCTTTTTCCTTTCTCCTATGCAAAACATTAAAAAGATATTTATCGGACACATTCACGAGGACAAGGGCTTCAAATAGGGACCAAGCACGACCTTCTGTAATCTCCCATTTAGGTTTATGCTCATTTGGAAGTTGATAGACAAGAAATCGTTGATAGAACCTTCTCTATACTCTCATCGCTTTTTACTTTCTCCTATACAAAACATTAAAAGGATATTTATGGAACACATTGAGAAGAACAAAAGCTTCAAATCGGGACCAAGCACGACCTTCTGTAATATCCCGTTGAAGTTTATGCTCATTGGAAAGTTGATAGACAAGAAATTGTTGATAGAACCTTCTCTATACTCTCATCGCTTTTTACTTTCTCCTATACAAAACATTAAAAGGATATTTATGGAACACATTGAGAAGAACAAAAGCTTCAAACTGGGACCAAGCACGACCTTCTGTAATATCCCGTTAAAGTTTATGCTCATTGGAAAGTTGATAGACAAGAAATCGTTGATATTACATTCTCTATACTCTCATCGCTTTTTCCTTTCTCCTATACAAAACATTAAAAGGATATTTATGGAACACTTTGAGAAGAAAAAGAGCTTCAAATTGGGACCAAGCAGAACCTTCTGTAATATTCCGTTAAAGTTTATGCTCATTGGAAAGTTGATAGACATGAAATTGTTGATGGAACATTCTCTATACTCTCATCGCTTTTTCCTTTCTCCTATACAAAACATTAAAAGGATATTTATGGAACACATTAAGAAGAACAAAAGCTTCAAATTGGGACCAAGCACGACCTTCTGTAATCTCCCGTTGAAGTTTATGCCAATTGGGAAGTTGATTGACAAGAAATTGTTGATGGAACATTCTCTATACTCTCATCGCTATTTCCTTTCTCCTATACAAAACATTAAAAAGATATTTATGGAACACATGCAGGAGAAAAAGAGCTTCAAATTGGGACCAAGCACGACCTTCTGTAATCTCACGTTGAAGTTTATGCCTATTGGGAAGTTGATCGACAAGATATTGTCGATAGAACCTTCTCTATACTCTCATCGCTTTTTCCTTTCTCCTATACAAAACATTAAAAGATATTTATGGAACACATGCAGGAGAAAAAGAGCTTCAAATTGGGACCAAGCACGACCTTCTGTAATATCCCGTTAAAGTTTATGCTCATTGGGAAGTTGATAGACAAGAAATTGTTGATGGAACATTCTCTATACTCTCATCGCTTTTTCCTTTCTCCTATACAAAACATTAAAAGGATATTTATGGAACACTTTGAGAAGAAAAAGAGCTTCAAATTGGGACCAAGCAGGACCTTCTGTAATATTCCGTTAAAGTTTATGCTCATTGGAAAGTTGATAGACATGAAATTGTTGATGGAACATTCTCTATACTCTCATCGCTTTTTCCTTTCTCCTATACAAAACATTAAAAGGATATTTATGGAACACATTGAGAAGAACAAAAGCTTCAAATTGGGACCAAGCACGACCTTCTGTAATCTCCCGTTGAAGTTTATGCCAATTGGGAAGTTGATTGACAAGAAATTGTTGATGGAACATTCTCTATACTCTCATCGCTTTTTCCTTTCTCCTATACAAAACATTAAAAAGATATTTATGGAACACATGCAGGAGAAAAAGAGCTTCAAATTGGGACCAAGCACGGCCTTCTGTAATCTCCCGTTGAAGTTTATGCTGATTGGGAAGTTGATAGACAAGAAATTGTTGATGGAACATTCTCTATACTCTCATCGCTTTTTCCTTTCTCCTATACAAAACATTAAAAGGATATTTATGGAACACATTGAGAAGAAAAAGAGCTTCAAATTGGGACCAAGCAGGACCTTCTGTAATATTCCGTTAAAGTTTATGCTCATTGGGAAGTTGATAGACAAGAAATTGTTGATGGAACATTCTCTATACGATCATCGCTTTTTCATTTTTCCTATGCAAAACATTAAAAAGATATTTATGGAACACTTTCAGGAGAACAAAAGCTTCAAATCGGGCTTTACATACGCACGATATTTGAAGAGCACATACATGAAAACAAATGCTTCAAAATGAGACCAAGTACGTCTCTCTATCTCTTCGCCTTCTCTGGAAATCGGCGTCAGAAGTTGAAGAACGGTGTCTATGAAACAAGTAATTTTGCAATCCTTTTTGTGCATACCACAGGCTTTACATACGCACGATTCTTTAGGAGCACACACATGAAAACAAAGGCTTCAAAATGAGACCAAGTACGTCTTTCTATCTCCTCGCCTTCTCTGTAAATCGGCATCAGAAGTTGAAGAACGTTGTCTATGAAGATGAAGAACATTCTCTATGAAACAAGTAACTTTGCAATCCTTGCTGAGCATACCACGGGCTTTACATACGAACGATATTTGAAGAGCATATACATGAAAACAAAGGCTTTAAAATAAGACCAAGTACGTCTTTCTATCTCCTCGCTTTCTCTGTTAATCGGCGTCAGAAGTTGAAGAACGGTGTCTATGAAGATGAAGAACAGTCTCTATGAAGCAAGTAACTTTGCAATCCATGCTGAGCATACCACGGGCTTTACATACGCACGATATTTGAGGAGCACATACATGAAAACAAATGCTTCAAAATGAGACCAAGTACGTCTCTCTATCTCTTCGCCTTCTCTGTAAATCGGCGTCAGAAGTTGAAGAACGGTGTCTATGAAACAAGTAATTTTGCAATCCTTGCTGTGCATACCACAGGCTTTACATACGCACGATATTTGAGGAGCACATACATGAAAACAAAGGCTTCAAAATGAGACCAAGTACGTCTTTCTATCTCCTCGCCTTCTCTGTAAATCGGCGTCAGAAGTTGAAGAACGGTGTCTATGAAACAAGTAATTTTGCAATCCTTGCTGTGCATACCACAGGCTTTACATACGCACGATTCTTTAGGAGCACATACATGAAAATAAAGGCTTCAAAATGAGACCAAGTACGTCTTTCTATCTCCTCGCCTTCTCTGTAAATCGGCATCAGAAGTTGAAGAACGTTGTCTATGAAGATGAAGAACATTCTCTATGAAACAAGTAACTTTGCAATCCTTGCTGAGCATACCACGGGCTTTACATACGAACGATATTTGAAGAGCATATACATGAAAACAAAGGCTTCAAAATGAGACCAAGTACGTCTTCCTATTTCCTCGCCTTCTTTGTAAATCGGCGTCAGAAGTTGAAGAACGGTGTCTATGAAACAAGTAATTTTGCAATCCTTGCTGAGCATACCACGGGCTTTACATACGCACGATATTTGAGGAGCACATACATGAAAACAAATGCTTCAAAATGAGACCAAGTACGTCTCTCTATCTCCTCGCCTTCTCTGTAAATCGGCGTCAGAAGTTGAAGAACGGTGTCTATGAAACAAGTAATTTTGCAATCCTTGCTGTGCATACCACAGGCTTTACATACGCACGATTCTTTAGGAGCACATACATGAAAACAAAGGCTTCAAAATGAGACCAAGTACGTCTTTCTATCTCCTCGCCTTCTCTGTAAATCGGCATCAGAAGTTGAAGAACGTTGTCTATGAAGATGAAGAACATTCTCTATGAAACAAGTAACTTTGCAATCCTTGCTGAGCATACCACGGGCTTTACATACGAACGATATTTGAAGAGCATATACATGAAAACAAAGGCTTCAAAATGAGACCAAGTACGTCTTTCTATCTCCTCGCCTTCTCTGTAAATCGGCGTCAGAAGTTGAAGAACGGTGTCTATGAAGATGAAGAACAGTCTCTATGAAACAAGTAACTTTGCAATCGATGCTGAGCATACCACGGGCTTTACATACGCACGATTTTTGAGGAGCACATACATGAAAACAAATGCTTCAAAATGAGACCAAGTACGTCTTTCTATCTCCTCGTCTTCTCTGTAAATCGGCATCAGAAGTTGAAGAACGTTGTCTATGAAGATGAAGAACATTCTCTATGAAACAAGTAACTTTGCAATCCTTGCTGAGCATACCACGGGCTTTACATACGAACGATATTTGAAGAGCATATACATGAAAACAAAGGCTTCAAAATGAGACCAAGTACGTCTTCCTATCTCCTCGCCTTCTCTGTAAATCGGCGTCAGAAGTTGAAGAACGGTGTCTATGAAACAAGTAATTTTGCAATCCTTGCTGAGCATACCACGGGCTTTACATACGAACGATATTTGAGGAACATATACATGAACACCAAGGCTTCAAAATGAGACCAAGTATGTCTCTCTATCTCCTCGCCTTCTCTGTAAATCGGCGTCAGAAGTTGAAGAACGGTGTCTATGAAACAAGTAATTTTGCAATCCTTGCTGTGCATACCACAGGCTTTACATACGCACGATTCTTTAGGAGCACATACATGAAAACAAAGGCTTCAAAATGAGACCAGGTACGTCTTTCTATCTCCTCGTCTTCTCTGTAAATCGGCATCAGAAGTTGAAGAACGTTGTCTATGAAGATGAAGAACATTCTCTATGAAACAAGTAACTTTGCAATCCTTGCTGAGCATACCACGGGCTTTACATACGAACGATATTTGAAGAGCATATACATGAAAACAAAGGCTTCAATATGAGACCAAGTACGTCTTCCTATCTCCTCGCCTTCTCTGTAAATCGGCGTCAGAAGTTGAAGAACGGTGTCTATGAAACAAGTAATTTTGCAATCCTTGCTGAGCATACCACGGGCTTTACATACGTACGATATTTGAGGAACATATACATGAACACCAAGGCTTCAAAATGAGACCAAGTATGTCTCTCTATCTCCTCGCCTTCTCTGTAAATCGGCGTCAGAAGTTGAAGAACGGTGTCTATGAAACAAGTAATTTTGCAATCCTTGCTGTGCATACCACGGGCTTTACATACGCACGATATTTGAGGAGCACATACATGAAAACAAAGGCTTCAAAATGAGACCAGGTACGTCTTTCTATCTCCTCGTCTTCTCTGTAAATCGGCATCAGAAGTTGAAGAACGTTGTCTATGAAGATGAAGAACATTCTCTATGAAACAAGTAACTTTGCAATCCTTGCTGAGCATACCACGGGCTTTACATACGAACGATATTTGAAGAGCATATACATGAAAACAAAGGCTTCAATATGAGACCAAGTACGTCTTCCTATCTCCTCGCCTTCTCTGTAAATCGGCGTCAGAAGTTGAAGAACGGTGTCTATGAAACAAGTAATTTTGCAATCCTTGCTGAGCATACCACGGGCTTTACATACGTACGATATTTGAGGAACATATACATGAACTGTTAATCGGCAAGTTGAAGAACTTCAAAATGAGACCAAGTATGTCTCTCTATCATACCACGGGCTTTACATACGCACGATATTTCTCTGTAAATCAAAATGCGTCAAGTATGTCTCTCTATCTCCTCGCCTTCTCTGAAGAACGGTGTCTATGAAACAAGTAATTTTGCAATCCTTGCTGTGCATACCACAGGCTTTACATACGCACGATTCTTTAGGAGCACATACATGAAAACAAAGGCTTCAAAATGAGACCAGGTACGTCTTTCTATCTCCTCGTCTTCTCTGTAAATCGGCATCAGAAGTTGAAGAACGTTGTCTATGAAGATGAAGAACATTCTCTATGAAACAAGTAACTTTGCAATCCTTGCTGAGCATACCACGGGCTTTACATACGAACGATATTTGAAGAGCATATACATGAAAACAAAGGCTTCAATATGAGACCAAGTACGTCTTCCTATCTCCTCGCCTTCTCTGTAAATCGGCGTCAGAAGTTGAAGAACGGTGTCTATGAAACAAGTAATTTTGCAATCCTTGCTGAGCATACCACGGGCTTTACATACGTACGATATTTGAGGAACATATACATGAACACCAAGGCTTCAAAATGAGACCAAGTATGTCTCTCTATCTCCTCGCCTTCTCTGTAAATCGGCGTCAGAAGTTGAAGAACGGTGTCTATGAAACAAGTAATTTTGCAATCCTTGCTGTGCATACCACAGGCTTTACATACGCACGATTCTTTAGGAGCACATACATGAAAACAAAGGCTTCAAAATGAGACCAGGTACGTCTTTCTATCTCCTCGTCTTCTCTGTAAATCGGCATCAGAAGTTGAAGAACGTTGTCTATGAAGATGAAGAACATTCTCTATGAAACAAGTAACTTGCAATCCTTGCTTGCTGAGCATACCACGGGCTTTACATACGAACGATATTTGAAGAGCATATACATGAAAACAAAGGCTTCAATATGAGACCAAGTACGTCTTCCTATCTCCTCGCCTTCTCTGTAAATCGGCGTCAGAAGTTGAAGAACGGTGTCTATGAAACAAGTAATTTTGCAATCCTTGCTGAGCATACCACGGGCTTTACATACGTACGATATTTGAGGAACATATACATGAACACCAAGGCTTCAAAATGAGACCAAGTATGTCTCTCTATCTCCTCGCCTTCTCTGTAAATCGGCGTCAGAAGTTGAAGAACGGTGTCTATGAAACAAGTAATTTTGCAATCCTTGCTGTGCATACCACAGGCTTTACATACGCACGATTCTTTAGGAGCACATACATGAAAACAAAGGCTTCAAAATGAGACCAGGTACGTCTTTCTATCTCCTCGTCTTCTCTGTAAATCGGCATCAGAAGTTGAAGAACGTTGTCTATGAAGATGAAGAACATTCTCTATGAAACAAGTAACTTTGCAATCCTTGCTGAGCATACCACGGGCTTTACATACGAACGATATTTGAAGAAAATATACATGAAAACAAAGGCTTCAAAATGAGACCAAGTACGTCTTCTCTATCTCCTCGCCTTCTCTGTAAATCGGCGTCAGAAGTTGAAGAACGGTGTCTATGAAACAAGTAATTTTGCAATCCTTGCTGTGCATACCACAGGCTTTACATACGAACGATATTTGAAGAGCATATACATGAAAACAAAGGCTTGAATATGAGACCAAGTACGTCTCTCTATCTCTTCGCCTTCTCTGTAAATCGAAGAACGTTGTCTATGAAGATGAAGAACATTCTCTATGAAACAAGTAACTTTGCAATCCTTGCTGAGCATACCACGGGCTTTACATACGAACGATATTTGAAGAGCATATACATGAAAACAAAGGCTTCAATATGAGACCAAGTACGTCTTCTTATCTCCTCGCCTTCTCTGTAAATCGGCGTCAGAAGTTGAAGAACGGTGTCTATGAAACAAGTAATTTTGCAATCCTTGCTGAGCATACCACAGGCTTTACATACGTAAACGATATCTTGAAACAAGGAGCATATACATGAAAACAAAGGCTTCAAAATGAGACCAAGTACGTCTTTCTATCTCCTCGTCTTCTCTGTAAATCGGCATCAGAAGTTGAAGAACGTTGTCTATGAAGATGAAGAACATTCTCTATGAAACAAGTAACTTTGCAATCCTTGCTGAGCATACCACGGGCTTTACATACGAACGATATTTGAAGAGCATATACATGAAAACAAAGGCTTCAATATGAGACCAAGTACGTCTTCCTATCTCCTCGCCTTCTCTGTAAATCGGCGTCAGAAGTTGAAGAACGGTGTCTATGAAACAAGTAATTTTGCAATCCTTGCTGAGCATACCACGGGCTTTACATACGTACGATATTTGAGGAACATATACATGAACACCAAGGCTTCAAAATGAGACCAAGTATGTCTCTCTATCTCCTCGCCTTCTCTGTAAATCGGCGTCAGAAGTTGAAGAACGGTGTCTATGAAACAAGTAATTTTGCAATCCTTGCTGTGCATACCACAGGCTTTACATACGCACGATTCTTTAGGAGCACATACATGAAAACAAAGGCTTCAAAATGAGACCAGGTACGTCTTTCTATCTCCTCGTCTTCTCTGTAAATCGGCATCAGAAGTTGAAGAACGTTGTCTATGAAGATGAAGAACATTCTCTATGAAACAAGTAACTTTGCAATCCTTGCTGAGCATACCACGGGCTTTACATACGAACGATATTTGAAGAGCATATACATGAAAACAAAGGCTTCAATATGAGACCAAGTACGTCTTCCTATCTCCTCGCCTTCTCTGTAAATCGGCGTCAGAAGTTGAAGAACGGTGTCTATGAAACAAGTAATTTTGCAATCCTTGCTGAGCATACCACGGGCTTTACATACATACGTACGATATTTGAGGAACATATACATGAACACCAAGGCTTCAAAATGAGACCAAGTATGTCTCTCTATCTCCTCGTCTTCTCTGTAAATCGGCATCAGAAGTTGAAGAACGTTGTCTATGAAGATGAAGAACATTCTCTATGAAACAAGTAACTTTGCAATCCTTGCTGAGCATACCACGGGCTTTACATACGAACGATATTTGAAGAGCATATACATGAAAACAAAGGCTTCAAAATGAGACCAAGTACGTCTTTCTATCTCCTCGCCTTCTTTGTAAATCGACGTACGAAGTTGAAGAACGGTGTGTATGAAACAAGTAATTTTGCAATCCTTGCTGAGCATACCACGGGCTTTACATACGCACGATATTTGAGGAGCATATACATGAAAACAAAGGCTTCAAAATGAGACCAAGTACGTCTCTCTATCTCCTCGTCTTCTCTGTAAATCGGCATCAGAAGTTGAAGAACGTTGTCTATGAAGATGAAGAACATTCTCTATGAAACAAGTAACTTTGCAATCCTTGCTGAGCATACCACGGGCTTTACATACGAACGATATTTGAAGAGCATATACATGAAAACAAAGGCTTCAATATGAGACCAAGTACGTCTTCCTATCTCCTCGCCTTCTCTGTAAATCGGCGTCAGAAGTTGAAGAACGGTGTCTATGAAACAAGTAATTTTGCAATCCTTGCTGAGCATACCACGGGCTTTACATACGTACGATATTTGAGGAACATATACATGAACACCAAGGCTTCAAAATGAGACCAAGTATGTCTCTCTATCTCCTCGTCTTCTCTGTAAATCGGCATCAGAAGTTGAAGAACGGTGTCTATGAAACAAGTAACTTTGCAATCCTTGCTGAGCATACCACGGGCTTTACATACGAACGATATTTGAAGAGCATATACTTGAAAACAAAGGCTTGAATATGAGACCAAGTACGTCTCTCTATCTCTTCGCTTTCTCTGTAAATCGGCGTCAGAAGTTGAAGAACGGTGTCTATGAAACAAGTAATTTTGCAATCCTTGCTGTGCATACCACAGGCTTTACATACGCACGATTCTTTAGGAGCACATACATGAAAACAAAGGCTTCAAAATGAGACCAGGTACGTCTTTCTATCTCCTCGTCTTCTCTGTAAATCGGCATCAGAAGTTGAAGAACGTTGTCTATGAAGATGAAGAACATTCTCTATGAAACAAGTAACTTTGCAATCCTTGCTGAGCATACCACGGGCTTTACATACGAACGATATTTGAAGAGCATATACATGAAAACAAAGGCTTCAATATGAGACCAAGTACGTCTCTCTATCTCCTCGCCTTCTCTGTAAATCGGCGTCAGAAGTTGAAGAACGGTGTCTATGAAACAAGTAATTTTGCAATCCTTGCTGTGCATACCACAGGCTTTACATACGCACGATTCTTTAGGAAGCACATACATGAAAACAAAGGCTTCAAAATGAGACCAGGTACGTCTTTCTATCTCCTCGTCTTCTCTGTAAATCGGCATCAGAAGTTGAAGAACGTTGTCTATGAAGATGAAGAACATTCTCTATGAAACAAGTAACTTTGCAATCCTTGCTGAGCATACCACGGGCTTTACATACGAACGATATTTGAAGAGCATATACATGAAAACAAAGGCTTCAATATGAGACCAAGTACGTCTTCCTATCTCCTCGCCTTCTCTGTAAATCGGCGTCAGAAGTTGAAGAACGGTGTCTATGAAACAAGTAATTTTGCAATCCTTGCTGAGCATACCACGGGCTTTACATACGTACGATATTTGAGGAACATATACATGAACACCAAGGCTTCAAAATGAGACCAAGTATGTCTCTCTATCGTAACTTTGCAATCCATGCTGAGCATACCACGGGCTTTACATACGCACGATATTTGAGGAGCACATACATGAAAACAAATGCTTCAAAATGAGACCAAGTACGTCTCTCTATCTCTTCGCCTTCTCTGTAAATCGGCGTCAGAAGTTGAAGAACAGTGTCTATGAAACAAGTATCTTGCAAACCTTGCTGAGCATACCACGGGCTTTACATACGCATGATACTTTAGGAGCACATACATGGAAAGAAAGGCTTCAAAATGAGACCAAGTACGTCTTTCTATCTCCTAGCCTTCTCTGAAAATAGGCGTCAGAAGTTGAAGAACGGTGTCTATGAAGATGAAGAACATTCTCTATGAAACATGTAACTTTGCAATCCTTGCTGAGCATACCACGGGCTTTACATACAAACGATATTTTAGGAGCACATACTAGTGACTAAAGGCTTCAAATTGAGACCAAGTACATTCTTCTATCTTCTCGCCTTCTCTGTCAATCGTCGTCAGAAGTGTAAGAAAGGTGTCCATGGAACAAGTTAACGCATTGTATTTTCCACCGGCGGAACAAAGATATATGTACAGCATATTAACACAAATTATGACTGGAGAAATTTATCTAACTAGCAGTTAAAATTTATCGAGCTACGTAATAAAGTAGAATCATAAGAACAGAAGTAAATAAATAAATAAATTCATACACCATGCTAAAGAATAAATGACTTCTCTAACTACTTAAATATATTTCTTCTGGCTCATCCGCTGCCTCTTTTGAACCAGCAAGGTGGTGGCTAATGATTCTTGTGGTTCCTTGGATGGCCGCGGTTCTTGCTTTTAACATATTGCAATCTTTGCTGAGCTTACCACAGGCTTTACATACAAACGATATTTGAGGAGCACATGCTAGAAACTATTGGCTTCAAATTGAGACCTAGTGCGTCCTTCTATCTTCTCGCCTTCTCTGTCAATCGTCGTCAGAAGTGTAAGAAAGGTGTCCATGGAACAAATAACTTTGCAATCCTTGCTGCGCGTACCACGGGCTAAACATCACCACGATATTTTAGGAAAACATAAAAGAGACCCAAAGCTTTCAATTGGGATCAAGTACGTTCATTTCTAATCTCGTTTTCTCGGTAAAACCCAGTCGGAAGTTGAAGAATGGTGTCGACGAAATGTCAAAAATATTGCAATCCTTGCTGCGCGTACCACAGGCTTTACATACAAACGATATTTTTTAGGAGCACATACAAGAGACCAAAGGCTTCAAATTGAGACCAAGTACGTCCCTCTATCATCTCGCCTTCTCTGTAAATCGTTGTCAGAAGTGTAAGAAAGGTGTCCATGTATAACAAGTAACATATTGCAATACTCGCTGCGCGTACCACAGGCTTTAGGCTACATCACCACGATATTTTGAAATTACATTAGCTTCAAATCGGCACCAATTACGTGTTTGTGTTATCTCGCGTTCAGGATGAAGCTCATTCGAATAGGCGAGAAATTGCTGATGAAACATAATCCATATTCCAATTGCCCTATCAGTGTTTCTTTCCTTATCAGCCAAACTTCACAAAGATATTCGTAGAATATACGTAGGCTAGAGGAAGTCAAAAGCTTCAAGTTGGGACCTTTTGTATTAAAAAATATCTACTCTATAGCGAACAAATTTAGATTTTATTTTCGTCCTTAATAAATCGGGTAGAATTGTTAACAGTGCGTCTCTTTTGAAACTTTTTGTGACCATAGAATTATTGTAGTAAAATATGTCCTTATATTATCTGCATTAAGATACTTAGTCAGAAAACCATGATCTGGGCGGTTAGGAGCACTAAAAAACTGTATTAGAAATACAGTTTTTTTGCTATTACGTTTGGGGAACCCCAAGTGCTCAGATTCTCACACACAGTAACTTACTTTACTTTTATTTATGTAACCAGATTTAAGTAATCAGCAAGAAAAAAAATTACAAAAAGACACGATGACAAATTTTTTCATGATTTATTTCCACAAAAGTCAGAGTACAGTTGTATAGATATCGAACGTACGGTGTCAGATTTTGAGTCAACCTTAAATTCGATTTAAATTTTTCAATGGCGACCAACAAAGGACTTCAGACTGGGAGGAAGCCTCTTAAGGTCGTCCATCACCCACCCAAATATACGTATGACTCGGGCACAGGAGCACGTCAATGGCAGGACATTATTGATAAGGGATTGAATCTCGGGACTAGGACCTATTTTTTGTTCTACGAGATCCCGTTGTCTTAATTTCAAAAGGTCCAGAACTGTTGTTCCGTTTTTGTTGATCAAGTCCAGATGACCTCCAGCATGTATTACCAATTTAATGACATCCGTGTTCAAATATCGCCCGTAATTGGTACTCGTCAGTAAGTGAAGTGGAGTGTTACCATCAAGATCTGCGACATTGGGATCGATTCCGGCTTGTAGGAGCAGTTGGACGACATTTGTCTGAACGTTAAGAGCCGCGCAAGCCACGTGAAGAATATTTCTGTTGGAATAGTTCCATTTGTAGTCAAGGCGAACGAGCTTAACAAGTTGTGTTTGAAATTCAAGAATTTCTTCCTTGTCCGCCTGAGGCTGCATCTCGCCTAGTAAAGAAATCAAATCTAAGGTGCAACTAGTACAATTCTGCTGAAATGATAGCGCGGCGAAAAGAGTTATGGAGCTGTGAATGGGGACTTCTTCTGTTCCTATCCATTTAAACTGGAGGTAATAAGCATGTTCGTACGCCATGCCCAAAGTCGTCATGTGATGAGCAAACGAAACTCCTTCGCGTCTGTGTGGCAGTCTTCGTTGCAACATTCGTTGGTAGCTCAGGTTCAGTAGTGTGAGTGTACAGCCAATATATCCAGTCGGCTCGGTTTCCCACAGCTGAATGTCATCAATAAATGATTCCAAGATGAATTTGCACGTGTTGATGGCTTGACTCACCAAGTTTCTCTCCAAATACGTTTGCGCCTCGGTGTAAAAGAGTAGTAAGGTAAATGGATGGGGGCCCGGATGCATTTGGCTCAGGATCCGATAGCTGACCAAACAAGCTTGCTTATGGAACTGACGACCAGCACTTCTCGGGTGTTCGGACATAAGCTGCAGCTGCTCTCGCGTCGTCACTTCAGTAACGTTATCAAAGCCCTTGCGGACATTTTCTGATAGAGGAGCAAGGATTTTGGGCAATGTCGATTCTCCATCGGGTGTTGAGTGATGGCTACGGAGGGTCAGAGCAGCCATCCAGCAAGGTATCGCGCACCGAATTACAGCATCAAGGTTCCGAATTCCGAATGTGATATAGGCGGCCCCAATCAATTCCAAAGCATCTATCTTCTGCAGTCGAGTGCTTGAACTCGATAGAACGGTCAATCCGGCTGCAGGTTTCTCGAAACTTTCAATTTCAATCAATTTCTTAGCCAAACCCAGCTGGCCGGTAACAATAGCCAAGAATAAGGGCGGAACCTCTCCATGATCGACACCATTCCAACAAAACCGAGCATTTTGATATACATCAGCTTTGAGGTGAAAGAGCAAGAAGTGGAGAACGTTGAAGTGTTTATACTTGATGGCAATTAGTAAAGGCGTTTCTCTCTGGTCGTTATAGGAATTGGCCAAATTTTTCATCACTTCTATTCCATTCTCTGCGTACATCGCCGACAGCAAAAACATCGTACCCGCTTTTACAGCTTCGAAAAACTTCTTTTTCAATTCGGAAGACATTTTGGTTAATTGTTAAATCACAATTTCAAGGTGACGTCGCATGTGTTTTTGCATCAATTACGAAGAACAGCCGAAAGAGACGGCGAATCGCATGGCCAGGATTTTGGCAATTTAAAATTTTTTTAGCAATTTTTCTGGCAAACAAGAATGTGAAACGTCGACAACGCATTCAGAAATACATTTCCCTCAATGTTCATAAGTTTTATTTATAGACTTTCGATTTCTTATTGATATATTTCCTCGTTAACCTGTGAGTGTCTGGCCAGATCAAGCTAGCTTAATGGAAGAGGGCATAACGTTCAGTATTGACCAACCTGTTGTTCAACATGTTATTCAAATATAATGATTAATCAAATAGGATTAGTCCCGTGATTCCAGCCATGAATTCCTGGGAGTATATTTTTTTAAATATGAACAGCATACACAAATAATAAGTCGATGATCATAGACGGGAGGGATTAAAACCTAAGAGGACAAATGTTTTTTCCAACTCCTTTATGTTATATAAAACCACGACAACGAACGGGCGTCTTTTAAAACTTTCGGGCTAGATAAGAGCTACTGGAAACACGCACACGCTCACACTTACGATGATACCAAACGATGAGTTGTGCAAAAGCCTATAAACTATGTCAAATTCATCCTCTTTTTTTTTAGTCTTTCAAATACTTGGCTTTATGTAGGAAGTGAGGCGAAAAGGAGCGGAGAACGAGAGATATAGAAGATAGCGGAAGATATAGAGGCAAAAGTAGGCCTATGCAATGCAGTTGCAACAATTTCAGGAAGTTGATTCAGGCAAATTGAAAAAAACTGTTTTGTAACATATGGGACGAGGGTTAAACATGTCAAGTACCATTTGTGATTTTTTTATAGAGAATAAAAAAAACAACGTCTCCCAAACGTCAAATAAGAAAAAAAAAATGAGACGTTTATATAGTTAAAAAAATAGCTGATTGTATTGTAATCCTGCGCTCAGCACATGAATGGTTTGAAGGCAGTTCAAATATGAAATTTGAAAAAGACACAGGGAAAACGCCCCGTGAATAAGCAAAGGGATTGACACTTTGATGCTGTTGACACTGAATGGCTCGTATTTACACATGCAGGGCAAGAATTGCAAAAGTCGAAATGTAACATGATAGTTGCGATGATGATGAACGATCGATGCGCGCTTTTGTAGGGAAAGCGTATAGCATGCGCTTCATTTAATAGGTGACGGCTGGAAGGAACATGCTACTGAAGAATTTCTTGATGGCAGGCCAGACAGCGAACAAAGTCAACAAGCCCAAAGTGCGCTCCTCTCCAGGAGTCTCCTCCGCAGCTTTGGGGCTGTTCAAACTGGCAGCCAAGATCTCCATGCTCAAAACGGCCACGAGGACCATCATTGCCAAAATGGTTTTCATCATGGTGAACTGTGCAACAAAATTCGGTTCAAATAAGTCACTAAACAAAGTCGAATTTCGAAGAAGAAATTGTGAACTTTACTCACCAAAATATCGAGAGTGCAGGGTCACAACTGGATCAAAGTGAAATCTCAGAACGAGGAGGAACGAGGAGAGCGACGAAGCTTCTACGGTGAGTCAAACAGATTCTGAAGAATTGTGAGTGCCGGTAGTCCCCCTTTTATACGTCGACAGGTTTTTAACGGAAACCACACCACAGAGCAGGTTTGAGAATCGCTGTGCGCGCGACGTTCGACGAATTTCATAGGCTACGGTCAACTTTCTCCCCGTATGGAGCCTTTTGACCTAGTTTGATTTGTCCTTCCTCTCGTCTTATTGGAACTGTCAACGGTACCTCGTTCCCAAAAAAGGGGATCAACGGATCCGAGTGAGTCTGACCTGTTTGGGTTTGACCTGTCACAATCAGGACACGGACAAGGTCTTCCGGGTCGCCAAACAGGTCGATGCGTCGAGTATATATACGCAGCGAAAAATAAACTTTCCCCATTCCTTATTAACGGTTTAGCTTCGCGTCGCGTCTGGCTTTACGAATTCGGTGAACTGAACTGCGTCCCACTGTGTTCCACATTTCTTGTTTGTTTTCTTCATTTCATCAGGCTTAGATCACTTAAGGTATTAAGGCTCGCTAGAAATAGGAAAAGGCCTGATGGACGTTTCTCCTTCAATTGAATTGTTGACACAAATGAAAACGTGTCTTGTAGGAAGTGGTCGGCGAACCTGCCCGTCATCGTCGGCACGATTGAGGAGGAAAATTCAAGCTCAGCGCAGCGATGCCGCCAACGTGACCAAAGTCAATTCATTGCCGGCCGACATTTCGGTCGTTATCTTTTACAGCCACAATCATTAATAATGACTCTGATAGTCTTATATGGCTATAAAATATCTTTTTCCTCATTTTGTCCACGAAATTTTGCGAAACTCGACCTATATCTTGGGTCTTTCCCCGCCACAATTCATTATTATTATCTTCCCTCTTGCGCATCGGGACAAATTTTCCAGATTTATTACATCATCAGAGTGTAAAGTTGGGAATACAAAAGTAGGGTGTTCATGAATCCTTCAAAAAACGTACAAAGCAAACAAGGTAGGTAAACTAAGACGAGGGTTACTCGATGATGGAGCGAGTCACGCGTTCGGCCGTCACAAAGTAGGTTTGCAATTTGCCCTGCATGTCGTTCAGTAACTGTTCAAATGAGAAGATGAAATGCGCAAATCAAGAATCAATCGACGGCTGACAAAACAAAAGCCGAAAACGCTGGAGGAAAAACAAAGGTTATGTGTATGGCGCAAACTTACCGTTCTGTAGGTCGAGTCGTTCGAGTTGGCGTCCAATTCCATCATCAGCCGATCCAAGACGGTGTAGGGCAGCCAAACGGCGGGCGCATTCATCTGGAGCGGATTGCTGGCGAATCCAAAGTACTCTTTACCTTTGCCGAGCATCGCGTCCACCAGCTCCAGCGCTACCTGTTCCGTTGAAAGATGTGAAAGTGATTTCTCTCTAGAGGTCAATGTCTCGACCACGAAAAAGTGAGAAAATCCAACAGTTGAATACCTGAGTGGCGTCTTCCAAGAGACCGGCTTGGTGGTAGACGCTGATGAGTTCTCCCGGATTCCTCAGTTTGTAGCTGGCGGCCAGCCAGTAGGGCAGGGTGCAATCGAGTCCCAGGATTTTACGGGCCGCCGCCCGGTGGCAGCGCGTCTGCTTGTCGCCTCCTTCCGCTTTGGGCAGGATCCTCTCCAGGAGACGCCAAGCCTGTTCGGAAGCCTTGCCCACTCCGGACGACTGGTTCTCGGCCAGCCAGAGCCAGGCCTCGTCCTCGTTGGCCCGCTCCCTCGACAGGGCCACACAATTGGCGGCCAAGTGCTCGACGACGGCCGACGTGTCTTTGACGTCAAAGATGCGGGCGATGCGCAGGGCAGACTCGTAGTGGCATCGGGACGTCAGGAGGGCGACGACGTCTGGGGGCGAGAGCGACGTGATGCACTGGCCCAGGTTGAGACAGGCGTAGCTCAGTTCGTATTCCTTTTCAATGTCGGCGTATTCGATGACGTCGACCGTGTTCCGCACGGCTTCCGACCGGTCGACGCCGGGCCGACTGGACGACGCCGTCACCGGTTTCACCAGCCAAGCCTCTTGTCTCGAGACGAGGCGCAGGGCGTTGAGGCAGGCTAAAAGGCACTTGACCATCTTGGCCGATTCGCCCTCGCATCCGTAGCGAAGCGCCTGCAATTGACAAATTTGAACGTGAACATATGAACGTGTTTAATAAAAGAGGATCGGATAATGAAGGACCTGTTCGTGCATGACGGCGGCGGCCTTGCGCATTTTCCCTTGGCGGACGTGGAAGGCGTAGAGGAAAGAGTAGTAGAGCTTCATCGAGAGGACGTCCGACGAGCGAGCCCTCCTCTCGACGATCTTCTCCAATTCAGACTCGAGTCCGGCGTAAGGGAAAGTCAAGAGAATGTCCATCTGTTTGCGCTCCAGCAAAATGTTGACTAGACGTCCCAGACTCTCCGGTCTCTGACTGCTGTCCGGATTGCTGACGATGGCTTCGTACGCTTCCTGTCGTCGTTCATTCGAGACGTGATTTAGTCAATGGCGGTGATAAATTGTACGAAAGGGGTTCATACCTGGTAGTGGCCCAGATTGAGGTGGAGTTTGGCAACAATAGACCACATGGTGGGCAAGAGAGGATCGTCGGGTTTGCTGCTGTTCAACGCCACCAGAGCCACGCGCAGGGCGGCGCTGCTCAGTCCGGCTTGTTCCAGCAGCTGGACGCAAATGAGGTGGAAGCGCAGGACAGGGTCGGCTCGATTTCCGGCGTCGCCGCTTTCGCCGACGCTCTTCAAGACGATAGAGTGGAGCAGTTGCTCTTTGACGATGCCTTCGGCGGCTTCCAGCATCCAACGGCTGGCCTTGTCTCCTTCGCCGGTGGCCACCAAAGCGACGGCCATCAGGAATTTGCGCGAACAGGTATTCCACTCGCACCTAGTCCGACAAAAGAGAATCAAATTAATTACCAAATTCTTTGTCCATTTCCAAAAGAAAAAAGGAGAGACGAACCAGCTCTGCTGGAGGCGAACGTATCCCTGGACGGCCGACGGCTGGAATCGCTCCATGAGAAATTCCATAAAAGTCATGTGATTCCCGATGGGCCAGAGCAGCTGGCCGATGGCTTTCATAAAGTGTGGAAACACGTCCAGCCAAGATGAGGTCCAATCGGCGGCATCGTCCTCCTGCAAGACGATGGCTCGGACGGCCTGGCCTCCATCCAGCGAGAGAAACAGCTCGACCAAGCTCTTGCACGGCGATGTGGCTGTCAGTGAGAAGAAATAAACATTTACAAGGAGGAATACTCCAAATGAAAAGAGAGCGACTCGTTACCATAAGATTCTTGAGACTTTTTCAATCCGAGAAGGGCCATGGTGCGGATGTTTTGCTCGACGAGAGAATTGGAGACGGTCTGAGCCGGGCAGTGGCACAGCCACGACAGGGCGTAGTAGGCGTGGGCCAGGGGGACGGTGCGCGGCAAAAACTCGGAGCGGATCGTTTCGGCATCTTCCGGAGTCAACTGGAGCTTCTTCTGGGCCAGGATCAGCAATTGCTGGACAATCAGCACATCTCGGCACAGGGTCAGCCTAATGGAAAGCGATCGTCGTTAAATGTCCATCGATTTCATTAGAGGTCGGATCAAATCACCTCAAATCGGCCATCTGACGAGAGGATTCGGCCAAGGCACCTAGGCCGAGTGCTCCGTTGAAAAGGAGCCGGAACGAGCCCTTGTCCCTGTAGGCCGCAACGTCGACCAGCTTGGAATCGCCGCCTTTCATGCCGACGCTGAGCTGCTGGAGGAGAGCGGAGAGGGCCATGCAGACGTCGACCGAAGACAAGGCCATCTGCATCGTGTTGAGCAGGTTGAGCGATTCGCTTTCCAGCAGTTCGTCGGCCATCTGTTTGGCGATCTGATCGGCGCTCTGCAGCTGGAACATGGATTGATCGAAGCGCTTCGTCTGCTCGTTCGACAGGGCGTCGCCCACCAAAAACAGGACCTGTGGGTGGAAGAATCGGAAGTCATTAAAACGATCGTCGACTGTCAATAACGTAACAAAGAAATACCTCTAGCAAAGCGACGAGTCCGGTTGTCGACTGGTGTCCAAAGAGCTGGGCGATGCCGCTGTTGGAGTAGGGCGGCTCGTCCCAGCGCCGACCCCGCTGCAGCATGACGCTCTCGACGAGGTCGAGCGGGCGCAGGAACGAGACCATTCCTCTCTTGAGGAGGGCGTGGAAGCCGGTCGGCTCGTCGATGAGCAATCCGACGGGAATGGGCCGTTTCATGTGGTACTGGACAACGTAGGCGTAGAACTGGGCCCAGCATTTCGACGAGAGTTGCAGGTAGTCCTCCTCCGTCAAGTCGCCTCCATCCGACGACACTTGGTCCTGCAGCTCCGTCTCGATGGCCGCTACGATGTCTTCCTTGACGTCGCCCGGCCTCCTCCTCCTGTTCGATCCCGAGCGATCAAAGGCCTGAAGGGCTTTGCTCAGCGTAGAGACGGAAAAGACGCCCGGCTTGAAGAGCGCCTGCAAATAGGCCTGTTTTGGGTCCGTCACCGACTCGTCGTACTCAATGTCCGGCTCGACTCCCGGCTCCAGCGCCACTTGCTGCCACTTCAGACGGGCCGTCTCTGTGAATTCCAAGAGATATTCGCCTCGCGAGGTGCTCCAAAGGGCGTAAATGTGCGTCGACGTCAGGCTAAAGTCGATGAGGCGGCTGTGTTGGGCCGTGACGGACGAAACAAAGTGAGCTTTGATCGACGGAGTCGTCTGCAGGTCGACGAGGAGGAAAGATCGGCTCTTGCCAAAGGCGGAGAAGATGGCCAACTTGAAATCGGTGCCATCGGGACACGAGCGGATCCGATGGAGGGAGCCGAGCTGTTTGACCGATTTGTCGCCGAAAAATTCCACCAAGTCGACGTCCAGTCGGCATTCTTGGGTGGTGGCCGACCAGGCGCGCAGCTTCAAGCCTTTGCTGACGGCCAGGACGAGGACGTCGTCGTTGGTCGGCAACAAGCACATGCTGGCCGACGTGTCTTCGTTTTCGGCCGAGGAGCTGCCTCGCAACACTGTGGGCAGATAGCCGGAAAGCAGCCGGGACAAGTTGGAGGCCGGCTGCAAGGTATAGGTGGCGACGGCCGAGGGAGACGGGCCGCCCATCCGGATGAGGGAGATCGACGAAGGATTGGCCAGGGCGAAGAAGGCTTCTTTCCCGTTGGCGGCGAGGCACGAGGCGGCAGTGCTGGGCAGCGAGACATTGGTCGCCGTGCTGTTGATGACCTGGTAGCTGGCAGATTCCCTCAGCCAGGGAAGAGAGGCTTCTGTGAAGATGGAAGGCACAGAGATGCTGTTCCCCGTTGTGCTGAAGGCTGAGGGATCATTGTGCTTCGAAGGGTGAGGCAGCACCAGTCGGTGCACTGAGGAAATGGTGGAGACCAGAATGACGACACTGTTCTTGGTTTCGTGGATGGACGTCCCCTCCAAGATTGCCAGTCCTTGGAATCTGATTCTGAGGCAGTTCCCGTGCAGGTTCAAATCCAAGCTGTGCTCCACCAGCTCCAAGACATCATTAGAAATTTGCCTGTTGATGAATTAAATGAAAAATTAAATGACATGACACTGACAATGAAATGGAGAGTGGTAGTGTTACCAGCATATGAAACGGTTCCGGGTGACAGGGGAAGAAGAATCGGTGAAACAGTATCCCCCCGAAGTGCATCCTTCTGGTAGTTTGATATCCTGCAAGGTCAAATGAGTTCCACCTGGTCGACACAAAACAGACGCAAGAGTGGTTTAACAAGAGAGCAACAACGTTCGTTTCGGTTGACGTCATGTTCTCTGTGTCTATTCTAAAGTTACCAGTATTCAGTAACAGTTCCTTCCATTGTTCCACGCCTGTCTGGTCTGGAATGACTTCACGCAATCCGAGAAGTGAAAAGCCTGTCAGGTTTCCTTTCAGGCAACTGGCCATGGTTTGTGTTGTAAACTTGTTTCAGTTATTTTCCAGCGGTTGCAATCGCGCGGGCAGCCGAAACGAATTCGTTACAGACGAAAAATAACGAAAGACAGATCCGAATTCGGCCGGTGCCAAGCGGCTAATGTGCGAACTGAGAGTCTGCTCGCCACCTAGCGACCGTTCCTGCAACTTTTGTGTTGAATGATAGAGATCAGCAAAAGGAAGAAAGAAAAAGATCGGATGGACGAGTATAAGAAGGGCAAGAAATGCCGTGTATTGCTACAAATAAAAATAGCTACTGGAAAGCGGCATATTTGATTTTCCAGTAGACCTTCTCCACCAAAATCAACAACAAACATGATTGAATCAACGAATAGAGTCTGATCAAATGTGGAAGAACACATGCCACGGTGGGGGGTAGGGGGATATTGGGGCGCTAAAATTTAAAAGTGAAAAAACAGAAAACGTTGATAGAGGGGAACTGAAGGCGGGGGACAGCACACTCGGGCGCCATTTTTCAATCAAATCAACTACTACTCTTTTTATATATCGAATTCCCCTGTATATATATAAGTACAGTGGGCACTCAAATTATTAGAACACGGGGCGCATTCCCATTGCACCCCGTGTTATTTTCGCGTTTATTTTTCCGCCCCCCTGGGCTCAAAAATAGAGCTAAAATTTTTTTTCTGATGCCGTTTAATTTGTCTTGGCGAGATCTCTTAGTGGGTTTTTTTGTTTTATCCTAACAATAAAACCCTAGAAGCAGGGGCAAGAAATTTATTTATTAGAACAGGCCTTTTTTCCCCATCCTTCGTACACAAATCGGTCAATTTTAACAGCCGACAGCTTGTTTTTGAAAGATTGCCCAAACTTGAAATTTTTATATAAAATCAAGTGAGACTTCTTCTTTGAGTCTGGAAATTTTCATTAAGTTTTGATAAAAGGCTCCGAGTTTTAGGTCTAAAAAACTGAGTCGCGTTTCGAAAAAAACGGCCGGGATAGGCTTTCGACATGGGGAGCCGTGACCTTGGTCGAAAAAACGACCTTTTTCGAAACGCGACTTAGTTTTTTAGCCGTTTTTTTTTCATTTATCACCCAAATTTAATGAAAATTTCCAGACTCAAAGAAGAAGTCTCACTTGATTTTATATAAAAATTTCAAGTTTGGGAAATTTTTCAAAAACAAGCTGTCGCTGTTAAAGTTGACCGATTTGTGTACGAAGGATGGGGAAAAAAGGCCTGTTCTAATAAATAAATTTCTTGCCCCTGCTTCTAGGGTTTTATTGTTAGGATAAAACAAAAAAACCCACTAAGAGATCTCGCCAAGACAAATTAAACGGCATCAGAAAAAAAATTTTAGCACTATTTTTGAGCCCAGGGGGGCGGAAAAATAAACGCGAAAATAACACGGGGTGCAATGGGAATGCGCCCCGTGTTCTAATAATTTGAGTGCCCACTGTATACTGCGTATTTATCTATCGAAATAATAATCTGAGTGACAAAGCAAACTAAAAAGACCGCGGCCGAGAGTTTTCGTTTTTCGCGAGAAGATTCAATCACAATTCGGTGATGCTCAGTTTCTGTTTGTGCTCGATGCTGTCCAGTTCGTGCAACACCTGGTGGGGCGGAAGAGATGAAGAAAAGAAAAAAAACAACAATTGAAATCATCGAAAATCGTGTGAACCGTCAGAGAGTCAAGTCAAGTTACCTCGAGGATGCTGGCCATGCTCCAGGCTTGAGCCGGACTCGAGTCGTGACAGACGCTGCCGTTTTTGTTGGTGAGCTCCGGGAGGGAGCGCCACGGCGACTGCTGGATCTCCACAAAGTGACGCGAGAGGATCGACTTGACCCGGCGGATGGTCCTCCTGAGCTCGGCGACGCCGCCGACGAGCGGGGCAAAGTGGAGCATGGCCTGGAGCAGGTAGCCGACGGGCCAGAGCCACTCGGGCCCTTGGTGGTAGTTGAATCCGTGGGCCGTGCTCGGGTCGTCGCCTTGGTCGGAATTGCGGTAGTCTGGCCGGTAGGACCAGTCCGACTGGTCCAAAGTGGCCATACCCAGGGGTCCCAGCAGGTGCTGGGCGGCCATTTGGAGGGCTTGCCAGGCTCTCGACGGCGTAAACATGGCCGGGGCCAAAGCCATGGCGACGACGAAATTGGGGCGCAGCTGGTAGTCGGCCCAGGGCTTGGAGGCCTTGTACGAGTCCTTGTAGATGGCCCGGCGGTTGACCAGCTCCGGATGGGGCTCGTTGGCCGGATCGGGCTCCGAGCTGATCCAAAAGTGCCGCTCGAAATGGCGGTCGATCTGGCGGGCCCACTCGTCGTAGGTCCAGCGGGTCTTGGTTCCGTCCTGGTTCCGGCGCTCGACGCCGGCGTAGGGGAAAGTGCCGGCCGTGAACGATTCCCAGAGGAATCCGAGGACGGAGCGCGAGAGACCGACGATCTCGACGGCGGATCCGTCGCGCGGAGTCGCCGGCTCTCCCTTGTTGCCGGCCTTGGCGCTCGATCCCATCTTGTCCATCCAGGTGCCGCAATTGTGGGCGTTGCCGCCGTAAACGAATCCCGTCTCCATGTCGACGCCGATCTGATTGTTGAATCCCTGGTCGCTCATCTCGCGGTCGATGGCGAATCCGGCGTTGCGCTCGCGGAACTCGACGCCCTGGAAGTGGCGCTGGAGGGCCTCTTGCATCACTTCGCACAGCGGCTGGTCCTTGGTGCCGGCCGGGAGAGGAGCCGAATCGTCGTCCGGGAAGAGACGGGCGACGGCGTCGTCGAGGATCGTGTGACCCCTGGGGGCGAGGCGGCAGTAGTCGCAGATGGACTGCAGCCACCACCAGACGGCGTCGCGGCAGTTGAAACGGGCGTTGGAGCCGCCGTCCAGCAGGTTGGGGATCAATCCGTGGCGGAGGCAGCCGGCGAAGGCCAGGATGACGTAGCGGGCCTCTTGGTAGCGGCCGGTCAACAGGAGGAGACCGCGCAGAGAGATGAACGTGTCCCTGCCCCAGTTGCGCATGTAACCGACGGAAAAGTGAGGGAGGCCGGCCGAGATGGTCGGACAGGCCTGTTCCGGCGTCCCGTTCCTGACTCGGATGGGCGGCAGCGGCGGAGCCAGAGCCGGCGACAGTTCCGGCAGACGGGCGTTGCCCATGAAACCGACAAACTGGACCGATCCCAGGGCGACGGCCTTGACAAAAGTGGAACTCTCGTTGACGAACCTCTCGTTGACGAACCTGGACATGAGAGACCAGGCGCGGCCCAGGAGCGTCGAATAAGTGGCCGTGATGACGGCGTCAAAGTAGCAAGGGACGAGGAAACGGGGCAAGTCGCCCAACGGGGCCAGGGCCGATTCCAGCCAGCGGCCCAGGTCGGCCGTGCCTTCGTGCTGCTGGAGACGGCCGTAGGTGTAGGCGGCCAGCCAGTCGCCGTCGCGCAAGTTGGCGCACAGCGGGTGGCCCAGGTCGTTCTTGGGCCGGATCTCGGCCAAAAGGGACATGACGCCCTGGAGGCCGCAGTAGATGAGCGGTCCAGTGGTCGGGACGACGTAGACGCCGGGACGGCCGTCCTCGACTTCCTCCTCGTTGCAGCGGTAGAGCGCCAAATTCAAATCGGCCAACGTCATGGTCGACAGGGCGCGTTCCAGCTCTTCCCAGTTGGCGACGGGCGAGACGGACGAGATGGAAGTCAGCGACGGCGACGACTTGATGCCGCCGGGCAGAGTCAGGCCCGTCAAGAGACTGCGGAGTCGGACGACGGCCGATTGGGCCTCGGACGTCAAATTGACTCGGATGGCCACGACCGAGCCGGGCAGGAAATCGTGGAAATGGAGGACCGTTTTGCCGGAGTCGGCCGACTCGTCGACGCGCTTCAGCATCTGCGAGTCGCCCAGTCCGATGCGCTGGCGGACGTTGCACTGGTAGTCGTCGCATCCGTTGATCCTGGCCGGGTGCTGTTTGTGCCCGTCGGGATAGACGAAGCGCGATCCTCCATTGCTGTCGTTTACAGAATACAGAATGATAATAAGAAGGCCGTTTTGTTGCTGGACTGGACTGGACCGGACCGAACTTACTGGAAATTCTTGTGGACGACCTGGGCCTCGAAAAGGACTTGTTCGACGCGGCCGTCGAGGACGAGCGGCTTGATGTATCCCTGCTGGGCGCCGTCGCCCGGATGGTTGAAGGCCGTGTGGGCCACGAGGACGATCGACTGGTGGGTGACTGGGCAGTGGCGAGTGACGGCGACGACGTCGGCCGTCATCTGGTCGACGTAGACTTGCGAGAAGCCCGAAGTGCCCAGCTCGTGGTGCATGTCGTTCAGGGCCCGTTTGGCCTTGATGATGCCGTAGTCGAGGCTGCTGGCCGCGCCCGGCAACTCGGAGCTGGTCGCGTAGAATCGGCTCTCGTTGACGACGTGGATCTGTGCGTGAAAAAAACAGATGAATGACGGAAAATGAAAGGAAAAAGGAAAAGACGGGCGGGGCGGGACGTACGTGGTGGGGGACGAGCTCGTCGTAGCCGCGGTTGCTGCCCGTGGCGCACGAGGCCATGCTGATGAGGGCGGCGCTGGGCAAGAGGTCGTAGACGGAGCGCTTCTGGACGGGCGACGGGTTGTCGTGCGACTGGTCCAGCAAAATGGCGTGGGCGATCGACGGCTCGAGGGGACGGGCCAGCGGCTGGATGAAGGCTCCGACCGGTTCGCCGCCGAAACGGTGGATCAATCGGCCCAGCTCGTGGCTGTTTCCGGCCGACATTCCCTCTGTCGTTGTTTGTAATTGGAATTTCGATCAAATGGACGGACGGACGGACTAGGACAAAAGAATTATACCGCGGATCAAGGAAGAAATGCCCAGCCGGTTGACGAAAATGTTGTCGGTCCGGTCAGAATTGGTGAAGAGCTCGGCGATGACGTAGAGGTCGGGACGGACCTTCCTGGCCGCGTCCAGCAGGTACTGGGCCACGTGGATGGGCGTCGAGTGGCAGTTGTCGAGTCGGATGCCGTGGAAGACGCGGGCCGTCTCCTCCGTGTACTGGCGCATGTGCTCCCACAGGTACGGCGAGTCTTCCGGCCGTTCTCCGTACCTGTAGACGTTTATCAGATGTTCTATAGTTATAAACAATACACGATCCATCACAGTCTCCGCCTGGACGTACCGCAATTTCACGCTGTCGCCCCAAGCAATCAGCTCGCGACGGATGTAAATGTTGGAGCCGGCCTCGGCAAAGTTGCGCAGCGGGTCGTCGTTCATGACCCAGCCGTTGTGGGCCATGACGAGGGCCGCTTCTGGCGTAAACATCAGGGCCTCTTCCTCCGCCATGCTCCGCATGCTGTTGGGCTGGTAGAAGTACGGAGGGACGAGCGGCTGCTTGGCAGAGACTTGTTTCACCTGCGGCCCGTCCCACTGGAGTCGCTCGTAGCGGACGGCCGACAGGACGTTGTTGACGGCCGATTGGAGGTGGCTCTCGACCTCGTGGTACTTGGCCCCGTTCAGCTGCTCCACGGCCGAACGGAACTTGTCGGCGCTGATCCGGCGACGGGTGTCTTCGTCGTACGCCTCGCTCCTGTGACACCGATGTTGTACGCTGCGGATTAGGACGGATCAAAAGGAAGAAGAACAAAACGACCGAAAACCTGGGCGTGTTGTAGAGGTCCAGGGCCGCGTCGACATCGACCGTCGACTTGAAGCGGCGATACTGCGGGTCCTGGACGAGCTTCAGCGGGACGGTCGAGGCCGGAGCCGGGGCCTCGTCCAGGGCCAGCCGCTCGTCCATGAGTTCCAGGAACTCGGCGACCAAAGCGTCGACGTCGGCCAGGTAGAATTCGTGGAGACGGAGGGCCGGGATGAGGTCGTCTCTGAGGAGGCGGCCGACGGCCTGGAGCTGGTCCTCGGAGGTGATGCTGGACTCGATGCCGCGGTCGACGTACTTGGAGGCGCCAATGTCCAGGGAGACGTAGTAGAGGATCCGATCGAGGAGGTAGGCCGGGCGGAGATGGGCCGAGTTGATGAGGTTGTAGGCGCTCTCCGGGTGCTCCTGGAGCCAGAGGCTCTCGTTGGCCGTGTGGTTCAGGACGATGTCGCTGATGCTCAAAATCTAGACGTGTCCAGGGATTTCAACCGAGAGTCGAATTAGTTGGAGCCGAGCGAAACGGACCAAAAACGAGACGGACTGACCTTCCATTCGTTGCGCAACTTCTGGACGAGATTGGCCACGTCGTCCATGTTGTACTCTCGCCCGTCCTCGTAGAACATGGGGTTGAAGCGCAGCTGGTCCTTGAGCGAATAACACGACAAAGAGCCTCCCAGTTCCTGGACGGGAGTGAAATGGATGAGGTTGTAGCCCGACTCTTTGGCGACGCGCAGGCGATCCTCCCACTGGCTGAACGGGCCCAGGCACTTGGTGAGGACCGTTTGGCAGTGGATGCAGTCGATGGGCAGGACCTCGTCGTCGTAGCCGTACGTCAGGACCGGGTCGACGAGGAAGTAGCCGGATCCACACGGTTTCGGGTCCTCGCTTCGAGTGTAAACAAGAGAATTGAATTGAAGGGATTGGATTGGACAGACCAAGCCAATAATTAGTCAATACCTTTCGTGGTCAATCAGGTAATAGTGGTAAGATCCAGGCGCGATGGTGAGGACGTCGGCGTAGACGGCCGTGTCGTCGTCCTTGTTGCGGCTGTCGTGCTGCCACTCGAGCTGGCGGTACTGGCTCCGCTCAAACAGCTCCACGTTCCCGTCCGCGTCGGCCGCCGGGTGGTTGACGTAGAGGCGGATCCGTCTGCCCAGCAGCGACGGCCCCAGTCGGAATTGCAGTTTCCATCCTAATTACATTTGAGCCAATATTCAACATTACTGGTCCTGTCCTGGACAGAACTGGACGCGAATGGACCTTTTTCGAGACGGTAGAGGACGTGCTCCGTGTGGTCGCCGTCGTTGAGCGACAAGACTCGCGTCTGCGGCGGACGTGCCCCCTGGGCGTTGGCAGAGCGGCTGCCGCTGCTGCCGCTGCTGCTGCTGCCCGTCTGTCCGGTCCCAGTGGATGCCGTCATCGCTGATCTCTCGGACGCGACCGTCATAACAGTGGATTTGCTACTGCGACAAGCAACAAACAACGAAACAACAAACAGGTCAATGAAGTCAGACGTTAAGGCTCTTCGGGATTAGATGTCAACGAGTTCACGATTGGCGATAAGCGGATCACGTCAAGTGGCCCGTTCTAATCCAGTGGGATCGGCGCTTACCTGGTCGTGGTCGTGGTAGTGGTGTCGGTGCGGGTCGAGTTGGGGCTGCTCGGTGGTGATGTCGGTCGGCGACGACTGCTTCGGCGTTGGCGACGGCAGCGGCTGCGACTGGGTCGGCCGATGAGAAGAAATTGGCAAAAAGATGAGCCGACTCGGCGGAACAAGTTCCACGTTTCTGTTGCGGCTGCGCGGCAGACGGACTGGCTTGGCGGGCAGCGGTCACTGGACTCTTGAATCGAAAGCATCAAAGCCTCTTATATACTGGTAGGACTCGGTTGGGGAGGGAAAGAGGAGGAGAGGCGAGTCGAGTCGAGCCAGCGTCCTCTGGTCCGTCTCGTGACGACATCGCTCAAACAACTAATACTCGAACGCCTTTCTGTTCATCCTACCCCAAAGATGTGGCCCAGTTGTACACGGCTGGCCTGTTCCTGTTGTCAGAAGACCATTTGTAAACGGATCCGATTCACTCTCCTAGTCCCTGACGGTTAACCTGCTCGTCCTACGTCCGTCCTCATCGTTGCCCGCTCGACGGCTCCAGTGTCGTCTTTTCTCCGTTTCGTTTCGCTTTTTTCAGTTTGTTTTTCCACCAAAAGCCGACGAGCGCGAATGAGCGACGCGTCGACTGGCACATTAGAGAGAGAGAGAATGACGATTTCGGCATTCAATGACAAAACAGGGGAACAGGACGAGGACGAGGACGGAGCACTTTATTAGCCATGCGATGCGAGATCTTTCTGTGATTTCTACGGTCGCCTGCGTCGCCTGCTCGCCGCGCGTTGGGAGCCCAACACGGACAGACGCCTCAAAGGTCACCTTGATGATGACGCTCTGTCCAGCTCCTCTCCGCTCCTCTCTGCTTCGCGCGGTTTCACGCTCGGCGCCCGATCGCAAAACGACGGCGACGTCTCTCATTACTTCATCCCGTGTTTATAGACGGGGCCAACCCGCAAGACTCTTTCTTCCTCTTTCTCCTCTTCTTCTTCTTCTTTCTTTTATTCCCGTCATCCGACCTGGCTCGAATCAACAAGCCATTCAACAATCAACACCTACTACGACAGATAATCTCGCAGTTCTGCAATCAAATAAATCCAAGGAAAACGAGACCGTCGTCGTCGTCGTAAGTAGCAGCAATCAGCAATTCACTGACAAATAAACAACAAAACGGTGGGGCTGATAAGGCGCGGCACGTCCGCACAGACGCGACTTGATTTCTAAACGTTGGCAGAATGTTCTCGACTGTTGCGCCCAGTTGCGCCATTACTAAAGTTAATTGGCCAATTTGCCAACTTGGAGAAAAAGCGCGAGAAGAAGAAACGACGCTGGGGAGAAATCCCGGTCGATCCCATTCAATCCTAGGACGTTTCTCCGACTGATCACGTGAATCGCACGAATCCTAAAGAAATGTCTATAAATAAAGATTAATGCCTCTCCCTCTATTCTCTGCGTCTTGTTGGCTGTAGATGACGTACGATGGGTCCGTCGGTTGTTGGCACCTTCATTACTCCGTTGCTTTGTCCAACTATTTTAATCCGCACCCATTGTTCCAAAAGATTACCGACTCATTTATTATTAACGGGGATTTATAGATATTACTCGTACTAGCGCTTGAATTGTTGGGCGCAATCGACTCGCAATCTCTTGTTGACACGAATTCACCTGGATTAGATTGGTCTATTCAGGATTATTAGCGCGAAAAGCCCTCGGATTAACATCACGTGATAATTGACCAAGTTGCCGTGCTACAAAAGTGGCACCAAAGTGCAAAGCAATCTGTTAAGTAACGAGCAGCAACTACTATATGACGGAGGAGCGGACGAGGAGTCGGGAACAGTTGGGAAGGAAAAACAGCAGCTGCCGGACTCGGTCGAATGAAATCGAGCGTCTTCACCATCGTCTTGGACGACGGGGAACGAGGAGGAGATGGCCAGAGATTCCCGTCGCTCGATCTCTCAAAGAGCAAACAATATGGCGACGAGCAAGAGGAGAGCAGCGCCCCGACGACGCCGCGGACACCTACGAGCCTCATCGGCTCAGAGACCAGCAGCGACGTCAATTTGACTCGACGTCACTCGGCCAATTCCGTCTCGTAAGTCCAGCACCCCATTTCTGTCCTCCCTCCCATTCAAAACTCTCAACGACGTCCCGTCCGCCAATCGACAGGACGGGCTGGACCCTTGTTTATTTGATCAAAGGCAATTTGGGGCCCGGCCTGTTTGCCATTCCGGCCGCTTTCAAAGACGCCGGCTTGATGGGCGGCTCCATCGGCATCCCCATCATGGCCCTCCTCTCCATCCACTGCATGCACATGCTCGTCAAGTGCACCGAAGTCTGCAAGGAGCGCAGAGGCGACGCCGACATGTCCATGGACTACTCGCAAGTCATCGAAACGGCCTGTCTCACGTCCGGCTCCAGTCGAATGGCCAAACACGCCCAATTTGCCAGGTATATAGCCTCTCTAAAATCTAAAGTTCACCTCAAAGTTATTTAACGACGACAAAGTTGACTTATAGGAGGGTCATCAAAGTCTCGCTTTTCCTCAAAGAAGTGGCTTTCTGTTCCGTCTTTGTCCTCTTTGCCGGAAACTACGCCCGACAAGTAAGTTTTCCGTCTCCAATCCATGTCCAATCTACCCAACTTTATCGAGAAACCACGTTACGTCTCTTGTTGTCAGCTCGTCAGCTACTTTTGTCCGGAAATCGAGTGGACGATTCGACACTGGACGGCCGTCATGGGCATCGCCGCCCTGGGGATGGCCTGCATCAAAGACCACCATCACCTGCACACGCTCTCCTACGTGGCCAGCACCATCAAAGCCGTCAGTCTCGTCGTCGTCTTCGTCTTCATCTTTCAAGACTTGCCGCACGTCAGCGAGCGACCGGCCTTCTCCACCCCGGTCTACATGCTCCTTTACTACGGGACCGTCATCTTCGCTTTCGAGGGCGTCACCCAAGTGTTGCCGCTGCACGATAACATGCGGACCACCAGACACTTTCGCGGTTGGACCGGCGTCCTCAATACGGGCATGGTCCTCATCGGATGCCTCTACTTCACCCTCGGTTTCTACGGTTACTTGAAATACGGAGAGAGAACCTATCCGAGCATCACCATGAATTTGCCCAAAGACAAAGTGTCGGTTGTTTTCCATCCATTTTTCTACCTTTATCGAGCTCTTTGTCTAATCCAATTCCGTTCGAAACAATAAAGGGTTGGCCAAGTCGTCAAAATTGGCTTGATCGTCGCCCTGATGATCAACTACGGCAACCAAATGCACGCGGCCGTGGAGATCACCGAGACGTCGATAAATAAACGTTGCCAGAGCCAAACAAAGAGGACGTGGGCCAAAATTGGGGTACGGGCCATCGTCCTCTTGTCCAGCGGTAAACAGTTTTCATTCACCACATTATAAGCGTCAAGGGTCGATGATCAATAACGGTACGGCCCATTTCTATTCTGTCGCGCAGTGATCGTGGCCTTGATGTCCGAGAATTTGGACTTGCTCATGTCGCTGGTTGGTGCCCTCACCTGCACTTTGGTCTGCATCGTCTTCCCGCCAGCCCTCGACACCATCACCTTCTGGTGCAAGATTAGCTGCTTCAGGCTGGCCAAGAATGTCACCATCATTCTGATGGGACTCGCAGCCTTCGCAACAGGAACAGTGGCTGCTGTCATGGCATTCAACAACTACTTTGACGAAGTGGCCCAGAATATAACAGACTAGCCCTGCATGAGATTAATAATCTGCAGTCGAGCTGACATACTTCTTGGATGGGGCCAGAGTAGACCAAGTGACCTAGCTCTAACTATTGGCCTCACCGATTCATGTCATCTGATAAGAGATGATGGTTATTGATACTGATTTTCCAACGTTACACCTTCCCCTATGTACAAAAACTCTTAATCTATACGGCGAAAGCTATACGTTCATAATGTAAATTACGTGTCCATAAGACGAGGCGAAATCGATTCGAAAATGTACCTGATTGTTGATCGAATAAAATCATTGGCGTGACTTACCCAATTATTGTGTCGACGTGTAGATTTTCAGTTCCTTTACTGGCGGACTGGTTTCTGCACTCTGACTAGAACAATCGTCCGTTCAATGTGACCTGATTCACTCGAGTTTTCTCAGCCGTTTGACTGACCTTCACACGACTTTCTGCCTAGCAGCAGACGACGTTGACAATTTCAGTCAAAACAACAACGCCAGCGACACCTAGCGAGTTCGATTGTAACAACTCGGCGGTGTATTTATCCATATCCATTTTTTGTGAATCCTATCCGCACGCACACACATTTATCCAAATCCACAGAGGCAAAAACAACAAGAAGAATAGGCGTTTAGACATTCTGGAAACCGGTTTAAAGAATTTCAGAGAGAACAGACGGAATCGAATGGAAAAAAAGTTGCAGGAAAAGAGAGAGAGAAGAAAACACAACTATTTAAAGAAAGCGACAAATGAAATACATAAACGAGGCATCAAATCCAGAATCCAACCCAATCAATCAATCAATCAGCCAAGGGAATAATCAAAAGGCAAAAGACGGCGGCAAACGGACGACATGCAGCGACAGGCCGAGCGGCCGCCGCTCCATCCGTCCGGCACGCCCTGTATCGGTTCAACACCTCCACCGTAATCAAACGTCAGTTCCGTTCCGGCCGCAATATTTCGGCGGGCAAAGAGGCACAGTTTGGGGACGGCCGTGTCCGTTCGGACGGGCACAATCAAGAGGTTGGGATCGCAAGAGTGATTGATGTATCGGCCAACATTACCGATCCAAGTGGGGTCGATGTAGGTCAACACCGAAGAAAAGTCCTCCTCGGCGCCAAAGTGCTCGCGCAGGGCGAAAATGTAATTCGATCGACCCGAATCCTTTTGAGCGGCGTAGCGTCGACGGGCCTCCTCCGCTCCGATCACCTCACCGGCGTACTCGCAGACAAACGTCCCTCGATCTAAATCAACGTTGCATCGTAGGCCGACTCCTTTGGGTCCGGCGTCCATCAATTGTAGGCCACTGTGTGGACCTTTCTGAACCAAACGGTTGGCGCATTGGGCGCCGCACTGACAATTCACATGACACTCGTAAATCAAATGGGGAGGATGGTCGGCATCAGTCAAACGGCCATCGGAATAGTAAAAAGGCTTCGAGTCGCGAACACAACCGCAAATGTCGGCGTCGGCGCCGACGCAAGACGCCGAGCACGCACATCCTTCAAACTGCTCGGCAAAAGTCACGTCGGCGTCGACACCGGGGCCGGGAATGTTCACCGGCGTGTAAAACAAATCACTGTCCACATGTTCGTAATCGTCTTGCAAAAATTCACTTTCCGTCGTCGCGTCCATTTTCAAGGAAGGAAGAAGCTAAGAACAAACGGCGAATTCTGTAACGGCGATGCGGTGGACGAGACGACATTATTTAGATGACAATCAAATGAAGAAAAGGGATTTCGTCTTACTTGAAAATGATATCCAAGGGTCTAAATCGAAAAGATGGATTGGCGAATCGAAATGAGATTGACGTGAAGTCGAGACGGCACAATTTTAGGGATGACTTTGTAACAGCCGTAGCAGACGAGTCCGGCCAACGAGAGTTTCAGCGACACAGCTACGGCACGACTTAGAGCCGACTGAGGCGGAATGCTGCGACAAAAGAATTTGAAATATTATTTAAATTTTAGACATTTAGAATTATATGGGGGCGTTAAATTGGATTACCTCATCACTTTCCTGACGTCACTCTCAGAGACTTTCTCAAAGTACCGGGCGATACCGGCAACGTGGCCGATGCCGACAACGCCAACGACCGCCGGAGGCTCCGTCAGCTGGGCGTTGGAGCGGGCCTCGTTGGCGGCATCGGTCGCGGCCAACTGCATCGAGTGAGCCAAGCAAAGATCTCTCTCTTGGACGAAAACGCGACTCAACGGAGGGAACTCGCCCGTCATCTCCTCCAGCATCTCCTCCAGCAGGTCCTTTTGCTTGCAGCGTTCCACTTCCTCGGCGCTGATTGGCCCCCGGCTGAGGAGCAGGTGCCAGACCAATTTGGCTTTTTGCCACAAGGACAGGGCGGCAAGGGCGCGGTGAAGAGTCACGTGGATCGGTCGGTCACCCAGATGGATCCGGCAACCCTGAACGTTCCGGGCCTCGTGATACGCTCGGCGGAATTCGCCACCGGGTGCCATTCCCAGTTGGCGAGTCAAATGAGCCGATGTGGACAGAAAGAGAAGGTATAGCGCACCCTGGACGGCTCCATACTGTTTGATGGTCGAACGGACTTTTTCTGTAACAAGACGACGATCAGAGACAATCCAAAATGATTAGATGAGAAATGTAATTTAATACCCATATTCAGATTTTTGGCTTCCTCCAAAATAGTTTTCTCGTCAAAGCGGAGAATGTTGAGACGAGAAACGCACAGTTCCACTACAACGACGCGAGGTCGTGTCATCAGAATCGTCTAAACAAGACACATTAAAAATTTACATTACAGAAACAAGACTTTAAAACGAAAAATTACTTTGGCAACATCTTCTTGACTTTCTTGACTAAAATGGGCTGTGCCAACCAAAAACACTTTGACTCCATCTTTGCTGGTGAGCTGAGTGACCGTTTCTGGAAGTTTCATCAGCTGTTCCACTTCTGGGTCCGAGTTGGTTGTTTCACTCAGATTTACCTCTGGTTGGATGTTTGACTGATCAGCGTGAGAATGTTCCGTCTGGTCACCAGCTGTAGCATTCACAGATATATTCTTCTCCTCCTCAATGTGATCTGCAATTAATGTCAGATTTTGTATCAAAATCTGCTTACTTGACTAAACTGACTGACAAATGTGTTTGTACCTTCATTTACCGAAATTGCTGAACCATTCAACTCCATGTTTGCGTTTTCAGCTGTCTCTGCAGGGATATTGTCTTCCGACTCCAACTGCTGGCTTTGGCCTAAGGAACCCACAAAAGATGTAGGAAGTTGAATGCTGATTAGAAAATAATGTTGCAATACCTGTTTCAGAGTCTGACTCAATAAACACAGAGTTTTCAGTTGAAGTCAACTTGGACTGTTCTGGGTTATCAGGTTTGACAAAACCAGCATTCAGTGGATTTTGAGAATCTCCAGATTCTGATTGGACTTTGCTCAAATCTGCTCCGGGATCAAAATCTTCAGGGGCACATGTGGTGCTGATTCTGGTGCTTTCAAGTTGAGGTACCTTCATGAGACCTTCCGACTGTGCATAACTGTCATTGACAGACTCATTCAGAGAGCTCTCCAACTGGCGAGCAGGTGAATAGCCGTCGTTGGTGTGCGGAACCTGAATCAGCCCGGATATCAAGTTGTTCGGACTGCCGTATTCTTCACGCTGGGTCGTTTGCGCTGTCTGCTGTTCATCGTCGAGACTTGTGACGGGCATGACGTCACTCGATTCGTCAGCTTTATCCATGTTGACTTGAATGGTTTTTCGAGGACGAATGGGAACGGTAAGTTATTTTTCTTCCACAATATCCTTTGCGTTGGTTACAAAAATGTCAGAGGGGACGAGTGTCACTTTGATTTTGACATGACTTGACGATTAATAGAATTCGTTCACGTGCAGTCACGAAAGGGCGGACTTGGGAAATGATTTCCAGAGCGACTGCAACGCCACGCCAAGGCCTTATAAGTATACACAAGCGAACGATACGATTGCACAAACGTGCAATAGCGAGCATATGGTAAAATTGATTACGGTTGTATTGCAACAAGGCCCGACTGCTTAGAATTTCGTCTGGCTGGGGAAGTAACGCCATCTCTGTGTAGAGCGTCGTACAAGCAATAAAAAACGAGAATTTTTCAATCAAATCTTTCCTTTTTTATCCCACGCCACCAAAAGTGAGCAATTCAAAATTAAAACAGTCAAAACGGCCAGGGATCTAATGCAAATGAACTCGCTCTTGTCTTTCCGAACTTTATAGGCTATACAGTTGAGTCTCGATGCGTTTGTTGCGTGAACTACTGGACGCCATATAGCGTCTGTTTTTAGCTAGATAGACTTCGTAATGGGCTGTACTATGAGATGCTGCGTTATTATTGACTATTTTGTAGGAAAATAACCTCTTATTGAACCGATGCACCAGCAAATAAAAGATAGGGCCGAATGTCGTCGAGTACGAGACCACAAGTTCACAACAACAAACAACCATCAGACAACTTCTCAACTTGTATCAATAAAAAAACTCTCCAACATTATCATTATCAAACCCATGGACTTCGCTTAGTCAAGTTAGAATACATATGCGAGCACAATGAAAGACGTCTACCAAATTTAAGACTAGAACAATTAAACCACGGAGAAAAGCCAACACGTATACAACCCGTACTGGGGTTGGTTGATAAGAACCAAGGGTCCAATCCATATAAATTGGGATGGAACAGTTGATTCCGTGTTCGTCAGTCTTAACTATTTTAAAAAGCCAAAGATGAAGCTGATCTTCCTCGCCGCCCTCCTTGCTTGCGCTTCGGGTAAACACTTTAAATATGTAGCCTATTAACTTTTAAATAAAAAGTGACGACATTGCTGCTGAAAAAAACGGACCCTTTGAGATGTATGTGTATTTAATTATATTGTACAGCGATGCCACGGCGCATGGCTCTTCCCCGTCTGCCAATCTCCGTTATGGCAAAGGGGAAATATCAACTCAATGCAAGCAGCAAGGTCATCGGCGGAAGTCCTGTGGCTCCTAACTCGCTTCCCTTCCAGGTTTCTCTGCAGCGCAATTCGGGAGGCGTCTTTATGCACACATGTGGTGGGTCTATTCTCGACGCCAATGTTATTATCACCGGTTGCTACTGTGTTGAGGGGTGAGTAGCGTCAATTCTAGAGGATCTTTCTAGCTATATCCATCAAAGAAGGAACCTAATTTCCTTTTTATTATAATAACGATCTATAAGATTTATTGTATTTATTTGATTTGTAGATTTGACGCTGCTACCATGCGCATCGTCGCTGGTGAACACTCACTTTCCGCCGTCAGTGGTCTTGAGCAGAACCGCGATGTTGTCCGATACCTTATGCACGAGAACTACGACGGCGTGACTTCGGAGAACGACATCGCCCTTATCTTCGTATGTAAAGCTTATTGGATGCGATACATTTGATGAAGCATTCAATGTCATTGCTGTATTTTTTTGTGGAATATCTTATTCAGTTGGCTGCTCCATTGGACCTGACCGTTTCTTCTGCCAAGCCCATCAACTTGCCAGCAGCCAACTCAGAACCCGGACCTATTGTCACCGTCAGTGGTTGGGGTGTTACGGAGACGGTGGAAATTTCTGACGTTCTTCTCAGTCTTGATCTCCCCGTTGTTTCCGATGCTGACTGCGATGCTGCCTACGGTGCCGGCTCAGTGTTGCCTTCCATGATTTGCGCTGGTGATCTCGTCAATGGTCAGTGGCTTGAATTAATTCACTTTTTAAACTCTGCGAGTTTTCTTAGTCTGGTTCGTAAGTCGAAGAGCAATTTTCTAATGAATATTTTTCGGTGCTTTATTTAGGTGGTATTGACTCTTGCGATGGTGACGACGGCGGCCCGCTTTTCATCGGAACTGGTGCTACTGCCGTTCAACACGGCATCGTCTCCTGGGGCAATGGATGCGCTATGCCTGGTTACCCTGGTACGTCTAATCTTTTACATGCCGTTATGAAACTTTGTTTAGCCTACTTCATGCCTTACTCTTATTATTTATTTTTTTGAAATGATCCTTTTATTTCGATGCACGTGTCTTTGAAAATTATCTTTCGTATATAGGAGTCTACACTCAGGTGTCCTATTTCCTCGACTGGATCGCTGCCAACAGGGGTTAAACGTGCGCGTTTTCCACATCAGCAAGCGCAAACCATCTTTTCCTTGGCAATTGCATTTCCGCCATCTTATGCCATGCCGTGTAAACTGTACTTATGATGAAACAGAAAGTTTTATACTACGCATGTTTACTTTTATTTCTGACTAGTTTCCGATGATGCTGAATTGCTGATAAGGCGTTTAGCTTGTAACCTGCGTGTAATCGGTATACCGTATTCCACCGAATGAAGCCTCGACTAGACAAGGCTCCAGAGGAATACTGACATAGTTAATTAGGCGAGATTTAAGATCTCGATTTAGCTGAAATCTCGGATGAGACATAGTTAAAAATGGCCACAATAAGCAGAACATTTTAATTATACAAGTCATCAGTGTTAGCCACAAATAGAAATACTAATCCTTCGAAATAAATACATCAAAATAATGCAGGAAAAGTTTATAAACATGTTTATAGTTTGTAATAAAAACCATAGTTCGTTGTTTAGCTATATACTCCTTTTCTTATCGATATCTAAGATGAGGTACCATACATAAACAACACTGCTGCCACAGTCGACCTGTGTAAACACAGCAATCTCAATTTAAAGTCGTCTATTGATATTTGGTTCCTTGGGCTCGTACTCGGAGAACTCTTATAACAACCCGCTTTCTGCCTTCTAGTATAATATACCGCGTAGCATTACTGATAGCTACGTTTATTGTATATTGATAGTTGAAATCACGGCTGTCAGACGGTCTTAATTAGAGACTAGAGTGAACTCTCTGTCCAGTGTCTCTCTTTTCTTTAAGCAATAATGTTTTAGATTTCAGGCTCAAATGAATTCCAATGATGACAATTGCATTAGCTTAGTGTACAGCTGATTAACGAGACCTACGTATACCTTTACATTGCTGGCCGAGAGGCTAACACACGCATGTTCTATTCAAATCGACTTTACGCAGTGGATTAACCAGTTACATCATTAGTATTCTTAGTGACGAAAAAATTTATGAAATTCCATTCATAAACGGTGCCATCAGCGCTTTCAAAATGGGTCCAATATCTTCAAGAGTTGGTTATGTTAGTTCTAGGAATATGACAGTCATTTTGGTATCAGAAATAAGGATAAGAAGTAATACCTATTACGAAATCTAGAGACTTTAGGAATGTGACCACTAACATTTACACTACCTACGGATTAATTAGGAGGAGTCTCAGCCAATTTCAGCCACTGTTTTTGAGGTATACATACGTACATATCAGCATTTGCCGGAACAACTCGGTATTATAGTTCTAATATAATAAGGAACCGATTTTTGCGCGTTTTTGAATCGCATTAGGTCTTTTCGGTGATGCTGTACTATAAAGATAAAAAAAGGCTACGTGACTCGACATCTATTAACCATATACGGCAACTGCCGTATAGCCTATCTTTTACAACCCTTAATGTTGGATACCGCTGTAATAGGTAATAGATCAGATAGTGGTAGGTCTTGGGTAGCATTTAACAACATTAAATGACAACTTGGTTATCAAATAAGCCATTAAAATTTGTTTTCCATAAAAAGTGTGCTAAACCAATTTGGGCTATCTCCGTGCATGCAAAAACAGCGGTATGCTTTCGTTTAATGTATAGCGCACCATGCAAGTGTAAAAGAGACCTAGTGTCGGAATCCCTGCATTAGTTTGTGGTGTAAATTAATTCAGGTACGGTCTTGTTCGCTGTAAAATGGATATATCATAGCCGAAATAAAGATTGGTGCAATTAGCCTACCATTTCGGATCTGCAAAGTTTCATGACTATTATAAGCACCCGCCCAAAGATGTATTGGTCCGAGTTTATATATTGACCCATAATTATAAAACGATTGAACTTGTATTTTGAGCAACAGTAATCGACAATAATAGAACAATAAATGTGCTATACAAATGGGCAAGGCTCATAGGCAATAAAATCCGTAAAAGAAATTTAAGATACAAATCCACCATTTTCACTGAAATAATTAGAATAGTATATAAAGCATAACGTTAATTTGATGATAATAATAACAAAGTATATCACGCAGCAGCTTGATGTTTTACGAGACCGTCATTCGGTTTGTAATCCAGTCGATGTAGGCCGAAACTTCGGTGTAGACACCTTAAAAAGTAAGACGGAAGAGGTTAAAAAATTTTGCATTTTCTAATTTATTGTGGCTATGTAATTACCGGGATAGTCTGGTTGTCCACAACCCTGTCCCCACGAAACAATGCCGACCAAAATATCGTCCTTCAGCATGAGTTGGCCACCAGAATCTCCCTTCACATACGCACATGAATTATGATGATGAAACTTTCTACGAAAGATGAGCCGTAAAAGAAATTTTCAAATTGGCACTACCTGACACGAATCATGGCCTCCCGAAGTGAAACCGGCACACAACATGGAATCGTCAATGAGTTCTGTTCCATATATGGTGCGGCAGTCTTGGTCCGACACGGCGGGAACAGTCGCCTTCAACAAAACGTTGGATAAACTGCCGCCTTCCTACTTATCACAACAAAACAGTTAACAGCTGTATAGGATGTGCGCATATATTAATCAGTAAGAAGGAAATGTAAAGTCTTGCCTGCGTCGTGCCCCAACCGGCGACCACAACGGATGTGTCTGGCTGAGTCAAGAAATTTCTTCCAGGAAGTTTGACTGGCTTGATGTAAGAATTGAAAACGAGTGTGCCGTTCAGTTTAATGATTCCAATGTCCCTCTTCAAATAATAAGGATCGTATCTCTCGTGAAGCATCAGTTGAGACGCTTTGAGTTCTTGTTCGAATCCGCTGACCGCATCTAGCCGGTATTCACCAGCGACAACCCAAACTCCGATTGGCTGCAATCTATACGTACGCGTTTCGAGTGGTTAAGGCGGTTACAAACTTTCTATTTGAGGCGATTTATTGTTTGTTGCTTACTCTTCGATGCAATGGGCGGCAGTAATGATGGTTTTATTGTCCGCAATCGAGCCCGCACAAAAATGGGAACGGCCGAAGAAACCGTTTCTTTGTAACGAAACCTTTAATATCAAAAAGAAATTGATCTAATAAAGCTCGAAATTTCGAGTGCTGACAAAAAAAAATGAACGAACCAGCCAAGGGAATTCGCCCTCTTTAGCCGTAGTGCCCCCGACTATTCGTCCTTGTCGCTTGATGCGTGTTAGTCTGTTGCTGCCCAGAAACGTACTCAAGGGAAGTCGATGATAAATGCTGGCTATACGTCCCAAGTAATAACAGTACATGAGAAATAATACTGGGTCACCAATCCCTCGGCGATGAAGAAAACTGAAACTCACCTGCCGTAGTCGATGCTATCACCATTAAGAGCCACACAAATACCTTCATTGCGGGGTCAAAAAAACACCCAATTAACCAAACTGACTAGAACAAACTTGAGGTTACACGTCTGGAATGAACGTTGCTATCCGCAATTGCAAGCCTTTTAAGATTCATTGTGACGCCCAATTTCCATCTCCGAGATCAAAAATCCGAGATACGGCTCCCACCTTCATTGACGTCGTCGTGGTGCTTATCAGGAGAAAGCTGTACGTGCGGTAATTAACGATCTCATGCCAAAGTGTCACCACTGCCAAGGCGACCGGAAGAAACTACCTGTCCGCCGCTATAGAGCGAGATAACTTGAAGAAAACTTGACCGCCCCTTTATTGATGTCCAAACGAAATGACATTTTTCCATCACTAGTCTACTAACACGGGAAGTAGCAGTACCTTATCAGAGTATCCTCAATTTAAAATCAATAAAGAATATGTCGAAACCTGTTATCATAGTTGCACTTTACTCACGATGCGAATCGACCGTTCTTTATCGCACACGTTTCCAACGGTTCATTCCTCCCACTTGGGGACGGGCCGTTTCCTGCTTTCCTCTGTTCGGCTATTTGAAAAGAGATTTTCCCTTGTGTTCTCCTCTTGGTAATAAATAAAGGAAATAATAACTATAGTAGTGCTCACTTGACACCCCGCTGTGGCTATTTTATAGGGGAAATATGGCAATGACGAATCAAATCTCGGCCGATTTTGTTGAATACAGTACAAACTTTTTCGAATGGCACGGCCACGGATTCAGGTTGGCGGATACACTCGAGCGCAGCAGATGGTGGATAGCTATAGTTAGCTTTGTGAGACTTTCGGGAAACGCTTGGCACGGAATTTGCTGGGAACATTTTTACGGTAAATTGCTGACGCAATCGATAAATAAAGACGATCCATACACCCATTTTGTAGCTATATATTCATTGAAGCGCCTAATGAAAAAGCAAGTCATTTATCACAATAAGTACCTACAACAGCTATATTCGCATGTTAATGGGCGAACGTGGGAACTCCCAACTCGGCAATAATGGCAGCACAAAAATATTGCGCAGTTGAACACTGACGTTTTACTCGACAGCCGAATAGTCGGAAAAGTTTACGTGGTCGTTACTAAGCATTTTAGCGAAACATTTCCGGTTTCTGTTCTCCGCAGAAATAACGGCAAGCAACAACATATGTTTCTGATTGATTTTTATTACTCACGTTAGCATCCACAATTTAAATACAAACGACACAAAGTAAGAATACGGTAAGCTAATGAAAGGTGGAATAAATTGGGTAGTGCTAGTATTATTACTGCAAAAAAAAAAATCAAATGTATGGGAGAGATTTCTGTGGTGGTTCTGCCGTGTGGAGCATATCGTAAATAAATATTTTAAAGTTTTGTAGTAGTGGAGGGAAGAAGGAAATGGCACTATGTACAAAGAAAACAGAAGGCGTCCGCTATGAAAGGCGAACGGAATCGGCCAATGCCCTTCCGGTCGCATCGGCATCCGATGGTGGTCCAAGGGAAAAAAAAACATGTAACAAAAAAAGTGCATGTTTACAAACGAAGCTTGACAACCGTAGTCGACGCTACGGTTAATTGAAATGACCAATCATTTGTGATTTAACAATTCTATCCTGACGCAATTATTTTCAACATTTCTTAAAAATTAGGGGTACTATTATTCATGATGGGAGATTAAGATTAGATGGGGAGAAAAGAACAACAAAAAGAAAAACGAAAACAGAGGAGGCGAATCGGCGATTGAAACGACAGAAGACGACACAGCTTTAAATCAGAATCTCGAAATAAATACAAATTTTGGATTTCAGCTGTAATTGATCCCTCTCCAACTTTTTTTTTTATAGAAAATTGTATAAGTTGAATGGAACAAGTTTGTCGGTCCATTCCATTGGTCGTGCGCCCGTCAGCAGATTCGAGCATGATCTCTCTCTTGATTGTTTTATTGATTTCCTCATCATCTACCAATCACCGCCAGCGTTGCGCTTGCTGTGCTTGTGGTGGTGGTGATGGTGATGGCGCTTCTTTTCTCCGTGGTGGTGTTTGCTGCCTCCGGTTTTGGGGTAGACGTCGGAGACGACCATCTCGCCTTCGTCGCGGACGACTTCGCTGTGGCGCGTCCGATAATTGGGATCGTCGAGTGTTTCTTTGCGCGACGCTTGGGCGTGTTGGTGATGATGGTGGCTCTTGCTGCTCCGCTTTTGCTGCTCGGGATCGCGTAAATTGTCCCAGGCTTGGCGGTAAGATTTGCTCAGTCCGGCACCGCCAGCACCTCCTGCTCCACCCTCCAAACTGGACGAGTCGAAAGTGGCGGCTGTTTGGGTCTCGCTGGATGCTCCGCGGCGCCGATAGCGTTTATCATTACGAATGCTTTTGTTTTAAGCGAAAAGAAAAGAAAAAAATGTCACAAATGAGTTCTAATAAACCACAAAAATGAGTTATGGAAAGAGTGTACAAGTGATTGGATCCCAAGCGCCATCCATCTAACTAATTTTGCTAGTACAAATATTGAAAGCGTTGGAGAAGAAAGCACGGATCCACCAGGTGTGTTTGTGCCGTTCTGAATAGTTTGGTCTCTTCTTCAAAGTCATCAGTCATCAAGTCAGATCCGTTGAATTCAGCAAGTGTTGGGAGGGGTCGTAGGCTATAGTAAAGATACCTCCACCGAATAGCGAGTTGTGTGTTAAAGGCAGTTTTAGTGAAAAGGATGATGCGGCAGGGATCAAGCTCATGCGCGTTTCAAACAAAAGTCAATTTCAGTGTTTGTTTTTTCTGTAGCGGTGCAATAAAGCTGGCAATCTATAAACCATTTCTACATTATATTCGAGTCCGAAATGGAAGCTCGAATCGCTTAGAGTTTCTTTACAAAAAAAAATATAGGGGAGACTGTCCGGATCGATGATATCGACTTATTCAGTTTCACACAAATATAATTGCGTCTAATTTCGAAAAAAAATAGGGTTACAATTGAATTTTGTGGATATTTTCCATCCGGAACATTCAGTCGGTTGGTTGTTTTGAAAACGAACTTTGTGTCTAGTTACCCTGGAAATCGACTAGTTGACGAAGAGGATACATTTGAGTGGTAGTAGTAGTAGTAGAGAGGTCATTGTCGTCTTCTGTTATATATATCATACAAAGTTTCATCTCGGGGTAGTTGGGGTAAATATATGGGGAGGTTACGAGGGGATTTATTGTTATGGCGGTGGTTGTTGGTGAGTGTGTGGGGAATGTGTAGAGAATAAATGCATCGGGGATTCAGGGTTAACTGCATTTGTTTTTGTTTCTTTTTTGTTTTTTGTTTGTATTTTTTTAGGGCTGTGATGCGGCAGCGGTAGTGATAGGTGCTTTTTCGTCAGAGAACTGTCCGGCTTTTGGTCCGCATTTGGAGGATAGAGACTTGTCAACGCGTCCGACTGTCTGGTCCGGGAAAGGCAAGGCCAGCCAGCGTGAATGCGCTTGGCTCTCGATCGTGCGCGACATCGGCTCGCCCCGCAGTCGCAAACTGCAGATTTCGTTTACAACGGCGACATCAGAAGGGCATTAGAGAGAGAGAGAAAGACATTGACAACGGGTGATGAGACGAAAGTCAGTCAGCTGCAACTCAAAAGTTGACATACGTCGACAGAATAGGAAGGCTCACTTTTATACGAGTAAAAACTACACTTCTTCCCTATTTTTATGATTGAGACGACGTATTGGGACGTCGAATGAAAACTAGTATACATTAGATCGTCGAATCTATAAAGTACGTGTTTTCAAAGTGCTTTCTACTGCTGGCTACACATTCAAGACAGAATGACAAGCGTTGGATTTCTATCAATTTTTGACGAAATGAGTAACGAAGCATGCGTGATGGGAAGAAAGGATTTCGGGTGAAATGTTAGAAAACCGTTTTAAAAGGAAACGATGGGAGAAACGGACTTACCGGCGGACGACGATGACGAACGTGGTGATGATGGCCGATAGGAAGACGAAACCTCCAAAAACTCCTAGCGCGATGATGCCTCCTGATATTCCGTACGTACGTAGTAACGTGTTATATTAGTTTTATAACTTGAATAACCAAAAAATGTATTAGGAGATTCTGTACGTACCGAGATTGAGTTTGGGCGTGAATCCGTCCTGGCTGTCGGACTCGATCTTGTTCTGCGGCTCGTTGACATTGGGCGGCACGTTGTTCTTGACGTTGGAACTGTCGGCAATCTCGTTATCTTGAGGAGAGAGATAGACAGGGCCATTGGGGACATTAAGGGCCACGTTAGCTTTGTTATTAGGGACTCGGTCATTGTGAAAGATGCCTGCCCGGCTGTTGGTGCCACCCGTGCCAGTGATGGGTCTGTTGTTGTTGTTGTTGTTGTTAGTAGGCTTGGTCATACGTGTTGGTTCGACACCCGCCGCCGAAGTGAACGGTCTCCGAGTAGGAACCGTCGGCATGGAAGTGCCTCTCGTGCGGACGATCGTGACCGGGGCTTTGGTGCTTTTGGCGACACCGGCGACGGGACTCTTGGTCGTCGCCGGAGCCGCTGTCGTCGATTTGACAGTCGTTGGCGTCTTGGTCGTCGTCGGATTACTATTGACAGTGCTAGTTACGGTGGTGGAGGAGGGTAGTAGGTGCTTTTTGGTCGTGGTAGTGGGCGAGACTGAGGTGCCGGTTTTGTTGAAGCCGTCGATGGCGATGGGCGGATTGAATTTGGAGACAAAGTCGGGCGGGATAAAGCCGTCGAGATGGCTCTCGTCGTAGTATTCGTCGTCGTCAGTGTATTCCGTCTCCTGCGACTGCCGTTGTTGCGAATCGCTATTGCGGTCCACAGGCACCGCGTTCCGTTCCGGCTCCCGATAGTCCTCCTCGTCATCATCATCGTCTGCCTCGTCTTGAAATTTCACATACACAAGAGTTTCGTTTGTCGCTAGTTTAGTTTTTTTTTCGTTTTGTTAGTTATTAAGTGGTACGGACTAAAGTAAAGGGACATTCAAATATCGGGGCTCTTTCCCGACTATAGTAATTGGATGAAAATCTGAAATTGTGGGGCCCCCGTTCATTTTCGTTCAGCGTAAATGAATTCAAAGAGTTTAGAGGAGAAATTTTCATGCCGTGAAATCGATCAAGTCGAACCGACGGGGAACCGACGGGCCGGGAAATAAATGTACAGTTAGTCGTGCCCTTTCATGCTGCAAGTTTCTTCCCGGAAAATCACTAGTGAAAAAAGAGGGATCGACGCCACTTGTCGTCGAAAAATGCCGACTAATTGTATGCGATTTCGGGGGAAAGGAATGTCTGACGATGCGTGTTTTCCGTTACTCAACTACAAGACAAGTCATTGTGTGCGTTTCGTCCCGTATTAAGTCAGTCGATATAATCGTCGTAGACGAGACTAGGGTACAACAAGTATATAGTGGTTGGAATGGCACAGGCAGGCTTTGATGTCGTCAACGACTACTTCTACGGCTACTAGGACGTCTATAAGGACAACAAAATGAATGTATAGACGTCATCACTTACCGACGCAAACGGGAGGGTCCCGATCGTAATGGCCGTCGGATTGGCAGACGATGCGGCTGGGCCCCGACATCCGATAGCGCGAGTTGGTCAGGCAGTAGTACTCGACCACCGTTCCGGCCACGGTCGAGTTGGTCGAGAGCCGGAAGCCGCCATTGTTGATGACGGGCGGTTCGAGACAGTAGACGGCTGCACAACAATATCGAGAAAATCAAGCGTCGTTGTCAAAATGAGGGCGCGCGTGATCCAAAATTGCGTTTTTCTCCCTCTGACACATTGTCGAAGAAGAAGAAGAAGAAGAAGGAGAAGAGAGACGGACACGAGCTACTTACGTTCGCAGCGAGGCGGAGGTCCGTTCCAGCGGCCATCGACGTCGCAGATCAAATCTCCGCGCCCGATGAGTTGATAGCCGTCGCTGCAGGTGTAGGAGACCATGCTCAGGTAGTGGCGCGTCTCGTTGACCAACTTGTAGTCGCCTTTGGGGATGCGGGCCGGCATGCCGCACTGAACATCTGGGGGAAGGCGCAGACCATCAGATCAGAAGTTTGGACGTTGAAATGTCACGGCCAGTCCATCAGTCTTTTTACTTGAGCGAGAGAATCGGTTGAAAGAATCCAAAAAGAACTTACATTTGCAGACGGGCGGGTATTCACCGAAGAAACCGGATGAGAGACAAGTTCTGGTCGTCGGTCCGACTGCCATGTGGCCGGCGTCGCAACGGTATTCCACTCGATTGCCGACGTTAAAGTTGTCGGCCAACAGAGTGCCATTGGCCGGCTGTTCGGGACGGCCGCAAGATTTCGGTCCTTTGATCCGACAGAGGCGCTTCATTAGCATCATCATGCACTGTTACGGAATGAAAAGAGAAAAAGATTTCATACGGTGTTGGCAGATGAAGAAAAGTTTCCGGTTGCAGTTGGTGTCGGACCAGAGCCATCCTTTGGTGCCGTCGTAGCGAGCGCAATTCTCCCCTCCGCCGGGCAGATTCCAGAAGGAGACGCTGACGTCTTTACCAGAGAGCCATTTCCAGTTGGAGCGGTCGACAGTGTCGCGCATCAGGCCCAGCCAGTATTGGCCGCTTGGATCGTTCCGGCTGTGCCGCCGCCACAGTTCCCAGCTGACGAATCCTTGGAGAGCCGGATTGGTTTCGTCGATTAGAGATCCGCCACGGGCCTCGCAGAACTGCCTGGCCTCGTTGAAATTCAACGGCTGGTTATCGTGGAACAAATAGCACTTGCCGTTATAAGTAGCGCTGCTGCCGGGCTCTTGGTCGCGGAACTGCGGGCATCTCTCGATCGGCAATGCCTGAAATGTCGACGACAACAACAACAGCAACAACAACCGTCAAAAAATGAACGGACCGGGAAAACGTCGAAATCTGATTGATGATGAGTCTTCTAATTAGTAGGCTAGGCTACCCGCTACCGTACCTGATCTGTGTAGACGAATGCCTCGCAAATGGAGAGGCTGTTGCCCGCTGGCCCTTCGAGATGAACGGAGACAAACGCTCCGGCCATGGGAGGATTGCACGGGAGGAAGAGCGGGCGTCCCTCTTCAATGAAACCAGTGAAGCGGTTACAGACGGCATTGACTCCCATGTCGGGACGGCTGTTGCCTACTCGTACAACGATCGTCGCCGGTTGCCCGTCCTCTGAACAACACAACAAAACCAATTGTCAAAAAATGTGTTCATGTTGGAACGCCACTCGGCGCCAGTTGATGAAAAGCGTTTTGATTACAGGCATAAAAGAGCGTCGTCTCGTATTTAGACAGAAAAGAAGGAGAAGAAGAAAAAGGGGAAAAAAATTTCTCCGGTCTTACCGCAGCAGGGTTTGCCAAAGTCGAGTCGCACCAGCTGGACCATGTACGGCTCTAGAAGGTTGACGTACCACCAAGGGGAACGCTCCACTTCGGTCAAACTGCACGTTTCCGGCGTGAAGAAATTGCTGGTGCTACCGTCGACGGCTCGCTCTGGAACGCCGCCACCGGCCACACTAGATTGCATCGGCGCCTTACCGGCCGCCACGTTCAAAACTGCAAAGGAAAAAGATACGATGGCCATGACTGTATTATGATACCCAACATTCGTTAACGCGCACCAGAGAATTCCAGTAGGTATAATCTTCTACTGGTAATCTACAAGTATACTTACGGACTAAGTGGTCATTATTGCCGAGAGAGAACAGCGACCTAACGGAAAGGCGCAGCAATTTCAGTCTGCGCGGAAAACTGGCTAATGCGTAGGCTCGGCCCGTGGAAAAGAGGAAAAAAAAGAACAGCAACAGCAATGAGAGCTACGTATATCTCGTTTTCGGCCGTCTAGATCGTTTGTGATTGCTGCGTCGGGCTACGGGGAAATGTGCGGGACTGCGACCGAGGCGCCAGATGTTGTTTGTTTCACGTCCAACGAAAAAAAAGAAAAAGACCGCGACAGATGTTGTCGGGGGGAAAAGGAATCGTACTCGGTCCAGCGCAAGTCGATGAAGAGGAAATCAAACGCGTTCCTAACCGTTACTTTCCCCTCGTCGTCGTCGTGGTAGTGGTCGTGGCGGCCATATATTATTCCCGTAATAAAAAAATACAGCATGAGGATTCTTCTTTTCTTTCCTTTTTTTCTCGATTGGGTTGGTTCCTCCTTCCTTCGGTGTTGTTTTTATTTCATTTCGGAAAATGGTATGTAATAGGAACGGGAGAGAGAAAGACATCGAGAGCCGGAGAAAAGAGGGCATCCAGCAATCGGCTACCAGCGGTAAACCATCTGACAGATTTTTCTCTTTTTTTGTTGTTGTTGTTGTTAGTGGGCGGCGACAGCGGCGGCCAAATTTCCTATGGGGATGTTTATACGATGGGGGGATTCGGTCGACGTTTCCGCGTCGACAAGGAGGCGGTTAGACAAGACATTCGACTCTACGACGAGAAATCGGACAACGGCAATCGGGCAATAGAGATAGGCATTGAATAAATAAGTTGCTGTTGGTTTTTGCGGCGGATGGAAACGGAGTAGAGAGAGAGAGAGACGCTCTACTTGGCATCGTCGTGAGCAATCGCTGGCGGTCAACAGACGCCGCATCTTTCTGCTTATCTCTGTGATCGACAACAGCGGCAGCAACAGCGGATCGACCCATCTGTTGTGGCTCGGCCCCGATGCTAATGTTATCATCTCGTGACTCGGCGTAAAAAATGTGTAAACAACCGGCTAGAATCTTTTCCGGTTTTTGGGAGAGAAAAGGGGGAAAATGTAACAGACGAGCGAGTTAAAAGGAGGATTTCAACCAGAAGGGACGCCAAGACGATTTCCACAGCGTGATGAATAAGGGCCATCATGGACGTCTCGTTGTAATTAGGATCATAATACATATGGCGCGCATGGATTCCCTTTCATCCGCGGAGCCAAAGATTTTCTTTTTTCTTATTTCTTCCAGTTTTTCTCTCTTTTAATAACAATGAAAAAGAAAAAGCTCTAACTCTATTGTTCAATAATTGTTTACGACATGTTGCACGGCACGTCAAGTGGATTTGCCAGCAAGCGCCGCCTGATGGCCACCACCAGCAACGGCCATTGACACAGCGTGCGCACTGCGCAGGTACAGTACAATCATCTCGCCCGAAAGAAGATTTGCTCCAGACGTAAAATGGCGAAACACAACAATAGTCGCCATGAGCTGGACAATAAAAGACGTACCGACTGTTGCACTGCTGTTTGTTTGTTTGTTCCGTGAGAGAAGAAGATGATGATGATGAATAACACAAGGAGAGAAGCAGAGAGACGGACTCGAAGACCAACTTACCACAGAAAGGGATGCCGGCAGGTGTCCAAGTTCCGTTGGTGGAGCAGAGGCGTCGCGACGGACCGAGCAACTCGAAGCCCGGCTCGCATTCGTAAGTCGCTACCGTTCCGGGTCGTACAAAGTCCGGCGTGAAGGTCACCACGGCGTGAGAGGGGGATCCCGGGTAGCCGCAACTCGTAGCTATTTTCAAAGAGAAAGAGAAAGAAAAATAGAGAACCGACAAAAATTAAAAAGATGTTCTTTCATATTGGAGTATTACAGCCGCTATTGTCTTTTATTGTTTCGAAACGCCGTTCCGCAACGACGAGTTTTCTGCTATGGCGAACTTGTCACATCGAACCCGTCGCTGTCGACAGAGCGAGGAACATTTACAAAACAAGACACGGGCCGGTCCTGTATATATATTTGTCTCTCTGCTGCTCGGTTGCATTTCGTTTTTCAAATTCTCTTCTTGCTGACAATTCTGGCAGAAAAATTTCATCAATCCCTATTCATGTTTCTCTTGGCAAAGAAAATCGACGCTTCTGGTTAAAACAAGAGAGAACGAAACTATTTCGAGCTGCTGGGAACCAATTGGGCCCGCATGTATACAGACAGCGCAGTGGTATATCAGGCGAGGAGAAGGAGGCAACCAAAAGCGCTGGAGCGTGTCCAGCATCGGAAGGATGGAATTCACGTGCGTGATGTGAAGCGATTCGATTTTTTGGGAGGAAATAATAGGAAATAGCTGCAGCAACTGGAGACGGCCAATCCGTGTAGGTTAAGCGCCTGGAGAGATTAGTCTCGCATGCAGTCAAGACTTTTGATTCCCATCGTCGTCGTCATCGTCTCGCACAGGTAATACTAAGCAATAATGAGTGAGGAAAAAACGGATAGGGAAGGTCGCTGCCCTCCCTCGGACACCGTCAGGTATTAAGCTAGGTAAGCTCTTGGGCGCGAGCCTCTGAGAGAGAGGCTGCCGGCTAATCCGTGGTGTTTGCTGGCACAACAACATCGAGTCGAGAACGAGCTTAACAATCAAACAAATTGATAAATATTGGCAGACACCCATCGGAAATCTATCCCTTTTGGCGTCGAATCGCCAGTCCGACATCTCATTGGTCAAATCTTTGGATGTAAGAGAGAGATGAGTCTAGCTCGTGATGATGTCGACTTTTCCTCGGATTTATGAATGCATGTCGCCCCGAGATAGTTGGCGTCCGACTTCCTTTCGACGATTTAACGGTGGGCGAACATCTCGATGTTTCAGATCTCTTTCCCCCCCGGGAGCTTCTTCTTCTTCTTCTTCTTAGCTGCGTCTCGGCTTCTATATCGTGTTAAGCGGAGCAGAAGGAGATGATGGAAATTGAGGAAGGGGTGAATGCTAGAGCTATACAACTAGCACCGTTAGGTTATAAGAGAGGCCCTGAAGAGAAACGAATCCTTTCGCTAGCGGCTGAACAGCAATGACGTTGAACGCTAGATTCTTTCGACAACAAAAAAAAGAAGAAGGAGAAGAGGAAGAAGAATTTCTTTGCCTTCTCCTTCATGACAGCTCAGACAATAGCTTCTTCTTCTCTATCAGCTCGTAAATAACTCTTCCGGCTGTATCGGCGGAACCACGCTGCGCCGACTACTACCCGATTATTAACGCAGTTGTAATTCCGTGACAATCCACAAATTTGCGAAAAAGAAAGAAAAAATCCAGTTCATCCGATGGGAGTTTCCGAATGGATATCGCCCTAGATTATATGCAAACTTACCAGATTGAATCGTCAGAGCGGACAGGAACAGGAAGATGAAACCGTTCCGCGCCATATTTCTCCGTCAATGACTCCTGTTGACAACGTTTCTTTTGGATTCACTACTATACTTTGTCCTGATGATGATTGCGTCAAATCAAACCAACGAGGGAAAAAGACCGTCAAACACTCTCTCGGCGAAGGAGACACTGAACGAGTCAATTGGATTAATAACTTTTTGACGGGGACCCAGGCCAGAAGAAATTGGCTGCGACTTGTCGGTCGGAGGACTGACGAAGGACTGTCGATGAAACCGGCCAGAACAGGAGTTCTTCTTCTCGGTAGCCCAGCAAAAGCCGGAAGAAGTTCGATGGAGCGACAGCAGCACACAGCAGAGCAGAAGGCGGAGGAGGAGCGTTAGCGCGCTTGTCAGCATAGCAGAGAGCTCCAAGGACCGCCACGGGACCATTCGGTCGACTGGAACACACTTGTGCCTCCGAGTCGACACCGCACAATACTTGCGGCTGTTTCTAGACCATCTCTCCCTGTGGAATGAATAGCACTCGAGTCTGTCGAGCGCGTAGTGTAGAGCTGAAACTACCGTTGTCTTCTCTTCTTCTACCTGTTCACTCACCTGTGCAGGAGCAGGGAAGGTGCAATGCACTTGGCTGACGCGCTCCCAGCTGCTTGTAGACTCTGTCTTTACACTAAAAGAGTCTTACAAGTATAGTAGAAGTGAAGGAAGACAGTATAGAGAGAGAAACAATTTTTTTCTTTTTTGCTGCTTCTGCTGCTGTCCGGTGGTTTGAGTCTAGAGGCTCGGCGCGAGAAAGTACACGCGCCGGACAGGTGCTAAGCGATGGGAAAAAGTTATTTTTCTCTCTCTCTCCCTCTCTTTTTGTTAGAAGCAAGGAATGACTTATTAATTCGTTTTTCTTTCAATGGTCGAGAGGGACAGAAAATAATAAAAGGGCAAAATTGCATTTGCAGTTATTGACCTTTAATGGCCTCTTGTATATATTTGAAAGGGGACGGCGTTGGAGCGTATCGCTAATACAATCTGCATCTCGTTACACGGTATTAGAGTTATGTATCGCGCTCGTCTATTCATCGAACGGATTCCACCCGTGCGGCAAACGACCTCGACTCGATTAGAGCGTATAATGTATAGGGGAGATTGGCTCGTTTCCATATTAGGAGAAATACAAGAGAAAAAAGAAACAAACAACTATTTATTAATAATAATAATTGAGCAAGTGTCGGACATGACATTTGGCTGCAAGGAAGAAGAAGGAGAAGTGGTAAGCCAAGCGCCGAAACCCCGTACGTCGTTGCTCATGGTGCGATGGGCATTGAGAAATCCTTGCCCAGCTGCTAGGCATTTACAACGGGACATGTGAGAAATGTTGTGTGTATTAAAGAACAGCATCGGAAATCTTGCCGCGTTGTAACAGTAAACGAGTAGACTCTCGATGGGCTCGGCTCTTCTTTCTTTTTCCTTCTTTCCTCCAACTCTCCTTCCAGTTACTACAATTGGCTGCTGGGCACGACGACTCACAGTAGCATAAGGCCGGCCGTTGCCATTCCGAGTGACCCACATGAGCGCGTGCAACTCCATCCGGCTCGGCCGGACTTGGCCGGTTGCGAAAGATGTTCCAACACTTTTTTACACGGCGGTGAACGAGCTAGCGTGAATCCTGTGCAAAGGGAAAGGGAGGACCTACAAAGCAGAAAGCGACATTAAACCTCTCCTCTCCCCATTAGCCATTACCTTATTGTCGATTTCTGAAATAGCGGATTCGGTCGCATTCCTGCGTTTCCTGCGTCACAATAACGTTTAGAGGATTGCAGCATCGCCGATTTTCAGTTCCATTCGATTTTTCTACCCAAGTCTTTGCCACCAGCTGTTCTGGCCGGCTAGATGACTCGTCGCCCGGACAGTCAGCTTCTCAATCTTCTACTGTCTTTGGTCATTATGAAGGAGGCATTTAGGAAGCGGACGTATCGTCTTATATGTCAAAATAAATAATTTTTTTTAAAAGTTGATTCATACACTATTTGTATCGGTATACGTATAGCCAAAATTTTTCAATATTTCATATTGTATATAACTAAGGTCTGACTGGCCAGACGACTCGCCCAGAGAGTCTCGTATTCGTCAGCTTCTAAATCTTCTACAGTCTTTGGCCGTTATTATGGCGGAGGCACTTAGGAAGAGCTTTGACGTCGAGTAAGAGTCTAGCTCGCCTTCCTAGAGCTCGTAATTCATCAGTTAAAATCGTTTAAAGTTAAAAAGTCTAAACTAAAAAAGGTAGACGCTTTCTGCTAGCTTAAATCTAATATAGCCCAAACCTTCAAATTGCTTTTCATAGTTTGAAATCTCGTGAGCCCTAGCACCTTCTCATCAGGTTAGTCTGCTTTCTTAAATTGCAAGTGTTTTAAATTTTCTACAACCGTGGAACAATTAGGATTCGATCAACTGGCTCGTCTTTCGGTTTATTCTTCATCAATTCCCAGAATGACTATATAATTTATAATTATGTATGATGATATCCAAGAACCACACGAACCAACTACCACATGCTTTTTTGGGCTTCTTTATTTAAATCTTATTGCATATGCATTACAAGAAGTATGATTGTTTGGAATAAAAATTACTGGCGTGCTTTGTCAATCGCTTAAACAAGCGGAGGTAAATCGCAGCATTCGGAAACAGCCATTTCATACATGGGTATCCAATCATAAGAGACGTATGAACTAACACAGTTCATCCAGGCATTAACTTTAGGATAATTTTTCTTAAAAGCCTTAAAATCGATATTCGCATATTCGTCCACGTCCATAAATCGCACCTCGCTTCTACGAACTGAATACAAAACGAGGGGAAAGAGCAAGGTATTGGCGGGAATTAGTTCATTTTGGTCGTAATATCAAACATTTTGGTGGGAAAAAAAATATTTTACCGTGGGGATTCAAAGAGCGTACTTCACTACAGCATCCTTTAATGCATGCCAACTTTTTAGCGTCGCTCATACCGTCTCCACCAAAGGGCTCTCCACATTTAGAGTAGCAATCAGTCCATGAATCCCAAGCTCGATCAACTGTTATAAACAAAGGCCCAAGGGAACAAAAAAAAACACTTCTTTGTCATTTGAAATGGGTGAATGGAAGTGTCGTACTAATCGTAACTAATCTGACAACTCGGTTTATTGTATGGTACGAGGTCAAACTGATTTAATTAAAGATCTATAGTGACTTACCGCTCGGAGACGAAAAAGCTTCAGAAACGCACAAAACGACCAAGAATGATGACTAGAGTTTTGGGTGCCAAATCAATGAAAGTGTCTTTTAGTAGTGAAATCATCGCAAAAGTTAAAAAAAAGCCATATATTTTGTACTTACAATTTGGACTGAGAGACGCATTTTTATTCGTGAAAGTCAAGTACCTGCAAAGAGCTTTATGGTCTACAAAGGTGTATACACTGTGAGATAACTCGAGGGCTATTTATACAGCAAAATGCGATGAGGTGGCCACATGAATTTTGTCACTGCCACAGTAGCTACACCCATTTTACTCATTGAAACCATCCATTTTCAGGCACGTCATTTCAGATGACCCAGCTGCATTGTTTTTTGTACAGATATTGTACTTCAGCACGCTGCCGCTATTTACAGACTGTATAACAGGCTTTATTGGTTTGCGCACCTTTTGTACTACCGTACTAATCGTACTATGTACCGCAGGTATGGTAGGAAAAGGTTGTTTAACCCAATGAAAAATTTTTTAACATGACCGATGTAATAGATGTACCCTTTGGAGCAGACAGATCTTTTTTCTAGTTGTTTCTCTTAACCATGCAATATTTTCAACATCAGTACGGCCACATTTTTATTCTCTCGTATATTCTACTAGTGTCAGCAGTTTACTAGAGATGCGCTCACGTTTTTTCTGACTGCTGTTTTTCAGGGAAAAGAAAACGAAGCCCATCTGCGATGTAGCCTTGGACCGATGCAGACATGTTTCTATGTCGACATGGACAGAGTTGAACGCTATTATAGCAGTTTCTCTTCGATTCTGAAATTTCTTATTGCCAACTCTCTTTCAATAGGATACTGCAGGAAACCTAATCATTCACAATATTTTGAACTACGGTGAACAAACAGAAACAATAATCATAAGTTTGTCACTGTTCTTCTGCAAAAATTCATGCATATATAGCCTACTACCGTTGCAACAAATAAAACCACTATGTTCTATAGGCCTAAATAGTCATTTATCTTGATGACTAGGCTACAGAGCGAGCAGCGAGCTACAGCGCAACCTTGAGCGCAACATTCTTGAATGACATGCCAACATCATTTTTACTCGTTCCATCGCCATCATGTAGGGTTTTCAACTTTCGTTGCTAATAATTTCCTATCCCGCATTCCGGTCAGCTGTTATGGTCAATGGTAGACTAATAAATGAATTTGATATTTGTTCATGATGACTATACGGACGCCAAATTGTGTTGGTCAGAACAGCGCAACCTTGAAGATCTTGCCGTTTTGAGACGAGATTTTTCTACCCAAAAGTCAGCTTCTCAATCTTCTACTGTCTTTGGTCATTATGAAGGAGGCATTTAGGAAAGAGCGTTGACGTCGTCGTTCGCCTAATGACATTCACAGGGCGACCAAAAATGAAGTAGTAATAATAATTAAAAGAGCTTGATTTCTGAAAATTTGATTGAAATAGACAAGTGCAGCAAGAGTGTCTCATGACGTATTCCTGTCAACTGTTGTCACAGGGAATTACAAAAAAATGTTTATGGTTGACCAGCGAGTAAAGGGACTTGCCGCATTGTTTTTTTTTTCTTCTGAAGTAGCGGATTCGGTCGCATTCCTGCGTTTCATGTGTCATAATAACGCTTAGACAATTGCATCATCGTCGATTCCAGTTACACTCGATTTTTCTACCCAAGACTTTGCCAACACCTGTTCTGGCCGGCCAATCAATGAAGATGACTCGTCGCAAATAAATTTGTACACAGTCTCTTAGTCGTCAGCTCTAGGATCTATTTTCAAATAAATTTGTACTTACAATTTGGAGTGATTGACGCATTTTGCGAATGTCAAGTAATAACTGTGCTGGTAAGCTTTAGACTAGAGCAGTGTATGCGCTGTGAGACCAAATCTTCTACTGTCTTTGGTCATTATGAAGGAACGTCATTTAGATGAAAGAGCGTTGACGTTACAGTCGTCCTGTCGTTACTCAGAGAAAAATAAAATGGGGCTCATCATGAATTGTTTCTGTAGGTACGTCAACACCTTAGACTAACAGATATACAATAAAACGCAATAACAGACTTAGATTTAGAGCGCGTTTTCTGCAACTGTCCAGGTTGCTTTACGTCCGGCAACATACAAGTAAGAAAGAAAAGAGAACTCTTCTCTGAGGTCGAGAAATTACCGTGTACTTTAATTCTCGAGTGACTGATTAGCTTGAGTCAATAACTTTTAGATGATTGCAGCATCACCGATTTCAGCTGTTTTTTTTTTGTTTTTTTTTTTTCTATCTAGGACTTTGCCACCAGCTTTTCTGCCCGGCATGATGACTCGTCGCCCATCGGGCGAAAAATCTTTTATTTGTCAGCTTCTAATTTTTCTATAGTCTTCGGTCATTATTAAAGGCATTTAGGAAAGAGCGTTGACGTTGTCGCCTGTCGCGGTGACATTCGAGTGTCAACCTACATGTGTAACAACTTGTTACACATTACTACATTACTACAAGAGTGAATGCTTCTAATGTTTAATGTAGGCTATGATTTCCAATATGTTTTGTCAATCGCTTAAGCAAGCGGAGCTTTATGACACCATTCGACAACACTTTGAACTACTTTTTTGGACCGAATGCAATAGCCGTAGTAATTTTTCAAAATTCGGTAACTGAATCAACCTCGGAATAGGATTTTTCTTATTCTTGTTACAAGTCGTGTGGCGGTAACCTAAACCGACACATAATCTAAAGAACGTGTCGTATTTACCCAATACAACTGATTTCATATCGTAACTTGGCATCGTAACTACATAGGCGTACATAGGTTAGTTCCGATTGGTCAGATGACTCGGTTTTTTAGTCGTCAGTTATTAAAATCCTACAGTCTTTGAGGATAAATGGGTACCGGTACGTAAGAGGGTTAACGCCGTTGTTCGCGCAATGGCATTCGAGCGACAACCTACGGCCCCAACTCCCAACTGGGCTATATGTTGTGTCTTAAATTTACTCCTATATAGGATCTCGAATATTTAATTCAAGTATATTTGCTTGCATTAACACTATATTATTACATTTCCTTATCTTTCAAGGGGTACTTCAAATACAATGGGAGTCTTCTGCGAATTGCTCAAATAAAAAATGAATCTTCTGTTTTGCAGCACTCCATAACACCCTTGAATTCATATTTCGGTTCCTTTGCAACCCTGTTGACGCACTTAAGCCAGGCAAAAGCTTTAGGAAATTTTTCCTTGTATTCCTTTTGGGTTTTAGCATCGCAGTATGCGGTTTCTCTTGTTTCTTCATCGTCCTGCGGTATCTCGCTACGAACTAAGCCCAGTAAAAACGAAACCAAAGGGGACAAATATGGAAACAGAAATTGGTTACACTTTTGCTAAAAATAAAACCTTTTTCTATTACGCAATGAATATTTACCATGATGACCCAAAGAGCGTACTGAAGAGCAGCATCCTCTGACGCAAGCGAACTTAGCATCGTCACTCATAACCTCCGATGAACAGTCTCCCACATTTATTGCTGCAAGAAAAATATGCTGCCGCATCCCGGTCAACTGTTGTGAACAAATACTTAATTAGAGAACTTTGAAGTGAATAAATTAACTGATTGAAAGAATGTTCTCGATACACAATCAATAAAATTATTTAATTTGAAAGGAACTGAAATAAATTATTACCGCTTGGAGACGAGAATGCTTCAGAAACGCACAAAACGATCAAGAATAATGACTAATAGATTTTTGAACGAAAAATTATTGAAAGTGTTATTAAATATTGAAGTTACTGTAGAGCATATTTTCAAATAGATTGTCTTACTTACAATTTGGATTGACAGACGCATTTTGTGAATATCAGGTAACTCTATGCTGGTAAACTTTTTAGCCTAGAGCCGTATATGCGCTGTGAGACAAACTTAGGGCTATTTACATTTTAAAAAAATGTGATGATGTGGCAATATGGAAATTTGGTACTACCACTTCCTCGAAACCACTTTTTTCATGACACGTCATTCCAGATAATTCAACGGCATTGTATATTAACAGATCATTTATCACACAGATGCGTGTGTCTCTATCTTGATTTAATTTCTCTTCATGCAACATGCACCTTTTTTCAACACTTTGCGCCAACGTTGCCAATTCAGTTTCAAATGGGAATGGATTTTCTCCGTCTGTATCTCAGCCTCAGGGAAAGTAAAATGAGCCCTCGTCATGCATTATTGTTTCTGTATTAGGTACGCGAGCTTAGACGTACTGATTTACAAACAGACTTAAACGGATGGTTCCGAAAGAAAAAAACAGGAAGTCATCTTCTTCGCATTATGTGTAATAATGTCGAAAATAAAACGTCAAATACCCTGCAAATACCCTTAGGCCTACTTTTTATTTTGAAGACCTCTTTGTATGAACGTTAGATTTCAGGTGTTAATGTTTTGACTAGATTGTTGTAGTTTGCTTTTTCCCGTCGCTTAAAAAACGGAGCTCTCTGACAGCATTTTCCTTTGTAGCGTCGCCCAAACCGTATTGGTCTACTCATTTCTTCCACGCGGAAACTTTCCTCAAAAGCGTCTGTTTGGAATATTTTCGAATTCAAGTCTTTTACCGGGACTAGCTGAGAACTGCATGGAAAACAACAAAGACAAAAACGGCAAATAACTGATGGTTAGTATTGCCACCCTGGTAGTGCTCAAAATTCAAACTAGTATATACTGTGGTGATTTAAGGAGCGTGCTAGAGCGCAGCAGCCTTTGTACACGCCAACCGAGGGGGTCGCCACTCTCTTAAAGGGTGTACGAGATTCTCGGGATTCTCGGTGATTCTGTATTTATTTTATATGGGGCTTATGGGTGATTCTTGAGCAAGTGTCCCAGATTCTCGTGATTCTGAACTGAGTTGCGACCCCTTCGACGCCAACTTATCATTCTCACTCATACCGTTGCCACTGTCTATAGGGTTTCTCACATGTGGCGTAGCAAGCGTCTGGTGGTGTCTATTGCACCGAAATCTTTCTGTGCACTAATAAGGACCTTTTTGGCTATTGCACCGAAAGATGCAAGACTCGAGCCTTTCGGTACACTAAGCATCTTTTTGTCTATTGCTCCGAAAGACACAAGACATACGAGACTTTCGGGGCATCAAGCGCCTTTTTGGCTATTGATATTTAGAATTACTATTATCTGATGATATAATCTAATTGCTCTGACCAACTACCACACAGCGAGATGATCTTTTTTTATTTTAACTTTATTGCATATGCATTACAAGAAGTGAAATTGTTTCGAATATAAATTGATATGCTCTGCCAATTGCTTAAACAAGTGGAGCCTTATGGCAGCACTCGGAAACACCTGTGTACCATTCAGCGGTACGAGGGAAACCATATGAATCTACGCATTTCATCCAGGTAGAGGTTTTAGGATAATTTTGCTCAAAAACATCAATCGGATCAATTTCTGATTCCTCTTCTTGGCGCATCTCGGAACGAACTGAGCGAGGGAAAATTTTAATTTTGGGAATTAGTTCATTTTTATCGTAAAATTAAATCTTTTTAATAAGATAATATTTACCACGAGGACTTAAAGAGCGTGCGACACTGCAGCATCCTTTGATGCATGCCAACTTGTCATCGTCACTCATACCGTCTCCACCATAGGGATACCCACATGTATTGTAGCAAGCATCCCATGCAGCATTGCGATCAACTGTTGTGAGACAAGATGAATAACAAGTAAATGAACAAGTTGTAATAACCATAACTAATCTAATGTCTGGGTTTATATAGGTACGAGATCAAACCAAGGGAAATTATTAAAGATGTACTTACCGTTTGGAGACGAGAAAGCTCCAGAAACGCACAAAACGACCAAGAATGATGACTAAGAATTTTGAGTGCCAAGTCAATGAAAGTGTCTTTTAGTTGTGAATTAAACCATCCACAATAGTTAATATATATATATATTTATATTGTACTTACAATTTGGACTAAGAGACGCATTTTTATTGGGGAAAGTCAAGTATTAACTGCAACGATGTGTGCACTGTGAAGCAAACCGCGAACCGAGGCCTATTTATATTTCAAAATGTGATGAGGTGGCGACATGGAGTTCGTCACTGTTGCGCCCGCTATGTCAGGTTTTGATGACACGTCATTTAGATTGTCCAGCCACATTGTTTATATCAAACAGATGGATCTATTTCTCTACTCGCCACAAAGTAATCATCTTATTTTCCCCTTTCAGTATTAGACTAGGGGTGGACGAGAGTTTTTCTCTCTGTTTCTCAAGGAAAAACAATATGAAGCCCATCAGAAATGTAGGGGAGACTGGGGTCAATTGTAACAAAAAACCCGGTTCAATTTTTTTCGTCTGCTAGAAATAACTCTACAAAGTTTTAAAAAATGTGGTAAATAGCTTATTATCTTGGCTAACTTTTCTGAATTTATCGAACATATAAGTTTAATAGTTCTTTAGTAAGAAAATCTAGAATGATCATGCTTTTTTGTTACAATTGTACCTACATGTCGGGACGATTGTAACAGGGGTGGGGGTCGAATGTAACGTGGGATTTCCCATAAGAGCTACCGCTTGACGACTCACCCATTTAAAACAGTAAATCTGGATTATTTTTTGTTCTTTCTGCAAGTATGTCAACTTTTAACACTTAATCAGAAGAATATGATGTTTTGCATCATTTCTGGGTGGAAAAAATGATTTAGACTTGTTTTTTTCATAAATAATTTGGACTGTTACAATCGTCCCACACTGAACCTTTCCCCTTAAATTAATTTTTACTCTATTACAATTCTGATTTTTGCACACATCAATGATAAAAATGTTTAAAGGACATAATAAGGAAGCGTTTGGTGTAAAATACTTGGTTCATTTCGAACTTTATCATAGGGGAAATAGAAAAAATGTAAGACTCCAAAATTTTACTTTAGGGTGTCGAAAACGTTTTTTTCTGATAACTTCAACAATTTTTATTCGATTTCTTTGAAAAAATTACCAAAATTTCTTCTCAATAGAATGGCTTTATGGTAAATATTTCAGATTTTTAGAGCTAATTTAAATGACCTAAACGATTTATGTTACATTTGTCTCGTGTTACAATTGACCCCAGTCTCCCCTACCGTAGCCTAACAATAAAACAGATGTCGATAAACCATTTCTGCTGGATGTTTAAAAAATGTTTTAGGTACGCTGACGTGCTTTATGTGGTGTTCATTTCAGTAGGTACTATACTAGGTTTTCGTTGATAAATTATTCTAACTTCTCTGATCGTATTTTGGAATCGATTTGATTCCCGAAGGGATGGGATCGGATGAGACTCAGGCTCAGCGATCCGCTTCCTATATGAAAATGCGACTCGATCAAGTCGCGATACCTAGCGATGCCCAGTTCATCATTTATAACTTAAATTCCGTCAAATTAAATACCATACAGTGTATTTTGTCGCCCGTCTCTCATCTACCAATTTTTTTACAGACAAATTCATATTGTAAAAATATTTCGTGCAATAGCTACGTTATTCAACCCGTTTTCGCCCATTTATTCACACTCTAATAACTGTCGGCCATGCAAATGTACTTGGAAATGTTGTATTGTCTCAAACACTTTCCATTCATACCGAAATTTATTTTTTTGGTTGCCTCATATTAAAGTTTCACAGACGCACACTACAAGACTATCATGTCTGTGTTCCACGAGGCATTACAATTGATATCGGCATTGTGTTCATTGCTGAAAATGAGGGTTTTCCATATGTGGCGTAGCAAGCCTTATTTTGTCATAGTCTCATGCCTTATTTTGATCAACCGCGCGTTGTCACAGGGTCACAACAAATTCTTATGATTTAATAAAGTGAGTTTAAAGGAACTTGCCGTGTCGTAAACGCATCTCAGCCTCAACCCGTGTCAGCGGGTGCTGTCTGTAACTTTATTCAAATAGTTTAAAAGTCAAACGCAATAGTGAATTTTTTATGGAACGTTCATTTCGTTAATAATTACCGGCTGAATCCCATGGGAAACGAATAAAATCGTACGTTTGTTAAAATCGCAGAAAAGAAAAGAAAGAAACATTGAACTGATTTTTTTGGCTTCTTTATTTGAATTCTTATACATATGTATTACGAGAAGTGTAAATATGTTTCGAAGAAAAATTACTGGTGCATTCTGTCAGTCGCTTAAACAAGAGGAGCTTTATGACAGCACTCGGAAACACCTTTGTACCATCCACTGGAACCATACGAAGATACACATGTCAAAAAGGCAGAAACTTTAGGATGATCTTTCTCGAAAACATCAATCGGATCAATTTCTGGTTCCTCGTTTTGCCGCATCTCAGTACGAACTGAATACACGAAAAATGGCACGGAGGGAAAATGACAAAGAATTTTTTAATTTTCTCGTAAAATCAGACGTCTTTAATGAATATTAAACATTTACCGCGAGGACTTAAAGAGCGTGCGACACTGCAGCATCCTTTGATGCATGCCAACATGTCATCGTCACTCATACCGTCTCCACCTGAGGGTTTCCAGCATGTATCGTAGCAAGCATCCCATGCAGCATTATTGCGATCAACTGTTTTGAGACAAGGGAAACAAGTAAATGAACAAGTTTTAATAACCATAACTAATCTTATGACTGGGTTTATAGGTTCGAGGTCAAATTAATTATTAAAGATTACCGTTTGGAGATGAGAAAGCTCCTGAAACGCACAAAACGACCAAGAATGATGACTAAAAGAATGATGAGTGTCAAATCAATGAAAGTGTCGTTTAGTTTTGAAACCATATCACAATAAATAAATCATATATATCTATATTGTACTTACAATTTGGACTGAGAGACGCATTTTTATTCGTGAAAGTCAAATAACTGCGAAGAGTTTTGGCCTACAACGGAACGGTGTATGTTCTGTGAAGCAAACCGAGGCCTATTTATATTTTAAAATGAGCTGACGACATGAAGTTTGTGACTGCTGCACCCACTATGTCCGGTTTTGATGACACGTCGTTTCAGATTACCCAGCCACATTGTTTATATCAAACAGATGGATCTATTTCTCTACTCACCACTAGATAATCATCTTTATTTTAGCCTTTCTTTTTCAGTATAAGGCTAGAGGTGGGCGTGAGTTTTTCTGTTTGTTTCTAAAGGAAAACAATATGAAGCCCTGAAATGTAAGTAACAATGGTGAAACAGATGCGTACGTGGTACATTTTTCTGTGTCGAGAAATCATTCTTGCTGGATGTTCAAAAATGTTTTAGCTAAGCCAACTAGCTTATGTTTCATATGAGATCCTTTTCAGTAGATACGTTTATCCTTTTTCAGTTATAAGATATGGCCTACTTTACTAGGTTTTTGTTCATTATACATATCCCAACGTTTCTGATCATATTTCGGACGCAATTTTGTTCCGGATGGAACTCACCTATTCGCTTCTATATAAATGCAACCCGATTCGCGATCCCCAGAGATGTCCAATCCATTCTTCATTTCAGCGTCAATTCCGTCCAGACAATTTTTTTCCGTTTCGTAATCATCACTCATTGCAAAAAGTAATTAAAAATTATAACTTTGATTCTGAATGATTCCATTCCTGTTGTCTCATCATCTGACGTATTTTTTTTTAGTTATCTCAATAAATGCATCGAAAAAGAATGCGCATCGCATAACAAATTTAGCGGAAATGGATACCGTTTACTCACGATTCGAATTAAAATGCGCATATTCATTCGGAAAGTCGAGTCAAAATAACTGATACAACAAGAAATTTAACTTTATAGTGTTATAACGTAAACCCGTTTTAATCCATTGGAGAGGAACATTTTTGTTTTCAAACGTGAGAGGCAACTTTAACTGCGCCCACTTATTTCCATCCGCCGTAAACGTCACTTCAGCCGGTCCATCCTAATTCTTGTTGTTTGTATCAAACAGATGCATCTTTTCCTTAATTTTGTTTATCTCAATCATGCAACTTTTTCCTGAAATTTCGTGCAGTGTCAGTATGATAACAGGCACGCTATTCGTTTTTGGAGCAGAGAAGTGATGTGCGCGTTACTACTGCCTTGACCATAAATCATGAAAAAATGAGTCTGCAATGTGACAACGGACCAACTGCATCCAGATAAAATGACAATGGAACCTGTTTCATGCATTTCGAATATCTCCACGATTCCCCCGGGGGAGACCTTCCATTTTAAATATTTTTTATAAACCACTAACCCAATGAAGTTGCCTAAGATAACTGCAAGAACAAAATGAGACGCTAGGTTCTATTAGTTTATCTTTTTTAAATTATTTTTTAGACGATTACTTACACTATATTAATACAGAATGTTAGTCAAAACTATTTTTTTTACTTTTCGCGTCAACTGGCAAAGCAAGATAGAATGTCTTTATTAAACCCACCAAGTTATTATATCGTTCGATCTTCACGCATCAAATTATGGCAATTTTTCAGTTCAGCTTCTAAAAACCATTTGATTGAAGTACCGTACCGATACTCGTCAGATAAAAGTCTTCTTAGGAATAAAAAAAGTGATGAAGTAAATAACACAAAACGCTGTTTTAAATTCCGTTCCTCGGTAATATTTTTCCTTTAAAAATCGTTTACTGACTATCTATTGAACAAAACAGCCATTTTCATTCACTAAGTTGGTAGAGAACAAAGGAGAACAGAAATAGGGGACGCATGCGCGTTGTGCGTGTGTGCGACGTGTGCGCGTTGCGTTCCTTTCAAAACACTGGAGAAATAAATGTTTTAACGGCGCCCACTTCATCGTAGCCACATTTCGTCATTAACCATTTTCTTTTGTACTGTGGAGCAGAGAGTGCACGTGCGTTCCAGTTTTCCATAAAGGGCAGTCTGCAATGTGAAAAATGAACCAGCTGCATTATTCGAAAGAAAAGGTAGTTGAATCTGTTGTCCCTGTAAACCACTGGCCATATTTATACCAACCTCCCCGAGACAGAGATCCCTTACCACAAGATTTCGCTCTAAATAGCTTTCTTTTACTTACCCCGCTGACAAAATTCCTCCTATTAAAAATCATGTGGATTCAGATGAACCATCGGCTGTCAAACAACAGATGAATTACTGTACTTCTTGACTTTTATTTCTGTCAATTTCTCTCAGACAGCATGTTTTCCGGTATAATGTCGAATAAAAGAAGTAAGCTGGTTTTGTGGCGGTATAAGAACCACACACGTTCCTACAATGTTACGTGCTGCTACACATTTGCATTTGCTTGAGTAGTAGGTAATGAACATAGCTTTTCTTTTAAGAATTGATTGACTGCCGCACACGTGGCAACGAAAATTAAATGCATTAAAATACGCAATAGATTGCCATCTTTTAGTAGTGTAATTAAGTATAAGAATAATACGTTAGCCTTCTTTACAAAAATTCTTAATGTACAGAAATTGTTTAATCACAATTTCCATTGAAACACGCATTCTTCGTTTGGTTATTCGAGTATAATCAAAACGAAATAAGGAGCTTTATAGTTCTAATACCGTCATCCGTGGAAATCAATCAAAGAAGTAGGCTACTGATGGAATATACGAATTTATTTAGTTGTTGCTTTTTTTGTTTTTTATGTGAGGGGGAGTATTTTAACCGCACCATTTTATTTAACTATTTTTCCTTCTTCGTACACGTCACTTCAGCTGACCCGCATGCTTTTGTTAGCTCTTTTGTTTGTATCAAACAGATGCATTGACTATTTATCTCTGTCACGCAACCTTTTTCTGACATTTCGTGCATTGGTAGTAGTAGCAGTCCCGCTGGCGCTGGGCGCACAATAATGGTCGTTCTGGAGAGCAGACGAGAAGCGCGTGCGCGTTCCTGGTTTCCATAAATGTGAGTCTGCACTCTGCAATGAGACAAAAGGACCAGCTGTATCCAGATGACAGTTGAACGAGTTCCTCAAATGTTTTCTATAACATTTCACTTTGAGTCAGTGCAGACCCAAAGATCTCCTGAACATAAGATCCCGTCGTATTTTAAATAGTTATTCTTTTGATTAACCCTGATTGATAAATAAAAAGTTCTCCCTGTAATAAAAAAAATCACGTCAATTTAGATGACCTACTCGCATTATTTGTGTCAAATAGATGCCGGCTTGCATGTTTTGCCGGTAATTCGTCGAATAAAAGAAGTCAGTTCGTTTGGAAGAGCGCGGTATAGAAGCCAACACGCTCAGTACTGAAGTTCTGTGAGCTGTTACACATTTTCTTGGTGGCAACTAGTTCATCTTTTCGGGCTTTTTACCAATGAGATATGTGTTACGCAAACACACAAATATACACACATTCATGATTGTAGTAATTTTAATATCGTTGCTGTATTTTATACTTATTAGAGGCTACAAGGTTGTGATTGTAATCAAATGTTCACTGAATATTTTAATGGGCAAGTGGTGGCTTATTACAACACACAGAAATTCCCTGCAACATGTCGGTGTATGAAGTAACGCATTTGCTCCAAGCAGCTAACAAAGGAAATTCATTTTCTTCTTCGTCAGACCCACGTACCGAACTCATAAGATCTGGTAACGATGTAGCAATTAGAATACTAATTTAAAAACAAAAACACTATTATAAGGACTATCAGATTACCTTGATGATGAGAAATCAAACGAGAATGGCTGCCGTCTCGACTAGAAGGAGTATATTGTACAGGGCAACATTCTTTGAGACACCCCACTTGAACTTCATCAGAAGGTAAGGCTAATGCAGCATTATTCTTTCCAAGACACGACCTGCGACACTTCACCCAATCATTATATGATTTTAGAGGACGGCCTCCTCGTAATGTCGATTCGAGTTCTGTGGGCAATTTATTTGTTAAAGAAGTACAGGGAGTTGTGGGCATCTGGATCTTTTAAAAGTTTATAAACAAAACTTTTAGATCAAATTACCATACCGATGCTAGAGGAAGCTCCATGAACTATTCCGCAGAAAACAACGAAAAGTAACTGCATCGAGGAGCATAACCATACGCATTTACAAAATGTTATTAAGATCAATTGGATTCTAATAAATACAAGAGGCGAATATTTTTTCCTTACGACTTGGACTGAAATACCCATCTTCATTCTGGAGTAAAGTGTCATGCGCTGTTGCAGTGATAAAAGCCTGTGTGTTTTATAGAGCGGCGAACTCAAACAACAGAATGAAGATTGACGAGAGAGGGCGGCATTTAAATGAGCTTCAAATGAACTCGGTTGCTATCCTAGATTTCTTTTTATGACACATCACACATGATTGTAAGCAACTGTACATCTGCTTTGTTAGTCTGGAACAGATGCATTTTAGGAAAATCTCATCGAGCTAGACGGATCGTTACACTAGCAAACAAATGAATTTCAAAAGGGCTCGAATGAAGCAGCACTAATGGCCAGATCATGAAGAAATTAAATTAAATTTTTTAAATTTTTCCAATACATCCTACGATATCCGCAGCATTTGTATGTGTGCACACAATGTTCCATCATCGCTCGTGACGAACAAAGTGGCGCGGAAACGGATAGGCAAACTACGGCGGCTTACATTTATTACCTTACATTCATTAACACGGTACATTCGTTCTTTGAGTTTTGTATCTGTAGGAAGAGGAGATTATTTGAACTATGAATAAAGGGGATTCAAATTTTAAAATGAGGCAGTAATCACAAAAAATCATTCTAAAGCTCAATTCATTTTATAATTCGATTGCTGTATTTTATGCTTATTTAGGATACAACGGCTATGATTGCAATCAAATATGTTCAATTGAATAATTTAATTGGCAAGTGGAGGCTTGTTGCAGCACGCAGAAATACCCTGCACCATATCGGGGTATGAACGAACGCACTGAACCCAAGCCGTCATCAAAGGATATTCCCCTCCTGCTTCGTCGGTCCCACGTACCGTAATCATAAGATCTGTTAATGATTTAGCGATTAAGTACGTAAGTTAAAAAAAAAAAGAAACATTATTACAAGGACTATCAGCTATTTACATTGGTAAATAGCTAAATAATTGTATTTACCTTGGTAAGTAATGAAACGAGAATGGCTGCTGTCTCGACTAGAAGGAGTATATTCTACAGGGCAACATCCTCTGATACATCCCACCTGTACTTCATCTGTAGGTAAAGCAGTTGCAGCATTATTCTTTCCAAGACACGACATCAAGCACTTTGACCAATCATCATATGATTTCAGAGGAGTTCGCTCCAACAATGCCGACTCTGTGGAAAATTTGTACGACCTTGTTAGACCTTCATGTACGGAGTTGTATTAGTATATCTGAACCTTGTATAAGGTTTACAGCAAAACTTTTAAATCAAGTTAGCTACTATACCGATGCTAGAGGAAGCTCCATGGACAATTCCACAGAAAGCAACGAAAAGTAACTACATCGGGCAGCATAGCATACGTATTTACAAATTTTAAAAATGTTATTATTTGAATTCTAGAATATACAGTCAAATATTTGTTTCTTACAATTTCGACTGAAATACCAATCTTCATTTTGGACTAAACGTAATGCGCTATTGCAGTGATGTCCTAGAGTGGCGAACTCAAACAATAGAATGAAGATTGAGGAGAGAGGGCGGCATTTGTACTTCCATGTCAGGATATGACGATTGCAAGCTTTGAATAGGCTACATTCAATTAATTCTAGATTTTTTCATGACACATATTGTAAGCAACTATACATCTGCTTAGTTAGTCTGGAACAGATGCATTTAGAAAATTCCCTAGCTAGACGGATTGTCTCGCAAACAACTGATGCGATTAAAGGAGAACTTCAGCTTTTGAAAATACTGTTTAATTTTAGAACTCATTTTGATGCTGGATATGATAAGGATCCTAGAAACAACGAAAAAGCATTTTATTGTGTATTTTAATATATCTAGTTAATATAAAATAATACAAAACGTCAATTAATGTTCAGTGTCTCGTTGTTAATGTTTTTTAACAAAAAAAAAAAGATTAGGCTACTGATTATTTGGGAAGAAACGTGAATCTTCGTTCGCAAGTTGGTAGAGAGAGCAGAGACAGGGGACGCATGTGCGTTCAGTACCATATTACGTATGGGGTGACACCATTGTTTTTTCTGTCATCAGGCACTTCTGCGTAGCCACATTTTCAGCAGAAAAACGACTGCGCGTTCCTACCCTCCATAAAAGTGAGTCTGCATTGTGACAAAAGGACCAACTGCATCCAGATGAGATGATAGCTGAAACTGTTCAATGCAGATTTGAAATTTCTACATCATTCGTCTCTCAGGGGTGCATGTATACCGGTATTTCGTTGAGTAAATGTAGACAGTTTCGTTTTGTATTTGTATACAAGCCCCGCACACGTTACTGTATTTATGTGCGTTGTTACATATTTACTTCGGTATAGTACGTACCGACTCGTCCTTCCCGAACTTCTTTCCAATGAGTCAATGAAATTATACGCATATTTAATAAAGCTTCCAACAAAAAGCAATTTCAACTAGGTCAGCCTGTTAAGCGACTATTTTAGCGGAATTTGATCGGTTTTAGAACTACATCACCATCCAGCCTACATATTACAGTACATCCAGGCTTCCTCATGCACGCTAAATCTATTTAAAAAAGATTACCAAGTTTTCAACACGCATGATACCCAAATGCTCTATTGCTATGTATCCTTCTTTATTAAAAAATCTAGCTCAATATTTACTTGTTGTCTGCCACATTGTACGTATAATATATGTGTGGAGATGCCACTTATTAAGGACCGCGACGAAAAATTTGACGCGCAAACGGCTTACATTTATTTACCCAGCAAGCATCTACATTTGTTCTTTATTGCGCTTTGTGTATCAGTAATGCGAGGTAATTCTTTGAACTAATAGTATTAAAAATAGATGATTCTAATCTCGTAATATTTGGCGTCAAAGAAGTATTCATCACAGTGCTCAACTCGTTTTCATCCACTGCTGTATTTTATGCTTATCTTGTTAGGTAACAAAGCTGTGATCGCAATCAATTATTTAATCAAATAGTATAATTGGCAAGTGGGGGTCTATTGCAGCATGCAGAAAAACGCTGATCATTAGCGGGCGGGTATGATTGTAAGCATTGATTCCATTGCGCGGCCAAAGGATATCCTAAACTTTTTTCTTCGAACCCACGTACCGAACTCATAAGATCTGGTAATATAAATGTAGAGAATCAAGTTTTATTAGTCTAAAAAACATATTTTAAGACCATCAATGAACAAGGTAGATTACCTTGAATATGATAGATTGACATTGTCTTAAATATCATTGATCTAAAGATTACCTTGATGTTTAGAAATCAAACGAGAACTGCTGCTGCCTCGATGACTAGAAGTAGTATAATGCAAAGAATAGCAGCAACTTTTCATACACGTCATCAACTTTTTTTCAGTAAAGTAATACGTAGCTTCTCCTTTACTTTTTTTGTTAAGACACGAACGATTGCATTCACGCCAATCAGCAGACTGAGATCTCAGAAGATTTCGCTTCAATAATCTCGAGTCGAGTGCTGTGAACAGTTTATAAATTTCTTTTTTATCAAGTATTGAATAGCATGCTAGTATTTGGACCTTGTATAAGGTTTACAAAAACAACTTGTAATTTAACTGATATACCAATGCTAGGCGAAGAGGGAGTTCCGTGAACAATTCCGCAGAAAATGACTAAAAGTAACTACATTAAACAGCATAACGTGCGATTTACAAAATGTTATTAAAGTAATTTTAAATTGCATCGTGTACAGCCATATAGTTTGTTACTTACGATTTTGACTGAAATACGCATTTTCATTTTGGAGTAAACCTAATAATGCGTTGTTGCGGTGAAGAAGCTATGGCCTAGAGTGGCGAACATTTGCAGAAAAGAGATACATTTGCGTTCGTTTTAAAGTGGAGACATGCGCGACGAATGTTTTAACTGCGCCATTTCTACATAGCCACATTTTAGACAACACAAATCGTCGCTATGTGACCCATCTGCATCTTTGTCATGCTTAAACAGATGCTCCTCGGAAACTTTGGCAGAGATTCAGTTCAATATTTCGTGATTTTCATCTATTCCAAAACAATTACACCATCCTTCCCCAGTTTGGAACTAGGATTGCCATGGATAACTTCCAAAGCCCAAATGATGACGATAGAACAATTGTCGCCGCAAAATTGAAATAATTCCTGAGAAAATAAAACATATTTTCAAAGTTCAATGCTTGGTATTTATCAATAACGAGCATTTTCAGTACACATAGAGAAATGCGTGTCCAGCTGTCGAGTATTTATGGAAAGGACGTGTGAGAAATAATAATATATTTGCGTGAATTAAACAGCATCGGAAATCTTGCGCGTAACAGTAAACAAGGCTCGATGAGTTCGTCTTCTTTTTCTCTTTCTCTTTCTGACCGCTAAATTGGCTTCTGGGTATGACGGTACCACAAAACCGGCCGTTGCCATTCCGAGTGACCCAGATGGGCATGTAACTCCATACCCAGTCGATTGCGAAAGACATTGTCAATGTGTTCGAGGACGTTGCTGCGGTGAACTAGCGAATCAAACTCGGGAAAGGGCGGACGATGAGCCCGTCGCAGTCGTCGGGAGGCGTTCCGGTAACATTTCCACGGTTGCGGTTCTACAACGACATTGTCTGCCCAAGTAGAAAGACAGGCAAGTAATGAATCCAATCCAGCATCGCCGTGATTGAGATGGACCCACATAGTCGTCGAGAAGCAGAATGCGATATCAAATCGTTCCCGACCGCCGTGATCCTGCAAATAACGGGTCAGCAGCCGGTCTCGTTCTTCGGCTTCCGTCACGACGTTCAAAGTTTGAAACTGCAGGGTCGCCGGCTCCTCTTGGCTTAAACTTTCGTTGGCTCTTTCCACCAGCTGTGCGTCCAAATCGACACCCATCATGCGTACAGGTCGTCCAGATGACGACAGCATCCCGTGCAGTCCTTTAGTCAGCTCCTATCAACATATAGTCATTATGAATGCATTTACGTACAAAGCGTGGACGTCGTTAGCACCGGCATGTTTCTCGTCCACCTGTTGTTCATTCGACGACCCGGTAAGTATGCGGAATAGGAATTCCAACGGTAAAGCAACAGGAGGTTTCGTATATGGCCACTGTCCCCTTGTTTGCTCGATTGAATCGCAATCTCCTACAAAATGCGTAACCCAAACTGCGACGGGGAAAAAAGTACGGCTTTCACAACAACATTCCTTCCCTCTCTCCAGTGTCTTTTTCCGGGACAACGCCAGTAAGTGAAAGAGAAAAAGGAAATCTTAAGCTATAGCTACTCGACACGACGCCAAGAATATAATCGGTGCGTTGTTATAACGATGACGTGGAAAGGGAACACAGTTGTGTCATTGCTCGCTCATTCGAATACGTGCTCACTTGGTGGAACTAGATCCCGCTTTACGGAGGAGGCACCGAGTTAGAGGAGGTTTGAATCGCCTGGGTTGCTATCTATTTTTCAATTTCTGGAAACACTCGGCTATAATCAGAAATGTCTTGCTAGAAAGATAGTTGGTGCATGCTTTATTATTTGGTGGTCAGTTCCCACTGATCGACTGTGATGTCGACCACTGATTTACTCGAACATTGTCGTCCGATTCTTATTTTGCCCATCAACACCTTGTCTTTTTTTCTTCTTTCTTTTACTTATTCAACCGTGTCAACAGTTGCTGCGAGTTTCAGGGCATTCTATCCGACAACAAGCCATAATATCTCAACGCATTCCGCTCATTATTCGGGAAGGGAAAAAGAACTGATAAATGCATGAGGTAAAAGTTTTAAAGATTTTTGTCCTCTGGGCTCTTGATGAACAAAAAATCTCGATCAGCCTGCACAATCTCAAAGGGCAATCGTTGTAAATCATATTCTCACTGACATTCCTCGTTAACTATCGAGGAAATAAAAAATTCTAAACAGCCCTAATCAAGTTTAAACTATATCGTTTCAGACATGATAAAAAAAGAGGCATTTGCGTATGCATTAGCGTTAGGCCGTTGGCCGCCCGGAGGTTTAATATTGCAAATGGCATGGTTTACGAACGCACCGCTAAAATGGCTATTTGTTGACGTCTGTACAGAATAACGATCGGGTGCAATTGTAAGACCCCACAATATGTAACCACAATTTGAATCCATAGAAACTATCTATTAGACCAATCGATAATTACCCAAATACTACACCAGGAAAAAGCAACAAGGAATAGCAGAAAATATTTACGAGACATAAACATCCAACCAAAAAGCTAGCGTACGGTTTACAATGTGAGAAAACTTACTCCAGTATTACAGCCAACGTCGAGGCAACGGAGAGTCTGATTTGGTGGGAAAAAATCGCAGAACTTTCCCTGGAATAGAGCCAGCCGATTTTGGGGTGGATTAAACTCATAATAATTGATAAAATTCCCAAACCGGGCAGCACCGGGTTCAAATTCGTCGTTCTCGGTAGCGGCCATGTGGTCGTGGTCGTCTGCTACAATTTTGACAGCGTCGACTGCATTGCGGAATTTTCAAGTCCCGTCGTCTGTCAATGTCACTCGCCTTTATTTAACCACGTATTTGTTTTTTTCTGTTTTCCCCGTTTATTTTTCCGTTTTCACTGAGATGAAGTTGAGCAGAACATGACTTTTGGGCCACTGTTGTTGCAGCCGTCGAATCTAGCACCATTGGACGTCCTTCGCTTTATGATATTCGGAATGGAGGGACAAGAGGGCGATCACAATGGGGGACTGGTAGGAAAAATCACCATATTGGCCGTTTTGGATTGGATTTCTTCGCTAGCTATGATTGTTGGCGGTGTTTTACCATATGTTCCACAATATTTCAAAGTTAAGAAGACACAAAATGCTGATGGCTTTTCTCTCTATGTCTGCCTGACACTCTTGATTGCAAACATTCTGAGAATTCTTTTCTGGTAAATATCAAGTCTTTTTTTAATCTCTTCTGTAGACTAACATTTTTGTTTTATCTCTAGGTTTGGCAATCGCTATGAAACACCGTTGTTGGTGCAATCTGTTGTCATGAACTTGGCTATGCTGGCTATCGTCCAGCTGTGTGTCAATGTAAAACAAAGCAAGCAAATTATTCGCGCAAAGGAGAAACTATTTACTGGTATGTTAAACTACATAATCCCTTTGAATATTTTTGGAAAAAGTTGACAGTATAGAACCCTAGCTCCTATTTCATCCTTTGCTTAACATATCTTTGAGCTATAATTTAGTTGACAAACTAAATAGTTGATGAGGGTTAAATGGTTTTATTGGTGATAGGTTGATTAACACTTCACATCTTTCTCCTTGTTCTCCAATTTTGAATAGTGCATACATGTCTGGCTTTTGGGCTATGTCTATCAACTTGTGGTGATTTAGTTTCAAAGAACTGGTTTTTCTTTACAATTCTATTCAACAGATGGATCAGGAACCCCATCCTCTTTAACACTTAGGGGTACGTTATTTCAAGTTGCGATTTTATGTGTGGGGTTTGTACGGTATTCGGTTATTTAAAAATTAATAATTTTTTTGGTTTTTAAAATCACATGGGTTTCGTCTGAAAAGACTTTGGTTTCATCAACAATCACGAGCTTTCACCCTTTCTTCCTATTTCTCTTCCCGGAATGCAACTTCTTATTTCGAACGCACGCTGACCCCGCTAGAAAAATCGACCTCCCGTGTATTAGCGCTTGTTTTAATTTTCTCTTTTCAAATCAGATTTCGATTGGCGCTATTTCTGGAAATGGACCGATTTCCGTTCGTACGTAGAATTTATTGCAGCGTTCACTCTCGTGGCCTCGGTATTGACGTACCTGTTTGTTGGGTACGTCGTTTACGTGGAGGTGCTCGGTTTTACATCACTGCTTATCGAAGCCATGCTGGGCGTGCCACAGTTCTATGACAATTATATTTCCAAATCCACCCTAGGGATGAGGTATGTGTGAGCTCAATACTTCATGGGAATTTTTTTACTCATACAATCAATCTTGGGCGTTTTATTTCCTTATTGTAGCCGAGCGATGGTGTTTCTGTGGTTGGCCGGAGATTCATTCAAAACGCTCTACTTCCTTACTCGACAATCCCCAATGCAGTTTTGTGTTTGTGGTTCGCTACAAATCGCTGTGGATTTGGCCATCCTTTCGCAAACGGTTTGGTACGGCACGACGCCTGGCCGTCGTAAGGGGCTCCACGTAGTTCAATAAAAAAAACCATAGCAATTTGCATTTTTACCTGAATTCTTTTTCAATGTCAAATTTTCTTCAATGAAAAGAAGAAAGAATTTTCCACATTTACATGGATGTTTTTTTCGTACAAAAAATTCAATTTCCTGTTTGGCTAAATTTAGACATATAGTCAGGTGCCTACTAGTCGGTATTGTGTTTTCATTATCGATTGATGTCCGCATGCCTTTTTGCCTTTTACAATCGAAAACCTGCCATCGAAGTTGATTTATATGCAACATTTTTCCATTATTCCGTCTATATATTTGTGTCTTTATACACTTCACTTCATTGTGTTGATATTCAATTCTGAATCGAAAAATACACTTCATATTAGACGTTGCATCCCGGCAACAGGACAAATTCATGGGCACTTGATAGTGTACACAAAACATGGCAATTGATAGCAATTAGGAATCATTCTTTTTTTTTGTACAATCACAGCTGGATAGTTATCTGTTGGGTTTTATCCTTAAATCATGTAAGAGAAGTAAAAGGGTAAGTCTTACTAGTCATGATTCATAATTATCCAAAGTTGTTTTTGTTTCAATCTCGGAAATTTGTCGAAGCCCTTTGGCATCACGAGTCACGAAAAGTAGAGGTCAAGGCGCTTCGGAATAAATTATCTAAGATCTAGCAACGGAAGAGAAATGAGTGTTTTTCCAACACTTAGTATAGAATTCCGATCCATCGGATGACTGCGAACGAAAAGGTCAATAGGGTTGGAATTAAGAAGGATTGGTTGAGACAAGATTCTGAAGAGGAAGAAGCCGTTTGCTTGTTGGCACCTGGTCGCGGGTTTCTAATAGTCTCCGGCTGTTGGGGCTGGAATAGGCACTTGGAATCGCTCAGGCTTACCATGCTGTCGATCAATGCTTGACACGTTTTCGTCAAAAACTGTATGTCGGCAAATTTCAGCTGTTGATTTGAAGAAGAGGAATCACCTAGAGAAAACATGTTTAGCATAAATTACATATTTGAAAATTCCGTTATTAAATAAGAAAAACTTACATTGTTGATGATAGCACTCTTGCATCACCCCGCGGTAAGGTGCTGAAAATTAGATATAATAATTTAATGCAAAAAACTGGTTTCACGATGTTGTTGGGCCGACAATAATTACCTGTGTCTGTAAGAAGAACAGCAGGGAAAGACCGAGAAAAGCCTTCGATGTTGTGGTACCAAAATCGACTAAATTAAAAAGAAATTGTAGACGAAGTGCTCCAATTGTAGAACGAGTTATAAATTGGACCAATTTTATTTATTTTTTTTTACCTATGATCGCTGCGCAAGAGATCTATCCAGTCGGCTAATCGTTCAAGTTCTTCTCCGACATCAGCTACCAAATTCATTCGTACTTTTTTCATGCGGTATTTACTATTAGTTGACTTGATTGTTTCGACCGGTGTATCTGCAATCAACGAAACAAAAGTTAGAAAACTCGTAATGAATTCGTGCACACAAACAAAACACTCACCTGTTTTCATAATTGTATATTCTGTATTATCAACCCGAAACTTTCTCGTGTTTACGTGCAACGCATCTCTGGGTGGATTCTTTTTCTGTCGCAATTTCCCTTCGCCCCTCCAATGGGATGCAAAAGTATCGGCCAAAGTAGCATCCACATCTTTTCTGTAGAGAACTGCCAAAAAGTCACCAGTCTGGTTTTCTGCCTGTACAATTTGGACAATTGGTAAATTTTAGAAATCTCTAAAAGAGCTATATGACGTAGTGATAATACTTTTAAATCTTCCCAGAATTCTGGTAGTGCTTTTTTCCACTCGGGGGACAATGTTTGAGACATGTGAGTCTCGTTGTAGTTCATGATCGTATCCAAAATGTAAGCTCCCTTGAGTTTAGCTCCGTGCGGTTTCAGAACTTGCTGGATTAGAAAGTCCCGCACAAAAAAGATGCTTCCCAAGCAACCGACTTCCTCCAGATCGAAGGCAACAAAGACGATGCTATGCTTAGGGCGACAACCTCCCTCAGTCATGGCTCTGGCGACCTTAATCGGATTTCATATTAAGTGGTTTGATTAAAACATTTTTCTTTGACAAGTTGATGATGAGAAAAAAAAAACTTGTTTTTACCTCGAGAACGGCCGTCACGCCGCTCCCATTATCATCCATTCCGCCGGAAAAGGGAACCGTGTCCCAGTGTGCGCCGATGACCAGGACTTCGTCGTCTTTGGTGCCCCACAACTCTCCGGGAAGAATTCCGATCACATTCGTTCCGTTCGGGGTGTTTCCTTTCCCCTCTCCAAACTGCGCATTAGCAAGAGAAAGTGTGATGTGGCCGTGAAGGAAAGTTGCAAATTCACATTTGCTGGTCAAATGATAGAAAGTTTTGGCTTGAATCGCCGACTTACCAGTTCCGAGAACTCTTCCGGGTGGAATATTTGATTGCCCGTGACCAGTCCGAAGGAACGCATTTTGCTCGTCAGATAGCGGACGACATTGGCACGCACAGTTTGATTATTAATGTAATTCCTCGCGGTACTAAACACAGTGGTGATCATAGTGGAGATATGTTCATGGTCTGCGCTCAAGAGATTCATCTCATTGCGCGCGGAGCGCAAACGACGTCGTTGGCGCTGATCTTCGTCCAACGACTCCACATCCTCGAAATGGTACAGCTCTCCGTCGACGAATAGCCGACTATCATTGGACAATTGAATAAAGCTCTGAGTTGTGAAATTCGTCATCGTCGTCGTTGAAGAATTAGCGACAACCCCTTTCGCCACTTGGTCGTCGACGAAGCTGTAAGCAGGAAGTATGGTGCTGATGTTAGTTATCGCTTCACCGGTGAAACTCCGTAACTCTCGCGGTCTAGCCACTTCCACTGTCGTCGAACCATCTGGATACAAACTTTGATGATTATCACGTGTACACTTGACGCCATTGACTAACAAAACTGCAACTTACTGAAGAGCCCGGGGAAAATGAGCACTTGCGTTCCTTGTTGCGGGACTCTGCCCATGCTGAAAAACATTTTCGTCCATTCTTCCATCAGTCTTCTGTCATTTTCTCTTTCTTCATCCAGCACTTGCTCGGTTACGTTACCAGCTTCTGACACTGTAGATGCATCTAGCAATGTACCATTCGCCCCGTCTCGTTGCTGATAACAAAGACCTGTGCAAAACAAATTTAAAAAACCGCTATTATTATCGAACCAATGATGGTGATTGTAGTAGTAAAATGCTTTTATACTCACTCAAGGATAAATTGCAGAGCAATAGAATAATCACATTCATGGTCGAATAGCAGCTGCAAAGGTTAGACAGTGTGTTTCCAAGTCTCACTCAAGATACAATATCCTATGGGCGAAATACAGGAAATCGTACATAAGAGATGGTTACGTAACAGTGAATACATAGTAATAGACCCAACAAATAGAGAGAGAGAGAGAGATGGCGGGATTTCTCCGGATGGATGACCGCGCAACTTTTTCTTTTTTGAAAAATAAATAAATGTGAAACTTAGTCATCGGTCGTGAGGAGAGTTTCTATCCTTATTTAGTCATTGACACGCAGAATAAATCGGTGACGTAGAAACGGAAGCCAAAGTAACATGGAATATTCGGAAGGCATAATGGATTTAAAAATCGATCGAAAGCATCTTGTCAAAGTAAAAGCATCTACAAGTGGGGCGCCGTTTCCGTTCTATTTGAATGATTGACATTCATTCCCGTTGTTCCTATTCAAACTTGTCATCTGCCGACCTCCCCTACCGTTTAGAACAGGAATCCGTTCCGCTTTGACGGGCTACTTGGAAATCGACGAGAAAGGAAATCATTCCGCAAACGATTGGGAGTTTCTAGATTTTGCCAGTTTTATTAATTATTGGGGATCTCTGTTGTAGTGGACTCGGAACTGGGCGGACGTACGGTCCTCGTTCATCTCAAAGTGAAATCAATAGACTTTGAAGAAATTACTCAATCGTGAAAGCGTGACAATCCTCCACATCGAGGATTCGCTTTGACAGATGTAAATAAATGACGACGGCGATGACACAGACAAAATTGCCCAATGCAAACAAACGAAACAAAAGAATTCCATTTTTCTCTTCCTACTGGGACAGTTGAAGGATTATTATTGCATCAAAGAATAATATATTCCTACCGTGAAGATCGGTGAAATGCCGAACGAATGACAGGTGCACGTGGGCTTGCGTCTAGCGCAATCGCACAACAGGTGAAAAAGTCGGAGAAACCAAGCATCGACTGTGAATTAGGGCACTTGAACAGGATGTACTGACTATGAATGCGACGGTACTGTCAGCTGGGTTTTCTGAAATTTTATTTGGGCACTAGCGAAAGAGAGAGTATGAGAGAAATGACACCAAAAAGAGAAAGGAGCGAGAGTGAACGTCTTCGAACTCGGACCTGGACTGTGGTCCAGGCTGCCTCTACCTGTGCTCTTTATAGACAACAACGCCCTCCCCCTCTCCGACAGACACACACTAGCTTTCAGAACGATGAGAGATCGTGTCACTAGCTTTCTCTCAAACAAACTTCCGACTGTCGCCTTCAAAATTCAAACCAATTTAGATGGAATAAATAAAGTTGCGCGAAAGTGGTGGAATAAAAGATTGAGCTGAATCCTGCAGCTGAATCGTGAATTGATGACACGGATTTTCCTTAACGCTGCACACATCATCCCTAGCTAAACAAATTAGACATTGGACTGTAAAAAGACAAGGCCACTAGTGCCGAACCGGCAGACGGCTTTTGATTAATTGCTATTGTTTCCACTTACGTTTATGGCGAGCGATTAACCAGCGCGCGCCGGATGTGTGTCACAAAGTACTACGTGATCGTACAAAATCCGGTTTGTATATAGTCGCCGTCTAGTGTGATGTGGGTTCGTGCAGTCTCATCGGAAGCCGTGCGTAGTACTGGGAAAAACCCACAACGCACTCTCGATGCTGCTGGTTTCAAGTTGAAGAGTGATGCATGCAGTCATGCAGCAGTGGGTGCACTGCTGGCTGCTCTTCTATGCCGGCCCAGTTGAATGGCTAAAGTCTAGCCATCATTGGGTAGTAATACAGTATCTGAACGAGAGAGAAAGCGACGTATGATAGGGGGAATAGACTTTCACTGCGATCCACACCGGAATACGTAAAAAGAAGCCCTCTGTTATCCTTGTTCCCTGCTAAGTTAATTGAATTGCTTTTCTATTGGAAAGTACAACTTTTTTTTAAAGCCACCAGCCTTTTTTTTTTCAATGATGGGGCCGAGGCAACTTGGTGCTGGCACAGTACTGGCGAAAAGCGGATGAGGTACACTGACATGTATCATTTCATTTGGCGTTCTTTTGGGACAACTTGCAGAGTTTTTATCATGCGGGCTGGATCAAAAAGAAGACGGATGCGAAAAAGACAGTTTTTTTTACACCCATACGACCCCTACCGGAGAGAGAAGAAAGGAAAGAAAAGAAAAAAAACGAGTTTCCAAGAGTCTCTCAAGAACAAACGTCGCCCAAGTAGGTCATGTCGCCATCGGCCGTTTCTCTTCGCTCCGTGTCGGCTGATCGCCCCGGTATTTTCCCTGCGCTGGCCGTTATCTCATACCTGTAGAAAACGGGCATTTCAGGCTGTTGTCTAATGTGACCGAGAACGGTCATGGCGAACAAGTGGACGCTGTTTATTGCTGTTTTCGTTATTTGCACTGTTTTGGCTTGGTATTCCTTCAATTGCAACATAAATGATGGTTTATCAATCCGCTTCGGCAAGCAAGTGAAAATCAAAGAAATGTTGTTCTTTTTTCGCGTGCCCAAAACGGGTAGTGAAATGACAGCCATGCTGCTTCAGTGGCTACAGGGCGTCAATAACTTCCGGCACGTACGTTTACAAAACACCGTTCATCGACGCCTAGATATGTTCGAGCAGGTAGGTAGAGCGTTGTTTCTTTGCCTCGATTGTCCCCATTATTTCAAACAACCATCATCGAACTGTACACTTTGTTATTGCATTTGATTATGCAGCTGAATTTGCGTGATGAAATCTTGGGTGTTTTGAAAGCGAGCGAGGGGCTTCCAGTAGCTTTCGATCGTCACATTTACTTCACCGATTTCGAGCGACTTTACCAAAGGACAACGGAAGTTATCAAAGTTAACTATTTCAGCAGCGTACGAGATCCCATCGACCGTATTGTGTCCCAGTTTTACTATGCTCGAGCCACCCCGAGACCAGATCTGAGCCTTCCTCCAAACTTGTCGTCTCGCCAACCATCAACTACGTCTTGTAGGTCACCGATGACGTTCTGCACAGACGTAGGCTACCCTATATTACTAATCTTACACTTAAACACGCAGATAAATTTCAAACAATGGAGGAGTGTTTAGAAGCAGCCGAACCAGAGTGCTCGTTCGTGACGGGTCAACACTACGACCTGCAAATTCCTTATTTTTGCGGTCACGATGAACACTGCACGTAAGTAAAAAAAATTGCAAATTACCTTGGTGATTAAGTGACTATCCGACTCTTCGCCAATCAGACAACTGAATAACGCCCAAGCGCTGGAACAAGCTAAAGTTAACGTTAAACGTCATTTCCATGTCGTCGGTGTACTGGAACACCTTAATTGCACACTGCGGGTGGCAGAACGGAGGATCACACCTTTCTTCGCAGGGGTTCAACAAATGTATTTCAACGAACTTCTAGGTAAAGGGAACAAACAAAAAATTGTTTACGTTTTGCACGAGTGGTTCACTTCAAAAACGGGTTTTGATCAGTACATATTCGGATTGATTTAGAGCCAAAGAAAAATAGAAACCAGGGGCGACCAAGGCAACTTCGCAAAGACTTGCAATTGGCCTTGAGAAAAAATTTGACGATGGAGTACATGTTTTATTCCTTTGTGAAAAAGAGACTTCTTGAGCAATGCGGCGAAAGTGACTTCAAAGGCTAAACACGCTTGTCCTACATCGGGTCAATTCTAGTCATTGCAATTCATTTCAGGAATAACCAGACATGTTATTTTTATAAGAAGAGATCTCGCGAAAAATACATTTTGAGTGAAAAATTTGTACCATGCTTTTTATTTGGATACGACATCATGTAGCTTTAGGGTCAGGAATTTTCTTATTTTTGGCTTGGTGAATGAATTTTTGCACCAAGCTTTCGATACAGAAAGGATCGTCCTTCTTAACATTCTTCTTTTTGCTAACAGGTTTCTGTACAGCTATAGCAACTGGATCGGGAGTCGGAGTTACGGCAGTTTTCTTGGCACGGCCAGTACGATTAACTGAAGGGGTCTTAGTTTTGTTGGTGGTACGGGGTTTGGGAGATACTGCAGGGGTTGATGGTTTTTTGGTGGTATGGGGTTTGGGAGAAGGTAGAGGGGTAATAGGATGAATGGTGAAAACTGGAGTACCATCATCAGCCATGTTGAGAGCAACTTGTGGAACTTGTGGCTTAGGGACTAGAGAATTTTTATTCGGAGTGCGAATCGGAGCAGGAGCCGGTGCGGATGAAACTGTACTTTCGTCGGAACTAGTCACGTCGACAGTAGGGCGAGATTTCTTCACTTGAGGAACTCGGGGCGTTTGAGGTTTCTTAACTTGTGAAACGGATTTTCTTCTGCTCGGAAGCTCAATATTTCCCCAAACAGGCATGGAATCTGGTGTCACGATTCTTGGCTCTAACCTTTCACATGAAGAATCGTCAGTATCAGGTTCAATCGTTCGCTTCTTGCGTCTTTGTCGAGGTGTTTTAATGCTTGCGTCATTAAGCTGTTTTTTCGCTTCTGAAACTACTTCTGGACTTTCAGGTAACGTTATCGGCTCTGAAGTTGGGGTTGTCTCCTCAACCAACGATTTGGAGCTCGTCAATTCTGTCAACTTGTATGGAGAAGAATCTCGGGAACGGGGTATGTTCGGAGTAGGTGTCTGGGATCTTGATGCATCACCTTCCATCAAGAAAGAAAATGATTCAATATACACATCGGTGTCGTTCGATGGTTGACTTTCTGTGGTGTCCAACAAGTCTGACAACAATGGGCTAGGACTGGGAGTAAGTCCAGAATTGGGTGGAAGGTAATTAGATTTTTTCATCACCGATTCCACTTCTTGATCATTAGCACTAAAGACCGACAGAGTTGGGCTTGATTGAGCGGAAGAGATTGGAGACATCCAATCAAAGATATTTTTTTGTTTGGGTACAACAGCTTTAGGTTGATATACAAGCTGTTGATTTGAAGGCCATGAGAAGGGTTTGCTGCTTATTATTGGAGGTGGTGTGGCTGCATTGCTTGAAATACTGCTTGCAGTGCTAGCATGTGATGCCCAAGACGATACTGCAAAAAAAAGATGACTCAAATTAAACTCATGATCAAAATATAATTAAATAATATGTAGATAACTAAAATTCCTCTCATGTCATTTATTTGAAAGTAAAAAAACTTTGACATTCTTAGACAAATTTGATGAGTGATTTTAAACAAATTAATAAATCTTTGCAGCTCTCGAGAATAATGAACCTGCCAAACAATGGTTTGGTTCTTTAGAAAGGATTTAAGTAATAATACTGACCTGAACAACTTGAAGCCATTGAGTCTGTATCCATACTCCTTGTTTTCAACTTTGTTGTTGGAGATTTAGCTGCTGTTGCAGAAGCTACAGCATGTGATACTACTAACGGGCAGACATTCTGTGAAAACAGTGGGAAAGGACACTGGAGAAATAAATAATACATTAGAACAAGTTATAAAAATATTTAAAAAAAAAATAGAAAAAAAGACTGTACTGTTGTGTTTTCACAGAAAACAGCAGCTTCTTCCAGATTAATCTGGTAAAGCTTCACTGACGAACGTATTCCGCCGGCTGCACACGAGGGGCACTCAGCCGGTACCTGCATAAAGTTGGAAGCTTTATGAGTAAAGTATTAACAAGTCACACCAAAACTAAAGAAATTCAATAAAGAAAAGTGTACTACATAATACAATCACGAGAAAACATTGAACTCGAAGAAATAACCTACGTTTGTCGCCATGAGTAGATCTCACGCCAAATCTATCCGTCACACACCACAGAGAGACAGTGAGACAGAAGACAGTTCGTAATCAAACGTATTCTGCAAGGGGCGATGACCCGATGTTGCCATATCTAAAATATTAACCCTTCAGTTTTCTTCCAGACTTTTCCAAGTTCCAACTTCCATCAGATTCCATGAATCTTTCTCTCTGTCAATACAGAATTTATTCTTTCAAAAATGTCAGCCACATCCGAATAATGATACGTCGAGTCAAGTGTAGTAGCAAATTTGTCATGTTTCAAATTTCTAGAAGCTTCATTGATTACAGTCTGATTCAATGGGCAATGTAATAGTTTGTTAATGAAGTATCTAGCGCTGGGCCAAAATGGTGTATTTTTGTTCACGAAGATGATAGCAAGCGCGTTTACTATGCCAACAGAAGATCAAATTAATTACTCAGGAAGTTGACAAGAACGAAAATTAGCCGAATGTTAAGTGCACAGCAGTAGCGTGAATGAAGCCATGTATTAGTTATCGCTCGCCATGAGAGTTCCAAAACACAAGAGAGGAAGGATGGTTTCATTATTCCCTCATGGACTCTTCAGTTGGTTCAGCTGCGGGCGCGCCACCAGCATCGGCACCCTTCTTCTTAGATCCCGAAACGATATCGTCGATACGCAACAGCAAGATCGCCGTCTAAATGAAAATGAATCGATAAGCATTTTTTAAACCGAATTGTTTCATCATGTAAAACTAACCTCGACGGCAGTCTTCAGAACTTGAAGTTTCACTGCAAGAGGATCCCAAATACCAAGATCCTTCATATCGGCTAGTTCACCAGTTTCGCCATTGATACCCCAAGTTGTTCCGCCCGTGGCATGCTTTGCTCGGAGTGCAGTTAGAGTACGAATGACGGTGGCTCCACAGTTTTGGGCCAAAGTTCTAGGAATCACTTCGAGAGCTTGAGCAATCGCTCGGTAGGGACCCTGAGTCACTCCGGCCAAACTCTTTGCTTTCTCAGCCAGAGCCTAGAAAAGAAACTTGTTGGAATAAAACGCATGGAATACTAATTAACCATGTAACATACGTAAGCCAAAGCCATTTCAGCAGCACCACCTCCAGGAACAAGTTTGGGCTCCAGTAGAACGTTACGGGTAACGTTCATGGCATCTTGCAAATTTCGCTCTACCTCATTCAGAACATCTTTGGATGCTCCACGGAGAAGAATCGTGCATGCTTTAGGGTCTTCACATTCAACAACGAAGCAGAAGTACTCGTCGCCGATCTGCCGGACAGCACAAGCATTTCGTTTTATTTTGAAACCGAAAAAATCAAATGACAAAAGATAGGTTACCTTTTTGATTTCAAAAAGACCAGCTTGTGTGCCAATATCCTCTTCACGAATTTCGTCCGTGCGATTAACAATTGTAGCACCTGAAGCGCGGGCAATACGATTGTTGTCTGATTTCCGTACGCGACGGATAGCAGTAATACCGGCCTTTTAAGACAAACAAATATGAGTAACTAGATACAAAAAGGTACAAAAGGTTAAAGGTATATAATTACTTTAACCAAATAGTGTTGAGCCAAATCTGAAACTCCCTTTTCAGTAAAAACTACATCCGGTTTGACCCGAATGATGTCTTCACATGTCTTTTGGACGAACTCTTCTTCTAATTCCAGAATACGAGTGAAGTCTTCTTCTTTCATGATTTCAATGTTCGTCTAAAAACGAGATTATATAAAATTCAAATATGTAAAGCATTTTTTAGACTAGGCATACTTGGCTCTCTCCTTTCTTGTATTCCAAGTTGCAATCTAGCAACAGAATGCGTGGCTTGACGATGTGACGACGCATTTTCGGGTGAGTTACATCTTTGTTCAACATAACACCCCGTAGAACACAAGAATCTTCCATAGTGCCACCAGGAACCTAACAGTAAGGCAACTGTTGAAGAATCGTTACAAAGAGTAAAGAATAAAAATAAATACCTTTTCAACTTTCGCGTATCGCTTGATGTCGATCTCACGGCGGCCATTGTCATCGACAATGACTGTGCTAACGGCGTCGAGAGCGATTTGACAGGCTTGTTCGGACCAACGGTTAATGAATTTTGTTCCTAGGCATGACTTGATAATGGAAAGCAACTGAGAACGATCATTGATGTCGACTGGAGTACTAAAAATGAGGGAAAAGAAAACATTAAACATATGAAGCCAAATGCACATAAAGAAACAAACCTGATTTGGTCCCTAAGAACAGTCACAGCATCTTCTAAGGCTTGACGATAGGCGGAAATGATCAAAGTCGGATGCATCTGTTGTGTCAAGAAGGGTTCTGAGACAGCCAGAACTTCTCCAGCTAGAATAATAACCGATGTAGTACCATCTCCAACCTATTACATTAATACAACCATAGAAACAATAGAGTAAAATTCAATTGAAATATTTTAGTTAAATTACCTCTTCATCCTGTGTGCGAGAGATCTCAATCATAGACTTTGCAGCTGGATGTTGAACAGTTATTTCTCTGAGGATGGCATTTCCATCATTGGTTAAAACAATACCACCCATGGGATCCATCAACATTTTCAACATTGCTCGTGGGCCAAGACATGTTCGAATAACATCAGCTACAGTCTACGATACAATTACAAAAATTAAGTTGTTAAAATATTTCATGCAATATATAAATTTCAAATTTAACAAAGAAAGCAACTAATGGTTGAGAACTCAACAAAAGAAAGGCACACACCCCTTCTGTCAAAACATGCCTAACCCTTACTGAGAGTTCCCTTAACTCAACACTACAGAACAAATACTATAAATAGCTACAAAAAAGGGTAATAGCAGTGAAAAAAAATTTTAGACAGGATTTTGACAAGTTCCCATGCGGTAGTCGACGTACCTTGCCGGCTGTGATATTCTCAATCTGAACCTTCTTTCCACTCTCTCTCTTCGTATTCTGACCTATAGATATGAAAAAGCATAACGTTAATTTAACTTAGAAGCCATGAAAGTATAATACAAGTACTTACTGAGGACGATGATCGGGCCGGACATTTCGATAGACGTTTCGTGAGCACGCTTTTTCTGAAAAGTCACGTTGGGCTCATCTGCTCGATCCCATCCCTATTTCAATAGACGTTGCCATGTTGGAATTTTCTTGCGTCTTTACGCGACGAGGCGGTGACCACTGACCACTTTTAGTTTTAGATTTCGCAAGTTCTGGCAATTCGGATTATTTTGAAAATAAAATCTAAAATTAACCGGATTTAATTTAGTTTTGATTCATGATTAGAGATAAAAAGAATTATTTGGTACTTATAACTCTTGCGTAACTGATAATCAATGCACCATTTTTAATATTTATGAAAACTAACAAAATAGTTTCAGTTCATAACAATTATGAATTACAAAAAATTGAATTACTTAAGGCTACTTAAGATTGGGAGTGAATTAAATTCCGGATTGCTGAACAGTCTCATAGGCTTCAATATTAACAGCCTTTGTGATTCGCGGTCAGGGACTTTTTGGCATTTTGAAAATTAGATTATTTTCAACTAAACCTCCGAAGTGATCACGGAAATGAGATGAAAGCTTCCTCCATGTGCGATGCTGTATTTGGTATACAAACACACAACTGGATTGAAGGTGGATGATCCCGTCCCACGAAGTCCCCCAATTTTATCCAGTCAGTAGACTGTACTTCCGACCCAAAAATATCTAATCCTATTTTCAATGCGGGTTGGTGGTCTGGAAGTATTACAGAACGTGAGGTTTGGTGTAACGTATAAGCCAATTATAATTTTATTTGTGATATCAATACATCAGATACACATTTGAAGCTTCTGATTTGATGTCCAGCAATGGAATTTCCTCTGTTTCATAACTGGATTAAGCGGAGAAGTTTTGTATAAATACGATATGTTTGAGCACAGTAGTTTCGCAATTGACGAAGTGTTCGCTTCTGCAACTGACCGAAAGAATCCAGGTACACCAAAATTGTATTCTTTAAATAACAACTCCATATCACATTACATGTATCTTTTCTATGTTCAGTGAGGAGCGGCTATTTAGCTGGCCTCTGCAAAGATACCCTTTTTGGAATCCGTCTTCAAAACTTGCTCGCAAATTTTCTTAAAAATTCTTATAACTTTCATTCAACATGGCAAATCTTAACCACACACTCACCGCTACCTATGAAGCCTTCCGGTTCGTAGGCTATAGATTTCATACGGCAGCATGCTGTTTTTTGAAAGACTAATGTAACTTTTCCCTTACAATAGTTCGGAAAAGAAAATGATGGGGTGGAATACTCCAGATGACTACATGTCACACGTGCATCCGTAATTTATCCATCCCTATTTAGAATGTTATAAGTAAACTTGAGTAAATTTTAACAATATGTGAATATGGTGATATGACAGATATTGGAAGACATTCGAGGCCCCAAATCCGTTTCTTCACTACACGTTAGGGTTTTTCTACATCATTTTCATGTTCTGCGCCCTTGCCGGGAATGGTGTTGTCATTTGGATTTTCACTAGGTGACTTGAGTGCCGATAGTAATCATCATAGATTTAATAATCCTAAAATAAAATGCTTATTTTTTAAGCTGCAAGAGTTTGCGGACGCCCTCCAACATGTTGGTTGTCAATCTAGCTATTCTAGATTTCATCATGTAAGTTCTCCATCATGGCGCATTTTTCAAATTCGATTCGTTTTAATGGGTTCGATTTTTCTTACCCTAGGATGTTGAAAACTCCCATTTTCATCATGAATTCCTACAACGAAGGCCCAATTTGGGGAAAGCTGGGTTGCGACATCTTTGCTCTGTTGGGAAGTTATAACGGAATTGGATCGGCAATGAACAACGCCGCTATTGCCTACGATCGCCATCGGTAAACTTTAAAGTGTTAACAACCGTAAAATCTGAAATCACAATTTTATACCCATTTTATTTGCAGTACAATTTCTAGCCCGTTGGATGGCAAATTGACTCGCAAGCAAGTTATGATGATGATCTTTGGTATCTGGCTGTGGGCTACTCCCTGGTCTGTCTTGCCATTCTTGGGAATCTGGGGACGATTCGTACCAGGTTAGCTCATACAAACACAAACACAGGAACCTAATTTAAATATTTGATGACTGTTTCCAGAGGGTTTCCTGACCACTTGTTCTTTCGACTACATGACTGAGGACTCTTCTACTCGAATTTTCGTCGGCGCCATCTTCTTCTTTTCTTACGTCATCCCTCTTTCGCTCTTGATCTTCTTCTACTCTCAAATCGTGAAATCTGTCGGCGAACACGAAAAGGCTCTTAAGGCTCAGGCCAAGAAGATGAACGTTACTTCTCTGCGTAGCAATCGCGATCAAAATGAGAAATCAGCTGAGGTCCGCATCGCTAAAGTCGCTATCGCTCTTGCCGCCTTGTTCGTTACCGCTTGGACTCCGTACGCCTTCGTCGCTCTTACTGCTACTTTTGGAAACAGGTGATTTCTTTGTTCCATCTTCTCTTAATAACAAATCAATAAAGCATCGTCATTTGATACGGTACTTTCTAGAGCTGTTTTGACACCGTTGATGTCGATGGTTCCCGCCTGTTGCTGCAAGGGTGTCGCTTGTATAAACCCCTGGATGTACGCCATCAACCATCCTCGCTATCGGTAATAAAATCAATTTCAGAAAGTTTTATCTCCTTAAATGTCTTACAAACGGCTTCTTCTCCTCGCTAGTATGGAGCTCCAGAAAAAGATGCCGTGGTTCTGTATTCACGAACCCAACCCATCCGACGATTCAAGCCAAGGTTCCGCTACGACCGAGAAATCAGCTGGTACCGTCATGGAAACCTCTTCTTAAATCTGCAATTCTTCACGGATTCGACCACGCCACCACGGACCGGGACAAGATTACGAAAATTCATTCTTCAAATAAAACCAATTATATAATCACATAGTTGTTGTGTAACCCACTATATTGAAGTACGAATAAACAACCCAGCATAACAAAAAGAAAGTCACCAATGTACGATTTCGTCAAAATTTGAGCGTTCTCAACACTATATGCACAAGCCCTCTAAAAACAAAACGGTTGCAGAAACTTGGAATAAGTATAGCTAGTTTCACAGCCGTCATCGATCCCGCACAACTCTTTAAGGCCACAGATTTGAGTACTGGCCCAAATTAATGACTGTATGTGTAATAGCTCGATGAAAAGACGCGACGTTTAATAAAGAAGTTTTTGGTTTGGCCTTATTTATAACAAATGGACTATTGAGGTGCCGCGTTTTCATGTTTTGCTAGTATCTTAATATAGTTCGCAGGTACGAGCCCGGTGTGTTGTCCATCGGTGCCGGCCAACATCCAGCCCTTGATACGTGGCTGTAGTGCGCGAGGAGCCAAGCGCAGAGTTTGGCCAGCCCTGAAGCTCAACTCTTGCTCGTTTCCTGCGTTAAAATCGTACTCGGCCTGAGCAGTGTAATGCTCTCCGTGACCATCGGCCCATTTTTTGCCTATTGGTTGAAAGATGTGGAAAAAATGAGTTTCATTCAGTTAACCTTAACCAAGCCAACGTATACCGATTCCGTCAGCTGGACTATCGAGGGAAGATATAATTCTCCATATGAAATAAGGCGCAGAAATGATTATTGCAAGGAAAAGTGTGATGGGCCACGAAGATTTAGACTTTTTGATATCAGCTTCGGTCAACAGACCAACACCAGATAAGGTATCGGCATTTGATGCAGCAGAAGTCCATGCCGTATTGATGGGATTCTCACGTCTCAAACCTGCAAACAATCAAAATCTGGTTTGACATACACCTGATACATATATATGTAACATGTTACTACGATAAATGACGTACCGAATATGTAAAGAAGTTTATGAAGAGCCCATCTTGCCGAACGGTAAATAGCTAAAGCAGAAAACACTTTGCTTAGATGCGTCCGTAATCGCGAAAACTGATCTGCCATGCCAAGAACTGCTCTGAATGAGCTGTATACTGCATTCAAGGTTGAATCCAGCATCATGCTTATAGATCCAAAGGCATGGACAATGGATTCTAAGCTCTGAAATGCTGGCTGAGAACTTTCTTCAGCCATAGTAATAAACCTGCAAAGATTTCAACATTATACATGAGCTGAATAAACAAGAAATTCTGTTTATGTTATTACCGGTTATCAGTTGTTGTTCCTGCTCCATATGATCTTCCATACGACCCATAACCACCATAGCCTCCAAGGCCCCCATAGCTTGTACCATAACCACCATAGCTGGTTCCATAACCACTACTCAAACCTGAATATCCACTATAGCCACTATATCCATAAGGGCTTGAATAACTCGAAATGCCTGATCGGTACGGAGAGTAGCCAGCAGTTGCCCCATATTCATTCTGAGATGTACCAGGTATCCTAGGTGGTAGTGGTGGGGCACTAGAGCCTGCTGCTGTCAAACTACTTCCCCCACCTCCACTACAAGATTGAAAATATAAACTTTATTGAAAACTATTTTAGATGCAAGTCTCCTTTTACGCACCTGACGATTGGTGGTGGTAAAGTGTTTCCAATATCACCACCAAAAGCACGGGAATTGACTCCAGCTCGTTCCCATGGCTTCAAGGGAGCTGCCATAATGTGGCGTTTTAAACAGGTCGACTAATTAAAGACACTTTTTTTAATGTTCCGATTAACGTGCAAAAACACTTTCTTGAATGTCAACAAGACAATCAACAAGACGAAACACAGGTACAAACTCCAAATCTAACTGAAGTCGGTCTATTGGCCGGTAGATGGCAGAACGAGAGCGAGCCCTTTTTGGTTTTCAAAATGAAAAGCACGATAAAAAGCAGAAAAAAAAGCGAAAAGAAGTAAAAAGCGATAAAAAGCAACAAAAAGCTGTTCGCCACAATTAATGTTTTGTGCGAATTCGTATTCTATGAATTATTCTTATTCGTTCTCAAAAAAAATAAAAAGCTAAGACTGCTTTTCAAATAACGGAAAGCTTTCAAGCGCTCCCGTAATGAAGGGAACCTGCAAAGGATCATTTTGATGTTCGTTCTTATAGTGTGTGCTATCGGAGACGAAGGCAGTTGCGCAAAAAATTCGCCACCACCCCCATTAAGTGGTGGTATAAGTATTAAGTCAGTCATTAAATTCGATCACAACTGTCTCTGGTAAGGTTCCAGGTTGCAAAATTTTACTGGTAAAATCGCCTCGTACTTCTTTTTTTCTTTTTTCTTTTCCTTGCCTTCAATCGATGCCTATTAGAGATATGCGCCTATAGAACCAAGGTAATTATGTTCAGTTGAGTTACCTATACTTGGCCTGTTATTAATTCAAATTGAACTGTTTTAAGTATTTTTTCCGAAGCAGTGCGCATAAGTTACTGGGAATGGATCATATTTTGTTTCATACAGAGAATAATCTAGACAAGTGCTAGACGAATAACTCTTTAGTACCGCGGTACGTAATATTTTATAATGAAGTGCAAACTGCAAAGTAAGCAGTGTTAGCGGCTGCTGAGATTCGATGAAATATTAGAGGAAGCCTTCTTTTATATTCCGTCTCTAGCTCGTCTCGGGAGCAGCAATCACTCTGGCGAGATTGAATTCTATTCGTTGCCGTATGACAGCCAATTACTAAGCCTATGCGCGTTCCGCCTGCGGGGGTGGAGTTATAATTCGGCAGAGTGCGGCCGCAAAACGTGCGTGATTTCTTGATTGATATGCAGCACCTTTTTTCATTCACCAATGGGAACGTGCCCGGCCGCATAAAGGATTTGGTTCTGAATAGGCGCACTAAACATCCATCATGAACATATTTATGAATAGTAGTAGGCAGTCATTTCATAACAAATCCATCAAATCAAGTCCCTCTTTGGAAATTCTATACGAAATGGAAAAATGAAAATATATAGAGTTCTTAGTCAGAATTTCTCTGGAACGAAATATACTGATGTGTAAGAGCACTAGAGCAGACACATTATTAATGCCTGGCAATGTTCCTTGAAGATGAGATTAGCCACAGTCCTTTAATGAAGATATGGAAAATAACATACAACATATAGGCTAGAGCGTGATTACCGTCTCGGCGCTGTTCTAATTAAGTCGACCAAGACTGCTTTTGGCGTGTCTATAAGCTACAGCACCGTGTATCAGAGCCTAATACATATATATATATACAGCGCTCGGTGGCGGTCTAGTGAAGCGCGAGTCCATCAACTATTCCAATATCCATCAAGCATCGGCATCTGACGCACCGAAGAGGATTCCTTGTCCGTAGATCCTCTCTATTCACATCATATACCTTCATCTTTTTCTTCTTCTTTTTTTTTCAGGCTCTACAGCAGCACGCGAGTTATACATCTCTTCTCTTTTCTTTTTTTTTGCACGGAGACGAGGAGATGGAGAAATAAGATTGATTTTCAGAGTGAGAGAGAGAGACTGCTGGTGGTGATATATAGATATCGTCGGCGACGTCTGTGGTGGGTGGCGATGGGTTCATTAGATCGGAGATGAACAACGTGACGTATCGGAGAAGTAGATCCGTCTATAACAATTCAATGAACCAGCAGCAGCAGCGGGTAGCAAGAGAGAGAGTCGAATCGGGGACGAGGGTGTGAGTAGAGTGGGCAGAGACTTTTTTGCCACGTAAGATGGTTGTGATTAGTCGTGTTGAAGTGTGAGGGGAAAAAAGAGGAGAGAGCCAAGTCTTTGATGATGAACCTAACACGAGAGCAAAGTAGGCCTCGCGTCTAACACGGAGGGTGTGAAAAATGGCTGATTGAAGAGCTACAAAAGCCAGTAGCAGCCAGCCGCCTCTATGACTCTTTCTCTTTTCTCTCGCATCTCTCTCTCCTCTGCGCGGCGCTTATAGGAGCGAACTACACTACTAAAGCCCGAGAAGAATGATTAAGTGGGATGAAAAGGAGAGAGTCAGGCCAGGCTACTATAATCATGCCAGGGGCCGTATTTACATTCAACATCTATGCATGTAAATAATAAATATACGGTACCTGGTGGGAGGTGGCTTCTAGTAGATATCGCGACGTTGCTGAATACTACTACAACATATTCGCCAAGGGTTCCTAAGTCGGGGATCATATACTTAGTACATATATACATATACTGCTGTCTGGCGAATGGAGGCAAAAGTCTGTGAGACTGTGAAGTAGCGGCTCTCGCGTGTGCCTCTTGGCCTGCGCTGCTCTCGCCAAGAGTTTCTTAAATGCGAGAATAACGCTTGAAGATGGCGAGCGTCTAACACGATGCGAAGTGAATGGGGCGAGCAGAGACAACGTCACGACAAGCGGAGCTAATGCCAGGCGTTTTCCAGCATCAGCCTCAGCATCAGCGCAGTTGTTTGCCTCTTGAACCGACGACGACGAAGAACGACGAGGAGTTTATTGTTCCTATATAGGATCGAGCAGAGCTGTTTCCCTCATCGTCAGCTCAACCACTTGGTTTAAATTGACCTCGTTGAATACTATACGAATCTACTACTGTACTCAAGGCAGCAGCTTTTAATGAGACGGACCGTGACGATATAATGTTGTTCGGGCGTAGAGTCTAGTGCAACATCAAGTTCTTGAGCCCTAATTAAGGCATATATGTATGTACGGTATACTATTTGTATTTCTAGAGCGTCTTGTTGGAATACTAGACACGAAAATATTGGCCAATTTCCTTCTTCTTCCGTTTTCCACTCGGTCAACTTTAAATTGCCAGAATTTCCCACTGTAATTTGCCCAAGATGATGATAGATAATTTTCAAAGGCTTATATTCTTTCGGTGGAACGATATTATATTAGACCAAACACGCGTGATACAACCGCTAGGAACAAACTGAAATGATGAAGATTCGTTCTATAAAAAAAAAGAGGAAAAACAATCTGAGAACATGTAACATAACCATCGTCATATTATGAGAATCGAAAAGAAACCAACAGAAAGACAATGAAATTCGTTATTATCTCCTTGTAATAATAATAATAATACAGTCGACGAGAGCGGGGGGAAATCCGTTCAGAGATATGGATGCTGGGGCGCGGTTCGAAATGATCAACATCAAATCTTTTTTTTTTCTTCTTCTTTTTTCCTCTATTTTTTTAATATATACTGTACGTAAAAAATAAAAGAGAAGACAAAATGGGGGAGAAAATTGGACTTTGGCATTTTGCGGTTAAACGGGAAACAAGGTGAGGGTGATAATATCAATCCATGATTCGCAGTCGTCAAATAAAGGAAATTCCAAACAATGAACGTACGATTTACATATCCAAGTGAGAGATTTGGATCCACAAAAAACGGAAGAGACGAGTGAAAAAAAAAAAATTCGATGGAGAGAAGACGAGCTAGCCGTCGTATATATATATATATGTTTATGCATCAAGTTCAAAAAAAAAGGAAAAGAAAAAGACGGGGTGGGTGGGGGTTCTTGATTTAATAACATAGCACAACCATAAAAACTTTACAACATCGAACCTTTATTCTGAATGTGATCATCGAAAAGAAACCAAAGAAAAATGTAAAAAGAAGAGGGAAACGTTTTTTTTTCTTCTTGAATATGTCGCTTTCGTCGGTTTGGCTAGTACCCAAGGCCTCTATATATATCTAAATATATATATAGTGAATTTCAATTCCTCTCCCTTCTTCTTCTTCTTCTTTGTTGCTCCCCAGCAGTGGACGAACGCGCTCTCAACATATTAAATGTATGTAGTGGAAAAGGGGTCGGCGAGGGTCATCTCGGGGTTACATTACGTTCGGAATCGACACGACGATTTTCTTTTTTTTCGTTGACGAATTGGTTTCCCATAAATAGCGCGCGTTTTGAAATCCCCGTGTCTACTGTAATATATTACACTTTTATGGCAGCCGTGTCGATTGGAGCGGAAAGGAAGAGCTAGACAGGACTGGAACGACCTTAATGGGGAATTGACTCGACGACGACGACGACGGGGGAAGGTATACGGCTACGTCACTTTTGTCCGAGTCGAAGAAAAACTAATGTGGGAGGAGGACACAACTTTGGTGACTTGATAGATCATTTCAAAATGAGGATGAAGAAGAGTCTGATGAGATGAGGAACTCGCCGTCTCGTTGTGCTTGTTGTTGTTGTTGTTGCTGTTGCAAGTGTTGCTGGACCAGCTGCTGCTGGTGGTGATGACTTACAGAGAATCCGCCAGCGATCCTGGCCTGGTGTTCCGCCGCTTTGGCCCTCAATTCCGCCACGCTGTTCATCCGGAAATCGTCGACTGGCGAGCGGGCGTGATGGAGTTGAGCGGCGGCGTAGCTGGCCATATAAGTGCTGGCCTCGGACGTCGGCGTCATCGATGGATGGTGGTGGAGGTGGGAAAGGTGATGGCCCGAGGCGGCGTTGCTATTACCGCCGGGTGAGAGCTTGTTGTTGCCTTTGCTCCCGCTGCCGCCGATAGGTCCGTCTCCTCTCTTGTCCTGTTCGTCGCCATCCGTCGAGTGACCTCCTCCATCACGGCCATTTCCTTCTGCCGTGCCCGGTCCTCCTCCTCCGCCGCCTCCGCCACCGTGGCCGCCTCCGGCTCCTCCGTTCTCGTCGTCGTCTTCCTTATTGCTTTCGTCGCCGCTGGTCAGTTGATGCGCGGCTTCCAGCGACTTCCGATGCATACCTGCAACGTCACCAACAGCTAACGAGTCATTTGTATGTCGACTCATTGCAAGGCCTTGACATTTTCAACTCTACAATCCCTTGTACAATTTAAATAACGGAATGGAAAAATAAAAAGAAATCCATCGAATATCGTACCAAGTAGCCAAGGTGCGACGCATTCGTTTTCTTTGGCCGATTTGACGATCGTGTCCGGTAAAGGGAGCGAGTGGCGGACCATGGCGCCGTAAAGTCCGTATTCGGCCATGATCGTCGACCGTCCCCAGCACTTTTCCGTTTTGCGCCACTTGGCCCGTCGATTCTGGAACCAGACCTGTCAAAATACACAGACGATGAGATCCAACACGAGCATGGAATAATCAAAAAAGTCTCTCTAAGGGCTATATACATATTGTAGCCTATAATATAATACTCTTAGGGTTGATCCATTGACACGGATCATTATTCGATTGGGGGATGCGAAACGGTAGACGGCCTATACTCTCTCTCTCTCAGCTAGAAAAACATAATAGTCCTACTACTATTGCTGATAGAGGGGAGAAGAACCAAGCGCAGCGGGGAGTCGTTCGTAATTGGCGCCGGCTTGTTATTGTATAACGAGAGAGACGTTCCCCGTGCGTTGGGGGACTACCAATCTTCTTCTCCTCTACATTTTCACTCCGATATTACCAAAAAAAGTCGTACATATATCGAATATATATATATATGACGGAGAAACGACGCAATAACAACAACCGGCCTATTTTTTAGGGGGTGCCGCAAATCTGACACTACGCGGTCACGTGGGCATTCGCGACCCAGAATACTGAGGGGGGTCTATTGCACTGCCAAATAGTCTAGTAGGGGGAGAGTGTTAGTGTTTTTTCGGTGTATTATTTGCTATCGGGTCATGTTTATTCATGGTCTCTATAGAGAGCGCGCGGCCTTCACGCCTCACTAATAGCCGAAAGGCACGCGCCTCCATTAGTGCGCGCCGTGATATAGCGCCGCCGCCACCGCATTGCTGCGTGTTTCTTCCCATAGGGAAAAAGATGGGTCCATCCAAATGGCGTCGGAGGCAGCGGCAGTGACTGAAAAGAGGCGGAAAAAGGGGAGAAGCCCTGCTGTAATCAATTAATTGGTTTGTAAAGGCGAAAGTAGCGGGTGCTGTTGTATATAGTGAGACTGGTCGGAGAAAAAGTAATCAGCAATGTAGCCTGGTGGTGTAGGCCAGTGCCACGGCGGTGGACCGCTTGACGTCAGCCGCGACTCGGATTTCTCGGCTGAAGGGGCCGAGTTGTGAAGAAAGAGAGCGACGTCTCTACTAATTGGTTCTTAATTAACAGACGACGACGACGCCCCGTGTTTTTCTTTTTTGTCTTTTTTTGTCTCTCTCAGACTAGTCCTCCAGTGGGGCTCTCGTCGGCGTAGGGCTTTAGACCTTTTCTCGCCTCTTCTTCTTCATTTTAGCCGAAATACAAGTGAGCTAGGGCGTCGTGAAACTGTAGATGGTCCCTCACAAGTGCTCTTCCTCTCCTCTTTTTTCTCTCTTTTTCTCTCTGCGTTGTTTGTTCTTTTTGTGCTTCGCTCGTCGTCAACACGATACCCCAGCAGCAGCAGTAGCGGCAGCAGCGCTTTTTTTCGTGTATCCTCGTACTATATCTAGCTCTATATCCTCGTACGTATAACGTAACTGTGCGCTGATTGGTCATTATAAGCTCCGACAGTCTCTAGTGCAAGCACAGATGCTATATAGTCTTACACTTCCATTTATTTCCCCCATCATCAGCAGAGCTCTAGCTGGCTCTATCTCTCTTTCTCTCTCTCTAATATTTGAAAAGGGATGTGGCGCAGCTGCACAAGGACCGAGAATAGAACGCTAGCTACAACTATAATACGGCGGTTGTGTGCACATGGAAGATGACATCATCGTCAGAGAGAGAGAGAGAGAAAGTCGTCTAGTGGCTACATCTCGCCCGTTCTTTATCTTGCCTTTCATTTTGACATCCATTTGCTGGCCGACTACAAAGGCGAATAGAAAAGACGGAGCCGGATCGATCTGCTGCTGCTAGGGAAATAAGCAATCAGAGATTTGTTGGAGAGGAGAATGGAAACGCAGTCATTTTGCCTCTCTCTCTCTCTCGGCTCTCTCATTTCAGCTTATTGTCCTCCAGACTACTTTGGTGTAGTGGCGAGAGAGTTTCTGGAGCTCTGCTTCGCGATTATTACACTCTTGTTTGATTTGTACTCTCCAGTTCCATGCTTCCATCCATCACCCCATCATCCAGCCCAGCGACGACGTAGTGTACAAAGGAGAGAGTCCCCTCCCGTTGCTGCTGCCGATATATATATATATATCTAGTATACGGTACCGTCGTGTCAGCTGATTGGCTGCACGACGACTCCGGGGTGGAATGAAAAGGAGCCGGGCAGAGAGAATCTACGTGACGTCATCATCGTTTGATGGCCAATAGGACGAAAGGCAAGGCAGAAACAAGGCGAGAGAAAGAGGGTGAGACTTTGATATCCGACGAAAAGGGGGAGGAGTGTCTGTATGTAGTGGAGCATTGGGTCTATTGAGGCCAACATTCGATTGCCCCCTGGGCGAATTTCCTACCCCTTTTCAAGTGGAAGTGGTAGAAACGCGGGCGTTTTCCCAGCGAACCGAGAGATCGTCGGGGTGTGCATAATGGGCGCTTACAACACGGCGGAAGAGCCTGGAATCTTTGAAATCAACGGGGTAGGATACCCCTGATGGCCGTCACACCATAGGAAAGGAAGAATAGAAAGGCTTCAATCAAGGCATCACGCGTCGGAGAAAAATAAAAAAAAAGGGAGAACCAATGGAGCGACACTCCCTCCCGAAAAAATGAAATTGTCTAGTGGAAACGATCGCTGGACTGCGGCCATTTCTCTTCATCCAGTGGCGCAGCATCCGTCTATCCATTAGACAATGATATGCGCGTCAGTGTTGGCCGGAGAATTCTCCACTTTTTGTATTAGAAGGTGAAGGTCTATTGCGAGGAAAAGGGGCTGGTCTTGCAGTTTATCCGACTGGAAGGATCGCCGACGTCATCGTCAAAGTTCTCCTTCATCAGTTAACGACGCATAACGGGTGATATGTCGAATGGTGATGGGCGATAATGCAATCAAACTGCTCTATGTGGTGGGAAGAAGAAGATGACGACGACGACGACCGTAATAAAAAGTGGTTGGGGCATTGACTGGAACAATCAATCTATTTCGACCAATCTTTCCTCATCACCGGAAAAGTTGACGACGACGACGTCGAGATGGATCAGCAGAATGTGAAAAGAGCCGGGCGACTCATTTCCCCCGTTGGAAGTTTTCACCCACGACTTCCGGCGAGTCATCGACATTTCCCTGGTAACGTTCTATATCATGTGAATAGCCTAATCTCGGGCAGTAGAAGGTACGTACGCAATCAAATCATTTCGTCGTCAATGGAACTGCCTACTCGTTTCAGTTTCAGCAGCGCGGATTGAAAATTAGGATCCGAGTTCTCATTTGGAGATGTGGATTTCATTACCGGGCGAGAAAAGACCGTCTTTTCTATTACACTAGACTGCCAGACCGTTTCAAATAAAGTCCATTTCAATGCGAACCCTTCAACACCTTCTCCATTTCATTTTCAACGTCGTCGTCGAAAAACGTCTCCATTCTTCGGCGTATTCTATGACCGAATTACTTCATTTCCTCTCAAGCGGTTTTTTCGTCCCCCTCCCTGAATATTGTTTTAGAAATATATATATATATATATCACCAGAGAGAGGGTTACTATAGTCTAAGAGAACTACATACGGACGGGTGTGAAAAAGGTCCTGGCCCTTGTCACATGATCTCTCTCTTTCCTGCGCGTGTTTGTTCCTTCATCATCACAGCGATGCTGACGATGGAGACTTTTTTTTTTCCTCTCTTTCGGGGGTGTTGACAATAGGAAAGGAAAAAACTTGTGGGCCACGCTATAGCAATGGCTAGTAGTACTATACTAGGTATTTTTGTATCATTGGGGGAAATGGGGAACGAACGGAAGAGAGTGAGGGGGATACGTAGAGAATAAAAGGTGAGGTCGAGAGGGTTGTTTTAAATAATGACACAGAGCGCCTCTCTACACCCGAAAAAAAACTTGGGTTCTTATTCGCCTTTGATTTGCTCCAAGAGGATATACATATATATTAGCGCCTCCCCCGCAAGAAACGCAATAGCCTCCTTCTTCTCCTTCTATCAGTCTATCTCTACCATAGACTTGTATAGACGCTGCCACTCTCTTCTGGCTGCTTTGCTTTGATCCTATTCAACTCGGAGGTGAGAAGAACTGCCAAGCTCAATCTCTCATCTCCTATTTCGACTCAACGGCGCATATTTCTTTCTCTCCTTTTCTTCTTCCCTTTTTCTTCTTCGACACCCTTCCCTTCGTATCAGAGAGCGGTGGATTCCGTTTCTCTTTTTTTTCCTTTTCTTATCTTATTATATATATTCCACTAATTCAATCTGCCCATTTCGCACCCCCCGAAAGAAAAAAAAAATACCCGACGGGACTATATTTATATCTCGACCGTTTTTTAGGGAAATCCCCCGCTTTATGCCCGTCTTATCGCATTGGCGACGGATGATGGCTGATTTCCCCAGTGTCGTCGACAAATTGACGATCTCACATCAGGCAACGCCACTTGGAACAAGAAACTATTTTTGAATTCGTCGAGCGCGAGGCACTGCTAATACGCCGAAAATTGGAAATTTCAACTTCATCAGTTATTAAAAACGACTTTTTTTCTTCTTATTTTCCCGCAAGTGAAGTGGTCGAGAAAAAAAATATGTGTGGATCGAATGCGTCATTGGGAACAAGTCAGAAACGACTTGAAGAGGATTGGTTGATTGGGGCCCAGCTGATGATGGCGGCCGAGCAATTGGATTTAGCGAATGGCACGACGACGACATACGTAAGAAAAAAAGAAGAAGGTACTTGATCAACTAGGCTATAAAGGCAAAAGAAAGGCAGGCAGGCTACGTCTATATATTATTAGTAATAGGGAGGGAAAATTCGAGAAAAAAAAAGTCAAACGACAGAACGAATGGCGGCGCTCATCCATCCATTCCGCCAAGTGCCCGCTCCTCCCTCAGCGCGCGCAGAATTTTTCAAAAAAAAAAAAAATAGAAAATAAAAAGGAGAGAAAAGACTCGCCCGTTTGATAATTGAATTATATAGGAGGAGGGAGGGAGGAGGAGGGAAGCAGGAGCTGCTGCTCCATCAGTCGGTAGTAATGTACCAGAAGGAGCCCCCATGTTCATCACTTTCACGGAACGATCTCTTTTTCTCCCCTCTAGCTCTCTCTCTGCTCTCTCTGCTCTCCCCTCAGAGCTCTTTTATTTCTCATCGTCGTACCGATTTATCTCCAATGGTTCGTAACGCCCTCCCAGTGTACATCCCCTCGTCGTCGACATTAGTACCGTAGACTACCAGCTACTACAACAGACGGACGGACGGACGAACGAACGGACGTGGATTATTTATTCGGAGGAGAGTCGACTCGCAAGTCGAGAGGATTTTGCTGCTGCCAATTGATGAGTTGAGTCAGTTTTTGAATTGGCGCGTGTCGAAATGACTCGTAGCTCCAATCGATGCTGACGTTCAACTGTCACGATGTTTCCTGCTGCACATCACCAGTTCCGAATTCTTCTTCTAATTAGCCGACGATAGTAGCAGCAGCAGCTTATTGGCGTCGACGTCCACTCGTCTGGGTAGCCATTTGCACAGCCAAATGGGCCCCCATTTCCACCCGAGCGACTAACTATGGCGTCGTCGCGACGACGGAATCAAAAGCATCTCCACCTTTAACACCCCTATATACACACAACAGACCCGCAGTGTATATCCAGAGGAGAACTACTATCCACCAGAAAAAGGAGAAAAAATCTATCTGCTGCCGGTCCGTCACTCGAGTGGTCGTCGCGCCACTAGAGCGCGGCTAATTAGCAAAAAACTCGTCGCTTTTTTGGGGGGGTTTTCTTGGTAGAGTCTGCAGATTATTACCCAGTTTGTACGGAATCTAATTAACTTGGGCCCGGTTTTGTTTTCCTTTTCACAGCCTTGAAAGAATTTTGCGTAGAGAAATTGGTGGAGGGAATAATTGTAGGACGACAGGTGAGAATTTTCTGGCCTTTGGACGCGGTGGCACAATGGATGCAAGAGACAGCAGGGACTGTCTGCCTGGCTGGTGTTGAGTCGTCGAGTGCTCAAACACGGGGATCGACTTCTTACGCACGCCCCAGTTTCCTCGAGAGCCTGTTGTCGTGTAAGAGAGAACGCGGGCGACGTCGACTGTCTCGACTTGTCTTGTGTGTCTTGTTTTTACAACAAACCTCCGCCCCGGATGGAACAACAAGATCGGACGATAATAGGCTTATATATATTTTATATATATATTTGGAGGAGAGAGATGGTATGCGCATGTCGTCGCCCAGCCTAATAGACGGGCAACTTGCCTCCACCAGAATCCTCCCCCCAAAAAACAACAGGGAAAAAATAGAAAAAAAAAACTCTTGGCTCTTGGCGTCGTCGGTCGTAGTGATGCACTTGCATCTAATTGACAATCGAATCGACCGAGCCAAGATGGATCTGTTTTGTCTCCCCTCTTCTTATAGCCCTTCCTGCTAGTAGTATTAGTAGTAGCTACTGGTCTGGTCTAGGCTATTGAATGGGGAGCCAGGCCTAGTAAACTACTACATGATCGCATAACGCCAAGCAATGAGTTGATGTGTCACAAAAGCAAGAGAAAGAATCGACTAGTATAACGGCGGAGCATCCTAGCTGCCTGGTAGTAAGGGTCGTGGTGGTGGTGGGGGGAGGACAATCCATTAATCGGCCTAGAGGGAGTGGAAAATCACTGACCCCCTCGTCGTCCTCGTCCTCGTCGACAACGACGACCCTCCCGTGTTGACGCCGAAGCTCCCGGTTACAAACCACTTTGACAGATAATCAAGATGAACGGCTCTGTCGTCCGACGACGATCGACGCGGGCGGCCATGTCTGGCCATGCATTTGCGGGTTGCCGAGCCAGGCGGCCATGTCGCCGCAGCGAAGAGCTGCGAGGGGGGTCTCTGCTGCTGGAGAGAGAGAGAAGGGCGGAGCAGGAGCCAGCAGCCGCCATCAAGAGAGAGAGAGGGTCGTCGGACGAAAAGAGAAAAGCCAATGACTCGGACTCGAATTTTTACTTGATGGATCTACGACTAGTGGGCGACGTTCCCGACGACGACGACGGCGATCGATATGCCCCATATATTTATGCATCTGTGCTGTTGGGGTACGTCATTTGAATATTAGCGAGTTGTCGGTCAATCGAGCGGACGACGCATCAGCAACTGTTACGGCCTAATTCAATTAGAAGGATCCATCTCTCTCTTTCTCTGCTACGTAGAAGGAAAGAAAGAAAAAAAACAAGTGCATGTAGCAACGAATTGGGACTGGAAAGCCTTTTGGCTCTGCTGATTCGATTAAATGGAGACAACAAACAAAAAAGAGACGGACGGACGGAGAAAAAAAGGGCCGACGAGAGAGCCCATCAATATTGATCAAAGCCCGGTGGATCTAATCCCTAATTGATGGCGGTCATTGAAAGTGGGCATTAGTGGCCTGTGCGTAGCTCCTGGGGGAGGAGTTGTTCCGCGCGTCCATTCCACATCTATACGTAGCTATATAATATGTATATACACAAAAGTAATGCCCGTGTTTAGATTCAAGTGGGTCTGTCCGACTCTCTGCTGGCCAAGGGCCCTATATCCATACGCGACGCTACACGCAAAACTCTTATTGACAAAGAGAACTAGACTGGAAAAATGTTTCCCTCGCTCGTCGTCGTCGTCGTCGTCTCTATACAACTTATATAGTATAAGCTCTTCTTCTTATAAGGCACTACAAAAGCCACAGTCTACTACAACTACGGCTGTTGTCACAGCAAGGCCTAAATAGAACCAGCAGCTTCCGTCTAGTCCTCTTTCCTTCTCCTATACACATTGATTCTCTTTTGATTTCTTCAAAGAGCTGCTGCCTATTTCCTCTGTGCTTACATATTTCCTCGTCCAGTCGTCCTCTTTTCTAATAATATATTAGCGTCCGAGGATAAGCCGCAGGGCCTATATAGGCGCATCAATCTACGTAGTAGATATATCCAATGAGCTGTATCAACGGAAACAGGAGCTGAAAAAGAGGAGTTGATTGGAATCTTTTGTTGGAGGCAGCTAGCGGATTGATACTACGCCAGCAGCACAGATGAAGTGCATCACCCGTCCTAGAGTGATTGTTAGTACGCATCATGCAGATTTTCCTTTTTTTTTTTCCCCTCGGGTTGGGGCTGCCAATAATAAAGGGAGAGAAAACCCAACCACAGCGGACCGGGCCGGGCCGGGTGAGTAGTGTCTCTAATCAGGGCAAATAGAGATCCGATCCCGCGGGATTTGGCACCCACAGGCACTGATGATACTATAGCCTGTCTCGCAATACACAAAAGAGCTCGTGATGATCATCATCCCCTACTACTACTACGACAAGTATTGGGCCGGGTGCTAATACCCCGACAGTTATCCTCTTTACCCGCCGTTCCCCTGGGGATAAAAGACGCATGCTGCTGCAGCATGTGCTTCATCAATCAAAGATAAATACGTGTTAATATAACCTAGAGACATGTAAGCCACATAGGCTACGTATATATATATATCTGCTGTGCAACCTATATAGAGTCGGTGGGCACAAAAGGCCTATAGACCAACGTCGACTGGCGGCCTACTATAAGTACTTGTAAGCGGTTCAATCGACGACCTAATCACCGTCGTCGCATGCACATAATGCGCCCAGCAAGGGAAATCGGATGTATAGACGTAATAAAGTCATTTATATATAGAGTTGATTATGATCTGACCTGGATGCGGTCTTCGGGCAGGTCCGTTTTCAGGGAGAGCATTTCACGGGCGTAGACGTCCGGATAATGAGCCTCTTTGAAGGCTTTCTCCAGTTCTTCCAATTGGTAACTCGTAAAAATGGTCCTGTAATTTAAAAAAAAAAGAGGAAAGTTAGTTTGTTGACCAAAGAAAACGTCTAGAGAGGTGCGTAGGGAGGGACGATGCATCTCGTCTCTGGCAACGGAAAAACAATCTTTGAGGATAGGATTTTTAGGCCTAAGGCCTTATCGATCCTGATTCTTTCCAAGAGGCCAATTTCGAGTAGCCGAGTGCAGAGAATCCGAGTCATTGCCTATTGTCGTCTTTCCAGGGAAAAGAAAACGACAACAACAACGGCGACGGTGCCCGACCTCACCGAAAAACCTCTTCTTTTATGTTTCGAGGTGGTTCGGCTTCGGTTTCGGCGGTTCTGGTGCTGAAATACGTAATCAAACCTGTGCCTTCTCTTTTTCTTCTTTTTCCGGTTGCTGTTGTTGTTGTTGTTGTTGTTGTTGCCGTTGGCGTTGCTTCCTCCGTTGTTCAAATCGTCCAACTTGGAGCTGTTGCAATGGCTGCCGTCGCCTCCACCGACGCCTCCGCCACCGCCGCCACCGCCGCGTCCCTCCAGACCTACAGCAGCATATTGAATGCGCCCCAAAAAGAGAAACCAATATCGAGTTGTCCGGATTATTATTATTATTATTATTGACCCGACAGCATCGTCGGCCTATTGAAAAATCTCTCGTCGCCCCCGAAGAATGTGTGGGGGGGAGAAGCTAGGAGGGTGATTGACTCGATTGAGAGAGACGACGCCGTCGGTATGTCTATTGGGTGTTGATTAAAAAGAAAATAGGCAGCAGCAGCAATGTCTGACATTCAAATGACGCCGTTCCGTTCAGACTGGCGCGAATAGGCTACAACAGACCGACGATGACGAACGGGTTCTCCGATGTATTACTTCGTCTTCTATTAATGCATATATATAGACGCAGAGAGAGGGAGAGAGGAGAGATGTATATGAACGCCAATGCGCCAGCCAATAAATCACCTTTTGTCTGCACCTAGTTTCTCAATGGCGGCTCTATGATATGATATAACTGATAGCTAGGGGGAGAAGCGCATCCTCCCTCCACACATACTTGGCTATTTGCCTTTATTAAAAATAGAGAGAGAGAGAGAGAGAAAATAATCAAAAGGAAGAAAAAAGTTCCAATTGCTCATCGTCTTTCTTTCAGACACTCTCGCCTACTTCTCCTATCTCTTTTATCTATATCCAGCCCGGTTGCCTCCAGCAGCTCTAGTAGTCCATATAGACATTTTAGGCCTGCATGGAACCAACTCGTCGTCGTCGTCGTCACTCTCCAGTTATGGATTTATCGAACTGGTAGGAATAGAAGGCGGGAAGGTGGCCGCCGCCGCATCAGAGATAAAGCAGAAACACAACAGCAGGCGTTGAACTGGAACTGGGGAAGAGAAGAACGTGATGTCTGACTTGGTCGTCGGACGATGAGGAAACGGTGCGACCAAGTCAATTTGACAAAAAAAAGCGACGACTTCCTATCCAAGCAAGCGCGTCGGCGAGCAATTGGCCAGTGACGAGACGGCGACAATTCGCCCTCTCGTCTTCCGACTTCCTCTCGTCACCATCAACGACGAAGCCGTACCTTATTTACTGTAGTATAGTAACAGTTTCTATCAGCTGCCATTTCCCTCCCTCAGACTCTTTCCTTGGCCCATAGAGCCATTAAGGGCCATATAAAAGGCGCCAGTGATGTTGCAAACTGGTTCCCGAAAACTAGATTATTCAAAGTCGGTCGGCACCGCGCACAAAGTCTATAGTATATCGCTTGGGCCTGTTATATCAATCAATAAAACTATTGACTCTTCTTTTCACCAAACGATTTATTCTTCTTCAATCCGTGTACAAGAGTTTTCACTTTTCAACCGCCGGCGGGCTGCGATCCAAAATGGCCGGGAGCCACGGTGGCGCACCAATCCCTTTACGCGCAACTTGTATCACGGGCCCAGCATCACATTTATTACCCAGCACGAGTTCTCTCTATATAGGCCTATATATATATATATATGTACAACCATGCAAGAGTCGAGCGCTCAACTCTATCAAAATGTCGATTTTTCTCTGTGTGGGAGAAAGGCAGAAAGGCAAAGAAATCGATTGGTTCTTACGAGTCGCCAGTCGCGTAGGCTATATATTTACTAGACTACCGTACTACAGTAGACTAGCAGTCGGAGACTGGCGGAGCGGCGTTATTTGAAGGACGCATCACGACGCAGATGGCGTCGAATTCAAAATGGCTGCGGCTGCCTCCTACTAGCTAGTTCTAGACGACGTCACATAGTGGTAGTGGTAGACTATATAGAGAGAACAATGTCATATATAGAGGCTGATATGCACCACGGAACAATGACTGCACAGCAGCTCTTCTCTTTTAAAGTATTTTATAGGCCACGGCCACAAAAGACTTTGGATTCAACTCCCCTCGACGACGACTTTGCTGGAATCAAATGATTCGGTTTCCAACGTCCGTGTTTATCGACTCGGGCTCGGGTTGCGATCGACTCGCTGGATAGAGGACGAGCCTGAGAGAGCTGTAAGATCAGATATGGGCCTAATAACCAATCGCGACCCGACCGGGGAGCTCTCGACCGTGATTTCAGCTGGAGATTTCAGGTCCGTTGGGAAACCAAGAGCTGGCCTCTCTAATGAGTCGTCGTACTACTGCTATTCGTCTCTAGAGAGGCCTAGATGCATTGAGAGAGAGAGAGGCCAATATTCCTTTTGTTTATAGAGTTTCTCGACGAGGCGACGACGAGGACACGGACGGAGGTAGGTGCTAATAAGAAGATTGGCCACGGTCGATGGTCGCGTATAATTAGGTGCGTTAATGACTCGTCGACGCTCAGCTCATCAGGCAGTCGCCGATGATAAGCTCTAGACGGTTGGCGGCCAGGTGAACCGCGCGCGAGATCGTCATCAACGACGACGACCGTCGATTCTGCGCAGCTCGGCCCCTTTGATGGTCCGCTATACCATCCATTCCCAAGGACGACGAGTGTCCGTTTTGGAGATGCTCGGCCGCGCCGCGGAGCATTTAAAAAAAAAAATCCAAAAAAAGAACTCGAGGAAAGGCGTAGGTGGCCGGCGTCTATGGACAATGGCCGTTTCTGCCGTCGACAGATTTGTCCGCCCCCTTACTTCTTCTTCTTCCTGTGCCATCTTTCTTTTGCTGGACTTTTCCTTTGGGTCGCGGTCGCTGTTATGGAGCTACAATAGAGCGTCCTATTGACGACGCTAAAAAGGACTAGAAAGAAGAGAAAAGGAAATAAAGAAAGAAAGAAAGAAAAGAGTAGGCCAACAGTTTGAAAAAGAGAGAGTGGTGGGACCATCAGGAGCGGACCACCTCTGGTGCAAGTGCCCATGTCAGCTGGGCCATGACAGTCCGATTAAGATCAAAACCGGACAATCCAATCAGCACTACCGCTGGCTGCTGCCGGTTCCCTATACAGTAAGTCTGGCAGCAGGCCGTCCCACACACAAGTTACTTCTAATCACTTGCAGAACATCCGCCATTTTCCTACGTCGAAACCCAAGGGCCTTCGTTTTTTTTCCCGTCGAAAACGAATCAAATGACAATCGCTGAACAAGTATGATGGAGGGCGTTGTCGTTTTTTTATGATTTTCCTAAGAAGGCGATTGTTGTGGTGTTGCCTTGTGTTGGCGCGCATAATAATAATACAAATAATAAAACACAATAAGGAGGGATTGAATCATATCTGGAAATATACAACAACACGAGACGAGACGATGTGCGAGACCAAAGTTCTTGAGTTACCCCACAAAGCGTGTCGTGTTGCACATCACCTTGGCCCTCCTTCCTAGCTCCCTAGATGTTGTGTAACGGGCGACGGGCGAGTTTTTTTTATTTTCTTTATTATTTGTTTGCGTCTCTCCCCCTCGCTCAACAGCAGCAACAGCAGCACCGAGCGTATCGCACAAGAGCATCGAGTTGCGTCGATTGCTTTCAAGTTTTTGTTTTGTTTTCTCCTTCAACTTGCGCTTCTCGTCTTGGTGCGTCTTCTTCGTCAAGTTAAAGCGAGATGATTGAGGACAAAAGACGACTGTGCTCAGCTCTTTTTTTCTCTCTCTCTCTACTTCTTTACTTCACACCGTTCCTCAGGTTTTCCCATTCTTTTCTTCTCCTTCTTTTCACCATCCCTTTTTCTATTTTCTATTCTCTCCGTCGTCCGTCGCACCTTTTCCCAGTGCGTACTCCACCCCAGACGTTAAGTGGTCGCGCACATCGTGGGAGTGAGAATATCAACGTTAAACACTAGACTAGTACTAGTGTTGTGGGCCGATTATTGGATGAGGGCGGCCTATCAATATTGCACTGTTGACTTGTGTGTTTATGTTAATTTTCCAGCGGCTACTGTACTGCAGCAGCGGAATAGTTGTGTCTGCGACAACAACACACTACGGAGGTTTGTAGAGAGAGAACTCTGAAAGGCGATCTGTTGGAAATAGTTTTGACAAGTGCTGACATGTTCAGTACATCCTCCTCTCAGTGTGGTGGTGGTAGGAGGGAGAAAGAGAGCCGGAAACGGTATAGTATAGTACTAGACGACAACAAAAGGCCCAGGCTGTATGGGCCGTCCATCGCCTACTACTACAACTACAACAAACACGGGAAAAGTAGTCGTCGTCGTCGTCGCCTACAACACAAAACTTTGTCAATCTCTGCTGCTGTTGCTCCTGGTCTCTGATGATGTTGCTGGGCCTGTCGAATGTCGATCCCCCCCTTATTATTATCGCCAAATATTCCCCTCCTGTTGCCTCTCTCTGTTGTGATTCGAGTCAAACGCGCGATGGGCGTCCGCGCCGTGCAGGAGCAGCACCAGAAAACGTCTCTGCGGATGTTATTGACCGACTGCAGCAGCAACAGCAACGAACAAGAGACGGACCGACTGCCCGTCGCCATTCAATGAAACGAAGAAAAGATGCGACGAGACACGCCCAGCAGCAACTGACAAACCTCGAAGCGGTTCCACGGCCCACAGAAAATATAGAAATATAGAAATCGGTACTAATAAGAAAAATATTTAGCCTATTCACATCGAATCAATGAACGTTACGGGGCGTGTCGTCGCCAACGGTAATTCGAGTCGATGCGGTCAGACAATATTTTGGCCAACGTCTTATTCTTCTTTCAAAATTATACTATAGGCCTAGCGACGCCGGGGGTCAAGAAGGTCACCGTTGTTCAACAGACCAACTTAGGCCTAAGTAGAAACCGTTGCGACTCTTTAGGCCTACGATATCAATTCGAGTGGATTCGAATAAACGCGCGCCTCATTAGAAAATGAAAAGAAGCCTAGTTGTCCAATGAAAAATGCATCGACAAACTCTGGAGGGAGCCTTATTATTATTTCTAAAGGGAAAACACTTGGCCCTAATGAAAACACGACAAGGAAAAAGATGTCGCGTTACTGATAGAGAGAGACAAGCCGCCGCCGCTTCGTCTTGTTGTTGACTCAAGGCCTATACTAATAGACTTGCGCCCGGCGGCTCTCTTAGTTGACAGCGGCGCGTGTGCTGAACACGAGCAACGTTATCTCTGTCACCAGCTGAAGGACAGACACAAAAATAAAATAAAGAAAAAGTCAATGTTTGTCTTACCGACTGAGGCGTTGGTATCAGATCGCATTGCGGCGCTGTCTGGCGACGGGAAAACTCCGCCGCCGCTGCCGCCACCACCGCCGCCGCTACTCGTGCCGTTGCCGACGGCTGTCGACGCTCCGGGAGCCGAGGCTGAGCCGACGCTTCCGATACTTCCGGCCGCTACGGCAGCCGCCGTCGGTTGGTGGAGGAAAGCCGCCGCCGCCGCCGCCGCCGGATTGAAATACATCCGGCTGGCGGAACTCAGCGGGTCGCCGACCATGGCCGCAGCCGCCGCTGCAGCCGCCGCGAAATTCTGGTGATGGTGCGTGAAATTGTAGGCCGCCGCTGCGCTACAACGGCTGCCGGCCGCTGCGGCCGCCGCCGCCGTCGCCGACGCGTAACTGGCCGCCGCCGCCGCCGACAAGGCCGAAAGGGCCTGATGGGCCTGGAGGTGATGACTGTTGTGGTGGTGATGATGGTGTCCAGCAGCCGCGGCGCTCAACTCGGCAGCCGCCGAACTGTGGCTGCTCTGACCGTTGGGCGTCGAAGACGCAGCCGGACTGCCGTGGTGGTGGTGATGCGACTGATGCTGATGGGCAGGATGGGCGAACATGGCAGCGGCCGGATGTTGACTGTGATGGTGGTGATGGTGGTGATGAGCTGCGGCAATCATGGCGTGACTGTACGCGTTGTGTTGGCTCCCGTGGTCGCCCTGGTGCGACGACGACGACGACTGGCCACCGACCGACGACCCGCCCGTCGCGTTCAAACCCAAAAGCTCTTGGATGGCGAAAGGCGACCGCTGTGGCAACGACGAAGCGGAAACGCCGGCCGAAACGGCCCCGCTGGACGCGGCCAAAAGACCGCCCAACAGGCCGGGAGCGGCCATGTGAATGTTACGGTCTGGGTGTTGCAATAAGTTCATCATTCGGCCGGCCGGTTAGTGTGTCGGATCGAATGGGATGAAAATTCACGTCGAGAGAGTAGAGCAAAGCACTAAGAGACACAAACAACTGGGATCGGACGACGTCGATGGCGATGCGATGCCAGTTGACGACTGACGACACGACGGACGCCGCTCGACGTTGTGAATGTAAGACGTGGTGAAATGAGGAAAGACGCACAGAAGCGCGCACGTGCGATTTCTCGTTCTGCGCCGAACCGTAGTCGACCGCGGCGAAGAAGAAATACAAAAGAAAAAGGGGATCTTGTCAACAGCAGCAGCAGTTGCAACCGGCTCCCAACGACGACTGTGTACGACTCGGCTGCGCTCCGCACTCCTGGGCATCGGCCGGCTGGACGGGGACTCGGCAGAAGGGGACACGGCTATACGAGCCACGGCAATTAGAGAGGCGGGTTGGTGGGATAGACGGACGACGTTGACGCCGAGCGACGGAGCGCTCTGGTTGGAAGTTGGGTTCAAGGGGGAGGGATCGGGTTTTGTGCCCTTTCTTTCCCCCCAGGACCCGTTGTGGCAGAGGCGCCTGAGCTATAGAGCAGAGCTCCTTGCCAAACGCGTTCCCTCCGTCGCCCACTTTCGGTGGGTCGGAGGGGGAGGCGGTTCAGCCAATCAGAACAGAGCTAGTCTCCTACCCTATTTTTCGGAGACGAGAGAGAAAGTGGAGGGGCGCTAGCGCCTGCTGCTGCTGGTGTGACGTCGTCGAATGTAATCGGCTCTTCATTGGATCCAAAATGGCGGCTCAGGCCGGAGCCCAGAAGCCGCCTAGCTCTAACAGCCAATCGGCGCGACGCGCAATGACGACGCTACCGACTCCTCTACTCGTCGACTTTTTCTTCGTCTATTTATAACATTTAGACGTCTATATTATACCGACTGTATAGACATTGGGAAAGAGAGATAGGCTACAATGTGTTTTGTGGGTGTGCGACGTGACACAAACCCAAATTCGACAGTTTCGTTTCATCTTCACACCTTGGCAGCCACTGCCGCAACCTCACCCGAGATAACCGCAAAGTCACGCCGGTTCAAAGGCGAAACCGAATTTCTTTTCTGTAACCGTGTTTGATTTGTGCTGCGACATAAAACAAGACTCGTCGCCAACAACAAAAGCCTCCAATCTCTTATCTCACCGAGGCCTTACACGAAGAAGAAGAAGAAGGAACTAGGCTATCAAGATCATCTGTGCTGATGTGTTGCGGCGCGTGCAGTCGCATTCAATCCCGAAATCTGGCGTTCGTGTCCCGAAACGGCCAATGAAGACGAAAAATATACCCTAGCGACTAGAGTCGAATCGAGCTGGCCATTCTTCTTTGATTATCCCATTAATTGAGGGTCGCCGGACAGTGTAGTAGTTAATAGCTTATCCCGGCGTATCATTGCCGCGCCCTTGTCCCTAAAAAAGCCGCACGGCTCCGATGCCTCAACTGACAGCACTTGGCCGAGTGGAATACTAGACATCACGGAAATTAGACTAGAACGAGGCTTTTCCTGCAGCTCCTCCTGTGCCAGCTAATCCCGTACTACAACAGTACATATATACAGTTGCTGCTGCTGGCCAGCATACATCTAATATTGATATAGACTGGGCGACCTTTTTTTTCTTTCTTTTCTTTCTTCCCCCCTTTTTACCATCTTCGCACAGGTCAAAAGGCGATGCCGAGACATGACGCGCCGTTTTTTCCGACACTTCTTTTAACTTTGACACGTCCATTAAGTTGAGACCTATTGATCGTCTCCTGTCTACTGCTGTGCTGGACAGTGTCGCCAAGAGAGTTGATTGGGCCTACTTTGGGCCGATGCTGGGTAGGAGCATCAGCGCTCTTTTCTTATGCACTTACGGCCGGCCAACTGCTGCTGGCCGGCTTCTTCTGCCGTAATTGAAAATATACAGGAGTGCATGCGGTAGGCTAGAAATTGAAGGAGAATGGAGAAAGGGACTAGGCTTGTTATTCCGAGACTCGGAGACGGTAGATTCCCACGCTCTCTGACAAAATTCCATGCAGACCTATGGCAGTTCAGCCTCAGCAGTGTCGAGTTAAATCAAAAGACGTTTCGATTCGCTGCTGCTGCTGCTGCTCCTGTAGGTCGTTATTAATAAAGAGAAGCGTGAAACTGGGTTTTGTTCGGATGCTGGGACGAGGCAATCGGATTCATCAGGCCAATCGGCATCATTACACTCTCATTACCGGCGCACATGGCGCATGCAGCGCCAGGGAAGAAGTTATAGAGAGAGGCAGAAACAGCTAGCAGCGTCATCAGATAACGAGCGACCGATCCCTTGTACCGAAGCCTAGACATTCGTCGCGCATCCAGGGATCATCGGGATGGATGGCTTGTTTGTTGGGGCCAGGAAAGCCGCAAGTCACGTACGGTCGCGATGACGAACTGCAACATCCCATCGCATCGCGTCGCGGGGTGGGGAGCGATATCGCAATGGATGCTGCACGTGATAGTACATACATTTATAAACGTCTAGTCGAGAACCTAACCAAACCAATTAGAGGCGCACAGGCACGACGACTGATAGATCAATAACGACAGATAACGTTCGAGAACGAGGAAACTAGAAGACAATTTTTCTTCCTGGCGTCTCGAATGATGGCCACTGCTCTTTGCGGCCTACATCCTCGTTTTCCAGACTCTGCCCAAATAAGCTTCATATGGAACAGCATCGCGCGCTGCTGCGGCCAAGCATCAACGGGAATGTTCTTCTAGCCTACTACGTATAGATGTAGTAGTATAGAGCCTATAAGAGTTGATTAATAATCAGCCGAGATTTATGGGAATGAAGTGGTATGGGGGTAGACGAGAGATAATTGCGCGTCGACAGAATAGGAAAAGGCCTACACAGGAGAGCTGCCTGCCTGCCAGCATGCTATGATGGAAAGACAATAGGAAACCACGGCCTCGTTACCGCACATCACGTCTATGATGAGGGCTAAAGGCCTCTCTCTCTCTCTCTCTCTTTCCATATATAGGCCTGCTCTGCTGCTCCTGCTGGGCTTTGCTTTGGGTGTCGGCCTATTTCGCCGCGCCATTCGATGATGGACTAATGTGAAGAAGCGGCGCAAAGTTCGTCGCCTCTCGTTCTATGATTAATCACGTCTTTCTACAGTAATTAAAAGCTGAATTCGACAAAGAATGACGGCGGCAGCGGCGACGGAAAAGGGGAAATTTGGAGATGCCTGGACATGGAGCAGAAGCCAAGTCATTAATGGCTTGATTGTTCCATTTGAGCTTATGCTCCTCCTGCCGCGCCCGCTACAAGGTTTTTCGTCGTCCATTGGAGAGGCCTACATCTTCATGTTGAACAAATGAAGTGGTCGAACAATTAAAAACGGAAGGAAGACGCTTGAGCTTTGAGCAGCTGACGACGACGACAGGCCTCGGCTTCTTGAGGTTATTTGATCTCCTGCGAGCGATTTTCACGCTTTCATCATTTGTCCTCGCCAGTCCTCGCGTTTTCACACCAATCCGAAGAACATCAGCATAATGGGGAGACATGCATGATGATGAATGTATTCCATCTCCATTCCGGCCGTGTTTTCATTGTCTTCCGAGGCATATCACACCTCATTTAGTATTCTTTTATTATGTGATGATGTGTGACCCGCACTCGTCGCCTCTTTCTTTCTTTCTTTTCGTGTCATTTGTCTTCTAGTACAAGGACAGAACGTCTAGCCTATTTCTATGGGAGCTGCTGCTAATGAACAAGACATCTGCACCACAAAACCCCTTTTTTTTCTCTCTCTCAGCGCGTCCATATAATAAGAAGATTCGGGCTGTTGTCATTTAATTAACTGCAATCGGTTTAGAAACCGCGGCTCGTATGACACTGCTGCTGGTGACGACACGAAACACGCTGGTTTTCTTAGTCCATTCTTTTGTTTTGGAACTGAAAAAAAATTGATGATTAGGCTTCGTTTCGAGTATTGTCAGCGAGGCTTGACAATTTGTGTAGGCCAACGTTTCTTCGATTGGGAGATACCAGTATGTCTGGCGGAGGTCGACCAATGAGACGGACCTAGAACGTCCGTCTTCAATTACGTCAGTTCTGATGGAGAACCCTTGTGCTCCTTGGATACCACGCAGCATGGGCGCGTCCAGCACCACCAATTTTCGTCGTCCTCCGCTCTCCTCCTGCTGGGCTGATGTGGAGGATGTCCAATATTAAATTCTACCCGTTGTCGGGTACATCATTGTAAGTTATTTCATTCGGCGCCATCAAGTCCGAAGAAGTTTTAAGTTGAGGCTTTAAATCAGCAGCTACATTCTTCGCGTCGCGCTACCACTCAATGAAGAACGACGAGGCCTAAACGACCGAGGCCGCCGCCCAAAATTCCCTCGACGCCCGTTTCTCGACGTTACATGTTTCCTATTTTTTAAATGAAATAACTCACTTTCGATTCGATTCAAAGATTCGAGAATATTTGCATCAGAAGCGGACAGGATGGAGAGGAGAAAAAAATATTTAGAAAAGTTTCAGCTCAGCGGCGCCTATAGCCGAATCGTAATTTTACGCCGAAACGAATTCGACATTGAAGAGGAAAGAAACGAGCGCGTAACGAATTGGATGACAAGCAAATCATTAACTATCCCCTAACGTCAACGTCTATAACTTTGAAGGTTAAAACTGTGTTGTCGACGTCAATATAGGCGGGTTAACTCAAATAGGCCCAGAATAAGAGTGACGAAACTGTTGGGTAATCGCGTCATCCTCCGACTCAAAACAAGACTCGTAAAGTTCTGCTGTAGAGGCGCGGCTCTGCTAAACAAATTACGGGTAATTTACAATGTGTTTTAGTGACGTGTTTTGAAGCGCCGCTAATAGCGGATGAATAAAGGTCGGCCTAGGGAATACGTAGCAGCGGACTGCCGGATGCGCGCACACGGTGTTATTTATTATCTTATCGGGGCCATCCATCGCGACGCGTCATGGCGACAGACACGGCCACCATTTTATTCCCACCTCTGGCCGGACAGTGAAGCGAACTCTGCTCCAAAGAATTTCCAGCTGGTTCCTCGACTATACAACAATTGTGTCGCTGATAGAAATCGGAGAGACATTTACACAATTGCTTCAGTCTGCGATCGTTACAAACAATAAGCCTTTCAAGTCGGAGAAATTGAAACAACATGTAATCAGGCGCATGCACTCCAGGTGCTGCTGGCCGGCCCGTCGGGTCTCTAAATATATAGAGAAGAGTTAGCAGATAAAGCCATCAAGTTCTAATATAAAGGCCTAAAGTTAACAGGTTCTTTACTACTACTACTACTGGCGGCGGAGCAGATCCAAGTCTTTGACGCCCTGCTGCTATTCTCTGTGGCCGTCTGCTTATTGGGCCGTGATGTCATTAACAATAGTCAATAGATTTCCGTTTCCTCTGTTGAAGAGACGACGACGTGAATATGACTAGGGACGGACGGCACGCTTGCGTTCGACATCATCACCCCGAGCTGGTTCATTGTCATGCGTTATCCGTTTTCCTGTTTTCACTTCTTAGTCTGTGTACAGAGAGCAGGAGCAGCTCTTTGTGCTGATGGTGCCACTTCACACCATTGGGCGCCATAATTAAATCGATAGAATGTCCGCTCCCTTCCTCCTCCTCCTTCTCCTGGTTGGTCGTTGACGTTTTGAATATCAAAAGAAGAAGAAGAAGAAGGGCGATGACATCACGCTCGTCGCGCCCACAGTCTTCCTCAAGTTGTCTGTTTTGCTTTACAGTTGGATTAGCTTTCATCCTCGATTCACGCTTCGACTTTTATGGGCGGTCCTAGAATCGTCGGCCTAGTGATTTTGTAGCAGGTGAGTTTGGTAGAACTCGATGATCGTTTGATACAAAAGTGGCAGCTAATGCAATGATGTCAATGCTCTTCTATTTTTTAAAAACGAATCGATATGATCAATATTGATTTCTCCAATTCGCAGGTTAGCGGGAGGATGGCCAAAGGGCAACTAATCACCTAATAGCCCCATCTAGTGCTACTAGACGACTTCTCAGCGGGGAGGTTAATTTGCACCGACGACGACGACCCGTTCCCGGATGAAAAACCAATAAACACTGACTCTATTAGCCGATGCCAGCACTCTGCTGATGTCTTTACAGCGATTGGCTTCTTAATCATAAGTAGGGAAAATGAGCGTCCGTGGAAGATGAGGAAACGCGGACCGGATACGCCTAGAAATGTCGGAACCAATTCGGCGATTGACGGGAGCAAAGTTGCGCGCCACCGGCGTACAAAAATAGTCGGAAAAAGTCAAGTTCTCTTTTTTTTTGTTGTGTGCGCGCCCTAGTTGCCGGAAGGAAGCGCCGCTGCGCCGATACACGTCTAAATAGTAAATACAAAAAGGCCGACGGATAGACGACGGAGGAATCCCCTTTTTTCAACTTGTTCGGACGAAACACCTCGCCGACTTCCGTTTTTGTTTCTGCGGAAGTCGATTTTTCTTCTTCCTCTCTTCAATGTCGTCATCTTTTTGAAGGCGCACCCTTTTTGTTGGTGTTTCCTGATTGACAAGTCTGATGCTGCGTCCATGATGGTTACTTGCTGCTGCTGCTGGCTGATGCCATCGCCCCCAACCCGCCAGCTGTGCCATCTCATCGTTGCATAGCCTGGACTCCTCGTACCCTGGGTGATGTCTCAGGCCCGTCGTACCACTTCTCGAGAACAGGCAAGTCACCCGTCCATCGCCAAGCCAAGAAAAAAAGTTGAATCTAAAGGCAATATGAACTTTTGTGCTTAGACAAAATACATATTGACACAGTGCCCTAGCCAACTACTTGGCAGAAAAGCCAGAAAACAGATACCGAGAAACCAGCTAACAAGTTTCAAGAGGAAACAATCAACGAATCCGCCTGTTTTTTTTTACAGACTAATTGACGTTAGTGTCGACCTTATTTAGGCTACTCACGGGACGTAATGGCGTCAATCGGACAATTAAATCCTTCAACGGGCGCCGAAAGTTATGGCCGTTTCCGACACAATGTTGCGGTGGCGTATGGCGGCAGAGAACTGATTTAGGCCGGTTGTGCTAGATGACGTCGCCCCCAACTTTGTATTGATCGCCCTCCTCCCAGAACTCGAAGCCATGTTGGACAAGGACTAGGTTGGCAAAACAGACAGAGTCTTGCGGTTTCAAGTTGTCCCTCTGTCCGTCTGCGCTGGAATTCGACTCCCCCAGTGACCAAAAGGCCAGCGATGTCTTTTCAAATTCGCCAAAAACGTCTCTTTTGCCAGTTACCCCTTATTTACGTGCCTAAAGATTTAGATTACATCAAAAGTCGGTGAAAACGAAAACAGCAAATGTCGCAGGAAAACAGTTTTGTGAAATCAGATTACGGGGACTGCAGATGTTACGTGTCGCTTCGTATTCAAAAAGATATGACGACGAGTAAAGGCCGACGGCAAAGAAATATTCTCATTTTTCCACGCTGACAAAAGGTCTCGACATTTTATCGTTCCATCAGTTGCGCGTTTCACCTCCAACGTTTTTGTGTTATATACGGGCGCTTTACAATCTAGTTGTATGCATAAATTACTATTAGGCTATTTAACACCAGCGGTTTTGCTTATTGGCTAGAGAAATGATGTTGCCACAAACATCCGTCGCTCTATGTTTAACCGCAGTCAACCGTAATATTATTTTTGGGAAGGTGGAACGTCAGTCTCTGCATGTTTTGTTATACGCAGCAGCACTAGAACACGGGCTACTATTGTCAGCTTCGATCCTCTTCTTTGCTTGTACTGCTGGACATAATTAAAGTTAAAAGTTGAATGTTGAAGAGGGGCGCTGTGCGCGCTTGGTTAACTGGATGCAGCAATTTGGCGGAATGAGGAAAGAAAGGAGAGGCGAATAAAGTTTAATTGACTTGTCCAAGTGCCGTGCTTGTTAGCCCGCTTTTACACTTTTATGCGACGCACGCATATTATCTGAAGATAAGAAAAAGGCGTGAGATTACAAGACAACAAAGCGTGGTCATCATCATCGCGGGAGGTCCTCGACAGATGAATCAAGGCAAAGGCTTCGCTGAATTGTTAGTCATTAGCGATGCTGCAGCAGTAGGTTCCTTTGGTACAGTAGGCGAGTCCGGCAGCAGGAGCTCTTGTACCGTTTGTTATTTTTAAAAAATTCGTTTTTATTCATAGAGATAGAGAGAGAGTCCGGCAGCAGTGCTGTAGTGAAGAGAGAGAATGAAAGTGTAATTACAAGCCTGGGGGAGGAGGTGACTGCATGCTGAAGAAGCGGCGAGCTTGGGAGCGCATCGCGGAAACCCAATTTAATGGCATAACAACCGACTCGTATAGGGCGACAACTCGGCCGGAGGAGCCGACAGGAATATATATTATCTTAACACACAGAGCGCAGCGCAGCCCAGTAGTGAAGAGAGAGAGAGAAAGAGAGTGCTGTTGGCGACGATGGACTTTTTTGTTGGGCGTAGTAGAGATGTTCATTGGCTCGGACTAGCGGTCTATTAGGCCCCCCATCGTCTAAATAGAGTTCCAAATTGGAAGGTGATGGCACAACGAGACGAGAGAATGACGAGCTGGATAGAAAGAGGGACACAAAACAAGCTCTGCTGCTGCTGGAAAGGAAAAAAGAGAAGAAAAAGAATGGATGGAGGGCGGGCTACTATGCTGCTAGATAGTGGGGTAGAAAATTGCAATGACATTTCAAGTGGCAACAGAGAGAGAGAGAGAGGAGTCGGAGCTGATGACGACGATGGACATTACAGAGGGAGGAGCTGACTTGTCAGCCGCCAGCCAATCGCGACAAGTTGTAGAGCTGAACTTGTCCTCCTCGGCGCAGCGTCTCTCTCTCTCTCTTGCCCACTGCTGCTGCTATATCTCTCCATCTACTACTACTACTACTACTACGGTACAACAGCACACAGTTGAAATATAATGAGGCGAGCTAGGGACAGTAGAGAAAGAAGAGGGGAGACAATGGGTGATAATCAGCGAGTGTGGGATTCTACTGCAGCAGTGTCGCAGAGTTGATTCGTGGAAGAGCAGAGCAGAGAGATCCGTCTCTTGGCACTCATGGGTGGTGTCAGCTGCCGCACTAATTATCCAAGTTCCAATGATACACGGAATCTTCATTAATGTGTAGGAGGTGAATGATGCGACACCCATTTCGCCCCATCAGTGAGACGCAGAAAAAAAGGAGGAAACCTTAATCAGGCCACACATGACAATGGCTTCCATATTGCTGACTCCTGCAAAGCTTGGCTGAATTTGATTAGCTTTAGCCGACGCGTTTCATTACTAACCTCTCTCCTATTCTGACGACCATCATCGTCAAGAAGCTATTGATTATAGTCCGGCAAATCATCAACTAAAGTTAACTTTTAACCAATTCGCGTTTAAAATTGAATTCAATCAGAGTAAAATGGCCGTTGAAAGCCAGTCAGTGCTGTTGAACGATTTCTTTTGACGGCAACGACGAGAGTTCTGCTGCTGCGTGATCACGAAAAAGGTTACGGCTTAATGCTCTCGGCAAACAAAGACGATTCAACGGTCGTTCTGAGCGACTGGTCAATTCACACACAGTGAGTGAGTCCAGCAGCTGATGATTTCTGAAATCGCTCGGATGACAGAGAAAACTTGCTGTCTGCGACGAGTTGATTTTATATTTGACGACGCGAAAGTGGATCTCAGCACTCGACTCGGTCTCCACCAGCAATAGACGATTGGTTGGACAAAATTTCCCACGAGCTTTCCTGTTGACAGTATATAACTCGTCTCGCGTCTCATCCCATCAGCAGCCATCCCAATAGAATCGTCCTCCTCCTCCAAATAAAGTTTCTCAGAGAGCTGGAGGAAATCTTCTTTTTTATTTCTTTAAAATATATTTCCAGCAGTGGTTTCAGCCATCGAGGGGAACAAAATCGATGATGCCTTCGTCCCGTTCATATTCTTCTTCTATTGGGATTTCCACGGAGGAGCGGATCAAGAGTGCCTTCAATATGACACAACGTACTACGCAGGGCCGCATGTTGGAAAAAGCGCCGGAAAAAAAAGATGGCTTCCCAGGGCATTTGTGATGGAAATGAGAGGGTGGTTGTGGAAACTGGAAACTTTGCAACCGAACAAACACAACACAACATCCACTCACACGAGCCTCTGCCATTCTTCTTTCTCTTATCAACAATCTTCTGTCTCTCTCTATATCTACTAGTAGTAGTACGCGTTGAGCATGAATGTACGGAAGAAGAAAAAAAAGAGATTCACCGGACACAAAAGCCCGCAGCAGCAGCGCGTCAATAAAAATATATATATATATATTCTAGGGTGTATAGTACGTTGGGGGGCGACAGAGAGAGAGAGAGAAAAACGAGGGCTGGGCTGAATGCGTAATCGACTGAGTCCCTCTCATCTGACGCTGCTCCTGATTCGCTCCCCTACGACTAACCAATGGGCTACGTCGGGGAGAGGGCATTCATCGGAAAAGGGAATAAAAAGTGTGATATTATTCGCTTTTCCTAGCTAGAATATTTATCATCGCACAGTAACGTCCAACTTCATTGCTACTAGACTACTGGACTTGGACTAGACTACTACTTCTTAATCATCTTCTTTCGTTCCTTGTGGATGACTACAAGTGGTATACTCGTCCTTTCCGGCTCCCAGACAACAACTGTACGTCTTAATGATGCCCCTCAACCCTCTTTGTGATGCATTCAACCTGACATTTTTTTTCTTTTTTTATTATTATTATTAGGACGGTGCTGTGTGAATTAGTGTACCAGCTAGATTCAACACCCACGTACCAGTAAAAGATAATCAAGAAGTTAAAACAGGCATAAGATTAGGAGAGACATTTCTTTTTTTTTTTTTGCTCCTTACTCCCGGGCCGATGGCCTATCTTGAGCTTATTTCATATTAGCCCGTCAAGATCGTCCTGGAGGGAATTTTCTCGACAGACGCGCCAGATGTTTTCCGTGTGTGTGCGTTGTCAACTTGAACGACTCCACAAACTTCAGTTGCTGAGGAGAGCGCGAGAATAACAGGAGCTGCCACTAGGTACCTGCTAGATAAGGCAATCGAATCGACGACACGCCAGGTATATTCCAAACGTAGCCTAGCACAGCAACATAAAGCGGTTCCCGTGGTACAAAACGAACCCGACGTGGACAATCATGACTCGGACATTATTAAAACTGGCCGACCGCGGTGACGAAGCACATTCCTTCCTCGTTTTATAACAGAGTCGTAAAGGGCCAGCTGGAACCTCTTGAGACCGTCACTTTGCATCAATCGACGACAACGGTGGAGAACAGGGAACATTTTCTTTCTTTTTTCTCTCTCTTTCGTCCATCGGGCCGTTTCTATTGTCCAACATCTTAGAGCTGTTGAAAACAGCTTATTCCTCCCCACCCCATCGCTTAAATGGATAATTCTTCAAATCGTGAATATGATCAACACCCAAGAGTTAAATAGTCATTTGTGTGCTCTGCTGTGTAGATGGCGAATGAGTGGAATGCTTCGGTAATTGAGGGCTAGATTGCCGAGTCATTCAACCCATTGGCTTTTTTTTCTTTATCTCTTCTGCTGCTGACTGTATATATTGACAGAGTGGACAAGACGCATGACAAAAGACGTTGCTTCCATATAGCAGCAATTTCTAAAACCACGTATCACAATGCGAAACTATTTCACGCGACTACATCTCCCGTAGTTGGAAAAGAAAGACAACAAAAGAGAAGGATGGTCAACAGATATAAATGCATTATTAGGCCTAGATGGAGACGACCGAAATTTGGAATGGAATACAATTCGAAAAAGAGAAGAGGATTGCTCTTTCAAAAGGATGGAAATTAGCTCCAATCGTGCAAAGGTGTGCATCATAGAGGCAATAGCTGTTACAGGCCGTTCAGGCTTGATGATGATGACGTGAAGCCAGCAGCACAATCAACCGAATGACGTCCCGTCGCATTAAGAATAGAGAAAGTTTCAGGAATAACTTGTGATAGGCTATTGGTGAGAGAAAATGCTGTCCATCAACGCAATCGTGCTCGGAATTGACTAGGCAATCGGTTTGATTCTTCTCTGAACGCGGAATGCTTTCCTTCGTTTTTACACCATAGGTACTTTGCACTTGAGGATTTTCTCGCTACATATGTAGTACAATGAAAACTTAAGGATCTTTTGAATTCCGTCTCAAATACTTTGGAAGACATCATCAGTTGAATTGACGATCCAATAATCTTGATTGTGTACCTTATGTTAGGAAAAGAAAATGGACGCTATATAGCGACGAACTGAATTAAATTAACGTTCGTGTATAAAGAATTTTAAGGGAAAAGAGTTGATGCTCCATTGATTTTTTGGGGAACCTGCGGTAACACGAGAACAAGGCTGGAAATGTTCATAAGTCATCAGGAGTGAAACTAGTCATAAAAAACAGACTCAAACTACCGATCCTTGTGTGTTCTGAATAGACGTCTATTAAAAACTCGTCTATAGGCTGTTTTTCCCTTTTATACTTTTCTTTCTTTGCTTTGAGCCCCTTTTGTATTGTTTTCAGGTACACCCATTCATCGCAGAACGTCTTCGCGTATCACTGCGCGTCTGTGGGTGCGGACCCATATATAGCCCTAAGCTCTTATTGTTTATCTTCGGGTGACAGGAAAAAAAGTTGTCAAGCCTCGGGATCATGACATTTCAGATGCTGGTTTGTTTGTGTGTTTTGTCTCGGTTTTAGAATAACGGATGTGGTCAACACAAAGAGAAAAAAACGGGTGTACACTCGAGTCGCGGTCGTAGAGACTGATTGGGTGGATCGCGTCTGAGAAAACACCATTTATGGGCGTTTCTCTTCTTGTTGGCCTAGCTTTAACGCCAGTGAAAAGCCTATTCGTAAACAATCGTCTGCAATCGAGAAGCATTGTCGTCCTTTTTCTTATTGTTTGCCGTTTGCATTATCGGTAGTCCAACAGCCAGCCAAGCCTTAACTGGATGTAGGCTCGTCATTTTACGACTTAATCGGCTGAATAGGAGGCTTGTCTTGAATATGATATCATTAGTCGAAAATTTATTCATCAACGGATTCAAATAAACGTTTTGACTGAAGCACAATGGCCAAATTTCATGTATTTTTTTGTACTTAGCTGCGCGATTGTATGACAATAGGTAACGGTGCTTAGATGCTGAAATACAAACTACACGAATAAGTTTTTGAGGTTTCACTTTGATTTAAATTTTTAACAAGGATTGCACTCGGAATAGACTATTCTAAAGTCATTGCATTAATGGCAGTGATGACGGGGGATAATACCGCTTCCTTAGGGTCTGAATAATCCGATTAATAGGATTTCGAAAGGCCTAGTAGACTAATCTGGATTTCCTTATACTACGAGCTTGTCAGCATTTTTTAAAATCGTGTTTTTAAGACTTTTGGATCCTAAAATGGAGCCTAATAACACTGAGCCTTTTGTACAAGTCCGTTGTTATTAGGCCTATATTTTGCCTAAACGGACGAAACTAAATCATTTGATTTAAAAATCATCAACTCAATAATTCGTACATCCTCACCGTGATTGATTTAACGTCTCGTATGAATTTTAGTTATCAAATTTGCGCTTTTAATCCTTCTGTAATAAAAAATTGGTTCAAATTAAAAACTCGGTGCGATTTAAAGCCGTCAAAATGGAGGATGGATGCCTGCTTTGAACTTGCAGCGCAGTCGTATTAACAGTCACAAAATTCATTTGAAAGGAATTAGAGACGGATCATTAACATTTGTGGCATAGTAATCAATCTTCCCACTTGAATCGTCCAGCAATTTGTAAGCAAGCGGCCCGTGACTACTTTCAAGTGTAATACTAAGCGCTAAGCTTTAAAAAAGTATTTGCTATAAAATTCTATCCACGTAGTTCAGCGCCCTGTATAGATTAACCTAGCTTGAACTCCCCCCAAAAAATAGCGGCAATTAAGCTCCGTCAGCTACTGCCCTGCGAAAGTAGTATAATAATAAACTATAAAACCAATTAAAAGTCTGCAGCCTCCAGAGTATTTTTAGACACTCGTTTCTTTCTTAATGCAGTTAGACGTCCGTGAGATACAGACGACCTTACAATTCAGTTCCCTTTTACTAGCCACACCCATTAATGTCATGCGGTAATATTTTTTCCACACATTGGATACGGAGACAAGATGAACTGATTTAGGACGGCAACAACTCTAGTGTTAAATGCTCCCATTATGGCACTGTATCATGGACGCAGGAAGTTTGACGGTAAATGATGCTTATTCTCTAAGATAATGCGTTAATATATATATCAAACGGATAATAGCCTCCTCAGCAGCCTTTAAGTTTTATTGTTGCCAGGCACGGTTTCTTTAGTTATCAAAAGAAGATTTTCGCCTTTACTCGATTTGTAGTCCATTTTACTGAATTACTGATGCGGATATTCCGTACCCAAATTCGCGCTGGTGGCAGAAATTTGCGGTTTCTTATAATTATAAATAGATTCGGCACGAAAGTTCATTGGGGTTAATTTACCAGGCAATAAATGGAATAAGTAGAATAATAGCCTCTCAATCATTTCAAAGAGAGATGGAAAGAATAAGGAATTCTATGCGAATAATTAATCAATAAGAGATGACGGGCCATCTTTCACTCCAACGTGCTGGCCAAGTTTTTTTTGTGCCTTTGTCGCTAAACTGACGAGACTGCAACTCTCCTCACAAATACTTGTTTCCTTATAGGTTTTCCGCGCTTATTTAACTCGATAGACGGAAGCCTAGAAAGCATCTAGCGAGGTCACTAGCAACTAAGCTCTGTAGAGAAATAAGCTGGCCAAGAGATGTCGATGGCCCACATAGAGCCCACTCAACCTTACCAGAGAGATTCGGCTGATTTCTGTCTTCCTAACAAACTTAAGTAAAGAAAAAAGAACCTACAAAAGCTCAGTGTTTAGAATCCAATTTACAATAAATTAGTTCTGCCAATATCTCTCCTGCGATATTGAGTCGCCGTTACGAACCTGATTTTGGATATGTGTGGCAAGCGCACTCGGCCCCAGAACGGCCGGGGTTATGGAAAAACGAGATCAATATTCCATTTTAAAAATAGTTCATGTTTAAGGTTCAGTAATTAATTGAATTGTTTAAGGCCTGTTTCAGATAATATTGAATGCCGAATGCTGAGCCTATTTGAATGCCGAAATAGGACGCTTTAAAACACATTCCACATGTTGCGGCCTTTTAAAAAACCGTAGACTTATTAAGACGTGTCCCTAATGAGCGACACATATGTTATATCCAGTAACTTTTTGAGAAGCTTGCTTATTGCTACCTGCAAGAGGGACAACAAACTTAATCCGGCAGAAAAATGCAGCAAGCGCCACAGCAGCAGCGCAAGTTGAAGCGTTTCACGCACTATATCACAAATGGGTCAACGTACTATAATTTCCCATTTGTTTACGAATTGTTTCAACCGCCATTGGCTGAAATACATCGTACTTTCAAATGAAAATTTGCCGTATTAAAAAGAAAAGATGTTTCGCCATTAATTCGTAACTGAAGCAGATGGAGGTGAATTTTTGAAAACGCGCTTGATGGAGCGTATAATTCAGGCGACTTCAGGCATTGCTGCTGCCACTTTGTGATGGAATCATAAATTTTTGGGCGCGTTGAAATTGTCTTTTCCTTTTTTCCGAGTCGTTTGTTGTCGTATATATTCGTGAATCGTGACGTACGTTGTTGTGCATTCGGGAGAAACTTGCTGGAGAAAGCCAAAGGTAATATGCCCAACATTGCTGGGCATTTGTATTTTCTTGCAATCCTGGAGACGATCAGTAAAACATTTCTTTTTCCTTTCTCCGGAAAAGGTAAAAATGTCGGAGAGGGGGGGGGAACTTTCTCCCAATAACTGGCGAGTGCCTTGGCAGTAGTAGGAGAGTGGTGAGTTGTTTACAAATGCGCGCACGAATATGAGAGGAAGAGGAAGGTAAAAAAAAATCGAAATAAAGGAATCGAAGAAAGAAAGAGGAAATGTGAACTTTGGGACACCAAAATGGCCGCCACCGAAGAAGACAAGAAGAGAAAAAAAAACAAACGGCAGCGTGTTGGAAAAAAAACTTTCTCCCCTTTCTTTTTTCTCCCGTGAAAACCGAAGCTTGTTCACCATTGTTCACTTTCTCCGAGAGGACAACGAACCCGGTGGCGATACTACTACGCTGGAAAGAAGCGTCAAACAAAGGACTTTTACTTTGTTTTCACCTTTGGCGTGTGTAATCAGACCTCATCGACTCATCGTGCGTCAGCATCACAACACCTGTCCATCAGATTACTGGTTCACTCCTTGTTTTTCAAATTCACTTGACTCGGTTGGTGCGTCCGCAATCGCTTTATAACGAGTTATGCAGATCTTTTTCGTCAGAATTTGGCGGAGAAAAATTGGCAACACCTCTCGAAATTCAGAAACGAAGGGGAGAGTCACGGATATCTAGCCAGGCCGGCCTCTTTCTACTAAGAGGAGAAAGTCGGCCGGCCTACTGTCGTCAGAGTTAGTCATCCCCAATCGGAAGTAGCCGAGCTGCCGTTGCAATAGTAATAGATAGATAGATGAGGAAAAAGTCAAGCCAAGCCGTCTCTCATTCAGGTTAACAACGCGACTGCCACCATCAGCACGCAATGGCCGGGCGCGAAGGGAAAAGATAGTCGCCTAGTATATATATATAAAGGAGAAAGAAACGACTTTCTCCAGCTCACAACCGAAGCCAGAAATTTTCTCCGTCGTCCCATAAAGGCAAAGACCGCAGTGCGCACCTCGATGATTACTCATCCAATCGAATCATCTGACCGGGCGTTGTGGGGGGGGGGGGGGTTTTCTTTGTTTGTCTTCCCTCGTTTAGAATGCGTATTAGGAAGAAAATGACCAGAAAAAGAAAGATGCTGGTTATGCTATATGAATATTGAAACAAAAGGAGAGCTTATTACGAGCCGGATCTCAGGTTCAAATGACTCGAAGTCGAGAAGTGAAAGTTAAATTCCTGATGCTCTTCTAGAGTCTCGTCACCGTCGAGAGTTTTCTCACGGATGTGCTGCTATTGTAGCAGCTAACAGGGGAAAAACCAACATCCCCATTTTATGAAAGTAAAAGACGAAAAAAACGCTTTCGTTTTACTTGGAATGGGCGTCGCCTTTGAACCGGATCTCCAAATCAATAAACTACAGATGGACCAACGGTTGCTGGCCGGCTTTCGTCTCGTGTACCTATATACAAGATGATGGCACATGAATAGATTTGGTGCTGGCCTGTTTACGGAGCAAAGGTGGGAGGTGCCTCAGGGGGTGTATAATAAATAATAATAATAAGGACTTTAAAAACAAGATTATCTTTCACTTCTTTATATTCCCCCTCATCCAGGACCGTGCCCGGCCTGACTCATATTTTCTCCTGGCCCACAAGTTCAGCAGGTCAGATGAAAGGAATTGTCGAAACTAGGACAAAAATATGATCGTATAGCCTAGAAAGAGCTCCGTCGCGCGGTGCTATGGGCCTAGTGGGGAAAGATGGATATCAGTTTAAGTGGGGAATAATACATGGTACACAGAAAGGAGAAAGGGCGGATGGAGAGATTCAAGTTTAATCTTTTTTCTTTCTGGGTGAAACGAGGGAGAAAATGAATAAGGGGGGATACTCTCGTGATGAAACTACCCGGAAAGGTAAAAATACATTTTTTTTTCTCCTTTTTACCCATTTTTTGCCTGTGTATTATTTATTTCTTGGGGATGGCCCCCATGAATGCGCCTAGCGCGCTCTAGCAGAACGACCTCCCTTCTCCTCCTTTATCCTACTACCTCCTTATTCTTTCCTCCTCCTCCTCCGAGACCCCACCGTCTCCACCTACTACTCGTCGACGGGCTTCCACCTCGTGGAAGAGAAAATGTAGGTCAACCGACGGCAACAAGGTCCGGGAAAGTTGGCTGGTTGAACAATCTTAAAGAACCCGTGCGCCATCGGACCAGCAGTCAGAAGACAGTCGCTTCACAGCCACCCAACAGCCTGAGACGCCCCGAGAAGAACTGTGGTGTATAGCGCATCGCGTCCGTTTATTTGGAAGAGAGAAAAAAAGAAAAGAAAAAGCGCTACTTAATATCCGATTGCGACATTTATCTCTCGAGTGAGAGGGAAAGAGGCGGTCCAGATCAGAGAAAACGCGCTTCCGCTCGGCTACTTTAAAGAGCCAGTCGCACTCCAAACATCCAGTCATTCAACGGCCGACCAGCCAGCAAAGCGCAACAACTTGAAACAACTTCTTGAAAGTTATTTATTCATCAACGGAAAAAAGTTTGATTTTGTGTCCAGTTAGAAACAAAAGGTAAGTCGTCGTCCGGATTTCTTCTTGTAGTGTGATGTGAGGGACAGTTAACGACACAATAGCCTACTACTCTCTTTATCTGCCTGGAGAACGATGCGGTTTGACGAGATGTTTGTCTCTTCTTCTCCTCGTGCGTTTTGCTTCTAATGGGAAGTTGGTTTTTCTGTGAAGCCGCAAGCGATATGGCACAGCGCGCACTTAATCGACAGAGACAAACATCGGAAGCGCGCCTAGGCGGGTCGTGGGCTGCCTTTTCAAAAAAAAAAGAAATATATACCTATACTATATATTGACTCTATTTCTACTTTTGTCGCTCTGGTTGCCACGATCCAACGCCCTCAAAGTGGCTAAAAGTTCATTGAGGCATGACTCGCGCTATGATTCCCTTATTTCCAGGGCGAACGATCGCGTAGTGGCACGACTTCCTTTTTTTTTACTATTTGATTATCGTTAAGTTTATCTTTTCTTTATTTTTTGCGCAACACAGGAGCTGAAGAAAATGATGAAAGGACTCTTCGTGGCCTTCCTACTGGTAGGAGCCGCATTCTGCCAAGAAGAAACGGAACAATCAACACGTCACCCGGATGACAATCTCATCGCTACCAGCACGTTGGCTGCAACCAAAGCCGACGAACTGGCTTTACCTGCTCCGGTTGACGTCTCCATCGCCGTCGGAGTCAACGAAAAGAATGTCGGAGAAATTCCTCGCGTCGAAATCGATACCGATGGCGTCCCTATCGTCCACGGAATCGTCTTGCCCGACGATCCCAACGACACCAAAGTCTGGCGCAACGCCCGCGTCCTCAACAACGTCTTGATCGAGAAACAGAGACAGAGGGCGGACGATAGCAACAGTAGCTCGGCCATCCAGGAACAGTCCGACATGTTCGTCTACAGACCAGAAAGTCCCCGAGTTCTCAACGATGGCGATGGCTTCCAGCCCAGTCAGGCCGATCCCAACAACTTTTCACCATCTCTGCCTTACCCAGCTTTCTACTACCAGCGATTCTATCAAGACAAGAGCGCCCAGCAGCAATTGCCGGACTCTTTGGCCGTCGAGACCGACGCCGATTCCGCCAGCAGCCCGAGCGACGGTGCTGTCCAAGTGGCCGAAGAGGAAACGGACGGTCGTGGATTCGTCGTCAAGAAGAAGAAGACTGGCATTAGCAAGCAGACACCTGGATCGAGCTACGGGGCCGGCGCTGCTGTCACCGGACGGCCCATCGCCTACTACGTCCAGCCGGATGAAGCCAAAGCCATCCATGACGATCGCAGTCCATACGAATACGAGCCAGCCCAGCAGCAGACCAACTACTATAACGAATACTCCACCCAGGGATCCGTCTCCAAAGTCGACTACGACTACTACCAACAGCAACAACTCCAATTGCAACAACAGCAACAACAACAGACCCTGGCCCTGCAACTCCAACAGCAACAGCAGCAACAACAATTGAAATTGCAACAACAACAATTCCTGCTGAAACAACAGCAAGAACAACAACAACAGCAACAAGCCCAGACTCAACAGCAATTGACCCAGGAAAATCCCCAACGTACGGGCTACTACCAGCAAAACAGCTTCCTGCCCGGCAGCGTCGTTCCGGCACCGGCCGATTCCTTCGTCATCCGCGACCAGACCTACAACAGCGGCGGCCAGACTTTCACCGTGCCCATTCCCGTTCCCAAAGATCAGTACGTCCAGCAGTACGGCCAGCAATACCAATACGCCCAGCAGCCTCAATACCAGTACAACTACCAACAGTATCCCCAACAATTCTACCAACAACAACAACAAACCCAGCAGCCATTCGAGTTCTTGGGCACCAAACTGAGGGAGCAGGTCCAGAAGGCCAAGGACAAGATCCACGGAATGACCGATCCCGTCGTCGATCCTCTGATGGAAGCCGGACAAAAGATTTCGACCAATTTGGGTTTGCCGGATCGCGTCCACAAGATCAACGAGAAGGTGGCCACTCCCGGCGTCCTCGTCCCTCTGGCCATGGTCGGTGGAGCCGCTCTGGCCCTCGGCGGCCTCAGCACGGCCATCCATTTGAGCAACCCCAACACCAAGAACAACGTCTTCAAAGCCCTGAAGATCGACAACTCGACGTTGGCCGAGCGGATCACGACGGCTCTGCATCCTCACCTGAACAACACCCGCGCCACTCGCTCCGTCGGCGACGAGTACGAAGATGAAGGTTATCCAGCTGCTGAAGAAGTCGACGATGAGAAAGAGAACCTCTTGGACCACGTTCTTTCTGCCCTCAACGGCCCGCAGAAATCCTTCCTGACCCAATTGCAGCGCACTGGATTCGACGAATGGCAGAAAACTCCGTGCGCCAAGCGAATCTTTTGTGACGTGATGGTTCAGCAGAACGACGACGCCATTAGCCTTATGGAGAAACGCATGTCCACCTTCCTCAGTCTGTGAGTATTTTGGCAAAGTGATGCGTCATTGTTGACTGATGAATGACTCGTCTCTCCTTCTTTTCCAGACTGGACGGCGGCGTTGCCCAGAATTTGCAAGCATTGACGTCCGACGTCATGGATGGCATCCGCCGCAGGAACTGTCGAGCATTCGTTTGCGGTACCCCAAAAACCGAAACAGCTGCCCAGTAAAACTCAACTGTCACATTTTAACAAAAAACAGGAGCAGCCTCCCTCTCAATTAATTATCGCCTTAATCCCCCGATTCGTTTTTTAATAAGTTATTGATGATGAAGTAGTCGACTTGTTATTGATCCCCCCTCATCCTACTTCTTCTCCTCTCGTTGACCGGACAATCATCAAAAGCTTAAGCCCAGAGCAAATTTTAAATTTTGTATTTTTCGACGAAAGAAAAGTACCGTATACCTCCGAACTGGCTTTGGAGAAAGGAAAGAAAAACGTTGTCTTATAATAATATTAATTAATAATAATAATATAGGTTGTCGCTTCCACGTACACCAAGTTACCAGAGCACGTTCGCCAGCCTCCCCCATCATCCATTTTTTTCTTAACTTGGAAATGACTACTAATATCTAATGTTTTGGAAGAGAGAAAAAATACAGATGGGAAAAATGTTACGAATTCAACTTGTTTTTCTTCCTTTGTAGGCTACCTACATTCGTCGGCGTCGACAAGTACTTGTCGGCCGAGTCATGACGAAGCGGTTGTCCCTTATTTTTGAAAGTGGTTGGCTGAAATGTTGGGCAACAAGAGAAGAAAGCACGACGACGACGACGGAACGATTGATTGAACAAACACCTGTTGTCCAGCACAGTACAGAGATGAGTCGTTGCGGAGAATGGATTCAATGAGTTTGACACGATGAATTTGTAACCAGGAAATGTAGCGGTCGCGTACTACATTTCGATTGGATGAGAGATGCGCGTTCCACTTGGAGTGAAAGTCAAATGAGGAATTTCACCATCACCGCATTGCTCGGCCGTCGTCGCCCAATAATTCATCTTTGGTTTATGAAGCGTCCGTTCTCTTTTTTGTTGTGGAGAAACTGGAATGATCCGTATCATCTGTCGATCCCATCTGTTATCGTCGGACACGATTCAATTATATAACCGTCGGAGGGACGGTCGTAAAGCAGAGAACAAAGGGGAATTTGCCGGATGAAAATGTTCATCAGACGATGATGATATCACATCCTTCCAAAGGGCGGGGCCCGAAAACGGACAATCAAAGAGATGATGAAGCGCTCGACCATTATAGGACAATTGGGGACAATGAGTGCGGATTGAATAACAACAGAGGGCGTCAGTGCTCCTTGTTTAACGAGGGGACTCGTCGTTTGACGAATGGCCGATCAGCGTCACCACATGGGTCTACGAACCTCTTGAAATTCATTAGAAATTCACAAAGACCGCCCATAGCGCATTGGATTTTAGCGCATTAGAATACGACGTCGAGTGCCAAGCGCGCGCCCGTTCGCCAATAAACGCGTCGTGCGAACCTTATAGGATAAGCGTCGACATAATTCTACGGTGACGACGACGACGACGTTTCCGAATCTAAAACAAGATCCCGTCGAGATGGGCTGTCGTGTTGCGTTTGATGATGATGATGTGCCATCGACGACGCTATAACCTACAGCTGGAGGCGACGAGTTGCTGCCGCTTCACCTTTGGTGGCGTCATCAAATGGTTAGATGCTGCCTCGCGTGTCTCGGTGTCTTTTTCCCTCTGCGCCTCATCGTCTCTTTTGGGATGGGAGCGCGCACCTTTGGCGCGCCATCAAGAATCATCCGTTATATCTGACGGCACCTTACAAGGTAGCCTTTATCGCGCATCTATGATTAATTTAGCGGCTATAAATACTTGGCGATTACCTGAAAAGAGTCGGAGGAGGAGGAGGTGCTAGTCGTCCATACGTAATCTCGGTGATGGTGCTCTGTGTATATATGTGCTCAGAGCCAGTCAAAGATAAGGGAAAATCTTCCATCTTGTTCTTCGTGGAATTGTTGTTCCTTGCCGATGGGGAAACTCGGTCAGTGTGTCTTCAGTACGTAGATTTTTCCCCGGACGCGCGTTCCTCGTGCCTCATCGGTTTTTGTGGCGGCCGCTGTGCTGCGCTACGACTCTCCACCAGGGGTTCCCGATCGGATATGGCGATTGAATTATGAATAGGGGTTTGAGGCTCTTTGAGGAGGAGCTTTCTTTTTGGGGGCTAGGAAGGTGAAAGAGAGGAGAAAGAAAAAGGCGGTGAAAGATGGAATTTCTTCGACTTTTCTCCTCCGCGTTGTTGAGGAAATGGGCCATTGTTGTCTAGATCCGACTCCAAAACGGTTTTCACCATCAGACCTTTAACTGCTGCTGATTTGTTGACCTACATTTCAAGGTCGCTAATGTTGTCTTTCCTCAACTTTTCCGTCTGTCCGTGTCACTCATGTCAAAAAGGCCGAGTCTCTCTATAAATGCGCGTGTTGACCCATGCGGGATCAAAAACTCCCCTACTAGGGCTGACCTCTCTCTAGACACTCTACTAGAGGGCATTCAAATGAGATGAGAGACGATGTTGACCCCATTTTCATTTCGGCTCGGGTCGATACCAAAAAGAAACAAAAAGATTTTGTTAAATAAAAACAAAAAATTTTTTGTTGAGCGCTTCCGCAGGTGCCCATCTCCGCGTGTTACGACCAGCATCCGCTAGGACGATGCGTGCGTCTACAGTTAACCTATTGCGTGGAAGATCATCACGTTTTGTTTTGTTATTTCATCTCCTCCTCCCCATAGACCGGTTGGTCTGAGGCCAAAAGTGCCCGCATCGAAGGGAAATGCCAATCAAATGAGACAAGAGAGAGCGAGCGGTAAAGAGAGTGGTGCAAGATTGAGAAACTTGTCGGAGCCACTTTACCCAGTGACTTTATAATATTTAACGGGAAAGCTATTGACGCAAAAAGGGTTCAAACGAAATAACAGACAAAAAACCATGGCTCGACCCACACCAATCGAATGTTGGATTGGCAAGAACCTGTTGGATTAGAGAAACAAAAGAGAAAATGTCACGTCGTAGGACGCCGAGCAATATGAATCGAGTTGCCTCATTTTTTTTTTCAAGCTGTACTCGAAACTATGACTATCTGATAGATACAGCAGAGTCGCACTCTGCGTTTCGTCCAGCTGATTGGGTGTTTGGTTATGAGGTCAACTCTGACAGAAGAATAAGGAAAGAGAAAATAAGAGATTGTTTATGTTTACCTCTGCTTTTTCTTCTTCTTCGTTTCCATAAGAAACACGTACGGGTTCGGCGGCGCTACATAGAGAGAGACGAGCAAGTCAGCCTGGCATCAGCTGATAGTTTTTTGGAGGAGAGTTGTGTGGGCTCCCTCCGACTCCGAGTGGGCCAGTTTGAGGTCAACTGTGGCCCCAGTCAGTTCAGCCTGCGGAGAACTCTCTTCATCCTCCTCTGTCATCTCCAACGGTGCCCTCAGTCACTCTGAGACATTCTTACCTCGTGCTGCTGCTAGCTACTACCTCCACCAGTGTTTCGACTCGACTAGGCTATATTGCATCAACCGTGAGGTGTCAAATTGTTGGACAAGGACCAGAACTACCACCATGCGGAAGAACGGCCATCGCCAGTGGCCGATTTGGTGCCGTCTCGTCGCCCTCCTCGTCTTGATGGCCGTTTCTGTCTCGGCCGATCAACTGGACGACGACCACCGGATCATCACCGGAAGAAACACCAAAATCAAACGACCTGTTATCCGTAAGCAACAATTGGTTTCCTCTTCGTTTGTCATTCACAAAACGCCCCAAGTGGAAACGCTGCAGACCAAAGAAGAATTCGAAAAATCCAAAGCCGTTGTTGTCGACACCAGTTATTTACCTCCTCCGCCACCACAATCAGCGCCGATCCTCTTCACGCCCGGATTGGCGCTAACTGTCGAAGAGCCGAGTTTAGATTATCTTCCACCACCACCACCACCACCGCCACAATCTCCTCCATCGACGACGCCAATTCCGGAGAAGAAAGGCAGCATTTATTTCCCTCCGCCAGCTGGAAGTCAGGACATTAAATCGTTGTCCAATGTGTCTTTATTCGACACGACCGTCCCGTGGCAACCCGCACCACCAGCCGACATTCCGACGGGCTTGAACAGCGGGCCGTCTTTGTTTGACGACAACATCATCCCACCTGCTGGCGTCGTCGAAAGAATCGTCGTTAACAACGGGAAGAACAAAGTGGAACAAAAATACTACACCGTACCGAGCAAAGTGGTCAGTAACAATCCGCTGCGACCAGTTTTCGATCGGCAAGACGATAGCCTATTCGAGCTCGAGTCCGGATACGTCGACAATCCGGTCCAGGGCCCTCCGTCGTTCGAGCAGACGACCAAGAGGCCAAAGAGTCCGTCTCTTTTCGACACGTCCGAAGAAGATGTTTACAAAATTCCTTTGGCGACTTCGAACAGCAGACCACTTCGGCCGTCGACGTTTCTCGATTCGAATCCTCCAGCAGCTCCGCCTGCCATTAATCCTCCAGCGCCTCCAGTGAATTTCGCTCCGTCCGACGGCGATTTCAACACCGTCAGTTTGACGTGGGCTCAGCTTCACGCCATGTTGACTCCGTCGACCGATGCTGCGGGCATCATCTCTTCCATCACAAACGGTGGTCATCAGTCCGGATCGAGACCCAATCCTCCGGTAGGTCCTCCACTTCCTCCATCTCCTCCAGTAGGACCTCCAGGGCCGTCTCCTCCGGCTCCGCCAACAATTTCCATCCGGCCGCCAGCTCCACCGACCGGGCCGAGACCTCCATCTCCTCCGACTTTTCCTTTTACAGGAACTTCCGGACTTGGTGGTGGACTTGGTGCCATTGGTTCCACAATTGGCACGATTGGTCAAATCGGCTCCACCCTCGGCTCCATCTTCTCTTCGCCACCTGGAACGGATTCTTCAAACTATTACAACACTCCTAGCGCATCGCAAGATTCTCAACTACTCCTCCAACAACAGCAACAACAGCAATATCAGTTGCAACAACAACAACAACAACAACAGCAGTATCAATCGCAACAGCAACAACAATTCCAACAGCAGCAGCAACAGCAGCAGCAAGTACAAAACACACCTGGCGGACCGACCATCATCATTTATTCCGGCCAACAACAAAACGATCCTGGTTCCGGTTACGATAGCAGACAGCCTTTATCAGCACCTGCTAATCCATCATCCAGTTATCAATCATTTAACCAGCCTTCGTTCAATCCACCGGCTAATAATCCACCGTCATATAATCAGCCTTCCTTTAATCCTCCTGCTAATCCTCCTTCTAGCTACCAATCATTTAACCAGCCTTCTTTCAATCCACCAGCTAACAATCCGCCGTCGTATAATCAACCTTCTTTTAATCCACCTGCTAATCCTCCTTCCAGTTACCAATCGTTTAACCAGCCGTCATTTAATCCTCCTGCCAATCCGTCTTCCAGTTACCAATCATTTAACCAGCCCTCTTTTAGTCCACCAGCTAATAACCCGTCGTATAATCAACCTTCATTCAATCCGCCGTCCAATCCACCTTCCAGTTATCAGTCGTTTGATCAGCCATCGTTCAGTCCACCTGCCAGCGCACCATCGAGTTACCAATCGCCTTCTTTTAGCCCAGCGGGTAATCAACAGCAATTTAACCCACCAGCTGCCCCGCAACCACCCGCACCACCTCCGGTTTTCAACTCTTACGGCCAGGTTATCGGAGCCTCTTCCCCCCCGCAACAACAACAACAACAGCAACTTCCGAGTTACGTTCTCCCACCGTCTCCACCAGCCTCTAATTTCGGATCCGGTTCTTTCTCGAGTCCTCCAGCGCAGACTTTCCAGAGTCCAGCAGCTCCGGCTTCTAATCCGCAGGCTTATCAGCTGGCCGTCCTTTCACCACCTCCTGTAAGTTACGTGCCCGTCCAGCAGCAGCAACAGCAACAACAACAAACGGTTTTTGTTCAACAACAGGCACAACAATCGCCCATTTTTGTCCAGCAGCAACAACAGCCAGTGTTGGTCCAACAGCAGCCAGTGCTCGTCCAGCAACAACAACAACAACAGCCCGTTTTAATTCAACAACAACCAGTGGTTCTCCAGCAGAGGCCGATTGTGGTCCAGCAACAGCGACCCGTTCTCGTCCAGCAACAGCGACCAGTCTTTGTCCAGCAGCAACGGCCCGTCCTCGTTCAACAACAGCAGCCCGTCGTGGTCCAGCAACGACCTCTTGTTGTCCAACAACAGGCACAATTCGACGATAGTTACACATCTTACGAGCCGTCTTACGACGCCGTGTACCAACAGGCGGCCCAGCCAGTACTCCAACCCGTCGTCCAGACCGTCGTCCAGCAAGTGCCCGTCCGGCAAGTGTTTGATCCCGTCTTCCGTCCAGCTAGCGCGGCATCCTTCCGCGTCCCGTTCAAATCCCAAAAGGGCAACAAGGGCAACCAGAAAGCCAAAGGTAAAGAAGGTAAAGGCAAAGACAAATTTAAAGGCAAAGGCAAAGGGCAATCGAACACGTACGGAGCGCCGCCTCAGAGCAGCTACGGCGCTCCGCCGTCCTACTCTCCGCCGGCCAGTCAGCCGCAGCAGGACGCGCCGCAAAACGACGCTCCGCAGTTCGATGGCGCCGTTGAAGTTTTACAGCCGCAGTTGGACATCCAGTATCAATATCGTTACTCGGGACCGCCCATCATGTCTCGCGGTGAGAAAGCCTCTAAAAAACTCAAGAAACTCTTCTACAAGGGAGCCATCCTTCTGGGCGGTTTGGGAGCCATCACGGCGGCACCTATCGTGCCCGGCGTTATCGGTGGCAAACGAAAGAAACGAAGCGAGCTGAATCGACATCCATCGTCGGAACATCCGATCGAAGAGAACTTGGCGCTGCCCCCATCGACCGATTTACTGCAGCAAGACTCTTATCTGCCGCATCAAAAGGCATCGACCAACGCGTCGCTTCGGTTTCAAGACTCGTCGTTATTCGACGCCCTTCCGTTCCAAGGGGCTCCGATCCCTAAAAAGTTGCGCAAGGAGTTGGCGCGCTACCTGCCACCAGCCGAGGCCATGAATGACGCCGAATGCCTCCAGAAATCTTTCTGCGAGAACCTCATCGAATTGGACGATTCGCCTTTCCAGGACAGCTTTCTCTTCTTCTATTCGGCGTGAGTATTACTATATACAGTCTTCTTCCTTTGTATCAATGGAGCATTTGTAGAATTTTTTATTGATGAAAGAGAGGAGCAACACCGTTCCGTTACGTGATAAAGAGGAGCTCTATTGAACGGTGTTGCAAGATCGGAGAAAACGGGAATGACCGGTCGATCGGATGTGGAACGGCCATTCATATGTATTCGGGAGGGGCGAATTGGACAGTAGGAACGTTAGGAAATCAGAGTCCCGTCTAAAGATAGATCGTGCAGACCATGTACGAATTATTCTCTTCCACCGAAACAAGTCATCTTGTTGGTGGTTTGTAAGTGCGCGTTATTGTCGTCGTGAACTGTTGAACTTTTCGGTCAGAACTGTGTCGCCAACAGGTGACCCCCTAGAGGCGAGTTAAACGACGGTAGCTTTCACAAAAGTCGTGTAGAATTTCATCAGTTATGGGCCGATTGGGAACGTGGAGGCAGTTCCGTTTTTGGGCAGCGAAACCCGATATCGCATCCGAAGATGCAGCTGAAACAAACAACCAATGTCAAAATCGAAACAATAAGCATTCAATCAACGTGAAATTGACCGTTTCTGTGGGAATTTGAGCACTAAAAAACTACTACTAGTAGTAGCGGTTCTTCCGAAACAAGCACCCGTTGACCTAATGAACTCTGGCAGATAGAAAAACCAAAAAGTTCGATGACCATATCGATTTCGTGAAGCCATTAAAAGAGAGAACAAATCAACTTGTCGAAAAGTGGGAGGAACCGAAGAAGCGCGTTGCGTGTTATCACGCAGGACTTGTTTCCACGACAAGCTAGACCCGGCTGCCAGCAGATGTCTTGAAGGATGGTCGGGGATTGAAATTTTATCCGAGCGCCAGTCGTCGATAATTGAAGTGCTGAGTGTGAGTAACGATGCACTCGAAGAGTTTGTGATTACAAAGAGTCCCGTTGTTCGAGATGACTTGAAACAACCTGTGAACGTGTGATGAAGGTTTAACGAGCTGCAGAATTTCTGTCCGCAGCGTTAAGCAATCAGCAACAAATCACGAGGATGAAAGCTGTCGTTGATACGATGAGACTGGAATGTCGACCGGTGGCAAATGACTAAGATTTCTTTCTTTCCATGAACGCGATAATCCGGGTCAGTTAACTCGTAATGCGCCAGACGCAGAAAAAAGAAGAAGAAGAAGTTGGTTTGGAGCGCACCCAGGAGGTCCGTTCGTCCCGCTACGAAACGCTGATGTCCCGTCCCCATATTGACATCGCTCTAATGACAACAACGTCTGATTATTTACATCACGTAGCGCCTAGGGCCAGACACCTTTGGCCTAGTTGGAATTCACTTTTGAAAAGAGATTCCCCAAATTTCTTGAATTTTTATTGCCACAGTCGAATAGTGACGCAATCGCGGCATCAACATGCGCACCTAGCTACTATAAATGTGTCACATACAGCCAAAGCCCCATAGGGTTCATTTATTTTATTGTCAAACGACTTGGGCGTGCGGTACGAGGACGGCCGGTCTATATTTGTATTTCGCGGTCGCCAAATAGCCTAGCGACCTTTTGTTTATCGAGAATTTCATTCAAATGCAAGGCTCTTTATTGCGTGACGTCCAATAACAAAATATCTCCGTCTCTTCTAGCCCTTGTTTTTGACGGACTTTTTTTTTTCGAACACGAAAAAAGGGGCGCACGTCGCCGGATTGCGCAATACGGTCAGAAGGGACGGCGGCGACTCTTCTTGTTTCTTTTATGGAACATTCCAGCGCTACTGGAATGAGAGGGCATTTCGTCGCGATCACGCCACAGTAGCAATTGCGTTGCCACGAAAAACAAGATTAGGGTACTACTCGTCTCGATGCAACTGCTGGACTAGCAAGGAAATCGCGGCGGTGTGCGTGCAGATCGGATCTTTTTTCTTTGCCGGCCTTGCACGTGGAGCCGTTTTGCTTAGCGTGAAATCCGCTACCAAACAGCACTGCGTCGTCGTTGCTAACAGATCGATCCTCATCACTCCTTTCCATGGAATTTTGTCATTTTTCGCAGCACTTTTTCAAATATAAAATGAGCCCGGTTAAAGCAAGGTTAATACAAAAACGTGACCACTTCGACTTGTGCCATTGGAAAAGCCGACTTATTTGCATGTGCAAGACGGTTGACTTGAAACAAAAAAACAAGCACGCTAGAATAGCCAACCAATGCGTTTTAATAAGACTATAAGTTAATTCATCTTTATTTTTTGGCGTTTTCAGTCTCTCACCTGAAGCGGATAACAATCCGTGGTTGCAGCAATCGCTGACGGCCGCTAGAAAGAAGAAATGTGGCGAATTCTATTGTACCAAGAAGACGACCATGGAAGATGAAGACGACGATGACAGTTTGACAGCTACTACTAGCGACTCTGTCAGTCAAAACCCTCAAGAGGCTGGAGCAGCAAAAGAAAATTCTGAACATTTCTAGACCAAATCATTTTCTTCTTCTCTTTTTTTTTTCATTGTAGACTCAAATGTTCTTTTCCTCATGCCGCTTCGCGTACATAGTGGCCGTTCTATTTTGTTTAGTATAATCAAGGCCAGCCAAAAGAAAAAAAAGAAGAAATATCAGATGTAACAATAACTCACAGCAGGTCTGAGGAGTCAATATATACTGTAATTTTATCACGGTGCGTTCAGTGATGATTTCCGCCAAACACCAACTTCTTTTCCTGTCCCAACTTTTTTAAAAAACAATAAAAAAACGAAAGAAGTAACGATATTCCGTGCAGGAAAATAATTAGGCCGGCAATAGCTTTGAAATTTCCTGTTACGGAAACCTCTATTCGTTTCCTGCCTCTATGGCTCCTGTACTGTTGCTGCTGCTGCTACGGCCATCGGTTACACAAGGAAAGAACACGACAGAAGACGATATATACCGTACTCTTTTTTCTTTCTTTCTTCTGATGGGTAATGAACTTGATTGCATGTAGCTAGGCTAGAAGGATTTTTGTCATCGCTCTCTTGTCTGTTACGTCCATACTTCCGTCAGCCGTCGAAAATTCGCCTTGCGAGCGTTCGGTTTTTCCTCCTTCTCATCATCTCGGCTCTTCCTCACTGTTTTAGCTAGTTCACCTGTTCTGCCACCCAACGAACAAGATTCACCAAATGGAGCAACCCCGTTCGTTCCGTCTGCGGTTCTAGATTAACCTGAATCAAACGTAACTTGAGAATAGCAGAAATGAATGAAGAAGGACAGGTAAAAACATTGTCCCAGGTAATAACTGAAGATATCCGTTCCATAGACGTCAGCTTCCTCGTCGTGTAACAGGTGCCTCCTCTTCTCTTTTACGACGTACATCTTGTCAGAACTTGGTCGTCGCGTCTCCGTCCCGTTACAATCAAAAAATGAAAAAAAGGAAGGAAACAAATGCCATGCTAATGTATACCTAATTGTACTTTTACCGTTGTCTCAATGCCGCGGCACGTTAACACGGTCAAATAGATTAAAAACTTGAAAGAATCGGCGCGCTCTCACCAAATTCGATCCTCGTCCAAAATGGGCATTCCCTTAGATACTGATACGAGAATGAAATTTACATATTGGAAACGCTACCTGCTGCGTTTGTCTGATACTGCGACACATGCATCTATTAATCCTTCTGCTACTATACTACACTGTGCACCTTAAGTAGAAAGGATTGTTTTCCGAAACGGAGCTGACTGCCGATGGTGCATTATTAACGACGGAAGCAATTATCGTTTCATCGTGCCATCAGTGACGTAAGCCTCCTGGCAACACAAAACGGGGAACCGAGTGATGCGCGAAATGTCAAGGCACTCGGAATTTCTTTTCAAAGCTGACTGTGTCATCAGATAAACATAGACATTTTAGTAAATAAACAAAATCCCAAATAGAAAGAGTCTCTTCTTAATGGGTTTCCTTTTCCCGTTTCGTCATGTCACAGCCCTGCCCGACTTTCGCAGCCGCCATTCAAGAGCTGATGAGGATTTCTACAATCCAACCTCGTCGGCTGCTTGAAAAAAGAAAAAAAATATTAATAATAAATCCAGCGGAAGGGAAAGCAGCAGGGCCGATATTTGAGTAGAGAAGAATCCGTCACACATCGGCACCACCAACCTTGAACGAAGCATCCGCGCCCTTCCTTCGACATCTCACCTTTAATGGATCTCTTGAGGGATTTGAATGCGACAAGAGAAAACGCGATACGGTGGATGGATTTCCATTGTTTGATTCAATCGACGGATGGAATCATTGCAGCATCCATAGACGTTGGGCGTCGATTGGGACGAAATGAGTACTAGCACGAAAGGTCCTAGAAGAAGAAGGTGGATGCCACCAGATGTTTGTTTTTACGGGCCAAGGTGGTGGTTTCCTTTCTGACGACGAGAGCGGCGCATCGCGCGACAGAAAGAAGGAAAGAGGAAGACGGCCAATATAAAAAGCCGAGTGTCGCTCCACAGGTACAGACATTGGCTTCTTTGGCGTCGCCTTGTCAGTGAAACACAAAAAACGGCTCGTTCCCATCGAATTTGTTCTCCAAGTGCAAAAACTGAGATCCGTTTCTTCGACGCGTGATTATTCCAACGATTATTCTGCAACGTGCAATCATCAGTCTACCTGCCATTCGAGTTTGCACGAGCACCATAAGGAATTGTAGCCGATTACCAAACGTAGGTCCAACGTCTTTTTTTATTGATGGCATTTCACGATCAAGTTTTACCTTTTCTTTTGATTTAGGAGAAATGACAAAAAGGATTTACGTCGCGACTGTGGTGCTCTTGGCCTTGGTGGCCGGAGCCATGAGCGCTTCCCTGCAACAACATCAGTCCAGCGCCGAAGATGACAGCGATATGGATGAGCAGATCACCACCGGCAGGTCCAACAGCAATTTCGCGATGCTGGAGATGACCAAAACTCTTCTGAAGGAGCAAGTAGCCCGCGCTACAACCAACAGCGAGGTGCTGACGCTCAACTTGACCAACCTCGTCATCATGTTGGTCATCAAAGCCATCATCTTTGGCTTCGGCTTTTTGGGCAGTGTCGGACGCAGGTCATCGCCTCCATCGCTAACTGAATCCATGATCGACCGGACCGATTTGATGATGGCGATGAGCTACGCCCTGGGTTCCGCCACTAGCGACTACAGCTGCCTCTACCGCACGGCGTGCGAAGAGCCGGAATCGGCCCAAGAGTACATGACGGCCTCCAAGATGCTGTTGAAGGGAGCCAAGATGCTTCAAAAGTAGGTTGACATGATTGAATATCCATCAGTTACATATATGGAAAGAGCACATGGGATGGGACAAGTGCTGTACTTGATGCTCACGTTGACCCAGACATTGTGCTTTGTTTACCGGAGTAACAGAGGCCGGAAAAGACGGTCCTCCATCTCTGTCCAAAAAAGTATTCACAGCACTTTTTAACCGATGACGAAACGGCTGAATGTTCTGTGGTGCTTCTTTGTGTTCTTATTTTTACTGGTTACTCGGGTCGGGCAGTCAATAAATATTGCATCATTTTCTTCCTATAGTTCGATCGGCTACAACTCGGATTACGAAGACGTCATCTACGGCATCCAAGAAGCCATCGAGTTCCGCAAAGGTGGTGGCTCGTGCCGCAAACAATACGTTTGCAAGCCGATGCAGTGAATAATCCAACGAGGCAATTAAAAATCCTATTCTCTTCCTACATCCTATGTTTGTTTTGTATCAACCGCTATTCTTTTAATCAGTTTTTATTTAATTTTTTGCTCACCGACAAATGAGGTGCCAGTGCCAGTTCTAGCGACTCGGTCTTCCCAATGTCTCCACTTTGAATCGCTTAGAACTGGGATTGATATCTCATTTAAGGCTACAAAACAATTCTTGAATTTTCTGAACTCTTTCGGTACGGAACACTGCGGCTTAATCACCAAAGCCAACTTTCCAGCGAACCACACAAATAACTGATGAAGCAATAATAACAATTAAGAACATTTATATACGGTGGCATTCAACCGCCGATATATAAGTAAAAAACGTGTACATAGGAGATTTCCCGTTTAAATTCGCGCTGTATGTGATCGTGTGCCTTCCTCAGTTAAACTGTATGGCAATGTCAATGGCAATGAAATAAATCAATTTATTTCCCCTTCGTCTGGCGTTGCATGGTGTAACAAATAATTCGCCAGCCGTCAGATTTGAGTCGACAACTGCTTTAATAAATTATATAGAGATATAGTCTCGACTTAAGATTTCGCAAGATAAGCCGAATTCGGTAATAAACTGACGTGGAGAACCCCCGAGAATCCCAAATAGTTTCCGCTTGCATGTTACACAGGGTATACGCGAAAAACTGCACGCCATCGTTTATCGACCTATCGCTAATAAAAATGAAGGCAGACATTGATGGAAAACATCAAATGAGGTTTTGGCGCGCGACAAAAGTTGCTAGCCTACATACATGTATGCTACATCTAATATATTTCGCTGTTACTCTGAACTGAATGACTTGGCCTGTTGCTTTGTTCTCGCAGTCAATGCACCAGCCAGTCATGCATCAACAAAGCAAAGTAAACAAACGGAAAGAGTTCAAGGAAGAAGAGTCCAATGCGGTCATGGCCACTGCCCAACACATAGTTTAATCAATTTTCTCACTTACCGTTTGAATCAAAGCACCAGTTCGACATCATTAATAAAGCGTAGTACTATAAGGGAAGAGGATCAGTGCGTAACCATGGTTTTAGATTCCAGGTAAAACAGAAATAGCCGCTCCGGCGATCGATCGCCAACCCACCACCACCCGTTACTGTTCCAACTTGCCCTCCCTCGTGTAACAAAAGGGACGGCTGGACTGACAGAAAGAACACCTGGAGCGCATTGGGGATGTAATCCTACCTACACAAGTGGGTGCTTTTTATCGACAGTCGATCGTAGTCGATCCCAGCAAAATCCCACGCACCCATTCCGCATTTATTCGCCATCATTTTCCCTGTTTGACTTCATTTGAATATTAAATTTAGACGTTGATGGGCTTAGTGTGCCGCACTGAATCAGCACGCAAGAGATCCCCTTTATTATAGTAGAAAATTTTCCAATAAAAAAAGGGCATTTTTTTTCTGCAAGAGAATTCAAAGTGTATTTTATTTTGAAATCGAAAAAACGGGAAAAAGTAAGGATTGTATATAAAGGACAAAAAGGGACAGGTTCAAAAATGTATATCTTGAGAAAAAGAAAAAAATTGACGCCATTGGAGGACGGGATTGAAAACTCCATACACCGACTATTTCTTATTACACGAGAAAAAAAAGCAACTGGGTCAAAGCGGGCGTGAAGATAGGAAAGGATCAACTGGTTTCATGGTGATCAGGAAAAATAATTATAAATTTCAATTTGAAATACACAACAGAAAAAGGAAGTACAGCAAATGCAGGCAAACATTACTTAAATGATAAAGTCAAAACTCGCTCTAGACACAACCTAGGGGACCAGACGCGCGAAAAAAAAATATAGAGCGATATCCCCAGAAGAAAACGTCAGCAGACGGCCGCCAGCGATGAGGAAAAAAAAAAGGAAAAAAACCCGGACGACCAGCCTGCTAGAACTAGTGGGCAAAAATGAACAACCCAATCAAAGTTATCTCATGCAACACGAAGACGAGATATGACACGCAATAAAAAATTTTCTTGCTGAACCACGGAAAACTCTCGGTGCAACATTTGCCACGCACGAAAAATACCGATGGGCCTCAGTTTCATCTATACGTCAACGACCATCTTTTTGTGCACGTCTGTGTTTCCAACCACCTGAATGAGGCAAATTAGTTTGTTAGCGTCCGGTTTTTTCCCTTTCTATCGTGCTACTAGTGTAAAACTAAAAAAGCAAGATGGAAGTGGGGACTTACTGCACAAAACTCTTCAAAGGAGATTTTTCCATCTTCATCCTTATCGGCGAAGAGAATGGTTTTATCAACAATCTGCTGCAATTGCGTGTCTTTCAAATTGTTCCCCACCATCATTTTTAATACCTGTGAAGACACAACAATATTAGTGAAGTGCTACTGATGATGTTGGTTGAAACACTTGAGCGTACCTGGAACAATTCACCGTTAGAAATGGCTCCATCATTGTCCATATCATATATACGAAAAGCAAAGCGCAGCTTTGATTCTTTATCACCTTTTACACTGAATTGTGAGACACCTTGAATGAATTCTACACCAAGAAGACAATATTTAGTATTTAACTTCTTATATGAAGTAAAATCAAAGAATTTTGTTACCTTTAAAGTCTACTTCTCCATTTCCATCTTGATCGAATATATCAATTACTCGTTGAACTAGTGGATTTTGTTGAAGTTCAGGGAGAGACATAAACTCATCCACACTGAGGGAACCAGAGTTGTCAAGATCTAACTTCCTAAAGCGCTTCCCCAGTCTTCGAATCTCATCGGCATCAACTAGACAGGTAACAAAAATAAGTATTTGGTCTTCTTTGTAACATTAGTATTACATCACTTACAGTTTGAGCACATCTCCATAGGAAGAGAACTTTCATTGCCCTGTAATCAAATCAAATATTTTACTATCTATATTCTGCCTAAACAATGTCGACGAAGAGAAAGTAGAGAAGGCTGACTACATTAAACATTCGAAAAGATGCAATGTTTATCTCTATCAGACCGATGGTCTCTAGCAGAAGTCGGGATTGAAAGATCCGAGCCGAAATGTTATCCTTCACAATTGCGGCAGAGGGAATACGAAAAGAAAACTATGATCTATTCCCTTAAATAGTGCTCACCATCTTTGTGTAGAGTCGGGTGGTTTTGTATTGAAAATTGAAAACACGATCGTTCGCGAATCACAAGTGTGTGCAGCCGAGCTATGGTCGCGAACTAACTTATGTGTCCCTACTGGGGTACCCGTGCAAGTTTCCTTCCTACATTTACTGTATTTTGACGCGGCGTTGTCAAATGTCTGCCGACTGCACCCGCTGCTCATGAAGAAGAAGATAGGAAAAGAGAGGTAGCGTAGCGCAGCAGTATTGATTCGCTCTCAGCCAGACCAAATATTTTGGTGCTCCCGCATTAGACTAAGTAAAAGCTAGTACAGTGCGCTCGCGGACAGCTTGACCAAGGGTACATGTTTCATGACGCTAAAAATGAGGCTACGCGATTTTCGCAGTTTTGTTTTGGGGTTTCACTATGCAAACGATGTATTGTTAAACAATAGGCTTTCTACAGATATAACTTATTAGAATTATCAGCACCAAATTTCAACCAATTTGAACAAAAGACCAGCATATTTCGATTTTGAATAGCTTTAGATATAAAAGCCAGGCTCGCGCAGTGCCGACACAATCCCGCATTTTAAACCATCGCACACGATCATGCAATCAAGAGACATGACGAAATATATCTTTATTGCCGGGGGCTCCGCTGCGAGATGTACGATCCATCACGGCTTGCTGATGTGAATCTGCTTGGAAGATTGGTTCCTTCCTCTTCGTCTGCCGCGACATGATTGCGAAGTTCACGATCGACGCGCCTCGGATTGAAGTGATCAGGTAACGGGGGAGGGATAGGTGGAGCAGCTGCCTCGGCCATGGGGTTAGATAAAGGCGCGTCTACAGGTAAACGAGGAGTTGAACCCGCAGGAGGTAACTCTTCAAATCCATCCTCTTGAGCAGGGCATTCAAAGTGAACACAGTGAAACACCTGATCGATAAAATCGACAAAGAGAAACATGTAGAGCTTCCAAACGGATGATGGTGCGATAATGTAATTACATCGTTGGCCGTGTTTTGAGTTCCAACGATTCTCACATAGACAACTGGCTGCGGGTTGAAGCTTATACTTTGCCACGATTGGCAAGGTTGTCTACTTCGATCGCAAATCGTCGTCCATTCACGAGTATTTGTGGACACCTCTACGTAAAAGCTATATCGTCGGTCATCACAGTCCCAGAGCAAGAGCCTAACAACAAAAACGTGAGAAATAGAGTTTTTCTTTGTTACGCAAATCAATAATCCAACAGAGCATATTCGAAAATGACTTGCGTAATCGCAAATTTTAGTTTTGGCTTGGGACTAAGTTTCTTTTTTGTTAAATGTTATTACAACAACGCGTACCTCATTGAACTGACGATGTATGGCTGGGCTAGCTGGACAACGATAGCCCCTGAACCAAGTTGGTGACAAGTGTAACCTGAATCCCAATCGTAGTTTTTCGTGTCACCGTTAAGCAGTGCATTGCGGCTTCGACTGACACCCTCCACTACACAAGCACTCAGTTGAATTGTAGCGACATTATGTTTTGGCACTGAAAAAAAAGGGAAAAGTAAAATCTAAGGAAAAAACTCGAAATTACTTCGTAAGTATCAATTACCGATCAACTCCTTTTCAAGACGGACGATGGTCGGAGAGTAATAGGCTTCAAGGGCAACAACATGAAACACTTTATTGACAGTATTATGGGTTCCGACAATCCGGATAAAGCGAACAACCCGTTGAGAGAAATAGAGACGCTGCCATGATCGGCAGTGGTAGTTTGAGTAATCAACTACGCGCACCCAGTCACGCTGATCCATCGAAACTTCGATGTAGTAAGAGTAAGACCTGAACAATGAGACAATGAGCAAAAACTTTTGTAGAAACTTTTTTATTTTTATTGCTTACCTCATGTCTCTGTCCCAAAGAAGAACTTTGATGTGATTAATGATCGAGGGTTGTCCCAAGCGGACGACGATACCAGCGTTTCCGTCTTCGATTGGATGTCGCGTAAAACCCCTTTCCATATCATAATTAGTCGTCTCACCATCTAAAAGAGCTGTTCGCATTTCCCCTTGTAACACCTGAGCCCCAAGTCGTGAGTGGGCAACATTTACTTCAGGCACTAATTGAAACAAAAACAACGGTACAATGAATTATCATTCGACTTCTGCGACTGATGTATCCATACTTAATTGCCCTCGATACGGAAGATCCGAATCCCGGGATTCTGTTCGAAACTTCAGCGCGTCAAGGATGACGTCAGCTGAAACCAAATGTGAAGGACGTACTTCATTTAATAATTCGGTGAGTGTGATAAGCGGAAGTCGTACAGAGTTGAGGACCGCATTCAGTTCACTAGTGGCATCTCCTTTGATGACGGTTTCATCGTAGCTGTTATGGCGCCACCAACGCGAAACAGCCCGGAAAATTTCAATTTCGGCAACACAGAAAGAGTCGCGTTGCAGAAGATCGCACAGCGTCCCCTTGATTAAAGAAAGCTATCAGCATAAACATTATTTAATATAAGTAAGTGCTGCGTGTGTTACAGGAGATAACTGAAGAAATGCTTCGCTTTGCAGGATATCCGTTGCATGCCGATCTGCATATTGTCTGCAAGCTTCCATAAGAGCTCGTAGTTGGTACAAGTTAGCTACATCATACACCAAGCACATATTCGTTTGACTCAGGATGGATTTCAAATACTCGGACACGGACTGTTCCAATTCGGGAAAAGCATACTGATGGGCTAATCCTAGAAGATCTTTTACTAGTTCCTCCTGCAAATAAAGGATAATTACATTGGGTTTACAAATTTGACCAGAACTTGCAATTCAAACTCAAACTTTTACCTTCATATTGCTAAGACTGACATATCCTGTGTAGACATACTTGAGGAGAACATGGAAAGCAGCAGCACTAATACCCTTTAACTCAATCTCACTTTTTTGGCTTTCCAATAAGCCACCAAAAAGCAAAGCTCTGTAAGAGAGAAAAAAGAATGCCTAAGTAATATGCAAATCCAGCATCTGCTAAACAGGTGAACCCCAAAACAAATGTGATGCAAAAAAAAAATGATCAAGTAAAGAAGTACCTGAAATATTCACTCCTGGATGCTAAAATGATCTTGTGCGCAGGTATCCTCTGGTTTTCAACAATCAGGGTGATATCCTGATAGTTGTCACTTAAAAGAAGAGAACTAAGGTTGTCCGACAGGGAACGAACATGATCCACTTCCCCTAGTCCAAGTGGTGTCACTAGACCTAGCTGCTGTTGACTGCTCATTGCCAAATTCTAGAGGACAAATCATGACAATTAGATTTCTGGAAAAGCAACAAAAACCCTTGTAGGCACTAATAAGCCAATTGAGCAGTTGCCAAGAAAAATACAATGTAGATTAAATGATTTTTTAGACGATTCACATGATTTTGTGGAACCAATTCAAATAAAAACAGTTTGATCTAAATGAAATGGTTTTTAGCATAAAAGAATGTAAAGCCTAGAAACGTTTTTGAAGAGGAATGGAGTAAATGCACTGTGAACTGGAACAGCCAAAAATAGCTAGGACCTACGAAACGGTAGATTTTTTTTCGATTCAAACACACCAGTTTTTCTTATCACAATCAGACATGAACTTGCTGAAGACATAGGTCAGCAACAAAAAATAGATTCCCGAAACTTTAAAACAGTTTTCACCTTGTTTTCACAGTTTTTTCTACATAATAATACCAATTGACTCTGAATGTTGTCTATGGCGAAGCTGAAATGTTTGTATAAACAGATGTCGCCCGATTCCACCTCTAAACTCCGCTTCGTCTAAACATACGCTATTACGCTGTTTGATCCTCTGTTGATAGATGTCCTTGGGGTAGCCTTCAGAGAGCTAAAATGGGCAAAGGAGCCAGCTGCCGCCTGGGCGCTTGCCGGCCCAATGGCCAAAGAGCTGGGCATAAAAGAGGCTTGGGTATCTGGCTTGATGATTAATAGTAGATAATCAATCTAGAAGTAAATATATCCAGTTAAATAGTTAACATATCAAGACTATAATTAAGACTATCTATTGTATTCAATTCTCTTATGTCGTCTTACTGCGCTTTCTTGCTGGCAACGATGCCTGTATTCATAATCAAATTGCAGACGTCTCCATTGTATTTTTCTTGCCTGCGTGTTTTCCATATTCCATGCTTCGTGTTTTTTAGGATCTGCCTTGGTAAAACTTATTAGTACAAGGCAAATATTACCTGACATAACATGAGTTCTCAGCGTGGTAATGTGTCTAGAACCAGGAAACAAAAGCATACAAACTCTATTAGTTATAAAAATAATAAGCATGGTGAAACACCTCGAACGAAAGTCTTGAACAGTTTACAGGTCTGCAACTATAAGAAATCCATCTGTTGGTTTCAATACATTTTTGTTTCATTTTTTTAGATTTGTAATGTCTGTTCTCATTGCAAAAATGTACTTGAATGGAAGATCAAGTATAACAAGTACAAGATGCTAAGTGCACCCGCCAAATGCACCAAGTGCTTAGAAAAAACAGTTAAGCAGGCATATTCCATTCTCTGTCAGCCATGTGCAGAAAAAGAAGAGGTTTGCTTTTCAGTATGACAGTTTTTAACTGGCTTCAAAAATTAAAATACTTTCATTCCTCCACTTTAGTTGTGTGCAAAATGTGGAAAGAAGGAAGAAATTGTATCTCGACCTGAACCAACCCCAACAGAGAAGGCACAGATGGAGGCAAAGTTTCAGATGGAACTCAAGTCTTTGTCTGAAAGGAAACGAAGAACTTTTCTAAGATATCTTGATCGTATGGGCAAAGCCAAAGAAGAAGGTTAGTATCAAGTCTGAAAATGATGAATCAATTTTGGTATTTGGAATGACATTTTATTATCTCAGATGAAGATGAAGAAGCATCAGGGGAAACCAAACCCCAACAAAATAATTGGATGGAACAAGCTGAGAAACGTTTAGAACTGTTGAAACTCAGAGTTGAAAAAGAAGGCAAGGGTGGAGATGATGACGAAGACGATTGGGATGATTCAGACTGTTCAGAGGGTGACTTCAGTGATGAAGATTCAAGTTCTTGAAATAAACGACAATATTTCCTGTTCGTTCTTTGGCTATAAACAATTAATTCAGCTCCGGCTACAGTTTGCTTTGTTTCGTCTTCGCGTCTTGAGGTGAATTTTGGCGCTTCTTCAGAGTCAGTCGTTTACCTCCCGTTTTTCTTTCGCTCATATTGGCCAAAATTACAGCGTTAATTTTTTCTAACCTGAAATGTAAGATTGCTGTTTTGTTTTGAAATTCAGAAAACCGGAACCATGCAACTTCATATAACTTACTTCAAACAAGGCTCACAAATCTGGAAAAACAGGTCATGAACAGATGCCCATTGCCTAAGACTGCGATTGGCCACACATCGTTGCATTGGATCTACAAATTTCAAATTGTTAAAACATGGAAAGCCGTTTGAAACTAAAGTTTTGCGTACAGCGCGTATCCTGGTAGACTCCAGAATGATGTTCAGGTCTCTTGCGTTTCCAAGCCCAATGTTCAGGGTAAATCGCCATTATCTAGAACGAAAAAGAATATTACGAAATGAACTTCGATATTGTTAGTGCAAATTAGTTTAAGACTAAATTACTTCCTCGCAGAATTTCCGTGATACGACGGCGCGAAAATCCATACGAACAAAGAGTTCGTAACCTACGCAAACAATTCGTACCTTCAATTAGTATGTAATCTCATCTTTTAAAAAATGAACTTACGCAAACGATTGATTGGTATGAAATCTTCCTCGTTAGTCTGAAGAGCTTCCGTCTCAAATTCAACCACCAAGACATCTACAGCGCCGTTTTCTTCTTCCATTTCGTGAGCCAGCACCCTGACAAAGAAATCAAATCTGAATGAATCAAAATTTGGTAAAAGGCTTGTTGTTATTTACAAAGCAGTATAGAAGTTTTGGTAGTTGTATTCGACGTTTGTGTAGCCAGCTCGAAGAAAGTAAGCAAATACCATGGCCAGCAAGTAAGAATCTGCAAAGATCTTGCATTTATCTTGGTTCAAAAAGCGTTTGATACGAACGTCTTCTGCAATGGGTAAAATCGAAAACCAAGAATGAAACAAACCATTGAATATTAAATATTAAACCATTGAATATTAAAACATGATCTTTTATTACATTTTCACCATATGAAAGAACAAAGATATTTACCCAAAAGGATCAGAAAATCCTTTAGACTGCTTGAAGTGAGAGGAACAACTGCAAGTTTCCTTTTCCTTGCCTCCGACGTATTGCGACGAAAGTAATTACCTATGGTGCCAATCCAACGACCAAAATCATAGACTGCATCCACATACGTTTTTGGTAGATTCTCCTCAGCTTGTAACGATAGAGCAGCTTTCATATACTTCTTCGAAGATATGGCATGTCCCAATAAATGCGGGAGGACAGTTTCAACTGCAGTTGTAAATTCGGCCATTTCTTCGTCGGCGGCGTGGTTTTGTTCATCAGAATGACTGCCATGAGAACCATTCTCACATTTCACGTCAGCTTTTGAAACCACCATGTTGATGATGAAGATCACTTTTTGGAAGATCAACACAACGTTTCAGTCTGGTGTCGAACAAACAACTGGTAGCTTAGCCACGCGACTTCTCTCTCAACCGGAAGGTTCGAAAGCTGGAGAACACCGCGCTCGTTTGCGACCAATAGGAATACGTTTAGTCACCAGTTTCATATATTTACTGTTTTATTCAATAAAATGTAGTGGTTTCTTTTAAAATTTCTTTTATCAATATTAATTTTTGTTACTTGTTTTTTATTGCACTCAAAACGGGTACGGAATTAAAAATAAGTTGCATAATGAATATTTATGTCTGGAGGCTAATGCTCGAGGGATGTTGTTCAGGTTCAATCCTTGATGTGAACGTCAGCAAGACAAGTCGGTGATGCAAAAGCTCTCGGACAGTTAATGAAAGCAAACGAAAATGCGTATCGAATTAGTTATTCTAGGCAGTCTTGTTTTGTCTACATCAGTAGTTGGGAATGCATATTACCAAAAAAAGCAATTTTATCCCTCTGTGGTTCACATAACAAAATCCAATCCTAGCATGATGGTAAAACAACCAAACATTTCATACCAGCACAGCTCTAATAATAACACATCTTTTTTTAACAACAGGTGATGTATATTCAAGCCCTAGTCATTGTAGTTTTACTGGGCAAGTTGATGAAGCGAGTGTTTTTTGGACAGCTGAGAGCTGCCGAAGTTGAGGTGTGTTCCCCGTAACATCCATACTTGTTTATCCATACCATTAACACTGTGATTACAATTTCAGCATCTGATTGATCGCTCATGGTATGCCATCACAGAAACATGCTTGGCATTCACTGTGTTTCGAGAAGATTTCTCCACAAAATTTGTTGCTCTTTTCACTGTACTCCTTTTCCTCAAGGCATTCCATTGGCTAGTTGAGGACAGAGTAGACTATGTAAGCACTAGTTGTCTTTTTATACCCAGGTTGACTTAATGCTAAAAATGTTTTCTACTTACTTTTAGATGGAAAGAAGCCCCATCATTTCTTGGGTATTCCATTTCAGAGTAACCTGTAAGGATTTTCTATTACAACTAAATTTCAGGCCTCCCTATTAAAGTTTTCTATTCTTCTTTTAGCACTACTGTTTGTCTTGGGGGCCCTGGACTGGCATTTCATTCAAGTAGCATACCAGGCAACCCTAACTCAAGGAGCATCAGTACAACTTGTGTTTGGCTTTGAGTATGCCATTCTACTGACTATGGTTGCAATGGTGACAGTAAAGTATGCTCTCCACACTTATGATATCAACCGAGAAAATCCATGGGAAGACAAAGCCGTTTTCTTGCTCTACGCTGAACTTGCCATTGGTATTGAGTTTGCCTTCTAAATGTCTACAGGAGTCAAACACTTTATATTTTGTTATTGCATTAGGCTTTATCAAAGTCATCCTTTACATGATGTTCATGTTGATCATGATTCGGGTGTATACTCTCCCCTTGTTTGCAGTGAGACCGATGTACTTGGCGATGAGGTTCGTATTAAGAAATGGTGGGATCTTTGCAAATCATTCAATTTACGTTTCATTCATCTGATAGGTCGTTTAAAAAGGCGTTGAGTGACGTAATCCTTTCACGACGAGCTATTCGCAATCTAAATACGTTGTATCCTGATGCAACGGCCGAAGACTTGGCCAACACCGACACTGTCTGCATTATTTGCAGAGAAGAAATGGTTACGGGTATGAATGATATAACTAACCGTGCTAGAAGTAACTTCTAGATCTACTTTTTTTTAAACATTTTTTAGGAGCTAAAAAGTTGCCTTGCAATCACATCTTCCACGCCACTTGTCTGCGATCCTGGTTCCAGAGACAACAAACTTGCCCAACTTGCCGACTCGAAGTTTTGCGCGCACCAGGCGCCCCCGCTGGGAATGTACCACCTGCGCCTGCTGCTGCAAATATGAGGCCACCACAGCCGCATGCTGCGGCAGCCGCGGCTCCTCCTCCCCCTCCTCCTCAGGTATCAAAAACTAATATACTAAATGTGCGAGTCCGTGGGACAATCCGTGGGTATTCTTTATTGTAGGCCGCTACTAATGTCCCACCAGCACCTCAGGCTGGTGCTCACCCACCGCTACCGCCTTTCATTCCTCATCATCCTCCATTCAACTTCCCTTTTCCAATGCCGAATGTTGCCCACCAAGCCGCTGCAAACGACGGACGAAACACAGACATGAGTGGTCAACGTCCCGTAATGCCTCCGCCATTTTCACTTCCACCTTTTATACCATTTGGTATGTATTTTTCGAAACATTTCAATGTGCGCTGATATATTCATTAACCGTTTTCTATTCGTGTAGTGGTTCCACCCCCGAGACCACCGGCAAATTTGGGAGCACTCAGTGATGCTGAATTGCAAGCTATGGAAGGCCAAGAAAGGCGGCACCTTGAAGCCAGAATCCGTGTACTAAGAGATATTCAAACGTTACTTGATGCAGCTGTCTTGCAGATGAACCAGTATGGAGTTCTAGTGGCACGTTTAGAACATGAATCCAATAACAATATAGAGACGGTAAGGAACTCGAGTGAAGAGGCTCCAGCGAACGTTGCTCCACAGACAAGCGAACAGGAACCTCCCATAGTTACTGCCACTTCTCCCGACACGGAAAATGAGGTTTTGACACCAGAAGAAGAGACAAATTTGAGTGACCAAGAACGATTAAGACGTCGACGTCTACAGAGATTCATGAATGGTGCAGAGCAAAATTAATGTCTATTCGTTTTCCCATGAATTATATTTATAAAGGCTCTCGCATCCGAAGAATGTTTGTTAGGTTGTTCCCTTTGCGTGTCTTGTTTGCCTCAAAGTAGGTTGCCCAATCAAATGTATCCTTGTAAATAATTTTTCCTTGGCTTGGGAGGGGGGAAAGGACACTGTCTGTGACGAAACGAAGATCGTTACTAATACATGTATTTTACCTTTTCACAATTGCAATTCAAAATCCAGCTTTTAAAAGCCATTCTTGGACAACATGAAAATAATCCCCTCTAAATTTAATGTACATGCCAACTTCATGTACTTGAGATACAACTGGTCTTTTCTTGATTTCCTCCAGATGAGCTTTGACTGCTTTTTCTAAAGCCTATAAGCAAGAATAAATTTATCAATGGAAAAATGAAAAAGTTGATTACAGTAACCAAGTTACCCATATGTCCCCCTCAATATGTTTGATCATGGTAATCTTCCTCTCATTTCTTACTGCTTCAAACTGCAAATAGACAGGTACCATGAAGTTTTTGGTTCGTTTAACAAAATATGGCAAATTGGGTGGTGTATCTGGAATAAATGTAAAGTTTATGTATGAGTGAACTGTGCTAGATGTATTTAACAAACAAATTCATTTATTGTGCTTTTAAATTGCAAGAAATCAAATAATTTATTTTGGTAAACTGAATCTTTTAACATTATGAATGAAAAAAATGAAGGAAACCTGGTGGAGGTGTCCAGCCCGAGACATAGCTTTCAGCTTTTGGGTAAGGTGGCACAATTGTGGGAGGCATCAATCGTTCAACAAATTTCCAATGCTCTGATGAAACTTCATGGTATTGTGTATAATGATCTGGAGACTTTTCTTTTGGGGATGAGATATAGGAACAGTAAAATGCTTTTCTCTAGAAAAGAAAACCAATAATCAAGATGAAGTAAAATTGAGCGTTATCCCCATCGACTTTGTTGCACTTCAAATGTAACTTACGTTTACTGATGCACCAAACACCAACCGACGAGCATTTATTTGTTGTTTTACAAGAATTGAACGTGCTACCGCTGAAGCCATGGCGAATTTTCAGACGTGTCGTTTGCTTGTCTCTGGACTCTGGTAATTCGTCTGCTTGCCTTGCTTACCTACACTCTACACAGCCGCCAGATCCCGGAAGATGGGAAGAGTTTTGCCTGTTTTGCGAGATCGATCGAATCGATTCACATTGTTTCAGACTATCAGCAGAGTCTGGTATCAGAAAGATTGATTCGATTGTTCTATTGAAGTAAAATTCTAAACTGTTATAGCATTTTTTTAGATTTTGTATAGACTATTTGGTAAAGTGACGTTTACTACCGCGGCTTCAACCGCTTACCACGGCGAGTAGCCTAGGCTCTGGCCTAGGTAGCCTAATGACAACTGTCTATGACGCGCCGGGTGCAACGGTATAAACAAGTAACGAATTGAAAACTTCAACGGCAAGAAAATTCGCGTAAGATAACCACAATTCTTACGAACACATGATCATTGAAGCACTAAAAGCCACTATTTGAGCTAGAAACGTTAGCTTCTCACCATTGTCAGTTTCTCGGTTCCGCAGCTGGTTCCGCAACTGGTCTCCTATAATTTAAAATCGACAGACAGCGGGATCGAAGACCAAGATTGCTTAACCCCATAAAAGTATTTTTAAAAAGCTCTTATGTAGACGGTAAACAAGACCAAGTAGTATTATGTCATCGTTAAATGCCATTACGGCACTCGTACATAACGTAAATGTGTGACGATGACGCAGCTTGAGTACGAGTAGGTAATCATAAATCAGGCGTAGGAAGCTGTGTATTTTGGAGAGTACGAAATGTATAACGACTCGACGTGGGGATATTTGTTACTGTATTCGCCATTACAAGAAAGAGAGTACAAACACTTGTGGTTTTTTTGGTATTCACGGAACAACTGATGCGTAACTATATAAATTCAAATTGGTATGACAGCGATGTTTTCTTTAAAAAAAAAAGAAGAGTAGGGTCACGAAGAAATAAAGGAAAAGGAATAATGCAAACCAGGTGAAATTTATATAAACACGCTGCCGTTTTAGATGACACGTAAGAAAATGCAGTAGATTAGTTCAAGTTTTAACGTGTAAAAGTGGAAATGATAATACCTTTCTTCCAAAAATGACAGGGAAGTAAGAAGTTTTTCTAGGGAATTTTTTTACACCATTAACGTACAAGAACGATTTAGTGAAGGGGATAGAAAACCAAAGTCATTGTTCAATTGTTAAGAGGGTTATTGCACAAATAGAGTAGATGGAAATAAATGTCGAAGAAAAGAAAAAGGAAAATTGGCAGCTACGTTGAAAATTAGAAAGATTATAATACATCGGAGACGATCGCGCTTGATTCTATTACATAATGAGCACGAAGTAGTTTTGCGGTTTCTTTCGGTGACGGAGATAACGACTGCAACCGTCACCTGACGACCCACCAAACAATAAATAGTCACATCAGGGGGGCCGGAAACCGGTCATATATGTTTGTTTTGTTAGTGAGTTCGTATTGAATTGATAGATTCGTCTTGTTGAGAACAAGTTGGCGCGTCTTTAGTCTTTCTCTTGATACACATGAGATGAGAAGATGGAATGAATAATTGACTGGGCAAGAATATTACGCGGGTTAAAACTTAATCAGTGAAGAGTGAATAATAGACTAGAGAGTTTTCTTATTCACGATTCTGTGTGTTTCATTCATTTGAGATCTTGAATGCTGAATTTTTGAAGCGACGAAATGAGGCGACTTAAGATTGGTACTGAAGAACGGGCGTGGTCAGGTTTGCCGAGTGGGCGGAGTTCATGCGCAGCGCAGTCAAGCTTTTGTTGTACCATTCGTCCTCGGATGTCATGCCTGCTACATAAAGATAAGTACCGTATTTTAATTTCACAGTTTCCTTCCATTTTTTCTCTCCATCTAACTCGACAATAAAGCTTTCTTTTCTTTAAATGCAAGTTACACAACACTCAAGTTAACGTAGCCTCGCTATAGGGCTTTGAGGAAACTTTGAATCGAACTTTTTTCTATCTACAAGAAGAAGAAAAAGAAGAAGAAGAAGAGGAGAATGGTCAACTTACTCATGGAATCTTGGCGTACAGTTGGCATATGAGGCGGAGTATGAGCTGAAACTCCGAATGGTTGTGCCATCGACGTGTAAGCAGCCGCAGCGCTATGGTTCATCTGGGTCAAATCCGACAAGTACTGCGAGAATTTAGTCGATAAGTTGAATTCATTTCTATTGACTGCTTCCCAAAGCTAGTCCTCGATGGAACGCAGTCACGTCGTAATAATATAGATTAAAATAGATGTATACATACTTGTGGATATCTGTTCATCTGGAAGGTATTGGGATGAGGATAGGGTTGATATCCGCGACTAGCCGTCGGGTAAATGTTCCTCATCATGGCGGCTCCATTGCAGGCCGGCAGAACGGACGGAGCCAGAGCTTTTTGCAATTGTTTCTCCTGTTTGCGATACTTGGCGCGGCGATTCTGGAACCAAACCTATAATAGACATAGTTGACCGATGTTAATGAGTTAGTCTACATGATGTAGTAGTATGTTGATGAGGCGGATGACTAATGCGTCGTCGTCGAGTTGCTCAGCAGTCGCGAGTCTATTGAATTATTCAGGACATGCAGTAGCAGTGGATGTACGTAGAAGAGTACTTTTAGAATTCTTCTTCTTTTCAAGTGGCCGCGCTAGTCTATATGTACATGACTCGCACTGATGATGATCCTCTACACGCCCGCCGCTCCCTACACTGTACGTACGTACGTATAGATTTGTGTCCCCTCCGAGCTCCCTGCACTTTGCCAGTGGAAGCGGAAGGGAGCCAGAAGAAGGAGAAGAAGAAGAAGAAGAGACCCTCGTCCACAGCTCGCCGAGCTCGAATTGCTTAATAAAGTGAAAAAGCCCTCCCGCAGAGCACACATGACTGTATTTCAAGCCGGCGACACCCTAATCAAGCCAGCATATACCACAGATCGGCGCGGCGGCGACAGCGGTGGCAGCGGCGGTCATCTGACATGATATTACAGACTCTGATGCGCTGCCTGCTGTTGCCCCTGTTGTACTACTACACTCGTACGTACAACGTACGGTACTCGATCTACGGCGAATTTGACTCGTACGTGCGATTCATTACACATTGCACGTGCACTTTCGGGCCGGTGAAACGACATCCACTCGACCTTCTGCCGCGTTCTTTCGCCGCTCTGCGTGACAAACACTAGCTATTCCTACTAGACTTTCGTATTATCTATTTATCAATGCCGTTTAAAAGATTCTTTTAACTCAATCTCAACTTATTGAATGTTGTAAGCTTGTACGAAGCTGGCCTAATACAGTTTTATAGAGCCTATTTGGCAGTATGATATCTTTTGTAAATTTGTGCGCATCAATTTACGCGGTAGTAAACTAACAAAGGGCCTATATATAGGCTACGATAGTGATATAAATATATAAGTCGTTGGGATAAGTGCGGCTTACCTGAATGCGAGCTTCATTGAGTTTGGTGACGCGAGCCAGTTCTTCGCGGCAATAAATGTCCGGATAGTGACTCTTGGCAAACGCTGCCTCCAGCTCTTGTAACTGCTCCTATTCGTTTACAAAGACAATTGACATGAGCACATGAGATTATATAATACGTTTACTCAATAGATCAGTTTATAGCCCTGCTTTAGAGATTCGCCACGCCAAACAACAACTTTTTCAGCTTTTAAAAGCCTAGAGCCGTGGCTTAAGTTAGCGCAAAGGCAAGACATTTCACGCAACAAAATTGAATTTTTAAATAATTTCTTGAAGTTTCTATTCTTAGGCCTATGAAAGCTTCAGGGCCTATTAGGCCTAAAATAGGCTAGAGTTTACAAGTTGATGTTATTCCATTACTAAAAAATGGTAAGGTCGTAAACTGTAAATAAGTTATAGTTTGAAATGGTGGAAATGAATCGAAACCTACTTGAGTGAAGGTAGTGCGGTGTCGACGACGTGCAGGAGTGGGACAAGCAGCCGCCGTCGGGTTGTGGATGTGCGAATTGCCGACGCAGCTATTCGATCCTCCGCCTCCTCCAGGACCGACGCCACCGAGCGAAGAGCTTTCCGACTTGAGTTTTTTGAAAGCGCCTTCGGGGCCTGGTGAAATAAAAGAAAAAGAATTTAGACATCTATCGTTTATCGTGTATAGATAGAACTTTAGAGTTCACTTTGTCAAATACTCTTAACAAATGAAAAACGTTTGAAAAAGATAGAAAAGAATGGGACGAAACTCATTTTCTATTCATGGGATACTACTCGTCGTCGGCATCTGCGACGCTAGATTTTCTCATCCTTTTGTGCTAAACGTAAATTGAGTTGAAAGCCATTGAATTTCCTCAAATGGCCAGGGTGTTCAAGATTTGTCTGGGCCACTCGAGACGAGTCAAAAAAAGAGTTGAACTCTGGCGAAATATGCTGGCCACTTGTTCCTCGTCATTGTATCAGCTTCGCAAGAGTAGCAGCGCATTTGAAGAGCCATTTCTATTCAGCCGCCATTTATTTGTCTAAGCTTTGAGTGTATAGAGATGGTGTCAACCCCCTCTATAGAGCAAAAGAGACTAAAGCCGCTTGACGGATTGTACTTGACTGCCGCCCGGTCGGTCCGCGACCATCTCTGTATACGTATTTAGGGTTGGAGGGTCCCCACTTAATCCCCTCTACTTTGAATAGAAACTGGCGCTGCTAGAGAGCTAGTCTGTGTATGTAACAGTACAAAGAATCACTAGTACATCCATACATACATAAAAAAAAGGGTTACAGGATCTGATGGCTTTGTATCAGAGTAAAAAGAGGGAACGATTGACCCCCAGGTCGGCAGATGGTCCAACAAGTCGGGCCAACTTGCTCTCCAACTAGTCCGGAATCCCGCAGCGCGTCCTTAAATATATACATGTAGTAGTCTATCTTTATAGAGACAAACTATCGGAATAGAGTGCTGATGGGGGCTTTAACCGGCTATAAAGAGTTGTTTAAAGGATACAAAAAAAAGAGAGCCCTCCATATAAAGGACCTTCTGCTGTGATTATTGGCGACGCCCAACTCGCGGAAAAAGAAAGTGGCAATTGTATTAGGCCGAACGGCAGCATGCAAATTGACAACCTGTTTTAGAATGGGCGCTGGGCCATTTTTCTTGCTTAATGTTCGCCATATAATTTCTGCTGAGTGGCCCAACCACCGATTGGCATTCCCTTCGATCTGTAGTCATAGAAAAAAGACCCTAGTACTAGGCCTACATGGATTCCCTTTGCGCTTTTCATCAAATGGGATCACAGATTCCCGGAAACCGCCCTTGATCACGATTGAATTGATTGGACTTTGGTACTATTCGAGTTTAGCGTACCCAGTCAACCCGATTTCGCATTAGACGGGAATGAATAAGTGTAGTACATCGGAGATTCCATCAGCTATTGCTTCTGACAATGTGGTGGGTATACAAAGGGAACGACCATCAGGTATTGCAGCGATGGGGAGGTAGCCCGGCTGCTGCGATCGCGTCTCAGTTGCTCTATCAACTCAATTACTCGATTTCAGGGAGCCGCTGACGTAAGTGCAGCGGACAATCTAATGATTTTGGCTGATGATGCTACAAAAAGTTTTCCTTTACCGGAGCACTTGCACGACAAGGCTCACTGCCACGTTTGAATTTCGCCTGCTTTGTCCTTTGATCTCCCGCTAGACCCAAAAGATGAGCCAGAGTCTATCTATACGCCGCTGTCGCTCTCTGTGCAGATGTGTTGCCTATTTTATACCCGTTTATTAGCATCTGATCAATTTCAGCGTCTTTTCAGAGACTTTTGCCAGGCTTTCAACTTATTGTTCAAGTTTTCATCATAACGTCATATTCAAACCAAATCAGATGTCAAACTTTACCAAAGTCATCAGCAGCAAATTCAACTAGACGACTTTCATTTTATCCAATAGAAAACTCGGAAGAATGAGTTATACGGCTGAAACGAAATGATCGTTTAGTTCAGTATGGCGCTTGAATTGAATTGAATGAAAAGTTCCGAGTGTGAAAATGACACTCGTTTGCAATACGATATTGCCCGATCTTTTCAAACATTAATCTGGCCCGGCTCTTTTGAAAGCCCTCTTTTTTTTCTTATCGAGAGACGGCTGCTGCTCTCCACCAGCCGGCCAGATTTGCATACATTAACCGTACAGTATCCTTGACCAAACTGTATAGTCTAGAATGCTATTGCACGGGCTATTAAATTTAAATAGCTACAAGGTACAAGCACATTGACGGGACTGGATTACAAAAGAAACTTACCAGGTAGGCCGAGGGCGTTTCCGGATGCCAACAAACTTCCAGCTCCGGATTGAATGCTCTGCGTGCTGGACGTGGACGGCGCGATGCTGGTGACGGAGGTATTGCCGCCTCCGCCGCCTCCGCCGATGAGATTGTGATGATGAGACGAGTGATGCGAGTGATGAGTCAGTCCCGATGAGTGGTGGTGATGATGATGATGATGTAGATTTTCCAGAGCGTAGAGAGAGCTCAGGTCGGACGTTAGGGCCGGCATCGACGTCGGGATCAGGTGTCCGTTGTTGCCGCCGCCGCCTCCTCCGCCGCCGCCGCACGTTTTCCGTTTCATATCGCCATTAGAGCTTTGCGGCGATGAGTCGTTGCTGGCCGAGACCGAGTGCAGCAAACTGTTACCGAGATCCAACTTGGACGAAGACGAATAGGATTCCATGATGTTGTAGCGTCAAGAATAGAATGGTTGACGCGATGCAAGAACAATACAACACACAAGACAAGAGTTTGATCGAGTGGGGAAGAACGTTGAGGAAGATGAGGCCTGGTTGTCACCGCGATTAGGTTGGAGAAGAAAGAAAAAGGTCGGTCGGACGCGTCTTTCAATAGGCAGTTGGGCTAGTGTAACACCTGTCCAATCGCATTAGACTCTTTGGTGGTGCTGCGGCGGCTCAAATTAACTTCATCTTCGTCAGCAGGCAATGAAGGAAGGAGCAGGAGCAGAGCACTGCTGGGTACGGGGCACAAAAGTTCAGCCAACTCGGTCCGCTCCAAATCGCGCAAAACAATCACTGAACACACGATGCCCTCAATGATAAGTAACAAAGTTAGCCCGTCAGGCTCAAGTCTTATAGCACAGAGGACGGGACCCGTGACTCGGATGGATTCGGATGCTGCATTCGGTCTTGGGGGAGTCGCGGCCCGGCCCCGGCTCCAGTCGAGTGGGAGGAGCCAACCCATCCGATTGGATGACTCTGACGAATTCACGCGTCTACCGGCGTCCATACCCTCCCGCGCCGCAGTCGCCATCCTGCCCCAGTGGCTGACGGCCACCGAGGGGGGCGGAGGCACCCGCGACGACGCAGACGTCGGTGCCCCCGATCGAAATGCGGCGCTGCATGCGCCTTCCCTAGCCTCGTCTAGCTCTAGCTCTAGCTGCTTCGCCCATCATTTTCCTATATATAGGCAAATCAATAAGTGAACCTGTTTTTAGACAGCAGTAGTGGCAGTGGCAGTGGCCCCGACGACGTCATAATACATAAAGCATTATTAATATGAAGATGGAGTCCTGACGAGCTGTGTCTTCGTTACAAGACAAAACACGTTCATCAGCTGGACCAATGAGCCGGAGCTGATTCGTTTGAACCCACTCGATCGTGTCAGGTTTTCTCAGCAAAGACGTCTTAGAATAATATACGGTATAAAGGATCCCTTACGACCATATCGTTATGCCCTTTTCAAATTAACTTGTACATCTCTTTCTCTTTATTTATTTATTTGACAGTCGTCGGAATTTAAAAAAAAGGAAATGTAGAGAGCTCTAAGTTTATTTGACTCCGGTCCATTGCCGACAGAGTCGACGAGCGGTAATTGAACCGTCTATGCGCGCCATGGCCAATACAGATGTTTGCATAAGAGCATTAAGAATGAAATTGACTGTGATCCGGTTGGCACCTGTCTGCTGCTCCTGCTCCTGCTCCTGCTGCTGCATTCCATCAACGGAATGATGAAATTCGCTTTTCCGCACGCCGCCCGCCTCAAACGCGATTACACAATTAGGGCCTAACAAACTATTGAAAATCGCATCAAACCAGGGCGCCGTACTGTCGGCCAACGAGACTACTAGGATCGACGCTCCATCACATATATACAGGAGGCCAACTGCAGGAGCAGCAGCATCGGCTCCGAGCTGAAACAGGAAGTAGCCCCAGTACAGTTCACATCACATCACATGGAAAAAGAAAAGTCGCCTAGTCGATCTGCACAAAACGCCTGGACACGGCCCGGAAGGATGGAGTGTAGGAGTTTTCTTCCGCACACACTACAAATAGACCAAAGACGACGACGACGACGACGACGTCAATAGCGTCCGGCCGGCGAAGCCATGCATGGCTAACTTCGTTTCACCATAGGTCATCCATCTAAATCAGCTTTTGATCAATCCTAATCGAATGGAATTGCTGACGAGTATTCAACGATGGGCGATTCTTACGACGTCGATCGACGCTAGTAGTAGGAGGAGGATGCAGCTGCGCCGCGGCAACAAATCAAAGTTGACGTGTTCACATCGCACTGCACAGCTCTCTCTCTGCCTATAGTCTTCATTGTTGTATGGACGACAAGAGTGTCAATCTTGGTTAACGGCAGGCGACAACATCGAATCAATGAAGAATCGGTCGTCTGTTGACACTGATTGGCGAGCGCCGCGGGTGTTGAATGGCCGTGTGAATTCCGAGGCTCTCCGTCGCCTTGCTCTAACGTCCCGTCTATATAGAATCAGAGTTGCCAGTGGTTGGTAATACGAGCCGAGACGATGATGCAGCTGAAAAGTGCCTGGATAGATAGAGCGGAGCGCGCCAGGCGCCGGCTCACCTGCTGGCAATCATCGAGGAGGAGGAGGATGCGGCAGCAGCAGCGGCGGATGGTCGGTCGCGTGCCGCGCCCACCTCAACCCCCTGCAATCTTTTAAACGACGGCACGCGACCGAGCTGATGCCCGACTACTTGGCTTGTCACAACAAACCAGGGCGATAAATAACTCGTCATTGTGTCGTCGTCGTCGTCGTCGCCAGCTCGCAGAGTGGGTCTCTGATTGGCCTATTGTAGTCGTCGATGGGGCAACATCGTCGACGAAGAAGCCATCAGGTCGCTACTATCTCGTCCCATTCTTTTCTTTTCTTTTCGTTGTTGAACGGTCGTATTATTTAGCCAATCAACATTTGAATGGAATTGGATGTCGTCGTCTCTCGACTATAAGCCAAGGCTTTTGATGTCATCATTACGACAAAAGCAGCCCAATAGATTCCCTTTCTTTTTTCGACAAGTCGAGTAGAGTAGAGAGGAGGCGCCGTGTCCTATTTTTTTCTGCCGTTTTGTTGTTGTTGTTTCCTTTTCTTTCTTGTTGTTGTTGCCTCGCGAGGCTTTTGATCATCACGCCCACTGCTGGAGGGAAACTGAGATGAAGTCGTTCCCAAATGTCATTTCGCCCCGCGCCTCGTCCTTATTCCAAGTCCCATAAAGAAATCCTGAACGCGTCAAAAAGGAAAAAAAAAAAAAAAATATAGTAGAAGAGAGAGAGAGAGGGGATGATGGAGGCGGAGGAGGAAACGACGAAGAAGAAGAAGAGAGAAAAATGTATCAAAACTCGTTTCCTTTTTCCTTTTCAAATGTCGCGCGAGGAGAGAGAGAGAGAGAGAAGAGCGGGAGGAAGTGGGGGAGCGCAAAGGGAGCGCCATCGTCGTCGTCGTAGGTGGAAAGAGGAGGGAGAGAGAGAAGGTTTTTTCGCCGGCGGATCCCTTTGTGCTGGCAGCAGCAGCAGCAGAGAGAGAGAGAGAGAGCGCTCCATCGGTGCGCGATTTGGCAATCAAGACTCGGTAAGTGGAAGAGGAAAGCGAAAAGAGAAGGCAAGACGTCGTCGATCTAGAAGAAGAAGAAGAGAGAAAACAAAATGGCTTTGTACAACATCAAACACGGCGAAGCCAAAAGAAAGAGAAGAAGACGACGACGACGCGCAGCGGCCGGCGGGATCTAAACCCACCCAGCATACAACCACATCGTCTGTGTTTAAAGATGATGGAAGAGGACGATGAAAGATACGTCGATCGAGTACTAGTCGCGTACTAGTAATGATAGAGGACCGACTCCCCTCTCTCTTCTCGGTTGGCGACATGGTGACAATTTATGTGACAGCCCGTGACAGGTGGTGGGCTAATAGGCCTCTCCATTGATAACTCAGCGGGAGATTCAAAGCAGCGTCCCGGCTCCTTCCTCTCTTTCGTCTAGCTCCGCCGGATAGATAGATAGCGAGTAGTAGTAGTTGTAGTACCATAGCAGCTATGCGCGTTGGCTATTACTGACCTTTGACCGCGCCCCCTCTCCTTTCCTCTTTTGGCTCCCCTCGGTGCGCGCTACACTGTAACTCTATTCACCAGAGTGACACGCCCACACACATGGCAGCGCACGGCTCCTCATCTATTATGAATTCATTCCTTTCTTTTTCCCAGTTTTTTTTTCTTTCTTTTCCTTTCTTTCTTTTTACGGGTCTCCTCTGCGCTGCGTCTCTCTGGGGGCTTTGCCCTGTTGACGTTAAATAGCTCAAGCCCTTTTAAATAACCGCGCGTGAAAAGAACTCGGATGTACCGCGTATAGTCGAAATCACGTGTCCTCAATTGGGCTATTATTTGGGGAGGCACATACGCACCCCTAGAAAAAAAATCACAGGTATATTCATAATATTAGAGAAATGAGAGGAAATGTTGTAGCAAGTTCAATAAATACGTAGTCTTTTGAGAGGGCGATGAAGAAATAGTAGACTATCAAGTTTGGATGAAAAGAGCGCTGGTAGAGTTTTGGTGCAGAGAGCGACGACAAGGGGTGTGCCAGCCAGGGCAGCCAGGAGGATCGCGTCGAAGAAGAAGAAGAAGGAGAAGAAGAGGAGCGCTAGAGGCGAGAGAGCTAACATGGTTGTCAGAGAAGGCACGAGTGACTTGAGGGGAGGTTTTGCTGCGAAATGCAAGGGAGGAGGAAGGTAATTTCATTACCCGACAACTCGGCAGCGCAGAGTCCTCTCCCAGAAGCAACATCGCTCCCTCCACCTCTTCCACCTCCTCCTCCTCCTCCTCCCTCAAGCCCTTTCATCATCTCCCTTCCATCTCCCCGTACTCGACTTCTTTTCTCCATCTTCTTCTTCTTCTCTCGCAGAGGAGAGAGAGAGAGAGAAAAAAGAAACGAGTCTTTTATGTATTCTTCAAGAATTCGACTGTATGCAGCATGCGATATACTACTCTCTCTGTACCTCCTTTATCTTTAGATGTAATAAATAAGACAACATCAAATGGTTGGACCTAACTCGGTTCCTCTTTTTCTTTCTTCCAGCCCCATATATATACAGTGGGCACTCAAATTATTAGAACACGGGGCGCATTCCCATTGCACCCCGTGTTATTTTCGCGTTTATTTTTCCGCCCCCCTGGGCTCAAAAATAGTGCTAAAATTTTTTTTCTGATGCCGTTTAATTTGTCTTGGCGAGATCTCTTAGTGGGTTTTTTTGTTTTATCCTAACAATAAAACCCTAGAAGCAGGGGCAAGAAATTTATTTATTAGAACAGGCCTTTTTTCCCCATCCTTCGTACACAAATCGGTCAATTTTAACAGCCGACAGCTTGTTTTTGAAAGATTGCCCAAACTTGAAATTTTTATATAAAATCAAGTGAGACTTCTTCTTTGAGTCTGGAAATTTTCATTAAGTTTTGATAAAAGGCTCCGAGTTTTAGGTCTAAAAAACTGAGTCGCGTTTCGAAAAAAACGGCCGGGATAGGCTTTCGACATGGGGACGTGACCTTGGTCGAAAAAACTCTCTAGTTTTTTAGCCGTTTTTTTTTCATTTATCACCCAAATTTAATGAAAATTTCTTTACTTGATTTTATATAAAAATAAGTTTGGGAAATTTTTCAAAAACATCAAATGTTTGGACGAAGGATGGGGAAAAAACTGTTCTAATAAATAAATTTCTTCTAAGAGATCTCGCCAAGACAAATTAAACGGCATCAGAAAAAAAATTTTAGCACTATTTTTGAGCCATATATATATATATATATATATACGAAAATAACACGGGGTGCAATATATATGTATATATATATATATACCTGTAGCCAAGGGTATGTACTCGAACTAGTACGAGTTGACCACATTTCTAAAAACAAAATAAAATAAAATAAAATAAAGACAAAGTCTGATTGGATTGTCTAAAGATTTATTCTTCAGGTGTCGAGGGGATCATCCCTCGTCTTGATGTAGCCACTCTCTCTCTCTCTCTTTCTCTCTGTAGTATAGATTCAGTAAATAAAGTTACTCCACTACGTTGTCTCTTTCTCTCTAAAGTAAGTGCCGGCTACACAAGGTTTCGTTAGGCAAAGTTGTCTCGGATAACACGGACTATTAATCGGCTCTATCTCGTCAAGAGAGGACTTGGCTCTTTTTTTCCTTTTTCTTCTTCCTATTGTTGCCGCGCGCAGGCGAATCAAACGAATCCCGAAACGCGTCCTGCACAAAGATGTGTGCAGTATATACACAGTACAGCTCGCGGAGCCGAGTTGCTGCTGCAGAGAGAAAGCGTTCGCTTGAAATTCAATAGCGCTCGCCATTATAAGACGCGGAGACATCAGAGAGAGAAGAGAGCCCGGTTGTAGCAGCAGAGAGAGAGAGAGAGAGAGAGAGACGGAGATGCCATCAATCAATACTGGAGGAGGTCCCTCGACGATGCAGCGCGCCCTTTGCTGCTGCCGGCCTCCTCGCCTCGCCTTGCCAACGGAGAAACTGTTGGCGTCGCCATAGTAACCCGCTCGGCTCCCAATAGAAGGAAACGCCTTCTTTCTCATCGCCATCTTGGCTCTTTCTTTCTTCCTTTCTTTTTATTTCTTTTGATTTCTTTTCTTCAACCAAGTGTACTACTACGCACTACGTTGAGATACAAGCCGGATAGATGGATTCTTGATTCTTTTATTTGAAGCCACCTCATCCGTCAATGTAATCCTCTTTTTCTCTTGAAAGAAGAGATGGAAATCAAAACAAAAAAAAGAGGAGATCTCATAGAAACAAAAAGACTTTGTCTTGCGCTGTATAGTACTATAACGCATCGATGAAAACTATATCTAGGGTGAATGTCAATGTTATTAGAGTTTCTTGGAAGATGAACTGGTGGCTCATCGTCGGAATGAGGATGTGCGCGGGCGAGAGACACGCTCTCCGTCGGGGCGCCAGTTCTCTGCTCGCTGATGATTCAATCAGACCGAGGGCGGAATTAACGCGCGCCGCGCCACGGATGTCATCCACTGTCGGTGACGTATTACGCGTCGTATAGTCACTATAAACGTACTACTACCCGGGACTTCCTGTCTCCGCCAAGACGACGACGACGACGTTCTCTCTCAATCATCTGCGCTGCACGGCGAAATTCACAGGGAAAGTCATCGCAAGTCCAATGCAATTTTCCATCCGGCGACCTAGTCTACGAGTACCGTACCAGTCTTGCGCTCTCGGCGGCCCCTTCAACTTGTTTCGAGACGCACGATCATTATTAGTGAATCAGCGGCCGGTATACGGAATATTAACTCCATTAATGGCGCCAAAATTTGAATCGACGATAGAAAACAAGCGACGCCGTCTTCTGTTATTATTCTAACACGATTGGAGTCGTCGTCGCCAGACAATAAACAAGTGGCGTCTAGATTCATCGATGAGGAATTGATCTGCGGTATTCAATCCCGAGTGTACTTGATCTCCCCCGCTCTTCATTCAGACATCATCGTATAGAGAGATTGATGTACTAGTACTAGTAGTTGCACACCTCGATCAAAAGGAGCCGCCGTGGCAGATCGGTGGGGCGGGATCGAGGGGGTGAACTCCACAAGGGGGGTTTTTTGATAGAATACCGTACGTAGATGGGGGGAAACAGTCTATACATACAGATAGGCTACGGTACCTAGTACAGTATATATATATAGTATATACTCCAATTGCTATTCCCCAAAGGTCGATAGATGGACATTGACAATGAGGGGGGGGGGAGCTACGACGAGGAGCGTATTAGCCACCAAAGAGGCATATGTACGTCACGCCTGTGCATCTGTCGCCCTTTTTTTTCCTTCTTTCTCTCTTTTGGCTACAGTCTTGTGTACACAAGTATAGCCAACACTCAATGAGGTAGGGGAGGGGAAGAGAGACTGGCTACATGCGTCTCGACAAAGACGCACTTGTTCGCCACCCTCCGTGATGGCAAATCAATTGCTATCCCTTTTCACTTTGATTCTCCTTTTTTCCCCATTATTTATTGGCCTTTCAGGACAAGACTTGTTTTCCTTTTCTTTTTTTCTTTATACGGCCCATCATCGAGCGATGTAAAATCTATCCCAGTCGTCTTTTTTTATTGAGACGACAAGATGTCGCCCTTTTATGTATTGGATAGAAAAGGAGCTGCTGGGCGAGTCGATGAAGGAAGTCATCAGCCGTTCAGTTTATTAGACGGAGAGAGGAGCGCCGCTCCAGAGAGAGAGAGAAGGAACCAAGGTGTTGGCTGATTGGGTCTCGTGAAAACTTTTGATAACCAAGAGAGAGAGCGCTGCTGCCTATAACTTGAGCGTAATTGCATAAGATGTAACGCTTTTAGGCCCCGCAGAGTTGATAATGCTCCGTATCGGCAAGTTGTCCCGACACGGCGGGCCCCGACCTTTTCTTATAGACCAATCGGACACGGGCACGTCACGCTACAACCTAATCTATCTCAGATAATAGACCTTTATCTCGTCAATCGACCTTGTCTAGACATTCGCCGAGAGAACAGCTTCGATCATCGCCGCCTCAAAAACGGCTGTCTACTCAGTTACCCGCTCGATCCCACCGCATTATTAGCTAACTCGGTCGGTATGTTTTCAATCGCCAAAACAATCGTCCTGATTCTCATCGGCTGCTCCGACCAAGTGATTGGACACGGAAGAAGTCAAGGATCGCACCAACACATGGCCAAACATTACGTCCCGAAACCGTCTGCCAGTGGCGAGCCCGTCAAATCCATCCTGGAAGAGAAGAAATTGATTCACGATCAAGAGTATTATAGGATTATTTATTAGCTGTATTTATTCAATTGGGCCTCGGATCTTATTATTGATGTATTATCTATTGGCCAGCCATTTAAAGGAAGACTTGAAAGACGTGTACACGGAAGAGGAAATCTTCAAGATGACGACCGACGAGATTGAATTCCACTACTTCAAGTAAATGAATCGACGCTGAAAATTTCGTTTTATTCCAGACGCTCTGACCCGACCCGACAGTCTTTTTTCAGGTTGCACGACTACGACAACAACAACTTGCTGGACGGAGTGGAGATTATGGCCGCTATTTCTCACGTTGTACCGCACGACGAAGATTTGGATTTAGGGAAATTGGGAGAAAGTGTCGGTATGACGGTCGAACAAAAACAAAAATACGACGCGGCCCGAGAACGGCAGATTTCTCAAATGAATCACTTTACAAGTGCGTAGCCTATTTTCATTGGTTTCAATTTCGAGTTGTGATAACTAACGAATCATAACAATTGCACAGGAATGATTGATCAGATGATTAAAGACAGCGACAAAGACAAGGACGGATACATCAATTATCAAGAATACCGGAGTGTTCGCCGGCCAGATGGAGTTTAAGGGATCGTCCAGTCAATTGTTGGTGCCAGTCATAGATGTCTCTACTCATCGGACCCTCATCCGACAGCTGGGAGAAAAGGCGGATGTATTTTTTCTTTAAAGAAGGAATGAATATTATAAAGGAGGAATGAAATGGAAAGCCAATAAAGCAATCGTTATGAATAAATAGTCTTTCCGGGATAGCCTCATGCAGTAACGGAATATCTTATTGATGGCAATAATCGATTCATGAGAGGCGAGAATCGGGAGAGGCGCAGCGGTGGCCCGGGCAACGATAATAATCGATCGAGCATGTCGTGTTGAATTCAGAGGCAACCGCTATCGTTCCCTCGCAGCAGCAGCAGCAGGCCATCTTTTTGCAGATGGATGAACTGCTTCGACCGCGGATCGGGTTTTTCTCTCCCGACAACAATCGCGGGATCGGATAGTCGGCACGCGCGCGCGTCTTTTCGGCTCAAACGATCTCGGCTCACGCAACTCGGACAGAAATAGCCCGTAGATGGCGCTCTACGCCACTCTCCTTATCCGTGATTCATCAACTCTGCCTTTTCTATTATTATTATTATCATCATCATCATCCGCAATAAGAGTCATAATGATATGGAGGCCGGCGCCGACTGTAAAACCGAGCTACGTAGTATTTTCACTCTCTTTTCTGTATTACGAGACGCAGTTTAGAGTTGTGGAACTGTCGCTTTTGGGAATCTTTATCGCATGTCGGCACGCCTTCCATCGAAACATTTTCTTGCCGACGGAGAGCCGAGAGTAAAGCGGCTTATTCACAGTAGGCCGATCGCTTGCCGTCAGTCGACTGCTGCTGCAGCGGCCGGGGGAAAAAAACGCGCCTGGCTTTTCTTTTCTTGGAAGGCGGAACAATCAGTTGACGGATTGATACCGACATCAAAAAGGAAAAAGGGGGAAAAAAACAGGCCGTTAAAAGCTTTTTAACTCACGACGTGCTGTAAGAAATTGTCGCCCAAAAGTTGGGACCGCATTTGTTTGCACTACAAAACTGCGTTGTGGGTTATATAGTTTAGTTTGCCCGGCGACGATTCAGAGACTGGTGGCTAGCATAAACATTGTTTGACATTGATAGTGATTGATGGTGGGTCCGCTAATGCATAACAGCAGCCTTTGAAAAAGGCATTCATCAAGAGAAACGACGGTCGACGCCGTCCAGGCACTATAAAGGAAAGTTTCGTTGAAAAATTGAATGTGTATTTCTTTTGTTGAATTATGGCAAACTTGAGTCAATATTTATATATATATTAGCAATGCCTTTTTTCCAACATTGCGGCAGGTGTGAACATATTGTGCAGCTGCTCCGTCGACGTCTTCGGGCGCACCTTTGACATTTTGTTTGTCCGTCCCTTTTTCGTCATTGAACGGTGGTCCGCCGTATCTTCAATTGCGGACAACGTCACGACCGAGGAGAAGCACTGGTTGCGTCATCACTTTTTTTGCGTTCACACAGTCACATCACATGAGACACAGTATTCCGATCATCAGAGAGGGGGCATACATAAGAGGCGGCTCAGAACAGCTCCAAGAGAGAATAAAGTACACAATAAATAACAGAGGATATCTGCTGCTGGTGGTGGTAATAAATAAACATGTAGTAGGCTACTTGTCTAAGATGATGAGATTCGTAGGAATAGAGAAGTGGGCGCTGACTTGGCATGTTATCGACCGCGAGCGAAAAAAGAAACCGAGGACGTAAAAAGTGAGAGCAGTTAGGACTATATACTAATAAGCAATTTTCGAAAGAGGGTTAAATGAATGTATAAGATGTCGGAACGAGATAAAAATAGGGAAAACAAAAAACTGAAAATGACAGCCAGAGCACGCATCACGCACGCTCCCTTCCTCTCCCCCAAAAAAGACAATGGAGGAAGTCGTCGGCAGGAAAAAGGCTGGGATATAAACGCAACATCACAAGGCCGTGGGATTGTGTCAACGTCAAGCGTGATGTGTTTCGAATCGATAGAGTTTCAGGCCCCGTGCAATTGCTTTTCGGGGTTATTTCGGAGGCCCTTCTTTTCCTTCTTTTGTTTACAGAGAATCTACAAAAGAATGTCAGGAGGCTCTCATATTGCGCTCTGAATGAAATTGTCCCTATATAGAGAGAGTTGTTCATATATACCGACCTCAAACCGCCGGGCAAATACGTAGTATATAACAACAAAAACCCAACACATTTCTAATAACAATAATAATCATATAATAAGAGTATCAAGTGGCAAAAAAGAGTACGGGGTAGATAAATTCTAGCATGTATGAATAGGGAAAAAAGTTTCTTTTGAAGAAAACGAGGGAATGAGGAGTATTAAAGGCACATAATGAATAGATGTCGGTTATCAATACATGTACGGTAGATGATTCTCAAAAGGAGTTATTGGTGAATGAAAAGAATTGCAACAATGCATGAAACTACATGCACTATTAAGGTGGTAATAGCTGGTAGGTGTTGTGTGGAGCCTTCATCCGTCAAGGATTTGGAGCATATTAGGGATGAACGAAGCCGAATGTCGGATGGCTATCTATCTATAATCGATTGTTATCGAGAGAGAGAGAGAGAGGCGGACGAAAAGAAAAGAGGAAACAGAAACAGCAGCAGTGGAGCGCCCGGTCTCGTAAGTCGTACGGATTCCTCCTCCTATACTATTCCGCACGCGTCTAAAGACTACCGTACTATATATACTGTATATATATTTATATATATATATATTATATACAACACGCTCCTTGTTGTACATCAGCAACTCGCCAACCGCCTTCGCTTCTTCTTTCATTCTGGTCGACTGGAATTATTGTCGTCGTCGTCGTCTCATTTCCTGCGTCTTTATATCTCCTGCCCCAGCAGCTATAATACGTCTAGTATTAATAATATACATCTATATATAGAGGCCAATGTCATGAGGCTATTATACTGGTGTATAAATACAATATGTATACAGGGCTGGTAAAAGTATTGACAACGGATCATAGAAGATGGAGGTCTGCAATAACAGTTGCCAGTCATAATCATCAGAAAAAAGAAGAAGAAGAATATAACAAACAAGACCCCGACATGAGACATGAAAAAAAAAAAGAATTCACGAATCATTATTATTATTTCTTTTTGCTTGTGGTATAGCATACCGTTATCTATGCCTCCACGAAGGTAAAAAATTTTTTGCAATCATGGGGGAATACATAAAAACCAACACTGACCATGTTTGTTCGTCCAACAGCGTACCATCAAATGTTTCCAACCAGTACCGCTCCAGATGCTATTTTCCATTATCGTACCAAGTTATGTTTTACGTGTACCAATAGCAGGGCTTGTATTGACAACGCGTGTGCAGTTTCACCCCGCATATCCGTTTTACCTTCGGCATAGGCTCGTCAGCATCAGAGCAAGTCCAAGGTAGTCATAGTACGGTAGTAGTAGTAGTAGTAGGCTATATTGCACCGGTTGATAACGACGGAGAGGTGTTGGTTCCCTTTTGTTTTTGTATTTCATACACATCGAATAAGTTTTCCGTTTCCTCTTCTGTCGAGAAACATAATAAGCACCGCATCTTCGTGCAAGATGATATTAGACTGCGTCCCAATCATCATCAGGCCAGCAGCGGCAGCAGCCGGCAGCCCCTTAACACAAAAATAATGAAACACGCGCAGGCGGCATTCTCCATTTCCTTCAGCCCGTCTCTCTTCTCTCTTCTCTCTTCTCTTTATCATTCGCTCTCTTCCTCTATGATGATCGTTGTTTCATTGATTATTTCGCATTCGCCCGTCGACTAGAAACTCGGGCGGTTGGTGGTCGCCGGCGACTCTGCTGGCATCTGTCTATTTTCAAACGTCGGACGACGGACGATCGATGGCAACGTTGCCTGGATCCTCTTTTGTTTCCAACGGTTTTCTTGTTCGTTGCTTGAAGAGTGAGAAAGAGAGAGAGAGCAAGTTCTCGCTATCCTGCCAACTTAACTTCTTTATCATTTGCCTCCTCTTCTGCTGCTCGTCCTGCCCTATCTTTCATAATCTATGCCAGGTCTCGCGCTCGCTCGCTCGCCGGCTTCTCTCTTTTTTTCCTTCCGGCTCGTTTTGAATTATTCGGAAGGCAGCGACGGCGGTGCCAGCGAGCATAAACGAGTGAGAGAGAGAGGAGGAGCGATTGAAATAGAAAAAAAAAGAAAGAGTTATACAGAGAACTTTTAGCTGCTGCTGCTGCTGCACAGAGTTTTCCCCCGAGCTGTCACGCAAGCTCAAACCGACTGGGCACGCACAAACACACTGCTGCTCCTCCTTCGTTCCCTTCATTCGCGCTCTTTTTTGTTTTGTTTTTTGGCTGAAGAAGAAGAAGAAAAAGGTTTTTCTTTTAATTAAAAAAAAAAGAAAAAAAGAAGAAGAAGAAGAAGAAAAGATTGGTGGTGGTAGTATAGCAGCGGGCGAGCGGGCGACGAAAGGTAGAGGCGCTACCGACAACAGGGACGACTGATGAGGGTTGAGCTACTCGGTTGGAGGTGGTACATCACTAGATGATAATCAACCCAAAGTCAAACAAAGACAAAAGGGAAAAAGAAAAAGAAATAACGCAACAAAAATGTGGGGCGAGAAAAAAGAGACAAAAAAGAGAGAAAAAAGATTAAAATACAAATGACGAAACACCATAGATTTTGTTTGTTGTTGTTGAATCAATCGCATTCTTTGTGATTGCGTCTTGTCACATATATATTTACAGGCAAAAAATTGTTGAATAATAATAATAATAATAATAATAATATTAATTCAATAGAATTGAGATAATTGTGTGTGAATTCCAAAATTTCCGATTCTTTTTTAGTTCTTTTCTTTTTAAAGACGGATCTCGTCACCATTTCGTTCCTAATTTCATTTCATTTTCTATGATTTGATTCAGACGTACTCTTGAAATTGTGTCGTCAACTTGTCGCGCCCGCCCGATCTCGGCCGGCTTCGACTAGTGCTGCTGCTGCTACCGACCTGCGGCTTCCGTCCTCGGGCGCTGCTCCGTCCGTCTCCGCTGCTCTCGGCGCCTCCGCTGTCCACGTCGACGACGACAGGTGTGGCGGCGTCCGGCGGTAGTAGCGGCACGTTGAGAAACGGGGTGTTGCTGGACGAAGTGGACGAAGAAGCGCTGTCCGGCGGTGCTGGGGCGACTTGAGCGTTCCTCATCCGTCCACCACCGGGAGATCGGATCGGAGGTGGTGGCGCCACCAAGACGGGAGGAGGAGCGGTGGCCGCAGCGACGCTGGCCGGCGTCAAACGGACGAGGATCTCTCCCAAAATGTCCTCCAATCTGGACATTTTGTGATTAATTCGTTGGACTTCGCTGCGCACTTCTTGCTTGAGCTCTGTGAACGAATCGATGATGGACGAGGAATCGGACCTCGTGAGCTTCTGCTGCTGCTGCTCCTGTTGGTGGTACTGGCCGGCCGACGGACCGTAATCCGTCGATGCGCTCATCGATGCTGGTTGACTTGTCTTAATCCGACTTCGATCCAGCAGCGGTTGCGACGGCGGCTCGTCGACGCTCTCCTGCCGCTCGGGCACTCGACTCAGCTTCGGATGGATTTTGTTGCCCGAACCGGCAGATTGCGCTCGGACGCCGCCGGATTCCGTCAATTTTGCTAGCGGATTTGTCGTCGCCGTCGACGGTGACGCCGTCGGTTTGGCAGCGGCGGGCAACAAGGTTTGAAGGCTCTGCGGGTCGTTGCTGACTTCTAGGGCCGTTTCGCTGGAACAGGAGCCGCCACCGCGGATCATCCTGCCCCATTTGCTCTTGGCCGCCGAACCGGCCCGCGATCCGGCGCCCGTCTCGTCCTCCTTCTGCGCTTTGACTAGTCCCATCTTTTCGCGGCGCGGACTCCCGCCGATGCTGGCCGTCCCTCCGCCGCCGCCGCCGCCACCGATGGAATCTTCACAGGAAATTTGTTGAGAGAGTTCTCCCCGTTCGACATCGCGGACGCTGTGACTGGGCGTGCCGCTCTGTGACCCGCAAGGTCCGTTGGAAACGTTGGCGCTGCCGGGCAAAGTGACGCCCGAGAGGAGATTGCCGGACGAAGTGGATCCTCCTTTGCGGAATCGCGAGAAAATCTTCCTGACTAAATGATCCTGATTCTGGTCCAGCTTTGGCTCGTTTTTCCGCCTCTCGGCCAGCTCCTTTTCCCGTTTCATGTCCGAGACTTTTCGAAAAATCAGCTAATGAAAAAAAGGGGGAAAAAGAGAGACATTGATCAGTTGACTGTTGGACTGGCGTCAGTCGTATTGGGTTACTACTCGGCTAGCAATTATTATTCATTTCTCTTTCTCTCTCAGAGACATAATGGGACGGGCAAAGAGAGAGAGATGGGGATTTAGTGTTGGTGGTAGCGGTGGCTATATCTGATGATGATTCCAGGGAACCGTCGCCCCAAAGAGACACAAAGCACACGAGAGAGGATTAGTTTTCTGCTGGCCCAAGGCGGACACGAGGTCTTTGCTCACGAGCCGAGGAGACATCGACACGTTTGTCCTCTGCTGCCTTGATTAGAAATCTGATAGCGTTTTGGCGTCATCAGGGGAAAAAAAGGGGAAAATAACTATTTATACAACATTAGAGAGAGAGAACCGACGATGCACACAGAGAGAGAGAGAGTCAGTTTTTTGCTGAACCCTGTCTATTTAATACGATATAGTAGTGTATATTGTATAAGGGTTCACCGGATGGGTGGGGTCCGAGTCGCTCGGGCTCTTTTTCCATTTCAATGTGCTTCTGCTTTCGTGTGTTGTGCTGCGTGGGGACTCTGGGACTGTGGGAGCTGCTCGGTCGGGCCGAGTTGGTTTTTCGGGGGGAGGAGGAGGAGGAGGTGGAGGAGGGAAAAATCGATATGCATATTGGATTACGACGAGTCAGACGAGAAGCCAACTCGATAATGAAGTAACGTAAGGCGATATGTTGAGCAGTAGGAGCCAGAAAAAGAGAGAGAGAGAGTCTCGGGGACGGCGGCAGAGAAAAACCAAAGAAAGAAACGGCCGTCCGTCCGATCGACTGGATTGGACTAGCGTACTCGACTCACCCGATGTCGGAGATTGTAAGTGAGGATGAGGTTGCGGGCAAACGAGTTGGCGAATGCGTGGTAGAAATCGAGGACCTCGATGAGTTTGTCCCTCTTGATGGCGTGCAGGTCGCAGTAGGTCAGGGCCCGGACGTTGGCCGCCGATTGGCCCACCGTCCCTTCCTTCCAGAACGTATCGCCAAAGACGTCGCCCTTACCTGAAGCATATGTAGTCAGTCAGCATATACAATATCGTCAATTTGTCAATTTGTCATGCAAATAGAGAAACGAATCCCGTCAAAAAGAGGCAATTGAAGTGCACTAGCAGACGACGTCATTTCGAACCCCAACCAAAAAGAGACGATCATTGCCTATTGCCTCGATCTCTTAGGCACCGTCGATGTCGGCCTATTTATATACGTAGACTAGCTATACGGAGGAGGGAATAAGAAAAAGCGGTTCAACTGTATACAGAGAGAAAGAGAGAGAAGGAGGGCATCGATTTTCCTTTGTCACGCCAAAGTACCTACGCGATGTATATTAGCCGCTCGGCGAGCTTTTTCCTAGGAGCTCAGCGCTCCTGCTGCTGGATGAGGACACAAGTGCCCGGCATTGGCTGCTGCCGCAAAGAGAAAAAGCCCAGCTGTATCGCCCGGTGCCTGTTACATAAAATGGCAGATCGCAGAGAGAGAGAGAGAGCGCCGCCGGGCTGTTGACACGCCGGGTCCCGTCATTTGCTAATTGGAAAGGCCCTCCTTTTGACTGCGCAATAGTTTTCCCTTCTTCTTTGACTTTTTCTTTTTCCCTTTCATTTGATTCCGCCACGCACAGGACCCCCTACATCGACCGGCTGACGCAATTGTAGGCGGCCGTGTTAACTCGATAGCGTCGCTTAAGCGTCAAATAAAACGGGGCGACGTCACCAATAGCCTCCGTACAAAAGCCAAAGTTGCGTAGTAGGAGAGTCTTCTTCGAATTGAACGACGGCACTCATTAGCCAACCTATATAGCGGACTACTCGCGTACCGTAGTTGATAGCCCAAGCTGCCAAGGGTCTAGTTGCGTCTAGAGAGTCGTCGGATCGATTCGACAGAGCCCCCAAAGAGAGAGAAACCTTCTTTCTTTTTCTTTTTGGTTGCCCTAGCCGGCCGGCTGGCCGCTTCTTTTTTTTTTTTTTTTTTGGGGGGGGGGGGGGGATACCTTTCTTTCTATTTCGAGAAGAGACGACGAGTGAAAGAGGAACGGCTGTCATGCGATGGCCATATCTTTTAGCTAACCCGCCCGGCCCGGCCCGTCTATCGGCTGCCACGACCAAGTCATCGATTGATGGGATGCCCATTCGTCCATCCCAAAAAGGGACACAGCCACTCGCTGATGGAAAACGTTAGAGAAGAAAACAAGAACGGACTGGACAGACGTACCCAAAATGGCGACGACCTCGTCGTCCTGGATCACCTCCAGCGATCCCGTGACAATGAAGCACAGCGTGTCGATGGATTCGCCCGTGTGGTACAGCAGGTCGCCCGGCGCCGAATGGGCCATCGTGAAGTGCATGGCCAGGGCCCTGAGGCAGCCGTCGCTGGCCAGCCGGAAGGCCGGATGTTCGTTGAAGACCTTTCGATTGAGGTGGACACAAATGTCGGCCTTCATGTCCTTGGGGCAGTAATTCAGCACCTGCACATTTCCGTCATTCCGTACGTTGTTGTTGTTGTTGTTGTTGTTGATGGACGGACGGCAACAAGAAAAAAGTTAAACATCAATATTATTAGATCGACGCCGTTGTTGTGGTCCTGTGACGCGCCTTGGTTTCGCCCGTCTCGGCATCGGGTGCGAGGGAATGAGGGCCGGCTACCAAGTGTCAGACGTGCCGGGTCTAATGTAATACTACGGTACTGTACATAACAAGGTGAGGAAGAAAGAGGAGAAGTGGGTCAGGTAGCGGATCCATCAGCAGGTGCCAATGCGTGCCATGTGGGCGTCGAAAGCGTTGGGGCAGTGCCGGAGGCTAAGGTGAGAGGTAGTTACACTGTGGAAATATGGCGCCCAGCGTCTACCACACGGCTGGGGTTCCAGCGAACGGGCTAGCGCGCCATCAGGACGATCGATGCTCGCCCGCTGCCACGTTCTTACATTGAGCGGGCGGGCGGGCAGGTCGCCGTTCATCTGGCGGCACGAAACGGGCCGAAACAACAAGGCGTCGTCGTCAAGACGGACGGACGGAGGGGAAAGGACGGACGGACGTACCATGCAAGTATCGAGTCCTTTGGACATGGCCCAGGTGGAGACGACGTAGTCCATGACCCGCTCCGACAGGGCCCGAGGCACCTCGTTGAGTTTCATGAATTCGCGGACGTTGTTGAGCATCTCGTGGTATTTGGCCGTCGCCGACGTCATCTGCTGGATGATGGTCGTCACGTGACCGAAGATGGTCGCGTACAGCAAAGCTGCTCCAACACAATCAATGGAATCATTAGCTTTCAACTTCCAAAACAACTCGTCATCCAAGTTGCAATATTTTGACGGGGTGGAGCGCTATGACGACGCCGGTGCGTCGCGCTGTTTTGTTTTGTTTTCTTATCATTTCCCCTTTGTCACTGCTCTCCGTCCCCATAACTAAAACTCAAAGCGGACGGCAGAAAGTTTCGTCGACTGTTTCGTTTCGTTGTTGTTGGGGTCGGTCGGGTCGGGTCGGCCATGTCGTTTATCAATTCACCAACGTCATCCCCACCCACCGAACCACAGCCGCAGAGGGGCCAGGCCACAAAAGCCGACGTCACGCGGACGGACAAGAGTCGCTTTGATTTTGTTTGCGTTTGAATTTTCCTTTCGACGGATCTAACGTACATATTATTTAGTTTTTAGAGGATGTGACGACGACGACGAGGACACGACAGGTCAGACCCGACGACCTGCATACCCCACGGGTGAGCGTGTCCAGGTCTCCACAAAAAAAAAAAAACTCAAATGTTAGCCAAGGGCTTTAGATTATGGATTTTTCGACGCCATTGATGGGGACGGCTTACGCTGGCGCATTCATCAGGCAGTCGGCGGCAGTCGGCGGAGTTCTATGTCTAAAAAAGCCGAGGCCGAGTGACAAGAGACAATTCGCAATCAACTAAATGCGCTGCATAAAAGATGAAGAACACGCGACTACCGCATCTCCGACGACGTAACAAACCAACGAAACTATTTTTTATCAAATAAAAAATACAAAAAAAAGAGCTATTTAGTCGAGTCGACAGAACCTATCCGTCAACTTCCAGCCAAGGACGGCGTGTTGCCTATTAGTTAACTGAAACTGCTGCTCTTATTAGTTTTATTAGAATAGACGACGACGACGACGCCGACGACGTCTATCCAACCGATTGTAAGGCCTAAATCAATTTTTCTGGAGCGACGAACAAAAAAGTTTCGACGCCTTTTTTTTCTCCGCACGTTTCTTCCATTTCGTTCATTTCACCCCCGACCCAGGCCGTTATTAGACATGTCAAATGCATCGGAGCGTCAAATTTCCTTGCCTATCTATCAGTCTCAATCACTATAGGAGAAGACGACGCTAGCGACGGCGAAGGGGATAATTAACTTTGGAATCGACTGGAAGAGTCTCGGTCGGAGATAAAAGAAGAAGAAAAAATATACGGTATTCGAGAGAGAATGAAGCGGAATCGAGTTCAAAGGCGACGTTTGCGTCCCTTTTAATCTGAACGAGTGCGTCAACCGACGTCGTCGTCGTCGTCGATGGTGAGAGAGAGAGAGATACGGTACTCACATCCGATGATCATCATACAGGTGGTAAAGATCTTTTCGTTGTCGGTTTCGGCGGCGACGTTGCCGAATCCGACGCTGGTCATGCAGGTCATGGTGAAGTAGAGCGCCGTGACGTACATGGTCTTCCTGGCCGGCCCGTTGACCAGCTCGGGCGAATTGCTGTGGTTGGACCAGACGTAGGCGTACGGCGATTGGGTGACGTTGGCCAGCTTCCACAGCCAGCTGTACTGGACGCCGTTGTCGGCGTCGGAGCGGCCGATCGAGTACCAGATGCAGGCCAGCCAGTGGGCCACCAGCATGTAGAAGCAGAGGAGCAGGATCAACATGGCGGCTCCGTATTCCAGGTAGCGGTCCAGCTTGCGGACGACCCGGCCCAGTCGCAGGAGCCGGACCACTTTCAGGGCGCTGAACAAACTCCCAATTCCCTGCGTGTTTGTTGTATCAATCAGAATTTATTATTGTTATTCAATCAGTCGACGGTGGGTGGCCTTCATTTGAATTTAGATTGACCGGTAATTGATGGAGGGGGGTCAAAAGGGCTAATCGACGGGAAATGGATTTTCCCCGGCGACATTTGCGACGCGCACCTAATGAACTCGCTTGCTAATGACTGCTCGGCCTTTATTATTATCAAGATAACGTAGTGCTGGCGTTAACAAAAGAAGGAACAGCTGTGCGACGCATCACTCCATCATCTTATTGCGTTCCGCTCCTTTTTTATTCCGCCAGTCGGTCGCCATTTTTCATTTCTCCACGTAGAACTACGCAGTTTGTTGAGGATCTCTCTCTTCCTCTATATAAATATACACGCTCCCTGAAACCCACGCTCTCTCTCTATTTATACAGCGGTCGTCCAGGGCAGCGCAACACATTCGTCATTCAACATCTTTATTATGTATGGAACTATCCATCGGCGTCGGCTATTCTCTGCCATCGACGGCCAAAGCAGCAGCATCGACTCCTGCTGAATTGGTGAAAGCCATTTCAACGGATCGAACGAGGCCGCTCCGTCCAGGTGACGGCAGAATGGAAAGCGCTAGGAGCACTTTTCATATTGTAGCAGCGAACGTCCTCGTCGTCGCTGCTGTACGTCGAGTTTTCGCCAAAGAGTTCAATTATTTGGGCGGGGGGTCCTTGTTACGGCGCTTAGCTGTTGTTGTGCGCGTTCATGTAGAAGCGCGTCTGCTGCTGCTGGAGCGCCGGCGGAATTGCCACCGAGACGCCGATCGATGGCGCTCGCAGCTGGAAAAACAGGTTCAAGAGTGGTGTCGCTCTCTCAAGGGTCGTCGACGTCTATTGTTATCCTTTTGCGCTTCCCTTTCTACATCTTTGACGAGGACACTGAGTGTTGTTGCCAGTGCCGTTTAATAGAAATAGATAGAAAGATAGAAAGGAAAGAAACGAACAAAAATGTAATCGTCGTCGTCGCGTATCTAAAGTATCCTCTATTAAATTAACTGGCCTGGAAGTTTCGTCCGTTCATGTACAGTAACGGTACCTTTATTGTTTTCCTCCCTCCCCCAGACGGCGCATCTGGCGCTAACTATGTGGACTTTGGGTCGCGTCCGTGGTGGATACAACTGGTGCCCGGCCACCAGGGACCGGCCCCATTGCTGGATTCGATCCGTCAAGGAGAAAGGATCCGTAAGTAGCTCGTAAGTTGCTCGGTCGGGAGCGAAGCGGGAATCGAAGCTAATTGTAATTGGCTTTCCCATTCGGGAAGAGAGAGAGGGACTAAACGCTGTCTGCTGCTCCCACCGTAATGGCCGCGTAACCACCTACACTGTCTGTTCCAATCGCCTTTATCCCATCTGCTCCTCCTGCCTATCCTTCTCTTCCTTCTAGTGGTAGTCTACACTTTGTTGCATCATCGCTCAATAGTTGGGCTAAACGACTGCGGCTCTAGAAGACTCTTAACTTCTAGAGCGGGAGCAGGAGCGCAGTGGCCGCGTCGCATTTGGGGCCGGGCTGATGCGGACGAATAATGGTGGAAACGGCTGCGCGACTGTCGCGTCTCTCACGCCGGCGACGTGTCGGACTGAATCCGTGATTGATCTCGTTAAAAGTGGATGCCCCTTAACCCACACGGACGTCGTACAAAAAGCCAAGGCGACGGCTGAATCGAGATGAGCCATTCGCACATCGAAAAAAAACAAAAAAACAGTCGGCGCCCGAGCTATTTGGGTATCGTCGGCCTCAAGCCAAAAAATTTCAAATTCTTTTTCGGGTCATTCTGTTCCTTTTTTTTGTTTACAGGGTTTGTCTAATAGACGAAGAAAGGAAGGCCTGATTTTTATCTTCATTAGACGCCAAACTGTCAACGGGGAAATTAAAGACGAGCCTGGAGAAAGAATTCCAGAACCCTGCAGTTGGTCGTTGAAGAAAAGGAGAAAAAGCGTTAAGAAGAAGAGAGGAGAGAAACGTACATCTTCGTCGTGGTCGAACGCGTTAAAGACGTCGTAAGGCAAGCAGGAGAGGAGGTCGATGATGAACCAACTCTTGAGGTAATTCATGCGGATGACTTTTGGGTCGGAGACGACCTCGCCGCCCGGCCCGACGAACGTCGTGTGAAAATTGAGGACAATGTCGATGAAGAAGATGACGTCGACGATCGAGTCGACGACCAGCAAACTGACGTCCTCCGACGTCTTGTTCTTGAAGGCCACGTTGTAGGGCACCATGATGGCCGTGTAGAAGGTGAGGCAGAGGATGATCCAGTCCCACAGGGCCTTGAAGGCGCAGTAATGCAGCAAGATGTGCGGCGGCGTTTTCGGCGCCTCTTGGCGGTACTGCGGCAGGACGTCCGCGTTCAGGTTCATCATCTGCAGGTAGACACAGTACGTATATATCATTTTTAGTACTATACTAGTACTACTACCATACTATCATCCGACTGGACCCGGCGCAAAAAGAAAAAAGACACGAAGGCAGCCAACAAGATCAAGACTAACTAGACGTATCAGTCGTCGTCTATAGTCTTGTTTGATGTTGTTGTCATGACAAGTAGGCGCCCAGCAATGACAGGCAGGAGTAGCAGCCATTCTATTACTACTGACAGAGAATCACGCGCTTTCGTATTTATATATCTAAACCGGTGGAGAGAGGCAGCCAGGCAGCTTAATATACGGACAACAAGAACGGCAACAACAAGAAGCGGCCAGTCTAACATAGCACGGACAATCAACCTCGTTATCCGTCCGAGCACGCCCGCCATTCGCATTTCGTTCCCGTCTGTTGACGGAAGGAATAAGGTTCTTCTTCTTCTTCTCCTTCTTCTTCTCTTTATTTATCTCTCGCCACATTTTCTCCGCCGCCATGCAACGGCAACGTAGGCAGTAAATACTACTACAATGTATCATCTGCCTCGCCGCACTGCCTTACCACCCAAGGGTTACTTCATCTTTTATACAAGAAGAAGGAAAAGTACGGTAGACAAAATTATATACATTTACGCATGTATCCGCCCCAAGGAAGAATTGCAAACTATATAGCGGGCGCGCATAATAACTCTTCAAGCTCCAGGCCTATATCTACTACGTACTACTAGTAATACCCGCAAAAGTTACAGCAGGTGAGAGATCTTTTAGTTTAATAAGGGAGAAAAAAGGAAGAAGGGGCCGAAATGGCTGCGGGCTCTGTTCGTGTTTTAGCAGTGCGCGCTCGGAAAAGAGTTCTTATTGCGTGCTTGCAGTCTAACAGCAGGAACACTCGTTTGCTGCTACGAGGAGGATTCCCGTACGGTAGAGAGTTAGAGCTCGTTATGATGTTTGTTAACGATGCAGACTTTCGGTGTCTGGTACAACACTAATGATGCCAGCCCAGTTATAGTCTCTCTATAGGTAGTAGGTAGTACTACTGCTACTTCTAGACTATAGAGTACTAGAGGGGGGGCCTCGCTCTCTCTCTTTTTTCCCTATTGTTGAGACGAGGCGACAAACAAAGAGATGGAGCAAACAGTAGACGGCCTTCCTTAGTGTTATTGTTGTTGGTTGGTTGATGTCCCCTCTGATATTAAGGCTGTGGAAGAAAGAAAGAAAAAAAGAAAACTTACGTGAGCAAAGTTGGACTGCTTGTTCGTTTCCTTGGGTGCCGGGATGTGCGAGGAGAATTGGGAGACCAGAACGGTCCGGCTGCGCGTCACCGAACGAGCCAGTTTGGCGAATTTGCTCAGACCTAGACAAATCGCCACCACAAAATCATATCATACGATTTACGACGTAGTATGGAAAGAATTTGTTTGAGTTTATCTAGAGTCTATTTGATATGACATTGTTTCCGTCTTATTCGGCCCTTTTTTAGCCTTAGAGAGTAGTATTGATTTTCGAGCATTCTTCTTCTTCTGTGTCTGTCTGTCTGTTTTTTGTTTGCGTTGGGTGTTGCAGCGTCTGCTGCTGCTGCGGCATCAGGTATCCAATAAAGTTAGCGACCCAGACTATAGTGCCAGACATGGCTCCAGACAAAGATGAAACGACAGACAGCAGACAGCAGGTGGATGATGTTGAAGAGAGAGAGAAACGGTGGAGGCTGGAGTAGGAGAAGAAGAAGAAGAACATACCTTTGGATTCTTCACTCTCGAGCGGCTGCTTGAGGGCCGTGATGTCGCGGAAAGTGCACAAGAAGAGGACGACGACATCGCGCTCGTTTTTAATGGGCGCTATCTGCAACAGCAGCCACAGCGGCGAACCTGCGCTAACGACCAATTACACAGAAGGGAAAGAAAGAAAGAAAGAAACAGAGAAAGAGAAAGAAATAATAAGAGAATGGAAATGAAGGAGAGACGGAGACGGAGGAATAAAAAAAAAGGAAAAAAAACTCTTTGGGGAACGACGAGGACGACAAGGACGGAGAACTCTTATTATTATTTATTTTCATATAAATAGAGGAGGGCGACAGGCAGCGCCTCGAGGGAATGATACGCCATCCAATTTGGATAGAGTTGTGTGTGTGTTTGGGTGCGTGTCCGACGGAAACGTACGGCGACGCCATCAGAAATAAAAAGGAAAATAAAAAGGAAGAAAAAATAAAGAGTTTCCTCCGTCCATCAGTCGCTTCTAATTCGTCTATAGGGTTATGCGTTACGTTAGGTTAACGAATAGAAAGGGAATAAGAGCCGACGCACGGTTCTTTTTGTAGAGCAGGATCTCGAACTGGTCTTGAGTGTACTGCTCCAGGCACTCGTCCACCCGCTGGATCGTTTCCTTGTCCGTCATTTCGCCGCACATGAACGAACACCGGCACGATTTCTGCATCACCTGTGTTGCGTTATTTTTATTGAATAGTACGTCATTATTATTAGACTTGTAGATATAGTCTGATGGTGTAGATAAATGAGAGAAAAGGATCACTTCATTTTCGCTCCCTCTTTCTTTTCTGTATATACTCGAGATAAGATAAGGGAGAGACGGGAAGAAGAAGAAGAAGAGAGCGGAATGGGCTCTTGCATCTTCCGCTTCATCTCTCTCTCTCTCCCTTTCCGCTGTTTGCGTGCCTCACAATCTATCACGCACTCTGCTGCGCGCGATGCTGGAGGTAAGAGTCGACTCGAGTCGTTAGTCGAGATCAAGGAGGAGATCACGGACAAGACCAGACGGGGATATAAGGTACGTACAGTATACGAGAGAGCGAAATCAAGAGTAGGAAAAGGAGAAGCTAGAAGAGATAATGAATTGTTTTTCTTTTTTGGAGCTTACTTCTGCCCGGTTGTAGCCGGAGATCTTGCAGAAGGATTCGTTGCAGTAGACGATCGGATAGTCGACGATTTGAGCGTTTGCCAGGAGGAAACTGCTGTCGGCTGAGTCCGTCCAGCCCGTTGACCCGAAGCGACCCAACATGGAAAATTGGATATTATACAAATCAAATAAACGAATCAGATTTAGTTATACACAGACGGAGACGGTACAATCATCTAGCCACAGAGAGCTACAGAGATCGTGATGTATAGCTATATCATAGGTGGTGTAGAGAGCCGGTCGGCCGACGACGACGTCAGGCAACTTGTGAAACTGAATTCAACGACCCTTACAACTTGGCCAAATCCGCATGAAAAGGCATCGCCAAGTTGATGAGTGCGTCCATGACGACCGAAAAGAGGACGAGGAGGAGGTCGACGGCGTCGTCCTAGCTACGACGAGATCTCCTGTGCTGTTCATTCATGCAATCTCTCGACGTGCATGGTGTAGCTACACGGATGACTCGTTTTCCTCTTAGTGCCGGGAGGGGCTGCGCTCCACTACGACGTCGACGACGACAAGTACTACTGATGGTAGCACCCCAATTAAGTCGGGCCCCAGATCAACACCAACATTTAGTAATCAAATTGGCTGACGGGGGCTCTTAGCTCAGTGGTGGCCGTCCCCTGATTTTCTAATTCAATCCGACCCGACCCCAGGCTCCTTTCTCTCCATTCCGCTTCGCTCGCTTCTCTACCCTAGCCACCACCAACTTTAGATGGCATCGCATTGGTCTGGCCGGTCTACGCATCAGTGGCAGCAGAGAACAGACAGAGAGAAACGGGCAGCTCACGCACGCACCCAGAACGCATAGTCTATTTATACGGAATCGTTCTCTTTCTCTTTCTCTTTTCTCTTTTCTCTCTTTGCTTCTTCCTTCCTTTCATTCTTTTTTCCTCTTCTTTTGTCCCTTCGTCGTCTGCTGCTTGTTGAATCCGTCGGCTTTGATTGTGGCTCGCCGGCCGTGACTGTGTTCTGGCCGATTCAGCTGTCGCTTCTGTTCTTTTCTTCCTCTTTTTTGCACGTGACGAGACGGGCAGCAGCTCGTTGACAGGACGGCCATCCAGACAGTTATACAGAGTGAGTGTTAAACATTCTTCGTGACCCGTGTCGCTTTCCATCTGGTCGGACCAGAAAGACGTCGGCAGCGTCGGCGGCGTCATCTCTCCTTCTTGATTGTTCGACCCCAGAATCCGGCCGGAATTTAGAAACGTAGAAAAGAGAGAAAGAAAGAGAGAAAGACGGGATTTCCTCGCGTCTTTTCCCAAACACCAAATGATCCGCGCCAGTTCCATCACTGGAATCAAAAGAAAAGAAAAAAGAAACAAGAAAAAGTGACGGGCGGAGCGCTGCTGGCGGATCCATCTTCTACGCATTCCGTCCGCCTTGGCTTTTGCTAAAGCCAACGTTCCGAAACGCCGAGAGAGTTTTCTACTAAGAAATTCTTGATTGTCTTTTTATCTCTTTTCTTCTTCTTCTTCTTCTTTTTCCACTACACAATCCGTCTTTGCCCCAGGAGTTCTCGTTATTTTCCCTTGTTGCTCCTATTTTCTACCTCCTCTTCCGTCTCTATTTTCATAAATTCCGCTGTCAATGTCGTCGTCGTCGCTGTTGGGGGGGAGGAAAAAGAGGCAAAGGCAAGTACCAGAAGGGCAGATTGAATGATTGAATAACGATGAGGATTGATTTGACAGGGAGGCCAGGGAAGTTTCCCCGGCGGAGTGAAAAATCCCCATCTCAGCTCCCCCAGCAGCAGCCTTTGGCCCGTTGGCCGTGCGAAAGAGCCATCCGGTCGTCGTCGTCGTCGTCGCCCGCATTGTTGCCGTTGCTGCGGATGCTGTCGCATTTAAAAGATAAAGACGCCAGCAGCAGCAAAAGGCTCTGTGGACCCGTACTAGAACGACGACGACTACTTTTGCAGAGACAAGATCCGATAAAAATAGAGAAAAGAAAAAGGTTGCTGATCCGGCGGGCGGCGCGCAGCAAAAGGGCAAAAAGACAATCACTCGGCGTAGAAAGGAGGGAAAGAGTGTTAGCGCTAATCAAACGGAAGGGCAATAATAAAAGGAGAAAGAAATTCTTATTTCCATTTCTTTTCTTTTTCTTCTAATGTTGTTGTTGTTGTTGTTGTTGTTTGGCAGGTCCAGCCGGTTCGCCCTGTTGTCTACTTATATATCTCGTCCTCTTGTGTGTGCTGTGCATGTCCCTCCGGTTACACAACGGACGCGCGTCGCCGACAGGAGCAGTTCTATAGACTCTGTATGTGCGTACTAGTACACTGGTAGCTAGTAGTCACACTCGCATGTGTCGTTTGCCTTTAGCTTTTTTTAACCGAGGCGGCGGCGGCGGCGGCGTCGGCGGCCCCCAGGTTGCCTCCGCCACCAAATAAAACCAGTGATTCGACGTATGTTGCTGCCAGCAGAGACTAGGCTACTACTGGGCTCTCTATGCTGAGCGCTCGCTTGTGCTGGCGGGTGCCTGCACGGTTTAGGGGAAAATCAATAGAGTATACAGGGGCGTGGAGGAGAAGAGAAAAGAGCAACAGCAACAGCAAAGAGAGAGGTGAAGAAGCCCAGCAACCTGGGGCTGGCACTGAACAGTACAACAATAGTTGGCACCAGGATGGGCCGGGCCCCGGTCCGGTCCGGCACCATCCATTTCGCCCGCCGTCTTTCTTCTTCCATATATTTGACTAGACTCGTTGCTGCTCATGCCTTTGCGTGCGCTTTGCGTATATTTCAACTGAGCTGCTCCCGTCCCGGCCGTCTCTCTCTCTCTATCTCCTCCTCCCCCGTCGTCTCTCTCTCACTCGGCTCCAGTTCTATTTTTCTCCATCCCATTCTCTGTCTCCTGTGTCTTCGACTGTAACCGTCTGCTCCTGCCCGTTTCTAGACGCCTTTTTTCTTTCTTTTTGGGCGTCCGCCGAGTGTACACGAGCGAAACCGAATGATTCAGCCATCAAAATAAAAAGAGCAGAGAATAGGCAGCAAGAAAACCCCAAGAGTCTCGGCGCTTTGGCTACTTTCAAAGATTAAATGACCGAGGAAGGCCTTGTTGTTGTTGTTCTTGGCCGGCACCGCTCGCACCTACTACTACTGTTACTACTGTAATAAAAGAAGAAGAAGAGGAAGAAGAAGATTGAAGCGCGTGTTGGGCCGGAGCTCGGCCAACTTCCGCCCGGCAGGTGAGTTGTAGCGCAGCCCGGAAGGCGACTCGTACGGAAAAAGCGGAACCAAATATAGAAAAGAGGACTAAGGGGGGAGGAAAAAGAGAGAGAGAGAGAAAGGAAAAAAGGTCTGTTGCTCTCTTTTCTGGTAGACTGGAACTGGAGAGAGACCGTTAGAGCGACCGAACCGCCACTCAAAAGTCCATATAACATCCACTACGTTACTTGGTACTGGTACTACGTACTACTACTATAGCGGGGGCCATCGATAAGGAAGCACTCACGCACGACAACGACGACACAACAAAAAAAGATTTTCGCTTCTCGTCGTCGCCGTCGTCGTCGTCGTCCCCTGGCGGTCTCCCTTAGTCACCGACACGGAACTCTCTCTCTCTCTCTTTCTCTCTCCGATCGATGAATTGATTCGCTCAACTTGTTTCTCCAACTCGCTTCACCTTCTCTAGAGCCAGGCTACTATATGTTTGTTACTCTTGTGTCGCGCCTCCTAGAGCCCCGACTTATCCGGCTATAGCTACAACCACCACCACCCAACGGCCCTGCCTCCTCCGACGGTCACCTTCCTTCCGCTGGGCACAAAACACGACAATGCCCGTCGCGCACGACAACAAGAAAGTCAATAGATTCGACGACGACATTTCCTTTTGCTCGTCTTCTTCCTCTTTATCTTCTTCTTCTTCTCCAATATGTCCCTCTTTTCCTATTCTCTCCATTTGGAAATCGATCTACCCCCCCAAGAGGCGAATCTACCAAGGCCTTCCACCTATTGGACATTTAAATGACCCCGCCACCATTGCCGCTCAAACAGACGCTTTTTTCGAGGGGGTCATCGGCGGATCAAAGAGATATACAGGGTCGAACCCCTTTCGGATGATGATGATGATGGCCACTACAACCCCCTGGAGAGACGACGAGATCACGCACCGACATGGTATACCGATAACAAGGATAAAACATTCAAACGGTGGTTTCCCTTTTTTGTGTCTGCCGTTGACGACCGGCGGGATGGCTTGTCATCCGCGTTTGCCAACTCTCGTCACGTCCGCTCTTTTTCTCTTTTCCTTCCCAGGAGAGAAAAAAAAAGTCGATCCGGCTCTCTTATTCTAATCTGGACAGAGTGGAGTCTCGGTGCATAGTCAAAGCATCACATCAAACAAGACACAAATAGTAGACTGGCCAGTGAGAGGCTCTTTCCGGCCGGCCGGTCGTCTATACACTGGCCCACAAGGACTAGATAGGGCGGAGGCCGCTACTACAATATAGACGGCCTCGACATTTTCATTATTTTTTTGCAATTGGTAAATGGAGAAAAAGAAGAAGAAGGCGGAATTGTGCGTGATGGGATGATGTAGAGACTCACGTTGTTGACTGCAACGACGGATGATGTTCTCCAAGAAGGTGTTTTGCGGGGCCACGAGGCCCCGCCTTCCTCCCGGCATCACTACCTTGATAGTGTTAATTTTCGAAATGTTGATGGTTCCACTGGGACGATCAGCAAAGAGCCACCATCGTGCTCCTGGTATTCGATTTCAATTTGGGGAGAAAGGGAAAAGAAAACTCAACGAAAAAGAATCAAATGAAAAGGAAAAGAATGGCGGTGTACGGGCGAGCCGAGTAGAGTTTTGTTTGCAGTTATGCAGAGAGCTAGAAACTGTGGTGGTAGAAGCAGCACAGAAAGAGAATCTCAATAACACTCCATCACTGAGAGGTGAAGATGATGGCGGGACAAGTAGATGGTCGCCGGTCCAACTGGACGATGAGACCGACGGACGGCGACGACGACGACGATGCTGTTGATGAGCGATTTCCGTGGAATCATCCGCACTACGAGAGAAGAAAACAAAAGAAGAAGAAGAAGAAGAAGAGTCGTAATTTCACTGAAAGCACCGAATCCGCACAGCACACCATCAACCAACACCTTCTTCTCTGCCGGACATCATGATTCTTCCAACTCGTTTTCAATTGTGGCCTAGACGGTACAAAAAATCGGAGCAAAGATGAAAGGGAAATCCTTAGATTATTCCTTTATCGCATCCGCCAATCGGCCGCTCTCTTCTCAAATATTATCCGTCGTTGGTGATGTATCGAAATAGAAGCGGAGCAGTTTAAGCACAAATGCTGTTGTTTTTGTTGTGGTTGTTGTTGCGGTCGTTACATCAGCCAGCTGCTGTGGCTGGTCGGCCTAGCCATGTTTTGTTGGCCGCTACTGGCAGCCGAGCGTACAGTCATCGAGTAAACAAGATTACAACGAAGACACTAGGAAGAAGGGCGACGTTAGGCTATAGAGGGGGTTCACACACGGTCGGTCGGGACTAGCTGCTCCTGCTCCTACTATACTACTGTGTAGCGGGTGAACTCACTCACTGGCCACTGCTGGCCATTGGATAATCAATAATAAGCGCACTGCTGGACACTTTGCATCCGATTGACCGCGACTACTGCTCTAGATTGAATTTCCAGGCTACCAGTAGGAGTAGCAGCAGCGGACCAGGCGGACCGGACGCCAGCAAAGGCATTAGAGCCCGTCATCATTAAGTGTTGCGGCCGTCAGGACCGGGCGAACCCGGTTATCCCAACTCGCTACTATTTCACTTTGGCTCCGTTATTTATTCGATTGGTAAACGTCGTCGAGTATGGAAGGCAACGACGATGAATTAACACTGTTTCACTTGTGTCACTTTCTGCTGCTGGTCTGACGCACTCCAACACCAGTTCCTACGTCAAATGAAGCCTCTTGGCCCTACCGACGACGACGACGACGACGGAACCAAAGTGTCGCCTACTCTCTGCGCTGTCTCGCTGGGCTATAACTGCGGACCGACCGACCGACCGACCGACCGTTCTGGCTCTAGCTGCTAGCGCTTCCAACACTGTGGCCTACTATAGTATATACACACTACTACTATATACTATACCCCGAGTAGACGACGACTACCTTCACAACCGCGCCAGCCACCCTCTTCCCACTGCTGGGCTGCCTGCCTGCTACGTAGAACCAGCCCCCACTCTCCCACTTTTGAACCCAACCCGCCCGCCGACGGTCCCGTGTGGATTCCGCCCGAGAGCTGCGGCGCGGCGGCGGCAAAACGACGTAACAAAACAAGAAGTAGAGGGGGGAGAGAAAGAGGAAGGAAATCCATGGCGCTTGCGTCGCTCACTTCACCCTCTTCCGCCCCCGAAAAACGCATTAGATCGCCCCCTCCACCCCCCTACCCCTACCCCGTCATCTTTAGTTTAACTCACGAGTTGATTCCTCATTTGAATTTCGAAACTTTCCACTGATGATTCCTAATCTTCCAACTGCGACGACTATGCAGTAGTAGTACTACTAGCTACTAACTACTACAACTGCTGATGTCTCTAATCCAATCACAACCGGCCGATTATCGCGCCACGATTCCTCCGAGCGACTGATGAATTTCTCCCGCCGTGCTCGTCGGCTACAATTAGCCGGGCCCCTTTTTTAATTGCTGTCAAAAACACACACACAAAGTTCAACTGAAGCGTTTCAAGAAAAAGCGTCGTGCTGTGGAGACGACGAAAACAACTTATTTTTATCCCGCGATACCCTCAGGAAAAAAGAAGAAGAAGAAGAAGAAAAAAGTGTCTCTTTCTAATCATCATTTCTTTTCATTCGAATGAAAACCGAGACATTTTAGTTGGCATTCCGGTCGACTTGAAACTAGTCCAAGTTCCCTTTTCATAATTTCAAAGTTGCTCCTCCTGGATAAAAAGTTTTGAAATGGGATTAGGAGGGTTGGGAGATGGGATAGAGACTTAGTCTTAGAGAGCCGGGCAAGACGCCGGGCAAGACGGGGCTTTACCGTACCCCGTATTGCAAGCCAGAAAAGAAAAAAAAAAAAAAAAAAGGCGAAAAAGCACCGTGGACCACAGTAGCAGAGAGTTGAGTTTTGAAGTGTTTTTTTGTGTTATTTTTTTAAAAATTCAACGGCAAACAGTTTTTGGGAAGAACCCTCAAAATTCCTTTTTTACATGAATCGTAAGACTCCCTGCGCCTAGCTGTTTTACACTGGTGTCTACGGATTTGACGTTATTTTCGGACTTAAAGTGAGCCATGTCTTACCCACCTCGTCCACCCGGAATGACCGGGATGAACAACTTGACGCCTGGCCAGATGCCGGTACCTCCATACATGACAGGTTGAATTCAAAAGTCATATACTAGATTCTCATGGCCCCAGCAATCTAATTCTCATTCCAACTCTTTTTGACAGGACCCATGATGTCCGGAATGCCACCGGTAAGTCTTCTTGTTGATCCATTTCCGTCCAACTGACAGCTCATCAGTTATTGTTGTCATTTCAGGGAGGCATGATGATGGGCTACCCTCCAATGGGACATCCTCCACAAATGTCTGGACCTATGGGGCAGGGACCGATGCAAGGCCAGATGCAGCCACCACAGATGCAGCCACCCCAAATGCAGCAACAACCCCAGATGAATCAGGGTCCGAGAACACAAAATCAGATGCCACCCGGCACCATGCAGCAGTCTCCCACCGTTATTTCCAGAGGACCTAGGCCGGCCAATGAAGGTGTGGGTCCTTCTGTCACTGTGTTTGTTGGCAACATCACTGACCGTGCTCCTGATAACATGATGAGGCAGGTTCTCCAGCATTGTGGCTCTGTTGTCAGTTGGAAGAGAGTTCAGGGAGCCTCTGGTGTCCTCCAAGGTATGTTTCATTAACATGTTTTAATAACAGCAGCATTTCGCCAATTGACTCTACTCCCATTTCTATTAGCCTTCGGCTTCTGCGAATATAGCAACCCAGATGCTGCCCTCCGATCGATTCGCTTGTTGCATGAACTGGAAATTGGTGAAAAGAATCTGGTGGTCAAAGTAGATGCCAAAACCAAACTAGTTCTAGACACGTACAAAGGTATATTCATTTGGTTTTATTCTTTTCGAATCCTGCTAACGATTCCCCTTTATCAGCTGACAAAATCAAGGCTGCAGGTGGAGGCTCAACCAACGGAGATGACGAGTTCCTGACACAGGAACAACGAGTTCAAGACAAATGGGTCAAGGAACGAATCGGGCAGACCCTCAAGGACTACGAGTCGGAAATGCAAGCAAATCAAGCCAGAGGTAGTTTTTCCAATTGGTTTTTCTCTTTCAAATGTAGATGATTTGGAATATCGATATCATTACAGCCGAGGAGAAGGAAAGAAGAGAACAGGAAAAGGAAAAGGCCAGAGCAGCCAAAAAGGAGGAGGCCAACAGTTTGGATTTGAATGTAAATATCGGGTTTCGCCCATGTTAAAATAACCAGTAGCTCGCTCCCGTTACAATCATCTGATTCTCTCGTTGGTTTCCAGAAATTCGAAACTGAAATCGAAGAAGGCAAAAAGGACCTGATTACCCGTGAGATTGGAAAATTTCGTGAGATTGCCAAGAAACAAGACGAAGAAAAGGAAGCAGAACGTAAGAAGAGAAAAGAGAAGGAACGCGAACGTGAGCGGAGGGACCGTGAACGAGACAGAGAACGTGATAGGCCCAGTGGAAGGGACCGTAGTGGTGGTGGTGGTGGTGGCGGCGGCGGTGATCGTGATCGGGACAGAATCTCTGAACGAGACAGAAATAATCGCGACAGGGACAGAAGGCGCGATAAGGAGAACGAAAACCACCGGCGATCTCGAACTCCACCTCAAAGGTCTCGCACTCCGCCCGGTCCCCCGGCCCAGCCGAGCACACCGCCGCGAAGAAGTCGATCTCGAGACAGAACCGAAGTGGAGACTCGGCCGCCGCGTCGGACCGAAAAAGACTATTTGCGCGAGAAAGAAGAGGAAGAAGAGGCCCTTGAGAGGAAGAAAGCCGAGAAGAAAGCCCGTGAAAAGGAAGTGGCTTACCAGGTAGGAAGGAAAAAAAAAAACAAACAAAAAGATTTCACCTTGAGTTTAGCGGTCAACCAAGTGAACCCTTGTGGAAAGCTGTGCGTTATCGATCTCTGCTCACTTTCGTGGGGCGCTCGTGTGTGTGTTGCTACGAAAGGAAAAAGGTCGGATTCGTTGATCATAACTTTGATAGCCTCCATTGGGGTGGATTAGTCTAGAATGGCCAGCGTAACCTTTTGTTGTTTACCGTTTGGATGCTATCGTGCGTTTCTTCGGTCACGCTACCTGCCGAGACAGGGACGAAAAAAGAAACGCACCGTTTTAATCAATCCATCATGCCCCCACCCCTCTCTCTCTCTCGTCTACCCTTTTCTTGAGCCGGTCAAGGAACTAAAGTGCCGTGACCGTAAAGTAGGCGAAGTAGTGGAAGTGGAGTTGTTGCGTATGCTGTGCTTGGATTTACGGATTCTGTAATCATGCCAAATCCCGGGATTGATTTCTAATTGTTTCCCTTTGGGGGATTTGACAGGAACGATTACGTCACTGGGAGAGCAGAGAGCGAAAGAAGCTCCGTGACTACGAAAAGGTGGAGCTCAAGGAGAAGGAGCGGATCGAAGAGCAGCAAAAGCAAGCTGTGTGGCTCAAACAGTTCCTCGAGGACTACGATGACGAAAGAGACGATGCTAAATATTACAAGCAAGTTTTCTTCCTCCTCTTGTTGTCTACCAATTTTGTCGTTTCCTTCTCGAATCTACGTCCTCTCTTTGTGCATTTTAACGCAGGGGTCGAGAGATGGAACGTCGCCGAACCGAACGCGAAAGGGAAATGGAGTCGGACGGCCGTGATCGTCAAAAGGAGAAAGAAGAGCTCGAGGAGCTCAAGGCGAAAATTTTCTCCGAAGGCCATTCTGATCCTACGGCAACTCTCAAACAGGTACGGAGAAGAAGCATTGAACACGGTATCGGTTGTGACAGTTTCTTTGATTTCGTAGGCTCTTTACGAGAGGGAACAACAGTACAAGCCCCAAATACTCGTTCCAGCACCTCCCGTCATCGATATTGCCCCTCGTTCTTTCTCCCCTATGGACGTGTCTCTGCCATCTCAGCCGTCGGACGTAGAAGATTTCCAGTTGACGAAGGACGTCAATTCCACTACGCCCGTCTCGTCTGCTCCTTCCACTCCGACTGGACAAGAACTCAAAACAGTTAGCTCTAGTGTTTCAAGCAGTGTGATTGCCATGGAAGAAGACTCTATGTCGACAACAAATTCCCTGAGTCCGGTTCCGACGGAAAGCGACAGTAAACAAGGTTCGTTGATATATTTCATCTCATTAATATATATTGGGTCGTGTCCTAATTCTTCTTTCAAGCAGGTTCTCAGGGGCCTAGCTTAGTATTCAATAAGCGCAAGAAGCTGGAGATCAAAGCCGTTTTTAACGCAGATGAAGACGATACTGCAGTTCCCAAGAAACGGAAACTAGTACCTTTAGGTATGAATGAATTCTAGAATTGCTTAAATTATTAATGAAGAATCTTCATCACTACTACTGTTTTTCATATAGATTATGGCGACGAACTTGCCAAAAAAGAAAAAGAGCCCAAAAATACGGAGGAAAAGAGGAAAAACATCAAGAGCTTGATTGAGAAAATTCCTACTGACAAAGCATCCCTCTTTGCTCATCCGGTTGAATGGAGCCTAGTGGACAATGTAACTAATTATTTCGCTCACTCGATCAATAGATCCCATTATCCTCGTTTTCTCACAGGTGATAATGGAGCGGCGCATTAAACCGTGGGTTAACAAAAAAATCGTGGAATATATCGGTGAACCCGAGCCTACACTTGTTGAGTTCATTTGTTCCAAAGTATTGATTGGTAGCCAACCACAGAGTATCATCAATGATGTTCAAATGGTGAGTTTATATTGGTTGCATGCCAGTTATTTACGTTTGGCTCAATACTCTTTTTTAAAAACTATTTTAGGTGCTTGATGAGGAAGCGGAAGTGTTCGTTGTGAAAATGTGGCGCCTATTGATCTATGAATTAGAAGCTAAAAAATTGGGTTTAATGACAAAGTGAAACAAATTGAGACAATTGTATTGGGTTTCTATTTTGCAATTGGTTGTTGTAACATTCACCCAAGATATGTACAACTAATTACACAACTTTGACAAAAATACCCCTTGGCATATATTATGTAACTTTAAGAGAAAACGACGAACCACAAGAACATCCGCTTTCTGCTTTTGGGTTTTTCAATACATGAAAAGCAGAACGAATCAGCTCTGATTGGAAATCTATAGTTGCTCCTTCAAGGTACTGCATAGAATCGTTGTCAACTACAACCTTTGCTCCATCTCTCTCCACAACACTGTTAAAAGGTAAAATGTGATTTTGGTTGCCTTGGTTGGTTCTACTGAGTACTGACCAGTCATCTTCATTGACGTTGGTGTCCAAATTGAACAGGTACTGAAATCCTGAACACCCTCCACCTTCGACCGATATACGAAGTGTTTTCTCTGGTGACTTTTGGTGCAGTTCTTTCAGCCGTTGAATACACTTTTCGGTCATCACAATAGACGATGACTGTTGGTTTACTTGAGCTGCATTGTTTACTGTTGAGAATGCCACAATATGCGAAGGTAGTTTCGTCAATCGTCTAGCAAATACAACGTGAAGCATTGTTATTGTTGTTTTGATTGCAGAAGAATTTTTCGTTTTTCATCAGCTCAGCCTACCGGCCTGTCGACGTAGCTAATTTTTTTTTACAAATTGTACAGAAAAAGTATTAAAAGAAAATATTATAGTTTAAAAATTTGATTATAATATTCTACTACAAAAATTATTTTTTTTTCTTGAATAAAATGTATAGGGAATGGTTTGTAAAACTTTTTTCCTTGTTTCTATTTCGAGAATATTGCAACCCTTGTACCTTTAACAAGTTTTCATTCAGCAGACAATCATGGCTGCTCTCCGTCTAACTTCCTCTGCTCTGGGCACCTCGAAACAAATTGCCAAAGTAATCCGTGGCAATTTCCGAGTATCTGCTAGTTTCAAACATCAGGTTAGTTTGTTTTGATTTAATAAAAATATCAATTTCGACATTTCTAGTGTGCGGACAACATGTACCGGTGACCGTCTTGGAACTTGCGAAATCGGTTTACTTACACATTTTAATAATTTTTCGACACTTTTATTGAAGGATGCATTTGAAAATGCGATCCAAGAGTCAAACTACCTGCCCAGTTGCCAGAGGAATGATGTGAGGTGTCAATGGAATCCAATCACAGTTTTCAGTCGAGGATTCAAGACTTCACAAGTCTTAGGTATATATACACAGTTTCTTTTTTGGACTGTCTTGAATGAAATACAATTCTTTTTGTCATTTCAGGTGATGCCAAAACTGTGATGGTACCTCCATTTGCTGACTCCATCAGTGAGGGTGATGTTAGGTGGGATAAAGGTAAATCAACTCATTTAGTTTGTAGTTACTAATACCTGAAAGGCCCAATAGTGCCAGAAGATTCAACAACTGATTTTCAAACAATTTTCTCCATCAAGTTCAATTGCATCTTGGTTGGAGCTACACCTGTTGATTTTGATTGCTAATATTTCTTTTCTGTAGCTGTTGGTGATGCAGTTAAGGAGGATGAAGAAGTTTGCCATATTGAGACTGACAAAACATCGATCCCGGTAAAAGCCCCTTGCAGTGGAGTCATCACCGAATTGTGTGTTGAAGATGGAGCTACTGTACAGCCCGGTGCTAAACTTTTCGTCGTGAACAGTTCAGGTGAAAAAAACTGGTGTCCTTATTGCTTATTTGCAATTATCATATTCGTGTTATTTTAAACAGCTGGTGCTAGTAAAGGTGCTGCCGCTCCTGCTCCTGCTGCCCCTGCTCCTGCTGCCCCAGCACCCAAGGCGGCCCCGGCTCCTGCTGCTCCGATTTCTGCCCCACAGCCCGCTGCTGGAGCAATTCCCACAACACCTCCTCCACGCCCAGCGCCTCCAACGAGCCCCGTTTCTTCTATCCCAGCGGCCAGCATCGAACCACGAGTTGCTGCCCCTGCTAATGTTATGCAGACGTCTCAAGTACAAAATTCCATCAACCTGTGCTCATTTCATCGTCTAATGTATTCTATTCTTTTTTATAGGCCGTTCCTCTTGCCAAGCTTCCTCCAGCAGATTACAGCAAAGAGATTACTGGCACAAGAACCGAACAGCGCGTCAAGATGAACCGTATGCGCCAACGTATTGCTCAGCGACTGAAAGAAGCCCAAAATGTAAATGCCATGTTGACGACATTTAACGAAATTGACATGAGGTGAGATAGCCGGTTGTTGACCTTTTAGTGACGGCACTGATTCAACTTATCTTTTCTATTTGCAGCAACATCATGGAACTGAGGAAAACACACGGAGACGCCTTCCTCAAAGTGCACAAAATCAAGTTGGGTTTCATGTCCGCCTTTGTCAAAGCTGCTGCCTGCGCCCTTGCAGACCAACCGACTGTGAACGCAGTTATTGATGGGAATGAAATCGTCTATCGCGACTACATCGATATTTCCGTTGCCGTCGCCACACCAAAAGTAAATCAAGCTGCTGCTGCTAATTACATAGCACACGACTGCTAATTGTAACTTTCTCTTTAGGGTCTAGTGGTGCCCGTTTTGCGTAATCTAGATACGATGAACTATGCCGATATTGAAAAGGCCATCGCCGCTATGGGTGAAAAGGCGAAAAACAACGCATTGGCTGTTGAAGACATGGACGGTGGAACTTTCACCATCTCGAACGGTGGAGTTTTCGGCTCATTGTTTGGTACTCCAATCATCAATCCTCCCCAGTCGGCTATTCTGGGCATGCATGGAATATTCGATCGACCAGTCGCGCGCAACGGTCAGGTAAGAGAGGAGTATCCGTTTAGAGCATCGATCGTTGTGTGTAACAGTCGAGACTTGCTGTAATTTTCATGATGTTCTTCCAGGTGGTTATTCGTCCCATGATGTTTGTTGCCTTGACGTACGATCACCGGCTTATCGACGGAAGGGAAGCGGTGACTTTCTTGCGCAAAATCAAGCAGACAATCGAAGATCCCCGTACTCTCCTCTTGTCCATCTAAGAGGGAGATGTCATAGGAAGGGGCTTTATACATTTGCGGATCATACATAGCAAGCATTTTAGTCTTAAAGTTCCCGATTCAGTTGCATACGAATCTAGAAGGAAAAGAGCTATAAATAAAAGAATATAAAATTCAGTGTTCCCTAAAACACTAAATGCCTCAATGATTTTTTTCCTATTTTTAGTTTTCCGGTTTTCTTTCCCATTTTCCTTACTTCGTTTTGCCACCCTTAGGTGGCGTTGCTAGCATAATACACCAGAATTTTCCGTTAAAACAAAAAACAAATAAAGCCGAAATCCTTTATTCGTCATCGCAGCTGTTGTTCATGATTTCGATTTTCCAGACCCAACGCTCTTTTTTTTTGTCTTTAATGATATTTCGTTTTGGTTTATTTAAATACGATAACTCCATAGAGGATTTTCAATACGGATGGCGCATGTCAATTGTTTGGGCCGGTAGCCATTTTCTGTAGTAAATTAACACGGGGGAGATAGGGATTTTAACGATTTTTTTTACTTAAAGTGAGAGCAAGTAATCAATTTCCACTTTTGACCCCAAAACTGAACAGCCAACTAAAAAAGCTTTATTTTGAACTATTTTTGATCTACTTACTCTGTCCTGACTAATTATAATCTCCATTTTTCTAAATGTAAACAACAGTTTTCAGTTACAACATCACATTATTTTTGATCAAATGCACCAAAAAATTTCAAAAGAGTGCTGAATAATTATTTTACTTCATTCCTCATACTTATTTAGTGTTATAATGCTATTTATGTAAAATCAATTATAAATTAAATTGCCACTGAAAACTGTTGTTTACTTTTGAGAAAACTGAGATTCCCGGAAAATAGGATGAAGCTCGAGGACGAAAAATAGTTCAAAATGAAGCATTTTTTGTCAGTTGTTCAGTTTTTGGGTCAAAAGGTAAAAATAATGCCTTGCTCCGACTTTAAATCGTTAAAATCGTTAAAATCCCTATCTCCCCAATGTGAACTTACTACAGAAAATGGCTGCCAGGGCCAAACAATTGACGAGCGACACCCGTATTGAAAATCCTCTATTCACATTTTCGTACAAAAGTTAGACGGCTCGCAGATAAAAATGTCTTACTAGGAAAAGAACCGCAACAAGTCGCATACTGTGCATTTGTACGTAATTTCCTAAGTAAAGTAGTGCAGAACAGCAGTAACGTCCATCGATGCATAAAACATTAAGTCATCTTTAAAGGAGAAAGGGATCTTGGAAGAAGCAGACTTGGCGGAACGTTTAAATTATTAAAAAACGCGTTCGTGATGTAACAGCCCACGCTTAGGCATATTCCGTTGTGCAAGTCTGCCATTATATTTCTATATCTATCAGTCAGTGCCAAGAACTTGGGTGGATTTTCCCAGGAAGTATAATCTTGTCTGCTTTTCTGACGACGACGGCGAGACGGGAGAAAAGAGTGGAAAACTTTTGCTCTTTTGAGAGTTTGGTCGAGGGGAAAACGCACACACGACACCCGGTTTCACAGTCAGGTTTTTTTCCCTGACACCTCTCGCACGGTGTCTTCAATGAGTTAATTGCCTAAAACGCACCTAATGTGGCGTTGAGACCACAGAAAAAAAGGGTATTAATAATCAAGGCACAAGAAAAACTTTCCTCAACACGAAACCTAACAAAGTTAGACCTACGTCTAATATATGGGCGAAGGAATACACCTAGGGTTCCTAAAATGAAAATGGTTTTTTTATTTACGTAATGATAATCTAGTTTCATCATCAGGCAACCATGTGGTTTTCAACATGAATGAAATGAAATTGAAATTAATGCGACGTTGCTCCACGAGGTCGGCGTAAAGTGCTTAGTGAGTGATGAAAAGTTTGATCAAGTGCTGTGCTGACTCTATAGCACATGTTGGCTAATATTGTTGCTCAAATACAGATTTAGTGACATAAGACGGAGAGAAACGTGATGAATTCAAATTAAACTATTTTTACGAAATAGTTAAAGTTTACTTGAAACTGTTCGTGAGACGTCTCGAGTAGACGACTACATATCAGACGAGTTGAACTCGTCTGACTCTTTAAGATGTTCCCACAATGTGTCAACGTGATATGCTGTTGAAACGGAACACGATTTCGTGAAGAATCGCGAGAATGTGCTCCGAGACATGATTCCACCTACGAAATTGGCGTCTGGATCAAAGTGGTAAGTGTTTTTCTCGGCTTTTCTCCTTTGATTCCGCCAAGAGGGTTTCGGTTAGCTTCAACGTACGTCAAGTCTGTCGCAGCTTCAATCGAATATATGGCTCAAGTCTGCTGCATTTGTTTTCTCCACTCAAAAACCTATAGAGCATCGGTTCGGTTCACTTTGTCGTTCCCGGATCTGCATTGTCTGGTCGTTAAATAATGCCAGTCGTGGTTGTGCACGCGTCGTTGAAATAAGTTAGTTAAAAAAAGGGTTTTTTTCGTCAATTCGGTCCAAGTACAGGTCTGCTGAGTCAGTTGGGGCATTCCAGATGAATCAACCTTCTGTTGATCGTCTACTAGGACGCTGATAGCTATAGGGACGAGAAATAGTTTAAGCTGATAATCGTTAGATTGTCAGAATGTTGACGTAGTCGACGTCTGGCGTGACATCATTTTTGGATTGGTTTTATTAATTCTAGCGAAAGTTTTTCTCAATACCCCTTTTTGTGTATTAGAGTCGCATTGAATGCTAGACGGTTATTCCGTTATAGCCAGCAAATTGTCACTTGGAGAGGGAGACGTGAAAACAACCTTCGGCCGCCCTTGTGTGTCGAACGCGTTTCTAGTCGGCTAGATCTATGATAAGAGAGTCCTTTATTAGATTGACATTGTCGGCTAGAAATATAAGGCGAGTGCTGCAGAGAGAGAGAGAGAGAGACGTAAGAGAAAAGGAGCCGAGCACTTGGACGGGCGGGGCTTGGCGGAACAACTGCCGGAAGAAATGTGTTTGATCCACAGGTGGCATAGTGGAGTCTGCTGGAGAGATGTGTTTGTGCTGAGGGGCTGGCGAAATAAAGGGAGACGTTGCGTGGGGTGGCGTCGGCCCAGCACGACGGGAGTCTGACCGAGGCGTCCTAGATGGCTTTCAGACTCCCGCCAAGCGGTCCGTCATTGCTTCTGGACCATATACTACTGTACTACTATATATATATAATGGGCAGAAAAGAGCCAAACAACATTGAATCGAGAAAGAGAGAAGCCGGGTCCTTCATTGATTGTCCTCTACTATCGCACGCAGCTGCAACAACAAGTAGAAAAGCACACGAATAGATTTATGTCTTTTTCCTTGGCCGTTTTCTCATCTTTTCCTATTTGCCCTCATCTTTTTCGTCAATTGTTTTATTAGAGACGATGACTTTTTCATCCGTCTTCGGTCGCCTCTTGTTGTCAACCGTTGCCCTGGCGACGCGCCCCATTCAGCACCTACGCATTTCTCTTGCCGGATAATCAAGATCCTAGCCACAGTCAACAGTTTTTTCGATCCTCTGTATAGATGGATATCTTCTAAGGTTATACTCCTCTAGAAATAAAAACGTTATAGACTGAAATGTCTGATTGATGAATCTGCCGGATAAAAGATGGAAAAGCCACTAGTACACTGGTCCTAGGCCAATGTGGAATCGATTCAGTTTGCGCATCGGGGAATATCAATCGCACAAGTTTTTATAGAAATCGAGAGAGAGAGAGAAAAAAAAAGCCGTCGAAATGTTTGGCGTCCTTTTAAACAACAATGGAGTTGTCTTGGCTACATGTATCGCAGTGGTCGTGGCCGGCGCTCTTGAACCCCCTCTGCCTCTTTTGACGGATTCGAAACTCCCTCCTTTTTTCTCTCTCTCCCATTCTCTTGAGCAGCTCTCTTGTTTGCAACCCTCCGTTTTTCTACTACTACTATAAAGAGAGAGAGGAGCCCCCACCCTTTTGTAAATGCAACAGAGAGAGAGAGAGACGGAGAGCTGCTACGTACAATTTAGCGTGTGTGTGGAGGGCCAGAAGCGAGCAGATGTCCGTGTCGTGGGAGAAGGGGGCTGGATAGAAAAAAGGAAAAAAAAAACCTCTTCCCCTTGTTTCTCCTCTCGGTGCTGGCGACGCTCGCCGACGCTCTGCAGCTGCCAAAGTTGGCGTCACTCCGTCTCTTTGTCACCATGGCAACCCCCATACATACATCCACGCGCGAGCTTACGCTGCTCCTACAGCACCGGCTCTTGCGACGACGACGACGTCGACTATTACTACACCGAAGGGGGGAGGAGGACAAAAATTGGGTGGTGGTGGTGGAGGAGGATGAAGCTCGTCGTTCTTTTTCATTCTTATCTCAACCCACGCACCTTTTGTGTTGTTGCGTTGAGCACCGACGCCGTATAGGGCAGATGTTACGCCATCTCCAGCAGCAGCAGCAGCAGCCGCTGGAGCAAACGACGCCGTCAAGCTATGACTCGTTTGTATTTTTTCTTTCAATTGAAATCATCTATTATGTGTTGGACTTTTGAGAGAGAGAGAGAAGAATAATATAAAGAACGACGCTCAGCATCCCCCACAGTCGTCGGACAAGGATGCGCGCAGGTGATATCGGCCGTCGACAGACATCTGTCGATGTCTCCCCCATGAACCATCTGAACGTTTGATAAGATAAAAAGAAAAAGTTCAACGTCGGGTTGTTGGAACCGTCGCGACGCCCTACGCATTTCCACAAAACCTTTGCGTCGTCGTCTAGGCTTAGTCTGGATTTATTTTCTTCCGTATATTGAGCAAATGAAGCGACGACGGATGAGCCTCTCTCTCTCTCTCTCGGGGTGCCCGAAGCCACACTAGTAGTGGGTCCTGGTGGTGCAGGGGATTATCCCGCGCATATCTGCTTTAATTTCTTCTGAACGCCAAAAGAGTCGGGGACAAGGCGGAACGCCTTGAGATGTACATGGAGGAAACCCGATGAAGACGGGACCAGCTGAGCCGGACCGAGCCAGCATTCCATGTCGCTTTTTTTCTTTCTTTTCTTCAAGAGCCGACGTTGACGCCGACGCCGGAAAGGTTCTTCGTCGATCCGTTCGGTCGGGTCGCGACACACAACGTCTCAGGGCGAGTCAATCGCCTGGCGACGCCACCACCCCGTCATCACCCGCGTTCTCTCCTACTAAAAGAAAAGAAAAGAAAAGGGAAGAAAGAAAAAAAGAAGTTGGGAAGCCCTTGGCGGAAAAACCGTTTTTAAAGGTCTCGGGGTTTGCTTGGCGTCGCCTGATGGCAACAACCAAACCCCTTGCGGTGATTTGCTGCGCTTCCTATTTCGTCTTGGGTCTCGGTTCGGTTCTTCCTTTTAAATATCCTTTTCTTGTTCCTCGAAGCAAAAGGGATTCCCCCGACGGCTCCAACCGACGCTCTCTCTCCCCTTCCCTTCTCCTTGCGCAAGATACCTTTAACAAACCTATTGAAGACGTCGACGACGACGCTAAGCCGCGAGGGGGTCTGCTGGCAAGGACGCGTGGCGTCTCTTTAAAGAAAAGAAAAGGAAAGATTCTCCTTCTTGTTATAGTCGTTTCTCCCCTCGTTTTCTCATTCATATCTTATCGGATAAGTGCGTAAAAAGGGACGGCGGGGTTCTTTCATTTACCCCGAGGAGGTAACCGACGCTCCGACAGTTAGACTTTGGTGGCTCCATACCACCTTGAAGAGGGTTGCCCCTTCGTCTTCTTCTTCTTCTTCAACACAAAAGGATATAGTAAGAGAGAGAGGGGAGCCAGTACGTAAGTCTCTTCTCAACGTCAACGCGCCGGGGACCTTTAAATCGAAGCAGACAATAGGTGGGAACCCCCTTAGATAAGAAGAAGAAGGAAAGAGGGGTGTGTCTATTGTGACTTCTTCGGGGTCCTCGTCGTCATCGTCATCGTCTATAAAGAAACGAAGAAAAGAAAGAGAAAGAGAGAAGGGGCTCCGTCCCTTTTCATCGCGGGCCCCAATACGACGACGACGCTTCAAGACGCGTGGCGTCCTTTTAATTTCTATAGAAAAGTAAGGGGAGGGTGCCTTCGGGCTATAACCGACGCCGTAGTAGACTCGTAGTAGTAAGTCCCCTTCCTTTTTTTGGCAACGGCCGTCTCGGAAAAACGACTTTGTGCTGAGAAGAAGACGATGCCAGTCCTTTTAAACCTTTTGTGTTGTCGTATTACACAGTCGTCGTCGTCGTCGTCCCTTCTCCTTGTGTATTGGATACGCTGGGCACGGGGACGAAGATATATTTATGACGGTGTCTATTTAAAAATGGATGAATAGAAAAACGACGACGCTGTGGCCCAACCGACTTTTCCCTCCTTGTAAGAAAAGACGGTTCGCGTGCCAGCACCTTGAGACGCGTGCGACCAATTGTTTGTCCATTCCTTATTATATTCTTACAAGACGATCATTATCGCCATTCCAACGGTTTTTTTTTTTTAATCGGCGCGTGTCGACGCGGTAACCGTTACGCGTCGACGTCACTTTTCTAGGGTTTCCGTCATCGCCGATTCTCACAGTCCAGTCTACGCGCAATTTATTTGTAACATCCGTTTGCTAGTTTAGCGTTAACGAGTTATTGTTGTTTGTGACGGTGGTGGGGAGACTACAGTAGTCATTTGCCACCCGTTTACCAGTCAGACTCTAATTGTTCCGTCTAGCGTTACTACCCATAGGCCCTGGCGTCGGTTGCCGTCAACTAACGAATGGTTAATAAGGCGAAAGAAAGAAAGAGAGAGAGAGAACTGTTTGAGCAGCGTCATGCTCAAAGGTGATCTGTCCGAGTCTCTAGCCGATGCGGGGCGGTGGGGGTGTGGATGCAGCAGCAGCAGCCGGCAAACTGCACACCTGTCCTTCCCATCCTCCAGTTTCTCTCTCTCCCCCTCTCCGTTATCGTTATTCTTCTTTCTCCCAATGTTCCGTCTCTCTCTCTCTCTCTCTCTCTTAATACCAATCTATTGAACTCCATTTCGACGGGTTGGATGATGCAAGTAATCAGAAACCGGTCACCAAGTCCAAGTCGACGGACGGACGGACGGAGGGCGCCCTGTCAAAACTTTTGCAGTTCTCTCCCTCCCTTCTCCTCCTGCTGCTGCTGTATTAGAGTTGTTGTTGTCTCTTTTGGCCAAAAACTCTGCGCGTCGTCCGATCGGGAATGGAACGAGAGCACATAAGGAATTAGCGCAAGCAAAACGACGAACGAGACGCAGAGGAGAGCCAATCGATTCATAAAAGACTCTGGCGTTCAAATAATGTTCCCGTCCGTAGCTCACCGTCGTCGTCGTCGTCGAGTTCCGACGACTCACACAACTCTCATCGCTAGACGCGGATTGATTAGAACCGACTCCTGCTGACTACTACCACACCAACTGCTCTTCTTGTGCAATGGGTATTGATCGCCGTCGACGGTGGCCCGTTGTGTTTGTCCGCGTCTTATTGTTTTGTTAGACTTGCGGGGCTTTTTTCCAATGGAGAGAGACGCAAGCAGTCGAGAATAGATCGAGACGATGTTGTGGCCAAGATCATTCCGGCACGTCGTGTTGCATCATAGGTAAACCGGCGGCGACCAATCAAGGAGACGGGCCCGTGACAATGACAATGTACGACGTACGATATGGTCGTTGCCCATTTTTATTAATACAGCCGGAGCGAGGAGAAGCCGGAGACGGACAGGGCAACGGGACAACAATCGGGAAAATAGGCGGCGGCGGCCGAGAAAATGCCGTCGAGGAAAGAACTATCAATTATTCAATAGCCAGAAAACAAGATGGATCGATGAAGGGACGGTAAAGCTTATCCGTGGGAAACGGATCCCTGACCAGCGTCGACTTGCACAACGTTTTCCGTTTGTCGTCGTCGACGACGACGCCATCGATCTGTATATATAGATCTATTCAGTATAGAGTATTCTCATCTATTTTCTTTATTAGCTCTATCTCATTCTTTTTCCTGTTGAGCGATCGATCGAGTCGCTTTCAAGAAGAAATTCCATTCTTCATTTACGAGGAGAAAAATCCAACTGATGTTTGATGTGCAATTGTGCGCGTTCTCTCTCGGTCTTGGTCTTTAGGTCGCCGCTTGTTTATTGAGTAGGGTCCGTTTGGCCGTTTCAATGGTTTGAGTTTGCCTTTGGGGACGGAGGAGGAGGAGGGAGCCGCCCGACTGAATTTAGTTTGACAGCGACAATTTGTTGTTGACATGGGAACGTCACCACCACCACAACTAGTAGCAGCAGTGAATGGTCAATAGAAAATGAAAAGCGGCTACTTCATTTGCGATGCATTCAAGACTCTCTCCGTCGTTGTGGACGACCGATCCAACAGATGTTTCATTTTTCTTTTTCTTCTCTCTCCAACATCCGCCCGAAAGGTTAATTGAATCAGATTTCTTAACCCCATCTCCTCTCTCTCTCTTTCGTTGCGAGTTGAGTTTCAATCAAAGGAGACGGAAGGGAACGAGCAAGACGGTCAAGCTTTGATACGAAAATCACCAGGTAAGGTAAGATGCGCCCCCTTTTTACCCCTGCTGCTGATGCCAGTTGAGAAGAGAAGGAAAGAACAAACAGATGAAGGTTAGACTGAAGACTTCCTTCCGTTTCAGCAACCTGTTGGAAGCGCACGGTAATGAACAAAAGACGAGTAGATAGAGAGAGCCCCTTCATGTATAGTACGCCCCCCTTTCCACCTGAAGAAGAAACTCGTCTTCCTCCCATCACCTTTTGTTCACCAAACATTTTTCTTTTCCTTTTTTTTCTTACCTTTAACGAGAAAAATGGTGGTGTACGGGGGGCCGTCTTCCCCCCTCTCTCTCTCTCTTTATCTTGATAATAATAATATAAAAGGGTCAGCACGACAATCTTGGAGTAGCAGAGAGAGACCAAAGTTTTTTTTTAGTTTTTCCTTTAAACGCTTCCGGCTCTCTTTGATGTTCTCTCCCTCCCCAGTGCCACTTGTTGTTGTTGTTTTTGACAAGTTGACGGCCAACGTCTTGCCCGTCCTGGTGGACACGACACGCCACCGTCCGGTTATTTCATTACGCGTCTCCTGTGGGAACGGCCGTTTTCTTCTTCTTCTTCTTCTTTTAACGTCATCTTGAGAGATAACCCGCAGATTGCATTGGTTTTCCATCTTTTGTTTGAATTTAGTTGGGTCATCATCCGAGTTGTTACGCTCTGACGATTCGACTCTTGGGATTATTGTATAATCGGGGACACGAGAGATAGAGAGGAAGGAAGGAAGAGCTACTTCCTTCCCCTGGAAATGCGTTCTTCCTTCCGACTTGACAAAAGAGCACTTCCTATGTCCGCCCCTCTCTTTTTTTTTCATTCCGTCCACCAGCGGAGAAACAAACCAGAACCTTCATCATAATATCATTTTTTTCGTTTGTTCGGGTCGTGTTTTACTACGAAGACTACGAGGAGTAGTAGTATAGTAGAAGCGCGTCGCGGAGCATGAGAAATGCGGGTTTCTTTTTTCTTTCTTTCCCTCCCCCCTTGGCCCCTTCTCTCTTATCGTAGGGTAGTCGTCGTCGTAGCCTACTCGGTTGTCGGTCGGTCGGTCCTTGCTGTTGAGCTGCTGGTGGTGGGGTCTTTTGTTTCTCTTTTGAGGTCGACTCTGATGGCGGCTCGGTGGGAAAAGAACTTTGGCTCCATATCCACGGAGGTCGCATCTCACGCAGTCGACAAACGAGAGAGAAAGACAACAGGAGGAGAGAAAAGGCGCAACAAACGTATCCAGTCATTCATTTCCCTCTGCGCGCCTTTTCTATTCCGTCAAATAAATAATGCGCGCGCGTCGAGGGGCGATTCCCCGGATATGCCCGTTGCGGGAATCCGGAACTAAGCTCAGGTAACTCGTATACGCTGGCCACAACAGCTCTTTTGTGTATCACGGACTCTGACTGTTTTCTATCATCAGCGCCGCCGATCCAGTCTGTGCGGCTCCGCATCTTATCACGACCGGCTATACGGCCGCATTATTGTGTTTGGTGGCGGTGCGTGTCGGCCGGCCGGGAGACTGGATCAACTCCTCCCTTTTTCCATCTACTTTTCTTTCATTTCTGGTTCTCTCTTTTGTGCGCTTTTTTCTCTCTCCGACAACGGGTCTCTTTCGCTCAATGTGGAATCCTCTCGAATGTTACGAAATAACCGCTGGAGGAGGCGGCGGCTGCTCTCCAAAATCCCTCCCAACGCCGTGAAGACCTACGTGGAATCGCTCGGTTTGATATTATGATTATTCTACCGATTCCGGTCAATATGTCTTTCTCTCTCTTGATCCTTTGTATCTAACTCTGTGGAATATAAATAGATACCTGGAAAACTCTGGCGACGCTAGAATGTCGACGGCCGACTAATCAGATTACAATGAGAAAACAAAAGGAGAAGAGTCGAACGAATTGAAAATCATATACGGTCGTCGTCGTCGTTGCTGTTGCTGTAGGATCACGTAGAAGCGTGAGATAGCGCGTTAGGAGGGGGAAAAAACGCGGGAAAAGGTCAGACGGACGGTCCGCACCGCACCCGAAAACAGGGTGGAGGGAGAGGAGGTCAATAGAAAACCTTCGTGAAGGAGAGAAAACAAAAGTGAAAATATGTCCGTCCGACTCTTTCTCTTTCTCTCTTGTTTTTATTTTTATTGTGTTTCCGCGCCGTTGACAATTGGACGGGCTTCCGACGCGCTTTCTCACGATCCGCCCTTCTCCAACGTCCGAATATGACCGCATCGTTCCGAGTATTTGTCTGGTTAGTTTCACTCGTCGTCAATGAATCACTTCTTTTTCCTCACCTCGAGAATGCCATATCCTTCTTCCCTTTTCCAGCCGGGCAGACGGACAGACAGGAGTTCTATAGAGACCTTAAGAGTGTGTGATGGCGGTTGCGACGAAGCAGCAATAATCATTCCTGATGCACATCACTTTTTAGCCGTCGGAGAAAACATAAGAAGGTTGAGATAAGCCGGCGTTGCCCTTTTCTTCCGTCCGTCTCTTCTCCTCTTTTTTGGCGAAAAAAGGTATCGTCGCAGACAGACTAATACTCGCCGCCTATCTGATCGGATTGATCCCCGGAACACCGGACCGGACAGCCAGGAAGTCCAGCACTGCATTTCCCCTCTCTTTCGGGCGTTAACTCTCTGCAACAACAGCAGCAGCATGGCCAATCGGAAGGGGAATTGGGGAAATAAGTGAGCGACAGCGGTCGGAAAAGTATAGAGTCGAGGTGGAAAGGGTTTTTTTTTTCTCCTCTACAACAACAAAAACAAGAGTCGTCGCAGTGGCCACAAGAAGACAAACCGGAATTGTCATGCGGATGTTGCCCGTTTCCGATTTCCGGCTGTACAAAGTGTCAGTCGTCGTATCCCTCCGACAGACACACAAAAAAGAGGCGGCGACAGGGAGGAACCGCCAAGGACAGAATTATAATACTATTCTCTGTGTTGTAGATTGTTTCATCGCGCTCAATCCCCAAAAAACAAATAAGAAAGTTAAGATGTACTACGTATAGTATCCATAATGTTTGGAGGCGTATTTCTGTAATGGAGAACCACCGGCCGGCGCAAGACGCTCTGCTCTTATTTCATCCGGTTTCTGTTAGTTAGAAAAATGAAATATCCAATTATATTCGAATCGGACGGGCCGTCGAAGATTTCTTGTAGAGTCTTTTTCTTACGACTTGGTGCGTAAGTAACAAGAGGGGAAAAGGTGCGCTCATCAATCACCTGTAAAACGGAGTGACCCCAATTGAACCCAAGGAAGTTGGGAGGCGGTCCCGTTTCTCCTCTTTAAACAAATGTTGCCCTTAGCCAAGCTGCACCCCCCTCTCTCTCTTCTCTGTTTCAACTACCTGAAACTTTAGACATCCACTTCCTCCCATCAGAAAACAACAGAAATCGAGAAAAAGAAAGAAAAGAAAGAAAAGAAATAGCCCGGCTCTAATCAGCGGTGTAGCATTCAATTATCAGAGCCGTTCTTCAAGTCAAGTCGAGTTGTTTCCGTTGCGGCGCATCGCGCGAATGCAATTCCCTGATTATTCCCCAACATCAAAACGATCGCGAAACATGGCGCGTTACGAAGAAAAGACGATTTGACTGAAATTTATCAAACGACTCCACACATCCCGTCCGGATGTTGCCTCATTGATCAACACATTTATAATATTCGTTCGTCATCAACAAACAAACAAAACAAACTAAAAAAAGACGCAATCAAGTCGAGAGTTTCTTGTCTAACGATCCGACGACGTCCGATTGTTTTTTTGTTTGTTTGTTTCCTTGGACGGAAAACAAGGCAGAAGGCAATTGCGCGCACCATATGGCGGACTGTGCTGGGTAGAAATGATGGAGTTCTTCTTCTTCGTGTCTTTATAGAGGTCTCACGTAATAAGTCTATGAGGAGGGAGGGGGAGATGTGGAGGGGGTGGATTGTACGTGTTTGTCTATTTCTCTCTGATATAATGACAAGGTATCCATGTCTATATAGCTGGTGGTAGTAGTAGTAGTACTCGACTATTCAGCCCGAACCGACTACGTACTATTCCCATCTGCGGCCCGTCTGTGGTGGGAGGAAGTTGGCCGCCCAACAGTTTCGTCTTCGACTCTCTTTCTCTCTCTCTCTCTCGGCTCCCATCGACTTGCATTATTTAGTCGACGGTACACCGAATACGCCTCATCCCCGTATCGTCGTCGTAGTACGATCAAGGAGAGGGGAGAGAGCGGCGGCGGAAATGAATGAGCCTGGCGGACCGGTGTAGGTTTTGGGACGCACGCGACCATTTTCTTGGAGCAATCTGCTCCTTCTTGTCACTCACCTTGCTCTCTACCTCCCTGCTCTCTCTCTCTGTACACATGCACACACATATGCTGCTGCTTTATTATTATGATGACTGTTATATCTCTTCTTCATCATTTCCCAATTGCGCGTTTTATGGTAGCGATGACCCGTTTCCACTTCCGTACGACTCTGCTACCGTACAGCTGCGTTGACGGCGACTCCTCCAGGAGGAGGAAGAACAAGCGATGATTGAATTGACAATCAACGATGACGACGCCAACGCTTCTTCTTATCTGGCGCACCTGGAACAGTACGGGACGACCATGTTTGATTAGCGCTCGACTTATCGCTGGTTGGTTGCGCAACTCACACAAAACACCCGGAGACGGAGCCCGTCCCGAAAAGAAAAAAAATCCGAATTGGGTGACGTCAAAGGTGGGCGTCGTGGGATCGAATGACTGGCGGACGGTTCCTGCAAGACGAGAGTCCCTCGATTTTCTCTTTTTGGAAAATGAACATCGAGAATACGCCCCCCTTGTTCGTCGGTTTTTTCCACATTTTCCTTGTTTTGTGCGACGATGTCGTCGTCGATGGCAAAGTTCGTGCGGGATTGAGGTCGCACGCGAAAGATGCGACTTTGGCTCTTTCCTTCCATTTGGCAAAAAGACTCAAAGAGTGGCCGAGATAGTTGTCTGCTCTCTGTGTTCCTCTTTTCCGTAATGGTCGTCGATCTAATATTATAGACATGGACGGGCGCTGAGAGAGAGAGATCGGGGGGAGGAGGACCTTTATCACCGTCACGATCGGTGAAACGAGGCTCGGCCGAAATGTCGTCGTCGTCGTCGCTCGGTCGTCGGGAAGTTCATTATTATATCTCATAAAAGCCGTGTGCGGTAATGAGAGTAATGACGACCGTGCATTGTCTCTCCCTGTCCGTCTGTCCCCTTCTCTCTCTTTTTTTCTCTCTCTGTCCCGTTGTGTTTCTCCTTTATCTCTCTCTCTCTCTCTCTTTTCCCGTAGACTGTAGACACGCGGACACGAGCTTGGGGAATAATATTGTGTATAGACACATCGGGCGTGGTCACTTTTCCCCTCGTCCAGCACCAACGAGCGGCCTCCTCCTCCTACTCCAAAACTGCACACTACCGTTGATCATTCAATCTCCGGTCCCTCCGGCTCCTTTAACTCGCCCAGCGACGAAAAACTTGGGCCGCTTTTTTAGCGCCCGGTTCAACTGAGGGCGATCGAAACTAGGGCGGTTTCTCTAGAACGGAATATTGATGCAATTTGAAACAGTTTTCCTCAGTTAAGTCTGTACCCTCCGACTCGAGAGGTAGACCGCTACCGTACGCAATAACATCAATATAGCGACCGGCGACCCAAGTGTTCTGATATCCGATCGTCCGTAATAGATGGTACACAATTATGTCATACTTGTCTTGGCCTACTTCTCATACAGGATAATCGTCGTTTTCGTGCAGGAAAACCACTCTCTCAGTGACTCAATGAACCTTATAATAATTAAAAAGAATAACTTTGAAATACGGACGGTAGTGTTGCCCGAAAAATGGAATTGGTCTACGTGATTTCTCTGTTTGTTTCCTTCATCATTTATCGGAACAGATACTGGCGGGGATGAACGTGAGTCATTCAACACGTGTCGTTAATATAGCCAATCGCCGATCAATTCTTCTTTTATTGACACGGCAGAGCGTATTCAGTATATATTTATGTAAAGCAGAGTGAATTAAGTAGCTGCCACTTGTCTCGTCGGGGAAAATAATACGGGAAAAAGGGAGAGAAGGGACCGGTGTGGCGCGACTATTGGATTTGAACAGCTTGCAGACGACGGGTCGTTGGCGTCTGTCTCTTATTTGCATGACTGATCCAATTATCCCGGAGCAGATATAGACACGCCGCGAACTGTTCCAACCCGAATCTTGCGCGTCCTTCAATCCCTTCGTTATCAAAAACTGTGTGGCGTGGCCCATTTCATCGATTTGGCCAAACCGCAACTTACTGTCGTAGTAGGCTAGGCCGACTCTGCGGTTTGTTTGTCTACTTGTGCGGAAATCGGCGCTTCGACCGCAAAGTCATTGTCAAGATGATGGACAGGTCTTGCGGCCCAGTTGAGACTAATAACAATAGTTATATGTTTTTTTCCTCGAGTTTTGATAAAAGCTAGTATAGTCTCAGGTAGATGTACAAATGGGAAAGACACGAAGGGCTGGCCGGTGTCGAGGGCGGATTCGGGTGCGCGCCCAGCAGAATCTAGAGCTGGAATCGTCATATAGGAGAGTCTCCTGATAGTAGCGGCGGTGTATTATTTAATGGTGTCGGCAAAGCGAGGAGAGTTGGGGAGAGAAGGGGGAGGCAAGGCAGGGTCTATAGTTGATGGGGGTCAGGTGAGATAGAGACAAGGTAGACGTGGGTAAAAAGAGAAGATGGATAGTTTGGGTTGGCTGGCCACGTAGAGGAAGGAAGGAACTGGCGTGACAAAAGATGAACGCAACTATAGGGAGACATGCGGAAGCAGCTTCCTGTTTCCGATTCGGAAGTTGTTTCCGACGCTACAAACATCATCGTCCCACCTTTTGGCTCTTCTCTCTCCGTAGCCTACAACTTGGTTTCACCTCCAAGCGACCGACCGACCGTGACGACATCCTCCACGGCGCTCATCGTCCAGCCAAAAGCCGCCAGTTTTATTTCGGAAGAGAAGAGGGCGGGTTTGCGGGTGGGACGAGGAAGCGGGAGGTCGGAAGAGAGTTTTTTTTTTCTCCTTTCTGATAGTGGTGGGGGGGACCGGCCGATCGAGCACACGCCCTTCTACTACTCCATTATTAGCCGGCCGGCACCAAACACTGGTCTCTCTTACTGGCTACACGCAGAGACTACGTGAGTTAGAATGGGGCCCTTTCCTCTCTTTATCTCTCCCTCACTATTTCTTTTTCCTTTTTTCTCTTTCGTCGTCCCCCCGTTGTTTAATACGCGAGTTTTATTTCCATGTTTTTCAGCTGCGCCAAGCGTCCCCTCCCTTGAGCGCTTCCTCGAATCGACGAGGAACTGACCAACGCCCTTATTATTCAGATCATTTCCTCACATCCTCTGCGCTCTGCTCTGCTCTGGCTATGGACGACTTGATTGTATTGTTACACGGGTAGACTACCAGCTCCGTTCGGCTCATTGGCCTCGCGTTTGAACTGAAACTCTCTCTCTCTCTGCGCGTTTTCCAAACTCCAAACTGGCTGGCAACATCCTGCGCCAGTTGAATGCCAAGTCCCGACAACAAAGACACGACGACGACCAAACTTTCCAAAGGTTTTTCCAATCTTTCTAAACGCCATTTTCTATTAATAGCGGAAATCGCTGACAGTGCCCTGCCAATGGCAAAACTGGACGCGTTCTCCAACTTGTCTCTCTATCAGCTCAGTCGTCTACTTCCAGCCGAAATTCCCAAACAAGTTGGCGTTTGTCGCATTCAATCGATCGTTTTATTAGAAATGATTTGACGCAGTTAACGACGTCGACTGCTGCAAAGCCAGTCGAAAACAAGGAAAGGAAAGAACAAGGGGAAAAAAACAGAGACGGACCAAGGGGGAAGTTTCCAGAGTAAACCACTAAAAAATCTTGTCGATTCATATTTGATCAGCCGCTCTGTAGGGCGGGCGAGCGCGCGCGGCGTCCAGGTGAACAGCAGCGGTGGGGGAGAGAGAGAGCGCGTGCCGGGAAATTACAGGTAGAGCTTAAAGTCTATTCTCTGAAACTCCCAAAATATTCTAGACTTATATCGCCCCCTAGAGAGACGTGCGACGTCAAAGAAATTCAAAACTGTTGTTGTTGCGCCCATCAATCGGATGCTAGATAAGATTTTCTTGCGTAAGGAAGAAAAATGGAATGGATAGTAGCCTCGAACTGTGCGGTTCTGTTTATTATCCGCCTCTATTGAACAACGAGATCGGCTCGAAACCACGCGTCCCCTCCGACAAGGGAAAAAAAAAGAAGTTTGTGGGCAAAAGGCGGCTTGGATTTCCTCGTCTCGAATATCCTTTTGGGTTTTTTTCTTCTTACCCAACTCGATAGACGACGAAACAAAAAATGAATAAGTAAAGAGAGAGAGAGAAGAGACATGAAGGCTCACAAAAAATTGAAAGAGGGGGAAAAAGCAGAGGTCGACGAGTCACAACATCGGTCGGCTACCGATAAATCACTTCGGGGAGACTCTGGGAACACATCAGAGTCTTCTTCTATTACTTAACTGCCTATTACTAGTCTCTGCAAGATGAAAGAGTTATTGGGGTAGGACGAAACGGAATCAAAAAATCATCGGAGCCTCGTGTCTTGCGTCTGATCCAAAAGCGGGGCGATCGGGTAGGTCGAGGAAACCCGCTGCCGCTCGGCCGGCTAAATGTTTCCACAACATTAACGACAGGTTTTTCAAGGGGAGACGATCGCATATGTGGCCGCCGCAATTCTTCCTTTTTATATTGTAATAATAGGAAAACTATAGAGGAAGAATGACAGAGAGAAAATTCCCCCTCTCTCTCTCTATTCTATTCTATAAGGGTTCGCCTCTTGATTTTGCGGATGGGTTGAGATGGAACCAGCGGATGCAGATGCTGTTGGCCTTACAAGGCGAGTACAAGCTCTAGTAGTAGTACAGTGGTGGTCGGTCGGTAGCAGTAGTAGCGAAAAAGCAACAGCAGCAGATGCAGTAATGTCCTCCTCCTGCCGTCTGTTCCATCACCCCCACGCAGACACGCGCTGCGCCGCTGGCCCCCACAATAACCCCCTCTCTCTCTTTCAGTCTCTTCGAACGTCGGAATCGGAACGAGTCGAGGGGTGTTGGTTCCGATATATACAGCGACAACCGGAGGAGAGAGACATATCCACCGTATAGAGACAGACACAAAAAGGAGAGAGAGGGTAGTAATTCGAATGCCGGCCCGAGACACGTGCCCGCCTCGCTGGAAAAAAGGAAAACTCGTCTCTCTCTCTCTCTACGTGGTGTCGATCTAAACATTTCCCATTTCGTCCTCCTCCTATCCCAATCGCCCACCACTTCTAGCCTGCTTCTAGCTGTGTTATTCAGTGGTGCTGCATATCTGAACCTACCATCTGAAACAGCAGTTGCCCGGCTCTTGGAACTATCGCTCCTATTCATCGCTACGACGTCTGTCTCTCTCTCTCTCTCTCTCTCTCTCTAGCTGCTAATTCATACCTACTTTGTTTTCTTTTCTCTCTTCTTTTTTTATTACCGGACGGACTCGGAGAGAAAGAGACAATCATCTGGGGCCATCAAGAGTTTTATGAGGCTACAAGTCGGCTCAGCCGACTGCAAATGTCGTGTAAGTCAACAGAGAGACGGCGCAGATGTGCGGCCCGGCCGTCCTTAATAACCTGGATGTATAATGTATATTTATATAATGAAATTAGCCAGCGCTCGTCAAGGTTGTGCACGGGCTCGTGACATCGAGTCATTTTCTGCCGGACGGCCGAGGCCACTAAAATCCGACTGTGACAAAACGGCGACCTAGGGAATTTCCTCGTCAACTCTCGTTTCACAGTCTACAAGAGTTTTCCTGATGCCTAGCTGTGTCCATCTCTTTTTTACTGTTTACCTGTAACAAACAGACGGACATCCCTAGCGACAGATACGTACCCCAGAAACAAAAAGTGATGTTGTTGGCATCAGTTGGGGCGGCGTCGGCGGCGGAGGGGTTGAAATATTTCGCAGCGTGACAGACGGACAGGTCTGTGTGCGCCAGGAAGAGAGAGAGAGAGGGGGGCAGATGCCCGTCGATCGCGTGACTCGTGCCGTCTCCCGAAAATGATGACGGCCAGCTGTGTAGTACGTACGTACGTATGTAGGTACGCTCTCTCAAAAGGTTTGAAGGTGAAGGGTGTTGTCGAGTCGCAACAACTCGTCTCCAGCTCTTGATTCGTTGGTGGGCCGTGTCTCCTTGTTTCGATGGGGAAACGCAACTAGGAGAGAACTGAACAGAACAGAACAGAAGGAGGAGGAGGATAAAGGGGGGGAACATGTCGATGATGATCCGCCGCGAGTCGACGGAGGGGCCAATGAGTTGATACTCGACGACGCACAACACAAAGTCTGTGGCGGAAAGGGGGAGCAGGTCATCTGCAGGCGTATCTAGTACCTCCATCGTCGTCGTCCTCCTCCTAGTAGTAGTAGTAGCAGTCGCTCGTTTTTCAACGAGCCACTTAACAACGTCTTCAGGTGCCACTTAAGAAATAATTGGAGCGGGCGGTAGCCAAGGGTAATCCGACCCCTGACCCCCCTCCTCTCTCTCTCCAATGGGTCCCGTTATTGTTCAACCTCTTATTAGCCCATATGTCGCTAGTATCATAACGTCCAACGATGGAACATCAGGCGTCCATAGCTCCTTCTGTCTTTCTTTTTCTTCGTCCCGCGTTCCACTGAAAACATGCGATACCGACTCGAGATGATTGCTGCTGCTCCGTCTTGTCTTACCGTCCAGCTACTACCGTGTCGTCGAGATTTCTAGATCAACTGTCGACAACGTGATTCATATCGAGTTATACTAGATATATATCTACGGAATCTATTTAAATCAGAATGAAGATTCTAGACGTATACTAGCAAGTTACCTTGGGGGGAGATTGTATGGATGAGGGGGGTTATTTTCGCAGGTAAACAAGAACGACCATGTCAACCATTGGGTACCATCTGCTGCTTTTCTATATATTATAATATAAGGAAAAACTTCACATGTGTCTAGGTGCGTCGGCCCCCGCATCGTATGGATGGTATAGAAGACTCTTGTTGTAACAATAGGTGCGCCCATCTTGACCTTGGAACTTGGCCGTGTTTCGCCAGTTCCTTCAAGAGGGTCAGCACAACTCCTTTACTTTTGATAAGGTGACAAACATCCGCCACCACCAGCCAACCCCTTTAAATATCTATTTTTCTTTCTCTCTTCAGTTAATGTGGACGAGCTCTTTAAAATACCGTCTGGTCGGGGTCATTGGCCAAATCATTGGCGACGACAATCCGCAAAAAAAAAGAAAGAAAAAGAAAGAAAAAAATTTGTGTTGGCGAAGGCTGGAGGCCCTTGACCTATTCAAATTGAGTGTCTGTGTGTTGAAGAGGGGGCGGTTGGATGAGAGGAAACTTTTAAATTAGCTCGGGTTCACTCATTATGCATTTGGAGAGAGAAAGAGATGCGAAAGGGACGCACGCGGACGTTTTCCGACAAATTAAATAAGACATGCCGGGCGACGCGCGGGGGATTCGTCGTGGGGTAAAAGCTGCCAACCACTAAGAACTCGGTTGCGGGTCTCGTCGCTTCACATATTGAGAAAAGTTGTCCAATGTTTCAAACGGTAATGAGCTCAGGTTAATTAGCCGTGAAGCTACAGCAGCAGCAGCAGCAGAGCCGGCCATTTTGACTCTTGGATACGACGAAAACAGCGTATTCAATATTTGACTCAAGGGGGTGACTGGCGTAGTAACAAGAAGACGTGGGCCCCAATTTTTTCATTTTTTTTTTCCTATTTTCTATTTTCTAAAAAAAGGAAAACTCATTTTATTATTCACAAATTATTTGTCGGCTGGAAAACAATACCAACTTGGCCGCAAAGTTTTCCAGGCGCTAATAGACTGCTAGCCCTACTAATAGCTCATCGGGATACAGAAACAATACCGGCCCCCAAGTCAAGTCTCTAGCTCCCCTGTTTGAAAAAAAAGTTGAAACTCAAGTGCGCCTGTTGCGCCCGGCTACAACAGAAATTTTCTAGAGTTTTATCTCGTCGTGAATAACCCCAAAGAGATGGGTGAATGGTTTTTGATTCGATCATCGCCCGCCGGGCGACTCGGACTTGAGAAGGGAAATCCTAATTGGCATACAAAAAAACCTTTTGTTTCCCCGCGCGTCCAAAACTTCTTCTACAACTCTGGAAAAACTCTGAAATTTTCATAACGAGGAGAACCGGAGGCGACAGAATCTAAACCGTACCAACAGACTTTTGTTTTAATGAAAAAATGGGATAAAATATCGGGATTTTCTTCTATCTGGTGAAAATGAAATGATCCCTCATTCCGCGTACCCAAGGACTTGATTGAATCTTGGGACACCCCTTTCTCTCTCTCTCTCTCTCTCTTCGTCGTGTCAATCGGGTTGTGACTGTCACCAAATCGGAGCTGCTAAAGAGAGAAAGAGGGAGGTCGGTGTAACGGAGAAGAGCCCCGGTGCGGAGTGATCCAGTGTGGTGTGGCGAGCACTCGGGCCAATTACAACACGGCACCCGGGGAATAAATCACGCTCAATCAGCGTGTCCTTCTATACTAGTAGACTAGAGTCAGTTAGAAGCTTTCTCTGTCTCTCTCTCTCTCTATAAGCAAGCTGCTGCGCTTTTGTCTCATCATCATTAAGCGGATATATATCTGCAGAGAGAGAGCCGTAGAGAGAGTCAGCTGTAAAGTACACAGAGAACACAAAGACGAATCGAATCAGGCCGGGTAAGAGACGGAGCGGGGCCACCCATTGGATTCAATCACCTTTCCCAAGAGCATCTTATTACTTTGCAACTCTCTCTCTATCTCTCTATCTATCTCGACTGTGGCGAAACGACGTTACACGCCAAGGCGGGCACCGACACGGCTCAGATCGACGCTTATAGCGCCCCATTCCTACAGGCGATAAGAGCGCCAATCACGTCTAGAGACGACATAGAGACAGAGCGATATCATTACCACCTCCATCTGCCTTTCATAAATTTCCCATTGCCCTGTTTTTTTTTTAGATGCGGAAAGGAAAAACCTCTGAACGAGCGACGTCGCAATATAAAAAGCCATCTTTGACAAAGTAGAAAGAATCCATTTTTTCTTTTTTTTTCTGCCTTTGCTCTTGTTTGCTGCCGGATAACCCAAGCACAACCCCTCTTTCTCTCTGGTCGAGTTAGGGGTCTCTAAAAAGTGGCAGATGGACGAGTTATTAACGTGTGGAAGCGATGGCAAAAAGAGTGGAAGAAGAAGAAGACGAAGAAAGAATAGTAGAGAGAGAGGGGAGAGGACTCTCTTTTCATAGTTCTCTCTCTCTCGATCTGAATAGAGGGGGGAGAAACCGATGAGCCAAGAGGATCTGCAGCCAAAGGGGAGGAAAGGAAGAAATGTAACGAGTTGGAATACTTTTCCTGCGCTACTACTACTCGTTAAGAACCATCGAGTTTCATCTCCGATCATAAACCTGACCATTTTCAACTCTATCCATCCAGCAGTAGCAGCAGCGTCTATAGTAGGTGCTTCAAAAAAGGAGCTACTTGATACCCGTCCAGGGGCCTAATACACTTCTCCTCGCTCCTCCAGTTCCTTTTCCTTTCTAGATTCACTCTTTTTCCCTACAAATCCGACGAGGTTCTCTCCCCCCCCCTTTTTAATCCAAAGAGCAGCAACAGATTGGAAGGAAATTCCATTAGCTGGTTCGCCAAAAAAGAAAGAGAAAACCCCGTCAGCTTAGAGATCATTTGACACGGGTCGCTGACATTGTATTTCAAGCGTCTCGGCTTGCATCATTCAAAAGGAGAAGGCGCAATATTCGCCAAAGGTGTTGGTTTGTTTGTGCATTGCGGCGACCACCCCCTGAGCGGTTTTGTGTAACGCGAGGAGTCGACGGTGCAGCAGGCGTCGTCGATTTGGCAAAAAGGGTAGTACAAGAAGAGGTAAAGGTGTGCGATGTTTGTTGTTTCGCCAAAAAAGAAACAGCTGCTAGCCCTTTTCTTATCGGCGGGGCTGTATTGCGGGACGGCGTAAACACGGCCCGCTCAATCATGCACAGCACGACGGCAATGCAGTTTTCTCTCTCTTTGACCTAGAATCACCTGAAACGCGACAACTTTCTTTCTCGGCCACCTTGAAAAACCTTTTATCATTGTGGCAGGTCCAACTCTAAATAGACTCTGACGGACTAGGGTGTTTATGGACTACTACTACGCGGATGGAGAGCAACCAGCTGGGCTTCAAACTAGGGCCATCCGGTTTTCTTACTTTCTACCTGCTACTTCAAGGGGGAGAATCTGGAGCAGTAGCTACCGCATTTACACACTACATTTCCCTCCCAAGGAGCTCGTCGGTCTCTATAAAAAATGGTGAATAAAGAACTCGGCCATAAGTCTTGTGGGGGAGAAGGAAGATCTTTTGATGGCGGCCAATCGATCGTGAAGGTGTTAATCGGCCGCAAATTCCTCTACGTCCGTATTATATCCATTTTTTTTTCGTTGTTGCTATTATTGTTGTTGGTTATGGCAGATGGCACGAGCCACGACGACGTCGAGACACTGATTTCGACCCCTGGATCGTGACCTCAAAGGTATGCCCAGCTTGAACCGGAAAACTTTCATTTCCTGCTGTGTTGGGCGCAAGGGGTTGACGAAGGTGAGGGTGTAAAAATAAGGTAGTCGTCAATAGCCTGGCGCATTTAACACACAAAAAAAGAAGAAGAAGAAGAAGGGGTTGGTGTAGTGGAGACGACGTCTGGTCGAGTTTTTCCAATGATGGGGTCGGCGGCCCGGCAAGCCAAACTCTCGGCCGGCTCTAAAGGTCATCGGTCAAACGGTGTTGGCTTGTTATGGTATTTTCTCCCTTCTCCTCCTCCTCCTCCTTCTTTTTCATTTTCATTTGTGTTGGTTCTCTTACATAGAAGAGAACCGCGGAGAGACGGGCAGATGTGTGACTGGTGGGGGGAAATGGACACCTGCCCTTTTTGCTTTTTTCTGCCGAGAGTCGTCGAGTATAACCATCGGTTTTCGTTCGTTGTGGGGAAAAAGAAGAAGCCCAGATAAGGTAAGAGATAGCCAAGTAGTCGATGAGCTCGTGGAGGTCAGCCATGATTACTAGTTTCTTTCTGAAGTGGAGGAGGAAATGGCCTTTTTTTCTTTGTCTTTTCTTCCTCCTCCATTTTGACGCCTTTTTCTTCTTGATTTCTCCATTTTCTTTTCTTTTTCTAAAATAAAAAGAGGGGGTTTGAGTTTCGATGCGGGCCTCTCTCTTCCGGAAGTGTTGGATCTTCCTCGACTCTCCGGCATTATTGAATATCCGTTTGACGACGACGACGAGAAATGTCGCAATCGAAAATGGCGAAAGAACCAAATGAACCGGTAAATATCTTTTTTATTTTGGATGGCGATCGGCTGCTGGGCAAGAGGAACAAAAAGGGAGATGGGTCAGTTAGTTGTATGCGTCTCTCTGTGGGAGGGCTTTCACTGTTTTGAAAGGTTTGTCTTGCGCGTACGCTCCTTGTCCCCCCCCCCCCCCCCCCCCCCCCCCCCCCCCCCCCCTCTCTCTGTCACTCTCTTTGTGGGTCGTCGTGTCGTGTCCGAGTCCACAACCACCCACCACCACTCGCTGGGCGAGGGAGGGAGTGGCGATTGACTGCCTCGGACTCAATGGACCGCGACGTGTGAACAGCTTCTTTTCTACGGCCGTCACAATGGCCGGTGACACAATGAACCAGCCAGAAAGAGAAGAAGAAGATGCAAAAGTAGCACCTGGATGGAGAGATGTGCAACAACAAGTCCCCAATAATAAAAGAGTAGATGTCTCTATGACCGCACTTGGGTGGGAGGGGCTTTGCTCCTCCTCTGCTGGATGGATGGATGGATGCTCTTTTTCTTTCATCCGCCACACATCGTTTCTGGGGCCATTCACAAAACATTCCGCATGTCCGTACGGGCGCACGCACAATTTGGCCGAGCTCAATGGTCGCACCGAAATTGGAGACTTTCTTTGGCCATCGAATAACTGTCCCCTCGCGGTCTTTTGACGGATCAAAAGATGAAAAGAAGAAGAAGAAAAAGGGAAACTGTCATCGGACTGACACTGAGCTGCTGCACCTACAGTTCAGCAGAAAAGAGTCTCGCACCGATGCATAATGAAGGGGCCCGGCTGAATTGTCTTATTGCCGCGCCGTATCACGAGATTCCATCCATAAGAGACTAGTATATCATGGGGGGGGGCCTTGACGGAACTCTACATAATACAATAGTCTGCCATCCGTACATTTTGCTTTTTTCTCTCTCCTATAACGCACTGGAAAGACAGGAAGAAGACGGAAAGATGCGGGTTTCCTGACTGAGCCGATTCTGAGGATATTGACCGCCACCGACGAATCTCCCTCCCCCTCAAAAAAACACAAACAAAAGAAGAGAAAAGACGAAGAAGATGTTGAAAAGAGCGAATCAATGCGGCTGCTTTCATCAAGAAAACATGTGACGTTGGCCGTCTCGATGCAGTTGAATAGTTGAGGAAAAGACGATTCCTTGCCGATATCGATTCGAGTTTTCTGGGAAAAGGACGCGTCGCGTGATGTACGACAACAAGCGCTCGCGTAGTATGCGCATCCGTAATCCGTTGGAATATTAGAAGAGAAAACAACGGGAGATGAAGCCACATGAGGGGCCAGGTGTTGATTGCGCACCGATTCCCCTTTCCAAAGGCCAAGAACCTCAAAGAAACGGGTCCCGAGATTTGCATAGACGACGAGAATTCGTCTACTTTTTAAGTCTCTTAAGAGTTGAGGAAGAGAAGACCCTGGGGTGCAGCAGCGGAGAAAAAAGGAACCAAGACGTTGTGTTCTCCGATTTCATCGAGGTCAAGTGTTTGTTAACATGGTAACAACGCACAATGGTCGGACGAATAATATCTTACTCGAGTAGGCTGCCGATATGTTCGGACAATAACAACAAGGATGAGCGCGGCTAGTGCTCTCGAGGCCGTTTTTCCCCATCGGCGGACCGACAAGAAGTGGACAAGGAAGAAGAAGAAGAAATGAAAAAAAAGGCGAGCAACAAGCGAATAACACACGGCCCTTGGGTTTTGGCTCCCTCGCATGTTCTATCCAAACTATTACCGTATTGTATCGATTCCACTTCATTTCGTTAGCGAGTTGTTACCGTTTCCGTTGCCTTGTTGGGCGCCCATCTATCGCACCGCCGCATCGGCAACAAATGGGCATTATACCCACCACCGCTACTAGTAGTAGTAGTCGCATTATGACGGGTTGGCGGACAAGCAGGAGGGGGGGAGAAAAAATGAATGCCACTCGATACATAAATAGGAATCAACAATGGCTGCGCAGATGGAATCATTGGAATATGAACAAACAGTTCAATTAAAAAAAAAGAAGAAGAAGGAAATCGAGTCGGGTAAATGATGGGATAATCAAATGCATTTGTTGAAAAGGAGAAGAAAAGAAAGAAAATTCGGGAACAACAACAAAAATATCGAGTCGGGTAGATGATGGGATAATCAAATGCATTTGTTGAAAAGGAGAAGAAAAGAAAGAAAATTCGGGAACAACAACAAAAGATGCTTCGAGTCTGAGAGGTCCGTGTTGTGAAAAAAAACACTCTCTTTTTTGAATTTCTAACAACAAAATTCGGATTCCCTCCTTAAATTGACGACGTCTAACGTCGGAGGAGAGAGAGCTGGTGGAAAACTCATTGGCATCGGCGCGTGTCCCCATCTGACCGTGTGTGTGTCCTCCTCGTGGCGCCCAACCTAAAAACTAGGAGGAGGAGGAGTAGGGGGCACACAAAGAATGATGAGAGACTAAGAGTAGAAGAAGAATAAGGGAGAGAAAAAGGACACATGAGGAAAGAAAAAAAAAAGAGAGAAGGTAGTAGTAGTCGTACGTATCGCAGTATCAAAGGAGAGAGAGAGGGGGGGAGGTTCGGACGACGCTCTGGCACACGTCGCTCGACGTCGTTGCGAGATGGAAAATGCTGCCCTCGCATGCATTCAAAAACCTTTTTGGGTCTTTTTCTCTCTTCATTCTTATTTTCCCCCCTCTGTTCGATATCGTCTCTCTCCCTCGTCTCCAAAGTCTCTCTTCTATTCAATACAAAACAGAAAATAGTTGCTGCTTCTTCTTCTTCTTCTTCCATCCACCCCCCTTTCGCCTTCTCTGGGGGTCGACGTCGACGACAACAGATTTTCTTCTTCCCTATATAGCGTCGCTTTCTCTTTGTTTGTCGTCGATTTATGGATCGTCGACGCCATCCGTAGAGTCGGTGGCCATCGCCTGCAAGATCTGCTACTGCTGGCCATTGTTTTCCTTGTCGCTCAAAGAGACAAAGTCCATCTGACTTCATTAGCGATTCATTCCCCATCAGCAGAGCGCAAAATGAGGTCCACCCAAATCAAGCGCTCCTCCTCCTCCTCCTCCCCGAACTGAAACTTATCAATAATTATTTGCCTTTTGGACGTCGTCGTCGTCGTCGGGGTTCCTTGCTCTTTCTTCGTCCTTCCGCCCCCGCACCGCCCGCCGTTCAACATAAGCGCGTCGATAACAAATGGACGCAAGACGTCGGCCGCAGGATCTCATATCAATAAAACCCGCCGCCGCTTTTGAAATGATGATGAGGAGACCCTCCTCGCTTTTCCTCCTTTAATCTCATTGCTCCCCTGGATGTTCGGTTTCGTGACTGGGCGATCGCTCCGGTTTTCTCATTCATTTTGAATGAAGACGACGAGAGAGAGAGATTTTTCGGAGGGTGCTGCTGGGCGAAACAAAGTCACCGGGAATCTGTTGGAGCGAACGCAGTTTGAGACAATGTTTTGATCGGCCACGGCCACATGTTGCCGGATGTCAACGCCAGTAGAACCGTCCGCTCGCCTCAATATCCACGCGGACGGACCCAAGTGCTGTACTACGTGTAAACACGCACGAACGGGTCGTTCGGTCGCTCGGTCGCTCGGTCGGGAGAGAGAAAGCATCTGAGCGTGACTTGGTCCACCTCCTTACGAGCCTTGAGACCCAATGGCAGTCGGTTGTCTTGCGGCATCCTGTCGCGGTCGGCCGGGCTGAGAGGGCGGGCCGACTCGGTAGTAGTCGTAGTTTCTCTTTGGTTCGTCCGTCCGTCCGTCCGTGTATTTATTTTTTTCTTTTTCGGTGGGAGCTAATTTCCTGCCTTGGTAGGAAAAGACAAACACACGGCAGAGAGCGAGAGAAGGGAAGAAGGAGGTGGCGGTGGGGTTGGTGTAGGCTGGGCCAAAAACTGGCGGCGGCTTGGAGACGCTTGGCTTGGCATCGTGCGCGACTCCCCCCGCAGACGAGATAAGCCACTCTCCTACAGACGCGAAACCTTCAGTCGGTCGCCGCCTTCCTTGCCGCGCTCCTCTCTCTCTCTCCTCCCTTTAGCGCTTCACCCGTCGTTCGCTCCGTTCGTTACAAGGAGAGAAAAACGGACCCAGTAGACTACGACTACTACACCAGAGCTAGTACAGAGAAAAGAGAGAGAGAGCCTTTTGCCTTCACCTGGCGACGCCAACAGCTGCCCTTCTCATCCCCCTCTCTTCTCTAGAACCCCTCCTCCCCTCTTGGTCCGTCCCTCTCTTTATTATACTGGCCATCTCAATCCTCCTTCTTCCCCTCCACCAACCCAAACGCCACCCCAGCCCACCCTCCACCTCCTCCTCCTCTCGGCTTTCAGCCCTTTTTAGTTGAGCGACTCAAGGCAAACGACTTCAGTCACTGCCAAGGCTTCGTCTCGAGAGGACTGTCGTCGAGACAACTCCCCACACAACAACACACACAAACAACTTGGCCGTGTTACTACATTTTCTACCCGCATTTTCGGACTTTGAAATTTTTTCCGGTTTCGACAAAACAGTGAAAGCTCCGACTCGACTCGACTATTTTTTGAAAAAACAATTTTGGGATCCGATCCAGACATCAACCACCACCAACAACAACAACAAAACGTGAGTCCCAATTTCGCCAACCAATTGAATTGAAAAAGAGAAAGAGAAAGAGGTCGACGACGACGACCGAGTTCCCAAACTGGCGCTGCTCGAGCATCCCTCCTCCCAGGGAGGCTATTCGCTTTCTTTCCTGGCCAATCCGGCGACATCAGCCGGACTAGGATCAGCCATGGTGGGCGACCTGTTAGATCAGCAACAACAGCGATCCGAATTGCATTCGCATTCCCGTGACGGCATTCAAGTGACGGGCAAGCTGGCCCTCAGCCACTCCTCTTCCTCCTCCACGTCCGGTGGCAGCAGCGCACAGGCGGCCGTCGCCACCTCTGTCATCCGGCGCAGTCCCGACAGCCCCGACAGCAGCAACGAGGACTCGGCCTGGTTCCTCCGCCAAGTTCTCCAACAGCAACAACAAGAGCGCAGTGAGGCCGCCGCCGATCAAGTCGACGAAGGTGCTCCGCTGACTCCGGCCACATCGCCCGCTCGCGGCATCCGCAGAGCCCGCCACCATTCCAGCGCTTCCGCCGACGAGGAGGAGGAGCAGCGCGAAAGAGAGCGGGCCATTGACGAAGAAGAACTGGAGGCATTGAAAAAGGAATCGTCGGCCGACGAGGAAGACATTGAAGACGTCGAAGAATCCGGAGCGGAGGAAGTCGAAGAGAAGAAGAAGGCCCGCGTCGAGTCTATCGTCTCGACCATGCGCACCTCGACGCCCGCCGCCATCAACGGCTGCAAGAAACGCAAACTCTACCAGCCGCAACAGCACGGGCACACGGCCATCAGCGTCGGCAAATTCACTTCGGAAGGCGAAGAGGAGGACGACGAGACGGACGAGCGCAACGATTCCCTGTCGGAGGAACAGCACGAATTGAGCATGGCCCGCGCACAGGCCTCTTCTCGCTCCAGCTCGACGGCCCAGCAACGCGACATGATCCAGCAGATCCAGCAACAACACAACCTCCAACAACAACAGCAACAGCAACAACACGATCCCATCCGATCGCTCCAGGAGCGCATCGCCTCGCTCCACCAGCAGCGATTCGCCGCTTTGCAACGCGCCGAGAAACCGCATCAGACGGAACAACCGGCCCAGCAGCAGCAACAGATCCGTCGTCCAGTCAGAGACGACGCCGGACGGACTCGCAATCCGCTCCACCAGCCCAACTTCAATATGCGCTCGACGGGCGATTTGAGTCACGTCAGCCAGGCCCATGCCGCCTACCTGGACGCTACCCGACGCCTACTCATGGAACAGCAACAACAGCGCCAACAGCAGGTCAAACCGGTCCAGCAGCAACAGCAACCGATGGCCCAGCAGCCGGCGCCGGCCAAGGAGCCGATGGCCACGGAACTGGAAGGTTTGGCCGAGATGCTGAAATCCGAATTGGCCTCGTCTTTGGCCCAGTTGGTGGACAACACATTGTCGCGTTTCGCCGCCCAGCAGCAACAGCAGCGCCGCAACGTCATCGTCAACTCGACTTCGTCGAGCAACAAATCGTCGTCGGTGGACGCCGAGTCCGAGTTGAGCAAATTGCAGCGAGGCCGCGTCATCGACCGCGGACTGCGCAACGGAGACTTGGCCGCTCTCGGCCTGACGTCGCCGTTCCTGCGGACGCCCTACGGTCCGCTTCCGCACCATCTCTTCCCTCAGCAGCAGTCTCCCAATGCGGCTCTTAACCACATTGTCAACTCGATCGGCGCTGGAATTCATCCGGCAGCCGCCGCCGCAGCCGCCGCCGCCGGTTTGGCCAACATCGGCTCGTTTGTCCAGCAGCAGCAACAACAACAGCAATCGAGCCAAGCGGAAGAAGACGCTATGGACGCTGACGCCGCCGAGCAGAATGAAGCGCTCAGTCTGGTCGTTTCGCCCAAGAAGCGCCGCTTCACCAACAACAACAACAACAAGACGACGTCGTCGGAGAGGAACGGCGACGAGAGTCCGGTGCCCAACAGCGCCGAGACTCGCCTCTCTCCCCTGGAGATTTCTTTAATTAACCAAAGTTCCAGCGCTCATTCGCCGCCGCCGTCGCGCACCCCGACGCCGCCCAGCCAGCGCTACGCTCCTCAGCAGCAGAGCCAACAACAGCAGCAACAACAACAACAGCAACCGTCAGTGGGTCCGCCGCCTTTGTTGCATCATCCGAGTCTCTTCTCCAACTACTCGGCCTATTTCGCGGCGGCAGCCGCCGCCGCCGCTGCCGGAGCCCAGGCCGCTTCTTCCTCTCAGCGGAGCAAGAGTCCGGCCGAGCTGGACATGACTTCTCCGTCGACGTCGTCGCTGTTGCATCCGGCTCTTTTGGCCAGCCACCACCACCACCACCACCAGCGCAGCCACCACCACAGCAGCCACCACGACAACACGGACCGTCATTCCGAGTCGTCGGACGGAGCCAGCCCTTACGGCAGCGTCCACCAGTCGTCGACGCTGACGCCGATGCATCTTCGTAAGGCCAAGTTGATGTTCTTCTGGTGCCGCTACCCCAGCTCGTCCGTCCTCAAGACTTTCTTCCCCGACGTCAACTTTAACAAGAACAATACGGCCCAGCTCGTCAAGTGGTTCTCCAACTTCCGGTTAGTCTCGTTTGGCTTTTTTCGTCTCTTTTTCTTTATTATTATCTCGGCCGTCTTTTGTCCGACGCGTTTCCGTTGAAACACGACGAAATATCCTGCGGCCTTCTTTTTTCGCACGGCCAAGAGGAAGAAAACTCTTTGGGCGGATGTTGCGTCCATGCGGGCCACTGCGATAAGAATCGCCATTGAGTAGTAGACGTACGTAGTTGCTCGTAGTTGAGGAAACTGGAGCCTTATGGTGGCCGGGCAACTCTCTGTCTGTCTGTTGTTTGGGTCGGAAGAAGAAGAAGAAGACGTGTCGAGATGATAGGAGAGAAAGCGGGTGGGAACCGACGTCGTCGTCGTCGATTCATTCCAGATTTAATGAAAAGCAACAGCGCCAAGAGCTGCTGGGCACAAAGAGCAGAGTTTCCCCTATTCTGTTTCTCTTTGGGCACCGCTTGCTGCTTGGCAGTAAAGCGTGTCGTTCGCTGCGATCCATGTTAAACAGTGGTTGTAACCTATTCGCCGTTGTCTGTCCGTCCAACAAGGAGCGGAGCAGAGCAGCAGGAGCAGATAGATCCAATCCGTGGATATACACCGTCCGTCTCTGCTCTCTCTCTCTACCGCCATATCACCCTCTTGCTTGGCCAACATCTCGGGGGGAATCAGCACGTTCATTAGAACATTATGCACTGTCAAGCAGCGTGTCTCGCTCTTCTCCTCGCTCCTCTCTCTCTTCTATGTGCGCTGAAAGCTACCGGTCCCTTCTCTCTCTTTCTCCCTAGAGCTAATGGACAAGCCCTTTCTCTTTCTCTCCCGTCTCCATCCCTCCTCCCCCATCCCAGCAAACTGCCAAGTCGCGAATCCCAACTTCGTAATTGAGCTTTAAAGCAACCCAACCAGCCAAATACTAGCAGCAGCAAGCAGCAAGCAGCAGCAGGAGCAAACAGCATAGACGGGGCAAAAAGCGCACAAGGTCCGGCGTGAATCTACCGCGCTCTTTTCGATAAAAGCTTCAAACCAACTTGACTCGTCTCGGCACTTTTTAACCAGCTCAATCCAACCAGGAGTAAGTAGCTTGGCTCCACCAAGTTTCCAAGAAAACCGACAATACATCAACAGCAGCAGCAGCAGCAGCAACGCACAGTGTAGATGGTCGGTCCGAGGAGGTGGGCGGAGCTGTGCCAAAACAATTGCCCAGCCGAAATGACGTCGAGAGACGAAAGAGAAGAAAAAAGGTGGGAGGGAGTTGTCCAGTTTTCTTGTGCCCGTCATCAAGTCACGGAAAACCACACCCCGTTCCGTCTCGGTCGACCAACACACGAACGAGCTGTAAATTCAATAGAAGGTCATCTCTCATCGCCGCACACAAAAGTCCAACCCTTTCGCCTTGTCTTGAGGTGCGTGCGCGCGTCCCGGCCCAGTCTTTTTCCGTCTTCTTTTGAAACCAACAGCGTTACCTACGGGATTCTCCTAATTAGACAATCCCGTGCCAAGAGAATGCCAACAGAGAACAAAAAAAAAGCCGGAGAGAGAGAGAAAGTACTAGGTAAAAAGAAGAACCGCATTCATTATGGAGAAACTTGCGGGCGCCGGCTCCTCCTCCTTCACGAAGGTGATAATGAATTTAGGTTAAAGTGAAATCCTCAAACTCGACCAGAAAAAAAAAGTTACGGGCCAGTCTTTAATTCCCCGAACGCGGTGCTCCCTCAGTCGGCTCTCCGCCGAGTTCCATATTTGATATAAAATCCGCGGACGGACGAGTCAGCCGCCGTGTAGACAATGACAGGTGCGCGTCGCCGCCGAGGCCGAGGAAATTCACACAACACGGCACAAAGTGTTGCTGCTGCTGCTGTTTCCAACTTTGCCATTACAATCAGAGCTGGCGTTCCTTTTTTGCATGGGCGGCGCGCACTCATCTTTGCAAAATAGATGGGGACGGCCACGCAGATTGTGCGCATCTCATTACTGCCGGATAGAGGGCCGCCGCTTCATTATGCAAACCTACACCCCTTACTACTGTACTGTACACCAACGGCATCGCGCTAGGTTTACCTTTCGCATTTAGACGTAGGAATAGGGGTGAGCGCAGTGACAATTAGCAGCTGGCGTCGCTCTCTTCTTCTTCTTCTTCTTCTTCTTCTTGGTGGAGGCGAGAGTGACAGCTAGGGAGCAGGCCTTCTTTTTTTGCGCCCAATTTGATGGAGGGGGTCTAATCCATGTTTGTGCTTGCCATTATGAACTTGACCATTTGCAACGCCGATTATAATTGCAATTTTCCTCATTTGCATATCCACAGGGAATTCTATTACATCCAAATGGAGAAGTACAGCCGCCAATTATTGAGCGAGGGGGTGGTCAATGCCGATGACATCCACGTCTCGCCCGACTCGGAGCTCTTCCGCGCCCTCAACCTCCATTACAATCGCAACAATCACATCGAGGTGAGATTACAAGTTTCTCTTCTGTTTTGCCCCTGACCTTTTAAACATCGAACGACGCCATTGACGTCGGACCCAATTTGAACAAAAGACTTATATGTTTTCGATTTTGTTTATTCCTATCAATAGGTTCCGGCCCCGTTTGTTTTCGTCGTGTCGGAGACGTTGCGCGAGTTCTTCAAGGCAATCCAAGCGGGCAAGGACGCCGAACCCAGCTGGAAGAAAGCCATTTACAAGATTATCGCCCGTCTCGACGAGCAGGTCCCAGAGTACTTCCGGACGCCCAACTTTCTCGAACACTTGGAATGAACATCCCTTGAAACATCCGAGTCTATTACAATAGCTGGCCTCTGTACAAAAACCCCCTACCCTACCCTTCTCACCCAAACCCCTCGCTTATTCAAAAGAAGCCTTAAAAAACATTGAAACGTTCCGAGGCTCTTTCTCTCCGCAACATTTTGGCGATTCTTTTTGATTCGAAAACAAATACGACCGATATTCCCTTTTTTCTTAAATTGATTGCATTGATCGACGGATAAAAACCCAATCCTGTGCCTTGGCCGGCTGCCTTTTGCAAGCCATATATAATCCCCCTTGCTTTTTCTTCTTCTTAAACGGAGTCATATCAACGTCATTTCCTTAACTTCTTCTATTCTGGAAGAAACAAAACCGCCCTCCCCACCTAACAAAAAAAATCACTAGAGACTTTTTTCTGGAAAATAAAACTTTTTCCAATTGAATTAGTGAGAGAAAGAGAGAGAGAGAAAACAAGAGAAGCGACCGTTTCCAGTGTATGCGCGCCTGTTACTGTCCAGGTGCCGATAGTAAGTTGCACGAAGTTTGGAAAGAGAGAGCAGAGCAGAGCGAAAAAAAGAAAGAAAAAGAAAAAAAGCATTCCATTATTTATGCAATGATTTAATAGATTTTTCCTTGCATATGGTATACAGATGTTTCCTTTCGTCAAGGAATTTGCGCGTATCACGTATTCCTCGAATGTAAAACTCTTTTCTCGCCCCCAATCCCCCATCTCCACACTCTTCTGATGTTGCCTTTCCGCCGACACCGTTTGTGTGTTTTCGTCGATATAACATAAATTTGTTTAAGTTTTTCTAAAACCTTAAAAAAAAGTAGTAACGTGCTGTGCGTGTGTGTGTTTTTCTCTTCTCTCATCCCTTTTATATGAAAATATTTCATCATAACACCTCACACTCTGTCTCTGAGTCATCCCTAGTCACTATCCTACTATTATCTCCACCGAACACTTATAGTTGCCCCATCCCTACTCCCTCAGCGGCGCACTCGAGTGAGACACAAAAAAACAACAGTTTTTTTGACAGTTCCAAATAGCCCACCTGGTCCTTAGACTAAAAAAATGAAGAAGTAAAATGAAAACAAAAAAAGAAAAAGAAAAAAAAGATGCGAACGCTATTTAAATTCGACATACCAATCGCACGTTTTTATATAATTTCGTTTGAATGTTCTATGACAAAAAAGATTGCTGCACCACTGAGCCAGTTGTTTTTATCTCCTTCGAATCTTCCTATTCCATTACATTGGAAAGAAAAACACCGTTCTTTTGCGGAAAGAAACCCCGTTTTTCTCCATGATTATTATTATTACATGTCTCGTAGGTAGGCACTGTGCACAATTTGTCGTCTCTTATACCGATGGTATTTTCTTACATTTCTCTCTCGTTCTCTTTCTCCCGAAATATTTCTTGAATAAAAAAATACACCTCTCCTCATTATACATAAAACTCGTGTGTTAATATTTTGTCTTTATTGGAATAGCTTTTTGTGAATTAAAAAAATACCTTTTACAAAAAGCGGGCGGAAATTGACGTACAAAAATTGGCAAACTTTCAACTAACAAGAAAAAATATTTCAAAACAATTATATGTCAAACTTCGACAGTCATGTCGACGGTCATTCCAGGGATTTTCCCTTTAAGGTCGTTTAGTTTGGGGTTTTCCGTACGCGTATGCCATACGTAAACCTGTAATTCAATGGGTAAAACGACGATGAGATGAGACACTAACGAGAGCCACCAAAATGTAATAACTTTACCTTGGTACACTTGTCAGCTTTGGGTTCCAGATCTGCTTTTGTAACGACAGCTGCTAAAATGGTGGATTCTTGATAACCCCTTGGCGCGTCAAAGGAGAACTCTGCTTTAGGATTGTCTAGCAACAATCTACAACAGCAAAAAAATACGCCCGATTAGTTTACGAACAATGACGGGCATCGGATTATACGAGCTTTACTTCAAATTGATAGCGAAACCGGCCATATCGATCGCAAATGGACGCTCAGGTCTCCAGCTAGTATAATATTTTTAGAAAAAACCAAAAAAAAACATTTATTATTAGTCCTTTTTCAGTTATAAACGATTGAAACATAATGATACATTAACCAATATTGAACCAATTTGGCCAACAGTTACAGTGACCAGGTAGGACAATGAACAAGTTTATACTCAGTTTCTGGGTATTATATGGCCATATCGGTTCAATATTAGTTTGTACACAGGTTTGTACTCCGATAGGCCTGCCGGCCGATAAAACTACCGTTCAAAAATCTTACCCTGTTGACCAGTTGGCCACTTTGCCGTGTTCGTCGAGTATCGGCCTTTCAAACCGCACACTACCGACAAGTCCGACGGGCCAAACAGAGGCTTTCTTGGTTGTTCGCATCTGAGAACCAACAACAATAGTCAGTTTAATTCAAGGTAATAAAGGGATTCAAAGTAGTGCAAAAGACAATGGGACAAAAGTTCTCATGCTTAGGCACAGGTTCAAAATCATGCAAACCTCTTCAAAAAGCTCTAGACTGTACGTATTATCGTCATCGGCGAAGAAGACAACGGCGGGTTTACGGGGATCAGCGTGATTTCGAAGCCATTCGAGAGCCGTGTTCCGTTGCCTCACTCCGCGGGGTTTCTTCCACTGAGGGTCCTACGAAACGAAAAATGTGACTCATAGGTGGCAGCACATCACGATGATGAAATGCAAGCTGAAATTCAATTTACATCCAAGAGTAATTTCCATTCTTTTGGAGTTTCTGCATTTAAATGTGTATAAGAAAGCCCAGATTGAGCCAACAAATTTGTGACTAATGGAGTTTTAGTCTCTGAATCTTCTACAACGATCCAGTGGAAGTTTGGGACAAGAAGAAACGTTTGAGATATTCTGTGGATGAAAAAACCTCCGTATTAAAGAACACAAATGAAAATATTTTTATTACATGTCGAAACCAACCTGGTAAGCTCAGCCTTTTGGAGTGGTCTAGTATGTGTTGGTGTAATCGCATAGATTATGGGTAAGCTCTCAAGGTTTTCATATGGGTTAGATATTTTATGTTTCGCCAACAGCTGCTTTAGTCTTCCAATCTATAAACATTAACAAGGAAATAAGTTTCGTAGGTGTCTCTTTAAAAAATAAATATGTAATTCTAGGTGTTACCTGAGCTCTGAGTTGCCTAGATTGTAATGACACTGCTTTACTATCATCCACTACAGAATAAATACCTGGTTCAGGTAAATTCACTGCAAGAAAAAGTAAAATTGATTTCTGAATTGAGAAAACTAAGGTTAAAACCTAGTCATACCCATGAGTTTTAATCCCAGCATTACACAAAATATAACTAAAGTGGTAAAGACGAGAAATCGGCATGATTTAACGTTGACAGCTCTTGGTGACAACATTTCTTGAGTGACACTTGAAAGAACGAATTTTCACCGTTCTTGATACATTAGCTGCTGCAGTGCACACTGAAAAGACACTGAGACGAAAATAGGAAAAATAAACTGAAAAGAAGACAATTAGTTGAGGAATTCAACTTTCATCACGAAGCTGAAGGCTACCGAACAAAAACCCTTGAGGCCACACACGACCAGAAGGCAGCGTCGACTGCTGCTGCTATATTTTGCCTTGTTATAGTTATTTGGTTTCTTTTCTTCATGCGTCGCACGGAAGAACGAAGAAGGTTTATACAGTCTGGCCGTTCGTTGACTGGGGTTCATCGAGTATCGTATCGCAGAGAATAAATGTAGAAACGACAAATTTAAAACAAGAATACCTTTACATAACTAAGCGTCAAGCCATACTTGGATTTTATATTTGTGTTGGCAAACATGTTCTACTTTCACGATATTTTGGAATGCTGATAGCGCAAGACTTATTGTGCGGCTTCATCTCGGTAAAAGAAATGGTGCGTGTTGAATTATGGTTAAGTTTGATGACTTGTCTTCATTTTCAGAAAGTTTGCCTTAAAAGTCATTTTTCGTTCCGTTCCGTCTACTATGCTTTCTTTTTTTTTTCTCGTTTGCTTTCACTTGACTAGACCTAAGGTAATTACCGAGATCGTTTTCTACCCTCTTCCGGTTAAAACAGGTCGCCTCTGTCTGTGGTGTCGGTAATTATTTCGAGTCACCTACGCCAGTAAAGCTGGTGAAGAGTTTATACTGGACAAGTTTAGCTAGCATTATAATCTGAAGATTCTACAACTTAAATTTTGTTAGCATATTTCTACATTTCAAAATTGTAAAACGTGGTGCATATCGAATAGTCATGATACACTACCCATTATTACTACTACAGTTTGTACTGTAATGGGTACATCGTCAGCGCGCTGGCGTGGCAAGTTGGACTACTGTAGTTCGATCCCGAACTTGGACGTAAATATTAACACAGTCCCAGCTCCGCTATAACTGTAAAATAGTTGATAGCGGCGTTCGGCCTAAGGCCTTCTGTGGAAAACAATCAGTTCTGTGCGATGGCTTGCATTCAACTTGAGTGCAATGTTACGCATAATACTGGAACAATTTTTCAACAAAATCACGACCAAGGCCAGTCCTATCAAAGTTTGTCACAGCGCCTCGAGCGGCAACTGTTGAAACATGCGGCCGGCTGGAGTGCTGGACTTAGATTCGGTATATTGGTATAAGACTAGATACTCTGCACTCCACAATGATTGATCTTGTATTAAATTACTAATATCTACTTTCAAGACGTGTAAAACAAATAAGGTCACAACTTTTCTTATGCCTACAAGTTTAACTTTTGAAAAATCTTCCGAAGTGCCCAACCGTTCTCCGGGTTTCCAAATAACCAAAAAACTGTTTATTGCGAATTTAGACTAAAATTTACAGAAAAAGGTTCTAGAATAAAAAAAAAGGTTTGTTACTTTGACAGAATTCTCTATCCTTAAACTTTAAAAAGTTAATTTGGTGCTCGCTATTTTTGTGTGAACGAATCTTCAGCAAACCAAGATAAGGTATCACTTTCAGTTTGTCATTGCGCTATATAATCACTCGCTTCATCGCGTGACGAATCTTTAATAGTAATCATTGAGTTTATTTCCAAGAAACCAAGACAAAGATCGAAGATTTGTCCCTGCCAATGATATGGGTTAATTTGTATCACGTGGAATACTTTAGATTCACCCATTCCGTAAGAAATGCTGGTTTTTTTTTTGTCGGGAACTTTTATTGAGCCTCGGCAAACGCCTTTTATCTCAGGGACTACAACAGGACTTTTGAGTGACCCTTTTTCCACTTGCCGAGATTAGATATCAACCATCGATGAAATTTTCATGGAATGACCATTGACGTACATGATTCCCTTTATATGTTCAACGAATTGTAATACACGACAAAATGTTTTTATAAGTCATGAATTTTATTATTGCATCTCACATAGAACAGTATTTCCAAATTGATCTCTCTCATTCTCAAATTTAAGGGTTCGGCACAGAAAAAATTTTAAGATTTCCGGATCCAGAGGCGATCCAAGACGACGGCCAGTGAAGGCAACCGTTTACGTCTGAACGGCCGGTTAAGGCGATCCAGAGGCGATCCAAGACGACGGCCAGTGAAGGCAACCGTTTGCGTCTGAATGGCTGAGGAAGGCGATCCAGAGGCGATCCAAGACGACGGCCAATTAAGGCAACCGTTAGCGTCTGAATGGCTGAGGAAGGCGATCCAGAGGCGATCCAAGACGACGGCCAGTGAAGGCAACCGTTAGCGTCTGAATGGCTGAGGAAGGCGATCCAGAGGCGGATGAAGACGACGGCCAATTAAGGCAACCGTTTACGTCTGAACGGCCGGTGAAGGCGATCCAGAGGCGATCCAAGACGACGGCCAGTGAAGGCAACCGTTTGCGTCTGAACGGCCGGTGAAGGCGATCCAGAGGCGATCCAAGACGACGGCCAATTAAGGCAACCGTTTACGTCTGAACGGCCGGTGAAGGCGATCCAGAGGCGATCCAAGACGACGGCCAATTAAGGCAACCGTTTGCGTCTGAACGGCCGGTGAAGGCGATCCAGAGGCGATCCAAGACGACGGCCAATTAAGGCAACCGTTTGCGTCTGAACGGCCGGTGAAGGCGATCCAGAGGCGATCCAAGACGACGGCCAATTAAGGCAACCGTTTGCGTCTGAACGGCCGGTGAAGGCGATCCAGAGGCGGATGAAGACGACGGCCAATTAAGGCAACCGTTTGCGTCTGAACGGCCGGTGAAGGCGATCCAGAGGCGATCCAAGACGACGGCCAGTGAAGGCAACCGTTTGCGTCTGAACGGCCGGTGAAGGCGATCCAGAGGCGATCCAAGACGACGGCCAATTAAGGCAACCGTTTGCGTCTGAACGGCCGGTGAAGGCGATCCAGAGGCGATCCAAGACGACGGCCAATTGAGGCAACCGTTTACGTCTGAACGGCCGGTGAAGGCGATCCAGAGGCGATCCAAGACGATGGCCAATTAAGGCAACCGTTTGCGTCTGAATGGCTGAGGAAGGCGATCCAGAGGCGATCCAAGACGACGGCCAGTGAAGGCAACCGTTTGCGTCTGAACGGCCGGTTAAGGCGATCCAGAGGCGATCCAAGACGACGGCCAATTGAGGCAACCGTTTACGTCTGAACGGCCGGTGAAGGCGATCCAGAGGGGATCCAAGACGACGGCCAGTGAAGGCAACCGTTGATATCATTTACGGAAAGGGAAATCGATTCGAAGGGTGGAGGTGGGGGTAATATACAATCAAATATCTCCTGTAAAATATAAACTTAAATCCTTTACACTCTTATCAACACACGGATTGGCTCGAGAACCTTTCGGCGCTACGAACTAATCAATGTTGTGAATATCGAGTCCAAAGGTTTAGTCTATTTTCCCAGGAGATACATGACTGTAAATGACTTGATCGGGTTCCTTATCTCGTCCAACGGCGTGGGTTACATATGCACCGAAGAACGTGACAAGATGGTAGAAAAAGTCTTTGTCTTCGGCTGCAAAGATTGCCGGCAACCACGGTTCACGTGTAACTTCATACATTATCTCCAGGTATTCTCGGGTAGAAGGTATATCGAAGAGAATCACTTGTGGGCTGTTTTCAATGTGCCACCATCGGCCTGTGACGACATTGACGCCAATGGTTCGCATCATTCCAATAGCGACGCCAACTGGGCCGTTAGGGTCTAATTCCATTTGAATGACTTGGGATAACGTTGTTTCTCCGTATGCCGGACCCACGACGAAATATCTTTCACATGCCCATGCAGCCGCTTGTGAAGCAACCATTTTGAGGGTCTCGAACATTTCGGTTTGTTCGTTGCAGGCCTCAAAGTTGATTTCGAAAGCACATAACGCATTTCGGACACCATCGGGAGTACAGTAGTTGCTGTAGTCAGGAGGAGACGGAGGGGTGTTGGTGCATTCGCTTTCTGATTGCGCGCGTTCCATCCAGTCCAATTCCACGTTCTCTTGGTCTTCGGCAGTAGGGGTGTATAAAACAAAAGTTTCATCTTCGTCGTCCGAGTCTGAATCGTCTGGTTCTTGTTGCGATTCTTGTCCGTTGTCCAATAAAAAGTCGCAGGTATATTCTTCTTGCGACAATATTTGTTCGTCGTCCAACAAATGATCGTAAGAAAATTGGGGTAATTCGTCGACGGATGTAACTGGATCCGCTTCCGTAAAGGAGGAGGAATCGACTGAAGGTGTCCATTGTGCCCAAGCTGGTAAAGAAGTGTCGGTTTCCCAAACATCGGCGATAGGGAAGGTCTCGTCGGATGGTGGAAGCTCAGGAGAGGATTCTGGAAGAGGTGAAACGGATGCGATGTCTGCGGATGCGATGTCTGAGGATGCAAATGCGATGTCTTCGGTGTTCTGAGGTGAGGGCTCAGATGCCGAAACAATTTCGCTTTCTTCGCTCCTTCCATCCTCTCCTTTTCCGTTGTCTTTCTTGTTCTTATTGAAGTAGTAATACGCCGCGGCGGATGCCACTGCCGCTCCGGCCAAGCCCAAGCATATCCAGCGTTTCATTTTGTGTAATGAATTGGAATTTGGTTTCGATTAATTATTCGGAGATTCGGAGGCGAATAATGTCGACTATGGTTAAGATCAAACGCTTCCGCAGTCGCAGTTATATTGTCAAAACCTGACAGAAGTTAGAACAGCAAGGTTCCTTCGTGAGGTTTATTTTCTTTTTAAATATATTCTATTAACTTTTTCTTCTTCTTGCTAATCAAAATAATTATCTTTATGTCATTTCATTTCTTGTTCAAAAGATTTCAACTTAGAAATATTAAGCCATTCAATTAAAATAATTATTTGAAGCCGACAATGTTCATGTTTATGTGGAGACTTTGACCATGCTTTGACAGCAGTCGACCGGATCGTCATTTCAAAAGCAAAAAGTTTAAAGCCTCTAAGCCGTGTTCAAACGTATAAGCTTTAATTATTAACGTGAACGTAAAGAGGTAATGTGAAAATGTTAAAACTTTAAAATTATTTTTCTTTTCCTGCAGTGCACTGTATATCTATTGTTTATTTTGCTCCTGCAGGCTTTGGCAGTGATATGTGACATGAACCAGGAAAAGACAGCAGCCCTGTAATAGAGACAGGTAACTTTTATAATTAGATGGATGTTTTTCATATTACATTTCCTCATTATGTTTTTAGAGTTGGGAGAAAGTTCAGGATGGAATACATATATAGCCAGCCCCCTCTGCGAGCACACCATCCCAACCACAGTATGCCACTTTACCTTCGTAATCATTATATTTTCATGCCTGTTTATTTACTGCTTTTCTTAGCAGTTATCTTTGTTGCAGTTTTGCCATAGCTTTGCTGTTTTCCTGAATTCAAGCAGATCCAAAAGAAGTAAGGACCTTCTGTCGGAAACTCTGCCCCCCTCCCAAAAAAGAAGCTGTCTTTCTCACTTGGCTTGTGGAAGTAAGTTTTACTATTGTAACTATTTTTCATCATCATCAAAACAAACATCTGTTTCAACTAGAGATGGGTATGAAGTTGCATTGGTTTACTTTCGAACGTCGTGCATGGATACACTCGATCAGTATCCTTCAGCAGACGGTTGCAAATGGGAACGCTCGCGCCATTAAATGCACGAATATCACGTATGACGTATCACTGACCGGGATCAAGAAAGTGCAACAGGTGTTAGCCCAGTCGGAAATGCTTGAACTTTATTGCAAGATGACGAAAAAGCCGCCGGATTAAAAGTGGTCTATAGGGTCTCTACTGACTTGACTTGTGATTATAGAATTACACACGTTTCTACGTACTGATTCAACAACTTATGGCAACGAAGCAAGTTCGTAGTTCTGCCTTGGAGTAAGAAAGGCAGCGGATCACTAATGCTACAAGGGGGGTATAGGAGATCTTTCTCCTTTACTTCATTACTTCTAGGTTTAGCCTTCGTAACTTCTATTCGAATTTTTCTCAACCGTTGTTCTGTAGGTGGGCGAAGTCTCAAAAGTTACAACAGCATGAAGTTAGCCCCGAAAGAGCTAGCTCGTGAACATAATCGAACCCCTTTTTTGGCGAAATTGGATGATAAGCCCACTGAATCAACCGTGCAGTGTGGGTGTACACATTAAGCGAGCTCGCATTATTTAGTTTAATAATGGGGTAGATTATAAGTTCCATATTGAAAAAAACTGGCAAAATAATATAATTGCGTTTCCAATTTGTTTTTGAGATGACAGGAAAAAAATTGCATAATGCAATGGGTGGGCACCTGTTGTGTACCAAGATCTCACACGGCAAACGAGGGCGTATGTAAAATTTCGGCTATATTTTTTCTCAATTATACGTATTTCGTTTATCTGTGGTGAATTTTTTATTAATTGGACTTTTAAAGCCTTGCGATCCGCTTTTGTTGACGCTCAGGGCATTCTATTGCCCAACAGAAAAGTTGGCTTTATGGCTACAAAAGTGTAACCAACCCTAGAACAATAAGAACGCCAGTTCGACCAAGGACCGACCCAGTCTTCGATGGCGAGTTGGCGAGGTTTTGGGAGGTATTCCTTTTAAAAGACATGTGAGTTTTAGAGTTTAAAAATTTGGGTTGGGGAAAAATGTGAAGTGTCCCGATTGATGAAGATCGTTGATTTTTCGTAGATTCTTAAAGGGAAAGTTCTCATACGTTGCGGAAAATAAAATTCATCTGAGAGGGGCTGGGGATGGGCTGCCCGGTTGCCTCACGACCCGCAAGATCTCTTTATAGTGACAGTTTGGAAACCCCTTTTTGTCAGACGCAATAGTTTTCCAAACCCTAAAAAGGCGCTGATCGACGACGAGTTAAACTACTGGTACCGCAAGTCAAATTTTGAGGATTGCCGTATCAGTAGTTTTCGGTAGTCTGATAATGTCGATACCGCTGTAGCCAAACCATGGGCGGATGCCCCGGATCGGACAACCCACGAGATTCTTCGCAAATTGAAAATATGTTTGAAAGTACGCCTACTCTTAGATTAAAGCTACCGGGAGCTGCTATATCCTTTTAATTTAGGCCCGTAATTCGCTTAAGCCGTATTCTCACTTAAGCTACACTATTTGTCTACCCCAAGTTCAGCCAGTTCTGGTATCACCATTTAAGAGTTGAGTGAGCGTTATCCCATCAGGGTGAGCTGGAATTGGCTATCTTATTGAACGAAACGGCATATTTTGTTGTTTGCCTGTGTCTCACAACAGTTGAGTTGAACATGTTTTCCTAACTGCCACACGTTGTGTGACGGTTGCGACGGTACGATGGATACTGATAAGTTGGCATGTATAAAAGAAGGTTGAACTGTAGTACACTCCTTAGACCATCACGGGTTAAGCTCGTACCGGCAATAGGAAAACATTGAAACTGAAATTGATCCGATTGACATTTTTGAGAAAAATTATCCGAATTTTTTGCCTACATGACATGCGCGTCTGCATGTGGCTCGGGCGGGTGGTACAAAGGTGTTTTTGAATGCGGTGAAAGAGCTCCGCTTGCACTGGCGTAAGGCAACCGAGACAGTTTCTGAAACCAGTAAAGTCTGCGTTAACGTTTGCTTGATGAGGAGCTATTTTATTTTTTGAATAATAGACAAAAAAAAAAACTTTCCGCATCTCCTATCTCGCTGTTGACACTGATGTATTGGCGGCGTTGGAACAAACTGTTAAAAAACGTTGCATGTGGAGAGAAATAAAAACCCGAGACACACCGTACATCTGCTGTTTAATATTAATCACCTTTGAATGACGTGTCATATAAAAGATGGTTTTGAAGTGGTAGTGTCAAACTTCCATGTAGCCACCTCATCGCATTTTAAAATATAAATAGCCTTAAATCTGCCTCACAGCGCATACACTGCTCTGCGCTGCAGCTTACCAGTACAGTTACAGCGTACTTGAAATTCACAAAATGCGTCTCTCTGTCAAAATTGTAAGTATGGTTTCTATTGGAAATATGCTTTGAAATATAACTTCAGTATTAAACGACACTTGCATTGATTTGGTATACAATCTTCTATTAGTCATCACTCTTGATCGTTTTGTGCGTTTCCGGAGTATTCTCGTCTCCAAGCGGTAAGTCGCTGCAGATCTCAAGATAGTTGCTTTCGATTATATACCAAGAAAAAATTTGTTTAAAATAAATTAGCCTAGTTATCAAATGATATATATTGAATAGTACGATACGTCCGTTTACAGTTTATTCACTATAAAGCCTAAACAAGTGTATTTTTTTGCAACAGTTGACCGGGATCAGGCAACATGGGGTGCTTGCCGCTCTAAATGTGGGAAGCTCTTTAGTGGAGATTTGAGTGATGACGCCCAGTATGCATGCCTCATAGGTTGCTGCCCTACAGTACGTTCTTTGAGTCATCAAGGTAAATATTTATTGCATAGAAAAAGGTTTAATTGTCAGCAATAGTAACTTTGGTTTCGAATATGGGTTTAGTTCATAGCGAGGTTCAGCAAGAAGAAGAAGAAGAAAGAGCCGTAGCTGACGCTGATACCCTAAAGGAATATAAGAAAAAATTTCCTAAAATTTATGCCTGGAATAGTTGCGTGACCAAAATTGCAAAAGACCCGTCAAATGTGTTCAAAGGTATTACAGAGTGCTGCAAAAATCCACCTGTTTAACAGATTGACAGAGAACTCCCATTGGATCTGAAAAACCCCTTGAAAGATAAAGAAATGTAATAATGTTGTTGAAACAAGCAAATAAAACTGAGTTGAATAGTTCAAAGCATTTATTGGGAGAAAGCGCGCATCATCAGCCTAGTTACTTGACCGTCGGTTGACGTTCAAATTGCGCGAACGAAGACGACAACGCTCCTTTTCTAAATACTTCCGTCACAATGACGGGGAAGGAAAAAGACTGAAAGCTGACGACTAAGATACTGTCTGAGCGAGTCATTTGGTCGGCCAGGACAGCTTGGTGGCATAGTTATCGATGTCCTACCGATATCCTACTGATATCCACATCGAGTAACTGGAATCGTCCGAATCGACGATGTAATCCTTTTTATACGCTACTGTGACGAATGCAACCAAATCGCTACTTCACAATTTCAGGAAGCAAAAAGCTAATGCCTGTTTGAGAGAGGTTTAATGTCGCTTTCGCTTTCTGCTTGGAGGTCCCTCCCTTCTCTTACAGGACTCATGCGTGATAGCCTAAACACGGTAATTTAGAATAATTTTGTGCGTGGCTCGGGCGGATGGGTCAAAGGTGTATCCGATTTCCGAATGCTGCAAAGTACGTCGCTTGTTTGAGCGACGGGCAGAACTAGGCATTCTAACATACTAGCAATTCTTGTCCAAACAATTGAACTTCTTGAAATTTAAGGTTCAAATAATGTGTTCCAAAAAATAAAAAGCAGTTTTATATGTGACAATTTATTTCCTACGTGTTATTACATATAATCAGATCGAATTGCAAAAAAGACAAAAGTGGGTCGTTCTTTATTTTTGTCTTCTTCTTCTTTCGTTCCTACCCTGCCTGGACATAGGGAAACTGGGGCAGATTCTGAAACCGATAAAAAGTCTGTTTGAGAATCTGTTTAAAAGTCTGTAAGTTCGTAGAATGTGTTGAAGTTTCATGATGAAGACCCATTTATTTATTTTTCCCTGGGAAACAGACAAAAACTGTTCGCATCTCTTAGCTCGCTACTGAAACTGATAAATGGACGGCGTTAGCACAAATCTGTTGAAAAACGTTGCATGTTGCATGAGAGAAATAAATACCGCATAGGAGATACCGTACCGGTACATTTCTTTGATCCAAACAATTCTGTTGAATCCTTTTGAATGACGTGTCAAGTAAAAGGTGGTAGTGTCAAAACTTCCATGTAGCCACCACCTCATCGCGTTTTCAAATATAAATAGCCGTAAGTCTGCCTCACAAGCGCATACACTGCTCTAAAAAGCTGAAGCTTAACAGCACAGTTACTTTTCTTTCCAAAATGTGCCCACTACTCCAAATTGTAAGTACGCTTTCTATTTGAAAATATTATCTACAATAACTTCAATATCCATTTATTATATTGGTTTGGTGCTCGATACTCTATTAGTCATCATTATTCTTGATCGTTTTGTGCGCTTCCGGAGTATTTTCGTCTCCAAGTGGTAAGTCTTCACAGATTTTAAACTCATTAATTATGACTACGTACCAATAATACTATACGTCCAGCTACAGTTCGTTCACTATAAATCCTAAACATGTGTATTTGTTCACAATAGTTGACCGGGATGCGAAAACATGGGAAACTTGCCGCGATAAATGTGGGAAGTTCTTTACCGCTACTAGTGGAGCTATGAGTGATGATGCTCAGTATGCATGCATCAAAGGATGCTGCTCTACTTCTCTACGCTCTTTGAGTCATCATGGTAAATGTTTTTTTTTGCATAGAAATTGTCAACAAAAGTAACCATTTTCTCTTGCCATATTTGTCTCCGTTGGTTGCCTTTATGGAATTAGGTCATAGCGAGATCCTGCTAGACAAAGAAGAAGAAAGAGTCGAAGATATGAAGGAATTTAAAGAAAAATTTCCTAAAACTTTTGCCTGGTATGCTTGCATAGTCAAAAATGCAAAAACCCTGTCAAATTGGTACAGTGGTGTTACCGCGTGCTGCAAAGCTCCACCTGTTTAGGGGATTGCTTCCATTGTATTGAAATACCCCTAGAAAGATAACGAAATATAATATGGTGTTGATGCAAGCAAATAAAACTGAGTTGAATAGCTCAAATTATTTATTGGGAAGAAGGCATCATCAGCCTAATTGATTGACCGGTCGGTTGACGTTCGAATGCCATTGCGCGAACGAAGACGCCAAGGCTCCTTTTCTTTATACGTCCGGTCCCAATGACGGAGAAGGAAAAAGATTGAAAGCTGACGACGGCCAGAACAGCCTGGTGGCATAGTTATTTATAGAAAAATCGAGTGTAACTGGAATCGACGATGTAATCCTTTTTTAAACGCTACTGGACGAATGCGACCAAATCGCTCCTTAACAATTTCAGAAAGCAAAATGGTAATACCTATTTGAGACAGGTTGAATTTTGCTTTCTGCTTAGAGGTCATTCCTTTCCCTCACAGGGAAAGGAAGGAAGGTCCCAATTTACGAGATTCACACAAGAAACTCAGAACTAAATCATGATTTTCATCTGCTTTCCTTTTGTGAACCTCGTAAATTTGGACATCGTTGAGAGTCTCACAGATTTCTCATAAGACTTTTCGAATTGGAAAGATTGTTTTGCTATCTTATTGAACAAAACGGCATTTTCTTCAACTCACTGTGAATCATTTGCATTTATTGTTTCCTTGCGACTCACAACTGTTGAGTTGACCAGAATGCGGCATGGCACCCTAGAAAAACACCGTTTTACTGTCACTAGACATATTTTTCTCACAGTTGCTCCACCATGTGTGGGAAACCCCATACGGTTGCTACGGTGCAAGTGTCGTTGAAGCTGGCGTACGTATCAAAGGATGCTGCTTTGTAGCAGGCTACTTAGCTCGTACAAGCGAGTCCCGGCAATAGGAAGCCTTTAAAACCGAAATGGAACCGGTTGACGTTTTTTAAGGAGAATTAAATACCCAAAATTTTGTGCTTAGATGACATGTACATGTGGCTCGGGCGGATGGCTCAAAGGTAAGATTGCTCGCGTATGCTGTCAAAGTGCAAGACGTTCTATATTCTACGTGTTATTATGCACATAATCCGATGGGCTGCAAACAGGACAAAAGTGGGTGGTTCTTTATTTCTTTCTTCTTCCGTTCCTACCCAGCGTTCGTGGACATAAGGAAACCGGGCCAGTTTCTGAAACCAAGTCTGTTTGAAAGTCTGTAAGTTCGTAATATGTGTCGACGTTTGCATGTTGGATAGAAATAAAAGCGAGAAAGAGATCTGTTTGATATAAAGAATGCTGTGAGTCACCTGGATGACGTGTCAATTAAAAGGTGGTTTCGACGAAGCGGCACTGCGGCAGTACCAAACTTGCATGTCACCTCATCGCGTTTTTCAATATAAATAGCCTTATAAAATCTGCCTCACAACGCATACATTGCTCGAAGCTGAAGCCTAACAGCACAGTTATTACTTCTCAATCGGAAAATGCGCCTATTACTCCAAATTGTAAGTATGATTTCTATTGAATATTATATATGCTTTGAAATAGCTTCAATTTTAAACGACACATGAATTGATTTGGTGTATTCTATTAGTCATCACTCTTGGTCGTTTTGTGCGCTTCCGGAGTGTTCTCGTCTCCAAGCGGTAAGTTGCTGCAGATCTTCAACTAATTAATTGTGACTACGTACCGAGACGAACAATGCTCGAATCAATTAACTCAGTTATAAAATGTTTTATGTTGAACAATACTATACGTACGTCCGGTTACAATTTACTTACTATCAATCCTAAACAAGTGCATTTGTTTACAATAGTTGACCGGGATCGGAAAACATATTTAGATTGCCGCAATAAATGTGGGAGTTTCTTTACTGGAGAACTGAGTGACGATGCTCAGGTTGCATGCCTCAATGGATGCTGCTCTGCAGTACGCTCTTTGAGTCATCATGGTAAATGTTATTATTTCTTTTTTTTTTTTGCGTCGAAAAAGGTTTGATTTTCAGCCAAAGTAATCATTTTTGTCCCGTTTGTTTCGTTTCTGGGATTAGTTCATAGTGAGATCCTCCAAGATGAAGAAGAAGAAAGAAATTTAGATGATGATACCCTAAAGGAAAAATTTCCTAAAACTTTTGTCTGGTGGGCTTGCATAAGAGCCAATTCAAAACCCAGCAAAATGAATTGGTTCACAGGTGTTACCGAGTGCTGCAAAGCTCCACCTGTTTAAGGGTTGACAGAGAACTCTCATTATATCTGAAATACCCCTTGAAAGATAAGGAAATATAATAATGGTTATACAGATACTGATTGTTTTTCACAGAAAGTCAAAGCCGATCTCGTCCGTGTCACATCTGTACTTATGAGCACTACGAATAAAAATTCACCCGCTTTGCATGCGAGGGTGGAAGATTAAAAAAAAACAGCGAAAAACTGTTCCAGTGTATGAGTAACATTGCACTCAAGCTGAAAGCAAGCCATCACACAGAACTGATTTTTTTCCACAGAAGGCCTTTGGCCGAACGCCGCTATCAACAATTTATACATTAACGGTTATAGCGGAGCTGGGACTGTGTTATTGAAGTCGTTGGGGATCGAACTCCTTACATCTGCTTTAACTTCTCAGTACGCTAACAACATGCCTATTACATCATGAGTTGGGAGAATTTCGATATTTAAATATACTTACAATGCTTACACGTATCGATATTTACACATAGGCCTACCTACTCCTGACATACCTACATCTCCCCATATAAAATACCGTCACACCTACATCATACCGAATATACTTCCTCGTGTACAGTAAATTTCTATTTGGTATGTCATAAAAGGGATTTAAAAGTTCCAGTGTACACGTAACCACGTAAACCAACACTCCAATTTACTACATGATGTTCGTTTTTTACGCACAAAAGGCCTTAACCGAATGCCACCATCAAAAATTTTGTAGTTAGAGCCTAGTCTAAGCTGGAACTGTACTAATGATGGCGTTGGGGATTAAACTTCTGACAGCCAATTTTATTTTCTATTTTCTATTTTCTGTCTCTTTTTTGGCCGAACCGCATATGTATGAAAAATAAGATAAAAGATGAGGACAACCCATGCCTGCTTTTGGGTAGATTGACCTAAAAGAACCGACTTCTCCTTTTAAATTATTACGTTCATGCTGAGGTCGATACGTATATATCTATTTATGCCCTGTAATTCTCACTTTATTTAATTTATTTTTTCTTACCTAAATTCAGTCAATCAGGTGTCGTCATTTTAAATTTAAGCTAGCGTTGGACACAAGTGGGAATGTGGCTTTAGAGGGAGCATTGTACATAATAAAGACAGGAAGTTTAACTGGCTTATGACTTTACATCAGGGTAAGCTGGAAAGCTTGTTTGGTTGTCGTATTGAACAACGGAAAATGTTCCTTAACTCACTGTGAATCATTACCATTTATTTTTTCCCTGCGACTCACAACTGTTGACCAGAATGCGGCATGTCACGCTAGAAAAACATGTTTTACTTTCACTGAACTTATTTTCCTCAAAGTTCCTACACCTTGTGTAGCCACCTTGTATCGAAACCCTATACGGTTGCGACACATTGATACGGTACTAGTCATTCTAGTCAAAACAATTTAAATTGCTGAAATTTAAAATTCAAATAATGTGTTCTAAAAAGTAAAAAGCAATATATTTAACGTTTGATTTTCTACGTGGTGTTATTATGTATAATCCGATCTATTGTAAACGACAAAAGTGGGTCGTTCTTTGTAAATTTTTTTTTCTTCCGTTCCTACGCTGCCTGGACATAAGGAAACTGGGGCAGTTTCTGAAGCCAATAAAAGTCTGTTTGAAAGTCTGTTTGAAAGTCTGTGATTTCGTAAAATGGATTGAAGTTTGTGTGATACAGACCCATTTATTTTTTCCTCTAGGAAACAGACAAATGAGCCGTTCGCAAGTAAAAGGCCTGGTTTGACTAAGTGGTGACTAAGTGTCTATACTTCAATGTAGTCACCTCTTAATCGCGTTTTCAAATATATATATAGCCTAGAGTCTGCCTCACAGCCCATACACTGCTCTAATAAGCTGAAGCTTAACAGCACAGTTACTTGTCTTTCCCAAAATGTGTCCACTACTCCAAATTGTAAGTACGATTTCTATTTGAAAATATCATCTGCAATAACTTCAATATGGTATTAAATTACTTGCATCGGTTTGATGCTCGATTCTCTATTAGTCATCACTCTTGATCGTTTTGTGCGTTTCCGGAGTATTCTCGTCTCCAAGTAGTAAGTCCTTGCAGATTTTAATCTTATTAATTGTGACTACGTACCGAGACGAACAACATGTTCGAATCAATTAACTTAGTTTTTACATGATTTATGTTGAATAATAACCGAACGATACGTCCGGTTACATTTTACGCACTATAAATCCTAAACAACTGTATTTGTTCACAATAGTTCACCGGAATGCAGTAACATATGAAGATTGTCGTGTTAAATGTGGGAAGTTCTTTACTGGAGTTGTTAGTGATGATGTTCAGTATGCATGCATCAAAGGGTGTTGCTCTTCTTCTTTACGTTCTTTGAGTCATCATGGTAAATGTTATTTTTTTGCATAGAAATGTTAAGCAAAAGTATAACCGTTTTCTCTTGCAATATTTGTCCCCGTTGGTTGCGTTTATGGATTTAGTCAATAGCGAGATCCTGCAGGATAAAGAAGAAGAAAGATTCGATGGTAAGACGGAACTTCAGAGAAGGTATCCTAAAACTATGGCCTGGACTGTTTGCCTAGCCGAAAAAATGCAATCCTCGGGAAATATGTTCAAGAGTGTTTCCGCGTGTTGCAAATCTCCGCCTGTTTAAGTGATTGACAGAGAACTCCTATTGTATCAGAAATACCCCTTGAAAAATAAGAAAATATAATAATGGTGTTCTGCAAGCAAATAAAACTGAATTGAATAGTTCAGTTCATTTGTTGGGAAGAAAGCATCATCAGCCCAGTTGTAAACCACGTCGGTTGACGTTCGAATTTCATTGCGTGATCGAGGACGTGCGCCAATGCTCCTTTCATAAATACCTCCATTAATAATGACGGAGAAGAATAAGGAGTTAAAAGTTGACATGACTAAGAAACTATCTAGGCGAGTCATTTGGCCGGCAAGATGATAAGGGGGAAGGATGGAACTATCCAGCTCAGGTTGCTGGTGGCATAGTTATCGAAGGGTGGCATAGAAAAGTCGAGTGCGACTGGAATCGAAGGCGCTTTAATAATTTAAAAATGTTAATGTGACGCAGGAACCCAAACCGCTGTGCTAGGAAGCAAAAATATACTGCCTATTTGACAGTAATTTCCCGGGTAGCAAAAATTTGGGCGATCTTGTCCCATGACATAAACTGATTGTTTTCCACAGAACGCTAAAGCCGAACGCTATATATGTGTGGACGCTATATACATAGTTGTGTATATTAACCGATATGTGTGTTCTAAAGTAAGCGTAAAACTGGTTTGATGGCCATACAAACCCAGCTTGATATCTCACGTCTATAAGGGAATGTTCTCGTGCCTCGAGCCATTTCTTATACACACTGAGACCATACTTTACGGTTCCGTGCTAAATCTTCTCGCGTACTCTGGTGATGACTTTTACGACCACTCAAGTTACTAGCTGCATTGGCCATTCACAAAACACACACTGGCGTGATGAGACTGGCACTCCATTTGCTCATAATCGCTTAATCAAACATTTCAAGTATCTTTCAAGGACCAAAACATGTCAAATCCGAAAGGAATAATTGCCGTCCGACACGCGAAACGACAAACCCTTGTTTAATGTGATGCAATTAAAGTTGTATTCTCCATGTCGATAATATGTAAATGAATAGTAGATTGGAATTCGATATAATACAGAATTCTACATTGAATAAATAAAGCGTCAACATAAGCAGAAAAGGAACAGCAAAATTTTGGATTCCAAAACCCAGCGAATAATGAGAGAATTGTACATGTATGTATAATTAATTTATATACCAAAACATTTCCTTTTCGCGGCTAATTTGCCACTGTTACGCTTGCCGCGGTGGTGGAATCTTCCTCCGCCAAGACGGTAGCCAACACGGAAGACTCCGCCATCATGTAATCCTCTTCGTCCTCGTTGTTCTCCTCAGACGAACGACATTCCACTTCGTGTTTGGGTAAGCATCGACTGTGAGGACCACTAAACCTCTCACTTCGGGTGCAACGTCCGGCTGGACCAAAAGGACGACCCGCCCTGCAGTATAGGTATCCCCTACATCCGGGGAAGTTGTTGTCGGGATAAAGACCATTGGTCCTCCCCGAACACGGGGAAAAATTAGCCCGACCCTCGACTGGATCATCGCTACAGGTGACTTTCCGGGCATCACTACATCTTCTTCCGTCAAAGAGATGGCCAGCTGGACAACTCAAATTTGTTTGAACTTGGCCAAGACAAAGGAAGTAATTGCGGCACCCAGAAGTACGATCCGCGTAGACTCCGTCACTTTTTCCTTGGCAATCTAAATTGATCTCAGGGCAAATGAACTGCGACGGATCGACGCATATTTGCCCATTGAAGACCATATCACCAGAGCATGTAAGATCCGACCGCGATCCACCGATACAGAGGTAATAATTGCGGCATCCGCTTCCGTGGACGGCAAAAAAACCGTAACTTTTCTCGCAAAAATCACTTTTACTCGGTCGGCTTGTTGAAGATTGCTGGACTCGGCTACTGACGAAGTAAGTCTGCGATCCAGAAGGCTTCCGTAGTGAGTATGCGTAGTACGATTCCAGATGGACGGGACAGCGATACTGAGACGGATCGACGCACTTTTTGCCGTCAAAGAGACGGCCATCGGAACAAGTTAACGTAATAAGTTTGTGCCCGTCTCCGCTGCAAAAGTAGTAATTTCGGCAGCCGGAATTCAAGTCGGCCTGGTAGCCGTTGCTGGCCCCTTGGCAATCGTTGGAACTGTTGGGACATTGATATGTTTCCGGTTCGACACAACGTTGTCCGTCGAAAAGCGCTTTGCCCGGACAAACGTAAGTAGCCTTTAGGCCGCTAGCGCAGTAAAAGTAACTCCGACATCCCGATTCGGCATCTTGGTAATAACCATCAACTCTCCCATCGCAATCTTTCGGCACTGTCTAATTTGGAAAAACAAATTTCTTAATTAGCAGTTTAGCACCAACCAACCAAATTAAAAATTTCTTACCTCTAATTTAGTTTCGACAGGGCTAGGAAGAGGGGCCGGAACTGGTAGAATGGCCTGCTCGATTGTGTTGTTGTGACAGTTGTATTCACTAGGATGGACGCATTTGTGTCCATTGAAAACGAGTTTACCCGGACACAAATAAATGCGAGTTGTCCCGTTGCAACGAAAGTATCTCCGGCATTTGGAGCCGGGTTCCGCGGCTGCGTAGTTATCCGCTTGTCCGCGACAGTAGTCGACAGAATTGGTAGTCGTCAACCTCGGACTGGAAGTCGACGTTCTCTGCACGACATAATTGCCACCGTTCGCAGTGCTTTCGGTCGGGTAATGATGGAACGGTGCCAAACTGGCGACCAGTACCGGCGAGACCATCAAAACTATAGAGAAAATGACATCATCATTAAGCTTCCAAAGAACTCTTTTTTTTTCTCTGTCTGATCTACTTCTCGTTCTAGTCAAATCTCTGTTGGCACACTGACCCGCTTTAGTATACGTCGGTATACGTCTCATTTTCTCAATTTACAACCGTTTACCTGGCGGGCATCCTCTCTCTCTCTTTTGCATATCACCTTGGATCGATATGAGATTTGAGTCGAGATAATTACCGTAAAATGTTAGAGAAATCATAGTTGTCTGTTTGAAGGCCGGAAATTCTTGTGGGAGAAATGCTTGTATTGGACGGCACACGTCAAATATCCCCCGGAGCGAAGAAGCTAGGTAATCCCGGGAACGGGACAAGGACGGACGTATATCGGCACAGAAGACACAGAGCAACCAGGAGAGAGAGAGAACCTTGTTCAACTGGCACGTAACACTGAAGTCGAGTGCTGTGTTGCAGCCCGGTTTTTATACGGACGGCTCTCACAGGTGTTGATGACGACAGCAACGGACCGTACACAAACGGACATCACCTTAAAAACCTGTTCCAGAAGTTCCATAGACTACACAGCACGCACCAGCTTCTTCTTCTTCTTCTTCTTCTTCTTTTTCTTCTTCTTTTGTTTTAACTTGCACGCGGGATTTGCAACAACCTAAAGTGTTTTAATGTTCTGATCCGGGTCATTACATTCTTTGCTATCTCGCTCTGTTGTGTTTTTCCTCGTTCGTTTGTGATCGTCTGTTACGTCGATCTTGAAATTCGATAAGGACCTACGGGATTGACTAGAAGCTCGGCGCGTGTGCGTCATCAGCATGTTATACCCGCCGGCGCAAGTTCTTCTTTCTCTTCTTCTAATCCATCTCTTTCTTTTAAGACGCTGCTGCTGTTGCTGCTACTCACAGAGAGAAATAATTACATCAAACTGTCTAATACTACTTTGGTTGTTGTTGCTGTTGGAAGTTGTGCGTGACCCGGATACGCGGGCGAAATACTTTCAGCGGCCCAAAGAGGTTATATGCGAACAGCTTAATACTTCTTCGATAATGATTATGACAACACGAGGCTGTACAACAGCAGCTCCACAGTATAACCGGTAGTTATAAAAACAACAAAAACAAAAACAAAACAAAAAAACGCGAGAGAAGAAAAACGAATCGTTTAAAAAGGAGAAGAAGGCAACACGCAGATCCGGGTATCCGGCCTTATTCTTTCGAGAGAAAATGGTCATCTTTTGCCGCTAATTGATGGGCCCCCAAATTGTCACTGAAAAGGAAAACCCGCCCGTCGTCGTCGTTTAGGCGAAGCGTGAAAAACAATTTAAAGTCGTCAAACCGAACCAAAATGCTGGGAAAACCAGGCAAACGCGGTGCCAGATTTGTCTCGTCACGAAAAAGAAGAAAAATATATTATTTTAAAGCTCGAGTTCGACGGGTACGGGTCGCAGAAAGTTGTGTGATTGATGTAGTGTGGGACTATACGTAGCCGGATATGTCAAGTCTATTCAGAAGGAAGAAGAAGAAGAAGCCAAATATCAATTAAACGGTCGTTTCTTCCTCTATAGCTGTCGCTCTCGACAAAAGAGCACAGGTGTCTCGGCGCGCAGCATCCGGGTCTTTAGGCCAAGAAAAGAGGCTGGCCATTGTTGCAGGCCGACGTCATGACAAATGACAATTTTACCTAAACGTTTGGCCCGTCCCACCACAATAGGTAGAAGAAGGCCTGCAAAATATCAATTCGGCGTTTTTATAAGATTCATCAGTATCAAAAATTTTGGTGGGTAATGTCCGTTCTCATCGGATCCGGGTGTAACGTCCAGCACTTGAAAGAAGAGAAAGAAAATAACGCGCCCGACCGACTCTTCCATCTCTAAATACAAATTGGATTGGAGGAAATAAATCAATCGGCCACTCTAAATGCGGCCGCTGCCTGCTAGAGGAATAAATCGCGTGATGGATGAGATTGCTTGGACCAAGTTCTTCTCGTTTTTACGGTCTCTTTAAGGTCGCGGCATTCCATATAACTGCGAGACGGAACTAGCAGTGTCCATCAACATGATGAATGTACTGCGTGATGCTGCCGCCGCCACCGACGCCGCTTGTTGCTATAAATCATCTAACCGTTTCTCTCTCTCTTCGTTCTTTTTCTCTCTCGTTTCTTTTCGGTAGCCTACAAGAGGGAAAGACGCGTTTGCGTCATCACGATCATCACGATCTCCATCGTCATAAACACAATTTCTGATGGGGCCGGATGCGTGTCATCCGGGTCTGCGATAATGTGTTTTGTCGGGATCTGATTTGTTTCAGGGAAAAAAACGAAGAAACGAGTCAAATTTCCAGAAAACTTTAATTTATTGAAATATTCATCAACAACAGACTGCACCTACCACAGAGTGTAGAGGTCTTATCCATCAACTCTGTAGGATTGTGTACCCATTTGTCCGTGCGGGACAATCGTTTTGGCTGCCGGTGTTTACATCCGTTTCCTTGAAGCCGAGCCTCTTCTCGGTGACAGTTGGTGGGAAAACCCGACACCATTCATCCTCGTTGCTGTGTTATAAGCTAAACGGCTTTAAGAGAGTTTTTGTCGTTAAGCAACTGGTGATGGATTACAAAACGACGCGACATTAACTTAACAATGTAATTGACTGTTCAACAGGACGTGCAGATAACGATACTTTACATGATTCAGGTACTAAATTCTTCCATCATTTACATTGTTAAAGCGAAATTCTAAATTTAGCGTCGAATTAGGGTTTTAAATGTTAACATTTGTTAATTTTAAAAAAAGTTGGACGTGTTTTCAGCAGAACATTGACGTCATTTGCCGTACATTTTCCAGGCAATAGTTTTAAGTATAAACGGTACCAAGAGCAAAAGTAAACTCCGAGTGAGGCTATCGGTGAGGAAGTAACCAATCGCATCCGGACAGTTTATTCGTCCGTTTGCGATTCAAAAGGTGTTAAACAATTTAAAAATCTTTGAATTGTTGGACAGTGACGATTATTCAATTCTTTATCGTTCAATACGGTCAAGTGTAGTGTTTGACTATCTGTCGATATAGCAGCCCACGTTGATCTGAGTTACATCGGTTGACTGAACCAAGCCACATGATACCGGTTTCTCCATGTAATCTTAATAACCTATATAGGCCTATTCATAGTGGTGCATGTTAAGTGAACTTATTCTCTTCGGATGAAAGAAACTCTGTTTTACTTTGGTCTATGGCATTTTAAGATTATGAATAACGAATTAGTTGGGTGATATATTTTTTGCTACCTGATATCGACAATGGACCGGCTGGCTGCTGACAAGGGTCCATTGATTGATGGACCGGAGCCGCCAATGTCATCGGCGATTCTCCTCACATATTTTTGACGACGGGGTCGATAAATTGCCAATACATATCGATCTGCCTGCAAGATTTGGCCCATAGTAGAGAAAGGCCTCAAAAATGGCGGCGTCCGTATCGAAGATTTCAATTCGACATCCTGTTTCAGGACCGACGCTTTCCCAATCAATCAAAGTTGGAATACTACTCACGACGGTTTGGTGTGCCAAAAATTTCTTGTCATTGGGTGAGACGTTCATACTCGGTCAAGATTCGACGTCAGCATTCACGCAAATTAAAAAATAAGAAAGATGTAATGCACTACCGGTACCGTATCTAGAAACACACGACGACCTGTTGTTTTGTACCCAGGAACCCAGCACGTGAAATTATCGTAAAATTGCGTCGTAAAAAGGCATAAGGCAAGGCACTAGATCGACTGAATCTATACGCGATTTTCGTACTAAGCGCTTTTACTTTACATCTACCGGTAGTTCTGTGATAAAGGGTATACCTATTTTCTTACCCTTCCCAATTGACCGGGGAGGGGTTAGTTTTGTAAACGTAACTATGAATGGGTATAAAATAAAAGCAGCCACATTTTTAATCCTGTCAGGAAACTTTCACCCGTTGCTGTATAAGAGAAAGTCCAGAATTTTTAATTTTTCGAACTCGGGTTTTCTTCTTTCTCCTTATCCTCTAGAAATGAGGCGTTTTTCTACTTGCGCCCACTAATTTCCTTAATGTCGTACTTCCTTGCTTTTTTTTCTATAAATCTGTTAAGGCTTCTTTATTACAATAAATGGATGAGCATTAAATTTGATACGTAAAGACTTTACAGAGTCCAGTCGATTCGGTAGATTTGTAAAAAATCTTAAACATTATTTACGCGTACAGCAACGCGTTGTAACACGCCAACTACATCCATATTCCATACAAATAAAACAATTCATTTGCTTTATAAAAAGGCGAAAGATGCAAACAGAAACTAGAAAAGGGAAAATCAACATGTGTTGAGTAGAAAATTTCTTAATAAATTTTCTGAAACGTGCAGTATGTTATATTAAATTCTAATCAAGCACGCGTGAAATATGCATAAAATACGTTAATAATGTATTTGCATGTAAATTTTCCAGATTGCCATTTCAGAGCTAAATTTGACATATTCCACCAAACAATCTTTAGAAGTAAAGTCTCTCCTAGATCGGCCAATGAGCTTCAATGAGCAAAAAGTATGTCGAGTATCCAATCATTACACCAAAATGAGGCATCACAATAGGTATCCAAAACCAGGTCCAGTCTCGGAAGCTGGAAAAAATAAAAATAAAATTATGTTAATTAGGAAAATTGTTGTTTTAGATCAATCTTATTGAATGCACCTAAAAACTTTAATTCCCCATCCGGCAATACAACTTAGAATCCTAGGAGACAAATCTCGAGCGGGATTTGGAGAACCACCGGTGTTGCTGGATAATGCAATCGCTAGACCTAGGACTAGATGTCCCAAATAGAACGCCACCCATGGGAGTGGGATTCTCATGTTTTTTGGATCAGTTATGGCGGCGACACACAGGGCTAACAATGCGCTTCCAACCAACTAATATTGAAAAAAGTAGTTACAAATATTGCTAATATATTCAGTTCGAAAATACCTGATCGACAATGCATCCCGCAATTGAAACGTAGGGAGCGGGATAAGTGGCGAATATTACAGCTAAACCAGGATCTTCATTGGTAATGTAAAATTCGCCATTCCCTTTAAACATTATAGCATCTAGACAGAGAAGTTATTATGTAAACAAAGAAACAATACATTGCATCTAACTGAATGCACCCCAGTACACTCCAAGGACAGCCGCAGCTCCAAAAAAAGCGCCAAGATATTGCGCTATCCAATAAACCGGCAATTTAGCCCACGGCAAAATACCTCTTAGCGCAAAAAGCAAAGAGAATGCGGGGTTGGAATGAGCACCTAAATTAATCATTGAAAATTGTTACATCACAGTTTGGAGTTTTTAATCATTGTGTTTCGTACCCGAAGCCCCACACGCGATCAAGATACCAGACATTGCGGCTACTAGAGCTCCGAAAAGCGGCCCGACCCCGCTTCCTTTTTCTCCATCGGTGAGTATCGACTGCGCGATTAAGCCATTGACAAAAGCCTAGTTACGGAGTTGGAGAAGAACGTAAATGAGAATCGATAAGGATTAGTTAATTTTATTAATTGTTACTTACTATGATGGCAAATGTGCTGATGAATTCGGCCAAAAAAGCTCGAACGTACAGTCGGTGGTAAATGACGGACCCGAATGTGCTTAAAGCCTTCAGACCTGTGTAAGTCATTTTGAAATGGCCATTATGAGAAAAAGCTAAGCATTTTCTAAAGGGACAAAGATCGGGAGGTGTGTGAAGGAGCCAAGTCTCGTCCAGGTCTCGTTAGATAGCACGAAACAACTTCGATCTATCGTCCGACAGATTGAAAGGATCATAGGACCGACTTCATTCGCTTGACGATCGGTCGATGTACCCTATGACTCATCGATATTTTGAATGTGACGCAATTTGTGTTTATCATAACGAGGCGGTGAAATATGTTCAACAGCCACTACTAAACTATTCACCAGGATTTTGAAAAATCAAGCTTAAAATGTTCACGAAAAAGAATGACAAATGTATAGCAGCTTGAAAAAAAAAACGTTTTAAAGGCAATTCCAGACATAAAGTTACGTCGTCCCTTTTCATGTTTTGTTGAAAACTGGTTGAAAAAAAATCAGAGAAGACATGTCATCATCTCATATCATTTATCATCTCTGAAAAAAATCTAAGCTATGAAAGTGTAAATATCGATTTGTTACGTCAATCGATTTGCATAATTCAAAAAGTGGGGGAACGACTAGACGAATCGGAAGAACATGTTTTCATTGTTTTGCTGCCGCCTTGCTGGCCTTTTGTTCTTTGTCCAGTTCACTCAACAATTGACCAATAGCCCTGTGTTGTGTTACCTTTGCAGGAGTCAGAACTCCTACTAAAGTAATCAGGACGTCAAACGTGATGTTTTGGCCACTAATTATTTTATAATGACTGACCTAGACCTAGTAGTGACCTGAGTGACTGACTAACCACGTGTTGCAGTAGCAGATGCAGTACCTTTATTTGGTTTCACGATCTGAGTTATGCGCCTACTTGAAGCTTCAAGAAGTGTCAACAACATGAAATGCAACCAGCAACTTGACCCTTCTTTACGACGACGGCAAAAAGTAAGTGACCCAAGAAACTCTTTACTGTAAAAAATTTACATATACAACAATATGGTATAGCACTGAAGAAGAAAGAGAATATTCTCTAAAGGAATACCAAATTAGGTATAATTTGAATGTGTTGATTTTTCTTTCGATATTTATGAACATAAAAACATGTGTATCAAATGCTATGGTTCAGGTAAAGTCAATCATGAAGGTTGAGCACTGTTTTCTAGTTTTCGTTTCCTCTCTTGGGCCTCTCTCATTGATTGCAGTACTCGAGCTTCAAAGTCTGCCATTGTCATTGGGGCAGCTGCAGTGGCTGGTGGTGCAGGTTGTGTTGCAGGTTCAGGCCCACTTTGTTGGTCTCCTTTGATCCATGAAAGTGTCAATGGACAAGCATGGATTCCCCTTTCCACGGCATATGCCAAATCAGCATCTTTTTTGCTTGCAAACTCCACTATTGCACTTCCTTTTTTCTTGCTTGAGATAAGAAGGGCAAGAATATTTCCATATTTTTGAAGAATTGTGTGCAGCTTGTCATGTGTGTAAGGATCTGGGCCATCATCAACTTTCCATGACAATTTTAATCTTGCACTGACAACTCCTCTTGTAGCTGCTTGTTCTTTTTCCTTTGCTAATTCAAGGCGAATTTTCTCCTGCTCTTCAGCCAATTGATTTGAACCTTGTTTTCTTAGTCGTTCAATTTCAGCTTTAAGCTGTTCTTCTGGGGTTCTTTCTGGGACACGTTTTCCAGATGTTTGGTAAGCCTTTTCTCTGGCTTCTAGGTCATCTTTGAGTTTTTTCCTCTTGGAATCAAGCTGTCTGTATCTTAGCTCTGATTCTTTTTTTGCCCGTAAAACCCGGTCATATGCAGCTTTAGCAGATTCATCTGTTAGGACCTTTAACGCCTCTGATAATTGGTGAAAGAGTTTTGCTGCCTCAGGGTCTAAATTATGAAAAGAAAAAACATTGTTTAGATGCCAGTAGCTAACACATATATTTATATATCTTCCGTGTTCCTCAATTTTTAATTTTGTTACCTATTTGAATCAACTAAAAATCATGTAATTTAAACTTGATACATGTTGCAACAACTTTATATCTGTATAGCAAATTCAGAGTTCTTCAGCTATCTTTTCTCCCAATCAAAACATCCAGAGATGTCGTACAGTAAGACACAAAATAAACAATTTGTATGCGTTGTCAACCATAATTACCTGGATTTTTATCGGGGTGAACCTTTAAAGCTTTCTTGCGATAAGCTGTTTTGATCTCTTGGCTTGTAGCATCTGGTGAAACTTCAAAAAGACCATACAAATCCAACTTTGTCACGTCGATTTTCGACATTTTTGTACGTACGTACTTTCAGAGAAGCCGTCTCTATGGCAATACGAGGTAGCAGTGTTGCCAAGTTATAACTCCAAATAGAGTGGTGCGCACAGCGGCGGAAGTGCGAGGACAGCGAGGTGGAGTCTCAATTTTAATAGCTAATCAGAATTGTAAACGCTTAAATTAATTTACAAAGAATAAGAACTATCGCACTGGTACATAGCTTTATTTAACAGGAGGTTTTAGGAGTTCATAGCAAAGCTTCGATATTTCATCAGGTTTTTAATTGAAACTTTTAGAAAAGGTTGTATCAGTACCTGCGTAGCATTACATTCACGGAATTGAACTGCAAGCTATAGCGATGGTCTGATCTAATTTTCACAGCTGCCAATGGGCAACTTCACACTTGGCCACATAGATGCCAATGTAAAGTTAGGGGCTGTGCACATGATAATTTTTGTGGTGTTAACCAGTTTCGAACCTGAAACTACTAGCGTGACAATCAAGCGCGCTAACACTCTGGCCGATTCGACGGTACAATTAGTCAACATCTAAAGACTATATGTGATAATCATTTCTTTGATTTTGGAAAAACTCTCGTTTATTGCTTCGCTAATATTAAGGATCATTTGATGTATTATTTATTATGCGAAGTTTATTTGGGCCAGTGAGCTTCAATGAAAATTATATAGATATAACCTCCAAGGACAGCACCGATGTGCGGGATAGCGAGGGGGATCCAAAACCACATCCAGTTGTTATAACTTTAAAACATTGGAAAGAAAAAATTTAATTTTGAGATATCAAATCTTACATGTCTTTTACTTTGCTTACCTGAAAACTTTGGGGCCCCAGCCGACTAGGTAGGTGAACAACCTTGGAGATAAATCCCTTGCAGGATTTACGGGTACACCACAGTTCATGCTAAAACTGATACCTAGTCCTATAATAACACATCCCATATAAAAGGCAACTAGCGAGAGAGGCACGTTGCAGTTTTTCTGGTCGACTATAGCGCAGGCGCATATTAACAACAAGGCTGATCCGACAATCTTTTATGAATATTTTCTTTCGTTAATAAAACAATTTGAAGAACTTTCGGACTTTCTGTGTTACCGAATCGATTATAGCCCCTATCATTGAAAGATAGGCTGCCGGGTAGGGAGCGAAAATGGCTGCGTATCCTGGATCGTCATCCGTCATGACGAATAGTTGGCCACCGGTTGTATAAACCATGGCCTCTGAAAGTTTTGGAAAACAGTAAACTTATGAGTCGACGTAACTTTTGATATGAAAAAGAGATTGAAGAGCTTAGTCAACCGAGATAGACTCCGAAGACACAAGCAGCTGCTCCAAAAGCGCCAATGTACTGAGCAATCCAGTAGACGGGGACTTTACGCCAAGGAACTGAATTAAGCGAAATAGATTTTTGTTTATTTTGACCCTACGGCCTGCACGAAATCAATCTTACGTCTCCCCATACAGGCCAAAGCGAACGTCATTGCGGGATTCAAATGACCACCTTGACATCAAATGCAAATATTAAACTGTTTACATAATTCTAATTCGGTTTTTGACGTAACGAACCTGTCACACCGCCACCAATCCAAACACCGGCCATGACGCCTTTTTGATTTTGGCATTCCCAACAGCAATATGGTTTATTTAATTTGAATGTAGCCTATTGTAATGTTTTGTAAATTAAAGGACTTTATTATTTACCGAATCCTTCGCCAAACCGGTTCGCCATGAATTCTGCCAGGTTCCCGTTGGTGAGAACGGTTTGTGCCTTTGTTCCAATGATGCACAACTTAACAGTCGCGAAGTGGCCATGTCGATAGAAAAGATCAGCGAATCACTGCAAGTTGCTCAAAGATGATGCTTTTTCCAGCTTTTTGTATGTATACCACTAAAACAAAAGTTCCTGCCAGCTCGCTGAGGAATTCGCGGATAAGAGGGTAGGCCGAAAGGCTGATGGCCCTCCGCACGGCGCCTCCGCCTCGGTGCTTATCGACCATCCTGCTGTTGTTTTAATGGCGCGATGGACTAAGATGTGTGAGTTTATTCGACCGCCGTGGGAAACTTGGTCGTCGATCAGGCCCTATCTCCGATAAGGAACTTTCCTTTCAAACCAATCGCATCGATTGCTACTGTGAACTGTTTGTCGACACCGTTCACGTTTGAAAGGCCAAAGTTTACTTTAAAGCGGGTCACGTTAGGTTGATTGACACATTGACAGCAAGCGCAATCTGGGTTTCCTTATCACTTGTGTAAACCAAAAAACCATGAAATGTTTGACCAATAATTGTCTGGAATGCCATCGATATTGCTTTTTTACTCTAGCCAGTCGGCTTATGTTTCAATCCCCCTCTTAAAATTTATCCGTCGAGTTCTGCCGTCTTTGGCGCGATATCCGTCGATATAATTTTTCAAAAAAAGTTTGTTGGGTACTCTTGATATTGTTGGCCTTTTATTTTTCTCCGCATCAAAGTAAATAGATAAATCTGGTTATACGTTGTTGGTTTTCGTCTTCCTCGCGTCCCTTGCGTTCGAATGATTGACTTCGGAGATTTTTGAAAAGAATACTTTGTTTTTTCTTTTGTACATGTATGTCAGCTTTGAAAGTGCCAATAAACACACGGTCACAATGGTGCAACATCAGGGAGAGGGGGAATGGACAAAGCTGTTGGGAGGTAAAAAGGGAGTACACAAAGAAAGTAGCCACATGTCACTCAATTTCATCATACTATATTATCATTTTCCTATATATTTAGAAATATATAGAGGTGGAGATGCTTTGTTTTTCTTTTCAATTCCATATTAGTCAAATAACAACAAAATAAAAAGCCGCCTCTTTTGTATGTATCATGGGGAGTATACATTGGTGGTCCAGTTACCAGAAAATAAAAAATAAAATAATCAACGATCAGAGGAGATAATGAAGCGGCGTTTCAATGTTTGTTTAACGCCGCAGTCTTCATGAAGGAAGATGGAAGATGGTAAAAAAGGTTGTCCTGCTCGTCGCTAACTAATTTGACGCCGTATAACCTGTTTGTCGAGAAAAAGGAGAACAAATGTCGTTAGTCTGTTCTTATTGGACAGACAAGTCTTTGACGTGGAGAGAGAAGAGTGAGTTAAAGTGTGTTGATGAAAGAGAGCCGTGATTTAAATACCAAGTGACCCATCACCGAGTGATAACCCACTTTGTAAAACGATCACTCACCCCTTTAAATAAAACTTTACATAAGGTTTGTGTTGTTTGAAGATCTATTGGTAAAGCAAACGCCTCTGCTTTACTTAGAAACCTACGTGTTGCAATTTGAAATCATCATTTGTCGAATGGATTTTGTGCAATCGCAACATGATAAGGGCTAGCTCACGTGCTGGATGGCTATTAGGTTTATTGTTTCCGATATGAATCTACGTTCTTACTCTCCATGTCCATATTTTGGATCTTTTCTCCCCGATCTTTGTTGAAGTTGGCTCGCGGCACAGTTATTGGCACCACTTCGTCGCCTTCCTCCGGCCAGTGTGCCTCCACAAATAAGATGTAGATGTAGACTCCCAAAATGGCTCCAATGTGAGGCCCAACAATAGGAATCCAAAACCAGTTGTAATTGTCGTAGCTGTGGGAAAGCGAAAATTGTATCATTACTTAAAATTATGCCGTGACGGTAATCAAGTTCGTGATCTTTACCTAAAGGATTGATCCCATCCAGCGATGAGACTGATGATACGAGGTGAAAGATCTCTTGCGGGATTGAGAGCGTAGCCGCAGTTGGCTCCGAAACAAACACCGATGCCCAAAATGACGAATCCGACGTACATGGGCACCAAGGCGGAAGGTACTTGGGTGTTCCTCTTGTCCGTAATAGCGCAGATGCAGAGAAGGAGCAACATTGTTCCCAAGATCTTTGAGGCATTTCGTACAATTAGAATTAGAATAGGATTTAAGATTCGTTTTTTAATTGATGAACATTACCTGGTCGCCAAGGGCTCCGGCTACCGAAAGCCAAGGTGCCGGATACGTGGCAAAGATACCGGCCAATCCCGGATCGTCGGCCGCGTCATTCATTGTCAACGTTCCGTTGCTTACATACTGAATGGCATCTGTTTTCCGAATTAGTGCAAATAAAAAAGAAAGAATTTAGTTTCCTGAAAGCTTGCTGTGGCGCCGCATTTCCGCACGTACCGCTGTAGACTCCAAGAACGGAGGCAGCCGCGGCGAAGGCACCCAAATACTGGGCGAGCATGTAAAAGAAGACTTTGATGATGGCGAGCCGGCCGGCGCAAGCCATGGCTAGTGTGACAGCCGGATTCAAATGGGCACCTGCCAGGTTGTAAATTGGTGGCGTCGTTATTGTTTGAGTGCAGCTCACGTGACATTTCCCAAAGCCATTCTATTTTTAGTTAGCATTATGGAACGAACCGTACCCGATACGCCCCCGGCAACCAGGACACCCATCATGACACCAACGGCCCATCCCCAGTTGATAGAGAGGAACTCGCCATTAGCTCCGTTTGAGAGTTTCGACTGGGCCACAGATGCGTCACCAAACAGCTAGAAAAATAGGCAAATAAACAGACGCTGAATCAGTTTAGTCACGTAGATACTTTGGACCGTTCCTCGCCAAAGTCCTCTCTTATTTTAAAATAAGAAAACACATTGTTAGGAAAAGGATCATTTCACTTTTATCGCTACCGGATTAACGAAATAAAGTCGTGTCGATAGAACTAAGCTAGGGCTTAACCTTCAAAAATTGATTAGGAACTTGTCAATTTTGATTTTGACATTTCACTATAAAGTGATTGATGCAAAAGGTTCGAAAAAACACGTTGACCAATCCCCTATAATCCCCAACGGCGTAAACATTTCAAACTATTTCGAGAACGATTGTTCAATAAAAACAGCTGTCAAAATTGAACGATAATTGATTTGAAATCAACGAGCCTATTTCACGTCTTCATCGGGATTCAAGTCTAAACTTTTAACCGGTTAAAGTTCTTTGTCTCTTTTGGATTTGTAGAGGCGTTCTCAGTTCTCACGCTCACTGCCCTCGGCCAAACGTTTTGTTTTCTCCCGAGTCAACTCTTGCACATTCACGGACCACACCCCTCTTTGAGAGCGGCTCGGTGACACACAAAATGGGCCTAAAAACAACAACAACAAAAACCGTTTCTTAGACGTGACTTCATGTATGTATCTAACCTATATGGTCCCTGACGGCTTGGTCACGTTCGTGAAATCGGCAGAAAGCAAACAACACGGCAAACGAACTGGGCAAGAGAAACTTTCACGACGTCTTATTGCTGCGTCTTTTGTAACAATGTGCTTCATTTGCCGGGCAAACGAATGTTTGTTGGACGAGAATAATGAATCGAATGGCAAAGACAAACTTACCACTAGAATGAAGGTGCCCAGGAATTCAGCCATAATCTCGCGAAGGAGTGGGGCCTCGACGCGTATCATCTTCATAAGCTTGGGAGCCATGGCGCTCTTACTGCGTGTTAGGAACATATTGATAAGAAGAAAAATAAAAACAAAAGATTATTATTAATTTTTTTTTTTTTAATCCACCAACAATTTTTGGAGTCGAATAACGAATAGAGAAATGGGTGCAGACGTTTGGCTAGCACAGCTGATGATGTACTTCCTGCGCCAACAAGTCATTGTATATTTTGGTAATGCAAAGACGCGGTTATACTATCAAAGGATGTTTTTAAAGCGGAAAGGAAGAAGTGAATTTCAATCTGATATCAAACGGCCGCGAATAGGAGAACCGAGCGCGGAAACGCGCAACGCACATCTGCCCGTTGGTCCGCTTTTATATATCTGATCGGGATTTTCGAAAAAAAAGAGGAAAAATAAAAACAAGATGAGAGAAGGCCACGGCCCGGGGTTTTTGAAATGTGAAACCATCTTTCTTCTCTCGCTCTCTCACACTGTTCTCTAACCCCGAACGATTGAAAATACTCTGGTCGATTCCGAACCCCATCATCTCGGGTTACGCGTCCGCCCGTCGAGATCGGATTCCTTCCAAGTCTCTACCCACACATCCTTCCTCGGGTGTCTTCAATGGCCGAGTCCAGTATCAACATTCGCTCCGGTGCGTAATAAGAAGGAAAAAAGGAAAAAAACTACGCCAAGGCGCTCTAATGCCGGAACAGCGGCTGTCGCGTCCGTAAAGTGGCGTCAGCTATTTGAAACTCCCGGTCCTCTCGCTGACTGGTCACGTTTTCTACATTAATTGGGCGTCGTCGACTTTTGATCGTGTTGCGCTATGAAGACATTTATCCCTGGTAAAGTACTAATAGCCGTGAACTGCTCCTTATTTGATTTTCACGCCGAATCAAATAATGTAAATGTAAACAAAACTTTGTTGATGTGACCGTGAAAGTGTCGGACAGCACGTTCACTTGGTTTCAAAAATGATTTCAAACGGGCCCGCGTAGGCGACGGCAGCGCGGGCGGTGATCAATAGGAACGCGTGTCGGCCACGACCCAGCGAACTCCCCCCCCCCCCCAACTGTGCGCTGTCGAAAATCACCGAACGGTGAAAGACCCAACTGCGACCGAGAGAGAATTCTCTAGTGTTGTTTCACTTCCACACAACCAATTGATTACAACTCAACATGCTGCCGTTGCCGACCTTCAACAAATAACGCCTCCGCGTTGTAGTGTTGTTGTTGTTGTAGGATTTCTTTCACTTTAAGTGACCCAGTAACGGATAAAATTTACAAGTCTTATTAGCAGGCGAGCAACGGCAACAGTTTGGGAAATGGATGATTTGGATAACCTTGTTGAACCGGCCTCTCACTCGACGACGACGACGACGCAACCGCGGATTAAGTTATAAGCAGAATCAAAAACTTGTGCTTGTTTTGTGAAACTTGAAGCTGTTTTTTGGTTAGTGACTTATACTGACATCAAATCGTAGGATTCCGAGCGCGACATTGAACTGTCGTGTCTGTTGGGCGACTGACGACACACGATCGAGTTGGCGACGTCCTCAACGCGCAGAGTTGTTGTAACCGACTTAGAAATCGAATCGTTTCGCGGAACGTCACGGCGCACCACTCAAAACGTTGGAACCCACTGGGATCTCTTTTTCTTCCCCCAAAACAGCCAAAAAAATCCTTTTTCAAACCGTCTATTTTTAGGAGGGAAAACAGAGGCGAGAACACTTTTAGAGAGAGAGACAGAAAAGAAGGAAATAACGAGCGGCTAGGATGCTCTTGAATGGGCCCGGCGAGAGACGTAGAAAATGGGGGAAAATAAAAGCTATATGGGGAAGAAGACGGAAGTTTTTGAATTCGGGGTCCGTACAACTTGGACGGACGAGAAACAAAACACGACAGTCTACAGAGCCGGGGTTATTCCGACGGACACAATTCCCGTATACAGACACTTGTTCGTTCCTTTTCTTTTTTTTTTCTTTCTCTGTGAAAATGTGTCATCGCTATACATTCTTTCCATTCCGCTAAAATCAACACATGTGCGCCCCAATTTTCCTGCCAGACCGGGCCCAGGTTTTTGAGTGGATACGGACAACGACGACGGAAAGAGCCCGCGCACAAGTGCGTTTTTGTCAGCTCTCGTCTGTTTGCTCAACCGTAAACAATTTGTCTCCAACGCACGGCAGACGGGGAACGGGCAAGATTTACGGGCAAAAAAGGCGCTCGATTCGAATATCTTACCTTACGCGACGCGGATTCTGGGTCTCGAAGCAGCGCTGATGATGCACAACTGATCACTGAAGGTTGCGGCAGTCAAGTGTCCTCACCGCCACCGCTGCCGCGACCTCCCTCCTAACGCCCCACTTGGTGGCTCTTCTAACGCCACCCCCAAAAAAACTCTCCCAGTTCCCTTAGAATCCATCACAACTATCGGACGTGTGTCAAAACGAGACGAAGCCCGGCCCAGGGTGGTGGTCTCGCTATCAACGCTAGTAAGCAGACCCCGTCCGGCCGCCCGTCTGTCCAGAGTTCTGTGCGTCGCTCGTTTTGTTTGTACAGATGGGCAGGCACATACAGTCGACCTTCAGACTCACTTACTATCTAAATGGGATGAAGATGATAGCCCACCCAGTAGTACAGTCTGGCGATTATTTCCCATCGCCTCTTCGGCGACGCATTCCACGTGGAAAAAAAGTAAATCACGACAGAACGGATTTGGGCAATCGGCGGGATTCGACCGGTAAACCCGACTAAGCTAGTGCCACCAATCCGTGGAAATGTGACATTGGGGATTACGGAAGTTGGGCCTCTGATAAAAATAAACTAAAACTATTGTACGTGCCCTGATGCCCAGATGGATTCCCCTCAAAAAGAAACGAAAAGAAAGAAAAAAAAGGAAAAAAAAGTCGTTTGAAGAGAATATGGCCCTTTTGTGCTGCGCATCTTGTCCAGCTGCTACCCGGTACCAATATGATAGTAGTAGCGCGAGTGCCATATAGCGGGCATCGCAGATCCGTCACGCCACCAACAGCTCAGCGAGCGAATGGGAATAGCACCGAATTACACGCCCGGTGAGGAAGACGAATGACGACGATAGTGCAGGAGCGGAGAGACCCAGGCGATCCTGCTCCGGCGGACAGGCGAGCCCGTCTTTGCATCGATTCAACCGGAAACATAAGACTGCGCGCATGTACCATCGTTCACTATTTTCCGGAGGGGAAAAAAGAAAGCCCATGTTTCCAGCGTCACACAGATTATTGGATGGGATCGTAATAGAGAGAAAGGTCGTCATGGTCAATCGCAATAGCCAACTAGACACAATCATAACTGCCAAAATTGTAAACACGACCGTAACAAGAGAAGGAGCAAAAAAGAAAAGGAAGTTTCGACAAAAAGGGAAGAAGGAGGAAAGAAATGCTCACCGGACGGGCTCTGTCGATGTCGACGAAGGGATTTTGTCGGTTGAATCCGATTTCCAGTGATTGCTGCCGCGCTCGTCCATCTCTTGCATTACTCTGGAGAGAAAGTGATTTCTAGCCGGTTGCGTCTCGAAGCGGAAGACGTTGTTCTCCATACTATTTCGATGGTTCTCCATGGGTCCCTTCTGTCTCCAACCGTTAGTCGACCTGTACTGAAGAGTACGTCGGTTCCTAACCTGCTAGTTATAAGCAGTCGCTACAGCAGCAGCAGCAATCTCGGCTCGTGTTTGTTCTTCGTCATGTGAAAGCACAAGAAGAAGGAGGAGGACCCCCCTCGAGGTCTTTCACTACCGGCCATCAAGGCCCCAAACTTGCAGGGAGAGAGAGAGAGGTCGTACTATTACACGCTGGTTATGGCCGCCATGCTTCACGACATGTCGAGTTCATCATCCATTGCGCAGAGTTTTCTATTTTTTCAGAAATTGAAAAAGACTGTTTTCGGTTACTTTTTCCCTCGAATGCGGAAGACGCGACGAAAGGAAGCGACGATGTTGAATTTCCACTCGTCTCGTTTTTGGTTTTTTTTTATTGACAAAAACCTGCCTTGGTTGATTCTCCTCCGTTGGTTTGGCTTTTGTGATGGATGACAAGAGGCTGACTTTGGTGAAGGGAAAGTTCAGCCTCGTAAATAATCATATCTTTCGTTATAGAGCGGATGTCTCGTCGGCTGGTGGTAGAGAAGGGATCGACCAAGGTTGATGAGGAAGCCTCTTGATGAATTCATTCTAGCTCTGCTGCTTGATGACGAGGGCCATTGCTGATTGCTTCGACAGACTCTTTTTTCTTTCTCTTTCTTGTGTCTAACGAACCGCTCCCCTTCTTTTGTGGGCTACAAAGGCCATCTTCTTCTTCTGTTCATCTCCGAGTTGTAAAAGAAGGGCAAAAATCCGAGAAACTAGCGGTTGAATGAAACAATAAAGGAAGCGGCGTGTACTACAAAAGGGGAGCAACAGTCTCAGAGAGAAAAATGCGTGTTGTAGATTTAAATGCCCTTGATCTCATCCGCTATTCTTGTTTCGCCCTACTATGCAACATTTTTTCGCGCCGTCTAATCGAGTCGGCTGCAATCAACCTGGAGCGATATTCACCTGTAATAAGTATCGAAGAAGAAAAAAAAAGGTGTCTGGTCATGGCCCAGCACTCAGCGGAGTGTATTCCTACGAAAATGTGTGTATCTCCGTCACTCCTCCCCCCTGCCCTCACCATTTAATTGGGAAGGGGGGCACACCTGTTGCACCTGCGTGCTAACCCGTAAGAGATATCAACATTTGGTGGAGAAAAAAAAAACCTTTAAAAATACTTCGGCGGGAGGTATTAGACGCGAAACGAAGGCAACTACTACAGCAGGGCGCAGCATCAGTAGTATGGCTGATAAAGTGTTGACCGTGTGCCCCGGCAATTGCACTCGAGAAACAAAAGAACAGTTACCTATATACGTGGGGAAGACTTCTTATTCTTTTGATCTCTGGTGACACACTTTCCGCCCTTATTAGAAATTGCGAAAAAACATACGTTAAAAGAGAGTCGTAGAGGAGAAAATAAACTGGTTTGCTCGTCCGCTCTGTGCAGATGGAATCTTCATCACCCGGTTGGAGACTTTCACTCATCGCGGTGAAGTATAGTATCGTCTTCCTCATCTGCATTCTCTATTCTCGACGACCGGGTCTATAGTGATGGTAATAACCCTCCTGCACTGCCATTGTTTCCTTCGTGAAATTGTCGTCACATTGCGCCGCGGGACATTTCAATGTTTTTCGTGGATTTTTTTTAAGGAAAACCTGGGCGTTGTAATGGCTCCAAACCGATCCAGGCCGACACCCCACGGACCGCAATCGCCACGAACGGCGGTCAACCGAGTGGTTTGACCGCCAAGACAATGTTTCTGTCCGACTCGGATCAGATCGATTACATCCGAAAGAACACGGCCCAACTGGCATTCAATCTGACTGGCAATGTCGCAGTTTCTCACTCTTTCTCTTTGGCACAAAAAAACAATACGGTAATTATTTGGCCCAAAAGTCGGTTAATCGAAAAGGACAAACGAACAAAAAATGGTAAAGTCAGGAAGGGAATGGGTGACAAATGGCGGAGGTTATAGCGTGGCAAAGACAAGCGAGGCAACATCTATTAGGGCTAGCGATAAGAAATCAGCGAAGAAGGCAGACAAAAACCGAGGGTCGTCCTTGGCGTTTTTCTTGATCCGCCGGATGAAAATCAAATCTTCGTTTCCTTAACGATTTGAGGATGAAGCCGAGCTGCAACATCTGCTAGGAGAGCTAGACTGCCATTGCGTGACTATTTCAGTATTTCGTTTGTTGTTATTGAAATGGTTGGTAAACATTTAATTGGCCTTGGTATTAGCATGCAAACAAATCAATCGGGAACAGCGACTCTATAGCAAGTTAGTTACGTCGCGAGTTGGTCGGCGGCACGTGCGTCAAACCGCATTGTGCTGCAAATGGCCTCAACAAAAGGGCGCTCGTATTACGTTGATAATTTATGTGCGCAATCATTCAAAAGATTTAGCATCAATTCAATGGAGAATTGATTGGCAATTGGGGCCGGTAAATGATCTCCTTCGCAGCTGATGGCGTTTTGGCAAAAAGGGGGAAAAGGGAAGTCCCGATCTTGTTTGGCGTTGTTTTCTTTTTACAACACAGTCATCGTCGTGGCGAAAAAGTCGGGTTCTCAGTCATTATTATGCAGGGGAAGGCCCCGATGTTGACATCCAGCGTGGTGCAGTCTTCCTGTATAAAATTGATAACTTAAGAAGAATAAATTAAGGGAGGACGCGGAGCAGCTGAGGGCGATCGTGGCCGTTTTTTTATATAACACAGTCTTCACTTGTGGCTCTCGCAACACGGAACTTCTGTCTGGAATTCATATTTGTTGTTATCTGAGAAACTGCCAAGACATCCGTTTAAAAATGTGGTTTTTCTAAAGTGTGAAGCTCGCCAGACTCATTGCTCTTAAATTATCTGCTGGAAAATTTTATTTCACGTGATGTTTCATAAACAGTAAACATTGGGTCGGGTAGACATTGTCCAGTAGCGTAGGTACACGAACACCAATATTGAAAGGTATCGAAACTTCTCAATCGAGATACGACGAGTATGCATGATGCAATGTCTGCCGATACGAGTGTCAAGTGGTTATTGGGAACAGATATTTTAGCGTAGATTGTTGCGCAATTACTCGAGCGTGGCATATCGTCTCGAAAGGTTTCAACATCCTCTACATAAAGTTATTTAACAATTTTCCTTGAATAATGAGACGGACGTCAGGAATGTCGGATGTCAACGCTTCAAACTGGGTGTGTCTCTGTTCGAAACACGAAACTACGATTTCATAGTTAAAAAAAAAATCGCTTCCTCATGTCCTTGTAGAAATGGAGCCCCTTTTTATAATTACTTTTATAACAATTTGATGCGTATTTCTGTTTACTACTACATGCATTGTCCAAACTCAAATTTGACCTTGTTATTACCTCTGAAAGAGATGCAATCAGTGTTTTGCAAAGGAATGCCAGTTCATTCCCTCTACGTCAATACATTGAAGTCATAAAAGAGTCGACTTGTATTAAGCCTTAAGGGAGACGACGATCGGCATCTGCGAGCGCTAGCTAGCTAGCTATTTTCTCCGGAATGACTTCCTTGTTTTGTTTCGTTCAAATAAGCCGGCCTTGCGCCGAGTTTACCATGTAAATGTTATGTAATAACCCGAAGAGACCCGTGTTTAGTTGTTGTCATTGTTTGCACACAATCAGACTATTAGCAAGAATGAGTCGAAATGTCATTGGTTCAAAGAGCGCTGTTTAAAAGAAAAACACAAAAACAAGGGAATTTTGATCACACCTGGTTACACATCTTGTACGTTTAAATTAAAATAGAAAACCATTAAAAATAGTGCAGCCCTATAATGATAATGCAACGGTTCTTTTATGAGCGATGAACTTGATGTGCCTACTAGAAAACACGACGACCGGGGATCACATCATTTTTCGTGTTACTGCTCGTGTTGTTACGAGCCATTTCGGTCACGTTTTAAAGCTACTTAAACTAACGAGCTTCTTCTTGTGTTGATTGGCGTGATTTTTATCTGTTTTCTTTTTCACCAACCCCTAATTTGGATCTTGTTTAACAGATTGACATTTTACCTTTGCTTAAATTGCATCCTATAAATCATAAGTCAATTTTTCTAAAAAAATCTTACGCGCTTTAAGTTTAAGTACCCGGATCAAGACAGATTTATCTTCAAATTATCTTGTCCCCACTGACACAAATCGAACTTGACTTTGAACAGCCACGAATGTTTATTTAGAAGATTGGAAATCAAACTCAATAGGGATAGTAGAGATGAATCGGCTGGGATTTAAAGATAAGATCGCTCTTCATTTCATCAATGATTCCTCCTTCTTCGATTGATATGTAACGACGAGGTAATTGAGAAATAATAGCCATAGACGGGGCGTTAGCGGGCTGTGAGACGGTGCCATTGGGTGATTTCAACATCGTGAGGATTGACGATAGCTTGCCAATGTCTTTCCCCTTCGGGAGTGGAATTGGCGCCAAGGGTCAAGTGACCGATTGTCGCATTTGGACCGTGTCCCTTTTTCGATTTCCTCAAAAGCACCAAATGTAGCCAGCACGACCCGATCTAAAACAAATCGAAAAGAAAATTCAAACTTTTTAAATCCATAAACAAAATTATTTAATAAATATAATTATTTTTTGAATCTACTTGAATTCAGTAAAGATTCCTATTATTATATTTTAAAAATGAAACTTTAGTGTGAACAAATCTCAGACATTTTGTGTGACCACAAAGTTGACTGCCCCGTGTGGCCGTTTCGTTATCCCCAAAATTTGACCGATATTTCAATACACGATTCGTCCGACAGGTTATTTGCCGTGTGTTACGCAAGTACAACCGTTGTAAACAATTTGAACGATAAGAAGCCTGTTGGTCTTTTCGGCAGATGGCGTCTGTCTACGCAGCTGAAGGTGCGGGAGAACTTTCCAGCGTTTCGTTTTCGAATCTCATCCAAATGTTGAGAGGACCGTGAGACAACAAAAAAAAAAAATAGAAACGAGGTTATCTCATCACTTGTGGAATGCGATGTGGTGGGTTCAATCTCGGCCGTGTTGATTCTGGCTGTGCGTTAATCCCCATTTAAATTCAATAGCCTTCTTCTGATTAGTAGCTGGTGCTGCGTAGGAATGGTTATAGCCAGCACCAACCAGTGCTATCGATCTACACAATCTGGCCCGAATTCGTTTTCTTCGAACAGCTCTCCCATTAAGGCCTTTTCTATCTCGTCCTCCACTTATTCCTCTATTTTCTTTGCTAAAGCTAATTAGAAATATGATCGATCTGACGGTCGGCCGGCCAGCCCGGTATCATTCACATTCATTTTCGAGTTGATGTAGACGATGAGATAGCTGCTGGCCTCCTATTAGTCTTTCACTTCAAAGGCAGAAAGTTGTGTTGTTGGCGTTAAAGGAAAAGAAGAAGAAGAAGAAGAAGAAGAAAAATACGGTTATACCAACCGGACGATCGGTGACGTCAAATTCGATGAGATGATCCCAAAGAGGCGCCTTTCCTCTGGCCGGGATGGTCTCTTTTGTTTCAGTTGTGCCATCTGGGTAGAAGGCGTTGACCACGACGATGTACTCTGGCTGGAACTGCGGAGAAGCATGCACGCCACATAGGGAGGAGGCGAGAAGAAAAGAAAAATGGCAGACATTAGCTCTTTTCACCGCGTAATTATGTAATCTGGAATCATTTCGTGGGGGGTCGTCCATGAGGAGATGAACAAGAAAGCGGAGAAGAGAGGAACGTAGACAGGGAGAGAGAGAAAGAGAGAAGATGAAGATGAAGATGAAGAAGAAGAGAGAAGAGGCCCATCATCATCACACGGAGAAAAGGTGCGCCTCTCTCGCATCGCTTGTACATCTAGGATGTCGGCGGCCGGGAAAAGTGGCACAGCGCACACTCCAGCTTAGCGAGGGGATAAAAGTGTCAAGAACTTTCATGTAAATTATATTGAGCTACTTTTCGTTACGAGCCCTAGCGCGCAGCGCGTGTCTGCGTTCTGCCTTAGATTTTTTTTTCTTTTACCACGCTTTTCGGTTGTTGCATCGAGATTTTTGAGGCGTTGAGGTTATACACGACTGCATTTAACTGTACGGCGCTCTGGATAATTCATGACTGGTTGCCTAGTCTTATTATTAGAAGATTTGTTGGATTCCTTTAGTAGTGGGAGATCTCTCTTTGCTAACTATTTCTAATCGTAAAAGTTATTCACCGACTCGTTGCCCGTATCAGGGAAAGCAGCAAACTGCCCCGGTGGTATTGCTGTTGTTGTTGTTGTATTATTAGCAGTAAAAGGGAGGTAAAAAAAAATAAGACAACAATATTCCCTTGGTGGAACTTGGAAGAAGAAGGAACAATAAACATAACTTTGGCTGAAGAAGACGCGCAACTTGAATAACAGATGGGAAAACACTAAATATAAACGACTGGAAACATGCAATCTTGGCCTCTTAGGCGATGAAGGCCTTCGGCTTAGGCTTCAAATTATTTTGTCGGCACAGCGGGTCTTTCAACATCGGGCGATTCGCAAACGACGCAATCTTCAAGTTGATTCCAACAAGTACCGCAATAAAAGGCAGGGCAGTCTCCATGGCGACTGCAGGTGCGGGACCCTTTTGATGATGGCGCTCCAGTGCTTGATTCGCGACGGCCGCAAAAAACGCAGCAGAGTCGGATGAAACCCAAGCGTCTCAGTAACAAGGCTATTTTGTTGCCATTGTCGAGTGTTTCGCTCGTCTTTTTATTTTCATTCAACCTGCCGCGGATGCGATATGGAAGGCTAACTTTCAAAGCCTTTCGCCTTCGGAGGAACTCGCCATGAAGGAATACGATCCGCTTTTGTTGGCGCTCTGGGTAGAAAGCAGATGCTATTGCGACACGGAAACGTTGGCAGTAAGGCTGCAAAAGTGTAGCCAACCCTAGAACAATAAGAACGACAATTGGACCGACCCAATCTTCTGTCGAAAGTTGACGAGGTTTCGCTAGGCAGCATTCTTTTGTGTTTAATTCCGATTGATGGTCGAATTCTTTTAAAGGGACTCGGAAGTCGATGGAGATGGAACCATCATTTTTCACGGGCGTTTTTTGCATAGGTTTCGTGTCGGTTTGAATGGCCGTTTGGCCATAGCCGCGACGAATAATTTCCGTCGCTGTAAACAAGATCCAGTCGGAGAAAATGAGAGCGACTGTAAGACAGACTAGAGGAATGTAGACTAACAGGCCATTGCGGAGTGATTTCTTTTCACTTGGAGAAAGTGCCGGCGAAAGACAGTTGACAAACTTCTTTTTCTCCGCTTTGCCTTTTAGAGGGAGCAACCTGAAGAAAGAAGATTGCTTTGAATCGTAAGCGATCATCTTTCTACTAATGTAGGTATTGTCGAAAGCTAAATTGTGCTGGAAACGGAAGTGGTAAAGCCATACAGCAATCACGAAAACGATTAGTGTGACTAAACACGAGTAAGATGCTAGGGCATTCAGAATTTCTGCGCCGAATGATAAACGACCCATGAAATTTCTAATTTCGGTGGTTGCGTTCTGTTTAACCTTCAAATCGATAGTAATAATATTGCTAGTATTGACCAACGATTGGCCCAACTGACCGTAGCTGGAAACACCAACTTTCAATTGGTCGATTAGTGGCTCTATGGTGTTGGGAATGAGAGCCAGAGCATCAAACGCTTTCGTTCCGATCTACTACTGTATCAAACGCATGGGTTAGCTCGTAGCTTTATCAGAATAAGTTTGGTCTTGGGTTAGCTTTTACCTGAGTGATTCCGTCCGAGATTCTACCGCAAATGTCCTCCGTAAGACCCGTAACAAAACACAAGTCGGTATTGAACAAATGATTACAAATGATGTTGGTCAAAAATGGGATTTTAATTGCCTTTTGACATTCGCACTTTGTATTGCGTAGTTTTTCCTGGCAATCGTCGTCGAACGATCGTACCGCTCTCCGACATTGATCCAACTTGGAGGCGAGATGCTCAACAGGTGAAAAAATCGAATCTTTGGCTTTTCTGACTGAATCGTTGAAGATTATTATTGCATACTCTACACTGTTTATGACATTGACGACGAAAAGATCCACATGTTTTTGCGAGTCTCTTCTCATTTCATCCGCCGTCTGTTGATTGTGTCGCTTTGTCAACTTTGTTTGATTGACGGCTGCCTCCGCGTAACACGACAACGATTTGGTCGTTTGCTTCAAGTTGTAAGCAAGATTGGTGGTTGGACCGGACAACAACATGCTCATCAAAAGGACAACTAACAAGGACTTGCCGAATTTCGTGCTCAACGACGGAAGGAGCAAAGCCACAATGCAGCGAGCAGATTGCAAGAGAGCCATGAGGGTCAACATCCCTGCAGCGATGAATCCGCCTATGAGACAAGCCATCCAACCTGTGAATTTATGTTGATATCGCAATACCAAGAAGAATAGAGTTCCTCCGAGTAGAGATAGAATGACAATTGCTGACATCTGGCAAATGAACCCGAGTCGTCGTTTCGGTGGACTTTTGTTGCGACGATAGAGTTCCTCTGAGTAGAGATAGAATGACAATTGCTGACATCTGGCAAATGAACCCGAGCCGTCGTTTTGGTGGACTCTTGTTGCGAGGCTCCGTTAACCGAAGGTGATTTGGCTTCGATATGAAATCAACTTGCCTGTCCTCCATTTTTGGCCGTATGCGCTCACGACTTTGTAACCGACCGTAACTGATACTTGGCAATTTGTTGGGCACTGTTGTACTACAGTATTTATAAGCCAAAAAATTTCCCCCTTGAATTCTTGCTCTGGAATCATCGGTCGTCTCTTAAAATGTGATCTCATTTTCATTGATATTTTTAAGGTAACCACAATACGCCTACGAAAACTACTTCCTGTATAAACCCAACTAATGCCGCACTTGAAAATATTCGAATTTCATGAACGTTGAAAATAGCAACAGGATATACATAGTATTAGGATGCGGTTAGCGGTAAATTACCAGGCGTCACCGACGCGTCTTTTTATGAAATAAGATTTCCAGTTGCGACTATTTGTTAATGTCTAAGAAAAAAAAAGTATATAGATTCCGCAGATCCGGGAATCTATCTTGTATCCTTTTAGCGCGATAAAAAGGCAACGATTTATCGGAAACATTTTACGACTGGAAAACTTGGAGAAATGTGTACGAATCGAATGTAACAAGACTAGGTACCCCTCATGAATTATTACTCAAATGTTATCGCTATTTGCTCGCGAGGTCCGTGATGGCCCAATTCAACCGCGCCCATCTTCTGATCTACTTTTTATTTATTTATTTTTTTCTCGCCAATGTTACGAGCTCCTAGCGAGTAAGTGCGTTTTTATATTTACCACGTTTTTGGTCGGTGGCAGTCCTTGGGCCTGTCGTATCAGGATTTTGATCCGAGATGGGCCATCGAAAGAGGATGGTTGATGTTGGAGTGAAACGAGTAGCTGGCCCAATTCGGCCGCGCCCGCCGCCATCCGTCGGCACGGTTCTACCTGTTGAACACGGACAAGATGAACGATCTTTCGTCACTCTAGCTTCAATTCGTATTTTTTCTTGATTCTGTTGTCTGCCATTTTGATCGAGTGCTGGCCTACCTGTTGGTCCTTGCGCTCATCGTGAGGGGGTGAGGTGGGGGCAATAAGGTGACCGGTGCAAGAACGCGGGACGCCATCGGCCAGCGCCATTTCATTGAGGCGTAACCGCCACGAGCCGAGTTTCTTCCCGCTCCGCCAGCGCCCTCGCTCCAGGTAAACGGTTGTCGTCAAACGGCCATCTTCCAGGTCTCGAGCCGTGACGTCAGGGAACTTGAATACCTTTAACCAGCAAACAGGTTCTCGTTTTATTGTCATGATTATTTTCGGTTTGTTATCCGTTTTCTACGCCGTTTTTATTGAGTTTTTGTGCTCATTTTTTTTTCTGGGCCCCCGAGAGAAAGAAACAACAAAAAAAGAGACTATATAACACTGAGTGAGAGAAAGACGCCGGTTTCGGCGAGAGAGACTATTGAGAAAGAAAAAGAGAGTCGAGGGAAAATGGAGTGGCGGTGGTATGCAAGTAGAGTCCGATTGATACAAATGAGAGAGTCAAAGTATATGACTGGCGGGGAGGAGTGCTTGCTCGGAGCTAACAAAACGACTAGCACCGTAGCTACAATGTGTGTTGGTTGTTCTTGTTTTCTCTTTTATGGACCCGGCCCACCGACGGCCGACCGAGTGGATCATCCGCACATTGAGGGGAATCGCCATTCCACAAATTCCTCTTCTCCCGTTTTCTACGAAATCGAAAGAACAAACGTTCCAAGCTTTTTCCTCTCACAACACAAGTCACTGAATAAAGAGAACCCGGAAGATATGCAAAGTTGGCCATCTCTTTTCTTGTTTCTTTACGGCGCGCTTTTCATTGAAACGCCGCGCTATGACAAGAAAAAAATATAAGAAAGAAAGGAAAAAGAAGCGCGAGCGCAGATAAAATGCATAAAAAGGAGACGATGACGATCAATGGGAGAAGAAGAAGAAGAACTCTGCATAGCGAATCGTCTCTAAACTCTCTGAGCCGTCGAGTGTGTGAATGCCACGGCTTGTTAATCGACAATAGACGTCAACGGGACAAATAGCAAAGAGAAAAGGAGAGGAGGGAAAAACAATAGAAAAGCGTCGAGGAGGAGAAAAGAAAGAAGATAAAAATAGAAATATATATTCTAATAAAGAAGAAGAAAAGTGCGTCGAGCAATTCCAGTTTGCCGTGAATTTTCCCCCCAAACGAGCCCGTGGGGCTTGGCTGTCAAATTCCCGGTCCGTCCATCTAGCGACGGGACTGCGACTCACCTGAGCGCACCGTTGAGACTGCGATTTGCCCACCAGAGCGGAGCGGTAGGAACGTCTCATCATCGGGGCGTCCAACACCACCTGTAAGGCACAAAGTCCCGAAAAACACACACATTAATGAGGAATAATTTCGGTTTTGGCGATGGCAAAGAAGGTAAAGAAGAGAGACAGAGCGCTGAAAGAACTGAAAGAAGGGAGAACCACAAGATTTGATCACTGCGTTTCCCATCATCCCGCAGGAGAGAAAATGGTTCAGGGTAACGGAACCGTTGTCGTTCGACAGACCTACAACGACAACAACAACAACAAGCTGGAAGGAAATCACGTTGCTCCGATCAGGACCGGTAACCGATGATGGCGGGATTTTGGCTTCTGCCTCCGTCGTCTTTTCTGCCTCTTTTGGTTATGTTACATCTACTCATCTAGCGATGCGGGCTCGTCATTGCGGTTGTCAAAACGGTAGCCGATGAGAACGGTCCTTGTTCTATTCCAAACAGGAGAAGAAAAAGAGCAGAAGGAACCAGAGATATATACACACATACATATAAACAAGAAAGGAAATGAGGGATGAAGTATTTCTCCGACAACAGGATGGAAGACAGCAGCAGCAGACTCTGACGGAACCCGATTTCAATCACGGAAAGATGCGCATTTCAACATTTTGTTTCACGAAATCGTTTCGATTTCGTCAGGTCCGAGGGGATTCCGCCGAGGTCAAGAGCTTCTAACGGTGTTTTTTTTCTTTTCTTTTCTTTCTTCCGTCTTATTGCGACTCTTCTTCCATTCTTGTCTACGGGTGGTCAGGCTAATGAGTCCGAAATGATGTCAAGAATTCCAAATTTGTACGCGTTTATCACAAGGACGGAGCAGAAGAAGAAACAAGGTTTTATCTCTAACATGGTTGAATGCCGAGTCCCGACTTTGGTGCATAAAAGATTCTTGTTTAAATGCAGCCAATTATTTCGACCATCGGGCCGGTGAATATATTGAACCGTGTTTTGGTTAATTGCAGAGTTGTGCTCGTGTTGCATGGTCCCTTCTTTTCTTTTCGGAGAGAAAAAGAAGAAAAAATTCTCTTCCCTTTCGAGACGGCCACTAACCAGCTAAACTCTCTCGGCAGCGCCTCACCTGTAATCAAGAGGCGGTCCAATTAAAGAGAAAAATAGATATCCCGAGCGTATCGTATGCGGAGAGACAGGAGTCAGAGAGCCCCGGCCTAGTTTCCGATGGGGAAAATGAATGGTTTCTGTTTTTCTTGTCGTTGTTGTTTCATCATTGAACTCACCAAAAAGAAAAAATGAGAGAGAGAGAGAGAGAAGAAAAAAAAAGAACAAAAGGAAGAACAAAAGGAACGGATGGAAATCTCTCGGTCGTTGGGTTTTCCATGAAATGGCCCGGATCGCTGCTGGGGCACTGGCGCACGCACTGTGCAATGAGGAGACAATTTGATTGCGGCTTTGCTGCTGGAGCAGTATACAGTAGTAGGCTACGATATATATACTAGGTGTAGCGGCAATATCGGTGCTGCGTGTTGACGTACTTTGACATAAGTGGCGGATTCCTTTCCGTAACGGACGACTGGCGCGCTGGAAAGTCGGTGGATGTGCACGAGAAGTTGACCGGAAGAACTGACGTAGACCAAAGTCAGTTCCACTTGCGGCCGTGGTGGCGGTGGCATTTGCGGATGGCCAATGTCAATATTATCGGAGCTGAGGTGGTAACCGCTTCCGTCCTCTCGTCCGCCGATGAGGCAGTTGGTCAAGGAAGTTTGTTGACGCTCCGCTGACGGTGCCAGGTACTGGGCCGATTGGCTCATCCGCTGATGCCGGATCAAGGTCTCGCATCTCGATGACGCAACAAGATGCTGTTGCTGCTGATGACTCGACGAACTATTGCAGCGCACCAGATGCGCGGAGCGGCGGGAATCGCGCAACGAGCGTTGGTGACGCATCAGCAGAGGCGAGCTCATTTCGGCAATAGTCCCGGATCCTTCCAAACGCGGCTGTTGATGTATCAATTTGATATTGGCCTCGTTGTCCAGTAGATTTCCGCTTTTTCCAACCAAAAAGAGAAGAAAGAATTCCAAATAATTTGAAATGTCGTGACAACTAAATCGAATCGCGCTCAATTCTCAACCCAGTACGTATATCCCGTTACATTCTGGCTCGATATGGAAGTTAAGTGAAATGACCAGCAGGACGCAAGGCGAACACACGACGGCGAAAGAAAATGACGCTCTTTAGTTGTTGTACAAGATAGGAAGTTTTTTTACACTGGAAACCCACTTCCCACATAATCGGAAGAAAGAAATAAACAACCTGAGTACTACTACTACTAGAGCAGTAGTGGCAAAACAAAAAGAGAAATAAAAAGAAAGAAAAAAAGAGGCAAACTGCTGGACATTCCTCAAAGAAAGAACAACAGAGCGTCGCCGCAGCCGCCGTACGACTATTGGCGTGTCTTGTTCAGGTTTATTGACCGTGGTTTTTGTGTGTGCTGCGCTGTTGGCTCAATCTCTCTCTAGCACCTTTCCCGTCTTTATTGACTTGGATTCTATAAAGCGCTTGCAGTATTGGAAACGTGTCAAGGGGCTGACCGGATATCTCTTTTTTTTCTCTCTTTCTCTCTCTCTTTTTCTCTCTTTTTGTTTCTTCTGGCCAGCAGGCTCTCTTTCGCCATCTGACGTAACGGTCCGCGCCTTGCCGTTTTGTTGTCTACATGTTTCTCACACCTACGCTCTATGTCGTCGTCGTCGTCGTCTTTTTTCCATGTCTGGAATTTTTTTTTAAAGAGTCAATAGTGGCAACGGCAGCAGCAGCCAACAATGCCGGACACCGCCCACGATTTCTATCGTGCTGCGAGCCGGACGAAACGAACGGAATCAATAGAGGACGAGGAACGACTCTTGGAGTCTCTCGAGTCGAGTGGGATGAGGTTGCACGGACGATTGGGAGCCAACGTACCTTGAGGGCGCGCATCTTCTAGCGTGATGAAGGCCTATTCTCCGCCCGTCTACATCTATTCACCGTATTTCGTCCCACTGACTGGATTCTACTACGTACACATTACGGACGGACATGACATAAGGAGGAAAAAAAAGAACCATAAAAAAAAAAAGAAAATAAAAAGAAGGTGGTTCCTGTCTGACTAAACTATCATCATCAAGGCCGGTAAAGCACGATCGTGTTGTCGGCGAGATATTGAAATCTGCGCGTTGCATGCTCGGCCAAGCAACGAGGGCAAAAACAACAAATGGTTCTCCTTATGAAAAAAGTTTCATGATTGAAATTTTTCCCAGAAGGATATAATCACAGTCCTTGACGACATTGGCGAATTCTAATGATTAACATTCACTTTTTTTTTTTTGCAACGTCCCTTCTCTTTTTTTTTCTGGCGTCGTCGATTTCAGCTCGTTTGACTTCGAAAAAAGGATGATTGCGGCCCTTTGGGATATAATTGCGTACGTATCGTTGGAGCATGAATCTCGTCCATTTTCTCTTAGAGTCTATATGACTGGCTCTGCCTTGTGTGTGACTTGACTTTGGAGATAGCTTATTGAGGAGCCCCGCGCGCCCCGAGTTTCTAGATAATCACCGACGAAAAAGCAGCAGCTCCTCACTCAGGATGTGTAGACACTCACATTCTAACCTGGATAAGTTTTGATGGCCGCCTCAAGGCCTCGCCACTGCTGCCCGCGTTCTCTTCTTCCCCATTTCTTTCGCTCCGGGAAATTTTTATTGGACGACGACCGTGTACGTTCCGTTCCCGATGCCCACACGCAGGCGCAACGTGTACTTACTACACGCATCGTGTCTTTTCGGTTAGCGTGAGTGCGAGGGCGGGGTCCTGTTGTTGTTGTTGTTGTCTTTTTCTTTATGCCTTTCGGTTCGTTTGCTAGAAAGTTTTTTTTTCTCTTTTTTTTTTTCTTGTTTTGGCGTTGCGTTGGAAACGGTCGACGTCATCCGATAGTTTACGCGGCTGACGAATTCGAAATCGACATGAGAATTGACTTGTTACGCTCCGTCTCCCGTTTTTTCCCTCATACCTTTTTGTTTCGTTTCATTTGTGCAGGTTGTTGTGTTACCTGATTTTAATGCGGGTAGCGGGTAGGAGCCAGGTTCTGCGTTTCGAGTATCGCTGGTAGACGAGGTAAGCGCAAATGGCGACTGCGCACAACGCGGCGATGCCGACGAACGAAGCCAGGAGGACGACTCTTCCGATATTTCCTGCGTTGGAATAAAAAAGAATTGCAGTTGCAGTTTAACAACCCTGGCACAGCTAGCGAATCCATCATGTCATTCTCTCTATTTCTTGTACATTGTACATCATCTATCGACCGCACGGCCGCAAACAACATGGACGGAATTTATATGAAAATAGAATCGGTTGAAAGGAAAAAAGAAAGAAATATGATGAAAAATTTGTGGACGCGCTCAATCGGGTAGAAAACTCGGCCAAACCGCTGGGCGCTTTCCAAAACGGCGACTCGGGGAAAATGTAGGGGAAAGAGCTGATAAGACAAAAAAAAAAAAGATAATGAAGAAGAAAAGCGCCATCGAGTGGGAACCGATCGAATCCGGCGGCGTCCAAATTTTTTTTTTCTGGGGACAAGACGGCCGTTTTCTCGACAATTGAGGCGGTTCGCGCCGTCGTATTTATTTAGACACTACTAGTAATATTTTTCCCGCGCCTGGGACGACGACGAAATCGCTTTCGTTTCTTCCAGCGGGCACCCGTCACTCTCCCCGCGCCAAGGTGAGAGATTCTCCTGGCATCTCTCGAAGTCGACGACCGCCAACGGAGAAGACAATCGCCCAATAGAACTTGATCAACAGTCAAGAAAAAAATGGCTTCATCTTTTATTCTTGGCGCTCTTTTTTTGGCTCGCGCTCCACTCGTAAATATGAAACCGAGGTAGAGTCGAGTCGAAAGAGGCCAATGCATTTGAATAACATTGGAACGATTAGCATCGTCTTTTCTGCGACTAGCCCAACCTCATCAACACGGAAGGGCAATTAATCGTCTCTCTCTCTCTCTCTGGCTGCAAAAAACCCCGTCGGTTACAATAGGAAAATTATGCAAGAACAGCGCTCTAAGCGGATAATATTGTAGAAAATGTTTACCGGTCATTTTCTCTCTCTTTTTCGTTTGGGAATGTTTCACCTTCTGCGCGCGCGGGACTGTGAATGGAGCGAACGAACGTCGTGCGTCGGGAGATATGTTTTAAACGGCTCTATCCATCTTTTCAGCAGTTCAGCAGCGTGATGATGTTTCTCTCTACTAGTTTTCCACTCACTGTCTCGCTCGGCTGACTTGTACTTTGGCAGTTTATTTTCAAGCCCGGAAAGTGCGATGAAAGATGAGCCAGTTTTTATATTCCTATTTCGTCATGGCCCGCAACTGACCGAGTCGACAGCGGACAGTAAGAGAGAGTACTAGCTAGTATAGTAGTTGACACGGGATGCTGCTGTCCGATGATAACGGATAATCCCAGTTGAGAATTGTTGCGGGGCCCCGTCATCATCATCTCCTATCTCTCATCCGTTGCTGCATGCATAATAATGACCAACGCTCGTTGTTGGTTGTCTCTTTGACTCCTTTTCTCTCCTCTCCTCCATAGTGCACGACACGACGATGCAAAACGAAAGTTTGTGGAAGAGTTTTTCGGTTGCCAAGTCTCTTCACTGGCTGCTTCGTCATTAAAAGTATTTTCACGAGGTTAATCTGAGGCAGACCAGCAAAAAAAAACGAAAAAACTTTTGGCGGTTTCGATCAACTTTTCTCCTCGTCGAAAGAAACAAAAAAAAAGGATTCTCTTAGCCTATATTTCAAAAGGCAGTACAAAGTCGAATAAAAGAATAGAGGATATTATATGGTCGTGCAATCAACCCGTGTTTCCTTTTCTCTCTGTGCGCGTCTCTTTGTACTTGTTCTAGATTATGTTTTTTTTTTCTTCCTTTTTTCGTTTCTTTCATTTCGTCTCTAAAAGGTCTTTGCGGTTCCGACTTCTTCTTCTTCTTTTTTATATTTTTAAATATATATTTTTCATCTCCTGTTGTGGAGCCGAGTGGCAAAGTGGGTGGAATTGAACACGAAAAAAAGGCTTAAGAAGAAGGAAAGACGACGACGACGGCGGGCGTCGCGGCGCTGCTGAGAACCAGCATTCAACTTTCTCTTCACTTGTTCCTCTTTGTACGACTGCGGTGTGTGTGTGTGTGTGTGTATGTAGTGACTGTGTGTGTCTGTATGTACGCGCGCTGGGCCCCCCTTTCCATTATGCAAGTCGCTTCTTCTTCTTCTTCTTTTGAACCCCATTTTCGGGCCACATCAACCCCGTTTCTGTTTCTTTTTTTCTTTTTTTGAAATCTCATTCTTGTTCAATGCGAAACGCTTCTCACGGGTTTGGAGCTCTTTAAGTTTTTACGGTTATTGCATTATCAAATAGAATGAACGCCAGCAGAAAACTCTTCTTCTTCTTCTTCTTCTGTGGTCCGGCACAAGTTTATTTGTGTGCGTAAGACTCTTCTTAGAGACAGAGTCTAGTAGTATCGCTTTCATTTCGTCCGGTTAACGGGTCAGCGACGCTGCGAGCCATGCACATCCCAAAACTGGAGAACTTTTTTCTTCTTTCTTTCGCAAATAAATCATCATCTTCTTTCTCTTGTCATTGTCGGATGAAAACATTTTCGGATCGTTTTGTGAATGGACTTGATGTTTGCTGGACACCACAGATCCAACTTTGGAGATGTGGGGAAAGCCGAGAACACACAAAACATTGTCCGATTCTTCTTCTTTCTTTCTTTTTTCTTTTTTTGAGGCCGGCCGGCCGGCTGGATATTGTTGTGATCTAATGGTTTTCTTGTTCTCCTCTTCATCAACACGGATTGCCCAATGGTTAGGAAACTCGGCAGGAGGTAGCGAAGGGGCTTAGCCTACATTTAACGAGTCCGGTCTCCGCGTTCTTATTCGTTTCTGGTTCTTTTACCTTTACGACCCGACAATAAAACGTGAAAAACGGAGAGAAAAACACACGCAAATCGGCCGAGCATCTCCTTTTTCTCTCAACGGACGACGAGACGATGCTTCGTCTTAATGACTTCATAATAATCTCCACCAGTCTGCGATACGCATTCCATACTCGTTTCGGCTCTTTTTCAAAGATGGGAAACGAGACGACGACGACGTAGTATTGAACTTGGGCAATGCAGCCATTTCGCTTTCCATTCATTCGACGTCTTTTCGATATGCACGACGGAAACTTTGTTCGCTTTCAAAAGCAATGAGGCAAGCAGCCAAAAGAAGAAAAAAAAATGAATTCATCATCAGTACAATGTGCATTTTCACCTGTACGGACTATATGGGGTTTTCTCGGTGCATCGTGTTGTAGCGCACCTAGACTTCTTCTTCTATATCTACTGGGCGCCGTTGTTGTTATTAAAACCGCTTGTTATTCGTTCTTCTTCTTTTTTCTTTCGACTTTTTTTTTCTCCTCTCTGTTTTTCGTGTCACGGATATAGCGCACGCTAGCAGTAGTAGACGCAAGAGTGAGAGAAAGATGCGGTGAGGCCACTTTCCCGCCCGCTGACTTCGTGCGACATTATCAATACTATAGGCCGGTAATTCCGTCGCTCTCTCTCTCTTGACTTAAAACTTCTTCTTCTTCTTCTATCTATATTGCCTGTTCTCCTTTTTTTTCTTTCCTTTTCTTTTTAGTGATGGGTAACTGTGTAATTAAATCTGTTGTCCCTCAGGCCGGCGCGGCCTGTTGGGTCTTTCTAACGTAATCGATTGGAGGGGACGGACCCAAGAAGAAGAAGAAGCTAAAAGCCTTCTCTCTTTTTTTATTTCTTATATTTTTTGCCGATGCCTCTCTATTTTCGGTCGGAGAGCTGTTTTCTCTCTCGGTTGCGCCACCGAACAAAAGACGGGTGCGCGTTCGACCGGCTCTCCCTTCACTTTTTTTTTTTTTTTTTGGTGTTTAGTTGTTGTTGAGGGGGTTTCCACGGTTTCACACGGACGCGAAACTCACGCACCTTTTGGTGTGCCGAATGCGATGGGCCTTATTATCTATAGGTACGCTACTACTACCACTACTACTACTGGTAGAGGCTTGCGTCATTTAAGACTCCCATATTATTATTACGACTACTACAACGACGACTCTACGCTCTAGAAAATGAAATGAAACGAGAAGGTAAATAAAAAGGAGTTTCGTCATTTTCTCCGCAACTCCCATAAGGTGGTATGTGCAACATTGGTTAAAGGAAAAATCAAAACCAATCAATATTTAACCAGAAAAGAAAATGAGCATTCCCCGCGGCTACCATAAGCAAAGAAGAAACGGAGTCAGCCATAATAATAACGTCTCAAATGAAAAGGTAAAAAGAAACAACAACGTGAAGAATCAAGACTCGAAAAAGAAGAGAGAGAAAGAAAAAGAAAAAAAAGGAAAAAAAAAAACCTGAAAGGAAATTCTTTTCTCCTTTATTCGGTATGTAGGACACAAGAGTCACCGATGGGGGGAGGGAGAAGGTTTGTATATGTGGAGAGTCCATACATTGGGAAGGAGGTCTTTTTTTTTATTTTTTTTTCTTCTTCTTTCGTCTCTAATAGTAGAACCTGCTATGCAACCCGCACCTACTGGGTGCTGCTGAAGAAACAGGTAGTAGTTACTTCATTTGTTTCTATTTCTTTTCCTTCATTAGATTGGCTCCGGGCTGAGAGGAAGTGTATTGCCAGTAATCATCGGAAATTTCGCGTGGATCGATAGAGAAGAAAAGACCAATTTCATCGACACAAAAGAAAACGAGGTGCTGCTATACAAGTGATTCAGTCAGTTACACAACGTTGACCTATATATTTTTCTTCGTCTAGGAATCCTCCCTCGCCCAAGTCGCCCTAAAGAAGACGAAGCTAGAAAAAAAAACCGAATGGGTAGCGCTCGGCCGGGAGGCACAAAACGAGGAGGAGGGAAACGGTCCGCTTGTACAGGACACGTCAACAACGATGACACGAAGAATGGCCCATTGAGAGAATCGCTGTGTGGTCCGTTTGTATTCCCATCGTGTCCTCAAAGTTCGATCAGAACAACGTCACTGCAGCGCATGTAATCGGGCCCATCAATAACGGGAATATGGCGATATATCGAGAGGAAACGGCGACGCCACCTGCGCCGAATGACTAATATATATCCTCTCTTGGAAAGTAGCAGACAACACCAAAAAAATGCGCCAACAACAACAACAAAAAACTCTGAAAATTTTCTCGCAGCATCCCGCAAGAGAGGAGAAAACTGGTCAAACAACTTTTGTCTTCTCTTTTCTCTTTCTTTTTCATTCGCCGATGCCGCCACCACTGTTTATTTCCAGTCTCTCATTCCTCTCCTCGCCGGCCGGAAATCTTTTTTTTTAACTTGATGGGGGGGAAGAAGCAGAAGAAGACGAAGGAACAAAACTCTCTAGTTCTACCGCACCTTTCGCTAATTATGAATTCTACCAACGTTTACATCATTTCTCTTCTTCTGTTTCTCCGGAACCAGACATGGCATTTTCGGTCGGAGCCGGCCTAACCCGTCAATTGAAGATGTAGTCGGAGGCAACGCGCAATGATTCGACAGATTTCGGCGTGCTCCATGGTGTCGTACAGTCGTACCTAGCTTATTCTTTTCTTTGGGTCGTGTAAACTCCTCGTGCTTACGAGTTTTTAAAAGGGGCGATGACGGACGTGAGAGAGAGAGAGCTTCGTCTGCTGTCCATGGCTGCTGGCCATTGCGTGTGTCCCTCATGGGGGGCGAGCGCAGGACACTCGGCCAGCAAACCAACTAAAAACAAGTCGGAAAAGAACCTATGGAACCCCCCTTTGGCATTTCTCTCTGTATGCTTTATGACTTGACGGCGACGGGTGACGGCCGCCGCCGCCGCCGCCGCTTTCTCCCCTTTTCCTTTTGAACCAAAACGACGAAGTCTCTTTCTCTCTCTGGCTGGCGATGGCTAAAGCTATACACAGGTGTCGACCAGCAAAATGCCTGCAAGGGCCCGCGCCCGTCCGTGAGAATCTCTTTGACGTCAGCGAAATTACAGCAACAAGTGAAGTGGAGAGAAATAATGAACGAGGGCTTTATAGGGCGCCCGCATGCGCTGCTGTTGTACTCAACTCGGGCGACTTGTAATATTTATATAGAGCCACGTCAAACGTCTTTTGAGAGAGCCCATGGAACATGTATATATATACTAGCGTACAATATATATGTTATGCGTCTATTGTCGGCGCACGCCCCAATCACGATTTCCGCATCGCGTCGGCTGCACGACGGTTCATTCCACCTGCCGCCCTCCTATCCTATCCTATAGCAGCAGTCTCTTTTGCCGCTGACAACAACGACTACTACCAGGGCCGCGCACCACCACCGCGATTACCTTTTTATAACTAACCTCAAAAATGCCTTGCAAAGGTCGATAATGAACGTCTATATAAATCAAAACGCTCCTCGGCGGGCACCAAAGAGAGAGAGACCCTTTTCAACCAAAGTGGTGGTGGTGGTGGCCAAGGGTAAGAGGGTTATTCTCATCATTAAACCGGTTTCGACCGAAGGAAGGAAAGAAAACGGCTACGGAATGTGATGGACGGACCCGCACCGTGTCGCGTTTTTATTCAATCCTTCTTGGCCGCTCGCGGTCGGTCGGTCGGTCGGTCGGTCGGTGTAATAGACTTTTTGTGTCCCATTCATCGCCATCCGATTCTTTTTTTCTATTGCCATGTAAATTTCTTCTTCTTATCGTTGTCGAGTCCTACTTCTTAATCGGGCGTGATATTCGCCTGGAAATGCGCATCTACTTTATTGCTACATCGCACATCAGCTGGAAAATGTGATGAATCGAGGGAATGTGCCAAAGAGCAAAGGTTAAAGCAGTCTAGTTGTAATGTTGGCCCTTTCGGTCTTCTCGTCTTTCCAAATGTTATTCCACGCAGAAGAGAAAGGAAAAGAAAAAAAAAAAGAGGATGTTTTCTTGTTATTACTCTGATGATGGGGGGGAAGTAGCGAGGAGGGGGGAGCAGCCGCGCTGCTGGATGAGTTATTTGGTCCGGTCTTTTCTCTTTCTTTTTCTATACACAAGTATATACTACCTTTTTGTTTTTCTATTGGGGATGTTGTTTTTTTCTTTTTTCTTTCTTTTTTTGGCTGCCATGATGTAGACTGATTGAGACTCGTTTTGTATAGAGTCTCTCTCTCTTCTCTCTCTCGGGAATGGAACAGAATGCTGAGCCCCGGCCGGCGGGCCGGCTATATATGGGTCAGTGGGGAAGGTTTGACCTACTCCCTCTATCTTCTCTCTCCCCCCTCTTGAAAGAAAAAGAAAAAAAAGATTTTTTCTTTCATATGAAATGTTTATTTTCTCTTTCCTCTCGACTTGACCAGGCAAAGCACCAACGTGAACGCGCACCAATGACCGTGCATCAGGTTACGATCAGACAGACCATCCCCTTTCGTCGTCTCTAGAGAGAGAGAGAGAAAGAAAAAGAAAGAGATTTTTCTTCTTTCAGAGGGTTGTCACACCTGTTGTGTGGCTAGGGAAAAAGGGGCAGCAGACTGGTCGGTTGTTGCCGTCCTGTTATAATTCAACGGCACTTTCTCCGATGGGCGGTGAGAGAGGGTGAACGGGTCCCTAATCAAGTATGCAACGGAGATTGCAGCAAACATTTCGATTCCTTCTTTTTTCGGTGAGAAAACCGTGATTGCGTGTCTTGTGGGTAGCACAAATGAAAAAAAAAAGAGAAAAAATCCGCAGACGTTTTTCAAAAATCTATGCTCAGTTCTTCTCATTACTTGGTTCATAATTACCAACCTGACTAGGAGGAGAAACACCGGTGATATGTACATATGACACGATCTTTCTGGCTTGTCTGTGTGCACTGGTGATGAGACCGGACGTCTAACCCCGTCAGAACGAGACTGTGTAGGTTGGCGCGCAATGATGATGATGATGATAAACGACCGCGCTGGAAGAACGACTTGTCTAACTTTTTTTTTCAACTAAAAGGTATCTATATACCCCCATTGTTTCTCTCTCCACAAAACGAAAACACGAGAAATACATTTAAGAAAATAAAAAAAAACCTCCCTCCTTGAAGGGCCCCACAGAGTAGTTTTGATAAAAGAAATAACAGCAGCAGCAGCATATAATCAAGGATGCCCAAAAGAGAAGAGAGACAGAACTCTTCTTTGATTTCTTTCGGTCGAAAGAGAGAGGAATGAGGGACCGGAGGGAGAAGAAAGAGTGTCAGTAAGTCTGTTGGTCATTCCACTCTCTATGTCAGCGTTTTTTTTTCTTCATCTCTACAGGAAGACACAGCAGCAAAGTTTAAAAGAGTTAGCGGTAGTAGCCCAGAGAAATAGTTGTCCTTTTTGACGACCCGGAGTTGTTCCTTCCAGGCTCTTTTTCACGGCTCAACGGAGACGGGGAGGATGAGCAACGGATGCCGCCACTCGTGACCAATATATAATTTTTTTTTTTTCGTCGTCGCCCCAAGTGAGCAAAGACCGTTTTCTCTCCTCTACTACTGGGCTGTTTAGTAATGAAACATCTTCCTCCTCCTCCTTCTTGGTATAGTGACCGACCGAGAGAGTCTCCTCGTTCATAATAGAAACAGGTTCTATCCTTCTATGGAATGCTTTTCTCTCTCTCTCTCGGCTTCTTCTTCTTCTCCGGGGTCTTATTTGACTTTTGGCTATCTTTCGGTTTTATATGGGCGCTCGAAAATATTTATATATTTTACGTAGATGTATACTCCTCCTCCTCCACGTCGCCGCCGCCAGTCTCTAAGCCAACCTGTTGCTGACCTATGCCTCCCTCGATGAAGAACTCTTCTTCTTCTTCTTCTTCTTCGTCTTGTGCGTTGCGTTGTTTCGAGCGCATCAGCGATTCATTTATTCAACTCTCTCGAAAATTCCGCCCCCCTTCGGGATGATTCACAGACACACGCAGGCGCATACCTGATGCACTTGCTTGCCTTGTCTGTTGAGCGCCCATCGGGCATGAAAGTTATCCTCCCGTCTTTTTTTTTCTTTTTATTATTCCTCATTTTTTTGACGGAGAGGAGAAAAGCGACGAAGACACAAACTCCTTTCTATTTCATCCGGCGCACTTGTACTTCTTTTTGCTGCTGCTACCACCAACGCGCAGGGCCTTTACCCTAACGACCTAATTAGGTTACCTCGCTATAGGCTCTTCATCAGCGGAAATGCTTTAACGAGCGCCGTTCTACGAAGGCTGCCGCCGCTCTCTCGCCCTCAGCAGGAAACGAGAGCCGCAATCTCCGGCCGTCGTCGACGCTGACGACGAGACCGTTGCTGAATGGCGTAACGAGCTCTTCTGCTGCTGCTGAGTGATCGACGGTATCAGCTATCTAATCCAGGTTATTCGCCCGTAGCTGGATGTCACTCTCGACGGATGTGCGAAATGGCGAAGAAGATAACACAGCGAGGGAAGAAGAAGAAGAATAATAAAAAGAAAGAAAGAAAATGGTGCCGTGTGTGGTTCTTTATGACGATCGTTTGATTCTTATCGTCCGATGTGCCGAGCGCAACGGAATTCCGTTGTCACGCCGACGAGTCTCACTGTAAGCGCATTCTTGTTGATGCTGCTGCCCCCATGCTGCAAGCGCCCCGTCACAATTCCTGATGGATCCATCGACGGGGTCTCTATAGTACTATCGATGTAGAGAGTGTCGAAGAGAATCAACATATCGACGGACAACACAACAAATCGCTTCATCTTGTTTCCCCAAGGCGGTCAGTCTCGTCCCACTTCCGCGACAACATCCGTCACAAGTTCAACATTCTTTTTCTTGTTTTGTTGCGTATATTTTGCGCAGAGGATGGCGACGAGTTCGTTGCGCTCAAAGAGGAAACCCTATTGTGGATTCTTTGGCTCTTTTGTAGAGAAAAAATGACGGAAATGCCACGCCGCTGTGTATATCGAAACGGGAGAATATGAATTGGCCACACGGAAACCGTGCCCAGGGATCGTCTACAATCGAGTCCGCCGAGTAAATATATGTACAGTTTCGTCTCTTTCTTTCTTTGGTATGGCGCGTTATTCTTTTGTTTCACCCAGTCACAAGCGATCATAATCGGCCGGATGATTCAGGGAGGAAGAAATACGAGTCACCGAGTTCTTCTCTGTTACTTTGGGAGAAAGAGAGAGAAAAAAAGAACTCTAAAAGATCCGTTGACCGGTAAGAATGTCACGAGAGTCGCGTGCTGCTGCCCAACCCGAGAAACACATTAAAAGGCTCGACCGTCTCGGCCAAGGAAAAGAGTGAAACGATGTACCGTTTTCCAGTCGAGAAGACTCGAGACTCTTTTCCGATCTCCTTATTATTATTATAGTAGTAGTTTATTCATTTCGAGTTTCTTCTTCCGGCTCTTTTATATATAATAGAAAGAAGAAGAAGAACTAAGTTAAGGTAGAACGTGAGAGAACTCGTTGTTGAAGCTGTCGGTCGGGGTCTTTTGTTGTTGTCTGCGCAGCCTCGTGCCTTTTCTTCCTTTCAAAAAGAAAAAATAACTCGCTGCTTTTTTTCTAAATAGAAGCGCGGTGCTGGTGATAAGGCGCTATTTTGATTAGGCCGTCTCTCTCTCAACACAGGGCGAGCAGGAGCGTCAAAAGGCCGAGCCAACGAGGCATTCAGCTGTCTCATCCTTCCACTCTTATCTGCGTCAGAAACAGCAGCAGCGGAATGTTCTGTTTTCTTCTTCTGTGTCAGAACAACAACCTGACGCCGCCACGATTCCTTATTCCTCCACACTCACTTAATGAATGGAAAGTTACGATTGCGCACAACTGTTACCTTCTTCTGTTTTCCTTCTTTTCGTCTAGAACCTTATTTTGATGCCAACACGTTATTCATAGCTGGTGGGAGGGACTATTCATTAGTAATAGCCCCGGTGGTAGTCTAGTCTAGTGGTCTTCTTCATCGGCCGGTCATCAGGTGTTGCTCGCGCCGCGTATTGTAGCGGGAGCCAGAGCCGCGCTCCGTTACCGCACGGAATCTTTTTCTGTATTTTTTTCTTTTTCATTTTCACCAAGTCGCGCAGATTGTGTATCTGTGTTCGTCAGGGCTCGTTATTCTCACCGAAAACCCTTATTTGATGTAGCGTTTCCTTTTTGCTTTTATTTTTACGAGCGATGCTGCCGGCTGCTGCTGCTGCCTCGGTCGTGAACCGCGCGCCAATCTCATCTCATTAGCGGGGCGCTCCCTTTCTCTTCTTCCAAGTCTTCTTCTTCTAAGTCTTCCACCTTGTGTGTGGGTTTTCAGTCGCCAATTCCAAAATTGTTTTATGATGTATTTTCCCCTACTTGTCCTCTTTTACCGTACAACAACGAGAGGCTAGCAGAAATCTACGTCAACGACGACGTTTTTCATGAAAAAGGACGACGAGTGTAGCGAATTCTTTCGGTGCCAAAGAGGGCGAAGGTGGTTAGACGACGTTCACGCCCGCAATCTAACGCGTTGGAGATCAAGGCTGCCGAGGAAAAGTTGGTCTTTGACAATCGTTCGCGCGATGCCTTCACACGCCTCACGTCAACTGGTTGCTGTTGTCCCTGTTTTCGCTCTCTCTCTTTCTTCTTTGGCTATGCATCACGCTGTTTGTCTTTCGGCTGCACGAACGGCTCCGTGACATTGCGACGACGACGACGACGACGACGAAAAACAAAATCGAAATGCCAATGTTGACTGTAACTGTGGCATTGATCTTTGTTGTTTCACCTATTGCTCCCTGTTGCAATAAGAGTGTAGGCTAGTGTAGGAGGAGGAGGAGGAAAAATATATACTTATTTGTCATCTTCCCCATTCGATCGTTTTCGAACTCCTTTTGGGGTTTGGTCCGATCCGCATCTTACGGGGTCGATGGGTGGTAACCAAAAAATGTTTCTTTTTGAGAGAGCCCCCAGAGGTGGAAGCATCAGTTTTAAAAGTCTAATAGATAGATAGGTAAAAAGAAAAAGAAAAAGAAAAAAAAGGGAGAGAGAGAGAGAAGAAAAAGAAGAAAAAAAAATTTTTGTTATTTTTTCTTTTCGTTTTTCTTTGCCCGTTGCCTTCAAGCCGAGAATGTTCGTCCCGCCTCTTTGGCCTCTCTCTTTTCTCTTTTCTCTCCTTTCTCTGTTGTTTCGTCGTCGTCGTCGTCGTCGTGTATGGACTTGCGCCTGGGCTGCACAAGTTGCTCCACTGTTGCGCACCGCCTCCTTCTCCCTCTGGCGGTCCACCTGTTTCTTCCTTCTCTCTCTTTTTTCCTTCTTTTTTCCTTCTCTCCTTCTCCTTCTTTCTCTCAGCGGCTCTCGGCTCTCGGTTACCGAGTAATAGTTAGAGTATAGCGAGACGGGCGACGTGCACCGCGCCTCAGTTCCAGGTGAACAGTCCATCACGACAGACCTGCGGGTGTTGCTGGCTACGGGCCGACACAAGAGTTCTCCAATCTTCAGCTGCTGCCTCTCTATTCGTCTTGTTTCATTTTTTTGTTGATTGAGAAAAAAGAAAACAAGAAAAGAAGAAGAAAAAAACAAAACTGTTCAATTCCATCGGGCAGTGGATGCCGTCGAATTAGTTTGTTGTCGCCTTTCTCCGACCGTGTTGTTGTCGACGTGACTTTTGGTGCTGACTTGACTCGGCGCCCACACGTGCTGCCGCCTCTGACCAGGATTACATTTGAGCGTTAACACAGTCAAGAAAAGTTGTGGACGGCTTTTGAGCCGATCGCTTGGCCCGTGCGCGCAACTCGCATCACGCCCGCCAAGATGCAGCAGCAGCAGCAGCAGCCATCCAGAGGGTGGAGCGTTGCTCTTGCGGCTCTCTTCTTCTTCATCGGCGCCGCCCTCATCAATGCCGATCAAGGTACGGAGTTTGTCTTTCTCTTCTTTGAATTCCCAGAGTTTTGAACGGAGACGGTCGAAATGGTGTCGCCTCCAATTTCCTATGCCCACCGCATCGCCGAAAAAAAGAGCGCAGGATGTGTTATATAATACATTCGATGATTGGTCCGGTCAGAATTATTATTATTCAGTTGCCTTTTTTTTTTGCGATGGCGCCGGTCGTACTGCTCCTGCGGGCGGCAACTTTACCGCAACCTCTATAAACATTCGCCGCCGATCGGGGGGGAAGAAAAAGAAACGAAAAAAGGCATTAATTTTTATTATTAGATTTTTGTTGTTTGTTTGGGTTTTTCGGTCGATTCCTTGTCCAGTACCGTAAGAATCGTTCATCTCTTCGCCTTTTTCGTGATTGCGTTCGAAACACCGCTCGAATGCCCCAAAGCGGTCGCTCCTTTTTCTGCGGGGACTTGGCTCAGCAAAGCGCCATACCATAAATAGAAGTTGCAGCAAAGGGAAAAGAAGAAGAAGAAGAGAAAAAAAAACGAAAGAATCGGTTAAAGATGATCGTCGTCGTGTCGTGTACATATATCTCCTTGGCTCCGTCATCACGAAAAAAAAAGTCCGGACGCCGCCGTCTCTGCCGGCTAAAAACATTCCAAACTGTATATACATTTTTGTTGTTTTCTTTCAACGTCTTGTTTTTGGTTTTGTTTTTTTGGTGGAACGGGGAAAGAAGAAGAGGATCTGCATATGGCGATATGGAGATTCGCGGTAAAAACAGTTAGAAAGGTTTCGGTCTTTCACCAGCTGCATTGCTGCATTTATTTGAGATTTTTCGAAATAGACACGACGACCGTGACACGCTTTTTTCTAAGACATTAAACAACTAAAAAGAAAAAGAAACAAGTCGATAGAATTTTGATCATAAAAGAAATGGAGAATGACAAAACATTAGTGAGAGGCTGCTGCCTTTTTTGTTCTTCTTTCACTGGGTGTATTGGTCAATCAAGTAACGGGCTCCCACGCACCGTGGAATATTATTACACAATGTTAGTCGGCGGCAGCAACGCCGGCTTTTTCCAAATAAAATACACATTGACGTCGTCGTCGTCGTCCCACCCGTCTATTTGATGCCAGCTGCTAGTGACCAAGAAAAATAAGGTGGTGGTGGTGTAGGTGCGCCCAAGAAAGAGAGAGCCGCTGGGGCTGGCAAAAGGCTGGTCGGCGCGGATGGGTGTTGACGATAGTACACATCCATCGTCGTGAAAACGAGAGAAAAGAGAGGGGGGGACTAACGGACCGAGTTCCGAACGGGATTAGCCTCTGGACATGGAACTGGGAAAAGAAAAAAAGAGAAGTGAAGTAGCTGTGCGTCTACACGCGGCGGTGCCGTACCGTTATAGACAAACTCGGTCGGAAGAGACACTGGTTGACTCTCTCATGGCAGGCAGCAGGGCTTTCATTATTCCGACAGACGGGGCGCAAAAGGAAAGGCGGTGAGGGGACGATTAAGGAAAACAAAAGCGGAGCAGTTTTTTAATTTCTCTATCGTTCCTTTTTTCTTCTTCCCTTTGGTACGTGGAGTAGTAGCTCACTCACTCACTCGCTCGTTGATGAGAAGTGGAATAGAGAGATTTGCCACCGCGCGTCCTCCTCCCGCACGATAAGCTTTTGATGATTTGATGGGGATCTTGCGGGTCGCTAAATGTCGGCGAACAACCAAGAAAAAAGGAAAAGAAGAAGACGATGCAGCGACTTCCTCGACGTTAACGCGATAAGGCCGAAAGGGTCACGGATGCGCGCAATCACAGAGTGTATAGAGTATATATATATATAAAGGCCCCCTTTTTCTATAATACCATCAGTCGAACCGGAGAAAGAAAAAAGAAAAAAAAAGAAAAAGAAAAAGTTCCGTTAGTCGTCGTACGTACATATGGACGCGTGTTCGAGCCCGCATTTTTCGCCATTCGGGATGACATTTACGAATCAGTTGATGTGCTCTGTCATTATCGATACCCCTGGTAGTGCTGCCATCACAATAGAAAAAGAGAAATGCGCACTACTAACGGACGATGAGCGATCAGAGTCGCCGATTCCTTCCCCATTTCCAGGCCGCAAAAAAAAAATGATTGACCGGGAATCTGTTGGGAAAGTTTTCGCAGTCACGGAAGAGGCCAAAAGAAGAAGTTGATGCCTAGGCTACGAAATCTAGACCAGCAGATGTTTCCCTTTGAAAATGTCAAAGAACCTTTAAGGATAGATGTTCTTCATCTTATTATAACAAGAAAAAAATGAAGAAGAAGAAGAAGTTTCCCGACTTTGAGTGATGGTACCAGGAAGAGATTTGAACGCGCGCGCTAGCCATCAATTGAATTCCGACCGAGGAAATGGATAGACCCACACAGAAATTCTTTCTTTATCGATTCCGTTACGCTTCCTCCACCTCCTCCTATTCTGTCTATGTGCCAAAATTGGTCAGAGAAATCCGATGATTCTCTTTTGTTTTTTTTTTCTTTAGACTACCGAGTTGTTTGTTTTTTGTTTGTTTTTTTTCGCGCGGGGCGGTTTGTTCCGTTTTTTATTGTTTTTTCTCTTCTTTCTGGAATTGCAACGACGTCGTTGTGAGCGCGCAAATGTCGGGTGTTCTTTACCGTCCGCACCATAAACGGCATAGAGCGGAGCGGCCATTTGGTGGAAGATGCCGGCCGATCCCATCCGCCAGAAGAACCCGGTACTACCTGTTTTGCATACGACCCCAACGGTTCGTTTCTTTTGCTCTTCGCCCGCCCGTGTATAGACCATCGACACCGGCCGAAAAAGTGTCGCAGGTGAACGTCCCTAGCTGACCTTTCGTCTCGTCCTCTCTCCTTTTTCTCTCCTCCTCGTCTTGCAGTGTCCGACTGACTGAGTGACGACACGGAGAGAATAACCGGACTGACCGGCCGCTGTGGCACCCCAAGATGATGCAAATAGATGATTGTAGTCGCGTTGTTAATGTTTTCAATATACCTTGGGGGCTCTTTTGGTAATCATCCGCTTTCTTGGATCCGTTGATGGAAATCAGAAAACTTTTTTGATCGATTCGGTCGGGTCGTGGCCTCGAATGAGATCATCAATTTATACAACGATGACGATGACTTGGTTGTACCAGTTCGTGGTGGTGACACCACCCGGAAATCATCAACAGCAGCAGCAGCATCATCATCTGCCGATTGTGATGATGGTCCGCCCCGTTGAAACACACAACTCCCCCGCTCCGCTCCTGAGAGTTGATTGTGCCGCGTTGCTCCTGCACGATAATAGAAAGACCCCCATGAAACTTCCATAGAAGGGCAAGACATCAGGGCGTCTTTGCAGACTGTAAATCACGTGCCGATGCTGTTGGTGTCGAGACTGGGCCGTGTAGTAGTAGTAGTAGTTGGATGATGATTATTAGGGTCTCCCCTCTCTGCCAGCAGAATGCACGACGCTAATCTTCTACCCATTTCTGTTTGTTTCTTATGGCCGTCGTCGTCGTCTATCAAGTAGCAGCAGGATCAACGTCCGTCTGCGACCCGTCGACCCAAGTGGCTTGCCGGAATTACCCCAGCATCTGTATCGAGGTGGAACGCGTGCAGGATGGCGTCGCCGATTGTCCGGACGCATCCGACGAAGGTGAGTCCAATTTCTTTTTCTGTTCCTGTTCTGTTTTTTTTTTTTTTTTAATTCCACCGGGTCTCTCGATGACCTCATCATGTTGGCATTTCCCTGACGGCCGCTCTTTTGTATTATTGTATATTCAAGACAAGGAGAGCATTTTGTTGTCGAGAGACTGGAATAATCTTAGTGGATCATCTAGAACAGGTCGCTGGCGATTATGCCTGCTGTGTTATACATTAACATAATCTTTTCCGCTTAGCTCGTAAAAAGGAAACCCTTCGAAAATGGGCAACCAGTTGGCTACGGCCATATCGAATTCGATTTTTTCCCGACACGCTCTACAGTCAAGAAAAGAAGGAGGCTGAATATATACATTGATAGAAAAACCAAAAGAAACGGAATGACTGATGGCCGACCCGATTGTTTTTTTTATTATTATTATTCGAAAGAAAAAGAAAGAAACCCGTATAGTTCTTTCTGTATGAATTAACAGTACTACTACTAGAACGGAGGACCGCATTTTGACGAACGGGGATTTATGATAGACATTTGGGCGTGTGCGTGATACACATGGACGGAAAATGTAGAAACAAGGCCGTCATCGTCGCTGTTGCCGGCCGATGAGAAAGTTGTGAACTCGACGACGTGTCTCTGTGGTGCTGGCCGTGCGCGCAACAACCGCGGAAATGTTTTCTTCCCTTTTGTCGATTTTTCCTTGGGCTCCGAACGAGATAATCCGAGAGCTGTCAGATTCTTTTTCTAGCGGCAGCGCATCGGCGAAAGAAGTTGGCAGTGGGTAGAGCTTTGCAATATAGGCAGCAGGAGGAGCAGAAGAGACTCGGCGTCGTTCAATTCGGCATTCCTGGCGAGGTCACGCTATACAGCAAGTCCCGTTATTCATTCTCTTCTGGCCTTTCAACTTCGGAGCTGTTTTTGCCTCGAGGGCCTCGACGGAAAGAGAGAGAGAGAGAGGATGGATGACCACATTCACTTTGGGCCGTGCGGTCTCTCTTCTAGTAGTAGACTCTAGTGTTTTCTTCGTCTGCAAGAAGAAGAAGAGCCGGGCGGGTGGGTGCGACCTGCGCACCGTGTCACGTAGGTCACATCGTCTCTTCTCTTATCGTCTCAGGCAACCACTTCCACCAGACTCGACACATTTCATTGAGACAGCTCTGCGCAGCTAGAGATATACTACTAGACGTTTCCTTCTTTTTATCCCAGGAAATGTCGACAGTTATTCACGACTCTTCTTTATTTTCTCCTTTTGTCTCTTTTTCGCCATCACGATTGGGTTTTTCTTCTTCTTTTTGAGAAAGAAACTGGACTTGTACTCTTATAGAGTCGGATGGACAATTGGGTTAGGAGACGACACCGGAAAACGTGTTCAAATGTAGGATCGATAGTCTATAGTGATCGCATGTTGGAGAAGAAAAAAAAAACACGTCCAAGACATTAAGAAAAAAGAACGGGCCGGTGTACAATGCGGAAACGGACTCGTCGGCAGCAGTTTTGTCGTTGTTTGGATTCGCTCCAACAAATCCGTTTGCCGAGGATGAATGGCGCAAGAGGACGGAGAGGCGAATAGAAGAGAAGAAGAAGCGGATGAATAGCAAGAAGAAAAGAAAAGAAAGGGTCAGGTGAACGCAACGGGGTACCGCCGATGCATGTCGAAATATCCCTACCCTCCTCGCGCACGCAGTTTTTGGGAGTCGCAGCGCACCGAGTCGCCCCGACATGTCCCGTTACTTTTCTTTCTTTCTTTCTTCTCTCTCTTAAATGGATAGCGATATACAGAGAGACTTCTTCTTCTTCTCCAAGACTTGCGACACAGTCAGGTCAACTGTTTATGTAATGAAAATGGCTTCGTTAATCAAAAACGACCTTCTACAATTTCGGTCATTGAAAAAGAATCCATCCCGGATAGGGGAGCTAAAAACGAGATTTTCTTCTTCCATCCGAAATTTAAAAAAAAAGGCGACTCGGCCGAGGCAAACGGGAAATGTGGGTGTGGCGGCGATGCGGTGGTTCCATCGGTTTGGGAAAGAAAAATCTCAACAAAAAAAAGAATCGGACAAAACATTCAGGAAAAGCCTTGCTCCACCTAATATAGTCTACAGTATCTGGCCGAAACACCTTTCACGGTTAGCCACAATTTTTGTATCAAAGAGAGAGAAAATATTTCTTTCTAAATTCCCTGATTACATCAACAAGAGCTCGAGGGAGAGAGGGAAAAAAAGGGAACTGTAAGTTGACGGACAGGTGTTTTATTTCTTTGAACAGGCAGCCAAACATTCCTGTTTGGTATTGCCTTCAATTCCGGGATTAGAGTTGATGGGCGCTGCATGGCCGCTCCGAGGTATCGGCGATGTTTTTGTCGACTTCTTCCAGCAAGAAAAGAAAAGAAAGGTGTACCAGCAGCGTTGCTGGTCAGGGCTACAACCGGTTTTTGTTCTCTCGAGACCTACAGACACACAGACAGAGAGATCTTTCGTCTCTCTTGGAGATCTCAACATCTATGCGACCTCTTTGGCAAACAATCACTCACGAGGCGGCCCAAGAGAGAGGGGCCCGCGGGAGGAAAAAGTGCCACTTTGTGAGCAGCTAGGCAAGAAGAAGAAAGAAAGAAAAAAAAAACACGATTCACGTCTAAGGTGGTGGTGGTGAGCCAAGTGCAGCGCGAGTCACGAAATCCACGGGACTGATGGAAAAGGTAAAGAAATGATGAAGAATCTAAGAAAAGACGAGGCGAATAGAAGGACAGCAGAAAGAGAAAGAAAACAGAAATCTCATCATCATTCATGGGGCAGCTATCATGTACTACGCCTCCGAAAAGAACGACGCCGCGCCGGTCGTCCCAGTTTGCAAACACTCGAAAGGAAGAAGAAAAAAAAAAGAACGTAGTAATCGTGATGACGGTCGTGACGACGCTCGTCGTAGGGAAAAAAACGGGAGCTCTCTCGACGCATCGAGAGAGAAATTGCACGCGTCATTTATTTATATAGAGCGCGTCCGCTAAATGTTTACAGATTTATATTTATATTAACAAAAAACATGACGATTCACCGGCATTTTCTCCTTTGGGATTAGCCCTTTCTCCGACTTTTATTCATAATATTTTTCTTTTTTATTTCTTCAATGCATTTGCAGACTGCCAGCCTTGGGAGTTTACCTGTTTGTGCGGGCAGCCTCGTTGCATCAGCGGATCGCTGGTTGGCAACGGAGCCCTGGACTGCGCTGACGGCTCCGATGAAGGTGAGATGAATTTTTCTTTTTCCAAATAAATTCCCAATTGAGCTGCCCACGTCTTCGTGACTGATGAATACGGGCATTTGAGTAAAAGTCCGACATCAAGGCTAAACGTTCCTTACTTGGATGATGGACTACTCAGGTCTGATTGGCGGCAACTGCAAGTCGGACGAGGACTTGCAGAACATCGACGACCTCGTCCGATTCCGTCGTGCGTCCTCCGGTAAGTGCAAGCGCGACCAGCACCTTTCTATACGTACCAAGTGTTTGCCTTCATTTTGTCTTTCTCTCTCGGATCAATCTTCTTGGCTAACTCTTTTTCTTATTTCCGCGCGCGTTTTTGAACGCGCCGCATACATCACATTGACTTCTCTACGCCTGTCCGTGATATCAGCGCCATTTATTTGAGATGATGATTCGCTTTCTTTCCGAGTCAAACAAGCGCGTCGAAACGGGTTTCCATCGACGGCCTTGTCGATATGAGCCGCCGATTCGCCTCTTTTTTTTAATATTTTTATTTGAAAAGTTGTGTCGTATTTCCTTTTACGAGACGAGATTCCCTTCCGTTGGTTTTCTCTCTCTCGAAAAAAAAAGTAGTAACGCATTGATTTCCATTGTTCTCGAGCCAAGTAGGAAGAAAAACGAGTAGTCAGAGAGAGAGAGAGAGAGAGCGGAACTTTCCAATAGAAATCGCCACTCGGCGTGGCTTCGGACACATTTTCCATGCGCTTGTTTTTTTGTTTCTTTATTTTCTTCTTCTTCATACATTTAATTGAAACAAAAAAAAAACGAAAATTCCTTTCCCTTTCGCCTTTCCGGGTTACGTGACTGTGATTTTCTTCATGCCACTTTCTTCAAAACGTTTTCGATTGATTTTTTGTTGTTGTCTTCTTTCTCCTGTCTTTTGATTTCCGCCTCGTTATGCAAATGACGCTTACAAAAACATGAAGACGTCCGAGTGGAAGTCAACGGCGGTCAAACGACGACGTTCTTCCTGAAGACGGAAGTGTCCCGGCCGAGGCCGCTGGGAATCATCACGTCGACCAAAGGCGCTTTCGTCAACGAAGGCACAACGACCGAGTACACGACGCAGATTGTCGGCACTTGGCTCGACAACACCTACGCCAAAATTCAGAGCACCAAATCGCGAATTTTCTCGCTCGTTCCCACCGACTTGCTCTTAGATATGCCGTCCGATCTCCTGCCCGTCGGTCTCGTTTCCAGCTCGCTGGTCACGCGCATCCGCGGCGAGACGACCACCATCGAAACGACCGAATTTGTTCGCACTTTCATCGACCAGGCGTACGTCCAGGAAATCTTGACCAGCTCGGAAATATTCGCTCCTCTGCGGTCCGTCGATGACCAACAGACGGCCAATGTTCAACCGTCGCCCGTCAATCAGATCGTCATCCCCACCGTCATCATCGATAGCAGTCTCGCCGACGAAGAGGAGGCCGGCAAGATCGTCTTCAAGACGTCGCACCTCACTTCATTGGTCGGCGAAAGGGTCATCCAATCTTCCATCAGCGGAATCGTGCCCGTCTTTGACGAAGACCACAAACCCACCGACGATGAGAGCAAGAAGATCATCACCAGTTTCGAGGAAGTTCCAGACAATAATTTGAGAGGATCGCGCGCTAGGAGCGAGCTCGTCGAGCCCGTCGTCCAGACGAAACCCGCCGTCGTCCTCGAAACTTTTGTCGCCGGGCAACCGGCTCGCGTTGAAACCCCCGTCGAGTCCGACATTATCGTCGCCGAAGAGAATGAAACGACCACTTTGGAACCGATCGTCGACGTCAAAATCGAGTCGGAGCCTTTGGAGGAAGAGGAAATATTCGAAGATCTGCCCGTTCCAGTAGTAGCGGAAGAGCCGATCGTACAAATCGTGACTCCACTACCGGGCAAAGAGCCTGTCGCCGTTAAAGTAGAGACACCCGTATCGGAGCAATTGGCCGTCATCTCGGCCGTCGAATCCGACGATGTCGCCCCGTTGGATGTCGAATTCAACGAAGATGTTGCGACGGAAACTCCTGCCGATGCGGCCGTAACGGACTTGCCAGAAAGCGTCACGGAACTCTTTATTGAAGATGAAATTTCTAGTCAAGATAAACAGCGGGAACCGCGTGTGGAAACCCGTCCGCCGGCCGTTCCAGTGGCCGCGACGTTGGTCCTCCGCCCGACGGAGCCGATTCGGCCCGTCGGACTCATCTCGTCGTTCGAAGGATCGCTGGTCAACGAAGGCATCACGACCGTCTACACTTCACTCATCTTTGGAACGGTCATCGACGGCGAATGGGCCAATGTGGTCAGCACCGTCACCAGAATCCTGACGCCGACCGTTGAGGTCTTGACCGTCGAGGCGACTCCGCCCGTCGCTGTCGTGGCGACGGCCCTTCCAGAAGACGATCCTGTTGTGGAACCGACTCTACCCGAACTGGACGGCAGCCTGAGCCAACCGATCGAAGCCAGCGCGCCCGTCACGGAGACCCCGCAAGGATTGTTGCCCGTCACCCGCGTGACGACGTTCACTTTCTTCACGACGTTCACCGAAACGAAAGACGAGCAAGTGATCACCTCGGTGGTTACTCGAGAAGTGGTCAGCTCCGACGTCCAATTTGTCGAGGAGACGATCAAGACGGACGACATTATCGAAATGATGGTGGGCGAGCCGGGCAGCGACACGTCGGTGACGACCATTTTCAAGACGTACACTTATTTCTCGACCATTTTCGACGAGTCGACCACCAAGATGATCACCCGCGAAGAAGTCGAGTCGACCGTTGTGACGCTGACGGACCAGCAGCTGGCCACAACGACGACGGCCCAAGAAACCACGGAAATGGTGGAAACATTACCTGCCACGACGACCAAATTGGTGGAAGAAATTCAGCCGAGTGTCATCGAGTCTTCGTTAATGGAGGCCGAAGGAGGCGACGTTACGTCCAGCAAAAGGAAACAGCTGTTCAGTTCGCTGGCCAGCGGTATCGTCAAAACTTTCTTAACCACCTTCACGTTTTTCACGACGGCCCTCGTTAATGGCAACACGGTCGTCTCTAGCCGCATCGTCGTTAGTACCAACGCCGTCACGCCCACCGTCCAGCTCACGGACATTGACGAAGAACTTTGGGAATCTCTCAAAGCGCAGGATGATAGCCGGAAAATGTCCGTCGCCGAAACATCGTCATCCGTCGTTCCATCCATCGAAAGTGTTATTCCAGTCATCGTCATTTCCGCGCCCGTAGAACCGGCCATCGTCTCCGAAGAGCCCGAAATCATGGAGCCCGTCACAGAGCCAGTATCGGAAGAGCCGGCCAGCTCGACGGACATTATTCCAACTCCGCCAGTTGAGGACGTTCCAGTCGTTCCTGTTGAAACCATTTCCGAATCGACGCCGATCGTTTCGTCAGAAGCGCCGATTGAAATCGTCAGCGAAGAGACGCCCGTCATCGTCTCTGAAGATCCGGCGGATGCAGAGTTGCCAATTCCGACAATCGAACCTTCGACAGCGACGGAACCTTCACTTCCGCAGACTTTTTACACAACATTTACATATTTGACGACCTTCTTCACGGAGGGAACGTCCAACATTGTCAGTCGCGAGGAAACGGTGACGAATGTGGTGACGGAGACGGACTTGGCCAGCATCTTAGTAGAGCCGACAGTGCCGTCCGTCTTCCCCATCACTTATTTCACGACGTTCACTTACAGGACGACGTCGTTTAGTGAAGGGGAGACGTTTGTGAGCACGCGAGAAGAGACCGTGACCAACATCGTGACTCCGACGGTCGCCGCCGATGGGGCCGAGGCCAGCGTCGAGCCCATCGCTGCAACGCCCGTCCTCCCACCGATCGCCGTCACTCCTACACCGACAGTCGATCCAGCTCTGACAACATTCTACACCACCTTCACCTATTTCGCCACCAGTTTCGAGGCGGACACGGCCATTGTGACCAGCAGCCTGGAAACGGTCACCAACATTGTCTCGGCCTCGGAAACGATCATTCCGTCCGTCGCCGCGACGACAACGCTGGCCGTCGAGAGCAGCTCGGCCCGAAATATCGGCAACAATGGAGTCAGCCAACTGATCCTGGACTTGTCCGACGACAAGACGAATTTGCCGTCGATGACTGGACTCTTGTCGACCATCCGCAGCACCCGGATCAACAGCGGCGTCACGACCGTCTTCACGACGGACGTTTTGGGCACGTTCATCAACGGGCAGTACGCCAGGATCCTGGAGAGTTCCAGCGAAGTCTTGAATCCGGCCGCTAAGGTGCCGGCAACGGTCATTGTGGCCGCTAGCGGCGTCGAAGGTTTGGAAGCGACGGACTTGTTTCCGTCGAGCCCGTCGGCCGAAATAGAAGGGTCGATCGTCATCAATCCGCCGACGATTAGCGCGTCACCGACCGACGGCGAAGAACAGGCGGACAATGAAGGCTCGAAAGTGGACGGCGGCGGCGGCGTCGGGCGCATCACGACGCGCCTCTCGGCGCCTCCCCGCAACCGCACTTTCGTTCCCGCCATCCGGCCGTTCACCCAGCGGCCGCGACCTCCTTTGCCCACCAGGCCGAGGCGCCCGCCTTTCACCAGCGCCTCCAGCAATGACGACGCCACCGCCGCCACCAGCAGCTCCGCCATTTCACCCAGCCCGGCCTCAATTAGCTCCAGCAGCAGCTCCAGTAGCCGTCCGGCTCCGTTTAGCAGCCGATTCCGCCCATCCGCCGTGTCGTCTCCGGTCGTCGCCAGCGCCACAACGACGGAATCTTCGTCCAGAAGCCAATTTTTCCGTCTCCGATCATCCGCCTCTTCGTCCAGCGGCATCAATCCAACTCCAGTCTTGGCTTCGGCGTCCAGCGGCCTTCCGCCTCGTCGTTTCTCCAGCAGCAGCTTCGTTCCATCCATCGCCGCTTCTCGGAGCAGTCTCGGCGGATTACCCGCTCGCCGTCCGTCCGCTTTGAGCAGCGGATCCCGTCCAGGAGGCAGTTCCACCACCTTCACCAGCAGCTCCTCCTCGTCCAGCACTGTGACTACTCCGCGATTCGCCCGTCCGTCCACCGCCGCGCCAATTACCGTCGATGACGACACGACGACCGATGATAACGTTGAAACTGTCACTCCGTCCACCGGAAGAGCTGCATCCTCCTTCCGCCGACCTGCGCCACTCAGAGCGTCGAGCAGCGTCGTCGTCGTTGAGCCGTCGACACCTGTCGTTCCGTCGCGTCGCCAATTCCCGTTTTCACGGGCGACTTCTCGTCCGGCAGTGACGGAATCGACTCGCGCTCCGGCCGAGCAGCCCAGCAGCAGCGCTTCTTCATCGACGTCATCGGACGCCACTTCCAGACCGAGATTCGTCCGTCCGCCTAAATTGACTTTCACCGAAAAGCCCAGGCCGCCAGTCAAACTTCCAACTCGGCCGGCTTTCAGGTCCGAGGCCGTCGCCGCGTCCAACATTGAAGAAGTCACGGTCGAAGCTCCTCTGGAACGCACCAAACGTCAAATCGATTTCGATTATTATTTTTACGATCCGCTTCATTACCGTCGCCCGTCCAGATCAAAGACGTCGACCAGCAGAACGCGCGGACGGACTTCCAGTCGCGATACTATCGATTACGACTACGATTTAGCTCAACTCAACGGGCAAGATTACGATGGATTCGATTACGACGAGCGCAAAGTGACACGAACTCGTCAGACAACAACGTCGTCGTCCACTTCGGCTCTTCGCGACCGTCTTAGGGCCAGCCAACAAAGCCGGAATCAGGCAACGACTCCAGCGACTCGATCGCGCACTCGGACCAATTCGGCATCGTCGTCATCATCAACGAGACAAAGCACTGTTGGTAGAAACCGTAAACCAGCGCCGGAAGAAGTTGGTGGAACCAACAGAAACCGGGCCAGCTCGTCATCGTCGACCAGAAGCCGGCCAGACTCATCAGCAGCCAACAGAAACAGACAGAGGACATCGACGACAACCGAAAGGACCTCGTCCGGCAACGGCAGACGATTCGGCAATGGAAGACGCAACCAAAACCGGAACAGAGTTCCAGCGGAAGAGGAGGAATTCATCTCGGCCGAGCCGGTATTGCCCGCCTCCGCACCTCCCCTAACTTTGCCGCTGAGCGTCACTCACCGGATTCCGACCGACACGACAATTCCGGTGGTCAACAACGGGAAAACGGAATTCCGGACGGTGATCGCGGCCAAGCCGAGCGTGGAAATCCTGGAACAATATTCGACTCTGCGCGTCGGCGGCACTTGGCGCTACATCGCCAGCGAAGTCAGCGCCACTCCGGCACCTGGAACGACCCTGATTACGCAATTCGTCTTGAAACCGTCTGAAACGACAACAGTGACTTTTACTCCAACGACAATCCGCGGCCGGCCGACTTCTTTCTCGCACGTCGTGCCCAGCACGGCTTTCGAAGTGGAGACGGTCGTCTCGACTCTGACGGACCCTTTGGCCTCTACCAACAGTCTGCTCCAGCAACTTTTGCTGGGCGGGCTCCAACAAGCCAATGGCGTGCCCGTCACCAGTTTCAACACGCACACGAGCACGTTTGTGACGACATTGACGGAATTGAAAACGACGAAAATTCCCATCACGTTGCGCGGCCAAGAGATTTTCACGACGATCATCGGCACGTCGACTTCGGTCATAACGGCCACAGAGTTCAGCACGGAGACGATCGTTATCGGACCGACGGAATCGCCTCAAGGCAATCCATTGGCCTCTTTGCTTCCGGCTCTGCTGGGCAATCAGCTCCTTCAGGCCCAGTTATTGGCGCCTCAACTCCAGCCGTCTCAGGTCTTGCCCATTCTGCCCACTTTGGCACCACAGGCGGCCATTATTCCGGAGAAGATCACGCCACAACAAGTCCCCGAAGTCGTTGTTAGTCGATTCGACGAGTTCGAAGAGCTGCAATTCGAGCAGGTCGAAGAGCAAGAACCGGTCCAGCAGCAACAGCCCGTCATCACTCCGGCTAAACCGATCCCGATGACGAGCGTCATCACTTTGTTTTTGTCCGGCCGCCGGCCTGGAGAGTTTAGCTCCATCTTGTCTACCATCACGCTGGACGGCGTCGCATCGGACGTGACCGTAGTCAAGCGTCAGATCGATCCGTCCGACGTCCTCCCGATGGAGGCGTCCCAGCTGCCGTTGATGGTCGGAACGGACAAGGGCATCTACGAGCTACCGGACAATTATTCGGCCCAGGATCTCGATTATTACGTCATGTCGGCCATCAACGAAATCGACGCCGAAGTCATCGAAGATGCCGGAGAGACGGGCCGATTGGCCAGCATCGTCAGCAAAGCCAAACGGTCCCGCCAAGTCCGTCAAGTCGCCAACGAAGACGAAAACGAGTGGACGGAAGAGCCGCTAGAATCGATCGAATCTCAAATCGACCAAGTCAAAGTCGAACCTTTGCCCGGCGGTCGCGGAGCTCTTCGCCGCAAGACGGTCACCGTGACGCGCAAAGTCTCTGAGCCTTTGTTGGTCCCCGAACGGAAAATCGGCGAAGAATTCGTGTCGAATAACCGCGGACGGAAAGTGGTCGTCGTCACCCGACGCCGCCCGGTTTCTCCGACTGTCGAACCGGAGCCGATGGCCCGTCGCATCGATAACGAACAGGAAAACGACACGGAAGCCAAACCTTTTGTCGTCGTCCGTAAAAGACCCGTCAACCGAGTGGATGAAACAGTCAGCGAAGCGCCGGCCCTGTCGTCGTCTCTGATCGAGCCGGAAACATCCGACTCTCCGTCGCGTAACAATCTATTCGGCGACGTCTACGCTCCGCGGACTTACTACACCGTCTATTCCTATTTCTATACGCTTTTGAACGGGCCGAGTAGCGGTCAAGTGTCGACGCGCGAAGTCAGCATCTCGGAAATTGTCCGCGGATCGGACGGCCGCATTCCGTCCGGATTCCAGCGCACGGAAAATGGCAACGGACTGTACCCGTTGAGCAGCGGCAAATCCGTGGCGGATCTCAGCACTCGCGTCAACAACGGCATCACCACTCAGGTCAATTTGGCTTCGATGACGATGGTCAAGTACGGCCGAGGAGCCGTTCGAGCTTCTGGAGCCATCGGCGTCAGCCCCGTCAAACCCGCAGCAAAGGATGAAACGCCCGTCCGCCAGCCGGCGGCGGCGCCGCGACGAGTCAACATCACGCCCAGTCCGCGAGTCGAACCGTCTTTCGACGACGTCATCGCCGATGTGGAACAACAAGTCACTGTGAAACCGACGCAAAAACTTCCGGCTGTCACCAGGACCAGAGGACGAGCTATCGATCAAGTCGTCAAATCGACTTCGGTCCGTCAACCGGCCGCCATTGTTGAAGAAGCGACGACGAGCAGGGCCAGCGGATCCAATCGCGGCCGAGGCACCGTCCGTTTCAATCCGGCCACCGTTTTGGGTGAGGACATTGCCTCAGTCAGCCGATCACGCGTCGAGGCGCCCGTTGCGCCCCGAGTACCCCAACGACCTCCGCCAATCGCTCGCGGGCCAGTCCGAGGATCCGTCCGGGGATCGGTCACCAGAGACCAAGTGATCGACGAGCCCGTCGTCCGCACTCCAACCCGAGGTCGAGGCCGTCCTGCCCAGCAGCAACAGGAACTCTTTGTGGAAGAGGAGCCTTTCGTCGAGGAGGAATTCTTCGACACCAACAACGAATTCACCGAAGATCCTCCACTAGAGGAAGACTATCTCTACGACCATCACGAGGACGAACTGCCCCCAGAGGAAGAATACGATTATTTCACCGATAATGTCAACGAACCCATCGATCAAGTGGAAGTTAACGCCGTCGAAACGGCCACTCCGGCTGTCAAGACTTTGGCCAGCACCACATCAGCGGCTGCGTCCGTCTCTTCGTCGACCAGCACCAAAGTAATGGGCGTCACTCCGACAAGGACGACCATCTCTCGCAAGTTGCTGAACCCACTTCAGAGTCATTTGAGCAGCATTTTGGCCAATTCGCGGTCCGGCTTGAGAGCCAGTTCCAGCGTTCAGAGAACCAACGAGCCCGGCTCTTCGATTCCGTTCCGTTCGCGGGCCCATTCGAAATCCAGCGTCGCCCAGACATTCACCACATCGACGGTCGTCTTGAAACAGTTCCAAACTCTGTCGACGTTGGCCGTCGATGGAGGTCGAAGCGGAATTCCATTGACGTTGATTACGTCGTCGTTGACGACCTTGTTCGATGAGGAATTGTCTCTGTTGACGGAATCGCCGGATGTGTTTAAACCGGTCGTCCAGCCGACCCTACAGCCCATCTCACGGCCCAAGCCGCTCAATTTGAAACCAACGGCCCGTCTGACATTGCCCATCCGCGCATCGGTGGCCATCGGCCTGTTGCCATCCACCGGCACGGTGGAATCGACGATCGAAGACACTGCGGACACGACCGAGTCCGGCATTGACACGACGGAATTGCCGTCCATCTCCGAGTTGCTCCTGCGCGGCGGCAACCTAGTGACCATCGTCGAGACTCAATTGAAAACTTTCACGGCTGTCGTGACACGAAAGAGCGGGACCGAAGAGGAGGTCACCACTCGACTGGAAGTCCTGCCCGAACTGGTAACCAAGACCGTTGTTCAAATCGAGCCGACATCAGGTATTATACAACTTTATTTATTTATTTTATCTGATTTCTTGACACCAATCGCCACTGAAAAAATTCATGATATTAATTTTTGAGAAAATGAGACGCCTTTTTTGCAGTTTTTCTTGAGCGTCCATTTTATTTTAATTTTTTTCGTACGCATCGCCCTTCACTTTCCTTTCCAAACATAGCCTACTTCTTGATGCCGACTGTCTCGTCCGAAATATTTCACATGATTAAATTCTTCTCGCCAACTTTCTCTTTGAAGAACGTAAACATGTCGACGACTTTCATTCTGTTTTTGTAAATCTTGTCTCGAACTTTCTTTCGACCTGTCGGTAGTTTCACCCAACATGTTATTGACATCCTTTTTTTTTCTCTTACAAAATTATTTTCTTCTGCTGAAGCTTCTTTTTTTTATTTACGACCACTTTTGTTTTTTTCTTTTTTCCGTAAAATTTTTTACTCACAGTCGTTGATGTCCAAGCATCCCTCGACGCTTTGGAGAATCTCGGTATTTAAATCATCATGGCGTCTTAGTCGTTAAAAAATTTGTGTTTCGTTAACGTTTTTTGATGATTGCGCGTCTTCACAGTTCCCACCGCCCGTGCCATTCCGTCTCGAGACGGCCGTGAGCAATTGGTCGGAGATGAAGATATCGAAGAAGTGCGTGGCGCCAGACTCAACGTCGGCGGCGCCGCTGGGAGCAGCAACCGAAACCCGAATTTCGCCACGAAAATAATGAGCAATGGAGTCGAAGTCATCGTTGCCAGTACGCCAGCGCTCTTTTATATTATAAAATTCTATTTTTATAGTTTGAGAAAGTTATCGACGTGTCGAAACGCTAACCGACATCATTTTCTCATTTTTCTTTTCTCCCACCACCACCGTCGTCGTCGTCACTTTCGCCAGGTGAGAAGAAACCGACGCTATTGGCGCAGAACGTCGTTCAAAAGAGCCAGACGGTCATCGAGCCGAGCCCGCCCATCACGCTGGCCGCCAGCACCTTGGTCAATCAGGTCACAATGGCCGGTGAAGTCGACAACGTCCGTCTTTTCTCTTCGATTCAATCAGATCCGGCCCGTTTCCAAACGCTGACCCAGATGACAACCTTCACTTACCTGACGACTTTGTTCGACGGCGCCTCCAAATTGGTCAGCAGCCGAGAGGAGGTCATCACCAATTTCGTGACGCAAGAAAAGGGACGCAAAGAGACGGTCGTCCAGCCAACGGCCACCGTCACTACTGGCCTGCCCGGCTCGTCCAACTACAACACCTTCACACAGATGACCACCTACACTTATTTCAACACTTTTGTCGACTTGAAGAGGCCCGTCGTTTTGACGTCGAAGGAAACCGTTTCCAACGTCGTCACCGTCCCGGCCGACCAGGCGGAAGCCACAGAACGATCCTTTGAGACGGCCACTTATTTGAGGACTTATATCTTCTCCAGCAAGCTGGACAGGGACGCCATCGCCACGTCGAAGGAAGTCGTCACCCAGGTCGTCGTCACCGAAGCTCCGCGTCTTCTTCGAGTCCAGCCGACGCCCGTCGTCACCTTCTCCGAAGTCACCAAAACTTATTTGAACACGCTGACTCTGCTGTCGACGCAAATCGACGGGACCAGATCCACCGTCCATCGCATCACCACTGTCCGCCCGGAAATCGTCGTCGAGACGATCCGCGATTTCGAACCGACGCCCGTCCTCGAAGGCTCTCAAATTATGCCGACGGAAGACGATTTCGGAGGAGACGGACCACTGGTGGCCACCAAAACTTATTTCACCACCAAGACGCATTTCACGACGCTCCAGCAAGGCACCAAGACGATCGTCCAGTCTCGCAAGGAAGTCCAGTCTTCCATCGTGACGGAAACGATCGACGGACTCAGCGCTTCGCTCTTCGCCAACCCGCCGGCCTCTACCGTCAAGTCTCCGGCGGAGAAGACTCGCCCGACTTACGTCCAGCTCGGTCCCAATCTCTACGGAAAATTGAGGACTCTGTTCGCGACGGCCACTTATTACATCACCAACTCTGCCGGACAAGTCACCTCCAAATCGCTGGTCGTTCCCCAAATCACCACCGAGACGGTGCCGCTGGATTCCATCCCGTCGGAAGCTCTCATCGAGCCTTCTCTGCCCGTCTTGTCCGACATTGAATCGACTCCAGTCCCGACGTCCAGCCAGATCCTCTCAGCTGATCAACTCCAGGCTTTGAAGCAATCCTTCTTGGCCGGCCAGCAGGCGACACTGACTCTGCAGCCCAGTTTGATTCTCAGTCCCGAACAGCTTTCGTCCATCAAAGAATCTTTCCTGGCCAACAGACCCGGACTTGTTCCATCTCTCTCTGGCGAGCTGGATTCGTCGACTGATCCTGAATTGACGGACAGTTCGACCGATCCGACCGGAATTGATTTCGAAATTCCCGAGATCAGCTTGTCGCCTCCGGACGGAGCCACAGTCATCATGGTGACCAACACGGCAGGTGAGGTTTTGATCATCCCGACCGAGATCCTGGATGTGAAACCAACCGAGACGACTTCATCCTCATCAGGCAGCAGTGGCAGCGGCGGCGGCATCAGCGGAGGTACATTGGCATCCATCTTGGGCGGTCTTGGTACACTAGGACTAACGGCGTTGGGTCAAAGTTTCGCAAACAATAATCCTGGTGGTCTCAATATTAACCTGGGTCCGATGTTTGATGCCATGACGGGCGTTCTCTCCAACGGACTGATCGCCTCCAGACGCAATAGCACGGATCGCTCCGATTCTGGTGGATTACAAACCCATTTAACCTCGTCACTTAACCAACAATCCTCTAACACGTTCCCATCACCTGGTCCTCCTCGTTCACCTGCTCACGAACCTTTGTTCATCCCTATCGGTGGATTAGCAGGTGTTGAACAGCAACCGGCCCGAGACGTGCAAGGACGTCGTCCGCCAAATTTCATCCCCCTAAGACCCAATGTGCCCGGCCAGCAGCCACCGACCATCCCCAACCAGCCGCAGAGGCCACCATCCGTCCTCCGCCGTCCCGAACCCGGAATCCCGCTCCAACCTGGTGTGCCCGGCTCTCCTCTTCTTCGTCCAGCCTCCGGACAGCAGTTTGGCCTCATCCAACCCGGCCAGCCCATCGGCCAACCGGCCCCAATTAGCTTCAGCGCTCCTCCCCTCCAGACGGGATTCACTGGAATGCCCAATCAGCCCAAGAGCGTCCTTCCGGCTACACGCGCCACTGGTTTGCCGTCGGCTGTTCCAGGCGTCCGGCCACCTCCGCCGCCTTTTGTCAACGGTCAGAACAACATCGATCGCGTCCAAATCGACCCCAGCCGGCCCATCCAGCCAGTCGTCCGCCCACCGCAGAACGGACAGTTCTTTGCCGCCAACGGGCAACAAATCAATGTACCACCTTTGCCCATCGGTAATGGTGTTCCACCACCACCACCAGCATCTCCTCCTCCGCCACCACCCGGCCCAGTCCCTCAACCACCTGTTGACGCTATCCGACCCGGAGCTATTGTTCCCGGCCCCGATGGTAAACCGGTGAGGATTGTTGGTGTTCCAGAAGGACAACAGCCACCGCCCGGTGCTGAGGGACAAGTTTTCATCCGCCCAGTTCCAGTCCCGGCTCCTCCAGCAGTTGCTCCAATCAGCCCTCCACCTGTCATCCGCAACGAACAGCAGCAACCGCCCAGACGCGAAGACGCCAACGTTCCATCACCGACTGCCGCTCCTCGTCCACAGCAACCGTTCCAGGTGCGTTTTCATTTGAATCTTTTTGACTTTAATCGATTTAACATTGAATTGTTTTAGATTCCTGCTGTGCAAACTATCGCTTCCATCGTCGGTGAGAACAAGATCGTCGCCACCAACATCATCACCGGCGGACAGACAATTGTCGTCCAGCCCAACGATCCCACGCCCGTCTTTAACGTTCCGAGCTCCGTCCTTTGGCCGTCGTCCGTCGCTATTCGTCCATCGGTTGTCGAAGAGACTGCCGTAGTCCCATCCGACTTGCCGGAAGCTGGCGGAGTCCTTGAAGGCATCGGTAGCATCTTGCAGCCCGGTTTGGCTCCGTCCGCTTCGTCCAGTTTGCCACCGGCTGATGCTTCGACGTCGGTGACGCCGTCGCACGAATTCGCTTTCGGCTCCGAGAGCGGCGAAGTCGACCACACGCCAACATTGAACATCTTCCTCGACAGCCCGTCCACCGAAATTATGCCGTCCGTCTTCATGAACGCTCCGTCTGAAGCCCCGACATCCGCGCCAAAATGGCCGCTCGTCCATCACGTCGACGCCGGACACAACGAACCTTTCGGCGTCACTTCCGTCGTCATGGGCCCTGATCGCCAGGACTTTACGACCGTCGTTTCCCGTGTCGAAACGGACGGACGGACCGCTTTCACCACCATCATCCAGCAGTCGACCACTGTTACTTATGTCGAACCGACGACGGTGCCAACTACCAGCACTTCCACATCGACCGCACCGGCCATCGAAGAAGAAAAGATTCCAGAGCCGGTCTTGACTTTCCCGCCCGACTCGCCGTTTGTTCCGCCAACGAACCAGCCATTCCGTCCGCAATCTAGCAGCAGTAGCAGCACCACCAGCACCACTAGAGCCCGTCCGACGACGACGACACCGGCCGCAGAGATCGCGCCACCAGTGGCCAAGGATGTCATCATGGACAACACTGGCAACAAGGCCGTTTTGGGCGGATTCGGTGGATCTTTCAGCGTCAACCAACCTTCCACCATCCAGGACGGTTGCCGCGGTCGTTGCAGCAAAGAGAAATCGGAAATTTGCGTCTATTCCAACGGCCAGCACAGCTGTCTCTGCCGTCCGGGATACAGCCGTTCCGATTCAGCCGAATCTTGCACCAGTAAGTTTTCTGTTGCCCTTTTGTCGAATCGATTTTGAAAATTCTATTTTTGTGACACAGAAACCTACACCTATCAACTGAAATTGGTGCTGGAGAGCATGAACAGGACCATGTTGCACTTTGACAACAATTTGAAGGACGAAATTTCGCCGCAGTACCGCAATTTGGCGTCGAGCGCTCGCACCGGTCTCAAACAGGCCTTGATGAGGACCGACTTGTCGGAATCGATTCAAGACAGCCAGGTGATGGGCATCCATCCGACCAGCGAAAGCGAACTGCAGAGCGACGGCATCTTGGTCGACTTCTTCGTCCATTTGAAGAAACAACAAGACGAGGATGAACTGAAAAACAAGTTGATGAAATCCCTCGAAGGCAACAACTATCTCCTCGGAGACAGCGACATTATCGCCTCTCGTTTCACCGACAGCCTTTCAGCCCAAGGTCTGATCCGTACTTTAATTATTTTGATTGCCGACATGACTAAATTGAGACTTTTCTGCATTAGATTTCGACGAGTGCAGCCACGAAGGCCATCACGACTGCTCCGAATTCGCCGATTGCATCAACGAAAGGGGAACTTATCGTTGTCAATGCCGACCGGGATTCGTCGATTCATCTGATGAGGACGGTCGTATCTGTCTTGGTAAATTTAATCACAACTTAATATCTCTCAATTTCGTATTCTCTAATTCAAAAATGTTTCTATAAAAAAAACAGCCGAACGTCAAGACTGCGAAGAATGCAACGGTCACGGCCGATGCGTCTTTGAGCCAACGACTAACGAGATGACTTGCATTTGCAACAAGTGGTTCGCCGGCAACGAGTGTCAAATTAACCTCAAAGGTAATCTAAATTGTTCTGCTCTTATTTTAACCGGCAATCATTTCAACAATTTTTTGGCGTATTAGTGGTGATGATTGTCGTTCTAGCTGTCGGCATCTTCGTCATCCTCCTCATCACGGCCATTATTGTTGTTTGCTGTTTGCGGTCCCGCCGGGCAAAGGGATCCATCACGGGTGGACCTTCTTTCCTCAGGTAAATTTTCTAGAGAGAATGTCCAACAGCGAATGAGGAGAGAAAGTTTCAAAACGATTGTCTTCAATTCAGATACAGAGGGCCGAGCGTTCCAGCTAGCGGTACTCTTGACCGGGCGGCCATGATTCGCGGAGATACGAGCAGTGAAGGCAGCGGCAACGACAACTTTGCTGCCGTAATTCGATTACCAGTCGCTTATAGTTAAATATTCATAGCATAACTAATGTAACGATGATGAACAAGCAGGGCTCCAGCACGCTGGACGGTAAAACACGCGCCGCCACAGCCACCGCCGCAGGTCCCGCTCTGCAGAGCTACCGGCCATACGGTGAGGGATTGATGATCCCCAGAGCCAAACACCAGCACGGACCGTCGACGTCGAGCGCCAATCCAGGTTCAGCAGAACGAGGTGAAGCTGCTGCACCCAACAGAGAACACCAGTTGATGGATTACCTTGATGGACGCGTAAGTCGTCGACATTTCACTCCGTCCGTAATATAAAGGATGCATTTTTAAAATTCAAATCGTTTTTCGTTATAGGGTCCCAAGAAAGTGCTTCCGGACAGAGAAGGTAATTTGTCGATTACGTTGCATTACGTGTTTTTTTATAACACGTAGTAACCGTGTAACAATCTAAATGTTAATTTCTCCTCGTTTAGGTAAAATGCAAGCACCGAGCGAGGCCGGCGGTAGAACTTCAGTCAGCAGCACCTCACAATTCCGCGACAGGTACGCATTATTATAATATCACCTTTCTCGTTTTTTTCTCGTTATTACCTGAGGGTTTTAATTTCCAACTTTTCGACTTCAAAAACTTCTCGTTTTTATATTTCCACTTCTTCAACTTTCTCTTTTCTCCTGTTTGATTTTCCTCGCACCTTCAGCCTTGGAAATTTGGAATCTGCGGGAAAGGATACCCAGGAAAAGCCTGACAACTCTGTCCTAGACATGTAAGGCGCACTATCAATTGCACCGACTACTGTTGTATTTTCTTTGCTGGCATTTTTCTTGTTTTTTTTTCCTCATTATCGTTGGCTTGTTTGGCTACTTTTGCGAAACTCTCGAGACTCTAATGACATGCACACTCTAAATATGGGCATTTTTCCAATCGTGCAGGACTGTATCGGAAGTTCGTTCTTTCGACGAGACGACCATCCACCCAGCAACAAGGAGACCGGCCCAATACTACCAAAGCGATGTAAGTTTTTCAAATGGTTGAAATTCCTCTATTTTTTTTTTTTATAAAGCATGCTGCATGACTACATACGTTATACATTGCACGAAATTTTCTCGCGCGCGAGGCGCCTTTCATTTTGATGCATTTTTTGCATCCCTTCGATTCTCTGTCTCATCAAATTAACTCGTCCGAATGAAATCAATTAACGCGCTTTGAGAATGAAAAAAAAATGTGATGTTCTGATACTGTACTGTGATGCGTATCAAAGGACGCGGAATCTGCTAGCACGACAGCCAGGAATGCCACTGGTGTCCGTGAGTCCGTGTCTGATGCTGGTCAAAAACCACAGCTGGTTCAACAGTTGCTTTCTTTTCCCCAACCGTTCACCATTACCCGTCCGAAACTCTACAATCCCCTTCCGAGTAAGTCCCCTATTCAAACGGGGCTCTTCTTCTTCTAAAACTGTCCTTTTTTCTATTTTTTTTTTTAACCTTTATAATATGGGTATTATTTAATCATTAATGTGGGTGGAGTAGGCTCTGGTTAACCGCTTATTAAGTACTTTTTTTGTGAAACATTACATCATTTCATGTCATTCAACTTTGTTTCAACGTTTTATCCCCACAGGAGAGTGACAACTCCAACTTCGACTCATTGTAGATGATTGTGGCCAGAACGTTTTGAAGTGAAAAAGTTTTTATACCCGAGTGGATACGTGCAGCAGGATCCGCTCACCAAATCTTTTATGTAACAACCCAGCAGGTCGCACGAGCGCGTGCGATTCAAGTATATATTAGATGATTGGGTTATACCATTTCTTCAAGTTTTTTTCCTGCTTTTTGTTTCATTTCTTGCTGAAGAAAAAAAATGAAAGCAAAAGATGTGTTTGCTCAACTGCCGGGGACAACGTTTTTTTTTGCATTGTTATCATATCGACCACAATTTTCTGTATCCCTCTCTTTATTCTTTTATTTGTACTTTATTGAATGGACTGCAAAGAAAAATCATCTACTTGATGCCTTTTTTACATAGAAAAAGAAGGAAACATGTTTCAAATGTTTTTAATTAACAAACATTCTATATCTTTTATCTGTTCATATGCATACTTAAATGTTTAGGCGTGATCCGGTGACACTTTTACACACAAAAAAAGTGGCAAGAGGAGGAAAAAAAAAAGATCCAAGTTAAACAAAAAAATCCTTATATCCCCCCCCCCAAATTCTTAGCTGAGGAGAACAAAAAAGTTTCTAACAACTAACCTTTGGCTGGACCAATTTTTTCATATCCAGACTGACTAAAACGAACAAAAAGAAAAAAACATCCAGTAAAATTGATTCTGACAAGAGTGTCCCCTTCATCTATTTTTTTTTTGTATTATTCTTATCTGGAATGATATCCTTTAAAAAAATGCCTGTATAAAGCTTGGTCTACGCTGAAATGTTTATTTCAATACATCGCCAAAACTAATAAATAGATTTCTCTTGTCAAATAAATTTCACTTCCAGGTTATTCGACTGTACAGGGTATCAACGAATGGTAACACCAAGCTCGGATGTGAGCTGGGCTTCAATTCGTTTGTGCACCTCGTTGACTTCTGCCTGAGTAAGAGTGCGTTCCATGTGGCGGTAGATAATGCGATAGCACTGACTACGTCGCTGCGTCTTCGGATGAACGAATTCGTCGACTAGTCGAACCTTTTAAGATAGTAATGCGTGATAACAAATCTAACGAACGGGTACCGAGAAAGACACTTTTGGACGTACTTGCTCAACAATGTCGCCTCCTATGCCACGAACAATTTCGTAAAGATCGCTTGGGTCAATACCTCCATCGGGAAGCCAAAAGCTAACATCATTTGCACATTGGGGGTATTGACTAATCGCCTGGGGGTTAGTTAAATGCAAAGGTATAAAGCCAGTGAGGTGAATAGGCAAACAGCTTTCAGTTTATACCTTGAATTTAATTTTCTTATCGGGACTAGCACCTTCAAACTGCGACAAAAATCCGGAATCGTTAGACCAGAACAGGCGTATGTCGGGTATTTCGTACAAACGCATAGCGATGCGTTCTAATCCGAGACCAAAAGCCCATCCGACCTTGTCAGGAACACCAGCTTTAAGTGAAATATTCATCAGTTGAAATATGCAAGCAGCCCGCAGTATAAAGAAGAAAAAATCAAATGACGAAATTGAATACCGTTGTAAAGAATCTGTTGCTCAATCACCCCGCACCCGAGCAATTCCAACCATTTATCTTGGAATTTGACTTCCAGTTCAAATGATGGATGGGTGAATGGGAAATATGTTTCAGTCCACCTAGTCTCAACATCTATTTAAAGATACTCGTGGGTTTTCAATTGATATTCTGAATTGGTAATTCCAATCACTTACCACTGCCAAATAAGTGGTGCACCATCTTGGTCAAACAGGTTTTCAAATCATTCTGAAGGCACTGAGAGGTGAGTTCTGTATGAAATTCCTGTTTAGAAGGGGTGCGCTTGCCATCCTCAAACAAGTCCTCATTTCCCCTTTCATCACCCAACAGCTGAAACAAAGAGAAAAATATATTAGCAGAATGTACTGGCTATTTTTAGAAGGGTTATTGTACTTGATGCTTGGTAAACAGTCGAACACCTTCAGCTTGGTGGAAGATTGGAAAATGTGAGGCGTCAATTTCATCTCTCCTGTAGACATCCCCCATGACAACAAAGCTGTCCAAGCCACTGGCAATGAGCTCTTCTTGGTGGGCGCTGGTGTGGCCTCTCAATATGAAATCCTTATTCAGGTAGTAGCAATCTGAAGGCTTTCGACTGGGGTGGTCCTGACCAATCAGCAAACTGTGCCAATTCTAAATTAGCATTTTATGCAAACCTTGAAAGAAACTTGCTGAGTGCACCTGTCAAAGTTCTGGTGGATGGAAACTATTGGGTCCAATCTATCGTAAACAGAGAATATGGGGTTGCCTGCCCGATTTGGGAACGCCTTGTACATGAAGGAGATTATATTTTCTCTCAGAAGACACAAGGGGTGACCAGGTTTCAGGTGCAGGTTCCTGTTGAGATGTTTGAGAATATTTGGACTGACATTGGTCCATTTGTCCCGATTGAACTTTCTGCCATCGATTTCAACTGTGGCAGCGGTAAACTGTGTGTTCAAACGAGATTAGCCGGGCCGTGTGTGTGAGTGGACACTAGAATTTACAACCTCAATGTTGGGAATGGATTTTGTCGTCGTAGTACAGTTCCTGCATTGTACAGTTAGGAATCGCAAACTTTGTCGAAACAGAGTCATTCCGAGCACGTGCGAATATCTCTCATCACTCGGTTAGTGCACATATAAATAAAACGGTAATGGTGTGAAAGTCCCTCGAGAGAGAGCTCATAGATGGCAGCTGATGTATTCAACAACATTGGAAACTTTACACGACGACGGAAAAATGCAATAAAACTTTTCCACTGAAGGAAAAATGATTCATTCGCAAAAATTTGATACGGTGAGCGAAATAAAAAAGGAAAGGAATAAAAAAGCGAAAAGAGAAGTTTGGTGATTTATTTCCGTGGGTGGGAGGGGGAGACTACACCAGCGCCACCTGGACAGCCAATGGCTCGTAATGGAGGTCTCTGGCACTACACTTGTTGTCGAGCCGTAGAGAGGGATTGTGTTGCTGCTCTGTCCATTCGGGCTGTGGTTGGTCGTACGAAACACTACGTACACCCAAGTGCTGTTTACTTTTTTGTTTTGTTTTTTTTCTTCTCTCTCTACAACCGTTTGGAGTGTGTGATGTTGTTGGAGTCATTCGTCGAACAAGGTAAGTCCCTCATTGACGAAATCCAATCCGAGTTTTGCACGAGTGTGTGTGTGGTGCCGTCGAGAGGTACGCGAAAGAGTTGCTAAGACACACACACGTACACATTTGGCGGCCAAGAGAGCTGAAGAGTTTTTCCAAAGTTTTAACTGTACACGTCGATGTACGGTGGAATCTCACGCAAGCTGTTATTGGTTGTTACTAAAAGGCTAAGCCCAGCAGGTGTTTGTAATGTGTTGGGAAGCACATGTTTAAGTCTTTTTGTAAAGTGTTTACGAATCAAGGTCAGTCATCGGGATTGTTAATCCGGTTAGGCCACTTTTTATTTCCATGCTTCCAAAGATGGATGATTCAAACAAAAGTTTGGTAACAAGAATTTTAATTATTTGGTTATAACATATCTGGTCGACCTTGACTTTGTTGTGTTAAGTCATTCGGGATTGTGTGGCAGTTGCCGGGGTGACGAGGTACGGTACCGAAACAACATCACGCTGCAAAACATATTGTAGCGTGAATCGTGTTCACCGGACATTGTCAGTGAAGACTTGTGTGTGTCTTATTCGAAAGTCTGCAGCCCCAGGCGAAATGGCTGTTGCAATTGCGAGCGACGGGGGATCCATATACTCCATTGGTAATCGATATGCTAATGCCCCCTTCCTCTCCCCCACCACGACGGCTGAAATTCTTGTACAACTGCTTCAACTCGCCTCTCTCTGAGTAATAATCCAATTGGGTTTTTTTGGCTTGCCTTTGGCTGAACTTTTGGGGGTACAACAACTAGGTTCTATTTTTAATGAGTACCTTATGGTGGTTAACGAAAAAGAACGTTTACATTTCGCGGAATGGAATGATGTTGCAAGCATTTATAGACGGAAAAGAAGATGAGTTATTCAAACGACCTTGAACCCTCTAAACCGTGTTATGTGAACTTTCCATTTTTTTCTATAGTGCCCCACACCCCTTTCGGCCCCCCTCCCCCTCGATGTTTTTTTGTGTATAGCTATTATTGAAATATTTTTAGGGAAAAAATGGCGACCCTTACCCCTACGGGGTCTGTTTTTGCACACACAAAGTTGTTTTTAACATTTTATTTTTTTCCAAGGGGTTCATACGTGGGAGTATAGAGTAGGGGGGTTAGAAAAGGGTTACTATATGCGAGTTTCTTTTGATGTATTCAAAAAGTTTTTTTTTTCTAAAGAATGTCTTCCATCTTTTCCGTTCAATTGAACCCCTTTTTCCCCCTCTCCAAGGTTTTGCCATATCTTTCACAGAAAACCTATATAAAAGGCTAGTACAATAAAGATAGATTAGATTCATCTTCTTTTCAGTCTTTCCTGGAGGACATTGAATTCTCTCTCTATATTCTGGATTAGAGACTTCCACATTTGACTACGGTCGAATTCACTTCTATTGTTTGAACTTGTGTGCTGCTGCTGCTGCTACTAAATTTTAACGAGGTGTTTGAAACGATTTCAACTTGATACTTAAAAGTATAGAAAGTGCATCTAGCATCAAGAATGCGTCGTGAATTCGAAATCGGGAGAAAAAAGTCTTTGGCCACCAGTGAGCTAGCTGTGATGGACTCTGATGTTGTTGTAGTAGCAGCATCGAATCGTCATGGCCGCCCGCACTTGACAAAACGAACCGATTCGACTGACTGGTTTCTTGTTTCTTTGCCGTGGCGGATAGAAATAAGGAAAGGGGTCGCGTGTGTTGTTAGTGGAAACAAAGAAGCAGCAGCAAAAAAAAAAAATGTCGCCATTTCAAGAGTCGCCAGAGATAACCTGAGAGAGAGTTTTTTTGTTATTTTTTTGCGCAACGTCGTTGTATGTGATTTAAAAGGAATGAAAAGAGGCCGCGCGACTTTGTCTCGGAGATCGATAATTTGTGTTGTCGTGCGCTGCTGCTACGATCTTCTTTCTATGTTGTTTGCCGATTTTGCGTACGTGGACCGCTAGTGATTTAAAGTGCGTGGCCATCATTGACAGGAAGGGTCACGTTCTTACCCGCGGGAAGAAATGGCGTCTAGTTCTCGCACACGTGGAAAATGGTAGAGTTTTATTCTTCTATAGAGGCCGTTACTACTACACCCCTACTCTTTTTATAGAAAATTTTCAAAAATTGAAGGGTAAATTCACTAAATTGCGTACTCACAGACACAATTATACCCAGTAACCCTAGTCCGTTTTACGTTGAATTAACGAAGGGGACGGTTGGTTAAATTTTGGTTATTCGTTTCCCAGCCGATCGTTGCGGTTTCTTTTCAGGAAAATCCAATAAAATAAAGCGAGCGTCGGTGGGGACGTTAAGCTGTTGCCTTCTTTCTTAGCTTATCGTTTGTAGAGATGATTAGAGAGGTCTCTAATCATTTCGAGGCTTGTCGTGTACTTTGTTGGTTCGTTCGTTCGCTTAGGTGTGTTTGGTTGTTGTGTGGCCGACCCGTCATTTAACGCCAGCGCCCGCGTGGACCTTTGGAACCGAATGAAATCGGGTTGCTGGGCAACCTCTCTCCGACTGCTGTTTGTCGTTTTAATAGTCTGTCGACTTTGCGTGTGCGTGTGGGAATGAACGTTGCAAGTTATATGTTATAGCAACACAACACGAGCAGAGACTAAACGACGACGAATAAAAAAGCGAGTAAGTTTTCCTTTTGAAAAAAAAACCACTTTCATTTGCTTGGCAGTTTTTCGTTGTTTTCTCTTTTACGAGTCGTAGAAACTCGAAATTTGTCGACGCGTAGTTTAATCTACGATGATTGCAACACGTAGTAAAGAAACATGAAAAAATTTGACATAACTGAGCTGATGATAAAACAATCAAATCTTATCACGTCACCTGAAAACTGGGATTGGGCTTCCCCACATGATGTTTGACTATTCCGGTCCATTGCGGTTCCAATGAAACGCACAATGTAGTTTGTTGGTTTCGTCTTTTGTTTGTGTTGGATAGAACGACGACAATGTGTGTGTAAATGTGGGTGAATGAATGATGAGGCTTTTTGACCAAATAGAGGTGAACCAGCTCGTCCTGGTTTTCAGATGTTTCCAAATTCTCTGTTTGCCCTCATTAGCCGATTGTTGCCATACTGGCTCATTAAAAATGATCAAAAAAGACTGGAACAACAAACAGAAGGAGAGAAAGAAAGAAAAAAAAAACAGAAAAAGTTCTAACTGGTTTTATCTTTTCCTCGAGTTGTCCAAAAGCTTTCGGAATGCAACAACGAGTTCTCTCTCTCTTTCTTCGAGGGAAGATAATGGCGGGCACACACATCTCTCCTTCTCCTTCTTCTTCCTTCTATTATAAAATTCCATGTCGGAGGATAGAGAGAAAGAAAAGAGAGGTTATTCGCTTGATTGCAATCGAGATAAGTCCAGATGCGCGGTGCGGTGCGGTGGTGGTGGGTTCAGGAAAGAGGTTTGTCTCTCTCTTTTTAAGGGCCTCCTCATTCTTTTTTACTTGGGTCAATTTATTTACCTCTACCAGCAGCAGCGCACTGTGATGTTGTCCTTTAGCCAAGCCAAAATATTTAAATTTCCCACACGTCTTCTGACGTTAAATTGGATGCTATTTAAGGTCATTTCGCCCAGGTGCTGGAAGGTTGTTGTACAGGTTTTTTTTGTTTTTTCTTTTTCGTATTGGCGAAAGGTTCTCTTGCTACTATGCGGCGCATACAATGTCGGTTGTTGCTGATGGTGATGCATGTCAATCAGGTTCTTTTTGCTCGTCTACTTGGTTACGTCGATCTTAGCCTCGAGGCTCCGCCGCGCGCGCACACTGTGTAGTTGTTGCGGGAGAGAGTTCTCTCTTTGCTGACTCTGGAGATTTTCTTTACTCGCTCTCTCTCTCTCTCTCGGTCGCTACTGATTATCAAGAACACAACAACACGCCAACTTCTCCTCTTTCGTCAGCCAACGGTCGTGGGGACGTTGAACTGCGTCCCGTAGCAGGTTTTTTCTCTCTCTCTCTCTTTACTCCTTCGATATTTTATGACATCTACCCATCTTCTTCTTCTTCTTCTTGGTTGTATGTCGTAATCATAAATCGTTAGTCAGTCGAGAGGACTCTTGTGGTCTCTTGTCGTCTTGATCTATCTCCCCGCGTATGGTGGTGGTTCAGTCACACAACAAAAGAGAGAAGAAGAAGAAGAAGAAGAAGAATATTAGAAATGATAAAACGTCATTAAATGCAAGGTCAAAACCGCGTGAAACCGGCGGCTAAAGAGAGAGAGAGAGCGAGAGCTGTCCAGGCGGATCGACTGTAGACACTACCGCCGCCGTGGCGAAGGGCGAATGACGTCATACGCGGTTGATGTCAGCAGCCCTCCCCCCACCAACAAACCAAGGTTCTTCTCTTTTTCCTCCCTTTCTGCTGACGTCGATGTGATGGCCAAAGGAGGCGAAAGAAGATGAAGAGGTGGTCGACGGACGACGTTGGTGTGCGCGGTGGTAAAGGAAGAAATTTGCATCTCCCTTTCTTTTGCGGGCCATTAAACGAGGCGGCGGCGGGCAGGTATGCGCCTTACGCGTATTAGGAGATACCTGTTTGACGACGCCATCTAGCGGCCGACCCGACAACTCGACTCTGCCTCAACCGGCCGCAACCAGATGGCGATTAAAGTGTCGTCGGCTTTGAGAGTTAAAAGGCAGCGAGCGAATCAGTATTATTTATCAGGATATATAACGACGACAGAGAAGGACACACGAACGCGTATTGCGTGACGCAATACGGCTGGTGCACGCGGGATTAAAGAATCATCTGGGGTGTCGACGCCGCCTTATCTTTTTCTTTTTTTTTTGCTTTCGTATTTGTTTTGTTTCCCTTTGGCTTTTTTACTTCTTGTTGCCTGATTAGACCATCACGTGCACCAATCGGTGCAAAGTTTCGTCCAGTCACGCTCCCCCGACTTGCACTGCACGACCGCCGCCAACCTTTTTCTTTTTCTTGCCTTTTTCCATTCATCGACTCTTTTGCGAAATACTATAGAAACCAAATACTACTACGGAATCCAATCGATTTAGTCGGGATTCATCCTCAGAGGGAAATCAATTCTCTTTTTTGGGGTGGGGAAAAAAGTTGACGGTCGGACAAGACGAAGGGATGCTGGCGATGCGTATCGATCTTTTTTGGCTCTCTTTACTTTTCATTTATGTTTATTTTTTGCGTTGGGTGCTAGGAGAAAGGCACTCTGATTAGAAAACTTGCCGGTGTATAAAGGGGTTGCCAAGTAACCGTCGTACAAGCTCGACTGGTTTTTATAGCCTCGGCGTCTCTTTAATTCCCCGGTAACAAGGCAAGCCCGTTTCTACCTCTGTCTTTGCTGGTAGCTAACAGCAGCAGCACTGACTGACGCTTTTACCGTCGAGATCGACAACGACGGCCCTGCTCTGAGGAAATGAAGCCTTTTCTGTGAGTTGACGATCCTGATTGCCAAACGATATTTTCCCTACTCTCTCTCTCTCTCTGGGTGGAGATGTGTGACGCGCTAGTTCGTCCCACACATAGTACACCTGGTGGGCCGGTTAAAAGGAAAGAAAATACTAATCAAATCACACGGATCTCTCACTGACTACGCAGAAAGACATTTCCTTCTCTTTCCCTTTTTTTTTGAAGAATTTTTTAGTTTCGTCGTCGCCGTCAGCGCTTGATTGGCTTTTCACGCGGGACGCGCGTGTCGTAGCCAACACCGAAGTATTGATTCCCGCACGCGCCATCTCTCTTTCTCTACTACTCGTCGACGACGACGACTTGTATTGCCAGAGATAACAAGAAATCCATCCTTCATATAAAAGGACGCGAAACACGGCGCGTTAGCGAGAAAAAAAGTTTGTCGCAATTTTCGACAGCCATGGTGCCCGTGTCTTCTAATACACTGGATTCATCGATTCCCTTAACACCAGCCAGACAACGTCATCCGTTTCTTTTATTATTTGCAATCGATGAATAGTCGAGAGGACTTTTTTTTCTTTCTTGTCTGAAGTGGACCGAGTCTGTTGTTTTTGATTTCCAGGAGCACGAGTGCTACATGATGGAAGACATGTGTTTTTTTCTTCTTCTTCACTGCGAGGCCTGTAATGTCGGCGGAATAACATCCGCTCTATCGTTTTCTAAAAAGGCTTGGAGAGAGAAAAGAACACGGTCGAGAACAAGAGATGTTCTTCATATAGTAGACCGGCCGTTGGCTGTGCATGAGGGAGGTTTTGTCTCTTAGGTTATCGCTTTAACGAGCCAAGTGCTTGATACTGGGGCATTCCAGTCGGCCATTAAGCTTACAGCTTGTTACTATCACAGATAATTTAGAAGGTGGTGGTGGCTAAGGCTGAAGCGTCTTTTTCATTCCGCGCAGTTTAGACCTTGGGTAACTTTGCGTCTTGTGACGGACGAGATGTTCCAGTTTCCCCAACATCCTGAATGGGGGAGGAGGAGAGCTGCTGGGGGAAGAAGCTGAGGTCCATATGGTCTCACGAACCGAAACCTCGGTCGCGCATCCCTCACATCCGGTTCCAGAGACGGAGAAGAAGAAGAAAAATCCGTGGCCCGGTTGGAACATTCACTTTAAAACTCCTCCTGGAACAGAGGAAGAGAAAGAAGGGGGGAATGTGCAGCAACAGCAGCAGCAGCTAGTATATAGGGTCCCGTGTTTGTTTTCTCAAAGGAAATGCGTCTGCCGACCGGGAAGGATTTCCCTCCCCACACAAATCTTTTAGAGAGAGAGAAAAAAAAATAAAATTTTTCTTCTTCTTTTCTTTTTGGAAGTAAAAGAACTTTGACGCTCTACGCCATTATCAAGTAGGAGGGAAACCGCGTGACGTCAATATCTCGAGCTAGCGTTTTAATCATCGGAATAACCCCCTCTCTACCACTAGCGGTACGGGTAGGAGGAGGAAACGATATGGACCGTGTCACGTTCGATCATCGTCCAACGTGTGATGGCGGCGAATGAGGTCTCTAGAAGCTAGGAGCCCAGGCAGAGCGCGCAACATGAAGAATTTGATGAGCGATATGAAACAGTCTGAAGGTAGATTACGTTTCATCAACACACACTGGTGTGTATGGTGGAGTGGAGCGGCAGCCGGTTGAGTTTTTTTTTTTCTTTTTTTTCGAAACAGTTGTGCCGGGCAGGAAAGAAAAAGAGAGAGAGAGTGTCGAGTGGGTGGATGAATGGGTGGGAAATATATTTCACGACTCTGTCGTTAAAAAACGAAAAGGGAAGCGAAGGAGGAAGGCAGCTGACTGATTTAGCGTCGTCATGGAGATAGACTTGCAATTACTCTGTTTGGCCGCTCTGTTGAAGGACAGTTCCGTGCGATTCCTTCATAGCAGCAGGAGAGCAAGCGGGAGTCGAGGAAACACATGGACTAGGCGACGAGCGCACACAGAGTGGCAAGTACAAAGTGGCGTTAAAATGGTGGAGGCCTGAAAGTCTAAAGAGGAAGGAGAAGAAGAGGCGGGCGTGTAATTCTGTTGGCACGGGCAAGAGAGCACCGCCAATGCGATCACCGTCAAAGTAGCAAAAAGGCGCCCAAGTGCTTTTTCCCATAGGTAAAGTGATGCGCGCGGATCGTTTTGGAGTCAGAGAGCGGGGAATGTGTTGCTGCTGCAAAGGAATCTATAGCACGGCAAGGCCAGCTCTGCCCCCGTCTTACATAATGGACAAGTTGCGCCTCGCCACCGCCGAGACTGATCAATCGAGTCGATACCTTTTTGGACCCCCCATCCGTACGCACAGTAGGACGACGACTAGTACTATACCGTTGGCTGCCCCTGTGTCCTTGCAAACTTGATGAGAAGGGATTGACGTAGGTTTCGATCAAACATTGAAAAGGACCTCGACAGAGAAAGAAGAAGAAGAAGAAGCGAAAAAAATGGAGAAAAGAAACTCAAGGAGAAAAGGCCAATCGATGGCCCCCACTGTCGAGGAGTTCACGTTTGCGCGCTGCTGCTGCTGCTCACCTCAACAATTCGTTTCTTCTTCTTTTGCCTTTGAGTACTTGTGTGTCTTTTCCCTCTTATCTGATTTCAACGGAGCGGATCTATGACCTGTTCCAGCTGTAGAACAGAGAGAGAGAGAGAGAAAAAGGGATTGTTTTTAAGGCGACCGACCCAAAGGTTTTTTAAAAGCATTCGTGTAGAGACTTTCAATGAATGTTGTGTGTTTTCCCTTTTTCTTCTTCTTTTTCCTTTTGGCTTGTTCGTCAATTGGCACCCGACTCCATCTCGGTCCATCTGTGGACTACTACTCTTCTTCTTCTTCTTCTTGGTTCCCTCCTCCTCCTACACCACGTGCTGTTGGACGCGTCTTTCGTCACGGGCGCGTGCCAACTGCTCCCCCGAGCCAAACCAATATTCTTCGTCTTTCTTTTCTTTTTCTTTTTCCTTTTTTCTTGCCCCGTAAAACTTAACCGTATTAAACAGGGAAATCAATTTAGATCTCCCCCACCAAACGGAATCATTTTGACTTGTTTGACTGGGCGATTCGCAGCAAGAATCAATTCTTTCTGTCATATTTCACAACACCTTCTCCGACGTAACTCGGAGCTGCGCATCCAGAGAAACCCGTTTTTTTCTTTTTTCTTTTTTCTTTTTTGTTGTTTAGTTGCCTTCTTTTTGGCTCTCTGATGGTTTTCGTTCTATTTTAAGATTTTCCTTCTCAACTGGCGTAAAGCACGGTTGAAGCTGTGATCAGAGTCGCTTCGGCAAAATGAAGAAGAAAAAAAAAACGAAAAGGTTTTGAACCGAGCTGCTCCGAGGAGTGTGCACCGAACTTTTGGGGGGTGTAGTGTAGAAGAGGCTGGAGCAACAGCAAAGGATCTCTTAATTGGGTCGGTCCCGGTTGCTGTCGCTGCTGCTCCTGCTGCACGCTTGTTGTTTTCTTGACTGGCTTCGTCTCGGAGAAGAGAAACAACATCAACAGGCAGGACCGTGAACGATCCTTACCTTTTTCCGACAAACCCCTTCCGCTCCTACTGGCTCGAACACTCTTTAAGGCCAGAAACGGTTACTATGGTTTGACTCTTCTCTCTCTCTTTTTCTCTCCCTCGCTTCATAATCGAGTCAAGATGGCGAGTCTTTCTTTGCAATTTCTAGAAAATGTCAAAAGTCGTCCCTTTTATTTTTTTCCTTCAGAAAGGGGGGAGTCCTTCCGGCGCCATCACCACGACTCCGCCAAGCACCTGAAAATTGAGATGCGAATAAATGAATCCGTCAGTTGTGTGAGTTTGATTCTCTCAAGAGAAAGAAAGAAATGTCTTGCCTGTTGCTCGGCGCCGTGTGTGAGACGCCCCACGACGCCTCTCTCTCTCGCTTCCATATTTGGACAGGCAGCACGCGCTAGCTACTGGAACACGTCCTGGTGCAGGGGGTCTGTGCGAAGAGAGAGAAGAGAGTTCTGGGCTCTTGCATCTCCCCCCGCCGAGCCGCAACCTGAGCTTGTTGCTCAGCTGGGAGGAGGAGGAGACGTGTACGGTAGTCGGTCCGGCTGTTTTGGAAGAAGAAGAAGAAAAACCCCCTTCGACAAAAATCTCGGGGAGGGCGAAAGGAAAAATATGACGCCCTCCCCGGCGCCGTCGTCGTCGTCGTCGTCGCTGCTGTTGGCTTATCGCCAGTTGTTGCAGCTAGCGACGCGCGTCAAACTTATTAGTTATCCTTCAAGTTAACTTTGAGCCATCCTCGGAATTGAAATCATTTTCCAGTCTGGCTTGTCGTCGTCGACTCACAGAGAGAGAGTTGATGATTGGCAAAACTGGCGGATGACTCGTTATCTCGGTAGAGTTTATAACGGAATCTTGTTTTTTCTTGTCTTTTGGATTTCCGTTTGGGTAGGGTTTTTTCGTCCTCTGTTAGGAAATATTCCCAGTTGGGCAAAAAGGGGTGCGAAGGAATAGTAGTGGGTAGTAGGAGTTTGTTCCAGAAATAGCAATCGAGGCCCCCGTCCGTCCGTCCGTTGCCCAGATTTCGAAATGAGCCGTTCACGCGGGAGCGACGTCGTCGTCGTTGCGCCTTTTATCGCGGATGAGAGAACGAGCTCCTTTTGGAAATTTTCTTTCACCCCGGAAGTCGGTGCGTGATCGGTTGACGCACCATTTGCTATATTTTCACTGGAAGTAGTAATAGGAATGGTAGCAGATCCGTTTTTAAAAGTGATGATGTCAAAATTGCTTACGGAAAAAGAACGGAAGACGTCGGTTGACTCTACAGCCGCAAACAGAAACATTACGTCTATAACCTATTTTGTTCTCTTAGTAAATGCTTTTTATCTAACGCTCCATTTTATCCATTTTTTGTTCGTGAAAAAAAAAAAAAGAGAGAAAGAGAAAAGTTCCTCGGTGGTGTTTACCGGCTGGCTCTCGTAAAGCTTTTTTCCCCCTGCCGACGCAAGAAGCAGGAGCAGAGAGAGCATCTTGTGTTTCTTTGCTTAACGTCAAGTGATTGCTGCACCTGCTGTTGCCACGCCGGACAAGAAGGAAGCGCGCCCTACTTCCGTTTTTTTTGCTGCCTCTTCCTTCATCTTGAAGCTTCCCTTTTTGTGTTTTTTTTTTTGTTGGTTCGTCGTCCATCATCCATCGTTTCAATGTGAGATCACGGCAATTGTCTTAGTAGTAGAAGAGTAAAGCACTGGATGGATGCCTGGATCACGTACACCACTGGGAGGGCGCTTTACGGGCCGGGATCACACAGAGAACGAAAGAGATGGGCAATTTGCACACCTGGAAGGAAAACAGGAGCGGTGGAGCGACACGTTTAAGGGGGCCGGTTGGTTCGACTTTTCGATTTGGTTTGGTCGTCGTCGACGAAGAAGAAGAAGCCGGACGGAGAAAAAGCGGAAGGGCGGGCGCGCGATTGGGGCAAAAAGCAACGCAAGTTTCGCCAAAGTATTTCGGGAAAGACAGAGAAGCCAGAAATATATTTATATACATATATATATATATACATATATATATATATACATTCGACACGTTTATTTTTGTGTGCTCAAAAATAGTGCTAAAATTTTTTTTCTGATGCCGTTTAATTTGTCTTCGATCTCTTAGTGGGTTTTTTTGTTTTATCCTAACAATAAAACAAGTACACAAACTTTCGTTTTTGAAAAATTTCCCAAACTGAAATTTTTATATAAGACTTCTTCTTTGAGTCTGGAAATTTTGATTAAATTTGGGTGATAAATGAAAAAAAAACGGCTAAAAAACTAATCGCGTTTCGAAAAAGGCGTTTTTTCGACCAAGGATATAGCCTATCCCGGCCGTTTTTTTCGAAAGACTCGACAACTTTTATCAAAACTTAATGGATGATTCTTGATTTTATATAAAAATTTCATCAATCTTTCGCTGACCGATTTGTGTACGAAGGATGGGGGAAAAAAGGCACTTTCTAATAAATCGCCACCAGTTGAGTGTGTGTGGGACGACTCTAAACAAGAACTCGTGCTGTTAAGTTCTAAAGTTAGGGCCATGTTTGCTCGATATAGACCTAGACGACAACACCTGGATGATTCAATTCATCCCGCTCTCTTTCTTACGCCACCAGTAGTAGAAGGACGTCGTAGTAGACCGTTTTGGCACAATCCAGACAGACGCTTAAAAAACCCCCGTCGTGTTGCACAATCGCGACGCTCTTTACCCCCCATTGTAACGCCATAGTTCAAAAATGATGGCCATCTCTATTCGACCCGACTTTTGCGCCATTTTGAGCAGCGAAAAGTCAAATATTTTTATTATTTTTAAATGAAATTCGGTACACAAAGCAACTTTGTAATCAAACAGAAGGGAGAAGAAAAGAGCAGAGGGATCACGTTCGAATATTTTTCATGTTGCCCGTCCAAACATCTTCAACGAACCGTAGAGGAACCGAGTGTGGTGGGGGTCTCGGTTCTCTTTGCCTTTGGGGGTATAACAACGTGGTGGGAGATCTCTACTACTACTACGTTACTGCATAACTAAATACAGTAGTAGTAGTAGTAGTCCGACATTGAATTTTCGCTGAACCGCAGATCGATGACGTCGTTATCAACCGCAGCGGGATCTCCCAGCGTGACTTGATAATACTTTGGTTGGCTGGCTTTTTTTTGGAAGGGGGGGGGGGGAAGAAACGGAATCTGAACGGATGGATCGATGACGGCAATCTGTTGCGACCTCGGCATAACAGAGAGAGAGAGAGAGAGAACGGGTTGTAGAGAGCGAACGAATGAAATCATCTGTCAAATTCAATTGGCAAATCAATAAGATTATCGTCGGGCGTGTTCCCTACCGTGTTAGTCCTTGAATCGGAAGGGGGGGCCATTTCATTCAGCACCTTAATGCAAATCCGCGCCCCAGATTCCGAATCTGGCGAGTAAACGAGTTGAAAATGTAATTGCATTTTCTTTTTTAAAAGGAGAGAAAAGAAAGAAATGTATTTTTTCCTTTTTTCTCAGCGAGGGGTGGTGGACGACAAGATGTTTGAGGTGGTGGTGGGGGATCTATTGGAAGTAGGCGGGTTAGTGGGGAACGGGACAGCTTCCTCTCGGTTGACGGATACTGTACCCGATGGGTAGCGTTTGTTGGGGCTCCTCCCTTTGGATGTCGTCAGAGGCAGCGTCGGGACCAATGGCAGGTGAGCGCCGGTAGCGTCGCCAGAGTCAAAAGGGGTGGATGGCGGTGGGGTGGATGGTGGTGGCGAATGTTTCCTCTGGTGGTGGGAGAGAGCAGCAACGCTGGCTCTCCCTTCTTCGCCTTTCGCCTTCGCCTTCTTCTTCTTCTCCTCTTTGGCTTTAGCCCGTGTGTTCTTGTTTCGGGGGTCCTCAGTGCGTCGCCGGCTATTTTTAAGCCCAGTCGCCGTTGCGCCTCTATTTTGAGCCGTCTGGTGCGTCGCGTGCTCCTCCGACTTTTTCGCTCTCTCTTTCGCTCTCTCGACCAACATCCCGCGCGACAAGACTCGCTCCTTGAAGGCACTTGCGCCACACTCTGACCGACCGAGAGCAAGAAAACTAAAAGTGTAGTAGTAGCAGACCGGCCAACTTCATCTCTCCCACCACCCCTCACCTCCCTAGCTATTCGTGAGTGTCTTATGATACCTGTGCGGCTCTATATACAGTGTGTCCGTCTTGTGTGTGTCTGTGTACCAAAAGCGCGCGTGTGTGTGAACCCCCCACTCTTTTTTTTTTCTTTTCTTTTTTTCGTCCATTCTAAATACGAAACGCACGCGGTTTTCACCATTTTGACCGTGTCTCGATTCTTTTGCTGCTGGTATATCGCTACCGAAACACCTTTCCGGTTCGTGGTGGTAGCGGTAGCCCAACGGGCACGAAAAAGAAATTAAAAAATAAACAGAGACAAATAATAAAAAAGGAAACGGTTCCGTAACGGAGAAAAAAAAAAGATGTGCCGGGATACTCACACGGGGGGGATATTACGTTTTACGCACCGAGACAATTTCTTTGACGATTACAACCTTCTTTTTTTTTCTTTTTAATGGCGGAGGGAAAGAAAAACGTCTGGAATATTTGTTTGGTCAACGGTGCCTTTTTGCGGAATGATTGAATCATCTGTTAAACATATTCTTTATTTATTTGACAGTGTCAATGATTGTCGTCGTCGTCGACTAACGAGAGGGAAATAAAACCAACGTCGTCGTCGTTCACCGCGGGAAATTGGAAGAAAGAAAAAAACCCGGGCCGTTCCCGCTCGTTTTGGGTTGTGAGTTGCGGTCGCGCCAGATTGGAGCGCATGCGGCCGCTGTCGTCGGGTCTTCCTGAAGGAGCAACAACAGCCGCCGAACGTCTATTTGAATATTGTCGCGCGCCCGTCGAGCGAGTTTGGTGGAGCGCGGGTGACGGCGTCCTTTGATCGCGTTTGTCGATTCACTCGGAGCGAGTGATTCATCCGTTTTGGAAGTGTCCGAAAGAAGGAGAAGAAGAGGAGGCGGCGGCGGTGGGGGAGGCGGCACGGAAGGTGAATACAACAACACCACCAACAACATGGGACGGAAGAAGATTCAAATCTCGCGCATCACGGACGAACGGAACCGGCAGGTACATCATCCACTTTTCCCGTTTTTCTTTTCTTTTCTTTCTCCTTTTTCTATGCAACAACTCTGTGTGCGAGCGCCGAGTCAAGTGAAACAATGCCGACGATGACGTTCGAACGAGATAAAGTGGCAATGAAGAGGCTTACAGTGGGCACTCAAATTATTAGAACACGGGGCGCATTCCCATTGCACCCCGTGTTATTTTCGCGTTTATTTTTCCGCCCCCCTGGGCTCAAAAATAGTGCTAAAATTTTTTTTCTGATGCCGTTTAATTTGTCTTGGCGAGATCTCTTAGTGGGTTTTTTTGTTTTATCCTAACAATAAAACCCTAGAAGCAGGGGCAAGAAATTTATTTATTAGAACAGGCCTTTTTTCCCCATCCTTCGTACACAAATCGGTCAATTTTAACAGCCGACAGCTTGTTTTTGAAAGATTGCCCAAACTTGAAATTTTTATATAAAATCAAGTGAGACTTCTTCTTTGAGTCTGGAAATTTTCATTAAGTTTTGATAAAAGGCTCCGAGTTTTAGGTCTAAAAAACTGAGTCGCGTTTCGAAAAAAACGGCCGGGATAGGCTTTCGACATGGGGAGCCGTGACCTTGGTCGAAAAAACGACCTTTTTCGAAACGCGACTTAGTTTTTTAGCCGTTTTTTTTTCATTTATCACCCAAATTTAATGAAAATTTCCAGACTCAAAGAAGAAGTCTCACTTGATTTTATATAAAAATTTCAAGTTTGGGAAATTTTTCAAAAACAAGCTGTCGGCTGTTAAAGTTGACCGATTTGTGTACGAAGGATGGGGAAAAAAGGCCTGTTCTAATAAATAAATTTCTTGCCCCTGCTTCTAGGGTTTTATTGAGGACTAAGAGATCTCGCCAAGACAAATTAAACGGCATCAGAAAAAAAATTTTAGCACTATTTTTGAGCCCAGGGGGGCGGAAAAATAAACGCGAAAATAACACGGGGTGCAATGGGAATGCGCCCCGTGTTCTAATAATTTGAGTGCCCACTGTATATAGTAGCGGTAGAGAGAGAGAGAGACAGAACGTCTTCCAAGGGCGAAACTTTTGAGACGCGCACACACGCACTCCAGGTGCGCGTTCAACGGTTACCCGGGCAACCATCGATCAGCGAGATCCTTCCATCTCGTACAGCGTATACAATGTTGGCCTCGAAGAAGATTGGAAAACCTTTCGTTTGTTGAAAAAGAGGTCGCAAAGTCAAAAGAAGACAAAAGTTGTTTGGAGAGAAGCAGTTGCTGCTTGAGAGAGAAACAGAAAATCTGTCATTGCCTTTTTTTTATTTCGTGAAAAGGTCAGCTTTCTGTCATGGGGAGTTGATTTGATTGGAAATCCAATCTGTAGATGTAGAGGAAGTCGTTGCCAACAAGGAAAAGCCCCGACACCGTAGGCCGTACGTTTCCTGGACTCTAACCGGATAGATTTCCAGCAGCAGCATCTCTTCTCTCTTTTGGCAGAGAGATAGGCAAGCAACCTGAGACGTTACGTAAAGGTAGTCGGGAGAAAAGTTGTTGGAATACCTTGATAAAGGAGCGCGCAGCGTAGTTGTACCGTAGTAGAGGAGGCTCTGACTATGAGACATATCATCTCGGGCTCTGATGTTTCCACCCATTCACTTTATCGATCGCCCTCGTCTCTCCGCAACAGCATCTCTCTCTCTCTCTCTCTTTGCTTTCAGCACTAGGGAATCCAATTGAGCTCAACTGTCATCCAAGTCAAAATCCCTTACCGACCGAAAAGAGAGAAAGAAAGCGATTTAAAGAAGGCGCACACAGAAAGGGAGAGAGAAAAAGGAGAAAAAAGAGACGGCCCGAAAAGACACGATGTAATCGGTTAGCAACGGGCGATTAGGCTTTTCCGTTTCGTCGGTTTGAAACTTGTATACACCTCCTTGAATTTCGCATGGAGACGTTTTTCGTCGTCGTCGTCGCTGCCCTGAAATTATCCGTGCCCTTTTATTTTCATCCCCCGTTTTTTGTGTGTTCTTCTGTTTCTTTTTCGGCCCAACGAACGTTCCCCATCAAAAGGTGACGTTCAATAAGCGCAAATTCGGCGTCATGAAAAAGGCCTATGAGTTGTCGGTGCTGTGCGACTGCGAGATCGCTCTGATCATCTTCAGCAGCTCCAACCGGCTCTACCAGTACGCCTCGACCGACATGGACAAAGTCTTGCTCAAGTACACCGAGTACAACGAGCCCCACGAATCGTTGACCAATAAGAATATCATCGAGGTTAGCAGAACACTCGGCCCCGCTTTTCTTACTTTTTGGCCTTGTTCGACAGCATGATCGATATTAACCACCACCACCACCAGGAGGCAGAGTACTATAGAGTTGCGCTATGTATACATTAAACTACAATGGTCTCAACCATCTAATCATCTCTGACGGGTCGAAACCTGTTTTGGCTCCGAGTGCATTCGCCGATTGTTAATATAACCTGTTGTTCTCGTTTGTTTTTTTCTTGTTCTTGTTGTTTTTGTGGAACGCTATAATACTAACTCATTTGCATGCTTGCATCCTTGATTGCCGTCGTCGTCCAGGTGACGTTCACCAAGCGCAAATTCGGTTTGATGAAGAAAGCCTACGAGCTGTCGGTGCTGTGCGATTGCGAGATCGCTCTCATCATCTTCAGCAGCTCCAACAAGCTGTTCCAGTACGCCTCCACCGACATGGACAAAGTGCTGCTCAAATACACGGAATATAACGAGCCGCATGAATCGCGAACTAACAACGACATCGTTGAGGTTTGCTGCCTACTTTTTCCCCTTGAGCTGCTTCCGCATTAGTAGTATTTACTTAGTCTTAGTAGTAGTAGCATGAGTGAGCATCAAGTTTGCGCATCCGTTTTTGCAGTATTTATATCCATTTCCGGTTCCGCTGCTCCGACTAATAATGTTTTCGTACAAATCCCGACCCGATTCCACCAGGCTTTGAACAAGAAAGAGCACAAGAGTGGCGGCTGCAGTCCAGACAGTCCCGGCGAAGATGTCGACGCCACCGATTACACACTGACACCGCGGACCGAAGCCAAATACAACAGAATCGACGAAGAATTTCAGATGATGATGCAGCGCACTCAACCCCTCAACGGAGCCCCACGGGTATTTTTCTTTTTCTTTTTCACTGCTAGTGCAATACATACTAGTGGATGACGGACTGGATAAGAGCGGAAGGGATTACCGTAGACGACGGGATAACATGAATGTTGATTGCTTGTTGTGCATTTCAGAGCGGTGGTTACACGATGCCCGTCTCGGTGCCCGTCAATCCGGGTCCTTATGGCGATCCGAACAACATGCTCCACGCCAGTCCGCAGATGGTGGGAGGCCATTCGAGCGTCAGCCCCCGCCCGTCGTCTTCGTCGGGCATGCTGGACGTTGGCGGCAGTAATAATGGATACTCTAGCCAACCGGCCAGCTCTCCTCTGCCCGAGAGTCCGACGCCGCCGCCACCGTCGGCCATCAGGAGTTCCAGCTCCATGGCCAGTCGCTCCCTCTCGCCGCAGCAACAACAACACCTGGCCGGCTCTCAGCGCCACAATTTGAGACTGGCCATCCCGTCTGCTGGCAATCAAGCCGGGCTCGCCATTTCTAGCCACGACAGAGGTAACCTAACGTTGTTACAACTTGTTACTTGCGTCATCCATCGATCGCTCCCCACTACCACGACGACTACTACCCGTATCGTCGATAGATATGAATGGCCACCGATATTTAATTAAGGCTCTTGTGATTGCTGGAAATAGAATCGTATTAGATGATACGTGGGAAGATCAATTGAAATCGATCGTCCCTGCGCGCGCGCTTTTAGATGATTTATTGATACAAATTTGGAAATTTTGTCAATGGACTAGGTGGAGGAGGCGGCGGCGGTGGCAGCAGCAGTTTGAATACGCCCGTCGTCCCGATGCAGAACCCCGGCCTGTCAGGATTGTATCCGTCTAGTTATTCTGGTCACGGAGGGGGTGGTGGCGGACAAGGTCAATCCGATTTCACCCCCGACATGGTACTCACCTCTCTGCACGCCGTTCACGGCGGATGGGGCGCTCCGTCCGCCGGCTCCAACAACAGCAACTCCTCATCTTCTTCCGGCGGTATCGTTCACCACACCGGTCACCTCTCCAACAATCTACATTTAGGGTATTGTTATTGTGACTACTACCCATTGATTTCTTTTGTTGACATTCGACTCATCTTTGGGGATTTTTTTGTTGAATCAGGTCTTTGTCGCATTTGACGGTGCCGAACGCGGGCTCCCAGCGCCCGCCCAGCGCTCCCTTGTCGCCGTCACCGGTAGCGCTAAAAATCAAAAGCGAACCTATATCCCCACCTCGAGAAGCCATGGCCCTGCAGGTATAAACAAGTTGAGAGAGGGGAGAGAGAGAGAGGCATTATCATCAATTTCTAATTCGTCGTTGTCGAATCTTTCCTATCGATCCGTTTCCGCAGGGCGGGATGAGCAGTGGCTTGGGACAGTCACTGGCGCCACCGACTGGTATGAGTCTGATGCAACGTCCTCCTTCGTCTTCGGATCACCATCTCTCGCCGTCTGGTCACCTCACACCGACAGGTATTGATTCATTTCATTCATCCTCCATTCCACCCCAAAATGGTCAGAGTCAATCATCATTATGTTCCCCTTTTTATTTTTTGTGCCCCGTTGGTCGCGCAGGTTCGTCGCCAGATCCGGGTCATCATAGCCATTCAGAATACGATTCGATGCCGTTACACAAAAGGCCTCGCATTGCCGAATGGGGCGCGTCTTAAAAGAAAGAAACCAAGAAAGAAGAAAATGACGAAATTCAAAAAGGCCGAGTGGAACTCGGGAGCCGGCAGTATCAATGCCTGCATCTCTCCGACGGAAACACAAAAGTCAGGAAATGCTTCTTCTACTTCTACAAACAGGAAAACAAAAAGAAAAAAACAATATTTTTTTGTCTTGGGGAAAAACGACAAAATTTACAAAAATAGCATCATCAAAATTAGGAAAAAAAGAAAAGAACTTGATTGTCTCCCTTTCCCAGGAACATGGGAAAATCTTTTGCGTGTGTGTGTGTGTGTGAATGTGTCGTCGTCGGCGCCAAACAGAATGTTATCTTCTTCGTTGTATGTATTTACCTGTTGGACAGTGATCAGTGATAGTGCCTGGAAAAGAGCCGGGATTTGCAAAAAAAAAAAGACGAGAAAATGTATCGAAAGCACAACAGAGAGAAAAAAATTTTATTCAACCAGTAAACCCTTTCGACTGTCGGGGGCTGCTGGGCCGCTTCAAACCAGACAACAAAAAATGTTTACCTTAAAAGAAAGAAAGAAAAAAAAACCCCAACGGTTGTGAGACATGGAGGAGACCAAATGTAGAAGAAGAAGAAGAAGAAGAATTTGGAACAACAATGGCCACGCTAGTTATAGAATACCTCGTTATTCTTCGCCCGGCGATGGTACCAACATTGAGAAAGAGTTCGTTTTTACGTACGAGAAAGTGCCTCCTTCAAAATGTGTCGACACCTGTCCCCAAGTTCATCCCTCCCTCTCCCCTACAGGTCGAAATGTTTTTTCGTTTTATTATCAACCGGGTTGCGAGGGGAGTTCAAAGAGAAGCTCTCTGACGGTTTCTGTTCAAACTGGTCAAATATTATCGGCCCAAGGGCCCAGTTAGAATCAATTTCGTCATTTTTTCTATTTTTCTTGCTCTTCGTCGAGGACGTGGTGTGCGTAGAATTTGCATGTTGGTTGAAAAGAGAAGAAACCCTCTACTGTTGTTAATTTATTTCAAAACGCCAGACCTTCGCCCTTAGCCGACTCTTTTTTTTTCAATATTTTTCATCTTGAGAAACAAAAGAAGAAGAAAAAAAAGTGTTTATACAAAGCAAGCCAAAATCACTCATCCGTTCGGTCGGTCGTGATTCGGTCGCAAAATCGCACGATGCTCCCTCCTCTTCCCAGTTTAACCAAAACTTCTTTTTTTTTTGTCATTTTTTTGGGGTCTTAGTTTGAAAAGTCTTAAGGCGCGAAACTTATTGGACGTGAAAGATATATGCCCAGTACCTTACCGAGGATTTCATAACAGAAAACAAAATGTAGTCGGCCTATTTTTGCTAAACGTTTCGTCGCATGACGGAATGATTTCTTTCTGACTTTCGCTGCGAGTGCTCAAAAAAACAAAAAACAAGAAACCATAATGGCGTCGTCGATCCCATCGTCTATATCGGGTGCTTAGATGAATTCAAGCGAGCCATGAACTCGTGCGTGTGCCTGTTTCTTTCATTCTCCTTTTTTTTCTTTTCCCCTTTTCTGGTTTGTTTGTTTGATTCACGGATATAACACGTTGCCAACGCTATGTGAATGAAAAATCAACTTTTTTTAAAAAAGAAGAAAGAAAAGACAATTTGTTCGGAAAAGATCATTCAGACCCCCCTCCATCAAAGAGTGGCATCAACTGCCTCAAATCGGTCGACGAAAAATGTGTTGTCTCCCTCATCATCTTGATATCAATGTTTTTAGGGTCCTTTTTTGTCAAATTGTCCCGACCGTATATATAAATATATATATATATATTATATTATACACCCCCCGTGTATAAAATTGCCTTCCTTTCTCGATGAAGAAAACAAAACAAAAAAAAAAAAAAAGAAACACACCTCCCGCCCAAATCCTTCCTCCCCAGATATACTATCGTTGTTCTCTCTCTCTCTTTCTCTCTCACTCTTTGAAGATTTCAACAACAAAAATTGCGAGAAGAAGCAGACAAAATGTTACAACAATCATCGTGTACCATGGAAATGTTGAGAAATAGTGTTCTTGTTTACTTGTTTGAATTGTTTTTTTGCTCTTATATAAAACAAAAACCATGCTGTCATTTGTTTAAATTCAGTTGTGTTTTTCGACAGATGACCGCGCGACAGTGCAGAGAGGCGCGCGTTTCTGTTATATCATTGGCAGTAGTGTTGTGTTCATTTATATACGACCAATAGTTGATTTTTTTTTCTTCCTTATATTCATGGATTGCTAGCGCGTGTCCGAGTGTCTGCTGCTGCTCTATGTGTGCCTGCGTGTGTGAAAGAAAACTTGTGTGTGTCTTGTATTTCGAGCGCCCTCGAAAAACAATCGGCGGTGTGGCTTTAAATCGACGGCGCGAGCTCGATTATTGATCATCATGGCGAGAACCCCACCCTCCCCACTTTGTGTGTGCGTGTGCGAGTGTTTGGCCATGTTAAAATACATTCAAACAGAGTTACAAAAAAAATAAATAAAATTTAAAAAAAATAAAAGAAGTTTTTCGAAAAAGGGATTTTTTGGAGAGAGAAACTGGTGTTTCAAGCAGCGAGAGAAGAAAATGTCCTTGTATAGGTGTCGTTTCGTTTCTTACCTGACACACGTGTTATCGGTGAGTTGCTTACCCACGGTCCGGTTTTTAACGGGCGGAGGAGGTCATTCGTTTGAAATAGGTAACAACAGTCAAACGAGGATGAGACCTTGTTGAAGTGTGAAGCTGTATATAGCAACAGCGAAAGAGCAAAAAAGAGTCGGAAACGAACCAACCCAGAAAAAGAGCCATATAAAAAAAACCTGGTCTTTTCAGCTGTCGGTCGCATGTCACCACAAAAACCGGTTCCCTACGCTATACTTCCGCAACATTCCGCAATCTTTCATGGCGCAATCCTTTCCACTTTCGTATCTCATCGTTCTCTTTTTCCCTTCGACTTGTAATTTTTTGCTATTCCTTCTTTGTTTTTATTTATTTTTTTTTTTTTGCTACATTGAAAGAGCTTCCCGAAAAAACGTGTCAGCTCGAAGCATTCTAATCCATTTTCATTATCATTTCCACGTCCAGCATACCTTGCCGGCATTCTCTTCTCTTTGCCGCATCCGATAAACTTTGAATTATTGCAAAGTTTGACGTTTTATTCATTTCGAAAATGACGTAAAGCTCTAGGAAAGGAAGACTCTTTGAACGGCGTGCTCAAAGATTTAGATGTTTTGCCGACAGAGCTGTTGATCCGCTGTAAAAGTTTTGTTCTGAAATTCAAATTGGAGCAACAAGAAAAAGCAAAGAAATATGTGCATGCCGCTCTTTTCAAACGAACCGCATCAACATCTGGCGCAAATCTCTCAGCATCGAGGAACTTTTCATCTATGAAATACGCAAGTAAGCTCTTTAATCTGCAAAAAAAAAGAAGAAAAGACTCGGAGCTTAGTACTGCATAGACCTTGCTGCTGTTTTTTATTTCCATTTTACATTCTTCTTTTTTTCTTTTCCCGCAAATTCGTAAGAATCGGCCTCCACAGAGAAACCTATCGGTCGACATGTCAATCATCACCGCATAGCCATCTAGCGCCCAGGTATTGCAAACTTTACTGTCAACAAATGTAGACAAGTTATCGAGCGTTTTAAAACGGTGGGTTTTGTTATAAATACCGGGAAGTGTGCGTGATTGATCTGGGATTACGCGATGTCGACTGTTTACGCAATGTTATTCTTTTTGCTCTTGCTTGCTATTTGCGGTTCCCAGCAGTCGGTGCTGGATTCTAGTCAACCACAAATAGGTAGTATTATACTTTTTCCATTTATTTTCAGGTAAAAGCTATGAACAAGTCTTTGAGTTGTCTAGCAATTATTGGAGCTGGTATCAGTGGAACTTCTGCTGCTTATTTTCTAAGTAAGACCCCTGGGCTCAATCCGAAAATTGATGTCTATTCAAAAGACCCAGTGGGTGGGCGAATGGCAACCATCAACATTCAAGGATATGATTTTGAAACTGGAGGATCAATACTCCATCCGAGAAATCGATACATGAAGCAATTTGCAGAACAATTTGGTACTCTCATATTTTTGTTTTATGATGTTTCAAACCACTTTATTTCCTCATCTTACAAACAGGACTGAAACGCAAGAAGGGAATCAGTGGCAAATTTGGCCTTTATGATGGTTCTCAATTTGTTTATAGTGAAGGTGATTGGAGTGCTTTGAATTTGATCTCTTTGCTCTGGAGATATGGTTACAGTCTCCTGAAGGTCAACACTTTGATAGGAGACATGCTGAATCAATTTGAAAGGTACATTTGGTCAAAGTAACTTTATATACTCAAGATAGACTTTTTATGTTTTTCATGCATAGAATTTACAATGTGCAAGACGAAGGATACGCTTTTTCAAATGTGGCCGATTTGTTGTCTGCGATGGACCCTACCTTCAACTTGATGCTAGAACGTTCTTTAGAAGAAGGCCTAAGGCATGCAGGCATTTCTAAACTGTTTATCGAAGAACTCGCCAACGCTATTATGCGAGTCAATTACGGACAGTCGACTGATGCCCACCAATTCGTGGGTAATGGACGATGCCTGACGTAATCGTCAAAATGATGACAATTAATCAATTTTTCTATTCTAGGAAGTGTTTCCTTAGCAGGAGCGGAATCCGACTTGTGGTCCGTTCACGGTGGCAACAAAAAAATACCACAAGCCTTGTTAAACGCATCTGGAGCAAGTTTTCACGATGCTGAAGTAGAGGCGGTTCATTTGAACACGGATGGAAGATTTAGTCTTACGTTGAAAGAAAGCGAGGACATGCCTTCTTATGACGCTGTGATATTGGCTACACCATTGACTAAAGACACGACAATGTTGGGCTTTGAAAATTTTCCTCGGCAGCTCCATTTTCCTGGTCGTTATCATCAAACAGTTTGCACCATGATTCAAGGAGACATTAACTATGAAACGTTCAAGTTCACTGACAAGAGTTCCGTCATTGACGAAATTTTCACCACCAATCGAACACTCTTCTTCAACTCTTTATCCAGAAATTACCCGGTGGATGTGGACGACGGCGTCGACGGAATGCCGTTGGTTTGGAAAGTTTTTTCCAATGATCCTCTTTCACACGAAGAGCTTAATACGCTATTTTCGACAATCAATGAAACTCATGTGATTGATTGGAAAGCCTATCCAGAATATGATGGGACTTATTCTTCAGGAAATTTCACTTTGCACCCTGGTCTTTACCATATCAACACACTTGAATTTGCCGCATCAGCCATGGAAATGGGAGTCATTGGTGCAAGAAACGTAGCGATGCTGGCAGCTAGTCACCTTGGTGTCGATATACAGGATCGGAAAACCAGAAACTTCCATGTAGAATTGTAAACCGTGAAATTTTCACGTTTTGTAAAATTTCTTGCTAAAAATGTTTTTGTACAAACCATTGAAAAGTCTCAATAAGTGGCTCTGGACATGAATAACATTTGAAACAATTAACCAACATCTATAGAGAGAGTAGCTTTAAAAATTTACCTAGTATATTATTGAATCAATTATTTTTCAGTTGTTTTTTTGTTAGTATGTTATGTTTAAATTGTAATATGAAGTTGGTACGGTCAACCATAGCTGTGTGGCAAAGCGTCCAACTATGACGCTTGAAGTCGGAGGTTCGAATCCTCGTGACACCGACCTGTATATGATTTCTAGCAAACCAAAATTCGATGTGGCCTACTTTAGAGATAAAGGGTTCTCTATATCAGTTCTATTCCTCACTCGAAAGCGAATGTGGGTTAAACAGGTGAATACAGGCGATTCGTTCAATGATTTATCGAACAATGATTTATCGAAATTTCTTAATACTAAACTAGGCTTCCACTCTTCCAAAATTCTCTGAGTTTACCACTTTATTTGCAATAGTTTACTGAACCAGTTAAACGGACAACACTCGTAGTATTACAGTTAAATTGGATTTTTATTTATCTCCTCTACACATTGTACATACAAGACACTAAACCCGTTGGCTGCCGCGCCACACAACCCATAGGTTGCTTACTACAAACTACGGGACTTGTCCGAAGACAAGTCCGGATGACGCGAGACGGGTGTCTTCACCCGGGAACCTACACCCACAAACACCAGTCTCGCATCGTCAAGGGGAAGTCCCTATGGTAGGTTGCCTAACAGGGCCTTTCGGCGATACTTAAGGGCAATGCAACTGTTCGGACAAATCAAGGCATATAGGCACATGAAGTCGACCAGCGCGGGCCCTGCTAAAGAGATTCACAGAGAGAACAAGGCGGCAGCCAACGGGTTTAACAATTGACAAAAATACGATACCACCGGATATCACAGATACATGCGAAACTTTTCAACACCGTCAGCTTCTCTGTCCAGTACAGAGGTGAAGAGTTTCTTCTCAGGTCCAGTATGGTTGCTGTAGATGTCGCAGCACTTAAGAGTAGTCTCGGTTTTGGATACCTAAAAACAAGACAAAATTTATAGTACAAATAAATACTTTGGCCAGTCTAGCTAAACGAATATTACGTTATTAAGTCGATCACTGCGTCGATAAGCGTGAAGTATTCGTTAAGATACATTCATTCTGGTATCATTAACTGGATGTGATGGTTGTGGCATCTATAACTAAAGAAGACAGAGAAAACAAGATTAGAAAACAAGACAAACTTTATGGTAAAAGAAAATACTTTAGCCAGTATAGCTAAACGAAGTTTACGTTAAGTCGATTACTGCGTCGATAAGCGTGAAGTATACGTTAAGATACATTCATTCTGGTATCATTAACTGGATGTGGTGGTTGTGGAATCTATAGCTAAAAGATTTACATTCTGGTATAAAGATGTTGTCTTTTTGTCGCTTGAATTAAGAATTTTTGACTTTTTCACAAAAGTGACCAGTCCTGATTTACCTTAGTCAAAGCAGAAGATGGGGCACATTATACTTTCTTGTGATGAAAAAAAGCTGGTGGACAGTTAACCAATAAAGAATGAAGGTTTTTAGGTTGGATGCAGACAAACATCTGTCACCTATCAAAACAGAGTTTATTATTGTTACCATGTTGACAGCTTAGGTTTCTACAAGCCAAAATTGAAAAGGCTTTGATACAAATTTCTATAAAAGGTGTGCACTGATGGTTTTTACTGGATAAAATACCTTTGTTGTGTGGGAATTATGACCCCAACATGTGAGTAGAATAATGATCAAGTGTTGGAGTGTTTCTCGAGTTTTGAATCACGAAGTGTGGACAGACACCCTTCTATATAAAACCACAAGACGTTCTATAAGGTAGTTCAGAATGATTCACATATCATCTTTCTGAAGATGAAAAGATACAAATTACAAGCAAGTCATTTGAATTTACCAGATATATAGTTTGAAGGAACCAATAGGTCAGTGGGCATCGCGTCGTGGTCACCATCATTGACTAATTTTCGAAAAACCTAAGGACAACAAAGCTTTTAATAAGACATTTGGTATTTCTAGAACTCGGCATACTATCTCAAACAGCATATATGTCAGTTTTTCACTGTGAAACCAAGAAAGTTACCTGGAAATTACATTCAAACCTGGGGCTTGTTTTCTTCTTTGATTGCTGCTGATCACACCATCTAGCGGTGATTCTATTTTTTCTTTGAAATATTCGGCTGCTTGAGTTGACAACAACAAAAACAAACCGGTTCGTTACGTTACGTGTTCGTTGCATAGTCTGGAAACAGGATTGGTGTGATAGTCCAACGCGGTAAGTAAATAAAATTAAAAGTCTTAAAGTAAATATCCTCACGAAATCATTAGTTCAAAAGGTGCTTTCGCAACTCGTTCGAATTTGTGCGAAAAATGTCAATGAAAATGTTAGCGACACGTTATATATCATCGTTTCGACAGACTTCCCGTAAATACTCGGTTACGTCAACGCTAAGTGAGGATGAGAGAAATAAATTTAATAATTTGGCAAATAAATGGTGGGATGTAAATGGGCCCTTTAATGGTTTACACTCTTTAAACAAACTAAGGTAATATATTTTACTACCCTTATGCTTGTTTTCTAATGAAATAGTTTTTCTTTTCCTTTTCCAGAGTACCTTTTATAAGAAATGGAATAACTTCTCATCAACAGTCAGCTGTGACAGCTGCAACCCCCACCTCTCCATTGGCTGGGTGTAAAATACTTGATGTAGGCTGTGGTGGGGGCATCTTGAGTGAAAGTCTTGCTCGTTTAGGAGCAAATGTTACAGCAATTGATCCTGGAGAAGAAAATATTACTGTAGCCTCGCTTCATGCTCAAAAAATGAAGCTCGAGAATATTGTGTATGAAGTCAGCACCATTGAAAATTTTAAAGTATCAAATGCAAGTTCTTCACTCTTTGATGCCATTACTGCATCCGAGGTTATAGAACATGTGGAAAACCCAGAATACTTTATCCAAACCTGCAGTGAACTACTCAAGGTACACATACTTATTGAAGTCAACTGATATTGGAACTAATATTTTGATTACAGCCAGGAGGCTCACTATTTATAACCACCCTCAACAGAACTACTGCCTCTTTGGTACTTGCTATTGGGGCTGCAGAATATCTAATGAATATTGTTCCCAGAGGGACACATGACTGGAACAAGTTCATCACCCCTGATGAACTAATTTCTTTCTCAAATAAAAGTATGTATTAGAAGTGAGAACTTTTTTTAGTAATGTGAATTTAAATTTATCTTATTTTAATAAATTTTTAACTTGAAGATGGTTGCCAAACACGACAGCTTTACGGCATGGCTTACAATCCGTTCAACAACACATGGAGTTGGTCTAAAGTTAATTGCATTAACTATGCCATGCACGCCACCAAAATCAAAACCGAGGAACCTGTGATGGAAATTAAAAACGAACCTGTTATTGATCTAACTAATCTAAATGATATGAAATTGTAGAAGTATGGTAGTTTGTCAGAGATTTTGAACTTTCAATGTTCAATAAAGAAATTGTTTATATCAAATATAAATTGGAGAAATCAGCAGGTTTATATTAATTTGCAAGCTGCATCAATATACAGTACCGTACATTACGGTAAAAAATTTAAAATAATTTAAAGAATAATTTCAAAACGATTATATCAAAATAAAAATAAAAAGTTATTTATGATATATGACATAGAATCAGTATGGCTCTGCACGCTCGAATATACAGTGTTATTATAAAATACATACAAACTACTGGATTAAATTTCGAGATGGGGTTGGATCACAGGGACTTGTTCCAAGTGTAATTCTTCAGCTGGCCCAAAGTGGGATGTAGAACGCGATCAACACTGAGAAAAGAACGAGCTAAACGGTGATTAATTGCTTCATTACATTCGCCGACGGACAGACACGGATTTACCGATTTTTGATTTCCTTGCTGATTATGATCATTGTCAATGGTAGGCGATTCTAATTCAAAATCCGTTTCTTCTGGCTCGTATGACTGAGGTTCGAGTAGAGGGGCCGATGAGTCCACCGAAGCATTCAGTGACGGAGGTCCACAGCCGCACGCCCCGGGACAACCACAACCTGACTCTCCGGAAGGAATCTGGATATCGTTAATCTGCTGGATGCCTTCGTCCGTTGTCGATTCATGCAAGGGAGCAGGAGTGCCTTCTTCCACCAAACGAATAACGTGGAATGGGCTATCCAAATTGATTTCATAAGGGGGTGGTGGGCTGTTGGGGATGAAAGAATCGATGGCTTGAAGGTGAGTGGCGTGAACAGGTGACAAAAAGGGAACGGGAGTACGACGAGCTCGATGACGGTTCTGCGGAGTTGAATGACGAGAACGAGCAGGTGTAGAAGATCTAGATGAAGCCGGCGTGGACACCAAATCAGCTGTTGCTAGTTGGCTCCTCGATTGTCGCATTAATTCTCGACGTCTTTTATTACCGGGTGTCGGCGTCGGAACCATCGAAACTATTCCACTTTCATAAATGATGCTGCCTTCCCTGCAACCAGAGTTTAGTCACGACGAGCACTATTTTAAATATAAACTAGAAGCTTACTTTTCCAATTCGGCAAGTTTTCCAATTTCGGCATAATCAGGTGGTGCCTCGTAGCTCGGGGGATTCTCAACTTCAACTTCACGTTCTTCCGGATTATTGACTGTGCAGATCATTAGTTTGATCATTTAGTTATTTAGTTGATTACTATTTATCACGGTATTAAAAATGCATACTTAGTTGGGATCGGACGAAATCTAGGCGCGCTTGGCGTTCTCTCATTAATTGCGAATGAGATGACATTCGGTACAGCAGGGCTAGAATGCTGGCGATGAAAAGCACTACACCTTTAAAATAGACATTTTCTTATCTCATGCCTTTTAAAACAGTCTAATTGGATTTTGTATACCTAATGTAGCCACGAGGAGGACAAAAGAAGTGGCTCCAAAATCGCCATAGTTACTCATTTTTGGAAAATAATATCTAGGAGTGTGGGTCATCCACCATGTAGGATCTTGAGGAGACAAACCTGCAAAAAGAGTATTATGTTATATAAAGATCGATCCCGCTAACAAATTACCGATGCAAGACGAACCTTTATTGTTACAAGCTGTTTGCTCGTCACTATCATCCCCGCAATGATTGAAACCATCACAACGGAGGTCCGCCGAAATACAACGATGATTCAGACAGACGAAATCTTTCATCGTGAAACATTCTGTAAAATTACAGTTGATTGTAAAGTACAGCTTTTGGATTAATTATTCAATGTTTCTAGATAATACCGGTGTAACTGAAGGCTGCGTAAGCGATGGCCATTTTAAATTCGTTGGTCAATCTTCCTCGAAGCCGAATGTAAAAGCCAATATCTGACGGAACCAAGTATTCCGTGGTCAGCGATTGTGGAGTGATGTCGGACGTGATCGTTTCAATTAATGGTGATTGCGATATCAACCCTTGACGAATATCAAGCGTCGTTCCCCGTTCTATTTATTTAAAAGAATGGTTATAAATCAATTCAATAAATAATAAATTCAAAAGTTTACCGAGAGAGCTGAGCTGTTCGAGTCGAACCAACATATGAGATTTAGGATTCTGTTGATAATCGGGCAATGGTTTTATGAGCCAGATGCAGTCAAATAGTCTGGGTGTTTCTGGAGTTGACATGTTACTCATGGTAATCACACCGCCGTCACCGTCCACCAACCCGCCGCAATCCGTTACCGGAATCTCTATCGTTTCGATCGATTCTACATTCATAAACGAATGGGTTTTATTAGTCTACCTTTTAAGCATTGAAAAAAAAAACAGTTACCATTGAGAAATTTATAAATAGCTCGGTATCCGGATGCTCTCGCTCCATTAGCAAAAAATCGAATGGCCAATTCACTGCCCTGGATCAACACAACTGGCGGCCGGAATAAGGAACTTCCTAGCGCGTACTGTCTAGAATCATTGCCATCGCTTATCTAACAGAGAGAAAAATATTTAATATCACTGTCTTATTAGTAATGAATTAACATGTACCTCGATGAAAGATGACAGTCCGAGAGCATAATCTTCAAAAACGATCATAATGCTTGCACCGTATGCCGAGGCGTTAACAAAATCAAGGTTCTGTAATTTGACTTCATTGCTGTAATCTTGCGGATAAACTGTCGGGAAATGCGGACTACTAATGATTCCTTGGTCACCGCTTCTTGCAGTAATCAATCTCGTATTTACTAAAATCCAATAAAGAACAATTATTAAAATTAACCTCATGTCGTGCTACAGAATTCAGCTATAGTGACTCACCAACGGAGGCGAATTCAAGTAGAAAAGCGTAATCGTAGTTTTGACTAAAAATGAAACTAATGGTCAACGTTCTACCAACAGAGTGGTAGTGCTCCTGCGTACGGCTTTGTTGCAGTTTGCTGGATTTTCCGCATACGAAATACGGAGTCGAATAGTAATTTTCTTTGATGGTCAAATGATCACATCCACTGTGAAGGGAGAAAGTCAAAGTTCTTAAATGAGTAATAAGAAAAGGAATGTCGCGAACTCAGTCGAACGATCCAGAAGGAATCCTTACAACTGAGCGGCGAACAAGACGTTTACGTAACACGCTAATAGGATACACTGCGTATAGAGAGGAGCAATGAAGACGGGTGTTGTTATCATTGGACAGGTTTCCAACAACCAAGACTTCTATGAATTAGGCGGTACCACCGTGTCCGTTTTTATCGTCACCGCATCAGAATTCAAACGTCACACTTGATTGCAAAAAAAAAACCGACCTCGTACAACGTCAATTCTATTTACCTGCATTTATTGGGACTTGTAGCGTTAGGATTGATTTCGCAGCTGGGCAAGTTGAGGATCTGAAATTTGATTTGGATGGAACAAGACGGACAGGTTGTCAGTTCGATGGAACAGACGCGATTGCCGCTGTTTGCGGTGCTGGCCGTTTGCTGCTGTCCGTAAAACGAAGAGTAGTAGGTACGTGATGAAATGGAGACGATCTTATTGTAGTCGAGGTTTTTGGCGATGACGGTGCCATTCTCTCCTTCGTCGAGGAAATAGCGTTTCGGACTATACGGATTTTGAGTGCAAATGTCGTGCAACATGACATTGTTGACAGCTGCTTGGTCCGTTGGTGCGGAACGAGCGAAAGATCTGCATACCGTCCATAGTAGCAACAACCACACTAACGAATAAATATTGTACATTGTCATCAAGATATTACAGTACAAAAAACTCTTATAAAAAAGAATATTCTTACCTCGAACAGGCGCCAGTTTGATAGGTTCACTCGTGGTGGGTAGCTTGAAGACAACTGGAGTTTCGAATCGAGCCTGGTTGCCTGGTTGTCCACGTGAACTTCGTCGAAGAAAATCCAATTGTCTCTCCGAATGCCCCAAAAAGGCCACACACACATACGCGGCCGGACGGGCGGGGTTGGAAGCGTGTTCGCCACTGCGCCCGAAGCCGCAATAATGTCGTCCGCACACGTAAATAAATAAACTCAACAAACTCTTGTTCACAAAAAAACCTGTATTTCACTACAGCTAAAATTAAAAACAGGACGTCGATAATAAAAGTTAATTTCATCCTTTTGTTCTGAAAGAGGTTAGATGAAGAATGATATGAAAAAAATACGGGGTAGGGGGTTGGTGGTCAGAAGAGACAAGATCAAAATTACATGCATCAATTGCCTGCACTGTTCACACGTTCATAGCCATAGTAACTACAATGGCACGACAACATTTGACAACTTCTTTTGTAAAAAACTGTTTAAAAAAAATTATTGGGGGGAGCAAGACGCATGTATCGTGTGTTTGATTTACATCGAGAGAGAAAACTAGACACAAAAGTGTGGACGGCATCATCATTATCGTTCAAACTGGCAAAAAGCATCAAGATCGTCAAAAGAGATACGTCGGAGAAAGATTTAATCCAATTAAGCAGTGGATAATCTCGTTAAGAAGGAAAAAGGGAGATTCGTTCATAAAAGGATGTGAAAGTGAGAGAGATTAGGGCGAAAACAATCATCACTACTGGCGATGATATCAACAACCTCGCGTGATTGTAGGTGGGACAATAGGTGCACTGATAACTGCCGCATACCTGGCAAATGTCCATAACGTAAAGTTCGTAAGTTTCGACGACCGTTTCGTTGAACCGCTCGGGAGCGTAGTAGTCGTAGACGCGGACGGGCAAGTAGCGAGTCATGTTGGCTACTGGAAGCCAGCGCTCGAATGTGAATTTGACACAAGTGTCATCGCCGTCCAGGGCGTCAAAATAGAAGACGACTTTGTGGTCGAGGAATTTGGCCCGTCGCAGATTGCGGACCTTTCTAGAGAGGATGTACTCATCCAGCACCTGTTGTTGCATGTAGTAGCCCGTCGGGACGGCCACGTCCAGCACTGCCATGCCAGACTGGTTCGATTCCCGCTGGTTCGTCCAGCTCGAGCAAATGTCGTAGGTGATGTGCGAGTTGTTGCGACCTGAGAAACTTAAGCGAGGCAACACGGAAAAGGCCTTCACCGCCGGCGGTGTTACGAAACGGTTGACGTCCACGTTGTACTGCAAAGAAAGCTGGGCGATGGCGTAACCGGCACCACGTGCTTGAATCTTGACAGTACCCCAAGCGTTTGGAATCTCCATAAACTGGGGTGTGGCCAGGTTCTGCTCCGTTATGTACATGGTCCGTTGTAACTGAGGATTTGACGTCGCCTCCACGTGAAGAGTTAGCGAGGTCACTTCACGAATACGGTGACGTACCGTGTATTCAATTAGAGCCTAAACATTGCAAATGGTTATTAATTTCCAAGCTCCACAATGGAAAACAAATAGTTTAGTAGAGATGGATTACCTGAGTAGCGATAATTGTGTCTTGCGTAGAAGCCCAGCCGCCGTCCGTCAATCTGTGCGTGTTGAGCCACTTGACGATGGGCTCGACAAAGAGTTCCTGTCGTCCAACGTACGTGAGCAAAGCGTAAGCCGTGGTTTCGACGTTGGTGGCATCAAACGGATTTGGTAAGCGAGGCAAGAGGAAAGGTCGTTGATTCTCCAATCTTTGTGCGGGCAAAGGAACTGGCTCGCGACCCCAGTACTTGTAGCCGCCATCTTCCCTGACATGTTTCTGCAAGAGACCGAAGGCAGCTTCGGCCGAAGTACTCTTGGCCAGCATCATCGCGTAGGCGACGATAGACACTTCGTAAGGATCGCCGTTCCTTTCGAGCAGGTTGAGGTTACGGTCGAGCCAAGAGATAGCGCGGGAACGGGAGACGGCCACTCTTGGGCCTAATTCTCCGGGCAAATCCCGAATGACCGTTAAGGCGATGACGACATGAGCCGTGAGAGATATGTTGCGATGTCGAATGGGGTCATTGAAGCCCCACGATGTCGTACTGTTCATTTTACGATCGGCGAAACGCGGCGCCACTTCGTAAAAGGCTCCTTCGGGCGACTGGAACTGGATCATCCAGTCGACCGCCTTTGCAATGACACCCGGATCGATGTACAAATAATTTTCCCACTCGTTGAAATTGGCTTCGGCCAATATACGGGCGCAGAAGGCCGTTAACCAAACGGATTTGGACGAATATTCCCAATCGGCTCGGAAATACGAAAAGGCGCCGTCTCTGTGCTGGAACGACAATTGGCGCTGGTATCCAATGTTCAAGTGGTAAAACGCCTGTTGACCAATTAAAACAAAAATGTTAATTAAGAAATGGAGCCTTGAAACACAAAACAATCAAATCGCATTACGTTTCTGTCGATTTCGCGCTTCCGCTGCGTCGTCAGACGCATATACTTGACGGTGTAAAGATTAGCGGCGAAACTGAACATGTTCTGTTCGGCGCAATCCATCGGAAGGGTCAAGAGCGAAGTGGCATTAACGGGCATAGTGGGGAAAGCCGGGCCGACGACATCACCGACAACCGAAACTCGGGCTCTGTTAGAGCCAAAAACGTAGTAACGATCCTTCTCGTACGGAATGATGGGCGTTTCCGTGACGTTGACGTAAACGTATTGCAAGAACCAGGCGCGGTTACTCAAGTCAAGCATGACGGATGTGTGACGGAACTGCGGCACACCGTCAGCTTCCACTCGGACGCGACGGACGACTTGATCTTTGCGGATCAACGACTTTGCCTGGATGGTTACTTCGATATCGCCAAGTCTCGTTGGCACAATCGGGATGTAAACAACCTGCGCTCCCAAAAAATCGATTAGTCAAACGAGCTCTAATAGAAAACGAGAGTAATGCTAATTGTACCTGAGAGCCTTGAGCTGGAATCCAGGTGAGATGCTGCTTTTCACCACGCGACGTTCTGGCTTCGTAAGATTTGACTTCACCAAACTCTTCGACGTGAACGAATTTGTAGTCGGGCGAATCGGCAAGCGTGACAACAACGTCGGCTTCGATGGTGGCGTAGTTGAAGAGGGTGATCCTGATACCGACTTGCTCACCTTGGCGACAATTGGTCGGCATTTCAACGTTCATGTAGAACGGCCGGTATCCGGCAAACTCGCGGACGTGCCTGACCAAACCGAAACCGTTTTTGGGGCTGACGGAAAAAGCCGAAACGACCCAATGAGTCGGAATTTCCGGAATCTGAACGGTAAAGATCGAGTGGCCGTGCGGGCCGATGTTGATGTCCTTCCACAGCCAAGAGTTCTCGTACATGCGGAGCAGACGATTGATTCGCTTCAAACGGTATTCGGCCAGTTCTCGGCGCTCGTTGGACGGGCAGCCCGATTCATCCGATCTGTCCTCGCAGTCGTACTGGCCGTCACAACGTCTATCAACTCGGTAGCAAGCGCCCGTCATACAAGCCAGGAAGCCGAGGGTAATATTGCAAGAATCCGGCCTGCGGATGACGTTGGCGTCGGTGAAGACGACCAACGAGGCGTACTCGAAAGTGCGGTTGGCGTCGATACCGAATGTCGACGATGGATAATTGACCACAGTCTCGGCATCGCCTTCGCGGGACGTCCAGAAATGACGAAGAGTTCCGTTAAGGAATTCGTCAAATGACGTCATTTTAGTGATGACTTCGGCGTAGCTCAATTCATTACCAGCCTGCGTTAATCGAGAAATCAACTATTAGTTGAACACATTCATATTGAAATTAGGTCCAAAGTGGACATGCCTGCATGTTGAAAAATCCCTTGTCGATAGCTGAAATTCCGACGTAGGCGCCAGGATCGCCGAGAACGACAACTTCGACCGTGTCGCCGGTTTTGTCTTTCATCGGGTTGAGAGTGAGCGTAAAGTTATTCCTGGAAATTCCGTTGACGGGGAAGGTGAGACTGTCGGCGACCACTTCGCCGTACTTGGCTACGTGGTAGATGACAACCGTAGCGACTGGAGCCATCTCGGCGCTCAGAGGGATGGCCAGTGTCGTCACACTGGGCGAACTCGACTGGGAACCTGTCAAGAGGACAATACCCTTTGACAGGACGATAAAGTTGAAAGCCTCGGCGTAGAAATTTGTCCGCACGTGCAGGATGAGGTACTCGCCCACCTGGAAAGTGAATCACACGCGTCAGTATAAGAAACCGTCTGCGTCCATCATCGATGGAAATTTATTTTTTTTTTCTCAAAAATTATTACTTTTGGGCTTCTCGTGGAAGTGAGGACTTTGATATGCTTGTCACCGATGGAAAAGTGAGTGAGGGCCATCATGTCGGCAGAAGCCCGTTCACCGTAGCCGTCCTTGTAATTAGCGGTCAGCCGCAATGCGCTGATCTCGTTTACCAAATCTTTGACGCGTTTATCACCCGTCCCGACGTTAGTGCCGGTAGTCTGTGCCAGTTCCGATCGTAAATCAATAGTGAATTCCCAAATGCCGGGTTGTTCGGGCAACGGTTTGACTTCACGGGGTTCCAGGGTACGTGACGCGCTCGAACGGAACTGCACCGTCGGCCGGATCTCTAATCGGTCGTATCTAAAACGTTCCGCAGGCAGGATCGATCCGTCGTGGAAAGACACGGCCAGCTGGAAAAGACAAAAGTTGAAAAATATATGAGTCTCGACAGTTTCACCCACGGATTATTAAACACTAATTGCGACGTACGAAACAAGTGAAAGGCATGGCCGGCTTGATGACTTGTGGACTTCCGCCAAGAAAGTTGAGCTTCAACGAAGAGTTGTAGATGCGAGCCGTTGAAAATCCTTCGACGTAGTCTTCACGGTAGCGATCGCCGACGATGGCCGTAATACGCAATTCAATTCCGTCCAGTTTGGGCACCATTCGTTGGAGTTCTGCCATGGGGTATTTAAAAGTGTAGAAGCCTCGGAACTGGAATTGAAAAAGAGACGGATTAGACCCTGGCGCTGAGACTGCCGAGACGATGTGAAAACTTACATCTCTGAGGACTTCTGATCCCTCGCGGGTGTGTGGAGTGAACCATCCGCCTCGAACTTCCTTGAAGGTGAGATTACGTTCTATGACCGAGTCGCGAATGCCTGGGCGGCCTACGATCGGCGCGTTCAATCGGAGGGGTTTGAACGTGGCCTTAAGGGTCAGATTGCCTCGGACGGGCGCGCCGCTCGTGTAATTGGCCATGACAGTTCCATGGATAAAGTCATCCGAATCGAAATAAAAGGCCGGCATGGTGACGTTGACCTCGAATCGCGTCTGGTAGTATTCCTCAACGTGGAAATGCTCCTCCTCGGTCTGGCCCTGGGCCGTCACGCGGATCGTCCACTCGCCGAAGGTGGGCTGGTCAGACAGGGCGTAGTCCAGGCTGACGGCACCAAAGTTGGACTGTCGGCATCAAAAATATGAGACGCAATGATGATGCAGTCGACCCAATGATGACGATAATTCATGTTGATTATTGTATTGTTACCTGTCGAGAGAGCCAACGGCGTACGACGAACCCGCGGGGGTCAATCATGTACACGTCGACGGCATCATCGAACGCACGCAACTCCGTGTTGATCGGTATCGTCCGGAACCTCACTATCGTTTTGGTAAAAAAAAGTAGAAGAAAAAAACATTTATCAGGCCCAGTCAAGAAGTTGGAATGGAGAACACTCTTCTCGTTTTCTTTTCTTTTCCATCATCCGTTGTTTCCGTGAGCATCGAAATTGGATTCTGTTTTGGAACGTACCGATTTGGCTCTGGTGGTAGACGGGTTTTTCCGTTTGAATGAAAATCGTCATGGAACGTTGTGAAAAGTTGAGAATGGTTTCGTTGAGGAAGGCGGTGCCGCCCAGGGCTCGATCCGTGTTTCCTTCGACGCGGAGTCGGTACTGGCCTGGAACCGTTGTGCTCGGTATCTGTAACCGAAGAGAGTAGCCCATTAAGAGTTATTGTTATGTCTCCATTTTCTTCACGGAATAAGAAAACAAACTTTAATGAGAAGAGTTTCCGGAATGCCCGGCTTGCACTCTTGCGTGGCCGAGCCAATGTCCACCCCATTACGTAAAATGGAAGCACGGACCGACAGGGTGATCGGCGAGCTCAAAATCGAGACGGCAACTCGATAAATTTGGCTGGGCCGAACGATCCGACTGGCCACGATGAAGTAAGTCCTGTTTTATTCAAACACATAACACAAGAAAACGGTCGATCATCAAATGCCTGAATGCATAATGCAATCCATAAAAGCAAACTTGAAATGCAAAAAACTTACGGCTCTTCGAAGATGGCATTTGTGTTATCACCGACTCCCAACGGGCGCCGGGAGAACGGGTCGATATTGTTATTAAACAGATTGGTTGGCCTGTTCTCCCTGTTGGTCTGAAAGTTGCCTGGATTGCTTTGTTGCTGCGGCTGGCCGCCTGTCGACTCCAGCAGCGATAAAATGAGAAGAAAGGATGCGGCACCGAAGAATGGCTTCATTGTTCCAAGATGGTTTTGTTTATACTAGTTTCGATCCTGGAGGAGAATGGCGAGATCTATGCTTCTATCGCATCACTGGACAGCACACACGCCTGTTTCGTAATACAATAACAAATGTTAAGCTGTCCAAATTGACCCCCGGTTTTTTTTCTCTCTTTTTCATTTAAACAAAGTACAAAAAAGTGGAGGGAGGGAGGAGCGGGAGGAGAAGGATAAATAACCGGGAGAAACATGACACCAACAAATCCCAAGCCGGAAACGGAACTGTGGGGAGTCTTGTACGTTCGCTTATGATTTCCATGGCGTTATTATACGGGACAAGCCAAGAGAAAAAAGAGATCCCATTCATAACCTTTTCTTTTTCATGATGATTACACCCAGCAGCTCGATATATAAACACTATACGAAAAACCATAAATAGATGAACCACCACCGCCGCTATCCGCCTATGTTCCCCATTCTATTGTTTGCATCTCTCTCTCATTTTTTTATTAATAATACAATAAAAGTAGTAGTCGTAGTGCGCTCTTGTGTGCGGATGTAATCCGAGCGGGTTGGATGGTGATGATAGCAAACGCACCGAGATGGAGAGAATTCTTCTATATCATATAAGGATCGGTTGGCTTTTTCTCCATATATATTGAATAAATAGCTAGCTAATCGCATCCTCCTTTTTTCTAATGTCATTCCCTTATTGGTATGCGGCTCCAACGTGAGAGAGAGGGAGTGAGAGGAATAACAAATCCGGGCCATCCGTCTCGGCTGATGTGCTACACTACAAAGAGAAATTACATTAACATTTCCCTTTTAAGAGAAAGAAAAAAAAAATCAATTTTCTCTTTTTTTCTTCTTCTTCTCCTCCTCTAAAAAAATAGTTATATAATGAACCCGGCGATACCATGGAAAAGGTCACAACCGCGTACTCGAGATAGCGGAACCACAGAGAGAACCTGTGAATATTGTTCCAGCAGCTGGTATAGCGTACAATGTTATTGGTCTTTTTTAATCTTTCCAGTTTCGAGGGGCTCGGCATATGTTTTCACAGCATACCCTCCTGTTGTCATACCATTGAAAAAACAGCGCCGATTTCCGGGGTCTTTGTAGTAGTAGTAGTGGTAGTACCTTTAGTCTAAGGTCTATATTTATCCCGAACGCTCGCATGACCCCTGGACCTCTTTAAGCGACTAATAACTTTTTTGTTTTCCTTCAGCCGTTGGGAGAGAGATGAGGTACAGTGGAAGAGAGGGGAACGTCATCCACAGCACGCAGAGAGTTGACATGACATGAGTCGTGATTTTTTTTTCCTGGAGGGGAGCGCATCTCCTTACACACGCGCCACCGATTGGATTACAACAAATAAAGGCTCCCCCCCTCCACATGATGATGCAAAATCAATCATCTATACACAAGAGCTATTACAGCGGTGGGAAAAAATCATTTCTATTATCGATAATGCTGTCCATTCAACACACAAATATTTCTTTTCCCCCCTACCCAGGGCCCCTGATAATGACATTAAGTCATTTAGTTCTTATTCAAGTTTTGAGCCCGGCAGAGTGTTATTTTAGTTAAGTATAGCACGCGCAGCTCTACCGAACGGAAGTCGTCATTATCTTTTAGACAAAAAAGAGAAAAAAAAACTGTCCGGACCGGATTCCTATTGTCAAAATGACGGCTAAACGGTCCCGCACGAGTTAAATAGAGACTCAAAGTCATTAGTTCCACGTGGAAAATGGTTGATTGGATTGAGTAGCTGGAGGCGGTTGTTTTCCCTCTTTCAAAAAGAGAAAATCCTTGTCCATATAATAAATATCTTTGTTATGTTGATGCAGGAAACCTAACCTGTCTGTAAAAAATGTTACCGTCAATGACGGGAAATTACCGGCACGGCGATGACCGGACGCGATCGTAAACAAGCAAAGCAGGCAAGCAGGCAGGCAGACGCGCCCTCCCGGCGACGAGGCTATAAAATCCCGGGACTGACTAGTGATGACGAAGAATAGCACCTTCACGATGACTGAACTGTGTTGTCAACAGAATTCCATCACAACATAGACAACACACGACGGAGAAGAGAGAGAGAGACGAAAATGGCTCTCGACGGGAAATCCAGCTGCTAAAACTTTGACACTCTTGCCGGCAGGCCGACTACAGAACGACTGTGCAGCTGCACACGATGGAACCGGGCGATAGGGGAGGAGCTGTTGGCTTCCAGCTACAACACGTCCCAATACCAACTCCTGTATGTGTGTGTGAAAAAATAGGGTGGTGGTGTGTGTGTCTGATAACAAAAGACTGACTGGAAAGGAAAAGCGTATATCCGTATCGAAAAAACGTTGGGAATATAAAAATCACCGTCGAGTAATCACACAAGTCGAAAAGGTGAGCAGCAGCATTCCCAACGTCTATTCAATTGAGTGGCGCGCGCATAAATTTTGTTGCCTTGATAGAAAAGAGAAGGAGCTTCTTTGTACATTAGAAAAGATATCGATGATGCACGCTACACTGCACTGCCCCGTAAGTGTCGGAGGGGAAGATAAATACATTAAAGATGAATATCTTTTACTGACTTCATGACTTGGAAGCGGCCTTAAGCACGCGACCATTTCCAAATTTGGTAATTTCTCTCGCTCTCTTTGGGAAATAAGTGGGGGGTTGTCTATTGTAAAACGAGACTTTTTCGAGAAAAAAAAAAGACAACAGGGGAGTCGTAACTCTCAAAGTGTCTTCCGGAGTGCGAAATCCTCGAGAGACGTGAGCATTCCATCGTGAAGAAAGATAACCAAAGTTTCATTTCCTGTTCGCTTAAGACTTTTTCGAAAAAAGTTAGTCTCCTCACGTAGAAATGCGACGGACGAGTGCGCATACCGTCCGTCCCAGAAGCAAAACACGAGAAAAGAGCCAAATTGCTTAAACAACAACTTCTCGATTGTTTTACACTCACGGCTGCTGCTACTGGCGTTTTTGGACATCTGGAACACATACTCCAGAGTGCTAGCTAATGACGGAAATAACAATAGAGAAGCGGCCACGCGACCGCGTTTGAGTTGCCTGTGCCATTCTTTTGATGATGACTTTGTCCTGTCAACACCTACACTATGTTCTCCCCTCAAAAAAGAAAAAAAAAGTGACATGCTCGCGTCAAAAATGAATAGGAACAGATGGGACATCATCAGATACCAACAACTGTACTAGAGGTTCTGCTTGCTTCAGGAGTTTTTGTCCCCACGAAATAATAAAAAAAGGGGTTGCCCCGGCGACGGTGACGCCCGAGTCGTTGTGTTGTGGAACAAACATCTCTATATAGTGTTCCAGTCAGTTCCAGCATCTGGCGCGATATTTCGCCAGATCATCAAATCATTCATCGACGAGACGATCAAAGTGTCGATCCCACGGGTCCGTGACCGATGACAACAACGTCCCCATTTGCTCATTCCCAGTCGACTATAGAGACGACAATAGGGGTGAAGAGCCGTACATGATGTCCGTTACGATGTGACCTGAACAATACACGCTTGACCCCTCGGCTTGAATTTCACCCCTAGTGCGTGGGAGGAGGGTAGCAGTACTTCATCCGCAACGGATTATCCAGCAGCAGCAGCAGCTCTTACTTGATCGGCTCCTCGAGTGGCGGCAACGTGTCCAAAAACGTTTCAACACAGAAAAAAAGAAAAAGATCAATACGCATAGACATCTGCCCTGCTGCTAGTCCTAGTGTCCCTCTTCACTTTAATTTAGTTGTTTTGCTCGAATGTGTACCTATATATTGATTGGAATTCGGAGCGAGTGGGTCCAGAACACGCGATAGTGTGCTTAAGTTCTCGCAACCATCTGGTGATGCGTTTAAACGTTCGTTCAAGGATCGGCACGCAACCCATCGCACTTATTTCCCGCCCATTCAAAACATACAAGTACGTTAAGACTAGGAGGAATGATGGCTGGGCCATGGATTATCGCAGTATTTTTTCGGCTAATTGGAAGCCACGTTGGGGAAAATAGACGAGGGTAAAAGTTTAGCTTGAAACCCGACCGCAGATACAACAGACGTAACAAACGTGCACAACTAGGATTGACCATTCCATGCTAACGCAAAAATATAGGGTCAAAAAACTTGTTAGGGATTCATAAACAGAGTCTAGGGTTTCAGCTGGGTCGAAAATGGGGGATGCTGCCATTTTCTCGGAAATTCAACGAGATTAGAAACAAATTGAAATGGGCGTTGCACGAAAATACCGTACGTACTGATTGTTTGAAAGAGAATTGAAAATAACTTACCCCTGCGTTTGGGCACTTTGAAATGTCGAGAAGAAAACAATGTCGTGGAACACGGCGTGGTTAGCTATTTCAGGGTGGGGCTGGGGCTCGCGCGTATACACACACACCAAAGTCTTGGAAAACTAAGGAATGCCCGACCAAACCTATTTACAAGGTTGAAATCCGATCACGTTGACATTGCACAACCTTCCCAAATTGCCAATTCGTTGGTTCACGTTAAAGTACAAAGAAAGGCACGCCAAAGTTTCCCGGTGCCTCGCCAACTTGTACACAACCACCAGTCAGACTCGAAAAACTTACAAACGGTTTTTGAAACAAGTGTTGCCAGCTCTCTTACCTACCTGCCTACAGGTACACCCCTTCCCGTTCACAGGTGGCCCGCGGCAAAAAATCAAGGAAAGAGGATGCCTTCTTTAGCGTCACCTAGCGAGCAATCTAAAAAGCAAAGAAGAGCTGCGATCTAACGGCTGCTGGATGAGGCAACGTCAGTCATCATACAAGGAAATGGAACTCCCCAATGTCTTGATGAGACAACGATCTTGTTATTGATTTCAATTAGCCGTGTTAAGCACTTTTCCCGAACCCATTGCGTGTCATCTGGTGTCTGATTGTCTGTCTGCTTCAGTGCAGAACGATAATTCAGCATGGATTCGTACGTTAGCTCGCATTTGCAAAAGGTGAAATCGGCATCAGTGACGATGTCGCAACTTGAACTAACTATTACATATTTTTCTATTGCAGCATTACAAAAATCCGGATAAAACAAAGCGAGACGTTCAGAATTTACTCACACATTACAGAGGATTACAGTCAAAAGTAGAAACATTTGGTAATGTCACATTCTAATTATTTTAATTAACATTTTCATAATTCTGCTGCACATCTATAAATGACTCATATTTGTTTACTATTTTGCCAGTTTTCAACGATGGCACATCTAAACAGCTCTTGTGCCTGGGTGGGACAATTCCTGTTCATTACAAAGGTAAACATTTGTCTGTTTCATAGTATGGTTGCTCAGCAATATACATCTAAATCATTTTAGGAAGTGACTACAACATTCCTGTTGCTCTTTGGTTGTTGGAGACCCATCCAATCAATGCCCCTATGGTCTTTGTCCGACCAACATCTGACATGAGACTGAGGATTTCCAAGCATGTGGACCACAATGGAAAAGTCTACATGCCTTATCTCCATGTTTGGTCAGCGGTATGGTTGACAAAAACTTGACTGCCAATTTTCTTAAGCTGATTGAAATTTTGTAAATAGAATGAGTCAGACCTTGTTGCCCTTGTACAAGTCATGATTATCATCTTCGGCGAACAGCCGCCAGTTTATTCAGTTGCCGGACAACCCCAACCGAGTAATCCTACGCCAGGCTATCTACCAGGCAAGCCGTATTATCCTTTATTTTCATTCGCCTTACTGATACCTTATTAAATCCACCCTATAGGTTATCCACCGTACCCGACATCTGCTACAGCTTACCCGCCTGCTACCCCATATCCACCATATCCACCAGTGAACGGTCCCACTACTACCTACCCATCTTACTCGGGTGGATACCCACCGTACCCTCCTGCTCCGGGAGCCAATACTAACTCAGCTTATCCCCCTTACCCGACTCCTGCTACTACGACCGCTACACAGTCAACAGGAACCATCTCTGAAGATCATATCCGAGCCTCTTTGCTTTCAGCAGTTGAGGACAAGGTATATAAATCAGATTGCATCGTACGTTTGACAGTATTGACAATTTATCGGAAATTAGGTTCGAAGACGTCTTAGTGAAATATTTGCCCAAGCTCAGGCTGAAATTGAGACGCTCAAAAAGACAGAAAATGAATTGCGGATGGGTCAAAGTAAACTAGAAGACTTGGGTAGAAGACTTGACCAAGAGCAAGTAATACTTGAACTTACTTTCGCACTCATTTACAAGATGCACTAATTTCCTTCTGAATTTCAAGAACGAAGTCGAGCGTAGTATTGCTTCGCTAAGAGAGCGTACCACTGAACTGGAAGATGCTTTGAGCAAACTCAAAACTCAAGATGCCAATTTTGACGTTGATGAAGCTGTTGTCACTACAGCTCCGATTTACAGACAGTAAGTCTCAATAACCAATAATACCCAAATTGTTGATGGCTAAACTTGCACTAATTTAGGTTACTCAATGCCTATGCCGAGGAAGCCGCAACAGAGGATGCTATTTACTATTTGGGAGAAGGCTTGAGGCGAGGTGTCATTGAATTGGACGTTTTTCTGAAGCACGTTCGCTCCTTGTCGCGAAAGCAATTTATGCTACGCGCCTTGATGGAACGTTGCCGCCAGCAGGCTGGTTTATCTGTCTGAAATGGAACATGTTGGTTCTAATCGACTATTATAATTATTCCTTCTAGTTTTAAATGATCTTGTTTTTTTCTGCCTTCATCGAGATTCATGAATTGATTTCTGTTTGAAATACATACGTTAGTCTGAAACTTCCGCCGAGACCTTACCTACCATTTTAATGATTAGATTGGACGATTGGTATTATTTTCAGGCAATGTCTAGGAAATGTTCCACAACATACAATTATGGCACAATCAACCGCAATGACCCTCTGTTAATTGGCATAAAACTTCCATATAGATTCTATAGATCTAGTCAGACCACGCAATGTAAAGTAAGAATTTATCTATGAAAAATTCCTGAAAGGATTTGCGGAGTAAACGCACGACTCAGACTTTGCATTACTTCGGCTGATAGCGGTATTATTTTTAACCGGGCGCGAATTTGTTGTAACCGATATTCAAGTACATCAATATTGCAACTCGGCGTAAATCAAATTTGGCGTTTGATCTTTCGAGTTGTGGTCAAGTAAAAAATACGGGAACTGAATTAAACGCCACGTCATCGTTTAACTACGATTTTAAGAGAAAAGTTGTAGACAGAAAGAAATTCAGGCACAAGTACTGTATATTCAGTTTTTCCGCACAAACAGTACAGTAGCCCAGTTAAGCATCTCTGTCAACAGGTCCTTTCTCGGAGACGTAGATACCGTCAAGGAATTTTCGGATGTCCTTGTTCTTGACCTTAACACACTGTTGGATGAAAGCAGCTGTAAAGAAGAATAAAGGAAATTAATGAAAGAATGAATGACAAACTGTGGACAAGTATAAACCAACCTGACTGGGACACAGCCTCAATGTCATTTCCCTGAAGGACAAGCTCATCTTTCTGAGCTTGGGAATTGACAACTGTAACTCCCTTCATCATCTTTACTTTTCTGATGAACTTTTCACCCAAGAAGTTACGGATTTCAATGACGGTGTTGTTCTCAGATGTGACACAGTTGATGGGGAAGTGAGCATAGACAGCACGCATCTTGTACTCGAAACCCTATAAACAACACAGGTTAGCAGACAAGTCAGATTTCAAACTGTTTTTGTACAATACCTTAGTCACTCCTCTGATCATGTTGGAAACGTGTGAGCAGACGGTTCTGACGGCAGCGATTTCCTTCTTCTTACCGAACCACTTATTGACCTGGAGTTCATCCTTGGCGACCATCTACACACACACAGGGAATGATTACTGGGATCAATTGGGAAATTTCTGTCTAATGTTTTTTACCTGCATGTCAAGTGCCAAGTGTTTGAAGTCGCGCATCAACTTGCCGCGCGGTCCGACGACGGTAACTCGCCTGGCATTTACTTTAACAGTAACACCTTCCGGTACTTTGACGGTCTGGGACACCAAAATCTGCTTCATCTTAGCGGCCTGAAAAACAATAACATTTGTAGAAATTGGAAGCCAGCCAGAGAGTCAATAACGAGTAACTAATATTAGGTGAATCTAAAGGATGAATTTCTAACCGAAAATATACAGCAAGACAACAGATGAACTAGGATAAAATTTTCGTTTCACACACCTCGGGTTCTCTCCTGAAGCGGGTCCGTACCAAGTTATACGAAAAAGACTGGGCCTGACTTCGACTGGGACGATCGAGTCGTCAAAGGTTGCCAGATAGAGTGACAGAATGAAGACTATCGGCCCGCTAGCGTAGCCTCGTTTCACGTGAGACTTTTTTTTGTTTTATATTCAAAAGCATTAACTAGTACGTTTCTTGGAAGTTTATATTCGGGAATCAGAAAAATAATAATTTTTTAATTTTTCAGAAGGAAGCGCTTTTCAAATTCAACTGGAAAAACTAACAGTGCTTGCAGTTTTGTTTTCATTTCCAAATATATAGTTTCAAACAATGTTAGTACTGCATTAGAAATTTTAAATATTTAGAAAAATATATTTTTCTGAATTTCACAACTTTAATACACGACTTTGACGTAGTCATTTAATATTATTTTGTATTTTTCGATACAAAATTCGACGGCCATTTTCTTTTTATGAGGCTGTAAGGGTTTCCACAGTTGCAACAAAAAAAGAGAAGAAAATTGTAAGAAAATAAACTTTAGGATTCTTTTACGGAAAAATTAATTTGATATTGATATTATTACATAAAATAATTCATAAATCGTAAATGTAAATGATTGAAGTTTTGCCTCGTCCCAGTTCCCAAAGGAACCCTGTCGGCTCTCGACCATGCCTGTCCAGATATGTGTGTGCAGATGGACGGTGTTGTTGATTCCGCGTGTCAGTTTTTGTCACGCACTCGCTTTTCCTCATTTCATTGAGCAGTGAAGGGGAGAAAACTCGCAGTGATCCATCTTGATGGATAATGACGACACATAGACAACTCGTTTTGTGTATCTAAAGTTATTTAAAGTCAGTTATCGAGCGCACAGTCCATACTTTATTCTATTATTTGTGGCTTCTAAATTCAATCCACACGTGTCAGCCAGGAGGATTGGTTTAGGCGAAAATCATGGCGGCGCTGACCGAGTCAACTGCTGTCGAATCGCCTTCTGTGGACGTCAACCACAAAGAAGCATTTAGTGACTCACAACAAAATGGGCAAAATACCCAAGCAATCTCTAGCAAGAACCCTGATGTCAATGATGAAAATGTCTGTTCCACTGTGAAGTCTGCTGAAGGTGCACCCAACGAAGAGAGTGAAAACAAGAAGTTTATTGAGGCCCCAATTCCTAAAGTAAATCCGTGGACTGTCAACCGCAGTGGCCCACAACCAGCTGGACCACTTAAACCTTCTTCAAGGCATCATTTCTTGGGTAAGGAATTCCAGTCATTTGGCTTAGGTGTCTGTTAATTGGAACAGCTTTATGTGAGTCAACACAGGTGTTTTTGGCAGTTGGCATGTATGTGACTGGGTTAAGTGGCTGAATAATAATTGACATTAATTTTATCTGCATAGGGAGACCACTTCAGCAGCAGAGGCAACAGCAGCCTACAGTGGTGAAGGCCAACAATTTGGACAGGAGAAAAATCAATGTCAAGGTAATATACAGCATCGCGTTCAACCGGAACGATCTGATGTGTTTACTTTTGGTTAAAAAATAATAATACTGTATCGTATCCGTGATCCGCCTTTAGATAAGATTAGATGTTCAAAGTCGAAAATCTATCAACTCTTTTAGCGTAATTAAGTAGGCAACGTAGCGAGACCACGTGTGACTTTTTGATAGTTTGGTGGTGAGGAACGTTGCAAAGCGGAAAGGGACGACGAATGCCGCAGGGCCATCACCCCCCATTTCTGAACAATATGGTACCTCATCGACCATGAGGTCTGAATGCGGGTATGGGGGAACAAACGGATAAATTGTAGTAGCCCGTAAATACTTTTACTAATTTGCAAGGTTCAGTGGTTTTAAGAATTTAGGCCACTTAACAAATTCTTTGAAATTTTTCGCATTCTTTTGAATTCTAAAAAAATAGGAAAGTTGCCAATTTAGTATTCGGTTTTAAATTCTTATCGCGTATTTACTGATCGCGTTGTTGTTTACCTTATTTTCAGGCTAGCGATTTCAGTGACGTAGGAGACTGGCCGACCTTGGGCGAAGCTGCTCACGCAGCTGCAGTGGTACGACCGAAAGACGAAGTACCCGTCAGTGCTACACTTTCGATCGGCAGCAAGCCCCGAAATTGGGCAGATGAAGTATTTATTGCGCTCTACTTTCGAAAAAGGAATATTCCTGTTATTTTTACATTCATATATTCAGGTAATCGTGGAAGAGCTTGAAGAGGGAGAAATCATTGAAAATGAACGAGACAAGCAGAAACCAGAAGCTCAGGGTCGCGGGGAAAAACCAACCACTCCCAAAAAGAATGTACGTCGTTCTACTGGAGAAGAACTCGAAGACGGAGAGTTGGTGAGTTCGGATGAGGAAACTCAACAGCCACCCGTGATCAACAAAAAAACTGAGAAAAAGCCCCCTCAGTCAAATCACAACAATGCAATCCCCAACAATAAAGAGAAACGAGGAATGGAGAATAAGGAAAACCGTGCGGACAAAAAGAAAAAAGGTGTGTGTCTTTCTTGTTTACAAGCCATATTGTAAGCTTATGCCATTTTGTTTCGCATGAGCAGGACCAAAGCCGCGTTGGGTGCCATTGGACATTGAGCCGCCCTCTGTCCGACCCAAGTCACAAAAATCTAAATCTGCGCGGTCCCCAAAAGACGTTTCCAACAACACGGCTCAGGACGGGCGAAAAAGCGCTGCTAAAGGTAATTTAACACATTTTTTTTTTTCGTGGAAAACAAAAAATTACCTGCACTTAATTTGACTGTCGTAGGAGAAGTTAAAGAGAAAAGATTAAATGGCGAAGCGCCGGAACCTGGAGCTCCCGCAAGAAACAACCGCCCGTCCGGTCCAGGTCGCGCCGGTCGAGGACGTCATCGCTCAAGAGGCAACGCACTTGGCCGATCGAGATCGGCACCACGTGGTGATGGAATAATCGAGTATTCGGATTTTATGGCTCCCATCTTTTCAGCTGGTTTGGCCGACTACGGTACTCAAGACTCGCCATTTGTTACCCCGTATGTTGGCATGGCTATCGGTGGCGTTGGACTTGGACATGTCCCGACCAACGTTGCTCTTCTCGTCCCTGCTGCTCTCCAACCTCATTCAAAATCGGTTGGAGATGCATCTGTTGTGAAAGATCTTGTCAGAAAACAAGTGTAAGATTCCTTCTCGTTTTTTAGGGGAGGGAGGGGGTTGAACAGGAAATTCTACAATTTGATTTTGAATTCTAGGGAATACTACTTCAGCGAGGACAATTTGCAAAGGGACTTTTTCCTGCGTCGCAAAATGGACGCAGAAGGTTATCTCCCTATTTCGCTCATTGCCTCTTTTCATCGCGTCCAGGCTCTCACACAGGACGTCAGTCTAGTTATCCAAGCACTTCAGCAGTCACCTGTGCTTAAAATGAAAGATAACGTCAAGGTATGTTGGTAGTTTATTGGAATGGTCAGATATAAAGGTATTCCAAATTTTTACTTTTAAGGTCCGAACCATTAACGACCCGGAAAAATGGCCCATCCTTCCTGAAATGATTAAAAATGAAGAACAGGAAACTATAGCAGCCACGAGGGAAAGTCATGTAGAGAAAACTGTAAATACCGAACCAGCTGTAAGCGCGCCAGTTGAATCGGAACCATCAAAATTGGCGCCTATCAAATCTGACACAACAAAAACTGAAACGACAAAAACGAAACCAACGAAAAACGAAAAGACTAAACCTGAAGGTATGAGAATTTGATGAACAAACCCCTGTTCACGAAATATAATTTCGTTTTTTTTTTCTTTCGTACAGTCACGACCAACGAATCTGTAAAGACTAGTCCACCCAAAACAAGAGAAGAAGAATGGAAGGAGGTAATGAGATTTATATTATGTGAAATATTTATTCATTAGGAAATTTACACACTTTTCTTTCTAGGTAAAACGCCGTGGTAGAGAAAGGCAATCATCAGTGTGTTCATCAAATGGAGGGTTTGAAATAACTGGAGAAGAAAAGCCTGTGGGCCGCTCAAGACAGTCATCTATCAGCATGTCCAAAAATACTACTGTCAATGACCAGCCAGGTGAAGTTAGAGAAGAGCTGGATTTCCAGTTTGACGAAGAACTGGATCGTCCTCTGCCAGCTGTCAAGCAGAATACTTTTACCGAATGGTCTGACTCGGACGAGTCTGAGTACGACGAAGTCGGCGATGACTTCATCAACCAGGTTAGCGTTGAAATTTAATTGAGATCATTAGAACAATACTTAAAATCCTTTTTTCTAGATTTTGATCGTTACTCAAAGTACTCGACCAACAAAGCATGAAGGCTATGACCGTACGGGAGACTATACCAGCCGTACCAAAATTACTCAGGAACTCGTCCATGATATAGAAGATGGATTACGTTACTATGAGCAGGACTTGTGGAACGACCACGAATGGGCTCATCACTCCGCCAATCCCCCATCGTCTTTCAAAGTAATTATTTTTAATTTATTTTATTTCATTTTTTTGCAAGTTCTATATGACATCTTGGTATCCCGTTCTCAGACTGTTAACTTGATATCCCGAGAGGATTTCGAAAAGATGGCACCCAAGTCATTGAAACAGGATATACCTCAACCTCCTCCACCACCTCCACCTTCTCTAAAGGTATCTTCAATGCCCAACCGAGGAAGAGGGAGGAAACACGAAGTAATAACGTGAATTCATTAGTTTTGTATATTTTTACAACTATTTTATCGTTTTCGTTCACCTTCAGGTGCCACGTTTTTATCCAGTCACAAAGACAGATCCAATCAACATGGATGAACGCACGCCACGCAAGCGAAAGACGCGTCATAGTGATAATCCCCCTGTTGAATGCCACGTCGGGTAAGAAGCTTTCAATGGTTAAACTACTTTTCCAATATTTAACTTGTGTTGTCTATTATTAGCTGGGTAGTCGATTCTAAGGAACACAGAGTACGGACAACAAGTGTTGGAAGCTGTGACTTAGGCACTAGTCCTGCTGAAAAGAGCTCGACTACAGGAAGCTATGGCAGCACACCACAGTCTCTACCTAGTTTTCAGCATCCGTCACACTCATTGCTCAAGGAGAATGGTTTCACGCAACAAGTATATACGCGCTACCGTGCTCGTTGTCTGAAAGGTGAAATTATACTTGTAGGTTAATTTAGGCTCAATCTAACCTTTTGATGTGTAGAGCGCAAACGTGTGGGAGTTGGTCAGTCACCCGAGATGAATACGCTGTTTCGTTTTTGGTCGTTTTTCCTTCGTGCCAACTTTAACCGAAAAATGTTTGACGAGTTCCGTCGGCTTGCTCTTGAAGACGCGGCTGTTGGTTATCGTTACGGACTGGAGTGCCTCTTCCGTTACTTCTCGTACGGATTGGAAAAACATTATCGCCAAGAACTCTACCAGGTTTTCCAGGAAGAAACAATTCGCGACTACGAAACGGGTCAACTTTACGGCCTTGAGAAATTTTGGGCCTTTTTAAAATACTACAAAAACGGCCGGAAACTCTCAGTCGACCCCAAACTTCAGGAATATTTGTCCAAGTTTAAAACTATCGAAGATTTCCGCGTCGTCCAGCCTCTTGATCAACGTAGATCCAAGGTAAACCCAAAATATTTTTCTCGTCAAGAAGCACATAAATTAAATGAGTTTATTGTAACTTAAAGACGCTAGGCAACAGAAAACGATCAGAATCGGAAAGTTTAGGCGATGCGCGTCGATTTACAAAACAGGCTTTTCATCATCAAATGACGAAAAGGTATGGTTCAGGACGAATCAGACACGGTTCGTCTGACGAGCCAGTCAAAAGTGTGACCACCGTGCCCAATCCAACCCGTTCCAGTCGAACCCGTTCGCAGAGCTTTACCGACAATTCGACCGCTTAGGGAGGAAATCCGACTATGAAGAAAAAAAAAAGAAGATTCGAACTAATCAGGAAGAACGAGTACAAAACGCGAAAATATAAGTCGGTTAGTAAACTCCCACTAAAAGAGTCTGCCCCTAACTTTTCCAAATTATTATGGAATTTAAAAGACGTAAAACGAGAAATAATTTGAAAAATAAGAAAATTTAACAAAAAAAGACAGGAATCCAGTGAAGTAGTGTGTGCCTTTGGGTGGGTTGTAAACTTTTCTCTTTTCTCTTGTTTGCAAAAAAAAGAACCCACGCCTAAACGAAACCATCACGCGAATTCATTTTGATTTATTAATATCCCTACGGTGCGCTCGAAAGACGCTTAAATTTAGTTATTTCACTTTCCTTCGTGTGTCATCCATCCCTTTTCCCCTTCTTTCATATTCTGGTTTAGAAGAAACGTGGACTTGTTCAGTTCTCCTTTCAGAAATCGTGTTCGGTTGCGGGCATATAATTTTTTTTTCTGGTTATTAACGCTGTCTAGGGGAAAATGTCATCCTTTTTCAAATAGATAACAACTCAATATATTTGAGAATCTTGGGTGTGATAGACGATTTTGCTTGATGCTCGTAGATTGTGGAAAACTATCGAGCAACTTCTTCTTGGCTCTAGTGATGCCAAAATAGCAATTCTCTTTGTAAAACCTAATTGTTAAGTAAACTTAAGATTTCCGAGGATTTCTAGCGGTTTTGAGTACAAGAAAGTTTACTTTCTCTCATAAAGTGCATGGAAAGCGTGCGTGTTTTTTTCTTGTGTGGGGTATGGTAGGGATAATTTCATCTTCTATCTGTTTGTGGGGCTTTGACATACTTTTCAACCCTTTATTAATTCAAATGTGGCGACTCAAATGAAGAAAAAAAATGTATATCATACTATGTATTTTCTTACGCTCTTTTTTTGCACTTTCTTTCTTTGTTCATAAGTGACAAATAAATTAATTTAGCCACAAGCGCTTGTTTTTGGTTTCGTTATTATGATTTCTTGTATGATAAGATAATAGATCTGAAAAACAATTGACCTAGCAAATCTAATTATTTAAACAGTTCACCAAGTTAATCGCTTCGCTATATTATAGAATGAATTGTTTGAGGTGTTCGTATATACCGTGACCTTCGGAACACTCATTTGACACAACCGTGAACTAAAAAGTGGTAAGCGCGAATCTTATCTGATTACGAAAAGACTCCATGATTAAGGAATTAACAAAAAAAATGTAGCAGTCCGTGAGACTAGGTGTGCATTGGAAACTCGACTACAAGATGAAAATTTCCGAGTAGTGAGATAGTATGTGTTCTGTGAGGGCATTTATAGGTCCGATAGCCGATAAGGACATTTGCTGATTTTGAGACCAAATTAAGTTGGGTCCAAATACCACAGCCAAGTTGAAGGAGGTCATTTTATTCAAATCACTCCTATCTTGAACCTGGAAAGGAAAAAATGGAAAGTTAACAATTTGATTAAATAATGTGTTAAATATAGATATTCTACTTTTGCGAGAAATTGTGCGATGAATTTTAACAAGGTATAGTTATCTTCGGGTAACCTTTCCAAGATGAGTGATTTAACCATCAGAGCACGTTCCTCCTTGTTCAAGCCTATTGCACATAATGAATATTATAAGACTTTTGGGTATTTTCTATTCAATTTACGTTGAAAATTGATGATGTCATCAAAAAGGTCGAAAGTCATCAGAGGTTCTTTAAGTTCACGTAAAAATGTTTTCAACAATACAGCCGCTAGATGAAAGTCGCCAGGAAACTCTCGCTGAAAGTCGATCGTTTCACCTCGATTGATACGGGACTGAACGTCGCGGACTAACGCAACGCTGGCAGAACGACGGAATAATCCTTCTGTCTCCAGCGCTATTAATAAAGTTCTAATTAGCGTAACAGTTCTTCGATTGTACAAGTTCATTTAAGATTAGCCTAACCATCTGGCTGACTGAGGAATTCCACACATTGGTGGATGATTGGTGGAATGACCTGGCCGTTGTTGTGATCCTTGATGAATTGTAGTGACACGCCAAACTGTTGGGTAGGTAAAGGTTTGGTAGACGAAGATGAATCGACTACCTGGGAACCTTGTCCAGATTTATTGGAACTTTTTGACACTAGCTGAGCGTCATGTCTGAATAAACAAATCATAGTAAGTACCGTAACAAGTTTTGCCATATTTGATTAAAACGCTTTTTACTGTAATACGGGCGGTGGTATGCAAACTTGATTTAGATGGATATGGTTTCCCAGTTCGCTGAGGTAATTGACGTACATCATTTTACGCCCGAATTTTATACTAGTAGTGAATGAAAAATTAGTTTCAAACTTCTAATAATGTTCATAAAGGATAAGGGTAAGCCTACCTTATAAATGGCTTGAACAATTGCCAAATGACTCGAATGAAGTTCGTCGGATGTACGAGGTACAACGCTTTCAAGTTTTTTTTGTACTTGCGATCGAAAGCTCGATAAGCCTGCAAAAGCCATCGAAAAGATGGTTTGTTCTGACTGTTGAGACCATGATGGAAGTACACAACGCTATAATAATATGTAATATAATAAAAAGTGTAAATTAGACAGCTAAGTTCATAGTACAAATATTCATATAAAATAAAGAATAGCAAACCTGTAATCTGATTCAACAAAATTGTCCAATGTGTGCATCAAGTAGCTGCAACATTACAACATGATCTTATTAGCAAGACAGTTTTTTACATGAAGCCCTATAATAACAAGATACTACCTCAACAGCCTATTGTGATCCAAAACTTTGTTGCTTGGTAGTCTGCAAGCAGAAACAACAATAACTTTACGTCCATAAGTGTCGTCACCCACCACATCCACAATTCTATGTTGAGCAACATCAAGGAAATCATCTACAACTTCTTTTGATAAATCTCCAAGTGCTTCTGGAATAAGGGATGGCAAGCCAAATGCTTCTTCAAAGTTTTCTTCAATGGTTCCATCAGAAACAGGTGTTTCCATAAACTCATCTGTTTCTACTCCAACCAGTTCATCTAGAATAAATTACAAAAATGAGTTGGGCTACTTGTGAATCATTATTTGCTTGAATAAGAATATACCTTCAATATCAACTGGCTGTTGGAGTAGTTCAGAATCATCAAATTCCAAATTTGGCTCATAATCATGTATATCTGAAAGGCTAGGATATGGATCTTCAGAGTCTCCTGTCAAATAAGCTATAAGGATACATAACGTTAGAAAATGTCAAATGATTTCAATTTCCTACACCTAGCTCTTCAATGTCTTTTACCTGGAATTGCAGATCTCGGTTTGTTGGGGCTATCGCGATTCATTATGAAACCTTATTTGTGGCATTTGATTTTATAGAACTTCACAAATCCTCTTAACGGAACGGTAAGCAGCTCTAATACTACAACACACATCCGATCAGATATAGGAAAAACACATATTTTAAAGTATTTTTATACATACAGTAATAACAATAAACTCTACTTTATAGAAATGCTGTACAATATGCTGCGGAAGAGACTTTTTGTGCACAATAATCTGTTGCTATTGCTTTGGGTAACTGTCAAAAGACTCATAACAATGTACACACAGTCACACTGCACAGTTAGTCAGTTACCCAAGTTCCGTTCTTGCGCAGATGTTACTTTCGGCAACCCTTTTTTCCTGTGTGTGTTGTTGAACCATATGAATAATAAAATAAACCCGCGCCCCGAGGCACTTGTTTGAAAACGAAATAGCAGACGAATTCGAAACTCCGGAACTCGGCCTGGCCCTGGCCTGGTCATTAAGGTTGAGTTGGTCTGTCTGGAAAGTCGCATTGAACGAGAAAAATAAGAATCTCACTAAATTAGAATGTTGTCTCCCTCTCGAAGAAATAACGTACCGAATAGTTCTCTTTCCTATTCATTTTCCAGCTCTCCGTTTTTCGATTTTCTTGAAGAATATCACGGCTCACCTGAAGTCCCTATCAAGGTATAAACCATTCAACGACAGTAGAACAATCACAGTCGTAGCACAGTGGAATCTAGTATTATGAAGTTTTTTGTATTCATTAGGTTCTGCTTCTATCATGTGGAGATTTACCCTTTGCTGTAAACAGTAAATCTCTCTGTTCTGAACAGAAAATAGAGAACATCACCCTTACTGATGGATCTGCCATTGTAGTGGCCCGAAATATCTTAGTTGCCAAAATTATCACAGATGCCTCATTTGATCCCCAAAGTGAAGATGATTTGCAATACTTGTGGGATATCCACTACAATATGGAATGGTCATCAAAAACTTTGCAGCAGTTCAAGAAAGATGTCACAGAATTAAAAGAAGGAAATTTCTCTCAGAAACTGAAAATTCCAGTTGCAAATGATATGGAGATTTTAAAGAACATATGGAATTTCTGGAGCTTATTTGCTGCAAACATAGATATATCTTTAATGCAAAAAATTCGCGACCAAAGGTAGAAGATTATGCAAAAAGATATTAAGCTGTTATACTTGATTTCTTCTTTTCTTACGTAAATAGGTACGAATCGATAATTAATCACATTCACGGACTTTTGTCTCCAAAAACTCCATTGCCTCCAAATTTCGAAAAACCAACTCTTGCCGAGGTGTGGGAATGGCTGTTTTCCCAGACCATAAAAGAGATGGATCTATCTCATTTACCAGGATACCATGCACGCGCAATAACGGAAGAGATGAGAACCTTTTTTGAAACGGGCAACTGCAGTAAAAATCAAGAAATTAAAGTCGGCATCAACCCGTCGTTCTTGGAGCCGAAAACGGGCCAATGGGGATTGGTTGCTTTGTCTTCTCCATATGAGGCCTACCTGAATCTCAGTCAGTTGCCCGAAAAAAGTGAATTTCTCAGCTCGTGTAAGAGCGTCTTGAGCGATCATATAACAGCCTATCGCAAATGGTTGTCACAAGAAGTTACAATGTCTTTCCACGTCGGTGATGCATTCGAGCTGTGCTATGGCGGAACCTGGATAAATTTGTTTAATATTGTAGATTGTTCCAAATTACCAGATCAACTTGGATTGGCCAACATTCTCAGTGCCGCTCGTATCACATTAGCGGACGATTCTCGTGCGATTATTTCAACGCATTCTTCTCCGTGGCGTGATACTTCGTCTCCTGACCGTTACCCCTCAAGTTATGAATTTGTTGAAGATTCTCTCAGTGCCACAATTCAGATGATACCGTCTCTGTATGGTCTAACGTTAATGAACCACGTTCGTTTGGGGAACCCGCGGCCACTCAGGAAAACTTGGCGAGCCTCTGTCCGACTACAATGGAGAAGGTCTCCTTGTTTCACAAACCTCCGCATCAAACTTGAAGGTGCTATCGAAAAGTTTTTTGTTGATCTTCAAAGAAGGTGCTTTACTGGATCTGAGTCGCAAAAAACAAACCTCTATGAATCATTTTCTCCGCTCACTTATTGTTACTTACTGGCCTCGTTTACTGAACGCGTTGAATTAAGCGAGTCAGATAGAAAAAGTCTGGAAGAACCATCTCTCCTCGAACCGTCCTCGAAACTTGCTTGGAATACTCTACTCGCCTGGATGAAAGGGAACAAGATACTTTATATGAAGATAAATCTCACTCAAACAATCGTAGAAGAAGGGCAAGGGCAGCTACGTCTCATTTTGGCTAGTCGCAATGGTGACCAAGTTCACTGTTTCGAAAACTTTGATTTGAGCCGCGACGGAGACAATTTGAAGGTGAATTTCATGCTACTGGAGGAACACCATTTGGAACTAGAAAACATGGTCGCCTACCTGGCACATGACATCGCCACAAGTTCTGTTACTTGCTGCTGTCCTTTGTCAGATGCATCTTCTACAGTTATGGTTCTTCCGATGCCATACACTCCCAAAATCGAATCAACATCTTTTCTAACGTGCCTGGAGTTTGAAGAATTTTACACAGTTGGTTTGACAGGAGTCCAACACCAAGGTAGGCTACATCAACTTACCATTTTGCATTGTATTCTAAATTTAACTTTTTCTTTTCTTAGATATGTTCTTGTCGACTGACAGACAAGCTCCTTCCGAGGCTGGTTACCAAATTAACATGACAGCCGGAACGCTATCCTGTTCATTAACTTTCCCATGGCCGCTGAAGATTTCTGAGGTTCACTCCACATTGGATCCCGATACGGAAGGTGGCCCCCGACTGATATTACCAAAATCGCTCCACGAACCGCACCCTTACGAGTGGAACGAGCAAAAGCAATGGGACGTAACTTCATTGAAGCTGTGGAATGCGGAAACTCTTTTGAAGGATCTCAACTTTCACCTTAGTGCCCAATTCGATTTTAAGGAGTTGAAACGACAAATGTTGAGCGAAACAGAGAATGAGGCAAACGCCTGTTGCGTGAAAGGAGTCCGAGAGATTATTCGAACGCTCTTCCAGTCCTCAACAATTGATGGCAACGTTTTGTTTGTTATTCGATCTAAGCATGACCCTAAATTGAAAAATTTGTGGTTCTTGCGGGTTCACCTTCCAGTACGCGTTTCACCATTCGATAGCCCGATGTTATTACTTACAGCTAATGACCATCGCTTGGCACAGAAATTAGTTGATCGTGGCGAACTAGATCAGGCACAGGCTACCGAAGATTTTAAACGTATTTTTGTCAAAGGGGTTCCTTCTTCCGAAGTATGCCCTTTGTTTGTCCAGTCGGAAGAGGAGGAAGCCGTGCTTCGCTATGTACTTCGTTTAAATGCGACTAAAATCATACCCAACAACTGGCCCATCGAGGGAGTCCCTAATGGAGAGAACAGTCCGTGGTTGTCTACTTTTGTTCATCCGTATTATGTTGATCAAACAGGCACAGATGCTGACATGGAAGATCTAGTTGCGACGACTAACAAGTTATCTGTCAAAACAGAAGGGGTAAACGAATCTACTAAAGAGTCCCCACTTGAACTAAAAGTGTGTTCAAAATGTAAACAAACTAAAGAAAATCTCAAGCGTTGTTCGCGTTGCAGATCTGCCAAATATTGTAGCGTGGAATGCCAACGCTCAGACTGGGCTACTCACAAGTCATTATGTTCATAGTTTGAAAAGAATCTGTTATGTTATGTTAATCCTGATTGGCAATATACAAGATGCAAACAAAATGCCATGATTCTGCCTGGTGTAATTGGCTAGTTCACTCAAATCAGAATTATTTCATGACGAGTATAAACTTTGGGCTTTAATAGATGGTTCACTTCTTTTTCCCAGCAGTTAGACCAGCTCCAGCATTGAACTTGAACAGGATGATGTCACCGTCTTCGACAACGTACAGTTTGCCTTGTTGTCGGTATTTCCCTGCCGCCTGTTACGAAAAGCAAGGTTTATATTTGAAAAAAAAGAGAAATGATTTTTAAAAAAATGCTTACTTTAACCGCCGCCTCACTGCCCTCCTCCTTCAAATCGTTGAATTTGAAAACTTCGGCCATGATAAAGCCTTTTTCGAAATCCGTATGGATTCGACCTGCCGCCTGTGGGGCTTTGGTTCCTTTCTGTACATATGCAATAACAAATAATGGAACATCGACAATTTTGAAAACCAATAATTATGTTGCGAACCTGAATGGACCAAGCTTTTACTTCATCGTGACCCGCAGTGAAGAAGTACATCAATTGCAGGACCTTGTAGCCTTGGGTAATGATTTTTTCAAAAGCACTGCTAGCTTTGTTTTCTTCACAGAAGGCTTTTCGTGCGTCAGCATCCATATCGGCTATCTTGCCTTCATAGGCGCCAGAAAAAGGAATCATGGTAGCTCCGACATCGTTTGCATCGATCCACTCTTTGAGCTTAGGTAACCTAAAATACGAGGGGTAAATAACTAAATATCAGGGTTAAGTGGTCAAGGAAAACCAGTTACCATTTGTTCTTCTTCCGGATGTAATCTTTTTCTGCCATGTTAACGAGATAAACCACAGGTTTCGATGTGATGAACAAGTGCTTATTCAAGACTTCAATCTATTGAAAAATTAAAATCTGATAACTTCCAACAATTACAACGGTGAAGTATTCTGTCTTACATCAGCGGCGTTCCAGTCTCCATAACGAACGTGCTTCTTGTTCTCTACAAGATGTGTCCTGACCTTGCAAAGAATATCCTGAAGAGTAAAATGCATTAAGAGGAATTCCAAAAGTTTTAATTCATAAAATTTTTTTAGGTTACATATTCTGGTTTCGCCGATTTATCGTTCCGCAGTACAGTCTTCTCCATTTTGTCGATGGTAGCCTTAATATATTCTTCATCTTTCAACCTAAGTTCTTCATTGATGATTTCAATATCTCGCACAGGATTGACGTCGCCTTCCACATGAGTTACCTCTTCACTCTCAAAAGAGCCTGCAATTTTTATTCAACAGAAAGTGAGGAACTAATATAGCCTACTTAAGGAAATTAGATATTTTATTTTATTAGTAAATATTCCTTACGACAAAGGTGGAAAATGGCATCAACACTACGAATGTGAGAGAGAAAAGCATTCCCCAAGCCTTGGCCTTCATGAGCTCCCTTTACCAAACCAGCAATGTCCACAATGTTGAGATATGCAGGGACTTTGCTGTAAAGAGTTTTGCTTACATTAATGATGATCATGGATTTTAAAAAGGTGTCAAACTTTACCTAGCTGGTTTGTAAAATTCACATAGGTAATCAAACCTATCATCAGGCACTGCTACCCTACTTGCAGAGACAACATAAGTTTAGAATGAATGTAAAGTGAAGTTATCTTGTCAAATAACCAAAAGAAGACTTATTTTCATTAGGATCAATGGTACAAAAAGGGAAGTTTTCGGCAGGTGCTGAACTTTTGGTCAAAATATTGAAGAAGGTGGATTTTCCTAGGTAAAACAGATATGAAATGGTTAAGGAACTAGAACGATTTAATGCACTCAAGGAGTTACACACCAACATTTGGAAGTCCAACAATTCCAATTTTAAGACTTGTGCCGACTCGCCCAATCAGAGGCTTCGGTTCCGGGCCAGTTGGTTTCTTGGGTGGCATTTCAAAATCTTAAAAATAGATAGAGAATATGTTACAATAGAATGAAAGTAGATTTGAGATGATGAGACCACATGGAGTGCAGCCCAACTGACAGTCGATTCGAGACTTTATTTACTACAAATTAATGCAGATCACGGATTTTAAACAGCATCCAGACAGCCTACTAAGCGTTTGAGTGAAATTGTGACAGAAAGAGAGTTCACATTAAATTACCTGAAGAGAATTTCACGAAAATATCCGGCTAAAACTAAAACAAAACCGGCTTAGTTAAGGCCCAACCGGTAGAGGGCTAGAAGTTTTATTTTATACCGCTAGGTGACTTAATTCTGGCGTGATAGTGGCCAGTACGAATTTTCCCGGTTTATACTCGAGTAATCCGTCTCCTTTAATGGTTAACTGGTTGACCAATTTTGTACTAATTTGTAATTTTGTAATGTTGTCACCCTCGCCGCCTCAAGGAGTGCTTGTCAGTGGACAGTAGTACTCGTTTTGCCTTGTATTAAGATCGGTACCTGAGTTGGGTATACTGAATGATTAATGTTCCTCCGCTCCGATTATTCCACCTATTTCAAAATTTTCAAATAGAAATAATACGTACTATTATGACTACCATGTCGCGGCCACCGTAAGCGGCGGGCGCGATGTAGTGATAGCTTCATAAATGAAATAAACTAACAAAATTTCTCTTAATGAGAACGTGTAATAGATTGAACATAATAGTTAAAACAATATGCAACCCCTTACTATCAGAATAATTCAGTTTTTAGCATAAAAATTCATTTAAAAAAAGAAAAGCCGAAGAAAAAGTCAATTTCAAACCAACATAGATGAGGATTACTTACAAATTTTGGAACTGTTTCATATCCGGTAAATACTTATTCTTATTAACCTAAAAATGGCGATTAAAAAAATTAATCACAAACACTGTTCAAACCGTATGAAAAAACAGTCTCTTCGCGTTCTAGTCTCTCGCTCTCGCTCTCTCTCGCAGTCCTCAATTGACTTAAACCCTATCGACCTGAAGCTTGATGATAACGGGGCTACTTCATCATTCAAACAAGAGACATTGACTTTATCTATGCCGCCCGAAAAATTTGATCTGATGAATTCGAAGGAAGCGTCTAATTCAAATAATCCGACCGATTGGACTGGTTCCTCAAACGAAAACTTTACATCATTTCATTTAGGGTATCTTCTCAATCCACCTTTTTATAGAAAAACGAAGGAAAAGGTAAAAAATATAGCCGAGAAGGGTGTTGCATTTGCTATTCGAATCTTTTTTCTGTTTGCGGAATGGGTAGCGAATGTCGTAATTGGAAACGACCCCAGTGACCTTGAATATGACGACCATGATTATGATCATTTTTTAAATGCATCAGACCTAGAAGATACGTATATTACTCCTCAAGTTCTTGATCCGGTTGACAGTACTTTATCACTCCAAGGTATTGGTCCGGCGAGTCAAATTACTTTGCCACCTGAGGATTCTGATGCTGCCGATGCTGCTGCTTCATGTTGCAAGGCAACCGAACAGATTTCAGTTACTGTTCCAAACGTATTACATCCGACATTAGATCTAGCCGATGTTCCTCGTCACGTATTTCTGAAGCCAAGTATTTACCTCGCTCATGTCAATAATCTTTGCACCGCCATGCAATCCTTTTTCAGGTCCGGTTTATTGGAGCATCGACTTGAAATGATTCAGCAACTTGACGACTTGTGTTTATTGTTGGAGTCAGGCGGAAGTAAATGCGTTTCTTCCGATTCCTCGCAACCCGAAATGACCATGATTGATCTGTGCTGCGCCATGCGATGCATTCTAAGCAATCGGGGCGAAAAGCTCGATAAAGAAATAAACGAGCTGGTACATCAAGATATGGATTCCGAGTCGGATGATGCGGACAATTGGACTGATCCATTACAAAAGGAAAACTTGTCAAATCCATCCTTAAGTATGACCAATGATAGCTCTAACTCTCAACAGACAAATAAGCCGAATCCATCTAATAATCTTTCTCAAGATGCAAATAATTTTATGGATTCCTCATCAGAACAGAAACATCAGCCAAATAAATCCCCTCAACCTGAAAAATGGAAAACGTTTACGCTTATAGATCTTGGTTTTGTAAATCCCAGAGAACCTTCGAACAGAATTGAAGCAGTGAAGAAATCTGATTTGAAAGAAAAGGCAAAGAAAATAGGAAGTAAAATTAAAAACTTCTTCACATTCGGCAGCATAAAAACAAAACAAAAGGAACACGCGAATGGTATAACAAAAGTGCATGTCGCCTGATTGCCAAACGTCTAAGAACAATTTTCTGACTATTACAAAAGAATCAAAGAGACAGTAAAACAGAGAAGATAACCAACATACCTTTTGACTGTACCCCTGTCTCTTACATCAGGTTTCTTTTCCCCCTCATTCTCGTCATATGCATTCTGTGGGTTTAAAACATTTGGAGATGGATTTAATACATTTTCTATTGCAAGACATCAGTCCCATTTACGTTAGTATTTCTTCGAACGCCACACAGAATTCTATATTTGAATTTTGTAAACACGGAGGCACTACATGTTTATGGCGGGCGGATAGTGCCACTTTTAACGGGTTAATTTAACAGGAATACGGGTTGTTTAAACCGGAATTCCAATATTTAAGCTTAATTGTAATAGGTATTTTTAATTCAAATCGGGTTTATTTTCTGGGTAGTTTTAAAATATAATTTAAACTGGAATCGGGTTTATTTAACGGGTAATTTAAACGGTGATTAATCACTGAAATCGGGTTTATTTTACGTGGTTTATTTTACGTCGTGTTTATTTTACATCAGTCCAATTTCAAGCCGAAGTATTTCAAGCCGGGTATTTACACGTATTAGCCGGTTAAACACGTTACCTGACGCGCCGAGGCTACGATTTCGCCGGTAATTTGCTGCTGTAGCAGCCATGTGGCGGATGAACTCTCGATCATCCTCCATAGTGAATTTCCGGATACGGGATGAGAGAGCGTGAGTTTCCGAAGTCCGTGTCCCGCTGGAACTTTAGAAAAGACCTTCTTTCGTGGGGCTACTCACAAGGTATTTCTCTCTTACATTGCCAGATTTCCATAAAGGCCAAAACGCAGAGAGCAGCTCCAGTATATTACTTGCTTGAAATACTCAGTGTTTAATCACCGTTTAAAATACCCGTTAAGTAAACCCGATTCCAATTTACCTACCTTTAAAACTACCCGGGAAATAAACCCGATTTGAATTAAAAATACCTATTACAATTAAGCTTCAATTAGATAACAAACCAACTTTGAATGAAAATTCCCGTTTGCGGAACCCAACTTTGATAAAATTCCCGTATAAGATACCTTTCCTAAAATTTTAAATATTGGAATTCCGGTTTAAATAACCCGTATTCCTGTTAAATTAACCCGTTAAAAGTGGCACTATCCGCCCGCCATACATGTTTTCTATAAAACTGGACGGATTCTAATAGCCGAGCGGTCATATAGGTGGATGGTGGACCGGTACTGTAAAAAACAATTATACGCATAGAAATATGAAGAATAATAAAATTGCGAAAATCATTTTATTTCGGTAATTCATTCAGAACTAATGCGGGGTTCACCGGCATCTAAGGCATAAAAAAATTGGTCCAAATTATTACAGCAAAATCAAAGAGAAAACAATATTTTAGTAAACACGTTAGAAATTTTACCGTGGGATCAGTCTCGGGATCAGTTGAACTTCGTTGGAAATTATTAAAGATGCAAGTTTTATTTAGCTGTTCGGCAGAGAGTTGAGTTGGGTTTATTGTGACTTTGGTAATGAGACTCACCAAAGTTCCGATCGTAAGAACGATCGACATACCGATTATTGTGTACCACAAATAAGATATTCTCAATAAAATGAAAACCTCATCGTGTCTAAAAAACAAGAAAGAGGTGAGTATTATAACATTAAGAAAATATAGTATAAAGAGAAATACTCTTGTGCCAATGAATCGCTCTGGGGCATTAAAAATTCAGAGGTCTTGTTGATAACAGGGCAATTTTCTATGCTAAATGGTTTGATTTGGCTGTTTTGAACGAAACCGCTAGATTTTGCGATTTGTGCGCTTAGTCCTAGCCACATCATGAATCCAAAGGAAGTTAGCATGCCTACTCCAGCCCCCTATCAGAAGGCGAGTAAAAACTGTTTAGAAGTTAAATAAATTTGTGATAACATGCTTTACGATAGCGTTTGCACATGGAATGAAAATTCCCAGTGTAAAAACTCCTAAGATAGATCCGGCAACAGCACCATCAAAGCTCAAAGTCGCCTGCGTACAATTTGTATCATTTGGATTAAATTAGATTTTTTTTTAAATTACTAAAGACATACGTCTAATATGGTTTTGACTCGAGATACAAGAAAAACCATGCTGAAGCTAAGAACGCTAAAAAGAAGTGACGCTGCTTTAACAGTGCGAGTGGCCGTTCGCTCCTGCATGTTTGGGAAGAAAGGCCGAACAAAATCTTCCAAGACTACTAAAGCCACTGCATTGAGGACACTTGATAAGGTACTGTGAGTGAATGCAATAAAATCACGAATAGCTATTAATATGTAGATTCAAAATAAGGGGACTATGTGAATGTCAAAAAAACCTGAGAGCACCACTGAAGATACCAGCCACAAAAAGCCCAGGAAGTCCTGGAAAATGACCAAGTACATCCATAACAAAGAACGGAACCATTTGATCCGATTTATCAATGACCTGTAAAAGAATTTTCAATTAACTGCTTCCTTTTTTTAGAAAATACATTTAAGTGTGCAAAACGACGTTTCTACCTGAGAAGTCAAGGGATCGCAATCAAAATATCGAGCAAACATTACTAAACCAATAAAACTGCATAGTGCGAGGATCCCACACACAGCAATCATATTATTCCACATCGATCTGTCACCAAAGATGGATTAGTTGTTTTTTTTTTGTGCTGTAGCGCAAAACCAAGTTTTTCTCAACTAACGGTACATGAACGGTACATCCTTACATTTGTGCACTTCGAAGGGTTGGCATGGAAAGAAAGCGCTGAACAATGGTCTGGTCGACGGCATACCAACTCATCCAGTAAACGAAACCCCCAATACCGAGCGACCACACCTGAAGAATCCAGTAATTCATCAAAAATAAGAACAACGGTAATAGAAAGGTGCCTGAAATAAAACCAAATACCGTATGCGGAGTTGTTGGATCGGTATCAATGCTAGACAAATAAACCAAATATGCAGTCAGAAATATATATAGTTTTGAGTCCCAATAATTAAAACTTACTTGAATAATTCTATGCGGGACGAATTATAGTTGCGCAACCAAACCGTTTCCAGGCCGCCAACGTCTGATACCCCTTTTATTATTACCGTGATAATAGAGCCATACATCAACATAATTTGTATGGTATCCGTCCAGACGACAGCTTTGATTCCACCCTGCATGTACACGAACGCTTGTCATGAAAAATTACACCTTATTTTTAATAATATATGTCCTTGTATTACAATTGCGGTGTAAAAAGTGCAAACGACGAACAAAATGCCGACTGATACATAAGCGTCGATTCCAGTAACTGTAAAAAATTAGGAAACTAAGACTAAACTGACAATTTTTACAATCGTATAAATAGCTATCACCCTGTCCTAGCGCCAAAGAAGGGCCATACGCCACAATTGACAGGTAGAACAGCTAATTGAATTAGACGATATATAGAGTGAATAGTTTTTGATAATGCAGCTGATACACGGAGCGCAGTTTACCTGTTTGATTATGAACAGCATTGATGCAAGACGCCGGATGATACGACTGAATCGAATTTCTAAATACTAATATAAACAAGTTCAATGAAAAACTAATGCAAAATACATTCAAAGGTTTAATTACAGGCGATAATTCGTAGCAAAGGCTAAATTACTAGCAGAAATTACAGCAGAAAAATAGGAAGAAAGTAATCAGACCTGATTTGCTGAAACAATTTGCAGTCGGTGGAAAATGGGCAAGTATACGTAAGAGGCGACTGGAACGCTGAGGATGATTGAAACAGCAAACCAGAGATACATTGTACCGTTTAAGTAAACATCCGTAGGGCCACCTAGTAGTGTCGTCGCTGAAAGTGAACTATAACGAAATATCCAAATTTACAAAAAATTTATTCAACTTATCGTAGTCGGCAAGCGTCAAAGTCACCATTGCTCATGCAAGTTATGTGTGTGTGACAAGAAGGATCCCCCAGAGGGTTTCAGTTTTAAAATAACCACCAGGGAGTGTGGACAGAATAAGCAAACGAGTTCCTCTTTTTGAACTCAAAAGGTTTCAGTTTCCTTATGGACTTTAACAACAAGCCTTGCATATTCAGATAACTTTCGTTAGTGCCTTTTGTTATTTACAGTTTTTTGTGTGTTTTTATGTTCTAGAAAATGATGGTTATTCAATTGTTATTTGGCTAACAAAATGTAAAATAGTTTGTTGCAGTGTCTACAGTCTAACTGTAGAATCAATTGAAAATTTTGCTAAAGACATGAATTTTGCCGCCGTAGAAACTTGAAGGTAGAAAACACGGTTTATACCTGGCGGCGAGGGACATAGCAACGGGAAACATGGGCATCTTCTTTCCACCCATCAGGTAGTCTGAGGTTGAGTTGCTGGCGCCTCGCCAAGCGTGATAAACGCCGACTAGCGACGATATTAAGAGAGTCAAAGCGAAAAAAAGATAATCCACCCAGCCGAACAGTTTCGTCCAAGAACCTTCCATGGCTGAGATATGCTGAGATTTGTATAATTGGTCAGACACTTTCTACACAATGAAAAAAACGCGCTTATAAAGAAACTAAAAAAAAAACACGAGAATAGAGTCGTCAACGACCAACGAGCCAGATGCTGTAACGGATTGGAACTGTGACTGCTTCTCTCAAACCTACTTTAGCTGACTGACTGCCATGGCAGTGTGTGTACACACTCTCTTGTAAGTTCACGGAGTGCACTTTCACAGCCTATCCTGTTAGACTGCCCATTCTTACGATTTTCTTCTATCAATCTTTTCCGCTGGCCTCTCTCTTTTCTTCTCAATGGCCTACTATCTAATCTATTTTCGCTCTTCTCTAATTTTTGCTTATGGGTGGTGTTTTCTCTCTTTTTTGCTATCTAATATAATGTGATATTTTTTGTCATTAGCTTCATTCTTGACGACGGGTTACTGACCCCTATATAGGGTCTTCCTCGACTGTATTGTAGTCAACTAAACTGCAGGCTACAATAACCCAGTTTTTTGTTCCCGCAATGGAAAACAATGAAAAAAAAAATTTTCAAGCAATTGTAAGGTACGTATACATATATTGCTACTACAATTGTGTAGTAGCAATATATGTATAAATTGTATACTGTACGTAACGTGATGTTAGGTCGGAGTAGGGAGAAGCTAATCGCAGTTACTGCACGTTTTTGTATTACCATTCATGTATTTACTATGTGAAAATGCTCGCTACAATGAACAGGTTTCTTTCGCATCGTTTCAGGCCACAAAAATGAATACGAAATGGGCTGCTCTTTTAATCAGAGACACAGCCCGATATAGATTTTCTTTGCTAGCGAGTGCCGCCACCTTTGGAGATGGCCTTTAAGCACTTCATTCATTTTTATAGACAAGCGCAATGGAAGAAAGAGAAATGTTTCTATGGAAGAGGATGTGCAGGAGATGTGGTAGAACCACTGAAAGTTAACTAGCTAGTAAATCTTCTTTAAATTGACTAAAAACACGGTATGATAAACAATGCGTATTTTCAAACTTCAGTAAAAGGAATTCAGGGATGTAAAAAGATGGGTTTTTACCAAATCTAGCCTTATGACTACATGAAGTCAAACAGACATTTCCTAATCATGAAAAAAGATGGGGCCAGGTATTAACGTAAAATAACAAAGCGAGCCTTTTAAATTGAATTATTTGACACAAGACGCAGCGGCAGAGATGAAAAATGGTTCTGAGAATAAAATGAGCGGCAATCTTGTGGAGAACTCGGTAGCCAACACTTTGCATTAGCGCTGGAAAGCAATTGTGCCTAGTCACCATGACAAATCGAATTTGAATACGTCATAGACTTCTATTCCCTTTTTTTTTAATTTCGACTGATGTGTATGGTTACATACAAAAAGATGGTGATAGCTAAATACAGTAGAGCACCAAACCGGATCTTGTTATACTTAACATTTGACGCATAACACCATAGGACTGTATAGGCCGGAACCATCATCTAGCGCCGGATAACTATAAATTTTCAAAACACAAACTAAAGTAATAATAAAAAAAGAAGGGTGGCTTGTATCGGTGATCAGAACCGAAAACAGGAACAACCGCATCGACGGTCAACTTCAAAGGGTATTTTTGTACCTATAGGTGTGTTTGTGTTAAAACCCCTCCCCATGTTCGAAGCAATCAGTCCGGGTTCCGGGCGTACTCATTATTGGTGATGGGTATGGGGATGGCTATGGTCTAGAAAATGAGCCGGCGACTGGTCATCCGACGCACTCGACGAAAATATAGGACCTAGGCTACACAGTACAGACATAGTGTGTATTACTCGAGCTATAGCTTTTGTAGTACAGCACAGCTCCGTATGTATACACAGCACAGGTAGGCTATCTCTACATGTTTATATACTACGTACGTACCCCTTTCGGATAAAGGGTGCGGTTCTTTTTTCCGCTTTCTTTTTTTTTGCCCTCTACGTCTGTTATTACGATTGCTGTGAAGGTTTTTTTCTTTATTTTGGGGGGTCTGCCGAGCTGTGAGGCCGTTAATTTGAGGGGTCATTAAATGGTGTGTAGTTCACCCCCGCATCGCCTTCCCCCTTGTTCTTTCTCGCCTCCATGTCTCTACAAACATATATACATAGATATATATATATATAGAGTACTGTACATCTATACACAGGTCTATTTCTCTTCTCTATCCCTGTCTGAACGAAACATGCCTATAGTACTGCTTCTATACACCTTCGGCTCCGGCGGTTTCGGTTTTGATGGGTCAGACGGCCGCTTCCCTACCCACCTATTTCCAGCCCACTCTAGAGACTGGAGAGCGGCAGGACGAGAGAGGCTATAGGTAGTGTTGTCGGTTCTTCTCTCTGTGTATATATAGGCGCCGATAGTTGTCAATTACAGGCCGCGCCAGCTCTTTCTATCTCTTTTGATGTTTTGTACATCTCGCTTCGAGTTTGTATATAGGTGTGTGTGTACATGGGTTGTATATCTATATAGTGGGAGGTTCCCCCAGTCTTTTGTTTTTCTTTTATCTTCTCCTTTTAGAGACTTGTCCGCTCACACTCTAGAACATCTCGATCCGCCTCCAAACCGTGCGCCCCGTACATAAAGCTTTACACGTATGCATAGCGCCAGCCTACTATATATATATATATCTATATACCTCCAGAGTAGATTTTTCGAGACACAAAAGAGTCGGCGCCGTCTCGGCAAAGCATGATCAAAAGCCTTTGACTCGTGCCAGCGCGGCCCTGCGCCAAGCCGAAGGTGCTTCATCAACACTCAATTATATAGCTAGTCAGTATTGGACCCATAGTGTACAGGCCTATGTCGATATATATACGGCAGAATAGAAAATAGAAAGGGATCTAGAAATCGATTCGAGGTAAACAAACCAATTTGTAAAACGGATTGGGAGGGAGAACGACTATTGAATTCTCGATTTTTTTTTAAATTAAGTAGAAATACAAACCTACATAACGTTCAGTTTTTAATTTTCCAAGTTTTGTTAGTTCCGTTTTCCGTTCGTTTGTTAGGCCTACCCCACCCTATGTCACCGACGCGGTTGACGAATGAGTCGCCTTATTTTCGTGTGTTAGAGAATAAATTCGGAACCTTTACAAATTCGGAATCATTTGATGGGTGACTAGGTTAAAAAAAGAAAACCACTAAATAAATTTACGAGAATCAACCTAGGCGGCTGCGTTGGCGGCGGCATCGACCGGTGGCGGCGGCGAGTCAGCAGCAACCAGGAGTTATAGTGTTCGGGTCGGACGAGTTATTTCTCTCCGTCTGAAGCAGCAAACGCGTAGCTACATAAAAAAAGAGATGCGCGCACTAGCAGTCCTGTCATTACCAGCCGATATAGTCCACCACGTTCGGCCTGTAATTTACTCCGAACTGGTCAAATTGTTATTACCTACAAAAAAAAAAGAGAGAAAAGAAAGGAGGAGGTTCCTTTGGTTGATGGAACCTGCTGCATAAAGCCCGGCGTGACACAGCGTCGCCGCGCCGCCATTGAAAAATGGAATAAAGGGAAGAAGACAAAATATAAGGGGAAAGAGCCATGATGAAGATTTCACCTGGCCTCATCGCCGCCATTCTTCTCCGTCTTTCTTTAAACAGTAGACTTCACATACGGTTTCGGACCTGACAACAACAGATGATTCTCTTCTTTCTTTTCTTTTCATAAAAATCTTCTGCTTTGACCCGACCACACAACAGTCATCCAGTAACCCTCTACCCTTCTGTTTCTCTTCACAACAGTGAGACAACAGTGGAGGTTTTTATACGTAGTACTACGTCGTCGTCCTTTATAATAGGGAAATCTCTTTTATGCGGTTTGGCAGTATATCAAACGTGCGATTCGGATCGTTTAAGAGAAAGTCTTTTGCATGGGGACCCTGTGAATTATGGGCGTGCATTTTCTCCGAGTTCTGATGCTACCCGTTCCATGCTGCACTGTCAACTGTACATCAGCAGCGACATCAGCAGGGCAATGGGCTTTGTTCCAACGCGAAGAACCTTTCGACACGCCAATCGTCAATCGTAAGTCACGTTCGCCAAGACGTCGGGTATTATCGTCTTTCCTTTTCACAATTCGTTAACCTGCTTCTTGAAAATGATTCAATAAGGCGCCGAAAACTCTTCGTGAGATTAAGGCCAGGCCTAACGTCATTTGACAGAGGTCACAACACCACTTACCGCAGTCTTAAAGTTATCTCTTGTACTTATTACTACAGTCTCTACGTGAAGTTTATGTGTATACGTATATATATAGACTCCCCTTCCATAGACTTCTTGTTCTCCCCCTCGCAGCCTCTTTATTTTACCCTTAACAGTCTTGGCGCCGCCAAAGAGATCAAGAAAAAGCCCCCCATCTTCTATTTTCACTAGAGTGAAAAGAATATATATATATATATGGATGGATTTTTTTGAAACATTGAAGAGTTTATTTTTACAAGTTTTTAAATGTTTTATTTAACGAAAGAGAAAACACATCGCCAAGCAATTTCCTCTCGTCTGATATACTATAGAGTAAAGCACCGACGGCAGGAGCAACGGATGAGGGGGGGGGGGGGGGGGAGAAAGAGAAAAAGAAGAGAAAAACAGTGCAATGTGATTAAATGCCTCGCGCACGAAACGGTTGAACCCACGTAACCATTTGACCCCAGCGCGCGGGAGTTATATATATCTTCACCAAAAGCTAGACAGTGCTGTATTTATACGTATAGGAGGATATGGGGATCGCGAGCCATAGATATCGACCCTCCTATCTTCAATCCTCCTCTCACCCCTCATCATCCCCTCTCCCTATAAAAAAGAAAAAAAGAATCGCTCAGGTCCATCCCCTTAAATCGGTTCGATCACGATATCTATCGCCAGTCGCGACCCCTTCCGACTTTTAAAGAGCCCATCACGGGGAAACGGTTTATGAGTTTGAGTAACAGACTCGTCGACGATCTAATACGGACTAAGCAATACGTTCCAATAAAGATACGGTTACGTTTTATGGTTTTTAGGCATATACTGATGTCTCATTTCAGTTAGGCTTCGTAGGCTAAACCTGTTTGGAAATTTCACCAATGGTCTATCTGGTCTTGGTAATCCTGTTCCATGCTATTTAAGAGCAACTTAAGAAAAATATAGACTATTACTGATGTATAGCTTATGGGCAACATGCGCGATTTCTCAACTCAAACTTTCTTTTATTGCGGCAAAGATGTTATGTAAACAATTTCGTCGGCGAAAAACGGTTGATTAGTTTTTTCAAGTTAACAGTTTTTGTGGCATTGAGTAAGTGTCAGTTATCCGTATAGCAACATAATCAAATAGTTTATAGACTAACCCAATAATATGTCCTTAAACAGATGGCTGCTGTGTTACGCTCTATAACAAACAGAATAAGTTGGCCTAACGTTAGTGCTCTACCGAACAGACCTGCCGCTGAGAGGGGTCGATGCTGCACACAAAAGGCCTAAGACATTTATATATACGGGGAGAGAGGGGTTGACGTGGCAGTTATCTCCTAGGCCTAGGTCGTATGTATAGAATTTTCTTCCTGATGTCTGTGGCCAAGGCATCGGCAAGTTCAGCTAATCAAGCGGGAACATGTCGCTAGAGAATCTCCCCAAATCCCTCTCTTTCGTTGGTGCATGGAGAAGCCGCCGCTGCTGTCGTAGGCCTAATAGCCTACAGTTGTCCCCTTTGGTAGCAAATATATTCATCACTCGACTTCATCCAAACAGTAAGACACTCCCTTTTGGTGGCCATTTGAAATGAACCCTCATAGTCAACTATTAATGCTGACGTAGGCTATACAGGCGGATAAAGTCTAATGCTATGAAGCAACAGAAGTGAAAGCCGTCGTTGCTGTCAAAAAGCTTATCTGTCGGCCATTGTATACATCCGACACTGTTTCCCGCACAGAGCTACGGCTGTCACTGCGTGTGCGTGGTGAAAATCACAGTCAGCTGCGGCTCATTATATGAATGAAATCAGATGACCAGGAGCATAAAAGAATGGAAGCGGACTGAGTAGTCCGAGTGATTCGCAGTTTCATATTACTTACAGCGCAGGTGTTTACATCGAAAAGATATAGGGTTTCGCGTAATATCCCTTTCAACATTCGCGTTGTAGACGGGGAAAAGAAAATCCCCTCTTTCTTGACGACAAAAAAGAGCTAATTGGATCTGCTATGCTGGCTCCGATGAACGAAGAAGAAGTTAGAAAAAATCCCAAGTCTTCGTTTGTAGGGAAGTCAAAATATTTCCAGTCGTCTTTCAAATCTAATTATGGCACCTTGATGGTTATACACAATAATGACATGCTAAAGATTGTTAAAAGCTACTCATATATAATCTGCCTTTTGTTGTTGTTGTTTAAATTCCTCGACTGCTGGATGAAAAATGTGAGATTTAAACTTGACTCTTGTGAATGTTATACGAGCCGCACTCATAACGAGAGCCTCATCATCCACGGACGTCTTTAATATTTATAAAAAACACACGAGGTTTTTCCCACTGAGGGAATGAATAGTCAAGATACTACTACATAGCAGGGCATGCAGGCTGCAGTGAGCTTGTTCCATCATGTATATGGTCTGATTATACAGACGGTGCTCCTGCACATCCGACTTGATCGACCTCCCTATCTATAAAGAGATAAGGACTGTGATTATCCGTGAGCCAATATATAAGCTATTTTCTGCCTCATCTTGATGACTATTCATTTCAACTGTACGACTAGGGCTTAATCGTCATGGCATGCAAATTTCCTTCCATGTGTGTGGTTTCATCTTTCCTTTCCATCCCGAGCGCACACACACGAAGGCACGATGGCGGTTTTCTGCTCTGATGCTTGTGAAACTGACGGAAGATGATGGGACAAAGTCCCAAAGAGACGACGAAAAAGGAGAGAAAAACGCCAAAACTATTCCTGTCGTTGATAATTATGATGATGAAGAAACAAGGCTCAATCGTAGCATAAATTGAGACACTCCCCTTCATCTATACAACTGAGCCAGATTACGATTTTTGGGGGGTCTCGACTTGAGTTTGTCATAACATCGGCGTCTATTTTTTTGTGTGTTTTGACTTGAGTCGTCCTCCGTTCACATCGTAGCTAGTACACAACAACTATTACACCGTAGAAGACGGACACTGCATTCTTGGAAACGGGTGCGCGGTCGAGAGCCATCAGCCGTCATAGAGGCGTCATATATATCAAGTTTTCCCGTAGCAACGAATGTGTAAATAACGATATATCCCGCACCGATCATAAATGCGCCCGCCACCTTCTTTTGAGAGATGGGCAACGCCCAGCAGGACATCCCCCGTGTCAAGCAGCTCTACACCGGAGAGTTGCCTCCCACCTCGTCAAGTCACGACCACAGCGCGAGTGACAAGCCCTCATGGAATAGCAACTATATAATACTTGAGTTTCTAAAAAAACTTTTTCCCCCCTTTTTTCGTTTGTATATATACATTTTCTATTAATGGCCTAACTATAGTATGTATACGCATTGTAGCCTATAGGCTAACTCTATCTGGAAAACAGCAGGATGTGAACTTCTATGCATTGTAATATATTCCGTGGATCACAAGTCTTGGTTCGTTTGGTCGAGGAGCGAATTGGGGGATGGCCCCATAATGAACCAAGTGCTGGCTTATGGGGAGAGACTTATTACATCAATACTCAAAAACCTGCTGTCAGTGGGCATAATAACCGGTTCGGCGTTCCAATCGAGACGGACATCATTCATCTTCTCGTATAAACAGTAAGAGCGAAAGGCAGCGAAAGGCAACGAGCAAGATTCTCTCTCCCCCCCCCCATCAGCTGCTGAACTCTTGGTTCCCTCTTGAATCTAGCATATACAGACTTTTCTCTCTATCTCTACAGTGTATTGCATATTAAAATCATCTCGCGCGGGGTGTGTCCTAGTGGCCTGGTGATGTTGGATGATGGAGCAGTAGATGATGATGGGCAATGTCGTTTGGGGACGTGGCCTATACGGCGCAGGCAACGTCTATCTATACGTATATAGCCGTCGAAGATGGATCATCGCCTTGGACCTTGAAGACGTCGTCGTCTCTTCCCGAGTCCGCTGTGGCTTTCTTGGCAGCCGGTCAAACATGCACTATTGATGCCGCTATATAGCCTTGGCTTTTCGGTGAGCCACTCGCCTTGTCGTCTCGTCGGCTAGCTTGTGTCTATCGATCCGCGGCCGGCCTGTATAGAAACTCGCGGATCGAGAAGGAACGCCATGATGGGCGTGGTCTTTGTCGTAGTCAAGAGAACACACTGAGGGGACGAAGCAATAAATGCGTGAGTGTATCACTAGTCTGCGATTCATCGATTGCCAATATATTCAGCTGGTCACGCTCCACCATCAAAACCTATATGGGTTGCCCTCCAAACGGCGAAAGACGATCCACTCTATGCTTAATACCCTGTCTGGACCATTTATTCCACCGTCACGCCACAGTTTACATTATTTCATGCTGCAATAGGAATGTTTTCTCTCAGACTTTATAGACCGTCGTCTTATTTTGCTCCTTTTCCAAATCATCGCTATATACGCATCGAACGATACAGAACGTTGCGACAAACTCAATTTTCCACATGGCTAAAACCTACTGGATAAGAATTGACATTTTAGGCTATTTTCGTGTTCCCATAAACCACGGTTGACCAATAGGGTACGCGCTATTAACTCGAGTATTTTTCTTTATCGTGAACTAACTTATCAATATTTAACCATATTAAGCCTAGGTTGTTACTAATAATATTTCCTAACGTTTTTTTGTCTGCGCATAAAAACTAAAAAGGTTTCCCTGAAATCAATTCCACTTTTGTCCAAGAGTGTGCTATTAAATGTTCTTGAAAAGATTAACAAATAAACTTGGAAATTTATGAAAAACCCATCTGCTGTTATTTTAAAGCCTTATCCATTCCGAGACGAGTAGAAGGAAAATTTAATATTTTTTACGGGGTAGAAGCCACAGGCGGAAAGTAAGATACGGTAATCATTCAAAGTAGTAAGGTAAATTCGATGACAGACCTTCCAAAGAAAGTTTAACAATCAGTATATGTAGCGCGTACTTTTATTCAAAATGTATGCCGGTATTATTACGCTGTTTGAAGCAATCTAGATAGTCGTGTATAAAAACGTAAAGGACTCTAGGCTAACATCATATATTCGTTCCAAAGTGATGTAGACCCGAAAGAATTTCAATGGAGGGAGACACGGCAGACTTGGAAGTAACTTTTAATACTCCTTTGATGGAAAGGTGGTGGAAGTCTGGAATAGGCTAATATTGAAGAACGGATGCATAATAAGAAGAAAAAAGAACTATAAAAAGTTTGGGTAATGCGGACCAGAAATAACCTGTGCTCTAAACCTTGAACTAACTAGCTTCGTTATATGTGAATATGACCATATAGAAACTTATTGTTGTTGGCGTCTTGGCGAGCCCGAAAAAGTTTTATTCCCTGAATTTTTGTTACATAAAATTACAGTGGGAAAAGTCAAGCCCGACCTGGTGAAGAATAAAAACCACCACGTCAACTTATTACGATGTAAAAGTCTATAGGAAAACTTTCTTTTGTGTGATGCCTGCTGCGTCGTGTTGCTAGCGCGTATATATATGCAATGTGATGTGTGTGTGTGAATATTTCCCGTCGAGTAGTAGTGAGGTCACGCTCGGCAGTTTCATTGTTTCTCGTTTCTTCATGTTTCCATTGGCTGTTGCTGCTGCAGCTGGAACGTTCATGGGAAAAAAAAGCAACAACAACAACAACTTGGAAATTGGGCGCATCGTCAGAGAGCAGGAGCGGGAGAATAAAGAAAAGCGCAGCAACAAACTTTCTAACAAATGAAACGGCCATATTTTATACGGTTTTTTCGGTTCATATCATCACGCAAGTGTCCTTTCATATATAGTAAATAAAAAGTTGAAAATTCACCAACTATGGTGGGAGAAACGACGAAGGGAGTGAAGGGACAACAGACCGTGGGCTACATAGAATTAAACTCCTCCCCGGACCATTTAAAATCTAAATGGAAAAAGTTTGATCCAATCCTGTTTTTCTCTTTCTCTCTTTCTCTCTCTTTTCCCGTGAGTGAGAGAGGGGAGGAAATCAAAAAGAATGAAAGACGTAGAATGAGAGAATGGAAAAACGCACGCACGCGGAAATCACGAACGACAACGACGCGACTAGAGGAAATATGTATGGCTTTTTCGTGAGCCACATTGCCGCCCGCTATGGATGGGTACCAAAAAAGATGGCGTCGACGACTCTTACTATTGGCCGACGCACCTGAACGCCAAGGTGCATGCAAACGCACTCGCATGGCCGACCAATGAGCGACTAGACCCGGTGGGTAATTTCTTTTTTTTTCCCCTTCTTGTTCTTCCTCTTGTTTTTTCTTTTTTTTTCGGTAGTTTCTCTGCTGGTTGTTTCCATCCATCGGCGGCGCGATGGTGCTGGAGGTGGTGTGGTGGAGGGGGCACCTCAATTATAAATGCGTTCCGCAGTGCCATCATCATTGCAGCGGCGAACACACACTCGGGCTTTGGCTCTCTGCGCTCGTCAACGAAGGGTCGGCAGAAGAAGAAACAACGGAGAAATACATGATAAAAATACTCAGAAAAAAAGAAAACCAGCCTATTCGAAATGACGGCAGACACGGCAGGGCCGAGTCTTTTGGAGTCGCCTTGCCTACTAAAAAAGTACTCGGTTCTCCACCAAGCGACAGTCCATAGAGAGCATTTTCGTCCCAAAAATTCGAGAACAATTCATCCAACTGTCGCTGCGTAGTCTAATACAATGAAAAAACGATTGAAATACGTCGATAATTGTGTTCTTTTAGGTACAAGACTCAATAACCGTTATTCAGCTCAGACTAGGACAGAAGCCTACGTATTTTATCAAGTTTAGTTGTAGGTTATAGAGTAGGTAGTAGTCAGACAGAGTTGCCGGTGTTATTGATTCAACAATGCTGACGTGTTGACTGATTCCTCTAGCAGCAACTGGCTCACCATCAAGCACTGTTGCTGCTACTCTGCTGATGCCAAGACTCTTCCCGCGTGACTGCGCAATTATACACGGCACACGCAGCAGAAGCAAAGTTCACAAAGTCAATGATCGTGGCGGTAATGAGGTGACGCGACCCTCAGCAGAGAAACGGCGGCGGTTTATTTATAGAGGTCGCAAGTCCCCAAACTCCCTCTTCCGTCCTTCGCTACTGGAAATATTTTTGCGGCGGCTTAACGACGTTCTGTCGCATCGCGTAGCAGTAGCTGTAGCGATGCAGCAGTGCTAGCTAGCGCAATCCACGATGATGAGGTCAGAGAAAAAGAGAAACGTCTCAGTAAAAACGAAACAAAGAAACTACAGAGGGACGATGACTCGAGTTGTTGTTGCTGTGCATTTATATACGATACGATACGATATCCGTTTTCTCTTAACTCGTATATATCGAGATGATTGAATTCAAGAAGCGCCGAGAACTGTCATTATCCATCTAGACAGGGACATGTGCCTCGTGTGATGCATGGGCACCTATCGATCGCCTTTCCAACGACATATGCTGCTTCTGCTGACGCTGCACGATCGTATCAATCATGGAAATCGATGCTGATGCCCGTCACAACAATCGCATCAACTACTATGGTATTATAATCGTATTACGCGTGAATGCAATTCACAATTCCTATTGTATATGAATAAGAAACTGAACTCTTATGGCATTCACCGCTTTTCACATATATTTATTCAAAACTTCCATTATTATTAGCTTATTCTATGTTCAAAACAATGACGGCGAATATCCGCCAGGAATTTCAGCCCGTTATAGGCCTACACTCTATCTACTGGCTTGTCTACTGGTCTAAAATAACTTGACGATAAAATCTGCGCAAGTTATTTGTAACATTAGGCCTACGCAAGTACACAGAAGACGCCGATCGCAATAGATTGACAAACCATGTAAAAGGGCTCTTAAAACGGTGAGCTGATTTGATCTGAATAATAATACGCCATTTGTCGTGGGTGCTAAGTGCAACGGATGGAAACATTCCCTTCCAGATGGATAATAAATCAAGAGGCTTTCAGAATTTTGCTTAAGAGAGTGTTTTTTTTATCCTTCTTCTTTTCCTCTCGGTGCGTAATCGGTTGCGTAGCATTCCGACAGCATCATCCGGATTATTGAGAGAGCCATTGAGAGGGGATTTTTCTCCCCGCAGAAGAGCGAGAGAAGGAAAAGAAGACGTACAAGTCTGAGCTGCTGGTTGTCACCGGCCCGTGCCGCCGTCGCCACCGCCATCACTCCTGGAACTTGCTAGCTCCTCATACCACTGGAATCTATTCGTCTGTTAAGGAAAAAGGAGATACGATAACCGTGACAACTAGAAAACGAAAACCAAAATAAGGGAAAAGGGGGAAAAAAACTCGGTCACGTGCATCTAATTTGACCGTCTTGTCGTAAGACTCGTATAGTCTTTTCGCTTTTCTCCTTTTGACTATTACGCTACTTAATTGAAACCGGCGTTTCGAAACAAAAACAGTTCAAGATGGGGAGCTGGTCCGGTCTCTCTCCATTTGTACACTATATACTACCCGACTGCCGCATTTCTATTTTGACAAAGATGGGGCTTTTCAAAATGATTTGTCATCATTTGTGTGCTTCAAATGTTGCAGCAACCTTTTGTGCTGTATCATCCGCTATCAAAGCAACGGGTTGGCAGCGCTAGAAGAAAAAAGGGTAAAATATAGATATGATATAGCTAGAGAGTCTAGAATTCCTTTCTTATTGGGACGTGTTTGTCCTTTGGCGATTTCCGCGTTTTTCTGCTAGGATTTGCTCTGTGAAACTCTATAGCCTAGTCTGCTAAACCGCAGCGCCTGGGTTCATGAGCTTAGGCCTACAGTACAAGTCAGGCATAGCCTACAGACTGACGCTTCGTCGCAGGCTATGTCCGCGGTGTCCCTTGGTTCTCAAACAAAAGTGAACTATAGTTTATAGCCTACTATTTTGTGACGACCCTACCCTACATTGATATATATTTCGGGTGTTGATCACCATTTTGCGCATCGAAACCTATATCGCACAGTTTTCTGGAACGCTGCCCGATCGCGGTTCATAAAACCTACTGCTTCAGGAGGAACACGAGCGGAAACGGCACCGCCGCGTGACTAGCTTTTCTTCTGGTATTTATAGACATGTTCCTAGGCAGCAGCAGATAATTTTCTTTCTGGCGACCTCGATCCAACACAACTTGGGAAATAATCTACTCGATTAACTGTAACGAACATCGGTTCTGTGGTGTTTTTTTTCCCTATGCGGACTTTAAGGTTTATGCAGCACTTGGTCATCCTCATTGAAACTCGGTTCGAATGGCTATCAAGTTCATTCGATGTAGACTAGGCTGCAACTGTTGCCAACCGTATTTGCCAAGTAGAAATTGAATATATACGTATGTGTATGTGCAACAGTATAATCGCCAAAGAACAGTAACAATTTCCCAAATTTCAAAATCCACAATGACGATGTAAGCTAGAGGACGAGTTGCTTATATATTGTATTAGCTTCTGTTAATCAATAGAATTACGGTTTATTACAATACTATTTGAAAAGGCTTAAAATATTCGGCGGCCCGTCCAGCTATCCACCTGCTGGATAATACTAGCCAGTGAGAAAGTTGATGAATTGAGAGCATGTCATTGATTCAAATTGATGGTCGTTGTCGTTGGTGCCCGCTTCTTCTTCTCCTTTTGCTGGGTGCGCTTGCCGCTGCTTCTTTCTACAGTATATTATACTCGGCGAAGCAGATGATCATTCACCTTCTGGATTACGATCTAATACGATTATAATTGGTCCTGGGCGCCTTGTTATCCAGCATATGGCCTTGAAATACAATAAGAATAAGAATAATATATACTGAATAACTCTTGCTTGGACCATGGTCGATGACTCGGTCATTCATCCGCCCCGAAACTGATGACGATCTAACTCTACTATACTACAGCACTCCATAAGCATGCCTCTACATGTATACATCACATTCTGAATTTCTGACTGATGGCGCATGCACAAAAGACAGGGCTCTAAGTGTGTCCGTGCCGTCTGCCGACGACGAACGAGCAGCAGCAGCAGCAGCCGGCTGTAAAAACCTAATGCTATATGAACAGACCGGAGCAGTGAAAACCATATGATTACGATGCAATAACCGAAAAACCCGCATCAACAGTAGCAGGCTAGCAGCGCGGCCATTACATCGGGATCAAATTGAAAGACTGAAGAACATCTATCAGGAAGTCATAAAACCTGTTTCCTATAATCGACGAATGGTGAATATTAAAGTGTTAATACAAGAGGAAAGTGGTAGCCTCTATCTATATACTTATGATCGTAATGTTGTTATTTTTCCTTCATTTTCCGTTCGACTTCTTTTCTCCTTCTTGTCTGTTCCATTTCGATTATACTGTTTCTGGCTATAATGGGAGCGAAAAAAGGGAAAAGACGACTTCCAATCAGTCCCCACATACTCGTTATCTATATTAATCCGCCGGATGGAAAAATGCGGTCAAGTCTCGTACTTGAAAAGGTAAGAAAATAAAAAAAGGTTCAAGTACTATTCACTGGAGGAGGTGCATCAGTTCCCGTTGAACACCGCATGGGACCGTGATTATTGTAATAAACCACCCAAAACTCTTCCCTCCGCTGAAAGTTGAACGACATCCAACCGCATCTAGTTCACTCTGTTTATATACGAAAGCCATAGATTTACGATGGAAATCATCATTCCTTGCTGACGGCATGCTGCTGCAGCACTTGTCGCCGTCGTGCCGAACCTTAGATTATCAGGACGGCGCTGAGAGCCTCGAGTCTTTTCGTCGCATTCTACCCGCCGATCACTGTCAGAGCTCTTCGTGTATATGAGCAGCAGCAGCAGCATCGTTGGGACTCGACTTGCCGTACTTTTTTTCCATTCGGCTAAATCATAATCACCCGAAAGTAAATATACGACGACAACGACGACGAGGTCTCCTCGTCCAAGTCAACTTTGGCCGCGGCTCCGCCGTTCTAGTTGTTGTGCGGGAAAACGCGGACTACAATGCAAGGAAGGAGGTGGTGGTGGAGGAGGATTTTCGGCTTGAAAAGGAGGATAGGGGATGGGTACTGGGGGGGAAGTGGGGCGGAGCGCGCCGGAGCTTTGACTGGTTCGTGTGTGCACGGTCATTAATTTGAAGGAGTAGGGAGGAGTGGGGGGGAGTGGGGAGGCGGAGGGTAGGTTAAATTGTTCATAATGATACAGTGCCGCTCGCGGCGCGCGGGAATATATATAAAGGGGGAGGAGCAGGGCAGCAGCCGAAGAGGAAAAAAGCCAAAGAAAAAGGAAAAAGAAAGAAAAAACAATGGCGTCCATCTCTTTGCCTAAAGGTCTTTTTCTCTTTTCTCTTATCTTTTTTTTTTCGTTGTTCCTTTACCAGCTCTTCTTCTTCTTCTTCTTCTGACTCCGTCCTATCCGCGCCTTTCCTATAAAGCGACTCCATCATTTTATAAAACACGAAAATCAAAAGATTATTCGGCGGGCGCCTTGGATATAAAAAAGGGGCATCAGCCAATCAAGATGCAGCGTCACTATCATCAAGAATTCATGGCCTTAGAAGGCGAAATGAAACTTTTTCTCTCTCCCAAAACTATGTAAGATATTGATGACGAATGGCCTTGCGACGGCGCTATCGATATTCTCTGCGGCCGACCAACAAGCGGGGCGAGAGAACAGAAAAACCTGCTCGAGGATCCGATGACGATTGCCGATTTCCAACAGCTGGTTAAGCACGATGAACGTAGCAGCAGCTAGTATGTAATTTGTCAATGGCGATCGGGTTCTCATTAATTAGCGTCTACATCATTAGTCAGCGCATTGGAGTTGCACAGCACCTCAACGGCTCAACCCATATTAGTCTTGACTAACTATAAGGGCCATCACATAGGCGTAGCGCTATATTTGACTGACAACTTTTCATCACCGACGTCGGGTAGACCGCGCGAGACTGCCCTGATGTGTGTATAGACACAGAAGAATGGATGATGATGGGTTGGGGAAGTGAGGCGTTGCGGCTGGTGATTGCGATCGCTCGTCAACTCTTATGATTATTATTTCTTTCGTGTTTTCTTATTTCTCCGTCTTCTTCTTCTTTCTTGTGTTCTTCCTTCTTTTCTTTCGTTTCCCCTCGCGGTGAACAAACGCGCTGATGGGCGGAACGGTGAAAACGCGGCCGCAGTTATTATCATTTCGTTTCTCTCCTTTTTGTCAAAGCCTCCGTCGCCTCATCTAGCCCTCGTCTATATGCCTACGCGCTAGCTGCAACAACCTTAAAGTTAACCAAACTCTATACTTTCTGTTCGACTGAAAATCTACACAGCCTTGACACGGTCTAAGCTCTTGTTTACGTATTGTTTTCCCCAGCAATATTGAAACGAAAACATATTATTGGAGAATCAAAACATGAAAAGTTTTTGGCCGATGGAAAATCTTTCCCTCGACGGCCTGACCTTTTTTCTTCTTTCGTTTACTCCTCCTTGTTTTGAAGGATCAAGTGGGAGGTGCTGCGGGGGCGTGAAAAAAAAAATAGCCGACCGGTCGGCGTGCGCTCGGCTACGGGTCCGCCGTCCGCCGTCGCTCCCACAGCATCATGTTGTTTGGAGCGAAAACAACAGGCATAACACACACATCTATAGGCTGGCAAAACGCATGTCGAACACTCTTGGAAATGCTTAATTGCCGGTTACAAGGCAAGAGCAGCAAGACGGACGCTTGTTTTTTTTTCGGAGGGGTTTATTTTTCTCCTAGCTCGGTTCGACCAACAGCAGAAGAAGAAAGACAACAACAGAAAAGAAAAAGGGCAACGGGGAGAGTCGGAGAAAAGGGGAAAGAACCGATCGGCTTTTTTTAGACACCGTCTAATTAGAGCGGGCGTGACAGCGCGGAGGGCCCAGCACAAGAGCCAAAGCAGAGAGAGAGAGAGACGGACCGGTATCAAACAAAAGGCCAACAACAACTCTTTTCCTCCCCCGTCTCTTTCTCTCTCTCTCTCTCTATCTCGAGTCGACGTAGAGTTTCCCTCATCCGAATGGGGGTGTGTTGTTGGCCGGCCGGGAAGAGCTAGAGAAGAGCGACCACTGGAACATGGTGTTTAAAACTCCCCAACTCATTCGGCATCAAACGAGCGCCGCGCGAAACAACTTGTTGTACACCTATCCAGAAATTACACACGGCCGTTGTTACTGAACAAAAAGAAACGCATTGTTAATTGTGTTGATTTATTTGAAAATCATACAGAGTAGAGTTGTAGTAGTCTATGTATCGCCCGCTCGTCAAGTATACAGCCCAACAGCAATTGCAGGCTAGGCTATAGCTATAGCTGACCCACTCTAATAAAAATATAAAATAGAGAATTGAAGAAATAAGTTTCAAGACTTGTAATAATATTAACGGTCTGTGAATGAATAACCAATCCAACAGCGAAACAACCACCAGGACCTTAATTGAAGTCGGAAAAGGATGTCTTGAAAACGATTTTCGAGCGATTGAATCCATTCGAAATAAGCGACTAGCTGGTACTTCACTAGCCCTCTGGCAGCCAACGTCTGGCCTAATAATAGACGTGCGTCATTCACGCTAATGATTGCGTAGTAGGTTATACCTATAAAACACCTTCCCATAACCCGCAGACGTGTCCGTGGAAACTCTTTTCATTCCGGTAACGGCAACATTACCACTGAGAAGTTGCTGCGTTGATAAATGAGGATTTATTATTATTTAATTCTCACCGTCGGCTTGTCTTATAGGAGGAAAACCAAACACAAATTTTCCTTTTTTATTGGTTGCGCTTCCTTTTTGGCAGCGCATTATTACACAGTGGTGTTGCGCACAACTGGGAGAGAAAAAAAAATATGTTCCGGTCGTTTCAACAACCAACTCACGGATTTTTCATATTTACTATTATATTTTATTATATCTTTCTTTCCCTCAGCTGCACCGCCCGGCGAAGGAAAAGCCGAAAGTTTGGTTGCATAGCAGAGAGACGAAAAAGCGTTGCGGCGAGCGTGGGCGAATTCTGTCACTGTCGGAGAGAAAGTTGATAATAATCCAATCAGCAGATGATGGATGGCGTGTTTGAAGCGTCTGGGGTGATTGACATTTTTTACGCGGATATGATAGTATATTCCATCCCGTAGAGCGCAGCAAGACAGACGAAACCGTCAGTTAAAGCGCTACTGCTATACCGACAGTGTGTGCGCGCGCTCGGTAGACTACGACTATAAGAGGCGCGGCAGATGGGACAGCTCTTTACAGATAAGTCACTGGGGCAAATAATTTGAGTCGCATCTGAAAGAGTTCAGGTTACAGACGGCTCGCCGCTAGGCCGAGCTGATCGTCATCATCAACACTGCGAGCGCGTCAACAACATAACAGGAGCTGCCGTGTCTGTGCCGTATCCTAGCGGCGGCGGCGGCGGCTTGTTATCCACAAGAGAGCCGAGATAACCTTTTTGGGGGAAAAAAAAGGTCCGAGAAGTTACGTCTTAATGTTGCTGATGATGTCACATGAGGAGTTAAGTAGTCAACAACAAGATTATTATCGGTCGGAGAAGAGGCAGTAGGGCGCAGAAAATGCGCGACGAGAAGAAGAAGGTTTTTTTGTGGCTTTTTAATGAGGTCGTCGCTCTCCTCTTCTTCTTGCTCCCTTTTCCCCTACCCTCCTTCCTATACGCTACGTACTCTGATGGCCGTCACATATGTGTGTGACATTCTTCGCGCTGTGTTGGCGACACTGATGGCCCGCTCGGCGGTTGACGGTTTTCCACAGTGCTCCCTCTTTTCTCTCTCTACAGATTTCGCCAATCACACAGAACCGGTACAGTACAAGTACGGTTAGGTAGATCACCAGCAGGTAGAATATGTACAAGTGTAGCACTGTTCGCTCGAGCGTAGCCCTTATCGCTCTACAAGTGACATTATTACCATTGTCATTCCCCGCGATCGTTATTACGAGGTTGGTGACAGTCGCTGCGGAATTGAGAAACGCCACCATATAATGACGAATCTCGACTTGCGGTGTTATTACGTGATTCCTCGGGTATTAGCCTATATCTATATATACACACGGAGGAATAACAATAACTCTACGTGTAAAATACAACCACCGATGGTGATAAATTATAGTTTGGAAATGTAATGGAATTAAGGTTCAGCATTCAGTGTTACTATAGGTGATTTTCAGCTATATAGGTTCAATAAAGCTTCCTCCCGCCTATCGCCCTCCCACACCCGAAAACCTTCGACTCTGGAAACATCAACTGCCGCATCCACCCACTGATTTAGGGAGAGAGAGAAGAAAAAGAAATGATGTTTCTCGAATGCGCGCAAGGGCTGTATAGCGCACTAGCAACATCAGCATCGATCAAACCCCTTTTCGGGATGATGGACGGATCCTCCCTCGGCCCGGCTCCGTCCGTACATCCAGCTCCGGCTCGACTGCGCAGCACACAGAATGTATATCAAATTCGCGTGCGTACGCGCGTCTACCTTAATTATATACATCTTCCTCTTCTTCTTTTCCCCTGTGCGCTGCGCAGAGTATATATGAGCCGGCCTAGGTAGACGAGTGCCGGTAGAGTACCGTACCCTATACGTATACGTATACAGGACTGTGCGCGATCGACGGTGAATTATTATCGCATTGGGCTGTTGCTCGATGGCCACGGCCGACCTTATAATTGTTGAGTGGGAGTTATCCATCAGCCCCCCTGGACGACCCAGAGCCTAGACTATGCCCAACCAGCACGTAGACTCCAGTACGCGGACGGTCCCCAATGTTTCCACATTTCTTCTCATATTATTGGTTGTATTCAGGCCCTTTTCCAACGTATACTCTGTGTATAGACTGTTTTTCCCCAAAAATATAGGAGAGACGAGAAAAAGAAAAAGAAAAACTTTTATGAAATAATTGCCGGGTGTCCGTCGTAGCAGAGTGGGCGAGGTGGCGACTGACCGATGTGGATTCCAGTCCTCTCCAACAACAACAACAACAATAGAAAACAGCAAGAAAAATAGAATTAAAAAAGAGAGAGAGAGAGAGACTAGGCTAGTTTTCTGACGCTCGATTATGAACGGCGGATATGGTAAAAAGAACTGTAAACTGAGGGAGAGACGGACGGACGGACGGACGCAGGAAGTGAGAGGGGACAAACACGTCCTGTACTCTCTATAGACATTGAACATACAGTCATACACATAAATAGGCGCGCATAAAGGAGGATATAGGTGCGGAGCGGGGTAGTATCGAATAACATCAGCCGGTGACTAGAGGACACGCCCATTTGTCGATGTCTCCTCTCTAACCTGTGTAGCCTACCTGACGGACTACTGACATGTTCCAGGTCTCGAACGGGCTTCCTTTTTCTCTCTCCCGAACCTTGTCCAGGGTCTCGTCCTCAGATACATATTATGGGCTAGCAGACAATGACAATCCAATTAGCTACTTGGCCGGATCAGTCTTTTTGGCCGGGTCACTCCCTTTCTAATCCTGTTTGCCTAAATATGAGAAATCATCGCTGCCGCTCCATGTCGATGTAGGCTGTAGGCTATCCCGTGCGGATTGGAGAAATCGACCCGCCGCTCTAAATGGATCAACTTGCTGCGCGGCTGTTGTCGTCGCCATCAGTCAAGTTCGTGCTGTTGGTGCAATATGGAATGGATGGCCGTACGCTACGTCGTGACGGACGGATCAATTGTTGTCGTCGTCGATTCGATACGTGAGAACCGTCGATGGAGGAAGTGGTAAAGCGGGGCGAAATTAAGGTCCGCTATATGCCATCGAAACCGAATCGAGTCGGTGGATGCGCTGGCTCGATCGAATCCCAATTTGTCGCCGAGACCGTCATCGCCAAACCCCCTTCATCTCCTCCTACCCACTCGGCTCCGTCTGCCGTCGTCGTCGAAGATTATAGCCATTTGCGTAAAGAGGTGGGCTGCGCTAGAACCTATACGCGGACTAGAGTACTATCAGCTACTGTGTAGACAGCACATGCTGCTCTTAGTTCCCTGCGTGCTGCTGCTGCAGAGAAAGCGGGCGTTTCGCGGTTACAATATCGACGTTGGTGGAGGAAAAAGAGAGAATAAGGCAATAGAAACGGACGTTTCGATCCCGACGCTGTCGACCTGTCGACCCGACTTGTACTCCAACACCGTCGCAGGCACTGTGCTCTGTGTCTTAGCGGTGGGCGGTAGGAGCAAGTCCCCTTTCTTGTGTAATATATCGATCCCACCCAAAAAGAACGGCTGAGGGATCGACGTACTCTTCACTGCGTCGGGTTATAGGCCTAAAAAACGCAGGAAGACACAGTGTATATGGAGGGGCGGCGGTGGAAAGAGGGAGACGTCTTGAAATGTCGGTCGACCGTGAGCCGGGCGACTTTGAACCGTCGCCGCGTCCGCCATTTATCAACGGCAAGATGGTAGAGCACTGAAAGAGAGATATTTGTCACTGGAATGCGTTGCGCGCCCAAAAGGACGCAAAGATCTCTGCGACACATGGCACGCGTTATTATCCAGCACCGCACAGACAGTATATAGAGCTCCTTCTTCTCTTGTCCCGTAACCCAACTTACACCGTAAAGCAAGTTTATCGTTCGAAACGCAGACGTATATATTATAAAAGTCTCTACTGCTGCTTTTTTTTTGTTCTATTCTAAGCGCAACGACCATTAAAATGAAGAATTGTTGGCCCTTTCGGAGACGTTACATTTACCCCCGTAAACGTCTAAGGCTTCGCCAATAAGCTCAAGAGAGGGGGATCGAGTTGGAATGCGTCGTCTCCATACAATATATATATAGTGTTTTTCATTAGGAGCACGACGAACGAGAGAACACGGACAGTTGATGGCGTGCGGATTTTCTCATGTCGATTTCCTCCTTTTCGTTGTTTTTTTTTTCTCGGTTTTTTTTTCTGTGTTATTTTTATTTTTATTCTTTTTTTTTTGTTCCCCCTTTCTGTCTCTATTTCCTGGTTCCATCATGGATCATTGCTCTCTTTTCTCCCCTTTTTCTCCGAGCTGCTGCTACCGTAATACATGATGCCGTTTCGAGTTAAGTTTGGACGGTCGCGTGATGGCCCCACGCACGCCGCTCACGAACGAAACGGCCACAGTGTCATTCAACTTCATCAAAAATGAGCGACGTAACTCTTCGTCGTAGGCTAAACCACCGCGCCGAGTGTTCTGCCCTCAGCTTATTACATTTTTTCGACTTTTTTTTCTGGTTGTTGTTGTTGTTTTCGAGTCATTTCAGCCAATTGAATTACGACAACAACAAAAAAAAAAGAGAAAGAGAGGTCGAATAGAAAATTCATTTCGAATGGAAAAATTTCCCAAATAATAAATCATCCAGGCTCCTCTTTTTCCGCCATATTTTCAACCATGATTAGCAGTCGTAAATAAAGCTTCATGGCGATAGTAATTTACTCTATTGAAGCAATTTCGTCCGATCAACCCTCCGTGGTTTTGCATCAAGTGGGTAGTCTAATGATTTATTGATAAAATGGCGACGGCTGAAGCGTTTAGATATAAGGAGTATGGGAGGAGTCACAGAGGAAGAGTATAGAGGAATAAAAAAGAAGAAAAAAATGATAATCATGGCGCCGAGTCGGGGCTGCTGATGGGAACCAACCAGTTACGAGAGAGAGAAAAGACCCAAAGTGGAAACTACATAGCGTGTCCGCGGGAATTTTCTTCCTTCGTTTCCTTTTGTCTTCGTTTTTTTTCCCGCTCTCCCGGGCGCATCCGTCGCCTATACGCTGTTGCTGCGGTCGTTATATGTTCCTCTTTCTTCGCTGCAAGAATTCCATCGTAGATTAAAGCTATGCGCCTTCCTCGTGGTCGACTTCCTCGCCAGCTCATTGGTTCGCGTACTCAAAGTATGTATATAATGCGCTGCTGGAGAGAGATAAAAAGAAAAAAAAAGAATAAGGTTATATAGCTTATATAGAATGAACAATAAACAAAGAAAAGACGAGTCAACAATGGCGGCCCCGGGAGTCGTATCTATAAGCTTTTCCAACCGTCTTATAAGCCGCTGCCGCCATGAATAGAAAATAATACAGCCGATGATAAGTATCGACCGGCTTCAAACAGGTCTGATGCCGCCGAAGACCCGTCGGATACGTCATAGTGCTGGTCAGGAAAAAATCGTCCTCTTTTCGTCCTTCAAACTTTTATTTACATGGAGAGAGACCGAGCTATTCATACCAGCACGACTGGAACGCGGCCAATTCTTCCCAGCGCTCGTCCTAATCTAAAGCCATCATAATGGAGACGATGCGGCTTTGCATTTAAATCTTAATTCGATGCGACGTTTTTTCTTCTCTCAAGTCATCAGCCGAAAGTTCATAAAGTTCGCACACCTTTAACTCCGATAGGCCTGTCGCGCTTTTAATGCATTTGGCTGTCTCTTTTTAAAAAATTTCATCGTTTCGTGATGATTTCTTTCTTTTTGTTTTCCTTCCCAGCGCATCATCAACGGGTCACAGTTCAGCACGCAAGGTTCGTAGACCTTTTTACTACTGCTTGTAGATCACGTCAAGGAATATTACCGGTACCGTACGTTTCTGAGCCACTTTGAAGGTGGCACGACAATTTTGGCACGATCGTCGCTTCGGTCAGAGACGGTGATTATCAGCCTATGATTTTCATTGGATATATATTTGAAAGGTATTTTCTCGTTGAGTTGTTGCCCTGTTGGCCAGTGACATCTGCCGGCCGAGTTCCAACAACACAAGGCCTCGTTAAAGTTCAAGAAGTCTTTTAAAGACTCGGCTACTGTGATGGTTCAGTAGCAGATGTTCCTTCATCCTGTCAGACCGTGACCGGCAATCTTTTGGAATCACACTGTTTTGTAACAAAAAAAGGGAAGGCAGGCTTCTAGAAAATGTAATAAAGTCGAGAAAAAGGGCTCGTAGTTAAAAGAAGGGATTAACGGTTGCGCTACGGACTTGATTAGCTGTTGGTCTTGTTCCAGCAGGAGCTCTGCTGCCTCTTTCCTTCAAATGTTAACAACATACTATGAAAGTATCTATGGAGCTTTGTTGCTGAGAATGTAGGGAAGACGTTGTCGATGACTTTGTCCTTTTTTTCCATTCCGTTCTCACGCCCGACGAGTTCCTACAAAAGACGCTTCAATTGCATTACTGAGATGCACTCGGATCCGATTTTGCATAATATACGCTGTATATATATATATAGTCTAACGTACATGAATGGATCGGTATTGTGTTGCATTTCCGTCTCATTCATCCGGCAGCAAGAGCTCCTCAAACAGTTTGATGGATCAGATTTCTTAATCGCTGAGGCGGCTGACGAGAGGGTGTGTTGAGATACTTAGACGAAGAATACTGTGGCGACAGCGACCCGTGAAATCGGTTGAATTGTATCCGTCTGCCGTACGTATATGCAAAACAAAACTCCTCCAACCGGTCCTGATGGTCCACAGGCATCGTCAGACAGAGAGACAGGAGGTGGGCGATGAATGGTCTCGATGTGTATACAGTATAGGACTTTTTCGGGCCGAACAGAGGAGGTGTTCGATACGGGATGACAGTTTGGCGCGGCCGGGGGGCCGGTTCAGAGACAGGCCTCGTCCATTATGGTGTATATATAAGAAGGTGACAAGGATATCAAGAGTCTTTTCTCGTGAAAAGAGAAGGTGGGTGGTTGGGGGTGGATGGGGGAGGTAGTGGGAGGTGGAGAAGGTGTGGTCCGTTCCTCCTCCGGAGTGACAGCTCGGGTGCTTCCCTTGCCAGCCCGCGCGCGTGAGGGCCAGCAACGGCCATAACAGACGTTACATTACATTTCTTCTTCTTCTTCTTCTTCTGCTTTCAAGCCCATCTTGGACGAGCCTCCGTTGCCGGACTGCGCCACACACGAGTGTCAGTCATCGCGCCGACTCGCTGATGATGGGGATGTTGATGATGATCATCATCATGCGTGCAAAAGTCAAAGAGAGACTGAAACAATCAGAAAATCGACCGAGTTGGGCCGGGTGGAGGCGGAGCTTAAACGCAGCGCTCTAAGAAGAAGATGGGCGAAACGGAGAGAGAGAGAAAAAAAATGAAATAAGCAAAGGGCTCCTTATGGATGGGCGGAGTAGGAGGAGTGTACGAGTGGCCGTCCTCTCGGCATCATTGGTTCCAGCCCTCCTCCAATTGTTGCCCGCAAGACTCGCGGAGCCCCGAGTGTGCCATCCAGTTCCGCCCCTCCCTATAGAGGGACTCGCGACTCGATCCGTTTTTTCCCCGCTTTTTTCCCGTGTTGTTGTTGGGGAAAAAGGGGGAAGAGCTTCGGGCCGGCGTGCGTACGTGCGTGTGGGTGACGCCCATCAACGCCCCATTCCTCGCCACACCTCCTCCAGGGGGGGTTTCCTCCATACTTTTTTTTTTTTTGTTAGACTCTCTTTTTCGGGTATCCATCTTGATGTAGACTTCTTTTTTTCTTTTTTTTTTTTGTTGCCTGCTCGCTTCAACCCCATATGTAGCGGCCCACCCTCCGTGCCGGTGGGAGGTTGTGCTAGTCGCCTTCTAAGGCGAAAGAGGAGAGAAAAGAGGGAAGGTACCGCCCCTCTCTCTCAGCAGTGCTCCCTGCTTCTGGCCCTTGTTGCTCGCGGTCGTCGATGAAAGACCAGCGATTCCAGCGCTCCGACTCTCGGCAGAACTTGCTGAAGCGGCGTCCAGTGCGGGCCGCAGCTCTTTTCACTCTCCGAGAAAGAAAAAAAATATAGAAAAGAAATTCGATTTTTCTTATTTTTTTTTCTCTCACTCATTCCCCGTTGAGTCCATCCACAGTTCGATTGTGCTTTTTACAATTCTCCGCTCGGACTGTTATTTATCTCCAACAAATTTTGTGCGACTACAATTTTCCAGCGAACGTTTTTTTGATTCTCTGACGGAAGAGAACTTATTTCTCAATTTTCTTTCGATCCGTCAGTAGTGGTCGACAGTGTCATCAACGACTGAGACATCGTGTTCTTCTCAGAACATCATCCAATAACCCTTTGGCTCCAGCCGTTGAAATTGCAACAACAACAACAAAAGTGCGCGTTTTTTTTCGTTTACCCAGTGAACTTGTCTGAGATCCAATCGGTCGTCCCCGCTAAATCGCCATCATGTTGACCGACGTACCGGGAATGTTGACCCGAGCCGGGTTATACCCACACAGCCAGCCGACGGCGGCCGTCATTCACGACAAATCGGTAAGTCATCATCGATTTTTTTTCCGTATCCTATCTTTTTCTTGTTTTACTATTTTTGGGTTTTATTATAGAAGCGCGTTGGGTATAAATTTAGTAATAGGGCAAGAGGGTTAGAAACTTTAATCGGCGGTCATTGGTTTTTTAAGAGAGAGAGAGAGTATTTTTTTTCTTTGATTCTCTGCCGTGTTGTGCGCTAACGTTTAAACGATCGCTGGTGCCGAATGTGTGTGTGCGCGCGCCGTGCCGTATAATTGACTCTGTGTGCTGTGCTGTGCGCGCTGCCGGGCTGCCGAACCGACCGACCGCGCAGACGAACTCATTTGGTCCGGGGTGAGACAGACGGTCGCCTCCTTCTATTCGGCGCCGCCGCTTCCTTCTAAGGGGGGAAGAAGAAGAAGAAGAAAAAAAGCCAAAGTATCTTTATAGAAAAAGGCAGCACAGAGAGAGCCTAAGAAGAAGAAGAAGAAGAAGTAGTCGAAGAAGGAAAAAGATGGGGATTTGACCTCGCCGATGGTATAATCATCACCGGCTCCAAACACCTTTTCCTTCCCAATCCTCTTCTTCTTCTTCTTTTTTATTTTATTTTATTTTTTTCTCTCTCCTATAGACCTTTCTTTTTCCTACCTCCTCTTTCTTTACCTCTCGTGCTATCCCACATAAAAGTCCGCCAGGTCCATTACATTCAGAGAGGCTCCTCTTCTTCTTCTTCTCCTTCTTCTAAGAGGGTTCATTGATTTACATTCTAATGACTTGATATTAGTTAGAGACTGAATGGAGAGATATCGTTGATTGTATCAACCGAATATGTATACATCTAGTTGTATTGGGAGAAATGAAGGGGGAAAAAGAAAAACCCAAAACAAATCAAAGGGTCGAAAGCAGCATAGACGCTCTTTGGAGCCGTGTGGAAAAACGGGCACGAGCAAGCCAAGTGGGGGCCCATGGAACGGATTATTCATCAGTCATGTCGACGGGTGTCGCGTGATCGCCTAACTTGCTGCGGCCCAATTTAACGAGTCCGTAGATAATCTAGTCGGTGCCGGCCGCGTGCAGGTTCTCTCTCTCTGTCTGTCTGTCTCTTCTTTCTTTTCTGTACTATATACATATATGTATATTAGATATGTATTTGTGTTGTGTCTGGCTGGACTGGCTGGCAGAGATTTCGTGACGCTGACACGCAGCCGCATCGGCTGAGCAACTATATAGTAGGCTAGGCCAATGATGATGGCGCGGTGGCAACCGAGCCCGTAACAGATGTCGCTGTGCGGTTTTCTCTGACTTAAATAGCGAGAACATCCTTGTTTTAACAAGCGACGACAAAGATCTCGAGTCGTGAACTTACCATCGCATACTTGTCACCTTGTAAAAAGAGATCTGTCCCAACCGATAAGGACGACGAACCTTTTTTCCCTCGCACCCTCTCTTTCGTCGTTTGTTCTTCATCAAGACGATCTCAATCGCTTTCGGTATGTTGACTCTCTCTCTCTCGAGTCGTGTTTGCTCCGTCTATTTTCGCCTTGAGCATTAGGCTAATACACAAAAGTTTTAAAGAGGGGGGCCTACTATAGTAGGAGAAGAACACCCTTGTTGATGGATGCGCATCCGCCGCGACCTCCATCCCTAACCCCCTTAGTCGAAGGAGAAGAGGAAGAGTTTCTTCGAAGAGACGCCAGTGTTAAAATATCATTGCCGTGTAACGAGCTTTCTTGGTGGGGACGACGATGATGATGAAGTGCCTATCCGTGTAAAATGTCTCTCGTGCGCTCGTGTGGTCCGTCCGTTGCTCGGATGATTGTATCTACGACGCCAGTTAGCTCTGGCCATTATTTAGCCCTCATCAAGAGACGGCGAGCCGTATTATAGCTCCTAAGGTATTTGCCCAGGAAAAATACAATAGGAGGACCACCCCGTTGGCTAACGAGACAGTGTAAATGAAGGCAGCAAAATCAATGATTAGTTAACCATTTTCTTGTCGAGGAGGAGGAGGAGGAGGCCAAGCAGCTCGAGGAAAGGAATCGATAGACCGGCGCCGTACAGAGAGAGAGAGCCAAAAAAAAAAAAGAGTGTCGGTCGATATTGATTGCGTTTCGGCACACACAGAGTCGCCTATCACGCACAAAAGAAAAAGAAGAAGAAGGCCAATGAAGAAGAGATAAATAATGGCGGTGCTGCTGCTTCTTTCCTGTTGGACTCTTCAGGGCTCTTTGGCTCGTTTTTCCTCTCTGACGTTCTTCGTCTCTAAGACAAGATTCTACGTACTAGCGCATCTCCCCTATAGCTCGTTGGCCGAGGCTGCCACTCGATCATGCCAGCGTGTCACAAACAGGCAACACCATTATCAACAGTTGCCCCTTTTTTCTCTTCTTCTTCTTCTTTTTGAACTTGTTCGCCTTTTTCTCCAGCTCAACCACCGAAAAACGCCGCTTGGGAAATAGAATTGTACAACTACTAGTCATTTCATAGATGGAAAAACCCAATCTTCCATTCGCCGAGCGTTCCAGTTCACCTCATTATCTTTGATGCGGATTGCGCGCGTTGATGTCCGGGATGAATTCCGCCACTCGCGTGTGCAATCGCCTCCAGCTCTCTCTCTCTCGCTTTCTGGCCGTATAAAGTTCTTTGGGCTCGTGGTCTTCCCCTTACACTGCTCGTGCACGTACGCACAGTGTTAGTTGCCTTGTGTTCCAGCAAGTACAACGATAATTGGGCCTAAGGAATCCGAGCTCAAAAAAAAAGTCACTTTCTGGCGCGTATTTCCTACACTGCGTGATCATGACGCCCGAGCTGCGTGATGACGACTTTTTCGGGGTGCATATATATATATATAGCCGAGTGTTTTTTGAGTAGTACTAGTCGAGAGAGAGAGAGAAATGAAGGGCATGCAGCAGCCTTCAGGGAAAAAAAACTAAGACAAGACGTTTGAAAACAAGAAGAAGAAACCACCAAGGTCTCCGTTTTCAAGTTCCCCTTCCTCGGTGTAGGCTACTGCCGAATAGCTAACAGAAAGAAAAAGGAAAAAGAAAAAAGAGAAGAAAATAGAGGAAAGTAAGAAGTTGAACTGTCTGTCTGTAAATCTCCCATCAGTTGCCGAACTAATAGCCTCGTACTACTCGATAGATGGCCTGAAGCCAAGCAGCAGCAGCCCCAACCGAGAGTTCCATATGGGTTCAATCAGAGGGAAAAAATTGTTACGTGTTGTCTGTGCGCGCGGAGGGCAAAAAGAGAAAAAATAACAATTGGGCAATTATGAAATCATCTCTCGTATTCGAAACTATGTAAGTTTGGGTTTGAGGGAAATTCGATCGAGAAATGCACGCCGCCGCCGCTGCTGTCGGCGCGGATACATTGTCACTGCCGTCTACATATCCGAAGAAGAAGAAAAAAAAATGTAAAAGAAACGGATCCCGTTTCACAGCATTGACGGAATGTTATTAGAGAGGGAAAGTATTAATGTAAAATGTCACCGATGCGCGAAAACAATAGCCTAAATACGGAGGTTGCTCATGATGACGACGGCACGTAGGCAGCACACAGCGGGGTCTCTCTATAGTCTAATGAGACAGCTGCCCTCCGCACATTTCGGCTACTATATATTTCTACAAAGAGAATATTTCTCCATCACGCTCGGAATTTCCGATTCGAACCGACACAAATGTGAAATAGCCCGTCGTTGTTGTCGTCGTCGCAGTCGTCGGCAGTGGCGTCAGACGCGCCACCGGTAACGCTTTTCGTGTGGAGTAGATAACCGGAAGGGGGCGGTCACCCCCGAACGAGTCCTACACGTTTTCTTTCGGCCCTTCGTCTTTTTTTTTCTCTCTTGTTGCTTGTTGTTTTTCTCTTTCTGTTTCTCTGTTTCTCTGACTCGTTGCGCGTTTTCGGCGGTCGCGCTTAGCTTAGTGCAACGACGGAGCCGCAACTCCAATTACATACAGTGTCAATAAATAAGATTCCTTCCGCCGTTCTTGTCATCGTTCGATTCATTTGATTAGCGCGCCTCCCTTCAACATATTTTTCGGGATCGTCTTTCCCGGGCGCAGATTATTCTATGACGCGATTTCAGACTTCAGTCTTTCTTTTGCCGAGAGAATACAGATTGCGTGTCTCTCTTCTCTCTCTCTCTTTTTATTGTTATTATTTCTATCCTCTTTCCGAACGTGTTCTGTCGGCTGTGCTTTACCTGCGAGGGGCGATTTCATCCCCCTTCTCGTCTCTACTTTTTTTTCTTCTTAGTTCACCTTCTATTATCATGTGAATGAGCCTGTGGGGTCCACCTTTTTCCCTTACAGCCTAATGCTGGCCATGTTCAGCCCCGAAAAAAAAACCGGTAAAAAAAAGATGGCCTCCAGCATGCATCCAGCCAATAACAAAGTAAAAAAAATATAAAAATTAGAAGGAAGAAAAAAAGAGAGAAGAAAACAAATCTGAAGAATCTAATAAAAATACGAGAAACTCTTTTTTTTTCTTCTTTCTTTATTTTTATACGATAACATTTCATTGGATTCCGAAAATGAGAGCCGGCGACTATATAGTAGGCTATTGGCGTATGGCCTCCGTTCTCTTTATTAGATTTCCTTTACCCACGTGAAGCAAGTGCACGGGACGATGATGATGATGATGAGAGTGAACGTGTATATATATATATACTATATACTGCTAACTATTACTAACTGTGTACGTAGGTGCACTAACTCCATGGGAAATCAGCTTTTCTTTCCAGCGCACCCTGCCGAGAACTCTTATTCTCTTGGCCGTTGCCGTTTCCGCTTTTATAAACATTACCACTGTGTACTAATATTAAAAACGAGCTGAGGAAACATTTGAGATGAAGTGCAGGGTCTATATATAAGAGAGAACAGAGAAGCTAGAAATATTAAAGTTATTAGGCGACGAAAAACCCCGCGGACACCCACACCACACGTACTAGAAACACAAAGTCTAAGAAAAGACAACAACAATTCGGTTTAATGGGACGAAACCGCCCGACTTTCTTACGTACTCTTACATTAGACTCTATATACATTCGACTGCTGCACCTTATGTAATTGGAAATGAAATGCAATCGAGCGCTTCGCTATAGTGTAGTGCGCATTCAGAGAGAAATTCGATTTTTTACAGCCCGGGCATAAAAATATATACTCGCCCGGCAAGACACCGCACACTCCGCTGTTTGTCGCTGTTCACAAAATGCTCATTTCCATCTTGTTTTTCTTTCCCTTTACTTCGATCGCGGCGATGTGAAGAAGAGAGAGAGGAAAAAGAGAAAAAAAAAACGACGATGTAACCAGCAACGGCTGCCTATAGAAAACAGAGCGAGCGGCGAGGTCGATGAAGTGTCAAATAAGGCCTATTGATAGATATTACGATGAGGGAAAATGGTTGGCCCTTTACAATAGTCGCCCAGCAAGAGCCCGACCGAAAGAAAAAAAGCCTTGCTATACATATATATACGCGAACAGCACGCAGGGAACATATAACCTATTGTTTTTTTGCGGCGCCAAGGGTTTTCCTCCGTCGCGGTTCTCTCCATTTTGTGTAAGCGCGCTATAGTGGCAAATTTGTCGCTATAAAAATCCCCCCCACCTTTTGCTCATTGAACAACCTCTCCTCCTGCCCTCATTCACTGTATCAATAAGCTCTGCGCACATCGCCTCCAGTGATATTATAGCGGCAGATTCGGATAGATGTATATATTTATAGACGAAATCGGCGGTAAATGAATGTAACCCCCCATAGCAACTTGAGGCCAAATGAATGCGCCATTTTGACACGCCGCTAAAAAGGTTTTTCAACCACAAAGATAGGCGCTCTCTCGGTCGGTGCTGTTGAACTTAGGCCTAAAATGCAGCGCAGCTTACCCTTTTGGCCGAATCGGATTTTTTCCTGATTCGAATTAGTGCTGCCTTGTCGATCGATATTAATGAAGCAGCCGCTCGGTGACGTGCGATGAAAAGGGTCCCATGCAGTTTTCAAGCCAACCGTCCCTTAAATATGTATTGAGGTGAAATGGGGTTTGCAAGTATTGGGATAGGGTCTGTCTCTCTGTGTTTTTTTTTCTCTTTCTCTCTTTCCCTTTGGCGCGCGCATCATTTGTCGATGGTCCAGCCGCAGCCGGCGGTGGCTACAGCCGTCTGTGCAATTTGTCCGGTCTTTGATTCGGCTCATTTGCGATTAGAGCACACTAGAATGAGCCCGCGTTTTGCCCGTCGCCGTCGTCTGTTGAATATTGGATTAGCCTCGAGAGCATATGCCCTCCCTCGCCCCCTAACTGCATCCAGCGCTCTCTCGGCCTAACTAACCCAATAGTCGCAATCAGCTCCATCACCGATTCAACACAAGATCACACATAGCTAATTGAATCTATTCATTCTGCCACGGGGCTAGCCGTTCATAGGCCTATTCCTAGTCGGCCCTGGTCGAGGCCTAATACCAACGAAACGCATAATGAACCGACGGAATTGGAGGCAATAAACCCAGAGCAGCAGAGTTTCGAATCGCTGCTCTCCAAAAAGAAGAAGACGAGCACGGCAGCAGCAGAGCCGGCCGTTCCAGAAAGGAAAAAGAAAAACGATACGTTTGTGTTTGTGTTATTCAAATTTATTCCCAGCTGCGGCTGATGCTTCTGCGGCCGACTCGAGGGCTCTGAATATAGGCCGCGGCTGGTGATCGATGAGAGCGGGCCTAATCGTAAACAAGAGAGAGAGCTAGACTAGACCAGATAGATGATTCTCTCTCTAACGGGCACAGCAAGTCTGATATTTCTCGCTGATTTAAATAGACATCGTGTAGTAACAGTGACATCACTCCGTCGGCGGATTAGCGGAAAATGTCAATGGGGGGGTCAAGGCGTTGATAGTCGAATAACATATATATATATACCTGCCCATCTAGGCCACAAAAGCAAGCGAAAAGCTGGCAACAAATGTAATACACGAGAGAAGGGTATGGTAAGCAGCTCTGGGGAGCACTTTCATTGTGTCGTCTGTAAGCAGCTGCCGTTTGTATCGAGGTGCCTCTTTTTTTGGCCGTCCTGCTGGTTCAACTGTCAAACAGCATCCCTCTCCCAGTTTTGGCGACAAATGGACGGACCACCACCTTTTGACACCTACAGCGCACCCCCGAAATGTTCCTTATGCCTCTCTCGAGCGTCACAATTGGGGAACAGGAGGTAATAGGACGATATGTGTCCCAAGCTAGGGGGGTCATCCGAGCAAACAGTTGTCGCGCTCTCTTTGCGCCCTAATCGTCGCCGACAAGAGTGCTGCTCCTACTATAATACTATAACACATAGAGCCCTTGAATGGGCGATAAGCCGATTTTCACTTGATTCCGCCATCCGCGCGGTTCCGTATGTAACAACCGTGTATATATGTTGTTGTAGGCCTATAGAAGAACATATAGGCCTATGGTTACATTCCGTCTAGATGATGAAGGGGGGATTTGCACAAGCTTTTATGCGCAGCTTTTCATGAGGCTCTCTGAACTGTTGAAAACACGCCGAGAGAGAAAAGAGGCGGGGTCGCCAGGTAGCCAGGGCTCTTGTACAAACTTTGATGCCATTCAGAGTTTGTGTGTTTTGTGTCTGTCTATTCAGCAAAGAGAGAGAGAGAGGACCCCGACATCTTTGTTGGTTTTGTGCTCAAGTGCTGCTGCTTCTGCCACTGGACAAACAACAACCATCTCATTCACTGCTGCTGCTACTTTCGGCTAATATACACCGCACCATCATCGTATGCCCAGTCAAGAGAGAATCAAGTTTTTTTATTCAGCGGCGGAAGCAAAAGTATTCTATAGGCTATTCACTTCGGCCTACTTTGACGGCGATGACGTCTTTTTTGGGTGGAATCACGACCACGGCCACCAATGACGTCGAATGGCTCTTTTCTTTTGTTTCTCCAAAGGAAGTGAAGAAAGTCCATCTCTGTAGCCAATATACGTAAGCGGTATAGACTCAATGGCCTAGGAAAAGAACGACTACACCACCACAGAACGTTAGGCCAACGCTCTTTGTCTGCGCTCGAAATGTGTTACTGTACAATTCCACCGTCGATGAGTAATGGCAGCAAGTGTCACGCAGCAGCCAGAAACCGTGTGTCTTTTTTTTCTTTTTTCCTTCTTCCTTTCTGGATGCCTTGCTTTTATCGAAAAGCAAGTTGCTGCCTTAACATTATGTCGACCTGTTCACAGACTAAACGAACCGGAGAACAACACGTAGAGCGCAATAGGCCGACCGATCGCGGCGACTGGTCGAAAAAGACAACAAACTCGCGAGCTATACAGATTGTATTCAATTCGTAACCTAGAGACGGAATCCAGACTATGCCAGAGAGAGAAAAAGTGAAGGTAAAAAAAAAGAAGTAGAGAAAGCAGAAGATTGGCCTTCATCATCATCATCGCCATCATCATCATCAACGGCAACAGCAGAAGCAGAAGAAGCAGCAGCCCCCGCTGGGCTGGACGCGCTTCTGATGGTTTTTCTCTCTTTTTTTTTCTCTCTCTCCTTCTTCTACCTTTTCAAGGGGAAATGTATATATAAGGCAGAGTAAAAGAAACAGAAAAGGAGAACCGAAATATATGTAAGAAAATAAAATGAAAAAAAAGGGGCTCCGCCGTCCGAGCGAGGTAGTATAGTAGACTCTCGGCTATATAAAAAACCCATAAGTTAGTCACCTGTCGAAGTTGGAGGAGGTCGGCTGGCGCCGTGTCTGCCTCTACTCTAACCGGCTACACCGCCACAGCCTCATAGACACCATAGGCCTATATTGTTGTGTATACGCAGAGGAGTTGGCAGTTGATGCCGACACCGTATGGTCTCTCCTCGGCGAGAGCGCAATGTCGAAAGAGAGAGAATAGAAAAAAAGAAGAAGAAGAAGAAGGGCCGCTCGGCGCTTATAGGCAACGAGGAGTCCTGGCAGACTGATACGATGATCCGAGACCAATCAAATCATCTTCAATCTTGGTTTGGTGTCGACGGAGACCATACAACCCCGACTGGAAGAAAACCTTCTTCTTCCTTTTCTAGTTTGGTGCGGTCATTTGCATTTCAGCGTCATCCATTCTCTGTGTGCTGAGGGGTGAAGTATTATACAGTCTATATAGGCCTATGATGGCTCATCCATCAACCGACGGGCTAGCCGACCATTCTGATTCAAACTGACGCACACACGAGCCCGGGATCTTTATAACAAAAAAACAAAAAAAGTAAAACCTTTTGCCACTAAATAGCTGGTCCAGGCTCAATTGTTTAGTTCCTCTTTTCCAAAAAAGAAAAAACGAAAAATCTTTCCCTATTGAATTCTTTCGAAAGCATTTTGTAGAATTGCGCGACGAGTTGAAATCGATTTTCTCCTGATTGGCCTTGTTCCCGCCATTACGATGCGCCGTGCTCTTTCTCTCTCTCTCTCTCTGCCTCACTCACTCCAGCCGACCGCAGGTTTTAGATTGCTGAGCAAACACGACATGACAGCCCACGTATATACGACTGTATATGGGGAGAAAACAACCGAAAAAAGTTGCATGCGCCCTCCGATGAATAACAGCTTTTTATAGAGCTCTGCCATCTTTGTGGTTGGCAGTTTTTTATTTTATTTTGGCTGTTTCTCTCTCAAGCGTGTAGCCATTAAAAAAAAGGAGAAGAGAGAAGATAAGAACGAGAAGAAAAAAGAAAGAGAGTGAGAGAGAAGAGCTCATCTATCAATCGGCAGCAGAAGGAAGACCGCGGAGACCGGATATCAAATCGATCAGTCGTTATATCGGCGCTGGCTTTATATACCCCTCACAGCCCTCACAGCAAAGTGCCGTCCAACTATTTAAAGATCAATTTTTCTCGCAACCGTAGCGCGCTTATATTCTGCTGCTGCTTGTGTTCCTGATCGGTGGTGTAGAGCTGGTAGCATCATCAGTCTCTCGGAACTTTTTTTTTTCTCCCTTTTCTAAGTGATGGCCCCCGACTGCGCGGAGGCCCTTCCGCAGCGGCAGGCGGTCGATGGTTATATTCTCAATAGGGTCACAAAAAAAGCGCTACCTGCCTTTTTCAATGTACTCTTTATCTATCTATAGGTATATCTATCTATCTGTCTATCTTGTTAATCCTATAGAGAGAAAGATGGAGATAAAAAGCCAGAAGGGAAGCCGGTCGTAAATTTCTCACTAGTCCAACAGCTCGGCCACCGAGTGCCAAAACTGATTATGTTTCTAATTTGGCAGCCCGATCCATCTTGGAATTCAAACTTAAATACAAAAGTCGCATCGACTTCTCTGAGCTGATGCTGTCCATTTGAAATTCCGTCGGCCAGCTAAGAGAAGACAAAGTTGATTAAAGCGCTAGGCGAGGCCAAGGTAATTTGCCGCTTATAGAGTAGCGGCCAAAGAGTTTAATGAGCTTATGTGGATGGTACTGCAGCAGGAGCAGCAGCGGCGCCGAGCGACATTTATATTCGTCTCGTCGATTACAGCGATAAAATATTATACGACGACGAGAGGGAATAGACTACTACGACTACTATGTAGACCGCAGCGAACGAAAGCAGTTAGACACAGCGACCAGTCAGAGGAACAAATGCTGAGCGCTTCTCTGGCGCGGCTGCCGTTGCTCCTGTTAATTCTTTCCGTGCATAAGATCGGTATGGCTGTTGGAGAGGACTCCTCGTCTATATAGCAGGAGCCAGTAGTCTGCTGCTGCTGTAGCCTATAGTGCGTGTTGCGTGTTAGAAATGCTCTCTTTACGACACCCCACCACCGCCGCCGCCACCACCCAACCACCGACAAAACAAAAAAAAATGGGGAGAAAAAGAAAAAGAAAAAAAAGAAAACCGCGGCGATGAACGAACGAATGGCGCTCCTGCACGGCTTGCATCCCCTCGCCACCACCATCTCCCTCCGGAAACCGTGACATTCGGTCGTTAGGTGCCGTACATAATATTCTTTCTTTCTTTCCTCTCTTTGTGCTCCGACCAGTAGGTATATACGTATATATATATGTAGCGTATACATACCAAGGCCGGCTACCATCACAGTTTAGATGGGGCACTGCCAGACAACCAAGGAATATAATATAGGCCCAGGATAGAAAAATTTGTCGTCGTCATCCGATAGTCTACCAGCCAATGAAGAGGAGGTCGAGTCTTTTTTGTTTTTCTTTTGTTTTTCCTCGTCGTTCGTTTTCTTTTTCGCACGTTCCGATAAACGGTCGCGGTCGATATGTGCTAGTGGCACGGCAGCTGCCAAAATGATATCGACCGCGTCTGCTGCTGCTTGCGTGGTAAAGAAAACAAAACACGGAGTTTCTTTTTTCCCGCAGCAGCGGATTTCCCCATTTCGAGAAACAAAGATTTTAATAAGAAAAGCCAAGAAAAAAAGAAGAAGAAGAAGAAGAAGACGTGAATAAATTAATGAGAGAGAAAGAATAGCTCGCAGAACAAAAGGTCGTTCTCAGGCTCCTTTATGCCTTCCATGCTGTTGACACGCCTCGAGGGCTCCGGCAATCCTGAGGTATTTTTTCCAGTCTGAGGGTTGGCTCTTTTTTTTTCTTTTTTTCTTTTTTTCGGCCGAGGAAACCGGATAAGGTATAGATAGCGACGTTCTCCTATATACTATGTATATACACATACATATCTAGATATATACTACCTTTATTTCATATGTTGGGGAAAGAAACGAAAGGGAAAGAAGAAAAAAAAATCATTTTCGAAAATGTTGTAGATAATGGACTCTCCACGTCACTATTACCGAAACTTACGACTTTTTGGAGGTTATCCCACCAGCCAACCGGGTCTTTTTTTTCTTCTTTATAGTTATGAACATTTTTTATGTTGCCTCCTATACTACTACTACTACTACCAGACGTTATATATGTTTCAACCCTCCTCTTATAGTCCTGTTGGGGCAGTCAAGGCACGCCATTGGCCGTCGTCTACCTCGGTTGCCTTGACAACCCCAAAGGAAAATCGTCTCGTTATAAAATTGGGGATAGCCAAGATGGAAGACAACAGAGTTAGAGAGAGAGAGAACCCCTCGGAAAGAAAGAGGGGATTGGACAAGAAAGGGACGATCTAATCGTCTAATTGGATCGGACCAATGGCTCTCCACCGAACGCTACGAGGAAAAAACAAAGACGTCCCCAATGAACTGCTTCCCTTTTTTTTCTCTCGTCTCTCTCAGACGAACGGCGCCAAAAACCGCTCGTCAAGTGACAAGAAAGAGAATCAAGGGGAACTCGATCGTATCAAGCCCCGTCATCAGACGACCATTAGCGCCTTTGCTCTTATCTCGTCTCTTTTTTTACCTTTTTCTTGCGCCGTTTTTGAAAGAAAAAGAAAAAGTGATGTCGAGGAAACCTTTTTAGAGGGGGAGAGGGACATAATTGGTCGAGTGGTAAGGTACCGTTGTGGGGGCTATATGCCGCTATGTTCGGTCTCATCTCTTGTGTGTGCGACAACTTTGTACAAGAGCAGATGAGAAGATAGAAAGAAGAAAAAAGAGGAGGTCCAACAGCGACGTACAAAGACATCGCCGCCACCGTTTTTCGGCCGGAGAAAGAAAAGGAATAAATACAAAATATATTTTGAAATAAGAAAAAAACTAGTAGTCATGGCGCTCGGTCATTCTTGGCCGGTCACACGCTTGGCGCCATCCTTGATCAATTACCTAATGTGTCGTCCCCTTTATAATAAGAATCAAAAGACGCGGAGCGCGGCGGCTCTCTGCTGCGGTGGCGGCTCCCGGTCGACGGGCCGATGAAAAGACTCGACGGCTCCAATCGGAGCTGTGGATCGGCGGCTGAAGGAAGAAAAAAGAAGCGCTGAGCCGACTCATCGTCGAGTGCGGCGGCGATGATCCTAATCATCTTTTTTGCCGGCCACATTATTCTCCGTGTCTCTTTTATAGCCGTCCATACAGTATAATATAAAGATGATGCTGCTGCTGTTGACTGTCACTTCTGGGAAATTTTTCACAAGAACCGAAACCCGAGAAGCGCGTTTTCTTTTTTTTTCTTTCCTTTTAGACTTTTTTTTTTAAATAGACGACGCGGCGCGAGCTGATATTCTTATAGAGTGTCTATACAGCCGACGCAATGGGTGTAATCCGAGCTGGGGATTTTCTGTTGCTTTTTTTTCTCTCTCTCTCTCGCTCATTTTTCATGACAGACGAAACAAAAAGTGGACAATGGGGGGAAAGGAATAAGACAGTGGAGGGATCAAGTTCAATCGCGGCGCCGAAAGGAATCAAATCTAATCGGATGAAATTGCGCGAATTGCATTCTGGCTCGTAATCAAAATACCCCGGAATTTTCAATCAAGACAACCTTTTGAACTTGCGGCGCTCTCGCAATTAACGCGGAAGTTTACAAAAAAAATTTCTTTTCATAGTACAACAAACTTGAAACGACAAGGAAAACAAGACTATGTGATGAGACTGTTGAGCTTGGGCGGGCCGTTATGTATATATAGCTTGTTTTCCGTCCGTCTCTATAGCTTTTCTTGCCCTTTTTTATTTTTGGGTTGTGTGTTGGGTTGTTGCAGTTCTTGTGCCGCGTGGCGGTGTATATTGGTGGCGGGGGGTTTCGGCTGTGCCAGGGCGTGTCCCGCCGCTCACGCACATCTCGACGAAGGCGATTGGCCGTCGCTCTCTTCCTCCTCTCCCCCCAACTGAAATAAAAATAGGCAACGGGCACGAGATTGGATCTATAAGAGACTCTGTGAGGTTAAGAGCCTTTGCTGGCAGACACAAAGTGAGCGCGCGTTGATCTCCATCCAAAACTCTCGATGAGCAATTATCGGTAATGAACACCGCGAGGCGCGCGCGTTCCGGCACACTTTTCACCGGCCCGTCTCTTCTTCTTCTTCTTTTTTTTGTGGGGTTCTCAAAAAATTAAATTTCTGTTGATAAGAAGCGGAAGAGAGCTAGAAGGAGCTAGAGAATTCAATTAATGAACTGGAATATTTGTTGACATTAGGCACAAGAGGCTCAGGCAGCGGCGGCTGCAGCGGCGGCGGCGGCGGCCGGTCTGACGGCCGGCGTCCACGGTCTGCTCCACTCCAAATCGAGGCTGTGGCATTCGGAGAAAGACATTCTGGTATGTCCTCTTTTTCGGCACACCTCAACATTTCTTCCCTTCATTATTTTATCTTTCAATTGCTTCATATTTGCACATCTTTCTCTACTGCCTCATCCTGCTTGTTTTTTCTTGGAACCGCTTATTTTCCCTCTTCGTCTAATCAATCATTACTTTACACCGCACCGATTTGTGAGTGATCTGCCGCAGTGCTAGAAGTTAGTACAGCGCCGGTTGCGTGACGCTGTCTAGTGACAAAAGGTGTGTGGGTAGCTGAGGAGCCCGGCACGATAGAACGTAATCAAATGTGGAAAAAAGAAAAGAGAAAGAAAGAAGAAGTAAACCGAAAATGTGGTACCGTACTATAGGGGAAACAACAAGAGAAAAAAAAAGGCGTCGGGGCGGTTGACACAACTGTCGTTCAATGTATAGTACGCACAATATAGACACAGTCGATAGGGGCCGGGGAATAAACACACGACGTGTCGCTCGACACCTCCCTCGGCACTTGGCCACTCCCTCGACGTCCAATACTAGTCGACCGGCGCGTTGTGTCGGACGCGCAATCAGTCACGTGTCTCGTCAATTCCAACGGGATTTTTGTCAGACACGCTCGATGCTACAACAACAACAACATAGCGGACACGGAGACACAAATTCATCGTAGACAAACAAGCGGGGGAGCCGCTTTTTTTTTATTTTGGGAATCGAAGCCGATGCCTTTTCCCATCGAGACCTACCGCAGACGACCGCCACAACATTTTTCGCTTTCCTTCTCGTCAAATTCTGATTGAGAGCGCGCCAAATGATTGACACTTGTCAGCGCGCTGGTCGTTACAATTTTAAACAAACGAGACCACCGTGTCCGTTGGATTATAGATGCGCCATTGTCTTTTTCTCTATTCGTTAGCATCAGTGACATAGCTTACCTTACCCCAGTGATATAAAACTTGTTCATTCATTCATTCAGCAGCCGGGGTGGTCTATTGCTCTTCATCCTATACACACACATCGAACTGATACGGCCGCTCATTTTCATTTGCTTTGAATACGACAACTCCTTGTTCCATGGTCCTATTTAGTAGAGGGCTCTATATATATATATATATATATCTTTTGACTGACTCTGTTCCGTTCATCTCGTCATCTCCGCCCATCTTCTTCTTCTTTTAACCCCCGGTCGCGGTGTCCCTTTGAATGCGTGCTGGAACAAGGGTCTACTATAATGAAGTCTAGTGAACATCCAGGATCGTCTTCTTTTCCCTTTCTATCTCTCGGGGGAGAAACAAACTTTGAATTTCCCACAAACGGATTCGTGGAGAGGGAGAGAGAGACCCAGTCCAGCGGCTCACCAGTGGGCGGAGGTGTACTGTATATCAACCTTTTTCCCTTCTTTTTCTTTTTCTGCCCTCCTTTCGACTGTATTTTTAATTTTTATAGCGCGCGTGGGGGTGGCCGTTCGTCTTTTTGCCGCTCGTATATATATATACCTTTCTTCTTCTTCTGCTGGTTCCAGTCTGTATTTCCTCCGCCGCGCGCGCTCCCCGGCCCTAATACAAACGGATCTAGTATAAAGTTTGGAAAGGGAATGAATAAAAGGCAAACCAATATTGAACTTTGGCTTCTTTTGTTCCGTCTCTCTTTCTCGCCTTTACGACCCTCTTTGGTACGGTGCAGGGGGAAGAGACCGACTGGAACGCGTCCTCCTATCGGGCTGTATGTTTTTCTCTTGGCCGTGCAATATAACCCCAAGATGGGTCAATGGTCTTAGCGCGTCTCATTAAAATGCTAAAGAGGCCATTTCAACACGGTTTGACGAGCTAGTCCATATAATTTCGGTTGTTGTTGAAAGAAGGGGAAAAGGGGGGAAATTTGAGTTGAGAGAACTATTAGCACTGCAGCAGCTGATTGATGTGATTTTTTTTCTCGTTTCAACAGGAGCATCCAGGATTGAGAGGCACACCGTTGGCCATGCTGGCCGCCCAGTGCAGCAAACTGTCGTCCAAGAGTCCGCCTCCATTGGCTGACGCTGCCGTCGGCAAGGGATTCCACCCGTGGAAGAAATCGTCGGCAAGCGCCGCCTCCACTGGCAGCACGACGACATCATCCAGTACGTCGACGACCACCAGCGGCAACAACACTCTGGCCACGTCCTCCTCGTCCAACAGCGTCAACAACAACAACACTCAGTCCTTCAACGGCGTCTCACAGAACGGGCAGCAACGCCAGACGGCCACGACCACCAGCACCAGCGCCTCGTCCGTCACCAGTTTAGGAGCCGGACTCGGCATGGGTTATCCGCACCACCAGAGACCCGGAATGGGAGCCACAGCCGCCACATCTTATGGTGGTGACTTGTATTTCAGCCATCCGCAAGCGCCGGACATGTACTCGCGCACGGCCCACCATCCCTACGAGCAGGCGTGGCAGTTCCAGCAGCACGTCAAACAAGAAGCGGCCAGTGTCAACGGGTCCAGCTGGTGGGATATGCACCAAGCGGCAGCCGCTGGCGGATGGCTGGACATGAGCGGAGCTACGGCGATGCCGTCGCATCATACCTCGGCAATGCACGCGGCTGCGGCCGCCGCCGCCGCCTCGGCCGCCTACTCCAGCGACTACTCGGCCTCGCTGGCTGCGGCCGGCAGCACGGCCCATTTGCTCTCGACTGGACAACACCTGCTGCAGGACACGTACAAATCGATGCAACAACACCACTCGTCCGTCACGGCACCTTTCGGCGTCGGTCTGGGAACGGCCGGACATCAAGCGACGGCCGCGTCCGTCTCTTCCGCCGCCACATCAGCCCATCAGGTAAATTGACTTTTTTCATTTGAATTTATTTTTGAAATTCCTTTTTGATGGAGAAACTAAATTTTGAATTGTGATTGGACGAATAGGTTCCGTCGCCTCGCTCGTCGCGTCGCTACACGGGCCGAGCCACTTGCGACTGCCCCAACTGCCAGGAGGCGGACCGTCTGGGCCCTGCCGGCGCCCATTTGCGCAAGCGCAACATCCACAGTTGCCACATCCCCGGCTGCGGCAAAGTCTATGGGAAGACGTCGCACTTGAAAGCCCATCTGCGCTGGCACACGGGCGAGCGTCCGTTCGTCTGCAACTGGCTCTTCTGCGGCAAAAGATTCACCCGCTCCGACGAGCTGCAGCGCCACTTGCGGACCCACACGGGCGAGAAGCGCTTCGCCTGCCCGGTTTGCAACAAGCGTTTCATGCGCTCCGATCACCTCAGCAAGCACGTCAAGACGCACAGCGCTGGCGGTGGAGGCGGAAGCGGCGGAGGCACCGGCAGCGGAGGCAGCGGTAAGGGAGGATCCAGCAGTTGCGGATCCTGTTCGGAATCGGAAGAAGGCGCCGATGATCAGAACAGCCAATCTGAACCGCCAGGTAGCGTCAGCTCGCCCGGAGCCAATTCTTCCGTCAACAGCCCGACTCCGGTCCAGCAGCAGCAGCAGCAACAACAGCAACAACAACAACAACAGCAACAACAGCAGCAGCAACAGTTGCACCACCCCCACCATTTGCCGATCGTCGGCCACCATCCCCACCATCCGCACCACCACCATCATAATATGATGATGCTCCAGCATCACACGGACATGCACCACCACCATCAGCAGGTTATGCACTCGCTTCACCATCCGCACCATCAGCTTGGCATCGGCCACCACGCCGGACACCACCACCTGGGCGTCGTCGACGCTGTCGGCGACCACATCAAGTCCGGCCATTGATGATTCAACAGCGAAAAACAACAAGTCGCCTCGGCCAAAATTAAAAAAGAAAATAAAAAAATATGCGAAAAAATCCAGACGAACCAATGAAAAAGAGTTTTGGCGACCATTGTCCTCCTCCTCCTACTTACGCTACTTTTATCCGCGCTCGCATTTGTCTCTGCCCATCTCTTAATCTCTATGTGAATATATATTTACTTCATCCCCCATCAAACATTAAACAAAAAAATATTATATATAATCAGCCGTGTGATGTGCGTGTGCGGCCATTTCTTTTTTTTTCGCTGTTCCGCGTGACAATTGTCGTTGTTTTTCTTTTCTTTCCGAGAAGAAAACAAATCAACCGTGTTTTCTCTTTTTTGTGTACGTCTGTGTGGAATGGGAACCGTATATATACGGACCCGCCCTTAAATCCCCCCACCCCTATATCCGAACAATGAACGAAAAAATAAAAGGTAAACTGAAACGGAGAGACGCCGGTCGGAATCAGCATCGGATAACGGTTCCGAACCGACGGGCCAGTCTCGCCGTTGAGTATATTTCTTGTGTGTTTCCAGTAATGTTTCCACCCAATGCTTTTTTGTTTTGAAAATTTTTTGTGTTATTAAAGACGACATTGGAAATATAAAAATGATTAAAAAAAAGAAAAAAGAAAAACAGAGAGAAAATAGCCTCAAGAAAAATATTGGTAAAAATGGAAGCCTTCATTGGCGTATTATAGGGACGATAAATTGCCCTCCCCGAGCAGCTCCAGGAAAATAGCTGGGCGCTATCGCCTGTATTATAGAGTATCTGAATGGATAACGACGACATGTCAGAATGAAACGGCTTTTTACATGTTATTTTTTCCCCTCCACAACTTCCCCTCCGCATTTTGTACAGATGGATTACGTCTTCAATTGTCTCTTTTCGATCGATTATCGACTTGTTTCTTTCCGTTTCAATTTTTTTCTTGTAACTGATTGTTAGTTTTATTTTCCTGATGGTAATTTCACGGCGGTGACATCCGAAAATTGACCGACGAAGCGATGACTCTCCCAGTGTTCTCTGTGTGCTTGTCCGGCGGCGTCCGTCTATGAAAAAAATGTACTGTTCGCTCGTCCCATTTGACTCTCCCACAGAACAATCTAAAAAAACATGATTAATTATTATTAAGAAGAGCCGCTGATATTCTGTGTAACCCAATTTGGAAAAACTCGGACGTTTATTTCGTCTGTGTTATTCGTTCGACTGTAGATTGCTGATTTTTCTTTTTCAAAAACTTAGGCCGTCAATATCTTATACTTGTACCTATAGCCCCAATCATCCCGTCAAAATGACATTTGCCTGACTGCCCCACGTTCTCTATCCTTCTATCTCTTCCTGTTCTATTATACAGTACATACACATACGACGATGATGATGACTCTTTATATATTATATCGATCAACTGAGCTTTGTTATATACACGGTTTTTTTTTCATTTGAAAAAAATCAAAACAACCAAGTTCTTTTTTGTTATTTTTTTTTTCCTTCTGGTTAAACACATCATCAAGAGCGTTAATAAAAGCCCTTGGTCTCAAAGAAGGCTACATAATATTCACGGTACATCAAAATGTTTCCATTTGGAGAAGAAGAAGAAGTCGCGGTGGCAGCGGTCGTCATCCATCATCGAGCGTTTTTGTTTCTCGTGAAACGGGCAAGCAGCTCGATTTGCGCCGGCCCATCACAATATATGTTGGTGCGTGTGTGATGTGTGCACAACTCATTAAAGGCGCTCACGATAGTCTCTGTTGTGAGTTAAAGGGCCGGACGGACGGACGGACCAAGCCGAGTATACAAGTCAGCCTAGATTGACTCGTCGTCATCATCAGACAGCCAACAACAACAACAACAATCTAACAACATATGCAAGGCATCATCCTTAGACGGGCAGTCAATATGTATAGCGATGCCAATGTGCGGCACGCAAGTACCACGTCTTGTCCTCTACCAAATCAGACGAGCGACCCAACAGCAACAACAACACGCAATAGAGCGGCACACTTTTGGTATCTCCCAATGAGATTACATATTATAGGAGCTGCGGCGCTTGTATTTAGCTATTAAGAGGTGCTCATCTCTTTTGAGTTCCCTGGCTCTTTCTCTCTTTCTCTCTCATTATCGGAATGTAATCGTTGCGGTAATTCGGTGTTTGGAAAACTGTTTAAAAGACAATGGCCATATTGTCTCTATACTGCTCTTATATCAGACTCTCTCTGGAGAGAGAGAGGGGCTGGCCAAAGGGGGCGGTACCTCGGACTCTGGAGCAAATCACGCTATAAGAAGCCAGGAATTAAAAAACAAAGCAACCCCGAAAAAAAAAGGTACAGAAAATCTTCTTACCTACCCCGACCGAAGATTTCCCTATCAAAAAAAGGGAAAAGAATAAAGAAAACTCTTACGAGAGAGAACGTAAGGTAGAAAGATTCTTCAAAGTTTTGGGGGAAGAAATGTAGGCCCACAAAAACCTTTTGTTTCTTTTCTCGTCCGTTTTTTCCCCTTTGGAGAAAAAGAAGGCAGAAAAAGAAGGAAGAAAAATGTATTCGGTGGTTGCGTCTTAACGGCGCCGCCGCAGACCTTCCTTTATATATAAATGGCGCCGCGCGCGTCCAAGGGTACAGTACCTTTTTCTTTCGTCTTCTTCTTCTTCTTCTTTTTCCCTTTTTCTTCTTCTTCGTCCTCGTCCTCTTCTGTGAGCCATTGAAGAGCAGCGGCGGCCATTGAACATCACGACGATGCCCGAGGCTTTGAAAATTCTTAATTTAAAAAAATGAAATATATTAAAAGATTGTAGGAGAGAGCGAGCGAGAGAGGGAAAAGTTGTGATAATCCCGACAGAAAACTTTTGGATAGGCTTTCCCCGGTCTTCCAATAGAAACACGCCCTCGTCCTTTTCTGTCTCCCCTCCTTCCAGTCAAAATGGTCCCCGGCATCTCTCGACACAGGTACGGCGTCCAGCACCATAAGGCTTCCGTGGACGAAACATGAGGGAAAAGAAATATAAAAAAGAGCGGCGACACAAAATGGGAATAAACAATGGCCGGGCTGAATATTACGGAAAAAAGAGAAGACGAAGAAGAAGAAGAAGAAGCCAATCCAATCAGAAAAGAGCACGAAAGTGCAGTCACACGGCGGCGACCGCGTGACCGGCTGCGACAGGCCCCAAAAACATCCCGCTTCGCGTCATCTCATCAAATGAAGGCGCAGCACGCAGCCGACCCCGCGTTCAACTCGACAACAAGATTGTTTGTCCTCGTTGTTCTCTTATCCCCGGCGACTTATTTCCGGGTGTATTAGTTGGCCTATTCGTCAACTCTTGTAATTGTTTGCCAAATGACGAATTACTTGCAGCTATTCGAGTCACGCGAGGATGCAATGAAAACACCACAGCAGTCCAAGATTCTCGCGGAAAAAAAACCAAAAAGACTGTCGAAAGCCGGCGGATTGTTGAGCAAGTACTCGGAACAGAACAGACGGTGGCGGAGGGAGCCGTTGGGGTTTTTTCTTTAGTATATTCTTTTCTTGGAGAAGCGGTTTTGGGTTTAGGCTATATATGCATATAGGGCCTTTATATGTATGTACAGAGAGAGAGTAGATGGACAAGAAAAGGAAGGAAGAAGGAGGTAAGAAAGAAAAAAAACAGTAGGATAATGAGAGACTGAAATCATAGGCTGTTTGAATGGTGAGTAGGCTGATGGGCTCGTCATCTTCTGGTGGTGGAAGCCACGAAGCGGGCTATTTGACCAAGTGGTTTGCATTTTCGTTTTCTCCCCTTTTTTCTTTTATAGTTCCAATGCTTTCACAGGAGGACAACAACAAGTCGATAGGCAATTGTTCTTCCAAGTCATTAGCAGCGGGTTCTTCGTTATAGGCTCGGAGAGCGCCCCCCTAAAAAAAAAAACAACAACAACAACAATACACAGTTTTAAATGTAAGAATGAGCCCAGCAGTTGGAAGTGACGTCGCCGGACCCGCCACCAGACAGCACCTGTAATTAAGACCCCCACCCATTCTGAAACCGAGGAAAAGAAAAAAGAGTTCCGCACACTTTTTCTTCAATGCGCTAGGTGCATCGGTGCTCTGGAGCGGAGGACGACGAGCGCCAATGTAGGCTACAAGACATCTAAACGGGGCGGAAACTAAAGACAACGAAAAATGGGGAAAGGCGAGTGTTTGACGGACGGGTCTTCTTCCTTTTCGGTTCCGCAAGGATCTCACCTTTCTTTTTGAGTTGGCGCGCGGAAGTTGTTGTTGTTGTCGCCGATGATATCAGAGTCGCTGTGGCGGCGGCGGCAGCGGCAATTGTGCGCTCTATTACTGCATTTCACCCCAAGCGCGGCGGTCTATGGTGGGGCTTCGCGTGATACAGTGCGGAACCTTTGGATTTTTTTGTTGTTGTCCGTCGGAAGAAAAAAAATACGTACCGCATTCGTCTCTGTATATATTATACTGTTTGCAACACTAACGCCGCGTCGTCATCCGGGTTACCTTTTGAATACATTCAAAGCGAAATTTTTTAGTTGTTGTTGTTGTTACCTGCTTAGCGGACAGGAAACGCAAAATGAATAAATGCGTAATTCATTCGTGCTGCCTGCGTACGAAAAAAGAAAGAAGAAAAACACGAAACGACGAATCATTCCGTCATTAATAAGCTGTTAGCCATTCTGCGTACGCGTGCGCCCAGCGCACAGAGCGCGCGGACGGGCCGGAGCTCGTCGACATGGGCGATTAGGAGAATGAGGCAGAGAACGTTTGGCTCTTTTTTGGGCTTTTGATATTTAAATCATCAGCTAGCGCGCGTCGGGATGAACATGTTGATGATGGCGACGTCTATGAAAATTTACGACAGGCCGATAAATCGCTCCAGCTCCGAGCGAGACGGCCCTGTAAAACAATTCCTCTCGCATCAGCGTATAGTCCTTATAAAGCTGAAGGCTCTCCGGCGCGAAAAAAACAACAACTCTCTGGCTTATACAAGAGAGCTAGCAGAGAGAAGAGCTCCTTTGGGACTGATTAGCATGCCAATGGAGGGCGCACTTGATGATGGAGTCTTTTGCTGTTGAGAGGGAAAGGTCCAGGTGAGAAAGACGGGCCCCTCGTGCGCCAGCTGATGAATACGATATTTTCTTTTTTTCTCTTTATTCTGAAAAGGTATGACCTGTGTGATGGCCGCTACCCTCCGAATCTCTTGGCAACAGTACTTGTATAACAGCGTCTGACTGATTTTCGACCTGCTCTTCCAGTCTTCTTTGATTCTCCCTTTTTTCGCTTGCTGCCTTCTTATGTATGTGGCAGCCAACATCATCCTTTTGATGCTCCTGTCAGCAGCTCCTTGGCCAAAGTGATTCAAACGTCATAGTCGACTGGAATAAGGCAGCAGCAGGAGGGCAAGGAAATCCGACTGATTCCTTCGATTGGCCTTTTCAAAAAAAAAAGAAAAAAGAAAAAAAGTTTTCATCGGCGGCATCTTGCATCAGCATCAGACTTGTAGCTAACCTGCTATAGGCTCCGGCTAATAGCTTGCGTTTATTGTTATATAATTTATTCCATCTGTGTCTGCTGGGAGCGAGCGCACGGGCTCGTTCATCGGGACAGCCGATCGCCACAGGGCCAACACCAGCTCCTTTTTCTTTATTCAATTCTTGATGCCCTATTCTCGATTAGCGAGAGAATTGACGATAGATATAAAACCTTATATAGTGGAGGCTCCCTTTTAAGTTTTAAGACAGCTGCCCGCCAGTGTACTAATACTACTACTATAGCGCGATGGTGGTTCTGAGAAATTGGGCAACTTTGACGCCATTTGAATGGAACCGAGTCGTCAGCAGAGACGATGGCCCATACCATCAAAGTGGAGAGATGTATTTGGAAACAAAAGCTAGCGAGCTAGAGAGAGAAAGAGAGAGAAAAAAAGCAACATGCTGGACTATTAGACCACACCGCAGGATGGTGCTAGTTTGTAGCCCATCGGTCTGCCGGCTGATGCGCAACATCAGCAGACAATTGGACATTAAGCAAACCAAGAGCCAATTGTTGTGTAGGCCAAGTGCTGGGCGCCCGGCTCTAGCCTTTTTTTTTCTCATTTCGTTTCTCTCTCTTATGCATATAGCTGCGTGTATGGCAGCAGCACGTCAAGAGCGAGGAAAGAGAGAGAGAGCAGGAGCCACGGCGGCAGCATGCAGGCCAGGCGGCAGGAAATTAAACTCGGTCCCAAATATTCATTTTTCCCCCCTCCCACCAATACCTAGTTTGCCTATACGGGCGGCCGTATGTCCATGTTGCTGCTCTTCTCTTTTTCTCTTACTGCTGCGGCTAACATGGTCGGTTCTCTTCTTCTTCGGGGCTGGGCTTTAGTCTTTCTTTTTTTTTCTCCAGCGCCCTTCAGGGCAGGTAGACTGGCTGTCGCCGCTCCCGCCGCCGCCGCCGACCGACCGACCGACCACCTTCTTCTTCTTCTTCTTCTCCTTCTTTTCTATAATATGTACACCGCAATCATTCTAAATGCATGCCTAATGTGTAGAATACTGGGTCCGAGCATTGTAGGACGTGTTCGGGATGAATTTCTAACTTGGGTTGGGCTCCGTTTTAATGGAAGAAACGAAGACGGCCATCGTAGGCCTATACGACCACCCGACAAAAAAATTCGATTGTTGTCGGTTTTCAGCGCGCGACAACGGCGACAGCGTTCGTCCAATTCGTCTCAGCCGGTGGAAAAAAAAATAAAGTCCAAGTGAGGCGCTCACAGCGCGGGTCGATGGTTTTCATGCGGTGCAATTTGCTTGTCAGTTCCGTACGGAGGGGGTCTCTTGTCGTCGACACATGTGTAGAGTGGGGGAACTACCGACGTTGTATAGCGCACCGAGAGACGAGGTTCCTTTGAGTTAGGAGGGAGAGAAAATCGAGTCTAATGGACTGTAGGATTTAGGTATAGAGGCCGAGAGCGCACGTCACGATTGGAAAGGTAAGAGAGTCTGAGAGAAAGAGGAGCGGAGCGCCGTTTTCTTTGAGCTTGTCAGTCGTTCGTCAAGAAGGGAAAGAGCACATAGCAAAAGAGTCTCGCCGCACGCATATTGAGGAGAGGCCTTTCAGACTGTTATTATTACTGAGCTGAGAGGATGAGGGGCGAATATATAAACGCACTTCACTCAACGACCAAGAGCCAGCCCTTTGTAAGCCAAAAGAGAGAGAACAAGTGTGTCCGTCCGTCAACTAGCCGGGGTCAACCGCTTTAGGCTCTCTCTCTCTCTCTGGCTCTCTTCTTCCCTTCAGATTTTTCTATATTGTAGTTTTTACCCCTGGCCAACAATAACAACATTTCTTACAAAAATAGAGAGAGACGACTTTTTTTTTATTTTTACAATTTCAATCAAAAAGCAACTTGTAACGTGGGCGGAGATTTTTGCCTTCTTCCAATTTCAGGTCTTTTTTGGCCTTGTTTACCGATTTCATCCAACGACAACGTCATCTTCTGTTTTGGGGGTAAACTGAAACGTTGGTATCGGCTTACGCAGGCCTAATGTATAAATATGACAGGAATAAATCTAATAGCTGCGATTGACGGTAAAGCTATACCTGGTAGATTACAGTGCTGATTGGGAAATGGGAAACGATATAGCCTATGATACGCGTTTTTTTTTGTTGGAGATCGAGTTTCGACGACTCGAATGATAAATATCGAGTATCTCTGACTTCTCGGACGGGGATCGGTTGATCAATAAGATGATGAAATTCCATCGCTCAGTGATACACACAACTTGGCGGAGGCCTATATCGAGTCATGCGTGATGGCCAGTCGGCGGAAACCGAGGGGATCTTTTTTTCTTCTTCAAAACCAGATCTGCTGAGGTAGACTACAACAACAAAAAATGAAAACAAATATTACTCCATTTTGTTGTTGTGATGTAATCAAAGATATAGGAGGAAAAGATAACCTGGTCGGTCGTCAGGCATCAGTTGAAAACGACCGATCCATCTTACTGCTAATGGCTCTCTCTCTCTTTCTCCCATATTTCTACCTAACCGATCCACGCGCGCCCAGTTCATTTGTTTTTTTTCCCTCATTTTCTTTTTCTGTTTGGAAAAAAAATAAATATTTTTTTTCGCCATGTGAATTACGCTGGTAAATGTGCAGCACACCTGTGCATCGCGCAACTGCTGCTGTTGTAATCAAAGGTTTCGTGTGTTTGACGTTAGTTGTGTGTGGGTGTACGTGCGTGATAATGAGCTTGGAATCGCCGTCAGTTCATCAGCGACCGAAACGATGGAAAAAAAGAAAAACGGCGGCCCAACAAAACGCCAAAGGAGATGGGAGAGTGTTTCATCATCGCCAAAGACTTTTCTCATTCATTTCGCAATGAAGACACGTCGCCTTTTTCCATGTAACCGTTGCGTGTTGTTGCCAGCCGGCAAAGACTTCGACATCTCTTTGAAATGTTCTCTCGAGTTTTTATATGAGGTGCTGCCAAAAAAAAAAACCTTTTTCTCCTCATCCGAGACATTGTCGATTGAGTTTTCGTGGAAGAAAGTATTGGGGCCCCATTATCTGTTTTCGCCGCATGTCGGAGACGCGCGCAATCCAATTCAAAAGTCGCCATCGAATAGACTTGGGCGCCGTGAGGCAGCAACACCACCAAAGATGGCCGACACATGGCATATGGTTTGAGGCCAACTCTTCTTCTCCGCCAGCCAGTGCGGCCTGTAAAAATGAAGAAAAAAAAAGAAAAAGAAAAAGAAAAAAAGAGCATCAGCATCAATGCATCTCGCCCACCAGAACGGAATATAATTTCAATACACGCACCAGCTCGAAGAGGGCCAGCTTAGAAAAAAAAAGAAAGAAACACCTCATTTGAATGGATCATGCGATGCTTCCATCTTCTTCTTTTTCTTCTTCTCCCAAAAGTCTTTCTGTCTCTCTTCCATCCCAAAGGCTAGACTATATATATATATATACATACGCATGCATATAGTAGTAGTGTATATATACAAACTTTGTGTCCGTCGCTTGATGAGTTTTTTTCTCTCTCTCTCTAGCTCTTTCTCTTCAAGAGTTGATTGCTCATTTGGTCTCATCAACATCAACGGGCTGTAGACTACGGCTGGACGTCTTTGCGCTCGGCAAACCCCGAAAACGCAACGGGCAGCATCTCAACGAATCGATAATGAAGGAGAAATGAGTGTATATTCGACATCCATAATGGGATATATAACCAGTTTTCTATCCCGATGAGTATGTTCTTATCTCTTTCTCTCTCTTTGTATTTTTAATGCATATTATTATATGACTTGTTGGTTTGTTTCTCACCAACGCTCCTCTTCTTTAGCTGTCCTCTCACTATATATATATGCATATACATGTATATTGCGCGGCCCCCTTTAATATGGGAATTGTAGCGCGTTTCCCCTTTGGTTCTCTTCTTTTAGATACATTTTCGACGTCCAGAATACATAAAAAAGCTGTAGATGTAGATGTCTGTGTACGTATAGCCGATTCGGCGCTATTCGTCCGAGGAGGAAGAAAAAAGAAACTTTGATTTGATCGCGACTAATGATACAGTCACAAGAGTTGTAATACAGCAGAATGTGGTACGTCCCACTGGGTCGGCAGCCTATAGGGAAGAAGAAGTCTGAGTGTTGCCGGACGACGTAAAAAGAACAACGAGTAAATGAGAGTATTTTCAGAGGTGTAAAAATGTATAAACACAGAGCTTACACCATTCGGTGGAAATGAGCGTCGGAACATGCACGGAAATGTTTTTTCTGTTGGCCTTTTATATGCTCGAGACGATGACGACAAGTTCATTTATATTATAGCTCTTCCACAGGGCCGGCTGCTATAGTCCAAGTTGTATAAGTAGCCATCAAACTCGATTGGACAAATTCTGTTGCTGCTGCGCCGAAGAACAACAGCACCGGCTGGTGTAGGCACTATAAAGATAAATACATCAAACGATGGAAACCGGCAATTGGAGGTTCCCTGGACGCGCTTTTTACTTATACAAACAAAAATTATGGGTAAACGATTTAACCGTATCTGACCGAATAACACGTCTCGTTTCGCGGCTGTTGCCCGTCCAGCGCGCCCGGCAGAAAAAAAAGAAGAATATAGGGTTTTTGTTTTGTTTCTTTTCTGGCGCCCAGGAGACCGCATTACGACATATAGTAGATGGGGGGTTGGACACATCAGTTAGCCAATTGCATGTCTCTGGCAGATCGACGCCTCTCTCTCGTCGCCGCCGCCACAGCGCCTCTCGTTCCTTTTATTTTTCGGTGAGAAAGGAAAGGAAAAAAAAATAGATATAAAAACAACAGAACATCGACCGCAACCGCATTACTCCTGATGATATTGGTTCGATTAGCATTCTTTCTTCCGGGCTCGACTGCACATTTCGGAGGCCATCGTAGCGACACTTGGGCTGTATATTGCTAGTTGTAGACTAACGCATAACCAACAACTAATATATAATGGACCGAGTCTCACCGTCTCTCTCTCTCTCTCGCTCTTTCGTGTTTTTAATATTTTTTCAAATTTCCGCCCCGGCTTTTTGTCCGTGGCCTTGTTGCCCATTGCACAATATTATCTAGCGTATAGCGTCGAGTCGTTTTTTTTTTCGAAGAAAAAAAATCAATCGAAGGGAAGAAAAGAAGCGCGACGCGGTGGCGTCGGGTGGGAAAACCTCTCTCGTCCTCGCACGCTCGCCCTGATCACTTCTCGTCGCGTCCCTGCGTGTAGCACGTTTCCTCCCCATCAGCTTTTTATGTGTATACACAAGTGCGTGATGTTATACCAGCAGTCGACGAGTGTGATGGTGCTCTATCTATGATGGTCCCGGAAGGATCTCGGCCTCATTGAACTCTTGGCTTCTCCTCTTCCAACACACAGACAAACACAACACATACACTCCGGGCGTCGACTCCCTACCATCCCAACAACACCCTCCCTCGTTCTTCTATCCGTGTTCACACAACTAGGTGCAATAACAACTTGTTTAAACATTATTTACGCGTCGTAATGAGTTTCACGGAGCGGGGACTCAATTTTCATCAAAACTTTGCCCTTGACGCGGAATAATTCGGTCCTGAACTTTGAAGACGACCTCAATCAGTAAAAATGGAGAGAGATAACCCAGTGTTAGGGTCCTATACATAAGCATAACAGATTTATATAGGCCTGTTATACAAGGCTATTGAAAACCGATAAGGCTCCGCCTCCAGGCTGACGCCATTGAATGGGTATTGGCGGAGGCCAATCATTTGAAAAGACATCAAAGTCCGACGGCCTTTGTTATATTCTCCATATTTATATTTAGGTTGCTTTATAGCTACAGAGTCAAATTGAGCTGCTGCTGTTGCCTTCTGGATGAATATGACCATGTCCGCCCTTTAGCGCGCGCCGCCCGACTCCTTTTCTCTTTCGTTTTCTATTCTTACATACATTATAGACGTACGGGTACATCTAGTATTTTTCTTCTTCTACTTGGACCGATAGTGGGTTGTGTGATGTTGCGCGACAAAGAGGGGGGAGACCAGAGAATCGAAGGTTTCCATAAGTGGGAGGAGCTGGGCGTATGTATAAGTCTTCACGGGACGTCCTTCAAATGCCGCTGCGTCCAAGAGTTAAGTTGAAAAAAAAGAAGGGAAAAAAGGTGGACGAAAAAAGGGTATTATCCGTCTATTGTTTTTCCACTAAATTTAAGCGCGGAACGGAGAAAACCTACCAAGTATCGGTACGATACGACTCCCAATAATCCACAATAATAAGCGCTACTACTCCATTTTTTTCCGTCCTCAGTTTGATTTTCATACTATAACATAACGCCATCGTTGGTTTTCCAAATGTTTCCGATTACTTTCCGTGTAGCGACGTTGGTGCGTGTAGGCCATATCTCTTCTTTTTTTTCCGCCGAGTTGTAGTGTTACTTTACGGCAAGACGCAACAAAGGAAAATGAACCGCGACGGCGCGATCAAGTCCGACAGCAGCAACAACAACAACAGCTTGCGCTTCCCAGCATTTTCTTTTTTTTTTCCCACTTGCGCCGCTGCTGCTGCTCGGTTCCAACTATATAATTATCATCATCAAAAAAAAAGTAGGCAACTTCTTTTTTGTTGCTGCCGTATATAACGTCGGCTTATTATCGTGTTCGCCGCCGCGTAAATGAACGCGCGATAAAACCGACTTACTTGACAGACTGTATGTCGGAATTGACACTCGGACAAGCTTAGCGCCTACTGCGCTAATACTCCAATTACGCTACGTGGTACGACTTGGCCGGTTGTGGGCGATTGGCGCGTCCCAAAAAAGAGAAGAAAACAAAAGTTTTGCGAAAGACGGCAGCGGCGATCGTGATGCAAAAAGGAGAGAAAGCTCCGAGTCCGTAACACGAGTTTTACAAATGAGGATGGAATTAGCATAGTAGGTTATTCTACGACACAAACTAATTCATTAAAGTTTCTTCTTCTTCGGTCCCTTTCGGAATTGGACATTTAAGTGCAGTTTAAGGATTCGAAACGTTCTTGGATTGTTAAGTTGCCAGCAGTCGCCATTGGTAGACAGATCGTCAAAAAAAAACAGCGGCAGATAAAGAACTACGACGATGAATTTCAACTAGCGTGGACTCTGGTGAAGGGGGGAACTTTTCTCAGGTGAATAATCACCTTGTGGCCGTCTTCACGAGAGCCATCTTTTGAGCGTTATTTTACCTGAACTATTTCAGGTTTAAAGAAAAAAGGAAGAAATAAAACAAAAAGATGGCCGAGACTCTGATTGGACGAGCATTTCATAATTGTCCGCGCCCACCTGTCTCCGCCGATGTAATAACTCTTTTATCTTATCCAACAAAAACGAGGCCGAATAATCGGGCATATCAAGCAATGCAGAAAGAGGTGCGCGGACCAGATTGGATGGGCACCAACCAACACGGATTCTCACCTGAATCCAGCCATTCAGAATAGAGAAAGAGGAGCGCTGCATTTTCTTTTTGAAAAAACAACAAACGGAAAATATCGTCTCTACGATCAAAACACGGGAAAAAAGCCCGGCAGAGAGAGAGAGAGAGACCTGATAGGAAGGAATGGCGCACTCGAGGTCCAACCCCCTTTATCTAATCAAACCTGCGGTTCGCCAGGTGTGTCCATAAAAAATCATTGCCCCATCGCACGCAAGTCGCGTAGACGGCGGAGACTCTGGGCCGCGCCGCGTCGGGTAGGAAAACGGCGCTTGGTCACGAACGTCCCGATCGGCCATTGAGGGGAAAGTGGGCAGTCTCTGAGAGTCGTAAAGATGACACAAACCCATCGGGGAAGGTGAGAGCAGCAACTACTATATGGTCGGGCCGTGTTTCGTCCGTCTATTGGTTCCCGCCGAGCCGCAACATAAGAATCTAAATGCGCACAGGTGACATCATTCCAGGGTCTTGTATAATGGCTCCGCTCCACCTACGCCGTTGCTTCTCCTGCTGCTACAAATCATCAGCGGACAGGTCGTTAAGGAGCGCCGTTCTCTCCAATCATTTCTCCCCCGGCCTAGCGCATAATGAGACGAGGCTTTCTCCCGCGTTCTCCTTAACACGGCGGGCCTTCTCTTGGGCTTTTGTCGTGCACTCCACTATAGGGCTAATATCTATCGACAAAGCGCATAAGCCCGTCTCTTGGCAACGATGAACGTTAAGCAATTGAAAATGAATGGCTTTTTAAACAAAACAGTCGGCCATACTTAAGCAGCGGTTGTAACTGATGGCCGATGGAAATTAGTGGACGAAAAAAATAAATAAGAACTCGAAAAAAAAACCTTTGCTTTAAACAGCGGAAACACTTAGAGCTTCACAGGGTCGTAGGCGAACATGCAAAGAGGGGAAATGTACTTGGAACTGTATATATATATATATATAAGAATCAATACTATGATTCCCATCGTTTTGAATAAGGCAAAATAGAGAGAGAGAGAGGTAATTTGGCGCTACTGAACCTTCCCACCCGACCAGCCCTCTCTATGTGCGGGTTCCGGTATGTAAAAAAAAAAGTCTAAGACGAAGAAGAAGAAGGAAAACCTCTCGGGGTCTGCTCTCTGCTCATTTTCACAACTGGTTCTAATGAGGGCCATTAAAGGAGGCGCGCATTCGTTTCTTATGGAAATCGATCGGTTTCTTCGTCGGCCTCTCTCTCCTTCGGCAGGTCGCACACACATTACATTTTGCATGTTGATTATACTTTGAAGGAGGAGGGTGGAGAGAAAAAAAAGTGCCTCAATTATCCTGTATCCAGAAGTACACGTTGAGGGGGCAAAAGAATATACGGGGGCGACTGGACATGTCTCCGGCAGCCCGAAAAATCCCTCCTCCACCTTCTCGATGTTTTGCTTTGACGATGAGAAAAATTTATTCATAAATAAAAATACTAAACAAGGACGGGCAAAGACGACAAAATAGACCTGGAAAGGTAAATGTTGTTCCCCCCTCTGCAGAGTGAAATGACGTCTTTCTCAGCTTAGCGATTGTATGGATTGCGTTTTTACCCAGAACAGGTCGAGATTATGCGCGTGCGGCACAAGTCATTACACCGATCATCATCAAAACCTAGTCAACATTATCGACTATTTTTGAAGGAAGTTGATTGAATGGGCGTCATTTCGCCTTCCATTTGCGATGGGATGAAAATCGCTAGCTAGCTTTGAATGGGTTAGTTTTGAAAGCGTAAGGAAAACCGTGGGAGGTAATTCGGTGATGAAGGATTTTGTGCAATACAGTATTACGAAGAAGCTGCAACAGTATCAATAGGGACTCTATTATAGAGCTGCGCAATTTGAAGAGAGAGAGAGAGAGCTGCTGCCAGTTTGAAATGAGAAAAATCAGTGGCGCGTCGATAAGTCCGACGACACACACGCAAACAGTCGCGTCAGTCGTCGTCAAATGAATAGCGATTGTTAATGTCATCCCTCCCTCTCTTTCGTCTCCTATAGCTCTCTTTCAACTGTGTCGCCGATCTTTGTGTGCGTGTGCAACAGCAGCAGTTTGCTCTTTATATATATTTATAGTTCTCCGCTACTGCTGCTGCTACTGCCGCTCTCTTGATGAATGAAAAGGAGGTGATTTGCTTTTCAAATCACAGGTCTCCTAGCTACTACTACTACTACTAGCTATCTTCCGGTGCACAATGAAAACCTTCCCTTTTATCCGTATAGGGGAAGAGCCGTCGACCGACAGAGGAGCGTATGTCCCTACAAAATAGTAGCTTTCAGCTCTACAGTACTATAGTAGGAGTAGGAGCGCTCAAGCTGCTTTTTCTTCCATGATTTAATAGAGAACGAGCGCGGGGGCGGCTTTCGTACTCCCTCGGCCGCCCAGTAAATGCTGTAACGAGACACCCGCAGTATTTAGGGGATCCCGACTTGACGCAGTTTGTCCTCTCCATCAGCGCAGACTACGCGCAAAAAGGGGGGATATTATTAGAGGGTCGCTGGCTACAGGACAAGAGGTTAATAGAGAGATAGGGTAGCTTAAAAAAGAGTTCAAAGTTCCAGATGTGGTGAGAGAGATGGACGATGGAATCTCCAACGAATACCGGAAACTCTCTGCTTTGCTGTCAGTGCCGTACAACAAGGATTTTGATGTATTGGATCCGAAGCAATGTAGGCCGAGTCTCTCCATCGGCGATCAGGTAACATTAGGAATATAGATTTTTGCCGGTCGACCGGTAAGCGAATAAAAACCATTTTCATGAACGGAAGGAGAAAGAATAGATTGTTGGATAAAGAAGAAGAAGAAGAAAAAAAAAGGATTTCCTTCTTCGATCGTCTTGTTCGGGGGATGATGAAACCGTTGCCGGTGTCGAGTTTCCTTGCCTCGAACCGGTTCAACAGGAACAAGCACATAGGGTCTACATAAAAGTGTAGGAGAGTTTTTAGCACGTGCTATCAACTTTTAACGGTTGAGACTGACGGGAGGGTAGAAAGAAGCGAAACAGCTCGATCAAAAGAGAGGAGAGAACCCCCTCTTTCCTCATCGGGCTCTATACACACGTGGAGTCCGCATTGGAACCGACGGCCACTCCCATCTTCTTCTTCTTCTTCCCTATATAGTAGTAGCTGGAATCATTGGGACTCGTACAGGGCGGATGCAGCTCCAAAATGTCTAATAATAAGAAAGAAGAAGAGAGAAAAAAAGAGAAACGTCTATACAAAAGACCAGCAGCAGCGAGAAGACGAAGAAGAAGAAGTCTACACCGACCTCGGCATCCTCCCCTCAGTTCGTCCTCTTCTCCTCCCTTTTGGCTTTCTTCGCCATCATATTGTGTAATCCCATTCAACGTGATGTGTGTAATTGGTGCTGCAGTAGGTTGACTAGAAGCATCAGGCACATCCCATTCAATCAACACGTGTTCCGTCCTGGAAACATCAAGTCAGGTATCGCCTTACTCCCCGTCTTCCTCGTAGGCTACACAGCGTCGAGTCGTCCACAGGACGTCGGATGAAAATACGACGCTTTCTTTACCTATTGACGATTTCCTTTAATTCTTTCCTTTTGATCGCCAGTTCTTTTATTGTCCAATAATAAAATGGTTTTGATCGAAAATAGTAAGATAACGGCCGCTTAACTTAAAGTTCTTTTAATCTATTAAAGTTTTTTTTAAAACTTATGTCCATTGGCAACGCAGATGTGGTATAAATCGTCCAGGTAGAAAGACTGCTGTTGCTGATGTGACAGATATCGTCCGGCAAAGTGGTCTTTCTCCTGAATAAGAAGAAAAGCGTCGGCTCTTTTCCTTTAAGGAAACATCTTTAGAGAATAAAGGTAAATATTTATCGGTATAAAGAGATGCTCGGGGCTGATGCAGCAGCATCATCATTGGCCGTTGTTGTTGTTCTTTGGGGAACTCGGCGCCGTTGTTTCCCATCTGCGACGAGTAACGTACGGTCTATACATCGTCTAGCTACTACTATACATACAACGTCCGTCTGCTGTCTATTTAAATAAATATAACATTAGCCGTGACTTTTAAAGCTTGTGCTATGGCATAAATGAGGGAGAAACTGCGCTGCCGGCGTGCGTTAGTAGTATATATCGCGTGCCGGGCGGACGTATCTCGATGGAGAGACGCAGTCTGTCTGTATGTGTGCTGTGCGCGCGCATCAGTCCCAACTCTTGTATATAATACACATAGCGTAGATCATGGGGCAGTTACCGGCGCTTCATAGTAACCGTTGATTATAGAAGCGGGCAAGAAAAAAAAAACTTGGAAGAAGAAGAAAAAGGAAAAAAAATGAGGAGACGATGGCGAACGACGAAGAAGAAGAAAAAAACCACACAGCGTGTGTGATGTTTCTCTTCCCATCCCTCCCTCTCTGAAACCACCGCCGCCGACGAGTCGTTTCGTGTCGAATATTTGCATAGAAAGCTCATCATTCCGGTTGCCGCCGACCGAAAACAAACCAATCATGGCTTTTAAGGATAGGGCTCAAAAGCAGACAAAAAAACAAAATGATTTCTGGATGAAGAAAACGTTCTCTCTCTCTCTCTCTCTTGAAGAGAAACACATGAGAAAAGCCATAAAACTAACGCGTCACGCTTTAGTGAAGTAAAACTTAACCGTCAGTTAGGCGCAACGCCTGTTGTAACGCGCGCGCACACAGCTCGTTTGTTTGTGTTTATTTTTTACGATCCGCGTGGACACGTTGTGACATTTTCTCGGTCCAGCCTTTTTTTTTCATTTTTTTTCCCTTTTTTCTCCGATTCTTTCCCAACAACATTTTGACCGACGCATTCGACAGAAACGTATAATCTACGACGCGCCTCCTTTGTCGGAGAAAACAAGTCGTGTGCTTCAATTGATACCGGCGATTGTCGTCACCGAAAAATATTACGAGTGTCGTCTTGGAGGGGCCGGAAACGCTTCCCCCCGTAGCCTACCGCGCGATGAAATATGTATCCTCGACATTTTCTCACTCTATATCTATACATTTTGGCGGCGGTGAAAGCATTGTGCTGGCTCGATGCTGTTATGATTCCTTCCGTCCGATAAACCACAGCGACGACCGACTCATTGTGTCTCGGCGAGGTTGCGGTTTGATGCGATCGATATAAATTCGGTATAATGTAGCCGGTCTCTGTGTATAACCACACCGCACAAGTCTCGAATAGATTATGTGTCTACGTAGAGAGCCATGTACCAATAAAAGAGCAAAAGAAGGAGACTGGTACTGCTGGATGCTGGTTGAAAAGGAGGTCGTTTGTCAACGTCATCACCCGCTGAGAGATGCAGCAAAAGCCAAAAGCCACAGTGACCAGAAAAGACAAGCTGCACTACACTTTTACCAACAGTAGTCTAGTAGCAAGCTGCTTTCTCTGCAGCGGTGATGATGATGCTGCCGGATCCCCCGCTGTGCCGAGCTGCTTCTGGCTGGTATATCTTTCCTCCCTTCCGCTATATAGTACCACAATGGCAACCCCTCTCTTCTACCATAAACGCAGACACAATGGAGTTTTTCTATTGTCGACTTTTCGGCTCGGCTTCCCTTCTCTGCATTTGCAACCCTTTCCGACGACGACGTCGTCATCAATTAGCTTCAGCAGGCGTCGTCGCTTCAAGTAGCCATCGCACCACTTATATGGGATCGCAGCATCGCACGATCGAGGAACTCGACACACTTGATTTTATAAATAGATAATGCAGCGGCAGCCGACTATATCTGTGAATAACAACCGAGCGGCGATTGTAGGCTACTCCCCCACCATTTTCATTTCAGCGTGACTCCCAATATTATAGTCTACAAACGGCGAGCAACAACAACCCGGTTTTTCTAAAATGAAATGCGATACGCCAGAGGTTGGCGAAGGGGGGCTTGAAACTCTCTTGTATTGACAGCCTCTTTTCGAATAAATTCCAGCTGACCGAATCGAAGCGGATGTCAGGTTTTTTAATGGCAGCCAGGAAAGGAAGGGACTCTGTGTATAGTGAGGCTATATAAAAATTTCCCCCATTTTCTATATACATATACCTATCCTATACACTCTCGAGTTGATAATACCCGGACAGCTTTGCGTCATTTGATTCGAAATATCATGGTCAATGAAGTGTGAAACACCCTCAACATGGATTCTCTTCTTCTTCTTCTTCTTCTGACAACAACACAGCGGATATGGCCTACAAGTTTGAAGTGGGAGTATCGTTCGGTGTCCAGTCCGCGCATCGACAATGTGTACCAATAACTAATACCCAAAGAGACCCACTAGACGCCCATAAAATCCAATTATATAGAACATGGTTGGTAATCGAAGACTCTCTTTTTCGCATTCGGTATCAATTCGATTTAATAGAAAAATCGATTCCCTTTTCAAAGAATCAGTTTAAATTTAACTGTGAGAGCCAATGAGACAAAGTTGACAAAGTGCAAACAGTTGATGAGAGTTTGTTGATAGAATCAGGAAGTAGATGCATTCGTTTAATGGGAACCCGTTTGTCATCGCGCCCGGATCAATTGTGATGCTAATATGGATCCGGGTCGTTGAACGAGTAGCGAGCGATGAGAGGGTGCATATGTGATCGCCGTCGCGACGAGGGCAAAAAACAGCAAATCAAACTCAATCAGCCGTCTGATCGATACGATCAATATGATTGTCTGAGTCACAGTGGGGTAAGAATTCAATCTCCTCCCCCACCTTGCACGATCCATCACGGCTCTGTTAACAGGCAGAAAAAGCTTATCCATCATTTCAACGTGATTGTGACGCGACGGCAGCCGCAGCCCCAATCACCTCTGGCGCTTGTTTGTTTTGTTTTTTGTTTTTTTATTATTGTCTAGCAAGACTGTATTTAACCATTTGTAAAAACCGATAGATAAGATCTTCTTGTCAACATTTTAACTATCATCTAATAATAAGTAGAAATGGGCGCCAAATTCAATTCAAGACGAAAACGTCAAATAGACGGGGGATCATAAATCGCGCTGTCAGTTGAAATAACCATTCCGGCATTTAGCTCGAAGGGAATATAATCATCCGAAACTTCAACTCGTTTTCCTTTAAGGCCAGCGAGCCATGTTTGTTTGTTTGTTAATACAGTATAGCTATTCCTATTGATGTGGACAAAAGACGGGTCGATTCCGTATGGGCTTTAAAGTCGTCATTGCGTGCCGTGCACATCAGCAGCGCAACGAAGAAAAGGGACGCAGTAGAGACACAAAAAGCCCTCAAGGTCTGCTCTGTGTATATACATCGAGCTGGTCGTCTCTTCTTCTTCTCCTTTTTCTCCTCGAAGGGCAATTTACCAGTCAGACAAAAAAAAATCATAATGACAGGTCTGCGCCATCAGCAGTAGCGCTCTGCTCGTCCCGGCACAACACAACCCCATCATCTGCCATGTTTTCTTTCAAAAAAAGGAGAGTAGGGACGTTTCTGGGGGGAGACCGGGCAAGAGCTGACGAGACTGCCAAAGAAGAATACGTCGAAAATAAGAAGAAAAAAAATAGAAAAGAAAGAGAAGGCGCGTTCTTTGATGTGGAAAGAGAAGAGGAACATTTTCTTTCCCCTCTTTCGACCGCAAGACGACTTGTTTATTTCCACCGTAACTACCGCTCTTTTTTTCACTAACGAGGGAAGAACTATCGTCGTCCTACTGAAGAAATCATCTTTTAACTTTGAGTCAAACATTGAACATCGTCGTCGGACAATATAGAAATCTTGATTGTCATCTGGTAAACGTCCCCTGTGATTAAGTTTACACGTCCAACTGATGATGCCCGATCGAAACGTCAATCCTTTCCCGACGACGTTCGAGTCAATGCCATCGCTAGATTGAAATAACCGGCGCCTCCTCTATTTGGGAATCGGCAGAGACATGGATTGATTATACATACAGTCCGGCGACCTTTTATTATAATCCGATTATCTTCGGCGCTATTTGTCCTTTAGTATAAGACTGACGGATCGGCCAGCATCAGAGAGTTGGGCAGTGTTCCAGACCATTAGTTCCTATTCGGCCTTAAAGAATATATATACATCTTTAATTCCTTTTTTTCGACTCCGATTATACAGTCACTTTGATTTCGGTTTGACTCGCAATTTATACCAATTGAAAACGGCCGGTTTGAATGTGGCGCAACAAGTTTTTGTGTGTTATTGGTTTGGAAACTTTGTTGGTTGTGTCGTTTTCTTTCAACTGTGAAGGGCAAAGTTCAGTCGCATGGCTCGACGACTGCTGAATTGTTGAAGAATAGAAAAGAGAGAGGAGAAAGAGGTTTCTGTTATTGCTGATGCTTCGCTCTGGTGCTCCGCTAACAGATGACTCCAACTCCTCCCACTTGGTTCCTCTCCGACCCCGACGATGTGTCACATAAAGCGGATCGCTATCACCACACAACGTCGCGTATCTATAGTCTACTTTTTAGTAGTACACATATATATATAGCCGTGTACTAACATCATATAAATATGGATGGAGAATGGGAATGCAGTCAGCACGGAGGCAAAAAGGGCGTGACTGGTGACCTGACCAGCCGACCCGCCAACTCTCTGTGTAATAGTCATAAATAATACGCCGGAATATGTTGGAGAATAATACAAGACTTTTCTGACCTCGGGTACTATATATATATAAACAGCGCAACTGCTGCTACGACTATTGTGTCGTTACTTACCTTTTCCTTTTCACATCGCATTCAATGGCCGTCTCGTGACGAAATCCATTGCAGCCGTTTTTCTAGAGAAAATGTGAATTTTCGACAGCAGTTTATAAACCGCCAACGTTCTGGTGAACGAACTTTGACTGAACTCGAGTCAACCATCCATACGTGGTTTTGCGAAACGTCGTTGTCCTCCTTCGCATATTAGAATGAACATGTCTTTTTCAACGCGCTCTTCAAAGCTCGAATTATATTTATAAATAGACATTGCATCGTCACTGGTAGGCTACGCCTGCTGTTGGTTGGCGTCTCTGGTATAGTCAGCGCAAGCCGGGATTATGATCGCTCCGGCGCCGTTATTATTACAATTATAATCATTATTACGGAGCGCGGACACACATACAAACTCATTCAGCCTCGGCTGCGGCTCTCCGTCTAGGTGTAATTTGAAGCAGGCCACCATCACCGCAGAGTCCCGCTCAACAACAAACAATCGCGATCCGCAGCAGCAACAAAACGTCGGTGATTACATATTGGACGGCTGCAGAGCCCAGCGCAGCAGCGCAGCTCAGACTATGTGATTACAATGAATAAAATATCGGCTCGATTCAATTAGTCCTGCAAGTCTTCACCGTTGAGGATGTTCTCAAGAGTAAATAGTGGGTAGTAGTAGTGCCTTTGGGGGCCGTCATCAGCCATTGTATATTGTTATTGAGTTGGAAGTCACGGACATGTGAGAGAGAGGAGCCTTGTGTCTGTACATATTTTAAGCCGCGAAAGAACTTTTTAACGGGCAGTAAACCGGCAACAATTATAGTGTTTGTGATGCCCTCGTATAGAGAGAGAGAGAGAGGAGTCGAAGGAGCAGCACAAGTCCGTGCGGGAAAATAATTTCTCTCCTACAGAGACATTTTCAGTGCGTCAGTTCACCTCAAAATGGCCTCGCTCGTTCTACTTGAAACTACATTTTCACAAGGAAAGAAAAGGCAAAAGAGGAAGAACATTACTATTGAGAATAATAAACAGGCCGTTGCACACAGCACGTTAGTGAGAGCCGCGCCGCGCTCTTCTCATGGCGCGCATAATATACGTTAAAACTCGAGCTGCTGCTGGCCTCTCTCTCTCTCTGTGTTGATGATGGCTGCGGCCGGCAGTTGTGTGGGCGTGTATATAGTACAGCGCACAACAAACAAATGAGCGAATAAGCTATTCCCAACTCTTGTAACATGATGCGTTATGAGATACTTATGTCTCGGGCAGTAAACATTAAAATAGATGCCCGTATAACTGCGCTTTCCTGGTTAGTTATTTCACTGCTTAGCTCTCAGGCTGCCTTCACTTGGCAGCTTCGTATTTACTATATATATATTTTTTTCTTTTTCTTCTTCTTTCTCTTCTTTCTTCAACAGCCCCAAAAATCACGGATGATGAGGGGCGTGGTGGACATGTGCCCGGCAGAAAAAAAGATGCTGATGTGTCTCCTTCTGGTGCCTGGTGCGCTGGTAGTGGCGTCTTCATCGGAGCTGATGGGCCTATAGCTAGCGGTTTTTCCGTTGTTTTCAGAACACGAGTCTCCACGTGCCATTTGGTTTATTTTTTTCTTCTTGACGTCGCCGTGTCGTTGTCGCGCATTTCGGCTTAATGAGCTCGACAAAACGCGACGCCCACTCGGCGGCGGCGGCGGCATGAGAGAGCCCGCAGACTTTTTAGTGACAACACAGAGTTCTCTCATTTCCATCCATTTCTCCTACACCTTCACTCCGGCCTCGCCCCTCTCTCGGTTCTTTCGTCTTCTTAATGAACTTTCTTGTTCTCGGGTTTGTGATGACTGCGGAAAGAGAGAGAGAGCGAGCGTCTTCTTCGGAAGTTGGATGCCGGAAGAGAGAGAGAGAACTCGGCGCACCGCGCGCGCAGACAACAAAACGCCCCTCCCTCATCATGTGGCTCTCTTCTGCCGGGCTGCTGGCCTTTATGCTCTACATATAACGCGCTGGCCGGCAACGCGAGTTGATGGGGCCCGGCACTAACGACCTCCTACGACCCCGCCCACTTCATTCCCAATCGCGAGCGGCTCTTTCTCTATTGTTTCTTCTTCGTATTCCTCCTCTTTTTTTTTCTCCTTTACTTCATTTTCGTTTGTAAAGAAATTCAATTGGAAGTACTGATGGTACTTTTTGCGGCATTTTACGTGGTTAATTAGTAATGCGCGCACTTAACAAAAAGTGCCGTTCGTTAGCTCTCGCAAGCCGCAGACTTGTTTTTGTTGTTATTTTATTATCAGCTCCCGATATATTGAATGCTACGTCACTCTAGGCTATCGATTGAAAATAAGTATAATTTGGCGCCGAAGTGAAACAAAAAAAAATCTCCTTGGCGTTTATTTGGGGAGAAACTGGTTTTCGACCTTGCCCGATCGATGGCAGTTGGTTTTCCAAATGATAAGCATTTGGATAAAAAGGAAAATATAGGATTGAAAACTACTTAATGACTAGATCCATTACACTTCCTGCCAGGGCGCTTGCGCGATTCATTTGTCACGACATATATCTCCTCCACCGAAAAGAAAATGGAGAAGAAAAAAGAAAAGAAAACCCGTTGGGGATATTTCATTTCATCATTTTTGTACTACGTATTTGTATGTATAGGACTGCGTTCACTGCTGCTGCTGCGTAATAATAACAATGGAGAGGGGAGTGTATGCGTGGGAGTGTGCGCACACGCTCTATTATCTAATATCTGCTGGTTATTTGTCGATCAAACACGCAGTTGGGTGGGGGTGGGCGGGTGGCTCGTGTTTCTCTCTCCTCTGGCAAGGCCCTGCTGCATTCACTAATAACAATAATGATAATAAAATGATGTCGGGCCCACTTCTATAGTACAGCGACTGGGCAACAACCCCCTCCGCCTGCCTTTGAATTTCTTTTTATAAATAAACAAAGAGGTTTCCATCAGTTTTTCGGCCCAGTCCACCAATCGGCGAAAAACAAGGGGTTGTCCCGATGAAAACTAAAGGAGGAGTCGATTCAAACTCGAGTTTGTCACCTTGTTTTCTTTGTAAAAAAAACAAATACAAGTTTTTTTTTTTAATAAAAAAGAGCTGAAATAAAAGAGAAATGAAGCCGCACAGTATGCCGACGAGATTTTTTCCTTTTTTTCATTTGGGAAGAAACTAGGAGGGCGGACGCCAAAGTGATAGAACTAATGGTTACGTTGGCGCCTGCTATAAGACTTTTGAACCTTTACCTTCCCTTCCTAGTCGCCGTATGCTAATAGGCATTGGCGCGGCGGCGGCGGCGGCGGACGGAGCAACGGCGCTCCGACAGCAGACGGACGGCGGTCAATCGATACAACATCGATGTAAGTAACGCTTTTTTGTTGGGTACCGCTTCTTCCGAGAGAGAGCAACACCTTTTCCTGCGTAAACAGCTAAACGAGCAGACAAATTAGGGATTTTTTGGTGTGAAAGGCGCCACCATCTACAGACACCCAGGCCGCCCACAATTTCCTACAATTTCCCTAGCTTAATAGTAAGGGCAGGGAATCGAATTGTTTGTACCACTTGCTGGTATATACCTTACACCAAATCTAATCAATGTATTCAGAAAATCGGCAGAGGGTTGGTGACCGTATCATATAGTCGGCCGGAAACGGCTGCCCTAGATGTTCTGACAGACGAAGCAGAAACTGAATAGACTACAGTGTAGTACAGTAGGGGCCATTAAAATGTGCAATCAAGCCGAGAACAAGGGCGCACGCTAAGACGCGTTTTACATAGGCAGAAAAAGGGAAGAAAGAGTGTAGGAGGGAAAGGAGTCGTTTGTGACGGGGGGTTCCATCGTCATTAGGAGGGTACGTAGAGAATCAACCGTGTTTCATTTAGAAAGAGGTCAAGTCGTAAAAATGTCTTCATTTTCCCTCAATTCCTCTATTGTCGCCCGGGCAAAAAAACGCCGAGTTCCAGCTGCGAAAATGGAGACATTTGTCCACACAGTGAAAAAAAGAAAAGGGGAGAAGCTTTGTAGGAAAGTAGCAGCTCGGCAATTTTCATTTGGCAAATTCTTCCCTTCTTCTTCTTGGACGACCACACACTCCACACAAGTCGTGGTCGGAACTTGTACAACAAGGGACTGTCATCATGTTGTTGTGTAACGGCGCTTGTGCGTATAGCGAGCGGCTCCGGAAGTCATTGGGCCGCCCAACTCAGCGCGCGTATAGAGTTGGATGGCGCGCAAAAAGGAAGAAAAAGGGAAACTAGAAACCGGAAAGGAGTTCCTTTCTTTATATTCTTCTCTTTCGCTTCCATTGTGTGCGTCTCTCTCCCTATGTGTGTCTAAGCTCTTATGTGCGCGCGCGTGTGTTGTGTGTGTGGCGCGGCGCCCACTTTGTCGGAAGTTGCTGCAGGAGGACTCTGAAGAAGAAAACGCAATATCAATAAAACTCAGAGCAGCTCCAGCAGGCTCGGCAGTCGTAGAAAAAGGAGAAAGGAATCAAAGTCAGCAGAGCGCTGATCGACTTTGGTTTTGTCTGTCTTGTATGTTTCTATACGCCTGCCGCTGACCAAAAGGACCTCTTTTGTGTGTTATACAGCGCTTGTAACACAAGGCCAGACCCCTTCACAGATCCTTTGCTGCCTTTTCCGAGGACGAGCTTCCATTTTTATGATCCATCAATTGAGAGAGAGATGCTCCTCTCGCCCCAGCAGCAAGCACATTAAACACAGGCCAATACCATTCAGCTTTGCCAAGAAAAACCAAGACAAATGACGGCTGCGTCCAGAAGCCCCCTTGAATGATGATGATCCGTGGAACTAGCGAAAAATCGTACTTTTTCTCCCCCCAACCCTTCAGATACTCAATTGGGAGGGACGATGGATCAGTTTGGGGATCCAATGTCAACCCAATCTGGATGCCAGTATCCATTAAAGGGCTGGCCAGGGTCGTTTGAAACATATCAGCTCCAAAACTTTTGGCGTTTTTCGGTGGGGGGTTTTGGTCGAGATTTCTCTGCCAACCTCCATCATTATCGCCATCATCAACATTCTTGCTGTTCAGCCAGATATCTCTCAAAGAGGCATGTGAATACCAACGGCACATATCTATCATGGTACAACGGCAGATAGTCTATCCCATAATCCCTTTTGGCTTGTTTCGCAAATTTTACCATTTTGCTCACACATTCCTTGATAGTAGAGGTTATATACTATCGATGATGAATGATTGACCGTTGTCAGCACCATCCAAGGCCGGGCTTCAATTAATAAATTTTCAAGAAAGAGAGAAATTGGAGGACAGAGCGAGAGAGAGAGAGAGCGATTGAATAAATTAAGAGCATGCGCGCAAGATTGTTGATGTCCAGTATAGCCCACCTTATTCACCCATGCTTTAGGATAGGCCACGCAAGATTATCTGAATTTAATTGGCCAAGAGCTACTGGGTGCGCGCAAGGTGTGTTATTATCGAAACATCGCGTGATCAGTGCGTCAGTCCACTAAGTTTTTCAAGTTCTGGAGAAGAAAAAGGAAAACATTCCAGCACATCGACTTTCTCGGTGCCATTATGTTCTGTAAGACGCCGCTAAGCCAGAAGCGCGTATTGAAAAATGTTTTGGGGGGTTTATGCAAGAAAAACGAGTCAGAGATGGAGAGAATCGAGAATGATATGAGAGGCATTAACTTGTCCGACTTGTGGACCTGGCGGCGCAATGTCCAAATCGTTCATCTCTCTTGGAGTCATTTCTCTCTCCGAGAAAAAATGTTCAAAACAGACAAAAACATAACAAAAAAAAAACAAGCAGAAGGAATGTCACGCAATCTCATGGAGAAACACGCAAAAATAAATCCATTGTTCCCATTCGACCTGTTTCGACACGTGTAACGAGCTGACTGACAGCATAGTGACAACTTGGACAGCCGCAAACTTGATGGGGAATGAATTTCTTCGGACTGGACAGCTGCTTCAATTATATTTTATCCCGAGAAGGGGGGAGCCTTTTGTTACAATTCTCCTACACTTCTCTTATTAAATTCAGTGAATAAATACCTGTAGCTCTTTGTTATTTTTTTTTTCACCAATACAACCAGTTCTCAGTCTGAATTTGACGTGAAAAATATGAATTCTCGTGTGCGTTAACTACTCAATCAGATTTTTTTTATCCATCTAAAAAGCTGGTAAAGAGAAATTGGGGAACATTCGAATTTTGACTCCCAAATAGGATGGAAGGACATCTGGCGGAAAAGAAAATCAAGTTTTATTTTTTACATTAGATGGCGCCGCGATCGATTTGTTTTGTCGATAAAAAAACAAACAATGGACTGTTGAGAGTGAGACGAACGAAGTAAACGAAACGACCAGCTTTTAAACACAGCTGGATTCGAAGGAGAAAACAAGATGAAAAGAAAAGTGCTTTTTTGAGGCTTGTCGACACAGTAACGGTGCTAAGATTCGAGGTAAGAAATAGCTGTCGATAGGATATTGCTTCTTATCTTACGTTATCTGATGACGGATATTGTGAAAGTTGTCACAGGCAATTCTGGACGCCTAATCGGTTTGGCCGGAAAATCCTCGAGTCAGTATGTTAATACTTAGAAAAAGTTTTCTGCCTGATTGAAATCTTCCAGTAAATTGGTAAGTCCATAAACTTTCAAACACATGCCAGTGAGAGTTACATGGAGATTCTACATTTAAAAAACAAAACAGGTATTCCATTTATCAGCATGGCTCCCGTCATTTCCAAAAGGGTTGGTCTGATGAGATATGGTGTTATGCTCTTCAGCCTTGCCTATTTGGGTCTTTCCATTGGGACAGCCATGTATATTGTAATTGTTAAGAGCAGTTATATTGTCACTGCCGTAGCCATCTATTGCTACACTCAAGTCTGTGCAAATTGGCGAGCCATGTTTACCAACTCCAACAAGGACCATGGGATGCAGTTAGAAGATGGCCTGGAACAAGATCCTGGTAACTTTTGCTCCGAGTGTCAGATCTTCAAGCACAAGAAATCTCATCATTGCCCGTTGTGCGAGCACTGCGTCCTGCGGCACGATCACCACTGTTTCTTCCTGGGGACATGTATCGGACTGAACAATCAACGCTACTTTGTCATTTTGTGCCTGTACACAGGCGTCGGTTCTCTTTACTTATCCCTTCAGATATTTCTCGCGTCTGATTGGGTCTTTAACCGATGGTTTAATTATTTGGAGTTGTTTATGCCATTCGGTTACGCCTTTTCCTTGGCCAGATCAACCAGTCTATCCAGCGCTTACATGGTGGTCGTCTACAATCTCTCAGCGACTATCGGTATGTTCTGCATCTACATGTTTGGTCTTCAGGTGCATCTTTTGTCTCAAAGTGTGACATGGCACGAATTCAACTCGAAAACGCACATTTCCAAAAGCCAGCAAATCTTTACCGCATGGTCCAACTTCAAATCCAGTTTCGGCCAGTATGGTCTGTTAAATTTCATTTTCCCGGCTATTCCCGGTTTTTTGTCAAATAATAGTACTAGCAGTAAATATCATCGCGTTAAGTCTGATGAAAGAATTTATTAAAACGCAGCAATAAACGAACAAAAATTTATAAAGCGAATTTGTGTTAGATAATGGCACATTCTTTTTACCCTAGGCCCCTAACGTTTTCATGTATCCTTCGCCATTGAGGTTGTTGGTGGCTGGCGATCGAGAGGACATCATGGGTTGAAGCTCTTTGTTGTTGGCTGAGGCGACTAGCCCGTTATTAAGATCCTCTTCCGGCTCTTCCGCATAGAGGTCGAGACCTCGGACGGCAAAGCAGACGAAAAAGTCGATCACCACGGCGAACAGAACCACACCTGTTTGTTTTTGTTAAACGTCGACTTTCATTTCGTGAGAAACAGAGTGGCAAAATGAGAGCTCGATTTGATTACCGGCTGTAAGAAGATGTAGGTAGAGCCGCATCTTTTCCTGGTCGTAGATCCAGCAGTTACCGCGATCGCCGCACGAGTCGGTCCGCCACAGAATGCAAGCTTGATCTGTTCAACCCAATTGCCAGAAAAAGCGTAAAGTCAACTCTTTAAACGCGCTTGGTTTCACGGATCATTAGCTGATTACCAATTACAGCGCCGTAGACAATTGGGGCCGGAATGAAAGCAAAAAGGCTGGTGAAAAGATAGCCAAGTCCGATGGCGAAAGACTTATCTTCGGGAGGGACGCACCTGCGAAAAGCGAACGTAAACTACGTATGAGTATCGAGATAGATTCAAAGAAAACTTAATCTAATGACCGGAAGGTGATGATTATGTTGCTGACGCGACCGAACGAGCTCAGGAACTTGATGACGCCCATGACGAGAACGTAGATGAGAAAGACTTGAAAACAGTTTGATGGACAATAACCGCCGATGGCAATTCCGTCTGACCAATAATCCGCCGTATTGTTGGAAAATGTAGAATTATCCCATTGAGCTATACAGCTGCAATTTGAGAAGACCTAGGTGGAATAAGGAATTAGCTTTCAGATGTTTTATTCGCTAAAAATTCAATAAATTACGGTTTGATCGTCGATGGATTTCATCGCGGAGCAACCGGCGTGACAAGCGGAGAAGAAATTGACTTGGCCGTCTTCAGAGCAGGCAGGTGCAAAACGGTTAGCTTGACAGCTGCAATTTTCATTGCACGGCGTAGAGGGAATCCCTAACCTATATCAAAAATAAGGGGTCAGTTTCGGCGCATGATTAGGTAACTGGTGACGATTTCAACGCACAAGGCATCCTCTCCACTTCCTTGGTTTTCTAGACCGTGTATAGGTTTGGAGTCGCAGCCGACGAAGGCGAAAACAACTAGAACGATGACCCACAAAATACCAATAACTACGTCCCATACTTGAAGTTTCCATGCTTTGGGTTGGAATTTGGAAATAAGATAACCTGCCAATAGCAGTCCAGTGCACATGAACACAATGCCAATCATGCCTAAAAATGGGGAAAAAAATGAAATTTATTCATTTTTCTTTCGTGGGTTGCCAACCGTGACTGTGTATTTACCGTTGACTAGACCCGAACGGGAAGCCGATTGTTGGAACTGAGTCTCCATATATTTGGGTAAGAAAGTAATGTAGCCGCTGAGGGCAAAGACGAAAAAGACGCCGGCCAAGTTATTGAGGATTAAAATCTTGTTGGTGAGCAATCGGCGCAATGCAGCCGGGAAATCTAGATGAACATTCTCTCAGTTACAATTAAAGATTCATTTTTGGTTTTTGATTGGTACTTTTAAACGTCCGTTGAGCGGGTCTAGCCACCTTGGTCGACACTGTACTTAATCCTCGTTCGAGCGTCGGCTTCTTGGGTAGACGACGTGGATAACAGGCCAAAATCCAGCCAGTTAAAAGTTGAACGACGCCAATCACCAAAAAACCTTGATGCAAAACAATCAGCATCCAGCTAAAATTTGTTAGCAATTAATCAATTGCTATATATACCAAGCCACCAGGCACCAATCCAGCTGGGATCTCTGGGCTTGAGCGTTGTCGTCTCTGTCAAATTGACGTACATTCGCATACAGATGGCGGCCAGACCGTAACCGAGCGCCGGGCCAATCAATCGAAGACTCGACATGAGTCCTATAAAAAGGTATAGCTCCAATCATTGTCTTATTTTAGGGTTACAAAATATATACCGATGAGCATGGGAGTCTGCTTCCGTTTGACGTTGTCGTCAAGATAAGTAATACCAAGAATGGAGAAGAGGGTCGTACCAATACCGGAAACAAATTGTGACATGAAAATGTAGACCATTGGACCTGTTCAACGATAAAAACATGCTGAATTGCTACTTGTCAATGTTCCGATGTCATAACAGTACCGATGGATTGGTATACGGTGCATTCCTCATCCGGATTGACAGTGGGCATTACGGACTCGGGAGCCGCCGAACAAGTATCCAGATTACGCGTCACTATAATAATCCGTTACGTAATACACAAAAAAAATTCAATCAATCAGTGTAGCTTAATTCCATTGATTGTCGATGCGCCGGTGACTATAATCAGCTGAGAAACACTTTGACCTCCGCACCATCTGCTCTGATCCTTGGCCTGATACTACAATTATTACCATTGGTGATCGTCGAGAATTGGCCGTAGACGAAATGAGGAACGACGATGAGGAGTGAAGCGATGGCTGAGAATAAAATGCCAAAAGCGGCTAGTCTGGGTCTGTGTCCGTGTCCACCAAAATACGTCATCACCAGTGACAGCATGATCTGACTAACCTCGTTGCCCGACAACAGAATACCTTTTTCGGATGGGTCATTGTAAAAATGTTAAGAGAATAAAAATTATATGGCGCGTCTATGAAAATAGTTGGAATCGGTCATGGCGGCGTTTTACCAGTTGTCTGGCTTCTGAGTTTGAACTGTTTCTCGAGCGTCGTCAAGGTGGCGATGGAATAACTGAAGAACATGGCTTGAAAGAGGCCAAGGAAACTGTAGGTCAGCAGGTAGGATTTCTTCGTTGCGAATTTTTGGAGCCATCCGCCTTTGAACGGCCCAAGTCCACACCGGGTGTCTTCATCTTCGTCCAGTAATTTGTTCTTTCTACTTTTGCCCATGGTGGCCTGCGGATTCCCTTGGTTACCGGACGTCCTAGTGGTGGGCGAATAAGGGAATGACCAGGCACACAACTTGAGTAGAAAACCGAAATTGACCGACTAACGACAGCGAGACGAATATACGACAGATTCTGCCGATTATCTGGTGGCCTCGGCCCAACTGTTCCTATCTCTCAACACCATGTATTAGAGCCTGGGCCAAATCTGACGGCCCAAAAGACTGATTAGCTTATCGAAATCCATCAATATGGGCAAACAGCCTATCGCCAGCGCGGATGCGCACGTCGATAAATGACGCCGTCCCATGGGAGAGTCGACAATGAGAAACTCGATCACGCACACTATTACCACCACCGACGACTTTTGTGGCCCAGAAAAGAATGCCAAGTGTAGTTTTTATTTTTTCAGTCTTCCCGTCGCCAGGTCGTCGCACGACGGGAAACCTAGCAGCCGTTACTGGTCGCTGCATTCCAGGTGATAAGCTCCAGCGGGTAATTCGGGTGAGATAGTAAAACGGCGTTAGGAAAGAAACTCGAAACAATGTAACAAAACGATGGTAATCTAGTCGGCCGTTACATCACTGCCGTCCGTCTCTGATACGATCGCGCGCTCGAGAAAAAAAAAACTGCAATTCATGGCCGCGACGTGTTGGCCCCATTCGTCTCTTTAATGAATATTTAATTTGGCAGTCCACATCGCGGATTGCGACCGAGTGGTCGATAAACGGAGGGCAGTAACGGTGGACGACATGGAAATCAAAGAATCCGAGGCGGAAGGATTCGTTCAAGGTCCCCTATGGCGAAATATTACTGTACTATACTCTACGCTAGTTGTTGTTTCTAGCATCGTAGACTACGAAGGACAACTTTGACTTGATGGATGCTATTAAAGAGAGAAGGGAACATCTGTCGAGAGAGAGAAGAGTGAGCAAGAAGAAAACGGCGACGAAAAGAAGAGGGGCTCGATCCGCTACACGCGCATTAAACACCCGAAAGATTCAAACATTCGCCGCTAGTCTGTCATCATTTCCTTCTTCTTCTTCAGCTCCATCTTTTATTCCGATTCGTTCCGTTTCGAAAAAGAGGAGAAAAAACTACCGTTCTCCTCATTAATTCAAATCGCCTCTCGTACGCGCGCGCGCGCGGACCAACAGCAGACGGAACGCGGAAGGGGAAAAAAATCAGCGATTAGTCTTCGAAAGTTCAAATGCGCTTTTCGACGATTATCCGTTTACTTGTTAAATCAAAAATCGTCCGTGTCGCATACCGTCGTAATAACCGGTCGACCAGCTCTCGCCACTAGGGCGATTGGTCAATTTATTTATTTAGCCGTGAGAAAAACTATCAAATGCGGTCGAAAACCGCGTCGAAAAATTTCCGCCCGATTGTTTCACGCTGGCGACGATTTGTTTTTTTCTTTGGTCAGGTGACAAACGCGCGGCAGGTGACAAGTCTTTGGCAAACAACACACGAGTAGGTAGTAGTAGTTCTACAGTGGCTGATGATAACACGTGTATTGTAAAACGACAAGACGTCTCGTTCCGTTATGATTATAAAAAGAAAGGAACAGAAGTCTGACGGAGAAGATGATGGTCTATCTCGCTCCGCTATTTGACCCAATGGCGCTGCTGCTGCTGCTCCTCCGGCGGCTCAAAACGAAATCACGCGTGCTAGACGCGCATCTTCCACTCGGAAATCAACAACGAGTTACTGTTAACCTATAAGTTAATGATTACGTGAAGCGCAAAAGAAAACAATTGCAGCCGGCGGTCACGTCGTCGCCGTCCCTCTACATAATCCCGTCGGCACATTACACATTGTTTTTCGTTTTGAGCGATGATTATCAAATCGATCATTTTTCTTTCAGCTATAGAGTAATAACAACATTGAAGATTTGAGATACCAAGTGACCTACAAGCGGGACGACTAACTAATCGCTCGAAAGGAAGAAACAGATTTCTTTCTGAGACAAATAAAAAGTAAAAATAGCCGAACTTTTATTGACGTTAGACGCTGAACGTGGCGTCACGGTACATTGAACGTGTTGCGAGTTGGGTGCTGACTGCCAAAAAGAACAACAAAAAGACATGCCGGGGCTGAGCGGTCTAGGTAATAGTACCGTTGCGCTCTGCTGGCCCGCCCGTATGTGTGTATAGCGGAAGAAGAAGCTATACGGAGGAGGAGGACAGAAGGTACCTACGTGCTATAGTGCATTGCCGATACGAAAAAATAAGAAGCCAGCGTCCGCCGGCGTCAAACTTCAGTTGTTGCATTGAATCGGACCGGAGAAGACGATGGGAACTTTGTTGGAATTGAATTGACTTTGTCCAGAAATTGTTTTGCTAGTGTGTTTTTTCAAAGTTTTCTTGGTGAATGAAGAGCACTGCTCGTCACTCGTCCTACGTTCCAGGAGTCCGCAGTTATTACCATGGACGGCACACTCTGGAACGCATTTATCGACGGATCGCCGCCTCTAACGTCGTCGGTACTCTGACGGCCCGAGTGGCGAAGAAGAGCCACGGAAGTAGAAAGAGCACTGCTCCTCGCTCCATCAAACCGCCAGCGTCGTTGTCGGCTGCTTCCGTCCAGCAGGATCATCCGCAAAATGGAGTTCTCCAGAAAAGGAGTCATCAACTTTCACAACAGCGGCTAGAACGGGCCAGGTCTCGGAGGAAGGCTAGAGAACGACAACTCCAAAAAGTAGTGGAAAATGTACAATCTCTTTACACCCGACTTTAAGCATAAGAGTGCCATAACATTTTGAACAAATTAATTACAGGTATGGGAGCAAGACGAGTTGTCTTCCGGGTCGGAAGAAGTATTGAGACATTCAAACGATTCCCTCCAGGCGCCTTCGGCAGGTGAAGAGATCAGTACGGATGATTCTGGAGTCCAGCTAAACGTCATTGGCCGCTCGAAACCCAAAAAATCGGTCCAGAGGGATCAAGGATGTTTGCCATTGGGCTACATTCCGCAAGTGAGTGCAATAATGACGATAATAACGTCGAGCACAACATCTAATTGTGAAAAAATATCTTTTGTCAGTTGATTTGCGCGGCGATTCTCTCCTTGGGAAATTTCAATATCGGGTTCACTCTGGCGTACCACGGCTTGGCGCCGGCCAACCATCTGCCGGCCAACAGTCCCAATTGGGCTGCGCCATGGGTCTTGAATCTCTTCAATCTGGGCGGATTGTTGGGCGCTCTGCTCTCTTCGCTGGCTCTCAATAAAGGTATGTTTCTTTATAAAGAGTTGTCTCGATTCAACTCTCGACTCAATTGGTCCGTCTAAAGGCAGAAAGAGACCGCTGATGGCCGTCATTTTACTCCTGATATCTTCGTGGATCATGGTCATCCTATCGCACAATTCTTCCATGATTTTCGGCGCCCGTCTTATAGGTAAGAATTGGCAAATAAGCAAACCGTTGCAAAATGAGAAAAAAGAAAAACGAGTTTTGATTTTGGATTACGACGCGGCGCGTCAATTGCTTTCCACTAGGGGGGATCGCTGCGGGAATCATAACGGTGGTCAATCAAGTTTATATAGCCGAACTGGCATCGCCTCGACACCGCGGCAGTCTCGGTGTTTTGCCCACCTGTTTCGGTCTGGCCGGCACGCTCCTCTGTTTCGGTTTATCTTACAGCGTCTCTTGGCGGAACATTTCCATCGCCGGAGCCGCCATGAACGGACCGTATCTCCTTCTGTTGCTCTTCTACCTGCCCGACTCGCCGCGCTGGCTACTGAGACAGGGGAAAATCCCTTCGGCCGCCGCCGGCCTCAAGCGTCTCGGCACTTTGGATCAGTTGCCGGACATGCGCGACGGCTACGACCTCCTCAAACTCAGCGGACACGACGGCGGACTGTTGAAGAAGCCTTTCATGCTGCCCGTCATCATCGCCGGAGGCTTAATGTTCTTCAGCCAATTCTCGGGCGTCGATAGCGTCTTGACTTATGCGGCCGAACGGTTCCGCGACAAGACCCATTTCCCGTTGGTGATTCTTTACGGCGTCCAGCTGATCACGGCTCTCATTTGTTTCGTTTCCGTGGATCGCAAAGGCCGCAAGTGGCTCTTGCTCGTCTCGGCGGCCACCGCGGCCCTGGCCATGCTCTCTTTAGGCCTTTACGTCCTCTGTGAAGATATAGGAGTGCTGAGCCAGATGGATCTGCGCTGGATCCCCGTCAGTTGCGTCATCGTTTACTGCGGAGCCTTCGCTCTCGGTCTGGGGCCGATCCCTTGGTTGATAGTCGGCGAATTGTTGCCGGTGAGGAGCCAAGGAACGGCGGCGGCCATAACGGCCGGCCTCTTTTGGGGCCCGTCGCTCGTGGTGACGATGAGTTTCGGCGACATGCAAAACGCCATGTACCTGTCCGGTACCTTCTGGTTCTACACCATTTTCTGCCTGTTCGGCTACCTGTTCGTCTTGTTGGTTGTTCCCGACATCCGCCCGGAGGCGACCCTGGAACAGATCCAGATCTTCTTCATGGCCAGCGACAAAAGAAAACACGACCAATGGAGCTTTGCCGCCGCCTGAAGCGGGTCGACACGCACCAACGGCCGCAGCCAGCAGCTGTCGTCCGTGACGGCAACCCCCACCGTTGTATAATAATAACAATAATAATAATAATCCAAAACGGCTGTTTTTCTTTTTAAAAAAATTCATCATGACGCAGTCTATCGCTAGCTCCGTTTAGCCTCGGCTTTATTTTTTCTTTTGTTTATTCTTAATCCATTAAAACCCACATATGTATATCTCCTCATGTGATGCTGCAGTGAGCGCGACAGACGCCGTGAAACAGAGACGCTATAAATAAAAGTAGATTCTATCGATGCGGTCGGCCTAGGTTATTTTTCAAAGACGAACAGAATCAGGACCAGCCCAAAAAAGAAGAAACAACAACAACTTTTCGGGGTGTGGAGAACAACTGTTTGGCTACTATGGGCCGTGATTGTCGTGACGGTCCAACAGGTCTATTAAACATCGGCGTTAAAGCATTCCGTTCTCTCTCTGGCTCGTTCTCCCTATTAAAAATAAGAGTGAGATAAGACGGTATCAGCATGCGCGCACCGTCCATTATTGGATGTCGGAACAACGTCTCGTGAAGCAAGCTGTCTGGAGCCGTCTCACTTTACATCATCGATCGTGAGGAAATGTGTTGGCCGTGTCCCTCGGCGTCCCGCGAGAACAAGACCCGAACACGGTCGCCCATATTTGGCGACCCATCTTTCGACAAAATCTTATTCTTTTCCTCAGGACTAGCTCCTTTGGCTTTGAGAGAGAATAAAAAGTTGTTGGCTGCTGCGCTAGCTGGGCGGATATTCGGAGAATTAAAACTAAGAGCCCAAGTTTGTCGACTCGGTGACAATCGGTCGACACAAGTCAGACGACTGTCGTGAAGACTTAAAAAGGCGAGACGCGCGGGACTGACTGTGCGAGCGGGTCGCGCGCACGACAAAAGGCAACGACACAAATCAGAAAATCAGATTCCAGGAGGGAAAGAGCTTTGGCTCTTGCTAGCGAACGCGATCGGTGGTCGCATAAATTGTCGCGATAGTACGAGAGGGCCCAGTCTCTTTACTGACGTCCTCTTCTGTTATTTAACCCGCAGCCCCAACTGTTTCCATGCAAAACGAAACCTGAAACTTCGTCGTCGTCGGTAATCTCCAGTCACGAAACGACGAGTGCCAGCGTCCGTAAGTGTCGCGGACGTAATCGAACACGCGATAGGAAGCTTGTCCCGAAAGCCATTAACCGCTCAAAAACTCCAACCGATCCATTTCACACTTTTTTCTTTTTCTCTTTAAGGAAAACAACAACAATAAAAACAGAAAAAATCAGAAAAAAATGGTGCGCATCAGTCGTTTGCGTCAGTGATTATCTCAGCTGATAGAAACCTCCGCGTCGCAGACAAGCGGAATGATCCGCTGGGATTGGAATCGACCCCCTTGAAAAAAAGAGAAAAAATCGGACGGCGGACACTGATGGACGAGCTGGAAAAGGCAAGGGAGAAACGGAGCCGCATTCGTGCCGCATGGTTTGCGACGATATCGCTAGACATGCGCTAGGGGAGAAAGAGCATTAAAATATATACGGAACGTGTGCTTGCGTGAGCGTCGAGTTGATGCGCCAAACCCCCGGCATTTTCAGGCCTATGGGATCCAGCTGCTTCGGAGCGAAAAAAGGCGAACGTGAAGTGGTTTCGAGCACCATCACTGGGCCCAAGTGAGAGATCATGTGAGAGATATCAGTAGGCGATCCCAATTTATGGATTGGGATTGACTACGAACGTGATCGTGCGTCAGGTGCGAAAATTGTTGCCTCCCTACAACATCGCCTTAAAAAATCTACGACAACCACAAAAAAAAGGGTTGGAATGTTTCTCAACCAAGGTTCGGTCGTTGTTTGGATTTAAATAAACCATGAGCATGATGGATAATATATGGTGGATTTTCTTTTTCCCCCTTTTCAATATTTGATTGGGAGACCAAAAAAGGCAAAGACATAGAGAGAGAGAAGAAGCAATACGTCTTGCGTGCGATGTTGTCAGATTGAAGCGCTTGGGAACCCTCTAGACTTATTCCCGTTGTGTGTTTGTGTTCGTCGAGAGAGAGAGAGAGAAAGAAGAAGAAAATGAGATTCTAGGGGTGGAAAAAAAAGGAAAGAAAAGAGGGTCCGGCACGCGCTTCTATGGGCCCAGTATCCAGTCGTGCGTCTAGCTTCATACGGTCGACTAGGGCCGTTCGTAGGAAAACTATATCCATTGTACATATCTATTCTTTTCTTCGACTCGGCTCGATTTTTGAGAATATATAGACGAGAGTTTACTACTACGGAAATTCAAACGTCGAGACTTTTTTGTTGTGTGCTTGTGAAATTGTGAAATACATTTTAAAGGAAACAGTTTGGGACCAGCTATAGCGACGATGAGACATTTAAGTTTGTGGTTGCTGGTCGCGGCCGGCGCGGCGATCTTGTGCGATGCGCGATGGGCCAACACGGCGCCGAGGAGCGCGACAATCACCGATTTGGCGAGTATTTACGAAAAAGCCACAAGACATCATCCACCGATTGCCAATAAACGTCGCCACCACTGGAAGCTGGGCCATGGCAACAACGACTCGGCTCCGGAGCAGCCCATCACGACCGAGCATCCGGGCAATAGTCTACTAGATTCCCCGACGACTTCGAGTGCTGCTGCTGGTGAAGAAGACGTTGATCATTGGCGAAACAACAAACAAGATGCGAGACCACCACTAGAGCAACAGCAACAAACAACTTCGCGTCCTTATGTTGGGTAAAAAATAAAACCACTTAAAAATAAATAAAAGAAATCGTCGCTGTATATCGGCAGATATCTAAACACTCTATTTGGCATTGGGATGATACGTGTTTGTTGCCCAGAGACCCCTCCCTCTTTTTTCGCTGTCCTGTTGCTTTCATTTCTAATTCTCGATGAGAAATACTAATGAGACCACCTGTGTTGTTGGCTCGACGCTCCCAGCAGCAGCAGCAACAAGCCCCCCAAAACGTCTGGAGAAAAATATACAGAATCATAAATGGAGGATAGCAAGACCAGAAAAATTTGAATAAAATGTTTCTCTCTCTGCTTTGAAAAGAGCTCGCAGGTTTTTCGGGGGTTTCGATAGAGAAACGTGAATGTGCGCGCCAGCGCCCGCGTGTCTATGAAAAACAAGAGAGGAAAAACCGGCTGGCCGATGACGGCAACGGGGCCAGACTATGCATAGCGCGCTCATTAAGAGCCGAGCCCCTTGATGATAAAGCTGCTGCTTTCAACGAGCAATACAACTTCAATGCATCTTCCTCCTCCTTGTGTTTTTTTAAAGCAACAGGCAACAGATGACTGGAACTATTGACGTCTCTTCAACAAAAGTCGGCGGGGCAATTCATAAAAGCCAAGGCGCGTTGGCCATCAAATAAAAAGAAACAAGGGCACTGCGTTCTCGACGCTCTTTTTAAGGAAAACTCCCTCAGTCTAACTTCTTCTCTTTTCCACCCTGATGACGTCTATATATATTTTCCAGTTCTGGGAGAAGGGAAGAACTTGATCGACTTGATCATTAGCACAACACAACCTCGTCTTGTTTTCTCTTTCTCTTCGCAGTCAATCCGAGAGTCTCTCTTTCAATCTCTTGGCCACCACCCGCGACGCTCCTCCTCATCCGTCAAATCTATTTCCAGCAAAAGTCGCAACGAAGCGGCGGCGGCGGCGGCCTCCCCGACGCAAAGTAGAACTCTCAAGTGGCCAGCAAACGGTCGAAAAAAAAAAAGAAAGAAAAGAAGGGAAAAAGGGAATTAGCGGGATTCCTAAACAGAGGATCGGATATCGTCGGTTCCACTTTTGACCGAAATAGGCCTAGAGCCGGCCTGTAAATAATCATCCTTGGCGTATACACTGGCCGGACGATTGTCGGCTGGGAATGGGCCGTATAAGTCTTTCCATTTGGGAATGAATTGAACGAGACGTGAAGAGTCGGCGAAGGAACCCGAGAGGAAACAACAACGACACCGCAGTGATGATTTAAAGATCATTGATGATGTCCTTATATATCGTTTCCAAACGAATTTACGGCCGGTCCTTTTTCTTCTTCTTCTTCTTCTTCGTTGTTTTTAACGATCACGACCGTAACTCACTTTAGGGCTCGTTCGTTTATACTTTTATGATTTCTTTTTCTTTTCTTCTTCTTCTTTTTCCTCCTCGGCGATTATATAAGCGGCGGCCGCGATCCCTAATTTGAATACCGTGATGGATATCGCCCGTTTAGGTGGTGGGAAACTCTATTCCCGATTGAAATCCACAAAGGGAATGTACTACTACGACTACTACTACCCCTTACTACGCGATTTGGATCAAAAAGTCATTGTCCGCCGTATCAGCCGGCCAACAAAAGTCCAAACTCGTCGAATCAATAAATAGTTTTTTGGTGGCGCGTCGAGAGACAAACACGTCCATAAAACAAAAGGCAGCAACAACATGCAAGCTCTCTCGGGGGAGAATGGTGGCCATCAGCCAAAAAAATAACTGGGCGCGTCGCTGGGCAGTTCGAACCCCGGCTCGGTTCACGCGGTCCGACCGGGTGGGCAGGTGATCATATTTAAAAACGACAACAGGTCCGTTATTGGTTGACTGGCGTAGTAGTATGCGTCAACCCGAAATGCTGTGTCCGCTGCGGAATTGATGGCTTTTCCCGCTGTCGCGCAGTGACCGGCACGTCGACTATAAATAGACGGTCCGGCCGTCGTCTATTCGAAACAAGAGACAAGCTGGCAAATATGTAAATCACGCCGCCGCCGGGGAATCGATGATGATTGATTGGCCGTCGTAAAACACTACGGCGAATCAATGACCGAAACGAGCGCATGAAACAAAAGGCAAACATATGCGACTACTATATAGTACCATCCGGCCGGTGGTTGACACATTGTCCCGCAAGAGTTGGCCGATGGCCCATTACTCATTGGACGGCGTCTCTTATCTCTCGCTGGAATCGACGCACCAACAAAAGCATTTTCCGTTCCAATCGATTCAGGTGGTCGCCAAAATGAGAGAGAGATCCGCCTGGTAGCAGCAGCGACTAGCAACGGGCAGCAATTCGGTGAAAAACCGGATGGCGACGACAAGTTACAAGAGCGAAACGCTCAAGTTGTGAAAGCTTCGCCTCGATGACTCTTGTGATGAGGAATGTCACGCAACGGAGACTGAGAGCCGTGGCCGTGATCAATCCGCCCACGGAATCGTGCACGCGCGCGCCTCTTCTTCTTCTTCTTCTTCTCTTTGGCCACAACAACACAACCGACCTCGATGTTTCTTTTTAGCTAGACTATACCTTTCCGGGTTTGCTTCTTGACGGCCGTTTTTGTCGAGCAAGACTTGACCGCCCGTCCCGGAATCCAAAGATTTGCGAGCGACCTCATCCATCAAGCTCTTTGGTTCGTCGTCGTCGTCTTTTTTCCTCTATTTTTTTTATATCGGAATCAAAAGAAGAGAGAGAGAGAAACGGGGAGGAAGACAACAACAAAAAAAATAGAAGAAGAATTGGAGAAATCCTTGTACGTCTCTACCCGGATCGCGTCAATTTCGCGGAAAAGCTGCAGGAGGAGAGATGCAAGTCGTCGTTTGGGCTCTAATGAGAACGTCTTTGGCTCAGCTCTCAGATGAAGACAACAAGAAAGAAAAAGACGGACAGGAAAAAATCAATGCTCCGCTGCGATCGTTACGTAGCAGAACCATGGCGGCGGTAGGCGCGGCAGGTGGTGCCGGCCGTAATAGTTTCCCAACGTGAATAAATCACCGCGGACCTCCTCCCCCTCCTTGTGGCGGTGGAAACCCGAACATGTGGCCGACGGTAACCTAATGAGAACAATAACAATAGTGGACACGTACACCACCGCCGGATTTTGTGACGCAACAAACCGATTTTTGTGTCAACGGAGCCGAGATTTTTCGGTTTCTTTCCATTTGCGGTTTCTCGCATGCGACATCGCGTGCCCCCGCCTCCTTACCAGTGAGAAAATATACGGCAGAACTCGCCTGTCCGACTCCGTTCAATTATCGAGCTGGATTGACAGCGATAAGACCGCCCGCGGCCTCTGGTCTCTCTTTCCCAATGCTCTCCATTCAAGTCCGTGATGTTAATAATATTTACATATTTGATATGGTCTTGGCTCCGAGTCTCTTTCGGGTGGTCTCTTTCCTTTTCTTTTTGCCATTAGAACGCGAATAGGAAAACATGTAGAGTATAATGCATGTTTTAGCGGGTGGTAGTTAATGTAGATTTTTTAACGTTGGTAAAAAAATAAGACCTAGAAAAACGTCCTCTGTGGAAAGTAAAAAAAAAAGAGAGAAAGGAAGGTTTGGTGTATCGTTTTACAACAAGAGAGACAGAGCGCCACAAGGTAATCAGATACAAAGTGATGGGTGCAGCAAACGGCAGCAACAAGCCCACTTTTCTTCTTCTTTTTGGTTCGTCGCGCAGTTTTTTCCGAGCGCGTGTTTCAAAACACACAAGGAATTGATTTTTTTTTTTACACGCGCTGAATTTTCGAAATTTTTTCCAAAAGTTTTTTCTATTTTTTTTGAATGACGATCTTTTTCGGCGGGCAGCGATCGTAAAGCGAAATCAACTCCAATTGCCAGCCGCTCTCTCTCTCGAGTTCTGAATTTGTTTCTTTTTCTCTACTCCCAAAAAACTTTATTATGTTACTCTTTTTTTTTTACGACGGCGCGCCATGGTGGAAGACGACGACATTTTATAGACGTTCAACGATGACCACAGAAAGTCATAGTCGTCAAATTGAGTTAGTGTTGAACGAGACAATGACTTCTGGCCGTTAACAATTATGAAAGGGAAAAAGAAACAAAAGAACCAAGTTAAAGTTTCTTTTTTCTTGAAATCAAATCCAAGACTAGCACAACTGCTTCATTACGATGGCTGCTACTTGAAAAATGCCAAGGTGAATGAGGGGGAAAAGAAAAAGAAACTAAAGGAGCGGCGGCGACGATCACCTCGAATTTCAGTTCCGGATGATATCAGCGGCAGGAGCAGCGCACCCGTCACAACGGAACCACCGACCAACAACAACATCCTGAGAGAGAGACGCTCGATTGATGGAGTAGTCGTGACAATCGCGAGAAGCGGATTCGGGTGCGGATGAGGTCCGTCGTGATGATGGAGGGATATTAATGCAAGTAATTCCCCGAAACAGCAACCGCCGAACTGTTGCCTCTATTATCTCTGTTGCCTTTTTGTCGATTGAAAAAAGATTTGGGACGAAGGCAAATGTTGACTCTCGGGGATGGTCTCTTACCATACGGGGCAGCAGCAGTATACGTATCCTTGAACAAATCCATTAAAAAAGCCTTGATTCGATCTGATGCCCATCCGTCAAGGATTGCACGCGAACGGCTGACGGCCACCACTCATCGGCACTTTTTTCTCTTTTTTCTCCCCCGGTCTCTCTTCAATCTCTTTCTCTCTCCCCTCTCTAGATAGACGATATCGGCAAGAACCCGTAACCCTCCACCGACGGTCTATCAATCCGAAATCAATCGACTAGGAATACAAATTCGTGTGAGAAAGTCACGCGGCTCCGCGTCCGCTAGTAGCGACCACAAGGCCGCGGTGGCTCATTTTTCCTTTTTTTTTTTTTTGAAATACCCGCCAGACACGTATGCGTAATCGCTGAGGTGAATATAAAAAAATCCCGACAGCGATCCAAGGTGGTCAAGAACAACAGCAGCAGCTGCCACTACACCGGCAGCCATCACGGCGGCAGCAGTCGATTCTTCTCTGCTCATTCAAATCTTGGCGCACGGGCGGGAAAACTTGGACTGCGTCTGAGTCTCTGAGAAGAAGAAGAAGAAGAAAACGGGGGAGAGAAATGGTGTGGGTGAGGAGCGATGACGAGCGAGGAGAAAGAATGAACGAACGAATTGAGGATAGACAGAGATAGAGAACGAGGGCTTAGGATCATTCTCGTGCAAAGCACGGCGCAACATTGACGGCACGTCGTGAATCAAACCGTAGCTCCGGGAGACTTGCGCCCAAAGAATCAAGGACACTCTATACTCAATCCTTCTCGCCTTAGATGATGATTACACCAACAGCCATCGTCCCGTCTTGTATTTTTCTTTTTTTGTTGTCTGGTGATGTTGTTGCTTTTGTTAATAATTCTACATGCATAATGCTATAGCCGTCATTAGTGAATTACTCGCAGCAGCAGCAGCGGAACACGAAGAATGTTTTGATTGGGTTCGATTCAAACTGCTGGCCGACTCGTAGTAGTAGCAGACGGGCCGCCCCGGTGTAGTAGAAAGCAGGCCAAGTCCCGAGCGCGTTTCTATCGGGTCCCGTGCCGAGTTTGCGCTGGCGATAGAATCGGGCACCAGCATGTTGGCTAGCTGTCGGCTAGCTCTCGGCTTTCAGTGATCGTCCGTCCTACACAAGAGGAAGACCAACAACAATCGGCGCCAGTTTGTTGTGTTTGTGCTACCTCGGCGCCCGCTCTCTGCCATGTCTTTCGACCAACGGAACTGAAACACAACTATTTCTGGTCGCCAACTGTGTGAACTCGCCAGATTTTTTTACAAAAAAATCGATTGAACATACAAAAATCGCCCTGCAGCTCCAGAAAATGCGTCCGAGTGCGAAGAAACAATGGGTGGTGATTTTGATGCAGTGCGCGGCGGTGGTGGCGGCTTACTGGTGTTCGGGGGTCGAAGGCGGCCGCGTCGACGGATATCAGACCGAGGCCGAAAAGCAATCAGCCTTCGAGCAACTGCTGGGTAAGGCCGGCCGATTAAGGATGGCCCATCAGGCCACGACGACGACAACGTTGCCGCCGCCGACCGCAATAGCGACTATGCCGATCATGTTGAGTGATGAAGAGGCCAAAAGGCACGATCGGCGGCATGCCGTCGACGCCGCCGCCGCCGCCGACGTCCCTCCTAAAAAGAAGCACAACAACAACAACAACAAAAAGGATCATTCGAAACGTCAGCATCACGCTGGGTAGTTGTCAGCTCTCTCTATCTCTCTCTATGATTATCATCATGGTCGAATGTTTCCCAATTTTTATAGATCGTATCGACGATGACCCAGTTTTGTTTTCTTTAAATAAAGAAGACAATTTCCCTCCAACCGATTAGAACGTTTAAGCCGATAATTGGCGTGTGGCGCTATTGTCTCAGCGTATAGTTGTAGTTCCACTTGGAATGCCGTCGAGATGAGTCTATTCGGCGAACACGGACCCAATGGCACCTAACTCTAGCCGAGTAGAACGATTTTCCTCCGTGTTTGAACAAGAGGCAACACCCATCATTAGTCGTCTATCAAGCGAATCAATCAAGTCGAATGTTTCGGGCATTTTTCATTCTCATTTGAATAAGCCATTCCTTTGGGGATCCAAGAATATCGCCCGAATTATCTGGAATCAAAAAACAGGAACGGAAACCGCTCGATCGTGTCGTCGCCACCGCCAGTAAAACAATCTCTGCCAACTTTTCTCGAATTTCCTTCTCTCTCTTTTTTGTCGATCGCTTTTTGCGTCAAAAGTCTGTGTACTCGACGTGCGTGACTCTATATGTCCGTGAGAAAAGTGATACGGCTTTCTTCGCCGCTTTGGCTTGACTCGGAGCGCGCGCAGCGCACACCAACAAAAAACAAACAACCTACACTCGAATAGTTGGAGCGTTTGCACAAAGAGAAACAGGTCGTCGTCGTTGTGTAAAATTGTAGAGACGGATCGCTGACGATCGGCCGACAAATGTGACACAAGGTTGTGCGCGGCTAGCAGATTCTCTCCCGCCGCAGTCGTAAAAAAACGACTCCCAAAGTTCTCTTTTTCCCGCGTTCAATTTTGACGACACTCTAACAAAAAGCCCTCATCATAGAGTGAGATGGAGCAGCAACAAGTTTTTTTCTTTCCCCCGTACGGTCGTAAAAAGAAGAAGTTAGAAGCTATATTATGTTGTCATGGTCTCGGTTTTCACTTTGTCGTCCTGAATATAATTGAAATGAAGCTATCCGGCCCCTATATGTGCCCGTCAACTAGGCCTCTTTCCCAACTTTCACGCATGTGGGTATCTATATCTGCCATTGTTTCCAGTTTGACTGTTGTAACTTTTGTGTATTCAGACTAGCAAAGATTTGTCTGCTGACCTCCCTTTTTTCCTATATAATAGTGATGGCCAGTAACGTACAGCGTCATCACGACGACGACTTGGAACGACGCCAAAATGGTTCTTAATGGCCTCAAGTTATCCCCTCTTTTTCCTACTTCATATATTGCAAGACAAAGTCAAAGCCAGTTCTTTTTCTTTTCATATTTTTTTACGATTTCTAACGATCGTTAAGAAAATACGCCGCTTTATACGGTACCGGATCAAAAAGAGAGAGAGAGAGAAAGAAAATTGAGAACAAGAAAACAACAACGGAAAGAAAATTCCTTCACGGAGACTTCCTTTTTTGCTAATAAAATTCTGCGCGTGAGCCAGAGGAGGTGGCCGGCGGCATCCCGGCCTTCATCGCTACAATCACAAAGATCCTAAACCAGCCGACAATTTTTTTTCTTCTTCTTCTTCTGAGAGACATTAAAATAAGGAGGTGGACGGAGGGGGGAGGAAAAAGAGTCACCGTGAAGATGTGGGAGGAGTAGCCAAAAATGTTTTACAAGGCCCGGCACGAGCGGCGGCGACAGAGCGGGATGAGTTAAAACGCCGCCAACGGATGGTCGTAGGCGTCGGGATTAGGAGGACCGCGTGAGTTTTTCTACAGGACGCATCGAGTTTTTACTACTGGAATGGCGCCCCTTTCGCCTTATACATATTCATAAGGAAGACAATCGGATGATGCAGCAGCAGCAGCACTGGCCGCGATAAAATGTGTTTTTTTTTCTCTCTCTCTTCTCAGTTGCGGAGGAAACTAACGACAACAGAATGCTCTTTAGCCTCCGAACTGGGCCGTTGTCGACTCTCTTATATGGTCCTTTTTGGCGAATCGGCTAGACAAGAAAGAAACAGGTTCTCCCTTTGTGCGTTTTTCTTTCTCTTTTCTCTTCTCTTGGCTCCGTGAAGGGTATTTAAAGGGCGACACGGTTCATTCGTCACAGGTGAAGATTGACGCAATGGAAAAATGGGCAATCGAAGCGCAACGAATGCGGTAAATGCGAATAGAAAAGACGACAAGAGGAAAACAATCGAGCCCAATGTTGTTGTTGTTGTTTAACCTATTCACTCCTTTTTTCTCTATTTCTATCCTATCCTCTATGAAGACGGCATGTTTGCACGCACGAAGAATCGGTGACCCGGCCAATCAGGGTGGTGGAATCTTACTGCAAACCGGCCTACAAGTCGTTCACGCAGCGGTGCAGCAACGGGACCATGTGCACGGCCTTCAGGTATATTTTGGAAACTCTCTCTTTTCTTCAATTGTAGGAACCGACGAGCCTTAGTGACCGTGAAAGTGTCTGACATCACTTGGTCCACCGCAGTCGTTGATTGTTTCCGTTTCCTTTTTTTAACGAAAAAAAAAGAATGAAATAAAATAAAATAATACGTCCGCATATTACAGGGTGCAGTACGACACGATCTACAGACAAGTTGTCAAGTACCAGACCACCACGGAGAAGAAGCACGCGTGCTGTCCAGGATGGACCCACGCGGCCAAACACACCCACGGATGCTTACAAGGTCTCAATCAACCATTTCTAATCTCTGCACGTCGCAACTTATACTGCTATTATAAGGAAAAATAATCAACTCTTTGTTGTTTTTATTATTATTATTTTGACTCTTTCGTGTTGGGCCGTGCTTATTCTTTCTGCAGCCGTTTGCAACAAAGGCTGCAAGAACGGCGGGACTTGCGTCAAACCCAACACTTGCAACTGCGCTCCGGGATACACGGGCCCTTCGTGCGAATCGGGTATGGATATATACGTAGACTATCTTTGAGTAGCCACGATTAGTCAACTGTCGCTTTGGTGAATGTGAACCATTTCTCTGTTGCTGACTGCTGACTTGTTGTCGTCTATGTAGATCTGGACGAGTGTTCCAGCAGCAACCGGTGCCAGCAAACGTGCATAAATTCGGTGGGGAGTTATCAGTGCTCCTGTCACGACGGCTTCCAGTTGCAAGACGATGGGAGGACCTGCAAATGTAATTAATGGCATTTCACAGTGTGCTGTGTGTTGTGTTGTGCGCGGCAGATGATAAATTTCGCCTTGACCATATTTACAGTTCGACTAGAACTTGTTCCAGAGCTTCAAACTCTCCTGGCCAATTACGAGGCCATGTCTAAACGGCTGGCCGTACTCGAACAGGTAAAAGAGAATATTATCCATCAAATCGAGGTCGTTTCATTCACGCTCATGACAGCAGCAGGAGCCACGAGATTATAGTCCCAGTCAGCCAGCAGCTGCACAGGTCGACGTTACTGACTACCAGTCGACTATTGCCAACATGACGCAACACATCCACTCGCTAGAGGACAAGCTCAACAAACTGGTAATTTCCTTATAATATCGAATCATCAGCACATTTCTGTTTTAAAGACAAAGGTGAGCAATTACACTTTAACATTTGACGAACGTTATAGCAAAGCGAGACGACGATGCTGATAGCCAATAGCGGCAACAACGTTGAATCGAGAGAATCGTCTTCCAACAGCGATTCTCTCACTTCGTTGAGTGAACAAGTGGCCATCCTCGAGGAACGACTGGCTGATTGTAAGTCGTTCATAAATTCTCTTATCTATTTCGATTCGTTGTTCAACTTGATGATCTGTCACAGGTACGTGTACGATGGCACCTGTCGACAACAAAGTCAAGACGCGCCCATAGCCACAGCAACTGCGCCCGTCCAACAATCTCTCTCCAAGCTTTCTTGCCACCGAGCGGATCGTCACTTCCAATCAAGTCCAAAGCATCAAAGAGAAATACGATTCGAACAAAAACAAAACAAAACAATTTCCATCCCTTTTTAAATATTGCATCATCACATATGAAAAGCCACTGCCACGTGACGGTTTTTATTTTGAACAAGTCTTTACTGGATAATATAGACACGCTAATTCGACGCGGATTCATCCATTCGTTTATTATTTCTACTTGATCCCATTTCTAACAAGTGATTTTACCAGCGTGACTTATCAATTTTATTCACGTTGGTGTTTCTTTAGTTTCGTAATCAACCAGCAGCCCCCAGTGATCGCTTGGAAAACACGGAAACCCGGCAATTTTCTGTAGACCGATCAGGCCGAAAAATTTGGGAATGGCGTAAGTAGATGTGGCCGGACGCAAAAAGACACGATCGAAGCGACAACGCGGGTTACCGGGGATTTGTATGTTGGAATTTCTCGCAGAATCCCACGTATATTGACATTCCTTGCGCGATCCACAGGCCTCCCACATGTCTTGGGTTTTGTCAGGTAGCCCGCCAACTTGGACCAGCTAGAATAGAGAAAAGTTTCCAATTACTTCTTACCGTGTTTAACTGTGAATCAAAACCTCTTTGTCTCGCAAGTTCAAATCGCCTCCAAAAATGACATTCACCGAATCATCGGTTTTACTCAGTTCCTGAAAACTGATTCTCAGCTGATTCATTCGCTCTTCCGCACGACTCCCCATACTCTCCATATGTGTATTTAACAATTTCAGTTTTAGAGGACCCACGTGTGCCTACATCATATAGGGAAATTATCTTGGATTTGTTTTAGAAAATTCGTGAAGACTACTTACATTCACTTTTAAAAGAGTTCGACCCATTGTCGACTTCGGGAACTCGATGACTTCGTGGGAGTCATACTTTATGGTGGACGTGTTCAACATTGTAACAGTAAAATACCGCCTAAAGGTAAAATTCTAATTTAAAGTATTTCAAAAAAACTTAACGTAAAAACTAGAATTTGCAATTACGCGGCTTTCTTACTCCCAAGAATGAACTCAAACTGATCATCTGGCTTAATATTGAGTATCAAGTGATCAAATGTTTCTAGTGTCACTGCTTGCAGAAACACTACATCAGGGTTTTGAGACTCCAAGATCTTTACGACCGATTTGGTTCTCATTTTCAGGTTGCGGTCGTCTAGTCCATCAAGATTCCAAGAGATCAATCGGAACTCGGAAGGCGGTCTGGTCGTGGCAGTTTCAAGGAACTTGGTAACATCTTTACTGTGTGAAAAAAAAGAATGAAACATCAATCTTGTTTAATAGTTATTGAGATAAAGTGTTACTTGATATTTAACACGACATCTTTACTGTGATGTTCATCTCCATCAGGAAAAGCACAAGCTCCACCAGATTTTTTTGCTCCAAAGTATGCATCAACAGATTTCTGAATATACATGTGCCACACGAGTTTTAAGATTTCATGAATATTGACCACAAATAATACCTTTAAATCCCAATTATGATTCTTCAAATAGAATTTAGCGCACGCTGTGTCTGTACGTGTGATGTCAGCAAACTCTAAAGCTAAATATGCTGCCTCCTTGGCATTTGGAGTAGAACCTTCACCAGCCTTACTGGAACTAGCTTCATTCATGGTAGAACTAAGGAGAGAAAAATTTCAATTCGGAATTTTAAAATAAAATGCTTGCCACTGGCAAAAACAGCATATTGTACTAAATTATCTCCTGGCCTGATCTTGTTTATTCTTTGATTATTTTATCTTGCAATCCTGAAATAAAAAAAAAATTCACCATATACGTTACTCCTTATCTGGCGCGCAAGTGTAAGCACAACACAAGCATAAAACTGTTTGTTAGGTACTGTGATGTTTTTCATCACTGATTTCCAGTGTTTGTCAAGATCAGATGCGATGTAAATCTTTTATGATTTAAATCTCGATTTAAATCACCTTTCGGGGTGATTGTGATTTAGATTGAGGAATGCAGGAAATCCGAGATTTCCTGCATTTAAAATAATTAATAAATTGTAAAGATTTTACCTTTCGCATCAAAAGCTTCTGATACGTGACGGTTTTTATTTTCCAGTTTGTAATGAGTAGTATAGACACGCTAATTCGGCGCGAATTCATTCCATCGTTTATTTTTATTTGCTCCCGATTCTAACAAATAATTTACAACCGTGACATTCAATTTTGTTTACGTTGCTGCTTTTATTTCGCGTCGTAATCAACCAATAGCCCCCAGTGATCGCTTGGAAAACACTGGTACCCGGCAATTTTTTGTAGACCGATCAAGCCGAAAAATTTCGGAATGGCGTAAGTAGATGTGGCTGGGCGCATAAAGACACGATCAAAGCGACAACGCGGTTTAAATTTGCCGGGGAATTCTTTGTTGGTATTTCTTGTTGTGTCCCACGTATATTGACATTCCTTTCGTGATCCACAAGCCTCCCACATGTCTTGAGTATTATCAGGTAGTCCGCCGACTTGGGCCAGCTAGAATAGAGAAACAGTTTCAAATGGCATCTTACCGTGTTCAATTGTGAATCAAAACCTCTTTGTCTCGCATGTTCAAATCGCCTCCCATGATGACGTTCACCGAATTATCGGTTTCACTCAGTTCCTTAAAACTGATTCTCAGCTGATTCATTCGCTCTTCCGCAAATTCACCCGTACTCTCCATATGTGTATTTAACAATTTCAGTTTCAGAGGACCCATGTGAGCCTGTAGATGATTGAAGAAAATGTCAATACTAGATCGTTTTAGGAAATTCGTCAAAACAAACTTACATTGACTTTTAAAAGATTTCGAGCCATAGTCGTCTGCGGAAACTCGATGATTTCGTGCGAGTCGTAATATATTGTGAACATGTTCAACATTGTAACAGTAAAATACCTAAAAGAAAAGCATGATTGCATTAGAAAAAAATTAACGATTGAACAAACTAGAATTTGAAGTTACCCATCTCTATCCCCTGGAATGAATTTAAACTGAGGCAGATTGTTTTCCAAGTAATCAAGTGTTTTGGGTATCACTTCTTGTAGAAACACGATATCAGGGTTTTGAGACTGCAAGATCTTTACGACCGATTTAGTTCTCATTTTCAGGTTGCGATCGTCTAGTCCATCAAGATTCCAAGAGATCAATCGGAATTCGGAAGGCGGCCTGGTCGTGGCAGTTTCAAGGAACTTGGTAACATCTTTACTGTGTGAAAAAAAAGAATGAAACATCAATCTTGTTTAATAGTTATTGAGATAAAGTGTTACTTGATATTTAAAACAATTTGTGGCTCATCTCCATCGGTAAGCACATGAATTCCACCTGACTTTTTTGCTCCAAAGTATGCATCAAGTGATCTCTAAATATGTTATGTGCCAAATGAGTTATACATAACTTCATCATTAGAAAAACACAAACTCGCATATACCTGCAAATCCCAGTCCCGATCCTGCAAATAGAACTGAGCACAAGCTGTATCTGTTCCTGTGATTTCAGCAAACTGTGAAACTAAATCTGATGCTTCTTTTGCATTTGGAATAAATCCTTCATCATCTGCCTGACTGGAACCAGCTTCATCCATTTGGGAACTAATAGGGTTATAAGATTAATCAGGAAATGGGAAAGAAATTTTTTGACACTGGTAAAAACACCATGATGTAGTAAATCTCACCTGTGAAAAAACCTGAACTGATGATGGTTGGAATCAGTGAAAGTGGTAGCTCTCAATCTGTTCCGCCCAAACAAGATTCTAGAAACAGATCTGTAAACAAATATTGGTAAAATACTTATCAAGACAAGCCTGAAATTTAAAAAGAAAAAAATTTCTATCATCTGGTGCAAGAGTAAACCTAAGCCGAACTAGATTGCTACCAGCAATAATAATAAACACGGACGAAAACAAAGCAATTAATCACGACGATTGCTAACGTTCAAAATCGTTTAACAAACGATTATGGTGCACCTTCATAGATGATCAATTACGATAATTTGTTTCGTCAAAAGCATACCTGTTCTGATTTTCTTCAAGAAAAACAAGTTGGAGCGATTTACTGGCATCAACATGGACAAGACAAGACAGATTTGTGTGTGGTTACTGCTTCGTGTGTAAAGGTGGTTTGCTTTGCAAGAATTCAAAAACACGTGGAGATTAGCGCCATCTGAAAGAGTTTCCAAATGTTTTGATTTTTTAATTTTGAAATGATATAATCATTTGATGTAATATAACTTTTTTTAATTAAAATAAGTTATAAAATAAAATTAATGTTTTTTCCATTTTCGTTAGTTTAGCTTTTTATATTTGTACGTGTAGTATCTGGCATTTTGTAAAATCCCGAACACACGTGTTTTGAAATTTTCGAAAATACACAATGCTGAATTTGATTCATGGACAAAACAGCCGAGCCACTTTAATTTAGAATCAATCTTATTGGTAGTATCTGCTCGACCTTTGTAGAAAAAAATAAAGGCATTTTTCGGAAGTATGTAAGGAATGAGAAGAAAGGTGAAACCAAGCGTTAACATGCCAAACCAGGAAAGTAGAAAATTTCCATTTCTCAATTGCAAGCTGACTTTGTAAGGTAGGTAAACACACTAATAAAGTTCACACCAGATTCGTTAAAACACAGAACAGAATTACTATATATACAAACTCCGAGACAAATCGAACGGTATAAAGCAAATGTTTATCGGAGAAATATTGTTCCTGAAAAAAGCTTTTGAGTTAAGAACTTATGTCTGGTGTGAACCTAGCTATATACAAACTCCAACATACATGCAGCTTAGAGACTCGTTATTTTTTAAGCAAAGTTAAACATAAAAGTTGCTCACCTTGGCAATCTGTGTATGTTTTGCCACTGCCTTTTTGAAAATGATCCGTAAGTCCAACATTTATCTGCTGCAACCTAAACTTAAGAAAGTTCATGGCCTAATCTAGTTGTTCTTGAAATTTTTTCTTGAGAATTTGTTGTACAGAGTGGCATCCAAAATTATCAGTGTTTTGTTAGGTGGAGGAAGTCTGCATCATGGAGGATTGCAATCACATAGTTTTCGTCATCTGTTACAACTTAGAACACACACGTCCGACTTCTAGAGGTTGTTCAACATATTGCATTTAGCCGTCTTAACCGTGCGTGTGTCGGTGTTACTCCGGTGTCACTCTAAGAGTGATGTGTTGCTCGAAGGGAACCCTTACCTTATTATTGTCTTGACGCGCATAGTGGAAAGCTGTGCTACAATTTAATCTACAAAATGATTGAAATATTTTTATGAGAATGGGAAGGGAACGTGATTGACGAATCCACCTTTCCTTAAATTGTTGTTAGATAAGCTAATCAGTAATTCGTGACATCGACGCAAATTACGTCGAGTTACGTAAACTGTTTTTTTATTTCCTGTAGTAGCCGAAGCCATAAATTTTAAAAGTAGGCTCGGTGTTGGTGCGTGATCAAATCGGCAAACATTGCCATAGAACAAGATCAAAAGTATGCAGAAGGATTTCGTGACACCGATACATGTGGCCTTTTGGGTGGAAGAAGAAAAATTACTAACCGGATTAGAATTTTCAGAGTTCTTAGTTGTTAAAAAGGGACTCTTAGAAAAACTTATGGGTAAATACCATCGAAGGTATCAACATCTCCTGGCCTCCCAAGTCTTATTTAAACAAAAAATTTGTACATTAACCAGAAATATCCAGACTACTATAACTCCTCCCTAAGTTATGGTTTCTGTTCTTCTTTTTTTATGTCACCCATCCTGTTTGGAGGGATCGAATGGCGGAACGTGAAAGGCTAAAAGAGTGCTGAGCCGATCAAGTAAAGGTATCAGTAGAGGAACGGTGGCTACGAACAATAAACAAACCCGTCAAAAGACAAGCCGGTAGAAAGGGGAATCGTGTTGCAACTTCTAGGTAATCTTTGTATGCGTCATCGGTCCTTCAACCCTCGTCGCGAGCCAAGTGAAATATAAAAAAACAAAAAACAAAGGGAAAATAGAATAGCTGCTGTAAGCTTCTTTCAACATCGAACGTATTATTACTATATAGTAGGAGACCCTGTGTCCGCGTAATAATCTCGTCAGAACGGGTCTGTGTGCTTAATCATCCAGGTATACAACGTTGGACGTCTGCGCGCACGAGTCGCACACGACCGGAACTCCCGTTTCAACTAAAAACAATCGCTAGTCAAATCAGCTCGAGGGCAGGTGAGAAACGAATATCGAGCCCCTCCTCGGACACTTTCAGTTGATGTTCATTTGTTTTCTTGCTAACGCAACGCCCCCGTCTAGCCGAAATTACAATTGCACTCGTCGAAAGTGAGGCACGTCAACCGTGTTTTTTGCCAGGTGTGCCGCCCATTGTTCGTTTGTTTGCCCACTTGCTGTGATATACCTGCATCTGGCTGCTGCGGCTTCACGAGACTCTAGCCGACGTTGAAATCACCCCATGTTCTTCTACGATTGCTGTGAGTACTATAACACCATTTCCTCTAATTGCTCTCTTGTATTATGTCGTTAACGTTCATGATGGCGGTCTTTGATCATTCTCAAAGTGTCTTTTAATAGTTTCAAGAATTTTCACTAGAAAGTTTTTCCTTTAAAAGTAAGTGTGTAGAATAATGTCCCAAGTGGTTAACGTGGTTCCCAGTAGACAGAGAGGCCTAATGCTAATGGGAAATTCACGAGTGTCTTTCCACGGAAATGGGCAACGATGAAGACGTCACCGTTGATGATAAAAGTTTGACAGCGGTGTCAAATTTTGCATTTTCACCAGATGGAGTCTAAACCCGTTGAGACTGAGAACAAGTGCGAAGGTGACGAACATCATCAGTTGTCGCCAACGATCAAACCGCAGCAGCAGGAGTTTTTCAACAGCAAGAAGAATAGTCCTTTGGTATTTTTGAAGAAGCGCGTCAAGTCTGGTGGCAAGAAGAGACGTGACAGCGGACATTCCGACGGTGATTACGAATCTGTCAGCACCATCGACGAAGAACGATCGGTCGACGCAGCAGTAGCTTCGCCTTCTGTCGAATCAACAGCCGCCGCCAGTCGTCGCCTTTCGCTTGATTCGGCTTCCTCCCAACAGTCAGCCCAACAACAGCAACAAGCGGGCAACAAGGAGAAGCCACGTCGTGGCATTGCAAAAGTCTTTCACGACCTAAAGCATCGGTCCCGAGTCCGTAAAAGCCATTCGGCTCCACCGGCTGCCATGGATAATAACCAAGTCTCGAGTCCAGTGTCTACTGTCGACGATGATTCCTTCTCGTCGTACGCCACTCCCATGGAAGCCCACAGTTCCGGCTATTCTACTCCGTTGTTCGAGTCCAACATGGCCAGTCCGCGGACATCGCTTTCGGAAAGTTTTGTAGAAGAGGAGGAAGAGCAGGATGGAGATGAAACGACGACGTTGGAAGCGTCTCACAGTCCGGCTCAGGTGAGTTTCAACCCGTTTAGCGCTTCACCCTTGCCACCCAATATTTCTCGCCTAGTTTGCGGTGTTTACATTGTTGGACCCACTCTGCGCCGCATAGATCTAGCTGACCCTTCCGCTTTTCCTAATTTACTGGTGGGATCTTCTCAGGTTGCATCCGTTCTGGCCAATCCACCTTCCGAACCTGCCTCACCTCCCGCTAGCAGTGCCAGTGTCGAAACCCTATCGATGTCGATTCCCAAAGCTTCTCCTAGTAAAGGTCTTGAAACAGAACCCGTAGACGCCGGCGAAACCCTAGAAAGTAGCAACATCAAACCGGACTGTCGACGGACGGAAACAGAACAAGAAGCAGAAGCCTCTCCTGTTGCTACGTCGGCCATCATCAGCACTTCCTCCACTTCTTCTTCCTCTTCTTCCTCGGCCACTTCCCCTCCGACAGAGGCCACCACTTTGACGACTATTGCTGGACAAAGGTCGAGGATACCACTCTTGTCGCAACATCGCGCTTCTGTTCCGTGCTCTTCGACTGTCAGCCATCCGACAGCAGAGGCCTTGAAAGGACTGCAGCAACAAGCGGATCGCGCTTCTTCAGTTAGCGAAGTCCGTTTCTGCTTCAGCGAGTACGTCAACGGAGAGACTACGGGCGCATCGCCCGCCAAAGGATTCATCCGTTCACTGCCTACAGCCGATCCCAGAATGGATCCAGCTACGGTATAATAATAATAATCATAATAATTCAAATTGTTTTTGTGTAACACCCCAAAAGCTTTGTCAGAGATTTCCTCGTAAACCACCGAGAGTAGACGACCTTTAGCTTAGCGTGTACATACTTGCCCATTTGTTTTCTTCTTTCTTCTTTTTGTTCTATTTGGAGCTTCCTCTTAGATAAGAAGTGTTGTGCCACAATGTATGTGTCTATGGGGGGAATGGGGCTCTAGGGGAGAGGGAGGTAAGATATCTATCTATCCTTTTGTGGAATCTGTTTACGAATGGGCCGCATTTTAAAGAGAAGAACAAAATGGGTTTTTTCTCTTGGAAGAACGGCTGACTTGCCGGGTGGCGTAATAACGACATGAGCGCCTCTAGCAACTTTCTTTTCTCTTAGTGTATCCCTATAGCAGCAGCAGCAGCAGTCGCGTTCCAAATTCTCGAACCAAGTCTACGACTTGGGATTGGGTTGTTCTCCCTCTATATACTCTCTTCGTTAATCCTGTTATCTTTCTGTACGATCCGTACGGTTTGCCCCAGCTCAGGTCTTAGTCACGAGCCGGTAGTCGGACTATTCGCATGTGCCGTCCCCAGCGTCTTGCAAGTTTCCGTTTCTCCGGAATGTTTCGACGTCGTCAAATCGATGCCTTAATGAGGAAATCATCACGAGTTTGAAAAAGAAAACAATTAAAGTGGATTGTGTTCATTGTGTGTGAGAAATCCAGAAACGTAAACCACCAACTTCCTGGTTTCAAAGACCAAAGCGTCTTTTCGTTTGTTTTTTTTCGTGAGCCGTGTGAATTCGCCGTGGCAATTTAGGAGTTTTTGTGTTGTTGTTTCTTCTTCTCTTAATTTACGAAAGGCGGAACGAACGGGTCCGGCATGTCCACCAACAGAGCAGTTGTTTCTCCAATTCGTCGGACGTCTGGAAAAGTAAAGAAAACCAAACAAACAAACAATGAGCAGTTCTTTTTTTCCCCTTTTGATTCTTGTTATTTTGTTGTCCGTAGTAGAGTTCGACCTTATAACTTTAGAGAAAAAAATACCCGGACAAAGAAAGGGATTGTTTGCGTGATGCTGGCGGTTCGTTATTAACCTTATTATCTTATCGCCATTGTCAACTTTTATTTTGTTTGCTGGCTGTGCGCCCTTACGTGACGTCGGCTCCAGAGATTCGACGTTTTACGGGCGTCGATCCATTTGGGCAACTTTCTCTTTGGTCCGGTGACTCGATAATTTCTTGCACAAGTCGATAACATTTCCGCCATAGCTTTCAAACTAACGTTTTTCCTCACGGTTTGTTCTCATTTTCTCTAACATGTTGATATTTTTTGTTGTTCCAATCAGGCCGGCAACGACGCCAATGGCTATCCAAAGAATGAACATTTGTACAAAGTGCTGGTCATCGGGGAGCTGGGAACGGGCAAAACTTCCATAATCAAACGCTATGTTCATCAGTTCTTTTCTCAACACTACCGGGCTACCATCGGCGTTGACTTTGCCCTGAAAGTCGTTCACTGGGACCAAAGCACCGTCATCCGTCTTCAGTTATGGGACATTGCAGGTAATAACTATACATTACCTCACGAGTCGTCTTTTTAGAAACTTTTAAAAATATTTTTGTTTTTTCGTTTGTCCTCAACTAGGCCAAGAAAGGTTCGGCAACATGACTCGAGTTTATTACAAAGAAGCTGTTGGCGCATTCATCGTTTTTGACGTCACGCGAGGTAGCACGTTTGAATCGGTAGCTAAATGGAAACAAGACCTTGATACAAAGGTCCAACTACCGGACGGAAGTCCTATTCCGTGCGTCCTACTAGCCAATAAGGTAACTTGATCTTGTTAATCCCCCTCCTTTCAGACATGACATTCTACATTTTTCAAATTTAGTGTGACCAGCCAAAGGAAGGAATTGCAGCCAGTCCAGCCAAGCTAGACGAGTATTGTAAGGAAAAGGGTTTTGCTGGATGGTTCGAGACGTCAGCTAAGGATAATATCAATATCGACGATGCGGCCAAATTCCTTGTCGGCACGGTGAGTTCATTTTTTGTAGTAAGTAAGTAAGCCGCCACCATATCTCATATTTTCCTCTTTTTGGGGTTCTGGAATGCCGACAGATTCTCCAGAATGATCAGTGGAGTGGCAGCGTAAAAGAAGAAGATGCCGACAAGCTGGAACTGAATGGTAAGGGAGGAACTGCCGCCGGCGACAAGAAGAAGAGCGGTTGCTGTTGATTTCTCACGCTGTTGTTGTTGCGTGTCGTGCCCACCACCCCCAAAATTTCACGCCATATCGTGTCAAAAGGTCTACTATGGTTCGATTTCTCTTAATTCTCATTCCATCTGTGTATCTCGTGTCTCTCTCTCTCGCTCTCTCCGGATTTTATAATGTTGGTTGGGGACATTGTGTCGTTTTGGGAAACACTAGTGGGAGGGTGAAAAATTTCTAATCTGTTTTAGGCACCTATAATTATTCTAATGTTAAAAAAGCGCGCATCGACGACTCTTCTAGTCCCGTGCTGGTATTTTTTTGGCTAAAAAATTTTCTTATTTTGTGTTCCTATTATGTTTTTTTGGCACCATTGGAACCATGTTTAAAAAGAGAAAAGTTTAAATGATCCTCTCACACACAATCTCGTCGTTCGAAAAAGGCAAAAAAAAGTGGATCAAAATTTATTATTTTTCGCAAATTACTTTTTATGCAATTTCCTTTATCTCATTGTGGTCAACATCCAATTCTGATGTTAATGTCAGTGAATATTTCAAGCGTGTATGCTACGTACGAGTCTGGGTCTGTGTATGCGCGCGTTATAATATCATTCAAGTGGAGAAATAAAAATACAACACGTTAGGCAATATCAAACCTGTTTCTCTTACTTTTACATCACCGTTAAATTCAAATGTCCTTGAATAAATTAATTTTTGTTTGAAATTGGTTCTTTCATTTGATTTCTAAATAAAAATAGGCCAAAATAACTATATATTTAATTATTCTGATTCATTGGAGGAAAAATTCATTGAGGAAGGTAAGGCGCTATCCTGTAATGGGGACTTGTAAGCTTACTAAGTCGATGCGATGAAAGTTAAAAAAAAAACTTCAAAAATTAAACAAGAAATGTCTGCGACCCAAGTGTTACCCGAAGAGGCGGAAGATCTGGCGTACTTGATGCAAGGAACTCAACTGTTTCAAATAGAAGGCAGCGGCATGAGAAAAGAGATACGAGCTTGGCTCTCCAAATGCTTCTCTCGATTTTTCATTGTCGATGCTGACGATTTTGATTCAACAGAAGAGGTCATTGAAATTATGGATGTGAGAGAAATCCGTAGTGGACCCCATACTGACGATTTATACGAAGCTCGGAATTTTCTTGCCGAGGAATTCCCGACATTCGACCAACAATGCTTTTCAGTTCATCGGGCGGAAGATCAAGACATCCTTAATCTAATGGCCGCAAGTCCATCCGATGCGGCTCGCTGGAGTAAGGTATTGAGTACTTTGGTCGAACGGTGTCAAATTGCAATTCGACAGAATCGAACCGACCCGAAATTTTGGCTTCGTCGCGAATTCAACGACAAAACGAACTCTGGCTTCCTTACGTTTGAACAAGCTAAAGAACTGTTGATCAAATTAAACATCATCTTTGACGAAGATCGTGCCGTTACTTACTTTGAAGCTGCCAATACCAACAGCGTTAGACACCAAGGCCTACAGGTGTTGGACGAAGAAGAATTTTTCACTTTTTACCGATTCGTAAGTCAACGGCCAGCCCTAGACGACCTTTTCAAGCTCTTGGCGGATGACCAAGACAAGAATATCATCTCGACGGGAAAACTATTGGATTTCCTAAAGGGCCAGGGCGTCAAAAATCTCAATGTGGAGAAAGTAAAAATGATCATCGAGGCTCACGAACCACGTCCCAGTGATCCAAAGGACCAACCGGTAGAAGGAATGACAAACGACGGATTCCGCGCTATGATGATTTCTGAGTTGACCGACATCCGCAAAGAAGAGCACCGTGTAATCAATCAGCCAATGGATCGACCCCTTAGCCATTATTGGATCAAAAGTAGCCACAATACGTATCTCCTGGCGGATCAACTTATTGGGAAAAGTTCTATCGAAGGCTTCCGTCGAGCTATTGCTAGAAACTATGGTTGTATCGAACTCGACTTGTGGGATGGGCCCGATGGAGAGCCTATAATTTATCACGGGCATACTTTGGTAACCAGAATCCTTGCAAAGCACGTCTTGGAAGACGGAATTCGTCCGATCGCCTTCACTCACGATGACTATCCGCTGATCTTGTCGATGGAAGATCATTTATCCGATGAACAACGGAAAGTGTTTATCCAAGACCTTATGAGGATCATGGGCGATTTTGTTTTCATTGTCAATACGGATGGAATGAAAACCTTGCCGCCACTAAACAGTCTCAAGCGCAAAATCATCATTAAGGCAAACAGCTCGAAATGGGGTGAATTGGCCAACATCTGCCAATCGGCGAAATTTCCTAATGATGCACTGGTCGATACTTTTGAAGGTTCGCCAGTGTACCATGTTTCTTCCTTATCGGAACACAAAGTGAATCAATTGCTGAATCCTACACTGGTTGAAAGGCTGCTTTGTATCGACGAAGGAGCCGAATGCCGCATAGATCAAATGCGGGAATATACCAAAAGCCACTTACTGAGAGCTTATCCTGGAGGCCATCGACAGTTATCAGGAAATTATGATCCGTTTCCAGGCATGAACGCCGGAATTCAAATCGCTGCGCTAAACATACAGACGAAATGTACGAACATGGCTCTTTACGAGGGCATATTTCGAGCAAATGGCGACTGCGCTTACGCCTTAAAACCGGCCTTTCTCATCGATCCAAGTGCGAAACGAATGGGGTTGAAACGAGTCAAAATAAAGATCATAAGTGGTCAAAATCTTCCGAAATCCAATCAACAAAACTCTCTCGTTTCGAATCCATTTGTCGAAGTTCATATCGTTGGCGATCCTGTTGATAAAATGCGAAAGAAGACAAAGAGAGTTGACGGAAATGGACTTAATCCTGTTTGGAATACAGAATGGATTTTTGACATTGATGTCCCAGAATTGGCAGTCATCCTTTTCAAAGTCAAACATTTCGAGTGTTTACGATCGTACACTTTGGGGTCTTTCGCATTGCCGGTTCTCAGCCTCGCCGAAGGATATCGACATGTTCCGCTTCAAGATTCTGAAATGGTCCGCCTCCCATTGTCCACTTTGTTCGTTCACGTTTCTGTTCGGGATTATAAAGTCAGATACAAGTAAAACTGTTCAAGACCTCAAGTTTCATAAATTCAAATACAAGTAAAAAAATAAAAAAAAATAGTTAAATAGAAATTTTTTATTTGACTTGGACAGTGTCCAAGTTCGGAATGAAACTGTTATGTTTCAATCAAACGGATTATTCACCTTTCAAAACAATCCCAATCAAATCATGATTGGGCGAATGAATGAATTTTTCAAATTTTACAAAACCCAAGACTGTTCTTCTCTTTTCCAAAGATGAACACTACCGAATGTGGGTTGTTAACTTTTTTTTTACAAACAGGTTTCGTTAAAGACACCAGTAAACGGTAAAATAAGTACGCAATGAGTATTAGAGGGAAGGGGAGAAGGAGCGTGGTGTACTATGGACTAGAAATACCTCCGTTTTTTTTTCTTAAATTTGCATCGTCGAGAAAATGAATAGCTTATAAGAAAGTATTACTTTTATATTTGACACTTTAAAACTCGCCAGTTAAACTGGGTGAGCATTCAACAATACTCATTTCAAGGAAGCTGTAAAATCATACTGCTTCCAGTCTGCCGCAAAATCCAACACTTTCCGTTTCTGTTGATCAAAGTTCTCCCGACGTGGACGACGCCATGATTGTGGTTCAAGGTCCAGGATACCCCCTAAAATTTCCTTTTAAAAAAACAACTTAAGTTAGTTTACGGTTTTAAAAAGTGTCCAGTTGACAAAACTACCTGTGCGAAGACTGGGGGAAAACGTTGCTCATCCTCGATAATATGAGCAAATCCAGACTGCATTCCAAAATCGACACAGAAATAAGGTAGTCCTTTAGGAACTGCTTTCCGCACATCTTTACCCTTTAGGTCAATCACTTTCTTGTTCATCGCCCATTCTGATTCACACTCTAATAAAGCTTTCTGTAAGTGTTCAAACAATACTGTCAAGAAAACAATCTGAGAATAATTGTTTTTAAGACGAATCGCGAATACTTTAAAATAGATTGGTGCGGTCTCTCCGGCGGATATCGACAACGGGACGCATTCCATCACCATATGTGGAAAACGCTTGAGATGCATCGATGTCTCGAAGAAAATCGCGTCAGCTTCACGCGCTTCAAACATTCTTGTTAGAGCTTTACGGAACATCTATTTTAATAAATTGAGATGAAACAAACTTTTCATACAATAAATTTTTTGGCTCTAGAACCTGCATCTCTGCCCAAACGTCTTCGTCTAATTGAGTTGAGCACGTGACATGTGTACGAGGCACAATCAAACAGTGCCCTTCTACCAAGGACTGATTAACGGGCAATGACAAGTAGCATTTTTGCCCTATGGCTATGATTAAATGTTTTTGGATGACCTAAATAAGAAATAATAGTTGTTAATTAAATCTAAATGAAATTCGGTGATGCATTTGCCGAACCTGTGAATCGAGACAGAGTGCACACGAATCCAACACTTTTTCACGTTTTTCATGCTCAGCAATGGCTGATTCCCTCTCTCGGGCTTCAGCAGCTACTTCATCAACTTCTCGGTTTGCCCGACTTTCAAACATGTCATCTAAATCGAAATCGTCATTGGTCTGCTCCAGTTTTTTCCCCGCTAAACGTGAAAACATAGCGTTTTGATCTTCAGCCGTGTCCATTTTCTCACGTGTATACTAAAGAAAAATACTTACAAATATGTTCAAAATCAATTAAGAAAAAGAAAAATTTTTTACCATCTGACTGAGAGAATATTTGTCGTCGTCGGCGAAGTAGCGGATTCTTTCTCCGCCTTGATGAGTTTCCACTTTAGTTTTCTTGCCTTTACCTTTGCTACCTTGCAAAGACTGTTCGCCATATCTTGGAGCAGGAAGCGGGTGCTGGCCACCTTTGGCATTTGTTCTTGTTAGAACAGCGACATGCTCTCTACTGCCACTTGCTCCCTCTGCTTTTCGTCGAGCCGTCGATTCCTGAGCAGAAGCTAGCGTTCTTTTGAGCGATTTTAGCAAATCCTAACCAACAAAAGTATATTATTGTAAAGGAGAAATATTCTCGTAAATATTTAACAAGAAATGATAAGAAACTCACAGATTGGCCCATGATTTCGGCTTTGATAATTTTGGCGTTTAGAGCGTTGAGTTCTTGTTCAGTCCAAATTTTGTCTTCTTCATTAGATGGTACTGATCTGATGTTTATTTCTTCTTCGCTCTCTGAAGAAGATGACGACGAACTTGATGATAGCTCTACTTGAGAAGTTGGTTTATTTTCCATTTTCTTCCATCCAGGTTGATTTGAAGAAAAACGCTTGCTGGTGTGTGGAAGACTTTCATCGTCCTCACTGGGTCTTCTGAATCTTTCTTGAACTGAGGGCGTCTTTCTTGATCTATCTGAATATGGTTTCCTTTCCCTAGATCTAGACCTAGATCTTGATCTATTTCTGCATGTGCTTATGGTGGAGCTATCCCTATCAGAAGACTTCAGCTTTTTTCTCTCTGGAAAACTGGAAGATGTATGTTCTTTAGGCTTTTCGGCCTTTAAAGAGGCATCACTTTTTTCTGGTGGCAGGCCAGTTCCTCCATTTTTCCAATATGGATTTAGTTCCCTACTTGTCTGTCCGGGTTTCTCCATCATTATTTTTCTGGCAGCCTCTTCATCCTTATTGAGTGAAGTCCTTTTGGGAGGCAATTTATCTTTAGAAAAAATAGGGAGCAGAGAGGGTACACTCATCCACTCATCTCTCTGAAGGGGAGCAGGCATTGAAGACGATGAAGATGGTGTTGTCTCAGCTGTTTTCTCCACCCATTCATCAGAATCTGAAGAATCATCTTTTTTCTTACTCTTTTTGTGTTTTTTATCCTTTTTATGCTTTTTCTCTTTTTTTTCTTTCTTGCTCTTTTTTGATTTCACTCCAGATAGTTTCGCATCAAGCTCGGGTAGCATCCATTTATCTTCTCCCTTTAATTTTGCCAACTCTTTTTTGGCTTTTCGCCTTTCATAGTCTCTTTCAGCCTAGAAAAAACAAATTCTGGTTGAAAATTGACTGACACATAACTAAAATAAAGGGATGAGTTAAGCTTTACCTTTTGAAGAACGATTTCTCTCGCTTCGCGTGTCATTTGCCTCATTTCATCCAAGTCTTTAGAGTTTTCAAAATTAATCGCCATTTCGTTAAAGATAGTTTTACTGAGGGTTACTGTCAATAAAGAACCACACAGGGATTATTTACAGAAAACTTTTGAGAACTTCAGAAAACGAACACATTCGCACAAAAACACTTTTCCTAAACATTGCGTACAGGCTCATTTGCCATTTTCTATTTAGCAATTATTGAAAGATAAATTGAAATGTACATTAATAATTTTATTCATTCAAGCTTTTTTTTCTGTTTTATGACTTATCAATCAAATTTTATTCTTAAATAAGTGTCTCAGTTAATTAAATCACAATTGACTCGACAACGTTTCGAAGCATACAATTTACTTTTCCCGCCACTCTAAAGAAGAGAACGTTTTGTAACACATCTGCTATTGCTAACGAGTTAGCACATTTGTGAGTAATATTCGTACACATAATTTGTAGTAAACAATGTGGGACCAAACAGGAGGTAAACATTTTCTCTTCCAAACAGTTATGTTTGTGTTATTACTGAACATATATTTTTTCTTTGCTCAACAGGTGATTTTGGAAGTTCCATGGCTGGTGGTTTTTTCACTGGTACTCCCTCTGGATCACAACCAACTCCTGGTGAAAAAAAGGTATCAAAATATTTTAAATCGTACCTCACAAAGTTATTTAGTTTCTTTGATTCAGTCTGGTGCTCCACGTGCCCACAATGTCATGCCAGTTAATATCAGAGATATATTGGACTCCCCTGATGAAAAGCTGAAGATCGAGGACTCTGAAGTTCACATGGTAATATTCTTAAAACATAAAAACCATTTTGTAATTTATCCTTTCTAATCTTCATGTTCACCTAGGTTACATTCATAGGCACTGTTGAACAAATTGAATCTAAGCAGACCAATGTATCATACACCATAAGGGACGATACAGGTTCAATCGAAGTTGTCCAGTGGATTGAGGGGGAAGGGGTAAGATACATCACTTACAAGATTTGATTGCAATGTGATTGGATTAAATTTTTTTCAGAATCCCATGTCACATATTCAAGTTATGGAAGGAAACTTTTGTCGTGTGGTTGGATCCATCAGACAAACTCAGGATCGCCGTCATGTTATGGCATTCCGTGTTGCTAAACTCGCTTCGGCTAACGAGATAACTACCCATTTGTTGGAAACACAATGGATTCGCATGAAATTAAGACAGTTAAAAAAGAAAATGGTAATATCCATGTTCTTTAGTTTGCTGAGTGAAAAAAGCTTATGTTTTGATTTTTGTAAAGGGACAACCAGTTAGCAGTTCTTCTGGTGCAGCAGTTGGTGGAATGGCTGGCCCATTAGCATCTTCTTCTACCAGTACAGCCAATGCTGGTATTCCTGGACTAACTGCTTTTCAAACTCTGGTGTACAGCATTATTCAGGTATTAAATCATCGAGTGTGGTTTTGAAATGTAGTAATTCCTTATAAATTTCATTTATTTAAAGGCCACAACAGTTGAAACTGGAATGGAAAAATCTCAGATCTACAATTCTGTCAAAGGCAAAATGGGTCCGAGAGATGTTGAGTAAGTCATCAAAACATTGCTGCATATATCCGTTACAAAGTTTTCATTTTAAATTCTATTTTAGTGCCGCGTTGGAATTTCTTTGCTCCGAAGGACATATTTACTCTACTGTGGACGAAGATCATTTCAAATCCACCGATAGCTAGAATGGTTAAAATTCAACACCTTCAATTAACACGATTTTTCCTCTTGTATTTAATCAAGTATGTTACAATAAATATGATTGTCTCAAATTGGCGAGTTTCAGTGTTATTCAGGAAGTGGTTTACGTCAACTAACAATTTTCAGGTACTTCATAGTGATTACAGGCAGCAGTTTTGTAAAGGGTAATTCTTAGCAAATTATCAGAATATATTGCACATTAACGATCTCATCCGCGTGTTTTCCTGTGAGAATTTACTCAGGTAACCATGAATTTGGATCCCCACACTTTTCTCCATATTAGACATTGGTCTGATGGGGAAGTGGATGTTCCTAGTTCGTTGGTACTAACCAGCCCCGTCATGTGTAGAGTGTTGGGTAGGAAGTTCCCAAAGCATTATCCCGTTTCTTGATCTACTGATTGCAGTCGCGTTGTCTGTTTCAGGAATTTCCTCAACGAGTTGCAGTGTCGTTTTACTAACATAACGGATTAGTTAAATACTTCTTTACATGTAGAAAAAAAGCTTCAACGTACTCTGAGCGGCGCATAAAATTGCAGAGTAGCTTAGGATTTAATTTCCCAGGATCTTGTGGTCCAGACAGAAAGCTAACGACAGTTCCTAGAGTCAGCACCAAGAACATCCCTATCATGGAGGACCACATGTACGAAATCCGGAAGAGAGCTAATGGTTCCTCACTTGATGAGAAACGTGTATGGGTCAACTATAAAGTTACATTGTCTCTTTATTAATTATTATATATACATCTGGTTCAAGAAGTGGACGACCGAGGAATCCACTGTCGAATTGAACGAACGACAGTTTTCTCCGCTTAGCCATTTTATCTGAGGGTTTTGAATAAGATGTTCGGTTTTTGCAATTTCGGTACTTATTCCCAGCCAAATCATGAATGCTAAGGATACAGTTGTACCTACTCCGGCTCCCTTAAAACAGAGACGCAAAAGACGAATAACAGAAAAATAACGACATTAATAATAATAATTGGATGTAGGAAAAAAGGACTTACAGTTGCATTTGCCCATGGAACAAACATTCCTAGGCTAAAAACGCCAAGAATCACTCCTGCTATGGCACCAGCAAAACTTAGAGAAGCCTATATAAATAAATGAATTTGAACAAAAAACTCGAGACGAGTTGGTAAAACGTCATCCTTCAAGTTCTTACATCCAATGATAAATGGATTTGAGAAACAGCAAAGACCATACTAAACGTTAAGCAACCAAAAATAATTGATGTCATTTTGGTGACTAAGCTCGTTGTAGTATCTTGCATGGTAGGGAAGAAGGGCCGGACGAAGTCCTCCAGTACGATCAAGGCGACAGAGTTTAAACTACTGGAAAGAATACTGTACCGTATAGAACAAAATAATGAAAAAACGACATGCAAGGCGTACACAAATGAACGACGAAATTTATTTTGAAATGTAACCTTAACGATCCACTGAAAACTCCCGCCACGAAGAATCCTGGTAAGCCGGGAAATTTCCCAATAGTGTCGATGATAAACAGTAGGAATACATCTTCCGCTTTGCCAATTCTCTACTAGAAAAACGGTAATGAACAAAATAGTTCTCTCACTTCGAAGAAGGAAAGAGATTATTCACCCACATTTGTTTTGTGAGGATCACAATCAAAGTAGTACGCATAAGTAACAAGGCCAGTTAAACAACAGAGCGATATAATTCCCGCTACAACAAGAAGATTAAGCCACTGTGATCTAAATTGAAATGGTAACATTTCAGGACTTTGTAGGTTTGTAAATAATTTGAAAAACCTACAATCCTGCTTTGCGCAGGGTGCTGAGAGCAAGAGATCGTTGAACGAACACTTGATCGGTGGCGTACATGGATGTGTATAGAAAGAAGCCTCCAATGGACAGTGACCACACCTGTGACGAAAATCTTTAAATGAAAATCCGGCATCCAAATTAAAAATCTATGTTAATACTGTGTGACGGGCTGTAGGATCAGAGTCGAAACTACAAATTACAAAAAATTAAAGATGAGAGCGGTAAAAGGTATATCCCTTGTTGTATCAAAATTTTAATTAAACCAACTTAAAAAATTCGATGCGAGACGAATTGAGGTTGCGCAAAAAGACGGTATCTAGACCACCGACGTCAATTATTCCTTTGATTAACACAATCATAATTGATCCGTACATAAAAAATATTTGGATTGTGCCTGTCCAGACAACGGCTTTGAAACCACCCTGTTATTTAAAAAGGAAATTGGATAGTGATGGAATAAGATTTTAAAATATATCATAAGTTCTTCGTACGATAGCAGTGTAGAAAATGGAGACTGCAAACGCTATGCTGATTGATATATGCTCTTCGAGTCCCGTAACTTTAATTCAAATATTTAACATTCGCCTGATTATCTTAAATAATGTAGGAATATTATATTATACCCACCTCGCTTTAAGGCGACTGAGGGCCCATACACCAAGAATGCCAAATAGAGAAGCTGAATAAAAATGAAAATATATTTAATTTATCATTTTACTTGTTCTAGTATATTACAATATATAATATTAAACCTTTGTCACAACATAGAGCAATGCTATCAATCGCCGTATTGTGCTGTTGAAACGCATTTCTAGATACTGTAAACACATAAATAAAACAGCATCACGTGCAACAATTTCTTACTTGATTAATAATTTCTTACTTGATTGACCGAAGCAAGCTTGAGCTGATGGAAAACAGGTAAATAAATGTAAAGAGAAACAAGGATGGAAAATCCCATGGCTACAACGATCCACCAGTACATCGACCCAGTTAGGTAAACGTCATTTGGTACGCCAAGTAGCAGCGAGGCCGAAACTGAGCTATATAAAAAGTAACATCAAATTTCGGCCAAGGAAAAAAGTTCTGTAAATAAAAACACCTGGCGGATAAGGACATGGCGATGGAAAAGACACCCATCTGTTTCCTCCCCAAAAGATAGTTGAATGTTGAACTACTCGCACCTCGCCATGCGTAGTACATGCCTATCACCATTGGCAGAAATAAACTGAAGATAAAAACCAAATAATCACCCAAGGTGAATGCTACATGATTCCTTTGAAAAACAGATCGATCCATCACGATTTGCTGAGTATTGGGATGAGTGGGCAACGACACGTGGACTAGGAGTATATGGACCGAAGCAAAACTTCAAAAATGACTCCGATGGTAACCGCACAAACCGCGCGACGCACGATGCGCACTGTTTTTTAGTGTGAATTTGCACAAGTACGCAATCTCCCGTGTGCGACAACTGCGCGCTAACTTGTTTAAGGTTTGCTTTTACAGAAGGGAATGCTGACGCGGATCGTTGCAGTTCTCAATGGGTCAATTACTCGTAACACAATTTACCAAGAAGTTTACCTTGACCGCGTTTATTAAAAAAAGAAAGAGGCGGGCTCAACCGTTGCTCCAAAAGAAGTTTTTGTCGCATTACTCAGCCAATTTGATCTTGTTGCGTTTGAATTCCATTCCACGTCTATTTCGGCATTCCGTTTTTCAGGAAAAGAAACTTTGTAAACTTCTTCTTTGCTATGCTATAGGCTATGCTACTTATTCGGAACGTAGCAGGTGCGCCGGGCGCGCTGGGCGTGTAGCTAAAACTATCACTGGTATAAATTAAGAAGAAAACATTCCAAGGCAATGAAAATTGTGCATGCATAAAATGCTTTTCTAAACGATAGAAGTGAAAGTGACCAGCATAAGATTTATAGTATAAACTTGTTGCAGCCTACTCTTCAGGTTTATATTGTGATTTGTCAAGGGTCCGTTATGGTGCGTTTCAGCGAGCTTGACTGGGGTATTACGAAAAGTGTAAATATTTCAAGTAAAATTGGTTGTATATATTTCAGAAGAGTCGCTTGTGTGAAACAATTTTTTTGAACACAAATCGTAATAAGAGGGTCATATTTTGTACTTTTCTAGAACTTCGATGAGAAATTTACTTAAGTTCAACATCGTCAATTTCATCACTTGGAGACGAGGCTCGAGTTTTCTATAAAGAAAAAAAAATTCCTTTTAATGGGCAAGAAGATTCTACTTCTATTGTGGAGTATAGAAACTACCTGATTCGATCGGCAGCAGTCGGAAAATTTGCAAAGAAGTCTGGGATCGAGATTTTTGGGATTTTGCGCTCCAGAAATGAAGCTAACGATTGTTCCAATAACCAAAACAATTAACATTCCAATCACTGTATACCACAAGTAAGATATTCTCCATAAAAAGGATATGGCTTCTTCATCCCTAGTCAATAAATTCTCTTATTAAATAGCTCTTAATTTTTTCACATCTATAGTCTTCGACCAACTCTCGACTTCCTAAATTTGAAGTTAAGTTGAATGATGCTGGGCAATTGTCGATACTTAGAGATTTCATCTGACTGTGACTAAGCCCACGGGATTTGGCAATTTGAGAGCCCACTCCGAGCCACATCATCGTTCCAAATGAAACTAGTATTCCCACTCCAGCACCCTTCATAAAAGAAGTTTCAGTGCCGCAAATTCTGCACAAAATTATAGTGAAACTCACGATAGAATTGGCCCACGGAATGAACATGCCCAAGGTAAAAACGCCAATAGTGGCGCCGTTAACAGCTCCATTAAAACTAAGAGTTGCCTGATTGGGATGCAATTAATTGAATTTATCCTTAACTTTTGATTAAGTGAGTATGTTGTAGGAAGTACGTCTAAAATTGTCTTGACTTGCGCAACGAGAAGAACCATTCCCAAGTTTATGCAGCCGAAAAGGATCGCTATTCCTTTTGTTACTTTTGTGGCGGTTTGGTCTTCGATGGATGGATAAAAAGGCCGAATAAAATCCTCCAAAACTATGAGCGCCACAGAATTCAAACCACTTGACAAGGAACTATCATACCACAAAAAAATAAAGCCCAATTTGGAAAGATAAAATTCGAAAATTCCGACAGATAGAGAATTTGTAAATTCTTTGATACCTCAATGCTCCACTGAAGACTCCTGCAACAAACAGCCCGGAAAGGCCGGGTAAACTTCCAACTGTATCTATGACGAAAAGAGGCATGATCTGATCGGCTTTCTCGATAACCTGCAGACAGTTTTCAGTAATTGACGAATATAAATCACAAACGAACAATGTCGTACATACTTTGGAGGTTAAAGGATCGCAGTCAAAGTATTTGGCATAGGCAATCATTCCGCCGAAACAGGAGAGAGCGACTATTCCAGCTGCTGCAATAAGATTAAACCACATGGATCTGAAATAAATTGGTCGTTAAAGCGATAAAGAGAAGGCGCAATATTAAGTCCAGTTTGTATACATTTGCGCTCTACGAAGAGTTGGCATGGAAAGAAACCGTTGAACGATGGATTGGTCTGTACCATAAAAGGATGTCCAATAAAAAAATCCTCCAATTACTAATGACCAAATCTGTAAGGAAAATATGAAAGTTTTTAAATGTAACCACTTGCGGAAAAAGAAAACTGTGCATTACCGTGTGGCGCGTAGTGGGATCAAAATCAAGGCTACATAAAAGTAATAAGGTAAATCCGACCAAATAAAAATACTTCGGATGAAAAGTCATTTGATAATATACTTGGTGAATTCTATGCGAGACGAATTAAGGTTGCGCTGCCAAATCGTTTCGATGCCGCCAGCATCCAGAGTTCCCTTAACGAGGACGGTAATGAAAGAACCGTACATGACAAAGATCTGCAACGTGTCCGTCCAAACAACTGCTTTAATCCCTCCCTATTAAACAAGGTAATTTTGGGTCACGGAAACGAAAAAATTTGTTTCGTAATAGAGCAAAACTTACGAGAGCAGTGTAGAAGGTACAGACGACTAGCATTACGCAAACGGAAATATAGACGTTGATCCCGGTCACTAATTAAGAAAAAATCAATTACAATTTCTTTTTTTAAGTATAGGCTACATGCTCTACCTTGTTTGAGTGCCAGCGAAGGTGCATAGACCACGATAGACATGTAAAACAACTATTTAAAGAGATTTTATAAGAAATAATTTTCGACCAAGTCTTACAATTATTTAAAATAATTTACTTGCTTGACGATGTAAAGAAGTGACGCGAGCCGTCTTACGATGTGATTGAAACGCATTTCAAGATACTGTGAGGATTAACTTAATTAAGTTTTATCATCCCAAGTCAATTGAGTTGGTGTCAAAACATCTAACCTGATTGGCTGACACAACCTGCAGACGATGGAATACGGGTAGGTAGAGATAGCTAGTCGCCGGAGTACAAAGAAACATGGCTGCACAAAACCAAAAAAACATGGTGCCTGTCAGGTAGACGTCAGCTGGAGTTCCTAAGAGAGTAGAGCCCGAAATGGAACTTTTTTGGCCCGTTGTCACAGAGCGTCATAAAATAAGATTAAATTTGAATTCAGCGTATGCGCCTACCCACCTGGCAGCTAGAGACATGGCGATGGGGAAGATACCCATTGATTTCCCACCCATCAAGTATTCAGATGTCGAATTATTGCTCCGCCAAGCATGATAGACGCCAATCAGTAAGGACACTAACAAAGTTAAAGCGAAGAGTAAATAATCCACCCAACCGAAAAACAGCTGGTGTGATTCCGCCGAGTTATCCATATTTAAAGATGATGAAAAGATGCAGTTTGATGATTCAAGTTGTGCTCAGTTGGGTGGTTGCAGAGGAACTGCCGGACCTATAACCAACATTGTATCGGTCCGAGTCCTGTGGTACGCTGTTTCTTCTCATTTGTATCCTCTTCCCAGCCCCATCCTCACAATGAAACGATATTCAATTGAATCACTTTAAAATGTACGCAAGAATGGACATGAGTGCCCTTCTCTCTGCTCTGGCATAAACAACATTTCCGGCAGCGTTTTTCAAATACAGCACACACTGGGCAATATGGGCTGATTAGACGCAGCAGAGATGCAGTTACTCTTGACCCAATTTTGTGTTGTTTGAAATGAGAAAACACGCTTAGAAGCTTGCCTGCCTTCCTCGATGGTATGACCGCCAACTGGTACACAGCTGTATAAAATATGCATGATTAAGGGAGCTTGGAATTATTTGCATTGTTCAGTCGCTTGCTCACTCAGACCGCTACGGGCGAAACAAAAAAATGTCACGGGAAATAGTCAATAAATCAATTTCAGAACCAACTTAAATAAGGATGTGCGTTCAAGCAGTTTTTCTTTATTCGTATTTGCCGCCTTGCAACGCCTGGCCTTGTATAGTACGAGAGGAATTTATGGAACGCATCTTATCATTATTTTGACCTCTGACGCACGCGGCACCACTTGGATCAAATACCAGTCGAAAAAGACTTTGGGTTCGGAGAGTATCATCGACCTTAGGACAGAAAGATAAACGAAATAGTTCGACCCTAAAATCAAATGACGCGCTAAAGAAGTGAGACGTGTTAAACATGATTGGTTTTAACTCGCACAGAGTAAGATTTCCTGCTCATTTACAATGTACAACTGATGTCCAAGTACTTCCTCTTTCAAAAGATATAATTCGCTAGCATTTCCTGCTGTATAGTACCGAAAACTTTCTCTTTGCGTTACCCAATGCAGCATTTATTCAACAAGTTATTACTCACCTCAATTGGTGGTGTTTTGAGTATCCAGATGCGGTTAAATGTCCACTCCCTATTAGTCACAGCCATGGCGGATAGGTTTGCGCAGGACTGAGTAACTAGTCCGCATCTGTGTTGATCCGCAAAGATCGTCAGGCAAATCCGTCATTGTGGTATGAAAAGAAATTTGGCGATTAGTTCAGAAATGAACAAATTTGATTGCAAAACCAAGGCTGCTTATTCGGGAAAGTTATCTATAAAAAATAACAAAGTGAAGTTCCTGCATGAGCAGTACCATCAGTTACTTTTGATCCTCACGTGAGCTAGGTACAACTGCGTTCCGTCCAATTGAGGAATATACAACCAAAATGCAACTGAAATATCACGTTGCTTCTTGTTGGCTTTTGTTCGTCGTCCTGTTTCAAGATAATTTAGTTGGTGGAATGCAGGAAGACGGGGGTAAAAGTGACGCCAATGAAATTCGGCGTGGAACACGGTCCACGATTCTTAAGACGGCGGCAGTGGCTGGAGTTATCGGTCTTGTAGCAGGTCTCATTGTTGGAAGTAAAAAAGCCAGTAACAAAGCTTCGCACAACCATCACCATCATTGGAAGCGCTCCATTGGAGAAGACGTCTATCAGCCGTCTTCCGATCCCAACGAAGACGAGCTCGTCCGTGCGGCTGCAGTGCTGGATCATCTCGGTTGCGGAGGGCGTCTTCTCTGCGAGTTGCATCAGAAACATCCAGACGACCTTGACCATATTGGGCGTAAACTGGTACAACTTTTCAGGTTAGTGTAACGTCCACCCTAGTTACTTAAATTTAAAATCCGATTGGCTTACGCCCTGTACTTACGGCACCTAATTTGTTTCGACAATGTCCTTCCTCACAGTGATAGACAAGCGCCGACAATTGTGCGACTCCAAACCGACCCCAAAGCAGCTTTCCAATATGCGGCATTTGTCGGAGCCAGTTCCCCTAAGGACCTGAAAATTTGTTCTAAAGTGTTCAACCGCTGTCCGCTGAACGCCGATGCCATTCTTGACAGCTTCGACAGCGGGGTCATATCTCCAGATCACGTGGAAAGCAATTAGCTGCACCGTTTTGGCGTCGACTTTAACTCTATTCAACGTTATCGATATTCGCAAAAAAACAAAAAACACTTGTATATGGCCAATTATAAAGCTAAAATTTATTTTATATACCCGCACGAAGTTTTAAAATAAATTTATGTTCTCATATATAAACTTTTGCCCTTTCGAAACGGTCGTTACGCAATTATGTTGTGATTATCATTAAAATTGTCGGGCTTGTGTTTGAAGCGTCCAGCGTTGATGTTGGAAGTGAAACCCTTGGGGCTAAAAAAACAGACGCGTATCGTAAGTGATTCAACCATGTATATTATACCTCGTATTACTTTCATTTTGATCTGCGTGGCGAATCACGCTTTCCGAAGAATACAAGTTTTGCTGAAGGTAAATTTAATCTTGGCGTTCCAGTTCTGTCACGAACTTCAAATCAGTACCCGCTAGATTCTTCTCGATCCATTCGTCGATTCGTCGGTTCAATTCCGGAGAGAAATGATTTTTCCAGTCACCTGTTTTTCCTGGAGTTTTTTTTTTTTGCCAATTACTAACCCGATGAAACATACAAAAATAAACGTTCACGTACCCCTGCGTATGAAATTCAAATCCGGCGACGTGTTCAATATTCCCGACTCCTTCCCGCTTTCCCAATTGACGGATGTATTTTTGGCAAAACTGTCAAAGCTCAAATGCTGAATCAATTTGCACATTTGCTCCTCGGTGAGTGGTCGATTGAGGAAAGTGGCCACTTTTTCAATTTCCCCCCGTAAATCCTAAACAAATGACGGTTAGCCAACCGCAATTGTGGCAGGAGATTTACGACGGGGGTACGTATACCTTTTTTCGGTCTTCGTAGAACAGGAAGAGTAAATTGGAATTGGAACGCTTCGACCAGGCATCCAAAACGTGAGGGAAATACGGAGAGTAGAAAACTGTAAATAAAAATCAAATGGCCGAAGGCTCTCTCTTTTGGAGATTCACAGCGTTTTAACGGACCTTCGTCATTCATGAAGTACTCGGCAAATTGTTCCAGGTTGCCTCTGTAGTCGTGCACAATCTTGTATAATTTGTAGAGATAGAAGTAGGAAACGACGACGTCTTTGGGGTTGCGTGCGATGTAAATTACCTTAATGGATTCCGACTGAGATATACAACCAAGAGTCTTTTTCTTCTCAAAGAGCGCTACTAATAAGTACCTTGGCGGTATCAAGTAAATTCGGGTGCAGTAGGTAGAACGGCAAGTGGGTTTGAAGGATTCGAGGAGACGGCATCTTTTCCCGCACTTCAAGCTTGATGACCTCTCTAATTTCGGGCGGATAATTGTCCAACGGCGTCTCGAATTCGTACCTGCAAACTTGGAGCTTTAAAAAAGAATTGCTTTAAAAACGAATTTAAATTAATTTTACTCGAGATAAGGGCATCGGTCGAACAAAGGAGTTTTGGCCGCTTTACTACTGTCGCAGTCGTTCATGATCATCCAAATCATCTCTTGTGTCCATGTTGTGCCTGAGTTATAATTTCCGATTGGACATTGTCAATAGTGAACAATAGTGTACACTTAACTTAGCACACCTGATCTCGGGAAGGACATGAGCCAAACGTCATCGCTTCTCGGTTGGAAACGGAAAAGTTTTTCGGCGTGTTTACCATATTCCGCGCTGAAAACAAAGTGCCCTGGTTCTCCTCGAACCAATCCTTTTCCAGCATAAGCAGGAAAGAGATCGGTGAACGGGCTGACGAGTGACTTTGAAATTTGCGAAAAGCGAACTTGAAATATTTCGCTATCCAGCAGCCGGTTTTTCGGATGATCGCACACTCCATTGTCTTGCAGCGACATGTTGACGACTGGCTTTCTCTTTTAATCCATACGCAGCAGCAGCAGCGAACGGCCTCGTCGGACATTCATTGAAAGGTCGATCGCGAACAATGTAAGCTCAACGTTTCTACCCAAAGAGCTTCAAGAAATTTATCGGGTAATTACATTTTCTGATGGGAATAAATGCGCTCAGCGGCAATCTCAAGTGAGATAAAAAAGAAAATGCGATGTTGAGGGACCTGAAATCACTGACCGATAACGCCGTTATTTTGTTGCGCTGGCGCTGGAATTTTTTTTTTCATTATTGGAGGGGAGGAAAGAGAGTAATAGACCGCTTCTAGATAATCCCAAGGCCGAAGCCTCTAGTACTACTAGATGGGAAACCCCCTATGCGCAAGTAGCTATTGACACACTAGAAGCCCCAACAGCAGCAGCACACAAGAAGAAGTACGTACGAAAAAGCGCAATGGGATCAATGCCATTTTTAAATATCAAGGGCTCACAAAATAACCGCAAGCGTGACGAGTGATCTTATACAATCAACCGGGTGCCCTTGCGTGCGCATTCGAACGGTTAGAGTGACACATTAAAATGATGAAAAGCTCAACGCTGCCATCGGCAATAACCCATAAAACAGTCAGTTCAAGTTCGTTTTTTATTTTCCCAATTGCAAACACACAATCCCTTTTTTTTCAATATAATAATTTAACGACGAGACTTTAGTTCCTCGAGCACAGGGCGTGTGTGGTCGCGGGTTAAAGCCGAGAGATTAGCTACTTTTTGGTGAAGCTAAAATAAGCAGCTCGGCCACAATAACACGCTAAATCAAACGCCGGTGCTGTTGAAAGGAAAGGTCTTTGACCAATTGCAGACAAATGCCAAGATTTTTTGTGGGTTTCAATGATGAAACTTTCGCCGGCGCGCTTATCTAGTGCGCGATACGAGTTTTGTTCAAGTACACGTAAGGTTCCTCTTTAACGCGTTCACGAGATGGAAGTTGTGTGCCATTCGAGTAGCGCGCGCTTGGGACAAGCGCGAGAATCACGCAAGGTCACACCAGTTACGCGTTTGGGCATCTAGCACAAGAGCACCGCACGAGGAACAACTTGGAACCAGAAGAGGACATCGCTGCACACAAGGTCTTGCGCTAATATAAAGAGACCCGCGCAAGTTCCAGAGAGAGCACAAACTTTCAGTTTCTTTCCAACTTCGGTGTCTCTCTACTTTCGATCTGTCGAGAATCTAACTGGTAAAAGCATTATACCATGTTCAATTCACGTTATTTCTGGTGTTTGGTGGTAGCCGTTTTGGTCCAAGTTCTTGTCGAGGCACAAGACAGCGATCTCGCCGAGAGACCACAGCAGCACGTCCGCGTTACCCGTCAATTCGGTGGCGGAGGATTACTGGGACCCATCGTTGTCTTGGGCTTGGCTGGAGCGGTCGGAGGATTCCTCGGTGGCACCCTCGCCAACAAGGTTCACGGAGGACATCATCATCACGGATTCCACAACCACCATCACTTTGGTGGACATCATTTCCGCAGGAGGAGACAAGCTGAAGTACCCAGCACTGAATTGCCCGCTGAATTTGAAATCGATGAGGCCATGGTCCTCCGTGTTGCCGCCATGGATGAGTCCGGCTGCGGTGCCCGTCTTCTCTGCGAATTGCACCAAGAAGAGCCTGGAAAATTGAACGGAACCATCGCCCGCAGACTCGTCCAGATTTTCGAGTAAGTATACGACACGCACATCGCAGACTCTGAATTTGGAATTAACCCAATCTAATTTGCATGATCAAAATAGTGGTCAACAACCACCAAACTTTGAGCTTCTGAAAACCGAGCCAAAAGCAGCTTTCCAGTACGCGGCCTTTGTTGGCATCAACTCTCAAAAGAACTTGAAAACATGCGCCAACGTTTTCAACCACTGTCCATTCAACGCCAAGATCATCCTCGAAGTTCTCAACAGCAAAGCAATGAGCGGCGACACGTCGTTCTAAATATATGTTAGCTACCTCTAATATTTGTATATTTTATTTATAACAATTCTCATGTTATATAGTGTGTGTCGTAGGATATTAATAAACATGAAACGGTAAAGAGTACATAATAATCGAATTTATTATTTTTTCTTTTCGAACCCCACCATAAGCAACGCTGTTATTCAAGTGTGAAGGACTTGATCCATCAACACTGTAAAAATAAAAATAAGAAAAAGGATCGAGAGTAAGCCTAGTGGTCGTAATTGAAAAGAAAAAGGAAGAATAAGTCTGTTGGAACGGGTCTTGAAGTGCAATTGCGCTCTTTACAGCCGACCATATAATGCCTAATTGATCCTATAAATAACGACAAACAATGCAGCAGCTGGGGGTCCGTTGCTGCTGCTGCCTTGGCCGGCTGATGATAGAGCCTTTTATAAACAATACACATAGGCGATGACATCCATAAAATAATAATTCCGGTTTTTGTCTCGGTACATAATAATGTAGTGCGCCCGGTGTTGTGTGTTGTGCGCACAGCGTTGCCGACCGAGACACGAATGGGGAGGGGAAAAAAAGGAAAAAGTGAGGAGCCGGTGGGGCAGTCAAATGACTCAAAACAGACGTGATGCAACTCGGTGTAAGTTTGAAGGTCGCTTACCAAAGACCGGATGTTTACTCCCATTGGGTCTGCTGGCATTTCCGTGTACAACAGGTATACGTACAAGAGAACCCATCTAATGAGTATATACATAATTACGGAAATGAGCTTCACCATATTGAAGTGGTGTGCCGACAATTCCTTTTTAGCTCCGTGTCGGTTTTCGTATGGCCAACAGAAATCAAACGATCCCTTCGGTAACGTGTCGGTAAATGGCGTGAGCCAAATAATAACTTTCGATTGCGCATCGCGCTGTGTATTATATGCGATTGGCATCTCGACAAAGCACGTGAACCTCGGAATCCGTTGTGCTTTGCACGATCGGAAAAACGGTCGGGTGGGAAAAAGAAGATGAAGGCGCGGGAGAAAAAACACACGCGCCGCGTATTAGACGGCGACCGGAGTCGGTCACGGTCTCGTAATCAACGGAATCTTTTTTTCGGCTGCAGATGTAACTCGAGTTGCCTCTCCATCAAAGCACAACCTGTTCATCACGCTCCGTCACTTTTCACAGACTTCTTCTTCTTCTTCTTCTTCCGCCATCGTTCACCGTTATCTCTTTTTCTCCTCCGTGGCCCGCGATCCGGAGGAAGAACTCCGAGAGCAAAATCCCAGTAAATCATATGCAATTTTCACACGGACGAAATTTGAGAACGCCAACCTCCCGTTGAGGCAATTTGGTTACGTACCATTACTGCTTTTCTTGATCGATGTTTTAATTGTCTCGTAACTATTGTTTCGAGAAACATCTGTGAGTTACCGACTTGCATCTCTGGAAAAACAGGAGGTTTTTCCCCCTCTAGTATCCGCGATTTATATTATGGTCGGCTTGTGTCGGACAAGTAAGAATAAATGCATCCTCTTTTGTCCCGTTAAAGAAAAACACTTGTCCGTCCATTCATAAATCGGGATAATGAACCGTACAGATCGTTTACTGGATTTGTACCGAGTCAATGCGGAAAACGAGGAAATCAGCCACTGTATAGTTAAGGGTAATAGTTACGCGCATAACGGAGTCGTAAGCAGGAAGCGAAACAAGACTTAAGAGAGGGGGAGAAATCAGATCGCCATTGTACAGAGCATGAAAAGGAAGAGGAGGGGTTTGAACCCCAAGTCATCAGCAATCTTCTCAGGTGCGTTTTTAACAGCGCGTAACTGGGTCTACTAATTACAGGTTTCAGACTTTCAGGTCGCAGATGGTCTGTAGCGTAGTTTAACCTCGGTCGGCTAATAACTCACTCTAAGAGTAGAACGCATTTATCGATCCGGATGATGCGGTAAAAAGCTGGAGGCCAAACGGATAACATTTAAGTTTTGGTTGTATCTGGCCATCTTTACTATAGAGCAGCAGCTATGTGTAAAGTAGTCGTAGAAGCTTCTTCCAACTTTCTGGCTCCGTCTGTCTCATAAATACTCGTCATAAAAGGAACGCTTTTCCCACAGAGTTATAAGGCCGCTTGCATATTCTCTTGGATGAAAGCGACGCTTTTCATACCAGTAATATACAAGGAAATTGAATTTCCCTTCGTCAATGTATGTTTAGGCTTTTCGACTCAATCGGGCGGAATTCCTAGGAAGCAGGTGGTGACAGCTTTGTTTGTATTTATTTCCTTTGGGCATCAACAATGTCAGATGGATGGTGTACAGCATCATGCATAATGGATGCCGATCGAAGTGCAGTTATATTCTTCTCGTTCTTCTTTTAAAGCCCCCCTACGGGAATCCGACAACTCCTATAAATAAATACATACATATACTCGGAGCGACTTGAGAAAGGAAGAGACGGAACTAACCCCGCGAGCTCTGATCCTCTTAAAAAGAACGAAGGGGAGGCTCCGCCTTTTCCCTCCCTAACGCTCCGAGTATAAAGCAGAAGCCTGTGGTAGGTGTGGAGCTCAGTTGCGTGCGCCCACCAGCCAGTGAAACATAGAACGAGAGTTGCCGTGGAGACGACAATGTCCTCCGAGAGATCACCCTCGTAAATATGGATAGCGCATGGAGCATTTAAAGAAACCCGCAAAAATGGTGAGCAGGATATTTCTCAGTTTTTTTCTTTCCTCAATTCCCGACAAATGTCCGCATCAAACCGACCGGCCTTCGACGTTCAGTTTTGCTCGACTTGTTTTTGTCTCGTTCGCGGTGGGCTCCGTCGGAGCAGGTGTCCGCGGTATCCCGCATTTTCGGCTGCAGAGTCCAATGAGTTGATCCGATCGGGTGGCTGAACACGGTCTGTATCGGCCGCAGTGTTAAAAACCTATAGTACACTTATTATTTGTCTCTATCGAGGAAAGGAAGGAGAAAAAACACGAGTCTCCGCCAGTTCCCGATCATTAAATCCCAATCCACAAAACACGCAATATCGGGACTTTGGCGCGCGCGTGGATGTTGTATTCGTTCGGCCAACCGAGCGTGAAGTAGCCGCTTTTCTTCAAAGTACCACTCTCTTTAAAAATGAAAGTTTCGCTATAAGAAAGTATAGCCATCAAAATGTAAAAGAGATGGAGGTTGTCGCGGTCGTGCAAGTTTCCGGTCTTTCAAGTTCAACCGAGTGGAACCGACGTGTGTGCTTAATGGAATTTGTTCACAGGTCGCGGCCCGTGTGGGAGTACAAAGTTCACTGCACGCTTTCTTTTCTTTCGGGCGGCGGGAAAAAGAAAAAGAAAGAAAAAAAAACGATCTTCTTTTGTGGAAAAAGACCCTTAATAACAGTTGGGGTCCTCGCCTAGACGATCTTCACTTGATTGCCGTGTATATGACCTTAGACTCGTCTTTTTTTTTCTGGGCGTGTACTGGGCGAAGAAGAAGAAGAAGAGTTGGAAAAAGATGGAGGCGCTCACGCGGGTTGTGTACCGCAACGCAAAAGGAACCCCGAACACGATAGAACATCATCTACCATTTCGGTGAGGGGGATTCCGGAATGGCGTGACCGCTGATTATCTCTGGCGCGCTAAGCTCATCTTTATTCCTATAACGCAAGCGGCCGTATATAACGTATTTTTTTCGTGTTTTTTTTCCTTCTCGTTCATTTCTGACCTCTGCGTCATTGTAATACGAATCGTCGCCATCACTTAGAGAGATAAAATGCCGAAATTACGACGAGACTCGTAGTCATGTAACAAGTTGCCCAGATGAGCCACCCGCGGCATCGGCCAAAAAAGAGCCGCCACTTGGTATTTCAAATTGCATTACAGCCATTGATCACACGGCGGCGAGGATGGCCAACAACAACGACGGCCGGTTGTTTTTTGGTAGAAGCGACAGGTCCGCCCGTTCTCTTATGACTCGCCAAAAGAGAAAAGAAGATCATAGAAACCGCCGGATTCAAGCGCTGATGCGCGTAAATTTCATTGACGGTGTCAAGTTGACTGTAGGAGAACAAGGAAATCCATTTTAGAAAAAAGAAAAAAAAAACTATTTTCCCATTGCTTGTTGGCTCTTTTGTGCGTGCCTGAGACTTCCCCCGGCGGACGACCTTGCGTCGCGGCTTAATGACATTTCAAGTAATATATCCCCCCCAACATGAAGAAGTGTAATGGCTCGGATAGAAACACCTTATTTCACGACTCCCCGTTGATGCCTTAAGAGTCTTCTCGCACAGCATCTGATCACATAAACTCGCATTTTTCTCTCGACGGGAGACTGGCCATCGGTCTTTCGGCGAAATTCCATCCGAAAAAATGGTAACAATTCCTTTTGCATACGAAGGAACGTCGGGAACTTGTCATTTAAATAACCGTCTCGTAAATTAGTCATTCCGTCCGCAAGTGGAAAAGGGAAAACAAAAACAAAAGAAGGCGCGCCATCATAGTCGAGGAAGTTATTTCTTATGTAGAAATGCCGTTCGTCAACAAAAATTTTCTTTTGGCCCATCAACTCTATTTTCTTTCGAAAGTTTTTCTTTTTCTCTGTCGTTCTTCGGCCGACTCGATAACACATGGGTGGTAGTATCCAACAGATGCGGTCGATGAAAATGAAAATGGCTTGTTTAAAAATTACCTTGAGTTACTTATTTTCATGTTTGTGGAAAAACAGAAGCAGTTGGACGATTATTGGCGGCCAGTGTTTCCGGCCGTAACGAGCAGCCTTCCTCTGACGAATCCCGCAGCCCAATCCCGCGGAAGCGGCATTACCATCCAGTTGATTGTAACTTGTCTCTTGCTGGTGACGGCCGGCCTCTGCTTCATCGGATGGACGAGCCACTCGCCGGAAGAGGCAGCGAATCTACAACAACAACAACAAAAGACGGATGGATTGTTGTTAAATATGCATCAGTTTGACTATCGACTCAACAGTCCTCTAGTGTGCGCCCTAAGTCCCGTTGAGCCCTTCTTCCTGGCGCTGATCCACTCGAAGGCCAATCATTTTCGGCAGCGACAGGTCATCCGTCAAACGTGGGCCTCTCAACGCGATCTCATCCGTCACGTCTTCCTCGTCGGAATACCCGATCAGACCGGATTCGAAGGCACGATGAGCGTACAAAACCTCCTGGAAGCTGAGCACGCCAAGTATAATGACTTGGTCCAGGGAGATTTTCTCGATCATTATCGCAATTTGACTTTGAAAAACGTGATGGGACTCAAATGGGTCGGACAGTATTGCCCGTCAGTGCGTTTCGTTCTCAAAAGTGATGACGATGCTTTCGTCGACGTTGTCCAGCTGAGAAAGTTTATCGAACGGACATGGCCAGGTGGTCCACCGGCCGAAACGTTGATTTGCAACGTCCACGAAGACGCTGTCGTCCAGCGGTCTGGCAAATGGGCCGTCAGTCGAGAAGCTTTCCCTTCAAAGACATATCCGGCTTTCTGCTCCGGACTGGCCTACGTTATGCGCCCCCAACTGGCCAGCAAATTATACCGGGCATCTAGCCGAGTTCCGGCTTTGTGGGTAGACGATGTCTACGTGACGGGACTATTGGCCGCTAGTGTCAACGTGCGACATTTCTACCTGAACCTGCGTTTCACGCACCAGCAAGAGGACGTCGTCCAGTGGCTGGACAGCAATCCTCCCATTTCAAACCCCCTTCCTTTCATCGTCTCCGAGCTGGACACGAGCCGACCTGAATGGCCTAGACTGGCCCATCGGTTATGGAATAGAACTCGTTCTAGTTCAGATGACGAAGACAGTGATTCCTGAAAGACGGATCAAGTGATTTAATACGTATCCTTCAATTCAAAATGTGCCATACACAAATGTTTTTATCTTGTTTCTGTTTTGTTTTCATCCACAAAAAGAATGTCAATAATAATACACTTTATTATGCGCCCCGTAGTCAAGTCAAAGTGGAGTTTTCGTTTTCTTTTTTTTTTTGTTGTCCCCCGGTCAAACACACCTTCTTCTTCTCTCGAGCTTCTCAATGTTGTACCCTTTGATTGGGTTTGAGTGGTGGAGACGTCAAGGTTGCGGTAAAGAGGACAGGAAGGGAGTGTGTGGGCGGAAGAGAGAAATCGATCGGAATGAATGAAAATTAGGTATGAAACAAAAGACCAGAAGGAGATATATGGAGAGAAAAAAAAAGAGAAATTCATTCTAATAAATAAAGACATCCGTCAGGCATCGCCTTTGAACTTTTTGCCAGCGTTCTTCTTGCTATTGGCTTTGTTGTTAGTGGCATTGGGTTGTTGCTCTCGTCGTCTAGCTGACGAGGAAGTAGAACTAGCCGATGTTGAGGTGGATTCGGCAGGCGAGGCCTCGGCGCCGGGTGTGGGTACGTCGTGACTCTATTTCCAACAAAGAAAAAGTGAAAGGCTCGAATAAATTAAAAGCTCCGAGCCCAAGTAAGAAAGTAGACTACGGTCGGTCGGTACCAACCTGAGCAGTTAGGAGAGAAGCGAGGGAATCTCCTTCCTCCCAAGTGTCGACGTCAATCATATCTTTGTCCTTATCGGCTCCGATGGCCGGCAAGAGGTGACCATCCGCTTCGGCGTGGTTGTCCAACATGAATTGTCGGACATTTTTTCGCTGCGAGTCCGTGTGTTGAGGGCAACGAAGAGAGCGAGTGCAGAAACGACCAGTATGTTCCTAAAAGATAAAGCAAATACCTTACGTCACCAGGAAACTGGAATGAGCGCCAAGCACGCACACGGAAAGCGAAAAGCGTTGTTTGATCTTATCTAAAAGATTACCGAGATGACGCCGCAATTGGTTGAAAGAAGCGAACGCCGCTCCGACAACCCCATTGCCTCCATTCCACCACCACCGCTACTAGGAATAGTTCCTCCGGCATTCAAAACTTCGGCACCTTCGGCCCCTGCATTTCAATGCACAAGTTTATTAGAAAAAGCTGAATGCATCGTCATCGTAAACAACAGATCATGACTTGATGACAAGGTCAAATTTCCTGCGAACGAGCCAATTACGTAGCTCATCAAAAAAGATCGAAGGGGGTCAAGTTTTACGAAATATTTTCGACAAAAATAAAAAAATTGCAAATAAAAAAGAAAAACACTTGATGGTGATCGTTAAGGATGAGTTGAGAGTCTTAATGACTCAATGAACAGGCCGTTAGAATGGGTTAGTAAAGTGCGGTTTTATTACCCGGAACTGTAGACGCCGATGAAGCACCTAGGGCCGGATGACCACCTGAGCTGTTGCTGTTGCTATGGTTATTGTCTCCATTGCCGTTGTTCTTCCACTTCTTGCGCCTCGGCGAATTCTTGTCTTTCTTGTGCAAGTGGTGACGACGTTTGTTCTTGCCTCCACCACCGACCCCGCCGCCTTCTCCGCTCATGATACGGTGGTCCTGTCTCTCGCCGGCGCCGCTCGCAGTCCAGTCGTCGTCGTCACAGTCGTCATCGCTGACCAAATCAGCCTAATGAATCATGTGCTTTGGTAAGAACTGTGTCTCCACACCCACGTTGCTTTCAATCTAACTCGTCTGGACGATCGAAACGGACCTGTCGGCTGGCCGATGTGGCGATGCGCCTGGACGCTAACCGTGAACTGTTCCGGCCCATGCCCATGCACTTTTCCAAGTGCGGAGCGAAACGCGAAGCGGCCATGTTTCGCTGGCAATTCGGACAGACGCATTCGGCCGGTTTTTTACTGTTGATCGCGGCCGACGACAACATCTCTGACGCCGCGTCGAAATCCATGGCCTCTCCACCGCCTCCGGCCGATGAACGGGTCGTATCATCCGCATCGAAATCACATTGTGTATCACCTAAAAAGGGGGTGAAGAAAGGTCGAACATTTTTTTTTACTATGCGTCGGCTGTAAAAAAAAACAAAAACGTTTTTTTTTTCTCCAACGAATACCGAAAGAACGTTTCTAATTGCTATAAAGGATGGAAAAAAAAGAAAGAAAGAAGAGAGACCCTTAACGATCAAGCTTGATTGAATATATTTTCGTTACGACTGGCGTTTTATATTCCAGCGGTAATGAAAATAATAAAAACCGGTTGAGATGGAGATTCGACTCGGTTCTCTTCTACTAAGAATAGCCCCAAAATAGCGGAACAGGTTACGGAAGGCCAACTGCATTCAAGTCCATAGAAAGAGAGACGAATAAAATGAAATAAAGAGAAAGAAGAAGAAAAAGCGGGACAGGAAACGTCTATCGCAAAGTAGGTAGTGAATAAAGTCATCTATCAAGTTTACGCTTGAGTTGCAATCGCATTGAAAATGACAACTCGGAAATTGAAAAATATATATGATTTCCGTTTCTCACAGTAAAAGAAATTGAAAGAATCCGATGTGGTACACAACTACCTGTTAGTCCGTCTTCGAGGAGAGCAGTGAGTCCCAATTTGGCGCCGCGGTGGACCTCGAAGACGATGCCTAGGATCACGTCATCAACTATGTCGTCGTAGAAAGATTGAGACGCTTCACGAATAGCTGCCTCGCTCAACGGATGGAGTAAAAGCCCACCGCCAGCCTCGTCTTCATCGCCGTCCAGCTCTTGAGCGTTGCCATGAGGGTCATCCAACACATTCAATGGCACAACCGTGATGGAAAGTGTCGGAGGCTGCTGTTGTTGTTGTTGCTGTTGTTGCTGCTGCTGAGATCCCGAAGCCGGATCCACCATTTCATGAACGTCGAGTTATTGTGCCTACATAATAGAAAGGCAGAAGAATGACGGATCGTTAGAGTTGCTCCAGGTGCACTTGAAAATCGTGATTCGTAACGTCGTTTTCAAATTATTTCCTGTGGGCCAGCTCTACAAGAATTGTTTCTCCTTGAAGGGAGAAATATTTTTTTGTACAATAAAGTTGCCTCGTCATTTCTTATGAATTCATATCGCATTGAATTGTGGCTAGAGAAATCGTCGTTCTGTCCAGTCACGATATTTTGAGTCAATGTTGACTCTTGTTTTTTCATCTTTTTAGTAGACTTCGTCGTCGACGTCGTACTAAAGCAGATTCGTTCGGCTTAATTTGAACGACCGTCGCCACAGTAATGGCAACAGCTGGGGGACACCAGAAAAGGGAAGACAAACTTAGTGGAAAGAGAAATTCGTCACGGGGCCATAGCAGACGTAGATGGGCCGAGATAGTGGCCCTACTCCCCCGACGGGTATTTTTTTTTCTTTTTCTTCGTATCAGATGAATGATATCATCCATGAGGGTGGAGCGCACACCTTACCAGCAGCTTTCCACCACTCTTGGGATAAAAGATGACCTTATATGGGAACGTAAGGGAAAAACTAAAGTAGACATGGTGGTGGCTAGTATCTGGATAGTGCGCTCGGTCGTAAAAAGCGACGCCCATCTAACGAGAAAACGGGGACATTTGGAAACGTTCGCCGAGTTTGGACAAAGGACGGGAATATGACCGAGTTAAACAGCAATCGAAGAGTATTTTTCGACTCTTTGGCCGAGTGTATATGACGGGGGAAATGGTAGCTGTTTCCATTGAAGCGTTCAAGTGGAACAGCACGGTTATTCCCGATGGTAAAACGATAGACAGAGGACCTAAAGATATACTACACTACTCGGAGGTTGAAAGGTGAAGCTTTAGAGAGGAGACAGATTACGGGGGGGTAATCAAGAGTACCGTTTCTAATGGCATGATCATATCATTACGGCAGACGGAATGACGGATGGCTATTGCATGCTCTTTCCCTCCTGTTGAGTTTTCTTCTCCAAACAGCACAAAAAACAAAGACAAGAGGAAAACAACCAAGGTCCCCAACCAGCAGCGAGATAGTGTCGCCATAATGCATTTGATTGCCGGTTTCACTGCCTAACCTTCAAAACAAAACTTGGAAAAGAAAGAGAGATGGGGACTTGGAAGACGTAAGAAGTAGAGCCAAGGATAGTTTTTTTTTTTTCGAAAATGAAACGGAGAAAAACGCGTTGCGGTTCCGAAGCTATCACGACATTTTTCAAGACCGCAAGACCCCGCCAATGGTAAACCGAAAGACTTGTGCGCCACTTTTTCCACCTAGAAATAACTAACATCGAATGGGGAACTAATAAAGAGACTCAACACTATTTGAAATTTATCACTTTTCCATCATTTCTGGACGGCGTTTCCAAATTTTCCATTTACATCTCGCCTTGGCCGACGGCAATAAAAGTTGGGTAATTGACGAAAACACCCAACATTTCGTCTTTTTACGTCGAACCATTTTTTACTTGTCTTTCTTTCAGTTATTTTTCATTCTGGTCATGGGAAAAAGAAAACTCGAAAAGGGAAATGGTGCACAACTGAGTTACCTACCACCATTAGAATTAATCCAAGTCATTTTAAATATAGGAATTTCTAATTATTAGGCACACATACACAAAAGAATCGAAAAAAACCGACGACTTTTTCCAGCGGCTGTTGACCGCGGGGTGCTGATTGTGTTCTACAGGTGAGCAAGGACGCCCAGTCGTAATCATCCTCCAGAACGGCTGCAATCCACGACCCCAAAAAACCGCATCACCTCTAACCCTTCCATTCTTTTTCTTTCTCGTTCTCACTCTTTCTCGTCCCTTTCGAAAAACTGAACCGCGAAAACCCCGGTGCTATATATACCTAAACTAGAAGGTTAAGGTCTTGCATGCATCTTGACCTCACGCTTCCTCGGCAATTTCATAGAGATCGACTTTTTCCGTTGGAGTCTTGGGAATGCGTTCAACCTTTAAGCAGCTTGAAGCACGCTCTTTCCGATTGGGAATTCTTCCTTCCCTTTCTGTGTTGTTTTGACAAGAAAAGGATGATATATATTGAATGATTCCACAGCTGCAGGCTAGGTTATTACGCATACATCGATCAACGAAGCCCTAGCGTATTTAACCTCCAGCTATACATTTTTTTTCGTTTTTACTTTTAAACAAAACAAGAAAATAATAAAAAAGGTAGACCTGGCCATCTAGCGTTCATTGTTCAAACGGCTTCCGTAATACGATGAACGCTTCGGGGAAAAAAAGAATGTCTCATCGATCCAAACCAACGGAAATTCTTTTGTAAATAACTCACGGCATTGTCCTCTACCCGTAAATCGATGCCAAGAAACAAAATAAACTATTTTGCATGTCAATGTCGTCACAAATAAATAATTGCCGCTCTTTGGTATTCTAAATCTGGGAGACCGAAAAAGACAACGAGATTACTTACTTGCAAATATTCTGCTATTCGGATTTCATTTGCCCTTCAGGTGAAGAAAGACGATCCTTTCAACGAAAACAATCAACGTACAAGAAATTGGCTGGAAATGTTGTTTCCAAAGATAAAGCCAGTGAAGATTCTTTCGGTGTTTTTCTTCTATGGCAGCAACTCAACAGCAGCTGAGCCTGAGAGAAACAGAATGAGCAGACGACAGACTTTTAATGACGCTGTTGCTAGGCAACTCTATAAAACTTTTTAGCAAAAAGAGTAAAGAGAATTGGTCGAGTCTCAAATATCAGGGCCACAACAGGCCTATTGCGCAAATGTCGCAACAGTTGCACGCTCAAACGTTGATCCACTTTTAACCGACGAGATGTTCAAAAGAGAGTTATTCATCAACATTCAACGATGGTTTTCCATTCCTTCTTCTCGCAACTACTCGAAAATCGGGGTCATTGGAGCTCCATTCGACAAAGGACAAGTAAGTGGCGTATTGAAATTCATATTGCAATGGCGTAACTAAATCCGCCCATTTAGCGTAGGGAAGGAGCAGCTCTTGGACCAAAGTTTTTGAGGCAGTCTGGATTGGTCACCCATTTGCAAGCAATCGGTAACTAAAAAATTCTTTCCTGTTATCACTTTTACTCAAACGAGTCTTTACACCAAATAATTTTCTTCAACAGGTTGTGATGTTCTTGATTATGGTGATGTGGAATTTCAACCTAGTCACGAGGAAGAGCCAGTCAAGAATGTGAGAAACATGAAAGATGTTTTATCTTTCAATGAAAAAGTAAGATATTACAGGGACTTTTAGTTATTAAAGTTTGTCCTAGATCTCAGTTAATTTTGATTTTGGTCTATTACAGCTGTCTCAGAGGGTCAGCAACATTATCAAAGATGGTAGAATGTGCCTAACTTTGGGAGGGGACCATTCCATTGGTGTAGGTACTGTGCATGGGCACCTGAAAGCCCAACCAGAGACATCCCTGCTCTGGGTTGATGCTCACGCCGATATCAACACTCCAGCTACAAGTAACAGTGGGAACGCACACGGTATGCCTTTGTCTTTTCATATAACTGAATTGACGGAATATCAACCTGAATTGCCCGGCTTCGAGTGGCACAGCCCAATGTAAGCAATTTTGCTGGATTACCTTTATTTTCAAAAGTAGGGCACTACTTAATCCTTTACCTTACAGGATTTCAGCTAGAAACATCGCCTTTATTGGGCTTCGAGATGTCGAACCTTACGAAAGGTGTGAATTGCATCCTCTTAAGCGCAAAAAATTGGCGAGCTAATTCATATTGTTTTACCTTAGGTTAATTATAGAAAAACTAGGAATGTGTGCTCTGTCCATGGAAGAGGTTCATGGAATAGGCATAAAAGAAGCAGTCAAGTACGCTCTGAGTCGGATTGATCCACGCAATAAAAGACACATACACGTCAGCTTCGATATCGACGCACTCGACCCCTTGGAGGCCCCATCTACTGGAACCCCAGGTAGGAAATTGTTTCTAAAATGAAGGAAAAAAAAGCAACCACTTACGTACTTTTTAATTTGATCGAAGTCAGGGGAGGATTAACGCTGAGGGAAGGAACCGAATTGTTGAGAAGTGTACACCGCACTGGTCGACTCTCTGCTGTCGATTTAGTTGAAGTAAATCCACTTCTTGGTTCAGCCACAGACCGGCAAATTACGTTAGATGCAGCCCGTCATTTAGCGGCAGCTGCAGCTGGGTATTACCCAGGGGGTTGGGCTCCTAAAGGTATCACTGATATACCTCAGTCGTAAACCAAAAAGAAAAGATACTTTCAAGTGCATTTTCAAATTTCAATCTCTATGATCTGTCAATTTTATTTGTCATTAACCTACATTTAATTCAGCCAAACGTCAAGGCCCAAGAAATCTTAAAGATCCCGTGCCATTCCCCAAAGATTGTTCAAGAGTAGACTTAACTATTGCTGCCTTGTTAAAAAATTGTTTTGTTTCTGTTGACTAATACAAATTTCTTGGTGTCACAACCCACTTCCTGTATAATTGTAAGCAAGGTTGATCGCTGTGAGAAGCAACAGGCAACAAACAAATTGTAATTGTACCCCGTGCAACTCTATGTAGTTACATAGCTTCCACACAAGAATAATTAAAGATCCTGCTAATGATTTTCTTACAATGTTTTTTTTTTAGTGGCTCTCCATGTTAACATTTTGAGTTCCAAGTCCACAAATCTTAGGCAAACTACAAGCAAATACTATAAGTAATGGTAAACAATTGTTATTCTTACTTGGGCGAGCTTGCATGGTTTAGTATCGATCCTCTCGTTAAATGTTTCCTCATAGGTGTCAAAGTCGAAAGTAAATATAGTTTAAGAAATTCACCCAAACGGAAGGGCGGGATTGGTGGTCCCGGCGTCCTGCTGACGATGTCTCTGTTTGCCGTAGACCGCGGAAACTGCACGAAGAAAATCAGCGGAAAAAATGTCGGCTGCTTTTCGACCTTGAATAATCCGAGCAGGGTTAAGTGGTGCTGTCGTGCTGTCTGGGCCTGCCCTAATATACCCTCGTCAATTTACCCTTTAGTTTCTTCAAGCGTTCTCCAAGTAGTGGGTGATTTATTAAGTGCTCGTCTCGGTGATAGGATAAACAACGATGAAACGACAACACGCTGTTTCCAGTAAAGTAAGTTTAGACTATTTAGTGGCGAACTAATTGGAAGCACGTGGCACGAGCTATCAACTCGGCATTTGTTTTTAGTGATGATGCAACGGTTCACCAAGATAATTTTTCTCGTTTTATTTGCACAATTCAAATTAGGATTTGGAAGTAACTCTGATGCTGGAGTTGAATTATCCTCATGTCGAAACAAAACAAAATCGAAATTTTAGTTATTGTGAAACTTTTGCGTCAAAGGTGATGAAACAAACCGACACTGTCATTTACTGTAGCGAATGTACTAACACTGCCTCTGATGATTTGACGAAGCCCAACGCCCAACGTTTTCACTACCTGTACATTGAAGGGTCATTAGCTAATGTTGACAGTGCTCGACCCTTGATACGGGTAAAATTCTAAGAACATTTTTAAAACAAGACTCTAAATATATATTACGCAATGTTTTGTTTACATTTGAAGGATCGTGTACCAATCGAGTTTGTTGTCGGCTGCAGAGCAGATCGAGTTGATTCAATTGGGAAACAACTTCTCATAGCCCATTTTTCTGCTACATTCGGCGTTACGATTTCCTTCAGTTTAATTGCAGAAGACGCCAGTTACCAGGTGAACATCCGTGGCTATCGCTATGCTTTAGGGCGGCTAAAGGAAGCTGCCCTACATTTCTGTCATCTTCTTCAAACACCTGCGGTATTTCGGACAAAAACAAAATTTCTTTCTGAAAACGTTTCCATTTATTTATGTTGTGTTTTCAGGAATCTGTGGGAATGGATATAGGAGCTTCCCAATTACACGTCGAATTGGTGCGCAATTGCGCTGCATTAGTGGAGGAAAGATCGCAGGCGAGAATATGTTGCCCTCCGGACAACAGTGCTATCCTAGTTCGGGGATCATTGGAAACTTCCCATCTGGCCAGCGAAATATTGACAGTTTGTCCTCCCGAAATCAATCTTGGACCTTCAAGATGTGTGTAATTTCAGTTTCTCTATTGTTTCAGGGCGTTACTCCCTTGCATTTGAAGTTTCGACTCCCATCCACAGTTGGAGTGGAACGTTTTCGTTCCATTGCTCGTATGATGGACATCAACATTACTGAAAGCAAAACGATGTCGGGTTGTGAAGAAATTGTACTTTCTACGTACGAATGGAACGCGAGTAAGGTTATTCATTTAGTAGCAGTTAATATTCCATTAACTAGGTTTTTTCTTTCATGAAAATAAGGGCACTTGTATGAACTTCGGCGGATTGGGCTCGGCCTAAATCACTGTTTAAGTGTTTTACCAACACTTAATCCTATATGGATTGATCTTATAGATTTGCACAACACTTTCCGGGATTCCGCGATCGCCGTACCCATAGCTTCCGAGATAATTAAAAATGGAAATTATGGTGCAAGTTGCGAATTGCAATGCAGCGAGCGTCTTTTAGAAGGACGGAATTCTAGCAATGAATCCCCGATTTTGAGGTTTGGCAATAATTTTTACTTTATTTTTTTTTTTTTAAGAATAAAATGTATACTATTATTGTTCAATCTAGGCACGTATGATTTAATATCCTACATCTTCCCATTTTGACCGCTGTGCGCGTCGCTTTAGAAAAGTTGCGAGTTCCGTTCTATTTGCAATTTTTTACTTTAATTATGTATTTCGTGAATGCCCACGGCTTTTACAACTAATCCGGTAATTTATCTTTCCTCATGGATTTTATTATCCAATCATGGAACTGCCCAGAAATCGTGAACTTTTTTTGGTTGATTTGCATAAAAAGTTTGGTTTACATTATGAAATGGCAGTTGCTGGAAATAAATGTCAATGTTTCCTTTTGTACTAGATGTTTCCAATGATTTACATAACCAGTTATGTTAACTAGATGTTTACTTTCAAACCTGAATCGCTATGGGTCAAGAGAGGAGTTCGTGACCAGATGAACACACGTGTACCCTACTTTTAACGTCTGTATTCACAATGTTTCACATTTTGAGTACACGCCAAATTAACTGCGGAGAATGATCCGGTTACCTTTTGTTTTGACCTAAGAAAATTAACAAAAGATTCCATTTAGATAACATTTCGAAACTCTGCAGCGGCGTCTCTACCATGTTTGTCGACTTCTGTTGATGGTCCTCCGTTCCTTCCAACGGTGATATCTTCGAAAGCTGCTATCGCTCCACCTGACCAGGATGCAGGATCTTCAGGATGGACGAGTATCTTGGCCATTCCTTCTACTTCTTTTCCGTCAGTTTGGGCGGCCAATGTCAAATCCGCTTTAGCTCCAGTTCCGGCCCTAATTGCTCCGGTTACTCCACCAAAAATACCTCCAATAGCGGCAGCCGCCCCAACAACAGCAGCTTCGTTTGCTTTTTCAAGCGATTCTTCGCCCATCTCTTTGTCTCCACAGATCATATGAACTCCGGCCTTGATGTGACCAAGGACTGGAATGTGTTTCACGAACTCCCATCCAGGATACTTTGGAGGCTGAGACATATCTAAATTGCATTTAACGATTAGAAAATATTGACTGAGTCAAATGTTTTTGGTAACTTACTTTGATGAACACCCGGTAGTTGGTTAACAGAAGTTATCGACGTCTTGCTCAAACGGAGGGCAAACTTTAAATAATTGTAATTGCGAAAGGCCTAGCTTCAAATGTTGAAGATGGCGCTGGGCGCAACCAATCACAGAGAGGAATGCAAAAAAAGGGGTAAGAGTACGAATCTGCACCGTGGGAAAATTTTAAAATGGTGTGAGACTGTGAGAGCCACCAAGATGTTCGATTACATGTTAAGAGATTTACCGCTCCTCTTCTGATGAGTAAACTCGAATTTTTCTCACGGGTAAACGGCAAATGTATTGATATAATTCAAATTTATACATAAAATATGGTCAGTCGGACGCGTAGTAGTGTGCAGTGCTCGTTTATCTCGTTATCTCTTAATTTATGTGGATATGGAATTGTTTGTACGGTTGCTAATAAGTCAACACTGCCAGTTTTATAACACACTTATAGTCTTAATGTTGAATGAACATGCAAAATACAATGTGACGAGGGGCGGGGAATTCGAGAATAGTCACCGAACGAGTGGCAAAATATAGCACGAAATGGGGGAAACAAAGAGGGCGAATTATGTACATCATGATGTATACGAATGAAATCTTGAAAATATCATTTAGTTATGCGTGTTCAAGGAGGAAATTAAATTGAAAAAAAAAAAGAAATGATGCTGTACGTCAAAAGACGCCATTCCTTTGATTGCACATCAATCACCAGCACAGGCTCGCCATCGCCTCGACAAATTTGTAAAAATTCAATTTTCAAAAACGAATTGATCCTAATTATAGATTGGCCAAAAATAAACGATCAGGTTCAATTCAAAGTGCCTTCTATCCCAGTCAACACAACAACATGTTTGTTAACACTTTCAAATTGGTAAAAAGAGAACACATTTTCCTCTCTACGCGACCTACAAAAGCCCGTCCAGTAATGCTATTGGAATGAAAGCAGTCTTCAATTTGTCAGAGGGGTTATTCTTACCTTATATAAATAAGAATCGAGTTTTATATTATCATGCCAGCAACGCAAAGAGAACATACGCTGTATCATCAATTTTGAAAGAAAACGACGCGGGCTGGTGCACTTACTCTTAATAGTCTGAGGCCATGATGATGTGATATGATCTATTAGGTTCCTAATCTTCCCATTCAATATTGCAAGAGCTTCCGGTCACTTGGTGCTTCCCACCATTCGATCCCCAAGTATTTTTTTCAGCCGGAAAGAGCGCGATGCGCTATTCATATTGTCGGCTAGTATCATCATCATAATAATAAGAATAAAAAAGTGACAGACGACAGTTAAAAAATCGTAATAAAAAAAGATCCCTGCCCGGCCGGGACTTGCGCAAAAGGAAGGAAATTTTGAAAAGAAAAAAAGAAAATGGCGTCTTTTTTTTTTATTTGACTGCCAGGTAGTATCTTATTTCATCCGCATTGCAGTGTGTGGCACTTTTTTTTGTCTACTAAGCGAAACGCATTACTTAACTGTCGGCTTTTTATCCATAAGCGTAAAAGGGTCATTGTCCGTGCGAGTTATCACAGGTGGGAGAACCAAATAGAAGCATGTAGACGGTAGACACAGTAACACGCAAACGTAGAGTTAGAAAACTTTTCTTCACGTCGCCCTCCAGCCAAGTCTCGAATGTGTCAAACACCAAGACGACGTTTCACAGTTTGGAATCTTCCTTCTCCTTCAAATTCAACCCGAAATAAAAGATTTAGAACAAGACTTTCAATCGTGGGAGAGAATCAAAGCAACTTACGAAGCTGAAACTTCGCTCAAACGATTTGGGGCTGTTTTCCTCGGCAATCGGTTCCATCCGGTCCTCACTGAGGCTAATTGGGCTCGAACCGCGTGAACTATTCTCACCCGAATCGGGGCGACCGCTACTCCCGGCGGCCGAAAGTCCCGCCGTGCCCGTGAGTTCGGTCGACGGCCGAAGTTCGCTCTCCTGTGTTTGAGAGAGAAAAAAAAGGGAAGGATCGATTATCGATTGGCAGCTGGAGAGGAGCGTACCGGATGATCCTAAAAAGAAGAAGAAGTCGAGAGCGCACCTTTATCTGCGCCACCCAGAACTGGTGATTCTCCTGGAGATGTTGCGTTTGGAGACAAATGATTTTGCGATTGGTCGGCGAACGCTTTCGATCAACGTTGGGAGTGTCCGAGTCGCTGCCGGACGTCTCCGTTGGCCCGGATTCTCTGTCCAATTCCGTCAACGATGAACTGTCCCCTGAGCTTGGTCTTCTGATGTCACGATCGCTTCCAACGCTGTAACAGGAACTGGGAAGACTTTCGTCGTCTTCGTCATCATCCTGGATTCCGTCATCCCACTCGCCGGGCAGAAGGCCGGCTTCTCCGTAAGCGTTACATAACGGAGCCACTAGATGATTGATGAAAGACTCTTGCAGTTTGGCCAACTGTGGATTGTTACGGTCCATGTAGGGCGAGATGGGCATGCCCAGCGCGGCTTCTTCGTCTCCCTGTCCAAATCCAAGTCGTCCGATTATAAACGGACGCTTCAAAGAGAGAAATTTTCAAAGGCCGGCCGGCGCAGGCCTCTATATACTGTACCTGTTCGTAGAATTCTTCGGCGATGCGATGAGTCCACTGGACGTGAATGTTGTGTATCTTGCACGGTCCGTTGATATCGGCCAACTTGATGCACATTTGCATGGCTAATAACCGGTCCGTCTCGTTGGTCCAGTCGATTCCGGGGGCGTCGGCGTCGTTGACCTTGGCGTTGAATTCGGCGAGGATCTCAAAGTGGCGTTTCAAGTCGGTGGCCAAGATGGCTTCGATGATCAGGTAGCGGAAACGTTTGAACTCGGCCCGTTCCAAGTGCACCAAAAAATTGAAACGCGGATCGGAGAGGAAAAGGGACCAGGCGGCCGCTGCGTGGTGGTTCTCCAGCACAGAACGGTCATTATACAAAATGGCCTTAAAAAGAAGAAAACAAGAACTTTAGAGATTCGGTTGTCTACTAGCTGCTGGCGTAAGCCGATCCAGGATGATAGAGAGCCATGTCACTCTAATGAATCCAAACTATTCACTTGTCTCGCATCGTTACGGGCACGGCAAAGTGGGCCCCCCTCCGCTATACAAAGCGTCCTACTAGAACGTCTCCAGGAATCGACAGAATCGCTCTCAGCAGACGGACAAGGAGGGAAATAATGAGCGACATTTGCGTCAGCATCTGCATCACTGCAGCCGGTAAAAAAGAAGGAAATCTCGAGAGTTCTCCTTCGACCGATTATCAGTATAGTACACTACACAGACGACTCAAACGATCTTCTTTTCTGTAGCCTATCTCTCTTTAAATATATATCCATGTAGACAGAGAGAGAGAGAGAAAGGTTATAACTATAAGTTTTATACCTGAGGGGCGAGAGTGGTAACAAGAAAGGCATTGGTTCTGCCCGGATGGTCATAGTCGTGCATGGTGGCTGCCGTGTAGAGGGCCATCAGCTCCAGAGCTGGGAAATTGGCACCCATGATACCGCAAGAGTCTTCGAAATTAAAGGAAGCTCTCTGCACCAAAGCCGGGCTGGCTGAATCCACACCTGAATTGGTTAGAAGCACCACATCGTCCATCATCAAAGACGAATAGAAAATATCAAAAAGAAAAGAAAAAATCCAATTGAATTAGGGGGTCGTCATCATCATCTTATTGGAACACTTGGAGGAGAGAGCACAGTCCATTTGCATCGCGTTATCTCTTCCAATTGGGGTTGTGGCGGAAGCGGATCCGAAGCATCACACGGCGAACTCGTTGGAGGGTGAAAATAAGGGAACGAGCTCTTTATTGGAGACGAGACGACGCTGACGACGTGCTCGCGAAACCTTAACAACTCGTTATTCGACGTCGATGAAAAGGAGCTCATCCGAGCGCCTGGATTTCTTCATCCCATTGACGTCGTCGATCGTCAAAGAACTCGGCACGCAGCGTATTGATCTTATATTATTCCTAGTCTAGCGGAAGTCTACATATCCACCGATGCGTCTTGACTAACAACAAATCGTCGTCGACAAGATGCAGCCGTACAACTGGACAAAAGGTATAGAGAACGGAGAATATGCGATGAAGTACTCACCGAGTATTTTAGACGACGTCGGGTCGCAATCCAAAGAGAGGACGGTAAACCCTGGAATGGGCTGTGACGTCAAGTAGAAAACGGCGTGCAGCACATCAGAGGCGTGCGTTCGGTTATGATCTAAGAATTCCGTCATTTTAGCAAAAGTTCTTAACTTTTTTTGGGGAGGTGCTCTATCTAATAAGCCAACAATGGAGTTCTCCCTTCACCCATATAGATATATAAATAAATGAAAACTTACATGGCTTATCTCTGTATCCGAGTTCGAGGGCGTGAAAGAAGTGGAAAAACTCCCGGACGGGAATCTTGAAAGTGTCAAAGAGCCCAACTTCAGCAAAGACTCGATAACACGTCTGCCAATCAAATGGAATTGATAACATTATAAGTTTATATATAGAATTGACGTCCAGTATATTTATAGAAATAGATCTTCTCTATATTTTTGTCCGCATAGAGATAATATCGTCTCAGACTGAATTATTCTTTTGTTGGATTGTCTTAACGCAGGACATGATGTCGCCACTATTTGTTTTTCTCTGCCGGAAGAGGAAGCGAATTGCTTCGAAACAAAAGAAGTGCTGGCAATACAATATATTATGGCGCTGCCCCCGAAAAAAAAAGAGACACATCCTAGAAGAGGACAGTGTATGGGAAGCCATCCATTTCCTTTCAGAGCTCTCCATGACCCAAATCACTTTTTCTTTGATGTTGTTTCACATTTGCTACTACCAGAGTTCCGGCTGATGTGCGCCCGTTTCACGCCCTAATCCAACTTTAGCGCTTAACTCTCGGTCAACGATTTCTCCTTTGTTTTCTTCTTCTTCGTCGTCGGCGTCCAGTTGCGATTAGCCCATTGATCCCGGCCAATAAATATAGCGCTCGACCTAAGTGATTCGGAGCGTTTCCTATTTCCCGTTGGATTACAACAAGGCCGTCTCTTTCTTTCTTTCTCTAGCTCTCTACTTGCTCAAAAACATCCGGCCAGAGTGGAAATGGAGCCTATTGATCATGGCGCGGATCTCTTATTTCTCTCTCGGGGTGTCCAGAACAGCAGAAGCCTCTGTGTACAACAGTGTTTGCGGCACAGCCAAACAATATATAGAGGGGGGTCGAACGTGCATCAGAGGAGCAATGTGTCTCGGAACCGCATTTGGAAAAGTGCAAAAAAACAAGAGAGAAAGAGCCGAGTCCATCCACTCGAGTACCCTGGAGAAAAGACGAGATCATAAATCTTCCACTGTTCCGAGGCCTCGACGCTCTCTCTCTACGAGCCCGTCATCTTCTTCTAGTACTTCTAGCGCGGGAAAACTGCGCGTCGAGTCCATCTTCCTTGTCAGATATCATCGATGATGCCCTAACTGATATCAACTTGAGTGTGATGATATCTTCTTACTCAGTAGAGAAGCATTCCATCGTCGGGTTGTTGAAGGGGCGCGAAATTCGTCGACGTCGTCATCAACTTTTCCCTCCCACTCTTGGCCCGATTCTTCTTCTTCCTCCCCAATATTATTGGCGAGGCCGTCGGCACGTGCCGTTCAAAAACAGACGCATAGACGGCGCCCAGCCAAGAATGCGTCCGTTTTTTTCGCGCCCGCGCAAAAAAAAGAGAGAGAGAGAGAGCCTCCCGCAGCGAAAGAATTGCGGCGTCTATTCTTGGAGAAAGAGGCGTCGGTGGGAGGATTGTTTTGGCACGCCTAGAAGCCCCGTTTGAATCATTCAAGGTCGATTCTTGGTGACGTCAGACAAAAGCTCGTCTCGATCCATCGGAGCCGTAACTTTACTACTACGCCCGTTTTCCCCCTCTTTTTCTTTTTTTATAAGGCGCCAGTCATGCGCGCCAGCGGACTTTACAAGAGTTAAGACGACGACATCATCTTATTTGAGTATTTATCCGGAAAAGAGAGCTTCCGGGAAGTTTCTAGAGAAAACTTTTTCTTTCTTTTTTCTTTTTTCCTTCCGCCTAGTATATTCGATCGAGTGTCAATGTAAAAAAAGCGGGCGATGGAGCGTAGTCGGATTAGATGGAAAAAGAAGAAACTTACGGCGGAGAGGATGCTGTGCGTGTAGCGATCCAATAGATCGAAAATGGGATAGTCCCATTCCTTGAGGTCCCCAAGTAGCTGGTCCGTTTCCAGTTGGTCCAGGTCGAAACGAGATCCGTCTTCCAGGACGATCAATCTGTCGCATCTCTCTTCTTCTTCTTCTTCTTCTCCTTCTTCTTCCTCTTCTTCCGCCACCTTTGGTCAGCCACAGAACACGCGCACCGACCGGACGGACGGACATGGTAAAAGAAGAAAAGAAAGGAGTAGACGTCAGCCCATCAGTCCTCTTGAATTCTTTATGCTGATGTAACCGTGTCAGACAATGGGGACGGATTCCCCACGCGGGCGCAATCAATGTCACCATGGCAACGTTTCGTTCCATTCCGCTATCAAAGACGCAGCCAATGCTCCGCCGAGCGGACGAAGGCTTTCCACAACTAAAGCACGGCACGCCAAGGACCGTCTACATCCATCGCCTTGATACAAACCCATCCGAGGAAGCTTATTGGTCCGTCGCGCGACTTTTTTTTTCAATAGCCATCGATTTTTTTTTCCTCTTCTCCAGGCGATTCGCCATCATCGCAAACAATAGGAAACACGACGTCGTCGTCCAGAGCAGGGCTTAACCCCGCTCTTTCCCATCCGTGAATTAAGAATCGACAGATTGTACCCAACCAACTGTGTCCAGTCAGCGTTTTCTAGCCAAAGCCCTAAGAGTCTTGAATTGAACCCTGGTTTGTTTTCAAGGGCGTACCCGATTGTTGTAGTCTTCATCATCAAGTTCGACGGCGGCAGGAGCGGGATAAGCGCAATCGAGCTCTTCCATGTCGGTGCGGATGACGACCTGCTGCTGCTGTTGAAGATCCTCTTCGGCTGCTGCAGACGACAATTCTTCGCAGTGATCGCTGGAATTGGGCGAGTCGGAGCTTTCGTAATCCGAAGTTCGCGGTTTGGTGGCGTTTGCGGCGCTTCGATGGCGACGACTCGAACCGGAGCGTCTTTGGTGAGTTTCGGGAGCGTCGCCTCCGCATTCCGGTTCGTCGTCTTCGGCTTCGACGTCTCCGTCGTCTTCGTCGTCGTAGCAGCCGGACAGCTTCCTGTTGTTACTTCCGCTCCGGTTACTTCCGCTGCCGCTGCCGCTGCTGTTGGCGACCACCAAAGTGCGGGACGTGACGTATTCGGTGATGCGCAACACATTGGAGCAGCCGGATTCGGGAGCTTCGCAATCCGAGCCAGCGCCGACGGATCGCTGGTCTTCAATTGTGGCGACCGGCTGCGACGATCCTCTCCGACTGCCACCACCGCAACCGCCACCGCTTCCGGCACCCGAACTCCTCCTGAAAGGCGGAAGTATAATTAAGACGCATCAACTTTGATCCAATAAATATTAGCCGACTCTAGATTCCTACGTCAAAATACGTAGGAAAGAAACGTCGTCACCAAGGTTGGCATTCGACCAACATTCTTGTCTCTTCCGCAATCGCCAATGTGGGCGAGGTGGGTCCATCGCAAAAAAAATTGGGAGAAAACGGAAAGGGCAGGCATGACGTCGCCTTAATCACCGCGCGAGAGAGAAGCGGCCGGAAACTTTTCCGCGCATTCCAAGAACGTAAAGATGGAGGCTCTGTGCTTTCTCTCTACACGTTGTTCATGTTCTGAGGGTCAATTAGGACCAAGAGCGATCGATAACAAGTTGGTGTCCACCGAGAATTTCGTCTCGATTTCCTCTAAATCTTTGGATGTCGTCCCCGAGATATTTGCTCTCTCTTTCTCAGATTGTAATAACTAATAAGAGGCCGAGACGACTGGTTTTTGCATATCTCTTTCATATTGAACGTTCCCTGCTGAAGAATGAGATTTAACACAATCGAAGAGCGCGGATCTACTGGCAATACGACGTCGACAAAGGGAGAACTTTGTCAACAAACCATTAAGGATCGAGGCCAAACTTCGAGAGAGAGAGAGAGAGACTCAATGTGTCCTTGTATCTCTTTGTTTTCTTTTTGCGATCCATTATAGATGAGATCCGCCAGAGTATGGCGAAGGCTTCTGTCATCAAAGCCAATGGTAATCATCAAATTCAAGTGGAGAAAAGGGATCAAGGCGAGCAAATACGTATCGTTTCTTTATTTATTTGATGATTTTTTACCTGGTGCTCAATCCGGATCCCCGACGGCTGTCGACGGCCGAGCCGGGCACGGACGAACTGAATGCTTCGTTCTCCGAGTCGTCGGCGGCCCTGGCCAGTTGTTGTTGTTGCGATTCGGAATCGGCGGTGTTGCAATTGTCGAGTAGATCGGCGTTGACGTTGGACGTCGAGAGCGGATGGAGACTGCAGACCGTTTTCCGTTCGCGCATCAGCCGTTTGCCGTTTGGATGTTGATTATAGAGCGACGTCGTCGAGTGGCTGCGACTCTTGTTACTGCCCGACGGCGTCGCCACGTTCGAGCCGACGCTGTTGTTGTTGTTGACGATGATGAGGTTGCTGCTGCTGCCCGCCGTTTCGCTGGCGATGTAAGGGACCAATCCGGGCAGCGACAGTTGACTTTGATTCGGACTGGATGATGACGGCGGTCCGTCTGTCAAACCCAAGAAAGAGAGAGAGACGGGCGAATCAATATCTTTGCTGACACATTTCTGCGTCGTTGCTGCTGCTGCTGCTCTTCCAGTTATAGACAAAGAGTTGATAAGAGAGAAAGAGATAAGGAGCCAGAGGAAAAGACGGACATCAGATTGCTGGAGCGGGGATCGATCAACGCGTGACGCATGTACAGGCCCCAAAGACGCATCGCGGCTAAATGGATGAATCGTCGGTCCGCAGCTTCTGCGCCCTTTTCTTTTTTTTCTTATAAAAACAAAAGAAAAACTAGCGCACTCTTCTTCTCCTTCGGACGATGTATACCGGAATCGACGGACCGTCTACTGTCGCCCGGCTTAGAAGACGGAAACAAACACAGAAAAAAAAAAGGCAAAAGAAAAACCTCTTCAAATGGAGGAGGATCCTATAGGCCGGGCGCAGAAGCCCGTCTAATCAGATGATAGAGACGGGCGTCGCGAAAGAAGAAAAGGGGCAAGACACTGTAAACAATACGAGCCATCACTCACGGGGCTGGAACAAGACAAACAAGAAACGGTTGTACGTAAAAAGAATAAACAACTGGCCCGGGAAAGAAAAGTGTCACGCGCCTGCGGTCCACTTTGACGACGTGCTCGTGTCGTCAGCGTTCAATCAGGAGACGACGAAAGAAAGAAAGAAGATAATGAAGGTAAAAAAAGGGGGGGAATAAACTTTTCATTCGTCATCTCGGCCGACGGAATTCACCAACTTGCTCCTCTAGATATTCTCCAGATGTAACGCCAGTCTCAATTACAACTAGATACTATTGCAGAACTATCCCTTTTGATGTATAGTAATGCTACGCCTACGACGAACTACAATTGCCGGGCCGACTCGAGTGGAACTATGCATCTGTTGGTTTTTTTTTCTTCATGTTTAAATGACGTCATACTAGGCCCAGACAAAGCCCTGCGGATTGATTAAAACAGTCGCGGATTTCACAGAGTGAAAGACGAGTACTTGCAAGGGAAAAAACTGCTAGGATCTACATTGCGATCAAAGTTGACGAAAAGAAGTCCGTCATTAGGAAGAGAGACCCGAAATGTTTTTTTTCAAGTTCTCTGTTGGCGAGCAGAGAAAGTTTCTTTTTGTTGAGCAACAAGAGAAAAGAGCGAGAAGAAGATAAGAGTTTTCTTTTGGGTATCAAGACAACTTTTTGGAGTGGAGCAGCTCATCGCGGGAACTACTTCTGCTACTACTTAATACATAAAAGGTTGTTTCCAGGAGCCGCACATCACAAGACAACTCTCGTATTTCATCCGCTGCTCCCCAAATGATTCATCAGGGAATTCCCCGGGCGCTATTCCATCAAACATCAAAAAGACAACAACGGGCGGTTCATATTTGATGGGGGTGACCGCGGCCGGATCCTAACAACACGAACACGCCCATATTGTAATCAAAGGCCATCGATTGTTGGCCGGCAGATTTCCATAATATTCCTCTTTTTGTTAGGATCCAGCCCGATCGATGCTCCGACACGGCCTTTTTTTTATTTCTTTCTCCTTAAACGGTCGTGTGTTGAACGCAGCGCACCAAGACGGAATCGGATTTCTAATGAGATTTGCTTTTTGCCTGTCAGTTGGCGAGCGCCAAACGTTAATGAGTTTGTTTCCTGCTTTGCGGCAAAGGCCAGCAGCTCAGACAGTCTGCTGCTGCTGCGTACTGTATAGTCTAGTGCTCACCGCTATTCAAATGTTTGGGTCGATACTACTAGTCATCGGGTAAATGAAGCCAAAGGGATCAGCAGCAGACACCAAAGGGTCTCGTCATATTTCTCCGAATTCATCAAAAAGTTGCGCTGCTACACCGACTCATCGTCGACAGAGGATCTAACTTGACAAAGATCCAGGAGACAACAGTCTCCTTAGATTTTCCATCAAAGCAACGAGGATCCTGGAAACTGGAGCAATAACATCTAATACTAGAAACTTCTTTTCGTTAAACTGAGAGAAGATTGCGCCAATAATGGCGAACCGGGCGGGGAAATCCTTTTGGCGATCGGTAGCTTAGTTCTCTCTCTCTTTTTCGAATTTTCCCCGTCCGTTCTTCCGATATTCGATTACGTCGAGTCCGTCCCATGTCGTCATCTCGGGTCCCGTCACGTACGTCTTGGCGGCCAATCGATAGACTCACTGGCCATCGCGGCCAGTGTGATGGATGAATTGCGCCGGAGCCCTCTAAAGTCGTCTGCTTGTGATGGCAACAAAACTCGAACCGGTTGATCCCGTCTCATTTCCATCACAGAGATGCCGCGCAACACCAAAAAATAAAAAAGAGGGCCTGGCCGTTGTTGTCGATACATAGCTCTAGCTCTTCCATAGAATGAAAGATGGATGGTTTCGCCCAATTCGGCCTTTATATGATATTCCGGCTTTGCAGTTCCAGCAGAAAAACAAGGTATTTTTAGACGAAAAGAGATTTCCCAGTGAGTTGCGCCCTAATCACCTAGTCCTCCCCCGCCCAGGCGTTATCTCCGAGCTCGATGAATAAATGAAGGAGAGATCCTAATGAAAAATGGATCCAGAGTTCCCGGTGGCAGTCGGCAGCCAACCAGAAGTGACTGGCCAACAATGGAGGCTAACTCTCTCTCTCTCTCTCTCTGGAGAATTAGATCGCATTGGTTATTCAACAAATGCGTCAATGATCTCCCTGGGCGTCGGTTTTTTTCGTCCTTTCTTCCCTTTCTTTTGCAGCGTCGCGATGCTCGGATACAACAAAAGACATCCATCAACCCCACTCCGCAATAGTCAACGGACGACGACGTCGGCGTCCCCAGTCGGAAATTGAGCCGTCACCTCGGAGTCGGCCATCATCTGCCGTTGGCGACGAGATGACGCAATGCGCGTCAGAGAGCGAGGTGATGTCGCGGTCTGGCGCTGGGATAAAGATCCGTCATCTCTCTTTCTCTCTTTTCTGCCCAGGATTCAAAAACAAAACAAACAAACAACAAAAGTTGATTGTCAACCCGCTCTGCGCTCCTTAAAACTTGGACGGGGAGAGTTTGGAGAGGAATTTTTTTTTTTTTGAAGAATATGCAGATGAGAGTAGGCGGGCAATCTCGTTGAGGAGGCGACTCGACTGCCGCCACGCGCTCCTGGCGCATTTTGGATTAGATGAAAAGCGTAGGAGTGCGCACTCACTTTCGCGCCAGTGCGCATCGCCACGGCCGTCTCCTTCATAGACTCGTGCTCTTTTATCGCGCCCTTTGCACACTCAATGGCGGAGCGAAATGAAGTTATCAAACCCTATTCTCACACAGCTCTCCCCTCTTTTTCTTCTGTCGACTCAGAGCGGAACGAAATGAATTCCGTCGCCGCCTCGAATCCATTCAGTCATCATGGCAGCCAGACGTGTATAAAAATAAAAAAACCTCTTCTTCTTCTTCTCCGCATTAAGTATTTCATCTAGCGAACAAAGTATCTAAGAATATATATATATATATAACACCCTAGTCTCTTTACAACAGACTATTAACACTGTCGAGTTCACCTTGTAATACGGCACTAAAATATATTTTAAAAAAAGCCCCGTGTTGCGCCCGTATGGAGCCACGGGAGCAGCGGGCGCCTCCATCATCGCCCGCCATCAAACTCTTACATAAATAAATATATATACTCTAGGTGGAGGTTGTGCTGGTATATAGAATCTAATAGGAGAGGAGCGGACGCGTTTATAGAGTAGCGGGCCGGCTTAAAGTGTTCTTATAGGTCCTACTCGTTTTCTCTTTTTTTGATGGGGCTCCCGGCTCCATAGTCTATAAAAACGGGCGGCTGTGAACAATTGCACCGCGCCCGTAAAAGAACTTACCTAATCCGCTCCTGAAACTGGCCGTCCTCTTCCGGCACGGCTCCGGTTCAATGGTCGGCATTCCGGTGGCAGATGTCGTCGTCGTCCACGTACTCGTCGACATCCTCCGTAAAAGGTTCGGCGGTACGAAACGTTTCCCTCTCTGAAAAATAAAAGAAAAACATGGCAAAAAGAAAGAAAAAGAAGAAGAAGATCATTGAAGATGCGAGAGCTAGTCTTGTCCGTCTCCTTTTAACAAGTTACACTAACATTGGCCGTCGCCCGGCAAATTGAATTTGCTAGCAGAGACTCTGCTCTCCTTTAGACCCGAAGTGTATAAAAACACATTCGTCTTGTCTCTCCCGTCGTGGAAATATAGACTCTCGGAACAGGGTACGGGTCCTCTGTGTATTCTACCGAGTTTCGCCGAGTATGTGTCGACATATTGTACCTAGGGATGAAGGCACGCATATACGACAAGGTTTGCAGAAGGAGTCGAGAGCAGCAGAGAAAGTTGGGGTTTGTTCCGAGTGTTGCACTTGGCCGACTTTGCTCAAGTCCTCGATGACGCGACGAATCGATAAGGCCAACAATCCCCCTACCCCGTACCGCCTCAGAGTTGAAGCGAATAAAAATGTCATTAGGTTTCTCTCTCTCTCTGTGTCTGTGAGGAGAATTTCACGCTAATGCTCAACTCCAAATTGATTGGTACGATGGAAATAAAAGAAGAAAAAGAAGTCTATTTAATATTGTGTTGTGTTGCGGGATTTGAAATCTCATCGGGTTTTTTTCTTTTTCTCCGGCGCGGACAAATCATCCGGCAACGGGGAAAATTGAATGGAGGGAAAAAGGGCTTTTCCGACAACAGGAGTGTCTGTAGAGATCTGTAGTCGCGGGGCCGGGCGCGGCGCGCGCGCTTCTATCGATTGATCAGCCCGGCGCGCACAGCATCTAATGCGGATTAAATATGGCTGCGCCTCTCTGGTAGTATCTCTTTTCTCTCCGAAAGACTTAGATGCCAGTGCGAATTGAAACAACTGAGCCGCTACGTACCAAATGGAGTGGGCTCTCTACAATGTGACTTTTTCATCGCCCCCTATTTATTCATCGATATCTCGTCTGCTAGAGGCGCCCAGGCGACGGACCGAAAGTGCGTTCGTTTTAGAGCCCCTGGCGATGTTGCTATAAACGAAATCTGAGAACAAGTCACGCTCGATGCCTAGGCAACCGACGTCGACCACAATAACCCCGCGTCGTCAGAGGATCGCGGCAACTTTCAAGTGGTCCTCCCTCGATTTCCTTTTGAAAGCTCGAAAATATGAAGAAAGAAGAAAACAAGGAAAAGCTGGAGAAGTTGTTGACATTTCGATGGAAAACCGATATTCGTCGTTGGAGGAAATGATTTGACTTTTGCAGCGTCTCTTCTTTCTCGCCCGTTTCCCAACTTAAATCCAATCCTCTGCCGCTGGACATTTTATTTTTTCCTATTTACTTTTGATTGACTTTGTCCTCGGTGAACCTGCGCCAATCTTGAAGATCGAAATCGAATTTCGCGGTTTTTCCAGGGAAGGAGAAACTAATCGATTCGGTCGACAACATTGTCGAATCAGCGCTATTCAATTAAGACGACGTCTATATATACCTGTTGACGAATAACGGTCAACTACTACAGAAAGACTGGCGGATCGATGGAAAACAAAAGACGAACAAAACAGCGAAAGCAAACCGGACTCGGGGCCGGTTGATTGGCCGGCGACGACCCGATTCCAATCGTGCCGAGTATGTGATGTACGTGTCTACGACAATGCCAAATCCAATGTCCCCCCCTCCGTCTCTTTCTCTCTTTTTCTCTTGTTGTTTAGATATATATACGGCGCAGCACAATATTATCAGCTCCGTTGTTATATAGAGTCCCCGGCATCCCTTTCTTTTACACGAGCCCTCCCCGAAAAAAACAACAAGAAAAGAGAAAGAAGAAGAGATATGGATATATACTTTAGACATCTCTCGTGTTTTTGTTGTTGTTTGTTGTTGTCGACCGGGTCGATACAATCCTCTTATCTATATACGACTATACGCAACAACCTTCACTTTTTTTTTTCTTCCTCCAGTGACTCACGCGCTCTTCTTCTTATGGGGAGAAAACTTGGCCAGTCTCTCCTCGGCCCGATGATAATTGCGACGCTAAAAGCTTTTATCGCTTCCAGTCAAATCGTCAAAAAGTTTTTGGGTGGTCCGGAAATGTGTTGCATCTAATACGAAGACTGGCTCATTTGCATCACACGGGGTATACTATAGTGAATAGGAGATGTCTATAATCAAATAAAGTAATAGATGTAGAGAGATACGAATGTAAGGTATCTATTGGCCGGGACTGGTAATGCCGCAATGCGCTCAGCGGGCGATGAATGGACTCACTCCGACGTGCTTTATCGCACACACAAGTCCAAAAACATCCAAATATACAAGTATATATCTAAAGTACATAAATACATAGTGCTGTAGAGTACCGGAGTAGTAGTGCCCTACACGTGTACACGAAACGGCCATTGGATTTCTTGGGAAAAAAAAAGAACAGAAAACGGCAGATGCGCAGTATACGTACTACTCGACTGTGTGCGGGCCGATATTTCCCATCCGGCGGGCTCGGTTCGCCCCATTTATCGATTGAGGAACAAGGGAGAGAAAGGAAGATGCTGGTGGACCGGTTTGATCTTTATCCTCCCCAAGACTACTACCCCTTATTTTATTCTTCCAATTAAGGCAATAGAGCTAGAAGATTGGATAGCGCGGAACGCGTCTTGAGAGCCCAATAGAAACTCTTGGTTACTTTTTCTGCCAGTTCATCGATGTAAATCGACGCAGAGAGAGAGAGATCTCCCGAACAAAACGCCCGTTTGAATAATGCATCTCGCAACAGCAGAACCCAATTGCTGCACTTGTAGTCTGAGGAAGAAAAAATGCGGAATACATAAGGTGGAATCGTTCCATTCTATACGCGAGGGCTCATTACCGAGAAGCCCGGCGGAACAATCATTAAAGCTCCTCTCGACTTCGATTTCAGCTTCTTCATTACACGACGGCCGGTGATCAGCACGTATATACGTTGTGGACGGCCAAGTAAGGCGATACGCGTTGATGAATGAATTTTTTTTTCTTCTATATTTCGGACGTCGACTAATATCATTTGACTGGGCGTTATTCAAGATGAAAAGAGCGGCCCGGTGAATGGACGTTTTGTCAACGCTGCACACAAGAGCCCCGGAGAAATTGATCTTGAAAAATGGAACGAAGAGAGATGACGCACGCGAGCGGCCCTATTCAATCGCTTTTTCCACTCTCTCAGGAGATCTGGTGACATAATGGCCGGCCCAATAAAGATGGCCGCATATTTTATATTATATATATAGTAGAGGTTGGGCTATCGTCCGCCGTGTTACCTTGCTGAGATGGAACAAAGTCTCGCCCGTGTAGGGGATCTCCTCCGTGTCGGAAGCGTACTGGACGTCGGAGAGGGCGACGTGAGGCAGCGTGTGACGCGGTCGCCTGTCCATCCCGGCAGGGCCGTGGGCGCCGGGCAGCGGCGGACTCAGTAAATTGGCTAAAGCTTTCAAGCCGCTGGCCAACTGCGGTGGCATCGTGGATGACTCGAGCAGCAAATCGGTGACGAGTCCGTGGGCCTCCGACAGGAGCGCCACATCCAGTCCCCAAGGTGCTGCACTCTGCGTAATCCAAAACAAAACTTAACAATGACAAATCATTTCTCTTCTTTTTCGTCAAGAATTAACAAGATTCCCATCCAACGTTATCTCTGACGGGGAATCGTCTGGCGTCGTCTGGCGTCGTCGTCGTTTTACCATCAAAAAGGGCATATGTGGAGAGCACTTTGCATGTCAAATCACTGGCAGACGGCCCGCAGCGCGCCAGGAAGCGACGAATAAACATATTCGTCTTGGACAAAGAAGAAAGAGAAAGAGAAAGAGACATGGCATGTTGGGGGGGATTCTGTGCCGTCGACGCACAGGTGGTCTCTCTCGTCCGTTGACGACAGTTTCAGATCTCGTCGGCCATCTGCGCGCTCCATCACCCGTTTCTCTTTCTCTCTGAAAATGGTAGGATTGCCGAGCTGTTCGGTTTGCCTATCGATTCGCCCGGGAAAAAGAAGAGAAGCCGGAGAAAGAGAATCCATACGGATCGGTTGGTAATAATAATAATAATATTAATAATAAGCCGAGCCCCGTTTCCACGTCAACAACTTGTGTGTTGTTGTTGTTGTTGCGAGTTTGGCGACCCGTTGACCTCTAGAGTCAGCGACTATGCGGTCAGACGGGGGCTGCTGCTCCCTCCTTATTATTATTGACCCATCAGCCGGAAGGATCGACGACGATGGAAGCCTTTTGATGTTTCTAGTGGAAAGGAAACGGAGCGGCAAAGCTAATTCCTTCATGCCCAAGGGCTTGTTTGCTACCTCCAGACTTTTTCTTTTTCTTTTTCTTTCTTTCCTTTTTTTTGATGTTTCAATTTCTAGCCAGAGCTAGATCGATCCAGCCGGACAAGGAGGAGTTTTGGCGGAGCGATAGACGAGTCTAGCGCCCCTTCGTCGCCATTTTCTCTATCGAAATAGTAGAAAGACGGACATTGATTACCTCGTCCGACTGTTGCCTTTCATTGCGTCTCGTATTATCAATGAGGCCAGCTGGAGAGAGAGAGAGACCAATCCGTCGCCGCATCTCGCAGCTAGGGATCCGCCTGATGACACAATGATTAACTTTGGGTTGGGGTCACTTCCAGATGGATTGCGCAACGCTCAGCAAGGAAAATGGATCCAGAGATGCTGAGAAAACCATCTCCTCTCTAATCTATTGTTTTAACTGGAGTAACGTTGCCCGACAAATTATTTTGGAGCCTTTATAGCTGGAAAAATGATGTTATTTAACCAAAGGTGAAGATGAATTGAGTTTGCCGGGCTATATAAAAGATACGGTTGAGCACAAAGGAGCTCTCGTCCAATTTTGATATCTTGGCTCTCTTGCATAAGCCAGGAAAAGATGGCGTCGGCTCTTGCAATATTTCACTCTAGCTTTCAAGCTCTTCTTTTTAGATTTTTTACTCTCTCTCTATCTGGCGATGCGGCGCTTTGGATATATATGAGAAAGGGGAGCGCCTCCCACCATTTTTTCGGTTGTGTTGTTGTCTGGCACTTGGAGGCGTCGCGAAATAAATTATCGATCGACGGAGAGGCAGCTGCCGCCAATCTACGGAAACGGGAGCCAATATATTTGCGCTTTGCATCAGCTCATCAGCAATTCAATGCGCAGGGAGACTAGTGAGATAGAGGAGAGCATTGAAGAGAAGCCGACAATGTCGCGTTTAATTGGAAATAGGACTTTGGAGGAGATGAGGGAATGTCCTGTGCCCGACGTCGCGCACAAAATCACCAAAAAAAGTGCGCCGAACACGTCGCGCGTTGCGGATCGTTAGCGAAACAACGCGTCGACTCCTGATTCATATAAATCTTTCAGAGGAGCCAGCAGACGAGTCGCTTAGTGGGAAAGCGTCGCGCGACACCCACCAAGCAAAACTCGGCAATTAAGAAAACAAAAGAGCCGGGCGCGGTGCCGTGCAATTGGCGTCATCAGCTCCAACGCGATGAAAAGAACTCTGGCTTTTTCTTCTTATAAGGGAAAAAAGATCAAACAGAGAGACATTGTCTCCTCTTTGAGTCTGCATTAGAATCTATAGTGATGGTGGCCCGCCTATTCAATCTGCAACGCCATTTTGCAGCCTCTAACAGGGTCGTCGACGTCGTCTATTCAACAAGTTTCTTTTTTTGTTGATGGAAAAACGATATGGCAGACGTCGTTTATCGATAACGATCCAGAGCCGCGACGACGACGTCATCGGATTCGCAGGATATGAAAACGGTGGAACGGCAATCGACGACGCCCTGCGGTGGTGGATGTCGTGTCAACTGCGCGGCTGCTGCTCCTGCTGCTTCGTGCGGGAATCATCTGTCAACTTGGGCGAGGGGGATCTGTCGACGCCAACATCATTAGCCAGGTCGTTTCTCTTCGCCTTGGTCCTCCTTGTTGTTGGCTCCGATGCGAGAACGAGTCTCAACCAAATAGAGAAACTCCTGCCAAGCCCTGCTGCCGCTTCTCTGACGAGTATCATTACTCAAAACCCCCAAGCAAACGTGTACGTACGACAACAAAACATTTGTGTCGCTCTTCGGTCCTCGCCGTTTTCTTTTTTTCTGGCAATTTCGCACGGCAGAACAAGTCGTTCGTCTGCAGTTGGCGTCTCTGAGGCCACCTTGACCTTTTACTACGAGAAATAGGATCGATAAGGTAGGCTACAGACGGAAGGAAAACTGAAGAATTGTTGAATCTGCCGGGCCATTTCGGTGAAACGAGACGCGGAACTGGCCAAGTGTCCACTAGAGAGAAGAGCCAGGGCGGAGCTTAGAACGGTTCAACCGCTTGGAATGACGTCAGCGGCTGACGCTCCCCCGCTGCGTGAAATGTGTCCAGGAGGCGTGCGTGTGCACCGCCGGTGCAAGATAAAACCAAATATCTGCAGAGCACTAACGAGTCATCCAATACAGTGTGTGCCCTTTCCGTCTTTTGTATCAATACTGCGTATAGAGTCGAGAAGAAAAAAGAAGAAGAAAAAAAGACGACATTTATTCGCAGAGAGAGATTGGATTGCTCTTTGTTTCCATCTTGGCCGTCCCTTTCAAAAAAGGCCCCGAGAGAGGTAAAAGAATCTTCTCTTCGTCTTCTTCTTTTATTTCCAAGTAATTAAAGAGAGGTTTCAAATGTCTTGGGGAAGAAGAAGAAGACGGACAGCCGGAATCGGTCGTATTCGATTCCATTTCCAGTAGTAGTAGCAACGACTCCTACTACAGCTATGACTAGCGGACGGACGGTGGGGCAAGATGGCGCGGAGGGAAAAAAGCACGAGACCGGCCAAGATTTATTGCTGGAACGGCAGTCGTCGGTGTGGGGTTTTTTCTTTTTCCGGGTTCTCCGCATGCCGCGATACAGTCTCGCACGGAGCAGCCAGAGCGTCTTTTGACGTCATCGCCAGGCGCCGGCCATGTTGATCTACTGGGCTCTAAAAACGAAGCAAATGGCCAAAACAGCAATCGTCATTTAATCACCGGTACATCTCCGCTCCCCAGCAGCGCCCGCGCATATACGCCAATAGAGCTGGCCCGTGATTGATGACCGATGGGTAACAAAAAAAGAAAAGAAGAAGAAGATGGCAGCCGTTTTTGTTCCCCGCGGGAATTCGCCCGCCCAACAGAAAAATTGCTGAGATCCAGACAACAAAAGGCTGCCCAGTCGGTAATAACCCCAACGGAATAGATGAAATATTCGTCTAGCTACAAGTTTCAATCGGCCGGACCGATAGAGAAGCTCTTTGTTGTCCGGCCCTTTGAACTGGCATCAGCTGGACTGGAAAGAGCTAAGGCGCCGGGCGCATTCATTTGCAGAAAAGAGCCACTGGGCTCTTTTTCAACTCGCCCGAAAAAAATGGAAAGTAGACGGACGGATCGATAGAGGCAAGAAGGGGGAAAAATACCAAGTCCGTACGTATACCAAGCTTTTCTGCTTATTGGAACGGCCCGCCGGACACATTGTCAATAGTACTTTGTCCTTTGTTTAGCCTCGTCCAGGTATAGTATCGCGTGCTGCCTCATAAAGCACCGTAGAGCCGACTAGATTGCGGGCCAGGTGTTGCGCCGAGTGCGTGCTTCTCGCCCGTTGCCGCTTCAATTTTCGTTCCGCCTCAATTTTCAATATCGGTCGGTTGGGCAGAGGGGAAAGAAAGTAGAAAATACGCAGGAAAAAAAGGAAGAAAAAGAGTCAATAAATTTGGCAACATTTCGTGAGACTCTTGTTGGCGCATTTTACGGCCGGACCATGTGTGGAGCGACTTGCGAAGACAGATCATATATTAGGCCCCGGCTAGATGTTGAGATCACGTTTCTGGCTTTACGGAGGAAATTATATATTAGTCGTACGACCGAGGCAGCAGCAGCAGCAAACTAACAGATTGATGGAGATGGAGAAGGGCTGGCCATAAATGGCCGCTGCTCAATGAACTGGGCGACCTCCTTTCTATCTGGCGAGATCCACTGCGGGGCAAAAAAGGACGGCCTCGAATTTGCGGACAAATTGACATCCATCGGAGCGACGGTAGGTGTTGACCAACTTGTGTCCTCCATGTCATCAATCCTGTCCTCTCCTGAGATATCATATCGCTTCAACATCAAGGTCTCCGCAATTTGGCTTTTCTAGCGAGGCCAACTAGTAGAGTAACCGGGACAAACAAGGGGTGACCGAGGCCGGTGCAAGTCAAATAGAGCCGGAGAAGATTCACTCGTCGTATATCAAAAGTTCGGACTCGACGACCTCAGACGGAAGCTACAACACGTCATCTGCCGGCCCATAAAAACGACGGACGGACGCGGCGACTCAACGGTCGTCAACGCGAGTGGCCTATCATAAAAGATAATTATTTCTGAAAGAGTGCGAACTTACCGACACCAAGTCTTTTTTGTTGGCCAGCAAGGCCGGCAGGGACGTCCTTCTGACTTTGTTGTTGGCCGGTGTGTTGCTGCCTTGAGAGGCGCCCGACTGGGCGGCCGAAGTGGCCGCTGACGCCTGCGACGACGTCAGGGCGGCGCTCGATGTCCGCCGGCGACGGGCAGCCACCAGACGAGATTCGTGATCGACGGCCGAAGTCCGTCTGCTGGACGGGGCCGGCAACTGGGAACAGTTGCTCCCGCCGTTCATCGGCAAAACATCCGGCTGGATGAGCGACGTCTCTGTGAATTTGGCGACGAGGACGCCCAGCAGGCCGGCCAGGTAAGTAATAGCCGGTCTAAGGACGGCCGGCAGGGATGGCAGAGTGACGCAACCGGCGCTGCGCAGCAGAACGACGGCCAAAACGATGAAAGTCGATTGTGAACAAGATAGAGTGTCCGTCAGCCTTGACGTGGCCGCCAATGTCAGCGTGTAGCCCAGCAGATAGAGCGGGTGGAGGAGAAACTGGGCCGTTTCTTTGCGCGGCTGCGCCAATTGCAGTGCGGCGGCGGCGGCTTCTTCATGTCCTGCTTCGTTAAAAACGACAGCGGCGGCTCCTCCTCTGAGATCCCATCCATTCTGTTTTTGAAAGACAACAACAACAACATGAAAATCGGGGCCGTAAAATCCAACAAAAAGAGAAAATCGGTGAAGGTACAAACATGATCAATCTACTTAGACTATATCCTTGTCATGCTATATAGAGGATAATAAGATTTCGCCGCAGCTGCTGCTTCACTACAACCCAGCAACCCGTTTTTTTTTTATTCAATCACGCGCACAGTCACTTAGATTCCCCAAAACGTCGTGAACTTGACCCGGCTGGACATTTTCCCAGAAAACTTGATCGAAAATGGCTCGATTGAATTATGACTTACTGGTCACCGTGTATATATATATATACATTCCGAAAAGGCTAACCGCAATACATCACGCTACATTCTTTTCTCGCGTGCCATTACGTCACTCCGTAACTGATTTCGTATATCCAAATGCGGCCAGCGACATCTTGATTTTTTGTCTTGTCTTTTTCTTTCTTTCTTTCTTTTATCTCCTGCCACATTTCTTTTTTTATTTGAATTCTCAGTAAAAATAGGATGAAGAAGTTGCATTGCTGGAATGATGCAACACATATGTGTCGTCGTCACGCTGTCCGTCACACTTAAGCGCGCCAGCATTGCAAAATTCAAAGATATTCCCATTTTTTTCGTTGGTTTTTTCGCTGTCTGTCCCAACCGCATTTCGAAGTGAAATTTTCCCCTATAGAAAGCGTCATAGAATGATAAAGATCCGTGGAATGGTGTGACCACTACGTTTGGTTCTGCGGGAGAACTTGTCGTCCGGGGCATCGGATCCGTGACGGGCCATACCCTGACGCAAGAACTCGTCCGTGAAATGAATCACTAATTCCGTCTCTCTTTTCTTTTTTTTCTTTTTTTTCTGTCGCTCGTCGTCGCGACGAAGGACACGAAATCCCAGTTCAACACCAATCTCGCCTTGTTTACCCGAGTTGTTTTCACTTCTGGAAAATTGTCCTCAATGTCAAGATTAGATCGTCGTTTCTTTTTTGGACTTTTCTCCGCAGAAAAAAGTAAAACGTTCGCCCAATTTGCCTCCATACATCATTTCGGAGGAGCGACCATAAAACAAAGTCAACGCTGTTGAAAACAAATGGCGCTATCGCGCATCGGGGCGCACTTTCGCTCGGTGAATAATTCCACGCGCTCCAATGTAAATCAATCGCATATAATATACGCAAGGCTCTAATATACGGCTCAACGAAAATAGATGGCCGTCTCCGGTGACGGACGCGCCAACGGGCCGCTAAAAATAGGCAGATGTGGTCACTCGTTCGCCTCCTTATCTCCAACAATAAAATAAAAAAGGAAAAAAAAAAAGTTGAAAATTTTTTTCTGATAGAAACAACAAAGACGGGCGCGGACGGTTTGTGGGAAAGAGTGGCAGAAACAAATTAGGAACGCTGCGAAAGCTGGGCGACGGGCCAGAAAAAACCCCGCGCTGCTGCTGTTGTTGTTGTTGTTCTTTCCCAACGTGTCCTCCGCTCCAGACGACACGGCCGACAGACGGGCAACTTTTTTAACCCCGTCTGCATTCCTCACTGCAACAATTTCGGACGGCGAAACCAAAAGAAAAAATTCCGCATGCCAAAAAAAAAAGATGGCGGAGCCGCCTCCATATATGATGGGACTTGACGAGAAAAAACCAGGCATTATGGAAATGACTTGTTTTTTTGTTTGGCGGTATAAAAGCTCGGTCGTCGTCGTAGGCGGCAGTTGCCATGGTTCGACGCAATTGTATTTGCTCGCACCCCTTAGTTATGTTTTTGTTTTGTTTTGTTTTGTCTATTTTATTTTCACGGTCGGCGAGTCAACGACTGGCGGATGATGTCACAAGGTGAGGGCGCGCTATCGATCTGCCAACACGTCCAGCTGGCACGCGCCGATTACCAACCAGCGGCGCCTAGGACAACAACAGGTGAGTTTTTGATACCTGCGATTCGAGGGCCGTCGACAAGAAGAAGCCGACCGTTTCGCCGACGACGCTGCCGCAAAACGTCAGGTAAATGCCCGTCGGCGTCCAAGAGTGGCGGAATCCGAGGGCCAGGAGCAAATAGCCGGACATGAGGGCGAAGAAAGGGACGGTCAGGGAGCAGAGCTGCGAATAAATCCAAACGACGTCCATGAGGACCCACAAGACGGACAATAGGGAGCCGACGGTGGCGACGCCGGCCGCCAGGACCCACGACGTCCATCCGGGAGGACATTGTCGCTCGACGACGGCCGAAATCCAGCGCCAGGACTCGCGACACCAACAACAGAGGCCGTTGAAACCGATCCGTCCACTTCCGCTTTCCAGGACGCGGACGGCGACGGAAACGTAAGGACTATTGTGTCCGCAATTGTCGTTGTTGGTCCCTTGTTGCTGTCTGTTGTGGTTCGTCTGGGCTGCAGCAGCTGCCGCCGCCGCCGCTTGGTACTCGACGCTGGAACGGCTCCCGCGTCGCGAGCTGCCTCTCCGACCGGAGCCGGCTGTCAGGCTGCCCATTTGAGCCGTCGTTGTTGGCATCGCAAGGATCCGTCTCAGCAGTTTCTCTTTGGAATTCTACAATTGAATGGTTGATGCTGGCCCGCCTGCGTGATCTGCACACTGACACGAGCGACGGGCAAAGAAGAGAAAAAAATAACCCCACGACGTCTGAGCGATCACTGTCTGTTTGTGCTGGGCCCCGCCAATGTCACAGCGATTGAATATCACGACCGAGGTCGTCGGCGTGCACACGCGACACGTTCTCTATTCGCCCGTCCATCAGGAAATGAACGTGTCCGGTTGGTGGTAGATCACGACAGTGGCGCCGAATGCGGTCGGGTTATCTCTTCTTTTTGGATTGTTGTGTTGTTGGTTGGTCGGTTCTAAGGGAATAAGAGGACGACGAAACGGCCGACGATGACGACAAAGCAGCAGCAGCCGGGCATGATGCGAGTAGCACTGTCACGACGGAGGACATCTGCGTCAATATTTACGGCTGGCCACTTACGTCACCGCACACACTACGGGCCCACTTTGAAGGGCACCAGCTCAACATTTCGAGCTGTTGTCGTGAAAGAAAGAAATCACTGGGAGCAACTCGAGGGGCCTCTGTTGTTGTTGTTGAAGAAAACCAACACTTTGACCGACCTCCCTCCCAAAAGGACACGGTCGGGACGACAACTGAAGCCGATCGGCCGGGCCACGGATTTTGATGCCCAGCCAAACGCGCGCGAGGGGAGGCGGGTGGAGGGCGTGCGAGAGATTCGACCAATGCGCATTCGTTCAAAATTGCCTTCTCCCTGGACTCTGGAAATTGACGGTTGGAAATTGTTTGCAATTCGGTTGGTCAACACTGGGTGGAGAGCACTCGACGGTTTCGTCAGTGTACACAAAGCACGTGCCGATCAATCGACGAGTCCCGAAGAAATAGCCGAGAAAAACCCCCGACCGATGGACGACGACGTCTCTGCACTGTGGCAGGCTCCAGGTGACACTGAACTCGGTTTCGGTCCCGACCAGTCAGCTATATAGACACGCTAGGGGGGAGTAGGTGGTGTACTACGACACGAGAGTTTGCGGGCAGGCAGGGCAATCTGGAACAACCGAAAGAGAGCCAGCGCAGCAGCAGCAGCAGCAGGGCAGCAGCGGTTCTTTTTGGGGACGGCGCAGGCGCAGTCTTCGCACTCCTTTTCATCGACTTTGATGACGTAGGAGAACCTTACATCCATGGCATCTGCGCTTCGTTTTTTTTTTCTCTCTTCTCTTCTCTTTCTCATATTTTTCCTTCCTCTTTCTTCTTTTCGTTCGCGTTCACGCGTTCGTGAGCGATCGCGGTGCGAACGACGGCTGACTCTCGGCGCATCGATTACTTTGAAGCGGCAGCCCAGCTCTGCTCTGCTCTGCTCTCTATTCCAATTTCACTTTATTTCCAGTTTCTTCGACTTATTTACCAACCAAACCGAGCGGTATTATCGGAGCCCTCGAGAGCGTTTTCTCGCATCGTGAAAAATTGAATAACCGGATTTTTTTGTTTTTCCATCGCATCAACAGAAATTCCTTCTTCGTCTCGCTTTTTTTGCGGAGAGAAAACTCGCGTGCAAAATCAATAAACAACAAGGAGCGTGGGGGACATCAATTCAGCCCAAGTTCACTGTATCGAATAACGCCAAATGATTTTCTTTTTCTTATTTCAAGGACGGTAGCCAATTTGCCGGAGAGACAACAAGAGAAGAGACGATGGGAAATTTAAAGCTTTGACGTATACAGACCGAGGGGATCGATGCTGTGCGGATCAAGTTTGACCGCTTTCCATCATCATCATCATCGTCAGAAACCGAAAAAAAAAAGTTTTTGGCTGTATGACCTTCTCCGAGAGGAGCTTCTTATATGGTCTGCCAGCTCATTCACGAGCGTGAATCGATTGAATCAAAGCGGCTAAGAAGACGACGATCCATCAAGGAGAGGGTCGTCACGACTCGTCCCCATGTCACATATCGTTGAGCAACACGAGAACGCTTTTAAATGCCCACCTGACTCACCGTCTTCGTCCTCCTACTCTAACCTTCTTGGTCTATTACTCTTCATCGCGCTCGGCCACTCAATAATGAAAGGTAGTCGAGCTCACGCAAACTATGTAGTACGTAACTGCGCGCTGCTCTTACTGGGCAACTTGGCAAGCCAGCTCGTGTCCTTCGACGGACTTTCCCGGACGTTTTTGACGAGCCTTTGCGTGTCGTGACTAACGCATCGGCCCCCAAAAACGCACTAATGTTCATCGTGCCCGCTTACAACTTTTTTCAGTAAATCAACCCTCCTCCTCCTGACCGGAGTTCTACGACTACACTCCAATCCGTTCAAATAATGGGCCCCAACCAACGTAGTAAACTAATGGTTGTTTTTTTTTTCGAAAGTGGTGTTGGCTTCGCTCGATAAACCGACCCAACGAAATTTCTGGTGTGATTTTTGCTGCTGCTGCTGCTGCCACTGTTGTTTTTTCCCAGTAAGTTACGTGATCAATCAAGAGGACAGCCCGTTTGTAAACAAAGTCTAAATGTCTTTCGCAACAACAAATGTTTTTTTCGGAGGCGCCAGCCAGCAGCAGCAACTCCAATGGTCCGTGAACGATCTTGGCTTCTTTTTCGCGCTCGAAATGACTTTCACTACGTTCTTGCATGCTGTTGCCAAGGGAATATCACAACTTGACACGAAATATTAAGCTACCCGTGGCTGAAAACTATCTCTCACAGTCAAAACGTGACTTGAACCAAATTGCCTTCTTAACTTTGCCCCATTTCATCAGCACTGGCCATCTCGTTTTTCGAGAAAAGAAGAGGCCAGGCTGCAACGCATTAAGTTTTCATCCAATCAAAAATTTGAATAACTAACCGTTGCAATGCCATTTAAGTCAGGAAAATGAGCTCTAAAGATACGTCTATGTAAATGTTTTCAAATGAGGACTCACATGAGGAGATGGAGATGGTTATCACGTAAATTACAGGGAACAGCTTCAAAAGACGTGATACTACACGTGTTCAAACTTTTTTTGGTTTGCCAAAAGCCGCTTCACAAACGCCATCTGGTGGTAGAACAACAATCATCAACAAAGCAGACGATTTTGCAAAATGAAAATAGTCTGTTTTTCAAATAATGCGATGCCGGGTTTTTCGAAAAAGTGTTTGTGCCTTTTTTTGCTTTCAACAGCAAATTTGATTGTGGCTGATGAAAAAACAAGTTCCCAAATTCTATCAGAAAATGTGCTTGAAAAGCCGGTAGATTCTAGATCTGCCCTATGTAAGTGATGACGTCTACTTTATAGCCCACCCACCTGTAGACTTGTCGATTAATTTTAATGTCTTTTCTTGCATATAGTTGAAAGACTATTCCAGCTGAAAAGAAGTGAACAAAAGGATGCAGTGCAAAGAATTGTAGGGATTACATCTGTGGAAAAACAACATAAACTATTAGAGCTTGTTGTTAAAAAAATCATGGAGGTTAAACATTCTTTCAGTCTATGAAAAAATCTAACATTATTAATTGTAACACCTTTTCTCCTGAATAGGTTCTTACTCAAAGCCGAATTAAACTAGAAAGCTCTGGTTATCTTCCTGGGTCAGAGTTTCCACAAGAAGAGGCCCTACGAGATGGTAACTCCTGCTAGTCTTGTTAATTATAATGCTGGTTGTTGATATTTACATGTCCTATAGCTCTGTCAAGCATGGTTGAGAATACTGCATTTATGGGTGATCTTGTGCTTTATTTACCTGATGCAACTAAAGTGTTTCTAAAGAATAATGAGTGGAATACCATTTTTAAATGGAGTTTGAGCTTGTGTCAAGAGACAAGCTTTTTGAGTAAAGCCACCAAGAAAATGCTTCACTTGGTAAGCAAAGTTGTTATGTAAATTTTAGTGACCATGTTTTGCATGCAATATTACTATTTACAGGTGGCCCAAGAGTTAAATCTCATTGAAAGAGATCCCAACTACTACAATCCGTACGCCGAAGCTAATAATCGAAGAAAAGCAGACCCTTTACCGGATACTAAGGAAAAGAAAAAAGTGAAAAAAAAATTTTCAAAAGGGCCTTCATTATCAGGAGCAAGACTAAAAAATGAATTATGAAATCTATCAAGCATTGTATTCTCCACGCAATACAGATCTATCTACTGGTAGATACACCAAACACTTTTATAGCCTCTGGTAAAATGGTGACTCGGATTGGCTTAACCTCGTAGTTATCGTTATCTATCGAATACCACTTTTCGTTATCAACAATATTGGGAACCTTTTCCCCTTCTGCCTTCTCTTCCACTACAGGAGTAGCAGGAATCTCTTCTAATTTGGGAACCATTTCAAATTGACGTGCCATAATTTTTTCACGCTTTATTTCATATATTCCTCGATTCCTTAGCCAACCTTCTTTCATAAACTGGAAGGTGCTGATGTTTACAGGTCCTGAAATGAGAGCCAAATTTATATTTAAGCAATTAGTGGCTCTTCTTTTGCAGTGTATAATTTGGCTTACCAAGATTAACTTCTAAATGTCTTGGTCGGTTTGGCGGGGTGAAGGCCACATTATTTTCCGTTAGGGTTTGGAACTCCACTGAGGAAAAATCCCTTTGATGCCACACGCCACACTCCGGATTGATAATGGTGGAATAATCTTTGGTTTGTTTGATTTCTGTAAAAGACAAAACTAGTACTAAAAGGAACACTGAGGGACGGTAAAAAAATGAATACTTTACCTATGGTGGATTTACTTCTCGGTACAAAAGCATGCCACCAACGAGAATTATTCTGCCCCGCACTGAGTCTGGGGTCGGGTGCATCTTGCAGCCTATTACTCATGCAGTTATTGCATCCGTCACAAGGCAAAGTATAGCGAAATAGTGAGCTGCATTCCCATGTAAGATCCTTGAATGCTCCAAAGAAATATGCGGCGTAAGGTTTCAGGGGCCCCCACAACCAATACTTTCCGACTCTTTCTTCTACATCCCGAAAAGCTCCCCAACTCAGCTCGCCAAGAGCAAAAACTGGTTTTCCAGGCGGTTTGTCAGAGTTTTCCATAATCTCTACTTTCATTACATCTACCTTGTGCTGAAAATCTCTTATGACTGCCATTGTTGCTTCAGCCATTAGTTTAATTCTATCATCTGAAAGAGAGAAGAAAATTTCTAAAAATTTAAATATATTTATGTGTAGAAAATAAAATTCAAGTCACCTTTATATTCTTTGAAAATGGATTTTGCAATGTTATTTAGTTTGCCTACAGGAATGATGCCAATTGGGAAGCGCTGAACAGCTGAAACACTATCATTCCGTCTCAGCAATCCAGTGACAGCTTCTGTTATGGCTCCATCACCACCAGCAACAACAACCGCATCGCAATTATCCATAACTTCCATCAAACCTCTGGCTTCTCCAACAGATTCTGTCTTAACCACACTAACCTGATAGAGGAAATCAATCAATGCTTACAAACTATGAAATTAGTTATTATTGGACTACTTATACCTTCATGCCTGACAGGTAGAGCAAGGGAGCACAGTATTGTTCAAATTCTGTCTTGCCTTTCCTGTAAATTTGTTTTGTGGGATCATTAATGGAACAAAAAACCACAAACAATTTATGGTCTTACCCTCCATTTGATGCAGGATTTAACATGACTGTGATTTGGCGAGCTTGTGCCCCAATAGGGAGTGGAACTTCTCCATATGATTTGGCTTCTTCACAATAAAGTCTGAGCAGCTCGTGAGTCCTTTATACCGGCAAGGCAAATCGTCAAAACACGTCTACATTTCCAATCATGATAAAGGAAGTTTACCTGTATTTTTCAGCTCCATAGTCTATTCCGTAAGAAAGAAGAAGAACACCAACTGTGCTTTTCTTCCAATTATTTCGAAGGGTTTTGAAAATACGAACGATCCTTGCCATGTCGAGTTTCGAGTCACGTTGTTTTGAAAATGAACGTACAGCAGACGATGCTAGCGAGCAAAACGTCGGCTGCTTTCACTTCACTACGTGTGCCGGGAAAATACGAATAGAGGGAAATATGGGACGATGGGCATTTATACAAACTGGGCACTCAAATTTGGACCAATAGAATTATGCTTTAATGTGATATGTTAAATGTGACGAGATTTTTATGCCAAGTATAATGTACTTTGTTCAACTTTTGTTTACCGGCTGCGGGACTTATCTAATACCAGCCTAAATTCGTCGTTCTTTAATAGCCATAGCAATGGGAGGTAAACGGTATGAATCAAACTAAATTCTTTAAAATACGGGGCCAACCAGCTAATACTGTTACATTCGATCGTAGTATTGTAAAAAAAACGACAAAATGTGATGACCAAGAAAAATATGATAAGAGGACAAGCCATCAAAAAAAGAGATGTTACTCCAGAAATTAAAGTACGAGTGGCCTCTAATTCCATTTGACTTAAAGTTCCTGAATTGAACTGAATAACTGCGCCGGACGAAGGGTCACTACTACTGACACTAGCCCTATTGGGTACTAGAATGTTCCGGGTTTCGATAGGAGCTAATTGAATCATTTCCACTAGTACGGTACGTTATTTCCACCATTTGAATTATTGCTATTAGGCGTGGCATTGAATCTTTTGTGCTGCAAAAATGTTTGTGATGTATTTTTCGATGAATTTAACATTCGAGACTCCTTAAGTAATGTTTTTGTTTGTCGGTAAACAATGAAATTAGTTATGATGCATAAGATAAACAAAACAGTCCTCGTCCATCCAAGTAGTTTGTTATGTAACATCCTGATCTCGCACTGGAGAGGGGCTAGTCCAAATATATAAATAAACTTGAGAACTAATGAAATAGACACCCAACCGAGAAGAAGAGCCCAAGCCACACGGCGGGCGGTCACCTTTTTCCGATGCCACATAGGATTTTTAATCGCTACATACCTATCAGCCAGCGCCAGTAACATATTGAACAGTAGAAGCGCATAGGGTAAACCGACGACAGCGACGAAACTTTGGCACACCAAATCATTCGGGGCCATCCAATAAGTTAATTCGATAACAACTGATGCGAAAGCAAACAAATTGGACAAAATTATTCCTAGTAGGAAAATGTGACGCGGTTTGCTGTGAAATCGACGAAAGCGAATGATAAAGATTGCTATTAACACGTTGAGTGGTATTCCAAGGAAAGAGCACGCAACTTTAGTGAGTATTAAGAAGACGTCCAAATTTATCGGTTTTTGTTTCTCTCCATCATTGATGAAAAGAACATCTTCATCCTCACTGTCATTCATTTTCAGACCCTGCATAGCAGTGTTTTATAAAAGTATAAATGGGTAGGAATAAGGATAGCTTATTGCTATATAGTAGGCTATTACATAGGGGTAATATTAGGTTATACTATATATATACTACCTTGGCGCTGTAAACTTTGCGCGTTGACTCCACGCAATGATGTGTCGTTGTGACCAGGTTGTGAAGATGTCGTTTGGCTTATGAGGCATATATGGCCCTTTCATACCTATTGCGGTTGCGCGTAGAGAACCGAGTGAAAAACAGCGAATCAGTTGTGAGCTCTAAACTGTTTGGCTGTATAAAATGAATGTTATTTTTGGCATCCTTTGCGAGCTATCCACGCGCACATGCACATAGTTTTCTAATAATCCCTCCTCGTGAGTGTCTGATCATTGCTGCAATTTGAACATTTGTTGTCGTACTCATCATTAGCGGCTCAAAGTTTTTTGCGTGTGGGATGCAAACAACAAATAATCTTCTTTTGTAAGTTCCCACTATTGAGGGATAAAACCTACGGTATCGGCTTATAGTTAAAAGTAGAGTAGGTAAAACCACCACTTAGGAAGAGAGCATATTGATTACTGAACAAAATTGCTACTTACATCCGCATAAGCTCTTTAAGTAGTATAGTACTCTACAAGTTCAAGTAATCTCAGTCCGTTTAAGACGCTGTAAAACATGTAAGAAGGGCAGCACCATGGCAAGCTCATCGTCTGTATAAAACAAGCAGAAAACCAGAAAACTTGGTATACCTTTTAAATTATAATTGCATATGACTGTTTGATCTTTTTTTACGCACTAAAGACGGTGGAGGTTTACTGAGTCTGCAAGCATACTAAAAGACAACCAGTTCTCTATGCATAAAAAATAGATTACGGCGTGTAAACGACACTAGGCGACAGCAAATATCCAGCTAGTCCAAGTTCCATTCATCCAGGACATCATACATGTACAGCGGACACGTTCCTAGAAGTCACTTTACATTACTATTACTTCTGAACGACTGACCGTTTCTAATCAACCTTTGGTGTTTTGTCCACGCAAAAAAGGTGGGATATATCTAAACTGCGACAGCAATATACTGCCCATGACGTTACTCATTTAAGAACATTTAAAAAATTCCCTTGAACAAGCGTCCCTTCCGCCCATATCTCTTATATTGCCACCAATTGTCGCTTATGACCCTCCGTGTCATGAGGTCTTCGTTATGTACTATATGAAACTCTGGATTATAGATGAGGAGTCTACATCTTTCACCAATATTATTCTACCTGTCTGGTGCCCAGCAGGGGAACCAGTTGCTCTAAACCCAACATACATATTAGATAGAATCTGTAAACATTCAGGTACATCACGCGTTCAAGTAAGTACCTCTAAGGAGGTCTTAAGTTAAAAGTCGAAGAAAAAAAAAATCTTTTCATCTTTCCAATACACATACAATACGCTATGTATTCAACAAAAATAGGTCGACGGGGGACAGTAAAATTTTACATTTTTACGAAGAAATGTAATAAGTAGATTGCACATTGTAGCAGGATAAGCCGGCGAGCATGCCGATTTATTAACACAAGACAGGGGAAAAGGACACAAATACAACAATTACATGAAATACAATACAAAATGGTACACTCAAACGCGAGGGAGCCTGACGCGGCTACCCTCTTGACCACCATGCGCCTCACCGCGCACGTAAACGAGTGACAATGGGACAGAGGAGAAGGGGGCGCACGTCACCTTGTGCCATCTATCGGAGGGAAAAGAGGGGTGCCAATAGCGCCACACCGTAACACTCGGCCTTTCCTGGCTCGCTATTTTTAAAGGGGATGGGCACAATGCACGATAAAATCAGAAATACTTTAAAAATGGCGAAATCTTATCAAATTAGAATGTCAGGATCAAAACATCACAGCAATCAACAAAATGCAAGAACACCACAATTTGAATAAACATATTGGGGTTACTTCAATGGATTCCAATTAAGACGACTTGATGACACCAATTAGCCAGCAGTCAAGGATTGTCGACCACTCACTCCACGTTAGATGAGGGGAGAGGAGGGGAAGGCAACAGCTTACATCAGCAGAAACCGGAACACACGAATGGCCAACTCGATCGGCTGCTCAGGTTGTTCTTCAGGCCACGACCAGTCAAAATCAGCAACTTCCGGTCGTAAATCTCTCGGGATGGCCATGATTCAAGCAGATCCAGTCCAGCTACCGATCAAAAAGCTCCGTCGCCACGAACAGGTGAATGCCTTCCGGCGATCTCGTGGTTCATGCAGGGCGGCTCGTGAGACGAGCCATTCAAAGGCCCATCGCATCCCACTTCTGACACCAACTGTAGCAGGATAAGCCGGCGAGCATGCCGATTTATTAACACAAGACAGGGGAAAAGGACACAAATACAACAATTACATGAAATACAATACAAAATGGTACACTCAAACGCGAGGGAGCCTGACGCGGCTACCCTCTTGACCACCATGCGCCTCACCGCGCACGTAAACGAGTGACAATGGGACAGAGGAGAAGGGGGCGCACGTCACCTTGTGCCATCTATCGGAGGGAAAAGAGGGGTGCCAATAGCGCCACACCGTAACAACATAATTAATGATATATTCCGTCGCTATTCTGCGCTAGCAGCTCAAGTTATGCACAACTTTTCAAATATAAAAACAAATCTATACGGGTTCACAGTTTTGGGTGCCTGTTTACTTGTTAACCACGAGCCGAAACTCGTTGTTTCGCAGAAGCCATGTGAGTGGGTTGTAAACAGCATGAAGCAAGCCCAGTTCTTTGAGGTAGGGTGCAACCCAGATGAATCTGTTACACTCCAAATTGTTGCTAAAAAATCGGCAAGAATTTTCAGCCAAGAAGTAAATAATGAGAGGGCAAGCCATTACGAAGAGAGAAGTCACACCGGCTACCAACGTTCGAGTAGCCTCTAGTTCAATTCTACTTAGAGTCTCACCATTTACGTGAATAGTCATGCTTGAAGAAGGATCATTTGCGACACTCACTGTAGCGGCTGCTGCATTCTGGGTTTCAATTTCTTCAGTGGCCGGCTGGATGGGTTCTATTATAATGTCGTTGTTTCGATCGACGTCGATAATTTCGTCATTATTCTCCCCAATAAATCTGTTTTTTAAATATGATATTCGCATTTTTTTAGCGCTTTTCAATGGATCTAACGTGCGAGATTCCTGGAGCAATGTTCTTGATTGTCGGTAGACAATGAAATTTATAATAATGCACGAGGTGAACAAAACAGTTCTTATCCATCCAAGTACTTTATTATGAATGTGCCTAATCTCACAGCGAAGAGGAGCGAGTCCAAAGATGTATAAGAACTTGAGAACGAACGTAACTGATGCCGAACCGAGAAGAAGACAGCAACCCACACGGCGGACAGTCACCTTTTTCCGATGCCACATGGGTTTTTTAATCGCTAAATATCTATCAACCAGCGCCAATAACATATTCAATAACAAAATAGAGTAGGGTAAACCGACGACAGCGACATAGGCTTCACACACTGATTCAATCGGGATATTCCAATATGTCAATTGAATAATGATAGGTACAAAAGCATACAAGTCGGCCAAAATGATTCCCAATAAGAAAATGTGACGTGGTTTGCTGTGCAGCCGACGTAGACGGATAATAGCGATGGCTATCAATACGTTGAGAGGAATTCCAATTAAAGCGCATATCAGCTTTGTGACGATTAAGAAGAAGTTTATTAAGTTCATTGGATTTAGCTTTTCCCCGTTTTTGGTCAAAATAATGCCTTCGTGTTGGCTGCTGGTGTTCATGTTTAGTTTGCACCTGTTTCGTGATTTATTATATACGTGAAGCCGCGTGAAGCAATACTTAATAAATGAAATTTTTGTATTAGCTGTAACCGATTGAGCATCGGTAGATTACTATTTTTTGTGTTATATTGTCCGCCTCTCGATCATCCCAATTCAGATTTCGTTTTTTTTTGTGTTTCTTCTTTCTTCCCTTATTCACCACCCCAGTCCTGTTTCAGTCGCCCCGTTTTTCACACTATGACTCGCCCCCATTGACCTAAATGCAGCTGTCTTCACTCAGATTTCTAGATTGTTGTTTTGTTTCTTTCCCTCTCATAAAGCTGTCGTCTAGCTCTTTCCCCAATGCCCATTTATCTCGCTTTCCCTTTTTTCTGTATTGATATGTCGACACCCGTGTGACCAATTTGACCGTGGGAAACGGCCTGCCGTCGCCTTCTTGCGAAATCTCGGAGCAAGGGGAAGGCAGTGTTTTCGGAGGATTCGACGGAAGGAGACGTTGCGATGAAGCTTTCGTTTCGACCAAGAAATAAACTCAGCCTTTGAATCGACAGAGTGTTTTTATTTAAACACTGAGTCCTCAGTCAGGGACATTTTTTGGTGCATCGACCGGGAAATTCCGCCGCATTTGAAATCGACCGACTAGCCTACCACCTACACCTTCTTTGAGTTTCAACATTCGATTGTAAGTTACCTTTCTCTTAGTGCGAATTGTCTGTTGTTGGAGGCGTCGTTCGTTTAGGGGTCTTTGGGAAAAGACCCACTGGCGCGTGCCTTAAACTGTTGGGGCACAGGACCACGAACACGGCCGTCGACAGATAATTTTGCACGTAGGGATTGGGCTACTGTTTGATCAATCGTATTGTTTTTCTTTATGTTGTCTTACAGACGACTTTTTTATACATGTGGCAATCGCTTCGTCTTGTTTGAATATTTTAAATGTTATTCGAATAGACTATCTTTGATAGTCTATCTGTGGCAAATCGTTTCGTTCGCTTGGCTATTAGCCATTATTCGAACAGACTATCTTTGATAGTCTATCTGTGGCAAATCGTTTCGTTCGCTTGGCTCTTAGCCATTATTCGAATAGACTATTTTGTAGTCATTTGTGGCAATCGTTTCGTCTCGTTTGGCTATTAGCCATTATTCGATTAGACTATCTTTGATAGTTATCTGTGGCAATCGTTTCGTTTCGCGTGGCTTATAGCCATTATTCGATTAGACTATCTTGAAAGTCATTTGTGACAATCATTTCGTTCTGTTTGGCTATGAAAGTCGTTGCAGTTAACCTGTCTTTCGTTGTATTAATCGTTAAATTGGCATGTTTCAACAAATTTAACTGTAATCGGTTCCTCTGAAAAATCTGACTATCGGATTATTATGTCCTACTGTTAGCATAGAATCAGTGTCTTATTCATCAGGCAAAGGACATAATTGATAATGTCTATCAATGAATCGGTTAATAGTCCTTCACGGGAGGGAAGGGACGACAGAATTACCGAGGAAATTGATGAGGTTTATGGGATCGGGGCATTAAAGGTCGTTCGGGACACTATCCGTCGGGGTCTTGTTCGTCATTGTAGTAACCTAGACTTTGTTTTATCGGAAGAAAAGAATAAAGATTCCATTATAGCTCATCGTGAGCATATTTCGATTGCAATTGAGGACCTTAGAAAGGCGCATTCGGACTACGTGGAAGCCTTGCGGCAAGATGGTCAGTCAATTGAAGGAGCCTATATCTATATAAACGAGAATGAATGTATGGTCCGAGAAGTAATAGAAAGGATTGATCACTATTTACAAAATCTAGATACGTCTCATTCTATTTCCGAATCGTTTGATATAGGCAGTATGGACAATGGTTTTCCCCCGCCGAACCGTCGTCTTTTAGAAATCAATCTGAAATAAGACCTTCTGCCAGTATGAATTCGTTTATAAATCCCTACAGCAGTCAATTCCATCGCAGTAGGCCAAATTCGCCTTCGTCGTCTATATGTTCACACGTTTCAAACTACAATCCGTCAAACGGCCCCGCTACTCTCCAACATCTGAGCAAAAGCCGGTCACGGACTGGATTGACCACAGACGTTCCGTCTCGACGAATCAATCACATTCATTTAACCCAATGTGGATGATGAACGCCATACCCCAATTAAAAATTGAACCTTTCAATGGAGATCCCCGTGAATGGCCCACCTTTTTATCCTCATTTAAGGACATGATTCACGATGTCCTACCCTCCGATAGCCAACGACTCGCAGTTTTGAAACAGTTATTGTCATCTGAAGTACGCTCATATATTTCCGAATATCTTGAGAATGCTTCCACCTATTATGACGCCCTAACAGAGTTACGTAAGCGCTATGGACAGCCACAAGTAGTCGCCCGAGCCCATTTAACGTCTTTGATGAGCCTACCGACTATCAAAGACGATGACTATTCAGAACTTGGCAAATTTTCAAGAACGCTTCACGGGGCGATGTATGCATTACGAAACGGGGGATACGAACAAGATTTAGAGGCGGGAATGACTTTAGAACACATTGTCGGTAAACTCCCACCTCGAATGCGCAATACTTGGGGCATTAAGGTTTATAAAATGATACCGAAACGGGCAACTCTTAAACATCTAGCTCATTGGCTCGATGAGATTGTGATGGGCGAAATGATGATCCGACCGCCGTCAATACAAAATAAGTCTAGTAAAAAGGGGTTTCGAAAGGAACAAGACAACAGTAAGTCACGCACTAACTTTTCGTCTGGTTCGAAGCCTACAGTTTTGTTAACAGATTCGCGGGCTATCTCATGTTTTTGTTGTGGGAAAAATCACTCAATTGAAAAGTGCAATGTATTTATGGAAATGTCAGTAGGGGAAAGAGCCGAGTGCGTAAGAGATAAAAAACAATGTTTTCGTTGTCTTGATGGCCTTCATCGCAGTGTAGAATGCCCTTCCAAATCGACCTGTTCAATCGATCAATGTGGGCAACGTCACCATTATTTGATTCACGGGGCCCCGCGGATGTATCCCTTGAAAGCAAGGGATGTTGAAAGCCACAGCCAGACCGTAAATACGATGTCAAGTAAACGCACTATCTTAAAAACGCTATTAAATGTGGTCCCAGTTATATTACAGGCCAATGGAAAGACGGTGTATACACACGCCTTGTTAGATAACGGAAGTGATGTGACGTTGATACGATTGGATGTTGCCAAAAAACTGAAATTGAATGGAAGGCCTCGTTTAACTACTTTTGGAACGTTTCACGGCAGAGACCCGGCTATTCGAACGTCACAGGTCAGCTTTATTATCAAATCATTAGATGAGTCCTTCGTGGTTGACGTCACTGAAGCTTCCACCGTTCCAAATCTCAAATTACCGAAGAGAGAATACGATTTAAAGAAGCTGAAACTTAGATGGCCTCATCTAAGTGACGTAAAAATTAATGATACTGATTTTGGAGACGTTACGATTCTCATCGGGGCAGAAATACAAGAAGCTCATCAACAATTAGACAGGCGTGCGCCACCAAAGGGAACTCAAGCGCCTTATGGAATTCGCACTCCGTTCGGGTGGTGCTGCGTTGGGCCTGTTCCGGAAAGAGACAAAACAAACCAACCACAGTCACCATTTGTTCTTACAATTAGGAATCAATGCGATTTACACAAGACGGTGGAGAAGTTTTGGGAAACAGAGTCATTTGGGCTCGTCCCCAATTTAAGATTCCCTGAATCAGAAAGAGATAAGCGAGCCAGGGAATTAGTGAAAGCAACGACGACATTCAATGGAACTCGCTACTCCGTAGGTCTTCCTTGGGTGTCCTCCACCATTTCTTTAACGAATAACTATGAGACAGCCTTTCGCAGGCTCCGCTCTATAGAACATCGCTTTCGCCGGGATCGGATTTTCGCCGAGAGGTACACAGCCGTGATAAACGATTATATAGAAAATGGGTTTGCGCGAAAGGTGAATGCAAGTGAGATAGCCGGATGCGAGGGCCGAACGTGGTACCTCCCACACCACGGCGTGATAAATCCTCAGAAACCTAATAAGGTTCGTGTGGTCTTCGACGCTTCAGCCAGACATTGTGGATCGTCTCTTAATGATGTATTGTTAAAAGGACCTAACCTTTTAAATGATCTTGTGACTGTACTGTTACTATTTCGCGAAAGAGCTATTTCTTTGAGCGGGGACATTAAACAAATGTTTCTGCAGGTTCAAGTTAAATCCGAAGATCAATCTGCGCTACGTTTTTTATGGCGGTCACCCGGGGTCCACACTCCTCCTACTATCTATCAGATGCAAGTTCAAATCTTTGGTGCAATCTCTTCCACCTTCATTTGCTCGAGTGTACTACGACGGAACGCAGAGAAACACTTTAAGGAATTCCCAAGTGTAGCAGATAAAATTGTAACGAACTTTTACGTGGACAATCTACTTGATTCTTTTGATTCGGAGGAGGAAGCGATTTTGTCCAGGAAGGCGTACAGCGCCTTGTTAGAAAGAGGTGGATTTCATTTGAATCAATGGATCTCTTCGTCTAGAAAGGTTTTGACTACAATCCCCAGAGAAGATAGGAACAACCCCACATTAAACTTGGATTTAGAAGCACTACCTATCGAAAGAACTTTAGGCGTTCTATACAACAGCGAATCGGATGAATTTATGTTTAAAATTAACCTAGACTCAGAGGCGAATACCAAACGACGAATTTTGAGCGTCATCTCAACCGTTTTCGATCCGTTGGGTTTTTTAACACCTGTCATTTTAATCGCAAAAAAGGTGATGCAAGAAATTTGGGCGTCGGGGTGTGACTGGGATGAAATAGTAGGAGAAGCTATCTTAATACAGTGGCACCGTTGGATTTGCCACCTTCCTTATTTAGAAAATATAAGAATACCCAGACCTCTCACGCTATCACCCCATTTTAAAGAGGCTCAAATTCACGCGTTCAGTGATGCCTCGATGGTTGGTTTTGGTGCCGTCGTTTATCTGCGAGTTGTTTGCAACAAGGATCTTGCCCGAGTCTCGTTCGTTTTATCGAAGTCCCGCGTGGCACCTATTCGACCGTTAACAATCCCGAGATTGGAGTTACAAGGTGCGGTTGTAGGCTTGCGTCTCGTAAGAAAGGTATTGGACAGCCTTAGGATTCCAATAAATCGAGTTTTTTATTGGTGTGACTCAAAAACAGTTTTACAATGGATTAAGTCTAAAACATGTCGTTATCATACGTTCGTAGCAAACAGAGTTGCAGAAATTCTAGACGGATCCAGTGCGGATGATTGGTCACATGTTCCGGGAACGGACAATCCGGCAGACGAATGCAGCCGCGGATTGTTTCCTACGGAACTTAACGATAATCACCGTTGGTTCTCTGGGCCCGCGTTCCTTTATCAGTCAGAAGATCACTGGCCCGAACAACAATTATGTCGAGAACCATTGTCAGATGACCCCGAAATAGCAAAATCAAAGTGGATCGGTGTGATTAACCATTCTAAAGGGATTGAAGGGATAACAAACCTAATAAAAAATTCATCGAATTTCTTTAAATGTTGCAGAGTAGTCGCTTGGATTGCTAGGTACATACACAATCTTAAAATGAAGGCCAGTGATCAACCAATTCGATTTGGATTCCTAACTATTCCTGAATTAAAAACAGCTAAGGAGACATGTATCCGCCAGGGACAAATAGAATGTTTCGGTCAAGAAATAAAGGCGCTCAAGTCCGGTAAACCGATACGCAATGATTCTCACATTATAAAACTTGCTCCATTTCTTGATAAAGTTGGTTTGTTACGAGTTGGCGGACGTATCGATAAGGGAGATTTTTCATACGACATCAAACATCCTATCCTTCTCCCTCATGATCATCCACTCACAAACCTTATCGTGATGGAGGAACATCTTCTTTTAAGACACCCATCAGTAGAACGATTGCTAAGTAGTCTTAGATCCCGCTTCTGGATTATTCGAGGCCGCCTTACGATCAAAAGATACGTCAATCGATGCTTTACATGTAAGAGGAGGCATAAACAGCCCGATTTTCCGCTCATGTCTTCTCTTCCCCGATGTCGCATTGAGCCTTACCAGCCGCCTTTTACTAATACCGGTCTTGATTATTTTGGTCCATACACTGTTAGCATGTTTCGGCGAAAGATAAAGCGGTACGTCCTTTTATTTACTTGCCTCGTCACTCGAGCTGTACACCTAGAATGGACAGCGACTCTTGACACCAATTCATTCCTCATGGCGTTCCAACGGTTTACTGATAGGAAAGGATGTCCCGCTATAGTTTACAGCGATAACGGTACGCAGATTGTCGCTGGAGATAAGGAAATCAGGGAATGTTTAGAAAGATGGAACCAAGCAAAAATTGATGGAGCTATGAGTAGGCGTTCGATTGAGTGGCATTTCTCTCCACCTGCAGCACCCCACTTTGGTGGTGTATGGGAGAGAATGGTAAAATCTGCTAAGATTGCACTCAATTCAATCATGGATTCACGTCCGCTAACTGATGAGATGTTGATAACTATACTAACTGAGGTAGAATCCCTACTCAATGGACGACCACTGACGCATATAAGCGTTGACCCGCGGGACCCTGAGCCCCTCACGCCTAATCATTTTCTTATAGGAAGAGCAAATCCAAATATCCCAATGGATGTATTTGACGAAACAGAAATAAGTTCCAAACGAAGTTGGCGAGCTGCACAGGTGATGGTGAACCACTTTTGGCGCCGGTGGTTAAAAGAATACCTGCCTACAATTACCGAGCGAAAGAAATGGCTTCGACGAAAACCGAATTTGGAGGTGGGCGATATCGTCCTGTTGGTCAACCCAGATTCTCCGAGAGGACACTGGCCCATCGGGAGAGTCCTTGAAACAATTACCAGTCAAGATGGTGTTGTTAGAGCTGCCAAAGTGAAGACAAAAACCGGAGAATACCTGCGCCCCGCAGCAAAAATGTGTTTACTAGAAAAAGATGTTTTTGAACCTCAGTCAAAAACAGGCCCCGCTGTAACCGATTGAGCATCGGTAGATTACTATTTTTTGTGTTATATTGTCCGCCTCTCGATCATCCCAATTCAGATTTCGTTTTTTTTTTGTGTTTCTTCTTTCTTCCCTTATTCACCACCCCAGTCCTGTTTCAGTCGCCCCGTTTTTCACACTATGACTCGCCCCCATTGACCTAAATGCAGCTGTCTTCACTCAGATTTCTAGATTGTTGTTTTGTTTCTTTCCCTCTCATAAAGCTGTCGTCTAGCTCTTTCCCCAATGCCCATTTATCTCGCTTTCCCTTTTTTCTGTATTGATATGTCGACACCCGTGTGACCAATTTGACCGTGGGAAACGGCCTGCCGTCGCCTTCTTGCGAAATCTCGGAGCAAGGGGAAGGCAGTGTTTTCGGAGGATTCGACGGAAGGAGACGTTGCGATGAAGCTTTCGTTTCGACCAAGAAATAAACTCAGCCTTTGAATCGACAGAGTGTTTTTATTTAAACACTGAGTCCTCAGTCAGGGACATTAGCCTACCGTTTAATGGAGTCGTTGTGAGGGAATAAGTATGCCTAATAAAAAATACAGTGAATAAGACGAAGAGCAAATACCGTGACATGTAAGACACGCGACTACGCACAATCATCTGCTGATGGATTCGACATGTTGAGAAACTTTATACAGTCTGTCAAACTATGCCCCGCTTGCGCTCGCGCGAGAACTATCCGGACCCTAGACGAATTCCTTGTAAGAGTTTTAATAATTCACAGCCTTGTTCGGTATTGGTAAGTTCTCGAGAAATGGCTAGCCGGATAGACTATGGTTTTTGATCAGAGTTTCGCCGTACGAAACAATTTAACGCACGGGATTTTTTGGAATTTTCGTTTCAATAGAACAATTTCTTAACTGCATCTTGCACTTTGTAAATGATTTTGAATCAACCTTAAGCTACTTATTACAATTACAGCTGTTTACAATATAGTGAAACAAAAGGGAGTTATGATAATTATTATGTAAAACATATTTTTTAAGCAAAATCAAAGGAACGTTTAACTTGATGAAGCGACATACTAGAGAAACATTAAGTACGCGCATACCTATAAAATGCCGCAAGCAGAACTTTGAAAACATTTTGTTAATAAATCTGTGGGCGTTGCATGGGAGACTGTAAGGATTTCATTCGTTCATATAAATTCATGATTCACGGAGTTCTACGGTAATTTTGTCTGATGAGCAGCAGTCACCAAGGGAATCAGGGCAAAACAGGGGATGGTTGCGCGCTATTTATTTTTATTTTTGTTTTTTTTTGTATCGTCTCTGGTCTAAAACCTAATCGTCTTAAATAGGAACTGAACAAAGCCCTTGGAGATCATATTTGAAAAAAATCCCATAAACTTTTCGTATTGTACGAACGCAAAGCGTTCAGAAGCAAAGTAGAGAATGAAAAAATAAAATAGAAATAAGAAATAGTACTTATTAATACTCTCGCAGAGAGAAAATGTATAATATAATAATATATAGACTGCATGTGCCCAGAGTATGTATGTATCCTGCGCGGAGAGAATTTATATATATATAGAAACTTTGATGAGACCCAAAAGTAATGCCATAAAGCTCAAACTCAGCTCATACACAGAGGAGCTCTTGTCAAAAATTGCCGAGACATAGGCTACACAATACTGCAAAGTATGGAAAACTGCGGACGATGGCCGTGAGCTAGAACTTGAAGTTGTCTATAGTGTCTATTTACTGATGTGAACTGATAATTATAATAAATGTTTAGAATGAGCTAGGCGTTCCCGTTGTTTTGTGTTTGTTGTGCCGAAATGGTCAAAATATCAAAATATTGGATTGAATCACAAACACTGGGTGCCGAAACGATTAGAATTAAAAGTCCGGCTTTTATATGGAGTGCCGAAGCGGACAGTTTACTCAAAATAGATACTTAAATACAATTTATTCTGAGATTAGGATTTAACATGGGGTGCCGAAACGGGCACAAGACGATGTTATTTACTATGATATCGCGTACTATTTATGTTCAACTTCAGTTTCGAGCATATAACCAAAGGCGGTGTAACTTGAAGAGAATAAATATATTACAAAACCATTAGGTTCGTACATTAACTGCTAAAAGCATTTGAAAATAAATATATTATTAACAAGCTGTACTCTGTAGGCGTAATTGGGTAGGGATGAACTGAGAAGATTCCATTCATTCCTATGGAAATTGACGGTTCACAGAATCCACCGGAATCTAATACCTACAATTTTGTCTGATATGAACAGGGGTCAACATCAAGAGCAGGGCAACTGAGCAACAGGTTTGTATAAATTCTGAAATCGGCCGCTCGCGTACCGCGTACGCCCTATTGGTTTTTTTTTGCATTTTCTTATCAGCACATGTTTTCTCCACACGTTTGAAGATTGAACTTTGGCAAAATCAGCTTTAAAAAATTCAAATCTAGGCCTTTTGTTTGTAGGCCTACGTTCTGCAGATCCCCATGGAATTTAATGACAAGTATGATAATGAGGATTAATTAAAAAAAAAACGTTTTTTAAACGTGGGCTTTAACGCCTATACCTTGGAACCTTTCGTGCCTATTAGGCTTCTGATATCAAAAGGCAAGTTAATAGAGTACAAACAGCACTAATCAGCCCAAGAAGACGTTTTACTGAGGGCAATTACTTTACAGCATATTCATACAAATTTTCCGCCTTCTCGTTCTACAACTCCTTGCCGCGGATACAACCAACTTGATTGAAACTCCAGCCGCTTCGATTGGGGCGTCGCAATAGGGCAGTGGGGACAACAAGTTGCCACCAAATCGATGTCACCAGACGCCAGTCGATGTCTTGAAGCTGTCAGTCGAAGCTTGTTGCGTCAGACGCAGAACATTTAGTTTTTTTTTCACGAATAGCTTTTATAATTTCTTTATTCAAAGTCTGTGGACTGCGGCTAGTAGTCGTAGATACATAGCTATATGTAAAATGTATCTACTCTAAATGCATCCGGATAACATATCTCTAAAGGTGGTGGCAGAGGCCAGAGGGGAATAAAAATGTTTTTTTTTTATTGTTTCCTGATTGTTTCTTTTTCCGTTTTGTTCCTTTCTTGTTCGTAGCATTATCAATAGCGGAAGGATTTTCTTGTTGTACTAAGGCCATGGCATCGAAGGAAAGTTTTACAGCAGCATATAGCCTAAGAAGAAAGTTTCAGTTTACTCGGCAGCATACGAATTACGAAGACATACCGTACTTTTATTTGCGCACCACTCGTCTCTATCGTTTATCGCTCTGAAGCACGTGCATTTAGACTGGAATTGCATATGAAATAACTGTTTGGCGAACCGTTAGATTTAGAAGAAAAGGAGAATTGATGAAAACTTTGTGTGGCGTAGGCTACTGCAAGCTTAACATATTAGCATATCATGGTGCTGGGTTTCCAACGACGAATTCGATAAACTTCTTTCTTATAAATTTTTCTTGGTAATCAGAGAGCATTTTTGCATTATACGTATAATAGCAATATGGTACATTTTAGCTCTAAAAACACGCATTTTAAATAAAAATTTTCACTTAGCTGAAAAGTCAAAGGAAAAAGTCTAGACAATGCTCTCCATCTGGAGGGGAAAATGGAGAGCATTTATTTTTATTTTGAGAACTTCTAGAACAGAACCTTGGGGCTTGGGACTCTTTTGACGTTATTTTCCAATGATCCTATCCTGGCTCTGTATAGTATAGATAGTATGCCGTAGCACTTTGCTAGATTGATGCGATGGACTCCCTGGTGAATTTATGTAACAGTTTACACTTCCATTTCACTATTGGTTTTCGTCAGAATATAATATTGCTCCGTTTTCCGGGTCATATCTAAAAAAAAACTTTGCTACTTTGGGTTTATAACATATCCGAGCCGGGTCATATCTGATTTCGTCATCGTAATATCTGGCTCGAACACAAGGACTTAGGCTAGACTCTTGTTGCGTGGCCTTTGTGGCCACGCGCGGAGGCTTCACCCGCTGGAACCGGATGCTGGCCGAAAGTACGTAATTAAGCTATTTTGGCCAGTGAAAACAGGCACCGTTTTTCATAACACACTATCGCCATAATCAATTAAACTACTTGGGTTCAGTCGTTTATTGTATTACTTTTCAACATTTGCCCGCCCTGCTAGCTGCTATTACCCATCAGTTTACGCATGTATTTATCGCGCATCTCGTGTAAAAAGTAGCAGATGAAGCTGAAAAAAAAATTGGCACAAGGAACGCTCATCTTTAAGAACACATTTTGCAACAACAAAAAACACTGATCTTTTACGAATATAGTCACGCGGTACAGACGTATCAATTCACGATGGTGGTATGTTCCGGTATATTCAGTACTTGGCATTAAGTAACCCTTTATTATGTATCAACCCTGTGTATATGTGTGTGGTTTTAAAATGCCAACTAAACTTTCGGGAGAGAAGGAGAGACCAACAGTCGAAGATTAATAACGATATACGTATATATGTGTTGTTTGCGTGGTAGCTGTAGCGCAGTTATTAAGTGTAGTCACTTCCCATTTCAGAGTAATTTTTATCATACTTAATAGAGTTAAAAATGACCAATTAAATCACCAGAAAGAACGAGGCTACCTGCTGCAGAGCAATAAACAGCAAAGTGATGAATCGTCGACGATTCCATTGCTACTCTGCAGGAAAGATCTTATTCATTGCCTTTGTATGGTTTCTTATCGTGACCCTCTGCAAAATACAGGTCTCTTTATTGCAAATTGATATTCATCTTTTCAACCTATCTATCGCTATTGTCCGCTGATCTGACCAAGACGATCACAGCAGAAACAGGCAGTGTGCCGATGACCTAAATTTGATACCTTCGCAAATGTCATTGGGTACATTTCCTACTTCAAACACTTCTTGTCTTCAAAAGCCTCTTCAAGGGCCATTTAGTCCGTTGCCTATTATCTTTCTTATCTATCACCAAGCAAACAATAATAGTGATGCATTCAAATAAGCCTGAGCGCATGCAAAGTAATCTCAACCTGACTTTTACGTCGGCAGTTGATTATTGTTGGTTCGCTGATCGTACTCGGAGAACTCCTAATCGTCTTTCATGATTGTGATTTTTATCTATAAGCTTATATATAACACAACATGTTAATTCTTTGTTGACAGTCAAAATCATGACTGTCAACCGGCAGAAAATTGAGCTGGACTCTTTGCCTTATGTAATACCATTTAAGATTGTGGGCTAAATGAATCTTTCCAAACTCTTTTAGCCTTATTGGCGCTGAGTGGGACCAGCCTATCTACAATATCGTCAACATCATTTGTGAGACTTAAATTACAAATCAAATAGGTCCGTAAGAAGCAAGAAGTTACCATTAAAACCAGACCATAAATCATAATGTATGCTGGCCCAGGTAAATATATATCCATCGTCAAATTATAACTAATTTTAGAAAAAAGATTAGCAATTGCTATTGCATTGTTTATTCGAATTATAAAGTACAACAGTGTGGACGAACTAGACTTGTCAACGGGGTTTTAGAATGGGAAATTTGCAAAACAAGTAATGAGCGAAGGGCGGAAAATCCTAGCTTTAACCTCTGTTGGCGGCGATCCAGTCAAGGTAGTAAGACACCTGAGTGTAAACATCTAGACGGTCGGGATGCCAAACGAATTTGAGAGAAGAAAAGGTAAATGTTGTTAGTTGCTTTGATTCATCTTGAAATTTAACATTAGTCTATGGATTGCCCATCAAAGAACACACCGTTCTGTAGGCCTGATAGCTGTTTGTGAGTTTTTTACGTAATTCCGTAACTTACCCGGGTATTGAGCTTCGCCGCAACCAATGCCCCAAGAAATGATGCCGTGAATGACAGCATCAACTCCGGTTCCAGTGTATAGTGGGCCACCCTGATCACGCAGGCACGCTCCAGAGACATCTGGCAAGATAATAATACAAAATTGCGTTAGGAATTCGGAAAACTCTTGAATTAAAACTAAAATATCGGTTAGTTTATAAAGTGTTCATACCGGCTCCTGAGCACATCATGGACGGAAGGACGATGGGGTTGGTTTCGTCACCTCCATAAGCCAGGTTGCATACATCATCAGCAACAACTGGAACGGTAGCGCTCAAAAGCACGTCGGAAGCAACACCAGTTCCGTTAACTTCCTATAAATAACATGCACTGATATTATTATTACTTAGCATGTATAAAAACGAGCCTATTGAAAAGTATTTCAATATATTTTAAAATTAAATTTTCTTTTCTGTAATTCGATTCTCTCAAATGAATGGAAAAGTAAAGTAGCGTAATGTTACTTACAACAGTGTTGCCCCATCCAGCGATGAGGACTTCGAGCCCTGCAGGTGGATCAAGTTCGGCCAGGGGGGGAGGAAGGACAACGGGCTGTACTTTAGATGTGTAAACCAAAGGAGTGGACAACTATATTGGAGAAAAAAAACGAGAAAATTTATTAAAGATGTATTGCGTGCAATAATAGTCGTAGTCTATTGTTAACAATGATGGAAATAGTGCTGACTGTTGCTCGTTAAGTTGTTGCTTTACTTCCGAGAAACTTGTGTTCCGTATCTACGTATTCGTAAGTAGTTTTACTTCACCTTAAGGATGGCGATGTCGTTCAAATTTGTATCGGGATTGTAAGCAGTGTTGGCGACAATTGCAGCTAAGCTGCGAATCTCTTCTTCGCCAGATACGCCAGATAGCGAGTGCTCGGCGGCGACCACCTGGAAGTTCCTTGGGTCAATTCTACATACACGTCCGCAACATTAAAAAAATCATTTGACGATTTCTACACAATACTAAATACAAGCTTTCAGAAAAACTATCGGCGTAATCGTTATCCTTATATTTTTTATTGACTAACGGCTTGTAACTAGAAATGAAACTAGAAATGAAAAAGATAAATGTTTGCGCCTATTTACCCGGCAACGCAACTAGCGGCGGTCAGAATAGTTGACTCATCAAGGATAGTTCCGGAGCATTGGTGGACGTAAACATTACCGGTGCGGCGCTGCACAGTTACAATGAAGGGCAAAGAGTAGGGAACAACTTCCCCACCATTGATAATTTTTTGGCTAGGCGCGGCCTGAACGGCTAAAATTAGAACACATTCAAGTCATTTAATTTTTGTTGGCAACGCAATGGCATCTGTAATTAATATTGGGCTTTGATCGATGTGACCACCATTTTCATTGACTACTGCAGTATTATCTAAAAATGTTGAATAACTTACCAAGAATGCAAGCCAATAAGCTAACCAGAATAGCGGATTTCATGTTTTCTTCAATATAATGTGGTACTGGCTGATTTGGTTGAAAGTTGATGACACACGGATAACTAACTGCCTGGTCCAGTGTTTTATACACCTGCACAGACACGCACACAGACACACACACACGGACAACACGCTTGCCGCTTATCAATAGGAGTTTTAGCGGCAATGCTTCCGATTGGGTACATACAGTTGAGAGCGTACGGTACGTCTTGCCCCTCGTTTACAACCTGATGAGTGCATGGTGTACACATTTAGCCTAATACGGCTTAATTTCTGTTCAAAATCTTGCTCGGCATAACTAGAATTTTCGTTTTGACCTGATTCTTCTATTACATATAGGCTACATAATGATGTGTTTGTGAATTTTCTTTCTTAAATTCTCTAACCGATGATGTGGTATGGGGGACGGGTGGGACACAAATAACTCAACTGCGGCTTTTAACCAAAGAGTTCGTAAATCGAAGCGAAGATTTAAAAATCTAAGATTTAAATCGGAGGGGATGGGAATGATTCGTATTTCCGCTGTTGAGTTTTAAACCCATCCTCCCCTCCATAACTTGGTTCGGGTTCAGAGTACTATATTGATGGTAGTATTCGATACCGCGGCGCCACCGACTGAGCATCAGGCACCAAAAAGCAATCGTTCTCCTTTAGACTAGCTGATGCTGATCCTTGACCACATTTTTTACTTTTGACTATCGACTATCGAACGTACGTACCGTTTTATGTTTTAGTAAGTTTCATTATGTTTAATAGTCGAATAGATGTGAGAATCGCCATTTGGCTTTCAAACCTTTTCTCTTTTTAACACCTCATAACGAAATATAACTACGCTCGCTATAACGGCACCGAAACTGTTATCAAGTTTATCAAAAACTCGTTTAAAGACTTGTTTGGCCTTTTAATTGCATGACCGTATCATGGTGATACGTCTACAAGAAGGTAAAAAGAGGATTAAAGATATAGTGAAAAAAAACAAACAAAAACAAAACAAAAACAATTAACAAAAACATTTATTGAAACACAGTCGTGATTTTAGAAATATCCGCTTGGTAAGAATTCTAACAACCTCGTTAATTAGTATCATATGGAAACATTAACAACGCGTCTTATCCTGTGGGTCCACATTATCAGTTAGTTTACGAACGAAGAAATGTTAGATCTGGTAGGTGTGTATAATACGTAACAAGACTGTAAAAAATTTGAGGTCAATGTGGTTGAATACAAAATGTATAAGTGAAAGCGAAGGTTAATCCATTCCGGCTCTGAATTCTTATTGTTTTGGACTGAAAAAGCTGTTGGATAAAAGACCGACTGGCAAATCATGTGCTGCCTATATCTTGCAATGTTTACATTCTTTACAGTCTACGGAAAACAAAGTCCATTTTCGTATATAATCGTAAGGTGGGGAAAGTTCGTCGAGTTTATCGACTTGTACGTGATTTACCGCCGGCGGGACGATAACCTCTAGCGGCGTAAAAAGCCTATAGCAATAAACTTACGTACGGCATATACTTTGGTAGGTTGGTGTGCGTATATCGTTTTCTTGACGTGACAGTAGATTAGAAACCGTGGAAAAATTCATTGTCCGTGCATGTCTCCTGAGACAAGCACTTCATCTTCAGTGACCCGATGTATTATAGACGTCAATGGTGATATATAAGAAATCAAATAAAGGAAAGCTAATATCGTATTTGGTCCTATTATTTTCACCATCCTCCCAGTCAACTCGGCATTCCAATATTGGTCTATTGCCAAACGGTTGTGTGGACGTTCTGTACGAACCAAGTTTGGATCAGTCAAGTTCTACCCATCATATTCCTATATATGGTTTATTCCGAAACATGCTCATAATCACTGATCAGTAACAACCGATCTCGAATGTCGTATTGTACCGAAAGATCTAAGTTCATAGTTTCTCTATATATTGTTTATAGTTTTTCTGCCTCTTCATGGGCTTTAAAATGGCTCCGAAATCTCGTGCTGCAATGGGTGCAATAAATTTTGGAGAGAACAACTTGCTCACAGCTTTCAAAATGTTCATTCAACCTCCTTAAATTCTCCTGCCGTTAATGTATGCAATAATACAGATTTTTTGAGCTGATGTCGTGTGCAACATTTATACATTTACAAGGCAATACAAGTCAATACATGTGACGAATGATAGAGAATAGATTAAACTTTCGTAGCCTCATCAATAATCATTGTCGGCCTACAACGAGAAAGCTAAATAAACAAAGCTAGTTATTTTTATTTAAGAAAAAAAAATGAAAAGATCGTAAGAATATCAGGAATAGAGATGAAACTACACCATTAAGTTGTCTACAAGTTATTAGAAAATGCATAGAAAATTAACTATTTGGCTTCAGAATGAATTTGTTTTCCATGAATTTGTTTCGTTTATTATTTTTATTATTGAACGGTTCACTCTCTATAAAAGCAGAACGGTAAAATATAAACAAGTAAAAGAAAAATATTAAAAGTTAACTGTTTTTTTCCCACCAAAAATGTGGTTTGATTGTTTGTTTTTCTAACCGCGGTTTGCCGTGATCCAGTCCAAGTAAAAGGAAACTTGGGTGTAGACACCAAAATACGGAAAGCGGCATTAAGAAATCACAAGTAACTACTCAAATTATCCTAAATTTATTAATTCCTTATACCTGGATAAGCAGCCTCTGCACATCCCTGACCCCAAGAGACAATTCCGTGCTGGACGGCATCAGCTCCAGTTCCAGTGAAAAGAGGGCCACCAGAGTCACCCTGGCAGGAGTCAATACCACCTAAAAAGGCATCACGGCAGGTAAATCATAATGACCAATGTATTTTTGCTGGAGTATCAACATCGTTAGCAAAGTATACTATATTACCATCGGGACCACCAGCGCACAACATTGATGGGAAGACAACTGTCGAATTCTCATTGCCACCGTAAGCAATGTCACAATCGAAGTCGGAAACGACGGGGACATCTACGCTGAGAAGGACATCAGAAAGAGCTCCGCCCTCCTATTTTACCCCATAAATGCAGCAAATATTCGTAACTGATTTTGAATAAAAGTAGCGTATCAAGTTGTCGTACCGAGGTTGCACCCCAACCGGAAACGGTGACGACAGACATTTTTCAAAATGAACTTTGTGCATCGTACACATGTTCAAATCTTGAATCTAAAACGTTCGGAATGTAACTTATTATAATGTAGCAAATTGCCAAAACAAAACCGGACATTTGCTGTCTGGCCACTGGGCCCTCGACAAATTGTCTGGTATTTACGGACATCCCTTCTTAGGGTGAACACGTAAAATGTTCTATTTACAATGCAACCATTCTTACCAAAAGCGCAAGCAAATAAAGTGGTTAGGACAACGATGAACTTCATCTTGTGTGTATCGATTTGACGAATGAGTGCATTCATTTGACATCAGCCATATAAGTAGGCTTGGGTGCGCATTGGAAGCAAGCTTTGCTTATCAGTCGACAGGAAGATTTTTATTATTGTTGAGTGACAATACTTTACATAGCGGCGCGTAGCCCCGTAGGTAGTAGATTCGCAGTTTTCTTTATTTTGGCACACACAAAATATTAGAATTCATGTCCCATATCAAACTAGGTCGTTTGTGTGATGCAGCCTATTCACGGGTATTGTAGATCTTCGTACACCATTAATGGAAGAGTTATTAAACTACTGGTTCCTTATCTACCTAACAGACGTTTTCTTCCCTGTTAACTAGAGCGCACCACTCTCTGGCATGTTTTGGAGGCCGAGATTATACGTATTACAAACCCATTTAATGCTCAGTACTCAGTTTTGCAATTAGTAATTCTACCTACTATAGAACGACAATGGTATCGAGAAGGATGTGCAATGCCTTCAGAACCTGAGCCTTTTCTGTGTATTTCGATGAGAAATTACTGATATTCGTCATCGGAATATAGTAGTTCGAGATCCCATGACAAAAATGACGATTTTTTTAAATTCAAGGGATGGTTTATATACATAAAAATTGCCTCATCTAGTCTTGATTCCACAGTCACTGCCCGTCTGGGTAGCCATAGTCAGTTTTATTGTGGCATCTAAACAGCTCGGGTTTTATTTTCCGCACGTTACCTACACAACATCGTGTACAAGCAAAGGCTGCGCATCTCGCCTTCGGAGATCCTCGGTTCCTCCCTCAACATCGCCCTCATGCAGTTTCGTCCCTAACCTCTTCTCCGCACGTACCGTACTTCCGGTCGCGCCCTCGTCAGTTCTGCTTACGTACGACCGTTAGAGCGGATCACTGGTCGGAGTCTCGATTCACGACATCCTTGTTCCACAGCACTCCTCTCCTTTTCAAAATGTGTTTCTTCCAATACTCAACCTAAGTCTCTGTAACCTTATTCCTGTAGGCCTACGTGTAACCTTATTCCTAATCTCACGTTCAGGGGCATTTACTTTCAGAAGTTATTTAAAAGACAAGAAATTTTTGATGGAACCTACACTATACTCTAATCGCTTTTTCTTTGCTTGTTAGCTGAATATTAAAAAGATATTTACAGGACAAGTAAAGGGGAAAAGGAGCTTCAAATTGGGACCAAGCAGGATCGTTTCTAATCTCCCGTTCAGGAGCATTTTCATTTGGAAGGTATTTGGTAGACAAGAAATTTTTGATGGAACCTACTCTATACTCCAATTGCCCCACTGCATCCCAGAGGAATGACAAACAAATGATTTTTCTAGAGCAAGTGAAGGGGATCATGAACTTCCAATTGGGACCAAGTACGACCTTTTCTAAACTCACGTTCAGGGGCATTTACTTTCAGAAGTTATTTAAAAGACAAGAAATTTTTGATGGAACCTACACTATACTCTAATCGCTTTTTCTTTGCTTGTTAGCCGAACATTAAAAAGATATTTACAGAAAAAGTAAAGGGGAAAAGGAGCTTCAAATTGGGACCAAGCAGGATCGTTTCTCATCTCCCGTTCAGGAGCATTTGCATTTGGAAGGTATTTGATAGACAATAAATTTTTGATGGAACCTACTCTATACTCCAATTGCCCCACTGCATCCCAGAGGCAAGACAAACAAATTATTTTTCTAGAGCAATTGAAAGGGATCATGAACTTCAAATTGGAACCAAGCACGACCTTTTCTAATCTCACATTCAGGTGCATTTACTTTCAGAAGTTATTTAAAAGACAAGAAATTTTTGATGGAACCTACACTATACTCTAATCGCTTTTTCTTTGCTTGTTAGCCGAACATTAAAAAGATATTAACAGAAAAAGTAAAGGGGAAAAGGAGCTTCAAATTGGGACCAAGCACGATCGTTTCTCATCTCCCGTTCAGGAGCATTTGCATTTGGAAGGTATTTGATAGACAATAAATTTTTGATGGAACCTACTCTATACTCCAATTGCCCCACTGCATCCCAGAGGCAAGACAAACAAATTATTTTTCTAGAGCAATTGAAAGGGATCATGAACTTCAAATTGGAACCAAGCACGACCTTTTCTAATCTCACATTCAGGTGCATTTACTTTCAGAAGTTATTTAAAAGACAAGAAATTTTTGATGGAACCTACACTATACTCTAATCGCTTTTTCTTTGCTTGTTAGCCGAACATTAAAAAGATATTTACAGAAAAAGTAAAGGGGAAAAGGAGCTTCAAATTGGGACCAAGCACGATCGTTTCTCATCTCCCGTTCAGGAGCATTTGCATTTGGAAGGTATTTGATAGACAATAAATTTTTGATGGAACCTACTCTATACTCCAATTGCCCCACTGCATCCCAGAGGCAAGACAAACAAATTATTTTTCTAGAGCAATTGAAAGGGATCATGAACTTCAAATTGGAACCAAGCACGACCTTTTCTAATCTCACATTCAGGTGCATTTACTTTCAGAAGTTATTTAAAAGACAAGAAATTTTTGATGGAACCTACACTATACTCTAATCGCTTTTTCTTTGCTTGTTAGCCGAACATTAAAAATATATTTACAGAAAAAGTAAAGGGGAAAAGGAGCTTCAAATTGGGACCAAGCACGATCGTTTCTCATCTCCCGTTCAGGAGCATTTGCATTTGGAAGGTATTTGATAGACAATAAATTTTTGATGGAACCTACTCTATACTCCAATTGCCCCACTGCATCCCAGAAGCAAGACAAACAAATTATTTTTCTAGAGCAATTGAAAAAGATCATGAACTTCAAATTGGGACCAAGCACGACCTTTTCTATTTTAACATTCAGGTGCATTTACTTTCAGAAGTTTTTTAAAAGACAAGAAATTTTTGATGGAACCTACACTATACTCTAATCGCTTTTTCTTTGCTTGTTAGCCGAACATTGAAAAGATATTTACAGAACAAGTAAAGGGGAAAAGGAGCTTCAAATTGGGACCAAGCACGACCTTTACTAATCTAACATTCAGGTGCATTTACTTTCAGAAGTTTTTTAAAAGACAAGAAATTTTTGATGGAACCTACACTATACTCTAATCGCTTTTTCTTTGCTTGTTAGCCGAACATTAAAAAGATATTTACAGAACAAGTAAAGAAGAAAAGGAGCTTCAAATTGGGACCAAGCACGATCGTTTTTAATCTCCCGTTCAGGAGCATTGGCATTTGGAAGGTATTTGATAGACAAGAAATTTTTGATGGAACCTACTCTATACTCCAATTGCCCCACTGCATCCCAGAGGCAAGACAAACAAATGATTTTTCTAGAGCAAGGAAGGGGATCATGAACTTTAAATTGGGATCAAGCACGACCTTTTCTAATCTCACGTTTAGGGGCTTTTACTTTCAGAAGTTATTTAAAAGACAAGAAATTTTTGATGGAACCTACACTATACTCTAATCGCTTTTTCTTTGCTTGTTAGCCGAACATTAAAAAGATATTTACAGAACAAGTAAAGAAGAAAAGGAGCTTCAAATTGGGACCAAGCACGATCGTTTCTAATCTCCCGTTCAGGAGCATTTGCATTTGGAAGGTATTTGATAGACAAGAAATTTTTGATGGAACCTACTCTATACTCCAATTGCCCCACTGCATCCCAGAGGCAAGACAAACAAATGATTTTTCTAGAGCAAGTGAAGGGGATCATGAACTTTAAATTGGGATCAAGCACGACCTTTTCTAATCTCACGTTTAGGGGCTTTTACTTTCAGAAGTTATTTAAAAGACAAGAAATTTTTGATGGAACCTACACTATACTCTAATCGCTTTTTCTTTGCTTGTTAGCCGAACATTAAAAAGATATTTACAGAACAAGTAAAGGGGAAAAGGAGCTTCAAATTGGGACCAAGCACGACCTTTACTAATCTCACATTCAGGTGCATTTACTTTCAGAAGTTTTTTAAAAGACAAGAAATTTTTGATGGAACCTACACTATACTCTAATCGCTTTTTCTTTGCTTGTTAGCCGAACATTAAAAAGATATTTACAGAACAAGTAAAGAAGAAAAGGAGCTTCAAATTGGGACCAAGCACGATCGTTTTTAATCTCCCGTTCAGGAGCATTTGCATTTGGAAGGTATTTGATAGACAAGAAATTTTTGATGGAACCTACTCTATACTCCAATTGCCCCACTGCATCCCAGAGGCAAGACAAACAAATGATTTTTCTAGAGCAAGGAAGGGGATCATGAACTTTAAATTGGGATCAAGCACGACCTTTTCTAATCTCACGTTTAGGGGCTTTTACTTTCAGAAGTTATTTAAAAGACAAGAAATTTTTGATGGAACCTACACTATACTCTAATCGCTTTTTCTTTGCTTGTTAGCCGAACATTAAAAAGATATTTACAGAACAAGTAAAGAAGAAAAGGAGCTTCAAATTGGGACCAAGCACGATCGTTTCTAATCTCCCGTTCAGGAGCATTTGCATTTGGAAGGTATTTGATAGACAAGAAATTTTTGATGGAACCTACTCTATACTCCAATTGCCCCACTGCATCCCAGAGGCAAGACAAACAAATGATTTTTCTAGAGCAAGTGAAGGGGATCATGAACTTTAAATTGGGATCAAGCACGACCTTTTCTAATCTCACGTTTAGGGGCTTTTACTTTCAGAAGTTATTTAAAAGACAAGAAATTTTTGATGGAACCTACACTATACTCTAATCGCATTTTCTTTGCTTGTTAGCCGAACATTAAAAAGATATTTACAGAACAAGTAAAGAGGAAAAGGAGCTTCAAATTGGGACCAAGCACGATCGTTTTTAATCTCCCGTTCAGGAGCATTGGCATTTGGAAGGTATTTGATAGACAAGAAATTGTTGATGGAACCTACTCTATACTCCAATCGCTTTTTCTTTGCTTGTTAGCCGAACATTAAAAAGATATTTACAGAACAAGTAAAGAAGAAAAGGAGCTTCAAATTGGGACCAAGCACGATCGTTTTTAATCTCCCGTTCAGGAGCATTTGCATTTGGAAGGTATTTGATAGACAATAAATTTTTGATGGAACCTACTCTATACTCCAATTGCCCCACTGCATCCCAGAGGCAAGACAAACAAATTATTTTTCTAGAGCAATTGAAAAAGATCATGAACTTCAAATTGGGACCAAGCACGACCTTTTCTAATCTAACATTCAGGTGCATTTACTTTCAGAAGTTTTTTAAAAGACAAGAAATTTTTGATGGAACCTACACTATACTCTAATCGCTTTTTCTTTGCTTGTTAGCCGAACATTAAAAAGATATTTACAGAACAAGTAAAGGGGAAAAGGAGCTTCAAATTGGGACCAAGCACGACCTTTACTAATCTAACATTCAGGTGCATTTACTTTCAGAAGTTTTTTAAAAGACAAGAAATTTTTGATGGAACCTACACTATACTCTAATCGCTTTTTCTTTGCTTGTTAGCCGAACATTAAAAAGATATTTACAGAACAAGTAGAGAAGAAAAGGAGCTTCAAATTGGGACCAAGCACGATCGTTTTTAATCTCCCGTTCAGGAGCATTTGCATTTGGAAGGTATTTGATAGACAAGAAATTTTTGATGGAACCTACTCTATACTCCAATTGCCCCACTGCATCCCAGAGGCAAGACAAACAAATGATTTTTCTAGAGCAAGGAAGGGGATCATGAACTTTAAATTGGGATCAAGCACGACCTTTTCTAATCTCACGTTTAGGGGCTTTTACTTTCAGAAGTTATTTAAAAGACAAGAAATTTTTGATGGAACCTACACTATACTCTAATCGCTTTTTCTTTGCTTGTTAGCCGAACATTAAAAAGATATTTACAGAACAAGTAAAGAGGAAAAGGAGCTTCAAATTGGGACCAAGCACGATCGTTTTTAATCTCCCGTTCAGGAGCATTGGCATTTGGAAGGTATTTGATAGACAAGAAATTGTTGATGGAACCTACTCTATACTCCAATCGCTTTTTCTTTGCTTGTTAGCCGAACATTAAAAAGATATTTACAGAACAAGTAAAGAAGAAAAGGAGCTTCAAATTGGGACCAAGCACGATCGTTTCTAATCTCCCGTTCAGGAGCATTTGCATTTGGAAGGTATTTGATAGACAAGAAATTTTTGATGGAACCTACTCTATACTCCAATTGCCCCACTGCATCCCAGAGGCAAGACAAACAAATGATTTTTCTAGAGCAAGTGAAGGGGATCATGAACTTTAAATTGGGATCAAGCACGACCTTTTCTAATCTCACGTTTAGGGGCTTTTACTTTCAGAAGTTATTTAAAAGACAAGAAATTTTTGATGGAACCTACACTATACTCTAATCGCTTTTTCTTTGCTTGTTAGCCGAACATTAAAAAGATATTTACAGAACAAGTAAAGAGGAAAAGGAGCTTCAAATTGGGACCAAGCACGATCGTTTTTAATCTCCCGTTCAGGAGCATTGGCATTTGGAAGGTATTTGATAGACAAGAAATTGTTGATGGAACCTACTCTATACTCCAATCGCTTTTTCTTTGCTTGTTAGCCGAACATTAAAAAGATATTTACAGAACAAGTAAAGAAGAAAAGGAGCTTCAAATTGGGACCAAGCACGATCGTTTCTAATCTCCCGTTCAGGAGCATTTGCATTTGGAAGGTATTTGATAGACAAGAAATTTTTGATGGAACCTACTCTATACTCCAATTGCCCCACTGCATCCCAGAGGCAAGACAAACAAATGATTTTTCTAGAGCAAGTGAAGGGGATCATGAACTTTAAATTGGGATCAAGCACGACCTTTTCTAATCTCACGTTTAGGGGCTTTTACTTTCAGAAGTTATTTAAAAGACAAGAAATTTTTGATGGAACCTACACTATACTCTAATCGCTTTTTCTTTGTTTTTTAGCCGAACATTAAAAAGATATTTACAGAACAAGTAAAGGGGAAAAGGAGCTTCAAATTGGGACCAAGCACGACCTTTACTAATCTCACATTCAGGTGCATTTACTTTCAGAAGTTTTTTAAAAGACAAGAAATTTTTGATGGAACCTACACTATACTCTAATCGCTTTTCTTTGCTTGTTAGCCGAACATTAAAAAGATATTTACAGAACAAGTAAAGAAGAAAAGGAGCTTCAAATTTGGACCAAGCACGATCGTTTTTAATCTCCCGTTCAGGAGCATTTGCATTTGGAAGGTATTTGATAGACAAGAAATTTTTGATGGAACCTACTCTATACTCCAATTGCCCCACTGCATCCCAGAGGCAAGACAAACAAATGATTTTTCTAGAGCAAGTGAAGGGGATCATGAACTTTAAATTGGGATCAAGCACGACCTTTTCTAATCTCACGTTTAGGGGCTTTTACTTTCAGAAGTTATTTAAAAGACAAGAAATTTTTGATGGAACCTACACTATACTCTAATCGCTTTTTCTTTGCTTGTTAGCCGAACATTAAAAAGATATTTACAGAACAAGTAAAGGGGAAAAGGAGCTTCAAATTGGGACCAAGCAGGATCGTTTTTAATCTCCCGTTCAGGAGCATTGGCATTTGGAAGGTATTTGATAGACAAGAAATTGTTGATGGAACCTACTCTATACTCCAATCGCTTTTTCTTTGCTTGTTAGCCGAACATTAAAAAGATATTTACAGAACAAGTAAAGAAGAAAAGGAGCTTCAAATTGGGACCAAGCACGATCGTTTCTAATCTCCCGTTCAGGAGCATTTGCATTTGGAAGGTATTTGATAGACAAGAAATTTTTGATGGAACCTACTCTATACTCCAATTGCCCCACTGCATCCCAGAGGCAAGACAAACAAATGATTTTTCTAGAGCAAGTGAAGGGGATCATGAACTTTAAATTGGGATCAAGCACGACCTTTTCTAATCTCACGTTTAGGGGCTTTTACTTTCAGAAGTTATTTAAAAGACAAGAAATTTTTGATGGAACCTACACTATACTCTAATCGCTTTTTCTTTGTTTTTTAGCCGAACATTAAAAAGATATTTACAGAACAAGTAAAGGGGAAAAGGAGCTTCAAATTGGGACCAAGCACGACCTTTACTAATCTCACATTCAGGTGCATTTACTTTCAGAAGTTTTTTAAAAGACAAGAAATTTTTGATGGAACCTACACTATACTCTAATCGCTTTTTCTTTGCTTGTTAGCCGAACATTAAAAAGATATTTACAGAACAAGTAAAGAAGAAAAGGAGCTTCAAATTGGGACCAAGCACGATCGTTTTTAATCTCCCGTTCAGGAGCATTTGCATTTGGAAGGTATTTGATAGACAAGAAATTTTTGATGGAACCTACTCTATACTCCAATTGCCCCACTGCATCCCAGAGGCAAGACAAACAAATGATTTTTCTAGAGCAAGGAAGGGGATCATGAACTTTAAATTGGGATCAAGCACGACCTTTTCTAATCTCACGTTTAGGGGCTTTTACTTTCAGAAGTTATTTAAAAGACAAGAAATTTTTGATGGAACCTACACTATACTCTAATCGCTTTTTCTTTGCTTGTTAGCCGAACATTAAAAAGATATTTACAGAACAAGTAAAGAAGAAAAGGAGCTTCAAATTGGGACCAAGCACGATCGTTTCTAATCTCCCGTTCAGGAGCATTTGCATTTGGAAGGTATTTGATAGACAAGAAATTTTTGATGGAACCTACTCTATACTCCAATTGCCCCACTGCATCCCAGAGGCAAGACAAACAAATGATTTTTCTAGAGCAAGTGAAGGGGATCATGAACTTTAAATTGGGATCAAGCACGACCTTTTCTAATCTCACGTTTAGGGGCTTTTACTTTCAGAAGTTATTTAAAAGACAAGAAATTTTTGATGGAACCTACACTATACTCTAATCGCTTTTTCTTTGCTTGTTAGCCGAACATTAAAAAGATATTTACAGAACAAGTAAAGGGGAAAAGGAGCTTCAAATTGGGACCAAGCACGACCTTTACTAATCTCACATTCAGGTGCATTTACTTTCAGAAGTTTTTTAAAAGACAAGAAATTTTTGATGGAACCTACACTATACTCTAATCGCTTTTTCTTTGCTTGTTAGCCGAACATTAAAAAGATATTTACAGAACAAGTAAAGAAGAAAAGGAGCTTCAAATTGGGACCAAGCACGATCGTTTTTAATCTCCCGTTCAGGAGCATTTGCATTTGGAAGGTATTTGATAGACAAGAAATTTTTGATGGAACCTACTCTATACTCCAATTGCCCCACTGCATCCCAGAGGCAAGACAAACAAATGATTTTTCTAGAGCAAGGAAGGGGATCATGAACTTTAAATTGGGATCAAGCACGACCTTTTCTAATCTCACGTTTAGGGGCTTTTACTTTCAGAAGTTATTTAAAAGACAAGAAATTTTTGATGGAACCTACACTATACTCTAATCGCTTTTTCTTTGCTTGTTAGCCGAACATTAAAAAGATATTTACAGAACAAGTAAAGAAGAAAAGGAGCTTCAAATTGGGACCAAGCACGATCGTTTCTAATCTCCCGTTCAGGAGCATTTGCATTTGGAAGGTATTTGATAGACAAGAAATTTTTGATGGAACCTACTCTATACTCCAATTGCCCCACTGCATCCCAGAGGCAAGACAAACAAATGATTTTTCTTGAGCAAGTGAAGGGGATCATGAACTTTAAATTGGGATCAAGCACGACCTTTTCTAATCTCACGTTTAGGGGCTTTTACTTTCAGAAGTTATTTAAAAGACAAGAAATTTTTGATGGAACCTACACTATACTCTAATCGCTTTTTCTTTGTTTTTTAGCCGAACATTAAAAAGATATTTACAGAACAAGTAAAGGGGAAAAGGAGCTTCAAATTGGGACCAAGCACGACCTTTACTAATCTCACATTCAGGTGCATTTACTTTCAGAAGTTTTTTAAAAGACAAGAAATTTTTGATGGAACCTACACTATACTCTAATCGCTTTTCTTTGCTTGTTAGCCGAACATTAAAAAGATATTTACAGAACAAGTAAAGAAGAAAAGGAGCTTCAAATTTGGACCAAGCACGATCGTTTTTAATCTCCCGTTCAGGAGCATTTGCATTTGGAAGGTATTTGATAGACAAGAAATTTTTGATGGAACCTACTCTATACTCCAATTGCCCCACTGCATCCCAGAGGCAAGACAAACAAATGATTTTTCTAGAGCAAGTGAAGGGGATCATGAACTTTAAATTGGGATCAAGCACGACCTTTTCTAATCTCACGTTTAGGGGCTTTTACTTTCAGAAGTTATTTAAAAGACAAGAAATTTTTGATGGAACCTACACTATACTCTAATCGCTTTTTCTTTGCTTGTTAGCCGAACATTAAAAAGATATTTACAGAACAAGTAAAGGGGAAAAGGAGCTTCAAATTGGGACCAAGCACGATCGTTTTTAATCTCCCGTTCAGGAGCATTGGCATTTGGAAGGTATTTGATAGACAAGAAATTGTTGATGGAACCTACTCTATACTCCAATCGCTTTTTCTTTGCTTGTTAGCCGAACATTAAAAAGATATTTACAGAACAAGTAAAGAAGAAAAGGAGCTTCAAATTGGGACCAAGCACGATCGTTTCTAATCTCCCGTTCAGGAGCATTTGCATTTGGAAGGTATTTGATAGACAAGAAATTTTTGATGGAACCTACTCTATACTCCAATTGCCCCACTGCATCCCAGAGGCAAGACAAACAAATGATTTTTCTAGAGCAAGTGAAGGGGATCATGAACTTTAAATTGGGATCAAGCACGACCTTTTCTAATCTCACGTTTAGGGGCTTTTACTTTCAGAAGTTATTTAAAAGACAAGAAATTTTTGATGGAACCTACACTATACTCTAATCGCTTTTTCTTTGTTTTTTAGCCGAACATTAAAAAGATATTTACAGAACAAGTAAAGGGGAAAAGGAGCTTCAAATTGGGACCAAGCACGACCTTTACTAATCTCACATTCAGGTGCATTTACTTTCAGAAGTTTTTTAAAAGACAAGAAATTTTTGATGGAACCTACACTATACTCTAATCGCTTTTCTTTGCTTGTTAGCCGAACATTAAAAAGATATTTACAGAACAAGTAAAGAAGAAAAGGAGCTTCAAATTTGGACCAAGCACGATCGTTTTTAATCTCCCGTTCAGGAGCATTTGCATTTGGAAGGTATTTGATAGACAAGAAATTTTTGATGGAACCTACTCTATACTCCAATTGCCCCACTGCATCCCAGAGGCAAGACAAACAAATGATTTTTCTAGAGCAAGTGAAGGGGATCATGAACTTTAAATTGGGATCAAGCACGACCTTTTCTAATCTCACGTTTAGGGGCTTTTACTTTCAGAAGTTATTTAAAAGACAAGAAATTTTTGATGGAACCTACACTATACTCTAATCGCTTTTTCTTTGCTTGTTAGCCGAACATTAAAAAGATATTTACAGAACAAGTAAAGGGGAAAAGGAGCTTCAAATTGGGACCAAGCACGACCTTTACTAATCTCACATTCAGGTGCATTTACTTTCAGAAGTTTTTTAAAAGACAAGAAATTTTTGATGGAACCTACACTATACTCTAATCGCTTTTTCTTTGCTTGTTAGCCGAACATTAAAAAGATATTTACAGAACAAGTAAAGAAGAAAAGGAGCTTCAAATTGGGACCAAGCACGATCGTTTCTAATCTCCCGTTCAGGAGCATTTGCATTTGGAAGGTATTTGATAGACAAGAAATTTTTGATGGAACCTACTCTATACTCCAATTGCCCCACTGCATCCCAGAGGCAAGACAAACAAATGATTTTTCTAGAGCAAGTGAAGGGGATCATGAACTTTAAATTGGGATCAAGCACGACCTTTTCTAATCTCACGTTTAGGGGCTTTTACTTTCAGAAGTTATTTAAAAGACAAGAAATTTTTGATGGAACCTACACTATACTCTAATCGCTTTTTCTTTGTTTTTTAGCCGAACATTAAAAAGATATTTACAGAACAAGTAAAGGGGAAAAGGAGCTTCAAATTGGGACCAAGCACGACCTTTACTAATCTCACATTCAGGTGCATTTACTTTCAGAAGTTTTTTAAAAGACAAGAAATTTTTGATGGAACCTACACTATACTCTAATCGCTTTTCTTTGCTTGTTAGCCGAACATTAAAAAGATATTTACAGAACAAGTAAAGAAGAAAAGGAGCTTCAAATTTGGACCAAGCACGATCGTTTTTAATCTCCCGTTCAGGAGCATTTGCATTTGGAAGGTATTTGATAGACAAGAAATTTTTGATGGAACCTACTCTATACTCCAATTGCCCCACTGCATCCCAGAGGCAAGACAAACAAATGATTTTTCTAGAGCAAGTGAAGGGGATCATGAACTTTAAATTGGGATCAAGCACGACCTTTTCTAATCTCACGTTTAGGGGCTTTTACTTTCAGAAGTTATTTAAAAGACAAGAAATTTTTGATGGAACCTACACTATACTCTAATCGCTTTTTCTTTGCTTGTTAGCCGAACATTAAAAAGATATTTACAGAACAAGTAAAGGGGAAAAGGAGCTTCAAATTGGGACCAAGCACGACCTTTACTAATCTCACATTCAGGTGCATTTACTTTCAGAAGTTTTTTAAAAGACAAGAAATTTTTGATGGAACCTACACTATACTCTAATCGCTTTTTCTTTGCTTGTTAGCCGAACATTAAAAAGATATTTACAGAACAAGTAAAGAAGAAAAGGAGCTTCAAATTGGGACCAAGCACGATCGTTTTTAATCTCCCGTTCAGGAGCATTTGCATTTGGAAGGTATTTGATAGACAAGAAATTTTTGATGGAACCTACTCTATACTCCAATTGCCCCACTGCATCCCAGAGGCAAGACAAACAAATGATTTTTCTAGAGCAAGGAAGGGGATCATGAACTTTAAATTGGGATCAAGCACGACCTTTTCTAATCTCACGTTTAGGGGCTTTTACTTTCAGAAGTTATTTAAAAGACAAGAAATTTTTGATGGAACCTACACTATACTCTAATCGCTTTTTCTTTGCTTGTTAGCCGAACATTAAAAAGATATTTACAGAACAAGTAAAGAAGAAAAGGAGCTTCAAATTGGGACCAAGCACGATCGTTTCTAATCTCCCGTTCAGGAGCATTTGCATTTGGAAGGTATTTGATAGACAAGAAATTTTTGATGGAACCTACTCTATACTCCAATTGCCCCACTGCATCCCAGAGGCAAGACAAACAAATGATTTTTCTAGAGCAAGTGAAGGGGATCATGAACTTTAAATTGGGATCAAGCACGACCTTTTCTAATCTCACGTTTAGGGGCTTTTACTTTCAGAAGTTATTTAAAAGACAAGAAATTTTTGATGGAACCTACACTATACTCTAATCGCTTTTTCTTTGCTTGTTAGCCGAACATTAAAAAGATATTTACAGAACAAGTAAAGGGGAAAAGGAGCTTCAAATTGGGACCAAGCACGACCTTTACTAATCTCACATTCAGGTGCATTTACTTTCAGAAGTTTTTTAAAAGACAAGAAATTTTTGATGGAACCTACACTATACTCTAATCGCTTTTTCTTTGCTTGTTAGCCGAACATTAAAAAGATATTTACAGAACAAGTAAAGAAGAAAAGGAGCTTCAAATTGGGACCAAGCACGATCGTTTTTAATCTCCCGTTCAGGAGCATTTGCATTTGGAAGGTATTTGATAGACAAGAAATTTTTGATGGAACCTACTCTATACTCCAATTGCCCCACTGCATCCCAGAGGCAAGACAAACAAATGATTTTTCTAGAGCAAGGAAGGGGATCATGAACTTTAAATTGGGATCAAGCACGACCTTTTCTAATCTCACGTTTAGGGGCTTTTACTTTCAGAAGTTATTTAAAAGACAAGAAATTTTTGATGGAACCTACACTATACTGTAATCGCTTTTTCTTTGCTTGTTAGCCGAACATTAAAAAGATATTTACAGAACAAGTAAAGAGGAAAAGGAGCTTCAAATTGGGACCAAGCACGATCGTTTTTAATCTCCCGTTCAGGAGCATTGGCATTTGGAAGGTATTTGATAGACAAGAAATTGTTGATGGAACCTACTCTATACTCCAATCGCTTTTTCTTTGCTTGTTAGCCGAACATTAAAAAGATATTTACAGAACAAGTAAAGAAGAAAAGGAGCTTCAAATTGGGACCAAGCACGATCGTTTCTAATCTCCCGTTCAGGAGCATTTGCATTTGGAAGGTATTTGATAGACAATAAATTTTTGATGGAACCTACTCTATACTCCAATTGCCCCACTGCATCCCAGAGGCAAGACAAACAAATTATTTTTCTAGAGCAAGTGAAGGGGATCATGAACTTTAAATTGGGATCAAGCACGACCTTTTCTAATCTCACGTTTAGGGGCTTTTACTTTCAGAAGTTATTTAAAAAAAAAGAAATTTTTGATGGAACCTACACTATACTCTAATCGCTTTTTCTTTGTTTTTTAGCCGAACATTAAAAAGATATTTACAGAACAAGTAAAGGGGAAAAGGAGCTTCAAATTGGGACCAAGCACGACCTTTACTAATCTCACATTCAGGTGCATTTACTTTCAGAAGTTTTTTAAAAGACAAGAAATTTTTGATGGAACCTACACTATACTCTAATCGCTTTTCTTTGCTTGTTAGCCGAACATTAAAAAGATATTTACAGAACAAGTAAAGAAGAAAAGGAGCTTCAAATTGGGACCAAGCACGATCGTTTTTAATCTCCCGTTCAGGAGCATTTGCATTTGGAAGGTATTTGATAGACAAGAAATTTTTGATGGAACCTACTCTATACTCCAATTGCCCCACTGCATCCCAGAGGCAAGACAAACAAATGATTTTTCTAGAGCAAGGAAGGGGATCATGAACTTTAAATTGGGATCAAGCACGACCTTTTCTAATCTCACGTTTAGGGGCTTTTACTTTCAGAAGTTATTTAAAAGACAAGAAATTTTTGATGGAACCTACACTATACTCTAATCGCTTTTTCTTTGCTTGTTAGCCGAACATTAAAAAGATATTTACAGAACAAGTAAAGAAGAAAAGGAGCTTCAAATTGGGACCAAGCAGGGGGCAAGTTAGCCGAACATTAAAAAGATATTTACAGAACAAGTAAAGAAGAAAAGGAGCTTCAAATTGGGACCAAGCACGATCGTTTTTAATCTCCCGTTCAGGAGCATTTGCATTTGGAAGGTATTTGATAGACAATAAATTTTTGATGGAACCTACTCTATACTCCAATTGCCCCACTGCATCCCAGAGGCAAGACAAACAAATTATTTTTCTAGAGCAAGTGAAGGGGATCATGAACTTTAAATTGGGATCAAGCACGACCTTTTCTAATCTCACGTTTAGGGGCTTTTACTTTCAGAAGTTATTTAAAAGACAAGAAATTTTTGATGGAACCTACACTATACTCTAATCGCTTTTTCTTTGTTTTTTAGCCGAACATTAAAAAGATATTTACAGAACAAGTAAAGGGGAAAAGGAGCTTCAAATTGGGACCAAGCACGACCTTTACTAATCTCACATTCAGGTGCATTTACTTTCAGAAGTTTTTTAAAAGACAAGAAATTTTTGATGGAACCTACACTATACTCTAATCGCTTTTCTTTGCTTGTTAGCCGAACATTAAAAAGATATTTACAGAACAAGTAAAGAAGAAAAGGAGCTTCAAATTGGGACCAAGCACGATCGTTTTTAATCTCCCGTTCAGGAGCATTTGCATTTGGAAGGTATTTGATAGACAAGAAATTTTTGATGGAACCTACTCTATACTCCAATTGCCCCACTGCATCCCAGAGGCAAGACAAACAAATGATTTTTCTAGAGCAAGTGAAGGGGATCATGAACTTTAAATTGGGATCAAGCACGACCTTTTCTAATCTCACGTTTAGGGGCTTTTACTTTCAGAAGTTATTTAAAAGACAAGAAATTTTTGATGGAACCTACACTATACTCTAATCGCTTTTTCTTTGCTTGTTAGCCGAACATTAAAAAGATATTTACAGAACAAGTAAAGGGGAAAAGGAGCTTCAAATTGGGACCAAGCAGGATCGTTTCTAAACTCCCGTTCAGGAGCATTTGCATTTGGAAGGTATTTGATAGACAAGAAATTTTTGATGGAACCTACTCTATACTCCAATTGCCCCACTGCATCCCAGAGGCAAGACAAACAAATGATTTTTCTAGAGCAAGTGAAGGGGATCATGAACTTTAAATTGGGATCAAGCACGACCTTTTCTAATCTCACGTTTAGGGGCTTTTACTTTCAGAAGTTATTTAAAAGACAAGAAATTTTTGATGGAACCTACACTATACTCTAATCGCTTTTTCTTTGCTTGTTAGCCGAACATTAAAAAGATATTTACAGAACAAGTAAAGAGGAAAAGGAGCTTCAAATTGGGACCAAGCACGATCGTTTTTAATCTCCCGTTCAGGAGCATTGGCATTTGGAAGGTATTTGATAGACAAGAAATTGTTGATGGAACCTACTCTATACTCCAATCGCTTTTTCTTTGCTTGTTAGCCGAACATTAAAAAGATATTTACAGAACAAGTAAAGAAGAAAAGGAGCTTCCAATTGGGACCAAGCACGATCGTTTCTAATCTCCCGTTCAGGAGCATTTGCATTTGGAAGGTATTTGATAGACAATAAATTTTTGATGGAACCTACTCTATACTCCAATTGCCCCACTGCATCCCAGAAGCAAGACAAACAAATTATTTTTCTAGAGCAATTGAAAAAGATCATGAACTTCAAATTGGGACCAAGCACGACCTTTTCTAATCTAACATTCAGGTGCATTTACTTTCAGAAGTTTTTTAAAAGACAAGAAATTTTTGATGGAACCTACACTATACTCTAATCGCTTTTTCTTTGCTTGTTAGCCGAACATTAAAAAGATATTTACAGAACAAGTAAAGGGGAAAAGGAGCTTCAAATTGGGACCAAGCACGACCTTTACTAATCTAACATTCAGGTGCATTTACTTTCAGAAGTTTTTTAAAAGACAAGAAATTTTTGATGGAACCTACACTATACTCTAATCGCTTTTTCTTTGCTTGTTAGCCGAACATTAAAAAGATATTTACAGAACAAGTAAAGAAGAAAAGGAGCTTCAAATTGGGACCAAGCACGATCGTTTTTAATCTCCCGTTCAGGAGCATTTGCATTTGGAAGGTATTTGATAGACAAGAAATTTTTGATGGAACCTACTCTATACTCCAATTGCCCCACTGCATCCCAGAGGCAAGACAAACAAATGATTTTTCTAGAGCAAGGAAGGGGATCATGAACTTTAAATTGGGATCAAGCACGACCTTTTCTAATCTCACGTTTAGGGGCTTTTACTTTCAGAAGTTATTTAAAAGACAAGAAATTTTTGATGGAACCTACACTATACTCTAATCGCTTTTTCTTTGCTTGTTAGCCGAACATTAAAAAGATATTTACAGAACAAGTAAAGAAGAAAAGGAGCTTCAAATTGGGACCAAGCACGATCGTTTCTAATCTCCCGTTCAGGAGCATTTGCATTTGGAAGGTATTTGATAGACAAGAAATTTTTGATGGAACCTACTCTATACTCCAATTGCCCCACTGCATCCCAGAGGCAAGACAAACAAATGATTTTTCTAGAGCAAGTGAAGGGGATCATGAACTTTAAATTGGGATCAAGCACGACCTTTTCTAATCTCACGTTTAGGGGCTTTTACTTTCAGAAGTTATTTAAAATGTAACGGAATATCGTTCCGCTATTAAGCTCCGCCCATATGTTTCCGCACAATACCCCTTAGGCCTAGTTAGCGTATTTTGTCCACTCACACGCGACTAGCAACAGTACACACTTTCCCTTTCTTTTACACATGAAATGTCCCTCCTTTTCTCACGCGACCCGAGTCGACCTTACAGCCACTCACAGCAAACCGTAACCCCTTAAACTAGGTCACGACCTAGTTTACTTAGTATAAAAGCCCCCACAATCCCGTGTAACAGACACTTGTCTCCACGGACTTGTCTCAACACTTCTCTCACCACTCTCACTAGCCGTGAGACGCAGCCCCTCCTGCGCCTTGACCGTGCCAGCCTACGCCTACCGTTTTCCCGTTGAGTAAGTCACCCCCCTTACACTCCCTCCTTACACACATTTTACGTTTCCCTTTTTCCTGTTTATTATTTATGTATGTTTCCTTTTCATAAATGGACTCTGTTCGTTTCCCCATTTTATGACCTCTACCGTTTCCCCTAGTTTTCGGACTCTGCCGTTTCAATTAGTTTATGAACTCTGTTCTTTTTACCATTTACCGGACTCTGCTCTTTTTCCCTATTTGCGGACTCTGCCGTTTCAATTAGTATTCGAACTCTGCCGTTTCAAATAGTATTCGAACTCTGCCGTTTCAAATAGTATTCGAACTCTGCCGTTTCAATTAGTTAACGGACTCTGCCAATTCTTATGATTATTATTATCATGACCAATGAACTTTGTACCTTTTAACTTATGCCAGTAATATATAACATTGTGGGTAAACCGCCTCTTGTATTCAAGTTATTTTAAAGTAGTCTTTCTTCGTATCGGAACAAGATGACAACATCTTGCCTTCCTTTACAAAAAGACAAGAAATTTTTGATGGAACCTACACTATACTCTAATCGCTTTTTCTTTGCTTGTTAGCCGAACATTAAAAAGATATTTACAGAACAAGTAAAGAAGAAAAGGAGCTTCAAATTGGGACCAAGCACGATCGTTTTTAATCTCCCGTTCAGGAGCATTGGCATTTGGAAGGTATTTGATAGACAAGAAATTGTTGATGGAACCTACTCTATACTCCAATCGCTTTTTCTTTGCTTGTTAGCCGAACATTAAAAAGATATTTACAGAACAAGTAAAGAAGAAAAGGAGCTTCAAATTGGGACCAAGCACGATCGTTTCTAATCTCCCGTTCAGGAGCATTTGCATTTGGAAGGTATTTGATAGACAAGAAATTTTTGATGGAACCTACTCTATACTCCAATTGCCCCACTGCATCCCAGAGGCAAGACAAACAAATGATTTTTCTAGAGCAAGTGAAGGGGATCATGAACTTTAAATTGGGATCAAGCACGACCTTTTCTAATCTCACGTTTAGGGGCTTTTACTTTCAGAAGTTATTTAAAAGACAAGAAATTTTTGATGGAACCTACACTATACTCTAATCGCTTTTTCTTTGCTTTTTAGCCGAACATTAAAAAGATATTTACAGAACAAGTAAAGGGGAAAAGGAGCTTCAAATTGGGACCAAGCACGACCTTTACTAATCTCACATTCAGGTGCATTTACTTTCAGAAGTTTTTTAAAAGACAAGAAATTTTTGATGGAACCTACACTATACTCTAATCGCTTTTTCTTTGCTTGTTAGCCGAACATTAAAAAGATATTTACAGAACAAGTAAAGAAGAAAAGGAGCTTCAAATTGGGACCAAGCACGATCGTTTTTAATCTCCCGTTCAGGAGCATTTGCATTTGGAAGGTATTTGATAGACAAGAAATTTTTGATGGAACCTACTCTATACTCCAATTGCCCCACTGCATCCCAGAGGCAAGACAAACAAATGATTTTTCTAGAGGAAGTGAAGGGGATCATGAACTTTAAATTGGGATCAAGCACGACCTTTTCTAATCTCACGTTTAGGGGCTTTTACTTTCAGAAGTTATTTAAAAGACAAGAAATTTTTGATGGAACCTACACTATACTCTAATCGCTTTTTCTTTGCTTGTTAGCCGAACATTAAAAAGATATTTACAGAACAAGTAAAGAAGAAAAGGAGCTTCAAATTGGGACCAAGCACGATCGTTTCTAATCTCCCGTTCAGGAGCATTTGCATTTGGAAGGTATTTGATAGACAAGAAATTTTTGATGGAACCTACTCTATACTCCAATTGCCCCACTGCATCCCAGAGGCAAGACAAACAGAATGATTTTTCTAGAGCAAGTGAAGGGGATCATGAACTTTAAATTGGGATCAAGCACGACCTTTTCTAATCTCACGTTTAGGGGCTTTTACTTTCAGAAGTTATTTAAAATGTAACGGAATATCGTTCCGCTATTAAGCTCCGCCCATATGTTTCCGCACAATACCCCTTAGGCCTAGTTAGCGTATTTTGTCCACTCACACGCGACTAGCAACAGTACACACTTTCCCTTTCTTTTACACATGAAATGTCCCTCCTTTTCTCACGCGACCCGAGTCGACCTTACAGCCACTCACAGCAAACCGTAACCCCTTAAACTAGGTCACGACCTAGTTTACTTAGTATAAAAGCCCCCACAATCCCGTGTAACAGACACTTGTCTCCACGGACTTGTCTCAACACTTCTCTCACCACTCTCACTAGCCGTGAGACGCAGCCCCTCCTGCGCCTTGACCGTGCCAGCCTACGCCTACCGTTTTCCCGTTGAGTAAGTCACCCCCCTTACACTCCCTCCTTACACACATTTTACGTTTCCCTTTTTCCTGTTTATTATTTATGTATGTTTCCTTTTCATAAATGGACTCTGTTCGTTTCCCCATTTTATGACCTCTACCGTTTCCCCTAGTTTTCGGACTCTGCCGTTTCAATTAGTTTATGAACTCTGTTCTTTTTACCATTTACCGGACTCTGCTCTTTTTCCCTATTTGCGGACTCTGCCGTTTCAATTAGTATTCGAACTCTGCCGTTTCAAATAGTATTCGAACTCTGCCGTTTCAAATAGTATTCGAACTCTGCCGTTTCAATTAGTTAACGGACTCTGCCAATTCTTATGATTATTATTATCATGACCAATGAACTTTGTACCTTTTAACTTATGCCAGTAATATATAACATTGTGGGTAAACCGCCTCTTGTATTCAAGTTATTTTAAAGTAGTCTTTCTTCGTATCGGAACAAGATGACAACATCTTGCCTTCCTTTACAAAAAGACAAGAAATTTTTGATGGAACCTACACTATACTCTAATCGCTTTTTCTTTGCTTGTTAGCCGAACATTAAAAAGATATTTACAGAACAAGTAAAGAAGAAAAGGAGCTTCAAATTGGGACCAAGCACGATCGTTTTTAATCTCCCGTTCAGGAGCATTGGCATTTGGAAGGTATTTGATAGACAAGAAATTGTTGATGGAACCTACTCTATACTCCAATCGCTTTTTCTTTGCTTGTTAGCCGAACATTAAAAAGATATTTACAGAACAAGTAAAGAAGAAAAGGAGCTTCAAATTGGGACCAAGCACGATCGTTTCTAATCTCCCGTTCAGGAGCATTTGCATTTGGAAGGTATTTGATAGACAAGAAATTTTTGATGGAACCTACTCTATACTCCAATTGCCCCACTGCATCCCAGAGGCAAGACAAACAAATGATTTTTCTAGAGCAAGTGAAGGGGATCATGAACTTTAAATTGGGATCAAGCACGACCTTTTCTAATCTCACGTTTAGGGGCTTTTACTTTCAGAAGTTATTTAAAAGACAAGAAATTTTTGATGGAACCTACACTATACTCTAATCGCTTTTTCTTTGTTTTTTAGCCGAACATTAAAAAGATATTTACAGAACAAGTAAAGGGGAAAAGGAGCTTCAAATTGGGACCAAGCACGACCTTTACTAATCTCACATTCAGGTGCATTTACTTTCAGAAGTTTTTTAAAAGACAAGAAATTTTTGATGGAACCTACACTATACTCTAATCGCTTTTCTTTGCTTGTTAGCCGAACATTAAAAAGATATTTACAGAACAAGTAAAGAAGAAAAGGAGCTTCAAATTGGGACCAAGCACGATCGTTTTTAATCTCCCGTTCAGGAGCATTTGCATTTGGAAGGTATTTGATAGACAAGAAATTTTTGATGGAACCTACTCTATACTCCAATTGCCCCACTGCATCCCAGAGGCAAGACAAACAAATGATTTTTCTAGAGCAAGTGAAGGGGATCATGAACTTTAAATTGGGATCAAGCACGACCTTTTCTAATCTCACGTTTAGGGGCTTTTACTTTCAGAAGTTATTTAAAAGACAAGAAATTTTTGATGGAACCTACACTATACTCTAATCGCTTTTTCTTTGCTTTTTAGCCGAACATTAAAAAGATATTTACAGAACAAGTAAAGGGGAAAAGGAGCTTCAAATTGGGACCAAGCACGACCTTTACTAATCTCACATTCAGGTGCATTTACTTTCAGAAGTTTTTTAAAAGACAAGAAATTTTTGATGGAACCTACACTATACTCTAATCGCTTTTTCTTTGCTTGTTAGCCGAACATTAAAAAGATATTTACAGAACAAGTAAAGAAGAAAAGGAGCTTCAAATTGGGACCAAGCACGATCGTTTTTAATCTCCCGTTCAGGAGCATTTGCATTTGGAAGGTATTTGATAGACAAGAAATTTTTGATGGAACCTACTCTATACTCCAATTGCCCCACTGCATCCCAGAGGCAAGACAAACAAATGATTTTTCTAGAGCAAGGAAGGGGATCATGAACTTTAAATTGGGATCAAGCACGACCTTTTCTAATCTCACGTTTAGGGGCTTTTACTTTCAGAAGTTATTTAAAAGACAAGAAATTTTTGATGGAACCTACACTATACTCTAATCGCTTTTTCTTTGCTTGTTAGCCGAACATTAAAAAGATATTTACAGAACAAGTAAAGAAGAAAAGGAGCTTCAAATTGGGACCAAGCACGATCGTTTCTAATCTCCCGTTCAGGAGCATTTGCATTTGGAAGGTATTTGATAGACAAGAAATTTTTGATGGAACCTACTCTATACTCCAATTGCCCCACTGCATCCCAGAGGCAAGACAAACAAATGATTTTTCTAGAGCAAGTGAAGGGGATCATGAACTTTAAATTGGGATCAAGCACGACCTTTTCTAATCTCACGTTTAGGGGCTTTTACTTTCAGAAGTTATTTAAAAGACAAGAAATTTTTGATGGAACCTACACTATACTCTAATTGCTTTTTCTTTGCTTGTTAGCCGAACATTAAAAAGATATTTACAGAACAAGTAAAGAGGAAAAGGAGCTTCAAATTGGGACCAAGCACGATCGTTTTTAATCTCCCGTTCAGGAGCATTGGCATTTGGAAGGTATTTGATAGACAAGAAATTGTTGATGGAACCTACTCTATACTCCAATCGCTTTTTCTTTGCTTGTTAGCCGAACATTAAAAAGATATTTACAGAACAAGTAAAGAAGAAAAGGAGCTTCCAATTGGGACCAAGCACGATCGTTTCTAATCTCCCGTTCAGGAGCATTTGCATTTGGAAGGTATTTGATAGACAATAAATTTTTGATGGAACCTACTCTATACTCCAATTGCCCCACTGCATCCCAGAAGCAAGACAAACAAATTATTTTTCTAGAGCAATTGAAAAAGATCATGAACTTCAAATTGGGACCAAGCACGACCTTTTCTAATCTAACATTCAGGTGCATTTACTTTCAGAAGTTTTTTAAAAGACAAGAAATTTTTGATGGAACCTACACTATACTCTAATCGCTTTTTCTTTGCTTGTTAGCCGAACATTAAAAAGATATTTACAGAACAAGTAAAGGGGAAAAGGAGCTTCAAATTGGGACCAAGCACGACCTTTACTAATCTAACATTCAGGTGCATTTACTTTCAGAAGTTTTTTAAAAGACAAGAAATTTTTGATGGAACCTACACTATACTCTAATCGCTTTTTCTTTGCTTGTTAGCCGAACATTAAAAAGATATTTACAGAACAAGTAAAGAAGAAAAGGAGCTTCAAATTGGGACCAAGCACGATCGTTTTTAATCTCCCGTTCAGGAGCATTTGCATTTGGAAGGTATTTGATAGACAAGAAATTTTTGATGGAACCTACTCTATACTCCAATTGCCCCACTGCATCCCAGAGGCAAGACAAACAAATGATTTTTCTAGAGCAAGGAAGGGGATCATGAACTTTAAATTGGGATCAAGCACGACCTTTTCTAATCTCACGTTTAGGGGCTTTTACTTTCAGAAGTTATTTAAAAGACAAGAAATTTTTGATGGAACCTACACTATACTCTAATCGCTTTTTCTTTGCTTGTTAGCCGAACATTAAAAAGATATTTACAGAACAAGTAAAGAAGAAAAGGAGCTTCAAATTGGGACCAAGCACGATCGTTTCTAATCTCCCGTTCAGGAGCATTTGCATTTGGAAGGTATTTGATAGACAAGAAATTTTTGATGGAACCTACTCTATACTCCAATTGCCCCACTGCATCCCAGAGGCAAGACAAACAAATGATTTTTCTAGAGCAAGTGAAGGGGATCATGAACTTTAAATTGGGATCAAGCACGACCTTTTCTAATCTCACGTTTAGGGGCTTTTACTTTCAGAAGTTATTTAAAATGTAACGGAATATCGTTCCGCTATTAAGCTCCGCCCATATGTTTCCGCACAATACCCCTTAGGCCTAGTTAGCGTATTTTGTCCACTCACACGCGACTAGCAACAGTACACACTTTCCCTTTCTTTTACACATGAAATGTCCCTCCTTTTCTCACGCGACCCGAGTCGACCTTACAGCCACTCACAGCAAACCGTAACCCCTTAAACTAGGTCACGACCTAGTTTACTTAGTATAAAAGCCCCCACAATCCCGTGTAACAGACACTTGTCTCCACGGACTTGTCTCAACACTTCTCTCACCACTCTCACTAGCCGTGAGACGCAGCCCCTCCTGCGCCTTGACCGTGCCAGCCTACGCCTACCGTTTTCCCGTTGAGTAAGTCACCCCCCTTACACTCCCTCCTTACACACATTTTACGTTTCCCTTTTTCCTGTTTATTATTTATGTATGTTTCCTTTTCATAAATGGACTCTGTTCGTTTCCCCATTTTATGACCTCTACCGTTTCCCCTAGTTTTCGGACTCTGCCGTTTCAATTAGTTTATGAACTCTGTTCTTTTTACCATTTACCGGACTCTGCTCTTTTTCCCTATTTGCGGACTCTGCCGTTTCAATTAGTATTCGAACTCTGCCGTTTCAAATAGTATTCGAACTCTGCCGTTTCAAATAGTATTCGAACTCTGCCGTTTCAATTAGTTAACGGACTCTGCCAATTCTTATGATTATTATTATCATGACCAATGAACTTTGTACCTTTTAACTTATGCCAGTAATATATAACATTGTGGGTAAACCGCCTCTTGTATTCAAGTTATTTTAAAGTAGTCTTTCTTCGTATCGGAACAAGATGACAACATCTTGCCTTCCTTTACAAAAAGACAAGAAATTTTTGATGGAACCTACACTATACTCTAATCGCTTTTTCTTTGCTTGTTAGCCGAACATTAAAAAGATATTTACAGAACAAGTAAAGAAGAAAAGGAGCTTCAAATTGGGACCAAGCACGATCGTTTTTAATCTCCCGTTCAGGAGCATTGGCATTTGGAAGGTATTTGATAGACAAGAAATTGTTGATGGAACCTACTCTATACTCCAATCGCTTTTTCTTTGCTTGTTAGCCGAACATTAAAAAGATATTTACAGAACAAGTAAAGAAGAAAAGGAGCTTCAAATTGGGACCAAGCACGATCGTTTCTAATCTCCCGTTCAGGAGCATTTGCATTTGGAAGGTATTTGATAGACAAGAAATTTTTGATGGAACCTACTCTATACTCCAATTGCCCCACTGCATCCCAGAGGCAAGACAAACAAATGATTTTTCTAGAGCAAGTGAAGGGGATCATGAACTTTAAATTGGGATCAAGCACGACCTTTTCTAATCTCACGTTTAGGGGCTTTTACTTTCAGAAGTTATTTAAAAGACAAGAAATTTTTGATGGAACCTACACTATACTCTAATCGCTTTTTCTTTGTTTTTTAGCCGAACATTAAAAAGATATTTACAGAACAAGTAAAGGGGAAAAGGAGCTTCAAATTGGGACCAAGCACGACCTTTACTAATCTCACATTCAGGTGCATTTACTTTCAGAAGTTTTTTAAAAGACAAGAAATTTTTGATGGAACCTACACTATACTCTAATCGCTTTTCTTTGCTTGTTAGCCGAACATTAAAAAGATATTTACAGAACAAGTAAAGAAGAAAAGGAGCTTCAAATTGGGACCAAGCACGATCGTTTTTAATCTCCCGTTCAGGAGCATTTGCATTTGGAAGGTATTTGATAGACAAGAAATTTTTGATGGAACCTACTCTATACTCCAATTGCCCCACTGCATCCCAGAGGCAAGACAAACAAATGATTTTTCTAGAGCAAGTGAAGGGGATCATGAACTTTAAATTGGGATCAAGCACGACCTTTTCTAATCTCACGTTTAGGGGCTTTTACTTTCAGAAGTTATTTAAAAGACAAGAAATTTTTGATGGAACCTACACTATACTCTAATCGCTTTTTCTTTGCTTTTTAGCCGAACATTAAAAAGATATTTACAGAACAAGTAAAGGGGAAAAGGAGCTTCAAATTGGGACCAAGCACGACCTTTACTAATCTCACATTCAGGTGCATTTACTTTCAGAAGTTTTTTAAAAGACAAGAAATTTTTGATGGAACCTACACTATACTCTAATCGCTTTTTCTTTGCTTGTTAGCCGAACATTAAAAAGATATTTACAGAACAAGTAAAGAAGAAAAGGAGCTTCAAATTGGGACCAAGCACGATCGTTTTTAATCTCCCGTTCAGGAGCATTTGCATTTGGAAGGTATTTGATAGACAAGAAATTTTTGATGGAACCTACTCTATACTCCAATTGCCCCACTGCATCCCAGAGGCAAGACAAACAAATGATTTTTCTAGAGCAAGGAAGGGGATCATGAACTTTAAATTGGGATCAAGCACGACCTTTTCTAATCTCACGTTTAGGGGCTTTTACTTTCAGAAGTTATTTAAAAGACAAGAAATTTTTGATGGAACCTACACTATACTCTAATCGCTTTTTCTTTGCTTGTTAGCCGAACATTAAAAAGATATTTACAGAACAAGTAAAGAAGAAAAGGAGCTTCAAATTGGGACCAAGCACGATCGTTTCTAATCTCCCGTTCAGGAGCATTTGCATTTGGAAGGTATTTGATAGACAAGAAATTTTTGATGGAACCTACTCTATACTCCAATTGCCCCACTGCATCCCAGAGGCAAGACAAACAAATGATTTTTCTAGAGCAAGTGAAGGGGATCATGAACTTTAAATTGGGATCAAGCACGACCTTTTCTAATCTCACGTTTAGGGGCTTTTACTTTCAGAAGTTATTTAAAAGACAAGAAATTTTTGATGGAACCTACACTATACTCTAATTGCTTTTTCTTTGCTTGTTAGCCGAACATTAAAAAGATATTTACAGAACAAGTAAAGAGGAAAAGGAGCTTCAAATTGGGACCAAGCACGATCGTTTTTAATCTCCCGTTCAGGAGCATTGGCATTTGGAAGGTATTTGATAGACAAGAAATTGTTGATGGAACCTACTCTATACTCCAATCGCTTTTTCTTTGCTTGTTAGCCGAACATTAAAAAGATATTTACAGAACAAGTAAAGAAGAAAAGGAGCTTCAAATTGGGACCAAGCACGATCGTTTCTAATCTCCCGTTCAGGAGCATTTGCATTTGGAAGGTATTTGATAGACAAGAAATTTTTGATGGAACCTACTCTATACTCCAATTGCCCCACTGCATCCCAGAGGCAAGACAAACAAATGATTTTTCTAGAGCAAGTGAAGGGGATCATGAACTTTAAATTGGGATCAAGCACGACCTTTTCTAATCTCACGTTTAGGGGCTTTTACTTTCAGAAGTTATTTAAAAGACAAGAAATTTTTGATGGAACCTACACTATACTCTAATCGCTTTTTCTTTGCTTTTTAGCCGAACATTGAAAAGATATTTACAGAACAAGTAAAGGGGAAAAGGAGCTTCAAATTGGGACCAAGCACGACCTTTACTAATCTCACATTCAGGTGCATTTACTTTCAGAAGTTTTTTAAAAGACAAGAAATTTTTGATGGAACCTACACTATACTCTAATCGCTTTTCTTTGCTTGTTAGCCGAACATTAAAAAGATATTTACAGAACAAGTAAAGAAGAAAAGGAGCTTCAAATTGGGACCAAGCACGATCGTTTTTAATCTCCCGTTCAGGAGCATTTGCATTTGGAAGGTATTTGATAGACAAGAAATTTTTGATGGAACCTACTCTATACTCCAATTGCCCCACTGCATCCCAGAGGCAAGACAAACAAATGATTTTTCTAGAGCAAGTGAAGGGGATCATGAACTTTAAATTGGGATCAAGCACGACCTTTTCTTATCTCACGTTTAGGGGCTTTTACTTTCAGAAGTTATTTAAAAGACAAGAAATTTTTGATGGAACCTACACTATACTCTAATCGCTTTTTCTTTGCTTTTTAGCCGAACATTAAAAAGATATTTACAGAACAAGTAAAGGGGAAAAGGAGCTTCAAATTGGGACCAAGCACGACCTTTACTAATCTCACATTCAGGTGCATTTACTTTCAGAAGTTTTTTAAAAGACAAGAAATTTTTGATGGAACCTACACTATACTCTAATCGCTTTTTCTTTGCTTGTTAGCCGAACATTAAAAAGATATTTACAGAACAAGTAAAGAAGAAAAGGAGCTTCAAATTGGGACCAAGCACGATCGTTTCTAATCTCCCGTTCAGGAGCATTTGCATTTGGAAGGTTTTTGATAGACAAGAAATTTTTGATGGAACCTACTCTATACTCCAATTGCCCCACTGCATCCCAGAGGCAAGACAAACAAATGATTTTTCTAGAGGAAGTGAAGGGGATCATGAACTTTAAATTGGGATCAAGCACGACCTTTTCTAATCTCACGTTTAGGGGCTTTTACTTTCAGAAGTTATTTAAAAGACAAGAAATTTTTGATGGAACCTACACTATACTCTAATCGCTTTTTCTTTGCTTGTTAGCCGAACATTAAAAAGATATTTACAGAACAAGTAAAGAAGAAAAGGAGCTTCAAATTGGGACCAAGCACGATCGTTTTTAATCTCCCGTTCAGGAGCATTTGCATTTGGAAGGTATTTGATAGACAAGAAATTTTTGATGGAACCTACTCTATACTCCAATTGCCCCACTGCATCCCAGAGGAATGACAAACAAATGATTTTTCTAGAGCAAGTGAAGGGGATCATGAACTTCCAATTGGGACCAAGTACGACCTTTTCTAAACTCACGTTCAGGGGCATTTACTTTCAGAAGTTATTTAAAAGACAAGAAATTTTTGATGGAACCTACACTATACTCTAATCGCTTTTTCTTTGCTTGTCAGCCGAACATTAAAAAGATATTTACAGAACAAGTAAAGGGGAAAAGGAGCTTCAAATTGGGACCAAGCAGGATCGTTTCTAAACTCCCGTTCAGGAGCATTTGCATTTGATAGACAAGAAATTTTTGATGGAACCTACTCTATACTCCAATTGCCCCACTGCATCCCAGAGGCAAGACAAACAAATGATTTTTCTAGAGCAGGTGAAGGGGATCATGAACTTAAAATTGGGATCAAGCACGACCTTTTCTAATCTCACATTCAGGTGCATTTACTTCCAGAAGTTATTTAAAAGACAAGAAATTTTTGATGGAACCTATACTATACTCTAATCGCTTTTTCTTTGCTTGTTAGCCGAACATTAAAAAGATATTTACGGAACAAGTAAAGGGGAAAAGGAGCTTCAAATTGGGACCAAGCACGATCGTTTTTAATTTCCCGTTCAGGAGCATTTTCATTTTGGAGGTATTTGGTAGACAATAAATTTTTGATGGAACCTACTCTATACTCCAATTGCCCCACTGCATCACAGAGGCAAGACAAACAAATGATTTTTCTAGAGCAAGTGAAGGGGATCATGAACTTTAAATTGGGATCAAGCACGACCTTTTCTAATCTCACGTTTAGGGGCTTTTACTTTCAGAAGTTATTTAAAAGACAAGAAATTTTTGATGGAACCTACACTATACTCTAATCGCTTTTTCGAGATATTTACAGAACAAGTAAAGAAGAAAAGGAGCTTCAAATTGGGACCAAGCACGATCGTTTCTAATCTCCCGTTCAGGAGCATTTGCATTTGGAAGGTTTTTGATAGACAAGAAATTTTTGATGGAACCTACTCTATACTCCAATTGCCCCACTGCATCCCAGAGGCAAGACAAACAAATGATTTTTCTAGAGCAAGTGAAGGGGATCATGAACTTTAAATTGGGATCAAGCACGACCTTTTCTAATCTCACGTTTAGGGGCTTTTACTTTCAGAAGTTATTTAAAAGACAAGAAATTTTTGATGGAACCTACACTATACTCTTATCGCTTTTTCTTTGCTTGTTAGCCGAACATTAAAAAGATATTTACAGAACAAGTAAAGAAGAAAAGGAGCTTCAAATTGGGACCAAGCACGATCGTTTTTAATCTCCCGTTCAGGAGCATTTGCATTTGGAAGGTATTTGATAGACAAGAAATTTTTGATGGAACCTACTCTATACTCCAATTGCCCCACTGCATCCCAGAGGAATGACAAACAAATGATTTTTCTAGAGCAAGTGAAGGGGATCATGAACTTCCAATTGGGACCAAGTACGACCTTTTCTAAACTCACGTTCAGGGGCATTTACTTTCAGAAGTTATTTAAAAGACAAGAAATTTTTGATGGAACCTACACTATACTCTAATCGCTTTTTCTTTGCTTGTCAGCCGAACATTAAAAAGATATTTACAGAACAAGTAAAGGGGAAAAGAAGCTTCAAATTGGGACCAAGCAGGATCGTTTCTAAACTCCCGTTCAGGAGCATTTGCATTTGATAGACAAGAAATTTTTGATGGAACCTACTCTATACTCCAATTGCCCCACTGCATCCCAGAGGCAAGACAAACAAATGATTTTTCTAGAGCAGGTGAAGGGGATCATGAACTTAAAATTGGGATCAAGCACGACCTTTTCTAATCTCACATTCAGGTGCATTTACTTTCAGAAGTTATTTAAAAGACAAGAAATTTTTGATGGAACCTATACTATACTCTAATCGCTTTTTCTTTGCTTGTTAGCCGAACATTAAAAAGATATTTACGGAACAAGTAAAGGGGAAAAGGAGCTTCAAATTGGGACCAAGCACGATCGTTTTTAATTTCCCGTTCAGGAGCATTTTCATTTTGGAGGTATTTGGTAGACAATAAATTTTTGATGGAACCTACTCTATACTCCAATTGCCCCACTGCATCCCAGAGGCAAGACAAACAAATGATTTTTCTAGAGCAAGTGAAGGGGATCATGAACTTTAAATTGGGATCAAGCACGACCTTTTCTAATCTCACGTTTAGGGGCTTTTACTTTCAGAAGTTATTTAAAAGACAAGAAATTTTTGATGGAACCTACACTATACTCTAATCGCTTTTTCTTTGCTTGTTAGCCGAACATTAAAAAGATATTTACAGAACAAGTAAAGAGGAAAAGGAGCTTCAAATTGGGACCAAGCACGATCGTTTTTAATCTCCTGTTCAGGAGCATTGGCATTTGGAAGGTATTTGATAGACAAGAAATTTTTGATGGAACCTACTCTATACTCCAATTGCCCCACTGCATCCCAGAGGCAAGACAAACAAATGATTTTTCTAGAGGAAGTGAAGGGGATCATGAACTTTAAATTGGGATCAAGCACGACCTTTTCTAATCTCACGTTTAGGGGCTTTTACTTTCAGAAGTTATTTAAAAGACAAGAAATTTTTGATGGAACCTACACTATACTCTAATCGCTTTTTCTTTGCTTGTTAGCCGAACATTAAAAAGATATTTACAGAACAAGTAAAGAAGAAAAGGAGCTTCAAATTGGGACCAAGCACGATCGTTTCTAATCTCCCGTTCAGGAGCATTTGCATTTGGAAGGTTTTTGATAGACAAGAAATTTTTGATGGAACCTACTCTATACTCCAATTGCCCCACTGCATCCCAGAGGCAAGACAAACAAATGATTTTTCTAGAGCAAGTGAAGGGGATCATGAACTTTAAATTGGGATCAAGCACGACCTTTTCTAATCTCACGTTTAGGGGCTTTTACTTTCAGAAGTTATTTAAAAGACAAGAAATTTTTGATGGAACCTACACTATACTCTAATCGCTTTTTCTTTGCTTGTTAGCCGAACATTAAAAAGATATTTACAGAACAAGTAAAGAAGAAAAGGAGCTTCAAATTGGGACCAAGCACGATCGTTTCTAATCTCCCGTTCAGGAGCATTTGCATTTGGAAGGTATTTGATAGACAAGAAATTTTTGATGGAACCTACTCTATACTCCAATTGCCCCACTGCATCCCAGAGGCAAGACAAACAAATGATTTTTCTAGAGCAAGTGAAGGGGATAATGAACTTCAAATTGGGACCAAGCACGACCTTTTCTAATCTCACATTCAGGTGCATTTACTTTCAGAAGTTTTTTAAAAGACAAGAAATTTTTGATGGAACCTACACTATACTCTAATCGCTTTTTCTTTGCTTGTTAGCCGAACATTAAAAAGATATTTACAGAACAAGTAAAGAAGAAAAGGAGCTTCAAATTGGGACCAAGCAGGATCGTTTCTAATCTCCCGTTCAGGAGCATTTGCATTTGGAAGGTATTTGATAGACAAGAAATTTTTGATGGAACCTACTCTATACTCCAATTGCCCCACTGCATCCCAGAGGAATGACAAACAAATGATTTTTCTAGAGCAAGTGAAGGGGATCATGAACTTTAAATTGGGATCAAGCACGACCTTTTCTAATCTCACGTTTAGGGGCTTTTACTTTCAGAAGTTATTTAAAAGACAAGAAATTTTTGATGGAACCTACACTATACTCTAATCGCTTTTTCGAGATATTTCAGGAACAAGTAAAGAAGAAAAGGAGCTTCAAATTGGGACCAAGCACGATCGTTTCTAATCTCCCGTTCAGGAGCATTTGCATTTGGAAGGTTTTTGATAGACAAGAAATTTTTGATGGAACCTACTCTATACTCCAATTGCCCCACTGCATCCCAGAGGCAAGACAAACAAATGATTTTTCTAGAGCAAGTGAAGGGGATCATGAACTTTAAATTGGGATCAAGCACGACCTTTTCTAATCTCACGTTTAGGGGCTTTTACTTTCAGAAGTTATTTAAAAGACAAGAAATTTTTGATGGAACCTACACTATACTCTAATCGCTTTTTCTTTGCTTGTTAGCCGAACATTAAAAAGATATTTACAGAACAAGTAAAGAAGAAAAGGAGCTTCAAATTGGGACCAAGCACGATCGTTTTTAATCTCCCGTTCAGGAGCATTTGCATTTGGAAGGTATTTGATAGACAAGAAATTTTTGATGGAACCTACTCTATACTCCAATTGCCCCACTGCATCCCAGAGGAATGACAAACAAATGATTTTTCTAGAGCAAGTGAAGGGGATCATGAACTTCCAATTGGGACCAAGTACGACCTTTTCTAAACTCACGTTCAGGGGCATTTACTTTCAGAAGTTATTTAAAAGACAAGAAATTTTTGATGGAACCTACACTATACTCTAATCGCTTTTTCTTTGCTTGTCAGCCGAACATTAAAAAGATATTTACAGAACAAGTAAAGGGGAAAAGGAGCTTCAAATTGGGACCAAGCAGGATCGTTTCTAAACTCCCGTTCAGGAGCATTTGCATTTGATAGACAAGAAATTTTTGATGGAACCTACTCTATACTCCAATTGCCCCACTGCATCCCAGAGGCAAGACAAACAAATGATTTTTCTAGAGCAGGTGAAGGGGATCATGAACTTAAAATTGGGATCAAGCACGACCTTTTCTAATCTCACATTCAGGTGCATTTACTTTCAGAAGTTATTTAAAAGACAAGAAATTTTTGATGGAACCTATACTATACTCTAATCGCTTTTTCTTTGCTTGTTAGCCGAACATTAAAAAGATATTTACGGAACAAGTAAAGAAGAAAAGGAGCTTCAAATTGGGACCAAGCACGATCGTTTCTAATCTCCCGTTCAGGAGCATTTGCATTTGGAAGGTATTTGATAGAGAAGAAATTTTTGATGGAACCTACTCTATACTCCAATTGCCCCACTGCATCCCAGAGGCAAGACAAACAAATGATTTTTCTAGAGCAAGTGAAGGGGATAATGAACTTCAAATTGGGACCAAGCACGACCTTTTCTAATCTCACATTCAGGTGCATTTACTTTCAGAAGTTTTTTAAAAGACAAGAAATTTTTGATGGAACCTACACTATACTCTAATCGCTTTTTCTTTGCTTGTTAGCCGAACATTAAAAAGATATTTACAGAACAAGTAAAGAAGAAAAGGAGCTTCAAATTGGGACCAAGCAGGATCGTTTCTAATCTCCCGTTCAGGAGCATTTGCATTTGGAAGGTATTTGATAGACAAGAAATTTTTGATGGAACCTACTCTATACTCCAATTGCCCCACTGCATCCCAGAGGAATGACAAACAAATGATTTTTCTAGAGCAAGTGAAGGGGATCATGAACTTCCAATTGGGACCAAGTACGACCTTTTCTAAACTCACGTTCAGGGGCGTTTACTTTCAGAAGTTATTTAAAAGACAAGAAATTTTTGATGGAACCTACACTATACTCTAATCGCTTTTTCTTTGCTTGTCAGCCGAACATTAAAAAGATATTTACAGAACAAGTAAAGGGGAAAAGGAGCTTCAAATTGGGACCAAGCAGGATCGTTTCTAAACTCCCGTTCAGGAGCATTTGCATTTGATAGACAAGAAATTTTTGATGGAACCTACTCTATACTCCAATTGCCCCACTGCATCCCAGAGGCAAGACAAACAAATGATTTTTCTAGAGCAGGTGAAGGGGATCATGAACTTAAAATTGGGATCAAGCACGACCTTTTCTAATCTCACATTCAGGTGCATTTACTTTCAGAAGTTATTTAAAAGACAAGAAATTTTTGATGGAACCTATACTATACTCTAATCGCTTTTTCTTTGCTTGTTAGCCGAACATTAAAAAGATATTTACGGAACAAGTAAAGGGGAAAAGGAGCTTCAAATTGGGACCAAGCACGATCGTTTTTAATTTCCCGTTCAGGAGCATTTTCATTTTGGAGGTATTTGGTAGACAATAAATTTTTGATGGAACCTACTCTATACTCCAATTGCCCCACTGCATCACAGAGGCAAGACAAACAAATTTTTTTTCTAGAGCAATTGAAAAAGATCATGAACTTCAAATTGGGACCAAGCACGACCTTTTCTAATCTCACATTCAGGTGCATTTACTTTCAGAAGTTTTTTAAAAGACAAGAAATTTTTGATGGAACCTACACTATACTCTAATCGCTTTTTCTTTGCTTGTTAGCCGAACATTAAAAAGATATTTACAGAACAAGTAAAGAAGAAAAGGAGCTTCAAATTGGGACCAAGCACGATCGTTTTTAATCTCCCGTTCAGGAGCATTTGCATTTGGAAGGTATTTGATAGACAAGAAATTTTTGATGGAACCTACTCTATACTCCAATTGCCCCACTGCATCCCAGAGGAATGACAAACAAATGATTTTTCTAGAGCAAGTGAAGGGGATCATGAACTTCCAATTGGGACCAAGTACGACCTTTTCTAAACTCACGTTCAGGGGCATTTACTTTCAGAAGTTATTTAAAAGACAAGAAATTTTTGATGGAACCTACACTATACTCTAATCGCTTTTTCTTTGCTTGTCAGCCGAACATTAAAAAGATATTTACAGAACAAGTAAAGGGGAAAAGGAGCTTCAAATTGGGACCAAGCACGATCGTTTCTAAACTCCCGTTCAGGAGCATTTGCATTTGATAGACAAGAAATTTTTGATGGAACCTACTCTATACTCCAATTGCCCCACTGCATCCCAGAGGCAAGACAAACAAATGATTTTTCTAGAGCAAGTGAAGGGGATCATGAACTTTAAATTGGGATCAAGCACGACCTTTTCTAATCTCACGTTTAGGGGCTTTTACTTTCAGAATTTATTTAAAAGACAAGAAATTTTTGATGGAACCTACACTATCTTCTAATCGCTTTTTCTTTGCTTTTTAGCCGAACATTAAAAAGATATTTACAGAACAAGTAAAGGGGAAAAGGAGCTTCAAATTGGGACCAAGCACGACCTTTACTAATCTCACATTCAGGTGCATTTACTTTCAGAAGTTTTTTATAAGACAAGAAATTTTTGATGGAACCTACACTATACTCTAATCGCTTTTTCTTTGCTTGTTAGCCGAACATTAAAAAGATATTTACAGAACAAGTAAAGAAGAAAAGGAGCTTCAAATTGGGACCAAGCACGATCGTTTTTAATCTCCCGTTCAGGAGCATTTGCATTTGGAAGGTATTTGATAGACAAGAAATTTTTGATGGAACCTACTCTATACTCCAATTGCCCCACTGCATCCCAGAGGCAAGACAAACAAATGATTTTTCTAGAGCAAGGAAGGGGATCATGAACTTTAAATTGGGATCAAGCACGACCTTTTCTAATCTCACGTTTAGGGGCTTTTACTTTCAGAAGTTATTTAAAAGACAAGAAATTTTTGATGGAACCTACACTATACTCTAATCGCTTTTTCTTTGCTTGTTAGCCGAACATTAAAAAGATATTTACAGAACAAGTAAAGGGGAAAAGGAGCTTCAAATTGGGACCAAGCACGACCTTTACTAATCTCACATTCAGGTGCATTTACTTTCAGAAGTTTTTTAAAAGACAAGAAATTTTTGATGGAACCTACACTATACTCTAATCGCTTTTTCTTCTTTGTTAGCCGAACATTAAAAAGATATTTACAGAACAAGTAAAGAAGAAAAGGAGCTTCAAATTGGGACCAAGCACGATCGTTTTTAATCTCCCGTTCAGGAGCATTTGCATTTGGAAGGTATTTGATAGACAAGAAATTTTTGATGGAACCTACTCTATACTCCAATTGCCCCACTGCATCCCAGAGGAATGACAAACAAATGATTTTTCTAGAGCAAGTGAAGGGGATCATGAACTTCCAATTGGGACCAAGTACGACCTTTTCTAAACTCACGTTCAGGGGCATTTACTTTCAGAAGTTATTTAAAAGACAAGAAATTTTTGATGGAACCTACACTATACTCTAATCGCTTTTTCTTTGCTTGTCAGCCGAACATTAAAAAGATATTTACAGAACAAGTAAAGGGGAAAAGGAGCTTCAAATTGGGACCAAGCAGGATCGTTTCTAAACTCCCGTTCAGGAGCATTTGCATTTGATAGACAAGAAATTTTTGATGGAACCTACTCTATACTCCAATTGCCCCACTGCATCCCAGAGGCAAGACAAACAAATGATTTTTCTAGAGCAGGTGAAGGGGATCATGAACTTAAAATTGGGATCAAGCACGACCTTTTCTAATCTCACATTCAGGTGCATTTACTTCCAGAAGTTATTTAAAAGACAAGAAATTTTTGATGGAACCTATACTATACTCTAATCGCTTTTTCTTTGCTTGTTAGCCGAACATTAAAAAGATATTTACGGAACAAGTAAAGGGGAAAAGGAGCTTCAAATTGGGACCAAGCACGATCGTTTTTAATTTCCCGTTCAGGAGCATTTTCATTTTGGAGGTATTTGGTAGACAATAAATTTTTGATGGAACCTACTCTATACTCCAATTGCCCCACTGCATCACAGAGGCAAGACAAACAAATTTTTTTTCTAGAGCAATTGAAAAAGATCATGAACTTCAAATTGGGACCAAGCACGACCTTTTCTAATCTCACATTCAGGTGCATTTACTTTCAGAAGTTTTTTAAAAGACAAGAAATTTTTGATGGAACCTACACTATACTCTAATCGCTTTTTCTTTGCTTGTTAGCCGAACATTAAAAAGATATTTACAGAACAAGTAAAGAAGAAAAGGAGCTTCAAATTGGGACCAAGCACGATCGTTTTTAATCTCCCGTTCAGGAGCATTTGCATTTGGAAGGTATTTGATAGACAAGAAATTTTTGATGGAACCTACTCTATACTCCAATTGCCCCACTGCATCCCAGAGGAATGACAAACAAATGATTTTTCTAGAGCAAGTGAAGGGGATCATGAACTTCCAATTGGGACCAAGTACGACCTTTTCTAAACTCACGTTCAGGGGCATTTACTTTCAGAAGTTATTTAAAAGACAAGAAATTTTTGATGGAACCTACACTATACTCTAATCGCTTTTTCTTTGCTTGTCAGCCGAACATTAAAAAGATATTTACAGAACAAGTAAAGGGGAAAAGGAGCTTCAAATTGGGACCAAGCAGGATCGTTTCTAAACTCCCGTTCAGGAGCATTTGCATTTGATAGACAAGAAATTTTTGATGGAACCTACTCTATACTCCAATTGCCCCACTGCATCCCAGAGGCAAGACAAACAAATGATTTTTCTAGAGCAAGTGAAGGGGATCATGAACTTTAAATTGGGATCAAGCACGACCTTTTCTAATCTCACGTTTAGGGGCTTTTACTTTCAGAAGTTATTTAAAAGACAAGAAATTTTTGATGGAACCTACACTATACTCTAATCGCTTTTTCTTTGCTTTTTAGCCGAACATTAAAAAGATATTTACAGAACAAGTAAAGGGGAAAAGGAGCTTCAAATTGGGACCAAGCACGACCTTTACTAATCTCACATTCAGGTGCATTTACTTTCAGAAGTTTTTTAAAAGACAAGAAATTTTTGATGGAACCTACACTATACTCTAATCGCTTTTTCTTTGCTTGTTAGCCGAACATTAAAAAGATATTTACAGAACAAGTAAAGAAGAAAAGGAGCTTCAAATTGGGACCAAGCACGATCGTTTTTAATCTCCCGTTCAGGAGCATTTGCATTTGGAAGGTATTTGATAGACAAGAAATTTTTGATGGAACCTACTCTATACTCCAATTGCCCCACTGCATCCCAGAGGCAAGACAAACAAATGATTTTTCTAGAGCAAGGAAGGGGATCATGAACTTTAAATTGGGATCAAGCACGACCTTTTCTAATCTCACGTTTAGGGGCTTTTACTTTCAGAAGTTATTTAAAAGACAAGAAATTTTTGATGGAACCTACACTATACTCTAATCGCTTTTTCTTTGCTTGTTAGCCGAACATTAAAAAGATATTTACAGAACAAGTAAAGGGGAAAAGGAGCTTCAAATTGGGACCAAGCACGACCTTTACTAATCTCACATTCAGGTGCATTTACTTTCAGAAGTTTTTTAAAAGACAAGAAATTTTTGATGGAACCTACACTATACTCTAATCGCTTTTTCTTCTTTGTTAGCCGAACATTAAAAAGATATTTACAGAACAAGTAAAGAAGAAAAGGAGCTTCAAATTGGGACCAAGCACGATCGTTTTTAATCTCCCGTTCAGGAGCATTTGCATTTGATAGACAAGAAATTTTTGATGGAACCTACTCTATACTCCAATTGCCCCACTGCATCCCAGAGGCAAGACAAACAAATGATTTTTCTAGAGCAGGTGAAGGGGATCATGAACTTAAAATTGGGATCAAGCACGATCGTTTTTAATTTCCCGTTCAGGAGCATTTTCATTTTGGAGGTATTTGGTAGACAATAAATTTTTGATGGAACCTACTCTATACTCCAATTGCCCCACTGCATCACAGAGGCAAGACAAACAAATTTTTTTTCTAGAGCAATTGAAAAAGATCATGAACTTCAAATTGGGACCAAGCACGACCTTTTCTAATCTCACATTCAGGTGCATTTACTTTCAGAAGTTTTTTAAAAGACAAGAAATTTTTGATGGAACCTACACTATACTCTAATCGCTTTTTCTTTGCTTGTTAGCCGAACATTAAAAAGATATTTACAGAACAAGTAAAGGGGAAAAGGAGCTTCAAATTGGGACCAAGCAGGATCGTTTCTAATCTCCCGTTCAGGAGCATTTGCATTTGGAAGGTATTTGATAGACAAGAAATTTTTGATGGAACCTACTCTATACTCCAATTGCCCCACTGCATCCCAGAGGCAAGTGTAACGGTAAGTCGGATGTTACCATCCTTCCGGCCGCTACTAATATAATTAATAATAATAAACGTAACGAGGGCGGCTTTGAACTCACGACGTGTATTACTGTTACTAACTGAGTAAAATAACAAGCACAAAAAGGGGGAGAATAACTAACACGATATAAGAATATAAGAAGAGAGTTAGGCTAGGATAAGCTTACTACTGGTCCGGTATTCGACTCGCTGTCCGTCGATTCAGCAGGTGCGTGCCGGTCACTATAGCGAAAAGAACTGGCCAAGAGGGCAAGAATCACGGGGGTTATATAGTGGGTTAATTAGGCCGTGACCCGTTTCAGAGAGGAAGCATAGGGAAAACAAAAGGAGTAATTCACCTTTTAATGTCCCTGTGTTAGGCCTACCCCGAAATCGATTGACACTTCTGTCAAGGCAATGTCAACATTCTTTGGGGTGGGTTTAACAAGGGGAAAGAGTTCTACTTTAGTATGAATTTATAGAAAAAGGTCGCAAGATTTATGGCAGAAAGTGGTCGAGTCGCTCACGAGGTCGCGGTCGCGTGCTATTGGGGTCGGGAGGTGAAACGGGGGTGAAAGTCCGGGCAGGTTGTAACGTTTAGGTGGAAGGTGTTGTAATGTTGAGCGTGAGATGGCGTTCCGTTACATAACTCGGGGTCCCGGAAGATTACGTCCCGTAATCTAAGAAAACGTTACGGTCTTCTATGGTGGAATTCTTGTAGTTCGATATCTTCAGAGTTCCGGCGAGACATTGGTCGTGGGTAGGATGGCGAACGGGTTTTGCAGAGGAGGCTATAGAGCATTCCGCAGCATCCGAATGCGTAACAGTAGCGGGCTAGTAGTAGTCCGCCTCCGGTGAGAACTCCAAGGAAAGAAAATATTTTGAATTTTTCCCAAAAGCTTGAGAATGTTGTTTTTGTTGGAGAAGGTTTTTCTGCGGCGGTGATTAGGACTGTTGCGGTGCTATGCGTTTGTCTCGGGTCGCCTGGGAGGGAGATCGGCGAGTGCTCGTTCATCGCTGCAGCAATATCAGCCATGATGTTTATGTGGTCGTGTGTTGCGTCGGTGTAGGCCGGGTTGTTTCGGGGTTGAATACGAATGGGTTTACGTCTTCAAATCGGAAGGAATGTGAAAGTTCTGCCAATGGAACTATTATTTTCGGGTAGATTTCGTTCCAAGAATTATTTTGGTAGACGTGGGGTTTTCCGTTAAAGTTGACGAAACCGGTAGTCCAATAGCATGGATTGTAGGCTACTAGTTCCCATCCGTCTTGATTGATGGTGTAATTCTTGAAGCGGGGTTGTGCTCCGCATTTAGTTACTTCGGTTGAAAAGTCTACGGCCGTTGGCAAGCATTTAACGGCTGTGACAGTATTGCCACGAGCGGTCAGTTTTGTGCACTTAGGGAGATCAAGGTGGGATGCAGCCAGCCAGCCGTTGTACTGCGCTGTGGATGCGGCTTGATCGTGTCTCGTTTTCCTAAGGTCACATTGTAGGCTTCTGATTGCTCGTGCGAGTTCGTTTTCTTGAAAAAGTAATTGGTCCTTGATGTACTGCAGTCGACTCTGAATTTCAAAGTTGAAAGCTTCGGTTGTTGATGATTTATTAGTAACTTTGGCTGTTAGATATATTTTCGGAAGTGTCGGACGCGGGTTTTTGGCTGGTTGTACTGTGATGAATAGGTCCCGTGACCCGACGATTCCGTAGGCGTCTGTTTTGTTGACACAATCAGGTACGAGGCATCTCTGGACAGGATAGACGTGGTAGGCTAGTTGTTTTTCTGAATCTTCTAACAAGTAAACGTCTTTTCTAGAGGAGTTAGACATTGTTGCGAAGCCGCTTTCTAACATCCGGATGGAATGGTCGAGTTTGGTGGCGTACTCTGGGTTCCAGATGAGTGTCAGGTGATTGTGTGAGTAATTCCCGGCGGTGATTTCGACGTGACCCAGTGGGGTGTTAACTTCGTCATCGTCGGCCTCGTGCACGAGTTTTATTTCCTCTAACATACACCCAATCGATGTTAGTTCTACTGTTTGTAACCAGTAGGTCTTGAGTGGTGGTTGGTTCGTGTGTGTCCATTTTCCGTCGGCAAACGTCATTGGTTCGCCGTCGCAACGTTTCGAACCTTTCATTACTTGGCATTCTTCAGGTGAAGTATCCAGCGCTATTTTGTCAGGGACGGCGATGGTGTCGCCCCAAAAGGTCATTGTGACCATTTTAATCAGTTTCCAACGTCCGCAGATGTAGGCTGGAAATGAAAGTGCTGCAGGGCGTTGAGTGTAAACGGAGTATTCCACGTAGTTTTGTTTATTTGTTCTCATCGGTGGTTCGCATTTTTCGTCCGAGAATTGAAGGAGACCTAGGGTTTTTGCGTGGGCGCAGTCGCAGACCTCGACTACGTGAGCTTGAAAATGTGGAAGGAGGAGAAGGATTTGCGCGGTGAGAAGCAGCATTTTTCTGTGACATTTAAGAATTTCGTGAGCGAAACATAAGGTTATAAAGAAAGGGTATAAGATGAAACTAAGGTTCGTCGGAGTTGAAAGCTAGGCTATAAAAGTAAAACAAAAGGGACTTAATTCGATATTATAGGGTAGATGCGGGGGTGATTCGAATTTGGTCGTCAGATGGTGCCACAAACACTTTAAGGGGGAAAATAGCAGATATGGTTTTAGTTTTTTAAGGGAGGGTTCTTTTTTTAAAGGAACAATAGGTGGCGGTGGCGGTGCATGGGGGCATGAGTATTGTTGGGGATACAGTTTTTATTCGTTTCTTGAGCACTAGATGGTGTGAGCGATTTTGGCGCGTAGTGGAAGCATTGTTTTGTTATAGAGCGTCATTGTTTTTTAGCGTCAGTTGACGCGTGGGGGATGCGGGGGAAGGTTGGTTCGTGTTAGTCCATCACCAGTAGGTTCGTGAATAGTGGTGAATACTACATTTTAATATTATTAGAGATAGTGAGACTTATTTTCTTTTTTTTATTCTTTGTATTTATTTTGTGTTTGTTTTTTTTTGTTTTGTTTAATTTTCTTGTTTTTGAGTTTGTAAGATTGGCGTTATTGTTTACTTTCTACGTTTTCAATAAAAGGAAGTGAAATGTTTGTTGTTGTTTTTTTGTGCTTTAATGGTTATTTCATTCATATATATATTGTTTTATTTTTGTTCTTAGTATGTTTAGAAAAAAATTTTTTTTTTTTTTTTTCATTTATTTATAAGTTTTTTTTTTTTGTTACGGTTGTTTTTTTTTATAAAGTAAAGACAAATTTAGAACTACGTTTGTTTTTTATTTCGAGGGTAGGCTAGTGCTCACTAGGGTTCTACAAAATAAGGTAGGGGGTGGAGTGGATTCGGGGTACTACGTAAAATTGTGAATTGTAGGAAATAATAAAAAGGTAAATATGTTGTTAGAAAAAATCGTGGGGTTGCAAAAAAATGCACAAAATGAAACATAAAAATGGAACAATGGATAAGGGTGTTGAAATCCATGCGGTGTATAGTAGAATTACGACGGTCGCTAGAAGTTTCCCGCGTCGCGCTAGTAGACGTCGCTCCATCTTCTTTTGGTGTCGTAGTTTCCTGACGATGCTTTCGGCTGTGTCCCATTCGCACAGCTTGGTTGTGCTGCAGTAGGACACAGGTAACTTGTAGAATGTTTTCTTCGTAAGATGGTTTTCTGCTTTGGCTTTGGTGACCGGGTCCAGGTCCTGGATCACCATTGCCAATTCGTCGTCGTTGTCTTCCCGGCTCCAATCGCTTGGTTTTTGAAAAACTTGTAATCCTCTAGGTAGTCCGTAGGAATAGCGGGGTCGGGGGGTCGATCCGGCGTTGTCGGTGAACTCCATTTCGTATTCGGACTTAAGGTGTGTGTGGTTTGTAGGGAGTTTCGGAAGTTTGTGTTTGTCCTGCGTTGTTTTGGATGGCTATATATAGGGGCGAAGTGGTGGAGGGTGCTGGTTTTGGCGTCGTCCACGTGGATGGCATTTGTGTGGGGGGGGGGGGACGTCCGGCGTGTCACGGGCGGCGAAGGTCAGCGGTCAACCGTCTTGGACGTTTAAATTTATGCTATTCTTCTTTATTGATTTTGGTTTCGTGTTCCGTCGAAGGGTTAGTGTCTTGTAGAGGGGAAAAATTTTTTTCTAATACTCCTCAATGAATCGTTTGGGTCGCCCTAGTAGTCGTACGGGCCTCAGATTTTGTCTGTGTCTCTCGGGTATAGGCGTAGCAGGTACTTCTCTTCCGCGACCGTCCTTTGGCAGGTAGATTTCGGGGGGATCAGTTTGCTGTTGTCCGGTGTGTTCGGGTATAAAGGGTTGGGAGTCGAATAAGAAGGGTGGGATGATCCAATCGTCTGTTGGTGTCAAGTCGGGTGGACCTGTTTGTGAGGCCGTTCTTTCTTCGTTTTGATTGCTAGCCGCGATTTCGATATTGTCGTTTATTTGATGGTCTTCGTTGTCAATGTTTTCGAGGGGTGGGTCGTCGAGTGACCCATCGCCTTGGTCGATGACCGGGCAAGGTTCGTCTTTCCATAACATTGTTTCGTATAAGGGCTTAAGTCTGTTTATGTGAACGCGTTGTTCCTTATACGAGTTATTCGCAATATCGACTGTACAATTATTGAAGACCTTAATAATTCTATATGGGCCGCGAAATTTTGATGTGAATTTTCTATTATCGCCCTTATCAACTACTTTAACGCTTAATAATACTCTATCTCCTACTACATAATTATGTACAATAGCGCGCGTGTTGTATTGTTCCCTCTGGTGTTCGCGTGCTTTGGCACTTTCTTCGCGTACGCGTTGGAAGCTAAACCTAAGACGTTCTATCATTGAGCCGATATAATCCGAGGAGGAAGGTACTGGCTCCGGAATAGCGTCGAGGAAATGATTAATAGCTACGTTTGGGTCTCTTCCGTGGAGGAGGTAGTACGGTGATTCTAAAGTTGACGAATGAATAGAAGCGCGATACGCAAAGCATACGTCGCCTAACATTTCTTCCCAATTGTGATGCGCGCCGTCGTCTAATTCCTTTCTTAACATTGTGGTGAGAGTTCGATTAAATCTCTCTGTTTCTCCATTACTAGCTGGGTTGTAAGCGGTAGTTAGGCGTTGTTCAATATGGAGGGTGGCGCAAAAGGATCGAAACAATTTAGACGTGAAGTTGGTACCTCGGTCTGAAACTACTATCTTTGGTGGGCCATGTCTTTGAACAATGTTTTTGTAAAAACAATCGATCGTTGTAACAGCCGTTTGGTCAGGTAGGGCTATTGCCTCGACCCATTTACTGAAATAATCCGTCATGACCATGACGAATTTATTCCCGTTTGGCGAGGCCGGTCGGATTGGGCCTAAAAAGTCCATCCCAATAACTTGAAATGGTGCGGTAGCTAACTCGTGCGGGTGTAACTTGGCACGTAATCGTGATGGTGTGTTTGCGATGCATATTTCACATGTTGCGCAGTATTCTTTGATGTCGGACCGCATTGTAGGCCAATAGTAGTTTCTTTTGACTTTCAGGTAAGTGCGCAGGTAGGCGAGGTGGCCAGAAAGGGGGCGTCATGGAGGGCTTTTAAAACTAGGGGACGTAAAGAGAGGGGCAAGACTACCTGATAGGCTACGGTATTTCTTCTATTTGTTTTAGTCGAGGGTTCTATTCTAAACAAAACATTGTTAATTATTTGATAAAAGTCAATTTCTTTAACCCAAATTGGAGGTTTGGCCGCGTTGGGTGGAGAGAGTTCTCCGCTATCCAAATAATGCCTAATTTCTATACAAAGAGGGTCTTTAGATTGTTGTTTGATTATTTCATTCTCCCTTTCAGGTTGAACGCTTGTGGTGTCGCCGCACTCCTCTGTGGTGTCTTCGTTTAGCTGAACGAGCGCAATCTTTATTCGAGACAGGCAGTCCGCGTTCTGGTGAATGCGACCAGGCCTATACTTAATTTTATAGTTTGTACCTGCTAACAAAACCGCCCAACGGCCTAGGCGACCGTTGCTATCTTTTTGATCTTCAAGCCATTGTAAGGGCCTGTGGTCGCTGACTACAGTGAATGGTTTGTCGAGGAGATAGTGACGGAAATGTTTGATGGCCTCTACTACAGCAAGTGCTTCTTTTTCTACTGTCGCGTATTTTAGCTCCGGCTTTTTCAATTGTTTGCTGAAATAGGCTATTACGACTTCGTTTTTGTTTTGAATCTGAGAGAGAACTGCGCCGATTCCATAATCACACGCGTCCGTGAATAACAAAAATTCTCGATTGAAGTCTGGATAGGCTAAAATTGGTGGGGTGATCAGGCAGGTACGGAGCTTTTCGAAGGCTACCTGATCGTCATTGGTCCAGGTAAAAGGTAATTTACTCGCGTCTTTCTTTGTCTTAGCTGTGAGGGGTCGAGCGATCGAGCCGAACTCCTTGATAAATCGTCTATAATACCCAGCTAGGCCTAGAAAAGAACGAACCTCGTCTACGGAAGTGGGTGTTTTATAGTTGGCGATTTTATCGATTTTGCTTGGGTCAGGCGCGATGCCCGCTGATGATATTATGTGGCCTAAATAACTAACGGATTCTTTGATAAATTGGCATTTATTACGTTTTAATCGAAGACCAGCTTTTTTAATTAGTTCGAATACTTCTCTAATATCTTTAAGGTGTTGGTCGAAAGTGTCGCTGAAAATAATAACGTCGTCTAGATAAACTAATGCCTTTTTTCCTAAGACGTCTCTCAGGATGTAATTCATTAATCTCTGAAATGTGGCTGGCGCGTTACATAAACCGAAAGCCATGCGATTAAATTCGTAAAGATTGTTTTCTACTACAAAAGCGGTTTTTTCTTTTGAACTTTCGTCGAGCTCAATCTGCCAGTAGCCTGAAGCCAGGTCGAGTGTCGTAAAAAATTTCTTTTCGTGTAGGCTATCGAGGGTGTCGTCGATGCGCGGCAGGGGGAAGGAATCCTTTTTTGTTAAATTATTTAGTCTTCTATAGTCTACACAAAAACGTTGTTCACCACTTTTCTTTTCTACTAAAATAACAGGGGCAGCCCACGGGGATGTTGAGGGTCGTATTACGTTTGAGTCCATCATTTCCTTTATCTGTCTTTCCATTTCTTCTTTCTGTCCCCGCGTCGCTCTGTAGGGTCGTAGTCTGATAGGGCCATAGCCTTGGGTATCGATGTTGTGTTTAATTAGTCCTGTACTTCCTAGTTGGGAGTCTTTGGAAGCGAACAAGTCGTCAAAATCGTTTAATAGATCGATTAACGGCTGCTCAAATTGAGGGTCTACGTCTAGCTTTTGGGATTGATCAGCTACGTCTGTCTCGAAAGGTGTCGGTTTAAACGTATCGGTGACGTCAATTTTTCCGATGACGTTGTAAGAGAACTCGACGCTACCGAGGGTTAGGTCCCTTGGCAAAACAATAGGCCTATTTGAGGCATTCTCCACCAATATCTTGTATATTCCTTCAGCATTAGTCTCATTAACAAAACTTTCTATTTTAATTCCATTTGGTAACTCTTTAGCCGGCGTAAAAATAAATTTCTTCTGCGGTAAAAATTCAATGTTTCCTTTCATTCTAACATAACAGACCTGCGCGGACAGGGGGAACGTTATCACCCTACTGGCCGAGGCCAAAACTGTATCGGCCGTGTGAACAGAGTTAGATTCATATTCATCACGCGATAAAAATATCGTTTTACTACGTCCGTCTAACACAAATTCATGTTTGAACGCTGCGTCTAGACCTAAAATACATGCTTCAGAAATACCGCTTGTAACAATAAATTCTTGTTCTAATATATCGTCGCCGTATCGCACCGGCAGAATAATTTTTCCCATAGTAAATAGCCTATTATTGTGCACATCAAATAGGTCAACGTCGGCTTTAGCGCAAATTCTTTGTTTTTCCGACGGCAATTTTCTAAAAATTTTCTCGTGTAATAAACTTCTGGCAGCGCCCGTGTCAAATAATGCTAAAAATGGAATATCATGAATGGAAAGTGAGATTCGCGGTGGAGAACCGTGTGCGAATGCAGTTATCTGTGCGACTTGTCGGGATTTTGTGGGGCTAATAGGCCTACTACCAACTGACCCGATGTCACAGTTGGTGATTAGGCGTTTCCCTGGGTCTGTTGAGGACCCGGAATATTAGGCCTATTCTGGTTTGGAGGCGCAGAACAGTCCCTAGACATGTGACCTATTCCTCGGCAGTTATAGCAGATTGGTGGCTTGCCCGATTCCAACATATTTTGCTGCAATTTTCTGCAATTTTCCTGCGTGTGGCCGCGGAATCCACAGTAATTGCATATCAAAACAGGCAGAGCAGGCCTGGGATTCGTTTGTTGCGAAGAAAATGTCGTAGGCCTATACTGATTCGATGGGAAATTAGTGAAATTCGGTTGAAAATTAGGCCTATTCTGAGATTGATAGCGGTTTGGTTGGTAATTTCCCGAAAAATTAGGCCTATTTTGCGGATTTTGAGCGCTTCTAAATGATCTATTTGGCGCGTTAGGCCTATTCGTGTAAGGAAAATTATTTTGAGTTGGTTTATCGTAATGTTTTCTTTGTGAATTTTGATTTTGAGCGGTTGAATTGAGGAAATTGACCATTGCTTCCGTAAGTTTTTGTAGGTGATCGTTGTTTTCGGGCTTATTATTTTCCGGCATCTCAGTAGAACGATTACTGTTCTTAAGATTGGACGCAATCGCGTTGACCGTATCGTTTTGTTTTTCGATCGCGGCTACTAATTGCTTGATTTCAGGAGAGTCTGTAGGCCTACACGGGTTTGACACGGCGTTAACAAATTCTCTTTTGTCCTTCTCGTCTTTATCCGCGTCCATTCTGATGGAATATTTTTGTGTTTCGGCCACCAATTCCTCAAAATTCTTGATTGGTTTGTGCCTTATTTTGTTTCTTAGAGACGGTTCTAGGCCTTGAAGGAATTTGAGTCGTAAAAATTGTAACCGTGTCGCTTCTTCTTTCTCTGAGTCGCCTTTCTTTGCTGGGTAAGCGCGTTGGAAGATAGTTTTGAGGCGGAACGCGTAGTCAAGTATTGTTTCTTGTGGTTTTCTTTCGACAGAATCAAATTTCTTTTGATAAAAATCTTCTGTTTCGTTTCCGTGGAAACGTTCGTGGAGGATATGTTTGATTTCGTCGTAGTTTTCCGTGTAACTTTCCATGATATTTTGTAAAATATCGTGGGCCTTGTCCGTCATTTTAGTTATTAGCATATTAACTTTTTCTTCATCGTTCCAATTTGACATGGCGACAACATTTTCGAAGAGTTTTATCCATCGGTCGAATCGGGTAACGGGGCTACCAGAAAAATTAGGTAGTTGTAGAAGCATTGTGAGAGCCCGTTGGCCCTTCTGATAATCACTAAAATCTCCGACGGGAGGCAGGGTGTTAAGGTGATCGTCTATATTCTTGGAATTCATTTTGTCAGAATTATCGCTTTTATCTTCAGGTTCTGGAGTAAGGTTGTCAGGTTCGTTAGGTCCTCCGAATCTAAATCTCTGTTTTGATGTCTTGTCTGGGCTGACTGGAGAGTAATGTGGGGCTGGTTTTGAGGACGCGTCCTTCTTTGTTTCGAAATCGAAATTGTTCTTCTTTTTTGGGCTGAGTGGGTTGGTAGGGGGCTGCGGTTGGGGAGGGTTTGAGGGGTTTTCCTCCCTTCTTGGTGGCAGAAACGGCAGGTCTGTCTTAGGGAGTGCTGGTGTGTTGTTGTCGTCTGTTGTCTCGTCTGGTTGTTCAAAAGGGTTGTAACGGGGCTGCGGCTGGAAAAGTTTTGGGGGCTGTTCCTTTCTTCCCGGCGGCTGAGACGGCGGTTCTCTGGGAGGAAATGCTGGTGTGTGGTAGTTGACCGTTGTCTCGTCTGATTGGCCAAAGGGGTTGCTATGGGGCTGCGGGTAAAAGGGTTTTGAGGGCTGTTCCTCCTTTCTTGGGGGCTGAGGCAGCGGTTCTCTGATGGGAAATGCCGGCGTGTATTTGGTGTCTTTTGTCTTGTCTGGTTGCGTGATAGGGCTGGTGGGTTGTGGCACAGTTCGCTCAAAAGGAAATGATGAATTCTCGTCTCGACCAATAGGCTCTCGGGCAGGTTTCGTAGGTAGCGGCGCTCCCAAAGGAGTCTCGAAATACTCGCTTTGACTATCTCTTGTAGGCCAGCCACTCGGTGTAAACGGTGAATCAGGTATGGTAATCGGCCGAATTCCAGCTGAAAGATCTCGATGTACGACGTCTGGTGTTGTATCAGTCTTTTCGAAAGCGAGATTAGACTGGTCTCGAAAGAGCGGCCGTTCAAAGATTGGTGGTAGCGACGGGGATTTATGGGGCTGGGCGACTGGTAGGCTATTGTTTTGACGAGAGCGTGAGTCGCGTTCAGTAGTGACAGGACTGTCAATAGGTCGTGCGTCGTTCTCAGGGCGTACTCGAATAAAGGATCGGTTAATCGTCGGATTAATCCGCGGGAAAAAGGAGTCAAAGACTTCGTATCCGACTTGGGAATGTTTGACGTCGGGAGGTGGTGTAAGTCGTCTAGCGCCGTTAGTCGACTTGTCGGGCGAGAGATATTCGACGTCGTTCTTATCTCCGTGGCTAGGATAATGTCTATGTGGTGAAAGAGGATCGACTGGCTGCGGGTCGCTTGGGATGCGGGACAAGTCAAGTGATTCGACAGTATCTTGATTGATTCCGACAGGCTTGTTGTGTTGATCGTCAATAGGCGTGGAGGCTGAGGGTCTATCGGGCGGGAATCGAAATGTTGAAAGATTGTCTCTATTCGGTGGTTTAATGATAAGTTCCGTGCCATCAGTAGGTAGAACAGTGGCTAGGTCTTGTAGGCGAAAGAAATCGGCTACCTCGATGTCCTCGGTTGTAATATTAGAGGGGACAGCGGGGTTTTTATTTCGTCTAACTAAGTCTGAAATTACCGACAAAAGGGATGGAGAACTATCTACTTTCTCTTTCAAAGCACGGAAAGGGTTACGGCGTTTTTTACGCAAGATAGCTTCGGGGTTATCTACCGCTAGAACGAGAGGGGCTGCGTTGCGCTGAGAACGTGTGTTATATGGGGTAAAGGTGTGAGACGGGCGAGCTGTAAAACCTTTTTCCTTACTGGAGACGGGGCGGGCAATACTTTCAACAGCGGGGGTCACAGTATTGACAGGGAGGTCAGTTAACAATGGAATATCAAATTCAAAAGCAGTTTGATTTGGGAGACAATCCGTGCTCGAAACGCGAAATAATTTACGATTAATTTTAGGCTTAGTACCAGTAAACATCGTGAGTTAAAAGTTCAAAACCGCTGCCACCAGATGTAACGGTAAGTCGGATGTTACCATCCTTCCGGCCGCTACTAATATAATTAATAATAATAAACGTAACGAGGGCGGCTTTGAACTCACGACGTGTATTACTGTTACTAACTGAGTAAAATAACAAGCACAAAAAAGGGGGAGAATAACTAACACGATATAAGAATATAAGAAGAGAGTTAGGCTAGGATAAGCTTACTACTGGTCCGGTATTCGACTCGCTGTCCGTCGATTCAGCAGGTGCGTGCCGGTCACTATAGCGAAAAGAACTGGCCAAGAGGGCAAGAATCACGGGGGTTATATAGTGGGTTAATTAGGCCGTGACCCGTTTCAGAGAGGAAGCATAGGGAAAACAAAAGGAGTAATTCACCTTTTAATGTCCCTGTGTTAGGCCTACCCCGAAATCGATTGACACTTCTGTCAAGGCAATGTCAACATTCTTTGGGGTGGGTTTAACAAGGGGAAAGAGTTCTACTTTAGTATGAATTTATAGAAAAAGGTCGCAAGATTTATGGCAGAAAGTGGTCGAGTCGCTCACGAGGTCGCGGTCGCGTGCTATTGGGGTCGGGAGGTGAAACGGGGGTGAAAGTCCGGGCAGGTTGTAACGTTTAGGTGGAAGGTGTTGTAATGTTGAGCGTGAGATGGCGTTCCGTTACACAAGACAAACAAATGATTTTTCTAGAGCAAGGAAGGGCATGAACTTTAAATTGGGATCAAGCACGACCTTTTCTAATCTCACGGTTAGGGGCTTTTACTTTCAGAAGTTATTTAAAAGACAAGAAATTTTTGATGGAACCTACACTATACTCTAATCGCTTTTTCTTTGCTTGTTAGCCGAACATTAAAAAGATATTTACAGAACAAGTAAAGAAGAAAAGGAGCTTCAAATTGGGATCAAGCACGATCGTTTCTAATCTCCCGTTCAGGAGCATTTGCATTTGGAAGGTTTTTGATAGACAAGAAATTTTTGATGGAACCTACTCTATACTCCAATTGCCCCACTGCATCCCAGAGGCAAGACAAACAAATGATTTTTCTAGAGCAAGTGAAGGGGATCATGAACTTTAAATTGGGATCAAGCACGACCTTTTCTAATCTCACGTTTAGGGGCTTTTACTTTCAGAAGTTATTTAAAAGACAAGAAATTTTTGATGGAACCTACACTATACTCTAATCGCTTTTTCGAGATATTTCAGGAACAAGTAAAGAAGAAAAGGAGCTTCAAATTTGTAACAGATGAAAAGTCTTTCCTCTGCTACTCAGATGTTTATTCTAAACTCACACAAAATAACAATACTTAGACATATTGCGAGCCAGCTAGCTTCGAATCACATCGAGTCTGAACAGAACTCGAGAGATTCTAGGCTAGACTAGACTCTGGTGAGACACAGTGAACACTGTGCTGCTGTGTGAGGAATCACGCCGGCTTATATGGTAGGCTTAGCCAGGTCGTGACCCGTTTAGAGAGGAAGCATAGGGAAAACAAAAGGAGTAATTCACCTTTTAATGTCCCTGTGTTAGGCCTACCCCGAAATCGATTGACAGTTCTGTCAAAGCAAAGTCAACATTCTTTGGGGTGGGCTTAACACGGACAAACGTTCTACTTTCGAAAGAATTTATAGTTAAAGGTCGTCAGATTTATAGCGGAAGAAAGTCAGGTAGTCGCCCGCTCACGAGGGCAAGAAACTGTGTCTGGATCAAGGACGGTAGCAGTTGCGCACCGTTGGGGTTGAGGGTGAAGCTAGGGTGAAAGTGAAAGTAGGCCAGCCTAGATGGCATTTCGTTACAAATTGGGACCAAGCACGATCGTTTCTAATCTCCCGTTCAGGAGCATTTGCATTTGGAAGGTTTTTGATAGACAAGAAATTTTTGATGGAACCTACTCTATACTCCAATTGCCCCACTGCATCCCAGAGGCAAGACAAACAAATGATTTTTCTAGAGCAAGTGAAGGGGATCATGAACTTTAAATTGGGACCAAGCACGACCTTTTCTAATCTCACATTCAGGTGCATTTACTTTCAGAAGTTTTTTAAAAGACAAGAAATTTTTGATGGAACCTACACTATACTCTAATCGCTTTTTCTTTGCTTGTTAGCCGAACATTAAAAAGATATTTACAGAACAAGTAAAGGGGAAAAGGAGCTTCAAATTGGGACCAAGCAGGATCGTTTCTAATCTCCCGTTCAGGAGCATTTGCATTTGGAAGGTATTTGATAGACAAGAAATTTTTGATGGAACCTACTCTATACTCCAATTGCCCCACTGCATCCCAGAGGCAAGACAAACAAATGATTTTTCTAGAGCAAGGAAGGGCATGAACTTTAAATTGGGATCAAGCACGACCTTTTCTAATCTCACGGTTAGGGGCTTTTACTTTCAGAAGTTATTTAAAAGACAAGAAATTTTTGATGGAACCTACACTATACTCTAATCGCTTTTTCTTTGCTTGTTAGCCGAACATTAAAAAGATATTTACAGAACAAGTAAAGAAGAAAAGGAGCTTCAAATTGGGATCAAGCACGATCGTTTCTAATCTCCCGTTCAGGAGCATTTGCATTTGGAAGGTTTTTGATAGACAAGAAATTTTTGATGGAACCTACTCTATACTCCAATTGCCCCACTGCATCCCAGAGGCAAGACAAACAAATGATTTTTCTAGAGCAAGTGAAGGGGATCATGAACTTTAAATTGGGATCAAGCACGACCTTTTCTAATCTCACGTTTAGGGGCTTTTACTTTCAGAAGTTATTTAAAAGACAAGAAATTTTTGATGGAACCTACACTATACTCTAATCGCTTTTTCGAGATATTTCAGGAACAAGTAAAGAAGAAAAGGAGCTTCAAATTGGGACCAAGCACGATCGTTTCTAATCTCCCGTTCAGGAGCATTTGCATTTGGAAGGTTTTTGATAGACAAGAAATTTTTGATGGAACCTACTCTATACTCCAATTGCCCCACTGCATCCCAGAGGCAAGACAAACAAATGATTTTTCTAGAGCAAGTGAAGGGGATCATGAACTTTAAATTGGGATCAAGCACGACCTTTTCTAATCTCACGTTTAGGGGCTTTTACTTTCAGAAGTTATTTAAAAGACAAGAAATTTTTGATGGAACCTACACTATACTCTAATCGCTTTTTCTTTGCTTGTTAGCCGAACATTAAAAAGATATTTACAGAACAAGTAAAGGGGAAAAGGAGCTTCAAATTGGGACCAAGCACGACCTTTACTAATCTCACATTCAGGTGCATTTACTTTCAGAAGTTTTTTAAAAGACAAGAAATTTTTGATGGAACCTACACTATACTCTAATCGCTTTTTCTTCTTTGTTAGCCGAACATTAAAAAGATATTTACAGAACAAGTAAAGAAGAAAAGGAGCTTCAAATTGGGACCAAGCACGATCGTTTTTAATCTCCCGTTCAGGAGCATTTGCATTTGGAAGGTATTTGATAGACAAGAAATTTTTGATGGAACCTACTCTATACTCCAATTGCCCCACTGCATCCCAGAGGAATGACAAACAAATGATTTTTCTAGAGCAAGTGAAGGGGATCATGAACTTCCAATTGGGACCAAGTACGACCTTTTCTAAACTCACGTTCAGGGGCATTTACTTTCAGAAGTTATTTAAAAGACAAGAAATTTTTGATGGAACCTACACTATACTCTAATCGCTTTTTCTTTGCTTGTCAGCCGAACATTAAAAAGATATTTACAGAACAAGTAAAGGGGAAAAGGAGCTTCAAATTGGGACCAAGCAGGATCGTTTCTAAACTCCCGTTCAGGAGCATTTGCATTTGATAGACAAGAAATTTTTGATGGAACCTACTCTATACTCCAATTGCCCCACTGCATCCCAGAGGAATGACAAACAAATGATTTTTCTAGAGCAAGTGAAGGGGATCATGAACTTCCAATTGGGACCAAGTACGACCTTTTCTAAACTCACGTTCAGGGGCATTTACTTTCAGAAGTTATTTAAAAGACAAGAAATTTTTGATGGAACCTACACTATACTCTAATCGCTTTTTCTTTGCTTGTCAGCCGAACATTAAAAAGATATTTACAGAACAAGTAAAGGGGAAAAGGAGCTTCAAATTGGGACCAAGCAGGATCGTTTCTAAACTCCCGTTCAGGAGCATTTGCATTTGATAGACAAGAAATTTTTGATGGAACCTACTCTATACTCCAATTGCCCCACTGCATCCCAGAGGCAAGACAAACAAATGATTTTTCTTGAGCAGGTGAAGGGGATCATGAACTTAAAATTGGGATCAAGCACGACCTTTTCTAATCTCACATTCAGGTGCATTTACTTTCAGAAGTTATTTAAAAGACAAGAAATTTTTGATGGAACCTATACTATACTCTAATCGCTTTTTCTTTGCTTGTTAGCCGAACATTAAAAAGATATTTACGGAACAAGTAAAGAAGAAAAGGAGCTTCAAATTGGGACCAAGCACGATCGTTTCTAATCTCCCGTTCAGGAGCATTTGCATTTGGAAGGTATTTGATAGACAAGAAATTTTTGATGGAACCTACTCTATACTCCAATTGCCCCACTGCATCCCAGAGGCAAGACAAACAAATGATTTTTCTAGAGCAAGTGAAGGGGATAATGAACTTCAAATTGGGACCAAGCACGACCTTTTCTAATCTCACATTCAGGTGCATTTACTTTCAGAAGTTTTTTAAAAGACAAGAAATTTTTGATGGAACCTACACTATACTCTAATCGCTTTTTCTTTGCTTGTTAGCCGAACATTAAAAAGATATTTACAGAACAAGTAAAGAAGAAAAGGAGCTTCAAATTGGGACCAAGCAGGATCGTTTCTAATCTCCCGTTCAGGAGCATTTGCATTTGGAAGGTATTTGATAGACAAGAAATTTTTGATGGAACCTACTCTATACTCCAATTGCCCCACTGCATCCCAGAGGAATGACAAACAAATGATTTTTCTAGAGCAAGTGAAGGGGATCATGAACTTCCAATTGGGACCAAGTACGACCTTTTCTAAACTCACGTTCAGGGGCGTTTACTTTCAGAAGTTATTTAAAAGACAAGAAATTTTTGATGGAACCTACACTATACTCTAATCGCTTTTTCTTTGCTTGTCAGCCGAACATTAAAAAGATATTTACAGAACAAGTAAAGGGGAAAAGGAGCTTCAAATTGGGACCAAGCAGGATCGTTTCTAAACTCCCGTTCAGGAGCATTTGCATTTGATAGACAAGAAATTTTTGATGGAACCTACTCTATACTCCAATTGCCCCACTGCATCCCAGAGGCAAGACAAACAAATGATTTTTCTAGAGCAGGTGAAGGGGATCATGAACTTAAAATTGGGATCAAGCACGACCTTTTCTAATCTCACATTCAGGTGCATTTACTTTCAGAAGTTATTTAAAAGACAAGAAATTTTTGATGGAACCTATACTATACTCTAATCGCTTTTTCTTTGCTTGTTAGCCGAACATTAAAAAGATATTTACGGAACAAGTAAAGGGGAAAAGGAGCTTCAAATTGGGACCAAGCACGATCGTTTTTAATTTCCCGTTCAGGAGCATTTTCATTTTGGAGGTACAGTGGGCACTCAAATTATTAGAACACGGAGTGCATTCCCATTGCACTCCGTGTTATTTTTGCGTTTTGTTTTCGATCGCCGTGGGCGCAAAACTAGTCGTAAAATTTTTTTTTACGCCGTTGAATTCGTCTCGGCGAGACCTCTACGTGTTTTTTTTGTTTTATCCTAACAATAAATCCCTAGACGCAGGGGCAGAAAATTTATTTATTAGAACACCCCTTTTTTTCCCGACCCTTGTACACAAATTAGTCAACTTTGACAGCCGACAGCTTGTTTTGTAAACCTTCCCCCGACTTGAAATTTTTACACAAAAATCGAGTGAGATTTCTTCTATCTAATAGTATAAGACTTGAGGAAATCTGTTTGTAAATACGAAAACTGCAGGTGACAAAACAAAGTCTGTTTTTTGAAAACAGACTTTTTCGAAGCCGAAATTGGGGCCCCGCCCCTATACCCTCTGGGTCCGAACCACCCACCCACCCAAACCCCTCCTCTAACTATCTCCTCATAGCGTACCTCACCCAACACTAGTTTCTATTGATACAGCCCTTGGCGGAAAAATGAACACAATAACAAAACATAAATATGATGGATTCAAACAGGCTGTATTTTAAGTTTGAAATTTCATCATTTACTGACTGGAATTATTCGACAAATCCACCTCGATTGTCAATAATTGACCGCAACTTGTTGGGGATTTCGCGTATAATATTAGTGACAAAATCTACGTGGCTTTTTCTTTCCGTGATGTTCTCCCAGCGCTTTACGATGATATCCCAAAGCATATTTTCGTTCGAAATGGAAATCAGCTTCCCTTGTTGATCGATAATTGGATCTTTGAGCATTTGATCCCAAATACGCTCCATTGGCATAATATCGCCAGAATTTGGTGGCCAATCCAATTCGCAAATTTCAGTAGTACCAGCAATAAACTCCTTGACGGCTTTTGAACGATGAACTGGATTCCAGTCGTGCGCGATGCACAACTTTTTTGGTCCCATCATCCGGGTTACTCTGGATACTTGTTTAATGACGCTGATGTATTGCGCGCTATCAAGTCGTCCTGTAAGGCGAATCAATCCTTTTTCGCCGTTTAGCGAAAAATAACCACACGTGGGTACCGTGAGCGGAACAGCCTTGTGTTCCACTCCATGGTACAAAAACGGCTGACCACTGCGATCAATACTGTTTAGAATGTTAATTAGTACAGACCAATTAGGAATCGAATAGCTTAAAGGAGTTGTTTTCTAACCCAAATCGTTGCTCATCGATGAAATAAATTTCTTCCCAAAACTCGTGCGGTTCCTCTTGGTTGTCTATAGCAAAGTGGAAACGATGTTGCTTTTGGGGGTCAGACAAATTGGGCTTTGGCCTAACTGAGAGAGCCATAATTAAAACTGAAACACGTTGAGATTTTATTACGATGTGTGCTGGTCACTGTGGTCTACTCGAGTGCAGCTGAGAAATGAAGATACAAAAAGTAAAACGTTCCAAGGTCATTGTCTCTGCTTTCGTAAAAAATCGACAGTGAGGAGGAAGTGAGAGGAAGAGAAAACGGCAATCTACAATTCGTTGATGACGTTTGGCGCCAAAATGATGGTGCTGTTACAGACAGCTTCACTAATCCCTCATTTCCTGTTCCCTTCATTTGTTTCTTTCATTTTTTCACGACCTTTATTCCTGTCCTAACATTGGCAACAAACAGTCAATATTTTGCCACTCAATAAACGTGTTTGAAATGGCGAAAAAACGAGAATTATCAATAGAAGAACGAGCAAAAATCGTTGCATTTAAGAAAGCTGGTTTGAGCTACCGCGCAATTGCTGCTGAAATCGGTTGTTCAATTAGTACTGTTAACTACACGTTTAAGAAACATGAAGCTGCTGAAGGTCTGCACACAAAGCTTGGCCGTGGAAGAAAAAAGATATTGACGAAATCAGAAAAGAAATTGATCTTTCTAAATTCAATGCGCCATCGATTCAAGTCCATTGGAGTCTTAACGGACGAGTTCAATATCGGAAGGAAACATCCCATTAGTAAGACAGTTGTCCGGAACGTGTTGAATGAATATCTTCTCAAAGGCCGTGTTGCAGCTAAAAAGCCATATTTGCGCCCCGCGAACATTAAAAAACGATTGAAGTTCGCCAACGACCACAAACATTGGACGGAAGAAGATTGGATGAAAGTACTCTTTACTGATGAGAGCAAATTCGAATTTTTTGGCACTAAACGGCGAGTGTACATTCGTCGTCGACCACACGAAAAATATCACAAGTCTTGCATTCTTCCAACTGTAAAACATGGAGGAGGATCTGTTATGGTATGGGGCTCAGTCTCGGCGAAAGGTGTTGGTCCCCTGAAACTCATTGAAGGCATTATGGATAAGAAAATGTAAGTTGATCGCGCCACTCAATACGAGAAACTTTTATTTCTAAAATTGCAATCACGCATTTCAGGTATCACCAAATACTGTGTAAAGTCGCAATCCCCGCTGGCCGTAGACTAATTGGCAATGGGTTTTATTATCAAGAAGATAATGACCCGAAGCATTCTGCTCATCTCTGTCGCAATTACTTACGGACAAAGGAAAAGGCGGGTGTACTTAAAATGATGGAGTGGCCTCCCCAAAGCCCGGACATGAACTTGATTGAATCCCTTTGGGAAATTGTCGATTTGAAAATTCAGCGAAACCTTCGTACATCTAAATCGGAAATGTGGTCACTGATCCAGAAGGCTTGGTCAGAAGTTACGCAATCCGAAATCAGAAAATTGTTTCAATCCATGCCAAGAAGAATGGAAGCTGTCATTGAAGCCAAAGGCGGGCATACAAAATATTAATTTTTTAAACTGCCGATAGAAGTGCCAAAACACTCTTTAAGTTGTACCGAAAGTAATCAATAAAGTGTGTTTGAATCCATCATATTTATGTTTTGTTATTGTGTTCATTTTTCCGCCAAGGGCTGTATCAATAGAAACTAGTGTTGGGTGAGGTACGCTATGAGGAGATAGTTAGAGGAGGGGTTTGGGTGGGTGGGTGGTTCGGACCCAGAGGGTATAGGGGCGGGGCCCCAATTTCGGCTTCGAAAAAGTCTGTTTTCAAAAAACAGACTTTGTTTTGTCACCTGCAGTTTTCGTATTTACAAACAGATTTCCTCAAGTCTTATACTATTAGATAGAAGAAATCTCACTCGATTTTTGTGTAAAAATTTCAAGTCGGGGGAAGGTTTACAAAACAAGCTGTCGGCTGTCAAAGTTGACTAATTTGTGTACAAGGGTCGGGAAAAAAGGTGTGTTCTAATAAATAAATTTTCTGCCTCTGCGTCTAGGGATTTATTGTTAGGATAAAACAAAAAAAACACGTAGAGGTCTCGCCGAGACGAATTCAGCGGTGTAAAAAAAAAAATTTTACAACAAGTTTTGCGCCCACGGCGATCGAAAACAAAACGCAAAAATAACACGGAGTGCAATGGGAATGCACTCCGTGTTCTAATAATTTGAGTGCCCACTGTATTTGGTAGACAATAAATTTTTGATGGAACCTACTCTATACTCCAATTGCCCCACTGCATCACAGAGGCAAGACAAACAAATTTTTTTTCTAGAGCAATTGAAAAAGATCATGAACTTCAAATTGGGACCAAGCACGACCTTTTCTAATCTCATATTCAGGTGCATTTACTTTCAGAAGTTTTTTAAAAGACAAGAAATTTTTGATGGAACCTACACTATACTCTAATCGCTTTTTCTTTGCTTGTTAGCCGAACATTAAAAAGATATTTACAGAACAAGTAAAGAAGAAAAGGAGCTTCAAATTGGGACCAAGCACGATCGTTTTTAATCTCCCGTTCAGGAGCATTTGCATTTGGAAGGTATTTGATAGACAAGAAATTTTTGATGGAACCTACTCTATACTCCAATTGCCCCACTGCATCCCAGAGGAATGACAAACAAATGATTTTTCTAGAGCAAGTGAAGGGGATCATGAACTTCCAATTGGGACCAAGTACGACCTTTTCTAAACTCACGTTCAGGGGCATTTACTTTCAGAAGTTATTTAAAAGACAAGAAATTTTTGATGGAACCTACACTATACTCTAATCGCTTTTTCTTTGCTTGTCAGCCGAACATTAAAAAGATATTTACAGAACAAGTAAAGGGGAAAAGGAGCTTCAAATTGGGACCAAGCAGGATCGTTTCTAAACTCCCGTTCAGGAGCATTTGCATTTGATAGACAAGAAATTTTTGATGGAACCTACTCTATACTCCAATTGCCCCACTGCATCCCAGAGGCAAGACAAACAAATGATTTTTCTAGAGCAGGTGAAGGGGATCATGAACTTAAAATTGGGATCAAGCACGACCTTTTCTAATCTCACATTCAGGTGCATTTACTTTCAGAAGTTATTTAAAAGACAAGAAATTTTTGATGGAACCTATACTATACTCTAATCGCTTTTTCTTTGCTTGTTAGCCGAACATTAAAAAGATATTTACGGAACAAGTAAAGGGGAAAAGGAGCTTCAAATTGGGACCAAGCACGATCGTTTTTAATTTCCCGTTCAGGAGCATTTTCATTTTGGAGGTATTTGGTAGACAATAAATTTTTGATGGAACCTACTCTATACTCCAATTGCCCCACTGCATCACAGAGGCAAGACAAACAAATTTTTTTTCTAGAGCAATTGAAAAAGATCATGAACTTCAAATTGGGACCAAGCACGACCTTTTCTAATCTCACATTCAGGTGCATTTACTTTCAGAAGTTTTTTAAAAGACAAGAAATTTTTGATGGAACCTACACTATACTCTAATCGCTTTTTCTTTGCTTGTTAGCCGAACATTAAAAAGATATTTACAGAACAAGTAAAGGGGAAAAGGAGCTTCAAATTGGGACCAAGCAGGATCGTTTCTAATCTCCCGTTCAGGAGCATTTGCATTTGGAAGGTATTTGATAGACAAGAAATTTTTGATGGAACCTACTCTATACTCCAATTGCCCCACTGCATCCCAGAGGCAAGACAAACAAATGATTTTTCTAGAGCAAGGAAGGGGATCATGAACTTTAAATTGGGATGAAGCACGACCTTTTCTAATCTCACGGTTAGGGGCTTTTACTTTCAGAAGTTATTTAAAAGACAAGAAATTTTTGATGGAACCTACACTATACTCTAATCGCTTTTTCTTTGCTTGTTAGCCGAACATTAAAAAGATATTTACAGAACAAGTAAAGAAGAAAAGGAGCTTCAAATTGGGACCAAGCACGATCGTTTCTAATCTCCCGTTTAGGAGCATTTGCATTTGGAAGGTTTTTGATAGACAAGAAATTTTTGATGGAACCTACTCTATACTCCAATTGCCCCACTGCATCCCAGAGGCAAGACAAACAAATGATTTTTCTAGAGCAAGTGAAGGGGATCATGAACTTTAAATTGGGATCAAGCACGACCTTTTCTAATCTCACGTTTAGGGGCTTTTACTTTCAGAAGTTATTTAAAAGACAAGAAATTTTTGATGGAACCTACACTATACTCCAATTGCCCCACTGCATCCCAGAGGCAAGACAAACAAATGATTTTTCTAGAGCAAGTGAAGGGGATCATGAACTTTAAATTGGGATCAAGCACGACCTTTTCTAATCTCACGTTTAGGGGCTTTTACTTTCAGAAGTTATTTAAAAGACAAGAAATTTTTGATGGAACCTACACTATTTTCTAATCGCTTTTTCTTTGCTTGTTAGCCGAACATTAAAAAGATATTTACGGAACAAGTAAAGGGGAAAAGGAGCTTCAAATCGGGACCAAGCACAATCGTTTCTGAACTCCCGTTCAGGAGCATTTGCATTTGGAAGGTATTTGATAGACAAGAAATTTTTGATGGAACCTACTCTATACTCCAATTGCCCCACTGCATCCCAGAGGCAAGACAAACAAATGATTTTTCTAGAGCAAGTGAAGGGGATCATGAACTTTAAATTGGGATCAAGCACGACCTTTTCTAATCTCACGTTTAGGGGCTTTTACTTTCAGAAGTTATTTAAAAGACAAGAAATTTTTGATGGAACCTACACTATACTCTAATCGCTTTTTCTTTGCTTGTTAGCCGAACATTAAAAAGATATTTACAGAACAAGTAAAGAGGAAAAGGAGCTTCAAATTGGGACCAAGCACGATCGTTTTTAATCTCCCGTTCAGGAGCATTGGCATTTGGAAGGTATTTGATAGACAAGAAATTTTTGATGGAACCTACTCTATACTCCAATTGCCCCACTGCATCCCAGAGGCAAGACAAACAAATGATTTTTCTAGAGCAAGTGAAGGGGATCATGAACTTTAAATTGGGATCAAGCACGACCTTTTCTAATCTCACGTTTAGGGGCTTTTACTTTCAGAAGTTATTTAAAAGACAAGAAATTTTTGATGGAACCTACACTATACTCTAATCGCTTTTTCTTTGCTTGTTAGCCGAACATTAAAAAGATATTTACAGAACAAGTAAAGAAGAAAAGGAGCTTCAAATTGGGACCAAGCACGATCGTTTCTAATCTCCCGTTCAGGAGCATTTGCATTTGGAAGGTTTTTGATAGACAAGAAATTTTTGATGGAACCTACTCTATACTCCAATTGCCCCACTGCATCCCAGAGGCAAGACAAACAAATGATTTTTCTAGAGCAAGTGAAGGGGATCATGAACTTTAAATTGGGATCAAGCACGACCTTTTCTAATCTCACGTTTAGGGGCTTTTACTTTCAGAAGTTATTTAAAAGACAAGAAATTTTTGATGGAACCTACACTATACTCTAATCGCTTTTTCTTTGCTTGTTAGCCGAACATTAAAAAGATATTTACAGAACAAGTAAAGAAGAAAAGGAGCTTCAAAGTGGGACCAAGCACGATCGTTTTTAATCTCCCGTTCAGGAGCATTTGCATTTGGAAGGTATTTGATAGACAAGAAATTTTTGATGGAACCTACTCTATACTCCAATTGCCCCACTGCATCCCAGAGGCAAGACAAACAAATGATTTTTCTAGAGCAAGTGAAGGGGATAATGAACTTCAAATTGGGACCAAGCACGACCTTTTCTAATCTCACATTCAGGTGCATTTACTTTCAGAAGTTTTTTAAAAGACAAGAAATTTTTGATGGAACCTACACTATACTCTAATCGCTTTTTCTTTGCTTGTTAGCCGAACATTAAAAAGATATTTACAGAACAAGTAAAGAAGAAAAGGAGCTTCAAATTGGGACCAAGCACGATCGTTTTAAATCTCCCGTTCAGGAGCATTTGCATTTGGAAGGTATTTGATAGACAAGAAATTTTTGATGGAACCTACTCTATACTCCAATTGCCCCACTGCATCCCAGAGGAATGACAAACAAATGATTTTTCTAGAGCAAGTGAAGGGGATCATGAACTTCCAATTGGGACCAAGTACGACCTTTTCTAAACTCACGTTCAGGGGCATTTACTTTCAGAAGTTATTTAAAAGACAAGAAATTTTTGATGGAACCTACACTATACTCTAATCGCTTTTTCTTTGCTTGTCAGCCGAACATTAAAAAGATATTTACAGAACAAGTAAAGGGGAAAAGGAGCTTCAAATTGGGACCAAGCAGGATCGTTTCTAAACTCCCGTTCAGGAGCATTTGCATTTGATAGACAAGAAATTTTTGATGGAACCTACTCTATACTCCAATTGCCCCACTGCATCCCAGAAGCAAGACAAACAAATGATTTTTCTAGAGCAGGTGAAGGGGATCATGAACTTAAAATTGGGATCAAGCACGACCTTTTCTAATCTCACATTTAGGTGCATTTACTTTCAGAAGTTATTTAAAAGACAAGAAATTTTTGATGGAACCTATACTATACTCTAATCGCTTTTTCTTTGCTTGTTAGCCGAACATTAAAAAGATATTTACGGAACAAGTAAAGGGGAAAAGGAGCTTCAAATTGGGACCAAGCACGATCGTTTTTAATTTCCCGTTCAGGAGCATTTTCATTTTGGAGGTATTTGGTAGACAATAAATTTTTGATGGAACCTACTCTATACTCCAATTGCCCCACTGCATCACAGAGGCAAGACAAACAAATTTTTTTTCTAGAGCAATTGAAAAAGATCATGAACTTCCAATTGGGACCAAGTACGACCTTTTCTAAACTCACGTTCAGGGGCATTTACTTTCAGAAGTTATTTAAAAGACAAGAAATTTTTGATGGAACCTACACTATACTCTAATCGCTTTTTCTTTGCTTGTCAGCCGAACATTAAAAAGATATTTACAGAACAAGTAAAGGGGAAAAGGAGCTTCAAATTGGGACCAAGCAGGATCGTTTCTAATCTCCCGTTCAGGAGCATTTGCATTTGGAAGGTATTTGATAGACAAGAAATTTTTGATGGAACCTACTCTATACTCCAATTGCCCCACTGCATCCCAGAGGCAAGACAAACAAATGATTTTTCTAGAGCAAGGAAGGGGATCATGAACTTTAAATTGGGATGAAGCACGACCTTTTCTAATCTCACGGTTAGGGGCTTTTACTTTCAGAAGTTATTTAAAAGACAAGAAATTTTTGATGGAACCTACACTATACTCTAATCGCTTTTTCTTTGCTTGTTAGCCGAACATTAAAAAGATATTTACAGAACAAGTAAAGAAGAAAAGGAGCTTCAAATTGGGACCAAGCAGGATCGTTTCTAATCTCCCGTTCAGGAGCATTTGCATTTGGAAGGTTTTTGATAGACAAGAAATTTTTGATGGAACCTACTCTATACTCCAATTGCCCCACTGCATCCCAGAGGCAAGACAAACAAATGATTTTTCTAGAGCAAGTGAAGGGGATCATGAACTTTAAATTGGGATCAAGCACGACCTTTTCTAATCTCACGTTTAGGGGCTTTTACTTTCAGAAGTTATTTAAAAGACAAGAAATTTTTGATGGAACCTACACTATACTCCAATTGCCCCACTGCATCCCAGAGGCAAGACAAACAAATGATTTTTCTAGAGCAAGTGAAGGGGATCATGAACTTTAAATTGGGATCAAGCACGACCTTTTCTAATCTCACGTTTAGGGGCTTTTACTTTCAGAAGTTATTTAAAAGACAAGAAATTTTTGATGGAACCTACACTATACTCTAATCGTTTTTTCTTTGCTTGTTAGCCGAACATTAAAAAGATATTTACAGAACAAGTAAAGAAGAAAAGGAGCTTCAAATTGGGACCAAGCACGATCGTTTCTAATCTCCTGTTCAGGAGCATTTGCATTTGGAAGGTATTTGATAGACAAGAAATTTTTGATGGAACCTACTCTATACTCCAATTGCCCCATTGCATCCCAGAGGCAAGACAAACAAATGATTTTTCTAGAGCAAGTGAAGGGGATCATGAACTTTAAATTGGGATCAAGCACGACCTTTTCTAATCTCACGTTTAGGGGCTTTTACTTTCAGAAGTTATTTAAAAGACAAGAAATTTTTGATGGAACCTACACTATACTCTAATCGCTTTTTCTTTGCTTGTTAGCCGATCATTAAAAAGATATTTACAGAACAAGTAAAGAAGAAAAGGAGCTTCAAATTAGGACCAAGCACGATCGTTTCTAATCTCCCGTTCAGGAGCATTTGCATTTGGAAGGTATTTGATAGACAAGAAATTTTTGATGGAACCTACTCTATACTCCAATTGCCCCACTGCATCCCAGAGGCAAGACAAACAAATGATTTTTCTAGAGCAAGTGAAGGGGATCATGAACTTTAAATTGGGATCAAGCACGACCTTTTCTAATCTCACGTTTAGGGGCTTTTACTTTCAGAAGTTATTTAAAAGACAAGAAATTTTTGATGGAACCTACACTATACTCTAATCGCTTTTTCTTTGCTTGTTAGCCGAACATTAAAAAGATATTTACAGAACAAGTAAAGAAGAAAAGGAGCTTCAAATTGGGACCAAGCACGATCGTTTCTAATCTCCCGTTCAGGAGCATTTGCATTTGGAAGGTATTTGATAGACAAGAAATTTTTGATGGAACCTACTCTATACTCCAATTGCCCCACTGCATCCCAGAGGCAAGACAAACAAATGATTTTTCTAGAGCAAGTGAAGGGGATCATGAACTTTAAATTGGGATCAAGCACGACCTTTTCTAATCTCACGTTTAGGGGCTTTTACTTTCAGAAGTTATTTAAAAGACAAGAAATTTTTGATGGAACCTACACTATACTCTAATCGCTTTTTCTTTGCTTGTTAGCCGAACATTAAAAAGATATTTACAGAACAAGTAAAGAAGAAAAGGAGCTTCAAATTGGGACCAAGCACGATCGTTTTTAATTTCCCGTTCAGGAGCATTTTCATTTTGGAGGTATTTGGTAGACAATAAATTTTTGATGGAACCTACTCTATACTCCAATTGCCCCACTGCATCACAGAGGCAAGACAAACAAATTTTTTTTCTAGAGCAATTGAAAAAGATCATGAACTTCAAATTGGGACCAAGCACGACCTTTTCTAAACTCACATTCAGGTGCATTTACTTTCAGAAGTTTTTTAAAAGACAAGAAATTTTTGATGGAACCTACACTATACTCTAATCGCTTTTTCTTTGCTTGTTAGCCGAACATTAAAAAGATATTTACAGAACAAGTAAAGGGGAAAAGGAGCTTCAAATTGGGACCAAGCAGGATCGTTTCTAATCTCCCGTTCAGGAGCATTTGCATTTGGAAGGTATTTGATAGACAAGAAATTTTTGATGGAACCTACTCTATACTCCAATTGCCCCACTGCATCCCAGAGGCAAGACAAACAAATGATTTTTCTAGAGCAAGTGAAAAGGATCATGAACTTCAAATTGGGACCAAGTACGACCTTTTCTTATCTCACGTTCAGGGGCATTTACTTTCAGAAGTTATTTAAAAGACAAGAAATTTTTGATGGAACCTACACTATACTCTAATCGCTTTTTCTTTGCTTGTTAGCCGAACATTAAAAAGATATTTACAGAACAAGTAAAGAGGAAAAGGATCTTCAAATTGGGACCAAGCACGATCGTTTTTAATCTCCCGTTCAGGAGCATTTGCATTTGGAAGGTATTTGATAGACAACCCAATTGGGAGAAGTTATCTTGCCAGAATTACGTAATGCTCTTTGAGGAAAACTTGTGAGACCCTGGAGAATAGGGACCAAGAAATGAAGGTCGTGGTAGCCAGCGGCAGTCCGATTTTGTCCCTATTCGCCACACGGGAAGCAAATTTTATTTGCAAAATTCTTGTAGCTCAACAAATTGAGATGAAACAAAACTTTTTTTTAGAAACGTTCAAAAAAAAAATTCTGTATCACGTCGTGTCAATAGAATTGGGCAGGGGATTGTATTTTTTGCGGTATTCGAAGAAATCTGAGATAGGATTTCCAATGTAAACGTAAACCCCGCCTCCCCATGTAGTCTTATGGCGGAGTGATACATTTGTATTTTCCCTGGCTGTTTTTTACTTAATTGACTAACTTAACCTTTTCCTTTTTTGGAAGGGGTTTTATTTCCAAACAAGTCTTCTACGAGCAATAAAGTTCTTTTAAACTTATTTTTGTTACAGAAATAAGCATTTTTAAAATTGATTTTTCACAGGCCGACTGGACTATTAACACTTTTCTATACCTGTTTTGTTGCCTTCGTTGTTTTATTTAACAGATAATAATAATTTGAATTTGGTAAAACATACTAATAAAGCGCCATCTAGCACCTTTAAAAAAACGAAAAACGACTCATGCCACCTATATTTAATTACGGCAACTGAAAAGGTCGATAAACCCTTCGGGAAATTGTAGGTAGCGTTTTCACGCCACAAGGTACCTGAAAGAGCTAAGGCCCATTAAAACTGCCCAATAAGCTAATATATCAATTCGACTAATCAGCGTTTTCTTCGAATTTAATAAATTTGTAACAATATAATATTGTGTCAAGCAACTTGCGACGCGAGATTCCCGGAGGTCAGGTCATCCGTGAAAAAAGAAGCTGCGATTATCACGGAGACCTCGTGGGTCGTCCGGTGTGGGGGGGGGGCGGAGCGCAAAAAGCAAGATATAAAGAAATCTACAGACCTCAACGCCACCTGCCAAGCCATATGGGTACCATGAAATCTATCAATTTGGTTGATAGATGGATTTCATGGTTCGGAACTAGTAGCCATCTAGGTTTTTGAATGGAACTAAAGGACCCCACATACAAACCAAAAACCTACAGAAACCCTTTACGTAACTTGGGGAAAGTCGTTTACTTCTTGCCTGCCCGATCAATCGGTAGAAGCGCTTGGTCCCCACCTAACCTAAAGGTGGGGGACAATCCGAGATAAAATATTGTGAAAGAGTTCTTTTACTGTGTATAGTAGTTAATACTGTACAATGGTACAATATATAATATAAGAATAAATAACTGTTTGAAGTGTGCCAAAACGCATTCCTTGATTAGTTTTGAAAACACTTTTCACAGTTATCGCATTCAAATTGTCTTCCCTCTGCATTCACCTTAACATTTTTAAAATTACTTTAACCACAGTAAAACTTTTCCTAAATATTAGTGTCAATTTCGTATCATAAATATCAGTACGTGACGCATTTGATGTTTTAAGTACGATTTAAAAGAGACATCCGTGCCACAAACATCACATTTGTAAGGTAGTTCCCTTGTGTGTATCTATGATGTAATGTAATCATCTATACTTATTAAAATAAGGAAATTTTTTCGAATGTAGGTACCTTAACATAATAATGTATAATAGACTTCTTCTAAATACTGTTACTTTGTTAATGAGTTACTACCATGTGACCCTTAAGGTATTTTTTACACGTGAATTTCCTGGCACAAACATCACATAGGTAACTTTTTTCCAAGTATGTACCAAAATATGTCGCTAAAGGTTATGTGTCCAACAGAAATGCTTGCCACAGACGTAACATTTGAATTCTTCTGTATCTGTATGTACCGGATTTGATTATTGTTTGTGTAATAACCAATTAAAGTTATTAACTACTGTAACGATCTTCGGGTTGAAATAAAAAGACGAAAAGTAATGGATGATGAAAAACGGTTGAGCTGTATTTTTCAATCCGGCTCCGACGACAAAGAATGGACAAGAAGAAAAGAGCCAGAGACGGCAACAAGTGACGTCCGTTCAGCTCCGTGTCCAACGCTCAACAGGGGGGCAACCCCCTTAGCAATTTAGCATCCCGAACAAAAGGAGGGGGGAAGGGGGTAAAGAAATAGGGCGAACACCCGCCGCCGGGCAGCGCCACCGGTCACATCGTCACATTCGGCCTTCGCTACCCAAAAATCAGCGCCCTCGCTGATTAAAATTTGAATTGGCCAAATGGCCATTGACATCGTAACAATCAGAGTTTGTCCACTGAGGTTTCAACTAGTTCAATAAGGCTTTCATCAGAATGCGAATGAAAAGCAAAGCCGCCGGACTCAGCGACGAACGCGATATTGCATGACGGATTACTCCGCTGGCTCACGACTCTTCGTCTCGCCCAAGGGCCTCTCAAATGCGATACACAACCATACTCATTTTCAGGGTAGGCCCTGGCCACAGATGAGGGTGAACTTTGTCGAACGACGAAAAATAGAATTTTCCGTAAGCCTTTCCGTCCAACTCAACGACATTATCGCCCGGTTAGCAGTGTTGCCGACTCGAGACCATGACACGTCGGACGGCCTCTCAGTTTTTAACCCAAAATCGCCGAGTCTAGAATCCAAAATTCAAAAAGAGATCAAATATCAGCTCTGGGTCGCTAGGCAACGATTCCGGTTCAATTCTTCCACACCGACTAGCTCAAACACGGCCAAGGGATAACAAAGGGGATACATGCAAAAACAAAATCACTTATAATAATAAAAAGAAAAGAGGGAGAGCCAACAATTAGCAGAATATACCGGGACCGGGAACCGGCAAAACAAGACATTTGCGTTGGATTTTCAGATAAATATAAGGGGACAATCGGTCTAACGGGAATTGTGAGAATAATTTTTAAAGAGATTTTTTCTTCTGGTGGCGACGCTTTTGGCTGTTCAGTCTCTTTAAAGCTTTTCGAGCGGGGTGAAACCAGTCGGGATGACGAATAGGACGGCCAAATCGGGAAAAACCTATAACGACAGAAGGGAGAGGAGACGTTGTCGGATGACAACTTTCGCCTCCAGTGGTGGACGCAACATCTTGCCGATTCAGGCCGTCTGTCTCTTCTTCAAATGAAACTTGATCCCAAGCTCTTTTGGACGGAGTCGATGATCCACTCTGGAACCCAGCCATGAATCGCTTTAATTGAGCAACATGAACTGAAAAGGCATTTCCTCGTTTTCGAATCCGGGTACCAGGAATATTTTCTACCCGATAGGTCAACGGGCCAATCTTCTTTGCTATACGAAAGGGACCAATATATTTAGGATTGAATTTTGAACATTTACCTCCACCAGTGGGTAGGTGTCGGCGGACCAAAACCAAATCTCCAGTGGTAAAAGATTGTGCGGGAACTCGTCTCCGGTTATAGTAGTTGGCTTGGCGTATCTGGGCTCTCTTTGTCTGAGCAATAGCCTCCTTTCTCAGCTTTCGTACACGTGAACTACCATTTTTGATGGATGGTCCTGGTAACCGGGGGAAAATGGTTTCTTCTGTCGTCACAGGTAGGCGGCCATAGACGAGCTCATATGGTGTCCGTTTGGTTGTCTCCTGGGAAGCTCGATTAATGCAACTGATCGCCTGTTCCAGTTCAGAGTCCCAGGCATTATGACGATCAGCAACACGGCCAGCTAAAACTTGGGCAATTGTTCGATTAATCCTTTCACACAGCCCGTTTGTCTGCGGGTGGCCGGCCGACGTTCTAGCATGCTCAATGTGATGAAAGCCGAGGATATTAGCGAATTCGGAGGACGTAAACGTGCTTCCGATATCCGTAATCACCTTAGTTGGCGGGCCATGGCGGAGAATGACCGAATTCAAAAAACGACAGACGTGTTGAGCGGATACATCGGGCACTGCGACCGCCTCTACCCAGCGCGTTAAATAATCGATTATGACAAGGATGTGTGCATTGCCATTTTTAGTTTTTATCAAAGGCCCAATATGATCCAACGCAAGAACTTGAAACGGGCTGTCTACGGCGGGTATAGGGTTCAAATAACCGCTGATTTTTCCTGGGGGAACTTTGAATTTTTGGCAATGGGTGCATGTTTGAATGAAGTTTTTAACCCGCGAAGCCATCCCTGGGTACCAAAATCGAGATCGCAAACGTTCCAAAGTCTTGAAAATCCCGAAATGCCCACCGGATGGACCCGCATGACTAGTTTCCAAAACCTGGCGTAGTAAAGATCGGGGCAATACTAGTCGTAAGGGTCGTCCTCTTCCTGCTGATATTCGATAGAGAACTCCCTCCCTCAAACGGAAACGCGCAAGCCCCTGAGTAATCGGCCCGATCTTTCGATTCTCTAGCTGACGGATCAAAGGGGAAATGTTCGAATCACAGCGCTGGTTTAAGCGAATTTCCTCCAACTTTTCGCGTTCAGTAATAAAAAGGCAACTCAGATATGAACACTTTTCTGAAGGGTCTGTTTCTTCAGCTACACCATGGGGAGTACGAGATAAGACATCGGCCACAGTGTTTCTCTTTCCGCGCACATGCACCAAATCAAAATTGTAGTCTGCGAGAAAGAGAACCCATCTTGCCAACTTGCCATTTAACTTTTTTTTTGATTTTAACCACACAAGAGCTGAGCTATCGCTGTATACTGTAAAGTGAGGACTGCCATAGACATAAGGATGTAGTTTGTCTAAAGCCCACACTAAAGCGAGGCACTCCAACTCATTAGCGTGATAACGGGATTCGGTTTCTGATAAGTGACGACTTATAAATGTGACGGGATGTTTTGCCCCTTGAAACGTCTGGCAAAGCACCGCTATCAATCCCGAACCAGATGCATCAATGTGAACTTCAATCGGCTCGTCTTCTTGAAAATGCATGAGAACAGGCGGTTCAGTTAATTTACGTTTGAGTGAGAGAAAAGCTGAATCTTCCGCCGAACTCCACTTCCATTCAGCCCCTTTTTTCAGCAGATTTACTAGAGGCCGGGAAATATTTGCAAAGGAGGGAACAAAGCGCCTGTAAAAAGACGCAAGGCCGAGAAATCCGCGGAGTTGAGAAATAGTTTTTGGAATGGGAAAATTAACGACATCTTGAACTTTTTCAGGATTCGGGCTCAATCCTTTGGCGTTTACCAAATGGCCAAGATATTTTACTGAATCTGATGCAAATAAACATTTTTATAAGTTTAAAGTCAGTCCCGCTCTTCCGAGAGCACGGAGCACGCGACGGAGTCGCTCGTTGTGCTCGGCAAGATCCCTCCCATACACCAATACATCATCAAGATAAACCAAACAAGCTGACCATTTTAGACCCGATAAAGCACGATCAATGAGCCGCTGAAAGGTCGCAGGGGCATTGCAGAGGCCAAAAGGCATTCTGCGAAACTCATAGAGACCATCAGGAGTTACAAACGCCGTCTTGGCCTGGTCTTTCTCGGCAATCGGCACCTGCCAATACCCGCTGGCCAAGTCAAGTGTAGTAAAAATCGTAGCGCCCCCTAGTCGTTCCAATACGTCATCCATACGCGGTAATGGGTATACGTCTTTGCGAGTTTTGTCGTTGAGACGACGATAGTCGACACAGAAACGAGAACGGCCATCGCTTCTTTTCACCAAAACCACCGGAGATGACCAGGGACTGGTGGACGGCCTCACCACTCCTGCAGCCTCCATCTCAGCTACCTGGTCGGCAATTGTCCTCCTCTCCACGGCAGAGACGCGATAAGGGACAGAATGAATGGGCGCGGCCGCTCCCGTCTCTATCTCGTGCTCAACCAAATCTGTTAGACCGATCTGACCGGCCTCAGTGGGGAAACAAGATGGTTCGCTGGCTAAAATGTCAAATATTTCACTCTTTTCGTAGTCAAGCAATTGATTACCGAATCTGGCGTCTTTTACTAGGCTTTCGCGGAGATCTGAATTTAATGGGGCTGCTTCACGCTCTTTACTCGGGCCTATTTCGTCGCAAGAGCCTACTACGAATTCTTCGGTCGGGAAATGTGAGACAAGAGAATATTTATCACAAATACGCAGCTTAAAGGGCTCGCCCTTGCCAAAAACAATCGGATTGTCACTAACGTTCAAAACAGGAATAGCAAGAGTTCGCTCTGCCGTAACTGTTAAGAGACAAGCCGGACTAACCCATTCCTGGCCGGGAAGCGAAGAGGCGCCCTTTTCCACCATAACATCCATAGTCGAATTCGGGAGAAATGAATTTACAGAAAGCGAAACGAAGCCCATATGATCTGGGGAGATTGTTACGGACGATACTACGGTCGACTTTGCTCGCTCAACAGCTGCAATACTCGTCTCTAGCTTGATGGCCGCTAGGCATCCATCCATCAATTCAGTCTCCTCTACGATCGGCTCGAGTGGGGGGTTTGGCGAAAGTGAAATAGATTTTGACTCATGAGACGGGTTTTCAATTACAGACGGAGAAGATTTAGAATCAAGTTTGACCTTAAGGAATTTCAATTGACCCACTCCCTCTGAAAAATCAATAGTCGCTCCACTTTTTGACAACCAATCCCGACCAAGAATTAAATCATAAGGCAGTGATGAAACGACCGCAACTTTTTCTAAAGAGATTTCATGAAGGCCGTGTCGCACGGAAAGTGACAGAGTCCCTAAACAATCGGCTCGACGCCCGTCGGCGGTAATGAATGCAGGTTTAGATTCAATTTTCAATTTATCTAGCAAGGGCCGGGCCAAATTGGCGTTGATTAACGTCATTGTCGCCCCAGTATCAACAAAAGCTCGTTCAAAAACACCAAGTCGAGCAACAGTTACCTTTAGAAATAGTGGTGGACTAGCAGAAAATGGAACATTAGGGGAAGTAGCAATTTTTTCATTTTGTACAGTTTGAAAAGGGGACTCGCAGGCTAACGCCGACCCTGCCCCCCCGGGCCAGCGTTCGCGTTTCCCGCCGCTAAGCGTCTATCAGGCAAAGGACAATTTCTCGAAATATGACCCAGCTGTTCGCAATTGTAGCATCGAGTCTCTGCCATAGGCAAACGTGGACGTGAAGAAGCGAAATTTTGCCCCATGGAAGCAATCCTACCATTAATCTCCGCCATAATGCGATCCGAAAAAATTTTTACCGCGTCTTCGGAACCAAGAGTAAATGGGGGTACAATTGGTGGTGGTGCACACGGGGGAGCGTATTGCAAGAGCGGCGGCGGCTGTTGTACCGGCATGCTGCATAAACCGTTTTCCTCCAACCGACGGATTGATTGGATGAAATCGGGCACGCTAACAGGTGGCGCGGCCGTGAGAATAGAGTAATGATCCTGACGCGCGAGGCCCCGAATCAGATAGTAAACTCGGTCTTGCTCAGCCAACACATGAGGGCATTGGTTAAACAGTTTCCCTTTCTCCAACGCGTAATGAGCACCACTTTCTCCCGGAAGCTGTCGGCGAGAATCGACAACTCGGCACCAGTCTGAGAGGCAAAGGCGTCGCTCGAAAGTGGCCCTCAAAGCTGCAATCCAATTATCCCACCCAACAATGTGATGACCAGTTTGATCCTGCCAGGTAAGAGCGGCTCCACCCAGTTTAGCAATGGCAATTCTTCTTTTGCGAGCATCGTCCCAGTTTTCGGCCAAGCTAGCCCGATTAATGGTGGCCAGCCATTCATCAAAACTTTCTTTTTCTCCCCCCTGATACACCGGAATATTCTGTAAGACAGACGAAGCCGGGCGATCCCCATTCCTGGCCACTTGGTCAACTAGGCGAGCGATCTCGGCCTGCTGGTTAGCTAAAAGGGCTTGAGTGTTGTTTGTTTGAACCGTTTGCGCCGCCATAGCCTGGGTCAAGAGAGTTATGGCCGCTGCCATAGGGTCAACTGGGGGTGGAACTACTGGTGGAGGAACCATGTTGAGCACGGGATTGTTGTGTTCCGCAGGGCGAATTGGGTTTCTGCGTGTTCCGACGGTGCGCGGGTTGACTCTCACTTGTGCTCTTTTACGTACCATCTAAAACCAAAACGATAGCCTAATCCTATTCTCTCGGTTCGCACAAAGTTTTTTTTTTTTTTTCTAACGGATGCAAAACCCCGACAAGAAAAATGAAACTAATTATTTTACAAATTAAACCGGAAACGCCGCGAAAAGTAAAAAAAAAGGAAGATAATTACGTAAAAATGCGTCGAACGGAAGAGAAAATAAAACTACGAAAAATGAATTCCGTTAATTTCCTCAAAATGGCGCGTGGCGTGTCGCGCGTGCTTGGGTGTGATGACGCCCACACACAAGAGAAACAAAATACAAAAAAAAATTAACGCCCCAACACGGACCCCGAGGGGAAAAAAACACACCAAAATAACGCAAAAAAGGAATCTCGAACGAACAGAAAGATATTTTGTACGAAAATCCTCAAGATGTTAAGGATTAAGCGCGATAAACCTCACCCGAATGGGTGAACCACGTGTGTCGTCGCACGCAACTCGACACACCAAACTCTAGCTCGATACACACAAAAACAACACGCTGAATTCACGCCGAGAAACAAAAAAAAAAACACCACACGAAAACAATCACAAGAAAAATTAAACGAATACCTCGGCCGCCGAAATTTTCTCGGCGGATTCTTCTCCGACTCTCGGTGCAAAAATGGCGGGAAGCAGGTCCAAGTGACTGAAATTCAGCCGTTCAAAGACTGATTTGTCCTGCCACGGTCGCCAAATGTAACGATCTTCGGGTTGAAATAAAAAGACGAAAAGTAATGGATGATGAAAAACGGTTGAGCTGTATTTTTCAATCCGGCTCCGACGACAAAGAATGGACAAGAAGAAAAGAGCCAGAGACGGCAACAAGTGACGTCCGTTCAGCTCCGTGTCCAACGCTCAACAGGGGGGCAACCCCCTTAGCAATTTAGCATCCCGAACAAAAGGAGGGGGGAAGGGGGTAAAGAAATAGGGCGAACACCCGCCGCCGGGCAGCGCCACCGGTCACATCGTCACACTACCAATGTATTTGCTTAAGGTAGATGTTAGACATGGTATCCTTATCACATACTTCACATTTGAATAATCTATTCAAAGAACCTGTTAGGACCGGACCCAAAATGGACGTCGTACTATGCTAGACACACCGGCTTAAATCATAGAAGACATAAGAAAAGAAAATCTTTAAAAATACTGATCTTATAAAGAGAATTTAGTGTTACAACTGCTGCGTTAACTACGTTTAAACCACATGAAAATATAGTTTCATACATTTTTAAAAGAAAAAACTCGGAAAACTTGAAACTATTTCTGGCTCTGAAAATCATCCAACAAAAAAATGCACTGCCGTTCACTGTTTTAACAGACAACAGCACTTTCTTCACGTAAATCTTGGGTACTCTGAGTTTGTTCCAAGCAGAACAAAAACCCCAAAAACAGGTTTATTTGAGGCCCCGAGCGGAGTCTTTTTCTAAAAATGAATTGGCTCCGAAAAGACCTCATGCAAATTCTTGCGGCACCGAGTGTTAGAATGGCGAGCTCTGGGAACGGGTTGCCATCACACGATTTATAAATTTTTTTCCCTATTCGCAAATACTCCAGGTACAGAACACATGGGACAAATTTTTTGTGTGGCTTTCTCATTGGGATAATATTTCATTTCCTCAGGATGTAGTAGTATGTTGTTCAGACCATGTTCGTAGTTTACACGCCTGTTAAAAATTTGCTTAAATAAAGACGATTTAAATGTAGTGGTGCATTCACACCTAAATGTCCTTAAAACTTACAACTATCAATCTTCCTTCAATCGTAATAAGTCTAATAAAGCACTTATTTTAACTGGTGTGATCTACGCTTAGCTGTGGAGAAACTTTTAGTTAAGCTTACCATTTAGTTTCTCTCACTTTTTTCACAAACGCCTGCCGAGACACAACATCCATCGTGGCATATTTTGGGAATTTATTTTTCATATGTTCCCACAAGCTGATGAAACAATGACAAAATGCTTCATCTCCAGAGATCTCCAGAGATGATGAACAGTACGACGAACCATTTAGTACCAATACATGCGCTGATCACAATTTCCGAAGAAACATTCATCATACCTAAATTAATAGAAATTAACATATGTAGTTTTGTTTCAGACTGATCAAATGATTCATGAATTGTCCAATGACTTGTTTCTCACATATTGTAATTCACAAATTGGGCATATATACAATAAAGAATTAGATAATTATTACCAGGGATATGTGCGGGTATAGTTTCATTCGTAACCATTTTCACAAAGTGTTCCTCATACCCTTTTTTGTCAAAATATAATTAGCCATCGTGCTGTTGTTCAAACTTCAAATCCAGGTCGATGTGAATTTTTCTTGGTAATTGAGGCCACCTGCTGTTCAACTAGTTGCAACAATTTGAAGAAAATTAGTCTGCATTGACATTGTAAGAAATCTTTGTAGCAGCTAACAACTCACCAAATGTTGTTGTATACTATCATCATGTGTGAAATGAAGTAATATGATATGCTTCTTTTGACCTTGTTTTTAAACTATGGTTACCAACACAAAATTTTAATTGATGATCATTGATGAACAACGTAGATGAGATCAAGAGCTAAAAAACTGGACCAAGTACGACCATTAGTAATTTCAAGTTCAGGACTTTCAGCACATTCAGAAGTTGAAAGACAACAAAATTTTGATGGGAACTATGATACTCAATATTCAAAGCGTTCCACTTTTTTCCATAGGTCACCACCATCCAGGTCTCTTGCAAAAATATTGAAAAGGGAGACGAAAGGATCATTTTGAGATTTCGTACGACCTTCTAGCTTCATGCGTTCTCAAGAAAATTGAGTTGGACGCTAGGTACCAGTTTGTTCATAAACCATGAAGCTTGAGATGGCCATTGCTTCTGAAATCAGAAATACCACCTAACAAATTACTGAAAAGGGAGTCAGAACGATCATTTTGATACTTCGTACGACCTTATAGCATTATGCGTTCTAAAAAAAAAATCGAGTTGGATGCTAGGTACCAGTTTGTTCTTAAACCATGGAGCTTGAAATGGCCATTGCTTCTGAAATCAGGAATACCATATAAGTCTCTCGCAAAATTATTGAAAAGGAAGTCCAAAGGATCATTTTGAGACTTCGTACGGCCTTCTAGCATTATGCATTCTCAAGAAAATCCAGTTCGACGCTAGGTACCAGTTTGTTTATAGACCACGGAGCTTGTAATGGCCATTGCTTCTGAAATCAGAAACACCACCTAGGTCCCTCGCAAAATTATTAAAAAGGGAGGAGCGGGATCATATGGCAAAAGCATCGTTATTAATTATTTGTACGGACGCTCGTCCGCCGTGTAGTATTATGACCGAACAACGTTTTATTTCATGTCATACTCCCAAACGAGATGAAATACAAGCTTGCTTTTTGGCTAAAACATAAACCTGCGTAAGCTCTACGCATACATAAAAATAATTGGTGTCACAATTTTTTTGCATGTAACTGCTAGGAATTTTTAAAGAAAAAATTGAACGGCCGCAAATTTTTCAGGCCGCCGTTCCTACAGGGGAGATAGGCGGGGAGGAGGTAGGATACAGAAAAATCGAGCGGATTTTCCTAAATTAAAGAATTTTTTTTTAAAATTGTGTTCAAATATTTTGTGTGGGTTCTGTAGATGAGTCGTTCCAACTTTTTCCAGAAGTCAAATATCAACACGAAATTCATGAAGCACGTAGAAAAGTTCAAAAGCTTCAAAATGGGACCAAGTACGGCCATGTAATCCCGCGTTCAGGAATAAGTACGTTTGGAATTTGATAGACAAGAGATTTTCGATGGGAACTTCTAACGTTCCAGCTTCTTCAAGCAGCATTACTTCCGAACGGAATTCCCAGAACACGCAGAAGAGATCCAGAGTTTCAAAATGGGACCAATTTTATTCTCGCGTTCAGGACTAAGCACATCCCTAGGGCTCTCGGTTTGGGTTTGCTGTTATGGGAGGACGTTGTGGTTCCCTGCGTTAAAACTGGTGGTATACATAAGGCCTTATGTTCTACATTGAGTTACTCCACTCCTCACACCTGGTTTATTGAGTAGACTTATACATAGTTTTCCAACAGAAAGAACTAGGCATGAAACGAAACATTCTTGGCTTGGCTCTTAGCTTTCAGAAAAACCTCTGTATTTATACCACTCTCCGGCATGTTATAAGAGGCCGAGATTATTTATGGGCCAATTTTTTCTTATGCTATCTCAGTTTGCAACAGTTTGAAAGTAGTTCCCCCCAAAAAATGGTGTCGGTATTTTATGTGAGGTGGGGTAGGTCTGTCGGAGGTAGGCGTGTCGTATCAGGTGGGGTAGGTGTGTCGTGGGGTAGACATGTCTGCATGCCCAACTATCAGGTCAAATGGTAACCAAATGTTCTAGGGTGTCAAGATGGTTGGCGGAATTATGGAAATGTTGTTGGTCGTCCAAGATTCCGGGACAGAGATCGAATAGTAATTCAGAGGCCAGAACAGTGCGAGTCAATAGTCGAAGCTTAGATTCGCGAGAAAGTGAGGGAAAAGAATTAAACCATAAGCCTTTTTCACGTCCCGAAGCGTGGCTAGATTGCAGCTTGCAAAATGTTCCATTGACATCAGGCGGTTGTGCAATTATTCAAGTGTACTACTAGCATTTGTCTCTGAAGATAAACTTAGTATTGAAATCCTTGGTACAAACACTACATTTGTAAGGTTCTCAACTCAAGTATGAACTATAACATATTAATAGTTCTTTTACCATGCACAGTAATTGAATAATTACTGTTTGATTGTTTGGTTGACTGTTTGAAACATTTAGATGTATAAAGTCACGTCTCCAATCACAGTAAAACTTATATCACGTACGTGACGCATGTGAGGTTTTCAGTTCCTTTTATACAGACATTCGTGGTACAACATCACATTTGTAAGGTTGTTGCCTTGTGTGTATCTATGATGTTATGTAGTAATATACATTTTGAATAATGTAAATTAGATGAGGAATTGCCATCATGCGTGTGTTGAGAACATGTTTGTGTGGTTTAGCGAAATTGTTGTGAGTGACATCGTGTTGGAAAACCAGCACGTGTTGCTTAACGTAATTTTTAACGAGGTAGGGGATTACGTGAGAATATTTGTTTGTTTGTTTCTTAGAATGTTTGGTTCTCTCTCGCTTCAAATTTCTTTGCAATCAGCTTGTAGCTCTCGGCAAGTTGATTTTCAACCAAATTGGACCGAATCCTAACCGCCCTAAATCCCGAAATTCCCCAAAATTAATCCAAACTAAAACATTAAAAACTGGTACAAACTTGGATGGAGAAAATGTCTTATTATATAAGAACTTTTTAAAAATAGATTATCGCCAAAAAACAGAGAAACTGTTACAAACCGGGACGTGGAGGAAATGTCTTATGCCGACTGCTCCCAATAAAGAAATTTCAATTTAACTCTTTTACTTTTAAATTTTCACTCTGTTTTTTCCGCCTCCATCTTTCTTTTCTCTCCTGTCTCCTTTCCACTTGTCAAAGCTCTCACCACAATCTTTCCTTCCAGCCTCTTTCATCTGCTTTGTCTATCATAGCATGATATCAGATCAACTGGGGCTGATCTGAAAGTACCTCAATTCAATCGAGGATATTGTTCGTCTTCTACATTTTTAACAAGATATAAGGGGGCGGTCGAAAGGACTACCCATTAGCAATAATGCTACGAATGAGTGATTTATAAAGAGTAGCAACCTAAAAGTTGAAAGATCAGGATCATATTTATGGGAACCAAGGACGTTCGTCTGGGCTTCCTCGGTGGAAGCACTCTGAACGGTGCTAGGAATGTGATCAGTAACAGCGAGAGCCGCATTTTGGAATTTCATTTTTCACGTCTTCCAACAAGCTAATACAATACCCGTAGAATGCTTTATCTCCAGTGATCTCCAATTTTTAATTTTAATAGGCGGTTTCAAAACAACTCTCTTTCAAAACAAAAACGCAGATACTAGTTTAAATTTAGTAAGCATATTCCAAATCAACCCTGAATTTAGAAATAACTGGAGAGACTATTTTCTTTTTCTTTTGCCACTAACTTGCTTTGTGCCAAACTGTGATATAGGAAGAAAATCGTGGAAGATCACAGATTAGAATTCTTATCTAACATCAGATATATTTCCATAAATATGCCTAATACTAGTACGTAGTTGAAAAAAAGGCAAATTGTTATAAAAACTAGTCTGCTCCGAAATTTACAGAAGAAATCTTTTGCAGCAACTAACATAACTAAACACATGTAAAGTTCATCCAAGGATTTGGTCGACTACGGACGTGCCTTTACTGCGCAGCTCAGATTCATGCCCCCCACCACTCACCATTCACTTTCCACGTGAAGCGCTGCTCATTTCTTCTCGTGTTTTCCCTTGCTCTCATGTGATCTATCACCCTTCAACATTGGATTGCTTCGATATTTCTGAACCGTCTTCTTTTATTTGGTATTTATTCAAAATCTTGTTTATCATATCACTGGAAAGGATGGCTTCTGCCATGGAAGCTGTTTATTGTTCCACGGTTAAGCGTTTTTGCATTCCTCAATTTCAGCAATGCGTGGATTCCAAAACTTTCCTCTCGTCTCAGCCTCCCACCTCCTTCACTTCTTTTTATAACCCCCAGATTTTCCTCCAGTTATTTTGATCTTCCCCAAAAATAATTAAAGCCAAACTTGGCTCTTTTTTTAAAACGGCGAATTTCATCAAACTCCAGAGAGCTGCATGGGTGCTATCCAGGGTTCTATGGACAGCTAGCGCTTTATTCATTTCCTCCGTCACTCTTGGTCAAAAATCCAACCTCCTGAGGCTTACGTTACTTGTCGGTAAACATGCCGTCTCGTGTCGCCTCACGAATACTGAGACCTTTAACAAAGTGTTAATTATAAGTGATCCCACATCTGACTCTGAAAAAGATATTTTGGATCTTCTCTCTTCCCAGGGCGTTGGTGAGGTCAATAGATTGCGCCGTACCAATGATTCCGGGGAATCTCTTTCCATTCTTGTTGTTGTGCTACATTTTCCTCCTCCTTTCCGCTCCCAACTAGGGTGTTCATAGCAGCCCTTTTATACGATGTGGAGACTGAACAACCTCGCCCTCTCATTTGTCATAAATGCTGACGATTTGGGCACTCCCAATCTCTGTGCAGATTTGAGAGCCATTGCACTAAATGTAGTATAGATGAGATCCCTCTGCCCCGTGCCCCTTGTTCGTCCCCGTCAAAATGCCCCACAGACGGCAATAAGGGCCATTTGGCGGGAGTTGCGCATGGCCTCAGCTCAGTGAATAAGGGAAGATTATGCTGATAGCTCTCGATTTAAGATCCCGTAACAAGAGGCTCGTCGGCGCTTCGTTTAACTGTTCTCGAACGTAAGACCGCGTCTCCAATTGCTGCCCTCTCTTTTGTATTCTCTTCAACGAGAATGGAGGAACCTCCAACCCTAGCTCGGGTTGATCAGGACTCCTTTTTTCGTGACATGAGAGTTTTAAACCCAATTCGCCTGACTCCAACAAGAGCTCAAAGATATTCGTAACACTCCGCCCAAAGACGTAATTGAGCTGATATCTACGATGGGCGTTTTGCATGATATGGTATCCGTCCTTACCACTGAATTCACAGCTTCGTGGACGCTGAAACAATTCAAGATGCTGCTGCCTCAAGCTCAATCTGATCCCTCTACTCTCCTGAATCTCATACTCTTGCCTACTGTTTGTCGAGTGTCATACACCTTGGTTACACAAGCTATAAAGGTAACGCATTTTGCGTTTGTTTTTCTATAATTTGAAATTATATATCTGTATCTATAATTTGATATTCTTACTTTTATTAAAATCAATTCTTAAAATATGTTTTTATAAATTCTCTATCAGGTTTCAATGATTCAAGATTTGCAAAAAAGTATTTTTATTCCTTTTCCTGGTTTTAAATAATCGTCAAGATTATTGTACCTAGAGTTACGGCTGTAAGTTTTCATCATTCTCTAAAATAACAATACGTAAAATGTTCTATTTTATTGATACAACCATTCTCACCAAAAGCGCAAACGAATAAAGCGGCTAGGGCAGCAATAGGCTTCATCTTGTGTGTCTCAACTTGTATTTTGACTACTAGAATAGTTGGAGAGTACGGAGACTTGGATCTCAAAGAGTGCCACGTGGAAAACGACAGGGTGTTCTTGACGATAGTGAGTGTTTACTTCTTGGTTTTAACCTAGCAAAATGGCAGAAGGCAACAGCGAAAACCTTAAATTTGTGTATTGTCCTAAGGTTTTCCAAATTCATTGTTTCTCAACGTTCGTTATTTCCCAAAACACCTTGAGGTAAGTAGTAATTTCCGAGGAAATGACGTTTACCAGTAACGTGATGAAAATACGTGAATTACAAAATTATCTGTATAGTTGCATTCAAAATCAGCATTGAATTGTAATGTTTGTGCCAAGGAGTTTAAATGCAAGAGTTATGTTACAACATAAATGGTGGTAATTTATTAAATTTATAAAATGTTTGAAAAAATGTGTTTTCTAATATAGTTATTACAGATTCATGGAAATAGGTTATTCAAATGTGACATGTGTGCCAAGGATTTTTAAGACTAGTGATATTCTTAAGACACATATGGCGGTAATTATTAATTCTTTATAGTTTTTGAGCAAATGGTTTTTCTAATATATAGTTATAATAGACGGTTCATGGGAATCTGTTATTCAAATGCGAAGTATGTGGTAAGGATTTAAAGTCGAAATCTGTCCCTGAGAATCATATGCAGGTAATGAATAAGCTTACATTGGTTATCAAGCAAATATCAACAAAATTCCAAAATAGGTACATAAAGAGAGTAATGGATTCAAATGTGACGTCTGTGCCCAGGATTTTCGTTGGAAAAGAAACCTTAAGCAACACATGCCAGTGGTACATGCTTTGGAAAACCATTATCAATGTGATGTTTGTGGCATGGCGGCTCCTAGTAACAGGAACTTGAAACGTCACATGCTTCAGGTACTGATTCAATCTCGTTTTCTACAAGATTTTGGCTACATTTTTAAAATATATTTTCAAATATTTAAAAATTCATTTCATTGCGTAAAAATCCAAAAAGGAGTCAAGCCAACAGTCAATTTTTAATTCATATTTCCAAGAATCTCTATCCATCTCTTGTGTAGGAGTGAGATTTATTATATTTAATTTTTTTTTATTCAACAGAGAATTGAGAGGGACACATTTGAAAGGGCTGAATGGGAAGAAAATTTTCTTCTCAATAACACAAAATAAATATTTAGGTACATGCAGAGGGAAGACCATTTGAATGTGACATCTTTGCAAAGTGTTTCAAAACTAGGAAAGGCGTTGCGACACACATCAGAAGGGTATTTATTCAACTTCCTTACACTGTAAAAAAACACTAATTAAACGTTATTTGAATAGGTTCACACTTGGTTGAAAAGGCTCATAAATGTAATGTTTGCGCCAAAGCTTTCCTAACCCCGGCTCAACTGTTACAGCTCGAAGCTGTTGAATCGGAATTAATTCAAAGTAAATGCAAATAACAAGGAGGAAAACTACTGTATTTCACGAAAAGTGGTTAGCCCCCTCTCACGAGGTCTAGCAAGCTCAAAGATCCGGGGCAAGAGTGACGATTGACGAAAAAGGGGACAAGGGATGCGATCGCCATCTACCGAAGGGGAAAAGAAATAGGGGGAGAATTGCCAGGTCGTAACACAACTAGTTACCAGCGCCGACTTTCCTCGCTCGCTGGGAGGGTCCCGAAGGGAGGATTTTTTTAAAGCTTTATATACTTGTAATGTGTATGTAGAAAATGATTTTTTTTCCAATCTTGACCCTTCAAAATTCAAATATGTCACCTTTCATTTACATTGCGTAAACAAGAACTTCTTTATACTGTCTGTTTCAAACTTTCAGGGGGCTATTCGTGATGCTGACATTAAAGGAAAATTCGGCAAATAACAACGTCGGATAAGGAGAAATAATATGACAGTGAGATGTAGTAAGGAATGGGGAAGAATAATGGCAAAACATTTTTTTCTGAGATATACGTTTTGTAGATCTTGGCGAGCTGATCATTTTGATCCATAGGACCATATCCCTGAAATGCAAATTGGACCATGTTTTGAGGGTTCAAAGTCTGGTCTTTCGTGATTGGTCGCGGGCGTCACGTGGCCACAACCGCTCTAGTAGGCGCCACCCCCCATGTTATAATGATAGGACTTATTTATTTTCTGCTAAAATTGGTTTTGCGGCAGTGTTTTAACAAAAAGTGAAGGGAAAATTCGCGTGGTTCTTTATTTCACGCCATAACTAAATCGCTCTTTCTACCATTGCATTGAAAATAGAACTAAAAAATAGATAAAAAATTTCTACATCTCACTGTGGTATTCAAATTCTGTTAAAACACTGCTTACTTGATAGAGGAACAGTGTCGGTATTATTGGGACAACGAAACAACGGGGCAAATTTAGTTGATTGACTGGACTGCCGTTTTGTACGAAAATCGTTGCTGGTGACTATATAGCTTGGCAACAGTACAGCAGAACATATTCCATAGGTATAATTTCTATCACGTTGACCCGAAATCGCGCACAACTTAGGCATGGGGTACAGATTTTCTTTTTTTATGTTCAAAATAGTAAAGGCTATTTTTACTGAGCAAATATGCAACGTTAGATTGAGTTTCTCAAATTTGAAGAGAGAATGGTCTTGTTTTATCTTTGTATTCTGCTTGTATTAACACATCTATGGCGTCGGTTCGCTTCTGTTTGGCAATGGCAGGCAATATTACAAAAGGTGATCTAAAAGGAACTTGAGTAGGCAGCACCATCATTGAACTAGACAATGACAGTCTGAAGAAGGTTCGATCAAGTTCATGACTTTGCGCGATCAGGTCAGAAAAAAAGTGGAAAAGGTGACGTGGGTGTGGTGTGGTCATGTTTCTTCATCTTGCTTCATCTAGCATCTCGACTGATGCTTCTACTTTTTTAATATTTCCTCAGATGCATCTACATGGCATTTTCAGCAATCCAGTCAACGAAGTAAGATACCTGGGTGTAAACGCCTATACGACAATCCGCGATGGACATTATACGGCACAAAAAAGACAGAAATAAAACATTTTAAATTTATACTGCGGTACTTCGCTTGAGCGTATAAATAAGTATACCAGGATAGTCAGCTAAGGCGCAACCGCGACCCCAGGAAACAATTCCGTGTTGAACTGCGTAACCAGCCAGTTGGGTAAAAAGAGGGCCACCAGAGTCTCCCTGACAAGAGTCGATGCCACCTATAAATCATAAAGTTGTCACTATATGAAATTCTGTTAGCCTAAGCTTTTATAGGTACCACGTGGTCCACCGGCACACATCATGGACGGGTAGACGGGATTTGGAATGTATTCGCCAGCGTAGGCTGCATTGCAATCTTCATCCGACACGACGGGGAGATCGACACTCAACAGCACGTCCGATAGGTCACCTCCAGACTAAACAGCATCCCCGCGTAACCATAAAACATAAGGAGAAAAGGGAACACATTTTGGTCTAAATTAAATGAAACATGAAAAGTTAAAAAAATTGGGATCCGTACGATAGTTGTTCCCCATCCGCTAACTGTCATGATTGTCCCCGCAGGAGGGTCATATTCCAAAGTTGGGCGTGGCATGCTAATTTGCTTGACGGACGGAACGCTCAGATTTAGAGGTTTATCTAGCTAAAAATCCACCGTGACCACAAATTTTATAAAAAGCACATTACAACGTAACTGAAAATCTATTTTTACGAAAATGAGAGCAATGTCGTTTTCTTGGGTGTTTGGGTTGAATTGCGGGTGCATCAAGTACCCAGTCACGGCCCGATTCTGCTCTTCACCGCTTGGATTAGAGAAGCTGTGCGCACCGGCGATCACTTGGAAAATGGTTACATCGTTTATTCTAGAAATGCAAGTTTACATTTGCGAGCACTCTTTCTCCAGTAGACGAAAACAGTAAAATAGCTAATGTTGACCAGCATTTTATCATCTTACCCGTCTACACAGTGAGCCGCATCGAGGATCGTCCTAGAATAATTTCAACATTTTTATGATTAATATTCATAAGAAACTATAATTTAGGAACCTGGCACTATGGATTGAGCCGCCACAACTATGGGAGTAGCCAACGAGAAACTTGCGTTGCAACGAGACCTGGAAAGGCAAAGAATTCGGTTCAACTTCTGTTCCGCCGACAATCTTGTCCTCTGGAATCAACTGGTATTTGCCATTTAAGATGACCGAAGCGGGGTAGCGAGGAAGGATCGTTCGCTTCGTCGGAGCGGCTTCGTTATTCGAAAAAAATATTATATACATGATTAGCGATTTGATAATGAGTTTGAATTCATTTGATTTTGTCACCTTACCAAATGAACAAGCGATGAGTGTGGCCAGAATAAAAAACTTCATCTTGCCTGTGTGTCTCTCGTTGAAACGAAGTGAGAAACGCAATAAAGACAACATATTCGTTCATTTCAAATTCGTTTATCACATCTTGGTCGATCTCTAACTCTTATCAAGCCAAAAACCTTGAGTGTAATGTTAAGCTTCATTTTATTTGCTTTTGATTTGTTGTTTCTAAGGGTAAATAGTCTACGTTCGTCATACGGCAGAACCTATTTTCTTTATTTCTATTAACAGTTTAATCTCATTCAAATTTGTTCGTTTAGGGAATGCTGTTAAACGTTTTTCAGCCGTTTTTCATTATAGTTATTGGATTTTGAGTTGTAGTGGTACAATACATTATAGTTTTAATTTTTTGTCTTTACACCATTAAACAAAATGAAAAACAAACCGGGACGATATTGTTTACTCACAAATAAAAGATATCATTATCGAAATATAGACCCAGGGCTTTCCATGCGTAATAAGGCGCTTCAGCAGCAGAGTCAGTCTAAGTCCTTTAGTCATTGGATAAAATCTATTCACTTGGATATATGGGAATCTAGCAATTACCAGCCCCAACATTTACGGCTTTTTTAGGCTGGAATGTTAATTAATTTATGATCGTTATTCCACAGAATAATTACGTATCCTAGTACATGAATACGGGCTTCATGTAGAGCTGAAAGTACGGCTCGTGAAACGTAAAGAGGGCAGAAAATAGGCTAGTATATGCAAACTAGATCTGTTATATCCCAAAAAGGAAGAGAAGGGCAGAGCCTCACACCTCACATTGATCAGCTACGTACGATAGCTGATGAAATTTGTTTGGGAGGGTAGTGTGCGATTTCTCCTGGGAGCCTTACATTCTATTAATATTTGGTAAATCTGTGGACGACCTTAAGAGCACTGTAACTGCCTATTTTTTGCGCTTTACAAATCTTTTAAAGAAGTTATCTTTGTGTATTATTTTCAAATCATGTCCGTACGTTTGTAACCATTGGCCTTGGGTACAGGACTTTAATCTGTTTTGATTTTCTTTTCTGTCTCTATCGGAATAGCTTACCGCTGTGAACACAATCAGGGATCTAGATGTTTACTTTTCACAAGAGACCATGACATAGCAATTATAAAAAATTTCCTATCCATTCTGGTTAGGGTCCTCCATAAATTTGTTATTGACAGTTGTGTAATTTACCATTTGTGTTTTCCAAAGATTTTTCAGTTAGAATAGTAAAAATTATATTTTCGAAAAAAAACAACACAAAATTGTTGATGCCCAACGCTAGACTAGCTGAAAATGTAAAGGAAAAATGTTCGTGAACATTTGCGTACCTATGAGTTGTATTTTATTTTAATGACATGCATTACATGATGTTACATCATACGATATTAACATAAGGTAGCGCAAAGTTAATGCTGTGTGTAGGAAATGTTTAGCCTCTGTTGGCGGCGATCCAGTCGATGAAGTAGGATACCTGAGTGTAGACACCTATACGAAGGAAATAATGTAAAATGCGCATTTAATGAATAGAAATCCGTCAAACTTGAAGAGTTGTAAAAACGAAGAGCAATTAAAGGCCCGAAACTGCACCGTGTTACATGTGCTGAGATGAAATCATGAAATGATGCTTACCAGGGTAACCAGCCAAAGCGCATCCCTGACCCCAGGAGACAATGCCGTGTTGGACGGCAGTAGCACCAGTGCCGGTGAAAAGAGGGCCGCCAGAGTCACCCTGGCAAGAGTCAATGCCACCTATTTTTTAAAAAAGGAAATGAAAAGGTAAAATATAAAACTGGTCCTTGGAACGAATCGGGACTTCAGTGAGTGTCACAAAAAAGCATATGATTAATTAAGAAACTCACCGTTGCTGATGTCACCAGCACACAACATCGAATCGGTAATAGAACCTGCGCCATAAGCTCTATTACATTCGGCATCGGAAACGACTGGGACATCGACGCTGCGGAGTGTGTCGGAGATGACACCGCCGGACGAGGTGGTGCCCCATCCGGAGACGGTGACGATATCTCCGGCATTCAACTCCAGGTTAGCCGCAGGCAAGACGACGGGCTTGGCAGAGGGGACACTCAGGTCCAAAGGAGAAGCCAACTAAATAAAAAGCCATAGAAGTTTAGTGATTGCGCCTTTTAAATGTCATTCTTCACAAATTTCCAGCGGACCAATGTCAAAAGTGGAAGTGAATTCTTTGTGAAGAGATTCTGACAGCTGAAAGCTAGGTTTACAGAGAAAGAAGTTTTCAAAAGTATCAGAAGATGAAAGACATGACTTACGAAGATGAGGGAAATGTCGTTCTCGAAAGTCGTTGGGCGGTAGTTCTCGTGCATGGTGAAGCTGACGACATCACGGTTCTGTTCAAGACCGCTATCGGTACGGAGGCTGTGTTCACCGGCGACGACACGGAAGATGGTCACATCATTGACACTAGTTACGTAATAACAGACGAATAGTTATAAAAAAGATCGTAAAAACGAATGAAACACTTGAATGATAAATCAATCAAACACAAGGAATTCTAATTAGTAGTTACCCTCTGACGCAGTGGGCAGCGTTGATGATGACATTTGCGTCGAGTATGCTACCACCGCATGATTGTGAATAGCTGCCGACTGAGCTTCTGCGCTGCAGAGAAATCTGGAATGGAAGTGAGTTTGGCTCTACAACAGCTCCACCGACGATCCTGTCCTCGGGGATGAGTTGGTATTTTCCGCTAGTCAAAACCGAAATCGGCAGACGAGGGAGAACCATGCGCGATGGCATAGCTGCAATATAGACATTTAGGATATTAGACATGTTTCTTAATAAATGACGTTAAATTAGTAAGTTTTCTAAATTTACCCATAGCACAGGCGACGAGTGCTGCAAGGACGATGAACTTCATTGTGTTTAGAAGGAGCTAAGACAGACGAATAGTGGATCCACTTTTCCATCGCTTTTATACTCCGTCCAACTCCGTTTCTTATCAAGTATACCAAAATAGACCCGGATTTCAACAGTGCAGTAATTTATCATTGGCTATGATTTGGCTCATTAGGCCAGTACCTGCATCGTGGTCATATTTGATTGACGCACAGAGTAAGATTTTCCTTTGTGAGCTGATAGAGCATTTGATAAGGCCTACACATGTAACGGTCAGGGTAAGACTGAAAATTTCTGCCAAATGTGGACTTTAATATTAGGCTACTGGTATTATTTAATTGATGATTATTGGCGTCATTATCAAAAGATTCAAATTGGTTTTGTATGCGTTTTTTAAGTAATGCATTCTTTACAATCTTTAGTACCTTCCCATCAGGGATTTTTTACTTTGACGTATTGTTTTTAAATAGCGAATGGTGTAACTCGATCAATGTCTGTAATTTCCTGATGACCTACTTCCGTTTCTATCCGGAATGCTACGTCTACCTAGCCGAGGTTACTTACTACGAATTGAGGTTTTAAGTTACGCATAAAGCAATTTCGTTTAATCAGAAATATTAAAAAATAAACCTTTATTACATATACCCGGGAAAAATCCTGGTAATTAATTTTCCCAAATTATTACCAATATGAAAAATCATATAATCAATTAAAAATTTTCCTAATTAATCACATGATTTTGACCATTAATTCGTGATTTATTGAATTGCCAATAACTTGGGATGATTTATTACAAAGATTTTTACCTAGACCGCTATTCAGGATTGCGGGAAGAAAATTTTCCAACGTTGACATTTTCCGTAGCAATGTTCATATGATAACAGATGATGAACGTATTCTGACGCAACCTTGTGGTAAATATCCAGAGATGTTTGATATTATCGCTTGGAGATGTGTGATACGCTGATAAAGCCACGCCATTTTACCATATTCTACTCCAAATTTAAGATTTTAAATAAACTGTTGCCTTTTTTAGTACCGTATTTGCAAAATAGAGATGGTATTTTGACCATATCACAATAAAACCTTAAGCCGCTCACCCCTAAACTTGATTGGGATGTACGTATGACCAATAGGAAACGTTTCAAAAGAAAGAGTAAGTAAGCCTGTAAGTAGGCCCACTGCTTAATAATGAGGTACAACAGCACAAAAAAAAGTGTCACGGCTCTTGTGCCGTAGGCATGACAACGGTCGGTACGTTGTATCCAAACATATAAAAGAGACTATGACGACGTTTGCGCACCAATCCGTTGTATTTCAATTTGTTGTTTTTTAGCGAAATGTACACTAGTTTGGCATAGGTTAGCGCAAATTGCTGAAGGAATGATGGATAAGATAATAAAGAGAACGTTTAAACCCTGTTGGCGGCGATCCAGTCGATGAAGTAGGATACCTGAGTGTAGACACCTATGAACGGAAAGTAATAAGAAAAGGTCCAATCAAATTTAATGAAAGCCAATCAAGGACATTACGCAATGCAAAAATATTGCATTGTGCTAGTATGTATTATGATTGAAATAAAACTAACCAGGGTAACCAGCCAAAGCGCATCCCTGACCCCAGGAGACAATGCCGTGTTGAACGGCAGTAGCACCAGCGCCGGTGAAAAGAGGGCCGCCAGAGTCACCCTGGCAAGAGTCAATGCCACCTATTTTTTTAAAAAAAGGTAATTTAAGGACAAAATGTAAAACTTGTGATCTTTGAAACGGATCTGGACTACAGTATGGTCTGTCACAAAGAAGCACAATATTAACGGAGCAACTCACCGTTGCTGATGTCACCAGCGCACAACATGGATGGGTAGATTGAGCCGGCGCCATAAGCACCATCACATTCGGCATCAGAAACGACTGGGACATCGACGCTGCGGAGTTGGTCGGAGATGACACCGCCGGACGAGGTGGTGCCCCATCCGGAGACGGTGACGATATCTCCGGAATTCAGCTCTAGGTTAGCCTCAGGCAAGACGACGGGCTTGGCAGAGTCAACGCTCAGGTCCAATGGAGAAGCCAACTAAACATAAAACCATAGTAATTTAGTACTTTCATTATTTAGTATTTACATTTCATTCTGGACAGATTTTAAGCGAAACAATGTCAAAAGTTTAATTGAATTCCTTGCAAAGAGGTTCGGACAGTTGAAGGTCCGGTTTACAGAAATTAGTTTGTAAGATCGCCTCAAAAGAGAAAGGACTTTGACTTACGAAGATGAGGGAAATGTCGTTCTCGAAAGTCAATGGGCGGTAGTTCTCGTGCATGGTGAAGCGGGTGACATCACGGTTCTGCTCAAGGCCGCTGACGGTGTTCAAAGAGTGCTCACCGGCGACGACGCGGAAGATGGTCAAATCAGTGACACTAAGAGGAGGGAGACACAAAATATTAGTTGAACACTTGGAATACACTAGCAGCTTAGAAAAAAAAATTGAATTTCAATACAATCATATTTCTAGATCTATGTTAGTAGAACTTTTCCGGTTACCCCCTGACGCAGTGGGCAGCGTTGATGATGACGTTTTCGTCAAGAATCGATCCGCCGCAGGACTGGGAGAATCCTCCAAGAGAGCCACGGCGCTGGAGAGAAACCTGGAAAGGAAGCGAGTTGGGCTCCACAATGGATCCACCGACGATCCTGTCCTCAGGGATGAGCTGGTACTTTCCGCTAGTCAAAACCGAAATCGGCAGACGAGGAAGAACCATGCGCGATGGCATAGCTATATAATGCAAAAGATATATAAAATATTAGACACATCCCTCTACAAAAGAGTTTAATATCTTAGATTTACCCATGGCGCAGGCGAGGAGGGCTGCAAGGACGAGGAATTTCATCTTGTCTTGAAGTAGATAGGACTGACGAATACTGGATCTGTTCTCGATTCACATTTATACTCCATCTACCTCCGGCTCTTATCAATTACATTCAAATTTCAACAGGGTAACCATATTTCTAGGCCAGTGTCTGTATCACTGTCATATCTGATTGACGTGAAGGTAAGGGATTTTTGATGAGCTCATGGAGCACTAAGTACGGTACGCGACAACGCAAGTTGCGTCCTGTTGGGAAGTTAAAAGTGACTAACTTCTTGTCCTATACTTCGCAATCCGCCGCCATTTACTTGTAACAGTATATATTTTTATACGATCGTTTGTTACTTAATATGTAATGTTCTTTTTTAAAAATGATTGTCTTTCAGTGAATTTTGAAACAAGTCTTTTCAACTATTTCAATAAATATTTCCTATTTAATCCCTTCTGATAACTCACCTTAATATTAGTAACTTGGTCAGAAATATTAAGAAATATATATATTTAAAACTTTGAGCTTCAATATTACACAAGATTTCGAGGCGAAAATTACCCAACGGGCTACGACATATTTTGTTGTAACATGCAGTAACCAGGTGAAATTATCATAAAACAGCCTTTTTCAAATTTTCAGGAGTGATTGGTACTATATGTTATCATCTAGTATTATGTGAAACGCAAAAAACGGATCTGTATATTTAAATTCTACTTGCACTTAAACATTTAAAATAGACTACGTTTACGTAATGTTGCAAAGAGGGATTCCTTTTTCCCTTGAAGTTCTCTAGCCCGATGTTATTTACTTATCCTTTAATCTGAGCATTGCCGTACGACAGTTGGAGTTACACCATATGCTGGGACGGACATCTTACTCCAAGCCGGCCTACGAATGCGTCCTCTCTATTTTTACTCGTCTCGTCTCCCGCAAGTTCGAAATCATTACATTAGCCTATTTTAGTTTTTGCGAAATAGAGTCGGCGTTCCGACCAATAAAATCTTAGCCCCTCACCCCTATAGTGCCTAAAATTGAAGTGCTTGCTCGGGTGTAGTCGGGTCCTCGGGTGTATATTGTAACGGTGAATTCTCTTCCCTGCTGTTTAACCTTTTCTCCCCACCCCTTTTTCTTGTCTCCCCCCTCCTTTTTCGCCATCGCTCAGCTGATGTCCGGATGGTCTCGAGTCGGGTTTTGGCCTCGGATGCGCAATTGCGCTATGTCCTTCCGCTCCAATTATTGAATAACATCTCCTGTCCGGCTCAATAAAGTCTGTTGGCCCTAATGGCTTAGTTTTCGTTTTATTCTTTTTTAATCGTAACAATATGTATAAACAGTAAAGAGAGGTTTATAAGGTCGGCCGCTCGACGAACCTTAAATAGGGCGAGGCATCGTTAATATGTTAACAAGTTCCGTAACACACAGCAACCATCTAATCCTCACATTTATCGATGAAGTTTCGCATCCTAAAACGAGTAAAACTTTGTGTATAATTGGCCTCTAAACACTGCTTGAATGAATGACAAGCTTACAGCTTCATCGTCGCCATACACCCGAGCACAACTTTTAAATTCAAATACGCGTTTGGTACGAGTTAAAACAAACTCATTTAGTGTAAAATATCAATTATGCTGACGAATTTTAAACCAATATTTACTTCATTGTTTGAAGTTTTTTTTAAAATTTGATGCTTCTAGCCCGATAGCAAACGGAAATCGCATTTATTAAAATAATTTATATTGTTTAAAATTGCAGAGGTCGTTACTGTCCTTCCTAAACTTAGTATCTATTACGTACGTAGTACTATAACCGTTTAGCCTACGGTATGTTCATCTGGGCAATAAATTCAACAAAAACCAAGCATGTACTGTACTGTCAAAATAAATAAAGTAGCCTGTAGCAATTAACGGAAACGAGTCCACTCTTGCTTCCTTTCTCTTATAAATGACACGTACGGTTTTGCGAGTTTATGCTCAATTTGACGTTTTAGAATGGCAACACCAAGTGAAAGAAATCGCAGGAAAAATAGTTGATAGTTGGTGGGGGTTCTGGGGTTTAACGGGGTGTGCCGACGAACGCCTTCATTTAAAATGGAAGGAGGACGTGTAACCTTAGATTGTAGATGGTTAATGCATTTATTTCTGGATTTAGCTGTTTATTACAATCCAAAGAGTTGAGAAAGAAAAAATTGTCGTGCTGTTTATGGTCTTGCGGCAGCGATCCAGTCGAGGAAGTAGGAGACCTGGGTGTAGACACCTGAAAATGGGCGTGAAGGACGCATGTTAGTACCGTTCTAAAGAAAGGAAGAAGAAATCGTTTTGTGCAGGGGTGATTAGTTAGGATCTTACCGGGGAATCGTGCGAGGGCGCATCCCTGTCCCCAGGAAACAATACCGTGCTGAACGAAAGTACCGTCACCGTTGGCTGTGAAAAGAGGGCCGCCAGAGTCACCCTGGCAAGAGTCAATGCCACCTGTACAAGTATATAATGTATATTGAATTTATCGTCGTTAATGTGGCTTGCTGATGTTTTCGTGATGAAAATATACCGTTATCGACGTCACCAGCGCACATCATGGAGGGGAAAACTTGCGGGTTGGCGGCAGTGCCTCCGTATTTGGTGTTGCAAGTGTCATCATCGACGACTGGGATGTCGACGCTCAAAAGGACGTCGGAGATGGAGCCACCGGACGAGGTGGTGCCCCATCCAGAGACGGTGATGATGAGTCCAGCGGGGGGGTCCAACTCGGAGGTTGGTGGTGGCAGGAGAATGGCCTGGGCAGAAGGAACGCTCAAGTCCAAAGGCGAATCCAACTAGAAATTCGCATGGACCAAAATGGAAATTAAAATATATACACCGTTCCAAAAATCATTTAGAAAACCGTTCGAGGGCCGACGAACAACTGATGAGCATCAAGCAAAGCTTAATGTGAAGGGCAATATAATCGGAACTTACGATAATGAGGGAGATGTCATCTTCATAAGTGGCGGAGTTGTAGCGAGGATGGGTGAGAGCGTTAACGACGCCACGGTTCTGTTCTAGACCACTGTCAACGGAAAGAGAGTGCTCGCCGGCGACGACGCGCAAGTTGGTCAAAACGGCTCTGTGAATCGAAGTAATTAAAGAAATTGCGTAATTAAATATTGCATAAGCGTTTCCACTTCATGAGATCCACAGATTTCTTACCCATCAACGCAGTGAGCAGCATCGAGGATCGTAATTTCGTCGATGATCGATCCACCGCAGCTTTGAGAGTAGGAGCCAGTGAGGCTTCGTCGCTGCAACGAGATCTGGAAGGGAAGGGAGTTGGGGACGACTTCAGCTCCACCCACGATCTTGTCGGAGGGGATCATCTGGTAGTGACCACTGGCGATGACACTAAGGGGCAAGCGGGGCATAACCATGCGCTTGGGGGCGGCTATAATGGTGTTGACAAACAAATAGTGTTATTTGATTATTTAGTATAATACAGTATTATTTGATAATCAATTGCTACTCACCCAAGGCGCAGGCGAGGAGAGTGGCAAGTACGATAAATTTCATCTTGACTGGCGACAGTTACTGACGAGTACTCTCTCTCAAGACACACTCTTGATTTATACCTTCTCGAAATGTCTAGTCTTATCGGAGTAAGCCGGATTTGGTTTTAAATGGTCCGACGTGATTGGTTCTCTGGTGTTTTGTTTGAAAGCTGCATCAGGCTATTGGCAAACATTGCGCTTGTCTTTCGGTCACCAGCTTGTTTACATTTATGTACTGATTAAAGTTCTTCTTTTCTCTCGAGACTTTGTGAACTATTTACACCCATAGGTGGTAAGCCACATGAATCTCCAGCAAAACACTTGGTATAAGCTCTCTCAAATTCTCGCGCTTAGCTTTGAGTGCATTCTATTTTAGTGTATCCGTCTCTGTATCCGTAAGAAATCTTAGACTCGTTGTTTCTCTTTTTATTTATCATTTTTGTTTGACATCCGCCCGATTTAGGTGCAACGTTCTGATTGACCCAACGGAGATAAGCGATAGCCTATCGGTGGTAATAATCCGGTTTACAAAGACCTTTGTGCAAAGCGTTGGAGTCGCTATACATGTTATATACCATTCACCAGCATACGCTAGGACGAAGCTGTCCTTTTTGTCATGAAGCAACCGAATGTTTTAAAAAATCTAGATCCCTAATCACGATGTGCTTGGTGACTTGTGGTCCGAGCAGCTCAAAGTGTAGTTTTCCGATGCGGTGATTGACATTTGTATCAATGTATTGTAGTCATTGGTATTACTCTATTGTATATAAGATATCTGAAATTTATAACGATTTATCTCGATGTAGCCGTATGGGTAGACTCTAAGGTGAATATCCCAACATATTTGACCGTAACATGTCCAGACAGGGTCCTTAACCCCCGTCTACTTTTCATTACTCGTCGGTTGGATATATGATCATAAAATGTTTGATGCCTCACGAAATATCAATAGCATATCTTAATCTCACTCTCTAGTGCGTAGGCTACGTTATTGAATATGAACTTTTAAGGTAAATGAAGAGGCATTTAAAAACGTTAACAAATGAGAGTAAAGCGTCACATTTCGTGTATACAAACACCATCATTATACAGTGATTGGAGAAAAATCCAGCTAGCGTTGCATTGTAAGGGCGAGCCACTCGAGGAAATAAGACACCTGGGTATAAACACCTAAAATAATGGAAAGAAGGTTTTACATATTCGATAATTGAGTTCAAGTTGTGCGCTTCCCGCTTTAAGGAAAAGAGGAAATATATACCAGGATAAGCGGCCTCTGCACAGCCGCGTCCCCAGGAAACAATACCGTGCTGGACGGCTGTCTCGCCAGTTCCCGTGAACAACGGACCACCAGAATCTCCCTGACACGAGTCGACGCCACCTATTGGTAAATAAAAAGGAAAAATGACATTCACAATTGGTCGTATTGTAAGGATAAGGACTAAGGATAGGGCGCAAGGAAGAAAATCGTTACCGTACCGTTGGTTGTGTCGCCTGCACACATCATGGATGAATAGACAGCTGGTTCTTCGACAGTACCTCCGTAAGCGGCATCACAATCAGCGTCGGAAACGACTGGAACATCAACGCTGAGCAGAACGTCTGAAACTAAAACGGCCCCTGACTGGACCAAACAAATTTCAAATCTTAATACGTATCTAAAGAGCCAACTCAAATTTAACGATTGAATTTTGATATTAATAAACGGAGCTTACTCGAGTTGTGCCCCATCCAGAGATTGTAACGATAGTTCCTGCTGGAGGATCAAACTGGGAGGTAGGAGCTGGCAAGCTGATGGGCTTGGCAGACGGAACACTCAAGTCCAAAGGTTCAGTTAACTGCAAAAACATGGCAGAACACGACATGAAAGAACCCAAAAAATACTAAACAGTGAGCCAGTAATGGAGTCGGATTAAGCCAATGTTTACGATAATAAGGGCGATGTCATCTTCGTATGTTGATGCGGTATAGCGAGGATGCATGTAATAATTGTCTACATCTCGATTTTGCTCCAGTCCACTGACGTCGTTCAAACTATGCTCCCCAGCAACGACGCGGAGACTCCGTATGAGGGCTCTGCGTATTGAAGAAAAATGAGGTTTCTAATAAAATAACGATTTTTTCTTCAATTTATTTGTGGCGACAGCAAGAGCCTTTAAAATAATTCCTTAATCAAAATGTGGTCGAATGTTAGTTTGTTACCCATCGACACAATGAGCTGCAGTTAAGATGGTCCTAATGATATTTCAAATAAATATAATTAGTATGTAATAAATATAAATATATATTATATTATTAAAATAAATACTATTACGTCTCGTTTAGAATAGATCCTCCACAACTCTGGGAATATATCCCAGCGCTTCCTCTCTGTAGGGAAATTTGGAACGGCAACGAGTTGGGAACGACCTCAGTTCCACCGACAATCTTGTTAGACGGGATCATCTGGTAGTGTCCACTTGTAATCACTTTAAGCGGTAGTCGAGGCATTACCATACGCTCAGGAGCGGCTGAAATACATTATTTAGTTAGTCAATTAGACGTCGTATCTTAAATCAATAGGTTAATACAACGGTAGAGACTAATGTTGTTATACATGTATGTAATGAAATTATTTGTTTTAAAACGCGCATCTGTATATATATTTACAGCGTAATCAATATACCCCAAGCATAGGCAAGAAACGCGACTAGTACGACAGCGACGCACTTCATTGTCTCTGATGTCAGTTAGACTACTGAGCAGTCGAACCTACTTTTCACCATAATACTCCAGCAATAACAACTTACACTGGACGCTTATCAAGGGTGCGTCTGTTGGTTCGGAAACAAAGCGCACGGTAACGTAGGCTAAAGACATCATAAATCATATAAAACGATCAAAATCGAAACAAAAATCTCCTTTCACATATAGCAATTGCAAACTTCTTTCCGCTTATAATATTTAGTTGAGCTAAACTAGCTTAGGGGCGCTTTTAGCGTCCCTATAAAAATTTCTTTCTTTTTCTCTTTCTATTGTTTTTGTTTATACAATTGTTTTCATATGGTTCATCCTTGTGTAAATATCGAACGATGATTATCAGCGGATGATCCGGTTTTGAAAGACCTTTGCGCACTGCCAGTCAATTGTCAATTGTGGTCCGTGCGTACCGTACATCATCTGCCTTAGCGACCAAATGTATCTTTCATATCTAACCTAGTTATCTGCGGATGTGTACCTATCTTGTGCATTTTTCTAACAATTACGCTTTAAGGCACCATTAAAAAATATACTTTGTGACAATTATTTGAATTTGCTATCAAAGTTTTTCTTACTCGTCAGCAGCATGACATTTGGTACCGCATTGTAATTGTGCACTTAAAAGCTTATATTCTCATAAATTTATGCAATAAAAGAGAGCCGTTTGAGCTTTGAGGTACTTTATTTATTTTTCTAAACACAAAAGCGGTCGTCGCGATTTTATTTTGGTCTCTGTATGCTGGGAGGAAACTAGACTAGATTTGAAATGTCTTTCTTATATTTGGTAGGGAAATTGACATTTTAAACTCTGTTGGCAGCAATCCAGTCGAGGAAGTAAGATACTTGGGTATACACACCTATTCAAGGGGTTCGAGAAAAAAGAGTCAGTTTTCAAAGGTAAAATGAAACAAATTTACGCGTCCATCATATATATTTATTATACGAAGGCGTGTATTGTACCTGGATAAGCAGCCTCTGCACATCCCTGACCCCAGGAGACGATACCGTGTTGAACTGCAGTAGCCCCAGTGCCGGTGAAGAGAGGGCCGCCAGAGTCACCCTGGCAAGAGTCAATGCCACCTAAAAATGTGCATTAATCAGTAAGTTTTTGTAATGTGTAGAGCAAAGGGGATAGAGTTTCAAGTTTATGAGCATTCAATAAGTTTCAAAATGGTTTCAAAATGGAATGTGAAATGAAGGGAGAATGTGGAGGAAATTACCGGACGTCGTGTCTCCAGCGCAAATCATCGAAGGGAAAATCTTCCCGCCGCCGTACTTTACGTCGCATTCTTCGTCGGATACGACGGGCACGTCGACGCTCAAAAGAACATCAGAGGCGGCGCCTCCTGCCTGCTCCATCGCAAAAGAGGAAACAAAACAATTAAACTTAAACTAGGAAGCAAGATGAAAGAGGAAAGGCTATTGAATCCAGACTTACACTAGTGGTTCCCCATCCAGATACAGTGAGGTTGGAGCCAGCTGCCGGTTCTGATCCAGCTTCCGGCAGATTAACAGGCTGAGCCGTGGATCCTAAGTTGAAAGGAGTCGTCAACTGGAAAGGAAAGTTTACACAAAGGTCGTCAGCATTAACAGTGGCTGTTGTGGTTTCTGCTGGACATGATTGCGGATCTCACAATTACGCACATAAATCAGGGAGATATCATTCTCGTAAGTAGCAGAATTATAGCTCTCGTGCATTTTAAAGCTGGAAACGGCAGAAATTTGTTCGTCTCCGCTAGCTGTTGACTGCGAGTGCTCTCCGGCGACCACGCGAAGTCGTGCAACATTAGCTCTGAAAGAGAAAGACGTTGGCAAATTGATGGCAACATTTCGTTTTGGCTTTTTCATTTTCCGCATATCAGTTATCTTCCCGTGTTCATTGTTTCAACAGTTTTCGAGATTTAGCAAAGAAAATTAAGCAGATTCGGGTTACCCATCAACACAGTGAGAAGCGTCGAGGATTAATCCTGCGTCAAGAATACTTCCTCCACATATATGGCTGTAAGCGCTGTTTGGCAAAATACCGCGACGTTGCAGAGAAACCTGGAAAGGCAGAGAGTTGGGTGCGACTTCGGATCCACCTACGATCTTGTCTTCCGGAATCATCTGGAATTTTCCGTTCAACAAAACCGAGAGGGGTAAACGAGGCACAACCAACTTGGTTGGGTTTGCTGTAATAAAATTGATTGAAAATTGGAAACGGTTGTCATTAAATTCGCTGTAAATGAGGCACGCTTGCAAAAATGCGCTTGATTCTTACCGGCGGCGCAGGCCACAAGGGCCATTAGGATGGCGAACTTCATGTCTGTAATGTTCTTGCTTAAAGAGAAAAAAACCAAAGGCGATTGGTTTCCTTTTCCGATCACAGTCGTCATTTATAACTTTTGTAATCTTATTCCAAGCTTATCGACACTATGTAAAACGCTTTGCACTGTTGATGTTTTTGTAATGTTTGGTTTCTAGATTTCTCTTGTCAAAAAGCCTGGCTCCCCACCGTCATTTTGTCGATGTTTAATATGTTCGAATCAAACCAAGAGGACTAGTAGCCTATTTATAAAGGATCAAGTTGTCAGCCGGCCTTTATATAGCTTAACATAGGTACCCCTTTTGATCTTTTCCTTTTGTAAGCCTATATAGCACCTGAACAAACGAATTTTTCAAAATCTAGAATTAACGAAGTAAAACACCATGAAGCTGTCTTTACCATTTCTTTTGAAAGAACTTAGAATCCTAGTCTTCCAAATTTTCAACCTAAATAATAATAATATCAAATAACACTAATACAAGGGGATACGTAGCAGGCTGTGTCCAAACACAGAGACGGTTGACTCATCTGTACGTGTCTTTTTCTTTGATAGGGGCTGGATTGGCTGGATTCAACCCAAGACGGCTCAACCCATGCCCATATATAGCAAGTAAACTCAATCAATCGATTATCCAGTGCAGGAGAAGAGATTTTTAAACAGTGTATCATTAATTCATTATGAATAGCAGTGCACCCATCATGCAAACGCTTGAACCTGATTTCAGTCTATTCTAACTAACATCCACATGGCATTGCATGTATACGTATGCACTGAACAATGGAAATAGTAAAATAGAAATTGGAACTTTACGATTATTTTTCTAAGTTTTCTAAGCTCTGTTGGCAGCGATCCAGTCGAGAAAGTAGGATACTTGGGTGTAGACACCTAGAGACAATTTGCAAAAGAAAAGACCATCAATCCCCGGCATTCTCAATCAGAACAAATCCTCCTTATCGCTCATGTTATTTATTCGCTAGTTGTTTGAGATTTTACCTGGATAAGGACCCTGTGTACACCCTTGTCCCCACGAGACAATACCGTGCTGAACAACCTCGGAGCCTGTCCGCGTAAAGAGCGGACCGCCCGAGTCGCCTTGGCAGTAGTTAATTCGCCCTTGTTAAATTGAGTATCGTAGTAAGATTAAGTAAATAATGGAACAATATAACAAAACCGATGTTTTAGTTTCAAAATGGAAAACACGACACAAACAATTTCTAGTAGCCTATATATAGTCAAAGATTTCTACCGTTGGTCGTGTCGCCAGCGCACAACATCGAAGGAAACACGGCAGGATTAGTGACATTTCCATTGTACGCTCTATCACAGTCGACGTCGGATATCACGGGGACGTCAACGCTTAGGAGAACATCAGAGACTGGACCACCTGCCTATATGTCACATAAACACAACATGAGCATTAGCGCCAATTTTAAGCGGAAACAAATGGAACTACTCGCTTTCGTGCTGCCCCAACCAGATACGGTCGTTACGGTTCCAACAGGAGGATCAAACTCGGATGTAGGAAGTGGCAGATTGATAGGCTGAGCCGAAGGTCCCAAATTCAAAGGAGTCGCCAGCTGAGAGATAATTTGATTAAATTTTCATTTGTTATATTGTTATATGAAGAAGCTCCTTACGAAAATCAAAGCGATATCGTTCTCGTAGGTTATGTCATCGAAATCTTGGTGCAGGTAAATGTTGGAGACGGCTGAGATTTGTTCTAGGCCGCTGTCTGTTGAAAGAGAATGTTCTCCAGCAACAACACGCAGTCTGCTCAGGTCGCCAAGTCTGAAAAGGTTCACCAATTTATTTGAACAAGTCCATGGGGTGCCATTTTTAGCTTTTAACAGTATTTCTATTGCAAACTTTTCAAGTTTTGTTTTTGGCGTTACCCCTGAAGACAGTGGACGACATTAAGGATCACTCCGCCATCCAGGATTGATCCGCCACAGATATGGATGAAGGCACTGTCAGCCGAAAGACCGCGACGCTGCACGGAGACCTGGAAGGGCAACGAATTCGGTGGGACTTCAGTTCCGTCTAAAAGCTTACTGTCTTCCGCAAACATCTGGAAGTTCCCTCTCAATAGCACCGAGAGAGGCAAACGAGGGAGAATCAACCGCTGCGTTATCGGATTTGCTGTAATAGAACAATTGTTGACAAACTTTGGGTTATACATTTCTTGGCGATTTCCGGTTGGTTGGATTGTTAAAAGATAATACAATACTCTTACCAATTGCGCAGGCCAAGAGGGCCATTAGAGCCAAAAACTTCATCATGGTGATCTGCAGGCGTTTTCGCTGGAAAGTTAAAACAGATTTCGCCCCGAGAAGCTTGTTCACCATCTGAAGTCAACTTCTATAACTTGTCTAATCTAATTCTAATCTTATCGATTATGTAAAATGATGTATACAGCACATTGTATATGGTTTTAGGCCCCGATTGTTGCTGTCAAAGTACACGACGTCATTAAAAAAGTGTGCGGGTCAGTGGGCACATTAAAAATCTGTGATGGTCTAGAAATATGACGTAATCCTAATCGACCCATTAGTTAAATAGCTAATGATCACAACATAACCATAGTCTTACGATGCAAAAAATTGCGCAAATCCGTACACAATTCGATATGTTGGCAAAAAAGTGCTTGTTCTTTAACTCTGGAATGCCATTGTTATTGCGAGGAGAATAAGAAGAGAAGAATAAAGTCCGATGTCCTGCACGACGGCCATTGAGAGCATTATATAAACACGTTCAGTCCAAAAGGGGAACGACTGTCGCAATTCAACTGAATATATAGTGGGCAATTGAAAATGACGAAGAACAGGTTTTTATTTGTCCTTTCGCTTTCTGGGGGGAAAAGTTCCCAGCGCAGCTGCTGCTGCTGTCGATGTCTTTGTCCGCGCCGTGTCTGCGTATTCGTGTATCAAGTTCGTTATCCTTTGAAGAGCGGCCAAAGCGAACGTGAAGCATCCAAACTACCAGTCCACGATCTGGTTGTAACAATTCACTCGATTGACGACCGTTCACGACGGCCCTACCAAATACGCACTAAATAAAGGCCAAGGTTTTAACCGAACGTTCAACTCTCACATCAGCAACGCATCAGCATCGCATCAACGCACTCTCTTTCGAGAGAGAAATTAACCGACTAAACCCTTTCAGGCTACGCGTTTGACATTAGCTCAGACACGTAATCGAGGGCAATTTCCTCCCTAAATACCGTCGAACAAAAAAATTGGCGAGCCACGTAACGAGCGGGGTTGCTTTTGCGCCCCATTGCCTCCAGACTCTTGCAACATTAATTCCACATGAGCATCGTTAGAATGTTGGAATTATCGAATTGTTCATCGCAGCACACGCGCCCCGCTCTTTTCCTTTTTCCTCACTCTCTCCCTTTCTCTGCGTTTTTTCAACGCGCAGAGAGAGAAACACGAAAAACACGCTTGACGAGAGTTGAAAGGTGTACACGTAGTAGGTGCGCCGAGAAACGAATCTGCTGTCGGCGACCATATTTCTTTCTTCTTTTTTTCTGCATTTCCTTTATTTATTTACTATTTCTATATCTCCCCTCTGTTTTCACTCGAAAGAAACAGCACTCTACAGTTTTAATGCGTGTATAGAGTCTGGTCTTTTTCCGTGAATTCGCCATAAAACGGGCAGAATTGCTGTCTAGGAAAACGGAAAGCAGTGTGTGACGCCAAGTGAGCGTAACGACCTATTTCTATGGACGAGATGGATGGAACTCTTGCTGTCCTATAGCGCCGTATAATCCAAAGTCATCTGCAAGTATAACAGCACGACTGGCGCGAATGCATAAGATCGCCATCGCACCAAAGCGGGAGGCAAAAAGAAGATGGCCACAGTCTCCAGCTGCCAAATCGAGTTCTGATGGCCCCTTTGGTGATGGATGAGGCCCTACCTTTGTCTAAGTTGTGTACGTAGTGCACGCAGATGTTGCGATTCATACCGACGGCGAATATATCGAACAAGTATCCGGTTACGTGCCGCCGAACTCAAGGTAATAAGGGACACAACGCTGATGAAGTTGAAAAAAGGCGTCATAACAAGAATGCTGTGCATTAAGAATTCCGCAATATACAATATAGCAAAAACCATTCTGCTGTTTTTTTTGTTTTTTTTCTGGTGATGTGGTTTTCGCCAGTTGGACGACGTCGAGCCGGCGGCGCCAGCACGCGGACGGCAACTAGCAAACAGAGCTGATGCCGTACTCAAGGCCGCCCACCTTAGTGGCCAGGACCGACCACTGTTCATCTCTTAGGCTATATATGCACGCTGCTGCTGCTGCCGCTTGCTAGCTGGCTGCTGCTGTTGTCCACAGCACGGCAAAAGCAAGTTACCTTGATAGCATCAACTAGCCAGTTCACTTTCCATTTGGGCATTCTCGGTCGATCACTCGACTCAGTCGCTCGTGAGCCGCTGCTCCGGCCACAGTCACTAATACGCGCTGCTTCCCCCGTTCATCGCAAAGTTCGTCTCACTTTTATTGTTTACTTCCCGATTGACTCAGAATCAATCAATGCGACTGGATAAGAACTCGACGTACTCCTTATGCTTGGTGCTCTTGTTCGTCGTGGCGGCTACCGGCGCCAAGATGACGCACTGGCAGCAGGAATCGATCCATCAGTCAGGTGATTTTGCTTCATATATCGCATCATTTGTAAATAAATGTATTTTTAATTTTAATTGGATTTACACGATGCGCAGAAGATGACCCTTCGTTGTCGACAGCAGAGCCTATAAGCAGGGTGAAGCGAATCGTGACCAAATCGTCTTTGGCAGCGGTAAGAGACCGGATGGCCGTCGTCGGCGCGTCGGTGGAAAGGTCCAACAGTCTCCGATCCCACCTGATGACGCTCATCAGTATGCTACGAAAAGACGGAGGATTTAGTAACTCTGCCAGTGGGAGAGACGCTACCTGGAAAGCCCAAGATGTCCGTCTGGCCACCCACTTGGTCGCAACATTTTACATGCTCAAAGATAATGGATTCAACCCGCATCCAGCGGCCGGCGGCAACAGCAGAAAAATGAATAAAGGCAATAACAACGACGACGACCGTCTTCTCGATTTCATGGCCGCCTGTTTCGTCCTCTTCAGCCAAGATTCGGGCTTTGTTCGGTTGCCGGACAAGACCCGGACCGTGCCTTTGACGGCCGAGGAGGAAGACGATTTTTTGCGCGAGCTGACGGCCCTTTTCTTCGTCCTCTCCAGCGGAGGTGACGTCTTCAAACTCCTGTCCTCGACCATGGGCGGCGAGGACTCGATCCATCAACACCAAGTGGAAGCCGACTTTGCTGCCCAGCTGAGTCAAGCCAATGGTCTCAAGTTGCCATTCAAAGGTCGGTGTTTGTTTTGAATTTTTTTTTTGTTGCGGCGAATGCAATGCCGCTTTATGGACGGATCAATTATCGCACGATCACCGTTTCCAGGATGCGGCGAGAACCGAGACGAAGGGAAGCGAGGTCAGAACGACTGGCCTTGGATGGTCGCACTGTTGGCACCTTATCAGGGCAACCGTCTCTTCTGCGGCGGAGTCCTCGTCAACGAGTGGTTTGTCCTTACGGCGGCCCACTGTCTAAATGAGTGAGCTAACCTAACCTTAATTAGCTCAATTAATGTATACAGGTAATGTAAAAATATTGTTCGTTTGGCAGCAAACGGGCCGAAGAAGTGATTGTGAGACTGGGCGAATTTCATTTCCGATGGCCGAGTCTCTCCCGCAGGGACCACCGAATTGAAGCGGTCCACTTGCACGAGAACTTCAATTCAAAGACGTTCGATAACGATATCGCCCTGGTTAAGTTGAGAGAGAGGGCCGACGTTCGCAACACTCTCGGGAACATTTGGCCCATTTGTTTACCACCACCAAGAGTTCAGCTGGAAAGCAAAAGCGCTTATGTTGCGGGTACTTGTTTGATTTGCTTTAAGGCTCTTTTTTTGTAAAGTTCTACGATTAACTTGTACTGCTAATAGGTTGGGGTAAGACGGCGCACGGAGGTTACCCCAGCGAAGTTCTACTAGATGCCAATTTGCCCATCTGGGATAAAGACGAGTGCGAACAAGTCTTCCAGATCAGGAGCGACCCCATTGATTACAAGTTCCAGTTTTGCGCTGGGCCCAAAGACGGCGGAGAAGATGCTTGTGATGTAAATCTTTTCATCACATCGATTATTCTACCGGATAATAAAACTCGTTTTTCCCTTCATAGGGCGACTCTGGAGGACCTCTAATGTACAAAATGGATTCTGGTCGATGGGCGGTAGTCGGAATCGTCTCCTGGGGTATCGACGGTAAGCTATAAGCCAAAAATAAAAATATTATTTTAAAATAATAATAATAAAAATAAAATTATATGATAAAAATATAAAGGTAAGTGCGCTGTGGCCGGACAACCCGGCGTCTACACTCGGGTATCGGCATACGCCGACTGGATCTACCGCAAATTATTGTCAGCTTAAGGCGCCAATATCATCGTCGGCTGTCTCAACTGTGTTTCGAAATTGCCTATTAATTATTGTTTCAACATCTGATACGTACCACGCCTGACCTGCTGTTACTTGTATTTATATATCGCATGCCCATCATCAGTTGACCAGCAAAACGTTCATCTCCACACAAAACAATGTTGTTGACGGAAAATGCTAATAAAATGATTTATAAATGAAAAAGCTAAAAGTTTGAGAAGAGCTGGAGGGATTCCTATGTTAGCTTAAAAAAATTCGGATAACTGGTTACTCGTTCATGCGCATCCTTTGCGCTGTCGCAATTCGCTTCGCAGCCAATTCCTCTTCCGCTTTTAGCTATTTTAAATGATGACGCATTGCACCTTGATCATGACCTTGCTGTAAGATAAAGTCGACGGCCGTACAAATATTTGACCAAGTCGACGAACGGAGTTCGCGTTCCCAGTCCTTTTTCCGGTCAAAATTCAACACGACAAAGTGACGAGGCGATTTTTTTCGATTCAACTAAACTTTGGGATGCTTTCAAAGATTCTGAACAAAACAGGACAACAATATTTCAAGTGAATAGCATAAACGGACAATGAACAAGTCGGCAGGGATTAGCACAGCCGTTAAGTGAAGGAGAAATCGTCTTGCAACACTTTCTATAATAAGAAAGCGTTTCATTGAATATAATAAATGTAAATCATGGATTTTTAAAAGCTATAAGAACCTTGAGACAGGAATTTTTTTCTCACTTTATTTTCCCCGGCTCAACTTCATGCGAAGCGTGTAACGCATGAACGAGCGCTTAATCTGATTTTGCCACGAGACTTCTGACCGCAATTTCCTCTCGGGAATATTATAAGTGGTTGAGATGATCGACAAGTGTCGTCGGTATTTCGGGAATTCCCCTCAAAAGATCTTTGCCATAAATTTGTTATTAACAATTGAATTTTGCCTTCCTGCCAAAGACTACTTTATATTCTTTATGAGTGATTATCAAAGCCCATTGAATAAAAACAAGTTACAGTTGCCAACAGACGCAAAAGTAGCGATGACGAAATATAGTTCAATCGAAGCAGTCCAACATGCAACGTCTTCTGAGCACGTGTTCCGCCTCGTTCACATTTGTTGGTTTGGTGCGTACGTGCTTTGTTAACGCCTCTTCCTTGGATTTGGATACCTGTTCGAAAACCACAAACGCAAACAAACCAGCGCAGCTGCATTTTCGGCAAGGTCAAAAAGACCAAAACACCGACGCAAAAAAAAGTGGTTTTACAAGACTCGCATGTTTTATGCTTATCTACATACGGTATCATTGAAAAACTCTTGCTGATGATGCAGTATGAATAATTCTCATTCGTGTGAGTAACTGTAGGGGAGGAACGAACAGGAACAAGGACAATAAAAGACCTTTTAAACTGAAAAAGTTTTTACACTTTTATTTTCTTACCATTGGAAGAGTGGATTTTTAATGGGACGCAATAGCAATAAAACACAATTTAGGTGAAGCACTTTTATTTATTCATTGGGATAGCGAAAGTTGTGTCGATACGATAAACAGTTAGCGTTGATTGACCATACGTTGGTATAGGGCCCAGTCGCCGGTGGCGTCCGACTTGGTGTCGTAAAGTTGCGTGTTGACTACGGCGGGAGATTTGTAGGTCACGACCACCCACACTATTTGGCCTGGCGATGTGGCCTCCGTATTCCTCACCTTGACGGTAAGCCTAAAATCAAACAAATCCAAAAAATCATTTATTGCCTGATAATAAACAGTCGTCGAACTAGCGCAGGAAGTCGTTACCATCCGGTGAAATCAGGAATGTACGTGCCCGTCAGGCTGTCCGAACTGTTGTGAACGAGAGTGTTGTTATCGAATAATTCGGTCGTAACTCCATTCAAAGCGTCGGACAAATAGACATTGTAACTAACGGGTGTCGAAGATTCGACAAAAATTTTGCCAACTGTCCGAGTTTCAGTGGAATTGGCTGGAAGCTTTCCGCCTTGTTGCAAAGAAAGCGGATGACTGTCACCCAAATCGTCTGCCATTTCCCATTCTTGGGTCGTTCCGCGGGCTGCAGGGATGTAACCGGGTGGAGTCAACGGGCCCCAAATGGCGTAACATCTCCTTCCACTTACAGCTTCACCATTACAAGGTGGAACCTTAATGTCGACAGTCTTGCCCAGTCCGACAGTAACGGTTTCTAATGTAGAGCCAGAATGATCTTTCAAAACGGTTCCAACTGGGAAATCAGTTACAATAGTGGCAGTCTGCCAAACAGTCCAGCTGTCAGTGACACCAATAATGGCTTTGGCGCTACGTTCGATGACCAAAAGATCAGAAGAGGTGTGCGGTACCTTGTACGCGCCTTCCTTGAAACGAAGGTGTTGATGGCACCAGACGATATTAGCTATATCTGAACGCATAGGCAACTGAGCCGGATCTTTAGGATCGTGAGTAAAACGATTTCCCAGTTGTCCCAAATCAAAGAGATCTTCCATAAAGACGGTGGGAGTTCCATCGACAGCGAAGGCCACAGCGTAAACGGCCGAGAGTCGCCCGTCGTAGGGATTAATGTGCGCGGCCAATTCTTGGGAGCTGTCCCAGCCGATATAATCACCATCAGGAGTGAGAATGGGTCTGAATGTGTCGTGACTGTTGACAAAAGGTACAGTTCGCAATCGATTGCTTTGTTGCGATCCTGGAATGGATCCCATATCGAAATTCCCATTTCCAGTGATGACGCCGTAAAGAGATCCTCGAAGACTAAAATCAAAAGTTCCTGCCCTGTTCTGTACGCTGCTACACCAGTTGTCCAGTTCACCCGCTCCTCCAACATATTCCCCTACGGCGAACATTCCGACTCCTCCACTGGCCCATCCGGCATTAAATTGCAGGTTCCAGAGGAAGTCTTCCATCGCTTCCGGGAGGAAATGTTTGACAGCGTCAAATCTCCACCCATCGATGCCCATTTGTTTCTTGTACCAAATGAGCCAACTGCGCATTTTGTCACGCATGTAATCCGGTGTTTGCAGTGGATTGTAAATGGCATTAGAACTTCGCCCGTAAGCGCCCGAGTAATAGCAGACATCGGGACCCCAATAGGCTGAGCAGATGTCTCCGCTGGTGCAATCATGTCCAGGATTATTGTGGAAATTCTGCCAGTTTTTAGGGAACCTTCCACTGCGCGATAGGTAATCATCGGCGTCTTCTGTGGTTGACGGAGTCTCAAAGCTGACGTAGCGAAAATTTGTGAACTTGTCATTCCAGCTTTCAGGATCGCGTCCGCCAGATCCATCCATCGATCCGGCTCCAAATACATGGTTTAATACTCTGTTTTGTGCATCGATAAAATGTGGTAATAAACAGGTAAGTTTTATTCAAAAAGAAATTGTTTTACCCGTCCTGGATGACGTCGATTCCGTTGGCGTGCATGACAGCCACCATGCGGAGAAGTTCATCCTTGGTGCCGATGCGTGTTCCAGTGAAGCCTTTCTGATACTTGTCTCCGAGGTCGTAATGATCGAATGGTGCGTAGCCTACTCCATAATTTTGATTTTTCACAGTTGGTGGTACCCAGACAGAGTCTACGCCTATTTCAGCCAATCTTGGCGACAACTCGGCCAAATAATTGGCCCATGCGTTTGGATAATTGTCATTTCGAAAGTCCCACCAGAAGCCTTGCAAGAGAACCCTTCCTTGCCCAGCTCCCAAGAGCAGTCCAATCACCAACAAGGACACCTTCATCCTTCGATTCATAATTGAATTGTAAAATTTATTTTTCTTAGAAATTTCAGACAACCACCGATCGTTTTAAGACCACAAAAAATTAGAGCGCATGAAGCAAAACGTTGGTTTTTTACCTCTAAATTAAGTCCTCGGCGTTTTAGCTGTGTCACTCTCAGAAAGTCTCATCAGTAACTGATTTTTTTACAAAACATAATAAGCGCAAGTCACATTATTTGTATTTATTCGTGACATCTGCTGATAATGTCCAGGGGATCACTATTTTCCCATTAGACCGAGCGTTATGAAATGCGCAACAGCGGTAAACTTTCATCTCTGCATTATCTTTGACAAATTCATTTACGCAATTAAGTCAACAAATAATCTAGTTGGATTCACATTTCGGAAGAGCTCGCGAGAGCTAATTTTGTGGTTATTCGTCTGAGAATTCATGGGTTCTACATTTATGCGTAAAATCGAGCAATGCAAGACTCGTGTTGTTCTTTACGATTGGAAATCAGTAACACGTTGCCAACAAGAATTACAAGGTCAGGAAACCAGAATTTCATTGATCCCTCGTTCATTCTACAAATGTTGTTTGTTTTCTCTGAATTTGATGACGACGGACGTCCCAGGATATGTTTATTTCAGCGTAGTAAAGACCGTTTTTTTTAATAATTTTGGCCGGTGGTTTGTAGGTCACGACCAACCAGACTATTTGGTCAGGCAATGCGGTCCTGGCCTTGATGGTAAGCCTAAGAACAAATTTGAAAAACTATACTGTAATTTTTTTAGAACAAACAATCGGCCAACTATTGGGCAGGAAGTCTATCATTACCATCCGGTGAAATTATAGGTGTGAATTTACCATGACCGTGACATTTGCTGAATCATTGTAAACAATTGGACAGGTAGGTTTCCACTGACAAATTCTGCATCATTGACACAACTAGGTAACTAAAATTATAGGACAAGGAAATTTGATCGCAAATTTTAGCGGAAGCCTGTTGATGCTGGGTATAGTCGGGACGGGCAGACATAGACCAACATTTGCCAAGAACTTTAGAAACGATTGCCTAAGACTCTCCATAAACGTGATTCGATTATTCTATTTGGCAACGAAAATAGAAATAAACGGTAACTTTATGAACTGTGAGCAGCCAATTCTGGAAAGCTGTCCCAAATTTGTAGTGACCCTCTTCGCTGGAAATAGGTCAAAAAGTGTCGAAAGATATTGGCAAATGGATCAGCATGCAATCGACTCCTCTGCTGCATCCTTGGAATATGGACCCAATGCCCAAGCACCTGTTCCCCATAAACCAGGACGGCGATAAGTAGTCACCCGCATCTTTTTTGTGGTAGATTGAGGTACATTACCTAACAAGTTAGCCAATGTCTTGGATGACGTTGATTCCATCGGTGTGCTTGACGACCACCTTGCGGAGAAGTTCATCCTTGGCACTATGCGTGTTCTAATTAAGGCTATTTAAACTACCCGCTCGTTTCCGAAAGGCAATCTACTTCGGTTTTTGTTTTGTTTTTTATTTGGTTTATCTAATTATCTATTGATTAGTCAATAAATGACTTCAACTTCTATCGGCACGTGGTTTTATTTTGATAATGGCCTCGTGCATGACAAAACTCGTCAAGTTTTTAGACTAAACTCATTCGATTGTCATCGATTGTGTAATCATCGATACGCGCCTGCAGACTCCACAAGGTCGGACAAACTGGAATTTCTAAACCTTCCTAAGAACTGGATCGGCTTATAATTATAGCTCTGTCAATGATGCTACTTTGGGTTGCTATTTTACAAAAGAGACACAAACAAATCGAAAATATACAGCTCGGCTAAGTGATTGTAATGAATAAAAGAACACGTCACGTGCTGCGTTTATTTTTCGAACGTAATACCACTAGATCTAGATTTTAACAAAACAAAAACTGCACTATAGTTTAGATCGTTGTCGTTTAACAAGCATGTTGTGGTAGACGTCCCAGCTACCGGTGGCATTCAACTTTGTGTCGTAAAGGTCCGTTGTGACTTGAGCCGGTGGTTTGTAGGTCATGACCACCCAGACGATTTGGCCGGGTGAAGTGGCCTCCGTGTTCCTAACCTTGATGGTCAGCCTATGAAGAACAACAAAAAAGTGGATTACATAATAAAAACAGTTTTTGGACTAGTTAAGGCCGAGCTATTGCGTCATTACCATCCGGTATAATTCGGAGTGAACGTGCCCGTGGTGGTGGCTGAATTACTGTGGACGAGAGTGTTGTCATTGTAACACTCGATTGTAACTCCATTCAGAGCGTCGGACAAATACATAATGTAACTGACGGGTGAGGAAGATTCGACAAAAATTTTGCCGACTGTTCGAGTTTCGACGGAATTGGCCGGCAATTTCCCGCCTTGCTGCAAAGACAGCGGATGACTGTCACCCAAATCGTCTGCCATTTCCCATTCTTGGGTCGTTTCTCGGACTGCAGGAGTGTGGCCGGGTGGAGTCAGTGGGCCCCAAATGGCGTAACATCTCCTTCCGCCCGGAGCTTCTCCGTTACAAGGTGGAACTTTGATAGTGACTGTCTTGTCTCCTGCGACGGTGACAGTTTCGGCGGTAGCCCCAGAATGATCTTTTAAAACGGTTCCGACTGGGAAATCAGTTACAATAGTGGTTGTTTGCCAAACAGTCCAGCTGTCGGTGACGCCAATGAGAGCTTTGCCACTACGCTCGATGACCAAAAGATCAGCCGAGCCGTGCGGTACTTTGTAAACGCCTTCCTTAAAACGAAGGTGTTGATGGCACCAGATGATGTTGGCAATGTCCGAACGCATAGGCAACTGAGCGGCTACTTTAGGATCGTGAGTGAAACGATTGCCTAGTACGCCCAAATCGAAGAGATCTTCAATGAAAACAGTTGGGGTGCCATCGACTGCGAAAGCAACAGCATAAACAGCCGAGAGTCTCCCGTCGTAAGGATCAATGTGAGCGGCCAATTCTTGGGAGCTGTCCCAGCCGTTGTAGTTACCATCAGTCGTGAGAATGGGTCTGAATGTGTCATGATTGTTGACAAATGGTACAGTACGCAATCGATTGCTTTGTTGCGATCCTGGAATGGATCCCATATCAAAGTTCCCATTTCCAGTGATGACACCGTAAAGAAATCCGCGAAGACCAAAATCAAAAGTTCCTGCCCTGTTCTGGACGCTGTTGCACCAATTATCCAGTTCGTTACCTCCTCCAACGTATTCTCCTACGGCGAACATTCCGACTCCTCCACTGGCCCATCCGGCGTTGGATTGAAGATTGTAGAGGAAGTCTTCCATCGCTTCCGGGAGGAAATGTTTGACAGCGTCAAATCTCCACCCATCAATGCCCATTTGTTTCTTGTACCAAATGAGCCAGCTGCGCATTTCATTGCGCATGTAATCGGATCCTTGTGTCGGATTGTAGGCTGCATTTGAACTCTGTCCAGTAGCGCCTGGATAGTAGCAAACATCGGGACCCCAATATCCAGCGCAAATGTCTCCGCTGGTGCAATCGTGTCCAGGATTATTGTGGAAATTCTGCCAGTTCTTGGGAAATCTTCCAGCTCGCGATAGGTAGTCACCCGCATCTTCTGACGTGGAAGGAGTGGCGTAACTGACGTAGCGGAAATTGGTGTATTTGTCATTCCATCCAGCCGGATCTTGGCCGCCAGAGCCATCTGTTGCTCCGGCTCCAGTGACGTGGTTCAGCACTCTGAAATTGCATTGTTTATCATTGATAAAATCGATAATTAGTCTAAACACAAATCTTACCCGTCCTGGATGACGTCAATTCCATTGGCGTGCATGACGGCCACCATGCGGAGAAGTTCATCCTTGGTGCCGATGCGTGTTCCAGTGAAGCCTTTCTGATACTTGTCTCCGAGGTCGTAATGGTCGAATGGCGCGTAGCCGACCCAATAGCCAGGATTCTTGATTGTCGGTGGTACCCAGACAGAGTCTATACCAATTTCGGCCAATCTTGGCGACAGCTCCGCCAAATAGTCGGCCCAGGCGTTCGGATAATTGTTGTTCCAAAAATCCCACCAGAAGCCTTGCATTAGAACTCTGCTTTGACCAACACCCAACAGCAACCCAATCACCAGCAAGAACAACTTCATTCTATATTACATAAATGGTAATTTATGACATTTCAGTGAGCATATCGGCCATTTCCACGGCCACATAGAAAACTTCAATATTTAAATTTCCTTCAGATCCATTTGATTGCGTTCGATTGAAACATTACCGTTTGTTACGTAGCGTAATTGTTCCACTAAACTAGAGTACCGTAAGCAAAATTGCTGAGTTATTAGTTACCTTGAAAGAAGAAGTTAAACACGCTGAACGTGATTCTAGTTGTTTTTTTCCTGCAGACTTTGGGACAACTGATTCGCCAAAGGATGTAATGAATTAGTCTTCAAATCAAGGACATATTGCATTATGCCGATAATGGAATATTAGGGTCGCGTGACTTGTATCACGTTGACTTTTCATGGACGCTGTTTACCATCCCAAAGGTTAATTTCTTGTTGTTGTCCTGCTTGCCAAAGACTTGTCCATGACAGTACTTTCAGGTTGAAAAAGTCAACATTTGCTTTGGTCTCTGCTGACGCCAGTATTGTTTACTATTGTTTCTGTGTTTTCTTATCCTCTGTAACCTGATAAATTGGATTTGATGGACATTCGGTGCAGACCGGCCTTACGTCCACATCTCGTGACGTACGAAGCAACTCGCACTGTCAATATACAATTGGAATCGTCCAGAACGTCTTGACCCATTTCAAAATGTCGAAAGATATCAGAATATCATTATTATCCATTTTTTCCCATAACATGTGAATAACATGTTTGTGAACCAAACCGACTCGGTTGCTCTTTTAAAACGGAGCTTTAAGAATCCACACGGTAGCGCTTTTATTTTTCGTCAGATGGAGCAACCAGCTGAACGTCGTAACAGCGCTTTTCAATTTTAATTAAAATTAATTAGACTTTGAATCAACAATGAGTTTCGAGAGAATAAAATAAAATCGAGATTTCCTGGTTTTGTGAATCTTCGTTGGCAAACAGTTTAACAGTTACCGAACAACAAAATTAACCTCTCATTCTAATAAAAGATGAGGACTAATATGCCTTTGTCTCATCAGTTTAATTCATTTGAATTCACTAGTGAGTTATAGGGAATTTCGCCATAATTTATTGTTGACACAACTCTGTCGTCCTTCTCCGGCTCAGCAGGTGCCTAGGTTCAAGTAAATAAGGCCTATCGTCGATTTCGGATGAATTTTGAACTCCGTTCACCTGAAAACTGTGGACTCCTTGGAAAACTGAATTTCGGTATTGAAGGGGATTAATTAGTTCTACCAATAAGAATCTCTTTCATCCACAATTTAAAAATTCCGACGAAATGTAATAGCTATTTTTTTCGAATGAAAAATAAATCCATCGGCAGTAATGATATCTTAATGACTTTGTCATATTAAAAAATGCTTGCGTCGCAAATAGGACCGAAAAAGACCTTCGATGCATAATCCTCGACATTCAGCAAGTAATTAGCAATATTGAGAGCCTCAAGCTAATGGATGGACATCGAATGTTTTTATAATATTTTATTTTCCCATTGATATTCAAGGGCCTAATACACGTACATTGATAACTTACCTTTCAATATACGGGTTATTTCAGTTGGAGATATTGAACGCAATAACTTTCCTAGTCGTCAGATGGAGTCACCGATCGAGCGTGAGTCAATCGCGCGTGAACATAAGAGTTATCCTTTCGCAATCCTAGTTTTGACCAAACGACTAAGTTTTGCTTCGACAAAGTTACAATGATCAGACTCATTCTTAACGGTCAGTGTATCGACGTCACGTGAAAACCGGAAGGATGTTGCAATATCCGTCGAGTTTTATGGCGTAAAAATGTTTAACGTGAAATGTATTTTGAAATGAAGCTGCATTTTTCTAATTGAAATTGAAACAAAACCAAGAGAACTGAATGAACACATAAACCTATGTAGCCTTGTACGGCGTTGCTTTGACACTTTGACAGCCGGACACGAGGCAAAAGAAAAGGAAAAGAACCGCTAAGATCGTGACGAATCACACGAACATGACGCTGTCGATTCGAGTGGTGGCGATCATTAACAAAAGAAAAAAACAAATGCTAAGAGTCTTAAACGTCCTTGTCCTGATATTGACCTCCTCATCGTGTCGTCAGAGATTCGCCGTTTGGAAAATCCCGAGACGTCAGAGAAGTCTGCGGGATTTAACCACGTCATAAGAAAGCTCCAGTTCTAGGTCGAAGACGCCATTCAGCCAATTCGCCCGCGGCATCCGTATGTTGTGCAGAAATTATTATTACCCAATGACCCAAGTCCCGTCATAGCGGTCGATTAATACGGAGGAAACGAAATTGACGGTTTATTTACCGACACTACACCGCAACAAGTTAAACAATGAATTTGTTGACAATCTGGCGGAACTAATTTTGGAATTGCGCCGAGGAAAACGGATCGAAGGTGAACGCTAATCTAGCGGGTAGCGGATTACACTCTCCCTTTCATTAAAGTCACTAGCGAGAAGACGGCCTTCACGGTCGCGTCCTCGTGTTGCTGTTCCGATCGGATCCACCCAGATGATTTTATCATTCCGGTAGGAAATATCTAAAGTGTACATGCATACCGGAAACGAACAATTAATACCACCAATGACGTCATACCAAGGCAATTCTTTCTCCTTTCACTGCCTCCACTGGGTTTTTAAAAAAAAATTTCTTTTCTTTGTATTGGGAAAAGTCCGGTATTTATTATACGTGCCCATAGAGATGGGAGAACTTTCACTTTGGCCATCATGTCCGTCAGAGATTCGGTCAGGTATAGTATACATACACAAACAGCTTAACATTGGGGAAACCCAAGTCTAAAATTGGGAGGAGGAATTTCGAATTTGACATGCTGTCGTCTTGAACAAATTTAAAAGCCCATCTTCAAATAGCCTTGGTAAATTTAAACTCAACTAAACATTTAAAAATTCGTAAACTGATTTACTAGAGGCCGATTCTGTTGAGAATCACGCTTGATCACATATTGACAACACCGCAGTGAATGAGGAAGAGTAAAGAAATTTTTATTTTCTTACCTGTCGTTTCTCTCCTATCCTTTTCCCCTTTTCTGTCACTTTTTACGAGGTACGTCTCCTTAATCATCTATTTTCTTCTTTCTTCCTTTCGTTTTCTTTCTACAGTTTCACTTTGTTTTTGCTTATGAAGTCCATTCGAAACAAAAAAACTGACTGCACACTTGACGACTTGCTGTATACAGTCCTTGACGATTGACCAGGTAAGCGTGTAGAGACGCCTGTGTGTGGAAGAAGAAAAAAAAAGGCGGGCTCGGAGCGGCCATTGCGCGCCTCAGTGCCTCAGTCTTTCGGCAGCCGCCAACAGTATCGCAGGTGGATTGCGCTATCTCCCCGGCCCATCATCGAAGCCGGCCATTACTCCTCTTCTGTGCTCGTCGATGTGTTCGTGATTCAACTAGTGGATGATTACAACGTGAAAAACGACTCCACAGCTGAATTAACGTACCAAAAACCCCTTTGAAAATGAGGAGATTGTCATCCACGTCTTGCTGGAGGAGTTGCATGTTGGTCGGCCTCGTGATCATGGCCGAACTAGTGACTGTCAGTTGTCGTGGTCACATCGACTGGCCCACATCATCTTTCGGGCCTAAAGAACGAAGGAAACGTCAAAGTAAGTCCCTACATTTCCAATCCGAGTCACGTGAGAATCTTGTCATAGTTAACAACGGCTGGCGGAAGGAGAAATAAGGTTAATGTAACGGGCTTGGAGATCGTGCAAATATTTTGGGAAGACTCAACTCGTGAACCAACGTTGTGGCAAGTCGAAGAAGAGTCGGCTCACGGTTCTGAACTCCAACCTTGAAGACAAGGCAGTATGGCGCAACGCACAAAACAGCCGCCGGACATCTTTCTCTTCTCATTTCCTTGTTGTTTTCACGCGCATCTTTTTCTTTTCCCCATCGCGTTTTGTTTCATTTTTTCTTCGCTTAGTTCATTCTGATCGACCGCAATTTTGTGAGCGATTTTGGTGTTTTATCGTTCTCGTTATCGAGGAAGTCAGTAAGCGAAATAAGAAAAAGGCTGGTGTCCTTCATTTGGTAGCAAAAGACACGGTGGCAAGTTTTTGAGGGACAACAAGCCTAATCCAATAGATATATCCTTGAGTATCACATTTCGATTTTTCTTAGTATTAATCCTTCATAAGCAAATTCCTTGTTGTTGTTGTTTTGAATCCGCGAATTCTGGTGTATTGCATAACGGGTTTAGTTCCAGGTTTTTAAAAAATTCCCACCGTTTTTTAAAATTAATTGCTAGTTTAGTTCCGCAATGTTGGTTCACATAAACAAAGAATATTTCATCGCTAAAAGTGTTGCATTTTTTAAACAATCCTTTTAGCCAACGACGCTTTCGGACTGCTTTCATCCCTGACTCGACCGGCCGCGCAGGCTCCCGCGGCAGCTGCTGCGAATCCAGCCGGACCTACTGGGAAACAAATAGGTGGTGGTAACGCATTCGAGGGATTGATTGGCGGAATCTTCAGCCAAGCACTGAGTAATTTTGCTCGACCAACTGGAACTGGTGGAGCCACCCTCGATTTGGGCGCCGTTGGTAATCCACAGAATTGGAATATTTTTGGCGGGTCCGCGTTCCAGCCGACAGCGCCACAAGGAGGCAGCAATTTCGCCTTCCCCGGTAAACCGACTGCAACGACCAGCAATCCTATTAAAAATCCTCCATCATTCTTTGCTCCAACAAGCTCAAAGCTTAACTTCACGAGTATTACTGATATTCCAGGTTGGTGATGGTGGGGAACATTCTTTAATTTTCTCTCTCATTTCGTCACTTCTTTGACAAAACACAAAAGCCAAGGTTTCCTCTTGTTATACCTTCTTTTAACTTTCACATGACGCACATCCTTTTGCTTAATATCTATAAAATAACGCTGATCAAGATAATTCCTTTATGCTTGCGAACTAAACCAGATCTCCGGATGATGCGTCATTGAAACAAACAGCTTTTTCAAACATATTTATGCACGGCTCGAATTTCTTGAAGAACAAGTCGCTTTCAACTTTCATCTTGGTACTATAAAAAAAGCTCACTAAACGGATTCTTTAAATTCGTTCTTTTTTTCTTGTTTATAACTTTGAGCTTTATGGTGTTGGTTAGTTCTGCTGCTTCTGCTTCGCAAAGGAGGATGATTATGAAATGATATCGAATTTGATCGGAGAGGCTAATTTTGTCGTTGTATTTTGTACACAATGATTCATCGGATATCCAAAAAGGAAATCAGCAAAACAATTACTACCCGGGCAGTCCCGAGTTTTGCCGTCAGCGACCCCATTCTCGAAGATGTCGACCGCATGGACATGGGCACGGACACGAGCACGGACACGGGCATGGACACGAACATGTCATTGATGAACATGGACATGAAATTGTGATTGAACACGGGCAGGGGCATGGTGGAGGAGGCCACATCCCCCTACCAAACAGCAAACTATCTAATGGTATTTTTTCAAATCCGAGAGTACCAAGTGAAATTGAAAACGACTTCTCCAAGATAGAGACCTCCAATAGACTCGTTTTATTTTGTAGCACGTAGAGTTATTTTATTATTAGGGCCTTGACTCTTTTGTGGTACATCATCTGCTCCATTGCAAACCATTGAATTCATAATTTTCTCTTGCTTGCGTTTTTTGCAGAACTAAAGAGCATTACATGGGCCCAGTATATCGACAGCACGTCCATGTTGTGGCTGCCGCAAGGAATATCCGCTCCAGGATTTATTCCCGGTCGCGCTTACTACCTAGGATTCGGAAATGTAACTTTGATGCCAAATGATTTCAAATGAGCGATCTAATCAATTTCACGTTGTATTCAACAGCCGGATTTTGCCTATCAAACATGTTCCACTCCTTTGAGCCAAGGAGGTCGATGCCGATTTGTCCAGCATTGCGCCCGACCTGAAATCATTCAGACGCTCAACTCCTTCGTCTCTTACGCTTGCCCGATTGGCAGCGAGTACGTTGCAATTGATTCTTTAATTTTTAAACTTTTGGGTTGTCCAGCTTCCTCCTGGAGAAAAACGAAAGTTGGCTAACGGTGATTTATGACTATACTCTTTTGTTTGTCGTGTCGACAGTTATATGGGAGTTTGCTGTCCAGACAACACAGTACCTACCGTTCCATCAACCCCAAATACGCCTCCACCTCCGCCGATCCCCGCCGAAGTGACCACAGTCGCTCCGCCCACCACTCTGGCCCCCACAACCGCTGTACCAACGGCGGCCGCTACCACACAACCTCCGACCACGGCCAAGCCAGCCACCAAGAAAGGTAACCAACCACCTCATAAACGCAATATACTTGTACCTGCTTTTGCTATTGTTGCATCGGCTGGAGAGGACACGATTGACGGTTTTACAACGCTATAGGTTGCGGTGAGCACATGAAACAGACGACAAGGATCGTTGGTGGTCAACCGGCCGATAAGGGCGAATGGCCTTGGATGGCCGCTTTGCTCCGCGACAAGACGGATCAGTATTGCGGTGGAGTGCTCATCACCGACCAGCACATCCTCACCGCCTCCCACTGCGTCGACAAGTATGCAATTATTGCCATGCCATTTTCAAAAAAAACCTAATCCAATTTATATTTGTGACGTAGTTTCAAACCTGGAGAATTGACGGTCCGTCTAGGCGAGTACGACTTTACCCAAGTGAGCGAGTCTCGCCGCGATTTTGCAGCCGAGACCATCTACATGCACGAATCTTACGATCGTAAAACGTACAAGAACGACATTGCTCTCATCAAACTTAAAGAGAAGGCCACTTTTAACGACGACATCTGGCCCATTTGTTTGCCGCCATCCAATGTGGTCCTCGAAGGGCAAAGCGCCTTCGTCACGGGTTAGTTCCCTATCGACCAAAATGTTAATTCCAGTTGATTCATTTTGATTTTCGCTCTTTCAGGATGGGGAACGACGTCTTACAGTGGCAGCGCTAGCGATATTTTGTTAGAGGTTATTTTACCTATTTGGAAATTGGCAGATTGCCAGAAAGTCTACACTCAACCAATTAGCGAACAGCAGATATGCGCCGGCTACAAACAGGGAGGCAAAGATTCTTGTCAGGTAAAACTTTCACACCTCCATGTTTTTTTTCCGTCCTTCAGTGTCGTATTTTGTCTCTAGGGTGATTCTGGTGGTCCACTCATGTACCAAATGGCTTCCGGTCGATGGGCAGCTGTGGGTGTCGTCTCTTGGGGTAAATTGAACAAAAGCAATTGTTGACTTCTCGTGTTACTAAATGGTTTTAATTAACAGGTGTCCGCTGCGCCGAAAAGGATAAACCGGGCGTCTACACCAGAGTGACGGCCTATTCAGATTGGATCAAAGCCAAAGTGCTTTCTTAAAAAATTGAAAACGGAAAACAATTATATATTTTTGCTCCACATCGATCAGCGGCTTGGAATCATCGAAAACATAAGAATCATGGGATCTTCATTCACTCTATCTCTTTTAAATGAAAACAGCTATCACACTGCGGCCAATAACTTTCATTACATCTATATTTACACCTTTTGTCATTGACGCAACCAAAACGCGAGTCGACTGCGCCGTGCGCTGCCACGCTCTTCTCGATGTGCTTATACACCGTCTATCACTCCCCTTTTTTTAACATAATCAAATCCGTTCGAGCAAACAAAATGCCGTAAATTTATTGCATGCATGTGTAAAACCAGTTTATTATAAAAAAGAAATTGCCTTACTCACGTGAAATTAAACGATTTTTTTTTTCGTTGCTGTTGTTGACAAACAGTAGCGACGCTTCTATTTAATTCCCATTCGGCTTCTTTTTTTGCTTATCGCTCTAATAGTTGTAAATCAGCTGACCGGAACGAATGATGATATCGGAAACGTTCGCTGACGCACAAAATGGAGCTCAGCTGAATGAATCATTTATCAATGACGGAAGCTGTCATGAAATCAAAATACGCATGCATTCATAGCCTTGCGTCATCGACGATCCTATCCAATGGATTGTAACCTTGTAAAAATTTAATTAAAAATGTAATTGATACAATCAGCATTTAATAACGCCAGGAAAATAAACCGGACAAGTTTGCGAAACGACAATGTCTCCAGTTGAGGTCCAGCGAACGAGTTTTTCCCCTCAATCTCTTGAATTCCTTCAATAAAACATTTCAACTCATTTGTTTTCCGGTTACTACGCAGCCAGACTGGATGGGACAATCTTATCGCTAATCATTGGTAATGACAATAGCAAAACCTTGGTTTGCGCTTTTTCCCATCGACCGCTGTTTTCTTGTTTTACTTTTTTGTGCTGTTGTCTCAGAACTGGCTTTCTTTTTCTTTACCGGGAAGAGTCACAATAAAAGCTAAAAAGGCTATCCACAAAGATCTTCGGAGCGAGTTCAACTCATCAGACGTTTATTCAGCAGCTTCTCGCGCGTGACCCAAATTCCACAACAAAAGCCTTGCCATCGCAGTTGTTTCTCTTGGCAGAGAAATCATTCAACGGCCAACGATTCTGTGGCGCTGCAGCATGCATCGTTTCACAAAACCGAATCGAATGTCCCAGATGAGAGTCGGCGAATCAAAAATCCAAATGTTGGTTCGAATTTGAGTTTGCTTTCGGTGCTCGTATGCCCGCCGCTCCGTCTGCGCTATTATTATAAAGGCGATCATGTGCGCCGATTGCGAAAGACGATAGTTGACGTATTAGTTGAAAGGTTATATGCCTTCATTAACATAGGGTTACGCAAGAACGACTGCTAGAAGGGTTCGGGTTCGGTAATGCCGAGGTCCTTGTTGTTGTTTATTGGATATTTAGAGGACGACAGAGGGGACGTTGTTCGGCCGTTTAAATTCCTTTTAAGGCATCTCTATATACTGTGTTATCCAACACAGTCGTTTTGAGCATACTAAAAAGATCCCTCGCCTATCTTAATCGATCTGTTGAGACTGGGGAAAAAGAAGAAGAAAAAACGAAGAGAGAGATGAAGAGCGCCGCGCTCGCCGATTGGAGCAGCTCGGTCGCTGCTGGCCAGCAATGCATCCTCTTCTTCAGATCTTATTTCTTCCCCCAAACGAGGCCGTTTGATTGTTATGCAGTTAACGTGTCTTCGCCGAGAAATGTTCGATAAAAGCGCACGCCCTATACTCTCTACCGCATTCCCCCCTTTATACAGTCTCCGAGGGCTTTTTCTTACTTTATCTCATCTCATTTTCGTTTCTTTTTTCTTCCTTCTTTCTAAATAGAAAACGCCAAAAGGCTGTAGTTCAAACTGACTACAGCAGATGGCTCGAGAACCAGGGAATGCCCATCATATTCCGTGCCGGCCGTCATATCCCCCCCAGTGGCGGCAAGTGTGTTTTATAGCTTTTACGCTTCGGAGATGAGAAACATGCAGGACCGAGTCGGAAATTTGTCAGCTATAGCTATAGCTATGTTGTTATCTACAGTAACAACAATTTCAGTTACAACTTGGGGGCCCCAATTCGACACTAACGCCAAGTTCAAACTGTTTTTCCAGCCCGGCATGTCGCCCAGTCCAAATTGTCTGCTGGTCGTTAACATTATGAGTCGCAATTTAAAACAAAAAAAAAAAGAAAACGGAACGGCCAAAAGATTTTCTCGATTTGAATCGTACCGGCCATTCGCTCTGCAGGTTCCCTAATGTTGTTTTTTTTTCTTTCTGAGCTGGGGCTTGCTGTCTTCCTGATGAGCCTTCTTTTTTTTGTTGCTAAGGTTTTTACAAGTCACGTCACGACGCCTTCTATTTCCAATTGGGTTTTTTATTGACCCTGGCCAAAAAAAAAGCTTTAATCCCCGAATGATCTCGCCATAATTACCCGCTATCTCAAGTTTTGATCGGCCCGGACCGTCAGGTGTTTTGCACGCTATCCCACGCACGGCATCGAGTGGGGATTTGGGCCGCAGAGAGAGCTCAGCACCGGCCGCAATAAACGCTGCCCAAGTTCACCTGCTGCTTTGATAACGATCCCCACGACGTAGAGCGCCATGGTCTGATGGGGGCAATCTTCCTTGATTATCGGGTATATTTCATCCCGACCCACTGCGATAGTGTTCTCGGATATTTGCGCAGACGATTTATCGAGTCGCCTATTGAATCAACAGAGCCGGGCACGGGAGTTGGGTTTAGGGCCGTGTGCTGCCAAGCCCGTGTAGACTGTAGAGAGAGAGAAATGACCGTTGCCTTGGTACGTCAACGACAGATATCCTGTTCGTGTTAATCCTTCGGATTTAAAAAAAAAGCCTCCACCAAGACTTTAAGCTCTTTGTCTCTCGGCTTCTTACTTTAGAGCTTATTAGCGATCGACCCAGCAGTCGGCTCTTTCCTCGTCGTCGTGTCGCTTGGCGGAATTGAAGTCGGCGATAGGAATCGGTCGGAGACGACGAGAAATATCACGAACCGATTTCTTGAAGGGCAGCGTCCGACAGCAACAATCGAAGTGCTGGAGATAAATCAAGAGCGCGATCCGGTTTGTTTCTCGTCCTTAGGGGGTCCGGGACATTTAAAAAGAGAGAGAAAAAAACAAAAAACAAATCAAGCTAGTCTACCTTGAAGGGGGTCGATCCGAGTACTTTTGGGATCGTCTCAACGGTCTGTCGGCGCCGGGCGTCGGCCGCCGCTGTCCAGCAAACCTGTAGAGGGAAATCGAGTGGTCGACTAATAAACAAAAATTCAAAAAGTTGTTTCTCTCTTCTTCTTTTTTTTCGATTAAAGACACGCCTGCAGGTTTTTATATAAAAACTTGTCGACTTAAAGTACGGAACATCATAAATAGCCTCGCAAAATGGTGAAGAGAGGTCTGCGTCGGTGTTGATAGTGTCAATCCATCACGAGCAGCGGGGAGTGACGCCCGCGCATCGGGCAACAATCAGCCGCCAACGCTCGGCCAAAAAACACGACCGCCAATCCTTCCGGCGAAGTCTGCGCGCAGCCTTACGAAGAGGAAAAATTTCCCCCAAAAATGTCTTGACACGTCAGATATAGGCGGAGTGGATCTCCTCGGCCGCGCCAGCCGCCAGTTAAGGTATAAAGAGTAGGAGGGGGAATAACACTTATTCACCAGACTGTTAACTGCCGCCGCCGCCGCCGCCGCTGCTCGCGTGATTAATGTCTAATTAGCACTTGAAGAGTAGAGAAAGAGACTTGGCGCTTGCGTAGAGACGGGCGCAGAGCTCCCTTCGATTATCAGAGAACACGGAGCCGACCTTTTAGGAAGAAGAAAAGAAAAATAAAAGAAAAAAGGAGAGGAAATTATCATAACCCGTCTTGTGGCCGTTGCGCGCGACCGGCTCAGGTGTATATAAAGTCGTGCAGCATCAAAACCAGTTACTACCATGGAGAGAGCAGTATCTTCGGGGCGCTATATAGAGTCCACTGTTGTTGTTGTTGTTATTATACATTTTTTCAAAAGACTAGAAAGTGCCCAAGAAGCGCGAGTAGCGAGGAAACGGGCAAAACATAGCCGAGATGGCCATCTCGTCGCGTCATGAAAATGCCGATTCTTATCTGGGCATAACAACAGCTCTCCTTCGCTTCGTTCTTTTGCTGGCCCCATCCAGCAGATGACTCAATTCCATCTTGTCGTCTTATTATCACACAACTGGCTTATTAGTCAGCGATGTGTATAGAACGTCAGCGGGGAAAAATCTTGTGTTCCGCTGAAATGGATGCTCTTGTTGTAACTGTTGCGCAATTAGAGGACATTATCACTCGGAGCAGACGCTAATATACCAGACAACTGAAACTGACTCATATTTTTTACACTAAAAAACCCATACGGAAATGTTTCAACTTGAAGACATTGACAAAAAATACAGTACGAGAGAAATCCTTGATAAATGATGGACGGACATCTGATTGGAGCCCGCAACTTTTGTGTCTTTGTCACAGAGTTCATTTTGACCTTCATTATTCACCGATCTCGAGGTAGCGATAAAATATTCCCGCTATCCAACCCCAATATCTCCAATCCTAGTATACGAGAATACCAATGTCTTCTCCCTGCAAAACTGAGATAGCGCGCCCGCGTTGTTAGGGGGGGGGAAACCTCGTCGAAAGATTCATTAAGTGCAACGTGTTTGCTGAGGTTTATTTCTTCTCCGAAGGCACAAAAAAAGGGGGAGATCAGAATTTCATAGGAAAAAAAGAAAAGAACAGACGAAGAAAGTATGTTGAGAGTTAGCCCTTTTTTCTCTCTCTTAAAGAGACTTCCTTCCTTTAGAAAGGCTTGTCATGTCAAGTCAAAACCCATCGACAGAGAGAAGAGTCTACCCACCTCTGAACTCCTCCCATCTCTCCCCCTTATAGGTGCCATCGGGTGGGCAGCGGAGGCCTCTCTCAGCGGGGTAGATGGGTTAACTCTTGACGGCTAAAAAGAGAAAATGTCAATGTTCTGCTAAACAAAGTGAAGTTTTTTTCCCTTCTTCGTTTTTTTCTGTTGTGTGTTCTCCCCCCTCGAGCATGCTGGCCCATTCTTTCCTGTTGGGCGTGGGATGTTTGTATTGAATCGAGCCGAAGCGAGTTTTTTCTAAAGAAAAATTCCCCAAAAGTTACTTTATTTTTTTCACGTTGGAGCTCGTAAAAGTTTTACAACTTGGTGCGATCGACAGGGGCCGGGAGGCAGTGCGATTTCTCATTAGCGGCCGTCTGATGATCTTTGCACAACTCACTCTCTTCTAATAGCATCGGCCACGGAAGATTCAGCTGGCGGCCAGGCATAAAGCATCGCACAAGTGTTGGATGATGCTGGCCGTTGTAACCTATGCGTATTAGGTGGATTCGATCCGGGCAAGGCCGTCTCCTTCTTGGCATCGGAGAATAAAAGGCCCGGCTAATTTCGGATAGACCTGTTTGCATATTCATTGTCTCAACGCCCATATCTCTTCTTTCTTCTTCTCCTTTGGCCAGCACGACTCTCGGCAATCTGTGTAGACATGTTGCTTTTTTCCAGGTCGACATACAAGTCCTCCGTGACGGCGTTTATTAGACGTGTATAGAAGGGCGCACACCTACTAGTACATTAGTGTCTATATATTATATGGTAGCCGTTGATACCTGGGCGCTAGTCGATATGATGAGCCACCCTTTTTGGCACCCCATTTCTAGGTCAATTGCAAATCAGAAATTTTTTTTTTGTTTTTCCAATACGCTGACAAAAAGGACGACGCGAGCGCCGAGAAAAATTTCTCTCCATCCGTATTTGTACACATGCGTTGTTGTGGTTTGTTGTGGCCGGCGGACGTCGGTTTCAGGTTTCGCTTATCTTCTATATTCTCCAGCAGCAGCGGCCCGGTTGTATATGTACCGTAATATATATAGAGCATACCCTATAAACCTATGGCTCTCACAAACGGGTTCAATTTTTGGTCTTCTGCCCTTCTCTTTATTCTTTGTGTTGTGTATATTAATTTATATGGTTAGTACTACCGTTAAGGACATGACACAAACAAGAAAAAGGAAACTTGGAAGAAAAGAAATGTGACTTTTTTCTGTTGAATAAAGAAAGAAACGGATTCAATTAACTTTCGTCAGAAGGGGACAGCAGTCAACCAAAATAACTGGGGCCCTGCTTTCTTCTTTTTTCTTTTTCTCCCCCCATATTCTGATGCTGCTGGGCCCCGGCGAGAAGAGCATTAGTGTTATACAGTCTACTAGGGCGAAAAGGCAACTGGGGACTCATGTGGCTTCATTTATAATAGGCACCAGATGCCTATCAACATCCCGGACGAGCTCTATTCTTCTTCTTCTTCTTCTTCTTTTTTGTATACATATATATATAAATATATATTGTAGGCTATGTGTATTTTCTTCCCTCATCCAGCTAGGCCTTAAGGAATAGAGTAGGGGAAAGAGAGTTGCTGGTCAGGTGAAAGAGATAAGAGGAGCAACACGAGGGGGGCCGAACCTTTCCTCATGGATGGAGCAGCTAGAGCCGATGAATATATATATATATATATATAGAAAAATGGAGGAGGGAGAAGGAGAGTCGAATCTCCACAACGGTCAAGAGGGCGCCTGGACTGGCAGACGTCTCGACGGGCACTTTTTGCTGCTCTGCTGCTGCAAGTCAGTGTTCAGTGAAAGCAGGTTTTGTCTTACTGGACTGCCCTTGGTCACCGTCGTCTCTACTGAGTGAGTGACAAATATTGACACGTTCTTGTGTCACACTGGTCCCCCTTTTTGCTAGTAGTCTATCTTGAAGAGAGTCAGTGGAGCTAGGGGAGGCAGCAGTCCAATATCGCTCCGTTGTTTCTCTCCAGCTAGCTTTTGTTGATATACACTTGCTGTCCGATAGCCCGTCCATTCTGTGTGACATGGCCCGGCTTTCACCCAATATCTCCCCCTGTATATAGACTCTGATGCTCTTTGATTCCTTTTCTGTTTTGACCCGTGGAAATCTCTTTTTCTTTTCTTTTTATCATCATCAAGATGCCGAGAGTAGAAAATGTGGAACTGTGAGGTCATCACACCGGAGCTAGAAGAAGTTCCACGGCTCGTGGTTAGCTCGTACAAATCGATCCATCAGATGCCAAATGATGCCAACCATATAAGCTGGCCAGTCACCTTTCTTCCTCCATCTCTCATTCGCTCTCTCTTTTTCTACCAACACGATCCATCATTGGGAGGCAAAGATATCTACTCTATCCAAATTCAGACGAGGCTTCTTCTTTCTCCCCCACTCTACTCTACTCGACTGCTGGCTGCCGATGCGCAACGACCCGGTGCCTATACTCTTGTTATTACCCGCTTTCTACTCTCATATATTGTTACATACTACTAGGTGTCTAAAGTCGCGGACGAAATATTTCATGCGAAGGCTCCCAGTGTCTGTCGTTTTGTCTGGCAGTCGCCACGACATTATTCAGACGTGGAATGCTTGCGCTGAGTGCTATGGTTTTGGAATGTCTTTTTTGGCGGAGACTCGTTGCGCGCGCGCACCAAAACCCGAATACTGCGATAATCTTATACGCGAGATGCGCAACGTCTCCAAAAAAGAAAAACGTCTTTTTTTTTCTTTTCCGACTAAATGTTGGGAGAATTCTTCGTCGCGTAACGTTCATACTTCCGGCTTTATTCTTCTCTTGTTTTCAGGTCATGAAATAAACAAGTCGTCGACGTGGTAAAATCTCTATGCGCGCTGCATTCGATCCAGACGACCCCCAACAAACGCAGCAAAAGGATCTTGTAAGCACATACGTAAAAAAAGAGACGCGTTCGAACGAGTATCAATATTTATACGTCGACCATCGGTCGGGAGTGGAGGGAAATATATATTTTTTTTTGTATGGGGTTTTACCCGGCGCCAAAGTTTTTTTTTAAAGAAGAAACAACCATCGAGGGGAGGACGTCGGGGGAGAAAAGAAAAAGATTCCCGCGCGCCTCTTTTGTTAACATTCAATGGTTGTTGCTGTGGTGCCGTGTTGCTCGTCGTTGTCTAATTTATGATCGGAGCAGCAGAGAGTGTAGCTTTAGAAAAGAGAAAGAAAAAAACACCAACTTTTCGTCTCCCAAATGTGTGTTTGGGCCGGCTTGATGGGTGCCCTTAGTCTCGTAGGCTACAACAAAACCAATGGTGCTGCTGTCTAACTGTTGCTCCGACACCGGAGAAGAGAAGAGGTTCCAAAGTCGTAAAGTTCTTCGGGTTTTTTCCTCTTCTTCTTCAACTTGTCTTCTCTTCTTTCTTCGACTTTCTGCTCTTGCTCGTTGCTGGTGCGATGGTCTTTTCACCCAAGTTCCATTCAAGAAAACAAGGGTGCTCCTCTTCTTCTTCTTCTTTTTCCCTCGTCTTCCACCCCGAAAGATGAATTAGACCTGCGCACTACTAGCGGGGTTCCACGAGCAATACAAAACGGCCAAAGCTCTCTGTTGGTGGTTGTCCAAGTCACCGGTTTTTTTTTTCTCAGCTTCGATGATTTTCATAAAAACTCGATTGTTTTGATTTCCTTTTAAACCCCCGCGTTTTTTGGGCAACGACGACGACGCGGTGGTAATTGCCGAGTCATGCTTAGCTGCGCGCTTCTTTCGCCTCAGCAAAGTCACTATAGATTCTTTTTCTCCTTATATCCTTGTTCCATCTCTATCTTCTCGACTACGTGAAATTGTTCCAACAGAGACGGCCCAGCGTCTCTCTCTCGAAACCATAAAAAGAAAATAAAGTTAGAGACAAGAGAGAAAGATAGGCATAGAGAGAGAGGGGCTATAGCTACTTGCTAGATAGCGTGTGTCACCCGACTCACACGGATTTTTTCAAGTGGACCTCCGAAAAGTGAAACACTTGACCGGACTTTGACTTTTTTTTCTCTCTCTCTCTCCCTGTCCGTGGTGTCGCTGGAAATCTGACACTGATCAGGTCGCCCATAAATGAAGGGTAGTGCACAGAGACTGGGCAGGCTAATATAGTTGGCCGGGCCTGCGCATTTTTATGCGTTTATTAAACGTGAAGGACCTTACAAGTTTGAAAAGACGGAACAGGCGGGCCAAAAGATGTGCTGCGAAGGAAATATATATATATATCAACCCACTTGTTGCCTATTCCGCGCGGCTTTACTCTGCGCATCTGGTCCGCTAGAAGAAGAATCAACCGCATCCATTCCAATTAGACTCTCTGGGCATGCACCAGCCGCAGCAGCCCCAAGTTGCTGGGAAGACAAACGCCGACATATGGAACTGATTTGTATGATTTCTCTCCTCTCCCGCCAAAAAAAGAAAAAAAAAGAGACGCAGTGAAATAGTGCGCGTATTCCATTTTGTCCGACAGCGTTCTGGTAGAGCAGTCGATGAAAAATGAACACCACCAACTGGTTTCCACACACTTTTCTCCGTCCGCATAAGAGAAAATCAGAAGGAAAACCGACAGATGAGGGAATGTGATTGAATGGGCTTTCCGTCAAAATCAACATAACTTTGTTATTCAATTGTTTAAGCGCCGTCTTAGCTCTGTACGGCATCTATAAAAGCCAACAGATGAAAATGTAAGTTTTTCAAATCATCTTTTTTTGTTTCCCCTTACTACCTCATCCCTTCTGGTTGGATTGTTGATGTTGTTGGCTCGACGTGTTGTTGTTGGTTAAGATCAAAAGCCGACTGACGTTTCTCGGAGCTCGTCTGCCGATTCCACCATACTTTTTCGTCTTGAACGCAACGGAAAGCTGAAAGTTGAACACGGGATTCTCCACTTTTTCAACTCTCCCCCCTTCTCGATTCTTACGTAGTCTAACGAAGGGAAATAGTTGCGTTGATGGGGTTCACAATCGGAATGGATGGTTTTTTTCTCTCGGATGGCTCCGGGCTTCTTTCTCCGAAGAAAAAATCTTTTTTTTTTCTTCTTCTTTCTCTCCTTGCCTTTCGTCGATCGAAAAATAAAAAGGAAAATTAAAGCTGCGGAGGAGAGACACGGAAAGGGCGGCCTTTTCTTATCTTCCCCTCTCTCCGAGGTCCCTGTCCTATAAGCTCAGCATAGAAAGACTGAAAGAGAGAGAAAAAGACTCTGAGAAGGGAGGGCGCAATCTTGCCCGCCTCCCCAGCTCCTAGAGAGCGCGCGCGCGTGCATACACAAGAGAGTAGACGGTGGATGGAGAGACTGGACCTTCAGTTGTATCGTACGCTTCCAACGAAGCCGCACGTCAGTTTCAATCGCTCCCGCGTATATATTTTTGTCTTTCTGCTGAACGTTCCTCACGCCGGATTACTTATTTTATCACCACCACCACTTGTTTATATTGTTGAAATTGCTACAGTGTCCCGCTATTGACTCGAAAAAAAAAAGAAGTTCCAGGTCAGTTTGATTTTTATTTTTAGTTCTTGTGTTTATTTGGGCGTTTTTTTTTTCTTGGAAGAACTCTTGGCAATTTGGCGCCGTAAACGATTTGCTAGGTGACTAGGGCTTTTGTCTTTGATGGCCTCGTAACAATTTTCAGACTGAACGGATATGTTGCTTAAAGAAATGAGCGGCCGGTGCGGCTGGTCTCTGTTATTTCACGTTATTTAAGAGTTTCTTCTCCACGGGTCGGTAACTAAGGTTAAATATCTGGGCAGAAACACAAGAGGGAGAGAGAGAGAGAAAAAGGTCAGAGACCGTCACTAATGCCAGCCGACGACTGCGGGACACGCAGAGGATCGTTCACACACTCTGCCTCCCTCTTCCAGCCTCTCTCTCTATAGTAGGCGTATAAACTATATACAAGACGAAAGCTAATAGCCCACAAGAAAAACCGGACCCTCGCCGGTCTTGAAACCGAGGAAATTTATTTTTCTATTAAAAGTGAGGGGTGTTGATGAAGGCAAAACTTGTAAATGAACTGTGAATAGAAAAAATTTATATAAACCCTTTCTTCGGCCGCAACAGGGTGTCTTCTATTAATTCCCCCCCAACGAAACATTTTGTGGTGATAGTTAATGTTAAGAGCCCGCTGACACTAATGAAAACAGATGAAAATCTGGTCGGGTCATTGCATGTACTTAAGATTGTGTAACCTGCCGGACGTTGTATTTTATATTTTAACGTCCGTCGTTGTCTGTATATATAACTATGTGACAGGAATCAGCAAAAAAAGAAAAAGAAACGAATGAAAATACGACCGGCTTCCACTATCTTTTTCCAGCTTATTCCAGCAGTTTCTTCTTTTTTTCGACCGTTGACGTCAAACATGTTGTGGGCACTGGGACTCGTTGCGCATCTTATAGAGATGATCTAACACCACCACCACCAAGGCAGGGCTGCTGCCTCTTTGAACCGTTGAATACATCACACGCACGCACGCGGACACAATGCGAAAAAAAACACACTACACGGCACTTCTTCTTCTTCTTCTATAAAAATATGGTCGGGTGCGAAAGATGGAAGAGGAGGAGGCCACAGCCTTTTCTTCTTTTTCTCTGGATGGACATAACACGACACCTCCAACTGCGCCTCATTTCATTCCTTATAACTTTAAGCTTCTTCTACGAGGCCAGCAGCTTTTAGCTACGTCTACACAAAAATCTTTTTTTTTCTTCTTCTTCCTGTCGACTTGTTTATTCACAACTTTCTCGCGTGCAAAGCAATTTTAAACCACGGCGCAAGTGTCCACTTCGTGACCGAGTCTTTTATAGATATTGCGCTAGCTGCCATCAAAATTCATTATTGGCATTAAAAAAAAGAAGAAAAGGGGAAATGTTGGTTGATGAAACTGTTTCAGTTTTGGTGAGAGAATGTTGATTGTTTGCGGGTTTTCCAGAGACTCTGGGGAGGAGGAGGGCCGTCGTTAACGGAGCTCGGCGGGAGTCGTTGTCGAAGAGACTTGATCGCGGGATCCAGTTTTTTTTTTCGGTGGGTTTCTGAACAAAAAGGGCTATGCGATGCGCAACAGACGAGAACGATAAGCGTGGAAAATTGTTACATGAACACGAAATTTTGAATAATGGGTGATGGCGACGCTGATGATGATGATGACGGTCTAGTCTAACCTGGGTCCAGTCTGGCTGGTCGCCTCTTCCATCAAAAAAATCCTCCCCCTATTTTATAAGTGGTTTGACTCGAGGGGCCTTTGGGGTCTCGACTACGTACCCCTAGAGAAAGTAACGGCAGCATATACCTGGCACTACTACATCCCTATAGGGACGTACTACATAATAGACGGTGATCTATTTATTATTACTGGTTCGTTTTCCTTTCTTTTGACTAGACTGGAAAATAAGCTTTGGGCACCTCAACTTTCGGGGGTTTGTTGTTTTGCCTTCTTTTTTTTCTCTCTCCCTGTTAATGTGCGTTCACTGAGAGCGTTGCAATCGTCGAGAGTAACAGCCAATCATGGATACTATATGGATGGAAGTTTATTATACAAAAAGCTAGTCGAACGAGTAGAGGGGCAAAGTCGATGGCCTTTTCCTCCCCCCATCGTTCCTCTCCTCTTACCTTGGCCCCCATTACAATGCTCTGCCCATACATGGAACATGAAGAAGAAGAATTTAAAATAAAGATTTTCTATTTTTTTTTCTTCCTTTCGTTTAAAAGAAGAAGAAGAGAAAAAAATCTCACCCAATATGTATTCCGGAGCACGTGACATTCGTCACTCCCGCCGAGACAGAACGAAAAAGAAAAGAACCTTCGAACCAAGCACACATACAAACACAACTTCTCGTATTTATCTTTTTGAAGAAAATATATTTGTATAAATATATTCCTTATATAGCTTGTAGAGCTTTCTCGGCGCGCTTAAGCTAGGGCTCTCCTTAACTGTTTAGGCTGTTGCTTCATTGTATAGGTTGTCGCTGCGGGGACAAAGCAGGCAGGCAGCAGCAGCAGCAATGGGGACGAATCCCGATTTAGAGATGAGAAGAGTACCCGGGGTATTTACCTCCAGCAGCTCGCGGCCGGGTTACGCACTCGGTAACAATCGGGATGGAACTTTGTGTGTGTCTTTGTGACAGTGCCACAACAAAGGGACATGTGTTGGTTACAAGACCTCCTCTGTGAAAACATGAAATTCACGCGTCTAAACTTTGATGTTTCTACTTTGGCCGAGGGATTTTCGGGCAACAATCAGTGCCCGTTAGATTTTTAAAGGGTCAGTAACTGACAGTTTTGGGGCTTGTCATGTTCTGTCGATATTATATGCGCTTAGATTGACGTCTATCTGATTAGCTGCTAAAAAATTTTCCATATCAATTTGCTTTGGTGTTTGTTGTCGTGGCGAAGTAAAGCGATTCGGCTCAGTTTCCCTTCCGCTTCTGGCATCCGCGTGACTACCAGTCGAGTGTGACTATGTGCTTTTTCGTAGCCATATACAAGATTCGTTAGTTTTTTTGGGGTTTTGTTTTCTTCATCTTACACATGCGAGGTAATTATACGACTCGGTAGACTGTTATAACATCTCAGCCAGCGCACTGTTATTGTCTTATCATCTGGGAGTGCGATAACTCCCGATAAGACGCGCGATAGCCCGCGTTGTTTGACCGCTTCACTCACGCAATAACGGTGGCCTTATTTTCGTTATTTTTTTCCTTCTTTTTCAAAATAAACACGTCTACACTTTTTTCACCGTAAAATTGCCTCTAAGGGGAAAATTGAATGTTTCCCAATGACGTCTCTTTTTGTGTGTTCTGACTACGTGATGGGTTTTCTTCTCCGGTTGATTCCGTCATCGTGAAATAAAAGAAACGAGACGAGGGTGGAAACAAAAAGAAAGAAAGACGAGAGAGGATCAATTTTCACGAAACGGGCAGTTTGAGCGAATCTGAGCCGTTGATAGCCGATACGAGCTGAACTCGAGTGAACTTGGAGAGCTGTAAGCCAAGTGAGAGGCAAGAAAAAAAAAGAAGAGACGTTTGGGAGGAAGGAGACGTTGGCTGTATCGGGGGGTGTTCTCCGTTTGCATGGTCGCATCGCAGGATCGCGCGATTTGAAATTCGAATCGGTTGGCCGTAAGCTGGCCAGGCCCAATCCCTGATTTGAATACGCAAAACTTTATTTGTGATATTTAGAAAGAAAAGGCTAGTAGTAGAAAATCGAATAGCGTGTCTGAATTGTTTGTTAGTGTCTTTTCGTTCCGTTTCGGCGGGGGCAGTTCGTTAAACCTGTCACGGCACCACATCGCCCCTACGGTCTCGCAGGCTGCTTAATGAATGGCCTTCATCTTATTATAAAACTCGAAAGAGAAGAAGAAGGTCTCTCTGGATATTTCCCAATCAAAGTTTCCCATCTCGCATCAGCGAGCCGAGGAATAAAAGAAAAGGGAAGATGAGAAAGCCACTGTTTCCCTTTTCTTCTCCTTTTTCCCCAAATGTTGTTCTTTCTACCATTTGGGTCCTCTCCGTATCACACCTTAGCATCTCTTTGAAAAGAAAGAGAGAAAAAGCCCAAGAGAGTTTTCGAAGCTCCATAGTTCTTCTTCTTTCTTTTCTTTCCCAATGTTATTTTTTCCTCCTTCTTTTGACCAATCAGCGTTTCCATCGTCAACTGGCACTTCAAACTCTTGTTTGTTCCTCGTACGCGTATTTCCCCATCGGCGCTGATGCGCTTTGTTTCGACAAACCTGTCTCACATTTTACAAGATGATTCGACGACGACGACCATTCGCTGGAAAATGCTGATATAGAAGGTGGACGGACGGATGTGCGGCATCGCATTTCACCTCCTCTCTCGACACACAGCTGGGCGAACCGTTCGAGTCGGCTCATTATCCATGTGTTAGAAGACTTGCCTAGTGTTATTCACCTCATAACTAGATGTCACGTTCTCATTTAAGGTTCCGGCGGCTCTAGCGGCACGTGGGGCCGCTAAACACGGGCTAACAAGAGCCCGAAAAAAGAATTTCAGGAGAAAAGAATTTTCGTTTCAATCTAAGTGGAACGAAGGGGAAACGTTGTAGTTGCTATCAAGAGCTCGTTAGTGGCGCGACGTCGAGTCGAATCAATCAACTTAGACGATTTCGGCCGCGCTGCCGTTTCATGCCGCCAGGCTCCCGGCCGGGGCTCCGCGCTCTTTCGGTCAGTCGGTCCGGCTCGCGCCGTTCGTAGTTCTACTCGCCGCCAACTGGTTTCTGCTGTAGGAGACGGTTTCATTTTCCTATCTGCCGCTAGCGTAAAACACTTTTCGTGTCTCAGTCAAAAGTCGCCTCCCGTCTACCAATAGCAATTCTTCAATCTGCGACGACGGCCAAGAGCGCCCCGTTCTTCTGAAAATCATTTCTTCATCGCCAAGGTGACATAGAAGATGGAAGACGCCGTAGCGACTCCTCCTCTTTCACCGTCTGCGTCTCGTCTGATGGAAATCTAACGCGCTAGTTAGCAATGAAAAGTCCTGTCAAAAGTCGCGGCGTTTTCATTCAATTCCTGTTTTGTTTTCTTTCTATTTTTAACAGAGAACCCAACGGGTCGCTGGATTGTTTCAGGTGCGCTGATGGCACGCTGACTCTCATTTACCAAACAGCCGGACCCGTCACTACCTGTTGCTGCAGCACTCGAAATCAATTGAAACGAAATAAAAATGGCCGTCCAACGGTGGCTCGCGACAACCGTTTTGGTAGCGGCCTTGATGGCAGCTTGTTCCGGTTCGCATCATCGGCAACATCATTCGTCTCAAGATTTCCTCCAGACGAGTCATCGCGGTAAGTCAAGAACTTTAGTGTCGATCCGCCCTTTTCCTCTCTATTTATTCGAAAGAAGAAGAATAAGTTACTGGATACAGCAGAGATTGACAATGGGGTGGATACGCATCGCGTCCTTGTTGATGGATCTATTAAGGCCGTAATGTGAATGCGCGAGCGGCAGCACTGGCCGGATGACGGATAGTTGGGTGCGCAACCCGCGTGATCAACAACTCTTTTCTCTTTTTCTCATTTTATCTCTATATACAAATCTACTTGTTGATTCCACAAGAAGAAGCCTGGGCAACTGTAGTAGTCGGCTATATATCGAACCCATTGAACCTCCCTTTTTTCTTTTGATAATTTGTGCGTGCTTATCCGCTACCTGGCTGGATGTAGAAGAAGTTTTGACTGTCTGTGTGACCTCTGATCTATCATCCGAGGGCCCAACAGCACGAAATGAACTGCTGCTCGAGGTCTACTAAAAGGACCATCTCTCTCTCTCTCTCTCTCCTAGCAGTTCCCGACGAAATCTCTACACTGTATATTATAGGGGAGAAAAGAAGACGGGCAGCACCCCTGTCGTGCCTGTATATAAATACGACATTAAAAGCGTAGGGAATGGGGCGCGCGCTCTGCGTACGTGTAGATTATCATCACAGATTGGATATGCCAAAAAAGAGACTTTTATTGGTTATTATAAATCTTGTATATATATATATATTTCTACATCTACACGGATGCCCAGTAATATACCGAGAGTTGTAAGCCCTGCCTTTGGCCATTCTTTAACTATTTTTAAAGGAATACAAAAAAAATCCTTTTTTTGCCATGTCAAAGTCGTTAACTTGCGTTTTCATTCAAGAAAAAAAAAATAGCACCGGGTTACCTGGTGTCTAAGAGGTTTAAATACGGAATTGTAGGGTAGGAGATTGGGAAAGCGTGTTCTTCTTCCCTCTTTAATTTTGGAATTTATATCCGTTATATATGATGCAGTTTAATATAATGATGGAATGTTTGGAGCACGCACGCTCCTCGAACTTGTAGCCCATCCAGAATGAGTAGAAGAAGAAAGAGAGAGTCTTTGATTCCAAACGATGGCCGGGGCTCATGATGGAGAAGAAAAAAAGCAAACCGAGCATTTTTTGGTGATAATTGGTTGCCTCCTCCTTCTTGGTCGTCTTCGTTTCGTTCGTCTTTTCTCATTCCGAGTTCCATCCCATCAATCGCTCCGTCCCCAGGGCCAGTAGCGCAACACAAGAGAACTCAACTGCCATAGCATCAAAGGCCACTACCATATAGACAGCAGTCAAGGGGTCTTAACTATCCCGACATTTGCATAACTCGTACCGGCCAGCCAGCCGTCCCTGCATGCACCTCGAGAGAAAGGAATACAACAAGCAAAACAAGAAGAAGAAGAGGGAAACGTGCTGGACAGTCTTGATGACTTGGTGCTCCGGGGACCTTTCCTTTAAACTCCCCTCTCTCCTTTTCTTTGTGTACCGCGTAGATGTATTCTTTGTATTATTTATTAGTTGTTCCACATAGCGCTTTGCGTGGATTGCATCAAGGCTCGGGCTCTCAAACTCACCCGTTTCTCTTTAAATGACGCTGCGCTCCGTCCCGACCCGAAAACGGGCAAAGAGTCTTTTGAGTGTTGCCCGCTGCTGCTACTATAGACCCGCACTGATGCCCAGGTGAAATATTAGACGAGTGCCATATAAAGGGGACCCATATCTGCAAGTCTTGCACGCTGCTGGGATTCCCGCCGATTCTTGTGCGCAACACCTACCGGCTCGAGGCGTCTGCAACGGCCGGGAAAGTGAGAGAAATGGTGAAATTTTTTGTCTTGTGTGTTGATGATGAATAGAAGAAGCAGCAGCAGTCTTTTCTAAACGTTTTGATACCCCCCGTTTCTCCCAAAAACGGTGCCGGATAGAGACTACTATATATACAAGTCGTATTTTCTAACCCATTTTCCTAAGCTTTTTCATCCCTGAATTTTTTTTACCTGCTGCTGACGGGCAATCAAACTCTTTTGACTGTATAAAAGAGAACGGAACTAGCGGGAGGGAGATAAAGCAAAAGAGCTGTTAATGTGAACGGTTGGGGTACGAAAAACATCTGCATGGGCTCCACGTAGCCATGGATCATCCTACCCTCGAGAATGCCTAATGATTTTCCCTTTAACAGAGCCCGTTGTAAGAATTAAAAGGGCTCCAGTAGGGAAAAAAAGAAGAAAAACAACAACAACAGCAACACAAACCGAAATATTGTTATGCATGAAGTTTGGTAGAGAGAGAGAGAGACGCGCCATTTTCTTATTCAAATTTTCGGTTTGTATCCCCATCCACTCTAAAGTTTTTCTTCTCTCCCCTTTCGCTCGTATCAAAAGAAAACAAAGTTGTAAGGCCCGCAACACACACAGAGTCCTCCTTCTTCTTTTAAAATGAAAATGATGTAACAATCCTCGGTTAATCGACATAGTGTAGCCTGTTTTCTTCGATAGCGTCGACCGTGGGCGTAGTTTTCAATTAAGCCATCATCAGAATTGATTAGCAAAACGATATAACTTTTTTCTCTCTCTCATGGCGGGGATTCAGTCTCGCTTAATGCGTCGTCAAGGTCCCTTAAGATGCGACAGCTTGTTTACCCGAGCGCGAACTTTACGGTAATTCAAACTCCGCCCGGGAGTAATGTAACAAGCGTGTTTTCTATAGCTCCAACTGATAAACTTTTGCTAAGCGCGAAATTGGGCAATGTTATTCCGACAGTTCGAGGTCGTTCTCGTTCAAATTGCCTCTTGCAAAGAAAACGGATCCGTGACATTCGCCGCTCCGCAAGTCAAATAAATGCTAGTAGAAAGAAAAGGGAAAATGAAAATTAGCATTCCACCGCGCGCGGCTGCTTATGTCTAGCCGTTGGCCTCAACTCAATTTTTGCAAATTGATGGAGCGTCTTGCTGCAGCAATATCGTCACCTTTAAGTTTTCTGCCCGGCGGCAGACTCGCAAGGCATTCCTTTTCTCTCTTTTTCAATCTCTAGCGTGTTTTCTAGTGTTGTTTTTTTCTTTTTCTTTTCTCGGGTGAAAGGCGCCTCGTAACCGTTGGTGTGTCCGTTGCCCAACGTGCTGTATCTCGCACGCGGTCGCCTTCTTGGCTTTCCTTATGGCCAGAGCCAGTGCTCAGTTCTGCTGGGCCGACGACCACCTGTTCGCAAAACGGCTCCCAAATGTCCGTGCGATGCCTTGAAATGAATTGAAACCCCTCAATAGGCAAAGTTCACGCTCTAAATTCTTTGCCGATGTCGTCCGCTCCCGGCTCGGTTCATTAGCGGCCGTTCTGCGAGCCGACTTAATGACAGTCCGTCGCGTCCGCTCCTCTCTCTCTCCGTCTTTGAAGATATGTATGTGTAGCCGTGTGTCTACGTCTGTCTGACTGCCATGTCTCTGTGTATACATAGCGCCAGGGAGAGAGCTTAGCCGGAGAAAAACCGCTGAGGAATGCTGGCTCTTCTACGTATATACAAGAGACTGGTACTTTTTCTATATTTATGTTGAGAAACACGCAGTTTGTAGCCTCTGCTGAGGCTTGCGATGGTAACGTAATACTGATGTATTTGACGTTTTCCTTTGCCACCTTGACGCACTTTGCGCCTCTCTCACGACGCTCCGTTACCTTATCAGCGACCACCTGTTGGATGAAATCTGCGTCTTAGTTGCCCCGACCGATCCGTCATTCCGGCGTCGCCATTGCCAACCGGTTCTGTTGGTGTTGGATTCATTACAATCGTTTCTTTTCTCCACGTGCCAAAATTGTGTCGAGTTTAGGCTGCGCGTCTCAATAAGGCATCGCTGATAAAAAAGAAATTTGAGGAAAAAGTCCTTTTTGATGGATAGATTACGGTATATACGTGGAAATGAAATCAGAAACATGCACCACCAGTCGGTAGTCGGAGTGCCATTCGGTGTCTCGTGCCCAGTTTGTTTAGTCGTTTTTCCTCGTCGTCGTCGGTCTGCGCGCCATATTTAAATAAACTCGTGCGGGATCGAGAGAATGTCGATTTTTGTTTTCTTTAAAATAAAAAAAAAACAGAAAACGAGACAAGATTTTGTATTTTCTTTTATTGAACTGTTGGCTCATCATTCCACCTCTTCTTCCTCCCCCGTCCACCCTATTCTGCCGTTTCATATCGAAGAAAGAGGAGGAATTCCAACGGGCAACCCATCGGTTCCCAAACAGCTCATGAATACCATTTGCATAATTTTGTCCCGGCAACGGGCCACTCGCATGTACACATACGCATGGTTATTCAATTCGGTTTAAAGGTTCCAGGTTCTTTTTCTTCCCGTCTGTCTGTCTGTCTGTCCCTCTACCTTTACTTTCGTGAAACACCTGCTGAAAAATGCCCTACCTTTCCTGACCCGAGAAACACACATATTTTTTCAAAACTCTTATTTAAAGAAGAGAAAAAAAAACAACAACAAGAAAATATATGCGGTAATTAAAATCCCCCTCAATCTGACATCGCCGGACAATGGGCCCGATTCATTACACTCGAGAAACTTTCTATCATTTAAAAAAAAAATACCCGCGTCTTTTGGTTTTCATTTTGCATTTTTAACGACGGAAATAAAAGACTAATCCATGAATTTAAACCTACAAATTTTCTCTTTTGTTGTCTAGATGTGGAGCAATCGATGGTTTGGTTCAACCACAGCGACGCCCGAACGTATTCGTCACTAGTGTTCGACGTGGCGAGAGGTCAACTGATTGTAGCCGCCAGGTAAGAGCTAATTTCGTCTCTTTAAAATCACATAAGGGAAACCCAATGGGTCACGTACTCTGGAACATGGCAATGCGCTTGTACTCTCGGTCCCGTAAATGGTGGCCCCATCTCAAGAGGGGGCAGACATTGACGATGGGTCCGGCCCTTGAGGGCTTTACAAGACCGAGCAGCCAGCAGATGTGCCCGGATGCCCCATATAAATCCCCGTGGAACATTCCAATCAACGAGGCCATTGAAAATGAACGTCGATGGTATATACACGACGGCCCATTCAAGGCATCGTCCGCCGTTCTTCTTTCACCTGCTTGTAGCTCTCTTATTTAACGAGAAACGTCATTTATAAACGACGAGTGGCTCCTTCATCCTATTTAACCAACTAACGATTCACCGTGATTTTGCAACTTACGAGTGTGTGCCTGTGCTGGACGATACAATCGGGCGTGAAAATAACAATAGCCACTCGCGCCGATTGTGACGCAATGATGAAGTGAAATCATTTATTTCCTAAAAGAAAGAAAAAAAGGTAAAGGAAATTTCAAGAGAAAAAAAAACTTGCAACGGAGCCGAATCACGGTGGGAGAGAGAGAATAGTGTCGAAAACAAAAACCCCCCCCGAAAAAGAATATATGGAAAACGTCGTTTTAAGAGCTGACCCTAAAAGGACTAATCTCGTTACTCGGGCAATAGGAGGTCCACTACAGCCCGGCCGTGAGCCCAGGTGTACATTATACGAGAGAGAGAGAGAGAGGACTACATAGGAGACGGGGTGAAAAACTTTCACCACCTTGATGAAATAGGTTTTGAGACTATCAGGTTTTTCTTGAAAAGAATATAAGGAACTCTGGGTAGAAAAAGATGGAATGCTTTATCTTTCAAATATAAAGAGAAAAGAGATGTGTTGAAGCCCTTGAAGGTGTCGCCGCTTCAACGCCAAAGTAGAGTCATTTATACCGGTACAAGATCTCTCTCTCTCTTTCCAAGTCTCCTAGCAGCAGACGCGCAACAACCGGGTCTCCTCTTTTTTGTCTTATTGCCGTCTATTGAATATGTTAAATCAAAAGAAACAAGTCCCTTTCAGTCAGATGAAATGTTAGTTTATTTTCGTTTTTATTCTTTCTGGGGGAGAGAAAAAAGCAAGAAGAGGTCATAAACAATATACAGCTCTATGGGATCTCATAAATATTCATCGACTCTGGTAATGATTTCCTGTCACTGGACTCTCTGTCTCTCGAGTCCTTCGCGTCCGTAAATGGTAGACACCAATCAAAAGTACGAACTGCTGAGCTCTTTTTTGATAACTGTGATACTTTCTGGAACTACTGTGGAGATTGTCCGCTGGCTGCTGGCTGGCTGAGCGTGTGCCATTTATCAAAATCATTCAAGCAAACCTGACTCGTGCAAGTAATACATAGTGACACACACTGCGACGCTGAAGGCCATGGAGAATTGGATGTAGAAGAAAAACTGTACAGCAAAAGCACCGCGTGTCCCATAACGGAAAATGAGCCATTATTAGCACATTAGTGCTGCATTTAATGAGCGATACAGCAAGACAGAATATAGTTTATAACGATCTCTCTCCAAAAAGAAAAAAAAACTTCGATTTTTCATTTCCAACATTTTTTTGTTGTTCAATACAAACAAGTCGAAATCGTGAAAAATTTCAAACAAATTTTCCGTTCTGATGGGCTGTAACTGCGTATCGTTTCGAGGAGACGATATTCGAGACTGCAGGAGTTCTCTCCAATAGCGCCATAGTCCAAAGTTTGATCGTTATTTGGCGTCGCAGCGGCCCATTCTCCAATGTTGTAAATGATCGGTCAGAAAACTTGTTGCGTCGTTTCCCTTAAAAATAAGAAAAAGGAAAAAAGAAATTCTTCTCGGCCTCGGTTTTTTGTTGTTAGTCGAATGTGCGAGTTTGTGTGTTGCTTTTACTATTTTACATCGATAATTGCATTGTAATTTATGGACGCCGCGCGGCAAATGCGTTCGTCGTCGGAAAACATTCGCCATTCCATTTTTCAAACGCTCCAAAACGAAAACACCGCCCGATCGTGAGTCGTGACTTATGGGCCGGCGCCGTGTTGAGCAAAACTGGATCCAACGAGAGAAAACTGTAGTATAATTTCTTCTGTGGAAATAAGAAGCGAAAGCCATCAAAGGTCGAAACATTCTCCCACGCGAGCGACTCTTGCGGCTTTTGTTTCGGGGCGGTTCGACAGACGATTCCTGGGACGGGCGAATAACTGAATGATGGGGCATATGATTCACAAGCGGCCAGGTAAATGGAGCCCTGGAAATGTGATACGGACATGTGCACATCATTCAATTTACATGCCGCTTTGTCCGTATCGAAGTTAACAACTTGGAAGAAGAGGGAACACAACCGAGAGAGAAGGGCAAGACCACCCGGCGAGGGGTTGTTATGTCCATGTCCGGGATGACTTAGTAGTGTCGTTAACAATTTCTTCTCTTTTTTTTTTATTTTTTTGTTGTTTGTTAACGGGGCTAGACATTGGTCGTAGACGATGGCTTTCGCGTAGACTATGGGGATTTCTTGTTTTGAATGCCTCCGTAGCGTCGTCATCCAACTTTTTTTGAACAAATTGATAGTGAACCGTGAAATCGGCCGGTGATAAATGATGCAACTGCCTAAATTTTCCAAAGAAAAAACTCGATTTGCATACGCGCCGAATTCCTGAATGTCCTATGAGAAATCAGCAGCTTTTCAATGCCAACAATGATGTTGTGATTCAATCTTTCTCTGGTTACCTATAGCATTTTTCTCTCTCTTTGTAATTCACAGAGATTACCTGTTCCGTTTGAGCTTGGACGGACTGGCTCTACTGGAGGAGTCGCGCTGGCCGGCCGCCGACGAAGTTGTCCGTCTCTGTCAAGACAAGGGCCAGTCTGAGGACGACTGTCACAACTACATCCGCGTTCTGCACGTTCACGGTAAGGACGAGCACGACATTCTTGTCTTGTTTTGAAAAATTCTCATTTTCTCAAGTCTCCATTCCACACGTCGTCGGGGACGGACCCGATTTCTCTGCTCCCTGGTAGCCAACGGTCACCTTATTAATACCATAAAAAACCGTCCGATGACCAAATAAAAATCTTTCGAGCTACGAAAGAAAAAAAACAAAAAATCTATCTCATAAAAAAAATGTGTTTTTTCTTTTTCTTTTCTTTATGGAAATAATGTAGGTGAGCGAGTTCTGGCGTGCGGGACCAACGCCTTCTCGCCGCGCTGCTCCTGGCGTCCGGTGGAGGCCATCGACGTCGTCTCGGAATGGTCATCGGGCGTTGCCAGGTAACATCAAGTCTTCGGTTCTCTCTAATTTTTCCGTGTAACTGCCGTCATTTCGCTACATTCTTTCACCTACGCCATCTCCCTTTAAAAAAAACCTGTTGGCGAAAGATGCCCAAAGAACGCTGGCCATTTCCCTGAAAATGTTGCGCAGCGGACAGAAATTTGTGTATCGGGATTCATTGAGAGAAGTTCTCGAACGATGCGCATAATTTGGAGAAGGTCGCAGGCTGTAGTTATTGCTGGGACCCAAATAACAGCGTTTGGGGCATTGCGATTTGCATACATTAGCATAGATTCCGCGCGGCTGCTCTTCTCAGAATGAAACCCTACAATTCAGCGTAATAATGCCGAAACCGGTCAAAAGTTGAAATGGAGCGCGCAAAGCCCTCACGGTGGAATTGTGAATGGGTCTTTCAAAGTTCCCTCTTTCTTCGCTCTTTAAATCAACAATTTCCACACACCTTTTCTCCGAATTTTAGCCTCTTTATAAACGCACCAATACCCAAAAAGTTCATATCGATCAAATTCAATCCGACAGGTGTCCGTACAGTCCTCACAGTCGCATCAGCAGTTTGCTGTCGACTGGACCGGGAGGTTCGGCCGATTTGTATATCGGCTCACCGACGGATTTCTCCGGCCAGGATAACGCTATCTACCGGCTGCCTCTTCCAATGGCCGGCTCGACGATCCAGCACCACAAGGGCCGTCTGAGGACGATGCAGTACAACGCCAAGTGGTTGAACGTGCCCGAGTTTGTCGGCTCTGTTGAAGCGGAACAGTTTGTTTACTTTTTCTTCCGTGAAGCGGCCGTCGAGTACACCAACTGCGGCAAGGCCGTTTACTCGCGAGTGGCCCGCGTCTGCAAAAACGACTTGGGTGGCGGCCAACTCATGCTCAAAGACACGTGGACTACCTTCCTCAAAGCCCGTCTCAACTGTTCGCTGCCGGCCGAATACCCGTTTTACTACGACAACATTCAGAGCGTCACTTACCTGGAAGAGGAACGCCTCTTTTACGCCACGTTCACCACTCCAGAGTAAGTTTTGAATCAATTGACTCCGACGGTTCTCTTTGTTACATACTTATGGACTCGTCTGTGTAGGAATTCCATTGCCGGATCGGCAGTGTGCTCCTTCACTTTGGATTCGATGCAAGAGTCTTTTGCTGGACCGTTTAAGGCCCAGTCGAGTCCGACGTCGAGTTGGGAGAGCGTCCATTCGAGTCACAGCCATTCGCACTGCACCTCGCATCATCACATGTCGGGAAATCCGAGCAACGGCAACGCCGGCACGACGCCGAATCATCCCAGCTCTCTACTGGAAGCGGAAAAGTACCAGTTGATGGAACGGGCCGTTCAATCGGTCCCTCACGGTAAAAGCGGCGGCCCGTTGATCCGTTTGGATTTGGAGCGTTTCAGTCACATCGCCGTCGATGTGGTCGTGACGAAAATCCACACATCCGTCCACGTCTTGTACGTTGCCAGCGCCAAAGACGGGCTCATTCGCAAGTATTCCGTCTTGCCCAGAACGCAGGAAGCTTGTCTGGTGGAGATCATCGATCCGTTCTCGCATCTCAGCCCGTTGGGCGACCGCCAAATCAAAACAATGCAATTCCTCAAGCAGCAAGTATGAGCCTTCTGTCTCAAAGAGATCTCGCCCCTTTTTTTCTTTTATGCTAACGATTCCAAATACTTTGATCTCTCTGCAGAACGCCCTTTACATCGGAACGGAGAACCAAGTGATCCGGCTGGGCGCTAGCCAACGATGCAGACGCTTCACCACAAAGATACAGTGCCTCAATTCCATGGATCCTTATTGCGGTTGGCATTCGGTTCTCGAGGAGTGTTCGCCGCCGCCCAACAAGAATCCGCTCGTCTCTTCCTGGCAACAGAGCATTACCAGCTGTCCCATACTCAACGCTCCAGGTGAATACCTATTCAAATTTTTTTTGTTTTCCTTGAGATAAATAAATAGAAAAATTTTTAAAAGCGCCAACCGACGCAATAACCAAAACAACAACCGTCGCATTTGCAGCCGCTTTTTATTTTTATTTGCTCGCGCGATAACAGCGCTAGATAGCCAATCTCCCATGGCTCGACAGTGTTTGTGTTTCTTTAAAAAGAGTTTGCATGCCAAGTTGTTCCGATGCCCTTTCCTTTGGCTTTTTTCAAAAAGATTTACCATCTGTGTTTGTTTGCGCTCGTCAATGGCCAGGTTTTTCTTTCCTGCGCACAACGAAACAATTATCCCCTGTCGAACTTTTTTTTATCTGTTTCCTCATATGTTTTGCAATGGTCTATAGGTGATAACAATCTTGTACCAGATGCGATAGATCTCGGGTTAGCGACTCAATCGGTAGCCGTCAAAACCGTTGCTTTATTATCTCGCCTTTTTCCCGTGTCAATGTTGATTTAATTATTGACTTTTTCAAAGCCAATAAGACATCAAAAAAATATTTTTATTCATTTGTATTCATTTGCAATTAAACAGTTGATGGCGGTTGGGGTGAATGGAGCGATTGGGCTCAATGCGCTCACACCGGAGAGGGCGCCCAGGGAGACCGCTGTTCCTGCCGCCAACGACAATGCGACCGACCGTCACCCGCGCACGGAGGACAAAAATGTTTGGGACATAATCACGAAGTGACCAACTGCACCCGACACGGAGGCTGGACCGAATGGTCAGCTTGGTCGGCCTGCTCGCAGACTTGCGGCTTGGCCGTCAAGACCCGTCGCCGATCGTGCGGTAATCCGGAGCCGGCCTTTGGCGGTCGACTCTGCGTCGGCCCCGATCGCGACGAGATTTACTGTCCGAGCAATCCGCCCTGCCCAGTCAAGAGTGTTCCACCTGTTGATGGCCAATGGTCCGACTGGGGCGACTGGAGCGAATGTACCGCGTCGTGCGGTGGTGGATTCCGCTCGCGGCTGAGGCGCTGCGACAGTCCGCCGCCGCAACACGGCGGAGCCGATTGTTCCGGCTGCGGTGTAGAATACGAAACGTGCAATGTACACGCCTGCTCTGAAGCCAAAAAAGTCACCTCTTGGACGCCTTGGCTGCTGGCCAACGACACGGATCTCGGCCGCATCGAACGTCGATTCCGTTTCTCTTGCAAAGCGCCTGTCGACATGAACCTGCTCAAAGTCGGCGCCGTGAAACTTGAGGAGCGCATCTGCCACAAGGACGACACCTGTATCAGAACAGGTCAGCATTTGAAACTTCTTCTTTTTGGGGGAGCTTTTGTATTTGACGAGCGACTCGTGAAAATCACCAAAGAGGAAAATAGCTTGGTCACTTGTCGCTCGTTTTGGCAAGTGCATTCAATGTGTCGGGTGTCGACAGATGGCATCCGAGAAGCTTTCCGTTCCTTCAAATAAAATAATAATATCTGTTGTTTTGTTCTTTTTCAAATGTTTTTTTCTTCATGTTTTAATATGAAAATTGTTGAATAGATTCCGGCAACACGGAAGGCGGCTGGTCTGAATGGTCAGATTGGTCTGAATGTTCTCGACAGTGCGGCGGCGGCAAACAGAAAAGGACGAGGACTTGTGAAGGCGCCGGTTACCGATCGTCCGACTGTGACGGTCCCCCTTCGATGGAGCGCGTCTGCAACCTGCAGCCGTGTAAAGGCGTCTGGAGCTGCTGGACCGATTGGTCGCCCTGTTCCACCACTTGCGGCCAAGGCACTCGATCGCGCTCGCGCGTTTGCACCATCGAAGACGGCGACCCGACCGGCACCAACGAACTGGACGTTGAAGGTTGCGCCGGCCCTTCGGAAATGAAAGAATACTGCAACAATCAGCCCAGCTGCGAACGTAAGTTTCTCTCCACAAATACACCACTTATTCTTCTAAGAATGCGAACATGGCTAGGCATCCATCAGGGCGTGGTTATAGAGCTAAATATATACAAGTCCGTTTTGAAATACGACCTAGTAAACGATTGGCTATTTAAATTTCGATTTTTCACGACTGGGCGAATTGAAAAAGAAAAGCCAATAAAAACAAGCCAACATATCCCTACCGCGTCTAAATAGACCAAAGAAAAAGTTAAGCGCAGATTCCCATTTCTGGGATTGAATTTTCCTCACAAAAAAAAAAATGATTGAAACGATAATAATTCAACGGCAGTACTAGGAGCATAGTCGGCTGATTTACAATCCCGGATAACCCTGAAATCTTTAACGTAAAACCATCCGAACGAACGTTGGGGGGACATAAATCCGTTGGAGCGTTTCAGGTAGACCAGCGCGCTCGCGCTAGTGCTATCTGTTACCTTTTACGTCAAACTTGCGCGGCGGCGGCGCTGTTGGTTTATTTTCATAGCGCTTTTGCTGAACTAGATAGAGCGTGATCAACGCTTAGACCATATGCAGCAGCCCGTATCAAATTTTTTTTTTACGAAGAAGAAGAAGAAACTTGGGAGAGCTCCGGGATTTATAAGTCAGGGAGCTTAGTCGCGAAAGAAAGCTTTACGAGTCAAACGTTTCATCCATCGTCTTCCCCCATTTCACGCTGCGATTTTTACGAGCGCGATTGGATTATCATGAGAGATTTGCGGTAGTTTTTTTAGATGGGGGTTGCTGTTGTTTTCAATTGGCCTTTTTCATTATTTATTTATTTATTCATTCTCGTTTTGGGTATACAGCGACGGAAGGATGGGACGCTTGGTCGTCGTGGTCGCTGTGCGACGCGGACGGGATGCAGATGCGGAGGCGCAAGTGTTCCGTTGGCGATCTTGATCACGCTCCCGCCCCGGGACTCTGCCAGGGACGCAGTCAAGAGGAACGCGTTTGCATAACAAATCTAGAAGGTACGTTGTTTCATCCTTATCAAATCTGTTTTGAAATTGTTGTGCGCAATTACAACTCGTCCGACTCTTAAGTCAATAAAACGTACGCACTATAGTAACTGATAGCCACAATTTTGTTGACTTTGATATTTAGATAATTGCGTAGTGTACGTGCAATGATTATTCAAATAAGGATTAGTGCAAGAAACTTTTGTTTATGATTTGTTTTTTATTATTATTCGATAGACAACACGTTGGCAGTGGCGTCGCTTAGCGGCTCTGACCAACCGTCGACGAGCATGATTATCGGTGCGGCCATCGGTGGCCTCTTCCTTGGCATCATGCTGTTTGCGGCCGGTCTATTATTCGCTCTTCATCGACAAAACGGCCAGCTGGATCTGGGCCGGTTCGGGTCGATTGGCGGCAGTAAGCCGCGGATACCGTCCAGTCCGCATTACTTGTCGGCCAAGCAGCAGAATCACTACGTTTCTGTCGGGTCGCTCGACTGGAAAAAGACGAGCGGCATCGAAGATGTCACGAGTGGTAATGGCAGTATGAGCACATTGGGCCGATTAGGAGGACTCAGGCCGCCTCCGCTCAAGATCACCAACAGCAGCATTGGAGTCAGTACCGACTATCCAACGGCGACGATCAAGCGCAACTCTGGCGGTCACAATCAGATGAGGACCAACATCGAAGACACCAATTTGTACTGTTGATGAAAAGTCCTCTTTCTCTCAGAATTCAATGTCGTCTTCTCAATCGACGTGATAAGACCCACAACAGAGCGGGTCTATTGATTGAACGTCCACCATTTTGCTTATTTTGAAACGTTTCTTTTTTCAAAGCTAACCTCGTCAAAGAGTATAACCAAGTCAGATTATGTTTGACTCTTTTTCTTGTAAATAACGGACCCCCTGTTTTCGGCGCCCGCTATTATTTGTACAGTTTTTTTTTTGACATGTTGACATTTCTGTGCAATACTCGCGTTCCGCGTTGTTGTGTGTACATATTCGTGCAGATGAATGTTCGTTTTTGTTTCGTAATGTTTTCGCATCGCGCCATGAAGTATCCTCTAGGACGGATCCAAAAAACAGCTCAAAACATTTGTTCGCATGACTTGTACAAAAGAAGAAAAAGATTTTGTACAAGCTACCCTCCCACATTCGCCTTTATTATATAGAATTGAGTAATTAACAGACCTGAATCGCCTTAACCAGAGCATTTTTTAAAAAATATTTGTAGTATTAGACTATCAACATTTGACGATTTTCTCCCTTGTAACCAAACTAAACAGGAAAACCAACACTTAATTTGTTGTCAACTTTCGGTCAAAAAATAAAAACAGGAAAGGTTTATTGGAAATCAAAGAATAAGTTGCGGTGAATGTCATGTGCCATAATCGATCGTTACGAATACGTCGATCACTTGTAAGTTATCAACCATTCGTAACGATGGATCATTTTCTTTACCCTGTTCATGTTCTATATCGCTTGAAACCTTATTTTGTTGTGGAAAAATACACCAACATGCCAATTGTCTCGGTTTGTTCCATCGATTGATTTATTCAAAGGATGGGTCCGTTACTGATACTTTCTTACCTTTACCCCTGTAAAAGTAGCGAACCCCACCTTAAAGTCTCGCCATTTTCTTTCCAGAGCTCTAGCACTGATATATAGATTTAGTTGGAAAAGATCGCTGAAAGTGTCGGTTTACTTTACAACCCTTGTGAATTGTTAAAATCATTCTGTTGTTATCGCTACATACTTTTCCAACGTTCGAAGAAAACATGGCTATCATCATCTTCAAAAAGCCAAGTCTTGAGACATTCGACGTGAAAGAGTGGTACGAGGGTCGTAGGCGACTTGATCAATCAACAAAGGTCTTGGAGCAACATCGTCCATCAGTGTTTTACCTTTTTTATAATAATAAAAAAAAGGATGGCAATCCGAGATTGTCGGCCAACGTGGGAACGACCCGAATCGGACACCTGTCGAATCGAACGATTCCGTGTTGTGACTTTCGAACAGCAAAAAAAAAAGATGGCAGGTAATCTCTTACGTAGCTAACTTGATTATACAGTACATTTGTGTTTTTGTTGACATTCCTTCTACGTGCGTTTCGCCGTTAAAAAAAACGAGATGAGGTACGCATAGTTTTTTTGATCTTGCCATAAAGGCAGTCGTCGTTTCCGTCCATAGCTCGACATGAATCATCCGAATGATATGACATTCCCATCAGGCACCAGAAGAAGGAAAAAACCATCAGAAAAAGACCTCGTGATGGCTGAAGACGATAGCCCATTCTGTCAAACGTTTTCTTTTTCATATATATACCGGGGTCATCAATTGCTATCCATCGATCAAAAAAACTAGAATTTCTCCCTCTTAACTCATCCCCTTGCATGGCTTTTTTACATTATGAAAGTAATCGCGAAATTTTGTCCATCAAAAAAAAACAAAAGAGCATTTGACTTTTAACCTCAATGGAGACCGAGCGCGCGCTGCGGCGGCGTGATGCATCGGAACTAACGAGACTCTATCAAGGCGAGGCATGTGCTCTATACGACCGCTGGGGTCCGCATCTGTCGGGATGCGACTTTCACTTTCTTTCGGCGTGCATAACTCGTCGCTATCGTAGACGTAATGCGATTCGACTCGCAGAACGTATGGCCGACTCGTCGCGTCTGATGAGAAAGGATGTCACACGACAACGGACCGGCTGGGTATCGTCGACATATTTTCGGTGCTTATTGTTCCCCAAAACACTATCGCTCGGCTCATTAATTAAAAGAGATGGGTAGCTCGTTATCGTCGCTGAGAGGAAAGTCGCTATGCGGTCGACTGCAGTCGTGACGTCACCAGCCGGAAGACTTTAGTGCCAAAATTGGGAGAAAGGAAAACAACAAACAAACAGGAGAAAGAGGGCGACTTGGCAATGCAAAGCGCGTTGCCAAAGTCCAGTAAAAGTTGGACCCAAGTCTAAAGAAAAGAGGATGCGGCTACCTTACTTTATTCCCATATGGTTTTTTTTATTGTCTTTTTTTTTCTTTCGTCGGGACGGGATTGATGAGTTTAGCCGGACGCGACCAGTTGTCAGACGTTGTCCAGACATCATTTAGAAAGTTTTTTCTCTTCTCTCCTCCCCTTCTAATCGCTTTTACTCGCGGGCCATATTCTTTTCTCAGTTTCCGGAATGCTAATAATATTAAAGGAGCCGTGCCGACGATCGAACTTTCACGCGACGTCGGTCGCTGCATGCTAAAAGAATTCGGCTGGAGAGAAATAAGGAAAAGTGCTATTGACCAAATTGGACTCTCGGGTAGGATGTTACGAAAAGACACGACGACGTGTTTGTCCATGCAGACAAATAAGTAAAAAGATTGTATACTACCACCACTATACGACGCTTGTTCCTTGAACTCGATTTTACCTTGAGGAGGAACCTGTGTTGAAACAATGAGGAAACCTTGGAATGTGGCAGAAAAGCAGCCAAATTGTTGAGGACGTCAGCTTGATTGCGCACATCACTTGACGAAATGCGCAATAGCCACTAGCTACCTTGACTCTTTTTGTTTTGTTTTTTTTACCATCCGGATCTCGAAAATCGCGCCGGATGCCAGCTGAGAAAGTTGTAAAATTTATCTACGGTCCTCTCCGTACATAGTGACTTGTTGAAGTTAATTATTAAGATGTAGCAAATGTTCGTAGAAAAAGTCTGTTTATTTCAAACCAATACAAAGAGAAAACAAGAAAACAAGAAACTTCTTTGAAATATGTCATATAAAAATGGACGAAGGAATATTGAATAATGAAGTGAATTACAGCCTCCAAGCGGCCGTATGAGATGCAACGTGAGTTTTCGTAAGGTTTTTTCTTTTTTAATTACTAAAATATTTGATTACTGAGATGACGAGCTTCTCCACACCCAACGATCGTCGTCCGAATCCAGGACGATTCTCGGGACGCCAAAGATTTTGTTTTGCGATGAATCCGGAATGTTTTTACCGTCTCGCCTGTTGTTGAAATCTGCGTCGTTGAAATCGAAAGTATCCGGCACCGAGTTCCGGTTGCTAAAGGCGTCGCTGCGGAACGTGCCGAACGGTCTCTGTTGAAACAATCCGTCGACTAATTCTGCCGGATCTAAAATTCCGATGACATAACTCGGGAGAGAGTCGATGTTAAATCTCGGCGACCTTCCGCGGGTTTCGCTTTCAGCGCTGTCTGAATCGTCATCTGCTGGATTGGTGAACAGATTGTCGAACGGAGGATAGCGGTATTGCCATATTTCGTTCTCCAAAAGAGTGTCGACTGATTGAAGGAGCCTCGGCGGAACGGTAGTTGATTGGACAGGCGGCTGCTGGCTCTGTTCGGCGGCAGGTGTTTTAATGCTTACTAGGACTACCTCTCCAGCTCTATCCTCTGCGGCATCGAGCAATATTGAAGGGATCTTACCTAATCGAATCAATCAACAAGACAGTTTTTAAATGTTGAACATTAACTGGTAAAATTAGAAAAAAAAACTTTTTTCGGTTCACGAAACGTTATACAAGGTAATTAGAGGGTGTGATGGTAATATCGCTATACTGCCATCCATCTTATTTGTAGGGAATTAACATTTAAAAGATATCGCGTGGGGTTTGAGTGTTGCGCATCAAGATTCCGAGATTGATGATACCAGCAGGATGCCAAAGCACGTAATGTTCCAAAATTCACACTCTTGGAAGTGGTATAAACTCTTCTATTTCTAACGTCAATATGAACAACCCAAATAACTTGAACGTCGCCAGACGCACAGAACTCTTTGGCTGTTTGTTTTAGTAATTTTTCTCTGTTCAAATATAGATTCAAAATCTTGGGGTAATTTGCTAAACTGTTGCTAAACCGAAAGAAAATAAACGGTCTTGACGTCGAGACAGACAACTTCGGGACTTTCAAAGGCTCTTTCATTTAAAGCATGGGCTTAACTGTGGGAAAGTCTGTGAACATACTTAACGATGCGGTGGATGAGTCCGGCAGGGGAAAGCTGACGACGGCTTGTTGAAGGATCACGGAAGAGATGGCTGTCAAGAGCATGAATCGCCTGAATCCGTCCTCCATCATGGTGGCCAATCGGTTGGCTATATAGCTCGAACTGCAATTACCTGTAGCAATCGATCAAAAGAGATTTGTTAGCCAATTGGCACTGATCACATAGGGAAGCTAAATTGCCCATCACGACAGACAAAAGATGTGTAGTCAAAACCTTTTCTTTCTATCTGGAATGAATAGTGCTGAGGAAAATGGGAATTAAATGATGATGATGGTGGGGTGAATGTAACAACAACAACAACAACAACGAGCGGTTGTCGAAGAAGAAGCACAAGGAACAGAATCACCTGCGGTATATAGTACCTCTGATGGGCGTCCGTTTTGAGAGTGCGGCCCTGCAAGAGTGAACTGACGGACTGCTGGAGTCTCTGGTTGAACCGAGAGGACTAACTCTTGTGAGCGTGTGGTCCGCATTGCTAATGTCAAGGTCCTCGGGTGAAAGTGCCCTTACCGAACAAAAGAGAAAAGAGTTCTTTCGTCGACGGTTTTCACCTATAGAAGCGCGGCCCGCTGTTATAGCCAGGCGATGCTGTTGCCTGCGTGTGCTGCTGCCACTAACATCGGGTCCGTGGGCTCTTTAGCCCAGCCATAACACCTCAACGCCAGAAGAAAAGGCTATGCGCCAATGGGCTATCGTGACCCCGATTCGTTTCTCCCTCTTCTCTAGCTCTTTCACCTCTAGATCTCTCCCGTGTTCGAGAGCCCCCCCATCGTCGTCCCTACTTCATACCTGTTGCTGCTGTTCGGATTTTTTTTTTCTTTACTATTGACGTGCCTCTCGCTCGTTTGTCCTCATCCGGCCCTTCTCCCTCCAGCACACCATATCCTTATTAGTTTGGTGTAACAACAAGTTTGACCGGTGTTTCCAGATGCCTCAACGCGATCTCTGGCGTCACTAGACTTGTCTTCTGTGATGCCATCAGCCGTCATCCCCTGTGATGGCCCGCACCCGATAGTTTGTAGGCCTTCGTCAACGCCTCTTGTATCTCTGCCCTCTCTATAGGCCTAAATTGACACCGAGAACAAGCTGAAATTGTGATGAACGATCCGTCGTTGTACGTCGTTAGTTGGGGATTTCTCTTTCTAGGAATGTCGCTTTAGTTTCCTCGTCACGTTTTCTCCGTAGAGAATCGCTCGATGACCATATAGGCCTAGACAGACAACACCAAAGGCATGTCAAAGACCGATAACGAACTTACCTCGACGTCGACTCCAATCAGCTTCGGCTCTATAACTTTTCCTTTTTATAAAAAAAATAAAATCCGAGAGGCGCCAAAGCTTGTTCGATCAAAACTGGTAGTAACAGAGTTTTCACTTTGGCAGGTCCGAACGGTCCGAGAGTGGCGATCAATGTGCCACAGCACTTTGTACATCCCTCCTCCCCACGAACGAACTGAAAAAAAAACCAGACGAGATGCTAATGCGAGAGTTCCCGTCACCGTTTCTTTCACAACCAACTTTTGCATTTTAAACGTAAAGGGTATTGTCCTGGAAAGTCGCCCGAAAAAAAACCTCCAGCTCCCATTTCTCTTTTAAGGAGAGTTATTTTATCAATATATTCATCAGTTTTTTTCCCGCACTTTTTTGGGTTACCGCAGCTTGTTAATGTTATACAGCTGACAAGTGTCAGTTTAGGACGGAGGTAACCAAGGGCCGTCACGACAAGGCTTCTGGAAATTGCAAATGTAGGAATGGCCAGAACTCATTAATACAGTACCGACTTTTTTTTGCCTCCCCGTTGAGCGCAACATGATTAACATATTCAGTTATTTGAGGAGCGCGCGCTTCTGCTGCCATACTGTCAAGATAGATGGCAAGATGCTTTAATTCTCCCGGAGTAAATCATCAGATGACAACCTCATTGTTCAACAGTCCCTCGCGTTTGGCGTGCTCTACGCCAGACGCTTCGACTGATGTATTGTTCGTTGATCAACTGCTTCCTGCCAATCGTAAAGGCATTAACATTAATCTAAACAGCCTCGTTTTTATGCGATTGGTTGGGCCCTTATCGTCGCGGCACAGCTATACTAGGAACCTGTTCGACGCAAACAATAGTATTTTAGGCGAATAAAATGGGACCGTGGTTTCTCGGGGGACAAGTTTCGTACATACTATCTAATATAATATATCAACACGTTCTAAATTTCTCTTTCGGTTACTATTAGATTTTTTTTTTCATTCTCCTTTGGCAACGAATCACATAAATTTTAAAACAAAAGTATTCGGCTTCTTTTGTCCCGACGACATTTCCCGGTCCGAGAGACTCTGACCACTTTCTATTATTCAGATGAATTACGTCGACAGCAATAAGCTGAGTGGATGTGATGCTGTTTTGTGAGGCCGAGCTAATGTAATCACATTTCACGGTCAATGGCGTTGCATTCCGGCCGTTGAATGCGTGCGCATCGCCCGTTTAAAAGCCAAACACCACACAAAAAAAAAATATATATATATTTATAAAACATAGCACCGAGCAAAAAAATAAAGGCTAGCGGAAGTTTCTCTAAGATGCTGCCCAGCTGAAGGAACCACAGTGTAGTGCACGACATTGCGAGGGCGGATGCTTGGAAATTCCCGCCGACAGACGCCGACAGACAGGTTTTCTACTTGGACGACGCAATGCTCTTTGAGTAACTAGTGATTTTCTCTTTTTCTGAAACAAGGCCACATATCGCAATGATTTGCGACGCTTTGCCAAGACGAAAAGTTGCCGTCTAATTAGTGGTGTTCTTTTCTTCTAACTTGATTTTGGGTAAGTTTTCTCTTTGCTCTTGAATGATTTAGCGTGACTGCGGATGGGCTACCGTAAGCGTCCCACGGCGACGCGATCTATTCGGCAATGACGAATGTTACGTGTCTAATGACCATCGGGCGAGATGGACTGTTTGTATGCACGCGCGGACCGTATAACTCATCGAAAGTGCCGCTAGTGTGCGAGCCGTTCAAACAGGTAGTAGACGAACGCTAGAAGCAGAACAGTAGGATGCCGCTGAAAAGAGAATAACAACACGACGCTAGACTGCATAATACATTTCGATGACAGGTCGTGGAGAACTAACGGGTGAAAAATATTGCTTAACAAAACTTAACTAATCGTGATCGTGCGAAACAAGTATTAAAGACTCTGATCGACATTTGATAAGATGCGCTTGTAGTCCTCTCACCTGCAACTGTATACACGGAACGCCCAAAATGTTACGCATGTAACAAAAAACCCATCGGAACACGTATACGAATGGTAAACAGCAGCAGCTGTCTGCCCTCTCATGATGGACACGGCAACTGATGATGCGCATGTCTTGGAGCATATCGGTCACGGTATTTTGAACGACCGACAGGCGTCATTTTCGGCCGGTCAGCAATCCGACGACATGAGTTACTCGTAACTTGGTTGACGTTTGATTTTTTTGTGCGTGTCGGGGCCAAGTCGTCATGAAAGATGTCAAAACATTAACGGAAGTAAAAGAAGATGTCAGACAGAAATTTCAACCGGTTAGTCCTACCCACTATGCGCTATTGGGATGATCGCAGGTGCTTATAATAACGTAGAATGTTTAGGGAATTTCCCCATTGTCTAGACACTACTGTAGTGCTGGTGCCAGAAATGTTGATAAGACAATAGACTTAACTGGCCATCTTGGATTAATTCAACGATCCAGACACAATAGATTGAACTTGCCAGCAGCCGTTTCGGTCATCGACCCTTTTTATGACTCGTCATCGTCCTATTGGAACTACGGCCGGCGCGTAATGCAGCAGGTAAAAAGGGTCGACGATGATGGAGAATCCTCTACGTTACGGGTCATTTATCAAGTTAACATTTCTTTTCTTTTGGTGATGCGCGCGGTCGCAAGGCTGCTGAGACAGATTTCGGCGGCTTGGTCTACGGCACGATGGACGGCATCGAAGCCGTTGCCGGTCACGTCCTCAACAGTCCGCAGCCGCTGATGCCTCCCCGCAAGCAGCGTCATCATCATCATCATGGACAAGAAGCCAACGACACGATAACTGGCGCCGCCGCCGCTAGTAATAGACTGCAGCGTAGCTCGGGATCTATAGTGAAACGAGTGGATGCTAAAAAGACGATGGCCGAAATTTCCATTCCCGTACGTACCTATAGACAGACTTGTAGATACGGATTTACACGGAATACCCATTTGGATGGCATCAATCTCTCTCTCGACTCTTTCGCTTAGCTCCTTCTTCGTCTTCTTTCTTTCTTTTCTTTCCCGTTCTTTCCTTATTCTCAACATTTTCTAAGGGAATGCGAGCCGTTTTTGGCCGCAACGCGCACGTAGCCCGTCGGGTCATCTGGATCTTCATCCTAGTCACGTGTTTCGGCATTGCCGTAGTCCAGGTATATATAAATATTGCGTCGCCAAATCCGTCCCTTCCCAATCAAACAAATTCCGTAGATAGCAAAAAAGTCTGGACTTGAAAAATGGCATTTCAAATTCGACGTTTTCAATATTCATTTGGCACGAGACTCGGTCGCTTTCCCAATAACGTCGCGTTTCCATCGTTGTAAAAGTTATTTGATGCGAAAATGGTAAATTTCCAAAGAGAAACGACCGACTCGTTAATGTTGTTGTTTACATCTCAGGTTCACGATCGAGTTATGCATTACCTTTCGACACCTGTAACTGTCAACGTTCGCGTTTCGAGAAACGACACGCTGCGTTTCCCCATTCTTTCGCTCTGCAACAAGAATCTGTTCAACATGACAGCTATTTGGATGCTCAAGAATGAGAAGGCGGCTTTACTTGCCCGTGAGAACGCGGAAGTTATCCCCCAGAGTCAAATCGATCGTTGGGACGTCAAAGATCTGGTCGGCGTTCGCGACTACAACATCACAGAATTCTGGAACTTTATTAGTCATTCAATCGAAAAAATGATTATCGAAGTTTGTTTTTTTCTTTTTTCAAATTTAATTAAAGTAATCTTTCAAAGTGTCTCGAACGTTATTTTACGCAGTGTTTTTTCGGGAGAAACATTTTGTGCGATTCCCGCGGCAAATGGAAACGAATATACAACTACATGGGCGTCTGCTATTCTTACGAACTAAGTAAAGTCTTATCTCTTTTTCATAATTTTAATTTAGAAGTTTGCAAGTTTAATATTCTGTTTTGAAGACAATCCTTTTGTCGAGACGACTGGCTTATTCAACAATTTGTACCTAAAGGTATATACGTATACACAAAAACAGCAGTAATAAACTGAAAGTTAACTTTATGATGAAGATGATAGACACAGAGCCGCAGGCTTACAAAGGAGACAGGAGCGGATGGAAAATACTGATCCACGATCGCAAGGATTCGCCATTAATCGATCTCCGTACTCACGGGACGACCCTTTATCGCGGCTGGGCCAAAGACATACGCGTCTACATGAGACAGGTTCAATATAGAGCAAGTCGCAAGTACGATGAAATCTCGACTTTAATCTTCCTCATCGGCCATTCAACAGTTTCGGACGCTGAATACAAACAGTCGCCCTTGTATTGACGACGAGGATTATTCCTACTCCAAGTGCATTTCCAGCTGTTTCATCGATGCGGTTGTCAATAGAACAGCTCAAACATCCAACAGACCTATTTGCCAACTTCCCTTTATACCCGGTACTTTCGGAGCAGTATAGTATACATTTTACTGGTCATCAAACTCTTGAATGAATTGCGTCGTCTTGCAGATCATTTGCTAAAACCGTGCACTACGCCAGAAGAGTACGAGCGTGCCGATGAAAGGGTGGAGCGGCTTCTCTTTTACGGATTGTGGTCAACGAACAATTGCACTTGTCCACGACAGTGTAACCAAGATCTTTATATTCCTTACACCGAAACGACCCAGATGGAAAAGATCCACGAGAATCTCGGCAAACTGCGCATCTATTATCAGGTATCTCTCGATGTGTTTTGCTGACGGTGCTCTATGACAGCGATGACGTCAATCGTGTTAATAGGACATGACATTCGACGATATCGAGGAAGAGATCGGTTACTCGGCAATCCCACTGTTATGCGACATAGGCGGATCTCTCGGTTTGTTGCTGGGCGCTTCGGTTCTTACCTTTTTCGAGATCATCGAGGCGGTTTCGGCTGCTCTGCTTCATCTAACGCATTGCTGCTGTACTATCGTTAAACCGAAAAAAGACCCCCGTCGGTTACAAGACGTTCGAATTTGAGAAAATGAACCAACCAGTTTGCTACTGCTGCCGCCGGGGTAGTTGAACGGAACCAATCTGCAACCCGATCGATAATTGAACAAGTTCTTTTAATTGTGGCCTCAATTGCACGGCTGTTGCTCCCCCGTGAGAATCAATCAAGTCATTTGGCATTCGGTAGCTGTTGAACGTCGATCTCTTAATGAGGGCAGACACATCAATCCTGGCAGTGGAAGTAAGTGGATTCCCTTCAACCGTTTGCTCTTCATTAGACTCTTTGCTGTTGTCTCGGTTGAATCATGTTTCTAAAAGATATTCATCATTTCGCATAATCGTTCACTCGAAAGAATACATTAAAAGTCTGGCATGTATTGGTGAGCTTTTTGATCAAAAGATCACGATCACAATTAAATATATTGCTGGTATCTAATATTCTTATTTTGTAGAGGATTTTCCCACAGCTTCGGCAATATTTTGGTATCCATTGGACCTATAAAACAAACAAGTTTAGTTATATATTGGTGCCCGTATAGAAGGCTCTTGGATAAACAGACCTTAAAATTTCATCCAACTCGCGTTTGATTCGCCTGACGACGGGCGGACCTTGGAACGCGAAGGAAGTGTACAGCTGGACGAGACTGGCACCGGCCAAAATCTTTTCATACGCATCCTGGCCGCTTGCGACACCTCCAACTCCGATAATAGGAATCCGACCGCCAGTCAAGCGGTAAAAATCTCCGATGCATCTAGTGGAAATGTCCTTTAAAGGCTGGCCACTCAAGCCACCAGTTTCATTTTTGCATTCGCTCTTCAAGTCTGACGGCCGACTGATGGTGGTGTTACAAACGATAATCCCATCAACGCGACACTACACGAAAGTGTAAGGTTGTATCATACGGGTATAAAAGTGTCGCAACAAAAAAGGCAGCATACCTTATCCTGCAAGACGACGTTTGCAATATCTTTCTTTTCTTCTTGGCTGAGATCGGGTGCGATTTTCAGCAACAAGGGCGGCAATTTTGTTAAATTCAAACTATTTCTGGCCTCCACAACGAGAGAGATGAGATTCTCTAACTCAGCTTTCTGTTGGAGACCTCTCAGTCCCGGAGTATTTGGACTAGACACGTTGATGACTAGATAATCGGCAACTTGACCGAACTTCTTCACACCAGCGACGTAGTCTTCCGCGGCAACGGGGGATAATTTGTTCTTTCCTAAATTGACTCCTATGATGGCTCTTTTTTCTTTGTCATTTTCCAACTTGACTCGACTATAGATTACTTCATGACCCTCTGAGTTAAAGCCATACCTATTATGAAATAAAGGTATTAAATTAGGAAACACCAATAAAAGTATTACTATTTCAACCTGTTTATGAGTCCGGCATCTTCATTAAGCCTGAAAACTCTTGGTAATTCATTTCCTGCTTGGGGTTCTGGGGTAACGGATCCAATTTCAACAAACCCAAACCCAGTTCTGTGCAGACCCTGCATGGCCTCTGCCTGTTTGTCGAACCCAGCTGCCAATCCAACGGGATTTGAAAAGTTCAGGCCCCACAACTTGGTGGCCTGCACACAGCAGCAGCCATCATATCAGCTCACAACATGCAATCAATATCTTTTGCACATACCAGCGATTCTGGATCAGGTTTCAGTTGTTTTCTTATCAGACAGTGTTTCATCGCGAAAACAGCCAATTTGTGGGATGTCTCTGGATCGAGACGCTGTGTGAAGGGCATTACATAATCACGGTAAAAATTTTCATTGCCATTCCATATGCAGAGGCCGGCAAATGCCGCAGTACCTCCTACAGTGACAGTTACCACTGCAGTAAGTTGTTGCTGTTAATGGGAAAAGAAGCAAGGACGTAAATCTTTCAATACGGTAACATAAATATAAGGAACTTACAATCAGCTTTTCCTTTCGCGAGTACATGTTGAAAACTTTTTTTCAAATTTCCAGTTTTGTTTGAAAATTCGTCTGCACGTAGTCTGCCCTGAAGCATGTTAATATAGTAGCCGGCCCGGCCCTCCATAAAAAATCTGGCCCACTAAACTCCATTGAAAATCGTCGGCCCCTTTTTGCTCCAGAGAAAAGAAAACCCTACCTGGTGGTTAAAGCCATCTAACGGTCGTTGATTTTGTAAAGCCACGAAGAAAGCCCCTCCGTATTTTACGGGCTGCTGAAAAAAATCTCGGGAAAACTTACAACTTTTTTTTCGGAAATGAGAAAGCTGTCATTTGAGACGCAGAGAATTTGTATTGATATAAAGGTGGGGTTGACAGCAATACGTATAAAAATGAGAAGGCGATTTTGAAAGAAACACGTATGACCTCGATGAAAAGAAGGCGAGTCCAAGGAAAAAGGAGGCCCTGGTCGTGCCCTGGTGTCCTTGATATGCGGAGAATCACTTACGCTAGATGGCTGTCGTGTCGTTGTTTGTTGGAGAGGCGTGTGCGTCGGCTGCAACCGAGTCTAGAGGAAATTCACAATAGTTTTCGAGTTGCCGAGTGTTTGTGTGATATGTTTGGCGCAAGGTTATGACATCTCCCGACGGGGTAAGTGCATTCTTTATCTCTCCTAATGTCTCTATTGATATCACAAAGGGTTTCTGGCCTCTCTCTTGTATCTCTCTTTCTCCTGGTCTCGTGTGATTTATCGAGCCGTTGTTCGTCTTCTTCCCTTGTCTCTTGGGGTGTTTCCATCAATTTCTTTCATGACTTTTGGACTTTGGTGTGTGGCTTTTGCCGAGACCAATTCATCACACATGTCTCGGCCAATTGAACATAAGGTGAAAAAACGCCAGTCGAAACATTGGCATTTTATGTAACTGCTCTAACTGGTTCGGGCAACATTTGTATTCCGGCCGCTGGCTCCATATGATGATTCGTTTGATCGATATTTTTGCAGCAGCACAAAACGAGAAAAGGTTGGATCGGTTGTGTCGCAAAAGGGGTGTGGATAGAGTCCACGAGGGGCCAGACTGGTGGTGGAACTTGCCTCACGTCATGTCGCCATCTTCCACCACCGCAAAACAGTATGAGAATTTCGATTTTCCATCGAATGCCAAACTGGTACCAACCATTTCAACTGTCGAATGCGTGCAGCAGCGAAGAGCCCCATTCCCTTTTTTTTGTTCTCTTCTTTTGTTTCATCTTGATGCCCGCTCCGTGACTTGGTTTAGAGGACGTTGAAAAGCACGTTTTGTTGGCCAGGCAACAACAACGGCAAACACGATGGCCACGTCGTAATGTGTTGCGAAAAAAAGAAAAAAGAAGAGATGGGTTTCTATCGATCTCTTTGTGTGTGCTGTGATGCGCTTACAGACTTGTAACTCCATCACGTAGATTGCGAACCGGGCCGAGGATTGGCTTTTCTCCTTCCGGAAACTCTGCTCTCAGACTGTTATGGAAAGAGTCAAGACACAATGTCAACTGAAGAGCTGGGAATCTGGGGATCGTAAATTGCAGTTTGGCCCGTCTCTCCAATATGGCCGTTGTGTCTTAGCTGAAATTAGTTTCACGAAGAGAAACAAACGAGTCCCTGATTTCTCTGACTACGAGTTGTGCTTACTGTCTGTGTGTCATAAATGAGGAATCCGTTGGAGTGAGTTGTTTCATTCCGCCATTGAATCGGGAGGGAGCGTCCGCTCATGAATATTGTAACGAGCCGAAAGAGACACAGCAAGGGCCACCAGCACAGACACACGTCCGCCTCTACAGGATTACAAAACGAATCCCCAGAAGCTTAAGCTCGCTGTCTGAATGATAACAAGTCTCAACTTTGATACTGCCTCGCCAGTTCGAAACTGCCAACGGGATCATTAATCGGCCGCGCGCGCTGTCCGTCTGCATTTCGCACTCGAACTGCACCGGATAGATGCCAATTCCAAGAGAAGATGGCCAGAGAGATGATTGAAAGAAATGAAAACTGTAGGGCTGTGTCGTCTAATCTAATTTAGCGGCCAGCAGCGGAGAAGGAGGATCGCTGCTTCTGTAGGGAGCAATTAGCGGTTAATCAAGAGCGGCCGCGGCGGGTAGCGGTAGGGAAGAAACAATCGTCGATAACGTCGTTAGAGCGAGAAAGCCAATTACGAGTCGACGTTGCGGAAATGACGGGGCCTTTTCTCCAACTTCAACATGACTGCCATTAAGACTCTTCGTGTTCTCTGTGGATTTATGTTTGCCGGATTTTGGTAGACTAGTCCGGTCCGTCTGTAGTCTAGCAAGTCAACTCCGACGACAAAAAAAAAATGCCTCTCTTATCCGTCCGGAACTTTGCAACCGTGCGTCGGGTTAATATCTTTCTCTATCCCGATCAGCCGTCTCACTTCCTCCTCCGCCTCCAGATGTTATTTCTCTCTCTTTCGCTAGCAGACTTTGATGGAGGAGTTGCGCAGGATCAAATCCGCCCCGTTAATGCCAGCTCGACATCAGCCTCCCTTGAATCTCCCATCTCCTTCGTCGGCTCTCTCCTTTGCAGTGTATCAAACTGCTGGGTAATAGCCGCGCCACAGACGACTATCCAAAGAGAAAAGGGCCGGCTCTTTCTCTCTTCCTAGGAGAGTCGATATGCCGTGGTGTGTATATCGGCCGCCCTCGTAGAACCTGCTGCCCGGTAGCAGGAACTGGCGCGTGTGCGCGCACACAAGGGCACAGCCAGTCGGTGCCCGTCTGTCGATAACGTCGCCCACATTTTTCCCACCGCTCTCTTTCTCTCTCGGTGCATCAACGGATAATCCTCACCATTCTTTTTTGGCTTTCCCTTTTTTTTTCCAAAAGACGAGGAGACAAAAAAAAAGAAAAGAAAAGAATCCAATTAGTTTCTTCTTGTTGTTTGCCCGTCACCTATTGTCGATTTGTTCGGAGGACATCATGTTTAACCGTTGTCACTTGGCTGTCAACAACCGCGGTACGTTCTCTCTGTGTTATGTACACTAGCCCTTAATCTTTTTTTTCTTACCCGTTCGGATGACGTCAAAGAGTCGGTGTCGATTAGTAGTGATGGATATGCGGATTCGACTGCCTCCTGATGAGAAAAAACAAACTTTTATTTTTCTCTGTTTGGATTTGTTTTTGTTGTTTTTTTTTCTCTCTCTCGTGTGTCGGGGTTCTTGTTTTAATTTCATTTCGATCGATCGGAGAGGAGAAACCTCTCTGGCCACCCCATCCACCCTCTATGAGTCACAAGAGTTACAAGTTGGTCGGCCATCTTTCCTAGTCGTCGTATTGATCGGTGGCGGCGCACTACGACGCCATATATTTCCCTCTCTGGCCGTCGTGGAACCCCAGCTCTTTACCGTCTTCTTTTCTTTCTTTTTTTTTCCCCCGACGTCTCGCCATCCACCACCGCCACTCACGCTAAAATTCACTTTCACTCTCTCTCTCTCTCTTTCCCCTTGTATGGCGCTCGTGCGACAACGACGACTGTGTATACGATTATTTCTGACGACTCAGACGACCAAAAAGGAGCCCGGCGGTCGGAATGCTTGCCGTCTCGGCTGCTCCGTTTCCCAGCCGGAACGATGGTGACGTCGTTGTGCCGCGCTGCCTCATGTTGTGCGAGGGTGGTAGAATTTTCTGAAGAAAAGGGAAGGCTCGTCCTGTCATCCGTACATACATGTCGAGATGTATATAAAAGACTTTTTGTCTCTCTGGTGCATATAAGATTCGGTGATTTTGTGATAAATGCTGTAGGCGTCGTTGCGCCCCGGACTCTTTTCACCTTGCACGGTCGCGATCGATTCAGTGCCCTTCTCTCTTTTTTTGTTGTGGATAACGATTGAATTATCGCCAAAAGAAAACTTGATTGGAGCTGCGCGCCATAGTCCTCTCTATACTATTCTATCCTCTATTCTCTGCTATTCATGCTCCAGTGGCCTGCTGAGCACGCTTCGTTCAGACTTTTGTTCCGTCTCAACTCCTGCTCCTGCTGCTGTGGAAGAAAGAAAAGGGGCCGGGCCGTTCGTTCAAGATGGGCGACCAGCCGATTTCTGGCCAAGACGAAGACATTTTCCTAGGTACTTGCGCCCCGTACAAATTCAAAACAAACAAAGAAACTAAATTTTATCAATGTTGCATCCGCTGATTTTTACAGTTGATTTCCTTTCGCGTTTTCGATGGAATTCGAATTTCCGTTTTATTATTTTTTTTTCCCCCAAGCAAATCTTTGGGTTTGATTATGGTTATCTTTACTATAAATTATTATTCTTCCGCTTGTTACTCTCCTTTTTTCTTCTTTCGTTCCGAGGAGGCTGCTACTGCATTGCCGCCTTGGTGATTGATTACTTTGGCTCGGATCTTGGTTTCGTTTGATTTGGTTGTGTGTTCTTATTTTTTCCGCGTTGGCTTCTAGATGGTGTCGCAATCGCGTCTGACCTTTATTTTGATTAATTCAATGTTGTTATTGTGTGGGTGGAATCTAAACACGCCATCCTACAGAGAACGGACGATTGAGCTACGAGAATCCAAACTACCAGCTTCACTTGAACGCTGTCCGTCTGGAAGACGCTCTCAATTCGAACACGGAACACTATAATCTCAACTCTGCCCTACTCGGCTACAGCATGGACGTCCTCTCGCCACAACTCTCCAACATGGTAAACTGTGAAAACCAACCGCCGTCTCTCTCTCTCTTTTTGAAAAGAGAAAAGTTGATTTGAGCTTCGTGTTCTGGAACCAGGATCTCGGAATGGAACTGGAGTTGGCCCGCACCGGATCCAGCACCAGTTTGAGCGGCGGAAACGCCACCCGCCAAAGAAGACACTACGCTTCGTTGGATCCGACCTCGATGGGTGTCGACGTCCAAGTTGGGCCCGTCATGAATCTCGGCAGCCCGGATTTCGACAACAATAGGCAAGTAGTTGTTGTTTTAGTAGTTGTTGGTTGTAATAGGATGGACGACAACTCAGGGCTGGCCTCTATATAACGTTCAACAGGGGCGTGTTGAACAATTACGACTCGACGGTGGATGCTGCTGGACAGCGCAAGTCTGCGGTCGAGAGACAAGGCACCGACAGCAGCAGCGCCGATATGGGCTCTCCATCTGCGTCGGAGAGCAGCGCTACGGCGACGGCCTGCGACAGCGAACCGGAGAAGAACGAAGAGGAATTGCCGCCCGGTTGGGAAAAACACGAAGGTATTAAACGTCCGCCAAAAGCTCTCTCTCTCTCCAAATGACATGAAACGACACACTGACGCTCACTGATTGTTGCCGACGCTTGTTAGATGACGACGGACCGTATTACTGGCACATCAAGAGTGGAACTATTCAGCGTGAACCACCAGAGAACAAAGACTCGTCCAGCCAGCCAGCCATGAATTTCCAGCGACAAGTAGTGCGCGAAGCGGAGGTTTGTGCCCCGGCTTTCATCTCCTTTGAGCAAACAGAAATTGGCTCATTATTCACCTTACCCTTTTTATGGCCAGGCTATTAGTGCCAGCTTCACTCCAGTGGTTCCCAGGAGCACCACTAGCTTTACCCTCTCCGACTTGGACAGCATCCGCTCCAAAGAGGATATGGCCTTCAAGTAAGAGAAAAACTTGAAAAGCCAAATGGATCATAAAAAAAAGACTGACGAATTTTGTCAAACAGGCGGAGGAGTTTCCCCGTAGCACTGGGAGCTAGTGCTTCCATCGAGTCACGAAATGCACCTCCGAAATCACCTGCCATCCGTTTCTCAGTCCGTTCATTGGGCTGGGTCGAGATTGCCGAAGAAGATTTGACGCCAGAGCGCAGCTCTAAAGCTGTCAACCGCTGCATCGTCGACCTGAGCTTGGGACGCAACGACTTGCTGGACGTCGTCGGTCGATGGGGCGATGTACGGAGGCGAACCAACTTCATTTCAAACTGTTTCATTTCCAGTCCTAAAACGTTTTCATTTGGATTGATAGGGCAAGGATTTGTACATGGACCTCGACGAGGGTTCCCTGAAACTGATCGATACGGAGACGTTTGCCGTCTTGAACAGCCAACCGATTCACACTATTCGTGTTTGGGGAGTCGGTCGTGACAACGGACGGTAAATGCCACATTTTCTTGTTATTGTTGTTGTCTTACTGAAGGCTGATTTGGTGGTGGTTCATAATGCAATATATCTATTCTTTCACCCGCATATTGGACGGACGGAATTTCAGGGAAAGGTAAAAATCAAATTTACGACGTCATTCGTTACTTTTGGATGTATTCGGTTCCTGTGAACTCATTGCCCGATCCACGCATGCCAAACACCACTCACGAACGACTAGGGAAAGAGCACGCGCGTTGTCCCTCCTCCTCCTCTTGTCTTGCCGTCATGTCCCGCCCGTCTTCCAGCAGTGTGGCCTCAACCTTTCTCCTCCTAATAATGGATTGTTATGTTACATGATAGGGATTTCGCTTACGTCGCCCGCGACCGCGTGACACGAAGGCACATGTGCCACGTCTTCCGCTGCGACACGCCGGCCCGCACCATTGCCAACACACTCAGGGACATCTGCAAAAAGATCATGATCGAGCGCAACTTGCAGCACGGATTCGCTAAATCTGCCGACAACGGTAATTCACCCTAATCTTTATGGCCCGTCTTGACCTTTCACCTCTACTCTACATGTCTCGGGGTACGAATTTGATGGGCTCCAATGTTTTGTGCAGGTTCCAATATGGCGGCTTCGACGGTCGCCAGCGCCGGTTCTCTTTCCGCTTCTCGTAGCCGGCCCAGCAACTTGCCGTCGGAACAAAGACGTCATAGTAGCAAAATTGGACAAATTCTCCTGTCGAGTACGTTTGAAAATTGGAAATTTTGAGACAGATCCTGAAAGCTTTTAAGAGGATTTTCTAACGTTGTTTTTGTTTGGAATGGATACAGGCCAGAGTTTCCCAACGCCGATGGAGGAGCCACGCAAAGTGCTAAAAGCCCAGTACATCGGCAGTATCCAAGTGCGCCGACCCAGCGGAATGGAAACGCTGAACGACGCGATCGATCAAATGGCCAATCAGGTGCCACCTGACCAATGGCGCGACGTCAATGTTGCCGTTGCTCCGTCGGTGGTGACCATCACCGATGCCGAGGTAAAGCAACTTGGACTTGTGTAATATTATTAGTAGTAGTAGTCGTAGGAGTAGAGTATGCTAGTAGCGCACTACGGTTAGCGTTTGGCTAATTTTCCCCGTCTGGGCCTCGTTTTCTGGAACAGGACGACGAAAAGATCATCGTGGAATCGCGTGTCCGATTCCTCTCGTTTCTGGGCATCGGCCGCCAGGTGGAGAATTGCGGTTTCATCGTCCATACGGCCAACGATGTCTACATCGCCCACGTTCTCTGTTGCCATCCTTCGTCCGGCGCCATCTGTAAGACAATAGAAGCCGCTTGCAAGGTATGTATGATATCCGATGAGAATCGAGTGCCATGTGTTTTCGCTCTACTTTCACGTATCGACTTTTTTTTACCCCTCCGCCGCAGCTACGCTACCAGAAATGCCTCGACGCTCACGGCGCCCTAAGGGGGCGGATCACCAGTTCCTCGTCCACCGCCCAAACGCCAACGGGCCGCAGTCTTGAAACGTTGAGCGCTACACTCAAGTCGGTCTTCGGTTCCATCACTCTGGGGTCTAAGAAGACGGCCAAAGCGGCGGCGGCCAGCGGCGACTCGTGAATCCCGGCTACTTCTCTATGATAGCTCATTCACCTCTCCGTAACATTCTCCCTCTTCTTCTTCTTCTTTTTCCTTTTATATTGGTTTCCTCCGTTCGATGAAAATGATTGCGCTGACGATATTGAACAAAAAAAAAAGAAAAGGAGAGGAACTCGACGACTCTTCTGTCGGAATTGTCAAGTGGGATATTCTAATATGATGACGACAAAAGAAAGAGTGGATCACATTTCTCGTATTCAAAAAGAAATAAGATATATCCCCCCCCCTTGCACTTAGTGTACGCCCTTCGCTCGTCTCACAATATCCCGAAAATGCTGTTGACATGGTTCGACCTTTTTCGTCCCAATCCTCTCTTTTCTCCGCTTACGTAGTTAGTTCTCTCGACTCTGATTCATTTTCAGGTACAACAAATGAGCTACACGCGTTTCATTTTCGTTTTTGTTGATGACCTCCATATTAAGAAAAGAGTGCTTCATTTTGTCATCGGATTGTTTTTCTTTCCTTCATTTCGATCGGTGCCAGACCTCGTTTTTAGGTTGTTCATTTTGACAAATATTAAAGTGCTGATTCGCAGTTGTTTCTCGACACAGTTTGAGCCATAAGGAAAGAATGGCGCGCGTTTCCTTTTTTATTCTCAAATTGACATCCATTTTTTTTTTCATTATTTAGTGCCATCGCCGATGCGAACTTCTGCCCTCCTTTTTCTAGCATCTCAACGTCGTGTATTAATGATGGAATCTTATCTAGTTTTGTTAATTAATTATTATTCCCCGCACCAAAACCAACTGTATTAACCTCTACTATACATACGATGTGCGACGCCTCAAGATATCAACGTCGCTCGACAGAAAGTGTTGCTGCCGACTTAATTCGACGTTTCGATAGTTATTATTGTAACTCGATACACAACACACACACACATCATCTTATGACTGGATATGCGACCGTTACTGATGTCACATTAACAATAAACATTTGACGTTTAAATCATTTGAGTTTATTTCTCTTCTAAATGTAGGTGGACTTTATGTAACACAGTCTGCTTTGGTAGGGCTTGATGTTGTGCAATCCTTCATAATGTTGTGCAATAATTAGTGCAAAAAGGTTAAATCTACGACCTATTATATAAGGAAACTGTCAGCTATGAGATAGGCCTACATTATAAGTGTTTTTTATATCTCACCAATCCAAGATTACATGTCTAAGCTTTATTATATACCAGACACGAATTATTGCCTTTTTTTGCCAGACTCGGGAGATTAAAAGATTGCAGCTGTTTGCTGTTAGTAATAAGATATGAGCTGTAACGAGAAAATTACCGTCGCTTCCAGACGGATCACGTACGCAAAAAAAGAAGGGAAAAGAGCAGACGGACATTCCTCTGTGTAGACAACGACAAAGTTGGTTATACTGGAGTTCTAAGTGCAAAAACTGAACAAGATTTGAGATGCATGTATCATCCCTGAAAACTAATAACGGAGCTCCCAATGTAAGTACTAAAGTAAAACTTTCATTCGATATCTGACGCACTTTTAAAAAAGTTCCTCTTAACCGAAGAAGGCTATTTTGTTTTGAACTTCTATTCTCCGTGTTCGTCGTCTTTAAACAATATTTGTTCTCCTCATATAAAAGGTTCACCCCAGACACATTTCTTCAGTACTTTATCATAACACGGGCTTTGTCGATGAAGTCCACCCAAATTTTGCACTGATGTCGTTCGCAATCCTTATTATTTTTGTTGAATATTGTCAAAACAAAGTAAAAATTTAAAAAAATAACTGCATGGGCCCAGTACGACTTGCAATTTCAAAAAATTCAAATAAAAGAGCGCGCTTCAAGCGCGTTCACATCGAACAAAACACTATGAATATCCGAGTTCTAAATCCTGTTTTGATTAAAATTCAAGATATATACCAAAAAACCAAAAAAGACACGCTAGTTTTCTCACAAATATTTCCAATACAAACACAGTTAGCGAGACGACATATCCGGTGATCAGAATCAAAAAGGGACTGCTGAGATGTTTGAGGGACAGTCGAGGTTTATCGTGTTGTTCATTTAGTTTCATGCACTTTGTAGGCGAAGGTACATACCATTTTTCCCATTCAGCAAGCAACCCAGTTTCTCGCATACGCAAAATCCTTAAAAACATAAAAAATCGTTTCAGGAACTATAGTGCAAAACAATCGACTCCCAAAACGAGTCACAAAAACTCCCGAATAACAGCCAATTCGGCCCCAACTTACCCTCTACTCATCATTTCCGTGTATGGGCTGTTTTTGCGAAGCACGGTAAACACAGGCATACTCCAAAATGTCTCTCTTGTTCTAGTATAGTGGCATGTCCCCGTACTTTTCAAATCTTCGTACATGATTTTGTTCAAAGCATTAGGAGGCTAAAGGTAGAACCCACCACCCCCAAAAAAATTTGTATTATCATTTGGAATGTAAAAATTGAGGACCAATATGGAAAGCATGATGGAAACGGTGTTATACATAACATAATTTCTTACCGAAGGATAGACGACATTTCCTCTTTTAATATACTCCAAGCAACCGGTTGGGATTTTGCAAGTAATTATTCGATTTTCTTTCTTTAAAATGCTCATAAACCGCTTTATATGTTCTGTTTCTACGCTCTAAATATAACGTTTTAGTCGTTGTTACAAAATACAAAGAGATTCAGGCAAACAGAGGGCAGAAATTTAACCGAAGCGCACTATACTAGTAGTCGTACCTGTAACATTAGGTCAATAGCGAATCCCCTCTCAATTGTTAGAATTACACCATGGGTGTCGGCTATTTGAAAAAAGGAATTGATTAGGGGCTTTTGATTAGGGGACGTCAAGTGTGACGTCAAAGTACAACAATATATTTGAACTAAAAAAAACATCCACAGCACCAGGCACCAGCTGCTATACGAGTAGCCAAACGCTTAGAGATAAAATTTTGTCCTGGAAATTAAGATAGATCAAGTACAACTTAGTAAGTCAAAATGTTTTCCGTTTAAAACGGAATACCGTACTTACCTTGTGACACTAGATTTCCCAAAACGTAGAGAACGACGCCTTTATCATTTCCTCCTGTTGAATCATCACCACGGAATGAATTCCATCTTAATAATAGTTTAAGAAACAGCATAATAGTAAAAACGGTGATGACAACCACAACCCAGACCTTTTAAATAAAAAATAGGTGAAATATATATTAGTTCGCATGCTAGCGCGCAGAATTTTAAAATAATAAACAATGATCTAGAAATGTCGCAGCAGATGTCTTATCAAAATTTCCAACCTGAATGCCAATACCTCATATGATAGTGGTTTAAAAGAAGCAATCAGACTTGGCGTTTCATGTGGGTAAGGCAGTAGAGTACTAAATGGTCCGAAGTACCAGCTAGATGGAAAGTCTAACCTTGTAAAGCGAGATGGTGTCGGTACCATCGTGGATAGCATAAAATCAGCATCCTTTTTAAGAATAAAAACAAAACAATTCAAGAAATGTCACCCATATAATAGTTCAATTTAATGGGACATTATTCATTAGGTAAGATATTGCTCCTCTCCTTGTCGGTGTGTCTTCGAATGAGTTAAAGTCGACAGGTACGTAAGAATAGCTATTAAATAAATTAATAAATTCGATAAAAGTCTTTGGTCCATAATACTTATTTCATTCAAATCGCTAGTGACAGCCGAGTTTAATTCAATACCTAAAATTCCGCATATCAGACAGTGCGGCCAGCAAATGTGTGAGTATGCCTTCAGCATGAATGACGTGGTCAGTTGCGTTCCTTATTGTTTTGAGTGAAGTGAGAAACTGCCACCATATTCAATTCATTATCCAATTGTAACACAAAAAGCTATAACAAGTTTAACCCAAACCTCCGTCGCCAAAATGCGAAGATGTTGTCCGCTTAGAGGATTGCTTGCCATTTTGCTTAATGAAGTACGTACCAGAAACTGTAAAAAATACCCATATCAAGTGAAAGGCAAACATTGTGATAAAAAATGCCCTAAAAATAATAAAGACTCCATCCAAGTATCGTTTTTTTTAATGGGCTCAACTCCTAGTCGTGAAGCGATTTGAAAGTACTTTAATACCCATTCTGATTTTCGTCCAATAGTCCATAACAACTTTAAAACCCAATAAGCGCACTTGTTAAGTGAACGAAGATACCTATAGGCAACAAACACAAACCTTTATAGAGCTCTTGCATTTAAACAACAGAAAAAGTTTGGCCCATATCAAGCTAGGGTATATAATCAATTTCATTTGTATCCCGGTTCTTTCGTATATTTCATTACAATTAATTACACTGAAGACTCAATTTGAAGTAAATTCCAATCCAACTTAACCTCACCTTTATCTCTCTCGAGACAAATTACTACTAATGCCCTGTGTGTATAGCTCGTCCCTGGTCCCTCGTCTGCAGGTTTCTCGACAAGGAAAGGTTTGACTGGAGCTAATATAGACGCTAGCATAAAGTCATCGATGTGAATGTCCAATGAAATGGAGTAACCCAAGTATCTAGGTAGACTCCTTTAGTAGGCCACTGCAAAAAAAAATAGCCTTGATCAATATCCCCTTGTATTCACTTGTTTAAACAACGAGTTGCCGAGCAACAGGTAGCAATCCAACAGCAAAGACTACACAAATTAAATAAGGTTATACAATGCATGATACGTTCCACCACATAACTATTTGAATACAGAATTTTCCAGTAGCTTTTAGCTAGAATTAATCTTAACGTGAGACCATTGGTGGTGAATCTTTATAATTCATACAGCGCAGCACCGATAGATCCGCAATAAAAACTACTTTCCGCATTTTAAATGACTGTACCATCCCCGATAGACTCCACGCCAACTTTAAAACCACCTTTCCACCTTTGTGTTCATTCGATTTTGAACAGCAGAAAGGGGTTCCATATTTCCATTCTCATGAAAAAATTCAGATATACCTGCTCTGTCAGCAACTCAACATGATTTCAATGAAAATATCATTTTTTTTAAAGTACGCAACGTTAATCTTAATTTTAAGAAACATTCTCTTACAACTACTTGGTGATGTGTATTATTACGACGAGGGTTACAAGTGGATTCATCTGTAGATTACTTGTCTTTGGGGAACTGGAACAGGAGAACTGGTCTCATTCCAATCACAATTACAAACAACTGTCCAAGGCAGGGCTTTTTAGTCTTTATGCTTTCAGCGCATTGCTCAAGCGCTTTATGGTACCATGCTGAGATTATGAACTCCTTAATGACAGGCTTTGTCGTTGGAGTGGACCAAAAGAAGCGTTGATTTTGTCTCTTATTCTTACTGATCATTCCATTTAAAAAAAAGCTGCAAGTTAAAAAAAAACTGCGAGTATAGGCAGTATGACACAATTTCGAAACATCTAAAGCGTAATTAATATAAATAATAAACGAGCTCGCATCAAACGACATAAAATTTCTGAGAAAAAAGACACGCTAGCTTTTTCACAAATATTTCCATGACAAATACAGATAGAGAGACGAGATAACCAGAGATTAGGATGAAGAGGGGACTGCTCAGATGCTTCAGAGACAGTCGAGGATTTCCGTTCTGTTCATTTAGTCTCATGCACTTTGTAGGCGAAGGTACATACCGTTTTTCCCATTCAGCAAGCAACCCCGTTTCTCGAAAACGCAAAATCCTAAAAAGCGTGAAAATATTCTGAGATCTTTAAAGGCATATTACACAAAATAATCAAATCAGACACGTCCTATCTTACCCTCTACTCATCATTTCCGTGTATGGGCTGTTTTTGCGAAGCACAGTAAACACAGGTAAACTCCAGAAAGTGTCTCTCGTTCTAGTGTAGTGACATTTCCCCGTACTTTTAAGATCTTCGGACATGATTTGGCTCAAAGAATTGAAGGGCTTATCAGTTAAGAAAACGAAATAAAAATGAAACAACTTTTATTATCTTAATAGACCTTTGTGGAAAGTCATGGAAAGAAGGACGATGTTGTTTAGATTAGAAACCACGGATTTCTAATAAAAAGGGTAGTAAAAGGGGATAGGCTTTTCAAACTACTAGGGTGAGAAGCCACTGTAAATTCAAAGTCCACAGGACAAGCCGTCAGGCCTTCCTAAATGCAAAGCACCATCTAATCTACTTACCGTAGAGTGGGGCTACTTGCAACACTAACAGGCAAAATTTCGAGGTTTTTTCGCCATAACTCCCGTAATGCCGAAGTTTAAGTAACGTAGTGAAAAGCGTTTGTAGAGAAAGAGAAGGCGAATCCGCCTGCATCATTCCCATCTCGATATCTTTTGCAGAAAAAATTTTATGAGCATTTGAAAATGGGTGTTGCAAGTTACCCTGCGTGGGGCTACTTGCCACACTAATGTAATCCTTATGGCAAACGGGGGTGAAAAAACAAGTTGATCAATAACTCAACAACGGCTACGAATTTTCAAAAGATTTTTTTACAGTAGCTTCTGTGACACCTTCTTATGACTTTTCTGAAAAATGAGCTAAAAAGAATAAGATTTTATTTTTAAAAAAAATAACTACGTTAAATTTTGACTGTTTTGACCAAAAAAGTTCGGAAAAACACTGATAACTCAAAAACGCCCTTATGGATTTGCGATTTTTTTTACAGTTATGCTGCCAGCCATGTCTTTAATGCCTAGGTACAACAGTTTCTTATTTAGTTTATGTAAATGATGTGAAAATCTTCGGAAATCAATTTTAAAAATTGTCGCGTGTGGGCAATTTCTTCAAAATATCCACAGATGGATAACTATTGATGCCACTACGCTTCGGAAATGAAATACTATGCTTTTTCTTCTTCTTTAGATACATTAACCGCAATAGAATTGCTTCTATGACAGCTAATATGACTTTTGCAACATTATGGCTTTTCCGGGCTTTCCAGCACTATCGAAAAGTAGGCAAATAATTAAAAAGAGCTGTTGCTGTAGCCTTTTTTGTGAAAAATCTTTGTATTTTTGGCTTCTGCTCTTCCTTTAATATACTGCTACCATTCTGAAAATATTCTGGCAAATAAAAACTTAAAAATAAATATATATTTAAAAAAGGAAACCCGTTGCAAGTAGCCCCAAAATTCTGAAAAAACGAGGGGCTACTTGAAACACGTGGTTTTCTTAGCTATTGCTATAAGTGACGACATCTATTTTTCACCCAGAACTCATTTAATGTTAGTTTTTTATGATTCCGTCGAAAAAATTTCAAAAGTTAGTGCCACTTTGAAGCAAACCACTAACTTACTTTTCTCGAATTTTGACGATGTTTTTCAATGACAGTTTGGACAGAAAATTTACCCCTTTAATATGGGTGTATCGTTTTCTTTTACACATGTCAAATACTTCAATCCTTAGACTTTAAAATGTAACTTGTCCCGTCAAATTCCGAAATCGGGGAAAAGAGTTGTGATCGAAAATATAAATTTTCTGTTGCTGTTGCAAGTAGCCCTGCCTGTTGCAAGTAGCCCCACTCTACGGTACACTGTTCGTCTACCCACAACTGTCCGCTTATTCGAACATTGCCATCGATTACCATAAGAAATTAATACTCGGTTCGGTTTTTTCAAGAACCGGACCAACGCCACTGAGCAACCAAATGCTCAAATGAAAAACCAACTGCTCAGACTGTTCGGTCTTATTCATCTGAACAATTAATTGTTCAGATAAACAGTCAATTGCTCACCGAATTCGTATGGCGCATGGTCGGTTCTGGAAAAAACCGAACCGGGTATGTACACCCTTATCTTCTAGTCAACGTCGTTTTCTCTTTATTATAGTTACCAGTCTGAAGTGAAAGGATAGCTTTAAGATAATCGTGGAACTTTCAACTTCCAGTAAACCCTCGGTATGTATCAGCATATAATAGCGTATATGGCTAATTGCTTACCGCAGAAAAAACGGCACTTCCCACTTTAACATACTCCAAACAATCGGCTGTGCCATTGCAAGTAATTATTCGATTTTCGTTCTTTAAAATATACATGAACCGCTTCATGTGTGCCGATTCGACGTTCTGTATAAGTTACAAAAGCATTAGTTAATAATTCCGGCATATCAAGGGCAACAAACACCAGAGATCGTCGCATTCTTAATAGTAGACCAAACCTGTAACATTAGGTCAAGACCGTGTCCTTTTTCAAATGCTAGGCTCACGCTAGGAGTATCGGCTATTTGAAAAAAGGAATTGATGATGGGCTTTTGATTGGGTGACGTCAAGTGAGACATCAAAGTACAACAATAAATCTGAACTAAGAAAAAACACCCACAACACCAGGCTCCAGCTGCTATACGAGTAGTCAATCGCTTAGAAAAATGTGTTTGTCCTGCAAATCGGAAAGGGTTGAAAACAGTCCATGCATTTTCGCTTTTGCCTGTTGAAATCAAATACCTTGAGAGACTAAATTTCCCAAAACATAGAGAATGACGCCTTCATCACTTCCTTTTGTTGCTTTAGCATCACCACGAAATGAACCCCATCTTAGTAACAGTTTGAGGAACAGCATAGTAGTAAAAACGGCAATGAATACCGTAATCCAAACCTTGTTAATTAAATAAGCGAAAAAATAGATTTTTATTTTTATATTATTATTAATTCTATACGTTAGCGAACCGAATTTTGAAATAACGAACGTTCATTAAGATAACGCGTTTGTATGTGATGTAGTGGATGTCTATCAAAATTCCAATCCATGATAGCTAAAAGCCAATGTACCTCGTAGGATAGGGGTTTAAAGGATGCAATCAGACTTGGCGATTCTCGTGGGTAAGGCAGTAGAGTACTGAATGGTCCGAAGTACCAATTAGATGGAAAGTCTAACCTTTGAAAGCGAGATGGTGTGGGAACCATGGTTGACAGTAAATAATCGGCATCCTTTTATACAATCGGAACCAAAAAGTTTTAAAAATTTCAATTATAATTATTCAATTTATTTGGACATTATTCGTTATGTAAGATATTGCTCCTCTCCTTGTCGGGGTGTCCTCCAAGGAGTTAATGGTGATTGGTACGTAAGAGTAGCTAGGTAAAAAATAAACAAATACAGGCATAATGTAAGACATTTGATATGTACGCCTACTTTTTAGGTGAGACAATTTTAGTACATTACCTAAAATTCCGCATCTCGGACAGTGCCGTCAGCATGTGTGTGAGTACGCCTTCAGCATGAATGACGTGGCCAGTTGCGTTCCTTTGAGATTTGTGTGAAACGAGAAACTGCCAACATCGTCAGTTTATTACTTACTTGTGAAGCAAACAGTCGATGAAATATTATCCTTACCTCCGTTGCCATGATGCGAAGATGTTTTCCACTTAGAGGAGTAGCCATTTAGCTTAAAGTACCGTACCCCAAACTGTCATCAGCACTCATGCGAAGTAGTAGGCAAAGATTGTGGTGATTGTGTTTGAAAGAAACGAGCAAATATAATATGTAGAGTCTGTAACTACACCTAATGCTAGAACTTTGTCTGAATATTTCCCGCGGAACGATTTGAAAATATTCTTAATACCCATTTCTAATTTTCAACTTATAGTCCTTAACAACTTAAAAGCCTAGAGCACATATTAAAGGCGAACGAAAGATATCTAAGCAACAGTCGGAAAAATTAACATATCAATTTTGAACAATTTTACACCTGTCCCTCTCGAGACAAATAATTATTTACTTTTGCTTTGCGTATAGAGGTCTCACGAAGAAGGGGTTGATGGTCAGTTGGTTGTTGAAGTGAATGTATACGTCTAATGGAGTGGATTAAAGCATTGTCCAGTACTTTAATACACTGCTGCCGAAAAAATTACATCCCTTCCAGATTAATATGCATATGTATTCACTTAATCAAACAATGAGTTGCCGAGCAACAGGCAAATTCAATAGCCGAGACCTTACTGCAAAAATTAAATAAGGGCACGCATGTGAGGATCCACCACATAAATATTCAATCAATCTTGGTTTTTTCCAGGCTAGAATTTATCTTAACGTAAGACCAGCGGTAGTAGCGAATCTCTATAACTCACACAGCAGGGCCCCAATACTATGTTCCTTCGGGTTAAAAATTTTCTTTTGAATAATAGGCTATGCAATATGCCTATACTTATGCGGAAATGAAGCCGTACGAAAGTTATATATACCAAAAAAAGGTCCTTGTGTAAAGTTGAACACTAGTTAAGGCTCCGGACTGATTTTGCGTACCATTTTTAAAAAGACCGACTTTCTTGGGAATCCATTCGAAGTTTCATTTTAGTTTCTTCAACTCCCCCAGAGAGCTAATTGTCCCAAAGCTCTGAAAGAAAATCATTTCCTCCGCTAAGTCGAGTAAGTAAATGTACAATGGTGAATAACTAAATCTTTGGGGGATTACATCATTGTAAAAGCTCGTGAGCTTAGGAACAGCAAATGACGCACGCAAGTAAAAAGTCTAACATGATGCCTCATCATTCTGATTGTCAACCCGCCTGAAAATGGGTTGAGATGTTCTCTAAGAGCAGCAGTATAACAATAGCTGCTGGTCGGACACAGTAACCGAACGACACTCTTCTTGGACGCTAACCAGGACTCTGTCACGGTATTTTTCAAACGTTATACGTATAACCATAAAAACGAGCAACTCATAAATTTAATCAAATTAATAAAATCATCTCGAGTAGATTGCTGCTCCTGTTACATTAATGTGACGTCACTTGATTGAAGCATAGCGCGTGGCCTAGGAAAGAACAATTTCACGTTCGCCAGTTTTCATCGGGCAGCAATCATCAGAAACCAAGAAATTTCTGTGAAAGCCGCTTTTTGGTAATGTTATTATTCGTAGATGTGTAAGTATTTTTACGGTGCAGGCTAGCAAGCTAAAGGTAATAGGCTTGGTAATATAGGCCTCATGGTGAATGAACAATCATTCTCGGAAAGCTTCCAGAATGCGCATGTACGTTACTTTTTTTACTTTTTTCTCTTTTTAAAGCAAAACACATAAACTGCATCATACAGGATCAAGCTTATTGGCCTACATGATTCTCCTACCGCAATAAGGTCAAGTAGGCCTATTGGTCGCCGTGTATATCCTTGAGACATAGACATAACTCTCGGCCAGCTCTCGGCATCGTCACCCTCATACTTTAGGTGCAATGTAGCAACACTAGCCAGACAATCAATAAAGCTCGAGGTGGTCGTCAGCAACAATGACTCGTTAAGTTGTTCATTCAGGTCAGGGTAGTTGTTCTGACGTAGCATTTATACCAAAAATACCAACAGTGATGTATCTTTTTTGGTTTGCTTTTTGCTTCGCTTCTCAGTATTAGCTTCCGTGCTGAGGAAAGCTTCAATAGACTGTACGCGAGGCACTCACGCGTTGTGTGCAAAGCCACCATATAAAGGACTTCTTTCTTCCTCATGTACTCTGAGTACCCCTCGATACTGGTCACACACAATAGGAATAAGGATGTCGCCAGCTTGCAACTGTACGGCAATTACACCCAATAGGCCATCAAGCTGTTTTACCATGCAGTGTTCAAGAACTGAGTTAATCTAGTCGTTGTCATAATATTAGACCAATTTAGTTCTTTTCAATAAATAGTTGGAACTGATTGCGAAAGTTGCGACACGTTAGTATTCCACATTTAGAACTGTTGGCGTAGGGAATTCAATAAATAATATTAGCGCTTCTGTTGGATAAAAAAATTACTTTTCTGAGTTCTGATTACAGATGTATACTATGTCTACAAGAAAAAAAGAAATAGACTATAAAAAGGCTCGCCTTGGGAAAATATTTCTAGAGGCATACCAAAAACAGAGTCAAGTTAAAAATATCTCTCACTCACAGACAAAGGAATTTCGTTGAAAAATGCTCCGTAGATGAGCAACGTCGATGAGTTCATCGCAACGCGTTAGTGTTTGTTCACAGTACCGTTTCAAGTTTGCACGGACTTCCCCCTTCTCAACTGACTCCACCTTTTCTTTTGTTTGTTCGTACAGTATCAGTTTGCTGAATAGTCTATGGGTTCCGAACTTTACATAGTCCACTGGAAATTCATTCACTGCATGCTGCATAAATTAGCAACGAATAGCGTACCTATATATATCTGAGAGTCTACGAACAGTTAGGCGACTGACGGAGACGATTTGTTCGCCACTGACAGTTGATGCACGGGCCATCGTTTATCGTTAACCTTCATTTAATTGTATCTTTTCTCATAAGTAAGCCTGTTAAGTGCCAAAATGATCCTCTACCGCCTTTACTGCTCCTTACTTTTCTTGAGTATTAGCCATTTTTGTTTTTCAGAGCAGTCGATTGTACGTACCGCAAATGACGAAGGTAAGGTCATAAAATATTTTTCAAATCTTTCAGAAATAATTGTCGGCCCGTGCACGAGTTGCATCAACATTTTCTGATTTTCTGTGCATTACTCCAGATTTGTTAGAAAACATTCATCATCAGGAAGGAAACGATTTGGCTCTGCCGCGTTTGAAGTGGCTTGTAGGAGGACGCTTCAAAGAGCGCTTTTTAGGCGACAACCCCGTCACCATTTTTATCAATTCCCTTACGATTGTGGCCGGTATTTTGCAAATTTATGGTTTTATAGAAACACGAGACGACCAGAAACGCAGTAAAACTCAAATCGATCCAAGTGAATTGGCTGAAGAATGGAATTCACAGTTAGCGGATTTGAATTATCGCTTGGAAAACATCAAGTACACTTTGAAACAAGTAAATTGTCGTCTCGACACTATTCATGCCACGCGGAAAAGCATTAGTCCCCAGTGCCTAAAGTTTATCCTGCCTGTAATACGTCAAACTTCATATTACGGGCAAAATTATAATAATGTGACAGTAGCAAAATCAACATCCCGCCCCACGGAAAAGCATAATTTGGTTTATAAAAATGTTTATTCTCAAACATGAAAAATTCCTATCGTATGCGTGCGCGGCGAAATTTTTAAAAAATGAATTTGATAATTCGATATGCGCACACGATGTTTAATCTTTTTAACAATTGCTGTTTTGTCTGTAACGTATTTAAAAGCTATAAATTATAATGCAAGTTGCAAACGTGTGAAGGTGATAATAAAGCCTTACTCGTATTTTGGTGATTTCTCTTCCGGAAATATAAACTTCTTTGCGGAAGGTTAAAAATTCTTTGTTTTAATATACCTAGTCAATAGTAAGCATTTGGTATAAATGATTGAATTAATTTGGCTTAATAAACATCATGTGGCCGCTTTATTGCGATATTTTCGGATATTTTATGTCTTGGTTCTACATTTCTGGCGCCCAAAACCACGCTAGATACTCCGTCTGAGGCCCAGGACTGGCATTCTGTCGTTCTCAAGTAAGCAAGTTTCTCAATTAGCATCCACTTTAATGGACTGAAATACGTACCGGCCAGTTAACTGTGATGCATTTATTTTCTTTGCATGCTTCACGTTTCCACGGAATTTCACTCTTGAGAAACCCACGCAACTTGATGTTTTGCTAAGCAAAAGCAATGAAGGAAACACCATGCAGGTCGCCCAGGATCCTATTCTCTTTTCTCACTGGTATAGAGTAGAGGCGTGATAAAAGTATTTGTACAAACAAAAACCACTTTAAGTACGAGTAGTTTCTGTCTTTTTTATATATATTTGTTTTGCTCCAGAACATATTTGCATAATCGTTTTGCTAATGTTTGTCATTGGGACGTTGCTGCTGTCTGACTATGATTCCATTTAACAAGGAACTTGATCTTTGATCTTTATACTAAAAGAGTGCGCACGCACGCTGTTAAAACCTGATAAAATTTATAGTGAATTGTAAATGTGTTTATACTGTTTAAGCGTTTAACAAGAAGCTTATTAAAGGCGTAGGCTTTCGAGATATAGAAAATGTCTATACATATACGTGGGTACTTGGTTTGGATTTACCAAAGGAAACGTTCCCATTTAACGACTCAAGCTCGGACTCAGGCGAGACGCGACGAAGAAGGCTAATTTTTGTATTTCGGAATTATTTGGGTTCCTTCCTGTGCGATTGCGAATTCTATCATCAAGTTTATTTAACTAAGTAATTAAAACTGCAAGATCCCAACAAGATGCTTGATTCCTTTAAAAGGCATCAATTTGACAACCATTGCCGCTGAACGTAAATGTGTTGATGTAACCGCAGCGACCCATATGATTTTTGGTAGAATAAGGCGCACTTCCACCGATGGTACCAGTGCACGTACCCTGTGTGATATCCGCCTCCCAACCAGTTCCTGAATTAGAGATATTTCGTTAATGGTCTGGAATAAACACATTTTCTGAAAACTTCGTACCAGCGTTTGTCAGGAAAGCCTTGATTTCAAACCATCCTTGTTCAGTCTGCGAGCAGTCCATGTTAACATCAAGCATCCAGTAATGATCTCCCCATCTAGAACACATCAAAACGCATGTGGATAGAGCATATGTTCAAATGAATGACGGATAGAAACGTACTTGTTTAACGATTGATATCCTGGGCTTGAAGCGGTATTCGTTGTCCATGCAAGGGGCGAGCCAGAGGCTGCTTGGCCGGTGTATGAACCTTGGGCGGTTTCAGCGCCATACCAATCCAATTTGCTGTCCCCCACTCTCCAAGCGTTGTATTTATCGTAGTGGGTCGTGGTACCCAAAGAGTTTGTCTGAGCGCAATCATAAGACATTTTCTTTATTTAATACCCAAAATTGCTTATTATTTTTCAAAAATTACCGCCATAGAAATGGCACAAGCGGATGAGGCTGCATTGTCGACACAACCGGGACGTTTGGTATGGTCAATTCCTCCTCTTACGAAAAGATCTTGACCGACACTAGTGGCTTTTTGGACAAAAATGACAGTCCGGCTGGTTCCAGTAGGAGGAGCTTCAGTGTTGCAAGTGCCGTCGGTTGTTGGAGCGACGGTTGTAACTAGATTAATTCAATAACAAATCATTGAAACATTTTAATTCTAAGAGAAGAAGTAAGACGAACCTCCACAATCAGGGCCCGTGCATGGTGGGTTAGTGGGACCGCTATCCGCTGTGCATCCAACGCAAATGGCAACTATCGGTTCTTCATAGTTGTTGATCTGAATTCTAGCATTTCCGTCCGCACCGACATTTATGTTCGTAGCGCAGCCATCGATGATGTTACAATATGTTCCAGCAGGTAGACCTATTATAAAGCAAGAATTTAGCAGAAAATCGCAAAATCAAAATCTGGAACGGCAAAAAATGCGTACCAGTTGGAAGGGTTTGATCCATGGAACCTCCTTTGGCCATAGCGAAGAATCCCTTATTCCCGCGCGAGAAAGCCACAGCTCCGCCGTTGTTCCAGTAATTTTCCATAGTCGTACCAGCAACTGCATTGCGGAAGCGAACCTAAGGAATTGATATAATACAATCATGGGGCTCATAAAGTATAATGTTTTTGGGTACCATTTTGGCGATAACGTTCCAGCGATGTTCGCATACCCATCCGCCACCACAGCTTCCATCAGAGTTAATGATTACATCAGCCGTGCTACATATATTTTTGAAAATATAGTAACAATTTCATAATAATAAATATTTAGCGTCAATGACATACGTATAATCAGCATTGTGCGGCGGCCCTTCGTCAGTGCTTTCAAAGTAGTAACTACTCATAACTTGGGCAAAACCATAAGGATGGGCCGTCATGTAGGCAACAGCTTGCTTATAATCACGAGGGGTCTTGTGCGTGATCACATCACCTGAAATAGGGGTATATTTTTTTATAAAGATAATAGTCTATAGAGCAAAACTAGTTGATTACCTGCTCCACCATGGCCACGTTGGTTGTCATGATTATCAACAAAGACGAAAGCGCGGTCATCTCGAGCCATACCCCATCCATAGTCAACCAATCCGCCAAGCTGCCCGTAATCCGCAATACCCCATGCGAGTTTCATACAATAACGGAACTCGGTTACCAATCCTGAGAAATTAATTAGGTGACGGTACAGTTTGTAAAACGAAGGGTACAAATGAAATATTTTACCAGTGTCATAATATTCGTCGACTCTGACAGCTCCGTCGTCTCTGTCAATTACTTCGTTATAGACGAAAAGTTTAGATCCCGCGGGAAATCCATGCGAGGTCGGGAGATCTTTAACGCGCGAGAGCATATTTGCAATATCCTGTGGGATAAAATTGAATTATTGCAACGTAGCGCATTTAAATATAGCAAGATGTAAATATACCGCAGGCCACATGTGTTTAGCGGCATCGATGCGGATACCCGCAACACCGATATCAACCAAGTTGTTGAGGTAACCAGCCACCGCATTCCTGACGTAATCAAGTGCGCCGTAGAGATCCGTCAAACCAACCAAATAGCAATTGCGTACATTTTCAGCCACGGCGTAATTGTTTACATTACCTTTTTAGCCCATGAAACCAGATATACCCAATTATATTGATATTATATGTACAGTATGTATATTGAGATTCTATACCATCGGTAGAAGGACAAAGGCTCCTTGGGGTGAAATGCTCTGCGGTGTAAGGTACTCCGGGGAAGTCACGGGCGTCACCGTTGTAGGTCGAGCCCGCGTAGGAAACACCAACACGGCCCAGGCCGGTCATGTGATTGATAACAGCATCAACAAAGGTCCTGTCACGTCATAACCTTGGCATTTACGTGTGTTTTACAATAACCTTGAATTAGATAGGAATCCATATAACCTGACTCCCACCGCATTACACCGGCGGACCATATCGGCGAATTCTTCTGGTGTTCCAGAACGTGAATGTAGCTTGTAGCTGACAGGTTGATAACTATAGATTTTTTTCAATTTGCGCTTTTAAGTTATAGTTGAAATTGGCAGTTTGATTAAGAAATTACCGCTGCCACCAAGGGTAGTTATCATCTGGCAGAATGACATGCTCCATTGGAGGTGAAACCTTTTATGAAATTAATTTTTTTTTCCACATTATTACCCAGGATAATCCACTAAAGCAAACTAAATGTAAACACCTGGAATCCTAGATGAAAAAAATGTATTTTTTAGATATTAACAAGTTGCTTATTTTTTAGTTTTAATTACCGCAATAGCCTGCTGGGCCAAGGAATCTGAAACAATAAAACAAGCATGAAGAAGGTTTGCGCAATCAAGTTTTGTACAATAACTGACCTTTCACACTCGGCGGCGATGTCTGTCCACTTCCATTCGAATAAATGGACAATCACTTGCTTGCCGTCACAATTAGGATTGTATTGACCTAAAGCCAGACCGGCCCAGCTAAAAACAAACAAGAAATTCGTCCACATCCTTGCGCAGTTGAGAGTCTCCGCAATAAACGTTGCCCTGTACTTTCTCGTTGGCTTTTTATGGGTAGCGATGCCTCTGTATCTATTTGATTGCGTCTCTAAAAAATAAAACATCTGCAGGAAGGCTTCATATTTCTCACGCAGTACTTTTCAATCGACGCGGAGGCCTGGTTGGATTCCCACGGCTCCTATCAGCTTTCATGTTGTTTGTATTTATTTTCCGTGCGCAGTCAAGGGTTTTGTAATTATGTAAACGGCTGAACAGAAAATAATTTTAGAATCATATTTTTGCGGGTGACCAACTTTTTCGGAAAACTGATCTCTTTCCACAGTAAAAATATATTCTTATACTTAATGGAAGAATCTCAGTATGAAATACCATATAAATTTAGTTGCGTGTGCTCTAATAATGTAGAAAACAGGCAGTGATATTTTGCCGCTACCAGTTAAGCTGTTTCTTACAATAGCAGTTCGAATTGGTCTATGGTCATCAATTGTGAGAAGACTATTGTAGCGACGCTCATGCGCCATGCAAAAATAAAACGAGGCCAAGGAAGTGACACCGAAAATACCTTAAGGTTATTGGAAGGAGTCCTAGTGTTACAAGCAGTTGTAGACATTTGAACCAGTGCCGTTTGTTTGCAGCGATATGATGGAGGACAGTCTCGAAGGGCAAACTCTAATAGTGGGCGTTACTACTTCTTCTGTGGTACGGTATAAAAAAACCGAACAAAAAAAAAACAAATCGAAAAATATTTTAGAATACATAATTATTCACTTAACACATCTAGCCTGATCCTTACCGCAAAGTGATTGATCACACAAGTCAAGTACTCAAGGTGGTCGAACTACTCCGGTCTCAGCTAAACTTCACCTACAAACTAATCTCTTTGCCAGAAGCCATCGGAGTCCGCCATTCAAACGGCAGCTGGAGTGGATTAATTGGAATGCTGGAAAAAAAAGTACTACGTACAGTTTTCATACTTTTTTTTGTGAAAATGATCATAATAATGGAATATTATTATATCGCAGGAGTTGGATGTCATAGCTGCTCGAGTGCCGATTTTACCTTCATTTCGAGATGCAGTAGACTTTTCGATTCCACTGGGTCAAAATGATTGGGTCACGCTGCAAAAACAGCCTACTCGTGTGAATTCGCTTACTGCGCTTTTGTCTCCCTTTGAAATGGAAGTAAGAACCGAATCTAAAAAGTAAATACCTAACTTATAAGTACCGCTTTATCTAACAACTAATTTGTAGGTGTGGTTGCTGGTACTCCTGTCAGTTTTTGGAATGATTCCGATCATGTTTTTTGTCTACAGACTTTATTTAAAAATTAATCCTTACGTAGCCAATGCTTTCCGTGGAAGACTTGGGGACTATATTCTTTTCGTCGTGGTTTCACTGTGAGTTTTTATTAAATAAATTCAATAGCGGTGGAACTTAAATGGCTTTGGTCTTAAGTTTGCGGCAGGATCACAAACTTCGCATCTCAATACGTAGATATATAATTTAAACATTAAAGCTTATAAACAAATGAGTTTTTTCTTACTTTAATACCTAATTGGTTTGACGTGAAAAGACTCTCAGCGCGTTTTAATGGCCACTTGGTGGATAGCTGGGATTCTATTAACGACTTTCTACACGGCCAATTTGACTGCCTCCTTGGCTCGCCCTTTCCGGGAGCGATCCCTTCAGCATCCACACGAGTTAACTTGGCCAGCATACAAGGAAGTGAAATGGCTTACACTGGAAGACAGCCATACTCAAGGACTCATTCAAGTATGATTACCTTACATATCTCCTGCTGGCGGTAAAAGTTATATAAGCAATCATATAATACGTAGTACATGTAAATAGAGTCAGAACGCTACAGGATTTGGCCTGATTAATCAACATTTGAAAACTGGTCGCGGGGAGCTGGTTAGTTCAATCAAAGTTGCACTGAATCTGACATCAAGAGGCAATTTCTATTAACGATAGCATGCAAATTAATATGCCAGCATTTTGACGAATCACTTGATGACAGGTTACGTTTGGTTCGGCCCAACAGACGTTCTTCTCGAAGTTATGTTGGCAAATTATCGCATCAACCAAGCCAAGATGAATGTGACGACCTCTAAACTTTGCTCTTTTCTGATTACTGATAAAAGTTATTTAACTATAGAGTATGGTTTGGCTTTTGCCAAAAATTCTTCTCTCACTCCACTCTTCAATCGAGCGTAAACACAGTGCAAAAGACATAGTTTATTCAACGGATGTTTTAATCTCAGAAAGATTTTTATATTGGAATCTAGATTGAGGCTGATTGATCAGTCAGGAATTCTAGAGCATTCGAGACGACCAAGTTTTACAGGAAAGAATCCGTGTTCCATTCAAGGCGGCTATACAGCGCGGTCGATGCAACTTGGTGACTTCCTTGGTCTGTTTTGTATTACCATCGCTGGATTGACATTTGCGACCGTCGTCTTTTTCGGAGAGAACATAGCCTTTCGATGGCGCAAATGTTGGCGAAAAAAGAAAACGAATCCTAGGCCAGCTCCTGCTGTGTCCACCATCTACGACGCGGTGATTCCCATCGAAAAAATATCGAACGAAGCCCACTTTCAACTGGAACTGGAGATTGAAAAGCTAACGGAAGAGATTGACCGAATGCTCTTATCAGACAAGGAGATCAGAGGAATCCTGCAAGAACTTTTTTACAACAAATAATGGAAAATGAGCCACCATTAAACACAGAAAAAATTGCCCTTGATATAACGTCGAAGGAAGATAAAAGGGGAATAACCTTGCTCCAGTTTTTTTCACCTTTTATCGATTGCTACTACAGTAACGTCTGTTGTTTGCCTTGGAATTTGCGATAGGACAAAAATACGTCCCAGCACGTGGAAATAATGGCATAAAGTAGCTTCATTATTCCGTTCCATGTGCGCCACATTCGTGAGAAGGTAGCCACCAGTTTCGTCTGTAATAATTTATTATTAAAAGCATATATGAATCAACAAAATATCATACATTAAAGGGAAGATCGATTTTGGCCACATTTAAAATACAGAAGGTAGATTTAAAGCAGTGGGTTGGGGAAATTCGTTGGCGAGCTGTTGAGTGGTCAAAGTATAAGGACGATATAAAACGTTGACGTTCACACTATTGAGGGGAGTTCCCTCGTTGGCCGCCGAGTTGGACGAGCAGCGACAGGAGCAGGCAGGAATGGAACAGTAATCAATCAGACACTGAACGCCGAAGGAAGTAAATATGCAGATGACGGCTAGCGAAAGAAGGGCCAAGCGAAAGTCAAACACCGGAGGGGTCTTTAAACCCATAAAAAGCTTGAGTTGTTCTGGGGGTTCAAGAACGATGACGGCACACAAGATTGACAGCGCTACCAGATATAAAGACAATCCTAAATTGGTCCAGATTCTTCGAAGGTGAGGTGGTCCCGACGAGAAAAGCACAAACAGGTTGATGTACTGGAAGAGGGATAGAGAGTAAACTGCGTAGTTTTCATCTCCCGAAGTAACGGGGTCCTCTGTCCAGTTCGTTCTTAGCGAAGTTCTTTCGAACCAAGGCTGATGCTGGGCCATGATCAGAGCGCAACATTGACTAGCCACCACCAGCGAAAGTTGAGCAAAGACGGAAATGATTTCCTTTAGTCCGGCGACCGATTTGGAAGGCATTTTCTTCGAGAGCGGCCCGTTATTTGCCCGCGTGCAACCAAAGAGTGCCAGAGGAGCCATTACAAGAGCGAGATCGATAAATAGCGTCTGAATAGCCGGAGGAGGGTTATCGTAGAGGAGAAGTGTTGAAGTCAAACGGGCTGCCGCATAACAGACTAAAAGCTTGCTGGCACCCAGAGATGCCACTAACGAAGCTCGACTCTGGCCTAACAATTCTTGAATGCTGTTGATGGATCGATTACTGCATAAGTCACGATGCAGTACCTGACGTTCATCTTCTGGCGTCAAGGTCAGACAAGTTACAGGAACCGTGGGACAGTAGTCTTCCCCGTTTTTGCAGAAAACTATTAAAATTGCAAATAAAGACATCCATCATCCTGAAGTCTTGGAGGGACAAGACGGTAAACTTACGTATATTGCGGCCGAGACCGTGTAGCTTTTCCAAGAAACGGTTCGTTTGAAGCGCATTGGCAGCAGCGAAAACAGTTACTCGACCGATGATGTGATCAACCATTTCTGGAAATGATTGTAGCAGTGCATCTAGCATCTCGCCCGTCAGAACAACATGAGGTTGACGTTGAATGCCATTTTCTCCATGATTTGCTCCTAGGCCTGTTTAATAATGCGTTTTAATTAGCAGCCCCAAATCAGTACGTAATGCTAATCTCGGTCTTACCCGTTTCCGGAAGATCAATCACGGACAAAGACGGGGGATGTAGCGCTTCCATTGATGGAATTTCAATCTTAGCAACGGGTTCTTTGGTAAAGATAAAGCCGGCATTGCGAGCCAGATGAATAGCTTCCTCTGGTCCTCGATCTGATGAATGGATTACCAATAAGTACAAAGCCCCTGCTCAATTTACATGTAAATAAGACTTGCGTGAAATCAATACGGTCCCTATGTTGGCCGAGCGAAGTTCTGATATGGCAGCGCAAGTCTCCTTTGAGACCTTGAGCTGGACTGAAGCCACACCAAGCATCTGGAACTTCCTTGACAGAAGACTCAAATCAGGATCGAGAGGAGAAGACTTCTCCCCTTCCGTTAGCTGTCGACCGGCAAATGCTACCAACTCAGATTGATCCTCTTTAACGTCTGATCAAAACAATTAGTATATGCAAAGTGATTAAAATGCCGCTTCATTTGTCGCGTTACCAACAGAGAATTCTTCAGAAAACTCTACGATATTGGAGTAAGATCCTCTGAGAAAATACCACGAAGCAGCGTTGACCGAGTCGATTGGATCGGCTCTGACCAGTACCAACGGATGTGATGAGTTGGACTCATCAGCGTAAATTTTGGTGATACGGTAGACTTGATGCTCGTCAGCAAATGACTGTACATTGTGGCCAATGTCTTGAGCAACAATACGCCAAGTCGAATTAGAAAAAATCTATTTAAAAAAAATTATATTGGGAAATTTCATCTTAAAAATAAGAAAGTACCGCCAGGTCATCCAAAGCATGCTGGTTGACGCAAGCGGCCATGCATAGAGTGAGCTGCGGATCGCGTGACCACTCATCATATCTTGCGGACAAAATTTTTAATAATAAGGCGTCTGCATTTTGTATGATTACATTCTGAATTTTGGGAATGAGTGATCAGTTCTTAAATGCTCAAGTTCATGTTTAGAAAAATGTACTTTACCTCTTGAAAACAGACAGTGTCGGTAGCTCCTGTGTGATTTAAAACCGAGCCAGGTTCATCAAAACAGTTGAAACGAAATCCGCTTTGATAAAGCCGGATAAAAGAGTAAAAACTAGTGAAAAACAGCGCTGGAGAAAAAAGTGGTGGAAGGCAGATGATGATAAAACCAATTCCTTCTGGAATCAGGCTGAGCACATCAAACGATGAATGCTATTTGGGAGGAAAAAACTAAGCTTATAACACCTAGGATTACTAAAAGACTGGTTGTTATATTCATACTCTGACGTAAATGCCGTACGCAGCAGCGCATAACCCAGCCAATCCGAGACATAAAAGCAGACTGTCACAATGTCGATCAAAAGTCGATGGACGACTGGCATCATTTAGTTTAGCTGCAAGTATAGAGCCGTTTTCTGTACTCCATCCAGTTCGAATTACGAGAGCAATAACCTAGAAGGTTTGATTTAAATGTAAATACATAAATAGTTCATTCACTACCAAATCATGCCAATCACCTTTTCAGTATTTAAAGCAAGGTATGAACCTCGGAGTAGTGTGTGCTGGCGATGTATTTGCGGATTGTATACTTTTGTCCGTGACTTTGGTAGTTGATATTTCGGTTTAGGTTTTGCTGCAGCTATATTTTTCGTATCGTTTCGTTAATCGTCAAGAAATGTTGTAATATCAAGTTAGAGGTGGGCTTACCTGATTCACGTGCAACACAGCTGCCAGACAAAATTACAGCATCGCATGGCATTATAATTTTCTTTTGGCTTTGACGAGACAGTTCAATCACGCACCCCGGCACCAAATCATCTGACATTATATTGCGCTTTTCATGACCAGGACTCAATACAGTTACTTCGCAACTGCAGAGCGACACGCGATGCAATCGACGTTGATGCTACACGAAAGTGTTAGTTGAAATTTCAATTAACGGAAGTGGGTGAATTACCTGGTATTTTAGGTAGATGCTTATTCCCATTTCAATCAAGGTTAGTAAGGCAATGAACCCGGCATACACGTAATACTTTTGGGTAATCCAAATAGTGACAGCCGTTATATGGAAGAGTCGGGAGGGCCTCACCAATGCCGTGAAGTACATGGAAATTAAGCTAGTAGCTGGATGGGAAACATCAGTTTTATTCCTTCCATAGTTTTCTTTTCTAAAATTTAGAAAATTGCACGTTTAAAAAATGTGTCATTAATGCAATTTAAATAGATACCTTAAACGATGGTTGGACGAGTCTAATCCACTACCTAATCCGTGGATGTCGGAAAACCTCAACCCAATTTCGTCCACGCAACGAACGCGTTTGAATTTTCCAGACTGAAAACACCAAGTGAATCGGTGATGACGCCAAGTAAACCATCGCCGACCGTCTTTGTCTTGCTGGATCTTTATAAGCGAATGCGGTGGTAAAAGGACTTTTGTTGCACGGGATAAAGCTGAACGCCGATAAAACCATTTCGTCAATCCGCCAGGTCGCGTGCTCGCGATAAACGGGCCGAGAAAAAGAGTAAACAAGCTTACAATCACTGTCACGAATGTTCTCAAACAACTTCTTTCATAGCCTTGAATTGTCTAAATTATTATTAGAAAATAATACATTAAATCACCAAGCTTTACATGATCTATACTAATAACAAGTTACAATTGAATCGCCATTCGGTAGTTTGAAAACCTGGGACTGATCATCTTCCAGGGTATCTGCCGGCAAAAAAAAATCGATCGATGACGTAAAAATTCCACATATTGAACACATGAACTTTACCATATGCGCAGCAACAACACGTGTTGCACGAAGTGCAATTCAGTCGTTTAAAATACTTCCACAACTTCACCATGGCTGTGCAGTAAGCACTAGTTCAGTTGAGTCGATAAAGTGGAGACTATTAAAATGGCCTCCAGGTGTGTCGTCGAGAGGCCAGGTGTATTTGCATCACTCAATTAAATGTTTCACAGTGGACAAGGAAGGTCAATCACTTTGCACGCTGTGCACAGAAGGGCGCGCGAAGAATGAAAAAAAAAATTACAGTGTTGCAGGATGTCAAACTCGAAATTGTTGGCGAACGGCGGGAGATGGCCAGAGGGTCCATTCTCGGTGTGGGAAGTCCCAATAAGCCGTCATGTGGAATGCCATATTGCAAAGAATGACGAGGTACTCGCATACAGCGAACCAGGTGTACACTGAAGGCAAAAGGAAACTTTGAGCTACGGAAACGCGATCTGGCATCATTTAGACGACCTGTCTGTCTGTTTAAATACTTACTCAGAGGTTCACAGTAGTTGTTGTGGCGAGCAAAAAAATAGACAGCTCCCATCACGGCTAAAAGTGTCGTGATGAATAAACGCTTTTTGTACCGGCAAGATTTTGCCTCTAATGCGTTGGGAGTCGTTACCCGTTTTCCGAGAAGGTAAATTGACAGAGCCATGTAAATTGTCGACGTTAGAAGAAATGTGATAAAAAAAACTTTGTGAATTGCTGTAAGAAAGAAAAAAATTGTTTAAATGATGCTTTTCATTTTGAAACTTGTAACTTACTGTAATTGTCAGTAGAGGAGATAAAGGTGAGACCAAAGAGAGACAAAATTTCAACTAGATTTAATATGCAGTTAAAGAACACAGTGTTCTCATGCCATTTGGCAAGTATAGAAAGGAAATATACATAGTAAACAAAGGCAATCTGTATCCTGGGAATTGTATGTAATGCAATAACAAGTCTCCAGATATATCTTTGAGGGATATAGTCCCCAATTGCAGCGGATACTGATGGGAGGTAGTTGTGCACCTAAATTTAAATTATGCATTACATGTGACATTGGCAAACAACATTTTTAAAAATTTTTGCCACACTACTTACACCACAGTGAGTCGCAGTAGAGCTTTTAAAGTCATAAAGTAAAGACCAAGCCACACAAGTGATGAAACCAAATAGTGGCAGCATAACTGTTAACACAGCAACAGTTCGAAATTTCAAGTGACTAACTTTCGGCATGTTTCCTAGAATTTTAAAAGTACATGGTTAGGTTGTTCAACTGAATATTTATCTTGTGTGCTATATTTAACTACATTTAGCTCATGCAATTCTTACTTGCTGGCTGAATTTTCTGGTGCAAGGTCAGGCTATCTTGAAACTTGCAACATGTTCGCCTCTTACGTTAAATATGGTGGCAGTTTATCTCAGTAACAGTTTCCAAGATAATCCAAATCAATCCGACTTGGCTAATTAACTTTTATGACATGATAAGGATTTATAAGAACGAAAATGAATAAAATTTGGTGACAACATCAGAAAATGCAACAGTACCGATACAGATGTGATGACAGGAAAGTTCGTCTGCTAGCTTTTAGTCTGCTAAACGGTTGCTTCATATCCTCTACTGTCTGTTTGTCAAGCCTGGTCAAGCATTTCAAACAGCTTTTTCCCTTCGTGGTTGTGAAACAATAGAATGGCCTTCGGCACATGGAAAAACGTCAACTTACAGGACCTCCACGTACACGGACTCGCCCCTTTTCTATTCTAGGTACACTTGTTGATCTCAATCTCTTGCTGCTATTAGCTGTTTACTTCTACTACAGGTTTGTAGATCGCATCGTCTCGACTCTTTGTTGGTGCCGGCATTTCTTTTTTTTACCTTTTTTTTTTTAAGAAAACCCCTCAAACTTTATTGGTACTTTCTTTACTGGAGGAGTTTTGTATAATTAGAGAGCTGTTTAAATGTTATGCCCTTCCCCTTCTGTCAACTGGACATGATAAAACTAACTCTGGTATATTTGGCTAATTAAACAGGTGAAGCTCATTTGCATATCTAAAACATGGCCACTAACACCACTGAAACACCTGTTCGCAAGATCTGCTGTATTGGGGCCGGATATGTGGGGGGTCCCACATGCAGTGTTCTGGCTCTCAAGTGCCCTGATATTCAAGTAACTGTGGTTGACAGGAGTGAACTGCGTATTAACCAGTGGAACTCAGACAAGCTTCCAATCTATGAGCCAGGCCTAGAAGAAATTGTGAAACAATGTAGAGGAAAGAATTTATTCTTTTCTACTGATATGGTCCCTGCATTGAAGGAGGCTGATTTGATTTTCATATCTGTCAACACTCCAACTAAAACTTTTGGCTTGGGCAAGGGCCGTGCTGCTGATTTGAAAGTACAGAATCAACATTTTCATGACTTAATAGGAACCTGTTTTACTCAACATTATTACCTTTATTTTTAGTTTGTTGAATCATGCGCCAGACTGATTGCCGATGTGTGCGAGGGGAGCAAGATCGTCGTCGAAAAGAGTACCGTTCCGGTAAGATCTGCAGCTTCCATCGTAAACATTTTGAAAGCCAACACGAGACCCGGCGTTAGCTATCAAGTGCTTTCCAATCCGGAATTTTTGGCTGAGGGTACTGCCGTCAATGATCTTACAAAGCCCGACCGAGTTCTAATTGGTGGCGAGGAGAGTGAAGAAGGAAGAAAAGCTATTGCTGCACTTTCGTGGGTGTACCAGCATTGGGTTCCGGCGGAAAAAATCATCCACATGAATACTTGGTCATCGGAACTATCTAAATTGGTAAAATATAATTTCCAAGTCTTCCCCTTGAAGCGAAAATCTAATTCCGTATGTTTTCTTCGGTAGGCTGCCAACGCTTTCTTAGCTCAACGAATTTCTAGTATTAATGCCATATCTGCCGTATGCGAAGCAACAGGTGCCGACGTTAGTGAAGTGGCCAAGGCCATCGGACTTGATTCTCGTCTCGGTCCCAAATTCCTCCAGGTGTTTCATTGACAAAATCTCGGTACCGAAGCGCTCGTAACCTCGTCTCATTTCAGGCTTCGGTTGGATTTGGAGGCAGCTGCTTTCAAAAGGATATTCTTAATTTGGTCTACATTAGTGAATCGCTCAACCTGACCAGTGTAGCAGCTTACTGGCAGCAAGTGATTGATATGAACGAGTATCAAAAAACGCGTTTCGGGCAGCGCATCGTCCAGGCGATGTTCAACACCATTACCGACAAGCACATCACTATTCTCGGTTTTGCCTTCAAGAAAAACACAGGTGACACTCGCGAGTCTCCGGCCATATATGTAGCCAAACATCTGCTGGAAGAAGGAGCCTGTCTGCACATTTTTGATCCCAAGGTAAATTCATCATGCATTCTAATGATACCGTACCGCTTACCAGTGGCAGTAAATCTTCGTTCCTTTTAGGTGGAAAGAGCTCAAATCTTATTGGATTTGGAGCAGACAGAAGAGAAAACCGGTGCGAGTTGCGTCAGTGTTTTTGACGACCCATATGAAGCAGCCAAAGGCACTCACGCCCTCGTCGTCTGCACCGAATGGGATCAGTTTGTTGTAAGCGCTTGCGAAACCTTTTTTTTTTTTCACATGATGGATTACATGGCTTGTTTTCTTTCTATAAACAGACTTACGATTATCAACGAATGTACGACTCGATGCTGAAACCAGCTTTTGTTTTCGACGGGCGTAAAACTCTTGATCATGCTGCGTTAACCAAAATCGGTTTCCATGTCGAGACCATCGGAAAGCGTCCCGGACACAGTTTCCAGGTTTGGACCAACTTTATTTCACTTGAACGACGCGCGAATTTAAGTTTTTCTTTTCTTTTCAACATTGGCAGGAACAAAACTGGGGCGGAGCCAATGGCATTTAATAATAAGCGAGGATATAGGAACATTCCGTGCAAAATGGTCGCAATACTGCAAAACCGAAAACCCAACATTTGACTTATTGTTTTCTTTAAACATTATGATATTCAATTCAGCTATTTTGATTTTTTCCCTTATTTAAAATCACTAGACTATTTTTTTGCTCATCTTTCGGTCCATTGAGTTCGTTTCTCTCGGTTTTATGTTACGGGAAGAAGCGACTTGATTGCTCCAAATACAGCTTTTTGTACCAAAAAAAGAGAAAAACGTCAGCTGGGCTCTTTAAATTGTCTGTTTACATCAATGAGCACAACAAGCGCGACAAGTGAACCGCGTCGTTCCCAAAACGAAAAACACATCAAAACGCCGCCTGAATAGTGGTGAGACAACTTGTAATGTTTTGTTTTGTAACAGAAACACAAATCAACAGATCTGGCACCGAACTGTCAGAGGAACGAGTTAAAACTTGTCATTAAACTTGAAACTATGGCCACGAAGAATTATTTGGTAAGGTTTTTTTTTTGTGTTTAACTAATCAATGGCGACGAAATAATCTGATCTGCTTCACAGATCACCAAATTATATAGAAAACCACAACTTTCTGGGTGTTATTACTTCGGTTATTTACAAACGCTTAATTGTTTTGCTTCGAAAGGAAGATGATTTGACGCTATATGTATACCATAAGACCAGTAGTTGTTTGTTTTGGTTAGTAACTCGAATAAAATGGATCTAGAGATAGTTAACTGGTTAGCGAAGAGAGGGTGAGATGAGAGCGCTGGTGCGACGTGCCAAATCGGACAGATCGGTGGTCCGTGAACGATTGTAGACGGGCGTGGGCCGTGACCTTTTGACGCTATTTCCTGCATTGAAGGAACCGTTCCTTCCGGGGATCATGGGAGCTCTTCCAAAGTTGAAGCCGGTCGTTCTCAACTCTGGTGTTAGCGCCGTCGGTGAGAGAGTCCCTTCCTGCTATCAAAGACAATATGAACTCTCGCCGTCGCGGTCTTTGATGTCAACACTTAAGTGAAACTAGGACTTCAGGCATTCCAGGGCCTTAATACCTTGAAGGCTGCTGTCAAAGTGGACAACTTGGTGTGTGTGGTGAAACTCGAAGCCGAAGCCGAGTTGGAGGTAGTTGAACTGCGCCGAGTTGTTGTTCCAGCCGAGTTGCTGCTGAAATGGGCGTTGATTTGCTGATTAAGATCCATAGTGAGACTGCGTCCGACGTACCTCCTCCGACCGTTGCTTCCGCCGCTCGGCGTCGACACCAAACTCCCCGACGGTGTCAACATCTTTTCCGGCGTCCTGCCTCGTCTCTCTTCCACAGATCCCATCGGCTAATAATGAGGGAAAAAAAAAGAAGAAGAATAAAAAGAAAGAAGAAGATTTCAAAGATTCTCGCCAGCAAAATGGTCACGGAAAGAGGCTCCGCAGCGGCGAAACCGACAGCTGAAATACCTCGTGAGATAGACAAGGTGTAGAGCTAGTCATAAGCGGCGGGCATATGGGACTAATAGTTCCGTTAGACAGCCTGGATGGCCGGCTACACTCTGGAGTAGGGCTGCGGCTGAGGCTGTTGTCGTGGCCGCGGCGGCACGGATCGTGACGGATGAGGTAGTGCTCGAGCGTATCCCTATTTAGAAATCATTTTTAAAAAAATACATTTTTCAATTGACGCTGTATGTAGGGCTGTACGGTACTTGGGAATGAGTTATGACTATTACTACTACTACGTACCATCCACCTCCGACGCGCACCATGACGTGGCGATCTTTGAATAACTATCAAAACGAGAAGGAAAACAGACAATAGGTGAGCCACCGCAACGGTTGTGTACAAAAAGGAAAGAGAGAAAAACAAGAACTGTAGGGGAAATGTCATACACGGATGAAGACGTTACGGTCCCCGATTCGATAGAGGCCCTCCGATATCTTGTAGATTTTCAGACGGTCGCAGTACTTTTCGGCGCAACGGCACTCGGCTTGCGACTTTAACAAATATTGTTCCACCTGTTTCGTCGCACAAAATGGGAGAATTAAGACGCGTTCGAGACACCAAAAATACGATGAAGCGGGCCAGCAGCAGGTATCATATAATAACGAGCTCTAACGGAAGTCATCACATTCCGGATGATAAGTGATACGAAGCCGATAATTTCAAAAAGAACGCGCAAATAAAAATATATTGCGGAGAATTAAAAAAGCGGAATATTTTTGCTTTATTGGCGTTTCGTCTGGGCGACACGACTCTGACCTTTTTGTCTAATTCGGATGGATTTTTGATGGGCCGGCTGAAGGGCAATCTGCCGTAGCTGTTGGTCGGGGAAGAAGGAGATGAACTCACCTCATCGGCTTGTCTGCAAACAATCACAGGAGTTTTGCTGGCGTTAGTCGTGGCGGTAGAAGTGGTTGAGGTAATGGACGGAGATGGTGAGACGGGAGAACATCGGGCCGGCTCGTCATCAGTCGGCACCGCAAGTTCTTGTGGAGTAGTAGCAGTAGTGGTAGTAGTAGTGGTAGAAGAAGAAGTAGGGATCATATCATCGTCACTCGTCGGCCGGCACCTGGTTAGTAATGACTCGTCATGGCCGTCCGAATTCACCGAGTACGTTAGAGATCTGCTAGTGTTGGTGAACAGGTCCGATTAGTCAGATTTTTTGTGACTTTTTTTTATTTTTGTTTGATTTTTTTATTTCTGGTTATTAAATGTAACGTAATGTAGAAAAGTGGCCGGCTGAGCGGGCAACGGTAAGATTACAAGGTCCGTTTCACGTACGAACGACAACACTTTAGGAGATCGTTCAACCGATAGATTGGGTAATTAGATAAGGCTTCGAGATTAGAGGATTAGGTAAGATGGATTGGCGCATCCGTGACGGACCGAAATCGACAACAAAAAAAATAGTTGGAGGGGGGAAAAAAAACTAGGAAAAGTGAAAGGGTGAATACTACGTGAAACGTCCCGTCATCCACCGGCAAGCGAAAGTCTGAGTGAAGAAAGTCTAGGAGAAGAAGAAGAAGAAGAAACGGACCTGTTGAGGTGAGCTACAGGAGTAGTAATGTGTTCGACGGCCGTTTGTTCGAGGCCGATCACGTCGTTGTTCGACGGCCCGTCGGCCTTGCGATCATCATCAGGAGGGTGGGTTAGAGGAGGTGGTTCGTTGGGTGCGGAATGGTTGTTATGATCGTCGTCATTATCAGCACGATCGTCAACATCATCATCATCACGTAGGAGAAGGAGATCGGCTGTCATCTGATCCAGACCGCATTGGTACCGTTCGATCTGCAGGTCGACTTCGCGTTCCAGCTGCACCAGTCCCGGTGGCTCCATGCCCAGCCGGCCGGCCACTCTGCCCAGCTCCAGTAGACACAGGATCACATTCCTCGGCGCGCCGTGTAACACTGCGCCATCACGGCCACGGTTGTGTGGAGCACGCGCATAAAACAAGTTGGGGTACGAGGAAAGAAAGAAAAAGAAAAAGAAAAACAACGTCTTTAATTCATCTTGCATAACACGCAACAATCATCCATCATCGTTACAGCTCAGAGCCGGCCAACATATAGGGAGGGGGGAGTTGAGAAAGCACACACACACATATCCTAAAAGAGCAACACGGCTTCATCATCAGTCATGGCAACGAAACTTTTCTCCATCTCTTTTTTCGCTCCCACACATACACCGAGAGACGGAGAGCATAAACAGTTATGCCAGAATGATTATCATTCACATGTTTTGGCTTCGATGTGTTGTTGTCTGCTGCTCAACTCCTGAGAGGAGAGCGGGCGGCGGACTGGAGCGCGTGCAAAACTCCGTTATGCTAATTCATGAACGTTGTGTATATATTTCGCGAGATTGGCTTCTGCTAGCTCGTCGTCGACGTTGATCCATTTCGCATTTGGGGAAAGGTGAAAGAGAGCTGTCTGCAGCCCGTCGGATTCATTTCCAAATGCAGTTAAAGAATTGCGCTTGGCCGTGGCCGGACCTGTGGCTGATGGCTCTCTGGCCGTCCGCATATATGGCCATCAGAGGCGCCGGAGCCCACAGCCGCTGCGCCTTGCTGGGCGGTGGCGGCGGCTGAGCAGCGCATGAATAAAACAAACCTCGATTCCTCCGTTTTGTAGCTGGCTGCCAGCAGATAAAGAGATTCCATCTCTCGACACCTGACGACAATCGCGCCAAAACGGGTAGAAATCTTTTGACGTGAAGGGAATTCCACGATACTTCATCACGTGAAAAAACCCAAAAAATCCCCAGGAAGACGAACAGGATAAACAACAAATATTGTATATATATATATATATACCTGATCCCGGCTTGACTCGCTAACTCGCTAACACGCAACCCGCCCAACGATATTGACGTTTCCAAAGGGAAAAGACGTACCACCAGCACAACGTCAGCTCCCCCCACGCCTTCAATCATGTTTTTCTCCTCTTCTATTGCACCGTGGCGTGAACAAACTAAACAACACATCACCAGCAGATCATCAAAGTTCGCTATCGGAATTGTCGAGTTTTCTTTATTCGAATCGGAGGAGCATTGTCTGTTTCTTTGATTTAGAAAGTAGTTTGACTAGTTCTCTCTCTGCAGAGGAGCTCTGGCTGATGCTGAAGGAGAGAAAGATAACGGGTCGGAATACATCACCTTCGCTCCGGATATGGGTACCGTAGCCGGGGATGATCTTAACCAGCATGAATGGTGGGATTAGATCGCTAGCTCTGTGCTTGGGATTCCATAAGAAGAAATCTTTACGGCCCATTAAAGCTGCGGCAATTCTCTTCTTTCCCGGAGGAACAAGAACAACCAGCAGCATCGAATATAAGAGAAAGAAAGAAAAGAAAAAGCGGAACTATCGTCGAGAGAGCAGTTGGCACGCGCCGAGAAGCAAAGATCTGATGTTTGGCCAGTTGGAAGTTGTTGACATTTTGCGCCGTTGATTCTTTTCTCAGAGAGAAAGAGATCTTTATATTCTAGCGATAAAAAGGAAGAAAAAAAAAGCGGCCGAAATGACTTTGCCCCGTGTTGTTTTCACCTATCGAATGGGCCCCCGAAGAACAATGGGCCGGATGGTTTCGTTCCATTAGCGCCCTATCGCTATAAAAAGAAGCGGTCCTCTTTGATGCCGGACGTTATTCAATCAAATGATATAAAAAAGGAAACATTATTTCCCATTTTTACGGCTTGCTTGGTTAACGCTCCTTATATTCTCGATTCCTATACGCTCAGCACGTCACTTTGATTCAATTCAGGCGATTAGAAAAATGGAGGGGAAAAAGAAACAAGCAGCAAGCCGTGCGTCCTTACCTAAATCTTCGCTCTCAAAGAGTAGGTTCTCGTGGATGCCCAACTGTCGGCAAAAGTTCAAAAAATTGCAGGCATTTTCGCGCGAGAAGAAGCTGCCCTTGGCCGCTCTTTCCCAGCACCGGATCCGCCCTTGCGGCACAGCCTGCACCAACAAAAGAAGAAGAAAAAACGTGATTATTATTAAGAAAACAACAACGGGTATTCGGCGTCGACGAAGACGGTAATAATGCCGAATAAACGAATCTTGTATTAATCAGGAAAACCCGCTGCTCTAGTAGAGTCGGTTGGTTCTCTTCACTAGCTGGGTTCAATCACTCCACATCACACCACCACTGTAATTTTACCACCAAACAGGCTTCATTACCCATTTTTGTACTGCCATTGTTTCGCTTTCTTTTCTTTTTCTTTCCTCTCTCAGTCGCTTTCATCATTCCAGCTCGTTTTAATCATAATGGCAGTCTCGGCAGCAAGCAGCCAGCCTTGAGACGGAGTGAGTCGAAAAAGACGGAGAGAATAGAACTCGCATGATTAATCTGCGCCGAAGTGGTTTCGTATCATCTCGGTGCAAACCGAGTCAAAACATTAGTCATCCAAGCCGGCGACGACCTAGCCAGCAAATATTACGTATATATATATAAGAATAAACATGTAGAATCGCGCCCAGCTGGATGTGTGTCTGCCGTTGCCTGGATACGAGGAAACCACCGCGCACCATATTCGGCTTCAAACTATTATTTAAAGCTATATAGTCGAAAGAAAAAAGAGAAATGGCCTCCTCTCTCTCTCTCTTTCTCAGAGTTTCTTGTTCTTTCTCGCTTTGGGACCAGACAAGCCATCAAGTCGGGAATAAATACAAGACATTCATCAATTCAAAAGAAGAAGAAGAAGAAGAAGAAGAAAAAACGAATATATCTATTGTCTATTGTTGGAGCGGAAGTCACGACGATCGCCCACCACCAACTCTGCGAGACATAATCCGCCATCTGACTTTTTTCTTTTTATTTCCCAAAAGATCCGTCGTGAAAATGTCGTCGATAATGTTCGACAAGATCTTTAGCGCGAATCCGATTGGTATAACGGATCCGAAACAGTTAAAGCCCACTTGCGTATTCATCCCCACGGCCAACAGGTCAACGATAGACGGCCCAGCAGCCCAGCTACTTGGGGCTAGTCTTCATCTTTCATGTATCTCTCTCCTTTTTTTTCTTTTTCCTATAATTTTTAATACCACGGCGCCTATTGACATAAGTAGTAGAAGAGGCGAACGGCATGCAAAAATGGCGGAGCTTCTATCCATAAGGAAACGTGTTGTGAATGAGAGAAGAGTTGGAGAGAAATACGAGACCTTGGCTGCAGCTAGGAGATTTGCATGGTTGTTAGCACTCCTGAGGAGTGCTTGGAGGTATTGTTGTGCCTGTTTGACCCCGTCCGGTGAGCCGTTGAGGAGGGCCGTACTAGCGCCATCCACGGCGTCGACGGCGTGGTCGCCGAGAAGGGCCCGCCGGCTTTGAACGATGTCCTTGGCTATTCCTTGGATGCGTCGCGCCAGGTGGCAAACCAGCACGCCAGTGTCCAGCATATCCATAAAGTTGGACGACGTCAGGTAATCCAATTCTGGGAAGAGAGAGAGAGAGAGATAACGACGACGATAAACACATACATTAGGTCAACTTGAAAAATGATAAATGGTAGCAACAGCAGCAGCCGCACAAACACAAGGCAAAAAGGCGGAATAGCTATTGAATCTTCATCAACCTTGATGGTGTGCCGTTCCGTTCCTCATAGACGGCCTTGGATCCGCCAGCAAAACGCGTGAACGTGACTTATGAATAACAGCCGGTCATTACGGCATAATTTGCGCTAGGAAAAGCCAATCTTCGTTTTTCAATAATGGAGACTATAGGCGTGGGATCACCGTCTGCAGCCGGCGCCCACGCACTTTTTGTGCATATAAACGGACTAATTAACCTACAACCTATCATCACGGCTCTTTGCTAACAAATAACAACAGCAGCCGTCTGATAAGGATGGAGTAGGAGGTAGACACCAAAAACGACAACAAACGAAAACAACAAATAAGGAGCCACCGTCGAAATGAATTGGAGAGAGAGAGAGAGCGGATAAACAAGGTGGAATTGATTGGCATTGTGGGTCCCGTGCCGATTTACGATTGGGTCGTTATCGGAAATGATTTACGCACGCCGCCTCGTCGTGACGATTAGCATAGGACCTTGGGATTGTGGGTCCGCCACACACACAGCCTCATCTTCTCGTCGGTAGCTGGAGAATCGCAAGCCGGATTGTTCCAGCTTCCACGAGAGAGAGAGAGAGTTCTCTTTTGTTGTTGTTCTCATAATGACAGTTGTATATAGCCGCCTCTGTTTATTGGTTTTTTTTCTTTTTTGTTTTCTTTTACTATCGGAAAGCTGCTGCTGCTGCCGGTTGCGCTGGAAAGTATCGAGTTTCACGCCCGGTAACACCCGAGAGCCCGCCGGGCGAGCCCCGAATATTGATCCCTCCCACGTTCTATTACAATTCCTAATATCGTGTCGTGATGGATAGCGTGAAAGGCAACTCTGACGACTCAATCAGCACTCGCTAAACATTAACACGAGCAACACGAACCTTTTGAAATTGCCTAGGAAACTGCGTCTGAATATAACCGATACCATTTTCGCCTCGGCTGTTTCCTCTCGGGTGAACAATTTCTCCCTTTTTGTACCGAAGGAAATTGAGGATTTCGGGGCGTCAGGTCACGCGCCGAGCATGCGGCCCGTAAGAAAACATATCGGCAGGCGGTCTTCTTCGCACGAAAACAATTTTCCGACGAGGAGACGTAGAGAAAAGATGAGGAAGCCAGATTACAATACTGTACACAGAACATGTTTCTTTCTTTTTCTTTTTCTCGTTTATTTTTTTTGTCTTCTTCAATTTTTTACCCGTTTCTCTTTCGCGGAAAAAAGGATAAACTGTATGCTGAACGCTGCGGGGGAGACGACAGTACACTAAATCGTTGTCAAAAACGGTTCGGAACTCGCAACAAATCTGATTCGTGCGTGATTAATCAACAACAGCAGCAACAGCAACAGCAACAGCAGAAGCAGTACCACTGGGTTGGGAAAATACCTGGGATTGTTGCGCTGTTGCTGGCGAGCTATTCCGCAGGCTCTTTCTTCTATACTCGTCTCATATGAATTTCAATTCGTTTTCTTAACCATATTCTCCCGACCTACTCTCTTCTTTTTTCTGGCGTTATTTTTTTGGCGGCGAGCGCGCGAGCCCGCGCTTACAACAGGCGACGCGCCGGCAAGAAGCCCGCGGACCTTCTCCTCCGACGATGCAACTCAGCGGGGAGACCCGTCGCTCTCCGCGCATTCATGCCCATGAGATCGGGGGAGAAAGAAAGAAAGAATGAAAAAAAAGAGACGATCGTAAAAACATAGAGGATCCTTCTTGTTCTCTCTCTCTCTTTTTCTTTCTCTTTGCTTTACGTAAATAATACATTATTCCGGACTCTGTTCCCCTACTTCTAGATAGTAACATGACCATTCGGCCTTGACTGTATATATCTATATCGATGATGAATGGGTCGTCGTGTACTTGTTTCGCCGGGGCCCGGCGGATGTGTCTTTCTATCTGTTAGACAACTCGGGGAAAAAAAGGAGAGAGAGAAAAAAAGACTTTTAGTTGAAGGGTATAGAAAAAATTGGATAAGAAGTGAGCACCCAGTGTTCTTTCAATCTTCTTAAAAGGTCCACCCCGTATTGAGCTATCAGATTTCATCCCCAAACCAAAAAAAAAAAAAGAAGAACGGACACGGACCCTTTTAGTTTCTCGTCTTGTCTTGTTTGGCTCCGAGTAAACAACATGGGCCTGTCCTCCCCTCAACCGTCAGACTTCATCTCTTGCTACTACCAAAGACAGAGAGACCCTCCCTAATTTTTTTCTTCTTCTTCTTCCTTCGGAATGGATCTCGCCGTCGGTTACCCACAGAATTCTTTTTTTTTCAATCCGGTTGTTAAAAAAAATTCAGGAGACGGACTCGGAGTAATGACGGACTTGTCTGCCCGTCGGCCAACCCAGGTCGTTAGATGGCCCGGGATGGGAGAAATATAAAAAGAAAAAAAGAGAAGGAATCTTACAAATTGATGTATAATGGCCTGATTCGTCAAAGTTTACAGTCTACGCACACCCAGCGGATCGTTTCGCGCTAGTCTATCGGATTTCAGGTAAGTAGAGAAGCAGAAAGCAACAAAAAAAAGAGCATGCGGTACGCTACATCTTGTAAACTTGCAACAACAAGAAAAAAACGCAGACGACGCCGTGGCGCCCGGTCCACTCCATCGTTCTTCAACTTCTACGTACTTCGTTTTTTTTTTTCAAACAAACAGTGCATGTAGATAAATGTACTATGAATTTTCCTGGCTCTTATGCAGCAGCGAGCGAAGCAAACAACAATAGCCATGCCCAACCCATGTTTCCCAACTGGTCGAAAATGGTTCCGATGTGGCTTCTCTCATTCTCTCTCTCCTTCTCTCTTTTTCTATTCTCTGCATTTTCGATGACTTTACAGTCAAATCATGGTCCGGCCTTCGCCCGTCTGCGATGAAACAACTCGGAGAGATTCAGACGGGCCAAGATTGCATGACACCATAAAAGAGTGAAAATTTCTGCTGATGTTCAGATCGTGACAACAGGTTGTTACGCCAAGTGCTGTCCACCTCTCATACACACAACTCTACATTATACAAATCCCATTCGATACTGCCGCGGGCAGCTGGCCAGTTCCATTAGAATTGCCACTCAGCAGTTAAAAGAAAAAACGGAATGAATGACATGTGTTCCGCAGATATGGAACAAAGGTCGAGTCGACTCTGGGCAACAACGCACAACAAAAAACGAGTACGAAGCTTATCTCTGTAGCCAATATGGCGCATTCAAGATAGTTGAATGGTCAGCAGCAGCAGTGCACAGTTGATTGAGCACCGGCCAGAAACCTTAGTTTTTCTTTCTCTAAAGGGTCAATACGGAACGTTGTCGGATCGAGCGGCAGGCTGGATGCGCGTGCCGAGGGGGCCTACGGTCGCTATGGCTTACAACTGTAAGCAGAGGTTGTTATCAAAAAGGCCACACGGCCATTCGAGTGCAAATCAACTGCCATCCCAAATAAAATAAAAAGAAAAGAAGAAAATCGCTGCCGCCCGCTGACTTCTTTCCCGACTCACGCAAAAGGATCCCTATCTTTGGCTCTTTTATATGCGCAACGACCGTGAGCCTTCAAGAACTTTCAAGTCACGCTGCCGGTGCGTATATACATATGTAACAAACGACAATGGATCCTCGCGCTGAAGGAAAACAAAAAAGATGCGGAAGGAGACGATGAAAATGAATGAATAGATACGAAGACGGACCGGCCGTCGATGGTGGCCATGCGATTATTTGTTTGTTGTTTAGTTTTGCAAACTCACCGAGGATTTTGTTGAGCCAATCGGCCAAGTCTTCGCGGAGCGGCTCCAAGTGCCGCAGTTGTTGTTCCATGATGGTCGACTGATACAACTTGGCCAGCTCCGCTTCCGTCTGCGGCCAGCCAGCGTCTGGCTCATCGGCTGAGCGATCCAGCAGGTCCAGCGCGCTCAAACTACCGCCTCGGGGCCCGCCAGCCGCACCAACTCCGCCGCCTCCTACTCCCGGTGGCCACGCCCATCGCGATGATGTTTCACCCGTTCCAGCTTGTTTGTACTGACGTCTGAAAGACATTGTTGTGTAGTAGTAGGTAGTGTTCGTGTTGTTGTTGTTGTTGTTTTTTCTCCTCTTCTTCTTCTTCTTCCTCCTTCTAGACTTCGTTGCTTCTGTTGGTGCTGGAACGGATTACGTTGCCTCGTTGGATGATGATCTCCCCACCTCTGACCTGAATGAAACATCAATCACAGTTCAACTCGATTGTTTTGCCACTTATTCAATTTACCACTACAACTAAGGAGAAGGAGGCTATTTCAGAAATTTACGCAACACTCAAAAGTTTTGCCCAAACGTCTCAAAAACAAAAAAAGAAGAAGAAAAAAAGACCTTTGAACCTTGTTTAGTTGTTTGCAGTCGGCGCGCAACACCAGCTGCGTTATTCCCCCCTATTTTTTTTTAAAGCGTCACGACATGATAAAACGGCTTCTTTACGGGGCCGTCATACGATAATTTAAATCAAATTATACCAAATAGCAGGGCACGATATTTTGCGTCGGGCAAGTTTTCGCATAACCGGCGTCATTATCTCTGGCGGCCAACAATACTGCGGCGCTATTCCAGCAGGATGTTGTTTGAGAGTCTCTCTCTCTCTTTCTCTGATTAATTAGATTTGTCTACTTTGGTACAAAAGCAATAAATGGGGGGAATAATAACACCAAAGTGTATACACAAAAGGGTCCCGATTTGGTAATCTCCAACAGAGTTCAAATCCCGCTGGCGTGTTCAAATTTGGAGCCTTGGCCCCCCCGAAAAAAGAAAGAGAAAACTAACTTTACCGAACGTAATGACGAAATCAGACAAAAGTGGTCGGAGAGGAAAAATAGTTATCTGCACATGTAAGGAATCCGCTTGTCGCGTGATTTCCCCTCCATCCATCAGCTTCCGGCTAATTCCGGGGGTCAAGACAGTCCAAGTTCATTCGGGTCGCTACTTCATCGACTACACTATCACACCCAATCAAGTTCTCTTCACCAATTCGGCAGCATTGCGGTGCCTTAAACACACCGTCTCCGGTGTCTAGTCCATCACCTGGAGGCGGATATCTATACGCGCGTGTATATCCCATTGACTGGGCGCTGCTGGAGTAAGAAAAAAAAGCGATCTTCGTCGGGCTCAATCAAGTTTAAAGGCGATGAGCCAAAAGAAGAGTTGGTGACTCGTTTCTCACTTTTCGCTCGAGCACCAGGCTCGTCTACGGCAATGACGCCATATGCAATCACCAAATAAAGGGCAGAAGGGTGTAACGACCGGTGCAACAACAACATCATCACACCGCGCTGGATGGGAGAAAATCTCTCACTGAAGATGACGGCAGTCCCGCCCGCGTGTCATTAGACCCGTCCGATTTAAATATTGTACGGCGAGAACAAGTAGTTCTCACTGCGCCGTGCACGGCTCTCTCTCTCTGCGCTCTCTGCTATATAGCGTATGTACGCCCCGAAATGCATTGGATGTCAATGCATATTCATTTCGCCGCGAGCTGGACTGACGAATAGAAACCGGACTCGCGGGTTGCCCTCCGCTAAAAAAACCCAAAAGTAAGATATTAAAATAAAAAATATGCAACACGATCTGGGACGGTTTCATGACATGGCCCAGCTATCTCCTCGAGGCGCGAGGTAACGTAGCGTTAGCGAGGAGGAGGGCATTTTTTGGAACGTTTTTTAATGGACAAATAAGAGCGTCGTTATGTTGCTACACCGGGTCGAACAAGAATAAGGAAAAGGACTTCTCCTCGAGAAAGACGGGAGGACGGACAGACAGACGGACGGGTTGTTGTTGTTGTGTCTATGCCGTGAGTTGCGATCCACACGAAGCCCTAAGCTAAATTGTTGTGTGCGATGTGTTCTCCTCCTTTCATCGTAAACAAAAAGAAAACACCAAAACATTATACTACTAGTCCGGAATTGCGCGCGAGCGAATAATTATACGGGCGACGGACGGGCCAGCATACCGATTATGCAGCACGGCGCTAATTCTTCCCGACAAGGCCGCGCTGTTCTTTTCTCCCTCCCTGTACTCTTCTTTTTCCAACAGCCACAAAAAATGAGAAACGGTTAAAAAGGGACGAAGAAGGTGAGATGAAGAAAAAGAAAAGAAGAAAAAATTGGCCGGCTGTGTTTTTGCCTCTTTGATGAGGCGTGAGAAAGTTGGAGCGAAATCTCACCTGCGCTTCACGGCACCGCCCGTCTCTGCCGTCTCGATGATGTTTCCACGCGGAACGAATCCCAACAGCGTTCAACTCCAACCTGGACAAAACTGCATATAAAAGAAGTAGCTGAGTAGAAAGAAAAAAAAAGAATCCCCCCAAAAAAGCCTGCCGTGATTGAATGAGACGAAATCGGGTACGCACACATGCACATTCCCCAGAAATCTTCAGCTTTTTTCAGCCATAAATACATAAAAATAACCAGGACCAATCCAATCGTTTACGGTCCGTCGGACCGTTGGCCGAAATGGCTAAAATTTACACTTTGCGCGCATGACCACGCCAGAGTGACAAGAATAAACGCCAATAAAAGAAACACCGTTTCGGGCCGCTGTGTTGCGCTAATAATGACGGCTATTGTGCTGGGCAGAACTAGCCGAAACGATCGGTCAATTAAGCTGTGACAAACTGCGACGTCTAATGGCTTTTTAGTTGACTTGTACAAATGAGCTGATAATGTTACTTGATCCCGACTTCCTCCGCCAACTTTCCGTCTACTACCAGGGCTACCAGTCAGATAAACGTTAGTTGTGATAAACTCGAGTTTCTTTCGAGTGGACAGTTCTGACCACTCGCTCCGATGAAAGATAAGAGCTTTCATCATGTAAAGAGCCCATCTTTCCTATTCGTTCTGGGGGAATAAAAGGACAAAGATCAAGTGAAGACGTGCTGATTGGAAGAATGGTCTCCGTCACACATCAAAGGTCTCAATGAATGGATCAAATAGATTGAATAGTCACCTGGTGAGAGACGTAAGGATTCTCTTCTCGGTAAGAAACGTGGCAATCTTACAGCTGCAGTCTTTTGGCCGCCACCGGCGCGCACGATTGACGAACAGAGTATCAACTAACGTAATGGAAAGGCGCAGCGCGCATGCTCGATCTCCACACGAATCTGTCAACATACAAGGATCAATTTCGTTATTCTTGGAAACAATTGTACCCTATTTCTAATGGAAAAATCTCATATCATACAATCGGTCGAGTAATTAAAACTAGGCAAATGAAAATTTACAGGGATCCCAGAATTGTAAAACATCATAAAGTTAATTAGGGTATCGTAAAAGTTTGGTGAGGAGATCTTTCGTTCTTGGACGGATTGCAGTCTAAGTGGCTGGGAGATCAAAGATTTCATGATTTAGATTTGAGTAACTTAACATACCTCTTTAAGATGATCCAAACTGGAGAATTCTTGTGTCTTCCACAAACTTTTCAGAGCAAACATGGGTGGGGTTCTTTCTCGTCGACTTTATAGAAGATATTCAGCCCCGGGACGGGTCGATATCAACTGCAGCCATGGCGCCTCTGCTGGACAAGGAGCGAATCCTGTAACGACGTCTACTTGTATACTGGCGAAGAAGGAAATCGTCCGCTTGCGTGGGATTCGGCGAATGCCAAAGGTGCTTTAACAGATTGACGAGAAAGACGGAACGTTCCACCTTGACGATCGGAATACGAGTTACTAAAGGTGACTGGATAAGCGATGGATATCCTGACGGCCCCATTTGAAATAAAGCCGGTGCGCAAGTCCGTTATACAGACATCGATTGCTGGGAAAACCTTTTCCAAAAGCTCTCTTCCTGATTTTTTTGTGTCTCATCTGTGAAAAGAATATCCGAGTTTTATCACCCTTCTCCTGGTTTACACATATACTCTGCCACATTTTATTTTAGGATACTTGATAAGATTTCCAGATGTTTTTTACATGCATTTCCCATTCTAAAAACTCTAAACATGGTAATAAAACTCATTTTGGAGTAAGCTACAGTATACAACTGAATGGACATTCTTGAGCTCTTTCAGCGTAGAAAGGTAGAAAAAGCTATCAACTGGAAGCAGTGCTGTAGATGATAGCTTTAAAACACTTAGATACTATTCAGCCAATATTCTTTTGTTGACCATGAAGTGAGAGAAGAGTAGAAGACCTCTACTAGAGAACAAGATTGCACCACAATGGATATGTGTTGATGGCAATTAAGCATTCCTTTTTCTTAAAATATTTGAAAATGAAAAAAATGCTTTTAGTTTGAGACTTGTAGAAAGATGCCTTTTGTGTATTTATAAGAGAGATTACTTCACAGCCTTCAAGTTCCTAAAGGATGTTAGGTATCAATGGAAAAACTACTTTTAAAAGAGAATAGTAATGATGATGGGAATCACAATAGAGCAGCATCACGTACACGCACATTAATCGATTCCCATGGTTAAATATGGATGGATGCGAACTAGAAACATAAATTTGAGAATTAATACTCTTTTCTATTTTTTGAAAGTTTGGCGACACTTTATTTGTTGCGACACGCGAGACAATTGCTGAAGGTAGTTCATTAGTTTAATAATAAGTACCCAGATGGCATGGACGTTATTTTCAAAACAAATTTCGAAAACAAGCAAAGCATTTAGCCAATTACTGCTATTAGACCTAGATCAGTAATTTCTCGGGTGCTTCCTGCTTCGTGTTAAAAACAGATTATTATTCTAGCTCTGTTGCAAAAAGGGCTCGGAGTTACTTGATAAATGATAGGGCGGCGACGAAAAAAAACAAAAAAAACATTCTTCCTTCCGTGCTTCAAGCCGTTTAGTTTCATCTTTTCAGGAAGACGACAAATTTCCGGAACATCCCGTCTAAATTTGTATAATAAAATGGGGCGGAGAAAATGTGCAGAACTGTAAAGAATTTCGATAGGCCTAATTTCATAGAAGCACTGTCGATGCTCTTGGTCTATAGTTTATTTTCCCCTTTAATTTATTGAATATATCGAATTGTACAGCTTTCTTATAATATACCAAACAATACCAAGCAGTACGGGAAACCACCGTGGGTTGAACTTGAAATAGCCGGAAATATTTTTCTATGATTTCACAACTCAGAAGCCCTCTAGTGGTAGGCGTTTATTCTGTTTGAGTGTTTGTGGGCGTAAGATGGCGTTTGCGACTCGCTCGACAAATGATTTTGCTAGAACGATGTAGGCACCAGTAGCCCTACCAAGCTCCCATATTAGCCACAACAAGATTGCTTTGAAATGTCGGCCGACGATCGACAGTCTCTATTTTCTTGTTCATTATTTGGACGAAATTTCAAACCAAAGAGCCTTCTTTTCGGGGGCAGTCGCGCGCTACCTTCTGAAATCAAAAAAATTAAATATATTAGAAAATCTGAAAACAAATAAAATAGTAAATAAGTAAAACACTTTTTCCTTCTCGTTTTCCGCCTTTCTGCGAAGGGGCGCTGAAGTATCGCTGACGGCTTACCGAGTACGAAGTATAGAAAGTATCAAAACACAGGTCCCTTCAAACAAATTTCAATAGTTCAACATTACCTCTCTGGTAATTTTGGCGATGATCAGTTTCTACCAAAAAAACTGTAACCCCTTTCTTACAGACATTTTCTACAAGGGTACGGCACCACTTATTCATGTAGTAAATATGGTACTTGGGGAGGGGCAAAGAATCTTCCGCTAATTTAATTGAATCAATATCATCCCCACATCAGGATCAGTTTCCGGTGGTTCCAGTATTCCGTAGTACAGTGGGAGTCCTCCATTGGTGTGGCTGACCTTTTTACCTGGTGCAATTCCGCCCCGTTGTCGGAGTATACCGCTCCGTGCCTAATCACGTTCCTGGCACCAGGTGTTATATATTGGGGCAAAGGATCTTCCGCCAAACCAAGTGAGTCAGTATCATGCCCGCCAGTGGATAAGCTATCTACAGCTATCGCACTTCAATTTGCTTTCGATACAGCTGGTTGCGCGGTACCGTCTTGGTGGTAGGACGGACCGGCAGGAGGGGATGAGGGCCATGAGGCACGGCGGGAATCTGTGCCTTGCTCGGACGGACCGGCAAATGGAGATGAGGCACGGCGGGAAGATGGTGGTGGAACTTCCCGCCGGACCACCAAGCTGGGGGCGCTTGGTGGTTCTTCCCGCCGGCTTGTGGACCTAGTGTCCGGCAAATCCCTAAGATCTGCCGGATCGAAGAAGGGAATGTGAGTTTCGAAGGGTTTGAAGCCTTCTACCTCCAATTCCTCTTCTTCTTCTTCCTCCTCCTCCTCCTCCTCCTCCTCCTCCTCCTCAGGCACGTAATCCGGAATTACGTTGCGCCTGACGTCGGGAGGGCAACCGCGGGCGACCATTTCTGAAAAATAAAAAAAAATTGGAATTAGTAAGAATTAGTGATTAAAAGACTATAAAATAAAAATTATTTCCCAAATTTTTAAATTAACTTACGTCGGAAAAGATGATTGACGAATTGGTTGATGTCGGAATTGAGATGCAGCGGTCTCAATTCCATCATCAGGAAAACTTTCAACTCCGCGCAGTTGACCCTCAAAAGTTTTCCTTTGTCGCTCCTGCATTGCAGCCAAATGTCAGCTAAATCTAGCTGTAGGTCTTCAAACTCTTGAAGATAGGCAAGCTAAGTGTAAAAGGTGAGAAAAAAAATAATTAAAAAAAAAACGGAAAAAAATCTGGCAATGCTGGACATACCATACATTGACCTAAACAAGTCAATGTTGGTGACGTCGGCATCCGGATGACGTGCCGAATTGTTCGTTTGTGTTCCCCCCAAGTTGCCAACCGCATTTGGTAAGGCAGCTGTGAAATTGGATTTTGTCCTTTCCCGTGGACTGCCGTTCTGGTGAATGTAGTGGGGCAGGCAGTGAGTTTTGCCCCAGAAGTGGTAAATACTCCACCATCGTGGACCTCGTACTGCCATCCAGGCGTTTGTTGGTCCCTATTATGAATATTATGTTCCAATTTTTCTCTCTTAAGGTCTCTTTTCTATCTTGGTCAACGGAGCTGACGGAATCGGTACCGGATTGATGATAAAGATTTTGAACTATATCGAAGATTCATTTTGCAGAATGAATCTTCAGATAGTGACAATGTAATTGTGATGTGACAACAGATGTGACGTAAAAACAAACATGCAGAAAAGCTGATTTTAACCTGTCAAGCTTACATAACCGGCGTCAACCTAGACTAAGAAAATTACCGAATTCAGAAACTTGTTTAGCGAGTTCCTCATATTTGTGCTTCTCGGCTGCGGTCAAATTTTTGTACGCCCGAAGCAACTCCTTTCTCGAAGTTTCGTATGTTGCTGCGTAGTTATAGTGTTGATCATATTGAAGATTTATTTCTGTCCTATTCCTACGTTATTCGAGATGTTGTTTAAATTTCAGCTATGAAACGAAAACAATATTACTAAATAATAATCACCAATAAAACGGTGTTGACATAGGATCTTCAATATCCCGTGGAGGAGGAGTCGGTTGTGGTTTGCAAGTCCATTTTCGGCACATTTTTTCCTTCTTAAGAATTTTGTTGTGCAACTTGATTAATTTTGCGTTCAGTGCTTCATTCCCATCGCCGTTATTAGCAATTTTCACAAAGTTCAGTTTTGTTGACTGATTTTCTCTCTTCCACCCGCATGTGTAAGCACAGGTAAAAAAACGCTCATCATTTTCTAAAGTAGAATTAAAATCACTGGTACACTCTATGGAGGCTTTAACGTACACGCCAAATCCAGTTAATTTTTCTTTCTATACTTTCTCTTCCTTACAATGCGAGTTTTTCAGTAACAGGTAAATAAGCCATCTAGAGATGGAAAAGTTGTTACGTTTCACCGAAAAAATAAAGTTTGCCGACAACTGACGAATTTTACCTAACCCACTACAAAATCACGCGCCCGATATTAGTAAACAAATGTAATTGGTATTCTAATAATCGATACAAGTATGGCGGCTCGTACCTGGGCCCACAAAGTTTCGTTGTGTCACTTGTTCATACAATAAAAATGCTGAAAAGAATCGTGAGGTAGTGTTAAACACTGTACAATCAGGTAATACTCAACATACTGTTTACACTTTGCATATTTTAAATTTTGTGTTTTCTGGTTTCGAGGTACAGTATACTTCATTTCAATGTCTTCATTCGGGATTGGCTGAATATCAAGGTCCCAGCCCCACTGATTCCGAAGAAGCCACCAGCAGTTTGATTTGAGGATCTTGCAGCTCCAGACAACAGCTTGGTATATTAAAAATAAATCCAATAATTGGCAAAATTGATGTCTTAACCTGGTATTCTCATTTATATTATAAGGGCCATGTCTATTAATTAAGAACTGGAGAAGTATTTTGCAAGATTAGGTGGTCAAGGATGCCATCGCTTTTTGATACCATTTCCCTCAACCTACCAAGTTAGGTGTCGAAAGGTTATCTTGTTCTCATTGACGAGAACAATGATACTACGCTGGAAATAGGAAATCCGTAAGTCTTTCTGTACAAATTTTATTGGAGCCCGGTAAAAAAATATTTCGGTTCCTGCGGGGAAACCATAAATATGGTACTTGGGGCAAAGGATCTTCCGCCAAGCCAAGTGGATCAGTATCATGCCCGCTATTGGATAAGCTATCTAAAGCTGTCGACGAATCCTCAGATAGTTTTTCTGAAGAATTGTCACTGTTCGGAACAGTAGAGGAGTGATCTAAACAAACATGCAAAAAGCTGCTTTCAACATCTCAAGCTTAATCATATTTTTAATGATATTTGGATTAATCCATGCATATTTGGCATGGAAATAATGAAATTGCGCTTACGCGCCAGCCCTACGTGTCATTTGGAACAAAATATGTTTTTTAAGCTTTATAGTTATGGCCTACAGTCATTGTAAACACGTATGACTATTACAAATTTTTTTCCCGAAACTTTTTTACTATTATCTCACTTATCTCCTCTATTTTTTTAGAATGTTCTTTCCGTTTTGACTTCTTTCGGCATTTTCGTAAAGAGATACCACATCTTTGCTTAGATTTTGTTTTGATTTTAAGTGCCCTCTAGTGGCGGTTTTTAACACTACGTAGTAGTTCTGTGTTTTAATATTGGACCCTTTTCAATTTAAGTTTTTGTATTGATGTTAACGATAGAAGTATTTCTAATTATTAAATGGCCATAGACAATTACCCATATTTCCTATATATGAAGTTTGTTTTGTGAATTAGTTTCTTATTTTCCCGATTACCCGAAGGGTTACTGGTGAAAGTTGCATTTCTACACCAGGTCCTTAGTTCAGTGTTGCATTCATAGATGGCATTAGTTCCCTTCTGCGTTCATAGATGGCATTTCAGCAATTGGGTACAAAATAAGATATAGGATGGGTATCTGCTGTTGCCAGTTATATTTGGTAATGAGTTTTTAAATAAAAATATCAATTCACACTCTAACTAGAAGGGGATAGTATATTTTAAGGTGGGGTATCGTTTTGACTCCGGTACGGGTATCGGTTCCAATTCCATATTCCATTAGCTTACTTCCTGTTAACCCCGGTTGATTGGCGAAAAAGGGGGAAAGGAAGAGTCGTAGCTACTCCAGCATCCACGACAACGATCGATTCTACATCGATTGCTCTGTCACGCGTTTTAAATATCGGCAAGAAAAAATTACGACAGATGAACTTTGCTCTTCACGGACATATGATGATAATGTTGTCGGCCAAATCGAGGCAAATTCCATCCGACCTGTATTGCATTGCAGTTTGTGACGAGCACGTTGACAACGTGGTTCTGTCTTAAATTTGAAGCATAAAGGGGTGTGTCATTGTCACTATTTTAGCTAATTAAGAGCTAACATGAAACACGTTAAACGTTAGGTTCAGTGGATCATAAAGCTTGAAGTGAATTATTCCTTCCCAGATCTAGAACATCAGATGATGTTGGATGGCTGACATAATAAGGAGGAGCCTGTTTGTCATGGCCGCATGGGGCTCAAACGGGAAACACGAACACTGGTATAATAGACCCATGGTCATTTCAATAGGATGTAGACTACAGGATGATGGGAACGATTGGGAACGTCTTGATGCTTTGAATGGAAGCACGAGCTGCACGACTGCGCGAGCACGGGCGATCGCAATAATTTAAAATTAGGTGTGTGAGAAAAAAGCGCTGCTCCGTTCCCTCACACCATCTTACGACCGGCATTTTATTCTATAAATCACTAGCACGCTTTTAAAGTTCAAATAGATCAAGTATGAACTCCGCTATCAAGATTAACACAGAAAACCTGCACACGGGGGAGCGAGTGGGGAGGCTGTTGGGGGGCGGAGCCCCCCAACGGACGTCCCACGAGATCCCGCGTGTGAACGCAGTTCATTATAAATATGTATTTCATTTCTCTAATTATTTCGGCCTTTTTGTTATTACGTTATTACCTAGTTATTACACCATCCCACTCACTCTCCCGAGAAACGCAGTTCACAATATCTATATATATATTTGCCTTTTCCCAATTATTTGTTATTTCTAAATTTCTAAGTATTTTACCAATCAATCATTCTTAAATATGTGTAAAGAATATAAAGATACATTCTCCCCACTTCACCCTTCGGGTACCTTGTGGCGTGCAAACGCTACCTACAGTTTTCTACCGCCCCCTCGAATTTTGCCATAGCCATCTGTTGGTGGGAAAATTAACTAAAAAATTAAATGTTTCAAAGTCGCACTTGGGGAAAAGTCACTTCCTGCTTGTCGGTCCGATAAATCGGTAGAAGCCCTCGGTTCCCACCTAAAGGTGGGAGACACTCGGGGATAATTCTTTCTAATTTGGGAATTACCGAGACGCAGTTCCCGTGTAGATTTCTCTAAACTCGAAATAGGGAATCAGTCTCTGTGGGGAAACCATATTACGTTTAACTTTGAAAACCATTTCCGTTTTCTTTTGATTTTTTTAAATGTTTGAAAACGTGTTGAGCTAAAGCTTCATCCAAATTATTTCCCCCAAGGTTAGAATTGCCTTCCATTGCAGCAACTTCAAATACTTTGTTATCAATTTCGATAACAAAAACAGAAGTTTTCGATCCGCAAAAATCAAAAACCATAATGGTTTCCTCTTTCATATTTGATTTTAATCATAGAAAAATAATAAATACGAATATAACCTCCTTTGGGGAAGATGTACGAAGATTTTGGCAGTGGTCAACCCCTCGATGCCTTATGTGTACAGAAGCCATTATTTACCAAAAGCAATTGCTGCTGCAAAGGTTGACTGATGAGCCTTATGGTTTTTAAACCAACACCCGTTGCTGCATCAATAACAGGCACAGCCAATCTTTCATTTTGATTAAAAGTGGCCAGAATCGCTATCACCGCCTTTGAAACGTTGTAATGTAGATGAGCCACTGCAGCTTCTTTAAGTTTGCCCATTAGGAGTATTAGCAGTTTTTGGGTCGTAACGGTAATTGTTTTTTCCGGAAAATCAATGAAGTAATTCGCATTGAACGTAATATGGTACTTGGGGAAAAGAATCTTCCGCTAATTTAGCTGAATAAATAGCATCCCCACATCAGGATCAGTTTCCGGTCGTTCCAGTATTTCGTAGTAACGTGGAAATCCTCCATTGGTGCGGCGAGTGTACACGTAACTCCCTCCTGGCGAGTCGCGCATGCAAAGCACGGTGAGATCGACGCGGAGATCGTTGAGCCAGTCGAGGATGTAGACGTCGTCCGAGGAAAAGTTGGGACTGTTGGAGCATATCCCATCAACAATTTATGAGTTCTGAAATTCCGAATGGGCTCAATCCTAAGCGAGAGATTACAAAAGGTCGAGCTTGGTTTTAATTTGAAGCTCTTGATCTCCTCTACGGCGAGCTTCGTCACAAATTGAAGCTTTTGATCTCCTCTACGGGTTCTATGAATATCTTTTTGATGTTTGGCCCATGGAAAAAGGAAGCGCGAATAGAGTTTAGAGTATGTTCCATCAACAGTTTCTTACGTATCAAACTCCGAATGGGCTCAATCCTAAGAGAGAGATTACAAAAGGTCGAGCTTGGTCCCAATTTGAAGTTCTTGGTCTCTTCTACATGTTCCAAAAATATCTTTTTTTGGTCTTGCTTCTGGTATTCACAGGAACAATTTGTGTATGTTCCATCGGGAGATTAGAAAAGGTCGTACTTGGTTTCAATTTGAAGCTCTTGATCTCTTTATGAATATCTTTTTGATGTTTGGCCCATGGAAAAAGGAAGCGCGAATAGAGTTTAGAGTATGTTCCATCAACAGTTTCTTATGTTCTCAAACTCCGAATGGGCTCAATCCTAAGCGAGAGATTAGAAAAGGTCGTACTTGGTTTTAATTTGAAGCTCTTGATCTCCTCTACGGGTTCTATGAATATCTTTTTGATGTTTGGCCAATGGAAAAAGGAAGCGCGAATAGAGTTTAGAGTATGTTCCATCAACAGTTTCTTATGTTCTCAAACTCCGAATGGGCTCAATCCTAAACGAGAGATTACAAAAGGGCGAGCTTGGTCTCAATTTGAAGCTTTTGATCTCCTCTACGGGTTCTATGAATATCTTTTTGATGTTTCGCCCATGGAAAAAGGAAGCGCGAATAGAGTTTAGAGTATGTTCCATCAACAGTTTTTTATGTTCTCAAACTCCGAATGGGCTCAATCCTAAACGAGAGATTAGAAAAGGTCGTACTTGGTTTTAATTTGAAGCTCTTGATCTCCTCTACGGGTTCTATGAATATCTTTTTGATGTTTGGCCCATGGAAAAAGGAAGCGCGAATAGAGTTTAGAGTATGTTCCATCAACAGTTTCTTATGTTCTCAAACTCCGAATGGGCTCTATCCTAAACGAGAGATTAGAAAAGGTCGTACTTGGTTTTAATTTGAAGCTCTTGATCTCCTCTACGGGTTCTATGAATATCTTTTTGATGTTTGGCCAATGGGAATGTTCCATCAACAGTTTCTTATGTTCTCAAACTCCGAATGGGCTCTATCCTAAACGAGAGATTAGAAAAGGTCGTACTTGGTTTTAATTTGAAGCTCTTGATCTCCTCTACGGGTTCTATGAATATCTTTTTGATGTTTGGCCAATGGAAAAAGGAAGCGCGAATAGAGTTTAGAGTATGTTCCATCAACAGTTTCTTACGTATCAAACTCCGAATGGGCTCAATCCTAAGCGAGAGATTACAAAAGGTCGAGCTTGGTCCCAATTTGAAGCTCTTGATCTCCTCTACGGGTTCTATGAATATCTTTTTGATGTTTGGCCCATGGAAAAAGGAAGCGCGAATAGAGTTTAGAGTATGTTCCATCAACAGTTTCTTACGTATCAAACTCCGAATGGGCTCAATCCTAAGAGAGAGATTACAAAAGGTCGAGCTTGGTCCCAATTTAAAGCTCTTGGTCTCCTCTACGTGTTCCAAAAACATCTTTCTTTGGTCTTGCTTCTGGTATTCACAGGAACGATTTGTGTATGTTCCATCGGGAGATTAGAAAAGGTCGTACTTGGTTTCAATTTGAAGCTCTTGATCCCCTCTACGGGTTTTATGAATATCTTTTTGATGTTTGGCCCATGGAAAAAGGAAGCGCGAATAGAGTTTAGAGTATGTTCCATCAACAGTTTCTTATGTTCTCAAACTCCGAATGGGCTCAATCCTAAGCGAGAGATTAGAAAAGGTCGTACTTGGTTTTAATTTGAAGCTCTTGATCTCCTCTACGGGTTCTATGAATATCTTTTTGATGTTTGGCCAATGGAAAAAGGAAGCGCGAATAGAGTTTAGAGTATGTTCCATCAACAGTTTCTTATGTTCTCAAACTCCGAATGGGCTCAATCCTAAACGAGAGATTACAAAAGGGTGAGCTTGGTCTCAATTTGAAGCTTTTGATCTCCTCTACGGGTTCTATGAAAATCTTTTTGATGTTTCGCCCATGGAAAAAGGAAGCGCGAATAGAGTTTAGAGTATGTTCCATCAACAGTTTATTATGTTCTCAAACTCCGAATGGGCTCAATCCTAAACGAGAGATTAGAAAAGGTCGTACTTGGTTTTAATTTGAAGCTCTTGATCTCCTCTACGGGTTCTATGAATATCTTTTTGATGTTTGGCCCATGGAAAAAGGAAGCGCGAATAGAGTTTAGAGTATGTTCCATCAACAGTTTCTTATGTTCTCAAACTCCGAATGGGCTCTATCCTAAACGAGAGATTAGAAAAGGTCGTACTTGGTTTTAATTTGAAGCTCTTGATCTCCTCTACGGGTTCTATGAATATCTTTTTGATGTTTGGCCAATGGGAATGTTCCATCAACAGTTTCTTATGTTCTCAAACTCCGAATGGGCTCTATCCTAAACGAGAGATTAGAAAAGGTCGTACTTGGTTTTAATTTGAAGCTCTTGATCTCCTCTACGGGTTCTATGAATATCTTTTTGATGTTTGGCCAATGGAAAAAGGAAGCGCGAATAGAGTTTAGAGTATGTTCCATCAACAGTTTCTTACGTATCAAACTCCGAATGGGTTCAATCCTAAGAGAGAGATTACAAAAGGTCGAGCTTGGTCCCAATTTGAAGCTCTTGGTCTCTTCTACATGTTCCAAAAATAACTTTTTGTGGTCTTGCTTCTGGTATTCACAGGAACGATTTGTGTATGTTCCATCGGGAGATTAGAAAAGGTCGTACTTGGTTTCAATTTGAAGCTCTTGATCCCCTCTACGGGTTTTATGAATATCTTTTTGATGTTTGGCCCATGGAAAAAGGAAGCGCGAATAGAGTTTAGAGTATGTTCCATCAACAGTTTCTTATGTTCTCAAACTCCGAATGGGCTCAATCCTAAGCGAGAGATTAGAAAAGGTCGTACTTGGTTTTAATTTGAAGCTCTTGATCTCCTCTACGGGTTCTATGAATATCTTTTTGATGTTTGGCCAATGGAAAAAGGAAGCGCGAATAGAGTTTAGAGTATGTTCCATCAACAGTTTCTTATGTTCTCAAACTCCGAATGGGCTCAATCCTAAACGAGAGATTACAAAAGGGCGAGCTTGGTCTCAATTTGAAGCTTTTGATCTCCTCTACGGGTTCTATGAATATCTTTTTGATGTTTCGCCCATGGAAAAAGGAAGCGCGAATAGAGTTTAGAGTATGTTCCATCAACAGTTTCTTATGTTCTCAAACTCCGAATGGGCTCAATCCTAAACGAGAGATTAGAAAAGGTCGTACTTGGTTTTAATTTGAAGCTCTTGATCTCCTCTACGGGTTCTATGAATATCTTTTTGATGTTTGGCCCATGGAAAAAGGAAGCGCGAATAGAGTTTAGAGTATGTTCCATCAACAGTTTCTTATGTTCTCAAACTCCGAATGGGCTCTATCCTAAACGAGAGATTAGGTCGTACTTGGTTTTAATTTGAAGCTCTTGATCTCCTCTACGGGTTCTAACTCAATGGGAATGTTCCATCAACAGTTTCTTATGTTCTCAAACTCCGAATGGGCTCTATCCTAAACGAGAGATTAGAAAAGGTCGTACTTGGTTTTAATTTGAAGCTCTTGATCTCCTCTACGGGTTCTATGAATATCTTTTTGATGTTTGGCCAATGGAAAAAGGAAGCGCGAATAGAGTTTAGAGTATGTTCCATCAACAGTTTCTTATGTTCTCAAACTCCGAATGGGCTCAATCCTAAACGAGAGATTAGAAAAGGTCGTACTTGGTTTTAATTTGAAGCTCTTGGTCTCTTCTACATGTTCCAAAAATATCTTTTTTTGGTCTTGCCTCTGGTATTCACAGGAACGAGGAGATTTTTCAATTTGAAGCTCTTGATCTCCTCTACGGGTTCTATGAATATCTTTTTGATGTTTGGCCCATGGAAAAAGGAAGCGCGAATAGAGTTTAGAGTATGTTCCATCAACAGTTTCTTATGTTCTCAAACTCCGAATGGGCTCAATCCTAAACGAGAGATTAGAAAAGGTCGTACTTGGTTTTAATTTGAAGCTCTTGATCTCCTCTACGGGTTCTATGAATATCTTTTTGATGTTTGGCCAATGGAAAAAGGAAGCGCGAATAGAGTTTAGAGTATGTTCCATCAACAGTTTCTTATGTTCTCAAACTCCGAATGGGCTCAATCCTAAACGAGAGATTACAAAAGGGCGAGCTTGGTCTCAATTTGAAGCTTTTGATCTCCTCTACGGGTTCTATGAATATCTTTTTGATGTTTCGCCCATGGAAAAAGGAAGCGCGAATAGAGTTTAGAGTATGTTCCATCAACAGTTTCTTATGTTCTCAAACTCCGAATGGGCTCAATCCTAAACGAGAGATTAGAAAAGGTCGTACTTGGTTTCAATTTGAAGCTCTTGATCTCCTCTACGGGTTCTATGAATATCTTTTTGATGTTTGGCCCATGGAAAAAGGAAGCGCGAATAGAGTTTAGAGTATGTTCCATCAACAGTTTCTTATGTCTCTCAACCTCCGAATGGGCTCAATCCTAAACGAGAGATTAGAAAAGGTCGTACTTGGTTTCAATTTGAAGCTCTTGATCTCCTCTACGGGTTCTATGAATATCTTTTTGATGTTTGGCCAATGGAAAAAGGAAGCGCGAATAGAGTTTAGAGTATGTTCCATCAACAGTTTCTTATGTTCTCAAACTCCGAATGGGCTCAATCCTAAGCGAGAGATTACAAAAGGTCGAGCTTGGTCCCAATTTGAAGCTCTTGGTCTCTTCTACATGTTCCAAAAATATCTTTTTTTTGGTCTTGCCTCTGGTATTCACAGGAACGATTTGTGTATGTTCCATCAACAATTTCTTGTCTCTCAACTTCCGAATGTCCTTACTCCTGATCGCGAGATTAAAAAGGTCGTACTTGGTTCAATTTGAAGCTCTTGATCTCCTCTACGGGTTCTATGAATATCTTTTTGATGTTTGGCCCATGGAAAAAGGAAGCGCGAATAGAGTTTAGAGTATGTTCCATCAACAGTTTCTTATGTTCTCAAACTCCGAATGGGCTCAATCCTAAACGAGAGATTAGAAAAGGGCGAGCTTGGTCCCAATTTGAAGCTCTTGATCTCCTCTACGGGTTCTATGAATATCTTTTTGATGTTTGGCCAATGGAAAAAGGAAGCGCGAATAGAGTTTAGAGTATGTTCCATCAACAGTTTCTTATGTTCTCAAACTCCGAATGGGCTCAATCCTAAACGAGAGATTACAAAAGGGCGAGCTTGGTCTCAATTTGAAGCTTTTGATCTCCTCTACGGGTTCTATGAATATCTTTTTGATGTTTGGCCCATGGAAAAAGGAAGCGCGAATAGAGTTTAGAGTATGTTCCATCAACAGTTTCTTATGTTCTCAAACTCCGAATGGGCTCAATCAAAAACGAGAGATTAGAAAAGGTCGTACTTGGTTTCAATTTGAAGCTCTTGATCTCCTCTACGGGTTCTATGAATATCTTTTTGATGTTTGGCCCATGGAAAAAGGAAGCGCGAATAGAGTTTAGAGTATGTTCCATCAACAGTTTCTTACGTATCAAACTCCGAATGGGCTCAATCCTAAGCGAGAGATTACAAAAGGTCGAGCTTGGTCCCAATTTGAAGCTCTTGGTCTCTTCTACATGTTCCAAAAATATCTTTTTTTGGTCTTGCCTCTGGTATTCACAGGAACGATTTGTGTATGTTCCATCAACAATTTCTTGTCTCTCAACTTCCGAATGTCCTTACTCCTGATCGCGAGATTAAAAAAGGTCGTACTTGGTTTCAATTTGAAGCTCTTGATCTCCTCTACGGGTTCTATGAATATCTTTTTGATGTTTGGCCCATGGAAAAAGGAAGCGCGAATAGAGTTTAGAGTATGTTCCATCAACAGTTTCTTATGTTCTCAAACTCCGAATGGGCTCAATCCTAAGCGAGAGATTACAAAAGGTCGAGCTTGGTCCCAATTTGAAGCTCTTGATCTCCTCTACGGGTTCTATGAATATCTTTTTGATGTTTGGCCAATGGAAAAAGGAAGCGCGAATAGAGTTTAGAGTATGTTCCATCAACAGTTTCTTATGTTCTCAAACTCCGAATGGGCTCAATCCTAAACGAGAGATTAGAAAAGGTCGTACTTGGTTTCAATTTGAAGCTCTTGATCTCCTCTACGGGTTCTATGAATATCTTTTTGATGTTTGGCCCATGGAAAAAGGAAGCGCGAATAGAGTTTAGAGTATGTTCCATCAACAGTTTCTTATGTTCTCAAACTCCGAATGGGCTCAATCCTAAACGAGAGATTACAAAAGGTCGAGCTTGGTCTCAATTTGAAGCTTTTGATCTCCTCTACGGGTTCTATGAATATCTTTTTGATGTTTCGCCCATGGAAAAAGGAAGCGCGAATAGAGTTTAGAGTATGTTCCATCAACAGTTTCTTATGTTCTCAAACTCCGAATGGGCTCAATCCTAAACGAGAGATTAGAAAAGGTCGTACTTGGTTTCAATTTGAAGCTCTTGATCTCCTCTACGGGTTCTATGAATATCTTTTTGATGTTTGGCCCATGGAAAAAGGAAGCGCGAATAGAGTTTAGAGTATGTTCCATCAACAGTTTCTTACGTATCAAACTCCGAATGGGCTCAATCCTAAGCGAGAGATTACAAAAGGTCGAGCTTGGTCCCAATTTGAAGCTCTTGGTCTCTTCTACATGTTCCAAAAATATCTTTTTTTGGTCTTGCCTCTGGTATTCACAGGAACGATTTGTGTATGTTCCATCAACAATTTCTTGTCTCTCAACTTCCGAATGTCCTTACTCCTGATCGCGAGATTAAAAAAGGTCGTACTTGGTTTCAATTTGAAGCTCTTGATCTCCTCTACGGGTTCTATGAATATCTTTTTGATGTTTGGCCCATGGAAAAAGGAAGCGCGAATAGAGTTTAGAGTATGTTCCATCAACAGTTTCTTATGTTCTCAAACTCCGAATGGGCTCAATCCTAAACGAGAGATTACAAAAGGGCGAGCTTGGTCTCAATTTGAAGCTTTTGATCTCCTCTACGGGTTCTATGAATATCTTTTTGATGTTTCGCCCATGGAAAAAGGAAGCGCGAATAGAGTTTAGAGTATGTTCCATCAACAGTTTCTTATGTTCTCAAACTCCGAATGGGCTCAATCCTAAACGAGAGATTAGAAAAGGTCGTACTTGGTTTCAATTTGAAGCTCTTGATCTCCTCTACGGGTTCTATGAATATCTTTTTGATGTTTGGCCCATGGAAAAAGGAAGCGCGAATAGAGTTTAGAGTATGTTCCATCAACAGTTTCTTATGTTCTCAAACTCCGAATGGGCTCAATCCTAAGCGAGAGATTACAAAAGGTCGAGCTTGGTCCCAATTTGAAGCTCTTGGTCTCTTCTACATGTTCCAAAAATATCTTTTTTTGGTCTTGCCTCTGGTATTCACAGGAACGATTTGTGTATGTTCCATCAACAATTTCTTGTCTCTCAACTTCCGAATGTCCTTACTCCTGATCGCGAGATTAAAAAAGGTCGTACTTGGTTTCAATTTGAAGCTCTTGATCTCCTCTACGGGTTCTATGAATATCTTTTTGATGTTTGGCCCATGGAAAAAGGAAGCGCGAATAGAGTTTAGAGTATGTTCCATCAACAGTTTCTTATGTTCTCAAACTCCGAATGGGCTCAATCCTAAACGAGAGATTACAAAAGGTCGACTTGGTTTAATTTGAAGCTCTTGATCTCCTCTACGGGTTCTATGAATATCTTTTTGATGTTTGGCCAATGGAAAAAGGAAGCGCGAATAGAGTTTAGAGTATGTTCCATCAACAGTTTCTTATGTTCTCAAACTCCGAATGGGCTCAATCCTAAACGAGAGATTACAAAAGGGCGAGCTTGGTCTCAATTTGAAGCTTTTGATCTCCTCTACGGGTTCTATGAATATCTTTTTGATGTTTCGCCCATGGAAAAAGGAAGCGGGAATAGAGTTTAGAGTATGTTCCATCAACAGTTTCTTATGTTCTCAAACTCCGAATGGGCTCAATCCTAAACGAGAGATTAGAAAAGGTCGTACTTGGTTTCAATTTGAAGCTCTTGATCTCCTCTACGGGTTCTATGAATATCTTTTTGATGTTTGGCCCATGGAAAAAGGAAGCGCGAATAGAGTTTAGAGTATGTTCCATCAACAGTTTCTTACGTATCAAACTCCGAATGGGCTCAATCCTAAGCGAGAGATTACAAAAGGTCGAGCTTGGTCCCAATTTGAAGCTCTTGGTCTCTTCTACATGTTCCAAAAATATCTTTTTTTGGTCTTGCCTCTGGTATTCACAGGAACGATTTGTGTATGTTCCATCAACAATTTCTTGTCTCTCAACTTCCGAATGTCCTTACTCCTGATCGCGAAATTAAAAAAGGTCGTACTTGGTTTCAATTTGAAGCTCTTGATCTCCTCTACGGGTTCTATGAATATCTTTTTGATGTTTGGCCCATGGAAAAAGGAAGCGCGAATAGAGTTTAGAGTATGTTCCATCAACAGTTTCTTATGTTCTCAAACTCCGAATGGGCTCAATCCTAAACGAGAGATTACAAAAGGGCGAGCTTGGTCTCAATTTGAAGCTCTTGATCTCCTCTACGGGTTCTATGAATATCTTTTTGATGTTTGGCCCATGGAAAAAGGAAGCGCGAATAGAGTTTAGAGTATGTTCCATCAACAGTTTCTTATGTTCTCAAACTCCGAATGGGCTCAATCCTAAACGAGAGATTAGAAAAGGTCGTACTTGGTCCCAATTTGAAGCTCTTGATCTCCTCTACGGGTTCTATGAATATCTTTTTGATGTTTGGCCCATGGAAAAAGGAAGCGCGAATAGAGTTTAGAGTATGTTCCATCAACAGTTTCTTATGTTCTCAAACTCCGAATGGGCTCAATCCTAAACGAGAGATTACAAAAGGGCGAGCTTGGTCTCAATTTGAAGCTTTTGATCTCCTCTACGGGTTCTATGAATATCTTTTTGATGTTTGGCCCATGGAAAAAGGAAGCGCGAATAGAGTTTAGAGTATGTTCCATCAACAGTTTCTTATGTTCTCAAACTCCGAATGGGCTCAATCCTAAACGAGAGATTAGAAAAGGTCGTACTTGGTTTCAATTTGAAGCTCTTGATCTCCTCTACGGGTTCTATGAATATCTTTTTGATGTTTGGCCCATGGAAAAAGGAAGCGCGAATAGAGTTTAGAGTATGTTCCATCAACAGTTTCTTATGTTCTCAAACTCCGAATGGGCTCAATCCTAAACGAGAGATTAGAAAAGGTCGTACTTGGTTTCAATTTGAAGCTCTTGATCTCCTCTACGGGTTCTATGAATATCTTTTTGATGTTTGGCCCATGGAAAAAGGAAGCGCGAATAGAGTTTAGAGTATGTTCCATCAACAGTTTCTTACGTATCAAACTCCGAATGGGCTCAATCCTAAGCGAGAGATTACAAAAGGTCGAGCTTGGTCCCAATTTGAAGCTCTTGGTCTCTTCTACATGTTCCAAAAATATCTTTTTTTGGTCTTGCCTCTGGTATTCACAGGAACGATTTGTGTATGTTCCATCAACAATTTCTTGTCTCTCAACTTCCGAATGTCCTTACTCCTGATCGCGAGATTAAAAAAGGTCGTACTTGGTTTCAATTTGAAGCTCTTGATCTCCTCTACGGGTTCTATGAATATCTTTTTGATGTTTGGCCCATGGAAAAAGGAAGCGCGAATAGAGTTTAGAGTATGTTCCATCAACAGTTTCTTATGTTCTCAAACTCCGAATGGGCTCAATCCTAAACGAGAGATTACAAAAGGTCGAGCTTGGTCCCAATTTGAAGCTCTTGATCTCCTCTACGGGTTCTATGAATATCTTTTTGATGTTTGGCCAATGGAAAAAGGAAGCGCGAATAGAGTTTAGAGTATGTTCCATCAACAGTTTCTTATGTTCTCAAACTCCGAATGGGCTCAATCCTAAACGAGAGATTACAAAAGGGCGAGCTTGGTCTCAATTTGAAGCTTTTGATCTCCTCTACGGGTTCTATGAATATCTTTTTGATGTTTCGCCCATGGAAAAAGGAAGCGCGAATAGAGTTTAGAGTATGTTCCATCAACAGTTTCTTATGTTCTCAAACTCCGAATGGGCTCAATCCTAAACGAGAGATTAGAAAAGGTCGTACTTGGTTTCAATTTGAAGCTCTTGATCTCCTCTACGGGTTCTATGAATATCTTTTTGATGTTTGGCCCATGGAAAAAGGAAGCGCGAATAGAGTTTAGAGTATGTTCCATCAACAGTTTCTTACGTATCAAACTCCGAATGGGCTCAATCCTAAGCGAGAGATTACAAAAGGTCGAGCTTGGTCCCAATTTGAAGCTCTTGGTCTCTTCTACATGTTCCAAAAATATCTTTTTTTGGTCTTGCCTCTGGTATTCACAGGAACGATTTGTGTATGTTCCATCAACAATTTCTTGTCTCTCAACTTCCGAATGTCCTTACTCCTGATCGCGAGATTAAAAAAGGTCGTACTTGGTTTCAATTTGAAGCTCTTGATCTCCTCTACGGGTTCTATGAATATCTTTTTGATGTTTGGCCCATGGAAAAAGGAAGCGCGAATAGAGTTTAGAGTATGTTCCATCAACAGTTTCTTATGTTCTCAAACTCCGAATGGGCTCAATCCTAAACGAGAGATTACAAAAGGGCGAGCTTGGTCCCAATTTGAAGCCTCTTGATCTCCTCTACGGGTTCTATGAATATCTTTTTGATGTTTCGCCCATGGAAAAAGGAAGCGCGAATAGAGTTTAGAGTATGTTCCATCAACAGTTTCTTATGTTCTCAAACTCCGAATGGGCTCAATCCTAAACGAGAGATTAGAAAAGGTCGTACTTGGTTTCAATTTGAAGCTCTTGATCTCCTCTACGGGTTCTATGAATATCTTTTTGATGTTTGGCCCATGGAAAAAGGAAGCGCGAATAGAGTTTAGAGTATGTTCCATCAACAGTTTCTTATGTTCTCAAACTCCGAATGGGCTCAATCCTAAACGAGAGATTACAAAAGGGCGAGCTTGGTCTCAATTTGAAGCTTTTGATCTCCTCTACGGGTTCTATGAATATCTTTTTGATGTTTCGCCCATGGAAAAAGGAAGCGCGAATAGAGTTTAGAGTATGTTCCATCAACAGTTTCTTATGTTCTCAAACTCCGAATGGGCTCAATCCTAAACGAGAGATTAGAAAAGGTCGTACTTGGTTTCAATTTGAAGCTCTTGATCTCCTCTACGGGTTCTATGAATATCTTTTTGATGTTTGGCCCATGGAAAAGGAAGCGCGAATAGAGTTTAGAGTATGTTCCATCAACAGTTTCTTATGTTCTCAAACTCCGAATGGGCTCAATCCTAAACGAGAGATAACAAAAGGGCGAGCTTGGTCTCAATTTGAAGCTTTTGATCTCCTCTACGGGTTCTATGAATATCTTTTTGATGTTTCGCCCATGGAAAAAGGAAGCGCGAATAGAGTTTAGAGTATGTTCCATCAACAGTTTCTTATGTTCTCAAACTCCGAATGGGCTCAATCCTAAACGAGAGATTAGAAAAGGTCGTACTTGGTTTCAATTTGAAGCTCTTGATCTCCTCTACGGGTTCTATGAATATCTTTTTGATGTTTGGCCAATGGAAAAAGGAAGCGCGAATAGAGTTTAGAGTATGTTCCATCAACAGTTTCTTATGTTCTCAAACTCCGAATGGGCTCAATCCTAAACGAGAGATTACAAAAGGGCGAGCTTGGTCTCAATTTGAAGCTTTTGATCTCCTCTACGGGTTCTATGAATATCTTTTTGATGTTTCGCCCATGGAAAAAGGAAGCGCGAATAGAGTTTAGAGTATGTTCCATCAACAGTTTCTTATGTTCTCAAACTCCGAATGGGCTCAATCCTAAACGAGAGATTAGAAAAGGTCGTACTTGGTTTTAATTTGAAGCTCTTGATCTCCTCTACGGGTTCTATGAATATCTTTTTGATGTTTGGCCAATGGAAAAAGGAAGCGCGAATAGAGTTTAGAGTATGTTCCATCAACAGTTTCTTATGTTCTCAAACTCCGAATGGGCTCAATCCTAAACGAGAGATTACAAAAGGGTGAGCTTGGTCTCAATTTGAAGCTTTTGATCTCCTCTACGGGTTCTATGAAAATCTTTTTGATGTTTCGCCCATGGAAAAAGGAAGCGCGAATAGAGTTTAGAGTTTGTTCCATCAACAGTTTCTTATGTTCTCAAACTCCGAATGGGCTCAATCCTAAACGAGAGATTAGAAAAGGTCGTACTTGGTTTCAATTTGAAGCTCTTGATCTCCTCTACGGGTTCTATGAATATCTTTTTGATGTTTGGCCCATGGAAAAAGGAAGCGCGAATAGAGTTTAGAGTATGTTCCATCAACAGTTTCTTATGTTCTCAAACTCCGAATGGGCTCAATCCTAAACGAGAGATTACAAAAGGTCGTACTTGGTTTCAATTTGAAGCTCTTGATCTCCTCTACGGGTTCTATGAATATCTTTTTGATGTTTCGCCCATGGAAAAAGGAAGCGCGAATAGAGTTTAGAGTATGTTCCATCAACAGTTTCTTATGTTCTCAAACTCCGAATGGGCTCAATCCTAAACGAGAGATTAGAAAAGGTCGAACTTGGTTTTAATTTGAAGCTCTTGATCTCCTCTACGGGTTCTATGAATATCTTTTTGATGTTTGGCCAATGGAAAAAGGAAGCGCGAATAGAGTTTAGAGTATGTTCCATCAACAGTTTCTTATGTTCTCAAACTCCGAATGGGCTCAATCCTAAACGAGAGATTACAAAAGGGCGAGCTTGGTCTCAATTTGAAGCTTTTGATCTCCTCTACGGGTTCTATGAATATCTTTTTGATGTTTCGCCCATGGAAAAAGGAAGCGCGAATAGAGTTTAGAGTATGTTCCATCAACAGTTTCTTATGTTCTCAAACTCCGAATGGGCTCAATCCTAAACGAGAGATTAGAAAAGGTCGTACTTGGTTTCAATTTGAAGCTCTTGATCTCCTCTACGGGTTCTATGAATATCTTTTTGATGTTTGGCCCATGGAAAAAGGAAGCGCGAATAGAGTTTAGAGTATGTTCCATCAACAGTTTCTTACGTATCAAACTCCGAATGGGCTCAATCCTAAGCGAGAGATTACAAAAGGTCGAGCTTGGTCCCAATTTGAAGCTCTTGGTCTCTTCTACATGTTCCAAAAATATCTTTTTTTGGTCTTGCCTCTGGTATTCACAGGAACGATTTGTGTATGTTCCATCAACAATTTCTTGTCTCTCAACTTCCGAATGTCCTTACTCCTGATCGCGAGATTAAAAAAGGTCGTACTTGGTTTCAATTTGAAGCTCTTGATCTCCTCTACGGGTTCTATGAATATCTTTTTGATGTTTGGCCCATGGAAAAAGGAAGCGCGAATAGAGTTTAGAGTATGTTCCATCAACAGTTTCTTATGTTCTCAAACTCCGAATGGGCTCAATCCTAAACGAGAGATTAGAAAAGGTCGTACTTGGTGTTAATTTGAAGCTCTTGATCTCCTCTACGGGTTCTATGAATATCTTTTTGATGTTTGGCCCATGGAAAAAGGAAGCGCGAATAGAGTTTAGAGTTTGTTCCATCAACAGTTTCTTATGTTCTCAAACTCCGAATGGGCTCAATCCTAAACGAGAGATTACAAAAGGGCGAGCTTGGTCTCAATTTGAAGCTTTTGATCTCCTCTACGGGTTCTATGAATATCTTTTTGATGTTTCGCCCATGGAAAAAGGAAGCGCGAATAGAGTTTAGAGTATGTTCCATCAACAGTTTCTTATGTTCTCAAACTCCGAATGGGCTCAATCCTAAACGAGAGATTAGAAAAGGTCGTACTTGGTTTTAATTTGAAGCTCTTGATCTCCTCTACGGGTTCTATGAATATCTTTTTGATGTTTGGCCAATGGAAAAAGGAAGCGCGAATAGAGTTTAGAGTATGTTCCATCAACAGTTTCTTATGTTCTCAAACTCCGAATGGGCTCAATCCTAAACGAGAGATTACAAAAGGTCGAGCTTGGTCTCAATTTGAAGCTCTTGATCTCCTCTACGGGTTCTATGAATATCTTTTTGATGTTTGGCCAATGGAAAAAGGAAGCGCGAATAGAGTTTAGAGTATGTTCCATCAACAGTTTCTTATGTTCTCAAACTCCGAATGGGCTCAATCCTAAACGAGAGATTACAAAAGGGCGAGCTTGGTCTCAATTTGAAGCTTTTGATCTCCTCTACGGGTTCTATGAATATCTTTTTGATGTTTCGCCCATGGAAAAAGGAAGCGCGAATAGAGTTTAGAGTATGTTCCATCAACAGTTTCTTATGTTCTCAAACTCCGAATGGGCTCAATCCTAAACGAGAGATTAGAAAAGGTCGTACTTGGTTTTAATTTGAAGCTCTTGATCTCCTCTACGGGTTCTATGAATATCTTTTTGATGTTTGGCCAATGGAAAAAGGAAGCGCGAATAGAGTTTAGAGTATGTTCCATCAACAGTTTCTTATGTTCTCAAACTCCGAATGGGCTCAATCCTAAGCGAGAGATTACAAAAGGTCGAGCTTGGTCCCAATTTGAAGCTCTTGATCTCCTCTACGGGTTCTATGAATATCTTTTTGATGTTTCGCCCATGGAAAAAGGAAGCGCGAATAGAGTTTAGAGTATGTTCCATCAACAGTTTCTTATGTTCTCAAACTCCGAATGGGCTCAATCCTAAACGAGAGATTACAAAAGGGCGAGCTTGGTCTCAATTTGAAGCTCTTGATCTCCTCTACGGGTTCTATGAATATCTTTTTGATGTTTCGCCCATGGAAAAAGGAAGCGCGAATAGAGTTTAGAGTATGTTCCATCAACAGTTTCTTATGTTCTCAAACTCCGAATGGGCTCAATCCTAAACGAGAGATTAGAAAAGGTCGTACTTGGTTTCAATTTGAAGCTCTTGATCTCCTCTACGGGTTCTATGAATATCTTTTTGATGTTTGGCCAATGGAAAAAGGAAGCGCGAATAGAGTTTAGAGTATGTTCCATCAACAGTTTCTTATGTTCTCAAACTCCGAATGGGCTCAATCCTAAACGAGAGATTACAAAAGGGCGAGCTTGGTCTCAATTTGAAGCTTTTGATCTCCTCTACGGGTTCTATGAATATCTTTTTGATGTTTCGCCCATGGAAAAAGGAAGCGCGAATAGAGTTTAGAGTATGTTCCATCAACAGTTTCTTATGTTCTCAAACTCCGAATGGGCTCAATCCTAAACGAGAGATTAGAAAAGGTCGTACTTGGTTTTAATTTGAAGCTCTTGATCTCCTCTACGGGTTCTATGAATATCTTTTTGATGTTTGGCCAATGGAAAAAGGAAGCGCGAATAGAGTTTAGAGTATGTTCCATCAACAGTTTCTTATGTTCTCAAACTCCGAATGGGCTCAATCCTAAACGAGAGATTACAAAAGGGCGAGCTTGGTCTCAATTTGAAGCTTTTGATCTCCTCTACGGGTTCTATGAATATCTTTTTGATGTTTGGCCAATGGAAAAAGGAAGCGCGAATAGAGTTTAGAGTATGTTCCATCAACAGTTTCTTATGTTCTCAAACTCCGAATGGGCTCAATCCTAAACGAGAGATTACAAAAGGGCGAGCTTGGTCTCAATTTGAAGCTTTTGATCTCCTCTACGGGTTCTATGAATATCTTTTTGATGTTTCGCCCATGGAAAAAGGAAGCGCGAATAGAGTTTAGAGTATGTTCCATCAACAGTTTCTTATGTTCTCAAACTCCGAATGGGCTCAATCCTAAACGAGAGATTAGAAAAGGTCGTACTTGGTTTCAATTTGAAGCTCTTGATCTCCTCTACGGGTTCTATGAATATCTTTTTGATGTTTGGCCAATGGAAAAAGGAAGCGCGAATAGAGTTTAGAGTATGTTCCATCAACAGTTTCTTATGTTCTCAAACTCCGAATGGGCTCAATCCTAAACGAGAGATAACAAAAGGGCGAGCTTGGTCTCAATTTGAAGCTTTTGATCTCCTCTACGGGTTCTATGAATATCTTTTTGATGTTTCGCCCATGGAAAAAGGAAGCGCGAATAGAGTTTAGAGTATGTTCCATCAACAGTTTCTTATGTTCTCAAACTCCGAATGGGCTCAATCCTAAACGAGAGATTACAAAATGGGCGAGCTTGGTCTCAATTTGAAGCTTTTGATCTCCTCTACGGGTTCTATGAATATCTTTTTGATGTTTCGCCCATGGAAAAAGGAAGCGCGAATAGAGTTTAGAGTATGTTCCATCAACAGTTTCTTATTTTCTCAAACTCCGAATGGGCTCAATCCTAAACGAGAGATTAGAAAAGGTCGTACTTGGTTTTAATTTGAAGCTCTTGATCTCCTCTACGGGTTCTATGAATATCTTTTTGATGTTTGGCCAATGGAAAAAGGAAGCGCGAATAGAGTTTAGAGTATGTTCCATCAACAGTTTCTTATGTTCTCAAACTCCGAATGGGCTCAATCCTAAACGAGAGATTACAAAAGGTCGAGCTTGGTCTCAATTTGAAGCTTTTGATCTCCTCTACGGGTTCTATGAATATCTTTTTGATGTTTCGCCCATGGAAAAAGGAAGCGCGAATAGAGTTTAGAGTATGTTCCATCAACAGTTTCTTATGTTCTCAAACTCCGAATGGGCTCAATCCTAAACGAGAGATTACAAAAGGGCGAGCTTGGTCTCAATTTGAAGCTTTTGATCTCCTCTACGGGTTCTATGAATATCTTTTTGATGTTTCGCCCATGGAAAAAGGAAGCGCGAATAGAGTTTAGAGTATGTTCCATCAACAGTTTCTTATGTTCTCAAACTCCGAATGGGCTCAATCCTAAACGAGAGATTAGAAAAGGTCGTACTTGGTTTTAATTTGAAGCTCTTGATCTCCTCTACGGGTTCTATGAATATCTTTTTGATGTTTGGCCAATGGAAAAAGGAAGCGCGAATAGAGTTTAGAGTATGTTCCATCAACAGTTTCTTATGTTCTCAAACTCCGAATGGGCTCAATCCTAAACGAGAGATTAGAAAAGGTCGTACTTGATTTTAATTTGAAGCTCTTGATCTCCTCTACGGGTTCTATGAATATCTTTTTGATGTTTGGCCAATGGAAAAAGGAAGCGCGAATAGAGTTTAGAGTATGTTCCATCAACAGTTTCTTATGTTCTCAAACTCCGAATGGGCTCAATCCTAAACGAGAGATTAGAAAAGGTCGTACTTGGTTTTAATTTGAAGCTCTTGATCTCCTCTACGGGTTCTATGAATATCTTTTTGATGTTTGGCCAATGGAAAAAGGAAGCGCGAATAGAGTTTAGAGTATGTTCCATCAACAGTTTCTTATGTTCTCAAACTCCGAATGGGCTCAATCCTAAACGAGAGATTACAAATGGGCGAGCTTGGTCTCAATTTGAAGCTTTTGATCTCCTCTACGGGTTCTATGAATATCTTTTTGATGTTTCGCCCATGGAAAAAGGAAGCGCGAATAGAGTTTAGAGTATGTTCCATCAACAGTTTCTTACGTATCAAACTCCGAATGGGCTCAATCCTAAGCGAGAGATTACAAAAGGTCGAGCTTGGTCCCAATTTGAAGCTCTTGGTCTCTTCTACATGTTCCAAAAATATTTTTTTTTGGTCTTGCCTCTGGTATTCACAGGAACGATTTCTGTATGTTCCATCACTAATTTCTTGTCTCTCAACTTCCGAATGACCTTACTCCTGATTGCGAGATTAAAAAAGGTCGTACTTGGTTTCAATTTGAAGCTCTTGATCTCCTCTACGGGTTCTATGAATATCTTTTTGATGTTTGGCCAATGGAAAAAGGAAGCGCGAATAGAGTTTAGAGTATGTTCCATCAACAGTTTCTTATGTTCTCAAACTCCGAATGGGCTCAATCCTAAACGAGAGATTAGAAAAGGTCGTACTTGGTTTTAATTTGAAGCTCTTGATCTCCTCTACGGGTTCTATGAATATCTTTTTGATGTTTGGCCAATGGAAAAAGGAAGCGCGAATAGAGTTTAGAGTATGTTCCATCAACAGTTTCTTACGTATCACGGTGTCTATGAAGTTGAAGAACGGTGTCTTTGAAAAGAGACACTTTGCAATCCTTGCTGAGCAAACCACCGGCTTTACATACGCACGATATTTTAGAAGCACCTACACGAGAACTAAGTCTTCAAAATGAGACCAAATACGTCCTTCTATCTCCTCGCCTTCTTTGTAAATCGGCGTCAGAAGTTGAAAAACGGTGTCTTTGAAACAAGAAACTTTGCAATCCTTGCTGAGCAATTCACAGGCTTTACATACGCACGATATTTTAAGAGTACCTACACGAGAACTAAGGCTTCAAAATGAGACCAAGTACGTCCTTCTATCTCCTCGCCTTCTTTGTAAATCGGCGTCAGAAGTTGAAAAACGGTGTCTTTGAAACAAGAAACTTTGAAATTCTTGCTGAGCAAACCACAGGCTTTACATACGCACGATATTTTAGGAGGATCTACACGAGAACTAAGGCTTCAAAATGAGACCAAATACGTTCTTCTATCTCCTTGCCTTCTTTGTAAATCGGCGTCAGAAGTTGAAGAACGGTGTCTATGAAGTTGAAGAACGGTGTCTTTGAAACAAGAAACTTTGCAATCCTTGCTGAGCAATTCACAGGCTTTACATACGCACGATATTTTAAGAGTATCTACACGAGAACTAAGGCTTCAAAATGAGACCAAGTACGTCCTTCTATCTCCTTGCCTTCTTTGTAAATCGGCGTCAGAAGTTGAAGAACGGTGTCTATGAAGTTGAAGAACGGTGTCTTTGAAACAAGAAACTTTGCAATCCTTGCTGAGCAATTCACAGGCTTTACATACGCACGATATTTTAGGAGCACCTATACGAGAACTAAGGCTTCAAAATGAGACCAAGTACGTCCTTCTATCTCCTCGCCTTCTTCAGAAGTAAATCGGCGTAAGAAGTTGAAGAACGGTGTCTTTGAAAAGAGAAACTTTGCAATCCTGGCTGAGCAAACCACAGGCTTTACATACGCACGATATTTTAAGAGTATCTACACGAGAACTAAGGCTTCAAAATGAGACCAAATACGTCCTTCTATCTCCTCGCCTTCTTTGTATATCGGCGTCAGAAGTTGAAAAACGGTGTCTTTGAAACAAGAAACTTTGCAATCCTTGCTGAGCAAACCACAGGCTTTACATACGCACGATATTTTAGGAGGATCTACACGAGAACAAAGGCTTCAAAATAAGACCAAGTACGTCCTTCTATCTCCTCGCCTTCTTTGTAAATAGGCTTCAGAAGTTGAAGAACGGTGTCATTGAAAAGAGAAACTTTGCAATCCTTGCTGAGCAATTCACAGGCTTTACATACGCACGATATTTTAAGAGTATCTACACGAGAACTAAGGCTTCAAAATGAGACCAAATACGTTCTTCTATCTCCTTGCCTTCTTTGTAAATCGGCGTCAGAAGTTGAAGAACGGTGTCTATGAAGTTGAAGAACGGTGTCTTTGAAACAAGAAACTTTGCAATCCTTGCTGAGCAATTCACAGGCTTTACATACGCACGATATTTTAGGAGCACCTATACGAGAACTAAGGCTTCAAAATGAGACCAAGTACGTCCTTCTATCTCCTCGCCTTCTTTGTAAATCGGCGTCAGAAGTTGAAGAACGGTGTATATGAATTTGAAGAACGGTGTCTTTGAAACAAGAAACTTTGCAATCCTTGCTGAGCAATTCACAGGCTTTACATACGCACGATATTTTAGGAGCACCTATACGAGAACTAAGGCTTCAAAATGAGACCAAGTACGTCCTTCTATCTCCTCGCCTTCTTTGTAAATAGGCGTCAGAAGTTGAAAAACGGTGTCTTTGAAACAAGAAACTTTGAAATTGATGCTGAGCAAACCACAGGCTTTACATACGCACGATATTTTAAGAGTATCTACACGAGAACTAAGGCTTCAAAATGAGACCAAATACGTCCTTCTATCTCCTCGCCTTCTTTGTAAATCGGCGTAAGAAGTTGAAAAACAGTGTCTTTGAAACAAGATTCTTTGAAATTCATGCTGAGCAAACCACAGGCTTTACATACGCACGATATTTTAGGAGGATCTACACGAGAATTAAGGCTTCAAAATGAGACCAAATACGTCCTTCTATCTCCTTGCCTTCTTTGTAAATCGGCGTCAGAAGTTGAAGAACGGTGTCTATGAAGTTGAAGAACGGTGTCTTTGAAACAAGAAACTTTGCAATCCTTGCTGAGCAATTCACAGGCTTTACATACGCACGATATTTTAGGAGCACCTACACGAGAACTAAGGCTTCAAAATGAGACCAAGTACGTCCTTCTATCTCCTCGCCTTCTTTGTATATCGGCGTCAGAAGTTGAAGAACGGTGTCTATGAAGTTGAAGAACGGTGTCTTTAAAAAGAGAAACCTTGCAATCCTGGCTGAGCAAACCACAGGCTTTACATACGCACGATATTTTAAGAGTACCTACACGAGAACTAAGGCTTCAAAATGAGACCAAATACGTCCTTCTATCTCCTCGCCTTCTTTGTATATCGGCGTCAGAAGTTGAAGAACGGTGTCTATGAAGTTGAAGAACGGTGTCTTTGAAACAAGAAACTTTGCAATCCTTGCTGAGCAATTCACAGGCTTTACATACGCACGATATTTTAGGAGCACCTAAACGAGAACTAAGGCTTCAAAATGAGACCAAGTACGTCCTTCTATCTCCTCGCCTTCTTTGTAAATCGGCGTCAGAAGTTGAAGAACGGTGTCTTTGAAAAGAGAAACTTTGCAATCCTGGCTGAGCAAACCACAGGCTTTACATACGCACGATATTTTAAGAGTACCTACACGAGAACTAAGGCTTCAAAATGAGACCAAATACGTCCTTCTATCTCCTCGCCTTCTTTGTATATCGGCGTCAGAAGTTGAAGAACGGTGTCTATGAAGTTGAAGAACGGTGTCTTTGAAACAAGAAACCTTGCAATCCTTGCTGAGCAATTCACAGGCTTTACATACGCACGATATTTTAGGAGGATCTACACGAGAATTAAGGCTTCAAAATGAGACCTAATACGTCCTTCTATCTCCTTGCCTTCTTTGTAAATCGGCGTCAGAATTTGAAGAACGGTGTCTTTGAAACAATTAAATTTGCAATCCTAGCTGAGCAAACCACAGGCTTTACATACGCACGATATTTTAGGAGCACCTACACGAGAACTAAGGCTTAAAAAAATGAGACCAAGTACGTCCTTCTATCTCCTCGCCTTCTTTGTATATCGGCGTCAGAAGTTGAAGAACGGTGTCTATGAAGTTGAAGAACGGTGTCTTTGAAAAGAGAAACTTTGCAATCCTGGCTGAGCAAACCACAGGCTTTACATACGCACGATATTTTAAGAGTATCTACACGAGAACTAAGGCTTCAAAATGAGACCAAGTACGTCCTTTTATCTCCTCGCCTTCTTTGTATATCGGCGTCAGAAGTTGAAGAACGGTGTCTATGAAGTTGAAGAACGGTGTCTTTGAAACAAGAAACTTTGCAATCCTTGCTGAGCAAACCACAGGCTTTACATACGCACGATATTTTAAGAGTACCTACACGAGAACTAAGGCTTCAAAATGAGACCAAATACGTCCTTCTATCTCCTTGCCTTCTTTGTAAATCGGCGTCAGAAGTTGAAGAACGGTGTCTATGAAGTTGAAGAACGGTGTCTTTGAAACAAGAAACTTTGCAATCCTTGCTGAGCAATTCACAGGCTTTACATACGCACGATATTTTAGGAGCACCTACACGAGAACTAAGGCTTCAAAATGAGACCAAGTACGTCCTTCTATCTCCTCGCCTTCTTTGTAAATAGGCGTCAGAAGTTGAAGAACGGTGTCTTTGAAAAGAGAAACTTTGCAATCCTGGCTGAGCAAACCACAGGCTTTACATACGCACGATATTTTAGGAGTATCTACACGAGAACTAAGGCTTCAAAATGAGACCAAATACGTCCTTCTATCTCCTCGCCTTCTTTGTAAATCGGCGTCAGAATTTGAAGAACGGTGTCTATGAAGTTGAAGAACGGTGTCTTTGAAATAAGAAACTTTGCAATCCTTGCTGAGCAATTCACAGGCTTTACATACGCACGATATTTTAGGAGGATCTACACGAGAACTAAGGCTTCAAAATGAGACCAAGTACGTCCTTCTATCTCCTCGCCTTCTTTGTAAATAGGCGTCAGAAGTTGAAGAACGGTGTCTTTGAAAAGAGAAACTTTGCAATCCTGGCTGAGCAAACCACAGGCTTTACATACGCACGATATTTTAAGAGTACCTACACGAGAACTAAGGCTTCAAAATGAGACCAAATACGTCCTTCTATCTCCTCGCCTTCTTTGTATATCGGCGTCAGAAGTTGAAGAACGGTGTCTATGAAGTTGAAGAACGGTGTCTTTGAAATGAGAAACTTTGCAATCCTGGCTGAGCAAACCACAGGCTTTACATACGCACGATATTTTAGGAGCACCTACACGAGAACTTAGGCTTCAAAATGAGACCAAGTACGTCCTTCTATCTCCTCGCCTTCTTTGTATATCGGCGTCAGAAGTTGAAGAACGGTGTCTATGAAGTTGAAGAACGGTGTCTTTGAAAAGAGAAACTTTGCAATCCTGGCTGAGCAAACCACAGGCTTTACATACGCACGATATTTTAGGAGGATCTACACGAGAACTAAGGCTTCAAAATGAGACCAAGTACGTCCTTCTATCTCCTCGCCTTCTTCAGAAGTTGAAGAACGGTGTCTATGAAGTTGAAGAACGGTGTCTTTGAAAAGAGAAACTTTGCAATCCTGGCTGAGCAAACCACAGGCTTTACATACGCACGATATTTTAAGAGTATCTACACGAGAACTAAGGCTTCAAAATGAGACCAAATACGTCCTTCTATCTCCTCGCCTTCTTTGTATATCGGCGTCAGAAGTTGAAGAACGGTGTCTATGAAGTTGAAGAACGGTGTCTTTGAAACAAGAAACTTTGCAATCCTTGCTGAGCAATTCACAGGCTTTACATACGCACGATATTTTAAGAGTATCTACACGAGAACTAAGGCTGCAAAATGAGACCAAATACGTCCTTCTATCTCCTCGCCTTCTTTGTATATCGGCGTCAGAAGTTGAAGAACGGTGTCTATGAAGTTGAAGAACGGTGTCTTTGAAAAGAGAAACTTTGCAATCCTGGCTGAGCAAACCACAGGCTTTACATACGCACGATATTTTAGGAGCACCTACACGAGAACTAAGGCTTCAAAATGAGACCAAGTACGTCCTTCTATCTCCTCGCCTTCGTTGTATATCGGCGTCAGAAGTTGAAGAACGGTGTCTATGAAGTTGAAGAACGGTGTCTTTGAAAAGAGAAACTTTGCAATCCTGGCTGAGCAAACCACAGGCTTTACATACGCACGATATTTTAAGAGTATCTACACGAGAACTAAGGCTTCAAAATGAGACCAAATACGTCCTTCTATCTCCTCGCCTTCTTTGTATATCGGCGTCAGAAGTTGAAGAACGGTGTCTATGAAGTTGAAGAACGGTGTCTTTGAAACAAGAAACTTTGCAATCCTTGCTGAGCAAACCACAGGCTTTACATACGCACGATATTTTAAGAGTATCTACACGAGAACTAAGGCTTCAAAATGAGACCAAATACGTCCTTCTATCTCCTCGCCTTCTTTGTATATCGGCGTCAGAAGTTGAAGAACGGTGTCTATGAAGTTGAAGAACGGTGTCTTTGAAAAGAGAAACTTTGCAATCCTGGCTGAGCAAACCACAGGCTTTACATACGCACGATATTTTCAGAGTACCTACACGAGAACTAAGGCTTCAAAATGAGACCAAATACGTCCTTCTATCTCCTCGCCTTCTTCAGAAGTTGAAGAACGGTGTCTATGAAAGTGAAGAACGGTGTCTTTGAAAAGAGAAACTTTGCAATCCTGGCTGAGCAAACCACAGGCTTTACATACGCACGATATTTTAGGAGCACCTACCCGAGAACTAAGGCTTCAAAATGAGACCAAATACGTCCTTCTATCTCCTCGCCTTCTTTGTAAATCGGCGTCAGAAGTCTATGAAGTTGAAGAACGGTGTCTTTGAAACAAGAAACTTTGCAATCCTTGCTGAGCTAATTCACAGGCTTTACATACGCACGATATTTTAAGAGTATCTACACGAGAACTAAGGCTTCAAAATGAGACCAACTACGTCCTTCTATCTCCTGCCTTCTTTGTAAATCGGCGTCAGAAGTTGAAGAACGGTGTCTATGAAGTTGAAGAACGGTGTCTTTGAAACAAGAAACTTTGCAATCCTTGCTGAGCAATTCACAGGCTTTACATACGCACGATATTTTAGGAGCACCTACACGAGAACTAAGGCTTCAAAATGAGACCAAGTACGTCCTTCTATCTCCTCGCCTTCTTTGTAAATCGGCGTCAGAATTTGAAGAACGGTGTCTATGAAGTTGAAGAACGGTGTCTTTGAAATAAGAAACTTTGCAATCCTTGCTGAGCGTTTCACAGGCTTTACATACGCACGATATTTTAGGAGGATCTACACGAGAACTAAGGCTTCAAAATGAGACCAAGTACGTCCTTCTATCTCCTAGCCTTCTTTGTAAATCGGCGTCAGAAGTTGAAGAACGGTGTCTATGAAGTTGAAGAACGGTGTCTTTGAAACAAGAAACTTTGCAATCCTTGCTGAGCAAACCACAGGCTTTACATACGCACGATATTTTAGGAGCACCTATACGAGAACTAAGGCTTAAAAAATGAGACCAAGTACGTCCTTCTATCTCCTCGCCTTCTTTGTAAATAAGCGTCAGAAGTTGAAGAACGGTGTCTATGAAGTTGAAGAACGGTGTCTTTGAAACAAGAAACTTTTCAATCCTTGCTGAGCGAACCACAGGCTTTACATACGCACGATATTTTAGGAGCACCTACACGAGAACTTAGGCTTCAAAATGAGACCAAGTACGTCCTTCTATCTCCTCGCCTTCTTTGTAAATCGGCGTCAGAAGTTGAAAAACAGTGTCTTTGAAACAAGAAACTTTGCAATCCTTGCTGAGCAATTCACAGGCTTTACATACGCACGATATTTTAGGAGCACCTATACGAGAACTAAGGCTTCAAAATGAGACCAAGTACGTCCTTCTATCTCCTCGCCTTCTTTGTAAATCGGCGTAATGAAGTTGAAGAACGGTGTCTTTGAAACAAGAAACTTTGCAATCCTTGCTGAGTAATTCACAGGCTTTACATACGCACGATATTTTAGGAGCACCTATACGAGAACTAAGGCTTCAAAATGAGACCAAGTACGTCCTTCTATCTCCTCGCCTTCTTTGTAAATAGGCGTCAGAAGTTGAAAAACGGTGTCTTTGAAGAAACTTTGAAATTGATGCTGAGCAAACCACAGGCTTTACATACGCACGATATTTTAGGAGTACCTACACAAGAACTTAGGCTTCAAAATGAGACCAAATACGTCCTTCTATCTCCTCGCCTTCTTTGTAAATCGGCGTCAGAAGTTGAAAAACAGTGTCTTTGAAACAAGAAACTTTGAAATTCATGCTGAGCAAACCACAGGCTTTACATACGCACGATATTTTAGGAGGATTTACACGAGAATTAAGGCTTCAAAATGAGACCAAATACGTCCTTCTATCTCCTCGCCTTCTTTGTAAATCGGCGTCAGAAGTTGAAGAACGGTGTCCATGAAGTTGAAGAACGGTGTCTTTGAAACAAGAAACTTTGCAATCCTTGCTGAGCAATTCACAGGCTTTACATACGCACGATATTTTCGGAGCACCTAAACGAGAACTAAGGCTTCAAAATGAGACCAAGTACGTCCTTCTATCTCCTCGCCTTCTTTGTAAATAGGTCAGAAGTTGAAGAACGGTGTCTTTGAAAAGAGAAACTTTGCAATCCTGGCTGAGCAAACCACAGGCTTTACATACGCACGATATTTTAAGAGTACCTACACGAGAACTAAGGCTTCAAAATGAGACCAAATACGTCCTTCTATCTCCTCGTCTTCTTTGTAAATCGGCGTCAGAAGTTGAAGAACGGTGTCTATGAAGTTGAAGAACGGTGTCTTTGAAACAAGAAACTTTGCAATCCTGGCTGAGCAAACCACAGGCTTTACATACTCACGATATTTTAGGAGCACCTATACGAGAACTAAGGCTTCAAAATGAGACCAAGTACGTCCTTCTATCTCCTCGCCTTCTTTGTAAATAGGCGTCAGAAGTTGAAGAACGGTGTCTATGAAGTTGAAGAACGGTGTCTTTGAAAAGAGAAACTTTGCAATCCTGGCTGAGCAAACCACAGGCTTTACATACGCACGATATTTTAGGAGCACCTATACGAGAACTAAGGCTTCAAAATGAGACCAAGTACGTCCTTCTATCTCCTCGCCTTCTTCAGAAGTTGAAGAACGGTGTCTATGAAAGTGAAGAACGGTGTCTTTGAAAAGAGAAACTTTGCAATCCTGGCTGAGCAAACCACAGGCTTTACATACGCACGATATTTTAAGAGTATCTACACGAGAACTAAGGCTTCAAAATGAGACCAAATACGTTCTTCTATCTCCTCGCCTTCTTTGTAAATAGGCGTCAGAAGTTGAAGAACGGTGTCTATGAAGTTGAAGAACGGTGTCTTTGAAACAAGAAACTTTGCAATCCTTGCTGAGCAAACCACAGGCTTTACATACGCACGATATTTTAAGAGTATCTACACGAGAACTAAGGCTTCAAAATGAGACCAAATACGTCCTTCTATCTCCTCGCCTTCTTTGTATATCGGCGTCAGAAGTTGAAGAACGGTGTCTATGAAGTTGAAGAACGGTGTCTTTGAAATAAGAAACTTTTCAATCCTTGCTGAGCGAACCACAGGCTTTACATACGCACGATATTTTAGGAGGACCTACACGAGAACTAAGGCTTCAAAATGAGACCAAATACGTCCTTCTATCTCCTCGCCTTCTTTGTAAATCGGCGTCAGAAGTTGAAAAACAGTGTCTTTGAAACAAGAAACTTTGCAATCCTTGCTGAGCAATTCACAGGCTTTACATACGCACGATATTTTAGGAGCACCTATACGAGAACTAAGGCTTCAAAATGAGACCAAGTACGTCCTTCTATCTCCTCGCCTTCTTTGTAAATCGGCGTCAGAAGTTGAAGAACGGTGTCTATGAAGTTGAAGAACGGTGTCTTTGAAACAAGAAACTTTGCAATCCTTGCTGAGCTAACCACAGGCTTTACATACGCACGATATTTTAGGAGCACCTACACGAGAACTAAGGCTTCAAAATGAGACCAAGTACGTCCTTCTATCTCCTCGCCTTCTTTGTAAATAGGCGTCAGAAGTTGAAAAACGGTGTCTTTGAAACAAGAAACTTTGAAATTGATGCTGAGTAAACCACAGGCTTTACAACGCACGATATTTTAGGAGTCTACACAAGAACTTAGGCTTCAAAATGAGACCAAATACGTCCTTCTATCTCCTCGCCTTCTTTGTAAATCGGCGTCAGAAGTTGAAAAACAGTGTCTTTGAAACAAGAAACTTTGAAATTCATGCTGAGCAAACCACAGGCTTTACATACGCACGATATTTTAGGAGGATCTACACGAGAATTAAGGCTTCAAAATGAGACCAAATACGTCCTTCTATCTCCTCGCCTTCTTTGTAAATCGGCGTAAGAAGTTGAAGAACGGTGTCTTTGAAACAAGAAACTTTGCAATCCTTGCTGAGCAATTCACAGGCTTTACATACGCACGATATTTTCGGAGCACCTAAACGAGAACTAAGGCTTCAAAATGACACCAAGTACGTCCTTCTATCTCCTCGCCTTCTTTGTAAATAGGCTTCAGAAGTTGAAGAACGGTGTCATTGAAAAGAGAAACTTTGCAATCCTGGCTGAGCAAACCACAGGCTTTACATACGCACGATATTTTAAGAGTACCTACACGAGAACTAAGGCTTCAAAATGATACCAAATACGTCCTTCTATCTTCTCGTCTTCTTTGTAAATCGGCGTCAGAAGTTGAAGAACGGTGTCTATGAAGTTGAAGAACGGTGTCTTTGAAACAAGAAACTTTGCAATCCTGGCTGAGCAAACCACAGGCTTTACATACGCACGATATTTTAGGAGCACCTATACGAGAACTAAGGCTTCAAAATGAGACCAAGTACGTCCTTCTATCTCCTCGCCTTCTTTGTAAATCGGCGTCAGAATTTGAAGAACGGTGTCTATGAAGTTGAAGAACGGTGTCTTTGAAAAGAGAAACTTTGCAATCCTGGCTGAGCAAACCACAGGCTTTACATACGCACGATATTTTAGGAGCACCTATACGAGAACTAAGGCTTCAAAATGAGACCAAGTACGTCCTTCTATCTCCTCGCCTTCTTCAGAAGTTGAAGAACGGTGTCTATGAAAGTGAAGAACGGTGTCTTTGAAAAGAGAAACTTTGCAATCCTGGCTGAGCAAACCACAGGCTTTACATACGCACGATATTTTAAGAGTATCTACACGAGAACTAAGGCTTCAAAATGAGACCAAATACGTTCTTCTATCTCCTTGCCTTCTTTGTAAATCGGCGTCAGAAGTTGAAGAACGGTGTCTATGAAGTTGAAGAACGGTGTCTTTGAAACAAGAAACTTTGCAATCCTTGCTGAGCAATTCACAGGCTTTACATACGCACGATATTTTAAGAGTATCTACACGAGAACTAAGGCTTCAAAATGAGACCAAATACGTTCTTCTATCTCCTTGCCTTCTTTGTAAATCGGCGTCAGAAGTTGAAGAACGGTGTCTATGAAGTTGAAGAACGGTGTCTTTGAAACAAGAAACTTTGCAATCCTTGCTGAGCAATTCACAGGCTTTACATACGCACGATATTTTCGGAGCACCTAAACGAGAACTAAGGCTTCAAAATGACACCAAGTACGTCCTTCTATCTCCTCGCCTTCTTTGTAAATAGGCTTCAGAAGTTGAAGAACGGTGTCATTGAAAAGAGAAACTTTGCAATCCTGGCTGAGCAAACCACAGGCTTTACATACGCACGATATTTTAAGAGTACCTACACGAGAACTAAGGCTTCAAAATGATACCAAATACGTCCTTCTATCTCCTCGTCTTCTTTGTAAATCGGCGTCAGAAGTTGAAGAACGGTGTCTATGAAGTTGAAGAACGGTGTCTTTGAAACAAGAAACTTTGCAATCCTTGCTGAGCAATTCACAGGCTTTACATACGCACGATATTTTCGGAGCACCTATACGAGAACTAAGGCTTCAAAATGAGACCAAGTACGTCCTTCTATCTCCTCGCCTTCTTTGTAAATCGTCGTCAGAAGTTGAAAAACGGTGTCTTTGAAACAAGAAACTTTGCAATCCTGGCTGAGCAAACCACAGGCTTTACATACTCACGATATTTTAGGAGCACCTATACGAGAACTAAGGCTTCAAAATGAGACCAAGTACGTCCTTCTATCTCCTCGCCTTCTTTGTAAATAGGCGTCAGAAGTTGAAGAACGGTGTCTATGAAGTTGAAGAACGGTGTCTTTAAAAAGAGAAACCTTGCAATCCTGGCTGAGCAAACCACAGGCTTTACATACGCACGATATTTTCAGAGTACCTACACGAGAACTAAGGCTTCAAAATGAGACCAAATACGTCCTTCTATCTCCTCGCCTTCTTTGTATATCGGCGTCAGAAGTTGAAGAACGGTGTCTATGAAGTTGAAGAACGGTGTCTTTGAAACAAGAAACTTTGCAATCCTTGCTGAGCAATTCACAGGCTTTACATACGCACGATATTTTAGGAGCACCTATACGAGAACTAAGGCTTCAAAATGAGACCAAGTACGTCCTTCTATCTCCTCGCCTTCTTTGTAAATAGGCGTCAGAAGTTGAAAAACGGTGTCTTTGAAACAAGAAACTTTGAAATTGATGCTGAGCAAACCACAGGCTTTACATACGCACGATATTTTAGGAGTACCTACACAAGAACTTAGGCTTCAAAATGAGACCAAATACGTCTTTCTATCTCCTCGCCTTCTTTGTAAATCGGCGTCAGAAGTTGAAGAACGGTGTCCATGAAGTTGAAGAACGGTGTCTTTGAAACAAGAAACTTTGCAATCCTTGCTGAGCAATTCACAGGCTTTACATACGCACGATATTTTAGGAGCATCTACAAGAGAACTAAGGCTTCAAAATGAGACCAAGTACGTCCTTCTATCTTCTCGCCTTCTTTGTAAATAGGCGTCAGAAGTTGAAGAACGGTGTCTATGAAGTTGAAGAACGGTGTCATTGAAAAGAGAAACTTTGCAATCCTGGCTGAGCAAACCACAGGCTTTACATACGCACGATATTTTAAGAGTACCTACACGAGAACTAAGGCTTCAAAATGAGACCAAATACGTCCTTCTATCTCCCCGTCTTCTTTGTAAATCGGCGTCAGAAGTTGAAGAACGGTGTCTATGAAGTTGAAGAACGGTGTCTTTGAAACAAGAAACTTTGCAATCCTTGCTGAGCAATTCACAGACTTTACATACGCACGATATTTTAGGAGCACCTAAACAAGAACTTAGGCTTCAAAATGAGACCAAGTACGTCCTTCTATCTCCTCGCCTTCTTTGTAAATCGGCGTCAGAAGTTGAAAAACGGTGTCTTTGAAACAAGAAAATTTGCAATCCTGGCTGAGCAAACCACAGGCTTTACATACGCACGATATTTTAGGAGCACCTATACGAGAACTAAGGCTTCAAAATGAGACCAAGTACGTCCTTCTATCTCCTTGCCTTCTTTGTAAATAGGCGTCAGAAGTTGAAGAACGGTGTCTATGAAGTTGAAGAACGGTGTCTTTGAAAAGAGAAACTTTGCAATCCTGGCTGAGCAAACCACAGGCTTTACATACGCACGATATTTTAGGAGCACCTACACGAGAACTAAGGCTTCAAAATGAGACCAAGTACGTCCTTCTATCTCCTTGCCTTCTTTGTAAATCGGCGTCAGAAGTTGAAGAACGGTGTCTATGAAGTTGAAGAACGGTGTCTTTGAAACAAGAAACTTTGCAACCCTTGCTGAGCAATTCACAGGCTTTACATACGCACGATATTTTAGGAGAACCTATACGAGAACTAAGGCTTCAAAATGAGACCAAGTACGTCCTTCCATCTCCTCGCCTTCTTTGTAAATAGGCGTCAGAAGTTGAAGATCGGTGTCTATGAAGTTGAAGAACGGTGTCTTTGAAAAGAGAAACTTTGCAATCCTTGCTGAGCAAACCTTAGGCTGTACTTACGCACGATATTTTAGGAGTACTTACACGAGAAATAAGGCTTCAAAATGAGACCAAATACGTCCTTCTATCTCCTTGCCTTCTTTGTAAATCGGCGTCAGAAGTTGAAGAACGGTGTCTATGAAGTTGAAGAACGGTGTCTTTGAAACAAGAAACTTTGCAATCCTTGCTGAGCAATTCACAGGCTTTACATACGCACGATATTTTAGGAGCACCTATACGAGAACTAAGGCTTCAAAATGAGACCAAGAACGTCCTTCTATCTTCTCGCCTTCTTTGTAAATAGGCGTCAGAAGTTGAAGAACGGTGTCTATGAAGTTGAAGAACGGTGTCTTTGAAACAAGAAACTTTTCAATCCTTGCTGTGCGAACCACAGGCTTTACATACGCACGATATTTTAGGAGTACTTACACGAGAACTTAGGCTTCAAAATGAGACCAAATACGTCCTTCTATCTCCTCGCCTTCTTTGTAAATCGGCGTCAGAAGTTGAAAAACAGTGTCTTTGAAACAAGAAACTTTGCAATCCTTGCTGAGCAATTCACAGGCTTTACATACGCACGATATTTTAGGAGCACCTATACGAGAACTAAGGCTTCAAAATGAGACCAAGTACGTCCTTCTATCTCCTCGCCTTCTTTGTAAATCGGCGTCAGAAGTTGAAGAACGGTGTATATGAATTTGAAGAACGGTGTCTTTGAAACAAGAAACTTTGCAATCCTTGCTGAGTAATTCACAGGCTTTACATACGCACGATATTTTAGGAGCACCTATACGAGAACTAAGGCTTCAAAATGAGACCAAGTACGTCCTTCTATCTCCTCGCCTTCTTTGTAAATAGGCGTCAGAAGTTGAAAAACGGTGTCTTTGAAACAAGAAACTTTGAAATTGATGCTGAGCAAACCACAGGCTTTACATAAGCACGATATTTTAGGAGGATTTACACGAGAATAAAGGCTTCAAAATGAGACCAAATACGTCCTTCTATCTCCTTTCCTTCTTTGTAAATCGGCGTCAGAAGTTGAAGAACGGTGTCCATGAAGTTGAAGAACGGTGTCTTTGAAACAAGAAACTTTGCAATCCTTGCTGAGCAATTCACAGGCTTTACATACGCACGATATTTTAGGAGCACCTACAAGAGAACTAAGGCTTCAAAATGAGACCAAGTAGGTCCTTCTATCTCCTCGCCTTCTTTGTAAATAGGCGTCAGAAGTTGAAGAACGGTGTCTATGAAGTTGAAGAACGGTGTCATTGAAAAGAGAAACTTTGCAATCCTGGCTGAGCAAACCACAGGCTTTACATACGCACGATATTTTAAGAGTACCTACACGAGAACTAAGGCTTCAAAATGAGACAAAATACGTCCTTCTATCTCCCCGTCTTCTTTGTAAATCGGCGTCAGAAGTTGAAGAACGGTGTCTATGAAGTTGAAGAACGGTGTCTTTGAAACAAGAAACTTTGCAATCCTTGCTGAGCAATTCACAGACTTTACATACGCACGATATTTTAGGAGCACCTAAACAAGAACTAAGGCTTCAAAATGAGACCAAGTACGTCCTTCTATCTCCTCGCCTTCTTTGTAAATCGGCGTCAGAAGTTGAAGAACGGTGTATATGAATTTGAAGAACGGTGTCTTTGAAACAAGAAACTTTGCAATCCTTGCTGAGTAATTCACAGGCTTTACATACGCACGATATTTTAGGAGCACCTACCCGAGAACTAAGGCTTCAAAATGAGACCAAATACGTCCTTCTATCTCCTCGCCTTCTTTGTAAATCGGCGTCAGAAGTTGAAAAACGGTGTCTTTGAAACAAGAAACCTTGCAATCCTTGCTGAGCAAACCACAGGCTTTACATACGCACGATATTTTAGGAGTACCTACACAAGAACTTAGGCTTCAAAATGAGACCAAATACGTCCTTCTATCTCCTCGCCTTCTTTGTAAATCGGCGTCAGAAGTTGAAAAACAGTGTCTTTGAAACAAGAAACTTTGAAATTCATGCTGAGCAAACCACAGGCTTTACATAAGCACGATATTTTAGGAGGATTTACACGAGAATTAAGGCTTCAAAATGAGACCAAATACGTCCTTCTATCTCCTTTCCTTCTTTGTAAATCGGCGTCAGAAGTTGAAGAACGGTGTCCATGAAGTTGAAGAACGGTGTCTTTGAAACAAGAAACTTTGCAATCCTTGCTGAGCAATTCACAGGCTTTACATACGCACGATATTTTAGGAGCACCTACAAGAGAACTAAGGCTTCAAAATGAGACCAAGTAGGTCCTTCTATCTCCTCGCCTTCTTTGTAAATAGGCGTCAGAAGTTGAAGAACGGTGTTTATGAAGTTGAAGAACGGTGTCATTGAAAAGAGAAACTTTGCAATCCTGGCTGAGCAAACCACAGGCTTTACATACGCACGATATTTTAAGAGTACCTACACGAGAACTAAGGCTTCAAAATGAGACCAAATACGTCCTTCTATCTCCCCGTCTTCTTTGTAAATCGGCGTCAGAAGTTGAAGAACGGTGTCTATGAAGTTGAAGAACGGTGTCTTTGAAACAAGAAACTTTGCAATCCTTGCTGAGCAATTCACAGACTTTACATACGCACGATATTTTAGGAGCACCTAAACAAGAACTAAGGCTTCAAAATGAGACCAAGTACGTCCTTCTATCTCCTCGCCTTCTTTGTAAATCGGCGTCAGAAGTTGAAAAACGGTGTCTTTGAAACAAGAAACTTTGCAATCCTGGCTGAGCAAACCACAGGCTTTACATACGCACGATATTTTAGAAGCACCTATACGAGAACTAAGGCTTCAAAATGAGACCAAGTACGTCCTTCTATCTCCTTGCCTTCTTTGTAAATAGGCGTCAGAAGTTGAAGAACGGTGTCTATGAAGTTGAAGAACGGTGTCTTTGAATAGAGAAACTTTGCAATCCTGGCTGAGCAATTCACAGGCTTTACATACGCACGATATTTTAGGAGCACCTATACGAGAACTAAGGCTTCAAAATGAGACCAAGTACGTCCTTCTATCTCCTCGCCTTCTTTGTAAATCGGCGTCAGAAGTTGAAGAACGGTGTATATGAATTTGAAGAACGGTGTCTTTGAAACAAGAAACTTTGCAATCCTTGCTGAGTAATTCACAGGCTTTACATACGCACGATATTTTAGGAGCACCTATACGAGAACTAAGGCTTCAAAATGAGACCAAGTACGTCCTTCTATCTCCTCGCCTTCTTTGTAAATAGGCGTCAGAAGTTGAAAAACGGTGTCTTTGAAACAAGAAACTTTGAAATTGATGCTGAGCAAACCACAGGCTTTACATAAGCACGATATTTTAGGAGGATTTACACGAGAATTAAGGCTTCAAAATGAGACCAAATACGTCCTTCTATCTCCTTTCCTTCTTTGTAAATCGGCGTCAGAAGTTGAAGAACGGTGTCCATGAAGTTGAAGAACGGTGTCTTTGAAACAAGAAACTTTGCAATCCTTGCTGAGCAATTCACAGGCTTTACATACGCACGATATTTTAGGAGCACCTACAAGAGAACTAAGGCTTCAAAATGAGACCAAGTAGGTCCTTCTATCTCCTCGCCTTCTTTGTAAATAGGCGTCAGAAGTTGAAGAACGGTGTCTATGAAGTTGAAGAACGGTGTCTTTGAAACAAGAAACTTTGCAATCCTTGCTGAGCAATTCACAGACTTTACATACGCACGATATTTTAGGAGCACCTAAACAAGAACTAAGGCTTCAAAATGAGACCAAGTACGTCCTTCTATCTCCTCGCCTTCTTTGTAAATCGGCGTCAGAAGTTGAAGAACGGTGTATATGAATTTGAAGAACGGTGTCTTTGAAACAAGAAACTTTGCAATCCTTGCTGAGTAATTCACAGGCTTTACATACGCACGATATTTTAGGAGCACCTACCCGAGAACTAAGGCTTCAAAATGAGACCAAATACGTCCTTCTATCTCCTCGCCTTCTTTGTAAATCGGCGTCAGAAGTTGAAAAACGGTGTCTTTGAAACAAGAAACCTTGCAATCCTTGCTGAGCAAACCACAGGCTTTACATACGCACGATATTTTAGGAGTACCTACACAAGAACTTAGGCTTCAAAATGAGACCAAATACGTCCTTCTATCTCCTCGCCTTCTTTGTAAATCGGCGTCAGAAGTTGAAAAACAGTGTCTTTGAAACAAGAAACTTTGAAATTCATGCTGAGCAAACCACAGGCTTTACATAAGCACGATATTTTAGGAGGATTTACACGAGAATTAAGGCTTCAAAATGAGACCAAATACGTCCTTCTATCTCCTTTCCTTCTTTGTAAATCGGCGTCAGAAGTTGAAGAACGGTGTCCATGAAGTTGAAGAACGGTGTCTTTGAAACAAGAAACTTTGCAATCCTTGCTGAGCAATTCACAGGCTTTACATACGCACGATATTTTAGGAGCACCTACAAGAGAACTAAGGCTTCAAAATGAGACCAAGTAGGTCCTTCTATCTCCTCGCCTTCTTTGTAAATAGGCGTCAGAAGTTGAAGAACGGTGTTTATGAAGTTGAAGAACGGTGTCATTGAAAAGAGAAACTTTGCAATCCTGGCTGAGCAAACCACAGGCTTTACATACGCACGATATTTTAAGAGTACCTACACGAGAACTAAGGCTTCAAAATGAGACCAAATACGTCCTTCTATCTCCCCGTCTTCTTTGTAAATCGGCGTCAGAAGTTGAAGAACGGTGTCTATGAAGTTGAAGAACGGTGTCTTTGAAACAAGAAACTTTGCAATCCTTGCTGAGCAATTCACAGACTTTACATACGCACGATATTTTAGGAGCACCTAAACAAGAACTAAGGCTTCAAAATGAGACCAAGTACGTCCTTCTATCTCCTCGCCTTCTTTGTAAATCGGCGTCAGAAGTTGAAAAACGGTGTCTTTGAAACAAGAAACTTTGCAATCCTGGCTGAGCAAACCACAGGCTTTACATACGCACGATATTTTAGAAGCACCTATACGAGAACTAAGGCTTCAAAATGAGACCAAGTACGTCCTTCTATCTCCTTGCCTTCTTTGTAAATAGGCGTCAGAAGTTGAAGAACGGTGTCTATGAAGTTGAAGAACGGTGTCTTTGAAACAAGAAACTTTGCAATCCTTGCTGAGTAATTCACAGGCTTTACATACGCACGATATTTTAGGAGCACCTATACGAGAACTAAGGCTTAAAAAATGAGACCAAGTACGTCCTTCTATCTCCTCGCCTTCTTTGTAAATAGGCGTCAGAAGTTGAAAAACGGTGTCTTTGAAACAAGAAACTTTGAAATTGATGCTGAGCAAACCACAGGCTTTACATAAGCACGATATTTTAGGAGGATTTACACGAGAATTAAGGCTTCAAAATGAGACCAAATACGTCCTTCTATCTCCTTTCCTTCTTTGTAAATCGGCGTCAGAAGTTGAAGAACGGTGTCCATGAAGTTGAAGAACGGTGTCTTTGAAACAAGAAACTTTGCAATCCTTGCTGAGCAATTCACAGGCTTTACATACGCACGATATTTTAGGAGCACCTACAAGAGAACTAAGGCTTCAAAATGAGACCAAGTAGGTCCTTCTATCTCCTCGCCTTCTTTGTAAATAGGCGTCAGAAGTTGAAGAACGGTGTATATGAATTTGAAGAACGGTGTCTTTGAAACAAGAAACTTTGCAATCCTTGCTGAGTAATTCACAGGCTTTACATACGCACGATATTTTAGGAGCACCTACCCGAGAACTAAGGCTTCAAAATGAGACCAAATACGTCCTTCTATCTCCTCGCCTTCTTTGTAAATCGGCGTCAGAAGTTGAAAAACGGTGTCTTTGAAACAAGAAACCTTGCAATCCTTGCTGAGCAAACCACAGGCTTTACATACGCACGATATTTTAGGAGTACCTACACAAGAACTTAGGCTTCAAAATGAGACCAAATACGTCCTTCTATCTCCTCGCCTTCTTTGTAAATCGGCGTCAGAAGTTGAAAAACAGTGTCTTTGAAACAAGAAACTTTGAAATTCATGCTGAGCAAACCACAGGCTTTACATAAGCACGATATTTTAGGAGGATTTACACGAGAATTAAGGCTTCAAAATGAGACCAAATACGTCCTTCTATCTCCTTTCCTTCTTTGTAAATCGGCGTCAGAAGTTGAAGAACGGTGTCCATGAAGTTGAAGAACGGTGTCTTTGAAACAAGAAACTTTGCAATCCTTGCTGAGCAATTCACAGGCTTTACATACGCACGATATTTTAGGAGCACCTACAAGAGAACTAAGGCTTCAAAATGAGACCAAGTAGGTCCTTCTATCTCCTCGCCTTCTTTGTAAATAGGCGTCAGAAGTTGAAGAACGGTGTTTATGAAGTTGAAGAACGGTGTCATTGAAAAGAGAAACTTTGCAATCCTGGCTGAGCAAACCACAGGCTTTACATACGCACGATATTTTAAGAGTACCTACACGAGAACTAAGGCTTCAAAATGAGACCAAATACGTCCTTCTATCTCCCCGTCTTCTTTGTAAATCGGCGTCAGAAGTTGAAGAACGGTGTCTATGAAGTTGAAGAACGGTGTCTTTGAAACAAGAAACTTTGCAATCCTTGCTGAGCAATTCACAGACTTTACATACGCACGATATTTTAGGAGCACCTAAACAAGAACTAAGGCTTCAAAATGAGACCAAGTACGTCCTTCTATCTCCTCGCCTTCTTTGTAAATCGGCGTCAGAAGTTGAAAAACGGTGTCTTTGAAACAAGAAACTTTGCAATCCTGGCTGAGCAAACCACAGGCTTTACATACGCACGATATTTTAGAAGCACCTATACGAGAACTAAGGCTTCAAAATGAGACCAAGTACGTCCTTCTATCTCCTTGCCTTCTTTGTAAATAGGCGTCAGAAGTTGAAGAACGGTGTCTATGAAGTTGAAGAACGGTGTCTTTGAATAGAGAAACTTTGCAATCCTGGCTGAGCAAACCACAGGCTTTACATACGCACGATATTTTAGGAGCACCTACACGAGAACTAAGGCTTCAAAATGAGACCAAGTACGTCCTTCTATCTCCTTGCCTTCTTTGTAAATCGGCGTCAGAAGTTGAAGAACGGTGTCTATGAAGTTGAAGAACGGTGTCTTTGAAACAAGAAACTTTGCAATCCTTGCTGAGCAATTCACAGGCTTTACATACGCACGATATTTTAGGAGAACCTATACGAGAACTAAGGCTTCAAAATGAGACCAAGTACGTCCTTCCATCTCCTCGCCTTCTTTGTAAATAGGCGTCAGAAGTTGAAGATCGGTGTCTGTGAAGTTGAAGAACAGTGTCTTTGAAAAGAGAAACTTTGCAATCCTTGCTGAGCAAACCTTAGGCTGTACTTACGCACGATATTTTAGGAGTACTTACACGAGAAATAAGGCTTCAAAATGAGACCAAATACGTCCTTCTATCTCCTTGCCTTCTTTGTAAATCGGCGTCAGAAGTTGAAGAACGGTGTCTATGAAGTTGAAGAACGGTGTCTTTGAAACAAGAAACTTTGCAATCCTTGCTGAGCAATTCACAGGCTTTACATACGCACGATATTTTAGGAGCACCTATACGAGAACTAAGGCTTCAAAATGAGACCAAGAACGTCCTTCTATCTTCTCGCCTTCTTTGTAAATAGGCGTCAGAAGTTGAAGAACGGTGTCTATGAAGTTGAAGAACGGTGTCTTTGAAACAAGAAACTTTGCAATCCTTGCTGAGCAATTCACAGGCTTTACATACGCACGATATTTTAGGAGAACCTATACGAGAACTAAGGCTTCAAAATGAGACCAAGTACGTCCTTCCATCTCCTCGCCTTCTTTGTAAATAGGCGTCAGAAGTTGAAGATCGGTGTCTGTGAAGTTGAAGAACAGTGTCTTTGAAAAGAGAAACTTTGCAATCCTTGCTGAGCAAACCTTAGGCTGTACTTACGCACGATATTTTAGGAGTACTTACACGAGAAATAAGGCTTCAAAATGAGACCAAATACGTCCTTCTATCTCCTTGCCTTCTTTGTAAATCGGCGTCAGAAGTTGAAGAACGGTGTCTATGAAGTTGAAGAACGGTGTCTTTGAAACAAGAAACTTTGCAATCCTTGCTGAGCAATTCACAGGCTTTACATACGCACGATATTTTAGGAGCACCTATACGAGAACTAAGGCTTCAAAATGAGACCAAGAACGTCCTTCTATCTTCTCGCCTTCTTTGTAAATAGGCGTCAGAAGTTGAAGAACGGTGTCTATGAAGTTGAAGAACGGTGTCTTTGAAACAAGAAACTTTGCAATCCTTGCTGAGCAATTCACAGGCTTTACATACGCACGATATTTTAGGAGAACCTATACGAGAACTAAGGCTTCAAAATGAGACCAAGTACGTCCTTCCATCTCCTCGCCTTCTTTGTAAATAGGCGTCAGAAGTTGAAGATCGGTGTCTGTGAAGTTGAAGAACAGTGTCTTTGAAAAGAGAAACTTTGCAATCCTTGCTGAGCAAACCTTAGGCTGTACTTACGCACGATATTTTAGGAGTACTTACACGAGAAATAAGGCTTCAAAATGAGACCAAATACGTCCTTCTATCTCCTTGCCTTCTTTGTAAATCGGCGTCAGAAGTTGAAGAACGGTGTCTATGAAGTTGAAGAACGGTGTCTTTGAAACAAGAAACTTTGCAATCCTTGCTGAGCAATTCACAGGCTTTACATACGCACGATATTTTAGGAGCACCTATACGAGAACTAAGGCTTCAAAATGAGACCAAGAACGTCCTTCTATCTTCTCGCCTTCTTTGTAAATAGGCGTCAGAAGTTGAAGAACGGTGTCTATGAAGTTGAAGAACGGTGTCTTTGAAACAAGAAACTTTTCAATCCTTGCTGTGCGAACCACAGGCTTTACATACGCACGATATTTTAGGAGTACCTACACGAGAACTTAGGCTTCAAAATGAGACCAAATACGTCCTTCTATCTCCTCGCCTTCTTTGTAAATCGGCGTCAGAAGTTGAAAAACAGTGTCTTTGAAACAAGAAACTTTGCAATCCTTGCTGAGCAATTCACAGGCTTTACATACGCACGATATTTTAGGAGCACCTATACGAGAACTAAGGCTTCAAAATGAGACCAAGTACGTCCTTCTATCTTCTCGCCTTTCTTGTAAATCGGCGTCAGAAGTTGAAGAACGGTGTATATGAATTTGAAGAACTGTGTCTTTGAAACAAGAAACTTTGCAATCCTTGCTGAGTAATTCACAGGCTTTACATACGCACGATATTTTAGGAGCACCTATACGAGAACTAAGGCTTCAAAATGAGACCAAGTACGTCCTTCTATCTCCTCGCCTTCTTTGTAAATAGGCGTCAGAAGTTGAAAAACGGTGTCTTTGAAACAAGAAACTTTGAAATTGATGCTGAGCAAACCACAGGCTTTACATAAGCACGATATTTTAGGAGGATTTACACGAGAATTAAGGCTTCAAAATGAGACCAAGTACGTCCTTCTATCTCCTTGCCTTCTTTGTAAATCGGCGTCAGAAGTTGAAGAACGGTGTCTATGAAGTTGAAGAACGGTGTCTTTGAAACAAGAAACTTTGCAATCCTTGCTGAGCAATTCACAGGCTTTACATACGCACAATATTTTAGGAGCACCTAAACGAGAACTAAGGCTTCAAAATGAGACCAAGTAGGTCCTTCTATCTCCTCGCCTTCTTTGTAAATAGGCGTCAGAAGTTGAAGAACGGTGTCTATGAAGTTGAAGAACGGTGTCATTGAAAAGAGAAACTTTGCAATCCTGGCTGAGCAAACCACAGGCTTTACATACGCACGATATTTTAAGAGTACCTACACGAGAACTAAGGCTTCAAAATGAGACCAAATACGTCCTTCTATCTCCTCGTCTTCTTTGTAAATCGGCGTCAGAAGTTGAAGAACGGTGTCTATGAAGTTGAAGAACGGTGTCTTTGAAACAAGAAACTTTGCAATCCTTGCTGAGCAATTCACAGGCTTTACATACGCACGATATTTTAGGAGCACCTAAACAAGAACTAAGGCTTCAAAATGAGACCAAGTACGTCCTTCTATCTCCTCGCCTTCTTTGTAAATCGGCGTCAGAAGTTGAAAAACGGTGTCTTTGAAACAAGAAACTTTGCAATCCTGGCTGAGCAAACCACAGGCTTTACATACGCACGATATTTTAGGAGCACCTATACGAGAACTAAGGCTTCAAAATGAGACCAAGTACGTCCTTCTATCTCCTTGCCTTCTTTGTAAATAGGCGTCAGAAGTTGAAGAACGGTGTCTTTGAAAAGAGAAACTTTGCAATCCTGGCTGAGCAATTCACAGGCTTTACATACGCACGATATTTTAGGAGCACCTACACGAGAACTAAGGCTTCAAAATGAGACCAAGTACGTCCTTCTATTTTCTTGCCTTCTTTGTAAATCGGCGTCAGAAGTTGAAGAACGGCGTCTATGAAGTTGAAGAACGGTGTCTTTGAAACAAGAAACTTTGCAATCCTTGCTGAGCAATTCACAGGCTTTACATACGAACGATATTTTAGGAGCCCCTAAACAAGAACTACGGCTTCAAAATGAGACCAAGTACGTCCTTCTATCTCCTCGCATTCTTTGTAAATAGGCGTCAGAAGTTGAAGAACGGTGTCTATGAAGTTGAAGAACGGTGTCTTTGAAAAGAGAAACTTTGCAATCCTTGCTGAGCAAACCACAGGCTGTACATACGCACGATATTTTAGGAGTACTTACACGAGAACTAAGGCTTCAAAATGACACCAAATACGTCCTTCTATCTCCTCGCCTTCTTTGTAAATCGGCGTCAGAAGTTGAAGAACGGTGTATATGAATTTGAAGAACGGTTTCTTTGAAACAAGAAACTTTGCAATCCTTGCTGAGTAATTCACAGGCTTTACATACGCACGATATTTTAGAAGCACCTATACGAGAACTAAGGCTTCAAAATGAGACCAAGTACGTCCTTCTATCTCCTCGCCTTCTTTGTAAATAGGCGTCAGAAGTTGAAAAACGGTGTCTTTGAAACAAGAAACTTTGAAATTGATGCTGAGCAAACCACAGGCTTTACATACGCACGATATTTTAGGAGTACCTACACAAGAACTTAGGCTTCAAAATGAGACCAAATACGTCCTTCTATCTCCTCGCCTTCTTTGTAAATCGGCGTCAGAAGTTGAAGAACGGTGTCCATGAAGTTGAAGAACGGTGTCTTTGAAACAAGAAACTTTGCAATCCTTGCTGAGCAATTCACAGGCTTTACATACGCACGATATTTGAGGAGCACCTACAAGAGAACTAAGGCTTCAAAATGAGACCAAGTACGTCATTCTATCTCCTTGCCTTCTTTGTAAATCGGCGTCAGAAGTTGAAGAACGGTGTCTATGAAGTTGAAGAACGGTGTCTTTGAAACAAGAAACTTTGCAATCCTTGCTGAGCAATTCACAGGCTTTACATACGCACAATATTTTAGGAGCACCTAAACGAGAACTAAGGCTTCAAAATGAGACCAAGTAGGTCCTTCTATCTCCTCGCCTTCTTTGTAAATAGGCGTCAGAAGTTGAAGAACGGTGTCTATGAAGTTGAAGAACGGTGTCATTGAAAAGAGAAACTTTGCAATCCTGGCTGAGCAAACCACAGGCTTTACATACGCACGATATTTTAAGAGCACCTAAACAAGAACTAAGGCTTCAAAATGAGACCAAGTACGTCCTTCTATCTCCTCGCCTTCTTTGTAAATCGGCGTCAGAAGTTGAAAAACGGTGTCTTTGAAACAAGAAACTTTGCAATCCTGGCTGAGCAAACCACAGGCTTTACATACGCACGATATTTTAGGAGCACCTATACGAGAACTAAGGCTTCAAAATGAGACCAAGTACGTCCTTCTATCTCCTTGCCTTCTTTGTAAATAGGCGTCAGAAGTTGAAGAACGGTGTCTATGAAGTTGAAGAACGGTGTCTTTGAAAAGAGAAACTTTGCAATCCTGGCTGAGCAAACCACAGGCTTTACATACGCACGATATTTTAGGAGCACCTACACGAGAACTAAGGCTTCAAAATGAGACCAAGTACGTCCTTCTATCTCCTTGCCTTCTTTGTAAATCGGCGTCAGAAGTTGAAGAACGGCGTCTATGAAGTTGAAGAACGGTGTCTTTGAAACAAGAAACTTTGCAATCCTTGCTGAGCAATTCACAGGCTTTACATACGAACGATATTTTAGGAGCACCTAAACAAGAACTACGGCTTCAAAATGAGACCAAGTACGTCCTTCTATCTCCTCGCATTCTTTGTAAATAGGCGTCAGAAGTTGAAGAACGGTGTCTATGAAGTTGAAGAACGGTGTCTTTGAAAAGAGAAACTTTGCAATCCTTGCTGAGCAAACCACAGGCTGTACATACGCACGATATTTTAGGAGTACTTACACGAGAACTAAGGCTTCAAAATGACACCAAATACGTCCTTCTATCTCCTCGCCTTCTTTGTAAATCGGCGTCAGAAGTTGAAGAACGGTGTCTATGAAGTTGAAGAACGGTGTCTTTGAAACAAGAAACTTTGAAATTGATGCTGAGCAAACCACAGGCTTTACATACGCACGATATTTTAGGAGTACCTACACAAGAACTTAGGCTTCAAAATGAGACCAAATACGTCCTTCTATCTCCTCGCCTTCTTTGTAAATCGGCGTCAGAAGTTGAAGAACGGTGTCCATGAAGTTGAAGAACGGTGTCTTTGAAACAAGAAACTTTGCAATCCTTGCTGAGCAATTCACAGGCTTTACATACGCACGATATTTGAGGAGCACCTACAAGAGAACTAAGGCTTCAAAATGAGACCAAGTACGTCATTCTATCTCCTTGCCTTCTTTGTAAATCGGCGTCAGAAGTTGAAGAACGGTGTCTATGAAGTTGAAGAACGGTGTCTTTGAAACAAGAAACTTTGCAATCCTTGCTGAGCAATTCACAGGCTTTACATACGCACAATATTTTAGGAGCACCTAAACGAGAACTAAGGCTTCAAAATGAGACCAAGTACGTCCTTCTATCTCCTCGCATTCTTTGTAAATAGGCGTCAGAAGTTGAAGAACGGTGTCTATGAAGTTGAAGAACGGTGTCTTTGAAAAGAGAAACTTTGCAATCCTTGCTGAGCAAACCACAGGCTGTACATACGCACGATATTTTAGGAGTACTTACACGAGAACTAAGGCTTCAAAATGACACCAAATACGTCCTTCTATCTCCTCGCCTTCTTTGTAAATCGGCGTCAGAAGTTGAAGAACGGTGTCTATGAAGTTGAAGAACGGTGTCTTTGAAACAAGAAACTTTGAAATTGATGCTGAGCAAACCACAGGCTTTACATACGCACGATATTTTAGGAGTACCTACACAAGAACTTAGGCTTCAAAATGAGACCAAATACGTCCTTCTATCTCCTCGCCTTCTTTGTAAATCGGCGTCAGAAGTTGAAGAACGGTGTCCATGAAGTTGAAGAACGGTGTCTTTGAAACAAGAAACTTTGCAATCCTTGCTGAGCAATTCACAGGCTTTACATACGCACGATATTTGAGGAGCACCTACAAGAGAACTAAGGCTTCAAAATGAGACCAAGTACGTCATTCTATCTCCTTGCCTTCTTTGTAAATCGGCGTCAGAAGTTGAAGAACGGTGTCTATGAAGTTGAAGAACGGTGTCTTTGAAACAAGAAACTTTGCAATCCTTGCTGAGCAATTCACAGGCTTTACATACGCACAATATTTTAGGAGCACCTAAACGAGAACTAAGGCTTCAAAATGAGACCAAGTAGGTCCTTCTATCTCCTCGCCTTCTTTGTAAATAGGCGTCAGAAGTTGAAGAACGGTGTCTATGAAGTTGAAGAACGGTGTCATTGAAAAGAGAAACTTTGCAATCCTGGCTGAGCAAACCACAGGCTTTACATACGCACGATATTTTAAGAGCACCTAAACAAGAACTAAGGCTTCAAAATGAGACCAAGTACGTCCTTCTATCTCCTCGCCTTCTTTGTAAATCGGCGTCAGAAGTTGAAAAACGGTGTCTTTGAAACAAGAAACTTTGCAATCCTGGCTGAGCAAACCACAGGCTTTACATACGCACGATATTTTAGGAGCACCTATACGAGAACTAAGGCTTCAAAATGAGACCAAGTACGTCCTTCTATCTCCTTGCCTTCTTTGTAAATAGGCGTCAGAAGTTGAAGAACGGTGTCTATGAAGTTGAAGAACGGTGTCTTTGAAAAGAGAAACTTTGCAATCCTGGCTGAGCAAACCACAGGCTTTACATACGCACGATATTTTAGGAGCACCTACACGAGAACTAAGGCTTCAAAATGAGACCAAGTACGTCCTTCTATCTCCTTGCCTTCTTTGTAAATCGGCGTCAGAAGTTGAAGAACGGCGTCTATGAAGTTGAAGAACGGTGTCTTTGAAACAAGAAACTTTGCAATCCTTGCTGAGCAATTCACAGGCTTTACATACGAACGATATTTTAGGAGCACCTAAACAAGAACTACGGCTTCAAAATGAGACCAAGTACGTCCTTCTATCTCCTCGCATTCTTTGTAAATAGGCGTCAGAAGTTGAAGAACGGTGTCTATGAAGTTGAAGAACGGTGTCTTTGAAAAGAGAAACTTTGCAATCCTTGCTGAGCAAACCACAGGCTGTACATACGCACGATATTTTAGGAGTACTTACACGAGAACTAAGGCTTCAAAATGACACCAAATACGTCCTTCTATCTCCTCGCCTTCTTTGTAAATCGGCGTCAGAAGTTGAAGAACGGTGTCTATGAAGTTGAAGAACGGTGTCTTTGAAACAAGAAACTTTGAAATTCATGCTGAGCAAACCACAGGCTTTACATACGCACGATATTTTAGGAGCACCTATACGAGAACTAAGGCTTCAAAATGAGACCAAGTACGTCCTTCCATCTTCTCGCCTTCTTTGTAAATAGGCGTCAGAAGTTGAAGAACGGTGTCTATGAAGTTGAAGAACGGTGTCTTTGAAAAGAGAAACTTTGCAATCCTTGCTGAGCAAACCACAGGCTTTACATACGCACGATATTTTAGGAGTACTTACACAAGAAATAAGGCTTCAAAATGAGACCAAATACGTTCTTCTATCTCCTTGCCTTCTTTGTAAATCGGCGTCAGAAGTTGAAGAACGGTGTCTATGAAGTTGAAGAACGGTGTCTTTGAAACAAGAAACTTTGCAATCCTTGCTGAGCAATTCACAGGCTTTACATACGCACGATATTTTAGGAGCACCTATACGAGAACTAAGGCTTCAAAATGAGACCAAGAACGTCCTTCTATCTTCTCGCCTTCTTTGTAAATAGGCGTCAGAAGTTGAAGAACGGTGTCTATGAAGTTGAAGAACGGTGTCTTTGAAACAAGAAACTTTTTAATCCTTGCTGTGCGAACCACAGGCTTTACATACACACGATATTTTAGGAGTACATACACGAGAACTTAGGTTTCAAAATGAGACCAAATACGTCCTTCTATCTCTTCGCCTTCTTTGTAAATCGGCGTCAGAAGTTGAAAAACAGTGTCTTTGAAACAAGAAACTTTGCAATCCTTGCTGAGCAATTCACAGGCTTTACATACGCACGATATTTTAGGAGCACCTACACGAGAACTAAGGCTTCAAAATGAGACCAAGTACGTCCTTCTATCTCCTTGCCTTCTTTGTAAATCGGCGTCAGAAGTTGAAGAACGGCGTCTATGAAGTTGAAGAACGGTGTCTTTGAAACAAGAAACTTTGCAATCCTTGCTGAGTAATTCACAGGCTTTACATACGCACGATATTTTAGGAGCACCTATACGAAAACTAAGGCTTCAAAATGAGACCAAATACGTCCTTCTATCTCCTTGCCTTCTTTGTAAATCGGCGTCAGAAGTTGAAGAACGGTGTCTATGAAGTTGAAGAACGGTGTCTTTGAAACAAGAAACTTTTCAATCCTTGCTGTGCGAACCACAGGCTTTACATACGCACGATATTATAGGAGTACATACACGAGAACTTAGGCTTCAAAATGAGACCAAATACGTCCTTCTATCTCTTCGCCTTCTTTGTAAATCGGCGTCAGAAGTTGAAAAACAGTGTCTTTGAAACAAGAAACTTTGCAATCCTTGCTGAGCAATTCACAGGCTTTACATACGCACGATATTTTAGGAGCACCTACACGAGAACTAAGGCTTCAAAATGAGACCAAGTACGTCCTTCTATCTCCTCGCATTCTTTGTAAATAGGCGTCAGAAGTTGAAGAACGGTGTCTTGAAATAAGAAACTTTTCAATCCTTGATGAGCAAACCACAGGCTTTACATACGCACGATATTTTAGGAGTACCTACACGAGAACTTAGGCTTCAAAATGAGACCTAATACGTCCTTCTATCTCTTCGCATTCTTTGTAAATCGGCGTCAGAAGTTGAAAAACAGTGTCTTTGAAACAAGAAACTTTGAAATTCATGCTGAGCAAACCACAGGCTTTACATACGCACGATATTTTAGGAGCACCTATACGAGCACTAAGGCTTCAAAATGAGACCAAGTACGTCCTTCCATCTTCTCGCCTTCTTTGTAAATAGGCGTCAGAGGTTGAAGAACGGTGTCTATGAAGTTGAAGAACGGTGTCTTTGAAAAGAGAAACTTTGCAATCCTTGCTGAGCAAACCACAGGCTGTACATACGCACGATATTTTAGGAGTACTTACACGAGAAATAAGGCTTCAAAATGAGACCAAATACGTCCTTCTATCTCCTTGCCTTCTTTGTAAATCGGCGTCAGAAGTTGAAGAACGGTGTCTATGAAGTTGAAGAACGGTGTCTTTGAAACAAGAAACTTTGCAATCCTTGCTGAGCAATTCACAGGCTTTACATACGCACGATATTTTAGGAGCACCTATACGAGAACTAAGGCTTCAAAATGAGACCAAGAACGTCCTTCTATCTTCTCGCCTTCTTTGTAAATAGGCGTCAGAAGTTGAAGAACGGTGTCTATGAAACAAGAAACATTTCAATCCTTGCTGAGCGAACCACAGGCTTTACATACACACGATATTTTAGGAGTACATACACGAGAACTTAGGTTTCAAAATGAGACCAAATACGTCCTTCTATCTCTTCGCCTTCTTTGTAAATCGGCGTCAGAAGTTGAAAAACAGTGTCTTTGAAACAAGAAACTTTGCAATCCTTGCTGAGCAATTCACAGGCTTTACATACGCACGATATTTTAGGAGCACCTACACGAGAACTAAGGCTTCAAAATGAGACCAAGTACGTCCTTCTATCTCCTTGCCTTCTTTGTAAATCGGCGTCAGAAGTTGAAGAACGGCGTCTATGAAGTTGAAGAACGGTGTCTTTGAAACAAGAAACTTTGCAATCCTTGCTGAGCAATTCACAGGCTTTACATACGCACGATATTTTAGGAGCACCTACACGAGAACTAAGGCTTCAAAATGAGACCAAGTACGTCCTTCCATCTTCTCGCCTTCTTTGTAAATAGGCGTCAGAAGTTGAAGAACGGTGTCTATGAAGTTGAAGAACGGTGTCTTTGAAAAGAGAAACTTTGCAATCCTTGCTGAGCAAACCACAGGCTGTACATATGCACGATATTTTAGGAGTACTTACACGAGAAATAAGGCTTCAAAATGAGACCAAATACGTCCTTCTATCTCCTTGCCTTCTTTGTAAATCGGCGTCAGAATTTGAAGAACGGTGTCTATGAAGTTGAAGAACGGTGTCTTTGAAACAAGAAACTTTTCAATCCTTGCTGTGCGAACCACAGGCTTTACATACGCACGATATTTTAGGAGTACATACACGAGAACTTAGGCTTCAAAATGAGACCAAATACGTCCTTCTATCTCTTCGCCTTCTTTGTAAATCGGCGTCAGAAGTTGAAAAACAGTGTCTTTGAAACAAGAAACTTTGCAATCCTTGCTGAGCAATTCACAGGCTTTACATACGCACGATATTTTAGGAGCACCTACACGAGAACTAAGGCTTCAAAATGAGACCAAGTACGTCCTTCTATCTCCTCGCATTCTTTGTAAATAGGCGTCAGAAGTTGAAGAACGGTGTCTTGAAATAAGAAACTTTTCAATCCTTGCTGAGCAAACCACAGGCTTTACATACGCACGATATTTTAGGAGTACCTACACGAGAACTTAGGCTTCAAAATGAGACCTAATACGTCCTTCTATCTCCTCGCATTCTTTGTAAATCGGCGTCAGAAGTTGAAAAACAGTGTCTTTGAAACAAGAAACTTTGAAATTCATGCTGAGCAAACCACAGGCTTTACATACGCACGATATTTTAGGAGCACCTATACGAGAACTAAGGCTTCAAAATGAGACCAAGTACGTCCTTCCATCTTCTCGCCTTCTTTGTAAATAGGCGTCAGAAGTTGAAGAACGGTGTCTATGAAGTTGAAGAACGGTGTCTTTGAAAAGAGAAACTTTGCAATCCTTGCTGAGCAAACCACAGGCTGTACATACGCACGATATTTTAGGAGTACTTACACGAGAAATAAGGCTTCAAAATGAGACCAAATACGTCCTTCTATCTCCTTGCCTTCTTTGTAAATCGGCGTCAGAAGTTGAAGAACGGTGTCTATGAAGTTGAAGAACGGTGTCTTTGAAACAAGAAACTTTGCAATCCTTGCTGAGCAATTCACAGGCTTTACATACGCACGATATTTTAGGAGCACCTATACGAGAACTAAGGCTTCAAAATGAGACCAAGAACGTCCTTCTATCTTCTCGCCTTCTTTGTAAATAGGCGTCAGAAGTTGAAGAACGGTGTCTATGAAGTTGAAGAACGGTGTCTTTGAAACAAGAAACTATTCAATCCTTGCTGTGCGAACCACAGGCTTTACATACACACGATATTTTAGGAGTACATACACGAGAACTTAGGTTTCAAAATGAGACCAAATACGTCCTTCTATCTCTTCGCCTTCTTTGTAAATCGGCGTCAGAAGTTGAAAAACAGTGTCTTTGAAACAAGAAACTTTGCAATCCTTGCTGAGCAATTCACAGGCTTTACATACGCACGATATTTTGGGAGCACCTACACGAGAACTAAGGCTTCAAAATGAGACCAAGTACGTCCTTCTATCTCCTTGCCTTCTTTGTAAATCGGCGTCAGAAGTTGAAGAACGGCGTCTATGAAGTTGAAGAACGGTGTCTTTGAAACAAGAAACTTTGCAATCCTTGCTGAGTAATTCACAGGCTTTACATACGCACGATATTTTAGGAGCACCTATACGAAAACTAAGGCTTCAAAATGAGACCAAATACGTCCTTCTATCTCCTCGCCTTCTTTGTAAATCGGCGTAAGAAGTTGAAGAAAGGTTTCTTTGAAATAAGAAACTTTTCAATCCTTGCTGAGCGAACCACAGGCTTTACATACGCACGATATTTTAGGAGCACCTACACGAGAACTTAGGCTTCAAAATGAGACCAAATACGTCCTTCTATCCTCTCGCATTCTTTGTAAATCGGCGTCAGAAGTTGAAAAACAGTGTCTTTGAAACAAGAAACTTTGAAATTCATGCTGAGCAAACCACAGGCTTTACATACGCACGATATTTTAGGAGCACCTATACGAGAACTAAGGCTTCAAAATGAGACCAAGTACGTCCTTCTATCTTCTCGCCTTCTTTGTAAATAGGCGTCAGAAGTTGAAGAACGGTGTCTATGAAGTTGAAGAACGGTGTCTTTGAAAAGAGAAACTTTGCAATCCTTGCTGAGCAAACCACAGGCTTTACATACGCACGATATTTTAGGAGTACCTACACGAGAACTAAGGCTTCAAAATGAGACCAAGTACGTTCTTCTATCTCCTCGCCTTCTTTGTAAATCGGCGTCAGAATTTGAAGAACGGTGTCTATGAAGTTGAAGAACGGTGTCTTTGAAACAAGAAACTTTGCAATCCTTGCTGAGCAAACCACAGGCTTTACATACGCACGATATTTTAGGAGCACCTATACGAGAACTAAGGCTTCAAAATGAGACCAAGAACGTCCTTCTATCTACTCGCCTTCTTTGTAAATAGGCGTCAGAAGTTGAAGAACGGTGTCTATGAAGTTGAAGAACGGTGTCTTTGAAACAAGAAACTTTTCAATCCTTGCTGTGCGAACCACAGGCTTTACATACGCACGATATTTTAGGAGTACATACACGAGAACTTAGGCTTCAAAATGAGACCAAATACGTCCTTCTATCTCTTCGCCTTCTTTGTAAATCGGCGTCAGAAGTTGAAAAACAGTGTCTTTGAAACAAGAAACTTTGCAATCCTTGCTGAGCAATTCACAGGCTTTACATACGCACGATATTTTAGGAGCACCTATACGAGAACTAAGGCTTCAAAATGAGACCAAGAACGTCCTTCTATCTTCTCGCCTTCTTTGTAAATAGGCGTCAGAAGTTGAAGAACGGTGTCTATGAAGTTGAAGAACGGTGTCTTTGAAACAAGAAACTTTTCAATCCTTGCTGAGCGAACCACAGGCTTTACATACGCACGATATTTTAGGAGTACCTACACGAGAACTTAGGCTTCAAAATGAGACCAAATACGTCCTTCTATCTCCTCGCCTTCTTTGTAAATCGGCGTCAGAAGTTGAAAAACGGTGTCTTTGAAACAAGAAACTTTGCAATCCTTGCTGAGCAAACCACAGGCTTTACATACGCACGATATTTTAGGAGCACCTACACGAGAACTAAGGCTTCAAAATGAGACCAAGTACGTCCTTCTATCTCCTCGCCTTCTTTGTAAATCGGCGTCAGAAGTTGAAGAACGGTGTCTATGAAGTTGAAGAACGGTGTCTTTGAAACAAGAAACTTTGCAATCCTTGCTGAGTAATTCACAGGCTTTACATACGCACGATATTTAGAGAGCATATACATGAAAACTAAGGCTTCAAAATGAGATCAAGTACGTCCTTCTATCTCCTCGCCTTCTTTGTAAATAGGCGTCAGAAGTTGAAGAACGGTGTCTATGAAGTTGAAGAACGGTGTCTTTGAAACAAGAAACTTTGCAATCCTTGCTGAGCGAACCACAGGCTTTACATACGCACGATATTTTAGGTGCACCATACACGAGAACTTAGGCTTCAAAATGAGACCAAATACGTCCTTCTATCTCTTCGCCTTCTTTGTAAATCGGCGTCAGAAGTTGAAAAACAGTGTCTTTGAAACAAGAAACTTTGCAATCCTTGCTGAGCAATTCACAGGCTTTACATACGCATAATATTTTAGAAGCACCTACACGAGAACTAAGGCTTCAAAATGAGACCAAGTACGTCCTTCTATCTTCTCGCCTTCTTTGTAAATCGGCGTCAGAAGTTGAAGAACGGTGTCCATGAAGTTGAAGAACGGTGTCTTTGAAACAAGAAACTTTTCAATCCTTGCTGAGCGAACCACAGGCTTTACATACGCACGATATTTTAGGAGTAACTACACGAGAATTAAGGCTTCAAAATGAGACCAAATACGTCCTTCTATCTCTCGCCTTCTTTGTAAATCGGCGTCAGAAGTTGAAAAACGGTGTCTTTGAAACAAGAAACTTTGCAATCCTTGCTGAGCAAACCACAGGCTTTACATACGCACGATATTTTAGGAGCACCTACACGAGAACTAAGGCTTCAAAATGAGACCAAGTACGTCCTTCTATCTCCTCGCCTTCTTTGTAAATAGGCGTCAGAAGTTGAAGAACGGTGTCTATGAAGTTGAAGAACGGTGTCTTTGAAACAAGAAACTTTGCAATCCTTGCTGAGCGAACCACAGGCTTTACATACGCACGATATTTTAGGAGTACCTACACGAGAACTTAGGCTTCAAAATGAGACCAAATACGTCCTTCTATCTCCTCGCCTTCTTTGTAAATCGGCGTCAGAAGTTGAAAAACAGTGTCTTTGAAACAAGAAACTTTGCAATGCTTGCTGAGCAATTCACAGGCTTTACATACGCACGATATTTTAGGAGCACCTACACGAGAACTAAGGCTTCAAAATGAGACCAAGTACGTCCTTCTATCTCCTCGCCTTCTTTGTAAATCGGCGTCAGAAGTTGAAGAACGGTGTCTATGAAGTTGAAGAACGGTGTCTTTGAAACAAGAAACTTTGCAATCCTTGCTGAGTAATTCACAGGCTTTACATACGCACGATATTTTAGGAGGATCTACACGAGAACTAAGGCTTCAAAATGAGACCAAGTACGTCCTTCTATCTCCTCGCCTTCTTTGTAAATCGGCGTAAGAAGTTGAAGAAAGGTTTCTTTGAAATAAGAAACTTTTCAATCCTTGCTGAGCGAACCACAGGCTTTACATACGCACGATATTTTAGGAGCACCTACACGAGAACTTAGGCTTCAAAATGAGACCAAGTACGTCCTTCTATCTCCTCGCCTTCTTTGTAAATCGGCGTCAGAAGTTGAAAAACAGTGTCTTTGAAACAAGAAACTTTGCAATCCTTGCTGAGCAAACCACAGGCTTTACATACGCACGATATTTTAGGAGCACCTACACGAGAACTAAGGCTTCAAAATGAGACCAAATACGTCCTTCTATCTCCTCGCCTTCTTTGTATATCGGCGTCAGAAGTTGAAGAACGGTGTCTATGAAGTTGAAGAACGGTGTCTTTGAAAAGAGAAACTTTGCAATCCTTGCTGAGCAAACCACAGGCTTTACATACGCACGATATTTTAGGAGGATCTACACGAGAATTAAGGCTTCAAAATGAGACCAAATACGTCCTTCTATCTCCTTGCCTTCTTTGTAAATCGGCGTCAGAATTTGAAGAACGGTGTCTATGAAGTTGAAGAACGGTGTCTTTGAAACAAGAAACTTTGCAATCCTTGCTGAGCAATTCACAGGCTTTACATACGCACGATATTTTATGAGTACCTACACGAGAACTAAGGCTTCAAAATGAGACCAAATACGTCCTTCTATCTTCTCGCCTTCTTTGTAAATAGGCGTCAGAAGTTGAAGAACGGTGTCTATGAAACAAGAAACATTTCAATCCTTGCTGAGCGAACCACAGGCTTTACATACGCACGATATTTTAGGAGTACCTACACGAAAACTAAGGCTTCAAAATGAGACCAAATACGTCCTTCTATCTCCTCGCATTCTTTGTAAATCGGCGTCAGAAGTTGAAAAACAGTGTCTTTGAAACAAGAAACTTTGAAATTCATGCTGAGCAAACCACAGGCTTTACATACGCACGATATTTTAGGAGGACCTATACGAGAACTAAGGCTTCAAAATGACACCAAGTTCGTCCTTCTATCTTCTCGCCTTCTTTGTAAATAGGCGTCAGAAGTTGAAGAACGGTGTCTATGAAACAAGAAACATTTCAATCCTTGCTGAGCGAACCACAGGCTTTACATACGCACGATATTTTAGGAGTACCTACACGAGAACTTAGGCTCCAAATGAGACCAAATACGTCCTTCTATCTCCTCGCCTTCTTTGTAAATCGGTGTCAGAAGTTGAAAAACAGTGTCTTTGAAACAAGAAACTTTGAAATTCATGCTGAGCAAACCACAGGCTTTACATACGCACGATATTTTAGGAGGATCTACACGAGAATTAAGGCTTCAAAATGAGACCAAATACGTCCTTCTATCTCCTTGCCTTCTTTGTAAATCGGCGTCAGAAGTTGAAGAACGGTGTCTTTGAAACAAGAAACTTTGCAATCCTTGCTGAGCAATTCACAGGCTTTACATACGCACGATATTTTAGGAGCACCTATACGAGAACTAAGGCTTTAAAATGAGACCAAGTACGTCCTTCTATCTCCTCGCCTTCTTTGTAAATCGGCGTCAGAAGTTGAAAAACAGTGTCTTTGAAACAAGAAACTTTGAAATTCATGCTGAGCAAACCACAGGCTTTACATACGCACGATATTTTAGGAGGATCTACACGAGAACTAAGGCTTCAAAATGAGACCAAGTACGTCCTTCTATCTCCTCGCCTTCTTTGTAAATCGGCGTCAGAAGTTGAAAAACAGTGTCTTTGAAACAAGAAACTTTGAAATTCATGCTGAGCAAACCACAGGCTTTACATACGCACGATATTTTAGGAGGATCTACACGAGAATTAAGGCTTCAAAATGAGACCAAATACGTCCTTCTATCTCCTTGCCTTCTTTGTAAATCGGCGTCAGAATTTGAAGAACGGTGTCTATGAAGTTGAAGAACGGTGTCTTTGAAACAAGAAACTTTGCAATCCTTGCTGAGCAATTCACAGGCTTTACATACGCACGATATTTTAGGAGTACCTACACGAGAACCTAGGCTTCAAAATGAGACCAAATACGTCCTTCTATCTCCTCGCCTTCTTTGTAAATCGGCGTAAGAAGTTGAAGAACGGTGTCTTTGAAACAAGAAACATTTCAATCCTTGCTGAGCGAACCACAGGCTTTACATACGCACGATATTTTAGGAGTACCTACACGAGAACTAAGGCTTCAAAATGAGACCAAATACGTCCTTCTATCTCCTCGCCTTCTTTGTAAATCGGCGTCAGAAGTTGAAAAACAGTGTCTTTGAAACAAGAATCTTTGAAATTCATGCTGAGCAAACCACAGGCTTTACATACGGACGATATTTTAGGAGGATTTACACGAGAATTAAGGCTTCAAAATTAGACCAAATACGTCCTTCTATCTCCTTGCCTTCTTTGTAAATCGGCGTCAGAAGTTGAAGAACGGTGTCCATGAAGTTGAAGAACGGTGTCTTTGAAACAAGAAACTTTGAAATTCATGCTGAGCAAACCACAGGCTTTACATACGCACGATATTTTAGGAGTACCTACACGAGAACTAAGGCTTCAAAATGAGACCAAGTACGTCCTTCTATCTCCTCGCCTTCTTTGTAAATAAGCGTCAGAAGTTGAAAAACGTTGTCTTTGAAACAAGAAACTTTGAAATTCATGCTGAGCAAACCACAGGCTTTACATACGCACGATATTTTAGGAGGATCTACACGAGAATTAAGGCTTCAAAATGAGACCAAATACGTCCTTCTATCTCCTTGCCTTCTTTGTAAATCGGCGTCAGAACGGTGTCTATGAAGTTGAAGAACGGTGTCTTTGAAACAAGAAACTTTGCAATCCTTGCTGAGCGAACAACAGGCTTTACATACGCACGATATTTTAGGAGGATCTACACGAGAACTAAGGCTTCAAAATGAGACCAAATACGTCCTTCTATCTCCTCGCCTTCTTTGTAAATCGGCGTCAGAAGTTGAAAAACAGTGTCTTTGAAACAAGAAACTTTGAAATTCATGCTGAGCAAACCACAGGCTTTACATACGCACGATATTTTAGGAGGATCTACACGAGAATTAAGGCTTCAAAATGAGACCAAATACGTCCTTCTATCTCCTTGCCTTCTTTGTAAATCGGCGTCAGAATTTGAAGAACGGTGTCTATGAAGTTGAAGAACGGTGTCTTTGAAACAAGAAACTTTGCAATCCTTGCTGAGCAAACCACAGGCTTTACATACGCACGATATTTTAGGAGTACCTACACGAGAACTAAGGCTTCAAAATGAGACCAAATACGTCCTTCTATCTCCTCGCCTTCTTTGTAAATCGGCGTAAGAAGTTGAAGAACGGTGTCTTTGAAATAAGAAACTTTTCAATCCTTGCTGAGCGAACCACAGGCTTTACATACGCACGATATTTTAGGAGTACCTACACGAGAACTAAGGCTTCAAAATGAGACCAAATACGTCCTTCTATCTCCTCGCCTTCTTTGTAAATCGGCGTCAGAAGTTGAAAAACAGTGTCTTTGAAACAAGAAACTTTGAAATTCATGCTGAGCAAACCACAGGCTTTACATACGCACGATATTTTAGGAGGACCTATACGAGAACTAAGGCTTCAAAATGACACCAAGTTCGTCCTTCTATCTTCTCGCCTTCTTTGTAAATAGGCGTCAGAAGTTGAAGAACGGTGTCTATGAAATAAGAAACTTTTCAATCCTTGCTGAGCAAACCACAGGCTTTACATACGCACGATATTTAAGGAGCACCTATACGAGAACTAAGGCTTCAAAATGAGACCAAATACGTCCTTCTATCTCCTCGCCTTCTTTGTAAATCGGCGTCAGAAGTTGAAAAACAGTGTCTTTGAAACAAGAAACTTTGAAATTCATGCTGAGCAAACCACAGGCTTTACATACGCACGATATTTTAGGAGGATCTACACGAGAATTAAGGCTTCAAAATGAGACCAAATACGTCCTTCTATCTCCTTGCCTTCTTTGTAAATCGGCGTCAGAATTTGAAGAACGGTGTCTTTGAAACAAGAAACTTTGCAATCCTTGCTGAGCAAACCACAGGCTTTACATACGCACGATATTTTAGGAGTACCTACACGAGAACTAAGGCTTCAAAATGAGACCAAATACGTCCTTCTATCTCCTCGCCTTCTTTGTAAATCGGCGTCAGAAGTTGAAAAACAGTGTCTTTGAAACAAGAAACTTTGAAATTCATGCTGAGCAAACCACAGGCTTTACATACGCACGATATTTTAGGAGGATCTACACGAGAATTAAGGCTTCAAAATGAGACCAAATACGTCCTTCTATCTCCTTGCCTTCTTTGTAAATCGGCGTCAGAATTTGAAGAACGGTGTCTATGAAGTTGAAGAACGGTGTCTTTGAAACAAGAAACTTTGCAATCCTTGCTGAGCAAACCACAGGCTTTACATACGCACGATATTTTAGGAGGACCTACACGAGAACTAAGGCTTCAAAATGAGACCAAATACGTCCTTCTATCTCCTCGCCTTCTTTGTATATCGGCGTCAGAAGTTGAAGAACGGTGTCTTTGAAATAAGAAACTTTTCAATCCTTGCTGAGCGAACCACAGGCTTTACATACGCACGATATTTTAGGAGTACCTACACGAGAACTAAGGCTTCAAAATGAGACCAAATACGTCCTTCTATCTCCTCGCATTCTTTGTAAATCGGCGTCAGAAGTTGAAAAACAGTGTCTTTGAAACAAGAAACTTTGAAATTCATGCTGAGCAAACCACAGGCTTTACATACGCACGATATTTTAGGAGGATCTACACGAGAACTAAGGCTTCAAAATGAGACCAAGTACGTCCTTCTATCTCCTCGCCTTCTTTGTAAATCGGCGTAAGAAGTTGAAGAACGGTGTCTTTGAAACAAGAAACATTTCAATCCTTGCTGAGCGAACCACAGGCTTTACATACGCACGATATTTTAGGAGTACCTACAAGAGAACTTAGACTCCAAATGAGACCAAATACGTCCTTCTATCTCCTCGCCTTCTTTGTAAATCGGTGTCAGAAGTTGAAAAACAGTGTCTTTGAAACAAGAAACTTTGAAATTCATGCTGAGCAAACCACAGGCTTTACATACGCACGATATTTTAGGAGGATCTACACGAGAATTAAGGCTTCAAAATGAGACCAAATACGTCCTTCTATCTCCTTGCCTTCTTTGTAAATCGGCGTCAGAATTTGAAGAACGGTGTCTTTGAAACAAGAAACTTTGCAATCCTTGCTGAGCAATTCACAGGCTTTACATACGCACGATATTTTAGGAGCACCTATACGAGAACTAAGGCTTCAAAATGAGACCAAATACGTCCTTCTATCTCCTCGCCTTCTTTGTAAATCGGTGTCAGAAGTTGAAAAACAGTGTCTTTGAAACAAGAAACTTTGAAATTCATGCTGAGCAAACCACAGGCTTTACATACGCACGATATTTTAGGAGGATCTACACGAGAACTAAGGCTTCAAAATGAGACCAAATACGTCCTTCTATCTCCTTGCCTTCTTTGTAAATCGGCGTCAGAATTTGAAGAACGGTGTCTATGAAGTTGAAGAACGGTGTCTTTGAAACAAGAAACTTTGCAATCCTTGCTGAGCAAACCACAGGCTTTACATACGCACGATATTTTAGGAGCACCTATACGAGAACTAAGGCTTCAAAATGACACCAAGTACGTCCTTCTATCTTCTCGCTTTCTTTGTAAATAGGCGTCAGAAGTTGAAGAACGGTGTCTATGAAACAAGAAACATTTCAATCCTTGCTGAGCAAACCACAGGCTTTACATACGCACGATATTTTAGGAGTACCTACACGAGAACTTAGGCTCCAAATGAGACCAAATACGTCCTTCTATCTCCTCGCCTTCTTTGTAAATCGGTGTCAGAAGTTGAAAAACAGTGTCTTTGAAACAAGAAACTTTGAAATTCATGCTGAGCAAACCACAGGCTTTACATACGCACGATATTTTAGGAGGATCTACACGAGAATTAAGGCTTCAAAATGAGACCAAATACGTCCTTCTATCTCCTTGCCTTCTTTGTAAATCGGCGTCAGAATTTGAAGAACGGTGTCTTTGAAACAAGAAACTTTGCAATCCTTGCTGAGCAATTCACAGGCTTTACATACGCACGATATTTTAGAAGCACCTATACGAGAACTAAGGCTTTAAAATGAGACCAAGTACGTCCTTCTATCTCCTCGCCTTCTTTGTAAATCGGCGTCAGAAGTTGAAAAACGGTGTCTTTGAAACAAGAAACATTTCAATCCTTGCTGAGCGAACCACAGGCTTTACATACGCACGATATTTTAGGAGTACCTACACGAGAACTAAGGCTTCAAAATGAGACCAAATACGTCCTTCTATCTCCTTGCCTTCTTTGTAAATCGGCGTCAGAATTTGAAGAACGGTGTCTATGAAGTTGAAGAACGGTGTCTTTGAAACAAGAAACTTTGCAATCCTTGCTGAGCAAACCACAGGCTTTACATACGCACGATATTTTAGGAGGATCTACACGAGAACTAAGGCTTCAAAATGAGACCAAGTACGTCCTTCTATCTCCTCGCCTTCTTTGTAAATCGGCGTCAGAAGTTGGAAAACGGTGTCTTTGAAACAAGAAACATTTCAATCCTTGCAGAGCGAACCACAGGCTTTACATACGCACGATATTTTAGGAGTACCTACACGAGAACTTAGGCTTCACAATGAGACCAAATACGTCCTTCTATCTCCTCGCCTTCTTTGTAAATCGGCGTCAGAATTTGAAAAACAGTGTCTTTGAAACAAGAAACTTTGAAATTCATGCTGAGCAAACCACAGGCTTTACATACGCACGATATTTTAGGAGGATCTACACGAGAATTAAGGCTTCAAAATGAGACCAAATACGTCCTTCTATCTCCTTGCCTTCTTTGTAAATCGGCGTCAGAATTTGAAGAACGGTGTCTATGAAGTTGAAGAACGGTGTCTTTGAAACAAGAAACTTTGCAATCCTTGCTGAGCAAACCACAGGCTTTACATACGCACGATATTTTAGGAGTACTTACACGAGAACTAAGGCTTCAAAATGAGACCAAATACGTCCTTCTATCTCCTCGCCTTCTTTGTATATCGGCGTCAGAAGTTGAAGAACGGTGTCTATGAAGTTGAAGAACGGTGTCTTTGAAACAAGAAACTTTGAAATTCTTGCTGAGCAAACCACAGGCTTTACATACGCACGATATTTTAGGAGGATCTACACGAGAACTAAGGCTTCAAAATGAGACCAAGTACGTCCTTTTATCTCCTCGCCTTCTTTGTATATCGGCGTCAGAATTTGAAGAACGGTGTCTATGAAGTTGAAGAACGGTGTCTTTGAAATAAGAAACTTTGCAATCCTTGCTGAGCGACCACAGGCTTTACATACGCACGATATTTTAGAGACACATACACGAGAACTAAGGCTTCAAAATGAGACCAAATACGTCCTTCTATCTCCTCGCATTCTTTGTAAATCGGCGTCAGAAGTTGAAAAACAGTGTCTTTGAAACAAGAAACTTTGAAATTCATGCTGAGCAAACCACAGGCTTTACATACGCACGATATTTTAGGAGGATCTACACGAGAACTAAGGCTTCAAAATGAGACCAAATACGTCCTTCTATCTCCTTGCCTTCTTTGTAAATCGGCGTCAGAATTTGAAGAACGGTGTCTTTGAAACAAGAAACTTTGCAATCCTTGCTGAGCAATTCACAGGCTTTACATACGCACGATATTTTAAGAGTATCTACACGAGAACTAAGGCTGCAAAATGAGACCAAATACGTCCTTCTAACTCCTCGCATTCTTTGTAAATCGGCGTCAGAAGTTGAAAAACAGTGTCTTTGAAACAAGAAACTTTGAAATTCATGCTGAGCAAACCACAGGCTTTACATACGCACGATATTTTAGGAGAATCTACACGAGAATTAAGGCTTCAAAATGAGACCAAATACGTCCTTCTATCTCCTTGACTTCTTTGTAAATCGGCGTCAGAATTTGAAGAACGGTGTCTATGAAGTTGAAGAACGGTGTCTTTGAAACAAGAAACTTTGCAATCCTTGCTGAGCAAACCACAGGCTTTACATACGCACGATATTTTAGGAGGATCTACACGAGAATTGAGGCTTCAAAATGAGACCAAATACGTCCTTCTATCTCCTTGCCTTCTTTGTAAATCGGCGTCAGAATTTGAAGAACGGTGTCTATGAAGTTGAAGAACGGTGTCTTTGAAAAGAGAAACTTTGCAATCCTTGCTGAGCAAACCACAGGCTTTACATACGCACGATATTTTAGGAGGATCTACACGAGAACTAAGGCTTCATAATGAGACCAAATACGTCCTTCTATCTCCTCGCCTTCTTTGTAAATCGGCGTCAGAAATTGAAGAACGGTGTCTATGAAGTTGAAGAACGGTTTCTTTGAAACAAGAAACTTTGCAATCCTTGCTGAGCAATTCACAGGCTTTACATACGCACGATATTTTCAGAGTACCTACACGAGAGGTAAGGCTTTAAAATGAGACCAAATGCGTCCTTCTATCTCCTCGCCTTCTTTGTAAATCGGCGTCAGAAGTTGAAAAACAGTGTCTTTGAAACAAGAAACTTTGAAATTCATGCTGAACAAACCACAGGCTTTACATACGCACGATATTTTAGGAGGATCTACACGAGAATTGAGGCTTCAAAATGAGACCAAATACGTCCTTCTATCTCCTTGCCTTCTTTGTAAATCGGCGTCAGAATTTGAAGAACGGTGTCTTTGAAACAAGAAACTTTGCAATCCTTGCTGAGCAATTCACAGGCTTTACATACGCACGATATTTTAAGAGTACCTACACGAGAACTAAGGCTTCAAAATGAGACCAAATACGTCCTTCTATCTCCTCGCCTTCTTTGTAAATCGGCGTCAGAAGTTGAAAAACAGTGTCTTTGAAACAAGAAACTTTGAAATTCATGCTGAGCAAACCACAGGCTTTACATACGCACGATATTTTAGGAGAATCTACACGAGAATTAAGGCTTCAAAATGAGACCAAATACGTCCTTCTATCTCCTTGCCTTCTTTGTAAATCGGCGTCAGAATTTGAAGAACGGTGTCTATGAAGTTGAAGAACGGTTTCTTTGCAATACTTGATGAGCATAACAAGGGCATTACATACGCACGATATTTTGAAACGAGACTAAGACGGTGTCTATGAAGTTGAAGAACGGTGTCTTTGAAAAGAGAAACTTTGCAATCCTTGCTGAGCAAACCACAGCCTTTACATACGCACGATATTTTAGGAGTACTTACACGAGAACTAAGGCTTCAAAATGAGATCAAATACGTACTTCTATCTCCTCGCCTTCTTTGTAAATCGGCGTCATAAGTTGAAGAACGGTGTCTATGAAGTTGAAGAACGGTGTCTTTGAAACAAGAAACTTTGAAATTCTTGCTGAGCAAACCACAGGCTTTACATACGCACGATATTTTAGAAAGATCTACACGAGAACTAAGGCTTCAAAATGAGACCAAGTACGTCCTTCTATCTCCTCGCCTTCTTTGTAAATCGGCGTAAGAAGTTGAAGAACGGTGTCTTTGAAACAAGAAACTTTTCAATCCTTGCTGAGCAAACCACAGGCTTTACATACGCACGATATTTTAGGAGTACCTACACGAGAACTTAGGCTTCAAAATGAGACCAAATACGTCCTTCTATCTCCTCGCCTTCTTTGTAAATCGGTGTCAGAAGTTGAAAAACAGTGTCTTTAAACAAGAAACTTTGAAATTCTTGCTGAGCAAACCACAGGCTTTACATACGCACGATATTTTAGGAGGATCTACACGAGAACTTAGGCTTCAAAATGAGACCAAATACGTCCTTCTATCTCCTCGCCTTCTTTGTAAATCGGCGTCAGAAGTTGAAAAACAGTGTCTTTGAAACAAGAAACTTTGAAATTCATGCTGAGCAAACCACAGGCTTTACATACGCACGATATTTTAGGAGGATCTACACGAGAATTAAGGCTTCAAAATGAGACCAAATACGTCCTACTATCTCCTTGCCCTCTTTGTAAATCGGCGTCAGAATTTGAAGAACGGTGTCTTTGAAACAAGAAACTTTGCAATCCTTGCTGAGCAATCATTACATACGCACGATATTTTGTAGAATAAGGCGTTGAAGTTGAACGGTGTCTATGAAGTTGAAGAACGGTGTCTTTGAAAAGAGAAACTTTGCAATCCTTGCTGAGCAAACCACAGGCTTTACATACGCACGATATTTTAGGAGGATCTACACGAGAACTAAGGCTTCAAAATGAGACCAAATACGTACTTCTATCTCCTCGCCTTCTTTGTAAATCGGCGTCAGAAGTTGAAGAACGGTGTCTATGAAGTTGAAGAACGGTGTCTTTGAAACAAGAAACTTTGCAATTCTTGCTGAGCAAACCACAGGCTTTACATACGCACGATATTTTAGAAAGATCTACACGAGAACTAAGGCTTCAAAATGAGACCAAGTACGTCCTTCTATCTCCTCGCCTTCTTTGTAAATCGGCGTAAGAAGTTGAAGAACGGTGTCTTTGAAATAAGAATCTTTTCAATCCTTGCTGAGCAAACCACAGGCTTTACATACGCACGATATTTTAGGAGTACCTACACGAGAACTTAGGCTTCAAAATAAGACCAAATACGTCCTTCTATCTCCTCGCCTTCTTTGTAAATCGGTGTCAGAAGTTGAAAAACAGTGTCTTTAAACAAGAAACTTTGAAATTCTTGCTGAGCAAACCACAGGCTTTACATACGCACGATATTTTAGGAGGATCTATAAGAGAACTAAGGCTTCAAAATGAGACCAAATACGTCCTTCTATCTCCTCGCCTTCTTTGTAAATCGGCGTCAGAAGTTGAAAAACAGTGTCTTTGAAACAAGAAACTTTGAAATTCATGCTGAGCAAACCACAGGCTTTACATACGCACGATATTTTAGGAGAATCTACACGAGAATTAAGGCTTCAAAATGAGACCAAATACGTCCTTCTATCTCCTTGCCTTCTTTGTAAATCGGCGTCAGAATTTGAAGAACGGTGTCTATGAAGTTGAAGAACGGTTTCTTTGAAACAAGAAACTTTGCAATCCTTGCTGAGCAATTCACAGGCATTACATACGCACGATATTTTAGGAGGATCTACACGAGAACTAAGGCTTGAAGAACGGTGTCTATGAAGTTGAAGAACGGTGTCTTTGAAAAGAGAAACTTTGCAATCCTTGCTGAGCAAACCACAGGCTTTACATACGCACGATATTTTAGGAGTACTTACACGAGAACTAAGGATTCAAAATGAGACCAAATACGTACTTCTATCTCCTCGCCTTCTTTGTAAATCGGCGTCATAAGTTGAAGAACGGTGTCTATGAAGTTGAAGAACGGTGTCTTTGAAACAAGAAACTTTGATATTCTTGCTGAGCAAACCACAGGCTTTACATACGCACGATATTTTAGAAAGATCTACACGAGAACTAAGGCTTCAAAATGAGACCAAGTACGTCCTTCTATCTCCTCGCCTTCTTTGTAAATCGGCGTAAGAAGTTGAAGAACGGTGTCTTTGAAACAAGAAACATTTCAATCCTTGCAGAGCAAACCACAGGCTTTACATACGCACGATATTTTAGGAGTACCTACACGAGAACTTAGGCTTCAAAATAAGACCAAATACGTCCTTCTATCTCCTCGCCTTCTTTGTAAATCGGTGTCAGAAGTTGAAAAACAGTGTCTTTAAACAAGAAACTTTGAAATTCTTGCTGAGCAAACCACAGGCTTTACATACGCACGATATTTTAGGAGGATCTATAAGAGAACTAAGGCTTCAAAATGAGACCAAATACGTCCTTCTATCTCCTCGCATTCTTTGTAAATCGCAGTGATGTCAAGTTCTTTTTCGAACTAAATCGTTTTCGATTTAAATCGCGATTTAAATCGGAAAACCGAAAGATCCGATTTTGGATTTAAATCGCTAGTCCATTTTGCGATTTTGATCTGATTTATCTTGAAATAAATCGTTTTTAAGATCAAGTTCGGTGGCAACACTGGAATACGTTATTTGCGACGGGCTTTTATTGAAAATAGAAGAGAGGTATAGAGAATTTATAAAGTATACAACATCCCGTTATTCAGTTAGGTATTATTTATCTATAGATTTGGCTACTGTTTCAAATCAGACGATTACATATTGGCAGCTGTGTCTCACCCGGAATTTAAGTTTACGTGGATCAAAACGGACGATGCTAGAAATTACGCGCGTCAAAGGCTTGCGGCCAGAATTGGCATGAATTCTTTCTGTGGTGCCGAGCAAAAGGAAACCTCACAAAACAATTTGTTCGACTTTGATGGTAATTCACCAACGAGAGACGAAATTGACTCGTACGTATGTGATAAAGAAAATCCATTTCGATGTTGAAACGGCACAAAGCAATTAAAGAGGTCTTTGTGAGATACAACACAACGTTACCTTCCAGCGCACCAGTCGAAAGACTTTTTAGCGGCGCTGCTATAGTTCTTAGTGCTAGACGAAACAAACTGTCTGATAGAATGCTAGAGTATCTGTTGCTTCTAAAAATCTACAAAAATTTGTAATGTAATGTATGCATGGGTATGTGCAAAATGTGATCTGATCTGATCTTTAATAGAATTTAAATCGCAATCTAAATCGTTTTTTGTGTGATCTGATTTATGCGATCTAAATCGGGGAAAAGTTCTAGATCAGATCTGAACTTGATGCGGATTTAGATCAAATTGCTTCAAGCGATCTGATTTTAGATTTAAATCTCAAACTCAATTGATCTTGCCAACACTGGTAAATCGGCGTCAGAAGTTGAAAAACGGTGTCTTTGAAACAAGAAACTTTGAAATTCATGCTGAGCAAACCACAGGCTTTACATACGCACGATATTTTAGGAGGATCTACACGAGAATTAAGGCTTCAAAATGAGACCAAATACGTCCTTCTATCTCCTCGCCTTCTTTGTAAATAGGCGTCAGAAGTTGAAGAACGGTGTCTATGAAGTTGAAGAACGGTGTCTCTGAAACAAGAAACTTTGCAATCCTTGCTAAGCAAACCACAAGCTTTACATACGCACGATATTTTAGGAGCACCTACACGAGAACTAAGGCTTCAAAATGAGACCAAGTAGGTCTTTCTATCTTCTCGCCTTCTTTGTAAATCGGCGTCAGAATTTGAAGAATGGTGTCTATGAAGTTGAAGAACGGTGTCTTTGAAAAGAGAAACTTTGCAATCCTTGCTGAGCAAACCACAGGCTTTACATACGCACGATATTTTAGGAGCACCTACACGAGAACTAAGGCTTCAAAATGAGACCAAGAAGAACAAAATCCAACTAGAGGCCGTATCTTTTTTTCTGTAACCGCTACGGAATTTTTTTTACGTCTAGACAATAATAAACGAATTTTTCTAATGGAACTTAAACACCCAGCTTTTTATTTTGAAAACCCCGACCGCAGAAAAATCCGATTTTCAAATTATAAGTGTTACTTTATGTGATTGACAACAATTGAAGCAAGCTGACCAGAAAACAACTTATTTCCATTGATTGTATATACACACATTCAATACTTCACGGTTTCCAAGTCATTATTTCCCTCACAATTTAAAAGCGTAGCCCAATGTTTGTTGGATGTGGTCTATTGGGTGTTTAGGGAATTCCATAGTTTTCCAACTTTAGCAGATATTAGGACTAAATGAAAGGGGGAAATGTTTCAATCTGATGACCTTTCTTTAGAGCGGACTAACTATTCCAGGCCAGCAACAATAGAGCCGTGAAAAACGACGACGTATAAGGACGCCGGCTTGGCACTATTTAATCCTTTTTGATCACAATTACGTCTTCTTGATTGATATCCCTTTGTTTATCTGTCGAATAAGGCGTCCTCCTGCAGTTTATTAATAGTTTTATTCAATGAATTTTCTAATAATAAAAGATAGGTTGGTTTTACCGAAACTGAAACCCCATATAATATGTCCCTATGTGATATGCTCCTAATATGAATCCTATACATAAATAGCTGTTAAAACTGTACTAAATTTCACAACAACGACTGGAAAATTTAGTTACCGAAAAGGATTGGGAAACGAAGTAAAGCGAATGAACGACTAGGAGCTTGCTGGCGCATTTTCGTGGCTTTGACTTTAAGAACTTCTCCATCTCAGTAACTGCGTCTGCTTTACTCTTTACAGCAACAACAAAGTCCCTCTAGAGGTAGATTTGGGTACTCGACTAAGTTTTACTCTATGCTCAAAAGCGCGCACGCGATCGGTTTTTTAAATAATGCAGCGGTTAATAGTATCCATGCATACAGATGAAAGTCTGCTTCTTTTAAAAATTTTTTTGCCGAATTATACTCCCTGATAACCTTAGCAAAATTAGTGACCACTGTTAAACACTTAAAGAAACCGCCAAACTTAAATAAAAAAAAAAACCTTACATTATAAAGTTTGCATCATAATTCAAGCCTCGCTTTGCCATCAAGTTCAATAATAAACACTCGAGTGAACATAATGCACGAAGAATAATTTGAAGCATTTATTTATTTTTCCAATCAAAAATACAAGTTCCAATTGCTGATGGGAGTTCCAGAAACAAAAGCCTCGTTGAGCAAAAATAATTTGAAAAAAAAATACACCGAAGGAAAACCTGGTTGCAGAATAAACACACCACCCGTGTTAATATTTAAACTGTATTACACTGATTGTATACGTGCCGATCACATAATTTTAAAATTTGTTTTGATAACAGCACACGTGGAAATATCATGTGAATCCAACAAGTTTACAAAGTGGTTAATGATAAAAAATTTTAGTGTTTGTTAACTAGCTTGATCACAAAGAATTGTCGTAATATATTGCACATGGTTATAAGAGAAGAACTTATTGAGCTCACCTTCCCAAAGTAAAATTTAACCTTGATTATCTTTACTACTATGTCACCATTAAGATTGCAAAATCTTACAAAATCGTGCTCATTCACGTGATGCCCGCGCCCTTGTTTGGATTGTCTTCTGTATAGCATGGATCTAACGAGTTATCTCGTTGAATATACTGTTCTAATAAATAAATTTCTTGCCCCTGCTTCTAGGGTTTTATTGTTAGGATAAAACAAAAAAAAAAAAATTCATTTCTCCACCTGCCCGCGATAATTGGATCAGATCCCATGGAAGGTTAAGTGATTCGAGAAATCAATGTGCTGAATTGCTTCTGAATTTAGATGGGAAAAACTACTCGTCGTGTAGCATAGCGAATTGAAATAATAATAATATTATACGAATGGTTAAGATTCATTGCCGAATACTAATATAAACCCTATAAGCATGTTTCTTTAGGACGATAGAATCGAGGCATTGGTATTTTCGACGGAGATTGCGAGGCAATGTCTTTCCTTGGCGAAAGGAACATGCGGGTTGGCATATTTGACAAGCTAGAGTCTAGCGAGTTGCGCCTGCTAAGTTTCGTGGATCCCTGATGCATTTTCATTTTCCGTACTCCATCTTCATTGATTTGATGACCATTCATTTTGTTCGAAGGCGGCGCCGAGTCGACTTTGGCCGACGTAAAGTCATCATTCAGAGTCTTGCCTTCAGCTGCAAGAATACTTTCCACTCGGGCCTTGTACTGATTAACGATCTCTTCCATCTTCTTCAGTATCGATGCGTCGTTGTCAAGTTCGACATCTTTCAGCATGTTACGCAACAGAGGAGATATCTTGGGAGATTCAGCCTGTGGTGAAGTTGGTTGTTTGGAATTGTTGTACGTCTTCATGGGCATTTTCAAGTGAAGAACGGGCTTGATCTCCGGTGAGGACGGGCCGCTGCTGTACATGGAACTCACCAAGAGATTGCGTCTACGGCTACTAGGTGACGTTGAAGAGGCTCTAGACTGGCCGCGCGAAGCGCCGCTGTTTACCGATCTCGATCGGTAGTTTGATCCGGGAGTGGTTAGCGGAGTCCGATTCCTGAACGTGGATTCCGTTTGAATGCTTGGACGTTGGCGTCTGTTTCGTCCGCTCCAAGTAAACGTGTTTTTAGATCCCGTCATTTGATCGGTCGGTGAGTCAATCACCGGTCGACTGACACTCATCTTTTCGCATTCGTTACTGGTCGAACGGGTTCTTAGCGAATGTCTGCCAAACGCATCGCGCCGAAATCCCGCGCTTGATAAATTAGATGATGCGTTGCTGGATCCGTTGACCGGTATGCGGCAGTCGGAATCTATCGACGACTTCCTGGACGAATCATTGGACTCTGTTGAATAATGCGAGGCCCCTTTGCCCATAGCGCGTAGACTTCCCAGGAGAGGGATCTTGCTGTAATTGTATTTATTTTCCAATTTCTCTTGTTTGTAGTTATTAGTTGACGGATCTGAGTCGTCTAGAGGGCCGGCGGATGACACCCCTGACTCTAGCGAGCTCGACTGCGACACTTGGGTGCAGCTGGAATCTGGTCGCTCATCCAATTCTTCACTCTTTAGGTCCCCAACCCCAACGCCTGTTCGGTAACCTTCGTCCGATATTTCCGAGCTACTGTCCGCGTTATTGATCGATGCGCCTTTCGAGCGACTGCTGCTGCTGCTTTTAGCCCCAAATTGATCGTCCAAAAGTCGAGATGTTTTCGACTGCTGCTGCTGCGCGTTGTTACCTAAACTGGTGGAACGCCTATAGCCGGGGCTCCAAATTCCTAGCGGGGGGAGAAAAAACAAAAAATAGACAAACAAAAACATTAGACCATGTTATTCCGTCGTTGAGTGTAATTGCGTGGTAAACTCCAACGCCCGTTAGTTAATTCGCTTGTCATAGCTTATCAATATCAGTTAATCTCCATTGTTGTTGTAAGCAAGATAATAGCAGGTTTCACCAGGTAGAAAGATGATAAATGGCTAAAAATCGACAAAACAGTTAATTGCGTTGTACACAGTCGCACAAAAAAATGTCTTATCTCGCCTCGAGGCGCATACAATGCGGGTGATATCAAGTACGTACAACCCATTATCTTATTTTACTACTCGAAAATTGCGTCGTTGGAGAACTTTAATCTCTGTAGTAGTATAACGATAGCATAGCAATTAGTAATCGTCAATGTTTTAATGACCGGCTAGAAAGCTGAGGGTGAAAGAGTCAATCGAAAGTAAAGGTCTTAATATTATGCCATTAAAGAAGCCGACTGAAATCCGTTAAGAGTCGTAAGAGTGTACCGATTGGCGAAGCCGACCCGTTCCAGAGTTAGTTTGGATCAAGATAGATTCCTAACGGATTTGAATCCACTTACTTTGTCCGGCCCCATTTTCGCAAGACTCAATCCCATCGGCATTCCCTTGTGTAGTAGATGAAACAACTGCATTACTTTCTTGTTGGTAAGCTGCCGGTGACGTTTGTCCGTAATTGTATGAATTATTGGCACTGTAGCGACCAGATCCCGATCGTTGGAAAACAGGGCTACCTCCCATGTGTCCGGAATAAGGCCTATAAAGAAACATCATCAGCATTAAATCTAAAGTCATATCCGAGTCGTTTGATCGAATTTTCTCAACGATTTAATAATACAATCGACGTTATTAAGGAGACTTGTTCTTCTTTGTGCATACCTGATCGAAGGAGAGGGACTTCGATGGCGGGCATTGAATCGATTGGCGGTGGCTTCAGTTGAAGAATCGCATGCTGAATATGGCAAAATCGTAGTTCCGGTTATAGAATTCTTGCGCTGCGGAGTCATTCCAGTCGTCGAGGCTCCAGAGGAGCGCCGGGAATTGGGCGGCGATGACGCTCGTTCGTAGCTGACTTCCATTTGCGTATTACCGCGGGAATTTTGACTGACGCTCAATCTGGATGCGATCGGCGTTCGGTGTCCTAAATAATGGCAAATAATACATCACGGCGAATTATACCACTTTGTCTCGAATGGCGCATCTCTCTCTTTTAAGGGCGCGATAGTGAGACTATAATTAATCGTAAACGTAAAATTATTTGTTATCTATATACACGATAGAGGAGGTTGATGGCGACCTCTCGTTTCTTTTTGGCCGCCATCCGAGTGGGTTGCGTGAGTATTTCTCATCAGCAAGCGAAAAAAGAGTTGATATTTTTTGTGTAGATTTTCACTGGGTAACTTTTAACTCGCATGTGTTGGGCGAAGGCAAAGTGGATGGGAGGATCCCTCAAACTGTTCTTGTCAACCTTTCCCGTGATATATATCAAATAACCTCAATGATGAGTGTCTGCCGCATTGCAGCAAAATGGAATCAAAGTTTGGCAGCGACTGACGAGAGAAAATGTTTACCAACGCGCGTCGTGATGTTCCCGGGCGGAGGGAGCTCAACAACAACAAAAAAATGATAACGACGACGAGCCGCATGGCAATGGAGCCATAAATGGTAATGTACAATTTTAAACTGAGGAAACTATCTTCTGATATGGCCAAAACTATTCGTCAAGTTTTGCATATTTTATGCCGCTGCTGAGCAGAAACAAGTGATTGAAATTCAAAAAGTTTTCTCCCCTTCATGTCCGGGTATATACAGTCTCAGTGTATACAACAATAAACTACTTTCCGTCTCCTGTTTGTTCTCTCTCTCTGTGTTTGGCTCCTTTTCTCTTTGCGAGTTCTAGACACGATTACTTATGCTATGACCGATATGCATGCCAACCCTATGAGCAAATATGTGGTTTTGTCATTGGAAAAATGACGAGTGCCATATCTGCGTGGCCGGTACCTCCTCCATTCTGACAAATGAGAAAGGTTAGAAATACTAAACGGATAGAGGACAAGTTCGTGTAAAAAATAACCTTGCGAAACTACAATTCCGCACCTGCATCCTTAACCCTATTGCTAGCACGTTTTCTTTGGTTCTGTTTCATATGTTTTTTTTCGCTACTTCTTCAGGCAATCTCATCGTGATCTAGCCTCGCTTCATTGCATCCCGTTTACCTTGACCAGTTCAACCGGCAACTTTCCTCCAAACCGTTTGCTCGTTCGAGATGTCTTTCGACAGCGTGTCTTGTATATACACATTAATATTTTTTTTCTAACCTATCCGACCATCGATCGTTTTGCAGGCAAAAAGAAGAAAACTCGTCTGGTCGAGCGGACGCTGTTGTTACAATGTCGGGAGAATCCTGTTTACGCGCTACCATGATGTCATGGAATACCAATGAGCTTCGACAGTGAAAATACTTTTACCACACTTTTAACGGTTAACCATGAGAGAGAGAAACCTTTAGCCAAGAAGATTGGAAAACTACTGTTGTCTATTATTCTCTTAATGACCGAATAAGAAGTCTCGCCTCCATTTTCTCCCTTAGGCCTAGTCCCTATCTATTTTGGTTAACATCTTCGAGCTTCGTTAGCTTCTTCTCACACCATTCTTTCTCTCGAAATCTCGGTGCGTTCGATTTCAGGATGCAGTTAGCAGAGCGCGTATGTCTGTGATAGCCCCCATATAAGGAATCTCTTTTTTTTTTCTTTTATTCTTCTTCTTCCCTATTGTTCCGTGTACACTATACAGCTTCCAGGTATTCTTTCTGCCAGATTTTCTCTGTGTAGCAACAGAGTGAGTCACTTCCTACGAAAAAGTCGCATTTCGGCGCCATTGCCAGAAAATCAAGACAGGATGAATTACGTTCTCCGAGTTATTTGAATTTTTACGAAAAGTCATTCCTTTAACAAAACGTTTGAGGGCACTACACACAGCACTGGATTATGTACAAATGCAGAATATAAAACGCAGAAATGAAAATGTAAACGTTATTCCTTCTTTTTAAGTAGTTCTGTCCAAGGAACCCCTATAGCAATAACTCCAATAAGGCAAGCAATTAAAACCTGCTCCTACCTGCTCGGCAGCGGCACGGGTCATGTTTCTCCAAATAGTGCGAGAGAGTGTCCTAAATCCCCAGAGAGAAGAAAAAAAAAACCAATTAGGAAATCCAATCGATTTAAGCGAGAAATAGACTCTCCGAGTCTTTCAAAATTCGAAATTTTGAAACAAAAGCTCTTACCCAGCCCCCTCCGACACGGACCATGACGTGATTGCGTAGAACCTGTTGGAGTCGAGACAAATTTAAAAGTCAAAACAGTGATCAATCAAGGTTCATTTTCAGAAAATGGGGGGGAGCAATGACAACGAACGCTGTTTGGAATACACAAAATCCATTAAAAGAAAATGGCCGGGAAGGATTAGTTACTTGTTGTGTAAAAAAATATACACACAGAAGAGGCCTATGCCCATGCATATTTATTCGGTTTTTAGAAGAGTAGGTTATTGTATTTGACGGAGCCAAACAAGTTCCGTTGGGTCTAGTATCGCCTACTATGGCTACGAGCTAACTTTATTCAAATAATACACTCGCTTCCATTTACGATCAAAAGAAAAATGAGACAGGGGTTTTTTTTCTCTCTCTTTTGATTGCGCGCGCTTTTCCTTTTCGTACCCAAAGCGATCGGAGAATAGGCATACCGTACCCGCATATTTATGTGCAGACATGCGCGCGTAGTACACCTTTATATAGACATACCCCACCATATATAGGCCCATCTCATCTCCGCGTCATCCTCTTCTTTTTTTGATCAAATTCTTTTTTTATTATTTTACCGAATTTTTTCCCTTTTTTCAAAAAATGTAATCAAAAACCCATTGTAAAACTACCGAGCCGGAACGTATCATCTGCATAGATCAGATACGATTGGTGGGGAGGGGGAGAGAAATGTAATAATATTGTTTAAATCAACTTACTCTGACGAATATGAGCATTTTCGTATCACCGATCCGGTATTTGCCCTCCGAGACGCGAATCATCGGGAACTGGGTCGGGCAGGAGCAGTTCTCCACGAGATCTCGCACCTTTATCAAAATAAAATTTTATATAAAAAAGAAAAGAGAATGAATAACATTTCATTGAGTTTGAAAACGACAGGTTATAAATTGTGCGCTCTACAAGCCGGCACGAAGTCACCGGGTGGAAAAGATTATTTACCGACTTTTAAGTCGCGTGAATTGACAATTTCGTACGCTCATGCCCATTTCTGGCCCCGAAGAAAGGAGAAGAGTTACGCATGTACGTGGCGCTTATAACACACGTGTAGTATGTGTATGGGGAAGAAAAAAGAGAGAGAGACCAAGATCGTCGGCACGACAGAAACGCGGCGGGACGGACGCGACCCCGCCACCACCCAGTTCAAGGTCCTCCTTTTTTCCCCCCTCTTCGGTTTGCGTGCGTGAGACAGACCCCTTGAAAATCGCACCCATTTAAGGTCTTGCCGATGGCATTAAAAGGAGAACGATTGTTTCGACATTGAGTCAAGGACTGCTCGCTGGAGTCGAAGTAGCGAGAGAGAGAGAGAGAGAACATGCTGTTTCAGGTTTTTGTCGATGCGTCTCACAAACCAGATCCAATTCCGATTCCAAGTCCCTTTTTTTTATTATTCTTCGATTTGATCGAAAGACACGAAGCTTATAGAAGATTTCATGTTCGGGCTCAACCCCAAGATCAATAAAGGCCGGACTCTGAGATGAATTCGTGCAGTCACCTCACGCAATATCTCTATCAAAGGTCGGCCAACGGTCGCCATTGTGGATATCAGCAGAAAATGTTCTCACGAAATGTTGGCCGTCGCATCTAAATCAAAAACGCCCTCAAAAGAGAAGCAAGAAAAAAAAAATGAAATGTTAGCGCGTTCTCGCCGGCGATTCTCCGGGCGACCAATTTCTCATTGCTCACGGATTTTTTCTTTTTCCATTTCTGCTTTAGTAGACGGACGTCAGCTGTTTTTTCTGTTCTTGCTCTTGGCTAATTCGAGTGTTGGCGCGATTCGGTGGGAAAAACTTTGCCGACGTTGTCCGTTTCTTACCGGCATGACAAATTTTTCACTTCGAGGTCGGATGGAGAGAAAGAAAAAGACTAAAAGAGATGTTGCATTCCATCGGAGACGGAAGATTGTGTCAACTCATGGCACGCGCCAGTTTGCGTGTGATGTACACAACAAGAAATGATTCGTGTCAAGGATCCAGTTTGTTCTTTCTCTGCCTTTTTCTGTGGACGCCGTTATTGTCGAGCCGTCAATTGACTCGGACGGGATATCTTCAATGGAAATTCGAGATACAATAGCGCCAAGAGACGGCGGCGGCGGCAGCTGCGACGGCGACGCTCCGGACCTTGTCCCACTTTTTCCGGAGCAAGGAATTATTGGCCAACCTGCACGTTTGGTGGTCCCTTTTTTCCGTCCCAGAGTTTGAAGATCCACCTCGGAGTAGAACTACTATGCCTCTGGGATTCTGTCCGTACGAAGGGCGAGCGTGTGCTGTTGCGGCATTAGCTCCTGATGACGCACGACTTCTTCCACGAGACGTTCAAGCGCGCGTATTGTTATGATTATTATTTTATTAGTGACGTAAAAGGAGTGAAACTTTCACGGTCGTGAATTTTACAGAGAACATACCCCGCAGCGAGGTCGCTATTATATTCCGGGCTCCAGTCATTATTCTCCTTATCTTTCAAGCGAATTTTCCAGTGCCCCAAACCGACTTGGATTCGCCCTTCCCGATTCGGTACGTAGTACTTTAAAAAGTATATGGTATGTATATGCAGATTCAAATCTGCTCAGAGAGAACCAGTTCGATAGTCTCCGGATGACGAATCGGTTTCCTTATTGGGCGTGGGATCCGTGTCCCCCACGACGCTTTTTTCTGTCCCGAAATTCGTAATGGAATTAAACTCGTTGGTTTTAATGAATAATGCCGTGAAATACGTAGATGAGCTAACCAGGAAAAATGTGATTCGACGACGGACACACCTTTTACTTTTCCAGGGGGGAAAGCCGTGCTAGCAGCGCACGTTAACTCCGCCAGGGCTATAATACGACATGGTCGGAAATCCATGCTTGTCGACTTTGATAGTTTATAACGCCCATTGCGCGCCAAGTCTACCGCTCACCGCAGATGAATAACAATCTCTCTCTCTCTCTCTCTCGTGTTAGGGCTCATAGCAGGGAAGGGTTGTATCCGCGTCGGGTCCCTTTTTATAACATTGAAGAAGACCAATTTGATGGTAACCTGATAGGCATGATGGAAGGAGAGTGGAGGAGGGACGGAGGGAGAGAGAGAGAGAACAAAAAATTAGCCGCGATCTCCAGCCGTGTTGATCGTGGTATAGACGCCGCGGATCTATCTCGATCGTTCCATCCTCCACTAATTTGCGGTCCGGCGCTAAAAAGAATGATAACGATCTGCGAGTTGTTTTTTTTTTCGAGGAAAAGAAAACTTTTTTCTTCTTCTTCTTCTTCTTCTTTCTGGTGGGTCGTCGGAGGGATTTTTCTCCAGTTGTTTCCATGCCGCTGCGCTCTCACGCCCTGCTTTCCTCCGTGTTCCAGTAACGGTGCCACACAGCGACTACTAGCCTCGTCCACCCATGATGTGTGCACCCGCCCTCGTTTGTTTTTCATCCGTTACATGTAACGCGAGTGTGGCCGACCGAAGGCTTCGGCGACTGGGGTAAATCGATGCGCCTCGATGGGATGCGGCGGCAAACGAATACTGCTGACCGATCATTCAAGCGGCAAAGATGATGAAACTCTAGAGCTACGTACGTACGACCTATGATGCAGCATACTCTCTCTCTCTCTGGCTGCCGTTTTTCTGATTCGACGGAAATCAAACTGTGCCGGTGCCGTCTTGCGAAATGACCGACGCAACCTCAGCTCCGGAGCGGATTTCTCCTAGTTTCCATTTGGATTGTTGTGGAATAGAAGTTGTGTTGGTTGGAATGCGCGAAAATAAAATCTAAGGAATCGAGATCGTGAGAACAAACGGGCTGTAAGTTGGCGTTACTACGACGATTGTTTGCCATGCTTGGACTGACGCGGAGGACGTGTTGTGTCAAACCGCCGCAGCTGTGTGGGACACCATCGTCTTCTTCGGCCCCCGGAAACCAGCTCAATTGAAAAAGAAGAAGAAAAAGAAAAATGCCCTAGCGCACCTAGAGATGTGTACAACAGCAGACAGACGACAAAACAACAACAGCAGGAGACGAGGAAAGATATTAAAAGAAACACCAACAACAAGTAGTATATAGCCTACTTATCGGCGCCTCCGCATCACCCAATCACATTGAAAGTTTCCGAAGTTTGAGGGGGGAGAGAAACAAAGAACCAGAAATTACTTTCTACCGCCCGCGCCGAGAGAAATCACAATCGTTTCACTCAATAGCCTGCGTCCGAACGACTTTCTATGATCGAAGCCGAAGAAGAAAAAGAAGAAAAAAAAATGAGAAGAAGAAAAAGTAACGGCCTACCGATTATTGGAAAGTCTAGAAGCCATCAGCTCGTTGACCATACCGCGGTATTATATACATACTACAATGCTTCTCTTTTCTATTTGGGAAAGCGGCGGCGAGATGTTATATCATCAGCCGGACTATGGGCTGTTGATGTGCATCACAAAAGCACAAAAGTTCTAGCCAGGAAAAGGCCGTCTAGTCTTTCATGAGCTGGACTCGGGTTCGCACGGATGTCCGCGGGAATGTGAGACATTCGATAGATTCCGATGGATGTATTTATATACATAAAAAAAAGGGCTGCTTACCATTTCGTCGAGACTTCTCAGATCATTGGTAACGATTTGCGCCTGGGGGCCGTATTCGATCAATTCCATGTCTTCCTCATCATAGTCGTTATCGTTGCCGTTCTCCATGTTGCCTTCTTTAGCCATCTCGCGATCAATCTCTTTTTCGAACTGAACCAACACCGGGGCCGGCATACCGAAATTGGCTCCCCGTCGAGCCACCTTTGATTAATGCAACAACAAAAAATAGTTCTCCATTTAGTTCTACCATTGTTTGGCGGAAACTCTGAATTAAAAAGCGTAAATGAGCGTCGCTCACCTCGAGCAAGCAGAGGATGAAACTCTTCTCGTTCTTCCTCAGCACCAAATCGTCCGTTTCGAATAAGAGGCATTCGTAAATGCCCAGCAGTCGACACCACTGAATAAAGTTGTGCACGTTGTCCCGGGCGAAGAAACTCTTGGGTTTCACCTGATAACAGTTCATAGAAATAGAAAAAAAATGACATTTTATTCAAACTGTGTGGTTAGGCGCAAATGCGAGTGAATTTTTTTCCACTCAACACGCAAAGGGTCATCTACCAGATCGCTACTGCTACCTTTTCTCTCTTTAAAAAAAAAAGTCGTAATAGAAACCGCGAGTGTATTATGACGTGCTGTATAAGGTACACTTATGGTGCTTTTTAAAGTGTAATACACGCTTCAATGGCATATGCTGATGGGTTCTCTCGGTGAAAGAATAGAGAAGAAAAAAAATGGTAAATTGTCGTGTCCGTTGGCGGAGTGCGCGTATTTCTTTGCACGGTTAGTAATAATACGGCAAACAACAACTACCCAAAAAAAAAGGAATTTTTGTTTAACGGATGTGGTTAATTCCAGTGCAATGGCTCTCTTTTTCTATTTTTTCCTTTTGATTCTCCGATGGATGTGTAGAAGAGGAATCGTGCTTTATCGCGTAACCTTGTAGATACATAAAAACCCAACCGACGACGAGTGGTTTTGCGAATACCCGGCGTGCAAGATTGACTTATCGCCAAGTTGAATTGAAAAGAAAGGAAGACAAAAAAGTTACGCCCAAATACACATTTTGAAAGTCTATTGCACCCATCTTGGCTGTTGTCGTTTCTTCGTGATTCGGCAATATTAACAAGAATCGGCGTAGAGTTTCAACTTGTGCATAAAGGCGTTGTCGTCGTAGTCTCAGCTAGCGGATGTGCGATGTTAACCTCTTTAGCAAATAGAGTTGGAAAAACTTTGGGGAGATTCTTTATTTTTCGTTGTTGTTTGTTTCCACAAAGACTCGCCGCGTCTATTTAACTGCTTTACTCTCAAAACAACAAAGTCCTGAGAAAAAAAAGCCATTGCCGGGCGTTTATGCGTTTGCCTGCTTCTAGTTCTCAGGGCTTGCTGTTGTAATTAAGCGACTCGATCGACATTAACATATGGGCTCGTGTTTGGCTTGTGAACTCGGCGGCTAAAAGTTCCCGCAAACGGTCACCGGGGCTACACAAAAGCGGGTAATGTCCCGGATTTTTCTTTTTTTGGTGCTTTGCCTTCTTCACCCGAACCCTAGACAACAACTTATGGCCCCGGCTCTGGTCGTTTGTATAAAAAGGACGGCCAGCAGCTTTCCCACCAAGGTCACGATTTTCCGTGCGGGACTCGGCGCCGCTGCTGAACGACATCAGCGGCCTACTTTGTTTCACTCGTCGACCCACTCCTGCCGGCCAGTGGGTCGAACTTTTCCATAATGATCGAATGCGTATGGTGTGTGGTACAACTACTAGTGGTTTTTCTCTCTCTCCCTTATACAAACGGTACGTACTGGTTGCAAGATCTGAAGTGGAAAGTTTGCGAGCGTCTCGGTAACCGACAAGAGAAAAATCTAGGCTCCAGGTGTTTTTCTCTCTTCTGCAAGAGATCCATTCACAAAGCAAATATAAGACAAGGGGAGTTAGCTGTGCAATTCGATAACGGGTTGGACACAATGCGAATTTATCGAAATATTGCGGATCATTTTCGTCCCAGATAGACTATACAACGACCAGCTCGTATATGGACACGCGAGTTCTAGGTTTTGTGTACACAAAAGTTTTGTTGATAACCATAATAAAACGGTACTACTAACCTCAGACCGGAAGAGGACATCGCGATCGGGTATGTCCAAGTGAGTGCTGAACTTGCGGCGGCGATGGACGCTGCCTTGCTGCTCCAGTTTCTCCTTGTAGGCCATCGCTGTCCGTCTGACATTGTTGGCGTGCTGTGGGTATACATACAAGTCAACAGAAGGAGATGATTGAAATGGCTTGTTAGTCTAGTAGATGCTCTCTAATTGCGTCTCGGCCATCCCTCTTCAAGTCGGAAACAAGCCAACGTGATGATACACCCACATTATTAACAAACCAATACTATGTATGTATACATACATACATACATAATATTGTGAATGCGCAAGTTTGGGACGGCTGGGGGAGGGCATTCCGACGGGGTGCTTGTAATAACCCAGGAGGAACTCAAAGTAGTAGTAGTGCCTACGTCAAGTTTTTTTTTCATGCTGCGTCGAGCGCCGTAATAGTTGGAGAAATCCAACAACATTCAGTGACGCAATAATGTGCTCCACGCGATTTTGTGAATGAATAAAAGTAAAATTGTTTCCGACTTCTTTTCTCCGTTCCACATGCGTGGAAGAAGCTTAACATTAATTCTCGGCGCAGAGAACTTTCTCTTATACTGCTTCTTACGTGGCCGTCGTCGTTTTTTTTTTGGGTTGAAAAATGGCAAAGAAAGTGAGGAAACAAAACCAACAGACCGTGTTATCATCTCTCGACACTTTACGTCTTGCCACTTTTCCTTCTCTCTTGCGCATACAGTAGAAAGGACGGGATAAAAACAAAATCTGTGCTCTAATTTACGTCCTTATCTCCCCCGTTGGTTCTGGTATCAGCATCGTCAACAGCCAAAGTACGGGGGTAATATAGGCTAATAATGATATCCACGTCGTTTGGCTAGTATACGTAATAACGCCGAGCGTTCCCAGCGTTCTCGTGAAAAAGTTTTGAAACTCGTAAAGTTGGCGAGGGCGGCGTATATACCCCCAAAGTTACGCACTCCCGGAATGCAGGGTAACGATCCATTAACTTCACTTTTCGTGCTTTACTAGAGATAGATGAGGACCGACATATGCACGGAGGAATGAAATGGTTTACCTTGCAGAGAGCGACACCATCTTCCAAGACGTCCATAAAGTTGTCAAAGTCAATGTTAAGTTGTGGGTAGTAGAGACGATGAAGCCATTCGGCTAAATCTTCTTTCATGGCCACGAGATACTCCTCACTCGATTTGAAAGGTCTAAAGGGGCGCGGCTCCATCAGAACAACCTCGACTTCTTGTCCCTCGCCGCCTCCGTCAGCTTCCACTGCGATGCACTCCAATCGAGACATGATGGGGTAATTAACGTGTCAGAGAGAGACACAGGCCAACAAAAAGGGTTGTCGTGTAAGCCTAAAGGGACACAATGGAGAAGAATGAACAGCTGATGAGATGAAAAGGATGCTGCTAGAAACGGAGGAAAATTTCAATAGTCATTACAATATGCTAAGCGTATTGGCTTTATTAACGTCTCGATGAGCAGTCGTTAGTCGAAACGCCTTATGATGTTAATTAGACGCTAGTCGTTAACTCCATCATATTTGGTATCCCATGGAAACGGCTGATTAGGGACTTACTAATAAGAGGAAAATCGATCAAATTGATCAAAGGATAGCAACCAAATGCAGGGAAAGGCCTGAAAAACATCAAAATTACTCGTGTTTGGACCTTGTGACGCTCTTATCAGATGTGATTTCAGTGATTTATGACTAGATCTTTCAGAGATATCCGAACGAACACACTGCCTGAAGAGGATGGATGGCATAAAACACACAAGAAGGGATCAAACTGCGCTAGACTGCAATAAAATATGGGCACGTAAACGGGATGCAATGGGGAAACGTTTTACGTACCGCATTATAACGAAGCGAGGGGAGATTGGATCCCCAACTCGTTTTATCTTTTGTTGTGCGTTTTTTTGGCTTGTCGGTACCACGTAAGAGACTACTTGAAAAATTTGTGTTGAAAATAATGACAAGCTCAAGGGGAGGGAATTAATGGGGAGATTTTCAAATCGGATATAAGACGCGGCCTTCAGTAATTATCATCGGATAATTCTAAAAGCTTCTGTGTGCTGCGCTGTGCATTTCCCACAACGCGATGCCGGCCCGCGTAGTTTTCGAAATCCTTTCCCCCTTCTCGATTGGCTCGTTAAAATGTACATAATACTGCCTCGCTTTATTCAAAATGAAATTCAATCCTTGACTCTGCCCTCTTGTTCAGACAAACACTCCTCCGCCGAGTTGAAATAAGCGATAATAAATCAAAACTTTGTTTCGTCGTTTTGATGAGACGTCATAGACTAATCTGACAGCTGTCTATGGAGAATTTCTAACTTTTGAATTCCTGACAAATTCCTAGAAGATTCTTTCCCTCCCCGGTTGATAATGGCGCACACAGTAAACTTACATCTCGCATACGTGTACGGGGGATATATTAACTTTCAAAGATAAAACTTTAAAGACTGGGAAACTAAGCAGCTTGCTCGCACGGTCTCGAGTTATGCAAGCTTTTAGTTCGTTACAAACTCGTTAATACAAAAAAGTTTGTGCTGGCAAACGTCTGGAAGACCCTACGAACTGGGTTACTCATCGTTATTTATACCCAACCTTTCATCGGCAAGGGGGAAAAAAAGCTCCATCGTTACCATCCATTCGTGGGCTGAATTTTATTGCGCCAAGTGCCTGGTAAGAAGAGGTTTTCGAGGCCCCGTCGACGAGAGACATGGCCCCCACGAAATTTGAAAAAAAAAACTTCACACAGAACCTTTAAGACATTAGCATAAAATGGGAAAAAATTCCTTCTCTAACAAAAAAGAAAAAAGAGAACTCTTCTGGGGCGACTTTTTTAAAAGAAGGGATGTATAGCAGTAGGAAAAGGCTCTATCGACTTTTTTTTGTTGTTGTCCCGTGTCTTCCGCATGAAGTGTAAATTCTTTCCCTGCGGTTCTCTTCTCTTTGTTTTAACCGCGGACCATATGCAAAAGAAAAAGAGACACGAGGGCCCAATTCCCATGGGAGACTTTGAAAATGTCAAAATCTAAAACGCTCCCGCATTTATCAAAAAGTATTCAAAATGGCGCCAAGACTAACCTCGAGTTAAAATAACCAATGTCAATATGAGAGATGTTGATCTTACCCGGGGGTTAGAGATGACTATCCCAGATGGGAAAAGATGGGGATCATGTTTACTTAAACAACTGGGCTTCTGTTTTGCTCCTGCTGCTGCTGCAGAGAAAGAAGATTTGAACCACACCCGAGTTTTTCACTGATTGAGACACATTATTCACTGTAATATCTGGGGGTGAAATGAGACGTTTGAGTCATGTATTGGCAGAGAGAACGCAAAGGACGAAAAACATTTGGCTCGAGCACTGATCGTCGCCAGTGACTAAAGAGGTAATCCTCGCACGTGAACACCAAGAATGCGTCTGCGGCTCTCTTCGGCCTTCCTCCTCTCTTTAACTACTACTAGCTAGTCCCCAACTTCATAACGGAGCTAGCCCCTCTAGCGCCCCGATACGGAGAGGAAAGCTGATTGGCTGGAACCATGAGGTGCATTCCCTCGCGCGCACACACGGCTGGCCGTCATGTGTATACACAGAGAGATACACAATTTCCCCAAAACATTCCAACACCAACCGAGAAAAGGCCATGTCGAAATTGCTGCCGCCTATACTGGTCCATTCGAACTAGGTAGTATTCGTCGGAGCCCTTTCTCGTCTTCTGGAGGGAAAGAGATAGGGGAAATCTCGAAACAATAGCGACCATGTTTTCCTTTTCACAATTGCCGCGCCATGTAACATTGTGATGAGAATTGCCAACATTTCCATTTTAATATTAGAAGCACTTACGAAACATTTCCAAGCGCTTGCCAGAATAAACTTTCCAGTTTTTGTTTTTCTTCGTTATTTAAAAGAAGAGACGCCATAAACCTGATAATTCCTCTAGACTCATTCATTTTAATTTAATTAGACTCCCAGAAAAATTTCCAATTCTTATACTTGCTTAGAAATGTTTCTCTTTTGAAAACCCACCCCCTTACATGGAAGCGCGGAAAGGCGGGGGCTACTGGGAAACCGGTTGTTCATTCCGTCAGGCATTCATTTAAATAAAGTCTTCATTATTTACCCTGATATTTCTCCACTCTATCTAACGTCAACAACAAGTTTCCAGGCTACCCTCATTCATAAATCTTTTCGTCCGTCGTCCGACGCCTGGCATGCCTTTCTTTAAAATAGCATGCCGCGGCTTAACGAGAGACCCCTGGCGTGATTCTCAACGACTGCACACTACGAGCACAACAGACGACAAATCAATCAACAGCAGAATTTTCAGCATCGAGTTCAAGTCATCGCGAGTGCCAAACTCGTAAATTACAATTGATTGAAATAGCCACACAGTTGACTTGAGCAAAAAAAAGGAGGTCTTGGCGTGAAGAAGGCATGTCGTCCAGAATTGTTTTATTTGAAAGTACGGCCCAAGATTTGGAGAAGCAAGAACTTGAGGTACCGACGCTTTGTTTATGAATGACCGCGTCGCCAATTCATCTAAACATCACGTTATACGTTCGTTTTCGTTTATTAGGGGGCGACCGGATTGCCTCTAGCAGAGTTGCATTGCCAGTTACTCAGCATATACCTATGTAACTTTGACTTGTAAGTATACTGTTGTTTACTGCATTTGTTTGGTTAGTGTGAAAATAAAAGTTTGACTTGAATCTTGCAGGTGCAATGCCAAATTTCTGTGGAAGCGAATCTCAAATGAAGAGAAAACCTCAGTTCCATTGCTTGGTCAAATCTGGGAAGTAGGTCAGAAACTATGGTTAAAGGAGCACAATGCAGTATTTAGACTTATTAGGACCACCAAATGGCCTCCATCAATTGAACCTTACATGAATTGCCTTGAGGAAAATTATCGTCAGAAATCACTTCAGCTGATTGGTAATAAGACCAATAATGATTTTTCAGTATGAAACTTAACCCCTTGAATTGCATGTCTTTAGGAAAAGCTTACCTCTCCATTACATCAACCACCTTCACCGACTTGGTTGGTTATGTCGATCGCCCGGAAGAAGCCGAACAATTATTAGCGAAATTACAGCGAGAGCAAGGTTGGACGTGTGATTCTGCAGCACAGCTAATCATACCCAAACGACCAACTGCTCAAAACATCCCGCTAATGAGAAATGAAGATCAATTGCAAAGTCTTACCCAATTCGTCTCGTTCTTGGAAAATTGAAAATATGTTACTTTTTTGTGTATACCCAAGAAAATAAACGTGATCGATGACGTGGATTTTTTGTTCGAAATCCGAAGTGCAACGTAAACACCGGTAACCAAAATATATGAGAGCAAGCAACAAATGGAATAAAAAATAGACGAAGTCTTTTTCCCTGTTGTATTTCCACTGATGGTAATGTGTCATAGTACAACATGTCTGTACAAGGGCTTATCAACTGTAGTATTGTAGAAGCTCAAAAGTTTTCTATGTAACCGTCTTCGTTATCAGGGAGGAAATGACAAAGATTCCAAAAATACAACGATTCAAGAAAGCAAAGCGACAGCATTCAGTGCGTCGCGTGCCATCGTGTCAGCAAAGTTTACTTTTGCGAATTGGGGAACACGGACCAGACATACAATGTATTAGTATTCGGGTCTCTCATAGTCACCGCACCTAGGCCGTCAGTTTCTTGAATAAGTTCATCCTCATTAATAAGTTGGAGTTGTTGAACCCCCTGTAGAATGAAATAAAATTATTAAATTTGTTAAGGGCCAAGAAATATCAGTCAACGTGCCTCCGAATCGGCGTTTTCATCGCCATCCATGTGGACTTCCATTTTGGTTCCATCGTCTTCTTCGTTCTCGTCCTGTACGTGAATGGGCACAGCCACCATTTCTCCGTCTTCGTTTGGTACAATGGTCAGCATAACTGATCCCTCATCATGCTCCTCGTCATCTTGAATTGTGGCTACAGCGGTCGCCTCTTCGCTTTTCGCGTTCTAAAGTCAAAATATACATACATGTTGTTTACTTTGTTGCCGTTATGGTATACTAAAAAAACGTACTTTGCGGCCACGAGCGGCACGCGGAGTAACAGTTTTGACTTCGGTCGCGTTAGCAGTCTTTTCTCTCAAAGCGGCCAAAGCATCCGGATCAGCCGTAATTGCTTCAAGGGGGTCGATACCTTGCTCGGCGCACGCAAGTAGTAAGGAGACATCCGAGCCGTCACGTGCATGCATCTGCATGTGACGCTTCATGTCAGATCGCATTCGAAACGGTTTGAAACATACTGGGCAAGGATGTGGTTTCTCTCCTGCGAAACGGCAGACACGGCATTACAATATTTAAAAGTGACCTAGAATGCATTTGTTTCATTGTTATTACCTGTGTGAATCCGTCGGTGGTTAAGGAGGTAGGACGAAGCGCGGAAGCCTTTACCACAGAATTCGCACTTGTAGTTGCGCTCGCCTGTGTGCACGCGTCGGTGGACAATCAACGAGTACTTTCGCGCAAAAGATTTGCCGCAAAATTCGCTGTGTAAATAAAAGAAAACCTTGAAGCGGTGTCCAGTTGAATGAATTAAGGTTATGTTACCATTGGTACTGTCGTACACCAGAATGCAGAGAGGTGAAATGATATTTGAGATCGCCCCACTGGCGGAACTCGCGACCGCACTCATCACATTTATACGGCCTGGCGCCTAAACAGAAAAAAAAAGACATGCACGATCAATACGGACACGCGATGATGAATTCCAGTAGCCAAGGTTACCTGTGTGGACTCGCATATGCACTTTCAGTGCACCATTGGCAAAGAAAGACTTTCCGCAGATCTCGCACTGATGAGGTCGTTCGCCAGCGTGCGTGCGAACGTGATAAGCCAATGAGTTCTTGTGCGTGAAGGTTCTTTGACACACCGGGCAGGGAAAAGTGCCATCCTCGGCTGTCTCGACAGGGGGATACTTTGGTCGCCGGCCTCGTTTAAACCCAATATGATGATCCTCCTGTTAATGACAGTGTTTTAGATTTTGCGTTCTCAGTGGTGTCACAGAAATCAAGTCTCACCTTCAAGTGCTGAATAAGACGTTTTTTTGCCGAAAAAACCGCCCCGCACAGTTGACAACAGTGACCGTCGATAGCAGGATCATAGTCGGTTACTCCACTTTCCTAAGGACAAAAATTTTAATTAATTTAGAAGAAAACAAATGCAACACTAAACAACTTACTTGAAGAGCTTCTTCATCGACTTCATCTTTGCCTTCATAGTCCTCATCCTCATCATCTTCACCATCTTCCATTTCTTGTTCATCTTCTCCCATGGCTTCTTCTTCGCCATCTTCTCCTTCAATACCCACGAGATCCAGTTCTTTTTCCTCGTCCGCTTTTCCAGGTTCGGCCGCGCCTTCTTCAGTAGGGCGATCCGCACCATGAACGTTTTCCATGTGCGTCTCCATGGCTTCTTTGAAGCGGAAACTGGTGTTGCATTGGGCGCAATGATATGCCTTTGTTATGGCATCAGGATGCGCGTTTCGGACATGAGAATCCAGGGCCTTCGCATTACGAAATTCCTTCTGACAAGTATCACAAGTGAGATTACCACTTTCTTCACTCGCCCTAAGAGTTGAAAAAAGAAAAGTAAGCTGCTTTCCCCCCAATATTTACGAGTTCTGCCAAAATACTTTGAACTGGAAGCAACTGGGGCAGAAGGTCCTGCAACTGATTTTCGAGGACGTCCACGACCTTTCTTCGGCTTTTCGTAGTGAGTCTTTAAATGTTCGAAAAATCCAATTTGATCTTCGAAACCAATACCGCAAATATCGCAATGGAATGTTGCCGGGTGGACTTCTTTCCGATGATCTTTTAATTCATCGATAGATGAGAATTCCATCTGAACAGGAAATTCTTAGAATATTGATTTGCTCTCATATTTGTAAACAAAGTAACATACCTCGGGGCATTCTTCACATGTGTGAACTTCATTCTCTCCATCGGATTTCAACTCGCCGCGATCGAATGAGTCAGCAGCTGGTTCTCCTCCCTCCTCCAAGTCTTCCTTACTGATCCAGAGTTTCTTCAAGCCTCCTTGTTTTGCGGCCTTTTCTCTTAGTCGGGAACTTTTCAGATTGGAAACTCCTTCAGCCACACTGGCATCAGCCTCTTGCAAAGCTAGCTCAATTAGTTTAGCCTTCTTGTTTGCCGTTTCGGTCGCTGTTGCCGTGCTAGCTGCTGCTGCTGGTTGAGCATTCTTGGGGGGACGTCCTCTCTTCCTTTTGGGGGGCTCAACTACTTCAGTTTCATCAGTGCTTGCTTCTTCTTTGACTTTGTTGAATTGCTGAATCTCTTCACCACTTTCGGTCAAGATTTGGACATCTTCTCCTCCTTGTGATGCCTGGAGTGCTCTTAATAACTCTGAAACCTGATGTTCATTTTCAGGGGTGACCACAATGGTAATGCCATCATCCCCAATAGAAAGCTGTTGGTTTTCATCATTCTGATCCATTTGAGTCATCCCGTCTGGTCCTTCTGCAAAGATGACAAATGAAGCCTCATCGTTGGCCTCATCGGTGTTGTCCATCACCTCAGACATCTCCAAGCTGACAACATAAAAACACAAATAAGAAGATAGGAATCAGAAACAGCCCATATAGGATACGTTAAACGGTCTCGTAATACTCGTGTAAGATACTGAGCAGATCAAGAGTTGAGTATCAGAAGGAAGAGCAAAGTTGGTTGGTTCTTATACACGACAAACGAACATGGCCAAAGCTACGAACACGTTATCCAAAATTCTCATACTCGACGAAATTAATTGAATGATATCCGTCAAAATAAACCAAAGCAATTTGAATGTAAAATATGCTTTTAATGCAGCGTTGCGTCGCGCCGTTAAAAGACAGCAAATTCGTTGTGGGGGAAAAAGCAACAGCACGACAACCTCGGCGGCCCTTTAGCTCGTGTGCCTGATTGCTAAATAGACGATGTCCATGTTTCGTGAGATTGAGAATCAAACTCTTCGTTTTCCTTGCAGAAAAATAGATGTTATTTACCTTTAGAGGAGTCGTAAACTCCGCCAGAAATTAAGAAGAATGCAGCGGATGTAAGAGCACAGCTAGGATTTAATGGTAGATTGAGAACAAAATGGCTGACGCCAAGCCAAAGGAGAGGAGGGATCGAGAGAGGGTGGAGAACAATACACGGAGGGCGCCAAAAAGTTGAACGTTGTTGCTGGCAGATGGCAGGACCGTAGCTGCAGCTAGCTCGTTTTGAACGTGTCAAAGGACACGACCGTTTCTAAAAACCCCCCAGTTTCCTATTCAACGCCCTCGGGACAAAAAAAAACGTGCACTGTGAAGTAAGGTCCGGAAAATCATAATAATGACCAACGCCCTTATGACTTAAGAGTACAATAACCTATGAGTGCACACGTAATAATCTGCATGAAACCGTTCCCTTCCACTCATCATCCAAGTATAAACTCGCCGGAGTCGTTTTTTTTTTTATTATTTCATGATGGGTTTATAAGGGTAAATAAATCGAAGATCATATTTCTCGTGACAAATAGTTTTCCTTTATTATTACTTTGTCCATATAAGGCTGCGTGTTTGAGAAGAATTTTTTTTTATTTGATGAGAGCGAAGCAAAATAGAGCACGGAAAGAGAATAAGGAAGGACATTTTTTTGTTTTTGTTTTTTAGCTGATCGGTTGCCGTTAAGGTTGCAATCTTTCTCTTTCATTAATTCCAACAACGCTTCATCTGAATAGAATCATCATCGAGAGGTATATGTACTTTATATATATATATATATAAATTTGTAGGATCAATCCAAATCGGGTTCAATCGTTTCCTTTACGACGCTAGATTTGGGCGAGTCTATAAAGATCCTGAGCGGGCGTTCTTTGCGAGGTGAAGCCGAAACGGTTGAATATGATGAAGTTCCAGTGGCGGCAGAATCGGCATTTTCTCGTCCAAGGATTTCTCTGCGCTCCTGTTCCGTCAGCTTCTTGAGCGGTTCGCCTTTCTCTCGCCAATAGACTATATCGCCGTCCGTCTGTACGCTGCAAGGGTACTTGAAAGAACCGTCATCAAGTTCGCCGTCGTTCGTTAGGAGTGGGGTCCACGTGATATCTTCGTGGATTGAGAATAGGGAGCCTTCGCAAGGGAACGTTCCAGGCGCCTTGGCTATCTCGATCTTATCGATGGACAAGCCACTCAAATCCGACAACCTACGACCAAGCTCTATACGGTTAAACTTGACAAGAGGCATGTCGAGAAAAGGCTCCAATGTAAAAGTGCTTGGTCGCCACCGGCGAGTGAAGATGACCGTTTCAACTCCACGATAATTGGACGCCACATCGTGCGGATTGTTGACGTCCAGCAGTTGCAAAAACATCTCCCAGTTCTTGAAAATGTACAACAATTCCGTATCTAATACTTCTTCTTCGTCTCCATAGACGGTTGACGGAGTACGCCAATGTTTCTTGCGCAAAATGCATCTATTAGAAATTAAAATCTCGTTAACATTTCTCAAAATTAAATTAACAGGATAAGCTTACTTTTCAGGCGGAATTTCAATGCCGTGACGACTCTTGAGTTCGGCCAAAATGTCTTTCTTCATTCGTCCAATTTGAACACCAGAAGACAACACCCACTCGAACAGCAACGAAGAACGTTCCTGGGTGTCGTTGATTTTCAGCTGATAAATTTTACCGCGGACTTCGCCCGGTCTTAAAGCTCTGCCAAGACGAACGGCAATTTGAGGGTCGTCTCCAAGTGTTTCCAGTGTTTCGTTAGGTTGAGCCCATTCGCGTTCCGTCGTACCGAAAGTGGACGCTGTTGTGGGCGTCTTTTTGTAGACCAAGAGGAACTCGGCAGGCACACTGAGAAGCCCCTCTAGCTCTAACTTGAAATTTGCTAACGGAATTCGTTTGTCAACCATCGCTGTACAAAATTTTTCTTCGGCATCTTCGCTGCTCGAGATAACCTAGAAGAACAACAAGAAAAGATGTTGTGTGATATGGAAAATGTAACTGGAAACGTTCGTGTCGATTTACCTTAAATAAATACTTGACTGGTTCCGGCTCGGGGTCCGTTTCAATACATTCCGGCTCAACTTCCACAAGAGCGTTTCTTCTCTGAGTGGCGAGTGCCATTTCACCATCATCAACTTCTTCCGTCTCGGGTGGATCCCCTAAAAGTGTGCGATCACTGTCCGTCAAGCTCAAACTACTGTCTTCACTTGCTGAGGCGGACGAGGTAGAATTTGGTAATCGTTGAGGGAGTTCGTCTCCTTCTGAATAGAATTCTTGAAAATTAGCAGAGATGGCGGCAAAGCTTTCAATGTCCTCGAGGCGGCGTCGGCGGTTTTCTTCCTCCTCTTCTTCGCCTTCTGACAAAGCTCTTTCGCGTTCCAGATGGGAAAGGGAGTCGTCCGAAGCCGCATCCTCGGGACTGTACGACTCCATGGGTGAAGCTGTTCTGGCAGTCACAGCTGCGGTGGGGATTGTGGGAATGGCAATGTCTATGCCAAGACGATCCAGCGTTTCTTTATCGGCTTTGGGCAGAGTCATGCGTACGGTTAGAGCATTTTCATATTGGTCGATCAGATCATATAGTCGGGGCTTGCACGATGCCAAGAATTCGTTCTCATCACTTGAGGCGAAGACGGTGGCGTAGACTTTCTCCGCCCGTTGGAAGCCCTCGCTTCTCAAGCTACGGTCCTTTTGAGTTAATCGATGTAACTCGTTAGAGTACCGTATGGTGACGAGGTGGATGTGTTCCGGATCTTCGGCAATGTTCATGGTAGCTAAAAAGTTTCAGATTTTAAAAATGATAAATAGCTCAACGTATTGAATGATTACGAAAAATAAAGTTACATTTAATGTTGAGCTTAAGGTCGTGGACTGTGCTGCTAAAAGGCATACGGATGGATACAGGTATACGGAGTTCTCTGGCATCGACGTCTACCATTAAAATCTTGACATTGAGGCTCCCAGGTGCGTAGACTTGGAACGCTTGACCTTCCGGGACGATTTCTAAGAGCAAGTCAAACTTGTATGAAGAACGGACGCCATCAAAGATTTCATCAACTGTCTCGTCCATTCGTTGATCCCAACTGCATTCAACGTTGTCGTAAAGCTCATTGTATTTGACTAGACGACATCGGTCGAGTGGAACGCCAATATCGGGCAGATCTTCAAACTTCTCATATGCCATCGACACGGCCTGACGTAGAGTGACGTCTTTATGAAGTTTGAATGGAACGTCAAGGCGCCCCTTTTTAGGGTGGTGGCAGTACAGCTGGATGCGGCACGTATTCCTCTCTTGCTCTTCTACAGCACGCTGACTCTCTTCCTCCTCTTTCATTCGTCGGAGTAGTTGTTGCACATGGTCAGGAAATTCACTCGGAGACATAAAGTTTGCGTTGCGCTCTTTTTCAATCTGAACGTAGACAAATTGGCGTTAACTTTTTATACAGTGATAGATGGCCATAATTAAAAGTTCTCACCTGTCTGTACATAAGCATATACGCGTTTGTACTAGAAGTATAGGCACTGGTAAAATATCCGGCACTGCGCGAGGGTCCACCACCGTACGTCTTTCTGATATCGTCGTAGGTGATGCTCGACACCGTCTGGTCGTTGAAACAGTGCCTGTTTTAGATTACAAAGCAAATTAATTAGCTCGTCAATAATTAAAGTTGGAGAGCCTTACCATTCACGTGTAGGGAAATCTTTAATATAAGCGTAATAGTGGCCGCCGGAAGCGCTGCCAGAATGGATCATGATGGAAAACAATTCGTAGTTGTATTGGCCCTGTCCGCGATTCTTTCGATTCTGTTCGCCACCGCTGGCACCTGAAGCGCAAGACGTGCTCGATGTACACCCTTCAGTTCTCACATCAATCCCTTCGTCGTCGTCCTAAAAGATATCGTCCAGACGATAGATTTTTATTGTTGCATTTGATAAAGGAAGACGGGCAAAAAAAAAAATTCAAACCTGGGATTCGGCTCCGTTGCTCGAATTGGCTCGAGAGGATTCGCTAGCTTCAGACATTGAATCCTCAATGGCCGTGTCTTGTGAATCTTTATTCGATGCGTTTGGATCGCTGTTTTGATCGTCGATGAGAAAAGAATCCAAATGGAGGAATTCTGGGAAGGTGACTTTGTCATTGAGTTTGATACGATGCAGGGTCGTGTAGTCAAAGTCAAATCGCTTTAAATGTAACGTGAGCAGATAGGGGAAGCGAGAGAACTTGAGGCCCTTGTGGGCGTCGCACTTTTTTCCACACTTCTCGCACCAATATTGATTGTTACCGTCCAGCGTCTCGGGTGCCACGAAAGCCTTTAAAGCTTCTTCGATCGATGCGTATGCCGTTTGGGAACCAAATGGACGAACAGGAAGCGGTATATCTGGATTAAACAAATTGAAACATAAATTTGGAATGACGACGCCATTTATAAAAATTTATGAAATTTGTTATACCAAGGAAAGTGTCTTCACGGGCCTTCTCCGTCCTACATTCTAAGCAGCGAACATAGTCCATCATTTTGCCTTCGTAGAGGCGGGAGATCAGGTCTGATTGCTCCGTATTTTTGAATTTGTGCTCGAGAGCGTCAAACATGACTCGACAGAGTTCCTGAATGTCATGCTGCTGCCAGGCTTCACTAGAGTCCCAACCGAAACTCCTTGTCAAATTAGTCGTCCCTATAGATGACTTGTCCGTCGTTTGCAGCTTGAGAAATAAACTTTGCAACTGAAAGGGGATCGACTTGGCTTGTTCGTCTTCTGTTCCATCAAAACGCCAACGGTACATGGCATTACGGAATTCTGGTGTCATGAACAACGTTTGGATTAAACTGTTGAGGTAACATGTCATTGCTTGGTTCACTAAACCCACGAATCCTGCGGAGAAAAGGTTTTGAAAACATTGCGTTTACCGAATCGAAACCCAATCAAAGGAGATAGCAATATACCTCTTCGATAGGAAGCGCTTAATTCACAAATTGCATTTGAGGGCACCGTATCAACGCAATCTGTAATTCGCTTAGCACACAGAGCTGATAACTCTGGCTTGACGGGCGAGTCCCTTTTAGGGGGTCCAGAACCAGTGTTGGCGATAATGAGGTTGTTTCTAGTGTGGCCGTCATCACAAACGAAGCCAGCTGCCTCGAGCGTCTCATCAAGACGGTCATTTAGAAGCACCTGTGGGGAAGAGACAATGTCAAGAACAACTAGCAAAATGAAACAAGCTGGAATGCAGACTTACAGAGTCTGAGCCGGCTGGCTGTAAAAGAAGCTGGAACGTTCCGTTCATGTAGTTGGCCGAGGTAGCGACCTGCTGCAGAAGCGTCCTTACTGGCACAGTTGAGGCCAGGGAAAGACTCGTATGACCAATTTGCAGAGTGGCTGTCGTCATATCTTGGATGACGATCAAAGCCATTCGTATCTCTCCTTCGTGACCACTCTGCGAACTCGCACTCGCATTGCCACTACGAATCATGCTGGCCTGGAAAGAGCGACAGCAAGAAATGGAGACGTACGCATCAGTCAAAGAATGTGAATACAAGAATTTCCACACACACACGACGTAAAAAAAAAACAAGGCGAGACAAGACGACAGTCCAGTCCACAGTCCAGTCAGAGGAAGAACGTGTCTACTGCTGAAAGGAGAGTTTTTCTCAATAGTCAAGCTCAAGGGGAGTCTATTAATAACATCAGAAGTGTGTAGGATGCAGGCTTTTTCTTGGCACAAGATACTAAAAACAGGAAGAAGACCAAGATCTGCTGAAATAGCACATCATATGGCCTCTAAATATTCCTCTGATATAGGCACACCTGATGACAAACTTTTTCACTGTAACAGCTTAATTTGTTGAAACATTTATTCACTAAACCTCCCAGACAGGAGAATATCACATGAAAAGCTTTAGGGACCCATTTTGTTCACCACACCATAAACTGTGAGATGAGTTTTCAAAACTTATTTCCATTTTTGTGGGTTAAGGAATGTTAAGTTGAAAGTTTCTACTGCAAACTTGTGAAAAGTTTTCTCTAAACGAGCTCTATGTAACTAGGTGAAACTAGATATTACAACTCTCAACCAGGTATATCTTACTGAAATTGGTTTAATTAATTATTCTGATATTTTTCTTTGTCAAGAATACAGCTTAACGACAGTAATTAGTTTCTCGATAGGTGTGTTATTCACGCGACAAATGGCTGAAAGAGACAGGAATTTGTGTTCCTTACCGAGTCGTTGACAGCAGTGTTATCACCTGGAACCATTTTGCAAACCATGAAAGAGCTAATTTATCGTATCTTTCGAGTTCTAATCACAACAGTTTCGACGAACAGTTCGAAACCGTTTTTGCAATAGGAATTTTCATAATAAATATCAAACGACGCAAATTATCCACCCTTGTTCTTGTGAAAAGTCTACCACCAACTGTTTTCTCCCCTCAAAAATCTTCTGCTTCAAACAGATGTTGCCAGTTTTCCGTTACATTGACTAAGCTGCCCCCCCCCCTCGAAAAAAAACAAACTTTCTTTTTCTTTTTATCCTTTTTTTAATGTATGTGTCATGCTTATTGTATGAGGTTAGACCGACGAATTTAAAAAAAAAGATTTGTATTTGACCTACAAATAATGAAGAGGCAGTTGTTTTTTCCTTTTTTATACATACACATGAAGAGAAAAGAAAACGAGATGGTGAAGGGGTGGGGGTTACAAACAAGCAAATGCATTTTTTAGGCCTTTTCCTCTTTCTCTTTGTTGTATCTTTCCAGCTCCTTTAAAAACTGGGCTTTCGGTTTCATGACAGTTGGTCTGTCACCTCGACAGCGCGGACAGTACCACTTGCCTTTCGGCTTTGTTGTGAGCTGGACGCACGAAAAATGGAACCATTCAATAGGGCACAAGTCGTTGTCACATCCGATCATCTCACCAAATGAAACCTTTAAAGAAAATGAACGATATAGCATTAAAGTTAAATATAGTCTTTTAATAAATTCTTACCTGATCGCAAAGACAGTAAGTTGGCTCGTCAGGGTCGATAGGGATTTCTTGGGGGGAAGCACTTCTTTCTTTTTCTCGGTCGTTCCCTGTGCGGCCTGAACGACGCTTTTTCTTCTTGGATCCAGCTGAAATTATTCATAGACAGATTTGTGGAATGAAATACAATGTTACATCCGCTTGCAGATAAAAGTTTCTTACCTGACGCTGTCGCTGAATTAGTAACATTCGACGTCTTTCTTTGGGAGGGCCCGACGTTAACAGGAGTGCTAGGCACCGGTGAATCCCGATCCTAAAAAAAAGTAGAAGTTAGGCTCAAAGAGTCTCATTCAACATTAATAGTAAGAACAGCTTACATCTGGGCGAGCCCTTCTTGCTCTTTTTGTCCTTTCTCCTGCACTACCTGCATTCCCACCACTTGCTGAACCAGTCTCACGGTTATTGGAGCTATTATCCTTCGCACAGTCAGCAGATTCTCTATCTTTGCTGAATTCTGTATATAAATTTAATTAGTTAGTTAGGAATTGCTTGGGTATTGCACACAGAGTTCTAGGCTTACCTAATGCTTTACAGTCAGTTTCTAGTTGTCTTGATTTATTTTCCACCACATCCTGCATTGTTTGCACCAATTGCAGTTTTTCATCTCCTATTTCTAATGAAGATATGAGGGCAGACTGAACTTTTTGCAAAAGCCGCTTCCTCCAGTGACCTGCATTCCCCCCAGAAGAGGCTGTCAAGCCAGAGCCACTTGGTTTTTCATCACCTGAATCCACTTGACCTTCTTGTGATTCTGGACCTTTCTGTATAACATCACTGTAGTGTTCAATGTCCCGTAAAATAGCTAAAACGAGGAAATGATCATGAAATAACTGTACAAATTCAAATCAATCAAACCAAACACACCTTGGAAGTCGACGTCCAGCTGTCTCATTCTGGAAATGTGTCGTTGGAGATCGTTGGGCAAGTTCTCGACACTGTCAAGGTAGTTTTCTAAATACGTGGCCGAATAAAGAGCCTCGACTGCAACTTGGTTGAGCATTTTGTCAACCCAAACAGATGAAGGAAAATCCTGAAGCCCAAAGCTCCTTCCTTTTTGAGATGCGACGAATTTTGTTGACTGACTGTGCGTTGAGAAGGCGCTTGTTGCCAGATATCCATAATGTTGAAATACTTGTAGCTATTTTCTTGTGCCCGTCAGGTGGCTCTAGTGTTCCAGCTGCCATCAATCGGTCTGCTAGAAATTTTGTGATTTTTTAGAGAAGAAATTGTATTCAACTAAGAAAACAACCAATTGGTTGATTAATTGAAAAGATGATTTCTTCAACGGCCAACAAAATCGGAAGAGCGATGGTCAGTTTTTTTCCTCAGGAAACATGATTTAAAAATGTATCCAGTTGCTCGGCTGGTAGTGCAACTAAACCGAACCGATTCTAATTGTTATGCAATTTTATTTTTTATTCACAGACCTTGCAGGTGAGGAGCTTTACCAGGACATCTACTGCCCTCAGTGACAGTTTGTTTGTTCATAGGGACACACCACAAAATAATCCAGATGTCCCATTCCAGTTCACCAAAGAAAACATTGAGGTATGTCCCATAACAGCTATTGTAGTAGGCCTTCAAAAAATTGTTCTTTTCTGAATTTAGAGAGCAAATGCCATCATGAACATCTATCCTGAAGGACACAAGCGTGCAGCAGTTATTCCTTTGCTGGATTTGGCCCAACGCCAAGCCGGTGGATGGCTTCCCATAAGTGCAATGCACGCTGTTGCTGATATGCTTAGCATGCCAAAAATGAGAGTGTATGAAGTAGCTACCTTTTACACAATGTTTAATAGGTAGGTTCACTAAAGCTTTTTCATCATATAGAATGTTGACATTCTAGTGATTGTTTTTTTGGGACAGGAATCCTATTGGAAAGCACTTTGTTCAGGTTTGCACAACCACACCATGCTGGTTGCGAGGTTCTGAAAATATTATGAAATGCTTGAACAAGAAATTGGGTATCAAAAATGGAGAGACGACACCCGACGGACAGTTTTCGTTGTTGGAAGTTGAATGTCTGGGGGCTTGCGTCAACGCACCCATGATGCAGATCAACGATAACTTTTATGTAAGTTAAAATCTAAACAGTTTCCTAGAGAGCATTGTAACCATTAAGTCGTTGTGTAGGAGGATCTGACGGAGAAGGACACTGAAGAAATCATCGATGACTTGAAGGCTGGTCGTGAACCTAAAGCAGGTCCTAGGTATGTTTTCCTTTTACTTACATTTTATTAAAATTGCAGAAAGCAATTTAAATTGAATTTACTCAGGAATGGACGCTTTGCTGCTGAGCCTGCTGATGGACTTACATCTCTAACGGAACCTCCAACAGGCCCGGGTTTCAAAGTACAAGCCGGCTTGTAAATCATTTAAAAAACACGTCTTACTGTAAAGATTGCCCATAGTTTGGTATGGTGTAATAATAAAGGTAGTAAATAAATATACAACTATCACAACTTCTTAATCATTTCCCCAACGATCGGCTTGGGTCTAGTCTTAAATATGAGCTTTTTCTTGATGACAGCTGTTACTCCATATTTGATGTTTCCGGAAAAAGCGTCCGCATCGTGAGTAGTTTCCTTAGTAATAACCAAGAGGGGTTTATCAAGATCTTGAACTTTTCCATGGAGGATATGGTGTCCAATAATCATAATAGGATTTCCCTGTGAAACTTTGATTGATGACATTTGATATGAAATACCAACAAAGTATTTCAAATTACCTCATGATTGAAGTGCAGATCACCAATCAGTTTACCTCCCAAAGCATCTTCAGATTTTGTCTCCAAATCACCTTGAAACTCTATCATGGAATATTCCAAGATATCTCCTGTTCTTTAAAGAAAAAGAATGTTTTACAAAACTTTTGTTAATGTCGCGCCAAGAACTTAAGTTATGTTTAAAATTATGAGTGATAATTGCACAGTCTATAACATTAAAAAAGCTGTCTGAAAAAGATGCATTGGGCACTGGGCACTTGGCACTTGGACAGACTTATGACATGAATCAATAGTTGTGACGAATCAATAGTTAAGGCAAATATTTAAGGACTTTTATTTGAAACTTACGATTGAATCACGACTTGCATCTTTCTTCAGAAAAACTAAACGAATCTTCGAAGAAAAAGAAAATCAAGAGCACAGTCTCTCATTCACTCATAATCTGGGTAAACACTAAAGAGACAACAACAACTCCCGAGATTTGCCGCCTTCTGGCTTCTCCATTACGCAGTTTAATGTATTGGTCATAGATGGCGTTGTGAAAGGTCGATTACTTGTTAATTCGGTCTCGTAACATGCCCGTAATCTCTAGGGGGAGAAACGTTATTAAGACCTGCAATCCCTCACACTTTATGAGAAGAAAGCAATCATTTTGAGTTATATCCCGTGTCCCTCAGTGTCGCACCCTCGAGACAATCCTAGGAAAGTCATTTTCCGAGTACTGATGTCTTGTCCGCCAATGCCACAATGTCCGTCCGTAAGTATTCAATCACGATATCAAGTAAAAGCGGCCGACTCATGATTCAACCGCACGCAACCAGAAGGAGGTCTGCTAGTCATCCAAAGAAATTGGATCCTACCTTGTAAAGAAAACGTCGATTTAGCTTATACACGCATACGAAACGGATGTTTACGCCATTTCCAATTCCTTGGTCCCGTCACCTGTCAAAGCTTTCGGCGGCTGTGCGTGATGGGTTTCGCGTTTCGGCACCAGTCTGCCCTACTTTCTTCGCTTTACATTGTTAATCGTGTATCACTGAAACTCCTTGGGCGGTCCCAGACCCAGACGAAAGAAGAAATGGAGTTCCAATATATCGAGCGCGCCATTTAAATCGGTCGTTAAATCGGTCCGTTTAACAACCTGGAATTTTACTGGGCCAAAATGCGGAATGATCGTATCTCCACGTAGTGACTGTATATACAAAGAAGATGAATGTTTTTCTCAATAATTCCGTGCACGAGCTCACGATTGCCTCCAAGAACTTTCGAAGAAGTAAACAAAACAAAACCAACCAAAAAAAGTGAAAAGGTGGCGGGAGTCCCGCAAGCGGTGAGAATAAATCAGCGCGGCGCTGGAATAGATTTAGAGGCAAGTCAGAACTCGAAGAGAGAAGAAAGAAAGCCATCATCTTTTCAGCAGATCATATCTTTTTTCTTCTCCCGTTCACACAAGGAGGAGAGAGAGCTGGAGAAAAAACAAGCTTTTCCTAGCCAACGTTGATTTATTAGCGCTTTTATTTTTCCTCCGTCTCTTTTCGTCTTTTATTTTTATGAGGCGCAGGACAAAGAACAAACAGAAGAAGAATATGAAGTGCCGTCACGCCAGCCAACTCCTCCGCACTCAACTCATCCGCCGTTTGCCCCCCGAGATCCCTGAGCCATCCATCAAGTTCTCAGTACTAGTACGCGAGATGTATGGAGGGATCTGAGGGACAGCCCAAAAGATTTTTTGTCCTCCTTATTCTCTGTGCTGGAAATCTCTAAAAGATTTCCACTCTGTTGTCACCCCGACGGTGCTCTGTCTATTAAATAACTTCTCAATCTGATCGACCCATCAACAATTCTACGGGCAGCTAATCTCAAAACAATAAGGGAAAAACATTCAAAGATGATTATAGGTTGATTAGCGGGTAGCCCTCATGCCTTTGACGGTTCATCTGTTATGCCACATGAATCAAGTTGCGATTCAATGTACGCTGTGCTGCGTCGACAGCCCGATTTGGCTTATTGCCGCCCGCATTCCGCTTTCTTTCACATCTTTTATATATATATTTCTTTTTTTTTTTACATGTTTGCTTTGGTAATACGATCGAAGGTATACGGGAAACCCTCGTGTCCATCATCCTTTTTATATTGTGCGTCTACTTTCGCTTGTTTTGTTGTGTAGCCTATGCGCTGTTTTTCCCCCCAAGTCATCGCCCGTACCATAGGGGTAGAGAGCCAGCTCGGTGGGTAGCGCCGAGTCGCGGACGTGTTTTCGACGCGACGGGCAGTCTCTCGTTCGCAGCACTACAGTCGCGCCGGCAGGTTCACGCCGGACGGACGTTCCATGGCGTGATACGCAAACATCTATAGCCTACATATTCACGGGGGAAATTAAGGACAAAGAAATTGTCAAGTTATTAAATAGGGAAGATGCCGACCCAGCAACTGTGTCTACTCTTTGTCGCCATCATCTTCGTCCTTTTCGGTAAGATTTTTATTCCCCACATTATTTGATTGAAGTAGCACCAACTTATTTGATTTTATAGCCGTCCTGGAATTTCTTATGTCTCTGGGTTTTGACTAGTAGTACTAAAATAACGTGTTGTGACTATCTGCTAGAAAGAGCCCTGCAAACATTTTTTCTACAGCATTTTCAATTTAAGATTAAAGACTACGCCCAACACTTGACACGCTAAACCCGAAAACTGCATCATATTTTTTTTATTTTATTTTATTTTTGTCGAATAAGAAACAGAACAACAACACGCCGGCTGCGTGATAAATAATCTCGTCGTCGTCAAGCATCTGTTGGCCGTGTTTTAATGCTCTCTTATCTCGCGCTTCTCATTTAAAAAAAGCTACAAATATTTAGCTCGCAGAGAGAAGAGGGATTGAGTGTCTGAGCTGTCGATGGTCTGTGCGTGTTGCACAGCGAAGAGGAGAGTAATAGAGTGGCAGCACATCGCGAAAGTGAAAAGTCAAGACGGTAGTAGCATCTGTTAGGCATTATGCCGGGAAGGCATCCGCACGGACGTTTCTTCCCAACTGGATTTCACAAGTGGATCAAAAGATATCACCTGTACTTTTTTCCAGACATGTCATAGCGTTCTAAGCGTTTTTTTCTTCTTCCTCCCCTTGTTCTCCCGTAACGCGATTAGTTCTTCATCGAATTGTTGAAAAGAATCTCTGCCAGGACGAGACACAGCGTAAAATCGAGTTCGGCCAAGTTGAAATCGAATGCGATGGTCCATTTCAGAAATAGAAGGGAAAAGAGAGTAGCACAGGAATTAGATTTGCCCCTCAAGGATCGTTCTTGCGTGCTGCACTCATGCATCCCGACAACATAGAAGTAATGAAAAAAAAGGAAGAGAAGAAGAAAAAAAAAGGCGTAGGCACTGTACAATACTCATCGTAATCCACCGCTCATTATACCTTATACGGGCCGGTCTACGGCTTTTTTTTTTTGCTGGAACATTTCCAAAACAGTTCTAACCCTTTTTTTTAATAAATTTGATTTTTTGTTTGCGTTGAGCTATGATTTTAATCTGTTGGTCTTCTCCCCACCGTTTTTACCCGATGACTTGGCGACCGATGATGGACAGGCTGCGGTGATGCTGCAAGAACGACGGACCATCAAACGCCTTCGCGTCCTAGCTGGGCGGCGAAAGAGCATCCGCTTAAAAGGCATCGCGGCCGGCCATGTTTCATCTGTCCCGGCAGTTCCATGATTTCGCCAGACAGGTTCGACGCCGAATACAACGGCGTCGACGCCCAACAACATCATGTCGGCGCCGTCCGGATGCCCGAGCCCGTAGTCCGCCCTTGTCTCCATTCATCCAACAAGTAAAGTTTGATTGATCGTCATCAGCAATAATTCAATTTGCATAAAACGGTCGGCCTATGCAAATCCAATTACCTCGAAAGTGTAAACGTCGATCCTCTTCAGTTGTACTAATAACATTTCGTAAATTCTATAGGTATCAGCAGAGAGGTAAGATGAAGACGATGGGAACGCAGGTGGTCCGCGGTCCCCAGCCGGGCACTTTGCTGGATCAAGGTACTATGCACCGGGTGGTCGTCCGTGTTGCTTATCAAATGGACAACGTTGACAACAACATCAATGACAGCTCGACGGTTCCACCATCGCGGCATCACGCCTACTGTCGCTACACCCTGCAAGTAATGCCATCGTCAGGTAACGTCATGCTTATCTCTCTCTCTTTTTCCTGGAAGAGAAGCTTAATCGCGTGAACCTCATCTCTCTTTTGGATGAAATGGGTCAAGAAGAGAGTCGGGAACCAGTCAGGCTGTGCCGGCCACCACCGTCGCCGGATCACGGCAAAGTTGCCTGCTCCTCCGTCGGCGATGACGTCAGCATCACAACCTGTCGTTACACGTGTGACGAGGGTTACGTGACTCCGAAGAGCGACCGTCACCTCGTCCACCAAGACTGGGACTGCTACAGCGATCCAGGAACAAGCCGAGCTCCAAAGTGCATCAGTATGAACGATTTAAGACAAAACTTTTCTCTCTCTTTTTCTGTCTTTCTTTCTTGGGCCGGCTTAGAGTCGCAAGTTTGTTTGCCTCTGTGTGCGTCTGTGTGCTTATTTATTTATACATATTATAATATATTCAAATGGGGGTCTTGGGGACAGAATTGGAAATGCCCGTTCCATTGGATGCAAGCCAATGTTCGAGATTGAGTTTGACCGTGCCGGACTTTGACGACGTCCATCTGGCCCTTCCTAGATTCCTGGTTCCAACGGACGGTCACAGCGCTGTTGACGTCACCTGCAGCGACGCCGTCCAAACCAATAATGGGACTGGTGATAGTTCCATGCTTTTCAAAAGGCTTTGTCTAGCTAAGAACAATGAAACGGACGCCAAATTCAACTGTCACTACGATGTCCATCTCACTCGTAAATACGAAGCGCCATAAAATTTGACACATTGTTTTTATCGCCCTGGCTAAAATTATACATTGGTGGTACTCGATTCGCAGTCGACCCGAACTCGGGCACCAGCGTCATGTTGGCAGAACTCCGTTTCCAAATTGGTCATCTGTCCGGCTCTTCCGCTTGGTGCGATGACAGAGCTCTTGTCGAACGCCTCGTTGAGACGACCAAGGCCGGCCTAGTTCGCGGCAACGCCGAGGCCTGTCGCAAGGCGAATTGCAGTCTATTATCGATCCAGTGTCACAAAGCCAATTCCAGGTAAAAAATTTAAAAAGTGAAAATGTTTTATTCATTCTGATGATGGAAACGGACAACTTCCAATTCTCTGTAGTGCTGGAAACGACGTGATGAACGTAACGTGGACCGTAGCGGCAAGCTACCAGCCATTTAGTTACGACGATTACTTTTACGAAGGTTCGGAAGTTCCAGAAGGCGAAATGCTCATTGAAAAGATAAAAGTAAACTTTGAGACTGGGCCCAGGAATCATCCCGTCCATAATTGAGTCTTATATCTTATTCGACACAATAACATAAGATTCGTTTTGACTTGTGTAGGCCGAAACGGAGGCTTTGATACAAACGGATTTGGATTTCCGAAAGAAGATTGAGTCGGCCGGTGGGCGGCTACTAGTTCAGTCCTATCAGCTGGCCAAATTGGATTTAATATGCCCTTTGGCCGGCTATGTAGTCAACGCGTCCACCAACAACTGCCGTAAGTCTCTTAGCCCTGATATATAGAATCTTCTATCAAAGAGAATGTTTAAACCGGAACGATATGTTTCATAATGCAGAAAAGTGTCCAGCCAACAGTTTCCAGTCGAAAGGAATCTGCCAACCTTGTCCTGTGGGAACATTCCAAGAGAAAGCCGGGCAGACGGAATGCAAACCGTGTTCGAATCGGCCATCCGTCACGTCATCCGGCGTCTCCTACTACAACTCTCGATGTCTTCAGCAACGTACCAGCCGGCCCGTCCATTCATCTATAGTCGCCCTGGCCAAGCTGCCAAATCGCAAGTCATCTTGGCTAGCGACACCAAGTGCCGTCAAAACTCGACAGCTGAATAGCAAACTGGGCAACGTGGCCGCCGCCCACACGGCCGTTTTCCCCGACAAACGAGTCACCGACACAGCCAACAAATACAATAAGAAAAAGGCAGCGCCATTGACGCAGCAGTCTAGCGTCAAATACCGAAGACATCATCCTCATTCATACCAGCTGACGAAAGGACCGCGGACGGGCCACAGTTCCGTGACCAACGGCAGCAGTAGCACAACAATCGAAGACGAAGATGATCCGTGCGTACCCAATCCTTGTTTGGCCGGTGGCACTTGCTTCCGGTCTGTACGCTACGATGAAAACAACAAAATTGTGACCAGTTTCAAGTGCTCCTGTCGCTTAGGCACAAAAGGTACCAAGTCTAATCTTTCAGCGATTTGTTCCTTAATCCTAAACTGGATTATCTCTTGCAAGGTATTCATTGCGAGACGCCGCACTGCCCGCCGCTGTATTGTCTCAATGGCGGGACGTGCCATGTGAACCGTTTAGTCAAAGGTCATTTAGGACGCGTTGACTTGTTGAACTGCACTTGCCCAGCAGGCTTCGCGGGTTCGCGTTGCGAACATAAACGCCAAAATCCGTTGAATGACGTCAAAATCCGTCACCATCGACACCATCGTCACGATATCGATTCCATTAACGTAACTATCGAAATTGAAATAAATTGGAAAAAATAACTGTTTGAATCTGTTTTGTTGCTTTTTCTCAGACTGACGTGACAGGGCGATTCAACCAAACAATTGCATCCAAAGGAGCGGGCCTAATGGGCGCCCACTGCGCTTCCAATCCGTGCCGCAACGGGGGCCGTTGCGTCGACAACTCCCACGCCGCTCCAGCGCCCGGTTTTTTCACTTGCCTCTGCCCTCCCAATTTTCAAGGTACATTTTTGTTCTTCTTCTCAATAAAAGAATCATCTTTTTCCAGAGAAGGAAACAATGAAAGGGTTGGATATTTTTGAAGAAAAAAAAAAGTCATCGAGTCGAAACTGTGGTAGAGTTGAACACCAGTTGGTATGACGGACAATGCCGACACTCTTTTTTATTTTTTATTTCTTTTGAATAGTTATTCATTTCCGACGTCTTCGGCAAGCAGCAACAATGGCCAGTAGAGATCCAATTCAGATTGTTTCCTTCTTAACGGTTTAATATTTTCTGCCGCAACGGGTCTTCCAAATTTCCTTTTGTATAGACGAGAGACGAACGCGACGCTTTAATGGCATTTTTATCAAGCCAACGAGGTTCTCAAATTGAATTAGACATCATTACTGAAATAATCGGCACAAATTTGCGGAGGGATTTCTGCCGTTGTCTCCTGGGAAAAAGGCCTATTACGTTAAAGGGTAAAACTGGCGGGCGGTTAATCAACAAAAGACGTTTCTTTCCTACGACTTGCCGGTTTGTGGGAAAAATTTACACAGGACCAATTCTTCCGTGCGTGTCAAAGATTGCCGATAGAAACAAATCACGATCCGATGTTTGTTTCTTCAACATTTCCGTGGTAGCAAAAGAGCGTTTTCTTGTTTAACGGGATGGAGGCGAACGCTAGACTAAGCACTCATCGTTCGTATAACATTTAACGACTTGTATTAACGCAACACCTGACGCAAGAATTTCTGTCTTCTCTGAAACGGATGTTTTAATACCGAAATTGAATTGTTTCTTTTTCGTGCGTAGGTGAGTTGTGCGACTTCACACCTTGTCCGGCAGGTAGAGGTTCTTGCTCGACATCTTATACGAATCACTATCCATCACCGGCCAGCCGGAAGAGGCATCAATGCTGGATCCAGACATCAACAGGTCGGCGACAGTGCTGGCCACCGCCGTCGAAAACGCACAAGACGCCATGAGACGAATCGGATTTTTATTATCCTCCATAATATATATTTGATATTTTTTCTTTTTCATTTCGTATTTTTTCTTTTGGTTGTTGCGACGCTTCAGAAAAAGAAAAAAAATCCAAGTCGACGACGCTCGCATCTGATATACGTAAATAGAACCTAAACATTTCTGCTACCGCGCTTTGGCTTTGTCACGCTAGCGACGTCTCTTAGCGTGAAACGTCTTGTTCATTCAACATGTCCGTATTCTCTTTCCCTTCATTTCTAGCCAAATGGTCAACAGTTTTTCTAACTTTTTTCCTCACACACGGAACGCGCTGCGACGTTTTAAAACGCCCCTCTCTTATACTATATTTCCAGTTTTGTTGTTCCTATTCTTAAGGAGAAAAAAAAACAACCGTAATGCAATTTGTCCCTCAAAATGGCATCGTTTTTAGTAAACAGCTTTTCGTGTCGGTTCGTTTCAATAAAATGTTCGTCGCGGTACCTATTTGTAGACAAATTTGAGCCGCCGAGACGTCGAGACGAATAAGCACAAATTTGTTGTCTTTCTGGTTCAGTCGGTCAAAACACGGCGTCAAGATCATCGTCGAAATAATAAAAAGGCGGCAGTTATGCTGTTCCAGGTGATGGAACAAACCGTGACCTGAACTATTAAGATGTCGTCAACAACCCCAACAAACTAGACTAGGCCGAAAATGTCTTGATTGATGACCAATCCTCGTCCCGGGGCTCTCCCGCGTGACCCCGAGTTGACGCATTGTTTGATTGATGGTCTAACGGTTATCTATTGAATGGAGTCCCAAAAGTTATTATTATTCACCGCGTTCATTATTAACAAGCACTGTTGTTTCATCTCATCTATATGATAAACTGTTGCTGAAACAAAAAAATAAAAGATAGGCACACTTATCTCTAGAAAAAAATGGGCGACTTTTCATCACTGATGTGGAAGAGAACGTAAGAAACGAAGCGGAATGAGATTGATTTATGATTGCGTGACCCCGCCCTCGATCCATTAAAAATGCGTTTGCCTATGACGTGTTGGGTTGTGGCTCCCGGGTAATTCCGACCGGCAGCTAAAATCAACAAACCCTTAGCCCATAAATTTATGCGTAGTTGCGATATGACGATCGGCAACCGCGCGATATTCAAATCCCCCCAGCTTATATTAGCTTACAGCAGCAGAAGCCGGTTTTCAGAGAGATAACAACAATTTTGAAATTAAAGGTACAAAGGTGAACTTAATCATCGGACATCTTTTCCTCATACATACCTTTGAACCCCAAAAAAGTCCCGCGCTGAAAAATTGCTTCCATCATTCTTTGCTAGTCACGGGGGGATGGTGACGAAACGACGAGGTGACCCGTTTTTTTAAATTTTTTTTATTTATTTTACCAGCCTTGAGCCGAGTCATTGCTTTGACACCGGCAACAAGAATGGAAGAGCCCTACCGTTACGTCGAAAAGGTGTCGAAGCGGATCGGTCGATTGGATGACGAACCAACGGCCGTGACGAGCCTTCCATGTTCGTTCAACTAGATCATCATTTCCACCATCGTCTCTACTTGTATAACAGAGCACTCTAGTGTAGCGTCGACACGAACTCGAGTGCTGACTTCTCTTTTTCTTCTTCGGATTCAATCCAGTCAGTAGCATCAACAGCAAACTTCACTCTGTGTGCGGCCGTGAATCGCATTCGCCTTCTTTTCGTCATTGTGCCAGCAAGAGCCGCATTCTGCCTCCGTTTTCTCTTCCATCTTTCTCCTGGCCAGAGGCGGAGATGTGGGGGGACCTGATGCCGAGATATAGCATACATACGACCAAGTAACGCGGTCCGGAGACCATCAGTTGGCCATCGGCCGTCGGCTTGGAAAGTCGTCTGCGGCTCTTTCTAGCGCTCTCTCTCTCTCTCTGTCTGTCTGGAGCTTTATTATTACGGACCACTGTGGTTTGTTTCCCTTTTGCACCGCGATCCTACATTGAAGAACCTCAACAACGGGCCAAAGTCACATGGAACCCGTTCAAGTGTTGTGATGTAACCGACGACGGGATTCCCAGCAGCTCCAATTTTAGTAGCAAAAAGAAAAAGGTGAGTCCAATTTACTCCGCGTTGTTTATCTTTTTCGTGATGGTGAAATCTCCTGACGTCCGTGATCTTTTTCCAAATCACGAAAATTGGCTGCTACTGCGCTAGGCAATGTTCGCCATTGATTGAACCTCTAATCTCTAGCTATCGGCAGCTAACTCGAGAGAAGACTCTCGACACGCTCGGCGCGTGATGAACTAATGCGAGATTGCGATTGTGCATAACCTATTTCTCACGGGCTTCTATCTCGAGTTTACATAAGTATTATTTAGTTTCACCTCGGCAAATAATCAAACGAACCCGCATTCGATGAGGCTATATACATAATTTGTTCATCGATATCGAGTCGGCTCGAATAAAGGTCGTTAAAAGCCTTAAAACAACCGCAACATATAACGAACACTAGGTCAGTCCAGACTCATCGTTAATTTAAACGAAACAATAGGGCGAGGTTGTGTTTTTCCTTAATGATGCATCGGCCGACCTGTTAAACTTCAACAATTAGGTAGCTAGCCCAAAAGGAATATTCCATGGGTAATTCTCATTCCCATGCAACTGTCCAAGAAAGCCAATAAAAACGGGTTGTTTATATATTCAACACAATGTCTTCTTCCGCCTTATATTACACAAACGTATATCTGTGTTACGAGATCTCGGATGGGCAGTCGACCGAAAGGGTCCCTTCTCGCGTTTCTATACGTCAAAATGCCGATGCGGCTCGGAGGCTTTAAGCACTGGAGGAGAAAATCCATGGCGAAAAAAAAAAGAAAGAAATGTTTCTCTTACGATTATTGTGATACGAGATATGCGATAATAAAATATAGAGTACTAATGTCGTTTACTGCGCGGGAATAAGGTCTCTTTGCGACTTTCTCCGGTCGCTGCATTTAAAAGAAAGGGAAATACCCAAATGAATAAGTAAACCGGCCTCGCAAAAAAATCAAATCTTTTAGATTTTTTCCAAGAAAAGAGACATGTGTTTTTGCAAGGGGGAAAATCTATGATTTCTCTCGCAGCATTCAGCAGCTGCCATCCGCTTAGTCCTCGTCGGCCCACGTGGGGGCACTGTCGTAAAGCGGGACTTTCGCCGGGTTAAACGATGTAACAGACAAAAATGAAATGGGGAGAAAATCGTCGAAAGTCCACCTGCCATTCAATCCGTCACTTTCCAGAGGATTAGAATTAGAAATCCGAAAATGACGGATCGTTTGTACTAGGTAAACCTACTAAAGTAGGTTTAAAAAAACAAGCGCAAACATAAGCAGACGGTAGTTTTTCTAATCTCTTGTTTCCTTTGTACTTTTGGCATTTATTCTCCCAATGATATCTGAAACTGCGATAGCCTAGTTAGCAAATCAAAAATCAGCCCAAAGAAAAAACTGGCGAGTTATCTAGTAGATTCTGATATAGAATGGCGAACGAATATTGGTAGTTTTCCGGCTGGCGGGATTCGCCCTGTATGGTATCCCCGATCTCACGTGCCAGCGGCTTCAGTCACGCGCGATTAACGCGGAAGTCTTGTTCGCTCTCCTTTGGGCTGCGCTCTGGCTAGCCCTTGTTGTCGACGTCCACGTTTTCACAACAGGAAAAACTCGGGATCTCTTTGCTCATGTAGGTCTGCTGTTCATTACCGTACTTGTCCTGTCTGCCAGTTCTTGCTGCAGTATCCCCCCCCCTCGTCGTAATTGAGTTATAAATTGTGGAGGAAGGGGGTCGGTCGGACCATCAGCCGGGTTAGAGGATGCCGGATGACATTTCCCGACGACCTCTTCCTATGCATACCTTAACGGTTCAATACGCGCTAGTTCTTTGTGTTATTGTTTGGCTTCCGCCCTCCCATCACTCCCCTCATCTTTTCCTTTTTGTCCATACTTTTTTCTCTCGCTCCTTCCTCTGGCAGAGCTGTCGAAAATGTTCGACAATTTCACCAGTAGGTAGCCAGCGGGGCTGTAGGCCACAACAGCGGGTAAGTTAGTCGCTGTTCATTTCGGCTCTCAACAATCACAAAATTCCTTTTTTTCTTTTTTAGTTTTCGATTATTTTGGGCAAGGGAATTATAGAGTGAATCAGACTCGAACGGGTTCATTTCGTGTTTTGAATAGAGACCCTAGGTGCCTACGACAAGGCTCATTTCACCAACAACTGAATTCGTCCCTGTGATTAAAATAAAAAAAGAGAAGGAAAGAATTGAGAGATTTCGGGGGGCCGAGGTGCCAACTGTCCCAAAAGTTTTGTTGTTTCCATTTCAGTGGGATCTGGTCATTGAACTTGTAGGTTAGTCGGGATGGAGACGACAATCCACGCTCATTGCACACGAAAAGACAGAGGAAGAGAGAGGAAAAGCTTAAAGAGACACGTAATGGCCGCTTTATATGGCGGTTACGGTCGTCTGTTGGCTTAATCCTGTCTTTTCGTCGAGAAACGCCCCACATCTTTGGACAAAAAATAAAAAAAAAAACACAACAAAAATAGACGATCGTAAAAGACGATAGGCCACTATTTCCAGTCGAAAGAGTTCATATATTAGCCAGACGAATGATAGCGATCATTCAAAAGGTGGCGTGTTAGTAGTGAACAGTATAGCCCCGTAAAGCGCATCCATCCGACTCGACTTTACAAAACGAGAGAAAAAAAAACCGTATTTCAAAGGTTGATTTCGATCTAGATTTCGAACCTTTTTTTTACCCTATAGCGACCGATCGTTTAGAATCCCGCTGACGGCACTGTTATACTCGATAAATCACGATTTTTGTCATTTGACAGGATTAATATAGCCTTCAACAACAGCGCTCGCTACCCGTTCGAAATGTCCTACACGGGGTTGAGTGAGCACATCGATTTCGATGCGTTGCCGGATCCTTCCGGGCGGATCCGCCTGGACGAAGTCATCGGCGAGGGGACTTACGGCGAAGTCTACCGAGCTTTCGATCTCGAAACAGGTATGTCAGCCAAATTTTGCATTTTTAAACAGGGACTTGGGAAATTTGTTGGTAATTAATTTTGTGCCACCAATGGTCGGGTTTAAAAATGGGGTAACGCGTCAAGTGCCGTTTCGCTCGCTTCAATATCGCCGTGTTAAACCGAGATAACGAATCGGTTCTCGTCAGGTGGGGAGGAGTAAATTGACACCGGTGATGCATTACGCACCTGTAGCAGTAGCGCAGCCCGCTGGTGAACGTTTAAGCTGCTACGTATCACCATTCGAGTTTAGTAGGAGCGCAAGTCCCGTTGGATTTCACGGCTTCGCTTAAAAACCGGCCGGAGATTAAAAAGAAACGACGAATCAGTCCGTTATCGTCGCGGGATTCGGCATTCGTTCTGCTGTGCAACCGGCCAACGGACCAATTTAGCGCCAATTATGTCGCCCAGCCGACTATATTCAAAGAAACAACACGAGAGACCCCGAATTCCTTTATTTTTTTTCGTGTTGTTAAAGGAAACATAACCGATGGCTATTCGCCCAGTTGCGCACATGACTTGCACGTTCACAACGGAACGCGAACAAAAGCCCAAACGTTTCATATCTCACCCATTTTATCTCCTTAAGATCGTAGTTGTAAAAACACAACTACTCTTGTACTACAGAGGTTTAGGGTTACATTTTTTACGGCCATTGTCTTTTGCTGAATGGTAACAAGGACGAAATGAAGCAAGGAAAATTTTTGTCATGAAAACCTTAGGTCAGTCGGTGGCGGTCAAAGTAATGGAGGCCATCGCGGACAATATCGAGGAGATCGAGGAAGAATTTCTGGTTCTTCGCGACCTCTGCATTCACCCCAACATTCCCTCATTTCACGGTCTCTACATGAAGAAGCACGCTTCCAAGCGAGAGGAAGATCAGCTGTGGTTCGTCATGGAGGTACGTCGTTGTTTCTTTTTATATTTTTCATATGACGAAATAAAATCATAAAAAGGGAAAGGAATTTTATACGATTCGGTACGTTGGATTCAAATAGCTCTGCAGCGGAGGTTCGGTCACCGACTTGGTTCACGGCCTGAAGCGCTATAATCGCAAGCTGACGGAAGAGCAAATCGCCTATATTCTCCGTGAAACCATCGAAGTATTGTCTCTCGACAAGCCCGTAACAGTCTGGCGCGTGACTTATAAAAATCTTATTTGCAACTGTACTTTCAGGGTTTAGTTTATCTTCATCGCAATCACTGTATGCATCGAGACATCAAGGGCCACAACATTCTTTTGACGGAAGAGGTATACGACTATTTAATTGACATCCACTTGATAGCAACTTCATATTTATTCTATCCTGGAAATGACAGGCTGGAGTCAAACTTATCGATTATGGCGTCTCCTCTCATACTGACGCTACACTGGTAAGTTCGTAATCGCTGATTCATGTAATAGTTATCGGTAAAATTGTTGACTTTTTCTTCAACGAATAAAAAGGATCGGAAGAATACTTCGGTCGGAACGCCTTACTGGATGGCTCCTGAGGTTATCGCCTGCGAACAGCAACTTGATTATTCGTACGACATGCGCTGCGATGTTTGGTAAGCGTGAAATTCTCCGTAGTTCTTCAACTTCGTGCCTCTGATATGACTTTTCCTTTTTATTGTGTGCGAAAAGGTCTTTGGGCATCACGGCAATCGAATTGGCTGATGGAGACCCTCCACTATCGGAACTTCATCCGATGAGAGCTCTCTTTCAGGTAACTGCTGTCAATTTGCTGTGTACAGCCATCGAACCGGATTCAATAGAAAACGGTACTTTTAACTTTTGACTGACAGATTCCTCGCAATCCGCCACCGACGCTAAACAAACCAGGGGATTGGAGCGCTGCTTTCAACGATTTTGTCGCAGTTTGTTTGGTGAAGGACTTTGAGCAAAGACCGTTCATTCGCGCTCTCCTCGATCATCCGTTTATCGCCCAAGTTCCGCCCAATCCCGATTCGGTAAAAGCAAAAGAAATCTAATCATGATTGTGATAAGTTTTTACCGAACAGAAAAAAATGTATTTTGACTTGACAGATTCGGTATCCGTTGATGAGAGAAGTAGCGAAGCAAATAGCAGCCAAGAACAAACGGCGAGCTCCCGAAATGACGACCAAACAAGGCAAATTGAAAGCCGACCGCAAAGCTAAACTGCAGCGCATCTTCTTGGACGACTTGGCCTCATTAGAGAACTTCTCCATTGTAAGACTCGGAATAATGAGAGAGCATACTTTCGAATTTCAATTACCTGTCATTAGCGAAAGTTGGGGGTTCCTTTCACTAATAGCTTTTCTTTTTTAAATAACAGGAAAGCATCGTGGACCAACTGGAACAGCGCTACAACAACGGTGTCGTCTACACTTATATCGGTGATATCCTAGTCGCCATCAACCCCTTTGCCGAATTAAACATTTATGGCGACAAGGTAAAACACTGAAATTAATCTGTTGGCTATTTGATTGTTCATTCGCTTCAAATTTGTAGGAGGTCCACATGTACCGAAATCGTGCCAGATCGGATAATCCACCTCACGTTTTCGCCATGGCCGACTCAGCTTATCACGCCATGCTGCACCAAAGGCGATCTCAGTGTATCGTCATTAGCGGAGAAAGCGGAGCAGGTTCGTTGAAGCGCACGAAAATTCCGTTGTTTCTTCTATTTTAATCGATTTATTGGGCGATGAACAGGAAAAACGGTCACGGCCAACCTTCTCTTAAAACAGCTAGTCACCTTGGGCAAGGTATTTCAAAACAAACCGAAAGTTCACCAATCAATTAAACTTAATTGAAATTTAATTTTAAAAGGCCCCTAATCGTAGTTTGGAGGAGAAGATTCTCATGATGAACCCGATCATGGAAGCCTTTGGTAATGCCCGAACGGGCATCAACGACAATTCATCGCGTTTCGGCAAATACTTGGACGTCACGTTTACAACGGCCGGTATGGTGTCCGGCGCCCGGCTGTCGGTTTATTTGTTGGAGCATTCCCGCGTCGTCCAGCAAGCAGCGTAAGCCTCTCTCTCTCTTTCTCTCCTAATTTTTTTGCGTTGGTCTTATGCCTACCATTGAGTTTCTCTTCATTATTGAAATAGCAACGAGAAGAACTTTCACATTTTTTATTACCTCTGTGATGGACTGGCGGCCGAGAACAAGCTGAGTGAATACTTCCTCGACAGCGGGAGAAGAGCGCATCGTTACGTCACTCTTCCTCCGCTTACTTCCTTAGAGCGACAGGTGAAATTGAAATCTGGCTTTCTAATTTTTTTTTACTTTTCATTAAAATCATTAATTTCCGTATTTGCAGGCCAATGCGGATAAATTTCAGCTTGTACGCAAGGGATTTGACCAACTGGGTTTCGCTAGTGACGAGTTGGACGCTATTTACTCTATTATGGCGGCCGTGATACACGTCGGAGACGTGGAATTAGTTCCGGCCGGCCCGGGTGAAGACAATACGGATCGATGCAAAATCGCCAATCCAGATCAAGTCAAAATAGGTAATGGAAAATGTCATTTAAACGTCGCAAAGTCTATAAATATTTCCTCTTTATAGTTGCTAAGCTTCTTGGAGTCGAACCGGATGCGGTCGTGGAAGCACTGACGTCCGTGAGCGTCGTTACCCGCGGAGAGACAATTACGCGTCATAACGGACTAGACGCTGCCTGCGCTACCCGAGAAGCCATGGCCAAAGGACTTTATTCGCGTCTGTTCGACTGGGTCGTCCAGCAAATCAACCGCCACTTGTCTTTCGGTCGACTCGTCTAGTATGTTGCGAACTTTTTTTATTCCTTATTCCATCCCCCTGCTAGGAGTGAAAGTCATTTCACAGCTTATTAGTTTTGTATCTACAGTTATTTTCTATGGACTCGACGAACTCCAATGGGGTTGATGTCCAACACAGTAATGACTTGTCGCTTAATTTGTAAAGACCGAGTAATAACACAGTAAAACATCTACGCTTCCATGAAGCGTAGAGAAGAGGTAGAGAGGGACGAGTTTGGCATCAGAGCGGCCACAAGGAACGCTAATTGAAACCACAAAAGTCACTTGACTACTTCATGGTGGCTGCCACAAGCCCGAATTGTCAGGCACGTGAAGCATGTCTTGTATAGTATAGCATGTGTTCAGGACGAGAAAAGAAGCCACACGGTCGACCGACTTTCCTGTTGTTTTTTTTTTCAAGTCTTGTACTATGACAGTTTTGATCGTTTCAACTGTTGGCGGTGGGCGAAACAACAAACTCTTGAAACCGATACCACATGTTATTTACTTAACAACGACAACAACAACATTTGAAATCTTCACCAAATCAACCGCTTTTCAGCCTCATATTGATAAATTCAAAAATTCGGAAGATCCTTGAAATTCGGTCACGAGATAAGCTTTTTTGTTTATTTCATAAAAACAAATGGATAGGCCTAAGGGGAAACTTTGAAGTAAAATTTCTCGGTCTGGATCTTCTTTTTTCTCTTTTATGGGAAACTTTGATTCATTTCATCAGCGATTCGAAATACACTTTGAATAGTGGGGAGCCATTGTCAGTGGGACTGCTGGACATTTTCGGTTTCGAGAATCACATGGGAATCGGAGGCCGCAACTCTTTCGAGCAGCTTTGCATCAACATCGCCAACGAGCAGATCCAGTATTTCTTTAATCAGCATGTTTTCACTTGGGAACAGCAGGTACAATCGCCATTTATTATCCTATTTTCGACTTTGTGTTATTCTATTGTGTTATTATCAGGAATACATGGCCGAGGGAATCAGCGTCGACGTGGTCGAGTACACCGACAACCGCCCAGTTCTGGTATTGATTCCGAGAGCCGTTTTCCACGCTCAATTGCTAATAATTATACGACACGAACAATTTTTTTAGGACATGTTCTTGGCTAAACCGCTGGGCCTTCTAGCCCTGCTGGACGAGGAAAGTCGTTTCCCTGGAGCTACGGACCAATCGCTAATAGGTTAATGACAAAATCGTTCAAAAACTTCCTCCTCGACCGTGTTACATTTTCTCATTGGATTGTACTAAAATTCCTAATTTTCTTGACGCGCAACAGAAAAGTTCCAGAGTAACATTCGGTCGGATTACTACATCCGCCATAAAGCTAATGGATTGGACTTTACCGTTCAGCATTACGCCGGTCGCGTTAGTTATGATGCGACATCTTTCTTGGAGAAGAACCGAAACTTTTTGCCACCCGAAGTTGTCCAGTTGCTACGTACCAGCAGCAACCCCACCGTTCAGTTCCTATTCCATTGCCCGCTCACCAAGACGGGCAACCTCTTCTCCAAATCGCCCTACGGATCGCCCGTAGTCGGCCGCAAATTTGCGTTTGTTCTACCTGAAGCCAACAACAAATTTGATGGAAAGGTATATAATTCAATTTATAAATTATTATGAATGTATAAAAGTAATCACGGACATCAAAATAATGTGATTGACATGTAGACGGTGGTGTTCAACAGCACGGTTCCTCCCACCGCAACAGTAAAGGGTCTTGCGTCGCAAACGCGGGCTCAACAGACCGTGGGCACCTACTTCCGCCATTCGTTGATGGAGCTGTTACAAAAGATGATTGGTGGTGGTGGCACATCAACAAGTTCACAGATGGGCACTATAGGAGAGCCTCACTTTATCCGCTGCATTAAACCAAACGATACGCGCCGACCTGGATACGTCGACCGTACTAAAATTTCCCAGCAATTGCGCTACACCGGCGTTTTAGAGACAGTGCGCATCCGAAAGCAAGGCTATTCACATCGCCTCACTTTTGCGGATTTCCTTCGCAGGTCCGTCTATAATTATTTTGATAATACTTGCATCTCTTTAAAACTGACCAGTTGTTTTTTTTACAGATACTGCTTTTTGGCGTTTAATTACGAAGAGCGCGTTGTCGCCGACCGCGAGACTTGCCAAAAATTGTTGGTCCGTCTCAAGTTGGACGGCTGGGCTGTGGGAAGAACAAAAGTTTTCCTCAAATATTATCACGTCGAGTATCTATCGAAAATTTACGACCAACAGCTCAGGCGCATCATTCAAGTTCAAGCCTGCGTGCGCCGTTGGTTGGCCAAACTTAAACTCGTCCGTCGTAACAATTCACCACCTAAAGTTGGTAAGCGTAACCAACCAAATTGAAACTATTTGCGATATTTTCCAGGCAATTAATTTGAATTGAATGGCCGTAGATAAAATGAAATCGGTGGAAGAAGCGGACGAAACACGAATGAGCCAACCAGAAGTGAGAAAAGACAATAAACACAATAATCCTTATGAGCCCGATGAAGCTGCCGTCATCATTCAAAAATGTAAATGACTAAAGTCGATATTTGCATAGAATTGTTTTAAAAATTAATTAATTTTCGTTAGCGTACCGAGGATACAAGGTGCGAAGCCAGTATAGTGACGAGCTCCTTGAGCGCTACCAAGAAAATTCAACGTTACAGCGCAAGTACGGCCGTCCACCATATCCGGAAGACGCGACTCAAGAAATCCTTTCGAGCCCGGCAACCATCGATGAGAAAACGAAAAATTCAATTCGACGCCGTCGCCAAGAAATGCAAGCTTTCGCAGCTCAGGTAGGATCTAGTAATCTTGTCCGTTAATATTTGTTGCCCACCCTGTTTAAGCTTGGTGGCGGCATACCGTGCTCGTTTTCAATGTCATTGTCGTCTACCTGTCTTATAGATTTACAAGTTAAGTCAAGAGAACCATCAAGTGTTGCGTCGTTGCAAAAGCAGTGTCACTCCCAGTCAGCTGCTTCCTCCACCGGCCAACTACGTCCGTCCCAACGGCTTCAAAATCATGCCCGCCATGTTGGCTCAACAATTGTCACTTCAGACCCCTGTATGCGCTTATCATTCTTGTCCTTATACTCCTGCTCTGCTATTTGTGATCTTTGTGGTTTGTTGCTAACGTTTTCATTCTAATAATCTCATCTTTGTTCCAGAACAAGCCCTGCCCTGAACCCAAAATTCATCCACCGGACAACAAGAATAAACCAAGGTAAAAATTGATTTCGATTTCCTTAAACTATTGCAAACAATGCGATATAAAATTTAAAAACGTTCGTGTACTAATACGCAGCGAGGATGATGAAGTTGATGAGAACGCGCCTTGGGATACCCCGCTCACGCGGGCAATCCAAGGCAGAGACAACAGGTAACCAGGGCTTTACTAGTCTATAGTATTACTAGCCTTGGTAGTGTTGGTAGTAGAGATTAGGACTAGCTAGTTTGGTCGATATCGACTATAATTATACCTGTGATCTAATTAATTTTTGGTGGGATAATTGTAGGGACAAGAGGATTGATATCAATCAAGAAATGCGTAACCAGTTGGACCAAGGCGGACTTATGTCACAGAATCAGAGGAACCTCGATCGCGAAAACCAGCTACTTGGGCAGTGGAAGCATCTTCTCAAGCAGGCGTCATCCAGCAGTCTTACTGGAGCTCAGAAACCTTTGTTATCCATTGGTGGGCGGACAAATCAAGATGCTGCCGCTGAGTAATGTTTAAGTCCACTTTAATCTATTCAAAAATCATAAATTTAACTGCTTTCTTCTAATGTAGCAAAAGACCTGTGGGTAAACTATTCCCGAATTCACCTTCGGGAAACAATCCGTTCCTAGCTGGGCAAAAGGAAAAAGAGATGGTAATCATTCCGGCCAAGGGCCGCTTTAACAACGGAAGCAGCAAAGAGAATCTTGTCAGCCCAGGAAGCGCGCCAGTCAAAATGGGATTCAATCGCGAATCTAGCGTTGGCAGTAACGACCCTCCACTAAGACGAACCAGCGTGACACGCCAGAGTTCCGTGCCGGACGCATCGCCCCAATCCGACATTAATGCTGGCGACGGTCCATTCAACTTCCGGCAGCATTTGCGCAAGACGGAATTCGCTCCAACAGACACGTTGAAGAAGATGAAAGAACTTCGGTCTTCTCAGTCGATTGACGAATGATAACTTTTTCGTCTCGATTTTTTTCCTAGTGTGTAGAAGAGTGCAGTTCATTCAAATTTAACCTATTCTTCCCAATTGACTATAATCTTGTTATTCACTTGGACATTTTGGCCCGTATCTAGTCATCATGAACCTTTCTTCCTCACTCACCCAATCAAGATTTGATCGGGATTGTTTTGTATAGTGAATAATATGTTGATTGAACCATTATAGTTTACGTCTGTTACCTGAAATCCTCTCATTCCGACTTCCACATCTCACTCATAGTGTTTCAACGGCTATTCAACTATTCTAGGCGGAATACACCGGATGGACTAGTTTTGCCTTATCAGATAAAAATTTCCTTAGTTTAAAAATCGTGCATGCCACTTAATGGCTCAATTGGTCATGAGCTCGTCGTCGCTTTCTTGGCTCCTCTCCTTCGGTTCTATGGATCCTCTCCATTATTAAAAGCGCAGGATTCCGGACGGAAAAAAAGGATACGCCACCATCCACCAACTATTCAAAGGGAGTTTATTTTTTGTCAGCTTTAAAGCAAACCATCCATCTCATTCATACATATACAGTATAATCAAATAGTGAACAAACAAAATATGAACGACTTGATAAGAGGGATTCTTTAGAAGCAACAGTGACCGTGGTTATATGAGGAAAACCCCGGATTAAAGTGGAACTTGTACTAAGCTGTAGCCCACCATGTTTCCGGCCTTTTATGATTTTGCTATGGCTTCGGTGTCATTGTCAACTTTGGAAGAACGAATGTTGAAGAATTTGTTCGACATTAGGCCTTCTGTTGGGATCTGGATTCAGCATCGCCGTGATCAGTTCTACTCCGTGACTTGTATTCAGAAGCTCTTCCGGTAAACTGTATTCTCCTTCTACAATATTTTCCTGACGGCGATTTATCTTGTCTCCAAACGGGTGTTTACCATCACAGAGGACATAAACAAAGACGCAACCTAATGGGAAAATGTCCGATTGCTTGCTGTATCTCTCGACGGGAGGAATGCAGAACTCAGGTGCAGTCCATCCCTTTGTGCCCAATGTTCCAGAATAGGTCAAATCGCTTTTTCCTTCTTTTTGCATTCGACTGATTCCGAAGTCGGTTAGTTTCATTTTAGGTGGAACACTACCATCACGGAATGAAATCAGAATGTTTAGCGGCTTAATGTCCCGATGGACGATACCTTTGGTGTGAAGGTGATGAAGCCCTTCAGTGATCTGTTTCAATATTTCCAATTTAGAGCCAACCCCTTCACCTTCGTATTGGCCGTTTATTAAATTTTCCAGCGTGCCTTGGCACAATTCGGTTGCAATGTAACTGTCGTAAGAGAAGACGGAAAGTGAATACTACTAATGAATAAATTAAGTGAACAATTTTGTAACAAAGAATTTCTTACTAGAAATCATCGTCAAACTCCGTGATGTAGTAGTTGACAATATTTGGGTGAATATGAGCTCTTCTCAAAATATCAATTTCCACCGTGGCACGCAGTATGTCGACCCTTTTGATTGCAACACTGATTGTGTTCTCGAACACTCCTTTAAAAACTGTTGTTCCATAGCTACCATGGCCTAAGGTGTTTCCCCTGAAAAACTTAAGTTTACCCACAGTCTTCTCTTTCCCTACTGCCTCGTCCACTGTGGACATGTTCGTGTTAAGGATATTGAACTAATAGTGCGTAGTTCTATATTTTTTAAGTGCTCGTTGTTAGTTAGGCACTGAGCTGCATTTGTCGATCGTCCTATCCACACAAATAGTCGCAATCCAGACATCCAGTGTAATGATATGACTATAAATGTAAACTGATAAGAAAAAGGGTCGAGGATTTTTATCTTGTTTATTAGCAGCTAAGAGATTAGGCTGCATTGTTGTTCAAGACGACGTAAGATAAATAATGGGATACATAATCCGTTTGAATTAAGAAAATAGCATGCAGCCTGAAAGCAGCGGCTCTTAATTTGTGTCTAACGTAAGGGGAAAAAATACATAAACCAATTTGCAAATACGCGCGCACCGATAAATCTCAAAAAAAGAGCCATTGCAGTTGTACTTTTTCGTTCGTCTAATCTTCAAAGTAAAAAGAAAACCTTGACATTTTATTTATCCGCATTTATTGCTGCTATTCGAGCGCTGTTCACAATGAATAAGGTAATAACGCACATTTTCGCATTATGCACGCAGGTTCTTTATATAGGAGAAAAGAGCAAGAATTCACCATTTACTTATTAACCGTATTTGTGTCGAACCATTAACATAAAAAGACGAAATCACTTAATTTCCCTGGTAATTTAGTTAGCATTATTAGTTAATAGAAACCGACATTCCCGTTATTTAGCGCAGCTGCGAGTTTAGATCCATCACAATTCCAATAAAGTTTATTGATCCGGCATCCCGTTTCTGTCGACTGAATCCGCTGTATCTGGTCAGTTGTCTGCAAGAAGAAATTAAATACGTTATCACTGACATTTATTAAAAAAAGGGAAGAATATCATTTTATGTACTAATTGCGGAATCCATACCTCAAATTTCCAGACATGGATTATTTTATCATATCCACCTGAAGCTAGCGTATTACCATCAGGCGAAAAGGCTAGTGACTTGATAGTTTGTTGGTGCGCTCTTTCAAGACTATTAACACATGTCCCTTCGGACGTATCCCAAATAAGAATTGTGCCATCAACTGATGCGCTAATAATTTCACATAAATAAACTTAGTTAGTAGCGGATTAAAGAACATAATATTAAAAGCTAGTAGTAAAAAAATGACTAATCAAACCTAGCTAAAAATGTAAAATGTATCGGCCTCCATTCTATCGTCGTGACAGGTGAGCGATGTTTTTCTAGACGGTGAACCTCCCGTCCTTCGACCCAAATCTGTGTATGCGCAACACATTTAAATGTATGAAATGAAATTCTTAGTTTCTCTGTATGAGATTTATAATGTAATTTACTTTGACTGAACGGTCGGCAGAACAAGTTGCTAAAAGTTTACCTCCTCCCAGTTGCCATTTAATTTCATTAATTTTCCCCTTCAAACATGAAATCAATCCAAAAATATAAGCAAAAATTACTGCTTTCACCGTTGGAATAAAATTAGACAAAAAAACACCTCATGCGCAGAATATATTGCATCTTGAAGTATCAGAGATCTGTTTCTTTCGATTTTGACGACGTTCACCGCGAAACCTCCGTTAGTTGATAATCCACAGATAGCCACTAATAGTTCTCGCTTGTTAAAAGACGCATAAGTAATGGCTTTAAAACGATCATTCCATTCTAAAGGAGTCTCGTTTTCTGATAAGGGATTGCTCCATATCATGATCTGAAAAAGTGTAGAATAATTTTGGAAACCAACTTCAAGGTAAAAAATAATGATATCGTTCAACTTTGTTCGACGTGGTTCCTAAAAGGTAATCTTTCATCGGATGAAATTCTAGTCGACGGACGTAACTCTCCATGGCATTGGGAAGAACTAATAATTGCGTTCCGTCTACATTCCAGAAAACTAAATCTCCAACGCTGTTCCCAGTAACCATGACATTACCGTTGTTCTAAATTTCGACATTAAGGCATTACTTTTCAGAAATTTGATGAATTCTTTAGCAAGATTACCCTCCAGGTTACAGCGAGGAGCGATTTACGCGAAACACTTGTCCCATTTGGGGGATGGAACGTTGTATTTCCTGGCGAAATTGCGAATGCGTCCCATAGGTTAGTAATCGCATCGAGCGAGACAGATGCCAACAACGTGCGATTAATCGGATTCCAAGCGATATCCCAAATCGGAAGTGGTTCTAAAATCTCTGAGGGTCCAGGTTCCAAAGCTAAAGCTGATGATCAACATAAAAAGCCAAAAACCGAGTACGTTCAGAGATTCGTGAGAGTTTCATGAGAACAATACGAATATATAATAGGCCTGCTTACCCTTGAGAGACATTACGACGCTATCCATTTTAGACTCGGAAGTGGACGCAGAAGAAGCAGTTGTAACTTGATTTGGATCCTCACTAGATGAGCTAGATGAGCTGCTAGATGTCTCAGAATCCAACCGCTGACGAGCTGATGGCCCCATTTCAGCATCATTTGGATTATCCTCGACCAAATCCTTCATTGGCTCAACTTCCGATTCCTTTTGATGTATCAGTATTAACAACTACCTTGATTTCGAAACTGTAGTTTTTTAGATTGATTACTGAGGAAGACAAGAAAGTTTTCCAAGTGTGCCAAGTAACTATAAGAAGATTTGGGAACTTGGTCGACCAGTAATTCCAGTATTCTTCTGGAATAAAGCCAAATTCTTCCTTTTCCTCGGCTGTCCGTGTCTTATAGTGCGCGTACTTTAATAACATGTTTAGGAAAATAAGATTGGGTGTCATAATTAAACATATACTTTGTAAGCCTACCATAGCCTACCTTGTTTCGAATGACTCTTATTAGGTCAACGACAGAGTCTCCGTCATAAGGATACTTTTCCCGTTTGTGGTCTAAATGTTTGGAGACCTCATTTGTTAAAAATGATCGCCAGTTTGATGTAAATATGCTCTTTCTTTTGCTCTCCAACAGACTAAGAATTCGAGGCCTTGGATTGGCTTTTTTATTAACCACTTCTGTTTGTTCCGAAACTGTTCGAATGAAATTGAGGGAATCTTCCGCTGACCAAAAATATGGGTGCTGTAAAACTTCCGAGACGGATGGCCGATCAACAAAATTTGCGTTAACCATCCATTGAATCAAATCGTTGAAAGTAGAGGAATGAGCTTCTTTTGATTTCCAGTTGGAAGGCTTATTCATTTTAATATTTTCCTGACAAGCATCAAAATTAAATTTTGATCCGACTTCCGCTCTGGTAGGATTTTCTGGAGCAAACGGATGATTTCCTCCTGTAGCAGCATAGAAAAGAACGAGACCGGCGGCGAAAATGTCAACGGCTTTGGTGTACTCGGCTGGAGATGCAAATAGTTCCGGCGCCATCCAGCCCGTCGATCCGCGTCTTCTTTCAGTCACATCTTTTTCTCCGACCTCCAGTTTTTTGCTGATGCCAAAGTCTGCTAATTTCAAAATAATTTTATTGCCGGTTGCGGGACGTGGTAGAATTACGAGGACATTTGATGGTTTCAAGTCTCGATGGACAATTCCAATCTGATGGACACACTCTAATCCCATACCAATTTGCTTCAATAGGCTATTGGCCGACCCTTGCGATTCAAATTCAGGTCTTTGATCATTGATGCACTGAGTAAGCGATAAATCGCATAGTTCCATGATAATGTAACTAAAATAATTGCAGTGGAGTTATTAGAGAGCTTTACAAACAGAAAGTTGCTAAACAATTTAACTATATAGGGTACAACATACCAATACTTAGAATCCTCTTCATGGTGAAAATAGCGGACGATGTTTTGGTTGCCGAGTTCTCCACTTAAAATTTCTATCTCGCTTTCGTAGTTGTCGTTGAATTCCTTCTCAATTATTTTTATTGCCCTTTCGTTTCCGTTGTACATTTTTTTATAAACAGTCGTACTGAAAGAGCCTCTTCCCAGCAGTAAGGAATCCCCCTGTGTAAGTTTGAACAGTTCGGAGACTTTGGGAGGTTTTCCTGGACTTTCCGTAGATGAGTTAGTGGTCCCGTTCCCATTTCCAACTCCATCAAAGAACGAATGTTTGAGAACTTGCTTTACGTTAGGCCTCTGATTGGGATCTGAGTGCAGCATTGCAGTGATCAGTTCAACCGCATGACTTATTTTCCGAAGCTCTTCAGGTAATTTCCACTCTCCTTTTTTAATATTTCCTTGTCGGAGATCTTTCTCGTCTCCGAACGGATGTTTACCGTCGGAGAGGACGTAAGCAAAGACGCATCCTAATGGAAAAATGTCGGATTGCTTACTATACCTCTCGACGGCAACATCGTAGAACTCAGGTGCAATCCATCCAAGTGTGCCCGATGATCCAGTTTTGGTCAAGTCACTTCGATCGTCGATGTGCATGCGACTGATTCCAAAATCGGTTAGTTTCATTTTAGGTGGAACACTACCATCACGGTATGAAATCAGAATGTTTTGCGGTTTGATGTCCCGATGAACGATATCTTTAGCGTGAAGGTGATTTAGTCCTTCAGTTATCTGTTTCAATATTTCCAGTTTAGAGCCCACATTTTCACCTTCATACCTGCCTTTTATCAAGTTTTCCAGCGTGTCTCGGCACAATTCGGTTGCGATATAACTGTCATAAGAGACGACTAAGAATTAATACTAGCCTACTAATGAAAAGAAGTGATGATTTTCATGAAAAATTCTTACTTGAAATCATCGTCAGATTCCGTGGTGTAGTACGTGACAATATTTGGGTGAACATGAGCTTCCCTCAAAATATTTATTTCCACCGTAGCACCCTCTATCAAAACCCTTTTGACTGCGACATCGATGGCGTTTTCGTACTTGCCTTTAAAAATTGTTGTTCCGTTGCTACTCCCTATCACGTTATCCTTGGAAAACTTAAGTTTGCCAATAGTCTTCTCTTTCCCCATTGCGGACATTTTCTTGTTCAGTCTGATTCAGTTAGGAGACTGCTGAATTTTAAAGCGGATTTGTTACGTATCGTATATAATAGGTTCATCCGCACATAGTTGCGATGCTATGTGTTGATAACGCAAACTGATAAGAAAAGCTCGATGAATTTATCTTTGTTCTTGTCATGTTTGATTAAAAACACGTGGCTGCTAAGAGATTAGACTGCATTGATGTAGCCGACCTTATCGAGTAACTAAGTGGTTTTATGGTCTAAATTAGTATATTTTATAAGACGAAAACAGAATTCGTTTTCAAATACACGTATAATGTAACACAATTAGCAAGTTTTCACAACCCGAAAACATTGCGCGAATGGTGCACAGTGAAAACTTGCTATACACCTGGTACACTTGATTGGTACAAAATCTTAAATCTTAAAGCATTCTAAGAAATATATCTCATGCACCTCCGTGCGCGTTTCTATTGGGTCTTTCTAGTAATTTTCTAGAACTTCATAAAAGGAACAGTGAAAAGATTTTGTGATAAGTTTCAGGTTTGAGAATTTCCTACGTGAGTAGTAATGAAAATCATCGTGCATTTCATAATAGCGTGAACGTACGTAATCATTTCTAAAGAAAAAAAGACTATTTGTATGTGACTGCAATCTTTTTTGTGTACAAACTTCTGCTATTCGCGGGAAGTAATGGAAATTAAGGGGTATTGTCTATGCGTATTGTCTAACCCAATCAACATGAATAAGTTTCAGAAATTCTAAATGAAAATATGAACATGTAGGTTAAATAAATTACCGATAAAAAAATTGTCATGGAAAAGTGGATAATCAACAAATGAGTATCGAGAACATTTTTATTTCGAGTTTTAGAAAGTTTGCGACGCGCCATATAGGTCGAAAGACTTTCGAAAAATGGATGGATTTCGCTTTGGTATGTGGCACGGAACTGATGGAAGTGATGATTCAATCAAAGGTAGGACGAATCCACAATCCATTATAAATTAATAATAACATCAAATAACTCTTATTGCATTTATAGTTAAAAGACATGAGATCACTAAAGAGTCAAAATCAAGATCTAATCTTGTCCATGAATTTCCGCTCCCGAGCGAAAATCCTGGACGATAACTGGATAATGGTCGCGGATCGCCATAGCAACCGTTGGTTTTACATGTCGTAGAAGCTAGAGAGACGGAGTCGACGTAAGCAGCGACTATGTTCGGTCTAATCAGTTTCAATGCTTTTGCTAGCTTTACGCGACTCACGCGGGCCCCGTTATGCATTGCTCTTGTTGAGCGTTAGCTCGTGCATTGAATAAGGCTCGTCCATTGAACGATTATTGAAATTGAAAACGGTATCTTGGGCGGTGATCAAGTGCGTTTTATCGTTTGATTGTATTAGGGACGTCTACTATTTAATAATTTGAGAGTGTTCCTTTGTTGTTTTAACCAAAAACGATTGTTGGCGCATTTGTTGAAGCCGGCCTCTATTCAACGACTCAATTCAATATTGTTCAGTTATAACTGCGCGATGAAAAGAGCTAAGTTGCTTCCTCATCGTCGTTCGTCATACTTTTATTCGCCATGGCAGACTACCTCTGGCAGCAAGATAGCGGAAATCGCTGACGAGTATCTGAAGAATACTTCCATCCATGGAATGCGATACATAGGAGAGAAAAAGCGACACATTTATGAAAGGTAATTAACTCGCGTCTAAAATTTTATGTTTCAGAGTTCCTATGATAAAAAATATATGGAGTAAATAATAATGCGCTTGTTGGCAGAGTATTTTGGCTGTTGTTTGTTATGGCTGGATGCAGCATATCCGTCTATGGATGTTACCAGGTTAGCTGTTAATCCTGTAATCCATATATCAGTTTAATTATTTAATTGACATAATTGTTAAATTTATCGATTACCAGGAATGGTGCAAATGGAGCGAATCCTCTATTTTGATATCTCGTGATCCGACAGTGACAACACACGATCCATTAAAGTTCCCGGCAGTGACCATTTGCAGCACCATCAAGATATCCAAGAAGAAACTAAAAGCAGTACTCCAAGAACCAAAGTAGATTTTATTTTATATATTTATGAGGTTACAGTTCATAAATTTTTCAACGGTTAGGTTTAGTTGGATGAATTATACGTTATTAGCGAAAACAATGCGTTATTTGACGAAATTTGATGCTCTGGTAAATCCAGATTCAGACTTTCAATACTTGCTGGTTGCACTAAAGGAGCGCAACGTCAGCGTAGAAGATTTGACTAAACTTGTGCACCAAGCGTCTCCCAACTGTTCGGATCTTTTCTTAGATTGCCAATGGTAATATAAAATTATAGCTCCATTAAACTTGTATGTTATTTTTCCTTCTATTATGAAAACGAATTCAATTTCAGGAAGATGGGAGTAGTTGATTGCGATCGCCTTTTTTTTCCTCGGCTAACAGATGACGGGTTTTGTTGTTCGACTGATATCGACGTCCTCGACACGGAACACTTGAATGGGCACGGCCGAGGAGGTCACAACAAGTACATTCTCTACTTGAAAGACCCCGTTTTGCATGCAAGTGATTCTAAGCTCTTTCTTTTTTTCTTAAGAGCGGCAAACCCGTTAAACCAGTCTTCAGTTAGCACCGTTTACGAATACGGAGTTCATTCGGCTTTGCGGCTTATACTCGATCCGAATGTGTACGACAATGCTCTCAGTACTGTCACCTTTGACGGTTTCAGAGTAACCACTTGGATTCATTTCTTTTACACTTTTGTCTCAAATTCTCATATGCAGCGTTATTGCTCAGGTTTTATTGCACAACAAAGAAGAATTCCCTGATGTCATCGAACGGGGTTTTATTATCGGAACTGGCCATGAGAATTATGTAGCCCTAAACAGTTTTTCGGTTTGGTATACGTCAGCCATTCCTACCATCTCTTTCGAGAAGCGCAAGTGTTACGTTGAAGGTGAACAGAGATTTAAATACCATCCTGGTCTCAAATACACTCGATCGAGTTGTCTCTATGAATGTCGTGCTGAAAAGATCATGGAAGAATGCCACTGCTTACCTTATTTTATTAGAGGTAATGTGTTTATTCAAGAAGGATGACATTTTCTAATTTTTAACCACTTCCATCTCTTTCACTCATACAGCTAATATTTCGATGCCAAACTGTTCTCTTGAGGCCTACGCTTGCGTTGCTAAATTCTACGGTATTTCCGCTATACAATACAGTAAAACCAATTCGAATTTATGTTCAATACGCAATGTGAGTCAGGTGCTAGACAAGCAATCGGTAGTTATTGCAATTGTCCGGCTACATGCAAGGATCAATGGTTCACAACAGAAATCTCGTCGGTCCCGTTGTCTCCTTCGGGATTTCCTTGGACCAGGGTGTTTGGCCGTATAGCAAAAAATAAGAAAATTCATTCCAATTACAGGTTTTTTCCTTTCTATTAAAGTCTATAATCTACTGTACACATATTAGAAAATGCACATAAAATCTGTTTTTAAATGCCTTGTTGTGTGCGTAGTATGAATCTGATTGGCCTGCGAATCTTTTTCAAATATAATGCTGGCGATAGCTTTAAGATGGACATTCCGTTTGGCAACAAAGAACTTTTTGGTAATTTTATTAAGATACGGTAATATTTCTGTTTTTTTCTGTTCTTGCTATTTTTGGAATTCTGTTACAGCGTCCATGGGTGGCCTGTTGGGATTTGGACTTGGTTTTAGCGTAATCAGCGCCGTTGAACTATGCTATTTTTTCTGCTGCCGTTGGTGCGTACGTAAGAGAAAAAATATATCAGGATCAATTGACAGTTGGACGCTGGGCAGCGTTAAATTTCCTTCAAGAACAAAAGGAAAAAATCGATCAAAGGCTATTTACGTAACTCCACTTAAAGTAGTATAATCCATCAAAAACCTTTAACGAGTTATGACATCAAAGGATACTCATCTCAATCGACTTTCTGTGTTATTGTTTAGGGTGGAGGAATCGCTTGGATCAATAATGTGTCTAATAAGTGATATGCAGCTGAAGATTCTTAACGTTGCTGACATGTACTTCATGAAACATTCCAGACCTTATGCCTTTACGCGTCACTTTTTCATTAGAACGAATGAATTTAGATATGGACTTATAACGTGACGACGTGTCAGTAGGCTAATAAATCTCCCATCGTTCGGAATGTTTTTGCTATATTTATTGCTACTTCTTCATGCTGGCATTAGGTGCTGAACTGATATGATTTCGGAAAAATAAAGGTTTTACTTTGCTGGTAGTCCAAGAATATTTGTTGTGCAAATCTTCACATAATGTACAGCAATCTAATAGTCTACAAAGTAAAAACACTGTCAAGACGTTATAAGGAGTGATCAGGTTAATGATTGAATTAAAATAAGATTGCATGAATTATATTAGAGGGCTAATAAGAGAGTAGGTAGGGTACTATACTGTAAACTATATAATTCTAATGATCGTTAAGAAAACCGAAAACATCTTAAAAGCCAATAGATCAGAAACGAGTTCTTTTCCACATATGGTTATCGTTTCTGGTAGACTTGGCGAAACGCCGTTCACAATTACACTTTTTTAAAAACTTATTTTAGAAAACGTGCGATTTTGGGTTAAAAAAAAAGAAAGGATTCCAGTTTGCCATAGGTTTTCTCCAAATTAGTCAAGGGAGAGATTCAGACTAAAACAGCTGAACTTATCAACGAGTTCCTGCTACTGTCTCTACTTTTCGCGGTGAAACTGTCAACATTCGCTCGTGCCGTCCTTGACCACAACGTTTACACGTCTTTTAGATATTAAAAACCTGTTTTATTTCTAACCCTGCATCTTTGTTTTGGATTTTCTCCAAACATTCCCTCGAACTCCCATGGTAGAATAATCCGGCTTTCATTCGTACGCAATTGAAAGTTTTCTGTTCCCCATTTAAAATAAATTCGAATTTTGAATACCCTATAAACCTACTTGGCAGACACGCTTGTAAAGAGGAGACGCTTGTTAGAATTTTTTCTTTAATTTTCGATGCGCAATGCAAAAAATATGTTTAAAAATTATCTAGACAATTTCTTAAGCGTGATTGCTGAAAGATAATAGACAATACGAAAATTATATATACAGGCTATACTATATATTATATACTACTATACCAGCAAAAAAATAATAAAATTAACTTGTAAAGAAATAGTCTGCAGCATTTCATAAGAACTGAGTTGGCCAGGCTGAGTCAAAGCCAGGCCAAGACTGGTTTTGTAAATCCTAACAACCCCCCCCCCTCCCTCCGCCCTCCGTGACTCACCTGTAGAGTTCCGTAACAACGCAACCAATGTATCAGCTATCAGGGCAAAGTGAAAGCTGTTGTTAACCCTTTCTCAGCGTGTGTTCAATAAAATTTCGAACTTGTCACTAAAATGAGAGAGGATTGAGTTAGCTCTGCACTGACAAATTTCTTTCATGTGTGTATCGCACCATATTTAGAAGAACCCTTGTTTTTTTTGTGTATATAAAGGACACCAAGTAGTTCAATTCGTCAGTTGCTAAACTGTTTGATTCCTCCTCTAATACCACACTCGACATGAAGGTAAAGTAGCAACTGGAGCAACCGAAAAATTCTCTCTTCGTAACAATAATAATGTCTTACGTCTACGTCGTACCTAGGTCTTTATCTTGACTGTTTTTATTGCCGTGGCTGCTGCTGACAGCATATATAATACACAGTACCAACCTTCTGCTTACAACCCACAACAATATGTAAATAGGGTTAACTCTGTATATGTATAAATTACTCAACTAATTTCTATTTTATCTGCGAATTATATTCATGTACTACTAGCCGGCTCAGCCCTACAGCTTCGCATGGGCTGTTAAGGATGCGGAATCGTACAATGACTACGCCCATTCCGAAAAAAGCGATGGAAATGTTGCCATCGGCTCATATCATGTTCTCCTCTCTGACGGCCGCACTCAAATCGTCACCTACAGGACTGACGGCTACGGTTATCTTGCTAATGTAAGATACGAAGGTGTGATTAAGTACCCACAAACCCCGTACGCCGTCCCAGCCTACCAAGTTCCAGTTACGGTCTACAAGACGGTCGCTGCCCCAGGTTACAAGACTCCTTCCTTAGCAGCTGTTGAAGTTGCTCCTGCTTTAACAGAGGTTGAGGCTCCGGCTACTCCTACTCCAGAAGAGGTTGAGGCTCCGTCTACTCCTACTCCAGAAGAGGTTGAGGTTTCCGCTGCTCCTGCTAAAGCAGAGGTCGAGGCTCCAACAGTTGTTGAAGTTCCATACGCTACAGCTCCGACGGTTGTTGAGATTCCAGTTGCTCCTGCTCCAGCTGGAATTGAGGCTCAAATTGCCACTGAAGTAGTTGAGACTCCTGTTGCCCCAGCAGTGGTTGAGGCTCCCGCGGCTCCTGTTCCAGCAGTGGTTGAGGCTCCAGTTGCCCAAGCTCCTGCACCCAAACCTTACATGCCTTGGACCGCTTGGACCGCATTTCGCCGCTACTAAAGATTTAAAAAATTGAGTCCCAATTAAGGGAATTGATAAATACCATATCTATACAAATATGTTTATAAGAGCTCTAATCAATACACATTCTACTAATGTAAGTGATCAAATTGTGTTACAGCATTATTTAATTCCTCTAGTGTGTAAGTGGTGAGCTGCCATCGATCTCAAGTGTTCAGGAAAAAGGCGGACGTCAACTTTGTTGTCGTAAATTGCATTTCATTTGCGAAATATAAATCATCAAATTTTGGTGGGTGTATTTTATCGTTTGTAAAGAGAATTAACATCGTTAGTCGTTACTATTTCAGATTTGGATTTTGAAGTAGAGAGGAAAGGTGTCTACCCATTTGGGCACTTTTTGACCCTTTTAAGAATGTTGCCGTTTGGGCACGAAAACTGCCCGTTTGGGCACTAAAACTGTACGATGGGCACCAAATCTTCCCGTTTGGGCACCTTTCAAAAGGAAATGCACATGCGCAACACCTGAGCCCTAGTACTTTAAATGCGCCTGACTTTGCGATTGAAACCGGTTTCCCATAAAAGATAAACACACGAAACGCATTTCAGCTGCATTTAAAGTACTAGGGAGGGCAGCGATCGAAAAGCCCACAACGGCCTCAACATGTATTTAATGTTTGACGTGCTCTCAGAGATGATAGCGTGCTCTATTGCGAAGCCCTACAAGTTGATAAAAACTCCGCCTCCTCAGCGCTGACGACGATTGCGTTTGTGAGCTAGAGCCAGCAGATTTTGTTAGCTAATATTAAAGATATAATAACTATATAAAGGCTGAATGAAGAAAAATTCTATCAATATAACATGTTTTGGTTCGGTGCCCAAATAGCAAGTTTTTTTTTGTGTGTCAGTGCCCAAACGGGTAATTTTGCACTTCAAAAAATAACACAGGGTGCCCAAAGTCCAAACGGCAACTTGTTCACAGAGTGCCCAAATGGGTAGTAACCAGAGGAAAAAATAAAAAAAAAGTAGTGACGGGTTAACTAATAAAATGTACAGCGCATGTAGCTATACTTTATCCTCAATTAATCTTTCGTTCCGCAAAAAATCAGTTTGATCAATTCTTCGCTTGGTTAAATAAGAGAGTCTTGATTTATTGACTTTGTATTATTCAGACTTGAAAGTAAAAATATAAATGCAGATACCGGATTCTAATACCGAATAATAAGGCATGGATGTTTTAGTCGAAGTAAAAGAGTCTGGAAAGTCATGAGAAAAGAAAGGGTTCGACGTGATTTTCGTCACGTAGATCATCGCTTCTGTTGAACGCATACTAAAAAAACACGACAGGGAATGAGAATTCAGAATGAAGTTTCGGAAATACAAACGAGTTTCTACCATCGTCCTCCTTGGGTTGTCTGGCGGGGTCTAAAAATTTGCTTTTGTCCGTTTTGGTCGGTCTTGAAAGTGGATTAAAATGTATAAGGGTGCGCGAAATGTGATTTTTAAAAGAGATGTTAGTAAAATAATTTTAAGTCACTAAAAGTCATTTAAGTATGTCAATAGCACTAAGCACAATATCGTAAAATTTAGTTACTTTACGTTAGGGCTTGAATTGATTCACTTAGGATGGGAACATGGGGAGGCTGGTCCTCTAAACATGGGTTTAGAGAGGGTTGGTCCAGGTTTCTCGTCCTTTCGGTGTACTAATAGGTACGATAGAAAGCAGTTTTTTAGCGAATGTATTGTTCGAATTTTGTAAGACGGGGAATTGGTTTCACTTTTTCTTTCTGTCGTACCCGACGACTTGCTTTCTCGTATGTAATTACTCCATGGGTAGAATCAATCTCGCTTTTTTTGTATAAAAAGGCCAAACAGGGCCATTCGATCCATCAGTTGTTAAACTGCCTCATACTGTCTTATTTCTCTTCTCTTACAAGACTAAGCATGAAGGTACGTTAAACCCATAACGAAATGGAATTAAACTCTTAAAATTCTACAAACTCTTGAAAACTTAACATTAGCGTTTTTTAAAACTCTCTAGACCTTTATCCTCGTCGCTGTTTTGATAGTCGTTGCGTCTGGTGACACCGCCGACCAGTCTAAATTCAAAACTTCTGCATATAATACCAATTACTATGTATGTCTAATTTTATTCGAAAAATTTCAAAGCTGAATTCAATGAAAATGATTATATTCCTGTCCCTTACTATTTGTTATTCTAGCCTGCTCAGCCCTACAGCTTTTCTTGGGCTGTTAAGGATGCGGAATCGTACAATGACTATTCTCACTCTGAAAGAAGTGATGGAAATGTCGTCACCGGCTCTTATCGTGTTGTCCTCCCTGATGGCCGCACTCAAATCGTAACCTACAGGGCTGGCAACTTCGGTTATGTCGCTGACGTCAAGTACGAAGGTAGGGCCAAGTATCCGGATTTCTCTTACAGCAATCCGGCTTACAAGTATTTAACGTACATGGCTCCACCAGTGTACGGTTATAAGAATGTCGCCTCTACCGGATTTAAAATTGTGCCGAGATACCTAGCACCAGCACCCACCCCAGTACCCGCACCAGCTCCTGTTCCAGCTCCTGTTCCAGCTCCAGCTCCTGCTGTCGTTGCCCCGACCTACACAGCCCCAACTCCTGCTCATGAGCCAGCACTGGAACCAACTCCTCTCCCTACTCCAGCCCTAGCTGTCGTTGCCACGACCTACATAGCACCAGCTCCTGAACCAGCACTGGAACCAACTCCTTCCCCTGCCCCAGCACCAGCTCCGGCACCTGGCACAGATCCTGCCCCAGCTCCTGCTCCAGCCCCTGCTCCAGCCCTTGCTCCAGCCCCTGCTCCAGCCCCTGCTCCAGCCCTTGCTCCAGCCCCTGCTCCTGCTCCAGCTGTCGTTGCCACGACCTACATAGCACCAGCTCCTGAACCAGCACTGGAACCAACTCCTTCCCCTGCTCCTTCCCCTGCTCCAGCCCCTGCTCCAGCCCCTGCTCCAGCCCCTGCTCCTGCTCCAGCTGTCGTTGCCACGACCTACATAGCACCAGCTCCTGAACCAGCACTGGAACCAACTCCTTCCCTTGCCCCAGCACCAGCTCTGGCACCTGGCACAAATCCTGCCCCAGCTCCTGCTCCAGCTGTCGTTATCTCGACCTACACAGCGCCAGCTCCAGCAACTGCCCCAGAACCCGCACCAACTCCTGTACCAGTTGTTGTTGCCCAAGTCTACACAGAACTAGCCCCGGCTCTAACAGCAATTGAGGATCCTGCTGCTCCAGCACCAGCTCCAGTTGTTGTTGACCCCACCTACACAGCTCCGGCCCCAAAAGCCTCTGAGACTGTCCTTGCCCAGACCTACAATGCTCCTTCGGCTAAAACGTTGAAACCCTGGACTGTTTGGACCGCATTTCGTCGCAACTAAAGATTTAGATAGCTGGAGCCGAACATGTTCAGTTCATATATTATTCATAGATATATACATATAGAGTATAATGTTTTTATAAGAGCAATATTTCAATACAAATATTATGAAATGAAAATGATTGATCAAATTCTCTTATTTGAGAACTAACACTCTCTCGTAAACTGTTGTGTGTACTAATGAGCTTTCCTCGTTGTTTTCTGCCAAAAAAATTCATACAGTCATATATTTTGTTCGGTAAAACGTAGGGGAGACTGGGAGAGCTCACAGATAAGCAATTTTTTCAAGAGAAGGAATGTGTGCCGTATGGAATCCGTTTCGGGTCAAATGAAAAAAAACAAATATATATTTGTATATTATCCTTCCGAACTCATATTAAATGTTCACATAAAATATATATTGTGATTTTACTTTGGGGCCGGAATGGTTTTTTTCGCTATACCATTCCGGCCCCCAAAATTGGAAAAATATTGGGGCCGGAACGTTTGGGGCCGGAATGTCTGGGCATTCTCCAGCATCAAGTTCCCACATCAGCGGCCAGATTGGCGCCACTGGTCTAACTATGGGACTAAAAATGTTGCTTTGCTAGATTGCTGCGGGCTCCTACGGGGAAAGTTAAAATGTTTATTCTTTTCGGTCTTAAGGATATGAACTAAAATATTTGAAGGTAATTATGATTTTTCTATTTTTATTTTCGTAGAAATTACTCAGTTCTGGACAAAATTTTACAATAATTAATTTTATTTGCGGGGGGAAGTCGTAAATCTGACAACGTTTGACGGTATATTCTTTTCTTGCTAGACGAGTGACGAGGAAAAAGCTTATTTAACATGGCGGCTCTCGCTCCAGTTCGGGTTTCCCCTCTGATCAAGGTATATTTCTTATCAACTTTAGTTTTTAAGAAGCCGGTTGACACGTTTTTCCGTGTTCTTTAAGTTATTTCTTAAAATATTACAAAACACAGCCTTCTACTAGTTAATGTGCTCAGATGGCTCTAAACCTGTGTGTGACGCGTTCATGGCTGATTTCTAAACTTTGTACGCATTGTAGTCTAGTTGTAGATGCTTTCTCATTTTTTAATTTAGAATTCTCAACATTTTATAAAATGCCAAGAGTGTCCCTCATAATGCTCTTCAACGCCAATTATTGGTTGACAGAGTTTCGCTTAGGGACAACAGAATTTTGGTTACTGTGTAACTTGTGGCAGTTTTTAGCTAAATTGTCTCATTTCAAAGTACCACACACATCTAAATATTTATCATGCTGTTTTTTAGAATGATTATTAGGTTCATACTCAATTATATTTTCTTGTACAGTTTGGCCGCTACTCAGCCCTGTTGCTGGGTATCATGTGGGGTGGTCACCGTTTCAGGGTGAACAAGGCTAATGAAGATGCTTGGAGGGTAGAGGAAGCTGAGCGCAAAGTCATCAGAGATGCCCATAAAGCTGAGGAGAAGAAGAGGCTGAACCGTGAAGAACTTCTTTACTTGGCAGAACAAGCTGGTGTTAAAGTACCCCCCAACTTTTAAAGCCAAAAATGTCCAACCTCTGTACACAGTTTAGTCTGTTGTGGAAATCTCACAGCAGTGTAAAAGAATCAATATAGGTACCATGTCTTAACTGTTGTTTATTTATTATCCTGTTATCTAGCTTTTACCAGCTGTAATTAAATTGTAGAATTCCAAAATATTTTGAATGCACTAGAAGACTTCATTAAATATAAAGAAGTTTTGAATTCAACTGATGGGTACGTCGTAGGCGCGGAGAATCCACCGAAATGTGTCGTAAACCTGGATATGTTATGCAAGTCCAGCTCTTAAAATTGTCACTTGGAATTGCTGAAGTATAATTGGCCTACATCCTCAACATATTCACCGAAAACTTGCTAGAAATAACTCGTAACTGGTGAGGCACTAGTCGCGTTCATGGAAGAGTCGCAAGTTGGCGGGAACGTTAGATAAGAGCCTCCAGTTAACCTACTTCTGGAGAGGCAAGATGTATGGCTATACGACACCATTTGAACTCCGAAGAGAGCTGTAGAGGCGAAGAATTAACAGTCAGGAGTAGTTTAAAAAAATAAAAGGAACCAAGGGGTTATAACCCAACTGTGTTTTAATATACTTATCGATTTCTTCTTGGCGAGCGGAGAGAGCAACTAGGTAATGTTGTGCTATTGCTATAGCCCTCGGGTGACTAATATAAACGGATTCTCGAAACTTTTTTTCCAATATCTTTTCCTCTCTCAATGAAAAACACAATTGAAAGTGAACATAATATCTTTTCAGTATCAGGAACAGGAAGACGAGCAAAGGTGTAGGAGTGCAAGTGAACTATCGGCCAAAATAACTCGCCTCGCTGGATAACCGGGCAACTCACGCGAAGGTCATTCGGTTGAAAGACAAATGGCTAGCTCCGCCAACGCGGATACGTTTCCCATTTTCGACTTTCATATCACTTGAGTAGCGCAGTCCATATCCAAGAGTCTGGTTGCAACCGTCTTCTACTAATGGATTCATCAAAATGTTATCGCTTTTGATTAGTTAACTGATCGCCTTTGTTTGTTTTCGTTTTAACCCTTTGAAATCTTTGCACCATCGCAAAAGAAGCTCAGTCAACAAGTCTAAACGAGTTTCGCGTAATTTGAGTGACTGAATTGAAAAAAGTTTCCCAATCGTTTACCAAAAGTTTCCCAAAACCGCACTGGTACGCCGCCATGCTTAGATAAGGGTCTGAATTATTTCGAGCCAAAGTTCTGTAGAACGCTCTGACTGCAGACTAGCCATAGATTTTGGCTTTGCAGCTCTCGAAATCCCCGCTTGTCAAAGTTTGTGCCGGAGATATCTTAGGTATTACCGCCGAGAAGTTATATTTGAACTTCCAAATGCAGGCTTTAATATTCACCCAAAATCGGATTGTGAAAATAGAACTAACTGCGTAATTTTCGTTTTTTCCCTTTTAAAATGTTTTTGAAGAAATTATCGCACCCCGTAGATGGGCCCGACACGTGACGGATATGGTGCTATTATGCTTATCCAGGTTACGAGCAGTCGAGCCGAAATTTTACCATCGTTAAGCGGGTATCCCTAGCGACCAATTTTCTCAAAAGATGAAAGTATTATTGAAAGTCCTCCTCGTAACCGATATATATTCTTTCTTGTTTAAAGACTTGGATGCTGAACTTTAAGGGAAAGGGCTTCCAGAGAATTTTGATATGCGACCGGATTAAGGAAAAATATGAGAATGAATTTACGGAGATTGTGGAGTAGGATTAGTTGCATGTCACCAACAAAGTAAAGCGCTAAAATTTACAGATGCAAATAATTAATCGTTGTATGCTAGGCATTGATTGTAGCAATCGTCAATTGAAACTTTCCAACTTAACACAGCGCCGCAACCATAATTTGACTTGTTTCTAAAAGAGGATTTATACTTTGTAGGTTATATCCGTACACCCTTGGAGTGTTTATGGTGGTTTAATACCAATAAATCCTACAACTCGACGAACATTTCCGCGAACGACGTAAGCTTCTCACGCACGGAATCTTTTCATCGGCCATTACGTCGCGCTTAGCTCTGGACTTTCGAGCGAAAAGATTCTAGGTCACATCCACTTGGAAGGGAGACGCGAGATGATTCGTCGACGAGGCGACACTGCATGACAACATGAAGCCAAACAAAATCATTTGCCAAATTATTCCTCTAGGACAAGGCCGCTCCTTGATTACCTAAAAAGGTTTGGCGGAATGTCACAAGAAAGTAATAGGAAAATCAATTTCATCTCGCGGATAGTTATTAAACGCTGGGAAAACAAACAATTGGTTCGAGTGAATTACGGTTCTGTTTCTTGGAAGCCATGTTCAGTGCTGTAGTACTTGGATTTGATGTATTTTGTCCTAATCTTGATGGTGGTGAAACTTTCTCTTTGGACAGTATAAGTCTGTTGGGAAATCCGTGCGACATATACGGATATGGATGATCGTGTAACCGTTGTACTTCCTCCTTGTTTTATCGGAACAAATCGATTTAAATACGTTCCCAAGTTGTTCTCGACAATAATACCATCGATTGTGAAAGCTATTCCAACGCGAATTCCAAACACTAAGCAAACGCTATATAGCTACCACGCACATCACTGTTTAAGGTCCCCGAAAAACAGGCGATCTAGCGCTAGAACATTTAAGCGCGCCAGACAAGTCGCAAAATTTTAGAGGAGAGCAATTTGGCAAGCAGCTTTCAGATTCTCGGCAAATATCTTGTCTCGTACCGTCTCCAACCCTTAGCTACTATTATAGCTGGAAAGGGATCGTCGCCGTGTTTGTTTCAGAATAGCATCCGTAACAAGAATGGCAATCGTAATGTTATATCTTTTAGGATCGTTTTGACGAGATGTCCAAAATAACGAAACAGCTTCTTCTCCATAAGAATAAGAGTTTGCTGCTGCTGTCATTGGAGAATGCAGAATTCTTGACGAGCTGTCTACTATGATTAACTCGTGCCACTTATTCTATGTCAACGAAATCGAAAAACGAACCTTTACCGCTTACGTTGGATTTGCGTATGCAACGTACTACGACAACCTAGATTTGTATTGACCCGAAACCCAAACTGTAGTGGAGACGGCCACTTGATACAGCAACTAATAAGGCTCGTATGACTTTGAACTGTCTAGTTGTCCTATTCGTTAGTATTGAAGCGACATCAAATGGAGCAGAACATTCGCGAGTTTTCTCAGGAATGTTCTTTTTAGTTGGGATCGATGTTGACTGCGAAGGCTCCATTAAATACGGCTCCAGCATCAGGAGCGCCAGACGGACTACAGGGCTTTTCATGTTGGTACCGCGTGCTGCCATTCCTATAGCGCTGCAGTGAAAGATGTCTCAGTCGACACCCACCGACGAAACCGGCTTGACGTGCTCTCCCGTTCCTTGGTGTTCGTACGCTCGACCGACTCCTCCCACTCATTACCTTATCGGTTTTGAGATTTCCTCCGCATTTAGGGAACATGATGGTTAATTACTGAATCGTGAGTGCTGCCCAAGTGGAATCGGTTTTCTTTGTTTTCATGATGACGGTGAAGATGTTTTCGCCAGATATGATGCCGGGCAAACTGCTGGCCAACGGATCGGTGCACATCACGGACGTGGCAACTCTCTCACCGGACGAATACACAGACTTAATGTTGGATGTGCTTTACCTCATCGGACCACCGAAATTCATCATCCTCATTCTCTACAGCTTTGTTTTCTTGGTGGCGGCCGTTAGCAACTTGCTGGTCATCATAGTCATCTATCGTTTCCAACATCTTCACAGGTTAGAATCAGACAGATTGACCTATTTCCGAGATGTATGACTATTTTCGTAACTCGCAATGTATTATTCCAGCATAGTTTGGCGTGATGATGAATTATTGATTCAGTATCAATCGGTCGAGTGCGGCGTAGACGAAAAGATTGGGAGAGTCAATAACGTTTCGCGGGTCATTCTATAGTTGGTTATTCGCCAAAAAGAAACGCAGCGAAATTGGAAAGCAATTGCTTATCTAGTAATCACTACCTTATGCATCGTCAGAGACCTCCGACTTGCCAACCGATCCCCGAATTCCTCGCTGACGGAACTCGTGTCACTAAGATAATCCAAGTGATCAACGGGGCGCTTTTCGACTCTCTCTTAATCTTATTTCTCTTCTCCTTCTCTACCGTTGAACTTGAATTTATCAAGAGAAGATTCCCGACCGATCGTCACGGCGAAAGTGAATAAACGTAGAGAGAGAGAGAGAGAGACAGGATTATAAAAGATCCGCGAAAAGAAGCGTATTCAATATCTACACTGCCAGCAGCAGCAGCAGCAATAGCTATAGTGCATTTAGAGTACACCAAAAGAAAGAAAAGTAACGGAGCAGCGTTCAGTAATGTTCTCTGGTCACGTATTCTGAACTGTTGCCAATTATGCGACCAAGAATCCGGGCCAATTGCGCTCAAACAACAACAACCTCAAAGAATTCCTTTATTCAATCACTGCTGGTACTGCTGGCGCTGAGCTCGGTCGATGTAAACGGACAAAGTTTCCTTTTTTCTAGTTGGAATCTATTCAATGTTTACCTTCATCTCTGTCTCTGTATAGGGTATTTTGACCGATAGATTTTGTACCGTCACAAACAGTCGTGGAGCCATCCAGCACACTGCCCAGGGAGGTCTTGCATCGTTTATTTTGAATGAAGCTAATTGAGTGTTGAACGTTCTACTTTTTACGAGGCAAATGATCAAGAGCTGTAGTGGTGGCAAGAGAGGTTCGGCATCATTTCGCTGGCCGTCCCCTGCGCTGCTAGCTGCTAAAATGTCTTTGGCTCCTCCTCGCCTTTAGCGACTAATTAAAGTCAATCGTAAAGATCCGGCGAGATGCAGGACATATAAATCGACGAGCGCATCGTGAATTCACGATGCGGTGCCCCGTGTAGCAATACACATTTCTCCACTCTGGGTCCAGCTGGAGAAGCAAATCGTTTATCGTCTCTACAGCTGAAAGAGAGAGAAATCGAGAGGAGGAAAAAGAAACACAAAAATTTCCCAGCAAATGATGGACCCTAAATTGGCGCTGTGTATATGTTGATTTTGGTCAAAGACGGTTAGAAGTAGTGTTTGGGTCACGGCCGTAATCTCCTCCAACTTTATTCAATTCGCTAAAACTTTTCTCTCTTCGCTGTCTACTGCTGTTTCTCTCTTTCTCTCTGTGGGATTTTACCTTATTCGAATAACGTCGTTTCTGCCGGCCCCCGCAATTGAGTTGCCGCTAATGAAAGGGGACGCGAATGAAACAAAGATAAAAAAGAAAAAGACGCGATGAGATTTTGAGCCGAGGCTCTGTCGGCCCGAACGGCGCGATTATCGTCAATGCCCATGATGTCCCGAACGTGATAAGACTCACAAAAGGACTTTTCCTCCATCTTGATGGGCGCCAAGATGTTGTCAAAGACGACGTAGTCGACAACAGGCAGGTATGTCCCCGTCGTTGTCGCTAAGGAATAGCCAGCCTTCTGGTGCGTTGACCTGCCACGAGCAGACTAACGAGGCGAAAGTAACTCAAGACCTACTAGTATTGTGCACGATTTTTCCTTAATTATAATGTTGGATTCAATTTCCACGCCAGTGAAACACTTGGTAAAACAATGTTAAACCTTACTTTTGGATTTGAAACTTTAGTCTTTTTACCTTTGTCTTGAATATCGAGCGGTGTCGACGACGCACGACGCACCTTTATATAATTATATACGAATGTCAAAGTAGCTTTATATAAATTTGTAATTTCTTTTGTTTCACATATCGACAGTGTCACCAACTATTTTCTCGTCAACTTGTCAGTGGCGGATCTTCTGGTGACGACTATATGTATGCCCATGGCCATTTCGCAAAATATAACGGTGATCTGGTTCTACGGACTCTTTATGTGCAAATTCGGAGCCTACCTCCAAGGTAAGCTCTTTTCTTTGTATTACTGGTATTTTAAAACGAAAGTGCAAAGTGACCTGGATTGAACGGATTTTCTATGCGCACTTCTCCATCAGCTTTGTCCAACTATGGGTAACAGTGGGAGCACGTTCAACAAACACCACCACGGGGGAAACAAAGAAGAAATCTGGATATCGCATGTAAATGCAGTTGCTAAAGGGCAGTGGGTATTCTTTTTGACTGCCGGACCTCCTTGCTTCTCTTCAGTTTTCCCTTGTTTGACCGAAAACGGTGCCTTTTAGTATTGTCATGCGAAATAATCGCCAAAAGAGAATCGAGCTAGAGAGGAGGACAGAAAGACAGCTAATAAATTATTTGAAATTTGTGAATCCCACCCAAGTTGGAGATGAACATTCTTGATTAAAGAACTGGATTGGTTTTTTTTACAAAATGCAGGGGTTGCAGCCAGTTCCAGTGTCTTTTCCATTTTGGCAATGAGCATGGACCGGTATGTAGTGTTTTTATTGATTTTTTCATTGTGTCAATTAGCTTGGATATTCTAACAAGCACTACCAACAATTTGACGGTTCGTTGACATTATTTACGATATTAATTCCAACTACGCAGTTATTTCGCCATTCGTCATCCGATCGTCTTCCGACAATTTTTTAATAAGCGAGTGGCTCGTTGCGTCATTCTGGGGATCTGGGTTGTGGCCAGTCTCGTCTTTGTGCCCGTTCTAGTTGTCCACCATGAAGTTTCTCTCAAGTTACAAGGCGAGGGACTGGGTAAGTTTCCTTTTTCTAACCGCTATATAGTTGACAAAAATAGTTTTTTCACTGATGTGGCTCTTCTTTTTTCACAGGAAATGAGCTGCACGTCTGTCAGATCTGCGCTCAGAGCTGGAAAGACGACTGGAACAAGAAGACGTACAGCGTTTTCCTGTTTGTCGCCACCTACGTCTTGCCCGTTCTGCTCGTCCTTACCGCCTACGTCCGCATGGGCTGCAAACTGTGCACGCCCAGCGTTCTCACCAACAATCAAGACGGTAAAGCTAATAAATTTGTTTACTATTCAGTGATTATATTGACTGTTGCCAATCAACACAATATAGGAGGTGATATCATCTTGAATAGAGATTCGCGTCTGCTTGACTGCCGTCGCCGGGTAGCGCGCACTCTCTTGATTCTCGCCGTCGTTTTCGCGCTTTGCTGGATGCCCTACAACGTTATCCAGCTCTTTCTTGATCACCTGAACAAGGACCAATTAACCAAAATGGATGAAACTGCGCCGTACCTATTGCCGGTCTTCTGCTTTATTGTGCCTCACAACTCAATTACGACATAACCCGAACAACTGAATTTCATACGATTTCCAGGTCAAATCGTTCAGCCTGTGGCTGGGCCACGCCAATTCAGCTGTCAACCCGCTTCTTTATTGCCTCTTCTCGCGAAACATCCGCCAGTCATTATGGAATCTTTTTCGACCAAGTGGCCGCAATTTGCGTCACAGTTCAGAGCCGATGCCTCTGTCAAGACGACGATGCCCAGTCGATAAGAAGTAAGAAAACAAAACCAATGTCCTTAACCCGACTCGCACGTGCCGTAGACTTTTTCGGCTAGTATTTGTTTTTTTCTCCGATCCGTGATCCTCTCACCGTAGCACTCTAAGCCCTAAAGTACTTAGAGTTCCTACGTCAATCGATCCAATTGGGTATAAGGCATATGTCACATCTATGATCCGCTATGGCGAGGTCGTTGAGGAGCAACGACCGTGTCCGCCATTAATCGACTTCTAGACTTTTCGTTGGGCCATCAACTTCGAAATAGACGAATATGTGAAATGAACGTCTGCGCTTTGATGGCTCCAGTATACCTTTGATGATCAAGTTAATTGATCCCTTTGCTACAGTAGGCACCAAAATAGTCTGATCAACCGCCCTTTCCCGTGCTTTGGTCACTTGGACGACATTTCCCCCTGGCTAGAATAGAGAAGGTCTAACTGATAGAGCACACAAGTTTTCGTACGAACGTGGATCAGGCGGAAGTCATTAAGACTATGTTCAAGGAGAATGAACTAAGCGGATCCTAGTATATCTCTCTATACGTATGTAACAGGCAATCCTTCTCAATGTTTCACTACAAGTTTCAGGAGAAAAGCAGACGTTCTGTCAAACTTTAGAGAATCAACTTTTTTTGTTGCCCACAAGGCATGGAAAACATTGCTCTTGAACTTGCACAGCAAGTTGCCACTATACGTTATTATTCAACGACGGCACTTACTCAACACGAAACGGGGAAGGCGTCTTTATATTACAAATTCCGCGAAACAAACGAAAACTTTAACCAAACACCTTCTTGTCAACCTTTCCCCTAAAGGTCGCATTTAACATTGAAATCGAATATAAATGTCTTTTTTAAAAAACCCGCAGGCGGCTACCGGTACCGAACGGATGCTCCAGCATGAACCACCAGCCCGGACCGCAATATCACGAGCGTCGTGCCGATGAGCTCACGCGTTGCGAACGGGATTCCATCGTGGTTGATCGGCTTTCACCATTGACGCCTCCGTCGATCCAGAGATTAATGGGACCACACTCAAGCAGTTTCACCACGGCCCTTTTACCGGTGAAAATTGGCTCGCTCAACAAATTGGTTCATTTGAATAAACCGCCAGGTTAGTAATTAGCATAAATCTTAAATTAGGACATGGAGTATTTATTTCTAGCGTCAACGACGTTCCACTTTCTTCTTCTTATTTCGCATGGCCGCTTGTTAACCAATCCTAGCATCGGCACCTGGGGCCAATAGCGTGGGAGTTACTGGAGAAGCGGGAGAGCTGGATCTGGATCCGACGCCCAATAGTTATCATTCGCTTTGAAATGTTTGTCGAGTAGAGCGAATGCGTTCTCGGTAGCCGACTGCGCGAATGCTAAAATTGTACTATATATATAGGATAAAGAGTCGCGCACACTTCTTTTCGTCAACCGGAAATAAGCCAAGCGTGAAACGATTCGATCTCGAGACGGTACTTCTTTCTAAAGGAATCCGACGACAAAGAAAACACACAACACAGAATTTTGTTTTTGTTATTTTCCCCGCCATCTATTGTTGCGCAGTTACGCCCTGTCTACTTCGTCTGATATGTCTGGGATTTTGACACCCGGTTTTCTTTCTTACTGGAATCACTTGACCTCCTTTTTCTCCCTACCAATCCGCGAATAATTGCGTCGCAACTCTCAGTTACAGAGCACTGCCCGATTTACATCACATTTTCTAGACACCAAAACATCCATTTTTCCTTCTAGTTGTGAGAATTTCTGTTTATCCGTATTATCCTGGTATTATTTCTATACAAACTGTGACTCAAGTTCATTTTTTCTGCCAAACAAAAGTCATCCTGGACGTTGATCTCCTTTACCTGCTCTTCAATTCATTTTTCTTGTTCGTTTTTTTTTGCGGAAAGCACTGTATTACGGTATATATGTTTCTTATCCCCTAAATAATTTCCGTTCTGACGCGATACGTACGTAACACAAAATGTATCATGTTATTATAATTATATTCTGTTAATCGTCTGTATTTGACCGTGATACATAAGGATCCTTCCTCTTGTATCATGATTTGACAATCGATCGATGTTTTGTTTCTGCCTTCCTTATACATTATACCACTCTGAATAAGCTATATATCTCCGTCTAACGTAATATCAATACTCTCCGGCCCAAACTCTCAAGAACAAAGACAAAAAAAGAGATTTACCGTATTGTATATTATTATTACAGCATCCTCAAACAAGGATAAATACAAGGTGTTCACTGTGATAACATGCGCGGGTGCCTAATAAAAGCAAACTGAAAACAAAAGACTCGTAAAAGTGATTCACGACCTGAAAAGATCAATAAAAACGCTTGTGATGGAGCAAGTGGGGAAAAAAATAAGGTAGCAATCACTCCCACCGTGATTGACGATGAACACAAAAAACGGCTTCGACAACTTATTCATAAGAAAACAAGAACCCTCTCCAGATCAATATCAATTAACGTTATACAGAGAGAGAGATATCTCATTCCAAGGAATGTCGTTATGTGCAGCACACATGAAGATAATTAGGGTGAAAGGCAGAAACCAGAAAGTTCATCTGGGCTGAAGAAATCAATGATCTATTCATTAACGCACGTCGCAGTACATTTCGGGCCAGTAAGTGAGACAGGTCGTCCCGGCAAGAGTGTTCCCCATGTGTAACTGCATTGATTCGTGTCGATGGAATTCGACTAGTTCATTTAAGGTATTAAAAGTCTGTCGAAAGTAAATAATTTAATTTTAGTTACATAAGATAGCAATTCATAATTTAATATCGTGTCCTTACTCTTTCTTCTGCTTTTTCAAACCCCAAAGCCAACTTCCTGTCGGGCCTGATTCGAATGAGCACGTTGAAAACACGGTGGTTGTAATGTAAGCATAGTGTGTTCGGAGCACTTTTCCCGCCGTGTTCGGACGGCCGGATGAGGAACGTTCCGTTTCCCGCTGCCCGAGGGTAAAAATAAAATTGGGCATTGTTACCATGCAACGTGACGTCAAGAGTAGATCAACTTACAGTTTTTCAAGAGAGCCTCTGCCTGTTGACGGTTCACATTCAAGTACCAAGGATATATAAGCGAATCATAATCGTCTGAATTGGCGCGACTGTTTGGAGAGGGACTCGCACCCCTCGGTAACGGCGACGGTGCTCGAGATCTATTGGGAGACACGGGCAGCGTTTGACTCCCAAAGGAATCTAGACAATTGAATTTTATTTACAAAACGAGGTTAAGATGTTACAATAGGAAACAAGTACTTGGATCAAGTTGTCCTGGGCTCGTACGACGCATAGGTGTAATTCGTCTAGCGGTAGTAGGCACTGGAGGAGGCGGGTAGGATGGCGACTGCAGCGGAGATTCGGCTATTTTAAAAAAATTGGTACAATTTGCATACGACAACAAATGGAAAGTGGAAGAGGTCTAGATATGATCAAACAAATGTACCAAGGCTCGATAGCGAAGACTGAGAAGTTTGTTTTCGCGCAGGCAATATTTGAGGAGGCGTTTCAGATCCTGTTCGTAAAATAAAATGTCAATTAAGCATGCCAAATTTAAGTGAAAACAAATTAATATACCAGATTGATTTAAATTTGATTCAGATGAGCTACGAGAAGTATTGCGACTCCGGGCTGGAGGAATAGGAGGAGTACAGAATGAATCACCTGAAGCCAAAAGACATAAAAAAAAGCTGGTTAAGATATTCGTTAAGATAGTAAACAACCTGTTTTCTTATTGAAGCAAAACAGACTAGAAATGCCACATCCCAAGGGCATCAACACGCCTGTTTTATCGTCCGATGACCGTTGATGTCGCAATCTTCCGCCGCTCAATAACAATTCCATTCAGGTTCCAAGAAAAAAAACCCAAAACATAGCCGGAAATCGCTCGAATTCTTTTCTACGAAGACTGGAACAATTTGCTGTTTTTTTCCCATGCGTATACTCATCATCTACCCCTTCAAGATTGGTAGCACCGGAAACCACAAAATGATCACACTTGCTCCCGGGAAAGAAAGGACTTCTACTTTAGTCAGCAGAGTAATATCGAGTTTAGCCTTGACAGTGGACTCTGCCAATGTCAATCCCCGTCCAAAGCGTACATTTGCAAGTCGGAACTATAAACACAAATCAATAGCTACTCTCGTGTCCAACAGGGAGCTGTGGTACGGTAGAACATTGTCCACTGAATTGTTAATTAAACCTGCTTAAATGCCTACAGCAATTGTCTCGAGTGTTGCCTAACTTTACATTTGCATTTCTAAGGTCTAAGCAAAAGTTTCGCCTTCACCTGAAAAATGGAATGGCGAAACTTGTTTTTCGAAAAACGCGTTTTTGTTGCGCGCACAAGTTTCGCGCATTTTTTGAGACGAAAGTTTTTCATTCCATGATTTTTTAAATACTTTCGCGCAAATATAGGTTAATGCTGAACTTGAGAATAGACTTTTACAATTCAATTTTGGGGAAACCCGAGAAGAAGGAAATCCCCTTTCATCTCTGGGCAAAACCTTCAAGTTTGAGCCAACTTTCGTTTTCGCACGTTTTGTTTTGATATCGAAAGAGTTTTAAGACGGCAAAATCGGGTTTCGAAAATACAAAAACTTGAAACAAAGGCACGTTCTCATCTTATCTAGGCAACACTCAACAGAGAATTGTTGAAATAATTTGTTAGATTTAATTTAGAATTAAGTGAAAAATGTTATACATGATTCAAGTAATTTCTACTGCAGCTGCCAAGTGGTATTTACGAAAAAAGGAGGAGTTAGCTCACCATAAACGGTCATCATTGTTGAAAGGTCGCAAGGGCAAGCGTATTTTGGTACCAGTTTCCGACGGATGCGCTGCGTTCCGCGGACGCAACACTCGACGGCAGCGCATCCGAGTCGTCTCAACAAATTCCGCGCGGCCGGGCCAGCAAAGCGGAGATATCCGCAGCAAGCCATAGCCGTTACAAGACTGAAAGAAGCTTCATTCACGTTTGCGGAATCGCCCTCACTTGTGTGTAAAAATAAAAGCACCTGCCTAATGTACTCAATCGGTTTGGAATAAAGAACACGGAACTAGTAACCACATAGTAAGCACCTGATCTATAACTAACTGGATAGCCAACTCATGAAGCGTTGCGGACTCGCGACTACTCTCGTACGAAAGCTACAGCTCTGAAAAATTGCCCTGGGCGGAAGGAAAGGGTGGTCCCTAGTCCGAGCGGTCCTTCAAATACGAAATAGGCTAGCCCGCAGAAAGAATACGAAATAAAAAGATGATTCAGCTACTACCATACACCAGTCGTTGTTTGAAAATTAATTTGTGGAAAAGAGCAGTAGCCAAACAAGGTATACTAACCGCTAGGTTGTTTATCATCCGCCATACTCCATTTTGAAGAAGATAAAATGCTGGAAAATATTCCTGCTTTTCTTTTTCTCTTTTCTGAATCTTTACGTGGCTTTTGACTATCTGGGATAATATAATCACCGTCGGAATAGTCAATTTCGCTCTCGTCTTCTTCGGAATCAAAGTCGTCTTCTCCATCATCATCTATAGGTGGGAACTGGATCGATGTAATGTCTAAAAAAAAAACTACAACTATTAGAATTCTATAGACATATTATTTAAGAAGGGGTATTATATACCGTCATTTGCACGAAGGTCGCCATTATTTATGGGAATTTCATAGTTGGAATCGTCAACGATCTCCTTATTGACCACAGTATTTTGAATATTAGGTATCGCGCCTTGATTTTCACCTATATAGGCATAGTAACAAACAAGCGTTGCACGTCATTGTGTGAGATTGGAAATTCATGTAACATTTTAAAATACTTCTCTGCCATCTCAGCTGTTCTGGTTTTGGAGGAAAATGCTTGGGTTTGACAGGTAGAGGAGGTCTATAAGAGGATTTAGCATCAGGTGAAGGTTTTTCTAGAGGTTTTGAACATTTCAAAAGATTTTGTGGTTTTTGAAGACCTAGAGAGTGAAATGGATTTTAAAAATATAAGTATGAAAAGAATGTTGAATGTACAGCCATCACTACAGAAGATCAGAGATGCATGAGAAATTACTTGGAAAATCTAAATGGGATGATGAAGGTTCTATAGAAGATGCAGCTATTTTGCTTATTTGAAGATTTGAAGTTGCATGGTTTAGTCTTGATGATATCTGTGCCTTAATTACAATTTCAGTGCGCCAATTTTCTGGACCCAGTTCACTTAGAAGAGCAATTATTTTTGAACGCTTTATTATAGGTATCTTCCAGGTCGACAGTGACTGGTTATTTAAAGACAGAAATGCCACCCCATCTATATCATTTGCTGCTAAAGCTGGTCCACACCCTTCTATGTTGTTCTATGAATTACAGAGAGAATTGTAGAAATGAATTATAGGAAGTTTGTGAAACTATGAATCTCCCCATTAAAATAAACATGAAATCAGAGCAAGAAAAATGATATTCACCTACCTCCTCAAGATATTTCCCGACAGAAGTTTGATCCCATTTCAGAATTTCATAGATCTTGTTACTTGGTTTCTTTTGGCCTGCAGCTTTACTGGAAAAGTTATTAACAGCCATAATGAAACACCACTATATTGATAAAAAATAGCGATCTAATCTGAAATCAAACTGCGAATAATCGGAATAATAGCGAAGATCAATGCTAGAATATTCTAGCGCAAAGAAAAGAGAAGTGCTTCACATAAGATGCCTGAAAACGTTATCAATACCAGTCAATGCAGTTGCGGTTTCAGTCTTTCTTTCCGATATGGGTGTGGACTTGAGGCGGAATATGGTCGCCCATCAAGTTTCCTTGCTCGTTTCCCTTTCATCGTCATTATTCACGTTTGTTTTTGTATTCAATCCCGGTCTCCGACGTGAAAACTGAAACGTCACACTCGAGAGGGTTTGGGATAAACAACGTCTGACAGCGGGCGGACGAGATAAGGGCCATGCGGATTCTCATGAATCACTCCCATATAGACCCATACAGAAGCTTCAAGTACGCGAAAAACGGAAAAGGTTTTTAAAAAATAACTTCAAAACACGCATAGGACTGTTGTAGTCGATTACATGTATTCAAAAAAGTGTTTGGGTTTTCGGTAGAGAGTAAAATTTTACCTTTTTTTGTTGCTTTAAATAAATGAATCTTTTTTTGCAATCCAGAAAGCGACTAGGACACAGACAAGGGAGAATCCAAAAGTAAGTCACAACAGTTGGGTGTGTTAGGAGATGAAGAATATTAGATGGAGGAAAGAGAAATGCCAAAATGCTATTAGTAGACGTTAGGCAATTTTAAATACGAAAAAGAGTGACGTCCCTCGAAAAAGAAGAAAACCAAACACAATAAATGTCGGCGGTCCATTCTGCGATTGAATGGTTTTTCTTTTAGAATATTTTTTTCCACTTCATATTTGGGAGCACCTGCTGCCTGGTTTTGTGATGTTTTTTTTGTTTGTTTGTTAAAGCTGCCCACTCAAAACTGTATACAAGAAATAGATATTGGAAACAACTCGTTCGATTGCTCTTGAAATACCAAAAAACCCAATCAGAAAGCTACCTCGTTACATGTGACCCAGGTATTCAGGCAATAATATTATGGTAAAAATTGGTTTGTCGGGGATTATTCCGTTCAGAGGGAAGAAAAAGAAAACGAAGAAGGAGAAAAGAAAAACATAATTTGATAGCTCTATAGCAAAATATAAATTTAATCTACTTTTTTTTTTAGAGAACGGATGCTGCTCTATTTTCCCACCCTCACAGAAGAAAAAAACGAGTGCCACTGTTCCAGAGAATTGTTGTGGTTTTCCGTTTACGTGCCCAATTTGAAAATAGTTTGTTGATTTTTATCTCAAGCAAAAATTGTTATGTCAATATTAAACTGTCAAGGCCATCCTTTAAATACGATCCCAATCAAGTATTCAACAATACTACTTGATGGATTTTTCCACTGGTTGATATTGCGATGCAATAAGCCGTTTCGACTGGGGGTGATCAATATCATAGACATTTCTAAATGACTCTTTTCCGTTCTAATTAACAATCGTTTTAGAGTCTAGCCAACTGTCCCGATAGTTGTCAAAGGTTTGACGAAGCCCCGATAACTTCAAATTATGCCAGAGACAAGTTTGTCTAGACCTAGAAGCTTAGGCCTACATTTGGATATTATTTGAAAAATAAATTTGCAGCCCATTGTTTTGTTTACCTCGAAACGGGGTATTGTTAGCTTAATTAATAGTACCCACCCCTCCCTTGAACAAAAAAATCCAGAAAAAAAAACTTTTCATGATGTAGGAAACTGATGAAATTCAGGAGGTGCTGCATCCACCAAGCTGAATGACGCCGGCCCATTATATCCGTCTTCCTCTAGAATAGTTTGAAGCGCTTCTTGATCTCATTGCGCTTCCAGGGCGGGATGCGGTAGAAGTCGGAGCGTGTCATTTGGAAGATAGCTTCAAACTCCGCATCCGACAAATGGCGCTAAGAAAAGAAGGGAGGAATGGCAAAAATGTAGTTTTTGGAAAAATACTTGTCATACACATGTGGTGAGGAGATAAGGATGAGGGATTGTATTACCTCCAACTGACAACGGTCGACGTCCACCGGAAGTCTGTAATTGGTAGTAAACAACAGATGAGCTGGATAGATTTTGGGTGGCTCGTTGGATAGCGCCTGCTGAGCGGCCAAAGCGGCCGCCGACATGTTGGGCAGAGAACGCCGCAGATGAGTGTGGGCGCGGAAGGGTGCCGATTGCGGCGGAAGAGCGTGGCTGCTGATGGTCGAGACGGGCATCAGCGTCGGCCGGAAGCCTTGTTGCGAGTGCGGACGCGGCGTGTTCGACGAGACACCACCACCGCCTAAGTGGCTGCTGTAGGTGTTACTACTCCGGAGGTCCGGTGCTAAGGCTCGGCGGTCAGACTCGGTCAAAGAAACGGCTGAAACTGGCGGGAAAAAGAAAAATTTAAATTTCAAAAATCAATCATTTCATTCATAAGTCGTTCAACTTACTGTCGGACTTGTTGGATCCGAAATCCGTGTGCTGCGACTGTTCAGCGAGTCCTCCTCCCAACGCATAGTCTCCCTTTACGTGGCAAACGAGAGAAATCGGGTTAAAAAACGATTCGTAGGTGATTGAACGAGGGAAAAAGGCGTCGGCTTTTTTCATATCCGGATCGATACCAAACACGAAGATGACACCTACCGCGAATGTGTATGAGCGTGGTGTGGGAGCGAATCCGTATCCGGGTTTTGGAACGTAGCGCAAGGCGCTCACCACTGTGTCCGTCAGAGGAGAAACAAGCCACAAGGGTAAATAGGAACAAAGCCAAAAGGAAAAGACAGAAAAGATACCGTCAGAAAAGAGAAAGATTTCGAGTAGTCAAGTTCTTCACAGTCTAAAAGCAAATGTTTAATAGAAAGAAGTTTCCACATCCTACACAATAGAGACGCTGGAAGAATTGGATGGAAATGTCAACAAGAGAATAGAACGAGACACGGAAAAAGAGAAGCAGCCAGTCAGCAAAGCAAACAAATGAAAAAAGGGCCAATATAGCGCATGCAAATCAAGCTTTTTACCTTCCGTTTCAAGTGTTGATACTCTTTTGGCCCCTGAAAAGTCGGTAGGAATAGTAAATTATAAAGGAGGGAATAAGAAATTTACCAAATAATCAACTCCAGTTTGACGGCCGTTGACGGGCAATGTTGACGACTTCAGAGTGTAGCCAGGTCGTGGGGGACTGCGTGATGACACGACTATTTTTTTTGCCAGGGCAAAATTAAACAAGTAAAAATGTAAAATAAAAAAAATAATCAAACAAAACTCCAAAAATGGGAAAAATAACAGCCATCACCCCACATCACACTTGAGCAATTTGTGTAAAAGAAAAAGTGTCTTTTTTTGGAAAGTATCATAAAAGAAAACGCATGACAAATCACTCGAGTCGTCCAAGCAATCAACTTCGAGGACATCCGGCCAATGGCCAGCCGAAGGGTATAAAAAAAAAAGGATTCAAATAAAAATATTAAAAAAAAAGGAAGACGACGGGCGTATTTGCGACTCATCTTTGATTGTTAAAGAAATCTCGAGTCGAAACACGTATATGGAAGCAAACAACATCTGTATGTACAGGCTGATAATTTTCGGAGAGAAATACCGTTGTAGGAGGGAAGAGTGCCGATTGATCGGCCGAGCGAAGAGCGATGAGCTGATTGCCTGTCCAACTCTGGTTCTTCGTAATCGAAAGGTCGCGGGTGGTCCTTGAAGCGGGAAGGCGAGGCGTTGATTGGACTTTCGTAGCGCAGACGCAACGGCGGTTCCTATTTTGTTCCAATCAGACAGAGTCACGACGTTTGAATGAGGACAACAACAACAACAACAAAGAGTATAAAACAACAAAGAGAAGCTAACTACCTTGTTGGCAGATGGTGTACGAGAAGCGTTGCGCGGATCCAAATGACTCATCTTCCACTGGCGGAACTTTTCGCGTTCTTTCAGATTGTGCAGGAAGACTTTGCCGATTCCAGTTGCGATCTTTGACAGTTCGGCTTCGCTTTTCTATACGGAGACAAATGTTACGTTGATCAAACGCTTCTAATGATGCAGCAGTTGCTTACCTTGATCTTGGGATCATCGGTCGTAGGCTCGTCATTCTCCCCATCGACAACGTCTCTGCGATCGTACTTGCGATCGTCGTAGTCGTTGACGTCCGAAACGGAAATCCGTTTAGAGGATTCAGACCAGCGGCGACGTCGTTCCGGATCCGTGTAAGGATAAGGCGGTGCCGGAAAGTCGTCGCGCTCAATACGAGGTGGATCACCGGGTCGTGGCCTGAAACAACAAATTCCATCGAGAAATTGAGAGCAATGCTCGTCCGCACTGACCAAGAATATTGCATTACCGGTCAGCATTGGGGAAATGAGCCAACTCGATGGGTTCTTCGTTATTCATGTGTGGCGATTTGGGACGGGGTGTCTCCCTTTCCATCTGGTCCAGCATTGCTTTCATGCCAGGTTTGTGGTTCAACCTGTACGGTAAGCTGCTTCTCTTATTGCTGAAACCGCCAACTGGTGGATACGAAAAGAAAAAAGGAATGAATGAATTACAAGTTTGTTTGTTTTTTCCCAGCGCGAAATGTAGGGCGATCTGAATGACTCACTTTGGGGCCGATGGAAATGCGGCGATTTGGGTGGCCGGTCATAGGGATCAATCGGTTTCCGTAAATAGCCCATCGTCGGCTCTTCCGTCAAGTAACTGTACGTATACAATCGTGTTATGTCCTCGGGTGGAGCTGGACTCCTTTTGCCATAGTCGCGCAGGATCAGGCCAGGACTGAGTGTTCGCGCTGAGGAGAGCTACGATAATGCAATCAATTCAAGTCGGTTAGTGTTAACGAGGAAATTCCAATTGACTATTAAATCAAATTGTCTGGCACGGAATCCAATGACAAAAAAAAAATAATAAACTGAGAGGAACTGAGTAGGGAAATAACCTTTTTATGCATGCTACCATAGGAGGGACTGGGACAAACGGAACCATTGACACTAGGGGTCCTGGATCTCATGGAAAACTAAAAGAAAACAAAATAATAATGAAAAAAAAAATACAACTCGGGAAAAAATCGGCCAATTTTTAACGAGGTTTGCGCCGAGTGCAGGAAAAGAAAAAAAAAAGAAGCGTTAATTGTTTTTTTCACATTGGCGATTGAACAACATTTGATGTATAAAAAATCGCCGATAGGGAAGGAGGAAAGAGAAAGAAAACTTTGAGAAAAATATTTAAAAAAGTACTTGAAATTCGCTGGCGGCGGAAGAACTGAAACGGTCATCTTTATCATCGTGCCCTTGGCTCTGATTGGCTCCGTTCAAGTACAGCGTGATGTTTCCATTGGTGTGCTGGCCGGGGCCTGGACCGCATCGGGGATGCCAAATAGCCGCACCCTGTCATTATTTGAACAGATTGAGAAATTGATGAATCTGGCCGTCGTTCCATATAAGGAAGCTGTGAAAAGGCAGACACGAAAATTGAGGTCATACCTGTAGATACATTTCCTCGCCATCGCCGAAAGGATCGCCGCACTTTGAACAACGGGCGCAGGTTGGGTGGAAGTGGTGGTTATCTCCCGCCTGTTGACACATACAAAAAAATAAATAAGTATACCATTCCATCCCTCAGATTAAGAAGATCATTCATTCCAGAATACGTCTATAGACGTCAAACGTGACTGCTTTGTTACCTGAAGGACTTTGCCGGCGATAAAGCGCTCGCAGTGATCACACTTGACGCCAAACTGACGCTGATAGTCTTTCTCGCAGTACGGCAATCCATCCCTACAAAAGTTTTAAGGGAAAAAGCATACATGGAACATGAGTTGAAAGGCCATAAAAGTCGTCGACGACGACGAGCGTCAAAGTAGGCGATGATAACTTACTTTCCCATGTACTCTCCGTGCAAGAGGGCGTTGCAAGTTACACACTTGAAACACCAGACATGCCACTGCGAGTCCAACGCAATCAGAGCCTGGCCTTCAACGATCTCCTTCCGACAGCCGGTGCATTCTGCAAATGGTTTCAATCAGAAACAATTAAGGACTCCGAGACACAAGAGACGGTGGTGTGGTAAACTTACGCGGCGAGGCTGTCGAAGATTGGTTCGTGGTGGTGTTGGCGCCGTTGGTGGCGGGCGAACTCGTCGGCGCCGGACTGGAGCGGGACGGTTTCATCGGCGGCGATGGCGTTGCCGTCATGACGGGGATTTGGACGCATTTCTGACATAGAACTTCTTTGCCCGTAAAGGTCACCCGTTCCCCGGACGGAAACGGTTGCCTAGTTTGATAAATGGACAATCAATAAAAGCGTTCGAGACTCGTGTCCAGCCCAGTCACGCTCCATTTCAATTTTCTGGAAAATCCGCCCCAGAAGAAAACGATTGAGACAGACGCAGACGTTAACTTAATCTTTGAGAACCAGGCGGCCAACTACCCACTTGAATTGCTAAAAAAAAAACGAATTCCCATCGACTTTCAAAATAAATTATATTAAATTTTAAAGAAAAATATTCTGAGAAAATCGTGAACGATTCGGTCCATGTCTTTCCCAAAATATTTGGCGGCCTCAAATTGTCTGCTCGTAAACATGAAAAACGCTGCGTGAAATCTTTTTCTTTTTCTCCAGGCCGTTGACGGTTGATCGAATTTCTTCGATCACGCCGATCGTTCCAACAGGTTTTTTTTTTTTGTTTTTCATTTTTAGCCGGGCGAAAAAAATAAATAAAAAAAGACGGAAGTCGTCGGTGTACGGACAAAGGTGATTCGGCACAGTTGACCACTTCCTCTTAACTGCTTCCCCTCCAAAAGCCACAGGAGGGAATAAAGAAATAATGACAAATAATGTCTTGCAAGAGAGACGTAGAAGAAGAAGAAGAAGAAGTGTGTTGCGCCCAGTCAAAGACCCCGATGGGCGCATTCAACCGGAATCGCACCACACATGTACGTTGTTGCAAGACGAGTCGGGGTTTTTGTTGTTGTGCGTAGTAAAAATGGAGTCTTGCGGGTTGGTCAAGAAAACGAGGAGAAGAAAAACAAAAAGAAAAAAAAAACGGCAATGACCTGCAACGGGCGCAAGTGAAGCAGCTGCTGTGGTACGTCTTCCCCAGAGCGGTGACCACTTCCCCCTCGACGAAGAGTCCGCAATGGGAGCACTTGGTGCCGAAACGGTCCTGGTAATCTCGCGTGCAGTAGTAGTCGCCGTCTTTGCAGAAGAAACCGCCCTGGGCCAGAGAATTCTGGCAGACGCGGCATTTGAAGCAGCTGATGTGGAAGTACTTGTCCTGGACGCGCAGCACCTCTCCGGAGCATTTCTTCTTGCAACTCTGACACTGCGTTTTACCTAAAGGTTGTTCAAAGATATCATCATAAAACGTTAGTTGTTTGGACAACGAGTTTCATCCGAGCATTGGGAAACTAAAATCTTTTTTTTTTCTCTCTTTCCGATCTCATCATCTACTGGCAAACAAGTTTGTTACCCATTTCGATGGTGATCAGCTTCTCCTCGCAAGCTATCTCAACAGGAGAAAGAGAACATACAAGTATAAAGTCATATCAAAAACAATCTACCAGATGGTCAATATGATCCAAAACAAGAAGATGGAAGAAAGAAACGGGTTTTTTTTGTACGACGCATGACAAGTGCGGGAAATTCTCTCTCTCGCCCCAAAGCGGGACTTGATTGTTATTTTTTCTCTCTCTTGGACGTTGCGGTCAGTACCATAAATGATGGGTAATGTTTTGGGCGGTTTGGAGCGCTGCGCCGGTAACGTCGTTGGCCTCCTGGCCGGACTCGCTGGAATGGACGGAGAGGGAGTCGGTTCGAATTGGATGAGAACTCCGGAATCGGGCGATAAATCCCCTGATCGTATCACTACCAATCGGAGATCGTCATCGGGCAATGTAGCCGAACTGTCCAGAGAGCTGGGCAAGCTGACACTGTCGGTATTGGGACCTGGACTGTGATTCTCTGTCGTGTGAGAGCTACTTCCCCCAGTGCTGGGTTTGATCAGTGGCAGGAATAGAGAGGGTAGCGACGGTTTCAGTGCCACTTGCACCCGCCGTTTCAAACTAAGCTGGCCGCTATTGCTACGATCCGACGCTGGTCGCTGGGCAGTCGGGCTAGGCTCGACCTTCTCCCCTTCCAAGTTGGTCCACAATATCACCATGTTGTTGTTGTCTTGGGCGCTTGTTTTCTTTTTCGTTTCGCCTTTCCAGGACTCGCTTTTTCCCCCCTCAACAGTAATCCATCGAGACGGGCACTGGCACACTGGATAATGGCGTAAAACTCGGAGGGGAACAGAAATAGACTTGTTCTAGCGCACTTTTTTATTACGTTTTCCTTGTTTTTTAGTCGGATTGTTTCGACAACAAAAAAAAATCCTTTGAAAACGATCGAGGGCTGATTCTAAAGAACAAAAAATAAAGAAATACACGCGTATAAGAAAATAACGTCAGTCACGCCAATGTTAAATTTTCTTTTACCTAATCGGGAATCGACCCACTCTGGACTCTTTTCGGGTTTTCGGGGAGCGCCGTCGAAACGCGACGACTTCGACTTGGACACAAACTTTCCGAGCGGGCAAAGACGCTTCTTTTATAACGTCGCGACGCCTTCCACCACCACCAATACCGCCGTCGTCGTCGTACGGGTTTTTATTTTCCCAGTTTCTCCCCCCCCCTCCCTTCTCACGTAATGCCTTCCGGGCGACTTTTTCCGTCTCCCCCCGGCGTCCATACATTTTTGGGGCTCTGTGCGAAGCAGCATTTTTGCTGGGTGGTGGTGACGGCGGTTGGCGGCCATGTCCATCTTTTGCCACCACACCTTTCTCTCGTTCCGAGTACGATCCCTGTAAATAATACTTGGCCTTTTCTTATGGAGACAGGGGAAGGTCGCCAATGTTGTTGGGACGTCGTCACCCAATACCTAAAAAACTGTTTGTCTCTCTCTCTCTGGGTCTCCATGTGCAAGAAGGAAAATTCGTATTCAAATGATTTCTATGAAATGTTGTGTGACGTCACGCTCCAAGTGGAGAAAAAAAACACACACAAACCGGTGAGAACACGATATGGCCGTGACGACACGATTCTACACTAAACCTTGTAAAAAAAAACAGCTTTTTCGACGAGCTGCTAATATAATTTTTATACGTAACAATGATGATGTTTCTCAATTTTCATTTCTCCTCTTTCTCTCTACCTGGCAAATGAATAGCCAGGGGGTGTGTGTTGCGGTTTCGAGCTGATTTTTCTTCCTCAACACCGCGATATACACCACCACCACCATCTTCCATCGAAAAACTTCTTAGTCTAGTCGACGTCGTTTCTTCTTTCAAGGTTACTAGAGCCATTTCCTTATTACGTTTTGTTGAAGGGATATGGATGGGGGGTAAGAAGAAACGAAGCATTCCAGAAAATAACTCACCCATGGTCGTTGTGTTGTTGTGATAAAAGTAAAGGAAGCAGCAAACGGCCGAAATAAGTCGGATGTGAGTGTTTTTCTCCCACACTGCTGCCTGGCAGCCAACACAGACAGACGAAACACACACCGCACGGACACAGAGGGGGATACGGGACGATGGCGGTGGGCGAACGACGACGACGACGGCCCGCGGTTTTAGATAGTTCTTTTCACCTCAAGGCGATGGTTTAATTGCGATTTGCGGGGGAAGGAAAGATCGGTCCCGTTGTTGGACGTCAAGTGAACCGGCCGAAACAGATCCAGAGTGAGGAAGGCAACAGCAGCAGCACTGAACCGGGAACGCCCTTAGTGAACTGGGTTCGGCCGTCTGTGTCGTCTTGTGTGAAAATGGCAGCACTGACTGCAGCCGCAGCAGCTGGGGCAGAGAGAGAGAGAGAGAGAGCTTGCGCTTTGGCTCTTCATTTGTTTCAACATGGCACCATCGCACTCAAGCGTCCCCCTTTGGCCTCCTTTCCCTTTTAACATGTAAACGAACGTGTAGCGTACGACTGCACTGTCATGCCAATCCTTTTTGTGATTCATTGGCTTCCAGAATCCATCATCGTTTTCTTAATGCCCGACGCAACCATTTTCCACTATGAATCTCTTACAAGCTTAAGGGAAAGCCTATATTGCTTTAAAAAAAGAAGGAGGGAAAGAAAAAGGGAAAAGGAAACGGCGGTTCCCACGGTAACCGCAATTTATACTAGGTATATCGATTGTTTTTCGTGTTTTTCTCCTGGAAATTCTTCTTTATTGTTTCCCCTAGGCAAGAAAATCCTTTTTCTTGTTATGTTTTTGTTTTCGGTCAAAGGAACCGAAGAATTCCTCGACTAATTGCGGCCGAATATATCCACACATGAATGGAGAAACCAGAGTTTGGAATTTCCATTCATCCAGCAGACGACCGGATCGTATTTATTGAAAATGACAACTGAGCGAAAACTTCCTTTTCTTTGACAAGGCCACTTAATAATCGTGTACGGATTTCGAAATCGATTTATTATTGGGGTCGGAGGAGAAGTGAGGCCTAGACGGGTAGGGTATAGTACTTCATTACCATTTAGAAAATGGGAAAAACAGAGAGACAAAACTCGTAAATCATCTCTTGCTCGGTGGGGGATTGTGACGGGAAGGAACTCGGCGGGGCGTTTTTCTTTTGTTTTATTGATTTCCCGGATGATCGCCGGATCGGAAACAAATGAGTTTCGGGTTGCTTGATTTCCGAGAAAACGATAAAATAAAAAGAAGGTGCTCGCGAAACTAGGTATCCAGGTTATTTAGCTTCTTCTTTTGCTACTTTTTTAACCGTTGTCTGCGTAATTGTCTTCTGTGTTACCAGACCAAAATACACTATACTTGTCGTGCTCTGCGCAAAAATTTCGGTGAGAAAAAACGTGAAATTCTTCCCGTCTGCTGCCGGCCAACAACAAAAAAAAAGAGGGAAGAAAGCAACAACAACGACAACTTGCCCAATGTAAATATAGGAATCCACAATCCAATCCAATGGATGATGACGTCAATCGCGGTGCATTTTAAAGACAAGCGCACAAGTTTCCTGCTAGTTTTGCCCGGCGGATGTGTCATCGCCGTCCACTTTCATATCAGTGGGTTTTCCTATCCGGTTATTGGATTTTTATTTTCTCTCTTTTTGTTATATAAAGGCTGAAAAAGTAAACATTTGTATTGAACGCAATAGCTAAAATACCACTGCATAAGGCCACCACTAGGACTATTCAGATCAGTAGAACAAATATATGAATACAAATAACATGATGGCGGAATATTGTGCACGACATCTTATTGTCCGCGTAATTTGTTCCGCCGATTCTTTCAAGGCAGCAATCTCAGCAGAACAATCGTTCACCAAGGGAAAAGAAATCTCCTTTCGATAGCAGGTTAGTAGTGGAACTAGTAATAGGGAAGCAAAAGTATGTAATCTACAGAAGAAGGGAATGCGGTTTGTGAATTTTTCGCGGAAGTTATCAACGACCGCATTCTTATGCCGGATCACGTAGGGAACTGTTGCGACGTCATTCCATTCTTTTCTTTTCATTAGCAACACTTTTTTTTCCATCCGGTTTCCAAAGGGATAATATACTAACGCCCAGGCTTAAATCTAGAAACCAAATAACGTTCCGTCGGAATCGAATTGGTTAGCTGTTTGTATAATACGTACTATTGCACCAGCCATCGCCTCATCAATAAAAGATGCTTCGATGACTACCTTCCTAACGCGGTCATCTAGACGCATGAATAATCAAGGCCTGAATGTCGTTTCGTCTATTCACGGAGGCACAGAAGAGACCGACGATGGTGAAAAAAAGTAGTATTAAAAAAACAAAAGTTTTGATCTCCCTAGCCGTTTCGTGACCTCATCAATGGACGGTCTGCCCTATTTAAGCTTATTTATAGCTCGGGAGTGAAATGCCGTCGGCACGCGCGCTCCGGAATGAACGCCCGCTACGGACTGTGGCAAAAGGGAAGGAAAAAAAAAGGAAATAAAAGAAGATTTAAAGTCATCAGCCGGCGCGTAAATGAGGAAGTTCTCTCCCCTTTTTTTTATGTATATACCAAAACGGAAATAGTTAAAAAGAAGAAAAAAGTTATTCTATTTCTGCCGCGGGGCAAGAATGCCGACGATTTTTTTTCTTCTTCTTCCTTTCACCTTGATGAAATAATTTGCGGGTGTTCCATTTAAACATGCGCATTGTAAATAGTTTGGAACTAATTGAGTACCGACTAACTGTAATACAGTAAGACAATTGATGGAAATCCATTTATTTTTTTTTCGGTTCCAAAAGCACCACCACGAAAAATTAAGGACCATTACAATTTGGCAGCCAGAAAGAAACAATAGACGCGTATATAACGTTTCGTGATTCACTGCGTGATCACGATCCGGACGCCTTCGTGAACCAAAGTCGTTTCAATCCATCGACTCCGCGGTCGAAGCCATTTGTTGTTAACCGATACTTATCCCGTTATAGTTAACAACAGCGTGGTCATTTTTTTTTATATTTTTCATCGGTCACCATGTTATGTACATGGCTAAACGGTCAACTATCATATCAATCCGTGAGAAATTCCTCCAAACGAGCTACGTAGGACTCCTTATAATAACCATATAATTATAATTATAAGGCTGATAAAAGATAACGTTACAGTGTGGAAACCGGCCCTTAGAGCAGCACTCGGGCTCTCTTTTGAATATCAATATAGCCGACTAACGGGGCCCTTTTCTGCCATCGTTATACGCCGTGTTAGCGCCAGATTAAGAATACAATAAAAAAAGGCACGAGAGGAAAGAACCTTTTTGTTTAGTTTGGAATAAAACAGAGGCAAGACGATACGTTTTTCACGTTAGGGGTACAACACAAGGAAAACTAGTTTGTCCCGGGTGCTGCCGATCAGGTAGCCAGTCGGAGTTTGCCTTATTGGGTTACACCGCCACCAGCGACGACAGCAGCTCGGCGTCATATACGCGACATTGAAGGTTGTCGGATAAAGTCGGGTCGCTGCGTTGCTGCGCTGGAACAGAGTCAGAGGCGCGTGCAGTTTTATAGACATAATGTTGAATTGTTCGCGTATAATACTTGCTCCGTCAAGCGTGACAGTTTGATGACGAATAGTAGCGCGGACGGGCTGGAAAAATGTACCGTCGTCTTTTTTTTTCGTTTCCAGACAACAAACAACCGACGACAACATGTATTATTCCTTTTGACGAATAATACTCGTCGCTCTCTTCTCTCTTTTCGCTGTTGTTGTTGTTGTGCTGCCGTTGCTGCTGCTGATATAGAACTCACAAGGCCACAGGTGAAAGTGTATCCAGACAGACCCCGGTCACACGCGCATGTGAAGGATGTGCCAACAACGTGGGGTCTGCGCCTGAATAATCAACAAGTCACGGAAAATCACGATAGTTAACATTTCACGCTTTATCACAGCCGAGCCAGGGTATATAAGTTTTGGAATTTTTTTTCCGTTGTTGCTGGCCTTGGGACGAGAGACTCCAACCATGTTATTTAAAGCTCTACCATAATGAAAAGCTTGGTTATATCGCGGCCTCAGCTTGATATTTTTCTAATCACCCCAAGACATCCGGATTCACGGTCCGAGTGCGATGTCCTCGTCACTAGTTAAAATAAAAGAATCAAAAAGAAGGAAAAAAAGAAATCCGCAATAGAAAAAAAGTCGATTCGCTGCTAATGGAGCCTATCAACGCCGCGAGTTGATTTCCTAGTGAATTGATCGTAAAAGACTAAAGTGAGTTATGCGCCCCGACCATTTCGAGCTCGTGCTCGCAACCTGCGATAACACCAAAAAAAACAAAAACAACAAAAACAGAAGAAGAAGCCAGCAGCGTCTTTGTTATGCGACAGAGAATACAACTAAGGGTTGATGGATCTGCTTAATAGTCGGCCGAACAACGGTACATTTCTACTTTAGCTATATATTCCCGGAATAGAAATTACAACGGAACGCTGATGATGATATGAGACAGCGGCATGTGGGAAGTTTGATTCGCTTCACGTCCGACGAAAAAGTTTCCATCATCGTGTACGCGCGCCGCCTTGTTTAGTGGATTTTCACGGTCGGCGGGACCTGGTTGGTGGTGATGGCCAGACCGGCTCTGCCGCTGCTTCAGCAGCTACCGGTTGAACCAGCAACGCCTACAACCCTGGCAATATGTTGTAGTACAGTAATGCCATTGTCTAATGTCAAATAGCACGGAAATCAGACTATGCATCTCTTAACGAGAGCTTTTGTTGTTTCCACGATCCCCCAGCTTTTACGACCAATCATTGCTTTGTCTGCGCCCGCTATCGAAAATGTTCAAGTCAGCCTGCAGACAAAAGACAGAGAGAGTCATATTCAATTCCTTTTGTCGATTGTTCAAACGAAAACCTTTTTCGGGGGGGGGGGATAGCAGGAGGATGTCAGCATTATCGACGTACGTTATACAATCTCATTTCCGTCGTATTAAAGTAGGAGCGACGGTGGAAGAACGAGAAATGCAAAAATCGAAAACGATCTCGCTGCTGCCATCTAGCGGAAAAGTGCTATTTTATACCGCTAGGTGTCTCTTTTTGTCTGGGCCTGGCTCGGATATTTGAACCCCGAGGCTAGGTGTACACCGTTAGACCGTTTTTTTAGTGAAAGATTCTTTTCTTTGCGTCTCTCTTCTTTCCCCCATTAGACAACAAATGACCGAACCATCTTCACCACACGGATTCACTAGTGCGTGATGAACGTCGTCGATCCTGCACAGTGAACAATCGATTTCATCTGCGTTTGTTCGTGAAAACCACCAACTTGTTGATTGTGGTGAGAGAAAGATCAAAGCTTGGTTGGACAATGTGTGTTGTGACGGAATGAAGTGACCCCGAATGTTTTTTTTGCACACGGCTCATCACAATGCACGCTTCGAGACGGCAGAAGAAGGCCCGTGCCAGGCCTTTTTCACCTCCTGTGACTTCACATCTGCAGGCATCACCGGCCTACAAAGTGGCCAAGCTCACAAGGGGACAGCAGGGCTTTGGATTCACAATATCTGGTCAAGCGCCATGCATTTTGAGTTGTGTTGTGCCCAACAGCTCAGCAGACAGGGCTGGGTTGCACGCAGGGGACTGCCTGCTGGCTGTCAACGGATGTGATGTGAGTAGGGCTCCTCACGATGAAGTGGTTAGGCTTGTTGGTTCCTGCATGGGGATGCTGAGACTGCATCTGGCTGAATCTGGCATTCCACCGGCCACTGCCAAAGGATACTCTTCTTCTGACGAGGAATCTGACACAAAGCTCAGAGTCTCATCGAAAGCCAGGCCACCAAGGACAAGGCATGCTAATCGGTAAGTGATGTTTCGACACCATTCATCTAATCTTATCAGTGCTGAGGTGTGAAACATGTGGGGTCTCTTTGGGCTACTGCTATAATTAAATAAATGTCCTGGTTTAGATTAAAGCGAAAGGGAGCGACACCGCCCGGCCGAGGGGACCGAGTCTCCCGAGATGTCCACAGCCGCATGATGCCCGTCCATCCGATGCCCACTCATTCAGCATCCGGTACGAAGCATCGGCGTCGCCGGAACTCGAGCAACAGCAGTCCAGAACACATCGGAAATCTCATGTCTTCGCCTAATCTTCACGTCAGAATGAACAAAGTAAGAGAAAGGAGGAATTCCTCGCGGGGCCCCACGATCTCTCTTTCAATTATTTCCTCGTTCGTCCATCCGTGATCCATCACGTGTTGACTTTGTCTTCTCTCTCTCCTCTACGTCTTACGTAAAAGTGTCGGAATCCCTGCTGGACGCGCTACGGCGAGACGATTTACGACTGGAACCGTCTCGGTCTTTTAATAATGTTTTTTTTTCTTTTTCGTTTTCTCTTTTTTTTTTCATGTTGTTTTATGAAAAATCGTCAAAAAAAACAAAAGCCGAATAATGGAGTGGCCACAAACAGCACCGGTCAGCTAATGTACCGTTCAGTTGTAGGCTACTTGGGGACGATTGAAATGCCGGAAGACTCTAGCAGTCAGTCGTCTCCCAGTAGCGGCGTGAGTGGAGGTGGTCTGAGCGCCTCCGGCAGCCATTCCAACAGCAATAACAGCGCGGCGGCTCGACTGGCGGCAATCAGGTGAGATCGCGTCGGTGACACTTGACCCATTCGGTTCTTGTTCAGGCTCTTAACGTCGGTCGTCTTCTTCTTCCCCTTTTTTCTCTCTCCGTTTGATTGTCGTTTCGGCTGCCGTTCCATACCAGGAGCTGCGTGCGTCGGCTCCGAGTGGAAAAGAAGGTTCACACGTTGGTGCTGCTCCGCGTGTGGGGACCCCGACCAGGTGGATTGGCCGCAGGCGCAGCCGGAGCCTCCAATTCCTCGGCGTCGACTTCTTCGCGTTCCTCGTCGGGCAAGATCACCTTGACCAGCCCGGCCGGTGCTAATTTGGCTCGTTTCCCGGCACGCCGCGTCGTTTTTTGCGGAGCCTACGCCGACGACGCCCGCTTTTTCGGTCTCGTCACCTCCGCCTCCCACGACTCTGACGACGACGACGATCAGTCGGCCTCTGAACAAGAAGACAAAATGCTCAACGCCCGCAAGAACTCTGCAGGTATATACTCTTGAATTTATTATTTCCGTCAACAACAAAAAAACAACAAAAAAAGTAGATACAAGACAGAGTTGAAAGGTTGCATTTGAATTGTGGCGTCGTCGTCGTCAATGCTAGCCTAGACCAATGTACCGTAATGATCCTTTTTTTTGTGCGGTGTCTACTCGTATAGCCATTGTAGATTTGCCGTAAGAGACATGGAGAAAAACAAAAAAAAAGAGTAGCAAGAAAAAAACGCTTAATGACTTTTCTTCCGCCTTTTTGGTGTAGGCTTCACGTCGTGCCACGTTTTCATGGTAGATTCCCGCTTGGTGGCCCACGAAGGGCACGCGGCCCGAGCCCACGCGTTCCGCTTCCAATGCACACCAGCCGCCGGAGGTGATGGACGATGTCTGGAGTTCCCTCCCACGGCCGAGCCGATACTGCAGGTTCGTTTTGGGACACCAACAACACTTTCTCACACGTTAGAATGTGATCACGTCAATTAGAAACAAACGTTCTCCTACTCCGCCCAAACTATGCGGCCCAAATCAGATGTTAACCCTCTCCTTTTTGCCATAATTAGGCTGTACTCTCATTGTGCGCATCGTCTGGATGCCATGGCAACAACGCCATCGGATTAATGGGATGGGCCAATCCGCTCCTCCAACAGCAGCAGCAACACCACCAGCAACAACAACAACAGCAACAACAACATAATTTGAGCAGCCACAGCAGCAGCAGTAGCAGCAATAGCGATTCGGGCATCTTCCGGGACCGAGATGATGGGAAAAACAGCGACCGGGACGTCCAGCTGCAACTACGCCACCAGCAAGATCAGCTGATGATGCAACATCACAATCAACCGGCCTCGCTTCCGCTCAATGGTGGTAATTTGGACCGGTTGACAGTGCGGGCCATGCCGGACCCGTTGATGGTCGTGAAAAGTCCCGGCGAAGTTGAACATGCCGCTCGGTTAAGGAGTTCGATGCAGCGTTACCTGAACCAGCAGCAGCAACAACAACAACAACAACCGCAGCCGGCCATGCTGTTGCTGAACCGCAACACGGGGACGCACCAACACGTCAACCCTTCGCTGAGCGTTCGTGCCACGATGACACTGGAGGAGAAACTCAGCCCCCAAGTCTTCAAAGGCCGACCCGGCGGCCTACCGCACCCCGCCAACAGGTAATAACTCCATTCCGCGCGCCGAGCAGAGCGCCTCCTCGGCGCTTGATTAGTCGAAATTGCCCGTAATCAAGCGAAAAAAAAGAAGGTCTCAACCGGGTTCACGACCTTCGAACCGTTTCATTTAGAATATTTTCTTTTCTTATGTTTCACTCCTTTTTTTTTCCTTTCTTTGTTGGCTCTTCCGTTGGCGGCGCAGACCTGCTCGAACGCCGTCTGAACGCAGTCGCGCTCGCAGTTTGGACGATTTGAGCAAAAGTTGTCAACAGGCCCGTCATCACCACCAACCAAGCGATCCGGCGCAGCATCATCATCACCCTCAGCAGCTGGGATCCGACAACGGTTTGGATAAGATCGATTGGGAGACTGGACCTTTCGATCCAGTCGTTGGCTGGCACAGTTTGGCCGGCCAGTCCTCTGCTTCCCACCAGAGTCAGAAACTCGCCACGAGACTGGATTACGAAGACGAAGATGATGGAAGCCAGGAAGACAACGATGAGGTAATCTAAGGAATTTTTCTCAACATTCAACAAAGAAAATTCTAGTGATTGATTAGAAAGAGAGAAAAAGATGGAGTCCCCCTCTCCGACAAAAGCAGAAAGAACCAGTACGGCTAGTAATTGGAATCCAAAGCGAAATGGTTCAAGTGTGTCTAATCAGGAAGAGTATCGTTAAGAGAAGATGATGGGGTCTAAGGAAGACGACGTAGACGACGACGCAGCAGTACAGGCCGGGCGGGCGATTCCAGTGCGAAATAGATGGCACTGATTTTCGTTTCACGGAGAGACGGGAGAGAACCCAAAATGTTCATTTCCCCTTTTGGTGGCGACGGCTGAGCTCGAGACGGATGCGGTCGCCGCTGGGCGTTGTGGAAGTTACCCCATTCCTTTCTTAGATTTTTAGATTTTTGAGTTTTTTCTTTCTTTCCCTCCGCGTTTTCCAATGAATTCCGATACGGCACGCTCTATCTTTTTGCCTTCGTCTCGTTTCATCACCGTCACCGCCACCCGCAGTGCGATTGTTTGCTCTCGTGAGTGCGAGTCGATCATGAGAATAGCTCGAGTTTTCGATCTTCCCAAGGTATCGCCGCCGGCCTCGTCGGATCAACGCTGCCAAGATGAAGGACCCGGATCGAGGACCGCGACTCTTGCTGCCGCCGCCAGTGAGCCCATCCTCGTTGGAACGCTCGACAAACCGATTCAAGCAGCCGCCGCCGCCGCCGCCGACCATCATCATCCGCAGCAGCAACAACAGCCTCCACAACAACAACAACAACAACACGTTTGGACGCAAGGCTTCGAGAAACTCCTAGAGGACCCCCTGGGTCTACGGGCCTTCGCTGTGAGTACCTTTTTTTTTCTTACCTTTTTCCTTCGTGATTTGAAACGATCGCTCATTGTGACGTTTTTGACCTGAACACGCGCTTCGCTTCGCTCGCCGTACACAGGGTTTTCTAAAGAAGGAGTTTAGCCACGAAAATATTTATTTTTGGGCCGCTTGCGAACGGTTCCATCGACTTTTCCCAACGGAGGATACAACAACAGCCTCGTATGAAGCCCAAAAGATTTTCGAACGTCACCTTGGCCCGGCCGCTTCCGAGCCCGTCAATGTTGACTCTCAGGCGAGGCAAAAAGCCGAGGACAACCTCTGCCAACCCGGCCCAGAGTTATTCGACCAGGTAAGAAAGAAAACATGTTTTGTGTTTTCCTTAATCTGACCACAAGACCTTTCACTAAACTGGTATTTTCTTTTTCTGGGTCAAATGAATATTATACAGGCTCAGAAACAAGTCTTCAATCTGATGAAGTACGACTGCTATCCACGGTTCCTAAGGTCGCCGATTTATCGCGAGTGCGTCCAGGCCCTGCAACACAACGAGGCGCCACCCATATCAGAACTGACATTGAACGATCCTGACTTGAACATTGATTACGATTTTGGCGATGGTGATACCGATAGCCTTAACCGCAACTTGGGAGTGAAAAAGAGCGAAAGCGATGCGGGCGAACGGCGGCGTCGATCCCTGCTACCCTGGCCCAAGAAGGACCGCTCCAAATCAAAGGTTTGCCCTCTTTCTGTTTCCCGGAAAGCTTCATAAAAACAAATAAATTCCTGGTTCTAACGGGTTTTTCTGCTGTTGCGCAATGCCAGGACCGTGGCGAATCTGATTACAGAAAGACGGCCAAGAAAAAAAATCGACAAGGTAGTACCAGTAGTGGCCCTGATAAGGAAAAGGAAAATGCGACGGATGATGAAGACCACCACATTAAACGAGCCGCATCCCGGGATTCGGTGGCTTCAGAGTTCAGCGACAGGGCTTTCCACATCCAAAACACGGCCAGCACTGTACCCTTGGTCAAAGTCCTCCTCCCGGATTTGTCGTCGGCCGTTATCGCCGCCCGCCCCGGTCAAAGTGTCCAGCAGCTCCTCAGCAAACTCCTGGAACGTCGCGGACTGCGGTTCAACGCTTTCGAGCTGTACGACAGTCACAGTAGCACCACGATCGAACTGGAACGAGATGCTTCCGTGCTCAGCGGCATGGAAATCCGTCTGGAACCCCGAGTCGTCTTCCATCTCCTACTGCTCCAGTCGGGCAAATCGCTGATGATCCGTGGTCAGCCCAGGAGGCAGCTAGGCGAAGTGGTTAAGCCGATTCTCTTAAAGTACGGACTCAAGATTGAGCACTCGATTATCGTCAAATCGGCTACGGGCGATGTCGTTCCCACCAAGACCCTTTTGGCTTCACTGGACGGTTGTCATCTGAAGGTGAGACATTTGCCTTTCTTTTTTTGTTCACGGACGATTAGCTCCAATGCCTTTTTGATTTCCATAAGGTAACCAACCGTGACGAAGTCCATGAAGAACTCGAGATCGACAACGGTTTAACGCGGGGTCGAGGATCACCTTTGTCTCATGACGAGCCGGAAGATCTGCCCACTACCAAGAATGGAAGCCTCTTGGGGCGTAAAGGATTGAATCGTCGAAATTCGCTTCAGACGGAACGGAGCCGGACGATTTCAGCCAAGAAACCCATGGCCCCAACGAAAAGTGAAGGAACGATTCAAAATCCTAACCTTTCCGTCGGGAACAAGCGACTTTCCCTGCACGATTTACCAAAGTCCAACCCTGCCACGGCTCATTTAATGCCTCCGCCCAGAGTGCCACTAGGTAAGTGTTTTTAATAAATAGATTGACTGTGCCAGTCGATGGACTAACAACCTTTTATTCTATCAGGATCGAGGAAACCCAACTCGCAGCGTAATCCGCTAACCCGCCTGGAGAACGAAGCCCTGTACGAGAGATTGAAACGAGCCCAGCAGTGCAGACTTGAGGATCAGAGAGGCACCGAAATCAATTTCGAGCTGCCAGACTTCCTCAAATTGCCGGGCATGTGCTCCAACGACGATTACTCAGAGTCTCACGAATTGCCCCTGGACGGAAGAGCTTCCGAGCCGATCGGTTGCCGGCCGAGACGAGTTTATCAGGAATCTTATGAATTTCCGCTGGATGGTCGAGCGTCGGAGCCGCTCTTTTCACGACGCGACGTCGTCTCGGAGCCGCGTTCTTCCGGATCGGGTATGAGCGGTTCGTGCGCCTCGCCCGATTTCGCCGCCATAGCCGCCCAGATCCTGGACAAGAGTTTCTCAGCCGACGGGCTAATGCCGACGCACGAACAAGCCGAGAAATACTTTGGCTCGTCGTCGACGACGACGCCGAGTGGCACAATGGAAATGAAAACGAGTCAACCACCTGCCGCCAAGATTACCGTTGCGGCGGCCAAGCAAAATGTGGCCAACGTCGCGGCTCGTATCGCGGCCATCGAACAGAAGGACCGCGCCCAGCAAAAGGCCCGTCAGGTATTTGTCGTTAATGTGGTTGGTTGTCCTTATCGCCTTCCATAACGTCTTGTACTCTCTGCAGGTTGCCAAGTCGAATTCCAATTCAAACTGGGATGACTTGCTTCTCGATTTAGACGTGGACTGGCGCTGTTACCAGGGCCGCGAGACGGATGATCAAAAGCAGCAACTGCAACAGCACAGCCGACCGAGGAACAACGTCCCCTCGTCGCAGCAGCAGCAGCAGCAGCCTCTTAGCAGTCGGCCGCCACTTCCCACGCCTCCTGCTCTCGAGCTGCTCGACTTGGACGACCCCCTGACCGCCGCCAGCCCAGCGCCGCCTCCACCTCTACCGCCTAAACCGGGCAAAACCAAGATCAACGAACCGTTCAAAGCGCCCACCCCTCAACCTTTGCCGCCTCCGAGGCCACCCAGCCGCACTATCAACACCTCTTCGAGAGTGAACGTTAGCTTCGTCTAGCGCAATTCCTGTCGTATCTCCATTTGGTAAAAAGAACAAAACAAAACAAAAAAACTGATAAAGTGTGCCATATATTAACCCTCGATTATTATAGCCTTTTTTGTATCGACACATTCTTTTTGTAAAGTTTAAATTCTCATGTTTGCTCTGTCGATTCGTCGTCTTGCGAGTCGTATCCTTCCTCCGGGCGTCCGCCTATCGTTACGCAGAAAATTTGCGGCCGATCGTATGCTGTAACAAAGACGCCCAAATCCAATATTGGAGCCGCCGCCGTGATCATGCAGTCTTTTAACTCGAAACTGGTCATATGGCGAAAGTCCCAACTTGGATCGTTGCATTTCCCCAGTGTCCACAGGTGTAGATAACCGTCCTCGGATGCCGAAACGAATCCGCCTCTGATTGGAACCAGTTGAGTTATCCATCGTATGTGAGCTGCCGTCTCCGACAGGCAGTCCATCGTCGGCAGCAAGTAAGCGCGAATCGATCCCGTGCTGAAAGCTGCCAGCAAAACTAGAAAACGCACACAAAACTAGTAGCCTGGACTGGTGATTTTATCCAACCGTTTCCGAACAAAAAAAACTCTTTCCCGATTTTCATCCATTTTTAACGATCAAAACTCTTGCGTGTCTTCAATTTTTAACTATTTGAAATGTAACTAATCATCATTTTCTATGGACAACAATTTACCGAGTTCTCCCTTCTCTAGGGTCATGAGCATGCTAGTGCAGCACGTTGATTTGTTCCCTTGGATGCGTTGTACTTGGGACCAAGATTCAGGCCCGCCTGAAAACAGGTTGATACCTCCTTGTTCGTCCCCTGCTGCTAGGTATTCTTCTGTAACGCACATGACTGTAGTTGGAAGCTTGGCCAACTTGCTTCGAGCTAGCATGTCCTCGCTGCCTATTTCCCATATTCCTTCATTGCTGCCTGTAATAGTGAAAAAAAAAACAGAAAACAATTTACAGTGTACTTTCTTCGTCCGCCCGGATCATCTGTCTGTCTCTCTTCTATACCTGTGTATATATACCCTTTGATCGAGGCCAGTGAGGTGATCCATCCCTCCTCATCGAGCATCCTGTTTATATCCGCTTTCCACGTTTTAGTCGAGCAGTCGAAGATAACTCGCAGTAGATGATTGGTGTGAGCGATTGCGAGTGTTGGCTCCTCGTCGCACCACAATACCTGCCAAAGAAAAGTATTCGATTGGACCGCGTTCTTCTATTTTGAAAAATAATGTGACAATTTTGTGTTGGTTTATCAACATTTTCGGACTTGTATATCATCGGGTTTGTTGTCGACGAAGAGTTCGTCAAATTCCAGCCGTTGCTGTTGGACGACATTCCCCCTCTTGTCCAAAATCATCAACTCTACCGCATCAGAGTGTACCACCGCAACATGACTGTCACTGCTCTCTCTCCTGTTCGTATGTGTAAAAATATCAAGTACATGTCGATGGATATATTACATTGAAATATAATTGTGTATGGAATCTTGACTCACGCTTGATAAGCTGAAAATTTCCCCGTGCCAGCACAAATATCTTCCTTTAAAGGAATTGTATTACGGATTCCCATTCTTCTTATTTCGAAAATGGGTCGGATGTTGTGTGCAAGAATCGGTTACTGTACAATATTTTGTGTTGAAGCGGTTACTAAGGCAACTCCCCATCCAGCTCAGGGCTCCATCCTCCATGATTATTTCGCTTTAAAAATTACATTTAACTGATAATTTGGCATATCAATAAAGTCAACCTTGTGGTTTAGATTTTTGAAGTATTTTTTTTTACCAGTTTAATCCTGTTTTTTCCGCTTTTTCAAATGCGCATAAATTGTAATCGATTACTAGCAGACGTCTTTTGGGCTGACCACATTTGTAAACAATGCTCTTAGTTCGTAAAAATTGACGGTAAACTTGTTTACCATGGATTCGGGCCAATACGATCAGTTAAATGTGTTATCCGACGATAATGTTGATACAATCATATTGACTCTTCCATCTCAACTACAAGTTGAAGATCAACCTTCCAATTCGTCATTAGTGAGATCTGAATGTGGCCAGTTTTTCCTCGTCACATACGATGACACGAATAAAATTGTTTCTAAACACCAAATCAATTTGCAAATTAATTCAGATGATTTTCTAGAATTAAAATGTAGCAGCAGTGGAGTCAATGATGGCTCGCTGTTGACCAGGCCAATAATCGAGCTGGATACCCTAGTTGATTCTTCTATAGTGACCTTACCAGATCATATTGAAGATAGATCTCAAACTGGTATTTAAATTAGAAACAATTTAAAATTTAATAGACATATGTTCATGTGTTTATTTTTAGGTGATGCTCTGCAGCTGGCAATGCAAGAGATTGGCGCTGATGCTGATCTCCTAGAACCTGTACCTTATGAAGTTAAATTGGCAGCATTAAATGCCATGATTCCAGCAGGAGAAGTGATAGCTGGGCAAACTGTATTCAACTGTGCAATTTGTTCAAAAATCTATGACAGGAAATATGAGTTGAAAACCCATCTCTCCAGACATTTTGGTCTCAATATCTTCCTCTGCCCTGTGTGTGGTCGGCAGTTTTCTCATTCGTCAAATTTAAGTCGCCATATGAGGATACACTCGGGTGCAAAACCGTACAAATGCAAAGACTGTGGTAAAAGGTATACCTGTAATTGTTTAATGTAATTTTTTTGCAATGTAGTAATGGGCTATTATTGAAATCAAGGTTCAACCAGGCCAATTCACTGCACACGCACCGGGCTTACATTCACGCTGGAAGTAACAAAAGACACAGCTGCCCACTTTGTGGGCGCTTGTATAAAACCTTACAATTGTTAAAGCGCCATTGCAAAATAAATCATCAAGATGAGAATGTAGACTTGAACGTTCCGCCTCCGTCCGTTATGTCGAAGCGTCAATTTCATTGCTCAGAGTGTGGCGAAAGCTTCATCCAGAAATCGCAACTGATTAAACACAAAGAAACGGAGCACACCCACATGCAGCCGGAAGAAGTAATAATGTTTGTAAAAATTTAATAATGAAATTATGATCATAACAATATTTTTAACAGACACATCAGTCAATGGAATTGGTTGCAACCCAACAAGAGAGCCCATGCAGTAACGAAGTACAGCTCAACTTCGATGCTATGGACAGCATCGATTCAATGTTACGCGAAATACAAGATGAAAATAACGCACCCGTTAACTTAGATCTTGTTGTTCCGAGATTGACGGACACTGTTAGTCAAACTATAGAGGATGTGATCGATAAAGTCAACAAATTCATTTGTTTTGAATGCGGAAAACAGTTTCACCGTTATATGAGTTACAAGCAGCACTGGGGTACGTTATCCTCATCTACTTGAATGGACTTTCATTGTCAATGTTTTCTTGTTGTTTATTAATTTTATCTTTTAATGTTTCGTCTAGGAGTTCACGAAACTTCGTTGAGAAAGTTCGAGTGTAAAGAATGTGGGATGGCATTTGCTTGGAAATCTACCTACGTTAAACACACTGTTCAATTCCATTCGTCAACACCTCCAACGACTTTGTCGTGCAACGAGCCTGATTGCGGAAAGGAATACAAATCTTTGAGCCAATTACAAGTAACGATTTATTACATTTAAAAACATATATTTTTTTATTGTACCATTGTCGAATTTCGTCATTGCATCAAAGGAACACATCAAGCGAGACCACCAGATGATCCGTAGATTTATCTGTGAGGAGTGTAACAAGCAGTTTTACAAAGCTCACGATCTCTTGGTTCACAAACGAACTCATAGTAAGGAGAAACCTTACATGTGTGGAACTTGCGGTAAATCCTTCTCTCATATATCGCACGTTATTCGCCACGAGAAATCGCACAACAACATCCGACCCTACGTTTGTCCCGTCTGCAATAAATCATTTACGCAAGCCACAGTACTCAGGGCTCATAGGTAACTGTATACATAAACAAAAAATAGTATCCCTCCGTTGAAGCGCTAATTTTTGTCTCTTGGTTTGTTAGAAGTAAGAAATGTCCGGAAACCAGCAGCATTCCCAACAGACAAAGTGAAAACACAATAAGTCTCGTATAAGACACCGTAATATTAAAATGGTTGTATTAAACTGTTCAGCATAGTTAATTCTGAACTATAAAGTCCTGTTAATCTCGATTATATCGATGCTCTTCGATCTTTCTTTTGCAAGAAACCAATATATCAATGAAATCCACTGCTTGTGTAAAATTTTTGAATAAACTCGTTGGAAATGAGTACATGAGTACTACATATTATGAAATAGTTTTTAAAATGCAAACGTCGTGCCAATGCGCCATGCCCATGCGTAACCCTGGGAGGATTTTTGTTAACATGCTATGGCAACAGTGCAGACTGGATCTCCTGTCAGTGTCAGTCTCTCTGTCTTGTCTTCTGCTGCAGTGAATATTTTTCTCGGCGGCCAGGGTCGGTCGCTGTAATTGTAACGGTTACGTAGTACGACCGGAAAGAGCCTTGCTATGTAAATAAGTTTGTTATTCAAACGGTTTCGTCATTCCATATTTCCTCATAGTTGGCCACATGTCGCTCCCTTTTGTACGGGCTCCTATAATACTGAAGTCCTGGTGATAACAGTTTAACAGTTTTGTCAGACTTGTGGTCGGCTCTCTGCCTCTCTATGTCTGTTTACTCAAATACATCGCAAAATTCAAACTTTTTGTTTGCTTAAAAGATGGATAGAATAACACCAATCTGATGAAGGTAGTTATTTACTCCATTATTTCTTGTAAATATGAATGTGGTAACTAATCTGTTTTATAACCTAGCTTAAATGGAAATTATTGAACATCAAAACAAACTAAATCAACTTGACATAGTCAACTTCTAGTCAAAATGACTGCTTCACAGAATGGCCCTTGGATCATTGCCTTTCATTTTCTACTTGTCAGTAAGTCCAATTTACATCCCAATTCAAAGAAAAAATTTCTTATTGTCAACATTTCCAATTCCCAGCTATTTAAATGAAATATTTGTAACTGCCTTAATACTGACTTACCACTTAAATGAAATAGTTGCAGGTCGCTATAATAGTTTCGTTAAATCGGAAGTGTTGCAAGAGTTTTTGCCTCGAGCAGTTAGCGCATATGGGGACGGTTTGGAAAATGGCCAGCTTCTTCAAATCCCTTTAGTGGATAACGAACGCCCAGTGATGTTCTCTTTTTTTGCAAATATTACTAAAGGCTGTGACTGGAGTAACGTTACATTGTAAGTTTTGCGAGTTGGTTACACGCACAGTAAACATACGAATTGCACGATGCACTAAACGGTTATCTTCTGGATCAAGGTTTTTGCGACATGATGGATTACCTATTGTTAACGTTCATAACGCAAGTTATCCTAACTTTACATGGATTTATCAGCCAATGGACTACGAAGAGAATTTTGTAAGTGACGGTCTGCAGCGTCGTCTAACGATCTATCCTCGCAAACCTTCATCAATCGTCTTTGGTGTTGTTTTTGTCTTAGAAGATTTTGCGCGCATTCAACAACAAGTAAGAGAACCAGCTAGTTAACAGAGATTGATCTTTAGGTTTTTTTGCCAATTTAATTCTTTTTGATTTGCGCAGGGACTAACAAAGTCCTGCTCCACTTTGTTCTGGGGCAGAGTTGAAAAGATTCCAGTCAACACCAGTGCAGAAATCGAAGAAAATGTCGTAGAAGAGAATGCCGTCCTACTGGTGAGAAAAAACTACGTCCAGCCGTTAAATGCTAAATGGGTTTTAGATGAATCCAACGGGGATGGCAACATATCGGCGAGTACAGATTTCATGCTTCACCTCCAACCTAGCGATCCGCCTACTCTTCTGTCTTGGACAATTCTGTCTCCGACCGATTTAGGCGGAACCCTGCAAATCGATATTAAATTCGACAAGGTTTAAAAATTTGAAGATTAGTCTTGTGAATATTTAATAATATTCACAATAATATGTAAATCTTTTGGAAATAGGATGAGCGAAACAGTAGTGCATTTGGCTACCTAATGTACGGAACGCCGGATACGCTAAACGGATCTCAATTCAGTGCCAATAGCTCAGATGCCAGCCCCAAGGCCGCAATCATAGTTCCTTATCCTCTTTCTGGGTTGTGGTATTTGTCTCTCTACGCCAATTGCACAGAGTAATGAAAGCGTCCCATTCTTCCAAATGAATTATTATAATGATCCACGTACATCTAGATGGAATGGGAATGAGACCGACTGTCAGCGAAACGTTTCTGTCAAAGTCCAGATCTCATTATCTCCGTGCAAAGAGGGAGCATGTGGACCTCATGGTCGCTGTGTCCAATATTTTTCTGCTGGACTTATTTATTCTGCTTGCGTCTGCTCGAGCGGTATGCTGGTTGCTCCCCAACTGAATGATGAGCAATTATATGAAAGTACATGTTTCTAATCTTGTAGGCTTTGCTGGCTGGAGTTGCAGCGATGACACAAACGCTCTGTCTACTGCAATTCTTCTTACGTCCGTCCTTTTATTAACGCTGAGCAATCTTTTTTTCATTCCTGCTATCGTTCTTTCCTTTCGGAGGGGCTTTTATTCGCAGTGCTTGTTGTACTTGGTTACAATGTTCTTCTCTACGGTAATATTACTTACGATCTTGTCTCTAGTTGATATTCTAATAAAATCTGGTCCGATATTTAGTTTTACCACGCTTGCGACCAGCCCGAGTTTAATTACTGCCTGATGCCATATACAGTGCTTCAGTTCGGTGATTTTTACTCGGCCTTAACCTCTGTATGGTTAACGGCTTTCATCGTTGCTAAGCCAAGCGTAAGCGAAGAGATATCGAGCGCAATGTCTATCGCTGGTGCGGTGGTGATAGCCATGGCGGTGCATTACAATCCAACGTCATTTGCTTCGTTCACGGTGCCCATCGTTTGTGGCCTCATCCTCATCGCAGTTTGTTGGGTAACAGTCGTATTCTAAACTAAATTAGCTTTCACGTAACTTGTCTAATAAGCAACATCGCTTAATTTATGATAGGTACATCACAGTTATCAATCAAAAATGTGCTATCCCGGAAAATCCTACTGCTTGAGGGCAGTTATTCCGTGTCTATTGTTCGCTGTTGTGGGTCTAGTCTGTTTCGCATTTCTGGAGACGGAAGACAACTATTTTTACGTTCATAGTATTTGGCACATATCGATTGCGTTAGCTATCGTATTCGTTATTCCTCCTAAAGGTACGAGTGTCGACATTACCAAACCTTAATAGTGTATTTTGCACAGACGTAAGAGAATTGCTTGTCTTTCAAAAAAGGTAACATTCAGTCAGCTATCCCATTCTTTTCTTATCACATTTTTTTGGCACAATTACCCAACGTCTTGATTGTTGAAGAACGCCTTGCTAAGTCATTTCAATGATATCACATGTAAACTAGAGAAAATGTCCAATTCAGTCACATCCGTCTCATAAAACAAAGTGCATTGTACCCAGTCGCATCACACCTTACTTTTTGCCAATTAAAACGTGATCAGTCATATTAACATGCATTAATAACTGTGCGTTACACAGTTACGAATTCTCTTACCCTAAACCAAAAGAGTAAATACTAATAAATTTGTTTATAATTTTCTCTTCGTTTGGATAATTTGTTACAAAATGAACCTTGAGCCGAAATATTTAGAAGCTCCTGTCTTCAATAACGTTTGATTGTTTATACTAAAAAAATACAATTTTCTTCTTTCGTAAGTTTTTAGTACTACATGTGACGAGAAGAAACTGGTTGACCTTGAAGCAGTGAAAAGAGGGTGAGACGGAGGTAGGGACGGCTTTTTAGTTTAGGTGAGAAAACTAAGAAGGACAACTTCTGTGGGATGACTCATACCCTCTTTTTCTTTTTCTTTTCCAAAAATCTTTTTTTTTTTTTCAATGGAAAAAATGCGATGGGTGTATTGTTGTCCACAAATCCCAAGAGAGGGTTGTTCAGACTTGCCCCTTAATGGAGTAAACGTATAGGCCTGCATGGTGTAGGGTGGATGTTGTTTGAGACGACTGCTATACCATCACGTGACCAAAGGAAAGTGACCATACAAATGGGCCTTTGAGAAGTGGCTGCACTGAAACCACGTGTAGTGAACACCGGCAGGACACACGAACGTTTTAGATCGGGATCTTCATCTAATAGACTCGGTTGTAGAGGTCCAGTTTTTTCCAGTGATGGCGAGGCGAAACGTCGTTTGTCAATTTGAATCTTTTCCGTACAATCACGAGTATTATGCACATCTACTTTTGAAGGAAGAAGAAAGGTATCACCAATACTACTTTCAAAGGCGATCACCTCAGGTACGTACAATTACACTGGTTTAGATAAGCTAATCGGAGTTTTAATTACACTTACTCTATTTTGTCATGACAGTTGAACTTTCGAAAAGGATTGATCAAATCACTGAGAGAACTTAATGACAAACTTGGCCTGGGACCGACAACTTTTCATCTATCAGTTCACCTGTTGGATGTGTTCATGGACTGTCATGAAATTGATCAACAGCAACTGATGTTGACTGCAAGCACCTGCCTTTTAGTAGCAGGTAAACCTGGTAATTTAAACCATTTATTTACATGATGATTGAATTTCTACCTTTGCAGCTAAATATGTCGATATTGATAGCAATGTCCCCAAGTTCTCATTTTTGCAATCACTGACCAACAACCATAATACACTTCATGAATACAAAATTATGGAGAAGGTGTAAAGAATATTTGATCATGCTTTAATGTCACCCATTTAAATGTTTTTATTAAATTTGCAGATGCTGCTCAGTTTCTGGAAATGGGATCTCAATTTTTCAACTACCCTTCACTTCCTAGATCATTACTTCTCTTGTGATCCTTCCTTCATCAAATCTGCGGAAGGACTGCATCCCAACAGTTTAAACAACTTCAAAAGTCAAACAGTGGCTTTAGCCAACTTGACACTAAATGAAGTGGATTTTATCTACTTCAAATCTTCAGTAATTGCCTCGTCTTGTATCGCAGCCGCCCGTATCCAGTTCAGATTGCTACCCACTTGGCCGGCAGCCATGGAGGTGTTAACAGGTTATTCTCATGTCGATATTGATGATTGTCTCAAGCACCTTATTCACTATGCCCAACTCACTCAAAGTGAATGTTTCTTAAATCACACCCTACAACACCAAACCAACACCTTATCACATGAAGAATCAAGAGTTGAGTGTAAATGGAAGTTGAGGGCGACAGTAACTAATTACAATTGTGCCAGGACTAAGCGAAGGCACTTAATAAATCCTCGGGACCTGAAACAAATGTACTGTGCCATGTAGAAAGAGTGTTAGAGCTACGTAAAAATTTTCTGTAAGGTTGATTTGATTCATTGTTCCAAAGTACCTCTCAAATCCAGAAGTTATTCGTGTATCGTTTGCTTATTACAAATAAAACGGGTGTCAACAAAAGTTGTTACCCTCATTCAACAAAGATAATCTAGTTTGGGTCACTAGATCTTGTCCGACTTCTTTTGAGGATAATTGGGTCGTAATTTCCCTTGAATAGATTTGAATTCCGTATTGTGCACTGGAACTGAAAAAACGGGGTTGCCGTCTTCCCTTGTCCGCCTTACATTTCCTTCAGCCAACTTCTCGTTAAAAACAACTCGAGCCCCATCCTTAAGTAGACGTTGAACTATAAAGGCAATATTTCGAGCATCATCCAAGCCAGAGTGGGCTCTTCCCTCAAACTCACGTCCAATTAATTGTATCATCATGCTTAAGGGCATTTTCCCAGTGTTGTAGAAGTTGGCAAAAGTTTTTCGAACGTTTATCCAGTACTTGCAATATGTAGGCAATTCAACCTGGGAAAGCTGAATTAAATATGGATTAAGTGAGATGATACATGGTTGTATTTATTTTACTTCTTACCAAACATTGGTTTTTAAGAAAGTGGCCAATATCCCATGGCCCATCAGTTACTACTGCAAAAGAATACTTTGTACCAAGCTTCTTTTTATGTAACCACTCATCAAAAGAGATCAAGACTTCATAAAATAATGGGGCCTTGTCAACATCCTCCTTTAAAAAAAGAGGTTCGACAGATGAATTTGGAATTTGAATTTTGAAAATTAAAAACAACCTGTGTGATTCCTGTGAGTTCAGTGCAGAATTCAGTCAGCAGAGGGTTGATTACTGGTCGACAATAAGACCTGAATTCATCTTCCACTTCACCTTTCTGACAGTTTAGAAGGACAGCAGGAAATTCAATGATTTCCTGTCTTTATAATGAGTCAAGATTAAATCAAAGTGGTAATGTTTAACTAAAGCAAATTTTGGCATACTTGAAACTTGAATGTCTCTGAACTTCACATGTTGCTTCAAAATCAATGATAATGTAGTAATCAAACAAGACTCTGATTTTGGATGAGCTGCCATTTTTTTCTTGAATTCCATTTACACTCAACATAGTTTTCTTATAGAATGTCTTGAGGCGTTTTGCTAAGACACTTCTACTTCCTTCAGTGTCCAGTTTCAACGTCTTCAAATTTCTTATAAGCTCAGCTTTTGAATAGCTATTTATCTTCCCATTAAGGAATGCTATTTGTTTGTACACTGGGTGGCTGTATTCTCTTTCCTAGAAAATTATTGGTACATATAAACCATTGCTTTCAACACTGGATTATGCAAATCAAATTAATCAAATTATGCAAACCTGTTCTACTGCAATTGGTTCAGCTTCTCTCGTTTCTTCTTCGACGGTTTGTTCATCGGTATCTGTCGAGGCGCAGGCCATTTTTCAATTTTTGAAAAACAGTCGGCAAGGAATTTTTCGTCGTCTGCAGCTTATCATAAATATAAACAGTACACATACTGCCATCTCGTGTACGACTTATTAACGGAGTAATGGGGACGTATGTGAAAGTGGAAGTAAAAGTAAATAAAAGGAAAGTTTGCGCTAGAAAAATTTCTAGTAGTACGTGTAATTGATTAATCCACGTCAACCTAAACCACGAAGACTTTCTCGTACATCAAGCCTTAAAAATTGCTCCAGCTGTGTTTATTCTACCTAAGATGTTGGTTAAAGCTGTTATCTTAATTGGGGGAAACCAAAAAGGTATTACTCAGTGAAAGACTTTGAAGTTTCTTTATGAAACTATTAATTGAGATAATGATAATAATAGCTTATTATTACACTACCTTATATTTATAGATCAAATGCTTTTGTTATAATAGGTACAAGATTTCGCCCATTGTCTTTGGACCTCCCTAAACCACTATTTGCAGTTGCTGGGTTTCCCATAATACAACACCATATTGAAGCATGTGTCCAAATCCCATTTTTAAAGGAAATCATCATTCTTGGCTATTATGCTGTTAGTGAAATGTCCCAGTTTGTTCTAGATATGGTTCAGCTTTACAAGATAAATATTAGGTGAATCTATGAGTTTTAGAATATTTTAACACAGACTAAAATTTTATAGTACAATTTCAGGTATCTACAAGAATTTGAACCTCTTGGAACTGCAGGTGGTTTTTATCAATAATTTCAATTGATTGGTTTATATTAATTATATTGATAATCAGGGGGTTTATATCATTTTCGAGACCAAATTCGCTGTGGGAATCCAGATTTTTTCTTTGTGTTGAATGGAGATGTCTGTGCTGATTTTCCTTTAACTGAAATGTTGGAATTTCACAAAACTCATGGAGAGAAACAGAAAGCAATAGTGACTCTAATGGCAACTGAAGCTACACGTCAGCAGAGCCTTATATATGGTTGCATAGTAGAAAACAAGGAAAACAACACATTGGAACATTATGTGGAAAAGCCTTCTACATTTATCTCAACATTGATCAACTGTGGAGTCTACATTTTCTCACCAGAAGTTTTCCATCAAATGGCCAATGTGTTCAATAAGAAACAAATGGACTTTTACAAGTATGGTTTTATTAATTACCTTGTTTTAATCTAGATCTATCACAAACATATTTAATATGTTTAATATTTCTGTGTAGTGTGGAAAATGGAAGTAGTGTGGAGAGGGAAGCTTTGTATTTGGAGAAAGAAATCCTGATGCCTTTAGCTGGTACGGGGAAAGCTTTAGTTTATCAAACCGTGAAGTGGTGGTCGCAGCTAAAAACCCCTGGCGCGGCAATATATGCCAACCGACATTATCTAAACGTAATATTTCAATCCCGTCCTGCTGTTAATTATTTATTTACGTTAGTTTTTTTCCCGTCTAGTTGTTCCGGGAAAGGAAGCCTGAACGTTTAGCAACGGGGGATCAACCAAAAATCATTGGCGATGTTTTCATTCACCCTACTGCTAATGTCCATCCTACTGCTGTGGTAAATTCTGCTTGAACTAACAACGTAAAAGTCCGTTTCATAAATTGACTTTTTTTGCGTCCCACAGTTAGGTCCCAATGTTAGCATTGGTGCCCATGCAACAATCAGTCCTGGAACCCGCATCAAGGAGTCGATTGTGCTTGCCCACTCGCGTGTACTAGATCACTCGTTGGTTCTTTACAGTATTATTGGTGAGTTTACATTTTTTTGGAATCAATTGCGTCTTTTAATTTCATGGAATCAAACTGTAAATGCAACTTTTTACGGTATCAGGTTCTAATAGTGAAATCGGCTGCTGGACACGTGTGGAGGGAACTCCCTGTGATCCAAACCCTGACAAACCTTTTGCCAAAATGGAAAATGCACCCCTTTTCAATGATGAGGGTAGATTAAATCCTTCTATAACAATTCTTGGTAACAAATTCATCTTTGTAATTTTTCTTTACCTTAAATTAAATCAAGAATGTGTTTGAACAGGTTGTAATGTGACTATCCCTTCAGAAGTGATTGTCCGTAACTCTATAGTGCTACCTCACAAAGAACTAACGCGAAGTTACAGTAACGAAATTATTCTGTAATTAAGGTGTACGTTCATTTACAGGTCTCATGGTTAAGATCATTTGATTGACAAACTGACGTGATTTTTTGCCTTTTTGGAAGATCGTTTGTTAATGATAATTCTCATGTAGTGGCCATGGAATGCCAGAATGTTATGTGGCTAGGAATAACTCGGATATTATCTTAAAAGAGCAGGATTTACAACCTGTACTGTATTCTGCCAATTTCCTTAAATATACCAGTTGATTCCCAGGGATTACAGATTTTGTTCTGAATGTTTTCTTTCACATTCAGAATTCCATCTTTGAATCTAAAAATATAGATGGTAAATTGTAAGGGTCATCGGAAGTAGCAAGATTACAAGATTTTGTTACCGCTGACTATGATTCTCTTGTGCCTCCAAGAACTCTCGAGCCCGTTCAAAAACTTTTTAAAAAGCTGGATAGAAGGATTTAGAGTCGTCCTTTCATAGTCCTTGAGGTTTTTGTTGTCATCATTCACATTCTCGTCTAAAAGTTCGTTAATAAGCTGCCTGTTAAAAAAAATCATTAATGTTAAAGTGCAAACATTATAGTCTATTACTTCAGACAATTATTACGACAAAGTTGGGACGGTTTCAGGACTAAACTCCTCGACGTTCAAGGGATCGATAGGAACGCATATTTTTCCGGTTTTTGGGTGGACGCAGAAAGGCGATTTTAGTAAATGGTTGAGTTGTTTAGAAACGTTGATGTCCAGTCGTGGATACGTCAACTGAAGCATGATTTCTTCTTTCAAGTGTGAACCTTGGCGCTAATTAAGACGATTACATTCAGTTACTGAGATAATCGATAACATTTTCGAGAGAGTACCTTGTTCTTGTTTGTACTCGTTGATAATTCTTCTAATATCCTCCATCGATTAGCACTGCCGTCATAATTCAACATTGCTTTCTCAATTTTGCTCCTCAGTTGTTCATCTGGCACCATTAATAAAAACTTCTTGACCGCTTCTTCATTACCGAGAATATCTTGATCTTTTAGCATCATCGATTCAAAGTGATCGTCAATAATCCCAACCGCACGACTTCAGAAAAAAAGCAATTATTTACGGAATCCAGATTTATCAACAAAAAATCGCTTACCTAATTGCTGGATGGAGATGCTCATAGTTAAAGGATACTTTTTTGCTTTGTTGTTCTCCTCCCTTAATAACCTGAAGGTATTCCGCCACAGCCGAACGAGCCGATTGATCAAGAGCTCTTGCTGCGTCATCACATACCCAACAATGCACACCACGACGACCAGAGAAGACCCACAGTAGATGCTGAAAACCGAAATCCTCTGAAATGCAAAAAAAAAAAAAAAAAAAAAATGTAGTTCAAGAATATTAATAAAGCAAATATTAGTTGAAACCTCTTAGTGCTGCATCCAAAACTTTGATGGCTACCACCATGAATTTCCAGCATTTGTCACATATATCTGCTCCCTGACAGCAATTTCTGACATCATCATAGTCAGTCATATCTATATCAAAAACCAATTCCTTTTCAAGCGGCATGAAGTTACTGATACTTCGGTGATTTTTGGGTCTGTCAATAATCAGGCAAAAAATATTACTTTTAAACTCTTGCAACAATGTAGTGAGAACCATTCATACCTGTGATTATAAACTGCCCCTAAATCAATTTTCTGTGGTTTTAGCTCCTTCATTTTTTCTTCCATCTCTGACTGGTCTGCGAAAGATTGATATCTGATATAGATGTCATCTGGAAGAGTGAACGAGAATTCTCGATTGTGAAAATAATGTTCCTTCACTAGTAGAAAAAAAAGGTAAAATATTTTGTTAGGCTCCACATCAACAATAACAAGGAAATAGTTAAGGAAAGACTAGTTTATATTATAAAGTGTGATTCAATAAAAGATACCTGCTAAGACCAATCTGGCTTTGTAAATTTTAATAAACATATTAGAATGGAAAAACTTACTGTTTCCATAATTCAACCATCTAAAGTAGGGTCCATATGGAAAAAGACGCTTATAATAAGTCAACATGGCTTCCTCATTTTGTTCCGACATTTTTTTCAGAGTAAAATGTACGAAATGAATGAGAATGAGAACTGATCAATACTGCTAAATAAAGAAATAAGTTTTCGATTACAAGTTATTGTGCACTTTTCGACGGAATGAACAGCACTTGCAGTTTTCGGTTGTTGTCTGCGAGATCGTTCGCGCCAAAAAGTGGTTACAATGTTCAGATTTTAAAGTTGCTCTAATAGTATTTGAATGTAAAGCAAAAAAATTACCATAAATTTTAAATTATAGAGCTTATTCTTATTGTAAATTGTGTAGATACTCAAACTAATTATATTACCCTTAATAAAAATTTTAAATAGCAAACTTGTAAAGCTTAAAATTGTGTCGTTCAAATTATTAGGTGAAAGATTTGTGGTCGATGCCCATCTGGTGATCTTGAACTACATTAGCTATCATTCACTCGAATCCGAGTTTACAATATATTGTTATCAGATATTGTTATCAGATGCTGGCGATAAGATTATAAGAAGAGCCAACTGATTTAGAGGATGATTCACTTCCTGAACTGGTATGTAAGGCGTTCTTAAGTGTTGGCAAATTGTGAAACGTTTTTCTCTGGAAAAACAATGTAGTTGATCGTCTTGATCGAGTCAGCAGACGGTCCGATTCTTACTTGTTTATTTTTTCTAGATTGCATTTGTAAATGAAGTGGCAAACAGAGCTGGCAGCTCTAAAATCTCGATTGGCTGATGTTGATGTTAAAAATCACAAGCTGCCTTCAAAACTCTATAGTTTGAAGAAATGAGCAAAAAGTCACAGCAGAGAAGTGATCAAGCCCGTGAAGTTGCCGAAATCCTGATCAGCAACAGTGCTGACCATTCATCACAATCTTTAAGTAGATACCACGCCATCAACAACATGCCAGTCAACTTGCATGACAGTTTGTATCACAATGAAGATTACCTGCGGGAAACATTGGCAGCAGGAACTCCTAGAGATGGGAGAATGTCAGCTGTGAGAAGATTCTTTTGTCTGTTTGTCACCTTTGATTTTTTGTTTACCACTCTTATGTGGATTATTTGCCTTGTGGTAAGTTCAAATTCATTTTTGCCTTGTAAGGGACAATATTTTTACATTTTTCTTTCAGATAACTGGACAAAATATTAAAGATTTGCTCATTGAACAAATAGTTCACTACACTATGGGGGGATCATTATTTGACATTGTGGTAATTATATCTAATATGAGTAATCTTGTATAATTATTCCTACAACAAACATTTACTGTTTTCAGATGGCCTCTGCAGGTCGTTTTGTGATCCTTCTTCTATTTTATGCTTTGCTGTGCATTAATCATTGGTGGGTGATTGCGGTGAGTATTGTTTATTAAAATATTTCAAGCTATAAAACTATTCCTTATACTTTGTAACTCCCTAATTTATACAGATAACAACAGCAGGAAGTTGTGGATTTTTGATTATCAAAGTATTTTTTTATGAGGCAAGCAATTTTAAATTTTACGTCATTCGTTTATTATAAATAAATGTTGTACAAATTTTAGTGGGCGAAAACAACCAACTACACGCTAGATGTTTTCCTAGTACTAAGTTCTTTCGTCATTTCTTGGGGCGAAGCTTGGTTTCTCGATTTTCGAGTTCTTCCTCAAGAATGCCTCGCTCGTGATTTTTTCAGAAGTACCATCATATTTTGAACTTTCAATCCAAAAATATATTTACATATTGATTCGCACAACAGTTATTTCGTCCGACGACGAACGTCAGCCTTTGATTCAAAACCATCAACCATCCGTCCGGAGTAATAATCTTGAAGATTTTTATTCCCCAATTGATTCCCCCCGAGGTAAAACGTTTTTCTATATGTTTTCTCTTATCCCAATCAGAATTAATCTGTGGATCACAAAATAATGATTCCAAATCCCAACAGATTCGGATGACGAGCAGCCAAACAGAGCGAACCACAGCAGTATAGAGGTATGTCTAGCGCGTCCGCCTTAATTGTCTTGTAGCATAAGTTGTTTGGGTGTGTCAAGCGACACAAGATCCGCCATGATCTTCGGACGGGGTTTTGAAATTATAAGATAAACCGTTGATTTCCTGCTAGCAAGTTTAATCATCAAAAAGGGCTTCGTTGACGGAAGGAACTCTGGACCCGACAACGCGTGTTGTTCCCGTAGGAGTGGCTCTTCTTTTTGAATGAACAAGTCTAGCCGCATCGATTTTGGCAAGACTCGTAGTGTAGCCGCGCGAGAGCGAAAGCTTCTTGCCCTCTGATGGTGTGTCGGCCTTGATTCTGGCTGCTGCTGGTTGGCCAATAGAACAGTGTTTGTGTGGCTGGCTGTCAAGAACTTTCCACAGCACTTTTCTCGGCGTGGTTGCCTCTTGCAGCATTTTAGTTGCAGCAGACAGTCGTGCTGAAAAGTCCAACTTTGTTGGCGTGACTACAGTAGCGGTCTTGAAGTCTTCTATTTTGGCGGAAACTAACTACTTTGAAACCTCGTACAGACACTGAGACACTGGTGTTTGACCGGACACGAAGATCTAGTCTACAGTAAATATTCGTGTGGTGTTGTGTAACGTTGACGGAGACGAATCCTCCTCTACTCATTTCTATTCGAAAAGTGTCTACGTGAAACTTTTGGTTCGTGTCAAGCGTTGTTACCAGAGCGAGAATTCGCCATGAAGTCGTTTTCGGAAAAGTTGAAGAATCTCTTCTTGCTCTCGGGAGAACCAACTCAAGCAGAAGAAAATGCTGTTACCTGCTGGACGGTATTTCATTCTGCCTTTTTTTTTGGCATTCGCTGTTGTGCTGAGCCAAGGTTTCCGAGTTCCGACCTAGTAACGTGATCTGGTAGCTCATGTCGATGAACCTTTGCCAGTTAATCTGTCGCTGAGTCAGCAGATTATCCTTCTGCTTGCAACATTCGCTTAACGTGATGAAGCCGCGTGACCAATTTCCGAGAAATGGGAACTTTCGATTTAGTTTCTTTATAAACTTGACTTTCCCATTTCCAAGATTATTTAATTGGTCGGAAATGATACGACCATTTTCCGATTGGCAACAGTAACCATAGAAGGGCTGAAGCGCTGTAAACCAGCGGAAGTAGGATCAATGTTGTTGTCGAAAATGCATACATCGCCATCCTGTTGAATGCGATTGTCATTGTAATTTTTTTTTCCCTTAACAATGTTTTTTTTTTTTGCATTCAAGGATGAAGAACTGTCACGGAAGGCGGAAGAATGTTTCGATGAAGCCTGGAGTCTAATCAATTCTGACGGATGGAAAGTAGAAAAGCAGACACCCGAGGGCGATACTGTTCACAGCAAATACGTCCGTCGAAATCACAAAATTTTCCGAATAACTGTAAGTGAGCGTGCGTGCTCTGACTTGAAATGTGTTTCCTCCTTTAAGGAAATCCCTAAACTTTCCATTTTCGTCCTTAAAATAGGGAACAGTTGAAATTCCCCCCAAGTTGCTCTTCGACGAGCTGGATCGAAATATTGAACACGTCCCGTCGTGGAACCCGACATTACTCGAATGCCGAACCCTTAAGGTATTATTTTAAAAGTGGAAGGTACCAAAAGTGTTTCCTATACATCAAACATTTATTTGACATTGCTTTCTAGATCGTGAACGAAAAAGTTTCCGTTAGTTATCAATTAGCAGCCGAAGGTGGAGGCGGAATCATCTCAGCTCGAGACTTTGTCAACTTACGGTATTGTGACGTGCGTGACGGGGTTTACATCTGTTCCGGTAAGATATATACAGTTTTCCTTTTTTTTTAAATTCTCGGATTTAATGAATGGTGACCATTCAACAGGAGCTTCCGTCGTCTTTCCTGAAATGCCGGCTCAAAAGAGCTACGTCCGGGGAGAAAATGGTCCCGGATGTTGGGTTATGACACCAATTCCAAACGAACCCAACAAATGCGTCTTCCAGTGGTTGCTGGACACCAATCTCAAAGTATAAACACAATTCTGACAATATCTGGTTTATAAATGATCACGCTAACCACGTTTATGATAGGGTTGGATTCCTCAGAGTATCATTGATACAGCGCTATCTTTTGCCATGTGTGACTATATCCGTTACGTCAGAAACTATGGCGAAAAGTTGCGCCAAGAGGGAAAGTTTTGACCAAAAATAGCTACCTTTGACTGAGCCGACCGTTCAGCTTCATCATCCATATTTGATTGTGTCTCTCTTCTCTTATTGTTCGTTTATCTGTTGTTTTCTCTCCTATCTCATCTACCCAATTCATTTGGTCTTGTCAACGGTGCAAATCGTCGTATACTTCTTCCTTCTAGATTCGATCTTGGCATCTCGTCTCAATCACGATAAAAAGGTTAAGGTGGCCAATCTCTATGGTGTGTCAATTAGGCTTTTAAAAACAATTCTGTATGTTGAATATTGCCCTACCGTGTCGTGTGTAAATTGCACGACACGCTGCTGGCTTATTGTTTTCTTTCCCCCTATAAAGGGAGAGCATTTGTTTTTGTTTTACTTTTGGTACTGTGAAATCGATTTCCCCCCTTTTTTTCTCGCTAGAACTACTTTGTGTCATCTGTGCGAAAGGATCGCCTGCAGTCATCACTCGATTTGTGTGCGTGTCTCCGATCGTTTCATTTCTCGTTTTTTTTTCTTTTTACATCGTGTAATGCAGAATTTCTGAACGACAACTAAATAAAGAAAAACATCATTTTGCTATATTGTGAATGGAATATGAATGTCATTAAGCAGTAGCAAAGCATGTTGACTTATACGTGGCTAACTTTTCCCAAATGACACGTGACAGCTGTGTACGTGTACTACATTGCAAAGGTTTCCTGAAAACTTGGAAGGCTGCAGTGCTACACCCTGCTAATGTCACTCATACCAGTGTAAGCTGTAAAACTATACACCTAATGAAATTTACGTGGCGGAATTTAAATCTCTTAAAAACTTGTTGATTTCTATCGGTTAATCGATCGATATTAAAACTAATTTTGCAACAAATGTAAAACAATTTAGAAAAAGCGAGCAACGTTGCCCGGCTTGCCCCAGTCCCACGGAAGTAAACACGTGATATGTTTACTTGAGTGATGTGCTGGGAAATACCCGCTTTTACTCTTTTGTTTTCCAAGGATGTTAATTGGTCACAGTAACGCACAAGTGAATCGAAAGTTTATGCGTACGTGAAGTTTAGTTTTCTCTATTTCGAGAACATTTCCCGATCTGCTCTACATATTCAGACGTGTATTCCAGCGAGCAACTCAGCCAAGTAGTAAGTCTAGTGAACCGTGTTAACCTCGAGACTCTCACCGAATGCTATGCACGCACAATCGCAGAGTTTTTTTCCGGTGTCGGTTACATCAATCTCAAAGTTTGTTGGAACTATACCAGTTCAACAAAATGCTGTGGCTCCTTGTTATGTCGCCAATTATTTACCCATTTTTGGCTGACTGGTTCTCTTTTATTGCCGTCATTTATTATTGATTTTTATGTAAAACGAATTGAGAGATAGCCATCATCAATATCGAATATTACATGCCAAACTCGACGTGTACCAAGGAACTTTTTAGCCCCTAGAGGCCCTGAGATAATGCTGAGAAAAGGGTCAAGTTCAAACTTGAAATTGAAAAACGATCGGTTGTCACTTAAGGGTCTCATCGGATTTCCTTCACTCCATATATCTACTTGTTTTTTTTTAATGGCATTTTATCCTGGCAATTTGCTACGTATAATCCCCAACCCATAGGCGGCTTAGACTCTGGCAAACAAAGTTTAGATTGTGTTCTTTTGTTGTTGTTGTTGCTGGTAATAGAAATTGAGTAATCTGCAGTAGCCGTCCCGATGTGGCGTGCCACGATTTCTGATGAGCAGCACCCGAGGGTTATTTGCTGGCATACATATAAGATGAAAGGTCTTCATGTTGTTGCGCCATCAATCTATCTCTTGATGGCGCCATAGGCGATTTTAATTAGTCTACCCTGAAAAGAGACGATGTTGAATATTGATTTCATCCGGATAGCTAGTTCGGTGTAGCGTACTATAAGAAGACAGAGTGCTGCTGCTGCTGCTACGATTGCGTGCGGGATGTCTAGAAACCCAGAAAACGGAAGACTAACATTAGCTGGCTCGTTGCTAGCCCATAGTGAAAAATGGAGACGAATCGAAGTAGGACGGGCGCGCAGAGCAGCAATCGACCCGGTCGGCTGGGGCTTCTTGTCTCTCTCTCGTCTGTTATTCGAGCAGCTGGTGTCCGTCTCTCTCTGGCCGGGTTCCTCCTCGCATAGATCCGAGTAATATAGGCCTCGCTAGTATAGTACGGCTATAGTGTAGCCCAAGCAAGTCTTTTAATCTTGTATCCCACATGTGCTAAATTCGAGTCGGGGCTCGTCTATTCGTTCGCTTCGGGAAGAAGACGACGGAGCGTCCGTCCGTGATTGATAGCACTGTGGGTGCGACGCTGAAAAGCGTTGGACCGACCAATATCAAAGCCAACGCCCCAATGCGCCAATGTCCTTGCGACCGGAAGAGATGAATAAAGGAATGCCCGACATCAAACGATTCCATCGATCCGCGCACTAAACTTCCTCTTCTTCCTTCCCCTTTTTGGCCATCCTTCGATCCATTTATTTTTGGAGAGTATTGCGGATCATCGTCGTCGTGTCTTCCGCGAACAAAGAAGCAGCAAAAGACACGAGCCATTCAAACAGAAGCGAGTTGCGGGCGGAATCTGCGCCGCACCAGCGGCTCCGCCTTTTCATTGATTCGATTGACTCCTCACAAACTCGTGTCGTTTGATGAACACGCGCTCAATACTCTTTTACCACATCAACCGACCCATTATTATCAAAACGTGAACATTCAGCAATTTTTTTTCCGTGATATGTGTCGATATATATTTGCCAGCATCGGCCCATACTGCCGGACCGATTTCTTTTTCCTTCTTTTCGCCAATCAACATCGAAACATTTTTTTTCTTTTTTTGAGTCTGTTGTTTTTGTTTTCAAACAAAACAATGATGAGATAAAAACGAGGCAACGGAAACATGAAAGCAGCGGGATAATAATAATATGTTGACACTCACGCAAGATCGGGATACAAGTAGTCTAACTCGATCGATCATCGTCGTCTACTCGTGCAGTTTACGTCATATATATATATCAATAACAGGGACATTTAAATGAGAGAAAGAACCGAGAATCACTTTTTGGTAGAGTTCGACCGCTCCGCTGGCCAAAAAAATCAAAAATGTGAATTATTTGAAAGAGAGAGAGAGAGAGATCAAGCGGACTGAACATTGAAAATGGTTGCTGACTATAGAACCGGCGGGTCGGTCGATTCCGAGTCGTGACTGGGTTAGTAAAGTACTAGTAGTTGACTAGTACACATATGTGTGAAGATGTTTGTTCCTTAATTGTTCTGTGGTGTCACACAAGTGGGCACGGCTGATGACCATTTGCCGCCCTTTTGACAGTGAAGGTTCGGGTTGCCTTGAAGGACCAATCCAGCGGAACAGTCGAACGTCACCGTCTCTCCGATCGGGTAGTAGAATTTCACCATTGAAATGGTAGCGCCAATCGTTGTGCCCGGGTACGGACAGGCCGGCAAACCTTTTTTTTCGAAATTCATCAGCCAATGTTTCATCGTTTTATGTTTTATTGGGACGCGGGAAATCAAACTTACATTTCGGTGATGAAACGGACCATTTGCCGTTTTCTTGGCAAACGGCGATCGGCTGGCCTTCGACCATGTATCCTCGGGAGCAATGGAACTGGACGACTTCGCTGGCCTTATACGTCATTCCACCTTGGATGTATCCGTTCTGCGGACTGGTCGGCGGCTCGCAAACCACCTCTGCGACACAAGAAATCGGTCTCAATCAACGACCAGGTAAGACCTAGAGGTACTACTAACCTTCGCAACGGGGTAGCGGCTGGGCCCATTCGCCGGTAGATTGGCAGACGGACTCTGTGACTGATCCGCGGATGACGAAACCGGGCGGACAAGAGAAAAGGGCCCTTCCGCCTACTTCACGACTGACAATGGAGACTCTCAGACGATCGTTGGTGATGTTGGTAATGTCCGGACAGAGGACGCTCTCGCAGAACGGCGGCGGAGAGCTCCAACTTCCGGACGGCAAACAGACGAGTTCCGGAGCGCCGATGAGCGCGTTGCTGTTGTGACACGAAAAATGAACTTTGGTGCCCATTTTCGTGTTTTTAGTCGACGCCACTAATCCCTTCCGTTCGATGATTGCCGGGCAATGAACCGGATGAACGATGATCTCGACGCTGTGCTGATGTCGGATCGGCGTCGAACAGGTAAACGTCCCCGAATCGTCTTTCTGGGCGTGAAAGATGCTCAGTCGATACTCCAACGTTCGATCTCGTCCTTCCTCTTCCGTCCAACCTTCCGGGTATTTCCTTTTTTTTAGGGGAATTTTACCGAAATAAAATCATCATTGTCTGCTGTGGTGAAATTCTCAAGTGGAACTCTCTCTTTTTAAGCCTTTTCAGCGAAAAAAGTTTGGTACAAAGAGGGACACAATGGGCCCTTACGACCCGATCGGCACTTGGCGCGTTCGCCATGTGGCAGAAGAGCTCTTGAAAAGTTTGAAAAGCGTCTCGGCGTGCGACGGCGGCCATTAGGGCGCCGTAGTTTTTTGTTTGGGGGACGAAAGGACCAATCAAGGAAGACAGCAGACGGGTCTGTACCTGTACTGATGGGAAACTTCCCATTTGGGCGTGCCAAATCGACGAATCCAGAGACATTCCATGTGGACAATTGTTCCCGGGTAGACGATGAGCCGGCCGTCGTTACTCTGGGCGATGGGACCCAATTGGTGCCGGAAAAGGATCGTCGGAGGCTTCTCCACTGTCCAGACCGACAGAAGAAAAGTTTGGATCGGTATCAAAAAAGATTGCGCGGAACAAAAGAGAGAAATCTTGATAATATACTTACGGGCGTAATCGTTTTCTTGGCTGAGGCCGTAACAGGCCGGTTTCATGCCCGTCCAATCTCCTCGGCTGCACCGGCGACGGACCGATCCCGTAAAGGCGAACTTGCCGATATCGACGCAGCGAGAAATCTTTGTAGAAGAAAGTAGAAAGACGGACATTTTTGTAATCAAGAAGAAGGGAGAGATAGGGATCGAACTTGTCCGGACATAATGGAGAATAATGAAAACAGTAGTGGACGACGCCAAAGCGCATTATCAGTCCTATAGGCTATACCAGTTCGGTGCCCGGTGGGAATTCAACCACGTCCTCGGTGATCTGCTGATCGTCGTAGAAAGTCATCAAGTTGGGCTCGTTGTTACGAAAGACGCACGATTTGTTGGACGGCTGGCCCAGTCCTTCCACGAAGACTTCACCGTCTTTGAATTCAAAGAGGAGAAAATGAGAGACGCGCCCAGTTTTACCTGTAGTTAATTATTTCGTAATTTAAGAGAGAAGAGAGATTTATACCGCAGCTTAAATGTTGGCCGTCCCAGGAACCGTCGGAGCAGACAATCTGCCACGTCGTTCGATTCGATCCCGAGACGCACTGGAAAGTCACCTGAGAGCCGTGAGGGAACCTACTTCAAACGCCGCAAAATCCCGCTTCATTATTCACTCTGTTCCGTCGTTATTTCATCTTCTGTAAAGGCATTTCGAATTGATTGGAGATTCACCCTTTCTCGCCCTCTTTCGGCTCGCCGTTGAAGAATTTGAGCGATCGGTGGGTTCGTTGCGGCTCGGAGCAGTTGCGCTTGTCGCGCTCAAACAACACCATGATGCCACCTTCTGTGATGTCCCCGCCGCCTTTGAACTCTTGCCAAGCGATCCGCCCGGAATCTAATTTCCAATCAGCAATATTTTCAGCGCTCCCGAACAGTTAAAAGAAAGAAAAATCGAGTATACCGTCGATGCCGAATCGGTCGGAACGGGTTCGACATGCCGGGAAATCGGGCACCAGCTCGCCCAGACGACACTGGACGGGACCTTGATTGATTTTAACATAGTCCGGCTCTGGACAAACGTAGTCGAATGTTGATCCATTAGCCACGGTCAATCCGGCCCGGTAGCCGGACGTGTATTCGCCGTGGCTGATGCGAGGCAATTCGCACGGACTGGCAATGCACAGCGACGTCTGGTTGAGGGCGATGTTGACAAAATCGCCGAAAGAGCAACGGTAAACTTCCGGTCCCTGGATGACGTAGCCCGGATTGCATCCGAAAACGGCCGTCTCGTTGTGCGGCAGTTCAGAGCCGCCCGGCAGTAAAGTGTCGTTGTGATGGAACGCCGCGTTCTCGATATCCGGAATGACGCAAGGAACTTTTTGTGTTTCGAAAGAGAATTCGAATTTCGCGGGCTTTTCAAATTAAAAAAAAAAAAATCACTTACTGAGCAAACACATGGGTCGTTCCGGTCTCCAGACGCCTTTTTTGCAGCGGACGGTCCGGTTGCCGACGTTAAGTCTGTAGCCTTCCGTGCAGGTAATGTTGAGGACGACACCTGTACTGAACGGGTCCGTTTCGTTCTTGCCGGGCACCACGATTTGGACGTTCGTGTGCTTGTCGTTCAGCGGGAACGGCGAGCAAGTCTCTTTGGACTCTAATCGCACGTCAGAGGGAGAAAGACGATTGTCTTAAGTGGCTTGCCAATTTTGTTGCGGAATAAAACAAAAGAAAAAGGAAAAAAAACGTGGAGATTCACCGTGACTGTCGTCGTAGTCGACGTCGGCGCCGCGTCCTTTGGCTTTGCGCCGCGTTGTTTTGCCGCCACTTTTTTTGCCGCCGCGGACGGCGATCGGCCCGGCCCGACCCGGTTTGATGGATCGTGCCCATCGTCCTCGCGAATGTTGTTCGGCGACGCAACGCGGCAGTTGCTTGGGGCTCCACCTGCCGGCCACGCAAGTAGCGCCGGGCGGTCCGTCGTCGTCCAGCTTGTACCCGCGATCGCATTCGTACATGATTTGCCTATTGTTGGTGACTTTCTTGACGTATGGACGGTAGTCGTAATAGCCCATATTGCCCATCAACATGACTTTTCCGTTGGCGATGTAGCCCGGAAACGGGCAATAAACTGGGCCCGTCGAGCAACAAGAAAAAAAGAAAAACAATGAGAACTAACCCGAATTTTATCCAGCTCTTTTCAAAGGAAATCGAAAGGTAAACATACTCTCTTGACAAACGGGCGGCAAGCCGGTCCAGTTGCCATAGTTGCACTCGGTGACGTTGAATCCGCTAAGCTGGAAACCGTCTTTGCACTTGTAGAGCGCTCTCGATCCGTGTTCCATCCGCGGAGCGATCACCATTCCGTGACGGGGTCGCTTTGGTAACGCTTTGCACCGAGCTATTTGCGTCGTCATCAACAGAAAGAATCAAGGAAACCATTGAAAATGGCGCTCGATTGTCGCGGAATCAGCGGTTCTCGCTATTACTACCACCAGCTCCTCCTAATGAGATTCTCCGAGCGCCATTCCACTAATGAACTTTTTGGCCGGGTAATAACAGAAAAAGAGAGTCTAAGAGACAAAGTTCTCTTTTTCAAAACGACGACAAAAGGTGTGCGCGCAGATTATTAAATTCCGGCGAAATTCATTATTGACGACGTCCGATATAATGAAACTGTCTGAATTTCCCAGGAATTGACGAAGAAAAAGGCGGTCCTAATTTGTCGCTGGCACGAGCTAACTAGATCTCCCCTGTTGACGACGGTTCGTTAAGCAAAGGCCGTCGACTAGTAGTTTAAATACTTTCTAACCGGCTTTGGAACTTACAATGTCAGGAACAGAGCGGAGCTGCTTACCTGGTTCGCATCGAGGGATAACGTTCCACGTTCCGTTGTTGCAAGTGAAAGTAGCCAGGCCGTGGGCCGGCTCGTACAAGTCGATACATTCCAGAGTCAAGTTTTCTCCGTGGGGCACCATCGATCCCGCCGTTACATTCCGCACGACTCCGCGTTCAACCGACGGTGTGGCACACGATGCTGAATAGAATTTTTGTGGAAAGGTAAAAAAATTGCGGGAAGCCCCCGGAAATTCAAAAATCGTTTCTTACACAAACACTGAGGTGGATTGTAGCTCCAACGGCCGCTCTTTTCGCAAGTGGCAGACGATGCGCCGATGCGTTTCATGTTTTTATTGCAACGGTAAATGATGGAAGTACCCAACGACGTACCCAAGTGGAGGTTCTCGATCCAGCCGTTCGGAATCGGGCCGGGAGATCCGCAATTGATCTCTGAAAAAAAAAAATGATCCCGATTATATTCCAGCTGGCCGCCATCGAAAACTGGGCGAAAATTGTACTACCTCGACAGAAGGGCTCCTCGCCTATCCATCGCTTATCCGGTCCGCAACGTCGGGTCGACTGTCCGACGAGTGAATTTCCGTAAAGACATTCGTAGGTGACGATGGAATTGTAGCTGGTCGAACTGAAAATGGCTTTGCCCAGATCAGGATCGCTGGGTATGGGACACTGGACAGCTGTTTAACCGTATAAGACATAATATAAAACAACGTCAACATCGTCTTCCGCTGATAAGAAAAGGCGGCTGAAAGCCCGGAAGTTTCAGACGTGTAATGAACGCGGGTCGGAAATGGTTTTCCCCCCCATCTTCCTGTCGCCCCCGTCCCTCTCTGTGGTGGATCGATAAGTGAGTGCAACCATTGAATACGATCTCTCTTTTGCCGTTGAACGTTGACTACGGCACCACCACCACCGCCACTACTGGCCGCCTATCTAGACGATACGGGTACGGCGGAGTGAAACGAAGCGTGACGACTACTCGGCTGTAATGGATGGATGATGAAAGATGAGAAAAGATCCTAATCGAATGAAGCATCGGTCACCGAGGAGGTACTCATCCATCGGCCCAATCTAATGTCTAAAGCTTTCATTGCGTCGTCGACGTCGTCGTGAGGCGACGCCGGCCGAAAAGGAACCGAATCAAATGGACAAGATGGAAAGATACTAGTACTAGTACTACTTGGTTTTACGTGGAAAACTTACGGACGCAGATGGGCAGCTCGACCGGCGTCCAAGTCCCGTCGGCTTGACAGTAGCGGTTTGCCCGGCCGACCAGATCGAAACCGGCCGTGCAGTAATACGTTACCCGACAACCGAAAGCGTGACATTCGCCTTCGTGTCGTCCGTTGGCGATGTCCGGCGGCTCGCCACAAGATCGGGCTGTAAATAAGCAAATGTCAATAAAACATTATGCTGTGCAACTACTACTAGCCACTACTAGCTACTACTACGCGCTTCTACTTATTACTCCTAACGATAGTTGCTGAGTTGTTACGTAGCCAAAAGTTAATAAGGCCGAGCCGCGGTGTTTCGCTAGCGCTAGATGATGAAACTTTGACCCGCTAGCGGATAGAGTATAGACGGGCAAAGCTGCCAAAGCATAAGACTCACTTGGCCTCTGGCTAACAAGAGGCAGAAGAAGAAGACGCCGGCTCAAATATCCTTGGCGGAAGGGCACAAAATGACAGACGCTTTTGTTCTTCCGCCAAGACGCCCGTGAAGAGGAAAAAGAAGAAAATGCCCGAGTAAAATGTCTTCATTTCCGACGATTCACGGTTCGTCGAAAGCGATATGATGAACGGCTCCTCGCAAACCATAAATCCCTTCCGCAACTCTATAGTACGTACGTGTAGCTACTATACTACGTTCTCGTTGCCCTCCATCTTAATGGAACTGTCAACTCATTCTCTCTCCCCTTCACTTGCTTTTTTCTTTTCTTTTTTTTTTACTATAATATCCTTCTTAGCCTTAAAATGTATTCAATATATAGTCTCCCGAAACAACCCAATATTTATGGAGCAAGTTGATGTCCGAAAAGCGGAAGACCTTCAGGATTTGCACTAAATAATCATTTGGCCCTTTAAACTTGAATATATATATATATTTTAGTCTAAAAAAGATAACAGGATTATGCTAACTCTAAAAGATACTGTATAGAGGACAAAAGAAGGAAAATGGGGGTAATCACCTTCGCACGTCACGTCCGGACCGAACCATTTGACCGTTTGGTTGTACTGGAGGCACCGGGCACGAGCGAAGCCCAGCGTATTATATCCCAAATCTTTTTTTTGGTTTAAGCCAAACAAATTTATATACATTGATATTGTATAATATTGAGAAAAAGGATAAAACGGGTTAAGCTCGAGAGAATATAATAATGAAAACTTACAGCATTGATACTGAAGTTCAGTGTCGGGAGCGAAACTGCTTTGCTCTTGTGGGGCGTTATGACGCGCGTTGGGCACGACTGGCGGTTCGCTGCAATATCCACTGCTTTGAACTGGAAAATGAAAATGAAAAGATGACGGACGGATATTATTATTATTATATATAGTAGCAGCAGCAGTATATATATACTACAATCCAACATTTTATGATGATGCAATCGTTCGAGTTATCCGCCAGTCTCGCACTGAAAAGACGTTCAATATCTATGGAGATGGTCCGGCATCTGCGGCGTTATGGCCATCGCATGATGCTAGACGATTGGAATGGCCATTGCCAGTCATTCATATTGATGAACCCGCGACGCTTCTCTACCCCAATATGTTTCCAAGTACCTACGCTACGACGACGACTAGCGCCCAGCAATTTCATTAAAAACGGAATTGGAGGAGCGTCGTCCGTCGTCGTAAAGGTTCCTCGGTCGATTTGCGTATATATACAGTCATTCAGGAACGATGAAGAAAACACGCTCGAATGCAACGCGAATTGTAATGGGGATCGATAATATAATGTGCCCGGCTGTTGCTGTTGCAATGTCCATCCGCCGCGTTTCCTTGGCCGGATGTGTCTACATCACCGGCACGCAAGTCTGAAGGAGTGGCGGCAAATTGAATCCATCCTGCGGCTGCTGGGAAGAAGCCGAGTAATAGTACGGGAGGGCGCAGATGTCGGTCGGTCGGATGACATTACTGACAAAGCAGCAGCAGACGGAGTTTCCTGGGCCGCCCCCTGTAACTTTCCCAGGAGAAATCGCAGCCGGACTGCGAGCGCCGCTCATTTGAAAATGAACGTTAGAGTAATAATACAGCGAGCGAGCTAACGGCGGTGCAGACGGACAGATGGAACCGTTTAATATCACAGCCAAGAGGCACGAACCCATTTTATGACAAGACGGTTCGGTGGCCGACCAGGATCCGTCCGCCTGACACAGCCGGAATTCGACGCCGACCAGTCGGTATCCGTCCTCGCAGGTATAAATGGCTCGGTCGCCAAAGAGACGGCCAGTCAAGATGACACCGCCTTTGTCCGGATTCCCAAGCTCGTCGTGACATTCGCGATCTGTTTGGTAAATCACAAAAAAAAAGACGATTATCATTTTGTTTTACAAGTAATTAGTGTACGTGCTTGACAAAAAAAAAATGAAGAAGAAAGAAAAAGAAAAGAAAGACAAGTTGCTGGGGGCTGGCCAGCAATATCTGCTGATCAAATTGCGACGTATATGTACTACTAATAATTGATCTCGTTACCGCTTCTAACAACTTGTGCCATTCGTTGGGCTTCCCCCAGCTCCTCTAGACTACGTACTACTTCCATATAGACGTTGCTCATCAAAATGAGACCAATTCCGCTCCGGCTCTCTTTCTTCTTTCCTTTCGGCGACGGCGTCGACAGCACCCAGCCCAGCAGTTGTTGGGAAATGATTGGATTAACCTATTCGCTTCGACAGTCGGGAACAATGCTTCTGTAGGCCATCGTTGGCATTGTCGTCGTCGTCAGCAAGACACGACGACGGTCACTTTGACATTTCTGGACGCAGCACGCGGCCCTATGGCGACGACGACGCTAGATTTATTTATATTATGTAATTTTTCAATATTTCTACGGCTGTCGATTGCGACGCAAGTGCCAATCACTCTATACAAAACGGGGTGTAGAATAAACGCCCTGTTAGACGAGTAATAGCACTCTTGTTATTTCTCCAAAGTGCCCCGCGCCACTAGAGTTAACCTTTTTATTGCGGTCTTTATTGTTTACGGAAAATGTTTTGGATTGTCTACTTGGATGTCGACTTCCGTTGAAATGATTGTCTCATCGCTTTCGTCGTAAATTGGATATTTAATAAGTTTGCCGCTGGCTGTAAATAAGTTAACCTATTTGAACTTTGACAGGAGGAGGGGCGCGGATTTAATCGAATCGATGTTATTGAAATTGTCGAGGAAGAAGCCGTCGTCGTCGGCTGAGGATCGATATCGATTGTAAAAGATAAGAGACAGCACGGGGCGCATCGTGCTCGAGTTTTGGAGCCTTTTGACAATGTATACGCGATGAGAGGCGTGCAGTAGCGCAACAACAACAACAACAAGGAGAGACGGGGGGTGGGTGGGCAGAGCACACGCACAAAAGGAACAGGTCGCCGTCTCCGTGCCAATATGTCATCTACTGTCGTCATCGTACGAAAACGGAGCCGATGAAATTCAGCTCTAGCGCGCCCGGCAAAATCAATAAGCGGAACCCCCTTATATATAGAGACGGGCCACTGCTGGGAATACAGAGACGAGCGTGCTCTTCTCTCTCTCTCTTACACAGAGAAAAAAGGAAAGAAAAGAAAAAAAAAGAATCTAGCTAAGCTGGATTATTAAGACTCGATGGCAAGAAGAGCCGAGTAAAGAAACAACAATCATTTTCAAAGATAATTGAATAGAATCGAGGAAATAAAAAGGGGAGGGCGAAAATTCTTTTCTTTTTCTTTTTTTGCGGTGGTGGTTCTAATGAGGAGATTTACAGCGGTTGCTCGGCGAAATTCCTTTGGCAAGAGTCTAACGAAGAGAGAAAGAAACAATTTGATGAAAAGAGAACAACGGGAGAAGAGAGAGAATTAAGGAATGAGGATAGGAGAGAAAAATCGATGGGGTTCAATTCAGCCGAGTAGGCTCATTCGTATGCATATTCCCGGGCCACTAGGGTCGTCCCTACTCCGTCCGTGTCTTCTTCTCATCCCCATTTTCTTTTGTTATTAACAAAAGACGACGGAGGAACAATCTAAAGAATGAGAGAGAGAGAGAGTCTGGCGCCGACGCCGCTGAGAAAGCAACATCGCTCTCTATTTTCTAGCTCTACTCTACTCTAGATATATTATATTTACTTTTACTACATAAATCCATCTCAAATCATGTGTGTGCGAAAAAGCTCTTCTTCTTCTTCTTCTTCTTCTTCTCTCTTAGGAACAGATGGAGCGGTCTAACGAGCCCAACGTTATCGATCGTCATCGGTGGCCCCCAAAACCGTTTGGCTGGCCCCCTATAAAGGCCAATGTACATTATATCCGGCCGCCCTACGGCTCACCGCAAAACTCTTCTTCTTCTCTGGATAAAGATAGATCTATATAGAGTGAGGGTGAGATGACGTCGCCCATTTCCATTTCAATCAACAAGTTTCGTCGTCGTCGGCCCGCAAAACTTGTCTATTTCGGTTGCCGAAACCGAGTACGGAGCAGTCGAGCTATTTCCAACACCAGACTCGACGAAACAAGACTTTCAAGTGAAATCGATTCGGGGACGCCGCCGAGGCCGCGAGATTGAAAGTTTTGCTTCTTCTCGTATAGTCCGAGAGATTGGAGCTCCAACAGGGCAATATGTTTGGGATCCGCGCCCGTTTTCCTCGTCGTCGTACCGTACGTATACTTTTGGGGGTCCATCACTCGAAGAATTCGATTCCAGCATTTTTACGATTCAACCGCGCGCAACTGTTTTTACGGGCACGAAATCGAGTCGGGTCGTCAAACTTACCGGGTTTGATGCAGGACATGCCGCAAATGCCGTCGCACAGGCACTTTTTACGCGGGCTCCGGCAATCCTCGTCGGCCAGACATTTCCGCAAACACACCCGGCCCTAATAGAAAGAAGACGACGATGATGAAATACCGTAGTAAATATATAAAGAAGAAGAGGGAAAAGTTTTTGTGACGAGATTAGAGGGTGCACTCGGATGAGCAAAAAAGCAGAAAAGATTTCTTAAATTCCCGCGTTTAATGGGGGAACCATTCGCTGTTTGGGTAAACAAGGAAAAACAAACCTGAGCCTGGGCGAGGTCTTCGTCGCGAGGGCAAGAATCCGACGGGACGTTGCGCGGATTCTTAAAGGATTTCCTTTCGGCGATGTAGAGTTGTTGAACTGGTAGATGGATGCTGCTGCTGCCGCTGTTCCACGGTCGGATGAAACCGTCGTCTTCGTCTTCGTCCGCCTCGTCACCGTCGTCGTCGTCGTCGTCGTCGTACGGGCTGTCCGCCTACAAAAAGAGAGAAGAGCCGGCCATTAGTCATAATCCTTGTCGCGTTTCCGCACTCGTTATACCGGGCCGCGCACAAAACCAAATTATCCAATCCGACGAGTCTACTCCGACCGGCTGCTGCTGCGACGCTCTCATCCGATTTTCAATCCGCCCCGTCTGTCAACATCGGCCCGTCTCTTTCCGCTATGTACGTACCATTTTTCATCTTTTATTGACAAATTGTCTTTTCCGCAGAATCCTCATTTTTTTTCAAATATCTAGAAAAATGCAATTGCTGGTGGAGTTTCAAGGGTCGTCGGGGCCACTTTGCGTGCGACTGGCACCAGATGCTCCAGCCGACAACCCTTGAGGATATATTCTTCGCCGATGAGGAGTGTTTCAAAGTGCTTTATTTATGGGATTGAAACAGCAGCAGCAGCAGCCGGCCGTCCCGAATGTCGCCAAAATTCCGCCACTTTCCATTACGCACTAGACTACGTATGGTACGTAGTACTAGTCTAGTGGTAGAACAAACAATGGAGAAAAGCCTTGCCTGCCATTGGTTAGCGTCGCTGTTGTTCGTCCGCCCTCCAGCAGCAGTCAGAGGTCCGACAATTCCGCCACGGACGTAAGTGAATCCATAGCCGTACTTTTGGTCGACGTCATCCGCTAAAATAGACAAAGAGATCCAATCAGAAAAAGGACGAAACGATTACTGTAAAACTCGTTGTTTGTTTGTTTGTTTGTTTGTTTGTATCCGGAGCGTCTTTATAGACTGTGTTAGCTGTCTGGAATATTACCGCCGGAATAGAACTTGAAAATGGAATAGAGAGAGAGAGAGAGATGAGAGCTTGGAGTTTAGCAATCAGGGAAACCATTGACAAAGATTTCAGTGGCTTTTGGGTGTAGTGTGCTGTGGACCCTTTCATCCGATCTGGTGCGGATCATCATCAACGATGCGGTTATTCGGAAATTGGACTTTGGAATCCCTTTGAAATCTGTTGGAAGATGAAACGAACAAAAGAAGATCGGCCCCAAAGGACCGTGACTAGCTCCTCGCTTGTGCTTCTCCTCCTGGAACTTGGTGATAGCTTCATCAAAATCCGTTTGGTGCGGTCGATCGGGATCGACAAGGACCCTCTCTCTCTCTCTCTCTGTGTTTGTGTCTGCGCGTCTAATCCCCCAAACTCTCTCACGCCGCAGCGTATCCTCCATACCCCTCGGGCATCTTCTTTTGAAAATGATTGGTTGAGTCATCATCGGTTAAAGTACTAATACCAATGGCGGACAGCTCTAGCAGCTGTTGCCCAGATCGTTGCGGGTCACGAAATATGTCGAGGTGAAAAAGTATTCCACATTTATACACGAGAGAGATCCACCGACCAAGAAAAAAGAGAGAGAGAAAGAGGGAAGAACTATACCGGCACTATAGAAATGGTGATCGACCATCCATCTGCCCGGTGGTTCCCGCCGGAGCAATCAACATCCGAATGGGTCTAACCCTCCAGTAAGTTCACGATCCCGTTCCGGTCGTTCCCTCTTTTGCTGGCTTTTATAGTATAGTAGTGGTAGACTACCACCAAACACTTTGGTCGGCCGACTCTGTCGAGTATATACAAGACGTTTTTTCTTCTTCTTCTTCTTTTTAGATGTAGTATATTTTATAATATTATATACGGTATATGATTTTAACCACCTTCTGTATTCTACACAACGTCGAGAAAGAGAGAAAAGATGTTGTACGCTCTGCTGCTGCTGCTGCTTCTCTCCAACTCATGAATATTTCAAGCATTCAAATTCTTTCCTATGACGCGAATCGCACAATCTTCTCGCCATTTTCCTCGTTCCCACGCAAATATAGAAGCACAAGTTGTGGGACGATCATTCATCGCGTCCCCCAAAAAAGAAAACCATTTCTCTTTTGGCGCTTGTTGTTGTTGTCGTCTTGCGGCGCATTCCATTTTCTCTCTCTCGACGGCGATATCAGATTAGGGTAGGAAGAAGCGCACCAGGATTACACTCGGCAGTGGAATCATCGAGACGCTATATTCTGCCATGCGACAGCACGTTTCATATTAACTTTCGTCGTCGTCGTCGGGTGGTTTGTAGAAATGACACGACCGAGATTGAACGGGGAACAAATTCGAGTGTTGCCAGTATTAGACTACTACGTACTAGTGCTGTAGAAGCAGTAGTAGTACAGCAGCAAGTGCTGAAGTGTTGGAAAGGACGATTTCTACTACACATCATCTAGATAGATCTTGTCGTCGCCACGAGACATCTTATCCAGATTGACCGTCAAGCACGTGAGAAGACAACGCAAGTGGCGAAAAGGAAGCCCTTTTTCTTTCCATCCATAAGCAATGAGTCTTGTGCATGCCCTCTTGATCCGCCCGGCAGTCATCTCACATTTAGACAAAGGAAGAAGGAGCCATCTGACACATCTGGAAATCTCATTTTCTATCCTAGCTCCTCTCTAGACACCGGAAATGGAAACGATTGTACCAGAGAGATGACGGAGAGACGCTGCTGGACATTTTGAGAAGTTTTTTTTGTGTAAAAATATAAAAAAGGAGGAAAACGACCAACGTCAGTCGCGATCCCGTCTCTTATTTCCGAGGAGAAATCGATGATACTCGGTCCTCGCCCAGTAAAAAAACTCGCCGATTTTTTATTATTCCACGCGGACATTTAATACGACGATCAAAGACACAACAACAACAACAGTTTACCTCGAGACCAGGAGAACAACACGTGGAGAATCACCAGCATCACGATCCGCGACATGGTCACTTGATGCTCGATACGCGGAATCGAGTCCCATCCAAAAGTTGTTACGTGGCCTTTTTTCCCGGTGATAACTTAATTGTTCGGTTTATGTTTATGAATTGACGGGAGCCGACGGGGTTGAAAGGGGAGAAAATTGATGCCGACGATATATATATTTTTTCAAAATAAAATTTCGCAGGAGAAGAAGAAGAAGAAGCCGGTGCGCACTGGATCGAAGACCGGGACAGACTGAACTGTCTGCGCAGAGAGAACCCGTACCTTATGCTTCTGGAAACGCGGCGGTGGCGGCGGCGGCGGGAGCACGCGACCAGCGTCGCTGAGTTATTGTCACCCGAGAGTGTTGTGCTGTTTCACTCTACTGTTCTATATCCTTGTAAGACACGGGAGATAGTGTAGGAGGAAAGGAGATGTAACATCCTCCTCCGCGCGCGCCAATCAATTCTTCTTCTTGTAATTCCTTTACTTTAGACCTCGACGCCGTCGTCCGACCTCATATTACACCGCCGAACGCGCGGATAAGAAGAAATATAGAAAGTTCCGGTGGATCGGAACTCGATCTCATCCAACTTGGCCAAGTTTCGCTGGTTTTCTGAATGCGGCTAGATGACATTGCATACGCGATCCACGTGGATCGGGTGTCGTACGTTGTCATCAATTATGTAAACAAGATGGGAAGCGGCCTCAGTTTGGTTGTTTTGCGCTTCAGAGTTGTTGACGTCTTTGTCAACTTGAGGAGAAAGAAAAAAAAAAAAAAGAAGATCACGAACGGAAGGATTGGATTCCAAACATCGATCCGCCCCGAGACGCACCCGTCCCGGGAATAAACAAGCCACCAGCAGGAGAAGATGGAAGAAACGGGAACTCTAGGAATCTCATCACTCACCTGAGTGATTTCATTTTACCTACAGACGGGGAATCTGCGCACCAATAATCGACAAGAGAAGAAAAAAAACTGATCATCTCTAACAAAAACTTTTGACAAGAAAAGAAAAGAATTTTTGTCCGATTCCCATTCGATGAGAGACCCCCGGCTATATAGCCAGCGAATCCGGCATTGTTGTGGCGAAAAGGAAGTAGAGGATTCGGCCGCTAGGTGACACTACTTATTGAGGAATAGCACTGAGTTTCTTTTTTCTGGTTAACGACGACCTTTTTTTTTGCAGAGCCAGTGATGGGTGATTCGGTTGTAGTGACTACGGCCCAAAACAACAGCCAGAATTCTGCATTTGATGCAGCCGTTCAACGAGCAAGAGAGGTAATATTTTGTTTATAACAGTGTTGGCGTTTGAATCGTGCCAATCTCGGTGTGGTGAACGAGTGCATTCCAAGTTAAAACGTCAAGAGTTTAGGGTTCGTTTTTGGCTCGGCCTCTTTCCCCACGTGCTCTCTGCACTCGGTCTCGGGCTCTTTGACTCGTTCCGGACCATTTAATGTGGAAATCTTAATGCACTAGTGATCAGTGTTGATTAGACCAACATTTGTCACGAAATACCGGCTTGTTTTTCCATTTACACTCTTGTGTGTATAGTCGGCCATGTTTCGCGCCATTCCATTCGCCGGCGCCACGCTGCGCCACCAGTCCTTGTTTTCCCCCTACCTTTTTTTGAAAGCTAACATCATGCGGGAAAATGGATTTTCTCAACATTATCGCCCGTTGAGACAACGTCATAGTTTTTTGGTTAATCGGCGTCGTCGAATCGATACCATTTCAATCGTTAGTCGACTGCAGCTCGCCAACTTCTATTAGTTGTTTTCCAAGTAATGTCGTTGACCTTGGCTAACGTTATGGCGGCGGCGGCCATGTTTCCAGCCACCCCCTCCTGTCCTCTCAATCCCCTCCCTCTAGCGAACCCCCCTCCCAACTATCAAGCCCAGACGCTCGTCGTCTTTTACTATTCTCTTTCTCAAGTAACACGAAGTCTATCTCGCATTCCGGGACCCACACACTGAAACTTTTTTTCTTCCCCCCCCCCTGCATTATCATTTGATATTATTGTTTTGTCTCGGCTTACTCGATACGATTTCTCAAGTCTTTTAATCGCCTCTTGCGAATAAGGTCAACATCTCGCTTACGACGAGATAAATTGAATGGTGAAAGATCGGTCGTTCGGTCTGTCTGTCTGTCTAGTAACGCGGTGGGTATATATGGGTGGCTATCAAGCATGCCGGTTAAGAGCGTATTATTACGTTATCCGCTAGATGTCGCTAGTTGACGCGGCCTTGGGTTCGGTCAATGGTGACTAGATCTGGCCCCCTCGTAGCGTACCCGAAAAGCTACTCTCTGAAGGGCTTTGGTTGCCGTATGCCGGGCAACACAGTTGTACCGCAGTTTTTGTGCGAGTGAATGGGCTTGTGAATGTGGAAGTGTTTTGTGTAAAGCATTTTGTTGAGGTTGATTGTAAGCCCCTTCTTTCCAATTTAGATTAATTCTTGCCCCGTGTGAGTGCTTGTGTGCTATTTTGTCGTAGATTTTGTACAGAGAGAAAAAAAAGTTTGTGCACTGCGAAATATCTTCTTTTCTTCGACGCGCTTCTCGCACACACCACCACCAGGTCTGGTTTTTTTTTTCTTTCCTCTCCTTTCGGCCACGCGGCGCCTTTCCTCTCTCCCCTCCACTCCGCCCCGAAGGGCCTCTCTCTCTCCCCCCCCCCTACCCCAGCACTCCAACTCTGCTGCTACACACGCCACCATTTTAACTCGGGCTTGACTCGCGTTTCGATTCCTGTGTGCCGAGACGGATAATCAGGTAGCCTCATCATTCGTTAGTTCTCGTCTCTTGGCTTTGCACACATGCCGGGTTGATTGCATTGTCGCCGGGATTTTGTGCAGTGGATTCACACTTTTGGCAGGCTAGTTTTTACACTTTTTCCAGAAGCCGGTGTTTCTTGTATCGAGTCGTATTTGAAATCGAGAGGCATTTTCAGCAGGGTCAATGCCAACTGCGCCACTTTTGGCTGTTGCTTGGCCTTTAATTTTCTACACTTCTTCATTTATGTCAAACTAATGTCACAAAATGACGCCGGTCCTAATGTCATTTATTCTTTCACGATGCCCGGCTTACTTGGGCCCCTGTCTCTGAATTCAAGCCTGAGTTAGAATTATGTGGTCCCTTTTGTCACATCCCCTACATCCAAATGCCTGGCTTTCATTCTTTAAATTCATGATTAATTCAATTCCTTTTATCATTTACAGGTTGCATCCAAAATTCAGCCAGGTTCAGCAAGCCCGTCAGAAGACTTTGAAAGAAACGGTTCAAGCTCCACTGTCAAGAGGCCTTTCAGCAGTGTAAGCCCATCGATGGAGAATGAACCAGATGCTAAGCGGATGGCAGCAGCCGTTGCTGCAGCTGCTGCTGCGGCTGCTGCTAATGCAGCTGATCCCTTTGGAGCTTTAAGATCACCTGGGATGCAGGGTAGAGGACCAATGATGGGTATGCCTGCTGCCTCTATGATGAACCTCGGTCCCATCAGTACTGAAGAAGTTGCTGTTCCAGACAAGATGGTTGGATTAAGTAAGTACAGTTGCGTTGGCTCATTCACAAGCTTTCACAAACAATTTCATCATTGACTTGTTATTTAGTTATTGGACGAGGTGGTGAGCAAATTTCGAGACTGCAGGCTGAATCTGGAGCCAAAATCCAAATGGCACCTGACAGTGCAGGCCTTCCTGACCGTACTTGCACAATCACTGGCTCTAGAGAAGCAATAGGGTAAGTACTTACATAATTTTAACATTTCTAATTGATTTAACATTTCATTATCATTGTTTTACCTTCTTTCAGTCGAGCACGTGAACTGATCATGAACATTGTTCAGACTCGTGGTGGACCCAGAGATGCAGGACCTCCATCAGTAGAATCTTTAGGTGGACAACATTCTGTGAGTATCGATCTCACCTTAGCTCCCAATGTAAGTTTAATTATTCTATGTCACACTCTGCATACATTAATTGTCTTCATTTAAACAGGTTGAAGTTATGATCCCTGGCCCTAAAGTTGGATTAATTATTGGTAAAGGTGGAGAGACTATCAAGCAATTGCAGGTAAAGCTGTAGACATAGATTGTTTCTTGGTTTCATCAATTGTAAACACTTTTATGATGCTTTTACAGGAGAGGTCAGGAACAAGAATGGTTGTTGTTCAAGATGGCCCTCAACAAGAAAACGAAAAGCCCCTTCGCATCTACGGCGACCCTCAGAAAGTTGAGCATGCGAAACAACTTGTGTACGACCTTATCGCCGAGAAGGAAATGGAAGTCTCCGTAAGTCTAGCATTTGTTCTTTGTTTTATTACGTCGCGCGTATGGTTCTCCTACGTTCAATCACAAATTTCAAACAGCAGTTTCAGTGCGTAGTCGTAATTTGTAACTCGATTGCGCTCCAAGCGACCCCGTCTCTTCGGTTGAATTTATCGTGGGCTTCGCGTCTACTGCCCTTTGAATGAATGGCGATACTCGTTTTCTTATTTTGTTGATGACAACAATTGCTTGCGGCGTCTTTGAGTTTGAAACTTGCGATTGGAGATGTGAGACATCAAAACGTTGATGAATTACAGCTACTTAGGATCGTTCGTGTGTAGTAATTGAGGCCAAATTTCTCTATGACACTAGGCCTTCAGTCGAGGACAGAGGTTTGGTAGTTATGGAGGAGGTGGGCCGCAGCAAACTATCGAGGTATTTCGTTCGTCTATGTCTGTGCACGTATTTCTACACTTTCTTTTTTTAAAATCAAAATTCACTACTACTACTTTTCTTTGTTCCTTATTAAAAAAAATCTCTTTCTTTTGGAAGTCTTATTTTTTTACTCTTTAATCGTCTCTTTTCTGAAATTCATGGCCCACTCAACTTGGTGATGGGTTTCTTAATTTGCTCCTTCCCTACCCTATAACCTTGCGCCTCGCGTTGAATCAAATCCCTATTCCCTGGGTTTTTGTTAGTTTGTGTGTCAAACATTCATTCAACGGGGCAGTGTAAAAACTACCGAAAACATTTTTGGGAACTCGAGTGGAATTAGTGTTAAGGGTTCGCTTGTCCTACCCTGCTTCAGGTGGCAGTGCCGCGATCGGCTGTCGGTGTTGTAATTGGGAAGAACGGCGAGATGATCAAGAAGATCCAGAACGAAACAGGAGCCCGAGTTCAGTTCCAGCAAGGGCGAGACGACAATCCCGAGGAACGGATGTGCGCGCTGACAGGCACCATGAACCAGATCGAGGACGCCAGACAACGCATCGAAGAACTCATTGAATCTGTATTGGTAGTGCACTTAATAATGTGCTTTAACTTCATAAGATTTTTAAAACAAAAAGCCTTAGTTATTTAATTTTAAAAATGTTATATAAAGTTTTGAGTGACATACGGCAATGACGAGATGTCAACTTTTTCTTCTTTCCATGTGTTGGGGGAGTCACAGGCGCGCGATAGCCAGATGGGGAGGGGCCGGGGTCGAACTGGAGGAAGCACTGGTGGAAGCAGCATGAATGGAGCTCCTTACGGACGAAGCCCTGGCGGTGGAAGCTCAACAGGCGGTGGTGGATGGGGAGAATATGGACCTGGAGTGGGCCGAAGTGGACCAAGCATGGGAATGGCCCGTAACGGACAGGACAAAGTCGAATACCAATTTCTTGTTCCTTCCACCAAAACCGGAATTATTATAGGCAAAGGTATTATTATTACATTCTTTTCCACCTGGTTGACATGTTCTTTATCCTCGATTTTCTTTGGTTTCGCAGGAGGAGAAACAATCAAGCAAATCAATCAGCAGTCCGGAGCGTTTTGTGAGCTTGATCGGAGGCCTCCCCCTAATCCAAATGAAAAGATCTTCATCATTCGAGGGTCGCACGAACAAGTTGAGCTTGCTAAGAGGATGATCAGCGAAAAACTGGGATTGGTAAGCTTACTAATTGATTACTTTTCTTTTGGATTTCGTCCTATTCTGGCACGGGAGCCATTGGAATTTTGAACACAATTTCGTGTCAAAATTTGGCTCCGTGTTGCAAAATCAAATAAACAGCAGAAAGTACTGACCGGCTATCAAAATAAAATTGGATAGTTGGTAATCGGATTTCGAGCTACATTCGATCTAAAAAAAAACTAATCGACATTCTTAGCTGTTAATTGAAATTTTCCTCTCTTACCTTTACTAATCTGTATTTTAATGAATATAGGGACCAATGGGCGCACCGCCAACACAGTACCCACTGGGACAAAATCAGACTGCTGGGGCGTACGCAGCTCAGGGCTGGGGAGCAGCCGCTTACCAACAGTGGCCTGGACAACCCAACGACCCATGTAATAAAATTAACATTTGTTGCTTTCTCTGAATTTTACAGCTAAATCGATTTTATTAACATAGCTAAAGCGGATCCAAACGCCGCAAATGCCGCCGCGTGGGCTGCCTATTACCAACAGCAGCAGTTCTATCAGCAACCGGGAAGCGGCGCACCTTCAGCCCAAAGTGGTAATCCTGGACAACCTGAAGGCAACAGCGGTATGCTTATCCTTGTTGGTTTATGTTGAACATAATTGGACTAATGGTATTTTTTTATTCCCATTTCATAGGGAGTGTTCCTGTAAATCCTCAAACGGGACAACCCGATTATACGGCCCAGTGGATTCAGTACTATAGAAGTATTGGAGCCATGAAAGATGCGGAAGCCCTTGAACAACAACTGAAAGCCAGCAAGGTAAATGTACATCTTATTACAAGATGTTAATTGTCGGTTCTCGTGACTTTCTCGTTGGATCGAACCCGGCTTCATCGGTCGATTCAACGGTTTTTTCGTTTCGACCTCGTGAACACGTGAAGCTAAGTAGCTCATTTTTTCTTGTTTATTGTAGGGTATGGGAAATGCAGCAGTATCAGCGGCTCCAGCAGCTGCTCCTGCGGCGGCGCCAACCCAAGACTATAGCGCACAGTGGGCCGCCTACTATCGTTCGATTGGCAAGATTGGGGAAGCGGAAGCCATCGAAGCCCAGGCCAGGTTGAAGCAGGTAAGAAAGACGTTTGCCCTTTGCATTGTATGAATTTGGTATTCACGAATGTTATCACGAAAGAATCTCTACCGTTATCATGGAGGTTTTTGGGTTGTGAATGTGAAAGGCTGATGTCTCGCTGGTGTCGGCCGTTTGTTGTTATGCTGCTTGTTTGACCGATAAAGTTGTAATTTCCCAGAATGCACAGGGCGGTCAAGGTCCAGGTCAAGCTGGATCAGCTGCTCAGTACGGTGCCTATCCTGGCGCTGGATCTGGAGGTAGCGCCGCTGCCGCGGCTGGTTACTACGGAGGACAGCCGGGCGGCGGACAACCTCAAGGCGGAGCAGCAGCTTACGGCTACCAGGGGTATGGAGGCTATGGACAAGCTCCTTCTGACGGACAATAGCAGGAAACAACAGTGGTAATATCTCCGCCTGCAACACTCTTCCTTTGGAATCGTACATTACAAACTGCCTTTGTTTATATATAGTGGTTTGCTGCAAGCTGGTAACAATAGATCGTGTCTTCTCATCGATGTTCACATAATCCAACGTGTCGAAAAAAATGCGTCATGTTATTCTTTTTTTTTTCTCCACTCTACTCTCCATCCAATCCTATTTTAATGTCTGTTGGTTGATGGGCTTGTGTTTTTATTTTTGATTGGGTTCCTCTTCCTTTGGTTTTTTTCCTTGATACCAACCTAAAGCTCAGACTAACGTAGGAAAAGGAGAAGGCAAAGTACACACAGTCGTCGGAAATGTGCTATTCTGTCTTTTACATGTTTGTTCATTTTTACCCCGCCCCATTACTCTCCGCTTAATCTGCCCTCCTCCCTGATTCCCGCTGTTCATTTGTTTCGATATTTGAAACTGATCCAGTGTCATTCGAAATCTAACAATCCACCAAGGTCGAGAAAACACGCTACCCCTCCTCAGGTCATTTGAGTCCAGTCTTATAAGCTGAGAAAATAATTTTTTTTGTCTTGGTTCATTCGAGATAACACGTTTGCATTTTTCTCCACTATATTGACGATCCAATATTGTTGCCATGTTGAAGAGACTTTTTAAAGATACCTGTCTTTTGCTGCTGCTGCTGATGATGTTGCAACAATCCGATGTCCGTGAGTTTTTCTTTTTCTCAAAACGAGGAAGTAATGTGTCCATGATCGTGAGTTTGTCCCCTTCTCGCCCACCCTCGCCCTTGTCTTGAGCTGACCTCTTATTATAACCCGCCTCAAATTCCCCATCTTCTTTGTCCGTTGATATAACGAGTAGAACATTATTTAAACAAACTCCCTAAACTTTTCTTCGTACTAGGTGTAGGCTCATTTAGAAATTTCAGTTAAAACGATGGTGGATGTCAATTATGTCAAAACTTAAAAGATAATTTTTGGGGTTCAATTTTGAAAATACCTGTCTTAAGCATACTAAAAAGAAAAATCCATGGTTTCATTATTTAGTGTCTTGTGTGCACGTTCGCGTATTTTGACAACTGGTAGTAAGCTAAAAAGACAAATAACCATAATTGGATTGTAGGGCCTTCATCTTATTGATTCCAATCTCCCGATATCTTCTGCTGGTTGATTTAGATGCTTAAAGTCTGGGAGATGGTGTTAGGGTGACTTGGGTAACGAAAACCTGGTGACCTTTTTTGAGTTTTGAAAAATGTAATCTTTGCTTCTCTGATGAAAAGCATATGGCATAGCTTCCCTCACATAATCCCATTTCTATACCCCTGGCCCTGATTTTTCTGATTTTGATCTACACTGGATGGATGTTTTGGTTTCTTTTATTTTGAACTATTATTGATTTTGATGGTCTGTAAACACATGATCGTGTTGTTTTCATCGACGATAGAATCAAGAATTTTTGTGTTAGGAAGATCCACTTGAGAAAGATACCCGTGCAATTTGGGCTGGGGAATACGCCAGTTGTAACTTCGTCTTTGAGAAAAAAAATAATTTGTGCGATCCCGTTTGATGAAATTTGAGAGCAAAAAGGGTTTATTGATGATGACATTGATATAATGCGAAGGGTTTGTCCTCTTGTTTTTTTTTTAATTATTAATTAATCTTGCAATGCCGTGATCTATTATTTTTCCTGTCAAAGTAACTCGAAATCATTTTTGTTCGTTTTTTAAAACTGCTGCTGCAAAAAAAGAAACTCCGGGTCTCAAACATTTGAAACGTTGAAAAAAGAAACAGTCTGGTTGCGCGTGATCAACAGTATGTCCTTGTATTGTCCATGTGAAATATCTTTGCAAACATAACGTTAGGAAAAAAGGAAACCGTGACCGTCAAATTTTACTCCCGTGCTGTTCAAATTGACTCGTGCGCCCTCGCCACCGACTTGATTTTGATTTATTTTTTGAAGTGATGATGACTCGATATCCCGCGCCTCCTTTCTCATCAATCCCGTAATCCACACGCTGTACAGATTTAAATCATTGTACTTTGCAAACGTCATATTTTGATTCTGTGACCTATCTATAGCGATGAAGAGAATTGCCAATTTGTTTAAGGAGGATGACATTATTGGAAACGCGGGCCAATTATTGAGTGTTTATTCTGTCGTCTTAACGCCCCTCTGCTGATATCTAACGGATTTATCAATGAATTGCCGTGCATACCACCAAAATGAGAGTGTACAAACGAAAAAAACCCATGCCCATGCCGGATCTTTCAAAAATTTGTAACATCTCGTCCGATTTTGAAAGTTAAACATTTTTTCTTACCGCCACCCATTTCCCTCAGACAGTCCTGTCAAAGTCTTCTCTCTCCCAATAGAATTTCGGTTTTTTTACTATTCATGATTTTTTTTTTATCAACAAAACCATTTGCTGTGTCTCTTCAGTGTTTGAAAAAAATCTGCGTGTCCATCTATGGTCTATTTTTTATTGGGTCGAATTCTTACAAACTGATCGTTAATTAAAACAAAAAAAGGTAATAAAAATGCTTTGTAATAGTGCAGGAACTTAAAAGATACAAAAATGTTTTCCCACACATTTTTTGACATTTTCTTTTGTTCTACAGTAAAAACGGGGCGTTTTAACTACAGCTTGTAGCTAGGAATTTTAACTGACAGTAGTTGCGCATTGGTGACAGGGTGGAATAATTTCTCAGACTGACAGCAGAAGTTCTGGTTGTCACCTCAAAAGAGTTCATAACCGAAGTGAATCTTTTCTTTTCTCAAAAAGAAAAAAAGGAGCTTTTGTTTACCTTCGTTTTGTGGTTAAGCATGGCTGCATTTGGCTGGCTGCCGACTGCCTTTTGTCCGTAAGTTAATGTCAGTTCCTTGACTTTTCAGTTTTCATAGAAAACAAATGGCAGTAGGAGTTAACAACAAGGTCTTCTATGATTTTTCCGGTAAAGAAAAAAACTAATCGTAACTTCGTATGCCAAAGATGTTTTCGTTGACAAGAGCAAAGTTTCTTACGGATTTCTTTGCATAATTTTGCATATATAAATCGGTTGTTGTCCAAAATTGGTCAGCTTGTGCGAAATTTCACGAGAAGAGCCCCATCGTTCAAGTATGTGTTTTTTGCCAACTTCCTTGTGCTGTTGTTTTCTGTGTGTCGGGAAATCACATGCTTACCATCCAACGAGGTATTCCTATGGGATTTTCCTTCTTGGGATGCGGAACGGTACGGCAACACCCTTTCGGGAAAGTCTTATCTAATGTCCGACCAAGCAAGAATCTACACATTTCTTTATTCGGCATTAATCACACGTTCGTGAGCACCGCGGATCAATATCGGGGTGTGAGTTGGAACGGTTGAATGCGGCTTTTGAAACTATTGGTTACGTGATGACCAGAACTGTAGGTTTACGCAACACGGGATGGAGAGAAGGTATTTTTTGTAAAGGAGGCGTGACAGAGCGTCTTGTATTATCAGCTTGAATTTCGAAACGGGCTTTCACTTTTATTTGAACTGTAATCCACGACGACGACCCCCCATTTTGGTCGTGTTCGTTCCGCCGACTAAAAAAATCGATTCGTAACTGCACATTTGCGGTTCGCCATACGGAACAACGTCAGTTGGGCTGTTTTATTTTTTTGTGTGCTCGCCCGACACAGCTCCGTAATGTGACCCAATTATAGAAGAAAAAACCATCATGCGGTGTTCCCGATTGACACCTTTCGAACGCCGTTTTCCCTCTGCCAAAAAAAAAAACAGCAAAATGAGGTTATGCGATCCCATCAAGAATATCATCGCCAAACTTGGAGACGACTGCTACCTCTGCATTGCTAATTAACGGTAGTAGTGTGCCCTTGGCAATTACGGAAGTTATTTCACGTTTAGTTGCTCAATTATCCATAAAGGGCAATCACAATCCTTTGGAGGCTTGGTGGCTAGGGAACAAGAGTGAAGCCACCAGCAGCAGCAGCCAAAATGCGACGACAGGAATGTTTGTCCTATTAGTCAAAACAAGGCCCTTGTGGGACGACAGCTCTCGGATCTGCTGCAGCCACAAGGACTCGCTTCTGTTTTGTTTTGCATTTTCCACGTCGTATTTACCTCGGCAAGGTATATAACAGCGGTCGTTGCAGTAGTACTATATATAGTGTAGTAAGCTTCAGCCTTAATTATGACAACATTTCGTAGAGTCGACAATAAAAACGAAAAGATGCTTTTACAACAACAACAACATCATTAAGGCCGCGTATACAAAAGTAACTCATCTACCTTCCCCTGTCATCACACGCGCTGATGATGGAAGTCGTTGATTACATCTATATAGACACACACAATCGTGAGCAGGAAACGATGGAACGAAAAGTCGGTGGGAGGAAAGAAGAGGCAAAACAAAACGCCAAAGAAGAGAATTATTTCCATTTTGGCTTCTTGCTTGGCTTCTTTTTGTTTTGCTGTTGTTGTTGTTGTTTGTGTGTTGTCTGTGTCTGTGTGAGAATGGTAGGCAGTTCCGGCGCCGTCCTCCTCCATCCTCTTTACACACGTATTTCTAAATTTTCCACCTATAAGGGAAAGAGTGAAAGACTCCCCGTCGATCGGTTATTTACTCCAATAGAATCGAATCGACTGACGGAGATTTTGGTGTGTGTTTTTCTCTTCACGGGCGTTGCCCTAATAAATTGAGACTCCGAAATCCACTCGACTGAATCGAGGGGGATATATTCGTTGCTCTTTTTCTTCTTCTTCTTTCTTCCCTCCTATATCTCCTCTGGCCCATCTATGGGCCTGGGAGGATGCCTACCACTAACGAGCACGAGATGCCGAGGGAATCTTGTATATATCTCATCTTCTTTCCTTTCTTTGGTTCTTCTTCTCTAGATGCCCACCCGATCGTTTTTCGTTTACCAACAGCTGAGGTTTCTAGTGGAACATTTGCTATAAAAAGAAAACCACGGTTTTTGTTGTTGTTGTTGTTGTGTGTGATGTATCTAACGACGATGGTGTGATAATGAAACCTTCTTTCCGTGTGCCGTCGATTGTGAAATAACTTTTCTCGCGATACGACCGAAGAAGAAGAAGAAGAAGAAAAAAAGGTTTCATTCCGAACTCGATACTATACTCCGCCGACGTTGTCGTCCGGAGGGTCACGCATGAGCTGCTCCAAGTTCTAGTGCCCAGCAGTCCGAAACAACAGTCGGGCGAATACAAGGGAGAAAAGGAAAGAGAGAGAGAGAGAGAGAGAAGAAGAGAGAGAGAGAGAGAAAACACGAACCCCTCCCCAGCACGGACCATACGGAGCTCCGTCTTCTTCGTCTTCTCGTCCAGTCGGCTGCTAACCTTCACCTGAGCCAGGTACACTAAAATAACAATCTCTCCAGCCCTGCTGGAGCGAGTTCTCCTTTTTATCCGTGTGTGTGCGCGAGCATCTCCCTTTTTTGGTCTCGTTCTCACATTTAAAACCTTCGGCTGCCGCAGTGTGTGTTTGGGGTCTCCGCGTACAAGTCGACCATCAAAGACTCTCTACATCAGTTTCCTAAGAAAAAAACTTTCAAAAAGAAGAGAAAAAAAAACCCTCATCACCACAGTCCGGTTGAGTGAGTTTTGCGCGACATTATCTCCCATCGATTTATCGATGCGACGTGACTGAATCTCTCAACGTTGGTGCGCGCGCTTGTCAGTGGGTAGTCGAGCCAAAAACGTGATTCTTTTTCCTTCTTCTTCTTCTTCTTCTTCTTCTTCCTCGACTGCGGAAAAAAACAGGTCCGACCTCTTGGGCGTCTTTTTCTTGATCTTTTTCTCTCTTTCAAAAAAAAAAAAAGAGCTCGTTAACAAGGACGCGCCAGCACTTAGGTGATGAAGAGAAAACAAAACTAGTGCCGGACCCCGCAAAGAAAGAAAAAAGAGAAGGAAGACGCGATGCAAGTCGACGAGACGAGTCTGTGGGTTTTTTAATTCATTCAGAACAGTCATCAAACGGCGACCCGACCCGACTCTTGTGTTGTAGAAGCAAAGGGCCGAGGGAAAACACTGTAATCGAAAAACCATCAGAATCGTGGCTCCGCTGCTGCTCCTTGTGCTGTTGCGGTTCATTCAACTCTTCTTGATGGTCGCGGCTTTTGTGTTCGCCCGATCCTCGACGACTTTTTAGCCTTCTTCTTCTTCTTCTTCTTCTTCTTTGCTCACCCTCGAGTGTGGGGCGCCGGCTCGTGAGCTCTACAATTGTCTTTTTATCAGATCGACAAAGAACAGAAGGTTAGTTGAAAACCCGAAAAAAGAAAGAAGAAACAAAACAACTCAAAAAAAGAAAAAAAGGCTCGCGGGTCAAAACCGCTCACGATGGGAGCATCTGGCGTCGTCCTCATCATCTGTCGGTTGCGTGTAGCCGCCAAGGGAAAGTGCCGGTGAACGCTACCAGCCGATTCGACCCGAAGACCGTCTACTGAAATATATAGGAGAACTTAAAAAAACCGCGGGCTTTGCCGAATTATTTCAACAACAACAACCAAGGAGAAGACTACACAAGAGTTGCTTTCTGGGTGTTGTCCTCGAGTGGATTCGATTACCATCAGGCAACGTTGATGGGCGACCACCACCTCTTCAAGACATAACTGCTACGCAAAGCGAAAGTGTACGATGTAACGAACTAATGTCACGATTGAAACTGTAATGAGTGACTCTTGACCCCTTCTCGCGCGCCTTTTTTGTTTCCCACAAGAAAAAGAAGACGAAGACTTTGGTTCACTTTCTCATCGTAACCCAACAGCAATAGCAGAGAGGAGAATGTCGTCGGCAAATCGCACGGTGGAAAGATCCACCGCCAAAACATCAACAGCCACTATCATCAAAATGACAGATTGGGTAAGTGCCCTTCACTTTTCCTTGCAGCGGCCCGCGTTTTCATTAAACCCTAGTATTAGTCGGTAGGCTAAGGCTAGAGCAACTCGAAAGGAAGGTCCTAGAAAAATTTGGGTTGTAACCCCTTGCTACTGCTGTGCGCGCCGTCACCTCCTGGTACCCCACCCCTCTCTGTCTCTATCGGTGTTTTGTCGACTTGTAAGTTTTCGTGTGAGCCGCGCAACCCCGACGAAAAAGAGGCTAATCAATAACGCGACAAGAGAACCGGCCTCCTATCTCGCTCTCCTGGAAATTATTCACCGTCCTAACTCATTAATAACTAAGGATTCCCCGGAATCGAAATGTCGGCCAAATAGGCTAAGACTGCACTACGGTATATCTAGATATATATAGATGATAAGAGGAAGGCATTAATGTTGAACGTTGTTTTCCGTGTGGACTACTTGTGCAGCAGATCTATAAACTCGTTAGTAGAACTCCAAGGCGATGCGCTACTTGATGCGCAGCGGCATACTTGGAATTGTCCCGAATGAAGGCTCATTAAGACCTTCGTGAAAATTTCCACAAAAGAAAAAAAAAAGAGGCCTGCACAACAGGAAGATATAGAAGAAAAACGAGTTGGATTGTTATCAAATCGAGGTTGAAAAACCAACAACAACAACAATCTTTTTAATCTAATAGGAGTAGCCTCCACCTTTCTTAATATAGAGCGTATTATACGAGGAAAGGGGGTGTGTGCCGGACAGGAATACCTGGAATCTCGGGCACCACCAGCATCTCGCTCGCCACTTAATATATTCGACACGACAAGGCAACTAGCTGCAACAAGAGCAGGAGCAGCACCCTCGTGCCTTTGTCACACACAAGCACACATTGTGGAAGCCATTAGCATAATAGAATCTGCCGAAATCCAGTCGGTTGGTTCACGCTTCTTCCTCTCCCCTCAGGGCCACTAAAAAAATGAACGATCCGGATTGCGTCTCAACCCGCATTCATCCGTGCGTTATGCGTTTACCCGTGCGGAATGTGTGACACAATGTCTCCGTATTATCACAAGGGAGCTGATGGAGTGACATACGGGGCTTCTTTAGTTTAAAGTTTTTTAAAAGGAAAAAAAATAGAGAAAAAAAAAAAACACATATCTCTTGGTCCACAGCATATGTGTCGGGTCGTTCACGAGATGTATATTTTTTTTCTCCATCACGGCGCCCGCACACGGTCGCTACGCACGCACGGGTCCGTCTGTTGGCTGCAGCAAGTGGCCTTGGAGCGCTCTCTATTTCTCTTTGCTCTCTCCCCTCCCAACACTGACTGACTGACTACAAATAGTAATTATCGAATTGTGTTTATGCATATGAATGGGGAACTTTTTTTCGGATACTATATTTCGTTGTCGAGGGGAAAAGAGTCTCCCGGAGAAGAAGAAGAAGAAGAAGAAGTTGTCCTATCAATCAATCGCATCCCCTCCTGTCAGGACAGATGGGGAAGTTGTGCTGGAGAGTTAAACTTTTTTGATACATTTTAGGATTAGTTTTAGCTACTTAAGTTCGTGATGACCGTTCCGTTCGGTACCCTTCACGGTCAGGTAAATTCCGATTGTTGTTGGGTTCTACCGAGAAGAAGAAGAAAAAGAAAATAACAAGAAGAAGATTAGGACGAGTATAAAACACTTTCGGGATCGCTCGACCGAGAAAAGCGGCTAACTTATAGCCATCACTTATAATACTGTTTATTATGAGGCTTATTTTCTTCGGTATTTTTCTTCTAGTAACTTTGTAAACTGAGTTTGTGTTGTTCCCGAGACGAAGATTGTGTCCTCGTCCTTTTTTTCTCTCTCTCTCTTGGGGGTTGGACCACGCCAAAGACTTTCCCGTATCCCTTTTGTTGCATTTTTAACGATCGGTTCGTTTCTCTGGAAAATATGTGTGTAGTAGGGAACCGGCCGTCAAGTCTCTGCTCAGCGAAAAGGAAAAGTTTTCCTTCCATGAGATAAGTATGGGGAGAATATCACCCTATTGTTATAGACGTCCGATTCGCCTCATTTTAACACATTTCCAAACGGTCGTAAAATGTAATTTACTTAGTCATCCCCACGATACTACTAATACTACTTTAGACCGTACGCACGACACGTCAGCAGCAGGTAGAACCAGGTGTAGTACGACCAGTCCGCGGCTAGGAAAAATGTGTTCCATCTTTCCTAAAAATAAACTCTGTTCAACCTCACGCCCATGACCATATACAAGAATAGAAAACGCGATCCGGTTAAATACTGAATTAGCATGATACGCAATTAAAAAGAGAGTTTTCTCTCCTTGTTTAGTCTGGAACTAGCGTCAAGGGGGGATTTGTTTCACCAACTGGGCAACTTTTTGTTGTTGTCACCCGATCAGGAAGGCATTGAGTATCATTCGTACCTGACGAAAAGGTCAAACTCTTGATCGAAAGTGGAGCAGGTCGACTTGATAAGCCGTTATTAAAAGCACGTACGTGACGATCTATTTACATATGAAATAGCCAGGTAGCGAACGAGAGAGAGAGAGGCGACGGACACAGAAAACTCGTTTGAATTGACCGAACAGGTGGCATAGCATCGTCATCGTTTTTTTCCCCCTTCCGTACAGAAGCAAACAACTAACGAGCATTGCGAGGCCCAAACCATTTTCAGTGTGACGAACGGCTCACGACCGACGAGACGATGCCAACAATTAAGGCCGAGGGACCTTGGATGTCAAAAATCATTTGAACTGTGTGTGCTGTGCCGTCTCTACCTGTCTTCATCATCACGTACCGTCCTGTGTATTGACGTGGAAGCCCTGGGTGTGTATAGACTCTTTTCTTCTGTGTGGACGTTTATGTCTTGGAAGTTTTTCATTTTTGATGATATGGGACGCCCTTGGTCTTGACCGGCAGTCATCACACACAGCCAGGGCTAAATAGAAAAAAGAGAGATGACACGTTTCGTGCTGCTCCGCACTGCGTGATGATGACCAGAAAAAAAGCGCGTCAGCTGTTTTCATAGCTATAGCGAATCCGTAATGACGGTCTCGACGACGGCTCCCGAAGGCCAAAACACGGGAACAACACGGCCGCTATCCTGGTGTACCTTAGTAGTAGAGACAGATCGGGGCGATATATTATTACCATTATTTCTGCGTCGTTAAAATGGACACACAGTAGACAACGTCTATAGACACAGAGAGAGCAGGGTCCAGCTGATGATGATTCGAGTCAAGTTTGGTAACGACCAGGGCGACGGGTCGGCGCTTCTGTAGCGCAGACCCTACCTGGACTATAGTTGAGGGAGAGCAGAGTCATAAAGAATCAAGAAAAAAGAAAGAGCCAGAGAGCCAGAGAGAGAGAGAGAGAGAGCTGTTTATTGTATGCATCAACTCCTGCCGTGAATCTTTAGCTGCTGCTGCCTTCGGGAATCAACTTTTCTCGCAGCCGCTTCTGGTGCTGCTGCCTTCACCTTGAAATGGGTAAAAAGAAAAAAAGAAAGGAAAAGGGGAATAACTTTTGAATTTTGATTCAATCCCGAAAGCACTATTCAAATGCCTTTGCCCCCTCCTATTATATAAACACACGGGCAGCACCACACAAGACAACAAACGCACTTTTTTACAAATATGGACGTCTTATCAATATGTATAGAGGCTCCGCAGCAGCAGCAGTACACGGAGAAACTGCATAAGCATATTTCTGGCCCCGGCTCCGACGCGCGGCCGCAGTACAAGAGATTGAGTTGTGTATGAATAATGCGCGTTGGTTTTTCTCTTTCGGTGCCGTGTCATTTCATTTATCTTTCTTCTTCTGCCGCCGCCAGAGTCCAATACGGGAACCGCCACTCGCTGCCGCCGCCGCCACCGTCATCCGGATGGATTCGACCAGTCGGGTCGAACGCCGTTCGCCGGTCATATCTAACCTGGACGAGGCGCGACAAATGATCGCCAAACTGACGGAGCGCAATAACGCGCAAGGTCACCTGCTCCAAGCTTGGAAACAACGTCTCAAACAACAGGTTCAGTCTGTTGTTATTGTTATTGTGTGAGCGACCGAAAATAACCACATCACGTGGCCTAACCTCGGCTTTTACCTTTCAGAACGAGATGCTATTCGGACTGCATCGGGAAAGAGAGGAGCAAATGCGGTTGTTGACCTCGCAACTCCTCCTCTTGGAAGCCAATCTACGCGCAAAGCAGGGAAAGATTGATGGGTTACTGAACCAGAGAGACCGGATCATCAGCGGTCAACAGGAGACGATACGGACACTTGAAAGAGAGTTGGATCGTTTCCGAGCTAATTGTCATCCATCCGTCGAACAACAGCAGACGGTGGTCGCCGCCGCCGCCCAAAGGCCTCAATCTCTTCCGCTAGTTGTTACGTCCAGCAGCAACGGCGGCACGGAAGGCCATCAAATGTCGGAATCGGCGCCGGAATCGACGACGACTCCAACCGAGCGGAATCACTCGCAAGGTTCTAGCCGAGAAGTTCGTGTTCTCGGCCGCGAACAAGGAGACGAAAGCCTCGACGACAGCGATAGCGCCGTCGTTATCGATGACGACCACAGACATTCGCCCACTTTCGCTCAAAATTCACAGGTAAATTCCAACTCTCTCTTTAGTCTCTCTCTGCTTGTCCGTTTTTGTTGTTATTACGCACCTTAAATAGCAGCGAACAGCGCATTATGAAAATAGGTATTCTTTTTTCTGCTTTTTTTTTACAATTCGTAAAACCGTCTCTAATCGGCTGTTTTGGCGCACCATCATCGTCAAGTTGATTGCGCTGCGGCAGCTGAGCGCATCGATCGAAATTCTCTTGGGGGCCGCCGCCCGGGGAAAATTAGCTATGCCGAAAGAGAAAGGTTGTGCGCTCAATGATGGATGGTCAATGACGACAGCAGCAGAAGCATAACCGACCTTATGCTGAAGGTCAAAGTCTCACCTGCCTTGTAGCTTCGAAGTTAGAGCCGATGCGGGCTTTCGCTGGCTCTCTCGCTCCACCGAGCATAAAATCAAACAAACACGTCAAGTCTCTCTCAGCAGAGCCAATGTAGACACCGGTTTCTGCAAATCAATGCAGATTAAGGGGCTTGTCGCTATGTTATTTTTATTACGGTAAACCAGAGTGCATACTACTCAGCCAACAGGTTCACAAGGATAGAAATCAAACAACAAAAGAGAAGCCTCTCGCCTGTAGTGTGCGTAGTCATTCCTTCCAGGCTCCGATCGTATCGATTTTCGGCGATTGCCCGCGCCGTCCCATATTTATTTCGATGATGTTATTCATTCTGGATGATTAACTGAAATCCTGCGGGCTATCCATCAACCTCAACGGTGAGTCACGACGCATATTCCATCAAGTTCAACAAGGCCAGGTGACCAAAACGATATACGAAAAACCAGTAGGGCCAGGAAAAGACGAAAGGAAAACTTGTATAATGGAGAAAAAAAAACAAGACAATCCTTATCTGTTTGTATACCCAAAAAACAAAGAAGATTCATAATCGTGAGCGACTTGTGTCTCTCAGGCTGTGGGGGTGGCCCCATATCTCTTTAATGGCTGACAGCAGTCTGCGTGTGCTCGCAGTCAGCCCAGAGAGAAAGTGAAATGTTTATGATGATTTTTCTTATAGTCTCTTTGTGAGTGGAAGTAGTCTTGGGAAGGATATAGTCTAGTCGTTTTCTTGTTGGTTATACGACTTACGTGTATAGACGCGTACGCCAGTCGCGGCCGGAGAGCGTGACATTCATTTGCATGAGGGGGGCCCAGCACTTTATGATGGACGCGGTCGTGCAGATGTTATAATGCCACATCATTATCCGACCATATCCCACCCGACAACGTCGAATACTAGTCGGAACAAAAAGGCTTTCGAAAAAGAGAGAGAAAGAGAGAAAAAAAAATCGGAACACGAAACGTCAGGGGAAAACAGTCGGGCTGGATGCTCGACAATAACATCTCCATGTACGTACGTACGTTAGTACCTTTATCGTCCAAAGTGGACGACGTCAGAGCTGGATGAAAATAGCTAACGTTTAGAAACACTTAGCTGCGTTCGACCCACTAGCATACTGTGCAATATCAATAGTAGTCATCTGACAATGAAGGCCCTTGTGTATTGTGCGGTTAGCCTTTGTCATTCTACCCTATTTGGCCAAAGAGTGGCAGGCCATTGTGCCGTGTATCTTTCTGGCGTCACGTTTGACAGTTTGGTGGTCCACTTGTTATACAAGCATTAAATTCTATTGTCCTCTAAATGCTAAATTTGGAACAGCAGGTCAGAGTGATACGGAGCATATCGGACGTCGTGGACTCGACTAGAGCCAATCTCAGTTTATTCAGGGAGAAACAACAACAGCAGAAGCAGCCTGGAATTCTCAAGTCGACTCGGCTGGTGCGCAATCACCAGAGAAGGGTCATGTTCCTGCAGCCGGAAGAGCCGGAAGTTGAAGAACAAGAGGAAGAAGAGTTGGAGGAAGACGGGTCAGTGGGCAGCAGCAGCAGCGACGATTCGCCGTTCAATAAACGCGGACACAAAACTTTCCTAAGAGGTTCCTTCGAGCGGATGCCGATTCACCAAGATTCCAGCGGGAGTCGCGGTTCGGGCCTGTCGTCTTCATCGCTCCGTCTCAACGCTGCCAACTGCAGTAACCATCGATCTGTCACACGGCCGCGTGACGTCAAATTCAAAAAGAATAATAAATGTTCAACGTCATGGAAACCCTCGCCGGTCGATGGTCATGGATGTTCACCGACGGCGACGACTATCGTAACAGCGTCCGGGAATCTGGAATTTCAAACATCCTTCTCGCACCAAGTTTGAGATAAAACTATGGAGGCAGAGACAGAAAAACAAGTAAAACGTCCCCTCATTCCACTCGCATTCTGTGTTATTGTTGCACGCAAACGTCGCTGTAGACGACGGCATTCACATCATGTTTGACCACGGTGAAATGCGAACAAAATCCCGTATGATATTGGACATCAAGTTTTTTTAAAAAGAAAAACTGAAATAAAACAGGCTCATTGGATTGCAATCTCACGTTTTGAAAGCGGATATACTTGATATTTTTCTTGTGTGTGTTGCGTTAATATTGTAGACGACCTTGCCGCTAAAACGAGAAAATTTTTTGTTTTTTGTTTCAAATTTGGAAAAATGTGCAGACCACTCCACTTTGCACGGCGTGAATTTCACAAGGAACAAAGTAAAAAATCTTTTATTGGCTAGTAAATTTTGATGATAGTGATGTCGGCGGCAACATGAGTCAAATCAACTTAAGAGATTTAGAGGCCGCCTTGTAGAGTGAGAGGGAAGGCGCGAGCGCGCGCCCGCACCGTGTTTATATATATAGCGAATATGTGCCCGTCTCTTGATTGTATTATAAGTTTATAACTGTATGGCAAACCCCCTGAAAATAACAACAAAACGTGTTTGTAACTTTTTGGTTGTGCAAATAAAATATCCTCTTTTCTCTCCAGCGTCAAAGTTTACGACTGTCTGCTGCCGATGCTAAAACACTGGCGACTGCCCGATTGTTTTGATTACAGGTCGGTCGGGCGTGTGCGGTGTTGTGTTATTATTGCGTCAATATAAATATCAAACTATTTTCGATTCGTCTCTGCCAAATTACGTTCGACGACTCCACCGGCACTTGGTTATTTTTTTTTCTTCCAGGGGGCAAATCAAGATAATATTTTCTAATTTTTTAAAAAGGGAATGTTGTGCCAACATTCGGCAACGTTCAAGTGTCGATCGGGGCAGGGAAAGTAAACAAAGGATACATTGATGTTCCTATTGTTCTGTCCTTTTCGGTTTACCACCAACAGTTAAATAGATAAACCGCAGCAAATCACCACGAACTGCTCTAAAAAGTGCAAAGAGAAATTCGCAGAGGAACAGAGTTGGAGGCCATCTTGGACGATTCTACAGTCTACAATTCTTGAGGTTTCCCGAACCTGCAATCAACCAAAGTAGTAAGTAAAGTGATTATCGCTTCTCGAATCTGTCTATATTCCACAGTGATGTTTTTCTTGAAGTCAGTCGAGTCGGTGTTTGGCTTTTTCCCATAATCTGTAGTTACGTATAATTATGCAAAAACCCATCGGTCGATGTAGCACGTTAAACTCGAAATTTTAATGATTCGTGGACGTTAGAATAGACCAGTTTATTCCGTTTGTTTCTGGAAAACTCTGAGCAGTCACGGATCTGCTGTGATTACACAAAATCCTCTTATTCGTGTCCGGTTGTCGACCGTCAAACAGACAACATCATTTTTCTGACCAAATTATCCTAGCTGTCGTCTTCGTTCTGGGCATTTCGGTTTCATCATATCATTTCATCGTTCTGGTGAATCGACATCCTGCTGGATAACGCCGGACAGGTTGAATTTGATTTAACGGTCCGTAAAACTTGTGAGTGTTGTTGTAATGACCTCCTCCGGTCATTCAAATCTCGTCCGACAAGGTGGGCAGTCACAAAAAACTTTTGGACTTGTCCTTTGAAAAAGAGAGAGAGAGAAAAAAAAAACTTTTTTTTGTGTGACAAAAATAAAACGAGTCATAATAAATCCTGGCTGGATGGCCCCGAATATAACGTGTTGGCGTTTTTCTCTGCTACATGTCATTTGCTGATGATGTTGCAACTATCTGATGTCTTGAGGCCAAACTACCTTTTCTTCTTGTTTACGACGAACCAAACAGTCGAAACTCCGGCATTCCTTCAGGCGTGAAACTTCTTCTTTTCTCTCTTTACTTCCAACCTATTCAACTGACCTTTTCTCTGTCCAGCTCGTCCGTCTTATATTTTTTTTTATTAGCCACTTTTTGTTGGTTGTTGTTGGTTGTTTCTAGTGGCAGTAGTATAGTTGTAGTTGTTCGGAGTCGTTCAAAACGTTCTGGTTTTATCACCTCTGTTTGAAATGTTAACCGCGAGAAAAGCGTAAACTTGCAATACTGGTAGAAGAAGAAAACGAGGGCAGACGTCAATAAAACAATGGAAATCGATATTGGTGGAATCGGGATTGTGTCGGGCAAACCCGGTGAACTGTGAAGAGAGCCTAAGTCTGGAACAATGCAAACACGAATGGTATTGTAATTTCGGGTAGAAAGTCATCAGCCCGCGAAAGAAAAGAAGAAGAAGAAAAACTGGTTGCTCTGTGACGTCAAATGAAAGCATCAGCTGCCCATTGAAATTCCTTGCGACACGCGGGCACGGTTTTTTAGCGAGGCAATCAACTCGACTTGATGAGGAGTGAACGGCATTGAAAGAGGCAACAAATGATTCGAAAGGTGAAAAACTTTTTCGTCTTCTTCGAATTCGTCGTCGTTTCAAATCAGAAATACGTCTTCAGAAAAAAAAAGTTGAACAACGCCTTTCTCTTCACGTCTGCTTTGTGTCCGAGCTGTTTTGGAAAGGACGAGTTGGTCGTCGTCGTCGTCGACGATGAGAGAAAGCATTCTTTTTAGGGACAGGGTTAAAGAGCCGAGCCATCTTTTTTCTTCCCCTCTACTTTTTTTGAAAGCACGCGCTTTACCAGTCGCTTATTCTCACTGTCACGGAATTCGTTTATATATTCTTCTTGTCGGTGCAGCCCATGACGAGCCGGCCCATACGTTGTCGTGTTGGAAGAGCGCGCACAGAGGACAGCCTTGAAAAGAAGGCAGCAGCAGCTAAGAGAAACTGGGCGTAATTGAATGGTAATGTCTCGAGACTTAAATGATGCGTTAGGCGATCAGTAAAGTGACAGCACAGCTCAATCCTCTTCTTTTTCATTTTCTGCTAATTGTATTCAAACTCTCTGGGTCATCATTACTATATATGATATATTTGTTTGTACACAACGCGGGCATATCATCAATGATTATTCCACAATTTATATAGCAATCGGTATGTATAAAAGACGAGTCGAAGGTAGGCGAAATAGGAAGGGGGGTTTTTTCGTGTTGGGAAAGGAGCGAAATATGCATTTTTCTTGTCTTCTTCTTCCTCTTATCTATCCCTCTGCTGCCTGCCAGTATTCCATATACGCCGCGCGGTGCGGCGCGGGCGGAGGACCGCACTTGTAAATGTGCATGATAATGCGCACAAGGGAATTTCGGTTATTAGCATAACACGGTAGAAATGGTTTTCTACCGGTTACGATCGTTTGGGCCCAGGATATGGAAAGGCGGCGCCATGGTAAACCAATACATCTTTTTTTTTTTTGCGTCTTCTTCCAAACTAAAATGATTTTTTGGCGATCATGGCGGCGCGCCATCGAATATAAAACATTTATATATATAGATATATTTTTTTTTTGGTTTGGAGGAGTAGGAGGAGGCGTCTAGAAGAAGAAAACAATTATCCGAAGGTCCAACTTGACAAGAAGAAGAGAGAGAATGGGGAAAAAAAAGAAGAGGAATTTTTTTTTCTCTCCCGTGAAGGTTTAGGTTATTATCACACACACACACACACACAGAAAATAGACAAGTAAGAAAAGAAAGGGAATCATTTTCTTTGTCGTAGATAGAAACGTCGAGGTCGTCGAGGATCCTCCACACCACTTTCTCGCCGGATGATCACGAATATATCCTCCGAAAATGGCCATCTTTCGCTACAACGTTTTTGGAAGAAAAAAACCAACCACACACATACACAAATTCCTTCTTTTTTTTCAAACAAAAAAGAAAAAAAAATTCGTGATGAACGATTGGCCCATCATCAGAAAGCCATTCAGTTTTTTTTGTTGTTGCCGTTGTCTCGCGTTTCTCTCTAACCGAAAAAAGAATTTTTCGCAGTTAAAAAATTGTTCGGTTGATGATGATTATATTCGTTGGCTCCTTGATGGTCATCATAGGAATGGCTCGACGTAGTAGCGGACTTGATTAGTGGGATGGTGATGCAAACGGGCCGGATCGCCGGCTAAGAGTAGGGACTCGCTGGAACGGCAATTGAAGCCCAACAGAACGGAGGAGGAGGAGGTGGAGGAAGCGTTGGGGGCGTGAGCGTGAGTCGCTTTGTTGATCATGTGCCGATGTTTGACGTCCTTGGGTTTGAGCATGTTCTTGTGGTTACTAAGCAACCGACTCGGCGTTAAGATTGATTTCTGAGTTAAACCGCTGACGTCGAGGAAACGATCGAATTGGACGCCGGACGTCGGCGTCGCGTCGCCCAATTGCGGGAGAATTTGCACCGATCCGGCCGAAATGCTCAGCGACGTGCAATCCGCCAGTCCGTTGTGGGGTGGAGTTAACAAACTGCTGCTGCTGCTGCCAGTGCTGTTCCATTCAGCGCCGTCGCCGCTACTCCGGTCGGGCGTCCTCGGAGGCGTCGTCACATTGTCCGAATGGCAAAACAGATGAACACTGTTGTGCTGTTGCTGTTGCTCTTCTTCTTCCAAACTGTCCATCAGATGGAATTCCTCGAAATTGTGTCGCAGATCCATTTCATCCGCAACGTGATCCGCCGTCGGCGGATCTCGGGGAGTCGGATTCGGCAACTTGGGTTCTGTTACTTGGACCGGCGTCGGAGTGACGCTCATCCGAACAGGTTTCCGCTTCTCTAGCGTAAAGTAGCCGTGATCGTTGACCGAATCGGTTCGAACGACGCCTTTGCTGCTGCTACTATTACTATGACTGTTGCTGCTGCTGTTGCAACCGGACGGCGGCGGCTGGACAGCGGCAGCAACGGTGTTGGATGTTGAGGAAACAGAGGCCAGGAGGCGGGCCGGTTTCTTGGGGACTTCGGGTTTTCTGGCGGCGGCCGAAGGAGCCGGTTCGAATCGGCGGACCATCTTGGTCACCAACGGCGTCTCCGGCAGCGAAACGGACGCCTGTTCGCGCTTCTGCTGGGCCACATTCTCTTTGTTCTCTGGATCGAGTTTGGCCATCTTGGAGGCTGCCGGATTCGATGCGGAAGAATCCGCGTCGTGATGGTCTTGATTGGCGGCCATCAAGAGCTTGCGGTTGGCTTGTCTCAACTGGTCCAGCTCGGACGACTGCGTGTAAATGACGCTGTCCTTCTGGCGGACGATCTCGACGACGCGCTTCTGCTCCTGGCGCAAGAGGCTCTCAAAGTGCAACAGTTTGCGGACGATGGACTGCAATTGGCCGTCTTTGAGGACTCGGAGCATCCTCATTTCGCGTTCCTTTTCTTCGACTTTGGTGGAGCAGGCGGCCACCAGCTGGCGCGCCCGTCTGCTCTGCAATCGCAGTTGCTCCCGCGTCAACGCCAACTGCTCGCTCGTCTCCTTCAGTTCCCGCTCCAATTCCTCGATCCGGCTTTCCATCTGGGCGAAAAATAATCCAAACAAACAATTTCGTCAGTTACATATACTCACTATTACGGCAACAAAACGGAATAGACAAATTCTTGAAAGAAAATCAACAGACGCACAGAGAGTGCGTCAGCCGGTTTAAAATTATCTCTATGTGTGTTTTTTCCAGCATTTCTTGGATATCAAACAAAACACGATGACAGCATAGGGGCCTTGACACGGATTGAATTCACAATTTGTTTGCTTGTATACGGAGCAGCTGGCAAACACAAAGAGCGCCTTGTGTTTGGCGTCGAGTTCGAACGAGTGGACGACATCGCTGCCGCTAGATGACTCTCCGTCAATCACGACCGGCTTCTTTTAAAGGGAATGTTGCTTTTCTGTTTTCTTTTTCTTTGAAGGTGGTTTTGCTCTTGACATTTCCAGATAACGGGCCAAACTGATATCGGGTTTTTCGACAGCTTGCGAAACGAGGCAATTAAATTGATTCGTCAAACAGCTAACGACGTGCCGACACGGGGGCCCTCGCTTCAATTAGGGAAATCTATCATCAAGAATTCCGGTCATTTATCGCAGCCGTCCTGCTTTTTTGTTCAAAGAAAACCTTTAAACTCTCTAGTTAGTTAGTTAAAGGTCAAATTGATCAAACATGTCCGATGGGCTTGGCGCCGGATACCGAAGACGAAAAAAATTGAAATTTTTTTTTTCTTTTTTTTCCCATTCGTAATAGCAAGAGGGAACCGGTTTATCTATGCTATCGTGTCGTGACCGTTTCCATGGAAACTCATTTTTTAAAAGTTGTCATTAAAAAAGAAGAAAGGCCCTTCTAGCGGACTTTATGATTAGACCATTAAGTTGTTTTTTTTTCTCTTCTCCCCGGCGCGACCAGGTGACTCCAACAAGACGGCCGTGATTCCTCCCTCTCTCTCTCTCTCTCTACTCCACTTTGGTGTTGTTATTTCACAGCTGAACGCAATTTGACAATCTGGAAAGTCACAAAAGATCAAAGTATGCATCAGCTACGGAAGGTAATTCCCCGTTAATCTCGATCGGATTCGGTACTACTTGGGGCGGCTGGGAAATCAATTGTTTCTCCACGAGTTTTGCCTTAGTGTAACAACTTTGCCCTAGTAACCGGACGACATACTAACTGAAAAAAAAAGCCCAGCCTTTTTTATTTTTTTTACACCGCGTAACCCATTCCGGTGCGCCGGAATCATCGTGCGTAATTACGAATTCACCAAGTAGAAGGTCCTTTGAAAAATAAAAAAAAAAGAACCAGCCTGCTGCTGCTGCTCTATCTGTTTAGTACACTGGCTGCAGGACCCGTTCTCCGTGACTTGTGCGGGTCGCCTTCACGCGCACTGGGTCACGACGAGAATGCCGCTCCTTCTCCCCCACCTACACCAGGACCTGCTCCGCGGGTCTTTTTTTTTTGTATTGGATGGGAACAGAAAAGAAAAAGAGTTGAGACATCCCGAACCGTCGATTCCTGTTTATCTGGGACGATGATGATGATGATGCTCGAGAAAAAAAAAATCACAACACTCAACCCGGTTCTTTTCTTCTTTTTTTCCCATCTCTTTTCAGGTGCTGTCTGCAGCGCGCGTGAGGTTCGCATCTCGTTTTTTCTTTTTTGTTGTTGTTTCTTCTTTCTCCTCGCCACAAGAGCCGAGGTGATAAGATCGCACGGAGCAATAGGTGACCCGCATTCTGATTAAGAGCCGAATATGTTGTACCCACTCGGATCAAGTGGAGAAAGAAAGAAGAAATGAAGAGAGAAAGAGAGAGAGTTGTAAACCACTACCATTTCGGGGTCGACGAGCAAAGTGAAAATCGTCTTATCGGTCCTGAAAAGTGTAGCTACGTATGGAATATTATATACGGAGTGTCTGCGCCTCGTACAATTTCTCTCTCTCCATTTAACGAGATTTTTTTGTTTCGAAATAGACGCCCCAGATTCGGGGGAGCCAGATCGGGTGAGATAACACTTTTTTTCTTTTTTCGCCCAGATATCGATCAGAGTCTCCCAAAAATTGCTGTGTGCATTTATTTTTTGTGTAGACTTGCAGTTGGGTGTCGAACTTTCCCTTTGGGGCTTGTGCATATTATCTCGGCTCCCTTGTTACATTAACTATCGAATTGCACAAGATGCAGGAAAAACGGAATGTCTCGTCACGCCCGAGATCGGACGCCCTATTATGTCGGCATTGTTTCTCCCTGGCCAATCGGTGCTCTACTTTTTCTCTCTCTCTTTGCGTCGTCGTGTTCTTTTTCTTTCGTTAGCATATTTCAAACGAAGCGGCCGACTGGCAGGGAGGTCTGAACGGGAACGACAACTCTTGTCATTTACCACCTCACCTGTAGCCTCCAATTGAAACCCGAAAAAAAAGCGTCCAAAAAAGAGAACTCTCACACAACAAAACAAGAAAAGAACTTGTGTAGTAAAACAACAAGGCGGGCCCCGTCGAGAGAACAATGAAGTGCCGTTACGGACCCCTTTTTTCTCTCTCTCTCTCTCTCTCTCTCGCTGTTGTTGTTGTCTTTAAATACTTTCCGCTGCTAGTATGTAGTGCAAAGCCGAAATGTAACGAAACAAAAGAAACCCGAGAAAGAGAGACCCCGTGTGATGTGAAACGCGGCCGTGAACGAGGAAACGAGGCGCCGCGCGCGTGAAATGAAGCGAATCGGCTCGAGTCGATTTCAAGGTGCTCGTCGTTCTCGCGGAAGCGATATTATTGACAACAAAAAACAAACAACAACTGCTGTATATAGCCTACTCTATCGTTACCTTGATTCGGGTTGGAATTGGCGCTGGGTACACCTTGAATTAGTATCAACTGGTAGCCGAATACACCAGGGTCTGTGGTTGGTTTGATATCGCGGCAGCGGCGGTTGCCTATCACTTGGCAACGGAACAACACGCGTCTCCCTTGACGACCGTGAATGACAACAACAAGCGACCGCACCGAAAGTTTTTTTCTCGTTCGGTTGGGGGGGGATGAAGTACAAGAGCCGAGGACTTATCAATCGTGGGTGGAGCTTGTACAACAAACGAAAAAACACATCAGCGACGAGTCACCGCCGAGTAGTAGTCTAGTGCGATTGTGTGGTGTGAAATATACAACCCCCATCCATTTCCGGCGCTGGCGGAATGGTTTTTCCCCCCCATATCTTCTTTTCTAATACGACGACGACGACCGCCACCATTTTCGATCGACGAAATAAATACAGAGAATTGTTGTTGTTGTTGAAGGACAATTCACGAAGGAAGACGCGGTTTGAATCCGTTTTCTCGGTAAAAAAATAAATGACTGGATGAACTGCGGGCGAAAGGAAAAAAAAAAAAGCGACGGCGGAAGCGCCGTTGCACACAGTTGCGGTTCCCTCGATCGAGTCATCAAATCATTTCTTTATTTCTCTCTTTCATTTATAGATTAGAATGCCAAGAAAAATTGTTATTTATGCGGTGGGGTATTAAGTCGTTTATAAACCGAAAGAAAAAAAATTCGCCTCTTTTCTTTCTCTGATAACGGACGTTCGGTTAACATTTCCAGGCGCCGTCGCTCGCTCTCTCGCGGAATCGAAAAAGGCGTGGTCAAATGGGCGGCATCGTCCCGCCGAGTGTCTATGTACGTAATTAAAGTCAATGACGGCGGCGGGCTGCTCGCAACTGGCGCCGTTTGACAAAAAAGAAAAGGAAAAGAAACGAAAGAAAAAGAAATAACCCTCTTCCTTCTTCTTCTTCTTTTTCTTCCTCTTCTCTAAACATTGAATCGAGCCGTGACACGTTGGTGCGTGATGAAGCAACATCAAAGTGTGCATGCGCACGATAGAAATGTACGTTGTTGTTGTTGTTGTTTTTCTCCTTCTTGGGCTCGTTCGAACGGCAGAAAATAATGCACATCGTTTAAAGGCTGAAACGTCGTCCCTGGGCGCCGTTATATCGAAATGAATCGATTGTGCCCGAAATGGCCTGGGCTACGGTTTGTTGTTGTTCCTTCAATCAAATCCCATCGAACATTTTTTTCTCTTCTTTTTCTAATAATAATAGAAGGAGAAGACGAAGAAGAGGTGAGCGTCGGTGATTCGGCACATTTTTACGGAGCGCTCGGCCGCTCGCGTCTATTCGTTAGCATAATCGATTGGCGCGCGGGTCCGTGACGCCGAATTCATCACCGGCGTCGACCTATACGACCTGTCGGTCCCGTCGGGAATGATCGTTCAAAACTCGTGAAAAGAGTTATTTCCCTTCAAAATTCCTTTTTTATTCATCCGCGGTCTACTCGCAGAGTTTTGTCTCGATGGACGATGGAGAACGCTATGATGAAGCCCTTTAATTTTCATCTATCCTTTTCTAATTTCGTCAAATGGAAATCTCGCCGAAGCTAGGAGACGATTGGAGCTAGGGGAAAAAGGAGGCCGGTCATATTATTATGACCATAAACGGTCGTCATAGAGGCTTGGGCCCAACGGGAGGGGAAAAAACAAAGGATGACCTCTATATATACCTAGATATAAACGTGTATATATCTTTATATCGTTTTTTATCTTTCCACACGCGCATCATCTGTATGTAGGGGAGGAGGGTATCAACAATTCATCACGACTCCCGTCGAGTCCTCTCGCACATATTTCTCTCTCTCAGAAACGAATAGAGGCCTAACAAAAAATTAATTTTGAAAGCAAACGACAAAAAAAGAAGAAAATTTTTTAAAAGAAAAATTATTAATAAGGTTTCCTAATGCCTTACTTGGACTTTTGACTTTTTTTTTCGGGGCGGTAGTAAGGAAAACCTACTAGACGACCACATCCAAGAAAGGGATTCCGAAAGGCTTTTTTTTTGAAACGGTGAAAAAAATTATTTTTCTATTCCCCAATGAACTTTGTCCTCTAAAAACCGAATTGACACGCCCAACCGACCGGACATCGACAGGTGCGCACGTGTTTTTAACTGTTCATGGGGGTGAGGCCCCACCTTTAATTCCTGGTCGGATGACGTTATTGTTTTTGTTGTTTTTTTTTCGGTTTTCGCGAAGGCGACGAGTTCGTTTCGCATTTCGACAGAGACGAGTGGCCGTTTGGCTCATCGACACGGCCAAAACATAGCGATAAGGCGCGCGGAATGGAAGACAACATTCTCTTTCTTGTTTTACCAGGTGGCTGTCGAGAGGATCGGACCGATCCTTAAATGGCGTGATCGCGCGGGTGGAAAGAAAAGTGCCGAGTCGTTGCCTTTGCACAACTCACGCACACACCAATATTGTTGTCTGCTCGCGTCGGTGACGTCAGAAAAGACCTCGGCTCTCTCTCTCTCTCCTCTCCTCCTTCGATTAGGCTATTGTCGAAAGGTATCCTTGGGATTATCGATGTCTCTTGGTGCTGTGCGCGCTTTGGGCTCGTCATCGTTTTTGTGGGCCGTGTTAACCTCGTTCTGTACAAAACTCATCGAGTCACACAGAAAATATCAGCTGAAGAGGAGGAGGAGGAGGACGACGTTTTCTCTTCTGCCGAGAGAGAAAACTCGACAGTGTCGTCGCCATGGATGGATCTTCCCACAACCAGCGGATGATGATGGATGGGCGGTAATCATCAGCTGGCCTCAATATCGTCGCGCGTTGTGTATTACAGCTCTTTTCTGTTTTTTGTCGACCCTCTAGACCGTGCGACTCTGGGATTTTCACCCGGTATACCCTATATCGCGCATCCGCCAAGTCGGCCGACTTCTTTTTTCTCTTGTTTGTCCCCTCCCTCCCCAACCATCTGCATACCGGCGCCAGAACGTTAGTTAGATTCACGCGGGAGGAGCGGCTGTGTACATCAAGTTCGCCACCAGGTGGCTTCCATTTCTTGCCGGGGTCAGCCGAGACCCTCCAGCCATTGCCATCCGCGCGCGCTGCAGCCGTTACCGAAAAAAAGCCATCCTGCAATGGTGCTGGGCCGAGGAAAAAAAAAAAAAATTCAGCGGGATCTTTTCTCTCACTGCGTTTCTTCCAGACAGAGAGAAAAGGGTCAACGCCTTCCAGCTATATTCACCATCTCGATTCTTTTCTTCTCTTCTTCTTCTTCTTCTTTCTTTCTTTCTTTTTTTTCGCTTATGCCACGCGGTGTATATCCCCGAGTCAATGGGATTCATGAATCCTCTGACATCCTATCCCCTTTTAGACGGGCGCGGATGGCCTCGATTCCGGACGACCGTTCCATCTTTTCTCTCTCTCTCTCTCTCTCTCGCTTCATAAGCGTCTATATATTCTTCTTCGCTACGGCGAGATCATCTCTTTCGAGTCAGGTGTGTTTTCTTTTCTTCCTCTTTGACGCGTTGAAAAAGAAGAAGAAGAAGAGAAAGAGCCTCCGGAAAAAGAAATGAATATTCTCTTAACTTTTAACCGGAGCTCAGCGGAGCGGAATCAGAAGAAAAACGGCAGTCGACGGCTGTGGCGGCGGCGCAAGAAAGCGGGACGCGCTCGATTTCTCAAACAATCTCTACTAGCCTAAGACTCTAGCTGGCAAAAAAGAAAAAAAAAAGAGTTGGTGCTTTATGACAGAGCGCAGCAATCGGGAGAAAAAGTCGGCGGCGCGCACAAAGTTATGAACGAGGAAAAGTGTTCTCTCTCTCTTTTAGCCAACTTGTTCGCTCTTCCGTGGCTTTCACATGTTGCGCCGTCTTCTATATCATCGCCAAAAAGACGATATTTACAAGCGTCTACGATAGGCTAAACTGTCAAGAGACGGCGGCGATGGCAACAGTAGGAGGCTGAGATCTAGAGAAGCAAGAAAACATCTGCCGATCACGTTGGCTGCTGCTGCTCTCCTTCCGGAACGTTGGAGAAATTCGAGCTTGTATACAACCGAGCGCCGAAAAAAAAGAGAGAAGAAGTAGAAGAAGAAGAAGAACTCGTGTGTGTTGTGCTCGCAACGTTCGAATTTCAAACCGTCTGGGACAATAGAGCGTATGTGTGTGTGTGTGGCGCAGCTGCCTAGGCTTCCATTGAGGGGGAGAGCGAAATGAGAGGCAGATGGATGTGAGAATAGAGGCCGGAACTCCAGACTGACGATAGATCCCTAACGGGCGCGCAATGTTAGGAAAAAGGAGAGGGAGTCTATCTATCGAAAAAAGAAATAACCCAACGGACATTTTTGGATTTATTTCCCCTTCGATCATGATTCCCATATATGTACCAAAAGTTCGCCGACCGGAATGACAAAAAAAAGTTTTATTTCTCTTTCTCCAACTGTTCTGACCTAAATCTGACGAAATTTTCCGTTTTTTCTGACGAAAAAAAATCAGAGTCGTGTCATCACCGATTTGGGATTACACGCCAGCTTTGATTCATCAAAAAACAAAAGAGCAAAAAAATAAAAGAGAGAAAGAAACGAAACGAAAAGAGCCTTCACCACATCCGTAGGCGACCGCAACCGTCTCTCTCTACCCAGAAAAAGAAGAGATATAGGTCGTGATGTGAGTTGAGAGAGAGTCTGGGTTGGCTCTTCACGAACACAACCAAAAAATAAAGAACTGGGAAGTTGTTGTAGTTGGAGGAAAAAAAACAAAAGACGACGAGAGACTCGTCTGCGCGTACCTTGAATGTCGTTGTATAAGTCGACCGGTCGTTTGGTATTTTGACGAGCGACCGGTTGTGATTTATTGTCCTTTGGCGTTGATTATCAAGAGGGAATCTAGCCGAAGAAGAATCCCTTGACGACGACCTGGATTTTCTTGCCTTGTTTTGGATGGCTTTTCCTCAGATTCGCCGGGATCACTAGGGCTCCGTTTTGGTTCACTACCACGTCACAATTGACGGCACCGACCAGCGCGTGCGGGACCCAGAGTCACGGCACTCTGCTGTCGTGGCCCAATGAATTTTCTTCTACCAATTTTTTTTCTTTTTTTTTCGTTTTGTTTGCTCCTATTTCCTTTCGGCTGCTAATAACGGCCGCCAATCACGCTACCGTCCGAAGAAACACAGACCCCACACCGACCGTTTTTTTTTTCTTTTTCTTCTTCTTCTTCGGTTTGTCGAAATAACCGCCGCCGAAATCTCTAGATGTTCCACTGACTCACTTTTGATTCCGATATCAACTGGGCGCGTCCGTTCTGTCCACAAAAATAACGACCGAACACTGCCACAAATGCTTGATTTCGATTTTTCTGGCGTTTCTTCTTCTTCTTCCTTGATTTTTTCGAAAAAGAAACGGACAGAAATGGTGTCGATGGGGGGGAGAGCTGCAGGTAGATGCCGAAACACGTCCGTTGACGGACTACGGACGCAGGTAACTGAACTGTGGCCCTGGCACTTTGAAATTTTTGTAGTAGGTATCTCCCCACCCCACTCTTTGGCTTTGCCAGTTGCTTGTGTATACCTTTTGTATATATGCCGGGAGGTTGGGAGTAGGAGGAGTAGAGCCCGGAGGAGAGGTGTAGGGTGGGTGGGTTCTGTTGGGAGGAAGGAGAGAAAACACGTTAGCTTATAGCTCTGCTGTGCTGCCGCTGCTGACGGAGTATACTCGAGTCGATGCTACTTTCCAACCCGTGTTCCTACGTTTGTAATGACGGTACGGTTTACCAGCAACAACGGTCCGTGCCAGGTCATCACTACGAATAAATTCGTTAGACGACGACGACGACGAAGGAGAAAAAAAACACATTTCGGTGGGGAAATTCCTAAATTTATGTTAATGAATGAACCTTTAACTTTTTTGTGGGTCAATATAGACGATTTAGGTATCCCAGTTTGGTTACTAATTGCTGTTGTTGTTCCAGCAGCAGAGGGAGAAAGAAAGAGAGATATTTTCAACAAAATTATTTTTCTGTTGTTATTATTGTGGGAGGCCAACCGACACACAAGAAGTTGCTGGCTTTTTCTCTCTTTTCCAACCTGTCGGCCGACCGGGTAGGTAGGTATCTAGTAGTAGGTACTAGGGAGAGAAATCATAATAAAACAGAAAATTAAAAAAAAGGAGCCAGAGAGAGAGAGAGAGAAAAGGAAATGTTAAAACATTCCGTTACACCCGCAGTGCTCATCCTTTAACCCGATGCGATGATTTTCCAATTAAAATGCATGATGTTTCATCAGCGGCAGCAAAAGCCGTCCGTTTAGATTACGCTCAAAAGAATTCGAGAATAAAAGTCACCCAAAAGACGACGTTACTTATTTTCGCTGAAACATCAGGAATTTCCTCATAGCACATCAAGAAGGACGACGAGGCTAGACATTTAGGCATTTTTATTATTGACACGGGGTCATCAAATGTTTCCATCCAGACCGTCTTTGAAATAGTTTTATATTTATCTAGCGATTTCTGGATAAAGAAAACAACAAAAAAATTTTGAGACAGGAAGGAAAAAAAAAAGGAGATCTAACGGGGTATACGACTGGCGCGTGTTGCCATTTGGAACAACAAGAGGACGATCTCTCTGGTGGATATATACAGTATAAAGATAGGCATCTGGTAATAACTCGTTCACCCCGCCCTGTGCAAGTAGAAGGCTGCCCAGACTCGTTTAGTCGCATTGGCTTCTGCTGCTGGAACGCGCCTGATGCTGGCTGCTATGGCTGGCAAAAGAACTTTCTACTTCTGGGACTCTATACGAAAGCAGCCCCTTTTGTTTCCAACTGATGGAAGAGGCGACGACATTGTACACGGCTGATGATGGAGACCCACGTGACTCTCCCACGAGACGAGCCATTCGCTACGGTTTTTGGGGATGTTTTGATGGATCCAAATATCAAAAAGCACAATGGCGGAAGTGAGAGGCGCTACACTATATACTCTACGTACGTACTACTAGACTAGTCTCATAGAAGTAGTAGAGAGAAAAACAGTAAAGATGAACACTGCAGGGAAATTTCCCATGATTAAACAAGAAAAATAGGTCTCGTTGAAAAGCATAAAAGAAGTGCTCCGTAGAGTCTAAAAGTACTAGAGAGTGCCCAGCACAGGGGAGAACTGGGAAAAGAGCTGTTTGGTGGACGATTGACATGTGGCGGCATTTTTTTTTTACAGGTTCCTCTTCTACTTCTCTCATATTCTCTCCCAGTTTTTATTATACCGGAGGAATACGAGAGAGAAGAGGGGAGCCCTTTCGGGGTTTAGGGTTACTCTCCTGTCCAGCCAGCAAATCCGTTGATTCTTTTACCCCACAAAACCCCCTGCCTGCCCAGTCTACCCCGTCGATTGAATGAAACATTCCTATCTTGTTTTAACCCCCTCCGTACTAAACAGCAACAACTTGGAAACAGATAGAGACGGAAAAAAGAGCCATCCGGATTGCTATCGGGGGGCCTTCGCTCCATTCAACAAGTCCCAATCTTCTCACACAAAACTGCTGGGAACAAATAAATAGAAACATATACACCGATATATCTCTACAAGTTTTTTTTCTGGAACACCTCGTCCTGCTGACAATGCGTCCTTGTGATCGGAAACCTTGAATTTTTTTTTCGGGGTTTGAGAAATCGTCTGCATTGTTCTTGATTGGACTCAATAAATCCGACTCGCATTAATGGCGTGGCCAAGATCAGAGAGTCGTTGTGTGTTGTTCTCTCCCAAATGAACTAATCGCCGGTACGAAACAACAGCAACAAACATTCCCGGGCTCCTTGACACGAGAGAAAGGACTTGTGCCGGCGCCGGATTGCGCGCTCCATTTGCTTGTTGTTTTGTTTCGTTTTTTTTTTTTTTTTTTGTTTTTTCTAAATAGAAAAAAAAGAAGAAGAAGAAAATAATGCGTGGAACAAGGTAGGCAAGTCAAGAAAAAAGAAAACGGGACTGTGAATTTACCGGCAAATTAGATTTTCCTGTTCTTTATTCGACGGTTCTGCTGCTGTTACTATATATGTTGTTTTTTCTTTTCAGCTAGCTGCCTTTTCTTTTATTCTACTTTTGGCCCGGCTAGTTGGGGCCAGTGCGTGTAGTACGTAGTGTATTAGAGGTTAGACGTAGACCGAATTATGAAGGCTCATCGGTCCAGTGGTCGGCGTCGGCGGAAGTAAACGGGAAACGGGAACTCCAAGTCGACCGAATCGAAAAGTCACGCCGATTCCGATAGATTCCTACAGTCCCTACACCTGTAGTCATCTGAACCGCTATGAGCGAGAGCTCGCGCGCCTAGTCGCAGTGTGAATTCGTTGACCAGTTGACCAGTCCATCATCAGATACCGTTGTCCTCTTTTAATAACAACAACCAACACAAAAAAATACAAAGAAACAAAGAAACCAACAAAATCTATCATAAAAAAAGAAGAAAAAACAAATAAAAAGAAATGGAAGGCGACGGGGCCACCCATTGGCCGCACCACACAACCTGATGTGACGCGACAAAAGGACAGGTGGAATGGCTAGTTTTTTCTTCTCATTTTACGATGATCATTTTCTCGGATAGACATTTGGTAGAAAGGTAAAAATCGGATCAGATAACACACCGAACCGACTCAGTAGACTCTACTCGAGCACGGGTGGACGTTGTCAGAGGTGCTGCCCTCTCTTATCAATCAAAAAGTTCCTTGGCCTTGGCATTTTTAACTTTTTGGAGTGCAAGAGAGAGAGAGAGAGAGAGACTCGTCGGGGAGACTCGGAGAGCGCACGGCCTTGTATGTTGCCGTGTGTTGTGCCCTGCGGTTCCGTGTGTTTTATTTATTTTTATGGCCCCGGCGACAGGGAACCTGTGGATGGCCCAACGGATAAAGGGAGAATTCATTCGATTTATTTTCTCTCCCTCTGTTGCTGCTCCTGCTGCTGACTCTTCTTTTCCACCACCACCACCACTAAAAGAAAAGAAAAGAAGGAAAAATCCGCACCCAGCATGCGCTGATGGAACACAAGAGCCTAAAAAAGAGCTAGGACGACCGAACCAACCTCTGCGGGCTATTTCGGTCGTTGTCTGATGCTCGTGAAATATGTCACTGTCGCCAGGTGGGGGATCCTCTCTATTGACTCGCTCGTTGGGAAAATTTTGCGACCATACACCTCGCCGCTCCCGTTTTGGGCACAGGTAGGAAAGTGAAAACTCAAAAGATCAATTTTGGTCTTTATTCACCGTTGTCAAAGAAGAAGACGCCAAGGAGAAGAGAGAGAGAAAAACATGCATTTTCGAGTTGTCTTCTTCTTCTTCTTCCTCTTTTATATTTTGCTTTGACGTTTCGTTTATAACGAGCAAGTGATTACACTACCGTAAACCATCAAGGTTGTTTCGTTGGTAGCTTCAAGTTTTTTGCCCCTGTCAGTCGCGACGGCGGCTCCGACTAGTCGGCGTTGGTGAATCAGCAAAAAAAAATAAAATAAAATAAAATAAAATAAAATAAAAAAAAAAAAAAAAAAAATAAAGAAAAAGTCGGAAAAAAGTTGGTAAGTTTTTAAAAACCCCCTTTCCCTTCCCGGTTCTTCTGAATTGTTATTTAAGATCGTCAATTCCACCTTCGCATGCAAAGAATTACTTGCGCTGATATAATAAGCAGCAACAACATCCTGGTGCGCAGTAGTTCTCATGAGAAGGCCGTCCGTCTTATACCTGTTGGGGGGTTTCTACAATTCCTTTTACGAACTACTTTTTTCATCCTATTCTCTTGTAAATAAAAGAAACTTACATGTCCTTACGGAGGAGAATGTCAAGTGAGGAAGCGAAAAGGGAAAATAAGCGAAACATCCTCTGCATTGTCAGACGCTTTGCCTCTTGTGCATTGTCATTTTTCAATACACTAAGAAATGAATAAAGAGATTTGCAAATGTAGTTGGAAAAGAACGAGCACTGTCCCCTGTTGATGATGAACCTCTGGTGGGAATTCGAACGCTTGTATACCTGGGTAACCATCCGCATTGATGACGAGCTCCTGATGTTATTGTCGTTCTCTCCTGGCGACCCCCGGCTTTTTCTTGTATCCATATTCTTCGCTAAACCGCAAAATACCAACGGAAACGAATACCTTTCCCACAAAATGACGCATTGTCTCGATGCTCGACCTTATCAATTTAACTTGCAATGATGAAATGCCGCCGCCCGTCGCCGCCGCCATCATTGATGAAGTGATTACTTTAAGCAGCAGCATGCTATCTTTTTCAACTTGAGAGGACGTGATATCCGTTTCGACGAGTTTTTCCTTGCGACAGACTTATTTTACAATCAGTCTCGACTGAAATGGCAGGAATTTAAATGTAACAATGGGTCTTGTCTCTGTCTTGTGTCTTCTCACGGCACGTCAGGGGTCTCGTCGGGTGCGAAAAGGCTTCTATTTTTCACTCGGCATTAATTCCACCAGCAGACGACGAGCAATTGAAGTTTGCGCATAGTCACTAACGAGCGCTGCTACCACCACCGGTTTTCTCCTGTCAAATTACCTGGTACTTTTTTGTCTTTTGGTTTCTTTCAATATTGAAAGACATTAGTTAAATTGACTCGAGAATGGCAGATGCTGGTAACTGGTGTTTGATCGAAAGTGATCCCGGCGTATTTTCTGAATTAATCAGAGATTTCGGTAACATTGAAAAGTCGTAGTTGAGAAAGTGACTTTGTCTAAAAATGTCCCATTTTTTTTATTTACAGAAGTGCAAGGAGTTCAAGTAGAAGAACTGTGGAGCTTGGATCCTGAACAGTTTGATAATTTGAAGTATGTAATTGACTTTAAATATGCATTAATGAATGAGACTCAATCCAACTTTGCATTCATTTTCAGGCCTATTCATGGGCTCATATTTCTTTTCAAGTGGGTGCCAAATGAAGAAGTGGTTGGAACAGTTGTTCAAGACAGTAGACTGGACAAGATTTTCTTTGCCAAACAGGTACATGCCCAGACAAATCTGTACAAGTTTTCAGAACTCTTGACTCAAACCAAATATTTCTAGGTCATCAACAATGCTTGTGCAACACAAGCCATTATCAGTATCCTTCTAAATAGCAAGCACCCTGACCTTCATCTGGGCCCCACTCTTGGAGAGTTCAAAGAATTCACTCAAGCTTTTGATGCAAATATGAAAGGGTTAGCACTGAGCAACAGTGATACTATTCGAAGTGTTCACAACTCATTTGCTAGGTTTGTGTGCAATATTTTTGTGAAAGTTTTTCATACTGTTTCATGTTTATTTTCTGACTTGCAGGCAAACCCTTTTTGAATTTGATTCCAAGTCATCATCTAAAGATGAAGATACCTTTCACTTTGTTGGGTATGTCCCGGTCGACGGGCGCCTTTATGAACTTGACGGTCTCAAAGAGGGCCCTATCGATCTCGGCGCTGTACCACCTGAAACTGATTGGATCGATGTTGTAAGGCCGATAATTGAGAAACGCATTCAAAGGTTATTCATAAGTGGATTGTCAATCCGAAAACTTTTTTCCTAACAAAATCGATTTTCAAACAACAGGTACAGTGAAGGAGAAATCCATTTCAATTTGATGGCGATTGTCCCCGACCGGAAGCTAGCTTGGCAAAAAGAAATTGAACGACTTCAAACGCAGACGCTAATTACAACCGATATGCAAAATGAGATTCAGCGGCTATTGATGCTTGTCGAGGAAGAAGATAATAAGCGAAAGCGTCAAAAGATCGAGAACGTTCGTCGGAAGCACAATTATCTACCGCTGATTGTTCAACTTCTTCGCATGCTTGGTGAAAAGGGTCAACTACTCCCTCTATACGAAAAAGCGAAGCAACGAGCGGTAGCGAAAGTCACCACTCAAAAAAAGAGTTGAAAGCTTCTAATGGAAATTGAATCTGGAATAAAATTGCGAACATATGGTGATGGTTGACGGTTTATTTTGGACGAATTTTTTCATAAAAAAACTGTTGTCCTTTAGCCGAAAGATCTGGTTTAAGGGTACGAGATTTAACGTACTCAAAATGTCTGAGAGCAAACTCATAAAAATCATTTTCTAACTGCCATACAGTGGAATTTTTAAATCGCGCTATCGTTTCCACCTTAGGAGGAATTTTTAGATTTGTTTTCCGTAAATGAGATTTCGATCCTAAGAACAAAAGAGTTTTAAGTCAAACCAGCACAATCAACGAAAAAGTGAGATCGTTTTCGAAATACCTTGACGATACAACTTAAGAGATCCTTTAAAAAAATTAGGAAGGGTGGCTTCTAACACGGCGACAAAATCTTCCATTTGTTCTGTTACTCCTACCACTAGATATTTGTTCACCAAATTATTCTTAGCTTGCTCGTATGCCCAGCTGTTACCAGGTATCCTAGAAGAAGAATGAATCATTAAGAGATTTAAAAAATAGACAATAAATTAGATCCAAAATGTTATTACCAACAATCTGCATGATGACCACAGAAGAAAGGCACTTGGAGCCATAAATTATTTGGGTCACACTCTGCTTGTCCCTCTTTTACACAATCATCAAATGACTAAAGGTTTTTCAAAGTAATATTTTTAGCAGTTCAGAATGAAGAAGAAACATGATAAAATGTACTTACTGTTTTATTTCCTTGTTTTCTTCTGATGAGATGTGGCCGGAAATCATCTCCATATCTCAGAAAATAGTAATAAGACACCATTCGATCCAGTGGCTGCCTTATTAAGTTAATAAATAAAGGTGATGGTGAGCTAAATTTGGTGAAATCCAAATATGCAACATGTCCATGGTAAAATGAAGGTTGCTTCAAGTCCCAGTGACTCAAATTTCGTGCAAATCGCAACTGTAATTAATACTGGTTATTTAAACAGAACAAAATAATATTATTAATTACAGGGAATTACCTGATCAGACAACGACATTGTATGTGCATTTTTTGAGACATTTACATGAAGTACTTTGAATTTATTTTTAGCACACAAGTCATAGGCTAAGCCCATGAAGCTAGTGCTTCCGGTTTTTGGGACACGGTTGTAGAACAATACTAGGTTCTGTGAAGGGGAATCATTGGGTGGAAATGCACCTTTTAAAAAAAAATTTGAAGTACAATAACCAAACAGGTGGGACTGTTTTCAAAGTAAATACCATTGACTTGCGTCTTGAGCAGATCTGAGTTGTGCTGTGAACTGTTTTTGGCGCTAGCAATTTTCCTCTCTAAGTCTACGAGGTAGGTCGTTAAAATGATCACTGTTAAGATGTTAAAAATAAAAACAGAACGGGCAGATATGTTACAATTTCTTATTGCCATGGCTCACTGCTCTAAAGTCATTTTTAAAAACCACAACAACATGAACGTGATTGATCGCTTGTCAGGACCATTTGGAGCTGCTGCTGCGGGGGTCAGGCTGAAGCTGGCAAATTGCAAGACAAACAATAGATGGCAGCGCGGTCGGGAGACGTTTGAAAAAATGCCACCACGATAAGATTGTTTCAAGCCACGATATAAGATTCAATATTCGACCCAAACTTATATCGTGGTCAAGCGACTTGCGTCGCAAATTTCCCGGAGGATATGACTATCAACTGAGATTATTCCCGGGGCATCTGTGCCCGGGACATCGTGTGGCCTGCGTCTGCCGGTCTGCGTGTGGCCTGTCATTTTCGATGACAGGTAACTTATTTTAAATCGCGCAACAGCGTATTGTTGCTTGTTTATCAAGTAGGTTTGCACGTTGAGACGTAAGACCAGCGTAAGACGTACGGTACGGATGTTTAATAATGGTAACTATTTCAATTCATAGTCTGAAGTTTAGATTTTAACTCATTTAATTGACAAGGGCTTTAGTAGCTTTTTTATCAATGAGTTTTAAGAATGTTTGTATCTATTTTAATGAGTAGACATTATTTGACTCTTTGGATCTCATGTAGTTGAAAACTTTGAAGCTGTGATTCGCCGTATGTTAAACTAGAAAGCATGTAAAATATGTGAGTAAGTCTGAGTTTCAGACTTTCAGCTCATTAAATCATTTAGTGGGTTGTGTGATGTGAGCCACATCACAACAGTGATGATGTTGCTGTTGGGGTTTAAAAAAGCAGCATATAGTTATATGTAATCAAGGTTTTATCTTGTGTTTGACTGGGTCAGAAGACTTATTTTTCAATGAAATTTGGTTCCATTATAGAATTCAAAGCTCTAGGTTGATTTATTTGTTCAGTCATTAGGCACAGCTGCTTTAATCTAATGTCAATGTTTACAGGCTGTTTGTTTGTTTGTGAGAAAACGTCCTACAGTTTAGGCGCGTTGGTCACCCATTATATATTTCCTATTCCCAAATAGGAATGCCAGGTAAGGTGTACTTGCATTTATTGTTTGTGGTGATGCAAGCTTGCTTTCCTAACAACTTCAATTTTCCATTTCTTGTAGTAGCACAACCCGGCTTGTCAGTATATCTCATCTCAGTCGCCACAGCAGTCATTCTAGTCCAGCTCTTTAAAAAATGTGTACACACAATTGGGCTGACACGGTAAAACTAGAATTAATTCTTCAATCATATATATTGTTCAAAGCCTAATATATATCTTTTATTTGTCTGCTGTCAAATTAGTTCTTTGGTTACTTTTTTTGTTGGACTTTTCTGTCTTTGGTGGACTTCCAACTGGAACTGGTCGTCATTGCCATAGGATCCCCGCTTGGTGCGCAATAGGAAAATTGTCAGCGACACTACTATGTGTAAAAGGTTACAACTTTTTCTTAGCGATTATTTTTTATATGTGATAAACTTATGAATATCCTGGTCTTTAATATTATAGGTGTCGCAAACTTTCTTTCATTTACTTGTCGGGTGATCCTTGCCGATGCCAAGCTGATACAACACGGCGTTGCACCTAATGTGAAGTTGCAGAGAAGTCATCATTGTTTTTCTTTACTCATGCAATATACTCAGACGGCGACTGATGCTCCAACTTGCATCAGTCGATGTCGCTTATGTGATCAGCAGGTGGTAGGGATGGGCTCTGTCTCGAAAGGGTGAATACAGCCAAGCGCCCGACTAGGTTCAATCGCATCCCCTAAGAACTGGCCCCAACCATCACTCTTCTCTCTTTCCGGCTTCTCTTAGCCATGCCTCTCGTTGGGCGGAACGGTCCGTCCGAGCGACGAGAGGCAACGAACGAATTGATGAATAACGATTATCTCTTCTAGAGATTTTCTTATCTGATCGTTCATAATTTCATACATATACAATGTTTTTGGGCAGTGTGTATTTAATAAATTAAAAATAAAACTCGATATATCAATGTTTTTATTTCGCAACTTTGTACTTGTCCAATTACAATTCGTCACGCTTTTTTCAAATCAATTCAATATTTTCATTGCGAGTCACGTCTCGACGCTTTGCCACATGGCTTCCATATATATTCATTATATATCTTGAAGTATTACTTCTAGATTTTGCGTTAAACTGCAGGTCGTTTCACGAGGGTTCGAACCTCCGACCTGTGGCGTCACAGCTCGACGCTTTGCCACATGGCTACCATTAACTAAAAGAATTAGAATGAATATATATGCATTAGGAAAGAAATACAGGTGGAGGAAATAGAGCCCTACAATAGACGACACCAAATATTTTTAAATTTCAGTTGTTTGTTTCATGAAGGACTTGATTTGGAATCTGCGTCCAACACATGGAATTGACCCACTGGCATTTTGCTTCTCATCTCGGCGGTGAGCCACACGTCTACGACTTCACAAGTTCTGAGACAATTTTTAAAATTTTTTCTAATAGAATACGCGAGGGTTCGAATCTTTGACTTCTGCCTTCACTTCTCGGCGCTTTACCACATTGTTACCGCTGTCATACTAAAAAAGAAATATTTATATAGCCACAAATGAAGTGTGAATGCAATAGAACTTTATTGAAGAAGAAAAAAATGGACCACAAATTTTGATTGACAACTATTATATCATACTTTACTTGTACCGATGGACAGCACCCATGACCAGCCCATAAGTTCGTTAATCGCCTCTCTTCCATCGCGATAACTTACTGCAATATATATTTAGAGAAACATTTGTCAAACAATTTTTCGAAGAATGTTTACAATTTACTAAGAACGTCGCTAAAATTTTTTGGTATTCAGTATTCAGAATCTTAGAATGTGGATAGAACGCCTTACATGGAATAGCATTACAACCATCCCCAAATACCAAAGGGTACCAGTTCTCAGTTTAACCAAATCGTCTTAAATAGCGCGGGCAAATTCAAAGATTCATATTTGGCTGTTTACCAGTAAATAGCTTGCACAGGTCATTAGAATCCGTTAAGTTTGCGATAAATCTTAGTTTTCTGAAATGCACAAATGAATCAGTCTTATCTCAATAATTACAATTAAACTAAAAATGGACGCAAGAATTCTAGAACTTTCTATGAAAGAAGTGCAGTTTCTAATTCAACTTGAAGTCCACGAAGTGCTTCAGGGTGTAACGAAACAAGAACTGCATCAACACCTTCGTCCAGACGAACGATTAATCTATTATCGAAGTATTAAACGCTCCGTACCGAATTTCACATATGCACGCAGCTGGCTTTCCGATTTACCTAATCAACATTCTTAGCATACAACACGAAGGTAACTTAATTGATGCAAGGTAAAACGGCTACAGTACAGAACAATAAATTCCATGCTAAAGTTGCTGATACAGTGAGCAGTGGCAAAATAAACAGAAATAATTTCAGAAGGTGTCAGAAATCCATACGACTCCTGCAATATTTAATGAAAGAACAGTAGCAATAGTGAAGTTATTTACCTGGACTCAAAATCAGGAGCCACAAACATAAAAGCAAAATGTCACAGCTCCATACAAACCTATATTAGTTTCAATTACTTGATGTCCATAATCAAAGTTTAGAGGAATTCTGTCCTAGCAGCAGTGGAAACATGGTTTAACAAACAGCAACTACCTCAATCAAACAGCTATCTTGTAAACCAAATGTAGTATCAGTAGAGATTCATGCCAATATCGAAGCACCAGCTCTGAGAACACAACAATGCATGTAATTTTCATTATTACAAAAACACAGTATTATGAATGTTGGGATGATTCTTGCTAAGACCAATGAGTAAAACATAATGAATACTAATCCAAATATAATTTCTTCTCTTTAACTAAAAACCCAGTTAAAGAAACGAAAACACCACTTGATGTTACAAGATGACGAGAGGACATTTACGTTATCAAAATATGTCACAAATAAGTTTTTAGTAGAAAGACTAACAAATTTACATCTCAGATTTGAATCTTGCCTAGTAAAAACAGTAATTAGATACTTGGACTTACCTGTGACATTTCCTCTTCGACGCGCTTGTAATCCCGTCATTTTACCAAATATACCAAGGAAATAAGGTAAGTAAGTGCAGACGAGCCGCTCCGACCGCCCTTCGGTCATCGTTTGTGAGTCACCACTTGTACAGCTAGCAAGCAACGCTACCTGGCGGAAAAAAATTGGTTAGATTGTTTGTAGGTGTTTAGTTTTGGCCAGAGCCGAGTACGGCGCGAGTTTCCCGAAGGGCCTTTTACTTTTTGATAGCGGAATATGCAACACATTATAAAGTAGGCGTAATGGGCCGGGTGACTAGTTCTATGGCTCTATTGTCAATTAAATGCGATTTTCTCATTAATAAGCTCTACCTTATTGTGGAATCGAATGAAAGTTACCAACTTTTGTCGTACACTTATTGAAACAGGAAATGAGTGCAGACGGTTGTCTATTAACTTTACAGTTTACTGGCGCTGTAGAGATTCGTGTATTGTTACTAAATAAACATAAATAATTCAAGTAAGTAAAATAACACAAACAAATCAAAGTAAGAATGACAAGAATTTGAATACGGAACGGATGTGTAAAAAGGGAAACATAATCGCCAGTGAGAGAGAACGTTGGAACGTTATATTAAAAATTTATGATTGCCTGTGGCCAATCGCGGACGCAATTCGTCTGATTATTTTTCGGTTATGGTTTCGACGAATTTCATTCTCATCAATCTGAACAGGTAAAATCCCTTCCGCGGTGCTGATGGCCTTTTCAGAAAGAGTGGTGTACGCAGATCCTTCCATTGCACCCATTGGATGAAAATCAATCGATTGTATGTTCTGCTGACCGGAAAAGTGATTAGAAGAAACGACATTTGGTAATCCCACATTCGGTACGGTTGAATCCTGAACCAGTTGCTTTTCAGCTGTTTCCTTGGGGAGGCATCTAATTAAACGTAAGAGGGCGAAATCGTAATTAGAAATAAAATAACCAAACAAGTAGAAAAAAACCTCCAGCGTTGGCTCAACCTCCGGCGCAGCTTCAAATTCGTCCTCCAAAGGTTTCATTTTCATATTTCTCTTAACTAATTTAGCCAAGGGGCCCCGCAGAGCACAAGAAGGACGAAGAAGTAGTTCCTTTGCCTTTGCGGACGTCGTCCCGATCCAAGAATAGACCACGTCGTCATGCAGGCGACGTACGGTATCCGAATAATCACGAATTTGATCTTTCAATTGACTATAAGGAATAGCGATTTCTTGGTCAATTATTAGACGACGACGGCGGCGACCCCCTCCACGACGCCTTTGAGCAGGTTCCTCCAGTGGTTCCAATTCCATTGTAATCTATACAAAGAAATTATGCCGATTGATTTATATATTTGCTACAAAACACAAGCACAATTTAATATTTACCTGAGTGGGCTGTTCTGCCAAGATGAAACCTTCATTTAATCTATTATTGCAAGAAAATATAACAATGGTAACATTGGCAGTTTGAAACAATCAAAACACACAAAACTCATTAGAAGATTTATAAGTGTACCTGGGGGTGCCCTGAGACAAGGGTTTGTCACCAGTTGGGTGCAACTGCTTTAGATCTCCTACAGTTAAGTCTCCTAAAATCCCATTTGTTAAACCTATAAAATTGATACTGCTAAAAACACCATAACTGAACTTATCATTGCTACTCATAACATAAGTTAGTCTTGCCAGCCACCTACCTACTGATTCTTCTTCCATTCCAGAACTAACAAAACTAATAGAACTATTTGAATAAATAGAACTATTAGAAGAAATGGAAGAATTGCCACCAAAACCTTCATCCGCCTACCAAAGATAAAATTGTATGCTTTAGACATCATAAGACTCTGAATATTTCTTAATTCCATTACCAGCTCCTGCATCTCAATGTTATGTACTTCAACTTCCTTTATAGTGATGTCACTTACTAAAACACCAGCCGACAAAATGTCGGGCTCAGAACGGAGAGCTGGAGGTCGGGTCCTTGGCACGTCTTCCTCCAACGTGGGCACGGGGCGAGTTTGAAAATTTACTGTTGTGTTTCCACTCGCCTGTCGACTCTCTTCGGATTTCCCTGCTTTGTTGCCAAATCCCAAATTTACCGAAATTTCCCTAAAGGACATTTTTTACCAGAGTCATAGAGATATGAGATTTTCATTGAAAATTCCCTAAAACTGCGCGCTGGCGCGAAGCGAAAATTTAAAAAAAATCACTTTTTAGTAAAAATGCCTTTAAAAAAGTCCCCAAAATTCCAGTTTTACTCAGTTTACCCTAAAATTACCCTGGACCCTAGATTTCAAAAACTGTACCCTAAATTTTAATTTTTTCGTCGAGAGTTCTTCTCTCAGTTTCGGAGTTTCGCTGCCAATATCACGACACCATCTCTCTCTAATAACCGTCGTAAGCTACTACTTGACGACTTCATAACGAACGATATGGCAGCTTGACGGCTGCCATTAAGTTGACTGTCTGAGTCTAGTATTGTCAATTTATCTCGGATGCAATTCTTCTTCATCTTTTCTTCGAGTTTCGGGGGAAGAAAATCTTTTGTTACGGGGGAAATACGTAGGCTATATATATACTGAAAAAACGTCACGTTTCGCAGCGTTTCGCAGCGCTTTATCAAGCGTGAAATGCCAAAAGAGTCAACCAGCCGACCAGGGCCGCGACATTATTAGCAATACAAAATAACTGTAGGCTACATGTAAAAAGTAGTAATAATAAAGACAATACTATAGTGATATATAGTCACCGGGTCGTGCGGTACGTAGCCAATAAGTCCCCGTGGATGTTGTCCCCTGGACGCCGAAGACGTTGATGGAGATCAAAGAGCAAGTGAGACGCAAAAGTGCGGTAGCGAGATGCGTGAAAGAAAGAGGCCGGTCGTCAAGAAGAGAGATGAATCTTGGGTGCCAACGAGTTAGGTCGGTCCATAATGGACGCCATCAGCTGTCAGTAGCGTCTTCATCTCCGACGATCATCTTCATCTCGTTAAAAAAAAGAAGATATCAGATATACCTCATCTAACATACTACTAAAAGAAAGAGGGGAGGGGGAGATGTCACATGCAGGCCGGGCGACTAGACGATCGGTTCCAATGTTAGTTCGAACCTACCCACTCGCAAAGGCGGCCTGGCTCCAGCTCGCTTTCTGGAGGCACACGCAGGAATTTCATGACACCTTAGCGCACCGGCGGACAGGGCATGAACCGGGCAAGGAATAAAACGGAAAGTCGGCTGGAAAAGAGGCGAAAAGGTAGAAAGTTAAACGGGTTAAATTGTGTGTATGAGGTCTGATTGTAGGAGGAACTGGGAAAGGAGATTGCGAATATGAAACTGGGTCGACGTCGGGATCTCGTTGTGTAGTGTTGTCCAATCGGCTGTCGCGCCTGTCGTTTTTGTTAGCTGTTTGTTTACTGAAAGAACTTGAAATTGCCGTTTATTTCTTTTATCATGTAATAATATCTACTTCTAACGGGAAACTGTTCTCAAGATTGTTGGCTGATGTGTTTCCAGGCAACTTGTTAGTGTCGGCCCTATTCCTGTTCGCTTTTTTTATTTTTTCTGTTTCTATCCCAAAATCGGGAAACTGTTTATGGCGACAATCTGCTATACGCCATAGGCTGGTAGTTTCAAACGTAAAATTCATTTAAGACCGTTTGCCCGTACATTCTGGGACTCCATGAATATGAGAAAAGCAATTACGAGAGCTTTAGCGTGTATTAAATATTATTAAGTATTTTTTTAGTATCCAATTAATACAACTAGCTTAGCAATGAACACCTTAGCTTGCCAACAACCACTAAACTATGCGATTTAAAATTGAACAAAATATTGTAATATTATTTCCTAAAAAGTTAAAATTCTCTGTTCTAATTTGGTAACAATTTATCACCGGCATAACCATTTTAAGTCATTAACTTTTGACGATATTTTTTTTGAAAAATGGAAGTGCTGAAACAAGGAGGATAAAAAAAGCGAGCTTGATTTAGGCAGCATTTTCGATGACATTCACGTTGACGTATCCGTCAACATCATTGATCTCCTTAGAGTAAAATTTGGCAGCCAAAGTTTTCTGGCCGACTTTAGCAGCTGTCATTCTGACGACTACGCGAGCCTCTTGGCCAGGAGCCACTTTACCAGGCACAGCAACTTTATGAGGATCACCGAGGCCGGCCCCTTCGATGACGAACTTGGCAAAAGTCAGGGCAGTCGGTAGAGGATTAACAAGAGAAACAGTCACGTCAAACTGCTTTCCAAGTGGCAATTCAGATGGAGTCTGAGCAAGAAAACAAAATGAAAAATAAAATTCGTTGGTGCACACATAGAATATTTAACAGGATCTTTACCTTGATAGCGATATCAGGTTTGCGAACACGGAAGTCATCTTGCGAGAAAAATTCGAAATCAGTTTCTTTGACGTTGGCCAAGCATGCAATGTTAAAAGCACACTGGTCGCTCAATTCAGGAGCGTATTCCGCATAGGAAACGGGCATGGTAATGTTCTGGGCAGTGCCGGCTTTGATGACGCGCTCAAAGACTTCTTTTTTTACAGTGCTTTTGAGTTTTCCGGTGTAAAGTACCGAGTCAACACGCAATGTAACTTGAACGCTGTAATCTTTGGTGCGGTTTCTATTCGCCACAGTCACAACAGCGCTACTCGAAAATACCACAACAAACATTAAGGTAATGCGTAGCTTAAATTTGAAAAAGAAACTCACCTAAAAGGTGACCCAATAACAATGTCATCCCGAAGTTGAAAGTCAAAACGAACATCTTCCAAAGCTTCGTTGAGATAATACCGACTATACAAATGCTCGCACTGACGAAGTGCTTTCAGAACTACTTCTCTCTCTTCAACCGTGTCTATTTGGATAAAATTAGAGATTGGAATTTTCACATTCCATAGGTTTTGACAATTATACTACTACTAGGTTACTCACTGTCTCTATGCTTATACTGGTCGGTAACGTCTTCACGCTGGAACTTCCCGACAGCTTTGGTACTGATGAATAGACCGATCCTAAAAAAAGTTACAAAGTTGTAGATACGGTTAAAAAATGAAGAGAAATAATGGCATTACTCGTCAGTTCGTTTGTCAATAAGCTTAAGGGGATGACTTGCTCCTTTGTATCTCCAATAAACTTTGTCAGCGTTAACTTCAGCAAAATGGAAGGCAGTGTCAAAAGACTTTTTAACTTCACCACGCTTAATTGCGGCAACGGATGAAGGGCCACATCTGTTGATGAAAAATGCATGTAATTTTTATGTGCGTGTGTGTGGAAACATTTCCTATTTTTTACCGATAGACTCCATCGCTTTCTTCTTGCGGGGTAGCGTCAATAGCTTGCCACCCACCATAATTTCCTGGCTCTAAATCTGGACGCTCCATCCACACCTCGTTCCAGACGTGGAAATTCCAGATAGAGTCGGAGTTAAGATCCTCCATAGCTTTACCATCCTCACCAATGAATGTGTCGATCGTTAAGCCTCCGTGTGTGTCATGGGCGGAAGAAAAATTGGTAATGGAGCGACACGGGATGCCCAGAGCGCGGCAAACTGTAAATTTGAACAGTTGGGTAAATAAAATGCGCTTACAAACAGTCTTAGTTGTTATGCATACCAGTCGTGGTCACACCGGAAAAGACCCAGCATTGACCAAATTTAACTGGCATTTTAGTGCTCCAATATTTCTGCAGGATTAACATGCTGCCTTGCCATTTCGTTGGTTCTGTGCCACCAGAGTAGTCATTGGACCAGTTCCCCATTAACACACCATTATCGTCGGATGAATTCACCTAAATTTCAAAATAGCATTTATGATTTGGTTATCTTGTTGCTGAAGGAGAAGAAACTAATTAATGCTCACCGCGGCAGAAATGGCACGTACAACACGAACGGGGTCTTTGTGAAAGAAAAAAAAGTGTTAAACACATTTTCAAGATTTACTATTAGCTGTTGGTGGAGTTTTTAACGTGGAAACGAAAAATTACCGGCTCTTCCCGCAATGGTTAGTTTGCCGACATTGCTAAGCAAATAAATGCTGCATTCAAGAATGTCCTTTTCGAACTGTGCAAAGTTCCAGGCACAAGGGCGCATCCGGTTATGACTTCCACGCCAAATCAAGCCAGAGTCAGCCATGACATATTCTTTCTTCCAAGTTTCGTCCTCCATGTACACGAGATCCTCTGCAAGAAAAAAAAATTGTCAAGATCGTGAGTCACGATTATTCATAGTGAGAAAAAAAACGCTGACATTCACCTCTACACCATGGATTAAAGATGAGATAGATCCTTTCAGGCATGGAGTATGAGAGAGAGGAGTTGGTTGGCATATATTTAGTATCGACATCGAGCTTCCATACTCCGACGACGCTTGTTGCCAAGGTGCAAACCTACACGCAACAGATAGCGGAAGATCATTATATAGACATGGAAATGTCATTTTTTCCTCGTTTCTTGCATACTTGCACTTTAATGGAGAGATCGCCAGAGGCAACAAGTCTAGCCCACCAGCCTCCAGAAGGTAGCGCGCTGCTATTGTTGCTTAGCACAGGTATGGCGATAGACGTACCGTTACTTGGACTGGGCTGTTTAGCATCTGATAATTTTTAGAAAACAATAGTCAGGAAACTTGTTTGCGGATGTCTATTTCCTTTGAAGAATTGTAAGATATGACAGGATTTGCACCGCCTCCACATACCGGCGACTGTAAAGATGAGCGAAACGGCGTCCGTGGCCGGGTCAAAGTTGCGGTTGAACTTCAATTGAAGATGGAAAGGTTGGCCGCGACGCACGACCAGATTGGCGCCAGCAGGACGCTCCATCATTTCGTAGTCGTAAGTGTTGTGGTCTTTACCATTCTCGGCAACAAGGATATCCACCAAAGCAACTTTCAACGCTGCCTTTCCCCCTTCATCTGTTGGTAGAAATTTCCAAACAAAAACAACACTTTATTTATTTTTGCTCGCTTTGATAGAACACCGTGATAAATTGGGCAGTCTTGACTGGCGGAAAACGGCTGCAAGATCACGTCTCGGAAGCTATTTATATTTGCCTATTTGGTCAGTCTAGACATCGGAACTCTCTAGGATTTTTACTCTCGGATCGTTTCACCGATGCATTTTTGTAAGCTATACTTTCTTTGCAAATTAATGGGGACGTTGCGAAGTAGTTATTCGTTTCCAAGAAATTCAATAAAACCCTTCTTTTTTAAAACCCATACAAGGGAAGTACTACTTTTTTTTTGTTTTCTCTAAGCATAACCTGATTATGCATTTATCATGGCGATGTGTATCCTTCATTATGTATTCCCCGCTGGTCATTGATAGTCACAATACATTCCTGTGCTGTAAAGGACTGGTTTTTTAATTCCTACCGAGCCTATATTTATAAAATTCGAAAGCGGCCCAAAAATAACGTTAGCACGTGTAGCAGCGTTGATGCATTCCAAACGAATAACGAGTTTTTCGACTCGTCCCTCAAAGTCAGCGAAAAGGCTGTTCCTTGATGGAGCGCTACGTGATAGCAAAGACGAGCGAATAGCAGTTGACCTCTAACGCGCCATTAACAGAAGAAGAAAAAAATTAGAAAAAGAGAAAGACTCGGCTTACCAACGGGGATTCTTGGTGGTCTTGGGAGTCTTGGGAGACGCGACATAGTTGGGCTTTCTGAACCGGGTTGGTTTTCGTGAGCGTTCTCAGACGGAGGTTGATTGTCGACTGGCTCCTCGCTACCCGGGCCAACAGGTTGACGTTCGTTCAATTCCACCGGTCCAGCAGCGCCAGCTTCGTTGGCGCGGCCGCCGTCGGGGCTATCGACGCTGTAGGTGCGGCACTTGCAGCAGCTGGTTAAAAGACCCGCAGCTCCTCTACCAGACGAATTTCGGTTACCCATCGCGATCGAATCTGTGTTGGCACTCTGCTGGAGAAACGTCCGTCAAAACAAGAAAGACTGAAATGATTCCGTGATTCACAGAGTGCGGCTCCCTTATACGAGATGAACGCGGATGGTGAGCCCCGTTTCCGACGCCAACACTTCCGGAAGTTCAAAAGCCTTTGGTAACTTTGGTTGTTTCGCTGAATTTACTTAACGTCCGGCCAGAACAAAACTAGGCCACAACAAGTATTGAATCCCTTGTTTTGCCTAAAAAGGCGACACAATCAACGAGTTTCCCGAAACAATGGCACGTCTGTTTTACGATATAAAGAGAAAGAAATCGGAAAAAAAAAATCAAAGCCAACTTCAACCCACCCGGCAGAGCTGGGTCCACTGGTTGCACTGAGCCGAGCCAGAGGTGATGCTTGTATCGTGAAACATACGACAGCTTTGAGCTTTCGTGAACGGACGGTGAGAGAGGAGGTTCTATTCAAAAGGGAGGCGGGAGACGCGCACACACACACACACACATGGCTATAGTGTTTCTGAATGCGTGTGTGGAGGCAAACGGGAAAACGAGGAGACGACGAAAGGCAAATGTATTCCGAAAATGCAGAAGGGAGAAAGTCTTGATAGAGACGGGCGACAAAAAAGCTCGAAGCAAAAGAGAAGGTAAAGAATTCAAATGTGAATCGACAACCTAGGGCAAGACCGTCTGCTGCATCTCATTTGAATAATGAGTCTTTGAATCGGAATTCTGCTAAAGGAAAACAACCGAAAGGGCATTGAGCGCACGTAACGCAAAAAACCATTCGCAAAACACGGAGGTGAGGGCTGATGTTATGGCGTCATCATTCGGCAGCCTCGGGGTAAAGAGACAGAGAAAGAGATTTTCCGCACCCGAGTGCTTTTTTTTTGTGTCTAAAGGATTGTATAATGCATTGTACGGAAACTTCCTGTGGTTACTTACTGTATAAGATCAGTCACGATATCCAGATTGTTTTTACGTAATCTATTCACAGCTGTTTCGGTACGGAAGTTTTCGGGTACGGGAGGAGAAGTGACGGATAAACACGTCTGGAACTTATTTTTTGTCGCTTATCTAGCATCCGTGAGTATACGAACTCGTAGGAAGGAGAGGTGTAGAACGGGATAAACACTGTCTTAAATTACAGTCTGCACGACCTTGAGAGTCTTGTACAAGGACCGCACGCGGAACCCGCATCCCCACAGACGTCAATTCGGCTCGGGTAACTAGCGGTCTGGGATAGAATTTCAGTAATGACCAAAAAGCTTACCCTATGAGACAGGAATGCAAAACTTACGAAATCATAATATGCTGACCAGATAAGGACAGTGCGGACATAATGAAAGATATGTTCCGCTGCAAGTAATAGCCAACCTGTATAACCTACAACCCAACAACAAAGAAAACGTTAAATCAATCCTGCCCGATCGTATCAGTTATTGCGAAATAATGGACAAAAAAATTTTGTTTTATCGCCGTACTGGTTAATGCTCGGGAATTTGTTGGAGAGATGCGGATAAAAACGTGAGTGGTTGGCACGAGATCCAATGATGTTTTGGGCTAGTCGTGGATAAGGCGATAAGCTACGGTACCAAGAAAGCCTTGCCACTGGCATCACTCCGTTAACGCCGCGTGGACTGCCAGCGTGAATCTGTTAAAATCGACTGTAGAAATTTAAACCGCCCAAGGGTCGCCTGGTACAATCAGAAGAACGTCTTTAATGTACAGTGTTCGGGAATGTAGACAAAAAATGGAGATTGAGTAGAAACCTCTCAGGTAGGTGGATGATGTCTGTAATAGACGCTCACCCAAACGCGTTTTTGCGTGGGAGTTATTTTTAATTATTTTGAGTGGAACATTTGGCTACTTTTCTACGGCTTTTAGGCAGCATGCGATATGCGTTCATCCAACCGAGATCGATGACAATTGATGGCCTGTCTTTTTGGCAAGGTTATTTCTCTTCTAGGGATCGTTGGAAATTCTATCGCATTTTATCGTGAATGATTGAGGGTGTTCTCTTACTGTGGCTGTATGTTTTCTATGCTTACGACGAGATGTATGGTAAAACGTAATCGTTGCTGCCTCTTAGGTTAGGCTATTACTGTCTAGTGGCAACGACAAAAACTGGATGAGCTCCAACTAATTTCCCAAGACGGCAGACCTTGCACTGGCCAATTCAAGGACGCAAAGATCTAAGGTTTTGGCAAAGAATCTTTAAATCGAAAAAAAAAAACAACCGAAAGTCGAAAGAATTCCAAATTAGGGTATGTTTCTTGGTTTCTTCTTTTCAACCCTCTTTACAGGAATCCTTTTGTGTGGTTTTAGGGTAATCATCTTCGATCACATTCCATCTACGAATTTTGATGCTGTCTACAGCCAGCGATGTTTTCGGATAACCTTCAGGCTCAAACGAACTATTTTTGTAAAGTTATTTCTTTGCATTCCGATATTTCCTGATAGATCGGAAATGTAGGTTAGATTTCACCAGAAACGCTCTAAAGCTCTGCGGGAACCCGCTCTTGTGACTAAACCCAAAAGTTTTGAAAAAGAATACATTGAAAGCAGAAATTAGACCGAAAAATCTCATTAAGATCTGAGGGAAGCCAGTTTTGACTGTAATAAATTTATATGATCCCGTCATCACTTCAGATCTCACATGACAACTGTATAAATTTTAGAGGTAAAAAAATTTCTTTTAGCTGTCAACAACTGATTTCTTTTTTTTTTCATAAAGGTGGAAAATCAAAATAATTTGCCGTTAATCAGATATAGGATAGGAAATTATTAATTAGTTTTCTATCTAAATTTTTACTTTTAACTATCGTATTTTTCGAACTTAAAATGATTAGATGTATTTATCTGATAATGCCAAAGTAGCTGCGTATGCAGTCCCGACGGTAATACAGTTAACTAATGAACTCTATTTGAATTCCTCTCAGCGTTCAAATAAGTAATAAAACTGCCGTTTTTCGCTAACGAGGCTCCAGGACAGCGTTAGGTTATGGTTTTATCATAACAATGTTGTATATATTGTTGAGTAGACATGAACTGCGAAAGGATTCAAGTTCAGACTCTTTCTTTGTGCACATGAAACCCAAATATCGCATGTCTGGATTTTTAATTTCTGAAACAGATAGAATCATGTGAGAGCCCTATCAAGCAAGTTAGAAATGATAACCAATTAAATAATTTAAAATAATGTCGGTTGTACGTACAAATATTAAAACAGTTTAACATACCGTAGCCTATTTTAGATAAGAACTTTATTAAACTGTACTTGCGTAAGTAAGGTGTAACTTCATTTATAAGGCAGTTAGCCAATCGATGTTGCTGCTGACGACACTTGATATAAATCTATCTGCAAATTACAACAACAATTAATAAGCATGCGAGAAGTTGCGACGACCGTACGGAACATATAGTGAACGAAATGTACTACCGTAGATGTGTACACTAAAAAATGTGGTTGTCGTACACAAATGAAATTACTTGATTATATGAAACTGATTTCATGGTCCAGCCTTTGCCGTAACCTGTGTCTAATATTGAAAAATTATTTATACTTAACATTACAGGGTCACCATTTAAAAAAAAATCTTGTTATAAACCAATTTTTAAAATTTAAATTTTGGTTTCTATTAAGCTCTTGAAGAAGATTAGCAATGAAACTAACCAAAAAAACGTACGTAGTACTGTAAATGATCAGGTGAAGAGAAGGAGGAAACCATTAAGCACGAAACAATCACAAATTGGAGAACAAGCACCGCCAGCGGTACACCAAAATAGTGCAGTGGTTCAAAAACCGTGATCTCATCACTTGGCATTGTTTTTTATTAATTCAAATAAATACAGGGCCTTTTCTTGAAGGCAGTACTCAGGAGGAAACACGAACAAGCCACTTAACTCATCTGGATTATTATCTTGAAGATGCCAACTAAAGTAGGGGAATGATATAGCAGATGGCCAGATAAGACAGCTTTTCAGGCCAAAATATCACACGTACCGAGCGTTACTTGACACTGATCCATTCACCCTTTAGAAAAAGACAGTTGACTGATTCACGGGTAAAAATTACATAATGTACGATAATAAGGCCTTTTGAGAGGTGACATACGTAAACAAAAAAAAAATGCGCGCAACCGTTGACAATATACTAACTAAGAACTATTAACTAGTCCATCTTTGGAAAATGAACTGTCAGTCGATGTCTGGTTAGTTTGTCACGACGAGAAAATGTCTTCTCGCATTGGTCACAACCAAGTCGCTCCCCAGTGTGAATTACGTGGTGACGATTTAATTTGTCCTTAGTTACAAAAGTCTGACCGCATAATTCGCACTTAAAGGCCCTCGTTCCTGAGTGAATAAGCTGATGGCGGTCTAAGCGGTATTTGCTTATGAAAGACTTAAAGCAAAGTCCGCATTCATAGGGAAGATCGCCAGAATGAATGCGAAGGTGAGTTCTAAGCCGACTACCATCATAAAAGGCACGGCCGCACTCTTGACATCGAAAAGGACGGTCGACTAGTGGTGACGGCAGTGAAGCAGATTCTACAGCATTAGGTGTACCATTGCGTCGGCTCCAGGCAGTGTTTGGAGCTGATACTGGAAATGGTTGTGCTTGATTGGGCCTTGAAGATGGCAGTAATTGTTGCTGACTACCTTCACGCAGTCGAGGACAAAAATTTTCTGGTGGATATGAAGCTCGACCTGGTACGTGATTTGACTTAGCTTGCCCACCTCTATAACTATTCGTTGGAGATGAATTCACAATAAATGCCGAGCTAGTTACATCCACCTTGGCAGAGGGTTTCCTTTATTTAAAGAAATAAGGGTTAATCACTTTCGTCAATTGATTCATAACCCACTAATACCTTCCACTGAAAGAGAGTCGGACTTTGAATGAACTTTCATCTTCATTTCTTTGATCGTCTTCATCTGAACTGCTTTGAGCTTGGACCGCAGGAGTCTGAAATGTTAAACCAAATATAATAGCATTACTTTTTTTATAGCACAGCAAGATAGTTTGTTAAAATTGCTGAATAATTTACATAAGTAAATTAGTTGAATATTGATTCGACCAATGTCTATCAAATTCCTTACTGGAAAACGGGACACTTATTTTAACTAAATTTACACAAGGTTACCTCCCTCAGTTACATAGTTACTTATAATTGGTTATCTAATCAAATTTCACCCTACATTGCACAAAACATCTTTCTTTAAAATGTCACCATGTGCTCACGACTTGATGACGACAATAAAATGCTTTGAGGTATTTTACTGAAACATCTAAATTAGGTTCAACATATTTCTGGAATCATTCACATTATATAGAATTACCTGTTTTTGGTCACGACGATGTGACGGCATTTTTTGTATTGATAAACCTTACTGGAAACCATATACGACGTCAACTTTTAGTTTAGCTTACATGAAACTACAAAAACAACAAACAATGGCGGCTGAGTAAAGGTGGGGAAGTCACGTGACCACCTACCATCCAAACAGCCAATCCTAAAACTTCGTTTTCAAAGGTAACCAATTTAAATAATAGCACAATTCCTGGAATATTTTTTCAGATGGCAGTTATAAAAAACGGAACAATATATAAATTAATATTCCAATATTTTTCCTATTTAAGCTTAGGGCATGGTTATCAGGGTATTGTTTTAAATATTCCCTAAATTTGTGAACACGTTCATAATGTAACGTAACGATTGCCGAGGATGATTATCCAGTTTTAATGTTTGTTCTGAAGTTTTATAAGAGAACCATCAGCAATGCAGCCTAGCGCCTTAATTGCGCAGCTGGTATCCCATTAATGGACGCACTAGAACGCTGGGTGAGAGCACCGTCAATTAACTATGTAACGCTCCTCTCTTTCGAGATGCGAGACGTTACGAAGGGACGAGGGAAACGGGGGGAGCTAATACTAGAACGAGGAGGGAGATTGATTGTTTTACTTACAGTTGCGATGAGGGTAGCATCATGTGGATCCGTAGATGGCGCTGGCGGCGGGGCGTGGTCTCGGGTAGTCAGTGGCACAACGACACAGATTTAAGCGTCGAATACAGTTTATTGTTGAACACGATCAAGCACGAATAATTACAGATTAAGAGCAACGTAGCAATGGGTGCTACCACGAGAACTAAAACAAGACTGGCCCAGAATGAAAGAAGAGCACGTTATTTATAGTTGAAAAGGGTGCATAGGGCATACAGGTAGAGAACGATTGGCGCGGCGGCATCAAGATAGAGCGGGGGAGGGAGGTGTGAGATGGACAAGGTCGTTGTGGCGACAGTCCGGCGTGTGATACCGCTTTCTTGGCTGTTCAGCCGAGTTCACACCTCAGTGTGGAAAGATCTTGCTGGCCTATGTCCGTTGGGGCCGTCTCTCAACCAAGAACAAGCCGTTTGAGGCAGGCCGACAGCACCGTGAGAAAGCACGGCTCTGTCGGATCCTTACATGCCTCCCCCTCCTGGAAGATTGCGTCCCGCAATCTAGATGATTAGTGGTAAGGTCGTGTCGTCATGCCCACGTAGCAGCGACGGTCGCGTTCGGTGAAAACCGTACACGGTGTTGATGACCGAGGCTGGTCTCTGGCGAACTCGATGTCGAGGGGGATCGTTGTGTCGTCGTCGCTGATGATGACGATCGAGTCGTGGCTGCTGAAATCGAAGACAGGGATGTCCGGGACGAATGAAGCGAACGATGCGAAGGTCTCGTTTGGAAGGATGGAGGTGTCTGTGTCTGGATACTCCACGGTTTCTAACCGTTTCCTTTCTTCAGCTAGACGGGCGAGCGTCTCCGGGCAGTAGTGACCACACTGCACGTTCGGGTCCTCCTTCCTTCTCCTCTTTGTCAGGCAGATGCTGTCGACGAAAGCGGCCTTTTCGAGGGACCGCTTCTCCCGGACCGGAGATGTCTCGCCATACGGCAAAAACTTCTCGGCTACGAACTGTGTTGACGAGCCGTCGGGACGAGTGAACCGGTAAACGTGGCAGGTGGCTGAGGACATTTTGAGATGCTGTCGGAAATTGGACTGTTGGTGCCGAGTTGATTTAGCGATGGTTATATAGGACATGGCGGGGGACGAAAGAAGCCAAGAATTTTGAAAGAAAAGGCGGGGCGCGCGGAAGGAAAGTGAAGGTGATGTGGAGAGGGGATTAGATGAGCCGCGAAAGTTGTAACAATCGACAGGGGAATACTAGCGAAACAAGAAAGGATTAGTACAACTGATAAATATTGCGAGTTTTTTTGAGCGAAAGATAAGCAGCTTTACTATTTTTTGAGCGTGGGAAGGTGTTGAGAGTAACTTTCCCACTTGTCATAAAACACGTATACATATAGAGGAATGAGATTCGGAATGAGCTGAGACATCCATGAGCATATAAGGGAACTTATAACTAGACATAAAAGATGGAAAGGCGGTGAATGAGTCTCTTCATCTTAGTAGCCGGGCCGCTTCTCGGTGGTTATGGAGAGATCTCTCGATGGCGATGCGGGATAACCGGGTCGGTCCGCTGACGGGGAGCGTCTTCGGGACCGGGACCGCCACGGGTGCTGGCACAACGGCTGGCGCTGCTGGAGGCTGGAAGTTCACGATGCAAGAGGGGTTGGAAGGGGCGGGAGCAGGTTGGATGTTGACGACAGTTTCACGATTGGGTTCGTTAACCGCTCCGGGAGTTGGCGCGGGAGTGTTGGCTGCGGGAGTATTGCTGTTTGCTATCCAACTATACGGACTGCAGGCTTGGAGGAAGGATAGGCACGGTACTGTTTTAACGAGGATCGTCCCGATCCCGCAAAAGCGTATAGCTAAAGCGAGCGTGATACCGACTCCCGATAAAATCCCGAAGTTCCGCATCCAATTTCCAACGCGGGTTAGAAATGAGATGTGAGGAGCGTCGTTGTGGTGGAGGAGAACGGAGCTGACGTGTTGGTCGTTCGACAGGTTGACTGCGTGATGTTCTTGAACGGAGGCCAGGATCTCGGCAATGGCGGCTGCGGGACTCATTGGATTCGCTCTGATGGCGGGATGTAGGCGTAGGATGGTACCAATAGAGTTGTCGGCTTCAAACGGGACAGTTCTGATCAGCTCGTGACCCTGCACGAGGATGGAAGAGACGACTGGTCTCCACGTGAAATTTCGATACGTGTGAGCGTGACCGTTAAAATTCACGAAATTAGAAGGCCAGTAGCACTCGGAGAATCTTGTTAGTTCCCATCCCTCGATGCTGATAGTTGAGTTCTGATAACGAGGCTGCGGGCCACAGCTCGTCATTTCGGTCGTGAATGTTACGTTCATTGGTTTACACTGGAGAACTGCTACTGAATTGCCAACCGCGGACAGCTTGCTGCAAACAGGTAGGTCGAGGTACCCAGCAGCCTGCCAACCGTTGTATTGGGCTGCTGCTGCTGCGTTCTGGTGAGCTAGTCGACGGGTTTGACACTGGATGGTCCGCACTTCTTTGATGATGTTGTTGGCCATTTCAATTGCAAGATCCCGAGTGTACTGCGTGTGTGCCACAAGATTGACGTCCGAACGAACGAAAAGTGACGACAGCTTGTCTGTGGCTGGACTGTCGCTGGTTCGCCGGCTGGAGTTGGTTGAATTCAGCGTCAGTATTTCTGTGAAGCGAAGGAGTACGTTCGGCATTCCGCTCACTGCCATGAGATTTGAAGAGTTGGCGGGAGTTGAGCAGTAGCCGACTATTGTGGTGTTGAACAGGTAATCGACTTGGCGTTTGGTGTCCCGAATCCTTTTGGTCGTGGCGTTGCTTGTGTGGTAGAGCAAACCTGCGCTTGTTTGAAGCAGGTGTGTTTGGCATTTTGTCTTTTCTTTCCACGAATCTTCCCACACCAGAGTCACGAGGTTGTGGGTGATGGATCCGTTCGTTCCGCCTGGGATGTCGCCAATTGGAGAGCTGATAGTACAGTTGCCGCACTCCGCTTCTAATGATACTTCCTCGAGATGGCAGTTCACTAGAGAGGCTGTCGTTGTTCGTAGCCAGCTGCCTTGGATGTGGGGAGGGCTTTCGAGGGCCCATTTATTTTGTCCGAGGACGTCCATTGTTTTTCCACTGCATTGGCGAGTGTCTCTCATGCGTCGGCACTGAGCGGGGCTCACTTCTAAGGGCAAGCGGCTCTGCGTAACAGTTTCCCACCCGAGAAAATCGACATAAACAGTTTTCGACATAACCCACATAGCGCAGGAATGTCCAGGGAAACGAGTTACTTCAGGGATGGTGGAGAAGATTTCATACTCGACTGAGATTGGTGGAGTTGGATGATTTGATTCGTCGCAGTCTTTGTCATGAAACTCGAGAAAACCTTTGTTTTCTGCGGAGCTACAATCGCAAACTGTCGTCAGGAATGGGGAAGTGGGAAGGGGGGATAGAAATAGAAAAAAGAGCGAGAGTCTGTGATATAAAAATAAAAGAAGGAGCATTAAATGTGTGGCGAAGCAAATTTTTGAGCGCTTAGAATGTTATTAAATCTACGTCTTCTACTGTGGAGTCAAATGTAATTAAAGAGGGCGAATTAACACAAGCTATGGTTTCTACGGGGGTGGGGGAAATGTTTTCGGGAGTTGTTCCCTTATTATTTTCAGGGGGGATGTTTGTTTGTTCGAGAAATTTAGCAGAGCGGAGTCCTGGTCTTCTACCGGGGCGGGGAGCCATAACAAACGTTGGGCGTTTGTAGATGTTGATTCCTGGAATAGGAATAACTCTCTTTTTCTTTTTCTTTCCTCTTTTCCGAACCACAGGAGGTTCTTTATTCCTCTCTCTTACAGCTTCCGTCGTTCCTTCCGTGGGAGGAGGAATTTCTTCTTCCTCGCCATTCATTGCTCCAGTACGAACGTCGAAAAACTCAACACAGGGCTCGTCTTTCCATATCATCGTCTCGTAAAGAGGTTTAATGCGGTTGACATGCACTAACTGGGTTTGCTTTCCACCCACCTCTTGAATTTCAACTGTTTCGTTTGAATTGACTTTCTTTACTCTATACGGCCCTTTGTACCGAGGGTTCAGTTTTCTACTGGTCCCTCGTCTCCAGGCTCTTACATCCAGTAGAACTTTGTCTCCTACGTGGTATTGTAATTTCTTTGCTCGTACGTCATACTGTGCTTTCTGCTGATCTCGAGCCGCTTGTAAATTAGCTCTTACCAGCTCGAAAGCGTCGTAAAGGCGCTTCATAGTCTGGTGCGTATAGTCTTTGGGTGGTACAATGAATTGTTGGGGCGGTTTGAAAAATCGGTCGAGAGGCATGGCTGGATCACGACCGTGATTAAGGAAATAAGGCGTTTCGTTAGTGGATGAATGTACTGAGTTTCGGTATGCAAACGCCACTGCACCTAACATTTCTTCCCAATTTGTGTACCCATCGTTAAGGTATTTCCGTAGCATTTCCACTACGGTTTTGTTAAACCTTTCAGTCAGGCCGTTGGATTGAGGATGATAGGCCGTAGTCGTTCGGTGTTTTATGTGTAAGGCTCTGCAAAGATGATTAAAAAGCTCCGAAGTGAAGTTAGTCCCTCGATCGGTAACGATAGCTTTTGGTGGACCGTGATACAGAATTATCCTCTCCATCATCGCTTTCGATGTGGTGAGTGCCGTCTGGTCGGGTAATGGAATGACCTCTACCCATTTGGTGAAATAATCCGTAATTACTAACACGTAATTATTTCCTTCGAGAGATGACGGTCGAATTGGGCCTAGGAAGTCGAGTCCTAAGACCTCGAATGGAGCGGATGTTAGATCTAAGGGGTTTAAAAACGTCTTTAGGTGGACGCGCCGTTGGAGGGCGCAAGCTTCGCAAGCTTTGCAGTACTCCTTGATGTCGTCAAGCATTGTTGGCCAGTAGAACTTATCCCTAAGGCGGAGACAAGTTCGTTTATAGGCTAGATGACCCGCCGTAGGCGAATCGTGGTATTCCTGCAATAACATTTTTCGTAACGACAAAGGAACGACGACCTGGATCTGGACGAATTGTCTACGTTTCTTCGATACAGGTGTGAGCGTCCTGCAGAGAATTCCGTTTGCCATAAAGTAGAGCTCAATTTCTTTCACCCAGATCGGCATCTGCCTGTTATCTTCGTCGAACAAAATCCCGTCTTCCAAGTATGTCATTATGGATTTGCAGAGGGGATCTTTTTGTTGTTCCTCGTGCATGACATCGTTGTCGCGTGGTATAGCTTGTACCGCGGCGACTTTGATGCGTGATAAGAAGTCTGCGTTCCCATTTACTCGCCCGGGTCGGTATTTAATAGTATACTTGAGGTTGGAAAGTAAGATAGCCCAGCGTCCCAGTCTACCCTTCTCGTCTTTAACCGTCTGTAACCATTGTAATGGGCGGTGATCACTAACGATAGTAAAAGGTTCGTCCTGCAGGTAGTGTCGGAAGTGGTCGACGCCAAAAACGATGGCGTACGCTTCCTTTTCTATCGTTGAATATTTTAAGGTGTCTTTGTCAAGGTGTCGACTAGCGTATGCTATGACAACCTCCTTTCCATCATGTATTTGTGATAAAACTGCCCCTACGCCGTAGTCGCTGGCGTCCGTAAAAAGTATAAACTCTTTCCTAAAATCTGGGAAAGCTAAGATTGGGGGTGAAGTTAAACATGTCTTAAGGCTCTCGAAAGATTTGTCTTCCTCAGGCCCCCATTTCACTTTTTCTCTTTTATCCAGTTTCGACTGGACAATAAGCGGGTGGGCTACGGTGGAGAAGTTATTAATGAAGCGCCGATAATACGACGCGAGTCCTAAGAAGGAGAGAAGTTCGCCTGACGTTTCGGGCTTTTTGTAGTTAGCTATTTTTTCGATTTTCTCTGGATCAGGTCTGGTACCGTCTGCTGTAATAACGTGTCCTAAATAGTGCACCACTTCTGCTAAGAATTTACATTTAATCAAGTTGAGTTTGAGGTTCGCTTCTTTGAGCAATGCAAAAATCCTTCGTAAATTCTCTACATGTTCCTCTATCGTCTTTGAAAACACAATGATATCGTCAAGATAAACTAAACAACTTTTTCCAATTTCCTTCCTAAGCACGTGATTCATCAAACGTTGGAACGTGCCCGGGGCGTTCGTTAAGCCAAACGCTAAGCGGTTCCACTCGTAGACGTTGTTATCTACAATGAACGCGGTTTTTTCCTTGCTGGTCGCGTCCATTTCGATCTGCCAGTAACCTGAGGCCAAATCTAGAGTCGAAAAGAAACGTTGACCTTGTAGGAGGTCGAAGACATCGTCAATACGTGGTAGGGGAAATGAATCCTTTTTTGTGATGGCGTTCAGACGCCTGTAGTCGATGCAAAGGCGATCCTCCCCTGTTTTCTTCTTTACCAACACAATCGGAGCCGACCAAGGTGACGTGGAAGGCTGGATTATTTGATTTTCTAAAAGTTCGTCTATAATTTTGTTTGCCACCTCTCTCTGGCGAGGTGACGTTCTATATGGGCGGAGACGGATGGGGCCCTGTCCCTGAGTATCGATGGTGTGTTTCACCAGTCCGGTACAACCCAATTCCTTCGTTTCAGAAGCGAAAGCGTCTGAATTCTCTTCCAAAAGAGTGCGGATTTTACTAGCATCCTCTGGCTGAATGTGTTGGAGAATGGAGTCGTATTTGGCTGGATCGACCGACTTGGGTTTGGAAATACAGGAGGCGATTTGTGCTGTTGTTTTTATGTGACTCTGGTGGAGTGCCACTCTTCCTAGTACTTGAAAACGGGGCAGTGTTATTGGCTGATGGGTGGAGTTAACTACGACAAGTCGGAAAAGACCTTCCTCTTGCATTTCCGAAACAAAGGGGTCGATCCGCAGACCGGCCGGCAGCTCAGGGGCTTTATGGAAGAAACAAGCGACGTTGAGGGGGAGCTTACCTCCACCTCTCTCGCTTTCGACTACTTGTGCTGTGTGTGGAGGAATTTTGATCTCTCTAGCTATTATCATGACGGGCTCATCCAGGAACTGGCCAGGTTCCCGCAGACGATAGATCGTCCGTTCCCGTCCGTCGAACATGAACTTGTGCCCGTAGAGGGCGTCTAAACCTAAAACTACTTCTTCTGAAATGCCGTCGACTATGATGAATTCTTGTGTAAGTTTGTCCTCGTGGCTTTCCCTGGCGAGTTTAAACTTATACGTGACTGTGCCCTGAGTCCTAAGCCGTCTATTGTTAATGTCGTATAACTCCGCTGAAACTTCTGTGGTGAAGGAATGATAATCGCTGCCCAATTTCCGAAATACGCTGCTATTTACGAGGCTTCTGCCTGCCCCGCTGTCGAAGAGCGCAAAAAAATGATGGTCGCCTATTTTAATTTCTACCCTAGGTGGTCGATGTGTTTTTACACTATTGATCCTCAGTTGGGGCTTTGATCTTGACCCACCGTCTGGCCCAACAATGCTGCCGGTGGACTTTAGTTTTCCGAGTTCTGCAGGGGTTCCTGCGAACGCGGATTGGAGTAGCCCGGTGGTGGTTGAGGTCTGGGATTACGTCTAGTGGGGCAGTAATGAAGACTGTGTCCTTGTTTGTTGCAGATTTTACACCAGGCGTTCGCTAACGCTTGTTTTGTGAGGCAATTCTCCGTATTGTGATTTACATATTCATTATGAAAATCACAATACTGGAGGTTCGCGGATTGTCTATGCTGTGAATATTGATTATTAAATCCTACTCGACGCGCTGGTGCGGCATCACGCAATTGCCGGAGATTACGTTGTAATTCCTCCGTCTGGATAGCAAGGCTCTGTTCGACTGACGAACAGAGTCTACTTACAGCTTCGGCAACGCTGCCTAATTCCCTATCCGGCGCTGGGGCGTGTGGCCTGTTGGAGTAGCTCGTAACGGCATGAATTGTTTCGTCAGCGAAGTCTTCCTCGCAAGCTACTCGGGCTTCAGTCTTTTTAATTAACACATCGAAGGACGGATACTCCTTGTGTTTTAGCATGGCCTGTAGTTTCCTAGACAAACCATTGATGAACTTATCCATCAACAGTTTCTCACTCATGGCGTTCTCGCTAGCTGATCTGCCCCCTGGAGGAATTGGATATGCGTGCAACAGGAGTTTTTGAAGTCGGCATGCGTAGTTCCTCACTGTCTCTCCTGGATGGCGAGTGCAGTTTTGGAATTCTGTGAAATATCCCGTACGGGTCTCGCTACCGTGGAAACGGTCGAACAAACAGCTCTTTATATTTTCGTATACATTGGCGCTAATTGGGTTTTTCTGCTTGTACGTTAAAACGCATTCTAATGCGTCATTTGACAGTCTTGAGCATAGCAATTTAATTTTCCGGCTTTCCTCAAATTCAGCTGTGTCCAGCTGAGACTCGAAATGTTTTATCCACGTCTCGAATCGGGTGGAACCCGATCCGCTAAATGGCGGAACAGCTGCAATCAGAGTGATTGCCTGTTTCTGCTCCTGTACTGACTGATCTAAGGTGTTGTTGGGAGGAGGGGCTGGAGTGTAGCACGCCGGTTGAGAGGGAGTAGGGGTGATCGGTTGTGAGAAAGTGGTGGTCGATTGCGTTGGTGGTGGAGTAGCCCGGTTTGTTACGTTTGGTGGTTGGGTTACCCTAGCAGCAGCGCAGTTAGCTGCGTCGGCGTGGCTAAGTCCCATGTCTGTAAGTTCCCTGTAAATTCTTGAAAATTCTGAGCTGAATGAGCTTGGAATTGTGCTGGCTGCGGAGGGAATAAACCCGCGATGTCTGCTGGTGTCGGCAAATCCCTGTTGGTTAATTTGGTTTGGTACGGGAGTGGAATACATTCCCGGGGCTGGCGTAGAGGTAGTCGGCCCGAAAGATACTTTACGATTAGCGGAGGGTGCTCTGTCGCCTCTCGGTACCTGCGGCGTGCAGCCGGGTGTTGCCGTGGTACCACTGGTTGCGACAGTGGTTGTGCTGGCGGCGGATGTCACAGGGGCTAGTTCGTTTGATGAGCCTAAGCTAGCGATTGGCCCTGCATAGGTTCTTTTAATTAGTACTTTTCCTGTCTGTTGTGTGTTGTCAAGATTGTGCAAAATTGGGGTAGGGTGTCCTAGTCTTGGGTGTGGAGTGCTAGCCGCGAACGGTATGGGAGCGAATCCCCCTCTTGTGACAAGTGGTTGTGTTGGGTTAGCTAACGTGTCGGGTACGATGGAGCAAGTAACCGCGGCGTCGGCCGTGTCCACTACGCAGCTCACCGCGGCATCGGCCGTATCCACCACACAATTTACACCCACGTCGGTTCTGGTTATGAGTGGCGCTGATGGTCGGACGGGAGCTGGTTCATGTGTGGGTGAAGTGCGTGGTGTGTGATAAGTTTTAAACTTTAAGAATCTAAATAGTTCACTGACTGTTCTAATCTCCGGCCTACTTTCCAAGAGGACATTGAGTTCCTCGATCATCACGCTGTCGGGGTATCGTGGCTTGTAGTGACAAATCCGTTGGAATTGAATCTCGTCAAGGAGTTCGTCCATTGGCACATCTTCGATGTTTTTGTGTCCGTAGATTGAAAAAAACGGTTCGGGGCGGCTATTGGTGTTAAAGGTGATTTCGAAATCTTCGAGGAGTGTCGGTTGATTTCTGATGAATTCAGCTCGTTCCTTTCCTATTTCTTTGTTTGCGTCCCGCAAATTGATTGGCATACCCGTGTTGTTATCCTCTACTGAATGCTGACTTTCTACGTAGGGGTCAGTTCGTGAATCCCAACTAACGTTTGGCGGGTTATCGAAAGGGTTGCTTCCGAATTCATCCGTGCAATGTGGGGGAGGTAAGGGAAAAACGGCGTTAGCTCCGCTAATGTTTCGGGGGGCGGGGCCTGAATGATCGGTAGGACGACGTTCCGTGTTGCCCGTAGGCAAGGCTGCGGCACCAAATTGGCTTAAGTCGTTTACTTCGTCGTCCCACGAAGACGGAGAATAGACACGGTTGGTGAAATGACTTGTCGGAATCGCGGCTAAAAGGCGTGCCATTCGGGCTTCCCAGTCCTGATTGACCTCCCTCTCCCTCAATTCTTCCTCTGTATAAAGCTGCATATCGGAATCCGTAGGGGACGGATTTCCGTGTTGTACGTCGGCGCTTGGGCCTGCACTTGGTGCGGTAAAAGCAGAAGCTACTATGAAATCGGTATCCGGAGGGGTTACCCTATTGTTTTTTCGAGAGACAAACTTCTCAAAAAACTTCTTCGCTTTTTCGTTCAGCGTATTATCTCTAACGACTACCATTATGTACGCAGAAAGCTAAACTGGGTTTGGCAACGCTGCCCGTTAGTAGCAGACGGCCGTACGATAGGTGGCTGGCGCTAGGCGTAGCGGCCAGGGAGAGTACTAACGGTTTTTTAAAGAAAGGGGTGGGACACTGGCAACAGCGCAAAAGCCGAGCAAAACGCGCTTAACTATGGATATTGTGAGACTTGACAACGCCGCACGGCGACGCGTCCGGCTGGTAGCGTCGCGAGAAAAAGGCTCTCAACGGGAAGACCGCGGTTCGTAGACCGCTGCCACCAGATGTAACGCTCCTCTCTTTCGAGATGCGAGACGTTACGAAGGGACGAGGGAAACGGGGGAGCTAATACTAGAACGAGGAGGGAGATTGATTGTTTTACTTACAGTTGCGATGAGGGTAGCATCATGTGGATCCGTAGATGGCGCTGGCGGCGGGGCGTGGTCTCGGGTAGTCAGTGGCACAACGACACAGATTTAAGCGTCGAATACAGTTTATTGTTGAACACGATCAAGCACGAATAATTACAGATTAAGAGCAACGTAGCAATGGGTGCTACCACGAGAACTAAAACAAGACTGGCCCAGAATGAAAGAAGAGCACGTTATTTATAGTTGAAAAGGGTGCATAGGGCATACAGGTAGAGAACGATTGGCGCGGCGGCATCAAGATAGAGCGGGGGAGGGAGGTGTGAGATGGACAAGGTCGTTGTGGCGACAGTCCGGCGTGTGATACCGCTTTCTTGGCTGTTCAGCCGAGTTCACACCTCAGTGTGGAAAGATCTTGCTGGCCTATGTCCGTTGGGGCCGTCTCTCAACCAAGAACAAGCCGTTTGAGGCAGGCCGACAGCACCGTGAGAAAGCACGGCTCTGTCGGATCCTTACAACTACGACGCATCTGTTGACGACTATCCCATGCGATCTTAGTATAGAAAGATGCGTAGACAGTTGGACGATTAGATTCCCTTCATGAATCTATTCTGCACGTATAAACAGAAGATATATCACTAAAAACTTCCGTTCATGTCAAGCTATAGTCTAACTTAACGTATTTACTATGAAAAAGAAACTACGTTTACGACAGATGGGGCTTGAGAGTTGAAGATATACCGTAACTGTTTCTGTTGAAACTTAAAAGTGTAATTATATTAGATTTTTAAAAGTCAAGCCTAATATCGACCTTCAGAAAAAATCGTTATGAGTGTTTACAGCCTTTTCTTGAAAATAAGAGCTGGCCATATTTCCATAGAAAATACGTAAAATGAGAACCACAGAGACTAGCCCACTCAATTCTCTGATTCGGACTTCTGCCGCCAAAGTTGTGCTCGGGAATTTAATAGTAAATAATTTTTAGGAATATGAGGATATAATTGAGAAACAAAGTTATGTTTCAAGTTGTTTTGTTTTGTTTTGTTTTTTTGTTTTGTTTTTTTTGTGTGGATTTCGGGGTATATACAGCTTGTAAAATGACGCACAGGTTATCTAGCAGCACGCAACTAACATGGAGTTGACATGGTTTTTTGCTTGAAATTGCGCCGGTTTTATTATCTAGCTTGAATTTTAGATGAATTAGTGGTATGTATCATAATATTCGCATTGTGCAGAGAAAACTGCAGCCTGCAATGAAATCAAACCATAAGTCGTCACATACGTAGCTACAAGAAAATCGATTACAAATAAGTGCGCAGGCGGCGGGCACACAGAGCATTTTTACATCTGCACTGGAGACGTTCGTTGATTGCACTTGGTACATAAGAAAGGTGATTTTGGCCACTGGGAAGTAATTTCACCCGAGTCACTCACCTCACTAGTTTTGCGTCAAGCGCCAACATCGCCTTACTTGTTGGAAACCTTCAAAAGCATCGCATTTTTCCTATGTCGTTAACGCCCGGAGGGGGACAACGTAATCAAACCAGAAGAGCGTAGTCGCTAGTTACATTTGCCTGATCAAAATATATGTAATCAGATGTTGATCGTAAGGGTAAATATTCAACCATTCCATGTTAACGGTATCTGGAGTCCTTCATCTGTTGAAGCCGTAGGGAGTCAAACTACTTTAAGAAATAAATAAACGAAGAGGGAGAAAAAAGAAAAAGAAAACTATATTGTTGAATTCGGTACCATTATTGATTAGCAGCGTGTGATTGAAATCTTCAATCGAATACATTATTGATCGAGGATTTTATAATAATGAGATTTTTAACCATGCATACGTCAATTACGAAAAATAAACGGCAGCATAATAAGTCGTATTAGTCGACTTGGCAGAATGATATGGACGAGGATAAATAATATGAAGACGTTTCTTCATTGCCTGAAGTTCAGGGAATACACAAATATCGATTTGTTCGGTAAGAAGAATTTAGGGAAGGCGTTTGGGAGCAGGCAATCCCATGACTCATTTAGCTTGCTGTTTCTTCTGTTAAAAACACATTTTAGTTCCAGCTGAGGACACTTAGATCGTCTAAGAATATTTACCGCAATCAAATTCATCGCTGTGATCGAAGCAGTTGTAGTCTCTATCACATCTTTTTGAAATATGGATGCAAAATCCATCGTTACAGCGCCACTCGCTATCCGTCAAACACCCCGCAACTCCTTCACATCTAAATGTTTTGAAATGCTGCAGGATTTTTTGGCGCACAAATTCAAATGTCCAAACTTACTTGAAAGAATTTGTTCCAATTGGGACGCAGTACTCCGTGTGTGCACGACAAAACCCTCCACATCCAGTCGGGTCTTCAGGTTCTGGAGCCCACCGACAGACGGGGACAACTTCTTCTAGTCGGGCGACGCACACTTCTCCTTTTCGGCATTCACCGCAGGATTTGTCAAATGCAGCAATAGACATGTTACTGAAACGAAAATGGGTTGCTTTTGTAGGGCGAACGACACTGAAAGGAATTCGAGGTCGTGGCATTCGTGATCGAGTAATGCAACTGCATGGCCTAATCTCAACATCTGCAGCGGACACGGTTGATCCCGCTATACACGGCGTGATAACGTTGGAAGGACGGCTCGTGGGCGACTCATCAATGGTTTCTTCGGGAATTCTGTCACGCAACAAACATCGGCGATTTCGCGACTGGGTACGAGCTGGATCACAGGACGTCAGGTAACATTCGGGTGTCCATTCTGTCCACTGCCCCCAGCTTGCTATTTTTAGACATTCAGAAACGCACGATAGTTTCCGTTTAGTAAAAAAAAAACGAAAACAAAACAAAATTTCTAGGGAAAGGATTTTACCTAGTCTGTTATGTGCTGGTACCAGATATTTGACACTGGCCGGTACGTATTCTATGGGGATGAGTATAAAATTAGATTGCAATTTAGGTATATTACAGGTGCATAGAGCTATGTTACCTGCAAACTTGACTGCTGCCAAGTTGATTGCCCAGTCTTCGATTAAATAGGGATCTTCTCTGCGATGAAGATTTTTAGTAATTACGTTGGCCATTTTCTCAGCGATCATGACGTCTGCGTGGTTGAGATGAATCTGAAACTGGATTCGAATCACTGGATATTGGGAGCTGGGAGTGTTGGGAGTGACTCCGTAGACTACTGATCGATTGTACAACGCAGAAAGGAGAGCGGACGACTGGAATAACTTGTCCATCTAAGGGTTTTGTAAAACGTAAGTAAACGAAAAACAATCACGACACTTTGAAGAAGTGGGAAATATCGGTTACCTTTTGTTGTATCTGGTTAACTATTTCCGCAAAAGTCTTGGATGAATTCTTCTCAGAAATTTCAGATGGAATTGTGTGATTTAATATGTGAAATTCTCCAAAGACGATATTATCTGTAAAAATAAAGAATAATTAAAAGACAGATTCGAAGAAAACTATCAATATTGGCATAGTTGAAATACCAGTTGAAACCTTCATGGGTTGAAAGAGCGTGCTTCCTTTTCCTGATGAAAAAAAAAATTGTAATATGCTTTTTAAGCAATCGATTTAGATTTACAAAATATTTGCTGCCTACCTGTAAAGTATAAAACGGCGGCTACAGCGGCCCCAAGAAGTAAAATTGTCCAAATGGAGACGCAAAATCCCCAAAAGGATTTGCCGTCTAACCCACAGCGAAAATTAGATGAAAATACGACTGGTTTGTTCTTCGTTTCGCTCGTGTTGTTACTACTCTCAATACTCTTCACAGAGTTTTGGCTCCAGTATGGCGCGACAGATGTGATCGAGTCACGGGCTCTCATTAGTCGAGGGTGCATGTTTAAGTGAGGGGAAGCAATGTCGTCAATGGAGCGGATACTGGATCGAACACTGGCAATGTACTCGGACGACGAAGGGTTGTTCAGCAAAGGGTTGTAGAAATTAAGAGCAGGCAATTCTATTAGAAAACGTGGAACTTTTTGATTTTCGGTGATCCGCAATTGTACGAATTTTTTAATAGCGCAATTTACCTGAAAGTGCAATAGCAAATCTTCGGTGATCCGGAGCTGGTTTTCCATAGCCGGAATAGGTTGGAGATTCTTCGCGTGACGGATTTGTGGTTGGCGTTGAATACCTGGTATTGATGAATCCGTATTCATCCCTGATCGATTCGTCGACCCCCATTCCAGGATGGGTTTCGTGCAAACTCTTCTTGATCCTCCCCGCATCAATCTGTGAGCGAATTCCCTGCACTACTTTCAGCGTCCCTGTCTGACAAAACAAAAGGACCGACTCCGGATGTGATGATGCGGTGACGGAATATTCCTTCCGGTCTGTGACGTTGACCGACCACTGGTTGTCAGTGAAATGGGTGGGGCAATACAACCGGATATAGAGGAGCCGTTCGGTGATTACACCGGAAACAAGTCAACAACAACCTCACTAGTATAATCTACAGATGATATCAGCTCTTTTCTCTAAATATGCAATTTTCAAACACGATTGAGATCAAGTTGGTTGGCGCAAAAAAAAAAAAAAGAAAGCCATCTTTCAGTGATGGCGCAAGCCGATTTTTGATGGATGAAGCTGTCAAACTTTCATAATAAATTGCGCCAAGCATCAATGTTTCAACTCTTTGGAATGTTCAATCAACGGAATGTCTGGCATGTCTGCAGCATCCACTCTGAATTTTATTTGTTATCGAAACTACTTTGGCGTTTTCAGAGAGCCAATGCTCAGCAACCTGAGTTCAGTGACTTTGAACATCTGTGCTGCCTGGTTGGCCCTCTAAGTTTACTTTAAACAGTTCAACTAAATATTCTAAGATTTACAATATAAAAGGTACAGACTTAATGACTTATAATTAGCCCGTAATGTATTTAATAGGCCTATGGGCTTTGCTACCGAAACACGGCTATCTTTTTCATGTTGACGTTTGTAATAGTAATCGGATTACATTCAGAATGATAAGGGGATTGACTTACCTTTTTTGGTGAATATAGGAAATGACCTTGCGTATCCGTTTTTGAAGACGAGCGAGTTCTCAGCGATCGAGGTAATCCAGTTTGGCAGTTTCAAATGTATTTTCGACGTTATTCCTAGTAGTCGAAACAATCAACCGGCCAGCGCGAGTTCTGGCTTCAAATGGCACACTGGAACGGATTTTACCCAGGGGTGTCGGAAATCTCGGGCCCTGTTATTTCGAACACGTGCTGCCCACTTCCTCTCATAGCCTCTCAATGATTGATGCTACTGATACCCACTCTACACCTACGTATAAACCCCAAAACAGTAGCCTTTGATGTGGTACGAAAACCGCGCCACTAGTTGAAAAAAAAACCCGCTACGGTATTTATTGATATTCCGTTGATTGGAACCTTCAATCATCTTATTATAATAAGCAATCTCAGTTGAATTCATTAGCATAAATATGATAATAATAAGCAGCACGCACTTTAACCAAGTTGGCCCGTATGGCGCCGATGCCTCATTCCAACTTGATAGTATTGGTATGATCGGAGAATTCGGGTCCATAACCTGATGGAAATCTCAGAGATGCGGTAGACGTACTGGATAAGCTACAATTTCGGACGAGTTAAACTTGTTCTTAACTATTCAGGAAGCCCAATGAGAATTTAGAACAAGATCGTAAAAAGGGTGTAGGCCTACCGTATAACTTACAAATGAAAGAAATCTGGATTTTCTTTCATCTTTTTTTTTATGCGTCTAGTTTTACTTGCTCGGTGAATTTCGTTCCCGAAAGATGGCATCATACATACGGAAAAATAGCTCAACTAACAATAGACGTGCGAAAAGAAGGAAATGAAACCGGTCTGACGTTCCTTCTTTTTTTTCAAACTTTTACTAACCTTATATAAGATTCTTCCTTGATCCTTGATCTCGAGGACGAGCTCCGATCCGTGAACACTAATTCCATACCGTACATTTCTGAAAAGGCGACAGCGTGAGTGAAATGGAACACTCTCGCTGGCTCTTAAACATGCGAATGTACATGTTTGAACTTTCTTTGAAGAAACGTGGACAGTGTCTCATTATAGATCCCGGTAAAAATAAACAAAAAGAGTTTTGCATGCTAAAGTCGCGATTCGGGCTTCCGTTGATTTCCTCAATTAAAGTGTAGGCATATGTCTCACGAGAATTCCAAATGAGAAGGGAAATACCCGATGAAGGAAAACCTCTTAGCTCGCCTCTTAGGAACGTGCGCAAGGCTTCTTATTATCAGATTATATTCATTTTTTTGGTAAAAATGAAATGGGCCGATATTTTGTGTGGGCTGTTGCCAATGCTCGGCAAATTGTTCTCGTACCATTCCGTTTCCACGAAATGCAATTGTGCCAAAAACACAAACAAGTAAAAGTAGGGCAAGTATGTCTTGCAGTTCTATCATTTCAATTGAGGCTAATGTACGGTACGTACGCACTTTTGATCGCGTAACAAGGAAAAAGAAAACAAATAAACCAAGGTGAACTACAACGTTTCAGGGTATTCCACTCAAGTGTGCTTAATGGAAACATATTGCGGAAGAACTTGGACACAAAATGGTGTAAACATTGCACGGAAGCTTCGACCAAGTCCTTGAATCAATCCGGCTTATAAGAAACAAAATCTACGGTGCTGGTTATGACTGTCCGTGCGGGACTGATTTACCTTGACCCACACTGCCGTAGACTCACTGTGCCAGAAAAAAAAAGAAGAAAAAAAAATACTTTTCCTTCCTTTCCGTTGCTTCCTCATGAAAAAATGCTCAAGATTATCAAGCGGCTGAAACACAAACAAGCCATCAACCGGGAAAATTCGGATTGAAGATTGATCGCTACCCGATATATGTACATCACACGAGTTTCAGATCACGCGCGCTCACGCAAAAATAACTCTATTTTGAATAAATATAAAAGATCGGTCACCGCCAGTTATTAAATAGCCCATATAGCTAGCCTTTGGATTTGCATCTCTACCCTTGTGACTTTATGTAAGACCGCAAGATTGACACCAAAATGACGTCACTGTTTTTAATCAAGAGTTGAACGAGGAAATTCCAACACACGATATTGACCGTTATACCAGAGTACGTCGATGCGTACTCAACAGGTGTGAAAAACGAAAGCCACCAAAAGGCAACAACAAAATGTAGGCGTAACTGCGGTGAAAGCGACTGAATTTACAACGAAGACATCAGCATTGGAGGTTGACACGACCTGGCTGGCGACATCGGCATTTAACGAGGGCGCGGCCATTCTGAGTCACATGAGTAGCGCCAGGAATCGTGATCGATGATAAAAGTTCAACTCATTAAATCTCTATTTCATTTTCAAGAATCGAGTTCGTCCGTGCCGGGAAGAATTGTCGTCTTCGTCACGCAAACGACGCGACCTCGCTCGGTCGGTGCAATCTTCACATTGAATAGTGTTGTGATGAATAAAAGCTCGCTGCATTGCGCCATACCAAAGCGAGCCCGAATAGCTCTCTCCTCCACCAGTAAGGCAACGGAACCGAGAACAACATAATAAATCGATTTTACCACAAAGAAAAAAAAAATGATAAAAAGGACGGAGCTTCCAGATTGAACTGGTTGAAACCGACGTGGTGGCTCAGGGAACTGGATATGACTACGAGTTACGGTGTAACACATATCCATGAAGTCAGTAAGGTACGTACTACGTTAAGAAGGAACCCTTAAAAGTGATTGGAATTATGGCTACTGCAGAAAAATACGGCCAGTTGAAAGAGAACGGACCGAAATATCACAAAGTCTACAGACGGCCCAAAATGATCGATTTCTCTAGAGTCTTGCAGTCAATGACGACTTTCATCTGTACCGTGTTGCAAAAGAATGAAAGGATGAAAAGTTGAGGAAACGTAGCATCATTTCGACAGAAAAAAAACCTGTGCGACGTAGGCGAAAGGTCAAAATGAGATAAATCTAAAGTAAATTCTCGGTTACTAATACAGGTTTTTTTGCTTGACAACGAGGTCGAGGGCCTTTTTTCTTCAATATTTGTTCACCTTCATCAAGGTCGTTTCAGGTATAGACTATGTAAGTTAGCCCCCTCCAACAACCGAAAATCCAACAAGCTTGTTTGCTGCGCTTAGTATTTCGGTTTCGCTCTCTCTCTCTCGCTCTTTAAAGTTTATAAAAAAGGGAACTACAGAGTTCCTGGACAAAAAAGGGCCCAGGTGGAGTGGAGGTCACCTGCGGCTTTCAGCCTTTTTTTCCTAACCGACATATTGTCCGTCGCTCAGTTTGACATTTTTTTTTCTCTTTTTTGGCAAAATCATCCTATGCATAGAAAATCGAACACAAGACTACCTGTTCAATAATGGTCGACGCACCTGTACATTTAAGCAAATGCGCACGCTAGCTTTACTTTCACCATACACGGGAAATGAGGTAACATTTCTCTCTATTTGGCTAGTTGTCGTCGCAGTTGGATGAAAAATATTTTCTCACCGTGAAACTAGCGGCAAACACCTAAAATCGCAAGAGGTTATTAGCCTTCTGGTGAATCGCGTACGTAATATGCAGGCATTTTCCATTTCTGGTTTTTCATCTTTAAAGTAAACTATTTTTAAAACCTTCCAGAGAATTCCATTAGAAGATGAGGTACACAATTTAGCCGCATCGATAACGTTATTTTTCACCTCGGCGCAGAGTGTAGTCGCTGCAGATGTCTATAGTAGTATTGGAGAGCGTGGTAAAAGCACGTGGATTTTCTAAAGTAAACTCGGCTCTGTGCGTGTGTGTACGTCCTTTGAAACCGACGTTCTTTTTTTAATTTTACCTGTAGTAAACTAAATCCCCACCCCCCTCTCCGCCTCCCTTTCTCTCCAGCTTACTATGTACTAGGCTACTTACTACCTTCTCCGACGGAATCCCCCACTCCTTGAGGCCGTCCTCCTTCCTCCCTTCCCCCCGGAGCAGCAACACGGGAGACAGACGAGAGATACAGAACCCGGACTTGGGAGTCAAGGAGGGTTACATGCTCCGGAACAAAGCTACGAGACTTCACTCGACGGGCAGTTCGCGCTCTCGCAACACCTAGTGGCTCTCGGTGTCTCTTGGAACTTTTCGAGTTTTCATCTACCGTATACATCTCCATCATCGTCGACAAGAGCATTGGGGCCTTGACATCGATCGCCAATTTGTTTTACAAATACGACCAGAGTTTCTTCCGGAGGACAATTGCATTGAAGAGCAACTTGATTCAATCATCATTTACGCAAGGTAAAAATTTTAATTTGTTTAAAATTTAAAACTCAGACTTGCATAAAACATGTGCTCCATTCGGCCCGCTAGCATCTGGCCGTGTTTGTAAAGATGAAAGAAAAAAAAACAACAACATGAGAGAATGCTACGAGAATGAACAAATGGTTCAAGTCATTGTGGTGTATTGTGATGCAATGGACCGCAACATCCCTTACTCTAAATATTTTGTAGTTTTGTCGGTTTCCTAGCTGGCTCGCTTAATTATTATCTTGAGGTGTGATTTAGTCTCACGCTTGGCATGCTTAGCGACTAGTTGTCAACCGAGCTGAATAAAGAAAAGATGGAAAACTAAACACCCAGTCAATGATGTGTCTCTTCTCATTTAGGTTTTCATCTTTGAAGAGAAACGGCCGCCATCATGATTCGCCTATTCAAGAATCCTCGCAAAGTTATGGTGCAGGTAATGAAACACAACCTCCTTTCTACGTGTTCTTAATTCAATTATAAATTGTTCCCGCTACTAGTGGTTAGTTGATCGGTTTTCTATTGCTGCAAATTCGACATTGGAGTGACGAAAAAAAAAAATTAGAAACGGGATCAATGACTTTTTCTGGGGTTCCTACACCGGTGCATCTTTCCTCTTTTTTTTGGCGGTGTTGAGTATGTTGTCCGTCTTTGTTTTCTCAGAAGAGAAAATTTATTCCATTTCGCCAGTCTTGATGGATGCAACTGTTGCGGGTAACCATGGCGTTGGACAGAGTGGAATTCACGGCTGATGGGTTATTTTTTTTTCGCATGGAAAAGTCGTATTGGTCAGAACCGCTTTTTCATGTGTAAGAATAGATGAGATGTCCCGATCGAGCCATATTCGTCTCTCCGCAAAAACAAACTTTAGACTGTTTTTCTCTTTCCTTCAGTTCTTATAAAATAGAAGAAGAAGCCCGCTGACATTTTTCGCTGTAATAATGGAATAGAGCCAACCTTCCTTCAGGGTTACGTCCATCCCGACAGAAATAGCTTATTTCCCTAACAAAAAAGAACGGCCGGTCAGATTTTACAGCAACGCAAAATCGCCTGAATGTTTGTTATTCGTGTAAGATACAGGTTTTCCTAGTTTGCGTCCCGGATGAGTGATCGGTAATAGATACGTCCGCATAAATAGGTAGAAAAAAAAGCTACGTGATTGAGTTGATAACCATCAGATTTCATTGTGTTTTCCGCGAGCTTGTCTGCCTCCGTCAGCCGTTGCAGGAAAGAAGAAGAAAATTGAAAGCGACTTGGAAATGTTCTTATTCGTGATGGATGTCGGACATACAGTAACAAAAACTATACGTCGATTTAACCTACTATATATAGACTACTGATTGAATTTATAAATGGAGGGAAATGATAGACCTTTACTCATGAGGAAAAAAGAATATCGACCTATTTGGCTGTTATATTTTTAAAACGAGTCGTTAACAAACGTTCCGGAAGAATAGGAGTGATACGTAAACAGACGGACGGTGTGTCGCTATGCTCAAACTATAATCAACACAATGACCGTGAAGTTTAATAGTTTAGTTTTCTGATCCGATATTTAACGGTAAATTCAAGGCATGCAACTGTATTAGTAAAAATTGGTTGTAGCCGTGGCCTGAATCCAGCGTGTCGGAGAACGTGCAAAAGTTAACGCGTAGAAACTGGCAAAAAATTATGAGATGAAAGAAAAAGTTTGACGCTGACTGGGCTTTTCCCCTGTGAAAAGAGCAGGCACCGAATGGCACTGATACAAAGCCGTAGGTAAAAAAAAACCCAGCGATGTGTGTTTTTCCCGTCCAAGAAGAAGTGGGTTACATAAGCGAAGCTGGAAGGGGGGTGCCCCTCTCCTTTATTCTCCTCTTTGCTGGAAGCTGAAATGTGTACCTGGTACCACCAGACACGAAAAGCATTTTTGCTCCAGGTGATTTTCTCTCTCTCGGGTTCTTATCTTTGTTGCTCGTGTCTTTTCTGCTATAAAAGATACGCGTAGCTCAGCCGGCCGGCGCCGCGTCCGTTCTTCTGGATGAATTTGTGCTTCCACGTGAATAGAGAGAAGAGACCTTCGTAGTGCAGTTTGACGTAACATATAGTTACACAAGTATAATCTATTATCGAACGCTGTCCCTCGAATTCCGTTTTGGAAGTTTAAAGGAGAAATGGGTCACGAACAGAGCCGAAAAAAGTGCTGCGCATCTGAGACTTCTTCATTTAGGTGTCACAGTCTATACGTACGGTAATGGTGTCCTTATTTCCTGGATGAAATAAGAAATTCTTTTGAGACTAAAGAGACGCCGGTAGTTTTCTATTATCGTCGCTTGGTAACTAGATCCATGGCGGATGCTAAGGACGGGACCTTTCGGTACTGCCAAGTTGAGACTTTTTTCCCCCCTATTCAATACAAGAACGTTATCCGCTTCGTGTTGTCTTTTTTTTTGGCTTTCGGGTGGGATTGTTTTGGCAACTGGCCGTTTAAAGAGTTTGCACCATGAGCAACCCTGTTGATTTGTGCCAAGGCAACGTTGGGATGCCGAAGGCTCTGTGACGTCCTCCAGTCCATTTCCAGACGGTCGCATGTCGACGAAACAAATGATTTTTTTGTTTTTCTCTCTCATTTTTTTCCATTTCATCTCTATATGACTCGGCTTTATATATTTCTTTTGCAATGCATTATAGATGGGAGCTGCTGCCGCCGCTTCGTTGTCCTTCATGATCATGGGCATGGTGCGCGCTTGGTCCAGCCCTGGAATGCCATCGCTGTTGGAGTCGAAGGCAGTACCCCTGAGTGAATCGGACGTCTCATGGATTAGTAAGTTGAATGGGCGCAGTAATTCCAGGGTCATGACAGGTGTAATAACAGGTTGTGTCTTTTGAATAACCTAGGCAGCATACCCCCATTGGCATCTTTGGTCGGAAGCTTGCTTGCCGGGCCTTGCCTGACCATTTTGGGCAGAAGGCGGACATTGATGTTGATCTCGATCCCTTACAGCTTGGGATTTTTGTTGATTGGATTTGCGTCGCACAGCTCTATGCTGTACATTGGCCGAATCCTTGATGGCGCCATGATTGGCTTTAGCGCACCTTCGGCCCAGATTTTCGTAAGTTTCTCTTTCGTTCTCTTTTTGGAAATTGATCCGTCATCATTTGATTGTATAATTTTTCGCGGAACAGATTGGCGAATGTGCGTCGCCTCGAGTCCGTGGAGCCTTGGGCGCTTTTACCGCAATTTTTCTCTCTTTGGGCATTCTGATCACTTATATCATTGGCGCTTTCGTTCCCTGGAACGTTTTGGCCTGGATTTTGAGTGCTTTCCCTGCCACGCTTTTCGTCGCCATGTATTTTATGCCCGAAACGCCCACTTGGCTTCTGTCGAAAAACCGTGAAGAAGAGGCCAAGAAGTCTTTGCAATTCCTCCGCGGAGCGTAAGCACTTTTGCCATTTAAGATTACCTAAATTGGATGAAAAACCTAAACTCGTGTTATCATATCCCCAAATAGCCATACTGACATCACCGGCGAATTCGAACGCTTGAAGGCCAACTTGAGTCGTGGAGCTAACTCACAGCAGATTCAACCCAAAGAGTTGCTAAAGGGATCCGTCCTCAAGCCATTGTTGTTGTCCATGGCGCTCATGTTGCTTCAACAGTTCAGCGGCATCAATTCAATTATCTACTTTACTGTTTTCATTTTCCAAAAAGCAGGCAGCAGCATTGAAAAGAACTTGGCCACTATTGTAAGCTCACAAAAGTTGACCTAACTTCAATGCTAAAACTAACTCTATTTTTCAATGGCCAGATTGTCGGTATTGTTCAACTCCTGGCCACAGTCGCTTCCATGTTTTTGGTCGATAGAGCTGGCCGTCGTCTACTTCTCCTGGTATCGGGGGTTTTCATGTCCATCGCTCTGGCAGCTCTCGGAGCTTTCTTTTACATGCTTGAAGTTTATGGTGCCGATGTACAAACAACCCTTGGATGGCTTCCACTCGCCAGTCTGCTCCTGTTCATTATCGCCTACTCGAGCGGTTTCGCTAATGTTCCTTTCCTCATTATGGGAGAGCTCTTCCCAGCTAAATTCAGGTACTGTAAAACTGCCAACGTACAACACGAGGTTTTCTATCATATAATTATCTTTAATTTCCTTTTTTAGGAGTGTTTTGGGATCTTTAGCTTCTTGTTTCAACTTGTTATGCACATTCACCATCATCCGAAGCTTCGGTGACATGAACAAAACCATGGGTGAATACGGCACCTTCTGGTTTTACATGTGTTGGTGCGTTGTGGGCATCTTCTTCGTTTACTTCTTCCTGCCCGAGACCAAGGGCAAATCGTTGGACGAGATTGAGCGCATGTTCGCCAATAAGAAGAAGCAAGCACTGTATGCTGCTAATGGCCAGACGACACTCGGCACAGTTGAAAAAGCCGATGTCTTTGCCAGCGTCGAATCCATTCCACGTGTCCCCATCGAAGAAAGAAAGTCATCACACACGAACGAAGCGTTTGATTTGGACAGTGATGAAGAGGATAATGGAGAAGTCGTAGCCACTCCTCTGTAGAAATGTAATAATAATTTGCAACTAAGGTTGTCAATCGTCTACACAGGGACTTTACGTAGCTGTCCCGGCCAAATGTTTTTCAAATTTTTTTCAAATCGTGATTGTTATTTTTTAAATTTGTATATTTCGAACCGTGAAGCGAGTGCGTATTGAGTTTTAATTATTGAATTTTAGAGTGTCTGATGTCACGGATTCTATGGTGCACATGATTTTAACTAAGGGTGCTAGATGCTGCTTGGCAGCACGATGAAACGACGGGAACAAATTTCATTTCATCGCTTGATTTTTTTTCTGTGAAAATGATGGGATCTGGCTTTCATGTTACCCAGAAACGTGTCGAATAGTAACAAGCCATAATTTTACCACAATTAACACATTTCTGCAGCATCCATAGCAGCAACTTGAAAGTTAGTTTTCCATGTACATAGCTATGCCAATTACCTTGATTTACTTCAACAAGGAAAATGTAATTAAATACAAAGAACAAAGTACAATCTTTACCTATTCATGTGTGTATTTATTGGGATTTGTTGGTTTCTTACTATAAACTTTACAACATATCACTAGTATGATTCCTAGTGAGCAGGTTTGGCTGCAGCAGGCTTGCTGGGCTTCAAGGAGTTGAAAAGGATGATGGCGCCAATAACACCATAAGTGGCTAGGGCAACCTGAAATTACATTAAATAAATCAGAAAGTTAGTTTATTCAAATAGGAACCGATCACTAGACACTCTGTGACTAGACAGTTGTTTAAAGCAAAACCCTTCTATAGCCCCTACACTTATGCTCTGTTTAGTGACATACGTGTACGACAAATTTGTAACCCTTGTTATAGATGTAGATCTCGAGTATACCCGCTATACCGACATGTATCACAATTGGAGTTTGATTAAGAAAGTTACATCTAAGACTTACGTTCGCCCGGCCTTTAATGGTTGTCGAGTTGAAATATCTGCTCAATCCGGTGAATTGGCTTTCAGCAGCATGATCTCCGGCCATTTTAGATTTTGTTTTCTGCAATGTACAAAACAATGAGTAAAATGTTTACCAAGAATCAGAGAAAAAAGTAACTTTACGGGATTGAAACGGAGAATGGAGTCTTAAAGGTGCTGCGGAAAACAGACGAAGACGAGATGGAAGAAAATGGAGGATTTTGTTGCCAGATGGCGTAAATTCTGCGTAAATTACTCTTGGTTAATCAGCGGCAACGTAGCTTGGCATGTGTCTGTCTTCTGCTTCGTTTCGTCTCAAAAACACGTGTGCGTCGTGCGTTTCAAACCTCATCGTGTTCAAGTGAAGTAAAATAGAGTTATTCTGCATTAGTCCGTGAAATATTACTTACACCGAAATGGCCATCGTGGAAGAATGTTTTCCACGCGGCGGCAAGACCAAAGTGGAAAAGAAAGAACGTCAAGCAAATGAAAAACGAAGGAAAACAGACAATTTGTTTAAGGTAAAGATCCGGTCTTATTCGGCGCTATAAATTTTGCCAATTCATTATTGACATTATGGTATATTTTCCACTCATTTACTAGACTTCTGCAATCAAGAAAAATAAACGACGTGTAAACAAGAAGAAGATAACTTCCCAGTTGAAACATGAGAAACGTGAACTTCAATCTCTGACGAAGAAAGAGAAGAAAAACATTGAGAAAGAGAAAACCATGCTTGAATCTATTGAGCCCTTAGCATACAAAGTAATCATATTTTTAGAATTAGATTGGGCACATACTAACCATTTTTATGTAGATGCTCTCATCAGGAATGCTATTGTTGAGCAGAATTCAGGAAGTCAGAGACATGGATGTGCTAATCTGTCTTCCTGGAAGGATACAAGCTGTAATCCCAATTACAAACATTTCAACACCATACAGCAACTTATTGAACAAGCTGGCACAAGGTGAAGATGTTGAGGCTAAAGGACTCAAGGAAATCTTAAAGGAAGGAGATCTTTTCCCATGCAGCATCAAGGAAGTTACCAATGATGGGTCATTCAAAGTCACAGCATCCCTAAACCCTGTTGATGTTCATAGTGACATTCCACTCACAGCACTCTGTAAAGGATTGGTATGCCAACATATTTTATACTATTTTTTTGTCATTTATTCACTGACAAACACTTTTCCTTCCATTTCAAAGAAAATGACTGCAGCTGTTATAAGTGAAGAAGATCATGGTTATGTCATGGATGTTGGCATTGCAAATGCTAGGAGCTTTCTAGCTAAAAAAGCCAATGAAGATTTGGCCATAGGTCAGATTGTTAGTGTCTGTGTGACTGGTTGTCAAATCGAAGGGCATGTAGCAACGTTGACTCTTTCAACCGAAGAGTCTATCAAGTTCAAACAAAACGTAGAACTAAATCTTTCCACTCTCATCCCAGCGACAAAACTTCATGTGACCATCAGCAAAGTAAATATTTATTTACATATAAACACTATTTGACGTTAATTCAATTCATTTTTCCCTAGGTTTCCCCGCAAGGTTTGACTGTTACCTTCGGTAACTTAATTGGATACATCCATAAAGACCATCTTGTTAACACAAATGACAACATGTCCGCTTATGAGAAAAACTCGAACTATACGGCTGTGGTTCTGTATACACTACCATTGGTCAACGCTGTCTATCTCAGTTTGAAATCTTCACTACTTAAGCCTGTGAAAACTACTGAAAAGGAAGCTGAAATCATTGGCCGCATCTTTGATGGCACCGTCACCGAATCAACATCAGCTGGGCTTTTCATTCAGCTATCCAAGAAAATGAAAGGATTTGTCCCTCTTCGTCATCTCAGTGACAACCAAGACGTTTTTGAAGACATCAAAGCTCTGTTTCCAGTAAAGTCGCATAAAAGATGCCGCGTTCTAAGCCATGCTTCGTTAGATGACATTTACATCTGCACTTTGAAAAAGTAATATTTAGATCACGAAATGACTAAGCAATCTAATAATTTACCGTTTGTTGGCAGGTCTCTAATGGATCAGAAGGCATTGCGTTATGAAGACTTTGTCGTTGGCGATTTATTAGAAGGCAAAATTGATTCGGTTTCGCCGGCTGGCATATCGGTCAATTTGGGAGTCAATTTGAAAGGTTTCATTCCAAAGTTGCATTGGGCAGATGATCCAAGACTTAAAAAGCCAGAGTTGAGGTTCCGCATTGGTGAACCCATCAGCTGCCGAGTTTTAAAAGTTATGCTCGATCGCAAAACAGTCCATTTGACCTGCAAGAAAACTCTTCTTGATGAGAAAATTCCTGCCTATGGCCATCCCAGCCAGTTGAAGAAAAATCTGGTTGTAAAGGGAACAGTTGCTCTCATTGAAAAAGGAGGTGTCCTTGTCACGTTCTTTAGTGAACTCACGGGCTGGATGCCCCGCGACAGGATATTGAAGAAGGGAGTTTCTGACATTAGCCGATATTTCTACGTGGGACAAGTTGTTGATTGCAAAGTTGAAGATATTCAAGAAACCGGCAAAGTGACCCTGAATCTGGCCAAAGGAGACTTGACCCCAGATGAGGCTCCGGCCTCTAAACCTGTTCAAAATTTGGGAACTATTGTCAGCTGCCGTGTTGAAAGAATTTTTGTTGCAGGTGAAGAAGGCAGTAGCGGGCTGGAGGTATGAGGACACGGAGATAAATTGCTTTGCCTACTTTTCTTCAACTAAATTTAACTTGTTTTCCAGGTTTCCATTCCGTCACTTAACACCACTGGATTTATTCCTGCTGAACACCTGTCGGATTTCCCGAAACTCGGTTCCCATCTTCTTCACTGCTACAACGCGGGCGAGACGATCAAAGAAGCGGTCATTTGGATTTCATCTAAACTGCAAACAGTTTTAACCATCAAACCGACAATTGTAAATTTTGCCAAGGAGAATCGCTTTCCGGAATCGGTCGACGATGTTGCGGTGAACTCTATCTTTCCCTGCGTTTCTGCTCGGCACAAGCCGTTTGGCGTATTTGCCACGCTGCTGTGTCCGCCGAGCAAGTGCGATGTTCTCTTCCCTTCCAGCAGTTTGCCCCCAAACCTCTATTCTGCACTGGAGAAAGAGGATGCTCAGCATATTTCTATGGAAGGCCGAGTTATTAAGGTCGACAAGGAACTAAAGAAGATTTTCGTCAGCGTTGTGGATGCCAACGCCTCGAAAAATGCTGCTCAGCTATTGGACGTTTACCTTCAAGAACAGGAAAGGATTAGAGCTCACTTAATGGAGAGCTCAGACGAAGGCTTGAAAAGCCTTGCCAAATTGAAACTTGGTGACGTGGTGGTAGGGAAATTGCCTATGGAATTTGACCCGGCTGCCGATTTGGAGTTTGAGTTACCTAACGGAGTGAAAGGAATCGTCCCGGCTTATCATCACGCCGAGAAATCTTTTAAGAAAAACGACCTGATCGTTGGTTCTGTTTTGTACAGCGACCCGATTCGTCAAGTTGTCTATGTCACCACACGAGACGATGTCATCAGCCGCATTACCGGCACTGCTACGCTACAGCCTAGAGGCAACAAACAAAAAGGCACAATTCTTTTGAATATGGATTACTTCAGTCTGGTGTCGGTCTTGGATGGAGGCACTAAAGACGTCGCTTTCACTTCCAATATTAGGACCATCAACGAAGCCACTGCACCGTTGCCCTCCCCTCACCAAGTAGGGACCGAAGTCAATGTGGTTATTGACTCGACTAAACTTGGGAAAATTGCCACCTACCATAAGATTCCTCAAAGTTGGTTGGCTAAAAGTCCTAAGAAACGTGCGGCTTCGAAGGATGATGGTCCGAGCAAGAAAAAGGCCAAAAAGGAGGTTCAAACGACCGCCAATAAGACGAAGAATGCTGCTGCCAAAAAGGGTGATGGCCGTTCCGGCAAAACCAAGACGAAAAAAGATCCAAAGAAGAAAGCGCAACAGGTGATGGAAGTAAACGGTTCAGAAGCAGAAGAGGTTGTTAAACGAGACGAACCTTCTGCCGATAAGAAGAAAACAAAAGGGAAGAAAAATCAAAATGCCGAAGCCAAAAAACCTGTTGTTGGTGCTGCTGACAGCAAGAAGGAAGCGACGAAGAAGGACACGTCCTCTAAAGATTTAACAAAAGCGACGACGACGACAAAAGGCAAGAGAAGCAAGAACACATCCGAGTCCGCAGAAGACAAAGCCGAAGCGTGTCCTGCAGAGAAGAAAGAGGATTCATCATCTTCTCCAGCGAAGAAAAGGAAACTCGAAACACCTTCTGCTGCTGCTGCCAAGCCTCCAAAAGAGAAACGAAAAGTTGACCCCCTGAATTTGCCACGGCTGTCAATCGCATCGGCATTCAAGTGGGACGATGATATGACTAGTCTACCTCTTTCCACAACGATTCCGGATAGCTCGGATTCGGAAGACGAAGAGGACGGTAAGGACAAGGCTGTCGTTAAAGATCGCCGTGAAAGGGCTAAAGAGAAATTGGAACAAGCCAAACAAGATGAAGCCAAATTGTCGAAAATCGAAGAAGAGTTGAATAATCCCGACCGGGCCCCCGTGACGACGGACGATTTCGACCGCATGGTGCTCTCGTCTCCAAACAGCTCTATTCTTTGGTTGCAGTACATGGCCTTCCACTTGGAGAACGCCGAAATTGAAAAGGCACGGACAGTTGCCCAAAGGGCGCTGAAAATCATGAGCTTCCGTGAGGAACAGGAAAAGTTTAACGTCTGGATCGCTTGGCTCAATTTGGAGCACATGTACGGCACGACCGAAGGCTACGAGGCCACTTTACAGGTACGTTGTAAATATACTAATAAATCAAGTGGCGTCTAATGCATTAGCCACGGTGTGTGTAAATAACACGAGAAATATGGCCTTCTTGTCGCCCACAGGAAGCTCTACGCTATAACGAGCCGTTTAAAGTGCATCGTCAGATGGCTTTGAATTTCGAACAAAGCGGTAAGTTTGACGAGGCCGAGTCGCTCTACACCACAATGCTGAAGAAATACAAGCAGAACAAGTCTGTCTGGATGAATGCTTGCCTCTTTTACGTCAGAAATTCAAAATTGGACACGGCGCGCGGTGTTTTCCAGAGGGCATTGTCGATCCTCGACAAGAAAGAGCGTAAGTAATACAATCAGTTCAACTACCCACCACCGGCCCCCGCAACATTTTGTCTCATGGCCGGTTTAAAAAAAATAATCATAATCATAAAAAAAGAAGAAATATTTCTCTAAATGGCAGTGACTTCTTCCTGCCACACTTGTTGTTGTCACGTCGTTTCCGTATCTTTTTTATTTCTTTTCGTTCGTTGCCTATTTATATTTCTCGAGTTAAACTCGCCTAGTTTTCGGTGGCGACCTACGTTCACTTTAACAAGTGGGGTAATTGTAGACTGGCGTACCCTGGTTCTGATTTAACACGTTTGTCCGAAGTCGTCAGCGTCGACAACGCATCCTGAATTGTTCCGTGTCGCGTCCTCTTTTTTCCCCACAATTCAAGTTTTTCTCGTTTTCTCATTTAGATATCGACTTGATCAGCCGGTTCGCTCAGCTCGAGATGAAATTTGGCCAGCTGGGAAGAGGCAAAACGCTTTTTGACACGCTGATGATGTCCTACCCCAAAAGGACGGATCTTTGGTTGGTGTACATTGACACGCTCACGAAAGTCGACGATATAGAAAGTGCACGGTGAGTGAGAATTTGAGCATGATTTTTTCTTGAGCCTTTTCTCTTTCTTTCCCCACGGCCTCCCCTCCATGATTCCCTGCATTTCGTTTTTGTTGTTGTTGTTGTGTAGGCGCAACGACTCCGCCATATCGTTTCCCCGCGCGCCGCTGTGTATTTATACACAATGATTGATATTCCTGAACGATAACTCATGATCTCCACCTCTGGTTCCATCTTGCTGCATCCCCTGTCTTTCTCCAGCTGGCTATTTTTTTTACCTCTCTTACCCGTCGGAGAGAAAAAAGAATTAGTATGTATTGAGGTAAAGAGGATTGCTGTAGCCGACCGTGTCCGAGAGGAGAAGACGGGGCTCGTATAGCGCCGTGGTGGTTGTAGTACTAGTAGTGAGTAGTAGTAGTAGTGGGGTCGTCTTTGAGGTTTTGTGTTATGCAAACGGAACAAGGGATTTAAAGAGAGAGCTGCTCGCCCAGTTTTGCAGGTGGTTTGTCCGCCGCATCCCACTTAAGGCGAGAAGATGTCATCCCATCAAGAAATGCCACCCGACGCCATTCCGGATTCCCCCGAAAAAAACACCTGACCTCTCTTTCTCTCCTTTAGGGAAGGCGTCGCACAGGGCCCAGTCACGTTTTCCCATCCTTCACCTCTTACCTTTTGGGATGGGTCTCTCTCTTTTTCTTTCTCCTATATATTCTCTTAAATTATTGTTGGAGAAAAAAAGAAAAATGGAAGGCGGGTTTCATAATTATCCAACATGGTCATTCTCGTTCGATCGAGGTTTGACCCACATAACTTGGAGCTGGTCATCGAGGACCGGCTTCTTTTCACTACCATCACCACTACGTAGCGTGTGCTCTGATTTTTGACCGAAACGCGCTCTCATTTATTATTACATGCTACTACGCTGTCCAGGTCGGCCCATGCTCGCTTCGTCTTCATTAATTTCCTTCTTTCTTTCTTTTTTCTTCTTCTTCTTCTTTCCCTTGGCCTCCCTTTTCCTGATAATTCGAATTCGTGACATGTTCATTTTCCAGTCTCGGTTCTCCGCTTCCGTCGTCATTTGCGACGCCAGGGAAAAAAAGAAGAGACCTGGTGATTATGGCTTCACGAAGAAAACAACTCCCACCAACTAGTCTTTTTCTGTCTCTCACGGAAGCTTATGATGTTTTTGTTCCTCTCTTGCTTTCGTTATTAAATTCCTTTTTCCCCTTTTTTTTCCTTTTTTGTTGGAAACTCGACTAATGACGGTTGATTGTGCAATTTGTTGTAGGCAAGTTCTGGAGCGTTGCGTCACTCTGCAATTGCCAGCCAAGAAGATGAAGACGATTTTCTCTAAATTTCTCGAATTCGAAACTCACCACGGAGACGAGGAGCGGCAGGACTATGTCCGCAGGAAGGCGCTGGACTATGTCGAATCGAAAACCGAGGCTGCCGACGAATAAGCCGGACAACAATTAATTAAAGAACCGGACAATCGTTCTTCATCTTTTTGTTTCTTTCATTGTCTCGATCGTTGGGCATGACATGCGGGGTTTTTTTTTTTTTTTTTTTTTTTTTTTCCTTTCCTCCTGCATTATCCAGAAATTACCATAAACCGAGGCGTGTGTGTTTACATGACTGTGTGGTTCGCAAATTAAACATTGCGTCACATCGCGACCGATTCGACGAGTAGATTTGCTTGATGACGACCGATTCGTCTGACGTCGTGTGACGGCAGGAGTTTGGGGAGGAACGATTCGTCAGTCCGCGAGACGCCATCGTTAGTCTATGGCTCCTGACGAGTCATTCATCTTCCACGGAGCGTCCAAAATGGGAGAATTCACTATGCAATCACGTCGTCTTTATTAGATACACCTGAACGGGGCATAACAAAACAAAAATAAGAAAACGAATCTTTTCTTCTTGTACATCTAATAGCGATCCATCATTTGCATTTGCGTGTGTGTGCCCGATCTGCGTGATGCGCAGAGAGAGTGATGGACGCTCCCAGCCCCGATGGCGACGTCGTATCGAACAAAGGCGAATCATAATATCACCGTAGTAGTTGCGCCGTGAGGAAAAGAGAGAGTTTGGTTAGTTAGTCCAATTCTTCTTCTTCTTCTTCCTCTTTTGCTTTTTGGTGGGAGCTCCCCAATGCCTTACTGTGTGCGGCTGCTATCGGATCGTAAAAAAGAGTACGAGACGGGCCAGCGAGCTTTGAATTCATCTGAGTAGAGAGAAGTCTTTTTTTTTTCTCTCTCAATCGGGTCGTAGATACACTCTTACGGAGCTAGACGGCACGCTGTGTGGTTTGTGCTCGGCGCAGACCCGGGTCTCACGCGCACACGCCCGTTCGCCAGGTATAGACAAGACCGGCACGCTGGGCGAGAAGAGGAAGTGCGCCTCCAGGTGTGTGTCAGTAGATTTTCGGGTTACGGGCCTTTTTCTTCTTCTCCGTAGCATTAGAGAGTGAGCTGGCGATACGCGCAAGATGTGTTTCTCTTCGTCTCGGGCTCGTCTTCCGTAAACGATGGGGTCGGCGGTCGAACTCGTGGAGATTTCCCCCCTCATCTCTTGGAACCTCCATCCGAACCGTCTATCTGACACTCCATCTAACCTTCTTCCTTCTTTTGTCCCTCCAACACTAAATATATTCCTGTAGCTAGCAGACTTATTCAACAGGTTACTACTATTACCACTGCTGCAACATCACTACCTGAGCCATCAACTATATTCACCGAGGTCCGTCAAAGAGGTCAAGAGCTTTTCTAGCTGTCCGTTTGGTTAGAGATTCTTTCTCGGCGGCGGCGGTGGCTTGTTCTCCATATTTTCCGTGGGGGAGCGCAGAGCGCACGTGGATGTAGCAAAGCACCGACCGTTATCCCCAGCTTCTTCTTACTTCCATTTTTACGACGGACGCGATTTACTGTCTTTCTTATATTACTAGCGGCATCGTCGTCGTGAGACCAGGCTACTTAAATTGACTATTTTTTCCTGCTACTTCTACTATATAGGCCCCGTAAATGGTGAAAAAGAGATAAAAACGGGACGACACTATTCGCGCCGAAAATCGTTTTTTCTTTTTTTCTTTTTTTGTCGGATCGTTTCGCATTGATTGTAGTTTACGAGATTTGATTTGATCTATTTGTTTGGTGAATTTCTTTTCTTAGTGGCCATTGAACGGTCGTCTCGTATCTGATAAGAATTTCTCCTTAGACTTTTTCAGACACAATGAGAAGAAGTCCGGTTGTGTTTACCTGTCGGCAGTTCGCAAACGACAGGACAGAGGCGGAAACTTTTCGGTTACGGATGGATGAGGCCGTTACAAGACGATGCAAAAAAGCCAGTAAGGCGCTTTCTTCTCCGGTCCATTCATCTTCCAAGTGGACACCTTGTTTGTTGCCAATAATTCTTAGTTATCATTATTAAGCCTTCGGAGGTTTGATGAAAATCTTGACTCAATCCGCCATTCAGCTGGCATTCACCGTAAATGCTTCGGGTAGAAAAATCGGACGAGGAAAACAAAAAAACAAAAAAAAACAATCGAGTGCAAGTGGGCTTATCGTTGGTCCGTGTTATTGATGATCTGAGACAACGGTACATTCCTATTCATTTTCCCTCCTTCTGTGTCTTTGGTTTTTAACTTTTATTTGGTACTTGTCCTCTAAGAGAACTGTGCTCGCGGGCCGAGGAAGAAACAACAAGAACAAGTAAAATACCTCGTTGCGGTTGTGGAATATTTGTTAAGCTCTCCGCCCGCCGGCCCGAAACCTTGTTTTTTTTTTTTATTTCCCAATTTTTTGTTGTGTGCCCGTAAAAAAAAGGCCTTGCTTATTTTCCTACGGGTACATCGTGACGACGTTGGTTAATGTAAGTGAGTCGAAAAAAGTGGAAGGGAGAAAAAAATGCATAAACAGATTATATGGGATGAACAAAGAGAAATAAGAGACTCGGAAATCAGAACTCGTAAAGCAAAACGAAGTGGCTACAACAGCGTGAAAATAAATAAGTCAGCGGCCCCCAAAACGTTTCTAGCGGGAAAACGTACAAAAATAAAAAAATAAAAAATCGGACATTCAGTTATTGCGTGAATATTTCATTCTTTTTCTTCGACTTGCGGTAAATTGCGGATGTAGGCGTCATCCGTACACGAGAGAATCGTTTGTTATTGTTGGCGGAACTTTCTTCCGGACTATGCCGGGCGCGCTCGATGATGAAAGCGGAGAAAGAAAAAAAAAGAGAAAAGATCAACAACAACAACACAACACTCGGCCGAGAGTTCATTTTCCGACTTGGAAGGAAATGCTAGGTTTCCGCATTGTTATAATAACTTATTTCTCTCCGTGTCGAGTCGGCGGCGGCGGCGACGCTTGCGTGGCTCGCGTACTTGCAATTGTTTTCCCTTTGCAACGAGTTGATCATCGTTGACTTGGTCTCAGTTATTTTTTCATTGGGCGGATCCGGTGAGGAAGAAGAACAAGAACAAGGTAGGAATAATAGAAGACGAAAGACGAAGAAGAATGTGTCTAAGAAGAGAAAACGAAAACAAACTCACGACTAATGATTTAATGGGAGGAGATGAGACCCGAAAATTGAAGGGGGCTAGGACCAGCCCAGGGTCCCGGCGGGAGGCCAACGTTCGAAAGTCTATTTGACTTGGAAGAAGAAGCGTTTTTGATGATGAGCTCGCGAATATACCACTACCACTTCATCAACTGTTTGGAAAGTTTTTGGGGTGGGATTGGCGCACGCGTTCCAGGCGGATCGGATGTGACGGCATGGCGCAGATATTGTTACACGAAGGCCAACAAAAGGCGCCGTCTCCAATGGGTTTCGATTATCGCGGAAAATACGCCATCAGTCTATGACCACGGAATCCGTTTTCCCCGCGCACACATCACATCCTCGATTTCGTTTTGTATTTTAGCGTTCGTCGTCTTTTTTTCCTTCTTGTCGCTTTCAATTCCCATTTTTCATTCCGTGTCTGACAATGCGGACGCGTTTCTCTCTCTTTCTTAAATACCTCACAACATCTATACGGTCGAACGATCCCGGATTCCGGCAGATAAGCGTTCTTCTTCGTTTTCTCATTTCCCTCCTCTGAAATAATAGAATCAAATGAATAGCTCTATGAATGGGAGAAAAGAGCTAGACGGATGACGGAATCAAAAGGAAGAAGGGAAAAATACAAAAATCTCGCGTGCTGCTCTTCACAATGGTATGTGTACCTTTTTTGTAAGCTGCTGCCGTAGCTGCTGCTGCGACTGACATATTTTTTCCCCCCGCTTCTCTCTCTCTCCCGAAGAAGGAGAAAGGTGGCGGCGGAGGGGTTGAATACCTTTAAACCAAAAGGAAAAAGGAGGAGGGTCTCACGGAAAAGAAAAAAGAAGGCAGCTTTTGAATGGAGGCGGAGCTTTCACGGCACCCACCGGTTCGTTTGATTTCCTACGAGAACAAGACGAAGAAGAAGAAGAAGAAAAAAAAAGTACAAGTTTTGTAGCAGGACCGCCTTTTTTTTTCCTTTTAAAAACGACTAAAAGTAGCCGACCGAGTTGGTTCTTGTAGCAGTTGCGTGTCGTCTTTCCTGGCTCTCGGTTTATAGTGTTGTCGTCTTGAACATCGTCAGTTTGATTCCTCAACGGGTGTTGACCTCTTGTGTGTTCCTGGTGTTATTGCGACTTTGCGTCCGGTTTTTTGTTATTTGCATTTTTTGACATTTTTTTGTGGAGACCGGTTGGGCACCACCGGCTCAACCATCATGGCGCCAATTCACCGGATGGACATGTATCACGATCTGCCGCCTCCGCCGCCCATTCCGCTCAAATTGAAACCCAAAACGCTCAAGAAACTGTCGCAGCAGGCTGTTAGAGGACCGCTCTATTTGATCGTGCCAACTCCTCATCGACCTCCTCATCCGTCTCACCAGATGCCTCATCCGCCGCCGCCGCCGCCGCATCCCAATCGCAATTACGCCGTCGTTCATCCGCGACAGAGGCCCATCGGCATGCCCGGACCCAACAGCAACGGCTCCCCGTCGTCCATTTCCGATTCTCTCAACGCTATGAGCAACTCGATATCGACGTCGGCCACTTTGCTCGACAGCCATCACCGATTCCGTCCGGACAAGTTCAACATGAGGCCGCGCGTCCAGCAATTCCCGTGGATGCGCAACGGACGCAGTAAGAGCCCGGGCAACTGGGTGAGGCATTTAACGAGCGAAGACGATGTGGAAGAAGAGGAAGAAGAAGATGTGAATAATAAAACCGAATCGGCTGAGGCGGAGGCACGCGCCAACAAGAACGGCAGCAATGGCAACAACAACAGTCGACCCGAATACCAACCATCGCGACTGGTCGGCGAGATCCAATTGAGTTCACGGGTCGCTTCGATGACGATCGCCGATGTCAGCCCACGTTTCGCCCTCAAGGTGAGTCCCCTCGATTGTCCATTGAAATTCGGGTGCAAAAGATATCCTTCGATAGAAAAATATAAAACTTCCAAATAAATTCCGTGCCGTCCGCTACACTCTGATTGTCGATCCGTCAAGGTTTGGCGCACATCCGTTGATTGTCTCTGGAAAAAATCTTGCGTGTTTGAAGCCCAGTTGAGCGGAACCAAACTACTACTTTTGCGATTCTTTCACGAACAAAGATGAACCAAGTCCTCTTTTTTACGAGTCCGAGACAATCGTGACCGATTGACTCGAGAAGAGACGAAAAAATGCCGAGTCAGTTGACATTTTCTATTGTCTTCGTTTTGTTTTCTTTTGCTGTTGTCGATTGATGTAGAAAATTCTGATGCTGTCCGAGAACAAACAATACCGCGAATCGGCCAATTTCATCAACCGGCTGAGCGGCAACACGTTCGGCGTCATCGTCCACGACCTGCCCGTCGACTTGTTTATCGAATCGATGCCTCAATCGCTGCCCATCATCGAATCTTTGTACGCCAAAGTCTTCCTGTCGGACGGCATGACGAGGAATTCGATCCAATTCCTCCGTCCGGAGAGTGTCGTCATGCAGATGGTCAAATATTTTGCCCATCAGGAAGATCACCCGCCCAATCAACAGTCGTCGTCCGTCTCCGGATGGCCTCCCAATGTCTGGCGCTGGGACTATTGCGGCCCGTTCATCTCTAGCTGCAAGAAACTCTTGCGCGTCATCGTCCTTTCCGAGCCGAAAATTCGCAAGGGACTCTTCCAGAAACGTCGAGCTCTTGACAAAGCCATCGAAGGCCTGGGCCAGCACGGATTGGTTGGCACCTCTGACGAAAATCTGATGAATCTGCACGATGCCTTACAGGTAGCGTAATATCTTATCTTCCCGATACCATCGGTATTTTGTTACCTGTCCAATATGTTTGTAGGACGAGTTCAACCGAGTTGTCCAGTCCTACAAGAGCGCACTGGATAAAATGGTGGAACTGGAACTGGCCCAGAAAAAAGGTGTAAGTCGAACGGTGTCAAACGGTCCGGCTCCGATTGCGGCGTCCCATCAGCGCCTATTGTCGCTGAAGCAGAGCGAGATTCAAGAGAGGTTAATTAAGAACAAGACGCTGTTGAACGTGGTGGAGCCAACCCTGACAAACCACTCGTTGGACCTATTCCTGGGCATCCTACAGCGTCGCATTGAACTCGACAAAGAAGCTCTGTTCCAGTTCAGCCAGTTGAAACGCGACCAACCGGCCAAACCGGGCGCTGCGGAACAGACCAACATTGTCATCGCTCCCATACTGATGAAGTATTCGCACGGATGCCAACAGGTAAACAAGATGCAAATCAATCTTCTTCTTCTTCTTCTTCTACTTATCTCGTCGACCAAGATCACGAAAGGAAACCGAACCGATAGAGACAGTTTGGGCCTTTGTAGGACGGGACGTTCAACGCGTCCGTCACGGAAACCCTCGGCTCGAGTTCGATGTCGTGATTCTCATTTTCGATATAGAAAAGAGCTCGGTCGTCCCCTTAACAAAACCGATGAGCCAATTTTTTTTTTTGTTGTTTTCGGCTCTTGTTTTCCTATTTTTTTGCGGCCGCCGTGAATGTATCCGCCCGCCTCGCGAAACAATGGAAACATTTCCAAAGGAAACCATTTCGGTCGCCGTAAGATGAACATTGAAACCCATCGGCTTCGAAATTTGTATCTTTTTTTTTCTTTCTCTCCTTCTTGATTGATCGGCGTCTGCGCGTCACGCGTTCCGACCATCGTTCGTGATCTTTCTGGCATTCCTTTTTTTTTCTTCGTTATATTCTCGGTTTGTTTGAATGCCTCGTAAGTTCCGTGACGGAAGAAGAAGATAGGAGAGAGAGAAAAAAAAACTTTCGTTTGCTGCTGCTGTTGCGTCTACCTAAATACGCGCGCTTGGTGATTGGTAGGCGGGAGCCAAATTACATACGATTACGGTTAATTGCTCCGACCGCTGCTCGTTGGGAGAGAAGAAGAAGAAGAGGATTCCAGGTAGTACTACGTAGTCTACTACGTTGGAGGATTCTATACAACTACTGCGTTATAGACTACTAGCAGTTTTGGGCCTTTTTTGGCTGTGCGGCGGCCGGGGTGATTTCATCGCGTGAGCCGGGCTCGATTCGTAGAGAGTGTGAAAATTGGGAGAATGCGCATCGCGTGAGAGAGATTCCCAGCGTCGGCGCTTCCGATGCGCAATGAAATTAGCCGAAAGAATAGAAAAACAAAAAAACGAAGAAAAGAGATTCCGTCAAATGAAATGGAGGAGGTGAAGAAGCATTTGGAGAAAGAGAATCGACACCGAACCCGTCAATTTAGTGTTGTTCTTTTCGAAAGATTGAATTGAAACGGTGAAAGTTCTCCTTTTCTAATTTTTTTTTTTGCGCCGTCGGTCTCGGCGGCAGTAACCAGCCCACAGCGCCATTGATTGTTTCCCCTCTTGTTTACACACGAATTGTTGTGCAGGTGTTGGAGTTGATGAGAGAAGTCAGCTCGGATCAGGGGCACGAAGAGGAGGAATTGGAAGATTCCAGCGACGTTTCGGGCTACCATTCCGACTCGGATTCGGCGGTGATGGCGTCGGGTAATTCGCCTTTCTTCTCAAAGAGCGCCCGCTACAATTTCCTCTCCCGATCAGGTAATCAACTATTTTTCTTCTATTCAACAAAAAGTGATTCAACGTGTGTCTGGTGGCGGTTGATTATCTTCTTTCTTTTCATATGTTCTCGATTCTTCCGTAGTACTTTGCATCATCAACTTGTTGATTATTCCGAGAAAAGGAAAAAAAAAACTCCTCTGTTTGCCTTCCAGTTCCCCACTTGGACTGGTTCTCCCGCCAGATCCGTAATGAGTCTGACCTTATTTTAATACCATTCGACACCCGAATTGGGAATAAGCAAGCCAAGCAGCAGGGGCGGCCTGTTTGCTTGGTTCTGATGATAAGCTTTAGCTGAAAGAAAGGCATGCAGGCATCTCGAATTACCCTCTCGTCTATATACCCACTTGATCACCGTTATGAAACGTAGTCGTCGACCCTGGCTCCTTAACTCAACTCACAAAAAGAACTGGAGAGAGAGAAAATAACACGGAAAACCGGTAGATCGGGTTGCCAGGTTCATAGGTCAAGTCCGACAGCGTTTGATGAAGAACCACCGCAGCACCGAAATATACGCGGACCACGCCCAATTGCGGCCTGCCATACTTTTATTCTAAAAACGGAAAGGCTCTCTATAATATATTATAGTATATATATGAAGAAAAAAGAAAACAAACATCCGTCGTGGCGGTGTTTATGTCGGCTATTGCGTCGCTGATGACCTGGATGCATTATGATTCGATGCCGAGAATGAGGAGGAAGAAAAAAGAGCGCACGGCTCAGATTTTCGTCGGATAATTATATTTTCGCAGCCGTTCGGAATCGGAACTCGACATCGACGCCCCCTTTTTTTCGGTTTCTTTTTTCTCGATTCACAGAACTCGAGGGGGAAAATGGAGAACAAGATCTGAATTGCTTCTCTCTGACGGAGCGGGCGGCTGCGATATTAAAGAGAGGAGAGAAAAAGAAAAAAAAAAGAAACAAAATATAAAAGAATTGCAGGTTTTCACCGATGGTTTCCCCCGAACTTTAACACGCTGTGTAGTGGGAGTTACTTGCCCGTAAGGTCTTTCTCTAGCTCTATTGCTGATATGTTTCTCTCAGTGTTATTCTGAGAGACTGTTGTTGAAAAGCGGTTGGCAAAAGCACGGCCTTACAGCCAGTTGTTCGCCGGGGTAATAACATTTGACAACCGAGCCAGAAGTGCACCAGTTCAACTGCCTAAAGGGTATGAAGCAAGACCATCAACATTGTTTTTAATGTTTCTAACTTCTTTTTTTCTTCTTTCTTTCTTCCTTCTTTTTGCCGTTGTTTTATTTTTTCCTTCGTGCTGTTGTTACATCCTCGACCTACATCTATCCCTTCTTCCGGACGCGCATCCCACTGCACGGCCGTCGAAATGATTGGCTGCCTTATTTTTATTTGAAAACACATAAATGCGGGGAGAGTTAATTTGGGTCGTGTTCTTGCGGACTGTTAAGTGAATGTTGGAGAGAAAAATCCGGACCACTTTGCGGTTGGTCCAAATCAGATAAAAAAAATAAATAACACACAGACACACCCCGAAATAGTCACAAAAGACAACAACAACAGCAAAAAAATAGGAAATTTCTCTTTTTGATTCGTCGTCTAATTATTAGCCATCTTTTCTGGGGTCTAAATGCTTTAAGCTAGTAGTTCCCGTTTCTGTGTGTTTAGATGTTACTTCCTTCGCGCTCTAACGGGATCGAGTTTAATCGACACTGCAGCGCGCGCGCGCGGAGCCTGGTTTTTTCCGCATTTTTCACGTGTCCATGTCATTTTTTTTTCGTTCCGCGAAATGACAAGCTCATCGCGGTAGATGGAACGCGAAATGTTATAGTATGCGGTATTAAAAAAAAAAGTAGCCCGCGTCGCTGTCGAGGATATGTTAAATCGCGTTGAAGACGACACTGGCGGACGTCGTCTCATCCATCATCCGTCGCATATATAGAAGTCGACCATCATGCTTGGCTAAGTCTCGCTAGCAGGTTTTTTTTTAGTTCTTGTATTTATTACACCGTGACAGCCATTATAGCTCTGATTTCCTGTTTCTTTTTACGGTTCGATCGGGCAATGAGGAGGGCGCGGGTAGGGCCGGCAGTTTTTTGTCTTCTTGAAATATATAGTGTTTGATATTTAAAATAAATCCCAAAGCCACACATACACAACGTCGAATATAATAGGAGAAAGATGACCTACTACTCCGACTGACCTAGTGACGAGGCTATTTCCCCTCGACCGAACGACGACCCTCCCGGCCATTTTTCTTTCCAAGAATTTAAATGTCAGTCCGCTCCATTTCTTCCTTCTCTTTTGTCTGTTCCTCTCTCTCTTTCTCTCTTTTTCTTGACTATTTAATTGCTCGTAAATTTCAGATTAACATTCCTTCTAGTCCCTTCCACTCAGTCTGTTTGGGAAAGGCCAAGAAAACCGAAACAAAAAAATACAAAAAACTAGAAACATGTAACCGTGCGCAATTATGCAGCGTAGGTATTATCTGTACACGGTTCATCCGGGCCGGATCGAACCGGGGTCGTCGCCTACAACAACAACAACTAGACAACCATATAACGCATCGTGTGCATGCAGCTGTCTCAATTCCGTTCTCTTGGCCTGTTGGCAACAACTTGTGTCTGCCCTTTTTGCGTGAATGTTTGTTGGGCAGATTTTCTGGGCTGTCGGGGTCCTGAGAAAACAACATCCATCGGCGACATTAGATCATCAAGTGGTTTCATAATTGACGTGATTTTTTCCTCTTTTTTCCCTTTGCTCTTCTGCTTGACTCCGCCATCAGTTCGCCTGGGAAGCCGTGCGAGCATCCGGACGTCGTTGCTCGTCAACTCGCTGGGACTGGAAGCGGGCGAGATCAAAGGGCAAACCGGTCAGGGCCAAGGCCAATCGACGAGAAACGGCCGGCGCATTTTGATGGCGAAAGCCTCGTCCTCTTCCTCGACGGCCTCGCATTCGCCCAGCGAACAGGAATTGAGCGACTACCGCTCCAGCGGAGTCTCTTCCGGCACCGGATCGCCCGATTCCCGCCAGGCAGCCGCTGACGGTAACCGTCTGACCGCACCGCCGTGCCAACGATGCCAAGTACAGAAGAATTCGCCAGCCAAGAACAATGGAGTCGACCCCGGATTGCAGGCCGAACTGGAATCGATCAAAGCCGAAATGAACAAAGCCAACGCCACCATTTGCGCCCTACAGGAGCGTGAGAAGAAAATGAAAGCCAGGTATGGGAGAAACGGATTTAGCGGACGGTTCGATTTGATAATCTAATTCATACTATCTCTGATCACGGAAGCAGGATGGCCATTCAAGCGCAAAAAATGATGGAACGGGGCGTGGGACCCAATAAATTCGAATCATCGTCCAATAACGAGCAGCGGTCGAATTTGATTCACAGCTACGGCGGGCTGTACACTCAGTCGCGCGTCGAAACGCTCGACTGGCTCGACAAGTTGGAGGAACTCAGAGGCGCCGACGAGCTCAAGTCCAAATTGCTTTTCTCCGTCATTGTGGTAAGCGTTTTGAGAGAAATTTCCTTCCGGCCGGGCTTTTTATTGCAACAACAATTTTTGTTTCCACCCGTCTACAACAGTTGGCGTTCCGTTCGCTGCAAACGACTTCAGCCCAAATGAAGGATCACGTCAGAAGAATTTTGCAAATTCCACCCGGATCGTCGGTTCAATCGAATCTGACAGCTCCTCCGCTGCCGCCGCCCCCACCGCCGCCGCCGTCCGTGTTGACGGCGCCGTCGCATCATCGCCAGATCACGCCGCCCGCCAAACCGGCCAAGCCATTCAAACGCAAGGAACGCAATCCTGGACTCGAGGTGGAACAGGCCATAGCTCATTATCTAAGGGAATCGGTCGATACATTCGATCTGACCAAAAACACGGAGGTAAATTTCAATCGCTAGATGTCGTGAGCGAAATTTCTTATTTTCAATCAAACAAAAACAAAATATGATTTATTGCTTACAGGATGTTTGCAATCAAATCTGGGCAACATTGTACGACTACCCTTGCCTTCGCTCTTGCGATCCGCTGGTCAAATACATCAAGGACTCGGTCCGTTTGGCTTGGGCTCTTGTCAATCAGGTGAGCATTCAAAGCGAACCGCAAAGCCGAACCGTTTTTCCTTTATTTGATCGATCGTCTTTTGTTTCCGTGTTACAGTCGCCGCCTTACGTTCTCGATTACGAGGCGAGGAGCTTCAACGCCGACTACCACATCCGCTTCCACACTTCCGATCCTAACGACAATTCCATCAAGACTTACCTGTGGCCGGCGCTGGTCGAAGGCCACAACGGACCTTGTCTCCAGAAGGCCGTCGTTATCACTTGAAAACGCGCCACTTTTTTTTAATGATGTCGCGCAATAATATGAACTTGAAAAAAACAACCGTTGACGCAAGCTATCTAATCCGTCTTACTAATCTATATATAAATATTTGTCTTCCATCATTCCTTTTATTTTATTATTATTTTTTTTTTTTAACTTTAAACTTAAAATATCTATCTGAATACGTTAAAATATTTTACATATTTTGCCGAGTCAGTTTGGGGGTTTCATCCTGTAGCTTTCTCCCTTTCTCCAATAGGCCAACTCTATTATCCGGTTGATGTAATCTTTTGGATTTTAACGCTAATTTTTTCCTACTAATCTGACGGCTGATTGAATTATGTGGTGATGAGCTAAAAATCGCAGATTGGCGTTGTGGTAAAACAAAGGAATAGATCGCGACGAGACACGTGGTGCCATTTCTTAGGCCCACCATCATCGTTTCCCCCCAAATTTTACAAAATACGAAAAAGTATATATATCGCATTTGTATCAAGTTTCTCGTCTCGTTGTACATCTTGGAGCTGCTGAAGTGTAATACAAATTCAATGGCCCTCCCATCGATAACGTTTACGTTTTGTTTCACTGCTTTTCCTTAAACGGAAAAGAGTACGGCGGACAATAGCTTCATCTAACTGTTGTTTTGTTCGTAGATGGTGTTGTATGAATTTGTATGAATTGGCGAAGCAACAAATTGGTTGGCGCTCTTTTCAAAAGTACCGAATGTTTCTCGTTAGATGGCCGAATGGTTCGCAGGTGCACACAAAAGCGTGAAACCGTGTTCTCCGTGCTTGGTGAAAGTTTTCCCGTTTTGTTTACTTCACGAGGCCTTCCTCTAGAATTTTCTCTGATGATTAGAAACGAACCAAATGTCGACGTTTTCAAACCACAAGTTCAGATAAATCACCGTTGAACGCTTCAAGTTCTCCTGTACCGGACCTTAGTGTTTGCGGCTGGTTGTACGGCGCAGTGCGTTGTAGATAAGAATGGAGTCGCATGATAAGAAAGAACACGTTTGGCCTCATATATGCGCTTTTGACTAGTAGTAAACCACCGTCGAGTTCGACTGATACAAGTTTTGACCACATTTGTTACCAACTGACAAACAAGTTACAAGGACACATTCATCATTCTTTTTAGTTCCGAGATAACTCTTGACCAACATCAAGTTCCTCATAAACTTCTTTCTCCGACGAAAAAGTTTCGTGATTGAACTCCTATCGAGAAGTCGTCTCGGTCTCATCCAGCAATAAGTAACTTTTCGATTCGGCGCAATAAGAACCGGTCCGCTATACAGCGTACAATTTGTAGGTTGAGTGATACTCAGCAGGCACCGTTGGTTCAAAGAAAGAAACCAAGAAAAAGTCAAACAACTTTTCCTCTTGCTGGCGGTATAGTTCCCGGCTGCTGCAAGTACTTACTGTAGGCAATTCTAGAGAGCAGCGGGAGAGAGAGCGAAAGACAAGGCGCAGTACTCGAGAAAAGCCTCCGTGCGTGACGGAATAGTCTTTTACCACGGCCGTACTCTTTCACGTGATCAATCAAGCAATCAAGAAGAAAGGAGATGCAAGCTTGATCTTCTTGGTTGAGGAGAGAAATCGTTGTGCTCTTGCTCGAAAATCGTTTCATCTTTTGGGGGAGTACTGCGGAGCTGTATGTTTTCACCACAGCTGGTGTTGTGTATTTAAGAATTATGGGAAAAGGAGGTCAGTGGTGCTAGAACAGCTGTAGGTTGAAAGCTTCTAGTGATCGCCTAGTCATGAGCAATTTCCCTTCGGATTGAGTCGTGCACTATACCATATATTATTATTATTTGGTTATCGAGCGATCTTCTTAATGGATACACCAACTGCAATCTTCAAAATTGTTATAGGTACAAGAAATTTTCTAATTTCTCTAGTGTATTTTCGTGTGAAGTCAAATGTTAAGCAAGCACTTTTAATCGAGCAAGGCAAATTAGTAATCCCGAAATTCGTTCGTGAAAGTGCGGTGCGCGTTAGCCGTTAGCTGCATTGAAAAGTAGAGACATCTGGCGCCAGTCACGTGATTGACGCAAACAAAGATGGAAACCTATGCGAAAGTACCTCTTGGTGGTTGATCGTGTTCCTGTAATCTAAAGATTCGTTTTCAAACAACTAAATTTTTTGTAACAATTGAAACAAAGTTAAGAAGACTTACTCGGTAAGTTCTCATTCAATTTTGTATTCATTTCGAAGAGAAAAGCTCTTCATCGATTACCAATATAGTGATCGATTGTCAGGGCCAAGCACTTTTCCCCTTGTTATTGACGATGATATTGCCTCTGGATATTGCTTAATCTTCCATCACGCTGGCGAAATTAGTATATTCTGAGGGTAAGAACGTTCCTAGTCTTTCTTGGATCGACTTTCAGTGTGTTTTTAGATATCTTGCAGTGGTTTTGCTTCCTTGGAATACTAAAGATTGAGCCTAATCCCCCCAGCCTATCCATTTGCCTTGTAGTCCTTTGTTTACTCGTAGCTGTACTTCGCTCGCTGACAGTTAGTCACTGCGTTATCTTTTACGTTAAACGAAGGATCGTGGGTAACGAAAGCTTTTTGTCACTTCCTTTCGATTGATTCCTTGTCTGGATCAGCATAGGAGGTACCTGGATACTCTCATGGCAACAGTTTTCTGTTTTCTATATTCTGGGTCAGGGTTGTTAAAATATCCTAGAAGGAAGTTTTCTCCTCTCTCTCTCACACACATGTTTTGGTCACCAAGGAATAAAGACAGCCTAAATCGATGCTAGTGAACAGTGTTAATGTGGTGGATGTACAGACACTAGGGATCATAGCTCCTAGGTCTTTGACGTAGATCACTTTTTAATGTGACCAGTGAAAGTGCTAGCTCTCTATATCCAGACCTCCCATTGAGTTTCAACTACCTGTGCAAACATAAAAAAGAACCCTGCCATTTGTGCAAATTTGTGACAAACTTCCAAAATATTTTAATGTTCAAACACAAGTCAACCATGCTTAGAAAACAGGATTGGGAAAGTAGTGGTACAATTAATTTGTCCTCATTTCTAACATAATGGAAAGTTTAGCTGAAAATAGTAACATTGCTTGTAACTAATGGGTTTTGTGACATGTCATAGTTAACTTGATTGGAGTAAATCTCTGCATATTTATACATATGTGCTGACTAGCTTACTTTTGTACCCAGTGTTTGCCTTAGCTGTACAGGTTGGAAATCACGTACGAAAGATACTGAATTTTAGAAATTCAGTGATACAGGGAGGCAGAGACATTGATACATGTAATACATTTGCATGAAATTTCGGGAATCGGATATTGGGCAAATATGCTGATAGATATAGTTTTGTAATGTTTGTTTTATTGATTGATGTATGCATCACCTTTTAAACTAAATGATTGAGTCAAGCCCTTTATCTATACCTTTTCACTTATCAGAGCCAATTGATTTGTCAAATGCAGGGCGAGAAAGGCGGATCCACTTACCATATACCCCATCATCATCAACATGGTAGGAAGTGTATCTCGGCTCACAACGGCCGTTCACTCCTTGGGGATAAGAGCCATCACGAGTGGTAGTAGCATTGGGAGAGGTACTGTAGGCAAGTTTGGCGTCGGATCAGTCAGTGTTGGAGTCTCTTGGCTCAGCCAACTCATGGGTTGGGGTGATAATTCCTCGGATTCGCAGGCCCACTGCCAGGCCAACTGTTCGCACGGAGAGTGCTATAATGGAACCTGTTTTTGTGAGGTCAGTATTATAATGTGTTTTTTTTTTGGGGGGGGGGGGGATCCTTTCGATTGTTTTATTTATAACTTTCTCTTTTAATGTAAACATAGGTTCAGTTTGAAGGTGTCGAGTGTGCTGAACCGAATGTCAGCTATCATGTTGGTTTCGCTAGTGTTTTTCTTCTAGTGGCCGCAACGTCTTTGATCCAGTTATTTATTTGCATCCATGCCGAATACGCTCGGCTAAAGACACCATCCATCCTCAGAGCATGCCGGATCACGAATCAAAAGTTTCTATACATACTGGTCTTTCTAGCGGCACTCCTAAGAGGACTCTACTTCGCTTATCCCGTAATTTATATCTCCCTCGAGTTTGTTTGTTTTGATTCCCGTCTTGCTAAGCAACTTTGTCATTTCAAATTAAAACAGGCATCGACCGACGAATGGTCGTCCAGTCTTCTGAGCGCTTACTATCCGGTTCTGTTGACCGGAGCTTCATTGATTGTGTGCTTCTGGGCGGAGGTAAGGAAAACGAAGGCTGTATATCTCTAGAGACAAGGAACCTATTGTCAGTTCAATTGATTGACAAGGTTGCAATCCGGAAAAAAAGATTTTTGCTTTTCTGAGAATTGAATTTTTTATAAAACTTTCCATAATCGTTTGGGCCTGGACATTTTGTTTCTTGCCGTTATTAGGTATTCCACTTGCGTGACGTTCAAGAGAGGCCACCCTTCCTGTCCAAGTCCTTTTTGGGCTTTCTGGCCTTCAACATCATCACGTACAGTCTATTAATTGCGGAATTGGTCATCACCAACACGCAAATCCATTCGGAAGAAGACAAGGTAAGGAAACCCGTTGCTTGAACCCTGTCTAACCTCGCTACAGTCCCCTAGAAGGGTAGCCTTCTCCTTATAAGGCTATCAGTCCAAAACGTGCGGTGGTTTTTCAATGTCTTCGGTTCCTAAAACTAGACCCTAGGCAGACAAACAGCATTTCCTACATCTATACTTTATATATATTTCTTTTGGTCCGTTGCAGAGATTCTTTACCAATGTATTTAACGGATGTTATGCGGTTCTGATGTTCATCGTGGTCATTTTCTTTTTGATCTATGGCGTCGAAGTCTACTTCAAGGTATTGTCTTATTTTTTTCTCTCGCCCTTCGGCCTTATCCTTGGGGAATGTCATTTGTTGTGCAAGCGCCCACTCGTGTCTACGTCTTTTCCAACCACTTACTTTTTTCAAATAGGTTCACGGAGGCTTTTTAAACGACAGAGAATCTACCAGCATTCCGCTGGGGATCATGTCGTTCAAAAAAGCTACTTCCTCGTCAACACCTGCGTGTGTGTCCTCGTTTGTTTCCACTTCTTCCTCGTCTCACGCAGACCACGATAACGATAAAGATGTCGAAGAGGAGAAAGAAGTCACTGTGCATCTCATGAAAGAGGAGGCAGGCCACTATTCTTTGTTCGTCTTGAGTGTTCTCGATATGTTGTCTGACCCCACCCTTAAGCTTCACCATGGATCGAAGACGCCAAGCTAAATGTGCCTTTGGCTTTTCCCAAATTTAGGTGATCCACGGGCGGACCCCTATTACATTTAGGCAGTCCATTGATACAGCCCAACTTCACCAGTCACGACTTGGTCTCGTCTCGCAAGCCATGATGTTATTGATCACGGTATGTTTCCTGCTTTCTGAAATCCTCGGCGAATTCTGGAAAAAGAAGGTGCCGCTGGAAAGCCGTAATGTTTTCGACGTCGTTTTCCGTGTTGTCGAACTTGGGGTGGCGTTATGGTTCCCTTGCGTTCTGTGGAACTGTATGAGGTAACGTATTCTTTCAAGAGCTGTCAGTATTCATTTACCATAACCCTTGCGCTTATATTATGACAGACCGGAACAGTTGTGGATCTTGAATCCTAAAAAGATTTTAAAGCGACTGGACATTGTGACGTCCTTGGAGCTTTCTCCGCGTAATGCTGAAGATGCCGCAAACAAAACTAAAGGTAATTTATTTCGTTTTGAAATCAAGCATACCGGCGTTACATGTACTAATATTACCACATTTCCTGTCTTCTAAAAATAGATGATAACGCAGACAGGAAAGCCGAATGTTGGATTTGTTATGATAGTGACACGACTGAAGCCGGGCCAATGATCGAGCCCTGCGCCTGCAAAGGCGACGTTGGGGCTGTTCATCACGAATGCCTCAAGCGTTGGCTGATAGAGGTAGATCAATGTCAAAAACTGACATTTCTAACAGCATAGTTCATTTCTTTTGTCACTTTTACGACAGAGCGCCAACAATCCATCGGCTTTGATTTGCAAAGTTTGCCGGACGCCGTATCAAGTGGAGGCAAAGAGTCATGCTTGGAGCCAGATCAACATGGCAATCACTCCTTGGCATTGGGCTCAGACTGCCGGTCTTGTACTACTCATGAGTGGCTCCATCGGAGGAGCTTGTGCTATTATTAAGTTATATGAAGACTCTGGTATTCGGCTCCTTGCCGTTAGCGTTGCACTTCTTATCGTCTATATCTGTTGCAGGTGGGTTTAACGCTTTTGAATGAAACGTGCGTGACATTTCATTATCCTTTTCGTGCGTCGTTTTTCAGGTTTCTCGGATTGAACACGATTATGGCTTACCAGCGCGCGAAAGTATCCGCTTTCAAAATCGTCAGTACTCGAGCCGGTCCTTCATCCGGAAATGACGTAGGCGAGCTTTCGAGAGTCGGTCAAGATCTCGTTGACGAAGGCACTAGGCAGGATGAGACATACGTCGCAAGTAGACTACCATCGCTGCCAACTAGCGCAATGTGAAAAGTGAAAGAAACGATCTCGACAGTCGTTCCTCGTCGTCCCAGTGAAAAAAAAGAAACACAATTTGAGGAAGGGAGAGTCTTATATACCTAGTCGCTGCGATATGTTTGGCATATACGTTACGTTCCGTCTCTCCCCCTGACCATGCTTTAAACACAGTGCGATATTCTGCGAAACCGATTGTTTCACTCTCTCTTTCTCTCTCTTTTTCTGCCCCGTTTTAAATTCGTATATGATATACTGTACCCTATAGTATTGAATCGGTTTCTTATGTGTTAGTATATTTTGTTTGTACATAATCGTCGGGTGGAGTCGTGTTAAACCGGAGAACGATATAGTATTTGGGGAAGTCAACTACTGGTATCACAAGTGACGTTTAAGGAGCCTTTTTCTGCTGACCGAATATTCGTTACTAGAATTATCAGTAGCCGTGTACGTACATTTATCGACTATCAAATGAGAAATTCAATCAATTTTACTTTTGTGTCTGTATTCACATGTCGTATCATACCATAATGTTCCTTGGAGTAGAAACGTCTAGATTATATTATCACGATTGTCTTGGAATAATATGGCGTGGTCGACTCGAACACTCGCCATTGTAGAGTTCAATTAATACATTACAACTAACCAGGTTGCGACGCGTTGCTCTATCTATCCTTACAAATAATAGAGGTGACAAATGTTCAACTGTTCTGGCGATGCGTCTTTTTATGGTTGATCAAGTTACTGGCATCGTGAAAAGATCTGTCACAGTGATCACATTTGAAGGGTTTCACTCCCGTATGCCTGTTGAGGTGCATTTCAAGTGCTTGTCGCCTTGCAAATTTTTTCCCGCACATTTCACAAACGAATTTCCGCTCGTCTGCGTGAGTTTTTGCATGGCTGTTGCAATTCCCGATGGAGGAGAATGCCTTTCCACAAACAGGGCACTAGAAATTCCATTGAGAATTAGAAATTATGTTGCAATTCTCTAGGCTACTTCATATCTTGTCTTACTTGGTAAGGCTTTTCTTTCGTATGGGTCCGCTGATGCGCTAGAAGGTGACTCCTTTTAGAGAACCTAAGTGAATAGAGAAAATTAAGACTTTTGGACATCAATTCATGTTTAACTGTAATTAAAGAACGTTTACCCCATCCCACAAACATCACATTTCATGGCAAATTCTCCTTGATGAGCCTATAAATGACAATCGGACAAAAAATGTGGATCAAAAAATTTCGTGAAATTGGCTAGCAAACAAGAAGTGTACCTTAACGTGGATCTGATACAGTGATCTCGTGGCGAACGCTTTGTCACAGTGCTCACACTTGAACGGTAATGCACCAGTACATTTAGGAACGTGAGCCAGCAAATTGCTATTGACATTGAATCTTCTGCCACATGTTTCGCACTCGTAAGGCTTCTCTCCGGAATGAATACGAGCATGGGTAGTTAATGCACCCCGACTGACAAATGCTTTTTCGCAAATTTGACATTTGAATTCTCGGGGTCCGTGGTGAATTTTTACATGGTAGTGATAATGTGAACGACGCTCAAACTGCCGAGGGCACTGATCGCACTGCAATGGAGTCGTACCAACACGCGATGCCCTTTGGCCACCATTCGTGAGTAAATGATTCTCATCGGACGCTTCAACCCTGTGGCTTTTCATGTGTCGCTGCAAGCTCCTCAACTCTGAATAGAGTTTTCCACACTCATGGCAACCATGAGCTTTCAAAACTTCTTTATCCACCGGGTTTTCTGATGTTTCGGTTTGTTCAGGCTGTTCACTAATGGCGGAATCCATCAAGCCGAGTTGATGGCCAGCTGTTTCAAATTCGTCTTCTGGAGTCGGTGATTGTCTTCCTTCCGGCGCTGCAGCCAATGAATTTCCGAGCTGTTGGGAGGTGGAGTAGGCTCCATCGAGACATATATCTCGATTGGTCTCTTCGGATGGCAAAGAGCAATACTCTGCTTCCTCTCCTTTGTCGGAATGCATCAACTGCTTATTGCTTTGGTACATCGACTGGATCTGAGTTTGTAAAGAATGGACTTCTTTTTCTAACGACAAATACCGCTCAAGCTATATATTTGAAAAATTAAAGTGGACATTTAAAATATATTGGTCATTAAATGGTCAAATTTGCCACTTACCATGAGATCACACTGGGTACATAGTAAAACAGAAGATTTGGAAATGGGTTCACCGACTACAGGTTCCAACTTAATGGCGATGTCAAGTCTAGGAATAAGATGATCGAAATTGTTACACAGTAGGCACTGGAGATCTTCATCGACTAAATCTTTTGCGCGGTCAATATCCCCAAACGAAGTGTCATTCAGAATATTTTCCGGCACATTTTCCAGGATATCTTCATCGTCATTTTCGATTGGGATCAAGTCTTCGCTGGTGTAAGACTCGGTGTATGAAGTGGTGTAACTCGATGACGAGTCTTCTTCTTGATCAACATCATCTTCCGACTCTTCAAGTGATTCTTTATCTGCAGAACTTTCATCATCAGGCGACTCAACAGTTTCGCATTTGGAAGCCGGTCTATCTAAGCCGTCGCACATAAAATCAGGTTCCTTTGCAGCCGACTCTACTGCTGATGTGGAGCACTCTGCAGAGGGTTCTGCTAATGTAAGAGCTGATGTTTCTTCTGGAAGTGTTGTCCTTGTTTCTGGCAATGCACTTGAAGGCTGAACTGAAGAAATCTTACTACATGCTGGAAGTTGGCTAATATTAGTGCTTTCATACGAGTATGATCTTTTTGTAGGAGCTGTCTGTGGGTTTGAGTTACTGTTTGGCCACATCGTTTCATGATTCTGCATGTAGAGTGATGGTGAATAGTAGTTTATGGGGTTGATTGGGGGTTGAGCAGTACCAGGGTATACGGATGGAGAGTTTGGATTGTAAAATGTCCCATAAAATGCAGATGAATGATGCCCAGGTGGTAGAATTGTTCCATAGTAGCTCATACTGCTGCTCATGCTACTTTGCTGGGATCCAGCAAGCATAGAACGGTAATATGGGCTGGGGTAATTTGAATACATTTGCTGTGTAGTTAGGCAACTAGAAGGTGATGCCATAGATGGAGGAACTAAATAGTTCCCGGTGGATTGGCTACCATGGTTTCCGTCCGCCAAAGATGGTGAACTGAGAGAAGGTTGTGGAGGGTAACACATAGCAACGTTACTAGGATAAGGGAGACTAGAAGATATCGTCATGTTGGATGGGCGACTGTCCACTGAATCAATTTTTCCAGGAGTATTGTTTTCCATTTTTTTAAATATATCATGTGCTTATTGACGAAGAAGTTTAACTATTTCGCACCCGATCATCTGATCAAGACTTTCTTTGATTGTAAACAAACTTATGCGCCATCTGAAGAAAAATTACAACACTAGCTTGCTATTGCTACGTCCCGATTTTTTTTTATTCCAGCAGTTTTTCTAGCACTGATTGTTGAACGTTAAAAATTTTTCTGAAAAAAAAATTTTATTTTCACTTTGACAGTTTTTTTTTGCAATTTTCTCTTTTATCAATATATTTTCACTTCAGTCGCTTAAATCATCTTAAAACCCTGCGTTGTCATTTGTCAAGTAGTTATCGTTCTATAGATTACAAAATACCATTTGCATTATATATTTGTTATTTAAGTGAATTTATCGGTTCACCGTGTTTACTCAACAACTGAAGAAACATAATGGGAGTCGATGTACGACACCGCGCGTTTTTTAAAATAGGAAGCAAAATTCAGGCTTCATCGCGCTCAACAAAATCAGACAAGTGTCTGTCTGCTACGCCAGCCACAAAATTTATCAGTTTTATCGATCTGAAAATGGATAACGACGTCTATGAATCAACCCTTTCCAGTTTGAAGGACAAAATCAAAAGTTATCCAGATTTTCCCAAGGAAGGTATTCTGTTTAGGTATGCAAATATTGAAGAAAATATTCATAATGGAATCTAACCGTTTAGTTGTTATCGTTTCAGGGACATATTTTCTGTCCTACGGGACCCCGCATGCTTGAGAAATGTTATTGATTTGATGGTCGCAAAAATAGAGCAGCTAAAATGGACTGATGTGGATGTTATTGTGGGTCTTGAATCAAGAGGATTTATACTTGCACCTTTACTGGCTCTCAAGCTGAATGCTGGGTTTGTCCCAGTTCGTAAGAAGGGCCGCCTTCCAGGAAACTGCAAAGAAATTGCATATACTTTAGAATATAGGAGTGTAAGTGATTACTAGAAATTTTTTTTTTTCTAAACTTGACACCTTAACTACATCTACATTTTACAGGATGTACTTGAAATTCAAGAAGATTCCATCCATCCAGGACAGAGAGTCTTAGTCATAGATGACTTAATTGCTACTGGAGGAAGTTTAGGGGCAACCTGCAAGCTCATCAAGGGTCTAAATGCCAACATAGTTGGATGCTTAGTTCTTTTAGAGTTGGACCAGCTGGATGGATCCAAAAATGTGGATGCTCCTGTTCAGTCTTTGATTACTTTCTGATATTCATCAACATATCAATTTCCTTTGCATTCCACTGCACCAAAAAAGTTATTTTTCAAAGATTGTATTTCATTGTTGAATTTAAAATTACACGACAATGAGAAGGGAAAAAGAACAATTATTGACCACCACGCAGAGCCAACACCAAATGTAATACAGATCCTCCTTGGACTTTATAATCAGCAGCAGTTTTCTCGTCATTCCTATAACAAATGAGGTTAATGATTAATTAGTTGCACTCAATTTGAGTACACTAATAACAGCACTAAGCTAGTCAAAAGCTGCATGTTTAAATAAGTCTCAACTTACATTTGTTTTCCAGAAAAAATCAACCTTTGTTGTGGAGGTGGGATTCCTTCTTTCTCTTCAACACGTTCCTTGATTCTCTCAACTTTATCAGTTGGCTCAATGTCAATTTCAATCTAAATCCAATCAATAAATAACAATGTTAATTTACTTCATTTCAAATTCGATCATTACCTCCTTTCCGGTAAGTGTCTGCAAAACATCGAAAGGATAAAAATGAGTGACAAAGGGATATTAGAACGATTAATTTATCATGTAATACCTTGACTTTAATGAGCATTTTAAATTAATTTCAAGCGAACAAGTGACCGATCAAATTCTTCAGATGAATCCTTGTTGACAGTGCAATAATTTTTGCAGGGAAAATTTCCGTCGGTTACCGACAGAGAGAATGACAGGGTTGTGACATGACAATAACAGCGAAATAACCCTTTCTACTTGATTGTTGCTGTTAAAAATATGTTGAAACAAATCCAAATTACAGGAAATAATCTAAGCATTACTAAAACATTAAAAAATATTCGAACAAAAAAAATGGCTGGCATTTTTAGTAACCTTGTAACCGAGACTCTGTTTGGCATCGTTGTTTTCACTCGAATAAGGGACGCCGAAAAAAGTTTTGACAAAACATTTCCTAGTTTGTTTTGGAGATTAGTTCTAATTCGCAAAAACCAATGGGGAGCAAAAAGCATAAGAAACACAAATCAGATCGATGGGGAAGGTACGAAAGTACCCAAGGACAAGGTAAGTTTGATTCTTCTTCCTCTACTTGCGACCCAGTGTCATTGAAATAAGAACCAAAACACTGATTAACTGTTTATGTTTAGCTACTGATCGTCCTCAGCTGCGGTTGATCCTGAAAGTCGGTGGAGCTTCCACCCCTGATCTAGTAGATCATGGAGACAGTTCGTCAGGAATGTCACATCGTCATGGTGCAGCAAACCTTCATTATGGAGCCGAAGACGATTCTAGACAGTCCTCCCTCTTTTCCTTCCATGAGGGAAATGACAGAGAAAAACATAAAAAAAAGAAAGAAAAAAAGAAGAAAAAGAATAAGGACAAGGATAAAGAGAAGAAAAAACACAAACACAAGGTTGGAACTGAACTCATTTTTTTTTCTTTTTACATTACATTTATGAAATATTTGTCAAATTAATAAAACTGTGTGTGTATAGGACAAAAAACGCAAGGACAAGGATGAGTCTGCAAATGAAGGAGATGAGTCCATGCGTTATGAAGTAGTAACAGTTCAACCTTCCAACTCCTCACATAGTGGCCCTCTCTCTCCCAGACCCATCTTAAAAATCTCAACAACTCCCCTAGACACTGGCTCTGGATCTAGCATATCAGCTTCTCTAGCTACACGTTTACAACGTACAAGTCCCGGAGCTGCACCTCTTCGAACTAGCCTTCGCCCTCGCCAAGAAAGGCCAGCACTACAAAAGCTTCTGGAGCTTTTGCTGCCAAATCTTGAACGGAAAGACCCAAGACAGTTTTTCGCCTGGCCAGTTACTGATAGTATCGCTCCTGGTTATTCGTCAATTATCACCAAGCCGATGGATTTCAGTTCTATGAAACAGAAAATTGAAGATAACCAGTATAAAACGCTTCAAGAATTTACCGTATGCATACAAAATTTATAACAACTTCAAAATTGCACATTCGTAACCGTTTTTTTTTTTCTTCAATCGTAGGACGACTTTGTGTTGATGTGCAACAATGCAATGACTTATAATCAGCCCGATACCGTGTATTATAAGGCTGCCAAAAGACTACTCCACACGGGATTACGAACTCTAACAGCTGAAAAAGTGCGCCCTTACGTACCCACTATATCTAACTATGGAGAATTAACAGTGACTCATCTGGGATTCGAACCGCTAGAAGAATCATTTAAAGCTTTTGCTATTCGGCAAGAGCAGTCGGGAGAAGGTGGTGTGGAAACAGCAGACCACGAAATGGAAACTGGCTTTTCATCAGGTGGGGAAACAGTTGTGGAAACAGCTCGTGACAACTTCCTTAAGAATGATTCGCCAAATAAGAGCCAATTAGAAGCCTTACCCGACGACATGACTCCTGATGAAATTCTGGAACAGGTTTGTTTTTAATTTCTTTACAAGCAAGTTAAAAGAGCTTACAGTTTATACTCCCTTTTATTCTTTAGGTGCAAGAAGCGGCGCAGATCGCGGCAAGCAAACTTCAATACCAACATCCAAACGCTAAAATGGGATTTCTGCGTCAAAGAAAAGATGGTACAACTTCACTTGCCATCTTGGCTCCTTGTTTCCCTGGGACACAACCCGGATCGACCGAAATTCCTGTTACATTAGGTAACGATAAAGACAAACTGTTGCGTCCCTCTGACCAAGGGCGCTCATGGAATATGTTTTTACTCATTAGGTGCATTAACTGGCAAAGTCCAACCAGGACCTGGTACAGGCCAATTAATGGGCTTCAGAGAAGATCGGCGAAACCAAGTAAAAACTGTAAAACCTTTGTATTATGGTCCTTTCGGTTCGTATGCTCCATCGTACGATTCGACCTTTGCTAATCTCTCCAAAGAAGAATCGGATCTCGTTCTCTCGACTTACGGCGAAGAAACGGGTGTACCTTATGCGGAAAGTATTTTGGATTTTGTGCGCGATTGTGATTACGCGCTACACATCGCCGACGACTTACTCAACTTGATGACACACGGCGAACACTCTGCCGTTGCAAGAATCTTGGAAGAGAAAAGGCGAATTCATCAACAACAAGTTCTTCAACAGTTGGAACAAGAACAACTTCAGCAACAACAACAGCAGCAGCTTCTCCAGACGCAAAATGCCAGTGATGATGCATTCAATTTGAATGCGCTGCGGTCTTTAGGAGACCTAGGGATTGATGTCTCTTTCCTGGATTCTTTCGGTAAGTTTCGAAATCTTACTACCTATTAGTGACTTACTGAATATCCCTATTCGTTTGCAGAAGCACAGATCAAAGCCGAACAACGTGCCCGAGAAGTTAGCCAGAGTTACCTAGATGAAACAGGATCTTTGATAAGTACGCTTGAGAAAGCCCAGCGTGAAAGACTTTCCAAGACGCCACCATTACACCTATCTAATATCATGCCACCGTCAGATTTTGAACTTCAACTAGGTAATTTTATTCTTAAATCTTTCATTCTCTCGTATTGCTCAGTTATTGCGTTCCTTTATTCAGTTGGAAAAATAACAGAGGGCATCGCACAAGTGGCCAAACAATCGACTCCTTCGGCAGTGTCATCCGTAGAAGGAGTCCGGAAGGCGATGGGAATATCTCTCGATCCGCTCCCGATCGTCGAAACTAATAGCTCGATGGCTCCTCAGCCATCAATGAGTATGGAGACAGATCAGCGTGACATCGAGAGTGAACTCAGTAAATTACTTGGCGAAGATGAGGTTTCTGAGGTTATGACAGATATATTTCAGTGAATTCACCTGTAATCTTAATAGTTGTCCTCAAATATTTGGTCACTTAATTTTTCAAGCGACTTTTGCTTTTTAATCCAAAATACACTCTTTATTAAGAAAGAGTGAAATATTACGTGAATCAATAGCATCGATAGATAAACTCTGGCAGAAACATCTCTAAGAAATGGAGTTCGGAATAGGGATTTATTTCATCTGATCAGGTTTCATATTGAATAGAAGATATGGTGAAATGAATTTTATTAATAGTAATGTTTTTACGATTCACCAATCGTTTTTTTCTGATTTTCCTTGACAATTTTAGAACCTGAATGTGGAAATAAAATAAATCTCGCAAATGTTTTTATTGCTTTTATATATAATGTAGCTAAAAGCAGTAAAGTGTTACCCAAGTATGCATAGTACCCCTGACGTAGTGGATCAACTTTGGTTAATTTCTCTATATGTTCCAAAATTTCTTTCTCGTTCTCCAAGCTGTTAATACGACGAAGAAGTTCACAGATCTGCAGGATAACCCCTTAAGAAACGAACAAACACGAACAATATAAAAATATTAATTTTAAGAAAAAGGACAGCAAATATACGTAAAAACGCTACATTTATTATTTGGCTCCAAGTCATAGAGCTGCTGACAGGATTCAAGCTCATTATTCAAAGTGGAAAGATGACTAGAATTTGCCATGCTGGAATTATTAGTTCCTTCTCCACTGAAAAGAAGCCACCTTTGATAGAACCAGGCGCTTTGATCATTGGGGTCCGTAAAAATAGCATTTTGGATGAGGTTACATTCTAGTAAATTTTTTGCCTTAGATTGCAGAAACCAAGCAAAATTACTGAAATTGTGTTGAATCTACCTTCAGCAAGTTTTTGGTCTTCCAATAGGGTTTCACTGTGTGAACTTGGATAAATTCTTGGTAATAACTCACTTCGATAATGCCAAGAAGAATAATTTGAAAAATTTGTTGTTATTTTGTTGGTAGAAAATTTAAGTTCATTTTCCGGAAGTGTTTTTGACTTTTGAACTATTATTCTTCTGAAATCCCAGCAATGAACTAAAGATGAAATAATAAATTAAGGCACTGCTAGACTCTGTTTAATGTAATTTACATTACAGTTTCTTTCATCAAGCTCCAAACATTTGTCACACAGTAAAAATTCTTTCTGAAAATCAATGCTAGAGCCATGGTCAAGCACCCAACTCCGATGAAACCAAGAATTGTAAGACTTTGGATTCACTCTAATGCATTGTTCAGTCAATGCCAGCTCCTTGGAAACATAATTATCAACAAGTTCTGACCTAAAAATGATATTAATTAAAAGACCAACATCAATTGAGTGTTCCTCAGATTGCAAAAGTCACTTTATTAAGTGTATATTTACATTTTTTCCTTGATTTGAAGAATGGCTTCTTTTCTTATGTTCCAGAGAGTAGAGATGTCAGGATTTTCAGTCAACACTTGACCTGTAATTTGAAGGATCTCATCATCCAATTCCCCAAGCTTTCTCTAAAAATATAACAAAATTTTCAGCCAATCATTTACCAAGAAAATGTAAATAGAATAGGGTTACCTTGGTAAAAATTCTGTTCATTGCTGTTTTGTAAATCACAAGCTTTTTGGCTCTTTCCTTAGCCTTAGCTTCCTGCTGTTCTGCCGTTGTACGTACTTTCAATCTGCCATGCTGTGAAAATTATTGATTACTTGAATTGATGTGCGTAGGACAGCCAAAACAAAATAATCTTTAAATATACCATTTTGGCGTGAGAGCTAAAAGAACGACAAATCTCTGCTGCCCTTCTGTCAAAATCAAAATTCCAAAAAGAAAACCTTCTGCAAAAACGCATGGTTGCCATATTTCTTCAATAAAAGAGATTGTTTGTCCATTCAACACAGAGATGAGATCATGAGATGATTCAACATTTAATTTTGTCATGATTCATCCAGTTCATATTTTTCGAAAAAATGGTTTCGTTGCCTGATATACGCTTGGATTCCGACCGACCTACTATGTGGACTATGTGGTGTTGAACCAGAGAAGACATTTCTGTGTTGAGCTGCTCATAGCACGATGAACTGCAATTAGTGGCACGCAGGTTAGAGCTAGTGATGACTGATGAGACTCCTTTCCAGATGCTTCATTCATTGTGAGTTAGATTGTAAAATAGTCAAAGTGTCTTTTGCTGTTTAAAGAGATGAACTCAGTCGTACCATTTGTAAATAAGCGTTGAATATCCGATTCTCATGTTTCTCTACTTTCTAAATTCTAGCGCGGGTTTTGTGCTGCGCAACTTCTATTTCCGATGGCTTATTCTTTTATTGCAAAATATTTCGTGTGACGTACCACTGTTCCTCCCGTGACATTCTAATCATTACAGTTGGATCATTACAGGATTACAACCAGAACCTCAAACAATTTTAAAATGATATAGACCTAAGGTAATCCATGAGATATTTCTTTAAAGCGTCACAGTAGCCTAGTGACTAGAGTTTAGACAACTGAGATAAACGACGTCGGAAGATGGTGGATGAAATGCGGAACAATAAATGATTCACGTGCGCTAGCAGTGGCTCGTATATGAATTGTACAATCTGCCAGGATTTACAGAATGTCAAAATCAAAAATGATTAAGCCTGAGCGCCTACTGGGCAGACACTGATAAAGAGAAAAATAATTCTTTTGGCTTCATTTTCAAAAAGGCTATTGTAAAGGTAAGAGGTGTCCATAATCATTACTCGTAGTACCAATTTTCTTTCCATAGCGCTAGAGATGAAATCATCAGTGCTTATTCTAGCGGTAGTTATTTTCCAAGGTAAACTTAATATTACCGTCTACTCTGGCATTGATTGTTTGTATTAATTGTGATTGTTTCATCCCATGTGGCTTTAGCATGTATATGTTACAATGCGCTAGCTCTACCGACACCGGACTCCAGTTTCTTCGACCTATGGGTCGCTTCTTTTGATCCCAGCAGCACTCCTGTAAGTCACCATCACACGATCTGCAAGTCGAATGATTGATTAGTTAGACTAGATGACGGTTCCAAGTTGCATCACCATAGTTTTGATAGCGCCGTTTTTCTATATCAGTGAAAACTTGGTATTCGGTAGATTATAAGCACTTAACTTGATTTGAACATCAAATGATTTTATTATGTGATAGAGGATCACTTGTCGAATAATTAAAATCTTTTCTGTAGTGCCTGAAGGTTAGTTTTGGCTTAACGTATAAGTTGATAACAGAAAGAACAAACAAAAAAAATATACACACATATTTGTTGGCTTATCTGGCACTGATGGTAACACGAGCCGACACTTAAAAAACGTAAATGATCAAAAGATTGCCAAGATGATGCAATATTTCAAATTCAGTATTTCATGCACGATGGGTCCGAAAGTCAATATAGGCTACTATACTAGTTGAACTGATCTGCTTTAAGCTACATAACTTCATTTTTTTCAGGGTGAAAAAAATAGTGTTCTCTGTGAGGATGCACCGGACGCGTTCTATCCTTTTCCAGATCAGCCATGCTCGGCAAATTACTACGCGTGTATTGGCGGAGTTCAATACAATCAGGTATACATGTTCTTCCTCAAAGATTAGGAAATCAGTATACTTCTGTTTTTTACTACAATTTAATAGATACATATTTAAAAATCTAGACTTGTCCAAATGGCTACGTCTACGACCCGAATATTGGAAATTGTCTCAGTCCAGCAACAGCAACATGCACAGGTTAGTCTTAATGAGTTTCAACCAATATGTTAAGCTAGAACCAGATATGTACACATAAATTATTATCTCTCCGTGCAAACAGTCACTACTACCACCGTCATAACAACTGTACCATCTACTGCTTCCACTCCCTTCCAGTGCTCGGCAGATGGTTTCTACCCCATTACGTCTTGTAGTTCATGTATAAACCTATTGAAAACTCAATATTATCATTTTTAAGCAAATCATCAAATTACGTTTACTTATATTTTTATTTTATTATTAATCTAATAAATCAAGCGTACTACGCTTGTGTCGGAGGTCTTCTATATCCTCAAGTACGTAATGAGTTGTTGCTACCTTAAATAACACTTTCTATACACAGGAGCTCAAAGGAGCTCCATCAGATTGTTGTAACTGTTAGTTTATATGCCATGTGATTCACAGAATTGTCCGGGAAATGGTATTTTTGACCCATCGGTATCTGCCTGCGTTTCTCCTGACAAACTACCACTGTGCACAAGTAGGAATTATTTCCAAGAACTGATTAAATTGAACAAAAAGAATTGATGCATCAATTATTATTACTAGCAACAACCTCGACTACAATTTCTACCACAATAACATCTACCACGACTACTCTTGCCCCAACATCTACCACGACTACGCTTCCCTCAACGCCTACCACTACGCCGACTACCACAACATCTACCATGTCTTCCACCAGCACGATTCCTCCAACTTCTCCTACTACCCTACCCAGCACAGGCAGTACTGCTTTCACATGCACATCGGATGGCTTCTATTCAATGGGAAATTGTCTTGAAACGTACATTTCTTGTGTTGGAGGTGTAGCTTACGTTCAGGTGATATATTAAATTGAATGAAGCTGGTAAGTGGAAGACAAGACTTTTAAAGTTCATGACTTCTAAATATTTCAGACATGCCCAGGAAATGGCATTTTTGTAGGGTCGTCCTGTGTCGCTCCTGAAAGCGCACCTCAGTGCGGTAAGTTACATGAGATCAAAGGCTCTTGCTGATAATTATTTGGCATGACGTAGACTGTTAATTTACAGCAACAACTGTGACAACAACATCCGCCCCTCTGACCACCTCGACCATTTCTACCGCCACTAATGCTCCAACTACTACAGCTTATGTTTTCACATGTCCAACTCCTGAAGGATTTTTTGCTATACCCGGTATGATTTCAAATTCCAATGGAACTTGTGCATTTTCATTCAGATTGAATCTTATTATTTTAAAATATTAAAAATATATATATAAACAGGAACGTGCAGTCCAGATTATTATGTATGCGTAAGCGGATCTCCGTACGTTCAAGTAGGTCACCGACTAATAATAATCTAGCTTTTTAGTTTAAGATATTATATCAACTAATTTATAACACATACCTCTAGACTTGTCCAGTCGGCATATTTGACCCAGTTTTGTTAAAATGTGTCCACCCAGAGTCCGCGTCACCACCGTGCACAGGTAGAGCGCAATAATGCGCGCATTTTTTGTTTGTTAAGATAAACAAGACTTCACTTATTGGCTGTTGTTTTAGTTACCACTGTACCCACTACAACTACTTCTCAAACTACTACAACAACTACGACAACCACCACCGAAATTCCAACAACTCCATTTGTATGTCCAGGATCGGGCCAGTATCCCTATCCCGGTAGCTGCACGCTTTACTATGTCTGCGGAGGGGGTACTTACTTTGTAGCCGTAAGTGTCTATAAAGTTTACATGTTTAGAAATAAAAGTATTCACGTACGAAATATGAATTGTAGAGCTGTCCTATCGGGCAAGTATTTAATCCGTCGTCACATTTTTGCGAAGACCCCATCAATGTACCGGGCTGCTACTTTAGTTTCGTTGATTTTTACCAGGTAGCTATATAAATTCACTTTCAACAGAATAATAATTTTTCCTCTACTCAACTTTTTTTTTTATACTATAGGGTATGAAGCTCGTTGGATCAAGAGATGGTTTAATGCAGTAAGTTCTGGCTTGATGAGAAAGCTCTTTAATGCCACAATATTGAACGAAAACATTCGCAATTCATAGCGGAAATTAAAGATTCGCTTAAAATAAAGTACGAGAAATATATTTTTCATTTGATTTTCTGATTTACACAACAATCAAATAAAAACGTATTCAAGAACAAATTTTGTGTATTCTTCATTGGATTTGTATTCAACTTATTGCTCGTCAGTTAATTATGCCCGGTTTTCTCGTTTTTACCAGTCTCATATGTGAGCAATTAATTTTTGCTGCCAAAATGATTTAAGCCAAAGTTTTTGCTTTTTCCATACGCCAGAAGAGGTCATGTTGTCTACTCCCGACGAATGTCTTAATCATTATTATGCATGTTCTGGAGGGGTTGCTTACGTTTTGGTAAGTTATTATTCGTTCGCATTCCTTGAATGTGGGGCACAGCTGTGAGAAGTTTAAGAAACATTTCCGTTGTGTTTATGACGCCAGCAATGCCCCGATGGCGACTTATTTGATCCAGTGACAACGACATGCAACCCAAAAGATCAAGTGTCCTGTGAAAATCCGGGTGAGTGGAAAAAAAAATTCCGCAACTTTTTCGTTTTCTAGTGGATATTGTTCATACTATTTTCTACTATCAGCAATTTCTTGTGAGACGGACGGATTTTTCCCAGTTGAAGGCGAATGCACTGGCGTATATTTCGTTTGTGCAGCTGGTGTAGCTTACGAAGAGGTAAAATTTGACTGACTGCTTTCTCTACAGCTTTTTCATATTTTTGCCTAAGTACACTCAGGTTTTAAAATGTTTTGGAATTTATATTAACTTTGGTATGTGTCCCATTCAATTAAAGAAAGCTAGCAAAGAGACGACTTTTAGAACACTCATATTAGAAAATTACTTTGTATACCGTTTCCGCCGTATATATTGTTTCGCAGCAATAACGTTCCTTGAATCGAATGTTAATTGAAAATTAATTATGAAGCTTTGAATGTTTTAAAGGTGTGTCCCAATAACGGCATCTACGATCCTGAACGTAACATCTGCGCCTCTCCCGAAACAGTTTCCTGTTATCAAGGTATATTGGCCGATTGAATTCCATCATACGTAGATTCATGTTTAATTTTTTTTTCTGGAACCTTTCTAAAAGAGTACATTATGATGGGATTTTTTTTTTTAGCTTCACTTACTTCAACTTCGACTTCAACTTCAACTCCAACTCCAACTCCAACCACAACCACAACCCCAACTACAACTCCAACTCCAACCACAACCACAACCCCTACTACAACTACAACTCCAACCACAACCACAACCCCTACTACAACTCCAACAACGACTCTCTCGGGTGAATTCATCTGTCCTCCTAAAGACGGCAACTATCCAAATCCAACCGATTGTCACAGTTATTATTATTGCGTTTCGGGCGTTCCTTTTCCTTCGGTAAGTTTCGGTTTAAGATAAGGTGTACGACAGTACATTCAATTTTTCAGATTTTTGTTCTTGATATTATTTCAATCTTATTTTCTCATATTTAACAGAAATGCCCGGTAAACAATTGCTTTGATGCTTCGTCGCAACAGTGCACACCTTCTTGTCCTAATTGCGTAACTTTACTTTTCCGCTCTTAAAAATTAGATTAAGGCGGTAGGCTATCTTAATATTCAATGAAAAGACGAAGCAATACGGTTATTTTTAAAATCACTTTATTAACTATCTTCTATTATGCTGTGTTCAATCATCTGGAATACGAAAAGCTAGAATATATAGCCTATAGCACATCGACATAGAAGAAAGAAAAATACAAAAATAATTGTAAGAATTTGTTTAGCAATAGAAAATCCCAAAGATGCGTCGTTAATAATATAAATTCGTCGGTATAGGCTAGATACCATACGGTATCGTACACGCATTTTTGAGTACATGTTACTTCGAAAGGACACACTTGAACGTACACTATGTGAGGGGAACTTTTTAATCCCCTTTTATTTCACAATATTAGACATCACAGAGATAACAACTTCAATGTATAAATAATCCATCTCTCGATTGTTCTTAAGTCATTTTATTGTGGGACTTGCTTAAGACAATATCTAATTGACAATAAAATCTAACAAAATCAATCTGTCATATCGAGTTCGAGATGAAAATACAAAATCGAAGAATAGTGTTAGTAAGTTTTACTCTCTTTCAAGGTAGACATGTTACGTACGTACTGAAGCGCAGCAATAAATTTAATTAATTAAAATTGTATTTTTTTTCTCATCTGCACATATGTTCTTTGTTCGAAACTACAAATATACAAATATTACCAGTTCTTCTCCATCCGATCGCAAGCACTTCTATTTTAAGGTCCTCTTCAGGAAAGGTAAATTATTATACATTCGTTATAATAATATGCCAGCGAATATACATTGAAGCTCGGTTATGCATTAAACTAAATTACGATATAAAACTAGTGCATATTCGTTCTGCATGCTTGACGCTTTTTCTTTATTGTGCACATGTTTATTGTCGATTCTAATTAATCAAACCATATCAATTCCGACCCTTATATTTCCAAAGAATGGAGAACCCTTCCAATGCACCGAGGATGGTTTCTACGCTTTGAGTGATTGCGAAGACGTCAGTATCAATTTAAACACCTTAATTCTGACACCCAAAATCATTAGTATGTTTTTATTACCTTAGGAATTTTATGCTTGTGTAGGCGGCGAAATTTATCCTCAAGTAAAAATATTTCAAATTTCGTAAAAATTAGTTTATTTCTTCCATTAATTCGGATTTTTTTTTTAGGTTTGCCCTCCCAACAGCATTTTCGATCCGACCATCTTAACATGCGTTTCAATTAATGATATACCATCTTGTCAAAGTATGCATTTCCCCGTCACCATAATAATGAGCACATTTTTATCCGAAATTAATTTTGGCTTTCGTTACAGCGACGACATCATTGTCATCCTTTTCCACAACTACCCACAGCTACAGTACCGGTACGTCCCAAAAACCTATCGACTGTACTTCCAACGGCTTTTTCGCCTTTGAAGATTGCCTATCGGTCTACTATGCTTGCATAGATGGAACAGCTTACTTCCAAGTAATAACCTATCTATACCCATAATCCATATCCTTAAGAAATTACAACATTAAGCCCACTGACTTTTCGATTGGATGAAATAGCAATGTCCGGATAACTCGATATTCGTTGAGGCGGAATCTGCGTGCAAACCACAAGAAGAAACTAACTGTCCCCGTAACTTTAACATATTTCCTATCGGCACGCTTTTCGATCCTAAGACATAATTTTACATATTCCCAGAAGAGACCACTTTAACCACTTCTACCTCACCTACAACAACAACTAGCGGTCCGTTTAAGTGCCCGGACAACAATACCGGTTTTTATCCAATAAGTCCAGGGGCTTGCTCTGGAAATTATTATACATGCTACAACGGTATTGCTTATCCCCAGGTATAGTAAATCAAGAAGCGCAACTATAATTTCTTTTCGCGTCTATCAAATACCAAAGAAACGTTTTAAAAATATCTGTAGAATCACTCTGTAACACATGTTTAATTTTTGAATCCGTAGCAATGCCCCGACGGAAACATTTTTGACGAAACTCTACAACAATGTACATCCCCGGAAAAAAACAGTTCAACGTACGTTGAAATTACGCGGAATATGGTTTAACAAACACGCATCTTTCTAAACGAGGTATCCCCGCCTTTCAATGCTGAGAACAAAATATATTTTATGTGAACACTTTATATGAAACAGATGAAAATATATTGATTTCTTATATGACCCAAAGGACATTCCATAAATCATCATATTAACGAAATGTAATAAAGACGGTTCACATCAATAAAAATATAAGAATTCCTACAAATGCCCAACGTTGTATATAGACAGATAACCAGTAAAATCACAACAGATAAGCCAAAACAAACATAGATGTGTAGTCTCTTATCATCAAATCGATAAAAAAAAGAACCTGGCCTGCAATGTAACGAAGTTCTTTTTCTGATGGCGTAAGCACACAGAACGTTTGTAAGGCACAGCACATACATCAGAATGAAGCAATTATTAGCGCTCAACTGGATTTTCATTGGTATATGCTACACAAACAAATAATTTACCTGCACGTTTGCTTTTGTCTATACTTGATATAAATCTATCTGCATTCACTCTCCATATATTAAATTAAGTTTTTTATTTAAATGCTATTGCAATGTATAGTATACACATTGGCAACCGTCTCCGTGTTTGAAGTCGGAAAAGCGAATATCGCCGAGCCCTTCGTCTGTCCGGAAGACGGTTTCTTCCCAATCACTCTCGATGCTTGCACGTCTTCCTACTATGCTTGCAGTAGGGGAAACACCGAAATTTGGGTTGGTTACATTAAAGAAGTATTGCCTGAAATAGGCAATCGAGAAAGTGCCCTACTTTCAGAATTTAAAGAAAAGTTGTTTTTTTACTACCGGTATATGAAAGAGTTGTTCTGGGGACGGATCAGCTTTATTTGATCCAGTATCATCTTCTTGTGTTGCCAATATTTTAGCTTCATGCTTTCCTTTAGGTAATAAGCAATTATCACTCATAACAATTTAAATGCTTAAGAATATTTTTCTATCGTGTTTGTACGATTTTCCCCAGCTTTGACGTGTCCAGAGCCCAACGAATTCTACCCAATTCCTGGTACGTGCTCATCCGTCTACTATATTTGCATCGACTCAATAGTTTACGAAAGAGTACGACGATACTTTCATCCTTTACTGATTATTTTTTAACTGTCCATTTCTGTTACACACATAGATCTGTCCAGCAAACGGAATTTTCGATCCTGACCGCCGAATTTGCGCTCTGCCAGAAACTGTGCCTTGTTACGCAGGTATAAAATGTCCCATATGAAAATAATACTTGAGAATGCAGTCCTCACTTTTCTGCGATAATTAAAAGGTTCCACTGATCCATCGTTTGAATGTCCACCAGAAGACGGGAAATATCCTGATCCGGATTCCGAAAGCTGCGATGCTTTCTACGTTTGCGTTACGGGTGTGGCTTTCCCTTCCGTAAGTTTTGCATGCCAACTGTGTTTTACACAAGATTATTTAACTATAAATTTAATAACGTTGAAAATTAAAGTCTTTTTTAGTAATGCAATTCTTTTTATGACGCAAAACAGACTTGTCCGTACGGATGGTGTTTTGACCCAAACACAAGAGAATGTTCATCGACTTACGTGCCACCATTCATTAGCAAAAGTTTAAGCTAAGGTGATTTACTGAAATTTAATTTCAATTTAATATAATATGTGTTGGAATCACTTGGAACCAACCTTAGCACCAGTTACGGAAGTATATACGAATTGTATATACCTTATTGTTGACGGAATTATGTGCCTGTAAATTTGCGTCCTTCCGAACAGTCTACCGCTTTGTAATGCCCACGTCCCACATACACTGTTTATCGAAATATGGATTAAAAATTTTTATTTGGCTAATCGCTAGATTTAGCATTCTGTTGATATGTGATGACGCCGGATGACGCAGCAGACTGCTGCAACAATTCCAAGCTGCGACATTTGCGCAAGTCTACCCACAAAATCGCCCACTAAAAAAGGCGCGTGTTCAACCAGCCAGTCTATACTCGCAATCCAGTTTAATCCATTTTATAGCAGTAAAATATTGCATGGGCGTGAGTTATTCAAACACATTTTCTTTGATAACACCGAATAGACCAGTTGGCTATAAAGACTGCTGAAGCTCAGAGAGAAATTTAGAAGAATTCGTTCTAGTATTCAAGTGCTGGGCCCTATTCTCTGCTCCTAAACTGGTTAGAAGCTATTTTGAAATGATCAAAACGTCGATTTTTTTCACCGTCGGGATTGTTCTGTTTCACTGTAAGTTGTCAACTTTTCGTATTCTTTCCGCTCCATTCTTCATTGCAACCGCTCATCTCCTTTCCATTGAACGAATCTTTAGGTCTCCTCATAGTCGACGCCGTAAATGCCCGATCCGTAAATAAGAAAATCCTGTTTACGCGATTGAGACTTCGTTAACTAATGAAAAATTGCTGTTCACTTAGGATACTGGAGCTCGATCGAATGTTGACATCAATTTAGGTGAAAGCGACTTTCACTGCCCAGAAGGTTACGTCATTTATCCTCATCCCCAATGCAACATGTACTACACTTGCTATGGCGGACAACCAACTTATTTATGGCAGTGCAAACTAGACTACTTGTTCGATCTCACCTACAATGGTTGCAACTGGCCGGAACAGACCTACTGCGGCAATCGAACTCGGCCGGATGGAAGTAAAACTTGCATTTGTTAAATAAATATAACGTTTTTTTAAAAATAAATTTAATACTTGTTCTCAGGTTCTTCACCCGCTTCACCGATGACGACCCAACAATGGTTCACGTCAGATTCGTCTGAAACTCCGAAACCATTCGCATGTCCCGAAGATGGATTCTTTGCAGCCTATCCCGATCGCTGCAGCAAATCCTTTTACACATGCCTTGATGGCTCTGCATATTCCACTGTAAAAGTCGACTGCAATTTAAATTATTTCCTAATCCTAGCTTGTATTTTATTCATATTTCTCATCAGAATTGCCCAGCATACGGAGTTTTTGAGCCAGTAGCAAGAAAATGCATCAATCCAAATTCCCCTGCTTGCAACACCGGTAAGGCACATTTATATATGTGTGTGATCACTTTTTGTTAAGTTTGGTGAGGCAGGGGCCTGTCAACAGGGTCGACACGTTGGTAGATTGATAGAGATCACCCTATTAAAAAGTATGATTTGGTGTCATTTGGTGCCCTAAACACTTAGCGTTCTGGATGAATTTACCTCCTGACTGCGAGTTTTGACCGCCATATCCATACATATTTGAGAAAGAAAAGGCAAAAAATATAATTTCACCATTACATTTTAGGAACGTCGACAGGGACTAAATCCACCGTCCAAGTTTCAACAGCAAAATCGACAATTATTTCGACCTCGCCTACATTTCAAACAACAATTATCCCAACACTCCCGAGCTCGACATCTGAGCCTAAAACGACGATAATCCCGACACTTCCGCCCTCGACATCTGTCCCTGAAACCAGCAAAACAACTCTCGGCGGTGCGTTTGTGTGTCCGAGCAATGGAAGCTATCCAGACCCCAATTCATGCTCGCACTATTATACATGCGACAACGGAGTTGCATATCATTTCGTAAGTATACATAGCACAATAACTTGTCACGCAACACAGTAGCTTAACTATACATTTTTTTTGTAATCTTATCTTTAACAGTCGTGTCCGGGTGGCCTTGTTTTCAATCCACTTACGGGTGTTTGCGACTGGCCTTCCAGCGTCCCTAGCTGTAACAATTCAGGATAGAGTTAATGTACCTTTTTTTCCTGAGCGCAATAACGCATTTCTCACACATATTTTTTCGGGACCTTTAGGGACCTACGGTATTTCTGTTGTTGTATATTAGTCATGATCTATTATTACTAATTTGCGAGATTGTATGAAACTTCTAAGCAATATATTTCTTTTCTATATGATAAACACATATATAGTTTTGTTTTAATATTTGCATGTCAGATTTTCTTGTTATATGGAATAAAATCAGATGAATGCTAAAAAACTGAGTAAGTATGCAAAAGAAAAGTGCCAGCTCAGTGTCATGCGATCTACCTGGGCATAAAGCCAGGTAAAATTACTCTTGATCTTTTCTGACTTTGCGCTTTGATATAGGTCTCTATTCGTAAATGAATAGCATTAGATAAAAATTGAAAATAAGTCTTATTACCAGAAAAATCCTGCTTCCAAATTCTTGTGTAGGCCTACACTCGGATAGATTTAAATGGATTCACGCCGGAAAGCGCTTATATTTGGAAGTTTCATAACTGATCAATATATTATATATGCAGGGAACTTATTGTTCAAAACAGCACCCCTCCTTGTACAGGAATCCGTAACGTAGATTTGTAACGCAAATATTAAACGTCAATGCAAGGAACAAAAATACGCACAGGGTGTCAAATATAACGTAACCTTGCCTAGCAAATAATAAAATCGATAACCTTGGGGCCGTTTTCTTATTTACCTAATCACTGATGGCTTTTAACATACCGACTGCATACGTCGACACTAATAATGTGATAAAGTAACAAAACAAGACAGTATTTACATTTGGTTTTTCCCCCAATATCTATAAAAAGTGAAATATTTGGCTTCGTCGAACAAAAAAATGTGGGAAAAAATAACTGAGCAATCTCATATTTGAAACTTTGCAGCAGCTTGTGCATCATGCGCTTTAACAAAGGCAATCCAAATGTTATTCTGTATATAATGTTTCTGTTAATTTACGGGCGAAATCTTGTGTATTAGAGAAGTGTTCGGGCTCTTCTTAATTTGGTTTAAGTCCCAGTTTCTTAGTCTGGGGCTCTGGGTCCTCTGTTAATGAAAGTCGCGAACGAGCGCACTATTGAAGCTACACATATACCATACCGCACCGATCAAAAATAAACTATGACTCTCTGAGAGTCATAGTCATAGTCATAGTCTGGGTGTTTTTCTTTTGAGAGTCACTCTCAAAAGAAGCACCCAGACCCAGGAATATGAACAAAACCTTGAACCTTATAGCAGTTAATCCTTTTGTTGATCTGCTTAAGTCAACACAGTCGTTTCTATTTTACCGCGCGTACATCGCCATCCAACTTTCGACTTTGGTTGTACAACAAGTGATGCATTGTTTGATGAGACTACCCTGTGCGTGTATCTCGAGACAGTACGGGATTAAATTGTTACCCAGTCGCTTGAAAGAAAATTTCTCCTTAGTTACAGCAAGGAACAGATTGACTCTTCACCGTTCTTGTATTCCGTTCACTAACGATGAATAAGCGCCTCGTAACATGACGAGGTTGGAATGAGAAATTCCACTGTTTAATATTTTCGTTTCTGTGTTTTAAGCTGATAACGCACGTCAAAAAGGAAAGCATAACAACTAATCCCATGTAATGGAAAGGACAAGTCGGCATTTAAAATGATAAGCGGAACGGTATATTATCGTGCATTAAACCAAATGCAACGTACAGTCGTAAAAAGTACGAAGAGCAAATCAGTAGAATGCTGAAATCTATCTTCATCCTTGCCCTTCTCCAATGTGAGTACAACTTTCTGTTTCAATTGTTAGGTGTGAATCGATTGCAACTTCATTCTAATTCATTTTAGGCTTCCTTCGAGAAATCAGTGCGTTTTCTCTCGCTAAACAAGAAGTATTTTCTTTACGCAATTCTATAAATGAAAAGTCAAATCATAATTTAGTTTTTATTTATTACATCGAAAAGGGACGTTTCGTCTGTCCGACGCCCGACGGATTTTACGGAATTGAAGGACAATGTGTTCCAGAATATTATGCATGTGTTGGGGGTGTTCCTTATCCACAGGTGATACACAATTCCGGGCCGAGCCAAATCAGCCTTATTTCTAAGAAAATCTTGATTTTCTAAACCACTCATGTTTTTACAGACATGCCCGGGGACGTCCAACGTTTTTGATCACCTAGTATCCAGATGCGTCCCGTTTGAATCCGCCAGTTGTCGCAGTGAGTTGTAGCTGTTATTCAATTATTTGAATCCCGTTCATTATTCGATTTAAATAAATTATCCCCAATTATTTCAGATCTAGCAACATCAACAATATCAACAACTCGTTCTTCAATCACCAATTTCACCACTGTTGCAGTGGGTACTACAACTCGTTCCTCGAATGCGCTAACGACGACAAGCCCCATAGGCGGGCCTACTTTCACATGCCCTACACCTGAGGGTTTCTATGCCATACCCAATACCTGCAGTGCTGGTACCATTTTCCCAATTATCTATTGTGCTCTTATAATATCTTAAACAAAACCTAATTATATTATCATTTATTAAGACTACTATGTGTGCGTCAGTGGATCTCCATATGTTTCGGTATACCTAGCCTACTTCGTATTAATCTTGAGTAGACTTTTACCATTTTCTTTTAATTATTTAGAGCTGCCCAGAGGGCAGCGTCTTTGATCCGCAGACTTTGATATGCACTTCCGTCGACCAAGCATCCTGCGGTAAATTAAATAATTTAAAAACATTTGCTACTAATTTAACTAGGAGTTTAATTCATTTATTTACGAATTTTAGAGCCAGAATTCAAATGCCCTAGTCCAGATGGATTTTTCCCAGTCCCAGGTAAAAAATGCACAATTTTAAAAAAATCTGGGTGATTTAGTTGTAGCGCAGTGGAATAGTAGGCTAACTAGATTAAGTTAAAATATACAGTTGGTAGCTTGTACAATGATTTATATGTAATATTATTCAGGCACTTGCGGCAATGCTTATTACTCGTGTGTTGGAGGAGAGGCTTATTTACAGGTAATATAGACTTAAGGAGTTACAAAATTATAATGATTTACCAACAAAAAAATCTATAATTTAATTTGAAGAACTGTCCTGGAACTTCCATCTTCGATCCGGCCACAAATAATTGCGTAGCGGAGAGCAACGCGTCGTGCAAAAGTACAAACAGTTGCCTTAAGTTTTAAACATTCTAGTTTCCTTGGTAGTTTAAAATTTACCATTATAACTTGGGGTTACTTAAAGTTTTTCCATTTTTATATAAATGGCAGCATGGATATGGACCATAGTACCCACAGTAAATAACTTTTGGTATTGTTTGTCGATTAGCAACCACAGCGGCAGCTACTACCACTACTCCAACTACAACTACTACTCGGACTACAACCACTACTCCGACTACCACCACTACTCGGACTACCACCACTACTCCGACTACCACCACGCGGGCAACTACTACCACCACTGAAGCTCCTTTTGTCTGTCCTGGAACCGGACAATATCCTTATCCTGATAGCTGCACCTTATATTACGTCTGTTCTGGAGGCAATTATATTATCGCTGTAGGTTTACTGTAAATGAGGGTTTCATTTTAGTTGGAACTAAATCATGTATAATTTTTATTCGATTATCTAGAGCTGCCCGTCGGGTCAGGTGTTTAACCCTGATACTTCATTCTGTGAGTCTCCCATCAATGTGCCTGGATGTAATTTCGTTTGGTCCCAATACTACCAAGTAAGACTTTGGCGATTAATTTACCCGTAAAACCCCACCCCACCCAACATTGAATACCAGCATAACGCAATAACAAATGTATGGGTTTGTGATTGATTTTTCTTTTCGTTCGTTACAGGATCTGAAATTCGTCGGAATGACCGGTGGGCCGTCTCTATAGAAAATCGAGTATTATAGTAAAAATATTAGTTACTAGCAACATTTATCAACGTATCCTCGTATTCACACTAGAAGTTAAAATGTTAAATATTTTAGCAACGCCTTCGTATCTAATTAAGTGCTAATTGCTATGCATACTACATCAGAGTAAACACATTAATCATCATGTCTTAACTATTCTCCATATCTTCGTGTCAAGGATTTTGGAGATTTAGTAATCTACAATCTATAAGTCCTTGAGTTTTTTAATGATGTAATGTTTGAATGTAGTGCTCCTGCTGCAACTTCAATTCTGGATTAAACGGGATCAACATTTTATCGCAATTAAACATTAGTGATTAGGAAAGGCAAACAAAATTCAGTACACCAGAGGGGAGTAACAACGAATTTATAAATCTTGTAGAATGTTGTTTGCTTTTAGGCCTATTTAACTTGCATGGGTTTTCCATCGATAATATATCGAAAAGCAAACAAAGTGTCTTCAAAATTTACTCTTAAACTTGTAGTCTAGTTCATCCATAAATACGGTAACCTTAATTTACGTACGGACGGTAAGTTGCCAATATTTGTCGTCTTTTGACGCACGGCGTGACTTGCAACTTTGTTTCGCAAGTTGAAACATCCTGTTGTTATGACGAATTAAAAGGTGCACATGACTACGCCTGAGTCGTAATTTAGATACTGATACGACTGAAGATTCACATTGACTTTGACTTTGTTCCGTTTCGAGATCCCGGACTTTGAAGTTTCAATACATTCGATTGACGCTTGATTTTAAACCTAATAAAATGCTTGTTTATTCCGTTTCCGCCCACGGATTTTTAAATGTTTGTTTTTTCCCATGATCGGTTATAGTGCGCATACATAGGTAATCTTGCGCCATATTAGATCAGCGATAACAATCCGATAAAGCAAACTAGTCGATACATGAAAATACCCGACACTCGTGACTGTGGTATATATAGTGAGCCTTAGTAACAAACAAGAGAACATAATTAGCCGGAGCATCGTTTGTTCATCACCGTGAACAATTAAGTAAAATGGCAAAAAACAAGGCAACTACTCTGGCTTTCCTAGTCCTGCACGGTAGGCTAATGAGCGAGTTTGTTCAATTCATATAAAAGCTTTTTCTATGAGGTTTTGTCTTCTTCAGGTATCTTGGCGATTGCCGTAGCGGAGAAGTCAATTAAGGCAAGTTCATTTTCTTTGGTTGTACACAAATGTACTTTTTTTTTACAATGATTGTATTTACTTACATTTTGACAATGAAGATGATAGGAAGAGCTGATACTGATTTGGGCGAAGTCGATTACCAATGCGAGGAAGGGCTTAACATTGCTCCGCACGAACTCCACTGCGAATTGTATTACATTTGTGCTTCCGGTGGAACTCCAACTCATTTATATCACTGCGTGGACGATCAGTTGTTTGATCTCAAGTACAGCGGATGCAACTTTAAGGAGTTGGTAGATTGTGGTGATCGCCTCGAACCCTTCACTTGCCCGACCCCGGATGGTAAATTCCCCATCAAAGAAAATGCATGCGATTCGCGATACTACATCTGCGTTAACAACAACGCAACATTACAGGTGAATGACAATGGATACTGGTAACCATGCAATTTATGTCATATTTTATCTCTACGTACCTACGTTTATAGACTTGTCCGAACGGAGGTATCTACCAACAATCCACGCAAACATGTGCATCACCTGGATCGGTTGTTTGTCCAAGTAAGATGACTTGACTTCCAATAAACTTTCAAGTTTTCAAGTTTTAAATTGTTTTCCGCAGCTACTACGACAGCTAAAACGCCCACTACAGGTGGCCCGTTCGAGTGTCCCACAGCGAACGGAAATTTTCCTAGTCCTTATTCATGTTCGCAATACTATACATGTATTGATTGGACGCCCTTCCTTTTCGTGAGCCTTAATTCTTCTTACCATTTTAAAATAATATATTATTAGACCGATGGAATTTGATTTTAATGTTTTTTTCTTTCTAAAAGGAATGCCCAGCAGGATTATATTACAACCCCGCCATTGGTCAATGCGATTGGCCAGCTAACGTCCAGTGCAACATTCCTTAATCAATAACTATAGCAGAAATTATGATCATTATTATGTACTATGAGTAATCCTTTACCTAAAAACAATTAATGTCGTCACAGTTGAAGTTAATTTCAATACAACTGTTGAAATGATCATTTGTTATTTTTGATAATTTAGTGGTATATTTTTTGCATTAATCCACTTGATTTAAGAGGAATGAAAGCAAATCCCATGATATAAATTGAAGCCAGCAAATTACGTTCAAAAGTCCCACCAAACGTCCTTGAAACAGGAAATGAATTTGGCAACGTTTTTGACGACAAGAAAATATTTACGTTCTTTTTGATTTCAGATATATGGACATGGTGCTTGCAACGTGGTGTGCTAATTGCTAACCACTGTTGATTCCGTTGGCTACTCGTTTTTGCCTTTCAACTTTTGCACTTTTATCCGAATATTTCTGTCCGTCTTCCACTACGTATGTTTTAGTGCACTAACTCAAAATTCACTGGTAACGGAGTTTTATCAGTTTAATAAAATTACTTAATTAATATAACACCTAATTTTAACACGTGATTATGTACCATTAAAAAGGCGGCGAGAAGACACACGCGACACAAGTGTGGAAATGAGTAAAGGTTTGAAGGAGGAAGTCAAGGTGGTTGTGAACTCCTTACTAATGCCACATTCTAATGGACTTCCAGTGGATCGATTGCTGAAAGAGTACACTGATGCTGAATATAAACCTTTTCCTTACAGGTGGGCAAAACACAATTAAAGAACACAAATAAAGAACAAAACAATTTATTGTCATTGTCTGTAGGGAACTTGGATTCAAGTCACCATTGGATTTCTTGAGGTCAATTCCAGATGTTGCTAAAGTTGTTACCCTGAGGAGTGGGCACATTTTTGTTCATGGTAAATCTGTTTATTATGTAGTCGGTAAATTCTGATTTCTTAACAAGTTTGTTTTAGCGGTGGCAAATGACAATGTCTCACACATTCATGAGCTAGTCCAAGGCCAAAAAAAGTCACAAGGAACTGGATTCAAAGTATTCAACAGACTCACTAATGGCCAGTCAGACCACAGGAAGCCTTTTTTACTTCCAACACCCTACAACAACCGGAATAAACCAAACAACTATTCCAATGGTGGTAGCAGAAATTCTTCCTACAACACCAACAGAATGAACGGTCATAAACCACTTCCATCAACATCTTCACAAGTACTGTTTTATGATTAAATTCAATTGCAACAACTCACCTAATGGTTTCTTTAAACTATGGAAGCTCTCGCGGATTTATCGAACGGATATTCCGCCACCTCCAACCTCATATACAGGGTTCTGTGTGGAAAATGAGTCTCAACTGACCACAGAGTTTCAAAATCTATTACAGTCCTACCCTGAAGGAATTGCAATATCAAACGCTTTTGGCCTCTATTCAAGGAAATATCAGAAACCATCGCCCATTCAAGAGCCCCTTCCTCTCATCAATTTCTTTGAAAAACATGCAGATGTGTTCAAGAAATGGAAAAAGGATGGCAATACAATTGTGGCTCTGAAAAATCCTCAACCAGTACCGGAGACAAGTATTTCTGAGCCTACTTCCAGCCAGCCACTACAAGTTGAAAGCAGTAGTCTGTTGGGAGCAATACCAAAGGTTTTCCCTCCACCGCAAAGGATGCCTACACCCGAAGCCGTTTATCGGCCAATGACTGAGACTCCCAACCAACTCAAGTGGGCTGCAACTGATATTCGCGTGCAGAGTCCTAGTAATAAGGCAATTCAAACACTAACGGTGGCATGGGATTGTAACCCCACTCCATCAACTACATCAAATCCTAATCTACGGAAAGTTACACCTGTGTCTGTGCGCTTTCCACATCGTGAGAGAGATATACCCGCCACTTTCGGTACTTCATTGTGAGACAAATAGTTCGTCTTCAATATTTAATCTAACGCCAATGTAACTGTCCCCTACAGGTGTGCGCAAGCCCCAAATCAAGAATGTTTGTGAACCCGGCTCAGATATACCAAGACAAGAGGTTCCGCCTGAAAGCGACAAATACGAATATTTTTTTATAGTTGTGGCAGAAGTCTATTCACCTGGACAATTTTACTGGTTCCTGAGCGAGAACCGTAGGGACATCGAAGGCCTTACAGATGCCATGACGTAATGAAGAACTAATTTACCAGAAACTTTTGTGTTTTTCTTTAATGTGTTTCTGTCTGCTAGGGCGTTTTATACTGTGAAACCGGAATACGCCATTTCTCGCAGTGAAATGTACATTGGCCAGCTAGTAGCCGCTACGTATGTTGATAATCTCTGGTACCGGGCTCGAATTGTTAAGTGCTACGAGGACGAATTCGAAGTGTTTTATGTAGATTATGGAAGCCAGAGATGGGTTACAATTGACAGAATCCGCCATCTCGATTTGCACTTTACACAGCTGCCTATCCAAGCTTTTTGTGGTCGAATTTGTGGTGTTCGTCACTTGCCCACCGAGGAGAAATGGTCTACTGAAGCAGGCAGATGTTTTTTAGACCTTGTTAAAGGTGAGCTAATTATTTTCCAATATATATTTGTTCGTTAACACCTGCTCTAATTTTACTTAAAGGGAGTAAAACTATCGCCGCAATGAAAATGATCGAAAGAAAAGTGGAAGTCGGCGAAAATGAAAGCGAAACCGTTTACACATTAGCCTTAGTCGATACCACCGCAAAGGATAAGGACATTCACATCAGCGACCACTTGATCGAAAACGGCTTTGCTGTAGTTGATCAAGAGGAAGCTGACAGTTTGCATCTTATGATGTCATCTGCTGCCACGAGTCCCGATGAAAATCATTCCATTCTCATTCCAAGCCCTTCGCCGCTTCCAACTTGCGCGTTTCCTTTGTCGGCTTCAAACGCACTGGCTCCGCAGTTGGACAATGGAAGACTATCTCCCCATTTGAATCAAATGCAGGAGACCAGCGCCATGAGTCCCGGACGCTACATGCGCAATGGCCAAGCATCTTCGGTTATCTCTTTAGATGATTCCGAGACGATTATGGATGAAGTTAAGGCACTTTCCGTCTCATCTGATCGTGAAAGGTTGGATTCAATTTCTGTGCAGAGTTTTCAATGATAACTCACATTTCTTTATGTTCTCTTGCAGTTATCGTTATTCTCAACATCTCGTGAAACAAATAGGTACAGTGGGCACTCAAATTATTAGAACACGGGGCGCATTCCCATTGCACCCCGTGTTATTTTCGCGTTTATTTTTCCGTCCCCCTGGGCTCAAAAATAGTGCTAAAATTTTTTTTCTGATGCCGTTTAATTTGTCTTGGCGAGATCTCTTAGTGGTTTTTTTTTGATTTATCCTAACAATAAAACCCTAGAAGCAGGGGCAAGAAATTTATTTATTAGAACAGGCCTTTTTTCCCCATCCTTCGTACACAAATCGGTCAACTTTAACAGCCGACAGCTTGTTTTTGAAAGATTGCCCAAACTTGAAATTTTTATATAAAATCAAGTGAGACTTCTTCTTTGAGTCTGGAAATTTTCATTAAATTTGGGTGATAAATGAAAAAACAACGGCTAAAAAACTAAGTCGCGTTTCGAAAAAGGTCGTTTTTTCGACCAAGGTCACGGCTCCCCATGTCGAAAGCCTATCCCGGCCGTTTTTTTCGAAACGCGACTCAGTTTTTTAGACCTAAAACTCGGAGCCTTTTATCAAAACTTAATGAAAATTTCCAGACTCAAAGAAGAAGTCTCACTTGATTTTATATAAAAATTTCAAGTTTGGGCAATCTTTCAAAAACAAGCTGTCGGCTGTTAAAGTTGACCGATTTGTGTACGAAGGATGGGGAAAAAAGGCCTGTTCTAATAAATAAATTTCTTGCCCCTGCTTCTAGGGTTTTATTGTTAGGATAAATAAAAAAAAACCACTAAGAGATCTCGCCAAGACAAATTAAACGGCATCAGAAAAAAAATTTTAGCACTATTTTTGAGCCCAGGGGGACGGAAAAATAAACGCGAAAATAACACGGGGTGCAATGGGAATGCGCCCCGTGTTCTAATAATTTGAGTGCCCACTGTACTTGTACACACTTGATACTCTACGGCACTGATCGTCGTTGGCGTTACCTTTTTTTCTGGCTTTTTTTTGGCTTATCAATATTTACTATTTATTAGTTCTGTCGGATGGGCGGAAGCTGCACACAGTTCAGTATGAAGGAGATTTGTATCTGCCTAAGTTCGACCTAATGGTATTAATACCAAACTTAGAAAGACAAATGGCTTCGTTCAAAATGGGGATTGAGAACAAATCAATCAGTGCTGAAACTCATCCAGAAATTTTTGCCGAGATCAATGAGTATAAACCTTCCTTTTAGCGCGATATTTACTGAATTACATTCATTCTTTTTTATATTTTATAGGGCCGGTGCGTCTTGGATTCGAGACAAGAGCCAACCAGTAACACAGCTAATCCTCTACTCATTGCAACATGTTTCTTCACTTGTGTTTTTGTTTTCTCCTAGTGATAAAATAGCTTCCTCAGCTATAGTGGTAAGGACTAAGGAATCAATAACCAGCATAATGAAATTGGGTCTAATTCCTTTCATATTTTATAGGCTGAACTAAAAGAATTCAATGCTCCTTGTTAGACGAATCTTAATTAATCAATCAAAATAACATAATGACGAATCGTCACTAACAATTACGTTATCATGAGGTTTCAAACCCAGAATTAATTCTTATCTTTTTTTAATACGATTAAATCGTTTTCATGTTGGTGGGTCTACAAAAGTATGACGGTGCAATCCTCTTGCTAAAATACACCAATAAAGAAGTTTTGTTTTAAATATGTTTCACATTTTGATTGATTACAATTTATTTTAGGATTTCCTAGATGAATCCTTTGCAAAGACATTTATGATAATAAGAATAGAATTTTCTTTTTCTTTTCGCGGCTTTTTTCTTTTTACAAGTACTGCCACCTAGCGAATCTGTCATTTCCTCCTCCCTCTGCTGGGCTTGTATAGTTGTATCTGCATATCTTTTCAAGTTGTCAAAAATCTGCTGATGGCAACTTTGATTTGATAGCAATTACAGAGCAACAAGCAGATTATTAAAACCTGGTACCCCCACAACCAATCTTAGACAAATACATCACTTTCTGAACTAGGCAACATCATCAACAACACAGTAAAATGTCTGAAGAATTACCGTCCGGCTGGGAAAAACGAGTTAGCCGATCCTCAGGTACTTGAACATCCCTTATAATTTTATTGTATATCTTGTCATATTTGATTGATAAACTGAATGCAACTATTTACTTGTCAGGAACAACTTACTATTTAAACATTTATACGAAAGAGTCTCAATGGGATACTCCTACCAAACCTGCTGAACCTGCTTCTTCTGGTGGTCCTGAAAAAGTGTGATCTTTTTATATACTTGCACTATGACAGTTTTCTAATATATTTTATTTTCATTCAATTAGGTTCAATGCAGCCACCTTCTAGTCAAACACCGTGAATCCCGTAGACCATCATCATGGCGACAAGACAACATAACAAGAACCAAGGATGAGGCAATGGATTTGTTGCAAGGATACAGAGAGCAGATTGTAGCTGGTGAAGCATCTTTTGCTGAGCTTGCATCCAAGTATTCAGATTGCAGTTCAGCAAAGAAAGGAGGAGACCTTGGAAGTTTTGGAAGAGGGGCCATGCAAAAGCCTTTTGAGGATGCTGCTTTCAACCTCAAAGTTGGAGGTCTGAGTGAACCTGTATGGACAGATTCAGGAGTTCACATTATTCTTCGTACAGCCTAAATTTATTCTATTTTCTTTTATAACTTACCTGTTTTGGATGTTTTCTTCATCATACAAGTATCTGTTCCATCTCAGAACTTATTTGATTTGCCTTTCTCACTTAAAGTCAAATGGGAACCCAATTTTACATTATCTAAAAACTCTTGTATTTACCTGACATTTAATTGGGTAACATACTGCATGTTTCATGTTCGGTTACTTGAAGTTTAAAAACTTGCCAATCGATAAGATTATGTACACAAATCGATATAACGTCACGTAGGAGTGAGGGAAACAAGTACCACACAATGAGAATATTAAAATTAGCGGGTTCAAATTACAGCTTGGCGATGATCGACAGGGGCGATAAAAGGTGGTAACTCGCGGGCGCCTTCAAACATAGAAGGAATGATACTTTTCTTTTTCGTCTTGTTATCGTTAAAAAAAAAAATGGGGCCTATATAATCTTGCAGTCTATGGTTCTAGACATGTAGTGCGGACGACGACTTCGGTAACTTGGTATGGATCGGAATTGGAAGCCGGACGGCGATCTTCCAAGTAACCTTTGCGTTCTTCGGCCACTCCGCGAGGCACACGAATACTGCAACCGCGATTAGCCACACCTATTGAGTCAACAAGATTGCTCGATTAATGTTAGATTCGTTTAAATATGACAAAAGTTCGCCGTACCAGCAGAGAAATCGTGAATAGACGAAGTTTCACAACGACCGGTCAGACGTCGTTCGTTGTCCTTGCCTTCATGGGGATCGTAAGCCTTGATGTGTTTCACGTGGCAACGAGACAGTTTCTCGATGGCTTTCTCGATTTCTCTGTAAAAGGAAATTTTTTATGCAATCAATCGTTCACGAGGGCAAAGCAAGGGAATAAAGTATTTTTTTTTTTTTCAAAACTTACGCAATGCCGTTCTCTTCTCTCATGGCTTTGGTAGAGAAGTTGCAGTGGGCTCCAGCTCCGTTCCATTCACCTTTCATGGGTTTAGGATCCAAAGAAACGTTAACTCCAAAATCCTCAGCTACACGATGCAAAATGTAGCGAGCCATCCACAAATCATCGCCCATGGTGATGCCCTCACAAGGGCCAACTTGAAACTCCCACTATTGAGCAACAAGCAAAAACATAATAATAAAAATGGCGTTCTTTATAACCTCTAATCCGCAAAGCTTATTACCTGAGCGGGCATGACTTCGGCGTTGGTGCCGGAGATATTGACCCCGGCGTAAATTGCAGCGCGATAGTGGGCTTCGACAATATCTCTGCCAAAAACCTTGTTGGCTCCAACACCACAATAATAAGGTCCCTGCGGCCCTGGGAAACCGTTCTTGGGCCAGCCGAAGGGATGGAGATCGGAATCAAGTAGGGTGTACTCTTGTTCAATACCGAACCAGGGCTCGAATTCAGCAGCCAATTTCATGGCCTCCAAACAGGAATTGCGATGGTTCGATTCCGTCGGTTTCTTGTTGTATTTGTAAGTGTCGCAGAGGACCAATCGGTTGTTGCCCAAGCTAAACGGATCGCGGTAGATGGCCACTGGATACAGGTAGACATCCGAATTGCTGCCTTCAGCCTGGTAGGTAGAGCTACCGTCGTAGTTCCAAATCGGCAATTCTATCGAATAAAACAAAAACATCCTATTTGTTAGCAAAAAGAAATCAGCGAAGAACCAGTCGCAATCGGATTCGAGAAAACAAGACTACAAGGCCATCATCAAGAACGAACGAATTGATTATAGGAGAGCGTGCCAAATATGGCCAAAAGGCGTCTCCGGAATGAACAAACATCGTCGCTACTGTTTAACAATAAAGGTGCGAAAAAAAAGAAGAAAAAGAAGGAAAAAATCGTTTTTTTCATTACCGGATGGATGCTTGGGGAGGAAATCGATGGTTCTCGTCTTTGCACGGACGTATTCTCCAGTTCCGTCGATCCAGATGTATGTGGCCATGACTTTGTCATCTGGCTGCGGGAGTCTCATATAGCGATCCAGCACCGCTTTGTTGGTAGCTGACGCATTCGACAACGATAGATTTGCCATTGTGTTTCTCTGATTGGATACTTTTTTCTATGTTTCAAAACCAACGCCTCACTGTCAAAATAAATAGAGTAGTTCAAAATTAACATTTGCCATGAAAGATTCAGTTGTGACGACGAAAAAACTTTGGACCATGACTCATATGACTAAAACTAAAACGAAACGGGAACTGGTAAACAACTAAACAGGATTAGGGTTGTTTTGTTTTTTTTCCTCTCGCGGTTGGTTCGTGCCAAAAACTATAAAGCCTCCTCCCTGGTTACATAAGGATCGTCGTAGAGAGAAAGGGGGGGGGGAGGGGAGGTAGTGGAGGACGGGACTGGATAGATCCATGTGAACCGCCGAAAACCAGTCGGAACTGGATTCCCAGCAGTTGCACAACGTGCACACAAAGAAACCGAGAGCCGTGCTAGGAAGGAAAATCCTTCACGAACAGAGCGCAGGCGCACGGGAGAATACCCCTAGACACATACGGGACTCCTCATGGCAACAACCCAAAAGTGCGTGCGGGATTTCCACACGCTATCTCGACCCCATCGTACTTTACCCACGTTATTTTTGTTCCTTTTATTACGCGACTCTACAACCGTTTCGACACGGGCCAATAAAATTGCTGAATAAAACTCGCAGAGCGGCTGCGGATACGGCTGCCAAGATTAAGTGGTCGTCACTGCAAATAAAGCTGCAGAAAGTCGCGTTAAACAATGTCGCCGTCACTTGTTGACGGGACGTAGTAACCGATCACGTGATCGCCTCTCCGATTGACCTACTTCTTTCCTATTTGTTTTCTAGCCTTTCCCCGAACTTACTTTCCATTCTCTAACTCTTGTCTATACTTTTTAAAGTTGATATCAAGTATAGAGCCAAAGGGGGGTCGGGTACGCTTAAACAAAGACATCTGCTTGAAATTAATTATTTTAAATCAAGGTCGTTTTGCAGAAAACGCCCCTCTAGCTGATGCAATTGACCTCACATGACCTTGACCGTCAATTAAAATCCCTAGTGGAATTTAAATGTTTACACTACCTTGAATTACTACTAAGAGACAAAGGGAACTCGGCTCAACTGACGATTTAAAATACACGAATCAAATATAAACTTGACAAATTGTACCTTCAAAATCTCTGGTAAAATAGTAGCCGGATTGCAGTACTAGACGGTCGATCCGCCTTTTAGTGGTTTTCAATCGGTGCTGGACTTGGGAAGACTCTTCCGTCTTTTCCCTCTCGACTCCTCGTGTTAAAAGAAGGTTGTGGATTGAGTTGCTAGTCGGAGCGACTGCAGATTTTATAGAGGGAGAAGGCCCCTCCTCGGCAAAGTAGTAGAGACACTACACCCTGAAAGAGTGACCGAGTGAAAGGCTATTGGTTCGGAAACTGGGATGTACCCATAAAGAGTATACCCAGTACGGCAGAGAGCGAGAAATGCAGATAGACACAAAGTCGCGCGGCGACGGCGGCCTGCCTCCCTCCCGCTCGTACAGACAAAAAGAAAAAAGAGCTGACGGCTTTACTATGAGGTAATGGCGAAATACACTACGAATCAAGCCCAATCCGGCCGTTGCTCCTCAGGTCTTTTCCTAGCACTGCTGTAGACGGTTCCCTCTCTAAGAGACTGTGTGTATGCAGGCACGGACCAATAGCAATCGGCATCGCACGTGATACCCTACTGATCAGTCTCTCTCTCGGCCCTTGGCTTTTGATCTTTTACTTTAGTTTTTGTTTTGTTTTCTTCTACATTTATTTATGTTTTTTATGGTTTGTTGTTTTCTCACTTTGAGCTTCACGGTCAAATGCATTTGGTCTCAATTTTATTTAATTGTCGAAATTTCACGCTGGGGTTGGTTTGTTGTTGTCGGCGAAAGTCACCGACGTGTATATATCATGGCCGACCGAACGCTTTTTGAATTTTCGTGAAATTTCACCTTTGCACCTAATGAACGGAGTCGGTTGGTTTGGCGAGTTTGTTGTTTTCCGATTATGATTTAGGGCACAAGGGAGAGAAACCTTTGATCCACAGGATAATAATTACTTTTATACAATTCAACAAAAACAAGCCACGTCACACCCACCATAGGTTGTCTCTGTCAATGTATTATCCTTGAAGATGGTTTTCACCTGTCCGTCGCCCCTCTCATCAACATCAACGAGCCCTAATCAGTCTGGAAATTTGTTATTTTCATGTCCACCGGGCCGTTTTACAAGGACATTTTGATTCTAGAATTTTGTAACCAATGTTGTGGAGCGTAAGTGACGGATGTTAGGAACAAAGTTTTGCGCAATCCGACAGCGTGAATGTCTGGATGTTCTGCGTTCGACGCACAACCGCCCATACGAATATAGTATAGCGTGCCGTTAGCCATTTGAAACGATCACGCAGCGGCCTCGAACTCTTTGAAACATTTTCTTGTTTCTTACACGACTCGATCACGTGGAGTCATTAAGATTTGAAACGGTTTTCTATATTGTGTGTGTGTATTTGTTGTTGTTTATTCCATAATAGGCCCGAACAGAGGCCTTTAGGCTCAATCCACAAAAGCGGCCCATCTTTATCCTTGAAGAAGAGTAGGTCATCCAGTTCGAAGGCCGAGACCATCCGGCTGCTGGCTTTCGTCGCGGAAGCGTTTTGCGGAAGTTCAGCGCCAAAGCATTAAACTTTTTATATTTTTATTGAAATGCGAATCAGCTTGCCTTGGGGTTGTTGGTTGCTTCCTTTTACACGTCACAGTTGACCTTCACAACAAGCTCGAGTCCACAGATAAATTACGGTATCATTAAGAAAGAAAAATCTAACGCCAAGACGCCATTCTGCACGAAGTTGTTTCTTTTTTATATTTTAATCCAAAACACATATGAACTCTCTCTTTTTTTTTATTTGAAGAAAAAAAAGCTGGCCCGGTTAGTGAAATAATATATTGATTGGAGACTTTCCCAAGGCCAGACTGCTGAGAAAAGATTCATGCAAGCTGTAATGTCTGGAACTGTCCGCTCACAAACTCTAGAGTCGACTCGGCACGTCGCGTCTACAACAGTGCCGAACAGTGCTAACGTAGTATAGCCCTACAAAAGCGAAAGGAAGAATTGAGGACGGACAATTCTCTTACTATTTGCTCCTTTTAAAATGCTATTTCTGGTTTCCCCAAGCGGGACTGTGCAAGGTCATAGAGTCCTGAAAAACAACATTTACTTATATTTTGCCGTCGTCTCCCTATCTAAATTTAAAGCGCCACAAAACCCCAATGGTCCGAACACCTTTCATAATAACCAATACTTGAATACGTAACGCCGTTGAAACATGAGCTCGTTTGTCTGAAGGAGAGAAGGTCATCATTAACAGAGACGAACTAGGACGACGCATGTTGTTGACAACATCGTCGCCGAAAACGCACCACCCAACAGTTGCCGCATCTCTGGTGACACAAAAATCGGGACCTGGATTGCGCAGTAGTAAACAAACACGACCGAATTCTTCCTGCGTAGTCCGGGAGTAGAGTAGTATGACGTCACATAAGCTGTTGCCACCACGTCAACAGGCCGATCGAACGCTAACGCCATCGACCGATTTACTTGTTTTTAAAAAAGGAAAACAAAAACACTACGCATTGGCAAACAGCTATATAGTCAATATCAAAACCGGATTGGCTAATGGGAAGTCATCCGAAACGAACACTTCTCCAAACTCGACAATAAAAGCCCGTAACATCGTGAATCAACTGGATGAATCTCGATTGCCAATAAAATACAGATCTAATAACCGTTATCGGATTCTGGGAGTCCATTCGCTCGTCCGCAAGCGTTTTTTTCTTGGCTGCGCCTTCACTTTCTCCCGCGTAGAGAATACCCAATGAGATTTTAATAGGTGGCGTGGCGACGGCAATTTTTATTATCGATCCACGGATCCAGTCATCACAACAATAACCACGTCCCTTACGGTCAGCCAAACAGAAATTTTTTACCGTCAAAAAAAGAAGAAAACAAAAGAAAATCTGGCATAATGACAAGTATAAGCGCAGAATCTCTGTATTCTTAAGGAAGGCTCGGTGCTTTTTCTTTTTTTGCATAATTCAACCGTTATGAGACAGGCAAGATCGTAATATTGAAATAAAACTACAATGACAGCTTGCAGTTTTTCTCTCCATGTTTCCGACCTGTTAACTCCATTGTTTATTTTTCGCTTCCTTAATGCATGAACGATGCTGAAATATCCTGTTCTGAGAAAAGTAAAAAATAACCAACGAGGTCAATTCGCTAAAATAGCTGATGGCCAAAGGCCCAGAGTCCGCCGTGTGCGCGAGTGCATTTTACTAATTTGCATTCGGAAAGTGTACGGGGAACGCAACTGCAGTGCTACCAGACTTCAAGACGCCGTGCAAATTTTCCGTATGGGGCTTCTGCTCGTTTTGGGCAATCCAATGCCGAGGCTACGTGCGGACTTGCCCTAGCCAATTCCGCATTTCACCTTCTCAAAGTCGCTAACCCTGATCAAGGAGAAACACGCGAATTTCGCGTATTTCTTTGTCAATTTTTTCTTTCGCAGTTTGCGTCTGGGACATCTAGCGGTGGTTTTTAAAAGTGAAAAACGGGAGTTGTCACCTCTTAGCCTTTTTTCTTAAAAAAAATCCCTTTTCACGCATAACGGGTTTCAAAAACTTGAACACTGGCTCTCATTCAAATTTTAATTCTTTGTTTGTATTATTTTTATTCTATAAAGACTGAAATTTGAAATTGGCTTATATTCGCGTTGGAAAGTTGGCTTTTGTTTCTTTGTTTTCGTTTTTTATTCTTGTTTACTTTGGATTAAGGGGAACATTTCCCCGACCGGATATTAAAAGGTGAATGAAAACGATGTGCGATAGCTTGATTATCAATAACCGTTGGTCAATATCAATAAAATGATGGACTGCGTTGAGATGATAAAGATTCATAGATCGTCTTATAACTACGACTGCTACGAGTCAATGCTTTGACTCTCAACTCGCATTACAACTCTAGCGGTTGATTTCCATACTAATGAAGCCAAAACTTTCATCGAACTAAAATTGACATATGAAAAACTTTAAATTTTCCAGTGAGAAAAATTTAAAGTTTTAAAATTAATGTTGATTAAAAAACCTCCGTAAAATCAATTAGAACCAAGGAATAAGTTGAATGACAGTTATAAAGTAGGTGGCGCGTCGATTGTCAGCCGAGTGACAAGCAGACGTGACTGACTACTTTATGTAAGAAAACAGTTTGTAAGCGCGTTACTATGTTAAGAAAGTGAACGAATGCCACCATCTATCATCTGGCATCCACTTGTTTGTTTTTGTCTAGAAGTTGTCATTAGCTTCGGTGTAAACATTTACAGGTAAACCGAAACAGTTTCAGAAATGCTGGTTGCCCAGCGTCGTCTCCGCGTCAGCTTCAATGAGTGAAAGCGTCAGAATCCCCTTGTTCAGGAGTCTAAATTTATTTTGAGGCCAACAAGAAAGGAGAGGGTTACAAGATGACTCCGACGACTCACCGTTAGGACTATATCGTCGGGATAGTGAAGTGTTTCTTATTATCTAGTGCTCAGTCAATCCTTCTTGAAGAATGGATACCGCAGTCAGTCCTATAGACATCCCTTTGTTGCCCACTCCTTCGACAAGTTCTGCTAGTCCCAGTGTTGAACTCAGGCATGATTTTGAAGTGCTCAGCAGTAATGCTACAGATTTCTCGTCTGCACACACAAGTCCTGATGATTTCAGGAACTCTCATGCCAAAGAGTGTGAAGTGATGTGTCCCGAACCTAAAAGCATGATTGCAGACAGTCTGAAAATCTCTCAACGCAAGCAGCCACGGACCTGCCCTGTTGTGTATGAGAGTCAGATATCACCAGAGCTGGAAGGTATCAAACTCAAGATTAAAAAGTCTCCAACACAAGAAGTGTTGCATCAGGGCACATCAACAACAGCAGCTGGGCCAAGAAACAAACCCAAAACTGTCAGATTGAAAACACCAAGGGCCCGCAAACCGACGGCGGCGGGACCCAAAGGCAGAAGACGTAAAAGAAGGAAGAAAGGCCAGTCTGACGATGGAACCGACGAGGATGAAGAGGACCAGAAAGATTTTTTAGACTTGAACGGTTCTATGGCCGATGTGGATGATAACAATGGAGCCCAAAGTGTCTGGGCTAACGAGCGAATGCCCCCTGAAATCTTGTCCAAAATTTTCATGGAAGTGACTTACACTGAAGGATGCGTCCCCACCTTGGTCAGGTAAGGGTATATCGAAATCACAATTTATATACTCCTCTTGGCTTTTTACTAACGTTCGGCTCATATGTTATTAGGTTATCACGTGTTTGCCGCCTGTGGTGGAAAGTTTCAACCGGCCCGCTGTTGTGGCACACAGTCGATTTGGCTACTGGCCGAGTCAAAGAGAAACATCGGACGGAGCGTAAACTTTTTTGGCTCCTTCAAAATCGGTTGTCCCGTGTCCAAGACTTGGCTTTAGGTAAACACCCTAGACAAAATATCCCTCATCCCATAATATTTAAATGTGGTGTACATCGTTTAGGTGGCTGGAACTCTGCATTGAGTCGTGCGGCGGTAGAGGGTCTGTCTCATACCTGCAATGATCTAAAAGCGCTGAGCCTTAACGGATGCAAAGGTTTGATGGGCGATAGTCTGTTGACCGTTATACAAAAGTGCAAAAGCCTACAAAGGCTAGATCTTTCGGCCATTTCGGTAAATTTTATTTTTATCCTATGAAATTCTTAGTTTAAAAATCCTTAATATTGAATTTAACATTTTCCAGCCTTACACGGCCAATCCACGAGGTGCCATTTCAAGCGGAACTTTGTGTGAAGTGGCAAAGGTAATGGGCAGCCGGCTGTCCGTTCTTAATTTGGCAAATAATTGCACGACGGGCATCCAACAGATTGTTGTCGCTCTTGCGGTAATGACGAATTTATTCACTAATTAATTGTAAATTTGCAAACAATTAACCCTTTTTTGTGTAGGTTTCCTGTCCGAATCTGCAAGTGCTTGATTTGTCCAACTTGCGGACGGCAACGCGGGACACGGTGTGCATCAACATTGAGCAACTACAGCAAGGCTGTCCTAAATTGAGGGTGCTTCGTCTGACTAACAGTCTCATCCGGCTGTCAGCCACACCGTTGAAAGACCAAGCCGTTTCGCTCGGTTTCCCTCACCTAGAGGAGCTCAGCATCGCTGTTGATCCTAAAAGCTGTGTCTCGTTGGACAACGCCTCGATGGAACGCATTCTCAAGAACGCACACAAACTGCGTTTACTTGACGTCCGCGGATGCACTTCCATCACCAATTCTAGTTTGGTCCGCGTTCCGGCCTGGGATCTCGAACATCTCTTTTTATCAGGTATTTTACTCCATTATATGAAACTGTTTGATCGGTTCGTCTTACGGTTTCTAACGTTCAACAGGCTGCACTGCTACGCGTCAATCAGCTGATGGGTTAGAGTTAGTAATCCGTAAATGGCGCCACAGTCTGGTCGAAATCGATCTCTCTTGGACATCTATTACCGAAGCTCTTGACTTGGCAGTCATGGCTCTTGCTGAAGATGCCGATTCGCCTCTAAAGTAAGCTTTTTTCGCGTTAAAATTAACCTTTGACGTATCTTAAATTTAACACGTTCGTACGTTCTCAAGGATCTTGGATTTGTGTGGATCATCGGTCAGTTTCGCCCCCGTCCGTCAAGTGCTTTGTCATTGCACTCGACTACGCACGCTAAACTTGTCTTCGTGCCGGGCTCTGCCGCGAGGAATCAAGCGCCTTTACGATGGCGTCACTCAATTGTCTTCGTTGAGAGCGGCTATTCAGGCCGGCCGTTTCGATGACAACAATGATCAGGGCGATGATTGATGGAATAACACAAAACACACTCACAGACTCGCTTCAGTACTGACTGAAATGTCAGTAATCGCTGCCCTTCTCTCCCTATTATCTATTTTATATCTCCCGGTGATACCGGTCGTTTCGTTTATAAATTATTAGTGACCAAAGTGGTTATGAAGCAATAGGGCGAACAGAGAACCCCCGTCTTCCCCCAACCGCTTTGATGTTTTGATGGAATGACGTCAGACGATGGACTCTGGAGGCTGTTCGAAAACAATACTCCGTTCAGTCGACTCTATTATACTTTTAGTGTGTTCAATAAGTCCGTGCCCATGCCATATACGGTAAATACTGTAAGATGTTATTAAGTTTGGGTGACGTTGTTTTTTTTTATTCTCTTTGAAAAAAAAATCACAAATGGTACTTGACATGTTTAACCCTCATCCCACATGTTACAAAACATTTTTTTTTTATTTGTTGGAATCAACTTCCTGAAATTGTTGCAACTGCATTGTATAGGCCTACTTTTGCCTCTATATCTTCCGCTATCTTCTATATCTCTCGTTCTCCGCTCCTTTTCGCCTCACTTCCTACATAAAGCCAAGTATTTGAAAGACTAAAAAAAAAAGAGGATGAATTTGACATAGTTTATAGGCTTTTGCACAACTCATCGTTTGGTATCATCGTAAGTGTGAGCGTGTGCGTGTTTCCAGTAGCTCTTATCTAGCCCGAAAGTTTTAAAAGACGCGCGTTCGTTGTCGTGGTTTTATATAACATAAAGGAGTTGGAAAAAAACATTTGTCCTCTTAGGTTTTAATCCCTCCCGTCTTTGATCATCGACTTATTATTTGTGTATGCTGTTCATATAAAAAAATATACTCCCAGGAATTAATGGCTGGAATCACGGGACTAATCCTATTTGATTAATCATTATTTGAATAACATGTTGAACAACAGGTTGGTCAATACTGAACGTTAAACCCTCTCCCACAGTGAGCTAGCTGGATCTGGCTAGACCCTCACAGGTTAACGAGAAAATATATGAATAAGAAATCGAAAGTCTATTTAAACTTTTGAACATTAAGGGAAATGTATTTCTGAGTGTGTTGTCGACGTTTCACATTCTTGTTTGCCAAAAAAATTGCGAACATAAATGTTAATTGGCAAAATCCTGGTCATGCGATTCGCCGTCTTTTTCGGCTGTCCTTTGTAAGTGATGCAAAAACACATGCGACGTCACCTTGAAATTGCGATTTAACAACCAAAATGTCTTCCGAATTGAGAAAGAATTTTTTTGAAGCTGTAAAAGCGGGTGCGATGTTTTTGCTGTCGGCGATGTTCGCAGAGAACGGAATAGAAGTGATGAAAGATTTGGCCAATTCCTATAACGACCAGAGAGAAACGCCTTTATTAATTGCCATCAAGCGTAAACACTTAAACGTTCTTGACTTCTTGCTCTTTCACCTCAAAGCTGATATCGGTCAAAATGCTCGGTTCTGTTGGAATGGTGTCGATCATGGAGAGGTTCCGCCCTTATTCATGGCTATTGTTACCGGCCAGCTGAGTATGGCTAAGAAGCTGATCGAAATTGAAAGTTTCGAGAAACCTGCGGCCGGATTGACCGTCCTATCGAGCTCAAGCACTCGGCAGCAGAAGATAGATGCTTTGGAATTGATGGGGGCCGCCTATATCACACTCGGATCAACTCAGCAGGCTATAAGTCGGTTCGCGATACCTTGCTGGATGACTGCTATGACCCTCCGTAGCTACTCAACACCTGATGGAGAACCGACATTGCCCAAGATCCTTGCTCCTCTATCAGAAAATGTCCGCAAGAGCTTTGATAACGTTACTGAAGTGACGACGCGAGAGCAGCTTCAGTTTATGACTGAACACCCGATAAGTGATCAGTTCTCTAAACAAGCTTGTTTGGTAAGCCATCGAATCCTAAGCCAAAAGCATCCGTTCACCTTAGCACTCTTTTACACCAAGGCGCAAATGTATTTATCGAGAGGCTTGCTACGCCGAGCTATAAACATTTGCAAGTCTATGATGGAATCATTTGATGACATTCAGCTGTGGGAAACCGAGCCGACTGGATATCTCGGCCGTACACTCACACTACTGACCCAGAGCTACCAACGAATGTTGCGACGAAGATTGCCACACAGACGCGAAGGAGTTTTGTTTGCTCATCACATGAAGTCTTTGAACCTGGCGTACGATCTTGCTTATTACCTCCAGTTTAAATGGACAAGGCCAAAAGAATTGCCCATTCACAGCATAGCTCTTTTTGACGCGGGATCATTTCAGTGGAATTGGACAACTAGTTGCATCTTAGATTTAATTTCTTTGCTAGGCGAGATGCAGGCCCAGGCGGACAAGAAAGATATTCTTGAATTTAAAACACAACTAGTTAAGCTCGTTCGCCTTAATTACAAATGGAACTATTCTAACAGAAACCTTCTTCACGTGGCTTGCGCGGCTCTTAACGTTCAGACAAATGTCGTCCAACTGCTCTTACAAGCCGGAACTGATCCCAATGTTGCAGATCTCGATGGTAATACTCCGCTTCACTTACTGACGAGGACCAATTATGGGCGGTATTTGAACACGGATGTCATTAAATTGGTAATAGATGCCGGAGGTCATCTGGACTTGATCAACAAAAACGGAACAACAGTTTTGGACCTTTTAAAATTCAGACAGCGGCATCTTGTAGTACAAAAAATAGGTCCTAATCCCGAGATTCGATCACTTATCAATAATGTCCTACCCCTGACGTGCTGCTGTGCCCGAGTCATCCGTATATTTGGGTGGGTGATCGACGACGTTCAGAGGCTTCCTGCCAGTCTGCAGTCCTTCGTTGGTCGTCATTGAAAAATTTATATCGAAACTAAAGTTGACACAACATTTGATACGGTCGATATCTATAATTGTACTCTGACTTTTGTGGAATTAAATCATTAAAACAAAAAATTTGTCATCGTGTCATGTTGAAATTTTTTTCGTTGCTGGTTTCTTATATATAAATATGAGTAAAAAATAATACTGCGAGATCGAGGTTCTCCTTAAGTAATAGTAAAAAATTTATTTCTAGCACTTTTTTTAGTGCTCGTATCCGCTCGGATCATGGTTTTATTCTTACTTAGTATATTAGTGCAGATAATATCAGTATAATAACAATGGCTGTTTTACAACATTACTTAAATGGTACAATTTAAACAAGGGACGACTTTGATGGAAATCAATTTGCCATCAAGATTGTGTTCGCTCTGGTTTTTTGGTTACGACGATTTGGATATCCAAAATAATAACAAAATTGTTCACCTAATAACACGGAGAAAAATTCAGGGGAAATTATATTGCGGACAAGGATAAACTTTTTTAAAATTCTCTTTTCTTTAGATATAGCAAACGGTTGACTTACTGGGACCGTTGTCATGTTGTATTGTTTCTTGTATGATATTCCTGGTTGCAGCTCGTCGCAACGCGAGAAGAAAGTGGAGTGATGCTTGCTGATGTAATCCACAAGGTTTTATAGGCGGCTATTGCGATGGGCTTTCTTGGGAGAAGGCTGTTTCGAAGAGATTCTTTTCACAAACAAGGTGGAACAAAGCTAGGTGAACAAGTATGAACCACTACCTTGTTTTTAGACTTTTACTTCCTGGTCGTGTTTGTAAAACATAGTGCTGGTCAGTAGTATAACAGACGTGAAAGTAACGGGTGGTAAGAGAGTGTTGACGTCTTGACGGTCAGACTCCACATGGAAAGTAAACCACATCAACAACCTTGATGAACTTGTCTGTCATTTTTCCAGAGAACTGGGTCTGGACTATTGACGTCACTACATTCCTATCGTGTTCACGACGCACAATATTAGGCCATAAAAACAAAGACTGCAAGTACGAGAGACATAGTTAATTTCTTTTCATTTCGAAAGTTTACATTTACAGGGGATCTTCGTGTTCGATAAGTACTCAACTTTGGATTAAAGCGGATTTAATTTGAAATTTTAAAAAAGTGACTATTCTAAGTTAGAAGTTTTCAGCCGGATCGAGCAGCTGCCTCGTTAAAAGCGCGGTAGAACTCCATCTTAGCTGCGTGCACTTCGGGTGTGTCCTGGACAGGTTGCGGTGCTCCCCAGACCAACTGAGGTTGCACCAAAGGAGGCAAAGATGAGACGACTCCGTTGCGAGCGGCGGCGGCCTGGTGTGCGCGGTAGTGTTCGAGTTTAGCGGCCCAAACATCAGGTGTGTCTTGAATAGCAGCAACCGGTTGAGCAACGACTACCTGAGGAAGTGGCTGATGGAAGGCAACAACTGGTGCAGGCCTGGCGGCAGCGTGGGCGGCGAGGTGAGTAGCGCGAGCGGCGGCCACTTCGGCCGTTTCTTGCACTGGTGGCTGGAGAGCAGTGAATGGGTAGTATTTAAAAGGGTCGTAGTTCCAGCCAGGAGGGAAAGCCGAGACAGTACAAGCCATCAAGACGACAACGGCGGCCACCTGGTTACAAAGTTTAAAAAACGGCTAATCTTTTGATTTTTAGGAACTGTAAACTAAATTGCTTACTGCAATCTTCATGTCGATTCACGAATTGGTTGTAGAAGCACTGGAGAGAGAAGAGAGCGAATTGAATTCTGTCAAAATATGCTGGGTTTTTATATGGTAAGCAAGTTCCATGTATGATTGTATTAGCCTTCCTCAAGACAAGGTCGCTTAAGATCTTCCGGATACAAAATCTGCCCAATGGGAATCAAGATCTTGTTCACCCTCTGTACTTTTACTTCCTCCTTCCATCCAGAGTAAAAAAAAGCATTATTCATTCTGCTCCCTTAAGTACCTAAAAAATAATAACCTCAAGTGATCAAACCTCAAGTGAGAGCTCCTCAAGTGATCAAGCTCGATTTAGCCTGTTATAAATTATGACCAACCTTTGCTACAAAACTAAGGGTGGACCAAAATATAAAACGCAATTAACAAATAATCTTGCACGGAAGCGCAAACTTTGGAAAAACTTTTCCGTAAAAGAGCTTATTTGATGTAACAGAGCACTTTGTAGCGGCGATCAAGCGGAATGTCTTGCGGAGGTGTTTAAATAAATTATTTTGCGAGAAAAGCTTATTAATATGTGTATAAAGTAGTTAATGGGCTTTACCAATGAATACGTAAAAACATGGTGTAGACTAATCCTGAATTCCAAACTTTTCTTGTCTTTACTATGATCGCATAATAATAACCTGGCAATGGCATTAACGTTAACTCTGAGTAAAGCTTTAGCGAAATATTTTAATTTCTGCCGCTACGAGACTTATATGATCGTTTGGGCTAATGGATAAAGCGTCGGACTTCTACTAAAGTCTGATAAGGAGATATATCCGAAAATTACGGGTTCGAGTCCCGCCACGATTAATCACTAACATAAAAAATTACTAGAAATAATTTGTATAGAACTTTCCCCAACAAGAATTCCATTTTATTCTGTGGTTGGAATTCGGAATTTTAATCATGTTTTTTTTTTTGTTGTTGTACGTGATTCATTACAAACTGTCTTATCTGTATGCTTTTGTACGTACTATGGTTTACACATTATAGAAATTAAATGTCGATATTTAAAACTGAACGAATATTGTTTTCAAACGATTATTTATTGAAATTAAGGATTTAATGCATGAAAAGAATGCTGACACATAAGAATTGTAACAACAACAGCACCACAGAAGGCGAATGAACTTCTTATTTTAAGGCGACTTGTGATTTTGAACTTGGATGTCTTCGGTTAAGAAATGACTGTACAATATGATGGGCCTCATAGTTTCTTCTAAGTCAAAATTTTCAGCCGGATCGAGCAGCTGCCTCGTTAAAAGCGCGGTAGAACTCCATTTTAGCTGCGTGAACCTCGGGTGTGTCCTGGACAGGCTGCGGTGCTCCCCAGACCAACTGAGGCTGCACAAAAGGAGGCAAAGATGAGACGACTCCGTTGCGAGCGGCGGCGGCTTGGTGTGCGCGGTAGTGTTCCAGTTTAGCGGCCCAAACATCAGGTGTGTCAATGAATAGCAAAAACTGGTTGAGCGACGACTAATCCTGAATTCCAAACTTTTCTTGTCTTTATGGAAGGCATAATAATAACCTGGCAATGCATTAACGTTAACCTGGTAAAGCGTGGGCGAAATATTTTAATTTCTGCCGCGGCGGACTTATATGATCGTTTGGGCTAATGGATAAGGGTGGACTGGACTAAAGTCTGATATGAGATATATCCGAAAATTACGGGTTCGAGTCCCGCCACGATTAATCGCTAACATAAAAAATTACTAGAAATAATTTGTATAGAATTTTCCCCAACAAGAATTCTATTTTATTCTGTGGTTGGAATTCGGAATTTTAATCATGTTTTTTTTTTGTTGTACGTGATTCATTACAAACTGTCTTATCTGTATGCTTTTGTACGTACTATGGTTTACACAGGAGAGAAATTAAATGTCGATATTTAAAACTGAACGAATATTGTTTTCAAACGATTATTTATTGGGAAGGATTTAATGCGGATGAAAAGAATGCTGACCGCGTTATAATAGTACATCAAAACAATGAAGGCGAATGAACTTCTTATTTTATCGATGTGATTTTGAACTTGGATCTTCGTTAAGAAATGACTGTACAATATGATTTAGTTTCTTCTGGTCAAAATTTTCAGTCGGTCGTCGTGCCTCGTTAAAAGCGCGGTAGAACTCCATTCTTAGATGTGTGTCCTGGACTGTCGGTGCTCTTCAGACCAACTGAGGACATGCATAACGGAGGCAAAGAGAGACCACACCTTTTCCTTAGCGGCTGAAATTCAGTTGCGCGGTAGTGTTCGAGTTTAGCGGCCCAAACATCAGGTGTTTTTGAATAGCATGTTTTTTGAATAAACTAAAGTGGCTGATCAAATTCAATGGGCCAATAGATAGAAATTCTGTTTCTTGCACTGGTGGCTGGAAAAATAAAGAAAGTAGAAATTCAAGTTCCAAGGACTAAATTCGAGAATTACAAGCCATCAATTTACGACAACGGCGGCCACCTGGTTAGTAAAATTGTGGATTTATATATGTTCAAAAATGGATATTAATATAATTTGAAGTGTGTAAAAAGCTCTCAAAGGTCTACTCTCAGTGTTTTACATGATTGAACTGTTGCACTGGAGAGAGAAGAGATGGATTGCGTTTTGGCACATGGAAGGGCTTTTATATTCCATGTTTTCAACGTTAGATTTCAAACAACTAAGGAATTTTCTAAGAAAACTAATTGACACATTGCGCGTTAACATAAATAATGAATTCCTTGAATTTAAACACCCTTTTAATTTTGTCCATTTGTGTTAAATTCGAATTCAAATTCAAATTCAATTTGGTTTTTAAAAATTGTATAAATTCTGAATTGAATTCAAAAAGAATTTGAATTTAGTTTGAATTTAGTTTACTTTTCTGAAATTCAAAAACACTGCTTCGGAAGCCTTTTTACCGCGAGCCTTTTAATCGAGACCTTGGTTGATTGTCTTTTGCATAAGAATTCGATTATCAACACGAGTTGTTCGAGCCTCTATAAGAGATGAACAGGACATCCAATTGCTTCCGCCCTGTTAGACGAATTACTGCAAAAAAACGAAAAAAATTGTTGCTGATGTTCTTAAACATTGACAAGGAGGCCTAATCCACGGACGTTGACTATACGTATAAGAGCGTTTCTGTTATATTTGTAGGAAAGATGTTGAACGGAAAGGAATTTAGCTAAATCGAGAAAAAAATATTTCAAGTGTTGAGCGCAAAAGAGGAGATGAAATGAAACGCAACAATATATAACAACACAATTATTAGATTATGCGTGTTGGCGTGTAAATGGATCGGTGACGTAATTTTGACGATGATGAAAGCGGTTTTGGACCAGTGACGCTACAAAAACGTAGCTAGTCAACGTCAGTGCGTAATAGTGTTTCGCGATGTGCTATATGCCTCAAGAACGAGATACGTAAGTACATTAGTTCTGCTTCATAGCGTGCTCTTTTTGGAATTTCAATCAAGCCCGAAAAACTTACCAGCATGCCTAAGCGTGCAAGTCCAAAATCTTTGTTAGATTTGTGTTTCGACAACGTAACAAGCAAAATTTTCGCGGGGCAATGGTGTAATTCAGAATTCGTCGAGAATGGTGATCATAAGAAACGGAGACTTGATGTTGTTAACCCCTTCGAAGACATTCGTAAGTAGTCAACTATTAATAATTCTGGTATATTTGTTCTTTGAATTATGTATAACATTCTTCTCGTATCCAATTCAACCTGTTAGCTTCGATACTCGTGGAGAATATTCTTTGTACCATCGATGATGGCATCAAAGCAGTTCACTTTTATGATGCAAGAAAGGATTGGCCAGTCTACGAGTGCTACGAAATACTATTCACTCCTGGAATTCGTATACTGCATCTCACGAAAGGAACAATCTCTCCAGAAGAAGTAGACATCCCGTATTCAGGTCTTAGAATTTCACCTGAAGGTTATTTATTAAGAGACAATACTGAAAAATTAGTCGAAGACAAAAAGATTTGCCGTCTTATTTCCCTTGCTTCCATCAAATGTCCGGTAATTACCAGAAAGCATCTTTTAGCCATTTCCGCCTCATCAGTAATTTGATTCGGACATTTATTTGAAATTGCCATTTCAGAAGCTAACAGCTTTGAAGTTGCGAGACCTGTCGGATGTGCCAGAAAAAGACTACATGAAGTTTTTGCGCGAATTTACAAAACTGCAAATATTGGACCTTTCACATTCTAGTGCAGGGAACGATTGCATGCAAATTCTCGGAACCTTTTGCAAAGACCTCAGGTAGGCTATTCATTACAACTGTTTAATCCATTCTAGTATCAACTAAAGTTTTAAAAATATATTCTTAAAGGGTATTGGATATAACATATTGTCCAGTGGCTGATGCGGGGATTAAGGGACTATGTGGTGTCGATGATTTTAAAACAGGCAATGAAAACGGATGCAAATTTATTCATACTCTGAGGATTAGTAACACCAAAATTTCCAAAATTGGAATTCGATTTGCCCTCGAAAATTTACCCGCCTTGCAATGCTTCGATTGCTGCTCCTCTGTTCAGGTTTTGGCGGAAATGCATCGAGCAGCCTTCGAGCGCAACCAATCAAATCTCCCTCATTATTCTCTGATTAATTTTAACTTTTATGTAACAGACGAATTGCCTTACGTAAATGGTAGTCTTGGGTTGGCCGCTTCTCTGTGTTATTTATCGGTTGTCAAAGTAGATATTAACATCGTAAGAAAGCTGACAGACACGGACCTACTTGGCCTATTGGTGCTTAAAAGACTTGAAGAACTCGTGATCCGAAATGTTAATAATTGTCGAAAACACTGCCGAATTACCTTTGATGGCGGTATAGCTCCCCTTCTGAAAGCTGTAGGGAAATCGCTCAAAGAGTTGGGACTTTATGAACTCGGAATTTGTGTAAATATTCGCACTATTGCCGAATTTTGCCCCGATCTGCGATTCCTTTCCCTTTGTCATAATAGTTCGTATACCTTAGCTTGGCCAGAAGAGGCGCAACCAGTTAAGATGCGTTCCGTGTTTCAGAAAATGGAGACGATCCATTTATTTGATGGAGAACACTTTTTTTGGCATCATCAAGATATTTTAGGCCCTTTTGACACGATCTCGTCCGAAATCTTATTGTTGCTTCTATCGTCACCTGTTTTAAAGGATGTTTACATTTCAAGTTGCGTAAATCTCAACGATGACATCCTACGGAAATCGGCCGATATTCACGGGTTCCATCATTTAGAGCAGTTAAAGTTGGGAAATACCATCTCTTTGACCAAGAAAGTAATCGATGACATTTTCATGAACGAAAACAACCCCCTCAAACTTGTTATCCTTGTGGATTGCGACTTGTTGCGAAATGAACATTTTGAAGAATGGCAAAAGTTAATAGATGAGAAAAAATGGGGTTTGCAAATAGAACAATGTGATCCAGATTACCCAAGCTTAAACTTTTATTGATTACACATGTCGCTTGCCCCAAAAATTGTTTCATTTGTCCAGCTATACATTTAAATGTTTTCTCACTTTGTTAAAAATAAAATGAAACTCAGTTAAAATGCATTCCTTTGTTGCCTTTTGAGGTGCGGTCCGTAATTATTTTGCCAGATGGATTTAACCAAATTAAGTGGCTTAAACGCGCTCATATTTAAATGAACGCCGGAACTTTGTCCGCTTTCTCTGAACAAGTCTTGTTCCATAAACAGTTGTACGACCGTGAAATAGCGGTAGCGCTACTGGCAATTCGTAAGGGTGTAATATTAAGTAAGAGGATGAGTTAAGATATTGAAGGGAGGGGTGAGCAAATTAAGTGAATCTAGTTGCAGTGTTGCAAAAAACTAAGGAGTGGTAGGCCTAGCAACGCGGTTCGAAACAGAAGGAAAGAAAACTGGCAGTCTAACTGAGAAGAGACGGAAGAGTAGTTACTTTTTAGTTTTTGTGCGCGCTTATTTTCGTAATTTGTCGGAAGATCAGTGTAAACTGGGGCTTACCGCTTTAATTTCTCGACTCCACAAGTTTAATTAAATCCTACCATGCCTCAAGTTAGACGTGCAAATCCATTGTCTCTGTTGGCCTTTTGCCTTGACAACGTCACGCGTATCAGTTTCATGGAAGCATACTGTCAGCAACACTGCCCTGAAAAAAACGAAGAGAATAGTGTAGCTAAGAAACGCAGACTTAATTTTGTCAACCCCTTTGAAGAGTTTCGTAAGTAGTCAACCGTCAAATTTGGCCCATTCTTGTTTTATTGTTTCTTGTCCTGTTTCTAATGTCATACACAGCCTCACTACTTTTGGAGAAAATCATCGAAACTCTCAGAAAAAAGGATCTTAACGAGACAGAAAAACGGCCAATTGAACAATATCTTGAATTACTCATTTGTTCACAGCTTCGTATTTTGCACGTGTCTTCCAGTCTCATCAAATCCTACAGGGCTGCTGGCCGCAAGAGCTATCGCTATATGCTGCGCTGCGAGCGGCGACGGGGAAGGATACAACTAATCACCATGGATAGGTCACCAAGGAAAAGGATAGCTCACCTAATTTCTCTGGCTTCTTTCCATTGTCCGGTACGTATAAAGTTAACTTGCTAGCATGTCCACGCTAGTTTCATCGTACAACTCGCGTTTCTTTCTCCGATTGCAGCGGTTGGAAATTTTGAAACTGATGGGTTTAGATGCACTGACCGAGGACGTCTATCTAAACTTTATTCCAAGTTTCGGAAATCTGAAAATTTTGGACGTGTCTAATACTAAAACTGGAGACCTTTGTTTACACTTACTTGGAACGTCTTGTAAAGATTTAAGGTAAGCCTACATTGACTACCTTCATTACTATTTTGTAGAACTATTATTATTAAATTTTTATTTGTAAGGGAGCTGGATATTACAAAGTGCCAGGCCGTGACAGATGATGGGATTCAAGGATTATGCGTCAGTGCCGATTGTTCCGGGTTCTACAGTGAAAAAGTGGGACGGTGCAAATCCATTAATAAGCTAATGATTCGGGGCACTAAAATAACGCACCTAGGAAGTCAAATGGCGCTTCAAAATTTACCCCATCTGACGTTGTTTGATTGTGAGTTTTCTGCCCAAGTTTTGGCGAAAATGCATCAAGCGGCATTTCAGCGCGGTCAATCGGAGTTACCAAAGTTTTCGTTGATTGCTTTGTACCATCATGCTACAGACGAGCTTCCCTATGTGAGTGGTAGTCTAAAGTTGGCAGCATCCCTTTGTCATTCAACGATCGTCAAGTTGGAAGTAGACATCGTACCTGGATTGACGGACACGGACTTACTTGGTTTAATGGTGCTGAAGGGACTTCGGGAACTCAGCATTAAAGGACGCTGTGACGAAAATAGGGTAGAAATAAGCTTTGATGATGGAATTGCTCCCGTTTTAAAAAGTGTTGGAGGCTCGTTGAACTCTCTAATGCTGAATAATCTTTATATTTGCATAAATCTTCACACCATAGCCGAGTTCTGCTCTGAGCTCCGATTACTTTTTCTCACGGACAACGACTCATATATGCTGCCGACAAACTTTCTGTTGAGGCCGTCTTATACATGTTTTGAGAAACTCGAAAGAATGCACCTAGAACGCTCTTCATATTTCTTGATGGCTTTTGAGGGGATTAACGAAACTGAGCACGTGGACTTGATCTCGACTGATATGTTGTTCTTACTTTTGTCATCACCTTTCCTGAAAAGTGTTGTTATCGAAAGTTACACTTGCCTAACCGATAACCTTCTACGCGAAGCCGCAAATCTTCATGGCTTTCCGAACCTACAGTATCTTGCATTACGTAATTGCAGCTCTGTGACTAAGGAAGGGATCGATGTTTTTCTTAATGAAAAAAATCCGCTTAGGAGGATCACACTTTCATACTGCGAATCTTTGACGGAAGAGAACTTTAAAGAATGGAATGAGAAAATCCAGGACAAAAAATGGGATATGTTCATTGGTCAATAATAGACTCCCCTTTGAGGACATTCATAAGTTAGCCAATTATTACAAAATTTGGTACACGTGTCCCTTGGATAATGTATAACAATAAAAATATTGTCGTTTGCAATTCAACCTGTTAGCATCAAATGTACAGTAATTTCCAGAAAGCCTCATTTGGTCACTTGCGCACTTTCAATAATTTGACTCGAAAATTTATTTGAAATTACCATAGAAGCTAAAAGCTTTGAAGTTGCAAGGCTTATCGAATGTACCAGGAAGGTTCTTTTTCGCGAATTTACAAAACTGCAAAGATCGAACATTTCATATTCTAGTATTGGCACGAGAGGTCGTCGAATTTTTGACCCCCTGCGAGTAAAAGTATCGACTTAAACCCCAAACTGGCTATCTATTCCGAAAAGTCGGTCGCGCGCGCCCTCCAGGTTTTTACCCATCCAACGAGGTAGACTAGTTGGATCGTTTCTATCGAAAGGATCGTTCAACACAGCGCTCTTTTCTAGCGTCGTCTGTACTTTTCGGATCGACCATTACCAGTAATCCTCGCTACTACTACTCCTCCTACCAGTGTGACGCCATTGTGCCCAGGACTAACAAAACGTTGATTTCTTTTTCTTTCTCTGTGCCTGTGTTTTAGATTATATTCAACATGGTAGACGATGGGAGGAAAGTGGAGCAACATTCGAGCAAAGTGGTTACAGAAAGGCTGACCACAACGGCCAACACTAATAGTTTCGAGCTGGAGATTAACTTGAGCGACCGACAGACGATCCGCAAACGTCACCGCAGCTCATCGCCTGCAAACAACAGCGATTCGTCGTCAACACACGGATCGACTCGATCGTCGAGCTGCCACCAGTCAACCAGCGCCGATGGCACTCGAGCCTCTTCACTCAAACGTAGCCGCAAACAAATACACCAACGACGCCGTGCAGATGAAGAGAGCGAAGAATCCTCAGTACAACCAGATACTCCTCCGCCCCCTTCTAATGGTGATATACCTTCATTTGATTGCCCTTCCCCCTAACGACAATTTGGCATGGCTGACTAATGGCTTTTGGAATGTTTTTCGCTAGTAGGGACTCCAGCCAAGAGGAATGGACACGAAGATGACTGGCACATAGGTGGCAAGAAAGTTCGAATTGTTTCTGGAGGGTTGTCAACTGATTCTGTGACCATCACCGGAAGGCGCAGCAAAACATCGTGCGGGACGATTTCGCAGAGCGATCTCCTATTTGTGGATGTGAATAGGGATGAGGAATCACCAAGACCAAAATCAGAAGCCCAAATTCGCGATCCATCTGGAAGCTCGCCGGAATCTCCAGTGGATGAAGAAGCCAAGATGGAACTAAATAACAAATTGGAGGCCCAAGACGGAGCTACCACTAATAGCAACATCGTCAAGCGGCTTACACGAGATGTAATCCTTTTTCCTTTTCTTTCTTTTAAAACTAATAAACCTTTTTATAAATATTTTAGGAACTGGAGCGTCTGGCGTTGGAACAAATGTGTGTATCCATTCGTGAACGTGGCATCGCTGGGGAATTGGAACGGAAACTAGAAGCGGCCGATGCCCAACTCAACCAATACCGTCGCCGTTCCGAAGCTCTTCACAAGCAGGTATTTCGATTTAAAATTGATTAAACTTTTTATTGCTTCTATAATAATAATGTATAGCTCGATAGGTTTCGGATTTGAAGCTTGAGGTGCGTAGATTTGCCAGGCAATCTAAGTATTGCAATCAACCCGTCGCTCCGCCTATCAAAACGACGCGCTCTGTTGGTTTGCAAATCAATTTGGTTTCCCATCCGAGTGTCACAAGTCAGGTAGGAAAACAGTTTTCGGCCGGTCGGTCAGAATGTAAATCATTGTTTTATGCATATTTATGAAGAGACCACCCGTCTCCGAGCCTAAGCCAAACGTGACGATTACTCCGGTTGTGACCATGAAGAAGACCCCGTCGATTACCAATTCGTCACCAACGACTTCAAACGGAGCAACGACTACTATTATCTCTCCAACTGGTAATTTGAGAAATCTAGCTCGAGTGCCAATTCCGCCCAGCTTCACGATGCAGTCTCCGGGTATTGCTTCGTACGTGCCACAGCAGACTGTTCCACGATACAGAACTGCTCCTCAGAGACGATCGAATGAAGCACCGGCTTCAGCTAAGATTGCCACCTATGTCAATATTGGAGGCGTCAAGTCGTTGCCCAATAGCAACGTGGCCAGCAAATTGCAGAGCAATTCGGTCAACATTACACCCGTAATTCCTTCAGGCGCCAACCAACGACCTCAGGGGAATCCTTATTCAAAAACGGTGGCCGCTATGCTTGTCCGAGCTCGATCAGCTACTGCTGGGGATTCGGGCTCGTCATCGGCGGTTCCACAACAACAACCAGCATGTGTTCCTATGGCTCGTTGGTCCAAAGTGCCAGCCTCTAGGGCCACCACGGTCAAAAAAGTTACAGTTCCCAGCCGTCTCCCCAACGTCATTGATCTTGCTGATAAAGATTTAGAAAAAGAAAGAGCAGTTGCGGGCGCCGGACGACCTTTTGTCCCTAGACCAATGCCCAAGCAAACGTAACTTGTTATCTTCTGATCTATTTCCCAGTTTTAAAATTTATCAATCGATTATTTTCATGCCTACAGTTCCACCACTGCTAGTGGGTTCGTGCCTAAGGGAATTGTTCGCCGAGTTGCACTGAAATCCACCACGTTGAACGGCCGCAATCCGTTGACGACAAACAAGTCACCCAACAATCACACTAAATCTGCTACTGTTCTGACGCATCCGGCTCCTCTTCCAGCCGCTCCAGTCGGCATAAGTAACCCGTCTTGGAAGGCGATTGCGCCCAAGCCATCACTCGATATCAAACATGTTGCTAACGGTAATTGATGACAAATTGGTTTTCTCTTGAAACTCCCTCATCAACCATTCTCTATTTTGCAGGCATTGTTCTATCTTGGAATATGCAAGGAAACTTGTCTCATCACGCAGATATTGCTTCATATCAAGTGTTTGCTTATCAAGAAGGGTCGGATCCGCCAACAGACAACGGAAGTGTTTGGAAGAGAGTTGGAGAGGTCAAAGCTCTTCCTCTGCCTATGGTGTGCACTCTAACTCAGGTAATTTTCAAGATGAGAGACTTGTAAAAACTTTGGCTAACCTAGCTTACTTTCCGTTTAATCAAAAGTTCCTCGAGGGTCATCGTTACCATTTTGCTGTGCGAGCCATGGATGTCCACGGTCGTGCCGGGCCGTACAGTGAACCGGGGACGACCGTTTTGTCTTAGTTGAAAGTTTGTTTCGAAGACAATTTATGGCTTTAAAAAACCATTCGATTGTATTGAAACTCGTATTATTCTAGTACTTACTTACTAACTTAATTACAAACTGTGTTATCTGTATGTGTCTTCTGTACATATTATCTTAGAAATTAAATGTCGATATTAACAAATTAACCGATATTGTTTTAAACGATTATTTATTGAAATTTAAGAATTTCGATGCATAAAAAGACGAATTAAACTTGCAACAATTACAGCACCCGATCTTTTCAGAAGGCAAATGAACTTCTTATTTTAAGGCGACTTGTGATTTTGAACTTGGATGTCTTCGTTTAAGAAATGACTATACAGTATGACGGGCCTATTCGTTTCTTCTAAGTCAAATTTTTCAACCGGATCGAGCAACTGCTTCGTTAAAAGCGCGGTAGAACTCCATTTTAGCTGCGTGAACTTCGGGTGTGTCCTGGACAGGCTGCGGTGCTCCCCAGACCAACTGAGGCTGCACCAAGGGAGGCAGAGATGAGACGACTCCGTTGCGAGCGGCGGCGGCCTGGTGTGCGCGGTAGTGTTCGAGTTTAGCGGCCCAAACATCAGGTGTGTCTTGAATAGCAGCAACCGGTTGAGCAACGACTACCTGAGGAAGTGGCTGATGGAAGGCAACAACTGGTGCAGGCCTGGCGGCAGCGTGGGCGGCAAGGTGAGCAGCACGAGCGGCGGCCACTTCGGCCGTTTCTTGCACTGGTGGCTGGAGAGCAGTGAATGGGTAGTATTTAAAAGGGTCGTAGTTCCAGCCAGGAGGGAAAGCCGAGACAGTACAAGCCATCAAGACGACAACGGCGGCCACCTGGTTACAAAATTTGGATTTGAAAAGTGTTCAAAAATGGATATTAAAATCATTTGGAAGTGTGTAAAGCTTACAAAGGTCTTCATGTCGATTCGCTTATTGAATGCTGTTGCACAGGAGAGAGAAGAGAGTGGATTGCTTTTCGTGGCACATGGAAGGGCTTTTATATTCCATGATACAGCCGGTAGACTTCTGGGAAGGTCGCGGATGAAAATTCGAAGTCTTCCGCGTTATAATAGTACATCAAAATTCAATGAACCGAGTCACCACACCCTTTTATCGATGCATTTCCTTATCCGTAAGGAACTAGAATCTGTAGAATACTTTGGTCCCGTCGGCCTTCACAAAGAAAGGACGTCCGTAACGGGGTCCAGCAGGGCCACACCTTTTCCTTAGGCTGAAATTCAGTTCACTCTATTTACTTCGGAAGCCTTTTTAGCAAGACCGGCAGGACAATCGAGACCTTGGTTGACCGTCTTTTACATAATAATTTGATTATCAACACCAGTTGCTAAAGGCTCTATAAGAGATTAAACAACAGGACATCAATTTGCTTCCGCCCTGTTTGATGAACTACTGCAAAAAGCGAAAAAAAGTTGTAGCTGATTTTTTTGAACATTGGCAAATAGGCCTGCGTAATCAATCAACAGGAAATCAATAACATTGACAAGGAATTTCATTCACGTTTATCTGTGGATATGGGTAGGTACATATCATGTTTCTCTGTTTATGGGTTGTTATGCAAGATGATATCGGTGAAATCGAGGAAAAATTATTTCAAGAGTTGAGCGCAAAAAGAGGACAAGAAATGAAACGCAGTAATAACAACAACACATGGTGTTAACGTATCGGCGACGTAACTTTGACGATGGTGTAATAACGTTTTTGGACCAGTGACGCTTAAACAACGTAGCTGGTCAACGACAGAAATCAGAAGCCTTGATAGTGTTTGGCGATGTGCTGTTTGCCTCAAGAGAGAGATACATATAAGTACATCTGCTTCATTAGCGTGCTCTTTTCGGAATTTCAATTAAGCCCGAAAAACTTACCAGCATGCCTAAGCGTGCGAGTCCAAAATCTTTGTTGAATCTGTGTTTCGACAATGTAACAAGCAAATGTTTCACGGGGCTTTGGTGTAATCAAAATTCGTCGAGAATGGTGATCATAAGAAACGGAGACTTAATGTTATTAACCCCTTTGAGGACATTCGTAAGTAGCCAACTATTAAATTGGTACATTTGTCCTTTGAATTATGTTTTAACAATGTTGTCGTATGCAATTTGATTAACCTGTTAGCTTCGACCCTTGTGGAGAATATGCTTTCTATCATCGATGCTGGACTGGGAATCGGAAGAGATTCCTGTTTTATAAAAACCAGATATTGGCCAGACGACCAGTATTATGAAATACTAATCAATCCTAGAATTCGTATTTTGCATCTCACGAAAGGAAAAGCTGTCGTCGCGTATTCAAGTAAAAGTTGTTCATTTAAGGAGTTTTTAAGACGAAATGAAGAAATAATAAGACTCGAGGCCGAAAAAATTTGCCGTCTTATTTCCCTTGCTTCCATCAAATGTCCGGTAATATTACCGAAAAGCATCTTTTGGCTATTTTCGCCTCATCAAAAATTTGATTCGAACATTTATTTGAAATTACCATTACAGAACCTAAAAGCTTTGAAGTTGCAAGGCCTGTCGAATGTACCAGAAAAAGACTACATAAAGTTTTTTCGTGAATTTACAAAACTGCAAATATTGGACATTTCACATTCTAGTGCAGAGAACGATTGCATGCAAGTTCTTGGAATCTTTTGCAAAGATCTCAGGTATATATTACAATTGTTTAATCCATTCCAGTATCAACTAAACTTTCAAATAACTATTTTTAAAGGGTATTGGATGTAACATCTTGTCCGGTGACGGATGCGGGGATTAAAGGACTATGCGGTGTCATCGATGATTTTAAAACAGGCAATAAAAATGGATGCAAATCCATGCACACACTGAGGATTAGCCACACCAAAATTTCCAAAATTGGAATTCGATTTGCCCTCGAAAATTTACCCGCCTTGCAATGCTTCGATTGTTCCTCTACTGTTCAGGTTTTGGCGGAAATGCATCGAGCAGCCTTCGAGCGCGACCAATCAAATCTCCCTCATTATTCTCTGATTACTTTAAACTTGTATTCAACAGACGAATCGCCCTACCTAAATGGTAGTCTTGCGTTAGCCGCCTCTCTTTGCTATTTATCGGTTGTCAAAGTAGATATAAGCATCGCAGAGGAACTGACAGACACCGACCTATTTGGCCTATTGGTGCTTAAAAGACTTGAAAAACTCGTGATCCGAAATGTCATGCGTCGGAATCGGTGCCGAATAACGTTTGATGGCGGAATAGCTCCCGTTCTGAAAGCTGTAGGGAAATCGCTCAAAGAGTTGAGACTTGATGAGCTCGAAATTTGTGTAAACATTCGCACCATTGCCGAATTTTGCCCTGATCTACGATTCCTTTCCCTTTTTGGTAATAGGTCGTATACCTTAGCTTGGCCAGAAGAGGCGCAACCAGTTAAGATGCGTTCCGTGTTTCAGAAAATGGAGACGATCCATTTGTTTGATGAAGAACACTTTATTTTGCGTTATCAAGAATTTGATGAAGACCCTTTTGACCTAATCTCGTCCGAAATCTTATTGTTGCTTCTATCGTCACCTGTTTTGAAGGATGTTTCCATTTCAAGTTGTATAAATCTCAGCGATGACATTCTACGGAAATCCGCCGATCTTCATGGGTTCTATCATTTAGAGCAGTTAAAGTTGATGGGAAATACCACCTCTTTGACCAAGCAAGCAATCGATGACATTTTTATGAAAGAAAACAACTCCCTCAAACGTATTTTTCTTGTGGATTGCGACTTTTTTAGAAATGAACATTTTGAAGAATGGCAAAAGTTAATAGATGAGAAAAAATGGGATTTATCTATAGAGCAACATGATCCATATTATGAAAGCTTTTTGTTTTGATTGCACACTTTTTTTGTCCGAAACTGTTTCTTTTGTCCAGTTACTTCAATGTTTGCCGAAAATAAAAAGAAACTCAGTTAATATAAATCTATGTGCTGTAGTCGTCTTCTTGTGAGGAGTGATCCGTATTTATTATGCCTGATCGAATTTAACTGGTTTACAGCGCTCAAATCAATAAACGCCGGAACTTTACCCGCTTTGCCTGAACAAGTCTGTGGCACAATTGCTTGCACGACCGTAAACAGTGCTAGCGCTACTGGCATTTGTAATAAGGACGTAGTGAGTATAAAAGGAAGAGTTGAAATGTTTAAGGGAGGGGTGAGCAAATAATTACAGCGGTTACAGTGTTGCAAAAAACCAATGGGTGGTAACGATGCGGTCAGAGCGGTTCGAAACAAAAAAGTAAATGTACAGTATAACGGTAGTCCGCGGCAGTCTGTTGTCTAAGTTTGGACAGACGGGAGAGAAGTTACTTTATAGTTCTGTGCTGCTCCTGATCCCACCATGCCTCAAGTTCGACGTGCAAGTCCAATGTCTTTGTTGGCCTTGTGCCTCGACAACGTCACGCGTATCAGTTTCATGGAAGCATACTGTCAGCAACACTGCTCTGAAAAAAATGAAGAAAATGGTGTAGCTAAGAAACGCAGACTTAATTTTGTCAACCCCTTTGAAGAATTTCGTAAGTAGTCAACTGCTATTTTAGTCCAACTCATCTTGACACTCTTAATTAATATTTCCTTGTCCTGTTCCTGAATTTCATACAAAGCCTCACTACTTTTGGAGAAAATCATTGAAACTCTCAGAAAAAAGGATCTCGACGAGACAGAAAAACGACCAATTGAAAAATATCTTGATCTACTCATTACTCCACAGCTTCGTATTTTGCACCTATCTTCCAGTCTCATCAAAGTCTGGGGCCGCATGAGCTTCCTCTATCGACAGCGCTATAGGACAAAAAGGCTAGGTCATCTCATTTCTATGGCTTCCATCCATTGTCCGGTACGTATAAAGTTAACTTGCTAGCATGTCTACGCTTTTTTCATAGTATTCATGTTCCTTTCTCGGAATTGCAGCATTTGGAAATTTTGAAATTCAAGTCTTTTAATGATGTGTCAGCAGACGTCTACCAGAATTTCATGCCAAGGTTCGGAAATCTGCAAATATTGGACGTATCATATACTAATGTTGGAGACCATTGCTTGGACTTACTTGGAACCTATTGTAAAGATTTAAGGTAAAGCGCACAATACTTCCATTATTCATTTTTTCCTAAACTTGTTATTAAAATTTTCTAATTTCTGTTTGTAAGGGAGTTGAATATTACTAATTGCCCAGTGACAGACGCTGGGATTCAAGGATTGTGCGTCAGCGTCAATGACTTGGAAACTTTATACAATGAAAAAGTAGGACAGTGCAAGTCTGTTGAAAAGCTATTTATTCAGGGCACTAAAATTACGCACCTAGGAAGTCAAACTGCGCTTCAAAATTTACCCCATCTGACGTTGTTTGATTGCGGGTTTTCTGCCCAACTTTTGGCGAAAATGCATCGAGAGGGATCCGAACGCGATCCGTCGGAGTTTCCCAAGTTTTCGTTGATTGCTTTGTACCATCACGCTACAAACGAGCTTCCGTATGTGAGTGGTAGTCTAAAAATGGCTGCATCTCTTTGTCATTCAACGGTCGTCAAGTTGGAAATAGACCTTGTAGCTGGGTTGACGGACACGGATCTACTTGGCTTACTGGTACTTAAAGAACTGAAGGAACTCAAACTTCAGGGATGCTCTGATGGGAACTTGGTAAGCTTTGACGGTGGTGTAGCTCCTGTTTTTAAAATTCTTGGAAATTCGTTAAACTCTCTAATACTTACCCATCTTGATGTATGCATAAATCTTCCCATCATCGCCGAGTACTGCTCTGAGCTCCGATCACTTTTTCTCACGAATAACGAATGTTATACGCTGCCTGAAAATTTTCATGTGGCCGAAACCTATTCCCATTTTAAGAAACTCGAAATAATGCACCTGGAACGCTATCCATTTTTCCTGATGGCTTTTGAGGCTTTCCACGATTTTGAGCATGAGGATTTGATCTCGACCGACATGTTGTTCTTGCTTTTGTCATCACCTTTCCTTAAAAATGTTTCCATTGAAAGTTACACGTGTCTAACCGATAACCTTCTATACGATGTCGCAAAAACTCATGGCTTTCAGAACCTAGAGACGATTTCATTTCGTTATTGCAGCTCCGTGACTAAGGAAGGGATCGATATTTTAATGAATGAAAACAATCCGCTTAGAAAGATCACACTTACTGATTGCGATTTGCTGACAGAAGAGAACTTTGAAGAATGGAACAAGAAAATCAAGGACAAAAATTTGGATTTGTTGATTGATCGATATTCACTACCATTTCTTTATTAATTTGTTTAACTAAATCTGTTTTCCCTGTCGTTTTGGATTCAGTTTCAAGGATTTCTACTGTTTATTAATTTGAACGTGATGTTAACAGAAATAAACAAACTCGGATATGAAACATTTTAATCTTAGTACTAGGTCCAAAGACAAAATTTCTTCTAGTACCTTATTTGTTAGCTTAATTATAATAAAAGTATAACAGTTCTTAAGGCAGCAAAGGGTACCTACGAAACCGTTGTTTTTGTTGTATCGAATGCTAGAGACTATTCTAATTTTTCCCGGGTTTAGGGACCGGAACGGTCAAAACTTGGTACCATTGTGACTCAAATTAAAACTTGACAGATAAGTGGGAACAGAACATACTGGGGACGGATTGACTACGATGGCGGTTGATCCGTAGAAAAATAAGTGCAGTAAGACCAACAGAGTTGCATTTCATAAATTATCAGATGGTGAAATTTTAAAATAGATAAATAAAGCGCGGCCGGACGAGATTTACAGGTTTATTATTATCATCATCATCATCGATTATTACGGTAACGCTCATTGATAAATAAACAGCATTTATCTTTTCAGTTCACATTATCAAGGAGGGATGGGAAACGTGAAAAATCGTACCATTCAATGTTGTAAGCGCAAACGCTGCAGCGACTCGTTTTTAAAATGTCAATTTCTTTTTTCCAGCTTAGCTATGTGACCGTAGTTATTGGAGTGCTTTCCGGGCAGGTAACTCCACAAGGACTGGATTTCAACCTCCATGTGTGTACTAGCCCTGGTAACTGTCAGGTGGAACCGACAATTTTAGTAGCCGACTATTCTTATTCTTGCGCCGATCAAGTGTCGTGCAATGAGGTAACACGTCATTCTCATTCTCGTACAACAAAAAATCTACATCTACGTTGTTTTAGACGCTTGCTCAAGAAGATTATGCTACCGTTTTAGGTGTAACGACCGATGGAGATTATATAACGTTCGATGTGCCAAAGGGAGGTTCCAGAGTGTTTGTTACTAGTGGCGATCAGTGAGTCATAAAAAAAGTGTAGTCTAAAAAGTTTAAATGTTCAATCTTAATTGGATTAATATTACAGATATCGTATGTTTTACCTCCTCAATCATGAAGTCTCCTTCGACGTTGACTTGTCCGCAGTTGGATGCGGTATGAATGCTGCCATAGATTTGACGGGGATGCCGGCCGATGGTGGCCAAGCCGATTACGGTTACGCTGGAGCTCAGTACGGGACGGGTTTTTGTGATGGCCAAGACGATCCGCCAAATTGTTTGGAAATGGATATTTTAGAGTCTAATAGTCTGGCTATCATGTACACAGCCCATCCTTGCAACGGCACAAAGTGCAGTAGTTATGGTTGTGGACTTAATCCTTATCCGCTCGGTCGCCAAGACTTTTACGGCCGCGGATCCAACTATACGATTGATACAACAAAACCGTTTACAGTAGTGACCCGCTTTATCACCATCGACGGAACTGACAATGGAGATCTCAAAGAAATTCAACAAGATTACGTTCAGGACGGCCAGATGATTTCGTCACCACAGGTAAATTCACAGCCGCCGGCCGTTGTTCCAACAAGTTTAAAAGCTTTTGCACTTGAATTGATTACAGGTTGATGGAGGTTTCTCGTCCGTCTCTGACGAATTTTGTGATTATCACTACAAACCTACGTTACCGCCGGGATATGAAGATTACTTCCATGGAATCACCGCCGGAATGTCGCCAGGAATGAGGAAAGGAATGGTTTTGATTTTGTCCCTATGGGGGGATCAAGAAGATACTTATATGTGGTGGTTGGACAAGGAACCGTATGGACCTTGTCCGATATATAGTAATCCTAACCCAGTGGTTACCTACTCAAACGTAAGGTTTGGCCCAATTGGATCCACTGCGTAAGCAAAAATGCCATCCATGGGCTACCTACGACGAAACCTACATCAATAATACACAATAATACACGTATGGTCCCTCCCCCCCACCGGTACCCCAGATTATGCTTGCGTAACAACGTCTAAGTTTTTTCCTCCATGGCATGCATATCGTAAATAGTTTATAGTAATCCTTTAACATTTTGTCCGATTCGCGCATGGAGTCGAATATATAAATGGAAAAGCCCGTTTCGAAAGACTTTTTAATATTTTTTCAAGCGAACTACTAGGCGCGCTCGTATAGCAGTCATGTAGTTAATAAGGCTTGTCACGCTGGTATCATCACGTGATTGTAATACAGTAAAAAAAAATCTAACTTGAACGTGTACGTGTTATACGTCCAGTCTCCCAACACCAAAGATTGCAACTCGTCAGTAATTGGGACAGTATAGTCTACGTGTCGATGCGGTTAGCATCATGTCCAAGTCACTAGGTTTCATTAACAGCATAGCTAGTGCGACCATTTTGATCTCACAGCTGGTGTTGGTGTCCGGCCTAGCCCGGCCTGAAGATTCGGCGCGAAAACTCTTGTTTGCTGATGATTTCGAATCTCTTGAAAGATGGGAACATGTTGTCACTGCATATCGAATGGATGAAAACCAATTTCAATACTATTCAAATCGACCTGAGAACAGGTAGGCTGGGAATCTCTGTACTGTAAAAAAAACTCAGTTAATTGGAAATCGGTTTCATTATTGCTACTTGTGCACGCAGCTTCGTCAAAGACGGAAAACTGTTCATTAAACCGACATTGACAAGTGATCGTTTTGGGGAAAAGTTTCTTCACAGTGGCAAATACAACTTGAAGAAAGAGGGTTGCAATATTGCCTTAGGTGCTGGATGCATTCTGTACGTATTAGGCTTACATACCTATTTATTTGCAAAAACCGACAAAATTGTTTAAAACCCATATATTTCTATTATTGACCTCAGTAAAGCGGGCAAAGATATAGCTAATCCAATTCAATCTGCGGCTCTAGTGACGAAATCATCATTTAGTTTCACTTACGGGACTCTTGAAATTCGAGCGAAAATGCCTCGAGGTGATTGGCTGTGGCCAGGTATTATTCGCTTCGACAAATTTTGTCTCACTGAATTTTGTCTCATTTTAACTCACTGAAATTTTGTTTGGTTAAACTTGCAAGAAATTTCATTAATGCCGACCAAAAATGTTTACGGCGACTGGCCACGATCGGGTTACATCAGTTTGGTAGAATTAAGAGGCAACAACGACTTTTCTTGTTCGGGAAAGTCAATGGGCAATGGGGTGATGGAGTCATCGCTGGAATGGGGTCTCAGTGACGACCAAAGCAACACGAGATCTTTAACATGGACTAAGTAGCATATCCGCTTGCAATTATGAGGAAAAATTAGATTTATGAATGTCTGAATAGGGAGATGTCAGACGGCACTAGTTTTCCTTCCGACTTCCGAACCTACCGATTGGAATGGAATCCAACTAATATTCATTCGTTTGTCGATGACGAACTGGTGGGTTCAATTGAGTCATCCGAAGGCGGATTCTGGGAAATATCTAAATTTAACAGCACAAATAATCCTTGGATTAACGGCACGGCAATGGCCCCCTTTGACCAAAAAGTACGTAAATCTTTTTTTTTTTTTACGAAGAATAAAATTAAAGCTTGAATAGTTTTTTATCGCGATAAATGTGGCGGTCGGTGGGTCATTCTTTCCGGACGACTGTGAGAATGTACCGTACCCGAAACCATGGAACAACTCCTCCCCGGCTACCTCAATGAGTTCTTTTTGGGAAAAGAAGGACCAGTGGTATCCTACATGGTCTCAGTCCTCCGCCGATGATTCAGCACTCCAGATTGATTACGTTCGTGTCTTCTCCAATGAAAAATAAACCGACGCTATACTATATATCCTCGAGTAAATTACCACACATGTGTTTGATTATCTTATTTCTTAGGTTTCTGTTACGGTAAACTGTACTGTAGGGATTTTATTATTTCACTCATCTATATTATATACGCGAACCTTATTAGCTCATTTACCAAGAACGTTATCAACCTATAGGTATTACCGCTAAGCTTAGCTGGAGTTAAATTAGAACATTGCCTAGTAAAAAAGGATTGCATTATTTGGATCTAGGCTCGAGGATCTGGGCGACGGCGTACGAGTCGCTGAGGGAAAGTTTTGTCGAGGTAAGCTACCGCTATGTCATGATCTTCGACGGAATTTGTTCCACGTGACAAATTTCGTAATGTAAGCAAATGCGTCACGTCACGTCACGTCGCACTGGACAACTCGTGAGAACCTATGTCACGTTTGCGCCTTGGGAATCCATTACAAATAACCTAGACATCAGTATACACCATACAGTGCCTTGTCATTGCGCGTATCATTGTTTGGCACGCAAGTTTGAGCTTTAGTAAACCACGGTACTTCATTACTTAGTCAACTTCGTCAACACGCAGAAAGCATTGGTATTGGTAGAGTTTATTATAACAAATGGCGAGTGCAAACAGTTTATTGTTATCTTTTTGAAACGTGATGAATCCGTTATATCTCCTCAGTTAAAAGTGATGAAACTCAATTACAATATATACCGAGAAAGAAATGAAAGTTTTAATGGTAAAAAATACCAACACGGAAAAGGAGATCCAACAAATGGGTGTGTTCCAGTACAAAAACAAAAACATTCATTAAATTTGAGAAAATATGGATCCAAGTCCAAGTAGTTAAATATCTTGTCGATGTTTAGCGTATGGGGAAAGAAAATGCGATTAGAGTATTTAGTTTAGTATGTTCCATCAAAAACTTATTGTCCATCAACTTCCACATGAGCTCAATCCAAAACGCGAAAATAGAATAGATAATACTTGCTTTGGTCCCAATTTGAAGCTCTTGATCAGTCGATCTCCTCTACGCGTTCTATGAATATTTTTTTGATGTTTGGCTTTTGAGGAAAGATAGTGCGATTAGAGTATGGAGTATGTTTCATCAGCATTTTCTCGTCTATCAACTTCCGAACAAACTTCATCCTAAAAGCTAGATTACGCAAAGTCGTACTTGGTCCCAATTTAAAGCTCTTGATCTCCTCTATGTGTTCTATGAATATCTTTTTGATGTTTGGGTTTTGAGGAAAGATAGGGCGGTAAGAGTATGGAGTATGTTTCATCAGCATTTTCTCGTCTATCAACTTCCGAACAAACTTCATCCTAAACGCTAGATTACGCAAGGTCATACTTGGTCCCAATTAAAAGCTCTTGATCTTCTCTATGTGTTCTATGAATATCTTTTTGATGTTTGGGTTTTGAGGAAAGATAGGGCGATAAGAGTATGGAGTATGTTTCATCAGCATTTTCTCGTCTATCAACTTCCGAACAAACTTCATCCTGAACGCTAGATTACGCAAGGTCGTACTTGGTCCCAATTTAAAGCTCTTGATCTTCTCTTTGTGTTCTTTGAATATCTTTTTGATGTTTGGCTTTTGAGGAAACATAGGGCGGTAAGTGTATGGAGTATGTTTCATCAGCATTTTCTCGTCTATCAACTTCCGAACAAACTTCATCCTAAACGCTAGATTACGCAAGGTCATACTTGGTCCCAATTGAAAGCTCGTGATCTTCTCTATGTGTTCTATGAATATCTTTTTGATGTTTGGCTTTTGAGGAAAGATAGGGCGATAAGAGTATGGAGTATGTTTCATCAGCATTTTCTCGTCTATCAACTTCCGAACAAACTTCATCCTAAAAGCTAGATTACTTAAGGTCGTACTTGGTCCCAATTTAAAGCTCTTGATATCCTCTATGTGTTCTATGAATATCTTTTTGATGTTTGGCTTTTGAGGAAAGATAGGGCGATTACAGTATGGAGTATGTTTCATCAGCATTTTCTCGTATATCAACTTCCTAACAAACTTCATCTTAAACGCTAGATTACGAAATGTCGTACTTGGTCCCAATTTAAAGCTCTTGATCTCCTCTATGTGTTCTATGAATATCTTTTTGATGTTTGGCTTTTAAGGAAAGATAGGGAGATTAGAGTATGGAGTATGTTTCATCAGCATTTTCTCGTATATCAACTTTCGAACAAACTTCATCCTAAACGCTAGATTACGAAAGGTGGTACTTAGTCCCAATTTAAAGCTCTTGATCTCCTCTATGTGTTCTATGAATATCTTTTTGATGTTTGGGTTTTGAGGAAAGATAGGGCGACAAGAGTATGGAGTATGTTTCATCAGCATTTTCTCGTCTATCAACTTCCGAACAAACTTCATCCTAAAAGCTAGAATACGCAAGGTCGTACTTGGTTACAATTTAAAGCTCTTGATCTCCTCTATGTGTTCTATGAATATCTTTTTGATGTTTGGGTTTTGAGGAAAGATAGGGCGATAAGAGTATGGAGTATGTTTCATCAGCATTTTCTCGTCTATCAACTTCCGAACAAACTTCATCCTAAAAGCTAGATTACGCAAGGTCGTACTTGGTTACAATTTAAAGCTCTTGATCTGATGTTTGGGTTTTGAGGAAAGATAGGGCGATAAGAGTATGGAGTATGTTTCATCAGCATTTTCTCGTCTATCAACTTCCGAACAAACTTCATCCTAAAAGCTAGATTACGCAAGGTCGTACTTGGTCCCAATTAAAAGCTCTTGATCTTCTCTTTGTGTTCTATGAATATCTTTTTGATGTTTGGCTTTTGAGGAAAGATAGGGCGATTAGAGTATGGAGTATGTTTCATCAGCATTTTCTCGTCTATCAACTTCCGAACAAACTTCATCCTAAACGCTAGATTACGCAAGGTCGTACTTGGTTACAATTTAAATCTCTTGATCTCCTCTATGTGTTCTATGAATATCTTTTTGATGTTTGGGTTTTGAGGAAAGATAGGGCGATAAGAGTATGGAGTATGTTTCATCAGCATTTTCTCGTCTATCAACTTCCGAACAAACTTCATCCTAAAAGCTAGATTACGCAAGGTCGTACTTGGTCCCAATTAAAAGCTCTTGATCTTCTCTATGTGTTCTATGAATATCTTTTTGATGTTTGGGTTTTGAGGAAAGATAGGGCGATAAGAGTATGGAGTATGTTTCATCAGCATTTTCTCGTCTATCAACTTCCGAACAAACTTCATCCTAAAAGCTAGATTACTTAAGGTCGTACTTGGTCCCAATTTAAAGCTCTTGATATCCTCTATGTGTTCTATGAATATCTTTTTGATGTTTGGCTTTTGAGGAAAGATAGGGCGATTACAGTATGGAGTATGTTTCATCAGCATTTTCTCGTATATCAACTTCCTAACAAACTTCATCTTAAACGCTAGATTACGAAATGTCGTACTTGGTCCCAATTTAAAGCTCTTGATCTCCTCTATGTGTTCTATGAATATCTTTTTGATGTTTGGCTTTTAAGGAAAGATAGGGCGATTAGAGTATGGAGTATGTTTCATCAGCATTTTCTCGTATATCAACTTCCGAACAAACTTCATCCTAAAAGCTAGATTACGCAAGGTCGTACTTGGTCCCAATTAAAAGCTCTTGATCTTCTCTTTGTGTTCTATGAATATCTTTTTGATGTATGGCTTTTGAGGAAAGATAGGGCGATTAGAGTATGGAGTATGTTTCATCAGCATTTTCTCGTATATCAACTTCCGAACAAACTTCATCCTAAACGCTAGATTACGCAAGGTCGTACTTGGTTACAATTTAAATCTCTTGATCTCCTCTATGTGTTCTATGAATATCTTTTTGATGTTTGGGTTTTGAGGAAAGATAGGGCGATAAGAGTATGGAGTATGTTTCATCAGCATTTTCTCGTCTATCAACTTCCGAACAAACTTCATCCTAAACGCTAGATTACGCAAGGTCGTACTTGGTCCCAATTTAAAGCTCTTGATCTTCTCTTTGTGTTCTTTGAATATCTTTTTGATGTTTGGGTTTTGAGCAAAGATAGGGCGTTAAGTGTATGGAGTATGTTTCATCAGCATTTTCTCGTCTATCAACTTCCGAACAAACTTCATCCTAAACGCTAGATTACGCAAGGTCGTACTTGGTCCCAATTTAAAGCTCTTGATCTTCTCTATGTGTTCTATGAATATCTTTTTGATGTTTGGCTTTTGAGGAAAGATAGGGCGATAAGAGTATGGAGTATGTTTCATCAGCATTTTCTCGTCTATCAACTTCCGAACAAACTTCATCCTAAAAGCTAGATTACTTAAGGTCGTACTTGGTCCCAATTTAAAGCTCTTGATATCCTCTATGTGTTCTATGATATCTTTTTGATGTTTGGCTTTTGAGGAAAGATAGGGCGATTACAGTATGGAGTATGTTTCATCAGCATTTTCTCGTATATCAACTTCCTAACAAACTTCATCTTAAACGCTAGATTACGAAAGGTCGTACTTGGTCCCAATTTAAAGCTCTCTATCTTCTCTATGTGTTCTATGAATATCTTTTTGATGTTTGGCTTTTGAGGAAAGATAGGGCGATTAGAGTATGGGGTATGTTTCATCAACATTTTCTCGTATATCAACTTCCGAACAAACTTCATCCTAAACGCTAGATTACGAAATGTCGTACTTGGTCCCAATTTAAAGCTCTTGATCTCTTCTATGTGTTCTATGAATATCTTTTTGATGTTTGGCTTTTAAGGAAAGATAGAGCGATTAGAGTATGGAGTATGTTTCATCAGCATTTTCTCGTATATCAACTTCCGAACAAACTTCATCCTTAACGCTAGATTACGAAAGGTCGTACTTAGTCCCAATTTAAAGCTCTTGATCTCCTCTGTGTTCTATGAATATCTTTTTGATGTTTGGGTTTTGAGGAAAGATAGGGCGATAAGAGTATGGAGTATGTTTCATCAGCATTTTCTCGTCTATCAACTTCCGAACAAACTTCATCCTAAAAGCTAGATTACGCAAGGTCGTACTTGGTCCCAATTGAAAGCTCTTGATCTTCTCTATGTGTTCTATGAATATCTTTTTGATGTTTGGCTTTTGAGGAAAGATAGGGCGATTAGAGTATGGAGTATGTTTCATCAGCATTTTCTCGTATATCAACTTCCGAACAAACTTCATCCTAAACGCTAGATTACGAAAGGTCGTACTTGGTCCCAATTTAAAGCTCTTGATCTCCTCTATGTGTTCTATGAATATCTTTTTGATGTTTGGGTTTTGAGGAAAGATAGGGCGATAAGAGTATGGAGTATGTTTCATCAGCATTTTCTCGTCTATCAACTTCCGAACAAACTTCATCCTAAAAGCTAGATTACGCAAGGTCGTACTTGGTTACAATTTAAAGCTCTTGATCTGATGTTTGGGCTCTTGAGTATGTTTCATGCATTTTCTGTCTATCAATGAATCATCTAGATTACGCAAGGTCGTTTGAGCTCTTGATCTGATGTTTGGGTTTTGAGGAAAGATAGGGCGATAAGAGTATGGAGTATGTTTCATCAGCATTTTCTCGTCTATCAACTTCCGAACAAACTTCATCCTAAAAGCTAGATTACGCAAGGTCTTACTTGGTCCCAATTAAAAGCTCTTGATCTTCTCTTTGTGTTCTATGAATATCTTTTTGATGTATGGCTTTTGAGGAAAGATAGGGCGATTAGAGTATGGAGTATGTTTCATCAGCATTTTCTCGTATATCAACTTCCGAACAAACTTCATCCTAAACGCTAGATTACGCAAGGTCGTACTTGGTTACAATTTAAATCTCTTGATCTCCTCTATGTGTTCTATGAATATCTTTTTGATGTTTGGGTTTTGAGGAAACATAGGGCGGTAAGTGTATGGAGTATGTTTCATCAGCATTTTCTCGTCTATCAACTTCCGAACAAACTTCATCCTAAACGCTAGATTACGCAAGGTCATACTTGGTCCCAATTGAAAGCTCTTGATCTTCTCTATGTGTTCTATGAATATCTTTTTGATGTTTGGCTTTTGAGGAAAGATAGGGCGATAAGAGTATGGAGTATGTTTCATCAGCATTTTCTCGTCTATCAACTTCCGAACAAACTTCATCCTAAAAGCTAGATTACTTAAGGTCGTACTTGGTCCCAATTTAAAGCTCTTGATATCCTCTATGTGTTCTATGAATATCTTTTTGATGTTTGGCTTTTGAGGAAAGATAGGGCGATTACAGTATGGAGTATGTTTCATCAGCATTTTCTCGTATATCAACTTCCTAACAAACTTCATCTTAAACGCTAGATGACGAAAGGTCGTACTTGGTCCCAATTTAAAGCTCTTGATCTCTTCTATGTGTTCTATGAATATCTTTTTGATGTTTGGCTTTTAAGGAAAGATAGGGCGATTAGAGTATGGAGTATGTTTCATCAGCATTTTCTCGTATATCAACTTCCGAACAAACTTCATCCTTAACGCTAGATTACGAAAGGTCGTACTTAGTCCCAATTTAAAGCTCTTGATCTCCTCTGTGTTCTATGAATATCTTTTTGATGTTTGGGTTTTGAGGAAAGATAGGGCGATAAGAGTATGGAGTATGTTTCATCAGCATTTTCTCGTCTATCAACTTCCGAACAAACTTCATCCTAAAAGCTAGATTACGCAAGGTCGTACTTGGTCCCAATTGAAAGCTCTTGATCTTCTCTATGTGTTCTATGAATATCTTTTTGATGTTTGGCTTTTGAGGAAAGATAGGGCGATTAGAGTATGGAGTATGTTTCATCAGCATTTTCTCGTATATCAACTTCCGAACAAACTTCATCCTAAACGCTAGATTACGCAAGGTCGTACTTGGTCCCAATTTAAAGCTCTTGATCTCCTCTATGTGTTCTATGAATATCTTTTTGATGTTTGGCTTTTGAGGAAAGATAGGGCGATTAGAGTATGGAGTATGTTTCATCAGCATTTTCTCGTATATCAACTTCCGAACAAACTTCATCCTAAACGCTAGATTACGAAAGGTCGTACTTGGTCCCAATTTAAAGTTCTTGATCTTTTTGATGTTTGGGTTTTGAGGAAAGATAGGGCGATAAGAGTATGGAGTATGTTTCATCAGCATTTTCTCGTCTATCAACTTCCGAACAAACTTCATCCTAAAAGCTAGATTACGCAAGGTCGTACTTGGTCCCAATTGAAAGCTCTTGATCTTCTCTATGTGTTCTATGAATATCTTTTTGATGTTTGGCTTTTGAAGAAAGATAGGGTGTTTAGAGTATGGGGTATGTTTCATCAACATTTTCTCGTATATCAACTTCCGAACAAACTTCATCCTAAACGCTAGATTACGAAATGTCGTACTTGGTCCCAATTTAAAGCTCTTGATCTCCTCTATGTGTTCTATGAATATCTTTTTGATGTTTGGCTTTTAAGGAAAGATAGGGCGATTAGAGTATGGAGTATGTTTCATCAGCATTTTCTCGTATATCAACTTCCGAACAAACTTCATCCTAAACGCTAGATTACGAAAGGTCGTACTTAGTCCCAATTTAAAGCTCTTGATCTCCTCTATGTGTTCTATGAATATCTTTTTGATGTTTGGGTTTTGAGGAAAGATAGGGCGATAAGAGTATGGAGTATGTTTCATCAGCATTTTCTCGTCTATCAACTTCCGAACAAACTTCATCCTAAAAGCTAGATTACGCAAGGTCGTACTTGGTCCCAATTTAAAGCTCTTGATCTTCTCTATGTGTTCTATGAATATCTTTTTGATGTTTGGCTTTTGAGGAAAGATAGGGCGATAAGAGTATGGAGTATGTTTCATCAGCATTTTCTCGTCTATCAACTTCCGAACAAACTTCATCCTAAAAGCTAGATTACGCAAGGTCGTACTTGGTTACAATTTAAAGGTCTCTTGATCTCTTCTCTATGTGTTCTATGAATATCTTTTTGATGTTTGGGTTTTGAGGAAAGATAGGGCGATAAGAGTATGGAGTATGTTTCATCAGCATTTTCTCGTCTATCAACTTCCGAACAAACTTCATCCTAAAAGCTAGATTACGCAAGGTCGTACTTGGTCCCAATTTAAAGCTCTTGATCTTCTCTATGTGTTCTATGAATATCTTTTTGATGTTTGGGTTTTGAGGAAAGATAGGGCGATAAGAGTATGGAGTATGTTTCATCAGCATTTTCTCGTCTATCAACTTCCGAACAAACTTCATCCGAAAGCTAGATTACGCAAGGTCGTACTTGGTCCCAATTTAAAGCTCTTGATCTCTATGTGTTCTATGAATATTTTTTTGATGTTTGGCTTTTGAGGAAAGACAGGGCGATAAAAGTATGGGGTATGTTTCATCAGCATTTTCTCGTATATCAACTTCCGAACAAACTTCATCCTAAACGCTAGATTACGCAAGGTCGTACTTGGTCCCAATTTAAAGCTCTTGATCTTCTCTATGTGTTCTATGAATATCTTTTTGATGTTTGGCTTTTGAGGAAAGATAGGGCGATTAGAGTATGGAGTATGTTTCATCAGCATTTTCTCGTCTATCAACTTCCGAACAAACTTCATCCTAAAAGCTAGATTACGCAAGGTCGTACTTGGTCCCAATTGAAAGCTCTTGATCTTCTCTATGTGTTCTATGAATATCTTTTTGATGTTTGGCTTTTGAGGAAAGATAGGGCGATTAGAGTATGGGGTATGTTTCATCAGCATTTTCTCGTATATCAACTTCCGAACAAACTTCATCCTAAAAGCTAGATTACGCAAGGTCGTACTTGGTCCCAATTTAAAGCTCTTGATCTGATGTTTGGGTTTTGAGGAAAGATAGGGCGATAAGAGTATGGAGTATGTTTCATCAGCATTTTCTCGTATATCAACTTCCGAACAAACTTCATCCTAAAAGCTAGATTACGCAAGGTCGTACTTGGTTACAATTTAAAGCTCTTGATCTCCTCTATGTGTTCTATGAATATCTTTTTGATGTTTGGCTTTTGAGGAAAGATAGGGCGATTAGAGTATGGGGTATGTTTCATCAGCATTTTCTCGTATATCAACTTCCGAACAAAATTCATCCTAAAAGCTAGATTACGCAAGGTCGTACTTGGTCCCAATTTAAAGCTCTTGATCTTCTCTATGTGTTCTATGAATATCTTTTTGATGTTTGGCTTTTGAGGAAAGATAGGGCGATTAGAGTATGGAGTATGTTTCATCAGCATTTTCTCGTCTATCAACTTCCGAACAAACTTCATCCTAAAAGCTAGATTACGCAAGGTCGTACTTGGTCCCAATTTAAAGCTCTTGATCTCCTCTATGTGTTCTATGAATATCTTTTTGATGTTTGGGTTTTGAGGAAAGATAGGGCGATAAGAGTATGGAGTATGTTTCATCAGCATTTTCTCGTCTATCAACTTCCGAACAAACTTCATCCTAAAAGCTAGATTACGCAAGGTCGTACTTGGTTACAATTTAAAGCTCTTGATCTCCTCTATGTGTTCTATGAATATCTTTTTGATGTTTGGGTTTTGAGGAAAGATAGGGCGATAAGAGTATGGAGTATGTTTCATCAGCATTTTCTCGTCTATCAACTTCCGAACAAACTTCATCCTAAAAGCTAGATTACGCAAGGTCGTACTTGGTCCCAATTAAAAGCTCTTGATCTTCTCTTTGTGTTCTATGAATATCTTTTTGATGTATGTGGCTTTTGAGGAAAGATAGGGCGATTAGAGTATGGAGTATGTTTCATCAGCATTTTCTCGTATATCAACTTCCGAACAAACTTCATCCTGAACGCTAGATTACGCAAGGTCGTACTTGGTCCCAATTTAAATCTCTTGATCTCCTCTATGTGTTCTATGAATATCTTTTTGATGTTTGGGTTTTGAGGAAAGATAGGGCGATAAGAGTATGGAGTATGTTTCATCAGCATTTTCTCGTCTATCAACTTCCGAACAAACTTCATCCTAAAAGCTAGATTACGCAAGGTCGTACTTGGTTACAATTTAAAGCTCTTGATCTCCTCTATGTGTTCTATGAATATCTTTTTGATGTTTGGGTTTTGAGGAAAGATAGGGCGATAAGAGTATGGAGTATGTTTCATCAGCATTTTCTCGTATATCAACTTCCGAACAAACTTCATCCTAAAAGCTAGATTACGCAAGGTCGTACTTGGTTACAATTTAAAGCTCTTGATCTCCTCTATGTGTTCTATGAATATCTTTTTGATGTTTGGCTTTTGAGGAAAGATAGGGCGATAAGAGTATGGAGTATGTTTCATCAGCATTTTCTCGTCTATCAACTTCCGAACAAACTTCATCCTTAACGCTAGATTACGAAAGGTCGTACTTGGTCCTAATTTGAAGCTCGTGATCTCCTCTATGTGTTCTTTTTATTATCTTTTTGATGTTTGGCTTATGAGGAAATAAAGGGCAATTAGAGTGACCGAACAAACTTCATCCTTAACGCGAGATCTCCTCTATGTGTTCCATAAATATCTTGTTGATGTTTAGCGTACAGGGGAAAAAATATAGATAGATATAGACTCCCTCTTTTTACCAATTTCTTTGATTATTCAACTTTCTCTTAAAATACCACGTTCAGATGGCAAATTTCTCGTTGATTACGGAAATCGCCATCTTTTTAATGGAGGGTTATCCTGGAGGATTATAAAACGAGAAATTGTGTAAATTCGTTCGTAAACAACTAGGTCCTTTAACTTCCAACTGGGTTTACAAAGAACGCGAGATGATAAAAGAATGTACATGGTCCCAATTTGTAGCTATGGGTTTTATTTATGTGCTCCCAAAATATCGTGGTTATGTAAAGCCCATGGACGCACAGCAAGAATTTCAAATATGTTCAGTTTTTCATCGACACCGTCTTTCCACTTCCTTCCACAGACATTCCACAAAAATCTTATAAGTGATATAATGTTGTCAAGTTTCCGTGAAAATCAAAACTGTCAATGGGAAAAGTGTGCTTTCTTCCGATTTGAGCTATCCCAGCAAACATGATTTCTTGGACTTTTGTTGGTCCAAGATTTTCTCAATAATGGTTCTTTATTCTTGTTGGCTGGGATCTTTTGTCGTAAGGTAACTATTTGATTTGAATCTGGATATAATATCTAATATATATTGCAATCCTTCCAGGGTGTACCACGTCTTTACATCACCACGATACTGTCAGAGAACGTAGAGTAGAGGAGCTAGTTTCTTTGGCTCCATACAACACTCCTGTCACTCCAGCCCAATACCGAGTTTCTCAAGTTCTAATTTCGATTTTTACCCAAGGGACGTCGGGAAACCAGGTGGAATGTCAGACTCACAGCAATTTCTCGTCAATTTTAGCATCTCCTTTACAGTTGCATGTGTCAGAACACCCCATTTCCAAAAAGTATAATTGACACTTCTCACCAAAGTGGAGGTCATTAGACTGGTGACACTTTGTGACAAGATGCCCCAGCGTCGATGGCCCATTGCGAGACCCAAGGGTCGTCCAAAAAGCGTGGAAAATTATGAAATTCTCCCCGCTTTTAGCTTCCACGTCTTTTGAGTTGCAGCTGGCGGAATTTACTTTTCTTTGCTGTCTGTTTTACCTTTCTCTTCTATTCTTTTTCTACTTCTTTCTATGTATCAAAACGGGGATTTTTACTCATATTTGTTTGGGATTTTCAGTTTTTTTATTTTTTCCCAATTACTGCAAACGGGGTTATTACCCATTTGAAGCAATTCCACAAAATTGCTACGAAATCTTGATTTGTCCTGCACAAGATGTACGATACGTCTTGGCTACATGCTGGCTGACATAGCTAGTTGCCGTCTTTAATGTTTTCTCCCCTTTTCTGGGTACCAATCCTATATATACGTAACTTATTCTATTGTATATAATTGTAATTTGTCTTAGAGAACAACGTGCAAAACCTGCCAGATCACCATTTCGGCCACCTGATCAAACCTGGAAAAGCACAGGTGCCAAGGTACGGTTGCTCCCAACTAATTTGATTACCATCTTTAAAATTAGATAATGTAATAGGATTTAATTTATTTTACCGTTAATAGGGCCAATGAATGCTGCACATGACATGAGCCCGAGCCTAAACATCAGGAACAGCCAGGCAAGCCAGCACCTGAGGCCGAGGCTGAACAGGAACAGCCAGGCGAGGCAACACCTGAATTTCTGGTCCTTCGGGCTCCGCCCAACACTCCTGTGGCTCCAGCCCAACACCAAGTCGATGCCTGCTCGCTAAACCTAAGGCTCGACGTAGGGCAACGCGCTGGAATATCACTAATTTCGCGCCATTTTTAACTTCAACTCCTATTTAATTGCAGCTGGCGGAGCACTCTATTTTCATTTTTTGCCTTGCTACTTGATTGCATCAGTAGCTAGTATAGGCGCTTAACTGTCTAAACTCTATATTTCCTCACTTATACTGCTTTACAGAAAATGGCACCTGTAAAAGCCGGGGATACCGAAAAGCTCTTCAACGCAGACAAAAACTTGATTTCCACGAAATTTAAAGACTGATTTTCTGCCCCTATCTTTGAACCAAGGCTGAAAAAAGCCAGATACATCCGATATCGGATTGTAAGTGTAATAATGCGTAAACCCGAGGTTGAGCATGAACAGCCAGGCAAGCCAGCACCTGAGCACGAGGCTGAACAGGAACAGCTAAGCGAGCCAGCACCTGAGGCCGAGGCTGAACAGGAACAGCCAGGCGAGCCAGCACCTGAATTTCTGGTCCCTCGGACTCCGCCCAACACCAAGAGGCGTTGAGAAGGGTAAGGTTTTAAAATGTTATTTTTATCAAGTTCTAATTTTTGTTGGAACATACGATTCAACCACTAGTGAGTCCATACGCGTACTTTGGTAGCTGCTAGCATAATATAGTTGCCAAGTGGTTAGGTCCCCGGGACCGAGAAGGCTTGTGATTATACAGAAAGTACTTATATAGTTACCCTACAATGAGCAGAAGCCCACTATGGTGGAAGAACAAATGTTTAATTACTAAACATTTTGTTCAGATTTCTCCCTAGTTTTTCAGGCGGACAGGCAGGCTGTCGCCATTGCATGGCGAACGAATGAAAATCCGGAGGGCCCGACGTCTATCCCCTGTCGATATTCGACGTTGGGCAACACGCTGGGATGTCACTGACTTCGCCCCATTTATAAAATCAACTCTTCTATTTCAAATCTACTATTTAATTGCAGCTGGCGGAGCACTCTTTTTTCATTCCTTTCTTTTATTCTATTCCTTATACTTATTTCCACTTTTATATTAATACGGGGTTATTATTTATTTTTTTATTTTTTATTCAATTACTGCACGGTAAACTTATCTTACGTTACTAAATGTTTGTAATTTTAATAGTTCTTTTCTAAATCTGTTAGAGAAAATGGCACCTGCTGTGAAAAAACGCGAATCAGCTGGCGACCCGGAAAAGCAGCTTACTGCAGCCACGAAGAGGATTGCGGCCAGGTACGCAGATAAGTTTGACCCCCCTTCTATGGTAGTGATCCAGGAAAAGGGTGGATACTTCCGCAAACGTGTTGTAAGTACAACTCCTTTACGATCCTTAACTGATTTGCTTATAAATTGTGTATAACGTATTTCCTATTCTTAGAGAACAAATTGCAAAACCTGCCGCATCACAGTTTCTGCTTCCGGGTCGAACTTAGAAAGGCACAGGTGCCAAGGTAATTTGATTACCACCTTAAAGAATTAGCATAATGATATAATGCATGGTACTGTTAACAGGGCCTCCAAACAATGCTGCATCTGAGCTCGAGGCTGAACATCAAGAACAGCCAGGCGAGCCAGAAACTGGGCCTGAGGCTGAACAGGAACAGCCAGGCGAGCCAGCACCTCAGTTTCTGGTCCCTCGGGCTCCACCCAACACTCCTGTGGCTCCTGCCCAACATCTTATGGTTATACAGAAACTACTTCTATAGTTACCCTACAATGAGCAGAAGCCCACTACCGTGGAAGAACAAATGTTTAATTACTTAACATTTATGTTTAAATTTCTTCCTAGTTTTTCAGGCGGACAGGCAGGCTGTCGCCATCGCATGTCGAACGAGTGCGAATCTGGAGGGCCCGACGTGAATCCCCTGTCGATATTCGAACGTTGGGTAACGCGTTAGTTACCCTAATGCGTAGTTACCCTACAATGAGCAGATACCCACTACGGTGGAAGAACAGTTGTTCAATTACTTAACATTTTTGTTTTAATTTCCCTCTAGTTTTTCAGCAAACCGGATGGATACAAATTTGACACCAGAGAGAATTACATCCTAGATAACCGATTTGGTGGCAAGATGCCCCGACGTCGATGCCTAATCGCTAAACCCAAGGCTCGACGTCGATGCCTAATCGCTAAACCCAAGGCTCGACGTCGATGCCTAATCGCTAAACCCAAGGCTCGACGTCGGGCAACGAGCTGGGATATTTCTATTTTCGCGCCATTTTTATATTCAACGCCTATTTAATTGCAGCTGGCGGAGCACTCCATTTTCATTCCTTTCTCTTATTCTATTCTTTATACTTATTTCCACTATTATACTAATACGGGGTTTATTTTTTACTTGGGATTTTCGGATTTTTTTAAAATTTCTTTCTTATCTTTTTCAATTAATTTTCTCCTCCGCCACTGCAGCTTGAATTCTGTTCCATTTTAAACAGGATAAGTGTAAGTTAGCCATAATGTATTTTCCTGTAGAAAAAATTATGTTTTATTTATTATTGTCAGGTTAGCTGCATTCGGCAGCAGTCATATTTCTCGTTTAGTGTGCAAATGGTTCGCTTTCGCTACGAGCCCGTAATCTGAATGTCGTCTGCTAATGTCAAATTAGCTTATGCTTCACAGGTCACAGCTGGAATATCTTTAAATCATTCATGTTACAACCTGTTACATCGGGGTTAATAATTATGCGAAGCACGAAGAACGGCAGCTTCAACCAGGAAACAGCCGCTTTATTTATTATTGTCAGGTTAGCTGCATTCGACAGCAGTCATATTTCTCGTTTTGTGTGCAAAGGGTTCAGTTCCCGAGCCCATGGTCGGAATTTCCTCTGCTACTATCAAGTTAGCTTAGTTTTTCTACCACATCTTTTTTTAAGATAGGATTCCGGATCTAATAATTGGTGCCAGGTTGTGATTAGGCACGGAGGGTTATATTCCGCCAACGGGGCTCTAACGGCAGACCCCTTAGCATTTACTTCTTGCGCGATAGGTGGGAAGAACAAAAACCAATATCCGGTCTCTCTCCTGCCGTACGGCCTGGCTCGAGCCAAATGGGGCAAAAATACGGTTTACGTTATTCGCCGCCCTCTATCGCAACATTATGCTGTTTCTTGAATTAAAATTACTGTTGGATTTTTTAACGTGCAGGTGGCAAAAGATGTCAAAGATTCATCAATTTGGTATCATATTGACGTTAAATACATCAAAATGACATTTAAAAGATATCTCCACATTAATTGCTACATGGAATATGTAGGTTAATGCAATTTGCGAAGTTGCGAACCGCGCCTACTCGAGTGTATCGAGTAGCTACCCGATCAGGTCGGATCAGTCAACACCAGGGTGATCTGTCACATGCAAACGTTGCGCGGAACAGACCTGATCCGTGCCTGATCGGGTAGCTACTCGATACACTCCTGGCTGTCGGCCACTACTGCTTACTCTCTTGCGTCAGCATCAAGTTGTCTGTTTATCTTCATGGTGTTCAACGTTGACAAATCTATGATAAGAGTCTTTGTGCGCTCAATTTATCCGCACGGCAACGTCGTAATGTGTAAAGTATTCGATGCAGACGAAACTTGAACCTGTCGATGGGACGAATTTCGAAATTCCTTATTTCTCAGTTAAACTAAAACCTTACCAGCGGAAGCACCGTATGTGTCACGTTTCGTCAGCTAGTCTCCATTAAAACTCGAGGGAAAAATTCCAAGTCTGATCAATAACAAACCGATATGCAACAAGAGAACAGTCAAATCACAATGGCAGGTCGAAGATGTGACCAGTGTGAACTATTTTTCCAGCCCAAGACCTCAAGTCAATTATACTGTCCAAACTGCATGAGTGGAAAGCCATTTGCAAATCAAATTGTGGATCATATATATTTGAACAGTCTGCAAAATACTGACAGTGCAAAGTCACAAGATAGTACCAAGTCATGTGGTGTTTTGACAAACAAGAAAGATTTGCCACCAAAACGGCAGGCACCAGATCAGAGCTGTGCTGAAATCAGCAACAACAAAAAGTCAAGACTACATACTAGTAGGTGCCACATACTATTTCTCATCACTAATTTAATTCTTGGTGGAAACTTAGCGAAAGAAATGACAGCGTAATTGTGCATTTTATTAGTTCTCTGTTGTTAATATATTCATTTGGTTAGATGGAGTAATGATACTTCCAAAACAAGTGGCTAGTATGGTTGAAACAAAGCCTGACAAGAAGCTTTCAAGGGACAGGCCTCAATGGAAAAACAACTATACAAATGTCACAAATAACAGCAGTTTAAAAATTGTTGAATCTAATAATATTCCAGATGTGATTGATTTATCTTCAGATGATGAAGAGGAGTACCTAAATCAAGAACGACCCATCAGTATATTTTATTTTTTTCATCACCTTAAAATTCTGAAATTTATATAGGTTGGTTTATATGTACTGCCTCTATAACATATTTCTTGTGAATTAGGTAACAGTTTTATGATAAATGTTAAAAAAGAAATTGCTGAAGGCCCTCTGTCTGTGAGTTCCTTGTCAGAAAAAAAAGAACCAATTGTGACAAAAATGACAAATATGGAACCAGGTAATATGCATTGATTACTATCTTTTTTAGATTCAAGAGGCCTTATCAAGTTCTTTTGAACAGAAATAAATAGAAACACATTGGAAACGAATTCTGCTGAAAACGAAACTTCGATAGATAATACGGATATTAGCGCTGACCCGGGTAAGTCGATACAACAGATTTAATTTGATTTCATCTAACTATATTTCATTTTAAAGATGAATGCCGATCTAGATCCACATTCAGTCTAGTAGCAATCTCCCCGATTAAGTCCGACAAATCTTGTGAATTGGCTTCTCAGAATTCGCAGCTCGTTCTATGGAATCAAGAATCAGGTTACTCCTATCGTTTTAATTTAATTTTTAACATACAAGAATAACGTTTTCAACTCACAATTTCAGACCACGCGAGCTTGGAGAGGCTGAAAGAAAGAGAAAATGAGTTGAATCAAATGATCCGCTCCTATAGCTTCGAACCTGATGTAGATGCGGCTGCCGCCTCTGATGTCCATAAAAGAATAAGTGAATTGAAATCCCAGCGCGTGACTGACTTAGAGACCATAACCAAGAAGGAAGCGATCATCAAAAGCCTTAACTTGCAAGTTGACCGTTTGCAAGCTGTGATAGATGCTTGCAAGAAAGAACGGGATTGCTTACACTTGAATGTTAAAAATTTTGAAGATGTTGTCAACCGTGCCAGACTGGCTTCAGATAATCTTGAGGAACAAATAATTGGTGCCCGAAGGGAACTATCAGCCGCCGACGATCCCGAATTGGTTAGGCTTTTATCCCTCACATTGAAGAACAAAGAGAAAAGACTCGTAGCTTCCAAAGGTGAAGTTACTCGTAGTATTGGCCTCTTTAAAGAGGCAAAAGAAGACTTCCAAGAAGTTGAAGAGGAGCTGAAGGCCAAAGAGGTCGATCGTCAGGAGTTATTGGATCAGTCCGAAAAAGAAAAATGTGAATTGAGCAGCTTGTACAGGAAATATGCCTCAATCGAACAAGATATAACCATTTATGATTCCCAGTTAAGTAATCTTGAAGATAAAAGGAACGAAAAAATAGAAAAAATATTTGAACTTGAAGACCAACTGCTTGTAATCGAGTACCAAAAGAAAAAGAAAGCACTTGATATCAGGAAGCAAACCATTTGCAGAATGTTGTCACTTAAGAGGCCTACTTAAAAATCAATTGCGTTATTTTTCATAGCGTAAAATGTCTTTTTGTTAAATCAAAGTTCAAAATTTGGTTCATTTCCTAAATAAACAAGTAGTCAGTTGGAGATTTCCTTTTCTTGGTACTAGGCCTAAAAATTATCTGAAACTATTAAGCTTTCTCCTGCGTGGGGATGGTTTCTGTTGATTGGTAATCCAATTGGAATCAGGATTAGTGGTGAACTGACTAGACCACTTAACAATGTTCATTCTCCGCCTTCTCTCCCCGACACCCACCCCATAGTGCCTGATGACTAATAAAGCCGGTTACCGAAACGCCAACCCCGTCTCGTTTTTTTAGACAAACAGTAAACGATTCGGCAACTGTTAAATCCACCAATCTACAGTTCTTGGGAAAACGGAATCAATCCAATTTGTGAAGATAACAAAACATCTTTATCTCTGAGGCCAGGGTCTGTAGTACTTGGTTGAAAACCTAGCGGTCCGCATGGCCTCCCCCCCCCCACCTCTGGATTTTGTTTCTGATAATCTGGTGAAAAAATCATCAGGCCGAATTTTGAATCGTTGAACAATAGCATAGGGCTATATATATAGATATCGCTAGCTTCCCAGGTCTTAATTTTTCTATATAATTCCCAATTTTCCGGGAATCAGCTGGACCTAGATATTTTGAGACACCAGAACCTTTCTCTCTCCGAACATCGCCATTAATCCATTCATTTCTTTGCGGAAATCAAATTAACGGTGAACAAAAACCCATCAGTTATTATCTCTTTTCTCTGTCCTGCTTCTACACCGCTTTTATCTGTATTTCTGGGATTTCTATTAATTAGTTTCCACCAGGTAGCGTTGCTGCCTGTAGAGTGTAGACTGTAGAGTGTAGAGTATTAAATTTGATTGGCTGAAAAGATGCCGGCCGCTTGGGGCGCTGCGTAGATGCCCCCAACTGATTGGCTGGAAGAAATGAAGAACTGGGAGCCAGAAGAGATAGCCAGCTTCATGGCCTTTACAATCAAGTAGGCCATGGTGGAAACACAACAGTAAATACTAAATTTTCATTTTTCAAAATCGCCACGTTGGGGGAAGACGTGCCAAGGACCCGACCTACAGCTCTCCGTTCTGAGCCCGACATTTTTGTCGGCTGGTGTTTTAGTAAGTGACATCACTATAAAGGAAGTTGAAGTACATAACATTGAGATGCAGGAGCTGGTAATGGAATTAAGAAATATTCAGAATCTTATGATGTCTTAAGCATACAAATTTTATCTTTGGTAGGCGGATGAAGGTTTTGATGGCAATTCTTCCATTTCTTCTAATAGTTCTATTTATTCAATTGGTCCTATTAGTTCAATTAGTTTTGTTAGTTCTGGAATGGAAGAAGAATCAGTAGGTAGGTGGCTGGCAAGTTTCACTTACTTATGTTATGAGTAGCAATGATAATAAGTTCAGTGATGGTGTTTTAGCAGTATCAATTTCATAGTTTTAACAAACGTGATTTTAGGAGACTTAACTGTAGGAGATCTAAAGCAGTTGCACCCAAGTGGTGACAAACCCTTGTCTCAGGGCACCCCCAGGTACACTTATAAATCTTCTAATGAGTTTTGTGTGTTTTGATTGTTTCAAACTGCCAATGTTACCATTGTTATATTTTCTTGCAATAATAGATTAAATGAAGGTTTCATCTTGGCAGAACAGCCCACTCAGGTAAATATTAAATTGTGCTTGTGTTTTGTAGCAAATATATAAATCAATCGGCATAATTTCTTTGTATAGATTACAATGGAATTGGAACCACTGGAGGAACCTGCTCAAAGGTGTCGTGGAGGGGGTCGCCGCCGTCTTCGTCGTTTAATAATTGACCAAGAAATCGCTATTCCTTATAGTCAATTGAAAGATCAAATTCGTGATTATTCGGATACCTTACGTACCCCGTATGACGACATCTGTTGTCCGGCCCAGTTCATGGGTGGGACCGCAAAGGAACTACTTCTTCGTCCTTCTGTTGCTCAGCGGAGCACCTTGGCTGAGCTAGTTACGAGAAATATGAAGATTAAACCTATGGAAGACGAATTTGAAGCTGCGCCGGAGGTTGAGCCAACGTTGGAGGTTTTTTTTTTGTTTCCAATCTACTTGTTTGGTTATTTTATTTTTTATTTTAATTACGATTTCGCCCTCTTACGTTTAATTAGATGCCTCCCCAAGGAAATAGAGCTGAAACGCAACTGGTTCAGGATTCAACCGTCCCGAATGTGGGATTACCAAATGTCGTTTCTCCTAATCACTTTTCCGGTCAGCAGAACATAAAATCGATTGATTTTCATCCAATGGGTGCAATGGAAGGATCTGCGTACGCCACTCTTTCTGAAAAGGCCATCAGTACTGCGGAAGGGATTCTACCTGTTCAGATTGATGAGAATGAAATTCGTCGAAACCATAACCGAAAAATAATCAGACGAATTGCGTCCGCGATTGGTCACAGGCAATCATAAATTTTAACTTTAGCGTTCCAACGTTTTCCCACTGGCGATTATGTTTCCCTTTTTACACGTCCGTTCCGTACTCAAATTCTTGTCATCCTTACTTTGAATTATTTATGTTTATTTAGTAACAATACACGAATCTCTACAGCGCCAGTAAACTGTAAAGTTAATAGACAACCGTCTCCACTCATGTCCTGTTTCAATAAGTGTACGACAAAAGTTGGTAACTTTCATTCGATTCCACAATAAGGTAGAGCTTATTAATGACAAAATCGCATTTAATTGACAATAGAACCATAGAACTAGTAACTCGGCCCCCCGCTATCTAAAAGTAAAAGGCCCTTCGGGAAACTCGCGCCGTACTCGGCGCTGGCCAAAATTAAAACACCTACAAACAATCAAACCAATTTTTTCCGCCAGGTAGCGTTGCTTGCTAGTACAAAGTGGTGACTCACAATTTCACAAACGACGACCGAAAGGCGGAGTGGGCGGAGCGGCTCGTCTGCACTTACTTACCTCCTTGGTAAATTTGGTAAAATGACGGGATTACAAGCGCGTCGAAGAGGAATGTCACAGGTAAGCCCAAGTATCTAATTACTGTTTTTACTAGGCAAGATTAAAATCTGAGATGTAAATTTGTTAGTCTTTCTGCTAAAAACTTATTTGTGACATAATTTGATAACGTAAATGTCCTCTCGTCATCTTGTAACATCACGTGGTGTTTTCGTTTCTTTAACTGTGTTTTGGTTAAAAAAAGAAATTATATTTGGATGAGTATTCATTATGTTTTACTCATTGGTCTCAGCAAGAACCATCCCAACATTCATAATACTGTGTTTTTGTAATAATGAAAATTACATGCATTGTTGTGTTCTCAGAGCTGGTGCTTCGATATTGGCATGAATCTCTACTGATACTACATTTGGTTTACAAGATAGCTGTTTGATTGAGGGAGTTGCTGTTTGTTAAACCATGTTTCCACTGCTGCTAGGACAGAATTCCTCTAAACTTTGATTATGGACATCAAGTAATTGAAACTAATATAGGTTTGTATGGAGCTGTGACATTTTGCTTTTTGCTGTTTAGTGGTTTGTGGCTCCTGATTTTGAGTCCAGGTAAATAACTACGCTATTGCTACTGTTCTTTCATTAAATATTGCAGGAGTTGTATGGATTTCTGACGCCTTCTGAAATTATTCCTGTTTATTTTGAGTATAGTTTTCTCATTAGGCCACTGCCCACTGTATCAGCAACTTTGCATGGAATTTTTTGTTCTGTACGGTAGTCGTTTTACCTTGCATCAATCAAGTTAGCTTTGTGTTGTATGGTAAGAATGTTGATTAGGTAAATCGGAAAGCCAGCTGCGTGCATATGTGAAATTCGGTATGGAGCGTTTAATACTTCGATGATTAATCGTTCGTCTGGACGAAGGTGTTGATGCAGTTCTTGTTTCGTTACATCCTGAAGCACTCCGTGGACTTCAAGTTGAATTAGAAACTGCACTTCTTTCATAGAAAGTTCTAGAATTCTTGCGTCCATTTTTAGTTTAATTGTAATTATTGCGATAAGACTGATTCATTTGTGCATTACAGTAAACTAAGATTTATCGCAAACGTAACGGATTCTAATGACCTGTGCAAGCTATTTACTGGTAAACAGCCAAATATGAATCTTTGAATTTGCCCGCGCTATTTAAGACGATTTGGTTAAACTGAGAACTGGTACCCTTTGGTATTTGGGGATGGTTGTAATGCTATTCCATGTAAGGCGTTCTATCCACATTCTGAGTTTCTGAATACAGAATATCAACAAATTTTAGCGACGTTCTTAGCAAATTGTAAACATTCTTCGAAAAATTGTTTGACAAAAGTTTCTCTAAATATATATTGCAGTAAGTTATCGCGATGGAAGAGAGGCGATTAACGAACTTATGGGCTGGTCATGGGTGCTGTCCATCGGTACAAGTAAAGTATGATATAATAGTTGTCAATCGAAATTTGTGGTCCATTTTTTCTTCTTCAATAAAGTTCTATTGCATTCACACTTCATTTGTGGCTATATAAATATTTCTTTTTTAGTATGACAGCGGTAGCAATGTGGTAAAGCGCCGAGAAGTGAAGGCAGAAGTCGAAGATTCGAACCCTCGCGTATTCTATTAGAAAATATTTTAAAAATTGTCTCAGAACTTGTTGTGAAGTCGTAGACGTGTGAAGCAAAATGCCAGTGGTTCAATTCCATGTGTTGGACGTAGATTCCAAATCAAGTCCTTCATGAAAGAAACAACTGAAATTTAAAAAAATTTGGTGTCGTCTATTGTAGGGCTTTATTTCCTCCACCTGTATTTCTTTCCTAATGCATATATATTCATTCTAATTCTTCTAGTTAATGGTAGCCATGTGGCAAAGCGTCGAGCTGTGACGCTACAGGTCGGAGGTTCGAACCCTCGTGAAACGACCTGCAGTTTAACGCAAAATCTAGAAGTAATCCTTCAAGATATATAATGAATATATATGGAAGCCATGTGGCAAAGCGTCGAAGTGTGACGTTACAGGTCGGAGGTTCAAATCCTCATGAGGCGACTCGCAATGAAAATATTGAAATGATTTGAAAAAAGCGTGACTTGGACACTGGGAATTGGACAAGTACAAAGTTGCGAAATAAAAACATTGATATATCGAGTTTTATTTTTAATTTATTAAAAACACACTGCCCAAAAACATTGTAGCCTATATTTCTGTAAACTATTTTATGAACGATCAGATAAGAAAATCTCTAGAAGAGATAATCGTTATTCATCAATTCGTTCGTTGCCTCTCGTCGCTCGGACGGACCGTTCCGCCCAACGAGAGGCATGGCTAAGAGAAGCCGGAAAGAGAGAAGAGTGATGGTTGGGGCCAGTTCTTAGGGGATGCGATTGAACCTAGTCGGGCGCTTGGCTGTATTCACCCTTTCGAGACAGAGCCCATCCCTACCACCTGCTGATCACATAAGCGACATCGACTGATGCAAGTTGGAGCATCAGTCGCCGTCTGAGTATATTGCATGAGTAAAGAAAAACAATGATGACTTCTCTGCAACTTCACATTAGGTGCAACGCCGTGTTGTATCAGCTTGGCATCGGCAAGGATCACCCGACAAGTAAATGAAAGAAAATTTGCGACACCTATAATATTAAAGACCAGGATATTCATAAGTTTATCACATATAAAAAATAATCGCTAAGAAAAAGTTGTAACCTTTTACACATAGTAGTGTCGCTGACAATTTTCCTATTGCGCACCAAGCGGGGATCCTATGGCATTATGGCAATGACGGCCAGTTCCAGTTGGAAGTCCACCAAAGACAGAAAAGTCCAACAAAAAAAGTAACCAAAGAACTAATTTGACAGCAGACAAATAAAAGATATATATTAGGCTTTGAACAATATATATGAAGTATTAATTCTAGTTTTACCGTGTCAGCCCAATTGTGTGTACACATTTTTTTAAAGAGCTGGACTAGAATGACTGCTGTGGCGACTGAGATGAGACACTGGCAAGCCGGGTTGTGCTACTGCAAGAAATGGAAAATTGAAGTTGTTAGGAAAGCTTGCATCACCACAAACAATAAATGCAAGTACACCTTACCTGGCATTCCTATTTGGGAATAGGAAATATATAATGGGTGACCAACGCGCCTTAACTGTAGGACGTTTTCTCACAAACAAACAAACAGCCTGTAAACATTGACATTAGATTAAAGCAGCTGTGCCTAATGACTGAACAAGTAAATCAACCTAGAGCTTTGAATTCTATAATGGAACCAAATTTCATTGAAAAATAAGTCTTCTGACCCAGTCAAACACAAGATAAAACCTTGATTACATATAACTATTTGCTGCTTTTTTTTTAACCTCAACAGCAACGTCATCACTGTGGCTCACATCACACAACCCACTAAATGATTTAATGAGCTGAAAGTCTAAAACTCAGACTTACTCACATATTTTACATGCTTTCTAGTTTAACATACGGCGAATCACAGCTTCAAAGTTTTCAACTACATGAGATCCAAAGAGTCAAATAATGTCTACTCATTAAAATAGATACAAACATTCTTAAAACTCATTGATAAAAAAGCTACTAAAACCCTTGTCAATTAAATGAGTTAAAATCTAAACTTCAGACTATGAATTGAAATAGTTACCATTATTAAACATCCGTACCGTACGTCTTACGCTGGTCTTACGTCTCAACGTGCAAACCTACTTGATAAACAACTAAACAAGCAACAATACGCTGTTGCGCGATTTAAAATCAGTTACCTGTCATCGAAAATGACAGGCCACACGCCCACCTGTTTGCAGTCTTGCAGATTCTCGCTGGTATAAAGCACAACTGACAAGTTTATGTTCTATTTCCTACGTATTACCTTTCTTTATTTTTTCTGGATTTAATCCCATACCTCCGGGAAATTTGCGACGCAAGTCGCTTGACACAATACAAATTCTGCCCGCTATGGTGCGCTGGGAATCAATTTGATGAAAAAAGGCCAGCACATTGCAATATATGAAAGGAAATAATGTCTCTTCTTTAATCTTTCTTCAACTTTCTTTTCTAACTCTCTTTTTCCCTGTATTGCAATAATGATTTAATACTAATAATGCAGTAGTCGGCGATAGACTTTCTAGAGGTCAAGTAATCTTACCTGTTCTAGCATCGTCATCTCATAAAGAGTTATGACACACAACAGAAAGTCAAAGGCAAGTTTAAGGTAAGCGTAACGCACTCTAATGCATTAACGTAGTTTCTTAATATCCATATTTTTTTGGTATCGTACCCTTTGCTTCTCATTTGCATATTTGTGCGTCGCCAGATATATAAAGTTTTTTTTATTCGTGTTTCATGATGGCGTCGAGTTAATATCAGAAGACTCGACCGTCGATGGTTGGTCGCAACTTTCCCGCATCATTCCGAAATGAAACTGAATTTTCCACAAAAAGATAATCGAATAAAGTTGAATTCCTTTTTTCCTAAATTCTCTTAAAAGAAAAGAGACAGAGAAGCGAACGAATTTCCCTTGTGTTGCATATATATTTTTTATAGAAACTTCCCCTTCGACTGAGTAGTCGGACTGTGCGCGTTTCCATCTTCTTGCTTGGCTGAGTTTCCAACTCACGTGAGATCCTCCCGCGCATCTCCCCGTGCTGAGTCCAACAGAGAAAGGAGGGAAGTATGAAGAAGGGAACGAAGGAGAGAGGAGGAAAAAGAAAATACAATTTTAGTAGGAAAAACAGTTTAAATGGGCGTGGGGAATCGAAAATAGCTCTCCCTTTCACCAACGTCGAAATTTCTTTCGAATTAGCTGATAGCGTTCACCAAGCCGGCTGAATCTGATTGGCTGTACATTGAGCATTCCGAAATAGTATTTCTAGACGGAATAGACATCCATCAAACAGGTCTGAGAGACGCAGTAATTGACAGTCTCGCATTCAGTGGTCTAATTTTCTAGCCAAGAATTTCAACCTATCGTGATCGATTCATCTTGATTAGAGGGATTGAGACTCTAGTTAAAACCAGCTCCTATCAAATTCAAAATAGAATTGGAATATCCGTCAAAGTCAAATAAACATTATAGGGAATATAAGGATATTGCTGTGTATGTGTAACGGAGTTTCGGCGTGTGGTGCCGAGCCCAACTCGGCGGCGGCGAACCGCATACATGCTGGTCACATGCGTGCTGTGCGTTTAAACTTACAGGCACACCATCGAAATAAATACGACGGTATAATACACGAAGAAAAAAAGAGTCGCTGGGCGGATTAGTAGCTGGTGAGAAAAAAAATGGAGTGGCTGCTGGTTTTAGCGTCTCCTTTCACCCGCGACCAATAACAAAGAACAGGCGAGCACGATTCGCGGCAGAAGCCAACGTACACGAGACGATGGAGCCAGGAAAAGGAATAGATAGTATATTTACAGAAAAAGGGGCGTTTCAATGACTCCGAGTCTGTACTACACACTTTCCAAATGAAATAAAAAAAGGAAAGGAAAATGAGAATGTCTAAAATAATAAGCCAATAGGGAAACATACCCGATGCTTAAAGCAATCGCGCGAGGCGGGGTCGAAGCCACAAGGCCGATACAGCGATACGTACTCTCTTTCTTTTGAAACATATAGATTCGTGGGTAATACCAAGGTTTTTTTTTTCCTTTCCTTTTTCACGGCGATCAATAGAACCTACTTCGCCACATCCGAATACTGTAAAACTTAGAGACAATGTGCACCACGTTCACCTTGTGTTCAATACTTATTACAGCAGACATTTCTTAGACTAGAATTAATTGTTAAAATTACTAATTTAGGTCTGTGGGACATGACAGTGTTTCTCGGGGCTGGAAATCCCCGAGGAAATTGGTTTTCTTCGCATTATTTTGGCATTGAAAGTTTAAAACAGTTTCGGAGCGAGAATTTTGGAGTACATCTTGTCTCAATTCACGCAACCGGAAGTTTGTAATGCTGTTGAATAACGTCGTGCCACGATTAGGACCTGCTTCTCGGTAAGAAAACAAGCTTCCTCTTCTACCCCCCTTAAAAAGGCAAATAAATAAAGTAAGACTAGACCAGCTCGCGCCAGTCGTGTGCTCCGGTTTATTGTGATCCGTTTGCGCACGACTCAGATGAATCTTTTCTTCGATTCTGATTTCCATTTCGAGTCTTATAATAAGAGTCAATAAGCGACTCGACTGTTGTAGTCTACGAGAGCTCTTGTGCTCTCCAAAGCGGATCCATTGATCTATTTTTATTGAGCCCTATATAGAGAGAATAGTCCTACAATAATAAGCTTTCCGTTTCTGAGTATAGCGGTTGGCTTGGCTTGGGCCTCTTTTGACGCGCAAGCTCTTAGCGCCAACGACGGCATGGCTAAACATCCGTCGCGTGCGGTAGGACCTCGAAGTCAAAGTTATAGGCCTACAGTAGACTGAAGAACTCTTCAATTTCCTTCATAAATATCACTTTATTGACACATTATTCCATTTGTTTTTATTTGAGGGCTACGCGAGCTACACACTCACCACACACGCACACACTGGCATCATCATATCTTCGAGTTACAAATTCGCAAAAAATGTTTGGGCAAGACACACACACACACAACCCGCCCAGTCGGATAATATACTGTATGTATAATAAATTGAATATGTAGAGACAAAAGAAACAAAAAAGAAAGAAACCGGAATTTCATCGATTTTTCAACACTTTCACAAATGTGGAGACGAACAAAAAAAAAAGAAAAACAAATGATGATAAAAGAAAAAAACGAATAAAGAGAGAGATGCTGTGCGATGATACAATCTCCAACGAGAGGTGAGATAATGAGGGACATGCTCATCGAAAAAAAAATAACATTCCTTCCAAATGAGACGACATTTTTCCACAAACGAAAAAAATTATCTTTTTTTGTTTATAAAATTAGAAGAAAGAGAAAAACAGCGCATCAAATGTCCTTCAACTAAAAAGACGTCGATTCCCGCCCCATAGCCTTTTTTCGTGATTTTTTTCTAATCATTTTATCAAATAAAAAATGAATTAATGTTTGGTAAAAGAAAAAAAAATGTGATTATACATAATAGAGAACTTTACGCCTATTAGAGATGTACACAGTTACACAATGGGAGATATTGCAAACAACCTCTTTGGTATCAAAAAATCTGCAAAAAGAAAGAATTGTCGAAGAAGTGAAAATGGTGGTGTCGATGAGTCTTTGCGTGTTTCCAATATTAGACACAATCGACGCTCGTTAAGGTGAGATTCACAGAGAGAAAGGGAGCGGCTAATGGAGCGCTATTCGACGTCTCATCACGCACGCCCACACACGCAGAAAAAAGTGTCTATAGGGAGAAGAAGAAGAAAAAAAAACCGAGAATTTCGAGATCCGTTGAACGACATTGTTGCTATCCCGTCCACCAATCTCCCACCCACGCACATCGACACACTCACACACAGACACACACAGAGGCGAGTTACTCGATCAAACAAAACGTCACCGATTCAATTGAACCGGCGTCGCGCCATCTCTTATCCCTCTTCTTTGACAAAAAGTCTCTTCTTCTCACTTTCAAAATCCTCGGGAAGTAGCCAACGCTGCACTAATCAAGTTCCCAGTGTTTTTGAGATCGCCGGGGACCTCTTATCGGTTTGGTTGTCCTTTTTTTCTTTTTTTTGTTCATTTATTTTTTTTTTTTGTAAGGGGTAATTTTATGATGAATTTCCTATAGGGTATTCTAGTGAATGCCTGGCATCCAAGAAATGCGAGAAAAAATGGTTCTTACTTCTTAAATCATGTGTGATAGACATATAAGGCTCAGCTCGGTGGGGACTAGGACGCGTCGTTCGTCGAGTCGAACAAACCGACGCTGTTTAAGATGTGATGACATTTTTTTTACTCGTCAGCCATCACTCTTCCTTTTTTCTTTATTTATTTGTGTGTTTTTAAAACTCGATAGAAAACATTGGCCATTCTTTTTCTTCATCTTAGAAACAGGATTATTTTGGGTTGAACTTGGGAGGTTTTGTTTTGGGGCTAGTTGTTTTCTGATGTCATCAAATCAATAAATCTTCATTTCATCGTCAGAAGAAGAGCCGCGGAGTCTCAGTTTTTGTGTCCGTCCGTTGATATCGGTTCACTTAGTGAGGAGTCCGCCTGTTCCAGCGCTGTAGCCGTAGCTGCCGTACGGCGAGGGAGCGTACTGGCTGTAGTGATGAGACGTGTACGAGTACTCTGATCCGGGCATGACGCCGCCGCCAACGCCTACGCCGCCTCCACCCACTGCAAAGTCAAAGGAAAAGAGAAACGAGACAATCAATAAAAACAATTCCGCAGTGCGCAACACGACTCGGTCGTCGTCGATCCCCTTTGTTGTTGTTGTTGTTGTCTATTTCATCTCGTCACAAGACGGACAGACGGACGGACGGACGGACGGATGGATGTAGAATGCGTACGACGTACGTCAAGTAGAGCCGCATTCATTCTACATCGACGCGAGGTTCCGCTAGTCTTAACACAACAGTGTAGCGGCCAGTAGAGTCAAAAGGTCCCATCAATGACTAAGTAGCTATTTGTTTCAACCGACACGCTCTACTGCTTCCGTCATGAATCCGGAATGGCGACAGAGACAAGAAAGACATTGTGTATAGCATGTCGCTAAAACTAGGTCGTCAAGCTCAACAAACCCCCCAAAAAACAAAACAAAGAAACAGAAAAACAGAAAAAAAAGGCTGGTGCAAAACATATATAAAAGGTGCAGTGGCTGGTGTACATCTATGCGGCGATAGATTTGGAAAATTCCAGGAAGAAGAGAAGCCAAATGATTCAAAAGAAGGAGAGGATGCAGGAAAGAAGTTGGGTCTACTCGCCTGAAGCCGTGCTGTTGGGGTAGGGAGCCATGAGACTGGGTAAAGTGTAAGACGCTGCCGCCGCTGCCGCCGCCGCCGCCGCCGCAATGGGTTGGAGGAGCGTGAGAGCGGAGGAGGCGGAACGGGAGGAGGCGGTCGGTGGGGCGGAGGCAGCGGGAGGAGGCGAGGACAAGATCCGCGCCGCCTTCTCTGCCTGAGACTGTTGGTTCTGTCCCTGTCCCTGGTGGTGCAGGTTGTGCTGGTGCTCGTGAGCAGGGGACTCGAGAGGCGTCTGAGCCGTCGTCCGGTAGACGGCGGCACAGAACATGCCACCGGCCGTACCACCCGCACCAGACAGCATGTCCATGTGTCCGTCGTCCGACGACGCTGTCGTGCATTGGTGCTGTTGCTGGATCAGCAGGCAAGTGCTGCCCGGCAATGGGGAGGACGAGTGAGCCAGCAGGTGGTGGTGGTGCCCAGCACCACCGTACCCGCCGTTGCCAGATGCAGTGCAGACCGAACCGATGCCGTCTAATAAATAACGAACAACAACGTACACAAACGTTCAAAAGAGGTGTCCAAAGAAAGGAGAGTTGTGATGGTCGAGGAAAGAAGCCAACCGAATGCAAAAACAAAACAAAACAAAAGACAAAAGACAAAACAAGCAGGCGAAACAGCACCAGCCAAGTAACCGATAAATCCGCTCTCAAAGGATTTTTTTTTTTAATTTTTCGTCATCAAGAAATTGTCGATAGAAAATTTTTTGCTAGAGAAAAAAAAGGAAAAGAGGCTGCTGTGTTTGGCTGTGCTGCAGCCTACCGGATGCAATAAATACAACGTGCTGTGCTTGGGGTAGTGTTGCCAATCAAATGAAAAGCCAAAAGCCTTACCTTGTTGGTACTGGAGAGACGTGTCGACGACGCCGTTCGGCGTCAACATGTGCGCCTTAATATCCTGCATGCTGATGGGCGTCAAAGGTGTCAAAGAGCCACTGCCTACTCGAGTCAACCGTGCAACAACAAGTCGAAAAAGAAAACAAAAACAAAAACAAAGTCAACAAAACTGTACACATGCTGATTCTCTTCAATGGCTGCCCCTATAATTCTAATCGTATCGGACTTACCGAGAGATGTGCCCAGCGGCGGAGTGTAGATGGACGTGCTCTGAGCTTGCGTCATGGTGCTGATGGTATCGTAGAGCGGATCGCCCGAACTGCTGGACGTGACGGCTCCGTTGAAAGCGTTGCCGGCTCCTCCGTTGGCTCCGTTGTTGCCGGCCCCGCCGCCCGCTCCGTTGCCGCTCTGCTGCTGGACGCCGTGGTGTTGTTGTTGCTGTTGCTGCTGCTGTTGGTGATCCGAAACGAAACTGGGCAGAGAGTAAGGCGATCCGCCGACGTTGTTGCTGCCCGTCGGTGAGCTGACAACTCCAGTCACGCTGCCAATGTCCGGCAGGAGTTTGTCGTCCTTCAAACTGGTGCTCCACTTGGTCGGCCACATCTATTATGCAAACGATTCACAAGTTGAAACATCGGACGACACCACCAACTAAAAGTTGAGCTCAAAACTTACGCTATAGAGCTGATCGCTGCCGTAGTGCAACCGTTGGCGTTTAATCTCTTCATCGGCGTGTCCGTTCAATTCGCGGATATCGTCTGTCAATAGAAATGGAAATTGAATAAAAATGTCCGAAATTCTCTCTTTTATCTAAGACATCTGTTTTGACCAATCTGGTGCGACCCTTGGCCCTTATCGACGGGCGGATACGGAAGAGAGCATCGGAATAATGGACTGGAGGGTGAATGAGTCTCCCAAGTTTTCATCGTTTGCGCGAAACAACACGTGATTGCCCCCCTGGCCCAATCGAGTCTGCGATGATGATGGGGCCTTTTTGCGGTGACAGGCCAATGTGTCTCGTCTGCGTTGGCTCCCAGTCGGAAAGGAAGAAAGAGAACGAGAGAGAAAACGGAAGCCCAAAGAGTAGCCGAGGGTTTGGTGGGGGGGGGGATAGGTCGATGAAGTCATCCGTCATGTGTGATGGAGAAAGAAAAGAGAACATTGAGAGAGAGAGAGTCTCGTTTGACTTCGTGACAGCACCGCCAGAGTGTATAGTTGTAGAAAAGAGCTAGAGGGAGACATTGTATTCGGCAACGGCGGCGGCGGTTGGAGCAGCGGCGGCGGCGGCAATCTCATACGTCAGCCATGAGGCGCTTCCATTATGGAAAAAGAAGAGAGACACACTCTCTTTCCCAACGGACTCTACTACTAGAACTCTAGGCCAAAGCCAAAAGCTCCGATAGGCGCAAGGCAGAGCGCACACACACCCCGCAGAAAAGTCTCATCCGGCGACCGCTCCTCCACGCTCGGCCGATCATCCACCCTCCTTCCTCTCGCTTCCGGATCGCTCTCTCTCTCTCTCTCACTCTTTTCTACCCTCCTATATATATATATATACGAGCAGAGCAGAGCAGAGCAGAGCAGAGCACACTTCCTCCCTTTCATCGGGAATGCTACAGCTAAACAACCCTCGTCTAGTGTAGCCGTGGTAGCCTATCGAGGAAAATCTAATGACATCTCAATTCCAGCAAGCGCTGACAACTCCGACTGGGCAAACTCTGATGCATCAGGCATCAAAGAATTCAGCGGGGAACGAACTATATACACCGCAACCCCTATATGTCTCTCTCTCTCCACCCAGCTTATACCGACTCAATTACATCAGAGAAAATGAGCTATAGTAGAGTTGTGCCGTCTAACGTGATTGCGGCCGTCGCGGTGATGCTAGCGGTCCTCCGGCCGACTTGAATCTTTGATGAACTTTTGCTAACGGAAAAAAGGTCCTGCCGACTACTACTTTTTTGGGGGGGGGTTTAGTATATACCAGAGTTTGTTATTCTCTCTTTCCTCTAGATTTCTCTTCGCGCCCTGACCGGTAGAGTGTTTTGTCAACGTCTCTATTATCAACCGGCCAACAAAACATCCGCATTCGACGAGCGGGCCGCTGATTTCCGAGAAGGACCGAGCTCGGAAATTATTCAGTTGGAGGATGTTCCAAGTGTTCAATATTCACTGGCTCATCATTCGACCAAGCGGGGAAGAACATGGCCGCCGACAGAATTTTAAAGATTCACGAATCACATAGAAAATAAAAGCGCCATTTTTCTTGTCCAGTTCTTTCTCATCGTGACACTTCGATCTGTGTCCTTTTTATAGACACGCAAGTCCATCCCGCCCCAATCACCGTGATTGCGTTCGTGTTCCCCGGTTTTGAAAAACAGGAAAAAGAAGAAAAATCGAGAATTTCTTTTTCTTTTTTTTGTTGACTACGTTTCCCCTCGACTAGTCCGTCGGGGTTAGACGTCCGCACAATACAAACAAGATGAAATGAGGAAAGAAAAAAAAACAGAACCAACCCCCCGCATTGTTATTACAGGCCATGTCAGCACACGGCGTCAAAAAAAAAGGAGGAAAGAAAATAGCTTATAACCACCAGGGACATAAGCTCATCGTGTTCGACTGACACAACCAGATTAACAACAAACCAACCCTATAGACTATATAGTAGCTGTTAGTCTCTAGTCTATACCGGTATTGAATGTCTCGTACGTAGTAAAATATAATAGGCAGCAGGCCTCCATTTTCTCTATTAGGCCTCTTGTTACGTAGCCCACTCGGAGAATTTTTCGGTCGGGATAAATTCTTCATTTAATAAGATACAGAAGATGATGATGTAATTCGACTCACCGTGATCGTCTCGCTTCCGTTTAATGTTGCCGTTGGGGTCGGTCTGCGGGATGCCGAGGATGCCGTTGATGCTGTAAGAGCCTGGGCGTTGGTGAGGCGAGTCGTGCGGCGGCAAGACGTGCTGCTGTTGTTGCATAGCGTGTTGTTGTTGTTGTTGTTGGTGTTGGTTGTTACCGGTGGAGGCTGCCGATCCGTGAGTGATGACCGAAGCCGTTTGAGACGAAACTGGGCTCACCGGCCCGCTGTTACTTCCTCCCCCGCTGTTGCCGCCGTGACCTCCGTGTCCGTGTCCATGTCCGTGCCCGTGGTGGCTCACCGATTTGGCCTTCTCCGCCGCTTTATTCCTCACAATTCTATAGAAAAAATCAACAAATCAAGACGCGACCCTTTCATTATAAACAATGTATATTCAGGTTGGGTAGGCGACGACTATTATATAATAGTCTACTAGACGAGCAGGGAAAGTTTGTCAGCAAGTTTCTACTATATTCCAGAGCAGTCACGGTTCGATGGCCAACACACACAAAAAGAAGAAAAAAACATTTCTGACAGGTCCGAAACGACCGCAAAAAGGATGTATATATACTGTCCAAGAGAAATCCACAAAAAGAGAGAGAGAGAGAAAAAATGACGACGTCTGGCTGCCCGTCTTTTCTAGGCTAACACGTATGTCTACGCGCTTATTGTACGTGTATAGGCAGAGGATGAAAGTCTATCGACGAGGAATGTTTCTTTCTCTTTGCGCTGCTGAGAGAGAGTCTCCGCGAGTCGGTTGCGGTGGCTACATTCTATATGTTGAGTTCTTTTTTCTCTTCTCTCTTCTTCTTCTTCTTCTTCTTTCCCGCAGACGGGCAACGGTCCGTCGCCCAAGCGAAACGACCGACCGACTGGCCGTACCAAGTGCGAGAGTACCAGGGCCTCTGCGACAGCTTGCGGCACGCATTTCTCAACAGTATACAACACGCACACAACAGCAGTAGCGGCATAGTTCACTTTATCTCGAGAAGAAAAATAAAACTATGTTGGCTGCCGCCGCCTTATCCGGGATTAAAGCCTATGAATGGATTCTACACAGCTAGGGCTGTCGGCACGTGGCCGGTATCCATTTGCGCCCTTGTCGTCAAAAGACGGACGGGCCCGCCCAACGCAAACCGTCGGCAAACGCCTAACCAATGACGGCTAATAGCTTAGGCCTATTTCAGATTTTTCGAATCGGAATTAAGTTGAAGTTTCATTTCGCAGTTGATTCTATATAACTACAGAAATGATGTCCTGTTTTTCTGCGTATTGCGTGCGTCACAAGAACGGCTGACGGAAGACGAAGAGCTGCTCGTTTGTCAGCGTCGACCAGGTGGCCTTCCCTCCTCTTCGGAAAAGCTGGCCCGAGTTTGAAAAAAAAGAGACGGCCATGACAAATGCCGACTAAACCCCCTGGGTGAATCGCCAGCATTGACGAATCTACGCCGAATCAATCACACCGCCTCCTCTTATTTATTATGTGTAGGCCTTAATATATATAGTATATAGTACGGTGCGGCCGTCGGCAAAGGTGTTGAGAGCTTTACTTTACGAGACAGCCGACAACAACAAAAAAATATATAGAGAGAGAGAGAGAATGGATATTAGCTTCTTATTTGGGGCGCGTTTGTCGGGGTTAATTTGTGCCGAGTGTACGTATGTGTTGTCTATTGAAAGCCCCCACTAATTGAATCAAGTGGGGAGCTCTTATCCGTCCCTCTCTCCCTCGACATTTCCCCCTTTTCCTCTCTTTCTCTCTGTGTACGTTTCACAGGGCGCAAGTGTATAGCGCGGCTGAATAAGAGAGCATCACGCTCCACGGGGACATGGTATTCTCTCAATTCACCCATATGGCGCTTATCACGCATGAGCTTGTAACTACTACATGTCTAGGCGGCGTATAGGCCCCTCTCTGTCCGCGTACTAGTGATTTCTCTCGCTTTCTCTTCTTCCGACTTGCCTCTCTTTTTCTATCCATCTGACCGTGAATATATATATCTGTCTGTCTGCTGTCGCCATTCGAGTGTCATCATCGGATTTGCACGCGCCCGTGGAGAGGATTACAAGGCCACCTCCCCTCTTCCTTTCCGACCGCCCTTATGCTTTATTATCTGCCTTGGGTATGCGATAAGGTTTTGATGTCGACGACTTTCAACAGGTTTAGATAAAGAGACAAGCCCTCTTCTTCCCTTTTTATTTCGCCTCAATTCGATTAGGTACACAGGGCTGCAAACAGATGCTCTAGGCCTACACCGATCTAGGACGAGTCCCCTAGGCCTTCCACCGCTGTATCCATTACCATACCACCATCATCCCATTATTGGCGCTATCCCGACAGTAGGCTACTTTCGCTAACTCTCTTGCTTTTAATCCCCGGCCACGAAATTCTGTTACTCAACTTTGAAGCGAAATATAGACACAAAAAGAAACTTTTTCGGAGAGACTAGGCCTGATGGAAAGAAGGGAAAAAACACGCCCACGCCGGCCATGTTGGATTCGAAATCTCTGGAGAGGAACGAGGAAAAAAAAAAGAAAGTGGAACGACGCGTCGTTTCATTTGGAGCCAAGAAAACGGGGGAAGCCAATAGGCAAAGGAATAAGAAGAAGAAGAAAAAAGAAGAAGAAGAGAAAAGTAATGCCTACTCGGTCAGGATCCCCAAGTGTGACAAAATGGCCCATCTCTCGGGTGCCGTTGGATCCAGGCAAAAAGTCGTGTAATACACAACAAAAGGCCATCGGGTCCAAACAATCAATGAAAAAACCTTGACTCGTTGTTCCCCCTAGCCCCCGAAAAGTGTAGGCTACGCGTATTAAAGAGAGAGACTAGACCTGTATACTACCCTACGACTTCTAGTGTTGTTGTTGTTGTATGGAAACATATGGGACCCTCTCCAATTCTCTTTTGCTCCCCTCGATCTCTCCCCCGCCGGATTCTACCAACAGCCCACCGAAAAAAAGAAGCCAAGTCGCATGTAAAAGAGAAACCAAACTCCTCCCTCGGGACGTGTTGACACAGCATCTCATATGCAAAGTAGAGGAAGCCCACTCCCGATAGACTTGACGGAAATAAAAAAAAAAAACTAAGGGAAAATAGAGAAAAGAGTGGTAGCACCACGATGTGCGTGTTGCGACTCGGCTATTGTATAAAACAGCGCTCGGAGTAAAAGAAATCGAATATATCCAATAAAAATACAAATAAAATAAAAAAAAAGAGAAAAGAAGTCGTGAACACCCAGAAGCTGATCGTTTGGCTCGTTCTGGCTTGATGATCGTTCGAGGGTGTTAATTGGCTCTATAATCCTGGAGCCCGGAGTCGTTAACCGAGAGAACGACCGAGAGGAGGGAGAGAGAAAGACAGCAAATAGCCGGGCCAGCAGGAATGCGGCCACCGTGTATATATACTCTACGTATGGCATCGTCCGTGCGCTTTCGATGACGATTGGCCACCTCGAAGCATTTTCTCCTTTTCTTTTCTTTTCAGGAAAGGAAAAGGAAAAGAAACCAGTTACGAGCGGACTGGTTGGTGGACGGACGACATTCTTCCCGAAATTCTTTCTTTTAGTTTGTGTGTGGTAACCAAGTAGTGCTCTTGGTAGGGGGTTAACGAAGAAGCGGCTAATCTACGGCCGTGATGGTGTAGTCAAGTGATTAGCTTTTTACCTGTTAATGGAGCTGACGCTGGGAACGTTCTCCTGGTTGCAAATGCCTTCGGCCAGGAGCCGGTCGCGTATCTCCCAGGCGAACATCGTGGGGTTCTCGCGCTTGTAGTCGGCGATGGCGTCGACGACGTGGGGCGTGGCCACTTTCGGCTTGCTCCCGCCAATCACGCCAGCCTTGAAGCTGCCCGTCTCGTAGTACCTAAAGCCAACGGGAGAAAAAAAAGAGGAAAAAAGAAAATAAGAACGGAGACGAAAGAGATCAATAAAAGGGAACGCAGGGAACGGCCAAAAGGCCCCCCAAAAAAGCCAACGAAAATAGAATAGTAGACGAGTGCAAGTAGTTCTGTAGGGACTTGTTTGTCTATTCGATGCTCTCTGATGTGTCGGCCTCCTTTCGCTCTCGTCTCAGAAACGGAGGGAAGAAAAATCACGGGCGACACGCGGACAAACTGGCGGGCTTTTGATGTGGGCGCATATCATCTTGTATGCATGGCTGTAGATGAGTCGTGGTTCGCGGCGGGAGACGGCGAATAAGCTCGGCTCGGCTCGAAATAAGAGCTAGAAACTAGAATCCGGTATTGAATTACCGGACTGCGGTGAAATGGGTGACGTTGGTCGTGACCCCCAGAGTCAACCGCGCGCCATCTCCTCTTCCGGTTCGTCTTTCGTTCTATTATTTATTTTACCCTCGCCCTTATTTCTTTCTTTCTTTCTTTCTTTCGTTCTTCCTATCTTCTCTTTTTATATATGTGTAATATACATGATATAGCGACGTCTCGTTTTTCTTTGCCATTTTGTCGTCGTCGTCGTCGTTGTTGTTGTTGTTTCTCTATTCTTTCGCTTCTCGTTCTCCATATAATACAATATTTATATTGATATTCTTCTTCTTCTTCTGCGAATGCTTTCTCTTCTGGCGCGGCGTTTTTCACTGGATACAACGGGCCGCATAACGCCGGGCCGCTTTTGATTTATACGCGATATCGCATTAGTATGGATGCGATGCCATTCGAGTCGTCGTCCTCCTCGACGTCGTCCTCGTTTCCTGGCTCCTACTATTCTAGCTTCTCCCCTTATTATTTAGTATTATTTTTACATTATAGATCATCGTATACATTTCTCTAAGCCCTACTCCCTACTCCCGGCAAACAAACTCGGAAGAAGAAGAAGGAAAAAAAACTCAATCGCAGCAGCAGCACTTGATCCATTCGTATGCAGATAGATATACGACATGGACGTCGTGGAGAATCTTGTTTGGTTCCGCCGGTGGCGCGGCGCACACAACTGCTCTTTGCTCATTGGTTCCCATCGAAGCCGTCATTTTCTGTGAGAGATTTCATTCGATTTTTCTCTTCTTCTTTTTTTCGGGAGTTTCGTTCCGCCTCTTTTCCCACCACTTCACCCAAAAGTCTATTCTAATTCGTAGCCCTCTTTTCTTTTCTGTCTTGTCTATTTATAGCCTCAAGGAAGGATAATAGCCTACATCGTTTTGACGGATTCAATCACGTCCGCCTGATTACCAACTCGTGAGCTCGCAGACTGTTGGTTCTTTCCCATTGTCGACGAGCCAGACGAAAAAAGAACCGGTCGATTCGACGACCGGAAAACGGAATAGACACGATTATATACAAGTCCGCCAGACTACTGGTTATATATATATATTTACTATATAGCCTAGAGTATCAGTCTGAGCGGTTGATCGAACGCTCAAATTCCGCTTCTTCATTCGACAACGAGTTTCCCATAGTTAGCTTGCGTCGATGGATGGGTCAATATTGATATAGACAGTGGGGCATTGCGTGCGGCTGTTGGAGCCAACTACCGTAAATGCTTGTTTGTTTTTTAGCTTTGTTTTTTACCTGGATAGTATCTTGGAGACGCATCCGTGAGAGACTCGGAGCTGGCGGGAGATATCGCAGGGTCGGACTCCGTTGTGGGCCAATTCGACGATCCGTTGGCGGACAACATCGGGCAGAGGCCGTCCGTTGACGAAGACGCCGCCGAGCTGGTTGACTCCGCCGTGACCTGTTCCAGACGAATGGTACACTATGTAGTTGAATTAAGATAGCCGCCCTCAAACTTGTTTTGCCGATGGAGAAAGTAAAAACATCAGAGAGAAAATCCGGATAGACATCGCCGCCATCCAACTGCGATTAGCGATCCTGTAAAACCAATGGATTAAAAGCAAAAGAAACGACAGCGTTTTCTTGATCGTCTTTTTCGGCGTCGTTAGATCATTTCATGGCGTCTATCGAGCACTTGTCAACAAAATGGCGAATGACGGATAAAACCATTTACTAGGCTATTCAGAAATGAAGCAAACGACTCTCGGTGGTCGAATCCATCAAAATAAGAAGTGACCAAAAAATTCCCCGACGCCGATGAGGGATTAACGTTGAACTGCAGCATCAGATCGACGACGGGCCGTCATGAAACGGCATTTTATAGGCCTACAAAAGCTGGGCAACGGGAACGAATGGAGAGAGAGTCTGCAGCAGGAGCTCGGGCTCCTTCAAAAGAATAGGCTACGATTGGAATCGAGTTGTCTAAAGAAAACCGTTTCTCGGTCGCCGGCAAAGAGAGCTGAGAGAGACTTTAGATCACGTCTAATGCAAGAGCCGTGTCGACACGTCGGCCGACCGTCGCCCCTCCGTTATATAGACGCCCGTTACATGCGCCAGGCAGCAGCCGCCAGTTCTCTCCCCTCTACAACCACTAGACGTCGCATTTAACCCCAAAGTACTTGGCAATGATGAAATCGCTTTTCTCCCGACGGAGAGATCGACAGCGCAGTGATTTTAGAGAGTGAAAAAAAAAGAGGAAAAGGCCTGATGCTGCTGGATCCCGTCCTTAAGACGAGCTGGAAGACGTCCAGCTCTCTTTAATGGAGACGGATCGCTGGCAAAGACACACACGCTCTTATGATCGGCACTCACTCTTACAAGTGTAATATTCCATCATGTTCTGATTGTAGCGGTAGGCCGTCGTTAGATCCATCGTGGCGGCTGGAACGCCGACCGGAGCCGACTGATGGGTTAGATGAGCGCGGACGAACGGGAAGAAAGTGCCGAAACTCGGCGGTGACTCCACGGTGTTGTCCAACTTTTTCGCCAGTTTTTCTTCTTCACAATCGAATAATCTTTAGTCAGACTCAAGGTTCCTGGGAACAAGTCTAGTCGCACCACTTTGATATGATTCCTGGAACACTGCTGGTTCGGAGGAAGAAGAAAACTTTGCTGACGATCGGACGGGCGATTCCACAGCGAATGACCAGTCCGGGGTCACTGCCAAAATCGGCTACTGTTTCTCCTCCGGTTCCAGCAAATCACAATAGAGTATCGGCTAGAAAATGTTCTCCTCTATTTGAGTCGTCTTCTAGCCCTTTCGATGGCCAAAATTGAGCCGTTCCTCCCCCTCAAATAGGAAGAAGGGAAAAACAACAATCGAGTCGCTAGCTGCTGCACTTTGTTGGAAAAGTTTGTTTCTTGGTCACCTCCTTCTGTCGCGAGCTATTGTCAAAGTGAATTCTACGGAGGAGCACAGAGAGAGTGTTCTGAACAAGTCAGCAGGACTCGGTCGACGGCTCGGTCCAGCGAGTGTTCTATATGAACTGCCGGGGCGAATCGGAATGCAGCCCCCTTTGCCCTCTCATCCGACACAAATAGGAGATGCCAAGCACGGTAGCGCCGCGGCCTAGCGGGGTATACGCAGATAGATAGATGCAGAAGGAAATACGAACGAAAAAACTCTCTTGGTCTCGTCCAAAGTTCTCTAATAGCTCCGCGTCGCCGCACTCGGCTGCTGCTACTGTTTCACTGCTGACCGGTTCGGTCTTGACCTGACCGTGCCGCTCCCTTCAACTCTCCCAACGACGTCAGTGGGAGGAGCCTAGAACCCGCCGGCGCTGGTTCTCTCTCTCCCCGCGGTGCCGTGTTGGAAAACAGAGAGAGAGAGAGGAAAAATCCAGCTGCTGGCACGAGAAATCCCACGGCGTCGTATCGCCCCCTCCGTCCAATCCCGGGTCGGGCCCTCTTTTTTCCGCCGCTATTGGCTGGCGCGCGCAACCGAAAGCGACGTCCAAGTCACGTGATCTGAATTTCTATCCCCGACTCTGTTGCTCGTCTCCACCGGTATACGTACTGTATAGATATAGGAAAGAACCGAGTTGGCACCGATCCCAAAAGAGCGTATAGCCTTATATTTATATCAATCTATTGATGTTGTTCTCTCTCCAATTGATTCTCCTCTCCGCAGAGTTGCCCCTTGTTTCGATTCATTATGGATGACGACTCAATCAGGCCAGTCTAGCGAGTCTAAACGAATGCCGCGATGAATACGAGTCCGTAATAATAATACAAATAGACAAAGAATCAAGCGAGTCATTCATAAATCACCGAGTGCGGCGGGCGCAACAAACAGATCGAAAAGTGGCTCTGCCTTTCCTTTTTACGACTCGATTCCTTATAGATCTCGCATAGCCATCAATTGTGATCCGAGAGACGGCCAAGGAATAAAAATAATCATAAGGGGACGACCGAAAAAGAAAAAGAAGAAGAAGAAAGAAAGAAGAAAGAAGGAAAAAAGAGAAAAAAGGTTTGCATGTTTCGTCACGGCAGAGGTCATGCTCAGTCGATCCTGAAATTCAGGCTCGTGCATAGAATAGAATGCGACTACGGCTGGACAATTTCTCGCTGGTATCAAATCAAAGACAATCGAGTCCCTCCTTTTTTCTTTTCTTTTATTTAGACCAGATTATTTTTATTTGTTTTGTTCATCTAGCCGTCGTTTACGAGCTTGAATAACACGCGATGGGCGGCATATAATCTGCGATTACTCAGCTCTTAATCCAATTCGAGTGGTTATCTGATAACGTCCTCCAAGTCGAGAGGCTTCTGCTGTCGTTTCAATGGCCCCCAACAAAACGCGCGTGTAGTAGCTCGGTCTCGAAAAAAAGAAGGATTTTGGTAGACACAAACCCATGATCTATTGTAACGGAACCTTTTGGGGCGCTAGACGTGTCGTCGTCCATACGGAATCCGAGAGGGGGGAGCTAGAGATTCCAGGTCATGACTGTTTGAGAGCCGAATGATGGAGTCAAGAGGGGAAGTAAATCAGGACGGCCATGATAGTACGTATATACAAGAGTCTATATAATAGAATCGACCGAGAGAGAGGAGAGAGTGTATTCTGTTCGGTGCGAGTTGCTCATTAGAGTTGACTGCGCGCACACGGCTGTTTCCCTCTTCTCTTCGGATCTGAATGGGGGAAGGTCGGCAGGGAGGAGGAGTCGATATAGAATGGAAGAAGAAAAGACGAGAGAATAAGGGTGCGGGTTCAATGGATGAATGGAAAAGGCCAGCATCGAGTGGCCCTATCGGTGTCAAATCCGTCGACACAATAGAGTCCGACCGTCGAGGAATATACCCAGCTATTTATGTCTCGATGCCTCTGCTCTCTCTGGCTGGGCCGTGTCTATATACCAAGTTGTAAGCGGCAGCTGAATGAACTTTCACACTAGACATTGGCGCGCATTTCATAGACTGTTGTCCTCGACAGAAAAAACCATTGATCCCTCTGCCATTCTTTCTCTCGACTCTCTGACTCTCTCTCTATTTATCGATGAGCATTCAGACTGCCACTTCAACGGTAACAAAAAGGACATACAAGAGCTGTGCCCTGTCAGACACTATATAGAGCCATTCCATCTCTCTGTCTTTTGATGCACACTCCAGCCAAAAAGGAGTCAACCCCTCCTATATAGTAACAGTACTTGTAAGCTGTGATTTCGACTATATCAAAACGGTTGTCCAAACCTATTTCAATAGATAGACTTTCACCTCAAATGCCCCGGATTGGATTTCTGCCTAGATAAAAATCCATTAGTGTCTATAGTTTAATAGGTTGTTGGCCATCAGTGATTACGACCGGACTGCTGGCTAGGGAGAATTTTCTTATTTTCCGACAGAAAATATTATATCGGTTGGAGACATCGAGCAGCTGCAAAGCTACTCTTTTTGGCAACCTGCATTCCGGTGAGCAGCGGCAGCACACGCCCGCTCTGTATAACACAAGCCATTGATCGACTGGAGAGAAGAAAAGACGAAAGAAATTTCACTCCATCATTGGGTCTCCTTCTTGTCGAGGGTGGACGTATTGTATAGCAGTGCCACAGCTATGTCGCCGCCCGTTGACAGCAATTCATACGTTTGCCGCTGTGATTGCTGGGGAAAAACCGTCGAGAGAAAAATTCGCTTCCTACTATACGCTAGTCCTTCCAAAACTATTCAAACTGACGAGGCCCTGGTACTGGCTTTGACAGACAGAAGAATGCCCTCAATCGGAATGCAACTGGACGGGAAATCGACGTTCTCCAATAGCTGACGTCTTCATTGAAAACCAAAGTCGAGGTCGAAGAGAGAAAAATCGTTTTTTCTGATGTCCGTCTCGTGCTGGACACTCTGCAACGATTAGGGAAAGAATAAGAAACAACTGATGATGATCTAGAGAAACTCGTATACGCCCTCGACAACCTCCAGTGTGAACTAACAAGACATTTTCAGACGCCAGGGGGGGATGATAGCTTTCTTCCGACGTGTAGGACAATTCGTCTGTGTCATTTTCCCTTTTCTAGTCTGTCTTGTCCAAACCGGTAGCGGCTTCTTCTTCTCCTTGTGGTAAAAGTGAGCGTCGTACAAGAGCAAAAGTGTCGCTTGTGTCTTCACACAAACATATGGGAGGTCATGTCAGTTGTCTCGCGTGTCAAAAGACGCGCCGAGTCAACGAAAGCCGACGTTCAATGACTCTCGCTCCGCCCATTTTTCTTTCGGTTATTCAAGTTTCGCTCCGTGTTTGGCTTTTGCCATATCGCGCGCAGAGCAAACAGACAGCGCATTCCTTGTTGCCGCTGCCGGGCGGTGCGTCAACGGGGTTTTCCCTCTTTTGGTGGAGAAGCGGCTCCGACGCCAGTTTCCGCTCGTTTGAAATATGCCTACTGTGAAATATGTACTGTAATTTCCTTCAGGCTTTTTGCCCGCTCCTCCTGTCTGGCCCGGTAGAAAAACGCGACGACTCGGCCTAAAGGGGAGAATTGCACGCTTCAACCGTTTTGCGCGACCCGACGCGCGCGCCTTTCTCTCTCTCCCTCTCTCGGAAAACTCAAAACTCACTCTCTCTTGGGTCCGTAGAGCGTGTCGAGCACATGTTGTTTGTACGGGCGAAAGAGAGACAACGACGCCTACTGTGTGCGCTCTTCTTCATTTCGGCCGATTACACCCTCCACTTTCAATCGGGCGACGAAAAGAGAGCGGAAGAGAGAAAAAGGAAGAAAAAAAGATGACAAAAAAAAAGGGGAGAAAAACATCTGTTGCCATTCGATCCACTTCATTGACCAATCATCTGTTGTGTTAACCTTAGGCCGCCCAGGGTTTTCTGTTAGCAGACCCAGTGACTTCATTAGGCTATCATAACTGTGCACTCTATCGCGCATTATGAATGCCGTCCACCAGCAGCAGCGCAGCGGCAGCAGCTTCACTCCCCTTCGCGGCAGGGTAGGCCTATAATCGAGAGCAATCTTTTTCCCGTCACGCCATATCGTCATTCAAAAGGACGGTTGGGTCTGCCAGAGAATAGACCGGCTATATTATAAGCTTTCCATCTTTGTTAGATTTGTCGTCATCGAAAGGGCTTGGAGCCAGTGGATGCGGAAGAAAAAGAGAAAAGAAAAAACGCACGGAGACGGCCAACATCGTTGAGGCCCGGATTCTTGGTCTTGGAAAAATGATTGTGCAATTAGGATTTCGTCCAAGAGACATTCAGCATACAGAACGAAGAAGACAAGAAGGAGATGGGATCGGAATCGGGTGGAATGTGCTGCCGCAGTACACGGCAGCGACGCAGCGACGCTCCATTTTGGTATGCCCGTGATCAGAGCGCCAGGGCCGGGCCCCGTGACGTGCCCAGAACTCCCAAAAAGAATCCTTTGCTAAGTCAATAGTTTTTTGTTTTTTTTCTCTCTCTCTTCTGTGAATAGACATGGCACAGTAGGAGCCAAGGGCTCAGGTAAAAGTGTTGTTGTTGAGTAAAAGAAATATCGATTGATTTCAATACGATGAACGTAGCCAGCCAGCCAGCAGGAGAGTGAATGAAAAAGAGCAAAGCAAAGAGTGATTCAGACTTGATTACAGCTCCATATAACCAGCCATCTTCTTTTCTTTTCTTTTCTTTTCGCGTCGTGTAATAGTGTGCTAGTGCTGTATAAAAAGGGCGGATCCCTCTTCACTGCGTCGAGGAGAGAAAAGGGGGAAAAAGAAGAACTGGGAAGAGGAGTTGAAGTCAACGACAATCTAATGCGACTGTAACGGAAGCATTTGAGCAGCCGGAGCGGCGGCAGGCACGTGAATTGTCCATGCAAACTGCGTGTGAGTAGATGTTGTACAAGTACATCTATACATACAACTGTATACATAAACAGGAGAGAAAGAGAGAGAGAGAGGGCGAGGGGTGTATAGAGGAAATAGAAGGAGAAGACGACGGTGAATCTGCCGAGCCATCAAAAGACCATTTCTATGCTAATGGCAGACAAGAACTAACAATTCTCTATCTCTCTCTCTTTTTCTATAGAGACAACCAGCCAGTTTCGTCTCTGGTTGTCTTGTTTAGCCACGGATAAAAGTTGGATGAGTCTAGACTGAATATACAAGTTATAACATCATCATCGTATAAATAGACGGTCGCAGAGAGGGCGCAGACCAGCGGCGGGGGCCACGGCAAAACCCATCGCCAATGATGGATGGCCAATCGGCGAGGAAACGACGTTGGTTGTAGAAATGAATCAAGACGCATCAAAAGCCATTCGTCTCGCCGTTGCCCGACACGCGACCGTCGCCTCTCTTTCCCTCTCGTCTTACGGCCGAAAATCGTCAATATCAAAAGAAATGCGCGTCATACAGCAACGACAAAACGAATAACGGGAAATTTTCAGAAGAAAGAAAAAAACGACGACAAAACATTGGTTGTTGTAGCGCCCTGTGACGGATGCGACGGAAGTTTCCGTCCGGTTCAAAGGTGAGCGAGGTGGTCGTTAGGTGGTAGCACGTGTCGCCCTCTCTCCCCTTGTCCGCGATATCTCGTTACAGCCGCAAAGCGCCAAACAAATCATAAATTGATAAGTTGATAAGTGTGGGATCAAGTCTTTTGGATGGAAAATAAAGCATCCGGCTTCCAAGAAAAACAAATGAATCTCGGTTTTCCGGCTCAAGACGCGGGTCAAGAGAAGATTCGGGACGATAGTGGAGATTCTTTCCGAGCTCAACACGATACCGGTGCGAAACTTCCCATGGTCTCGTCGACCCTTTCTGTTTCAGGTTAGGTAGTAGCATTTTAGAATTCGAGTATCATTTGTCGAAATGAGGAAGGAAGACGAAAATGATTGGGGCCACAACGCAGGCTGCGCCCCAATCATCGTGGAATGCATCAATAATCGACGGAAATCGTTCAGCGCCCGATGATGGTTCTCGTCTGCCGTGTGTGGGAGAGAGAGAGAGAGACTTGGAAACGAAATAAGGTGGAAGTTTCGACATTGGTCGTGTCGAAGAGACAGAGGGGAAAACAACAACTTTTTCTTTCGTTTCCAACATTTCCAGACGGAGCGGATGGATTTCCTCAATCGACCGGAAAATGATTATTGTCATCTTTTTCTTGTGTTTTTTTCTTTTTCTTTCTTTTACGCCCCTCTAGCCCTTTCAATTTTTTCCCCGTTTTTTTCTTCTCTAGACTTTGTTTCTATAGAGCCGTGTGTTTCGATATTATTCAGGACAAGCGTGCCTCTAGTTGTAGCATCATCGGTAGATCGACCCTTTGTAGATTGGGGACCGAAGCAACCGCACACATAACACGTTTGGAATGCTCACCGATTTCCATCGCCATTCGAACAATTTCTTTCTCATTTCCTTCTTTCTTTTTTTATGAAAATGAATATCTTTTTCTTGAAAAATTTTTCAGAGCACAAGATAAATGGCAACCGGAAGCCAGCGCGTTTTCCATCACATATTCTGGCGGCAGAAGCTACTATATACACTACCACCAAACAAGCAGAGATATCTCCCGAAAAAAAAATGCATAACTCTATTAGCGGCCGCTGACGTTTGTGACATCGGCCTCTCGACCATCCGATAAGCAGAAGATTTTTTTGTTCTTCCAATTTTTAATAGGAGACGGACAAGGGAACAAGATAAGAGACTAAGGAGGATTTAAGAGACCACAAGAGAAGAAGAAGACCACCAGGTCAGGTTTCACTTCGTGGAGGGTCAACAAGGGCGGAGGGATAGCCCCGGCCGCGACTTATGAAACAAGACAAAAGCTCAACAAAGATACACTACACACAAAACAAGACCAATGGAATCATTCGCCCCGATCCCTTTTCTTTTCTACGTTGAACATGTTATATCTTTTTCTAAGCCTCTATTTTTTAAATATATTTTTTGATCCAGAAAGAAAAGGTACAACAAAATGGGACGGTTTAATGTGACTCAAAGTTACGGGGTGAAAAGAAAAGGGAACCGAAAACAAACAGGCAGGAATCCTTATTGCTATTGTGATGTCTTATTTAATCAAAAAAGTTGGAATGACTCGAGAGAAAAGGGAGCGCGCAAGGAAACGCACTAACGCCTTTTTAGGTGGTAACATGGTGGAAAAGAAGCAAATAGAGGAAAACCAAGTCGGGATTTACGTTAGCGATCGTATCGTGATGGGCTCGTTAGTGAGAGAAGGTGAGTCTGTAGCCATTTTGGCCATTACAGATGGTTATCAATAAAGAGAAGGTCACGATTACATGTTCGGTTGCAACGCGGCCGCCAGAGATGTCTTTATTCCCACAGTTTGTGTTGCGCCAATTGAATTGTTTTTTGTTTTTTTTGTTGTTCAGAATTTTTTCATCAATCAGCCAAGGGCCTATATCACGTGAAACGAACCGCACACATTGAGCCGAGTTTCAGCTGTTCAAAATGCCTCATTTTCATTAGGAAAAACGAGTAGGAGGTACGGCTCTATCTTTTCAGAGCCCAGGAACACAACAACCGAGTTCCGTATGATTTATTATTGGTAGGCGGGCGCTGGAAGGGGTTTGTTAAGGGAGGCTGCACCGCGGATCAATGGTAAAAGAGCTGGGCTATATATAAATCATATGGAATTCCATCGTTAGTGATGGGCTAACACGAAACATCACACAAAAATCCCCCCCCCCCAAATAGTCTCGATCCCCTTTTTCAACGTCTTTATTCTCTTATAATATCTAGATCCTCTCTTCCCTTATTTTTAAAATGAGGTCGTCATCGACGAGTTTTGATTCGCGGCCGTCATCTCAGCAGACGGGAAGTCGTGAATTTTCTAGACGTCTCCAGCAAAAGAAGAAAATCATGATGTTTTCAACCCCCTAGGTATTTTTCTTTTGACGAAATACTACATCAGTGAAACATAGGCGGGGGACAAAATTTCCCAAATCCGGATGCGGCTTTTTCTTTTCTCTTTCTCTCTCAGTCTCTCTCTCCCAGTCTCTATGTTGCGGCACACGAGAGATTGAGACGGATTCGAATCCGGCCTTCTCGCGACACTCTAGTTACAAAGGGGAACCTGTCCCCGTCTACACCCTCCTTTGTCGGGCCGGCCTCTTTTTCACGTTCTCTGAGGGCGGGCGACAACGAAGACAACGTAGGGGGGAAGATCAAAAGGAGAAGAACAAGTTCAAGGAAAAGAATAAAAAGAAGAAAAAGAAGAAAAAAAAGGGACCGAGATTGATATCATCATTTGATACCTGCGACCGGGAATATAAACATATCCTCTTGTTTCGACCTCCGTTCTCGTCCATTTTTCTTCCTCTCTATTCTTTCTCAACGACACAAACCGAAAGAAAATGACAATTGTTAACCGACGCGGCAGAGTGGGAGGGCCGGTTAGTGACGACACAAGAAACAAACAACAAAATGGTGAATTTTTCCGATGACGCGTTCCGGCCGATTAATTAAACTAGCGCTGTTATTGTTAAATCGTTAGGTAAACAGAGAAATAAAAATACTAAAAAAAATAGTCGACGAAAACGGATGAAAGTTTGTAGCGAGAGAAACGTGAGTTGACACCGTGGAAAGGAAACGATGCCCGCAAAAAAAAGAAGAGAAGAGAGAGAGAGCGTCTGACAAGGGGAGATGGAACAGGAAGAAGAGGGCGCTGGCGTTAGCTGACTTGCGTTTTTTCTTCTCGTTCCCCCCTTTCTAAAACACATTTTCTAAAATAAATAATCTGAAAAAAAGGGAAAAGAAGGGCCCTGAGAGGGAGGAATAAGAGTGTTTCATATAAATGACAACTTCCGTCGCGCGCCCAGCAGGAATTACAAAATAAAATGGAAGAAGAAGAAGAAAAAAAAAGAGATCTAAAGTCTCCATCCTCCCTCTCTTTATCCATTCTTTTTTTCCCCTTTTTTTTGTCGTAAAGACGTGTACGGTAGATAATATTAGAAGAAAAGAGGTATTATGTAGAGCAGGAATCGTGCTGCAGAGTCGCAGACTGGATTAGCCTACTGTCGCAACGAGGCGGGTTATTTTATTTCCCCTAGTGCGGATGTTAGGCCTTCTTTGGTAACAACCAATCAGTTTTGTTAGACGACGAAGGAGACTAGCCACGATTTTTCGAACGAAATGATCAAAGCCGACCCGATGGAAACGACGATATAGAAAACGGAAGGGGAAAATACAGGTCGACGTTGAGACTCACGTTTTTTCTTGGAATCGTCTCCGCTGCCTCCGCCGCCTCCGCCAGACGACATGTGCATCATTTGCGCGTTCTGGTGCATCTGCTGCTGCTGCTGCTGGGACTGCGGAGCCATTCCAGCAGGGCCGTTTACGTCCATGCTGATCATTGGGGTGGAGTCGTCGCTGAGCTCGTCGTCTTCACCTGAAACGCAAAAAGAAAAGGAAAGAGAAAAAGAATTACAGTTAGTGGGCCAGCAACAACACGAAAGCAGAGAGAAAAGGCATCGATTTCACAGGGATCGTGTGAGAGAGGAAATCCTATTAAATATAGAAACAGCTCCGACTGCCGATTTAACGGCAAGAGAAGAGAAATATAAATACACATGCACACATATTCCGAACCGGATAGACATATTACGTTTCAAAAGTCCTGGCTAGCTTTTTCTCACGTTAGACCCGCTCCGCTCCGTCATATCGACATTGACGGCAGCCCAAGAGACAACAGAGGGGAGCTAAAAGGGGGATGATGATGATGATGACGACACAATCGTCGCCATAAAAAAAATGATAGAAACAAAAAGAGACGCGCACACCCAAAGAACCTTAGGGAAGACAAAAAAAGAAATAAGCTTAGAAATCAGAGAAAAAGGGGGGAATAGAGAGAAAACGTTTATGACGATGCGACGGAAAAAATCCGGCCGGCTATTCGCTTTCTTTCAGAGCAATCGACAACAAAAAAATATAAAAAATAGTGCGCTGAGTCCGAAGAGATCTCGGTGTCAACGCCGTCGGTAAAAGCCCGAAATGAGGGAATAAGCTACCGACTGATTAATGCACACTGTGTCTGCGGAAAACAATTTAAGAAAAGCTGGCGATGGCAACGGCAGGTGGCCAGCAGCCCAGCACGGTAAGTGTACTGTTTAAAAGTCGGAGAGAAAAAAGAAAAAAAGCCAAAGCGAGTTTTCACGAAGCTAATTTAGTGTTGGAGAGCATTAGGCCATCGTGTCCTAAGAAAAGAAGCGAAAAAAGAAAAAAAGAAACGTTTTTTTTTTCCTTCTTTTCATTCGATCCTGTTGTGCGTTTCTTGCTTTGTCCTTTTCTCTCGCTGGTCGAGGAAGAAGGAAAGAGTGGCTAATAAGTGGGCACGCGATGATGATGGTTTACTGGTCTTGTATACATCTTTTCTCCTCGCGCTCGGCCGATGCCGTTTTCTATTTCATTTCTCCTATTTTCTCTCTCTCTTTGGCCGTCTTCTTCTTCTACTGTTGTGTGTTCACGACTTCACGGGGTTCACGTGTTAACGAGATGCCCGCGGTGAGAGGTTCCCTCATCAACCGGGCCGAGAGAGAGAGAGACCGACTCCCCGGCGGGTTTTTCGGTTGCTGCTAAGCTCGCCGTCTTTATTCAGCTCACATATTTACTTTTTCTGGTCTTTTATATTTTCCAACTGCAGTTGTTTGAGGTAAAACAAGAAGGAACAACACGCGCCGAAAAGAACCTTTTCCCGCGACCTCTTGTATTCTTCTTCTTCCCTTTGGATTTTTCTGTTCTAGGGGGAAAGAGAGCGAAGAAGACTTGACCCCACAGACCTCACATGACGGGGCCCCTTGTGTCTATAAATGCCGGCGAGCGGTCGCGCGCGCACACACAAGCCAAAGAGTTGATTCCTCCATGTTGGTATTTGGTAACAACAACAACAAGAAGAATAACACCATCACCGCGAGCTGTTTATAGAACATTTCTCGATTGGCCTTTTGCTCGGTTTCGGCGGCAGCGGCGGCGAGAGATGGACCGCGCGTGGTTATTATTGTACGCGAGTGTTGATTTTGACATGACGGCGTAATGTCCCCTAGAGCTCGTCTCATCGGGAGCGCAAAAGAAACGAACGCATTCTTTTAGACTCCTTTTTCTTCAAAAGATAATATTTACAAGAATTCTTTTAGATTTTATTTTTTTTGGGGGAAAAATTTCGAAATTTTAGTGTCCACCCAAATAAACGCGACCGAGGTCGATTCTTGATCCCGGCGATAATACGGTAAGTGCGCTGGCCGTTAGGACACTTTGTCTCGCAAATGAAAACGGGCAACTCCTATTACACGACGGCAATCTATATATTTCATCTGGATTCGTTTACAGCTACCAATTGGTCCAGAGCCATTTTGGAGTTGCTCCCGTCTTTTTAAAATAAAATCCCCTCCATTTCATTTTTCATTTTTTAAAATCTGATTCTTCCAGGCTGCCATATATATAGTAGGGCTAAATGTAACAAACAAGAAAAAAAAATCAACTGAATGCATAAGAGATTGTAGACGGAGGCTGCTGATGCTACCTGTTGTGGGGCCACCATCATCTCTTTCTCTCTCTCTTTTTTGGGTTTTACCTTCTGTCTTGTGGCCGAGTGAGAGAGTCTGGCCGGAGAGGAGCGATAATCCTCAAGACATGATGGCCCTGTCTAACGATAAGAAGCAAAAGGCTTCAGGGAGCTGAAAGCCTTCGTCTGAATGGGATGAAAAACACTCGACGCGCCACTCTTGCATAATCCCTGCCTCATTTTCAAGCCCATTTAATTGACAGTCACCTGTCGTTGTAGAAAAGACGTCGGGGGGAAAGAGAGTGAGGAAAAGTATTATAGGCCATGGCGGGTGGTCTAGCGTTCTGATTCACGAGTCATCGCAAAAAATGTCTGACCTTTCTCTTTCCCCCTATCAGCAGCTGGGCCAACTCGAATCGAACTACTATAGACTAGACATGAACTCGAAATCTTTTCACTTTTCTCAACCAGCAAAAGAAAAAGGAAAAATGGACGAAGGAAGAAAAGGAATAATTCTAAGAAACGAAGAAAAAAAATAACCGGTCCATCTTTTTACGCTATAATGACGCTCTTTGAGTGATCATAACACAATCTCCCGGAGCGGCTCGTGCCCTAAGATGTGCCCGCTCCATTAACACACAACTGTTGAACGCTCGCTCTGTAATTAGGCGTCCACGGTTAAAAAGGGAAACAAAGGTTAAAGAAATATTTCCATCCGCGCTCTCGACATCTTCCTCTTAAATGGTAATCACAATCATAACAATAATACTAACAATAAAGAAGGCTAGAGATGACTAGACTTTTGTTCAATTGAATTAAAAAACCTGTCTCAGAACAGAAGGAAGGAATTGACGTCGCCTATTCAACCTGATCCGTCTCGGGCGTCGATATCCCCGCACGGGAAATTTGAGAATTGAAAAAATAAGACAACAAGACGGAACTCACCAAAATGCGGTAGGAACAATGTCGCCGTGATGAACTGAACACTTGGAGTCGGTTGTGAACTGAATAATCACTTGATTCCAAAGACGTCCGAGGTATTTCAAAATCAAATTTGGGTTGTGTTGAACGTGGAACTTCTTTCGTTTGATCACGCCACTTTTTAGGCCGGAAAAAAAGTCACACTCGATCCAACGGATGATGACGTCTCAAGTTGTCGACGGTGAAGTTTAACGATGCGCACTGAGTCAAGAGGTTGTGTGTCGAGATGAAGGAGCGAGTGTGTCGGTGGATGTTACAAGACAAATAGTAGACGATGATGATGATCAGGTAGGGTTGGGCAAGGGGGAGCGTCGCGGTGTGCGTCTGTCCAACGCTCCAGCAGCCATGCAACTACGACCGAAAACTCTGGCGCAGTGCGGAACAACAGTCAGTTGCAGTCGGGAGGTTGGCCCTCTTCACTCCCCATGCAACCTGCAACACCTGCTCCGGCACATCACATCCTCTTGGCGCGGGGGGAGTTGGTGGGGGGCTACCTGTTGTCAGTGTGTGTGTCTGTGCTATAGGAGCAGCTATAAGCTTCAGCAGAAAAAAGAGGCCCATAGGTAGGTAGGTAGGTAGGTAGGTAGAGAGAGAGAGCTAATACTAAAGCACCACCGGGTGGAGGAATACGGGGTGGGGATGGATGGGGCCGCCACCGTTTGGATTCCCGAACGAAAAGCCTCGGGCGGTGGGTGGACGGCGCCAACTCGACTCGCCATTGGCTGAGACGTCGAAAGGCCAGCAGAGGAAAGAACAACTCCTCCGACGCGCAATTACCGCCGGCCCCCTGACTTCAATCCCCATTGGTCCTCGCCGACTTTGGGACGGAGAAAGAAAAAATATATATATACACAACACACGCTCCCAAGAAGAACAATAGCAAGAAAACGACGTCATACCCAGTGAAAAAAGGCAGCAGTAGCCAAAAGTCCCGACCGAAACCTCATGCAACCTCGAGAATTCTTTTTCCAAATTTTCTGGGTTTGAAACCGTTTTTCTAGAGGAGAAACGCTGGTGGTGTTGTTGTTTTCTTCTCTTTGCATTCTATTCTCTCTTTTTTTGTGAAAGAGGCTTGGGTTTCGTAACCGCAGTTGCTTGGGATGTCGTAAAGAAACGCGGCAGCGATGGTCGGGATTTGAACGCGCGAACCTTACCTCATATACAGCCGTCAAGTCGGCAAATGTATAATAACAGCTCGTCAACTAGTGACGATATGAAGACAAGTTGCTCTGACAAAACTCTACCCATCGGCGACACGATAGGTTTTTATTGACCGAAGAAAAAGCTTTTGGTCCAGCAAGAAAACCGGACCTCATTTCGTTTTCTTTTTTTTTCCAATGTCTTTTTTTATTCCTAAGCTTATTTTCGTTGGAAAATTGTCCAGTCCGTGTCAGTCGAGTCGAAATCTTCTTCTTCTTCTAACTACCTTGGCAGCGGCACTCTACCGCCAGTTCGTCCTCTCATTTTAACTGGGAAAATTGACACGATGCCAGCAAAGTAGTCTCGAGATGACCCGCTAACAGAGCAGCTAGTGCCCCTCTGCTGCGCGTCAGCGTTCGGCATCCGACAAGCACGCGAGACGGACTTGTTCTCTTGGCTCCTTGCTTTTATTATTGTCATCATCGGGGAAAACGAGAAAGAGGCAACGGTTTATTGGACTTGGGCATATCATCGTGCAGCGCAAGCTCTTCCTTTTCGACGGAGCCCACAAGTAGCAGCGCAGCAGCAGCCACATGAGAAAGGGTTCAGATGATGGGAGATCGGCGACCTGTTGTAAAAATAAAAAAAAAGCAAGAATAAATAAATACATAAATAAATAAAAAACAAAAACAAAAACACTATTTCTCCTAACGCGGCGGAATTTTCTTCTCTTCTGTTCTTTTTTTGTATTTTATATGACGGCACCTCGTCTTCTCTTTCCAACCCGTTTTTTGCCTCTCGTGTTTTTTTATCGAAACCGAATCAAAACTGATGATGACCTGCGCGCTCCTCGTCTTACAGATTGTCCACATTTGATAGCAGCATCACTCTTTTACCCTGTTTTTTGTTTTGTTGTTGTCCGATAGAGATGCCTTTCCATCATTGGATCCTCAGGCCGGAACGGACTGACGTCGAGATTGATATTGCGACATCAGTTCAAACAAGAGGTAACCATCTTCAACAAGATAGCGTACAGAGCAGCTGGCCGTTTTTTTCAGCGCATTATCAGCGAGCATTCGCTGGAGGAACGCGCGCCGTAATAATGCGCCGTTTTCAATGTCAATCCCTACGTCTTCCTCAAGAGACCTGACAACGACAGCCAATAAAAAAGAGGAACAACACGACGTTTTATTGGTACCTTTTAGAGGAATATAAGGGGGGATAGAGGAGGACGGTCAACAGCCAGTAACACCAAGAAAAACAAAAGAAAAGAGTTCAACTTGTCCGTCGAACTCTGGTGAAAATTCCTTCTGGTGCGCTAGGAGCGCGGGAGCGACCGAGAGTTGTTGTATATATTATTTACACTTCCATGCGCGCCGCACCGCACTCGCTGGTCACCACTATATCAGATCGTCGTTGTTGTTTATTGATTTATTCATTCCTTATTCGCTTAATGGGCCGCCCATAAAAAGTAGTTCGCAAGGAACACGGAGCGTCGACCAGGACCGAAACGACGACGACTAAACTTTTGGCTGGAATTGGAGGGGATCGACCGGTTGGAGTCGTGTTACAGTTTGTGTCGCAACACATTCCTAGCGAGATTGTCGACACAGTCTTCGTCATTCACCAGTCTTGTACCAAACGGACTTTAATGGCTAAAACAAACAAAACGTTGCGCTATGGCGACAGGCGACGCAACATTTTGATGGCGTCTCGATCCATCGATTCTTCGCTTCTTATTTCAATATCTTTATTCGCCTTTTTTTTTGTATGTTGGTTGTTTTTTTGTGCGTTCTCCTAATGCTGTTAGACTATATACACCTTATTTCGTCACACTGCGTTATATCGACAGATATTATTACAGCACAACTATAAAAAGCGGCCGGCGACTAACAACAACTCGGGGCGCCGGTCGAATATCATAATAAGAGGAGAGCTTTCTTTTCTTTCTTTCTTTTCTTGTCGTTTCGTTTCTTTATTCTTCTTTCATTTCTTCGCCTGTTTCAAGAATGAAGTCGCCATTTTGGCAGGCTATAGTTGCACGCTTTGCTAGCGATCGAAATTGACGAGTCCAAAGAGATCTGTATAGAGGAGCTCTTCATTCACGCTCGACAGTCCTCTCTCTCTCTCCCTGGCGTCGGCTCTCCAGCGACTCAACAGCGCAGAGCCAAGCGCGCGCGCCCGTGTAATAAGGCTAATAACGCGAGAGAAAACTTGTCATAGCAGTTGGACCACATCAGCTCATTAGCGCGGCCAGAAAGAGAAAAGGTGCGAACGCCGTCATTTTCTACAGATCTAAATACGCACGCAAACAGACACGTACACAGAAAGAAAAAGAGAGAGAAAAAAAAGAGGGCTTTCACCTGCTTCTGGTCACCGAAACAACCCAAAAATAACTAGAAATAGATAAAAAGCATTTAACGACTCGATCTCATTTTTCCGTACCTATCGGAACGGAGTGTAGGTGTTGCGCGCGGTGCGGCGGAGGGGCAACGAGGAAATTTTCACCTGGTAAAAGTAAAAAAAAAAGAAAAAAAAAGTAGAGGGGTTGATTTGCCTACGGGCACGTTAGACGGAGGCAACAATTGTTTAGATGCGCGCGTCCATCTGACGCTGGTGCGAGCCCTTTGAAAAAATAAAAAAAAATACTTGTTGCAAGGTCCAGCAGTCCATTCAGCAGCAATTGGGGGTGGCTAAAAAAGCAGGTTAGGAAAATGGATCGAGGGTGGAAGAGCTATTCTCTTTTTTTCTTTTTTTCCTATATATATCTGTTCCTGTATGTCTCTCTCTTGTGTTTCTGTCCGTGTGTGTGTGTGTGCGCGCGCTAGCATCCGGCCCGGAAATGTGTTTCCTCTGCGCGCCGTTTCGATGTTGCTGGCTGCTGCTGGTTTGCTTCCCCCTTCCAACAAAACACGGAAAAAGAAATAAAACTTTGGCTACAGCAAGGTCCAGCACCCGACGTCTCTCCCAATACGATACGTAGCCTATACAGACGGACGCTATCACGTATGTGCGTAGACAACTGCACGGACGTAACTTTTGGATGACAAGAGTGAGGGGAAGGAAGGAAGGAAAGCGAACGGGATAAGAAACAATTGAAGAAGGTGCGCGCTCGATAGGAAGCGACAGGTGCGCCAGGTGCAGAGGAAGACAGACAGACACAAAAAAATAAAGAAAAGAAAATCAGGAGGAAAAAGTCACAACGGACATAGCAAACCCCTTCTCGCCCACATTTTTTCTATAGACGCCTCTCTTTAAACCGCGTCGAGAGGGGAGAAGTTTCCAGATTTTCTGGTGCAAAACCTACAGAAACTATGGCAGGCATCCCGGTGGAAAAATTTTATAACTATACTGTGACAGGCTCGTGCGTCGGCGCGAACATAGAACACGGAGCGAGGGCGAAAACTGACCTGCGCCTTTTAAGAAAGAAATCAGTCGAAAGAAGAAAAGAAGACAAAAATTGTTAAGCGAAGAAAATAAAGGTCTTGTCAATTTTGATAGCACTCGGATGACAATTTCCCTCGTATTAAGGTGGTAAAGGTAGAAAGAGAGCCGTCGTCTACCTCCGCCATCGCCATTCTACCTCCCATCAAAAGAAACGAAATCATAATAATAATGGTCTTCCCCCCTTTTCGTCATCGACTCGTCGCGTGGTGGTGGTTGATACCTTTGATACCTACGTACCTATACGTTAGATTTATTGAAGCTATAGCCGACCACTGGGTATTTGCTGACTACTTTATAGATGGAGAGAAAACGACCAGAGAACCGGCCACTTTTGTCGGGTATCCGCGTTGTTGCCGTGTTCGACCTTTGGTTCAACATCTAACACCTTTCGCGCCGCGCGCGTCTCACCAAAGCGCTACTTACTCCATCAAACATTATTGAAACGCCAAAGAAAATGGTGATATGCGCTGGAATCGAATTTTTGGTGGACGATGATCGAAAACAAACGAGTGACGTCAATGGAAACCCAACAACAAACTCTCACCGTCGTCATCTTTTATTTGTTTGGGAAAATCGGCCACGGTTGAGCTGACGTCGATGGAAAAATGAGGAAGAAGAAGAAGAAGACGCAGGGCGCTCTCGGGCCATTACGATGATGACTGCCACTTGAAATTGTTGAAAGCCCAGTCTTTGAGCGCATGTGATGTTTCCAATATAACATTAGATACAATTCATTTGCAGTCCAGGGCCCGTTTAAAGGCATCGTATAGTCCTCCGTCGTCGTCGTAGTCCAGTTTACGGCGGCTTGCTTTCCCTATACCGACCATTCAGAGTTAATACTTTTGGATGAGGGGAAATTTGTTACGTGATGTTATTTTTTTCTTTTTCACTTTTATGGCTCTTTAAAGTTTTCAGTCAACTCTCCAAAATACTACACGCTAGTCGATATATCGTTTCTCCCCATACTCGACGGCCCCAGTGGCATTTTCTATAGACGTCTAAACATTCTGCCCTTTCGTGGCTAACACAAAGCGACGGCCAAAAAAATAAAATGATGGGTCCCTGCTGCCGATCGTGATCCGAACCAGACAACTATACGGCCGTGTTCGTGCGTACGGCTTGAATAGGAAGTAAAGGAGAATGTGTGCACACAAGACAGGATGAAAGGGCAAAAAGAGGAGGAATAAAAAAGGCGAACAGAGAAAAGAGAAGGGAGGTTTATAATATATATACGTACGTACTATAAGTATATTCTTATTTCACTTTGAATTCTGCTGCTGCTGCTGCATAGAGAAACTATTGTGTGTACGTGGAAGCGACCCCAGTCGGTTGATGAGATCAACCGTGACGCAGAAATAGAGACTGGGTTTGGACGAGCAGCAGTGGAGAGCTCAGCGGGTCCGAAAAAGGGCCGGGAGGAGGCAGACCACACCCGCTGCACTTCCGGTGGCTGCTCTCCATATTACCCAGGACACGTCCACCTGAATTACATATCATCTATCTCTCTCTTTCTCTCTGCATTTCTCTCTCTCTCATTCCCCCTTTTTCCTATCGCTCTTGGTAGCTAAAGGATGTTTCTCTCTCTCTGACTAGATCTCTACGACTCGGTCGACTCTCGAAAATGTACAAATAAATATACAAAACAGAGAGAAAAACCCGCAGAGAGTCTATATAGCAGCCGGGGGAAGCATTTCAAAAGAGATCAATCGTGTTGACTGGGAAGAATGTGAAACGCGACTGACGCTTCAACTATGAAAAGAAGATGCTCGTGCTCGACTCTTTTCCAATTTTTTCTCTATTCGTTTCGTCAAATGAAAAGGGGAGAGAGAAGAAGAACCTCGGACAGAAAGAACGAGATAAGAGGGAAATAAGAGAGACATCTAAAACATTCTTTGGGTTCTATCTCTTTTTGAAAAGAGGCGAGCGAGAGAAGAAGAAAAAATATATAAATGTATATAGAGTAGAAGAGACGGTGGTGATAGCAGACGTAGTTGTAGTAGTTAACGCTAGTGCCCAAGCCCGTCACAACTAACGGACGCGCGACGACATTTTTTGAATGAATGGGACGCACGGATCTGGCGCGTACGACTGTCTCTATGACTTTTTTTGTAAATATAAATCCAACCCGTGCTGATGCTGCTGGTCTACTCGGTACAATAGGTCGTCAACTAGGAGAGGCTCCTCATTCCACGACTAGTCGCCACTCGGCCAGAATAAGAGAGTCGTATATATAGTTGCGTTTCTTTTTATGATCGGAGCAGCTGTTGAAGCGTTGACAAATTCAATTTGGAAAGATGATTTCGTAAAAAGAGAAAAGAAAACAAGTTTTCTCAAAAGAGAACGGCAGCAGCAGCAGCAAGTGGAAGCACCAAAGTGTAGTGTCACGTGGGTTCGTTGATTGTGTGTCCCACTGGACTCGACCTGAGCACAATGGAGTCTCTCTATAATGCAAATACGACGATGATGACGTTTCATTCGAGCAGCAGCATCCAGCAAACCGAGATGCTTATCTGATACAGGTAGGGAGTAGAAGGACATTCTTCGTGAGTTCTTTTTTCTCTCTCCCCATTATGATATAATAATTCCTCCTCTTCCTCCCTCACAGTTCTCAGCATAGGCCTATTGTTTTGTAGCGGTGCCCGGCCCAGCAAAGTCGCATCGTTCGACAATATCATATGAATTGTCAGCGAGGAAAAGGAAGGAAACCACGCCGCAGATTGAAATCGGATGCGACGCTGTAGGTATGTCGCTCGACATGGACAACCATCGTATGAAAATCACATAATATATATATCTATTTTCATTCTTTTTTGTTCTATTCAAGGAGGTTCCCAGAGTAGTAGAGAGACCTATATCTTATGCCTTCTTTTCTCTCTCTCTCTCTCTCTCTCATTCTAGCTCTCTTATTTGGTTCTCTTGTTTGTGCTTTTTGGGGCTGGCCCTGCACGACTTTTGAGGTCCCTACGTCTAATCCGAGAACGATCGCACCACCAACAAAGAGTCGTCGAGTCCTTCTCTTTTTAAAAAAAAAAAAAGCCGACCCCGGCCGTGCGACCCCCAAAGTCCCCAAGTCAAAGCGCGTCCACCACCCAATCGCGCGCGCTCCGGGTCCCTTCTTCTTCTTCATAACGAAATTTTTGAACTTGATGCTCTGTCATCGTCTCCGTGAAACCAACTCCGGGTTCAGCCATCATTTCCCACGCCCACTGATCCAGGACACACTCAAATGTTTGTAACAAGTAAAAAAGAATAAACAATAAGATTCAATTCCATTCACTATATCTATGTGGAGCAAATCAATTGACTATATATTTGTTTGGGTCTACAAAAAAATGAAATGGGGGGTTTTAGGGTTCTTTTTAAAGGAGGGTTAGAGAGAGGGGGACTTCATCAACACCCTCTCCAAGAAGTCGATTATTAGCGTGTTGTGTATGTGTATTGTATCTAACACGTATTAGAATGGCCGGACAATTTCCGGCCGGTCGGATTTCCGCTCCCACGCGCAAAACGCCCGTTTTTCCTTCGTCTTCTTTCTGCCGTCATCGTCTTCTTCCTCAACTCTACGGAAGTAACCGGCGTGAGGCACCGCAACACCCACACACCCTTTTTATTTCCTTTTCTGATTTTTTTCTTTTCTTTTTTTCTTTTTTACTTCTCCCTTTAATCATCTTTTGAGTGTTGCGAGATGCGACGTCTGTGGAAAAATAAAAAAATATGAAATCCATGTGCTAAATGTGTCGGGAACTGTGTCAAAACTACCGGAAAATCGCCTAGCCTCCGGTTACTTTATAAGAGACTTCCATCACCATAACCTTGCAATCAGTCACAATCTGTTGCATCGTGACCAAAGAGAGAAAAAAAGAATCCCGTCACACAATCACATTTCCCTGATTTGACAAACAATTTTCTGATTGTTAAAAAACGTTTCTCTGATAATTTTGTGAGCATCTCTTGTTTGCTGGCCATCGAACTCACGCTTCTTTTTTCAATGATTGTGTGTCTGGCTCGATTGGCTCCACTACGGAGTGTGGCTAATGTGATTAGAAGTCAGGTAGCAAGAGCCGACGGTTCCCATCATCTCCTCCTTTTCTTTGTGCTCGCTTCCGTCTAACAGAACCACCAACCCCACACACGAACAACAACAACACAGGTGTCAAACGTAAGACTTATGAATAGGCCGCGCAGTCTCTTTTTTTTCTATTAAGAAAGGGAAAGAAGAAGGTTGTAACCTTCTTTTCATCGGAATTGACGTCGAGAACCCGGAATGACAACAAAAAACGTGATCAAGCTTTTCTTCCCTTTTTCTTTTTCTTTACCCTCTTCTTCTTATATATCTACCATTTTAAAATGTTACAGATGAAGAAGAAAAAAAGAAGCAGAGTTTTAGTGGAAAATCCATGACTGCTCTCCTTTTGTCCATGTTCGAAGCGCTCTACATAGCCTAGCTTTTGAATTTGGGTCTCTTTCTACCTTCGGTTTGTGTACGTATATTATTGTGCGACGGAGGAGGAGGAGAAGGAGGGAGCGAGCGCTGTAAATAGAGATAACAATTATAAGTCAAGAAGAAAAAAAAACGAAGAGAAATAAAAATAGCAGCAGCAGCAGGCCCCCCTCAATCTCAAAAGAGGTCGTGAGTCTTTATGTCCCTGTTGCTGTATTAGGCAAACCCGCAGAGCGTCTATAGCAGGGCCAGGTAGCAGACTAGGCACCCTCTAGTCGAGTCGAAGAGACACAAAGTGCGCGGACAAAAGGATTCATCAAAGAAAGGCAAAGCCAAGAAGAAGAAGACGAGCAGAGGCCAACAGGACTGGAAATCAAATACAAGACAATGGAAGCGCCCCCAAAAAGCCAAACAAATCCATTTCGTCCCGCTGTTTTATCAATGCTCGACTCGGCACAGACGCCAACAAGAATAGACACCAAACTTGTATTCTCTACTTTTTTTTCTCAGCAGCAGCAGCAGAGACGCGGAGGATGATGATGCGCTCCCGATTTTCAAGCTACTCGCTGATGATGAATAAGAAAATAAAGAAGTCACATACACAAAAGGAAAAGCGCAGGTAGCAGAGAAAATTGAATAAGAGAAAAAAAACGTTGCCTCTCTCTCTCCTTCGACTACCGGTGGCAAACAACATACCCCTGATGACGCAAATGCCCAACAACAACAACAATCATCAAGCTGTCGCTTCCACACTTTGTTAACGGCGATTCTAAAATCAGGAGGGGGGATGAAATCCCGTCAGAAAAAACTTTAAGCCGCTGTAGAAACGAAATATCCACAACTTTTCTCGGGAAATGTTATACCAAGTTTCGAATAAACGACATTTTTCTCAGGAATCACTCTATTATTATATGTATAGCGGACAATCCAAACATAGTGTATGAACAGCGTGGCATTGGGAGAGATTTGCTCTTCTTCTTCTTCTTCTTCTTTTTACTGAAAGAGAATAAATATGAATCGAGCGACTCCAGTTCGTCATTCGTACGGAACTAGCTAAGCTTCTTCTTCGGCGACAGCAGGCCCCACGGATGATTTATGACGATACACAGTGGTGCGCGCACGAACCCAATGGATGATGTTCATCAAATACAGGCCTATACAGTGGGCGTATATCCGAAGCTAACTTAGCCAGGGTTCAACGACGCGCGACACGTATAGACTACGGCATCAGCTACTAGTACAAGAAGAGCTCGGTCGTGATTGCTACAAATCACCCACTCGTCGTCGTCAGTAAGAGAGAAAACGACAAACGGCGGCAATAATAATCATCGGCCAACTTTTCCATCTCACATATAGAATGGGATACAATAAGAACGACGACCTTTTCATTGGCTGTTTTTTTTTCTTTTCTTCGTCTATTATAAATCTGCCGCTATCCGCATTTCTGTGTTTTTATCGACCGACGTTGTCGTCGTCAGTGACGTTATGAGCGCGAGCTGGATCAATGGGCCGTTACCGTAAATGTATAAAAGATCCCTCTTTCTCTTCTTATAGACGCGCGCACTCCCGGGCTTCCGGAAACAATACAGGAAGGACGCAAACTATTCTCTGGCCCCTTATCTTTTCTAACAGTATTCTTCTCCCTCGACATGTCTTCAAAGACAACATCCGACCCCGACGACGTCGACTGCTGCAGCATTCAACATTCAATAAATGTCATCCAAGTCCAGGCTCAATTCATTTCGAGTGGAATTCCACGATGACGACATCAGCGATGCACCCTTTTTTGAATAGCGCGCCAAACGACAAAAGGGGAAAAGAGAAAGAGGGGAGAGATAACAGGCGGCAGCGTTTAGATCGGGTGATAAGTAATACATCCGAGTACACAGAAGTGAAACACTGAAACAGCTATACTATGGGTATAGAGGCGTGTGGATATCTTATGTACAGAGCGGTATGGAGGTGACAAAAGCCATCAAGCATCAGCAAAGCAGCGGCCGGAGCTAATCCGCGCTACGGCAACGCTTGGCTAACAGAGCGACTTCATCGACACAACACGTTCACAAAACGAAGGGGACGAGATGGACGAGGGACACAACACACAAACAACAATAACAGACGAGCCAAAAAAAAAAAAGATGAAAAATTGAAAATAAAAACCGGCAGCCAACTACTAGAGACCCCGCCAGTATTTCCCCAAAAAGCGCGTTGTGCTTGGCTTCCAACAAACATAAGCGATTGTTTTGTATGTTTATTATATATAGCCCTTGTTGTGACGACACAGGTCGTGTATCTACAACGCGTAGCCATCATCTCTTCTGCTTTTATAAATTTGTACGTACAGTCGATGGAACAGAGAGGAAGAAAGGAAAGAAAAAAAGTGGCTATGCTTAGTTGACGCTCAACTCGGCTGTTGCACCGCGCTCGGTAGGTTCGGAGTCGGCGATCGTGCGCGCGCGGGCACGAGGCGCACGCTGACTCTCGTCGCGTTACGTATCAACACCCCGCCGTCGAACAGCTCGCTTGATTAGCAAAGTGGACAAGCGAAACGGCCGCCACAGTATATCGGAAATATAAACACACTCACACACGGTTCTTTGAGCTGCTCTTTTGAACAAAATCTAAAAGCCAAAAATGTCTTTTGGGCACGGACAATTGGGCAACGAGATTGTGAAACAAACACCCAAAACAACAGAAAACAAAGACAAAAAAAACAAACAACACAAGCAATCGGCTAATTAAAGTTAACATAGCCTAACATCCTCCCACCGGAGTCGTCGACGTCGTTGCCCGAATCGTGGTCGACGTTATTGGGTGAACGTTACTTTCGGGTACGGCGAACGCATCAGAGTTCATTACCGCTCAACGAAACGGGTCGCCATGATCCTGGCATTTACGTCGCCATTGCTGCATCTCCCGTCGTGTCAAAAGAACGACGCAACTGGATTTTTCCAATTGTCTTTGTGGTCGCCTGCAATTTTCATTTAAAGAAAAAGAAGAAACAAAAAAGTCGTCGAGATGGAATGACGAGACCAATTTTCACTTGCCGGTAAATTTGACTAATAGGGTACGTACCCTATAGCTTCTGCCCGACTCTAGTTTCCAGCGAAGTCAACACAACCCATTTTGAACATCGGTACAAGCGGCTGGCATTTTATTTGATAAAAAAAGGACCCTATAGACCGGAGTGCAACGATCTTCATGTTTTCAAAGCGCCTATTGACCGAACAGAGTGACATCCGTAAAATGACCAAAGGTAGACCGAACGAAGTGTGACCTATTCATTTTGTCGCCAATGGAGCAGCTAAAAGTCTGGACGAAACCGTCTTTTTTTCCTGACAAAAGGGATTTTCGTAACAATAAACGGACTTGATGATCCTAACAACACCTGAAACTTCTTCCCCAATCCTTCCAAGTCATTCTGTTCCGAGCGTCGATCTCGATCCACATTAGAAAGAAAGAACTGTCGTTCATGAAAAGATTGAGCTCAGCCGACATAAAAGAAGGCAACAATCAATTCACGCCGTCGAACTTTAAAGGCTACCGTTTTGTTCGACGTTTTAAACAAGAAAGAAAGAGAGAAGGAAAAGAAGAGAGAAAAAGAAGCCGTAGACATAAATTTCCTTTAGGTAAACGAGAGTACCAGTAAAGTCAAGAGTTGATGGCTATTCGAGACGGCTGTTTTGACTCAAAGAGGAGGATCACATGTTGCCTGCACGGCGGGATGAAAGCCTAATATCGGAGCCTCTGCGATGACAATGCATACAGAAGCCGAAAAAATCAGTCGAGCATCAAGGTGCAAGCGAGCGAGAGCGGGACGGGCACGGGCCCGCCATCAAAGAGGTTCGTGATGATGATCAACCAGCCAAATCAACATCAGTGTTATACTACAATATAGGGCCCTATCTTATACCGCCACTGCTGCCCGCCTGTACTGCCACTATCACCTTGTAATATTACCAGTATATAATACACTGTAGACACTACACATGTAGCGATACCGTGCAACAATCGTCTCTCTATAACGTCTCGCCCGAGTAAATCTGACGGTCGCCACCCCTGAATTATAGTCTATGCAGTAGTAATATCCACAAGGAGAAAAAAGAAAGCCAGCGCTAATGCTTTCGGTGTGGCCCTTCTTCTTTTTCTTTTAGATCGAGACGACAACAACAGCAGCATCTCGTGTTGAAGGCAAATAAAACAAATGGACGACGAGGCCGGCCCCACGGAGAGCATCAGAGAGATGTTATACAGTGTGACGGCAACATCATCACCACAAGGGGCCTCAACCGAAAAGTATTCGTCCAGCTTGGTTGCTCGTCCACTTTGTTCCGTGTTAAGCTTCATTAACACAACGTCCGATTAAGTAAAAAGCCAAAGAAGAATAGACAGGCCCAGTGGAATCAAGTTTCCGCAATCAACACAAACAAACAATTGAGCACAAGGGAGGAATGTCTGATTTATTGCGCAATTGTGGCAGTCCACCTCCGATCGAGGGAAACGACGAAAAGCCACGAAAGAGATAGTTTGATATGTTGGAAGAAGAAGAAGAAGAAGAAGAAGAAAGAGACATCAGAATGTGAAAAGACAGCGGACGAGAGTCGACGACATGTCGTAAAAAGAAAAGCGAGAGATATTCTCCGCGCGATATGGATCGGTACTTTCGATCCGCTCTATGGTCACGCTGACTTCTTCTTCTTCTTCGACCTTAGGAAAAACCGGAATGGCCGTCGTTAAATATACTAAGACGTTGGGGGAAAAAATGCACAAGGCATATAGAGTCGCCAAATGATGGGCATCAGCAAGGCCACTCGGTCGCGAGGGGAAAAAAGGCCAAAGATTATACGTATAGGGCTACTAATCGTGTGAATCATCAAGAAGAAGGGTCGGCAGCTACAAGTCAGCGACGTTTACGTTGGCGATTATCTATTGAAAAAAAAAAAGTTTCCTTGAGTGGTGCGGACCACCAGATCGAATGGTCCGGCGGATCTCCATCGTTCTTCAAATAAACATCCAGCGTTCTTCTGCGAGAATAAAAAAAGGCGCAGAATTCAACTTCCTTGATGAGCTATAGAATTAGCTTCAAAGTAGTAACTTGGTAGCGGGTTATCTGAAGATAACGAGAGACTTCCGTGTCCGTCGTCGATTTCTCTCTACAATGCCCAGGCTACAAAACCCCGAAAACGGTGGCCGTTCCACTAAAATATTTCGCATGCGACGAGCAACAACAAAAGGGAAGGAGACGACACACAACAGACAGAAAAAAATCGTACCCTTCCACCAAAAAGTTGTCCTGGTACAATGTTATTATGTAAAATAAAATAAAAACAAGCGCATCTAGTTCTTCTTTGACTTGTGTTGGACGGTTTTTTCGTCCAGTTCAACGCACCGAGTAAACCGTTGACCTGGGCAAAGTACACAACTTGCAACATCGCATCGTCTACCGAAGGAAAACAGATCCGAGCTCGACAGTGTTCCGGCCTGCTGACTACACTCCCACCCGCCCGCAACATGGAAGAGGTGGCTCATCTTCTTCCTTTTGTCTTCTTCTTCTTCTCCTTTTTTCCCTCTCAATAGTCCAATCTTCTCTTACTTGTATCTCTTTACAAACAAAACGGAAACCCAGCAACGGGGGAATTCTCAACTTTATTGAGCCTGTTTCAACTCGCCCCGCCGATAACTTTGATTGCGATCGGCGACGCTTCCATCTGCTCCGTTCCGCGCAACAAGGCGGATCTGCTAGATGATAGGCCTAGATGCTAGCAAGTACGGCATCAAGGCTACGTTCGTCGTAAGACTTGACGTATGGTCCGGGCCGCTGCGGGATTTCCGGTGGATTTTGCGGCCGTGCGGTCGTCATCGTGAAGGAAGGAAACGTATGTTTTTTTTTGGGGAACGAGGGGGTCTGCTGCTGTGCTGGCAGCAGCTCCTGTAACTTACGGAAAGAGAAAATGGATAGATATAGTATAACAAGAGAGATGGAAAGAGGAGAAGGTAAGTCAAAGGAAAGGTACGTCACAGGTGAGCCGCCAAGCGAAACATCTCGGCATCAGGCGCCCAATTGCTGGAAGCTCACATTCGATTCTCTCTCTCTCCCCTTCTTCTTCTTTCATTTTTTATTTTCTGTGTATCCTTTCCTCGCCACCCGTCTCTTCTTCGTTTTCTCTCTTTTTTTAACGAGTACAATCCCCCGTTTTCTTTCCTTCCTCTTTTAATGCAGCACAAAACATTGCGTAGCTACCGAGTGCGCGCTCGTTGAGCTCTCTCGCGTCGTCACGTGCACCTGCAGTCAAGAAACATGCACGCTATCATCCTCTCATTTCCCCTCGACCACCCCTCTCTCTCTCTCTCTTGGCCCAATAACTTTAAGGTTAGCTCGAACGCGTGCCGGAGCTGCAGCGCACGTTCCCCCCGGACGTCGGGACACTCGACTTCCCTTTTTGATTTGTTTCCTTCTATTTAAAAAAAAGAAAAAAATAACAACTCTTTCTTTTGTCTACCTTGACGTGATTTCGATATTCGACCATTGGGTGATGCAAACACATCAGCTGCTTCTACAGCCAGTGCACCTGCGCGCGCGCAACGTTTTCTCTCTCTTTTTCTTTTTCAGGGGATTATTCTCCCACTCTCTCGCGTTCTGCGGCCAGCGGTGTCAGCTTCGGTTCCGTCATCGACGGCCGTCGTTCTGCTGCGCTGAACTCGAGCTCCTTGAACAGCAACACATACGCCGGGAGAAGAAAAAAAACAAGAACTACAAAATAAAAAAAGACACACAAGTAACAACCCCAAAAGTCCCACACTATATTTCATGTGGATGTAGGTGTATTGCGCACGTCTGCGGGAGCAGCACACCAGTTGCTCGACGGCTATTGCTAGATACTCCTGCTGGCTGGCTTTTTCTTTCCCTACCGCATACACTGCAGCCGGCCGTTCTATTATAGCAAAGAGAGAAGTTTTCCAACAATAACGAGTGTCTACGCCCGACTCGATTGCCTCATACCCAACAACATCAGCCTTGAAAAGAAAAAAAAGAAAGAAAAAGGACACGAAATAAATAAATAAATATAAAAAAAGAAGTTGGCCGCTTTCCCTATCGAAATACTTGGCACAAATGGCAATCAACTTTAATTCTGAAAATAACGTCGTCGTCGTCGTCGTGCGTTAGAAGAGAGAGAGAGAGAGCGACTTTTCAGAGGGGATTGTTGTTGTCGACTTGGTGGAAGGACGTCCGGTCGTCAAGAGAGGCGGCGATGCTTTGCAAATGGGCTAACATCTATGCCGTCGACGCGCATTTCGGCTAAAAATTCAAGCCCAGCTCTCTCTCCCTTCGACTTTGAAGGGGTTCACAAAATAGATAGTTGTAGTGGTAGCCTGTCTTTGGTGGTGGAAGAAAATGTTGGGACAGGAGAGCAAGAGCGGCTCGTCGGGGTGGAGTCGAGAACGTCAAAAGACGGGGCAGCGCACGAGTCAAAACAACGTCGAGTGGGGCTAGAATTATGCGCCTTTGATTCCATTCAAGTGGGGGCCAGCTCTCTGTTACTCCATTCCCCCCGTTGACCGGATGGATGCCAGCGCAGTTGAAAGAGGGAAAAAGGAATATCCGGCGACGGACTTTTTGACGTTGATGGGGAAATGAGTCGAAAGAATGCGCGTGCCTCCACCTGTATCGTCTATACTACTTTTTAAAAAAACTTTAAATATATTTTAAAAATAGCATATCATCATCTCGAGTTAGCGGACGGAGGAAAAGAAAAAAAAAGTGGAATTTACTCAAGCAACAGATGGATTCCGATTGGAATCAAATCTGTAGCTATAACCAACGATTTTATATCTGTTGTTTTGTATTTTTTTTCTCTTCTGTCCTCTCTTTGCGTTTCTCGTCTTGTATAGTCCTATCGGTTTATTAGCCCCGTGGCGCATCATTTAACGGATCTCGCGACGCTGCGCTGCATCTCTAACGGCCGGGAAAGGTGCGGCACCTAATGGAGGATGTCACACACACAACACACGTGCCGGTGCTATAGACAACAGCACGTCATTAAAGGCCATTGGAGAAGGAGCCAGGCGTAGGCAGCAGGTACTCGTAATATATATAGAAGAGACGTCCCGAACAAGACATACCACCTCGGTCTCTGCATCTCGGCCGCAGCAAGCGGCGGCGGACCGGTGCGAGAGCCCAAACTCATCGAGAGTGAAACGACGACGACGACGATAGAGAACAAGGAGCACCCAAAAAAGAGAACATGAACGCCATATGATATAGTTTGTCGGCTCCATTTAGCGTGTAAAATCTCTTTTCCCTCTCGTGCGCTGCCGCCACCGCCTCTCTCGCCGCGCATCCTCGCATCTCTGACCAAGGATGACAAACTAGCTCGAGCTGTGCCAGTCGAGCCCTTAGCCTCTCTCATCCCATATGGGCCCCGCTCTTCTTGTTGTCTTTTTTCTTTTCGCTGTCGAGCTGCGTTAGTAGCAGCACAGCAACTTCAAACTTCCCTCCATTTACATGCACAACGGATCGGCGCGGAAAAATGCTGACGGCGGAACCAAACACTCGTACTGTTCGCCCGGACGAGAAAAACGGCCTAGGCCTCTTCAGAGAGAAATCAAATGAAACAAGACGAGCAGAACCGATTGGCTCGAGCCGGCTTAGGCCTACGGATAGGCCTTTCCTGTCAAAACGTCGATCACTATGTACGGACACGACAGGGGACAAAATAGCCGACAAGAGATGGACATGAAAACTAGTCATCCGGTTGGCAGCAACACTGGGCACAGACAGCCAGCGACACCTGATCCTAATAGGGAGGAGTCGCTGAAACGGGCTGCTGGAACGGACTGGATGGGCCCCGGCCCATCCCATACGTATATACTACTATAAGGACTAAGGAGGAGATGAAACATGAAGACATCAAAAAGCGACCGCCGTGCAACCAGACTCGCCGAATCAATAAGGCTTAACGTGTCATGCTCCGACATGCTCGTTTAAGAGCGCATTAACAATTACACAAAACAAACACGATAGCGTGGCTCCGCATCGTCCCCTCCTTTCCCTAATGGCTAGTAGCCTAGTAGTAACTCCAGAATCTATATCGGTTCGATCTCATCGAGCAGCTCACCAAAGCTCAGCCGTTTTGCTGCTACCTTCTTCTCAGTTTTTTTCCTACTTTTCCACCTCGTTAAATCGCCGCTCCCTTTGCAGAAACCTCCCTTTTAGGCCTACGATTTCGTTCCCAAGACATAAACGCGATACTAGGTTGAACTCGAGAGAGTTGGATGGGTTGAGAAAAGAAAGCAGTTGATGGAATATATAAGTCATTTTGAATGTTAGTGAAAATGCCAGAAAAATGTCAAACTGTTTTGTTTGATTCATTCAGGTATTGAGGAGAAACGACGACTCGTGGAATGTGTCACGGTCCAACAAGACGGTTCAATTTCAATCATCTTTTGTTTTGGCTTTCTTGTCGTCCTTGTTGTTTTCTGTGACGATACTATTCGGCACGATTCAAAACCAAACAGCAACGAAAAATCGAGAAATACCGTCGCTACAAAGATGACTACTGCTGTTATACGACTTCATTGGCCGGAACGAATGAAAATGCGACCTGTACACAACCCGATTTTTCACGTCAGCATTCCATGCCCTGTCGCGTATCACCTCAACTCCAGGAGCTGCGGCCAATGATCTCTTTGTTGATACGGGGCGTCCCCGCTCACGTTCTAACTCGCCAGTTCATATTTGAGACAACCGACGAGACGTTCGTTTCTCTCTTAAATGTAGGAATAATTTGAAAGTATGCGGAATCCTCTTCACAAGTTTATTCCGTTTTTTTTTTAGATTAGTGTTAAGGAGAGTCTGTTGTAATAAAGCCAACGAGGTAGGAAGCTTAACGATGTGGAAGAATTTCGCCGGCATATTTTTCCCAACTAGCCACGGTCTCGTCGCCAATCTTCATCAATGCCTATTCAAACATCCTTCTGTTTCGGAGGGGACTTCCGTTCCCGCTTTTGCTGTAGATTTTGTACGAAAGCATTCGAGAACTACTCACAAAAAGCTGGCAAGGAGACGAGGAACAAGGAGCCCAATTAAGTAAAGAAAAGGAGAGATCATTGTTCCGGTTTTGCCTCTCCCAAACAAAAAAATGTAGATAGTAGTTCCGTCCTGGATGGTGGAGCATCGGACAGAATGCACTTTACAAATTTTGTTATTTTTTTGCCGTTGGAAATGGAATAAAAGAAGAGCAACAAGATTTTCATTTTCCTTCTTTTCGACTTATTGTTGTTAAGTTGTTTTAAATACTGAGACGACCGGCGACGGTATACACAGTCTGGTAGAGAAGCAGACTGTGACGTAATAAGCTCATTATTATGTACATCTCTGTAGCGAAAAAAAAAAGAAATTGAGAGAGGAAGTTGAAACAAAAGAAGAGAGAGGAAGACAAAAAGAAAATAACTCCCCCAAAATTTAAAGTCAAGTAAAAATGAAAAATAAAAATTAAAGGAAACGAAATGACTACTGCTCGTCGGTCATTTGAAATTGGGAAAAAAGAGTAACCGAAATAGTCCCGAGACCTCGACAAAAATAAATGCTCGGCGACCATCATCCTCAAACCATGAATCGACAAGCCGTATAAAAAAAATACACCCAAAGTTTCGGGTGCGTTCCCATTGGGCGGCTTGACGTTAGCCAGTCATCAGCCTAGCTGTTTATGGATACATAAAGATTACGTTCGTGAGTTTTGGATGGCAAAAAAAAAGAGACCACTAGGAATAGGTTTTTTTTCTTCTTCTTTCATTTTTTCCCCTTTTCCCGGTGCGGTAAATAACCAACAGCAACATCGGGAATAAAGTAAAATAAAATGTGTATTAAAAAGAAGAAAAAGAAGAAGGCAGCGGCTAGCCATATTACGTAGTAGTATATACTTGAAAAGTCAAGAAAAAAAGAGAGAGAATAAAAAGAACGGAAGTTTAGCGTTCGGCTGGTAATACAAGGAGGACACAGAGTGGGCCGGTGCACAAGGAGCCTTTGCGGACGCAGGTGTCGTCGTCGATGGCACCCAGGAGGCACCCAGGGAAAGTGGGCTTAGTCTTGCAGAACCAACCAACCAAACAAGAGAATGGTAGAAGAAGAAAAAAAACAACACAAAAACAAAAGAGAAACAGTTCTCAAAGACTCTCTACAAGTCTAGATCGATCTTCGTGAATTTGGAGATCGCCTTGGCCGACCAATAACCGAGTCAAGCCAACCGAGAGTAGGGTATATCGGTCCCCGTCGTGTCACCGGATCGACATCTTCTGTATAGTCTACTACTCTACTATTTATTTGTACAGTAATTTTTATTTTTCATCCGGTTTGCGTGAGTTTCATTCAGAAAGGCCTACTTAGAGAATAGGAGAAACCTTGCGTAACCGTTTTCCCAAGCAACGCAAAGAGAGAATGAGGGAGAAAAAGAGTTAGAGCTTCGAGCGTGAAGCAAACAGTTTATTTATAAGTTACAAAAAGAGAGAGAGAGAGAGAGAAAAAGAGAGATAGAGATGGAGAGAAATAAAATATTATGTTCAACTGGCGGGAATGTGAACGAGCCGACGCAACGGCCCGCAGCCAAACGGGCGAAAAGTAGAAAGAAGAAGCGACACGCAGAGTTTTCTTGAGAGAGAGAGAGAGAGCCGCTTATTTGATCCTCGTCGGCAATGTCGTTAATAGTGATGATACTCACGGGCCCCCCTCATTATCGAGCCAGCTCGACTGTAGACTCAATTCACACATAGACTCCATGACCTTAGGCTATTGTACTCCCGATAGAAGCAAAACGGAACTCGTCCAAGTTAATCCATATGTAGGTATGTTTATGCAGTAATATAACGCTGCCGATTCTTATCGTATACAGCCCAGTACGCCGATCCTAAGACATATATACTTGGACGATTTCTCCTTTTCCAGAAATTGAAACCAACGACAGTCGTAGAAGAGAAGGCTACAAGCCATGTTATTGCTCAATATGACGTCGACGCCAGAAGTTTCTATTAATCACATTAAAGTAAAAAGCTATATAGAGTTGCTGTCTGCCTCTATAGAACGTAGCTGGTTGCATGCCCGCATGTGAGGGCGTCGTGCGGTGACTGTGGGTTCCACTCGACGAATCCCATCTTGAATCACTCTAATCAAGAGCCCATAAAAGACAGCCAAAGCCAAAGAAAAAGAAGAAAGAAGAAAAAAACGAAGGGAAAAAAAAAGAAGAGTGGGAGGGAGAAAGCTCTCTTATATGACTCAACTCCGGCATTCAGATCAACGTCAACATGTATATATAACATAACGGACTTGAAATTTCAAATAGAAATCCCAATAGGAAAACTGACTATATTCTTTTACTCTGAATCAACAGCAAAAAAATCTTTGGTATCCGTCATCAAAGATACCGTTTCTCCTGCAACCGAGAAATGTCCAAACAAATCGCTTCCAACGGATCGACGACTTTTCACTCGATTGCCAAAGATCGATAACCATTGTGGAATGTCATCAGAAGAGAAAACCAACTTCCACATTATCATCATCATCGGTCTGAGCAATGATAATAGAGACGAATTCAATTGAAAACGGCAGTTAGCGATAGGCCGAGGTCGCGAACCAGATTGATTTTCATGAATGAAAGTCCAACAGCAGTGGCGATTGCATCCGGCGTTGTTACACAGGGGCGATGTTGCGTCGTCAAATACGCAAACACCATATCGACCTGTTCCACGCACATATTTCAAAAGTCAACAGGATCCGATAATCTAGATAGTCATCTCCTAACAAGGCAGCCGACAAACAGAGGACCTTGTCAACTATCAAGTCACACACGGAAAAAATAAGGAACAATAAACGACAAGGGTCAAAAGGTCAGCGGCATAGCAAAGCGCATCACCGGGGTTTTCAAATCATTTTTTTCCCCCTCTTTTTTTGGCCTATGTAGTACTCGAATCCATTCTAATATAGTTGGTCCGTCAACCGGAAAGGCCTAGGCTTATTGACAGGGCAGAATAGGAAACAAGCGCCTAAGCCGCTATTACAGCTTCTCTATATCGACCGTACAATCGCCATGCATAGGAAGCCACTCCAGCGTGATACTGATAAGCTCTCAATGGATATAGTACTGTAGGTATATAGCCTACACCAGCCAGAGTCAAAGCGCGCGCGCAAAAAAAAAAAGAGGAAAAAAATAGATAGATAGATAGAGAGGGCTTTATCCCACTCTGACAACTCCCTCGAACTCAACTCAATGGAACTGGTTCTACATGCAGTTATGGTGTCTGTCTCTATGGCTGGCTAAACCCGTCGGCACGCGCGCCGCAGATAGATAGTAAAGAAAGAAACGGCGACGAAGACGGCGGAGGCGGTGGAGGTACGTCGGCTCTACAGTAGCTAAGAGCAAGCAGTCGGAGCGGGAGCGCAGCGATTTTTCTGCAACGTCGATCAACCCTGATGCTTATGCATACATGACCAGCCAGATGCCTTTCTTTTCACCACGTTCCTCCTTGATTCTTTCGTGTGTTAAAAGTCGTGTTTCGTTACAGCCGAAGAGCCGAGATTGGCTTTGCCCACTGGGCGGCCTATTTCGATCATTTCCGATGATAGTTAAAGAGCGACGAAATCCACTTGTTGCGCTAGAAATCCGACAGACGGTGGTATAGTCTAATATAGGGAGAACGGAATGAATAAGGGGTGTCGAGGGTGGAAGCGCGTACCTTGTTATCGTTAGAGACAAGAGGAATAACAGAAAAGAGTGATAGGCGTTGCTGGGCAGAGATTGGACGCTTGCGTGCCGATGAATGGCCAGGGTACTAGACGGGACGCGGACAACAATATCGATGATATATATATATATACAGTATAGTATATACATAGGGACTGTGGCAGCGACTGCTGCCGCCGCCGCTGTCGGGGTAAAAGAGAAAAGAGGAATGCGCCCAGCCAACGCGCCAGTCCACTATACGCAAAATCAGACGGACCATCGTCCATTGTCATCGCTAGCTTTTGTTATTCACGGCCGAGAAAACACCCCGCCATTGCACGTCGTGCCATCATTTCCGGCCATCGCTCATACTGGTTTGTGTGGTGTTGCCCCCGGACGGCCAACCCGGCCGATTTCCAGCTATTCAATTCTTTTCTTTCAAACAACCAAAGAAAAAAAAAAAATAAGGGAAAAAAATAGAAAGACATCGGTACATATATAATATAAAAAAGACAACAATATGGAAATTCCTCAAATTAACTTTAGAACAAACTAGACGGTACTCATCAAAGACTTTGTGCGACGCGGCTTACCAGCTCATAATCATATCGGGATCTTCTCATCCATCAACAGTCGCTTATGAAGTCGTCAACTCTGTTACCGCATAATCGGGATACTTCTTAATGCTATTGTACTCGATAAAGGAGGTACCTAGAAAGGTTAATTCAGATAGACGACGGAATAATTTTGCGTTGTTTATAACGGAATAACTTGGTTCGTCTTCTTCCTCTTTTTACGATCTAAAAAGCAGAACAAACGACCGACGTCAGACTGAACAGCGAAAAAACAAAAACAGAAGACGATCATCAGCTCACCCCCCAAAAAAGAAGAAAAATAAATAAATAAATAAAGATAGAAACGGAAAATACACATATATAAAAAACGGCTAAGCAATAATTGTAATAGATGGGACATCAGCAGGTGCAACACGAGGTGCTTCTGCGGACACGCTCCACTGCAATGCCCAGTCGCCGCTTAACCCGTACGTTCGGTTACTCCAATCGCTTTAAGCCGTATTACCTTTAATGTTTAGACGTTTTTCCTCGCACAAAAAAAAATCCTATTGAAAAATCCTTAAATTAAAAGTCACCTCGCATAATAATAGAGGGTGAAAATGTCGAAACGGGAGGACAATGCGGCCCATTTCAAGATCGAAGAAAGAAACGGGAGACGCTAAAGAGAAAAAATATCTCTCGGATTTTTTTTCAGCGAGAAAAAAAAAGGCATTTGTAATTCATCCGCGAGTCTTTCCTGCATACAATACCCCCCGCCAGTTTTGAGCTGTTGCATCGGTCAAGAAGAAGAAGAAGATAAGGAGGGGGTTCTGCATCAGCACCCATATTTTTTGTTTCCCATTCTTAATGTATCAAAAAGAAGGAGCGCATCCGAAAAAAAACTATGTCTAAAAATCTTTTGAACAACATCGCTCGGCCGTGGCATATTTTGTTTCTGTTAGGAATAGGAGAGAGAGAAAAAAAGGTTTTAAAGCCGAGCCCAACTCTTTTCTCTTTCATCTTTTCTTTTCATACCCATACATACGCAAGAGAGTTACGAGAGAAGGCGAGTTCATATCAAATTCCGGCGCGGTAAGCGGTAGCAACAGCGTGGCTAACTCGAGAGAATAGGGGTAGAGTGCGCGTTAACCGGGCTAATTTTACGTCATGACGTTGCACCTTTATGCTGTGAGAGGTAAATACAACCAAGTCACTTACAACGGCCATGATAGGCACAATTGGATAATAGTTTATTTTTCTTTTCATAAAGAGCGAGCGAGAGACAAGATGGAGAGGTAGTAGTACCCTCCTTGGGATGACAGTCAGAGTTGCCCCCGACAGGTTCTCACTTCTTCTTGTCCCACTAGAGAGAGAGAGAGAGGAGCCCTATCACCCACCTGTTGAAAGAATAACTCATCGTCGGTCGGACTCTTTCACAAATTGGTAGGGTAGCCCCTGGAGGGGCTTCTGGTCAAGAAGAAGAAGCCGACAGGGGCCCTCCGGGTGCGCACACACAACGACCGGCCAGGCTGGAAATTGGACGGTAATGTGGCGGGAACGATAAAAAGACGGCAGAGTACAACAACAAACACCACAACCACCTAGCTATCCAGAATGGTGTGGATTCGTTTTTCACCCGGCAATTTACTCAGTTTACGTAAAGGTCAAATGTTGGTTTCTTTTTCTTTTTCTTTCTTTTTCTTCCAGTAAAATGAAACGACGCGTGCCCGGACGCCCCGCAAAGACAACAAGCGCAGTAGTATACATTTAGTTGGCGGCATTTGTCGTCACCGCTGGTCTTGTCTTCATTTTTCGTAATTAAAAAGAGAAGAATCGAGACGGTCGCCCGAACACGTTGACAATATTTTCTTGTTTATTCCGCCCGGAATGGTTTTCAGAACGTTTCAGCAAGGCGATATATAGCGGCAAAAGCTAATTAGTGGGTCCCGCAAGAGAGAAACGACAAACTAGAACAATGGAAAAAAAAGGGACAAAAATAGAGCCGGAGAGAACCAGAATAGAAGACAAGAAGAAGAAGAAGAGAGATGACTCTTTTTCTTCATCGCCGTCCACCGGAACATCCATGATAGGGAATTGAACAACGCGGGCGGGCGGGCGGGCGAGCAGCGGTCACTTCCGCGAACGTTCTCTCGATCGTCTTCAAGCCGCCGCCGACCACCACCAAAAGACCATTCGATTCTACCAAGTTCATTTGAAATTGAAACGGATCAGCGCATTTTCCCGGAAGAAAGTACCTCTCTACAATCTTCCAAGTTCTCTTCACAACCAAACCGCACAGGGAGAAAAGGAGAATGGAAATAAAACTCACTACTGATTGCCCTTTCTTGGATATGGCGGCGGTCTATAGGGCGGATGAATCCGGTAGGAAGTTGGACAGCCAAAATAGATGAATCACTTTCTTCGTCCTAACATGGCGAAACTGGCCGTCATCATCAGCCACTCGTCCGACACGAGAACACATTTTCAACTGAAACTCGAGTAATTTATTTTCATTACCCTGCCTTGAACCTTTTCTTTTGTATCTTGAAGAGGTTGGGGGTGGTATTTCAGGTGGCGTGTTTACTTTACCTAATCACCGAATTCCATTCGCGGTGCAATGGCCGCCGCAAAAAAGGACGTCATTTCGAATTTGCCAAACAAGCGGCAAATTCTACAACTCTTTGCAATTCTGCGGCAAATTCTTCCATCAGCTCCCTCTCTATGAATATTCATCTGTTTACGGCTGACTGAATTGCACCGCAGTCATAAAAATAAAATATAAAAAAAAACCAACCTCTGGCGTCGGTGGCGGCCAAAAAAAGAAAAAAAAAGTTTCCAAGTCGTATCGATTCGAAATCGCCTCATTCCTTATTATAACATTCGTCGTCGTCGTTGTTTTTATTTTTCTTTAGCTTCTAGTAGTAGCAGCGGTCGTAGTATAGTGATGATGGTGGTCATTTCTCACTCCGGATGTTGTGGATACGTGTACCCAGTTACAGGTGTGTGTGTGTGTGTGTAGTCGGACGTGGGTGACTACCTCGTCCTTCCGGTGGGAAGAGAGGATATATATTTATTTAATATAGTTTTCCTCTTTCTCTCCTAGTTTCCACAGAAGAGGAACAAAAGGAAAAATAGAGAGAAGAGAAGAAGAAGAGAAATGTACAAAACCCAAGTCCGTTTCGACGTGATGTCGAACACACACACACACAGAGTATATCTACGTAGACGGCCATCTTGGTTCTCTTCTCTCGGTCTCGCTTGGCAGCCTCTCTCTACGACTTCCCATTGCCCTGATGTGTTTTCTTGTCTTTTCTCTTTTTTTTTCTTCTTTCTTTTTGTTACTTCCACACTCTTTAAGGCTCTCTTCTTCTTCTCCTTCCCTCGCTCCGTGTGCGGAAATTTCCCATGGCACACGAACTCCATTTGGAATAAGAGGAGGAATAAGCTTCTTCTTCTTCTTTCTTTCTTTTTTTCTTTCTTTTTTCGGGGTAAAAGGAAACTTGAAAGCTGGAGAGCTGGCGCACGCTCATTTCAGTGTGAACATCCGTGGCGAATCATAGCTGTTGAAGTCGGGAAATGTTGGAGGAAAAAAAAAGAAAAGAAAATGTCTTCGCCTCTCAACACCCTCCTCTTTTATCTCAAATCAACGACTACTCTTCTTCTTCTTTAATAATAATACTCTAGATATCCAAGAAAAAAAGAATATAGGGGACATCGAACGCCATCAGGCCGGATCAATGACGTCCTTGGTATTTATTAGGAAGACAAAAAAAAACCGTTTTGTAAACCGTGGAATCGCAGAGAAAAAATAAGAAGAAAAGAGGTGGTCAGTATATCCATCTTTCATCTCAAGTAGTTCTACGAAATCGGTTTCGGAAACTGCGAGAGGCGACGGAAGGAAGTGGGCCCGGAATTTGATGGCGGCGTCGTCGTTCGGGAGGAAGTAGCTATTAAATACTAAAGCCGATGAAAAATGTTTACTCCAGAAAACCAGTAAGGTGTTTCTTTCGCCTTTCTCTTCTCACCCGTACCATCAGTATGGGCTAGCACTCTGTCTTGTCGTCGTTTCCTCTCTCTCTCTCCCCTTGAAATCCGTGGAAACGTAAAAATCACAAGACTTTGCGGGAGGAGTAGTAGGGCTCCGGGCCGGGGTTTTTCGGAAGCGATCGTCTCTCTCTTTTAGAGCGATTTCTCAACGGAAGAAGTCAGTTCCCCCCTCCATTCACTTGGGCAAAGGTAGAAAACGGAAAAGACTTAAAACAAGTAAAAAGGAAAAAAAAAGGGAAACGAGTGTGGAAGGGGAAGTTGTTCAGGTGCTGGAAGACGCCGCATGACGCCGTGGAGTCATCCACGGTGAGGAATTCCCACCCACGCACGCCACTTGTGTTACGGCCAGCGATTCTCTCCTTCTTTCGCCCGATTCCTCTTTTTTTTTCTTTCTCTCTCACACCCATACGTGTAGACTACACGTTACGTTCCTTCCTCTCTTCTTCCTTCCGTTTCGCATCCACAAACACACATCGTCCGACTGACCGCTCGGACCACTTATTTTATTTCTTTTCTCCTTCGTTCCTTCTCTTCTTTTTTCTCTCTGTCTTTTTCTTTCTTTTTACCTACGCCAACTGCCTAATTAGTCCGGTGCTTCCCGTGTAATTGAGGGGGGAGGGGGGACCCAGCCCCGGACGCCAACACACCAGACCGGAACCGGCCAGTCGATACATTCGCCCAATTATGTCGCCGACGCACAGCACTGCCATTTTCTCTCGTCGACGCTGCTTAACCAAAACCTAAATTTAACTTTTCTATGGGAGGACAACCAAAACAACAACAAAAATCTGGCGTCGGAATTTCAATTTAGGCGCCAAAAAAAATTGAACAGCGCAGCCGATAATCGAAATGAGGTAGAAAAGATGTTGACAAATGTCACGGGCGTAGCTCCGTTCCGTATTTCGGATTCCCTCAACACCTGTTGCAGAACGGCGACAACAAGGACACCTAGATTCATCATGACTAGCTGCTGCTAACACTCTGAAAAGGGAAAAACCTCATTCGGAATATAATGTATAGCGAAATTGAATGTTGACGACGTTATGAGTGAACGCGTTTACGTCACTCTCAGACGTGATTGCTATTTAAACATCTCCAGCAGACGGTCGCATTGATAAGTGCGAGCCGCTTGACGATTGGCGTCCAGGAAATAGTCGGTCAGTCTGTAGATATTATTTTTTTTTTCTTCTTCCCAGCCGGACCATTCCGTTTCGGTATCAAACACTCGAATACATGCGCACAAAAACGCATTCAATAAACGCGATCAGTTATGGTTTTTTAACGTCACGAAATGCCTTGCGTGTCTGTTTTCGTTTTCCCTCTTCTCAGCTCCTCCAATCTTTATCTTTGGTCATTTAACGGCAGATAAAAAAAAGGGGAGAACCAGGAGATCTACCGATAATGCCGAATGTGTAAAAATAACCATTCCAGCTAATTGTCTGTGAGAGAATTAAAGAGAAGGAAGCAGAAAAAGAGGGGGAATGCTCCCCTCATTCATTCAAGGAGGTGCGCACACACATTGCGCATTTATAGTGCCTGTGTGCGGTAACCTGAGAGGTGGCTAACAGGTGCAGGGCATCTGGTTGCGGCTTCTGACCCTAGCCGGCTGGACTATCACTGTAATAATAATGGCTCTAAACCATTTGGGGAAAACTCTTCTTTCTTCTCGTGTTCCCAAAGACTGTCGTCGACGTCTTTCCGAGAAAAGTGGCCCTGTCGCTTCTTCCTTTTTTCTCACAAAAAAAACAACAAAACAAATGACTCACGCTGAAAGAAGAAGAAGAAGAAGAAAAAAAAGTGAACTGTTTCACGCCTTTAGTCGGAGACAAGAGTCTTTTTTGGAAACGGGTCGGTTGAACAAGTGGAGAGTTGGAGACCACTCTCCTTCCCGTCAGCTCTTCTCTTGTCGTCTGCTAATAACTTCTTTATGGCTAATGTGTGAGAAAGATCTCTTTTCCTGTCGCACACTCGTCGCCAACAAGAGAGCTGCCAAGTTGTTTCGGCACAGGGAAAATGAGAATCGGTCCACATTATTTCGCTGGATCACGAAATCTAGAGTTCGGTAACATTCCCGTTGACCAAACCTGGTCAGCGGCGCGTCTGCACCTGCCAAGAGGCTCCAAATCCTCCCAAAAAATGATAAGCCGAACAGGTAGCGTTTCTTCTTCTCAAAACCCTTTCACTACCACACTGTCTCTTTGACTTCCATCGGTCAATAAACGTCAACCCGAAAAGACCGGCTTCAGACCACCGGCATTACTGACAATCTCGAGCATGTTTCCCTTTAGATTTTCGTAAACGTTTCTGCAAGTTTTTTCCTTTTATTATGTCATAAGGTAAAAGAGGCTGAAGAGGGAAAAAGTCAATTCAGGAATGCTAATGTACACGGCCACGTAACAGGGCACACACAAACTCATCCACAGATACAGGTAGACACCATTTTACCCTTCACCTTTCTGTCAACGACAAGATTACGCACTAAAATTTGAGTCATAAATGTGAATGGCATTTTAGTTTTAAAAAAAGGGAAATATTTTGTTAAAAAAGCCAAGACAAGAAGACGGGTGAAAGGGAATTGGTGGAAATAAAGATTTGTTGTTAAAGAAAAATTTAAAGAGAAAAAAGGCTCGGACCAAGTCGACATTCTTCAACTGTAAATGGGCAGGTCAAAGAGCATTGTCGACGACGGCATTTTGATCCAATTGGCATTTGTATTGGCGTTAAGCTTCCGCATTCCTTTAAGCTGCTGTTTGAATCGACGCCATGCGGAGAACTTCCTCGCAGACGCGCTTGTAGCACCAAGCGTCGCCTTTAAGTCGTTTGCGGCGGATGCCGACCACGTCGACGCGTGGAATAAGGCAGACTTCCAGCTCGAAGGATAGCTTGGCTCGGACGCCTTCTGTGATCCGACCGCGCAACGTATACCTGAGTCAAAAAAACAAAAATATTCCATTAACGTTCAAGGATTTCGTCGTCATCATCAGTACCCACATCCTGTCAAGCAAGATCTTATAACGAGTTGTGTCGCGTGTTGTCTTTCGCCGACACGAGACCGTGTACGATAATGATTCGTTACGGGGTCATCCGGGTCACAGAGAGACGATCTTAACTCGCAACTCAAATCACGCCGAAACGACTTTGGATATTATTCAGAAAGATTCAAGTAAAGCACTATGTCCGGGAAGTCCCTTTTTTTCTTTTGTGTTCGTTACAGAGATAATATACAACGCGAGGCAGGTGGCGCTCCCCCACAAGAAAGGGAGGACTAGAAATAATAAGGGAGACAAACGACATCAGGGGAAGTAAGCTTTGATTCCACAGAGTTGGACGGGGAATACAAGGCTAACGACGGAAGATGTGTACACAAAAATGCTTAATCAAATCTTGAAAGTAGGCGCGTGTCAGAGCCATTTTAATGAGCAGGGTGGAGGGAAATGTGAGCTTTTGTGCGGGTGATGCGGACGCGCACGGTCCCCACCCATAGACGCCCGACGACGATTTTTGACGTCAAAGCGCAACGTCGTTTGGCTTGTGCGCTGTCATTTCTTTGATTCCTCTTCTTTGCCGACGTCGACAACAAGAATAGACGGATAAAAGAAAATAAAAAAAAAAAAAAGAAACCCGGACACTGGATGGAGAAAAGAACAGGTGCGATTGCGTCGCCCGACAAACAGGAAGTCTGGACCACCTTTCCTCTTACTTACTGCCCTTTCCACCACTGTCTCTTCGTTGATGGCACGAGTCAATTCGTATTCAATACCTACATGTCACCGAGTTCCGCCTCTTCGTCATCCCCTGGCGTTCAAAGTTACGTCACTGACGTATCAAAAACCGCAATCGAAATTACCCCCTTTATCATTTGAAATACTCTTGTAATTTTCAACCTGTCACCAGATCGCAAAATCAAATGATAATTTGCGATAAAAAAAAAAGATAGTCCACGCTGGCCAGCAGATAAAACGACGGCTGGGCAGCGAGTTACTTGCTAATGGACGATTGGGAATTAGAAGGTTTATCTTTTCTTTCTTTTTATTTTTGAAATTTGTCTGGAAGGATTGTAAAGAGGTTTTTCTTTTTTAAGGACGAAGTACAAACAAAACGACAAAGTCAAACTGACCGCAGCCACAAAAAAACCCTGGCGATTGAAAACACACCGAAGAAAGAAGACGCTGGAACAAGCACTTCAGGGGGTTGCACCATGTGAGAAACAGAGGAGCCCTTTTAACCACCTTGACTTCATCGAGTCTCCAGAAGCGCTATACCTGTACCTGATCCTATAGTACATGGTTCCCCACTCTAACAACTGTAATGACGGTAACGATGCCCTCCAACTCTTGCGGTCAGCAGCGGCAAGTTAGACTATAAAGACTGAACTTTAACCCCGTCGGTCGGTTGGCGCGTGCCACCTCTTTCCTTTTTTTTTAACTTCTTTATTCATTTTATATTTTACCTTCCATCTGCCGTTTTGACCACAACCAACCCTAAAGGTTTTTCCCTTTTACCTCTCTGTGGCTCTCTATTTTGCTTGGAATCATCTGCCGAATGCGAGTAAACACACATACACTCAACAAAAACAATGAAAAAAATAAAGAAGAGACTTGCGGCGGAAATGCCACAGATGGGAACTCGTGATTGTCCCCCCTTTTCAAATCGTGAATCAAACAAAAAAGCTCGCGACAGAGAAAGAGGGAGAAAGAGAGAAAAAAAAGAATGGTCGCAATGCAAAGCACCTACTGCTTTACTAAACTGGGGCAAGATGGGCAAGCCGATCGAGGCCGATAGTGCGGCAATTCACGTTCAGACTTTCTCAAAACATTCAAGACATTCTCGCATGACGACATCTTCTCCCTTCTTCAAAATAATACGGTGGAAATCGTTTCCATTCCCTATCACGATTGCCTTGTAAAAAGATGATCAACTGGATCTCGATGCGACTGCGATGTTAATGACGTAATCCTGTCAACAGAAACCACGTCGTGCTAAGAGAGAAATAGCTGGCCGCCGGGGAGAGTTGGTCGGTGGGTTTTTTAAATGGTCTCTCTTTCCATTGTCGGGCAACTGGTCAGCCGGCGTCAAAAGGGTCAAGAAAGCAGGTGCTTGCAGCAGTGCGAGCACGCGCTGCTAATATTGTGACAGACGGGCAGCTGCTTGTGGGTTACTCCTCGACCCATCGAGTAATCATGAGCAGGCTCTGTCATTTACGTCGCCCTGCTCCTTTCAAAATGAGAACTGGGGACTACACTATGGGCTTTAAACCCAACAATTAGAGTACGCGACAGCATGTCTGGGTACATATCGCACCAGTTCGATCCAGGTGGCTGCTGCGACTCGACAACTCTTTACGTACCTACAATTAGAAAAAGAGCCAACAGACTTACCCTTTTTGTTTGACTGGAATTCCTTTGCTTTGGAGTGCGCGACGCAGTTCCGCCAAGACGAAATCCGGATCGCGGCTTGATGTGGTAGACACATTGTACAGTGCCTGTATTCAAGAATATAAATAATAAATATATATAATAAATACAATATAAGTACTGAAAAATGAGGCAAGATGAGATGACGCAAATGGAGAGACAACAGCGGCTGGATCGGCTAGAGTTCTAGCCAGCCACATCAACAAAAATAACAGCCATAACAAAACGTCGAGAGAAAAATCCAATTACAAAGGGGGTTCAACGGTTTGACACAATGCCAGAGTAGAAGTTCCAAGTTCTAGAAAGAAAAAAGAAAAGAAAAGACGGACTTGGCGGGAAGACAAGACATTGAAGCGGACAAAAGTACAGGATTTTGGTGTGAAATAGGAAAAAAAAGAAAGAAAAAAGACGAGACGGGGCCGACGAGAGTGAGAAACAGAGAATCTGAAAAACTGTTCTCTCCAACAAACTACAACAACAAACGACACGGTTGGCAGAACTCGTTCAACTGCTTGCGATGACTCCCGAAATAAGAAATCAAAGTTGCCATCCTAGACTCGCGTTGACAAAAGCTCTCGGAATTTACACCGTCTCCTCTAGAAAAACAGCTAGACTAAAAGGTCTCAAAAATATTCCTCTCCTTCTTCTCGACGAGAAAGAAAAGAAGAAAGAAAAAGAAGGAGATGAAGAAGGTTGGAAGCGGACAAAGCGAACGGAGGAAAGAATACCTATAGCACCTGTCTTTGGTTACGGGAGCGCAGACGATAACAATACAAGAAATTCGAAACTCGGTAGCCTCTTTGTCAGTAGTTAGTGACTGTAACTGAGTCGGGACTGTTGCCATTGTTTCACGCGAACAACTGACCATCAAATAAATGGCAGTAAACGGACACTTCTTGGCCTGCCTTCTTCCTTCCTCTTCGTAAGCCAGAACAAAATACCGCGAATAATCTAAAGCCTCATTCCAATTTTAGCCTTTTCTTGTCTAAGCCAGACTGACGTCAACCGGCAGATTGAATTACCTCATGCTCAAGTGTAAAGATCAACATCAGTTGTTGTGGACGAGACGATGGACTATTTTGATTAACGACTCGATTACCTTCTCCGTCAGGTTCGGACAAAAGAGCGCTTCTGCTTAAACTTCAGTTCTTCACAACTACAATGCGCCATGGAAATGTACAGGGGACAGAAAAGGAAGATTACACTAATAGCCGAGAGCAGGATGCAAACTATTTAGATTTCCAAGTTTTAGATGAAATCGGGGCAACATGTCGTGTTCAAGCTGTACAGACAATAGCCGGAGCAACTGGGCTTGCAATTGAATTATGACTAATAAAACAATTTGAGCGCTTTCGATTAAAAACATAGCTTCTATCGTGTTTTTTGCCTGTTTGTCGTGTGATTCCCATAACATACGAAAAGAAAACAGGTACACGAATACCTCCTGTTGCCTTATCTCTCCGACACATGAAAACATTCAGCTCAATAGAAGCAAAGAGCTTGATTGTTCCAGCCAGTTTCCTTTCTCTTTCTCACTCTATCCATCTCACTTCGGCCGTCGGTGCCGAAATAAAGATTGACGTAACCGTGAGAAACCAGGTGGGAAAACAGCTTTCTTTCTACCTCTTTATCTCTCTCTCCCCCTCTCAAACGACGTACACAAGGAAAAATATCTGAAAAGCATTTTTCTTGCCAAAAAGAAAAAATATATGTATAGAATAGACATCGAGACAGTAAAATAAGGGGAATTGCGTCTTTCGGTTTCAAAAATCCTAGCCTTTTTCCTCCGCCTTAAAGATAGAAATTACGAATATAATTTAACAGAGCACAGTTAGATCATTGCGGGCGGTTTGAAAGGGGCACGGACGGAGATGGGAACCCCATTTTTCTTGCTTTTCGAAACGGTCTAGCTAACTTGATGACAACAGAGGTCGGCAACCGTTGCATATTGATGCTTTCATTTGAAGGGTTTACCCGGCCATTCAGCAGCAAGGTAAAGGCCGCGCGCAGTTAGGTGTGGACGACCGGACCGCTATGTGCCACTCGAGTGAATTCGATCATTTCTTTATTTTTTTTTTTCGACTTGACACCGAAACTTCTTAAAGACTCTTAAATAGATGTCTCACCCAATGTTTTCAAAAGTGGACGCGATTACCATTAGAGAACTCAAAAAACCTAATTTGTCCACGAAAACTAGTCTACAGCCTATTAGTTACCTTGTTGTCGACGATATTTGGTCCGCCTGTCGATGTTTCCGGCTCTCCCCCACCGATGCGCTGAAGCTGTCTCCGACGAGGGGTGAGCATCAGACGAACTCGATCAAGTCCCCTTTCGATGGAGCCAAACATTTTCCGGGCAGATTTGGATCCCCCAGCACCGCCACGCTCCGGTGTGTCCATCCATCGATTTTCGTCGTTTACCCGACTGCTGTAATGTACAGGGAGCCATGAAAATAAAAAGGTTAAGATAAGGAAACTAAATGTTCTTCTAGCTAAATAAAAGTGTTCGTTGAATGATTGACGACATGGTATTAACAAGTTGACAGCTTCATTTTACGCTGTAAGCACACGGCTCGAGCCAACGAACTTCATAACACAGGGGTATCTGAAGAAACACAGCAGCGCCGATATGTCAGATACAATGAAGCGAGCGTACACATGGACGTTGGCAAGATTGCAAGAGAAACGTTACCTCCTTGGAGTAGCTGGAGTTTTTGATATGTCATCTAGGGCGCTGTCCATTGAGCGTGACGGAGAGAGTTTGGAATGCTCTATAGTACAAGTTTACTCGGTTATAGAATGACTTATTCCGTAATCATTTGATTGAATGATAAAAAAAAGAATTAAACCTGGTGATTGTCGTTTGGTTTTACGTGGTGTAGGAGCTACAGATACAGGCTTGGCGAAGACGTATTCCATTTCTTTCTCTTCCAGTGGACGTTTTTTCGACAAGGGCGTCATATTGTTGTTGAGCTGATGGGAAAAAGGGGGTTGTGTCTCTACCGGTGGATAACTTATTAGTTAAGTTTGAACAGACAACAGACAAGTTTGCAAGTTACCAAGGACGCGTTGAATTATGTCGCCGATAGGACTGCCCTGGCCGATAGCCAGGAGATCGACATCATCCAACCCTCCTTCTAGAGACGTGGTTAAACCTCGGGGAGAATTTTTGAGTGAATTACGCCGCGAAAGATTATCTCCCGCTGAATTCATTTCGTCAATTAAATTGCGCTTCAGTCCGGAAACCGGTGTACCAGGAATACTCTTTAACCAAAATAAAAATTCACATCATAAGAATCGTAATTTCATTCAAAACTAAAAACTGCACGGAGCACACGCCATCTAACGTCGTTATTTACCGATTGGTCCCTCATAAGTCGAACTGATTTTGAAAGTTGCTTGCGCTTCCACAGTAGCAGATACGTTGCTGTGTTGTAGTCGTAAGACCAGTCAGACAAGATTGAATGCATTGCTTTTCTGGATTTGCCGACCGACACGGCCATTTCAGTCACGCATTCGTCATCAAGTTCCTTGGTTTGATAGATGCTTTCCCACTGCGACAACATCAAAGTATCATAAATTTAATGCCACTAGAGTTCCAAAGTACGGTTCATCCTACTTGAACGTTATATCCTGGATTGCAATCTTTGAGCACCCAAGGGTGGTATAACAACTGAGCGACGGTAATGCGGCGTTTGGGATCGACCTGCAAGAGCTGATCTAGCATTTCAATGGACGATTCACTTAACCATTCTGGTTTCTCGTACACTCCACTCTGAAACGAAAAATCTCGTTTGAGGTGGATTTTTAAGATTTGAATGAACAGGCCAAGTTACCTGAATTTTTCTGTAGAGAATAGCGATGTTATCATCGTCAAAGGGAAGGTAGCCGCACAATAGGGCATATAGAAGAACTCCCATACTCCAAATATCTGCTTCAGACCCTACATTTCAATTTTTATGATAAAATCTCGTGAAAAATGTCCACATGTAAATTAATGTAATCAATGAAACTGCTTGAAGGCTAATAGTTACCTAAGTAGCATTTTCCAGAAATCAATTCTGGAGCAGCATAGGCTGGGGAACCGCAACAAGTCTCTAGATGGGAATTCATTCCTCCCTTGGGTTTTGCACACAGACCAAAATCAATAAGCTTCAACTGTTGGTCATCATCAAGCAACAAATTTTCCTGTACAAAAATATAAGTTTGTTAAAAATGCTATGATAGTCATTTGATTAATTTCCCTTACTGGTTTCAAATCACGGTGAGCAAATCCTTTGTGGTGTATATATGCAACAGCAGCAACAATCTGTCTAAAAAAATGTCTGGCCTCATCTTCTGTGAGTCTGTCTCTTTCAACTGATTTACAATACAAACAATTAATATCAGATGAGAATCATAAATAAATTCATTTACCAATATAGTCAAATAACTCTCCATCAGGGCAATACTCAAGGATCATAAAAATTTTGGAATCAGTCTCAATGACTTGAAATAATTTACAAACATTTTGATGGCTCAGAGTTTTCATGGCTTCGATTTCCAGTCGAATTCGGGGTAGGTCATCCTGCAAGCCAAAAAACCTGTAAACTTTGGCAGTTCATGGCATGCAAATTTCACAGATATTTTTACCCCTAATTGCTTCTTATCCATTATTTTTATGGCAACTTTTTCACCAGTTAGACAGTGGACGCCAAGTTTGACTTTAGCAAAGCCTCCACTTCCAATTGTATCATACATTTCATAGTACCCATCCAAGGCACAATATGATTTGATTGGCACCATTATGTGATTTTAGAAATGTCAAGGCCTGTAACAACAAAAACAAGAGTGAAGGATCAATTAGTACATATTACATAGACTTTTTGCATTGGATTGGGCTGAGTGCAACATGCTTGTGAAATGACTTGTCTTTGTTTGAAATACTTACAATTTCCTCACAAAAAAAAAACACTTTAACGTACGGTGCCTGGTGTAAATCTTAAATTTAGACGTGCTTTACTATGAATTAGTTACTTACACATTAAAATTTACACGAATCCCGATGCTGTCTATCGTTGTCTTCAGAACCAACTTCTGTCGGCTGTTTCAATTCGAAACAGTTGAAGAATTTGAATGTCGTCCAATAGGAAGGAAGGTGAACGCCATCTGGTGTCAGAATTTGCTATCGTCCTAATTTTACGTATTTGTGGAAAATTCAAATCTAATCCAAGAACCGTTGCATAATTTCTCTCGCCCTTTAATTGCGTATGTACTCAACGTATTTCTTCCTATTCGTTATGTTTGAAAATTAAATATGAAAAGAACCAATTTAGATTTCTGTATTTCCCCTTTCAACGAAATCAAAAAATGTCAATCCAGCACACTTTGCTCATATAAATGATTCATATATGACGTTTTCATAATTTTTTTTTCTTTAAAGAAAGAAACTTTTAAGCCCCTCCTGGCCTTGTTGACGATGCGTCCAGGTAATCAACGATGGAATGAAGAGCAGCTGAGGAGTTGCCATTTGGAAGTTTGTGTATCGTTACCTCCCATTTTTTCCCCATGTAGCAGGATGTGATCTGAACACGATGTTTGAATTCCAATTTTCCCAACAATTTTCCTACATTTCGTTTCTCTTTCTCGGTTAGATTCACTCTGACATGTCGGCGCATCTGTCTGCCGTCTCGGCTCACGTGGTTGATGTGAACTGCTGTAATGCAAGTTGACCCGACACGCGTCTTGGCAGCTACGTGAGTATTCACTTTTTCCATTGTACTGCCTTTCGCCGCTGCATCTTCCTGGGCTGTATTTTTCTTCCGACCTGGCGAAACATCAGCCTTCTTTTGAAAAGCAATGATTTTCTTGAATCGCATTTTCGCCTCTTTCGTATCTCCGTTTCCAGTGAATTCGACTAACATGCGGCCCTTCTTGGGTTGTTTCCGCCAAACAATGTTTACATGTTTAATTTCTTGAAGGACGGAGTTTTTAGCCGTTCGCATTGCAATTTCGCTAGTAGGATAATTGAGTGAAAAGGCATAAGACTGATGTCCTCCTTTTTTAGGCGAACTATCACGAGATTGACCAACAACCCAAATTTCTTTGCGATCTTCGCTGATTGCAATTGAAGATTTGCCCTCGTTGGTGACGTTATTAAGGAAATTACGTGGATTCTCGTATGAGACGACTGTAGGATTTACGGGGGTATATTTGCTCCACCGTTTTTCAGGGCATTCGTGTACGAGGTGACCACGTCCTGTAAAATTGATATTAAGATAAGGTTTTAGACTTAACGAAGAAACCAATATGTACCGGAGCAGTTGCAACAAAAGAGTTGATGATCAGGTTTCAGAGCAGTTCCTGTGTCTTTAGGGTTATCATCTTGACCTGTTGTTGAATGATATCTCCTCCATAGATCAGGGCATCTCTGAGTGACATGTTTGGAACGGCAAATCATACACACGACACTGCTCTCCCTTCTGCACTCGGGACAGCACTCAATAAGGATTTTGTTTGGTCGGCCGCACTACAAGTAAGAAAAATTAAAAGATAAAAGCAAATTTAGGAGATTGTGTGTAAATCGTAACTTACCCCTAAACAAACTTTCTTTGGACATCCAAATGACTTGTGACCAGGCATCCCACAAATCCCGCAACCACAAATTTTCCTAGGTTCTCTGCAACTTTTGGTCGCATGATCCCACTGATTACAGTTCGTACAACGCATTCTAGCTGATTTTCCAAAGTACCGATTTCTCTGTAAACTACTTCCGCGACGGTCCTCGTCATCTAAATACCATTTTATGTTTTTAGGAAAAGACCTAAGGATTGCATCCAAATCAGGGCCTTTGTCACTTTTGTCATAAAATTGGATCATATCTGGTGTCCATTTGGTACTGCAATACTTTTCCCAATTAAATTTTGATTCAGATGGATTAATGCAAGTCATTAGTTGGCTGTCGATGTTATCCGTCTGACTGACATTCAACTTCAAATTAACATTGGTATACGAGAGTCTCGATGACTCTAAGAATTCGATATCAGAATCAGATGAATCAGACGATAGTGACGAGGTATCAAAATTTGGGCTAGAAGTTCCTTCTAGTGAGTCCAACAAAACAACAGAGCTATCTGATTCACTGCCATCCAAGGTTGAATTTGAGCTTGATGATACATGTGAGGTACTTGAAACTTTGTTAAATCCTCCATCCTTAATTTTTGTAGACCTTAGACTTGTTGATTTGTTAATGCAGGCGTATTTAGAGTCTTCCTCATCAGATAGTGTAATCACTTCACAGGATGTTTCCTTCAATGAACTTGGTGCACTATTTTCCTCAATTATCAAGTATTGGGAGTATGGATTTTTCTTCAATCTCAGTTGATTTTTTGAATCATTTTTGTTTGAAATTGTTTTTCTAGGAAAGAGAGACTTTTTTGGAGATGATGACTTGATTTCCTTTGATTTCTTCTTCAGTCTTTTTCCATCTTCATTTGACTTAAAGGAGCCACTAGACACAGGTTCGATTTTGCAAATATTGTCTATAGTGGTTGGAGTAGGCTGTTCCAGCAAATTTCTTGTTGATGACTTAAGTTCAGGCAAAGTTGGCGACAGTGAATGGTTCTGATGAGGGCTGTCAGAGTTTGCCTCAGGGATCACAGTGTAATCTTCTTCACAAGAAGCATGGTGAAGCATGCCATATAAAGCAACTTCAACATCTTCAAGTGTTTCTGGATCCAAATCTTCAATATTGCCATAATCTACATTACCTAACATTGCCCCATTCAGATCCATTTGATTGAATGTGAGCATCAACAACACTTGTAAACAATGCTCCCGTTCTTTGATGGGGAAAAAATCGTGGGAAAACCAAGATTAATACTACACTTTCAAATTGATACCCACACCAAATTAATTACAAATTTTACCAATTTGGCATATATTAGTTATATTAGTAAATAATTTCGTAACTATTCATTGTGTAGTAATTCACGTGGTATGGCGTATGCCCGTATGGCAGAGGTGTGCGTTAATGTAAAAACCTTAACTGGTTAACTTAAATGCAGTTAACCAATGGTTAACTGCTGATTAAAAGGGTTTTTTCAGTTAACCGAAAGGTCTTGGTTAACCAATTAATCGATGGTTAACCAGTTAATTTTGATTAATTTTGATGCCCGTTTGCTTGTTTATAAATTAATATGTTTCCTATATAAATATAATATGTTTCCGAAATAAAGTTTTAATTTCATTCAACAGGGGTTGAAAATTCGACTTTTTGGATGCGTGGGCAAGAACTACATTAATTTCACGATAATTGTAATTTCTCACGATAATTTGTAATTTCTCGTAAAAAATTTAAAAGTTTTTAAATTGCTACAAATCTCTTATTAATAGAACGCAAAATTGGTAAGCAACGGCTGACTTGTCCAGTGCCTACAGAAATATCAATAACATGGCATCTTAAAACAAACTTATTTTTATTTGATAAATCGCCACACCAGCCCCCCCCCCTAAAAAAATACACAAAAACAAGTTTCTTAGAGCGAATTTTGATGTATAAATTTTAAGTCAAATCACTCGGATACAATGGGGAGACCCAGTTTACGTTTAACATAACCTTTGAATGAAATTAAATCTTTCAATTTCAAAACATCTAATATCCGAAGCGCAAAAACGTTTGATATACATTTTTTAAAAACAGCTTTCACTGAAGTTAATGAGTTACATTGTGGTAAATTTGTTAATTTTAGTTTAACATATTTGTTAATTGTGTTCTGCACTGTACTCACTGTATTACGAGCATTCTCAAACTTCGAAATCTAAAGTTTCTGAAGCCAGAAACACAGCCAGAAATATAAATTTTGACCAGTTAACTTCAATTAACCAATTAACCAAACAAAATTTGTTGCGGTGGTTAATTGTTGGTTAACCAAATAAATTTCAATTAATTTCAAATTTACGGTTAACCTTTAACCAACTAATTAACCAACTAATTTAACCGATTAACTGGCAAAAATCAGTTAACGCACACCTCTGCCGTATGGGCACTAAATGCAGACGAATATTTCCAATTCCAACGTTGCCAAAACTTCTCAAGCAAAAAATTGTTGGTCCAAATCCTAGTCTGAATCACTCTGTCTGAATCACCACTAGAGTTAAGTGAAACCCTGTTAATATACCTCGAAATAAATTGAAAATCAAACTACAGTAACCCATCGTCTATTGAGTATTCAATATGTATCTACAGCAATTGATGTGTTGTTTGTGTATAAGCCTGGTGACAGTATAAGCGCTTTGACAGTGGACGATAGCCTTGAAAGCGCGCTTCAGCCTCGAAAGTTTGGACTGTCGTCCCTGAATTCAGTCATTGACATACAGGCATACAAACGAACTAGACGCTCTGGGTCGTTGGAACGCATCCCAACCTTGTGCTTAATCTATATAACCTTGTAATCCCACACACACCTACATAGCCATGAATCGTTGAACGACCCACTAGTAGTTTTTCCGTTTGTACCTAGAAAATTATCGATAACATAAAAGGATAGTCCGGATGTGTAGAGTGCGGAGGCTGTCGCTGTCGCCGCTCAAACTGAAATCAATTCAATCAATTCAAGTAATTCGTTGTCAGTTTGAAGTGGGAGAGCTGGTAGGCATGCATGTGTGACATTTAAACATTAAATTAAACTATAAATAACTACATTTGTACTGCCCAAAAATCAAATCATATATTGTGCATTTTTTAAAGGCATAGACAGTTATAATCCATCGAGTAAAATTAAGAAAACGGACAAGAGAAATTGAAACAGGCGTCCATCGATCATCAGATACGCTGCCTGACTGGTCTAAACAGATCTTCTTCTTTATTGTGTTGACGAAAAACTTTGTTGATATTTTCGGGTGTCTCTTCCGGTACCAACTCTCGCAAGCCACTCAGCTGGGTTTTACACATTTCAATTTTCTTTTGAATGAATTCGGCGTTTTCTTGTATGTTTGTTGTATTATTTTCTCTTAGAACTTTGAGGGATGTGGCTTCAATTTCTGAAGCTGCAGATTTGAGATTTTCTAAAGTTTCTGTTGCTTCTTTTAATTTTCCTTTGAAAACTGCTTTCTTATACTTTTCCTGCAAAACCAAAAAAATTAGATACATTGAAGGGCAGAGTAAATTAATGTAATGTTTATTTGGTTTACCATTTCTATTTCTTTCTTTATATTTTCAATTTCTTTCAACATTTTTTTGTGCCCCTTAGCTGTGTGCCTAGTCCTTTGAGCTGCATCTTCTGGTAATAGCACATGATCAGGAACTTTAAAGATGGTTTCCAAGAGAAATCTCTGTTAATAAGTTGTGTGTAAGTTTAAAATTAAACAAGAAAATATGAAGATGAGAATAAATGCATACTGTTTGTTATCTCACAAACAATACAGTATGCATGAAATGTGGACTTACTTCCAGTTTGCTGCTGATTGGTTCCATTTTTTGTTGGTATCTTGTTCTGAGAAGTTCAAATCCTTTGTTGTGGGTTTCTTTGGGTACATCTTCGAAAACAGAGCTACACATCAACGATTCCTGCAAGACTTCCATACATTCGGTCACCACCGAATCTAGGGTTCCGATTACTGCACCAAATTCATTATCATTATAATACACATGGTAATTCGAAAAACAAATAAAAACTTACACAAGTCTGCAATTGAACTGGGAGGAAAATTAAATAACTGAGTGGCATATTCGTCAGATGCTTTTGACTTGTCCATTTCTAACCAAAACAATTAAGGAAAATTCAGTAATGTTTTGAAAACGCTATCGTTATGCAGCCGGAAAAAAGGGCCCAATTCAAACGGTTCAGCGTTGCCGTTAGATCCAAAAAGGAAGGAATGTTGTCCTTTTTTAGAGAAATTTGTAATGAAGAATAATATAACGATGGCACAGCAGAAAAATTTTATATTAAAAAATAATGAAATAAAAGTTGTCTATTGCTAAGCATTCTGTTGATGAAAAGGTCGACGAGAATCTACAACCGGCAACTAGCCCCGTTGGCTAAATTTTTAGCCTGTCCTCCCCACTTTCCAGTGTTCTTAAAATGCCTTCAAAGAGGGCGCTTCGAAATTGCTCGTTCCTTTTCCGTGGTGACTCTTGTGAGACACGTGGAAGACTTCCTGCAAAACCGGGGTAAGTTTTATTTCTGGATTGCATCAGAAAAATATCTCGCATTTATCTTGCATTATTACCATTGCATCATGGTTTACTTTCTATCGTTCCGATATTTTCATCACCTTTTCTTATTCTGTAAATGTGTATAAAACGTGGACGATCTTTACTGCATGAGTAGAGCACGAAGCGTGTAACAGCTGGTTTAATTTTACTGGTGCTTGTTAATTTTACGTGCTGCGCGACTCGATAGAAAAGCACACATTTCTTTGACAAATTTCATAGTTTTATTTTCCTTCACTAGATAACCTAATAGTGGCAGTATGGACACTACACTCTCAGCTGCCAAGATCCGGCAGATGTACATGGACTTCTTCATTGAGAAGAAGAGCCACATTTACATACACTCATCATCTACTATTCCTAAAGATGATCCAACTCTTTTATTTGCTAATGCTGGTATGAACCAGGTATGCTTGTATGCATATTATAATTAGATCAAATTTTAAAAATTTCACTAACTGTACTTCTATTTAAATAGTTCAAACCACTTTTCCTTGGAACTGTTGACCCCAACAGTGATATGGCAAAATGGATTCGTGTTGTAAACACCCAAAAGTGCATTCGTGCTGGTGGCAAGCATAATGATTTGGATGATGTTGGAAAAGATGTATACCATCACACATTCTTTGAAATGTTGGGAAATTGGTCATTTGGAGACTACTTCAAGGTTGGTCATACATTTTTTTCTGTGTTCTTTATTCAATTTAAACATAATTGTGTATTCAACAGAAAGAAGTCTGTACTTGGGCCTGGGAACTGCTGACAGATGTCTTTAAACTTCCGAAGGACCGTCTATACGTAACCTATTTCGGGGGCAATGAGAAAGCTGGTCTACAACCTGATGAAGAATGCCGACAGATTTGGTTGTCTCTCGGGTAACGCTCTAGTTACAATCTTGATTTTTGTTGCGTCTCAAACTTAACCTTGCTCTTTTGTTAGATTACCTGCTGAGCGGATTCTTCCGGGTTCGATGAAAGATAATTTTTGGGAAATGGGTGACGTGGGACCCTGTGGTCCTTGTTCAGAAATCCACTTCGACAGAATTGGTGGGCGAGATGCTGCTCATCTAGTAAATATGGACGACCCAGATGTCTTGGAGATCTGGAATCTCGTGTTCATGACTTTCAATCGAGAAACTGATGGATCTCTTAGACCATTGCCAAGGAAGCACATTGATTGTGGAATGGGTTTTGAACGACTTGTTTCTGTTATTCAAGACAAACGCTCAAACTATGATACAGACATTTTCCTACCTATTTTCGAAGCCATCCAAAAGGTACCTTCATAACATGAAGGTAGCACCCTAGATCTTTAGTCATTAATTCTATTCCGTTTACCCAGGGCACGAACGCTCCTGTTTACCAAGGTAAAGTGGGTGCCGAGGATGTGAATGGTGTCGATATGGCATACCGTGTTCTGGCAGATCATGCTCGCACATTAACGATTGCGTTGTCTGACGGTGGACGGCCCGACAACGTAGGCAGAGGGTATTTTTTTTTTTTAAACACCATTTGCAATCAACTTTTAAACTCAACTTCATATTATAGCTATGTTCTCCGCCGAGTTTTACGTCGTGGAGTTCGCTACGCGACCGAGAAACTTAATGCGAAACCGGGATTTTTTGCAAGCCTAGTTCCTACCGTTTGCCAAGTTCTAGGCCCAACGTTTCCAGAGGTATGCTATTATCTTCAATTGAAATATCCCCTTTTGTTGACATGATGGATAACCTTTTTAGTTGTGATTGACTGTGATGCATCAACTTCGTCACTACCACTGATCTCTGCCTAAATGTCTATCTCATTGAATGTTTAGGATAAAGTAACTTTAAACATTTTTATTGTGTTCAATAGGTCAACAGAGACCCTCAACTAGTTATAGACATCATTAACGATGAGGAGACTCAGTTCCTCAAAACTCTGACACGAGGGCGTGACTTGCTGCATCGAACGATCTCCAAACTCAATGGCCAGACAACACTACCTGGTAAAATATCAACATTTCTGTGATCTTTCTCGGTGTTCTCATTTAGACATTGGTTTAAAGGTGATGTCGCATGGCGACTGTACGATACCTATGGTTTCCCTGTCGATTTGACCCAACTCATGAGTGAGGAGAAGGGTCTGACTATTGATATGGTGGCTTACGAAGAAGCAAAGAAACAGGCGCAGGTATTTATCTATATTTTATTTCCCATCATTTAGATCATGGTGCAATTGTTTTCTTTTTTAGCTTTTGTCCCAAGGAAAAGGCTCAGGGGTAGACGACACCATCGCCTTCGATGTTCATGCTATTACTGAACTTCAAAACAAGGCTGTCCCTCCTACTGATGACTCTTTCAAGTACAACTACAAGTCGGTTTCGGATGCTGTTGATAGTCCTTATGGTAATAACAATTGTTGAACCAATTAGAATATCTGGTATAAATCCTTCTTGAATTCCAACAGAGTTTGACATTTGCACCAGCAAGGTGATCGCAATCCGCTACCAGAAGGCTTTCCATCAAGAGGTGTCGAGTGGAGTAGAGTGTGGAATTCTTCTAGACCGCACGTCTTTTTATGCCGAGTCCGGTGGGCAAGCATACGACGAAGGCTTTATTACTAAGATTGGGGATGAGGTTTGTTAAAGACAAGTGATGATGTGGTGTGATTTGTAACACTAAAAACATTGTTCTTTTCTTTTCATTAGGCAACTGAATTCACTGTCAAGAATGTGCAAGTTCGTGGAGGTTATGTTATTCATTTGGGCAATGTGGAAGGTACATTGCGAGTCGGTGATGAGGTCAAGCTTAGTATTGATCAATCTAGGAGGAGATTGATCATGAGCAATCATACAGGAACTCACGTTCTTAATTATGCCCTCAGACAAGTTGTTGGAATGGAAGCTGATCAACGAGGATCGCTTGTAGCCCCTGATCGTATGCGATTCGATTTCACCAACAAAGTATGTAGCCTTCTCAATAATTCGGTAGAATGAGATCTTTAATTTAGCAGCTTTTCTACTTTTAGGCTGCGCTGACGGTGGAACAAGTTAAGCAGACTGAAAGAATTGCCAATGAAATGATTAAGAAGAATGAAGAAGTATACGCCAAAGAATCTCCTTTGATTCTTGCTAAAGCCGTCCAAGGACTCCGTGCCGTTTTTGAAGAAACATACCCAGATCCAGTGCGCGTCGTTTCGATAGGGATTCCTGTTGAACAACTTGAAGCTGATCCGTCCAATCCTGCTGGAACAGCAACATCAATCGAGTTCTGCGGTGGAACGTAAGTCGAAACAACTCGAAACGAAAAAAAAATTCCATCTTACCAGTTTTCTCATAGTCATGTGAAGCGGTCTGGACACATCGGGGATTTTGTGATATCTGCAGAGGAAGCCATTGCCAAAGGCATTCGTCGTATCGTTGCAATTACTGGTCCGGAAGCTTCAAAGGTGACTTATTATTATTACTTAAGGTTTTTTTATCAAATGAAAATGATGCATCTAATTTATATTTTGAAGATTCTTATGAAAGACTTAAATTTTCGTCACTACCACTGATCAAATGCTGTTGCTTGTAGAATCTAGCGAATGTTGTAGACGTCTTATTAATTGGATCATGCTTTACAGGCGCTGAAGAAAGCGGATCTTCTCCAGAAGGAAGTGGATGCTGTCTCTGCTAAAGTCGAGGCATTCGTCACCCAAAAGGACAAGTCCTTAACAGTGAAAGAGTTGAGTCGCATTATCGTTGACCTTTCAGACGATGTATCACAAGCGAACATTGCTCACTGGAAGAAGGATGAACTGCGCAACGTGTTGAAGGGTCTGAAGAAGCGTGCAGATGACGTGGAACGCGCTGTCAAGGCTGCCGTAGTAAACGATGTAGCCGAGGCGGCCAAGAAATTGATTACTGAAAACGTGAACGCCCCTTTTATTGTTCACGAGTTCAATGCGTTCTCCAATAGTAAGGTATAGAATTTCGCGAGCCACTTTTCTCGATGGAACGAGATATCTTCAAGTGCACTCTTCTACACACGCAGGCTCTTGATGGTGCGCTGAAGCAAGTAAAATCTTTGTCACCGGAGACGGCCGCCATCTTTTTCAGTGTTGACGCTGAAGCGAATAAAGTAGTTGTGCTAGCTGCCACGCCCAAGGTAATATCTTGAAGCTTTCGTCGCGCAAGTGTTGACTCGTTACTTACGTGTATTGTGTTTCAGGGCGCAAACGATCGCGGCCTTAAAGCCAACGAGTGGATTGCTGACATCAGCACGCTACTCGATGGAAAAGGCGGTGGAAGCGCAGGCTCGGCCCAATTTACTGGCAACAATCCTGCCGGCCTAGGTGAAGCAATGAAAAAAGCCACCGTGTTTGCCCAATCGAAGCTTGGCCTTGCTGATCTGTCGGCGTCTACTGCCAAACTCGGGTTTGTTGATTCTTAATAGTGTCGGAAAATAGCATGACCAAATACATCTATATTACCCAGTTGGAACAGACGAAATACGTGATTACATTCCTTTTTTGTTCCTTTTTGAATGTCCTTGAGCATCTTTCTTTATTCGGCATGCATGTCCAAGTTTTGAATGTATTTTAAAAATCCGTGCGTATCGGTAAGTAATGGCTCGGATTTCGTTGTAAAGAACTGCCTTTCGTTGCAACTCGGTTTCCTCGTTTACGACAAATTGCATGAGAACCTTTTTCGGCCTCGAATTAGACATGCAGAGTTGTGACGGAAAAAATGTTTACTAATTAGGATTCTACCTGTGGACGGACCCAAGTTGTATTCGGCGCCGGGTAGTGTCCGATCGAATATTGCGTTGATTGCTGCCCAGTACGCCAACAAGAAATTGAATGTCGTACCGGATTTGCCATCCTCAACTTTCATCCTAAATAAGGCAAGTTTGTAGTTCCTAATCCAAACTTGGGACTCTCATGAATTAGTGATTTGGTTGAATAGTTTCCTGCGCTCTCCGATGGGGATGTCCACCTGACAGGAATTGCTCCGATTGCTCTGTTTTTGGCGCCCAACTCTCTAAAGGGCAAAGATTCGCTTGAGGAAGCCCAAGTGTTGCAGTGGATTAATTTAGTCGAACATGAACTACTGCCCTCTATCTTGGCCATGATCGACTCTTCTCCCGCAGCTAAACCTTCGCAGAATCGTGCCCGTCAAGAAATCCATCACCACTTGGACGTTTTGAACAAGATCCTACTTACTCGCACATATCTAGTAGGAGAGAGCGTGACTCTGGCTGACATATCTGTCGCCTGTGCACTTCTCCCTGCGTTTCAACGTGTTTTGGATGCTGCCGCACGTTCGAAAACGGCCAACGTCCTTCGCTGGTTTAATACCGTTACGCCTCAGCCGAACGTTAAGCAAATTTTGGGAGATTTTCAACTTGATGGCAAACCAGCTAAACGCTAATGTCGTTAAACACCACGTCAGTCTTGATACCTGTTCGTATTTTCTACTTCATCGTTTCTTAACTAACAATACTTCTATTTTTCACTCACATACAGCCCTCCCTCCTAAAGTGATATTATATTATCTAATTGGTTTATTGGGCCTTATGAGAATTTTGATTCGTTCCCTCCCCCGTTATTACGGCTGAATTGTTTTCTTTGGATCACGCGGGTAATCGGAGATTGAAAATAAAAGGATGAATCGCCATATTTTTCTGGTTTTTGAACACACTTGTATATATAGCACCGTAACAGGTTAATTGATTTTATGAAAATGTAATTAACGTTTGCATGCAATGAGGCGATATTATTGAAACGATGACGAGCTCTTTCTAGACAATGAGTTTTGAATTGAAAACTAGGATAAGCGATCATCAAGGACGTAGTCACGGCTTCAATAAATTAACACGTGAAACTTTTAGGAAGGAGAAGATGAGATGGGCCGTGAAGATTCTCTTTTCCAAGCTCGGGGCTGTTTGGATGATGGGCGTTTCTCAGTTGCGCTTGTAAATGCGGAACGCTAGGAAAGCGCTAGCAAAGTACAATGCCGTATTGATGGCTCCTAATGCCTAAAAGGAAAAGAGATACACAAATTGTAGGGAATATGAGATTATCATTAGCTTGTTAGCATCCCGAATATGGGGGTAGGGGCGTTGGTTGCGGGTAGGGGCGGTCTTGAAGCGGTCAGTTATTTTGAATCTGCTAGTAGGACTCACCGCGGCGAACATCTTATTGTTGTAGCCGTACTCCGCCACAGAGTAACCGGCATTACGAGACACTATGGTCACCAAGTAGTTTATAGTGGCACAGAGGTAGAGGACACTTTCGGGAATGAGAAGCATGCTGACCTAGATAAAGCGCATCCAGCCCGGGGATTTTTGCGGGTCACAAGGGGAGAGAGAGAGACAGAGCCGGGACCCGCGAGAAAAACAAAAGAAAAGAGACGCAACAATCAGTAATGGCGAATAAAGACTCACCCCGGCCGCAATCATGGCGCTAATTTTCGAATCTCGATAATTCTGATAGGGCGACGCTTGAACGAGCATGTAGACGGACGACGCCAGGTATAGACAGAAGACGATCCCGTGGTACACTAGTTCCTGAGAAACGGCCATTCATTTGTTACAACATAACAAAATGTGATCTTTCTTTGGCTATAGTGTCCGATGCGTCTCTCGCGTCACCGTAAGCGGATGACCTCAATTCGCGCCTTACAAGGCCGTTCGCCATGGAGGAGGAATGCAATTGAAGACAAAACTTACAAACATGGTCTTGGCGATAATAGTTGCTGTCGAGATGGACAGCAAGCAGCTGGCCAGCAAGCACGTCGTCGTGATCAGGCATGTTGTGGCGATCAGTAACAAAAATAACTCGGCCTGTGGGAAAGACGTGATGGAGTTTGTCTTTTGAATGCGATAGGGAACTGGTTTAATAATGGAATTACCACTGGACTAATAAAAGACGATCGGTTGTAGTAGAAAGAAAAGTAGTGGCCAACCAGTCCGATGATGACGCACCCAATAATCTGTTGGAACAAAGACAATCAATATTCAACAAAGTCAATGGCCGTTTTTAAGTAAATGGCACTCGATGGCCCTTTTTTTCAAATATTTTCTTAAAGTCTTCGCCGAATAGCCAATCATGTAAGAGAATGTCGAGCAAACTCTTTGGCTCCGGGCTATATATATAATAGGGTATGACGATGTGTTTCGCGCTGGCTATTTCGAGCGCTGACACAAGCGGCACTGGGTCGACGAACCACAAGTTCTTTCGAAAAGGCGAAAAAATTTTGTATATCTACAGGAACTGCTGCTGCTTGCCGGACGGCATAAAGAAACCCACCAGTTGCAAGACTTTGAGGATTCCAGACGTCGTCTTTAAATAGCCCGTGTTGAGCAGGATAGCCGAGGTGGTGGTCACGGTGGTCGTCGTACGGGTGACTGTCACATTGTGCGACATTTTTAGCTTTCTGTATGAATGAGAAGAAAACAAACAATGGATTTCATTGACTGGCTGTTGATTAAACCATAGAGATCGATCACTGTTCAATTAACGGTAGATTAATGTTCGAATCCGTCAAAGCTTTTCCGGGCAGCGCCCTAAAACGGAGCGGACCACACCTTTTTGAAGAACGATATAAAAATATCTAGTTCCTAGTTCTTTTGCACGCGATGCAACTGGAAATACAGTAGGAGGTAAACAACAGTAGTGGAGGGAAAAACACTCTCGCCCTCCGGTTGGCTTTACGCCCGACGCGGCAATGTCTGAAGGGAGCGGTCTCAATCGGCCGACAATAAAATATAGAATTGAAATGATAACAGTCAAAAGAACGAGGGAGCCAAAGGGAAGTTGGGAAAGTTTGAATAAGAAAAGGGGAAAAAACCCTTTAGGCAATCGAATTCCGACACTTGTCACCAAAAGATGTTGAGCCAATTAAGTGGATTTCCCAGCGCATTCCGACACACAATGGTGGAGCTGTCGACACGTTCACAGCCAACAATCGTTAGCATATTCAACAAATCTCTTGGCTCAAATTTACTTAATCGAATCTTTTGGGGCTTTATATTAGTATTACATTACCGTTGCGTTCGATATATCCAAAATGAGAGTCACCAAACACGAGTTGATTCGCCGACAACTCGTTTTGAGTGGAGTGCGTGAGCGTGTGTGCAGCTGCGTTTGTCGTGTGTGTGGCGGGAGCGCGTCTCGCCGTGTCGTCCAAGTAGGTCACCGATACGTTAGGCTGCAACACGCTAAAGGCTCTCGGTTTGTGTACAGGGAGGAAGAGATGGACCAGGCCGGGAGGCGGAGGCGGGTGGAAACTCGTTTCGATCTCTCTGTCCCTCCTCCTCATCCTTTTCTCTTTCTCTCCCATCTTTTTATATGGTAAAACCGAACGACCCACTCTCTTAACCAAAAAAAAAGATTTTTTTGTTGTTTTGTTTTGTTTTTTTACTGCTTGGAGAAGGTCGGCGCATGCGCTTAAACACTCTCATAATCCGATATTGCATTGTTAAGACGTTTGGCAACTGTTGTTTTCCTGGGATTTTGGACGGCGACCTTATCGGCTCCGCTATCAACATGAGTCATCGTCTCGACATCCGGCAATACACTCGACGACGACGACGACATGCACCGGTTGGTTGAAGAGGAGGCGGACGTGGTGTCGGTGACTTTATAATACGAAAAGTCCCGGTAGCGCGCGCGCGTGCGACGACACAACGATTGACAAACGACTAAGTTGACAAGCACTCAAAAGTTAGTGCAGCTTTTTTGTTTTAGTAAACGCTAAACGGCTGGCGTTGTATTTGGTCAAGTCTAGCAACAAATTCAAATATTTGATTTCTCATCAGAGATATATATAATTTTATTTTCGTAGGAAAAAAAAGAAGCTATTTATTCTGTGTGCGTGGAGAAGAGGTCAACGATGATGGCTGTAGTTATCCGTTAAAACATGAACATTATCATCCCGTGAATGCAACAATTGCGTGAGTGATGTGTGGCGGTAACAAATGAGAGTGGGCGGGTGATGTCATGCGCTTTTTTTTCTCTTTATTTCGGCTGCTCCTTGACTTCTTTGTAGAGAAGGAAGGTGGCGAAAGCGTAGACGACAAAGTTGAACAGAGCGAAAACCTGTGAGAAAAAGGAGATTAAAAATGAATTTGCGTGAGAAAGTGGTTGATGTTCTTATAATCTGTCGCCAATGTCTCTCGTTATTAAACGCGTAGTACGTACCCCAGCAGCGACGTTTGAATTGGTGAAATAGCTGGAAGCCGGAGCCCAGACGGCCAGCTGGACGATGAAAGCTGTGAAGTAGAGCACTGTTGCTACGATTGTGTATCCGTACTCCTAGAAAATTGACAAGACAAAAGAGGCAATTAATTAGAGAGAGAAGATGAAAGTCAAACGAACGACTCGTTAATGTGAGTGTGCGTGTCGGCTTTATTACAATGGAGAGCCAAGAAGCGCCAATCTTGAGGCTGTCGATGAGCGATAAGAGATGAGCGAAAACCCAGAACAGGGTCAAGATGAAACAGATGACGACGACAAAGAGGAACCACGATGTTCCGGGCTTCCAGGCCGGAGATGCGCACGACATGCAGATCACGGCAAACAGCTACCGAATAAATAAATAATAAAATAGAAAGAAAAAAGAAAGGAATTTTGTTATAGTATGCTCCATCAGTCACAAAAAGATGAAATTTGATTGTCGCCAATGACACGGCAGGAGCTGTGATTTCTCCGCGGGGGAGGTCAACGTTCGCATAGCTCTGATACATCAAAGATCTCGAGTCTTCTTTTGCGGTTTTATGATTGAATGATTGAATTTTGCGTGTTTCTGAATGGCGGGAAGTTGACGGAGGTGGAAATTCTTTCTGGCAGTGGCGACAGGCGGATCGTAACGCATTCGGGTCACGAAGGGTTGAAGCTAGTGCGGTAAGAGCACTTAAGTTGAGATCGATCTTGGGCGTGAAACCGAATGAGAGAGAAAATCCTGTAGTGCCAGCCGCCCGCCTCCATTGGAAATGTCCGCCTTTCTCCTCCCTTTACAAAAAGGAGCGAGTGAAAGTTTGGCTCCGCACAAGGCAAGAAATGCCTCGTCAGTGGGTCAAAACAGCGTTCAAGCCCAAAAATGGAGATGAGTTTGGAAGAACCTCCTTCGGTTTGAGGGCAGAGAAAAAAAAGGAGATACAAGAACAAATCACGGATCGTCTAAGGTTCAGGATGAAGCGGTGGCAGTCGGTTAACATACGCACCCCGTTCTTTTTTTTTCTTTTTTCCTTTTTTTTCTTTTTCTGTTTGATTCCTTTATCAAGAGTCACGCGAACTGAATTCTCTCGGCCAACATTGCCTTATATAGATATAAATCCTTTAGACAGACAACGGACAAAATGACTTTTTCATTCTGAACCGTGCCTGTGCAGAAACGGGAGGTCATTAAACGTCTAATACTCTTCTTTTGAAAAGACAAACCTTGTTAGTCTTTGCGTCACTAGAAAGATGACGTAAACCGACAAAGATTGATAACAATAGACTGACGTCGGCGGTCGTGTAAATAAAGAATGAAACAACTCACAATTTCAACCAATTTCAAGATGCCGGAGAGGGTTGAGAAATATCCCGGTCTCAGTTGTACATATGTGATGCCCGGCTCGGATGACGTCGGCGGTTGTTCATTCGGCTGCACAGTGACTGTCGTGATGACTTGCTGATGCTGGGGATACACCGTAATGGTGGCCGGCTGGTGCTTCCTGATTCCGTTCTCCGATTCCATGTTTTGTATAGTAGTACGTGGTCCTCTTCAGGTTGATCGTCCCAACAACAACAACACGAAAACAACAACAAAAATTGACTCGGAGGGGATCGTATGACGACGGCAGTCTAAAGCGCTTCTGAAAACACCGTCATCCACCAAGAGCCGTCACCGAATCAACACTGTCGGAGTCGTCGTAACGCAACGTAACGTTAGCGCGCGCGTTGGTTCAACAGGTGTGCGCGCCGCCTGAGTTAATGGGCGGCCACGGAGAGAAGGACTCGTCTTTTAGGAGGCGTTTTTCTAGTACACGAAGGCGAAAAAATGCTGCGCCAGGTTAGCCTTTCCCAAGATTTCACCTTTGCCCGTTTTCTTCGCCTTCTAGTAGACTGGCGCGGCGCTACGAGGCGACGGGCAGAGAGAGAAATCGCCGTCGGCTTTACACTGCGCAACAAACACGTTTCAATGCGGTTTCTCGGACGTCTATAGGATCAAAAACTCTTTGATATTCCAGCCTTGACGACGTTCATCGGCGCCGTTCCGGCCCGCATTCATTCCAACAACAAAAAACTAGCTTTTCCGGCGCATAAAATGAAACCGTGTCGTTGCCCCAAACGGACAACAGCGAACCAAACGGCGCTGGTCTCTTCCTATACAGAAGGACTTTGTATGCTGATCGGGTCTCCGCCGATCAATACGGAATGCATGATGAGACACAACAAAAAGTATCTAGTAGTATGAATGAGCTCAACGACCAAACAAAAGGAAGAAAAAAAAACGAGTTATGCACCGAAAACAAACATTCCGGCTGTATCGCGGTGGTGGTCTTTTGCGGCCCGTCTGTTTTTATTTCCTTTCTTTGCGTTGGCGTCGCGACTAGATTGGGTAGACATCTAGCGGCGGGCGTAATCGCTTCCCTGGAGAACCAGTCACGTAGTCATTCAGTCAAGGACCTGACCCCGATGTACGTACATTATATCCTCTAAGATAGAAAAATTCTTCGGAGAAAAGCCGTAATGGCTGACGTGGGGATTGTCAGACAGCAGTTTGATGAAAACGAAATTTCGCTCGATTCGCTACGTTGATTGGGTGAATGAAATCAGGAAGACGGGTCCCTCGTTAAGCGCTGGGTAACGTTCTAGCCGGGCCAACTTTTTTGGGGGGGATTTCCTTTTTGTCCTACGTGTCCCAATCCGCCAATTCCGCGAAAAGGGCGAATCCTCCAGCGAGTATATACAGCCAAGTCGAGTTGCTTTGGCCTTTTCTTCGCCACTCCAATCTGCTTTTAAACTCTTTGGCCTTTATTGCTCCAGAGGTGATGTAACGGCGCCAACTTTTCGGCTTCGTTGTTATACCACTCGTCCGAAAACTTGCTCGCTACCTCCCCTCTTTTATATTCTCCTATTCTAGAGAGCCTTTTCTTCCGCCTTGCTGGATCATTTCAGGCGCATACGAAATGGGAATAACGACTCGGAGTCGCTCCGAAGTTGATGGTCGGAATTGGGAGAAGTTGCACAATATTCCAATGAATAAATGATGAAGCCCCGAGAGTAGTCGTCTAACGCAGGAGAGAGAGAGAGAGAAGATGAAAAGTAGAAGAGGCCGAGTCGGACGTAAGAAGAGACTAGAAAGAGGTCTTCCTCCTCCTCCTATTCCATCTCTCTCTCTCTTGATAGGACCGATGCCATCTGTCGGACGGAATTAACAAGATGGAAGACGTCACTTGAATGCAGATGAAGGGGAAAGACGATGTGAGAAGAGCTCGCCGACGGTTATCGCCATTTGAGAGAAACGCCAATTTTTTTGAAGGAGGAGGGACGGAAGCGAACGGAAGGAGGAAACACAATCGATCGGGAGCTGCTCTTTCATTTCCCTCTCGGCGTGGAAGCAGCGGGGCCGAGCAGATCGTTTATTTACGACCGAATCGGTTCGGGAATGCGCCCCTGTATGTTGCGCTTATAACGGCCGCCGCCGCCTTTTTGGCGGGTCAAAGAGCTGTTGGATGTTTCAGCAACAGCAGCGAAAGGGACAACTCTCATACTAGTACACTCTGTAGACTGGCAATCGAAAACCATCAACTGCCATCTCCGTCGACTTGTCGGTTTCAACGGGCAACGTATATATATATATAGAAATAAGGCAAAACCAACAACGCGGCACGTGGAAAAGCCAAAAAGGAAAACAACAGCACCACCAGAAAATAAAGGAACCCTTTTTTCTTTAAACTTAAATAAAACGAAAAATATTTCAGCCGTCATCGTGGTGAAGGTATTACTCGTCGTTTCACGGAAAGCCGGAAAGGTTTTTCATCCGCTGCTGCCGGGAGATTCCCTAGTTTTCTTCCTTCTTTTATATCTCCATTTCTCTTGTTCTCTGCCTTATTTGACTTTTCTGGCATTCTCGCACCACATCCTTTTATGTGGCAACCATTACGCGACTCAAAGTCTAATGCCAGCCAGTCTAATGCCAGTTCCTCTACATATATTTACGACGAATAGTATATTCATATTCTATGATCACATCATGTATTGGGTTGCCGGTTGCCACGACGCCGTCTCTCTCTGAAAGGGAGCTCGGTCGGGTATAGAGAGAGAGAGCGAAGAAACGGTTCTCTCGCGGTAAATCATTTCCTTCATATTTCTTCAAAGGTGAGCGAGTGTAATTGAATTGGCAGGGGCTGCCATTAAGGCAGGAGCAGCAGGGACCCATCACGGTACGGGCCCATTACTACCTTTTTTCGGTTGTGTGAACGGCAGAAAATCCAGTTGGCAAATGAATGAGCGTCCGCGTCTACGACGTCGACGACGACGGCGACTACTACTTTTCCGTCTTAATTACTACGACAACGACATGCGGTCCTCATGGCGACGTCCATATCTCTCGGTTCCTCGACCAGGCTCCTCCTAGTTGCTTTAGAGGAGCGTGAAACGGACGGATAATCCCCATCGTTCACTTCCCAATGCTTCTTCTACTGTGTGCGCCGGCAGCCCGACGACATCTAACAATTCATTTGATTGACCTCGCTTGGCTGCAAACGGGCACGGGTGAACTGCCGCCATGGCAACCGTCGTGGTCTCTCCTTCTCATCAAGGAAAGAAGAAGAGGGCAAAGTGTTTCCCGATTCTTTTCTCTTGACTCCTCCATCTCGACGACGACGTCGACGACGACGACTCTATATAAAACAATCGCCGGAAGGAGAGACAGGGTTAGAAAACATGGGTGGTACAAGAGAGAGAGCTGCATCGGTCACCGGAACGGGCGGGTCCCAGCAGCGTTCGTCACATCCACTCTCATTACCCCCGCCGGTTCCAGTACGTACTTCTTGTACCAAGAACGAATCGATGACTCTTTGCTTCTATCTTCTGTTTCTTCTTCCTCTTTTCTTTTTTGTTTCGCCCGTCTTCTCTCTCTCTCTCTTTTACTTAGTTGTACTACGTATCTCTCTTTGTCTCCCTCTCGTTTTCTAACGACGACACAGAGATAGACAGAGTCAACAACTGCTGGTCAATTGATGACCGTGTGGTAGAAGCGCCGACAGCTGTCCAGAGTTTTATGGCGTCGGTTCTCTTCGAAAATCATTTCACAAGAAAATGACCGCTTTCTATTTCTTTTTTCGCCATTGAAACTTCCGTGTCTCCGGCCAATTGGGCGCGTCCGTACCTTTAAAGCCTACAAGGCAAGTCGATAGAGCTAAGGTTCTTCGGGAGAAGGATTTCGGGTTAGTAGTGATGATATAAATAAACATGGACGTTGCCGCAAGGGTGGTGAAACAAAGGTCGCGAAGCTTTGATGTTTCCTATACCCGACAACTGAGCTTATATAATATCGAGAATATCGAAACTAGATGGAAAGTAATTGGATTATCCGACAGTATTTTTTCTTCTTTTCAGCTTCTTGCTTCCGACGTCTTGGCTCAATGTTCGGTGGCTCTTTGGGTTCTTTGATTACTTGATCGCATATTGAGCCCAAGTTTTTCCACAGCGAACGCTTCCAAGTAAAGCTGGTGGCGTCTGAGGAAGTAGCGATTGGACTTTGGGGGCGAAGCTGGGAAGAAAGAGAAGGAAGAAGAAGAAAAAGAAAAAAAAAATCCCGTCGGTCGATTCTGTTGAATCAGCGCAGTAGAGGCAACAACAAGGAAACGGACCAAGTTCGCCGCTGCTGCACCAAATCGATAACTGTATGTTTCGTCTGGGCAAGCCACTGCTGGGCCAGCCATAGCCCAGAGTCTACTTGACCGTACATATATATATATATAAAGTTGTGCGGGTGTGCGGATATATATCCATGGCGTCTGCATGCACAAGGAAAAGTCAGGGTGTGGTTTCATTCGCCAAATCAAATAGAAAAGGAAAGACTGACACGAACGTAAATAAAGGTAGAAAAAAGTGATAGCGGTCGTCGCAGCCGGGGTAATGGCATAGTATGGGAGTAGAACTTTGGCCCGCTAGGTCGACGAACCATTGGCGGACAAAGTTCATTGTTTCATTTGACGTCGAACAAGGCCGGCAGAGCGCCTGCGCAGTTCCGCGGCTCTATCACTCCTTCTCTCTCTTTCTCTCTTGTCTTGGCAATCAAATAGAAAGAGGAGAAGAAGAAGAAGAAGAAGAAGAAGAAGAGAGAGAAATAAGAAGGGAAATGTCCATCAAGGTGAATTGTGTGTGCAGCCGGGCATCTCCTTTTAATCCAGCGACCCAAGTGGCCCGTTCCCCTTTTTCTTTCCTTCTTTTTTCTTTTTCTTTTCACCAGCGGCGCAACCGTCTTCTCCCGCCAGAGAACCCCATCACGCACGACGTCCTCTTTCTTTTTATTCTGCCCGCCGCGTCTTATTTATGTATAAATACACAAGCCGAGGAGAAACAGACGACGCGCTCAAATCGATCCGAATTCTCTGCTCTCTTTTACCTCAGTCCGTCACCGATCCGCAACCCGACGACACCAGCGCTCGTAAGGAAACCTTGTAGGCGGAAGCATCCGCCGCCATTCGAATGAAATAACGAATCGGCATGAAAAAGAACGCGCCAGCTACTTCTTCTTCTACTTCTATTCCAGCGCGTCGATATTTCTCACCTCCGTCGACCCTGCGCATAAATATGAAAATAAATAAACAGGCGACAGATAAGACGACGCCTGCGGAGAAAAAGCCAAAAAGAGAAAAATAATAATAAGAAAAAAAAAGAGTCGTCCTGTGGAGTATTAGATCATTGATCCGGCGTCGGACGGGGGGTAGGGGGTTTGCTGGAGGGTGTAGTAGTACCATGGCGCTGTATAGTACGTGTGTGCGCCGCGTTATAGAGAGAGGGAGCGAGTTGAGGAGCGGATTGAATGGCACAACGACAGTTTTCGGCGGCAGTCTAAGCAGTCGTCGAGCATATAGAGAGAAAAAAAGAGGAGGACGGAATGGAATGAGATGAGAGACGGAGGACGACATTATTGACGGCGCGAGCGGAGGCGGAAGAATGGGCGTGCAAAGGGCAAGGTCTGATGAAAGCCAGTGTAGAAGAGAAAACACGAATAAGAGCCCAGCCTGTGTATATGTGTTGGTGCTCTACAACTCGCCGAGGGTGGCGCTGGAGAGGGTGGATGGATGGATGGGGAAGCAAAAGAGGGAGGCAGGATGGAAGGGAAATCATTGATTTTTTGGTCCCGGCGCAGCCGCTCCGGCGTTGGCTTGGCGACGTCAACTTGTGAGCGCTGTCGGTGGGTGGTGGTAGCGACCGGGTGGGTGGGAAGGGTGGGGTTTTGGTTGGTCGCCAGGAAGAGAGAGAGAGAGAGAGAGGAGACTGGAGAGACGCGCTCGCTCGATGCGAGAGAAACAGAGAGCGGCGCTTTTCCTCTTTTCCGACCGGCGACGTCTGCCTCCTCAGTCGTGCGCGCGAGAGCAGAGCAGACCGGGCGTCTAGTAGTTTTCGATACGAGGACGCAGGCACATCCATCGTAGAAAACGGGGTGAAAACTACCACGGCTACCACTACGACCACCACCGCCATCGTCGACCAGTTGAAAACCCGACAGCCAAACCGACACGCAAAAAAAAACTACAACAACAACAAAACAACCGAGAAAAACGGTCGTCGTCCGAAATTATCACCGGCGGACCGACCGGTAGTAGCTGAACCAACCCCCTGCGCCATCAATGTTCCAGCAGCAGCGGCAGAGTGGGGTCGTCGTCTCCGTTTAGGGAAAAAACCAACAGCAGCAGTCACTCAGCCAGCGCGACGTGTGCGCTGTGAGAGAGAGAGAGAGTGGCCCAGCAGCAGCAGCCCAGGAGCAGGAAGCAAGCAGTGGTGTGGATCGCGTCTTGTATGTCTGTGCCCGTGTGTATGTGTGTGTTGTGTTGAAAGAGTGTTGAGCTGACGAGGAGCAGGAGCAGCACCAGAATTTTTTCTGTGCTGTGGTGCGTCATCAGCCCACAGAAGAGATAGAAAAACAACAAGCGTATCCCTTCCTTGTTTTGTTGTTTTGTTTTGGGGGGAGAGGAAAACGTCTCTCTCTCGCTGGGCGACGTGCAAGTGAAAGTGTGTGAGTGTGTTACGTGTGTTGACGCGGCTGGTGGCGAAACAGAGCGCGGATGTCGAGGACGGTCGGCCAGTCTCGCCAGCGGTGATATATATACAGCACAAAGTCAGTCGTCGTCGTCATAGAGAGCCCGTGAAAAAGGAAGAGGAGGCAAATAAGGCCGGCATTCACTAGAAAAACCCGAGAGCCCCGAAAAATCAGAAAAAAAGAAAAAGAGAGAAAAAAGAAAAAAAGAGTCTTTTTGGTCACGAAAAAGACATCGCAACAGCCACATTGTCTCGCCTGAAGGATTGGAGCTTACCGAAAATGGGTTGCGCCATGTCGGCCGAGGAGAGGGCGGCCGTTGCCCGTTCGAAACTCATCGAGAAGAACCTCAAAGAAGATGGAATCCAAGCGGCCAAGGATATCAAACTACTGCTCCTCGGTATTGAACCCCATCCATTCATTTTCTACTACCGTACCGTTTTCTACTCCTTCCCCCGTGTTAAACGTTTTATTTACATCTTTCAAAGCAAACATTTCTTGCATTTTTCTCCTACTCTTTCGTTTGCGAGACGAGAGAGAATGAAAGAAATGAGAATGGAAGCTCGAAAAGAATTCAATCCGGGCTCGATTTTGCGCGCTCCTATTGTGCTCGGAATTGTTTTTATGATCCTCAAAAAAGAAAGAGGAGGAGGAGAAGAAGAAGAAGAAAAGAGACTCCATTAATCAGTCCTTCTTTATAAGAACGTCCTGCCCTTTTCTTCTCCGACTCTTCCTGATGCGAGAGAAAAAAAAATAAATAAAAAAAAAGAATGGCAAAGAAGACGACGAAGAAGAAGAAGAAGGGAAAAGTTTTCATCAAGCAGCTATCGGTTGTATTGAAATCACAAAGTAACGGGGACGCCCGGCAGCGACGGACTTGCGCTTGGGGGAGGGAAAGGGACGCGCGCGCAGCAGAGCACACACAGACACACGGCGATCAATACTACTGCGCAAGGCTAGTGGCGTTGTCCGCTTCGTGTTTCGGGACGGACGCCCGCCATTGGTTTGACGACCCAACACGGCGGCCATAGATGCATCCTCTTTTTTCCCTTTTTTATTCTCTTTTTTTTAATACTACAAACAAAGTTCTTCTTCTTCTTCTTCGTCCATACTTTTCGAGGATGATTCAATTCCATGCTGGCCCCGGCGTTTGTTCTTTTCGTTCGGAGCAGACAACATATTTTGTCCGCAAGTTGCACGAGCGTTGAATCACGTGACCCGAAACTTGGCTGTCGGGTCGTAAAAAAAGATGGACGTGAAAGAGGGAGGGGGGTTCGGGTGTTTTAGCGACTTCCAATCAAATAAGGAGAGAAGGAGGAAACCAACCCATTTTTCATTCCCTTCCATTTTCCCCGTATTTGATGTATTTCGTGCTGCCGTCCAAAAAGCTCACGTCACAATCAATAGATTCAACTTCCCTCAGCAGTCGCTCGCTCGGTCCGTCGTCTAGCCGGGCGGCGGTAGGGAACAATTTACCCCAAGCGCAGCTGACACGAGAAGGAGAGAGGGACCCCGACGCTCCCCCCCCTCTCGTCGTCGGTGGAGTGGTGTTTTGTGTATATAATACAACACAAGAACGTAGAGCACGGAACGGAGGGGAGCTAGAGAGAGAGAGAGAGACTGGAATATATATAAGACACACACACAAAGACAGGGAGCCAGCGAGTGAAATATACAAGTTACGTAGCGAGTTCAACAACTGACGGGCGCAAAGGGTCATGAGGGGGTTGTTTTTCGGGGCGGCAAAAAGTCAGCGCGAGAGTATAGAGCCGAGACCGAACGGAAGAAGACGAAAGAGAGAGTGGGGGGGAGGGGGGAAACCAAGACAAACAACACGACTTTTCATCTGGCTGGCTAATTTTAGAAACGGCCGCAAGCGAGCAAGCGCAGCAGCAGCGCCAGGGAACCATTTGTATATACGACCAACGAGGCGACCAAAGCGACTCTCGTCGAGTGTATGGGGAGCAAAAAAGAGATGCAGTACAAGATAGAGATTGGAAACCAGGGAGCCGGGCAACTCTCTTTTCATTCGTCCTATTTTTTTTTTTCAAAAGGATTGAGTAAATCATTGAAAGAAAAATAAAAATGAGAAAATAAATCAACCGACTTGTTGTTCGTCTCTTCCTGCCCACCAATGAATGGCTCGAAAACGGGCAAAGTGGGCCGCTTTAGTTGAACCCAATTGAGTGGTGGGGCGAAACGCGATACGGAGGCCGCCGCCCGTCGAATGATTGAGAGAGAACAAAAAAAAACTAAAAAGGATTGAGAGCTCTCCGGCATCATAAAAGAGCAGCAGAAACCGTTATAGATGATGAGGAGAAATGTCATACGATGCTAATGTCTCCTTGTTTTTCTCTCTTTTTCTTTCTCATTCCAGGTGCTGGCGAATCGGGTAAAAGTACCATCGTCAAACAGATGAAGTAAGTAATGGGTTCCTTTCCTCTCCCTATTTATTTCCATGTGTCATCTGTAATGGGACCAAGATGGATGGACGCTGATGCGCAGTTTATTTATTTTCCGTTTTTTTTTCTTCTCTTCTGCTGTACGAAGAAGCTAAAATATCCGTCCGGCTGTCATTCTGTCCTTTCGAGTTTGACCTTCTTCCTTACTTTGTCGACATTTGATACTTCAATACTACTATGATAGTACGAGTATTATGGTAGAGAGTAAGGAGCCGCCGCCACTGCACTCTAGTATTGGTGGTGGTACACTATATTTGGCGCTGAGACGCGACGACGACGATGAGGGACTCGGAGAGAGAAACGACGATAGATAGAGCAAATAGAGTGCGTGCGTAACTATTGATCCGGGGGCCGAGTGCGCTCCTCCAAACTTCGCCGAGTATCTTCGAACGAACCCCTTCAAGTCGACGAGCCGTCGAGGATCAAGTCATCCAATCAAAGTTTCCAAAAAGAGAGCGCGCAGAAACAGAGAGAGAGAACCAGCAAGAACCCGCTGGCAGATAGAGAGAGAGAAAAACGAGATGAAGGAGAAGAAGATAAAATACGAAACTTGTAAGAACTTGAATGTATACAACAACTAGACGAAAGAGAGAAAAAGGAAGACCGTGTCAGTCGTGAGCTGATTACGAAAGAGGCTTCGAAACAAACTTTACTTTATGTTTTTGGGCGCCCCTCTTCTTCTCCTTTTTTTACATAACGTTCTTTCTCCTTGTTCGAAGAAGGCGCAATAGTCTAGCGAGAAGAAAAGAGAGCGCTATATGGAAACGATTCCTCTTTTCTTCTGTTGGAGAATTGATCAGAGTTTTCCCGGTACTGGGTTTGACGCAACTTGGGCCAATATTGTTGTTGTTTGTCTGTCTCTCTTATACAAGCCCGATACTAATCACGCTATTCATGACATTCCTTTCTCTTTCTCTTTTACCCTCCTACCCCAAAAACAGAATTATTCACGAGAGCGGTTTCACGTCGGACGATTTCAAACAATACCGGCCGGTGGTCTACAGCAATACCATCCAGTCCCTTGTGGCCATTCTAAGAGCTATGCCTAATCTAGGCATCTCCTTCGTCAACAACGAGAGAGAGGTAATGTATACACTACACATCCATTTGCTTTGCTATATAACTATTTCCGAGTAGCAAAAGAAGAAAAAGAAGGACAAGTCTTTAATACAACTCTTGTAGTAGTCCTAGTCCTACGCATCACTCTCTTTTGGTGCGTCTCGGCCGCGTGACTCTTGTTAGTTTATGCGTCGTTCTTCTCCTATTTCGACGTTCCCCGGCGTCTCATCACGTTCCAATTTGTAGTTGAGTAGGATATACAGAAGCAGTAGCAGCAGCAGAGAGAGAGAGTATTTCATCCACGAGGCCGACAGTTCTGTAATCCGCAACTCTCTCTCTCTCTCACTGCGTCGACGGAAGCAGTGGCGACAGTTTAGTTGGCGTCGTCGTGTCGCTATGGCGACGCTATTGCTATTTTGTACCGAGGGAAGAGAGAGGGGGGACGCAGAAGAGGGGGATTTAATAGGTATTTGCCATGGTCGTCATGGCAGCCAGCGACTCTGATGCCCGCGCTTGTCTCTTTTCCTTGTGTGCACGCCCTCGCCGAGCTCAAACTGCGCGCGTCATTAATGACATATATTCGGTCATCCCCCGTGCCAGTTGATTTCGGTATTACTACTAGTAGTAAAACCTCCTCCACCCTCATCTCTTTTGTCTCTATCTCCGCGCTCTATCCACTCTGTGCAACTATCACAAGCTTGTTGATGAGGACGGCCGGTTTGCCTTTCATCACGGCATTCACCAGATGGCCAGATGGGAAGCGTTCGCTCATATTTTCCAAAGGCCGAGCCCGAAAACATTTGTAGCGATTAGAGAATCGACTAGATCGATTCATCTCCAGCCGCAATCAACATCTACTACAGAGCCTTAGGGGTAGGAGAAAGAGAGAAAAAGTAATAACACCATCGTTTTTGGGTTGGGCGAAAAAAAAAGGAAACGCGGCGGAGGAGAGAGGAAGGATGGAGGGGAGGAGTTGTGCTTGGTCTAGAAACTAGAAGCTCTGCTCCCTTTTATGTTGGATGCTTCGCTTACTCTGACGCTATCGATCGATAGCCCGGGCTCCAACTCACCCCTCCTCCCCTCTCTTTCCGCCGAAAAAAGAAGGAAACGTCGCGACGCTAGCGACGCTTCCCCTAGACGCGGACGCATAGCGCAACTTACTCTACATCCTCGAATTCTTCTTCCTTTTTTTTTCTTTTTTTTTCGCTCCCCCCTAACTTTCGACTACCGTTGAAGGCCATCTGCTGGGATCAACCATCCCACCTCCCAATTAGAGTTCTATTACCTCCCCTCGATCCTCTATACTCCTACTTTTCTCTTTTTTAACGTCCCGATAATTCCCGTTTCGAGCCCTTATAAATATTTGCTCTCCCCATGGACGAGGCAGATGTTTGCCGAGCGAATCGTACGTCTCTAAAATGGATACCGAGTAGGCTATAAAGGTGAGGTAACGACAAAAAGAGAAAGAGAGAGAGAATTGGAATCAAGAGACAAATCCAGACGTTAAAAAAGTCATCCGTGTTTTCTTTTTCAACCTTGGAACGGACCATTGAACTGGCAACAAGTCAAATTCCTCTTCTGCAGCTTTAGAACGTCTTTATACGGGCTCCAGTTCTCTTCTTCTTCTTCTCTCTTTTTTTCTTTTATCATTTATAAACGGATGTAAGCAAAGAAAGCGGAAATGGAGGTTCCTGCCAGCAGCAATAGCAGGATCCCTTGTGGCAAAAAAGGCGCGCTTTATCAGCGATCGGTATCCATGACGATATGAAATCGTTTCAACATTTTTTTCCGCTTTTGATCCGTTAGGATTGTTTCCTTTTGTGTTTGCTCGTCGCGAAATGTTTCATCCAAGCTTTGCCTTCGGGCTGGCTGGTTCAACATTTTCTGACCCGGAAAGAAAAAGATATCGCACGCGCCCTCCGAAGCGCCGAATCGCGTGGCGCCGTCCGCCGCCGCTAGTCCATCCGTCCCGACGAACAAACATGGGGGCCTCCGTCCGTTGTCGACTTTTTGCGTGATTATTGCCGCTCTATCCGATTGAATATCTCTCTGATGGCAACGCCCCCGCCATATCTGACTCGTCGAGAAGAATTATTCCGCTCTAACGCGATTAGAACCCCAGCTCCGTACAAGTCCCTCTCTATATAGAGTCGCGGCGAACTGTCATGGTAGAGTGTCCGGCGGATCGACCCCTTTCTTCGCTTGTTCGTTCCGTTTCGTTTCGTTTCTTTTTTTTTCATCAAGTTTCACGAAAACCGTAGAGCTCTAATCGATATCTACCGTGCAGTGCGCGCGCCTACGCTGCTCCGTCTGTGTCACGCAACCCCACGTGCGTGCTAACCAAAGAGCAGCTCTCGGTCCTCGATTTTCTTTTGTTTTGGCTCCTTGTGCGTCTCGTATCCCGTTGCGCTGTTTGATGCAAATGGTTTAGCACGAAAGCGTGCGACTCGGATCAGTCCGTCCGTCCGTCTGTCCAACCTTTTGAGAACTTGTGAGACGGAATCGCCCCTGGGCCGTCGCCTTTTGCGCCTCTTGGGCGCAAAACGGGCCCAGCGGAAGACCTGCTGCAACCCACGCAGCGAGGGACGTGCGAACTCGGCACTTGGGGCCGGCCCAGCAGCTCCCACCATTCAGCCAGACGGGCAAAGTTCCCCGACGTGTCGAAAACGTCGTAGGAGGCCGCGTCAAGTACCTTTCCTCCAGAGATAAAGGAGGAGGAAGACGGACGGACGAAGTACGTAAGGAGCGTCAGCAAAAAGGAGTAGGAGCAGTAACACGGCACTCGACTCCAGAGTCTTTGAGGAATTGATCACGTCGACACGTATATAAATATAATAGCCCATCCGTGTGCTGTGCGCGCGTCTGTGCGCTTCCGTGCGTGTCCGGCTTATTTTTAGAAATTGTTTCTCTTCGGACGGACAAGACGACGAGGAAGAAGAAGAAGATGCTACGAAAAAAAAAACACCCGACCGATGGAGCTTTTTTTCCGTCGGTGTAAACAATTTTCGCGAGGAAAAACTGGACGGAATCCCCTAGCTCCGTCCTATTTTTTTCTCCTCTTCATTTTGACTTTGTTTCTCCTTGAAAAAGGTTGTTAAGGACTCGAAAGAAGAAGGAGGAGGAGGAGAGAGAGAGAGAGAAGGGCCAGAGTATTGATCGGGGGACGGCCGGGATGATGATTCAGTCAAGGCGGGCGTCGTAGGGCGGCGGGCAATCTTATTGGCAAGACGGCCAAAAAAGGGGGAAAATCCTCCGGCGCAGCCACCAGGAGTAGGAGGAGCGAACGTGAACGCCAGAGTTCTTTTTCCCTACGAGCAGAAAACGGAGGGAGAGAGAAAAAGTGAAGGAAGAGAAGGAAGAAGAAAAAAAAAATGGATTGATGATTGATCCAATGATTCTCCTCTTTTGATTCGCTCCTTCTTTTCTGCCAGCAGGAGCGCCCACGGGGCAACTTCCCAGTTGATTGTTGTCTGTCTTTTTCCCTTCTTCTTCTTCTTCTGCTTCCCTTACGTACGTTAGTTATATATCGCCCGTTGTGTGGCATCTCTTGTCTCTTCCATCCCTTCTGACTTCTTCTGGCGTCTTTTGTATTGACCGACGATCAATCAATAATCAACTCACCCGATATACCGCCGCCGTGCCTAATTCGGTTGGCCAAGCCCGATCCCATGACGGATGACATCAACAGCCAGAAAGACGTGTTGGACAGCCGAGTCGAGCGAGATTTTCGTTAGGTGTAGGACGAGTTGCTCTTTCGGAATTTTTCCAAAAATCCGCAACCTCCCCCAACCGATGGTTGTGTCGAGAAAATGCGGACATACAAGATGGTGACGATACTAAGGAGACCCCCGCGATCGATACGAGATTTCTCCCACCCCGAAAAAAATTCAAGTCTCCCAGGATATTGATCACGTCGCGGGGAACCGAGAGAGTCTGCGGTGCGCTTGTGCCGCGTCCGGCGTCCTAGATATAGAGTCACCGATCCAATATTCTGACGCTAGATGACTCTTCCCTAGCTACCGCAGTCTAGTCTAGACGAATTCTTTTTTATTTTTTCTCTGAACGACTCCAAAGACGAATGAATGACGATGAAGATGTTGTATATTAATGAAGAGAAAACTGAATTTCCCGTTTTTTTGTTTTGACAGCCCGACGCCAAGATGGTGATGGACGTCATTTCGCGCATGGAAGACACGGAACCATTCTCCGAAGAGTTGCTGGCCGCCATGAAACGGTTGTGGATCGATTCCGGAGTTCAAGAGTGCTTTGGCCGATCCAATGAATACCAGCTCAACGATTCCGCTAAATAGTACGTTTGTCGACATGATATTATACGAAACTAATAATAATTCAACTGCAAACGAAACAAAGATGAAAGGGGCTACGTAGATCATTATCTAAATGACGGGTATCCGATTCTCATTTGTACGTCTACAGTTTCTTGGACGATTTGGACCGATTGGGAGCCAAAGATTACCAACCAACCGAACAGGATATTCTACGGACGCGAGTCAAAACCACCGGCATCGTCGAAGTCCACTTCTCTTTCAAGAACCTCAATTTCAAGTGAGTGGAACTGGCTTCTTCTTTCATCGTTCGTTTCTCCCCCTCCCGAATAGAAGCGGATCAAAGAACCATACTTTCTCTCTCTCTCTCGACGACTCGAATTCGTTCTCGTTATTTCTTGCTACCAATCCTGACAAATTAACGAATCATTATATCCATTTCTGATTGGCGGCTATAGATTGTTCGACGTGGGAGGTCAGCGCTCCGAGCGGAAGAAGTGGATCCATTGCTTTGAAGATGTCACAGCCATCATCTTTTGCGTGGCCATGTCCGAGTACGATCAAGTGCTCCACGAAGACGAGACCACCGTAATGAGACTTTTCTATTACAGAACACTAGATTGAATTGCCTTTAACAAGTCGATCGTTAAACACTAATCAACACTCATTTTTTTTTGCATTTTTTTCCAAATTAGAATCGAATGCAAGAGAGTTTGAAACTTTTCGACTCGATTTGCAACAACAAGTGGTTCACGGACACGTCCATCATCCTCTTCCTCAACAAAAAGGATCTCTTCGAAGAGAAAATCAAAAAATCTCCTCTCACCATCTGCTTCCCAGAATACACAGGTACAGATTTTCCGTTTGATCCGTCGGTTGCAACACCGCAATTACCGCGAACGCGTTAAACTAAACTTTGAATTGAAATTTGACATACCAAAAGGTGCACAAGAGTACGGCGAAGCAGCGGCCTACATTCAAGCTCAGTTCGAGGCCAAGAACAAATCAACGACCAAGGAGATCTACTGCCACATGACGTGCGCCACGGACACGACCAACATCCAGTTCGTGTTTGACGCCGTCACCGACGTCATCATCGCCAACAACCTACGAGGATGCGGTCTCTACTGAAATCTCTTCGCTAGACTAAAATATTCAACTCTTTTGATCCTCTTTTTTTTGGAGAAAAACAAAACAATTTCCTTTCGTCCGATCCTCCCTCTCCCTCCTCATTGCTCCCGTCATCGACCGAAACAAAGAAAAGAAGTAAGAATATCGCACACAATTGTCGCACACCCAAGAAACATGAAAGAACAAAACTCGTACGTATATAAGCTAAAAAAACAACACAAAAGAATACCCCAACAGAGCAGCTCATCCTCTCGCTTTCCATCTCTCGGTCTCTCGGTCGTCTCTGACTCTTCATGTGTTTTTGTTTCGATCTGTTCCTTCAAAGTCTCTCTACGTCGCCAGCCCACTCATTATGCATCCATCCTCAGTCCTACGCCGCCCGTGCTTAAGTATCCGCGCCCTCCAGGTGCCCACGCGGACGACTCCGCTCGGCACAAAACGCACACAACGGCCGTCGCCGCCTCCGTATTTGAACAAATGACTTGGTCGGATAAAGGAATAGGGCAAAAGCACAAGCTGAATACTTGATTGGTGACGACGTTTGAGTTTGCACAAACGAGCCCGGAAAAAGGACTTGATCTAGAAGCAAAATCAAATCTGCTCCATCCGATGGTTGATTCGATTGACTATTTCACCACGGATTCCAAAGAAGAACAAACAGGAAAAGAGGGAAAAAAAAAACACACAAAACAATTGAATCGACTCTAGGGCAGACTCCATTTTTAGTGGCCAACCGACGGCGCGTGTGTATAGGAGATGACATTCCAATCTTTCGATTCAAAACTTTTTATTTCTCCGCACTCTTTGGCGTATTAAAAAAACCGAATAAGAGAGAGAGAGAGAGGGAAAGAGAAGAGGAAGAAAAGGAGACGCTAGCGAACCGAGATCATTTTTCTTCTTCTGTTTTCTTTCGTTTTTTTAATTGGAAACGGAGCAGCTGAATTGTTTGTGTGCGTGTGTGTTATTTTGTAAAAAAAAAAGACAAACCAAACATAAGAGTCCAAACCAATTGTCATAGAGAAAAAGAGGTCAAAGTGGGAGAGAGGTGCGAAAGACAAAGAGGCCACGGTAAAATAAATGAAAAATGCGATTTCTCAGCAGCAGACCAGAGCAGTAGCAGCAATTTTTTGGGAGGCAAAGGGTGTTTGATCTATTGACAAAAAAAAGAAAAGAAAAAAAAGAAACAAAAAAAAAATTAATTAATTAAACATAACCAAAAGAAATTTTCAAAGCTTGTTGATCGAAATTCGTCGTCGCGCAATTTGACAGAGGTAAAATTGTTTCTAATTAAGAGATGTCCTAGTTTTTCCTTCCTAATTTCTCTTCGCCGTCGAGGTGATTGGGGATAGCAAGTCAAAAACACAACACAAGTATTTCCGCGTCATCATTCATGAAGCAAACAGCAAAAAAAAAAAGGCGAAAAAACCCACACAATCTCTGGTCATTTTTGTGTTGACTTTTTTGAAAAATGAATGGTCGTCTCTCTATCTCTCTCCTGTCGTTCTTTGATGTCGTCTCCGTTTGAAAAAAAGTCATAAGCTCGTTATTATATTGTCGACGATTGAGGCAGTTATTCTATTAACCAGAAATCGTTGCGCACAAGATTATTCGCCAGTCAGTCGAAGAATCAAAACGGGCATCTGATTCTTTTTTCTAGTCAATTTTCATTTGCATCGGGGGAGAAGTTTGATTCATTATTGATGATGAGTTTTGGTCTCTCTGACTTCTGTGGTCCCTCTCTTGCTGCCACTCTTCTCTCGCTCCTCGTCCACGTTTTTCATCTCGTCGTTATTATCAATCGAAAATGTAAAAGGACTTGTCTCTCTCTCTCTCTCTCTTTCTCTCTTTTCGCCCAGCTGGGTCCGTCACACGCTGCACTTTTTTTTCTTGTGTGTCTCCTCGCCAATTTTTCAATTCAGTTTCCTCGTCATTTACTCGCTCGCGCAAAACGTGGCTTTTCTTCTTTGGGTTTCCTTTCTCCTCCGTCTTCTTTCTCTTTTTTATTTCTGGGATGAAAACAAATAGATTTGGCAAGGGTCCAACTCGAGAGAAAAACACACACAGCGGTTTGCTGCCGTCATCCTCCATGACACCTTCCTCTTCTTATTATGTTCCCTGTTCCCCGCTACTATATAACTATATCTATACATCCTTCCTCCTCCTCATTCTATCTATACTCTCTTTCCTTCACGAAAAAAACAACAAACAAACGGATTATTGAATAGATTTATTATTTGCTCTCCTCGCCATTTGTCTTATGGATTCCATCGTTGCATTTCGATCCGATATACAATCATGTTAGATTTGGAAGAAAGAATGGGGGAAACGAGAAGAAGAGGAAGTTCCCCAGCCGTCGTGTGTATGTTATTCATCTCCTCCTCCTCCTCTTCCTACACTACTACTAAACTAAACTCCCTCCCCCATCCAGATCCCTCTTCTCCTCTTCCACGGCGTTTCAACGCGCCTAATCTACGTAGCTACTTTGATAGCGATTATTATTTGACAAGAGAAGAAGAAGATATAAGATAAAAACCAACAAACAAACAAAAAAACAATGATCGTTATACATATTATATATATTTCGCCTGGCGTTGCGCTACTGCCGCTGCTGTTGCACCCACCACTTCATCATAATGGTTTCTCGATTCGTTTCCGAACTGAACCCTTCTCTTTTTACCCGGCTTGGCGTTTGAAAAAGAAGAAGACAAAATACGAAGCGAATAACCTAAGAACACACAAATAGAAAGACGCACACATACACAAAAAAAAACAACCGAAAGATTTGATCCAGTTGGATCGAAATTCCCCCTCTCTCTCGACCGCATCGCACAACAAATTTGTTCTCTTTTCCCATCCGATTTGTTGGAAATAAGGGTTGATACATTTTGTAGTAGCTTTCGTGCGTATTTGTGTTTGAGTGAGGTTGACGAGTGGAACGGAAGTGGTAAAACACAAATTGTGGAAAAAAACAAACAAACATTTTAGATTTAAAACAAATCAGGACCTCAATTTGGCGCAATCAACTAAGCAAATGACCATTGCAACATTCTCTCTCCTTCATAACGCTCTTTCTTTTATCTCTCTGACTCCCCCCAACCCTCTCTCTCTCTCTCTCTCTCTCTTACTCTCTCTTTTCTAAATGTATCTCGTCATGTACGCTATAACCTTCCCGCTATCACTCACACGACTTGGAGATCGATTCTAATCAATCAAATCATCTCATCTAGACCACCTTGACCCCCCAAATCTTCCTCCTCGAGATCATGAGATGAGTATAATATGAAACGACTACTATTCGGAACTTGTGAGTTAGACTTTGCATACAACTCCCCCCCGAACAAAATTTTTCCTCCACCTGATAGGAAATGATTTCGATTCGATTTCAATGTGTCCAGACTCGTGTCAGTGATGAAATTTTACTGTATAATGTAGCAGCGCTTTCTTCGATTCCTTTGTTTTCATATTTCAATTGCTGGACGACGACATCAAAGATAACCAGGAAGACGCACACACTGTTCACACACACACACACACTTGAGAAAAAAAAACAAAGCAACACCCAATATCCCCAATTTCTCCTCCTCCTTCTCGTATGATTATAACTGATATTAAGAAGAAGAAAAAAAAACACAAACAATATTCGTTCGGGACTTATTATTAAACTACCGTTCTCTGTTGCGTTAGGCTGTGCGTGTGTCGCTCTCATTTGTATTAGTTTTCTCTATCCCGCCCTTCTCTTCTATACTTAGACTTCCTTTCCACAAACTCCCCAGCAATCATGTGTTTGTTATTTCCTCCGTTTTGTTTTCCCTTTGGCTCCCCCGCCCGCCTCATCCACCAACCGCCACTTACCCGTTTCCGATCGCCCTGGGTTGGCCAACTTCTCATCTCTCCGTCTTTGCGCGAACACTCACCCTTCTCTTCCCCTCTCTCTCTCTATCTAATCCCGACGAAGGCGGATAACCAAATTCGAAATGATTCTCTCACTCTCTATTCCTTTTATCCATTTTGATTTTGGTATATATTTCAGGACAACCAACAAAATATATATCGCTTGTATACAATTGAGATCCCTTCGTCTCGCTCTTGTGTTCATTTCCTTGTGATTCCTTCCTCCTCCCTGCTCCTTTCATCATAAACTTTTTTTTTCCTCCTCCCGAACCCTCTGATTTGTTTCATTAAAACGAAAAAGACACAAAAAAAAATTGAACACCTCTTCAATATATATCTTTCAGTTGGTTATTCATCTTTATATATGATTTTTTGGTTTCGAACTGAACAACATTATGTTGGTGTATTCTGTACATGGCGAAACAACAAAGTTTTAATGTAATTCCAACTTGTCCATCTCTTTCATTTCTTTATTTTACACAACGCTCCACACAATTCTCGGAACGAAAGTCCTTACACGTGTCCTTCCCGATCACAGTGGGCAACTCGTGACCAAAAGTTCCTTTGTGGAACCAGCCACTTAGTTGATGGATATAACTTTTGTGTGTTCCAAGTCGCCGACGACGCAGTGAATGACCAACTCGCGACGTTATACCTTTCTGTGTACTAAATCTCGGCTTTGACCATAAGGAGATCCGTCTTATTCACGGTCTGCCCGTTCGCAGTTCACCGCCCGTTCCTGCTTCGTCTTAATAAACTCCGCACGTGGATTCCGCACGTGAGGTGAACTGCAATTGGGTTCTTGTTGGTCTCATCCGTAGGCAACCCTCGGTTTACAATAGAAGCGTGCCAGTAGTTCAATTGTATTTCGCAGAAAATGCAACGACACAAAACGAACACAAGTTCAAAGTTTAGTTCGTTGCTTGGCATTGCGTTTAGAATGAAGTGGCGAGCAAATGTCGATTTCAAATCTCTTCAACGAAGCTGAGGTCAGTCCCACGAAGATTGATTTCACTCCACTCGCTGATTTGACGGCTCAATTCGGGACTGAAATGTCTTTTCCAATCTCCCGTTTCACCTGTCAACAGTTGATAGAGCTAGTATTTTGAGTTCAATAATCGAGGGCTGTTGGGGACGCGCACTGGCTCACCTTTTCGCATGAAGTTGCCGTTCTCATGAAAAGCGCCAGATATTTTCCCTTCTTCTTTGTTGACGGCTGCATTTTGTGACAGATTTTCAAATGTCAAGTGTCGCGTCAGTTTCTCCAGTTGATCTTCGCTCAGGGTCTTTCCTAGGAAGTTCCCCACTCTTTCAATACCCCCTCGTAAATCCTGCACGGCACAATCAACGTGATTCCGGTTATTATCCAGTCGACTGATTTTCAATCGCTTGACAAGAAAGAGAAATAATAATAGCTGTCCTCGCCTTTTTCAAATCCTCATAGAAGAGAAATAGGACGTTCGGGTGGTTCCGACGATTCCATGCATCGAGGACGTGTGGGAAGAACGGGGAGTACATCACTAGTTATTGAACCGAACCGTAAAACAGGAGAATATTCAAATAAAAAGCTGGAAATAGCATCGACGGCCCACCTTTGTCTTTCATAAAATATTGAGCAAACTCTTCCATTTCCCCACTAAAGTTGTGAAATTTGATCAACTTGTGATGGTAATAGTAGGAAACGATGACGTCTTTTGGATTCCGGGCAACGTAAACTACCTGTATAAAACAAAAATGGAAAGGAAACTCAATCCTCTAGGCTCTCTAACTAGCGTTCATCCTCATTAACACATGGTGACGCTACTGACGCACTTTGCAAGTTTCGGCTAGGTCGGCTGGAAGTAAATCAAAGGGTAAATGGGTTTTGAGAAACCTCGGCGACTCCAGGCTCCCTAAACGTTCCATTTGTCCTGGAGCTGGCGGTAAATGACTGTAGGCTAAGTCTAGTGTGCTTCGAGGAGGTAAGTAAGGAAATCTGCATGAAGAACAATATCAAATCAGCTCGCGGCCGTCCTTTGAATTTGGGTAAACAAAAAATATGTATATAAGACGAGTCTTTGCTCTCGGATCAATACTCGAGGAAAGGACACCGCTCGTTCAAAGACTTTTTCGCTCCATCGAAATCGCAATCGTTGGCAATCAGCCACACCAACTCTTGCGTCCAGGTCGTGCCTGTCCCCATTATAAGGAAAACGGTTGGACATTTAAGTGTTGTATAGTCTCTCAGTGGAGTAGTGGCTCCAATTATGAATAGGTTAACTCACCACTTTTAGGGAAGCTAAGAATCCAAATGTCATCTGGCCGAACGTGGAAATTGTAGAGCTCTTCGGCATTCTCTCCGTAATGCGGCGTCAGTACAAAACCACCCGGTTCTCCACGCACAAGGCCCTCTTCGTAGTACGGAAAGTCCTTCAAGAATGGCTTTTCCAGCGTCTCCAACATCGACTTGAACTCGACGTTCAAACGTTTCCTCTCCGCAGCCATATTGATCTGAACGTTATACAAAAGCTGAAAAGCAAGTGGCTCCGCGGCGAAAACGACGCGTGGTTTTCTCCCCTTTCACTAACAGGGAAAGCGGCTGAATTCAGGTCGATGAACAACGGCGAATCCCGTTATTGTCCACTTTCTCTACTGAAAACGAAAACAAATGAGAATGTTAAACTCGCATGGCGCGCGTTCTCTTTGATTGGATTACAGCCACACCGCCCACACTTTAAACGCCCCGTTTGTATTTACTACGCACAGAGGTAGGGTAGTACTTACCAGCTACGTAAATCTCAATTGAATCCGGTTCAGAAAAAAAAAAAAAACGAAACAAAACAAAGACGAAAAGGTAGTAGGTAATAATATACTTCAAGGACTCGTTCATTCCGAGATAAGGAAATACTGTTGTACTCGGTACAGTATTTGTGTCCGTGTTCACATTCCCACTACTCCTTTTGGGCAAGGTCCTTGAAGGAAGAGACGACTAAAAGGTTTTCGAATCGCGGTTATCTCAGATAGAGAACATTGAAGAAGGTAGGGACTCCTAGATCCTAACCTAATCCACCAACACAGTCGCCCATTCCTTCTCATGCATTTTCAAATTCGTCGGTGCGGCTGCTGCCTAGAGTCTCGCGTTGTCCTTTGAGTTTCCGGCACTTACGGTCATGTTACCGATATTAAGATTTCACGGAAAAAGATGTCTTGAATTAATCGAACGACAAGACCAGCAGAGATTAAGTTTTTTACAAGAGAAAAATACTGTATTTACTGGGTGTTAATGCAATTTGTTTTGACATAATGTCTAGACGGGGGCAATACGTACATTTCAGTTGTTATCGTGACATTGTAATGGTAGCGTTGAGCGAGTTCTGCTGCGTAATGTTTGTTTAATTAAGAGATTAAATATTTGACAAGCTAGAATTAGCCGAGATAAGGTGGGTACCGGTACGAATTACGATGATAGCTCGAATATACGTTTCGAGAGATGACGGAAAGAATACGTATCTTGCTTCGTCATCGCAAAGTGGTGGAGAAAATCAGTATGTGGGAGTTTTGAGCTGTTGTGCCATTTTTGGCCTTACATAAACTTATAATTCTATTAACTAAAAGTCTAGTTACCCGTATGATATCTCAGTTTACCCATTGCATTAACTAAGATTTCAAGCTCCACTCCATAGATAAGCTACGTTTGTAGCTCTATATAGTTCTCAGTATTCGGCAAAGTTAGTGCTTTTATCTAATTACCTTGTAATTCCGCTTCAGTTAGCCAAGGAAGCACTTTCGCCCTGTATGAACTGCTATGCAAGCGCGCTTTCATAGTCGCAACTACAAATATATCGGGATCAAGGACATGGATTGATGGAATTACGTTTAATAATTCCAGTCCAGGACCTTCACGGAATAAGCTGTTTCAAAATCTTCAAATAATAATTCATCCTAACGTACCGTTTTCAAGGCAGCCGTGCCAATGTGATTCCATTTACCATTCAAATGCTTTATTCAATGATAAATGTAAGCAATAAATCGTCATACATATTTGGTTCGTTCTTCTAAAGCGAACGTAAACAGAAAAATCCGGAATGTTCGTCCTGGAAGTATTTCCCCCATTCATTGACTACAACACTGCATGAAATATCAGGTAACCGAAACTTACTTGAACAGTATACCTAGTGTACGCGCAGCATACGTCAAGTTGTTGGGTGAGAAACTTGCCTCGACAGCGATAATCCAAGTTTTCGGCTTGGTGATTACACGACCAAGTTGCCGGCAGTGTCGTCTAGCGTATCGATATATACAACGTTAAGGCTTGATTTGAATGTTTCGTTCGTCTATCGATTACAAGCCGACTGGCGAGAGAGAAAAGGAAAAAATCCACTCGAGTCGGGTGTTGCTGAGCGCGGCTCATCTGATATCGCAAGTTGCGTGACCTTCAGGCCGCCCGTCCAGCAGCGAACCAACAACTGCGCGAAAAAAAGGAAGAAGGGAAAAAACAACAACAGAATGTACGCGATACACAAGTACAGTCCGAGTCCTGCTTGATTATCCATGTATAAATACTGTTGGTGCCTGGTCGTTGAGTCCATTTAGTCAGTTGCTTCGACATCAGTGAGGGAGACAAAAAAAGAAAACAAAAAAAAAAAACACGCCCCCGCTGTAAAAGGGCGGCTGGCGTCCATCATTTGTATATATTGTATAGAGTGGCCGAGACAATCAAGAGGAGACAAAGTGGAGCTTGTCGGAGGTGAATCGATTTTGTCTCATGAATCGATTGATCAGCTCGATCCGCGCATAGAGATTGCGTGTATGGACAAGTAGTCTATATAGCTGGGGGAGAGCAAAAGCGAGTAAGATGATCACATTAGACGGCCATTTGACACGTCCAGTAGTTTGGGATTGAAGGGGAAGTGGCCAGCGCGTTATCAGAGAGCGCGCTCCTAGTGAGTGTGTGAGCGTGTGTAGCCTTAAGTGTGTGTGTGTGTGTGTGTCTGTCTGTGCGTGTGTGGATACGTGCGTGTGTGTGTGTGTGTGTGTGAAGCAAGGAACGGAAAGCGAGGCTGCAAGACTTTGAAAAGTGATGTGATTCGTGGTGTTGGCCAGTCGGGCTACTGACGCGCGGGAACTTATCCGCTTGGGCCAGCATTCCGTCAAGTGTGCGTCGACGGCAGTTAACGAATAGACAGACACGGGGCCAGTGGAGTCGGCCGTCGTTTATATAGTAGTCACCGGGTGGACTGGAAGTTGACCCTTTAGTATTGCTGTTACTGGAACGGACCGCGGCGCAAGGCAAAGTGCAATGTGCAGTAGCAAGTGCGAGTTGATGGAGATGACGGTCGAACTCTGACTGAACACACACACACGCACAACAAAAAAAAAGGAAGAAAAACGGGATTTCACTTCATCTGGCCAAAGATCAAAGAACAAAGATCCGCGCAGCTGGATCGACGGCGACGCCGGCCGCCACCACCAACAACGACAACACAACCACATTTGATGGTTTTTTATTAGCGAGCCCGTTCCAACGTTCAACGTTCAAGCCGATGATGGAGTCATCGCGGGAGGAAACACCCCGTGCCACCGGACCCGGTCACGTCCAGGTTCAACAGCAGCAGCAGCAACATTACAGCATCCGCAATGTGAACCCGGTCGTCGTCAACACCAACTCAATTCAGCACTACAGCCATCCGGCCGCTTCGGTCATTGTCCAAAACGCGGCCGTTCTCGGCGGTGGAGGAGCTTCTTTGGTTACATTGAACAGTCCACCAGGTACGATCCATTCGTTTTTCTAGCCTTTTCCTTCTAAATTCCTTTTTCATTTAGATAAATTCTCGTTTATCCTTATCCCGTTTGTACATATATTAGTATGATCCTCCCACCATCTCTTTAAGAATCTATTGTTGGCCTAGATTTTATCGAATGATGAGGATGCAGTAGTCTTCTTTAATAATGCATCCGTTTCTATGCGCTTTATCTGTCCGCTGCAGAGCTTTAGTCACCCCCTGTGGTCCAAGTCAGTCAATAATCAGTCAAAAATATGTGTTGATTCAAAAACTGTCTCTCTCAGCCACATAGATAGTGAACCGTGCCGACGCTTTGCTTGGTCATCTCTTTACTGATAGCCCGCAGTCATCAGAGATGAGGAGTCTTATCATTGAAACTCTCTCAACAAAGTTTTTTCTTTTTTTAAAAATCCAAAAAGAAAACGAGCTGATGGATGTTTGAAGGGTTGCGACACTCACTGGGGCTCTGCCGAAGTGTGTCGAAATTTATCCTAGCGTGATTTCCCTCACGAACGGAGGTTATATAGCCGCGGTTGCGAGGCCACTATGTGTCAGTGTCGATGGTGATAAGACCGTTGGGAGAATAAGCGAAGAGAGAGAGAGAGAGAGAGAGGTGAGGAGGGGCAAGGAGACTGGTGCGATAAGCCGGACGCCAAACAGTTAGCGCGTCCGGGCGTTTTGGCTATCCAACACTGCAGCAGTTGGACATTTCTCCAAATTCCAAATAAGTCTTGCCTGGACACGACTCTTCTTTTTTCTTTTTTTTTTTGCGCCTTTCTGTTACCATGACAACTGAATATGTGCGCAAGTGGTTCCTGCGTAATGTACACTCTCGTCTAACCAGTACGGCACGCACGCCATACACAGACAACAACATATCCAGACACTTGACCATTTAAGTCGGTCGGGAGTAGTTGGGTGGTGGGGAGAGAGAGATAGATAATAGCAGTCGGCCATCACGTTGCTGGCCTCGTCAGCATGCTACCGCACGACTTGACTTTTGCTGCTTGAATTGATGATGAATTCCTCTTTCGTTTCTAGCAACATTCTGTCTCTTTCATACGTATTCTCAATCATGAACGGTTGTATGCATATAGAGTATATTGATAACCTGATCGACTGTGATGGTGTCATGTTTCCAGTGACGGATGCCAGCTCGCTACAGTTGTCGGTGACGGCATCCGGCTCCCTCATTCCGGCGCCAGCGTCCAGCATCAACAGCGCCGGCTCCAGTTCGCCAACCGGTAGCAACGGCAACGGCAACGCGACCGGCCTCAGCAACGCGGCGGCCGTCGCCACCTGGTGCGCCATCTGCGGAGACAGAGCCACCGGTAAACATTACGGAGCCGCTTCTTGCGATGGATGCAAAGGTTTCTTCCGCCGGTCGGTTCGCAAAAATCACGTCTACACCTGCCGGTTCGTACTTATTTCTATTCATTTTGGCTATTGAATTTTTTCTGTAAATTTCATTTAAATAACTAAACAGGTTCAATCGGCACTGTGTGGTAGACAAGGATAAGCGAAATCAATGCCGTTATTGCCGGTTGGGAAAATGCTTCAAAGCTGGCATGAAGAAAGAAGGTAAACCTCTATAATCATGTAGCATTATGAATTAATTTGTTAATATTTGCTACATTAATAGCCGTTCAAAATGAACGCGATCGAATCAGCAGCCGCCGACCGAGCTATGAAGAGCCAGTTTCGGCCAATGGGTTGACCATAAGTGTCCTTATTAACGCTGAAACGATGAGTCGACAGGTAAATAATGTCGTTTTCTTTACAATTTTTTTTTTAAAGGAACCAAAAAACAAACGAAAAATATTTTCCGATTTTCGTTTGGATTTGCTTCAAGTTGCTTGTGGTTTGTCCGTTCTCTGCCGCACTTTCCTCCCTATCTTTAACGTTGCCTACCCAATCTCATAATTTCACTAACAGTCTGCCAAAAGTTGATCTATTTTTTTTTTCTTTTCTTCCCCATTTCTTTCACTTCATCTTTCTCTTTCTTTCTATCAATTCTCTCTCTCTCTTGACCAATGGAAATAAAAAAATCTGTACGTATGTGCTGCGATTTTTTCCTCGTCCCTCCCGATCGACTCTTTCCTTTCTAGTGTGAAAATTTGTATTTAAATCAGCTCTCAGCCGTCAACGATTACGATTTGAACAGCAAAAGGATGGCAACCATCAACGATGTCTGTGAATCGATGAAGCAGCAGTTACTCTTCTTGGTTGAATGGGCAAAGTACATCCCTGTTTTCAGTGAGTTGCCGCTTGACGATCAGGTATTTATTATACAACTTATCTCTCTGGTTCCTCCAGACAGAATCGATAAATAAATTTTGAAATCCATTTCAGGTGGCGTTGTTGAGAGCTCACGCAGCAGAAAACTTGGTTTTAGGAGTTGCTCGAAGATCTATGCATTTACGAGACATTCTCCTACTAGGAAACGATTCAATTATGCCTAGACAATCGGCTGGACTTGGTGGTAATTTGTGTTGACCAGTCATAATTAGATAGATAGCCTAGATTAAAACCTCCATCCTTTAAATTGTGAATAGAAATCGAGATATACCATATCGGCATTCGAATCATGGATGAGATTGTCAAACCTCTACGAGATATCCAAATGGATGATACGGAGTACACCTGCCTGAAGGCCATCGTCTTCTTTGATCCTAGTAATAAAACGTCGAATTTCTAATCAATGTTGAGTCTGATGCGAGCCTTTCCATGGCATCAGATGCAAAAGGTCTGGGAGAGCCGGTCAGGGTCAAAGCCATTCGCTACCAGATACAGCAGTTGCTGGAAGATTACGTGGCTGATCGCCAGTATGCAAGTCGAGGACGATTCGGCGAGTTGCTGTTAGCATTGCCACCACTTCAGTCAGTTGCTTGGCAAATGATTGAACAAATTCAACAGGCCAGATACTTTGGAGTAACGCGCATAGATTCTTTGCTGCAAGAAATGCTTTTAGGAGGTATGAAACTATCTCATTTCTATTTAGTTATATGGTTTACTTAATTAATTCTTACATCTGCAGGTGCTTCCATCGAGTCGGGTGGCAATGCACCCAATTCTGGGCCTCCATCCGGGTACAACCCGCCGGTAGGGATAGTACCAAGTCAGCTAACTGCGATGGCTCCCCTATCAGCCGATTCATCTCCCACACACTCAGGTGGCCCGTCCCTCACTGCTCTTCCTCTCATCAATGGACAAAATGGCATAGGAGGGCATCAGTCCATGCTAATGGATCGTGGGCCGTCGATGGCCATGTCTCAAGATTCCGAGGATGACGCCTTTCCCATTCCAGGATTGTCGAATCACCACCACCAGCCTTTCAAGCAAGAGGTGACAGACGGGATCGACAATGCTTATACATAGCCTATCCTGATAAAAAAAGGTTTTCTGTCTTGTTAAGTTAAAGAAAAAGAGATAATCTATTTGATGAAGACTTGCGGCAAATACTTTCAAAACGATGAGTAGCACATTACTATAACAGGGACTCAACATATCGAGTTGCTACCATCAGGGATTTTTCAATGTGCGTCATTTTTAAACTAAATGCGTTGTTGCTTCTGATTGACTGTGCCGACCTTCATAGTTGCTCAATATAATTGTTGATTAGATAGGGGCCAAAATACATCTGACAAACTGGTAATTGTTTCTAAATTGTAACTTCAGCAAATTTCCTTTTTCTGTGACTGGCAACAAGAGCAGCTGTGTTGATCTTGCTAGATTCTCTTCGAACCCATTCCTTAAAAAAAAAGAAAACAAGTGTTTATTAACAAATTGTTTTTTTGTCTAGTAACAGAACATTACCTTGTAACTTCTGAAACTTAACTGGCCCACAGCAAATAGCTTCCTCTCTAGTTCATCCAAGTTTGCAATGATATGTACTGTTTCATGGTGTGTTGAATGTTGAGACATGTCCATAATCTGCCTCAGTCGATTGAGAAGGGTCTGTATGATAAGTTTTTTTTAAATATGATGATAAAAAAGCAAACAGAGAAGTGTATAAAACTCTACCTCAACCAGGCTTTTCTTGATGTCGGGTGAGTCTTTAATTTCTAGATTGGCTACATGAAGCCCTAGATCATAGAAATAGGGACCCCACTTGTGGAGATCAACAACTATGCTATCAGCTTGAAGGATCTGTCTGAATGTCAAACGGCAGAACTATTACTGCATGAATATTATAAGTAAGCAGAACTAAAAAGTACCTATAGTTCACTTTGTAATGTCTGGGAATCTCAAATGTAATAACTTTCTTTGCATGGAGAGTTGGGATCATCCAGAAAGGCAACTCTACTTTCGATCCTGCTTTGAGATCTTGATCATCAGCTGACTGATCGAGCATACCTAGAAAAATCAGACGTAAAGCAATTACAAATTTTGGATTGTTTTTCAGTTGTCAGGCAGAAAGATCCAAGTCCTTACCGAGTTTAGGCACTGCAACTTCGAATTTACAAGAAACCTTGACATCCTGAAGGACAATGTCTTCAATAGAAAAGTAATTAGGATTGTAACTGAAGAGTATTTGAGGCATTGTTGAGGAAAAAGTGACTTAAAACTTGATAAAATTGTGCTGTTGTTTCTGAAAAGTTTCAGTGTCAGTTCGCGCCTTAGCGACATTGCCGGATTCAAGATATTCTCGACGGAAAACACATCCAAAATGGTTGCCACACATAACTTGTGCGTTGGTGGATTGGGTTGGCAATGAAGTTATTTACCCAGAAAATGCGTGTCGTAAAGCTCTACTTCTTGATGACCAGATGAGTCAGGCTCACCTCAGTCGCAATAGCTAGTTGGTTAGAATTATCTACGTGTTCCGTCAAGGAGACGAATCCAAAGCAGGTATAATCTCCGACCAAACGAGCGGCCATATTTTCGAGCTTCTTAGCTTACAGCTCTGTTAGGGGGAGCTAGTATTTACTAAGCCAACTGATTTCCCCCTAAAAAAAACCGAGCTCGAAATAAACTTCGGGCCCTGCCCTTCGTCGTCGTTGTTCCACCAACTCTCGCTCAAATAGAATATGTTCAAGAGATATTTCGGCCAATCGACGCCGAGTTCCTACGTGATTGGCACACCCACTCTCGATAATACTGCGTGTTCTGGAGACTTTAGAGCATTTTCACGCTTATTAATTCTCAATGACTTTTAACGACGAGTTTCTTTCCTCGCCCACACACTGAACTCGATATGAAACCAACAGAATGAGAGTTCATTTTCCGCTATTTTTCTGTTTACTTGGTGATGGAAGTGGCGGTTTTCTGTTGCCTAATGGGTTACAGCCGTGAGAAATGACGCCGTCCACTCGAGTGGCAGTGAAAAAAATCCTTTACCCTCCAATTCAAGTACAACCGGAAGCATACAGCAGTCTTTCTCTTGAAAAAAAAAGCGTGCACACGTTTTCTGAAAATGTGTTTTTTTTTCTCTCTCTTTTGACGGAGTCTGTCGTCATCAGCGCGTCACTCCCTTGACGACCGCGAGAGCTGGAAGAGAATCTATTTTGAAAGTCTAGCTCTCCCTCCAAAAAAGCAATGAGACGAACGACGAAAGAAAAAGGAGAAAATGGTTGCAGCTTTTTTATTTGATAAATATAGAACCGTTTCTCTTGTTACAGAAGCAAACAACGAGGGCGTAGGTCCCGCACATCACGTGGGCAGCAGGCAGCCCAGGCACTCCCTCTAATCTTTAAAACCCCGTGCATCCTACCTCATTAAGATGTTTGCAGTTTTTATCGATGCCTTCATTACAACGAATTTCCAGTCACAGAGCCAAACGATACTGGCGCGCGTTCCAGTTAGAGAGACAGAGAGAAAAAGAATGACAAGAACGCTTCGTAGGCAAAATTATTTTGATGTATTTTTCCTTTTCTTCTTCTTCTCCGTCTACCAATCAGGTTAGGTGGCGGTTGCCACCACATCACAGTAAGGGCATAGCAGACATTGGCCGTACGGACACTTGTACAATCCCCCCAACTTTGCTTGCAAAAGAGGCAGGCGGGAAAAAATTCAAGTTAAGTTTTTTTTCTCTCTTTCTCAAAACTTTAGACGAATCCATTTTCTGCCCGCACCATCGCGTGATCGTCTCCTTTTTTTTTTTATTTTCCCTTCTTTCCATCTAGGTTTCTAACACAGGTATCGTGTTGTTTGTACAAGGCACACACACCAAACACGCACACACTTGGGACTCTTGCCTTCATTCGTTGGGTTTTAAAAACGAAGAGATCAAAGAATTTTTTTTTAGAGAGAAGGAGTGGGGAAAGGGGTACACAAGAGGTACAAATTTTGATGTGTGATTGGATTGGCATCATGCAAGAAAGTGTGTGAGTGTGTGATTGTGTGCATTTTTCATGTTTGTTTTTTTATTTGAATTGGCTATCACGCGGTGTTCTCGCCCACCGATTGGAGCGGATCCGAAGTGATCTGCGTCTGATCCCGTTTGACTGTGGCGTAATACGAGACATCGCGATCCTCATCGGCCGACAGCTGGTTGAGCGTTTCGTCCAGCGATTCCCGGTAGGGACTATCCGATCCAGCGAAAAACTCTTTGAGTCGAAAGAAGACAAAGTTTCACAGTTAGTCGAGAATCGAAAATGAGACAAGGTTCTGAAAGACCTACCGTGATATTTCAGCTGGAAATTGATGACTCTGGCCAGGACCAGCCGGACATTGGGTACGCGGTCTTGTTTGAGGGCCAGCAGAGGTGCGAGAAGCAGTTTGGCAAACTCTTCAAGAGGCAACGCGCGGTCCGTCACCAGCTGGTTACAGATGTTGACGTAACTCTGGCGTAGCATCCATCGGTTGCCGGAACAGAAACGAGTCGTTAGATCGGCCAGAAGTGGAGTGAGCATCGATTCGGCGTCCTCGGCCCAGCTGTTCTCAGACACCTGCTTCATTATTTGACTAACCTAGAGAGTCGGAGAAAACAAGGGAGGATATATCATTATATAGTGTGTGCTATGTCGAAACTGAAATGAAATAGCAGAACATGGCACACAATGACTTACGAGTGTGAAGGCAGGAAGACGGACGGCGGCGACCCGATCGGACGCCAGTGTTAGGGCTAGAGGCAAGATAGATTGAGCGCTGTCGGCGGGTGAAAAGAGACCGACTACGGACTGTAGTTGGAGGGCTAACTCTTGACGGAAGCGCCAGTTCTGTTCGTTATCTAGCTTGAGGAAGTCGGCCAAGCGCGGTAGATAACTGCGTCGTTCCCTTTCGGGCAACAGGCGGAGAAAATCGCTCAAGTGCTTCAACACTCCGATGCGTACCTCGTCCAGATCTTTAATGAAACCGTCAAAGACGGGCAGCAGATCCTGCGTCACTACTTCTTGGCCTAAAATGGCCCCAATCTCGTGAATGCTCGAAGCCAGAGTCCGGCGTACCTTCCACTGCATGTCCGACGCCAGCGTGGTGTAAAGGTCGCGTAGCAACGGCCAGTGCTCTTTGCCCAGGGTGCAGACGACGGCCGGCAAACTGTAGGCGCAGTGGCGGGTGATTTCGGCGTCGACCGTTTCGACATAATAAGGATCCGTCATTTGGAGGTAATAGTCCATCAGACTCTGGGGCACAACCGATTGACTGAGAGAAATTGAAGAGCGCATTGAAGACGATCCGTAGGGACTGTAGGGTCTTGAGCGGCCAACTTCCATGATGCCGCCGCTCATACTTCCGCCATCCGATCGCCGACGCGGTGAATAATAGGGACAAAACGAATTCGAGTAGACCGTTGTGGGCAATTCATTGCTACTGCTGCCGCTCTTGACGTAAGCCGGCGGCAAAACAAGATTGGGTTGAAAGAGAGAAGATGACGACATGACTGTCGCCAAAGAGGTAGTAATACTAGAAGAGAGAAGTGTCGGCTGGATATCGTCACTACTACCCGTCGTTGATTGGCTGTTGTTGTTGGCGGCGGCGGCGGTGGAATCGGCCGACAAATCGTTGGTTCCTGTCGTCGTCGTTGAGCCGGATGCATCTATGCTACTGGCAACAGTCGGAGCTGCTGCTGCTGCTGTAGCTCCCAACAATTCTTGACAAGCAACCCTCCGCAAGTCGAAAGCGTGAACCGGCTCGCCCGAAAGTTCAGTGCCGGATGTTGCCGTCGGCTGTTGAACTGCTTCATTACTAGTTGGACTACCCCCGAGTTCGACGCGAGCCATCAAATCTTCTAATGCTTTTTCGACGCTATCCGAGACCGACTCGTTACTGTTGCTATTGGTTGCTGTCTCCTCGTTGGTGGAGGATGGCAGCTGCTGTTGCTGCTGCTCTTGGTTCATTTCAGTCGTTGGGATCAAATTCAATTGTGGAAGAGGGTCTCTCCAGAAATAAAAAGAGTTAAAATCCGATTCCACCGGCTCCGCTTCTGCTGTGGCTGACGATTCGGCAGCGGCGGCGGCAGCCGCCGCCGTCGCCGCTGACTGTGCGGCGCCTTCTAGCTCGGTTTCCATTCGTGAGAAGGTCGAAATGAAAGGTCCGAGAGCCTGGAAGGCAGCCATTCGAACCCAACGCGACTCGTCCTGCAGAAGGTTGACGAAGAGGCTACCCAAATCGTTGCGTCTTTTCGTTGCAGAGACAACACGGGATAGGCTCATGAACACTTCGGCGCAGGCTTTGCGCACGCCCCACAGCTCGTCCTGGCACAGCGCGTAAAACTTGTCCAACTAGGTGAAAAATGATTTGTTAGCTTTGCGTCCGGTCGTCGGGTCCAGCAACAAGAAGAGAAAAAAAAACTAAAGAAAAACAACACATACCAGTGTGGACTCGGTGACCTCTTGACCGACGACGGCACAAAACTCTCCAAAATTGGCGGCGCAGATCTTTCGGACGTGGAAGAGGCCATCAGCCGACAAAGCGGCGAATCGTTCAAGGAAAACACGACGCGACAAATCACCGCCCAGCAACGGGGCCATTCGGCACATCAACTTTTCGTAGAAAGAAACGAACCGTTAGGGGGACAAAGGCTCTAACAAGACAACGATCATTCGATGGCATAAACACATAAGAAGGTCATCATCACCATAGAAGACGAACGGTCAGCGACGAAGCAACAAGTCGAGCGTAGCGCTCATCAAAGCTGGCTGTGATACGAGTATGACAAAACACACACCACAACCACTCTGACAAGCTAATACACCCGACAACATCCTGATAGTATTACATCATTACTATTACTACTACTGTACAACAACTACTACTGCGTGACATAACTTCCGGTCCATGATAACCGGTGGTGATGTGTGAGATCTGCGCGAGGGTGAGGCCACAAAACGTCCCGCTCATCAAAGCTGGCTGTGATATGAAACGCTGAATGAATGGGGACACACGACAGCCACTTTGCGAGCGGCACGCAGTGGCTATTCTCATTTCGTTTTTGGATTTTTTGAGGGGTGATTTTCCTCTCCGTTTGGCCGTCGGGTTCCAGCAGCTCCGCGCATCTAGAATGGCTGTGATATGAACATTTCCAAAAGCAACACACCACAGCCATTCCGACGAACGGCGCGCGGTTTATCTTCCGGCTTCTTCAATGTATACTGTGTCGCCGTATCGGTGTGAATGGTCAGTCAGTTGAAAAATAAATAAATATATAAATAAAAAATTTCGATGTCGAGGTCGAGGATGAATGAGACTCGATTCCCGGCTCGTCAAAGCTGGCTGTGATATGACTTGACGTTTCGTGGTTAGCGAAAGTGTTTTTAGACAGCATTTCCCAGTCGACTCTGACGGCCCGAAATCGTCTGGTTAAAATGTACGTTAGAAGAATGAGGCGAGTTCGGTTTCAATCGAAGATCGGGAAAGAGCGCGACATGAACGACAAAGTAGTGAGAGGTGTGGAACTGCCACGCCAACATCTCACTACCCATGTCTTTCATGCCGACGCCTTTCACATTTCGTCGGTTCTCAAAGACATACAAAAAGACGACGAATGACGACGACGACGACGAGAAAATTGAACGGGGAAGACTTACAGCTGCGGCTTCTGTGCGGAAATCGTCGTGGGCGTCGGCATTGGTCAGCATCAACAACAGGGGGCACACTTGATCTTCGACGTCGTTGTGGGCCACCAATTCTTGTTCCAGAAGCACCAAAAGAGCCGCTTGAGCAGTTTTACGCACCTGTTTATCAAACATTCATGAAAATGACGATAAATTAAATAAAGCTGATGGATAATGTAGTACCTGATTGTTGACGTCTGTGAGGTATCGGACGACCAGAGGAAGTAGAAACGATGGCACCAAATGCATCCATTGATGTTCATCTTTTTCCTCGTGGCAATACATGGCCACGTGGGGCACCTGCTCCATCAGCTCAGCCCGCACCGAAGGTTCTGTTGAAAAAGTAAAAAAAATTTACCAATAAGTTGTCTTCTTCTTCTTCTTCTTGTGCCCCTCGCTCATCAATGTTAACGAAGAAGAACACTTCCGCCGTGCGAGTTGAAAGAGAAATTTTTCGACAGGGAGGGTCACGTAAAGACGTAACCCTTTTCCGCTCCAGCAAACACATGGAGGAGGGGGGGGAGGGAGGCCGGAATAGCTTCAAGAAGCGAGATAATGAGAACATGGAGAGAGCCTACGGACTCGACTCATTGGCAGACTCGTTGATGGATGAGCGTCGTAGAAGGGAGGGATGTGCCGCACGTGCGAGCAGCATGCCCTAACAACGAAGCGCCGCACGCGCCATCAACGACACTCCCCTCTATTTCCCAGCAACAACGACGACACAATCCGGCTGGAACTTGTCCGTTTAAACCACTAGTGTAATGGTCGGTCGGTAGAGAACTGTTTTACTGCAAACAACAAAAAAACTTTCTTCGTCTTGCGACACCGCGCGCGCGTGGTGGGAGAGGCCGAAAGTATCGGAAAATCCTTGCGACTGACTAGTTTGAACCGGTAGGTGGATTTTGGCGGTTGCCAAGTCGAAGAGCGCGCAAATGGAGCGGATCGTCGAATGCGGAAGAAGGAGTCTCTGTTTTTGAGGTGTGACGCAAGCGAGCGCGGGAGCGATACTAAAACACTCTGCGATCCCTGCCCACTAATTTTACTCTGAGAGAAAGAAAAAACAAACTCTACAGACTAGCGGTGGTGGTAGTAGGTGTACGACAGGGGTATGAAGGCATTTTTCCCAATCTCGGGTATTTTTTAATTAGCATCAGTGGGCCGCATCCGTCTTCTTCTCTCGACGCGACAACTGCTTCCAGTTTCCAGTCTTTGGGTCTAATCAAGTCCTCGGCCGGTACAGAGAGAGAGAGAGAGAGTAGAGTTTGTTCTTCTCCAACCAAACGAAACAAGTCATCGAATTGGACCAATGAGGAAGAGACTTAAACTGGACTGGAGCGAGTTTGGCTCCTCCTCCCGACGTTCCAGCGGCGGCAAAGGAGCGCGCGCGGGCGCTCTCTTTCTTGGCAGCGTACGCATCCAATTCCGGAATAGTCGAGGGAACAAGACGTTACCCAATCCATCTCTTCTTCGGAGGGGTTGCGTCGCTAGCGTCGCCATCCTCCTCCTTTTCTATGTGTGTTTTTTTCTATAAATAAGAATAGTCACCCTCCTCGCCGCCACTAACTCTTCGTCTCTGGGAAAAGCTCGGGGATTTGACACGAAACGCGTGCGCGCCGACGACGAAAAAGAAATGCTAACTACACTCTGGAACCCATCCATCAACGGGCGCCTCTTGTCTTTCTTTCCCTTCCAGAACCAATCGCATGGCCCGCATTGTTGTTATGATAATGATGATTATTTTCGTCGCACACTGTCATACCTGAATCTTCGCCCAGGCGCGATATGATGGCCAGCACTCTGCGTAGGTCATGATGAACATCGGGAACCGGAATCGAGCGCAGCGTTTCCAAAATCACCCGCGCCACCAGCTCTCTGCAACAAACGAGGGATAAGAAAAACGTTAGCTCATTATTTTTTACATTGCAGTAGGTTATTTGTGTGTCGTTGGGAGTAGTAGGCTAAAAGCTAGAGGGTTCGAAAACCCCACACCAGGTGGCACCCCATGATCCGATCGGGGGAGAAAATAAACCCCAGCGCGTCGTCGACGTAGGGTAGCGTGAGAAACATTTCAGGTGCGCGCTCTATATAATCCGACATGTTCATTAATAATAATCCCAAGATATTAAGGATTGTGAATAATACATTTCCAAACTTCTGGCAAGTGGGAATTTTCAAATGTTTCCTCCTTCCATCGCCAAACAGATTTTTTGCGTCACGCTAATGGATAAAAAACAAGCCTTTTTTCCCTTCTATATTGGATCAATGCTTTGAAGTATTTTTTTCCGTCTGTAAATCTATCCGTCTAAGCTTGATACGACTAAACTTTTTTGCTTTTTTTTGTAGGTTCGACTGCTTCTAGTCCAGCTTGGCTCTTTCTACCTTAAGCCGTTTGTTGGTACGTAGTAGGGGAGAGTGAGCGAGAGAGAGAGAGAAAAGTATTGATTTTTCACGGGGACCCCTCAGCACCCCTCGGGCGCAAAAGTCGAAGGGGATCCTGACGGAAGGAGCCCTGAAAATAGGGGTGGTGTAGGGCTTTCTTCTTCCACCCCTAAGGGTCCGCGTTTTTCACCCTGCCTCAACGTTCGACACACGAATCCTCCTGTTTCCCCCCTCCCTCAATACCCTTTTTTCTCTCTCTCTAGCTACCATGTTGTTGGTGAAAAGAAGGTGATGGATCACCCCAGTGCGAAACCCCGGGAACACGCATCACCGCCAGATGGAACGGCGGAAAAAATAAAAGTTAATTTAAAAAAAAAAGAAGAAACCCTCATCCGTTGGTGGACGGAAGCACTTGAAAGATGGCGCGCTTGCTACATCAGAACGATCCATTCAACTTGTTTGTGTGTGTGCGCGCGTCTTAGTAGATATAGTAGTACGTAGTAGTGGAGAGAGTAGACAAACCTTTGGCGTATCGATCGAAACGGTAAACGTGGTTGCTGATGGGGGAGGAAAACTCGAGCCCGAAAGGCACGCACACTGCGTGGTACAGTTAGTTGTTACTACTACTACTACTACTACTACTACGTCGACGACACACACACACACAAACACACGAGGATGCCGAATTGTGGGTGTGTACGAAGACGCACGCGGGCGCGTCGTCCGAGAGGAGCCAGGGAGTCGTCCGCCGCCATTTTGTCCGCGCTTGGTGTCGACAAAATGGCGGCGCGTTGCGTTTTTTGGTTGCCCCAGTACCCGTTCGAAATTAGGGGGGAAAAAGTTCTTTCAATCAAGAAGAAAAATTAAACTGATGCTTCCACGACTCGATGAGAATGAGAAAAAAGATGTTTAATCAAAATCATCACTCTCAATTAAGCATAATTGGTTCGATCGTTGGTGAATTAGCCAATCCGACATAACATGGTCCGTTACCGCTTCCGCCTCGTCAATTCGTCTTGAAATAAAGATTCCGTCCCCCCAACCTCCTAAGAACATTGGTTTGGGGCTATAGAAATAAATCGACAAACATCGCCATTGAAGGCAGTGTGCGAAATGCGAGGAAAAACGTGGGAAAAATGGGGACGACGACGTTTTTCGGGGGACCATTGACAATCAAAAGAATGTCATCATATGTCGGGTCCAGGTAGAAAAGAAGCTTTTAACCGACAAAGAGGAGAAAATCCTTGCAGATTGTGTAAGGTTTCATGGTGGAAAGCAAGAAAACAATGGAGTGGTCAGGGTCTTGGCCTACAACAAAGTCTTTTTTTCTTTTCTTTGGGAAATCTTCGCTCTGCTGATGGATGCTGTGTGTCGTTGAAACCGGAGCTAGTAGTGGAAGAGAGGGGAGCGGTCTTGTGTGTGAGAATCCCAGAGATGATGGTGAGAACGAAACTCAACTGTGTTTTCCACCCCTCGGCCAATGAAGAGCTTTCAGAAAAGCAGCAACTAGCGGTGAGCCTATGGAAGAATGCTCAAGACCCTTCAGCTGGCGGAGGGTTCATTTTTGAAAATGCCCTCCTCCCCTCTTCGTTCGAAGGAATGTGCCCATGGCTAACAGCTTCCTCTCTCGCATACATAAAAAAAAAGAAGAGGGCACACCAGATAAGCACACGCATTCTTGCGACCTCAAGATGGCCGCGCTGGAGCAGCAGCAGAAGCAGCAGCTTGAAAAACCCATCAAATTAAAGTCCGATTGAATATCGCCATAACTAAAAATTAAAAAGAAAAAGAAAAAGGTTTCTTTCATATAGAAAACAAGAAGAAACCAACGGAATATCCGACGACTTCCGGTCGGTTCCCTTCAGGCTAGTGTTTGTTTCCCCACGAGGAAAACTTCCTGTGTGTGTGCTCGTGTTACCGACGAACCGCCACGGACCGGAAGAGAACCATCCGCACCTGAGAAGACGAGAGAACTCTTGACCCGGGCGTCTCACATATTTTTGATGGCTCTTTTTTGGTCATGATTCCAAACACGTCGATTATATATATATGGACGGATCAATCCAGCTAGTTTAAGTTTTCTGGTGAAACACACAGACACACACACACACACACACACACACAACAAGAGATATCTAAAACAAGCTAGGAGGCTGTGGGTGGTTCAGGAATGCAGTAGAACATGAACCCTGTGGGCAAAGAGGCGGAGTGTAGAGAGAGAAGAGGGGTTTCTAACCTAAGGAATTTCTCGATCGAGAAAAGAAACCCTAACCGATGACGCCTTATATGGTGGAAAAGGAAAAACAATTTTTTTCTCTTCTTCCTTTTCGTCTTCTCAACTCTACACACAGGGAGAGCGTCCATTCAGAATAATATAGCTAGGTATGTCAACACACACGCGAGCTACGAGATCACGTGAGGTTATATAGAAGGAGGGGGGAGAGAGAGAGAGAGAGAAAAAGAAGAACGCTATTGCGCAAGGCAAAAGCTGTTGCCCGACGGGGTAAATCAATACATTGGTCGGTCGGAGGGTTGAGATGACGTCACTACAACACGACGACGGTCCACCCACGACGCCGCCAAAAAGGGCCTGAGTCATCGTCAAAACAAACGCCAGCATGGAGTGAATCAAGTCTTACCGTCATTAAAAACAAGTTGGAGGAGGAGGCGTCGTTGGTGCAGAATCCACACACAGTCAATCAAGTAGCGCCATCGGGTGGTGTGCGCGCCATCCGACGACCCCAAAGGCCTACAACGACGACGACGGCGACGACGAAACCAACATGGCTGCTGTGTTGTGTGAGGGGGGAAAAAGCTCATCCGAAAAAAGGAGCAGATGGCTCCTCACCACACACACACGTACACACACACACACACGAAGGGAGGGGGGAAGGAGGGACGCGCTTCCGGTCTTGGACTCTCGCTCTCCCCCTCTCGTCCAAAGTTTTGTTTCACCCCAATGTACATTCGCGTCCCCTCTCCAATTCATAGCGTCCCCCGAAATGTTCTCTCTTCAGCAGCAGGGAGCTAAATGTTGTTGTTGTTGACGTCGCACAGAAAACACACAGAGAGACACACAAGTTAACTACAGTTAAAAAGTAGTAGTAGTAGTAGTAGTTGGGGATTTTTCGGTTTGTGGAAAAGAAAAACGTGAACACGGCAGAGGAAACAACACACAACACACGGAGTGGAGAGGGGAAAAATGCGACACACACGAGTGTTGAGGAAGCAGACGCGATGTGCGCGCGGGACTCTCGGCTGTTGTCTGCAGTTCAAAACGTCTCCAACCACACACACAGCCGAAAATGTACGACGTAGTGACCGCCAGGGGGGTTGAAAACACACACGAGAGAGGGTGGGCAAAGCGAGAACGTGTTCTGGCCGTGTGCGTGTACGAGTATCTAAGGTTTTCTAGGGGTGGTTTGACCAGCCAGACTCCGCCCACATAGGGTTGGCCAATGGCGGGCGAGCAGCGCCCCGCGACGATTGGTTAGCGGCCATTTCATCACCCGAAAAAAGGGTGGTGGACTTTGGTTCGCCACCCGCCCGCTCAACGGCGCTGTCGTCACGGCCTCGGGCGGCATTTCACATTTTCACCCCTTACACATTTTGAATGGCGTCCCTTTCCTTTCGGCCGTTTTCTCTATCTCTCTCTCTCTTTAGATTTTCCAGTCCCTACTTTTTTTTTCTTTCTTTTTTTGGCGCCAACATTCTTTTCGACATGTTCGAGGTTGTGCTTCCGGTGTAGAGTTCGATCGGCGCACCATCTCGTGGAAGCTTGCGATATGGTAGAAGAAGAAGAAGAAGTGACCTTCCTAAGCGACGGGCACCAAAGGAACCAGCAGATTGAGGCCAAGGGCGTGCACGCTATGGCCCAACGAAGGCGTCACAATTCGAGCGCGCCGAAATTTCAAATTTTTGCGCAATAACGATGACTCGATAGCTGGTTTGGAACGGGAGGAGGAGAAAAGGGAGGGGGGACAAGCCCGGCTGCGCACACCACCACCACCACCTGGCGGGTGTAGGAAATAATCCAAACTCTTGTTGTTTCATCGATCGACTTTCCCGCCAAAAAGACCACCAAATGACGCAGTTTTCTCTATGAAGCTCCGGGGCAAGGCCGAGGTCTACTACGACGCGAAGACGGCATGGGAAAAAAGTGCACTTTTAAGGCGTCAGTGTGTAACTGCGCACGCAACCAGGCCTCATCCATCCGCTATATACTACTACTAATACTACCACTACCACCACCTTTATTAGGTCATTAGCCCTTTGATATAGCGTTAAATTGTCAACATGAATACAGGTGTGGCGCTTGATCCGAAAGGGTGGGACTCAACCACACACAGAGGGTGCAGGTGTGAGACTCTGCTGCATCTGCCTTTATCTAGGCGGCATCAATCAACAATTAAACATGTCGGTTCCAGCCCGCTATCGATTTCGTAACGTTCACGCAATCGGAGAACGCCATCCCAAACGACTGCGTGTTTCGATAGAATCGATTATAGAAAACTATCCCTCTGAAAAATGCAATAGTCGCGGAGTGACAGAGGACGTTCTAAGCAGGTGGAATTATTGATCAAAGTGATTCTCCTATTCCAGCGAAATATTAGATCAACGGGGAGGGAGACTTTTGAAAGAAAAGTAAGATGGATCATCATCCATTTCGGAGAAACGGGAATATCGGCCAAATGGCGTAGGGAAGAAGTTGTAGGCGTTCGTTCCCAGGGATCGACAAGTTCAAGAATCTTTTGACTAAAATGCTTTGAACTCGACTGAAAGCCTACAGATTTTAAAATATACAAGAGACAAAAGGAAAAGTTGTTTACTGACCTGTTGAAAGCGTTGCCATTCTCCAGACATGCTTCCATCTCCGTGATAGAGACGGATTCACGGCCGTTTGAACTCCTTTCATCTTCAGAAGAATCGCCATCATCTAAGCGCGTGGACAGTTTCATGAAATAACAATAAAAATGAATGAGAATCAAGTCGGAATTTCAACGCCAGGTCCACCGGGAAAATAGCCTTTTGGCTAATTAAGCAGATCGCAATGGACTTTGATCAATTAGATCCCTAGAATTTATCATTTGGCGAGAAGCTGGCATTACATTCCTGGTTCGTTTTGAGAAAAACCTCATTACTCCAACTAAACAAGAAAATACCAAAGGTTTCCAACTAACGTAAAGCGTTAGGGGGGAAATCGGTCGGAAAAAAACATTCCAAAGATCTTTTTTAACGACGCCAAGATCAAGAATTTGGGAAGAGAGAAAATCTAAAGGAAGAAAAAAAAGAAAAAAAGATCTTCGGAAGAGGAATGTTTGTTACCAGTGAAATGATGGCGCGGGTCTTGTGTGTGTAACACAATGCGGCCGAGGCCTGGCATTTCTTTTTTGGCGCCAATACACCACCCCTGTTACCCGAGTTGTTAGTTTCGGCCTCTTTCCCATCTTTCTCCCTCTCCCATTCAAACAGTTGATAAGATTCTCAAAGAGAAAAGCCACTTGAACCGTGAAAAAACAGGACACGCCGCCGTTTCTTTTCCTTTTTTTTTTTTTTTGTTCGTGGGCATAGTGGCTCGGACACACTGCCGATGAGATTGAAGTCGCACCAATAACGCGAAAATCGACCACCACCACATGCCACCAATGCAAGAGACTACGAGAGACTTTGGATCGTTTTTTTTTACCTTGTTGCGATGAGTTGGAGTCCTCGTCTTCCTCTTCTTCCGTCTCCTCCGGTGGCGAGGACGAAGGTGGATCATCTGACAATGACAAGAAAGATCAAAATCAACACGCTGTCTATAGCCGCGCACACGCACACACACACACACACAACCACGCCAAACACTTTAGAGACAATCTCCCTGGTCCGTAATCGCCTTGACTGTGTGGAAAGAATGCCAACAGAGGCGTTGCAAATCAACATTTGCAACTTTTCGCTTGAGAATCAGACAATAACAACGATACCAGATAGAAACAAACATGACAGAGGCAAAGATTGACGAAAGAGAATGGAAAAAATGAAATTTGACAGTCTGAAACAGCCAACTAACCCGCCATGATGGGAGCACCAGTACAGACTAAAAACGAGCTTCAATCCTCTGCCGATAGGCGTCGTTTACGTTGCTGCCTCCTTTTTTCTCAATGCCGTTTTTCCCTCGCACACTCACAGAAAATGCACATTCAGTTAAGCCGACGTCTTGTGGGCGAACTATTTGTTTAACCAATTTCAAACGGACGATGACTCGGTCATTATTCAATCACCAATATCTAAAGGAACCACTTTTCATCAAGGGAAACATTTTTCTCACTAGGATGACATGCAGCACGATAGTAAATTTACAGTGGTTTTGCACGTTTGACAGAATGCGATAAACTGAGCGTTTTCGAATGACAGAACCGGCAGGTGGCACCACGTTCTGGCAAGATAAACTTATCTTTGGATGCTTCCTCTAGATGTCCATACTTTTTATGCTAATCGAATTTTAGAAAGAAAACAACTTGAGAAAAGTAAAAACAATCATTTCAAATGTTATCTATTAAAAATACATGTATAAACGCTATTATCACAAAGATTTTCTTATTTCGACAAAAAGTTGCAGCTTTTTATTTTACACCTAGATGGCTTTTGAAACTTTAACCTTACCTAACATTGCAGACGACATCGACGTGGTTCTTTTTTCACCACATACACAGTCCTTCAGAAATCTATCTAGCAATTGTGTTTGTTATTTCTTGTAATTAAGTTGAAATGTCAAACAGAGCGCTTCGTAAAATTCATGGAGGGAAGGATGATTTGTCGACACTTGCGTCTAGTCTACAACTGGAAGAAGAGGAACTTGAAGATGCGCCTGTCATCCGAAACGTCAACGGCAATCGCAAAAAGAAACCTGCCATAAATATGTTTGATTTGGTATGTATCTTATGCTGCCTCTATCAACAAGGCAAAAACTTATTTTTTAAACTTCACAGTTGCATGACGGCGATGAACTAGAAAAAGAGGAGAGTCCAGAGGAAGTACCTTCACATGATGGCTCTGAAGAAGAGATGGAAACAAATGTAGTTCAGACTGGAACCAAACCCAAAAAGAAGTCGAAGAAGAAGAAGAAGCAAAATCAACATCTCGACAATGTGGAAAACTTGGATGATGAATTCTTGGTTGACATGCCATCTAATGGCCATGGGCCAGCAGTTCCCAAACAAGCCCCTGCTAAAAATGTGCTCATGCTAGAGCAGAAAAACCTAAATTCTGATAATGAATTGAAAAAGATTTTTGGAAGTAGAGTTGTAGTGTCTGCACAAAAAAAGAAAGCCAGAGGAAGAGCTTATGTAAAATCAACATGGTTAATCAATGCCAAGGACAACTGGTCTCAAATACGAAAAACAGGTTGGTTCTCTAAAGCTCTTCTCTCATCAATGATGATAAACTTGTATTTTGCAACAGGTCTCTCTATGAGCTTGGATCACACCAAGGATGGTTGTTTCTACTTTAAATATGAACATAACAAAGAGTACCGACAAGTGCAGTTTGATTTCTGGGAAGCCGTTAGCTCCCTAAATCCCGCCAACATAGTGGCTCTGGTTAACATGCATCCATACCATATTGACTCGTTGATTCAGCTTTCTGATATTTGTCGAATGAGTGAGGACCCGCAAATGGCAACCGAACTAATTGAACGAGCCTTGTACATTCTCGAAAGTGCTTTTCACCCCTCTTTTAATTTGGCTTCCGGAAATTGTCGACTTGAGTACAAACAACAGGAAAACAGGTAATTTAACATTGGCATCGCCCAACTTCTTTAAATAACAATGTATTTTTATTTCAAGGGCGTTATTTTTGGCCATTTTCAAACACCTGGTGTATATCGGTCTGCGTGGATGCTACCGAACCGCCTTGGAGTTCTGTAAACTTCTCCACACGTTGGATTTTGATTCTGATCCTCTGGCCGTTATCCTAATGATTGATTTTTACGCAATCAAAGCCAATGAATATTCATGGTTTATTGATTTCTTCAACGCCTTCGAATCAAAGAGAAATCTCTCCCAGCTTCCTAACATGGCCTTCGCGATTGCTTTGGCACATTTTTACCATTCAAAAACCGATCCAAATAGTCTGGCTCTATCGGACGATTACCTTAAACAAGCTCTCCTGATGTTTCCGGGCGTACTGATCCCTTTACTCGATAAATGTTCCATTCAAGCTGACAGCAGAGTGACCAAGCATGAATACTTTTCCCCCAAAACGCCGTTCAGGTAGTTTATTATCATGGTTTTTTTTCCGCAGATAATTAATATCTTTTATTTCTGATTAGTCATTCACTGTCGTTGAATAATTTAATTCAGCTATACATTGGTCGTTCGTTTCACCTCTGGAAAGATGCTGAACTGCTTCCATGGCTGGAAAGAAACGCCAATAGCTGTTTGAACGAAGTTGATCGCAATCCCTCCATGATCCAAGACTACGAGGATAAGCGTAAGAAACGCTATCAGGGGACACCTAGAAACATCTACCGGCACATTCTTCTTTCAGACATTAAGGATGCTACAGCCACATTACCACAGGTTCATAATTTTTGTATTTCTGTCCGTGGCGGACTAGCAACAATTCTCTTTAAAATTGCAGGAATTGTCAGATGCAGCAGTCATGTCTTTCGATCCCTTACCGCCCGTGGAATCGGTTTCGAGCTACAGTCGACCAACTCGAGCCAACAACAGTGCCACAGCTGCAAGCCAGTTGGAGGGAGGATTGATTAGTTCTTTCTTCCGGTCACTACTCCCTGGTTTTAATCCACAAGAAGTAGTCAACAACCAACAAGTTGCTCAACGGCCACCTGCAAGGTAGAAAATAATATCTCGTTTTCGTTGTTATCAGTTGCTAACTGTTGTCGTGGCAGGGCCCCTCGAGCCGAAATGGAATTGCTAGAGGAGGATATGGCTGCAGAAGGAGCAGGGGCCAACCTTCAACAGAGCGTTGCAACTCTAGTTGCGGCAATGAGGGATCTATTAAGCAACATTCAGCTTCCCGAACTTCCTTTCAACGACTCGAATGACGAAGAAGAAGAAGATCACTCTGACTGATGTGTTTCTGTACCATATATTCTGTTATATTGTTCATTATTTTACACTGGGATGGAAGTAACCAAAGATTTGTTATTTCGCGTTGCCTTCTATTTAACAACGAACCTACGTTTTAGACCTACATTTTTAACGGTTGATTTCACTAAGTGGGTCGCCTTACGCACAAAACATAAAATAGGAGGCTTGCAGTTTTCTTTGTCCCGCCTAGTTGAATTTCTGGGAGGCCAATAACCAGGAAGTAGGACATACAGTTAAAATTTCTCTCTTAACATCGCTACCCCTACTTGATCAATAAAATAGAATTTTTTGCTCTAGTTTCGATCAACCGACCGGATCGAAAGGAGAAGCAGTTTCGTCGAACTCTTGGGCGAACCCGTTGTTTCGTCAGGTTCACAGTGAACGCGGAAATGCTCTGCCACTCATGTAGTCAACAGGTTTGATTCAAAGGTGCACACACGAATTGAGGCGTGGATAAGAACCTTGGTCGTGATGTTGTGCCGGTAAGTAGGCATTGCTCAGCAAGATCCGAAAGCGAGTGGACGTGCTTTTTTCCTTCTACCTGATAGTTGTGGTGTTTACGTCTCTTTTCTTCCTTGTCCCGGACTTTTCTATTCGTCACGAGAGAAATGCTACGCTTTCTCGCTTTGTCCGCACTGTTGTCTGTCGCCATTGCCGCCCCTGAGGTAAAAATTTTGTTCCATACTTTTTAATTTTTTTAAAGTTAATTACATTTTGTTGAAAAATTGTCGTTTTGAACGCATAACACTTCCTCGACTGCGTTGACGCCCTTTTGTTCGTTTTTTTCCGTAAACTTTATCACAAAAGAATAAGGTAAAAAGCTTCGGGGAAAGGCAGGGCTCACCTAAATCCAAGGTCTTTCGATGCTCCTCCTTGAATTGCAGGAATGGTTAGTAAACCGCAGTTGCGTTAAAAAAAAGCCTTGCAGCAAGAATTCTGAGAAGTGGCAGAGTATGTGAAAACTATTTGATGCAAAACAATTCGTCAATCTGTTTGGAGAAGCACAAGTATAAATATGATGACGTCACAGCCTTGGCATTTTCCCCTCCTTTTCCTTATTCACCTAAGGCCAACAATATCCCATAAAACGCTGAACATCTTACACATCTTAATTATCGAAATCTGGCAATTGGCCTGAATATTAGTCAAATCTCTATGAATGTGTGTTTTAATTAGGTTGGTAAGAGTAACCGTGTGGCGTTGGATGTTTATTACGAATCTCTGTGCCCGGACAGCCGCAACTTCTTGGTGAATCAACTAGCACCGAAATGGCAGTATCTGTCAACATTCGTCGACCTGAGATTGATTCCCTTTGGCAAGGCAACTGTATGTAATTATTCAATTATTTGCAAAATTCCAAAATTTGTTTCTCACAATTATTTTAATTTCGCAGTACTCTCCCAATTCGGCTGGTGGATGGGATTTTTCCTGTCAGCACGGAGCCAGCGAGTGCGCCGGTAACATTCTTCACGCCTGCGGAATCAAATACAGTAAAGACGTGACTCAGGCATGGCATTATTCGTGATTACTGATAAGCGACAGAACACGACGAACTAATCTGTCTTATATTCCTAAAAAATAAACAGGCTCTGAATTTTGCATCGTGCCTCATGAGGGCACCCACATCTGGTGCGCAGGTATGTCGTGGGATAAAGTTGAATTGGTAAAATAAAATTAATGCGCTATTGTTTACTCTAGTGCGCTGCATTAGCCGAGCTTGATTACACACCGATAGACGCGTGTTCGAAAACTGTTGAGGGTCAGAATCTAGTCCAGCAACATGGAGTGGAAACTCTTACCTTAAAACCTACCTTGACTTTCGTCCCGTGGGTTATTATGGATAAGGTATGTATCAAACGCTACTGTGATTTCTAATTGAGTTTGTGATATTTATATATTGTATATCTAGAATTGGGAAGACTCAAAGCAATGGAACAGTCTCGCTAACTTGGGAAGCGTTGCGTGCAGTCATGTTCGATTTAGTTCTCCCGCATGCTCTGCTAATCTTCTTCTCTAGGAATCCTGTTGAGAAATACTCTCCTTATAGAAACATCTCGGAAAAGGGAACTTCCACTGCTGGCAATCGTGGCTTCCTTTCATAAAGCTGTTTTTTTTTCTTTTTAAACTTGAATTCAGTCCGGTATTTTGGTACTAAATCAATGAAATTTATACATTCCGTTTTAAACGCAATACAATTGCGAACACATCACAAAGCAAAACCTTTAAATTGTTTGTTTCTTATACGCTCACCTATTTTTATATTGACTATATACCTTGTCGGTCTCTCCTCAAGTATTTGCAGATAAAATATCGCAATTAATTTTGATTTTTAAATGTATTTTCTGAATACGAGTAGGATTATGATACAAGGAAGTGTTACACAGGTTAAACAAGGTGGAATTAAAATTTCAAGCTTCAAGCTTCACGATATAATACTAGCGCTTTTTTTTCCGTTCCGGTATAATGGCTTGATTATGTACTTTTTCAGCTTCGTATCCGCGAGTTTCCTTTTTCTTCTGAAACAATGTGGTAAAATTATGGTAATCTTAAACAAAATGTACGAATAACAATATATATACTATCTATTATTTATCTGATTTGAATCACTTGGGAAACATTTTCCGAAATTGCACGATAGGGTTTGCTGCTGCTGATTGTACAAAAACCGTAGTCCGATCAAACGTCTTGCTCATCACCCTCTGGCACCGCTGCCCAAGCGGTTTTTAATATCTATTAAGAATTGTTGTTGTGTGGTCGGTCTACTTTAACGACATGAGACGACGCACAGTCATTTTTGAATAGTCCGTCTACTGCATTTTTCATCAATAAAAACGGCAAAAAATAAATATTTCTGTCAGGTTTTTTTCCTACTTTCTCCGTTCTTCGTGCTTAGGTACCGTTACGCAGAAATAATCATAAGATCGGCAGCTAATTTACGTGCAGCCAAATGTATACCAGCCAAAGTTCCCGGATTTCAGAGTAAAAACACGTTTCTACCTTCACTACATATCATTCCAATGCAGAGTTGAGAATTGAATTGTCTAAAATGCACTTTCTATGGTAAACGTGTATTTTTCTTTTTTTGTATTTTCAACTTTCATTTATTACTTACTACGCTTAACTTTCGTTCAACTTTCGTTAACCGGTAAAACCACTGGAATGACAAAAAATTAAATCTGTGTGTTCGAAAACGTAACAATGTGTTTAATTATACACCGATGACTTTCTTCCACACCGAAGCAGTTTGCCGTGTACTAAAAACCCGTTTTCACCCCGACCGCGGGATCTGCCAAGCTTTACTCGCATGTTGACCCGAAATGGTCTCAAAATTCGAATGTCCGCTTGAAAAAACTTGCTCTTTTATTTTTTTGTCGCGTCATTATGCATGGGTGTCTTTTACTAGCGGGTTTACTCAGCATGACGACGTTCTTATATTTCGCAATTTATATCTGGTTTTTGAAAAGAAAAGTAGACATTTTGATTTGTTTTAGTCTGATTACCTTCTAGGTCTCTCATTCGGTTTGCATGATTCGGTGGTATTCTCTCTGGAAAGATGTTCCGTCTCTGTCTGTGGGAGGTCGCGCATTCCATATATCTTTTTATTACATTTTTTCCATTCATTAATTTCTTCAGAAATAATGATCACGTTCTCTGGGATTCTTTCACAACAGTCAACTTTCTTTTCTGCGTGTGTGTGATGATGATCTTTTATTAAACAAAGGGTCTTATGCAATCGTAAAATATGACGAATCAAATTGTAAATTGAACCAAGTACATTGAACTCCCAGCTTGCTGATACGAAGTTTTTTTATCTTTGCTTTATTTAGCTGTCATTGTCGTAATCGCTAGGATATAAGTCTTGTTAGACAATACACAGTACCCTTTGTGATTCGTGTGCACTTTGCTGATCGTTACGACAGAAAGAGGACCATTCTAAAAATTACCCGAGAAAAATGTTGTCTCTTCTGGCCCTTGGATTTGCATTGATCTGTGTTGTTTGTGGAGCGCCTCAGGTAATATATGGAGATATCCTTACAGTTTCTCTATAGTCTCAACACAGGCGATTTCTACTGAGGTGTGCCTTTTATGCACTCGTCTGTTTGATTGCCGTCATATAGTTGGTAAATAATAATGCAAAGATGAGGAGAGATTCTGTTGCGCCCAACAGTGACTAAACCGTTAGGCGCTAACCCATTCTGTACCAACTTGTCTAAGATTGTTGACTCAGCTTTTGCGCTGCGCAACAAAACAAATGCTAGCTCTTTTTTTTATCATGCAATCGCAATGCCCGTTTGTTATATCAGCCCTTGTGCAGCATGACTCTATCAGTTATCAAATGACCGAAGCTTGTTATTTCAAGTTATTTATTACTTATTAGTCTCTTTAATCAAGTTTCTTGATCTTTTCAGCTTTTCAGTCTTGGTCAGAGATAATGTGATATTTTACAGAGTTAAGAAATAAAATGAGAAAACTTTTTGTATACATCTGCTGTATTCTTATGATATCGTATTTGCACTTGAGACGACGTTATATCAAAATATTTTCTCCCAATTGCATAAAAAGCCTAGGGCGGATGAGCGTATGACATTGGACGTCTATTATGAATCACGATGCCCTGACAGCCGCGATTTCCTCGTAACGCAATTGAATCCCAACTGGCCGTCACTTTCCACTTATACCGATTTAAGACTAATACCCTTCGGAAAAGCGACAGTAATATGATATTTCAAGCGTTTTATTTATTTATGATATTTAGTAGTTTCTTACAACAACGAAAAATTAGTTTGCTCCGAGCCCAGAAGGCGGGTGGACTTTCGAATGTCAACACGGAGCTCGGGAATGCACCGGTAACATACTTCATGCATGTGGAATCAAATATAGCTCAACGGTCTCTCAGGTATCTTGCTTGCGTGTAAATATTTAAGTAGTCGTAATCATTTGATTTTGGTTACTGTTTGAAACCGGACAAGGCTTTGAATTTTACTACTTGCCTAATGGATAGTCCTACAGCCGGAGCTTTGGTTCGCTTCCCTTTTTTTTAACACAAATTTTTATGAGTGCTGTAAAACAAATCGGTTGATTTTATAGTGCGCTGAATTGGCTGGCTTGGATTATGCGCCAATTGATGCGTGCCAGCAAAGTATCGAGGGCGAGGACTTGGTTCACGAATATGGGGTAGAGACTTTGAACCTTGAACCTACTTTGACTTTTGTTCCGTGGTTGATTTTCAACAAGGTAAGCTCCATAATTCAGTTGTACGTTCATAATTTTATGCATAACATATTTGTTTCTTAACGAAGGTTTGGAGTGAGTCTAACCAATGGGACGCTCTTACTAACTTGACGGGTGTCGCTTGCAATAACGCACCTGCCAATACACCTGCCTGCTTGGTCTAAATGCCACATCATTGCGTCACTTCCGCTTGGTCAATTTTCGCATGGGTTTTTCTTGCTATCAATGAATCGTCTTAGGTTCGTCATCCGGAAATGTAATTTACGGTTGTCCTTGGGTTTTGATGTTGACATTTTTGTTCCGGAAATATAAAATGAATATCGTAAAATGTTTTACACCCCGAGATATTTATGGAAAAATTGTACATCTAATACGTCGAACTCAAACGTTTAACGTGCTGACATATCATCTTGAAATGATCGTATCCATAATCATTGCCCACCAAGTAGAAGTCCCATAACACCAAATGTTATCTCTGTGATGAATGAATGCCCTTTTCTACACTACGAACTTTTATCTGTGGTCCACCGTCCTCTGGTCTCTATTTCTCGTGCAAGACGGTGAAAAGTGAAAACTTTCATTTGACACTGCTAAAGTTACTGCTGGCCTGCTGTGGGAGAAAAAGTGTCTGGCTCCGACACTTTGAGTTCTCCGTGACGAATCCTCTCTCATCCTTCATGTCTTGGATGTTGAAAACAAGTGTAGCCTAATATTGATAATCTGTCGGAATAGCACACTCAGCTAGTTAGGTTGGCAACAGGAAACCGCAGTTCTCGGAAAAAAAGACTAACTGACAACTTTAGATCGTAGGGTACGCACAAAAGGTCTTGATAAGGTTAGAACCGTCACAAATTCTTATTTGGTATTTTGTAAACTAAGGATCTCTTTGCCTACGTGCCGTTAAGTAGTCACCGCACCCGACCTTCCCTTTCTTCAGACTTGCGTAATCGGTCACAGCTGACGCCGATTGAACCGAGTTACTTTCTCCCGGCAACGGCTGAATTGCGATGCCACAGAGCAGCGTTGGCGGTTCATAATATACGCCTATATACGCAATAATCAAAATGTAATAGCCCGGAAACAAAAAAATAGCTTCGCCAATGAACCGGAACTATAGTTTTGCCACTCGTAAAGGAATAAAAAATAAATAAATAAATTTTCAGCGTCACATCCGGCTGGCTCTTCACGATTTTCGGAATGCATGGCAATCGTTCTCGACGACCGCTGTTCCGGATGACTGAAATTCATTGGCGCTATGTCTGATTTTTGCATTACCATCTCTGCATACGTTGTGCGAAAATGCACACGACCGAAATGAGGTCGCCAGATGATCGACATTCGAGATGATTCACGCACTCTCACTTTACTCGTCGCTAGCGGATCGTATAATTCGAATGACGGCCCATTGACGAGTCAAGGTGACACGACAACGTCGATCGTGACTGCGAAACCGACAATTAACCGAGTGAAAGCGAAACGCCCACTGACACAAAACGATCAAGACAACGGTAAAGGAATTAACTCGGGGAAATTCTTTTCTTCTCGTTATTTTCAAACCTTTTTTTTTGTATTTCGTAAAAGAAACGGCTGGTTTACTCGTCACAACATCTGCTCATTCACGCCGGCGGCCATCCATGCACCAAGATTGTGAAATCTCATTCGTTCACCCGTATCAACATTATACGAGATATAAGAGAGCGCGTCATTATAAAAGGGAAAAAAGAACAATTATAACTACACAACGTAGATCTGCAAATAGGCACACACACTTTTGAGCGCAATACAAGAAAGAAACTATTTCACTCAACACGATGTTGTTTTTCGATTGCTTTTTTTTGGTCCCCAATGTAACAGGGAGAAGGAATGCGAGGAATGTGTGTCATGGGAGATACAGTCGCGATGATAATCTCTCGAGATAGACATAGTAAGAGTGAAAAACCACTGAAACAAATAAGGGGAGGGAGCAAAAACAATTGAGTGATTTTTCCATTCTGTATATATGATACATGGGGTGATTGGTTGATCCCGCGAGAGAGAGAGAGAGAGAAATAGATGAGGGGGGAAAACAAATTGCCAATGTCAGGGATCGAAAATTTCAACAAAAAGGCCTCCACTCTTTTTTTTATCGCGAACGTTTGGCACCACATACAACAAACCCGACACAACACACGATGGCCAAAGGCAAAAAAAATTCTCATAAAAAAATAGTAATAATTAAGAAATGGAAAATCCTATCTGAGCGGGAGAAAATATTGAATTAAGACACTAGGGTAGATTTAAATACAATTCGACCGGGAGAAGAACAGACTTATCGGGGGAGATCAGAAGACTCTTCGGCTGACCGACTTTTACCGTTGGTCTTGTGAACAGTGACGCCATCCGTTCGTTTCTCAAACTCGACGTCGGCATTGCTCATACCTCCCGATCCATAAGATTTGCTCTTCATCCGCTTCCAGATCATTAAAGCCACACAGAAGAGCAGGATACCGCCCAAACCGAACATTGAGTAAGAGATTCCCGCTCGGGCCGCCTCCGGCATCTCGGCCACCAACTTTAGTTTCTGGATAACGTCTTCAGGCAGTTTATCGATACCCTATATTATTTACAATAGATAAGTAAATAGAGATTATATAACCAACAATCTACACAAAAAAATGAAGAACTATTTCCGACTTACGCTTTCAAACCAAAACAGCGGGAAGGCCATTTCACGGATTCCGGCTACTTGTTTGATGTCATCCACTTTGGAAAGCATAAGGTTGATTTGCATACGGGCTTTGGCCTGCATGGCGATGGTCAATTTCTGCACACACACAAAAGTCATGTGAACAACAATTCCATGTAAATGATAAATAGAGGAATGGTGACATACCGGTTGAAAGTCGATGTAGAAGCCATGGCGGTTTGGATCCGGGGACAGACCTTCAACGTCCTCGAGCAGCTTGGGGTCTCCGTGAAGGAAATGCGGCCAGGAAATGGCCATGGGTGCGCCAAATTTGCAGGCGCTAATGTTAAAGAGCCCTTGCGTGCCGCAATTACCTCCCACAGAACCGGCTGGGCAAAAGCAAGCGTTATCCGGATTTGTGGCCGGTGTGTCGAACGTGTTCATCGGAGGACCGAAACGATAACCTTGAGAGAAAATGAGATATGTAGAAGAAAGAAAAACAACCAAAACGGGCACGACAGTCTTGTTTGAAAAATGTCGTCAAGTTTTTATGTCGCGGTCGGGGGGAAAACCTTACCTGCTACTCCGTCGTGAACGACGTCCTTGTGGTAGACGAGAGGCAAGCTGCGGCAGATCTCGGGATTGAATAGATTCAGGGTGATATTGGGCGTTAAGTCTGGGGGGTAGGCCGTTCCGTCGGTACCGACAATCCTGTTGCACTTGTCCGACTGCCAAAACGGCAATTTGGTCATTCCGTTCCAGTTATCTATGGCTGCGTAGTTGGTCATGGAGTCGACGCCAGTAGAAATTGTGAACGTACCATCGGCGGCCGACCCATTTTTCTATGGAAATAAAAAGTAACGTTCCCCTTGTCAGCAACCGTTTGTTTTTCTTTCGGGATGAGGTAAAAGAATGTCTAGTGATGATAAGAACCTACACCAACAAAGAGGCCAAATAGATCGTGGGGCACGACGTTCTCGGGCGGCATCACATCCTTGGCCAACTTGAAGAGGCTGTCGTTGTATCCCCACATGAGATCCCGAACGGAGCGGACGGTGAAGGTCTCCTGATTGAGGACGCCTAGCATGGAGCCGAGAGCTAGGCGAGTCAACTTAACGGCGTACTTCATCTGATCCGCTGCAGACTGGCATGACCACATCGACCAAAGGAAACAGAAATGTTTGAAATAAAAGAGCCAACATACAGGAAAGGGCTTTTAGCACTACTCACGATGAGAGGAATGTTGAGTGTTTGAACCAAGTCCGACTCTTCTCCAGCCGATAGCTCCCGGTTAAAAAAGAACTTTTTGGTCGGCTGGTAAGAAACGGTTCCGTTTGGATGCCACGTGAAATTAACCTTCTCCCATTTTTCACTGCAAAAAATAGATGAGAGAAGAAAAAAAAAGAGAAACCGTCAAACACCGGCAATTCTTTACTGCTTAACAACGGCAAAAGTCCCTGGGAAATGGCGCTTGACGTCATAACAAAACGTATATATCCTCCGTTTCCCCACCTGGCCCTCCAAACAGGGTCCGTCATCCTGTTTGTCTTGCAACACAGTACCAGTGGTCTGGCTAAATCTGGATTTCCCCTTCAGACTTGCGTGTGTTATGTTTGACAAAATTTCAATTGGGATTATATCACCCATAACTTGCCCATTCTATGACCAGAGGGGGAAAGGGGAATGAAAGATGAGGACCTTGGAACAGTTACTGTTGGACAAGGTGATGAAATCTCCCATCGCCCAGCTGTTTTGTTTCGGCTTTAGCACAGAGGTGCAAGGTAGGCCATGGGAATCGAAAAAAAGGGGGAAAAATTCCCCAAACACAAGAGAGGGGTTACCTGTAGACATAGGGTCCAATTTCGCGGAAGACAGGCTTTTCGCCTTGAAGGAAATCCCTCGGATTGGTAACGTTGAAGAAGTAAACCTTCATCTGTGGTTCGACGGGCGGCTTGCGCCACATTTCGTATGTCTCGCCCCCGACTTTCAAGACCAGCTCCTGTTAAAGAAAAAAAAAAGAAAATTCATACAATGACGAACGATTTTTGCATGCAAAAAGGGAAAGTCCGTCGAGGTCACTCCCATTTGGATATTCATCCCACCGAAATTCTTGCAAGGGCAACAGGAAATTTTCACTTGGGAAACAGTAGGGTCACAGGACCGAAAAACTTCGCTTTCACTACGCTTTTTCGGCCGATAAGGTCGCGCCACACAAACAGAGAAAGTTCTTCCCAGCTTCTCCGCTGAAGAGAGTGAAAGTATGGACGCTCTCAGACTCTGACCCATTTTCTCTTACCATCTCCGCTCCCTCCCCGTATACTCTTTGTTGTTTGAGACAACAAGAAAAAGAGAAGAAGAAAAGAAAAGAAAAAAAAACGAAAGGGACCGTGACGTCATCCAAGTAGACGACGGGCTATTCGTGGATCTTGGACCCAACGACCAACGAGACAAAGCAATAGATTAAAAAACAGACCGCAGCAGACGACCCACCTCGATAGTCAACACACGGCTGAGATAAATAGAGCTAATGTTACCTTATAGATGAAATTGTCGATGATCGATGAGAAGAACATCGTCACCAGAATACCCATCACGATAAATAGGATGGCGCTGACGGCCAGGATTCCTGGAAAATTAACATATAGAGTTAAGATTTTAAATTTTTATATGATGAAACTGGAGATTGTTTGAAAATTCGCTGTCGCCACGGCTAGACGTATACAGGGATAGTAGTAGTAACAGGGTCGACTAGCGAATATCGTGTCGACCTTGACTCGGATCGAAACCGATCTCCTTTTTCCCACTATTTGTACAAATGTCAAATTGCGATACACTCGCGCCCATCACTAGCTGGTACTCACCACTACAGATGGCTCGGCGCATTTTTGTTTTGGTGCCGTTTTATCTTTTTTGTAAAAATAACAAAAAGATCTTCCAACAAGACGATAGTAGAATCCGAAATCGAGACACTGCACACTGGACACACACACGCGCGCACACTCACAAATAGCAACCCGAAAATGAGAGAGATAAAAAAGGGACTTGGGGCAGCAAGTATCCAACACGAGTTAGAGCGTCCGACCGTTGGAACTCGCAGCTACCGACTGCCGGTGGTAGATTTTGAAACTCCCAGTGCAGAGGCCGCGCAGTGGGCGACTGACAGCGCCACCGCATAGGGGGGCTGTACCTTATTTTTTACTCATTTTCTTTCTTTTTCTCTAACGTGTTTTTCTGGTCAGTTTTGTGTCCATGTTCTAAAATCGTTTGGTCAGCGAAACACTGTCAAGGGCAAACAACATGCTCCAGTCTTACAGTCTACATAATGAAGGCGCCACACACAAGATTTCTATCGGCAATCGACTTTGTTTTTCTTTTTATGACTTACGCGAACAAGCGAGGGCATTCACAGTTCAGGTGATGTGGTCAGACTGTCTGAAATGGTGTGACGACGCGTCATATCTGTCAACCTCCGTCACGGGAGGATAGCTTGATTTCTCTTTTTAAAATAACGGCGTTGTAAATCAGCTCATTGCATTTTCTTAACTTCTCCGGAATGCTTTGAAAAAAAAAAAATCGGGAATTTTTCAGTGATTTCCCTTTTCTCTCGAGTCATGTTGGGCAATTTCAAGAGAGAGAGGTCACAGACTCGAGAGAAACATATAATCGAAAAAAACTGGGGTTCGGTTTTGTATATAGTTGAAGATCTGAGAAAGAGGCGCGGTTTTATGTTCTTCTCATCAGACATTTTCCCTTTTTTCCGTTTTCTCTCTCTACGAGTCTACGTATGTGCTCTCAGACAAAATGGTTTTTCCTGAAAAACCTTGAACTCACCTGAGCCGCAAAAGACGCCCTCGGGCCAAAGACGAAATGGTAGGGTCTTCTCCGGTCTGTTCTGGCTCGCTCACCTGTGTGCGCGCGCTCGTTGCCCGGGAAAAATCAAGAAAGGAAACAAGTCCAACAACTATATACACGCACACACAGAGAAAATACGAAAAGATTCTCCCCTCTTCTTTCTTTCTTCCCCCTTTTCTTCTCTCCTTCGCCGCGGATTGACTTTCACTACGCCAAGACTCGACTCGAAATGAGATAAGAATAACAATTCAATGGAAAATAAATCCCTCCGCCCTAACTCTCTCGGTTGTAATGATGTTTTTTTTTTGTTTAGTTTTGTTATTTTCTTAAGGATTTCAAAACTAAGACGAAATCAAGTTTACATGCAGGTAAGAAAACAAGAGGGCTGCATGACCATTTACAACGAAAAGAAAAGCAGAAAGATGGAAATAGCTGGGCGACTTTTAATCTCATTTCCTTATTAGGTCGATGATTCCAAAAGTTGAACGTGCATTAAAGGTGGAGACAGGAGATCGTACGATGACTAAACTCGTCGAATGCAACCCTACAACAAACCGGCTCATTAGTCATTAAAGAACGCCGATAAAGGTGAATCAACAGTGAAAGGGGAAGCGGAATTTGTTTACGTTCGCCCTGATTGACAAGTTCAAGCAGCGCTTTAGAAACCAATTGCCATTTTTCTCGCTTTTGTGCTACGTGACTATTTAGCGAAGGGGTTGCGACGCGCGAAAATATGTAAAAGACGCGAAGAAATTGAGATGTTTGTAACAAAGACTTTCATGACAGACAGCGGGAATCCTAGATCGAATCGCTTGACAACTTTACATCCCTTCTTCAACAGGTAGCGATGCATGCCACCTAGCGGTCGACTTTCCTATTTCGTTCCAATCGCACACCTCGAGCAACAAAAAACAAAACAAACTAACTAAAAACAAAATTTCCAGTTACAATGTCTTTTACTGTTGCTACAATTACTGTGGTCGGTTTAAGAAAGTGGTAAACAACCTGGAGCAACTGGGTTCAATTGATAATGTTGTTAAATAATGGTCTTATCTGGGGAGTATCGAGTATGAAGTATGAACGTCAATTTCATTACGGATACGGAAGGCTATACGTGTCAAAATAATCTTGACGGGGGAGGCAGACGAGACGACAAGACACGAGATACGTGGGTGGACTCCGTCTTTTTAAACTCAGTCACACCACTTGCAACGTGAATTGTGAAGAGTATACCCCCATATAGTACGTTCCCAAATCTCTGCGGGAATTCGGCCAAAGGCATAGCCAGTGAAAGTCCACAGTAAACATTAACCTTGACCAAATGTTTGCGGTCCCCGCAATGGGATGGACTCGATAAGATGCGTGACAAGTGAACGACGACAGCGAGAATCTCTCGGTGTGCCAAAGTGCCAAGTGCCAAAAAAATAGCTAAATTCTTACCGATCAGCAAACAGCGCAACGTTGACGTACTGACGAGGTATTCTTTCTCCCCTTCTTCCTGAGTGGTGACTTTTCTGGGGAAACTAGGTTTCATCCGGGGATATTCATATGAATGAACATCCGGCCGGAATAAAATAATGGGCGTGTACTTCCAATTGGCTTCAGTCTTCATTGTTTCGATGTTCAGATCCGAAACCTTTTTGCAATAGCACAATAGATGTTTTACATTAAATATTTTCTAAATCTAAGTGAGTCACGATGTCATATCGGCCTAGAAAAAAAAGCGCTTACCGGCGCTGCGCTGGAACTTTCTTAAAGTTGTGTGAATTGTCTGTTTTTTTTCTTATATATTTCACAACAGCACCAGCTTGAAGGTTATCCATTGCGTCAAATTAGAGGGAAGGAAAAAGATTTGAAAAACTTTCAGATCTCTACGACCAACTCAATCTTAAGACTTACCTGTATGAAATATAAGCTAACGTTTCGGATTTGACTTTTCGGGACGTTAGATTGATGGCTTGACGAATGCTTTACATTGACTGTTATTATGCTTTACGTTCTTGATTCGACACGGCTTCTTGATAAGCAGTTTCTGTTTTATCTTTGGTTTTCTTTTAGATCCGCAGGTTGATCTAGTTGGGAGACTGGAGGAATTCACGACTGATGTGGCGAACCTTCGGTGGGGGAATGAAGTCGTCCTCGCAACTTTTTTCACGTTTATACACACGCTCCACGTTTCTATCTCACTCCCCCCATCCGTTCGCTCTGACACTCCCGGGCGGGTTTTTAACCGACACACATCATCACGTGGTAGGGCAACTCAGCAACTCCGGGGAATCAGACTAAAAATGGGGGAACGAAAACAGTGTTTTATGTTGGTTTTTCCTTCAGCAGACACATACACTAGCAAGGCACCTAGCGCGGTCGTAGACGGCGGCCGAGTGAATGAAAACGGTTAGGTATTTTTAGATGGGCCACAACTTTCAACCCGTTCGGATTTCACTAGCCTGTTTACACAGCGCTTTGGGCTATGGCAATGGGACCCCTATAACAGTATGCAAATAGTCGCAAAAAAAATAGATATTCCGAGAGGAGAAACCAACCACGTGTTTGCTTGCTTAAAATAAACCAATCGGAAAAACGTGCGGTACTATAAATACTACGGAATGATTCTGTTTCATTCTATACCGGATGATTCCGTTTTTGCCCATTAAGGTCGGATGACACCTTAAATTCCGGATATTACAAGGAGAATTAAATCTGGCTCGGACTTGTTTGATATCGAATTACTTGTTTGTCCTTGTAATATCGACATGTCATCAAGTTCGGCCTTTTCTCTATTGACACGTGAACCGCCACAACGTTTTTAGGATCTCTTAAACGGTGGAATTGTGGATTGCCATAACAAACAACATACATTCTTAATTTCTTACTTTGGTGATGTGTAAAGGGTGAGGAGTAATATAAAGGGTCCTATGGGAATAGGGGATTCTTTTAAGTTTTTGGATTGTCACTCCGGGGCGATCGTCTAATAAATAGCCTTGCATCGACTTCTTGCCAAGCGACCTTAAAGACAATTTATTCTTTTTGGATTATTCTGTTGTCTGTTTTATGCTGAAAAAATGAGGAAGTTTCGAAGGACGTAAATTGTTTTTACAACTGCATCCTATACAGTTTTTAATAGTGTTGACATACGCTAAAGAATTGATGTCATAAAAGAAAGATAAGCCATGCAGAAACAAGATGCTTCATTGTCAATAAACATTGGCTTTATAAAAGTTTTGTTTACCTAAAAACATTTTTAAATTAAATATTCAGAGGAATTTCGTTTTTACAGGTTTTTAGTATTTCGCATACTCAAGCAAAAAGACTTTGGTCTCATCTAGTTGTGCGACCTTGATCAGTTTTTTGCCATCAAAGTGAACGCCATAGGGTGTATATTCCGGATTGAGATGTTATAACAATCGTCAGCCAATGTATACAGTCCTTACCTTCCAGGTTGTTTTGTTTAAATACGGCGATGTTGGGAGAAGCAGAAAGTGAAACTTGCGGCGTACCGTCATTGAGGGTAAACGTTACTTCATGCATGAGAAAGGGGACAATTTCACTTTCTGCTTATATAACAAGGAATAACGTTTATACCTTATCTATATTTGATAAGATATTTGCCTTAACCTACGCCAACAGTTGAAAACATTGTACCTTTCATAAAAACGTAAATTGAAACTTATTTTCCCACAATCTTCACCAAGTTTAAATCGTCCGCAGGGCTATCTAGACTTGGACATTGTCTATAGCGATGCATAATGAAATGATGATAATCTATTTGGGCGGCGAGCGAACAACGAATAAAAACAATTCGATACCGTACTATTATTAAGGTCGTCATTATGCCCTTGGTGCTGGCATGCTTACGAACCGGAGTGCAAGAGTACCAAAAAGCAGAGAGGCTGTTGCGCATCAAAAGAATGCTGAGCTCATGGCCTCGATTCCACAAAGTCCAGTAGTCCGCTATGTCAATCAAGTGAGACCATCCGCTGGAGACCTACCGTGATAGTGATATGACGTTAAAAATATAAAAGAATCCATCATTAAAAATAGTTCTTCTACAATTAAACTTTCCCATTTTTCCTTACCTAGCGATTATACGGAAGGTTGCGCATTATTATCTTTACCAGGTTTGATAAAGGTAACACCCTTCCTCTCAATGAAAAATCCAATGCACGTACTGTATCCAATTAGTGCCTACCAAAAGAATTTGAAGGACACTTTATGCAGGTACAAACTGACGATGGTGTCTTTCCATAATTGGTTTTGAAATACTAACCTTTTTGTGCATTTTTCGGTGCATCAACAACCTCATCTGTCCTTGAGTGCAGAGCGTCTCAAAAAAACAAGTACATTGGAAGGATCTGATTTCTTCTTCAATTTAACATTCCGAATGAAATGACATACATTTGAATGACTTCTATATTCAAGAAAATTGCTGCTATTGTTACTAGGTGCTCGAAGCAGTGACTACGTGAGCCGTGCAGCATGCATTGGTCGTTATCACAGATTCCGCTCTGTAATCATGATAGATCATACGTCACTCCAGGATATGCTGGGACAAGGTGGTCGTGTGTCTGAAAGCGTATATATATACCAGCAGGTCATTATAAATTAGCTTTTCAAATGATTGCTCGCGTTTAAATTGCCGTAACAAAAAATGTAAGTGTACAAGTTGACGGAATTCTTACGCCCCATTCCATTTGGACGGCTTGGTGTAGGATTTGATGAGGAGTTTTCATCTGACGACATTTGACAAGCCGAAATGACGAGTTATGACCAGAAACAACCCACCCGTCTCGCAAGTCGCAAATGGAAACTTTATCTCACCTTGAATTTGGAACATGGGAAATTTCACTTAACTTTTGTTGGCAGGAAGTTGTCGTTAAGCCTCCATAGGCATTTTTAGACCAGACGCTTTAACGTTGAGGTTCTATATTTAACAATTGTTTGAAAAGTTCAACGCTCTTTCCCTAGCAGCTAAGGTCATTCTACCTGACCCCATGAAAAGATATCGAAGCCAAAGAAAAAGAAAACCGTTTCTAATCTGTTTAAATGGGTCACCTGTCCCATGACCTCGACTCTTCATTTACCTGCCATTAAGTGAACTTGACAAAAGATGGGGTGAAAGCTTATTGCTTTTTCGAAACATTGTTCTTTTCGAGTCCGTTTCCAAGCTGTCGCGAACTAGATGGTTTTGGGCTTGTGGTTTTGATCGACGAGCACATCCATTTGTCACGAATGACTGATGATGGATTTCGCAAAAACTGCTGCAAACCAACCAACAGATGAGACGCAGATTCCAGTATAATTGCAAAAGCATGTTGAGGCTGGCTACAAAATTATAAGCATGAAAAGTGAATCAACATATACGGATCAGAAACAAGACGGACAACTTCGCTAGCTCTTTACTTATTGTGGGCTTTCTGTCGCTATTGGGCGGAGGGAATGCCTCATAATCTCAAACCCGTAATTTCTCAGGGTTTTTGGATGTAACCTCCGTGCGCGTTCGTGCTACGCCCTGCCTTGCTGCATTCCTGAAGGACAGAAGTTCATCAGTATTCGCAACGGAACCAACAGACGTAATGAGTGACATCATTTTTCAAAACCTGTGACAAAAAAAACACCGCGCTCTTTGTATTTGGAACGTATTTAACAAGTTAAAACATCAAGAACTTGACAGTGATCTTCGTGTGCATTCACAAGATAATATAATGAACAAAATGAAGATAAATGAAGTCAACGTACTGGAAAACATATCCAGTCGGAATAGAATTCAAATGATTCTGACCCATTTCAAATTTGGTGCCGCTTACGACCCTATAACGATCTCGTTTCAAGCTTGTCAATCCTTATTCAAACTTAAAGTCCGTGAAGATCAGGCTCGGGCTCTACCGCATAGCACTAAGGAAGCATAAGACTAAGGACAACGTGGAACTGGTTGGTATGCATGTCTTGTACTTCCACTTGACAGAGTGTCGGACTAGTTGGCATTAGGCTATTGGCGCACTCAAGGTGCAAAGCAATGGAGTGAAAGCATTGTAAGTGTCTAGTGCCGCTTTCGTGTTCCGGAAGACAACGCCCTTCAGGTCATACGTGATGATAAACTGATTTGATGTGATTCGGTGTGATTTGGACATCTTACGTAAAAACAAGTCTCATACAAGCAGTAGGAATATACAAACTGCAGCACAGCGAGGCTGCCGCCTCGGGGAAAGATTCCCTACTAGGAAATGTGTTCCACTGAAAAAATTCCAAATTCTAATCGAAGAATCAGAATCTGCTATACAACCGGTTTTAAAAGAAAACATATTAACGAAATGGGCTATCCTGCGATCATGTAACGAAGAACCCTGAATAATTGGAATGACAAGCATTAGGATTGACGATGGGGTACCAAAGATCTGAAGACGAAACTAAAAAAATCTTTTACCTGAGATCGATTAAACAATCTGTTCTTTTCAAGAAGATACGGTAGTCGAAACCAGTCAGAAACCATGAAGAGAGTTGATGCGATTTATTTTCAATAACGGTATTATTTTCTTGCGACATGTTACCAATCCAACGAACGGTCTTTCAATTTATCGCAACAAATTTATAGCAACAAAACTGTGGGCTACACGGAGGGCTGAACATAGAGTGTTGAACACCATTATTCGTTTTTGAATTTCCTTTCAGAACAATGACAGCAATTATCAACGACATCTGGTGGTCGCTTTTACACTTCTCTTTATTATCATCAATAATCTCAAATCAGTGTTTATAGATTAAATCGGAATTGAAGAAAAGATTAATTACTTAATTAGTAATACGGAAGTAATTTCAGAATTAAAACGCAAAACCAACTAAAAGAATGCTCCAACTAGTTGTTAAACTGATGTATAGATGGCGAATAGAAGCTACATTTTTCTCCCACCAGATGGCTCTGTTTCCATGTGTTGGCAAGTAACGATTACGTTTTCGTTTTTTTTCGATCGACTAGTTAGTCTTGTGTCTGGTCTTCCGAGTGATGTGCCGTGAACGATTTCTATATCTGGTGAATTCGATTTTCCTCGAGTCGACGTGTACTTTTCTTTGGCATTGTGATAATTTATGACCCAATTGTTTCGTTTGTTTACTCCACCAAGGATGGGGTTTCCAACCCACGTCAGATTGTTCCCAACTAAATACTTTTTCAAGATCTTTTGCTTAGTGTCAGTTTTTTCTATCGGTGTACTGAGCGAACAACCATCCATCAATCGAGGCGAATCTTCTTCTAGTAAGAAAATCAAAAATGATGGAATCACTGTTCCTTTGGCTGACAACATTTGGAAACCCTACACTTCAGCTAGTAAGTTTTGGTTTTGGTTACCAACCCAGTTTATCCCACCTTTGTTTATTAATCACAGTTGGCAAAACAATTGTGTTTTCTGGGTATGTGGATAGTATGGATTCCCAACCTTTAACACCTGTTACATCTGTGCATGATGTAGATTTACCCTGTGTACAATGGAATTCCTAGCCACCTTGAAAATGAATTCAACTGAAAGGAAAGAGGCCAAGGATGTTTGTGTCTCTCTCTCTTTGTGGTGTGTCTGACTGTGTGTTATGGAGTCTGCATCATCTGGCTTAAAATCTCATGCGTCATTGGATGTAGACCTAACGTCACGTGATATTCTTTCGTTTATCTAACAGGTGACAGTCGGGCATCACCGTGCCACGACGAGTATTCCTGTCTGGCCGCCAGGTTATCCGAAGCCGAACGGCTCAACTTAGAAGCTATTCGAACTTTACACAGCAAATTGGACGATGACGCCAATGGCAACATTGATCTTTCAGAATCCGACGAGGTAAGTTGAGTCTTTGATAAGTTTTCCTAGTCAAAAAAATATTTCGGACGATAGCATAATACACATGTATTAGTTTTTTTTAACCGTGCCATTGATGGATGCTTATCAGCCGGATATGAATGTCGTCTGTGTCAGCAGGATTTTGGGGTCGGGGCTGAAAGCTTTTGATTACCAAATGGTCCTTATTGGCGTACGTAAAAAGCCCATTATATGTAGAAATAGAAACCATGATACCTTTTTAACCACGGAATGTTAACCCTAATTTATTTCCCCCGCGGTTTTGGCATGGTAGTCAGAAAAAGAGAGCGAGACAACAAGTGCGAGTCATGCGATCATCAGACCTTGATATTTTTATTAAGAAAACGTGACCCGCATTGTATTGTCATTTCCTATTATTAGAGTAGCTATTCCGGAAAGAGTAGGGTTTCTGGTCAAATTAAACTGCCAAGAATGGGAAGTTGGAAGCGAGATCGATTAACGATATTATCGAGATGTAGGCGGTCACCGTTTGATGTATGGATGCGCATCGTTAATTGTAATGGGTTTAACGCGGGGCGTTCACTACGCGGAGTTTCCCCGCGTACCACCATGTCATTTGGCCGCTTGCCCGTGGAACGTGGTTCCGAGGAGCGTGAGAATATTTTGAAATTCGTCACTTTATTTTTAGTTCTAGCCAGGCGCTAGCTGAGGTCGCGTCGTCTTATTGATCGTTCTGTCCGCAACTTTAGTTTTTACAGCGGCTCGTGCCAAACTGACCGTAGCATGGATGCTGGTTAGCATTTCGAATGTGTTTGGGAATGACGATCCCATATGCGTTCATCTTAACTGGATTAATCTTCATTCTGGTCTTGTTCGGTGATCTACAGTTTCTACGTGAGGAGTTGCACTATGAGGGCGGGCACGAGCGACGACAAAAGGCTTTCCATCGCGACGATGATATGCACATTTCGGTCCGTGAGCTGTGGGACATTTGGACCCGCTCTGAGGTGCACAACTGGACAATCGAGCAAACTACCGAGTGGCTGAGTCATTTTGTACAGCTGCCACAATACGTCGCGTTGTTTCAGCAGCACGACATCGACGGTACCAAGCTGCCCAGGTGATTTACGGGCCCACAGCCATGTATGGTCATGTTATCAGTCTTGGATATTAAACCTCGTTTTTCCTCCTTCAGGCTAGCCGTGAACAATGTGCATTACATTTCAGCCGTTCTCGGAATTAAGGACCCCATCCACCGGCAAAAGATTGCCGTTAAAGCTATGGATGTGGTTCTCTTCGGCTCTCCAAAAGATAGTTCAAACTATGTCAAAGATGCAACACTTATTACCCTGTTGGTTGTTGCTCTGGCTGGAGCCTGGTACACGTACCGTAGCAACCGACATTCGAAACAACACCTAACTAAATTGATGGAACATATGGAAATTTTGTCTTCTGCCGAAAAGGAGCTACAAGAACTTCAGGTTGAACACTTAAAAGAACTGGTTTTATTATCGAGCTTGTTCTGATTGCATTTATGTGCCAGGTCAAGTTACAACACGCCCGCCAAGAGCAGGACATTACCCTCTCCGAGAAACAGCAGCTGGAGCGGAAGCTGGAGGAGGAGGTTCGAGGGAGTACGGCGAGTTTATACCACGCCGATCCAGTGGCGGAACTTGAACTACGACGTCTCAGAGAGGAGGTTGATGTTTTGCGTGGAGAGTTGCAACGAGCAGAGGGCGAGCTGGAAGACAGACTTTGTTGGAACCCACCTCCGGAGCTCCAGCACTGGCTCCAGCTGACCTATGAACTGGAACAACGAGTATACAACAAGAAACGATTGCAAGCCGAGAAACAGCTGGAACAGGCTAAAGACGCTGTAATTTTCATTTGTGTTTGGTTACTTTCATTTTTCACTTTAGCTTACACATTATTCTTTTGTTTTGTTTTTGTTTTTAGTGTGAGAAACTGAATAGAAAACGGTCTAGCTTCGTTGCCTCCTTTGTATCAACTCACGGTCGCACGATCGACGATGTTGACAAAAGCATATTGGAAGCTAGGTAACAAGTCAAATACTTTTTAAATCATTGTGGATGTCGTAACGTTCAACCGGTTTATTCTTCTTTTGAAGGTCGTCCCTTATGGAGGTTAAACAAGATCTACAGGAGCGCACCACGCGTTGGAGGCAGATCGAATCGCTTTGCGGCTTCTCCATTTCAACTAACCCGGGACTAAGTTACCTTGAAACTCTTTTGCGGAGCGGATTGAACTCTAATCGCTTCGTCGTGTTCAATCCTGGTAAGGAATAGAGAGTAGGCGTGATACTCGGATGGTGAATAACGAATTTTTTTTTTTTTAAACTAGCTCGTCACGGCGGGACCTTCGAGGAAGATGTGGATGAAACGGGCAGTCTAGTCAGCTCGTGTGCAGGTACAATCCCGTGTCTGAGCCCTTGAGAGGTCGTGGACGTCGCCAGCTTTTCTCTTCGTTTCATGTCTCCTGATACCGCTTTTTTTCTCTGTTTCAATTCCTCTCTTCTTCCCGCCCTACGCTTACGTTCCGTTCTGGCTTGGTTGCTGGTTCATCTCTTCTGTTTCCCCCTGTCTTCCTCTTCGGTGACTGGGTAAAATTCGTTTTTGGGTGTATTCCATCGACTGTCAATGCAGCCCTGAAGCAATTAGTATCGACATCTACTCTTGTCTTCCTCACCTCAGCTGCCGGCCCACCGATCGCCACTGCCGCCGCTCTCCTGCCCTTTTCGGATGGGCGGACTAGTGTAATCAACACTGGTAACCGCTCCAGCCAGCCATACCTTAGAAAATATCCTCTACTCAAGCGCGATAGCAGTGTGTCGCTAGAGTCCGCGTCGGCCCTCATGAACAGTTACGGTAGCGTCCAGTCGTCGACAAGATGTTTTTTATTTTTTTTTTTTCTCGTTCCACTTTGTGCTTTCTTCGCTGCTAACCCAATAATAATAACCTTGAATTACCATGAATTACAATTGAATTCCAACTAAACACTTCCTCTTTTTTTACAGGCAATGGCCTGTCGTCCCACTCGGTCTCGCTTTCCGAGTTGCCCAAGACGTCTACCGGCCCGATCGTCGCGGGGGGTGTTGTCATCCGTCAACGTTTGACACAGAGAGAGAATAGTAAAGATTCCGCTTTTGACGGATCGACGATTTCAGTCGGAACGAATGGCGAAGAGGATGTTTGCATTCAATCTCGTGCATCAGTTTTATCTAGCAGCGTCGGTGTGAAGCCCAGTATTCCTAAAGTCGAATGCCCCCCCACTCCTGGATCCATTCAAAAACCAATGACGTTGGCTCTATCAACTGACAAGTAGGATTTTACCAACAATTTTCTCGTGTGGTATTTATCATTTTTTTGTTTACCATTTTAAGGCTAGCGGCCACTTCCGTGAGTCATGGTGTTGATAGCAATCGCATGAGCCCTGTACCATCCAGCAAGTTGAATACTCGCCAGAGTTTTGCAGTCAAGACACCGTCACTAGAGAAGAATGATGCCCTGCCATCTCTCAAGGTAGATACCTTGAAAAGTCTAGGAATTTCTATTCCCCAAACCGTGACTGAGCATCGTCCTGTTTTGAGGAAGAACTCCCAATCCGAGTCGGCGCTGGACGCGGTTTTCCAGCAGGCACAACAAGCCGAAACTGAAAGTGGGCAAGAGGAAAACGTATCAACAGATTCGAGCCTCCCGTCCAATGATAAGGAAACCCGCCAGCCCAGAAAGAAGCAACGATTCCAATTTCCCAGTTTCGTCAAGCGCAACAAAAACAAGACTTGAAAGTCGTTCGTCATTTAGGAATATTGCACATTTTAACTTCCTCTCTTTACGCTGTGATTAATTTATTCAGTGAACCAAGTAGCAATCAACCCATGGATGCAAGAAAAAAAATTGTTTGGCGAACGAGAGCTTTTTAAACAAGTTGAGAGGCATATCATCGTTCCCTCGTACTGTTTGAATTCGCGCGTCCTTTTTTAAATTTCCCGTTTTCGATTCGTGTTTTTACTTTCCAGATAGGCATGCTCTCTGTTTTCGGCGTTTTGTCGCTCTTTAATAAAAAAAAGTTATAATAAATTGTTCAGGATATAGTCCATGAGAGTGTTTTGCTAGACCGGAATATTTTGTTTGCCACCTTTAGTTTCTGGGAGAAAGGAAGTTTTACGTACTACGTCCTCCTCTGTCTTCCTAAGCGCATAAATAAACAAGAAGTGGACTATTCTTTGTACGGCTGTGTATTGTGTTAAATAAATAAGATTCTATTTATTTTCTTTAGTTGAAATATTTTGGCAGTCAGCAGTCCCAGTCAGACAACGACAGCGAATTTCAGGGGGTAATCTCGAAAAAAATGGGTTGAATGGAAAACCTTTCACAACACAAGGGTATAGGAGACGCTTGTCAACTTACCATCATTCATAGAAGAGTTGAAGCTTGGAGCCCCATAAGCTTTGGTCAAATGGGTGTAAATGTGGGACAACATGCAATTTTAGGAAATAATAAATTTTTGTAAAAAACACTCCTTTACATTTAGCTAGGAATTGTAAATTTTTCCTTGAACATGAGGTTTCATTCCAAAGATCATGCTACCAGCAATAGTGATCCTTTTGAATTTTTTTACATGTCAGATGGGAGAATGTCAGGTATCAGATACTGGCACAGATCCTCCTCTGAATTTACAAAGGTGACTTTGCTTGATGTATTCTCATCAAGCCAGCCTTTTATAATAGCCCAGCATCCTGAGAAAACTGTAGGGGCATTATAGATGAGACACACTCCCAGGCGTTCAGGATAGTGGCGACTTAGCAGCCAAATGATATTTTTAATCAGAGGGTAATCCATGCATGTTAATGAGAAGTTCTTGAGATCAAAGACAATACAAAAGTTGTCTATAACATCTTCAAAAGACTTCTTGGAGGCCTCTTCCTGTTATTTATTTTAAAAAGAAAATAAGAAAAAAATTAGTACTGTGTCATGTGATCTTGCAGCTTTAATTACCAGGCAGAAAACAATGAACTGAGTCAACTCGTCAATTTCTCTATCATTGACACTATGGTTTTTGGCAGGAATATAAATGACTGGACGACCCTGCATGTCTCTGTGGCGTAAAACTCTGGCTTTCTTTAAAGCCAAATTACTCTTAATTGTTGGGTGTTCTTCTGTCAGCCCAGCAACATTGTACTCTTTTTTCCATTTGTTTGTTTTCAGTATGGCCTTTAGAAAATGAAAATGGGAAAATAAAAAATTGAAGTTATGAAATATTTACCATTAAAATACCTGAAAAGCAGCGTCTACAGTTTTAAAAGCTCTCAAATATCGCGAAAGCGAATGGTCATTGTGGTACTGTTCAGGATCAGCATCAGATATCAACTTTAAACGGGTTTTAAGTTCCTTAAAGTTTTGCTCGAACACAGCACTGGCCTGGGAAGTCATTTTTTATTCAAGTTGTATTCGGAAAATAAGTCGTAGCTACACTTAAAGAGATAAACAAAAGATTCGTGATTTTTTTCCCCTTAAATCAACAGCTGTTTCCTTCTGACTTTCTGTGATTACCGTTCCTTTCCACTGTGTACTTTTGTTGCTAAACAGCTACTCTCCTACTGTCAGTGTCTGTTGCCAAAATTTATGGCACTCATAGCCAACTTTCCAGGTCTCCAGTTGGGAAAGTTCATTTAAAAACGGTTGCAAATATTTATATAGTTCTTTTTCCTCAAGGAATATGATTACGAAGCATAATTTACTTTTTAGGTCAGATTATGAGAGAAGGGAAACCCGACTTTGACCGGACACCCTAAAAAACAGCGCCACCTATCACAAATATTCTATATCAAATTATGGCCGGGAAATTTGACACACAGATAATGCCCTGGGGAAATAATACAGAGATACTCGAGAACGTTTCAGGCGTTTCATTATTTTGAAACGAAATTCACATATACTTTCATGTTTATCGCATTGTATGTAATTTGCGGATATGGTAAAGTTTGTCATGAATGTTTGGTCGAGTAATTTGGCAACGCCAAAAATTGCATTTTAGATGTTAAACGTTGTTAGAACGTGCTCTACAAGTCTACAATGTACAATTTGAAGACGAGTTAGTGACTTGCGTAACTTGAAGAAACCGCCTGTGTGAACCATTCTTAAAAGACCCGAGACCCTTCAGCAATTTTTCAGTACATACGGTACTGTTTTTATTCCTCTCAAGAATTAGAATAATTATATTTTTCAGTGAACTAAACTAATAACATTTGATTTGATATTAACTTGTAGAGATCAGATTCACAGCGTATAAAGAATGGCATCAACTCGAGAAGAATCACCTAACGAAACTGAGGAAATGGAGGGAATTTCTTTTGAAATAGACTTTACTCTTCGACCGACAGCGATTGATTTGGGAGGAGGAAAAATTGATCCACAATTAAGTTTCATCGATAATCCACCAATTTACCTAACTGGCGTAAAAATGAACGGAAGGTAATTTCTCGCTCACAGTGTTTTTTTATTGTTTCTTAAATGGTTCAGATTCTAAATAAAAAGTAACAATACTGTACAATTTGCAAGGGAACAGATAATACTCCAACAAGAATCCTCTTCAAAATCCATGGATAAATGGTCTACCCCTTTAAGTGGTCTTTTACTTTATCAGCCAATGCCTCTTGTTGAATTCATCGACAACCCACCAGCGTATCTAATTCGGACAAAAAGTGAAGAAGAATTTTCGATATCTGATATTGCAGTTGTCAGCTCCTGCATGGCGTACGTTTTGGGGTTCGTTCCAAGAGGAATATTTCTGGAGAAAATGATTTTTTCACCAGGAACAGAGACATTGGAGAGTAAACAGAAAGCAGTTTTCTTAGGATTGGGAGGCTTGGTGTCTTTTGTCAAGCCATTGAAAACAGATTATCCGCAATCAGTAGACAATATTGAGTCCTTCATGAATCGTTGGAGAGCACTTTTGAAGTCGGTAGGGCTTACTGATGAGATCAGTGCCTCTGCTAAGGCTCAACTCCTTAAATTGATCATTGAGTACCAGGATATATTCAGATTCGCCGACAATAAATTTGGTAATGGGGTAAAAACAAGAAAATTGTGGAAAAAAGCCGTCGTCCAACAGTTGGTAGCGCAAAGTGGAGTCAACTGTATAATGAAACAATTAGACTTGGTTTATAATATGGCTGAAATGACATCGCTGAAAAACATGGATTTGTTTATTAATTGTACGAGCGGCGCTTTTGTTATGCGAATTATTGCGGAAGTTCGCGATGACGCAAATCGTTTCAAAACGTTCTGGGAGAATTTAAAAGGCATGTATCCCAAGACATATGTGTATGGAAAAGTTCTTGGCTACAATGTACCAGTAATTAAAGACTATCCTGATTTGTATTTTGCTGCATCTCAATGGGCAACGCAATCCAAACGGCTAGGACCAGAAGGAAAATTCCAATTCAGAAGTGTTTTCACTCAAACTCCACAAGATTTAATCAAGGATGTTGTAAGAATGAGCCTTCAATAATCATTAGTTTCTGATTTAAATTGTTTTCACTGAAGAATCTTAAATTTGTTGTGGAAAATAAAGAATTTCGAGAAATATTGTTTAATTTTTCCTTACTTTTGCGTGTTTATAGCTTTTAAGCTTCCTCTAGCATATAATTCAAAATACATGCAATCAAGTGTTCTCTAAAGCCAATCGATACAGGTCGTAAAATAATAATATTATATTGAATTAATGCATAGCTAAAATTAAGCCGGCTTGAATAAAGGTCCTCTTCCCATCGCACTCTGAATCCAGCTGATGTATGCACCGGTGCGAATGTATAATGCAGGAAATCGTCTATCATAAAAATTCTTGAATTTTTATGAACATTACAAAATGTTTCATAGTACACTTACGGATCAGCGCATCCCGCTGCAGCGCTATTAATTCCAATCTGAACACCGTCAAGTATGAGTGGACCACCACTGTCCCCCTATTTAAGTAAAAAAAAAAAATTACTACCGGACTCATTCATTCTTACTGCTTATTACCTGGCATAGACTTTTTCCGAAAAGGGTAGAGGAACACAAACGTTTTCCATCGATTAATAAATCATCATCATAGTATAAGATCTCACAGTCTTTTTGATTGAGCATGGTCACATTAACATGGCGTAGATTATTGGAAGCGGGTCCGGATGACGTAGCAGGATTTAAAACCTGCTTTGTACGGCCCCAGCCGACGACTGTAGCCTCCATTCCTACATAAGTTTCATTCAGGGAAGCGACAGACTCGAGTCGTACTGGACGGATTCCCGGGACCGGTTCAGACAGGGTTATAACACCAACGTCATTTAACTACGAAATTTTCAGAAGTTTACAAATTGAAATACAAAAAAACATCTTTTCTTACAGTTACTTACAAATGAAGTTCCATTGTAATCAGGATGTTTCACAAAATTGGTTACATTCCTTTCAATGTAATTAGCATCTGGGGGATTTAACACGGTAGTGCGCAGAAAGAGAGTTAGCGATGCCGGCTCCAGTGTCTTTTTAAATCTAGTGAAAACGTTCATTGGTTCACAAGAGAGAAGAGAATTCGTGTCGTTTAGATTCTGTTTTTTTTTTTACGGAAAGAGACAGTGTGCAGCAGTAAGGACATGTTGTTGGCTTTCCAGTAGAGTTCCTCCACAAGTAAATACGTCATCTATGAAGATAGCTACCTATTAAAAATCCAGTTTTCGTTTTACTTTGTAAGCAAAACTAGTAGCAATGCAACAACAAATTCAAAACTTCACTTGATACGGGTATGCTCCTCTTTTAGCCCATGTACCGCCGACAATTCCTATAATGCAACGCATGATATATCACAATCTTTAAGCTTTATAAACGTCCTTCATATACGAGTAGTATTGGTTGTTGGTATTTTCGCAACATTATTTTTGACAGGGGCGTCGGCGCCTTCGGTAAAAGATACGATTGAGAAAGCGAAAATCGCTGCATGAATCGCAAACTATTAATTGGCAAAAAAGGATGTGTTTACACAATAAAGTGAATTAACTTCCATGAATCACACATCTTTCTTATTGGAATCTTGTTACATGTATAAACGGATATACTCACCCGTCCGATCATTGCAATCGATGCAGTTCAACTGAGAAGACTGGCCTGAACGAACCGTGTCGTTTTTGTTTTGATGAATTCACCTTCTAGAACTTGGAGCCAAGTCTGCTGTAAGATTTTAGATGGCGAAGAAGTGGCCCTTTTCGCGGCACTATCGTATAAGGCGCATTGATGTGTACACCGGAACGAGCGCCTTGAATACAAATATATGGAAGCAGCAGCAGCAGCATTCTTTTATGGACTAACCTTGACCGATGGAAACATATTGCAGCCTTTCCCGAAGTCGAAAACTTGTAAACAAATTTAATATTTTATATTTATTACGCGGTACTCGTTACTTTATTCTATATTTACTTTTTTATCGTAAAAAATATTGTTGCGTGTATAGCTGAATATATAAACAGCAATCTGACAGATTGAAAAGAGTTTCTTAAAATGGACTTGCTAAATATATATATATATGGTTCTTGGGGTCTGTCCTTCTACTGTAGAGGTCGTTCACTCTGGAGTCCTATTAACTCAGCCCGGAAGTCAATTGATAAAAAAAAACTCCCCAAAAATGTTATCTAATACTCTAATAGTAACGAGAACATTTTGATTTAACAGTAAAAAAAAACGACAGTTGCTGTGCTTAACATGGTTTTATTTTGCAGTCAAAATAAAGGAACCGGATTTCGACTACTGATCAAAATAGGTTATACCCATTTAAAAAATGCGCATCTGCGTTTTTGGTTTCATTCAATTCTCACCAGAACTTTAGTACCGGTTAGCGTGCAACTGGTCGTCGTTTATCAACCTTTAAAATAGTGTAAAAAAACGAATTTATTATGCTCGCCGGTTTTCCAACTGGGTTTTGTCTTGACAAACTGCACAGTTTCAATCGAACCGTTTATTTCCCATGCATGGACCGTTTATCAATTATCGAATACAGGATCCAACCCAGATGCGTCTTTTTAACATGCTACCATACGGAACACAATCACCACCTGTTTAACTGACTAATAGCCTGGACGTGACCGTGTGACGTAAGTTTTATTTGAAAAACAGAGCCCATTCTCTACTGTACAGGCTGGGATCGAGCTCATGTACGATTCGCAGTACATCTTCTATCGAGTACTGTTCAAAATGCGTCTCTGTACCTTTTTAATCACGTTTATTTTTTTCATAATTACTACAGAATGGACTCAGGCGGTTCGGCTATCAATCAACGGTAAAAATTTCTTATACAACAATCAGAGCGTTTTCTTGTCCGGCGTGAACTTTGCGTGGAACTCTTACGGTTATGACTTTGGAAATGGACAGTATGTAGCAAACTCTGCCACTGTCTTTGGGCAATGGCTGAAAGAAGTCGCGACCAATGGAGGCAACAGCGTGCGTAAGTTAATTTACAGCAAGTTTTAAATCAGAGTAAAGCCTTATTCATTAAGTGAATTTTATATTCAAGGTGTTTGGCTCCACGTGGAAGGCGACAATACACCTTACTATGATGCAAACGGTTATATTTTGGGGCCTGATAGAACAGGAACAATCATTACAGACATGAAGTCTTTCTTGGATACCGCAAAATCAAACAACATCCTGGTCATCTTTGTTTTGTGGAATGGTGCTCTGCTTAGGAATCAAAACACAGTTAATCTCTTTTGGGATAACTCCAAATTTCAAACTTACATTGACAAGGCTTTGACGGTATGTAAACAAATGTTATTTCTTCTACTGTATAATACAAATTATTATACTCATTTTATTTGTCGTCCATTTTTTAAAAAACCCATTATCAAAATTAGCCAATAGTAAAAGCTCTAGCTGGCCATCCTGCTCTTGGTGCTTGGGATATTATGAACGAGCCGGAAGGATTAGTTTACAACAACAAAGCCGACACCAACAACTGCTTCAATACAGTACCGATCGCAAACTCGGGGGCTGGATGGGTCGGGAAATATATTCCAATGAAACAGTAACAGCGCCTCAACCAAATCTATTTTTGGCAATATTTCTTATTCAATAAAAAAAACTTGTCCTTGTTTAAAACAGGATACTGTCTTTCATCAACTGGCAAGCAGCGGCAATTAAAGCAGCTGATCCTGGCGCTTTGGTAACCGTTGGTCCTTGGTCACAGTACAGTCAAACTGACGCTTTCTCCGATACAAGTAATTAATTAAATAGCTGTAAAAATTTTTTTTTGCAAGAAGCTTACTTTAGCATATTAAGGAAATTACTATTCGGACGCGTGCCTGATTGCGGCTGGTGGGAAGACAACAGGAAAGCTTGATTTCTACCAAATTCATACATACGCAACTTTTAGCGCATCAGCGCCGTTCAAGGTACACATCATAGATATTCAAGGATATGTTAAACTGATATTATTCTTTTCTTTCATAACCAACTTTTACTTAAATTTAGGTTTCAGCTGCAACTTATGGGTTGACTAAGCCGATCGTCATCGGCGAATTCTCTGCCTCTTGCTCTGGAGGAATGACCATTCAACAAATGTACAGCTACGCTTACGGAAATGGATACAAGGTAGACTTAGGGCAAAGAGTTCCTATACTGCTTATCATACTGAACCCATGATTTCACGTGCATATTGACTCTTCTTAACTTCTACTTCTACTTAACAGGGCGCTTGGAGTTGGCAATATGCTGGTGGTTATTGCTCCGATTCAAGAGCCACGATTGATTTGGGACTAAAGCAGCTACAAGGAAGTGGTGGACTAGTCAATTTTCCTCTGGTCTAGAAAAAAGAATGCCTTTGCTTTTAGGCAAACGCGTCAAAGGTTTATACATGATAAATGTATTTTTTGATGGGTGAAATATGGTTCCAGGATTTTAAGCAATCAATGCTGTTTTCCTCTTAAAATTGAGATAAATACAGAAAGTTTGGGTATTGGGTAATAGCAAATTAAGTACTTGTTTCAAATCGATTTTCCCCAAACTATAGCATTTAACAGCAGCAGTTTATTTTAAATGCATATAATTGAGTATAATTTCACTTGTCAGTTAGCAGATGGCCCTTGGCGTGGTGTATCCCACAGCTATGTTACCGCGATATACGTAGTATTTTAGTTAGCATAAAACCATTTTAAGCGACGCTTGATTGGGACTGGCGATGTTTTACGATCAAAGGTATGCCACCCGAAGGCGTGAGTACAAGTTCGGGAGAGGCCTCCACCCCTGGCCCAGTCGGATCGGCAACAGAGAATTCGAATTTACGCAAAACCCACGACAAGACCACTTTTAATTCAAACATCGCGTACTTTTGCCCTATATCAAGATAATTAATTAAAGTTAAAATCTCCAAAATGTTAAATAAAAAGAGGCGAATCGATGACTATACCAATGCAGTTACGGGGCCCAGCGCTAAAAGGGATGAAGGCATACGGATGACGATCAGCACTTTGCTCGGGTAAAAATCTCTCAGGCTTATAGGCATCAGGGTCCGGGAAAATTCTTGGGTTGCGGTGCATTCCATAGATCATCAGCGATACGCATAGTCCAGCGGGTAAGACATATTCACCTATTACGTGTGCATTATGTTGTAATCATAACAGTTGAGAACTGCAAAAACTCTTTCCAGAAATAATTGTAGGCTCCTATACAACCGAAAAGGAAAATCTTTTCCTTTTTTTTTAAGTATTATTTCTTCCGATTAAAGTTTGCATCGGCTTACCGACTTGAATATCTTCTGTGAGGGTTCTCAAGATACCGGGGACACTCGGATAAAGCCGTAAACTCTCTTTGATACAACACTCTAGGTACTTGAGGTTAGCGGCATCTTGAGGTGTGCATTGACGATAACTGTCCTCAAAAATATCGTCCACTTCGTCAAACAGTAATTTCTGCAGTAATAATGATTGAAAATAGAATTTCAATTTAACTGAAGTACCAGTAGATTCACCTGTTCATCGGGGTTTCGAGCAATGCAATAGAGAAACCAACCCATTGCTGTAGCAGTCGTATCGTGACCCTAAACGGAATGGTGCTCTACTATTAGAACATTTTCACATGAACATAAACTGTTCGCGACTGATCGGGTAAAAAAATTATCAAACTCACAGCAAACATGAAAGTATCAACTTCCTCACGAATGTCCTCATCACTAAGCTTATTTTCTCCAGTTTCCGATTCAGAGGTTTGAATCAATAAATCGAGGAAAGCTAATCTCCTCTCTTACCAAATTGTAGATTATTAAAATACAGTAAGAATTCAAAGAGTTTATCGTATTTCGCCGTTATAATTACTTTGTGAATTTTCACTATACTCTTTTTCTTTTATCATGTCAGTTTGATTATTTTTGTAGTTGAGCATCTCCCTGCGGTCTCGAATAACCTGTCAAAAGGTATCCTTTAATGTAATTTGAAAATATCCTACGTTTGATCATTCTTCGTCATAAACCGTCGCAAACTTATGACGCTTATTGAATACCAATTACCTTATTAGTAAAATCGTGCAAGATCTTCACGTGCATTTGATTTTCCCGTCCAATTGATGATAGGTTAAATAAAAAGTCGCTTGACAACCAAGGCCTGAAACCGCGTTCCATAACCAACTGCTTCACTCTGAAAATCAAATTGTTGAAAGTTTGTTTTTATGTTGCGTAAATAATACTTGAATAGTCTATGTAAAATATCGAGTTTTACAATCTTCACTATGAATTTTCTTTTACTACTTTTTTACCTGTCTACCGAACGTAGATAGCTACGATTTTCTTCCCTCTTCCTCACCTGGCGACCCATTGAAGAATCTAGCACAACGCGCAGCAATTGACATAGTAGCGAATACATACGCATTTAACCATAGAAAAAAGAAGTTCCGTATGTAAGAAACTATAACTATATATATACGTAAATGTATATAAATAGCTGTGGACTAACCGCAAATAATATCCAGCGCACACTGAGTTAATATGGTATAAACGTTGACTGTCCCGTTCGTCGAGAGCTGCTCAGTAACGGCCGTTTCCAAGTCATCGAGGAGTTGAAGACTTCGTTCGTTGAAAACATCAAAGAAACTCTCCAGTATCTGGAAGTGGAATGCCGGGGTCAACAGACGACGCCTAGTTCTCCATCGGGCGCCTTTGCATTATGTAAACGGACCAGATTGACCTTTTGACCGACAAAGCTTTTGGGGTTCAATATTATTACCTGTAGTTAAAAACATACAGGCCCCAAGCCATCTGCTGAGGAAAGAGTATTCTTGGCCCTTGGTGAGCAGTTTCTGGCTGGTAAGAATTGGCTGAGCAAATTTAAAAGTTCAAAATTAAAATATTAAACTCTCTGCACACTGCGTTTGCATTTGGATCAAAAGACATCAGTTTGTATCGCTACACAGCATGTAAAGTTGGTAAAGGTGACAGTGCTGTAACCCTGATAAACCCGTTCTACGTCGCCATATACCTCCATCAGTTCCGGCGAGGCAATGCATACGAAATCGCGATTAAAGCCCCCAGCGCGGTAAATGTTTCCGTATTTCGTGACCCATTCGCGATGAACCGTCTGCAAAAATGCTGGAACAAAAAGAATCTAGTTTTCATGTATGTTTCTTTCTCCTTTTAATAAATGCTAAAAGAAATCTCTTACAGACTGGATCCAAATTGACTTGGAGAACGTTGCCGAGAACTGGGATTCCTGGAGGTCCCGGGATGGCGTTAAGGAGTCGAGCGAAACGTGAATTACTCCAATATATCCAGTAAGCAATAAAACTCGATAACAGCACAACCCAAAACGCAGCCCAGTTTAATCCTACCCACTCTAGTCTATAGAGATAATCTATAGAAACTAACATCATGGTGAACGAAACAGCACACGACGGTTGGTCGGCTCACAGTCAACTGAATGCCTTCACCCATCTCTTTTTTACTGGCTACAGAACCTTCCGAGTTGGATACGTGCCGCTTGGCCTCGCGCGATAATAAACTGTGTGTGTATAATGCGACCGCCCAATTGGAAGTAGCGTGGGGAAGAAGAAGAGACTACAACAGTACAGCAAAAACAGGCAGGATACTGCTGAATCGTGCTGCTTTAGAACGGCACGTTCGCACGTAACCAATAGTATCGAGCCAAGGAAACAAAAAAAAACGTGCAACTAAAGAACAAAGCGAATAATCGGTTGTTTAACAACCTACATAATAATTTGCGGTATCATTTCAAATAATGTTACTCTCGACATAACTGATCCGAGACTGTTCCGGACTAAAAATAATGGTATTAGAAGGCTGCTTAATCGTTCATAAAAGCAGATTTAACTCCGAAGATATGCATATTAATTCTAAACGCGATCTACCAAGTCTCAATCAATGTCACGTGGCAAGGATGTCAACAACTCATAACCTCATTCCTCAAGTGCCACAACGGCGCAAGTCAATCCTATTTCCTTTTCCTCTGTGACAGTAGACAGTTTCAGGTAGCTGTTTAGCAGCACCCCCGGCGTCTTGAGTGCGAAGTGTGCAAAACACACATTTAGTCTACAGTCTACACTTACTATAACTATTATACAATTTAATTATAAAGACGTGAATCCTTGTGGTTCGGTTAAAGAATGGATTTCCAAAATCGAGTTGGTGGTAAAACAGGAGGAGGAGGTGTAGCATCATGGTCAGAATCAAATCGAGATCGACGTGAGCGTCTAAGACAATTGGCCCTCGAAACCATCGATCTCAACAAGGACCCATATTTTATGAAAAACCACTTGGGTATTTATTAGCACTCAATTTAAGTCTGAAAATAATTAGGCTAATATATTTCCTTGCTAGGTACCTATGAATGTAAGCTTTGTCTGACACTTCACAACAATGAGGGAAGTTACTTAGCTCACACTCAAGGCAAGAAGCATCAGAGTAACTTGGCTAGACGAGCTGCAAAAGATGCCAAAGATTCTCCTATTCAGGTATGCTAAAAGTGATTCAATATAAAAACAATATCAAAGCTCAAATTTGCCATTTAACAGCCTTCCTTGGAGAAAGCACGTGTAGACATTCGAAAGTTTGTCAAGATTGGCAGACCTGGTTACAGAGTTACTAAGCAACGAGACCCAAACTCTGGTCATCAGAGTATGCTCTTCCAAGTGGATTATCCTGGTAAGTACAGTTCATATGTTCAATACTATTTATAACCTGGGGGAACCATCGACAAAAAATTGTTCTGAATTTACAGAAATTGCTGAAGGAGTTGCACCTCGTCACCGTTTTATGTCAGCTTATGAGCAGCGTATTGAACCACCAGACCGTCGTTGGCAATATCTGTTGTTCGCTGCTGAGCCCTATGAAACAATCTCCTTTAAAGTAATCTGATATCAGTTTTTCAACTCAACATTTTATTAATTAAACTTTGTTTCTGTTTTATAGATTCCTTCTCGGGAGGTAGACAAGAGCGAGGGCAAATTCTGGACTCACTGGAACAAGGATGCCAGGCAATTCTTTCTTCAATTTTCGTTCAAACTGGATGGCCGCAAACCTTCAATGGCTCCTCCCCCACCTCCTCCTGGAATTCCGGCTGGATCTCGTCCTCCAGCCAACTTGCTTCCCCCTCCTCCGCCAGGTGTGATGGCTCATGGAGGGTCCATGGGGGGCATGGCTCCACCACCTCCGTCTCGATACAATTTTATGGGCTAAATTGTTTTTTAAATGTAAACCAATCTTCTTTTCTTACGGAAATTACACAAGGCAAAGACGAATCTTGGTGAGACCAAAAAGTTGTATTTCCGTTGAGTAGATGGCGGCTGCGTATGGAGCAACCAATCTATCGAGTTTTGAGCGAGTTATTCTCTGCGCTACGATTCTCCACACAGCGACGCATTTTGTTCAAGAGAAAAAAACATATCTGATTGCTAAATAATCTGTTGGAAACGGGTCAGCATTGGAAGGCTATCTGAGCCGATCATCTCAAACGCGATAGAAGTTGAGGGTTGCTTTTGTGGGGAGAAGGGTCACTGGCTTTCGGAAGAAAGATTAAGCCAGAGGGTTCAGCTCTTTTCCCGTTAAAAATGATGAAACCTTGTCAGTAAAGAAAGTAGTTGCAAGATAAGAACAAGGTATTTGTGTTGTCCACCTTCACTTTGCCAAGAGGAGTACGCATATAGTAGGGAGAGAGGGTTTTTTTCTCTTTTTTATCACGTCGGCTAATGTTTTTCTAGCCGCTGCACGACCAGAGATGGAGGGAAATGTTGACCGTTCGGCGCCAGTGGACGTCTCTTTGTGCATCTTTCTTATCGGAACCCAAAAAGGGCCTCCCCCATTCATGAACGCGCTAGAGATAAGCCTAAATAGTGCTGAGGGGCGCAGTACGCGGACACACGCCAACTCTCGAGAACAGGATTCAAACATCTCAAGTCAAAGTTGAGACATTGCACAGTTCCGCCCATTCGGAATGAAAACGACCGCTTTACTCTGTTAATCTTTCATACGGTGTATGTAGTATAGTAAAAAAAGGATGATTATTGCACGGCTGGTATTGGCTCCCGCACGATCTTGCATGTGTTCCCCTACTTATACAGATATATATATATACGTACGTACGTATATACTACTATACATATATTTCTATTACGTACTCGCTTGCATATCTTGTGGTGAAAGACGGAATCGTGTTTTCCTCGATGCCCTTGTCACGTATTTAAGAAACTCTACGCCGACCATTTGGGGTAGGGAAATGAAACAACATCACGATTTGTTTGGCTTGAGATAAAAAATGTGCATTTTTACTACCCCCAATGGCTAAGTAGGCCGCTGGTGTACAAGTTGATTGGATTTAAGCCATGCCCGACACATGCCGTACAACGTTCCGCCTTTTCTATGCCTTCGTCTCCACTGTACTATCCGGCCGAAGGATCGAAGGCAAAGTGTTATTTGTCTGAATTGTGTTGGAAGGTTTTTCTCTTTTATCCACGTCGACCTGTCAGAAGTGCCAAAGTCGTCGCTTTTCTGGCCGAATGGCCAAGTTTTACTCTCTGCACGGCTCATCATCGTATACAAGCGATCGAAGGCCGCTTTTTAACGGTCACCACCAGCACCAATGACAACACCGAAAGAGAGAAATAGAAAAGGCTGAAAGCGGATAAGCCGAAAGGATTATTAGAGGTGAGATGGGCCGGTAATTCTCTTCGTTTATCGCGAGAATAATCAATGAGTAGAAAGTCTCTTCTCTCTGTTGTGTGTGTGTGTGTGTGCGCGCGCCCGTTTATATATACACACATATATTTATATATATAAAATACATGTGTATCGGTGATGGGCCGTCTTAAAGGGTCTCCACGTTGCGACGCAAGAGCCAAGGACAGGGGAGGTACACACACAAGTGCAAGGAGCCTGAGCCAGCCGGTGGGAGGAGAGATGAGAGATGAGAGAGAGAGAGGGAGCTTTGAGGCAGCAAAAGGCGGACGCGGCATACAAGTGGCGCTTAGTTTGAAGTCTGCCGCCCGTCACGATACACCGAGGTCGTCCAGTTCCGTATTTAAAAAAAGCGCGCTGAATCCCAGACGGAATGATACCGGAATTTTCTCCCAAATTCCCAGTGTGAAAATAGTGTCGATAAAAAAGAGCGAAAAAAACCATACGGCCGATTTATATATTTTGTTTACAAAATTTGGACTAGTGTTTTCGTATCTTGAATATTTTCTTGGAAGAAGACGATAAAGAAGCGAGGAAAAGATGTCGACTTACGACAACGTGTTTCAACGTCCGACTTCACTCTTCTTCACGTCCAGCAACAAGTTCAATCACAGTAACAACAACAGCAACATGAGCAGCCCCAGCGGAGTCGGTGGCAACATGATGATTAGCGCGGTCAACGGCGTCAACAGTTTGAACATCAATGACGTGTTCTCCGACGAGCAAGAGGACCAAATCGTGCCCGACTGTTCCGTGGCGCCAAAGTTGGACTTGTCGCCGATGAACGAACCGTGGGTCAACGGCGTCGGCGTCGCGTCCAACGACAGCAGCTGTTCTCACGGTTTCCTCACCACCGCCGTCCACCTGAGTCTCCAAGAGGTCAGTTCCATTCATTCCATTCCATTCTTCCTCTCTCTCTCTCTGACTGGCCAGACAAAGTCGTGTTAGCGCCAAAGTAGGTCGTAACCAAGTGCCGTATACACTGCGCTACAGCCATTTCAGTCGAAAGGGAAATAAAAAACGGCGTAAGTCGATGATAATCCTCCCGGGGTCAAAATAAAAATGACGTCGATTCTATTTTGGAATCAAGTCATTCGATACGCTATGTTTGATAAGATTCTCTTTCAAGCGCGTGTTTACTATTTTCTTACTCGTGAAAATTTACGATTGCCCGTCTTTGGACTTGTTCAAAGTTCGGTCGCCCTGTCGAATTGGGAAAAGATAAAACGAACGAAAAAGAGTAGAGCTGCATAGGAGCTGCTAAGAGGAACAGGAACACAACAACAAAAAAAAATTTTCTTCTTATTCTCTTATCTTTTTTTCTCTCTCTCTCTCACTCTCTCGGGGGTTCGTGAAATATATAGCTCAGGCCGGCACCCCCTACGGAGATTATGTTGATATTGCGCGATGAAATGCCTGCTGCTGAAAGAGAGAGAAACTTGTGAGCATGTCCGTTATTTGTTATGTTTGTTTCCGACCCAGTCCAAGTTTTTTCTTCTTTCCTCTTTTTTTTTCCTTCGTGTCTTCGTGGTAGACGAAAGAGAGTGAGGGGGGCTGATCGAATGTCCGAACTCCATGTGCGAGCATGTGCGGGCGTGCGTAATGTCTCGCTCAAGTGCGTTGTGTAGACATTTTGTCGACGGCGCTGTGTGAAATGTTATGACACGAAACTCTTTCGTTCGAGTCATAAACACCCAACGTGCATCAAAAAAGATTTGTTGTTGTTTTGTTTTTTTTCTTCTTCTTCTTTATCCTTTACTTCTTCCCTTATCTGTACGAAAATTTCATCACTTTACAAGTTCCTTTTCCAGGGGAATTTTAAACTTCCAATTCGTAAACTCGTGTTGATCTCGTTTCGTCCGCACACAACGAACCAAACTTGCTATAAATCAAACTCGGATGTTTTTTTCGGAAAAACAAAAAAAAAATAAAAAGAACGGAAAGCTTTTGTATCGCGCGATGGAAAGATTAGCTGGCTTCGTCCAATCAACACGTTTATTATTAATCTCGTTTTTTCATCTTAGCTGCTGCCGTTGCCATCTAAGCAACAAGAATGTGTTTTTGAAAAGGGAACCGCGAAGCGCGCGCGCGCTTGCTCACATATATTAACATTGCCAGACAGAAAAGAAGTGAAAGAGTGCAGGAATGTGTCGGGGTTTTTGTCTCCTTTACTTTTTTATTATTATTATATTTCCATCATTTGAGCGCGAGAGAGAGGAAAAAGAAAAAGAAGAGAAAAGACGCGGAGAGAGAAGAAGCAGACGAAGAGAAAGAGAGAGCGTCGAGTGTTGGTAGTGGTAGTGCTGGTGGTAGCAGGAAAAATCCAATCCGAGGACAAGATGGCCGTGTGTATGACTGGATGAAACGTGAAACGAAGCTATGTGTTGTCTTCATACCCTCGGGTTATATTGCTCTTTTATCGACTCACGCTCTCCCTCCCGAACCGCCACCAATAAACAACACACTACACGACAGAAAATGTAGACGATAGTCGAAGATATAGACGGCGGACCGACGGACTTTGCCTTCTAGCACCGACACAATAGTGACGGTCGGTGAAATCGTTCCAAAAACTTGATCGAGACGAGTTCATTCGAGACGAACGAACGACGACAATGGTAGAAGCCAGGTGAAATTACACTGTTCCCGGTGACCCCGATCGATAGCGCCGTCGTCGCAAGGTGGTAACTCTGTTTGCGCAAAATTCAAGCGCGTTAAATCCAGGAGCCAATGAGCAAATAGAGAGAGAGAAAATATATGAATGTCTATGCAAGTCAACTACTAATGCCGAGCGAGAGCTTCTGCTTCGGCACTCACTCGACACGGCTCCTGAAGTCGCGCGGGGTCGCGCTCGAGTGTTTGAAAATGATGTCAGCACTTCATTGAAAGCGGATAGCTCACTTGTTGGAAGGCGCTGTCTGTCTCGTCCGGGCTGGATTTTTTCGGGGGGCGAAGAGGGACGAGAGCGGATGAGATGAACCATTCAAGAAAGTGACGAAGAGGCGAGAAGAAAAATCCATCAGCGAGGAATAGATCAGTTTCCCATTCACCATTCACTTAGAAATCCATTGAAGACGAAGACAAGATTTTTTCCTTCTTTTCTTTCTTCTTTCACGGGAGGAGGGCGGGGGAGGCGACGTCGTCGAAAATGGGTCAGAATGTTTACACTCATCGAGTGAAGAAGAAGAGAGCCATTTCCGACTGGTGATGAAACGATACCATTATTCATTGACAATGGATCGGATATCCTCCTCCATTGGCTGCTCCCATCGGTTCACACATTGAATCTAATTGAATTGTCTTAATTGGACTCACTTTACAGGGATGTGATTTGGATGCTTACCTTCTCAGCAAACTTGATTGGCCTCAACAGCAACAACAGCATCAGCTACAGCAACAGCAACAACATCAACAACAACCGGTGACGGCAACTGTCGTCCCACCGACGCCCGTCTTGGGACCGATGCTAGACCCGGCTCTGAAGGCACGTCGAGAGAGCGCCTCGCAGATCGACGAGTTTTTCGAAGAGGCCGTGGACGATGGAGGTCGTGGACTACTAATGGGCCTAGCCGAGAGGTTTTCCTCGCTGGCCGAGAGCCGTGACTGGGAAGACATTACCACGAGTCTCAGCAAGATCGATCCGGACAATGCAGAGATGCTGGAACTGGGACAGGCAGGAAACAAGCAACAGACTCTGTCATCGGTGAAAATAGAGCCGAGGGACGAGCCGCATTGCCCCATGGAGAATGGCAATTTCGGCCACAGCGGCGGCAGGTCCGTTCACGCCAATGGAAACAGCAGCAGCGGTGGCAGCAACGATTCGTCCTTTCATCACCATCACCATCCGGCATCGTCGATGTTGGCTCCCACATCGTCGGCCTCGTCCTCCTCCTCCTCATCGTCGGCAATCAACAAAGGATCCCTCAATCATCATTGCATCCAGCGGTTCAACTATTCCAACGGGTTTCTGCCGCCCACGCCGCCCAGCTCCGATCCCGGCTCGCCCAGTCAAGACTCTCCGCAGAGAAACAAACCTCCTCCACCGCCTTACTCCACTCTGCTCGGCCCTCGGACTAAACAGCCGTCATCGTCTTCGTCATCATCATCATCAACAACGTCCTCGTCATCCTCCACCTCCTCATCATCCTCTTCCAGCAGTTCGACACAAGAAACCGACAAACCGCCCACTAGTAATTACTCGCTGGCTTTTAAATTTTCATCCCTAGAGTTGACGACGTTTTCCTAACGATAACAAACACAATTTCTCTCTCGTCTCTTTTTGGCGCAGTCAAGTACAACCGGCGCAATAATCCTGAATTGGAGAAACGTCGGATCCACCACTGTGATTTCCCCGGCTGCACCAAAGTCTACACCAAGAGTTCACACCTGAAAGCTCACCAGCGGATCCACACAGGTTCGTTTCTTCTTCCCCTCTCTACAGTTGAATTTCATTACAGTACGTTACCAGGTGTTTGTGTGGTGGTTGCGCGCGCGCGTATATTTATAACCTCGACTGGTCTTCACATATGGTAATGGGTTAGAAGAGACATGGGAGAGAGTGTCAGTGGCTATCGATCAAGTCCTGGCCCCAAAATGGAAATACTCAATTCATTTCTTTTTTTCTTCGTCGTCTTGGTCGTTTCTCTCTCTGTCTATTTTCTTGTTTGAATTTCGGGTTTTGTTTTTCAAATCTTTGTTTGTTTGCATATTCGTCTGTTCATTGATGGAACTTGCACGCGCTCGACGAGAATCTTTTTGAAAGAAACCTTCTCTCCTCTTTACTACGACTACAAATTATGGCAATAATAATAACGGGATTCTCTGTTGTTGACAGGTGAGAAACCTTACCGCTGCCACTGGCCCGAGTGTCAATGGCGTTTCGCCCGTTCCGACGAGTTGACCCGTCACTATCGGAAACATACGGGCGCCAAACCTTTCCGCTGCAAGGTCTGCGAACGTTGTTTCGCCCGATCCGATCACCTCGCCTTGCACATGAAGCGGCACCTACCCAAAGGCTCCAAGTGTTGAGACAACAAATCCGAGACAAACTATTTTTATACCTACCGATACCAACGAAACTAAAAAAAGGAGACGGTGGAATGAAATAAGACACTGAAACGTTTTTGTTCGAAAAAACGCATTATCTCTACATGGTTATATAATCTATCTCTGCCTGTATTCCTGATGATTCGATTGTGTGTGTGTTTTTTTTATTGTGGTTCATTTTATTTTATTTTTTTCATTCTGGCGTGTTTTACGTCCATACGGCTTTGGCACAAAGACCAACTCAACCAAAACGCGGCGCTAGCCAGTCTCCTCTTATTCTCGCTCTCTCTCTCTCTCTCTATCTGTTAGACTGTATGTCTCGTCTGTTGAATGCATTTTTCGGTTAACAAAACAAAATATTATGCGATACGTCTCTCTGAATTAGCGTGTACAATAATCACCCGATAGATTGTCCTTGTGTGTGCATAACGACGTGTGCGTGTGTTCGATTCCTAGTGTCTCTTTTTCTCTCTCTTTCTCTTTTTTTTTAGCTCTTACTTTGTTGGCATGTATACTCCGTTGGCACGCCATTCCGGTAATCTACCAAACATATGCTGTTTGTTGTGACTGTGTATGTTAGGCTTATAAATGACCCCTATTCTTTTACCTCTACATACATATTCCTAAGAAGAAGAAGAAGCGATTGTGTGTCATAATAACGTCGTCTGGCTCAACTAGTGATGATGCTGTCTTTCTTGTTCTCTCTCTCTCTCTCTCTCTCTTTTTCTCATATCCACTCTCTTCCAATTGCTATCTCTCTCCTAGCTCCTTTCTCTTCAACACTGACGGTTCACTTGCTCCGGCTGCCGCTCTAGCTATACTGATGCTCTTACATGCAGCTACACTACATCCATATATCCATTATGTATGAGGCGACTTGTATTCAAACGAAGGAGAAGGAGATGGCGATATCTTTGTTACACGGGAAACTCTCCTTCGTCTCGTCGACCCTTTCCAGTTGTTGTTGTTGTTGTTGTCGTCGTCGTCGTTGGTGACATCACACACGCACGAAAGATTCTGATCCCTGAGGCTCTTACGATTATCATCATTCGTGTCTATTTCTCTCTCCTGCTAGACTACTCTCTCTCTCTCTCTCTACTCTCTTTTATATACCATCGTCTTCCTTTTCGACTGTCGCTGAAAATATTGAAATGTGCCAATTGTATTCCGTTCGTCGTCTCTTCTCCGACGGAACTCGAAACTGACGTGCCATGTTATATCCTACTCCTTTTCCTTTTCACTCTCACAAAAAAAAAATACGAAAAAAAAAGAAAATATAGAAAAATTCTTTGGAACAAACAATAACACATGTCCTCCTCCGTGTCGCAGCACCTATCGACCCGACACGTAACGCTTTTCTGTTGTCTCATCTCTCGTCACTTGTTCTCTCCACCATCATCTTATTACCCGTTTATTATTATATTTTTTTTGTTCGTACCGCGAATCGCGCGTGTCACCTCCATTCAACTCGTGTCGGCCATCGACAAGAAGAGCGTGGGGGGAATTGAAAAAAAGAAGGAAAATATGAAAAGAAACAACAATAATCATCATAATAAATAAATCACAATAAATAATACCAAATCAACTCTCGACTCGTACGTTTATTATCTCTTGTGTGCGTGCCATACCGGGAATAAGAATGAAAGAAAACTATTATACAATACACGAAAATCATTTGAATAGACCCAAAAAAAAAGAGAGGAGCAAAAATGGCCGTATCACTCTTCTGAAAACTGACGAAAGGTGCGACTCGGGGAAATTTTTTTCTTTTTCCTCGACTCTTTTGCGGCGGCCAGGAATGTTGTAACCATTTCGTTGTCGTTCCATTACATCTTCATCTGGTGGCCAGTCAGCCCCAAGAACAACTCTTAGCCTTTTCTACGAATCAAACACGCGCGTGAATCCCGTCCGATCGAAGAGCGTCAAGCCGAGTCGATAGGAGGATCGCGTGGCTTCTTTCATCATCTTCTTCTTTGCCTTTTCTTCCAACTTCCAAGACAAAACGAAAAAATGAAAAAAAATGAAAAAGGAGAAGAAGAAGAAATCGAGTGGGAGTAGAAAGATGACTGAGGACTCGAATGCCTAGTATGTATGTATGCCTCTCGAGGAGCACGATGAACAGTGTGTGTCTATAATATAAGATATTTCTTTCCTCGTCTTTTGTGGAAATACCCTCAGCTGCATGTCTAATTATTCACAAGAGGCTGTCAAGAGACTTGAATGGGTCGAGGAGAGAGAAAGAGAGGCCAGCGACAAATATTCCGCGCCGGATGCGTGATTGAAAATTCGGCATCGGTAATTTTTGCCAGCGGGATATATGTTCCATCCTATCCATACGGCACTAGACAACCAAAGTCCCGTCTTGTCTTTTTTTTTCTTTTTTGCCTATTTTTTTTTTACTTTATTCAATGGGCCATTGCGGCGTATTGAGATGGAGGCAGCAAAAAAAAATAAAGGGCTCGATTATGCTAATGAATTCGGCCATTGAGGATGCGCATATTGCGCAAGAGAGGTATTCTATAGATCTCCTCCATGACCACACTTAACGTCGATCCCGCCAACCTGTTGGATTTTTTTTTTTGCGTCGTGAAAAAAAAATACCCGACGACGGCGTCGCCTTGAACTTAAACCGCACGCGCATAGACACAAGATGCGCTGAAATAAAACCTGGACGACACCTCAGGGTCGTCATGAGCGTCTCCTTAGTTTTTACAGGTTTTCATTTCTTTTTTTTTTTGTTGAAAATTTTCTGTTTCTTTCGAGTAAAACGAATCGCTTGGCTCGTGTGACTTACTCCCCTCTTTCCTATTTTTCACGGGCGCTCCAGACACACTCGTCTTGTCGACCCATTGGGGCGCTCCTTATCGGAGAGGATGCCGTAAGAGTATATACCGAAAAAGATAAATCCGTAGACGCTTTTCCTACTCTTCTCTCTTTCTCTCTCTGTTTGTGTCGACATAATCCCCGCACAGATTGGCGAGCTGTTGTTGTACACGCCAACCATTTTTGTGTGTGTTAAAATGTTGACGGTTGCTCTTTTTCGTACACACTTCTTATCATCAAATAAAATAAAAAAAGAGATGAAATAGAGGAAAAAGAAAAGTCTTTTTTTAAACGGATTTCCGGCTTCAAAAGAAAATCTGAGGCACCCGGAAAGAAAAGAAAAAAACTCGTGAAAAAGTCATCTCCGGAAGTGTTGTTTCTCGGCGGTATAGCGCGGGGGTGTTGGTTGTATTTCAAAGGCAACAAGAGAGAGAGAGAAGGAAAAGACGAAGGAAAAAAGGATTTGTTTAAAGGGAAATAAAAAAAGACGTCAACGACTACGTAGAAGAGAATCAGTTGATGGTGTCTATGTGATAATGCAGCAGGAAGTAATGTCGTGGCCCAGAAGGGAAGGAGACGGAGACGAAGAAGAAGAAGCTGCTAGTTGGTGGTTGATGGTTATACCATGCCGGTCATTTGCATCGGGTGCGGGACTGCTGTATGGTAAGAGAGAGAGAGAGAGAAAAAAAAATACGTATATACATACCAAGAAGAAGAAGAAGAAGCAGGAAAAAGAAGAAGAAAAAAGAGACGGCGAAGTAGGAAGAGACGAGTTGGCGCTCCAAGGTTAAAAGTTCAAGTCACGCAGCATCGGCAGCAGCAGCAGCAGCTGTATCAGCATCCAGCGGCAGCAGCAACACCAACAATAACAGCGCAAAAGAAACAAAGTGGCCGTTCAAACTCGGTTTCTTGTTGCGATGAGTGAGAGAAACTGTAAGACAGAGCCTTTCCATTGTCTAGTCGTTGGCCTATATCATAAAAAAGGAGTCGATAATGCATAGTCGGTGTCGACTCTGCAATATGAATAGGGACGATGCGGAACTGGTCGTCGCCGTTTTGTTATCGGAGGCCAGTTTGGCCATTTCTTTTATTATGACGATGATTTTCTTGTTGAAAAATAAGAAAAAGAAAACAGAAAAGAAATACGTAGAAATCATCTGTCCTTGATTTTTCTAGCGATTCATCTCTTCATCATGCAGCGCCAAGGTGAGCCGGCAGCAGCCCGTCCCGCACCTCCTTCTCGTGTTCTGCCAACTTTTTGTGTCTGTTTTGTTTTCTGTGTGTGTTTATTTCCATTCTTTCCTCAGAGTCTGCGACACGATTCGCTACACTTGTGCGCCCATTTATTGTCGAACGTTCGCGGAAGGAACGACACTTGTTCGGATTAACGACGACTCTTGTCTGTGCCCGTCGGAGATGTTGAAAAATTGAGCGCAGCGCCCGAGTGTGCTGGCTGGCTGTTGCCTCTCTCATTCATAAAAATAGAACCACGAATCGCCATCTTTCTATTCTTTGCCTCTCTTTCTCTCCTTCTATCTTCTTTTTTTTTTCAAGGATATGCATACATTTTCGAAGAACACGCGAACTGCGCGCGCACAGCACTGCGCCATGGCGAAATGCCTAATCATAAAGAAAAGAAAGGTTTTTTTGAAAGAAGAAGAAGAAGAAGGAAAAAAAAAGGAAATAAAAATAAAAATAAATACCTGTCTGATGTGTTGCTGTGTGTGGCATTCCTTATATCGCCCATTCATTCAGGCCGAGAGAGAGAGAGAGACGCCTTCGGGTTACTCATATATACGCATACACAGCCACACACACTCGCCATCTCATTTGCATCGCCAAATTTAGGCGTGATTTCATCAAGACCCCCCTGGGCATCGGAAGAAGGAGGAGAGAGATAGATGGAGGAAAGAAAGAGAAGAGAGAAAGAGAGAGACAAGGAGATGGTAGAAGACGTAGTAGTAGTGGAAGATAAATAAAGAATAGACTCGAGTCTTTTCCCTTAAATATATAGATAGACGATTTTAAAATTGAAGAGAGGAGAAAAAGGAGGTGTTTTTCTCCGTACTGAAATTTCCGAGTCGTATAGCGCTTGAGGGGCAGCATGTATGGCTGATGATGCTGCTTGTGATGCGCGCTGCCATCAGCCAGCCAGGCAGCCAGGTAGAGACGCGTGCAACCTGTTTGACAACTCTGGAGGAAACCCACCTGGGCCGCAGAGCGCGCGCGGCACCTGTGTCGATTGACAAATCAGACGCGGGCAGCCGAGACGAAATCGAAGAAAATAAGCCGATGTTAGTGTCTAGTATTGCTGGGAGAGAGATAGAGGAGAGAATGTTCTCGGAAAGGAAGAACGAAAGAAGCAAAAGGGAGGTAGAAGAGAATAGACGAGCGGACGAGCCCGTGATCTCTCTCGCGTGCCTGGCCTCAGGGGCACGACATCATCGCACGCAACACACATGCACAGACTTCATAGCGTACCGCACTAAAAACCACTCGCCATTCATCTCCAGCGCGCAAAGGCAAAGAATAAAAAAGAAAAAAATAGGTAAAAGGCCAGGTGTGCAGGACACGGAAATTTCCAATCACATTTTTGACACTGGGCGCTACAATAAAAACTTGGACTATTCCAAATAAAAGAGCCCTTATTCTCTTCTTTATATTTTCGCCACCCCCCAGAAGAAATTCTTCAAACGCGCATTCAAGGGGTTGGTTGTTCTCTTTGACCGCGTGATAAAAATCGACAGCATTCCGGCCATCTCTGTCCGGCATATCATAATTCATTCAGTATTCTTCTTCTTCTTTTTCTCCTTTTTTTATCGCCCGTCGTGAACGAGTCCATCCCGAACTTCATCGACAGAACCCGAACGGAAACCCGACACCTTTTGGAAAAGAAAAGAGTTTATAGATGCGTATATATTTTCCGCAGGTTATGCAATCGCGGGCTCTTGTTGCTATGGTGCACCTCAGTTCATGTGTACATGAGATGGCAGCAGCTCTTTCTTCTTCCAACATCTCTGAGAAAAAAAGGAAAGAAAAAAGAATCTTTTTTTTTTGTGTTGATAATATTCTTTTTCTTGGGTTGTTGTTGCCTGCTCCTCCGGCTTCATCTTCTTCGGATGGGGTTATAGGACGTCCCGCGGCGCCGGGCAAAGCAGCCATAGCTTCAAGCTCCATCTACGGGACTGAAAAGGTGGACAGATAAGAGAAGAAGAAGAGGGAAAGAGCCAATCGCGGCTCTGCAAAGGGAAACTCTAAACGCAGGTTCCTTCATTCATGCTTCAGCCATCCACCTACGATTTCCGGTCACCTCTCTCTCTCTCTCTCTCCCTCCCTCAATGGAAACCTGCCAACCACCCGAAAGATGCGAAGGAAAAAAAAGATCTTTTAAATAAAGATAAAAATTTCCTTTCAGAAGAGGTAAGAAGAAGTAGGAAAAAAAACCATATATCCAATCACGATGAAGCTAGCGCCGTCGAGTTTGCATGATGAGATCATCCCGGGGCTCATGTATGCCCTCCTCCTACTCCTTTTGCCATCCACCTTTCAACCTGAAGAAGAAGAAGAAGAAGAAGAAAACCTCTCCCGTGCGCTCACGCCGCGCTGGCTGGCTCAGCTGGACTGGCTGAAGTAACGGCAGTGCGTGAATCGTGAAAAGCCTTATGCAAATTTTTCCTTGGGTTCCTCCAACAAAGATCGAAAAAAGAAGGGAAACAAAGAGTTGCATCCCGGGCACATATATATACACACGCGCAATAATAAATAAAAACTTTGCCGACATTCAGGCTCAAGTATTAACTGGTTTTAACTGGCGAAAAAAATGGCGAAAAATCATTTTTGTTCTTTCTTTTGGACGGACCATGCCGAAATATTTTTTCTTCTTCTCCGGCGTTATAATCCTGCCGGATGTGTCAATGAATTATTCATGATGTATCGATATAATAGTTTTTTCGAAAAAAAAAGAAAAAAAAAGAAAAGAAAACGACACTCACGCACACTGACTCTTTGGAAAAGAAATAAATGACCCGCCATCTGCGAGCCCATCAAGTACCGCGCGGCTCGGTTATCACCGAGAGTGCGAGAGTGAGGGACAGCGTGATTGTGTGTCCTTATCCAATTCTCTGTTGGCTAGAAAATGTTGTTTTTCTCTCTTAGTTTCTTCCTTTTTTAAAAAATCCTAGTAAAGAGTAGGCGACGATCAGATCCGTCATTACTGTTTAAGTTGTCTTTCGCTTTTTTTTCCTGGTATCCGCCGATGGTCGTTGAGTGCTGTACACGTCGCCGTGTACATTCGGTCGCTTCCACTACGTGACGAGCTCGATTTAGACTTGCAAATGATCCGTCGGCGGTCCGTCGGATTATCAATCAAGCCTTTACAGCAGCAGAAGCCCGAGTAAGTTAGTTGCTGGGCTCCAACTTTGTTGCTATGTTTCTTTAACTCTCTTCTCCTTCTTCTTCTTCTTTCTCCTTTGCCCCCTTTCGGCCACGAGCCTCAGTGAATAATGGCCAACTTGTGCTAATAACTCGACGTGGCATCGGAACTGGTAAGGGCCATTTGTTATCAACATAGAGATACACGAGACGCGGGGAATTTCTTTATCCCTCTTCTTTTTCTTCCTCTTCGTCTTCAGCTTTTCTGTCTGTAATTTTCGCCCGCCCAGCAATTCTGTCCAGTATTGTAATCAGTCAAAAAGGAGATGTGTGTGTGCGCTTACCAATCCCCCGTCGAGACGGAAACCTTGGCAGAGCCAATAGGCCCTCGTCAACTTTGAAGAAAAAAAAGATGTGGCTAGCTAAAGATAGGGGACTGCCGACTTTTAAGGAGCGACAACGCACTAGAGCCTGATGGATGTATGCAAAATAATTGAGATCTCTATAAAAGGTTAATCGGATAAGCGCGTTAGGACACCGGAAGTCGATAGTATAAAAAACAAAAACACAAAAAAGAAAATAACATACACACACACTGACAGACGGGAGTTTAGTCGCTTTTCTTGTTAAAGGGAAAGAAAATGTAGAAATAAAATTTTAAAAAATGGAAAAGAGCTCAGGCTGTAGCCTGGAAACTTGTACGACAACCGTTCGGAATCCAATACCGACAGAGATAAGAACCACGGGCTTCTACGACGAACTGTCGCCCCGATAACAACCAGCAGACGGTAATAAAGTCATCGACATAGACGTTTGACTTGGAGCAAAGGATAATTTTATTGAACAAGCTTATCACATAGAATGACTTGATCAAATCAACCCAACACTATTTTAAGATTAACTGTGTAAGAAAGATTGAATGTACGTAACGTGAAACATAGAACATAACGTAGAGCAACCGGATTACGTAAAGTTTTGGGAGGGTATATTATCTTAGTTGTTTGATTCTTGACTTTACTCAGCAGAAGTTAAGGCAACCAGCGTGAAATGAACTTCTTCGGGATCGACGGCCATCAGTTCGCGGCATACTTTGGCTGCGTCCTACGTACACAGAAGGAAACGACAAGACCAAAGAAAAAGACGAGACGCATTAGGTAAATAAATGAAAATGACAAAAGATAAACACCCGCTAGAGATGGGAAGCGACGACGCCTGTTGATTCAACAGCTACCCGATGTTGACTGAGATTTCTGTCGCTTCTACGGTAAAAGCAATTGACTACACCGAAAGGAATTATTGACGTCTCGTTATTTCCTTCGCCATCAAACAATCTTTAACATTCCAAAACCGGAAGCCACAAAAATCTCTCCAACAGAGGACACGTGAGATTCATATGCGCTAGAGGCTAAAAAAGATGGAGAAGAGGGAGAATACACGCAACTGACACACTCCAGAAGAGAGGAGTGTTTGGCGCATCAAAGCTATAGCCCTGATGAATTTTTAATGATTTTGGTGTGGGTGTCGTATTTTTTTTTCTTTAAAAAAAAACAAGAAAAAAAAAACAACCTTACCTCCAAAAACGTGTCTCGGGTAGTCTTTCCATGTGGAACTGGACGACTCTTGCGGCCATCTATCGACGACCCAGAAGATTCAATGTTAGTACCACATTTAAAAAATTTGGGACGGACATCAACGAATTAATTCTTAAATAACTATGACCACAAACTAACCCAATTCGTAGAGCGAGCCATCTTTCTCGACCAACGCAATGAAGTGCAGGTCGACTTTCTCGTCTCGGCTGGGAGCTTCAGTTTGGCCTCCTTGAGCACTTTCTTCATGAGCAGAGGATAGGCCTACATCAGCTTCTAGTTTCTCAGCTCTTGCATCAGGAGAGAGCTCTTTAGTCTCCTCCAAAAATTTCTTCAAATGACCATCAGACAGCTCAATACTGACCACAGAATCAAATTAACACTTTTCCAGCTTTAACATGGTAAATAATATTATACTTGTCTAAGTTGTTGGCAACAGCGTGAATCAAAGCAATTGTACCGCAAGCATTGCCAACAGTTTGTTTCAAGAAGTAGACACTGGGGGAAACAGATTCCGACTTCTTGTCATTTTCTTGTTGCTTGAAGTAGCTCTCAAACTGGAAAACATTCAGGACTTTATTTATCAGTTGAATGATCTGATAAATATAATATGGCAATCCAAACCTTATCATTGAGAGGGAACAACAAGAGAACAGCCAAGACAGGGCGGGGTACAGTGGCCAATAATTCAGTGTCAAGACCATACACATCATTGATCCTCCACTTGCTTGAAACTCCAACACTTGTAAGAAACTATAGATTACAAAATATCTATTATTACAATATGGTCTTGACATACTCATTATATTAAACAAATTTACCTTGTTCATCACCTGTAAAGGTAAAAGATGGCAATATTAATCAACTGATACAGATATGTAATATAAACACTAATCAAATTACCTCCGGGTTCGACTCAAGGGGGATCCAACGAGCGTTCGACATTTTAATGAAGATGGATTTTGGGTTGATGTAATACTTTACAAAAGACCGAGTCCTTTCTTTCTTGGTGGATCAATCGAGAATGAGACGAAAACTCGACGTAATGAAAGCTTGAAACCAAACGAAAGACGGAAATGGTCAAACCAACGTTTCTCATGCTCCTAAAAACCGTTCGTTGCCATAGAAACGAAAGAAGCCGCAAGTTGTCAACAAGCACGTGTGCATAACTCAAGTATGAAGAATTATGTTTGTTCTTATCACGATAATCCAATTTGAAGAAATACCCATCGAGGAGTCATTAAAATAACTGCTTTCATGGCATTTCTTTACAAAGAAGCCCTTTTAGCCAATTCTGAAAAAAATCTTGCAGTTTTTTTCGAAAAGATGGCGTTGTTATATTATATAACAAACGGCCAAGAGCACCGTGGGAAACCAAATCGTTGGTTTGCTTAGAAAGAAGATTTTCCCGAAAATTCGGCGTTCAAATTAAATTTTACAAGCATCGATTGCTTTGCTTACACGAGAAGTTCAAAGAATAACGGATTAAGATAGCTTACGATTTTAAAAACTGGCGCTCTGTTGCTCACGTGATCTAGCGGTGGTAAATACAACTTGTTAATGGCACATGCCTCACGCAAACGCAAAAATGTTGTTGGATACGGTAAAATATATGCGTTCAAGTGTTACCGAAGAGAAAAAAAAAATATGTGAAAATTTCTCAATCAGACAAAAAATGCCGGTTGCTTTCCGAGTTGCCTACATGAAGACAAGAAGTTTTGACGTATAATTTATCTAGACAGATCCTAGAAAATCAAACGAGCGCACTTGGTTATTCTTATATTTCCTGAACTACTTCCAAGAATAACAAATAATGGCATAGACTAAATAGTAGGGCTGTTTGGGGCACATGTTCTTTGAAATGATTAGCGCTCCGGCATCTCGGTTACCATTTTAGCCTCATAGACAAAGGCGGCCGACTTGAAGCGGATATAAAAATATTACCCAACCAACCCACACACTTATTGTGAAGTTTTGGAGAGTCAAGACCAAAGACGTCATCACCTGAACTACTGAAGTGGATTCTCGGTACGAATATATTGTTTGAGTTTTCTTTCTTTTTTTCGAACCATAATACCGGTTGAATGACGCAAAGAGAGAAAGCGAACAACACAGCCGCGTTGATTGGAGACATCTTCCTACGTATATTGGGCTTGAATCGAAGGAAAACTGTTTGATGAAGTTCTACCACAATTGGCACTACATTACAGTTTTTTGCTGTTCAGTTGATTTTCTACGTTCGGCTGTTGTTCGCTCGTTAGTCATCTTCTTTTATTGCAAAAATGTCTGGAAACTTTTGTGACCGTCTGAGAGGAGAACAAAAACGAGAGGCGAGCTTACAGGCCTTTCCTACTAGAACTTATTGTACCATCGTCCTTTTCACGAGCATTTCTTAACTTGAAAGTCCTTGCGCCATAATCAACTTTCGGTCTCATTCTTCTCCCTTTTCCCCTTGTTGCGCACGTTTCCGGCTGTCCGTCAGTCGGACCAAGCTGATAGCCCAAGTTGAAACACATTCGTCATCAATTAGAGATGATTGAGAGCGAGGCAATAAAGTTGGAGCAGTTACACGGCTAGACGAGTATTTACTCGCCATCACTCGGAAGTTACATATTGATCGCCGGCCGTGTAGCGCAGCACTGAATGAGAACCTTGGGTGGATAAATTCAATGTCAATGGCTCAATGCAGGGGCCGACGGAATCGGTGAGACATTTTACATAACCGGAAGCTTTGGTATTCATACGGCCTACCTAGCCTGTCTCTATTTAGTTCGCTGCTTAGCTTAAATAGTTTCTTATTGTACGTAAGGGTTTTTTGTCGTGATGAGGAAAAAAAAAAAAAACTAGATTTCATATTCAACTACTTGAGCGCCAACCTACCGGAGCGAAAGGTAGAGCCACAAGGAAAAAGTTTCATGGCCCCGTCAAAACTTTTTTTTCATCCTGCTCTGTATTCAAAAAGACGAAAGTTTTAATCAGAATTAAATAATCGATTTAAACAAGAGATAAATAAAAGAAACCCCCGCCCAGCTAACTCGGGGCATTACAAACTTTGGAACGAAACGAGTAAAGCGTATGCCTTTAGCGATGGATCGATAGGGAAGGTACAGCGCTACTACTACTGAGCAGATATTCTTCGTCGCCCCACTGTTGACAAGTCCTGTTGTTGCACTAGATAGAGTGAGCAAGAGCTCTCACTATTCGCTTCTGGGGGGTAGTTGCAACGTCCCATCGCAACTGGAGTGAAATTGAGAGAGGAGATGGACACTTGAGGGTCTCGCAATAAACGGGAGCAATATGCACGAACCTGCATGGTCAGCATGGGGCGAAAGTAATGGGCAAGTTCACGTGATAAAATAAAATGCACGGCCATCAGCTGTCGACTTTTCTCATCCCCCTGATTTCCGGCTCGCATTTTCCTTCTTCCTCATATGAGAATGCTCAACCCATCCAAGTTTTGACGATGACCACTTGAGCTGCATGCAGGGACGAGAGGCCGTCATGTGGAATTCATGCCATTCATCTTCTTGATGTTCGTCCCATCTCAGTTATAAAGCTCTGGGCTATAATAGCTCGGGGTTGTTAGGGCTATCTCTTCGGTGTCGTTCCTCCAACAAAGAGTTATGTTTGTTTCGCATCCATCAGTTAGTAGCTCTTGTTGTTTCCATCAGTCAGCCGTTTAGAAGTCGGATAACGGAGTCGGCAGTATACTAAAAGGTTGAACTCTGCAGTGGAAGCCACTACTGAACTGGTCGTGCTTGGTTCTCATATAATAAGCTTCCGTGATGGATGACAGTCTCGTGACTACTGGCTCTATATATACCGCCGTGCTGGCAGAATAACTAATTTCTTCTTCACCTGTGTTATTCATCTGCGTGTCCGTGGAAAGTCCCGCCGTTTCCATTTAACCTTTGCTTTTTGTTAAACTATGTGACGGGCGTAATTAGTTTTATCAAGTAGAAAGGGAAAATAAGGAAACTTTTTGAACTTTAGAATATCCTTCTGTTATTTCTTTTTATTTGACTCAATTTCCACACGCAACACACTCGACGAAAATTAAGCATATAGTGGGATGTCAAAAGTTCCGAGAAAAAACTATACAGTATTCCATGAAAAGGGCGGAGACGGGCAGATTTTCATTTATTTTTACGTTTTTTAAAATTTTCATTTGTTTTCCACTTTTTTTTTATGACGAGGGTTACATACGCATTCGTCTTATATACATATAAAATAGGTACGGTAGAGTTTGATGATGGTGAACTAAGAATGGAGAGATGACATCAGTATAGTATCGTATGACCAATCACCAGGACGAGAATCCAGAAACTAAAGTGTCTTACGGCAACGCCCGTAAGCTCCTGAACGGCCGCCTGTTGTTCACCTGCTCGTCGTAAAAATAAATAAAGGAAAAGACTATTGTATTCTGCTAAACTCTATTTTTTAGATTTATTTTCGCAAAAGGAAAATAGATTTTAAAAAAACAGGTTTTTCGATTTTATTTGTTGTCTTTCGCAATAAAATATACACTAGTACACACCTTGTATGACGTGAACAGAGACCGAAGCTTGAGATCGGTTGTCTACTGAACAGGTGTAGATCCCAGAATCGCGTGAAGTCGCACGAGCCATGAGGAGCCAGCTGACGGCGTCTCGGTCTTGCCGCTCCGTTTTGACGCTACCAAAGAGATTTATGATTTATACAAGGCCAGCAGCAGCAGCCGTGTGTGAGAAAGTAACACTACCTGACACCACCTCTCTGGGTATCGTGATTGAGAACAGACGAACCGAGCTTCCAGTGTAGTGCGAAATTGTCCCGATCGGCTTGGCGGACTAGGCAGACCAACCGGACTAGAGCTCCACTTTTGAAGACGGCCTCGCTCACCGAGACGTTCCTTTCGTCAACAATAGCCACTGCAGGCCCTGGAAGATTGCAAACTCAGATAGTAGTATATAACACACTTACACAGTTCTTTGATGCAATATGCTCTACTATTGCGCCGTAGGCAACATGTGCTGGATTAAGGGATGCTGTTCGTTGGTCTATATCCGGGATGCATACAATATATTGACGTGTTGAAAGCTTTTCGCCCTCAAGGTAATTTAATCAATACTACACCAAGAGCCAGCCGCCGCCGACGCTCTATTGTAATACACTCGAAGTTGTCGACAAGCTTCGGTTGCATCTTTGAGCTAGATCAGAGAAACTTTCTTGTAATGGAAAATCCGTTCGAAGACGACGGGAGACGGCGACGACGGGGAAACTTTCAAGAAGCCAATCACCTTAGTAGTATCCTACCTGACATTACAGATTTGACAACAGCGGTGCTCTTCGCTAGGAAGTTTCCCGTTTTGGCTGTGCTTTATAACTTTGTTTCACCGCGACACATCGAGCCTACACCGTAAGACATAAGCGCCGAGCCGCTTCGGCTTGCCGTCAAAGGGTAATAGAACGTCGCTGGCTTTTTTCAAATTGGGTACCCTTTTCGCTCCCGCGGGAACAAACTCCTCTCCCGATATACTACCCTTCCGTGCGCAATCAATGCACAAATCCTTTCCATAATATTGCCGTTTCCCCAGTGCTGTTTCTATCTACAGATCAAAAGGTATAGAGTGCTGCTTGCACACCGCGACGTCGTCGCATTTGGTCTTTGGATGGGTTTCAAGTAACTTTGGTCAGTAAAAGATCATCTGTTTCCCGGTAATGTAGATTTTAAAGTTTGATTTGCCTTGTTCATTTTTAATCTTGGCTATTTGCAGTCTAGCCCTTTCGTCGAATGAGATATTCAGTTTGACCTCGGTACATGACTTATGAACCTTCCTCGTACTTGGCTTGTACCTGTCGTCCTATACTTTTAGTATATGCTGACAATCGGCTTGTATCACGACGGGCGCCGTGATCTGCGTATTCATGAGAACGCCTACGTTCAATCTCGTGCATATGCCTATATACAAGGAACCGACAAGTGCGGTAGGGTGGTTTAAGAGCTCTGTTTGCGGCGTTCTCCCCTTCTTTTTGTGGGGGACCCCGAAATCTTATTACATCCGCTCCTTTGTGATCTTCACCACACAAACGACTACCACATCAGCATCTTCGCCAAACTCTCCTCCTCCTACTGCTGCTGCTGCTGCTTTGTATAATAGTACTTTATAACCTAGCTTTCGACAAGTTGAGGGATCAGTTCCATTTTGTGGGCTGGAATGAGGTGGCAAGTAGTGTGCAGTCGCAATGTAGACACTTTCCCTGGAAAGGCAAACATTCAGCCGCGCCCGAGCGACTCGGCGCGAGCTGTTACATACATTATTATAGGGTCGTCTTGATAATAACTGTCGGAGGGAGAGTCAACGGCTCTGTTTGTTTGTTGTCAAACCGAGTGTGTAAATACGCGTATACTCGAGCAGTTGATACTGCTGCTACGTCCTCTGAGGATCGTAGGGGGAAAAGAAAACTTTGTCGTGACTAAGACTCCCGCAGACGTCAACAGTGACGAAAGCAGCGACAAGTTCACTTACAGTAACAATCCAAGTCAAACTTAAGTTACGACCATCAAGTAATATGAATGGCGAATTGGATTGCAATATTCTAATCAATAAAGAGTATAGAAATTGATGTGTAATAAACCCACCTTGAACATGAAGGTAGACAAAGAGACCGATGGGTGGGTGGGTATTGACTTGACACTGATAACAGCCGGCGTCGTGAAGCTCAACCGGCGATATCTGCAGCGTCCAGTTGCCGGGGTAACGCCACGCGATGGCTAACCGATTGTCATTGGAATACGTTCCGTTGCCCACAGTCAGTAGTTGGACGCTGTCCTCAGAATGTTTCATCCAAGAAACCTGTTTTTATTGATCATGGAAATTAAGATGAGGAGTCTGATCCCTGTTAGACTTGACTACGGGCCAACAAAAGCCGCGTTTCGACGACATGATTATCATTTACTATGGGTGGGATTTTCTCGGAAGCCAAAAGCGCGGCAGCCGCGTCAACGTCCGTGAGTGCGGTCGAGTCACGGTCGATCTAATACAACACAACAGTCGGGGACCCATTTGTCTCGCGAGGTGCGAGGTCATAACGGCTTTCTCGAGTGGTTTATACACAAGGCTACCAATCGCTGAGGCAACTTGTAAAGGCCAGGACAAAGCTTAATAGAAAGAAGCAAGAGAACACCAAGAAAATAAAGAAGCGACATCTTTAATTCGCGGTCCATTACGTCTCTAGCCCTCTGCCGGCCTCGGGGTTCCTGATGCGAGAGCAATCCCTGGACGAATCGAAGCCACCACAGGATAGGAGAGGAAATAGGAAAGAATACCACAGCAACGTCGAAAGAAATGGAGGGGGGGGGGGGGCTAGTATCATTAAAGGAAGCAAAGTTCCGGCTCTCATCCCCAAGGAATCGCATCTGGAACAGGCGGCGGTGGCATTTCTAGTGCTCGTCCTCGTCGTCGGGAAAGTTTCGATTCCCTTTTGTTGCGCACCTTTTGTTGGCGAGCTCTTGATGAGGCTCTTTGACCATCTCGTTTGCGTTAGGGAGGAGGAGGAGGGCGAATGTGATTTGTCGTCGAGATTCCGTCTCAGAACAGGACCGAGATGACTTCTTGGCCTATCGTCGGTGGATTTATGGCTGGCATTTTGCTCGGAAGTTACTACGCACAGCCGAATGTCTGAGGGCCAAGTTTGGGGCCTAGTGAAGTTGATGTATAAATTAGGCATGCTAGTGAGTAGTATGAGCTTACTGTTTTGTTGCCTAGTTGTCTAACAGGACAGGGCAAGTTGGCGATGCCACCGTAAGGCAAGCTCATTCTCACTGTGACGTGATGGTTCGTTGACGAAATGCCATAGGGAGGCAGCCTCATCTCCAAACGCAGAGGTTCTAACTCGGGTAATGCCGCTTGTTGGCGATGATGATGGTGGTGATGATGTTGCCCACCCGTCCGATAATTCAGCCATTCTGCGTCCAGCTCTAGAAATTCGCCCTGCCAGCAGGTACCTTCCTTAGATTTCTCCTCTTCTTCGCTCCAAACTAACAGAAATATAAAAGCACGTTGTCATTTCTCTTTTGCAAAATTAACGATTATTACACAATAGATACTTAAGCCTTAAATAAGTTATTATTAATCCTTCAAAAACATCTAAGAACCTTAGAATCCGAATATAAACTATCATACCGTCTACCAGTGCAGATTAGGGCAATCACTTATTACAAGAAAATTCAAAGTACAGGAGTACTGCAATCCTTTATAAAATACTGATGTGTCATAATTAACAGGAAATTGCTCTTGCGAAAAAGAGAGAGAGGTTTCACTGTTGTTGATTTACCAGGGAATTCAAATGATTCGTCATCCTTGAAAACTTTGCCCCAGCGCTCGGAGGAAATGAGACAATTGGGCATCGTGTGAACTCGACAGCCACGAAACGCCGCCGTGTCGGCCCCACCGACGAACTTTAGGTGTTCATTGGGGTCCAAGTGATATTGTACGGCAAGAGTAGGGTTGTCACGACTTTGGCCGGTCACTTTATGTATATACCTTAGTAGATGTAGTACTCGGTAGTTCCTGTCATGCGTCGCCGATACTACTACGTATAGTACTTGATAGACCCGTCTCTGACTGACAAAGTAGTAAGTAAGTCGCATGACACTCCCATTGGCTGTTACGTACTTCCTCCATGTTGACGTGACCGACAGTTGCACATGTACGTCTAAGAGTATATCTTTCAAAGTTTCAGCCCTCTCTCGTCGGCCAACGGGTTTTCTTAAAGTAGCAAGTAGTCCAGCAAAAATGAAAGTTTTTTTTTAAATAGAAAGACGCTGTGGAAAAACTTAAGTTGTGGCCTACTACCGCCTACTCCTCGTTACAAGTTTCGTCGGGAAAATGTTCTTGGCCCCTGTCTTTCTTCATCCTTTGAAAAATTCTTTTCTAATAATCTGTTGTGTTTCACTTTTCATCGTCTTTTCATTCTTGATAAATTAAAGGAAATTTCTTGGCGATTGACGTGCAAGGTGTGCGTATAGTATAACTACTCCTACTACTCTCTGCGGCAAGCTTTCGGCATCTATAGGCACTCTTGGCATTCTCTTGGGAATCCGTCTCCGGAGAGACGGAGAGGAGGCGCTCGCCGTGTGCCCATTAGGAACGCTTCGAATGGGCCTGTAATTACATCACAAGTAGAAGGCCATGACGTTGGAGACTAGAGAAACGAGTAGACGAGTAGCCACGGTTTCCCAAGACGAAAGAGTTGTAGGTTTCCTTTTCATATCTGCAAATACTTAACAATTTTATCAAAGAACGAGACGGGGGTATAGACGTACGCGGCGAACCCAACTTCCAAGTGTCGGCTCCGTAAATAAGTAATCATTTGCCAGATATTTCATCCCGTCTTGTTCTCTCGTGCCGCTTGCATGGCCCAGTCTGGAGCAAGTCAAGTCTAGTGATTGAAACTTGAGCTGCCAAATGCAGGCCGTTATTGCCGAATCCAATTTACTCCTCTTTCTTTCTTTTCTCGCTTCTCATCGTCTCATCACGTGTCTATTAATAGATGAGATTTCGAACTTGGCGCCCTACAAAGTCTCGTCAAGTTTGGCAAAGTCACTGTTTTCGAACTTTTGCCGCCGTCGATCCGTCAATCGATTTCACTTGCTGATGGCGGGCGCTGTAAGTCGCGTAAAAAGACTATTTGAAGAGACGTTGGCCGTCAATAATGGCTGGGTCCGCCGTCGCGACTCTTTTGCTCCTGCTTGTGTGCCCCTACCCACGTTTTGTATATTTCATTATTTATCGTTTCCATGTCTCTCTGCTGTGTGTGCTGCCCAGTAGACCCAATAGTCTGTCCCGGCTCTCTCTCTCTCTCTCTCTTTCGGCTTTATCGATCCGTCGCCTGAAACAACGACTGGAATGATACAACCGCCGCCGTGCCTCATTCCTTTTCCTTTTCTTACAACTAGCCTATACTGTGCTCTCTAACTCCCTTTCCATTACTTTGTTAGTAGTAACAAATAGTTCCTGTTTCACGCGTTACCTATTCCCCAAATATCTTCTGTGTTCGCAGCCGCAGCACGTCTCTATGTACCCGGAAAACGCTTCTCTGATGGAAGAAGACCATCAGTCGTTATGTATTACGATTTCATTGGATTCAAATGACAATGCAGAGAGCACGCCATTCCGTTTCGATCGAGCGGAAATGAATAGCAGAGAGAGAGAGAGAGTCACCAGGATCTTTTGAGAAATGAAAAACGGAATCGGTCTTGGCGCCGTGGAATGATGATTCAAATGGTTCCCTTTATTGTGTTAAACTTGGCTGCCGAGAGAGAGAGAAATGCGGAGCTTTATTTTTTTTATTGAATCGTCCTCCCCTCATTGTCTCTTTCTTCGTCCATTCCAGCTGATTTCTAACCCGATCGTCGACTCGGTGGTTTCCTTTTTTTCTTGGCTCAATATATATATCAATGCCGAAAACTTGAGCTCACAGAAAGAAAGAAAAAAAGGAGAAAAACGTAATAAACTAAACTAGAGCATGTGTGTGTCACGTCGGAAAAGGCCGGGCAGGCGGGCAGGGCCATCCATTTTCGAACCTCGCACCAAAAGTCCCGGACGACCCCCCTCTCTCTTCTCCAGTAGTTGCGGTTGTTCTCGGTTTCTCTCTCTCTTTGCCCTCTAGCTCGTTTCGGCGAGGTCCAAGAAAGATGTGGCCACAACCCAAGTGTGCTGACGTCACCGTTGGCTGACATCAAGAGAATAAGAGAGAGGGAAAAAGCCCCAGAAAGGGACAATAAAGCCGGTTGCCGGACTTTTTGATTCTCTCACGTCTTGTGTGCGCGTCGTCGACGACGACATTATCTAACGTCACGGTCGATTCTTCAACACCTATTCCGCACTCATTTCTTCTTCTGCTGCTGCTGGCGGGATCCCGACGGGGCACCCGGAGAAGCGTCCAGCACCGTCTCTCAATCCCCTCCGCAGTCACGCACGTTAGAAAAGCCGCCCATCACATGGAACTCGCTGCTGCCGCTGCGACTGGTGTCGTCTTTTGAGAGAGAGAGCGCGAAAGGAGAGACGAAGGATTTCATCTCTATTTATGTTCCCTTTTCTCCGTCTTATCCGATCCTTTGATCTCTTCTCTTTTTCAATGAGCTGGAGGCGTCCCGAGCTCTTTCTCTCGCGAGCTTCTTGTTTTTGTTTGCTTCTCAGGCGTGAAAGGGCGAGTCGTTGCTGACATTGGAACATTTCCCACCAAATAGAAAAGAGCAGTGTACAACCAGGAGATCGTTTCGCAAAAGTTTTCGAGACAACTTGCCGCCTTTTTTCTGTCAGATATTCCAAGTCCTCCTACTACGCCGCTCCGTACGGTTCCGGTCCGTTGCGTCCAGCTCAATAAAGATGAACCGAAGATGGCGGGCTAGAGCCGGCTCAGGATTTTATAGAGCCGAATCTCGAAACATATGGCCAAATAATACGCGAAACGCGTATTAGACCTTACCTCTCTTCAAAAATGGAACGCCCCAAAAAAGAAAAAAGAAAAAATCCTCAATACAAAACTTTGTTTACTCGTCACTGTGTGCTAGGTACGTGACATCCAATACTCGCGCTATCGACCGACTGTCCGCACTTTTTTCCACCTTTTTTTTTTTTATTAAAAAGAAAAGAGCGACCCTTGGGCGAGAGACAATAAAAAAAGAAAAGAAGAATAGGGCGAGTTGGTTGAATTGTCGACCTCTCGGCTCCCTCCGCAACAGCCAACTTGCGAGCGAAAGTGAAGTCGTCGAGATCGACCACCGGCAGCAGCAGACGCCAGTAGCGCAAACCAAGGCCAATTTTCTCTGCTGTTGATTGAATAGACTCTCTGGGTGGTGGGTATAGATGCGCCGGCCGAGGAAAAGTTGCCTGTATGGCCGCCAACGGATAGAATCAAACGAATCAACGGTATGGCATAACCTCTTTGACTCACTTTGCAGCGGCCGTTGGATAGGAGTTGACTCCTTCAACGATCAAAAGCCAATGCACTTAACAAGGTATCTACGATTATACGTATCGGTAGAAAGGACTTTCAGAAAGTTGTTTCGCTATTTACTCCCACGTAGTAGGCCGCCTTAAACTAAAGATGTGGGGGCATCCACCATGTCGCGAATGGCAGCGATTGATTAAAGTACTTCGTGGAAACTCTACACAGGAGGAGACCCGCTGTCGTCGCTGATTCTCGAAAAAAAGGATTGGGGGCACCTGTGGCCGTTGTTCGCGCGGTAGTCTCCAATAGTTATCTTATCTGTAACAGTCAAGCTAGATGCCGAGTTGGGAATGTTGCCAGGAGGTGATTGAACTCGCGTTGCCGTTTGAATAATGAGCTACCGCCAGTCTGGAGACAGTCGGACTTGATCTTAGCGACCGAGTTATGAAAGGGCAACTACTACTACTACGACCCAACAAACATGAAGGATAAAACTAGATGTTTCTCTGCTCGCTTTTGCCCAATCGCATATTCACGAGACAAAGCCTGCGGTTTTGCTCGTTTTGCTCTGAATGTTTTTCTCATTTTGGCAGGACGGCACGAGGCATCGCGATCCCATTCAACACTGCGGTGGCACTTACACGAACGGCCGCCAAAACTAGACTAGGATCAGCGTGTACAACATCATTTACCGGTAAAAGGATCTCAAATAAATGGCGAGATAAAAGGGAATAAATAAAGCCAGAGAGAGAGAGAGAAAAAACGAAGGACGAAGAACTCCCAGACGTCCTACTATCCTATATATATAAGTTGTATCGTCGCGCAATCATCAAGCCCTTTGATCTGGAAGCATGCGGATGTGAAGGGCGTACAAGGACTCTCTGATTTGGTCAAAGAGGTATGGTGGCACGGCACGAGGCGTATCTATCGTAGCTACTATAGTAGCTAGTAGTCCCGTCTACACTACAAACACTATCTGTTTTACTATTTTATTTGGCTGCTGATGCTGCCGCTGTTGACTACTTACCGTCTGTATTGCCGGACTCGAAGGCGACACCAAGCCGGACGTGATGGAAGAAGAGGCAAAACAAGGCCAGCTGGCGATAGAGTGCGAACAGCGACCATCTTTCGCTCGGAACGGGCATAACGTCAAGTCGTTGGGACACGTCGAACGCCTACAACAGCAATTGTTTTTCCACTGTGACAAAGAGACCAAAGTTAAGATACTTCTCTTCTTCTTTTTTTTTCTTGTTTTGTTTATTTATTTTTGTATTTTTTTCAAGAAACACTTCCAAGTCCTAGGTCTACAAAGGGTTCACAATAAGTTTATTGCGAAGCGTTTGACAATTTTTTGAGGAAAAGTTTTCATTCCCTGAAGGCAAAGCAAATGCACTAATGTTACAGTCTTGTCGATCCGCGCTACTTTGTAGGAACCGTTCCGAGTGGAAAGTAACTCACCGACTGCGTGACAGTGAACGTTTGTGCCAAAGTTGTTGGACGAGTTGAACGCTGGCGACTACTACAACTACTTTGGAAAATCTTCTGTATAATTGAACTACGTATCTATCGCGTAACGTATTAATGAGGAGACGACTGCTGTTGCTGCTGCTGCCCGGATGCTGAAGGAGTTAACAAATCGAGCTGACAACGGAGGAGATAATGTTGGTCGTCCATCTCCTCCTTACATACAAATGGATGACACCGAGAAGGGCGGCACCAGTTCCCAACAGGGGCAGCGCGATCACTTTATCGAATAACGACCGTATGGTGTTTCTATAGCGGGAGAAATAGAGATGACAACCGTTCCTGCCGGACGACGGAACACTACTGGAGTAATCCCGTTCCTGCGCCGGGCGGTTAAAGGGGGGAGGTAGGTGGGCATGCTGGGTTCAGTCTCCTTACTATATACACAACTAGATTTTTAGAGAGGACCGTCGCGAGGGCTGTCGTGTCTATCCGCATCATCGATATGTTAGCGTACGGCATCCAACAGATCGTTTTCACCGGGTCCATTATCACGGGGGCCGTCGTCCGCCTCGTCTCACCTCGTCTTTGATACCCAGGGCCGAAGCTCGAGCCCCACAGCAAAAGCACAACGAACCAGAATGATTTATCGCGAGTCTATCGCATTCCGGATCATAAAACAGTACGCAGTTTCCGTTCTCTCTCTTTCTTTGGGGTCTTTGCACACTTTCTCTCTCTCTCGGCGCGCGCTAACTCCCTCGTGCCTTTCAGCGTGATATTGATCGTCAAATGGTCGGGAGTGGGTGGAAGATGTATAGAAGAAGAAGAAAAAAGAAGGGGGTTAAATGTGAACAGAGAGGGGGGGTTGAATAGAGTTGACTGAATGATTTAAGTCGGGCTCAACTGCCGGTGTTGTTGACATCTGGAAAAAAACGGCCCACATTGTCGCTTTTCTTGATTGGCGATGAGAAAACTCTGATCCGGCAGCTATTCGCCGAAACGGGAAAATGGCTCTGTCGCGGCCGTTGCGCGTCCTCCTCCTATCAGCAGTCTCACAAAAGAAACGTCAGCGGTACATATAACACGTTAGCGGATCTTGGAGGGTCCTCGCTTCTTCTTTTCAATGCGCTACCATCGCCAGACAATCACTTGCGGAAATTTGATTTCTCACTAGATCGCGAACTACTAGCAAAGGTTGTATTACATTCACTGGAGCGGTTAGTGTCTTTTGATAAATTTTGATGAGACTGGCCATCGGCCTCTCTTTCTTTTTGGGGGGACGATATTCTAGTGTGGAGAAGTAGCTAGCCAGCGTACGTATAGGCATGACAATAATGAGTGTCCCTAACTGTTTTATATCTGCCGCGTCTCTTTTGTTCCATTACAAGAGTCGATTGAATAGATTCTCGGGATCTCGTTTGCTACATCATCGTACGATCAAAGCTTCGAGGCCGATACAAACAAAAGCCTCGAGGGGCTTTGTTGCCCATCATTCCTGCGGATCGGTCCCGTCCGTCTAGTCGACAGAGGCGGAATCTCAATGGCAATAAAAAAAAAGGAAGAAGAAGAAAAAAGAAAAAGAGAGAGAGACATGTTTACCATAGACGACTCACCCTACATTCCAGGCGCTAAGCAAACTCGTCCTTTGTAGTCACTGCTGGTTGGCTCTCTCGTTAATTTGTTAAAAACACTCCAAACGGAAGACTCCCGTTTCTTTTTCGAGTTTGTGATGAACCAATTAGGAATAGGGAAGGAAATAGGGAGAACAGCTCATCATCGTGACAAGACGATGAGGAAGACGACGATCGATCTTGATTAGCCGCTCCAAGAGACAGGCCGATGCAGGAGATGCATCGGACCGTTGGTGCATCGCATTGGTGGGCCTACTGAGCATCACTGTACTTAACTGACAATGGTTTTCCCTACAATTCCGCCAATCTCTCTCTCTCTCTCTCTCTTTCTAGTTTCTACGGCAAGGAAGAATCGAAAGCCGTGTGATTGTTCATTGTAGTCGCTGTTTGCGGTCGATGCATTGGCCCATAAACAACACGGAAACCCTCTTTTTGTTAAAATAACATTCGTCATCTCCTTGATGGAGGTTAGAGCTATCGATCGCTGCAGAAATGTGATCCGCCGAAATATATATATATATATATATATCCCGCAGAGAGAATGTTGAAGCTTTGTTGTGCCCTGGTTCAATATCTTCAATTGATCGCCTTCCGGCGGGTTCAGGCCAGGGAAAACCCGACTCGTCTTTATTGACTTTCGATGGAAAAGACGGGCAGAAAGAAAAAAAAGAAAATAAAATCCCTAGAAATAAACAAGGTTTTTGTTCTTACGTATAGGCATCTTTCCCTTTTCTTTCTTCTTCTTACCTCCATCCGCTTATTTTTCCTTGTTTAAAACATACCAGGTTGTTGTGTCTGCTTATTTTTCTTCTAACAAAGTCAATTGCGCCTAAAGAAAGAAGCGAACAGCGCAGTCAACCGGACAATCAAAAAAAAATAAAAATAAAAATTCCGCCTTGCCTTACGCCATTACCGTTCTTCTAGACTTTACCAGCATCATTATATCCTCGTCGGCGGTATAATGCAAGATGCTCGAGATGAGAATAAAATCTCTCTCCAAAAAGGATAAAAGGAAAAAGACCTTTGACGGTCCCGCCGGCAATAACCCAGCACGTGCGGAGTAGATGGTGCAGCTAGCAGAGAGCGGGCCTGGTAACCGCCAGCGCATCTCTCCTACCCCCGCACAAACACTGTATGGATTTGAGCTCCTGTTGCTGTATTTAATAAAAATATAGGTTTCCCTTTAAATTGGGAAGGAAAAAAAGAGGAGGAAAGACGGCGGCTGAGACGACAAGCGGAACTAGCGATCACGGATCCAAAGAAGAAGAAGAAGAGTCGATGATGCGACGGAGGAGGAAAGCGAGACGATCCCTTGCTCTTTCCTGTCAATATTTATGCATCGATTTTCAGCTCAAGTGAATCGGCTGAAATGAATGCTAAAAAGATGTTTGGAAGAGGGAAGCAGCCAAAAATAAAAAATAAAAAACAACCTCAATCCGCCATGGACTATTGAGTTTAACCCCCGAAAATGGAGATGGATCTTTCTTTTCTTTTTCTATTTTTTTTTATTCGGAGAGGGGGGGGATATTGAATGTTGTTTTGTCAACAAGATTCGTTCTTTTGTTTAGCTATGCCCGATTTTCCGGGGGAAAAAACGAAGCTCCGTCTTGTTGTCGTTTGCTGTTACAAGTGGGAGCTCGAAAGATCAAGATACGTCCGTGACATTTGGCTCAATTCTTTTTTTTATGTTTAGACATATAGATATTTTTGGGTGAAAAAGATATTATGACCCAGTCTTAGTGTGTCATTTTTTTATAGTCGACCCTATGGTCTCGGTCTCTTTAACATATAAGATGATCGTGTGGGTGGCAACGTGATTACCTATAGTAGTACCGTGTAGCGGTTTGGTCAACCGTGAGAACCCGAAAAAAGAACGACGCAGTAGCGGCCAATCCAATTTTTAAGATGCAAGTTGTACGTGACATCGTCAAGAGACCGCGCAGAAGGCAGAAGAGAACGACAACCATCAATACCAGAAGCATTTCGGGAGTCTCTTAGCGCGCCTCATTAATTGATTGTAAAACTCTTTGAAGAGGCTATTAGCTCCCCCGGTGGATTTCCGGGAAAAGGCTCATCGTCTTCGTAGATCCTTTTACTTCTCCTCTTTCATTCCTGACTTAATAACGTTTGATATCGAGATGGTGTGCAGCGCAGCCAAAAGATCTGAGAGAGCGGGACACGAAAACTTTCGGTATCGTCATCAGTTCCGGCTTCTAGAATCACCATCGTATTGCATTTAAATATTTTTATTTGATTTCTTTTTTCTTTTCTTTTGGTTCCTCCACCCGCGGTCTTTCGCTTTCCTTCGCCTTGTCATTCAAATGGAATCCCGATTGAAAGGAATAATAAATAAGGGAACTCGGCAGCTGAAATGGAGTGAAAATCGTTATTCGGCTGCCGAAATTCCGGTTTAGTTATAATATAAGAAAGGCGAACGAAAATGTCAACGGAAAGCTGTGAATGAAAGCTGAAATTCTTCGACTTCCGCTTGATTTGCTCCAACTTTCTCTTTTCCTACCATTCCGTCATCTTATTTTTCTTTTCACACGGCAAAAAAATACTTGAGCAAGTTCATTATCGGTCGCCATTCAACTTCATTATTAGTTTCTGTCGCGTTGTTATATTGCATCTTGAAAAAAAAAAGTTAACTCCAAAGTTAACTAAAATAGCGTCAATCTTGGCACATAATGCGCCTCGGACATCAAGGACTTTCGACATTTTGAAAGGAAAACGAAAAAAAAAAATTTTTGCCCAACTTTTGCGACGTACACGTACGTAGGCGCCGCAAGTTCCCTGGCACGTGTAGTGTGCCATTGTAGTTTTGGAACGCTGCGCAAGACAAAGAGTCAAAGAAAAGTACAAAGAACTTGGGGAAGAAACTATTTGTGTATATAGACGTCCCTATTCTGAAGGGACGGATCGATCCTCAAGTCGGGCTAGCCGGTGATTTACGATAAAAAAGAAAGAGATGAAAGAGAGAAAAAAAAAAAAAATCAAAAGAAAAACTTGTTGATCAAACAAGGTCCCCCGCATTCTGCCGCCCAAAGTCAAAGCTCCTCCGAACGTTATTACACGTCCGTTCATCGAATGACAAACTTTCTGATCGACCGGACTGGCCTTGATGCCTCGTGTGGGGGTCACTTGGGTACGGTATTGTCATCGCGGGCCGAGCTGTCGTTAATGCGCCCGGCCGAATCAATCTAGCGACGCGCTTTAAATTCTTTGGCGCGTGACGACTGGCAGTGGCAGCATACTTGACGAGACTGTGCACGCTATGCCCTCTCTTTCATTCTCCTTCTTTTTTTCAATCTCTTGACGCGCCCAAATACCGTCATTCCCGGCTGTTAATGTCCGTTATAACGACTTATGGATGCCGGGACTTAAGGGCGGCGGCCGGTGAATTGAATTCCACCGAATCGAATATCGAATGGATACGAAATTTTCAGGCCCTGATTTGCATGTTCTCTCACGCCAGGGCTACGCGACTGACCTGATTACGGCGGCACGACAGGCCTCATACCGCGAGAGTAACATCAGCAATCACGTTGCTCACCTCGCGCATACGTCGGGTTGACCAAACTTCTCCCACCCGCCAATTTCAAAAATGGGAGAAACTAAAAAGAAGAAAAAGAAGCGCGCCGCCTGCTACCTACCCATTTCAGAAAACTGTATATAGGTAATTTTCCGAATGTTGTTGTATCATTTTATTGGCGGATGACTTGTACGCGTGTACTGCGAAATGAGAGCAGAATTTCCCGTCTCACCTCAGCGAAACTAACGAGCTCCCATTCACGCTATTCAACCGCCTTATGGTGGATATTATAATCCCCCCAATTTCTTCTTCTTCTACACTCCACCCCAGATAAATAAAGAGAGAGAGAGAGAGACTCGAGGCACACTTTGGCCTCGAACGTATTGATATCTCCGGAGAGATTGTCTATAGCTAGGAATTCTTCAAACAACTACGGTAGGCCAACGTTTAGGGTGCCATGTATCATCAGGGGGTTGAAATCTTCAAGGAAGAAGGACAAGACTATATAGCACACAGGATTACGGCAGAGTGATAGGACGAGTGATGTATGTCTCCTGGCTTTTAAAAAGAAAAAAGAGAGAACGAAAGAAGAGAAAGCAAAGTGTTATCAGTGCAAATGGTGGCGGGGGTTGTTGCTGGTTGAAACACAACCGGCGGAGACGAGACGTTGCTGAGTGCTGCTTCTGCTGCCAGAGGAGAAAAGAGGCGAAAAGAGGAGCGTTGGCCTACATTCACGGGGCTCGTTATAATACGTCTATAGCGTTTTCTTCGACCCAGTGAGAGAGAGAGTTTGATGGAGAAAGCGTTGACCTCGTTACCGGAGCTGCGGACCTGTTTTCGTTTTGTTTTCTTTCTTTCTTCTTCTTCTTCTTCTTCTGCTTATTCCCTTTTTTTATTTTCTCCCACCTTCTTTCTCTCCTTTTCTTACCACTCTGTGGTTGTGCCCGGTGCTAGTAGACAGAGAGAAAAAAGAGAACTTTGCTTACATATCCACGAGGCTCCCTCTCTTATTTTCTCCCTCTCTCTCTCTCTCTCTCCCGTTTCTCTCTTCCATCTTTCTCTCCTTTAACTCACTATCAAGTTTAGTCGACTCGGGAATTCCGGCCAGTGCGGGCGCTGGTACAAGTTTCCTATCCATTTAGTTTCGATACACCCACCCCGTTTTCTACAACTAGACTACTATATACACGTTTTCACACGCACATCGAGTCGCGTCAACAACGTGTCGTTTGTCGGACCGAAATCGTTGTGTATGTGTGTCTCCTCATTGAAAACGGCGGGATCGCCTGTTTGCCGTGTATTGTTGATTTGAAACAAAAAAAGCCGGGCCGAGGATCGACCGGTCTAGAACCCAACAAATAAATTTCACAAACGGGGACGGACCAGTGTCCAGCAGTGAATTTTATATTCCCTGGAATTGGAGCTTCGTTTTCAATGGATTACTTCTTCTACCACTTGCGGCATTTCGTCGACGGCCGGACCGGCATCATCATCAGCCTCTTATTAGCCTCGATCCAGCAGCCGGTCGTTCTATCTCGTCCCGATGTCAGTGTGCCGTCCGCCTCCGGTACTGCCCGTCTTTTTTTTCATATTTTCTTCTTCTTTATTTTCTTGCATGATGACTCGACGTTCTATATTTTTATTGTTATTATCATTCGCAGTACTATACATTTCAGCAGAAAAAGTAACAACCATTTGTTTGTTTTGCCCCCAAATGTTTTGTTTTCATTCAGGACGAGCCGGTCCGTTCGAAACTTGCGTGAATGCCACCAGCGGAGAAGCGGGTCTTTGCATGTTTGCCATGGTAATTAGCCTTTCCACTCCGTGACACAGACACAGTGCGCGTTTACGTGAAATGTAGCGCTCTGTCAACGCCATTCCACCCGCACGTTTTGTCGCAGACGTCAACTATTTTTCTTTTTTGTTAAACAAATTCTAGTACTACGTATTTTTAAATGCGACGTTTTTCGTTGATGCAGGATTGTTTCCGAGCTCGGGGCCGTCATGTTGGCATTTGCACTAAAGGATTCTATTTCGGATCGTGCTGTTCTTTACCGACCTACTACGCTACTAGCACTAGTACAGCGAAAACAACAACAACAACGACGACGACAACTAGTACATCTTTGTCTAGCGATCAAAAGCCGACGATGTTGGTGTCAACATCGTCTCCGCCGCCGACACAAAGTCTCCCCCGGGTGCCGATCATTTTAGAGAGCAACGCTATCGACGGCCCTGCGGCGGCGTTGCCGCCAACCGATCCGCTTGACTTGAGCTTTTGGCCCGACCTGCTGGCCGACATCTACGGCCTCAAGCCACAGCCCATTCATTCGCATTTATTTCCATACTCGACCTTTCACGCCCCAGTCATTAACGGTAAACCCACGACTAGTACAGTAGCTACCAGTAGCTCGACGACGACGACTACTACTACTACAACGACTCCATCGACTACGACTCTGACGACAACGACTCTGACGACAACCAACACTACTACAGCTGCCCCGAGCTCTATTAGTTGTTAGTAGTTGCCCAATTAGAAAACGGATGACAACGTTTCCCATTAATTATGACATTTTATATTTCCAACAGCTACTGCGGCTCAGACAGTAACGACGACGAAACCTACTGGATGGATTCATTCTGCAAATGCGTCAGGGACGGCGAACGTCACTGTCATTTACGCTAATGCCACGACGATGGTAGAGAGCGAAATCCCCGGGACAGCTCAGGTGGAGAGCTGGTTGGAGGAAATTGTTGAGACAACAACCTCGATCCCTTCTACGAACACGACGTCCACGACGACAACGAGGCCAATGTCAACGCCTACATCCGGTACGCCCACGCCGTCAACGACGCCGACCAGCGCCAACCCTGTAACGGAAAAGATGAACGAAACTCTGGCCCTGTTGCCTATCCCGGATGCCACCTTGCAACGCGACGGAAGCACTACGGCAGGTAACAAACCAAACAAACTCCTTTTGCCGGCCAATAGATGGCGACGGTGAAACTAAAATTTGGATTTCAAAATTCAAAAATAATACAAAAAATCTGATAATTGTTTTCTTTTCTTTTTTCTTTGAAAACCTCGTGATGGTGCATCAAGTTTGCGGCAAACCAGTGTACCGCTGGCCGAAAATCGTTTCAGGAGAGAATGCCCGGCTCGGACAGTGGCCTTGGCAGGTACTAGTACACGCAGCTATTATTAGTTTTAGCTAAAACCATAAGATATTTCGAATGACGTAACGAATTTTATTTTTTAATGGTCGCAGGTGACTATCCAAGAGAAAACGAGGAGAGGATATTTCCACAAATGTGGCGCTTCCATCTTGTCCAAGGAGTGGGTCATTACCGCCGCTCATTGCCTTAGCAAGTATATGACGTGATTTGATTATTCATTTTCAAGCCTCGGCGTCTGAATCTATCTTTTGTTTTTATCAGTGTCCAGCAAGAGAACCTTATCGTCCGCATGGGTGGAATCGATTTTGCTAGCGTCGAAGATAAATGGATCGAGAGTCGAGTTCAGTATTATCTGCATCCGCAATTCAATATCCAGACGCAACAGAACGATATTGCCTTGCTCAAGCTGGTCACCCCGCTCGTCGCCTACCAGTCCAGCACGTTACCCATTTGCTTACCCGAAAAAGATATGGAATTTGAAGGAGACCAGTCTTTCGTCTCCGGATGGGGCAGACTCGGCGAAAGTACATTTCCAGCATTTTCAAAACAAAATTTTGAATCAAAAAATGACGATTTTTTTCAAATTGGTTTAGAGAGTCCAATTTCAACGCGATTACAGTACGTCGGCGTTCCCATAATTAATAACACCGAATGCGAGAAAATTTACCTGCCGATCAACAAATATATCGATCGCCAATCTATTTGCGCCGGTTACGCCGAGGGTCTCAAAGACTCGTGCGAAGTAAGTGCAACCTTGATTAACATCCGTGCAAAAAAAAAATCACTCAATTAGCCAAAAAAAAAAGGTTTTGATGACGCATCGGCCGACACGGCGGATTGATAAGGGACGTCCGTCAGCTATTGTGTTTCTAGTATCTTTTACCTTTTTCGTAAGTTTCAGTTTCCACGGCGGGCGATTTTCTAATACGATAAGTTGTGTGCGACTTTTCTTTCTTCCTTTCTTTCTATCCATTTTCCTGGTTATTAGCAGCTGTCGTTCCGTCCCCGCGTTCGGCCGGCTGTTTAACGAGCCATCCACGTTTGTATTCTTCTCTTTCGTTTGTTTCTCCGCTTTGTTTTCTTTTTCGACACAGCAAAGCTCTTAACCTTGATGCGCCAATGGGGAGAGAGATGTGCGTGCACGACCTTGTCATGGACAACTGTTCTTAAACAGCTCCAGTTCCATTTGGCCGGCGACCCGGCTTAGTCGGGAGACGATTGAATCTTCTTGCTATCCAGTAGACGGAAGTTGAGAACCTTGTCGAACGGGGTCGAACGTTGCACTCGGCTGGGGCCTCCTGTCGATTTAGCAAAGTCGTCGGGAACTGCTCGCGCTCCTTCGCCGATTACAGGCGAGGAGACGGGCGTCATAATGACATTGTCAACCTTGAAAGCCAACAAAAGGGGAGCTCTTGCGAGCAATAGCTTCTTCTCACGCTTACCCGCCATAATCACATGGTCGACGCTAAACAACACAACAAATTTTTTTCTTCTTTTTTCCTTTTTTCGGAAGAAGAAAAATTCAGAAGCGAAATGAGATCCATCAAGCGAGCGCGCGTTATTCTCTTGTCACCGTGTTTCCTTCGGATATTATTCCTCTTATAAATTGTCCGTCTCCTCTTTTTTTTCGGTTATTTATCGCAGGGTGACAGTGGCGGACCGATGATGGTCTTCAAACGCGGCCGTTGGGTGCTGGCCGGCGTCATTAGTTGGGGCGTCGGCTGCGCCCGTCCCAACCAGCCGGGAGTTTCGACCCGCGTCACCGAATATCTCGACTGGATCCAAACAACGTTGAACGGCGGGCCGTCTCTAACGTGAACAAAAATCCGAAAAGAATCAAAAAAAAAGAAGAAAGAAAGAAACTCTACTCCATAAAAACGTTATCATCATTTTTCTACGTATATATATTTTTCGATGCTGTCAATGTTTTGTGTTTGTTTGGAAGAAGTCTGTTATATTGGCTATGGGAGGTGAGGGGGGCCGTTACCTTAATGTACGTTAAATACGGTACCTCATTGTTGCGCAAGTCGTGTGTGTCTGTGTGCGTGAGTGTTTGCGACTGTATATATACAATAATCGGCGGGCTAAACGAGAACGGAACGCGTCGTTGTGTGCGGTGTCGGGCGAATCGGATCAATAGAAAATACGAGACAACTGCCGTTAGGCATTTTTCCCATTTTCATTCAATAAATCGTGAAGACTCTATTATTCTCTTATTCTGGTATTTCATCAACGGATGACTGATGACGTCCATTCCGGCGCTGGTGTATTATATTCTGTAAGTGTATGGACATTGTATCCGTCCGTCCGTCCGTTTTTTCTCTCTTGGGTCAACTGGATACGGCGCTGACGGAACGGCGTTTTTCTGACTCCAGTCGACCGGATTGGCACAAAGCAGATCCCGTTGCGTTTTGCTTATTTATTATATATATAATATACTGGGTAGCACTTCTTTCGGTGAAGAGCTTTCAGGAGAAATGGCCAACACTTGGATCGCGCGTCTGCTGGACTGTGTTGGAGTAATTATACGAGCGTCTTATCGCGATGAACACTCCTCTTAACTTCTTAAGCGACACGCTAAATCACTTCTGCGCACGACACGGAAACATTCTCAGCTAATTTGGTCCTCGTAGAGTCGTCCCATCTGACTCTAATGGTGCCCGTTTAACTGTTAGCCAACAACAGTTGGCCAGTCTGAAGAAGAGATTCGATCTTTTTCCACAGTGTCCTGCATTCCGCCCTGATTTGCGGGACGCCGTGACGATGTTTTGGAGATTCATTCATTTGCTACTTTTGAATGCGGGCTCCGTTATTCACACAACAGTGGTAAATGGAACTGGAAAAATCCAATCAATCTTATCACACAAACATGCAAAACGGTTGCATAACCTCGTTCTCATGAATCGAGCCATCATTTTCATTGTTAGCTTGATGAATATAAATGGGAGGAAGAGAGAAATTGAGGCGACTCCAATTTAGACGGGCGCAGCGTCTATTAACTTTGTCACCTAGCCGTTAAAGCAATTGGCCGAAAAGAATGAGGAAACAACAGTGGCGTGATAGTCAAAATAGGACACCAACACTGATTGGCTTCCAGCCTACTTGGTCCTGGTACTTGGACTTATTTTTTTTTTCTATTTTGACTCACTCGTCTATTTATAATCTGTGACCTTAATAACTCGTGATTTACGGCAATCTGAACTTGATTCAGAGGGCGGGAATTTCCCATTCATAATTCAAATCTCGTTTCAAACTCGTAAAGGGAAAAAATGGACGCAAAACATTTACATAATCAAATATATATACGTGATGGTGTTGGAAGTCAACTTGAAAAAGCCCAGCAACAGACTTCCTACTTCCTCGACGGCAAAAGTTTTGCCTGTATTCAAGAAACAACTTTGTTTACAGTGATGCATTTTGGTTGACTTTTTTCTTTTCAATAAAAAATAAATGGGTAAAAGTGCATTCTCTGACAGATGGTTCCGGACTGGACGGCTTTTAAAAGCGTTTCCATTACGCTCTGCCGGCTTCCTCGAACCGTATAGTGTAGTCGGTCATATCTCATTTAAGCTGTATAAGATTGCCGGGCTTTTTCGTGTTCTCTGTGGTAAAGTTTTTCAGTACGTACGAACCAAAAAAAGGACCAACAAAAAAAATGGGAAATTTACGATGAAAAAATTCCTTCTTCAAAAAAAAACGAAGAGAAAAAAAATTCGTTGAAGTCAAGAAAAAAAAAGACAGGGTCGACATCCTCTATGGCGCGCGGGCGTTTAACTTGTCACGTGGGATTCTGGATTAGAAGGAGACGAGAGTGCGGAATTATGGGGCGGATATGTCCCCGTAAGTTTTACATAGCCACAAGGTCCTTTCCGACGATGAATCGGACCGCCAGTCGGGGAGGTTCCGGACAGAATAAGCGACTTCATTTCCTTTTTTTTTTCTTATAAATCCAACCCACCTTTCATTAAACGATCGTTTCAACGACCATCATCAGCAGATCGAGTCGGGGAAAAAATAAAAATAAAACAAGATTTAGCAAGAACAAAGAGAAATCGCAAGGTAACCGCATTTCGAAATTATCCGTGGTTTTTCCACTGGCCGTTTCTTTTCTTCAAGATTTGGTGAATTTTTTTCGATGTTTTTTTTTGGCTAGTGGTGGTACCTTCCATTTGTATTTATATATTTATCTTTTTGGCATCAGTGCGCTTCCGCCGCCGCTGGTGAATCGCTTATGAGCTGTCTTGTCTACTGGAGAGCAGGTTCCGCTCCGTCGGATTTTCTCCGCTCGCATTCCCAGACCCCCGCCTCCATCGAAGAAGACAAATGGAAAGAGAGAGAAGAGAAGGATGGAAAGAGAGGGAAGGAGAAGAGAATCGCTACCAGCGGGGCTTTTGGAAGAAGAAGAGAAGAAGAAGAAGAAGAAGAAAAGACTCCACCTGTCGGCCAGGTAAAGCTGTACGCCAGTGCTAGGTATAGTGGTAAGCGGACGAGCTGCAGGTCTTTGCCAGTCAGTGTCCAACAACGGACCGGTGGAGAACCACGTTCCCTTCTCCTCCTTATTCCTCCTATTTTTCAATATTATTTCGGACTCTTTTTTGATTTCACCTACTGATTTAATTTGACAAAAAAAGAGCACCTTATTTATTTCTCCCCCTCCGTCTCTATTCATTTCCTATTCACGATTTACCTGTTGAGACTTCGTCACAACCGGATGGCTTCGTAATCCGAGCGCTCAAAAAAAAAAGTGATTGAGAAAAAAGTCAGTGCTGGATTTTCTGCGCGTTCCGGCTGCCGCTATACTCTGACGCCGATTCGACTTTTGGTTGTGCTGCCGGAAGCCGAGTTGACAGTTTGAACTCTGGTCACGCGAAAGACGAGAGAGTTGACCGCCCGAGATCTATTCTCTCTCTCTCTCTCTCTCTCTGCGCCCGCGTCCGCCACACGAGCGAGCTCGCCAACGTATCCAGCCATCACACACAGGGTGAGTGAACTCTGTGTCGTAGCATCCGAGCAGCACATACGGTCGGACGCCAGCTGCATGTGATTTTTTGTTTTTCTTCTTTCTTTCTCCACTAGGTACTATAGACTTGGTATCTTCCCTTTTCCTTTCTTTTCCTTCTCTTCTTCTTCTTCACTGACATTTTCTGGTTTGGTTTCGGTTTCTTTTAATTTCTTCTTCGAATGGGGCGGAGACAGCAGAGACTTGTTCATGTTGTTGTCGTTTTTATTATATATTTTTCTACCGCATCGCATTCCGTCCTGGCACGCTTGGATTCCCGCTCGGAATTTCGAACACGTTTTCGTACCGTCTTCTTCTTCGTTCTTTCATAATTTTATACTAAGGGGACGGAGAAGCGTTTCTAGCCTCTTCTGGGCTGGCTAGCATTCAATGATCCGCTGCTAATAAGTCCCTTGGAGCACGGCCGTTGGCCGCCGCCGCTGCTGCCGTCCATCAGAGGAGAGAAGGAAGCTGGGAGCGGGGTTTAGTTGTTGTACATATTTGAATATTCTGATAATTTTTTCGTTGTTGTTGGTTGTTGTGCGAGTTGTTTTCTGTCACGATATTTCCATGAGATTGGAAATTGGTCACGGAAGAGGTGTGCGTGTGGGCGCGCGGGTGATTTGAACGCTCGACGAACAAAAGAGCCGCACGACCGCCACCAGAAGAAGAAGAAGAAGAAAAAAAAGAACTAAGAAAAGAATAGAAAATAAAAGATGAAGGACCCAAAGAATAAAACACATGGATCATCTTTCCGAATAGATTTGCGCATCATCCACGGTTCATGACGAATGGGACAAGAAGAAATAGTTGGTAAAGAAAGAGAAAACGAATAAAGAGGGGACTAAACAACAACAACAACAACACAAAAAAAGCCACAATCTTTTTTCAAGGTTGAGAAGTACCAAGATTTTTTGGTTGCTGTAGCGTCGCCGTCGCCGTCGTCGTCGCACCGCGTCTGTTGCCTTCTTCTTCTTCTTCTTCTTCTACTCTCGCGTTTTGTGTGAGTGTGTGAAACAGAGTGCGGACATCGACCGCGCGGGACTACTATACCCCTCCCGGGCGCTAGCCGCCTCCAGCAGTCCACTGTCATGATATTATTATTATTATTATTATCATTATCATTTGGAAAATATGTTCTCGAGCTTCTTCTTGTCGTTGTCGTCTCTTTTCAATTCAGTTTGAAATTTAAGAGAACTTTTGACCGGAGACGAGTCGTCGGGGTGAAAAAACGACCGGCACGACGAATCTTAATGAATGAAAAAGAGTTTAGGATAGTTTTTTTTTACAGGCGCGAACGTTGTTGTTATTATTACACTGTCGTTGGCCGGGGGGATCTTCTCTTTTGTATTCTTTGAAGATGTCAACAGATTGCCAAAAGCGGATGGAGTTTAAACAGCGAAAGAAGCCAAAGAAGAGAAAAGAAAGGAAGACATGTGAGATGATCACATTGACCCCAACTTGCAGTCAGCCAGTCGCTTTTGTTGTCAGAATTCACGCAGCCCGTGTGTATATTGATAAGGAACTGGATTCTTTTTCCCCTCCACAAGTTCTGGGCGAATTGCGTTAGGTGACACATATTGACGGACGGCACAACGGGAGCCGGACGTGGACAAGGAAGAGGTTGGGCTTCATTGGGGGACAGCCGGGCACGTCCTTGGCCTTTTGGCAATGCGAGACTTGTCGCTGTCCGATCGCGAAACTGCATAACATTACTAACCCGTTTCGTCATTTGTTTGGCGTCGACTTGTTGTGACAAAGGCGCTTCGATGCTGACTAACTATCTCGTCTTTTTTATATATGCCGCGCAGGTTGGATATAAGTACAAGACGAACGTCTGCAATCAGCTGCTCTGAAACCTGACAGAAGACGCAATGATGGCGGCCGTGCGGTGGTGCGTTCTAATGGTGGTGACCCTGACTTGGCTCACGATCGCACCTCTCGACGCCGGACCCGTGTCAATCAACCCAGCAAGTCAGTATACTACCATTTTCCACCTGTCTCTCTCTCTTTCTGCTTCTCTTATTATTCCCCGTACCGTACTACTTCCCCAAATAATGCACGGCGCCCGTAAAATACGACACGTCATTAAGATAATGGACTAGCCCATAAAAGTAGAGGTACTAAATAAGGAGGAGGAACAACACGGACCGAAACACGACATTGAGGTTACCTAAAACTGCCCATCCGTCGCTTAGTGCCGTGTTGGATCGAAAAGCAACACGGAAGATGTGCGGAACATCTTCGGCCTCTACGGTAGGGGTCTATATTGCATATGGAGCAAGTTCAATTGAGGTCGCCGCAAAAAAAGAGAAAGATATAAAATAAGAAAAAGGAAGAAAAAAACCCCGCTCTCTATATGTACACGTATGTATGTTGAAATCGTTCCGGAGCGGTACACAAAATACACAATAGCCACCTCCCGCGTCGCACCGGTATTAGGAATCTAACGGTAGATTTTTCTTTCTTATTTCTTCCTTTCGTTCTTTCTCTTTCTCTCTTATTCTCTCTCGCTAGTACTACCTTCCTTTTTTATCCATCTCTGTCAAGACTCCAAACCAGCAGTTTGACAGACTCCGGCAATAACTAGCTAGGAAGCTTATATTCCTCGAACCGATAGGTCGTGTGGCTACTACAACATAAATATCCGTGAAGCTGGTGTCGTGACGAAATGCGTTTCTTTCGTTGGCTTAAATGGTGCCGGAAGTGATGCTTAAAGAAGACGTATATGGTATGAAAGGGTAGGAGTTATTCAAATGAAATGGGTGCTGGAGCAAGAGCTAGCAGTACGCGACTGGAATCGAGAAAATCTCTCCCGGAATCCCGTTAGTCCGACAGACGTGACGTCACACGCCCAAGAAAAACAACTCATGATGGACACATTTTTTTTCCAAATCAAGTCTGATCCAGTTCCCTTCATCTCGATCCATTTCACTGGGCAGAAACAAAAAACCCAAAAAGAGAAAATTTTATAATAAACCACAAGCCGGCCGTCATCGGTATATGGTCGTAGGCCTTAATTTAATGATGATGACCGTCAAAACAGACGCCCATCCGATGTCGTTCTCTTTCTTTTTTTATCAGGTTAGAGCAACGCAACTCGTTCAAGCCGGTTCCATCATCCTTCTCTGTCAATTAACCCGTCCAAGGAATCTTCATAACCGGCCATTCAAGAACAAGCTAATAATCAGCGGTTCTTTTTCGACTTCAATGCCGTGACCCAAACCCCCCCCACTATATACCTATCTTTCAAGTGCGCGCTGGCTGGAAAATTCCGTCTCTCCTGCGGGTCGTTAAAGAAACACCAAAAGAGAATTAGTTTTTCCTTTTCTTTTTTTTTTTCCTAAAGAAAAAAAAGAACTTTCGTTGATGCCGCTGTTGTTGCTTGTAAAGTTGTCTAGTCGACAAGAGCAGCAATCCCCCTCCGCTTCAAGTTGCGTTTGAAAATACCTGCGCACCGCCTTTAGCCCGGCACCTGTGGGGAGAGACTTTTGGAAGGCGGAGGTCAGTGCCCTTTTGCGGTGTAGTGTGTGTGTGTGTCTGTGCAAGACGCCTAGGTTGATGAGAAGAGCACCTCGAGCGCACGGCGGGTTCTTCCTTCATTTTTTCTCATCTACCTGTCGCCATGTGGCTGTTGACTCCGTCGACCTCTTCTTTTCCTTTTCTTCCATTTTCGAAAACGAAAGAGGAAGAAAATTTCACTTTTTTCTCTTCCCCACCTTTTTTCTCTACCCGAGAAGTCATCACCCTCGCCGAAATATCTTTCGAATTCCGCGCTCTCGATTCCTCTCTGAGCTAATAACATCGGTGAGGGGAATTTGAGCGGAAGGCGGTGCAAAACAGGGACGGAGGCGTCGAAGAGAAAAGCGGATTCTCGACTTCCGTGTCCCGTCGACGATGTCGTCAGAAAACGAGGTCGTCGCCGATGAGAGAAATGACGCAATTTTGTAGAAGAAGAAAAAAAAAAGAATTTGTTGTCTGGGCGCCAGCAGCCAAATAGACTGGGCGCATAGAGGCACAAATCGGCCGGAAGAGAGCTACGGAGAGAGAAAGAGAAAAAGAATGTAATTTTCTTCCGCACCCATTGCGTGAGTGGCTATTGCGGCAACCAGCCAATCTCCAACGTGACCGGTGACCAAGTGACCCACATGCCGTGCCTCATTTCGTATTCAATCAGTCGTTTCTTGTTGGCGGAGACGCGGGCGAATTCTCTCATCTCTCCAGCCCATTCCGCACACTCACAATGCCACAGGCGATGGAGGGAAAGAAACGGTGAATCACCTCGTCAGGTCCTCATTTGGCTCGAAGGGATCAAATAGAAGAAAAAGAAAAGAAAAATACAAAACAAAACAAAAAAACAAGTTGAATGTTGAAAAATAGTAGGAAGAAGAAGAAGAGGGTTTTTTTTTCAAAGCTGCCACTGAGAAACGGGAGGCAATGACCAAGTCAAGGCCAATAGCAGGTCAAAAAGAAAACGGCCTTAACGGTATATCTGTATGGAAGAAAGAAAGAAAGAAAGAAAAAAAACGTATTGGGCACAAGACAGGCAAGCTAGACAACACTGGCGTAATGTGTCGAGAGACGAACGAGGGCGTTTTCCAGGAGACCCCAATTTCATTTTAATTTGTCTCTCTCTCTTATTGCGTCCTCCTTTTCATACCCAATTTCTCGCCTAATGTGTCTCATCGTAATGATTCTTAAATTCTTTGTTTCTTTTTAATGATCGTCTCGTTCAATTGTTACAGTTTCACCGTTCGGGAGGAACATTCGGCCGATCGCCTGTAAATCGAAAACGGGTCAATTGGGTACGTGCATGTTCGCTATGGACTGCACGAGGATGAACGGCGTCCATTTGGGCACTTGCATCGATCGTTTCTATTTCGGCTCCTGCTGCGCCGCATCCGATACCCTCATCGACATCGCCTTCCCGCCGACCTCATCCGTTGGATTCACCGGTGAAAATCATCTCGGAACGACGTCGTCGTCGGTTCCGCTGGGACCGATATCGACGATCCATCATGTGACATCGACCGAAAATCTCAATGTACTCAATGACGTCACGACGACTACGACTCCATTCAAGACCAGTAGCGAAACAACAGCGCCGGCTTCTCTAGGTACAGACTCACCATCCTCACCCTTACCCATTGCGGACACTGTAACTACTACCACCACTAGTACAACTACACCCGCTACTACCACTACCACTGAAACCACTACCACGACTGTTGAGCCGACTACCACTGAAACCACTACTACCACCACCACTACCACCACCACAGTGGCTCCTACCACTGAAACTACCCCAGAACCGACTAGCACCACGACTGAACCCACTACCACGACTACTACTACCACGGTAGCTCCCACTACCGAAGCCGAATTGACTACCACTGCTAGTACTACCACTACCACGACCGCCTTACCCAGCACGTCGCCATCACCCGCACCACCGGCAGAGACCACAACGTCGTCTGCCCAAGTAACAAGTGAACTAACAACCGTTGGCACTGCTTCGTCCGCCCTGCCGGAAAAGACGACCGCCACGGAGAGTTCGACGGATGAGGACAGGATTGAGATCGATACAACCGTCGAACCCTTCACTGACTTGCCATCCGTCTCGATAGAACCCTTCGTTTCTGAAACCGAATTGCCCGATTCCACCGAAGAGCCCCAGTGGTTCACCGGCAGTCATTTGGAAACGGTGCCGTTGACGGAGGTTCCTGAGGAATCCACTGAGGCTATCAAGGAAGAGGTCCCTACCACTCCCAGCACGACGACGACCAGCTCTGAACCACCCACAACGACGACGACGACGACGGCTGCCAGCACAGAAGCGGTCACCAGTCCGGTAACAAGTCCAGCCGCAAGTCCCAGCAGCTCGGCCGTTCCAGAGACCACGACTGCGGCTGCGCCAATCCAAGCGGAAACCAGTCCAGCTAGCATCGCTTCATTGTCCGTGACAGCGGAGCCATCCACCTCGCTACCGGAGCCATCTACCTCAACACCCGAGCCGTCCACATTGGCATCATCCACATCGCCATCGCCATTGATCGAATTGTCGTCCACATTGGAACCGCCAAGTTCGCCGTCGGAGACCTCGGTCGCCGCGACGGATTCGCCCGTCGTCGAAATTACCGAAGATCCCCTCTTGATCACCGGCGAGCCGGATTTGAGCGAGCCCATCACGACGCCGTCCGTTTCGTCAACGACCCTTGGTGAACTGAACGACACGACCGTCGAGGGAGCTACCGTTCAATTCCAAAATTACCGAGAAGGTTCGCCACTTAATGTCAATTATCTTTTAAGAACTTTTTCTCGTGTCTCTTCTCCAATTTGATTTTAATGGTCCGAGGAGCTGACAGTACACCTGTCGCTCTCGTTTACTCAGAAACGGGGGCCCAGCAGACTTTTATCAAGGTCTGAAAAGTCCCTAGTCTTCTTAAAAAACGAGAAGATAAGAAGAACATGAAAAATGCTTAATGTTTCTTCTTCTTGTTAAAGAAAAAAAAAGAAAAGAAAAGTTTGAGTTTAAATCCGACTTTTTTCCCCCAACCATCTCTCGGTCGGTCTCTTTTCATTAAGTTTCATTCTCGTCACCCCCCTCCGCCTTTTATATCTTTTATTTTCCGTCTCTTTTTCTCTCTCCCCGAGTTTGTTGCTTACATTTTTCAAGTTCAATGTCATGGGAATGTCGTGATTGGCCTCTTTGCTTGGTTGGTTAGCCGAGAGAAGAAGCCCACCTACCGTCGTATTGTTCACGGTCCTTCTTTCGAATGAGGAATCATCAAGTTTTCTTTGTTTCAAAGTGTTGCTGTTTCTTTTTTTACTTTTTATTCTTCTTTCAACTGGAGGAAAGGGAAAGTCCCATCCCTTAACTGGTCACTGACCCACCGGCCATCTCCGTCATCGACTTCAATCGTTTCTTAATTAACACCTTTGGGAGAGATGGGCATGGATTTTTTTTTCTTATTCCCCACTGTATTATTTTGTTTAAAAAAAAAGCACGCTGAAATCGCGTAATTTGCACAGCCTGCGGTAGTAAGAGGCGGTTCTGATTGGTCATTAATAGTTTTGTGGCTCGTAGGCATTGTCGATTGCACATTAGCTAGCACATAAGTAGTTACGTAAGCTTTCTAGCCATTTGTTTCTAATCTTTGATTACGTTTTGGCCTGTTTACGTTGACCTTCCTTGGTGGATCTCCCGCCACTATACTTTATTGGGAACATTGGATGTGGAGCAGTCTGCGGCCGGCCCAAATACCAATATCCGTCTGCCAGGATCGTCGGCGGGACGACAACTCAGTACGGGCAGTGGCCGTGGCAGGTACGTAAAAAGTCATTTGGAGAAATTAACAAGCGCGACTTTCTCCAGCTGTCTGCGGCTAAACTATAAACGATTAATTGGACCCTGTATTAGGTCTCTTTACGTCAATGGAGGACGGCCACTTTCCTGCACAAATGTGGAGCCGCTTTGCTCAACGAAAACTGGGCCATCACTGCCGCTCATTGTGTCGACAAGTAAGTTTCTATTGTTTACCGTCAAACACTTCCTTAAAAAGCGGTTGATTTCTAACGGATTCTCGTTTCCACAACGTCATAACAGCGTCCAGCCGGACGATTTGCTGTTGAGGATGGGCGAGTACGATCTGGCCACAGACGAGGAAGAATATCCCTACATTGAGCGAAAAGTTCAGATTGTCGCTTCGCATCCACAATTCGATTCACGCACCTTCGAGTACGATCTCGCTCTGCTCCGTTTCTACGATCCGGTCCGGTTCCAGCCAAACATCGTCCCCATTTGCTTGCCACCTCCAGGTGAAGTCGATTTCGTCGGCAGGACGGCCTTCGTCACCGGCTGGGGACGTCTCTACGAAGGTATATACTCAATCCAACTCAAATCGAATGGAAACGGAGTAAGGAGAGGGGTAACGTATTTCTTTTACTAATTGCAGACGGACCTCTTCCATCAAAGATGCAACAAGTCTCCGTCCCTGTGATCAACAATACTGATTGCGAGAACATGTACCGACGAGCGGGCTACGTCGAGCACATTCCCAACATTTTCATCTGCGCCGGCTACGCGGACGGCAAGAGAGATTCTTGCGAGGCAAGCTCATTTTTCTTCTTGTTTAATGTCTTTTGTTGTTAGCAGTCTATTGTGCGGATGATGGCTAACGGTCTTTCATCTTTCTCGTCCCAACAGGGAGACAGTGGTGGACCCATGGTCATCCAAGAGGAACAATCTTGGGTGCTAGCTGGCGTCATTTCGTGGGGCATCGGGTGCGCAGAGGCCAATCAACCCGGAGTGTATACCAGGATTAGCGAGTTCCGCGAATGGATCGACAAGATCATCGTCTTTTAGAGGAGAAGAAGAAGAAGAAGAAGAAGAAGCAAAGTTACGAAAAGGGGGAGGAAGACTTAGGATCAATGGCCTCTCTCGCTATCGCAGCCAACGATAAAGTTTTACCTTCCCGTCGTAATTTATTTCGTCTAGCGACAAGAAATACGACGGAACGAAATGAGACGCCCAGTGTAGATGGATCGAGCCAGATACATCAGAAACCGTTAAGGGTTTTCCCCTACATTCTTTTCTCTATCTCCCTTTTTTTTTCATTTAAATTATCTGTCTTTTCCCATAGCATTCCTTTCTGTTATTTATTCCAAATTGTTTTCGTTTTCCTTTATCCCGTTCTCACAAAACACTCTCCGTTCATTTCAATTGTTTGTTTTTATTGTTCTGTTCCGCTCTGGATGTGAATGAAATCTGCGAAGAGAAAATGAAAACATTCCCAACGTTTTCGCTCTTCTCCATTCCATTCACATCAAAACACTAAAAAAAAAATAATAACCCGATGGTCGGTCCATCCATCCACGCTCCCAAAACACATTGTCGATGTAAAAAGTAGCGAATGGTGCCTTTTATATTTAAAACAATTCATCAGCTCACCTTTTCTTCCTCCCAAGTTTCGATTTGTATCGGGATTTTGCCGATGCCTTATTAGTATTATTATTTTTTTAATGATAATATTAACTATCATATTATTATTGATGATGACGATGCGCCACCTGTACAGACCTCGCGTGTTATGTCAGACCGCTATACTACTTTTTTTTCTATTCTGAATGACGATGTATTTGATTTGTTGACTTTTTTTTTGCAATCTTCGTAAAAATACTAGGAAGCATCATGGTGTATGAAAAATCTTTCAAGTGCAATGAGCAAATAAAAAAATCGCGCGCGTGAAAAGACATAACGGAATACGTTACGATTGTTATCAAGCGACACTTCCCAGAGTCAACGGATATCGAGACAGAACAGAAACATAAAAAATGTCGGCCGAATAATGCGCGCTTTGCATATCATTTTGTCGAGCTGCCTCCAGGTAACGGTGTCGAGTTGACGTTGAAAAAAGAACCCGTGTTTGAGAAGTACCGAATGTTGGCCTCGCTGACTTTCTTCTCGGCAGCTTGGGGATTAACGATCTCCAGACCCTTTATGAATAATAAATATATCGGTTGTTGGCGTATTCAATATAAACAGAAACTTGCTGTAGGGTGGTAAGAAATACCTGAAGCGGAGTGAAGGCCACAGATGATGCCGTTCCAGCCACTTGGCGTTTGACAGTTGTGGCTCCTCCATAAGCTTGTTGACGTTGCATATTCCGTTGGAGTGTCTTGGAGATTCGAACTTTAGTCTTCTCATCAATCGTCGGTCCACGGATACGTCCGGGTCCGCCCTTGCCCATCATACCGCGGGTGTAGCCCAAGTCTTCTTGATAGGCATCCTCCTCGATCTGCCAACAAAATAGGGTCAGTTAAAACTTCCCGCATACCCAAAAATAGAAATCAGTTTGACATACTTCTCCGAACGTCATGCGATTTGCTTGTTTACGCATTTCAGTCTGGGCGTACTTCTCCTTCATACGGCGAACACGCTTGCCACCACGTTTTTTCCGAGGGGCTTCCAACGGGGCCGCCAATGGTTTAATAGCCTTCACAGGCGGTGGCTCTTGGAGTCGGTCCAATCTACGTTCGACATCCTCGCGAAAGTTGCGCCCAGTGCTACCGTCTCCACTTTCATGGAACGCGTCCACTCTCGCAGCTAGAGCACACTTTGAGGAAATTAAGCGAGCAGCTTTCCGTCTTAGGTCCTGCACATGTAATGCAAATGTTAGCGCAATTTCTATTATTTACTCGTCTTTTAGACTACTCACAGGAGGGGTATCTTGCACGATTGGGGCCATGAAGATAAACCCTGTATGAGGCTGCGTGGCCGTCTGTGAAAATCCTGAAAGGGTGCGTTTCTGGTTGCCGAGCAACTGAATGTTGCAGGCCGGCATTTTCGAAAGGGCCGTTAAACCACCAGCGACACCTAAAGTCGGACAGCCCTATTAAGTGGCCAATGGGCACTGGAATTCAAAAATATGCTTACCCATGAGTTTGGCGGCAATTGGAGCTCCAACCAAGATGGATAAATTCGGTGCTATGAATGTCATACGGCTCTCTACGTACGCGTAGATCCTGGCTTTATACTTTTCCAGTTCTAGTGCAGTGTCACAAGCTTCCATAACTCGACTCAGCTCTTCACCATCAAGAGGTTTTCTGTGTGGTTCATAATATTCATGAAGCTGCATGGATTTCCTCTATTTAACTCTTAACTAAAATTACCCTTGTGTGGTGGAGGCTGTCACAGAGAGCACCATGATGGTTGCCTGGGTAAGATTCTGTTGCAATACTGTACTATGCTTAGCTTGGCTGATTTCATTTCCAAGTTCCTTAACAGTTGTAATGTATTCCAATGGATTCACCACCAATGACTCCAACTCTGAAAATCTTTTGGCATACAAGTCCCTGACAAACTTGTGTATGGCATTGACATCATTGTCAATCTCAACAGCCAAATTATTTGCTTCAACAATAAGTTGATATTCTGGATCTGCTTCTACAGGACCCTGTAATATACACACAAAATAGTTTAATACAAAGTTGAGCAGTGTTGAATGTTGTAATTTATTTTGTTTTCCTACCTGAATTTCTTCTGATGCACGATTTTGCCCAGAATACTTCTCAATTTCTTCCAGAATGCTGACAAGTTGAGGTGAATTTCTCAGTTTGCACACATCATCAAGCGTCAGCTTTGCCACGGGAGCAATGAAGAATTCTTGCTTTACTTCTACTTTAACTTCATCCGCAGCTTCAACCTTCATCTCATGATCCATGAGATCATCCCCATCATCCATTTCCAAGTCGGCGAGTAATTCGTCGGCCAACGACATTCTGAAGTCGTCTCAGTATGTGTTCCGTTGAAAATGTTACAAACAAGAAACAGTTTGACCGTGGATTTATTTTGATTAAGTAGCACACAACTTGTGTTGCCGGTCAGAAAAAATTTTTTTTAGTGTATTGTGTACGCACACTTTACGTCAAAATCGAAACAGTCTGCTCTCAAATCCAACAACGTTGCCAGTTTTTAATCTAGAATCCACCGATGCAACAACAAAAAATAAAAATGCTTAAATAAATTATTTGACAAATTTGTTTTCATAATTTTGATGAAATATAATTCGTATTTATTTTCACACTTTTAACATTCGTGTCCGCTTATATTTTAGGCAGCTTAAAGAGTTGTTTAGACTTTTAGTTAGACAGTGACGGCTCTGTAAACTTTCGTCTGCTGTTGCCAGCTGTTAGCAAGTAGCTTCTCTCGTGTGGTATATTCAAATGACGGGAAAAACGCGATTCTTTTTCTAAAATGGATATGAAAGATCAAAAGTTTGTGTTAATTAAACAAGGCTCTGAGGCCAAAATTTACGTAGGCACTTTCCACGGGAAGCCTTGTATTGCAAAAGAAAGGTTCACGAAGCGATACAGGCACCCGCACCTCGACCGGGAAATTACAACCCAAAGATTAAAAAATGAAGTTCGATCCCTAGTCCGCTGCCGCATGGCCGGTAAGTTGTTTATCACGGTGGTGTATTTTATTATGTTTAAAAATAATAAATTTGGATTTAACAATCCAGGTGTTCATGCTCCAACTATTTATTGTGTCAACACTGAACAAAACATCATAATGATGGAGCACATTGTTGATGGTGTAACAGTAAAGGACTACATCAAAGGCTCAACTTGTAATGACAGTCTTGTTAAATTAGCTGCCACCATTGGAATGACTATTGGTCAATTGCATTCCCAAAATATTATTCATGGAGACTTGACTACATCAAATCTTCTTGTGCGAAATGAAGATGTTTCAAAAATTACAGTCATTGATTTTGGTCTAGGTTTTCTTGACCATTCTGCAGAAGATAAGGGTGTGGATCTTTATGTCCTTGAAAGAGCATTGATAAGTACTCATCCTGATTCTGAACCTTTATTCAAAATAATTCTCCAGTCCTATTCTAAAGCAAATAAAAAAGATGGAAAAGAGACTTTGAAGAAACTGGATGAAATCCGTCTCCGTGGTAGAAAGCGTTCGATGGCTGGCTAAACTGTTAATTTGAAATAAAATCTCATACCCAGAATAACATTTTGTATTTGTTTCTTATTTTTATAGTCTGCATGAAACAATAATAATCTAGTGGTTAATAAATTTGGCTTTGGGTGCATTTTTACAGCCTGGATTGGGCTCCGCCAGCAGCAACAATATTTTCGCCAGTGATGAACGAAGCATCATCTGAGCATAAAAAGGAAGCTAAACCACCCATATCAACTGGCTGTCCAATCCTGTGAAGTAAAATTAATGTCAGTACTTAGCTGGAATAAAGGTTTTGTCCCTATATGAAATCTTACCTTCCAAGTGGTATGCCCTCTAAGACTTTGTTACGCACGTCATCGTTATCTACCAACTAATCAACGTAATCTTTAGTTTGAACCCACTTATGATACAAATCGAAGGTGTAATTTACATACCATTGAGCTGAACTTTGTTTGAATTACACCAGGGGCAATGCAATTTACGCGTATACCGCTGGGCCCCAATTCCTGGGCAAGAACCTTGGTCAACCCCAAGAGGGCTGTTTTACTTACAGAATAAGCTCCTAGAGCCTTCAATCATTTCCCATTAGTATTACATCATCCTCCAAGCTATTTATACATCCTTACTGAGAATGGCTGAAATCCAGCAATTGAAGAGATGAAGATGATGGATCCTTTCCCTCTCTTTTCCATGTGAGGGACAGCAGACTTAGCCAGTAAAAAAGCTGTCTTTACATTAATGTCAAAAATTTTGTCCCAGGCATCTTCAGGGCACTAAAGAGAGCCATTAAAAAATAAGTAATAATAAGCATTATATCAATATTTCAAGCATCTTTAATTTGTAGATTGCACTTACACTCAAGACTGATCCAAAAACAGGATTCACAGCAGCATTAGAAATCAGAATGTCAAGCCCACCAAATTTGGAAACTGTCTGAAATACAAAGAAGATAGAATGACATTTTGCATACCCTGCTTTTTGTTAAAAACCCACCTGTTCAATTAGTTTTTCTCTGTCTTCTTTTAGCCCAACATGACAAACCATACCAGTGACAGCTAAACCATCTTTTTGAAGTTCATTTACTGCAGCATCAACATTTTTCTGTCTTCTGCTGCTCACTACTACTTTTGCTCCATCTGAAGCAAGTCTTTTGGCAATCGCCAACCCAATCCTAATTAAAAATCAAACATTTTGTTAGCTGTGCATCCATCAAAGTCACACCACGTCACAAATTGTGTTGAATCTTTTACCCGTCCGTTGAAGCTGTTACTATTGCAACTTTCCCTTCCAATTGTTTTACATTAGAGCTCATTTTGGCAGCTGTTGTTGTAAAAAGAAAACGTCGTGTCAGGAGACAGGCGCTCTTCAATATCATTGCGATAATCGAAGGTACCAATCTACCAAATCAAACGTAGTTATCAACTTGAATCCTACTGTAAACAGAGATTTCAGTGTCAAGAGGGAGGAGCTTGTTACTTCTTCTGCACCAATCACGTCTTATAAAGACCCTTCCCACCTGCAAGTCAAAATCAGAAAAAAAATCATTAAAAAAAATATCCAAAAATTATTTTAAAAAACCCAATTCTCTGATGAGAATACTTTACTTAGTTATATTATTCAATATTTATTTCTTTTCTGAAAAAGTCTGTAAACACTGATATTGAACTTAATTTATTTATACAAAAAGAAGACGTTTATTTTCTTTTCTGTCACGAATCAAAACAATTTCATACAAAAATTATGGTGGAGCTTCACAAATTAAAAACCATCATCATGAGTGAAGTCTGTAACTGTGGACTGCAGTCCCAACTCCTTAAGTCTTTTCAATCTAATTTTTTCCTTGGCCTGTTTCTCTTCCTGCTCAAGCCTTTGGGCTTCAAGGATCTCTTCAACACCAACCTGCTTTAAGGGAATTCTTTCTTCTTTCTCCAAGTCCTGAAATTCAAGAGAGCAATTATACTATATTGGTATAGGTTAGGTATTTAATGTGGCATTACAATTTCACCCAAGAGGGCAACATTCTCTCCTCTGACGATAAAGACTCCACGTGGGATATCACCATATTCTTTCCCAACATGAATTCTCTCAATTGTTTTATGAAGGACCAAGTTGGCAAACTGGTCCACACTTCGAAGATATCCTATTAACGTCCGGCCATCGCGAAGTACGACTATGACCTTTTCTTTGGATGTAAACAAATATTAAAACAAACCAAATAATGCTTTCAGTCATAATAACTTACTGTCCAAATCTTCAAGTAGAGTCGCCGTGCCGGGTAATGAAGCGACATTCATTTTCTAGATATCATTAGCTTTTAAAACAAAACTCGTGCTAGTGAGGAACGAGTTAAGAATGCGTGCTTGTCCGGCTGTCCTCTTTGTCGTCTGCAAATTGATTTAAATTCAGGAAAATCTTTTGCAGTGCTACCACCTACACCAATATTTCCACAAGTTGCGTCATTTGCTTTTGCTTTTATGCAGAACTAAACATATTTATGTATTTTAAAATGTAACTATGTAATGTTATCAAATAATTCCACAAAACATAGGTAAAATTCTTCGACAGAGAAGAGACCTACATGGATGCATGTGGTTGAACCATGAACTACTGTTTAGTACCTACAATGTTTACAATGCCAAGTTCGTCTGCCGAGATTTGAAATCATGTAGAGATCCCATATCCATTTGTAAATCTGAAAAGCCCCTAAACTAAATGATCTAATATTGTATTCGAAATGAAGAAACGAAGCTGGATTATCTTCATTTGGCTCTTTCTGCTGTACTCAAATGGAGTCATATATTTTCTTCAGGGATTTTTGCTAACACGTCGAGAAATTCATCTCAAGTCTACAGTTTCTGATGGAGTTTCATGTTGCTTAGAGCCGAAGTACAAGCAGATAATTATTCTTATTATTGACGCCCTTCGCTATGATTTCCTACTTTATAACAATGATACAAGCAAAGTAAATATTCCCATCTACCACAATAACTTGCCTGTTGTTCAACAGTTATTGAAAGATAATCATGGTGTTCTCTATCAGGTATTGTATATCACTGTTCCATTTAAAAAACAAATTTTATTTTATTATTTAGTTTGTCGCAGATCCTCCAACTTCTACAATGCAACGTCTGAAGGGTATAACTACAGGCAGTTTACCAACTTTCATTGATGTTGGAAGCAATTTTGCAAGTGATGAACTCATTGAAGACAATCTTCTGAGCCAAATAACTTCATCTGGCTTGAATGTGACATTCATGGGTGATGACACTTGGATGGGATTGTTTCCCAACTCTTTCCATCGATCCTATCCATTCCCATCATTTGATGTGTGGGACATTAATACCGTCGATCGGGGAGTGGAACATCACATAGTGTCCGAAATTAAGGAGCTTGATTGGAGTCTTTTAATTGCCCATTGCTTGGGCGTTGATCACACTGGCCACCGCTACGGTCCTAACCATCCCACTATGGCCCTGAAATTGAAGGAGATGAACTCTTTAATCGAAGAAATCATACACAGTATGAATTCGCAAACTCTGCTTTTGGTGATGGGCGATCATGGAATGACGAGAAGTGGTGATCATGGAGGTGACAGTCCAGATGAAGTCAACGCCGGCTTCTTTGCGTACAGTCCAGAATGGAATGTAAAACTCCACGACTCCAAAACACAAGTAGTCAGCCAAGTTGACCTCGTACCCACCTTGTCTTTATTGATGGGCATACCTATTCCATATTCAAATTTAGGGTCGCTAATATTAGATCTAGCTTTTCCCGAGCAGCTATGGAAAGAATTTCGACCCAGCGAAGATCATGTTCGACTGATTACGTTATCATACTTCGCTGATGCCTTACATCTGAATACCAAGCAAATCTGGCGTTATCTGCAAACCTACAGTCGTGATTCGCCCTTCCCGCGAAAAGAGTTTCAAGAACTCGGGAGTCAGTTGGATCGTGTAACTCACCTCTTCGATCAACTTAATGTTCACGGTTGTTTCAATTCCTGTGCGCTAGAGTCAAAGTGTTGTCCACAACGTGAAAGACTTGAAGAGTTCATTCGCACGGCACAGATTTTCCTTACTGAAGCTAAAGAGATGTGCCGTTCCATGTGGGCTCGTTTCGATTTGTCTTCCATATGTGTGGGGTTAGTGATTTTTACTTCCGCCCTCTGTCTTCAAATGGTCTCGCCAATCAACTCTGATTCCATTCCGGTTGAGACATTTGACTACTTTGGCGTTGCCGGTGTTTTTTTATCCATTATGGTGCAAAGCTGGTCCACAACGTTGTCACTTGGACTGAGCCTAGTTCCAGTTGCGATGTATCTAACCCGGTCAAGAGCTATTCAACTTAATCATTTTGGTCTTGCGTGCGTTGTACCATTTATCATGGCTGCCTCTTACACCTCTAATAGTTTCGTCGTTGAAGAACCTTATGTTGTTCACCATTTGGTTCAGTCGCTAATCTGGCTTCCGTTCTTCTTCCGACGCCTAAAGAAAAAGCAGTGGATCCTCAGAACTACGTTGAGTTTGTCAACACGTTTAGGACTAGCCTTCTTTCGTTGTCGAGAAGAGCAGTTCCCTATTTGTGAAGCGCACAACCTCCACCGCACTCTCACCAGCATTTCAGGGGCTAACTGGATGGTTTATGGAAGACTTTCCCTGGCTTTTGCATCGTGTATAGTTCTATATCTACTTCTGTTGCAATACTATTCAGTGGATCGGAAAACGGTATATATGATGCTCGTCGTCTGGTGTTACTGGATTGTGCAAGGCGCTTGTTTTCTGTTTGCTGAAGACACAGTGGCTCTCGTGTATCTACCAAGGATCTTCTACTCAGCGCTCGCTTTAAATCTAGTGCATCATGTTTACCGATTCTTATTTGATGCTGAGCTGGCTAAAGTGGAAAGTTACAAGAAAAAGACGTTTGACCTGGTATTGCTACTCTCGACATTGGCCATTTTATTAGCTGGAGACGGTTTGGCACCTGGTATTATTCTAACCCTCGTCAATCTCGTATTATTTGCCCAAATTTTCGCGGGGGACAACTGCGTTGGAGAAATGTGGCCTCTTTATGGACTTTTTTCTCTTCACGGATTCTTTGCAAGCGGACATCATACTAGTCTGGCCAGCATTCCATGGTATAATACAGTTATTACTAATCTTTTAGTACCTTTTCTATACATAAATTTTTTTTTTTTTCTTGTAGGGAAACGGCGTTTGTTGGTGTATCTCACTCCAGTAGCTCTAGTGAATGGGGCAATTTATTGCCCACCTTCTTTGTCAGTTATAGTACTGCTTTTTCATTCCTTTTACACGCCATCGCCATTCCGGTAGTGACATTATCTACGAGAGTTACCCGTAAGAGCAAGGAATTGGAAACTCGACTAGCAAATGGATGGTACCATCTACTTTACTTCCATGCAGTTCGTGTAAGTATTTAAATAAATCAAATGGTTCGACAAGTATTTAACTTTGCACTATTAGCTTTTGGGTTGTATGGGAGCTGCCGCTTTGCATCGCCGACATCTGATGGTTTGGAAAATATTCGCTCCTCGGCTTCTCTACGAGCTACTTTTCGCCGTTTGCTCTTCGATAGGAATCATAGCATCTTTATTCCTTTTTCAGGCAACGATGTAAATATATTTCATTTATCTTATCCAAACCAACACAACTCGATCCGAGTCCATTCTTGAAGTGTTCAGGGGAAAAAGTGATAGAAGAAACATCGAAAAAAGGAATTTGACCGTCACCGGCTTTTAGGAGAACAAGTTGCGACAAAAGGAAGCCCACAAAGAGAATTATTGAATTAAAACATTTGATTCAGCGGAAAGGCTCTCATTTCACGTAGGATCGAATAACTTTGCCAATGATGGACACGCACTCCATCATTTGCTTTTCATTGATGACCAGCGGTGGAGCAAATCGAATAATGTCACCATGGGTTGGTTTGGCAAGCAGGCCCTCGTTCCGCAGTCTTAGGCAAACCTCCCACGCGTCAAACTCTGGAATTAGAAAAACATAAAACATTTTTTACCAAGTCATGAAAAAAACAAACGAAGAGTCTTACCTGGTTGGATAACGATGGCGTCTAGCAATCCCTTTCCTCGCACTAACTTGATCACTGAGCTGGGAAGTTCCTGCATTTCACCCCTTAAAATTTGACCAAGTTTCTCGGCGTTGTCAGCTAATTTTTCGTCCTCCAATACCTACGTTTAAAAAAGGTTGCGATATACAATCAAGCGCCGCTAAAAAGAAACCGAAATGTTTTTACTTGTAACGCTGCCATAGCAACTTTGCAGGCCAAAGGATTTCCGCCAAATGTCGAACCGTGCTCTCCAGGTTTGATGGTCATCATGACATCATCATTGGTTAGTGCAGCAGAGACGGGAAGAACACCACCGGACAGGGCTTTGCCGAGGACTAAAATATCTGGCTTTACGTTTTCATGGTCGACGGCCAAGCGTTTGCCCGTCCGACCCAAGCCTGTTTGCACTTCATCGGCAATCCATAGAACTTTGTTTTGGGTACAAAGTTCTCGTACACCCTGAATCAAAAGCGACATTAATCTACAATTTTGTGTAGTCGCTTTGCGTGATTCTTACTTTCAGATAGCCGGGATCTGGAACAACAACTCCAGCTTCACCCTGAATGGGCTCCATCATGAAGGCGCAAACAGTAGGATCTTCCAAAGCTGTCTAATCATCAATCAGATGGTTAAATTCTGGAAATTTAAAGGAAAAAATTGGCTAGTTGAAAAAAAAACCTTGAGAGCACCAAGGTCGTTGTAAGGAATGATGACGTAGCCCGGCATGTATGGGCCAAATCCGGCGTAGCTGGATGGATCTGTGGAGCTCGAAATGGCAGCCATGGTGCGGCCCCAGAAGTTGCCTTCGACAAAAACAATCTTGGCCTGGTTGTCGGGAATCTTTTTGACTGTGTAGCCCCATTTGCGAGCCAATTTGCAAGCCGTCTCTCCACCTTCAACTCCCGTGTTCATTGGAAGAACTTTATCGTAGCCAAAAAGCTTCGTAACATACTCCTCATACTCTCCCAAAACATCCGAATAGAATGCTCTCGAAGTTCTAGATATGTATCAAATGATTGTTAGGTAATTTAAGCGATCGTGCCAATGTATAGGATCGCTTACAAGGTCAGTATGTCGGCTTGTTGATGCAGAGCTTTGATGATGCGTGGATGACAGTGGCCCTGATTGACGGCTGAATACGCGCTTAAAAAATCGTAGTAGACGCGTCCCTCAACATCCCAAACTCGCACTCCTGAATTGAAATTACAAATTATACAATCAAGGAAACAACAGATTCAACTTTTGAATGCTGAACCGACCTTGGCCTCGGCAGAGGGCTACGGGCAAAGGGTGATAGTTGTGCGCTCCGTACTTGTCTTCGCGTTTGAAAATGGCCTCTGATGCGGCTCCCATGGAAACGGACATATCTTCAGCTGTGGCCGCCGATACTTTCGTTGCTTTCGAACGAACTAACGGTGCCCTCCAGCCGTTCATAATTCCGTTAACCATTGGTCGAAACGCTCTTTTCATCGTCGTAGCCATTTCTTCTCAAATCCTAAAAAGATGATCCACAAATTAGCTCATAACGATTCAGTGCGTGCTGATTGTGCAGACAGAAACACATTCTGGAAAATTGATATGGGCGCAAGACCGTTGGAGAATAAAATCACGCGAGAACCCATGTGACGTATTCGAATGGCACCACACACTGCACTCAACGCACACATATATTCTCTACTCAGATTACGATTTTCACGCTCTTGGTCAAAACAATATCCAAGGTCGCTGAGTTATTTTCATTCGAGAAAGCGCCCACTGCGCCGGCGTAACACTCTACCTCTCTTCCTTTACTTGTTGTTATGTTCTATCTCTAAAAGTTAGTTGGTACAGTAATAAATCCGGCCTAACTGCGACACGACCAAGGATATAACGTATAAAAGGCCTGTTTGTTTTTTCTTTTATCAAGGCCAGCACTTCCGCATTCATAATCAAAGCCGTACATTTTGTGAGGTTAGCAGGTCAATATTAAGCACGGGACCATCGATCGATTGTCGCAGAGCTACAGACATCATCAGCTATTCTTGATTATCAAACCAACTGTTTGCAGACACAAGACGAGATTCAACAACGAGATTAGGAAACTGAAACCTCCTCAAAGAGTGAACGAAATTGCGTCAGCCGATTTAAAATCCTTCGCAACGAGAGCTTAGCAAGAAGGTGGAGAAAGCAACAAGAAACTTACTCGAGAGATATGTACAGTGGAGTGAAGCAGTCGTCTGAGGACACGAGTATCCCGCAGGCAGTAGCGAGGTTGAATGCTCCTGTTCTGGCGAAACTTGGTCGCTTTATGGCAGTAGTATATACTCCTGCACTTTTTTTTCTTTTTTGATTTTTTTTTCTTTTCGCATATGTGATAGTTCTTCCACTAGATGGCACTAATATGTTGATAAATTCGAATTTTCAAAGAGCGAAAACCGGGTAAAGCGTAAAGTTTCATTTTAATCCTGTATCCTGCTCTTCTTATTAGGCAATTATTCAACTTATCTGTTATGATACATTTTATTTCTGCACAACTAAGAAAGTTTTCGGCTAAAGTCAAGAATTAGCTGTCGCGCAAAATCTTGTATAAAAGTTTCCTAGAAATGTTATAAGGGGAGGGAGACTTTCTCTTTTTTAACTTAAATTTAATGTTGTCTTATCAAAATCAGCATCTTGAACTAGCCGTTCCGATGGAAACGGGGTCAAAAACAAAAGGTTAATGTCCTCTCGTGCAACTCGGAAGGGACGAACCACCTTTAGGCCTTTGTTTTCCTTGTTCTTTTATGGCGACAGATCTAATCGACAACAGAACAGAAATGTGGAACGCAAAAAAAAAAAAAGAAACCAGTTGACCTTGGTATCACACATTTTGTATTCCGGCAGCCGAGGGTTTGGACACTGATAGCAAACTGGCAGAATCACTAGAATTTCGTACACCTTGCCCAAGAATCACCCCATAGCCCAAGACCCTTAGACCCCATAGAAAATAACAGCAAATAACGTGCAATGACAGCTTGCACCTTTATGGGAAGTGACCAGCCCCTCGTTTGCAGCTCGAACTGTTCAAATGTGAAAGATAAATAGGACTACGTCCAGAACCCTCTGGCCCAAGGCTTCTGTCGATAGTAATCATGCAAGAGTTTTTGCTTGCTGATTTATTTGTTCGATTTCTAAAATGTGCCGTCGTTCCTCTTCGATCGAACGAGCAAGTGCCGTAACATTACCGGCACCAAATCCACGGGCTCCCTGTCTCTGCACTACTTCCAAAAAAAATGTTTCTTCTTTGAAAATGGGCAATGTAAAAATCTGCAACAGGTATCTGCACCAAAAGAGATATTGCATTAGTCAATATGTAGAGTCAGCTTATTAAATGATTTACCTGTCTTGATCCTCATCCGTGATATCTGCCTCTGAATCAATGAGAATCCCAAGTCGCTGAAATTCATTTACGTTGTACCCAGCGGCTTGGATTTCTTTTCTTTTCCATTCCTGATTAGAGCATCAAAGAATTTGCTATGACTCTTACATTCACATGATTACGAAATGACATACGTTTCGATAATACGCTGCAGGCGGCGTCCTGAATTTAACCTGCTTGCGAATCATGGCATCCACGCAACTGGTTATGTCTGATGTATGAAGTCCGATATGCTGAAGACCCGGCCCACCGTGACCGCTAAGGAATGAAGCAATGTGCGTATTCTCTGCAAGGCATATACCATCTCGTCATTAAATAAGTTTTTCTCCCTATCCTACAATTTTTCGAAAACGGAAGGTCTAACCTGTTTCTGGAAGAGATTCTGCAATTACAATTTTCAATGAGGATTCATCCATTCCATCAGGATTAGGATTGCAAACACCAGATTCCGCGCAAGGCCAGTAGTCCATAACGCGCAACCTCATTCCTACACCATCCTTGATGACTAAACCCTCTTTCAGATCTTCATTTGGGTTAGTTTTAAACTTTTGCATTCCCAAACAGTCTTGGTACCATTTAATAATACCAGCACTTTCTCCGGGATAGCACACATAAGTCAGGTGGTCAAAGTGGGTAATTCGTTCGTCGCCTTCAGTCTTGGCGGATTCATCAAACGTGGGAAGAAATGATCCCTTATACTGAGACTTATCCAACAATGTATGGACTACATTACCACAACATGAACCAACTATTGAATACCTCACTTTTCCCTCATTACTTTCCACTTCTGTGATAGGATGGTATAATTGTCCTCCAATTTTCATCATCCTATCAGTCACAGATTCCAAGTTTTTCACTTCAAGGGCAACATTGAACGCAGAATTAACTTGGTGTAGGGATTTGTTGGAACAACAGAAGTAAGAAAATGGCACAGAACCAAGATGATGACTTTTTTTCCTTTCTGTTACGACGAAAGTAGATTTTTGACTACCAACCACCCATTGCTGGCTCAGTAATGTATCTCTCCGTGCTCGAAGAGAAAAGCCCAATTCATTGGTGAAATAGGAAACGATTTCCGTACCATTTGCGACGCACAATTCCACATGATGTAACGCACTTAGGGGCATTGTAAAGAAAATTTGGGATATAAAAAATCTACACAAACAATCGACGATTGGCTGGCTTGAAAGTTGGGCGCAATGTTGCACTTTGCGTGACCGATTACGAACTTTTGAGGCTTACAGGATTTCGAGGAAGCTCCTGAAAAAGTTTTCAAATAATATCCTCTTTAAGTATGCCGTTGAAAGCAGCTAAAGTTAACGAAGTTCTTATAGCATCATTTTGATTAGCTACCGACTATATATACATGCCCTTGATTAGCGAGTGTATTTGCTAATAGTCTAAAGTTGCCAATGTGTTGGCTAAAGTGAAACTTAATAGCAAATGTTTCGACTAATAACCTGGACGTTAACTTATGCTTTAACTAATGAAACTACTTTGGGCGGCAAAAAACAAACGTTAGCTAATACTTTCCATTAACCAAAGCAATGGCTAATGAAACTTACTCTGCCGGCGACAAAATCAACGTTACCGAAATGATGGCGTGGGACCTCGCATAAACGGGAAGTACACTGATGACGGCGGTTATTGCTCGGACAACAAGGTGTGTGTCCTATTTGCCCCGCAGGGATAGATGCACGTACGAAATCTCACGTGAGTTTGAAAGTTCCTGTTGTTTTTGGGATCCCTCAGCATTTGTGAGTTTGTCGCGTCCCTTTAACCCTTAACCGTCAGCCATTACTTTTGGCTGACGCTACGTCCTTTCTAAAAAAAGTTTCATTAGCGAAAGTATTTGCAAACGATAATTTTTTGCCCCCTCCCCCTATTAGTAGTTTGAGTAGCTAAAGCATATACATGCAAGCTAACTGCAAGTTTATTAGCCAAAACAGTAGATAAAAGTCTTCCTATCAGCCAAAACATTCGCTATTTGGGTACATTAACCAATACATTCACTAATCGAGGGCATATATATAGTCCGTCGCTCATCAAAATGATATTATAAGAACTTCATTATTCGCTAATGTAGGCTATCCAGTGCGTTGAAGCACTTTTTTTAACGAATTACCAGATAGTTTCCAAAGTTCTTATTGCTGTATTAAACTATTAACCATTTCAAAGTCTGATGAAACACGGTTCGAAAACGATTATTAATACCTATTTAGTTGTTGCAAAAAAATAAATGCAAAGTATAGAGTCGCATGATACTACATAGGCTAGTAATAACATTTTAAGGCAGCATTTCAATGACACTTCGTGTGACCGCGTTTCAAAAAAATGAATTTTGGTTTTATAGAAAGGTATTTAATTAATATGCATGAACTCACCGTCAAAAATATGAACCACCAACACTTTGATGTATCCTATGCAACTTCTGTATACCTCTGTTTTTAAGAGAACATGTGAATACCTTTTATATACTGTTATTAATTGCCAGAGGCTACACGAAATTCATAGGACGGTACGTTTTTCCAGTGGGTATCTATTTAGAAGCATTTAGCGGAAGGTCGAACTGTCAAGCTAAATAATCTAAAATACATTTTCGGGGCTATACACAAAAAACACGAGGACATTCGAAACCCGAAAAAAGGTACTCCACTTTTTTTTAACACCAAAACGTAAGGTTCAAGACCCCCAGAAATTTCTCAACTGGTTGCATTGGATTAGTAATGCCTGAGTAATGCAAGTTTTGGTATATTAAGAAACAACAAAGCACAGAAGCTTTCGGTGGTCTTGCAAAATTAACTTTCTCAAGACTTTTCTAACGAAATTAACTAATTTAACGAGGCAGACCAGCTTTATTTGATTAACAAATTGGCTTGAAATTCATGAATAAATACGTTTGTTAGAACAATTAAGCTGATGATAAAATTGAACATTATTCATTTACAATAATTTCAAAACATATGCACTTATATATGCAATATTTCTTTGTGAAACAGATCATGCCGGTCTCAATGCCGATGCATTAAGGTTCCATACATACAGGTGTATATACGCACAATTGCACATTTTTAAGTTTTAACAAGGTTGAGACAAGAGTGCACTGTGGAGCGCTCTGTGCTGAGCGCGCTCATTTTTTTTCTGGTTTTGATCACCGTTCTCGATTTTTTTTAAAAACAAACTTCAAAACAAGATATTTTAAAAATTATCTTAGTAAAAACCAAGCGTACTCACGCTCGCGTTCAATTTTGAAATTCGAAAGCGCGAGTGCGCTCAGTATTTAAAAAATCTACAAACGTGATCGCGCTCCGAGCGCGGTTCAATTACAGGTCTTAGGTGCATATTCTGTTTCATGCATTTCAAATAATTTTAATGCGTTTTTCTGGAGTTTCACAAAAGAACATGAAGAAATCCGAAAACAAAAGATATATTTTTTTCATGGAAACCTAAGGTTCGAGACTCTCAAGAAATGACTCAACCGGTTGCATTGGATTAGTGTTGCAAGTTTTGACATTAAGAAACAATTAAGGCTCCCGGTACAGAAGTAGGAGATGGAGACAATATGCATCCTGGGCAGTCAGTCACCTTAGGTAAGTTTAGTAGTGGAAGTTTCACTTGAACGAACGGGTCTTGTAAAAAAAAGGCTGAAGAGTAAGGCCCGAAAAACCGTAGTTTTTTCAAAATTTATGTTTTGAATTTGAAAACTTGATCTTCTGGTGATTTTTGACTATTTTAGGCTTATTTTAATGGAAGATCCGACTTGACGATGACGATGAGACGAACGAGCTTGTGATTTGATTAGCAATTTGGCTAGAAATTCATTATTAACAAACAGTTCACATAAAAATCAGATAAAATTAACATTATTTATTTACATTGATTTCCCACAGGAAACCATTTTCAATATTCATTTGTTCTTTATGCATACAAGAGCAATTGTTTAATCAAGTGAAAGTTACAAAGCAGTTTTCCAGTTAGGAACTAATTTGAAACGTCCTAAGGACGTTCACTTTCGTTTGGATGCCCAGGGGTAGAGAACATTGAGTCAACAAACGGACGACAAAAGTCCGCTTTCAGCTATGATATAGAACGTACATATTTTGACATCCTGTGGATGTACGTGTGCTATAAGGGCAAACTAATGAGATAAATCGACCTTGGCATCGCACATTTTGTATTCGTCTATAATTGCAGCTTAAACTGCATCTTGGACTACGTCCAAGACTTTTGTCAACTGTCATCACGCAAGAGTTTTTGCTTGCTGATTGATTTTTTCGATTTCTAAAATGTGTCGCCGTTCCTCTTCGATCGAACGAGCAAGTGCCGTAACATTACCGGCACCAAATCCACGGGCTCCCTGTCTCTGCACTACTTCCATAAAAAATGTTTCCTCTTTGAATATGGGCAATGTGAAAATCTGCAACAGGTACCTGTGCAAAAAAAATGCAGTAGTCAATATGGAGCCAGCTAATTAACGAATTAGTTTACCTGTCCGTGTCCTTGTCAGTGATATCTGCCTCAGAGTCAACGAGAATGCCAAGTCGCTGAAATTCATTTACGTTGTACCCAGCGGCTTGGATTTCTTTTCTTTTCCATTCCTGAACAGAGTGGCAGAACAAGTCAGAATTCTCCAATGACTCTTACATTCACATGGCAACAAAATGACATACGTTTCGATAATATGCTGCAGGCGGCGTCCTGAATTTAACCTGCTTGCGGATCATGGCATCCACGCAACTGGTGATGTCTGATGTATGAAGTCCGATATGCTGAAGACCCGGTCCACCGTGACCGCTAAGGAATGCACCAATGTGCGTATTCTCTAAATTGACGTGTACCGTCTTGTCATTAAATAAATTTTGCTCCCTTCCCTAAGATTATTCGAAAGCGGGTGATCTAACCTGTTTCTGGAAGAGATTCTGCAATTACAATTTTCAATGAAGATTCATCCATTCCATCGGGATTAGGGTTGCAAACACCAGATTCCGCGCAAGGCCAGTAGTCCATAACGCGCAACCTCATTCCTACACCATCCTTGATGACTAATCCCTCTTTCAGATCTTCATTTGGGTTGGTTTTAAACTTTTGCATTCCCAAACAGTCTTGGTACCATTTAATAATACCAGCACTTTCTCCAGGGTAGCACACATAAGTCAGGTGATCTATGTGGGTAATTGGTTCTTCACCTTTAGTCTTCATGGCAGATTCATCAAAGGTGGGAAGGAATGATCCCTTATACTGAGACTTATCCAACAATGTATGGACTACATTACCACAACATGAACCAACTATTGAATACCTCACTTTTCCCTCATTATTTTCCACTTCTGTGACAGGATGATATAATTGTCCTCCAATTTTCATCATCCTATCAGTCACAAATTCCAAGTTTTTCACTTCAAGGGCAACATTAAACACAGAGTCAACATGATGGAGAGGTTTGTTGGAACAACAAAAGTAAGAAAATGGCACAGAACCAAGATGATGACTTTTCTTTCTTTCTGTTACGACGAAAGTAGATTTTTGACTACCAACCACCCATTGCTGGCTCAGTAATGTATCTCTCCGTGCTCGAAGAGAAAAACCCAATTTATCGGTGAAATAGGAAACGATTTTCCTTCCATTTGCGACGCACAATTCCACATGATGTAACGCACTTAGGTGCATTGTAAATAAAATTGGAATATTAAAAACGCACACTAACAGTCGGCGACCGGTTGGCTTCAAAGTTGGGCGCAATGTTACGCTGTTACGTGACCGATCACGACTATTTAGCAGTCGACGGGATTTTGAGGAAGCGTCTGCAAAGTTTTTCAAAACAATTCTCCACTTTAGACAATTGCCAGATAGTTTTGTGAAATTCTTTTTGCATTATCAACACTTTAAAATCTATTAAAACCCAGTGGAGAAACGATTGTTTCTTTTAAGTATCTAATTGTTTCAAGATAACTGCAAGAATGAACTTGACAACATTGTACCATATTAAAAAACACCCCTCCCCCCGTGGCCCCGTCCTATGTTTGTGCAGACGTGCACTCTAGAAAATAACATTCTTGTTAAACTACTAAGCTAGAGCTACACTGATACAAGATATTGCACTAGTTACATTTTAGGGCATAGTTTACATGACACTACGAGTGACCGTATCAAAGAATGGATATTGCTCTGACAGAAAAGTATGAAATTGAAATGTATGTAAAATTTACTGAGTAGTTTTACTTTACACTCCTAGCATTTCACTTGCAGGTCATTGCTGTTCCCTCAACATTTGCTGAATTCCTCACAACAGCTAACTTGGCCCTAGGATTCAAAGGGAAAAGAGTCTTCAACAGTTTAGGGGGAGAAATTCATGATGTGTCATTTATAAGGTACAACATGATTTTATTATGTTGACTATGAACTCACCGTCTAAAAATATGTACCACCCACAGTTTGATGTATCTTAAGCAACTTCTGACTTCTGTGTACCTCTGTTTGGGAGAGAGGATGTGTATACCTTTTATAAACTATTAATAATTGCTTGAGGCCAATCAAACTAATCAGAAAAAATTGACCTTGCCAATGGGATTATTTACCTTTTTTCTTAGTAATTGTCTTTTAGCAATAACATCAAAAGACTATGATTGTGGAATTTATACAGTTATTGCCATAAATAAGAGAAAAATATTTCCTTGAAATCTTACAACATAATACTATTTTGTTTTCTTTTCTAGGGACAATGAATTGTTATACATATCAGAAGGTGAAGATTTTTGTTCAGAAAACCCAAGTAAAATTCCATCACAGGAAAAAGAATGGGTGACTCTAAATGTGGGCGGAAAACTGTTTACGACAACGCGGATGACTTTAACAGCAAAAGAACCCTTCAGCATGCTTTCACGCATGTTCTCAATAGATTCTGGTCACTTTAATCTCAGCCCTAGTTCCGTGGACGCCAGTGGGGCTTATTTAATCGACCGTAGTCCAACTTACTTTGAACCGATTTTGAACTATTTACGTCACGGAAAGTTGATTCTTGACGTTGGTGTTAATGTTCAAGGCGTCCTAGAAGAGGCACAGTTCTTTGGTATTGAATCACTGGTACCGCAACTTGAATCTCTTGCCGATGACGAAAAGCTAAAGAAGAAGCAGCAACCGCTGACCAGGGCAGAAGTTATCAAAGCTCTTGTTCGTACTTCACCAACCACTGAGCTCCGATTCCAAGGGGTCAATCTAGCTGAAGCTGATCTGTCAAAACTTGACCTGAGAAGCATCAATTTCAAAGTAATTTATTTTAATTGTTGCATGGTTAATATTTCTATACGATATTTTATTTCTCTTTGTGTAGTATGCTATCATGCGCGGTTGCAATCTTACTGGTGCAAATTTAAGTTGGTGCAATTTGGAGCGCGCCGACTTGTCTGGATCGAAAATGGACGGTGCACAGCTTCTTGGGGTGAAAATGTTGTGTGCTTCTATGGAAGGCGCTTCGTTACGTGGGTGTAATTTTGAAGATCCTGCTGGAAGTCGTGCAAACATGGAAGGTAGTTAACTTTTATTTTGGTACAAAATCGGCCAAATAAAACCTTTTTTTCTCAGGTGTTAACATGAAAGGGGCCATTCTTGAAGAAAGTAATATGGCCGGCGTCAATCTTCGCGTCGGCACACTGAAGTACGCGAACCTTCAAAATTGCACATTAAGGTGAGAAATATATAATTTTGAGTTTTGATTATTTTTTTTTAAATTTAAGTTTGTTGTACAGGGGAGCTGTTTTGGCCGGAGCTGATTTGGAGGTAACTGTTAAAAAAACTACTTCTCGTGAAATGTAAGGAAATAAAATATTTTTTTCTGTTTCAGGGTTGCGATCTCTCTGGAAGTGATTTACAGGAAGCCAATCTTCGCGGAGCTAATTTAAAGGACACTACGCTAGAGTTGATGTTAAATCCGCTGCACATGTCTCAAGCTATTCGTTAAATAGCTTCTTTTTTTTTTTTTGACTCCCTTACTTATTCGCCCTTATTGAAACGCGGACAGCTAATACGCGGAATGCTGGATATCATAAACAACGAAGCTTTATTTTCACAAAAACTTTTATTTACAATACAAAAATTACTGTAAAATGCACATTTTCGGGGGTACGAAGGACGTTTTAATTATACTGTATTTCTATTTATGGTATTTGAGCACGAATTTTATTTTGAAACAGAATCGATGCATTTCCTTTCTCTCATTTTACTCAAGAAAAGGAATATAAGCTGCGCGGAACTTTAATGTTTATATCGTTGCGCGGAACAACAGTGTCTTTCATCTTAGAAGCCAACGCCCACAACCACCACAGTTTACCAGAATGTCGGTGGATTTTAACAACAAATTAATTTCATTGTACTTTTGCTGAGTTATTGCTGTTCTGAAAGTGCTATTCCGTCAGAATGCGAAAATGCGGGATAACTCTTCAGTTGATGGCCACAACCCAACCGTCAATAGCGGTGTCCGACTGGCACTAGTTGTAGTAATAGTGTTGTGTGCGTTGGAATCTTCGTTAGTTTATGGAAAAACAGAATTTCCGAAGAAAAATGCTGATGTTCAGCCTACATCACTTTGCCCAGCTGCATGCACATGTTCTGAGCAAAAACTGAAACTGCAGGGCAGTGTGGAGCAAGACATCAGTCCGAATAATCATGAAGAAGTTATTGAAAATCTCAATGTAAAAAGCAAGACAAAGCCTGAAATACTCAAGAGTGGAATTAAAGTACAGTGCCAGAATCCTGCCTTTATAGTATCTGTGAAGAAATTAAACCTACAGGCGCTGCTGGTTGAAAATGTTGTTCAATACGATCTTTCTGGAAACAGCCTTACAAGGTTATCAAGTGAAGATTTTGCAAATGGTAATTACTTAATGCTTCAGAAACTGATTCTCAAGAACAATCAAATTGAAGAAATTGCAGCTGAAACTTTATCATCATTGAAGAATCTCAAATATTTAGACCTCAGCAACAATCAATTGACAAATTTCTCCAGTGCAATAATTGAAAATTTAACAAACTTGGAACGAGTAAAACTAAATGGAAACCCACTCAAATGTGATTGTCACTTAAGTGCACTCCTCACCTACGTGTCATCACGGAACATAAGGCTTCAAGGTACCTGCTCTGAACCCGCTCGGTTGAAAGATCGATCGTTAACAAGATTGGTTCTGGAAGAACTAGCGTGTCCACCTGAAGATCAAGTGAGTGTCGAGATCAGACCCAACACCAACCAAATAGTTTTCGAAGGTGATCCTTTGAAACTTGCCTGCAAGTTTAAGGCAGGTCGAGCTGTTGCACCTAGTTGGCTGCATCGAAATGCCAATAACCAAACTGCTACGGTCTCAGCTGGCGGAGCTGTGGAGTTAACAACTAGTAGCCGCGGAACGGACCAAGGAACGGTGACCGAAAGTCAACTACTCATCCGTCAACTGCTTCCTCGACATGGTGGCATGTGGGCTTGCTCTTGGGGTGGCCGAACTGCTTCAGTTGAAGTGACAGTTCTGTCACTTACGACTCCCACTTGCACCAGCCAAGTCACCGTTTCCAATAAAGGTCGTTACAGTTGGCCACGAACTATTTCCAACCTTAAAGTCGTCTTGCCTTGCCAAGCGAATCCGAACTTGCAGGCCTTCCGACTGTGCGGCGCACTAGGAAGTTGGGAAGAGCCAGACCTCAATTCTTGCTTTTATCTAAGTGAGGTGACCAAAGTGTTGGAGCAGTTTGCTAAAACCAACTTAACCTTCAGCAAGACAAGCGCGTTGGAAAGTGCTCGCAGGTTGAAATCCTACCTGACAGATGTAGTCAGCTTAACAGATCCGCACGAGGCCATCTTCGTCACGCAAACCCTTCATAACTACTTGGAGGCTAGCGGGAAGCATCCGGAACTGCTGCCAATTATTATGGACATCTATTCAATCCTGATTACACAAGATCCCCAAACGTTGGCTGATTCGCGCCATGGACTTGTTGGCGTTCTCCAACAGGCGCCTCTCAAGGTGGCCGAATTCGAGTATCGATCTTCCAGTCTTGTGATTGAAAAGTGTGGGATTGTCGGGAAATCTCTCAGTGCTGGGACGTGCACTTGGAGGCGAACGTTGGAGTCGACCAGCAGCAAGCCAGATTCATCGAAAACAAAAGCCCGTAGCCGATATCAAGCAAGTTGCGGACAGAACTCGACTGGTGCAGGAGGGTCTATTGAAGCTTCAGTACGGATCCCTTTGATTTCAGAAGGGACTTTTTCAGAACAGAGCATCATACTTTCACTAGTACTCAGCACTAACGCATTCGTCAGCGCCAAAATGAAGCCACTTGCCACTCCGGTATTGGGGATTACCTCTGGCCCTGTCACCAACTTGATCAATCGGACGACACCCTTTGTCATGACGATGCGTCTAAGTCGAGCAATTGGTCCCTCTGACCGTCTAGTCGGAGCCAGGTGGAACCAGTATACAGACCAGTGGAGTCCAGATCAATGCCAAACTCTGAAATCATCAGGGTTAATGTCGGAAGGAGATTCGGTGACGTTCCAGTGTTGCTGTGGTTTCGGCTTCTTTGCCGCATTCACCACCCAAGACGACCTGGATGAACATGACTTGGTGGAACAGTCGACGACGAGGAGCGGTGGTAGTCTTGTACCAGGCGCCCCTCTATATCCTGGCCAGCTTCTGTACCTTCTGCCGTCGCCGATCTACGTGGGAAGTGTCATTGGACTGCTGTGCCATTTAACAGCTTGCCTCTGCTATCTGATCCATCGAAAGCGACTTCGGATGACTCAACCTACACGACATTCGTTAATCAACACTTGGATATCTGTTGGACTGCTGATGGTTGCCTTCACACTGGGTGTCCGCCCAGTGTTAGGCAAAGTCCCCTGTCAAGTTGCTGGGCTATTGCTCCACTATTTGACTCTAAGCTCTCTACTTTGGATGGTGGTGAACGCATCCAGCCTATACAAACACATAACGAAGTCGTCCCGGAATGTAGATCCTGAAACGAACTCGTCGCTCATGGAAGAAGCTATGGCCGTTGGTCATGATTCACCGCCAAAACCTGCCTTGCGCTTTTACTTAATTGGATGGGGAATCCCACTTATTGTTGTGGTACGTTTTTACTTCTTTTATGATTAGCAATAGTTCCTTTATAAATGTCTATTTAAAAATTACTTTTCAGGGAATTGCTGGAGCAATCCATCTTGAGCAGTACTTTGGGCCAAAAATATGTTTCTTGGCCTGGACTCCTAGTTTGGGAGCAGTTGGACTTCCATCCGCTATTTTAATATTGCTAGTTTTAACCTTCCACTTGTTAACGTGGTGCTTCCTGAGGCACACTTCACGCCTTGCTGCTATCCACCAAAAGCAATTAGCAGCTCAAGCTGCAGCTGAAGATTCTGGCGCCATGGCGGCGGCCTCGACAGTTGCATCTGAAGCCAATAAAGACTTGGGCATCTGTGGGAGGAAAGACAAGAAGACCTGTGGACAAGGAGGAGGCTACGTTCCATTGGCGGTTGACGGCGATGTTACCAGCTGCCCTTCCAATGTGACGAATCAGGTGACGGAAACTAGCGATCTTGCTTCGCTGTCAAGCGACCAAGAGCGAATCGCCCTTCTTATCCAGCGAGGTGAAGCTGAAGGTGCCATGTCAGCCAACGAAAGCGGAGTCCTTCATTCCGGTCGGAGCGAAAGCGAACGTCCGCTTCTAATTGTCACCTCGTCAGCCGCCTCCAGTAGCGATGACCGGTTAGAGGATGGCGCCAAAACGGATGTTGACGACCAAGGACACAGCAATCCGCTTATGGCCTCGTTCACAGATGACGGTGACAGCAAAAAGCGTGAATGCGCATCAAGCGTTGCCCCTTCCATGCTTGACGCTGGCCAAAATAACGTAAAAAATTACTATTCCTCTGGCTAGCTTTAATGCGAATAGCTTAATAATGATTTATGCTCTTTAATTCTAGGTGTTCCATTCGACCGTGCAAGCTGTACCTCCTCCCGTAATTGAAGACGCGGATGAAAAGAGTCCGTTGAGTCAGTTGCGTGGACAGTTCGTTTTCCTTCTTCTGTTCTGTCTTACGTGGCTGTCGGCATTGTGCGTGGTGGCTCGTCCGTTCCGCAGTATCCTGCCTCATTATGATGAACTCATCTACAGCCTATCATACGCCATTTTCAGTGCAGCTACCGGATTGCACTCTGTCCTATTCCATCTACTAACTCGAAAGGACATCTGTGCTTCTTGCTTTGATCCTCAAACCAAGGAAAATTTAGAAACTATAACCGCCCATCCAGCCCCAGCAGCTAACTCTCATGCAGATCTTACTTCCCATCATCATCATCAGCAACATCATCATTCTCAGTCTGTTCAACCGCCAGTTTTGTACTCGACCCTTTCACGCCATCCCGAAGCTGCCGACGAAGTGGACCGCGGAGTGGAACGAGCAACAGCTCACGCTATCGATCCAGCAATCGCAGATGCGATGAACGTGACAATTATGGATCCATCTATGGTGGTCAACTCTTTTTATGATCCTCGCCAGAGCAAGACAGCCCGTCGTTTTTTCCAGAAACAGAAGCTACTCCAGCAGATGCAAAATAATCAACTGCATCGACATCATCATCCCCACCACCACCATCACCATCACCACCACAGAAATTCCCGCCATTCTTCCGGACATTCTATTAATAACGCCCATTCCTACAGATCCCATTCGTCCCATTCGCCTATTACAGAGGAAGCTCTACTTAACGCCAGCACTTCGACTAAAGCCAAAGTCAGTAATGTCAATATTCATGTCGAAATGGGTGCCTATGATTGGCATGAACTGCAATCTCGACTATCGGATAATTCTTGGAGCAAGAGTGGAAAGCAAATGCTGCCGCCTACTAAAACAGAAAACGGCAACCCACGGACGCTTTCGAGGACAGAAGTTGTCCTTCAGGATGCAGACACCAACACGCGAGAAGAACAATTTGAATCTCAACCATCAACGAACGGCCGGTCGACCGTCAGGTCGGATAAAGGCAAGAGAAAGCGCCACGTGATTTATCATCAGCGGATCCCCAAGAAATCCAAGTTGGAAGACCACCCGGTCGCCATGGTAGAAGTAGGAACGCAGGCAGCGGACTTGGAAGAAGCAACGAGAGAGAACGAAGAGGCCGCCGCTAGAGAAACTCCTTCCGCAGAGAAACCTGTTTACGTCTTTGTTGACAACGAATATCGAGACCGAGCCCTTGCCCACTTAGGCTCAAATGACGAAGCCATGAAGACCCTGACTTCAGTGAAGATTAAGAAAGTTATGGACGAATCTATGGACGAAGGCGCCTATCAGAAAAGAGAAACTAGCGTCTAATCGAAGAAAAATATTCTCGATTGTTACTCCGTTTTTTGGTTCTACGCTCTGTATATAACCAACAGTATTGCCCTCTTCAACGCTTTACCTCTTAACTTTTTGCCCATCGAACTTTTATATTTAAATAAAACCGACGGAATCTCTTTGAAATCATTTTCTTTATTGAAAATCAAAAACCAACCAACGCGATTTTTTTCGAAATCAAGAAATGTTTCCACGAAAAGATTATTTTTATTTCTTTCTCGGCTGATAATCTTCGTCATCTGATCTTTCATCCTCGGGCGAAGATGAGCCTTCTTCTTCCGAATCATCACCCGATTCCTCCAGATTGTTTTCCTCCAACTGCAGACCATCTTCTTCGCTATCTTCATCTTCACCGCCATCCATAGCATCATCTTCCTGCACTTTCTTCTTTTGGCTTTTCTTACTTGGCTTTAATTCTAAGGAAACAGAAACAAGGTGAGTTCGTTGTATTTTGTATGTAGAATTTTTTTTTACCGGCAAAACTGTCGCCAATGTATTTGTTCAGAATCTTGCGACATTCATCCTCCAGACTTGATGGGTACCAGCCGTAACGTTCATCACAGCTTTCACTTACTGGCGCAGTGGCCAGAAGCTCGTGAATTTCGGGAACGTGGAGATCGCAATACTAAGGTTGACACTCATTGTAAAATCAAGTAACAAAACTAGTTAAATACCGATATACCTGGTAAAACATTTGTCTGCACTGAGGAATCATGCCAGGTCGGTAAACGTAAGAGTTTTCGCCTTTTTTATCGGAGGAGGTTGCGGTGCTGGTAGATGGTTCGGCTAGTTGTCGAATAGTCGATGTTCTGGTACGCATCACGCTGGCATACTTGTGAGGTTGATTGTACTTGGAATAACTTCGTTTGGGGATAACTTTGTTCCTGAAGGTCTGACTAATACGAAAGTCAAGTATCTGGTAGTTTCTAATCCGTCAGAAAGAAAAGTTAAAATTTGGATAAACTTGAAGGTAGCATGCATACACAGCTTAACATACCTGGAATCGGGGTCCGTGCGTGGGTCGTAACCAATTCGAACCCAAGCATTTCTCCACGGTCCAGTTGTGAAGTAGTAGGCCGTTGATGCAAGGATGAATCGCAGCGCGTTCTTCTCAACTCTAGCTGCGCTGTAAGTCAAGGCTGCTTTCGTCCATACTGGTCTTTCCTCAAACATCTTGTCACCAAATTATTAATTGCTAATTATATTTAATCGGGTTTGCTTTGGCATACCTTTTGAATGATGGCCAGATCATCTGTCATTACAAAGCGGATAGCTAAATTTTGGAGAGCCATAGCTCGAGGTGCTGTTGGTGATGGCCCTCCCTTGTAATCAAGGAAGATTGTTTGCATAGCTCGCTTTTTTCTGAGACGCCCTATAACGTTCCCATCATACTGCGTTCCTAATGCATTTCCAGAATCCTTTCTAAAATGATAATCCTAAACACATAAAATCAGAAAAATTGTAATTCCAGTGGAAAACCTTTTCTCTACCAATATTATACTTACAACTGGTAAGTCCATCCTGGAAAATACTGGAGGAGACATGAAAACTGGTGCAGGTTCATTCAACCAGTCAAGGGTTTCCAACTTTTGAGGAACAACCTGCTCAAGGATGGACACAAATTTATCTGCCAGTTCATCAGTAGCAGCATCAGGGTTAGGCTCCATGGGCAGATATTGGAAATCACAAAGACCTAATAAACCATACATACACTGGCATGAATATAGACTATATTAGACTAATACTACTCTGAATGTTGCAACTACCTAAAAATTTGTAGGTTTTCCTCACAACTCCTTCAAGTTCTGTATCATATGTTACTTCTTCTTGTTTGGTTATTGGATTTTTTTTGGTCTTTCTCACAATTTTAACCAACAAATTTGAAGTTGATACCTGTTCTCCATGGGTTGGTTTACAAAATGGATCATCAGGTCTGAATCGCAATTCAATCCTGAAAAGTTTATGGATACAATGGAAAATCAAGAATTTTTAAGTTTAAAAAATCAAAAGCTGTACTTTCGATTTTCTTTAGAGTGGACGGCTGACATCATTGCTATTCCCCCCATCGTTCTGAGTGCTTCTTGGTCATTGTTAACTAATCCAGGATATTCAACTGATACAATGGTTCGGTTCAGTTTAGATACATCTAAATCGGAGGACTGTGATCGTGTAAAACTTTGAGATCCTTCCGACATTTTCCATAAACAAGTTATTAAATAATATTTTCTGAAGAAAGAAAACGAGAGAAAATGTGTTTTAAAAAAGATCCAAACTTGTTTTTCTAAACACGTGAATTTGTCAGAATTTGACTGCTTACCGCTCAGAGATGAGTCGTCTGCTGTTGTTTACAATTTGTTGCACCGCGCCGGTTCCACTCAGATAGCACATTTTTAAAAAGTATTTAAATACATAACATATTTCGGTAAGAAACTAAACTAAACTTATGCGAATACCTTTATTATTGTTTATTTTACATATATTCATGTAGTTGCTAAATCCTTTGTAAAGTTTACCCATTTGTCTGACGGATCGTGTACGCTGTGTTCATTATTCTCCTTGGTACTGTGTAGATTTCAACCTTGAAATATGGATGTGATTCTACCACAAGTGATCTGGATTGGAAATCGCTGCTATAGGAAAAATCCAGTCTTATCACAGCATGCAGATGGAAATGACAATTCCAAAGAATTATCACAACAGCAGGGAAAGCATTTAGGTATTTGATTAAACTCAAGGATTGCAAAACATTTTCTCACATTTTGTTTACATTAGTTGAAACATGTCAATATGATGATGATGGAGATGCTTGTGAAATGGCAGATGTACATATGGATGAACTTGGGGATGGAAGATTTCGAGCCAAAATGACTATTGCCAGGTAGGACAGTCTTTAATGAATGCCCAGTACTGAAAACCAGAATCTCAAGATTAAGGGTGCACCTATTTTTAGTGAATATTTTTCAAAAATAATTGGGAGGAATGGAGATATAAAACGCACAATTGAGAGAGAAACAAAAACTCAGATATTTATTCCAAAGAAAGGTCAATCTGGAGAAGTTGGTGAGAACACAATGATTTAAAATCATGTTGTTCAGTTTTCTTCTAAATTTATTCTATTTAGCTATCACTGGATTCAGTCCTAAGGATGTAACATCAGCTCATTTACGAATCAGCATTTTGGTCTCAAGTGCGCGCAAAAAAATGCCATTTACTCATTTCGTCTCAATACCGTTAACCACTCCAGACGTCAAAGCGCGTTTTCAACAATTTAAAACCGACGTTCTTGGATTCTCCCGTGGTGTAAGTGATGTTTCATGTACTAAAAAAGTACCGGAAAGAGTCCTAACTCATTTTTTTAAAGGCCATTGATCAAGAATTGTTTCAAAATCCTGAAAAGCTTCATCTAACGATTGGAACATTGGTACTTCTATCCAATGATGAAAGAGAACGCGCTGCAAAGACTTTACAAAACTGCAAGAACCGTTTAAGGTATCGTGTAAAAATCTAATTGTTACTTAATTGGTCTCCAATTTAAAGATCATTAATGTAGAGATATAATCGGATCCGCACCTATCGAGTTTAATATTCGTGGAGTCGAGTACATGAACGACGATCCGGAAAAGGTGGATATCTTGTACGGGCGTTGCATAGACAATTCCGGTCGCCTACAAAAGCTGGCGGATGCGATTGTTGATACATTAGAGGACGAAGGCTTATTGGATCGTCAGTATGACCATGTAAAACTACACGCAACTCTAATGAATTCACTATTCAAAGTTAAAGATGACTCAGAAGAGAATGCCGTGCGCTCCACGTTCAATGCTAAATCCATCTTAGAGGTAAACTACACTGGCATTGCTGTCCCGTTTAATTAACTTTTCTTATTCATGGACTTTGTGTTTCGGGAGCTAGAACTGGAAAGACTACGATTTCGGCGTTATTTCCGTCGACCACCTTCATCTTTCGCAACGATACTCGACATCACAATCTACGAAATATTATGTGGCCAGTACCGAGATTGCCCTGAATGAATAATTTTATACCTCCGTATCATTTCCAGTAACCGGTACGTTACGCTTTCTCGCACGAAAACAATTCAATAATGGTTTTGTGTATTGGAGGGGTTGGTGATATGTCATCTATAAGGGAATAATATATGGACAGTGATAGCGGAAGATGCACTGAGTTTTGTGCGGACGGGATTGATAACTCGATTTAGTACGATTCCACTTTAGAGCTTGCTGAGATTGATGACGAGAACAGTTATGTTGTCCACTGATCCACGTTGATATGCTTGCATAGCCAAGCTCTTGGCACCAAGGTGCGGCTCGTGTAATCGCTGACGAACGTAAAAGGCAGCCTCTTCGTTGCTGAAGGCATCCCACAGACCGTCAGAAGCCAAAATCAGAAAACTGGGCTGGTGAAGTCGGAGATCGTGAAGATCAAACGAAAGCACATCCGGCTCCGCAATCAACAATTTGCGATCCTGGTTCAACACATTTATTTGTTAGATAAACATTTTTCTTGCATTAAGATACTTCTACCTTAAGAGGAAAATCCCCCAAAGCCCTAGAAGTTGCTAAAATTCCAGCCACTCTCCACACACCGTTGAAAGATATGAATCCACCAGCTTCTTGAATTCTTTTCCGTTCCTTCAACTGTTGAGCCAAGAGTTTTAACAATTTAGTGGCGCTGGATAACACTTTTGGTCATACCTGCTGTGGTTTATGATCAAAAGACAGCGGGATAACAGTTCCTTTAGCATCGCAAAGAATGCCTCGCGAATCTCCAACGTTAGCCACTGTCAACTGGCTGCGAGCAGAATCCAAAATCGCCACCAACGCGGTACTGCCTTCAAAGAGAGAGTTTGTCTTACTCATTTTGTCAGAATTTGGCAATGTTATCGATCGTAGTATTTACCTGCAACGTCATTAAGTTTCTTGGCCTCGACCAGCAGGGCCTTATCCGACTCCATAATAGCCGTCGTGAGTTCATTGGATAGGTCAAATTCTCCACTTACTGGAGCGATTGATGGGCGCTTTGAAGTAGGCGGAATGGGAAGAGTTCGTGTATTGTGTGCTCCACTACTTCTTCGCCGCAATTCAAGATTTCTAGTTGCCTCCTTTCCACTGCTTCCGCGCCTCAATGTGTTATTGACACTTGGCTGATCTTGGCCTACAGACCAACCGCCATTTCGTTATTTCGTAAATATTTATAATTGAATATATGTAGGTGGTTGGGATGTTGGATCAATTCAAAGCTCATATTACTCGCAATAATTGAATTAGATAACAGAATTCCAAGAAGTAATAATGGTTCGTTGGAGTGGAATGAGGGCGTGTGGAAAGTTGATACGAGACCTTCTTGTTGTGTCGGCTGTCTTCTCTTGATGGATGGCGTTTTAGGCATTTCCGACTGCGCGGTTGGCTCTTGTTGCTGACCGGTAAGGTTTTTGCGCGATGGCGTCCCATTTTTCTCCGCTGAAGTAGGTTCTGATGCATTGTCAGCGGCATTCGGTTCTTCTATCCGAATCTCCTGTACGCCTGAAGAAGAAGCAGCCAATCCCGATGTGCTGAGCTGTTGAAACAATGGGGGTTTAGCCTTGTAGTTTGCCGACCTCTTCTCCAGCCAATTGACGATCCAGCGCTGCGCAAAATCCGCAGCAAACTAAACAAGAAAGAAAATGTTGGTGCTGAATGATCGTCGAACATCATATTTAGCCTGCTGTGCAGGCGTTGTTATTTTAAAAGAGAAATGCGGCAGTACTTTTCGAACACAACTAGGTCATCGAAGTCAATAGATGGCCCTCTTCTCTACCCAAGGTAAATAAAAAGCTATTTCTGACAGAGGACATAAGACTTTTATGACGACAAGAGTGAAAAGGGATGAGAATATTTTCGCCTCACTGGAGAAACGAACAGCATCTGCAGGGACTTGACAAAAATAGCTACTTTTTATCTTGGCACAGAGCGTTATGTACGTGTGTCTATGCGTGCAAGCACCTCGTGTCAAATTTGCTTTTTTTCTCTTCTGTAATAGTATACCGCCAAATCCCTTCGCTCAGATGAAGAATGGTTCGGTGACGTTGACGTTTGGTCCAATAATGAAACAAGCTCGCCCTAATGAAGATCTCAGCCGACTCTTTCTTAATGTTATTCCAAGAAAATGGTGATGGATGATGTTTAAATATAGCCACTAATGAAAAGACAATGACTCTAATTCTACCATATATGAAAGATGATTAACATGTCGCTTGTGCTCGTCAGGCAAACTGCATTCTTACTTCGCCTCCATGCCCGTCATAAATAGCAAAGAGATGAAGGGGAGTGCTTCCGAGTTTTTCGACTAGAGTGAAGCGATCCTCCATTTTGGGTCGCCTGCCTTGAAGGGCAAAACAAGCCGATTGACCCGAGCTGGAGCGGAAGTCCCACGTCGAGCCGGGACTCTTCAAGTGCAGCTGAAGCAGATCGCCCTTTCGGACGGGACCCATCTGAAGAATCAGTCTAGTAATAGAGGTTTTCATCTTACGAATCCATCGTCGCAAAATTCGTGAAAATAGCAAACTCCAGCCTTGTATACGTTCGTTACGGGCAGCCGCAGCAAACAAACCGAGGGCAAAGAGACCGAATATTAACGGCAGAAAGTTGAGACTGCTGTTGCTGCTACTGCCGATTCTATCACTTCCAGCCACTGTTGGTTCTTCAACCACAAGCAAGTTCGGCAATTCCATGTGATCGATATCGGCTCGAATTCCTTTAATGGAACGAGCTGAAAGCCGCATCAGGATCGAGGCAGCTTCGTAAAGCACATCCGACTCTGTGGTGTCATCCATTTCTGTTGCTAGCAAGTTTTCATGGGCGGACAAGCGAGCACTTTTGCACAGCAAACAAAAAACAGTAAACAGGCGAGAAAAGACGAGAGGCGGAAGCGGATCCGAGAGACGGCGGTTGGGAACAGTTGTCTTTCCGTCCTGAAACTGAATTTGTAAAATGTGGATTGGTGGCAAACGTTTGAAGAAGTCTCTTCTCTTGCCTCAACTTCGACTGCCAGAAGTGAGGTTATTTTTAACCTCGGGGAAGCGACAGCTTAGAAAAAAGAGTAAGCAGGAGAAAAAGTTGGAAATCCCGCCCTCCCTTTCCAGCTGTTCTTTCGATTGCGTTGTTTCCAGCGCCACCAAGAACCTAATAGACGAACTGGTATTTTTTCCGATTACCATGATTTAACCTATTGGATCTAATAGTCCTGTCGCTCATTGTTATTCAGTCGACGTATGCCGTCTTGTTTCCAGGCGGGCCGTTTCGATTTTAGCGACGAATGCCGACGAGTTTCTTGATTCACTTTGTCGCTGCTGTACGACAGGAACTCGCACACGATTAAATCTGAACAGACGTTTCCTCGAATTATCGGCACGCCTATTTGCAAAATATTAAGTCGATTTTGTGGTGGGCTTTGCAAGGTAAACGCTCCTCGTGCGTGCTGAATACGAAACGGGGAGCGTTGGCTATGCATGCCAAGGCTCTTTCTCAAGTTCCAAAGTTCGTCCTATTGACCAATATTTTTGAGTGTCATCTTATGAGAAACTCAGCTAGATAAGCTTGGCCTTTTAGTAGGGTTTCCGGTGATATTATGTATCGGGCGGAAATAAAGCAATCGATACAGCTATATCGATTCTTAGATCTGTCATAGCGGTCTCTGCTTCTAGCTCCCCCTCTCTGTAAATTTTTTGCAGTCGATTCGAGTAAATTGTGCTGTCGTGGGTGGTATGTGACCTCTCTTTAGGTTTGCTAGTTTTCTTCGATTAATTCAACGAAATAGCCTTGTTCTGAGAGGCAATTCCATAGATACTTTCCCCGTGGAGTCGTTTTCTTTCACTTTAAAAGCCAACAAATTGCCAGCTGTTATTATTTCACTGTTGATACGTCGTTGGGCCGTTCGACTCTGTATTTGTGTATACTCGTCGTGTTTCAACAAACTGAAAGCTTATCCTCGGTCGTTTTGTTTATATATTGAAGAGGTGAAAATTGGAGAAAATGGCTGATGAAGAGGATAAGCCACCTGCACCTCCTGTCAGACTGACTAGCAATCGGTGAGACCTGTGTTGCTTTCCATCACAAAGATCTTATCAACTAAACAGTCATTGCTTTTCAGAAATGAAGCTGTTCCCGTTGTTCCTGTTGATCTTCGACCTTTGCCAAAAGAGCCTGAATCTGAGAAGAAGAAAACTATTAAAGTGAAGGTCCCTCAAAGGAAGAACAATGAAAGATCTGATAAGCCCAACATTTCCTATCCTACCAACTTTGAGCACACTGTTCATGTTGGTTTCGATGCCATCACTGGAGAATTCACGGTATGTTGGTTCATTTCATCACTTTGCATGAATTAATAACAAGACTTTGGGATAGTGTGAGTCATGTTGTAGGAATGCATGGCTTTTAAAGCTTACAGCATAGAAGCAATTTAAATACATTAATGAGACTACAATATTTAGAATGACTGAAAACAGCACTCCATTAAAAATTTTATTTTTCTGGTAGTGGTGGGTGCTGATTTTGTTGTTTTTCTTTTTTAAATCATAGTGTTTTATGAATGTGTGTGTGTGATCCTAGATAATTTCATAATGTAATTGTGTTTTCTTGTATGCAAGCAGCAATGTCAAGTAAGGAATGATATGAGGCTAAGTCTGCCTGTTAAAGAATTAGTAGATTTTTTTTTGTGTATAGTATGAACCAAATCAAACATGTTTTGATTAATTTACCTATAGGGAATGCCACAAGCTTGGGCCCAGTTGCTTCAAACTTCCAACATCAGCAAACAGGAACAGAAGAAAAATCCTCAAGCTGTACTTGATGTGTTAAAATGGTACGATATTTCTTCCCAAGTGGGCAATGAAACCAAATACATGGAGACGCATACGCAAAAGAGCACGAGTAAGTTGTTTATCAAAATATTATTAATCAGGCCAAACTAACAGATTTTTTCTCCAATAAAGTGGATGGTTTAGGTCATTATTCACGACCTATATACCAAACAGACAGTTCGTGCCCCAAAATCTCATTGGTGGTTAATAGTCCCAGTCATCACAGTCACTCTTCCTCTCAACACAGCTTGGCAACTCCTCTCCACCTAACTAGTTTTGGAAGACAAGGCTCAGGTTCAGGCTCGGTATCAACTCCAGAAACCGAATCAAGTCAAGCTACTGACACCATTGGTAGTCTTGAGAGAGACGACGATAAGGGCAGTGAACATCTTGCAGACCTTGCTAATAATCAAGAAAACGAGAGAGATGGCGACGACAAAGCTCCTCCTCCGCCAGTAGCTGCTCGTCCGGAGAGAACGAAATCGATTGTAATTGAATTTAACAGGAAAATTTCATTAGGCCTGCTAACTAGTAACCATATTATCTTACTAGTATACCAAACCTATCGAAGAAGATAGTCACACCACCAACGGTGCCTATGCTTTGGATCGTAATAAAAATGCAAACGCCGCCCCTACTCCGAATGCACGAAAGAAAAAGATGTCAGATGAAGAGATCCTTGAAAAATTGAGATTGATAGTTAGTGTTGGTGACCCTAATCGTAAATACACCAAAATGGAGAAAATTGGACAAGGGTAAGGTTCTTAAGCGTTTTAAAATTGTATTTTTGCAACAAGTCGTCTGATTGATCTTTCCCCCCAGAGCATCGGGCACGGTATACACAGCAATAGAAACTTCGACGGGCCAAGAGGTGGCCATCAAGCAGATGAATCTGTCTCAGCAACCTAAGAAGGAGTTGATTATCAACGAGATCTTGGTTATGCGAGAGAACAAACATCCCAACGTAGTTAACTATCTTGACTCGTACCTTGTTGGTGATGAACTCTGGGTGAGTCGTCTCTGTTTGGATAATAAAGGTTGCGATTAGTAATGTTTTTTTTTCTTGTAATTTACCAGGTCGTGATGGAATATCTACCGGGTGGTTCGCTGACAGACGTTGTGACAGAAACATGCATGGATGAGGGTCAAATCGCTGCCGTCTGCCGAGAAGTCTTACAAGCCTTAGAATTCCTTCACTACAATCACGTTATTCACAGAGACATTAAATCGGACAACATCTTACTTGGGCTGGATGGTTCCGTCAAACTCAGTAAGGCGTTTTAATTCTAGAAAATGTGAAGCGTTTTCTAATAGGGTTTATTCATTTCTTTAGCTGATTTCGGCTTCTGTGCCCAAATCAGTCCAGAACAGTCCAAAAGAACCACAATGGTTGGCACTCCCTACTGGATGGCCCCTGAAGTAGTTACCCGTAAACAGTACGGACCAAAAGTAGATTTGTGGTCTTTGGGCATCATGGCTATAGAGATGATCGATGGCGAGCCGCCCTACTTAAATGAAAATCCTTTGAGGGTATGCGTCATTCTTTTCAATCACAAGTTATGAACAAATATATAATCGTTATTTTGTCATCTAGGCTCTTTACCTAATCGCCACAAATGGCAAACCTGACATCAAAGATAAGGATAAGTTATCTGCTGTTTTTCAAGACTTTTTAGATCGCTGCCTCGAAGTGGATGTTGATAAACGAGCTTCGTCATCGGAAATGTTGAAGGTAAATCTGAATTTTAACAGGATTTCTAAGACTGAGCGATGTATAAGATATGTAACTAACGTCTTTACTTTTCGCAAAATTCCAGCATCCGTTCTTAAAACTTGCCCGTCCGTTGGCCAGTCTGTACCCGTTGATTGTAGCTGCCAAAGAAGCGGCCAAAGGACATTAAATATCCCCCATCGGCGGCTCTTTTATGCAACGTGTAGTGTTAGTGATGTTCAGTACTTGAATTAATGATGAACATATTGTTTCGTTCTTCCTTGATTAAAAGAAAGCAAGAGAAAAAACCGATAACAAAGAGCGACTGTACTTTTGCGCTGCTTTTACGCCCATCGAAAATTTCACGCATGAAAATGATTTATATCGGACTTTGTTTCTGTTTTATTGAAACGACATTGATTGAAGTGTATTAGCTTCTGGTCAAAGATTGGGAAATTTTCATTGTGGGCTACTGCTTTCAAAATTTTTAAATCCACAAATGACATTTAAAATCCTGTCCCTGTCCCGTCGTCTCTGTTTCGCCGGAACTCAAACAAGTTCCTTCCTCACACATCCCTCCCCTCAGCGCGTGCGCGTGTTTGTTGACATCATAGGCGATTTTGGAAAACTTAAAAAGGTAATCGCATCTATTGACTTTATCACATTCTTGGAGTTTTCCATTTTTTGCATTGTAACTTAAATAAACATTTAACCATCCAAACACTTATTTACGCCATTTAGCAAAATGTCGATATTAGTTTTCGTATATTTCGAGGGTTTTCTATCTGGGTAACTTTGCGAGGCAACGGACATCTGGTTACTGAAATCTAGTTAAAGTTTAAAACATCAACAAACAATCAAACCATTTTTACCTGCTTCTACCACTTTTACCTGTATTGAATTGGTTTTTGTCATCAAGTAGCGTTGCTGCCTGTAGACAATAACCGAAAGGTGGCGGGCCGCAGTCCGCACGCTCATTTCTTTGACGAAAATCGTACGAGCAACACTCTTGTAAATCTCGTTCCCTGTCTTCGTAGTTTTCGCCATTCTGCCACACCGAAGCATGGAACCTTTGTGAGACTATCGGTGGATGAGACGAGGTAATCAGGGTTTTATGCTTCTTTTAGAGTTGGTAAATTGGAAAGTGTAAAAAAGTGTTAGCCACGTGGCGAGACGGCTAGTGCTCCGTTAGATTGTGATTTTGTGAAGATAGAGCTTGTTTCATATCTTGATTTATAGAAAGTATTGGGATTAATGTAGGTATCTGAATTTGTTTTTTAGGCCAATCAACATTCAGTTAAATCAGTGTCCACACTCTTATGCAAAGGAGTGTTTTTTCTGTTGCCATTGCCAAAAGGTTTATCCAGCCAATCCAATTTTTCGGCATGTTTGCTAGCTCATCAGGCAATTGGAAAGTGACGAATTCAAGGACTTCAAGTGTTTCACTTCCAGTATCAAAGAAAAGAAAAATGAGTAGTATCTTTCAAAAACCTTCTATTATGGAATCAACTGAAGCAGATAGAAAAACATTTGTTGGGAAAGTTATTCACTTGCCTAATCCTGTGAAATCACAAAATGACAAAAAGGAATATAGGTTTCTACACCTATTAAAGTATTATAATTTTTTCCCCACTAATAAATGTTTGTAGAGTTCTGCAGTTACCCAACGGTATGCGAGTGCTACTGATTTCGGATGCTAATAACATGGTGGATAGTGAGGAAGACGAACAAATGGCGGCGGCTGCATTGTGTGTCAACGTTGGCGGTTTTTCTGATCCATCCGATTTGGTTGGCTTGGCCAACTTTCTCGGGCACATGGTTTTCAGGGGTAGTAACAAATTTCCTGAAGAAAATGCTTTTGACGAATTATTTGAGGTAACTTCTTGATTTCGGAACTAGAAAACAGGTTAACAAATAAATACTTGTCTGCAGACGTATGGAGGAAGTTCTAACGCATCAACTGATTACGAAATCACTGAGTTTGGATTCGAGATTCCTCAGCGTTTTTTTCATGAAGCTTTAGAAATATTTGCTGAATGTTTCGCATCGCCTTTACTTTTACCAGAGAGCATGAACCGCGAAAAGGAGGCTATTGCCAGCGGTACTGAAACTATGTTTTTCTTCTTTTTCTTCCGTTTTTACACTGAATTTGTATGCCTTTAGTTCAGGTAATACCCGGTCGTTTACTCCGAAAGCAACTAATACTTAAAAGTTTAGCGAAATCTGGACATCGAGTGGCAAAGTTTAATTATGGAAGTTCAGCAACACCTGATTTACCTGACGATCCAGAAGGCGTGAAACTAAACCAACGCCTTCGCTTATTTTGGAACGAAAACTACACGGCGGATCGAATGACTTTGGTTTTACAGTCCAAACATGATTTGAATCAACTCGAAGAGTGGGCAGCATCCATCTTTCAAGGGATTCCTTCTAACAACAGTCAACCCGCCACCCCTCCGTGCTTTAAAGAATTAGGTTTTCCATTTGACACGCCTCATTTTAGGCAAGTGATTAAGGTGCCCGTTAAAGATAAAAATGAGGTATGTGTTTATTTTTTTTAGTTTTAACGGTTAAACTGCAGTTTGATGATAAGATTTATATTGCTCAGGTCTTTTTATCTTGGGCGTTGCCTTCTCAACTGGAAAACTATCGCATCAAACCACTGTGGTATCTCTCGCTGTTTTTTGGGCACGAAGGAAAAGGCAGTTTATTGGCATATTTACGGAAAAAGTACGGAACCTCAATTAATTTCAATTATGTATAACAATTACAACCGTATTCAATCACAGAGTCTGGGCTTTGGATTTGGCTATCGACGTCGATGATAATTCGACGTACGCGTTGTTTAGTATCCACTTAAGTTTGACTGAACGGGGTATGGCAGAAATTGAGCAAGTTATCAATGCCGTGTTCCAGTACATTCAAATGTTGAAAGGACAAGGGACTGATGAACGCAGATGGCGCGAGAATCAATCAATTGATGATCTAAGATTCCGTTATACAGAAGATAGGCCTCCAGTTGAATACGTGGAATCCTTAAGCCAACACATGCACAAATATTCTCCTATCGATTATATTACTGGAGACAATCTAATTTATGATTACAATCCTGAAGTAAGAATTGCAAATTCTTTCTGATAAAGTACCTCAAAATCTCAATCAACGTTTTGTGTTAAGGTTATCTCTGAATGCATGAATGCTCTCAGAATGGATAATGTGAATATTATGATGTTATCTAAAGATTTTGAAAACTCCACTTTTTGTGATCAACTTGAACCTTGGTTCCAAACCCGTTACTCGGCGCAAGGTAAGATTTATTATTTATATTTTTTTAATAAATTTAAGGTTTTTTGTAATGGATAAAATAATTTTAGAAATTCCAGAAGATTGGAAACAGATTTGGTCTCGAGGATTGGAGGGCGAGTCACCGTTCGCCGTTCCAATAAATCCTAATCCCTTTTTGGCTTCTGATTTTTCTCTTCTCGAACCATCTCCTGTTGGTTTTTCGATTCCAGTCAAAGTCGACGGCAAAGACGATGGATTCTCGTTGTGGTACCAACAAGACAGTAAATTCCGCATACCAAAAGCAATTTTGAATTTTTACCTTGTGACGCCAGTCGCTGCAGACTGCGCACAAAAGTAAGTAGATTCTCGGTTTCTCAGTCCCGTTGACTAGGATTTATGAATTCTGTTGTACGTTATTCTGTTCGTAGTGCTGTCCTTCTAGAGCTGTTAGCCAAAATGCTTACACATCAGTTAATGGAAAAAGTGTATGATGCACTAGTAGCCCAGTTACAGTTGGCCATTGTCCATCACTATGACGGAATTGACAGAGGTCTAATCATACAAGTGTCTGGATTCAACCACAAACTTCATGTGAGTATATTCTTGACATGTAACAACAGCTATAAGAATTTTCTAGTAAATAAGTTGTCTAATACGATGGTTCTTATTTTTCAGTTCTTGATTGGCGCAATTGTAGAACAATTCACCAAGTTTGAACAGGAAGCTGTAGTAGAGGTGTTTGAGGTTTTACGGGAACAACAGGAGAAAGAATACCGCAAATATTGTCTTAAACCCTCTAAACTCATAAAGTAACACATAATCTTCTTAGTTTTTTTTTATTTAGTTCTTTTCTAATGATCGTTTTTTTTTCTATCAGCAATGCCCGGATGACTAGATTACATTTATCTCATTGGTCGGAGTTGGATAAATTGGAAGCAGTGAAAAACTTGACCTTAAATGATTTGACAGTGTTTTCTAAAAAGATGAAAGAAACCTGTTATTTGAAATGTCATGTTCAAGGAAATTATTCTAAGGAGCAAGCGTTGGAAGTGGTTCGCAGTTTTAAGAAAACTCTGCAACCAAACGCCGTGTAGCGTCGTGCTCTCGCGGTTGTTACCCTTTCCAGCACTTTTTAGGTTCAATCACATCCCCCAAGAACTGGCCCCAACCATCACTCTTCTCTCTTTCCGGCTCTTCTGTTAGCCATGCCTCTAGTTGGGTGGTGCTGGCCGTACCGAGCGATGTTTAGCTCTGAACAAATGATGAAAAAATATTTTGTACTCTCTGATTTTGTAGTTGTCGCCTTTGCCGCTTATGTGTGCAGTATACTTGTACGGCGGCTGATTGCCATAATTGCATCAGTCGAAATACTTGCAACTGCTAGAGTTTGGTTCCCGCAAATGGGAGACTGGTACCCTTTGCTGCCTTAAGAATTGTTGTAAATACTTTTATTATAGTTAAGCTAAAAAATAAGGTACTAAAAGTGGACGGTCTAGTACTAAGATTAGAATGTTTCATCTCTGAGTTTGTTCATTCCTGTTATCATCACGTTCAAATTAATAAACAGTAAAATTTTTGAAATTGAATGAATCCAAAACGTGTATTTCTAATTTGTATGAACTAGTTTTTGCCATCAGGTAGCGTTGCTGCCTGTAGCCGATATAACCAATAGGTGGCGGGCTTCTAGTCGCAGGCCCGCCACACGCTCATTTCTTTGACGAAAACCGTACGAGCAACACTCCTGCAAATCTCGTTCCCTGTCTTCGTATTTGTCGCCATTCTGTCACACCGAAGCATGGAAATGAAAATTAAGAAATGTGAACCTTTGTGTGAGACTACCGGTGGATGAGACGAGGTAATCAGGGTTTAATGCTTCTTTTAGAGTTGGTAAATTGGAAAGTAAAATAGGGTTAGCCACGTGGCGAGACGGCTAGTGCTCTGTTAGATTGTGATTTTGCGAAGATTGAGCTTGTTTATTAATCTGATGTAAATGTTTACAGGCGTTTTGTTTCTTTGTGAAAAACATCCTGCAGTTAAGGTTGTCACCCATTATATATTTCATATTCTCAAATAGGAATGCTAGGTAAGGTGTACTTGCATTTATTTTTGTGGTGATGCAAGCTTTCTTTCTTAATAACTTCAATTTTCCATTTTTTGTAGTAGCACGACCTGCTTGCCAGTATCTCATCTCACATCAGTCATTCTAGTCCAACTGATGTCTCCTTAAAAAATGTGTACACACAATTGGGCTGACACGGTAAAACTAGAATTACTTCTTCGTGTATATTGTTCAAAGCCTAATATATATCTTTTATTTGTCTGCTGTCAAATTAGTTCTTTGGTTACTTTCTTTGTTGGACTTTTCTGTCTTTGGTGGACTTCCAACTGGAACTGGCCGTCATTGCCATAGGATCACCGCTTGGTGCGCAATAGGAAAATCGTCAGCGACACTACTATGTGTAAAAGGTTACAACTTTTTCTATAAATCGATTATTTTTCATAAATGATGAACTTATGAATATCCTGGTCTTTAATGTTTCAGGTGTGCAAACTGTTAAATATTCTTTCCAAAGCAGAAATCATTTTTATTTGTAGTTAAGCGTTCGTAATCATAGAGGACTCTATTTATTTTAATGCCCTTATGTAGGTGTGTAGTTGCTAGATTGTTTAATGTAAGTTCATTCAGAGGAAGTTTTCTTTCTTTTACTTTTTTTTAGGTAATTGCTGATGTCAAGCTGCGGTATACTCGTACGGTGACTCTTGCACCATTCCATCATTCGAAGTACTTGCAACTGCCAAAAGCCCTGCACGGGCAGGTCAGCGGGTGTTTGGATGGGCTCCGCTCTTTACCGAAAGGGTGAATACAGCCAATCCCCTAAGAACTGGCCCGAACCATCCCTCTTCTTTCTTTCTGGCTCCCCTGTTAGTCATGCATTACATGGACGGTACGGGCAGTACCGAGCTGAATAAATGATGAAAAAAATATTTTGTACTCTGATTTTGTAGTTGACGCCTTTGCCGCTTATGTGTGCAGTATACTTGTACGGCGGTTGATTGCCACAATTGCATCAGTCGAAATACTTGCAACTGCTAGAGTAAGGTTCCCGCAAATGGGAGACCGGCTGGTGGTAGGGATGGGCTCTGTCTCGAAACGGTGAATACAGCCAAGCGCCCGACTAGGTTCAATCGCATCCCTGAAAAACTGGCCCGAACCGTCACTCTTCTCTCTTTCCGGCTCCTCCGGTTCTTTCCCGGGGAGCCATGCCTCTCGTTGGGCGGAACGGTCCGTCCGAGCGATGAGAGGCAACGAACGAAATGATGAAAAACGATTATCTCTTCTAGAGATTTTCTAATCTGATCGTTCATAAAATAGGTTAAAACATACCATGTATCGTTGAACATCGTGTTTATAATAAATTAGATAAAACCCGATCCATCATTTGTTTTATTTGCTTTTGGGCTTATATCATTTATACTACATTGCCGAGTTTTATTTGTGCAGTTCTCGTCGTACTCTTCGTTGTCTTGTAGTTTGTCCAACAAGTCGGCACATGAGGATTCGAATCACCATTATCATGGTCAAGGTGCTACCTCTTTTAAATCACTTCCATATTTACTTTATATTTCTTGAAGGACTACTTCAAGAATTTGCGTTTAATTACAAGTCGTTTCATGAGGATTCGAACCTCCGACCTATAGCGTCCCAACTCGACGCTTTGCCACATGGCTACCGTTAACTGAGAGAATCAGAATGAATATATATGCAGCAGGAAAGAAATACAAGTGGAGAAAATAAAGGCCTACGACAGACGACACCATTTTAAAAAATAATTTCAGTTTCCTTCATGAAGGACTTTATTTGGAATACTTGTGCGAACTATCACTTTTAATCGAGAACCAAAATCGATAGCGCATCTCGTTTTTGGAACCGCACTAAATATTACATTCCGCTTCGAAGAGTCCTTTAAGGCTTTAACATGAAATACGTTTAAAACGAACCCAATTTTAAAATTATAATCCGCAAGATCGAGAACAAAATATATAAGAAGATTGAAGCCACTTGACAATTTCGTGCCAGATTTTTTACTCCCTTTAGAATAATCATTAGAATAATTTTATCGTATTCAATGCAATGAATTGTATTGCAATGAATAATTTTATCGTATTCAATGCAATGCATTGAATGCATTTCCATTTGAGAAAGAGTTTTGAAATTAGAACTCAAGATCAAGTGCGGTTTCAAAAGAAGATTCAATGTTGAATAGTATATGTTTTTTTTTAATGATGGCAGCCTATAAATACCAACAAAGAGGTACAGCACGTGCGCATTTTCAATGACCGATTACTAAGGATCGCCATCATTTGATGAATTCATTCAATTTAAATTTGAAGCGCCGCATAATTGCAACTCAGAGTTTTTAATGTAGAGGGGCTTTGCAAAGCTTAACTCAAAGACCCAAACTAATTTTCAGACTTTTACGCGAAAGATATTCGCTTGTTGTAGAAATCCATAATACCAAACATGGCTAAATAAGCAGATGGGTACGTTATAGGGGTGGGTTGGTTGTTACCTTGAAAAAAAAAAATGAGGGGTTCGAGACGGTGAAGTCCCCCGGCGTGAATTTGTCACTGTGCGGCCAAGCTATTTGTGCGACTACAGGATACAGGTTTTGTAATTAGTAAAACACATGCCTTAAATAACACATTTGCATAAACTTTGGCTGATACCATTCGATTCGTCTCGTCGTTTAGGAGTACTTGGTATGCTAGGAACTGTCGTTGGCGCACCTTTCAATAAACTTGAGACGAGATAATCTACGGATATGTAATTAGTAATGACGTGATGACTTCTGGTAAGGCGGATATCGCTACTAAAAAAAGTAAAATCAAAATTATTAGGAAAGCAAGCTTGCATCACCAAAATCAATCAATGCAATTATGTCTTACTTGGCATTCTTATTTAAGAATAGAGAATAGGATGGGCTATTGGCTAAAATGAAGAATTTCCTCGCAAACTAAATAGCCTGTAAACTTTTACATCCTCAAAAGCAATAATTCCTTAGTAGGCCTGTTAATACGGCAGAAGAAAGTACTGTGTAGAGCCTTAAGTCCAGATGCAGGACACATGCAAGGAAAAAAATGTTCCAAAGAGTCAACATAAAAATGAGAAAACTTTATTTTAAAAAACTATTTGGTAATTTTTATTATACCCACCCTAAACGCAGCTAGAAAACATCATTGAGTGATGTGACCAATATTTGCACCAAAAAAGCAATAATTGTATTAATGAGCTGGAATACAAAGTTACACTGGTCTGTGCATGTTTTACACTGCTTTCGTTTAGTCTAGCTTAATGTAAGGAAAATCTCAGCTTCAAAGTGAGATACATATAAATTGATACCATTTAAACTAACTGAAACACAAAGAGTTTAAGTCTACTCATTAAGATGGATGCAAATATACTTAAAACTCCTGATAGTTACTTAGGTGTTACTAAAACCCTTAAGCCTTAACAAATTAATTAAATAACTATCTAAATTCTAGAAAATTTCCCGGAGGGATTCTATGCGCGAAAACGGAGGGTGCTTTTCGCGCCATACGTTTGAAATATTCCCAGTTCTGAGCACAAAATGAAAAGACCAAGACTTTACTTGCGTTTCTATTGTTACCATAGTTTGCGAAAAAATCTCTTACACTGCATAGGATCTTTAAATGAATGTTTAGAATTAATTTTTTTTATTCAAATACTGGTTAGAAATGTCGATTTTGGGCCGACTTCAACTGACAAAAAATAAGACGTAGCTGACGTAGCTTAGACGATTACTCGATTGCAGAAAAAGTTTACGTTTTTGGCTGATAGAGGCGCTAGTAGTAAATTAGAAATACCTTATTTAAAATGACTTTTGATTTTTTTATTGCAAATAACACTAGTTATTATTGCTATCAAGTTGGTAGGATAGATAGATACGCTACCAATGGTAAAGTCTAATTTCCTCCCACTTAGCGCCACCAGCAGCGCGGTACACAATCTTTAATAGGCTACGAAGCGATTTACTCCGATTTTTTAATTTAATGTGCTACCTAAATAGTCGATACAATATGGCTATTTTTTATTCAAATGTAATAAGGACTTACGGTAACTTAGTTCGTTTTTATACATATGTACATCTTTCACCGTACATTGTAACACGGTGAATTAACCCCGTGAATTAACGCAATTCTTATCTAATTAGTACATATTTGTAGTTGCATCTTCGATTTTCCAAATCATTTAATTTATAAACCTCTAAGCATTTAACCCCATACTTCCACGATTTTTTATGATAATAAACTTCTTTATCGAGTTACTTCTTTGCAAATTCCGCACTTATGCTAACATTTTTCAAGCATCATCTGCCGTGTTGCATTCCGTAGCATATTTCTGTTAGATCGCGTAATATAAAACTTCTAGTTTCATTCCCATACCGCCCATACCCTCCGGGAACTTGGCGACGTAAGTCGCTTGACCAAATGAATTGAAATAGTTACCTTTCAAAATCCGTACGTCATGCCTAAATGCAAGCATGAGAGAACAAATATGCGCTGTTGCGCGATTTAGAATTGGTTACCTGTCATCGACAGTGGAGTAGCGGCAGAGCCGGCACGCACTCTACGGGTCTACGGAACTTGAGGAGTTTCGAACAACCCACGAGATCCCGGTCATGAACGCAGCATATTTAAATTTCCCCAAATCTACAAATTTTTTAGCATGTTTACCGAGCCCTAATTCTATTATGATTCACTTCACTTTTCACATTGAGCTACCTGTTTGCTACCTGATTCGCCACATAAGCACTTTACCTGCTTCTACTTTTCACGTATCACCTGTCGTTCATCTTCGTTTCTACCAGTTTCAACTCCCATATTCTCCGGGACACAATATGTATTCTTCATGACCAAAGATTGCGGGAAAAGTGAGCTCTCGCTAACCCTAGCTAGCCGGCTAGCCCATAATGTCAAAAGCCTCACAGCCCAGTAAGCCATCTAGCGGCCGATACTAGTTGAAATTAAACGGGTTGGTTGATGCTTTATTGTGTACACATACCGTAGTCGTACGTCAAAGTTTTTTTTTTTTCGAAGGAACACAAACAAAATTTGTGTCGACGTAAACCGTCATTTAAGGCACTCGACAAACGTTTCCACACGGAAAATGGGAAGATCTCGATCAAGATCACGTTCTAGATCTAGAGAACGACACAAAAATCGAAACAGATCACGGAGTGATTCTAGAGATCGCCATCGATCCAGACGGCCGCGATCTAGGAGTTATTCTCCGCCTCACGAAGAAAGTAATAGTTGCTTGCCCTTCCATGTTTTTGTGAAATTTATACATTATATACATATTTTAAAGCAGGAAAGCATCAAAAAGACAAGTTCAAGGAGTTTCGATCAAGGCCAGCAAATGGGGGTTTTGCCCCCAAAGGGAAAGGCAATCAATTCAGTGAAGAATACTTTGACTATCGCAGGAAAGAAAGGGAACAAATTTGCACAACTGGTGTGCCGTCAGCTTGGTCTGGTTCTCCTGCCCGTTTAGACTGGTATAGATACCAAAAGCTTTATGATTATTACTACCTGTTTTTTCACAATACTTTTATATTTTAGGCCAGAATCATTGGCAGATCTGTTTGGCGGAGGCAAGAAACAGAAAAAGAAGAAAGTAAGAGATAGTTCCTCTTCAGGTGATGACAGCAGTGAACCAGAAAAGAAGAAGAAAAAGAAGAAATCAAAGAAAAAGAGTGAAAAGAAGAAAAAGGTATTGAGCACTATACTGTTTTCTGGCTTCAAAATCTGAAATAATTTGTTTACTAGAAGGAGAAACACAAGAAGAAATCTAAAAGGAAGAAGTCTAGGAAACACGAAACTTCATCTTCTTCAGATTCTGACAGCTCTTCAGGAGAAGAGGAATGGGTTGAAAAACCAGGTATGATGCTTGGGTGGAAATTTTTAAAAATGCTGTTTACTTTACTGATGGCGTATGTTTGTAGTTTTGCCGAAAATTCAATCCCTTAAAAGCGGTTCGGGCCATGATAGCAGTAACGTTGACTCTGGTGACGAAACAATTGGTCCAGCACCTAAAGGCGTCATTCAACTATCGCATCGCGAAATGGGAAAAGCCCTTTTGCCAGGTGAAGGTGCTGCAATGGCCGCCTACGTTGCCGAAGGAAAACGTATTCCTCGGCGAGGTGAAATCGGTCTGACTTGTGATGAGATCTCGTCTTACGAGGAAGTCGGCTTCGTCATGAGTGGTAGCAGGTAAACTATTTTTACATACCTTTTTTTCTTTCATCCAAAAATTACCCTTGTTCACTCATTTTACAGACATCGTCGAATGGAAGCTGTGCGTCTGCGAAAAGAAAACCAGATTTATTCTGCTGACGAGAAGCGCGCATTGGCCATGTTCAGTCGCGAGGAACGACAAAAACGCGAAACCAAGATCCTGGGTCAATTTAAGCAGATGGTCAACAAGAAACTGGGAAAAGAATAATGAATGAGAAAGACTTTTTTTATACTTTTTTTTATTATTCGTCGTCGAATACAATTTCCTGACGCAAGAGAGAAAAAAACAACACGTGCTCTAGTTGTCGTATGGCATTTTTTTTTTTGTTCTACTTGAATCGACTCCCCACTTTCAACTGCAAGAGATGGGATTATGAGGGGGTGGTTGGGGGTATGGAGGAGGATTCATACAACCGATGGGGGCACGCGGTGGAGAGGAGGAACAATCAACATTCAGACAAAGGGTGAGGAGCAGGAGAAGAATTTTTCACTATGTTGTTGAATTATTTTTTTTCATCGACTATCACAGAACAAGTTCTACCACGTCGCGCCAATTCACAAAAAAAAAATTCCCCAGACAACGTTGTATGGAATTAAAAGGAATCAATATGGCACCGAGTTTTCAACCTCTATACAAAATTATTAGACATTTGAAGAAAGTAAAACGTTGACGGTCACACTGTCGAACCAATGACTAGTTTCTATAAAATCCTCATTATCGTTTTTTGTTGTTGTTGGTAAGTCGGGAAACTGTCGGAAATGTTCCAGGAATGGGGAAGAGTAGGAGAAAAAGAAGAAAAAAGGACAAACAGAGATCATCTAATATTTAAAAAAAAAGACATAATGACTCGATTTCATTCCGTCAGGGCTGCCCAAGTAGCTGCTGCCGCGAAGGACTTTCTGGACAGTCGCGACCTCTATCCGTGGAATGTCTATAGGTAAAAAAAAAGTGAAGAACGGGGTAGAGGTGACAATAGACGGAGTTCAAGGGGCGGACAAAACTTCGACGGAAGGAGAGGGAGGAGGAGGGAGAGGTGGTTATAAAATATATGTCACATAAGTAGACAAAATGACTCGACATCGACACGAGACGCAAACAAAAGTTATGGACTTTTGAAGACGATCTAGTCGTTCGTCTATTCGTTTCTTTTCTTTTTATAATTCCGTCCTCGGGAACGGTTTGAGGCTGTTGTGGAGCGTGACGGCCCGCATAAAGCATTCCTCTTCGTGCGAGCAAGCTTTCTGGTATTCCGGCACTCGGTTGCCGATCAGGCTCACGCCGTGATTGATACCTCCGCCCGTATTGATGCCCCAAGACGCCGTGTTGGGCGAGGCTGGTTTCCATTTGCTAGACAGAGTGCGGGCGTCTTCGGCTTTGGTTGGGTGCGGCTTCGAGGCGCCGCAGCAAACTTGCCTAATCCGCCGGCGGAATCGGCAGGCCACACAGGTTGCACAGACGAGGAAACAGGCTGCTCCGGCGGCCACCAGGCCGACGACGAGTTGCGGCGAACGCATCAGCGAAGTCCGGCATCCCAGTTCGTCGTCAGAGAGCGAAGAGAGGGCCATGTTGGTGACGGGAACCGGAGAGGCGCACACCGGCTCTGCCGGCAACGGCAGCAACTGGTTCTCTGAGGCAATGTCGCGTTTCTTCATGCGATGCGTGACTGTGACAGCCATTTTAGACCCGCCCAGCAGATAGTCTCTGAGCCACATGAGTTTGCAGTCGCAATGGAATGGGTTGCCACCGAGATCCACGAGCTGGAATTGCCCAGGTCCTGATCCTCCCCATATTTTGTCCGACAAGGAAGTCAGTCCGTTATCTCGCAGCACCAACTGACGCAAGTTGACCGAACGGGCCAGAAAACCTTCGGGTAGCTCGGTCAAATGTTTGCAGTTGGTCAACTCGAGCTGGACCAGTTCGCGATTAGCGACTAGGGCTTCGACGTCGATCGTCGTCAACTGGGCAGCATCGTTGATGTCCAATTGCTTGAGCCGACCTAGTCCGGCAAAAGCCTTGGGCCCGATCGTGGAAATGTTATTCTGGCCCAGCGTGAGACCCTCCAAGTGCGAGAGTGATGACCAGGATTGTGTCGGGACGGCCGACAGCAAGTTGTCGTTGAGTTTGAGCTTGCGCAGCTGGCCCAGACCGCGGAAAGCTTGCGACGAAATGTTGCGCACACCGCATCCGCTCAAATCCAGCTGGCTTAACTCTGACAAGACCGAGAACAGACCGTCGGCCAGCCAAGGAAGATCATTGCCGGCCAAACTCAATTCAGCCAGGGGACGCAGGGGTGCCAGGAAAGCCGGGAAGCTGGGCGGCGAATTGTAGCTCAGCTTGTTGCTGTCCAAGTAGAGAATGCGTAAGTTGGGAAGGCCGGCAAAAGCGTCCGGATGGATCTGCTCTATCCTGTTCCTTCCGAGATCCAGCTCTCGTACGCCAGCGGCCGTCGCGAAAGCCCTTTCGTCCAGCGAGCTGATGTAATTCTCTCGTAGCGACAATATTGACAATTCCCGACTGAGGCCCAGCCAAGTGCCCTGCGTGTCAATAAAATGCGTTGGAAAAATCATTGTGAAACTGCTGCGAGGCTCTCGACAAAATAATCGAGATGTAGAAGAAGGAAACTTACATTGCCGACGACGGAGATTTTATTGTGATCCAGTCGCAGTTGAGTGAGCTTGCGCTGGCCTTCGAACGTTCTGTCCTGGATGGAGACCAATCTGCCAAGCAGAGGAAAAAGGGAGAAAGAGAGATAAGAATCCCATTTGTTTCACGCCAATCGATTGTATCTGTCTGCCGGGGCAACGTCTATAACGTACCTATTGTGCGAGAAGTCGACGTAGAGGAGTTCAACGTAGAAGCGGAGCGCCGTGTCGTCGACGGTCTTTATCTTGTTCTGCCGCAGCACCAGACGCTATTGCCAGCAAGCCCCAAAGAAAGCCACACAACAACAATAGCAATTGATTACCAATTCAAAGCCAAACTGATCCAACAACAGAAGACTCTTCCGAAGAGAAGAAAGAAAAAAAAAACTCTGGTTTGACCCGTGCGAAATAAATATCAACGGATAAAAAGACCTCCCGATCGACAGTCGCAGATAGCCCAAGGTAACCCGACCGCCATTGTCCTTCTTTTCTAGCCCTCTTTTATAGTCAGATTAGAAGGTCGTTATGCGAGAAGGAGGAGGAGACCATCACGAGCGTGGGTAGAAGAAGATAAAAAAAACACCCAAAGATGAGCTTGGGCTCCTAGATGGTGTGTGTCACCACACGCAGCGGTCGTGCAGAAAATGGCGGACGTTGGAAATACAAATGTTTGAAGAAAAACTGCGCAGATACGGACGAAAGAAGAAGAGACTGGCCACTGTGATAAGTTGCTGAATCAATAAGGGACTTGTACAAGCGGCCAAGTTTATTAGCAAGAGAGAGACATAGGAAGACACGTCTTTTTGGGCGAGTTGTAGAAGGCGTTCTTGTCTCTCCAGCTTTTACTACGTAGGGGGAGGGCGCGGGTATGTGAGCATAGACCACACCGTTGCCCGGGTGATGGCATCAAGGCGGGGATGAAGACTTTGGAATATAGAGCCGGGTATTACATGAGCTCAAACAACCCCCTGAAGCCGTCATCATTCCGGAAATGGCTAGCTGCTGCTTTTCCTGTCGACCCGGTCATCATTCGGTCGTCGCTCTCTTGAGTGCTCAATAGGACGGAGCCTTATGACACAAGTTCCAGCTATGGCGACCAGGGGATCGAAATGGTTCTTCTTCTCTAGGTTACTAGTGGCGACGCTAATAGACGGCGTCTCTACCGGGAAATTGCGGACTGTCGATCGGAAATTCGATTCAGAGAGATGCTTGCGGAAGTGTAGTACTCGTACCTGGACGGAAGGATTGAGGGTGATTGGGATGACTTCCAGATTGGCTTCGTCGCAGGTCACCTGCAGCGTTTCATCGTCGCAAAGGCAACCGACTGGGCAGAAAGCGTCCACACGTCCAGCGGCCACCAGCAAAATGGCCAGGACCTCAAAAGCAAAAGCGCACAGCCTCATTTCTCTTGTTGCAACGGAGGCGAGCGTGTTTTGTGTCAGTTGCGACCGCTACATCCGACACCACCTGTAAGAGCAGGAAAAACAATGGAATTTAGAAGCTGAAAAACAATTTACAACAACAACAAAAATTTAACTAACAAACACAGCGACCCCACGTCTTAAATTAGACTCTCTTCGCCATAGTCGCGTCGGTTTATAGACGTATTTTTCAAATAAGGAAACTGCGGTAGAGTCGACCAACTTGGGTTTCCCTTTTTAACGAGTTTTTTTCCACATCTCCTCTTGCTAGACGCATTTGATCGATCAGAGACGCGATACGGCCAGAAAAAGAACTGCGCGGCGTAGGTTATATTTATATATTTATACGGAGGGCAAAAAAAAAAGCCGAGGAGATGACGGTTCTCTTTACGGCCGACTCGTTTAATAGTCTGTTGCATTAAACACCGCTGGACAGCGATGCGCACCGGTCAACAACAGACACAAAAAAAGAGAAGTTGCGGCCGAGCCAGAAGCGGTAAGCAACTTTGTGACGCCATTCATCAAAAGATGATTCGCGAGGGGGGTCGGCTAGCGCTCGGCCGGTGAACTGTCAAACATGCGCAGACAGGTAGAACGTCTGGAAATGCGAAGGCGTTTGTACGTAACTCTTTCGAGGAAAATAAATAAATCATTCTCGGAGAAGAAGCGAGCCAGAGAGAGAGCAAATATTAAAAAATATACATCACTGTATGCAATAATAATGGTCGCCATTTTGTGCCAAGAGAGAGGATCCCTTCTTCTTTTCCCTTCCATTTTTTATTCAAATTCATCCCGCCTTTTCTTTTTGGGCTGCGTGATGACGAATCGTCAAGCGCACACCAAACTGACTCATAGTCTGGCGCGTTTAGCATTTTTGGCACTTGAGACTTAGTTTGTGTCGTCGTCGTCGTCGTTTCTCCGGCGACGCCATTTGGCCCCCCCTCGCGCCGCGCCGCTCTCCGCTCCGCGGCATTTACTTCTGAATGTTTTGCGTCGTTATGGCAACATAATTTTTTTCCCCTTTTAGAAAAGACCTTCTCCTTCCTCGATGGCGATACCGCCCGTCAGCGGAAACTCTCTCGAGAAATCGAATATTCCTTCGTCTGACGTCATATCTCGTTATGCTAGAGGTCGGCCAACTAATCCCTGGGCAATCAGTACCGGCTTTACAGATTAATAACCACCGCCTCTTCCCATTCAATAGCAGCGTACACATTCCATTATGTTGTGTTATATTTCTAACTACGTCTAACATATATCTATAGTTATAGATATATATAGAATACGGATAGAATGGTTGGTGGTTGAGGGGGATGTATGTAGACGCCTGGCTGGATGATTTTCTATTGCATTTCTCATCTAGCTGCTTCTAATTGGAAACGGCCACCAATGTCCGGCTCATCGCCGCCCGCCGCCGTCCGCTGATTCGCTCAATTGGAGAAAAGCTGCTGCAATCAAAAAGTATCCGTCTATCCCGTCTCAATTTAGACTTATGTTGTTATCTCGATGGGGGATTTGTCATCGGGAAGAAGAGGAAAAAAGCTCTTCTTCTATTTCGTTATCTTGAAAAAAAAAAATCCCGTTTAGGAGAGACAAATCCGAAATGGCCAAACGGCCTCGATGAAAAGTCCGAGAGAGAGAGGAGACTGGCCATAATATCGGCGTCCTTCTGCGGACGGCCGGCTACCGATCATAAAAGTCACTCGATTTCTTCTCTAGTTGTGCGTCATAAAGTGTTTGATTGCAGGACATAAGGGCCATGATATGTCGGTACTTTGAGCCGCTGGTAATTGCAGCCGAAATTGGGCGCCGACCATAACTGTCGTCAGATTGGCCCGTCTGCATCCTAATCAAGCCTGGACAAGAGACTACTATCTAAGCACCCGACGAGATGGCCAAGAGGAGAAAAATGATTCGTAGAACGACAGAAAAAAAAAATGAAATGACGTGCTGTCTGTCTGTCCGTCTCCTCATGTATAAAAGAGGAAGAAAAACTAACTGGACAGGGAATAAAAGTGCGCGCACCAGAGAGACTAGGAGAGGGTATATAGTCCAACTCGACCTTAGAGACCTCGGTCGGTCGGCAACGAGTAGCAGACAATTGAATCGGGAGGGAAGAGCGCACTGGGAGAGTGCTGCTGCTAATAATAATAAAGAAGAAGAAGAAGAAGAACGGAGAGGGGGAGAGAGAAAAAAACGATAAGAGTGAAGAGGATGCGGTCGGAACCCGTGGACTTCATGGATACACACTAGCAGGAGCGGGCGGGCGGGCAGTGGACGGAACGTGATGGGCAAACGCAATGTCCGCGCGTTCGAGTAAGAAAAGAAAAGAGTCGTCCTCGTCGTCTAGTGGCTTGCCGGCCAAGAGAGGAGGAACGTGCGTGCTCCCGGACGGAGAGTGAGAAAAAGAGAGAAGCGCGCGGACAAGAGTGAGCAGATGAGAGGAGAGCTAGAGTATGGAGTATGTCTAGTGCAAGTTCAATTGTTGTATAAATAGAAAGAAGTAGAGCCAGAGAGAGAAGATGGACCGAGTCGAGGGAAGGTAGAGCCAATCGAGCAAATACTACTCCTCTTCTTCTTTGGCCAGGGTACACACAGCCCAGAGAGAGAGAGAGAGAATAAATCAATCAAGATGGAAGGCGTACTAGAGAGATATTGAATAGGGCTAGTCAAAAAAGTCTCCCTGGTAGTTGTGTTTGATGACGTGCTCCGGATGCCCGATGACGACTCGCCATTGTCTTCCTAAACGCCAAAACGACTTTTTTTTCCTTTTTTCTACTTGGATAAGAAAGATGGATAGACTTTATCATCATCATCATCATCATGTCTTATAGCCTCGTCGTTGTCTATTGAGAGAGATGGAGCTGTCGAGAAATATGGCCCGTTGAGGGAAGGCTCGGTCATAAGGTGCGTGCCTATAGAGACGTCCAGGACCAACCCCCTTTTACCGTGATTACACAGTGCGTGAGTAAAACGCGCCATTCATCATCTCTCACCGTCTTCCCTTTTCGCTCCCCCTTTATAGAGACGCTAACTCGGCGCAGAGTGCACGGATGCACGCAGACTCCCGTTTTCCATTCAGGAGCTCCTCCGGCTGCTGCACGCAAACAGTTTTCCACCGTGCAGTGTCCTTCGCCGTCTGCCGCGACGGACGGACGACTCGGCCGAGAAAGGTAAATGAAGCGACATCCGCCGAGATCCACAAGGCTCACTCCGTGATGATGATAAACGGCCAAGTTGGATTTCGTGAGCAAAGAGGAGCAGCAGGAGGAGGATTTCCACCATGTGGCTCCGAAACGCCATAAATCAGATTATCGCGGACAAAACCCGATGCTCTACGGTCCCTTTTCTCATCCTCGTCGTCCTCGGTAGTGGAACCCTACGGTGCGGTAGATATTATCAGGATCGATACACGTGCTCTGCTCCTGCTCTCCTCCCGAAATTTGCTACACATTGTGATAAGGCGGGAATCCCGAGAAGCTAGATGAATTATATGGTATCAAAGCGGCTGATACTGTTACACCAGACGACGACGAAGATGTCGTCTTCTATAGAAAAGAGCTCAGCTCCCAACGTTAGATTGAAGCGTCTTCCTAACATTTGAGAGACGACGACGACGGAAAAAATGTCCGCTATGTATTCACGACAGAGGGAGAGAGAAAACCAGTCAACCGGACGGACAACGGAGAGGGGCGGCGGCCGGAGGGTTTTTTGAAAGAGCAAAGGCGTCATCGGAGTTTGACAATCACGTCGAGCCAGTCAACCCCCCTCCGCTTTCCGGCAGAGAGAAGACGACGACAGAGCGCGCGTAGTGTAGCCGGGCAGAGTAATAGTAATACAAAACAGAGTAGGCCACTACATAGTCTATATTGGCCGGCTGCGTATTTTTTTAGAAATAACAAATAAGAGAAGCCTGGACCGAGAGGTCAAAGGACGAGAAATTGTATCTATAGCTATATAGCTATATAGTGTATATCAAACAGATGGCGTCTTCTATAGTAAAATCAATAGGGAACGTCGTCGTTCAACGTCGACGTGGGTTGAGCCCCGGGATCAAACAATCGACGCTGCTAGTCTTTTTCTCCCTCTCTCTCCCGTTTAGAGTTCCTTTTTCCTCTCTTTTTCCTTTTTTTCTCGTCGTGTTTTGTGCGTTTAGCTCCGAGGTCCCACTCCCGAATCCCATTCCACTGACAGACAGCAGACAACTAGAAAAACGGAGAGAGAGAGAGAGGTATCTGCGACGAGAAGAGGGAAGTTGGGAAATGGATCAATCACCCCCGTGCTCACATTCGCTCTCTCTCTTGTCTCTATCGAAGCAGCTCGCATCAGCGAAAATAGGAAAAGAATGGGAGAAATGATATAAGAGAAAGAGAGAGAGCGATGGAAGAAAATGCACGACTGATTGAAACAGGAAAACAGTTGACGGAAGCAGGACCCGTGTGGAATGGCTGGAAAAAAAAACGAAAAAATCAAAAGTGGGCGGCGCGTGTAAAAGAAGATGCCAAATCCGCTCAAGCTCGGTAGCACCCGAAACAGGGGGGAATTTACGTCATCAATCATTGCCGTGTCCAAGACAATCCCTTCTATTATCAATAGAGAGATGCTCTATACGACGCTCCGATATGGAGAATTTCCCGCGCAACAGCTTTGATACTATCAAGTTGAGCGTGAACGAGAAATCGATCCGTTCGTTTAAAGCCTCTTTTTGTTTTTAAATCGAAAATATGATGAAAGAGCCAATGGCCCTACTGCGTCCAGCGCGAAAACAATGGCCGAATCGGCTCCAATTCTCCCGGTCGATCGTTTTGATGGAGCCGAGATAAAAATTTTCAAAAGACCCATCGTTTGCGGTGGTCTCTTTTTTTGTTCCTCGCTGGACCGTCCTGTCTATCAAGTAAATAGAGGAATCGAGTCTCGAGGGTAAGATGGTGACACGTAACTTTTTATCGCCGGTAGCGGAAGAGATGGAGCGTGAGAGAGAACGCGGGCGATCGGGCGAAAAGAAAGAAGAAGAAGAAGAAAAAAGAATCGGCTGGATGAAGAGGAGGTATCTCATATTGATGGATCGTGCAGCGTGCAACAGTATCGTCTACATACAAGAGGGGGAGGGGGAGCATCAAAGAGAAAAAGCTTCCGTTTGCCAACGTCGTCGTCGTCTTTCGGATATCGAAAACGAGAATGAGGTGTAGCGTCGTCGTCTCCTTTGGTAAAAGGAGGAGAGAGAGAACGGAGCGCAATCTCCTCATCCGTGGGGTCCTCGATGGCTCCCGTTTGGCGCCATCAAAAGCGAAAATAACCGAAAAGGATATCGGAGAGAGAGAAAAGAAAAAAAAAAGAGCGAAAAAAACGTTTTGCTCTCTCTGGCGCGTCGTTGCACAACAGCTGCGAATATCTTCATCTCTTATACACAACAAAGACCAATAACTTTTATCTTCCCTTCAGCGTGTCCTCCTCCCCCGGTAGGTTCTATATTTCTACGCTCTTTAAATGTCTCCATATATTTATTGATATATTTAAAAGACGCTTCTTCTTCTACCAGCGAAAAAGGAACAAAAAAGAGCACGCATATAAAACTCTTTTCTTTTTTGTGTACCGTCGGGTGAAAGAAGAAGAAAACAAAACAGAGAAAAAAAAAGAGTGATTGGGAGAGCGCAGTCTGTCGAGAGGGCGCGCCCCGTTCGATTGGACCCTTGTGCCGCCCGCTTAGCTACATTCTGCCGTATTCGTTGTTATACTTGCCGTTTGGATTGTTTGTCCAGCCCAAATAATCAAAAGAAGAGTCGAGGAAAAATAGAGAAAAAAAAAGAAATGAAAAAAAAGAAGGAAAATACACATGGAAGGGGAGATTGAACTGAAAGTGTACGACGACATTCGACGCAAGATCTAATAAAGCCAGCACAAGGCTTGATATATATATATATATAAATGTGTGTGTGTATAGACCGTAATACCTTGAAGGGCGAGGACCGCCGAACGAGGCCTTTTGACTGCTCTACGTCGCTAAAGCAAAAGGCAGCAACCCCCTTGTAAAATAGAGTGGCTTTCGGCGCCGGACGGGGCTCTCTCTCTCTCCCTATGGCCTACTACTACTACTTCTACTACTACTAGGCTGCTACTTCTATAGGCAATATATATAGGGTCCTCGAGTGCATCATCAAGTTCGATTCGATGCATACCAAAAGGGCCTGGCCCGTCCCCGAACGAAATGAAGAAGAGATGTTTTGTTGTTTTTTTCCTTCTTCTTGACTTTTTCTTTTCTATAGCCGAGCTCGCGGAACGTGATGACGTCGGGACAACACAAAAAAACCTGCCGAGAAACGGGGTGGGTCCCGAAAAGAGCGCCGAGACCGAATATTGAAAAGAAGGGGAAAAGAATGATAGAATGTCGGTAGATTGAAGATGAAATTGCCTGATTCTTTATTCTTTTGATGACGGGGAGGACGGCGGAGGCCGGAGTAGTAGCAGCAGCAACCCGGCGAGAGAGAGAGAGTAGGAGGACGACTCTTTTTGACGACCCTGACCACGTCGTGGCTGCTGCCGCAACCTAATCAAGTCTTCTCTTCTTTTCTCCCCATCTTTTGTCTCCTTTCACCACACACGTAATATTTCTTTTCCGCCATCCCCCCCTCTGCCTTCCTTCTTCTTAGAAAGATAGGAGCTACGCCTCTCTCTTCGAGCTCCTGTCTACGGTGATGATGTACACTGTAATATCATCAACATTGGCTGATGCCTCGGGATCCGCTCAACACACACGCAAGGAACGGGGGGGGACTCGAAATTATCTTTATATAAGAGGCCTCCCCAAACGACACAGAGAGAGACAGAAAAAAAGAGGAAATCAAATTGACAGTATTCAAACGGACAAGACTCGGATTGTTCCCCTCGGAAAGAAGCTTTTCTCGTGGCTATTTCCATCAATCTTTCCTCCTTTTTTTTTTATTTTGTCTTGTTGGAAGGAGGTATTTATTTTCCTATTTATTTATTTAGCGGAAACGCCCGTTGGGGGTAAGTAGAGAGTGATTCTCCGGGCCGATGCCAGGAGGAGGGCTGGCGAGCTCGTCGGTAGACTACCGAAATTGAATCGGCGCCCTATCAGTTCTCGATTTCCTTCTCTCTCTGTCGTCGTCGTCGTCGCAGAACAAATGCGATGTAGCCAAAAGAAGAAGAAGAAGAAGAAAAGGGCACGGTGAGGAAAACTGGTTCGTCAGTGATCTGCGGCTGTGACCTCCTTGCGACCGATTTCAGTGATTCGATTCCGCCGGTCGTCTCTCTTTTTTGGACGTCCCTATGTACTGAGCTACTGTAGATAGATGCAGGAGCTCTTCTTTGTCGGGACGGAGGGGCAATAATGGATCGGCGATTTAAGGTAATGATGCAAAAGCCCGGAGACTTGTCTCTTTTCCCTTCTAGCTCGTCTCGTCTCGTTCCGTCGTCGTCGTCGTCCTCGTTTTCCCTTCTTGATGTCTAACGTTACATGGAGAGAGAGAAGGGTAGATGGGTCACGATGGTAATTCAACTCGACTGCGGATGATGAAAGCTTCTCGGAAACGAAAGTCAACCCAACTCTGTTATACTCGATCCACCCAACAGCAGCAACCAGTAAAGGAGCGCGGGCGCTTTCCATCTCTCACTGCGCGTTTTCTTCATCTCTTTTGTTTTGTTTTGACTCTTTCGCTCCTTGACTCGCTCTTCTTTCCGTTTCTTCACGTTACAAACAAGGGACTTAATCTAACGAGACTCAAGTGGCTGAAGGCATCATGAAAGGCAACTACATACTGCTACTGTGTTCTACTGAATTCGCTGCCTACAGTCTCCTACACCACCCGACATACAGCATCTAACCCCCTCCTGACTCCACTCGGGATAGTAATTGGAAACTGCCAACATCCTCGTCAGCGGGAAAAAAGAACCGAAACGACGACGACGCTGATGGCCGCCATTCAAAACCATCTGGCGCGATGCGATCCGCATCAGATGAACAAACATCGATGGTCGCTTGTGCAAGAGACCTTGATTTCTGCCCTCCTCCCCTATTATGATGATGATGGTTATTATCATTACTACTACTACGACGACTACTAGCTAGCCGTATGGATGTAGCAGACTAATGACTGGAAAACGGTTACCCCGGTGACTAGGCATTTCACCGTCGCGCGTTCTTCGCAGGAAACAACAATTTCTCTCATCATCATAGGGTCGATAGTTTGCTCCGAAATAGCATCTCTATCCCAGCTTATTCGGGCGATGTCGATACGACAACAAAGGAAACAACAACAACAACAACAACAAGATGGGGTGGGGTGAAAGAACCGCTGCGCAGAATGGAGTAGAGATGGATTTGTTCGATGGTAGTCGTCGTCGTCATCGCAGAGACTCGCTAGAGAGAGAGCGGGTATATAGATCGGGACTTGCATTACTCTTGATATAAAAGCAGGAAAAGAGTATTATCTCAGGGTCTCGGAGGATGTCGGATCAAGGCCTCCCTCTCTCTCTCTCTCTCCTCCTGAACGATGATTTCCTTTTCCTCCCCGTGTGCTGCTCCAAGGAGCCCGGCGCTTATCGGTTTGCCTCCTTGCGGCTCGTTGTTCGTGATGAGAAAACCGTGCTGCTTCTCCTCCGCCTCCTCCAGCTGCCTACCGTTTTTACACGCGTATCAACGGCTTTTTAGCCCTCCTAGCTCGATCTCTTTCCGCAACATAACAACAAAAATAAAAGAGACGGAGCCACGGAGGAGAGGAGGAAAATACCAAGTATGAACGGTGTAGCTGCTAACATGGTTTCGTCATTGTGTGCAGATGACGTCTTTTAGATATAGAGAAGCCGAACAGAGCGTCGACGACGACGAGGACCCTATGTAACGGCATTTCCCACTGGGGAATTCCGGTGGCAGATGAAGCGCAACTTTTTTTTTCTTTTTTTTTTACGGGGAGCGCCGCGCGTCGTGGAGAGAGAAGCCTCTCTCGACGCGCGCTCCTCCGTATCAATCGCAGATCGATGACTATTATCGGTTGCTATGGTAACCTTATTTTCTTTTCTTCCTGGCGCGCTTCTTCATAAACGTGTCGTGATGGAATAGAGGAAGGAAAAAAGAAAGAAAAAAAGAGGCGTCGGTACTGTAGCCGAGTCAGTTAAGAATGGCCCGGTTACCTCGTCCCAGAGGAATGCTTCCACTTTTCTTTTTCTTGGAGGGAAACGAATGAATCCTCTTTCCTTTTGCTCCCCATCTCTCAGAGTGAGTATAGTAGCAATAGTCGTGCAGTCTCGTTGTTCAATTAAAAAGCCTCCCATGATGAACAAAAGTCGAACGGAATAGAAGCGGCTCACGGGCGGCGGCAGGGCGTCGTCTTCTTTCTCTATAAATATATATAGAGCGGGCAAGACAAAGATTGCCGGCAGGGGATGCAGAGGGAAAACCTCATTTTCCACCTTCTCTTTCACTCTCTACCACTCATCTCGACTTTTCAATCAATGGTGCAACGAAACAATGAAGAGAAGAACGTTTGCCTTGGCCCCTCCAAAGTTTTCTTGCACCTCCATTGTCTATACACTTATTCGGCTGCTGGGCCCCTCTCATCCCATTTCCGACCCACAGGCAACCACCCCGTCGTCCATCATCGCCTGTGTGGCCCGAGCTGACTAATCAAAGTGGGAAGAGATTATAAAACGGAGACCGAAAATTGGATTATTCCAACAGCCGAGGATAAAGTTGATGATGGAGCTCTCTCCCTACTAGACACAACTTTGCCCTTTGTTTCTCCTCCGACCGCTTTCCTTCTCTTGGCCTCCCATTCTACCAACAATCTTTCCGGCCGGAATGGTTTTCTTACATCCGACTTGATTGACCAAAAAGTAAAAGTTTCCCCCTTCAACTCTTTTGGACTATTTAGACGCACATCGTATAAGACATTATTAGAATAGACTTTTGTCGAGCAGCAACAACGGCAGCAGCGGGCGATCGACATCCATTCGGATGAAGAGCCAACAGCTGTCGGATTCAATTCCATCATGTATAGTGGGCGGTTAGCGAAAAAAAGAAGAAGTAGAAAAGAGAGAAAAAAAGAGAAAGAAAGAAAGACGGTGAATTATACAGTACGCCAGACCACGTTCCTATCCAATAACGGAGAGAGGTCAAGACAGTGTAAACCGAGACGACGCCCGCGCGTCGCGGCAGAAGCCCAAAAAACGGGCCGAGGCGGCGCCTGTAGGCCTAGGGCCGAGAGAGCGTCAGCTCGTCGGTTCCTACGACTCTACTATTATATTTACAGTATATATATATATATGTAGTTTTCTTCTTCTATTTTCCTTTGCCCATAGATGCAGCAGCAGCAGCTCGAGGGTTCGGTGGTGGCGCGGTGGTATTGTACCCACAACGCCGTTTCCAATAAACATCAGTCTCCATTAGATTATAGTTGCTGCTACGTTGCAAGTACATCTATCTACGGGAGCGCGCAGTGTCTACGTCAATCTCGCCAGAGTCAAACGCTTACCGGACCATCCAATCTCTTTGGAAAATTACGCTACTATTATATTTTATATATACTCTACTTTACGTATATATATATACAGATACATCCATATTGATAGATACCCTTGCTGCTTTCACTGATGTGCGGTACACAGTGGCCGGGTGGTTGAATGAAGTGAGAGAGAGAGAGAGAGAGAGAGAGAGAGAGGAAGCGAAGTGAATGCCGGCGCCGACAACAATGCACACATTCGTCGACGGGCCTATAGTATACAGTCCCTCCGCCTCGGCTAAAGTCAATATTATTCCGACTCCAATAGAATACTCTCTCTCTGGCTGGCAGCTAACGGAAAGAGGGAGAAATAATAAAGAAGTAGAAGAGGAAGAGGAAGAAAGAAAAGAGTTGAAATCAACGTTATATACTGTAGCGGCAGCTCGGAGAGAGAATCTACTGGAGCGATGTGTTTAAACCGTTTTTTTTCTTCTTCTTCTCTCTCTCTCTTCAAACGTCAACTGCATCCAATGAGAGACAACTGCCGACTCGTTTCTCGAATCAAAACAAACCCCTAGTACTACTGGCTGCTGGTAATATTATTACGAGTCGCTAGTTCTTTCATGTCGAGTGGCAGACGGGCTTTTGATACGCCACGTGAGCTGCCACTCGACTTTTCCCTTTCGGATTTTCTTCTTCCTCTTTTTTTATTTGTTGCATCATTTCAAAGTTGTTTGGCTATTTGGGAAGAAGACGCGACTCGAGTGGGTGACGCCAAATTCAATTAAAAACAACTGATGAAGTTATATATATCATTCTGGCAGGAGCTTGAATGCCGGATCGGGCCGGATCGATGGTGTGTGGGTGGATGTCAAAAACTGGCCCATCCACTTCACAAATCGACTATGGCAGTCTTACTGGCGATAATGATGATAACAGCAGCAGCAGCGGTGGCAACAGCCAGCTAGAGTGCAAGGAGAAGGAGGAGTTGGGTGGCGCGGTCTGATGATGCTGGGTCGACTGAAGTGAAGTTTTGGGGGACGACGACGACGACGACGATGAGAGCGACTCCTCGGCTGTCCTACCATGCAGAAGCTTTTGAAACTTTAGAAGCGCGTCCCTACCGGGCCATATATCAACTGTTACGTCGGGGGGTTCTAGTGGCGCGCTATATAGGGGCGGACGATGCACAAGGGTCTTCCTTTCCTCCTATATATTCGCCGGGCAGCTCTCTCAGTCTGTGTCTATACCCTTCGCCTCTCTAAATATACTTGGGGCATTTAACGAGCTTCTTGTGTATGCACGAGTCGCCCAGCATCATCATCATTGTAACCGATTGAGCATCGGTAGATTACTATTTTTTGTGTTATATTGTCCGCCTCTCGATCATCCCAATTCAGATTTCGTTTTTTTTTGTGTTTCTTCTTTCTTCCCTTATTCACCACCCCAGTCCTGTTTCAGTCGCCCCGTTTTTCACACTATGACTCGCCCCCATTGACCTAAATGCAGCTGTCTTCACTCAGATTTCTAGATTGTTGTTTTGTTTCTTTCCCTCTCATAAAGCTGTCGTCTAGCTCTTTCCCCAATGCCCATTTATCTCGCTTTCCCTTTTTTCTGTATTGATATGTCGACACCCGTGTGACCAATTTGACCGTGGGAAACGGCCTGCCGTCGCCTTCTTGCGAAATCTCGGAGCAAGGGGAAGGCAGTGTTTTCGGAGGATTCGACGGAAGGAGACGTTGCGATGAAGCTTTCGTTTCGACCAAGAAATAAACTCAGCCTTTGAATCGACAGAGTGTTTTTATTTAAACACTGAGTCCTCAGTCAGGGACATTTTTTGGTGCATCGACCGGGAAATTCCGCCGCATTTGAAATCGACCGACTAGCCTACCACCTACACCTTCTTTGAGTTTCAACATTCGATTGTAAGTTACCTTTCTCTTAGTGCGAATTGTCTGTTGTTGGAGGCGTCGTTCGTTTAGGGGTCTTTGGGAAAAGACCCACTGGCGCGTGCCTTAAACTGTTGGGGCACAGGACCACGAACACGGCCGTCGACAGATAATTTTGCACGTAGGGATTGGGCTACTGTTTGATCAATCGTATTGTTTTTCTTTATGTTGTCTTACAGACGACTTTTTTATACATGTGGCAATCGCTTCGTCTTGTTTGAATATTTTAAATGTTATTCGAATAGACTATCTTTGATAGTCTATCTGTGGCAAATCGTTTCGTTCGCTTGGCTATTAGCCATTATTCGAACAGACTATCTTTGATAGTCTATCTGTGGCAAATCGTTTCGTTCGCTTGGCTCTTAGCCATTATTCGAATAGACTATTTTGTAGTCATTTGTGGCAATCGTTTCGTCTCGTTTGGCTATTAGCCATTATTCGATTAGACTATCTTTGATAGTTATCTGTGGCAATCGTTTCGTTTCGCGTGGCTTATAGCCATTATTCGATTAGACTATCTTGAAAGTCATTTGTGACAATCATTTCGTTCTGTTTGGCTATGAAAGTCGTTGCAGTTAACCTGTCTTTCGTTGTATTAATCGTTAAATTGGCATGTTTCAACAAATTTAACTGTAATCGGTTCCTCTGAAAAATCTGACTATCGGATTATTATGTCCTACTGTTAGCATAGAATCAGTGTCTTATTCATCAGGCAAAGGACATAATTGATAATGTCTATCAATGAATCGGTTAATAGTCCTTCACGGGAGGGAAGGGACGACAGAATTACCGAGGAAATTGATGAGGTTTATGGGATCGGGGCATTAAAGGTCGTTCGGGACACTATCCGTCGGGGTCTTGTTCGTCATTGTAGTAACCTAGACTTTGTTTTATCGGAAGAAAAGAATAAAGATTCCATTATAGCTCATCGTGAGCATATTTCGATTGCAATTGAGGACCTTAGAAAGGCGCATTCGGACTACGTGGAAGCCTTGCGGCAAGATGGTCAGTCAATTGAAGGAGCCTATATCTATATAAACGAGAATGAATGTATGGTCCGAGAAGTAATAGAAAGGATTGATCACTATTTACAAAATCTAGATACGTCTCATTCTATTTCCGAATCGTTTGATATAGGCAGTATGGACAATGGTTTTCCCCCCGCCGAACCGTCGTCTTTTAGAAATCAATCTGAAATAAGACCTTCTGCCAGTATGAATTCGTTTATAAATCCCTACAGCAGTCAATTCCATCGCAGTAGGCCAAATTCGCCTTCGTCGTCTATATGTTCACACGTTTCAAACTACAATCCGTCAAAACGGCCCCGCTACTCTCCAACATCTGAGCAAAAGCCGGTCACGGACTGGATTGACCACAGACGTTCCGTCTCGACGAATCAATCACATTCATTTAACCCAATGTGGATGATGAACGCCATACCCCAATTAAAAATTGAACCTTTCAATGGAGATCCCCGTGAATGGCCCACCTTTTTATCCTCATTTAAGGACATGATTCACGATGTCCTACCCTCCGATAGCCAACGACTCGCAGTTTTGAAACAGTTATTGTCATCTGAAGTACGCTCATATATTTCCGGCCACCTATTATGACGCCCTAACAGAGTTACGTAAGCGCTATGGACAGCCACAAGTAGTCGCCCGAGCCCATTTAACGTCTTTGATGAGCCTACCGACTATCAAAGACGATGACTATTCAGAACTTGGCAAATTTTCAAGAACGCTTCACGGGGCGATGTATGCATTACGAAACGGGGGATACGAACAAGATTTAGAGGCGGGAATGACTTTAGAACACATTGTCGGTAAACTCCCACCTCGAATGCGCAATACTTGGGGCATTAAGGTTTATAAAATGATACCGAAACGGGCAACTCTTAAACATCTAGCTCATTGGCTCGATGAGATTGTGATGGGCGAAATGATGATCCGACCGCCGTCAATACAAAATAAGTCTAGTAAAAAGGGGTTTCGAAAGGAACAAGACAACAGTAAGTCACGCACTAACTTTTCGTCTGGTTCGAAGCCTACAGTTTTGTTAACAGATTCGCGGGCTATCTCATGTTTTTGTTGTGGGAAAAATCACTCAATTGAAAAGTGCAATGTATTTATGGAAATGTCAGTAGGGGAAAGAGCCGAGTGCGTAAGAGATAAAAAACAATGTTTTCGTTGTCTTGATGGCCTTCATCGCAGTGTAGAATGCCCTTCCAAATCGACCTGTTCAATCGATCAATGTGGGCAACGTCACCATTATTTGATTCACGGGGCCCCGCGGATGTATCCCTTGAAAGCAAGGGATGTTGAAAGCCACAGCCAGACCGTAAATACGATGTCAAGTAAACGCACTATCTTAAAAACGCTATTAAATGTGGTCCCAGTTATATTACAGGCCAATGGAAAGACGGTGTATACACACGCCTTGTTAGATAACGGAAGTGATGTGACGTTGATACGATTGGATGTTGCCAAAAAACTGAAATTGAATGGAAGGCCTCGTTTAACTACTTTTGGAACGTTTCACGGCAGAGACCCGGCTATTCGAACGTCACAGGTCAGCTTTATTATCAAATCATTAGATGAGTCCTTCGTGGTTGACGTCACTGAAGCTTCCACCGTTCCAAATCTCAAATTACCGAAGAGAGAATACGATTTAAAGAAGCTGAAACTTAGATGGCCTCATCTAAGTGACGTAAAAATTAATGATACTGATTTTGGAGACGTTACGATTCTCATCGGGGCAGAAATACAAGAAGCTCATCAACAATTAGACAGGCGTGCGCCACCAAAGGGAACTCAAGCGCCTTATGGAATTCGCACTCCGTTCGGGTGGTGCTGCGTTGGGCCTGTTCCGGAAAGAGACAAAACAAACCAACCACAGTCACCATTTGTTCTTACAATTAGGAATCAATGCGATTTACACAAGACGGTGGAGAAGTTTTGGGAAACAGAGTCATTTGGGCTCGTCCCCAATTTAAGATTCCCTGAATCAGAAAGAGATAAGCGAGCCAGGGAATTAGTGAAAGCAACGACGACATTCAATGGAACTCGCTACTCCGTAGGTCTTCCTTGGGTGTCCTCCACCATTTCTTTAACGAATAACTATGAGACAGCCTTTCGCAGGCTCCGCTCTATAGAACATCGCTTTCGCCGGGATCGGATTTTCGCCGAGAGGTACACAGCCGTGATAAACGATTATATAGAAAATGGGTTTGCGCGAAAGGTGAATGCAAGTGAGATAGCCGGATGCGAGGGCCGAACGTGGTACCTCCCACACCACGGCGTGATAAATCCTCAGAAACCTAATAAGGTTCGTGTGGTCTTCGACGCTTCAGCCAGACATTGTGGATCGTCTCTTAATGATGTATTGTTAAAAGGACCTAACCTTTTAAATGATCTTGTGACTGTACTGTTACTATTTCGCGAAAGAGCTATTTCTTTGAGCGGGGACATTAAACAAATGTTTCTGCAGGTTCAAGTTAAATCCGAAGATCAATCTGCGCTACGTTTTTTATGGCGGTCACCCGGGGTCCACACTCCTCCTACTATCTATCAGATGCAAGTTCAAATCTTTGGTGCAATCTCTTCCCCCTTCATTTGCTCGAGTGTACTACGACGGAACGCAGAGAAACACTTTAAGGAATTCCCAAGTGTAGCAGATAAAATTGTAACGAACTTTTACGTGGACAATCTACTTGATTCTTTTGATTCGGAGGAGGAAGCGATTTTGTCCAGGAAGGCGTACAGCGCCTTGTTAGAAAGAGGTGGATTTCATTTGAATCAATGGATCTCTTCGTCTAGAAAGGTTTTGACTACAATCCCCAGAGAAGATAGGAACAACCCCACATTAAACTTGGATTTAGAAGCACTACCTATCGAAAGAACTTTAGGCGTTCTATACAACAGCGAATCGGATGAATTTATGTTTAAAATTAACCTAGACTCAGAGGCGAATACCAAACGACGAATTTTGAGCGTCATCTCAACCGTTTTCGATCCGTTGGGTTTTTTAACACCTGTCATTTTAATCGCAAAAAAGGTGATGCAAGAAATTTGGGCGTCGGGGTGTGACTGGGATGAAATAGTAGGAGAAGCTATCTTAATACAGTGGCACCGTTGGATTTGCCACCTTCCTTATTTAGAAAATATAAGAATACCCAGACCTCTCACGCTATCACCCCATTTTAAAGAGGCTCAAATTCACGCGTTCAGTGATGCCTCGATGGTTGGTTTTGGTGCCGTCGTTTATCTGCGAGTTGTTTGCAACAAGGATCTTGCCCGAGTCTCGTTCGTTTTATCGAAGTCCCGCGTGGCACCTATTCGACCGTTAACAATCCCGAGATTGGAGTTACAAGGTGCGGTTGTAGGCTTGCGTCTCGTAAGAAAGGTATTGGACAGCCTTAGGATTCCAATAAATCGAGTTTTTTATTGGTGTGACTCAAAAACAGTTTTACAATGGATTAAGTCTAAAACATGTCGTTATCATACGTTCGTAGCAAACAGAGTTGCAGAAATTCTAGACGGATCCAGTGCGGATGATTGGTCACATGTTCCGGGAACGGACAATCCGGCAGACGAATGCAGCCGCGGATTGTTTCCTACGGAACTTAACGATAATCACCGTTGGTTCTCTGGGCCCGCGTTCCTTTATCAGTCAGAAGATCACTGGCCCGAACAACAATTATGTCGAGAACCATTGTCAGATGACCCCGAAATAGCAAAATCAAAGTGGATCGGTGTGATTAACCATTCTAAAGGGATTGAAGGGATAACAAACCTAATAAAAAATTCATCGAATTTCTTTAAATGTTGCAGAGTAGTCGCTTGGATTGCTAGGTACATACACAATCTTAAAATGAAGGCCAGTGATCAACCAATTCGATTTGGATTCCTAACTATTCCTGAATTAAAAACAGCTAAGGAGACATGTATCCGCCAGGGACAAATAGAATGTTTCGGTCAAGAAATAAAGGCGCTCAAGTCCGGTAAACCGATACGCAATGATTCTCACATTATAAAACTTGCTCCATTTCTTGATAAAGTTGGTTTGTTACGAGTTGGCGGACGTATCGATAAGGGAGATTTTTCATACGACATCAAACATCCTATCCTTCTCCCTCATGATCATCCACTCACAAACCTTATCGTGATGGAGGAACATCTTCTTTTAAGACACCCATCAGTAGAACGATTGCTAAGTAGTCTTAGATCCCGCTTCTGGATTATTCGAGGCCGCCTTACGATCAAAAGATACGTCAATCGATGCTTTACATGTAAGAGGAGGCATAAACAGCCCGATTTTCCGCTCATGTCTTCTCTTCCCCGATGTCGCATTGAGCCTTACCAGCCGCCTTTTACTAATACCGGTCTTGATTATTTTGGTCCATACACTGTTAGCATGTTTCGGCGAAAGATAAAGCGGTACGTCCTTTTATTTACTTGCCTCGTCACTCGAGCTGTACACCTAGAATGGACAGCGACTCTTGACACCAATTCATTCCTCATGGCGTTCCAACGGTTTACTGATAGGAAAGGATGTCCCGCTATAGTTTACAGCGATAACGGTACGCAGATTGTCGCTGGAGATAAGGAAATCAGGGAATGTTTAGAAAGATGGAACCAAGCAAAAATTGATGGAGCTATGAGTAGGCGTTCGATTGAGTGGCATTTCTCTCCACCTGCAGCACCCCACTTTGGTGGTGTATGGGAGAGAATGGTAAAATCTGCTAAGATTGCACTCAATTCAATCATGGATTCACGTCCGCTAACTGATGAGATGTTGATAACTATACTAACTGAGGTAGAATCCCTACTCAATGGACGACCACTGACGCATATAAGCGTTGACCCGCGGGACCCTGAGCCCCTCACGCCTAATCATTTTCTTATAGGAAGAGCAAATCCAAATATCCCAATGGATGTATTTGACGAAACAGAAATAAGTTCCAAACGAAGTTGGCGAGCTGCACAGGTGATGGTGAACCACTTTTGGCGCCGGTGGTTAAAAGAATACCTGCCTACAATTACCGAGCGAAAGAAATGGCTTCGACGAAAACCGAATTTGGAGGTGGGCGATATCGTCCTGTTGGTCAACCCAGATTCTCCGAGAGGACACTGGCCCATCGGGAGAGTCCTTGAAACAATTACCAGTCAAGATGGTGTTGTTAGAGCTGCCAAAGTGAAGACAAAAACCGGAGAATACCTGCGCCCCGCAGCAAAAATGTGTTTACTAGAAAAAGATGTTTTTGAACCTCAGTCAAAAACAGGCCCCGCTGTAACCGATTGAGCATCGGTAGATTACTATTTTTTGTGTTATATTGTCCGCCTCTCGATCATCCCAATTCAGATTTCGTTTTTTTTTGTGTTTCTTCTTTCTTCCCTTATTCACCACCCCAGTCCTGTTTCAGTCGCCCCGTTTTTCACACTATGACTCGCCCCCATTGACCTAAATGCAGCTGTCTTCACTCAGATTTCTAGATTGTTGTTTTGTTTCTTTCCCTCTCATAAAGCTGTCGTCTAGCTCTTTCCCCAATGCCCATTTATCTCGCTTTCCCTTTTTTCTGTATTGATATGTCGACACCCGTGTGACCAATTTGACCGTGGGAAACGGCCTGCCGTCGCCTTCTTGCGAAATCTCGGAGCAAGGGGAAGGCAGTGTTTTCGGAGGATTCGACGGAAGGAGACGTTGCGATGAAGCTTTCGTTTCGACCAAGAAATAAACTCAGCCTTTGAATCGACAGAGTGTTTTTATTTAAACACTGAGTCCTCAGTCAGGGACAATCATCATCATCATCTGGCCTCCCTTAGACTCCTCTCCGGTTCCGTCGGTCGGTCGGTCGTCTATCTCTCTCTGGTGGTGCTGCTTTTACTTTTGCCCTCATCTTTCCTCCTCCTCCTCTCTCTATCCACTTCTCAATCCATCCAGGCCCAAACATTTAATCCACGGGGGGCTCGTGCCAGATAGAGAGAGCCGGATCGACGGAGCGCGCAATTCAAATCCATTCCGCGCCCATTCATAATGATAACCAGTCAGTCTTGCGGACGCGCCAGATCCTCGGCCTGCCGCGATGCGCCCTAGCAGCTAGAAACGAGTCAGAGTCGACGACCGGGCGATACTTCTCTCTCTCTGATGTTGGACTTGTATAATATGTGCGCTCTAGCGCTCTCCTCCTAGATCCCGCAGACAGGATTTCCAAGTGGTTGGTAAAAAAAAAAGAAGAATAAAGCTTTAGAGAGACAACACATTTTCGGATAAATAATAAAAGAATGGAGGGGAGGATCAGGTGGTGCGAGTTTACGCGGTAGACTACTCGATGATAAACGCAACAAAAGCTTATCGCTCATGTTTATCAAATGAGCTCTGCCACCTGTAAGGAAAAATAGTGCGGCGCACATTGTTCTCCGAAAGTCTATCGACACTGTTGGGCAAATCCTCTTGGTAGTGAAGACACTGTCGCTCACAAATTGACAACCAAAGGGTGGAGAAAGAAGAAAAAACCGTTCCGAACAAGATACTAAACGTGAAAAAAGAAAAATCGTATTTTTTTTTTTCAAAGGACGCGCTCTACTCCGTCGTCGCTTTAATCCGCCCCCACTTTTGTTTCCCTTTGACGGCGAAATGTCAAAGGGGCAACAAAGCACAATACAGTCAAAGAAAAAGCTACAAAGATTCGTTGCTTCTCCTCCGTGTTGTTGATTGCGCCATGTCTTTTGTTTGAAGATTCTACAAGGAACCTCGGAATAAAAAAAAACAAGTTTTCTCCCCTACGAAGAAAAAAGATCAAAAGTTTTGATGGCTTCGGTCCTATAAGCGATATATCTGTTTGTTTTTCTTTCTATTTTCAAAAAGGAGCCTGGTTTCAATAGTCGGAACATTTGTGGAATGCCTCATCAAAAGATGTCATCAATATTAAGAGGAGGCAGCAGGCTACTACCTGGAAAATACCTGGACCGTACCCCTGGCGTAGGCCTACAGTTGGTGATGCCTGTTGGAGCTTCATCAAGACAAAGTAGGTATGTACACCTACATATATATTTCGTGTTGTCTTTTGTGTGGGAGCCAGAGGAATGCTTGTTTGCGAGCCTTCTATTTTCCTCTCTTTTATTTTATTTTATTTTTTTTTTTGTATTTTTATTTTGCGAGACAGACGGCCAAGGCACAGTACTTTATGGCGAGAGAGGAGCTTATACGACCGCAGAGCTCCGCCTCTATGTAATCACGTTTGCACACGCAGCTTCTCACCAAAAGGTTCTCTCTCCTTTTTTTCCCCTCTGCCCTCCACTGCCCGCCTGATATATAGAGAAAAGGGCAGATACGACTGTCTATAAATCTCCACAGGCCTTCGTCTATGCTGGAGCAGCGCGAGCTTTGAGCTGTTTGGTAGCCTAGTAGGGCGAGATGGGGAGGGAAAAAGGGTACAGTAGTAGTAGTATATAGTAGTCGTCGCACTAAAGCATTTCCCCCTTCTCCGTATCTCAATCATAGATCGTTAAGTACCACCAACCAAACAGCCAAAGACGTCGGCCTCTCTGCCACATTCCACGCCACTTTATCCGCACATTCAATTTCCCATATAAGAGCAAAAGCTACAATAACACTTAAAACTACACGGCTATTTTTTTCTACGTTCTTTCTCTTGAAATTTGTCTTTACCTTGAAGGGAAGAAGAAGAACCGGGGTCGAGCCGTCGTGACCGGTCAAACAGCTATTAAGATACCTGAGATAGATAAACGAGAAAGAAAAAATAGAGAGATTAATATTACAGTTGATCGTCATTTCAATAACTTGGAGAGGGAAAAAAAAGGAAAAAGATAGAAGAAGAAGAAGGAAAAATTCCATTTTCGTTGGCTGGAATGGATCCATTGAAACATTCCGGAACGCCGACACTTTCTATCGTCGTGTTTGCATGTCTCTATACTATTGGGTATGTAACAGGAAGGATGGTGATAGTGGTAGTAGTAGTAGTAGTAGTAGCTCGAACGCAATAGATAGAAAGAAAAAAAGAAGAGCGAGTTGGAAATATCCATCTCCTATTTTTCTTTTTCACACTAAAGGGAGAAACTGATTTCCCTTTCAAAAGAGGCCGCCAGCGACCCCCCGATAAAAGAGAGGCGTCCGTGAAGGCAGGAAGGAAGACGCCGAGAAAAAAAAAAGAACGGAGAAGGAAGGAGAGGGGCAAAAGCCGAAGAACGAGACGGAGAAACGAGCCGCGGGATTTGTATATAAATCTATATGTTAGAGACCGGGCGAAACATCTAAAGGCGCGCGCGCAGGACCAACATACAAACGGGCAATGGCCTGTGATCGTTTTCGGATGCAGCGCTCCATCATGTATTTTTCTTCTTCTCCTTCCAAGATGCTATCCATTCCTTCTCCTCCTTTTTCTCCCCTTTTCATTCCATCGCTGGAACATATCTCTTGCTGGAAATCGGGGCCCCTGTCTATCTCTTTACGTATGTGCGCGCATCGTCTCTCACGACAGCAACTCTTTGATTGATCATCTTGGATATGCATGCACAACAAATACTCTGGACCGGACAGAGTTTTTCTTCTTCTTGTGTGTCTGTGTGATTCCGTAACGAAGCTCGTCTATCGTCACTTTCGATTACAAAAAAGAAAGAAAAAAAAACAAACAAACAAATAAACATCTTCGATCGCGCCGACGTCGGTACCGCAGTAAGCTAGCGCTTCTTTGAACTTACAGTCGGGCGGCGGCACAAGTGTGCGCCAATGCGGCAGACATGGAAAATGAGCCATCGAGATGCTCTGCTGCGCCTAGCTCTTGTGCTTCTTTCTTCCCTTCTCTTCGTTTTGTGTCTAACCCTCTCTCCGCCGGGGCCGGCTGCTGCTGCTCCTATATAGTCTACGCATGCGGACGTGTCTGTTGAACAATATAACACGGAGCTATTACACCGGAGCTTATCGCCCAAGTGCACGATCTTCTTTAGCTCCGCAGAAGAAGAGGAAAAAACGTTCCAGCGACTGATCCACCGACAGAGATATTCAAATAAAATATAGCGCGCAGACGATAAAACACACAACAAAGAACAATAGGAGACGGCCAAGATAGTACCGGGGGAGGGAGACAAATAAAAAAGAATGCGCACATGATCGATAACAAAAGCCTGGGCATCGTCAAATAAACGATAGCCAAATCGTCGGCTGTCGTACATGTAGGAGACGGAAAAGACTCTTCTTTTTCCTTTTCTTTTTTTCCCTTTTTTTTCGGCTTTTAAGCGACGACATGAAAAGAAAAGGGACGGAGGACAACCCCAGGTCATGTCCGATGACGTCTACACATTTATGGAGACAAAGCGTCTCGGGTTATTTTACATCATCTCCTTTTGGCCGTTTGGTATTTACGGCCTTTTAACCCCATCGGGGGGAAGGAGGAGGAAAGAAAAAAAGGAGTAGGAAGCCATCGAGCTCCCAAAGTGTTGTGTCGCCTGATTTGTTGCGTCTCTCCAGGCAGTTGGCCCAGGCTCTGGTATATACCGACACAACTCAAGCAACAGCACCAGCAGCAGCTAGAGTACTTTTGGCTCGTGAATGGGTTTGTTGGCTCTCGCTCTCTCGCTCCTTTTCGTGTTTGCTCATATAAATACACAGCGAAGCGCAGCGGCGACGGAGCGGCCATTTGTTTTACCCAAAAAGAAAGAAAAAAGAAAAAGCCGAGAGACTCTGGCGCCGCCAAACCCGACAAAAAGAACTCGGCTATTATACACTCTTCTTCTTTCCGTCTACTTTACTTCAGTTGACCTTTGAACCCGACGCGTGTTCCTCGCCGCTTCTGCTCTTGTACAGCTATAAGCGATATTATAAATCACCCGAGGAGACGCGAGTCAAAAAAGAAGCTCTAGCTCGTTCCCTTAAGTTTTTTAATCATTCGATAGGATGGAAAAAGCTCGCCAGACTGAGAAAGAAATAGGCGGGTTATATATATATATCTATATAAGTTCTATCAAGACTTTGTGTGTGCGCGCGTCTCATCTCTTCGCCCCCCTTTTCCCTCTGATTGCGTGAGCCCTGTGTGTTCGTGTAATCAACCGAACACCCCACAGCACCGGGGCTCACTCCCTGCTCGATCCATTAGCTACTACAAGAGGGAGGAAAACGGTGAAGAGTGAGAAAGAGAGTCAGTATCACGACCCGGGGAAGAAAGAGAGAAAAAAAATCCTTTTAGAAACCATTATACGGGTCAAGTTGTTTCTCATCTCCGGCCGTAATGGCCTCATCCATTTATAGAAACGTCATAGACGGGAAGAGAGAAAAGCCATCGACATGTTTTCTGCTTGAGAAAATTTTGTTGTGTTCCCTTCTCAGTGAAAATGAAGACGTTAACTGCTGGGCGGGAGACTCTCAAGTGCGGAGAAAAAATGTTGAGAAAAATTAATGAAAAAAATGGAGAGCGAGAGACTTGTTGATTAACATGGGAGCTCGGCATGAATAGAATCAATCAAAGGGAAAATTCCAATCTTTCGGCCTACAACCGAATAAGGCAAACTGATATTCATATTGAACGGTAAAGAGAAGAAGAAGACGAAGACGAAGGGAGGAAAAGAACACAAGGAAGAAGGAGAGTGAATGCACGGACCATATGGCCATCCATCACGATGACCCCAAAAGCTCGGCTGAAAATGATTCACGAGGATTTTGTATTATGCATCGGATCACGTTTCAAAGTGAAGCCTCTCACACGACCGACGACGACGACGACCCGAAAAATGATTCACGGGCCGGCCAGAACGGAGAGCTGGATTATTCGGTCTTGTACTACGGACCTTATTTCTTTTTTGGGGGGAAATGGATAAAATACACAGAAGCGTGACTGATCAAAACCGTCAAGTTTGTGTCCCAGACAAGAAGATATAAGAGAGAGAGAGGGCTATATACACTGTGTAAGCAGCAGAAGCAGCAGACAGTCTAAGCCCCCTTATTCGGGCTCTTGTGCTCTTTCTTTTGGTTTGCAGTTGGTCGGTTGGATCCGGTTCCTCACTACTGGGGTCTCTCTGTCTCTCAATATGCAGTAAAATGGGATAACGAGCCAAGGCCAGTACGGCCGCCGTAAATGTCACAAGTGTTGGCTTTTTATTAGAGTTGAATCATCAAGGAAGAAGAGACGGACGGAGGGGGGAACGCGGCCCAGGCCAGTCGACGTAATTAACAAGTTGTGCGTTGACGCGTGATGAACCAACGGCCGGGGCAAGAAGCAACGACAAGGCCTTTTGTTGGGCGACTTGAGAGAAAATCGACGCCCAGCCACCACCGCCGCCACCGACGTCGCTACTACTACTACTAGTACTAGACACCACACAGCAGCACAGACATATCGTGCGTAATTGAATTCCCGACAATCAGCCACCAGGATCACTCGGGCTCAGCCCTCCGCCTCCCCTCCCCCTCCAAGCTGGTATTCAACTTGTGCCTTTTCGGCCCCTTTGGAAATGAGCAAACTAAATGGGATGGGAGCCTCGTCGAAAATTGGCCGCCCGTCCGCAAGTCATAAAATAAAATAAAGTTTCTGAAAAAAAAGAAGAAGAAGCGATGGTAGTGGTACCAAGTCAAACCAGGAGGGTCTGGTGTACTGGCAAATTTGTCACTGTCAGACTCGACTGACTTTGAAACTTGTATTACACCGCATTCATTTAAGAAAGAACCTGAGCCTTCTTCTTCTCTCTATCTCTCCCATTTTTTTTTGTTTAATGTTTCTATTTACAAGAAAGAAGAGGAGTTGGAGAGAAATTTCAGACCTCCCTTCAACCGTTTTCTGGATCCCTGCTGAATAAATGTTTAATTTGACATTGGAGATGAGTCATGACGGTAGGCAGATGATAATCGAATAGAAGACGCAGATCAAGCCTCTCTTTTTTTTCCTTCTTTTATTCTTTTTATATTTTTGATTCGGTCCATACATGGACGGAGTCGGGACCGTCCGCCTATTGAGAGTCGTTGGTTGCATTTCGTCCGTCTTTGTTCCCCAAACACTATAGAGCCTAGTCTATCGGCGCTCATTTGAATAGGCCGACGGCCGGCGCCACGGAGCCGTAGAATCCGGACGGGATGTCGAGTTGAGACCAACAACGATAGACCTACGACCTTTTCTTGAAATGGCTCTTCATTCCTCCGACTTGCTCCTGAGACTGCCAGCTGCCTATTTAAGGCATTAATGGCGACGAAGGACGCGCGCGGGCCAACGACATTCCTTTTTGGCGCACAAAGTGCACTGCAAGTGTAAACAACATTCCACTTTAAGATTTTCTGGGGGGGAGGACGACGAAGAAGAACCCAAGTGGAAGGTGTGTTTGACAACAACAAGTGAAATAGCCAAGATACTGTAGCTAGATAATCATCTAGTGAAAAGAAAGAAAGAGAAAAGAGACAAGTAAATAGTCGAAGGGGAACGAAACACCTGCGCCAAATGACCCGAATCGTCTCCTTTAAATTGAAATTTTTTGTTTTCTCTCTTTCTATTTCGTGTTAGTACAATCGGTTACGGTTGTTCCTCATGTACACTTGTTCACTAAAAAGTCAAGGAGAAAAAGAAAAGAAAAAAGCCTAGCGGGCAGCAGGATGACGGGACCAACTGTGAATGGGCCCGGACGAAACTCAATCCGGTCTCGGTCCCGGTCGCATTAGGAACCGTTAGACAACAATCGTTCCCTTCCATATTTTAACACGCTCTTAATAAAACGCCCCGAGAGCTTAGTTCCAACAAGTCCACCAAACCCTTCAGGGCTCATGTTCAATTCTTTATGAAAAAAAAAACTCAAAAAACGATGACCTGTAAAAAAAAACGCCCATTTTCCCGACCGACACTATTGAGGTTTCCGTGTTTTTTTTCCTAGTGTTGTTTGAGGTGAAGCGGCGACGGTGGAGTGAAGGGGGGAGATAAAATGGAAAACACGAGAATCCAACATGACCGCAGAATTTGCTTTTCCCGAACGGGTCAATAAAGTGATTCTCGGTAGTTTGTCGATATATAGAGGGAGATATAGAAATGATAGAGAAAAAGCATCAGAAAAGACGGACGTCTTTGTGATGGATGCGCTGATTGGAGCTGCCAACAATCATCCAGTCGATGGCGGCGCTGGGCAGAGTCTATAGAGAGAAACCGGTCGTGAAATGATCCATCAGCTGATCCCTTCATGTTAGCTTCTGCTTTGGAACGCTCATAATATATAGACGACGTTGGCGATGGCTGGCAGACTGGCTAAAGGAGTTGAGAGAGAACCCCCGAGCGAGCGCAAGGGACATGACAAGCTCTAGCGACATGATCAACGAGCCGGACGCTTTTATAAATGACACCCCAGCAGCAGCAGCAGCAGTGCCCTTGCCACCGCGACTACCGACTAGTCTATACCGTACTTTTCTCTTAGCGCTCAGCAGAGTCTTGGCTAGTCATCTGCAGATGAGCTATTGTCTCTCGGGTGCGGCCAAAGCCGATTGCGCCGTGTTGTTTGATGGAACACACACGCCCAGCAGAGAGAAAAGACTCTTCGCTCCATCGATCAGCATCCACCCTACCACAGCGCACCGAGAAAGGGAACTTTGGTGCGCAGGTTAGTGTTCCTTGAGCCCACTATTTCTTAGATACACTCAAATAGTATAGATGTGGCCTTCGCAGATGACGTACGACACAACAACCCCAACGACGCACGAACACCTTTCACGCAGCGCCGAGAGGGTAACATCTCACTACAAGATGCCTCATCATCGTCGAGACGAAACGGATCTCTCGGCGCCCCTCATTAGAGATTCACGTCACGTGTCTCAGCGCAACATTCTCCGCCTTTTTTTCCGTCTCAAGATGGGGCGAATTTATTTATATATATATATATAAATAAATAGATTCCACGATGTTTTTTGCCTCGTTGCCAAGTGTCCGGAAATGAAGAAGGCGATTCAATCTTTAGAGTCGGACACTGGCGCGTGACGTGATGAAATCTGAAGAAAAAAAAAACTTGACGCTTTCGTGATTAACAACGGCGAGTTGTGGGTGGAAAAGTTTTTTTCTGAGAGATTTTCTCTAGTGGCGTTCTCGTTATGATTATTAGTTATAGTGTACGGCGGGGTTGCTGCGGACGAGGGGAGATGAAGGGCTCCTCGCACCTGCCTTGTTCTCGTATCCGACAGCCATGACGTTGAATAAAATAAGAAGCAATCAGGTTTGGCCGTGTGATGATGAATGATTTCAATTCCGCGCGACGGGCGGGGCCAGGCAACAATAGGGTTCCGCTCGTGCAGCTTCCATCATCGCCTTCATCATCACGCTTCCCTTCTCCAGCAACAGCAGCAGCAATAATCATTTATTCAACAGCGAACGGCGGCAGCAGCAGCAGCAGCAACATTTGCCACTATGGCCGGCAGAAAACCGCAAGCAGCGACCAAGGCCCTCATATATTCGCCGCGTCGTCTACTGTGAATCCCAAAAGTTTTGCTCCGAACGCTATAGTAGTAAACTCGACACTATGCACAGCCGGCTCTCTTCACGGACGACCACTTTTCTTTTCTTTTCTTTTTTTTTCGCCAAATAAAAAGAAAGTGCGACCATTCCGCCTCTCGAGACGAGCGGAAAACTGTTTTCCTCCACCCCAAAACGACTTCATTTAGTAATTTTGTGTGTGTGTGATTTCTTTTAAGAGTTCATTTGAGAGCTGAGAAATAAAAAGAGGGAAAATGATTTTTCTGTGTTGTTGTTAAGAAAAGGGGTTTCGGTTATTTGGTTGGTCGGTGGGGGTTAAATGGTTTTCCACACGCGACGACGACGACGACGCCGAGTTGAGTTTGAATAGAATCGGGTCATGAATCATGTCCGTCCGGTTGGGCAAACAAATTCCAACCGACAGCTGGAACATAAAACACGCAGCATGATCGGTTCGGCTCCCGTCATTTCACCGTGCCCAGACTCTCCTGCGATCCTGCAAGAGTCTATTTTCATCGAGAACCACCAAACATCTCATTTCCTCGTTTCGATACCCACAACTAAGAAAAAAAAAACCTTTCCCTTTTTTTTTTTGGCTACCCTCTTCAAATTGTTTATTGTTTGTGATCGCATAATCAACCACTAGATATATTATATAAACTCAATATGAACCGGTTAAGACAGGACTTCTCTTGGCCGCTGGCTGGTTGAAGGGGGGAGCGGCAAACCGGTTGAATTGTTAATCAGGTCCCCCACTGGTTTTTCCCCTTTTGTCTTTGAGATATTCCTCCCCACTGGTTTCCCTTCATTCGTTCTGGTCGTCAGCAAACATCCGTCGCCAAAAAAGAAAAAAAGAAGTCATTCTCTCAATCGATATCTTATCGTTCTCGGGCCCGGCTGAAACTCGAACAGAATCGATGTTGTGTAATAATGCTTTGGCAATGACGGCGATGAAAAATGAACCTCTCTAATCGGGTATCCTTTAAGAGCGCGTTAATATAATGCGCCGGTTTGAAAACAAATGACTACACAGAACTAGCATTTCGCCTCCTTGGCAGATCGTTTGATAAGCAGCGCGCGGCAACGAGTCGGGCGTGGCCTCCGACTTCTTAATGACGACGTATTTACACTCTGCTCCGATCCGGTTAAAAACTTTTGCCCCGCCAGTTATTATGCTAAACAGTTTTGTGCCAGAGTTAGTAGTCGTTTTAATCTTTTTTCGGGTCTTTTTTTAAACAAAACAAAAAAAATGTTCCTTCTCTCTCCCCCCTCAACCATCGAACTGTACGTGATGGGGTAAGTTGGTGGACACAAGAGGGAAGGGACATTAAGAGAACCTGTGCTGACCATCTGCCACGGCCGTCTGCTTGTGTCAAGCATTTCTTTCTTTTCTCTCTAGTATTTTTTGTCGGTTTTTGTTGGCCGCTAAATAGCATACGAAATAGGAAGAAAGAACAAAACGCCGTTGAAAATCAATGTATACGCCCATTGCCTTCAATGAGCATTGTTGCTGACTCGAGAGACTGCCGCGTTCATTTGTTATTCCAGTCGAGGAAACAATCGCTCCCAAGGATTTTCGTCGTCTTCAACCAAGTTGCAAACTTGATGATCAAGGTGGTGGACTGTGTACTGGTAGCGGCTATTTGAAGGACGCTACCCTACACCTTTGTGTTGCCCTTTGTGTGAGTTGTCTCTGTTCAGTCCTCAACTTTCTTCCCTCCTTTTTCCAGGGGCTCTTTTTTTTTTATTATTATGATTTTCTGGAGAGGGGAGGACTACGACTACTAGTACTACTACACAGAACTACAACCACAACAGAATGTACACCAGGAGTGGCGGCAGCGGGCAGCCCTTTCCAGTTGACTTGACACAGCCCAAAAGAAAAAGTCATCCGAGACTGGAAAACTTTGTTCGAAATTCAATCTCGTCAAGAAATCTTTTTTCCTTCTTATTTTCCTTTTTGTAATTGTTACGGTGATCGTCATGATCCAGCCAGACAAAGACGAGTTGAGCGAGATGGCAATTTTCTCGGAAAAGGTTATATAGCTCATTCCGGATATTCCTTCTCTTTTCTTAAGGCACAAAGTTTTTTTTTTAGGTGCCGGCGATTCCGTTGCCAATTCCATGCAGTGTATATAGTACGGCTCATAAAACATGGAAGCAAAAGCTGCGATCGAAAAAGGGAAATCCCTTCGATATCCATTCAAAGAAAATACATGGGAGACGGAAGCATGCGATCGTTTGGCCTGTGAATCCGTCGAGTTAACATCCCTATCCGCCCGCCCACGTAGCCGTAAAAATGGCACAATAACGGCAGGCAGTCAGAATATGTCGAGAAGAGTGTCAAGATGGTCGTCCCAAATGGCGACGGCAAATATCAAACGGAAAATGCTTGTGAGGTTAACTCGGCGGCGCTTCGTCTGGTTCATCGGTTCCGGACTTCTTTTTTTCTTTTTTTCAAGAGAGAGAGAGAAGGACCGGTTCATTAGCCTTGAATTGTTATTCGAGCAAGAACTGGAGGGGCGACGCCAACTGAATCAAAATCTCATCCATCACTACACGCGGTAGTCGTCGAAACGTTCGTGGAAACAATACAAAAGGGAAAGAAACAAAGAGAAATGAAAGAATTAAAGAAGAAATATGATTTCACTGACCGTGAGCGATGATGCCAAACCCGATTCAAAGTTTGCCTGCTTGCTGTTGCTGCTGCTGCTGTTGCTCACAGCCTTGTTGTTATTTGGAAATAACAAAAACACCTTCCGGGCAAAAAGAGTGTAATAACCACCAAAACGACTTCTCACTCACTCACCACGAAACGATATCATAATCCGTAACGTTTCGAGTTAGCCAGGTGTCTTGATGAAGCCACGAGTTCCAAACAGTTTTCAACTTTTGTCTTCGTAAATTTTTGTCTTTTCTTTTCTTTTTCTAATTTTTCCTTTTCTTTTTTTCCTTTGTGGACCGAACTGATAACGAGCCGAATGTCTCAAACACAGACACACACTGGGGAAGCACAACGACCGACAGTTTTTCCAAATAGCTTTCTCCTGTGGCAACCACAGGTACAACAGCCTCGATGGATTCACACCACCACGACGACCGAAAAAAAACACTTTCACTCTTCTGTCTCGACAATATTTGTCTTCTTTGAAATTCGACCTCGAAAACAGTGAGAAGAAGAGATCGATACACACGTGTGCCTCTACAGCTGACGACGATCTTGTCTCTCTCTGCGTTGGTTGGTGTTTCAATCTTTTGGTGGGGGACGTCAGAGCCGTTTCGAATACGAGTTGTTGACCCTCCGCCGTCCGACTATGGAATGTCCTCTGACGAACGTAATGCTGGAACTGAAGCTCGCCGCGCTTGTCGAGTCAGGCGCGGGCCTTTCAAGGTGAAACAGCCGTGGCGGTGCCTAGCGGCCGTTGGGGGAACCTAATGTGCGCGCGCCCGCCGAACTGCGCCGTTTTTTAAAAGAAGGCCAGGAGGAGGACGACGGCTTGCCAATGAAAATTGGCGAGCCGTGGGCTGTTTATGCACGCCTTTTTTCTTTTTAATCCCACGCATTGTATTAGCATAATCAACTTATTCAACAAACGACTGTGGATTTTCATAAATCTAAAATGCCTTCGACGACCTGAATAACAACCAGCCATTATACCGTGCAAAAAGGGACGAATCGTGCGTTCGGCTCTGTAAATATGAATCGATTCATTCGATCACATGTCCACGGCGTTAAAATTCAACAGGCACTCTACTTTATTGATGGCGTTTTCTCAATAAAAGAAAGTGACGGAACAATCAGGGAAACGGGAGAAATTCTCCGAATTCGTTAAAGCCTTTTAAAAGGAGACTTTTTTCCACACACTTGGTCCGTTCGTTTTTTTCTCAACATTTAGTCCGTACTCGGCGAGTCTAGCGAGTATATCTCAAAGTTACATCAGCTCGTAACGATGGCTTGAATCTACAATCATTACCGGAAGGGAGAAACAGCGGAAGTCAACGTCTCCTAGCTGAAAGGACTCATTTCAGTAAGCCAAATTTGCCCGTCACCTCTCCTGTTCAACTCTGCGGACTCGTCGACCGTCATTGCCCGTCCAGCGACAATCAACACGTCTCTTGAGAAACCCGATTTCGATTGGAGCCAGAAGGGGTAAGAGAAGGTAATTATTCATTACCTTGAGAGGAAGTTCTATCTCGTCGTAAGTCACAAGAATCTTGATGCCCGTCCCGATGACGACGAGATCTTTTCAGCGAAGGGATGACTTATCGCTGGCTAGGTTTTATCCATTGCGCGCGCTGCGCAACACCCTAATTTCACAAGAATGAATGGCGGGATCAATTCTGCCCCCCGTCTTCTCATTTCAGGCTCCGGGTATTTTCCATCGCCCGGATGATAGCCAAGTAACTACACCGAGACGATAAGAACCAGAGAGTAATTAGCGAGTCGTTATTTCCTCTGTGAGCCCGGCAATTGGGCCATCCACCATAAGCCGAAACCGCACGCGATGACAATTACGGATTCTACGGAGAAAATATCCAACTGTGTAGGCCGCGCGCTCCATTGACCGAAAAGGCGAAGAAAGTGCAATAAGTAGCCGAAGATACAAGAAAGCGATTTATGCCGACATCGCCATTACTCATGGATTAATGGTGGGGACGTTCTATATAGTTGCTGGGACTCTTTTGAAACAGTACGGGCGCTATCTGGCACGACCTGGTGGCTTGCGCCCGCCATAGACCACACGAGCTCCGCGCGCAGTAGCACGTCATAAGCCCCTTTTGGGAATTAATTAGACGTTAGAGAGCTTTTCTAGACTATGCACTACGCACGTGAGGACACATATATCTTATGACAATAAGCAAAGCAACATCCTTTCGAGTGCAAAGTACCCGCGTTGTTTACAAACTTTTGAAAATCTATATCTACCACGTACACATATGAAGATCTCTTTGATAAGTACGCTGCTTCCCTTACATTATTTCGGTTGTGTGTATATACCGTCTCAGTGGAGCTTACCCCGTAATACGAGACGTTTAAAGAGGTATGTTTAAGCTGGCAGATTTCACCCTTTATTCTGCGGTGGACGTGGCTGTTTGGGAAAAAGAAAGTCTGATGGCTATCGGTTCGCCTATTTATTCCACGGATTAGTGCATATCTGCAAAAAATCTACAATGGCGAATTCTCGTTTCATGATCCGACGCGTCGACGAAATTTCGCTACTACTATATTCCGTTGTGTACGCCAAACAATGCTAGCGAATGTATGAAATCTCTCTGTTCCAGTAGCTGTGCGTATTTATATATAGAGGTACGGTGCGTGATGACGAAATTCGCATTGTTTCATATGTTTTTGTGCCCTGTGAAAGAGGCCACACAACACACGGAGGAGTAGAAGGAGGAGGGTTTTTGTCCATTTCTCTCTTTTGAAGTCTTGGCTTTGTCCCCCTCATATATAGAGAGAGAGGCCGAGCGAGAAGAGAAAGAGAGCGAGAAAGGAGAGAGAACCTTTTACTGTAATGAACGCTGGCAATCGTGCGCTCAAGAAGCGACTGAGACGTGTTTCCTCTCATCGGATGTATCACCCACACACACAACTCTATTTAATTAGCCTATACTGACGACGACGACTGGCTGAACTGTGATGAAATCACGTACGGCCAAAGAATCAGTCACCGGAAACATTACATCTTTTCAATTTGATTTTCGCTCCACTTTATCATTGTTGCGCATTGTCAAACAGCGCAAGCTTACTGTACTAGCTAGCTACTAGACAAGCAGCAGCAGCAGCAGCGAGCGCGAGCCGCACTGTAAATAAGGGCTACGCTCTTCTCCATGTTGCATGGAAGATACAGCAACCTACTTCACAGACATAGTCCATAGTCCATAGTTGCTGAAACTAATTCAATTATTCAATATACACTAGCTGCTGTTCAACAACGAAAAAGAAGAGAGAGAGAAAAAAGCAAATAAATAGGACGACTCTTTCTCATCACCTAATCATATCAGCGGGAACCCTCTATTGATTTTTTTGTATTTTATCTCGTCTGTTCCGAGACTGCTGTTCCACTGTTATAGACTGTTTTTTGATGAGTTACGAATTCACCGGCCGCGCCAGTATCGCGTGTCGTCGTTTGGGTGGTAACGGGAGGATCCGTGTTGTGTTGCCAGACGTTAGGACAAATTGTTTGTTTGTTTGCGACGTCGTGCGTACGTATCACCTACACGGTGAACTCGATACGTCATCCAATTAGGGCGAGAGATGACGGAAATAGGTAAAACTCTAACGTGCTATATAGTGACGAGGAAGATGTCATTGGATTTTTGTCTGTCATCTGCCGACATCAAAGTTGAGCGGCATCAAATTTCATAATAAAGGCCAATAATAAAAATAGCTTTATGCGTAGGCCTGCTGTATAAGAAACGCGCGGGGGGAACTAATGGGATGAAGGCCATTTTTTCCCCCGGCCTTTGAAGGGACTCGAACGGCGGACGGATGGATCCGAATCAAAGTGGGAATCAAATGGTTTTGAACGCTGTCGAAACCAATAGAGCAGTCGAATATAATTGGATGTTCCTCCTTTTTATTCACACATTGATTTCTTTTACTTTCTATCTTCTTCTTCTTCTTCTTCTTTTTTCTGGATTTGTCATCTCGTTCTTTCCGCTCGGCGACGTGGCCTATCAACTGCCTTTCAATCTGGCGATAACTTTAGTTTAAGGAATGCGTCTTCTTTGCCATCATTGAATTTCGTTCAGCGACCCGAAAGACATTTTTATTTGGCGAGCATTTGGAATTCAGCTCATTTTCCCTTCATCTCTGTCTCGTCGTCGTCGAGTCCTTTCTCCCAGAGAGACGATGAAGACATTCGCCTTCGTCGGCAACTTGGCGTCGAACAAAAGTTAACATAAAGAATTTATTCCTTTCCCATGCAGATTGTCAATTGAGGTAACATTCGTTCAGAGCCGACTGTCGCCCAAAGGCTTTCCATCTATTCGTCTATTCCAAGGACAGTTTCCACTCAATGACACACTGAGGTAATATTCATCGCCTATGCACAATCTACTGGTTGGCGTATTAGCATCTTATTGAACATTCTATTCATAGAGAGAGAGAGAGAGACCGAACCGGGGTGGGAGAAGGACAGACAGTGTAGTATAGGATATATAGACGCCGTTGGCAACCGGCGCGTAGTCATTACACCATCGGCCCCTTTTGGATGATTGAATCCCGTTTTAAATCACTCTGTGCGGCGCGGATGGAATATTTAAAATCAAGTGAAAAATAAAAAAGAGGGGCGACCGCTGGCTGTCTATAAGGAAGAGCGATAGGATATAGTTGCGCGTGTCCCCACCAGCCCTTTGGGCTATTTGGGGACCAGAAAAGAATAAGGCAAGCAGCAGACACAGAAACGGAGTATAGAGCCAGCAATATAACTCCGTGACCCCCGTGACGAATGTGACTTGATTAAGGCCGTGTTCAGCCGCTGCCGCCGAGTTGATCATCCCATCGCCGCCGAAGGAAGCAAGCGCAAGCGCGCGCCAAGTTCAAAAAGTTTCCCCGAGTATAAGAAACAATTTGCATAATCAAACCCCTCGAGTCTGTCTGCATGCAGTATATAACAAGACCTGTCAAAGTGAACTTTCTAGAGCCAATGCGCAATAGGACGCGGGGCGACAGTCGCCGTTACAATGCGCGACGCGTATCGTAAAACGAGTCAAACTGAAACAAGTTAATCAACCCCCTTGGATGTATCAAGTACCTACTCTCTCTCTCTCTCTGAAACATTCTACTATTATCATATTATATGTAGATAATAAGAGGCTCTATAAATAAGTAAACCTACCGTTTTCTTCTTCGTTTTTTCCCTATGCATTTCTTTATGGAGCCGGGCCTTGTTGTTGTTGTTGTACAGCATCGCCAGATGAATTGCAATCAGCTTTTATGTTCTCTAGGGGACGACATACCGCATCCGTAATAGACCAAACGCTGATAGCGAGTCGAGGCGAGCGGTCTAATTACACGCGGACAACAGCATGCGGCAGCAACCAGCGATGAGTCTACGGGGTGGAGCTTTTAACCGCTGGGATTATCACAGCTGATGGATCAGCCATTATGCGCACTGATGGGGGGGATTCATACAATGATGATCCAACACGCTATATAAAACAACATATGGGTGGACGGAGGCAGGAGGCAGCGGCAGTCTATGGAGGGCGTGGGGGTGTCTAATGCTGGGTCGGCAATAGACAGAAGGGGCGAAAGTGAATAGAGAAGAAGTCTGGGTCAACAACTTGCATTCGGGGTGTGTATTAGAAGGGAGAGCAAAAAAAAAAGAGAGAACTATATATACTTCTGCTAGTAGTAGTAGTAGTAGTACATAATATATCCCTGTACGGAGAGAAGTTGGCAGCCGCACAGATGGATTGCGTTTGCCGGCATTATAGAAGCGCAGCTAGAGCCGGAGCGTGCCCTATTTATTTACGCATTTATATCGTTACAAGACCGTGTAATGTATTCCTCACTTTCAATGATAATGGAAAACGGCTGCTGCTGCTGGCGGATCTTTCTTTTCTAATTGAATTCACTGCTCGTGTCCGTCCGTCTTGTTACAAGTAAAAAGCTTATGTACAAAGCGGCGGACAGAATAAGTAATGACGGCGAAAATATCCAACAGGATTGGCCCCGACCACCGCCTCGATCTATTGTCTGCTTAGTGCAGCACTTGCCAAAGAGATCACGACTGCCGCCGCCGCCGCTTCTACGCCCATAAATCGTCCAACCGCCTAAAGCCCATCAGTTATTTCTTAATGATTATGGCGTTAGTATGCGGAGAGAATGTTGAGAGTCCGTCTCGACGGACATTGTCCAGAAAGAAAAGATAAACAGCAGCGTCGGGGAGAAGAAAGGTGCGCAGGGAACCGAGACGTTATTTGTGTATTGACTCGGATGAATCGTTAAAAAAACGAATGGTGAAAAGAAAACCATTTATTTTCGAGGATTCAAATGATAAAGAAGAAATCAGTGCTCTCGGCCATTTTGTCGAGTGCGCGTGAAGTGCCCAGCCAAAGGTCCAGCAGGTCTTTTCTTTTAGTCTGAAAAGAATACTACACTCTGGCCCTGCTGCTGCTGGATAAGGGATTGTCCAGCAACCAACCAAATATTGGTCGAAAAAATCAGGCATGTCACGAACAAACATCAGCATCTTTCTTTTTTTTCTTCTTCTTCTCCTTCGCACCCTTCTCTTCTTCTTTTGAAATAAAAAATAAATCTATGCATGTATGTACACTGATGAAATATTCAAATAGCAGTAGGGAGGGAGCCGGAGAGAAGAAGAAAGTCACTATTCACCGTCGTGTCACCAACAGCCTCGACGACGGAAGTGGAGGGGGTTATTCGGCTGCTGTTGATGGATCATATCGTGTTTTATCCGCCACTCACTCGCTTTCTCTCTCACTCAACACGCATCATCGTAATAATATATATAACATGACTATATCAATATTGATTCATCAGAGTGCCGCTCACATGTTGCCCGTTTTTCGGTGTGGCAATCATGTTTTTCAATCGCCCGATTGCTGACATTTCCAAACGGCAAAAGAATGGCCAGTCGGTGCGTAGACGTTGTAGATGGATGGAGGTCACAAAAAAATCAAAAAAAAAGTTTGTCTCTTTTCCTCTGTTGTGTGTGTTTGTTTGTGTATGGTGCGCCGTATATAAAAGAGTGCTGGTATGGCTACAGCGCATTCCGAACGAGTTAAGCCCGATTTTTGTTGGCTATAGGGTGGAATACTGGTGCGCGCTTAAGAGTTGTGTTTGCACTGCGCAAAAGGGCTTGGAAGAACCTCTTTACTTTCGATGGTTGATCTCTTCGTATTACTTTTCCAGCTTCACCAAGAGGATTTCAAATAGAGAATAAATCCGGTCGTCGTCGCCGTCTCCGCTCTTCTCGTTGTCCTGCTGCTGACACACTAGAAGCGAAAGTGCAATTCGACCATATCACTAGGAGGAAGCAGGCACAGCAGTAGCAGTAGCAGCTGAGCGCGGCCCAATGTCAATTAATTCCAGCTCAGTGTCGACGTCTCGCGGCATCCGCTCAGCATCGAGCGGCAGCGGCGGCAGAGCTAGTAGTAGTCGATAAAACCGGACTGCCCGGCACACGCACGGCGGCTGTCTCCGATTGCAATTCCGCCCATCGTTTAACCTTGATTGCGCCGTGAGAATGTGCGAGAACAAGACGTCGGCCGTCCAGAAGAAACTGATTTACGCGCCGCTGTCGCTCTGTGGACGAAGGCGAGAGACAGATGGGTGCAGAGTGCATGTTTACTAATGGCCATCTCTCTATATATGATGCTCAGACTATATACATGACGATAAATCCTTTTTCAAAACATTCGAGATGGGGATGGAACGGGGGGGGGGGGGAGGAATTGAATCAGTCGAGGGTTCTTTTGAGAGAAAAGAAGGGAAAAAAAGAGAGGGGCGATGCTGTGTGCATCTGTCACCGTCACACCGCAATCAATAGACACAACTCTTGATTCTCTCTCTCTCTTATATATATATATATATACTAGTCGGCTCTCTTTATTTTTTATTTCTGGGTGAACGCATTTATATATATAAAGATATCTATATATTTTTTCAGTTCGTATGACATCATCGTCACGGTCGCGGTGGCATTATCCAAGTCAATGAATCTATTCCACCATCATTTTTTTTTGTCAAATACAAAATAAAATTGTACAAAAAAAACCGTTCTTGATATTCGGCACACACAAAAGAGATGAAAGGGGGAGAACATGAACGGAAACATATAGCAGTCCATCCGGAACTTTTTCCGGCGCGATATTTAAACATCCAACACATAAAGTCAGCACACACAGACACATACAGATAGGGGGCATTTTGGCTTCAGAAGTCATTCAAACATGTCGATCCACATATATAAAAAGAAGAATTCTGATGTATATATATATATGTCGTATTCCATTGGGCTCGTATACTTTGTTGTGTTGATGTGGTACTAGTAGAAATGGCATAATGCGAGATGAGCCTTGGTCAAATGTCTAGTCGTCTACCCTGTCTATTGCTCTATAGCGTACCTCACTTAACCTTTAAAGGATTGCGCACTGCAGGGGGCTAGACAGCCGTGTAAATAGAGATGCTCGATCATTCGCAGACGTTCTATAGTGCTATACAACAATGGATTGGTAGATATAGACGCGAGCAAGTGTGGATAAGAGACAGGGAGCAAACCAAGGGGAAAACGGTTCTAAAAACTCGATATACACACGCGCACTCAATCGGTTAGAGAGAAAGAGGGCAGCAGCCGATCAATCATTCACGAGAGCAACATTCGTAACACGGGCAGACACGCCAGATCAGCACGGCTCCCCAAATACGCGTTCAATAATAATATACAAAAACAAGAAGAACAACAACGCAGACGGACAGACGGACGGATGGTTCTCATCTCGCCCCGTCGGCGCTTTTTACCGACAACTTAGTCAACTATCCGGCGAATGATGAACATTAAACCGAAGAGAATCAAGTTGGACTGGAATAAAGTAGTAGTAGTAGTAGCAGAACTGGTGGCACTCTTGATCAGCGTCGAATCGGTCAGCAGTGAAGTTGTCGCCACCTGGTCCACCGACATGTCGATGTCGTTATCCGATTGGGTCAGACCTTTATGTATAATAGGGAGTTGATGTATATAATGTTTAGGCATGGCGACGTGATGACGGTTTCGAAGGTTTCTAATAGCTTTTTGTGTGTGTGTGTCTGGTTGTTTTCTTTTTTTGGGGTTATCGTTTATATCAAATCTGTTGTCGCGACTGTTGTTGATGACGATTGTCAAGCTTCGGCTTCGGCGCCGCCGTCTGAAGGCTCCCCGTCTCGGTATTCTGCGTTTAAACGATCAAATAGACGTAACACCCAAGTTTCTCGTCGAAATAAGCTCGTATAAAGGAAAACAACGATCTAACTTCATAAAGTTCACTTAATCAAAATGCTTTTAGGAAGGAAAAAAAAACGTCCGATCGACTCTGACATTGCCGAATACAAATCTAATTTCAAATCGAGATGAGCTTCATTCTTTCCCAGTTACCGAATTTGAATAAATGATTCCCTTTTACCTAGGGAGAGAAAAAAAAAGAGCCAGGGGACGATGAAAAAATGGAGAGAGAAGAAAATTTGTTCGTAGCTACGTATAAAACGATCGAATTTGAATCCATTGGGCATGGTAAAATTCAATCCGAGTTGTGATTTTCTCTCTTTTTGTGTGTATGTTTTGCCGAGATAGAAAGGGGCTTCCGGGACGAGAATGTGCATGAGTGAGGGCGGGAGACGTGTCTATTTATCCGGTCTATATTGTCACACGAGAAGCAGAGAGAGAGAGAGGGCGCCTATGTATAGTATAATATAATCGATATTGGATTTTCTTCCCAACACAAGTCCAAAGAATGTCTATGACGTCTACATACATACAGAAAAGCCAGCAAGCCGCCTTGGTACATGTTCCATCACATCCAATCATCATCTACACTAGATGATATTGTGTCCCGATTTTTTCTTCGTCTTCTCTCTCTCTCTCTCTTTCTCTGGAAGGAGAAATCTACGATACAAGGAGGAGGAGGCGTATGATGGCACTTTGCTGGATTAGGGACTTGAAAATCCTCAAAAGGTTTATCTATGATTGACTGCATCGGCGAATCAAAGACTCATCTTTTAAAATGAAAAATAGACCAATTTTTCTATTATAAAAAGGAAAAGTTATCAGTATCAAAAAGGAAATGTCAGAGTTTGGGGCACGGCCGCCGCGAGCCGCGCAGAGTGGATTGCTATCGGTCTACGACTTTTCTACATCAATGGCAACCATACTATGCACAAGTACTTTGGCTGGTGGGGACTACGTGCACGCGTGACCAACCGCACAGGACAAACGGCACAGTGAAGAAGGTGCTTACAAGAAGAAAACGAGTACCAAACCGTGATGAGATAGAAGGGGCACACCAAGCCTCTTCATTCTTGGTCATTTACGTCATCCTAGTTTTCTCCCTTACCGAGACGAGTGTTATGACACAGCTTGACAATCATGCATAGAACAGCAGCAGCGACATCAACAGCATTGATCCGCCCACACGCAGCTCGTGCGTCTATCGCGCTAAAATTTACTGATATTCGTCGTGACAGTACACCGCCGAGCCCCTTCGTTAACCACAATGAGTGTTACTTTTTCCAAAGTTTTGACGTCAACAGTACGTGTTAGCAACTTGCGCAGCGAATGTTACAGCGCCCATAAACAATGCGATTAGACAGTCCCGTGTTGTTATCGAGGCACAAAATGAAGCGTGCTTAAAACCAAGGTGAAACCGCCATAATCCAACATGTGAAAGTACAGTTGCTGTGTTAACGAAGCTTCATGTAACGCATACAATCAAACTCTGTTATTTGTGTTTAGGACTCGGGGTCAATTCGTTAGAATACCATCAACGCTATTTTAAATCTTATTTTAAATGGAACTGGTTTGAAAATATTAAATGTCGCTTACCAACATCGAGGAGATCAGCTTGTCGATCGTTAGCATGAGGTCGTTCAATGAATTTAGCGCGATTCATTTCGTCACATCCGAACCACCATTTGCCGACGGGACGGGGATAACCGGGCTGGCCGTCATCGACCTTTTGTAATAGGAAAATAAATAAAAAGCTTTGTTAAGCTGGATTTTTTGTTCGGTGTTGTCGTACAAAAAAAAGACAACAGGTCAGCTAAATATTCTCCAAATGTCACGCAAATTGGCTTATTTAGTTCAAGCTGGACATCCGAGTGTCACTAGCAGCAATCTCAGCGGAAAACCTAGCGATGCTTCGTGAAAAATCGGTTGGCGAAGCATCGTCAATTTCGGGTTGATATTGCTGTTTGGTGGTGGTGACGTCGGAGAACATTTTGTCGACGCCGCATAAAATGTAGGGTGTCCTATCACTCGGCTGATCGATAAACGGTAGATTCGTATGGGAAAAATATCTAGACAACTTTCAGTAAAGTATGCCCGTATATCGTATAACGAGCAGATGTTCAGTTTCTCACCCGCACGCTAGAAATGCGCTTTAGAAACATTGAATGCCGGATAAATGCGCAAACAGAAAGTGCAGTTTGTGTGGCATGAAAAGTCCCTCGCCGAGCGACCGGTGGTAGTTTTCAATGCCTCATTGAAGCGCGGGCGCATTAAAGGCGAAGGGGAAAACGAGAAAAGCAAAGAAGAAAAGAACAACAACAAGATGCTGATAAACAACTGCACTATGTGAATGTGCACTTGCTGGCTGGATTGCTCCATTTGGTTTTAGAAATTTTCCGAGCGTGATGATGTGCGAGCGTGTCTTGATGAATATTGGTTTCCTTATAGTGTGCGAGGGCGGGTTGAATGGAATTCATAACCCCTTATGTGGGCATGCCGGAATGATTCGATCACGTTACCCAAAGGATCAGGCAATATGTAGGGCCACTTATCAAAGGCTACCATCTAATTATCTCCGACGAACCCCTTTCAGGTGATCCAATTAAACAAAGAGCCTTGTGGGATTTCCGTCGAAAGACTAACGCCCGTTCCCATCGGATCTCGGCCGACAAACGAGATTGCTTGCTGGAGTTTAACCTGTAGCCTACCTTGAAGCTGCGGTCGTTGAACCTCCAGTACTGGCCGTTTTTGAAGAAATAGCTGTAGCCGTTGGTGAACTGAAATGCGGCATCGAGACTGTTTGGTAGTCCTTCCCAGTTGGAGATGTCCTTAGGATAGGTCGATTTGATAGGAGGCTTCTGTTGAGGGTCGAAGCGCCAATATTGGCTCCCTATACAAGTCCAATTAGTCATTAATACGGATTTAATAGAGAAAAGTATCTAGCCGGAGGGGAAAAAAACTACCTTTAAAGAAGTAGATTTTGCCGTTGCCGCTCCAAACTAAAGCCGTATCAACATTACTCGGAACGCCGGCAAATCCCTCGGACAAATCCTTCGGGTAATCCGGGTCAGGTTTGAAATTAGTGAATCGCCAGTATCTTGAGCCCTGAATTTTGTTTTTTACGAAGAAAAGGAATTTCATTAGTCTTACAATTCCTACAACGGAATTTTGGAGAGAAATTCCACCTTAAAGAAATAGGTGCGCCCGTTCGTCCAGGTAAATGCGGCATCGATATTGCTCGGTAATCCTTGCCAGTCGCTGCGGATGGTGCGAGGGTAACCGGGAGCTACGGCCTCATTCTCCAGCTTCCAATATTTGTCACCTACGAGTATCGTGTTCATGCTTTGATATGTCCGTGCGGCCGTTCCAAAAATACGCATGTTCATTCTTACCTTTGAATACGTAAGCTTTGTTATCCGGCCCAGTGAAAATGGTGTCGATTTTAGCGTCGCTTCCGCAAAGTTCACTGTTGCCTCGGCTTTCATCGTCGAAGGTCATCGACGGCGTCGTCCCTCTACCCAGGAAGGGCCGGAAACTGGTTTCAGTGGTCGCGGCCACATTCTTACTCTTCCCGTACAATTGCTTAACGAAACAGAAAAATTCCCCAAAATCAGATAAAGTCTCTTCGTCACGTCAACAGAGAGAGAGAGATAGGAAAAAAAAGAAGTTTTTCAAGTTTTTTTCTTTGGAATTTCATCTTTTCGACCGCTGAATTTTTTATTTAAGAAAAAAAGGGCCAAATCGTGATTTGGAGGCCATCTAGCGATGTGTTTCCAAATCAGAGTAATAATAAGGTGCGCTTTAATTAATCCTACCTGGATGGCTACAATGTCGTCGTTGTCCAGTTTGAAACTAGATTCGTATCCGCGGTAGAAAGGCGCCATCAGAGCCGAGCGGACGTCGGAATGTGACAGTCCCAGCGAGTGGCCGAACTCGTGAGCAGCCACCTGGAACAAATTCGTTCCTGTGTCGTAACGAGTCAGTGAGTGAGTGAGTAGGACAACGAACCAGAGAAAACGAGAGAGGAGGCAAATAGATGATACCTTTATAAGAATTGATTGTCCATGTTTCGGATTCATCAAAATGAGCATCACCACCGTAAATTGGAAAGTAAGCATGAGCTAGGGTACCACCCGTGCCGTCAAACGCGTCACCATCTCCGTGCTCTCCGGATTCAAAACTAAGATGATTAATGGAAATAATGAATATAAAACCAGTTATGTAAAGTATCACTGGACACACACACAGAGAAAAAGAGCGAAAGCCGATTTCATCAAGGATTAGTTTTCTTTTGAAATTCTGTAACAAAGGTTTTCGCTTCGGGACTACCGGCCGTTGTCTACGTGAACAATAGAGAATTACGCTTCAGCCTTACACGTACACTATAGATTTGCGCTTGATGGCAGAAGGCGTTTCTAACTTTACATTTAAGAAGGATCTGCCAACCGTATGTCTTAGGCCTTTTTGTAAAAATGCGAAGATTAAGTTAGGGGAATTAACGACTCGTGACAGCTGTATATAATTATAGGGTAGGCTCTCACGTAATGTAGATTCCCGTTTTTTCGAACAAAATTTTTCAAATCTTTTCTTGCACACAATTGTCAAATGGTCACGGAATAGGGCATTTAAAGTTGCATCATCATACCGGATTTCGATGTGGACTTTGCCCGTCTTGAGGTGGACGAAGGTCAGCTCGGTTACGTCCGCCCACACCTGAAATGCTTTGGCAAGCTCTCGGTCCACGTCGGCAGTCTTGAGGGCTGACGGGTATTTCGTAATACTGTAAGTCAGTTGTTTTACGCGCCAACGGCTCCCTGTTTAATGCAAAATAGGGTCTCAATATTCGTTCCGAGAAAACCATTAGACGCGCCAACAGACGTACATATATACACAAAGAAACGAGTCCGATATATTCAATGTGCGTGCGTTTGACTCAAAGTAGCCGGTTTTACACATGTACATAATTTAACCGCGTCGAAACAACGGCCTTTTGCCTACAGACATTAATATACGGCCTGGCCAATTACATGCGCGTAGAATGAGGCACGTGAAAATGAAATTTCACTTGATGACTCATGTAAGATTAAAGTTCCACCTTCAAGTAAAAATGTGCTGACGTCGTGGTCGTCAATAGTACTCGAAACAGTGGAATGAAAACCATTTCTCTGGGACAGCCGACTGACCCTAATTTGTCAAACATTTTTCCTTCTTTTTACCTCACAAGACGTCAATAAAGGGACAGTGAAAGTGAAAGTCTGTTTGAGGAAAGCTTCGACTGTCTGGCGCAATCAAACAAAGGTTAGAGCATTATCTCGCAGGTGTGCAAATATTGTCACTTCAGCGCCAGAGAAAACTCTTCCCGATACCATACATCTTTCCCATGATTATACTCAAGGTTAGCCGTACTTGTTCCATCTTCACTAACCGACTCAAGGTAACTGATAGCATGCCGGACACTTGACGCGCGACAATTTAATCAAGTTGGAATACCTTGAAGAGCATATCGCTTCCTGCGAGCGGAAGAACCAGCGCCAACTCGATCCCGAACGCCGCAACGCGGCTTGCTCATCCATGTCGATGTCTCCCCATCTAGAATACCTGTAATAAATACCAAAAAAATAAGCATTCAAAAATTGTATACAAGATTCTTTATCTCTTTGGTTTTTGAAACTTGTGGGCGTTTGATCGTCAACAAATACGAAATCATCTAGAGCGGAGAAAAGTAAAAGTAGATAACTTATCTTAATTATACAACCCAATGCTACTCTGACATTCACGACAACGGTCTCTGTCGCAATCTCTAAATAGCCAAGTGCAGAACTAGGGCTAACAACAGTGAAATGATGAAATCAACTATATTACAACGTATACTACGATATAGTAAAGGCTCGGTGGGGTCATGCAGGTTGTCATTTTAAAGGTCATGCTATCGTGCTTGTTCACCTGTGCTGAATCAGCTGTTCATGTTTAAAAGGGAAGGAGAAGAGGGAGAGAGAAAAAGAGAAAGAGGGCGATAGAATGCATGGGTCGAATTCCATGATAGAGGAGCGGCGGCACATCCGGACTTTATGCCGCCTGTGCGACACGCAACGCCCTCTTATATCCGCGACCGAGCGCGCCGCAGCTATTTAGAGTGGGGTATGCACGGAGACCGAATAGGAGTAACAAAAGCCCCTGCTTTTGTGGAACTGCTTTACCGAAATATCCGGTCACGCTGCCAATCATAATGGCACGCAGCATGACCAGCCTAGCCGGTTGCTCCGTCCGAAAAAATATGAATTCTTTGTAAACGAAGATTCATAACCACATCCAATCTGGACCGTAACAGCCCAATCAATTAAGGAGCCCATATTGATATTCCAATCATCAAAACGACTACTGTACATTATGGTGGACTCAAAGGTGTACCTGTTTGATTCAATCCGGCAAAGGATTGAAAGTCGATGATGGCTCGTCGGACGGAATCACCTGAAATCAGGGCACCGGACGAAGGGTTCTGCAGTGCTGGATCTAGATAGCCGAACCGTGCTAGGTACATCTAATATAAATAGAAAACAACGTCACTTTTGTCTGCAATGGTTGTGGAGAAGTAGGTCAGTCGCGAAAATAAAAGACGAAATTCTATTCCAATGACGTAGGTAATGTACCCTTTGAAAATGGCAAACCCAGACGTGTGACAATGTTTCACTTTCGGTTTGGTTCTAGTTCGCTGAAGATTGAAATGTAAATGCAAATTATTTTAGTGAACATACCATGGCTTGTGTGTCAGTAGAGACTGGAGCAGAATCAATTTGATTCATCACGGATAACACAACACTAAACAACGATACTAAACGCAACATTTTCAAACGAGAGAGTGTAATATCACAAATTGATCAAACAAAATAACTCAAACGGCACTGGTGTAATAATGGAAGCGAATTTCTCGGCGGTTATATTCGCACATGAAGAAAGATTTTTGTTAGCCGAATGAAATTCAAAGAGTGCAGTGGCTTTGGTCGGTAGCAGAGAAATGAATGGGTCCGGCCTCGTCAACTCGTATCATGCTTACTTATATACTCTCTCACTAGCGCGGGAACGACAGGGGGAGGAGCCTACCGGTGCGACTGTACGAAAGCACGCTGCTTTCACGACAGGTCACGTGACTCGGAACCGGCAACCGCAAGACCGGACGGAACGGCATCTTAAACCGCCAGAGGGCTTTAGTCATCACCTGGGGATTCCTTCGGTACCGAACTCGAACGGAGTACATTCTCCGGAATTGGTGTGACTCACCGGGTCAGTCTACGGAAGAAGGCGGGGCTCGGGGTATAGTCAATGACGGCATAGTCTTTTTGTTTATAAACCACTTTATCAACAGGATCTGCAGCAGCAGCTTCCCTTGTACCAATAGTGACCTCGTTTTCATTTAGAATCTAAACAAAAGAAGGCATTTCAAATCTCCCTATAAAATATGTCAGTTTTTCCTTCCGCTTTCTTGGAGGACATCCGGTAGGAATTCAGCTTCATGGGACTTTCGTGGGCGTGTGTGCTCAAATGCGAGGCGATGACCGTTTAAGTCCTTGAACTTGAACTATGGCTAATTTTAATTTGTTTGTAACATCAAAGTCGCGATCGAGTAGCATTAATGAATGATTCATGTCTTGCCGGTTACAATTTCCGCGATGCACAAATATTCGTCGAGTTACTTGCGAGTCATAGTCATGAATGGACAACACATTCATGGAAAATGTCCTTGGATCTCTTCCGAATCGCTCATTGGCGTGGAACGAGGTGGGAGTAACAGCGATACACATCGTTCTGGTAAAATAATATTTCTTAGGAGCTAATAAAGCAATGCTGGGATGTCGCCCAGTTCGATGAAAGGGCGATGCCTTTTTTCGGAACAGGAAATGGGCGGAAGTCATTTGAAACGAGTTTGGTCAGTAAGTGAATTTTTGTTTCTCGGAATGTGTTTCTAGAGATTCTTATGGACGTGATCAGGGATGGGAACTTTTGCCAGGATTTGGCCAAGCAGCTAGTGAGTCACGCCGCCAGAAAAAGAGAAGAGAAAGCTGTCGGCAACTCACCGTGTACATACACCCACAGGCAGTGTCCGCTTTTGCTGTATAATGGCCGGGACATATTTTCTTCATGAGTTAGTTGGAAAAATTTCGTCACCGTGAATTCGAGATGCGACCCACGCTGTGATTGTAAAATGACCTTCACTAGCTTCGCAGTCACACAAAGCCATTCATCTTCAACTGAACAGTCTGAGATCCGGCACATGTCACGCAAACTCACAAGCTGACGATGTTTTCAACGTATTCATTAAGATTTCTTATGGTCAGCATTCAGTCAATAAATGTACGCAATGAAAAATTGTGAACTTGAACTAATTCGGGCCTTTTTTGTGGTTTTCCAAGTAACTGACAACTGATGTTATGGGTTTATGAGTAGCACTAGCACTGTACGACTGTAGTCTGCAGGCCTGTAGCAGACGACTCTTAAATACGGGTTTTGGAGGGGTGGCAAGTGGCTAGCGAGCTAGACAAATTTATGGACGTTTACTTCAAAGAATAATCAATAATAGATTATTAGTACTTATTATTAGAATTGTAATTTGATTCAATGGGGTTCAAACTGTAATATCATTATTTTTATGCAAGTCAACGGCATTATATTCAAGTTTATACCAGTTTTCACTTTCTTTGTTCTTTGTGCGGTTTTCCTCCCGCGGGATCTTCAGAGCGGATTGGCTCGTTTCCGGGAGTTGTGGTATCCCGTCGAAGAACGTAATGTATGCACGCGCAGTCACAAGTCCAGAAAGAGAAGAAGATCAGAAGATTTTAAAAACAAAAGAAAACAACTTCGCGCCTGAATTCGAGCAACACTGAAACTCGTGCCACTTCCGTTCATCTGCAACGGGAATTCCACCTCAAGGGAGTCTTGGCACTCGGATGAATCATTGTTGATTTCACGATTGATGGGAGTTCCCTTTCCCAAGAGCTGTCGTACCTCTTTTATTGCTTACGATTCAGAAGAGATCTATTCATTTTTATTGCGGCTTCTACTTTCATTCATATCAGTGTGCTTTCCATAAAGAAAGTGTTTGGTACTGACGTAACGTTCACGAGAGAAAGTAGTAAATAGCCAGAATCATAATAAGAAATTACGCCACAACCCTTTCGATCCAACTTATCTATCGATGAAAGTCAATGACCCATCAGTAATCAATAAGTTTTTTTTTGACAACAGCGAAACAGAAGGACTAAATGTCAGATCAATAATAAACGGTCATCGCGTCAAACGGAAATATAATTAAGAATGATAGCTGTCTATTCACTGTTGAAAAGGACATATAGTTGTCTTACATTACATACGTAGGTAGTATATAACTCTGTTAGCCATTACTATTCTGGTCGATATGCATTGAGAAAATATAAACACCAGATAAAGGCAACACGAATAGAAGAAAATTTATGGTTTCAATAGTTTATGATTATAAACTGAAAAGATCGGACACAAATTTGCCAATTATTTGACTCATAACTGAACAGTATAGATGTTGCGTTGCTTAACCAGCGATGCCGACAATCCAGTTGCGGAAATACGATACTTGAGTGTAAACACCTGTAATGAAAGTGTAATTTAAATAATTTATACATTTGAATCAGAATAAATAAGGAAAAAAGAACTGGAGTTTAAAAACTGGTATTCATTGTGCCAGAAATATCAAATTTACCATAGTAGCCAGCATCAGCGCAACCAATGCCCCATGAAACAACACCAATCAAAATGTTGGTTCCTTCGTCGACGAGAGGGCCACCAGAATCACCTGAATCAAAGAAAAAACGGAAAGTTAAATTAAAACTGTTACGTTGCAGTACATTTACATTGAGTAAATACCTTGACAAGAGTCGGCTCCACCTTTTATGTTTCACCATACAAATACAATAAGAAAGACTTGTTTATATTACATTCAAAGAATGTTTAAAAAAGGAGTACGTTAAAAAAAACATACCAGCGGCGAAACCAGCGCAGATCATAGAATCGGCGATGGCAAGACTTCCGTAACTATTGCGGCAAGTGTTGTCGCTGACGATAGGTACAGTAACCTAACAAATGAATAAACGTGTTAGATAATTTTCATTTTTTTTTTAAAATTATTATGTCGTACAAACCTTACGAAGAATATCTGGAATAGAACTGCCACCAGACGAAGTAGTACCCCAGCCAGAAACAACGCAGTTAGTGCCAACGGCAGTTTCGGCACCTTGGGCTGGAAGTCTAACAACGCCAACCACCGAGTTCAAGATGAGCGGAGCGGATAACTTAAAGGGACACAACGAACATAAAAAAATTTAGTTAACTTAAACGTTATATTAATGATTATTCATAAAAGTCAATACCTCAAGAAGGCAGAGGTCGTTATCCTGAGTGTTTGAGTTGTAGCTCGGATGCTCAATTTTACGTGCTACGTCACGAAACTGCTCGTTTCCAGAATCGTTGTTCAAGGAATGCTCACCCGCGACGATGGATAGGGAACCGGCAGCAGTTCTATTTCATAATCAAATAATACATTACCATTTACCAAATAAGTTGTAGGTAACTGACTTTAAAAAAAAAAAAAAAAAAAAAAAACTATTTCAAACTCACCCGTCTGTGCAATGAGCAGCGGTGATAATATAATCGTTGTTGTAAACGGAACCACCACAGATATGAGAACCCAAACGCTATAAGGTCAAAAAAAGAATTCACGTTATATGAAGCGACTCGAGTTGACTAAGTTTCTATAAAACTGTAGTTGAAAAGAATCTAAACGGAGAAGAATAGGGGTTTTTACCCTGAGCGAAATCTGATAAGGGAACTCGTTTGGACTGGCTTGGGTTCCGCCAACAATCCTATCGTCGTCGATCATCGGCCAACCACCCCGCAACATCACATCGAGTGGTAGACGTGGCAACGACAACTTGCCACCTACAAGACAAAATAAAATATTATTAGAAATGACCGATAAAAATTAATTCTTTAAAAATTTTTAACGAATGTAATATACCCATCGCGCCAGCGACAAGGACCAAGAGAATCACGAACTTCATGGCGTTTGTGTAAGTTCTGCTGCGTCAGACACAAATGAATCGTTGGCCACTATTCCATCCTCGTATTTATATTAATCAATCGACGTGTGACTTGGGCAAATCAAACAGTAAAAGATAGGTATTTTTTGTCAGTTAGGTTACCTTCAGTCAAGGATGTCTCTTTATCATATTTCTAATATGTATTTAGGAAAACCCAAACATCCTTTTTATTATTATCTTTCATGCGACTTGTAAATAACACACAATAACCTAACCTGTGGGGCTGTGGCCTTACCTCTTCGATGTCCACAAACCGTTGGTAGTGTTCAATGAGAACATTTTTGTTTTGAATATTTCATATTTATTTGTTTCCAGCAAAACTCGACATGTATTCAACTCAAATCAAAATAGGTTTCTTGGTGATCTCTGTAACTATATGAATTTTTGCCTTCTCAAGTCCAATAAAACAGGACAAAATGTAGACATACCGTACGTACTGCGCAAAAAGTTGTTACTAGATAAGCTAATATCATGTCTGTGAGAGGCATTATAACCTATATAACTATATCATCACCTGACAGGTCTTTAGGTCAATTTGATAGATTATAGCTACATTTTAGTAAATGCAGACATAAACGAAGCGCTTGAATTGAATGCTTTTGTTGAAGGATAAGAAAATTGTATTATTGACGGCCGAAATAGTAATTTTTGCGTATGTAGTCATTCCGGCCCCAAATAAAACTTTGAAAAAAATGGCGTCTTTTGTGACCATAATAGTTATTTACAATAACTAGAAAAAAAGGTTTAAATGCAATACTGTAGTAATAGATATTAGAAGAAAGATGCTTCCGAGGATGAGTTCCGTGGATTCGATCCGGGTCATTTTCCATTTTTCCAATCGAATCTCCTGTATAGTCAGCAAACATCGCAAACGCCCAACACAGACCCAATTCAATAAATATTACGCTGACGCACAATGCGAAAACCTCATCTTTCATGGTACAATACGAGTTGTGTTGCACTAAATGGTTGAAATGTTACTATCAACGAAAGAAAACTGCGTTTCTGTAAAATCCGGGACAAAGATGATCACAAGTTTCGAGTTTGACCCTCGAACGACAAGCTTCATTGTAGTGGGGTCAAGTTATGAAGGGGGATAGAGGAACCCTGAAGTAATTGCAATATTATGATTTTACAATGAACTTTGCATTAAAACATTACAACAAGACCCTACTAAAACCTGCCTCGAAAATGAGTATCTTTTCCACCCTTAACTTGACTTTGAAATTTCCCTAGTTTTTCAAATCATGAAAATAGGTATTTTAAATAAAAATCAAATGTTTCTGAACAATGAACTTTGATAAAAGGTAGTTGAGTCTTACGTGATATTGATTTTGTGAGAATATGACGTATGGTTATCTTATAATGTTTATTTATGTAACGATCGTCAGGCAAAAGGCAAGCAGTTGAAATGTTTAACATGGCGCTTATGGCGAAAAAAAGATTTTTCGCGGCTAATTATTAAGAAAACGGTTGCTCGAATGTCCTTGAAATTTTGAAAACTAATTCAACTAACCTATTGCTGCACGTTGAGTTATTTTTATAGTGGTAGGTTATTTAGAAAAAGAATTACCGTAAGAAAACGGTTTCCGGAAATAATTGAATGGGAAATTTTGGAAAAAATCGGGAAAAGGCGTTTTCTTAACATAATTATTTTTCTAGATGACCTATCATGATTAAAATAACTCAACGTGCAGAAATAGGTGGGATAAATTAGCTGAAAAAATTTCAAGGACATCCGAGCAACCGTTTTCTTAATAATTAGTCGCGAAAAATCTTTTTTTCGCCATAAGCGCCATGTTAAACACGGCGATTTCAACTGCTTGCCTTTTGCCTGACGATCGTTACATAAATAAACATTATAAGATAACCATACGTCATATTCTCACAAAATCAATATCACGTAAGACTCAACTACCTTTTATCAAAGTTCATTGTTCAGAAACATTTGATTTTTATTTAAAATACCTATTTTCATGATTTGAAAAACTGGGGAAATTTCAAAGTCAAGTTAAGGGTGGAAAAGATACTCATTTTCGAGGCAGGTTTTAGTAGGGTCTTGTTGTAATGTTTTTATGCAAAGTTCATTGTAAAATCATAATATTGCAATTACTTCAGGGTTCCTCTATCCCCCTTCATAACTTGACCCCACTATTGTTACATCTTCAAAGGTTATGAACTTCCACTGTTTAGACGACGTACCATAAAATCGGTAGATTGATCGGTAGATCGGCCGGTAGGCCGATCTATAGAGGAAATGCGACAATTCCGACCGGTAGAGGTGTGTGTAAATAGTGTCAAAAAGTGCTGTTTACCGGTAGGTCTTGGTTCAAAGTCGGCCGGTAGGCCGACATTTTCACACACCTCTAGCCTCTACTGGTCGGAATTGTCGCATTTCCATTAAAATAACCAAAATTACAAATATAATAATTAAATGAATCGCCTGTGGCGCTTTGAACTTTGGGTCCAGATGACTACATCACAGATTCTCAATAACAACTATATATACATTTCATCACCTCTTAGCTTGATGTCTTTATAGTGGGGTCAAGTTATGAAGGGGGATAGAGGAACCCTGAAGTAATTGCAATATTATGATTTTACAATGAACTTTGCATTAAAACATTACAACAAGACCCTACTAAAACCTGCCTCGAAAATGAGTATCTTTTCCACCCTTAACTTGACTTTGAAATTTCCCTAGTTTTTCAAATCATGAAAATAGGTATTTTAAATAAAAATCAAATGTTTCTGAACAATGAACTTTGATAAAAGGTAGTTGAGTCTTACGTGATATTGATTTTGTGAGAATATGACGTATGGTTATCTTATAATGTTTATTTATGTAACGATCGTCAGGCAAAAGGCAAGCAGTTGAAATCGCCGTGTTTAACATGGCGCTTATGGCGAAAAAAAGATTTTTCGCGGCTAATTATTAAGAAAACGGTTGCTCGAATGTCCTTGAAATTTTGAAAACTAATTCAACTAACCTATTGCTGCACGTTGAGTTATTTTTATAGTGGTAGGTTATTTAGAAAAAGAATTACCGTAAGAAAACGGTTTCCGGAAATAATTGAATGGGAAATTTTGGAAAAAATCGGGAAAAGGCGTTTTCTTAACATAATTATTTTTCTAGATGACCTATCATGATTAAAATAACTCAACGTGCAGAAATAGGTGGGATAAATTAGCTGAAAAAATTTCAAGGACATCCGAGCAACCGTTTTCTTAATAATTAGTCGCGAAAAATCTTTTTTTCGCCATAAGCGCCATGTTAAACACGGCGATTTCAACTGCTTGCCTTTTGCCTGACGATCGTTACATAAATAAACATTATAAGATAACCATACGTCATATTCTCACAAAATCAATATCACGTAAGACTCAACTACCTTTTATCAAAGTTCATTGTTCAGAAACATTTGATTTTTATTTAAAATACCTATTTTCATGATTTGAAAAACTGGGGAAATTTCAAAGTCAAGTTAAGGGTGGAAAAGATACTCATTTTCGAGGCAGGTTTTAGTAGGGTCTTGTTGTAATGTTTTTATGCAAAGTTCATTGTAAAATCATAATATTGCAATTACTTCAGGGTTCCTCTATCCCCCTTCATAACTTGACCCCACTATTACGCATATGTTATGTATCTCAAACTAATTTGAGGCCGGAATAAAAGTTAGAGCCGGAACGTCAGACTTATTCTTATCTTATCATATCTCAACAAATTATTTTAGCTTGTCGTTTTTACTTTTTTACCTTTTACCTTGAGTGAAGCCAAAGAAACTATATGAAGGTGTTTTATAAATAGACACAAACACACAAATGTATCAGCGTGCTGCGTGCAATATGCGAAGGATAGTGAGGAAAGGTAAATTGTCCGAATCAGTGCCACCATCGGAAGCATATTTTGTCACGTCATTTTCATAAAAAATATCTAAGTTACATTCAATTCTTTAAAACAGTGTACGTATAGAGCAATTATTTTTGCTCACACTAAAATATGCTTGACGAATTACGATGTCGGAAAACAGACAAGAAAAGTTCTATACGTACAGGGATGTAATGAAAACTATATGCAACTAATAATTTAGGGCTTGCACCTGAAAAAAATTGGCCACGATGGCTCAGCCATTCGTAGAGCAACGTGAACGATTTACGAGCTTCCTTGGAAGAGTTTCAAACGATACTTCAAATAGTAAATTAAAGGTCTTCCAACTAAACTCACTGTAAAATGAGTAAAAAACGATTTAAAAGGAAGGAAGGAAGTATTATGCTAAATGTAAAATCGGGATCCGGCGAATGTACATGATGTACAAAAGAAGGCGGTCTCCATAATGCTTATACCAGTACTTTGGGACGCATTATCTTCGTTTTTATCTTCGTTCCAAGCTGAAAGTTTAAGCTGATATGGTAGACAACTGACCATTATACTTCCAACCGTAAATAGTGTTTTGTTAGATTGATGTTTTTGCTGAACAAAAAAAAAGGTAACAAAACAACACCCGCTTTACGTTGAATGCGTAAAATATAATCTTGTAAGTTAACTGAAACTGTCGTATTGATGTCGATGTAAATTATCATTTAATTTTATTTGGACACGTTTAGTGCATGTTATATTATAGGTTCTTAAGCATCACTTTTGATCTAAATCATGCATCGCCTGTGGTCATCGATTTCCCTACATCGCCGATCCTCAAAATGGTGTGCAATGATTATAGGTGGTGGCTTCTTCGTTATATGGGTCATTTATCTGATAACTCAGCAACAGCCACAAATACAAATAACGACTCCAGAAGTCAGGTGTTTTTCAGTTTTCATTTTACTATTATGGGGCAAAGATAATTAATCAATAAGATTATATAATTATTGAAACAATATAGAAAGTTTGCTTTCATGAAGAATCACAAATGCGCTTCTTCAACGATAGAAAACATCATATTCCGGTCGGTTAAGCTAAATTTAATATGATAGAAATTTCCAAAATCTTTTATTTCTCGAATTCTGTTTTACAGATACGCCTACAACAATAAATTAAATGTTGCGTTGCCTAGCCAAGGGAACTATCTCTCCGTAACAGAGCTTTTTGATCATAAATCACTGAATAAAGCCAAGTGGATGAACGTACCTTTCGATATTTTTTCGTTGCACAACCGGTGGAATCGGAAAGAAGTAATGGCGCTCTTAAAAGAAGAAGTTCCAACATTTACCATCATTCGAGATCCAGTTGAAGTCTTTGTGTCCATGTTTTATTTTCTCGATAAATTTCGAGAATTCTACGGCACCGCCAGTATTCACGATTTGGTACACATGATCCAGGAAACACCACAATTACCCAAATTACGCAAACGCTTCAGTGGATTTATCGGTCGCAATCAAATGGCCTGGGATATGGGGCTTTCACCAGATATATTCGACAACGAAACAGCTGTTCAGAAAGAAATTGAACGGCTAGATCGCGAGTTTGACCTCGTCATGATATCCAATAGAATGAACGAATCTCTGGTTCTCTTAAGTGATTTACTAAACTGGCCTTTAGAACGAGTTCTTCATCTGGACTTGAACCGCAGGAAGCCGGATAAGTCGGCTCCTTTAACTTTGGATGAGAGGAATGTTCTCTTGAATTGGTTAGCTGCTGATGCTCAAATCTTTAATCATTTCTCTCGTCGATTCGACGAGAGGGTGGCAGACCTTAATAGAAAAAAAAGGAAATGGGAAAATTTCGATAGCTTATTCAGTTCGCCATACGTGGAGAAGCAGATGCTATTGCTGAAAGAAGGCAATGATCAACTACATAAGGTGTGTGTAATTGAAGAGGTGGGAAATGAAAAGTTGTTAGGGAAATTCAAAGAAACAAATAACAACATTATTGGTTACATAATTAATGAGTAAGTGTTGGTTATATCTTTTATAGTCGATCATGTAAACCACTGTTTAATGGTTGATTCTATATTTCCAGAAAGCAGGAAGGGTGCGATTTATTCGCAATGAGTGAACCTGCTTATTTAGAAATTTTTCGAAAATCACTTCTAATACAATCAAAAAAATAATAATTGCAAGATAAATTACGGTGAACTATCTTTTTTACCCCATATTGTCTTGTGTTAAATTTTTATACATTAAAAATTAATTTGAATCGACAAAATTAACTAAAAATACACCATTGTTTATGGCAATTCAAATGCTGGAACCATAAATAGTTTTTTCTTCCTATTGAACTATTTTATTTCGGCTAAGTAGCCGTTTCTATGTTTAGATTGACATGGTGATAAGTCTGGAATTGAGTATCTATTAACAATTAATCAATCAATTTGTAAATTAATATATTTCTGAATTAGCAATGCTGCTGAAATTTCAAGAACTTATTCCATGTAAACTTCCAAGCAACTTTTGTTTGCTTGAGAAACTGGGAACTTGAGACATTTACCCAGCGTTGCTTTTGATCCAGTCGACATAGGACGCCACTCTAGTGTAGACACCCTGATTTTCGAGCATAAAATTAAGTTGGCAATAATGTAATGAAATACTTTTCTTTGATGAATAATACCGGATACCCTGCTGCAGCACAGCCATAACCCCAAGATACCACGCCTACAAGCACGCTTGGATTTAACGTAAAGAGTGGACCTCCCGAATCCCTACAACACGCATCGCTCCAGTAAAACATTTAATCTACTCTTACATATATAATCCTTAAAAAAAAAAAACTACGTACCCCTGGCACGAATCAGCACCACCTTTAAGTTCAAATTGAAAATTGAAATGCGTTCAAGTTACAATTAAGGCAAGTCAAGATAGATGTAAGTTTAAAATATTTTTAAATACAAACCAGCAATAAAACCGGCACACATCATCGACGGATAAATAGAATTCGGGTATAGGGAATTGCATTCAGCATTGGAGACAACAGGGACGGCAACTTTACGCAGCACGTCTATGAAATTAGTTTTTAACACGTTATTATCTATACAGCCAACTAGAGCTTAAAGGCCGTTGAATAATTTATGATTTATAAAACTAAGTATTTCTTTATTATTTGCATTATCATTACCACTTGCAGGGCCACCAAACGATGTCGTCCCCCATCCACTAACCAAACAAGTAGTTCCTTCCTCGGTAACTTGGCCGTTTGCCGGAAGGTTTATCGATGCAACTTTGTCATTGAAGTCTAACGGCGAGCTCAACTGAAGTAAATGATAACGTAAATAAAATAGAATAAAAATAATCTGTCATTTCGCAACAAGACATACTTGGAGTAATGCAATGTCATTTTCTTCACTGTTTTCATTGTATAATGGATGCATAGTATATTTTGCCAATGACCGAATTTGTTCATGGCCCGACGCCTGGGATAAAATGTGATCGCCGGCCACCACGCGCATCGAGCTTGCAACCGCTCTAAAAATTATTATGAATTGTGTTATCGTCAAAATGTCCTTAACAGGTCATTATACATACATAACAATTGATTGCTATTTGATACCCATTAACACAATGCGCAGCATCGATGATTAAATCTCTGTTGTAGATGGATCCACCACAAGTGTGACTCCAAACAAAACCCGAACGCCTTTGCAAAAAAAAAAAAAATACTCGATGATTAAACAATAAAAAATATTGGAAACAATAATTAAGTTACCTGCAGAGAGATTTGCCATGGAAATTCGTTGGGATTTGCTTCTTTGCCACCAACGATTTTCTCGTCGTAACTTAATGGCAAAGACCCATTTTTCCTCAACGATAGAGGTAGTCGGGGAAACAGTGAGTATCCTATTAAGTGTACCAAGTTGCCTAAATATAAACCCTAAAGGTGCTTGATTTGAAGATAACTTTTTTTACCTGTAGTGCAAAGGATGAGAGTTGAAAATACTAGCCCCTTCATCGTTGATTAGTTGACGACTGAATAATTTCCCCCCACAAATATGCCGCCAAGAGATCTCTTTGCTTCCGCTTTGATAACACTATCTTTTACGTTTTATTTCATCAGTAATCTTTATCGGTCTTGTTCTGGTGGTGTAAAACTTCATGTTGCATTCAATTTTATCTCTATTTTCCGATCTTGCGAAACGCCAAATTAGGCGACGTGGAAATAAAATTAAACCGCCCCAGGTATAGAGTCCAAAAAAGAGATGTAATAGTGTATGGGAGAAAAACCTTGCATCAAACAACGTATATAAACGTACAAACGTCACATTTTGGTAACACGCGAAAATCCTTTTTTTTTTTGGTTAGAGATGTTGTGTCTTGTGTATCCAAACATAAAGTATGTATAAGGAGATACAAAACTACCGTATATACGAATCCAATACAAATTGTTGTTTTTGCTTTTTTTTTTTTGAAATGAAAAATGTGTATATAAACCCAACCCAGTATATAAATTTTTGGTTTTCACAAAACAAAACGAAAAAAAAAACGGATAACAAGACAGGTGCGTAGAATGGTGTTGTGTTATAACGGCAAACAAACGATAACAAGATACTAGTTAAAAATCAAAATAAAAACAACCGTTTCGGTCCTACAACACATTGGAATCGGGAGAAAGGGGTGGAGAGGTCGGGCAGGCGCTTAATAGTTTATATATATTTATATATATATATCCTTTTTTCTTTTTTACTAGAAAGGTAATATTTTAAAAAAAAACGCCATAGTACGAATATTTGCGGTAAAACATCGGGATCTGAGGTATGAAGCTGCTTTGTGTGTGTGGTCGGGAGAAGAAAAAAAATTATAAAACCGTACAGACAAGAGGACAAAAGGCAGTTTTTGGTTACACATCGGTTGCTCCCGCGTATAAAAATCAGAAAACGAGACGCATACGACACACACGCACACACTGGCATCGGAGAGCGACAGAGACGGAGAAAGAAGAGATGAGCTCTGAACACGTTTCGTTTTTCCTAAAAATTATTTTGCTTAGAGTTTTGAACTTGGGTTTTCTTTTGCGGAGGTGGAGGATAAAAAACGCTTGAATAGAAACTGTATATATATGACCTGCGAAAATGAAACATTCTCTACTATTTGGAAGTCCATTAAATGGATTGGCTTCACTGGGTTTTCCGAATCGCCGGGGGGAGGTTGTATCAACAACTCGCACACGCTACCAAACAAAAACACCATACGCTATTATTAATTTCTTTTTTTTAACCTTAAAAAGGTTTTGGGGGGATTAGATGGGGAATTTTTTCCTCTAAATTTTTTTCCATTTTACTAGATCGCGACAAACAACAAACAACAGACCAAAAATTGTTACTAGTGTTTTTCCTTTTTTCTTTGTCTGGAGAGCACAACCTTAAACGTGTCAAAGACTTTCACGCTCACGTTCACACGCAAAATACGTACAAGGGAGTGAGAACGAAATCAACTATTTCATTCTCGACCATTTTTCTGTTTTTCGTGCGCAATAAAGGCCTATGCAGAAGTAGTAGTAGTAGTAGTAGTGGTAGTAAAAGTTAAAAAAAGACCAACAAAAAAATTAAAAACAACAACAACAAAGAGACGCCTTGAATGTGTCGACTGCTACCGGATAGCCTATATAGAGTCGACAATTCATCACCGGGAATCTTCACCGCATTTTTTGTAACAATTGAACTATATGGGGCGCAGTGTAAAGAAGAAATTAAAGCGTGGGTAAGGTTAGTTTCTGTTTGCCTTATACACCGCGCGCGCGAGAGACCAGGATCCCACATAACCTAAAACAAAATTATACTTAAGATAATAAGGTTTTTTTTTTTTTGAAAAAAATCAACCCAACCCGATCATACAATTTATGATCTGCGATTGGTTACTCCGAACTTGTTGGCTTTTGGCGTTGGATATCCCGCTTTTCATTCCCGAGACCCGATACTTATAACAATCAACCAAACATGAAAAAAAAAATAAAAAATATTCTCAACGATGCTTCCACTTCTTCAGGCAGGCAGTGGTGGTGCGAAAAAAAAGGTAGTTGTTTCTTGTTTCTTTTCGAGAGGAGCTGAGCGGATATGGATTTTGATGAGCTATTGGCACCGGGGATGAAAACGTGAAAACAGTGCGATATATCATTTATAAATGAAGCACTTTGGATTTTGGAACTGACGGAGGTGAAAGGAGGAAGAGGAATTCCGGCTTTACCTAAGCTGGGCAGGCGAGAGTGACGAGAAGTGGAAGCCGTGACGAATACTAGGGCAGGGAGTAGTAGGCGTTGCTATACTCGCGCGGAACAGCGTAGTCGTGAACGGTCTTGAGGTGGTGTTTGAGTTTATCGGGTCGCGAAAACTCTCGTCCACACACAAGACACGGGAACACCTTGCGCTGATTGCCCTCGTGATAAAGATACGCGTGCCGTTGGAAGCTGTACTTATTCTTGAATGTCCGCGTCACGTGCTCCTTCTCGCAGGGTATGCAGCGGTACATGCCCTCTTCCGAGACGGATGCGTAGCGGAAGAGATTCAATCCGCGAATGGACATTTCCTGCAACTGCTCGGTGTTGTTCGAGTTGCTGTTGGAGCCGCCCAGCAGTGTTCGGTCGGGTGTGCTCGACCCATCCCTCTGAGACGGGCCGGCCAGATCGTCTAACGAGTCGGCGGATAAAAGCGAACGGTCCAGTGAACTGCCGATGCGACCGTAACCTCTCGGTCGTCCGCGAGCTCTCTTGCCGCCCTTCCCTACACAAGCGAAAAAGGAAAAGAAAAACACCATGAATACCACATCGATGCATTAGGGTGGACAATCCCACCACCCAAAAGAAAGAAAATGACACGAATTAAACCTGATTTTCCACCGCGCCTGCTACTGTCAAAATCGCTTTCAAACGAAGGTCCTGCTTGAGGTTCTAAGCCGTCCGGTCGCGTGTCAGATTCCAGAAGAGGTAAAGGTTCGAGTTTCGCAACAGAGGTGTTGTTGACGGGGCTGGAATTCCGCGACGACGCCCCTTTGATGTGATCGTCTTGAGCCGTGGAAGAAGAATCTATTTTGGAGAAAACAAACAATCTTCTTACCATCTGTGGTCGCGAAAAGTTTTAAAAAATTATGAAAATGATACCGTGAGCGTTAGAATTGGTCGGTGCATGAGGGGTGAGGGCAGTTTCGGGTCCGTTGTTCGCGACGCCCATGGAGAGAAGATCGACATTCATTTCCATAACTTCAGGGCTAGAGCCTCGGACGTCCTTGCTAGCGTTTGATTTCAGTCCCACAGCGTTGTTCAGTATTCCAGCCTGAAGAAAATTCACATAAAAAGAGACTCGTTTCAGTTCCCCTTTTCCCGACAGGGTTATATTATATCATCAAATTTTGGTCATACCGATTCAGAGTAGGATTGACGAGGGGGTCTGCCTCGCTTCCTCCTGTGGTGAGCGTATGTTTGAGGGCTGGAAGGCCGCTTGTTGGAACTGCTCATGCTGCTACTGCTGCGTGCACTCGCCAAGGGAACCGGAGAGCCAAACATGCTGGCCATGGCCGGCACGCTAAAATCGATAGGCGGTCTTTGATTTGAAACGGGCAAAAGTTCTACGGCCGTCAGGGGTGCGGGAGCCGCATTTGAGGGCTGCTGCTGCTGCTGCTGTTGTTGTTGCTGCGGTTGAGACGCTGAATTGGGGTGGTTTCTCTTTTGTGAATCCAACAATGAATCGAAGATGGGCGGCTGTGAAGTGGCTTGAGAGAGGCTTTCCTCGCAGAATTCGGCCAAGCCGCGGATCTTGAGACTTTCAGCCAGTCGGAGGAATGCGGGCAGGCGATCCTGATCCACAGCCACTTCCCCTTTGTACATGAAATCCAAAAGTGCTCGCAGGTCATTGTAGCGGACATCCTTGAGAATGATGATTGGGTGTTTGGCCGGATGGGATGCAAACATAGCCTGGAAATATGGGCTGCAGGCTGAGAGCACTAATTTGTGGGCCCGGAGGAGAAGACCCTCAACGGCCAGAGTAACATCGACAAAGGCCTCACTCTGGAGCAAGTGGTCGAACACTGAGACAAGAGCAGACTGGTGATTATTCCATCGCAGGCAGAACTGCTGCTGGGGAGACGGAGAAGATGAGGCCATGGTGCTGCTGCTGCTAGCATTTGACTCGTGCACAAGTCACAGTGTTCTGTACCTGGAGAGCAAGAGAGAGAAGATGAAACTAAACACAATCACTGTGGTGCAAAACTGTGGCTAGAAGGAGAACGAATTTACACCCGAATGCCCCACCCTGGCACGAAGCAGCGCTCACCAACCCACTTCAGGCCGCGGACTAAGCGAACGGGAGAGAGCGAGAAGAGAAAAACAAACCCAAATCGCCCCAAGGGGGGTGAACTGAGTGTGTGTGTGTGTGCGAGAGAGAGCGTTGGGGTTGAGGGCTGCGAACGAGCCCGAAAAAATGGACTAGTTGAGTTTAAATCACCTCAAATCGACGTGCAGATATAAATAGATGAGTCCTACTATACGGGGGATCGAGAAAAAACTAGTCCTACAACCCCAAATGGCACTTACCCTAATATTCTTTTCAATAACCACTTGTCGCCATGTTGTCCGGCCCACCCTTTTTCTACACGGTAGACGTTGTCAGATCTCGGAATACCAGCCGCAGCCGTCCTTCTTTTCGTTTTTAGCCTCCATCCTTCTACCAAACTGCGCCCCTCTCTTTTTTTTCTCCCTTTTCTCTCCCGTCCCATTATCCATCCTATTTTTCTATCCACGAGTATATATGCATGTATGTATGTAACTATGTATAGGTGTATGCGATTTGCATTCGCTCAGGCTTGAATCCTCTTTCCTCTCTACTCTTCTCTCCGTTCTTCCGTTGCGTCTCCTCATTCGGCTGATTTCGCACAATAAATACAATTCCCTGTCGGATCGATCAAAAAACCTTTCGTTCGACATGACATGACGGTGTTGCATAAGAAAGTAGACTTTGTTTGTTGCTGTTGTCGTTGTTGTAGCAGCAGCCCGGGTCGAGGTGTTTTTACAAGGCGTATATATTTGCGCGCATCCGCAATTCCGGTGATGTTTCATTCCTCTTCCCAACCATTTGATTCTTCTTTTACGTTCTTTTATTTTTTTCCCTCCCCTTCGCAACGACGACAGACAACGTTTCTCTCCGTGAGTCGAACAAAACAGGGATGGGCCGTGCCGCGTGAATCGTGCGTGCGTGTATATGTGTGTGTGAACGCTGTTGCTGCTGCTGCTGCTGCCGAGGGCGGCAGAAATAGACGAAGAAGAGGAGAAGAAAGGAAGAAGAAGAAGGGGAGGAAGAAGAAGAAGACGACGACGACTAAGGAGAAAACAAAACAAAACGAAAAAATAAAAAAAATAAAAAATTCCCGCGGCCATATCGGGGGTTGTTGATGGTGGTGGAAGTATATAGTAGTGGCGGTGGTGGTGGCGGCGACGACGGCGCATCCTCCCGAAGGCCAAAAGAATGTTTCTAGTCGGGCAAGAAATTCACGATGCCATATATATATATATATATACGTATCTATCGATGGCGATCACGCGCGAGAGAGGGTAGAGACGAAAGGGGCATTAAATAATGCATGGTTTAAAAAAGTAGGAGGAGGAACTGAAAGAAGAAGAAAACCAGCCGAAACTCTTAATAAATTCCAAAGGCGGCCTGTTTTCTTTATCCATTTTTTTTTTCTAAAGAGTGGATATATATTTTTTAAAACTCCGTTCGTTGCCGAACCGCGGGACCGAAAGAGGGTGGGTGGTTGCGCGCACACCGAAACCCGCTTGCAACCCGTCGAACTTACCAAAAAAGAAACCCGCATCGTTATATGGAAGGTATAACCCTAGGCCAAGAGTTCTCTTCAGACTTTTTTACCAAAGGAAGAGTAATAATAGCCCACCTCTTTCTCTCCTCTGCATTTGCCGTTCGTCTCTTTTAGGTGGGTGGAACGAACGACGCGCGGGAAAAAGAGGAAAAAATTGGTAGAGAAAATTACAACCGCCGAGTCGGGGATTAAAAAAAAGGGGAAAGAAAAGAAAAGAAAACTTTTTACCAAATGAAAAAAAAAGAAGAAATAATTCTCTTTTTCTCTTCCACACACACCCTCCCTCAATGTATATTTCCATGGCCGACCGACCACTTTACTGATCATATGTCTGTTATACACATTCTCGTTTGTACTGACAAATGACGCTACAAGTCTTCGGCCGAACGGACTTTGTCCCCACGGAAAAAAATGGAGAGAGTATTTTGTTGAAAAAGGGGGATCGTCATTATCCTCGGTTGAATACGTGGCCGCGGACTTTGTCGTCCTGTGTCTTATTACATTTTCCGTCTTTTTTCATACTATTTCCGTTTATTTTTATTTTTCCAAAGCGCGCGCAGTTTTGGCCGCATGTGCTGACAAAAGCACGAAAATACTTATGGCATCGTCATTCTTTCGCGTGTGTTTGTTTTTATTCGGTTCGCTGTTTGATGGCGTATCACACGGTGACAAAAAGTCGACTCGTTTGACTCGATTCAAGCTGACGCCGCCGTTTGATTCTTTCGACCTCAAAACTTTATAAAAAGGACTGATGTTGTTATTATTCACCCTTCTCGACCCGAATTCTTGTTTTTCTTCTTTTTATCTTTTCCGAGGTCCTTCTTCATCGGTTCGTCTTCTTTTTTTTTCCTGTTTTTCTCTCTCTCTCGCTCTGCGCTGTTGTTGTTGGTTGTTCTCTTCTCGTTTCTGGGAATATAACGCTGGCTGTTGTAGCTCGATCCCTGGCGGCGATGTTTGTTGTTGTTTTCTTCTTATTCCCCAACCATAGTATGATGTAATTTTTATCTCTTGAATGAGTTTGATACGAGGAATGTAAAAGTGGTTAGGGGCGAATGAATGGCTCTCTCCTTTTTTTCCTCTCTCTCTCTCCTTCTCCTTCCCTTTAAACTCATTTACGGGGGAGCAGCTTGGCTGGTTTCGGGACAGAATAGTAGACGAAGCAGAAGAGAAAGAAACGAAAGGGTTCGAAACGACGAAACGAGTAAGAGAGAGATGGAAAAAAAGAGAGAGAGAGGCCTGGGGCGTTTAAACGCTCGAGCCAGGACTCCAGCGGAACGTGAAGCGGTGAAGGTCATCGTGCGTGAACATCCAAAACAGCCCCAACTCCCGAACGAACCGAGGGAGAGAAGGGAAGGGGGCCGGCCATCGCATCAGACCACACGCACAAAATAAAAAACCTCCAAAAACCTCCACGTCTCTCTTTCTGAGGGAGAGAGAGAGAGCGCGGCCGGGGTGTGTCGACGAACTCTCTCTGAATATGTTTAGGCCTTAAAAAGATTTATTTGGAAATAGAGAACGTAGAAGTAAAAGAGAGAGAGGGAAGAAAAAAAAGGCCTGGCCTGCTTTTTCGGAGTTGCTGTAACAGCAGACGGGGTCCCGCGCGCTCTCGCCCGGTGATATAACAGACGGGCGGTATTTATTTATATTCTCGGCGCGCGCTCTCATTCCAATCTCGCCCTAGAAATATATATCTTGTTTTCGTCGGTTTTCGTCCCCTGCGCTGTTGTCTCTTTGCCCCTTGACGCTGTCGTCCGTTTCCAGGAATCGTCCAGCAGCAGCCACCACCATGAAAATGGGGCTCTCTGGCCGTTTGATTCCGACCCGTCGTTGCCGTATACAGAAAAACGAACCCGCTGAAGAGGTTGGAAGTTTTTTCTACTTCGTAGTCATCGTCTTCTTCTTCTTCTTCTTCTTCTTCTTCTTTTGCTTGCTGCGTTTTTATGCCCCCGCCATGTTCATCCGGGAAATACGACAGCAGAAAAAGAAGGGAAAATAAAAAACATGCCACGCTAGTCAACGTTCTTATCGGGGTTGCGCGCTATACACGGAGACCACCACCCATGTGCGGGAAAAAGAAGAAGAATCTAAAAAAAAAAGAAAGAAAAAAAAAAGAAAGAGAAATATTTTCCCACTCCCGCGTGAATTATTTAGACGAGACGGATAAGATTGGAGCTCAAGTGGCATCTAGCGGGCTCGTATTCAAGCAGAATTTTTTTTTTGTCACACGGAGAAGCATCTCTATGGGAGAAAATGGATATAAAATAAATAAAAAATAAAACTAGAATCAAAAGAGAGGGAAAAAACGCTGTGGGGAACAAGTTATGGTGTAACCTGTTGGGGAAGACGAAGGCAAAGCCGCCCAGGGAATGTAACAAAGTACATAGATAAAAGTAATGATTGCGCCCCAGCACAATAGCTAATCATCCACTGCTCGGTGAGCAAAGTAATCATAATCCCTTGATTGTTGCCGGGAAACCAATAGCCCTCCAGACTTTTTCTCTGGCCTAGTTTATTATTTTCGGAGGGAAATGATGTTAAAAAGAAAGTACATGTCGGTCGGGAATAAAAGAGGCAATCAAGATTGTTTGTTAAAACTTCCGTGAATAATTTCATCTAAAATCATTGTCATCCAAGATTGGCTAAAGACCAAATGCTGTCGTCAACCAGTTCGAAATGGCCCATTTTGAGGACACATTGGAACTTTGGAGTCGAGGAACGGACCGAATGACGAATTTGAATATACCATTCGTGACCAGAGGCACGGAGGACGTCATTGCGTCAATGGATAGCTGGTTTCTTACAAATTCCTGAAAATATTCAACAGCATACAATTTGGAATTTACATTTTTCACTGTAGAAAATTTTAAAAGAAAAGAGAGAGAGAAAGAAAAAAGAAAAACGGTTTCCATCATCGTCAAACAGGTTCTGTAAAAACAGCGAAGGGCTGATTTTTCCTTTCTGAAATGTCATTATCTGCTGAACGCATGGGATAACGGTGAACATGGAACGAAATCCATTATCTCGCAGGACTCGCTTGATTCGTTCTGAATTCAACTGATTTCTGATTCCGACACTTCAAGGAATTCGATATGAAGTCGACTTACAACAACGCGGCTTTAGCTGGTCTTAGACAAGAACCCTTGGTCCGATGATTGGGCGTGTTTTGATCCAAAGTGACTAGTAACCTGGAGATGGAGTTCTTGGTACCCTTGAAGAAAGTATTCTTTGACGTCGTAGCTGGACTGAGACAATGGTGGACCCATGATCCATTCCATATTTATCTGATTATGATGGGGGTAAATGATTCTAGCAAAACCAGTCTAACCAACAGACTGAAAGCGAATAGTCATGCACACGAATCCAACCTAATCTTTCACGATCAACCGAAAGGTGGTATGAGAAGATTTCACCTGTTAGGTTCTGGTCCAATTGACGGAATCATTTACGTGATCGACACATCGAATCTTGTCAAGCTCTCTGATAGCAAAGGCTTGTTACACTGGCTGCTCGACCACGAATTTGTTGGGAGGAAAGTACCCGTTCTGGTACTGGCAATAAAAGAAGACGATGAAGTACACTGGTCTGAAATACAACTACGAACCTATTACGAACTCCCTAACGAAGTAGACGGACAAGCTACGAGTCATAGAGTCTACAAGAATTCCTTTTCCCTTTTTATGTGTTCCATGGAAAAAGATGTTGGATACGAAGAAGGTATTAAATGGCTCGTTAGTCAAATTTCAACACCATGAAACAAATTGTAATTGTCCAAATTTCCGGTGTTACCTCAAACTGAATAAATAAATTTCGCTCTTTCAATCCACTTGTTGTTTAACTAATTTAAAGGCCAATCACAGTAGATTCCAATGGACGTGTATTTGTGACATCAACTTAAATAAAGAACACAAAGGTGTAGCACCTTAAATTCGATCCTATCTCACGGCACGCTGGCAATGGCACACGGAAAGAATGAATGTGAAAACGATAACCCTAACAGTTAATTGCACTGCTTAAAAGACCAAATGTTAATGAGTATTATCATCTAGGCATTCAATCGTAGGCTGGCAGGCCAAAGAGTTCCGGTTGGAAATCTTCTAGCGACTTGAGGACCACAGTAGCCTCTTGTGTCAAAAGCGGATCCATACGCGAGTCCGGAACCATCACAACTTGCATTCCAGCAGCTCTGGCCGCTTTGACTCCGTTCGGAGCATCTTCAAAAACTAGGCACTGCAAATCAAAAGTTTAGGAAAAGATTAGCTTCGACGAGCAGAGTTGTCGATGTGTGATGGATAATACGCTAGATGGATGCGGAGTGGGTTCGGGAAAGCGAGAAGCGCATATCAGGAAAATGTCGGGTGCTGGTTTTCCCTGTTTCACTTCCGGATCGGAACTGCCCGTCACGATGTGATGGAACAAGTCAAAGACATCGCCATGATGAGTTGTTTTCAATTCGAAATTCTCTCGGCTGCTACTCGTCGCTAGCGCAATGTGCACTCCTTTCGAATGCAAATGACGCAAGAGGCGCTCCGCACCTGTTCATCGTATAGTATGGGCGTCAGTAGGCGAACAGACAATTTCAGAAAGAATAATGCATTCCAAATTGATGCATGCATATAATGAATAAAATATAAACTCAAGCACTGATTCTAAACGAGGAAAATAATCGAATAGAAAGAAACGAACGGAAAAAGGTGGCTCAGTCCTCACACGGACTTGTCCGAAATTTGGTGATGGTCTTGTCATGCAAGTCCTGGCTGGTCATGCAGGGTACCTGGCATCAAGTTGGCACTCGGAAAGAGCCGAACGTTGATGGGCCCCACTTCGGCCATGTACTGTTCGGCCGTAATAGGCAGCTGCAGTTCACTGATGACCAGATCGGCTAAATCGGCCGAAACCAGTCCCATTTGGCGAACTTTGAGCTCCCAGGTGAAGGTCTTGCCTCCGTATCGGTCGGATACCTCTTGGATGGCCCGCGAGTAAATATCTTCCGAATCTATGGAAGCCGGTAACATTAAGAACCAGGCGGGCACGACAAGAACAGTTCACAGACCAGGGGGTTCTGGAAAACCTTGACGATTAACATCGACACCACCGCTTCAGCTTCGTGTGAGGAAAGAAGACAAAAAAAAAGGCAAAAAAATAATAAAACAAACGTGAAGTTTGATCTTCGAACCGTGGCCGTGCGCCCGACGGAGGGAATAACGTAAAAAAGGGGAATATCGGTAGAGATGTTACGATCATACAACCAAAAATAGAAAATATAAGTCTATTTCTGCTTGGCTGACCTGGTAGAAAAGTACACGAAGGAAACATTTTTGACATGATTTGCTGCGACTCGGACATGTATTCCTCTGGCTTGATTGGGAGATCTAATGTTTCAATGATGGCGACTGCTGCCTCTCGCCCCATCATCCCCATTAGCTTAGATTTCATTTCCCATGTAAAAATTTTCCCGCCATATTGATTAGCAATCTGCTGTATGGTGATTGTGTACAAGCTTTCTGTATCTATATAACATAGTTATAAATGTAACAAGTATTTAGATTTTCAGTTGTAGAAATTATTATAGATTTCACAAACTCCACATTCCACAGTAGATTGCCATTTGTAAACTTAAAATTAGTACTCGTAGAATCAGTGCTTGGGGTTGGTGGCTCTTAAACAAAACAGACCTGGTAGCAATTTGCAAGTGGGGAATAACTTCCCCAATAATTCACTGGTAGCTGCCATATACTCATCAGGGGTCATTGGAAGTTCCATTTTTTCAACTAAAGCAACAGCAACATCTCTACCTATGAATCCCATCACTGTGGTCTTGATATCCCATGTGTAATCCTTGCCATATTGACTGACAACTTCCTGAGTTGCTATTGTATACAGGTCCTCGGTGTCTACAATTGCATTTTACTTGTAACAAACAATTTCATAACTGAAACACACACATCCATCAACCAGATATGCTTTTTAAGAAGACAAATAAACACTCATCCGGTGCAAAACTTCTATAATTGCAACTTGTTCCAGATTGAAATGTAAAAATATTGATTGTATATAGAATTGTTAGTATTAAGTGAAAAGGCTGTAAGACATACCTAATAGCAATCCATCCATGTCAAAAAGAACATGGGTTACTGGAAGATACTGAGTCATCTTGTTGCACAATCAGGTAGCTTTAACTTAATGTGTACTGTGTCCTGTTTTTAGCTTATGGTTTTCAATGAAGTCCTTTTCTTTACGGTTTTGCGGCTAGTGGACACAGTGAGGTTGACTCAATCAATACTATACAGAGGGGAAGGGCGATCTTATCCTGTCTCGAGTCCAAACCGGCTTCCTTTAACAAGTTGTTTTTTGTTCCTACAAATTTTTGTAAATGTAAAAAAAGTAGTAGTCACGAGGCAAAGAAAAGCGTATGAGAACGATGTTTCTATAAATAAAATTCGTTTACCGTGACCAACTCAACATCGACTTTTTTCTAATCCGTTCTATTCTGTTTCGTGTCAAAAGCAATCTGCCTGTCGTGTTTTTTTTTCGTCTGACGCGGCTAGCCAGCAACTCATAACGACAGTTACCTACCTTTAACTCTGGCCGCTAGATGGCAGACTAGTAGCAGGAGTGCGGGAAGTTCCAAAAGGGTTGTTTTTTTCTTTAAATGTCGCCGGGGTTTCCTTAACTTTTAGAGACTTTAAAGTGAGTACAACATAGATGTCATTTTGAAACTTCAGTCCCTTTGACCTCTGTCCTTTTTACTAGTCCACACTTTTGTGCGCACTTGTTAAAACTGTGTTATTTTCTTCTTTCACTTAAAAGTTTTTAATAGTTTCAAGTAAATGACGGCTGTTGTATGTAAAATAAAAATAAATTATCATTTAACATAACATGGAAAGGAGTCAAGTTACGGACCTAAGAGGCAACTGTAGACAACCCTCCTTCCGAAGACAAAAAAATTTATGCAAAACCTAAAACGGACTACAAGATGCACGGTCCAGCTATCTATTATAAAGGACGGAAAAAAAGAAGATTCGCATGGTTGACTTGTGTTAACATTAGCGACCGTGTTAACATTAGTGAAGTAAAAAAAAAAGTTTAAAAAAAGATCTGAGTAATGATAGGAAATAACACGTTTCTACTCTAAAAGTGACTGGCTGGCTTTTCCCTTTGATATTTTTTGTTGAGTCGTACAATCGTGTCTTTGAGAAAAGAATGTATACATTTTCGCAAAATGATAGCCATTGATAAAATATGTAAATATCACGCCTAGAGATGGTATCATATCGATCATCCAGAACTGTATGTATGCTGAGCGTTCAATTAGTTTCGGCGTACCCACTAATAGAATGCCTTTGAATTCCTTTTTCAGAAATGAACGTGCCTTATCTCACGTCACGATGGCGATCCTTAGACGTGTCATCAAACGTGTCACTAATTGGAGGAGACCAACCGCGTGTCGCACCGTACTCCCACTGGTGATGCCGACATTTGCCACGTGCAGAATCTTCGACCCGTCTGATTGTGTCATCACTGCGGATAGTCCTATCGTGTTTTAGCTGCGGTAGAGAGATACAAAGTGCGCACTTGTAGCGTAGGATGAAAGGAAGGAAGCGAAAAGGAAGGAAACTGCTGGCACTGCTTAGAACATATACAAACAGAAAAAACTAGCTGGGTGTGGGTGATCAAGGCTTAATGCTGGCACGTAAATGGCAATGGATGCCATCTTGTATTAGTTCCATCATGCATAGTTCCACGCTTAAGCAGATGCTGTTACGGTATTTGAAACGTCTATCTTTTTCATTATGAAAATTAAAGTCGTTTGTCCTATTACCATGCTGATGGCCCGCTGTAACTGATGTTTTTGTTGAGGTCATGTTGTTTGGTCATCATCGTCTATACTAACTATTACAGCCAAATACGTGGTGCCTTTATTTCTCTTCCTTCCTCTTTGTATATATAGTGGTTAGGACTATAGCCAAGACCCGTGCCACTAATAAATGTCGCATGCGCTATATGAGTGTCCGAAGGGTGACTAACTATGAGAAGAGAAACACGTTGAATTGACAGCTCGCGGTTTGCGGTTTCTTATCTTCGTCATTTTCAGACTTAATAAGTGAGCGGGTGTCTGTTGTGGTAATCGATTCCCTATGATGGCTTTCATGCTATTATACCTTACGGAATAGTTTACTTCTTGTCTTTCTCGATATGGATGGGATATAAAGTCCTGAAGGAAAGCTGAGAAACGTACAGTTGTATCCTACGTGCTGATGCGATGACGTCGTATGCTAGCGTCACCATTTAGACTCATCCACTTTATTGTAGGCATAGAGCGCCATACTGACACCAATCGTAAATGTATTCCAGCGAAACCTTATACCGTACTCTTTGCTCCTGCAACCGCAAAACACGCGACGATCCAATCGACCAGCTGCCAATCCTCCTATAGTCGGCGGTTTATGTGACGGTTTATTATTAGATGACATTGATGATGGACACCCGAAAGATGGCTTTTCTCTATACATATATATCTCGTCATCGTCACCCTCTCAAGCTGTGTTGGCAGGTTTTTATTGCTTGCTTTTTGTTGGTTTGCGCATGGTAGTCAAGATTCTGTCAGTGGTTGCTAGGTCTTGTCGGGCTAGATCGTAGTCTACAACTTTGCTACATTAAGGATCGATGTACCGATGTACGCCTTCGGTTTATAGTTCTGTACAACAGAGGACAGTTGTAAATGCACCGCAATGATTGAGCCCTCGCCATCTTTTTATATTGCGCATGTTTACGTATCCTGTAATTTAATTGCAGGCTTATAAAGAATATCTCTATCCGTACTTTATCGGACCCAGTCCCCTTTCCTCCTAATTAAAATGATAGCCATACGGCGAGTGTTGAGTCATCCAAACCAGTTGTCACATGTGGCCCATAAATACTGCAGACCCATTAGCTTATAGATTTTTTTCTGTAGCGATATAATCGATCAGGGTTGATGGGCCACCATGTACGTTGCCCATTGTTGCGCTACTATAAAGACTATTGTGTCTTTTGTATAATAAATATACGCCAGTTACAACAGTCCCTCTACAAACATGTGCAAAGTCTTTTCTGATGATGCCATTTTGAACTTGACGAAAATTTCAACAGCAGTACCGTATGTAGCTATCCACCAAACGTTCATTCGGTATTAAACAAGTCTGTGGAGCTGTATCGTTCATAAATTTGTAAAAAAAATTCCCACGTATGAAGACTTCTACCAACAGAGGAAACTCGTGGAATCAATATTTCGCTTTAAATCGTTTAGACGTCCATATTGATCGCGCCATGAAATCGTAAACTTGTGAGAATGTATTATCAGTCCCAGGTTCATATTTGATGCCTTCGTCGGCTGGAACATTATTATTGGTTCATTTTATCGTCGATGAAAGCTAGCGCAAACGCCGGTTTTGATGGAAGCTTCGCAAAGCGTTATTTACAGAGACGTCGTTATAGCCATGATATATCTAGGTCTAGGCTACTTTAGCTCAGCTGAAACTTAAGGGCAGCTTCCATTGAGGTTGAATGATTCCTGCCGTCAGAAGAGGGGAGAGTCAAATCCAATGTTGATAGCAGCGAAAATAAAAGAATGCGTAAAGGAAAACCATAGTATCAAACGCAATAAAAAGATGAATCCCCTAGTGTGTTTCTTTCTATGGTGAGGGTGGAACCCCTCTGTTCCTGACAAGTCAAAGATATGTTTATATCCTTAAGTAGCTTGCTACATAAACAGGGCCGTCATCCGGTAACTTAGTGAAAGAGGATGATCTTCGTTGTATATGCTGAGAACAACTTCTTTCGTCTCATTTTATGCATTCGCGTGAAATAGGACGTTATAATGCCACCGCCCCATGTGTCCCTTAAACGTTTCAGACTTGTTGACTTGGGTTTTATGATGACCGGCTCTACTACGGTATCTCGACTCATTTTTCAAATCTTGAACCAATGTAGCTGTCACTTTCAATCCACTAAGTCGCAGAAATAATATAAGCTAGACTGATTTTGAAAATAATTTTTACACCGCTACATCTGACCGATATCAACCGACAGATCAAAATAATGTTTCGCAAGATTATCCCATTGTTAATTTTAGTCTACTCAAATGGGAAAGAAAAATTTTCAAACAACTTTTCGGAGAACTAATATCGATGAAGGCGCAGGATAAAAGTGGCCCAAGGCTTACTCATCTTGATCCTCCGTTGTTGTAAGATAAGTGTTGTCGTCTGTCACGTTATATGACACTTGTATTTCCCGAACTTTTGGATTTTATTTCCACACTCTGTTGATTTCAAACAGTTATGGGGCTGTCACGCTTCGAGCGTTCATCAAACAAGCGACCAATGTTGGCTGGGGTGAATGGAAGGTATAAAAAAGGCAAAGTTTCCGAAACCTTTAATATGACCGATTACTACCGTTATTATTTTGTTCGGGGTTTGTAGATGTATCATAAACGGAGAAGGAATCGTCGAGTCAGAAAATATTTTTGATCAAACCAACAAAGTGGATAGCAGCGGGAGTAAAAGTAATCGAACATTCATTCTGACATATCAAACTTTTTAGTCGTCATCGTCGCAGAGGAATAAAACGCTTGTTAGGTCAACGCACGGAAGCTACATCCTTTAATTTTTATAACCAAGTGGCTTGTGTTTCTTTGTGGATCGTTTAGATACTGGAGCAGCCCGGTGAGCGAGCAGTCCAGCCTATACCTAAAACCCTACGGTACTCGTGTAGGCAGATTAGTTCGTTAGTAGTAATGGGTTAATTGATATACTCAAGTTCGGTGGGAAGCCCTTTATATTTGTATTTTTAACGGTCAAACTAATAGGATAATGGGGGTAATTATGGATCTGGCGTCTTTCCGGATCACTTATGGGCATAAGAATAACCACAACTTGTTTGTCTTCCTTTCAATGAACGGTTTTGTTAGATAAAGTGGAAAATTCCCTCAAAAACCAATTGGATTATTTATGTTACAATATTGTTATCTTTTCAAAATTTGTAGGCTGGAACCGTTCTTTAGGGAGAAGTTTACCTACAAAATTGGCTTCGGCAAATCACAAAATGGAGAGATTGAAACAAAGCTAGAGTTAGTTTTCTATTTCGTATATTTTGCTTTCTTTTCCTGCAAATAGTTCCGCGCTGAAAGAACAAGGAAAGATGTACATGGTTAACTTGGTACACACAGCCCGAGACACAGCCTCGCGTTAAATTTTAATTGCCCTTGATGAGCTTGTTATTAGTGAGGTTAGCTCTGTGTATACCTTGTCATACTGTACAGACAAAACTTTCTTACTGCGTATCCAGTGGTTAAATTTTCAAATGCTAATAGGCTGCATGTGCGGACGGAGGTATTTTGTATCTTAAAGCCATCAGTTATACGGAATGAATTGATGTCTTGGATGCGTATCAACCGCATGGCAAGTGCCAATAAATAAGAAATGTAACAGAACGCTTTCGACGGAATTCCCTGTGAAACATGAGATGCACAGCAAGTCTTGTTTTTAGAATAACGCAAATTATAGACAATGCATCTGTCTGGTTGCTAAAGCATATAGAAAAGAGACGAAATAGAGAAAATAACCTCTTTTACCCGACTTGACGGTTAGTATACTCTCCTTTGTAGCAGTACGTCCTGCGGTATGAAGTATGGAGTAGGGCCTTCGAGTGTCAGTAGAGCGCTGACTCTTGCGGGCGAATAGCCAACATCACTGTACGTCTTTGGCCTTCGTGGGTTCCGCTTAAGAACTCAAATGATCCTCAACACTTGAACGAATGTTGTTGCATCGCTATTTTACATTGTGGCGGCGAAGGGAGTGTTTCAGTGCGTCGTCACGCGTCCAGACTATTACTCCTCGAGGTAAGCGCGTGAATTTCAACATTGCCAAGTGACTCGGCGGCTACATCAGAGACATACGCAAGTATATCGTGACAAACCATCGGCGACAGAACACGATACCGCGAGTTAGTGTTGGTGACCCTTATCAAAGTAGCATACGTATTAGGCTTGCGTCTCACTATTGTGATTTATTGATGGTCGACATTCGTTCGAACTTAGCGCTTTTTTTAGCTATCCGAAGGGAAGGAACGGGCGTAGACAAGTTGTAAAAGCGGCTGAGCGAATTTCAGGATCCAAATCTCTTTTAGTGGACCCATTCAAAAGATCCCTTTTAGGCAACCAGTTCAAAGTCCCCGGCTAGTCTAATCCAATCTGCGTGATTTGATTGGAAGCTGAATTCAACCCCTACGGCAAGTCCGGAATATCAATGGACCATTATTCCCTGTTCCGACCCGGTGATTCATCTGTGAGTATCTCTCCTTGTCGTGTCAGTCGGGAAAAAATCGAACACAACAAACAAATCACTCACAAGATTCGAGTTCTACTTGGGTCATTCGGCAGTGTCTAAGCATATCAAGTAAAACTATTTAACGATATTCTGCGGCACTAAACAGTAGTGAATATCGTCGAATCTGCAAACGAGGGAATCTGTCAAGAACGTTGAAAAATAACATTCGGGTAGCCTAGTGCAAGCAATCTGTACAATGTTGCTGCTGAAGCGCTGGGCCATGGCCTTTCTCCGGCTGCTTTTTCTCTTGTCGGCAGTATCAATTCCAGGTAAGAACACTCTATATGCTTTTATTTGGTCTTTCTTATGCTTTCTTCTGGATTCGGCTAACTATAATAAGTGCTAAATAATAAAGCTCTTTGTCTCGAATACGGGAAAGTGGAAACATAGAAGCAGGTGGCACATTGGACAGTAGCGCACACAGCGTTTCGTTTCGGCAGCTGTTGTTTTTCGTAATGGACTGCTGATGATTTACATGCTGCATGGAGAAGTGATATTCACGCGGACACTAATGGGCGTCTTATTATACGAGATACACGATGAAAAATGAATGACTTGATTATTCATGCAAACGAGGAGGACAGGGGATTAAATAGACGATGTAATCTAGTTTCCGAGTTGGTTTCTATGGTACGGGCATTTCAATCGCCGCAATTCTGAAACTTTACGCCATTCGCAACCGATACATATTTAACGAGGCAAAAGCAGAAGAGCCTAAAGGATGAGTTGGTCCGACGTTTTGCTCAGACTGCAGTTGATTTCTGACCAGGGATTAATTCTGCTTTCATGACTGTTTTCATGGTGATATTCTTTGCATTTGTGAAATCAAACTATCAAAGCAACTGCCAAAGGCTACGTAATCGTCCAACTAACTTGTAACTCTGCAACGTAAGTTTTGAGAAAGAGAAGGATGCGCTGGATAAACCTACGCTCTCCGCTTTGCGGTCCGAATAGTACGTAGCCTGAGCGCAATATTACAAACTTTGCGCCGGTCCTTTTTAGAAATCTTAACTAATCTTGGTCTCTAAAAGAAGCAACATCAGTTGATTTCCACTTGGCTGTAGGAGTAATGTGTTCCTTCTGTAGCGTTGCTGGGATGCTTCATCTTAAGCAGCAGTTTATGTAACCTACACGGAAGGGGAAAAAAGAAAGACTGAAAGAGACACTGGCCTATTCATCGCGTTTTACTATGTTCAGTTCACCGTGGGCACATGTGTCGCGAAAACGAATATTTGAAAATCGTCGCCGAATAAACAACCCGGTAAGAAGATGTCCCTATAGATTTCCTTCACGGTAAACAAGAGTGCGGTGATGTTTTGAGCAATAGCTCGGCGGTTGGCACGGTCGTGAAAGGGAAAAAGAGAAGAAGGCTTAAGATATTCATACGATAAGTTTCTAATACTTTCAATATCCGTGATTTCGGAATCATCCCCGAATTTCCGAGATGGAATATTAAATCCTCGGAAATTAAAGGAGGCAAATGTCTAATTTCAAATGTGTTTCTGCGTTCAATTTCACGACTATTAATTGCTGTTGCATATCTCTGGTAATATTATCGCATCACGCATGGATGAAGCCGAGACGAGGCTTCTGGATGCGTCAGCCGTTTGTTATTGTCAAAATACTGCCAGAGAAACTGGAATCGTTATTCATCATTTAAAGCGTCCTTATCATTTGGTTCGCTCTCGACTGAACCGACTTATGCGATGTACTGGAAACTACATGCATTTTTCATCTACGTAGACTAGTGTCTGTCGGTGATACTTTATTCAGTGATGTTAGTTGATGTTTCTCGGTCCGTAAAGCTATCATTAATACGTCACATGTGAACTAAGCTGTTTCGCCAGCCGGGAAAGATTCTTGTCATTTGCTGCGACATTTTAAATCTGAGCTACGCTATATACAACAAGGCTATAATTCTTTAATTGTATTCGTCTTTTATTTTCCAGAAAAAGAATGTCGTGCATTGAAGCGTGTCTTTTGTAGCCAGCGGCCCGGTTAAAAGGCCTATTACAGCTAAGACTGAAAATCAACTTTGATAGGGGAGGCTGTCGTTGTCCGGATATAGCGGATGACGAAGCCAAAACTTTGAATAATCGCGCTCGTAAGTTTCTTACACATGAAGTGAGATCCATGAAATAGTCTCTCGTCGAGAACACACAGACACACAAATGGTCCACGTTTCCTTCTTTTCACCATCGTTCGGGAGCCGTGAAGTCGAAGATGGGCCAAAGTTTGGCCTTTGCTGCCTTCTTCCGTATAACCTTTTGATCAAATCAAAAGATAAAGAAGTAGGCGGACGGCAGTACCGGTACCGTGTTCTTTTGTCTCGTCTTTTCGCTCTTTTACTCTTTAATGATCAAGTTTGACGCTGTGCCATTACTTCATCTGTTTTACGTGGTACTACAGACGACGGGATAGGCAAACGGAAATTGACGAGGCGAGTATTATAAGAACTCGCTGATGATTGCTAGCTACAAGACTGCCAATTAGCGAGGAGGCCCAGCAGCATCCATATGTCCTGACGTTAATGCTGATGTTGGTAACGACTAACAAGGTTTCAGAATGCTGCAGACTTTATAGAGCAAGGTCGTTTCGCTACCGAAGTGGACGTTTGTTTTCAACGTTTCAACGCAGCCATCACCGCCCATCTTGTGGTCCTGAACAAAAAGAAAAAGAAAAAAACAAGGAAAAAACAGCCATATTTTTGTTTCATGACGACACCCGGTATTGCCAAGTGCGTGTAGTCGTACACAATATGGTATTGGACCCATCTCGACCGATCCGTACCTATGGGACAAATTAACTATTTACTACTGTTAAGTTTCCTTTATACACGTATCGCCATGACGACAACATAACGCCAGTTTTACGACAGTGAGAACTCCTTCCAAAATAATGTTCGTGAAACTATAGCACATGTCCATTTTTATTCAGCAGGTTGCCATCTAACATTTAGGAATTTGAGACCTTTTTTTAGCCGGTGGAGTAATTTAAATTTACGAGAAATTGGAAGCCAAATTGTTACGTTGTCTTTTTTTTTATTCTTTTGCGTCCAACCAACCTTAATATTTAAAAGCAAAAGGGCACAGAGGCCGACAGTCGACATGGCGGATGTGTTTGACACGGAAAAACACTTGAAAGGGAAAATAGCGAAAATAGAAACCAACAAAAAGACAAAAGTCATCGAGACAAAAGTTATATGCAAAGGTATACCTGGTATCAATGTATCAAAGCTTCGTTGGCTAGCGCTTTGTGTGAGCCAGGCAGCAGCAAGGGATTCCTTTTTTTGACATACGCTAGGCAGTCGGGAGAGTCGCTACACTTTTGTCTAATTTCATTTACTGAAACGGTCACGCTCGGCGCGGCCGACAACTGAGCGCATTCCCAGCGTCCAGTCGCGCCAGTTCTACATCGTCGGAAACGATTAATAATAATATGGAAACAGGATAAGAGTGACCTAATGATTTCGCCATGCGACCGACGACGCGCTAACTTACTAAGTGAAATATTATATTTTCGTTTTGCCATTCCGACACTCCCATCATTCCGCCTTTTAACAAAGTGAATTCATCCGCGCATATGCTGTTGCGTCCGTGAAACGCATTATTGCAAAAAAAGGCAGCAAAAAGCTTATATTTAGCTAAAATAACTATTGTGAAATCAAGTTTGTAGGGATAATGGAGACGAGTTGGAGACGAGCAATAGATAATCATGGAAACTCTGACGTGTTCCTGTATTACGACATAGTTTGCCTGTGAGAGCTGTTGTGTATCCTGGCGGAGTTTTCGATTAGAAATTCGGAAGCTTCGACACCGGAAATGACGCGCCTAACTTGCTCTTGGGCGAGCGAGGGGGACTTTGACTGCCGCCGCTTCTTAACTCGACCGTCCAACCGTAACTCTTTTCCAACATTTCTCTTCTCCACCCTTCTCTATACGGATGGCCAGTCATCGCACTGTATGGCGAGAAAGGAAGAGAAGGCGAGAGACAAAAGGGAGATAGGCGAGATTAGTACCTAGACCAAACAACAGCTTATAGCGTATTTTTTTTCTTCCTTTTTCCTGCCCATATGTTTGTTATTCGAAGCTCATGAGTTGGGCTAGCATCGAACAATCAGCTTGTCTTGCTCATTAACTGATACGCCGAGACGGCCTGTGACTTTTATTGTTAGTCGAATTGTAGGATGCCAGTCAAGAGTCAACGAGGAAGTCGGTCTAAAAACCCTTCCGGCTGTATAACTATTGGCATTAGACAAGTGCAATATAGACAAGCAGTAATCTCTTATTTTTGCTTAATCCTCCAAATGGTATTTGCGGTTTGCAAAGCCGATGGGGGCTATTGTTGGAGCCAAAATTTACGTTTATTCCGGCTCGTTTTTCCACTTGAGTTGGGGTAAAATGACTGTGTGGCCTAATATACAAAAACATTGCATCCCACCAAGTGCAACGTCAGGCCTGACATGTGATGCGAAAAACATCAATGAAGATCTTGATCTAGCAAAGGAGGCCCTTCAGTATTTCAAGATTTCTCTATTAGGTATGGCCCACTCGTCTAAAGTAGGCTAAGGGCTATCGCCATGCTATAATAGTATAGGAGCATGCTTGTGTAATACTCGTTCTACCTCTCCTACCAATAGGAATCTTGTTGCTTATGGAATTTAATAAGAATCCGCCGAGCTTACTTACGTTCGCATTGAGGATGCAACTAGACTAGCAGGCCAATTCTCAGTTACTCTATTTATTGGTGCCGCAAGGGGAGGAATCAAAAAGGAGCTACTATGCATGGACTAATTGGAGCTGAAGGCAAGGAGTAGGTATCGGCTCCTTAAACTGCGGTACTTTCAAGATATATACTATACGTATAGACGTATAGAGTTAAGTCACAAGTTGTACGTTCTAACTAACTATCGCGACTACGGGTAGGTATCGCTGATAGGTACCGGCAGTTCGGATCACTGGGTGCGCATTAACATCAGAAGAAGAAAGAGCAGTTATGAGCTAATTAGTGATGCATGCCAACTTTGTGTAGTGAATGAGTAGTGAACGACTAGTGAACAAGTCTAGCGGTGATGTAGATATCGATCGCAAATCAAAACGCTCAAATCTACCTTACTCCCGCGCCACCATCACTTTGCCCGTTTCTCTCTCTCTCTGTTTACTGGTTGTGTTTGTTAATGACGATGGAACGGACAAATAGTCTAAATGAACGCCCAAATTGGCATTGATCTTTTCCCTTTTGAAAAATTCGGACAGTTAATGACGCCACTGTACTTTCATCTTGTTGATTTCAAAGCGCTAAAACTCCTCTGCTAGTAGATCTGACCAAAATTCTAACTCCTTTTTAAACGACAAGTCACTTAGAGACTGAATCACGATTCAGAGACTCTGAAAGAAGAGAAACAGTTCATTAGGAAAATGAGTCTTGTCGTGTGGAGGATGCTTTTTATGTCACCATCACGCACTGCTGGGCCTTACGCGGTTTGCCCGCTCCTGTACGACTGCAACTGCGAGATAGGCGACAAGAGGATGGCAGTTTACATGTAGAGCCGAGGTCTTAGTCACTACTAATAGGGTACCGACTTTAAAGAGCTACCGACTACGTATGTCTCGCGAGTTTCAGCTAGACAGCAGGGCACTATGCCTAATGGATTGAATGTCCCGGTCAAATGAGAAAGACTAACGTCACGCTACTTAACGATCAAACTGGAATCCTAGCAGACGAACCATTGGCTTTTTTTCGGTGCAATAAGAGAGCTGTGGATTACATTTACATTAGGCTACGTGTACCTTCCGGCAAATGTAAACACGGTACAATCAAGTGCCATAATACACCGAGCGTATGTACAGCAAGTCAACTACTAAACAACGAGACTTGGTGAGAAAGGTTAAGCAAATAGCCACTTTCCGTGAAAATGGACCGCCAAAGTAACGCGTGTCTGTTATATATGCTACATCTACGTTTACATGCAATTCCTACCCGTTATACCTTCAGGAATAAAAGCATTTCCGGCATAGCTACATACGTGCGTACATGTATATAGAGACAAGTCGTAAAGGTTGTACGAGTCCTTCGCCCCCGACTTCTAATAACAGGAAGAGATGTTTGCTATGGTCAAACCAAGATAGATATTTTTTTTTTGTTTTACGCACCCAAAAGAAACGGATTCCTTTTCATTGGTCTCAAATTGCACAGGAAGAGTGGAATGCCTTTCCGTTTTGAAGTGAACGTCGTAAAAGCTACATATATCATTGATTGCTTTGCGGTTATGTTCTAAAAAAGAGAATGTCACATCGAGTATAAACGGGGAATGTTTCGAATTGAAGACGATTCTAGACGGTGGTCACCGGCTAGATATATATATATGTATACCACAACTCCCCGATGTTTGACTATATAGCGACTCCCTTGGAGCGTATGCAAGACTTGCACACGTGTTTAGCCATAGATAGTAGGTCACACAGTCGAATAGTCAAAGACTCGGAAGTCGGAAGTGGGGAGCATCGAAGCAAAGCTAATACAGGTTGATCTCAATAATTAAAACTTGTGCGTATTGATCTGTGAAGTATATAAAAGCTTGGGAGCCCGTTGAATTGCTTTTTAGCTTATTTTCGATTCCCAGTTTGCTGCCCTTCGGTGGTAGTGGTAAACATCAACACAAAAATGGAAATCCGAACGAAGAGTCGACTGTGTGACTCACTGACGATCCCCTACTCTGCCTCTTTTCCTCCCCTTCGACTCTCAGATCATTTCCTGCCTACAATACACTCTTACGTAGTAGCCGGGTCGTACAGCGTTACCCTCCACGTCGTTCGGTCACCCTCGTCCCAGCCATTCACTACGGTCGTCATCGCAGTCGGAGAGCAAGCGGAGAGGATTGAGGATCTTTCTTCTTTTTTGGTCGATTCGGATGGTTTAGTCTGAAGTGAGGGGGTGCGATGGGAATGTAATCGACGTCTCCCGTCCATACACAATTCATAGTACACACGTAGGCTACTGTACCGACTGCTAGATGTTCGGTAAACAGCTGCACTTGTAGTGCAGTGTACCTCGAACTGAATCGTATAAGGACGGATGGAACGACAACTCGAGGAACATAATGGCACCATTATTCGCTACCTCTTCTCCAGTTCACCAAATGACGTCATCAAGTCGCTTCACGGGATTCGCCATCCCCGAGTTTTGGTTTATTAGTGTTGGCCATGCCATCTTGAATGGATTGCTATGTTTTGATGAGCTTTGGTCTCTTAAAGGTCATTAACTAACACTTTATATGCACGCCTTCTATTCTAAGCCCAAATTGATGCGTCTGGAATGTTTTGTTTATGTTCACCGGAAGTTGTTTCTTAATTGAAGAGATCTAGGCTCGTCATAGACGGGATGAATCTCTGTTGGAGACAGTACGTTTGCGTCGTGTGTGTATGTGTATGTGATGTAACAAAACCCGAAAAAGGGTAGCTGACCGAAAGATACACAGACGGTCCGTCCCCCAAGTCTGCCGCGTGTAGGTTGTTTGCATTAGAATTGATGATCGAGTACCCTGCGTATGTGTGGGGAAGAAGGGAGAGGGGCCTAGTCATTGAAAGTGACAGAGAAAGTGGGACGGAGAGAAAGAAAATACTGGGCGCGGACTTGTGTGTGTATCCCATTATTCTTCTGCTTACTATCAGGAAAAGAGGGGGGTCTCTTCATTCCACCCTTGCGTGCGTAATGTTGTGGAATCTACTTGAATCAGACTCTCGACGACGAGTTAGAGGACTATCGGAAACATCGATTTCTAAGTCTGTTACATTCAAGTTGGAGAATCACTATTATACAGAATCTTTTATCGTTTGACGTCAAAATTGAAATGCGAAGATGCCGACGAAAAAAAACAGAGCGACGTTTGGAATTGCAAACAATAGAATTCGGATGTTTCACTACTGACTGACAACTACGTAATGGGATTTAAAAGAATTACTCTATGATGGAACCGAACAACTGGCAGAAGGTCCCAATAGGCCGATTCGTAAACAAAGAAGAAATAGGTCTCGGTGCGCTATAACCTATATTGGTAGTAACAACAAAAATGGTATGATTAATGGTTTCGTGACGTGTCCAACGTATATTGGAATCGCATATATGGGGTAGACTCAAATGTATAAGCTACCAGCAACTGGGGCGCAAGATAACTACGTATAAAAAAGGTATAATATTTTATTATAAATATTAAAAGGGAAATATAAAAATCTAATGACCATTCGCTAAATAAATACGGTAGTTGTTTTCGCTTTTTGTGAGTGAAGGAGACCGCTTTCGACTTTGTAAACTTTCAATCACGTTCAGTCTCTGAACGTGTGAAACTCAAATGTCGTCCCGCATTATCTAATAAAAGATCTCCGATATTTGCAAAAACTCAAAAGTTGAAAAAAGTACACGTTGTATTATTGTTTGTTAAAAACTTGCAAGGTGTTTTGATGATGCTCTTTTGTCTTTCGTTTAACAGATGGAACTCTCGTGGATGCTTTGAAGATCTTGCAGGTCAAAGTGCCACCAGCGGCTTTATCGGGTCACCACGTACAACTCGAGTGTGTCTTTTCGCCGGATGGCGACTCCATCTACGCTGTGAAGTGGTACCGAGGCGTCGATGAGTTCTACCGCTACGTGCCCGCTGAAGAACCGCACGCTACCGTCTTTCCCCTCAACGGAATAGAAGTCGACGTGAGTAGCCTCTCCCACGCATACAATCTCCCCCTATGCACTACTCCTTAATACTTGAATAAGCTACAAACTTGCCCTGATGGTCAATCTGGTTGCTGGTACGCTCGCACGGTAATTCTAATTCGATGACGCTATATGTAGTTTTCTCAATCAAAACGTCCCCAGTCGAGAATAAAACACATTCATATTTTCCACTTTCCCTCAAATTCCTCCCCAACTTGCGCACCATCTATCCGCAAGAACCAGGTATTCAGCGGAAATGGATATCAACTTTATATTTACATCAGAATGATATTTTTGATAATTTCGATCGAACATTTGAATGGAGAAAAAAAAACTAGATTTTCTAAAGTTGATGTTGTTATGGCGAACGGAACATCCTTCATGTACTTCTTCCTTTTTTTCAGAAATCTATGAGAATGAGATGTAGATCAAACGTCAAAACCTAAAAGAGAATCACGAGCGGTGGAGGCTAAAGCAGCAAAAAAGGATCATTTGATGGCATGCTGATTTGATTTATCAGCTATTATTTGCAGCATACGAACCCGGGCCTTTGCATTTTTTCCCCCCTGTCCCATTTCTCGTCTCTATATTTAATGTAATGGATCGAGTGGGCCCGAGTTACTTTCATTCCTTTTATTGGCTGGAATAGCTTCAATGCAATTCGGCCTGTCTGCCCTTTGCCTAAAACGCTCAACTTGTAAGCCCACACAGAAAATCTCTGAATCCATTTGCATTCCTAGAAACGAGATACGTGATCAGGAACTGATCTTTTAGAGGGATAAGTCGAAAGAAGTTTAAGCCACAGAGAGTTGAATTTTTTTTCTCTACTCGATCCTTTTAATATATATGATCTACTTTTTAACTAAGCTATCTTCTGGTACTCCTATGCTTAAACTTAATGTGTAGCGCTCACAATTCAATCATGCTATCACGGAGTGTTGAGAATCACGCACAACCCCCACGAGTCTTCACGAGTATCGAATTTGTGTGTGTACGGCAGCCGACAGCTCTACCGACTAGACAGCAGCAGTTGGCAGATCAAGAGCGATGACCATCCGGCATTCTTATTTCCCGGCAAGCTGTCCTAGCTGTTGGCCGGCATTCGGTGGGTTGTGGGGGGTGTGAGCACGTCTATGGCTGCGATGAAGCACTACAGTCTGCTGCTGTATTATAGATGGAAGTATGGAACTGCGTGCCTGCACGCCAACACATCTGTCATCCGATACGGATCCCATCGGATAGCCATCGAGTGCTTTACCTGATGGAATGCTACATCGCGCTAGCCGAACGCAGCACGCGCCGAGACGTACCCTTGTAGTCATACTGTTGTTGCAACATGCACCAATTCAATCTCAACATCTCGGCCAACACTGATTCATTATCATTATTCTATCAATTCTCTCTCAATTTTCAAGCATTTTCGTTTGTTTATTTGGTTTCAACCGAACAGTTAATGACGGTGTTGCGCTAATTAATTATTGAGAGTAGCACAGAGCCATTGAAAAATTATATCTGCCATAGCTACCAGCAATCAAACTATCCATGTTCTATAAGTTTCAAGTATGTTCAAGCGTACCCGAAAGGGATCTAACTTTTTGCCACAGGGACCCCAATGAACGTTCCGTGTTGATGAAATTGTTGTAACGTTCGATTGGTGTTATAGTCTAGGACAAGTTAACGACGGACGACGGGGAACTGTATTTTGTGTTTTTACGACGATTCTGCATTTGTTTTGTACAGCTAGATGAATCGAATGCTAATCGATTGGTGCTGCGATCGATCACGGCCGAGACGGCTGGTCGCTTCCGTTGTGAGGTGTCGGCTGAGGCGCCCTCTTTCGAAACGGTTTCCGGTCACGCCGACATGACAGTAGTCCGTAAGTGTCATTATTTCGCTCTTTTTCATTGTTGCTGTACCATTCTGTTCGATTCGACCTTTTGTTATATCAACGTTCGCATTACCACCCCTTGTCCTTAATACGTCTCTTTTACGTGTCTTTCCATTCACTTTGGTATCGTCTCCCTTTGAGGTCCCTGCATTTGCTTCTCTATTCTTCGCTGCATTGACTTTGTGTCATTAGCTTTAGTGTTGCATGACTGTTCGTCGTTCTGACTGAATAACGCCGATCCAGCGTTGCTTGAATCTGTCCTACCTAGACGCGCGGAGGAGAATCACCAAGACGACTCGGGGTCTTGCGTCTCAATGAATATATATATGATTTGCTGTTTTCCCTTGCGACAAGTTTGTGATTTCTTCCCCATCAAAAAGTGACAGACAATCAACCAAGAAAGCTCAGCTTAAAGAATCAACGAACCCGGTCGAACTGAGTCGCACTGGGCCAACGATTATTCTTCTGCAACAGTCAGCAAACATCAACACCAATTCCATCTACCGCATCCCGCTCGGATTACATGTGACATCTGCGTGAAGCATCCCGCATGACATGTCCTATACTTCCGCTTCACAGTCTTTTGAAAAGATGATGTGGTTTGCCAATTGCCCCCATGCTGTCTCGCCTTCAAAGCAGACATTTCTTTGCCTTTCTGTCGTTTGTCATTTTTTGAGAAACGTGAAACCTGCCAAATACTGATACGATTCCCTGTTGGAAATTTCCGATGGGTTTGCGCTTCGATTCTAGTTGCGGCATGTAGAACTGCTTCCTAACATCAATAATACTATTGGATTTAGCATTCTCTTAGATATAAATGGAATAATTTAGAAAATATTTTGGAAATTTTGCAGAACTTCCTCAACGCGGACCAATCATAGTTGGGGGCAAGCCACGATATTCGGTCGGGGATCAGGTCGACCTCAACTGCACGTCGTTGCGTTCTTCCCCGGCCACCAACCTCACTTGGTACATCAACGGAGAACCGGTATTGAAATCTTCACATTTTTTCTCCGCCGACTCATGTTGATATCACTCGATAACTAATAGTCGATGACGCACATATAGCTGTGCGCATTCTTCTGTAACGTGAATCAACGATAACCAATTGCACAATTTATTTAACAGGCTGACCGGCATCATATGAAGGTCTATCCGATCGTTGAAGACGTCGATGGCTTGGAAACGTCCGTGCTTGGTCTTCATTTCGTCATCAAAACCAAACATTTCCGGAAAGGCGACCTTAAACTAAAATGCACCGCAACCTTGGCCGCTCTTTATTGGCAGAGCAACGAAGCCAGTGCCGAGCCAGACCGCCCTGTTCATCATCAGCGCTCGTCCTCGTCTGGGGTTTACCTAGATAGCCACAGCACATCGACGTTGGCTTCCGCAGCTCTTACTGTTCACTTTTTAGGTGTGTTACTTAATAGCTTCTTGTTATTTCAAACGAATTGTTGACTACAAGCATGCAGCTGTAATGTATAAACTCTTTTCTTTTATATGTAGGTCCACTACAGCGATCTGTCCTCTCGCTCTGCTTTGCGGTTGCGGTTTTGATGTATGTTGTAAGCTTGAGTTAATTCAAGCCCGAAGCGCATCGTAAATAATGTGTACAGTGGGCGACAAGCAATAAGTGAACCGAAAAGGCAATGACATCATGTACATTGTGTGTAAATGGATACTTTTCTTTGTAGTTATGAGGTAAAAAGGTAAATGTTATCTGCACATTTGCCTGGATGGCATTTTACTATACTTGGGCAGCTTAATATCAGATCAGTGGGACATTTCCGTGCGGAGTGTATGCATTTTCTTATTTAGTTCCAATTTGAAATTTTTATAGGTTTCTTGAACTAAAATGTACAGTAAACTCATTTACTAAAGAAATGTAATGTTAACGCACTGCATCACTAGTCTTTTTTTCACGTCTTAATGTCGACGAATATTAATTCACGTTTAATCACCGATGTAAAACTTCACTTTAAAAATACAACGTTTCACCCTGGAATAAAATTCTATCTACAGGAGACGAAATATTTGATTCAGTCTTGTTTTACGTTGCTCACCATAATCTGTTTGGATTAAATGATTTGCCAAATAGACTGTAGTAGATTCACCAACCTTGATGACATTTGTTTAATGATGCGAGGCGACACGTATGGCGGGCGGATAGTGCCACTTTTAACGGGTTAATTTAACAGGAATACGGGTTGTTTAAACCGGAATTCCAATATTTAAAAGTTTACGAAAGGTATCTTATACGGGAATTTTATCAAAGTTGGGTTCCGCAAACGGGAATTTCCATTCAAAGTTGATTTGTTATTTAATTGAAGTTTAATTGTAATAGGTATTTTAAATTCAAATCGGGTTTATTTTCCGGGTAGTTTTAAAAGGTAATTTAAATTGGAATCGGGTTTATTTAACGGGTATTTTAAACGGTGATTAAATACTGAAATCGGGTTTATTTTAAGTGGTTTATTTTACGTCGTGTTTATTTTACATCAGTCCAATTTCAAAATAAGTATTTCAAGCCGGTAATATACTGAAGCTGCTCTCTGCGTCCTGGCCTTTATGGAAATCTGGCAATGCAAGAGAGAATTCATTGTGAGCAGCCCCACGAAATAACGAAATAGGTCATTTCTCAAGTTCCAGCGGGACACGGACTTCGAAAACTCACGCTCTCTCATCCCGTATGTGAGAAATTCACTATGGAGGGTGATCCAGAGTTCATCCGCCACATGGCTGCTGCAGCAGCAGCAAATTACCGGCGAAATCGTAGCCTCGGCGCGTCAGGTAACGTGTTTAACCGGCTAATACGTGTAAATACCCGGCTTGAAATACTTATTATTGATATTGGACTATGTAAAATAAACAATGTAAAATAAACCACGTAAAATAAACCCAATTTCAGTGTTTAATCACCGTTTAAAATACCCGTTAAATAAACCCGATTCCAATTTAAATTACCTTTTAAAACTACCCGGAAAATAAACCCGATTTGATAAGCTTCAATTAGATAACAAACCAACCTTTAATGAACATTCCCGTTTGCGGAACCCAACTTTGATAAAATTCCCGTATAAGATACCTTTCCTAAACTTTAAAATATTGGAATTCCGGTTTAAACAACCCGTATTCCTGTTAAATTAACCCATTAAAAGTGGCACTATCCGCCCGCCATAGACTATGAGGTGCCGTTTGGCGGTGAAAACAAACATTTTTTAAATGGTGGAACCTGCGTTAAATAAACAAAAAACCAATGTTTAACCTTAATTAAACCTCACCAACAAAGAATCAATGGCGCAAATTAAACAATCAAATTAAATCAACGTAGCGAAACAACAAAATCAATCATTTATTAAACCGCATTAAATTGGTCAATAATTTTTTTAAATGTTTGAATGGAATGTTAGACGCGCGACTGAGCCAAAGTAAAGCGGAATTTTCACCGGTTGGGGGCGCTTAATTTAAAAAAGAACGTTTCGGTACTCGACCACCACTTTTGCCCGGCGCTACTGCCGTTCTCGTGACTCCAATCTCGCTTGTGTTGACATTCCTTTTTCGCCTCCACTCCGTTAGCGCCGCCTTCTGTCCGTGCCTCCCTGCCCCATGGCAGGAACAAAAGAGTCAGGAACAAGACTTGACACAAGGATTAAAAATCAGTTTGTAATCCTCGTGTTAAGTCTTATTCCCGGGGCATGGGCGCACGGACAGTGGGCGGCGCGCGCAGAGTACAGACGAAAAAGTAATGTCAACATAAGCGAGATTAGAGTGACGAGAACGGCTGTAGCGCCAGGCAAAATTGGAGGTCGAATACCGAATCATTATTTAAATAAAACGCCCCCTACTGGTGAAAATTCCATTTACCTTGGTTCAGTCGTGCGTGTAATATTCCATTTAAACATTTTGAAAAATAATTGACCAATTTAATGCGGTTTGATTCTGTTGTTTCGCTGCGTTGATTTAATTTGATTGTTTAATTTGCGCCATTGATTCATTGTTGGTGAGGTTTAATTAAGGATAAACATTGGTTTATTGTTAATTTAACGCAGATTCCACCATTTAAAAAATAGTTTGTTTTGACCGCCAAACGGCACCTCATACATAGACACGGTCTACAGGAAAGAAGTGTCGCCAAGGAATACGGAAACTGCGATAAAGGACGAGGAAAAAAAAAGACTAAGAAGAGGGTATGTAGTCATTCCGGGCCAAATCTTTCCAGCCCCAAAAGGGGTGCCTTTTTTAAATCGTAAAGAAATTTTTACATCTACCTTGTCTAGGTAATAAGACAAACTTACCCACATAGCACATGGACGTCTTTTTTCGCCAAAAAGCCAACTTAAAGACGCCTTTAAGACAAAATTTGCCTTAAAGGTATCTTAAAAGATGTCTTTAAGACCAAAAGTTGTCCTTGGTGCTATCAGGGTATTGATATTGGGAAACGTTTGTCGTTTGTGCAAAAAAATACGAAAGTGTCATCGAAAATTTATTTTCTGGGTAAATTTTGAAATGTCAAAAGCGGTGATAACCGGAATTTGAATGTAAATACAGTTTATCATTCTCTGATGCTGATGAACGACTACTGGCAGTTGCCTAGGGTAACATAGTTTCTCCGATCTGTTAATTTCTCTGAAACTGTTAATATTGTCTACTGGTATCGACAAGGAATGACTCTCGGTTGAAAATTCGTATGTTGAAATGAATTCAACTCCAGCAACAACTCCTACAATTCACCTATTCTTTTATCTCCAAATATGTTCAACTCCGGTTCATTTGCATTATCAAAAATTCGGCATCCATCTCTATAAACTTTCTTTTTGAACCGGAAGGTATAATACCATAACCATCCTCACTAATTTGTTCCACTTCTAAAGGCTGCAAAAATTGAGGCCACAACGGCTTTAAATTAATTTAAAGCGGCGGACGATAGACGTGAAACGTATTTGAAAATTTCAAAACATGGGAAACATCTATGGGAGACTTACTATTTCAAGATGATAAGCAAAGATAGGATTCTCATCTATACGCTTATCATGCAAACCATCATCATAGGGTTTAAACTCGATCTTGATCCCGATCCTGATCTCTACTTTCTTGGTCACCGATTCTCTTTTTATGTATGAGCGTCTGACGAACCTCGTGCTGCCGATCAAGTCTGTTCAAGTGCCCTCGGAAGTGCTCTCCTATTTTTTGGCGGTTTCGATTATAATCTAAAATCAGCCGTTCACGAATTCCGATTAATTTTTCGAATGATACTGGCGGTAAAGGTGAGCTTTCACGAATAACTGCTAGAAAAAATCTTCTGGATTTTCTGTGATGAAGATAAATCAAAAAGGAAATCTTTCTCTTTGTTAAATTAGTGTTTTTCTGGCTTCCTATCGCTTTCCATTTTAGTTAGCTGCTTTAAAAATATTCATATTTTTCTGATAAATTGGTATTATATAAAACTTAAATTTAAACTAACCAAAACAGGGATCCGCGTAGCAAAAAAAAGAGTTCTTGAAGCACTCAGAAGAATCCTTACCGTACTTGAAAAGTTGAAAATCCACTGTTGCCAAACGCGCATCATGTGTGTGGAACGCCTGTTAGCTTGTTTGTCTACTTTCTCTCACCCTCAGGTGATCTTTTACCTGTCTTCTGTACGAGGACAGCACGGCCTTGACGTACAGATACATATAAACTCATCTACGGTACCATGAGACACCATGCACGCCTGTAGCTGCCTAATGAACTTGGTAGTATTACTAACTGCTGGAGTGAAGTAATTTCGGCCTTTCTTTTTGCATTTTTTAAAAGGTTTTTTACTTTTGATTTTAGTATTGGCAGATAAAGAGAGTTCAACCTCACCTCATCCTGTTTGACTAAGGCTAAATTGTAAAAATTTTAATTGGGAAAACTTTACATGATTTATTCATTTTTCACCTGTGTACAGAGCAAGTTATACAAATATTACCTGACTCTTATGGGAGTAATATTGTTTCTTAGAGAATCACAATCGATCTTGATCCCGATTCCTGTTTTCTAGATAATCGATCCTTTTCTCGTGTATGTACGTCTGATAATCCTCGATGTGCTGATCAATCCTATTCATTTGTCTTCGGAAGCGCTCTTCTATTTGTTGACGTCGTCTGTTATAATTCAAAATACTTCGTTCACGACGTCTGATGAACTCTTCGAAAGACATTGGGGGTAGAGGCGGTCTGTCATCGCGAATAGGTGGTAGAACAAAACCTTCTGGCATTGGTAGTGGCGGAGGTGACGGAAGTCTTTCTCTTGCTCTTTGTAAAATTAATTTTTGTTCTGGGGTTAAACGATTCTCCATAGAATTTGCGTCCATTTCGAGTAACTGTTAAACAAAACGAATATTTTCATGATTACAAAAAAAAATATTTCGTTGGCTACTATTGATAATTGATAAAACAATAATGTGTTAATTTAGCTTACGGTACCTGATTTGGGTCAGCAACCACTGTGCCTCTGTAAGACGCAGACAATTTCTGATTTAAATACTTGGAAATTTCTCTAGCGTCTTTGCGTGGAATTGAAATATTTTCACCGACTATAGCGTGGGTAAGTAACAAACAAATACACTCACTCCGCAGAAGTTGATTAAATCTACATATACGACTATACATTATTGACAATATAATTTAAAAACACACAGCATTTCTATTGTCGTGCATTACCTGGAATTGTTCTACGTTAGAGGCAAGAGCAAATTGAAGTAAAACACAATGTTCAGTTATTAGTTAAGGAGCAAAAAATTGTACTTGCTTGGCTGGAAGTCTGTTAGCAACTACCATGCATGGCCCCAACCATTCCATCAACAATAGGCAAACCCGCAAAAGGTGGGCTATACACCGTTGCCAAGCGAGTGGAACACCTGTTGCATACATTATTTTTTGCTCCCAGTCGCCGCAGGTGTACTTTCGCTGAATGCGGACCAAATGCGGACAGCATGGCCTTGCTGGTGAGCGTATACGTCATATCAACAACACTACCCTCCACCAAGTACTACATAGGGTCTGTAGCTGAGCTGAAGAAAGGTTTGGTTGGGTGTGTCTGACATTCAAAAATGAGGAATGCATGGATGTTATGTAACTATTAGAGAGAAATAACTAGGTTCTATCTGTCTAAGAACATTTAACAGGCTTTTATTTTTAGAGAAAAATGAAGGTATTAGGCCTATTGGCATAGTATCTTCCTAGTTGCCTTTATGAGTTTTCTTTACCATAATTTGTAGATTGAATTTTCTGTCCCGCGGCGGAAACCTGCTCCCGTAAATTTGGGCGAGACGTTTTGTCCCGGAGTCAGAGGATTGAGTCATCCTGTTTCATGTCCTTCTGTATCGGCATATTGTCTCCGGACAAAAAGTCGGGACTCGACGTTCGGGCATAATGAATAAAAGAATCCTGCAATATCTTCCTAGTTTGTGGAGAATTGGACTACAAAGCTTTTATTGCGACATTCAAATGATTTCAAAGATTACGCCAGTAAAGTTAGGGCCAAAACGCGAAACAATATTTATTTTTCCAAAACAATTTTGTTCTAGGTGGTGTATGGGATCCACTTTGGGTCACATCAAAAATCAATATATATTCTTCTGAACTATATTAAGTGTTCACATAAAATATATATTGTTTTTAATTGAAAGGCGGGAATACCTGTTCTGAAAGCGGCGTTTTGTTCTCTCTTCAATATTTCGAATCCTGATGATAGGCTTTAGTAAAGATATTTTCAATTTATTAAATTATTGTCTCCGACTTAAACTTGATGGCATTTTGGCGGTTTTTTAAATGAAAAGCTTCCTCTGAATGATGCAAAAAGTATAATATTCAAGTTCCGCCTACCTTTTGTTCTTTTGAAGATCGTAGGACACAACATGAGGCTCGTAGTCGTAGAGCAAACATCAGTTGTTCTTATCACTTTTCACGATAAGGAATATCATTTTATAGAAAATAAATATACTGCATTCCAGTCAAGAAGACAACATTTATTTTGAGGTGGGGCATAGGTAGCAATTGGAAATGAAAGGCAGGAAAACATAGATTCAGCTAGAAAAACGATTGAGAAAGTGGAATCAGTTGAACGAACCATTGATTTGCTGTTAATGTAAAAAAATTATTGCCATTTAAAAAATTCAATGGAAGAGACCAATTTGAAGAGTAAGTGCCTTAACTGCTTCAGTGAGTGTACCATACAGGCCTACATAATACTTTAATTGTAAAAATTAAGCATTATTAGTATTTAAATAAGGTTATTAGAGCAGTATAAATAAGTTCCTATTTTCCTTACATTTTCTCAAATAAATATTAATACAGGGAGAAAACCAGTGCGATCCGATGATAATTGCAAGCTATACTACGAATGTGATGCGATGGACAAAATATTGTACATTCCGTTTAAGAAAACTAAAATATATGGCGACTCTGACCATAAGCGCAATTTTATGTATGGTTTCTATGAAGACCATATTCCAGCAGCAATAGTACAAACTAGAACTCCGATTAAAAGCAACGATAAAAAAGAAATTGAGCGGGAGTATAGAATTCTAAAGGAACTTGACTCGCATGAGAACGTTATTCGACATTTTTGTTACGAAAAAGAAACAGATTTCATGTAAGTTCTGGTGGTCTTATTGACTTACCTTACACATTAAAAAAAGTTAAACTATCATTTAACTCAATTTCATTACATATTTATAGATACATCGCCACAGAGTTATGCATGTGCTCCGTTGAAGAATTATTAGATCACAGTTTTTTAACTCAAAGTCCCGAATCGAGAGAGTTAATTTTGTCTTCATTGTCGGCGAAAGAAATCTTACGTCAGGCGACGATAGGAGTCGATTACCTGCACCAAAACAATTTTGTTCACCGTAATATCAAGCCGAACAACTTTTTGATCAAACCCCTCAATGCTATATACAACAAAGATGGCAAAATCATAAATGAGTGCCAGTATGTAATTAAAATAACTGACTTCCGATTAACCAGAAAATGGGAACCAGAAAAACAAGAAGAACATTCAGGATCGGCAGCATCGGAAGGGTGGGTAGCACCGGAGTGTTTTACTAAGAGAGCGATACTGAAAAATACTTTGGATGTATTTCTTCTTGGATGTTTTTATAACTACGTCCTGACGGGAATGAAGAAACCTGATGGAGAGCCAAAACATCCATTTGGCGGGAAACTGGATCGTGCCAATAACATTCAAAATAAGGTCGATCCATACACTGCCACCAAACTATCAGGTTTCCAGTTTCAACCAGAAAAGAATAACACAGATGAAGCTGCAGTAAAAAGTCTGATCGAGTCGATGATTCACTTCGACGAAGCGAACAGACCACAGGTTCTGAAAGAAATTCTTGACAAAAATTTGTACTTTAAACCGTCCGGTGATTATAATATATACGGCTACAATAAGCCCGGCCTATGCCTCATTGTTAACCAACAGAAATTTGATCCGTCAACTCAAGTATAACTCCTTCCTACTATCTTTTATACAATTACAGTTAGCTAATCAATAATCTAATAAAATCGTTTCAATCTGATCGCAGATCCCTGAACGTAAAGGAAGCAACCTCGACTGCGTGGCTTTAGACGAAACATTCCGTAAACTGGGCTTCAAAATTGAGATTGAAAACGATCTTACTTCATTGGAATTGACAGCTACCATTAAAACGCTAGCCTGCAGAGACCTTAAAGACTACGGCTGTTTAGTCGTTTGTCTCTTGTCTCACGGAATTGAGAACGCTCTCCTTTGTTATGATGGAAAATACGTCAACATCAATAAGCTCAAATACGAATTTTCGTTGAACAAGTGTCCTAGCTTGTATGGCAAACCCAAGATCTTCATAGTCCAAGCTTGCCAGGGAGAACTGGAACCGAACAACACAGGAATCAAAGTAGCTTCAGCAACCACTACTGCAGCTGCCGTAGAATCCACTGTGCACATGACACATTCAGAAATGCAGGGTAATTACGATGAAGGCATCATTAAAAAAATCTTGAAGTCCCTTTACATCAATGACGATGCAACTAGAAATCCTCCTATCATGGATTGTCTAACTATCAAGTCTACGATACCTGGTTTCGTTTCTTATCGGTCTCCTTTCGTTGGAAGTCCATTCATCCAAGGGCTCTGCCAAGTACTTAAGGAAGAATACGCATGCGACAAGGATCCGGTGCACCTAGGGAGCATATCCATTTCGTCTAATCTTCAGTCAAAAGTCAACAAGACAACTGGTTCCGTGCAAACAGTAGTGTGGGAAGCGTTCCTCAGTAAAGAGATAAAATTCCGCAAGATCATCGTGGCGTGTGGGTCGAAGCCTTGATGCTCAATGCATTAAGGACGCAATGCAGCAAGCCTTGGGTGAAACCCATGGACGCAAAAGTATATAACTGAAGACATTGGATAATAGTTTTAAATTGAGGGTGGTATAAGGATGTAGAAGAATGTAGAAATGAATACAGTTTTTCCTGGGTATGGTACTGGTACTTTTTATGGATTGGACTTGTACTCTCGTGTATGTGCTCTTGTTGGACAGCTCTCGCACAGCTGCAACTTGTAACTCGCGCCGTTGTCGCTTTGCAAACACTGTCGTAAACATTATAATTTTCACCACTAGGTGGCAGTTGATGTAAAATGGGAGAATATCTTTTTTTTCGACTGCCCCTCCTACCGCCCGAGGCATCAGACAACTGGCGCCCGTCAAAGCGCGGGCTCTGGACCTCTGGTGTTCTGTTTCTGCTGATCAAGTAGGGGTAGCAAAGTTTTGAGTGTAGCCAGTCTCGAGGTAACGATCGGGTTTGCGTGTGTGCGTCCTAGCGCGTTCCCCCCTTCATAAATTCAGTTCCTTCCTCTTTCTCTCTCTCGTCCGTGTGTTAGGCCGACTGTGCAGCACGTCCAAAGAGACTGGCTTCTCTCCATTGTTTCCATATATTGGACTCGTTGGCTCAATTGTTTTCTACTTCTCCAGAGCCAGAGTGGCAGCTCTTAAGCTCAGTTTTTCGGATCAGTTTGAGGCCAACAAGAGAAACACAACGATGGTGATTCATCCGTCCAGCAGCCGGGAGTGATTTGTGTAAATTTCCATCTCGAAAACATTCCAAGGCCGTCGAAAAAAGAAAAAGAGAGGGGAAGAAATAAAAACGAAGAAAATATCTCTTGTGGTTTTTGAGCCAAAAGCAAACAACGGCCATTCTTCTCCCCCCGCCGTTGCTGACGCCCGTGTGCAAAAGCAACAAGTTTTCAACTCTGTCTGGGCGCCAACAACACACAGTTTTTTCTTTTTCTCTCCCCACCCCCTCCATCTAAATGGCTCTCCACTTCATTCCTGTACGATGGCTTTTGCTGATGTGTTTCACCGTTGTCGTCGTCAACGCCGCTTTGCCGACGTCACCCGGTAACAACAACAACGTGAGCTGCTCGTCGGTTCGTTCGGCCTATCGCGCCAGAGGATTGCCCGACCGAGACGTCCCACAATCTCAGTTGCCTATCTCAGGTGAGAAAAATAGCTCTTATTAAAAACCATATTTCAAAAACACGGAAAATCTGTAAGCAACAGCCAACAGCTTTCATTTTCTCGTGTCGAAAAACGCCGATGATCGTGATTGATTCGGTGCCCGGTTATTTTTCAACTATTTAATTGACAATGGTTCCGTCTACACCTGGCGCGCCGTCAATCATAAAAAAAACAAGTCGCAGTGTATTATCTCTCCACCGTAATCAAGTGAAACCGTGCGGATCCTAAAAGTCGAAAACAAACCAGAAAAGGGAACCGGCTTTAGCGGGAATCAGGTGCTGGTTTTTTTTTTTCAAAGGAGAAAAAATAGCCTCTCTCTATCTGTCCATTGTTCGGGGTAGGAGGAGTCGCCACTATATGATTAGACCTTCAATACTTTTTACCCGTTTTTATTTTCTCTCTTCTTTACGAGCTGGTTATTTAATCTACCATCTTTTTTTTAATATTTTGACGAGAAGGGGGAGAGAGTCACGTTGCCGCCGATGAGAGAGAAAGAGTCTATTTGGTAACGGATGAATAAGTCTTTCCGTCCCCGTTATTACTCCTGTTTTGCGGTTGACGGGAAATGACTAAGGTTCCATTTAATTTATCGAACTTGGTCTCGGAGGAACCGAAGAAGACTGTAGTCTCATATATAGTAGGAGGGCTTTCTTTTTCATCAGAATCCATTTCAGTAAGGTTTCTAACCACCGGTTTCGGCTCATCGGAGACGAGAATCACCTGCCATCTTCTTTTCTTGTATTTTACTTCTCCTTGATTCGTCGTCGGGTCTTTTTATCGATCGATGGAAGAACTTGCATTGAAAGCTTCTCTTCATTTTCTCGCGTCCGTATTAACACGTGTTTAGAAAAGACTTGTCGGATGGTGCCGGAAGCCTTTCTGTCTATTGTATATCCTCTGCCTGCCGCCTCTCTTTTCATGGACTTGTCATATTTCGGGCACTGTGAAAAGGACGGCTGCTGCTGCTGGCCGAAATGAAATGTGACAGGGGCCCCATCCGGCTTCCATTGAGCCTATACAAGTCGTCTCCAGCAGCAGCACTAGTGAGATGCGGACCAGTAGTCTAGAGGGGGAGGCTGTTAATTGAAATCCGAGAAGTTTCCTCCTGAACGCCTCGTTGTGTCGGCACAACTGTGTCGAAATGTTTTCCGCTCCATTGAAATTTTGGGCTCCGCTGCCCGTGTCCAATTCCGGATTCGTCGACAATATTTTCTAAGGAATTTTTGCTTGTTCGTTCTTGTCGCCATTTCGCCACCTCTGCTCAGCCAAGAAGAATTAAATTCCTTGTTTTCTTATTATTTTGACAAAAGAAGGGGACAAAAAAAAATGAGGGGTGGGTAGTAGACAATCAATGTCATTCATTATCAAGTACTCCGAGTACTGGATATTTTCCTTGATTTTTTCAACTAAATCCCCCCTGCTGAGTCTGAAGCTTTTTATACCTTTTCTCTTAAGGGTCTCTGAAACAAAGCCCCTGTACAAGTGCTGCTTAACAACCTAGAGGTCATTTAAAGCTGAAAAAAGAAAGGAAGAAAGTAGCTACCTGGGGAAGTAGGGAATGAGCGTGTTCACCCCCTGCCAATTAGGCCGTCAGAATGTCATCACACAACTCCTCCTCTGCTCTACCCCAGTACATTTCCTTATATACCTTTGGGGAATCAGGGGTGAAATATTTGCAGCCCAAAGTCCATCTCTCTCTCTCCCGGCTCGGACACACAGCTGTTCAAATGTTTGACCCGTTTTTTAAAAACTTTTTTCCCCTCCGTTTACCGTATGTACACCTTGTATATTCCTCTTCTTCTTTGTACCTTTTGTGGTTTGAGGGGCTTCTGAATTTTCAACATTTTTTTCTCCCCTTCGTTTTTTTTTTGTTCCAACTCTCTTTGGTGTATTATTAAGTACGTGTCCGGGCATTAACCTACGAAGGAAAAAAAAAACTTTTACCTTTTTTTTTCTGTGTGCGGAAGGTGTACAAGTTGTACTCTCTTTCATCCAGAGTCATTTCGTTTAGGAAGTTTCCACTTAATGAAACAAAATGGTAGAAAGGAAGAACCACATGGAGAGAGTATTTTTATATTAGAAGGAAGAGGGGGGGCAAGCAATCATAAAAATTTCATGACATTGAAAAAATCGACGGGGGTTAATGAGCATTTTCCACTCCAATTTGGATGTCGGAATAATGTTAAGAAAAAAAAATCCACCATCTTGATTTCTTTTTTTCTGCAAGTCGAATATTGTATTCTTCTTGCCCCAGACTAATGAGCCTTTCAGCAAGAGGAGAAACACGTAGTGTCCGATTGGTAATGGCCGTCAAATCGGTTGGCAGCGTTTATTACAAATTGTCTGCATCGCATTAGCCAGTAATGCCAGAGGGTTTTGTAACGAGCCTTGTTTAAATATTCATAATGGAGGGGAGAGATTCATCGATAACCGGCCAGCCGTCTAAAACAAACACCTGAAATATAAACCTGCACTCTCTCTTTCGGACTCGGACGTCTCGAACCATTCCCCCTTGACTACCAGCGACCAATTGCGAGTTCAACCAAACCCAACCAAGAGTCCATTTCAATATGGATGAGGCTGCCGCTCGTTTTGTATTTAACAGTGTCTGTAGCCGCTCCGAATATCATGAATAATTAAGTGACCCGATCCTCTGTCGAAAAGGGAGAGAAACATTTGATCAATGATGGCGCCGACGCTTCGGCCTCTGAGATCACCTTTCCAGTCTCGTCGGTTCCTGCCTGGCCCAGACAAATGTTTTTTCAACGATCCACGCCAGTTCCAGGTGGCGAAATACGACTTGGGATGATCATTTCCTTGTCTCGAGTCCCGGTGTTTATTACAGTCGGAGACGACAGAATCCAGCGCGAAGCATCTTACTCATTGTGGTTATTTTTATAAATAGATACGTAGTAGGTACGCAGTCAGGAGAATTTCCCTTTGGGCCTTATTCTTTCCGTGTTTTCCTTTCTTTCTTTAACCCCGCGATTGCAGCTAGTAGTAGTCCAACCTAACGTGCTGTGAGCGCGTGGTTGTATTTCTGGAACGACTTCCGACAGAGCATCTGAACTTTGCGGGAGGAGAAGAAGAAGGCCCCGGGTTTGAGAAGTGTTTGGATCCCCATCGTGTCCGTCATGTCTGTCTACATTACACATACACGCAGACATCACAGACTCGGGCGACTCTTTGGGAACGTTCGAGTTGAAATGAGAGAGAGAGAGAGCTAAATATATATTCGTTTACTCTACAAAGACATTGATATGCCCTGTTTGATCGACCCCCGAGTCCATTTGGAATACGGAACGGATCCAGCAGCTGGTCAACCCGCGAGGGAAATTGCTCCGTGTCAACATTACTTTCTTTCTTTTCCTTTTCTCTTTTTTTTTTTCTCTTCTGCCTCTCCGTCTTCTTTAACGTTTTTATTTCGTTTCGGGGGGAGAGTTCGTGTGTCCGAAAATAGAAGACGGAAAAGGAATTTCTAAACGATGAAACATACCAACGCCCCGTTCGATCGTTTCCCTCGTCGCTCCATTTCCAGCTGCTGCCTCCACCGACGAGTTGTTCTTTATTAGCGACGATCTCTCTCTAGTAGATCGTTGGCTTTAATTGTGTTTTGATGTTATAAATTTCGGGGTGATTAAAATCGACCAAGAGTTTCACCGACCTGGTGCAATTTCTCGAGTTTTTATGGAATTGTTTGATTGTTGCGACGATTACCAACGGAAAACAGTTGCCTCGTGACGAAGGAATTTGTGGGTGAAATAACAGTAAACAAGAAGGCTGTGTTGTCTAGGCGTATTTTCTTTTAAGGGAAAACGAAAAAAGAAGAAGAAGATGGTTATCTGGAAGTTTTCTCTTCTTCATCTTTCTTGTCTACGTTGTGTGTGTGTGTGTGTTCAGCCCAAGGATTCCGTGTTTGTTTCTGTCCAGTCGTTTGTAACAGTCTTCCCAAAATGGAGGGGTGAGCCCGAAACTTCTTCTTCTTCTTACCCAACACCACCACCACTCTCTATATACCCCTCGGTGAATCACCCCGATGCATCCACAGAGGGTTCGAGTCTCCACCCTCGTTCTCTAATCAATAAGGCCGTGTGTGTGCGCGTCCAAAGCCTCTTTCTCGCTCCCCTTACCTTTTTAGACAAGAGAGGAGAAGGACTGCAGCAGCAGCAGCACTAGCAGTCTAGAATATATAAAGTTGGCTTTTCCATTTGATTTCTAGAGCCCGAGAAAAGTTTCCTCTGCCTGCAGCGCGCGTCCCCTCTGGAGGTTTTCCCACATAAGTCTATAGATCTTTTTCTCTCTCTCTCTCTCTCTTTCTCGGTCTGTAATCAAAAGGAGGGACAAGTATATATACACCTCCATTGCGGCAGCAGCCGCCACCCAATACGTCGACGGTTTCGGATTTCGTTCCGGAATGAAAATGCCTGGAATGTCGTTTTCAAGGGGGGGAATATAGTAGGTAGGCCCAAACCGAGACTAGCATCAACGTCCTTAGACCTCCGTCTCTTTCTCTATATACCGTATACATATATATTGTATCCTTTTTATGCATGGATATATATTCCGGAGCGCGTTCCTTCCTGACCCTTATTGGTCTCCAGGTTCCCACACGAAGTCAAAGAAATGTCTCTTTTCCCTCTTTAGCTCTACCCTGCTGCATCCTCATCTCTTCTAAGCTCCGAACCAGAAGAAGAAGAAACAACAAAACAATCATAAAAATAAAAAAAGGAATCCCACCATCCATCTCATCCGTGAACCCCCTACGCCAGCAGATGTGAACTGGAAAATATGTTCACCCTGTTTCGTCGCCCCCTCTCCCTGCTCGCCCGCTGTCAACTGTCGATTGTTTATTGTCTTTCAAGAGGGTGGCGGACGTTTTTTTCTAGGGGGTGCATTTCGCCTCTCTCTCCCCTTTGTGCCTGACGTTTTAATCGACTCGGACCCATTCCGCATCGATGTCATAAGACTTTACCGTACTACTCGGGGTCGGCATTTAGTGCGCGCACACAAACAGAGATTGCTAACGGTTCTCTCTCTCAAGTGATCCCTTTTTTTCCTTCTTTCTCCTTTTCTTCCCTTCTTGTTGTTTGGGGTTGACAAAGCAGGGGGGGAGGAGGTCACTTCCGATATGTCTGGCATGAGCCTGAATTTCCGGAAGTCATTATACAGCTGTGTGAGCGCACCGCTACAAAATCATCCCCCTTTTTCTTAGGCATCCCCAAGTTGCTGGAGAGGAGAAAAAAAAGACATGCTCAACCATAAAATGGCCCTGGACACTGATTTTTTTTTTTCTTCGCTCCTTGATTTTTTTCCGTTAAGTCGACGACGGTGGGTTTGGCTTTTCAATTGGATTACACGAAGCACCTTACGTAAGTAAGTTTTGTGGGTCGAAGGAAAATGTTGACCGATAGACCAGAAGAAAAAAGAAGTTTCCGATTCGTTATCCGATACTTTGGAAACGAAGAAGCCATGAAGATTGGCTTCATGCATTGTGCGTACAGTAGTTTTGTTTCCGTCTTGGCCCTCGGCTCCAATCAAACATAACATTGTAGCAGGAATAATCGATTCGTCTGGTCACGCCATGTAAGCGTCAAATATCCATTCCGGAAAGTAAGGATCGAATGCATATATGCATCGCCGGCACTGCGTGTTTGGACTATGTCTCACACATGCGGGCTGAGCCGGCCAATCGCATTATCCCAATGCGATGCGAATGTTGCGAACGCGGAATTATCGGCTTGGTTCCCTTGGCGCACAATAACAACAGCCGAGTCTCCAAATTCCATTCTCTCATTTCCCTCGTCTTTGATGGCCGTATACAGAAATGAAGGAGAGAAAAAGATGGAGGGGAGGGGCCCTTTCATTTTTCTTTTTTCGGGGCCTTTAATAGAAGGGCTTACTCCCGCCGGCCCTCTCTTATCACGCCGGTCCATATGGTTGTTAAGACCCTTGTTGGGGCTCCTCTTTGGCTCGTTCACTCTCCCGAGAGAGAGAGAGTCGATGCTACAACAGAAGAGGCGAAGGAGAAGAAAAGAAGGTTGTTGTTATTTTTGATTCAGGAGGAGTAACAGTACTTTTTGACGTCGGTGCGATAAGAGGATGGATTCTGTCTACGTGCGTATCGCACCGCAATGGCCGATCCTTGAGAGGGGATACCGATTGGCTTCGACACAAAACACCATAGTATCCTCGTTGTAGACGCCACCTAGTGTCGCATTTTCGGTGGGGAAAGGCAGACTAAACAACAAGGGGCACAGCAAAATGAACATCAACAAAAGATGTCGAACTGTTTCGGTCCTCGTTTCGTGTTTTGTCTACATGCCCCGTGTGAGAAAATAAGGTGTTTTGGGTGCAGGCGCTAATTAATCTCGTTATACACGCTGGTTTCCTCCCATTGTCTCTTTTGCCGCCTTTGTAAAAGAAAAAGAAAAAAAAAAGAATTTGTATTTTTTGAAAAGAAAGTCGGCGGCGGCGTTGGACGGCGCGCTGCGTCTTGTTTTCCGTTGTTTTTTTTTTGTGTTTTCCGTTGTGTAAATCATGTTTTTAAACGGAGCCCGAAAGGGGCCGAATAACTGAAAACGAGGAGAGAAAGCATTTATCTGACTCATTTGTCCTCTTTTTATTCTTCGTTTTGGCCATTTTGTTCATATAGGAAGTCATCAGTTGCGGTTTTGCGGATCGAGAGGCGCCGCCACTGCAGCCGGGTCATCGCCGACATGCTGTACCGAGGCCATGGAGAACCGGCTGAACGATGCCAGCCGCCAGCAGTACGAGCTAGTGGTGCGCAACGCCACTTCTTCTCTGTCGGCTACCTTCACCGCCCGCGCCAAGAAATTCGACGGTAATCATACTTTATTGACCGAACAAAAAATCATAAAATATAGAAAGAAGGAAGAAGACTCGGCGTGATGCGTCGGGGGTCCTCGTAACGCTGCCTGGTGGCGGGAATGCCAAACAATTCTCGCGTGACTCGTTTCGAGAAATGGATTTGACCGATGGCACAGTTTTCAGCTCCTCTGACTACTTCCCTTTTTTCCCCCCTCCGCATTGGAATCCGCGTCCGCGCGCGCTCACAGATGTTTATTTCATCATGGCCCGCTTGCATTTTGTAGCGACTAGTTCCTTGTCTTGTTTTTAATTGGCAAGAGGAATGCGTCTTATCTCTTTGAGCGCCCGGTGTCGATTCGTTTTTGCGGTTCTCTCCTTTTTTTATTTCTCTAATGTTCATCTTGTTGGCGGGTTTGGTCGTCTAGTGGGTTCTTTCTGTCAGATGAGGGATAAAATAAAAAAGAGGCCGGTCCGGCGACATTCCTTCGGGCGCCCTGACTTCATCCATCATCCGATGTTTAGATTTCCAAGGGTCATTCAATCACCTCGTAGTTAAAACAATGTCCATATTTAAATGATGTAGTCTTTTCTCTCGCTCTCTTGTTTTCGTGTTTCTTTCTCCAGTGGCCATTTCGGTAAACACTTAAGAGACCCGTTTTCCATATAGTTTTCCCTCCGTATATTCCTCTCTCTTTTTTTTAACGTCTCGTTTCAGTGATGCTCGTTGGGTGATTTTCTTTCTTTTTCCCGAATGCACTGCCAGCTGTATGCGTCGACATTTGGCTGTTTACACGACCGCAACGTTTTTGTTTTCCTTTTGGTCAATAGTTACCATCTCCCAGTTAAAATATTGACTCTGGTACTTTTGACAATTCCTTAACGTTTGTCTCTCTCCAGATAAGATAGTTTTACATTTAACGCATTTAAATGAATATAACAGGTGTTTCCTTCAGACAGAGGGGGGGATAAGTCCTTAACGTATCGGTGAGAGGGAGTATAAGGTGGATGGAACATCATTTCTCTCAGATTTGAAATATGTTGTGAGTCACACGAGGGCTCTCTTTGGGCGTGTCTCTCTTCGGTCGGGTCGCTCAATCTCTAGGAGCATCTTCTGTGGTATTTTCTAATGCCGCTTCCATGTTTTCCCTACACATACGTTAGGCGGACCGCCGATGCTGGCCTTCTCTCTGCTTTCGTGATGCCTATACATGGACATGACGAGGCCGTGTGATCGGCTTCATGAGTTGGCTGCTGTTGTTGTTGCCTTCTCTCCTCTCTTTTTTTCAGCAACGTTTGTCGTCTAGGTCGAATCTCCCGTCTTTTTATGTTTCAGCTCGTAATCAGAAAAAAACGGATTTCGCTTTAGCGAGCGACATATCCATCTTTTCCGACTCTTTCTCCTTCTTTCTCGGGTGTTTTTATAGGTACTATACGGTTCAATTTCGAGCCATAAACGTCTGTAGGAATGTGTTGTTCCTCTCTGATGTGATTATGCTAATTTATGGAGTCGGACGGAGCCTTAATGGCTTTTTACGTAGAGTTGATTGATTCTCGCCGAAGATAAACGAATGGGAAGTGTAGTTCTTGATTCTCCTCTTCTGGGGGACGTTGTCGAACCCGGAGTTGCTTCTTCTTCTTGGTACACGAAGAGAGAAACATCATCAAGATCCAAAAGATGCCAAGATGGCGGCTCTTTCTTTTGGCTTTTTTTTTCGTGTGTGTGTTGGCTCCGTCGAGCCCCAGATTGATGTCACGTGACACGTGTTTATTTCCCAACATTTTTCTCTTCCCCCCTCTCTCTCTAACGTTCCCGCTCGCTTCAAAGGAGTGTCGGACTCTCTCCTCTTTTTTCTTCCCCCATCTCTTTACAGGCGCGCGCACTCCGGGACTGGGCCGTGTGTATGTATACATTTCCCGCGACGATTTAAATATTTATGTTACACCGCAGTCGGCTTCTTCCTGTGTGTCGTTGATCTGCAGTTTCTAGTTGTTGTTTCTCTCTCTTATTTTTTAAAAAATATGTATATTTATTTTCTTGTAAATAAGAGAGAGAGAGAGAGAAAAACTGCTCAGTCTGTTATGGTACCGATAGAAAGCGTCATCGGAGCGACGATCGGCGCCTACAGCGTCTTGTGCCCCGTTTGTTGTTTTCACGTTGCCTCGGGAATAGCTCGGAATTGTACAGGCATCCTCTACTCTAAAGCCCAAGCGGATTATCACAATTCGGTGTACTTAAGCTTTTGGAGGAGAAGAGAGTTTGAGATTCGGAGAAGATTTGAGGGAAACGATTTCACTAGAAACGACTTTGCCTCCGTTCTCTGCGTCTCCAAATCCCAGAAACGTCCAAAAGGGACTGCGCCAGAGCTAAAGGATACAGGATGCAGCAATGTTGCTCCTGCTCCTGCTGCTGTCATGTCTTGTTCCCGCGTGAATACACACTCGCTACCGTCCTCCCAAAACTCCCCCTTTGTTCTCGTAATCCGTTTTGAAATTGAGAGGGGAATTTAAGCTTTCTGACAGCTCATCAATGATGATGCTGACAAATGATCTCCACCATCTATTTGTATTGGAGATGATGTATCCTATGAATAGTCAATGGCTTGAAGTTGATGGAAGACTCTTGATGCCAACTTACTAACGTTGTATTTCCTTATTTATTTATTTATTTACTTATTTCCATCCCGTCTAGAATTCTTCCGTGAACTGCTGGAAAACTCCAAGCGCGACTTCCACGACATGTTCAAACGGACTTATGGCATCCTCTACGAGCAGAACAGCGAGGTCTTTACCGATCTCTTCCGCGATCTCGAGGACTACTACGCTCGAGGCAAACTCGACCTAGAAGAAGCTATGGATCACTTCTTCACAGCCCTGTACCAGCGCATGTTTACCGTTCTGAACGCCCAATTCCGATTTGACGACAAGTAAACTACTCGGCTACTTTACATAAACTCGGGATATTCACCGACAGCATGACAATGTTCTTAAAACCCTTTTTTTGTTGTTTTTGCCGTCTCTTTCCCGTCTGTTAGGTATTTGATCTGCGTCAACACGCACATGAAGGAATTGAAGCCATTCGGCGACGTCCCTAAAAAGTTGTCGGTTCAGGTGAAACGCTCGTTCGTTGCTACCAGGACATTCACGCAAGCGCTCAATGTCGGACGCGACGTCATCGCCAAAATGCAATCGGTACAGTATATAATGCTAGTTAAACCGGATTTACATTTCACACTGGTCTAATCGATTTTCTCGCAACTCAAAAGCTGGAAGGTAGCGCCGACTGTATGCGTGCCGTGATGCGTATGTCCATGTGCCCGCTCTGTCAAGGACTCGGCGAGGTCAAACCGTGCGGCCACTACTGCCTCAACGTCTTTAAAGGATGTCTGGCGTATCACGCAGATCTCGGAGTCGAATGGGACAACTATGTCGGTACGTTCCGTCTCTCCCCCCCCCCCTCCTCCAGCCGTCGTTGTCGACTTCTCTATTTATTTATATCTATCTAACGAGATTCATCATTTTTGACAATCCAGATGCCCTGATGAAAGTGGCAGATCGACTCTTGGGACCTTTCAACATTGAATTGGTTGTCGACCCGATTGACATCAAAATTTCAGACGCCATCATGAACTTCCAGGAAAACGGTTACGAAATTTCCCAAAAGGTATGAAAACCCACAACGCGGTTTTTTTTTTGTCTTCTTCTTCTTCTTGTGTGCGCCCTAGTCTCCCCCCAAATCATCCCCTCGAATCATGTGCCTTGTTGTGGGAGTTTGCGGGTCACTGCCAAGTTTTTCTTTCGGCATGACTCGGCGTTTCACAATTGTCTGTGGCTTTTCTCGCCGTTGAGGATCAAAAGGACAGAAAAGAAGAAAGAAAGAAAGAAAAAAAGCATTGGAAAAGATTGAAAAGTCACGTCAGCTGCCATTAAGCGACATTGTGGTGTTGATGACGGGCAAAAGTGGCCTCGTGCTTGTTGTCGTGTAATTCCGCCCGTTAGTGTTGCGCCTTGTATCAAGTTCTGCCAGATGGATATTGTGTTCTAATTTTTGTTCTTTTTCAACCAAACAAAAACTTAATTTATTCCTTTTTGTTTCGTTTTTCCTAGGTGTTTAAGGGATGCGGACAGCCACGGCTCGGCAAACGTAGTGCACCCTCGTCAGAGATCAATTTCGAAAGCGTGAAATTCGATCGGGCTGGCAGTGGTGGCACTGGCGGCGCCAGCGCTCGGCCGACCACGGCAGCTGGCACGTCACTCGATCGCCTCGTTCGTGACATTAAACAGAAGGTGTGCTCGCTGTTTCTTTTTTTTTTTCTCCCCCCTCTCTCCTGTTCATCCTCCTCTTTAGATCCTCCCCTCGTTTTTTTCTTCTTCTTTTTCTTTTAAGTGCCACATCAGACAAACTTTGGCGACATCTCTCGATCGGTCCAGTCAACCGGACTTTGAAGAGGGTTCGTCGCTCTCGGCTGTTGCACGTCCTAGAGATTTTAACCGATAAGAATAGTCTTTGTCAGATGACTCTTGTAGCTTCTCGGCATTTCAATGTCCCCCCTGTCTGCTCCTCCTTTTCTGGATTTACATATTGTATTAAAAGTTTTCCTTGTTTTCTATTTCGGCCGTGCGCGCGTGCGTTTGTGTCGCAGGTTAAAGCCAGCCGCGGTTATTGGTCCAAACTGCCAACGTCTGTCTGCGCTCACGAGAAACTCGCTCCGTTGGCAGGCAGTGCCGAAGGAGATTGCTGGAACGGCAAAGAACGAGCTCGGTATGGCTTTGTTTTACCATTCTGAATGTTTGTCGATTTATCGTATCTTAACGGTTTGTTTTTCGGATTAGATATGCTGCCGCCTTGATGGCTGACGGTGTGGCGGCTCAGGCCAGTAATCCCGAGGTGACGCTGGATGCCAGCCGGCCCAATACTCTGGTCAATGATCAAATTTTCACGCTGCGACTCATCACCAACAAGCTCGAGAATGCCTACAATGGAATGGACGTTGAATGGGATGGTAATAACCTGGATAGAAAAAGCCGCCGATCAAACAACATTCCCAGGGTCTTCTTTTCACAACAATAATTTTTTTTTTCTTTTTTCATTAAGTAGATTCCTCCTCGAACGGGAGCGGAAGTGGAAGTGGTTCGGGAGACGGTGCCGACTCGATGGAGGAAGATGACGACGAGGATCGCGAGCGAGGAAGACATCCCAGCGGGCACAATAACGCCAACCGCGGAAGCAGTTCTTCTACGGGAATCGATTCCAACCGACAGCAACCGAATAACAAACCGAGTCCGTACGACGGCATTCCGCGGAACAGTGTAGGCAATTCCGACGATGACGACGACGACGATATTGAATTCACGCCCGGTGGGGGTGCTGCGCCTCCCAAATCGGAGAACAAGGTCCCGACAGCTTCGTCCGCTCCGCCGGCTGACAGCACTCAACAACCGCTGAGCCCCAACAAAGCACTGACGAGCTATCTCGTGCCTATCGTCGTCATGTGGCTAGGCAACATGTTCTAATTGTCATTTTCTATCAAGTTCCGCATGTTAGTGACACTATGCGCGTCACTCGCCCCCCTTTTTGCGAGCCAAAGCCACAGGTATACATTTATAAATATATAAATATAAGGTTCAAGGCGTTCAGCCGCCTTGGAGACAGCGAAGCGAAGGAAACTCTGGGCTACTTCACGGGCACCATTGACTACTTGTACATTGTTGATTCGTGTTTCCACAGACCCAACGTAGGTATCCAACAATCCCCCCATAGTTTATTTAATAACCGCCATGCATCGTAGTAGTGTAATGATTATTAGTATCACGATCACGAAAAATCAGCTTATTTCATCCCTCCCATTATGTACCCCCCCCCTCTCTCTCCCCCAGGACGGCACCACACTGTGGCAGAGTTATTTAATGAAATTCGGAATGACGTAGAAAATTCTGTTAAAAAGACGAGGAAAAACGGCGCCTAGTTCTCTAGTCACGGCCAAATGAGACAAGGAAGGTGAGAGATAACAGAAGGAATCGAGAGCTTGGCAAATTGCAAGCCACATGCCACCGTAATAATGGAAACTTCTTTTTTTTTCGCCTCTTGCTTCTCTGTGTGTCTTCTTTGGAGCCGCAGCGAGCGAGGCGGCGTGTGAAAAGAAGATTTTTCACCAAGTATATACTATTCGGTTGACGATCGCCATCTGTTGCGGGTTTATTGCGCACACAGAAAGAGAAGATGCTTACCGCCCCTGACTTTTTTTTTTGGAAACTGAAAAAGTTTTTTCTTTCAATCCTCCCCCTTTTTACTCCTTTTAAACAAAATGAAATAAAAAAAAATTTATGTTTGTACTTGTATATAAGCGAGTCGGGATGAATCGTCTCAAAGTGCACCGCTGTCGTGTCAGTGTCATTATTATGAACTTGTTTAAACAAAAAAAAAAAAATAATAAGTTCCATCATGTGATGTCATGTTTCACTCCACTCTCAATAACCACAATGTCGTGCGGTTTTTACATCAATTTTTTTTTTAAATAAAGGCGTGCCAATTTATTATTTCACACGAGTCTTGTACTATATAAACACTTTACCCTATTCCCTGCGTCCCACTTTACATTATTCCGCTCTTCACATGCATTTCATGTCACATATTTGGAAGGAAAAACAAACACGTAACTTTGAAGACAATTTTCTTGGCAGATTGTGAATAAATAATTTCAACGACATGTGAGAAAAGCCCGTATCGTCGGTCTAAATTTCACGAATCAAAAACACAAATTTTCGCTGTTAAACATTTTAAAATAGGGAATGATTCTAAATAACTAATTTGTAAAAAGGAATGTTCAGCGCCTCAGGACGGACTGCATTGATGGCAGGCCGAGACGTCTAAGGGCTTCATCAACGTCTGGCATGGAAATATCTTGGCTGCTGGTGCCGGACGAGTTACTCGATTTGAGCACAGAAACGGTGCTGCTGGAACTGCATAATTCTGACCGGGCCGCCGAGGCTTTTTCCCAATCTCGTACCGATGCCGGTTGACTACTGTTGCCCGAGGAAGACGATGACAGGGAGAGCTCGACACTGAACGATGAACGATCTCCAGGGAAGCCACTTACACGTTGCCTGGAGACACCAGATCTATCCGTGGATGTGGCCGATAAAGTCAACGACATGAAAGAGGATTCGGTTGACGACTCTTGCCATGGAGGAGTCTGCTGAGGGCTGCGTCGTTCTTCTGCCATAACGCGCAAGCGTTGGTTATACGCTTGGTAAACGTCGTTATACACATCCAACAATGGTCCTAGAGTGAAGAGTCCATTTGAATCCCATTTTCCAGCATCCGATCTTCGATAAGCGGAAGCTTCTGCTCCCAGGGGCAACGACGATGAGTTCGAGACTTTCGAGTTCGATGACGATTGTTCCGCGGCAGGCGAGTCGTAGGCGGAAGATGAAGAGTCCGTCCTTCTAGACCATTCTCCTCCTTCCGGTGTTGTAGGTGCAACACGGCAAGGTCGAATCGATCCTGGCATGGGTTTCGGTGTAGATGTTGAACTGCTAGTAACAGTTGAACTGCTAACACTGAGCTCTCTGACTTCTTGCCTCTTCATTTCCAGCAACTTTTGAACATAATGTTTGAGGAATTGTTTTCGTTCATCTTCCATTTGTTGATTCCGTTCCGTATGTTTGGTGCTGGTATCGGCTAATGGAGTTGATATGGCGCTAGATTCTGGCAAAGGCGCAGATTTTCGGAGAATTCCAGGGCGTTTGATGGGTTTGTTGGGTTCTAAAATAGTGTCGAGCTGTCCGCGTTCTTTACGAATGGCATTCAAAGCGTTGGCGAGCTGTTTTCGACGTTGGGAATCAGAAGAAGAATCTGACCTCTCGGTCACGTCAAAACGGATTTCGACATCTTCGTCACTAAAGACAACGACGCCATCTGACACTGATGAAGTGGAAGTTGAGGTTGAACCAGATTTGGTTGGGACTTCTCGAACAACATTCGTCTGATCGCATTCGATCAAACGCTGTTGCTCCTCTTTTAACTCCTTCAATAACTTCCCGAGTTCGTTTAACTGACGAGAATCTCTTTCACTTAGATGTGGTGGAGGGATAGTTGGCTGTGACGAACGACCATCTCTAACTGGAACATCTTCTTCATCTGATGATGAAACCTCTATACAAGGTATTATCTGTTGAGCTGTTGATTGATATTCATTTTTAGCCTCTTTCTGGACTTCACTAGAAAATACAGTCATGGAGGCAGGAGGTGAGGCAGCTCGAGATGTCGAGAGGGAAGATTGTTCCGTGGTAACTGTACTCTCTATATCCCAATTATTATCAGGTTCCTTTTCCAATTTGTCCAACTGTTCAAGCAGTCGCAAATAATTACTATGGCTTTTTTCTTTCACTAAAGCTTCTCTTCCTCTCATCATGATCTTTTTATTGTTTTCAATTTTTTTCTCTTCCATTTTCCTGGTCAATTCCATGTTTTCAAGTTCAGAAAGTATTGCTGCTTTTCTTGCATCCTAAACATAATTTAAAAATTACTATTTAGTCACACATTCAATTGAAATATTAATCTCTTACCTTAGGGCTTTTGACAACTTCTACCACCTTGTCTTTAATCACATATTCTGTCTGAAACAGTGTTGATTTGTCAAACCGGATGACTTTAGGTGGATCTTCTTTGACAGTTTCTTGCACAACCTTAACAGGAGGCAAAGAAGCAATGTAAGCAGATCTAACAGCTTCAGTGTCAAGAGCTTGCTTTCTGAGCAAAAGTTTCTTGTTTTGTTCAGCACAAGTCTGTTGTTTTTGGATTTTTAGTTCCTTAAGAGCATCTTTCCCCAGATGTGCAGCTTTCTTTCTGTTTTGCAAAAGTTCTTGTTGACGAGCACCTTCATAATTTTCCTCATTCTCCTGGTCGGCTTTGGCATGAGCACCTCCAAACTTTGTCAAGCAGGTTAAAACTTCTTCTTCCATTTCTTGAATCATGGCTTCTTTTGCTGAAACAAGTTTTGCTTTGAGTTCAACTTCCATGCTTTGGATCACATTCTCCTTCTTTCCATCTCTAGCATCTCTTAAATTCTTTGCAAACTGTGAAGACTGTTCACGTACCTGGACATTAATTATGAGAAAATATTTTAGACTTTTATCAAATAAGTAATTTGTTGTATATCCAAACCTACCTGATTTAAACGTTTCAGCCGAAGTTCACGAAAACGAGCCTTTACTTTGTCGTCAATCTCATGACTTGCTAATCGAACGGCCGGTATCATTTTAGTAGAAAATCTTGCACACAATACGATTTAAAATGTAAAATTGTAAAATTACTGAGATAACATTGCTTTAATCACTGAGTAAGCAGGTTTTGCAAGCATAAACATTCGTTCTCTGGCCTATGCCAACGATTTTTCAAAATTTTGATATTGCAACGAGTAGAATCCCTAAACACACTCAATAAATTTAGCATCGGCTTTAAATAAAAAAACTAGTTTAAATTACAAAATAGTAATAAAATATTCTTTATTTAGAAATTTTTTACTTAAAAAGGGTTGTATAAGAAATAGTTAAACTGATATTACCATAAATATTTTACTAAAACACTTGTTCGTTTGCATCACACGTCATCGTCGAGTTCACGTCACTTTACATTTAGGAAACGCAACTTATTCAAACTTGACATTTTGTTTTTCCATTAAAAAACATCTTGCTTTAAACTGAAAATTAATAGGGTAATTAGAATATTTCACTTTCAATCATGAATTCAAAACAATCAATTGTCTAAACCTAGTTTAAGTCATAAAATGGACTTGTAAAAGTACAAGTTTGTGTTTGTTGTAAACTTGAAATTATTGACCTTTACTATTCGTTTGATAGGCAAAATGCGCCAACTGAAGGGTAAAACGAAAGAATCGGCTCGCGAGAGACGTCAGAGGAGACAAGAATTTCTCACCAACAAAGACAAGCTGCTAAGTGTGGCTCTTCCTGCGTTTGCAGGCTTCTGGCTCCTTGTCTTTGTCTTCATTTATTTTAGTGTTCAGCCAAAGATCACAGATTCTTCCACTCTGTGAACTTCATTCAATGCTTATACTTAAATATTTGCTGATGAGTTATAAGCACAAATCAATTGTCTGATTACTTGCATTCCAAATATTATCGTTATGGGGGTGAAGACTGAAAAGACACTTTAAAAATGGAACTTCACATTCTGCTCTTTATAAAATAAAACTGTGTTATATGAATTGTGGATCATCATAATTATGCCATTCCTACAAGTCATTTTGCTTAATTTACTCAATAATGATTTTACATGTTATTATATGGTATCACTTGATTTATAGGCGACATTTACTTTGTTGAAAACAGTAGAGTTATTTGTACTGTTGGGTATCATTGTATTGTTTATTTGATAGTAATACCTGCTTAGATTCAATTTATAGGTTTGTTCAATGTTCACGCTAATAATGTTTACGCCAAAACTCTCTGCTCTGCCACCGCCGAAACACGCCAAACATTTAATCTAATAGTTATTTATTTACTTTTTCAAGTGCACCTCTCGTGGCATTTATTCAGTTATGAGCTTACGAGTTCAACAAAATCGTGTAATGTTCAGTGGTAAAGAAAATTAACACGCTTGAGCTATTCCATTGAGCTAGGCCACACCTCCAATACCGTAGCTCAGTTGCATCTTGTATAATCTTGTAGCTTAATCGCACTTGATACCGGTATCAAAAACAAGATGTAAAGTACGGTTCGTACAATGTAGATTGTTGTCCCGTCGTATTAATATACAGCGACGGGTGAAAGTTTTCTGACGAGATTTAAAAAAGTGTGCGCTTTTATTTTATGCCCATTCATAGTTACACTGAAAAAATGTAACCCCTTTCAAATGGGTAAGCCAAGGCCCTTACCCATGGGACCCCTTACTCATGGGACCCTTACCTTATGGGGCCCTTACCCATTTGAAAGGGGTAAGCGGTTAAATTTTTTCAGTGTAACTATGAAAGGGCATAAAATAAAAGCGCACACTTTTTTAATCCCGTCAGGAAACTTTTACCCGTCGCTGTAGATCACTTAATCACTCTACACCGTCGTCTATCTCAAAAATTTTTCCTTTTAAAATGGAAATTGATTAGACTTCGACTGCATAAATATCTTAAATCCGTAATTTTCTTATGTTTGAAATTTAACTTGTAACATAATTTCCGTAAAGAACGCTACGGTACTTATTGTGTTGATATTTTTTACATCTTAAACAAACCGTGCAAGTCCAATAACATTATGCCCGTTTCGTTTACTTAACGAAAGTTTCCCATTCAGCTAACTAACACTTCACTTTATCTTAGTTTATAAGATAAGGATCGTTGGCTTAATAAATGATACTCATCCGAGAGCCAAATTATATTTCTTGATCGTCTCTGGGCTGAACCACACAGCAATAGCAGAACTCCATGATTTCCGAAATAGGTAATTTAAATACAACCGTTAAGATTCCATTATAAATGTATTAGCGTTTTGTATAGTGCCTTATTGGTAGCATAAGAAATTTTCTATCGATATTTTGTGGTTCATAGTAAATTGGCATGTACATCCGTGTTTTGGGGATGAACAGAAAAATCCATCAGAAATAACTGATTACGCTTTTGATACCACCGGTCAGCTACTTGCATGTGCTTTCGGAGATCACCGAGTATTGGTATTCAATAATGAGAAAGCAGAAAGCCTTTCATCCATTGAAAAATGGAGTAGACACTTGTACAAAGTATCAAGCACAGGGGAAATTCTCTTAGTCGACTGGAAGGTAGGCAACATAAAAATTGTTCCAAACAAAAACCGAATGCATGAGTACATCTGATCCGCATCTACATACATCTGATGATCTGATCTCTTTGCCATCAGGCGGATGGAACCTTATTAGCGGCGGGAGACTTCAAGGATCTATTTTACGTTTTCTCAGCCAGTGATGGTAGTTTAGTCTCCTTCACAAAGGTTTCCAGCAAGTTAACGAAGATTCAGTGGAACAATAAAGGATTACTTAATCTCTTACTCACCTCCAGTGATGATGGCGTAACGAATGCATATACTTTATGAAAAATTCAATAATATATTGCAAGAGTCATAAGCTATAATTATGGAATTAGACGGTAACGGTGTGGAACTCATCTGAGCGGACGCCCTGGGTCGTACAAAAATACGCACTTCACACATCCACTGTGCGCGACATCCAATGGCTAACAAAAGAGACTTTTGCCTCATGCTCTTTCGATGGTAGCATACACATCTGTCGTATAACCCAGGAAGAAGCAATATACTCTTTTTTTAACGAGGTAAAATATATAATTTAATAAATCGTGTATTTATTTGTAATACTCTAATTCTAACTAGAACGCGATTATATCGATTAAATTCAATACAAAATATGATTACTTAGCTTTCTGTTCCTACGACAAGAACGTCAAGGTAATGGTCTTGCTGCATTTCTTCATACGGTACTTTATTTAGAATGTTTTCTTAACGATTCGTTATCACTTATCACTCACTTATCACTAGCTATGGTCACTGAAAGAAGACAGCTGTATTCGAGAATGGGAAGGGCACACTCAGGGAATTTACTCCATTTCTTGGAACGAAAGTGATGATTTTAGTTTCCTCGCAAGGTATAATGTTCCAAATTTTGAAATGAACTGTGGACTAATTATAGCGTTAAATCTTGAACAGTGGAGGAGATGATCGAACTCTTCGAATATGGAACATTAACAGCAGTTTGAGCCATAAAGTTTTGCGCGATCACTGCAGCCTTGTTTCTGCAGTCTCTTTCTCTCCTAATGGGCGATACCTAGCTTCAGCTGATATCGATGGAGTCGTTATTGTTTGGTCAACGAAGGCAAAAATCCTATGAAATTTACTAAATTTTTTTAAGTTTGTTAATAACAAAATTTTGTCTTTCCAGACATGGGAGCGCATGATCAGGCGACAGTGCCCAGGCACCATTCTCGATGCCAAGAGCCTTCAATGGAGTCCCCAATCAAATAGACTAGTTGTCGCTAATCAGAGTTCTCAGGTATTTTTAAGGACACTATATTGTTTAGCACAAGAGAAAAAAAAGCTATTCAACATTCACTATTACAGATTTGTGAATTTATATGGACTTGCGCCACAAAGAGATGTAGTGACGATATTCGCCCGGACCACTAAAACTTGTTACGAAACCATTAGTTAATATATAGAAAATTTGAAATATATGGACGCGCGGGAAATATGACTTTTTATCATCACTTGGTTAATGCGTTTTATCCAAAAACGTTGAAACTGCAATATTATATATTTTTTAAAGCTTAAATTCCCCAAAGTAAACAAACGAAGACCTCAGTAGTGGTATGATATGATATGGTAGGAAAGCAGATCTGTTAGCGCGCAGCGAAAGGACTTCGTTCTTTGGAGGGAAAGGCTGTCCAAATCGCCAAAGGCTAAGGTTGGTTTTACATAAGTGAAAGGTCGTCCTAACCAGCAAATGGGGCGAGTCGACGAGCTAATTCTACTACTGGAAAGTTGTTCTACTTATGAATATGTAGTCTACACGAAGATTCGTTGACTGATCAGACGTACTCATTTCTATCGTCTTTTGTCATCACCAGAGTGTTGAAGTTTATTTAGTAAGTGAAAAAGTGAAAAACAAAATGACTACGGTGCAAGTAAAGAAGGAATCCGCCAAATTTTGGTACCGAAGACAAAATATTTACGTCAGTATCTTGTGTATATCTTCAGCAATCATTGCTGCTGCCGTCATCTCCGTCGTGTTGTTTAAGGAAAAACCCATTAGTAGGTCATCGTAAGTTACATTTTCTAAAAACTTGGATATTTTCCTAGACTTTGTTGATGCTCAGATACAATCAAACTCTTAATTTGGATCCACAGAAATAAAGAAATAACGATTGAGCTTCCTTCCGTGTCGCAACAAAGTCTTCAAGTTCTCTACGATCAACAATTAAAAGTTGATTTAAAAAAAGAAGTGGCTGGCACGGTGAACGACTTGGTCGCTGCTGTAATCAAAACTACTCACGGACAATTATCATATGTCAAAAATGTTCTTGGTAGTCAAAATATTACTTTTGCAATCACTCAATGACACATTGCCAAAGTAAGTTAAATTGAACAAAGCTGCGTGTGCGTGACTGCGTCGTTTATATTTTATTTAATTATTTCAAAATTTTTAGATCTACTACTCATCCGCGTGAATAAAGAACGACAATGCTGAATTAGTTTCCGTACGTACTACAGAGCTTTAAACTAGTGGTCGTGGCGCGCTTGTCAAAGGAGAAATAAAAATTTTAATTTTCGTACGAAATACAAAAAAATTATACATCCTATAGGCAAGCACGTAAGCACGTCAGGTTAGCTCTCGTACCAACTACTTTATTTGTTCCCTTTCAAAATGTAAAATGGTGTGTATCTACTTTCATTATGTGGAATTAAATCGTGACCTTGCCCCTGTGCATCATTAACTTTCATGAGATACAAATCCGTATTTTTATCCTCTTTTCCTCAACTTATGTTCAGAAACATGTTTGAGCATTTTACCTGCACGAGAGCACGACACGACGCGGTGCATATACTCGTGCCCATCAAAAACTCCACTTCCTGTTGACATTTTTTTGTAAAGAAAAGGGAAGCAGTTTTCTATGGTACTTGACAAAATCACTAACTCAAAATCTTTGTTTTTCAAGTATCAAAATCGAAGTTTTGCCATGCACTGACAGAGTCAGTAAAAATTCAAAAGTTATGAGTGAAAGCACAGACGAGAAAGCTTAAGCTATATAAACACATCACTTATGTTAAACCGCGGACATTCATACAAGGATGAAGTTATTTTTGAATGAAATGCATTACAAATTCACACATATAGTAATATGATCTATCTCGTCGGAATCGAAGTATTTTTCACAGAAGATTGTACCGAATCCGCACCGAATTTCCACTTCGAAGACGTAGCGAAATACTGGATGAAGAAAGGAGCTTGGAAACGTGCGTGACACGATCGAGTTACTACCTGTTTTTAGCGATACGTATTAGGATGTGGTGTGCGAATTTAAATAAAAGAAAAATGATAGTCACGTCAGGAAACCACCTTTCACTTTTCAATTCAGATTCATAACGGACGCACTATTTTCTATCCACCAAACAAACAAAGTTAATGCGTACCAGCAAAATATTCATTATTAGAAAACACTACTTCCATTAGTACATAAATTTTGCATAAAACTAAAACGTTACACACTGTGTCTACTAAAATTCAACAAGTAACAGCTACGATCGCAGCACCGGGAACGAACGTCAAAGCAAAGCCACATTTTTCTTTAAGTTTTCGTTTTTTGATAATAAAGCATCGTTGGCTAAAACAGTTTTAACGCAGCACTTGTTAGGTATAATTAACATCCTTCACGAGAAATTCGCTGATATTCGTTCAGGTAGAAATACACATCAAAATGTTATAACACCAGGCGGACGGATATTGACGTAATAAGTAACGGTGCTAGGGCCAGGGCACGACAACGTTCGACAGTAGAATCGCTTTTTCTTCAGTCTGTTCTATGCTGGCATAGAGTTGAGTTGCTAGGGTCCTATACTAGTAGGCTTTTTAATTTTTACCATACGTATTATAGGCTATACGTCAGTATGCTTAAATCTGGTCGCTATCTCCAGCCGGAGCGTAATCGGCGCTATGCGGATTTCTGGAGCCAGCGAAGCAACCAGTGCTGGGCCGCTCTCTTAGTGATTATTATTTCCACTATGGCTACAGTAGGTGTCCTTTACCTCATCATCAATGGAATCAAGAGTAAAGCCACTTACACAGGGTATGTTGAAAAACTAATAAATGCCTGAAGCGTAAATAGCCGCTATGATAAGATAGAGAAGTTGTCGATATTCGCTCAACTATTTATTTTAACTTTTCTCAGGATTCCATCGAAAATGATTTGAATAGCATATATATTCTAAAAGGAATTTTCGAAAAACATTATTTTTTTGCCTACATGAAACTAAATTTTGTCGCGCAGTTTTCTTGAATTTCTCCATTGATCCTCCGATCATATCTTTGTTGAGTCGCCTTAGTTTTCCCTCTGATAAAATCTAGTATTTCTAGCCATTTTCGGATTCGGAGTTATCTGTCAGCGTTTGTCGCATTATAAGCCAACCGGATTTCCGATTTTCCGGTACTTTCTAACGGAAACAGCATTCAAATGCTTATGACTTTATCCTTTTATTGCTTTAAACAGTGGATTCGTGTCCAGTATAAAGGGTTGTTTACAGATCCTAAAATGGTCGAAGCGTGATTGCCATACATAGTATGTACTAGATATCAATACTACATTGTCGTAATTTTTCATCACTAGAGATATGTTGCTGCGCGTTTTTCCAAAATCGGAGCGTGACAAAATTTTCCTGCAGAAGTTTGATACCCTCAATATCGATGCACAAGTCTGGGGATTACCGGTTAACCATGACGTACCAGTTTATATCTATGCACAGGCCGGTTCTATGCATCGGCTCGAGAAAACGCTCATTGGACGTAACTTGACCTATAACATTCTCATTCAAAATATGCAAAAGTAATTATCGGCTGCAACTACATTGATTTTATATTTCTAATTACATTTTTTTTTTCAATTTATTGCGCCTGATCTGTACTCAATCATGTATATAACATTTACTTTGAAGATTGATCGACCGAGAAGAACGCACAGTTGTTGAACGGCAGTCTCACCGATCTTCAGAAAGCTTTGATTTCGAAAACTATCATCCATACGAAGAAGTATAAGGCTTATTTAGGAAACTTGATAAAAAGCATCATCTTAACGAATATAATTTGGTTAGATTATTGTATGGCTGGAAGAGTTATCAAACACAAGCCGTTTGGTTAATATAAGCAGTATGGGGAAATCTCATGAAAAACATAGTCTGTTGCTAGTAACAATTAGTAATAGCAATGGTGAGAACTCTGACAACTTCCATCAGCATTCACACGGGGATGAAAACAACTTGGAATCTGACCTGCAATCGCACTCTCAAAATGACAAACCTGTTATATATATCAACTGTGGGATTCATGCGAGAGAATGGGTCGCCATCTCTTCTTGTCTTTGGATGATCAATGAGGTACAGCTGTACCTATGTTTATCAAATTTTGAAATACGTAATATGTAGCTAAGCACCGCCATCAAAGAAACAGATTTAACAGATGTATCCGTTATAACGTTACACCTTTAGCACTTCCTCAAAATACGAGACACACAGAAATTGACAATTTGCCGTATATTAACTAGCTCGCTAATGGTAATCCCGCTGACACATCACATCTGTTGGACACTTATGATTTTTGGTTCGTCCCTATAGCAAACCCCGATGGCTATATATATTCTTGGACAACAGTAAGCTAACCTTTGGCGAATCGCCTTGAATTTAAAGAAGTTGAATTTAAAGAAATAATTGGTATTCATAAGGATCGACTATGGCGCAAGAATCGTAAACCTGGCTATAGATGTTATGGAGTGGATTTGAACCGAAATTTTGATGTTGGATTCAACAGCACATCTAGAATTAGCTGGTGTGATCAGCAACTTTTGATTATTTTAAGGAATTTTAATAAAACATTATATAACCACTATTGAAAATCACAGCTCGAGTGGGTATGGCGGATTAGAACCCGATTCGGAAGAAGAAACAAAGGCGATGATTAAACTGTTGGGATCAAATCACCATCGAGTCAAAGCTGCCCTGTTTCTGCATTCGTTTTCACAGTTATGGCTATCTCCATACGGTGTCAACAACACCAACCCCAAAGAATATCCCGAGATGGTCTATTATTTTACTATCATAAATTTTAGCATGATTGAATACGGTACCTAGGTAGTCGTGTACTCAGTTTTTTTTATAACACTTCAATTTAGGAGAGGGTTATGTCCAAGGCTGTCGCTGCCCTCAAAACTACTTATGGGACCGATTATAAATATGGTAGCATCGCCAACGTATTATGTAAGTATCCAATATTTAATAGGCCTAGGGAATGCTTTTTTCCCGATTTTGCCATATTAAAACATCGTTAGAGATCCTAGCTACGTAAGCAACCCGAGTAAATTTTTTTCGGTGTTTTTGGGGAACGATTCCGAAATCGCCGGTGATTTCGGAATCTTTCCCCAAAAACACCGAAAAAAATTTGCTCGGGAACAAAGCCCTAACGCTAAAAGAAATACTGTACCATATAGTGCCTATCTATAATTGAAAGCCGAGTATACATTACGACTGTTTTTGCGTTCGGCAACCATAATCATAACTGACCAAGGAACCAAGATGCAAAAGGCCGAGCTTTTTGAACACCAATTTCAATCATTTTTGTATCGATTCGCGTTTTTTTTTGTTGTGATGATAAAGTTCAAGATAGTCATGAAGGGGTAGCAATTTTGGTTTGAGGACCATTGACAAAAAACTACATCCAGGAAAAAAAACAGATTCTAATAATTATTTCATAGATATTTCAAAGATGATTAGCATGTTATATGTATACAATTATTTGAATGATTTCAGATTCGGCTCCCGGGACGGCCATCGACTACTGCTATGAAAAATTAGGAATTATCTATTCCTTCGTGGTAGAATTACGAGATCAGGGAACGAACGCATTTATGTTGCCGATTGAAGAAATCAAACCAACAGCAATTGAGACCTGGAATGGAATAATTGCTATGGCCCTGGCAATCAAGGAAAAACTACATTAGTCTAGTTATTATTTCCCGAGTGTCAAATCCACCACCAAAGATATCAGGAATAGGGTGGGATCATGCTTCTTTCAAATCATGGTTGGGACAAGCGAGATAGTTCCAAGGGGAGCCTTAATCTCGCAATCTATTTTAAAAACCACGAGCGTGAGCGTACCCATTTTTTTTTTTTTTAAGTTTTGATCACCCTCATTCAACTACGTATTATTTTTGAACAAAATTTGAGACAAGTCCTGTTTTAATTCACTCTAGTAAAAAAACCAGAGCGCTCTTTTGAAATTTAGAGCGTGAGCGCAAGCGCGATCAATATTTTGAAAAATCGCGCTCAGAGCGCGGCCCAACCCTGTTTCAAATACATAGACTGTTGGATAATTGTCTCTGGTCGGTAGTCGTTTTTAACCTTTTTCAGAGACCAGGAAGTTTGATAGGAATAACTGAATAATTAATCTAAACGTGTTTAACACCTTGTTTAAAATTTTTTTTTTTTTTTTTTTTTTTTTAAAGAACCAAACCGTACATTCACACATTTTCGAGTAGGCTACTCCGATTTGCAGAGGGCTAACTCTCTGAAACGGCACAAATATCCTTTACTTCCTGGTAGATTTATCAAATAAACTGAAAATTGAAACCTACTATTATGATTTGATCGATTTCCACTTCGGCGGAGAAGCAGTTTTTTTTCTGAATCCTTTGGTCCAAATTCTCGTGACGAAGTTTACGTGGGCAAACGTTCCCTTTAATAACAGCTATTGTCTGATGAAGAACTCAAGAGACAATTGTCGTCACCATTCCATCCCTGTTTCGATGCGTTATTAAGATGCTATATGGAAATTAATACAAAAACTTAATGTAATTCTCAATTGAAAAACTGCATGTAAAATTACGTCTATTTAAAAAATATTTGATCTCGTTACAGAAATCTTACGACATGACTTCTTGTGGTTTCCCTGAGATTGAACACAAACACGATTTTACAAACAATGAAATTCTTAAATCCAATAGGTAAAGAACACAAAAATCTAATGAGAATTTCTTAAAAATCTAGCCCAAGAAATTTTAAATCATAGAGTGGTGCTTCTTTGATGAGTAGCCGTCTTCCGTACAGGTTTCGTTCGAATAGAATCTTGTATACGCTGCAATGTTTGATGAAGCTCGTCTTCTTCGTGAACATAGAACACCTTAATATGCTGAGTGATTCGTGGGTGAGATTTAATATTCTGTAGGGCGTGCATAAGACACCATGTCACAGGTGAATCTGTCTTATTGTGATTTTCTGCTCGTGAGAAGAAAAGACTAGCTTGGCACTCCTCACACTCCATGTCGCCTTCGTCTGTGGTTGAAGGTTGTCGTCGCTTTTTGCTATCGCCGCGCTGGTTTGGTTCGGTTGCGCGCGGCAATTTTTCCCACTGCAGAACACCAAAGTTTCGCAGACTGGACCGCAGCTGGATTTCCTCGTCAATGCCTGGTTGCAGTATTGGAAGGATTTTGCTTAGGACCTTGAAAGTTGAGCGGCTGTCGTGGGCAATGTTCCAAAGCAACTGTTGTAGAGAGAAGACCTATAATGATAAAGCAAACAATTCAACATGGGCTTATTACAATTATGTAAAACTTAAAATACTGTTACATTGGAACAACATATCCTTGTTGTCAAAAATGTATAAAAACGTTGTTCGATTGTTAAAATTACACATTTCAAAATTTTAAAAAAAGAACGCAATCAAATACCGTTGGTTCATTGTTGAGTCTCAATTCTTTGAAACAATCGTCGCCGATTGGAAGCCAGTCAAGAGGAGCAAAGTAAACACTTTCCGAGATGCTATAGCCTATAGTTAACAAACCATGGTGTTATGTACTATGCCTGAAGATAAATTAAATGATTTTGAATAAACTACCTGAAGATAACGAAGAAGTAAATGCTCGCGGCCAAACGACAACAAACTCGCCCGATTTCTGGACAGTACGACTCAAACTAACTCCTTCGTCAGCTAACATGGTTGGAGGAACCATAACAGTATCAGAGGGCAACCAGACGGTTTTCTCGCCTTTTACAAGATCCGGGACAAGTTTTGCCATGGCTTGATGGAGGACGGTTGCCTGTAAAGATGAGACTCCATACCTTCGTAAATTTGATAATGATAATTAGATTTTTATATACATGACATATGACATTATTGGAGAGGAGGGCCAATTTTACCATATTTTGTCTGCTCCAGTATGTAAATAATCTATCCAGGGTAAACCGTGTGGATCACGGTACCAACAGGAAGCGCTAAAAAGCATACTAACATGCAGTGTAGGAGCAGTGCAGCCTGCTACGGGACCAAGGCTGCGCAGTACCGATCCATTATTGTTGGTCAAAACTGCGTAAAAAATAACCACAACACAGTAATGTTTGGCGTTGTCTTTAGATACTCTTAGTGTGATAAAATACCTTTTAGATTCCAAGGATGTCTAGACGTTTTGTTACAAGGAAACCCATAGCCGGCCTGGCCTGAATCAATGTTCCCAGAATGGACGCAAACATGAGCCTCTCGACGTGTGACTAGTTTCCAAAACTCAGCTTCAACCTGTAGTTATCAGGAAAATCAATAGAGAGCCAAAATAAAAATAAGGTAATTTAATTAGTAACTTTCTTACCTGAGGTGGATCTATAGCAGCTACCTCCGTGGCGGAAGAATTGTTTATATTGGGGAACCAAACGGACTGTGTTTTGCAAGATGTGCGATAGAAAGCATTTAGTGCTATACTGCTTCCTTTGACGATACATTCGTCTTCCTCTTCATCATCAGCAGATCGTCGATACTGCTGCGAGTCAACCTTGTGCAATAATTTGTTGCGTTCGTCCTTAGTAAGAGCCGCATATGAGAGCAGGTATTTGCAGTAGATTTCTTCTAGTTTCGACATTCGATCTTGTGCACCACGAGGAATCTTGATAAATTGATAGGAAAATATAAATTAGAAAGTGAAGAACCTAACAGAAGACAACAATATTTACTTTCAACTTGTCCGCAATTTTCGGCCACAGGTTTTCTCTGTTCTCGAGGACGTGACCGGGGCCTCCAAAATCTTCAACAGCTTGATAGAGCCCAGGGAGATCAATTTCAACACCACTTATACATGGGGCTGGTTTGTATTTAATTTTGTTTTCTCTAAGATGACGATGAATGGCATCCAAAATGCGTGAATTAGGACCCCGACGACGAAACATTCGATGAATATACTGATTATACGCAGTAAAACGCATAGCATCCGATACTTGGCACTCTGGTTTGAATGAAGTCGGTGGGACTATCCGACAGATTCCAAAACGTTCGCATTCTGGGCGAATTTTTTCTAGATATTCTATAGGATCGGTGAATTCTTTCTCCGTAGGATGAAAAACCGGTGCTTCTATCAGTGAACTCAGATCGTAACTCAAAGGTGGAGTGATAACAGTCCTCTTGGGGATCGAACGTTTGCGAGTAGTGGTGTCGGCCTTTTCGCTCACGGCCTTGGAGTTCTTCTTGGATTCCAAGCGCACTGGCATCTTCACCTCAGTTGTTGGAATTGAGTCTGTAGTTTTCTTTGCCGTCGCAGTTGCTCTCGTCTTGCGAGTGTCTTCGACTGCTTTTTTTACTACGTTAGACGGTGATTTGGCAAATTGTGTAGGATCAAATGATCTAGTTCGGATACTACGAACAGGCGTTTCTTCTTCGCTAGATGACGAAGTTGAAGAAGAAGAGTCGTTTTCCTCCTCACTGGAACTTTCATCACTACTAGAACTCTGTGTGGCTATAAAACGCTTGGCAGCTTCTTGAAGAATTTCTTCTCGGCGTTTTTCTGGACTGGTTGACAAGCCAGAGGTGCCTGCACTTCGCCTTGTCCGAATAGTGGGAGGCGATGACGGACAGGATTCCGCTCTCTTAGTGACACGAATTTTCTTTTTAGGAGGAGAATTTTCTTCTTCCTTCGTCAACTTAACGATCTGTTCTTCCAGCTCTGATGAGTTAAAATCTTCTTCTTGGCCCATCAGCGTCATGAAAAGTGTTGCAGCTTCCTTAGTCCGTCGTGAAGGACGTCGAGTCGGTGATGTCGCAACATTGGGTGGCTGGCGCTTCAGTTTCTTTGCTGTTTCACGAGTAATCTTTGATGAAACATTTGTTGAAGAATTAGTGGTCGAAGACGATATTGTCATTTTCTGTTTTTCAGGCGACGCCTTCGTCATTTTTCCTTTGTCAGGTGAAACTCTCGAGTCCGGAAGCAGCGACTTCCTTCGTAAGGTGACGGGCGAAGCTTTCACTGATTCTTTAGCCACTTTTCTGCTTGGGGAATCGTTTGGTGTCACTATGAATGATTTGACAGCTGATTGCCTAGTATTTTTGCTCACTGGAAGACTCGAAGCCTTTTCTTTTTTAGGAACTAAAGTTTTAGTTTTCAGGGGCTGCACTTTAGAGGAAGCTTTTTTGACGGGAAGGGTAGTACATTTGCTTGGTAGTATCTTGCGTTTTTTCACTGGTGGCTTCGTCTCAACTGTAGCTTCGTCTTCCGAACTGGAAGTTTCAGAATCTGTACTTTCGTCAGAAGACGGTTGACTGGAACTCGATTCGACTTGCGACTGTCGCAACTGTGAACGAGTCGCTACTCTCTTCGGTAACGGAGTTGGCTTTCGTGTTTTATTGTTACTAAGGACTTTACTTTTTGTGGGTTTGGCAATTTGGAGATCGGAGCAAGACTTGATGCCTCTTCGGGTCATTATTCCAGAATTAGCAATAGTTCGGCGAAAACTTGAATGAATCCTCCCTACTGCGAGCTTAGGCTTACTGATATTTATAATTTTCTTAATTTGAGGTGGCTCCCTTTTTGGCTTTGGCTTCACCACAGCTGATACTTGCTTAGCAACTTTCTTTTCTGCTTGTTTAGTAAGTTTTGTTTCTGTTTGCTTAGTAATTTTTGTTTCTGCTTGTTTAGCAAGTTTTGTTTCTGCTTGTTTGGCAGGTTTTGTTTCTAGTTGTTTTGCATCTACATGCTTACTACTTTCATGTTTGGATGCCAAATTTGAAGAAGAATGGTTTGCCTCAGATGGAAGAACTCCATTGAGAAAATTGTGCCTTAAGGGATCAGCAAAATAGCTGAGGGAGGCAGGAAGAACACCTGGAAAACTACGGAAACATAGGAAATCTAAAAAGTCTTCAGTTTTTGGACATACATCTGGCATAACTTCATTGACTGGGTCAGTATAAGCAGTGCTTGCTGGAGCTGCGGTAGTGGTTGAGCCACCTGATCCATTTTCCCTGTCTCTATCTCTTGAAATGACCACAAAACTTGGACTTCCTTGAGCAAATTTTCGTTGTGCATGCACTTTAGTCCTATAAAGAATAAAATTTGTTAATATTGACAACTTTTACATAACAAAAAAAATACTATGGCTTAACAATACGGTAATATGAGGGGCTAGTTATGAAATAGCATACCTTTTTTCTAATGTCTTCCCACCAGACTCTCTTAGCTCTGCAACCTTTGTTTTTTTCTTAAGCAACATATTGATATTTTGATTTAGTTATCGATAGGGGAAAATATTAACATTTTAAAAATCTTTAAAACCCGACAGGCAAAAGACAATCGAGCGTATCATCAACCGGCACCAGCAATTTCCGAATTTTTCTACAGTTTGACGTCTACAGTCTCGCGGTCTCTAGGAGCGAAACGAACGCATAAACAACATTGAACATTCAAAACCATAGTTGCCAGGTTGACTCTGAAGTACCCTAAAGCGCTGTCGGCTGCTGTCGCCTGCCGGGCTGCCGCTGGCCCGCTGCCCATACTGCCCGTGTGCCCCGGAATCGGAGCCGGAAAACCTGTCTCGTCTGTTCCATTACATTACGTCCTGTAGTACCAGTCATAAAGAGTTATAGAAATTATTGTAGAGTCACTCTTTTATGATGTTCCATTTTTCAATTCCGCTGTTACAATTCCGAACATACGGAGTTGAGAAAATAACACGGAAGCTAACTATACTTTCCACTCATACGTTCATTTGACTGTAATCTGCAGTTTTTATTGTTTTAGTTTTTACTGCAATCGAGACATGTTATCTATGACTTACTAGATACGCAAATAAAGATATTGTCGATTAGAAACACTTTTTTCTTTTAGTTTAGAAACGATAAGAAATGAGCATGTCTTAGTTAAACAGCGTGAAATGTTTGGCGGCATTCGACTCGGTTACTGCAACATTTGAGTGGGCACCACTAGAATTCCAAGGTAAGATTAAAATTCCGGCGGATGCCGTTTCACACTACCGTCGAACTGGGTAACTTTAGACACTTGTGCCAAATGTAATGTTCTTAATGCAAACATGTTCGGTCCGGAATATGTAAGTAGTAACTAGTAAAGTTCATTGACTAATTTCCGAAAATAAGAGGAGCGGGCGGTTTTCTATCGTCATGTTCAAAGCTATATCCCCGTATTTGTCCAAAGTTACTCCTTTATACGGTATCGATTTCGTTTCATTAAACAAACAACGCGCATTCTATGTCCACTCTGGTTAACTAGATGCCTACGTATACTACTCACGTTGCCAATGCTTTCAATGAAGAGATCTTTGTTAATGTTCGCGGTGATGTGCAGTACACCACGAAATTCGACTTGTCAGGCAAAGGTAACATGAAAATAGTAGGCACAGGCTCGGGTGCCCTTGGAGGAAAAGGGGGCAGTACGTATGATTGGCAGTACGCTGAAAAGAGTGGCTATACAAAAATTGCACCAGGAAATTTTCTGGCCTTTCATCCGGATTCAAACCGCGGTAAAGTGTACATCACAATCCTAAAGAAGAATGGTGAAAATATCTGCACCAATTTCGTTAAAAACGTGGATATAAGCGTCATTGTCGGAAATGATGGCTACGTATATGACGCACAATACGGTTCTATTTGGATAGACAATGCAAACCAACGTCATACCGTCAAGAGGAATTAAATAAGGATGAAGAAACTCAGTTTTCTTTGGGATCGTCGTTACCACATGTTATCCCCTAAATTATCATATCTTCCAACTTATCCTATATTGCGTCAAATTTCCACAGTTAAATTCAAGTGAAATACATTTGATAACAAATAAAGTATAATATACATGAACAGTTTATTTGACGTAAAAATAGATCGGGTCAAAGCGAACCAGATAGTTGAAAAAAAATCATACTTTTCTGGGTCCGTCTAATAATTAAACGCAACACTGGTCAGGCATGTATCTTTTCAAACTGAATACAATTAATCCACTTGAGTTGAAGGTTCAGTGGTTTCATCACTCCGCGAGGAATTTTCTTTATTGATCCCAATTCGCTTTAAAAAAGATTTTGCCCAATTTGTGGTTAATTTCACGGGACCACCAAACTCTGTTAACAAAGACGGTTCTTTTTGAAGAAGAACCTAATTATGGATTAATCAGGATTATAATTATCAACAGGTCAAGATCAAGAGACATTTTACTAGAAGAAATCTTATTACTTGACGAGCAGTTGCCATGGCCACAAACGCGTTCACACGCTCTCCAGATCGTTTTAGCTCGCGAATACATTCTTGGACGGCTGCATCGTGAGGACCAAGACGTAGCGGTCTCCCACGTGGAAGTACATTCAAACTGGAAACTTCTTCGCAAGTACTCTGTTGAGCAACATACTTGTCTCGCAGTCCTCGGACTGTGCTCTCGGGAATTTCGTGACCAACTCTACTCTGTAATAAAATACAAGCTTATTCAAATTTGTTACAGAACGAAAATCAACCCAATTCTACCTTAAAATATTGGGCTGCTTCTTGGCAACCATATTCAACCGCAAAACGTCCGATCTCCAATCGAAATTGGGGGGAATATGTGGCGTAACTACCTCTCCCAACCTTCTTGTTCGTTTTTCTCTTCCCTGCTGTCCTCTCTTGTCGTATGGGTATTCGAGTGGCTGGGTTTAGCTCAAGTGGAGGAGGGGGAGGTGGTGGTGGTGGAGGTAAAGGAACAGCTACCGGAGATGGAGGTCGAGCAATAGTAAGACAAGTGGGTGGAGAAGGATTGTCGGGAGGTTGAAGGATAGGGGTTGATACCTCTGCACATTCTTCATTCCAATTTCTCGAATATGCTGGCAATTGCACAGAAGGTTGATATTGAGGTGGGGGAGGTAAAGAACTATAAGTAGGATATGGTGGGACTGGTTGCAATGGTTGAGCCATTACATATAAATTTTGATGATGGCTATGATAGTTGTTATGAATGGAGGTAGGCTGGTGACTGCCATATGTCGCATACCCGTACGGTTGGTGATGATAGTAATTTGATTCGGATGCTTGGTGTTGTTGAAGAATGGGTAGCGGGGGTGGAGGAGGGATCGGTGGAGGGGGTAGGGTAGGTGGAGGAGACGGAGGGGGGAGAGAAGGTACTTGTGAACGATGGTGCTGTGCCGCGGGAGGACCGAAGATTTTCTTGAATTTACGAACTGTGCTTTCTTTCACGGGAAACTGAAGTTTTTCACTGAAGTGTCGAACTGCAACTTGGACTCCATGTAAAGCAGCGTATTTACCAATTTCCTCTCGTACAGAAGTGCAGAACAAGTGGCGCACAGCTGAAGGCGCTTTTCGTTGCATTCCACTGTACATTCATTCACAATTACAATAGGGAAATTATTTAAAAACAAGTTTAAAGTACCTATTGTGGCCTAATTGATTGGCTGGAGTCATGCGGAGGTACATACGGCGAAATTTTCGAATAAGAGCAGTGCTAAGAGATTTGTTCAGTTTAGTAGCATAAAATTTTTGAGCAGCATCAATTCCACATTCTGCCGCGTAGCGTCCAATTTCCAATTTCATTTGAGAGCTAAAAGCATGATGGGCTTGGACGAAATTCCTAACACTGCTGTAGCTTACAGAAAAACCTTTTTTATTGAAACCAAGCAAGCATTTTTTAGTTTTTTAAATATGCTATTTATATATTTTTTTTTTAACTCTTTGGGAATCACCTAAGGAAGCCGTAAAAGTTCGGGCTGCGCTGTGTGTGCCATGGCGCAAGGCGTGTATGGCAATCGCTTCTCGCGTTTCAGGAGTATATCGATGGTATTCGCCCCGTTTATGACGTTCCTCTCTTGATTTACGCGCTTCTTTGGTTTGAGCAATTAAAGCTCTAACGGCGGCAACGGTCGTTGACGTAGAGACTCGGTTATCCAAGGTAGAATGTGGATTGTTGGGTTGATGATTTTGCAAACTATGCTGCTTTAAATTTGAAGAGCGCGTAACTCGCTCATCCGTTACATGACAGGAAGCGTGTAACTGCAAGAGAATTGCTGATTGGAACGTCTCGTTACAAGAAAGACATGGGAATGTCTTAGCCATCTTCTTTTGTTTGACAGAATGGTTTTCCCTGTTAGTTTTCTTTGCAAAACAATGACTGGACATGGTGTTCATTGCTGATGAAGATGTGTCGTTGATCATTTCATTTCTCAACTATAAATAAATAATATTTTAACACAATGCTACTCTCTAATTCAATAAAAATATTACCTTCCAGAGCCATCCGAGTATACTGGTCCGCTTGTGCCAATCATCTGGATGCTTCTCTAGATACGATTCTACTCTAGCTCTTAGATGAGAATCATATTCTGCAGACTGCTCCTCTGACAACTTTATAACTTCGTCAGCAACAAGGGTAGGAGAAATTTCAGCAATATCAAACAGCTTTGTTAAGCTTACAAGCACATTATTAATTGAGAGGTTTTCAAAAGAAAAAAACTTATTTTATATTCTTACTCTTCTTTAAGTCCCATAAATTCAAGAGAATCCAATCCATACACACTGCATGAGGCCACTCCATAGCTACAAAAATTTTCCAGCAAAAATTCAGCCATATCACATGAGCAAGGCTTAACTGATGCAGCTGAAATCCAGAGTGACACAGGGTCATACACAACAACAAGAAAGTAATTGTCTTGAGAAGTCTGGATTGGTTTGATCCTGTGAAACTCAATTTCACTCCATGGGGACACAGCTTTGATTGGTTTGACAAAGTTATGGGCTGAAGGAATATCATTTGATTTACAGACAGCACAGTTTTGCACATATTCTGTGATACTTTTATAAGAATATCTCCAAAAATGATGTTTTTGTAGCATACGATGCATTTTCTTGATTCCATTATGAAAACCTGAGATGTAATCTGATGAATTTGATGTTAAATTTTGAGAACTGGAGCAATTATACCTTTAGCTTCATCAATGTGAATTTGGCTTAAAATTGTATGTTTGGTTTCTTCATCAAGTACCACTTTGCGAGGTTTCTTTCGCCCATAAAAAAGTTCCCCATCTTTTAGCTAGAAAAAAATTTATGTGAAGACATCCAAAACAATTGTAGGAACAAGCAAAAAAGGAAGTGCATACAAAATAATTTGCTGCTTGGGTTTTAACCCATTGTGCATCAGCTGTTGATCTCGTTCGAGTAGGATCTTGGAGGTATCGAATGATTTCGTCATAGTACACGTGATTGTCTACACCTTGATCGTCGTTCATATTTTCCATTGTGTTCTAAACTAAAAAACACATTTCAACGACAAGAAATAAATTGATACACTTTTATTATGATCCCGGTATCAACACATGAAAACAGAAAACCCCCAACTATTTACTATTTTTATGACAGGTTTGGAAAAAGAAAATAAACAAAAGACGCACGGTTGCATGATCAATAACAACAACTCATATAAATAAAGAAGTTTTCAAATCAATAATGTTTCGAAAATCCCATGAATATTTTTTTAACTTTTGAAATCGTTTTGCTACTATTTATTAACAAAAAAATGAAAATTGTTGATAAGAACTGGAGATGAACTGGCAACCTTCGGTCTTCTCGTTTGTCTCGTACGCCATTTCTGGTGGAACAGGAAAATCACGTAGCTAAGGTTCAACTTTCTTTAGAATTATTTATTGTACTACACATACTGGTAGAGGTTATTGAGTTAATTGAACACTATACGTGACCTCTGAGTATAGTTTCTTCGATTTACGTATGATAATCCTCTGTTTATATGCAATTCTTTGGATTCAATAGAAACCCTGTTGCCGGTGGCGTAGAGCCGGATTTATAATGCTAGATTTTGCTAATTGTTTTGAAGAAAAATTGTGTATACAATTGAATTTCTTGTGAAAATCTCTAATGGGATGTATCTTTGTTCTCCAGGAATGGCCAATCATCTAGTTCGCTATGCTGCCCAGCAGTCCAAGGCTAGGATCACTCCTCTCCTTTCTCAGGTCAGAACTGCTCATGATCATCATGCAGTTGTAGATCCTGTCAAGGCTGCAATTGGAAACCGAGACATTGTTGGTTATGGTATGAATGGCCAGCCAAACTACATCGACCGTGTTGACTTTCCTCTTCCAGCTATCCGCTACAAGGAAGCAACGCCAGACATTCAGGTTGGTTACTGGTTTCATAATCAGTTGAATAGTAAGCAAAACTGTTTTATTTCAAGGTTTTGAGAGAGAAGGAAAAGGGAGATTGGCATAAATTGACCATCGAAGAAAAGAAAGCTTTGTACAGAGCATCTTTCTGCCAGACCTTTGCTGAGATGAAAGCACCTACTGGTGAATGGAAGTCTGTTCTTGGATTATCACTGATTGCTGTTTCTGCAGCATTGTGGATTTACATTTGGATGAAGAAATTTGGTAAATCTACCTTAATCAAAAGACTGACAATTTAATCTAACTTTATTATGTTATCAGTCTATCCTCCCCTGCCTGCCACTTTAACACCAGAGAGACAGCAGGCTCAACTGGGTCGTATGATTGACATGCAGATGGGTGTGGTTGAAGGCCTTGCTTCTAAGTATGACTACGAGAAGGGAAGATGGAAGGAATAGATTCTTGTTAGGGAACAATAATTGTCAGCCCACCCAGAGACATTGTACACAGTAGTATAAGGATTCATATGTAGCTGAGAAAAGACATGACCGATTATGTTATCGGTGTATGCAAGCTACGAAAATAAATACGTCTGTCGAATATTTTAATGTTTTTATATCATATTTATTCAAAAATAGTTCAGTTCTTCAGATAATGACAACAAATTCGGTTTACTCAAATTACTTACAACTGACTAGTTATAATTTTCCAAATTGAGTGCTAAGAGACTTTGGAACAGCTACCAATAATCTAATACTACTACAATTAGGACATTTTAACTAAATCCCACTTAGCAGCAGATGAATCTGTACAAACAGTCATGATCACGGGAGTATTTTCAAGAATCGTATTAGCTAGGTCTTCGACACCAGATTCTGATATTCCAAGACAAAGTCCAGCAGCAATATTATAAAGAGGAGTATCAATCTAAAAACAAAGAAAACATTTAACATTGAACAGTTTATATCATGTTCGTTGTCTTACATCATCGTGGTGTTTCCATTCCTGAAGTCCGCCCATTTCGTGGCATTTAGAGAGACGAGGTTTCTGTCGAGAACTTTCTGGCGATTCCAAACACAGCATTTGAGCCAGTATCATTTCCCCCTTATCTGTCACAGACCAAAGCTAAACAAAAAATTCAAAATAAAAGTGATGTAACATTCTTGTCTATTATTATTTCAGTACCTGTTTTTTGGTTTTGGTACATGGACTCATAAGTAGTGTAGAACCTTTTGAGGTCACCTCTTTCTCACTTTCCACGCAAAGATTACTTCCAGATAATTTAATCTATCAGTAATAAGTTAACTACATAAAGAACTATACAAAGTTCAAAATTTAAACGTAATTTTACTTGGTAGGTTGCGATATAATTCTTCCTATGATATTTGCGCCGCGCCTGAATTTTGCTGTTTGTTTCTTTTTTAGAAGTCGCATTGCCTTCTTTACCTGGAATAGCAAGCTCGGGGTACACGTTTTTTAGATACCAATCGAATGATTGGCATTTCATGAGTCTACGTAGACGTTGGCGTGGACCAACGTCTCCATAAGTGACATGTCTTGCATCCGGCCGCACCTTGAAAAAATGTTCCTATGAAATGCAAAATTTTAATTAGGTGTTGACAACCAAAACTTACGATAAGTCTATATTACAATGTAATCATCGAGCCAGACGTGGGCGGCTCGGAGTGAATTGTGCGTCATTGTATCCTCGCCGTTGGGACTACCATAAGGCCTCCGCCTTCGGAAAACATGACCAACACGAGAACAAGGAATTATTTCGAGCCTTCCACCACACATCCAAATCTAAAATCATAACACTGCTGTGATGACCAAAAAACTAAATGAAAAATATCTTGTGATACCCTAAAAGATATTTCTAAATTTTCACCGCCCCAAACGTTCATTCCTGCATCGTACTCCCCTATGTCGAAGAAATATTCTCTTTCTATGGCAAACAGTCCGCCAGCCATTGTGGGCGATCTAGTTTAAAAAAAGAAAAATTATTATTAGAACTAAGATACTTATTGTTTAAAAATGTACATAATGGGCTTGACGAAATCTTCATTAGTTTTCAGAGCGTTATCAGGCAAGCTATCCCATTTGAAGTGTAGACCCCAATTAAATCCACCCCGTACTAATGGGGAAGGCGTGTACTGGAATGTGTCCGAATTAATAATATCTATGATAGGGGTGACGACAAATGTTCGATTTTCTTGTATTCTGGCTATTAAGGGTTGAACCCATTCTTGATTGACTTCACAATGTGAATCGAGAAAGATGAGAACCTACAAAAAATTAAATTTACGCAATAATTTAGTTTTACAGTTGTTAAATTTTACTTGTCCAGTAGCTTTTTTAGCCCCAAATATCCGTGCTCGAATTAATCCCTCACGCTTCCCTGTTTTTAGCAGCTGCACCTTTGAAGGGAAATTCTTTGTTAAATATTCTTCTACTTCATGATGAAGGTTGCCTGTAATGAATTTGCGAGATGGTGTTACATGAATCAATTTAAATTAAAGTACTACAACATTTTTACCTGCATCACTGTTATCATCTACTAGTAAAATTTCATGTAGCAGCTCTACAGGAGTTTGATCCAGAACTGAATGAACAGTTCTAATTAGAGTATGGAATTCTTCATTGTAAAAGCAGATGATAACACTACTGTTGAAATTCAAACGTGGGTATTTCTGTGCTTGGCACCTGTTTGAGAAAGTTATTAGTATATATTTACAAAGGTTGAATTTGTAGAATTAAGTACATTTTGTGTCTCGAGTCAGGAATTTTCCGATGATAGTCAAGCCTTGAGCTCACAAGAACATTGAATGCATGATGGCTGTATCCATCTTCCCTTATCTTTTGGTCTTCAGTGTTTCTTACTAAACCAAGGTTAGCTTCAAGTTCATCATTTACTGTAGACTTGGCTTTCGTTTTGAAATGAGCACCTGGACCTTTCGGATTTTTGTCTTTTTCAAATTCATCCAAATAGTTACTTATCACGTTAGGTTGTGCTGGACTACTGCTTTGCACTTTGTCAGTCACAAACGGGAGGGAGTGTTTGAGTGTTGTACTGTTTATCGGGTTGAGGGAAACATAAAAATAAAGTACAATAGCCCATGTAATGGATGTAAACAAGATTCCTAGAAAGAAAGGCTTGAATGAAGCCCTCATCTTATAGAACTAATGGACAGAAGAACCGTCGCTCTGAGAAGCCACTAATATAATAAAACATTCAGCACAGAAACGGAGAAACCTGTTTACATTTTCTAAAAAAGTGAACGGCACAAAGTGAAAGGGCTGAGGCTGAAAACAATGCAATCGATTTTTAAATCGATATGTATAAGAACATTAATTCTTCTAAGTCATTAAATGTTGAGGTTACGACGGTTACGAGCAGTTTAACGCGCATGGTTTAGAAAGTTCGAAGCGCGTTTTATTTTATGACACCAATTTATAGAAGAAGCAACTGACTTCTTCCTTTCTAAAAAGTAAAAACTGAAACTACAAGTAAAGAAGTTACACAAGTTTACAACCAAACATGTTGGCAACAAAGCATTAAATAGTAGCTTAATTCGCAGGTGTATTTAAATTCTTTGATAAATGTATTGAAAATTCTAAAATCTTCTCTGTTGAAAGCGATAATGTATTTCAATATTTTGTTTTATTAACAACACTGTAATGCGTAATTTTTCACTCAGAAATTCCATTTTGAACAAATTTTTACATAAAACACTTATTAAAGCAGGGCATTAAACATATGAACCACTGAATGAGACCAACAGATTGACAAGGAATTGTTTGTGGTCTACCATTTAATGGTTCGACAAGTTATTAGTGCTGAAATCAAGAGTACGAATTGGTAGACCATATACAACTGCAGCCGCTCCAGTCAAGAAGTTTTTAGTTACGGATCGGGACGCTGCTACTGCACGGAGTATTTCAGGTTCTAACTGTTCCGGGGGAGATGGTAAATCGGTTTTTAAGCTCTTTTGGTTTGGTGGAGTTTGGTCAAGTCTGGTTTCTGGCGCATTCCGTTTTCGCGCACCCAGTAATAGATCAAGAAGTCGAATGGTGAAGCGATCGCAATCGACATCTGTAATCTCCCATAGCATTCCAACCATTCCAGGGCTACAAATAAAATTTAGTAATTAATAACTTTGAAAAGTGCAAGTAATAGAAAAAGAAGTCTTCAATATGTTTCATTCAGATTACCTTCCAGCCAAAAGGTACGAAATGGGGGCCCCAGTGGGATCGACTATACGACCACTTGCATTAAGTTGACCACTAGAACAACCCATGAGAATGGGAGCTGCACGGCAGTCTATTTTGATTAGATGGTCATAAGGTAAATACTTGGATCCTGAGCCATGGCCACAGTAGCTAACCAGATGAAACAGAACGTTAGATTCAAAATGACAAGAATTCGAAAGATTACTCATACAGAAATATGTCCTGCTTCATCAAAGATTCCTTAATGTGTTGTTCTACAGGAACAGCACCGATGAGTCCACATTGTTTCCCCCATATTTTCTCCAGAATCGGTTGTAGTCGCAATTGGACTCCAGGAAGATCTTGCCCTGGGTTGACTATGTAATAGACCAGATTTGGGTTGAGCTGTACTATATTAGGGCGTAACTTTAATTCCGTCATTGGAGAGATAGCGTTCTTAACCATTTTCCCTGGCTGGTCAATGTTGTGTTTTATTACAAGGGAATTTAAAAAATGGAGAGACGGTATCCGAGATACCGGCGTCGTGCTTAATACGGGCATACTCTCCCAAGGCAATTGCTGAATGACCTTTGAAAACAAAAATGAGATTTTAAAAATATTTCCAACAAAATATAGAAAGAACATTATGCTGACCTTATCTAAAACCAAGATGACCGGATTCCGCTTGGCATTTTTAAATTTTTCAAGTTCAGGCTGTACTGTTTTCAAGTAACCAAGAAGCTCAGTAACTAATGGACTTCTGGCTGTGGTATTAAGAACTTTTAATAAACCACGGATAAATTGCCGATCACCCCGGGTTCCATAACACGAAATGAGTAATCTTATCCAGGCCTCTTCATCCACGGTAATATTTTTCTTCATTTTTCTCAAACGATCTACCACTGCGCTAGTCGTATGATTGAGGAGTTTTAAATCAATTGGGTCACTGAGTTCACCAATTAGTAGACATTTGCTAAAATCTAGCCACCAATTTTCAAGTGAATCAACCAGCACCTGAAAAAGTAAGTGGACACTCGTATTACAGAAGTACACAGATGAATCCTGAAAGCTAAAAAAACCAAAAACAATCACCTTTAATTGATCATGTTGCTCTTGCTTAAGTTTCCAATACTGATCCCGACTACCACGAAAATCTTTGTTGACAGAACGATTTCCTTCCAGGATCGATTTCAATTCAGCCAATAAACTTACACCTGACATACTTCCAGGAGGTGGATCCAAGGATTTTGTCAAAAATGTTCCCTGATGACCTCCATGAAAGCGTGCAATAACCAATTTGGGTAAATTGTGAATGAGAGGTGGGGGGCCAAAACCTAACATTCCTAAATTTTCATGACCTTCCCACATTTCTGATATTTGGACAACTGTCCATTCAGGAGGAAGATTGTTAATCCATGTAGGAAAGGACACTTTTGAAAACTGAAAACACTGGTCAAGCTGTTGTATGGTCTTGGCATCTTCAACCATTTCTTGTGAAAGCAAATTGCTCTTGACAGGTTTTTTCTTGGCCAACTTATCACGATTAGCATTCACAGCAGAATGACGGAGAGCAACACAGTGAGCATCAACAAGATGTGCAAATCCTTTTCGGTTATCACCTTCTTGAAAAAGTTTCTCAGCTTTTCTTTTCTGTAACTCTATGACAAACTCTTAAAGCAATCGGTAACAAAATTCTACATTTTTGCATTAGGCTACCTGAATAATATGGAGAACATGGAAAGTTTCGGTTCATTTCTATCGTTTTTTCGAGAATATTTTTAGACTCTAGAACATTCCTTAAATAAGCTGTACTTAGGCTCATCTTCGATTATTGTTTCACTCTTTGAAGTTTCAACCAACAGCTAAATCGCTTGTTCCTTCTTTCTATCAACTCTCCTGTTTGAATTTGAACACTTGCGTGTTAATTTCTTCTGCTCCAAGAGAAAACGTTGAAAAGGAGTTGCCGTTTAAAAATGTTTGAATTGAAATTTAACAAAAGTTATTTTTTTTACACAATACAAACAAATTAATTTATAAATATTTAAAGTGTATAGGAAAATAATCGTCCATGTTTCTGTTAAATGTAATATGATAAATATTAAACGTGTATGGTGAATTGCTGCATCACATTTCCAATCTTCTGTCTGCTTCTGTCAGTGTTTGTTTTCCTTCTTTCGAATTCGTTCATTCGTTGTAAAGTTCTAATATCAATTTGTATCATCAGCCTGTAGTTTATTTCTCCCTTTTTTGTCTTATATATTTTATACCTTTTTCGTATTGATAATACTTAGAATATCATTACTTAGAATATCATGCTTAATAGAAGAATGGTTGTATTGTTTGTGTAGTCTATCTAAGATGTATGTAACTTAAAATCTTTAGTTTGTTCAGTTGATATTGAGTAGCACTCCAAAACTAATCACCATACTTTACTATGGCTGACCTGAACAAAAGTAGTATTCCCAAAGAAAATAGTTCAGCTTATTACTATTTTTCATTTGGAAGCAATATGCTGAAGGAGCGAATTCAAATTAATGATCCTAATGCCAAACCTTATGCTGCAGCCAGACTAGATGTAAGCATAAAATTTGTATAACTTTTCTTACTATTTGCTAATCTCCTTTTTTTTCAAGGATTATCATTTAGATTTCAATTATAGAAGCCTACGATGGCAAGGAGCAGTTGCTACAATAGTTCAGTCTCCTGGTAGCCACTTATGGGGTGTTGTCTGGATTAAAAACAATGATACAATAGCATCATTAGATCAGTAGGTCTTTTGCTGTACTTTAAATTGGCTAATGGCTAAGTAAAAAAAATTATTGTATCTTTATAGCCAAGAAGGAGTTCATCAAGGCATTTACAAGCCTCTATTTGTCCAAGTCACTACCGTTGATGGGGAAATTTTAAACTGCCGATGTTACCAACAGACAAGAGAGTGGGAAATAGATAGAAGACCTTCAGCAGTGTACAAAAATATCATGATAAGAGGAGCAAAAGAAAATGGTATACCTGAAGAATACATTCAAAATACCTTAGAAACCATTGTAGACAACGGATACAATGGAGAAGTAGAAGTAAAATTGGATTTGCTGCAAAAACCCAACTAACCTTAAGATGAAAAAAAAAAGCCTAGACTCAAACCGTACTTCGGCTATACCACGCAATTTTTTACAACTGTATGTTGATTTGTGTAACACTGTAACAGGGTTAACTAATTATTAGCAAGGCATGATATGTGGATTAGTGCAATCATTAGTGTCATGAAATGTGGATTAGTGCAATCATTAGTGTCATGAAAAAAATTACTTTACAACTATAGTACTGTTGTATGTGAATGGGGAATATAACCTATTAAATTACTGTTCAAGCAATTCAAATGCTTTTTACCCGTGGCGAGAATAAGTGAGAGGTATGCACTGACGTGTTCCTGCTTTATCCGAATAATGATTCCAATTAAAATTCTTGGAAAATTCGTTTTCGTTCAACAAAAAATTGCAGCAAAAAAAAACTATTAATAAAACATACGATCTAATGTTTCTTTCAGCTGTTACATTTATTAGAATGTAGACTTTCCTATTCTGAAACCATTTCTCAAGATGGCTTTTGCTTCTTTTTTTGTTCGGTGAAAACATTTAAAGTGGCATCTAAACCTGGGTAGTGATCAAATTTTGTTTTTAGGATCCGCACATCACTATAGTATTTTATGAAAGATTCGTCTTGCTGTAGCAGTTTCATGGCCGATGCCTCGTCCAAGGCATCAAGTTTGTGACGTGGAAGTTTAAGCAAACAACTTTGTTGATTATTGACGATGCAGACTAGATCCAGGTTGTAGTCGGTATCTACCTGTGGCCACCTTTGCTCAAGAACCGATTTTCCCTATTTAAAAATTAAAATTAGAATATATCGTTTAATCGTAAGTATCATCCATATACATACCCAATCAAAGTCATTGGAGAGTTTAGAAGAATTATTAACAAAAGCAGTCCATAATTCGGAGGCGAAATGCGGTGCCAATGGGGCCAACATGATGATCTGCAGTCCGAGTGCTCTTTCATACTGTCGGCTATCTCTGAGGCTAAATCCTTTGGGAATTTTCTAAAAAAGAATTCATTACAGCAGTTTATTCGTAGATAAAATTCCGTGAATAAAGGATGTCACAAACCTTAAGCACGTTTGTTAATCCTTGCATTTTAGAAATGGCAACCGAAATATATTGACTATGATGAATACTAAATGTTGCACCCTTTAAATAAAAATTTCTAGCATCGAACCAAATTTTTTCCTGTTTCTCTAGTATCGCTTTATCTGTCGATAATGTTTGAATCCCTTCCTGTTGCTGATGATTGATCCAAGTTTTCATAATTTTCCATAGGCGGTCCTGCCAGTTTAAAATGCCTGGATATGCTGAAATAAATGAATTTTTATATCTTTTTACTGAAGTCGAAAACTTTAAACACAAAATAATTACTGTCTTTTGACCAATGTCTAGAAGATCTGGGGCTGACATCAGCTAAGATGAGAAGCCGAGTGGTGTCAATCCCATGCTCGTCCCACACACATTCAGGCTCAACTCCGTTGAACTTCGATTTACTCATTTTCTCCCAAGTAACAACCAGCGGATTCTTTGTTGACTTCTCAACCGGTTTTTCGCCTATATGATTAACGAAATTAAGAGCTGGTTTTCATTCGTTTCCAAGTCGATAAAAATCATTACCGGTAAAATCTATTTCTTCATGTTTTAAGTATTTTCCTGATCCTTTGACTCGATAGCTTCGTCCCATCACCATACCTTGTACGAGTAGCCGTTTAAAGGGCTCACGTTTTGGCAACCAACCCATAAGATGGAGAAAATGCGACACGAATCTTGCAAAATAAAGGTGCAAGACAGCTATGTGTAAGAAACGACCGTTAGAAACTTGAACGGATAACAGAAACGATCACTATGGTGTTCAGTTGAATTCGTACCATGTTCTTTGCCTCCTATATATATATCTACAGGCATTGCTGCCGCAGCTCTCTGTGGATCAAAGGGTGCTTGTAAGTTGTGAGGATCCAAGTAACGCAAAAAATACCAGGTTGAATCAACAAACGTATCCATTGTGTCCGTCTCTCGTTTGGCTTGTCCACCACATCTGAGCGACTAAATGAAATTAGCTCAATCTTAAAATTTCAAAATATAATCGATATTCACTTGGGACAGTTGACATTTAAGAAGTCCTTGTTTAAAGTCAATGCAGAATGCCCTTTTGCCACTCCATCGGACGCTGGTAATAACACAGGCAGTTGATCAGCTGGAACAGGTTGAATACCACAAGCTTCGCAATGAATCATTGGAATGGGGGTTCCTGGATTCCAATGCAAGAGATGAATAAAATGCTTTTATTCAATCGTTAAATACGGATTCATACCCCAATATCGTTGTCGAGACACGAGCCAGTCGTGGAGCTTGGAACTTGCTTTGTAACCACCCCAGTTTTCGGCAACAGCTTTTTGACAAATCTCCTCTCCCGTTCTTTGGTCATCAGCATATGATGACACTGAGAGATTCAACTTTGTCGAAATTTGAGATAACTTTGAATCTATCAATGGATCGCCGATTAAGCTATCACTTCCTTCGGGATACTCCAGATCGTCCGCAATCACCAAAGGCAATAAATAATCGTTGAGAGGGTTTCGAGCATGGATTTTCAACTGAGATGAAGAATCCCGATATTCTGGCTTATTTAGAATATGTTCAGATTTCAAGGCAATAAACTGAGCCGATTTCAAGGATTCCGGATTAGAAGTCCATACAGACAGCGTTCCTTTACTCAAATCCGTCAACGGCAGCTCAAAAATATAGCCGTCGCATTCACCGATCCAGTGCTTTTGTAATTTAGTAATATCTCCCCAATCTTCTTCGGTCATGTCATTTAATCCCTCCGTTAGTGATTGCGATAGTTTAGTTGTCTTGATGAACCACTGTTTCAATGGAATTTTTTGCACTTTAGCACCTGATCGCCAAGAACATCCGTTGGCGTCAACTTGCTCCTCAGCAAGTACTGTCTGATCCACAGGATCCCAGTTGACTAGAGCTTCTTTTTGATATAAAAAGCCTTTTTCATATAATTTCAGGAAGATGAATTGTGTCCACCTGTAATATTCAGGGGAGCATGTTGCTAACTCCCTTTGCCAGTCAAAACTGATGCCCAACTTTATCAACTGTTTCTTCATGTACTCAATATTAGATTTAGTCCATTCTTCAGAAGACAAATTCTGAGATATAGCTGCATTCTCAGCTGGCAAACCAAAGGCATCCCACCCCATTGGGTGGATAACCTACATAATCATGAGAAAAAAATATTTTGATCAAATAAGTTCTATAATTTCTTGATATAAGTTGCAACTGAAATGGGATGTACCTACATTGTGTCCTCTCATGCGATAAAACCGTGCCAAAACATCACTAATTGAGTAAACTCTGACATGACCCATATGAAGCTTCCCAGATGGATAGGGAAACATTGATAAGATATAACAATTGTTTTCAGGAGACACTGCAGTAGATTCCATTTTTGGATTGATTTTATCTCTCCAATAGTTTTCAATGTTGTGTTTTAATTCAGGTGTAAGCGGTTCCTAAAGAGATGAAGTTCAACCATCTTGTAATTTGCCTTATAAATTTAGGAGAAAAAACTTACCCATTTCTTAGATTGAAGGTAGTAAAACCTTTGGGCTATTGTATTTGGCAAACGTCGACGGAAAAGGACACTCATTTTGAGACCGGCCTTCTTCTAAATAAAATCAAAACATCACGCCATTGCCATGTGTTGTGGAATATTGTCAGTAGAACTGCAGTGCTCCTACTTGCAAAATCAAAAACACCAGCTGCACCACAGCCATCTTCTAGAGCGATTGACATGCCAGATTACGTTTTGATTTACGGTTAAAGAAAAACACAAATCTTTTTATTCAATTTATCGATTTATGCATTTTAAATTTATTCTATGAAATTCTAATTACACTGTAATAGAAACGATGAAATTCAATTGGCAGCCAACTTGCCAATAAATCGGGTGGGCAGTGGCAAATGAAATAACATCAAATGCATTATCCAAAAGAACCAAATTCGAATTCCATATAGAGATTAAGATACTGGGATAACTGCGCGTATAATCACTCGATACTTTCGAATTTTTCTGTATCGGACAAAGAGCAAGGGACGCCGAGGCGTGACATATCGTGCGCGTAAATTCTTGTTGTTGTTTTTCCCTCGACAACAGCGAAATAACGTGTATTCTGTACTTCTTGAACTCCCCGAGGTATCGTGTTACAAGCACGAACCCTGAGACACACTGTACATTAGAGTTAAAGAAAAAAAGCGCCAGCAGAGATAACTATAATATAGAGGATATGCCAGAGGGATATGCTGCACACGCGCGCACATCGGTGCAGGTGGATTGAAATTTGCATCAGGAGCGTGTGTGCACGGAGCCTAGCGTTGGTGTTCGTGAGTGCCAAGGACTGTGGAATATAATTTCAACTATTACGCTCCGATAAATGGTCAGTTCGTTACGAGTTATCTTTTCATTACACGTTCCACCTCCTCTCTCCCTTTTCCTGTTTCTCTCTTCCTTTCGCTTCAGACTGCGCGTGTTAATAGTCTTTATGATTTTCACCTCAGCAGGTCAAGTATCATCACGGATTGCTCTTCATTTCTCATGTTATTCATTATATCATGCCTTTTCTTGAAGAAATGGGAAATTCACAGTAGAAAGAAAGAGAAAGAGAGGAAAAAAACCCCCTGAAAATTGCGCTGTTTTTCTCTCTCTCTCTTTCTTCTTTTTCTTTCCTTTGAAATGCCCGACCAGCCAGCTGACCCGTATTATCTGATAAGGCACAACCAAGATACGTACGTATGTATGTAATCACCGTCAGAGTAGCAGCATCGGTTGGGCAGGTCGGTAGAGAAAATGATCAGCTTCCCTTATTGTCCCATGGTACCCCCCTTTCATTTTATATAGATGATAAGTGGAAAGTGGTTAATAAACGCCATCATTACACCGGCTGTTCCATGATTTATGCGCCAACAAGTATTTTCCCTTTAAACATACATGTCTAGGAAAGTTCAGCACGACAGGTGTTTGAAATTCAAATTGATTCGCGCTGCTTCGTGACAGCTAGTATGTCTTTCATACGATAAAGTTACATTGGCTCTATTCCATTTTCTTGTTTGTTTGGGGAGAGAAAAATCCAGTTATGTCTTTGTCTATCTGTTTCTGGTTCTCCGTTACGACGACTTCTCAGCTCAGGTAGCAGCGGTTGCGGCTGTAAAAAATTTCGTGTCATTTCTTGTTATCGGAAAATTGAACATGGGCAAGTGTATCGGGTTTATTCGTTTTTCCTCGAAACGTTGATGCATCACATTTCACCTGTCAGAACGAGTTCTGGATTTATTCAAAGTAGCCTAATGTCAATCGAGTGGGTTATTCTGTGTGGCGAAACTGGGGAGAAGGCTGATGTCGAGGCCAATGTTTTGCATAATGACCTATCAATAAATCGACTGTCAGGTGCGTGCACTCTGGCCACCGCCTCGAACTAACCAAGATGCCAGAAAATCACGTAGACCAGCAGGTCCCTCTCTCTTGACTCGGTGACGATTTCGCTTCTGTCGCCTTGTCTACCAATCCTTTTGACCTAAAACTTTATAAACTCTTTACATGTTTCCAAAATCTTCTGAATCGCCGATTAAATCTTTTCAAAATGCTATTCAAAAACAACTGGAATGCGTACTGTCACCGTCTCCATTCTTTTGCGGCATTAACAAAGTGGTCGCGTTCTATATCTTTCATTTTTTTCCCCTTCTTTCATCCATTTCAACATGCACAGACATCTTCATTGGTTAGTCAACCGTATAACGCCGAGACAGGACGGCAGCGAGCATCCACCATCCCTTTTCCTTTGATATCTTGGTTATTCGTCATAATACGAGCTGAAACTTTTTGAATTGGTTATTGAAACGAATTATTAATGGATTTTAGACGTGCGATTCTCTCTGTTTCTGGGAAAAGTTGACCAAAGTGTCGTCGCCCGTCACGCAATGAGCAATCCAGTCAACATTCAAAGTTATCCATATATAGAAAGGACAGAGATCACATTCCGCGAATGATTCAGTTGCTTCTATTAATGTTGATGCTTCGATATACAGCTTCATTATATTATTTATGCAACTGAAGACGAGATGTTTTCGTTGATTTCCAGAGAAACAGCCAATGGAGAGGGAAAAAAAAAAAAAAAAAAAACAGAATTCGAATGTTTCCAAAAAATGCATGGAGGGAAAGTGACCGAGTTTCCTGACGGTTACACGAAACTAGAGAAAAATCTCTATAAAATTTTAGAAGAAAAAAGAAAATACCGATGGCTCGCCTCTAGCTGGGCTAGGCCTTAGATACGTAGGCTACACCTGTCACCCCTCGCCCATTGCCTCCATTACTCATCTGGTGGGGTCGATTTACTGCGCTTGATTTCTTTTCTTCTTCTTTTTCTTCTTCCTTTATCTCTCCGTCTCTTCCTCTTGTGGCTTTCTCGAATTCAACAACCTGAATTCCAGACGGTGATATAGGCTGCACGAAAGGTAATGTAACATTGTTTATAGCCATGGCGACAGTGGTTTGCTTTACGTCTCCCATAACATGTGTGGTCTTCGTCTACCTATATAGGTTGCTGCTGCTGCTGCTGCTGCTGTTGGCCCTACGCGTGTGTCGCCGTGATGGTAGCTTTGTTGAGCCTATACCAGACACGTAACATTATTTTCTGGACATGATGGAAGACGAGAAGATGGAGAAAAAAATAATAAATATAAGAAGGGGGGTTGTGTGAACCGGTCGAGGACGCTCGCGCCGACCAGGTGTCGTGGCGCTGACAATTTGCCCCGCGGACGATCTTCGGTACTACACTACGACTCGGAGAGAAAGGAGAGAGGAAATACACAAGCGTACAAGCAACCTGCTGCTCGACTTGACTCTCTACAACGATTGTTATCCTTCTTTACTGTTGATTTCTGTCTCTCACAAAACTATGCCCAGCTTCCAACTGCGCCAGCTTTCGACGTCAATCATCCGGCTCCATTAATACCTAGTTCCATCTTCTCAAGGAATTCTGTTTTTTTTCAGACTGTGTGTTATTCTTTCTTCCTCCCGCGGTTGAATGGAATTCAAAAGATTAAAAGAAGAGGAGAGAGAATGGAAAACAAAAACAACAGCGCAAGAGAATAGATTTTTAATTGGGACCGTTACGTGGCGTTCAACGGGTTGCGTGTTTTATTTTCTTATTTTTATTATTATCCATTCGTTCGTCTTTTCAGCGTGAAAAACAAAAGACTAAAGAGAGCGCAGAAGAGCGCTCCGTCCCTTTTGTAATTGCTGCTCATCGTGTGCTGCCCTGCATCCCTTCAAATCCGATTATATAATGAGAAATAAGACTGGCAGACAGAGAGATAGAGACCATCTATAATTTATGTCGTAGGAAATTGAAGAAGGATCTCATATTACCAACTAAAACTGTCTGAAAGGGTACCGTCCTGTATCTATACAGTAGACACATGCACGGAGCAACGGTCTTTTTTGGATGAGGAGACTCTCTCTCTCTCTCTTTCGGGTTCTTCTTTTCTGTATACAATTTTTTTTTTTTCTCTCTCTCTCTCTCCTTCCCCCCTTTTTTGGCCTTCTTCGTATTTAATCATTGACCGCGCCGGTGTCTGACACGTCCGCGCACGTTTCTTACCACACGATAATAGCGAAGCCGCACAAGCAACCGAGCGCAGCACACACACACAGAGGAGAAAACGTTGGTTCGTTCGTTCGCTTATATACATACATAAGTTATTACGTATCCAGCAGAGGCTTAATTAACATATGTGAGACGTAGAGGTAATATATTTTTTGTAGGAAAAAAAAGAAGGGATCCCCATAGTAGCATAGCACACCGTCGTCGTCTAGTCCGTCGGGAGAATTGAAAGGAGGATTAAATAGAACTGCCACTTGGGTCGATCGGCTTATCTCTTATCCCGGAGCTCTACCACTCGCGCCGCCGCCGCCGCCGTTCCTCAGCATAATAATAATAAGATGGAAACGGATGTCCTTTTCTCTCTTCGGGCTGCGCGGTTTTTACTTTTAAGTCGGCGCCGCTGCCGCCGCCGCCGCTTCTGCTTAAGACCCCAGCTAGCGCCGACGACGACGGCCGGGCGACAACGATGCGGTCACGCAGCTGCCTCACAATAAATATATCAGATGCATGGAGTTTTGTTTTTTGTTGTTGTTTCTTTATTCCTGCTGGAGAGAAAGAGGGAATTGCCAGCGATAAACAATCCACTCCCGATCAGTATTCGGTTCGAGTTAAGAAACACAACAAAACTAAAGCAGCAGACAGGACCAAAAGAAGAGAAAGAGAAAAAGAGAATCTCATCGGCGATATAACCCCACGTTAGCTGTCGTCCAATTCGATGAGTTATAGATAGTCACGAATCGTGTGGACGGAAAAAAAAATGGCAGTTCAAAGGTCGGCCGGTGTCTCGCATTTGAAAAATGCTGGTCACGGACGAAATGGAACGGGCAGCAGGAGCAGCAGCAAGCGAAGAAGGAGAAGAAGAAGCCAATAGAAGGGAATTGAAAACAGACAGAAGAAAAGAAATGGGGAAAAAAAAAGAAAACTGTTCATAATAATAAGACAATGACGACGACGACTGCTGCGTTGTTAAGCATATCCCCGGGGTCGTCGGAGGGGATTAGACTTGGAGAGAAAGAGGGAAAGAGCAGCAGAGGAGAGAAAAAAAAAAAAATAAGAAAACCCACACCATGATGCATCCACCTATAGGTGACAGGTGCATCGCGGATGTGGTGTCTGTGTGTTTTAACATACACGCCTAACTTGTACTGTTGTATTCTAACGATATACTGGCTGCTGCTGCTTCTGCTGCTGCTGCTTGGCTCGAAGGTCGTAAGTCAGCTGCTAAATAATACTCGAAACTTATCTTTGATCTTTCTTTCTCGTGTTTCTCTCTTTTCCCAAGGACGGCTCCATTGGTCGACATCATCAAAACCCGTAGGATATTAAAGAAATATTATGACCTTACCGGTTCGTCTCAGGAGGAGGAAAACTTGGGGAACGGGGCGCGGGCGTTTGCCCCTAACGACATGACGCAATAACAAGCAGCATCAGTGGCAGTGTAAATCAAACGGTGCTGGATGGGGGACGCGACCGCACATGCACACGCAGGTTTTTCTTCTTCTTCTTCTTCTTCTTTTTTCGAAGTGCTTGGATTCATCCGTTTTGGCTGGCTTTGAGGGAAATAGCAAATATAAAGCGACGATAGAAGAAAAGAGACGGCGAATGTTATATGGAGCCGAAATATATATCCAACGTGTTGGCTCCTTCTTGCACAATGACGGCGGTTGTGGATGATGCCGCCGCGCTGGATGATAGGAATAACTGGATGCTGGTGCGAGATGGTGTGGGAAGTGACCACACATACATTCAGGACATTTACAAATAAATAACCAAAAAAAAGAGAGAGAGAGAGAGAAGGGGACGAGAAAGCTTGCTGGGAGAGCGATGCGAAGCTTTAAACTTGTTTATTGATAGGCGTTGAGTGCTGTTATTTATCATTCCAATAGTGCGCAGAACATGGGACGACGGTGAAACGGAGGGTGGCTGAGAGAGTGCGGCAACACAAGCAGCTAGTCCAATAGCTTGAATGAGCCGACCATGGGAATGGATCATCGCACACACACAGCACCGGAGAATTAAAAAAAGAAAAAAAAGGCGAAAGAATGAGAAGAAAAGAAGAAACGAGATGAAAAGGCGGGTAACGTCGTGCACATTCGTCCACATACAACACACATACGTATATACATATAAAAAAAAAGCATCAAACAGGTTCAGCTTTCTTTAACGGCTCTCTCTGGCAACCTAATCACCAAAGTCCTAAGCGCTAAAAAAGAAGAAGAGAGAAAAAAAGAGAAGAGGAGGGAGGAGAGCTCTCTATTTTTTTCCTCTTCTTCTTCTTCTTCTTCCTTTTTTAATGTTCCTGCCCTTCTTTCATACATACAGCATAGTTCAATTATTATTATGGCGCACACTCTATAGAGCGCGCGGCAGCGGTTTATATTGCGCGCGCTCATGATGAAAGGCCCCTGCGCTCTATTCGCCTCTGCGCAGGTTGGGGCCATCCAATCTCATCAGTGGAGACAATGAGCCAAAGAGCCCAAACGACGTAGACTGTAAACGATGGGGGAGAGTAGAGGGATGGAGAGATGGAGAGAGAAAAAGAAAAGAGCGCGTGAGAAAGAGCCCAGCTCGCTCCTTATCTTTTTCTCTCTAACGCTAACGTACAGGTTCGACAGGTTGTTTTCTTCGACAGCGGACCATATCTATTTGGCCGCCAAAAGCGTTCAAAGAGGCAACCCGATGGTGAATTGATGTATAACCAGCCGCCGCGACGACAATAGAGAGTAGACTGATTGCCCTGCCATCGTGATGGTCGGGTTCAGCGTCAATCATATGAAGAAGGAGGAAAAAGACGATGCAGGCAGCAACAAACAAAACAGACACAAGACGCAACCAACACGGAGAATGTAACGGCTTTTTTTTTTTATTATACTATTCTCATCTTTGGCTTTCCGCATCGAACGGAGGAGAAAAAAAGAAGCGGATGAGCGGATTATCGAGAGCTTATCCACCTGGAATGCAAGGCCGATGTGGGAAACTTGCCGTACTTTGTTTTCCGATTCCTTTTCAAAGATGTTACGAGTCGTGAACCAATTCCTAAAAGGTCATATATACCAAAGCACTTATGCTAGTTATGTAAAATGGGAATGTCGAAAGAGAGAGAGAGAGGGGGGACTGCGTGGGCGGTCTCTATGGAGGCCCTTCCAGTGGGGGGCTCTCTCTTTTCATTTCTAATTGTTATGGAGGATATCATCGGAATTCGTAGGTAAATGGACCTATTCTCTTTTCTCTATCTCGAACATTCTCCATCTACCTGTTCGCGTCGTTGGACCGGACTCGCACGGTGGAGGAGCAGGTTGTTTCGTGCTGGCTCTCAGGGGGGATATTGATGATACACCTATATAACAGATTATATCCACCCCGCCTGGTGATATGGAATTCACCGTCTCATCGCTACATAAGAGAGGCTCCAACGTTCGAACGTTAGGGCCCGACATAACACTCGCCCGATTTATGAGTATAGAATATCAACACGACTTATCATCTTTTATGCGTTCTCGTTTTTCGTCTTGTTCTTTCGTTGTTCTTGTTCTTGTTCTTGTGGTTGCATTTGGGTTCGACGGGCTTTTTTTTCTCTACTCTTAGTTGGAGGTTCTCCGCCATTTTACGACCTGTTTCCAGTCATTAGCGGAGGATGACCGCAGATGGAACAAGTGAGCGCGCGCACCGCCTCGCCCATAAGACGGTTTTTAGATAGATGTGCTTTCAACGTCGAGTTGAAGAAAAGCATCAACAGCAACAAAAAAAAGACGATTTTTTTTTTTACAATTTACAATTCAATATCGGTGACTTTCACCTTTGGTCTGCTGCTGCTTTTATATAGGCGCTTATATAAATGTATACTGCGTAGATATTTATATACACATCGATATCCCATTTGGTTTTTTTTTGTGCCTTTCTTTTTATATGAATACGAGGCCGTGATATGCTGGTCGAGTTTTATGACGTCATATATTCGCAAAGAGCCACCCCGAATGGTGGTCAAGTGTATTGGTCGTATCTTATATTGGTGGGATATGATTGAGTTTCAGGGGAGGTTTCTGGGGCGACCCGAAAGAGCATCGTTGATGCTGTATCTCTTGGGTTTTTTTCCTAAGAGGCCGATTATCTTTAATAGTTCTTCATCCTTGAACGTCTAATCGTATAAAAAGCAAGGGCACGAAAAGGAAAAGACAAAGGGCGGCCAAGACGAACAACATCGGCCGTATAAGAAATATATAATAAAGGAGAGAAGAAAATGGGGTCGTCGCGCCATATTGTTTTTTTTGTGTGTGCGCTCTCTGATGATGGCGCTACAGGTGTTGGTCTGTTTTTCTTTTGCAAAAAAAAAGGATGGTGCGCAGCAGGTTCAAGTCGAAATCGCCTTAACGAAAGCAAAACGAAGAGGAAGTAGCCTTCGAGGCGGTACGGTGCTCTTTGGAATTCAAATATTTGAAGGGAAGCTGCCGAACGCGGCCTCCGCCTTCATCTTCGATTGCCGCTGCCGCCGGATTCCGATGAAGAATGGGAATGGACGTAAGGTAAGCCACGCCAATCAGTCGATGATGTATCGGTGCTCTCTCTGTGGTGCCTCTAAGAAGCGGTGGAGAAGAGATTCATCATTTTCACCTGAATGAAGCGGTCTTATGTTCTGTTCCGCCTCCTCCATCTTCTATTAGGAGGAGGGTAAGAAGGCGAAATCAAATAACGTCGTCGCTGCAGGTACGGCACGTAGACTCTAGATATATCTATAGCGTGCTCTGTACGTACTTGTACTACGTAGGTATGTAACGCCGCCTCTGCCGCGGCTGCCACGGAACCAGCCGTGTGTATACACAAGTTCTAAAGCAGAAATCGGCTCCAGCACAACATCAACTGCGGCAGAAGCAACAGGTGAAGGTCAACTGGACTGCTTGGCTCTTATTCATCACATCGAGCATTCTTTTTGAGACTTCTACCACCAGCACCATCTCTTTAAGCCAGTAGACCTTCTTGCGGGCCGCCCTGTTGAATGAGCCCGGAATCTTTCGACTGGTGGCACAAACAGTTCCAGCCAAAAAATCTCTCACACATATCCAAACATAAAAGGCTCTAAAAAGCTAGTGGATTCAGAGAAAAGAGCGAAAAGAGAGAGAGAGAGAGAAAGGGAGGGCCACTTGTAACGGAAACTTGTGTCCATATCGGTAATCCTTGCACAGGTAAGTCTTTTTTACCTTCTGAAAGAGTGAGTTAGAGAGAGAGAGAGAGAAATCAGGTGGATATCACCAGCAAACCAGTAGTTGAAAAGATGTGGCCTCCATAGAGGGAGAAAAATACGTAAATAACTTTTTGGCAGGGTTGCTGGTTTTCATAGCCGCACAGTAAACTTTTATTATCTTCCTCCACCGCCGAGCTGCTGCCGCAGAAGACGTTGATGCGACCGCGCGAAAAAGACCAAAAATCGTTCTCCACTATTATTTACCTTCTTTTTTTCTATTTCTTTTTTTACCTTCCCCCCCAAAATAAATCTTTTGATCGCGGGAACAGCGTCTAGGACTTCAACATTTTATTTTGGAGTGCCGGCAAGCTGCGTTTTGTTGGCAGTGCGTATAAATATAACTGCACACATATGCGCCTACGTTAGTTATAGCGCACTACCAAAGTTCTACTAATATGGCCGCGCGCTGCTCTTTCAACGGATCATCACGACCGTGTGTCTAGGGGTGTTTTCCCACGTCCTGTCTCCTTTCCATCCGCATTGTGAGCATGATCGAACAGTGTACACATACGCTAAACCGATTTGGACTGTGGGGGGAGACGAAAAGGAAAGAAATTGTATAAGGCCCTCTTTCTTCGATCTATTAGGAGGAGACCAAGTAGCTATATAGGTACAAACAAAATAGAAAGAGAGAGAGAGAGAGAGAAAAAAAAACCCAAATATAGGGAGCCGAAAACAGGATACATCTCCCTCTTACACGACTCAATGGATCTGCATCACTTTTTTTTTGTATTCGACCATGTGGTACAACAGACACTAACAAAAAAAAAAATGTAGGTTACGACTTTGGCTTTTTTCTTCTTCTTCTTTGTTAGTGTATGTGTGTTTAATTTTTAATTCAGCTCATCGTCGTTCTGGGTTTTTTTTCTTCTTCTTTTTTTCGGGGTTATTATACGTAGAAATGGAGAACGTAATTCTCTCTATGGTTCAGCTCTCTCTCTAGCTTTCTATCTGACGTTTTTCAATAGAAAACAGAGTGTATGTATACGGCGCATATATATATACCGGTCGTCCACTTTGTCTCGATGTCAATCATGATGCACCTCTCTCCTCTATTCTATATACCTTTTATTCGTGGTAATGCCCGCCGTCTCCAAAGAGGCACCAACAACAACACACAACACAAAAAATAACTATTTTCTTTTCTGAAAAAAAAAAAGTAAAAAATATTATTAAATAAAGTAGACAGACGGAACGGATCGACGATATAGGACACGCGGGTCGGGTCTGTGATGGAAGCCGCGCCGTATAGACTCTGGATTGAGTCAGAGAGTCAGTCTACGGTCGGACGATTTTTATTTTGTCTACTTACATTTACATTTATATTTATGTATATACGTCTATATGTCTCTATTATGCGTTTGATATACAAAAGAGACGGGGCTTTCTTGTGATGTCGCGCCCGTGTCGATGTCCAGTCGAGATAAGAAGGCGGCCGGACTCCTTGGCCTTGCGCGCTCGCGCTGGCACACCACCGTCGACGACTACGGCGACAACACTCACGATCGCCAGCCCAGTCGCAGTTCACTCTTTTTCTCTTTCTTTCTCTCTGTATGTTTGGGTATTAGGTTTTATAGTGCCGCCGCCCGTGTGTGTGCTGTGTGTGCGTGCGAGCCAGCGCGTGTCCGTCTCTGTGTATCAATCTCAGGCATCGTCGTCCAGCATCGGCCCATTCGATAGAAGGGAGCCAAAACATCAGGTCCGAGTCGTAAAAAAACCTTCTTGCTTCTTGTCCCTCTCTAGTCTCTACTGCGTAGAGATCGAGGGACACACAAAGATAGAACAACAACGAAATGACAACATAACAACAAGAAACCGAATGGGGAATAAAAATCCCCCGAAAGAAGAAAACCTCTAAATGGATGTATAAACAAATAAAAAAAGAAAGAAAGAACAGAACAGAACAGAGTAAAGAGCCTATAGGCTTCTATATGATTCAAAATGGCTAGGCAGACAGATACGGCCGGGTATATGGAGACATTGAGGCGCTTATTACGAGTCGTCGTCGTCGTCGAGGAGAGACGGACATTTCCGTGTCCTCGAAGATAATCAAGCGGCACACATCTGAATCTCCCGCATGTGTCGAGAGCGTGAACTTGACCGTTATGTGGTCCGCCGCCCGCGTGACCAAGAATTAAGAGGAGGACGTCATCGTGAGTGAGTTAGTTTCCTAATGTATGTTTTTTTCGTCTTCGTCCGCGTTCCGTTTCCTCCCCCGAAAAACTTCACGAAAAGCAAGACAAAAGGGAAACGAAATCTAAGAAAAAAGAAGAATAAAAAAGAGTGAAAGAGAGAAATTTTCGGATTCGATTATAGATTAGGCGTTTCAAGCCAAACCGTCTCGCGGGAGGTGATGACCTGTAGCGGATCGTTATCTGAACGGCGTGCATAACAGCTCCTCCGCCTGGTCCGCGGGACTGGCCCCCGCCATCAAACGATGGCGTTCCGCGTCCCTATAGACCACTAAACAGTGTTTTGCCCTCCTCTTTGGAGCCTTTCCCCCCATTTCTCTGTTGTGTGCTGTGTACGATTATTCACGGCGCAGCAGCTTTCTCGCATTTTCCTTCCATTTTCCCACAATCCCATAATGTCGGAGGGGAATTATACGCAACACGGACGCGGACCGACCGACCGACGGAGGAGGAGGAGGCAGACTATATTGGAGACTATGGAGAGAGAGAGACGGTCGCCAGTGAAGGATCATATATTTCCCCCAAAAGTTCCAACTTGATGGGTGGCGTGCTCTTTATTTGTTCTTGGATTTATTAGAGTCTCTCTCTTATTTCATTTCCGTCGTCCCTGGGACAAATCACGACACGGCCGATTTTGGGGACCTTCTCTCTCTTTTTCTAACCTTTTCCACCCGAGACTGTCCTCCTCTCTTGTACATTTTTTTTTTGTGCTTTTGGGTTTCGAAAAAACATGGTTTTATAGAAGAAAAACGCGCGGGGTTGTCGTGGTTTTAAAAGTCAGCAAAACGGGTACGAGATTTATGCGCTCGTTCAGCCCACTGTCTCCCCAACCGGCCCACATAAGATTATCCCCAACCGTTTTTTTCCCTTTCCTTCCTATCCAGCTTTGCAAATCTATAAAATTTCTAGAGGAAAGAAGAAGAAGAAGAAAAACGTCGGAAATGTACATGTGTGTGTATATTATACATATAATATGTTTTTTTTTCTCTCTCTCTCTCGGTTGTATTTTATTTTCTCTTAAATTCTTGTAATTGATAGCCCGGTGAAGTTTATATTTTTAAACAGCGCTTAATGATGAATACTGTCAGGGTGAAGTTTCTTTTAGCCTAAACATTCCCAATTTGGGGGTCTTTTGTGCGTTTTTGCTCTCTCGGCTGAACATGCGTGGATGCGACATAGACGTATACTCACGTGTACAAAATTTAAAAGGAGATGACCAGCTATACAGAGAGAGAGAGAGAGAAATGAGGGGGAAAACGGTGGTTGGGTCAGGTTGTTGGGCACAATGGAGCGATTCCGGTGCGTCAAGCTTTTGTTGTGTTCATGTCACTGAACTGAGCAAGCACTGTGCTGCTGCTGTTGCTCTGCTCCGGCTAAGAAGTTAGAAGGCGATGACAACAGAAGGTGGTGGAGGATTGAGTGACCTTAGCCTACTGTGTGTACTACGAGAAGGGGGGAGAGAGAGAGAGAGAAAAAAATATATAAATATAAATCCGGGTGCTTGTTCATGCTATACCACTAGACCAGAAGGAGGAAGGAGAAGAATATGTCCAGTATGAAGCAGTAGCGGCCAAAAGGAGCCCTGGAACTTGTTGATGGAACACTTCCGCCAGATATACAATCTCGCGCACAGCACTCCCTCGCACACACACAACTCTCCTGCTGAGGACGTTTCTTCTCCTTCTCATTGCTGCACCCTAGCTATCTTCTTTTTCTTTTTTTTTCTTAAGGTTATTTCCTTCATCTGGCCAATTTCGGCTCTCTTCAATCAACTCGATATATAGTAAGGATCGTGTGTCATCCAACTTCAAGGGAGTATTCAACAACTGGCATAAGTAAAAAGACGTACGACCCACTCTCTCTCTCTCTCGCTCGCTCTCTATTGTTCGCTTAGGTCATCATACTCTCTCACCGGACAAATGGGAGCAAATTGAATGTCATCCAGCTAATCTCTATCTATTTATTTTCCGTCCTTCATACCCCACCCCACTGGCTGCTGCTCGATATAGTCTAAAGAATCTAAAGAAGAAGAAAAAAAACTGGAGAAGAGAAAGAAAATAAAAGAGCATAAAAGGACCGAACTTACTCTCTTGTCAGTAAGTTTCGCCACTTGACCTGGATATTGTCCTGGCAGACTCTTTCTTCTTCTTCTTCTTCTCTCGTTTCTTTTTCTGGGTTTGTCTTTTTTTCCCTTTCCATTCTTATGACCGGCCAGCTTCCCACAAGGCACCTGATACGGGCCACAAACATTTACAAGAAAACGAAACAGGTAGAGTATAGCGCAACAAGAGGAGGAGCCGTATGGAAAAATAGAAAACGAGTCTAAAAACATCTCAGCTAAGTTGAAAAGGAGGCGAAACATCGGGAGTGGCTGGAACATATCTTTTTTCTCCATCTCTCTCTCTTTCTCTCTCTTCGTTTTCTTCGGCAACAGCTACAGCAATATTATAAATACTGCCGTATTAAATCTTTCTCTTTCTCTCTCTTTTCTTTTTCTCCCCTTTTTCGCTAGCGCCGCTGTCACGAGAGGATGAAACGACTGGTAAAGCGGGCGAACGCTTGCGTCATGGGCCAAAAGATGGGCCACTTGCTCCCGAGGTGTGGCCTATTATCCTTCTTCTCCAATTCAGATTTCCTTCCCGGCCGCGGCCGCTTACAATAAACGTTTTGGCTTGTTCCGATTGAAATAATTTCACCAAAGTAATGATTCACGATCATGAATTGTAATGACCCCGGACCCAACGCAACGCGTACCCAATGCCTCGGCACCACTACCATAAGGGAAAAAGAAGGCCAGCCAACTTGGCCAGCCATCTCTCAATTGTAATAAAAGAACAAGAAAATAAGGTAAAAAGACATGGACTTCACGAGAGGCCGTTTAGTTTTGTGTAGTGTTTTTCCTCTTTTCTTTTTTGCTTTTTGTTGTTGTTGTTGTTGATGTTCAAGTCTCGCGGTTGGCGGCGGCTGGCGCAGGTGATGCTGCGCGCGAGCGCGAGCGCGCTCCGGTGGTTCATCGCGGACGAGTAGGCGGAAGGACTTGTCGCGGGCGCGCGTCGCTCGACGGGACCTCGGCGGGACTCTCGGCGCGGCGATGAATAATGGAACGCAACCTGCCTCCTACTGCTGGCCGGCCTTCCATATCATTTCATGAATGTATACGCAAATAGGGGAAAAGCGAAAAAAAAGCGTATTATTGTGCTGGCTGTGTGCAACTGTTGTTGTCGTCGTATTGGAAAAGCAGAAAGGGACGAAAGAAAAGGTAATATTGTCCGAGGCTGTTAAGGTAGCTACAGCTTGACGGGTTTGGGAGACAGCATTGGTCGTCTGTGTCGTCGATGACGGTGATGAAGATGACCACCCAGTAAGCTTAGCAACAGCTATACAACGAAAGCGCCAGTCCCGGCTGTCTCTAATGTGTCTCTCTCTCTCTTTTATTCCTTTCACAAAGTGTCGCTTTTGAAAAATCAACAAAATAATTCATGACGAAGACGACGACGACGAAAAAGACGACGACGAAGAAGAAGAACGAGTTTTAACGCTATCCGGGGACGCGGCGGCTAGTTGCCAACCAAAGAACTATATGGCCGTCAGTTGAAGCTGGCACAGAGTTGATTACGCACTGACCTCGGCGAGACTGTGTGTCTCTCTTTCTCTCTCTTACAGGTTGCAAAAGGTGGGTGGATACTTTTTCATCCGATGGCTTTTAAAACGCGGTTGAATGGGTTCTACTGTCACCGGATATGGACACGGGCTATCGATCGGAGCTAGGAACCGCAAAAGCCCGCAAATGAGAAGGCGGATAGGAGAAGACGAAAGGGAGGAAGAAGAAGCGCAAAAAGTGTCAAGAATGAAATTGTGCTTTTTCAGAAAGTTTTTTTTCTTTCAAAAAGGGGCGCCAAGAAAGAACCTGTAATAATATATAAAAAGAAAGAAAATGTTACGGAGGGGAAAAAAAGAGAAGAAGCAGGTGATCTGGCGCCTACCCAGACGACGACGGTCGAAGAAGAAGAAGAAAAAAAAAAGAAAGGAAAGAAATATATATAAAAGGACTAACCAGATATATATACAAGGTGGCATCCCGTCGAGTCAATACGCATACGTTTGAATCGCAAATTAGAAGAATATCTTCATTTTTTCCCTTTTCTCCGCGTCCTCTCTCTCTTTCTCTCCTTTATGAAAATGAAAAACCGTCCATCTCGGACCACTAGAAGAAGACGAAAGGAGATAAATAAAAGAGAAGAAGAAGGAACAAAAAAAAAAAAGAAGAGAAATACGTAGAACCAAAAGGCCTCATCGTTTTTCGCTGCTGTTGCTGCTACGATGATATATAGTGTTGTGATGGCCGGGCATTATCTGACTGGGAGATCGACGCTATAGCCGTCTTTTCTCCTTGTTTTCTTTATTTTTTTCCTCTCTCTTTCTCTCTCTCTCTCTGGATGGTCCGTTTCTGCTGCTACACTCGTCAGAGCTGTCATTGGCTTTTCGTGCAAGCGTCGTGCCTTATTCCTCTTATTGCCTCCGATTTGCATGGCAGCGGGGACTAGAAGAAACAAGACAAAAATAAAGAAAATAAAGCACCACCGGCCCGCGATCCGATTGTCGGGTTGATGAATCCGGGATGAGGTACGCAGCGAGCAGGTAAAACTTTGCATCGGAATCTGCTGGCCACGACACGCGCTCCGAACCGATCATATCATCACATGTAGCCAATGTTTCTCTTGGTTTTTTTCCCCCCGTCTCTCTCTCTCTCTGACATTCTATTTTTCGTTGGAAAGGGGAGATAGACTACACCTTGCGCAAAACGGGCCGTTTCGTGACGGGCAGGTCGCAGCGGCAACCTGATCCCGTCGCCATTACAATGCAAGAACTGACACACGGCTCGTTATACAATCACAGCGTAGCGAGCAAAGAAAGAAAGAGAAAAAAAAGAGTAGAAGGACGACGATAAAGAAGAAGACAAAGAAAAACAGAAATATATATATGAGGAGAGGGCGGGCGAAAAATAGTTTCGGAGCTTCTCGCGGCTGGGTGTCCCGCGCGCGCCGAACGCCGCATCACGCAAACTCCCACAATTCATCTCATTTCTCGGAAAAAATAGCCGCAATACATATACCGAAAGAGACACACACGCACACCAAATAATACAAGCACGCACCTATTTTGTTTCGAAAAAAAAATGTTTGGATCCTTTTTTCTTTTTCCTCGCGCGATTGTGTTTTGTTTTTAATTCTTTTTCGGTTACTTACTTTGCAGACCGGCCGGTGCCCAGCTGGTTCTCGTCTTCATTGATTGTGACTTGGCTCCTCCAGCAAGAGCGCCCGTTGTAACTTGTTACTGGAAAGCAAAACAAACGAGGCGTCTCACCTATAAACCGGAGCTCTATTTATATCAGTGGCCAGAATCACCAAGTCACACAAACGCGACCCGAGATCGACTTTTAATTGAGAGATTTTTACAACAAGCCGAGAGAGCCAATCGGGGGGAGGAAAACAAAATAACCAACGTGATTCGGTAGTTCCGAAATAAAGCGAGAGCTGGAGCTCATTCCAGGGAGAGAGAGAGATGGATTGCTGTGCGGCTTGATAGCTCTCGCGCCGCGAGATTTTCCTCGGAAACGAACTCAATCCCAACGGGCCCAGAGCAACAGCAACAGCAGCCGAGTTAGAAGACTTAGACCCAGCGGAAAGAATGATGACTACTCCGTCTTCTTCTTTTTCGATTTGCAGTTGTGTGTACGTGTGTTGTCCTTATTTGGTGAACAAGAGAGAACAGATTGGTTCGTTTCAGTTTGAGAAGAAGAGAAAAAAAACTATATCCTTCGAAGAATGAATGAAAAAAAAGAGAAGAAACTTTGTGGACCATGCCCGATACGGTACCGAGAAAGAGAGACTTTACAAGGATTCCACGCAGAGAGGCTAACGGATCAATGGGGGTTTTTGTGTTGTAGTTTGACCCGGGATCACCTTGACCACCTCATTCCATTGACGGTCGCTGCACCTGACTCGCATTGTGTCTCTTCTCCGATATATATACCAGGGTTCTTCCCTTATCCCCGTCGTAGCTCTTTCCAACTTTTCCCATGGTTTTTAAATGGGTATAAGAGAAGAAAAAAGAGAGGGAATAACCTGCATTGTGTACAGGTTGCCCTTGTTGTGTCGTCTTCTTCTCCATATCTACCACGTCTACCAGCCCAATTGACCCGGTCTAGCCAGGTGCTCCGTGTGGAATTTGATCATCTCCGACGGGGGCGACGAATCGGACGACCCCCGAAAACACCCAATAACCTCTTTTAGAGACATCCGGTATACTTCCGATGGGCGATTCTCCATCTCCACAACAGAATAGAAAACATTCTAAACAAACCGATGGAGTTTCACATTGGCGTAACCATCCTGTGATGGAGTGGGTGTAAGCGCGCAACTCGGCATTTCTTTCTGACCTAATCGAAACAAAAAACGGCGAGACAATGAAACAGTGGGAAATGGGTGGAGGTATTTCTTCTTTCTTTCTTCCTTCGTTTCTTCTTTTCTTCGCGGCTGAACGCGTGCAGAGAGAGAGAGAGAAAGAAGTAACTACGTGCGCGCGTGGGGCGGTGCTAATGATGACTAACGATCTCCGGCCGTTGTTGTGTAACGTTTACAAAAACAAGCCTGTTTAGAAGGCGCTTATAAGCTCGTTAGGCACTCGATGAGAAGACAGAATCCAGCTTGTTCCCCTTTTCTTTCTCCCTCCGCAACAACAACAACAACATTTCTCCGAGGGCTGTTGCATCATCGCTGGAAGCCATTACCGAACGAATACTATAACGAACGCAACGGCTCGGCAGCATACCGATGCTGGTGTTACAAGCATTCAGAGCCCAGCAGATGGGGGCGTCATGTCCAACAATTTTGACGGCTTATTAGCTGACGAGTATTCGAGCTATTCCGACATCGACAGACTTGCGTTGCTTGGTAATAAGAGAGTTTTCGAGAAAAGAAGAAGACAGGGACAAGAGCTTCTGTTTGCGCTGCGCGGATCTCTCGTTACAAACAGTTGTAACACGCCAAAGTGAGGACGCGATGTGTGTTTGATGCTGTTTGTTGCTGGTTGTGTTGTGGGCGCATTCCACGAGCGCAACAACCGCATTTGGTGAGAAGGGAGATATGGAGAGAGCCACTTGTTTCTCGACCCAACGGTCAGCGGTTTTGTATAACATCGACTCGGCTGCTACTGCTGGATGATACAGTCTCTCTCTTTGATGTTTGGGCACGGATTGCATTCCTGCCCCGTTTTTTCTCTCCCCTCCTACTATTTCTCCGTTTTTTTCTTCTTCTGTGTCGAGTGGATAGAGAAAACGCAGTACTTCTTCTTGTTGCCTAATGGCTCGCTGTATCAAACACAGTAGGAGGCTTTGTTGTCCTACTCATATATGCAATCTGAAGAGGATGATGGGGGAAATGAAGGGGGGATTCTGATAGCGCACCCACTCGCATTACGGGGAAAAAATTGCCAACCAGCCAACAAGAAACATAATAATAATATAAGGTGAAGTGGAGAAAGAGGAAAAGCTCCTTCACAGCCGACAAAGTCTTGAATTTCTCCCGAATTCCAAACTACTTTGTACAGTTGAAAGTGGAATGTTTTATAGATTCAAATCCAGCTGCTGGCACTATCGCCGTTCGCCACACATTTTCGCCGACCAAAAGGGATCGAAATAAATTTTGGCTCTTTTTTTTTCCTACCCGTTCAAAGAGTTAGAGAGACAAGTCCTTCTTTTGACGTGATGGATTCTGCGTTGCCAACATCACCGACGACGCGTGAACGGGTTTGCCATATTTTGTTTTGGAATAAATGCCGGAATGTCTGCTGTTGGTCCGCCAACAGTTTGAAATAAGGTTCTCCTACCCAAATACGTTTGCCCCCCTTTTTCTCTCCTCTCTTTTTTTTTAAAGGATTTTTTCTTTTTCTTCTTCTTCACTCATTTCTCTTCTTATCTTTTTTTCCTGGCTTTTTACCTGTTGGATTCTTCATTTCTAGTCGAGTGTAACCTAGACTCCCCCACAGTCCGTCGATGTCGGAGAGAGAAAGACACTTGAAAACGACGGCAGAAGAGAGATGGAGATGGAGGAAAAAGAGGACACTTTAGGGGCCTCAAGTACCTGTTCATCGTTTCGAGAACACGCACTGTGTATATATACTGAACAGGGCTCCGCTCCGCTCTTCTTTTGTTGCATCCCAGACAGTCGGTATATATATATACATCGAACAGTGTATCTACCACCACCGTAGTGAGTGCTGGGTGTATACACCCCGACCGACTGGCTGGCCGGCCGGCCGGCACATACCGTTCCTTTCGAGGTCTGCATTCCATCGAGCCAAGAAGCGCGCCCCGACTTGATGAAACGTCTCTCTTTTCAATTCTTTTCTTTCTCTTTTTTTCTTCTTTCTCTCTCTCTTTCTCTAGAGAGCAGACTCGACGGGCACCGAGTATTTTTCACCTGGCCATTATTAGAGTCACATTCTCTCCTTTCTTTCCTTTCCTTTTTGCTTTCAAATGACAACAACACGAGTGGCCGATGGAAAGAAAGAGATATAAAAGATACGCTTCATCCATCACGGCCAATAATTCCGCTTGTCGTCAGTTTGCAGCCGTGTTTTTGTGTGTAGACTCGTGTACATACGAATTTCTTCCTTACCATACGATATATAGTAATAGACTGCTCGGAGAAGATTTCTCTCTCTCTCTCTCTCTCTTCTCTCGCCGGCTGGACGCTTGTTAGTTCCGTATATCGGGTCGCCGCCGTTTCTTACTTGATCGACGATGACACCAATCTTGTTTGGTAACAATCAGACTCGATGCTGCCAGCGATTCTTTTCATCTCTTTTGATTGCCATTCGATTTAACTTTGACTGGAACTTTCGTCTTTTTTACGACAGTCGAAAAAAAAACTGCGCGTTAAATGAAATCAAAAGAAGAGACGACAGCAAACTATATGGAACATAAAAGAACGTGCCCGATTCGTCAGCCCGTGTCAGCAGAAGAAAAGTGGAGAGAATGCGAAGACGTATGTATATAAAGAAAAATAAAGAAGAAGAAGAAGAGAAAAGAAAAACGAATTAAAAAATCAAAATCTCCACCTGACAAATCAAAGGGAAATTTACGATCTCGTAAACGACGAGACGCTTTCCAGGTTGTTTACTTATTAATTATTCATGTTCGTTTTTATTGCTCGTATTATGATGCGTTAAAGACCCGACCACTTCTCTTTCAAGCGAAGAGAAAGATATGAAGGTGAAGAAGACGACAGACCAAACACTGTGTCTGTTGCCCTGTTCCTGGTGGTCTTTAATTTTCTCAAATAAGCGACCACTTCCGGCGTTGCGTTACGGAGTGAAAGAAAAAGAAAATAAAGAAAAAAATAAAGAAAAAAGGAGAAAATCAAACAAACCGACCGACCGACCGACAGAAAATGCCTAGCGTGTTTCAATGCGTGCGTTTTGTTTAAATGCCAGTTGAAGATTGAGGGCAATTGATTCGCTCGGACGAACACGGTCGCGCGGGCGTGATTTTCTCTCATTTTTCTTCTTCTTCCTCCTCCTCGGCTGCGCTGTTTTTTGTTTTCGTGTTTCTAGAGGGGGAAAATTATTTTTTTTCTTTCTTTTAAATTTTCTCTTTTCGGGTCTCCTCCTTTTTCTTTTACACTTGGTGATTGTATTAGTATCAGGTGTGACAGTGTCGCGCCGTCTAGGTCGTCGCCGACACGCCCGCGCTTTCTCCCTTCTTTTTCTTCTTATTTTTTTTTCTCATCTCTTCCCGCTTCTTCTTCTACGTACCCTCGCTTGTTGTAATGGCCCCCCCCGAAAAGCCCTGTATATCAACTTACCCGACAAGGTATCACTTCATACTACTCCCGCCAGAGATCCCCCGGATGTTTTTCATACTCCCGCCGTTTCGTCGTCTCCGTCTTCTTTCTTTTCGGTTCTCTTGACACGACGGCTTATCTTTTTTTTTCTGTCTTGTTTTAATAGCCATAATAGGCCGCATGCATATATTCATCAGGCAGAGAGAAAATGAGAAGTGTCACGTTTCGCGCTAAAAGGTCATTTCAATACCAACCGGATTCGATTACAATTGTGTAAGCATGTGTTTAAAAAATAATAAAGCGGTTTTTTCCGTCTCTGTTTTGTTGTCGTCGACCGCATCGATGCCGCGGCCACCAGAGTCGTTAAATTGTTTTCTTTTTTATTTATTGTAAAAAAAAAAAATATTTTGCGGGTATTTAAACAAGAAATTCCTGATGCGTAGTAGTTGATGTACAGCATACATCTCCATAGCGATTGGCTGGGCGCGCTGGAGACGTCCCAGCCCGCCGCTGGCGCAGTGATTGAATCAACAAACAACATTTCGCGCAGCAGCAGCATCGCGGTGCATCGCCCCCTCGGCAACAGTTTAGCAAAATATCTGCCTGCTTTTTGGCTCAAAAATAGTACTAGTCGGTTGATGAATCGTCTCCCTTCCCGAGACCAAAACACACGTACGTAGTACCGGTATGTATACTAACCGCCAGCCATTGAACCCCCCGAAACACACAAGTTTCAGCCGTTTCCATTTTGCGCGCGCGCTCCGTTCCCAATAAGACGAATCTGTTGACAGACGCCGGGGAAGCGCGCCATGCTGGACTGACACATCGTCGTCGATATATATATAGTACGCATACTGGTAACACATAGTGGAGCGCAGTCTATAGAAGGATGTTGAGGGGAAAAGCCATAAGAAATGATTGAAAAGACAGGGTTTGCCGTTTGCCGTTTGAAGAAAACTTCTTGTCGGATGAGTCAGACGCCCAAAACAGTTCATGTTATGTCCGTCTAAGTGAGAGAAATGGCCGGCAAGAAGAAAAAAGAGCCAGAGGGATTCAGTTACAAACCACAAAATATCGGCAAGGATTTGTCTCTCTTCCTGTTGTCGTCTTCGAAGAGGTGGAGCTCCGGCGATCGTTTTCAGATTGTGTTTTCTTTTTGACTTTCCGTCCACTTGTGCCTGTCTGTGTTTTGTTTTTTTAAATGCTGCAGCGAAGAGATGAAGCGAAGCTGCGGGGGTGGCCCGTTGTTGTTGTTGCAGCTGCCCAGCCGCCGAGAAGGTTATTTTTTTTTTCGCGGCCGGCGCCCGGCTGTGGCTCCGCTCCTCGCGCTTCGCGCGCACGCGTCGTTCCCGCTGACACCGAAGACGTACTGTTCGCTCATCAACCTGTGACAAGAAAGTTTTTCCCGTCTCGTATTACTTACTGCCTAGCTCCATTCTTCCATCTCTCTCTCTTCACACTCCCTTTCCAGCGGCAGTGGCAAACAGCGACGCGCCTGTTTTCTCCGTTCTTCTTCTTTCCAATGTTCCTAATGAAAATAAAACGCTTCTCATCACCTCCATAGCTCATCGCTCGAGCCTCCCGTATTTTGGTTTCAAATGATATTTTCTTTGTGTCGACTCATCGATCCATCAACGGCGAGATTCACGGACTTGATTAAAACATCGGAATCGTTTTAAGTCCCATAAATCACGCTATAGGCCTAATAAACATATTTCCAACAGGCAGCAGCAGCAGCACGGCGCGCTGTGGCGGATCGATTCGTACAATTGCCCGACGGGAGGGAGTTGCGCGCCAACAAAAGTCGAAAGAAATCAAATAAAATGAAAAGCAAGGAAGAAGGAGAAGAAGAAGGAAAAAAGAAGGCAGATCCCTGGAAACGTCAGAAACGAGTGTTTTGAACGTTCGTCACTTGTTGCTGTCCGGTTGGCGCCGAACCTTCGTCGCGACCTACTGCTGCTACGAGCTGCTGCTTCAGCAAGGAAGATCCATCAATTCTTAACACATTTTAACAGCTAAATGGGAGTGACTGGATTCTTTTTTTTTTCATTCTCATTCTTTACCAATCTCTTCCGTCCGTTTTCTTTTTTTTCTATTATTTGGGCGGCTGGGCCGGCCAGCGACGAGTTCTCTTCTCATTTATTCTCTTGCTTCTTCCTCTTCTCCTCCGTCTTCTTCTCTTTCTTTTCCTTCTTCTTCTTGGTTACATATATACACCCAAATGGGTCGATGAATTATTCAGCACCGTGTAGAGATGCATGTAAGCGCCGCTGACTCTTTCGCCCGATCATCATCGCCCAGCAGCTCCCCCCTCGAGTCCCCAATGCTAATCCCACCCACCGCTGGGGCGCTCGATTTGAAAAAACCTGCCGCAGCACCATCAAAACAAGACAATATTGATTCGAATGGATCCAAAAGTCAAGAATGACGATGATGATAATGACGACGGCCATGATGATGAACCTCTTTTTTTTCTCTTGCCCTTCAAAACCTTCTTTTCTTGCCATTCAACGGCGGATGGGAAAAATAAGTCCGATGGGCCGACTCATTTATTCATAGATTCATAGGGGGTTTCGTTGTTTTTGTTGTTCCTTGTCGGTTGTCTCGTCCTGTTTATCAAGAGCAGTTCATCTCTTTAAGAGTACACGCGGTCCTTTCCACTTATATGGCTTTTGATTTCCATCACGCTCCAGCCGAAAGGTGCGCTCGCTAGGCCGGTGACCGAAGCAATGATGTTTGAAAACGGAAAAAGAGATCGACAAAGGCCAACGAAACGGGAACACAAACTTTAAGGGCAGCGCAGCAGCAGCAAACAACCGATGATAAAAAGAAATCGCCGTCACGAGAAGGTCGTTTCTGGTCGTTTCCTTATTTTTGCTTTGGCGTTTCCTCGGTTTGCGTATAGTATAGTACCGTACCGCGTTGCTTTGGCATTGCTTTTCTGGCTTGTCGGTTGGAAGCAGCAAGACACAAGGGATCGAATGTCAAAGGTTGTTTATAACGGAATTGCCACGGCACCCCAGAAGAAGACAGAAGAAGATGGGTCGTGTCAGATTGTCAATCAGGTGCGCTGTACGCTCAACCAAATGCAGCAGCAGCAGTAGCGCTGATGGCCGGAATGCAATTCAATCCACTTCCTACTGTCAGAGAACTTTTGAACCTACACGTCGTCTCAGTGCTAAAGTACTTAGTGGGTGCGCAGATGCAATTACATCGAATCCAACATCAAGAAGACACGAGAAAGCGCCCACCGAAAACAAAACAAACCCAAAAAGAATCTGGTGGAAATAAATACTACCCCATTATTCACTCCCATGATAACAAGCGGAAGCGCTGCCGTGCTATATATAAATAGGGTTGCTAACATACCAAAAAGGAGTCGAAAGAGGTTTTCGCCTTCTCCTTTTCTTCCATTCTTAGTAGATTTTTTTCTTCTTCTCTTTCTTGAATTCTTCTTTCTTAGTTAGCGATGATGGCTCGTGTGTATGTGCCGGTCCCTGTTAAGGAGTTTGGAGGTCCGCCGCAGCTGTTCTCCTTTCGACAGCTTATATTGTATACCGATGATCACATTTCTTTCAGAGTTTGCCTTCGATGAAACTTCCGGCCTCCTTTTTCACTTTACTTTTTCTTTCGAGGGGGTTGGCGAGCCCTTGGCCCCCTTTTCTTATTCTTTTCTATTCTCGTTTCCCTCGTCCCATTCTCTTATTCAAGAGATTCGAAGACGTTACACACGGGGACACACCTCCGGATGGAACAAAATGTATTATACCCGTCTATTCTGATCGGAATGTTATATAATCCCCCATCAGACACCGGGCACTCAACTACATGTGGACTCTATAGTGCGCTGCTCTAAAGGATCGCCTATCACACAGCGACAAGTACAGGGACGACAATTTCCACCAAAAAGTATTACCACTACAGTTGAGGTGGGGATAAGATTTTCTTCAAGAAAAAAACCTTGTCCCCCTTTTGATTCCGATTTGGTCAAGGATTGGCTGTGTGCGCAAAGATCAGCAGCCGGCTTCGCTGGTATGTCCGGAGAACAAATGAGTCACAGCACAAGCTCAGCGAGATAGTGTAAAGGGCAAACTTTAGAGGTAAAGAATGCGCCGGAAAAAGAGGATCATTGAAACAACCTTCATCGTCGCCCATGTCTTGGCCGTTTGTCAACGTGAATGTGAGATAAATCGGGTCGAGTTGAGTTGTGTTTAGGCTTCTGCCTATCTCTCCACCAGCTCTTTCCCGAAGTACTAAGAAAAATGCATAATGGGGTAAGAAAAAGTACAAAATGAAATATTAGAAAGAAACGCAGGCTACCTTGTGTATACACCCTTCATTCCTTCTTTGTTGCTGCTTTACCCACATGACTATCGATGGTGGGTTTCGGATGACACATAAACCTTTGACTTGTCAAGATCTGACCTCATATAATATATTTATCTGCGTCGACCCCCCGACTCTCTTCCTCAACTCTTCCCTCTGTCTTTATTTCACATCCCTTTGACCACCGTTATGTCTTATGTCTCTGCAAGCAAAGAGAAAAGGGGGACATTCTCCGGTGTGCATACATAAGAAGGTAGCCAAGGAAGACGGGGGAGGCAACAAGGGAAAAAGAAGAAAGAAGAAAAAAAAAGAAGAAGAGAGACCTGCTGTAGGCCTACAACCCCCCTGCCTTGGTATAATGTTGCCCTTAGAGTTTCCAACTCTCTCTTCGACTGCTGCTGCTTTCACACACGTCGTCTCTCGACTGTATAGTATACCAGCACGGCAGATATATCCATACAGAAAGAGAGAGGGCCGTACTGGTTATATATGTACAGGTGACCACTTGTCTTTGTCAAGTCTTCCACCTGCTGCTAAACGATATGACATTCTTGGGACTCCTCGTCGTCGTCGTCTCCACCTTCTTGACCTATAACCCTCTTTTTTCTCTCTCTAGCTATGCCTTTTACCCTCTTCAGCGCATGCACTCGCTAAAGGCCTACGCACATTCCCCCCATCACGTTTCCTTTGCCCCCTGATGCCTTTTCCTTCACTTGGGCTTTGCAACAGGTTCTTTTTTTCTCTCCCTACTTTCTACCTTCTTTTTCTTATCAGCCAAAAGAAAAAGAGTATAAGCAATATAACCATCGGAGAGAGGTGATCTATTGTCGCTGGTGTTGGCTGATGCTTTTTTTTTCTTCTTTCGTCTTCTTATCCTTTCTTTGGCTGGCTTTAAGCCGGTCTTGTAATAATATGCATTTCTCTTCTTCATGTGATGGGTTCGGCTGTGATGAATAATGGCCGCGTCCGAGAGTGCGGGCCAGCAACGAATAAAGTCAGAGACTGGACAGTATCAGCTGTTTGATTAGGAGAGAGGCGAAAGCTTTAAAGGCCAAACGAGGTGGAAGAAAAGCTCGTTAGACGAGTTGTGATGATATTCAGCAACCCATTACTTTCGGTGTTGCCACGTGAGTGTCTACCGCTGGTGGAGCCAAGGAGGCAGCAGCAACAGCAACAACACACAAAAAAGAGGTCCAAAACGACCGGCCGACACAAGGATGAAAGATCGGGTTGAGAGACGAGAGTTGGTGTGGTGTGAAAACGTGTGCGCTCCGACGTCGTTTCACCTGTCGTCGCTGGGCACGCATTCCTCCGGGCGCGGCCTCTTCACACGCCAACCGGCCAAACAGAAGCGACGGCGTATTTGACAGCCCAAACGCTTTCGACCCGAGCGGAAAGCCGCATTTTTTCCCCCTCTCTCTTTCTCTGTTTCGAAGGTAGCAAAGGTATGTATATTTGTATTTATAAAAGGCGAGAAAAGTCGAAAGGAGGGTAGCAGAGGAATTCCCGGTATCGTTGCATACCAGACTCATCAAGTAAAGAAAAAAGAAGAAAAAAAAACCAGTCTCACTGGTGGGCGACGACCTCCCGTTCTTTCTTCCAAACCAGACCGCCTAGTTAGAGAACGAAGCGGGCGACAAATCGTTTCACGTTTCATAAAATAACACGTCGGAACCTTGGCCGGCAGCAACGCACGGGCTGGAATCGACGGAGACTGGGCCTGGTGAGAAGGGTCAGAGCCGAGAACCGCCTGGTGAGAGCCCCGAGTTCTCTTCTCACGCGTTGTGTCCGTGTTGAGGAATGTCGGTCCACAGTTCTAAAATAAAAATCAGAAAAAGAAGAAGAAGAAGAAGAAGATTTTATTCACTCTTGGAGCGAAAAATATTCATTTGGAAATGAGAACTCGGGGAAACCGGGGTCTGTAAATCTCCAGCTGACTGAGATAGAGGCCACAGCTAGTCTCTCCTCTCTCTTTATAGCCCTGATTGAAGGGAAAGTTATGTTGGAGACTGGTAGAGTCCTCCCGGATGATGTTGTGTTTATTTAGGTCTTGAGACCTCCTTCTTTCTTCCCCCGGCTCTCGCTTACTCACTCCGAATCCGGTAAAAATGGAATTAGCTGTTACTTGACGTGAAACCTTCCGTCGCCGTATTTCTCCACCGTTCGTGGGGGTGGGCAGCAGACGGATGAGTGACAAGTGGTGTTTGGATAGGACCGACACTGAAAGCTTCTTCTACCCTCCACGTCGACTTTCTTTTTAGATTCTCTCCGTCCAGACCTTCTCTCTCTCTCTAGTCTCTTCTAATATCAGCTCGCTTGTCTTTCAAGCCGGCGATATTCAAACATCAAATCCCAACTGTTTCGAATAATAATATAACGCAATGGCTGTCGAAAATGAGTGGTACCACATAAAAATCACCGACTCTTCCACGTCTTTTCACAGCCGCCAAATTGAAAAGCGCAAGTACCCCGCGCGCACATCATCCGAACGCGGCCAGTGCGCGGGCTGGCGACGGACGAAACGGGAAGAAAAAAAAAAGAAAGTCACTCACAAACTGCGTCGTAGCCGTCATCACGTTGAAAATGGAATCGAAAATGGCCACTTACCACTTGAGCCACTCGGTCGTGATGGCCGACTCTCGGTGATACACTCCACAGCACCTGTGTGTGGGCCAGTCATAAAAAAAGAGAAGAAATCAGAATGAGGACATACTCGTGACTGATTGGATTGGTTTCTCCGGCACGCGGGACGGTGATACCGCGAAGGCACACTTTGTCACGTCGATTGTGTCAGTTTGGGACAACAACCCGAAAAAAAAAGAAAGAAAGAGGAAGAAAAGATTTTCACCAATCCACTTTGTGCGCTGTGAGCTTCACGGCGCGTGGTTTTCTATTTTTTTTTGCTCGCTTGTCGGTTTTTTTCTTTCCTTCTTGTTGTCGTTGCCGGATGATGGAAACATTAGTTTGCGTTTAACCCGGAAAACGAACCGAAGGAAAGAAAAAAAGGCAGACGAGGGTAAAAAAAAAAAAAGAAATAGGAGGAGATTTCTCGGTAGTAGTTGGAACGGCGCAAACGTCAAAATGCCGAAGTAATAACTTTGTGTTAGCTATCTCGTAAGGAGGAGGGGGTCTTGGAGGTTGACTCGGCCCGTCATCTGCCATTTGTCAAGACTGAGGAACCATATCGTCGTCGTCCTATTGCGTGGTGCTGCCTTGTGTATGTATATATATATATATAGACTTACTGACGGTGACCTGCGATTAGACGAGCCGGCCGCGGGAGAGAAGTTACACCGGGAGTTTATATATATATGCGCGCCGTGCGTGCGCGTCTACCGTATAGCCCACTAGACTCACAGACACATATATATATAAAGATATGCCCTACGTATATATATATTTATATGCGTTGAACGCTAGCTTCAACCTACTTGTATAAGGTTGCGCGACGAAAAGGATGCGCAGAGACCGATAATAAATTAAGGCGTCGCTCGCAGTACGTACACGCAGCATCAGATAGGATCGAGAGTGTGGCGGAGGAACAACGGGCATAGAAAGGGAGAAAGCCAGCCAAGGTAAAAGGGCCAAAAAGTTGGCTGTGGATAAGTGGCAGATAAGAAAAGAGCCACAAGATCTCGCCGCGACCGTATATGTGTAGGCCCGATAGGCCCGGTGGTTGGGCCACTCTGTCCGCTCTCAGAAGATGTGTGGTGCGCTCCGTCCCCGCTCCGTCCGCTCTTTTCAGTATGTGTGTGAATTGACGGCCCATAAATTCCATTGTCACCTGCCTTAACGGCTAGTCGTACATCATTCGGACTCAATCAGATCAATGGGCAATTGCCGCGACGCGACCAAGGAAAAACACTGCCGATGCTGGAGCTATAGAGCTGGAAGAAAGAGTCAGTCTCGATAGGATGGGAAAAGAGAAGAGATCCATAAGAAGATGCTAATAGACGATTCGGTGGAAATTTATTATTGGTGGTATCTCTTTTGTTTCGTTCCCTTTAGGATTGTTGTTGTCGAGTTCTTTACATCGCCAAGGAAAGTAAAGAGAAATACTAACACGACACAACAAAAAAGCAATACGGATACTGCGGATACACGAAGACAACAACAAACCAAAAACAGAAGAAGAAGAAGATGAACAGAAAAGAAAAAAAAAGGAACAAGTCCGTCTTCTATCCGCTCCCGGATTCCCGTTATTTACCACCTCGTTATTTACAAAAGACTTGCCAGTCTGCGCTGCTGCTGCTCCTGCTGTTGTTGCTCGGACTGAGTCAACAAGCTTCTCTTTCCTCTTCTTCTGTCTTTCTTTCTCACTCGTTTATTTCACTGTATATATCTTTTCTTGAGCGCTCCGAGAAACCAACAACGTCCTGCTAGTAGTTTCGGGGTGGAATTTGGAAGAAATTTGTTTCCCAATGGCACCCAAGAAGAAGAAGACAAAAAAAGGGTGTTGGTTTCCGTGGAAACGTCACCCTTTTACCTACGAATACATTCAAAGAGAAAGGCGAAGAAGAAGAAATAAAATGTAAAAAAAAAAAAACACACCGAGAATGATGAGGTCAACCGTACAGGCTTCAACAAACCACCCTCTCTCTCTCTCTCTGTGGCTTTTTTTTCCTTCTTCTCCAAGACATTCCTCGGACACACTCAAATTCTCGAGGATTTTACTTCATCTTTCACCCCGAGCTTTAAAAGAAGAAAAAAAAAATCTTCTCAAGTGACAAGACAAAAAAGAGAAGGAACCGGAGAGAAAAGAACCGATGAGAAAGTCGTAGGCCTAAGGTATTTCAATTTGAATAACAACGGGTTAAGTTCAATTTTCGTTTCCCTCTCGTCCTCTAAAAACACCATTGGGATGATGAAGAAGAATAGCGCGGAGGAATCGTTGGGCGGGGTACGTACGTGCGAGTCAAAGAACGAAAATAGACTCTTGGAGCGCGCAAAGTCGCGCAAGTCGTCCTGGAACGGCGCAGCAATTAGTCAGTACGCGCGTTCATATATTCAGAGTGCCAACTGTCTGGAAAATAATCCGAACCGATTGAGCATCCATCTCTCTGCTGAGCACTCGGTTCGTCGGTTCCAGCTGGTCGACTTCATTCTCAGTTGCGCATCCACGACCCCGAAAAGTCAGGCGCCGCGGAACAAGCGAAAAGTCGACAAGAAGAGCGCAAAGCAAAAATAGGAATCGACAAAAGTAAATAGTAAAGAAAAGAGAGAAGTTAGCTCTAGACACATCATTCCGGGCGGATGAGCAAAGGAATGCATATCTTTAAGAGCTGCACATGTACTACGTCTACGGCCGGACACGGTGGAAGAAAAGAAAACGGGGAAAAGTCGTCGACGATGAGTCTAACTGGCTCGTTTACAAGGATTAGTTCACCGTTTCAGCGTCAAGCTTTCAATCCATTAGCGTCGGTCTCTGTCGAGCGTCTCTGCTCCTCCACGACTGGAACGGAGGAGCATCTCGGTCGCGGACCGTTTGATCTACGGCCGGGTGTCCCGCGCTTCACTGACGCACCTGCTCCCGACTTAATCAAACGGCATTTACTGCCGCAACTTCCAATCGAAATAAAAATCGGCTTCGTTACACTGTGACTCTTTCATAGATAAATAGTCTTGTAATTCTGGCAGCTACTTGCCAACCGACTCTACGGCAGCAATAACAAAAAACACCCAACAAAAAGGGAACAGCAACAGCAGCGGCAGCAACAGCAGCGTGCGCGTCACAGTTAATTATACATATCGCTGACCGAATGGTGCGGCGCTGGCGAGGAGTTTCCACATATTTTAGGGATCACCTGTCTGTGTTTCTGTTGGGCTAGGCTATGCTGGAAACCGAGCGAAATGGGCTCCACCTGTCTCTCTCGCTCTCTCGACACGGGGCTCCCGGTTGTATCCGCCAACACAAAAAAAAGAAACACCAGCGCACAACACACAACACAACGAGAAATAAACGCTGCCGGTGGAATAGACACGGAAGGAGGATGAAAGTGAGCGCTCGACGAGTTGAAAATTTGTATTTTATTATTTTCTCTGTTGAAATTCCCCAAGCGGCTGCTATAGGGAAGAAAATGCGGAAAGCTGAACTAATACGACACTCGCACTGAACGCCAGCGCAATTCATCAAGATAAATTTAAACACCTTTTAACTAAGCCGGATCGGACAGGAACTGGTCATAATTCATTTTTCCTCACCCTTGAAAAAAAGTTCTTAACTTCTTCTTCTTCTTCTCAAGTGGGTCCGATAGTTGATTGCATTCACGGGCTAAGTGTATTACAAGCGGTCTGGCGGAAAATGGAAACTCATTTTCAAAGCGCACAACAGGCGAAACAACGGGTAAAAAAAAAGGAGGGGGAGAAAATGTCCGCCGTGTTTGTGTGTCTGTGTGGTTCTTTTTGTTTCCGGTTAAATGGCTGCGCGCGGAAATAAACCGGAAGAGTCACGGTCGATCATATATACACACATACACAGAGAGAGAGGGACATACGCGCGCACGGTGCTGCGCTTCCACTCTGCCTCTTCCGGTTTACCGGTTCCGACTCTAGGGCATAGCCTTGCTCACTCACGCTGCCATGGCCATATCCACTACACCACCCCTCCTGGACAACCGGCAACCTGGTCTCTGTCTATTCTCTCTCTCTCTCCATCTACACTTTTCGTATTATACGAGCAATAACAATGAGCGAGTGTAATGAAACACCTGACCGTTCCTATTTGCACCTGTCTACTATGTAGGCTATAGTGCGCGTTCCTCTCTCTCTCTGTGTGCGTGCGCTAAAAGAGAGAGAGAGAGAGGGACAGGCGAGACCAAACGCGGCCGTCGACGAATTCCGGATCAAACTTCCGCATTTATCCACAACAGCAGGGGGGAGTTGCCCGCAAGTCTGTGGCGGTCCCGCGCTCGTTTTCTATTTTTCTTCCTTCCGTGTGTTTCCCAACAAAAAGCGAAACATTCCGTCCCGACTAGACTGTAAGCAAACGATAAAAATAAAATGAAAAAGAGGAAAGAAAAAGTGGCGAGAGAGACTTTGTTCATCGGAGTGGTGATGGTGTCGCCAGGCGAGAAGCTTTATTGTTTTGACACAGGAATATACAGCCAGTCTGAAATGATGATGATGACTTGCCAGCACAAGTAACGTATAATAGCGGGTGAAAAGAGGGCCGCCTTCGTGTGGCTAAGGTCACCGTCTCCGGGGTCGACAAGAGAGAGAGGAAGTGGCTACAAACTTGGGCCGTCATATTATCTGTGATGTGGTGTTTTTTCGGTAGTTGTACTGGCGTCGTTAGTCGTTACTATATACAACCTCCTCGGACTATATGGCACACACATTTTTTTTCCTTTCTTTCTTTCTTTCTTACGGTGTTATTGCGCAGGAACTGGTTGGTTTGGCGACAGGCAGTACCGCAGAAAGAACTGGACCAAATAGAGAAAGGAGAGAGTCAGGGCCGGGCCCGAAATGAGGACTCTTTTGTTGGTGTTATGATTCATCTGGTCCAAATGGTATCGCATTCGAATGAAACGGAATAGGAGATGCAGGATCGAGTGGCTGGCTATATAGCCTTTTAACTATGCGAAGAAAAGGAGAAGAGAGAGAGAGACGGAGGGGGATAAACGGAGAGCTTTTTGTAGATCGATTTTAATGGGCCATCAACCTGCAGCACAAAGAGGAGACCTTGGAGCCGCGAGACTCTATCGTTCACGAAAAAGAACCTGTTACCTAAAGCTGAACGTTTGTCGGGATAGCGGACAGGCAGACAGACAGACAGACAGACATGCTCGGCTGTATTTGGACTCGCTCGATTCTGTCCTTCTTAGCTTTAGTTGATTTTTTTTATGTGGATGCGGTATAGTTACCTCCTCGAGTCGGTGGAATTATATGAGCGGGCCGTGTAACATTCATCGGATACAACTCAGACACAGGTAGACCGCCGCCAACACCACAACTAATATATGCCACCTGAACGGCCATGTCCAAGGCGGAAGATAATATATACTACAGTATAAATCGGGATTAAGTTTTCTCTCTCTCTTTCCAGAGAGGAGGAGGAGGGTTTTTTTTGGCGCGAGCGGGACCTGATTGAACGGCCATGTTTGGATGGAAACCATTTATTTCCCTCTTCTTCTTCTTCTTTTTCTTCTTCTTAGTCTATAGTTTTACGATGGAAGATGCCAAGTGATTCTTTAGACGTTTTATTATTTCGAATGCGTTATTTATATATTTTATTTTTCTCGGGGGGTCGCGGCTCGCTCTCCGTCTTCTTCTCCCGAACGGGAAGCTCCCGCGTGATGTATAAATTCGATGCTGTTGAAAGGCTCCGGTGGGCGTGCAATGGATTTCCCTTGCGATAGAATAGATGCCATCCTCCTCCTCCTCCTCCCTTTCTCTCATCGTGATAAACTGGAACATAGACACTATAGAGCCACCACCACGTTTCCTTCATTCACATCAAGACCCGGCGCCGAGCGCTGCTCTTTTCCATTACGATCCGCTGATGCCACTGAGGAGAATTTCTTATCTGCCGAGAAGAAGAAGACGAAAAAAATCCCCAACTTTTTTTGTTGTTGTTGTTGTGTTGTTGTTTCTCGTTGTCTGGCTGATGGTGCCGTCCTTCTTGTTTTCTATAGTGTTGTTGCCGCTGTTGTTAATGCCATTACGGCTATATAGCGGGTGTTCTCACTGCCGCGGCTGGATTTCTCCCGATCTGCCAGGTCATGATGGCATCTCTCTCTATTTCCGCTTTTCTCCTCCATCATCAGGCAGGCAGGCAGGCAGGCAGGCATCGGAGAACGAGATGTAAGAGATTCAGTCGAGCAAAAAGATTCGAACGAAGAATATTAGAAGAGAGAGCCGAGCTGAGTAGATCTTTTTCAACTTTCCCCATAAAACACGATGGTCCGGGAAAGCCTTCTCTCTTTCACTTCGGTGTCTTTTTTCTATCAACCTTTCTTTCCTTTCTTCGCCTTCTTTCTTATTTTCCTTTTTTTTTTTCTTTTTCTCTTTCCTTCTCCTCCCGACTGCCTTGTTGATTATTTATTAGTTCGTGTTGGGTGTTGACTTCTTTCACCTCGCCGGATCATTATGTTTCTTTTATTATATATTTCACCTTCCTCCTTCTTCTTCTTCTTTCTTCTTCTTATTCGGCGCTCTCTTCTTCTCCTCTCCGCAACCAACTCTCCCCTACTCGTTTAACTATCCATTAAAAGCTATCGGCCATGGTGTCTACACGGCGTTCACAGCATCTACCGCTCAGTCAGAGGAGGATATTAATGGAGCTGGAACGGACCTTGTTTTTTCCTTTTTTCGGGGGTCAGAAACGCACCAGAAATGAAAAAGAAGAAATAGAGAAAAGAAGAAGAAGAAGAAGAAGATAACGTTTTGCTCGAATATCTTTTTACGATTTGGGAAAGTCATCGTAGACCACATACGACGACGGCGACTCGTCGACGAAGGCGGGCATCGTCTTCTTCCTCTTCTTGTTTTCGTCGTCGTCGTCGTTTTTTTCTCTCCAAAACTCCTTTTTTTACGAAGAAAAAGATCCCAAAAAATTCCTTTTCGGAGCAGAAGAGAGTCGTGGCGTTTTGCATAAGCATGTCATCACGATCATTAAAAAAAGAGAATATCGAAATCTCTTTCTTTTTTTTTCTCCTCGAGACATTTTGGAGATATTATTATATTATTATTGAGGGAAATAACAACGTCTTGTTATTGCCTCGTTTCGGACGCAAAAGTTGGAGACAGAATGGAATGTTGATATCCGGATTTCTGAGATAGATATAGTGGACGCGTATAGACAGGAATAGAAGAAACGACAAGCGGCCTTGTGTGCCCGCGCTACGCGGCTCAGTCGAGCCTGACGACATCTGCCCCAGCCCGAAATGACCGTTGTGTTGTCTATAGTGGGCAGGTTATCGCTAGGATGCAGCTATGTGCTGGCCCTTTTTCTCGATTCGACAATGAAAACGTCATCATTTCTTCTAGTACGTACTACAAAGTTGGGCTATTGATTCCTACTTGGCTTGTTCTCGGAGTGCGAGCCGTTTGTCGAAATGGAGAAATGACACAACACGCCCCTCCTGTCCATCCAACCAAAACCGGCCAACCCCCTCCGCTTCTCAACCGCACCGCAGCAACACACACTCCCATATTCCAAGAATGGACGGCCAAAGTCGACGGATGGACGGAAGCCCCGCCAGCGCAGATATCGGCCCAGAACGCAACGGGCGGTTTTCTCTCCTCTCCCATAAGGCACAGCACACAGACAATCAGCAGGTTTTGTCATGTGTGATGCCGTAACGCAAGCTAGAAAAACCGCATTCCGCGAGAGGATTGCGGGATTAGAGCTGAGGCTGCGACCGTGGCATCCGCAACGGGCAAGGAATGTTGATCCGATATTTGTAGTACGTCATTGGCACTACGACGACGTAAAGTATGTTGTATTTAACCGGTGTGATGTCACCGAAGAGGTTTGAGGACTGATCGTTAGAGGATTATCGCTAAGTTGATGCCATGTACCACCGGGTCTCAATAGCCTGGCCCATATGGACAAAAACCCCCGTCAGGAATTCCGTGGAACCGTCTGTTCCATGTCGATCGAGGAGGCAGATTCCGGCTTGCAATGTTATTCTTTGATGGGATTCCTCCGTGTGGCTGAACAAATAGACGCCGATTGAGCGCTTAAATAAATACGATCCGATAAGACGATGAACAGGAAGGACCGTCAGGGTAGCAGGAGCTAGGAAGTGAGAGCTAGCCGAGTTTTCAGCGCTTCACTTACCTCCCCCCTTCAGCGGTAGGAAAACAATTTCTCTACGTCCATCGCGCACTTGAACAAGTCTCCTCGCCAGTTGGCTTAGTTTTTCATTGTTCAAAAGAATAATATAATGAGATAGAAGAAGAAGAGGACCTTAGGGAAGAGGAATAAGTTTCCAGCCAAACCAACCGGAAACGAAACTCAAGACGGCCATCAGTGTAAATGATTTGCTGTGTGTACATGGCGGATGGACTGGAACAATTGAGGAAACCCCAGTAGAGTCTCTTCTCTCCCTGAAAGACGCTTTTCTTCTTCTTTAAACAAAAAAAATAAATCAAAATAACCAGAAAGAGACTATGGAGGGGGGTTAAACAACCAAAAGAGAGAAAAAAGAGCCGCGCTGCGCAATATTCTAGCGCTTGTGTCGTTTATATGTACACCCATTTCTCAAAAGGATAAAGAAGAAAAAAAACCGACGACCAAGACGAGTTTGTAAAAAGAGAATCAAACCTGTTCCACCAGTCGGCACGGTCTAAAGAGAGAGTGAGAAAGACGAAGAGAGAGAGAGAGAAGAAAAAATTGAGAGTTGAGACTAAAAGAGAGAGAGAGAAGCCTATATCTGTAAAGCTGGATGAAGAGCGCAGCTGCGGCAGCTGAAGACACTGGAAACACATTGCTCATGTCGGTCCCTCGTCCTTAGTCTCTTGTATGGTGTTTGGCTAGCCCTTCTCCAGAGCTTGATACGTTTACAAAAAAAAACTGTAATAAGAATAATATTGTACGATGAAGGAAAAAAAAAAGTATCCCACGGAATATAAATCAGTGCACCGGTGCGGGATATGGAGGGCCAAATAAAAAAGTACACCACCAGCTTCTGACTGGGCAAATCCCTTTCGATGAGAGGGTGAGGGGATTCACGTGATATATATAGTGCACGGTCTATATGGTGAGAGAGAGAGCAATGGTTTCAGTGAAGGGGAAAAGAGCTTACGTAACGACAATAGCCCGATGAATCTACCGGTGGTGGTGCTGGGTAGATGTGCGCGTATTGCTCCACATCCGACCCCTCTTTTGCTCTCCTTTTTGACTATAACCCTCGACTGGTCGTCGCCCTATTTAACCCCTCGATCTATTGAATTTGTTGGAAATGCTAGACAATCGGCGTCTATCAGCGTCCCTGGGCGTCGCCGAGCGCCCTCCCCTCTCTTTTACCAGCGACGATCCCACGGTCGTCTCATCGAACCTGCTCCGGGCCCAGCCGGTGTCGCGCTATAGCCGACGCCGTCCTCTTCCTGGATGGATGTGCAGTGCTCTCTTTTTAGATCAATACAATAACCAATTTTTTTTTTGTTGTCTGTGCATGTGTGTGCGCGTCGTCCCCCTCTTAGTTCTTTCTTCTATAAAAATCGAGATGAAGTGTACGGTGGTTCGGCGTCGTCGTGGGAAACGATGGGCCTGGACGCCCGATCTAGTTCCAGTCTCAGCAGCAGCAGCGGTGCTTTAGTCTTTTCAAACTTTCTCTCTCTTTGACTTGGATGGTGATTTAGTGTGCGAATAGAGCACCGGATTGCTCTCAGCATCACCCCTCTCTCTCTCGTTTTTCTCTCTGCTCTCAACTCTCCTTCCCCCCTACGACGTTGCCATGAGAGCAAAGAGCCGCGTGCGATGCCGAGAGTCGTCGACCGGCCGAGCAGATGCACCATACTGTGAAGCAATTCTTTCTTTTCCTATCGAATTTTTTTTCTTCTTCTTCTTCTTTTCTTAGTTGGTCTTTCGAGAGCAAAACACGACGACGACGACGGAGGCCAGCTGCAACGGTTTTCCCTTTTAGAGATTTCTGCCTTGCCCGGCGCTCTTATTTGGACCGTCCAACGAAAAACCGCTGCGCCGACGACGACAAGGTGGCCCAGTCAGTTTGATAGGGAAATTTTTCCGAGGCGAGTGGAAACAAGTCTCGTTTTCCCGATAAAAAAAAAGGAAAATAAACAATTCAGAGAAACAAAACTGTTTTACAAATGAGCCGGCAGGCCCGATTTGGGTTCCCTTCGTGACACATTTGTCTATTCGCCTGGAATTACTTAGACGATACGTTGTAGTACGACATGGCTTCGTTATTTTCCAATGATCTCGTCAGTTCTAATAACCGCCAGCAGCTCAGAGGCACGAACTTTTGAGAACGAGCCCCTTTTCATTCTCTGTATTGAATGATATTTGGAAAGACAATATAACGGAAGAATGAAAACTGAATTCATCCTTGACTTAATCTATTGTCGCATTTTTCTGGTTTCAAGTTGAAGGATTGAGAGGGGGCCGCTGAGGCCTCAGAGACAGTCACGCTCGCTCTCTTCTCCAAACTATATAACCTTCTTCCCTCCTTCTATCGTCTTCTTCCTTTAGAAAGAAAAAGAAAAAGAGAAGAAAAAAGGGGGAAACTACTTGGAGGAGAAGGTTCGTCTAGACTTAACGAATTCGGGACTCTGAATTTAAAAAGTCGGTGGCGACGGCCGCTGTGAATCGACAGGTGACGGTAGAAGAAGAAATAGAACCTTGGAACTGAGTGAAATGTGTGTTTATATAGTCGCCGTCATCAAACGCATCCATATAAAACAAGTGGGGGATTGTATCATTCCTGTCTCGTCCTCGCGTCCTGCAGCACGGATGCACCATGAAAAGATGGCGGCTGGAAAACTTCCTGTCAGGTGTTGATGATGTTAGGAAATATGAAGAGAGAGAGAGAAATACGGCGTAGTGTGTTTCTTTTCCCGCCCGGCTACGTTCCCGCATTGTCAAACGTCGACTAAATTTATTCAAAGTGGGGAACTTGATCTTATTGTTATGGATGCGAAAGACGCAGTTTCGGTTTTGAGATGCCACTCCAGTCGGAAGCCGGGGGAGAAAAGATGTCGGTAAACAAACACACAGAAAAAAAAGAAGCGGCGGCAAGATCTCTGGGGTACAGGGTACAATGGACCTGCCTAGGTGATGACGGAGGCGTTGCCGGAACGGTGGAAGCGGGGTGAACATGACACACAAGTCGGTCGTCATTAAAACATATTTTCTCATATTTTTCTCTCCTAGAGGCCAAATAAAAAAAAAAACACAAGGGACAATGCGGAGCAAGTTGAGAGGAATCACATAACCACCGGTGCATCTGTTGAGCTTTTTTCATCCGAGCGAATCCGGTCATTTATTGTTCTTCCTATTTTCTCATGTTTCCCTTGATTCTGATGCGAATCGATCAGCCGGATGCCGCGAAAGAGAGTCTATTCTCTGGGAGAAAAACGGCGACATACGGTGGGTAGGATAAGGAATGCAGTAATAGAACAAGTAGCAGACGAAAAAGTAGCAGTAGCAATAGATGGAGAAAAAAAAATTCTGGCTTCTAATCGAATAGTTGACAGAGTGATGAGTTTGAAGCGGAGCCAGGAGAGCCCGACGAGAGCAATGGGTAAAGACATGAAGGCGAGGGTACTGGGGCTGAATGCCTGAATCAACACGGGAGGAAACAAGTTGTCGTCGGCTCGTCGAAGGCGTCCGGCGCCACATCAACAACAAGACAAAAAAATAAAAAAGGGAAACGAGCTCTCTCTAGCACGGAGGCAAGCCATATCGTATAGTCGCCGCGGAGGCGATAGCCACCTCTACACTCGGCTGTCGAGTGCGTTTCCACCGACTTGTACCCCCACCAACAGAGTTCCATCACACCATCCGGAGCTAAATCGAGCATCCAGCTGTTGCTTTGGCTGGTGACTCGATGACATCTGACTTTTTCAGGACGATGGGGGGAACGCCGAAAAACGAAGGCGGCCGTGTCCGTGTGTGTGAGTGGATGCCGGGTGGGCTCACAACTTCAATCTATTTCTCTGACTTCATTTACGGCGATATTTTCAAACCCCAAAAGACAAACAAAAATACACATTTTCGCTTAGACTTCCATTGCGGGGTATATATCAGTTAACCTGGCGGCCGTGGCGGGCGGATGGGTTCGGCCGCTGCCGCCGACGACGACAGGGTCGCCGCCGAGTGCGACCGCTAGAAAAATGACTTGCAAGAGGATGATGGACGAGGTTGAGCTCATCCAGGTATGGTTGCGCACACAGCACACAACGAAAACGGATGCGAAACGGCGCCGTGAAAAGAGATCGTGCACGGCGCACATTTCCTCGGCGACTAGACCGCCAAAAGCATGTTACACAAGACACCGGACGAACGACCGTGAGGCATCGGAATGAGACATATTCATTGGTTGAGGAGGCCACTGGCGTGATCGTAAAAGTCAGCCGGAATCGCGCGCGGTTCTTTCTTTCTTTCTTTCTTTCTCTCTCTATGTTTGTCTACGTATATATATACAGCAGCGTCCGTTTCTCTTTCTCCGTGTGTCCCAAACCGCCTTGTTATTTTTTTCATTTCTTTTTTCTTTTTTTTTCTTGTCATCTTCGGTGATCTCCATCGTTTGGGGAATGAGAGAAACAAGAAAAAGAACAACAACACAATAGCTCTATGTGTGTGTTGGACATAAAAAGTTCGGTGCGGTCTACAAGATAGAAAAGGAGGAGAAGAAGAAGAAAAAAAAAGAAAGAAAGATCGAGCCGGCCCGCGCCCGCGCATCACGATATTTTTAAAGAAAAATAGAAAAATGTTTTGTAGGAGAGAAAAAAAAAAGGTGGAAAGAAACGAAGCCGAAGTTGGACGCAGCAACACGCGGAGAGGCTGAGATCTCTCGTCAGGAATCCGGATGTTAAATAGGTCATCCACCTGGCGAATAGGAAACACGGTTGTTATTTCCATTTGATTTGGCATTCGGCGAATTTTCCAGCGACCAAAACAACAGCCATAAAGAGACCGAAAATCTGATAATGAATTGTCTCGATGATGATTTCAGATTTCAACCAGATCCAACAGGGCGACAGTTCTTTTTTTAACGCGATTACAACACGGCGTTAGTCGAATGATGCGGGACCGAGAAAGAGGGAGAATAAAATACCAACGTCAAAAAAAAAAATGCGCATTCTAACCTAGTAGAACCGATTGATTGGTGGAACGAAATGATTCGACCCGACTCATCGGCCGTTGATTGAATTTGTTGCAGCCGCCGCTCCGTCATCTCTATGCCCAATGGAGACATTCAACATTATATATCGGTTGTCTTCTATTCATTAAATGCGAGAGAGAGAGAGAGAGAGCTTGTTCGTCCGACTTTTTGGCCATTATAGAGTTGAACGACAACTGAGAGATCGGCGCCTGCTCATGCGGCACGCAACCAGACACAATTTGAATAGACACCAGCAGACAAAAAAACCTATGCATATACTTAAAAGAGCGCCACTATATACAAGGGCCGTACGGCTCTATAGGTATGACCACCATATTCCACAGGACGTCTATCTCGATTTCTCATCGACTGATGGAAACGACTGACGTTAGAGATGAGAGGGGGGAGAGACATTTCATTTTCTCTGGGTGAAAACGGCTGAGCCGGCCGCGATGCGCGATGCGCTTTCACGCGCCCAAAGGCGGACAATATGACTAGCGAAGAATGATTTAATTGTTTCCATTTGTCCCTCCCATCCATCTTCATTTTGATTGGAACGGGATTTTTCCTTTGGGCATAAGCAGCAAGGTTTCCGTCTTAGATACCACCATGGAAAAAATAAAAATAAAAAGCCATTCCGGATGCCGCCTGCTGCGTTTTTCTTCTTCTAGGTCGCCAGTATATACCGACAGGTGATCAGCGCGGTCGAGGACGCGCACCTTCAGACCCCTCTCCATCTACTATGTACCTTCAAACTTCCCCAAACAACAAATTCGAGAAGAAGAAAAAACAAAGGAACGTCTCTTCTTTATTTTTGAGTTGCCTTTGACTGAAAAATGGCGATCTTTTGCGGTGCTCCGCGCACACGCAACACAACATATATATATAGCACACACGGGTGCGCCATAAAATGTCAATACGAAACGGCAGCAGCGGCGGCAGCGGCGGCAGCGTCGGCGGCGACTAATAATAACGGCCATAAAATATCCAATAGGGCCCGATACCCACAGGGGTAGGGCAGATAGCAAGGGCCAAAAAGAGTGAGGGGTTAGCTCGTCGATCCTCACCAGTTCCCATGAACTGTTCGATCAATATCAATAAGCGCGTTTGAATGGCGAACGTAGGGGGGAGAAATAAGAAGACAGTGCCCGGTTGTAAGTAGTCTATGGCGATGATGGCCCATTCGCTTTTACCCTCTAGTGTTTCCATCGACCTGGGACTCGGTGCCCAGCATGGGGCACTTTCTTGCTCCGTCAGTCACGTCATGGTCCGAACCTGTCCTAGTGCTGTCCTCTTAAGCTAAAGCTGTTGGGCTGCGTTTTGCCCAATTGGCCCGGCTGCTGCTTCTTCTTCCTTTGCCGATTGCTTCGTCATTGATAAACGGGCATCTGCATATCAGCCGGTGTCAATAGCCAATGTCGTATACCATTCCGAGGACGACTCGGCTGATTGCGCGACAGGATTGCGTGCGACTCGGTGCGCGCTCCGCCGTTCCGTACGGACACGCGGCGCGACAAACCGGCCAGAAATGACGGCCGTAGCGCACACGCAGGGCCGCCACAGCAGCAGCAACAACTTGGAACCGGTTCAAAGATTCCAGCCGATGAATTAGCGTCGCATTGAAACAGCCATCGCAGAGAGAGAGAAAGAGAGAAAACCTATAAAGCATTTGCCGGATGACGTCGTGGCGACCCCATAATCTGAGAAACACGAGGGCCGAGGCTGCTGGCCCTAGCGGTAACCACTCTACCACGATCCAATCTTACGCCACCACCACCAGGATATGCGGTCAACACGGTTACGTCGGTTATACCGAAAGGACCTCATTTCTCATTTCGCCCAGCAATCCAAATATAGCTGTGAACGCAATGTCTGCTGCCCCGCCATTTGTACTCTCTTACCGGTTACGCGATAGATCTCCAACGGGTTCAGAAAAGACACCAAAAAAATAACAAATTCCCCCCGCACACCTCTCTCCTCCCACATATTTCCTAGATGAGGTATTTTTCTCTTTTTTTCTTATTCGCCCGTTGACTGATGCCGCGCGCTTAATGTCGGCAGCAGCAGCGCAGGTAGAAACGAGCGCGTTTTCATAACACGACGCAATAGTACGACATTTCTCCGAAATGCAGACTGTCAATCTTTCTGCCAATGCGGGATCTCTGTTTGTGTTTGTTTTTCATCTCCTTTAATTCTGATCGAATCTCGAGAGGACTGGTGCGCGCAAAGTGAAAAATATATAAGATTGGGAAAAAAAAGGAAAAAAAAAGATTCGAATGTTGAAAAAGAAGGAGAAGAAGAAGAAAGAGCGGGACGACGAAGTTTGGAGCAGCCGCGCGTGTACACGGGGCGCATGAGGGATGGTTGTTTCTTATCTCTCTTCTCTTCTATTTATATAAAAGGGACGGCAAGTCCGTTTAAGGCATTGCTGCGCCGGCGAATAAGTTGACCACTCCCGTTTTTTCTCTCTTTCTCTCGGCGAGAGCGCGCGCGAGGAAAAAAAAAGAAAAGAAAAAAAGAAGAAGGAAAAGCAGAGGAACAACATCCAGCATAGACGATTCCATAACCTCTTGTGTATTAGACATTTTCGCCCGTCTGTCGAAAACGTCAACATGCACCAAGACACGGCGCCGTCTGATGCGGTAGGAGGTGGTGTAGTAGCACCAGCAGCCAGCAGCCTTGCTGGTGCTCTTTGGTGTACGACGAGTCTGTTACAACCTATCGACACTATACGACTGGCAAGAAAAAGAGGAACCAACACGAAAGAGAGAGCGGGTTCTCGTGTTAGATTAGGCAATGTAATGGGAGAAACCGTCCATCAAGCACCCGAAAATCCGGATTGAGACTCGACAAAAACATTGGAAGGTGCGTGCTGTTGCGCGTATTCACACAAGCGGACAAGACCTCTTTTTTTTCTTCTTCTTCTTCTTCTTCTTAACTTCTTCTTCTTCCATCCAACAGAGAGTTACGATACGTACGCGTCTTTCCAAGGGTTTAGTGGAGCGGGTAATTAGTCACGATCTGTCCCACCTCCAGGCTGTTTAATAGATTACCGATCGAATTCTTAAAAAGGGGAAAATATTTGAGAACGGTCCGACCGACGACAAAAAGCTTTCGATAAACATTCGATTCTTTTTGTTTGTTTTTCGGGCATTTTCTTTTCTTTTTTTTTTCGCCCGACTTGGATTGTCATCAGTTAGCAACATGGCTTGGACGTTAACCGCCCGAGCGCAGTCTGAGCGACGCAAAGAGAGAACGCCACAGCTTATCTCGATCAGTCCATCCTGCCTTCGCAGACAGCATCGCTTTATTTTTTCTTTCTTCTTCTTTTTCCTTATTGATTTTTCATTCGGTTTATCCCTTTGTTTCGTTTCGACAGTCCGCGTCTTGAATAACCGGCCTACAGTTCCATTAGGTCACGACAACTCCCATCATTTGGCCGGCGCAGAAAAACCCTTAATGGTAATAGATTCTCTCCTGACATTCATCTCCCCCGTTTTTTTTATGTTTCACGCAACTCAAGCCGAGACACATTGCTGTTCCGGTCTCGTTTATTTTCGCCTCTGTCCGTCTGTATATACTTTTTGAGCTGGTGTAGAAAGAATAAAAGGTTGGAAATGTACAATTGTAAATGCGGTGAAACAAAAGGTTATTTCAGACAGAAGAGAGAAAAGTACTTGCGGTCGTCACCTGTCTTTTCCTCTTTTCTCTTTTTTTTTTTCTGTGGGTCTGTGTGTTGTTGTGCGTTTCCTTTCTGACTGACTCTTTGAGGAGCTCGTGCCAGCAGCAGCGCTGGCGCCTCGTCTTTTGCCACATCATCGCTCAACATTTTGGATATTTATTTATTTTCCTTTCTTTACCCAGCAACTCGCCTTCCTGGGTGTATGGAGTAGACCCGGAGAAAACAAGTTTTATTTTTTTTGATTCTTCTATTCCTTCTTATGACTCGCTGCGCTTACGTTCTCTTCATTTGACACACATTACCGGATTATGCTCTATCCCTCGGACTGGTTTCTCATATTTATTTTATTTTTTCATTTTCCATCTTCTTGTAGGGAAGGTGGACGGGCGAGATATCGACAACCCCTAAAAGACTACTACGGAGAGAGAGCGCGAGCGAGCAGTAAATATCCCCGATGGTGCACATTCATCAGCAGATGGTCAGCAGCAGGAGCCAAAGTTGAGTGAGGGGGGTCAGCAGGCGGAAACCCCAGTCGTCGGCTGACGCGTGAGTCTCACTCGGCGACCGGTTGTGTCATAGAAGCACCTGCTCTGACGTCTACCTGTACCCCTTGGTGGTGTTTTTCTATACAGACGGTGGTGCTGCGGATGATGCCCTTTTTTCTCCGTCTCTCTCTCTCTCTCTCCTTGGGTCCTCCTTAGTTGTAAAGCTCTTATCCCGAGTTCACATCGAGAGCCCCGTGTTATTAGCTTAGGCTATAGTACGCTCTGCGCTGACTACGAGTGAGAGATCGAGATAGAAAGAGAGCCCCGCATGTTATATCATAACTCTTTTTGGCCGTATTTACTGCTGGTATGTTGGTGTGCTGCCCTAATCGACCATCGTTGGATGGTAAGGTCACGACTTTGGAGGCTCGCGTAGACACTCGATTGCGCCGTCGCTGCGTGGGAAAGGAAATCAAATGATGATTTCCTCCTCCTTTATTCAATGGATCGCGGCCCTCCATCGACTCCAATCCAATGATGATCGAACGCGCCATTTTCATTTCTTCTTTTCTTTTCAAAGCCAAGACGACGATTGAAAAGAACAACAACAACAGCCGCTCCAGCCAAAATTCAAACCTCATCATCACTTCATCGAGCGGCAATTGATTTCGAAATCCGACCGTGGTGAAATTGGGGTCGTCTTAGATATATGTGTGTTTGAGAGATGGATGTAATTTTTCAATCAACCAAAAATGGAGGGATCAGAAGAAAAAAAACAACTGCCGTCATCCGCGCAGGAAATGCCTCTTTTTTTCTCTCTTTCTTTCTTCTTGGGGTCGTAGTAGTAGTAGTAGAAGTAGTAGCCGAGCAGAAGAAGATATCTTAAGTCGAGACCATCAGATTCTGGCGCCATAAAACTCACGAAAGTGAAATTCCTGGCCTCTGTGATACGACGACGACGACGAGGAGCAGAGAGACATCAAGAGAGTAGTCCAAGGGCTATTTGACGGCGACGACGACAACACACAAAAACCTTAACCAACAAGCAGCTAATCTCTATGCCACAAACGACAGCAAACGACGGATTTTTGGCGACTTCATCGTCGTCACGGTCCGCGCGTCCGGCACGACGATGAATATATATTATATTTATAAATGGAAAGCGCAAAATGGCGACTCGCGCGCCAAAAATGGCAAAACGTCTCGTCGGTCGCACGAACAACACTTTATTGTTATTTCTAGCTCACTTAGGGCACGGCGATATCGATCGGGCATCCATTAGTCTACTTAAGACTGTCGGCGGAATAAATTCCTGGAGCCAGCAGTCGACGACAAATGGCAAGACAACAAGATCACCACGTGTTGGCAATCGATGAGCCCAGTCCGTACTCTCTCTTTCCTTCTCCCCAAGTCGACGTTTGGCACGAATGGCACGTCTTTTCGACCACTTTGCTCACGAATAATCATCACGATTGACCAACTTCCTCCAGCTCCATTTCGCAGTCTATTTTTTCCCGTACGTACAATAATCCCTTCGTATTATCACTCGATTTGGAGACAATTTGGAAAACAATTGCCATGGAAATGTCGGGCGACCCAAACACTCGAGTCACGTCTGTGGTTTTGTTGCAATTCTTTTCTTGCCTTCTTTTGATATCGGCCGACATCTAAGACATATCCATATTGATCCCGAACTCGTTTCGGTGCACATCGTGGACAGTTTTCCCCCGTCTCTTTTGTCTAGCGGGAAATGTGTGTCAACTGCGTCCGAGAGTCTGGCTTGGCGTGATTTTTGAATTTTTGATTTGGAAATACGTGCCGACAGTGAGGTTTTGTGTGTGCGGGGAACCTTGGCCTAGGCTTTCGTTTTTTTCTTTTCGGTTGAATAAAGCGACATAAATATATACAACTGAAAAATTCTGGGGGTTTTGGGGATAAAGGATTTTGAATGGTTTTTCGTGGCCGTCATTTTCACCTCTTTCTCCTTGGATAGCTTGGCCTATCTTTCCTTTTTTTTCTCGGCTCGTTCTCCATTCATTTCCGAATAGCACCTGCTGCTTCGCAGGGCTAAAAGAAAAAGAAAGAAGAAGAAAAAGAGACCTCGTGGCCCCGAATCTCTTTTTTCTCCCTCTTCTTTATTTTCCGAGTCTTGCCTTCTTCTTCTTCGTCTCATTCTTCCTTGTATTTACCTGCTGGTCGTCGTCGTCGTTCTTTTTTCCTCTCTTTTCCTTCAAAAGAAAGAAGAAGAAGAAGAAGCAGAGAGATACGAAAAGAGAGAGAATGAGAAAGAGAGAGCATATCAGAGAAGACAAGAAAGTTCGGAAGGTCAAGCTGATATTACCCTTCAAGATCTCATATAGCGCCAAGCTCTTCAGGTATTTCTCCTTCTTCTTCTCCTCTGCCTTCATCGTGCATCTTCTTATTCTCTATCTCTCTCTCTTTCTCTCCTTGGTTGAAAGTTAGCCGATGAACGGCTGAACGCGCGTAGGTGCAATGAATCTAACCGGAGCCAAGAGAGAGAGAGAGAGTTGTGCTTGTTGGGGGCTAGTTTATAAAAGACGAAAAGAATTTCTCTATATAGGAATGGATGCAATCCAATTTAGAGATCCTCTTCCTTCTTCTTGTCGTCGGTGCTGGGTTTGATAATTTCGTCTCCAAACTTTGACTCGTCCTTGTTTCACGGACGAGATCCGCACCCGTCCAGATTTATGGCTTGTCAATCGGCGCTACGCAAACGGATAGGCATCAGGTGCGTGCCGGTGAGATAGCCCGACAAAACCCAGCCAAGAGAAAAAAGAAATATCCAAATAAAGAGACAGCAGCAGAGACTGGAGAAAAACAAACTAACAAAGAGACAACCGATCGGCCTAAACTAACAAGGTAGACCTTATCGTCATCAAGCATCCGCGCAGCGCCAGAGCAGAAAGAGAAAATCTATTTGTTTGTTTCTTTGGTTGTTTTTTTTCTTATTTTTATTTTTTTTTTTGGTTCTAGCCAAGGACCAACGCGGTGTATATGTACATATATATCTACATGCGCGTTTTCCCCTGCGTTCGTGCTGCTGGCCACGTCTGACTCTCTACGGGTCTTGCTCTATCGAGGAGGAGTAGACTTGATGAACAAGATGAACAACGCACAGGTGACATTACCACGCCAAGACATAAGGTGCGGCCCGGCACAAGTTTCCCTTGGCGTCTTACCTTCGCCTCCTTTTTTCTTCTTCTTCTTCTTCTTGTGTGTTGGCTTCAAGTTTTTTTTTTCTTCTTCTTCTTCTTCTCGTTGGCTGCTGCTCCCGATTTGGTCACGGACAACAAAGTAGAGAGCTGTGTGCCACCAGCACCACAGAATTTACCTCACAGTCGACTCTCCCTCAACAGTTCCCAACTGAAAAGTTTATCAATAGATTCTGAAGGAGCTATTCCTCCTCCCTCTTATTTGAATATTTCTCCTTCAAAGCATTAACAGTAAGAGAGAGAGAAAGAGAGAGAAAAATTATATAATATTTATAAGAGAGACAAGTCTTCGTGTTTTTTCTTTTCTTCTTCGTTTTCGTCTTTTATCTTTTAGAGTCTGTATGGGGTTTGGCGGTCGTCGTAATTCACGCTCGGCGGCGACGTGGGCGGCCTTCCCGTACGCCACTACTAGGACCAAACAGAATAGAGTCCCCCCCCCCCCACCTTATTCGGATGCCCTTAACAGGTGGATCTATAGTATGCGCGCACGCTGACACTGCAGGCACAGACACATACACTTCACCTCGCCTCTTTTCTCTTTCTGTTTTATTTGGCGACTATTTCAGGAAAATTGCGGCCATTGTTGCCTCTCGGCCAGTCAATAACAAACGCACACCCATTGAAAATAAGAAAGAAAAAATACCCAAACAAATAAATGCTCTTTTGTTTTCCCTTTTCCTCTCTCTCTCCCCTGCGCGACCACATCGGCAAGGATGTGAAATGGATGAGCGTACAAGCACTTTTAGCCTTTCATGTTTTCGTTAAATAACCTGTCAATAATGATCAGTGTACTTTTTGTTTAGCACCTTTTTTTTCCCGAAAGAAGTAGACGAGAGATGAATGCGTTTTTCTTTGAAATTTTTGTAATTTTTGTTTTCTTCGTTTTTAAATAACTACGTACATTATACAAAGGCACTGGGCAGAATTATTTATAATCTTTTTTTTTTAGATAGGAGAATGTGAGGGGCAAAAAAATATCTGAAAAATAGTACATCATCAGTATAGAATCATCATCAATGAAGATAAGAGAGAGAGAGAGGGTCGGGCTACCAAGAACCAGACACGGGGCAATACAAGAGAAAAACAGAATAGACAAAACCAGAAGAAGAAGAGACCATGTTGGTCTTTCTTTTTCCTTTTCAGTTGGTTTTTTGACCATTCCAATTTTTTGACCAGACAGTGTCCAGGCACTGAAACACGGAGACACTCGATAGATGAGAGACAGAACACACACACGAAATCAAAAAAAAGTACACACGCACAAGGTATATACCGTCGATACAAGATAAAAAATTCCGATAAAAAAGAATAGCAGCAGCAGAGGATAAAAAGAGAACTGGTTCAGGTTTGTGTTGTCCCCATCATCTTCGTGAGAGATGGAAAAAGAGAGAGAGATGTTGCTGCCCAGCAAATGGGCAGAGAAACGAAAGAAGAAAACGGATTTTCGGGTGGGTGAGGGATAGAAGTTGAACTTTTTGAGCAAGGCTCGATGACTAGGGCTGGGTGTTCTATCTCTCAACAATGACACGTACACATCATGGATGCTAGATAGAAGGATTTTTCTTTAGAAAAAAAAAGGACAGAGAATTCACCTTGCTTGTAAAGAGAGAGAAAAAAACAACAACAGGGAGAGTCGGAAGAGAAAATTCTTCGTCCTCTTTCCCAAATTTGCCAGTTATTTTTTTTTGTAAAGAATTTTTTTGGCACGGCGAATTCCTTTTTCAGAGATATTTCACACACAAACACACTGGGGATGAGGGGGACAGAAAGAAAAAGGCAAAATCAAGATAGTAGAAAATGACGAAGATGACCGAAAGGGATGGCGGTGGTGGTGGTGGTGGGGGAATTTCTATATAGGTAAGCTCATCCAACAGGTATTTAGCACGTAAGGTGTTTTTGCCCCGGTTACCAACATAACCGCTTCTTCTTCTTCTTCTACAGTAATACAGAATGAATCATCCGAGTCTTTGATTTTCTTTTTTTGTTTTGTTTTGTTTAGGCGACTTCTCTCTTGGCGCCGACCAGGAGAGCGGTGGGAGACGGTGCGGACGTAGCGCAACATCCGCCGTCCTCGTGTTTGGAGAGGAGCGACATGCGGGAAAAGGTCTTTCCGCACGACTTGCACGAATAGCGCTTGACGTCCGAGTGGGTCTGGAGGTGAGCTCTCAAGTTGGACCGGTCGGCGAACGAGCGGGAACAGTGCGGGCAGGAGAACGGCTTCTCGCCCGTGTGCGTCCGGATATGACCCTGGAGGAGCCAAGGGCGGGAGAAGGCTTTGCCGCACAGGAGGCACTTGCAAGGCAGCGTGTGCGTCCGGATGTGCATTTTCAAGGCGCCCAAAGAGACGTAGACCTTCTCGCAGTGTTTGCAGCTGAACGACTTCTTGTTGGCCGCTTGCTGGGCGGCGCAGTGCAGCTCCTGGTGTTTCGTCAGGCCGCAATACGTCGAGTAAGATTTGTGGCAGTCGGGGCACTGGTAGCGGGCTGTGGCGCCCGCCGACGTCGACGACGCCGATGACGCCGAAGAGGTGGACGACGCACTGCTTCCGCTCTTCTTGTTACTCCGCTGCACCGAATGCAGAGGCGGGCTGTGGTGGTGGAGGACGGTCGTCGTCGACTCGGTCCCGCTCTCTTCGCAGCCGCTGGACCCGCTGGCCGGAGAGGAAAGGTCTTCGATGTCGCTGGTGGATTCCGAGAGTTTCAGCGCGACGGCCGATTCCGGCCACTGGACTCGCGGCGAGGTTTGCTGCTGGGCCGATTCACTCGGAGCGAATGGAGACAGTTGCTCGCTGCTCGGCCGGTGTGGGCTGCTGTTTTGGGAAGCGGCCGGGTACAGAGCTGGGCTGATGGCGGCCGAGCTGAACGAACGGTAGGGGAAGTTGAACGGCAAGTAAGGCGCGTACTGGTGGTGATGGTAAGGCACGGACACGTTGATCTGGTTGTTCAAGTGAAGCGGCTCCAAAGGTGTCGACAATTTGGCCGCAAACGGAGCCAAATCCGCTGCGTAGTGGTGGCTGCCCAGCGGTGGCGTCCACGATTTGAGCGGTTGATGGGCTGGTGGTGGCGACAGAGCCGGAGCCGTCGGGGCTGCGGCGGCTTCCAACAAGGCGCGGAGCCGCTTCTGATTCTGGCGCTCCCGCTCGGCCGCCGCGTACCGATCCTCTGGTTTCAGACTCAGGTTTTCCGGCTCTTCACTCATGGCTGATGTCACCAGTGAGGCTTCTGTAACGAATCAATCAGCAACCGATTAGTCAAAATGCCTTTTTTCTCTTGTCCATAAAAGAGAGAAACGGGCGATTCGACGCGCGTCGCCGTCTACAACACGTTCTCTTAGCATACGAATAGGATGACGACTGTACCTGTGGCGGCGACTGATTCCGCTTCGAGACTCTCCTGCAAAAAGTAGGAGAGTGGCCGCTTCTTGAGCGGACAGTGGCTGTAGTTTTGATTCTTCTTGACGAGGAATGAACGCGGCATGGTGCTGGCTTCTAAACTGCTTCCGCACATCGATGCGACCGTTTTCCTCCAAAAACAACAACAACAAACAACCGAAACTTGTCTTGTCTCTCGGAGCGATGCGAAAGTTGTTCAACGAACTTTGGCAGCTAAGATTCAAGCGATTTGAGAGAGGGAAAGAGACAAACGTGGTGGACAAATTGGAGGAGGGAGAATAGTAGGGATCGAGAGAGAGAAAAAGTATCCGGTCGGTGCGAGTGCTCGGCGCTGACTGAACTGTTCACCGCTCCGTCCGGCCCTTCTTGTAGCCCGAGTCTACCAGGGCGCCACCGCTGCTACAGGTGCTGCATCGCCGGATCGGGGGCTGCTGGCAAATGGGGAAGAAGAGAGGGAAGGGAGATGGTACATAGCCTACTCTCTTCGGAACCCCACCCACCGGCCACCCTCCGGACCTGAAGCACGTGCCCCACCGTTGGCCAATAGGAAAAAAGGAAGAAGAAAATTTCTTTCGACGCGACGTCCATGTACCCACCGAACACAGAGAGAGGGGGGAGCACCCAAATACAACACAAGCCTGCGCAGCACATAGACACACACTTGAAGCCCCCGGAAAATATGTTCCAGCAGCAGCAACAGTATGGCGGGCACCCCTCCTTATATTCCCATTCATTCCGGGCTCCTCACAGTCGAAAAGGGAGAAAAAATCACATTTTGAATTGAACGGACGGAGCATCTGCTCATCTTTAGTGCACAGCTCAATGGCTCCGTTTTCATAGACATTTACGTCAAGGCATTATCGATGCGAGTCTGCTGCTGTTGCTCCTGCCAGGTAAAAATCGGAGTGAATAAGACATGGCGGCGGCTTCGGCCATTGCGCGCATCGAACAACAGACGGGCGCACAAACACATTGAGAGAGGGAAAAATCAAAATAAATAAACGGCAGGTGTGCCCATCCGTCCAATCTGTCGCCGCGCTGATTTTAATCAGAGCGGATAGCTCGGATTTCCCGTTGGGATGATGCACGTAGGTAGTAGCAGCTACGTGTCGAAAAACGGGCCAAAGGGTCCGCCGTGTCTCGTCGCGTTAAGCCCAAAGGTTGACTGGACGAAAAGCGCGCGCTCTGACGTAGTCAGTTGCTGATTGAAAAGCAACCGGTAGGGATTAACGGCCAGGCTGGGTTTTTGATTCATTTCAGAGGACCCAACCCTTTTTCTCTCCCTTGTTTCTCTTCCGTCCGCAGATGTTATTGTCACCGATCGCGGCGCACCATAGGCGAACTTCCTGCCCAGGCCCATCACAGCTCAGATCCAATCAGAGTCCCATTGGCAGCTAGAACTTCCTTCTCTTTCTCCCCTTTTTCTATGTAGTTGCTTTACTAACGGACGGCTGGTATAATCCGTCGGGCTTCGTAACAGACACCTTTCCGCTTGTTGCCGTCGTCTTCTCTTCCGCCGCGACGGAATCTGTGGCTGTAGGCGCAGCTGAAAAAGGATTCCAAGAGGAAAAAGACGATTGGCAGCGATTTCAATATCTCATTAAAGCGGCCGTTATTCTTTCTATGCATTCAACAGCAGCGTCAAAAGTGTCATTTGGGGTATTTGTAAGTTAGGTGGGAGCTGTGGAAACCACCGAAATCGATGCACCGAGTCACCATAGAGAGAGAAAGAGAGAGAGTTGGTAAAAGAGAAGGGACATGATGGATGGGGCCGGATGGTTTAACTCTTCCTGGCCACAAACAACGGGGCAAGGCGAGCGCGCGACACGAGACGAAAAAGGGGTTCCTGTCCCTCCTATGAGATATAAATAAATAAATAAATAAATACAAGACTGATACCGATTGCTTACTAATGACTTATTCACGTTCGCCCGGCTAAGGAACGCGTTCCACCGCAGACAGTCGCCCGGATTCTTTCCGACTCTTTTCTCTCTTGAGTCTCTCCTTCTTCTTCTTTCCTCTGACGGTTCGTTCGGCCCATTCATATGCTAAGGAGATCCCGCAGAGCGGCGCGTCAATATATTTTATTCGATAAATGTCGCATTTTCTTCTGGTACATTAGGAAGGCGACATACGCGCGCACACATAGAGAGGACACGGTATGTACCTGATGCACAGTACCAGTACGGTACACCCCTCTCAGATCCAGCGCCAACCCGTCGGGTCAAACGGTCGACGGCGTTACATTTGTCACTGGCTCGTATATAAAGTTTTGAAATTGTTATTTATCCCTTCTTTCTTTCTTTTCCTCAATACCTTATGGAGACGATATGAGAAAGCTGGCGCGCTGGATCGCGTTACAGCGCCGCTATAGTCGTGACCTTTTCGCCTTCTAACCACCAAACAGAATTTTTGGTATCTTAGACGCCGATCTCTCTCTCTCTCTCTGCGGATCTATCGGGAGGAAGCGTGAAGAGAGAAAAAAGAGATGCGCTCCCATCATCACGATCCGCGCTCAGCGCATCTCGTCGCCTGTTTATACAGCAAGGGGATATCTATCCGCTCGTCTCTTTTGCACCTTCTCCTCGCTATTTCCATCTCTATATCCTATTTCGTCATAATCATATACTACAAATGGAAGGTCCCCCCCATTTCATCTTTTTTTTTGTTAATTCAGGAAGTGTCACTCGCTTTCTTTTGTCGTCGACACCTGGGAAACTGGGCTTTTCTTACACGGAAATTCCATATGTCCGGTTCGATCGGATACAAAAGCTAAATCCAACACATTATCAACGTCCTCAACGGTTTGACTTGAGCGTCCCAAATCCATCAAAAAATTGTGGGCGACGAAAAGAGAATAAGGAGGGAACTACAACAAAAAATTCGTCTTCGGGCCGCTTCTTCGTCGTCGCCCATTTCAAGTCAAGATTAGATCTTTTTAGGTGACAAACACCGGGCACAAAAAAAATATCATATCCCATTTTTTCCGTCGGTAATCGTCGAACACAAGTTGACAAAAGATATCCATCCGGAGTCTTAAAGAATGAGGGTGAAAGAAAGTCTAAGCAGAAGAAGAAGAAGAAGAAGAAATAAAAATAGAGAGAGAACTGATGGGGGGTTACGGGGCGACGTTATTGTCATCGACGCGCAGCTGCAAGACGTCAGGGTATTACGCTCGCGCTGGAGAGGATCGTCTTATAAGTTGGTGTTACAGTACGCACACAGTGAAAGAGTGCCACAAGGTGGTGCGATAGGGGAAGAGGGGGGACGACGACGCTGCCAAAAGAGAGAACGGACTGAAAGGAGAGAAGGTGAGCGCGCGCGCTGATCGAGCCGTCATTGAGCGCGCATCGCCACCAGCTGCTCCAGCTGGTACCGTCTTGAAGCGTCAAGAAGAAGAAAAACATTAGTTACATATATACAATTCAACCCCCGGCATCAACACAAACGCCGGGCAGCAGCAGCATACTCGTCAGTGTTTCTTTTCAGCCGTTTTGACCCGGACGGGCGGCGCAGGTCGCGTGCCCAGTCGAATCACCTTTTCATTGCTGGATGAAGAATAGGGAACTAAAGGGCGCCGATTTTCTTGCTTCTTCTTCAATGGATCGTGTCCTCTTCTTCCGACTTTTCTTCGTCACACCGCCATCATCAATATGAACAGGGAAATCACGGCCTTGCAGTAAAGAGCAGGTGATCTCTGTCTGTCGGTCCGTTTCTTTTTTTTTTTTATTAGCTCCGGCTCTATATAGCAACATTTGGTGTATCGAATGTCGTGGCCAGAACTCCCCCCTATTGCACTAACCGTTCAACAAAACGGTGCAGTAGCAGATACATAAAAATAATACACAAAACAGAGAGAAAGTGAAAGAGAGAGAAAAAAAAAGATATAACATCCGTAACCGATCGGTGTTGTTGCGCGCGTATTTTTATTACCGTTTTTTTTTCTTTGGGTCGGTCGGGCCGGCTGGCTTGGCTCGCCTCTATCTGAATGATGATGATAACGTTGGAAGCGTCCGATCGGTGCCTGGTGTTATCGCCATCACCTGGCGCCCGTCTTGCAACTGATGACGGGCTTATCCTCGGCTGCCAACACCAACGCATCCACGAAAACACCGGCACTTTCATCCGCTGTCGAACATCAAATATTAATAATCACTTCTTCCGTTTGCTTAGATTCTCTCTCCGTGCACAAGTCAATAGCTGATCGGAACATCACGCACCATCGTCCACCTTACTCCCTCATACATTAATTTTCTTTCTTTTTTTCAATTTTTTGTTGTTGATGTTTTTTTGGCTCCGTTGTTGCGCTGCCGCGTGCAGCCCAACAACCCGTACTACGCACCGGCTTACGGTATATTACCACCGGGCCCTATAACGGAGAGCTCTCTAGCGAGCTCCTATCCATCATCGGAACGGCTTCATCGACGCCATCGATCATATTTCTCTACTCTTTTTTGCTGTTTGTTTCGTCGCCCCCTCCGGGCGTCGACTCGCCGTATAATGGAATCAAATCAGCGCCCGTTGATTACCACATCTTTCTCGTCTCTCGTCGTTTTCACGTGATCATCGATCAGACTTAGCGTTGTTTTTGTTTTGTTTTTTTTCTCCGTTCTCTCCTTCCGACCGAGAGAGAGGCAAACGGTAGTTTTACGGGAGAAACGTGTACGTCTATATACACAATATATCTATATACTATAAACCCTAATGGAGCTCGTTTCTGTCGTGTTTTTTCTCTTTTCTTTTCCTCAGTTTGGGTTATGGACTTTGGTAATGTCGGTATTAGGGTCGGTGTTTTTTTCTCCACTAATAATATTCCTTTTTGATTACAAGCCAAAAGAGCACACGGTTAGTTTGATGGGCGTTGTAACCTTCAAGTACGCACAACTACTCCTTCCCTTAACAACAACAAAAATTCTAATCTTTTGATCAAGTTGATGGAACCCTGGGATTGCGTTAGTCTTTTTTTGTGTGTGCGTATGGTTCTGCTTTCCTCTTCCTTATTGTATGTTTTTAGTGTATTTATTTTGGCGAAAAGGGCGCGTGCTGCACCTTTAGGAACCCGGATTTTTTGTCTTCGTGCAGCTGCTCTCTCCGGTCCGGCTCTCTCGCGGTTTTGGCCAACCAACAGCAGAAGCACAGCAGAGCACCTTACTCGCGCCATTTCCATTCTCGCCCCCTCTGCTAGTGAATAATCCATAACACGGTGCACACCCATAGACGTATCAATACATGAATCGAACGTATCAACAGGCCGTTTATATCCTCGACGTGAAGGGAGTCCTGCAGCGTGTTACAGTCTGGGGGATAGAGAGAGAGAAAGAGAAAGATATTGACTATATATATACGACCTATGCAAAGGCCAGTACGGATTGTAACAGACGAGAGAAAAACCTGGCTCTCTCTCTCTCTCTCTCTCTCTTTCGGTCCAAAGCTTCGACCTATTGTCCGTTTGTGTTCAATAGGGCCCCCCGCCGACCTTTAGGTTTCTGTGTTGTTGGTTCATCTTTCTCTCTCTGTCCCGATGGGCTTTGTCCATTGAGCCAAACCTTTTGCCCTTATCCAAAAGCGCTGGTGATTTGATTTTGAAAAACGTGCCAAGCACCTGGCACTGTGCAACACACTCAAACACCACCCTCGCACAGCCTGATTGTCATCGTCGGGAGTGCCTTGGTGACGACTCGAACGGTCGCCAACGTTCCCTCTAATCAAATCAGTATTTAAAATCAAAAGGGGAAAAAGAGCGCGAATTTTCAAATTCAAAAATCCAACGGAACGGGGTACGTAGTGGTAGTAGCGCCGTCCGTCTACGTGACGCATAAGAGTTCAGCGACTTTGGGTGCAGGGCTCAGTCAAACATCTGCGCCTTCAAACGCGGACAATAGAGAGAGAGTTATAAGGGGGTCCCCCCTCCTATACCCCTCCGACTGTGTCTATAGACATAGATTCTGGTTGCTGAATGGAGCGGATTGGCAGTGCAGGCAGTAGTATAACAGCCGGCCCCTCCGCGCGCCGTTTTTATGTGGAAAATGGCTGCACAGATTCCGACGGATTCGTCGTACCGTGTGTTTATAGATATATATACGTACGGTGCGCAGCGGCGCCGCACGAGCGATTGTCAGATTTTCTACCCCGGCTCCACACCTGCCCACCCTCTTTTTTTCCACCTAGTCTGTTACCACCGGCTGGCAACGTTTTATCAATTTCCACCCATCTCTCCAGCTCCAATATCAACTTGATTCGTACTACAACTCGCTGTGCAAACAAAACTAATACTTAATCTGTCGTATACCTTTTTCATCATCAGTTTTGATATCGTTAAAGATCTTATATTTACTAAAGTTTCTTCTTCCCTAATACCTACATACATCATCTGCGATTCTCCAATCAAAAGGAAACAAGATAAGGGAAGAAACGGATACGACATCGGACAACACGGCGGTGATCCCTTAAAGCCCATTTGCCACGGACGTTCGCGGGTCGGTAAATTTCTTCTAAAGAGTTTGTGTCCGTTGTATACGCCCAAAGACGGCGGAGAGATACGATGGTATCATGGCGATCAGCAAAGTGGATAATTTTTGTTTTGGTCTCGCAATGTTTTGGTTTGAATGATGTCCGCGACGACAAAAGATGGTCGCTGCGACGATGATGACGAATCCTCGAGCGTAACCCGATCTCTTTGTATACCGCATTGATGCGCGTCGTCCGCGACATCGGATACGTCCGCACGTGAAGCGGCTCCCGCCATCAGTCCCGCGCGCTCGCGCATCTTTCTCCTCTAGCAGTCGTCGGTCATTGAATCAGCTGTGTTGACTTTCTGCCCAGGGGTATATTTAGTATACCAGCGGACCGAACAACATCCGCAACCCCCCCTCTTCTCTTTTTAAACGCAATAATAGGGTAACAGAAGAATGGCCAATCCGCGCTGATTTTCCAGAATCCATTTAACACCGCGCGGAAATGAATTCATTTGATCGTTAGCGGCGCCACTGCTTGGGGTGAGAGCGGTGCTGCTGATGTGGTACGGTACCGTTTTTCTCCCCCAGTTCATCCCCACGGTCAACGACTGTTGAATAGAACTTGCATCGAGCCGACAAGTTTCCCTTTCTCCCATCAATTGATATCCGATCCGTACATCGAGCGAGTTCCCATGAACAATCAGAAATAGAAATCCGGTGAGGGGAATGAAGAGAAATAAAAAAAAAAACTTGTACGACTGGTAGCGCGCACTGTAGCGCGTATTGAGCAATACAGGTGTTCATTTCTACAATTTCCATCATTTATCAATGCGCCAGAGTTTCTTTTCTCCCTCTCCCGATTCTCTTTGATGGGATTCAGATACGGTATCCGTCTTTATTGGAGACTATTGCGTCGTCGATCGACTAGGAGGGAAATCAACGCATGATCGTTCTTATTGCTTGTACCTGAAAAACAGGCTCCTCGTCGTAAAAACCGAAACGAAAGAAACTTTTCAATCAAACAGTTTCCAAGGACTGCTGCTGTACGTAGGTTAAAAAAAGGGAAAGGGAATGAACAAAAGTGGCAGCTACTCTATGAGTGCGCAGTAGGACTTGGTGATGTCAGAATTCTCCGTTCCCAGCAATGCTTATATGATGCAGCCTGTCGATTTATCAATGCGGTGTGGGAATCCGTTTATACACACGTACGGATGTCGATTGTTCAATGGTCGAGTCACATTCGTAAAAATGCGGCTTTTTATATATTTCTATATTCTATTTTGGCTGGGGAATGTAGTAGTGGCGGGAGGAAGGCATTCCTCGGGTGCCGATCATGCGTAACCGTTTCCCTGTTTCTTCATAATAGCTAGGCCTTTGCTACTAGTATATGGTGTATGATTCGACCTTTTGCGAGATGTTAGCTACATTCTCTCCCTTTTTTTCCTCCTCCGACAGAAATCTTTTTCTCTGATGACGGCTTTTGTGATGTGTCTTGTGTGGTGGTGGCTACCACCGGCTGCCGCTCCACGTCAACGGGGAGCCCCTCAACAACAAAAACTTCCGTTCCTCGTCTTATACCCTGACGTAGGCACCGTCTCTCTTATATATAGACTTTTTTTTTATTCCAAGGCATCAAAGAGCCCCGAAAATGCCAAATATTTGACGGATGTGTAGGTAGGTAGGTAGTTTATAAGAGTGCGTGTCCGGAGGATCAAGAAACGTCACTCAAGACATTCCAGCGCTGACAAAATGGAATGCCAAGTGAACGCAATACAGTATATGCGCACTAAACACATAAGGGGGGATAAGGAGGTTTTAGGTTTTGATCCGCTCCATCCTATCCCACTGCTGCTATTATAGTACCGTAGTCTACTGGATATATATTTATATATTTATACCGGATGACTGTAACCATCTTGAGACGTTGTTTCTTACATCAGCGGCAACGGCTTCTCCCTCCTCCCTCTCGTTTCAATCTCTCTCTCTTTGGTTTCAGAGTTGTTCCTATTTTTAGTTGAGAAAAACCACAGAGAGACACGGGACGTGCAACCCTCCTCCTTCTAGTGAGATCCCTCTGCTAAATTGATAAATAGTCGGAGAATGGATACATGTCCTTCCAGCTGCTCGGGTCGTCTCCGATGTCATCGCGCACAGGGACTTGGCATCGCAAGAAAAGAAAATTTTGAAGAAGAGAAAAAAAAGTAAAATAGACAACAACACAAAAAAAGGAAGTAGGAGAAAAGACGGGCAACTCGATCTGCTGATAATGCGCCGCTCCTTCTCGTTGCGACTTAAGCTCAAAGAACGAAGAAAGAAAGAAAGAGATATAGCGAATGGAGCACACACCACCGTACACTATAGGCAACGACGACATCAGAGATAAGGTTGAGAGAACATGTCTATATATACATTGTGCATATAAAAGCTATATAGGCGCCGAATTTGTACGCCATCATCTCCGCAATCGATTTATCAACGGAGGATTGAACGCAACCGCATAGGAACCCGGACCTATTCAAATGCCGACCGGCCACCGACACCATACCACTCTTCGACATGAGAAATGCATTACGGAGAAACTAGTCAATATGTATCGGATGGATCTCTATTTCGGCAATCTAGGCCTACATCTGGGTCAAATATAGCGCGCTTCTTTAATCCTCTTACGCATCGCGTAGAGAGAGACAGAGAAAGAGCTTTGTGGAATATATAGTGGTCGTTTATCTTATTAGATTTGCCATTGATGCCATTAGGGGAAAAGCGGCGCTTCTTCTTGTTCATCCCATAGTATCATAAATAAGTTGCCAATTGGGTTTGCTAAAAGCTAGGTGTATGGGCTTTGCTCCGATAAGATTATGGAGCCAGTTGCGGCGGCTGAGGAATCTCTCTTCCGCGTATATAGTACTATTAGCTACAAAGCGGAAGATGGGTGTCGAATTGTTTCCCATAGCCGCAGATGTGTACGCGTTACGGCGACGAAAGAAAAGAGAGAAATGGGACGTTACCACCCGCAACGTGAGGTGTTTCCTCTCCCAGACTCTCACCGGCAATATATACTAGAGAATAGGCCGGAAAAAGGTTCTCTTCTTCTTCTTCATCTTATTCTCTTCGGACGAAATTTTTTTATTGAAAAAAAAAGGGAAGAAAAAAAGACCGCGCTTCCATTCAAGTTCAAACACAAACACAATTGTGGAAGTAGAATAGAAGCGAAGAATGAGGAGAAGGGGCAAAAATGTTGACCGGTTGGCTATATCTACCTATGCGTAGAGTACTGTAGTGCGTATTGGATCCGTCTAGGATATACACCACCGGAATGAGAAAAGAGGAAAAAGAAGAAAGTAAAAATCAAATAATAGACAGAGGGGGAAAGAAAGGGTCGGAAAGGTTTTCCAGCAGCTCCCTTTCCATCTCGACAGGAGTCTTGTCGCCCTTCTTTTTGGAGAGGAGAAAAAAAAAGCGAAGGTCAGTGATTAAAAAGTTCAACAGAGCAGACAACACCATCATGAGAGAGAGAAAGACCTGCCGGCCATCTCCTTGTCGGTATATCCCCTTGTAGAGCGGGCCGGAAACTCTTGAAAAGAGAAAACATCTCTTCTATTCATATATACCGTTGGCAGAAAGAGAAGAAGAAGAAGAAGAAGGTTAAAAAATAACAACAGAATAAGGAAAAATACACCTGCCGACTCTCTTCTTGGCCGTATTCTTAAATATCATCCCTTTAAAAAAAAAAAGAAAGAAAAAGCGAACGGAACCGCGCTTTGGGTTCAAAACATCGGCCGGTTTCAAGTGGTTTTTTTTTTTAAAGAAAGAGCGACTTCTTTTTTTGCATGACTAACGAGCTCTAGTGATTTCTAGACTGTTTGGCTGTTGCTGCTCTATTTTGCTGCGAGTGTTGACAGGTGCCGGTGAAAGATGTCAAATCGCGCCATACTGGAACGGAAATGAGTCGCTGTGTGTCTATGACCTTTTAATGATACCCGGTGAGCTTTTCTCCTCGCATGGTCGCCACCGCGTCTCGCACTGGAGCAAAAGATATGACAGCATAAAGCGAAGAAGAAGAAGAAATTCCTAGGAAAGGACGCGACAGTATTACGACGCGTACTCGTTTTTTCATATTAAAGTCACACATCTCCCTCTCTCTCTCTTATTCTCTCCTTTTCCCTTTCTCTTAACATAAGTATATATATATATTCTCTTTGTTCGGAAGGACGACGACGATCAAGACGGAATCGGATGACATGTGGCAGTCAGGTGTGTTGGCCTGTCTAGCTGCTGTTGTCGTTCGACGAAGACGACGGCGACGCTGGTGGTGGCCTGGAACGCGGGAGACTCACGGAGCCGGAGATTTACGGGGCTTTGACAACTGACTTGAAGACATTCCATCTGCAGGTCTCTCTCTCTTTCTCTCTAGCTCTCTTTGTGGTGTTCCATGCAACCCCGATGGTGTCAACCGAGTGCATACCGCTTTAGATCCCCGACGAGCAAGACAGTGTGTGGCTTCCCAATCTATCGGTGAGCTTAGACGGCGTATAGGAAAGTGGAGTTTGCCTGTCTCGGTGAGCAACAGAGCACGGCTCCAGTGCCCGGCTTTCTTAGTCTCCCAGACACAACAACATCTATACACCACACGGGCTTCTATACTTTTCTTCTTCTTCTTTCTACTTACTTAGGCCCTTTTTTCCGGGGCGAAAAAGAGACGCGAAGAAGCTGCAACGACGAGGACGACACAACAGCTTCTCTTTTCTGTTTTTAGAATCTTCTACGCGCTGCCCCGTTTTCTTTTTCCCCACATCATCAACGGTGCGCGTGTGCTCACGACTTTGCGTCCACACACAGAGTCTTCATTCCTTTCAACTGGCGAATGAATTTTTCACCAAAACTATATTGTGCTCGTTCATTATTCGCCTCTTGTTTTGTTGTCTGTTTGTTTTGTTTCTCCAAACGTCACGAAATTTCTCAACAAGGGAGGTTCAAACCCAATAGCTGGCCCTACTATATAATGTTGGCCTGGCCCCGTCCGGATTGTTACACCTTTTGGCAAATTGATGCGCGACGAACGAGTCCGCTCTTTTCTTCTTTCTTAACCCTATTTCTGTTTTTTCTTTTTTTATTTTCTGCCTCATTTCCATCTTATCTTCTCGTCGCGGGGGTATTTTCTCTCAGCTTCTTTCCTTCTTTTTCTCTTCTGTCTGTGTGTAAATTTTTTTTTCGTTTTTCTTTTTTTTTTTGTTTCTTTTTTGGTGTAGGTGTTTTGTTTCTCCGATGTTGAAAATGCCAAGGAGTTTTTATTAGCAGTCGTATAGATACCGAGAGAGAGTCCAACGGGTCCGGTCGTTAACCAGACGCAACCTGCTCCAGCACGGCAGTTAAAACATCTCCGTTAACAACACAATGCAACAAAGAGGAGAAAGAGAGAGAGAACAAGAAGGTATAGTCTCCAAAGACGAAAAAAACAAAACAAAAAAAAAACAGAAGAGAAGAAGGAAGCGTCTAATAAAAACGAAGAAGAACGTGATGCAATCCGGCGCGCCGATTGTGTGAGAATGATATCGTCATCAGCATCGGTAGCGCTTTCTCTCTACTCTGCGCCGAAAAACAAGTTCGCACTCTCTCCGCGCGCAAACTCTTTTTATTTTTGTAATGCTTTTGACCAGAAATTCTTTGAAAGGTTAATATTCTTTTCTAGACTGAAGAGGTCGAGAGAGCGTTATAAATATACATGTAGTAGTATGTTGCGTGTAGCCACGGCGAGTAAAAGAAGAAAGAGTAGCTGATAACAGTGTCAAGTCCGAATAGGCTTTCGTCACCGCGTGTTTATTTTGACTCTGGCAGCACCGGAGGCGAAGATCGGGCCAGCTACTGTATACAACAAGGGCGAAAAAGCGGGCAGCGTGCTGAACAAGACGTGCCCACTTGATACATTCCTTCTTGGCTGCTGCTGCCGTTGCTGCTTCTGGTGAACGCCGGAATCTCGCTGCCATTCTGTTCCCATTTCCTATCTCTATCTTTCGACTTGTGTTTCTCAATAGGAACGCTGATGCTAGCTGCTGCCTCACACAACACCTGCTGTTGGCTGTCTCTATTGCTGACATTTCCAGCGACAGCGACTCTTGTCCGGGATTGACCTCAATTCCCGCTCTGAGAAAAAAAGAAAAAGTGACCAACGCGAAATGACAACAATTCAGAGTAAAAAGAAGAGAACCGATGGATGAAAAACGACTTGGGGAAAGCGCGAAAGTGAAAGATTCCAGAGATCCTCCAAAAAAGCGGAAGAACAACAATATTCCAGCTAGTGAACTATAACAAGAGAAAATGGAAAGAAGAAAAGGGTATTGTAAACGATTCGACATCAACTTCCAAGGGCGATACATATAGAAAACGGGAAATGCTGGGCGAGCTAGTACATATGCGCCGAGAATGAGAAGCCGCTTCACGGCCCTCGGAGCGGTTTTGACTCTCGGCCGGAGCCGAATGCAGCCGCAGCAGCAGCATCACTGAAATATATACACACATCGGAAGAGTTGAAAGACGAGGAGCAGGTGGCGAGACCTAACTCTTATAACTCAACGTCCCGACGCGCCCTTTTACACAACAAGTCTCTCTCTCTCTCTCTAGTTTTCTTTTTCTAGGAAGGCAACAGCCCCGCTAGACTGAAATTCCGGCGGGTGCTATGTGCGTTCCTCCAATTCCGGCTGGAAACAAGTTTCGTTGGAGAAGCCAAAACAGCAAGCCAATAAGCACAACGGTCCCTCTCTCTAAATGGTGAGCGATTCGGTCTGAATCTCTTGTCGCTTTCCCTCAAAAATTTCACTCCATTTTGGAATGTCAAATGTTATGGGGTCTGTTTGTGTTGAGCCGAGACAATCCACTCGATTGTCATTTGGCGGCCCTCTCACGAAGAGCCGTGACATCTGTGATATACCGTGTCGCTTTCCACGTAGCCAGAAGAGAGAAAGATCTAGCTAAAACCGAAAAAATAAAGAAAGAAAACAAAAGAAACTCTTGACGTAATCTCGACCGCAGTTTGTTTCAAAGAGGAGTGATTTCCCTATTGCCTTTTTCATATACCACTATTACGTGCTTAGCTCAGCCAAGTAGTCCAAGAGGTTCTCCTCTTCTTTCTTCTTTTTTTTCCAAATGTTGTTATTCTATCTTCTCTTGGCAGACTGGCTCGTCGTTTTCTGTTTTAAATGGGGGAGAGAGAAACGAGAGAAGATTACCGATACTCGGCCGTCTCTGCAGGGGGTGTTGGATAATGAAACGTGTTTTTGTTATTGAGTTACCACTAGAAGAAGAAGACGAAGAAGAAAAAAGACAGCGCGTGCATAGCCCCGATGTGTCCAGCTGCTGAAGAGGTCAAAGTCAGGTTCACAAAGTGCGCGTGTCACCTTGCACATTATTCTCGGAAAAGAATAAGCCGCTCTCGCCGTGCTTTGGCACACCGGAATTCATAATTTAGCCGGCCGCCGCGCGTTAAAAAAAGAGAGAAAATCTTGACAGGAACAACATGGCAGGATTGTAGATGAATGGCCGACTCAATACATTTGTCATAGATTGGGTCAAAGGTCGGATGTCCGACCCATTGGCCACCCATTGAGGGACGACTCGATTCCGGCTTTTACCTACAAAACACTGACAGGACTATCGTCTTGACCGCGTTGCCTCCCCCCTCTTCGGCCCTCCCCCGCACCTACTCAAACACAAGCGGACCACTAGACATGCACACACCTGGAGAACCGGCCAATCAGGGATACATTGTAACGATCGGCTGGGCAGCAGCAGCAGCAGCAGCGGCAGGGGGAATTTTCAATCAAAACAACAAGTTTCGCGCACGGCGCTCTGACGTAGAATTAATCGTCGGCGGCCGGGTGTCCGAAAGCGATGATAAATGATCCTGTTAAGGAAGGAAATAGGTGTATATATATATATATGTATCGTAGTATTGGCTGCTGCGTCCACACACGCATTAAAACATACGAGCTCCAGGTGCGAGTTTGACTCTTAGAGGTGAGTTTGTTTCTCTTGTTTTCCCCCTCCTGTCCGCCGTCCCGAAGGCAATACCTACCCCCCTACCGTGTTTTGTCCCTTCTGTCCCATGGCGTCTCTAAGGCTCTCTGCTGCTTGTACTATGAGTCACAGAGCAGTAGTGTGTAATCAAACTAGCGGCCGATGATTTAGCACCGTCATCCAGCACCTTTTCCTCGTAACAGCCGCCGTTTCTCCCAGCATAGAAGAATAAAGCCGGCCCTATCGGTTATATTCGAGGCTGCTCCGGCCCCGCTGTAAGCACACAACACCTTTAACAAGTTGACTCTGGATAATAAGCCCTCGTCTTTATTAAACTTCTTATTCAAAGAAAAGTAAAGATGTAGGCTAAGGAGGAGGGAGAACAGGAAAAAACCCATCGTGTCATCCCGTCTGAAGAGCGGCCTAGCATTTTGATTTAGATCTTCTGGCATCTGCCGTTTTCACTCGGCGCCTGGCTCTGCTGTGTCTAGGAAATCACGACGGTGAGTGGCGGCGGCGTCGGCGACAATAACAACACGAAACATGTTGGAAACTAGGAAGAGAAAAGCAGCTTTTCTTCAATCTTGAATAATGGGGCTGATTGCTCGCGTTCGCGTATTTTCCATCTCTCTTTCTATCTATCTATCCGAGTTTTCCTTCTCTTTCACCGAGGCGTTCCGTCACGAACTAACGTGTGTTCTTCTTCTTCTTCCTCGTTTTCTATTCTTTCATCGATGAAGAAAAGAGAGACCAGCAAACATCAAACACCAAAAAAAAGAAAAAAACCGATTCTTGTCTTTTTCTCCGGCCCGGCTTCGGAGTCCGTGCTTTATTGAAGGAGGGCGCGCTCGATTCTGCCATTATATCCGCGGCCGGTGTAATTTAGATGACGTGGTCTACTCAGACACAGAGCCCACCCTTCCAGTTCGTGGGCAGAACCCCTAAAGAAAAAGAAGAAGAAGAGAATTTTTTTTCACGAAAATCAACAGCTTTTCATCCTGTCCGATAGTAAAAAAAAGAGACGAGACGAGAGAGAGAGAGAGAGAGAGGAGAATAATTCCCAACTAGCACTATAGCACCATCAACGCTAGCCTACCGAGCCCCCAAAGAAGAAGGGCCCTTCTTTCTTTCACTTGCAAATGATGTTCGTTTTCTTCGTGACGGAGCGTCCAGGGTCCGGCTCTCTTCCGTCTGAACCTATACGGCGCCCTACAGATCGTCGGGCTTCTTCTCTATTGGACCTTTCCTCTCATCTTTTATCATTTTATTTATTTATTCCAATCTGGTACAAAGGAGTCATGACGCCACGCTGATGCCCGTTCTCTCTCTCCGAGCAGGAAGAAGAAGGAAAAAAAGAAAAAAAAAGAGGTTGGTTGAGCTATTTTATTTCGGTTGATCATCTGAACCGTGCTGTTCCAATACGTGCGCGACCTGCATGCGAAATCAGACTCTCTCTCTCTTTCTGTTCTTTGCTCTCATCTTTTCACCTTCTTCTTCTTCTTGTTCATTCAACCATTGGTGAATTGGACCAGGCACATGGCCGCGCAACAGCCATACCCCTGTTGGCGCACCTGGAACGCGCTCATATTGTCTCTTTGCCGGCCCCAGAAGAATAGCGGAGCCCATCCGTCCGTATATATACACCTAGCTTCCTGCCTGCTGAACACACATAACGCGATTTCAATCCGTTCCGGGACTTGTTCGCAGCCCTGCACAGCAGCGGTCGTTGAGAGTACTTACTGCCGTGTTACCGAACATCAGCAGGCAACCTCCTAAACTTTGCGTGGAATATAAATTTTCCGGCGAAACGGGCTAAGCCTTCAAGGAACGATTTGATGATATCAAAAAAAAAGGAAGGAAGGAAGGAAAGAAAAAAAACTTTGGCTGCCATATATCGCCTTGGAAAAGTTATAAAGGCGGTGCTCTGCTGGCGCTGTGAAAGAATTATAATACAAGGAACCAGGTGCAGATGGTCTGGAACAACTTCACCGGCTCTAGTTCAGTTCTTTTTCTTCAACGCATAATAGGCTGCAGTCTAGTAGTAGCCAAGTAGAAGAAGAGAAAGAGCTAGAGAGAATAAGAAAAGGGGGAGTTGAAAACAATCAAAAGCCAGTTACGGCGAGAGGGGAATAAATGTAAGAGGTCCCGTGATTTTTGCGGTCTTGTTCCACCGCATTAATCCTGAATGGTGTGTAAGCGCCCGGTGCGCGCACAACATACACACACACATATATATATATATACTCGGTTCTATTTAAGAAGAAAAAAACGCTCCTTCCGCCAGCAGCCGGTACGCATTGGGGCAAAGAAAAACCCGTTAGCTCACTTTCCCTATTAGAATAATCGTCGTCGGTCTTCGTCGACGACGACGGCGGCGTTAATATCTATAAAAGACGACTCGGTCTTGACCGCATCGTGACCCTATATAGCGCATCTGCTCCAATACATTCCCCAACTGGGTTGGATCTTTGAAAAAGAAGTCGGTAGCATTCCGTTGAAGTTGGCCGCATTTTCGTCGCCATCATCTTTTTGGAGAATGGATGGCAAGTCATCGACGGTCGATCTATTCCATTCGCAGCGGATACATCATCAGAGTCAGGAGAGACCTAAAGGCGCGCCCGTTTCGCCGTCGTCGGGCCGGCAGACGAACGCACAACATGTTACTCACAACAATCTCGTTTTATATTTAGATCTTGGACTGTAGGCGCGGGCCAGGGCGACGCGCTGTTGACTTGACTCGAACCCCTCATTAGTCGTCCTCTCTCTCTCTCTCTCTCTTCTCTTCTCCGCCTGTGCGCGTGCTGTCTGTAATGCTCTAAAGGTTTTTGGAACTTTGTCGGGGATTTTGTTTCTCTTCTAAGTCCCGAGCTGCCCGATTTTTTCCGGTTTTGTTTTGTTTGTTCAAATAGAAAACGGGAGACGCGCTCGCCCACGCTCTCTCTCGGCCTGCGCATTGCGAGACAACGCAGTATATATACCGCTCTCCTTCCTTATGTGTACATTTAACATCCGTTTTGGACGGCCCTTGCATACGTTTCGCCCGTTGTCTATACAGAAAATCTTGAGCTGGGAGGGGGGTCCGGTTGATGCGCTGCTCATCGACGTTATCTCTTCTTCTCTTTTTTTGGCAAATATGGACGCCACAATGCTGAAGAAGAACAACAGATGAGACAAAAGCCCAACCCTATTTTGCCGGAAGTAACGGAGATGGGGGGGGGGGGGACGACTCGGTTTCTTCTTCGACAGCGTAACCTGACTGCTGCACCTCCCCACTACTGTGGTAGTCTTTTACCGTCAAAGGGTTCAATAACTTCCCCTTTCCGAAAAAAAGGAGTTTGTCTTGTCCCCCTCATTGGTAAAAAAATAAAAAAAGAGGACGAGGGGCTGGAACCCTATCGGTAATAATCAAACCGACTGCTGCAGCGCCCTTTGAACACAGCAAGCAGACAACAGACAAAAAGAAGACAACATTGGCCGGGTTAACACTCCAACGGGTTAGGAAAAAAAAAAAAAACCATAGGTGGTTAGGAAAATGCAACAACTCTTCTTCTCTATAGTCATCAATGACTCGATACCTTTTTTTCTCCCCAGTATTTTTGTAAAATATATTTTGTCCTGTCCGTCCCTATACCTTTTCTTCTCCAGTCTGGTCGCTGCTGCGCGTGTGGCTATGTAGACACTTTGGCAGCAACAGCACCTGCCCGTCTTATCTAAACAGACTCTGTTTTTTGTTGTTTTTTTTTATATTTTACTTCTTTTCCAGGCTCTACACCTTTAGATGAAAGTCCATCTGTGCGCGTATTATCCGCAGTCCGCTATCGATTCTCCATCAGGGATGATTTGGTGAAAGTGAACAGATCGGTTTGTTTCCCCCCTTTTTCTTTCTTTTTCTGTCATCCGCGATATACCTATATGGAGTGTGCGTCTATCTATTTTTGTGAAACATTTTTGGGCGGTGGTGGTGGTGGTGGTAGTTCTTTTCTTGGGTGCTGATAGCATTCTAGTCTGTATCAACAACCTGATCGATGACTGTGTTTATTTTTTCCGGTCTTCTTTCATTTCCCTCCTTTTCAGTCTGGTGCGGTGTGGACCGACGAGGCTTATTTATAAATAAAAGATTCTTTTGCGGGAGTTTTTTTTTCCAAGGTAATGGATACAAAATGGATATGGAGAAGCCAAGGAGGAAGGAAAAAACGGTGAAATAGCCAGCGATTTTTAATTTTTTTTTTCTCTTAAATGAAACGACGATGGAAAAAAATGGATACGTCGTCGACAGTCACGGAGAAATAAGGGAGTAGGAGGTGAAAGGTCACGAGAGGCCCGCCCGAAAGCCGCCGAAAATCTTCCGTGCGTGTTGTGTGCGTTGCTGTGTGAGCCGGAATGGCCCCCGGATGGCCGGGCCTTCATCATCATCATCAACGTCACTATGTATTTGCAGGAGCAAAGTCATATATAGGAAACCCAACTGAACAAACAATTTTCCTGCGTGTGTGTTTTTTGTTTTTCTTCTCCCTTTCTGACTCCTTCCTACTCCTACTCCCGGTTGCCGTGTAGAGGTGGTAAAAAGGTGTCTGTGTGTAGAGCAAATTCGTGATGGAGGAGGCCCGGTGAAAACTTGGGACGCCGACGCTCAGCGGCTAATGGGCCGGCTTCATTAAGGCTAGAAAGGTAAAGAAATGGGATCCGTGTTGTGTTGGTTTTTGCCTTGTTGCGCTCTTGAATCACTCACGAAGAGATAGACAGTCAAATGGAAGACAGGAAGAGATTTGAGAGACAAGCGGAGGCGGAGAGCCGGAGAGTGACGTCACGGACCACAAAAATGCGGCGCCCCATGTAAGACACACGATCTTTCATCATCATCATCCTCACCTGGGAGCCAGAGATAAGAATTTTGGCGGCGTGACCGAATCGGCACAATTTTAAAGTTCAAACAAAAACACAAAGTCTCTCTCTCTCTCTCTTTTAGATATCGCCACTGTTGTTTCATCCGCCCCGATGATGCGCTTCTTCCTTATCGACATCATCATCTTCGACAGCCTCTCTCTCTCTGACACGACTTGCTCCAGTAAAACTCGTCATAGCTCGCGCTCTCTTTTCTTTTCTACACCAAGAAAAAAAAAAGGAAAAGAGTTTTTTAGCACGTCGATAAAAGTTCATTGATCCTGGAGATGGTGAGCCGAACCGGGCCATCTAGTATCTACTGTGTGCTGCGTGAATGTAAATATATATCGAGAAAGAGAGAGAGAGAGAGAGACTTGTATTGGGTAGGAAATGGAGTCGTGAATTTCCCAGTTGATGCTATTCATAGAGGGAGAGAGAGAAGCGTCGGCTTCGTCAGTGTTTCTCGAAATGGACCGTTGCGTTTATTTGACATTGGGAAATGGGCGGCTCGTGCTGGCTCCCCGACACAGAGAGAAAGAGAGAGAGAGAGAGAAAAAAAGAGCTAAAGCACCAGCAGCAGTTTCCAAGAAACATATTGCACGTTACACACAAGAGGGGCAAAACATTTAATTACCGGATGTTGAACAGCACATGCGAGCAGACGCGCAGTCAGTACAAAACGTGAAACGGCCGGACCTGGGGAGCCGAAGAAATATTTGCTTTATGTGATGCAGACAAAAAAAGAAGAAGAAGAAAAAGAAGACGAAGGGTGTTGTACTGTAGAGTGTAACTATTACTACCGAGCGCGCGCGTATAATAACGTGAAAATTTTTCAAAAGTGTCCAAGTTGTCCGCCTCTTTCCACAGACGGGTGGGTGTCGGTTATAACTCTCTCGTTGAGGTCGGCTCATTCTTTGCTCTTTTAACTCTTATCTTTGACGTTTCTGCCCCCTCTCTTTCTCCCGCGTGACACGTGTCCTCCCACCCACTCATTGACTCTCCTGCATTGTAACCCATGCACCTTTTGACTCTCTCTCATATCTATATATATATATATATAAATGTATAAGTGTGCCCGTCTATTTTTCAAATGTTGGGAACAATTCAGAATGAAAAACGTTTATGACAACACCCGGAGGAGGCGGTTCTGTCGCCGGCGGGACTGTATAATAGGCCTATTTCATTTCAAACGGCGCGGATCAAACTTGTTGAAAATTGTTGGTTTTTTCTCCGCGCTCTGCTTAATAATGGTATAGGACGACGGAGGAAGTTAGTGCCTCTATTGATGCATTCAAAAATAGCGCTGCCACCGCACCGATAGAGATGTATACAATTGAGCTGTTCTCTCTCGTCCCCCCTCTTCCTCAGTTTTACAAGGAGCGGACGCAACAGAGGAGAGCAATAGACGTGTATACGACGAGAGTGTGACGGTACCAATTAGGTTTTTTTTTTCTCTTCTCTCTTGCCTTCCTAGGAGAGTCTCCAGGTCGTTATCGCCCGCCGCCGCTCTCGACAGTAATTCCATCGTCACGTCACAACTGGTGTCGGACCAAACAGGCAGCCGCACATAATGACTTCTCTCTTTCTTTCTCCAACGCTTCTCTGCTGCTGCTGCTGTTGCTTTTATCCCGAGCCGTTTGACTTTTCCTTTTCGTTCGCATGTCGTGGCTGCTCGACTCTAATTGACGCGCCAAACCTTTCCAGTCGGCTGCCCGCCCACAGACTACAACATTCTTCGCTAAGCTATATAGGCCATTTGTTCGTCATTAAAAGGACGTCTTCTCCATCAGCCCGGCTCGATATATTTCTAACTCGACCCGAAGAGGAATGAAATCAACTGGAACAACCCAAACCAGCGCCTGATCCGTCAACCTTTTATTTGCTCATTGAAGAATCTAGCTCTATAGAGTCTGATAGCGTTTTGACAGGTGGACCAGCGAGCAGGTGGCATTCACCTTATCTCCACCAAATGTCCAAATGGGAAAGAAACTTATCAGACACCCAGAAACTGTACTTGATGCCCGACGGTGTACGTATCTTTTTTCTTTTTAAAACGCAAGACAATGGGGGAAGACAAACTCACCTGGCGCGTATATTCATTTCCAAATACTTGTGCACCTCATCTTGAGATGTGGGCTGGAGCAACCATCCCGTATCTATACTGGAACTTAAGAGTATTGATTCAGCTATATAGTGGAAACACGTGTGCTGCGTCGGCTGCGTGCTGCATCGTGTTCGGCTTGATTGCACGCGGCAGATACTTGTGAGAGAATAGAAGACTCTTTTTGATAACATCATCCCGTTCAAGTTAATGAACCCATCAAAAACGAGGGGAATAAACACGGCAGATACCAGAGGGAGCGCGCAACTAGTCGTTCGCTTCCACCCCGACGCTCGTTCGTGCAACACAGCCGCGCCGCGTGACCCGCGCCCTCCTCTAGACTCTTCGACCGCCCACCGGGACCTTACCAACTTGCCTTACCAGCCCAACTCTCCTGTGAAGTGGATGGAAAAACGAATAAAAAATGAATAAATAACACACTGAATACAAAATTAGAGGGAGAAAAAAAAAACGAAGAAGAAGAAGAAGAAAAAATAGAACAAGAGGAAATGGGTCCTTCGAATGTGGGAAAGAGAGAAAGAAATTCACGCGGTTTTACATTTTAAATGTTGGTCATCGTTGCATAACGCCGTCATTTTTTAGGTTGAAATAACCCACAATTTCTTTTGTCTCTGTCGTTTCTCGGTTAAACGTAATGCAGTCATTTAACCAAAAGAAAAAAAAGAAGAGGAAAAAGAGAGAGAATGGATAATGGATAATATATTGCCCTGGCTATGATGTATGTCTATCGTTTGATGCTGTAATAGCGTGAAAAAAAAACGGGGGATCCGTGTGTTAATATTTTATTTCTTAACGCGCGGTCAGAGAAGAGGGACGGTAATGGACGGCCGAAAACACGCGGGGTATGCTGCGGACATGTGTTCAAGTTTCCACCACCACCCATAATCAAACCCCAGCCGAAAAATGGATACGGTTCATCCAGGACGACCCAATGTTGTGCTGCCCTCGTCCCTTCTTTACCTTTTAGTCTTCCAAGTCCTTTACCTATTTTCATTTTTTTAATTTCTCCCCCGAAAAAAAAAGAAAACAAGATAAAAGGAAGAATAGAAAAAAGAGAGGATCCAGCAGTCTACTAAAGAGAAAAAGAGGCACCACCAGGTAGATAAGATATATATCATATGAAATGAAACAAATTAGTCGACTCACCCAACCACCCCCTGTTTATTCCCCCACTCCTTTCTCCCCGTCTCTCCCTGTGTATATGCTCATCTCATCCAGCCAACTATTCGGTTATATTCGTCCCACCAGAACACTTTGCTCTTTGGTCCTGATGCTGGAACACCTATTAAGAAAGAGGCCGCGTAGAGAGAGAGAGAGAGACAAAAAGAATGAGGCCCAGCATATATACGTGCGCGCGGCCTGCACATGACAGTAACGCATGCCATTAATTATCTCTTTTGTGGACACAGTTTACCCTCTGTTAACTCCATTTAGAAGGAGAGAAGACCACCCCTCTCATTCTCTCTCGTTTCGTTCTGTGTTATTGCCCTTTTCGAATCGGGGTTTGACGGGGGAAAATAACCCCCATTCCTGGTAGAACGTCAGAGACAATGGGGACTCGCATATGTTACACCTAGAGCGAACGCCTATTTAAGGGCCGAGACCCTCCCCAATCGGCGCATCGCACCCCATCGCCGCACACAAACACAAAAAGCACTTGGGTTACCTAGATATGTGTAGCCGGGGATCTTTCACCTTTCATTAACGGTCTGATGACTCATCGAATGGGTGTGGATCATCGGAAAGAGGGGGGAGAAGGTTCTCCAGTAGACGCGAACGGGGGAAATGGAATAAGTTCCGTGACGATCAGGTGTGTTGTGTGCAGTTGCCTGCTGCTTTTCCTAAACCGCATGTCTACTATACTAATACGCACATTGGCCATTCATCGTTCGACCCGAAACTTGAATGCCAAAAAATGGTCGCTAATTTGGTTCCGGTCACCAAGCGCAACTAATCAAGGACTGACACTATCAAACTGTATTAGGCTGCTGGAGAATAAGTAGATGAACATTAGACGGGAGAATTTAAACTTCCGGCCGCGGGAGGTGTCATTATCCTATTCCGACAGAGAGAGAGAGGGAATATTAGGCCTATAAGTAATCGTGAAATTTCGGACCATTAAGAAAAAGAAAGAGAAAAAAAAATGCAGCGACAATGTGAAAGTCGTCGGTGACGGCTCGGCTGCCACCACCAGGGACCATTTTCTCCAATTTCAGGTATTTCCGCTGGGCCGCGCGGCTCGCTCAGCGGCGTCACCATCGTGAGTCAATTGATTAAAAATACGGGGTCGTTTACATTATGAAGAGATGGAGCTGGAGGGGTGGGAAATGATGATGGGTTCCGTTAGCTCTCAACCACTCTCCCGGTGCTCAATTTAATGGTTCCCAAGAAAGAAAAGGAGAGAGAAAAAAAAGAGAGCTCGGGCGCTTATATATATATGCTGTATATACGCGTATAAATGTGATCATCAACCTGTCTGATTAGAAAAATTCTTCTATATAGCGCCCAGGTACTTTTATTTTATAATATTTCTTTTTTCTTACCATTTTTTTTTCTTCTCCTTTCTTTTTCCTTCTTTCGATTCTTTTTAATTGAAGCTGGCGGCCTCGGCTACGGCATTCGGCTTCCAGCGCTAGTGCAACACCGTGTTTTGTTTTCTTTCTTCTTCTTCTTCTTCTTCTTCCAGTCTTTTGCTCTCTTGTTCGGCGCTTGGCGGGGCCACGACGGCGGTAATTATATCGTGCCGTAACCAAATGAGATCCCGCCACGACGAGCGTGAATTTATATACGACGCTCAAACTTAAGCTGAGGCGATACACGCGCAAGAGAAGAGAAGAAGGTGGGGGGGGGGGAGATCCTTAAGAAAGAGACCGAGCGGCGGTTAAGAGCGGCGTCGCATAAAATTTAAATGAACGTTTTGGCCTTCCCCTTGCGCCATGAAAAAGGGAAACAAAACAAGTCGGAGGAAACCGCGCGCGAACATGTCGGGAGAACATTGCCCGGTGTGGTATATGTTGCCCAAGTGTTCTGGGGTCCCTTAATAAGAGGGATCTTTGTGTTTCTTCTGCTGTATACGAGGAAAAGAACAACAACAACAACAACAAGCCGAAAACAACATCGCTGACGACCGACGACCAACACGACGACCGCATGACCAATGAGATGAGAGCCGGCTCTTTTCCCCCTTTTCAGTTTTATTGATTCTCCGTTTTCATTTGTAGTTAAATACTTAAATGTCCGACGTCGACGTCTGAAATTGAAAATAAAATTCGAGGCGAGAAAATAATCAACTAAAATCCAGCTAGTAACGATTTACGATCATCCCTTCACCTAACAAGGAATTCCAGAAATATAAAATTCGAGGTAGATAGGAAGAAAAGAGGAGAAATTTAACTAGTCGATAACGACGATGCACTTGTTTCTTTTTCTCTGTTTGCCATTGGTTGGGGCGGTTTTTTGTTAAAAATGCGGAGAACAGGTCTCCCACCTTACAGCACCATTTCTCTCTTTTGGTTTTTTCTGAAGAGAGGGGGGACCTCATTTCAATCTACGACTGTAATTTATAGCGGAAGCTGACTCGGCCGCCAGTAGGTCAAGTTCTTAACCCCCTCAACTCTCTCTCTAGTCCTTATCCCTATACATAACCTGGAGAGCAACTCGACTGCGCGGGTTCCAGTGCCCCCCTTTTCCTCCTCAATTCTTTTTCTTTTTTATTCTTTTTTATTTTAATTTCTCCTATTTTTTCGGCTTTGCTCGTGCACCTATTCTTCTTCTATGTGGTTTCTATCGTCTTTTTCTTTTTTTCTTCTTTCTCCTTTTCCCCCGTCCTTTCTTAAAGCTTATTGATAAGCTACATCAAATCCCACTCTATTCCGCTCTGTGCGCACTCCGTGTTGTTTGTTACGTCTAATTCCCTTCAGCCCAACTTCACCGACCCGAAGAACCGAAATAGAAGAAAATACAAAGAAATAAAAGCTGGAGACTCTTGGTCATCGATTGATACATCGTAAAATATAGGTATACGTTTATTTTCGGTTACGATAGCTAGAGCCAGGAAGAGAGCCGGTCGCTTTACACAAATCTCGTCGGCCCATCTAAACTGTTTTCTTTTTCTCTTTCTCCGTCTTTTCATTTCCCGAAAAAAAAGAGAGAGAAATAGATAACGACCTCGGGAATTTTAGTGATGTTATAACAGAGGTATTTTTCGACAAAGATATCCATTGTTTTTTAAAATATTTTTTTATAGCTCGCGCGGGTCAATTTGTAATCGATGTGTTCGACAATCAGAATGCGATCGCTCTCCCATCCGCCTACAGTTTTCAAACGTAAACATGGAAGAAAAGAAATACCTGTTCCTTTTTTCAATTCTTTTTATTTTATTTTATTTTCTAAAAAGAAATCAAAATATAAAATGGAGAAGTTTCAGAGGGCATAGGAGCCGGTGGGCGAGGAATATTTGGGTTGTTGTTTAAAAAACCCACACAATTTAAACTGTCTAAGAGGGGGTTGGTTTTGGATATAGAAGAAGAAGGGTGGGCGGTAAGCGCGAGCCGAGGGGTCCTCCGGACTCTTCTTCTTCTTCTCTTTCTCCCCCCTCTTTGCATGCACCATCGTCGTCGTCTTCCAACTTTGCTATAGCCTACACCAGCCACCACCCACCTGCAAATAGATGAGCCCTCGACCCAAGATGGATTGTCTTTGGGTGCACTAGCTGTTGCTCCAAACAAAAGAGGAACGTCGGAGAGCAGAGAGAAAGAGAGAGAGGAGGTCAAGAGGGGGTTGAAAAAGAGGTAACCTTTTTTTCTGGCTCTCTCTGGCTCTCTCCAACTTTTCTTCAAAGGAAGAAGAAGACGAAGAGAAAAGAGATTTTCTATATTCTTGTAAATTTGAACTCTTCGGCCAGGAAAAGAGATATAAATGTGGAAGAAAATGTCGAAAAAAGAAGACGACCCCTCTCTTTCCCCCTCGACTCGAGTCTTTGCGCAAGAAAGATTTCCTCCAAGGAGAAGAAATGAAAGAAATCCCTCCTCTCATCAACATTCCGTGTCCTATCGAAACGGTACTGTGCGCGCTGCGGTGCTGTGCCACTACGGTTATACGTCGTGTTGGATGACTTTTCCGATGGTGGAGGTCATTTCCGTCACGGAAAACGTCTATGCGGAAAAGAGGCGGCTCGGAGCTCACGAGATGCGGTGGTGTGGTAACTTTTCGGCCATGCGAGGCCGAAGGAATAGGCCGACCTAATTAGGTTTGACTTGCTGCGTCGAATCGTCGACTAAAAAGTTTGTTCTACAAAACGCGGAGCGGCCCGTGGTAGACAAATTGAACGGGCTCGGATGGACGAAGACGAATAGCAAGGCGAATGGCTGAGTTACAAACTGAACTTTGGCGCGCTGTCGCTGCTGCCTTATGGTCGCTTGACTTGAAGGAGCGTAACACGTGTCGCCCGTCTCTCAACCCTCGCTCGCAAATCCATCATCGCCGACCCATAAGCCGGATTCCTCTCCATCCTTGGCTCGTCGTTTGAAGCCTCTTTGGATTTGTCTTGTTTATCGTTTCGCTTAACGAATGGGTCGGCCCCAAATCGTCAACTGGAGCGAGGCGCAAAACACGAGTGACGAACACGTTTCGCACTTGCTTCGGCCCCGACTAGGCGGCGACATTCCTCAGTTGAGGGCCGTGGCTGGCCCAGCTGATGTGGCGTGTCTTCGAGTCACTCGTCGTCGCAAGTCTTCAACCCAAAAATTGTCTTCTTTCCTATTGGTATACGTACACGATTCGACCGACTTCCTTCTATACCCCATGGGTACCGTTTGTCTCGCTCCAGTCCGTCGTCGCTGGCAATCTCATTTGCAAAATGGGATTCGTAACATGGCCAACGATCTTCGGAGGGGAACAAATATGGTCCAGTCACGTTGTCGGCCGTTCCTATAGACAGCGCTGCGACATTGTCATTGTGAACAGAGACGGGCGGTGTATATCGATGCCAAAATGGGTCTCTCTCATTCGATCTCGCTGCGGACTCTATAGACGGAATGGGGTCAATATCCATAGCGATCGCGGACGTATAGGGCATTCGTTGTCTGGAGACAATGACAAGATCTGAATGAATTAACATTCGAAACGTCATTTTAGCTCTGATGGTCGTGACTCGAAGAGATTTTCTCCTTTTCTCCTCGACCGGCCGGTGAGGGCAGAAATAGAACCCCCCCTACCAATTCGTTTGTAGCTTGTCTACTCAAGAACCCCCCAGAAATGTATAGGAAAAGGAAAAGAGATTACCAAGAGACGAAACAAGGCCACGAATAATAATCACCATGGGAGGCCTTGCTGGAAGATAAAAAGAAGAACGGAGAAACCGAAGACGTAGAAAAAGTTACCGACCGACCGAAAAACTTGCAAGAGGCGGAGAAACACACACAACAAACCTCTTCGATCTCTCCAGGTTGGTTTTTTTTAAAAAAGAAAAAAAATATTCTTTCTTAATTTTTTTTCTTCTTTTTTGTTTCCTTTCTCCTCTTTTTTTGTTGTACAAGGTATTTTCCCTTTTCTCTTGTTTACCTCCTCCGCCCTCTTTGTCCTAAACTCTTTTTTTTTCTTCTTCTTCTTCTTCTTACCGCAGTTTTGTGTGTAGTACTCTTTGTGTGCGCGCATGTGTGCGCTGTGCGCGCCTCTTATGTTATTAATTGCTGGGCAATATATAGGGCCGAACTGATGGTCGGGGCCCCTATCTTCTTCCTCCTCCCTCGCGTCGACTTGTTTCGTCGTAGCCAACCAAATTGGAGGTACAAAGAATGCTAATCGCCGTGATTTATACGATCCCACACAGTATATTGGTCAACTTTCGAATATATATCTTAAACGGCGATGACAGGTGAGAAGTCGGCGCCGTTCCTTCCCCCCTTACTTTTTCCCCTCTTTTTAACCTGACTTCAAGACGCCTAACGGGATCGACACAATGCAGGTAAACCGGCGTAACCTGCAATCAACAATTTCAACAAATAGAAAATAAATATAGAGTGGTGCGCAGTGCTGTTGTTGTCTCAGAAACGTTGACTACCCATTATCGGCCGATAAAAGAGGTCTTTTCCTAGCTGGAAATTGAAGTTAATCATCTTGAAATAAAAGAAAGCTTTTGTTTTTCATCCTCTTAATTGTAGTTTTTTTGTTTTATCTTCTTTTAAACATCTAATGGAGAAAGCAAGAGGAGGAGAGAAGAGACTTTTGCATTAGCCGGGTAAAATACCTCGGTTTGTTCAAAAGATGACAGCTGAAAGTTGCGCTTCATCACCGGATTTTAACAAGGAGAGGAGCGAAACAACGGAGGGATGTTGTAATCAAAGGGCGTCTCATCGGCTGAATCGCCTGGCCGTTATAGCTGGAAATAAGTATCAGCGGAGCCGATCATTTGGCGGTGGTATTACAATGTGATGGCAGGAGGAAGAGGGAAATAAATCTATTGGGGCGCAGGGCACGGCGACGTGGAAATATGCGATACAAATCGTCACGAACGGCCCATCCACTAAACATGAGAGAGAGAGAGGGGCCCAGCTATTTTCAGGAGCCCCCAAAGTACCGTTCCAACGTCGTCCCGCACGCGCTCTTTCTTTCCCAAGCCAGTCTCGCACCCGTACAACAGCAACAGCATCCTTCTTTATAATTAAACCATAGATCAAAGAATCGAGCGAGACGGAAGGAAGAATTATGTCCACCAGCCGGGCGCTGCACAACAACAACAGCAGAAGTAGCAACAACAACAGGCAACAGCTATGCAGCTGGAGGAGAATCCTCTCTTCATGAAAGAATGTCGGTTTTGTGAAAATACAAAAACGAATAGAAGAGGAAGACGGAGACGAAGAAGAAGAAGAGCGCCAGCATTTGTAATATATCACGCGCAATATCTGTCGACGCTAACAGCGTGAGATGACACGGCCAATGGCTTCCACGTGTGTTTGATGTCATGTTTAATCACACGCCAAGAGAGCTCGACCGACCGGTTGTCTGACCGCACTTTGCCTTTTACGTTTAGTCGCCGTCCGGGCTGGCTACGTCCGTTCATCCGTCCGTCCGTGTTTGTCTTGTGTTCAAGTCGAAAGAAAACCCAAAGAAGTAGAAGAAGAAGAAGACGACGACGACGAAGACCGTAGAATAACGGGAAGCCCGCGGCCAGTCGGCTATCAACTTCATCCTTTCCGATCATTAATATAAAGACTGTTATCATTACGGCGAATGCGCTATAAATGTACAACCCTTTTCAACACGCCCCCGGTGCTTGATTGAATCGTCAAGGTGGACGAGAGAAGAAAAAGAAGAAGAAAAAAAAAGGGAAAAGGTTTTTTCATCTCCTTCCACTTGATTTACGCCCGGATTTTGCGACCGTCTTCCGTTCCGCAGCTCGTTAATGGCGGCTAGATGCAGTTTTACCTGGCTCAGTATTTCTCTTGTCTCTTGTGTGTTGGCAGCCAAGAAGGAGAAAGATGTTATTCACCTTTGTTGGCTATATAACCACGGTTTTATTTATTCCATATCCTCGTCGTGTGTGCGTTGCCGGTGCGCGGCGATCCGAGCGGGCGGCGCGCGATTCGGGTCAGTTCTCTCTCTCTCTCATCATGCCTCACGCCTCCTATTCTCTCTAGTATATCTCGTCGTTGTGTTTCTTCTTCTTTCCATTTTTACGACTGGCATCCTCCTCCAAAGTCGCATCGCAGAGGTAGACACGGATATCGGGTCGTCCGCTATGATGAAGACAATTGTGCGAGGCAACTATCGCTCGGCCTGCTGCGCCGCGCGTTTCGGTCCATTTTTCTAGGTCATCTGACACAGCGCACAACGCATCCTGGAGCTACGTAAGAAATATATAGAGCCCCAAAGGGTCAAATGGATATACATACATATATATATATATATGCATCTATCTATATAGTAGATATACCACTCTTACGACCGAAGCCCCCCTCTTCAATATAATATACATCCCCCTCTTCTTGTCTGTGAGAGAGACACATTTTTTCCCCTTTTAAAGCCGATTTACACGTGGCTAACCTCTTCAGCCTTCTTTTTCTTCTCCCTTATTCTTTCTTGTAGCTCACCTTTTGGGTCTCTTCTTCTTCTTTTCTCCTTTTTCTTAGATATTTTCTCTATTTTTTTTCCTTCTTTCGTCTTTTTTTTTGCTTTTCGTCTTGTTGCCTTCCATCTCTGCTCGACACATTTGTAGACATTTAGGAAGGCCTCGGTGCGTACGCGGACCACCGGAATGATAAACAGCCGTAGTGACAAGGTTCACATCTCCGTGTGTGTTGATAAGCATCCATCTAACGAGCGGCCTTTTGTCAACCTCTTCCTCGGTGTTCCAGAATTTGGTTGTTGTTTTTTTTTCTTTTTCTTCTTCTTCTTATTTTTGTTGACCATTTTCCAAAAAAAAAGTTCTTCATATGTTCCCCCTTTTTGACTCTCTTCCTACTTCCCCGGAGAAAGAAGACGAAGAGGAAGAATAGGAACGTTAGTCTTTTTCGAATAGAGTTTAGAAAGTTGCTTGATGGTTTGGTGGCTCTCCCCCCTCTTCCTAAGCCATCTTTTATTTTTATGTCCTCACGGAACCCCCGACACAAAATCCTCGAGAAACAACATGCCGCATCACCTGTAACTGTTGGTTTACGGGTCATTGGAGAGTGAAGGCAAAGCTGACTGCGGATTCGAATATTCGCGCGCGCTGAAAATCGTCGCCAAGTAGACAGTGTACGTGCTGTCGGCACCTCTGCCGAAAAAAAAGCGGAATATAAAGGACATTTCCATCATTATTCTCTTTCCTCTACCTTCTTTTACGAGATGTTACGTGGGCAGCTCCGGGTTAGGTGCACACAGGCACATGTCGACGTCGATGGACGGCTGCCGACTCTAGGACGCATCGGAAGTGGCGCCGTCAACATTCACGATCCATAAAGGCTAGTCGGCTGATTATTTACGATCCGAGCGCAGTCGTGTAACTTGGACGTACACCATTCATCTACATTTCTATATAAAGCCCGTGCATGAAAATATATATATCTCTCCGCGATTCTCCTTCTTCCTTTCTTTCTCCAGATCTTTTTGTAAATAGTTAACGGCCATCTTTGTTGCAATAGGAAGAGAGAAGCCAGTGACCAACTTTTGGCCAGTTTTCCTTTTTTTTACGACTCCAATGCGAACTCTACCGCTCTCGCGTCGTATAAAACCGGACGCAAAGGCGGCCGTACATGTGTCCGAAAGAGAGAAAACAACAAGAACGATCCTTGGAGCATTGAGAAATCTGTATTAGGAATGTCTTACGCATATATACAAATTGACGTCCAAACGATAGCTATTTCACGTTTCCTCCATTTCGGCTGGCTCGTTTGTCTACGTTTCTTTGATGTGATGATGAAAATTTATACGGAAATGACGTCGGCGTAGTAAATAAGGCGGGCTCTCTCCGATGTGCTGGAGACTTCACTCAATATGCAGCCGTTCTTGAGCCTTTGATGGCGATGGTTCCGTATCGGAATATTCGCCAGTCAGTCCCAACTTCTCTTCTGTCGCCCTGACCCCGGTGGTAAAAATGAAATAAAAATACACAAGGAAACCAATTTAGAGGAAAAACAGGTTTGTTAACTGTAGATAAAAAAAGGTAAAAACACAAAGGGGAGAAGAAAGAGAAAAGACTGAAGACTTACAACCAATATTGTTTGCAACGTGTAGCTAGTTCATCTGGTTCTCCTCCGAGGTGGCAATTTCCAGGACTCCTGGTCAGAAGAACTAGTTTAGTCCGGTCTTGTCTTCTTTAACAAGGGGTCTTTTATTTTGGAGATTGCTTACCTATCTTTACGAAGGCCCACCGTTTCTAGAACGACGTTACCCACTGCTTTGAGCCGGGACCACCAACTAGTCTGTTGTTTCGGGCTCGATTGCTCGGACTTGGCCTCCCCCTGCGTCAACTCCATCACGGCAGGTAACTTGTCCTGGAAAAGCCAAACTTTTTATTCATGAAGTGCAAGGCAGGTGACTACCGGCCAACTCCTTTTAGCAATTGAAATTGACTAGCGACTGACCACCAGTCCCGTCGAGCCATAAAAATCAACGTTGAATGGACGTCGCCCGCGCAGTCCGACAAGTCGTTATGACCATTGCCGGATTAGCATAATGTGGAAAACTATAATGTGAATTGGCTAGAAAGTTCCGCTTAAGTAATGGACTCTTAACGCTAAAAAATTTGATGGGCCTTTTTCCACTTGTAACTAGATAGCGAGGGCATCGCATGCAAATGGATGGTAAAAGCCATCCGCGGCTCGCTTCTCTACTCACATGACCCTCGCCTTGTTTGAATATGTTTATTCTCTATCCAAATGCTGATTATCGCTTCGGTTGGTTATTGGTTGTCGATGTTTATTGCTGCGTACTACTACGGCCACGACCAGACGTATCATCATAAAGATTCGTATTTACAGCTCTCTTGTTTTCGATATCTGGGAAGCAAATGGACTTTTCGAGTATCATTCTTTTTCAGTCCATCCGACAGCAAGCGCCACCTGGTAGTAGGTAATATCAACGGACGACCCACGAGATCCCGCGTGTGAACGCAGTTTATTATATAAATATGTATTTCATTTCTCTAATTATTTCGGCCTTTTTGTTATTACGTTATTACCTAGTTATTACACCATCCCACTCACTCCCCCGAGAAACGCAGTTCATAATATCTATATATATATTTGCATTTTTCCAATTATTTTTTTTTCTAGTGTTTTTTCAAGTATTTTATCAAACAATAATTCTTAAACATGTGTAAAGAATATAAAGATACATTCTCCCCCCTCGCCCTTCGGGTACCTTGTGGCGTGCAAACACTACCTACAGTTTTCTAGAGCGGGAAGTTTAAAAAAGTTTAAAATCTCAAAATGCCATCTATTGGAAAAAGTGGCAACAGACCTGTTTCCACCGATTCTGTAAAAAAACCCTTCGGGTATAATTAATAACATAATTAACAATGTACACTTTCATTCGATATACAATGTATTAAACAATACAAATTAAAGTAAAATTTTTCGCAAGCGAAGATATATCACAAATCATAATATACTTCATCTAGCTTCATCCTCTCGAACAAAACTCGGAAGAAAAAAGGAAGATAAAAAAGGAAAGATACTCCAGTCTCCAGGTATTAGTTAAAAAATATTAAACATGTTTTGATAAGATAATTACTTTCTAAATAAAGGAAAGGATTGAGTAAGTGTTTCAAAGAAATCTCGACTGCGCACGATAAAAAATATTGGATTGTATATTGTAAAGAGGAGAGTGAGCTCGGCTAGGTAGGTTGACGCCCAAGACACAGCAAACCACGTTTCGGCATGATGAAAAAAATAGTCGAAACCCATAGTAATGGCGGAAGCTAAAATTGAGGGAACGGCAAACATGAACAGAGAAAATACTCCTAATCAAATCAATCAATCAGTCAAATTTCGTGCAGCTTCTAGTTCGAGACGGCTGATTGTCTGGTTACCTACCCGAACGAAGAAACTGTTGCCCTTTTCCTTTGAAAATATCTTAAAATTTTGGGGGGCGCTTGGATTCTGATGAATACGTCTTTCTTCGTCGTTCACAAGCAAATCAACACCGACAGTGATATGATTGGCGACGTCACCTTCTTTTGTGTTGGGAGGGTGACAACGTAACACTGAAATAGTTATATCAGATTGCGGGTATACGTGATCTCCAGCGACAAGCAACACATCTTTCGTTTTATAATAGACGATGATTTGACCGATGATACATAAAGCTATCAAAAAGTGAATTACCACTAATAGTTCGATGCTATCGATTTCACTTAAGAGGCAATTAACATCAGCCAATCGAAATATGTAAGGAACTTTGGTCACAATAATCAGTAAAGTAACGGCAGTGATCTGTCCAACAACGATATAACATATTCGTATCTTTCGCCTATACCACGATGCGTACGTGATGTTGACATACCTTTCGACCAAAGCTAAAAACAGATTTAGCAACAAAGTGGCGTAAGGAAGACCGATCATGAATATAAATATACGACAAAGGTTTTCATCTTGTAACATAAATGCACAGAACTGAAGACAACGATTGAGCAGGATTAAAATGTTGGAGAACGCGACGCCCAGCCAGACAATGTTGCGTGGTTTGTGTAAACGTCTGAAATGTACGACGATCGAAATTACCAGAAAATTAAGCGGAAACCCAATGAAAGCGCACATCAAATGGGTCACGCACAGGAAAGTGTCCATGTAGAGAGGAAGTAACAAATAACAATGGATCCCCAGTCCTGATGTCTGATATATTTGCTTTCGAGTATAAGTTAAGATTATTGTCCATCTTTTTAAACGGAAATGAATTATAATATATAATTATTGTTTTATTTATTCTCTACAAATTTAATACCTTAGATTCTTCGCTCCTAAGTTTGTACCGGCTGACAGTAATAAGTGACGACGAATGGTTACAGGAACAGTAGTGGATCTAATCGATAAAGACCTGTAAACTAAGAAACTCAACAATAAGTATTACCGCAATAGCCAACCCTACTACTCGAGGAGTGAAACGGAGGCAAATAAGCAAAGCGCGCAGTCGCACGGGAGTTATCGGAATAAAATATTTATATTCGAAAGTATGTAAGGGGTAACTGTTGATGTAACGTGGTTTGAGATTAACTTTTTCTTTTGAATTATCAGACATGGATTCAATGAGGCGGCTAAAGAACGGGCACTTTGTATTATTCACAGTTTAAACACATGTTGTATGATAAACTCCCTTCAAAGCCTTTTACCGGTATTCCTTTTCCCTGCTTCGCCCCCTTTAACTTGGCCCTATCCCTTTTCGTCGCCGGTTAGCTGATAGACTCTGTCGCCGGGCACTGGCCTCGGGGGCGTGATCGTCTCTACGTTCCAATTTTTTTAAATATTTCGTCGCCGGTTGGACGCTTGTCGTGATAGACTCTGTCGCCGGGCGACTATAAACGGCCGAATCAGAATGGGGGCGATTATTGATCGTCGTCTACGTTCCTGAATTTTTTTAAATTTTATATTCTGCGCTGTTTCAAATCATACTAGTCAATACCTCGGCAACGCTCAATACACTTTTTCCCTCTGCCCGCTCAATGGTTTCAAGTCGAGTCTATTTGTTTATTTCGCAACAAAAATATTTTCTACCAAGGGCATGACAGGGCACAATTTCTTTTCTATCCGGACCGGAGGCAACAGAGGCGGATTGCTAGGCTACCGGATGCTCCGGTAGCCTTTGACTTCAATACTTCAAAGACCCGATGAGCTATTGCAATTTGGTTCTAAAATGGCAACCGGTGTCCAGGTTTTGTTAATATCGTATTAGTGATAAACGATTAATTTTTCAGCAGACATAGTTTTCACTAGGTTCGTGACAAAAGCGCAATGGTTTTCTACTTGGCCATTGATGATAAACGCATTTTTCGATCGATAAAATTACCCGCCACAACACCGATACATGTACTGTACTTTGATGAAAGCATTACAGGTTGTTAACTGGTATAGATGTAAGAAGAAGGATCATTTTGGAACCTTCCTTTATTTTATGAGAACTGGAATCTTCACTGGCAGCACACGCGTGATTAAATTCAATTTGGCCGCGATGTCGACGTATAACAATTTGACGTAGGCTACTGCAGCAGTGAGCGAATGAAAGTATGGACACTGGGCCCGTTGTAGTTGCTAGACGAATACGTGTGGATTGAATGGAACGGATAAAGAAAAAGAACATGCGCTTTTATTATTTAGTATTTATTCTTATTTATATTCTTATTTGTAGTATTTATTTTATGCTTTTTTCTACTCTGCAGATGCAAGGTATGTAATTCTTCCTTTAGCCTACCTTTTCAGATTGGGTTTTCCCCTTTCTTATATGATTCTTTCTTTCTATTTCATTTAAAATGATTCATCTGCAGCAGATTACGATGCCCGGCTCAACCGGGCTCAACATCATCCGCTTCCGCACTTGTCTCTCGGTACAATCGCCCACTTGTGTCGTGATACGTACATACTTAGTAACTGAATCCTTTTGTACGTGATGCCTTTAATCACGGTTTATATTTGTATCACTACTCATTAAAAAACTAAATGTTCCCCTGTAATTTTGTGTCACGTTCCAGTTCACTTCGCGGTTACTAACGGTTACTGCCTTAAAAATATATCGATGAGAATAAGTGATTTGTTCGAATCCATGGAGAAGAAAATAAATGTTAGCGAATGGGGTTCATCCTAAGTTCATGTTTTAGTCGATGGTTCCCACCTAAATTTAAATTGTTGATCCCAAAAATATCCAATTTAAGTTCCTAGTGGCAAAAAAAAAACAGATGATGTTGAGCCGTTCGAAAGAAAGTAGAAAAAATCTAATCTAAAATAGAGAATGAAGAAATACAGAACAGAAAAAATTCTGTGTTAGGTTGATAAAAAACTATAAATACTAAAAAGCGTTCGTTCTGTAGTCGTCCTATTCAAACGACAGTCCGCCTGTTCAGTATAGTTCCTTTTGCTGTGGAACTGCTTTTTCGTTGAGGAATGTCGTTATCTGACGATATTGCGAAAAAAAGGGGAAAATCGTATACTGAGAATTAATCCTATTATCCTATAAACAAGGTTAAGAAAGATCCTAAGAACATATACTCTCAACAGCTGTATATAACCATTGGTACACTAGAAGTTCCCAAATATCAAAGAAAATATCTTTTAGAGTTCTGTTGCGATTGCGCACCTTGCCTTCTATATACTTCCATAATACTTCCCAAGTAGCATTGAATATTGTAGCGATAGTGGTAGAGGCAGTTAATACAAATCGTCTTCCCGTCTTCCCGTTACAATATACAGTAGTAATACTTGTTGACCGTTTAAATCTACAGGTCTGTATAGTATCGATTAGATCCCCTACTGGTTCTGTAACCATTCGTCGTCACTTCTTGCAATCAACCTCTACAAACGAAGGAGCGAAATATTCAAGGTATTGAATAAAATGGCTACAACAAATTGAAAAATTTACGTACCGTAACTTATAATTCCTTTTCGTTTCATCAGATGAATAAGTATCCTAGTTTATTAGCAAAAACAAACGTATCGAACTCGGAGAATGGAGATTCATCGATACTTCCTCTCTACATGGATAGTTTCCTCTGCGTTACCCATTTGATGTGCGCGTCCGTTGGTTTTCCGCTTAATTTTCTGGTAATTTCATTCATCGTGCATTCGAAACGTTTACACTTACCGCGCAACTTTGCCTGGCTGGGCGTTGCGTTCTCCAATATTGTAATCCTGCTCAATCGTTGTATCGAATTGTGTGCGGTTGTGTTACAAAATCAACTTCTTTGTCGTATCTTTATATTCATGGTCGGTCTTCCTTATGCCACTTTGTTGCTAAATCTTTTCTTAGCTTTGGTTGATAGATTTGTCAGCATCGTGTACGCATCGTGGTACAAGCGACACGTTCAAATATGTTACATCATTGCTGGGCAGATTATTGCCGTTACACTGTTGATCTTTGTGACCAAATTTTCTTACATATTCCGATTGATTAGTGTAGATTGCCACTTCAATTTAACTGACGCCATCGAGGTATCAGTCGTAATTCACATTTTGATAGTGTTATGCATTGCCGGCCAAATCACTGTCTATTACAAGACGAAGAATGTGTTGCTTGTTGCGTCAGAAAATGTAGATCCTAGATCACATTTAACTTTATCGGTGTTCCGTTGTAATCATCCAAAAAGGGAGACTACAGAGCAAGGCAACTTCGCTGTGAATGTCGGCGATGATCTGCTTGTGAACGACGAAGAAAACCATATCCGTCGCAATCCAAACACCCAACATAATTGTCAAATATATTTTAACGAAGAGGGCAACAGTTTCTTTGTTCGGGTAGGCAACCAGACAATCAGCCGTCTCGAAATTGAAGCTGCACGAAATTTGACAGCTGGAATGCTCTCCTTATTTATTTTTGCTGTTCCTTCCATTTTAGTTATGGTCATCAGAATAAGTTGCGTCTACTTTTTCACCGACGCCGAAAGGTGTTCTACTGTGACTTGGGTATCGTACTACACCGGCGAGTTTATTCTCTTTTTTACGATATACCACCCAATATTTTTTATGGTGCGAAGTCGAGATTTTACTGAAGCACTAAGGAAAAGCTTTTCTTTATTTAGAATGTGAAGGCCTGTGAATAAATCGAATCGTGTTACTAGTTGTATTTTAACCAAGAAATTGCGTACCTTTGTCTCCTTTGTATTTGTACTTTTATTTTCCCTATGTACAAACAAAAGTATCGAAAAAAAAATGTTGCCTTGTAATAATTAAATTTCGTTAATTTGCTTCGATTGCTTACGTTTTGCTAAACTCAAGACGAAATACCACCAAGAATGAGCGATTATTTTCAAAATATGGAGAACAAAATGAATGTATATTGAGACAGTTAAAGGGAGCGCATTGATTTCCCTCGACGCGTACAACAAAACGTTCGGTTCCGGACGCATGATCAACTTATTGGCATGGCATAGAGCGGCATTTCACATTCACAACAAAACAACTTCTTCTTTCATCGGGGAGAGGACTTGCGAGAGGGTGAAAACAACACACATGTATATTCGAAAAACATCGAACACAACAATGCTGATTATCGCTTCGGTTGGTTATTGGTTGTCGATGTTTATTGCTGCGTACTACTACGGCCACGACCAGACGTATCATCATAAAGATTCGTATTTAGAGCTCTTTTGTTTTCGATATCTGGGAAGTAAATGGACTTTTCGAGTATCCCTCTTTTTCAACTCCTTCCGACAGCAAACGCCACCTGGTGGTAGGTAGTATAAGGTTATACCTTGGAAATGAATTTTGAATTATTTCTAAAGAAACACACATAGTTCATCCAATGAACGAGATCCAGATTAAATCCGTCATTTTCAGAATAAATTAACAATGAAGCACTTTCATTGATTCTTTCATACAGTAGTTTTCACTCATTTCGTGATAATCGCGAGTTGGTCTTCTGCTTTATTGTCATCGATTGGTAAACGCATTTTTTTATCGATAAAATCACCGACACCGATACTTCAACGAAAGTTTTACAGTTCAGGTAACCTACCGGAACAGGGTTAGGAAGAAGAATTGATTCATAATTTTGCGCAATCTTCCTTAACTTTAAGGGAACTGGAGTCTGGAATCTTCATTGGCAGCACATGCGCGATTAAATTCAATTTGGCCACGATGTCGACATATAACGTCTTGACGTGCCGCAGAAGCGGGCGGATGAGAATATGGACACTGGATGGACACTGGGCCCGTTGTGGTGGCTGGACGACTGTGTGGATTGAATGGAACGGATAAAGAAAAAGAACGGGCGCTTTAGTACTTTTATATCATTTATTCTATACTTCTTTGTACTCTGTAGATGTATGTTATTCTTCGTTTACCTTTTCAAATTGGATTTTTTTTCTTTTCCTTAATTATTTCATTTGAAATGATTCCTCAGTAGCAGATTACGATGGCCGGCTCAACATTATCCGCTTCCGCACTTGTCTCTCGGTACAATCGTCCATTTGTGTCGTAATACTGCTAGCTGATAGGCTACGTACGTAGTAACTGAATCCTTCAGTATTTGTTACCTTTAATCACGGTAAACCTCGTCTTAGAAAGTAAGAATCGAAAAATTGGGTCGGGCCAACTTGCAATTCAACTAAACCAAGATGTCTTATAAATTTTAGAAATATATAGTGGACCGAAATCACTCTGAAATAACACACCGTTACTGGACATGCCCCAAGCTTGACTGAGGTTTTTAGCACGTTTACAGGATTATCTGAAGATAGCGGCGAAAACGAAATCAATGTGAATGCTCTCAACAGAAAATCTAATTAACGTTGAAAAGGTAGTGGTAGGTCTCAAAACCGCCTACCTCAACAAATTCTTCCATGCGATACTGGAATAGTTTCTGACGCTCGTGCGACTGCGCATCCTACCTTACTATATACTTTCGTATCAGTTTCAATCTCTATAAGCTCACCCCTCGAGTGGCATTGGCTATATAATAGTAATATTTTTTTATTTTTTTTTAATAGTCTACAGGTCGGTAGTATAAATAAGGTTCCCAAACAAATCTACAGCTCATTCTTCGTCACCAATACTTGCTGTTGGTGCTACACATAAAAAGCGTAATATTTTAAAATAATAGAATAATTACCTTAACGTACATATAAATACTTATAATTTCCTTTCGTTTCAACAGATGGACAATAATCTTAGCTTATTATCTAATGCAAGTGCAGTTGGAACAGTAATTGGAGTTCCATTGTTACTTCCTCTTTACATGGACACTTTCCTGTGCGTTACCCATTTGATGTGCACTTCTATCGGTTTCCCGCTTAATCTTCTGGTAATTTCATTCATCGTGCATTCAAAGCGTTTACACCAACCACGCTACATTGTCTGGCTTGGCGTTGCGTTCTCGAACATTTTAATCCTATTTCATCGTTTACTTGAATTGTTTGCGTTTGTGTTACATGATCAATGGATTTGTCGTATCTTTATTTTCATGATCGGTCTTCCCTACGCCACGTTGTTGCTAAATCTTTTCTTAGCTTTGGTCGATAGGTATGTCAGCATCGCGTACGCATCGTGGTACAAGAAACACGTTCAAATATGTTACATCATTGTTGGGCAGATTGCTGCCTTTACACTGTTGATCATTGCGACCAAATATTCTTACATTTTTCAATTGGTAAGGGTAGATTGTCTTTGGAATTCGACAGACGGCATCAAGGTATCAGTCATAATTCATATCTTGATAGCGTCATGTATTGCCGGTCAAATCACCGTTTATTACAAGACGAAGAATGTGTTGCTTGTTGCATCACAAAATTTGAATCTTCACTTACCTCTTTCGGTGCTTCATTGTCATCATCAAAACAGGGAGACTACAGAGCAAGGCAACTTCGCGGTTAATGTTGGTGTGGATCCCCTTGTAAATGACGATGAAAACCATATCCGTCAGAACCCTAACGCCCATCAACATAATCGACAAATATTTTTTAACGAAAAAGACAACAGTTTCTTCGTTCGGGTATGCAACCAGACAATCAGCAGTCTCGAACTAGAAGCTGCACATAATTTGACAGCGGGAATACTTTCTCTTTTCATATTTTCTGTTCCCTCCGGTTTTTTTTTCGCCATCGAAATGGGTTGCGTCCACTATTTCAATGACATCGAAAGGTGTTCGGCTATCGGCTGGGCGTCAGCCTACGCTTCCGAGCTTAATCTCTTCATTACGATATACAATCCAATATATTTCATCGAGCGAAGTCGAGATTTTTCTGAAGCACTTAGAAAAACCGTTAGCCCATGAATCAATGAAATATTATTTACTGACATATTTTAAAGCATACCGGTATGTAATTGTGTACGTTAGTTATTTTGTTTGTATTACTACACACTTCTGTGAATTCTATGAATTAAAAACCGTTTCCACAGTAATTATATGTACCCCCATTCCCATTCACTTCGCGGTTACTAACTAAAAATCGATAATAAATGTTAGCGAATGTGGTTTATCCTAAGTTGAGTAAGTTCTTTTAGTCGATGGTTCCCACCCAAATCTAAATTGCGGATTCCAAAAATATCCAAGTTAAGTTTCTAGTGGCAAAAGAGATGGATGATGTTGAGCCGTTCAAAAGAAAGTAAAAAAAATCCGTTGATCCAAAAAGGAGAATGAAGAAATACAGAACAGAAAAACATGTGTGGTAGGTTGATAAATAACTATTAAATACTACTGTGTCCGTTCTGTAGCCGTCCTATTCAAACCACAGCCCGCCTGTTCAGTAGTAGCTCCTTTCACTGTGGAACTGTGCATGTTGTTCTCTGACGACATTGCGACAAAACGGGAAAAATTGTATACTGACAAATAATCCTATTATCCTATAAACAAGGTTAAAGAAGATTCCAAGAATATATATATCCTCAACAGGTATATAACCATTGGTACACTCGAACTTTCCAAATATCAAAGAAAATATCAAAGAAAATACCTTATGGAGTTGTCTTGCGATTGCGCACCTTGCCTTCTATACTTCCAAAATACTTCCCAAGTAGCATTGGATATAGCAATCTTGAGTGTTTACATATACAAGTCTGTATAGTACACTACTGATTGTGTAATCATTCGTCGTCACTTGTCGCAATCAACCGCTACAAACGAAGGAGCGAAATATAAAAGGTATTCAAACGATTGCTAATAAATTGCAAAATTTATATATCGTAACAATAATCTTTTCGTTTCATCAGATGAGCAAGAATCTTAGTATATTATCGAAAACAAATGCATCGAACCCGGAGAATGAAGATTCATCGTTATTTCCTATATACATGGATAGTTTTCTGTGCACTTTCCATTTGACGTGCACTTCCATCGGCTTCCCGCTTAATTTTCTGATAATTTCATTCATCGTGAGTTTCAGATGTTTACGCAAACCACGCAACATTGTCTGGCTGGGCGTCGCGTTCTCGAACATTTTCATCTTATTCAATCGTTTGATAGAATTGTTTGCGTTTGTTTCAAAAGATAAACGCATTTGTAATATCTTTATTTTCATGGTCGGTCTTCCCTACACCATTTTGTTGCTAAATCTGTTCTTAGCTTTGGTCGATAGGTATGTCAGCATTACGTACGCATCGTGGTACAAGAAACACGTTCAAATATGTTATATCATTGTTGGGCAGATAACTGCCGTTGCACTGCTGATCATTGTAACAAAATTTCCTTACATATTCCAATTGATTGGTGTAAATTGCCGCTTCAATTTAACTGACGCCATCGAAGTATCGGTCGTAATTTTCATCTTGATAGTGTTATGTATTGCCGGTCAAATCACCGTCTATTACAAGGCGAAAAATGTGTTGCTTATTGCATCACAAAATGTGAATCCTCAATCAGATTTAACTCTTTCTGTGTTCCGTTGTCATCATCCAAACAGGGAAACTACAGAGCAAGGCAACTTCGCTGTCAATGTCGGTGTTGATCTGCTAGCAAATGACGAAGAAAACCATATCCGTCACAACCCAAACAACCAACATAATTGTCAAATATATTTTAACGAAGAGGGCAACAGTTACTTTGTTCGGGTTGACAACCAGACAATCAGTCGTCTTGAAATTGAAGCTGCACGAAATTTGACTGCAGGAATACTTTCTCTTTTCATATTTTCAGTTCCTTCAATTGTTTTTTTGGTCATCAGAATGAGTTGCGTCCACTTTTTCAATGACGCCGAAAGATGTACTGCTTTGACTTGGGTATTGTCCTACACATCCGAGCTAATTCTCCTCTTTACGATATACCACCCGATAATTTTTATGGTGCGAAGTCGAGACTGTACTGAAGCACTTAGAAAATGGTTTTCTTCGTTCGTTAGAGTATGAAGGCCTGTGAATCAATCGAATCGTGTTACTGCTAGTTTTTTTTAACCAAGAATCATATTCCTTCGCTTTATTTGTATTTATACTTATTATCCCTATTTACAACCAAAAGTATCGAAAATAAAATGTTACCTTGTAATATAACTTTGTTAATTTGCTTTGATTGCTTTTGTTTTGCTAAACTCAAGACGGAATACCACCAAGAATGAGCGGTTGCTTGTAAAATATGGAGAACAAAATGAATGTATTGAGACAGTTAAAGGGAGCGCATTGATTTCCCTCGACGCGTACAACAAAACGTTCGGTTCCGGACGCATGATCAACTTATTGGCATGGCATAGAGCGGCATTTCACATTCACAACAAAACAACTTCTCCTTTCATCGGGGAGAGGACTTGCGAGAGGGTGAAAACAACACACATGTACATTCAAAAAACATCACACAACAAGCATGTAATTGCTTGGATGTATATCAACCGACAGAACCACAACTCGTTATTAGTGAAACCGTGGAAAAGGCGAACGTGCGTGTTAAAAGTGTTAGGTGTTGGTTGCGAAGAAAATTTCAGAAAAATGTTTTTTTATAGTCGAGCTCTTCATCATCATCAGCCACGCTTAAAAAAATTAACAAACACAGGGAGCACTGGCACTTTAATAACTTTCATCTTTTCTAAATTAATTAATAATTGTTTTTTGTTTGTGTCTGTGATATTTTTTTTTGTTTTGTTTCCCAACTACTCGATTAAGTTTGGACGGACGAAACTCCATTGGTAAACAATTCAAAAGAAATTAGGAATCACAAAGTCACACGATGACAATAATGGTTCCGTCTAACGAAATGATAATCAATCACAACGCGGTGAGGACGAGCTCATTCCTACTAGTGTCCGGGTAGACGGGCCAGAGGGAACGACGATGTAATTCGGGCTGCGATTGGTAATGATGGGCCAGCGGGGGCAATCTCTGGCCTGGCTGGAGCGATCCCAGCGACGAATGTAGGATTTTGGCCAAACGGAATTGCGGATCCATGTCGTTCAACCTCTGCCGTTTCAGTTTTGCCATCTTGGCTTCCTCCTCCAGCTGTAACCAGCACGTACGTCCGGCTTTGACAGTGTCGCAGCGCTGGACGGGCTTGGTCCAGTAACATTCTTCGTCGCTGTTGGCGGCAGTAAAGCGATCGCTCAAACGGCCAGGCATTCGATTGTTGTTTCTCGAACGAATGGTGCACCTGCTCTCCATCGGTGGATGGCGAGGTGGCGTATGATCGGAATGGTTGAAGTAATATTTCGACGGTGGTGGTGGTGAAGGATGGACATGATAGATGGGCGGTGGAGGTGATGATGTGGGTGATGGTGATGGTGGAATTGCACTGGTGCGATATTTGGTAGTTCTGCCGGCAAATCCTCAGACAAGCGGCGTTTTACGTCTCATGCTGGCCAAACTCAAAATGAAGGCCACCAACAGGACGGAAATGGCCGCAATCAACACCCACATGATGGACTGGTAGGGCTGAGTTGGATCTGTAATTGGCAATCAGGACGTTAGTGAACTCTTACGTAACAAAATGTTTTAAAATAAATTCAAGTTTACCTCCGCGGAATCGGCTGTCGAAAGGTGGTCTGTTGGTGGGGTTGGCGACATCCTCTTCACCACGGGCCAATCGTTCAAGTGAAGGCAAGAATTCGTTCCAGAAAGCAACCTTGTGTCTCGGGTATGGGACACGGGAGAGTTGTTCGCGAATTTCATAGTTCTTGAGTTCATCTTTAGTCGATGGCTCCCATTTGAATCCGAATTGCGATGGTGTCGGATCTCTAAAATAACCAAATTTAATCAATTAGGATCGATTTATAACTGGAAGAAGACAAATATAAAGAAAACCTTACCCCACTTTTGCGAATTCAAACCAAGCACGTTTCATCAGGTCACTGACGGCTTCGTCCTGTCGGCTGAAACCCACACCAATTTCCTGACGGTAAACTGTGGGGCCAAACAAGTACAGCAACTCGGAACCGTGAGGAGCTCCTATAACGTGAAAAAAGAGCCGAGGCGTTATTATATTGTTTGCGCGAAAACGGAAAGCAAAAAATGGCGATTCGGATGGGGCACCACGCAACGCACCTGTTGTATTGAGAACGTTGTTGAACGGATCGGAGGTAGCGTAAGCATAACGGTAGATGTAAGTCGGGACGTTGTTTCGGACCAGACCGGTGACGAAATGATCGTGTGGAGCCTTGTAGTATGCTTCCGAGTAGAACTGGAGCAACTGCTGCAACATGCCCGGCTTGTCCTTGTTGGTTACCCGATCGTAGTAGTGGTAGCGGATTGTGCGATAGACGGCCTGCCAGGCGGTACGGAAACCGTAAAAGTCCACCGCTCTCGGGATCGATGCCGTCAAAAACAAGTGAACCAAATCGTCGTATGATCTACGAGCCAGATTGCGGATCATGCCTGTCGATTTTAAAGCAAAAGTTGAAGCAATGTTGTGTGCAAAGATTGCGATAAATCAACTTACTCAACATTCCAGCGCCTTCACTTTCAGCCACGCCGGTCAAAACGCGCATTTTCGGGAAATCGCCTTTTTGCAGAGTCGCTTGAGGATTTTTACCGAGAAAAGCGCTTTCTGCCGGAAGGAAACTGTCGACAACTGGGCCGAACAATTCCGTCGTGTTCAAATCCTTTTGGTGGCGAGAAAATGCCTGAAGGATATCGCTAACGTCACGCGACCTCAAACAGTCGAGCAATTCAGCGTCGACGCTGTGCGACCGACATCCGAGCAAATGGGCCACGGCTTCAGCAGCGTCTTTGGGGTAATGTGAGATTGCCCAAGGAGCAAAGAGCGATCCAGACATGACGATGACTCTCTCAAACAGCCCTGTCATCCAGCAATTGAGAAACCGTTAGCGTCATGCAACCGGAGGGTACATTTGGAAACTATATACCTTTGGAAGTCGCTGAAACCATGTGCATGGAAACGCTAGCCGCTCCCGATCCGTGACCCATAAGTGTGACGTGAGTCGGATCTCCGCCAAATTTTCCAATGTTGTTTTGCACCCAACGAAGGGCCATGTGCTGGTCCCAAAGGCCCAAGTTACCGGGTGCTTCCGGGGTTTCAAGTGACAAGAAACCTTGAAAAAGGACAAGACAAAATCAACACGTCATTATCATAATTCATGTATCTTGGTTCTCCTCTTTTGATATCAAACATACCGAAAATGTTCAATCGATAGTGAACGGAGACAATAACAAGTCCTTCGGCAGCAAGATCCTCTGCTGGGTATTTTCCTGGATTGCCTTGAGTGAACATTTCACCTTCCAGAAACACAATAACCGGATAGGTCTTGAAGTCCACTGGTACCTTATTTGCGACAAAAAGGAGAAGAAGCCAAAGATTAGAATTTGCCAAAAACCGGTGGGAGTGAAAAGTAAGCGTGCAACCATTGAAGAGTGAAACCCAGCCCTTTGGCAACAAGTGAAAACGTCTGGATTTCCCCGATTCTTTCGAGGAGAAAAGGGAAAAGGAGAACAAACAGACAAAAGAAACAGATTTTCAAAGGACTAAAAATGGGACAGGATTGTAGCGAAATGACGTCGATTCCAGCGACATGTTCACTATTTTCGCCAACGCGCTTTGTTACGAGGTGTTGATTCGAAAATCAAAAAAGGGAAGTAAAAGTTTAAGAGAGATAATAAAAAATAGAAACCTACTTCTGGTATCCAAACATTTACAAGCAGACAGTCTTCTGATGTCTTCAATCGATCCATGTCGGGCTGTGGACATGCCGGCCCGAACTGGGTTGCGACGATTGTCTTGTTCGATGGTTGGATAGGTTCCGGCATCTGAGAACAAAATAGCACAGATAAAGAATTAATTCAACGAATTCCAGTTAAAATGGTTGCGACAATCTTTAACAGGGAAAAACCCGTTGCATTAGTTGGAACAATGATCATCAATTTTCGCGAGTGTTGGATTTTCCGTTCTTTTGATTCGATTTAAAATATGTAAATCGTTTTTTTTTTTGGGGGGGGGGGTCTTGAACGAGAGAAAAAGTTGGTGCAACTCTGTACCTTGGTACTTTGGACTCAATCTGCTCCACCTTTTCTATCACCTTGAACCAGTGAATTCGTATAAGGTTCTGTTATTTCTAGGTTACGAGCTATAAAACCTTAAAGGGGACTAGGACGAATTTGTGACAATCCATTCTATACTCGGAAATAATTTCTCCTAGCAAATCTTTTGTTCTTCAATAGACAAAGTCTAGTAGTTATGGCCATAAACGGATCGTTCGCGTGTAGCAGGTATTACCGGCTGGGCGCTGGTAATACCTACATCTCTTTTCTGGCAGTCCAACAAGTTCTTCAAGTTCTCAGGGGCTCTGGGTCGAAACTTTCTCTTCGGAACGACTCGTATTTTCAAACACGACGGCAAATTGGCCAAGGGGAAAATGATAAGAAATGGAGGCTTCTTGAATTGACTTTTGTTTTCATCGGGTGCGCAACAAAAACAACAGCGCCAGCCAGTAAGAGAAATTTCTTATTGGCGCCGTCGCGTCCACCAGGGCCGAGTGATTACGTATTTTACTCCGACTTTGAGACGCCACGGACGCATGGGGAAATGGGCCCATCGTCCTAAAAAACTCGTTTACACACGAGAAAAAAGTAGAACACGGAGACAAAAAGAAAGATGGAGTCGATTTCGTAATTGATTAGCACACGCAGAGCGCATTGATTTGCCCACACTCAATGGAATCTCGGTATTATACGACGTACCAAAAGGAAGTTGCATTGAAATTGGGGAGAAAAAATAGACCATCCTATTCAACTAATGGATACCCTAAAGTACGAGCACAGGACCCATAAATCCTTTCACAATCACCAGGTTCCCATCTCTTTTTTTGTAACCAAAAAGAAATACTTTTTAATTTACTTTCTGGAGGGGAAAAAAAGACGTATGATTATCTCCGTACGCTCGGACAAGGTCGTCGACCCAATAGGTGGAAGTCCTTGAGCCAGGTAAGAAGCCAATGAGAAATACCAAAAAAAGGGAATGGATAATCTGTATCTAGGGTAATTAGGGGGCGTGGAATTGAATTTATCTCTACTTGTTCATTAATCTAAAAGAAAAAATCCCGTCCCTATGGGGTCTACATGTACGAACGGTTCACACTAGGATCGCTTGTTTATGTGATGTAATCATGGTTACCCGGAAACGGAGAGGTCCCACAGGTGGCTGGGCATAGGGAATGCCTAGGAAAGCGACGACTGTAGCGCGCTTGTTTGAAGGCCGTCGGACCTAAAAGGAAAAATCAAACAATATTTATAAGTTAGAGTCATTAAAAGCAACATGAGTCATACATTGAAGTAAACAATAGCATCGCGTCATCGATTGTTGACTTTTGAACATAGGAGAAGAGTCTTAATAACGAAAGGCAAACCTTGGCATACAAGGATATACGCAATCATCATAGATGAATGTAGTGGTTAACGTTTCGCTTGACCATGTCCCAGACGAAGACGTTACTAGAAAGAGAGGAAAACCCGACCGCGAATGGGCCGACCTCGAGGAAGTCGTGTAAAACCGCGCAACGATGGATAGAGACACTTGAATAGAATAGGTACGTATCCTTCTTTCCCGGGAGGAGTTAGACCCTGACTCATAACATTATTGACTGTTTTACATGGTAACAAAGTTGCCGTGTCACAACTACAAATGTTTGCCACAATTAATGACATTTTCGTACATCATCCTGCTGCCGGCCTTCCATCGATGAAAAGCTATTTCAATGGAGCGGAAATCGTTATTATACAGATATAGCCAAGTGAGAAATTCAATAGAGAGTCGCAGTGAATTGTGTTTTCGCTCTTTTTATGGATATGGAAAACGAGTGGTGCAGGCTATACGTACGGCAATCGTGTAAAATACATATTCTTTCCCCTCTTTCTCTATTTTCCCCTCTTTCACTCTCATTTAGCAAAAACTTTCAAATTGTTTGGGTTGGCCAGCTTTCATTTTATTGGTCCGGTGCTAGCCCGTGGACGCAAATTCACTGACGCCGGGCACGACTCCAAATTGGTTTTGGATCGAAAATGATTAGAAAGTGAACGCTACAACAACAACAACAACACAAACTACCCGACCGAACTAACTACGCTGGACTTCCGCGTCTACGAGGACCCGACGACGGGTCAGCCGGGATAGCTCGAGCTGATATATAGAGAGAACACACTCGTGGCACTTGCGGGTTGAATCCAGCCAAGTCCAACATAGACCAAGAGATGACCTGAATTGTTTTTTGAGCCCCGAGCAACGTGTTATTGCCCCCAAAGAGAACTACTGCGGAGTGCACACATGAAGACCAACAAAAAGAAAAAAAGACCAAAAAAGAGAAGACAAGGAAAAGAGAAGGGTAGAAGAACAGCAGAAAGAAATCTTTTTTCCTTCCAAATAGAAAAAAAGAAGGAAGAAAAAGAAAAACTTGAAAATAAAACAAAAAAACTTACACCGCGTATCTCGCCCTGGGGTAGGACGACGCTCGGATCCTGAGCCAAGCTAGCGGCCAGCAAGAAGAGTAACCCCGCCATCCAAAATGGGATCCATTGGGCCATGTTGGCCATGTTTTCTCTTTTCTCCCTTTAAAGACTCTGCCTGTTCTCTGTTTATGAAAACACAAAAACTTTCAATTTTTTTTCTATTCTACTCTTGTTTTTTTACGGGGATAATTAATTGGAATCGGTTCAATTAGTATACCTTTGCTAGCCAAAATTGAAACAATTTCAAGTTTCAAAAATGAGAAATCTTCGTTGACAGTGATGCACGTGTGTGTTGTCGCGATAAACAATTGTCTCGAAAGGGTGTTGGTTCGTTGAACTTGTGGAGGAAAGAAGAACGGAGGTCGATACGATCTCCCAACCGAAATTACAAACAAGTTTCTATCTCGCCAGATGGGCTAATCACTTGTTGTGCGGGGAGAACAATACCGAAACGAAACAATCACAACTAGTGGGAGAGATTGTTTTTTTTCCCCTAACGATTGAGGCGTGGATGGAATCGCACCTGTCCAGCACCTCGTCTTTCAGTCGACTGGATAGCCACTCGCCAGTCGTCGGCCTTCTATAAGCGTGTGGCATTCCGCCTCCCCTCCCCTTCTCTCTGGCTCCCTCTCGCTCACTGGCTAGTAGAGTCTCTTTCTTTCTCTTCTCTCTTCGTGTGTACAACGTACCACAAGCCCGCGGAGTCAGGGACAATACCACGCTAGCGGTTGCGACAAGGTTGCGAGCGTTATTCGTGATATGTTTTTCCCTTCTCCCGTTTTTTTTCTCTCTCTCCTTCTTCTTCTTTATTTTTTTAACCTATGCTTTACTTCTTACCAAGCAACAACAATTCAACCAAATCAAAAACTGGGAATGAACACCCGATATATCGGAAGAGGTCCGAATGTCGTAAAAAGTAGCCCGGACGCGTCGGTTGCAGGTGGTAGAGTAGCTTTATTATATTGGTTTTTGATAGTCCCGATTCAGCTTAATGTACGGAACAACGGACTTTCGGAGCTAGCTAGTATATAGCGGAACTGGCGTTATAGTAGGCTAATGCCGTCTAGCTAGTCTAGTCTGTCTGTGTGTGGCGCGCAAATGTATGGTGTTGCTGCTTCTGTTTTTGTCTCTTTTTTTCTTTGCGATCTCATTAGGATACGCCACATCCTCTTTGCTGTCCGTACTTAGCATATTCTCTGTTTTTTTAGTCATTTGAATCGACGGGTGTCAATTTCCGTTGCGGCCTCCGCCTGCGGAACTCGTTGTGGGTTTGTGTGTTCCAACAGGCTGCGGCCTTAGCACAGCACGCAGATACACGCGGCCGTCATAAAGATGTGATGCGTGTGGAACTCGATGCGCCCGGGAGTCCGGCCGGCCAACATTGAATGCGTGCTTATTTCTTATTCAACTTTATTTACCTGAAACAACGCTTCGGGGCTTGTTGAAGACAGATCAACAGCCTCGGGGCAACAAGCGCAAGATTCTTCTTGTATCATTGAACCATAAAAAAAACTGTAGTTGGTAACCAGAGTTCTTCTTCCTCGCCATCAAGGCTTGATTACGCCGCCGCCATGGCAGACACCTACGTCAACAATGCGAATGAGGTGTGAAATGGCGCCATCCTTTGAATTGAGCTCGTTTTCGATGCACTTGATGGGGAAGAAAAAATAAATTACGTCAACATTAGGTATTAAAACAAATAAAAATAAAGAAAAATGTATGCCATTTTTGAAATTCACATAAATATTTTATCGCGAGTGATGGCCATCACAACTCTTTTTCCGGTGTGCCACTTGCAGCGAGAAATTTTTTGTAAAATGCATCGACCTTCGCTTTGGTCATTTCTGTGTAAACATGTCCGGCAAACACTATAAAACTTCAAGAATCGTCATTAATTACGGTCTGGTGAACAGATGAGGACCAGAAAGGTGACGTCACGACATTCTTTTAAAAAATCAATGTTGAGCATTCAAAGAATCGAGTTTCAAACTGTCCCGTTCATGCAATTCGATGAATTGTTTCGACTTTGAAAAGTACGCCGTTGACGGAAACACGGAAATTAAAGTGGGGAACTCGTAAACGGAAGTTTAGACTTAGCCTGGATCCGGTAGTGACCTCGAAAAAACTCGTACCGTGGATAAAACAAACGACCCCGGCACACCTTTTGCGTAACTTGGATGTAAATAGAACGTTGAAAATTCGCGAATGGAAACGATCACCGGCCGCTTTCGTTTATTGAGCCCACTTTATTCTAAAGCGTTATCCTCTAAAGCAGAAACATTTCTCGATTGCAATTTTATTAATAAGAATTCAGTTCCACTGGCATAGATTCTGGTTTTTCCAATGTAAGAAACGACGGCTTTGACAGATTGCGATCTTACCATACAGAACTTTCCAATTTGTTGGGATTTCCATTTATTTGAGAACGTACGGCGCGGAATGATAGCGAATAATCGCCAGTCAAGGATTGGGATTTCCATGTCTTTGAACAACTGAATAGATGAAGACGATATGAGAATGATAGTGAAAAGTTGGAAAAGAAGACAACCTAGTTTGTTTCCAGTTCAATGTTGGGATTTCCATTTTCTTGAACACCTTAGGTGCGGAATGATGGCCAAAAAATTGGAAGAGAGGCCAAGATCACGATTCTTTCGTAAGTTGGTAATTTCATGTTGCAAACGATTACGTAATCCTGACGGCTGTCAACGCAATGCGAGGGAATCGAAATAAATGAAAAGGCCCGTGTGGTTATCACACGTCAGATTTTGTATACGAAGTCCACTCCCTCGAAGGCATTCTACATGTTCAAGCATCGCCGTGACATAAACGTCCGAGACGGCCGCACACTTTTTACATGATGTTTTAAAGTGCAACTTCCTGATCCGATCTGTGATACGGCCGCCAAACAAGTTTCGCGTCATGCAGAAAAGTTGGGACGCAGCCACCCGCTTGCTAATTCGACTCTTGGATAGTTGCACAAAAATGCCTCAAGAGATTCTTTCCTTTTTTCTTTTTTTTTCAGCCCTTTTGTTATTGCCGTAGCCAAGGTCACTTCCTAAAAGATTATCCGACACGCATTCACCTTCCAGCGTCGTGGCACTTAGCGCCATAGTTAAATCCCCAGTCGGCCCGTCCGCGTAGGAACATTCACCTCCAGGGCCTTCTCCGTCGTGTACCCCCAACGTCTCATCCGATTGAATGGGTCTTGCGTAGTTCCTTGTGCCTTCCTCACCAACATTTAGCTTAATAAATCCTACACTACCAAATCCACCTGACAACTCCCCCTCCCGAGTTGTACAGCCATAAAGAGGAAGAAGCAAGGTCGTTCCTGGTTACCTTATTTGGTAGCAAGAAAAGGTCTGGTAGACCCGGTGGACAGCGCGGTTGACAGTCAACGGGAACTGATCTCTCTTACTTTCTTGGCCATCTATCTCGCGCTCCGTAAGTTTTTTGTTATTGTGAAGAAAAACATTAATCAAAACTTCAACAAGGCACTTCACTGGAAAAGGGAACACACAACGAGTTAAGCCGTAACGGTTGTTGATGATTTTAACTTAATTGAAAATACGGTTCTCTTCTTTACGGTATCGACGCTCCATCGCATCCCCTGATTTCCCTAAATTATCATGGCATTTCCTTTAAACAACAGTTCTAATGTCTTCCAGTGAAAATCAGTAGCGCAGCATACTTCGTTAATCTAATCTCATTTCCTGGATTCAAGGTTGTTGCAGGCCATATTCCGGTTCCGAACAGCCGGTCGCCAGACACGATCATAGTTGATCTAGCGATGACAGCGAATTGAAATGGCATTGACAAGATTCAAGTTTTTATGACATGATTTTGAAAGCCTGTAATAATCAATCACTGCATTTTCCGTACATATCTCTGCGAATATAATAATCAACCGATTCAAAGTTCCCGTACTTCTCCAAGCATCTGGCACCACCTAGCGACGGGATATTCAAATTAGTGTATGTTGATATTGTGACAGTCTTGCAGTTCATGGCGGCGTACTGCTGGCGGCCTCATCAACATCAACCGGATAATAAATAACCTAAAGTTTTGACACGTCAAAGTGTCATTTTACTTTGAAGAGATGTTGATATAGTTTTAGTAGAGTTTCAACATTAAACTGGTCCCATCAGAACCTCAAAAGTAACAGGAAAATGTCTTCCAAAAAGTAAGCCTTATTGTCACCATACTCTAAATTATTAATATTTTCACGATATTTTCTCTGAATTCTGATTTTTTTGCGAGTAAATCTGAACATCATTTTAAACTTCTATTTAAAAACTTCTCTTTTAATTATCTTTAATAGTGAACTTAAGAAGTTGTCGGAGGAGAGCTTGACGAGACAACCAGAAGAAGTTTTTGACATAATATGCAAATTGGGAGAAGGGTAAGTTTGGCAGCTTTTATCCCTTTGTATTAGAGAACTTTTCTCTCTACTTTTTTCCCAATTTTTCCAGGTCATATGGCAGTGTTTACAAAGCCCTGCACAAAGAATCCGGGCAAGTATTGGCAATCAAACAGGTTCCTGTGGACACAGACCTGCAAGAAATCATAAAAGAAATCTCTATTATGCAACAATGTGACTCTCCATATGTAGTAAAATATTATGGGTCATATTTCAAAAATACAGACCTTTGGGTAAGCCTAATAGCAATTTCTCTTGGTATAACACAAACATTTACCTCAATTGTGTGATAGATTGTAATGGAATATTGTGGTGCTGGCTCAGTTTCTGACATCATGAGATTAAGAAAGAAAACTCTGTCAGAAGTTGAAATTGCCACAGTTTTGTTGGACACCCTTCGTGGCCTAGAGTACTTACATTTGAGAAGGAAAATTCATAGAGACATCAAAGCTGGAAACATTCTTTTGAATTCTGAGGGCCATGCAAAGTTGGCAGACTTTGGTGTAGCTGGGCAACTGACGGTAATTTAAGATTTTGTGAAAACTTACGAATATTGAAACTGAAACTTTGGTTCATGCTGGCAGGATACTATGGCAAAACGAAATACCGTGATTGGCACGCCTTTTTGGATGGCACCTGAAGTGATCCAAGAGATTGGATACGATTGTGTAGCTGATATATGGAGCTTAGGTGAAAAAGATTCATTCGAAATTCAATTTCTAACTTTACCAAGTCACATTTTGTAGGAATAACGGCTTTGGAGATGGCTGAAGGAAAACCGCCTTATGGAGATATTCATCCGATGCGCGCAATATTTATGATCCCAACTAAGCCCCCGCCGTCTTTCCGAGAGCCAGATCAGTGGTCTCCCGAATTTATAGACTTCGTCTCCAGGTACTCTATCAAGGATAGTTGATTGTAAATCAAAAGTTTGACTTCCTTGCAAGGATATCTTTTACGAGTTTCCACAAAAAACATAAAATTTTCACGAAAAGTCTTATTACATGGGTCTTGACTAAATCATAAAATCAACTGGTTTGCGATTGAAACGTCGTGAATTTTGTAAGGGCCCATTGAATTTTGACTAGTAGCTCGCTTGAAGCATGAAAAATGACCCGTAATTCTAAGCTACCTGCTTGGTCAGGTGAAATAACAATAAGTAATATCATCGTCACTAATCTTGAAGATCAACGTATTTTCGAGAAATCAGTGACCGTGTCTCCCCAGGCCAGGATCGCTGCAAGAGTTAAGAAGTTGATGAGATTAAAAAGGTTGTTTTTATTTCTCGTTGATGACTTGCAGGTGCCTTGTCAAAAATCCAGACGAACGCGCTACTGCTACCGAACTCTTACAACACGAATTCATAGGAATGGCCCAACCGGCTGCCATTCTTAGTCAAATGATAGCTGAAGCCAAAGAAATTCGAGAAAATATGGTCTACAGACTGAGCGGCAGAAACTTGGTCGAGTCGGTGAGTTCATTGGGTTAATCGGTTTCTGTGCACTTCCTATTTGACCCTTTTGTGCACAGGATGATGACGAGCCCGACAGTGGAACGATGATACACGCCCCAGCTAACGACAGAACGTTGGTGCCCTCGCAAGACTTCGACGACGGAACAATGATTGGAAGTCGAACCAGCGAGGGTACCATGATTGAACATTGCACGGGAACCCTAGTACCTCACGGCCGAAGCGGTCGAACAATGACTGATGATGATGACTTGACCGACAACTTAGGCACCATGGTCATTAATACTGATGAAGAAGAGGATGCCGATTCAACCATGAAAAGTAAATGAATGTAGCTGAGACGTGTTATTGGAACAAATTGATGACCTTTGTGATTAATAGGGCACCAAACGTCAGATGGTTCCAACAGTAAGAGCAAGTATCGTCCGTTGTTTCTCGATCATTTCGAAAAGAAAGATGCTGAGAAACTCTCAGCCGACGGTGCGCCTCCCGCCCAAGTGTCTCCGGCGTCAACCGTGGCCCAACCCATTCCCATGACCCCGGAAGAACAGAAACGTTTTGAGAGCAACCTACAGCGTCAGCTGAATCAAATTTCAGCGGGTAAATCAGATCACGACTTGCATTCTGTGTCCTATAATTGAGAAGCGGAAATTGAATTCCACGTTCCTTCTCATAATTCGCGCAGGCTCCACGGTGGGTGTGATAGCGAGATCGGTAATGTCAGCGCCTAATCAAGAACCGGCTCCGGTGGCCGTCGTACAGCCGCCAGTTACTGGCGCCAATGTTCATCCGGAGAATCTCGTCAAAATGCAACGACCCTTCATGGACGGAGATTTTGAATTTGTAAGTTGCCTCGGACTTTCCCTTCAACACGTCAACAACGTTTTCTTTTGCAAAAAAAAAAGAGAAAAAGTTTATATTTAAAAAGTCGTGTTTCTTTAAGAAAAAACCGGGCCACGAGAGTAGCCGCGTGAGCGATTTAACAATCACCCCTCTTACTCTCTTGACATTGGATACTTCTTGCGCTGCGCCATTGCTCCGTCACATTCCTGGCTCCCCATTTTTTGTTGTTTCTGGTCTGCTTGATGCCAGTCGTAGCGAGGCTGAAGTGCCTGCTGACATCCGAGATGGCCCTAAACAGTGATATCCATTTTTCCATCTCGGTAGTTCCTGAAGTGCGCCGCGTACAGTACCTGGCAATCTGGAGCATTCACTTTTTCCCGTTGTCTTTTTCTTCTTCTTCCAAAGTTGACAAGTTGAAAGAGGATACTTACTACTATTCCCCTTTGTCCTAAACTCAGAGATCGCTAAAACTGGCTTTCGTCAACATCAAAGGGGATTGTTGGTGGTAGCTAGCTAGCTGCTTTAAGTAGGGTGGGAAAAAATAAAATTACGCTCGGAGTGGGAGAGAGAAAGAGAAGAGAGAGAGAGAGTCGCACAGGGTGGTATGAATAGAAACCCGAGTGCCGTGTCCACGAAGAGAGAATCTGATGAAGTTGAATTCTTATCTAACCGGATCGTTTCATTTCTCCTATGCACTGACTTACAGCTCAAGTTCCTGAGTTTTGAAGAATTGCAGCAGAGAATGTCCAACCTGGACTCGGAGATGGAACGAGAGATTTATGACTTACGACGTCGTTACCAGGCCAAACGCCAACCTATTCAGGATGCCATCGATCAGAAAAAGAAGCGCCAACAAAACTTTTGAATCCGGACGTCTCGTCATCATCACCGGGCCAACGACCGTTCTCTCACTTGTAATCTTGTAATGCGCGTTCGTCTCGCGACAAGTTCCTCTCTGATCGTTGCCCACCAACCGGACGAGAAAAAAAAAGATAGAAATAACAAACTTACAAACTTGCCCGACGGGGCCAAGTCCCAATAGTTCCGAGTCATTGTCGAATGCCTTTGTGTGAACGTGTGTGCGTACGTCTGTGTAAGTCCTTGTCAAAACGTGCAATCTTTATACCTTCATACTACAACATCTTATGACGAATGCGACTACTGCTTAACAAATTCAAAAGGGTTCTCTCATCTAATTGCAAATTCCTTCTGGTGCCATCGATTGTTTCTCCTCTTTTTTTTTTAATCGCCAGACTCGTTTCACGAGCCCAGCCATGAATTTACTACAGGTCTTTATCAGCATATATTTTTGTCCTGTCCTTTATCTTTTTTCTCCTCTTATGTTATGATTTAAGTAGCGATTAAATTACATGTGAAAATGATACACAAGTGTATTATATTTATTAACGATTCTCATCTCGTCACAAACGGAATGACTTTACCAAACTGTTTTAGGTTAAAAAGGGCGAATAATGAATGATTATTTTTTCCACAAGAGACGTAGAAGGGCCGCACATCGTATTTAAAAAAAAAGAGGCTCCTATATGACTAGACACAAGATATTCAGATGATGATGATTACTTAGAATTTTTTTTTGTTTTGTTGTTGACGACTTTGAATCGGATAAGCAGATAGATATATAAACATGACACGGCTTCCATTCCTAGCCAGTTCGTGTCGAGTCGTAAGTCATCGCCTTACACTGCATTTTTATTGATTTGTTATTTGGTTTCTTCACACTTGCGTGACGTGATTGCTGGGGTAGTAGGATCTCCGTTTGGCTTCCCTTTCAGCTTTGGATGCACGGGACCTGTCGAAGCTCACGGAACGTTCTAATAAAAATAAAAAAAACAGCAAATTATGATACGTTCGGTTGATTAACAAGGTCGGAGAAAATCACGTCGAGAAATCAACTGAGAAAGTTTTCGTATGCATTGCAATCATCGATGCAAGACTCGACCAACAACACCTCGATTTTCACCCAAACCCTTTTTACTTCTAATTTATTTTCGTACGTATTCTTAAGTTTTTTCTCAGAAACCCGTTAATTTTCATGGTAAAATTAAAAAGAAAAGGAGGAGACGCAAACATCTTCGTCATACTAACCTCGATAGGGAACCGGGACGGGAGGACTCTGTACTGCGGGTGGCGGAGTTGAAGACGTCACCTGAGCCGGAACGGCGTAGTTCCCGAGACTTTGGGGTTCGGCGGATAATACACCTCCAGTAGAATGGCCATTGTCTGCGTTCTCTGATGCAATGCCGACAACCGATGTCAATTTAGCTTCGTGGTCGCTCATCACTGCACACACACCGCCAGCAAGCCAATCAAAGCCGCATACACGAAAGAAAAAAAACACAAACAACAACAAAAAATTGATTGTTAGATGGGAGGACAAGGAAACAAGAACAAGAATTGTACATTGAAAAGACTTGAGGCCGTTAAATTTCCCCTTTTTTTTTATACATTTTGCTGCGGTTTCATCGCCTTTTCATTCTCCTGGGTTTTTATTTTCCTGGTTTTATATCTCCCCAACACCCAAAAGTGACGCACTGGCGTGGCATTCCTTACGTCTCAAGTGGCCCATTTCCGAATCAGCAGTCGTAAAATTGCAGCTCTATATCTCAATTCTTGGCCTATCTCCTCAGAGCCGAAACATATACTTGCGCCACGATAACATTTTCCGACTTGTGTGCAAACGTCCTGACCTTCTTTTTACGGCGAAATTTTTCTTACTTGACCAATCCCAGAATAACATATTTCGTAAATGTTTTACGAGTATCCGATAACCTTGCATTCAAAAATATACACATAAATAAATTCAAATTTCTAAACGATTTACTCTTGAAAATATATATATATATCTGGCACGATTTCCCCGGAACGATAAACGACAAATTGGCAAAGCCGCAATAACAGCGTGACTGTTTCTAACAACACAAACCGGAGCCGTTTGAGTTTTGACTTGACCGTTTCTATTGTTGATCTTTTATTTACTACGGACAGTTGGACACGTGATGAAGTGTGTGACTAGCCGAAAGAAAACGAAAAGAAATCGTTTGGTGATTTTTCTTCTTGTTTTTTTTTCTACGATCCATTGGGCAACTGGATGGTTGAGAACATGTGCAACACAACGAAACCGACGATTTCTAGATTCGACAGGAACAGCAGTCGGGAAGAAGCTCGGTAAGTGGCCATTGTTTAACATTTCCCTTTGCTTTCATTGGCTTTCCTCGTGACTTTTCTGATGGCGCATCCAAGTCGTTGTTGAAGAAGCCCCACGTGATAAATACTAGCGATAATTTCGAACGATTCAGTGAACTGAGTTGAGAGCGAATTCAAGTCGAGACGTTTTTACAGTATCTCGAGGGTATAAAGTGCTGTTCGATCAAAGTCAGGATCCTTCTTCAATGGCTTGATTGGAAAGTAGGTAAAAAAAGAGTTCGTGCAGCAAGATTGGGCTCGTCTGGACTTGATGTTCCTCTTCTTCGGACAAGTTTATAACCCATTATCGGTAAAGGCGACTTTGGTGAAAACAAGATGGAAGACATTCAGAATTCCACACGGAATCACCAACGGCGGCCCTTGGTGAACGTTATTTGTTGTTGTTCCTCTTCTTGATGTTATTGTAGAAAGGGGGTACTTACGAGAATAGCGATTGGTCGGTCGGTTGTTCCGCGCTGCTAGACTCCGGTCGCGATAGACGGCGATGGCAGCAGAAGTCTGCTGCTGGGCAGGTCGTTGCTGTTGCGGAACGGCAGCAGATACCGGAGATGACGTGAAAGTTTCAGTCCTTCCTCGCTGGTCCATTAACAAAGTCTGGCGGCGTCCAATGGTTTCTTTGACGCAACACTAAGACGTGACAGATCGTTATTGACACCGGAGCGACAGACGGCAAACGAAGAGACGAGAAAAGACTTGGAAGACAAACCTGTAAATCGTCAAACCATCCGTTGAGATCCATAGACGTCTTGAGCAGAAGTCGGCCCTCTTTGGCTAGCGTTAAGCACACAATAGCTGTCCCCCTCTTGTCCAGCCATTGGACGGCAATCACCTCGGCCAAGTTCACCTGTTGGAAAAGACGAAAATGTCACCAAACAGGTTCAAGTTACACAAAAGGCATCCTTGGGCTAACAAAAAAAGAATTTTTCTCCCTTTTTCTTTCTATTTTATCCAAACAAAATTCCGCCCCAAAAGTTTTATTCTTTTCTCCCCCTTGTGTTTGCTGGATGACTCTACACGATGACGATGGAAGAACAATAACAGTTAACTGGAATTGGAATCAGAAATGTTGGGGGAGAGAGAAAGAGAGAATGCGGAGGTCATTCGTCCGGACGCCCTCTAAGCAAATAACTAGTTTCCCCCCTTAGCCTCCTCTTCGCATCCGGGTCGTTACTTGGAGTGGAAGTGTGTGGAAAACGTGTTACGGGGTACTAGTAGATGTACTAAAAAGAGAAAAAAATATAGAGAGGGGAAAACAGGGCGACCAATATCGTCATGGCTACGCCGCTACCCATCAAGAGCGCGTTATTGGAGCCGCCGTTAGAAACAAGGCTGAAAACTGCCTTTAGTATTTGATGCCCGTGCCTATTTGTAATAACGGATTCCCGCAAAGTCGAGTCGTTGGCTCCGGGTTTGAGCTGTTTACGACACGCGCTGCTGGACCTTGAAACACTGGCGCCCTTGCCCCCTTTAAACTCTAGAATATCTAATTCAGTTACACGAGTCGTAAAAAAAAAAGGCAATTGAAGAAGCAAAACCCATCTCTGTCTGAGATTCTTTTCGCTGATCGCTGCCAGAGAGTCTCTCATCTGCTCCAAAGTTCAAGGCAGCACCGAGAGTGAAAAGAGAGAACTCGTTGACGAGCCATCGCTAACGATCCCGTCTAACTGCAACACGTCCATTTTCGGCGATGATAGCAACCCGAGCAGATATTCAAATGCTGTTTGTATGTTGTCTGCCCTTCTTCTTTTTTACCCTTTGTTGGTTTCAATTACTCAAAAGAACTCGAGAGGCACTCAGCTCCGTTATTTTCTTTTTTTTCTTTTTTACATTTCCAGTCGCCCACTAATGCATTCGGCTAGCTTCTCTTTCTCTCTCTTTTTTCGGTGGTTTAGCTATATTGTGGGTGCATGTATACCTTGAACAAGAAGTTGCCCATTTGAGTCAAACTTGCTTCGGAGCCTTTCTTGAAACAGTGCAAGTAGTTTCGGGTCAGGATACAAAAGCGTTCTGTAAAATAAAAAAGAAAGAAAAATTAGAATAAATACGAGTGGAACGATTATTCAAATGGCCGACCAAGTGGAAAAAACAAACAAAGAAACGCGTTTCAAGTGTTAAAAACTTCTCGAAAATAGTTCTGTGTTTTTATCCTTACCGTGGTAACGGGAGAAGATGCGATCTCGCATAACCCACAAGAGTCCTTTGCGCACCATAGAAGATTCCTAGAGGCAAGACCAAAAGAGAAGGGAGGAAAAATTCAATTAAAAGAACATGACAATGAAGATTCACGCACGTCCAATAAATAACTTTCATGTTTGATATGGTGAACAAAACAGGGAATCTCAAGGGCGTTCGCTCATTTTTGCCCTTTTGAAAAATAACCGGGCGATGTAAGAAGCTGATTAGTTCGACACAGGTTGATCCCGACCGGTTGCATTATCGCTATTGTTGTTGTTGTCTTTTCTTATTTACAACATTTACAACTCTCAACCAAATAGGATCTAATAAGGGGTAACGCCCCGATATCAATTCTGCAATCCCGTTCCATTCTCTTAACTATTTCCCATAGTAGTCCCTTTCTTGAAATCATAGCGTATCCTAGCTCAGAGGTAGATTTGTTCCTTTCGAAAGTGGCCCCCGTCTTCTTATCGCCCAGAGTTAATGAGCAACTCTCTACCAGCTCCTTATCCAGCTATCTAATGCGCTGTACGCTTTCCTCAACGATCGATTGTCTAAAATCTTCTCGGTTTGCTGCTCCATAGAAGGATGTTTTCTTCGATCGACATTCGTACTGGGACGACAACAACGGAGCCAACTACTTACTAATAATCAGATGCGCCCACGAGTGAAAGTCCCAAGGATGACTACGCGCGTACCGCGCTACTAATAATCAGCTAGAAAAAATCAGCCGAGCGTGTCGTGCCTTTATCACGGCCAAGAGAGCAACAAGGCGTCAGAGAAAGGATCGTCTTCGTCGTCGACTCTAACTTTAGAAAATTGTGAAAATAAGAAAAACGTCGTTTTGCGTGCGCATATATGATACGCGACCGACACGAAGAGACGTTGGTTGTTCATTCTCGACAGGATGAAGGATAATAATCATCTATTCGCGGAGATTGCGCACGGATGACGTGAAACGAGCAGCGTGACTGCCTCGTCGTCCTGACACGAAATCTCCGGCAAAAAAAAAATGAAAAAAAAAAAGAAATCCACTTCATCTTCGAAGATGTTCACACTACTCGGTCGCTCGGAATAAGGCAATTCGTTGCTGTTGTTGTTGTTGTTGTTCCTTTCTTCGCTTTGGTAATTGTTCCCCATTCTCTACGGTGTGCGTGTGGTGCCATTAGCCAATCGGACTCTGCGCCTGCATGGTGTGGCGGCATCCTTCATAATCATTATCACATCCTCTCCTCTTTGTGTACATGTATCTCTCCTTTGGGGGGAGGAGGCTGCGTTGTCTGTGCGCTTCGCAATTACCGGCCACTCGGGATAAATCTTCATTGCCCTTGACGGCCGGTCAGAGCAGCGATCCAGCTGCACCCAGTCGGGATCATTGTTGTTTCGTTTCATCATATCCACCACCACCGAGATTCTTTTGATCTTTGTCTGCATGTTGCGGCCAGAGAGAGGTGGAGCGGTCTGATGATATTGTTGGGTCCACAATTCGTTCTACCTCGTTCTCAACGGGAAAGCTCTGCGGTGCTCATTTTTTTGTGTAGTTGTTGTTGGTATCGTTTGAACAGCTACACAACAATCAGGAAAAAAACACGGGTCGGTGAAAAAAAACCCAACCAAAAAGCCATCAAAATCCTGGAAGCTGCGTATATACATGCAGCCAGATTTCATCCGTATTGCCGCTATCGCACAGAGATAGCGTGATGATGCAACGTGACCGCAACAATCGAGAGTTTTTTAAATCGACCGCAAGTGAACCTGAAACCGTGTCGAATGTTTCCAAATTCGACAGTTTTTTCAAACCGTGAATTTTCGGTCAACACGAACCGCGCTGTTTGCGCCAATTGTCTTGCTCCGCCACCACCACCGTCTCTTCTGGCAACAACAACAACAACAACAGCATCGTAGGGTACACTAAATGTTACGACGATCATCATCACGCAGTTTCTCTCTCCTCTCCGATTCCAAATTTGGGAACCAGTTTGAATAATTCACTACGAACATTAAAATGGGCTGGAAATCGATTGGAACATGCCTCATAAAGCTCTTAAATCGAATCCTTCAAAAGAGTAGAGGAAGAAAATATATATCGACGTGAAAAGGAGGAGAGAAAAAGGAAACGAGAATGAAAGCGAACAGCGGGTGGGACGACATATCTCTCTCTCTCTTTCTCTTCGGAATGTTTTCTCAACCAAGGTTGGAATCTCTCCCTCTTCTCTCTCTTTTTTTTCAAATGATAAGTCCTTATATGGTGAAACTGATAAAGTAGCGGCTTGGAACTAACGCCGCGCGCGCGCTGCTCTCCCTCAACTGCTGCGCGACTCTTTTTTTTTTTCTCTCCCCGCGCGCGCGCTATCTCGAAAGACCATCGGTCGTCCAATTCCACGGAAAATGGAGGGGAAAGAAGGAAAAAGGTAAAAATAAAGGAGAAAAAAAAGAGAGATGTATAGAATGTGCTGTGCATTGAAACAATCATCGACGACCGGTATCAGGTATGAGAGCGCTCGCGCTGCTGGATCGTAATGGGTAGCGTGATATCCATAAATACTCGACATAGTAGGGGTCTATGCGGAGCGGGAGTGCAGCAATTGGCTTTGCACGCGCCACTCAATATCGGTCTGGTCGTGCTAGTAGTAGACTACTACTATATCGACACAACAATAGTTTCCGCATCCATGGCAACCGGCGCCGCTGCCACAACAGACCGAAATAAAAACACAGAGAAAAGCAATAAAAGAAAACTCTCAAGTCGCACAACCCCTCGATCCCAGGCGCAACCCCCCGTTGGGTTCTAGGCTGTTGTGTCGTGTCGAAAAAAACAAATCAAACTCATTTGGGATCGGATCATTATACAACGGCTTGGTTGCACGCTACAAAAACAGGGGATCGGCTGGAAATCATCGCTCATGTTAAAATGGACAACATCAACCTTGATTGAATCTAATAGATTCATAGGTCTACGTCGTCGTCGAGGTCGGCAGCAGCAGGGTTCAGGACCGGCTGCTGCTGCTGCCAGGGCGATAATCGATTCAGACTTGGAAAAAATAACAAACGGGGCGGGACCGTGAGCGAGAAAACACACCACCTGGCCTCATCCTCTCTTTCTCTCTCCTTTTTCAACACTCTGTCGGATGCAAGAAAAAACCTGCTGACCGTATCAGTTTTCTGTCGTTTCATTTGTTTTCTTTTTCCCCTTTTAATGACGGGGCGGGGAACCGGATCGGGACGTGCCAACATGCGACTTTCCTTCACCCCTTGGAAAACAGAAAGAAAGAAAGAAAAAACCATTTCTATTGTTTCCGATAAAGAATTTCGACGCAGTGTAGGGAAACTGGTACCCGGAATTCTTATCGAGTTTGAGCTATTCGAGCCTTCAAAAAGGCGCGCATGAATGTGTGTATATAAATAATATACATTACTCTCTCTCTCTCTACGGAACCAGCTGGCTACTACCCCATTTTTTTATGGGTTTTCTCTCGCGCGCGGGGGAAAAAGGCCGTGGATAAGAGGGTGAAAGAAAAAAACATGGATATATATGCGAGCATACCTCTGGTTTGGAGTTGATTTCACGGTGTTGGGGTTCGGTGGTGTTGGCTGTAGGCGACGGAAGGAAGGTCCACTCGGTTTTGACAGCATTCGGTCCCGTACTGGTGGGCACTGGAGCACCAGCAGCTGCGGGTTTCCGGCTCGCATGAACTTCCGCCGACGTTTTGCCAGTCGATCCAGTTGCAGTAGTAGTAGCAGTGGTTGTTGTTGATGAAGATGGGAAATGCTGTTGCTGCTGTTGCCCTCCACCACGTGCATTTGTTGCTGACCCACGTCCGGATCCGTGTCGGACCATCGCCGGATGAGACTGCGACTCTATTCGGTTGCTGTTGGGATCGGCGGCCGTTTCCGGCTGCATCGCATAGCCCTGGATGAGTTTGTAGTCGTTGGATTGGTTCTGATTGATGGCCTGGTACAGATCCATGCCGGGATGGACGAGACAAGACTCCTGGCCCGTCTTGGCCAGGATGTTATTGCCGCCAACGACTCCACTTTCGCGCTCAGCCGTCGAATGGGCCGAAGATCCGTCTGGATTTCCGTATTCGGACCGGTCCTCAGTTGGCAAAATGGTCGTCGTCTCGGTCGGTTGATGGACAGATAACGGAGCTCCAGCTCTGACCGGGTTGATATGGACGCGGATGTAGTCGACACCTTTGGCCATGGTGCCATTCGGGTGACGATTAGATGAGCTGTGATCCCTGGATCGTGTGCCGGCCAGAGCGGCAGCGTTGAGGTTCGACACGCTCCTCTGACGGAGTCTGGAACGCGAAACGGCCTTAAGGTCTCCATTACCATTCATGAGCGTCTCTGGATCGACGTAGATGTTCTCCTTGATGGGCACGATGGGTACGTGGTGTTGGATGGGCAATTCGCTGGTAAACGACCAAGAATTACGGACAGAAGACGTACCACCTCCAGCTCCTTTGCCTTTCTTCTTGCTGCTGCTGCTGCCGCCACTGCCGTTGTTGTTGTGTTGACGTTCGCTCTCTTGTTTCTGACGCCGGAAGACGACGTTGCCTCCCGATGGCTGGATGGCCGTCGTGTCGCTCGGCCCGTTATTGTTCAGCAACATTTTCTTCTAAAAAGGTTTCGAGTTTCAAGCTCCGATAAAGATATCTCGAAGGAAACAGATATGCTCCCACTCCTTTTGTGTGTCGTCGTCGACGAAAATACTACTGCTCGGCTGCTGCTGTTGATTCAAAAGAACATCAGCGGAAAAGAAAGACCCCGAAAATTTTCAACGACGAATTGACGGAACCATTGGACAACTGCGGATGTCGTAGATGGACAGGGGGGCTCGTCTCTCTCTCTCTCCTCTTGTTTCTTTTGTTTAAAAAAAAGACGGTCACACTGCGGATAAGATTACACACGCACCCGCACACACATGGACACACACTCACTCGGAAACACTCACTTGGCACTACAAAGACACACTAGTCTAGTAGGTCTCGATAGAGAAAAACAAGATGTCTTGGATGTGGGGGGCGTTTTTCTCTCCTTTGTATATCACCACACAGTGAAAAAACGGTTTGTCAGCCACCTGTTGGGTGTACAAATCGGCGAAATAAGATGGCCTTTGTCTACGTCTTTGTCAGAGAGATTGGTTCTGCTATCAGAAAATCTCTAGGTTTTTTTTTAAAAACAACAAATCGTCCTTTTTAAAAAACTATCAAAGGGCTCGACAAAACGTCTAATAAAAGTAGGGACAAAAAAAGTTTCAGTAACGTGGGTCCGTACTGGACCAGCGTCAGGCTGCGACTGAGCACTCGGGGCGCACTGAACTTTGCTTTTGGGCTGCGACGGTACCAAAAGTCCCTCCTCCGCCGCTGCTGCGCGCCACCCTACAACGTTATAGCCCACAATAGTCCCCGTAAGGCCTTTTTCTCTCTCTGGCACTCACTCCCAAAAGAGAAGCCGAGAATGAGAGAGAATGGATGACGGGGGAGGAATAAAAAGAGAATTACAAAATAAGAAAAGAAAGAAAGAGAGGAGATTTGTTTAATTTTTGTGAATCATCCCCGAAAACCCACACCATGCACCGTTGCCGACTGAATGAAACCCACACACGCCAACTCAACAGCCCACTAGGTATTTACGATATGACCTCAGTTATATGTTGTATAGCCATTTTTTTTTGTTGTTGTTTTCTGATCAGAGTTGTAAATTATTGGCGGAAAAAACACAGCCGGACGCCAGTTGTTCGCGGCTCCTCTTCTAGCTGGAAGAGCCCAGCGCGCCGATAATTCTTTCGGCTCGTTGAATATACATTGGCACACACACACACACACACAAAGTAGGTTAATCACTGAATACAGAATATACAGTTGTGTATGTTTTTTGGGATATATTTCTTTCTTTTTTTTTCCTTCTTTTTCCGAGAAAGGAGGGCCCAATGGAGTTACTAGGAGCCCCGCCGTCGCGCGAGCCAAGGTTTTGCGGTAGCTGAGCCCCGGCACTTTCGCCATAAAATTTTCTTACTCTCCGCCAAAATTTTCCCTTTTTTTCCTTCTTTCCAACCATTTTATTATTATTTCCTACATTTTTTTTTCTTTGTTGTGGAAAAAAAGGGCGCATCAAGAGAAAGGAAAGACGTATGGAGACGCGGGCGAGTCGCAGATGAACTTTGGTCTTTTTGGGTGGGCGCCGTATGCGCATTTTCTCGGTTCGTCGGCGTCAGCGGAGCGCAGCACCGCGTCGCCATCATGGCTTCTCTTAATGACACGCAACACGCGCAGTCACACAGAAACTACAACACACTGCTCGCTGCTGCTGCAGTCCGTTTTCCGGAAAAGTAGCAGAGTCGTACGGCGCGTAACAAACGACAATCCAAGTTGTGAATTACTTTGAGAAATGACGACAGACGGGTGGGCCATCTGATCCCCCCGGCAGCCCTAAAAACGGAATCTTCTGTGTATATACCGTGTGATCAATCCGACGAGTGTATCTATACTACGCGGCGCACAATTGATCGAGAGAGTTCTTCCCCTCTTGAAACACGTCTCTCGCTATTTCCAATGGGCCTTTTCATTGTGTCTCCCATTACACAATTCCCCAATAAGGGATTTTGGAGAAAAGGAAAAAATATTTGATAGTTTAAAAAAGAGACACAATCATTATCGAGTGATTTGACGGGTCCTTGAATTGTGTCTCGGAATTCAGTTATATCAAAAAAATACACGGGGATTAGAAATAAAACGTTTTTTTTAGGATCGGAATCCAATTTCGCGCTGGGCGAAAAAAAAAACCTTAGGGGATCCTTTTTTTCTCTCGGAGGGGGCACCTTTTTTTTAGAAAAGGTTTCCGAGTGATTCCCACCTTTAATAGGCCTTTTCTCTCTTTCCGAGAGATGATCCCATAACTTGTGTGACAGAAGATTAGAACCTTTTGGGTTCCCTGCATCTAATTTTCGCTTTCTTCTCGAAAACTTTTTCCGCATTTCTTCGTAATGACTTTCTAGCTGCGTTCCCTCTCTCTTTGGGTTGGGATGCCTATTAGAAAATGTCCAAGCGAGAAAGATGTTGGGTAGATGGCGATAAATCAAAGTGGTGGGCACATCTCTTAGACTCTAGCATGTCCGTGGTGTATTTGTCCATCGGCCGTTGATTGTATACACACGGAGCAACAGCAACAGCAGACACTGTAGTGCATATAGGTAAAAGGAAAGAGAGAAAAAAGAGAAGGGAATAGAAAAATGGTGGGTCGAACAAGACGCATTCGGAGAGAGAGTGATGGTTCCCTCGAGTGGTGGTGGGACGTCTAAGATGCAATAGACTGTGCTGCTGCTGCTGCTGGCCCCAGGTTTTTCCTCCTCCCTCTTACGCCGATGAGGACATGAATAATGGACGCTTAATGGAGACAGATAAATACACAACATGGGTCGTTTCCATCCTGCACCGTACCCATATCGCAGACACATCAAAACGATTTTTCTCCAAAAAAAAAAATATTTCCACAGGAATAACACCGGATGACGTCTTGGTTTTTTTTTTCTTTTTTTTACCCCAATTTTCAATCTTGATGAATTCAGGAGCTTTCCCGCTGATGATGCCGTTTTTTTTCACTCACTCTTACTCCGACTGGGCCGAGCAGCAGCTCCTCCATCAATTTCGTCGGATTGGAAACGAAATTATTCCAGTTGAGAAACAAGAAGGAGAGAACATATGAGGCGGGTAGAGCCAGCAGAAGAAAACGTTGGCTTTTCATTTTTTGATTGGGTTCCATGATTAGATATAGCCTTGCCGCCGGTGGAGGTGGGAGTTCGATCAAGACGGATAACTTTGCGCTTCCAACCGGCTTCTGTGACTTCATTGCAGCGTTTTCTCTTTCATTCTTCTTTCTTTTTTTCTTTTTCAATAATGAATAACATTTTCATGATGGATTCCTCGGTTCATCTGAAAGCGAAACGGTTATCCACCGTGCGAATTCTCGGCATTTTTCGGGGTCTCGTTTGACGTGGTCTCCTCCATTGTCGCGCCGTGTTTCAACCAAATCAACTCGTCAAGTAGAAAGTTGTTATTATATTCTCCCTTCTTCTTCTTCAAGTTGTTACTTTTGCTTTTTGTTTTGTTTTTGGGGGTAATATTGCAGGTGATGGTGGGTTGTGTGGCGGAATGGAATAAAAGTGGAACAAGACCAGCACTCTAAAGGTCGCGTGTGTGACGTGGAATGAAGGAGTAGTGGCGGATGAAGGTGGGCGTAGGTTAGTTGTAGACGAGTCTTGAGATTGAGGAGAGGAATATGGCCGTCGTGACGCACGATAAATGCCGTCCGCGACTGCTGAACGGAGTAGCAGCAGCAACAGCAGGAGCAGCTCCATTTCTAAAAGGCGCGCATCCATCTACATCCATCCAGCGCTAGGGTCATTTGTTTCATGGTTTCAACTGTTGCTAATGCTCTTGTTGTTGTTGTTCTCTTTCCTCCTCTCCATTCTTTCCACTGTAATTTCTCTGTTATTCTTCCAGACGGAGCTAGGAATTCCTCCTCAATCGCTCTTTTCTTTCAATGGGGAGGGAGTTGACTTTTCTCAGCCATTTCGTCTTGTGTGTGTGTCTACTACCTTTTTGCTTTAGAGTTGGGTTTTTATTTCTACAACACTCACGGCTTTACCCCCAAAGAACGATAATTGGTCAAAAGCCTCTCCTGGCGACTGATTGCAGCTAATTCACAACAATAGCGCTCAACATCTCTTTAGAGGGGGGTCATCGTCGTCGTAAGATTTCTTTTATTCTTTCTTTAGACTCGAGCGAGTTTTTTTCTTTCTTTTTCCCGGCTAGATTTTTATAATAGGACAACGGTAGCCCATGAGAGATGAAGGTCTCTGTTGTTGGCGTGTCCAATCGTCTCTGACCTTTAACGATCTCGTCAGCGGCAGCAGCAGCAGCAACTGGGCATCATCCCAACCGTCGGTATGATGGGCCAGGTAGTTAGTTTCTACCTTTCTTCGTCTTCTTCAGAGTTATGATGTGACTCCGATGGTCCGTCACTAAAAGAGCCATTGCCTCGTCTGTCTCTCTCACGTCTCGTCACATTTTCCCCTTCAGCCCCCAGAAAAAAGAGCCGACGACGACGACGAGGCTCCTTCGAGTCACCACAAGCTCCTCCTTCCTACTGTTGCTCCTCTCATTCTGATGTTGTCCCTTTTCTCTTTTGCCGGTGCTGTATATAATGGCAGTCGAGCATGACAACGGCCTTCCATATAATGAAATAGCCTCCCCCCCTCTACGATGCAACGACCTTTTTTTTCTTCTCTCTGTTCCCTTCCATTCGTCTGTCCACCTGTATGCGCGCATCTATTTGACCATTTTCTGGGGGTCTTCTCTCTCTCCTTCTTTTGCGGTTGGGTCAATTAAAAAATGGCGCTTATCAAAGCCGGCCAAGGGCTTGGCCGTCCATCCAGTGATGAAAAACAAGAATGCACCTACTTGTACCCACTCACGACGAAGCGACCAGTTGTGTCTTTGGTTAGAGGGCAGGTTAGAGGCGGAAAACAAAGACTTGGGGTTTCTACAAGAAGAAGAAGTTGTGAAGAAAGAAAGAAAAAAAAGGGATAACGTCATGGACAACAGCTGCTGCCGGCCGTGGAACGCTTTTTTCCCACGCTGCTGTGTGTTTCAGTCGTCGTCGTCGTCCTTTAGCCCAGTGTATGTGTTTTTATTATTACTGAGCGCAGCGAGAGAGCTCCAAAGTCACTACTAGCTAGCTAGACTAGCACCACCCTCTCTTTTTCTTTTTCTCTTGTTCTTTTTTTCTCTTGTCTCTTTTTTTCCCTCGTCGTCGGCGCCCCCCTCCCTCCCCCCAAAAATACAAAGGCCCCTAACTCCCAGCGCAGACTTCCTCTTCTCTCTACTCCATTAAATATCACACTAATTCCATACAGCCGACCCTGTTTAGTAGACGATTAACTCGCTGGCTATGCCCTTCTTCGCTCCACATTTTTACAAGGAGTTGATTAGCGCTTCAGATGCGCTCCGGGCGCAATTTGAAGAATATCATCATCGCTATATTCATGTTGTGTATATACATATATATACTGGTTGTGGTATAGCAGAAAAGGTCAAAGGCAAAAAAAGAAAAGGGAAAAGAAAACAACAGACAAAATATTATATAACGTCACTTCCTGTTGTCCGACATGGCCGGCTCTGCATGACTGCCGGCTCCCCGCAGTTGCCGCCCGGGTCCCCCCTCCCACGTTGCCCGCATCTACTAGTTGTAGTTACGTACTGCATTCCGTCGCATTTTTCCTCCGTCCCTGATTTCTTTTTTTTTTCTTTCTTTCAGTACGTACTCCATGTTATGTCTGTTAAATATTTTTCCCTTTAGAGTCAATTGAATCTCGTAAAGACGCGCGGCAGAGATTGGCTGGCCATCATCAGAGTTTATATACTTGTATATTGTTTGCTCCGCCGCGGTTGCTGCCGCGCGTAGCACGTTGTTTTTATCGCTTCCGCCCAGCATTTTCCCACCCGGGCGCTGGAGATGTAGTGGCGGATAACCCAATCAGTGCTACCATGACATTTAACACATCACATAGACACAACTTTTGATGGCTCCCTCCACACAAAGTTTTTATGTTCCCCATAGAACCGGTGGAGGAGCGGCGGCGGTGGAGGGATCCGTATGGACGAAGATCAAAGCAGTTCGACGAGACCCCCGAAAAAAGAAAAGGGCGATCCGCCTTATAGAGTTTCAATGAGGACGAAGAAAAGCCGCAGCAGCAGCCGCTACTTCTAATAATAAGGGATTGGAAATGAGAAGTGTCTGCCGGATAAAAGGGGCTAGAACGATGTGTGCTAGTTAGGAGGACAAGGCGAAGAAGAAGCAGCTGAAGAAGCCAGTAGGGCCGATTGCTGGTGTAATCAAAGGGAGGATGCTAATGATGGCCAGATCTCTTTCCGGAGGGCGGACATTTGGCCCCTCTAGAACCTTTTTTCTCTCTCTCTCTCTCTCGCTCTCTTTTTCTATACTTAAAAAACGAGATCAGCTGGTTATATATTAGATGTGTTCTTTTACTTTTCTAGTCTCGCTTTTTAATGGTTCTGTTAAGATTATTATTTTTTCTCTATTCTTGTTTCCCTTCTGTTTTATTTGAACCCATTATCTACGTTAGCGTAATCATCGGACCCTTGGCGCTGGAGAAGGGCCTAGAGAACAGCAACGCATAGGTCCACTAAAAGCCGATTTTTTTTTTCTTTTTTCCTGGGGTTCAAAGTGGATCGGAGAGGGCGTTGCCGCCAGCAGCGCAGCAAGCTAGGCAGATGTCTATAGAGAGAGCTAAGCTTCGCATCGCGATAAGGTTTCATCTGTTTACAATCAACCGTCGTCGTCGTCGGACAGTCAATAATCATTCAACGAAATCAGGGAGCAGAGAAAATGAAAATATAAAAGAGGCCAAAGAGTCAACACAGAAATGCCAAAAGCGTCGGCTCGGCTCCTGCCGCTTGCCTGACCCCTTCATCTTAAAACACAGATTGAATAACATAACCCATGCAGCTTGAAATCAGCTTACGCCGCCAGTATTTGAACTGCTGCTGGTGTCTCTCTCTCTCTCCCTTCTATCAGTCAATATTTTGCCAATGGGCGCGCGGGTTGTTGCCCAAAAAGTTTCGGCTTCCTCCTCCAGTTTCTTGTTTTAATGTCAATGCCGCGCGCCGCAACTTGCGCCACACAGCTGCTCGTCCTTCCACATTCTCTAATATTCATAAGTTCTAGATTCTCCAACGGCAGCAAGCGAGCACAGCAGCCGGCCAGAAAAGGGAAGCATCGATCGGTAGATCGATAATCAATCATTTTCTTAATAATTGAGAGATGCGTAGAGAAGAGAGACTCGCCGCCGCGGCCCCAGCAACGGGGTCTTCCCCCCACAGCTCTGATTCGATTATTTTGGTTCGTAAAAGGAGAGTAGTAGACTACCGCCAGAAATATCTGCGCAATATCAGGAAATCAAGGAGAATGACAGATGGAGGCCGTTGGGTAGATACATATTACATCAAACAGATTCCCCAATTTCGCTAACAATTTTTCCCCTTTTCTGCCCGAAAAGTCGCAAAGCTCCACCAGGATCGTATGTCGCGCGCGGCTCTTTAAAAAGGGATAGTACGCGGAACAAGCCATACGATTGTTATCTACTTTGGTGGAAAAAGAGGAAGGAGGAGAAGGTTGAAGCTTCCTTTTAAAATATTGAGTTGCCCCAAAAGACCCAAGGCTTTTTATTTTTTTCTTTCCAAAAAATATATCTATATACGTATATTTCGGACGAGCACTCGAAGAGAGTCCTACTATACTACAACTACGTTCTTTCTATTTAACGAGCTGCATTCAAAAGGATTCCGCTTCTTTTTTTTTCATCCTTCTCCTTTTATCCGTCCCTTATGTTCGTGTGTCTTACTTATACTTCCACCGGAATTCCAACGGCTTCCGTCGTTGTTGGAAACGGAACGACACATAATCCCGGTGAGCGATTCCGTCCGGCGGCCACCAATTCCGGTTCCCGCCTCCCTCTTTTCTATACATAGAAGATAATCCCTCATCATCTTTTCCTCGTAAGAGCGGGGGCCCCCTTTGCTGGTCTGTACTTCCCATATTCTCACGAATAACTGTACTAGACGACGTCAGATGCCATAGATAACATGATCTTATCTCCATGCTACTGTTTTGTCTGATGATGGGGGTCTCTCTCTCTCTCCACCGAATTCGTCGTCGGGTATATTATAATGGCAGACCCTATTGCTCCTGTTGACTCACTCCTCTTTCCGGAACGTGCCTATTGTCTTGCTTCACATTTCCCAGGCTCTCGTCTTTTGTTTTTGTTTTTTTTTAGCGAATTTCGGTCGATTGCGCAGTCGAGACGCTCAATGATGTAGACTCACGAATTCAAGAGAAGAATGTCAGAGTCTGATGTTTTCCATTTTCAAATTCCCTCTTGTTGCATCAGCTGATCGTTCGGGAAAGCGTTGGTGTACCGTGACGTCACCAACATTTCTTGACGACGACTTTCATCCTCGTCATTCGTTTTTCATCAGACGATGACCAAATCCTATTTAGGAGATGTGGACTACCGTGCCTTTTTCTATCAAGCGAAGGCCGGGAAGGTTTTTTCTCGCTGGCCAACCTCTTCCCTCTTGACCGGCAAGTCGACTATGGGGCTTCCGGTTACCACAGCACGTCACAGGAGAGCCAGACGACCTTAAAGGTTAGATTCTTTTCTCTCTCTCTCTCTCGTGTCTTGTGGCCTCCTTGTTGCGTCTCTTACGGAATTTCTCGTTCCCGACCGCCTTCGGGGAGGACCGACACACACCACACCACAAACGAAAATGGTAAGAGAGGATAACAACAACACAAAAAAGAAACAACGGAACGTTCAAAAGACCGAACGTCCTTGGCTCCCCAATGTTGCTTTGTCGTGTGAATAAAAGAATATTAGTATGGTAGCTAAAAAAACTCGCTTCAATTCAAAATATCATAGTAGCGTAGTATATAGCAGCAGTGGTGGTGACGCCATCCGGCCTTCGTTCCGTAGTCTCTTATTATTAATGCGCAACGTTTTTTTTTTTTTCATTTCTACATGTGGGTTGATGCAGCAGCAGCATCTGGAACTGCGCCATCATTGCGAGAGCGAAATATTCAAATGAGCGTGAAATTTCGCGTGAATTCCAAATGGTAGACATAGTGACACACGGCGCGGGCACCCTCCCTTTGGTGTTTGCATAAAGCCGGGCGGGCGGGTTTTCGACAGCGACTTTTCCCATCCGCTCTCTCGTGTGCTCTTCTCTCATCTCTGAAAATTTCATATAATCGTTCATCTCCCTTCTCTCTTCTCCGTCTCTCTCTCTAGAGTGTTGTTCGTGAGCTTTGGTGTAGGCCGTTTAAATTCGTAATTGCCGCCCAAAAGGCTCGCCCGTTTTGAACGCGGGCCAAACCGGAGTTTGTGCTGTGTCGAGAAAGTTTTTTTTTCTCTCTCTCTGTTTCTTTCCTTCTCTCGTCTTCGTGGGAAATTGTTTATTCCTTGTCGTGAAAGACGATCGGATGACATCGCGACTCTCTCTTCTTCTTCGACTGATTGGATGCAGCAGGAGAGAGACAAGGGACTACAAGATGCCGATATGGTAAACAGACAGGCAGACACAGGCCATCGCACAAACGGCAGATGTAATCTGTAAAGGCATTCGGCTAAAGAAGAAGAAGGAGAAAAAGATAAGACACAAAAAGTTAACGGACGTTTCTTCCTTGTTATATTTCCCGCTCGACCGGCTTGTGTGCGGACGCATCTGCCCGTCCGCTTAAAATATATATTTATAAATATCGTATAAAAAAAAAGGGGAAAGAAAAAGATTAGCATTGGAAATACACACAGGACGCTTGGGCACGAGCTGTGATCAAACATAAGACGGCGGCGGCGGCGGCGAGGTCGATTCATCACATCGCCCGGTTGGGCTGACATTCGGGATGGGTCTATCATTCCGGCTCTGATGGTATACAACATATAAAACGAACGCCGACATCATAAGCCATTGCTTCGAACGATGAAAGCTCATCTCCAAGGACGCGGACAGCGCAATGTGTTTTTTTTTTCTTTCCTTCTTCCTTCCTTCTCCTTCATCTTCTTGCCGATGAATGGGAATGAACGGGCGACGCTGCCGGTCAAAGTCGATTTGCCCATTTTGATGAACATCATTGGAAATGAGAGAGCGCGGTCGGGACGTCATCGTGGGAAAAAGGAGAGAAAAACTGTGAGTGCGAGACTAGTCGGTAAATAAGCGGGCCGGGACCCGACAGCCAGCGAACACGGACAATGTAACGCGCACAGCTTGGCCAGTCAAGCGGAAAAGGCCTTGCCCGATCGTCGTTCAATAGACGCAAGACTAGCTAGGGGAGTTTAGTCTATACATCTATTCCTATTTTTCTGCTTAAACAGCTGCAAAAGGTATATATATATACAACCCCAAACTATAAGGCGTATCACCAACACCGAAAAGATACGGAAAAATGCTTCCCCTCCGACACCGCACTAGCAAGAGATTCCCGCCGGCCAAGTTTGGTCTTTCGTCGCATGTGTGTGGCTTTTGTCGAAAAGAGAGGGGAGACCCGACCGACCTTTTCTCCCCTCTTCTTCTTTCGAAAATTCAGGTTACTTTTTTTTTCATTGTAGGTAATGTGTATTAAATAAATAGAAATAGCGCATTTCCGCTTTTGATAGGACGGCGTCAATATAGACCAGCAGCAGCAGTCGTCCACCATCCATCCGAGTGCTGGCCACGTGTATAGCCACTAATGAAACGACGGCGGTCGACATGTGCGGAATGAATGGCAAATAAGAGGTAGTGCTGTTTTATTTTTCCTGGCCCCCTACCATCCCGATGGACCCTTTTTACCCCTTCCAAATCCCAGGTAGACACGCGTGCCCTTGTCGTCAACACCTGGACACTTCCCTTTCGCCAGATAAAAGCGTTCAATTCGACGAGGACGGCGACCATTTTCCGCATTTTCTAATTATCCACTTTTACATTTAAATCGAGTTTTATCCACTTCTATTTTGGAGCCGTATGACGTCCTGAAAAACAACAACAACAACAACAACGAAGACGGCGCCATTGTTTGTCGGCTTCTATAACAACCAGCACCGACAAATGCAATCATCATGATTTCTCGGGAATTGGAGCGAACCGCGTCGAGTGAGACGCGCGGAGGATCCCATTAATTAGCGTCATCCAGTTAAGACACGGAACCGGTCTGATTTACTATCGAGTTGCCTCATCCTCTATTGATGCGAACGCGGGAGGGATTGTTTTTTTCGGGTTTTATTTATATACACGGTCGGGGTGGAGGTAGATAGACGGTGCTGTATACGTGTACCAATAGAGAATTGACGTCGGTCGGTGAACGATCGAACGGCTCGTCGTCGTCGTCTATTCTTCTTTTTCCTTGGCTTTTATTTTGTTATTTTGTATTTTTGCTTTTCTTTCCAAGGTTGTTGTTAAGCATAAGCATATGGATGGATTGGATGGAGGGCTGGATCGAGGAAGCGTATCTCCGTGGCTGCTGGGCAAAGCTGGGGTGAGCCCAGCACCTGCTGCCTCTCGGCCGCGCACCGGGCATTAAAGAACTTCACGCACGAGTCTCGCCCAAAATGTAGGAAACAGACGCGAGCACGGGGCGCGCTGAGTTTTTAAAAACGATGCAGCTGCCTCGTATTTATTGTACTTTACCACCACATCCACCTAGCTAGACGTACGTAGCAAACCCCTACTCATTTCCGCATCATTATGTGCGCCGTAGTATGTGTAGTATACATCCAGGCCGGTGACGAGAAGGTAAACCGCTCTCACAAGTGCTCTGCTGACGACCGGATGACGAGTTAAGACTAATGTCAAGAAGGAAAACAGGATGATATATTGTGGCTTTTTAAAATTCTTACATCATCTTTCTGACTCGTATCTTATCCAAGATCCGGTCGATTAAATCGTGATGAAACGGTTTTCCCTACTCCATTATGCATTATTCTTCTTCGAAACGGCTACCGTACATGGCGGGATTCACTTTTCCACTTTTTAGGCCAAGCGATTACGTTTTTCTTTTCTATGGTAGGATTATCTACGCGGTTGTACGATGATGAAAATCTTTCCTTTATGTCACAAGTAACGGAGGGGCTTTGATTCTTTCTCTGTATAAAGGGATACTTGAATTCTTGACTTTTGTCGTTGCAAACCACATATTTTATTCGTTTAGACGACGTCGCCATCTAGCGGTCAGTCTTAGATGCAGTTGGTTCGCAGCGTTTGGCGTTCGGTAGCGCTGCTAGTCCAGGCCGCCGCCATTATTTGTGGGCTAAAAAAGAATCTTTACTTGTTTCTTGAGTAGAGTAATTACACGCTGCTTCCGCGTGGCATGGTTTTAGTTCGATATCGCCCTAGTAAAATGCTGTGAGGTAAGCGAAATATTGTCGTTGCAGTGGATTGGTGGATTTGTGATGACACAAGCGATCAATTGCACCAACAAAAATCCGGATGTCTCGGCTTGATTTTGAAACTTTTTTTTTCCGGTGTTCTAATACAGGCTACAATTTTGGCGATACACTATAATGCTGGAAGGAAAATTGTTGATTTAGTTTTCATTTACTGCCTCAATCCCCAGTGTCACTTATTCCATGTCAACAAAAATGAGTGCTTTTTGGTCTACACCTCCGGGGCAGAATGCCCAATCCCAACAAATCATGAATCAAGCACGAAACTTGGGGATGACTTCAGCTATCAGTATGGCAATGCCAAAACCATTAGATGTACAGAAAACTAAAGAATTGGCTGAAGCACTGGCTCCACATGGTGTTTCAGAGACAGATGAGGAGCTCAATCACAGGTAAGCAAAGCCTTTTGTTTACAGTATGTCATTGTTGCATAATCAAACATTCAATGTCTTCACAGAATGGAAGTTTTAAGGAAGGTAAATGAATTGGCCAAAGAATGGATTAAAGAAGTGTCTGTACAGAAAAACATGCCTACATCAGCAGCTGACCATGTTGGAGGAAAAATCTACACATTTGGTTCTTACCGTTTGGGCGTCCACAATAAAGGTGCAGATATTGATGCTCTCTGTGTTGCTCCTCGTCATGTTGACAGAGTTGATTACTTCACGTCATTTGTTGATATATTAAAAAAGCAACCAGAAGTAACAGAGCTCAGAGTAAGTTATGCTCACAATATTACATATGTTGTACTGTCTTAAGTTTCTTCATTTTCTCATCACAGGCGGTTGAAGAAGCGTTTGTACCTGTCATCAAAATGAACTTTGATGGGATCGAATTGGATATGTTGTTTGCCAGATTAGCCTTGAAAGAAATTCCAGATAACATGGTTAGCTAGTTTTTCAGAAAGTTTCATTGTAACACATGTTTATACATATTGTATTTCTAGGATTTGAAAGATGATATGCTGTTAAAGAATTTGGACCCTAAATGTGTGCGCAGTTTAAACGGGTGTCGTGTGACTGATGAGATTCTACGGCTTGTTCCAAATATTGACAATTTCCGTTTAGCTCTTCGAGCTATCAAATTATGGGCGAAAAGTAATAAATTTCTTTTTTTTTTTTGTTGCATTTTCTCTATTACTTCAATGCTAATTTGTATATTATTTTTAGAACATGGAATTTATAGCAACGTTTTAGGATACTTAGGAGGAGTTTCATGGGCTATGTTGGTTGCACGAACGTGTCAACTATATCCGAATGCTGCAGCAGCTACTTTGGTTCAGAAATTTTTCCTAGTGTTCTCAAAATGGGAATGGCCCCAGCCAGTTCTTTTAAAACCTCCAGACAACGTCAATCTAAATTATCCCGTATGGGACCCACGAGTCAATGTTTCTGATCGGTATCACTTGATGCCTATCATCACGCCGGCCTATCCTCAGCAGAATTCCACCTTCAACGTCTCCTGCTCAACGCGTACTGTGATGCAAGAGGAATTTCGTCACGGTTTTAATGTGACAGAAGAAATCATGACTGGAAAGGCGTCGTGGGATAAACTGTTTGAACCGCCCAATTTTTTCTCCAAATACAAGTACGTCTCTAAACTTTTGTTCATGCCAAAACACTTTCATGACACCAATACAAGTGAACAATCTGTAGTAAACCTGTTTTTCTTGCAGGCATTTTATCGTCTTGATTGCCAGCTCTTCCAGTGTAGAGGATCAACTTGAATGGGTTGGACTAGTGGAATCCAAAATTCGACATTTGATTTTAGCACTGGAACGTAACGACCATATCACGTTAGCCCACATCAACCCTGAACAGTTTGATCCTGTTCAGCCCGAACCGTATGCTTTTCTTTTGTATTTTTATTTCTGTTCATAAATTATTTTTTTTCTTTATTTCTGTCCATTGCAGAGAAACTGTCAGTACGATGTGGTTTATCGGTTTAGTGTTTAAAAAGACGGAAAGCCTCAACATAGATCTTACTCAGGACATTCAAGCTTTCACCGGACAAGGTATTTAAACCCTTTACGTCCACCGTATTTCATATGTCTTAGTTCGTCATTTTTGCTTGTTTAATAGTGCACCGCCAAGCGGCGACTGCAAAGACTGTGAAGGATGGTCGACGAATCGATGCCAAGCATGTTAAAAGGAAACAATTGAGCTCGTACTTGCCTCCAAATGTCCTTCAACGTACCAAGCGTTTGGTATGATCTTCGTTTTCCTCTTTCCTCCGCATTGGATTTCCTTTTAATCGTCCTTTCTATATAATAGGGAGGAATGTCCATATCGACATCGACTGGCAATTTGTCCAATGGAAGCACGCCCACGTCAGTCGGGACGTTTGCTCAGCCTAGAAAGAGGCCATCGGATGCGGCACTCGATGCCGTCATGATGAAGAAAGTCAGAACAAGAGAGTCCACTGACGGAACGAGGAACTTGGAGGTTAGACCATCCATCCATCTTCGTCGTGATGCCGCACCAGCTGCCAGCGTTCTGGAGTTCCATCCGACTTGATCCTTCATGATATTTCGTTGATTACATATTAATGGTGACATTCTTCTTTTTATTGAATCTAGGGGGATGAATGTCGCAGTCCATTCGTTATTAATTCCAATGACGATTCCTGTTCTTCCCTGTCAGTCGATGATGTTCAGAACACGGCTCCAGTTGACGAAGTGCACCCGACGGAAGACACCAATGATAAGGTAAACGCCCGCGGTCGAATGCTATTTAATTGTAATTATATTACGGGAAATTGATCCATTAATCGAAGGTTTTTATTTTTAAGAGTTTTTTTTTTTTTTTCGTGGGAGCATTTTCTTATGGGGACGATTGGATTAGCCTATGGAATCTAGCTGCTTAACCTCATCTTTTTTTAATTAAAATTTGGTATAAACGTTAAACTTAGAGTAAATTCATAGATTTTGAGGAAAGCCGAAATAGTATTTTGTAAAGTTAGCTTTAACTGACTGGCTTGATGTCCTCTTTTTTAAAAATAACCTTTTTGATGACGATATTGTGTGTGTGTGTGTGTATGTATGAACCTTATTGTCAGTCATCGATGGCAGCCAGTCAACTGGAGACGTCACTGAAGGATGAGAATCCGTCTCAACGTAAGTAATCAAAGCTACCCGCGGAAGATAAAGATTAACATGCTGCATGCTTGTGTATTTGTGTTCTGTCGTTGAAAGGGAAAACGTATCTTGATTTTCTGTAGATGTTTGCTTTGTTGTTTACATGGTGACGGTAGTTGCATGGCTTTTTTTTTTTTTTGTTCTGTTGTTATCGTTGTTGTAGGATAGCGAGGGACTGGTGTCGGCAATAACTGATGATGAAGCCTTCGTTTTACCTGGAGCGCCAGTTAAAAGACCAACTAACTTAACTTTGAGACGTATGGTACGAGATGTTTGCTGTTGCTTTCCTATTCAATTCGGTTTCAGTCTTCCTGTTTACGACCGATCGGACAAGGAAATCGACTGAAACCGAGTCGTTGTAATTGAGCTTCATCTTCTCGTTGGATGCGCCGAGCATCAGTTTCTTTTAGTAGCCCTTCCTTCTCTATTGTTGTTGTGTTTTCTTCTCGGTGCTTGAACTGCCATTTTTGGTGTGAACCTTCGAAACCTGATCGTATCTTTGTGTCATCTATTCCACAGCGATTGTGTAGCGATGAATTGCCGGACGTCACCACGCCCTCACCTCGGGAACCTCATCCGACTCACCCAACCATCAGATTTACCCTCAAGTGAGTTTGATTTAAAAAAAAAAAAAAAAAAAAAAAAAAGGCCAATCTCTCTGCAAACAGAAAACAAAGAAAAGTTTAACCCTGAAAGACATTTCTTTTAAACGAAACGATAAAAAAATACTTGCGAGAGAGACTGAACATAGAGACAGTCGGTCTAGCGCCGAGATGCCATAAACCGCTGGAAAACTTAGAAACGGTTGCAATTCCCGGGCGCCAAACGGTTACTTGGGATTGTACAACGTCGCGAACGCGCATCAACCAAGGCGTCTAATTTGTACGTAATGTAATATCTTCTTTGTTGCTATTTTGGTCAAAATGTCACATCATTCCACCGGCAATCAGCAACGAGAGAGAGGGAGAAATGGGGTTACCTTCTAGCCTCTAAATGGGTTATATTATTAAACGATTCTTTTTTGCTCCCTATGCGTTTCCTCGTACCTCGTCATAGAAGAGGAAGTCTCTTTCAGTTCAAATTTTTTTTCCTTAATTTGTGCGTGAGAATGTGCGTGTAAATGGTGCGTTCGCGAAGAATATGTTTCTCATTTTTTTTTCTTTTTTTTTTTGGAAAAAGTGGCCTTGAATGTTCCACTTGTTTTTTCATCCCTCTCTCTCGATAAAACAAAAAAAGGTATAAAAAAAGAAATAAAAGATAGTTTAAAAAAAACAACAAAAAACCTAAAAAGATGAATGCCCTCATTTGTCATCCATTTTTTTTTTTGCTTCGATTGATTTTTCACTTGATTTTCTTTCCGTTCCCAGCGCGCACATCGAGGCGTCCATCGCAATGATTTTTTCTCTTCCAATCTTTCCCTTTTATAAGCGAATGTCCTCCTTAACTTAAACCAACAAAAAAATAATTTCCTTTTTTTCTATTTCATAGTGTGTTGAAAATTCTCTGTAATTTGTACTTTGGCTGGCGTTCTGATGGAAAAAAATAAACGGAAAATTTTGGTTTTTCCTCCCAACCCCCCCAAAAACGTGGTTGTTTCTTTTTTTGTCGGTTACTTGATTCGACCGTTAGATGGTGTCGGTGCAGCGAAACAACCTGTTGATTTCCTTCAAGAGGGGGGGACTTTTGGTCTGTCCAATTGGGAATTTCTAACTCGGCTGTGTGACAAGATTGATGGCCGTGTCCATCCGATAAGATTCCGTGACCATGACCGAAAATCTGGAGAAAAAAAATTCCTTGTCATAGAAGCCGGTTTTTCTTGACTTGGCCCGACCAGAGGACTAGACGCGTCCACATAGCGACATCATATCGTCCACGCCATTGTTTCCCATTTATATATATATATACGTACACATTTTTGCCTTCTTTCTTTTTACAACAGGGAACCACACAGTTGCGTAGATAGTCTGTAAGAAAAAAATTAATGGTTACAGTCAAGAAAACCTCTCGAGTTCTTAGCCATTCGTTCCAGTTCATCTAGCGGCGGCTCATTTTCACGCTCCTTCCTCGTTTCTTTTTCTTCCTTAGTTTTTCCTCCTGGTTGTAGCAGTTGAAAATGGAGATGGAATTAAGGTCAGAGCGAAGGGTCAACAATTACATCAATGGTTGGAAATGAGAGTCTCCTTTTGGCCTCTCGGTTTTGTTGTCATTCTCCACGCTTTCATTCGTCTGTCGGAGCCGTTGACCAGTTTTCGGTTATCTCGGAAAAATTCCAATCTTCAGTTCGTCAGATCAATGTAACAATGTGGAACGATCTACTTTGTGTGTATTTGAGCATGAAGAATGCCGTGACGTCAGCAGACTCAGCTAGACCGAGCAGTAAATCGATAACGAACAGAAATGACGATTATAAAAAACCGCCATCGGTGTGTAGTGGCGCGAGCTTCGCACCGGGACGTCACCTGCGTGCTGCCGCACGCACGGCCCACTATATAGACAATGGGGGTCTCTCGATCTTATTCTCTCAACTGGCGCTCATTTTCTTTTTCGCCCAGTTTTTTGAATCAGAAGTTGATTGCGTCGACTGAGCTACGACCGTTGATTACACGGTTCGGGCCCGACAATTTTGGGAAACTTTCCTGAAAATAAAAAAAAACCTACTTTTTAATCGATTCTCGGGCGCTTCAAAGTCGACTTTTTATGTTCCCCTTCGTCTCTCTCCCTGCTCTTCGCTATGTGTGTGTGTGTGTGTGTGATTATCAAAGCGAAATAATGACTTCAATTATAAAATAGAGGTCTATCGCTTCTTATCCGGAGATGATAAAGGTTGTGAGGCAGGCCCTCGAGCTGTTCTCCAGCTTCTTTTCGTGTGCTGGCAAAGAAAAGAAGAAGTTTTCTATCAGAAAGTGAGCGAGACTTGAAGGAATGCGCCACTACACTGTACGCAGGTTGGTCATGCCCTACAGGGTCCACAGCTTAACAGTTCTGAAAGCGGCAAGGGCGTTCTTTTTCAGACATATTTCATCTTCTCTCTCTCTCTCTCTACGTGCTGCTTCTTCTTTGTATCACATCTGTGCCCGGGAGAAACAATCGCATCGATGCCAGCCAGCTATCCACTGTGTGTGTGTGTGTGTGGATAAAAATTCCAATGAGCTCAGCTTCTTTTTTAAATGTATAAATAAAGGCGCGCCACCAAGGTCGCGACTCACATTCTTCCCGGGTATCAAAGTCGAATTCCGCACGTTTTCTTTTTTATATATATGTATTATACATTTAATACGACTCGGGACGGCGACGGCGACGACGACGTACGTGACCCGGCGTTTGATCATCGTCGGCTTGTGCTTCTATGTACTTAGTGCCTAACGCTCCATTTAATCTCATAATCCCTCTGTCGTGTGTGAAAAAGAGCAAGTAGGATCTTGAAATGGTGTTTCCAACTAATCCGCTGATTTTTGAAACAGTTAAGCCTCTGTCCATACCTCACCAAAAAGAAACAAGAGTTGATGAATTTTGGACAATAGAGGTGAAGAATGAAAAAAAGGGAATGGCCACGTATCTGGAGATGATGATCTTGTCTCAGCTTGACAAATAACGTTCTGGTGAAAATGCTCATCAACTGATTTTTTCCAAAGGGAATTTATGATCTCGTAAAATTTACGATAGAGCTAACCCCTGGTCGAACAGAAAAAAAATAACAAAAAGAAGTAGAAGCAAAAGAATAAGAAGAATTTCTTGGTGAATTCATTAAGGTGAGCATTGTGAAGCCATTGGTGATTTGTCAATGATGGTGACGTCATGAAAACGCCATGCGACCTCCGGAGAAAACACGACGATAAAATTGTTTGAAAAAAAAAACAAGCCCTGTTTTTATTTTTTTTTCTCTCTCTCTGGGAGCTGCGGTAATAAGCATAGACCTTGAATCATACGTACTTTCAACCAAAATGAGCTGCCAATTGAATTGTATTTTACAGAAAAGTCAGAAATTCGGAAAATTCTAAGATCAAACTATTTACAATTTCACAAATTTCACTTTTTTGTCGGAAAGTTTTGCAGTGTAGGCATTTTGTAAAGCTGCCATTTCCGCAATCAACATCAAACTGCCGTCTTCGTTATTACCACCAGTGAAAGAATAAGAGGTGCGACAAGTTTGCACTGGAATGGGCAATGTTACTTCGATTTCTCCTTTGGGGGTTTCTTCAATATTGTCTCGATTGTTTTCGAGTTCAGCTTTGTGGGAAAGAATTTTAGGGTGCAAAGGATTAAGGCCACCTTTGATTTGGTTCGCAAGCAAAGCCTCTACATCATAGGCAAATTTTGGCCATGAAAAGGAAACTTTTGCCGTGGAGGTCCCAGTACCACTTCCAACTAAAGTGAATTCAACGTCAGTTGAGCCTCCCGGGAGCGCTATAACGAGGAAAACCTTCTGTCCCTGCGTCTCAGGGTCGCGATAAATACTAATCGTAAATGGTAGATTACGACAAATGAATTTTGAGTCTTCGCCTTTACTCGTGACGTCGTTTGAATCCTCTTCGATGTACGGTTTTTTCGAGCCAGAACAACTCCCAGCCTCGCTCTCAGTGCTCCCAGTCACCTCTTTACTTATTCGTTTTCCTCTTACTATTCAATTTAATAAATATAAATAATTTGAAGAACAGAAAAGAATAATTTGCACGTAACAACTTACACATGAGGCCGAATCGCGCTCTTAGCTCATTAAACACCCCACGAAAGACTTCTGGCTTGTACTTTACAAACTCTTCATGTGTCTTGTGAATAGCTGCGGCGGTATCATCAGCTGTTATTTCTTGTTTTTCAAACATCTCGGTAAGAATTCGATGAGCAAGACAGCTAGAATTTCGTCTCCACGGCCCAACCTTTTCCTTCGGTTCTTTCGACATTTGAACAGTCGATTGAAAATCACGAGATTACACGCGTTGATGAAAAAATCACGAATAAGTCCCGTTTTTCGTCTGCATACGCTACATTGTCACTTTAGCTATTTGAGGCCGATGCAATAATTAAATTGTTTCGAATTGAAATTATTTACGTATATATTTCCAAAATATTGATAGCTAAAACTTTAAATTATCTCACGTTAAAAATGTGTTAAATTCAAGTTTCGATGGGTATCGAAAGTTTCGAAACCCATCGAAACCCACTAATTTTGAAAAACGCAACCGACGAAAACAGCCTTTTAAAAGATGAAATCGTTTAGATTCTTGCGAAAGTATGTTTAGTATATGTATTTGCATCAACTTTCGCCATGAAAGAAAGGAAAAAGTTAATGTAACATGTCGAAACCGACGATCGAAAGAGCGAAAATTTTGCAAAAAAATGCTATTTTCGATCTTTCGATAGTCGGTTTCGACGTGTTACATTAACTTTTTCCTTTCTTTCATGGCGAAAGTTGATGCAAATACATATACTAAACATACTTTCGCAAGAATCTAAACGATTTCATCTTTTATAAGGCTGTTTTCGTCGGTTGCGTTTTTCAAAATTAGTGGGTTTCGATGGGTTTCGAAACTTTCGATTCCCATCGAAACTTGAATTTAACACATTTTTAACGTGAAACTAATATGCCATTCATTTAAAAATGTCACTATAGTATCAATTATTTGTTTTGAGTAAAAAACGTGCGTTTTTGTTTATATTAATTTGTAAAACTTGCGATGATGCATTGCAGACGAAATGCAAAAGAACTGATTTGAGATTTCTTTGTTTTTCAAAGTTTGTTTTTAACTTTTTTCGATGGCATCTCTCGAAACTTTTTGGCGAATTGGCCATGAAATTACTGGCCATAGGTCAGATGGAAGTCTAAGTGTAGGCCATCGTAAATTTAGAGCGTTCTTTGGAACTACGCCACTAGTGTGTATTGTGGCATGGGACCTACTGCGTGATGTTCGCCCAGGCAACTCAATACCAGACCATCTTCTATGGGCCTTGCTACTATTGAAAGGATATAATATCGAAACAACTAATGCGGCCTTAGTAGGAGTGAGTGAAAAAACATTCCGCAAGTGGTCACTTAGTTTTATTGAACTACTTGCAAATATGCCAGTGGTAATAAATTAACCGCTTATCTTAAAGCAGTTTTCGTAGTTTAATATGTAAACTTGTTTACAATTTTTAGCTGAACTGGGAGAATCGTTTCAGGTCCGCACCAAGAGATGCCAACATCTTCATTTCTCTTGATGGGACAGATTTTAAAATAATGGAGCCTACACAGTTTGATCCCAAGTGGTTTTCCCACAAATTTAACGGACCAGGCTTGCGGTACGAAATCGGAATTTGCATCCGCACTGGGGATGTGGTTTGGGCCCATGGTGGTGTACCATGTGGAGAATGGCCAGATCTACGACTGGCAAGAAATGCCATCATTGAAGCCATTCAACCAACAGAATTTATCATCGCAGATCGTGGTTACAACGACGCACAGTATTTCGACTTTGTGCCTAATCTACAAAAAAAAAGAATTTTAGCTCGACATGAGACGGTGAATCGTCGTATCAAGCAATTTTCGTGCATGAGCCATAGGTTTCGCCATTCCCTCGATTTGCATCCCCGTTTTTTTCATGCAGTTATCAATTTAACACAACTGATGATAGAAAACGGTGAACCACTATATGCAGTCGACTTTTAAGTTCAAAATACAATTGATAGTTCCAAAAACTATTTCTTAAAATACAAATAATCAGTGTGGTGTGTATGCTTTTTCCGTTGTAAATTTTAAAAACATAGACAATGTGAAGATTTCGGTTATTACCGCAGCTCCCTGCACATTCTCTTCTATATATCTACACACAAGACACACACACACACAATTTCCCCAAAAAAAGAAAAAGAAGAAGTGGGTTGGTGAGGAGGGAGCGGGGGGGGGGGGGGGTTCGGTTGGAAAGAATTCCTCCATCTTCCTTCCTTTTATTCGGCTCTCTCACCTCCCCGTACCGTCTCTCTCTCTCTCTCCGCCATCTTTGCACCTCCCCCACCTTTCGTCTCCTGTTCTTGGCCTTCTTCTCCTCAACAACATTCCACCATTTCTTACCTTTCCTCCAATCGCCAGGTGTGCTGCCGGCAGCCCAAGATAATAATAATGCCTGCTAGCCAGAATATGATCAACATTTTTCTACTTTGAATCTCCACCATTTCACCCAAAAGATTTTTCCCTTCTCCGAACTACCGAAAGCCCGAAAACTTGTGGCTTCATTCTTTCTTCTTCTTCTTCTTCTACTACAACTTCCCCCTCGTCTTTCTCAAAATGGCAACCGTGCACTTGATACAACTCGACTCGCCGAAATTTTCTTCGTTCTACAAGTTGTTGAATTACGTCTATCTACCAACTGACCGGGTTGTGTTTTATTTCGATAATGATTGCGTATAGCCTAAAGGAACTTGAAAAGAATACAAAGGTGTGTGTGAAGGAAAAAAACGTTGACCATGCGGGTCAGAAAAATGATGGCGGCTCTGTGTTCTGTGTGGAGATAGAACGAAATAGCCAGAGGGCGCGCAACGCATTCCAGAGAAAAAAAGACCTTCAGGGGCTCAGGGCAGGTTTAGATTATACACACAAGTATACGTACACACACCACACTTCGGAATGCCCAGTATACGTACGGTGGTGCCACCTTCCTTTGTAAAGCCGTTCGGTGGTGTTTCAGTGTCTCTTCGACCGTTAGAGCCGAGCGTCGTGCCGTGTGTACGCGCGAGCACGACTCGTGTTGTGCTGTTATAGAATACGAAGAACTGAGAGCTACTACGTTTTTCGACTTGACAGCTATTATTTGTTTGTTTTTCAGTGTGTCTTGCGTCGAGTGTGGCACACGATCGTTTTTCAGTTGACAACGTGCAAAACCCAACGGATTACCAAGGCGTATACTGAAATTGCGATATCACCAAGGATAACGTATCGGCCCGACATTCCAAGACACTGAGCGAATCGGGGACAACTGTTTTGAAGCGAGAGAAAAAGAAAAAAAAACCGTTACAGGATACTGAAAAACATCACAAAAAGTTTCTTGTATTTTTACACCGACGTTGATTTTCGCGCGGGAAACAGAGAGAAATCAACCAGTGTGTGTTTGTGGCCCGTCTGTGCTGTGTGTTGTCAGTGGCAAGTGGTGTGAAGTTTCCCTCCGAAAATTATCGGAATTTCATCTTTTGATTCCTCCAGTGGATGGGACTTGATCACACAATTGTAAACCAAAGTGAACATGCGGATAGTACGAGGCGAGCCATGTAACGCTACCCATCACGATAGGTAGGTAATTAACTTTTTCTTCTTCTTCTTCTTTTCCCCCTTCTTCTTCTTCTTTGACGGTGACATTCCTCAATGTCGGCCTGCTAAAAAAGATTTTCACCATTTGGGAACCCTGAGGAGGTTCCTGGAGGGGGGAAGCAGGCTGAATGGAATGTGTTGAAAACCCCCCTCCAATGTTACCTTCGGTCACCACCTGCTGATTATTAGCCCCGCGCCAGATGGCTCTGCCGTTTTTGGCGAAAAGAGATCCGCCAGCCGACACACAAAAAACAGAACAGAAATATAAAATAAATCTCAATGGTATATTTTCTCTGTCGTCAATCCCTCCAATTTCAATTTCTCTCCCTTTTCTATAGAACTACTATTCAACAGTATAGATAATATAGTCGAAACGAGAAAATAAACCAGGGGAGGAAAAAGAAGAAGAAAAGAGAAGAGAGGCTGATGAAGTAGGCTAGAGGCTGGTGGCGGAATTGGCCGGAAGGCATGTGTGTGAGTTCCAAAAAGTCATTGAATTATGCATGCACAAGAATGCCAGCGGGGGGAAGACCTTCGCGTCGTCTCAAGCCTTTTTGATGCTGCTGCTGTTGCCAGAGAGAGAGAGAAAGAGGTTTCTTCTTCTTCTTCTACCTTTTTATTTTTCTCTCAAGAATATAAAAATGATCTCGTAGTCTCGCCAAAGTTAATCGTCCATTGTCAGACCGGACTTCCGGCTGAATCATCATCAAAACTTTGATGACGGATCGTTTCCGTCGAAAATACTTTGGTGAAATCCCCCATCCAACCGGAAGAAGAGCTATGGGACTGGGCTCTCTCTCTCTAGAGTCGAAAAGGAATTTGTCCAAAAGGATTTCTGGATTCCGCCGACAAACGGGGCACACACATGAATTAAGCTTCACATCTCTTTGCTAATTAGTTTCTAACCCCTCCTTGTGTTTTTCGATACCCTTTGATACACGTCTTTGTGTGGATTTTCGAAACGATACGATTTCGGCGGAAGTCGCGGTCTCGGGTCATCGTAACCGAATACGTCGACGCCATCTAGTCAAACAATAACAACATCAAAGACCGTTTTTTTCTTTATTCTTTTCCTTCTTCTCCCCCTTTTTTATTATTATTAAAAGAAAGAACAGAGCAAGGAAAAAAGAGAAAGAAAAGAAAAAAGATTATCATAGGTTGGCGCCTGCGTTCTGTACCGTTACGACTGGAATGCGGCCGCAACGTGTAATTGTGTCAAACCTTTCACACAGCAAAATAAAGAGAGAGAGAGAGCTGTTCGTGACCGTTGGATTATATTCACCGTGGCTGTTTATATGTAGCGAAGGGGGGAACTGTAATACGGTCTAATTAAAGGATTTGATGAGAAAAATTCCGTAATGGATCGGAATGAAACTCTATCGTGTGGATAATGATGGTCGAGATAACCATCCACACACAGAGTCTAGACATTGTGAAATCGGAGCTATTGGGTCCTGGAATGTTGGTATTTGATTCTACTCTTTCCTTTTTTTCTGTTTGTGCTTTTACAGGGAGGGAGATAAGGGCGGGCGAGGCCCTTGAAGCCTTGTCGGTCGTCCCACCCGCGATGCGCCACCCACCGGTGCTCTTACGTCCCGCCGCCCAAACAGCCGCAACCGATCCAGCTCCACAGATATCTGGCCACCTTTACAGCAATACGAGCAGCAGCAGTCACCATGCGTCGCCATGTCCTTCGACTCTCCACTCTTCATATTCATCGGCCGGTGGCGGCGGAGGCGGCGGCGGAGGCGCTTCCTTTTCGGCAAATTCTACGTGCACCAGTACTACTAGCACCACCCACAACCCATCATCCAGTACGGATAACATTGGGTCTCTGTCTGTCAATTCGACGACGCCAACTCCTGGGCCGGCATCCGCCTTCTCCGGATCGGCCCCTTCACTCATTGGACCTCTACTACCGTCGGCCCGACGTTATGTCGCTGTCCGGCTCCTCACCGGCGAGACGCTCCAATTCGATGTCGAGGTACGTTCCCTCCTCTTTCTTCGTCTTCGTTTGATGATAACAGCGCACACACTGAATTTGAAAGCTTCCGGTGGATGCGGGTCGTTGAGGGCCATCGACCCAAGAACCATCCCGAAGGTAGCACACACGACATTGACGGATGAGAAGCGGATCATGTTGGTTGAATGAACCACGATCCTAACCCAATCCTTTTACGGTCTCGTTTCTCTCCCCTCCCTTCTCGTGTGTGATGTTCATTTTCATTCATCGCTATCAAGTCAATTCGATTCGCTTATACACAATCTTAACCATTTTGTTGGATGACAGGTGAAAAGCAAAGGAAAGGAGCTCTACGCCGCCGTCGCCCGGCACATGTCTTCCCTGGGCATGAAAAGCACCGACATCTTTGGCCTAGCTATTCAAATCGGTAAGATATACATTTATATATATATATATGTGGGTTTTTCTTTCTATTTTTCTCTCTCTCTCTCTCTCTCTCTCTGAAACATTTTTATACGCATCCCGCTTCTTTTTTTTTCCTTTTCACGGAACCTTCAGAATTCGGTTGTCCTTGGACAACGACGAATCGAAGGTTGCCGTGACCATATGTTGTGCTGGAAAAACGGTTGTAAAATAGTAGAACCACTTTGGCTCCTTAGACCTCGAATAAAATAAAAAGGAGAAAGAAAAAAAAAATAAATAAGGAAGAAGTAGAAAAATTGAATGCCAAAAAAAAAAGTAAATTCCGATCCTTTTGCGGTCTCTAATGGAGATGACGCCATTCCTTCGTCATCGCCATTTTACGGCCATCAGTCATGATAGAAAAAAAATCAGTAGATCGTCGAATGATTCTCGAGAGAGTCTGGGGATTTTCTCCATCGGAGAGTAAAGAAAGGGGGGAAAAAACGAAAACATGAAATTGTTTGAGAGATAATTTTGATGAATGTCTGGTTACATCTCGTTGAATGGATGCCCGTCATTCCTTCCGGCTGGTCATCATGACGGATCGGTGGGAGGAATAGGTGTGCTATTTAAGCTTGCAAATGATGCTCCATCGATTGGGAGAAGAAACTGGGGTCGTTCACGAGTTCTCTTTTATCATCCCCTGGCATCTTCTTTCTTTCTTCTACCTCCTCTTTTTCCCCCCCCCCCCGTATTCCAGGTGGCTCCAGGGGGGGGGGGGTTCTTCATCATTCTCTTCTGTCTCCTTTAAATCGAGCGTAACACGGCAGCTCCCTTTTTCTTATCTGACCACCAACATGATGGATGTTAATAATGTCAACCGTACCCCTCCATCTTTTCAAGCATTCCTGGAACAGAAGGTCGCCGAGAGACCTGGGTCAAATACCATCTGTTGCTTCTGCTGCTGCTTCTTCTTCTTGCCGTTGCTTTTTCTTGTCACATGCAATTATCAATAATGTTTTTGTTATTTTTTGTTATTTTTTTTTTCGGCAGACGGTGAATACCTGTTTGTGGATCCTGAAAACAAGCTGGGAAAGTACGCGCCCAAGGGCTGGAAATCGTCGCACGCTAGCGTAAGTTACCTAGGCAGGCAGGCAGACGGATGGAATGGATGTGGAGGATTGATGGTAGATGACGGAGGAGTGAATAGGGCATCCGAATACGGACGTGTCTCTCAATTGGGAGACACATGCTCCATTATCTTGCCTTCGTTTTTCCGTTTGTTGTTGTCCGGAGAGATAATGATGAACTCACCCAAAAAGACGGGCACCACACTAGTGCCAGCAACGAAAAGAGAGAGAGAAGACCAATGGCGTGTGTCTGTGTGTAAAACGAGTAGCAAGAGAAAGCAACCGGTCTTTTGTCTCATCATTTGTTATCTTCCCAGCCGAGAGGGTGGATGGAGGTGGTGGTAGTAGCAGGAGACAGATTTGAAAGAAAGAAAGAAAAGGCCCCCACCAAAACACTAAGGAGACTTTGATGCACCCATGGATACAAATCCGCAGGCCGGCTTCTCTCCCCCTCTGGGCATATCAAACCGCAGACATTTTCGATCGCCAAATGGAATGCAGATGCTGTTCATGAAGGGAAAAGTAGAAGAAGCCAGAAAAATCGTGAAACGCCTTGAGCGATTCATAAAAGAAAGAAAGAAACGATAGAGAGAGAGAGAGAGAAAGAAAGAAAAGACAAGCTCTGCATCCAAATTTGGGCTCCGGCATAAACGCGGATGGGGCACACACACACACACGTAACAAACTCGTGCCAAAAGTGCCAAACCCTCATTTCCAAAGCTGGATGGGCGGTTTTTTTCTCTCTCTCTCTCTCTCTCTCTCTCTTGTGTGTAGTCGTGACCATTGGGGAATGTGTGACTTTTCGAGATTTTTTTTCCCTCCCTTTTTTTCCAAAAAATGTATTTGACGCTGGCCAGTGCCCAGTTGTTTTACTCGTAAGCCACAGTGGAAAGACGAGGGGAAATAACTGTAGCGGAATGCAGTCAGGTACGTTCATCAGGTATGCATAGGGGTGATGAAACCGCCTCCGCACGCTTGGATGCATTCCCTCCCGAACTTGTTGTTGTTGACAAACGGATAACATTCCACAGTGCACGCCATCAGGGTGCGACAGGGGAGAAAAAGAACTCGAAAAGAGGAAAAAAAAAAGGAATTAAAAGAGAAGAAGAACGAGCGAGTCGAGCTTTGGGCGAGGAAAGTTGTTGCAAACGGCAATGCTGCTGGACATTTAGGAGGTGTCCGGATTTGGGTCGCCAACTCGTTAAGAAGAGGGAATTCCAGAGGAATGATGATCTACCAGGAAATAACTGTTGCTTATCACGCTTTCTTTTTCTCTTTTCTCTATCTCATCTCTCTCCAGGGTTTGAACAATGCCGGCCATCCGCTTTTGGTGCTCTATTTCCGCGTCAAATTCTACGTCGACAGCCACCTACTCATCAGGTACGTCGGGAAATGAGAAAGACCTTTATTTGGAATGGGCACCTAATCAGGAAAACATTTGTGATGGTAATGACAGGGATCGAGTGACCCGGCAGCATTATTACTATCAACTTCGCGAGAATGTGCTCCGACACGGCCAGCCGGCCACGGAGGAGAGCTTCTTCCGGCTAGCAGCCCTGGCGCTTCAGGCCGAATTGGGCGACTACGACCCTGAACGCCATCGGGCCGCTTACTTTGACACGCAACTCTATTTCCCCCAATGGGTAAGAAAAACAAAAACTAACTTTTTATACTTTGTTCAAAAGAAAAGAGAAGAAAAGAAATAGAGAGAGAGAGAGAGAGAGAGAAAAAAGATATTTGTAAAAAATGGTGTGTGTCGAAGAAAGAAATCAAGAATTCTAGTCGCATGCATCAAGGCGTCTAGAGAGCGCGCGCACGCTTTGGCCCGTCGTCTAGGCCTTGTGTGTGATGCATTATTCAGTATATGCCTCATAGTTAACTACCGGTTTCTGAATAGTTAATTGCGGCTGTCTGCTGCTGGTAGCGGAATTCAGTTTGCATATGCACAAGAACTTTCTTCCTCATTCGACTGATTGATGTAGTTCCAGAATGAGACAAGAACAGGGGCGTTGCTCTAGGCACAGCCTCGATGAATATGTGCATTTCATTTGGAACGAAACCGTGATATCTTTCTCGTCGTTCGTGTCTAGTAGTCTAGGCTAACTCGGCTCTTTTCAAACTTAATGACCATCTAGTCTAATGTCTTTGTATTTCGAAAAAAAAAATAATGGAATTCCCCGTTGTCCATAGATCCTGGAACGAGTGGGAGTGGATTATGTGGTGCAAAATATGCCTGCCATGCATCGAGATCACCGTTGTTTGTCGACCGGTTCGGCTCAGCTCCTTTACATTAAGGAGGCATCCAGCGGTCACACCCATTACGGTTTGCATCTTTACCGGTTGCGAAGTTCCAAGAAATCGGACGATCACAACCAGCTCCAACATCACCACCGATTGCGGAGTGCGGAACGAGCCGGATGTGATAGCCGCTTGTCCGACCGGGCTAGCGCCACGCTCGACCGACCCAAGCAGCACAAACTCGACGGGAAAATGGAATCGGCTCTTCCTTCTTCTTCCGCCGATGACTCCAACAGCCGGACATTGGAACGGACGTCTCACCGGCCGTGCTCGGCCAACGAGAACCCCGTCCAGCTCCACGAACAGCAGCAACCGCATACCGGAACTGTTTGGCTGGGCATTTGCGGCCGAGGCATCGACATCTACGAGGCATGTTCTCCCCTTTTTTTTATTATATGAAAAAAGCCCAAAACAACAGCCATTACTATTATTATGATTAGCTTAGATATCAAGACTCGATTTAATACTAACCGCAAGAATGTTGATGGTTACAGGAGGAGGACAGCTTCACGAAAACGGTTCGTGCTACCTTCCAGTGGCCCAACATCGGCAAACTCTGTTTCGAGGTAAAAAGAAAAACGACCAAGACGACGACAATAAGTTTTTTTTTCTCCTGAAATGTTTCATTGTCTGGGAAGTTGATGGGAAGTTAGCAGTTCCTACCTTATTCCGTGATGCTCGAGGCTTCGGGGGCTGGTAGCAACCAACCCTCCCCCCTGCAGATCAATCAGAGATGGGAAACGAGTCTCAGAATGGGGTGGTGGTGGTGGTGGAGAGAAGAGGAAGAAGAAGAAAGAGGAGAAGAAGAAGAAGTAGAAGTAGAGGGGGTTGTTGTTGTTATTGTTATTGCATTCCACACAAGGGTCTGGCGGGCTTCCCTCACGTAGCACACAAGTTCTCTTCTCCAGGCCTTGCGTGGCCTTGAAGGCAAATAAGAAACAGCAGCAGCAGCAGCAAGAACAGCAGGAGGGCTACCTCTCCTTTTACAAAGGCATCCAGCCAGCGGGGATATGTGAGAGGAGAGGGAGAAATCGTCTTTTCATCCCCCTCGGCTCCTTTTCTTTTCTACCTGGAACTGACCAAAGGAGAGAAGGAGAAGGAGATGAAGAAGAGAGGTAGAAAAGAGAAGAAGAGAGGAGAGACGAGGAGGACAAGAAGAAGTAGAAGAAGAAGAAGGAAAAAAAGGGTGAAGTCGTTAACGGGCTGCCTCGCGTGCTGCATACTAATGATATACAGGAGGAGGAATGGGTGGGTCCAGCCTATCCAGGGAGAAAGATTCTTTTTTTTCTCCAACAATATAAGAAAATGTGAAAATCCCTTCACTACGCGACACACACTGTATTATTATCAGGATTAATACTTCGATCTGGAATAATTTCCTCTTTGAGGGGAAAAGAGATTGTTCAGGTGGAAGGAGGGCGCAGGTGCAAGTTATCCCCCCCGTTGGTTTACTCTTAACTAAAAAAGTTTCGTATTTTTCTCTCATCTTCTTTGTTACAGAGGAAAAAGTTTGAAATCCGAGCTGTTGGGTGTCCCGAGAGCCGCAAGTTCACTTACTACACGAGTAGCGACGACAAGTCGAAACACTTGCTCTACCTGTGCAGAGTGACGCATCAGTTCAGCATGGCCATGCAGCCCAAATTGGCCGAACTTCGGAAACTCGAAGAAGAAGGTACACATATAATCAATCATACGCCAAATGATGGGCCCGCAAGATGATAGTCATCATCACCAATTTGTGTGTTTTTCTCATTTTCAACAGCCAATCGGCATTACCAAGAATCCATGGGCGAAGGGACGGCCGTTGAACTAGGCGGATGGTGTGATGGAGGGAGTAGTCTGGAGAGACCAGACAGGCTGAGCTTACGTGGCTACGGCTCTTTGTCCAAAGGCCGTGGCGGAGGCAGCCAAGCTCACGGCGATCAGCGCATCTCCGTCATCAGCAGCACGTCATCCAATACCACGTCGGGCATCGTGTCAGACAAGGTCCAGAGCGTCGATGAAAGCGAAGACGAACTGGACTTGGACGAACGAGCTCGACCCTCGCCCGCTGCAGCCCCGTCGCTCGAATCTCTGGCCTTGGCCCACCTTCGCGATTCGTGCGACTCCTTACCTGCCGAATTGGAACGTCGCAACGAGTCCGAGTTGAGGCCGGCAGCCCAGAATTTGGCATCCGGGAACGGACAGCAGAGCGGCAATAGCAGCAACAGTAGCAGTACGACACTACCTAGGCGTCTGGCTGGACTGGGTGCCCGTCTAGCGAGAGTAGGACGTTCCAGCAACAAGACGACGATAGCGACGACAGCATCCAGTGCCACTCTTCCGACTTCCAGCGAAATGTCACGCAACGGGAGTCTGCACAGCTCCTCATCCCAACACAGCGCCTCGACGATCCACTCTAGATCGCGTTCCAAAACGCGAGTGCCTTCCTCCTCCACCGCAAACGGTTGGCCTGGATGCGACATGACTCCATCCTCCTCGGAAATGGTCGCCTGCGCCAACAACAGCTCCGCTTCTTGGCTGAGATTGAACAGCGTCGACGTAACGGACGGCATCGCTTCGATGCGGCTCCAGTCGGCGGTGGCGGAAGAGAACCAGCGAAGAGCAGAAATGGCGGCTGGGCATTGCGGCGCGACGGGCAGCGAACAGCCCGCGTCTGGCATGGAGGAGGAAAACCAGTATTGGTATTCTTGCGACGATGACGTCAGTGAAACGGGTTCGACCAACGGCGAGAAATGCCCAGCCGGCGTCCTCTGCACCGACTGTCGAATGGGAATCGTCTGCTGTAGTGGCTCCCAATCTCAACAACACCACCGCCACCGGCACGAGGATCTTCCCGATCATCATCACCACCACCATCCGCATCATCATCATCACCTACACCACGCCAAAGGCCCTTCGGAGAGCAGCAGCCTCTGCGTCAGTGTTGATCACACGGCGCAGGACTCGACGCTCTCCGACTGCCAGAGCTATTTCCACAGTCACGTCAGCAGCGTCGATTCGTCGCTGGGTTCGGCTCCGCCTCATCCGCTCATTCCTCCTCCCGAAATGGCCAACACTCCATTAGCCGCTACCGTTTCGGCATTGAGCAACGGCGGATCGTTGCGATCCCTCCGCAGTGCCAAAGTCAGTGTGGCCGAGGATGGATCTGCCGTCGACTATTCGGTTCAGAGTGGCCCGGCAGCGGATTCTTCATCGTCCGCTTCCACGTCGTCGGCAGCCGCCGCAGCTGCGATGTGCGCCAGCCCCAAACTGGACTTTACCGTCACCAGCGCCGTGCCCAACACTGGAACTTATCCCCGACGCAGTACTGTCAGCAACACCCTGGATTCGGACAGTGATTACGTCACTCTGCCGCCGCTTTGCCCGCGGATGCAGGACAACGTCATGGGCCCGAATAGTTACGTTTTCATGGAGCCGATGCAACCCAAAAACGGCGCCCAGGTTACGGTAGCAAGCGTCAATCAACTTTCACTCCGCCATGGGGCCAACTGCAAAATGGTGGATGACGCGGCTTCGGCGACTTACTCGGCCAGCTCGTGTTCCAGTTCCCAGTTGATGGGCCTTGCGAGACCTCTATCGGCAGCCGCTTCAGCCGCGGCCGCAGCGGCTGCTGCTGCAGCCTCCGAAGCCGCCGCCCGATTCATCACCACTCGGCCGAACGTCAGCATCCTCCAAGCGCACGCCGCTTCGGCCGCTCCGGCAACTCCTCCGAGTTTCGCCACTCCGGCTCAACATCTCATCCCTCCACCACCTTACGATATCCGGCAGCATCCTCTGTACAACCAACAGCAGCAGCAACAACAACAGCAACAGAGTTACCATCCAGCTCAAATCCAGGCGCAGTTCCAATCGATGGATCCTTCGTCTTCATCGGCAGGATTGACGTGCTGTCAGTACGTTCCTCCACCGGCCGGCTATTCGTCGTGTCAGCAGACGGACGCTTTCGAACCACCTCCACCTCCTCCGCCTTACCCGATTCATCTACAGGGTCAAGTGCAAGCTCCTTTGACGACGGCCAATTTGGGCCTCCATTTGAGCCAGCAGTCCGTCTCTTCTCTGGTCTCCAAGCACAGTTTGAATAGCATGGCCAGCAGCGCCAGATCACTGGAAGCCGTTTCGGACTCTCATCGGATAGCACCGCAGTCCAACAGCCACGCAGTCTACGCCGAAGATGTTGCCAGTCTCAACGATACCAAGACGAACGGAAGCAGTAGCTTGTACGGAGTCATGACCACCGACCCCGAAGCTGCTACCACGGCGGCCGGTAACACTGGCGCCCAAGTTGCGCCCATCATCGGCAAAAACAACTACCTGGACATCCACGCTACCAACACGCTCTCCAGAAGACCTCAGCATCCTATTCCTTCCGGCGCCCAACAGTCTGCTCAAGTTGGCCAGCAACAGCAAGTCAACGGATCGGTTGCTGGAGGAGGAGCGTCGGTGCCTTACGAACAGTACCACCTGGGCATTCCACCTCCTCCCCAGTATCCTGGCAGTGGTGTCAACAGTAGCAAGCCGAGTTTTGCTACGGTGTACACGAACCAGGTGACGCAGAGCCAGATCGAGCAGTTCAAGGCACAACTCTATTCGGATGTTGACTACGTCATTTATCCGCACAAGGATCCATCTCTTAGCCAACAAGAGTACCTGGACACGAAAGAAGCCGCTTCTTTCATCTCCTCGGCCGCTAGCAGCACCTACAGCGACCAAGGCCAGCTGATGTTGATGGGCGACGGAGCTTACCTGCCTCCGCCGCCTCCCTATCGCGCTCCTTCCACCAAATCCGGCACCTCCTCCGTGTATCGTTCGTCTCCTTCACCCAATGTCCACCTTCCACCGGTGTCCAGCACGGGCGGGATAGTATTGAGCGGAACGACTCCGGCCAGCCACCCGCCTCTCCAGCATTTGGGATATGGGTACAATTCTCATCACCCAGGAGGAGCTGGAGCCAGACCGGCTTCCATCCATTATGCGTCCAATCAGAGTCTGTCGAGTGGGAACTATTCCAGTTCGTATTCGACGTCCAACTACTCGTCCAACTATTCGGCCCAAGTCCCGATGGCTTATGTTCCTTACCCGAGCAAGTACTTGTCATGCCAGTCGCTGGCCAGCAGCCACTCATCTAACCCTAGCGCTGCGTACTCGGCTAGCGGCTGCTACTCGGCCTCATCTTCGCACAGTCTGACGGGCAGTTACGAGCCGATTGGAGCGGCTATCCAGCACGCCGGAGCGGCTCTCAGATGCAAACCGATGGCTCCGCCACCTGTTCTCTCTCGGGTCCATTCAGAGGAGAACATTCTGACTTACGATCTCCCCGAAGTGACAACTCTCAGCTCGGCGATTGCCCGTCACCAGGAAGCCAGAGGCCTGTTGCCACCTCCTCCACCCTATCGCAAGCAAAGTCTCGATACGCCGTCAGCTCCAGGGTCGACGTGCTCATCTGGCGCTCCAGCCACATCATCCAACAACACGGAAGCCAACGGTTCTGCCGATGGTAAACTACTTCCTGGACAAAAGACTCCGCTGGACATTAAGACGTTGAGAGAGAAGAGCCGCAATTTGGATCTGCCTTTGATTTCCGCATTATGCAACGATACGACGCTCTTGAATCAGGCCAAGAGAGGGAAAGCAGCCATTCCAGGCCAACAACAACAACAGCTGCAGCAAACTCAGCAACCTCAACAACAACAGCAACAACAGGCCCAACAGCAGCAGCAGCAACAACAACCTTGCGTATCAAACATTCAGAGCATGCCTCTTCCTCCTACACCGATTGAAGCCGCCCAGGGTAAAACGACTGGCCAGCCACCTCCAAAACCAGGTGGACAGGCGAACGGACAGTCGCACGCTTATGTTATGCCACGCCATCCGGCTTCGGTGTCCATGAGCCAGACGGACACGGCTTGTCGTCGAACTACTCTGACTACTGCCCGTCGCAACGTTGCCGCAGTCCAGCAAGCAGCCCAGTCTCGTCCCACATCCTGGCACGTTGACGGTAACAACTGGAACGCCGGACAAGGTGATCCTGCCCTCAACGGAGAAAAGAGCAGCGCTCCTCCACCACCACTCCCTCCCCCGAATTCCAATAGTGCCATCGAGGCAAAGTTGCAACAGTTGCAGAAGGCAGCGGTGGCCATCGCTACCGGCCCGGGTTCCATCATCGCCGAAGATGGCAAAATCGCTAAAGCTTTGAATCTTCCAGCTTTCGCCAAGTCAGTCAAGAACTCTTATGTCGTCTCGCCCAGTCGGAAGCATCCAGTGTCGGGCCTTTACGCCGTCACAGAGCTGGGTAAACCTCCAAGTGGTTCCCGCAAAATAACGCCCACCGCCTTTTCTCATCCGCACAACGGTCAGAAAGTGCCGCAACACACACCGAATCCATCGTCGCTCTCCAATGGCAAAACATCCTTCAGTGTTGTGCCTTAAATCACACAAGTTTTTTTTTTATTTTATTTTCTTTTTTAGTAAAAGTAAAAGAAAATTCCATTGTTCAAACTGTGCCATGGCGTTCAGAGACGGTCGTTTGCCTCAGTGTAAAAAAAATACCCATTTTCGAATTCCGCTCAATCCTCTTTTGTTTGTTAAAGCAGTCAGTGGTTTTCGTGACTCACCAAGGGAAAATTAGTATCCGGTTCCAACTATTTTCCCCTAATCATTTTATCCCCTTATCGAGGATTTTTTTTTTGAAGAATAACTTGCAGAACTTTAAGCACACAAAATTTAAAAAAATATTGATATGCAAGATCTAAGGTGGTGACAAAGTATACAGCCATGTTCTCAGGGTTCTCCTCCTTACAAATGTTTTTGTCGCGAGAATCTTCCGCAAAGAACAAATGAGATTTAAAGAACAGTTTTCTCCCCCCGAAAATAATTGATTTAGAAAAAAAGCAATGTATTCTTCCTCGAGCTGCTGACCATTAAATTTGTAAATAGATTGTGTAATTTTCCATATATAAAGTCGACTATTTTGCGCGTTACAATTGTCTTTTTTTGAATTTCAACAAAAAATGTCGTGTCCACCTTTCTTTGCTCAAGCTGAGTGAATTTGTTTTCTTGAAATTTTGCACTTGAACTTTGTCTAATTGCAAAAGACCAATAGTGCGAGCCTTGGGTGAAAATACCGGGACCAATGTCCAATGCTCTTCTAGAACTGAAAAGAAACAATCATTTTCTGTAAACGTTGTTTACATATTATATATATATCTCTTATTTTGCTGTGCCGATCAGTATATGAAAAATGTATTATGGGATATCACTTCCATGTGGATATAGGCAAAATCTCCTATTCTGTGTAGTATAATGATGCCCCCTCCCTGATTTAAGTGTTGGATGACGGTTTTTCATACATGGCGTTCGTTTTCTAATTTTTTTTTTTTTTACATCCCCGGCACTTCGATCATGATGATGTTTCTTCGGTGACATATTGTATATTTATCCTGTGGAAAGTTTAGGATTCTAAACTTTTATTTCTGTGCTGTAAAATAAAACTTAATCAAATATGACTGAAAAAGAACCGTGTTTTCATTTCTCTATAAGACTAGGAGAAGTATTGGTTTCCATTTCACAATAAAAATGAAAGGATGCAATGATGATATTGCTAATCCGCTGGTCCGTTTAAAACAAGCTTCGCATTATGTGGCGAAAGGCTTAAATTCTCCCACGCGTGAATACCGGATCCAATATGCATTTCGTGACTCACTCACGATTTCTCAATGCGGCGCAGTTAACTCGTGCATCGCAAGGTGGCGTCCGCGTGACTTGATGTATATTCCACATTCTGGCGTTATGAGTTTATTTCTGCCGTGGTGTTGCTCGCTTCTCAGGTGGCTGGGCCGCTAGTAAGTAACGGTGCGCGCTTGTGGAATTAGTGTTGCTCTGTTCGATGATCAGAATCGTCTAAGGAAAACATCGACTTGAGTGACTACCATCATCGATTTTACCATCAACGCCATCAGGTTGGGACACATTTTATTTCCGGTGTCAAGATCGTCCGTTTCGAATGTTGAATGTAGTGTAAAACGCGGCGCGTCCCAGTCCTTATTTGGTTGTAGCGGCCACGATTCCACCATTTGAGGGGAACGTTTGGGCGTTGCTCAGAAAATTCTTTTCTCTCTGTTTTCCCTCCGCCTCCCTTAACGATTTGCTCGACGGTCGAAAGCCTCCAAAGCTATTCACGCCCTTAGTTGTCAGCCCTTATTCCTCTCGCCATGATTCATTGTCTATTCCGAGAGGGTAGGATGTTTATCTTGTTTTCTATATAGTCTTTTTGAAACCAATGCTCTATGAATGCGCAAAGACGAGCCAGGTGAATATTTTCAAACCCCAAAAGTACTTGGACTTTCACGTGTTCCAACTACCGGATGTTAGGCAACCTTATCAGTAACCAGATGTATTTCATTCTTTTTTAACCCACCCCATCGACACTTTCCAGACTTTCTAGCAACGAAGCTGCAAAAGAGGTTGTTAAACAAAGCCGCTTTTATTTTGACTTGAAGCGCCGCATGTGTATTCTGCTGTGGTGTTGGGTTGCACGCACAGCTCATACCCTCATCTGTTATTTTTCTGTCGCCCTTTAGGTTGACCCTTTTGTCTTTCAGTTTTCTAAGTGTTTCCAGCAAAAAATAGAACATTGAATTTATCTGGACACCTAAAGTTCTTCGCAGCTTCTTCAGGTAATCCTTCTTGTTTCTTTCGCAAAATCCGAGGGGTCTTAGTTTTCGAAGCTATTTTTAGTCGATGACTTCTTCAAGAGCTTCCGCCTCTGCGGTTTTTATTTTTGTCTACCACTATTCGTCTTTAATACTCTTTTCGAAACTAACTTACTGAAATATGGCGTCTGGGAGACAAGGCTGAAAGAGGCAATCTTTTGAGTTGCTTAGTTGACCCGTCACCTATGGTTTAATTCATGCAGGAATGAGGTTGAGACTTGGCAGTTGGTGCCTACTTCCCCTAGTGGCTGGGCTGGTGCTTGCCCTCAATTATGCTGCTGCACAACAGTTTCGGGGAATAAGTGCAGACCCCAACCCTTGTGTTTCCAAACTCAATTGCAGTGAATGTATTCGTACACCTACCTGTGCCTGGTGTGCCCAGCCTGTAAGTTTCTGGTTTAAAAATGTTCACATAATGGTAATACTAACTAATTGATTTGATAGGACTTTGGTACTGCTGATGGTGGCAGATTACCAAGATGTAATCAACAAAATAAATACATAGACGGCCCACTCTCTGGTCAGTGCAGACTGGAAGACATCATCAACCCTGATTCAGAATTCAGAAGAATACAGGATTTATCATTATCCAAAGCCAAAGAAGGAAGAGAAGCAATCCAGATTAAACCTCAACGTGTATCGCTTAAATTAAGAATCAGTAAGAAATTTTCAGATTAACCAAAGGCACTTGCTTTAAATGTTTCAATGATTACCATAGATGAAGCCTATGATATGCATTTGCAATATGCTCAAGCTGAGGACTACCCTGTAGATCTCTACTACTTGATGGATCTTTCCAAATCCATGGAAGACGACAAAGACAAACTCTCCGAACTGGGTAACCTCCTAGCCGAACGAATGCAGAGCATCACATCAAACTTCAGATTGGGATTTGGATCTTTTGTTGACAAAGTTGTCATGCCCTACGTCAGCACTGTTCCCGCAAAGTAAGAGGCAGTCGCAGGACATTTTATGTTTACGCTGAAAATATTTTCCCATAATTTAGTTTAGTTAAGAAAGAAAATTAGTTTTTTTGGTGAACAAAATATTCAAAGCTCCTCTCGGGTGGCCATATTCACACTATTAGGTTAGTAGAGCCGTGTGATGGCTGCAAAGCGCCTTATGGTTTCAAGAACCATATGCCTCTGAGTCTGAACTCCACCATGTTTTCAGTAAGTTGGTCACGATTTTTAGATTCCCAGATATTGTTGCCTAAAACAAATCTGGCGCAACAATATGTCTACTGGTGCACCCTGGGTTCCTCGTAGATGTGGGGTTATGAAAGGGTGTGATGCAAGTCTACTCTTCTTCCGTTAGTTGTTCATTAGTTGTTGACGGTTATACTTCTTTTCCTACCTAATCTCAGTTTTTCCCTATTTCACTTTTCTCAACATTATCCTTTACACCCTCTGTTTCTTTTGGAAAACACGATATAGTTTAATCGCGCCGTGTGGCCATTGCGCTCCACCGTACGGGTTCAAGAATGATATGCCACTCAACACAGATACTGCCAAGTTTGAGGCAAGAATCATAAAAGGATTTTACTTCAAGCTCCACGCGATGGGTTTTGAGCGTGCTTTTTTAAGTTCCATAGAAATATAAGTGTTGGCAGCTACAGATATGTTGCTTTTAAGTTACAAGCTTATCACCCTAGCTTTGTTCCATGTGCACTACTTTGTAGTCCATGAAAATTCGCGAATCGAACTCGCTTACATGCAGATGAAAGTGAGGTGAGGTTGAGATTCAGCCTACAGAAATCCTGAATTCTGTTTAAGATTAAAAGTCGTATAGCGATAGTTCTGTCGCGAGAGTAGACATAAAAAAACGGATATCAATTGAGGATTGAAAGTCAGAGTGAAAACAAGCTTCGGTACATTGGTGGAAATCAGAATTTCCATGCTGATTAAAAGCAGTGAATAATCCTACGAGATAAAATCGACGAGTCTCATTTTTTTTTTTTTTTTTTTTTTTTTTTGGTTAAATCAGTTTACATACTTTTACTTTTTTCTTTTGCATATTATAAGTTGTTTCCTATATTTATCTTTCTCCAATTACCCTTCCCACCCTCCGTTTCTTTTTTTTAAACACGTTATAGTTTATTGGCGCCGTGCGAAGGATGTGCCGCACCTTACGGGTTCATCAATGCGATGCCACTCAGCACAGATACTTTTCGGTTTGAGGCAAGGATCCGGACAGGGAAATCCCTCCCGAAAGTTTTCCCTATTGATTTTTTGAAAGAAAAAAGAAACTAAAAAATAGAACTAGATTTGAGCGTGCCTTTTTGAACTCACATAGTTTAGATATTTTGTAGTCTTTTTACAATTATTATTATGCTTGCAAGCTTAGCGCCCTAGCTTTTGTTCCAGTGTGCTATTTTGCAGTACTTCAGATTTCGCGAATCGAACTGGCGTTGACGATGCGGACGGCGGTGACCTTTGGGGTTGAGCAATCAGCTAAAAACCAGAAATTTCACTTTTTAAACCATTACTGGTCACCCCGCAAGCTTACATTTATATAACGGTGCGACGTTTCATCGCAGACACAGCTACGTACGATACAATCCAACGACCGAACAGATCTAATTTCAGCTGTTTTCTCTTTTCTCTCGCATGCCTAGTTCTAACATATTCTCTTCTAATTCATTTCTAATAACTTGCTTGCCACTTATTTAAGCTTCTTTTTCCATCTTCTGCTGGTTTTCCATCGGGTTTTAGCTTCCCTTGGTGTGCTTCCATTTCGCTTATTTCCGGTGCAATTGATAACCATTTCCCTTGACGCAAACAGAGCCAAGTGAGGAAGGCTGCCGTGTCCGGCAACTTGGATGCGCCAGAGGGAGGCTTCGATGCAATTATGCAAGCTATTGTTTGTAAGGATCGCATTGGATGGAGAGATCGCGCTCGCCGTCTCTTGGTCTTTTCAACTGACGCCAGTTTCCATTACGCCGGCGATGGCAAGGTATTATCATAATTTAACGGTTCAAAAAATCTTATTCTATAACCTGCTGTAAATTGTAGCTTGGAGGAATCGTTAAGCCAAACGACGGCCAGTGCCATTTAGACAACGGTGGTTCTTACACGCACTCGACAACTCAGGATTACCCATCTGTCTCTCAAATTAATCAAAAAGTTAAAGAGAATTCGGTCAACTTGATCTTTGCCGTCACAAAGGAGCAAATCCATATTTACGAGCAATTGGGTAAACACGTTGAAGGAGCAAGCTATGGTGTATTGTCCAACGACTCCTCCAACGTCGTCGAGCTTGTCCAAGAACAATACAACGTAAGTTTTACTCTTTTATCACTGACCCTGCTCCCTTTTTTTTAGCCCCGTGTAAACATGGCTAGTGAATAGACATCGGCTCAAACATCTATATCTTGATAACCTTAAGCAAAACAAATCTTAGTGTTCTCTCAAGTCCTTTTATTTATTATTTACTTTACTATTGTTGATTTTAGAAAATCACGTCTTCCATCGAGATGAAAGATAACGCCACTGGTGCAGTAAAAGTGACTTATTATTCTTCCTGTTTGGGTAACGGACCAATGGTACAGACCAACAAATGTGACGGTCTGAAAGTTGGTACTGTTGTCAATTTTACCGCTAGAATTGAGGTACTCTATCACTCCAACACTTTGTACAAATTTAAATTAACTTAATGATTTTCTTTGAAAAGTTGTCCGGTTGCCCTGCTGATCCAAAAGAATGGAGGCAACTTTTCCAAATCTACCCAGTAGGCATTAATGAGTCGCTAATTGTCGATCTGCAAATGCTGTGCGATTGCGATTGCGAACGGCCCGGCAACCCGGTGAGTTGTCTCCATCTATTTTGGAACTCGAACGCATCTTAACTGGTGGTAATTCTTTTTCAGGGATACATCAGTAATGCTGACCAGTGTAATGGTGGTGGAGATTTGAAATGCGGCATCTGCCACTGCGACGACTCTCACTCGGGTCGTTTCTGTGAGTGCGACTCTAACACGGCGGTTCTCGGAGATCACGAAGCTGCTTGTCGTTCTGACAATGCTACTGATATTCTGTGTAACGACAGAGGGTCGTGTGTCTGCGGCGTATGCGAATGTCACACCCGCCCTAATCCAACGGAGGTAAAGATTTTATTTTTGTTTCAATATCATTAGTTAAATAAATGATGACAACGCCTTGTTTACTGTTTTGTAGGTTATTACTGGCCAGTTTTGCGAATGTGACAACTTTTCGTGTGATTACTACAATGGACTACCTTGCGCTGGAACAGATCATGGAACATGTGAATGTGGAAAGTGCGTTTGCAAACCAGGCTGGAAGGGTTCTGACTGTTCTTGCAGAGACAGCACCGACACTTGCATTGCACCTCGTAAGTTTCGCAAACGTTAGGTTCACGGTGCTTGTTTGGATGTGTGTAACCCATTTTTTTAAAGGTGGAGGTGACATTTGTTCTGGTAAAGGCGATTGCGTTTGTGGCGAATGCCAGTGTTACGAAGAGGATGGCGGCCGTTATTCCGGGAAATTTTGCGAGGAATGCCCAGTAATATTACCCCTAAAGCTTAAATTGTAAGTTATTGTAAATTCGTATTCACTTTTTCTCTAGACTTGTCCAAGCAAGTGCCCTGAATACACTCCATGTATTCAATGTCAAGTCTTCGAGTCGGGTAAACTCACCAAGGAAGAGTGCGCTAACTGCTCTTTCGTGCCCGTCGAGTTAGATGTTGTCAAAGGTAGAAATCAGCTCATGTTTACAGCATTGGAATATACTAACTGGTCTTTAAATTCTTTTCTACTTTTTACAGAGGAATTTCCATCAGATCGACAATGTTGGTTTTATGATGACGATGACTGTCGAGTCACTTTTGTGTACGGATATGACGATGAAGGAGAGTTTGTTGTGAGAGTTCAAAAGACCAAAGAATGCCCTCCAGTTCTCAACATTCTCGGAATTATTCTTGGCGTTATCGGAGCCGTTGTAGCAATTGGTTTTGCTTTATTGCTCCTTTGGAAGCTTTTCACCATTATTCATGACCGAAGAGAGTTTGCCCGTTTCGAAAAGGAGAGACAGATGGCGAAGTGGGATACGGTAGGAAAATAATTCGTATTATATTTCGATGAATACCTAGACTAATATTTTTTCTATATTAGGGAGAAAATCCTATTTATAAACAAGCTACATCAACTTTCAAAAATCCAACATATGGTGGCAAACAGTAAATGGTGTGTTCATTATCTAAATTTTACTTATAACGAGTGTCTAATTCGTCACGATGACCATATTTCGAATGGTTAATTTTTTAACTATCATGGACAAAAGTCGTAACTACTGGATTCAATCATTTCCAAAAGCTTTGCATAACAAATGTACGTTGGTTGGGTTTGTAGTTTAATATCTCATGCGTGTTAAGTGCCAAAACTACAAATCATCAAGCATCTTTTCTGTTTACAACCCCTTGAAACTCATCATATGGATCAGACAAGTCATTTTGTCAACTCTTTCATGTTACTGTACAATTTCTACCATTTCTGCCGCTAACCTTGCGATTCATTTAGATAAAATATGCCTTTAGCACGTGCAAGTTGTTGCTACCATGTTTTTTCTGTAGCGAGCCGTCCTTTTTTTTTTGGCACGAAGACCGGCCTTACTCTTTTCTTTTGCAGTAAATGGAATGAAACCCGTCGAGCCACAACAAAATATTTCGCACAAGCCTTGTAATTTGATCATGAAATAAAATTAAATCGCCATCTCGCATTTCTTTTTTATTATCGGGTACCTATTCTACGGAAAATGTCACGCCGAGTTTGCTACTTCTTTCTATATCTTTTTATTACACATCCTTCAAAACACAAAACAAAGTCTTTATTCACCAATGTATTTGGGCAGTCTCTTTTCTTTGAAGGCTAGCAATCCTTCCAAGCGGTCTTTCGTGGGGATGACTTGAGCATAGCACGTTTCTTCAAACGCTAATCCAGTAGCTAGATCTACTTCTGATCCATAGTTGATTGCCAGTTTTGCCATACGTACTGCTACAGGTCCATTCGCTGCGATCTCTTCAGCCAATTCAACTGCGCGATTAAATGCAGCGTCTCCATCTTTATTTTGGTCCACGACGTGATTCACTAATCCAATTTCATGGGCCCGTTTTCCATCTAAGACACGGCCCGTGAATATGAGTTCTTTGGCCATTGGAACACCAATAAGACGTGGTAATCTTTGACTTCCTCCAGCTCCAGGTAAAATTCCCAGTTTGGCTTCAACTAATCCCATCTTTGCAGACGAAGATGCAATTCTCAGATCACAAGCTAGGGCAATCTCCAAACCTCCCCCCATGGCAGCTCCATCCAGTGCTGCAATGACTGGAGCAGGTAAATTGTTTAGACCAGAAACCATGGCCCGTAATTTACTAACAAAAGGCCCAACATCTGAGGGAGACATCTTTGCTCGTTCTTTAAGGTCTGCTCCAGCACAGAAAATTCCAGGAACCATACTTCGCACAACAACAGCTCTAACAGTTTTGTCATGCTTTAAAGATTCCAAAGCTTCTGTGACCAATTGTAGGAAGCGGGCACTAATAGCATTTTTCGCTTGTGGACGGTTAAAAGCAATGATTGCTATTCCAGACTTGTCCCCGTCACATCGATGCAGCAGGACTTCATCTTTCAACAAATGATGACTACCTTGGCTGGTTGACGAAACGTGGCATGCACGGTGACCAATAAATGCCGATCGAAAAATTAAACTGTGACTTGTGAACTTAGAAATATTCTTTGAAAACATGATCGAATTCTTCCGAATATTGATAGTTTCTAGGAGCTCTGTCTACAGCCTCAAAGATCGTCTGCTTCGTTCCAGTCTTGCCGATGTAAACAAAACCCCTTTATTAAAACTGTCAACATTGGACGGACGATGGACGAAACTCAAATCAGTACCGACAGCACTCTGCCGACAGTACGAGCATCAAATCACACCGTGAAAAATCCGTGAAACTTGTCGCCATTCTGCCACGCCGAAACACTTGGAAAGTTGGAATGAGATCCGCCATGGCATCGGCTGAGAGAGATCAGAGATTTTTTTGTTTCTTATTAAGGTTTGATAAATTCGAAATTAGTAAAAAGAGTTAGCCACGTGCTGAAGAGTTCTAAGACGAAATCGGTACGAGCAACATCCCTTCACCATCTCGTTCGCCTTCAATTGTATTTGTCGAAACATGACACCGAAACATGGACAGATGGAAATGAGACCCGTTATGAGACGTTATTCAGGTTTTTATGCTCCTTGTTTTACTTTGTAAATTTGAAGAGAGTAAAAGCTTTTGAGTAGAGAGACGAGTAGAGAGACTATTGTTATGTATTGGGTATTATTCATTTGTGGTATTTCATACAAAGTTTATTACTATTAGCTGGTTCCTTCTTCTCCATTTTCTAATCTTAGTTGTCAATATTGTCTCATTGTCAACAACAGAAATGGGATTTCCAGCCGCTGCATGCAAAATTGCTGCAACCCTCACACAAAGAGATTTGGAGGTTGCTTTCAAGATGGATCATGGAGCACATGGATGATCCCGATTTTGCTCCACATGCCACTACCAACTGCTGTATCTGGTAAATCTATTCTGTTCAATTGTGATGAGTTTCTTTTGACAACCTTCTTCTATTTCCTAGGAAATTTCAAGTTGAATGAAGATGGTATCCAGTTGATGAGACTCGGTCACTCACAATGCATCGAAGCTTCCTAAAAATATGGACAACTTGAAGAGAGCAGCTGACTAGACATTATCACACCACAACAAGAAAGTTCAACAAGCAAACAAAACAACAGTGGTGACTTGGTTACTTTGTGTTAGCTGAAACAGCTGCCATGAACATACCAGATACTGTTGAGCCGACATTTGCAAATGGTCATCCTGGTATGAAAAATATTATACAGTCATTATGTTTGCCACATTTAAAGAGACCAACACTGGGTGGAAATTCTAATTTGGTCCATTCGGGATCAGGAAAATCGTTAGTACCTTTCTTTGGATCGGCTTACACGGGTCTGGCTAATTTTGGGAATTCTTGCTACCCTAAAAACGTCATTCAAGTTCTAACCAATTTGCCTGCATTTCTGCAAAGCTGACTGGATACACTTACACTTTCAGCTGCTAAAATTCCCTCTGGCTGAAGATTGAACTCCTTTTAAGTAGGATGTTGCCGTTGAAATCCCTCAAGTTCTAGATCTAGCCCTTATGAAAGGCAGCAGACAGGCAAACGTTAATGGGTGACAAAGTATCTGGTAAGTTTTTATAATTTTGCTTATTCCCGAGTGGCAAAATGCATTTATTATGATCTATTTATAGCTCCCCTCGCCGAACCTGCTGTGGATATGGGGATATATATTCGAACTCGAAACTTTGAGCAGCCGCGTGCAAATGTGCTGCATCCTTCACACACGGTTTGAATACTTCGGAAGGTCGGTCCCCATATCGGATAATGGAGCAAATGGACGCTCCAGACTTACTTGGTTGGGTAAAATGGTTCGGTCGTTCTGTAATGGGGTATCATATAGATATATGTGCTTAATATAACAACCGTGGGAGATTGAAAATTTGTGTACTTATTTTATGCGTCTGAAAATAAACAATAAACTTGAACAGTATATAACCCATCGTGGTAATCATTGAACTTTTCTGTTAAATCAATATACATAGAATTTTGCAATTTGTGTCTTTCTTATTACTTTCTGAACGATCAGAGGAGACACATCTCTAGAAGAGATAATATCGTTATTCATCATTTCGTTCGGAGCCACTCGTCGCTCGGTACTGCCCGTACCGCCCAACGAGTGGCATGGCTAAGAGAAGCCGGAAAGAGAGAAGAGTGATGGTTGGGGCCAGTTATTCAGGGATGCGATTGAACCTAGTCGGGCGCTTGGCTGTATTCACCCTTTCGAGACAGAGCCCATCCCTACCTCCTGCATTGCGGGTATCAGGACCGGAATTGGAAGGATAAAAGGTTACAGGGGGAATCTACACTTAGCAGCAACACCTGAGTGTAGTGCAGGTTTGCGACTCCTGAAACATTAAAAGCCAAATGTTAGTTGATCAATAATTAAAACAAGTTGCAAGTTGCAAGTTTCAACGTACCTAGTCATATCGCTCCCCAAAAAAATGGTTCTTCAGTAAAGTCTTCATCAGCTTGGCATCAGCAATCACCTGGAAAAATATATAAAAACGTGTAAATCACGGAATGAAGTAGATGGAGCACATTTTCGGAGACCGGATGTAGACCGGAAGTAAGAAATACTGCTTCTATCACAAAACAAAGTATATATTCGGATTCAGCGCACTTTTCTGAGCAAGAATAATATGTTATTATTGAAATCTGAGAGATTGACCAAATCGCAAATTTAAGAAGTCTATAGACTTCAAAAATTCTCGATTTTCGACATGTTCCAAAATTTGATTAAATCACGATAATCTAGCTCAGAATTTGACGAGGAATCCGATTCTGCCATTCATTTTGCTGTACGACGTGTTTTTCTCACTTCCGGTCCACTTCCGGTTTTTACTTTTACATGTGTTCATCGTCTAACTAAGGATTAAACTGTACTTGGCAATTTGGAGTGGTCGGAGGTTGTCCCGCTATGTGCAGTAGCTGCACATATGATGACACAAGCAGCTACGATAGCTCCACGGGGGTTCAGATTGGCGATGCTTGAAACATTGGAAGAAAAGATGTTAGTCAATCTGAATACAATATAGCTATTTCTAAATACACCCATATAGTCCGTCACTGAAGCGATAAGTTCTTAGGGGATACTACACCATGCACCTATTACACTGCACGTTTTACTGAACAAAAAATCTAATGTAAGAACTATCTAGAACACACGTTGACTAAATGAAAGAAAATATCGACACTTCATAGTCATAGGACAAATGGAACTAGTAATTTAACTAGTAATCTCTTGTCCTCCCTTATGGCAACGATAATTTTGTGATGAAGATTACACCCTGGTTGGACCAGTTATTTTCAAGGAAAGTTCTCCCCTGTAACGATAAAAAAGGATCGCAAAACTATTTTGCGCTCCTTTTTTATCGTTACCCTACTCCTAGACTAGTTTTGGCCAGTTTGAGACAGAAAAGTGGCCGAAGCAGCAGGGGGTTTCGATTTCGGCGCAAGTTTTGATGGTAAACTTTATGAAATGCCTTTACAGAAGTGGAAAACTTTTCTGTCTCAATATCAATAAAATAGATCCCCGCCCCTCTCAGAGATGATGCGCAAGTAGCCTCGCATTCCTATACCAACCAGCCAAACGATCACTTTTAATCGAAAAGAAAACCGATAGTGAATTTCGTTTCGAAACCACACGCAATTTTACATTCCGCTACGATGAATCCTTTAACAAGAAACTTCATCAAAATCAACCTCACTTTGAAATGATAGCCGGCAAGATCGGGGACGAAATATACAAGCAGAATAAAGCACACGTGTCAATATCTCGCCAGTTTCTTTTCTTCCTCGAGAATAATCATTAAGAATAGCCGCCATTTGAATAATCGCGCCTTTCGAAGGATACTCGCTCACCATAGAAGTCCAAAATTCCAAACACGGCCAAATAAGTACTGTACGTTATAGAGGTAGCGTAGTTGTTAACTTGGAAAATAAGAGGGTTGGACAGGGTGAAATTCCTCCGGAGCAAAAGTGTCCCTGTGCGGCCAAGTCATTTACTCAACTAAAGATTTTTATACCTTAACACAATTTACAAAAAACTTTGGCATACACCATTCGTCTCGTCGAGGTGCGTCGAATAGATCTGCCATTGGCGCACCCATTAACTGCGGACGAGACAATCCAGTCCAGAGATATGCGATAATACATCCCAACCCAAGACTAGAATGATTGACTAAAAATGCGTGATGACATCACACATCTGGTAAGGCGGGTCGCGCTACAAAAAAAATGTTAAACCGAAAGGTGTTACGAAAGCAAGCTCTCATCACCACAAACAATCAATTCAAATAACATCTTGGCTAGCATTCTTATTCAAGAATAGAGAATAGGATGGCTATAGGGTTTAAATGAAGGATTTCTTCTGAAACTAAACTGCCTGTAAACTTTTACTTGGTGATCCTTAAAAGCAGTAATTCCTTGGTAAGCCTATTGGCAGAAAAATGAAGTACTGTGTAGAGCCCTATAAGTTCCGACAGAGGACATATTAAAGGAAATAAGAGTTTACAAAAGAGTTTGAGTCAACACAGCAATGAAATTTTTGTTTTCAACAACTATTTGGTACTTTTTATTGTTACCTTTCTAGTGCACACTAGAAAACATGATGTGACTCGAATCACACTACCAACACTAACTGATGCTGCAGTACAGACTTACACCAGACTTACACACATAACAAACACTGTTTCTAGCTTAACGTAGGCTACGGCAAAACCCGACTCTTCAAAGTGAGATTTGTAAGTGGTCCTTTTTAAACTATAACTGACACAAAAAGGGTCTAACAATGTCTACAGTCTACTCATTGAGATGGGTAGGGCCTACCAGTATTCTCAAAACTCATTGACAGTTACTTAGTCTCTACTAACTAATACCCATATCCAATCAATCAAAGTACTTAAATTTAAGAAAGTTGAATTGAAGCAGTTACCATTCAAATTAAAATCCGTACGTCACGCACGATGCAGGCCGTGACTCCGTGAGACACAAATACGCTGTTGCGCGATTTATTAAAATTGATTACCTACACATCGACAGCCGTACTGCTATGCCGTAGTGGCGCGGTAGCGGGCGCCGGGCGGAAGCGTAGAGTAGTTGGGGGGGGGGGGGGGAGTTTTGGACAACCCACGAGATCCCGGTCACAAACGCACAATATATATATTTTTTATATTCCCCTTGTATATTTTTTATTTAACATTTTTACTGACCTATAATTTCATTATGATTAACTTTTCACGTTGAACTAATACCTATTTATTGCTACTTTTCCTTCTTCGTTCCCCACTTCAGCACTTTGTAAGCTTCTATTTTTCGCATATCACCTTCAATTCTACCAGTTTCTCAATTCTACTACTAACCTCGCGACGCAAGTCCCTTCACACAATTCGAGATTGCCTGACGTTCCGTCCCCAAGCGTTCCGGCCCCAAAATTAAAAAAAAAATTTGGGGCCGGAATGGTTCTTACGCTATCCGATATAACTCATCACGTTATTCACCTTCTTACGTGTACCGAAAGTTGACTTTCACACAAGGATGTGTCTCGGATTCTAAGATTTATTTAATGGCGTTTTCCAATGATAAAAATGGAGCGAGTCAATTTTGCTCCAAATTTGAAAAAGAGCGAGCTAGCTCCGAACCGGATTTTCGAAACTGCTCTATTTCTGAGCAGTTTCGGCCATTTTCATTGGAACAATTTCAACCACTTTTAATAGGTCGGAAATATGGCTTTTGCAGTAATATACTTCAACTTCAAAAGATCGGTTGCTCCGTCAAAATCGGCAGAGCAACATTTTCGGATCTGGAGCAGCTCCGTGGCAGATCTGTAGCAACTCCACTTCCCATTGGAACAACATGCTCTCTTCTTTTTTTACCATTGGAAAACGCCATGAATAAGAATATTTGTTTTGATTATTAATTTGTTTTGGGGGCCGGAAAAGTTGGGGCCGGAATGGTATGGCAAGAGAACCTTTCCGGCCCAAATTTATTTTTATTTTTCGGGGCCGGAACCCAATTCGATCCTGATTCGATATTCAAAACTTCGAGGGAAAATTTCTGTAATGAAGACGAAATTCTCGCTTGATGTCGTTATGTAAATAACGAACTCTGATAATGTAAATTAGATTAGTTGTGGCCAGTTACCGTACCAAGCAAGTAAAGCGTGAATTTTCCTAAGGGACTTGTTTTTAAGGAAACAATAGTAAAGCAGAATACAAGATCGACGCCAATGACACCGCCAGCGAGTCATAATAAAAATATTTTAGCTAAGAAACACGTGTGCGACACACGTGTGACATAAAACCAAACTGACCATAAGTCGCTTAGTGTTCATAAGCAAATGTAGGCTAAATTTGAAAAAGCCCAGTATCTCTGGGTCATCCGGGTGTGGTTGACCTCTGCAGGCCGTGAGATTACCAAAAAGGTAAAGTTTATGACCTATTTGAGAACACCTCACTGTCTTATTAGCAAAAATCAGGTTTACCTAATAAATCGGGAAGGATCCGAACATTTAATATCTCGTCGCTATGTCGTTCCTGTCCCCAAAAATAAAAGTAAAACTATTTAAAGATGCTGCTGAGCCAGTAAATGATTTATTTAATCAAATTATCAGATTCCCTCAAAATGAATCAAGAAAGAATCTATCGTTTCACTTCTCCAAGATCATCTATCGAATCTTCATCTATTTGAGGCCATTTTTCAGGAAGAAGGTCAAATAAATCATCTTTCACATCTCCTTGGATGACAATTTCATCATCTCCCGTCACCGATGCACCACAAGCAAACTTGGTGCCAAAGAATTTAGCTGCCGTCTTCAAATCAATATCTGTGGACGGAAAGGGAGGATTGTGTTGTGATCATTATATGTACGATAAACAACAGATTTTACCATAAGATTTAAGTCCAACAACGCAGGTCAGTCTTTTCCTTCCACGAGGGGCAACACTGAGACTGATTTTTTTTGGTCCCCCGTCCTTTTTCTTGGGTTTGGACAAACCTTTACCACCACGCTTCTGCCTCTTTTTGTCATCATCAGTTTCCTTTGGTTCATCTCCATCATTGGTCCCATCAGCTAAAAATATCAATAAAGTATACCCCATTTAGTTTTCTGTTATTTAAGAAAATGAACAAAATCACAATACCAATTCTTGCTTGTTTAGCAAATTCAGATGGCAGGTTTTTCTCAAACCACGCTTTGCATTTTTCATGCTCCGCATAAAATTCACAGTACTGAAATGTAAAAATAAAATGTTTAAGCAATGAAGGTTACATGATTGACATATTCAAGCCAATCTGTTACCTCTGTTGGTAGTCCACAGTTTCCACAGTAAAGAACTGTCAATGGATAATCAACATCCGGCTTTGGGCCAACAGGTAATCCAGATTCAGTAACATAATACTGAGGTTTGGTAGGAACACTGGGTACCTCCACCTCGCCTGTGTTCTCAGCATCTCCACCATCATTAGACATTCTGTTTTATTAAGTCAGGCAAAAAGAAATAAGCAATTATACAACAGAATAATTTAATATTTAGTATATAAAGTCATAAGTTCATGCTAATATCAGTTAATAAAGTAAAAAGGTTTATTGTTATACCTTTAAAAGTTTAATGTCACGACAAACACGACAGTCACTCAGTTACTGTCAATTGAAGACTGAAGTCGAGGTCAAGCAGACGTCAGTCGCCGGGAATCGCAAATCACATAAATAAGGCCTTTCCAGTTTCCCTGCACCAGCTATTCATACCATGTCAGGCCAAGAAAGTGAGTGTGTCGCTTGTGCGCCAGCGCCACCTGTGCATTATAAATTTATAAGGAATAAAGATGCATCAGAACCATTAGATTGATGCTGAAGTACAGTAGACCTTTTTTTATTATTCTTAAAAAAAAACACACTGAACGCAAGACTGCATAATGATCTAATGAGTCGGAAGAAGAAGCTGGAATTGTTGGAAAGCCTAAAGTCACATGGTGAAGACGGAGACATTTTGTGATTTACAGCCCAGTCAGTAACAAGTGACCAGGAAATAAATGGCAATTTTATCAAATTAAGAGAATTCCATGTTCAAATTGATTAATTAAACTGAACGTTTCATCTGAATTGAAATGAAACGGCAGAGGAGTGAAGCGAATGAAGATCGGGAATCGAGTCCCACAGGAGTTATAGTAGAAATACAATCACTGACCGCCAGAGACGGCCGTCGAGACTGGGCCGCTCTGGGGCCGCTCGATGCTGCCACGTCAGCCCGATCGGCAATCGAGTGCAGATGGTCCCGGATTTCATCGCGGGTACTGCGCCATCAGAGGGGCGGGTACGCGGCCAGTATCACGCACGAATTGCTGGACACCAAAGAGCCTTCTAACGTCAGTTCCTTGCTCCTTTTGCGTCATCTTATCGAAGTGGACGATGACAATAGTTCCAGAGATAGGCACACAGAAGCGCTGACGAAGATGACGCGGCTCTTCACAGCGATCTCTCCACCAATTGATTGCCCGTCCACGGCAGCGGGCGAAACTGCAGAATCCGGCTGCTTGATCATTAAATTTACAGAAACAAATCAATGCAACTCCTCGCTGAATATATATTCAAAAGTATTTGTGTGACATTTTTCGAGGACAAGGGATAGCTTTGCTCCAGTCTACCTTCCGCTAAGCCCTTATATCCCCGGCCTTGGACGGGTTAATGGCCCAAAGCGGCTCAAAGTAAATGTATAAAAAACAAAACAACTCATACACGTCGAACCAACGATGGCTGTTGTTTTATTGCGTACTACTGCGCTTACGCTGTGTTGGCCTATTAGCCTAACTTTTGCGTCTAGTTAAATATTCTGCAATTTTATGGCTCTATTCAGAAATGTTGCGAAAATCATTTCAAACACATTGCGGAAGTGTTCGGTACTCTCCTAAGGACAAGTTAGGCCAAGGTGCTTTTGCAAGTGTTTTTGCTGGATCCTACAAAGGAGAAAAAGCTGCAGTTAAAATAATCCCTATCTCTAAGATACCCATGTGTAAACATGAAGTGGCTCTGCAAACAAAGTTGGAACACGAAAACGTATTAAAACTTTTAGCGGTGATAGACGAAGGGGATGAAGCAACTGGCTTTAGGTAACCATTTAAATAGTGAAATCAATAGCTATTTCTGCTGAAATATTTCTGTACGATATGATTGTAACTAACTGCATGAACAGGTTTATTGTGCTGAAGCTTTGTGCCGGTACACTCGAGCATTTCGTCAAGGGAAAATATAAGGGGCCGATGCCATCAGACGTACAAGTCTTGTACCAAATCGCTTGCGGTGTAAACTACATCCATTCCATGAATTTAATCCATCGCGATATTAAACCGGAGAACATCCTCATTTCCTGTACCACACCAGTAGTCATGAAAGTCTCTGATTTTGGTTTAAGTAAGAACACAAGCAATCTGGGGACATACTCACTCAGTGGAATAAAAGGCACTCCGGTCTGGATGGCCCCAGAATTCTTGCAGCTTGTCAACTCTGCTGAAATTGCGATTTCACGAGGTTCAGTCAAAAGCGACATCTTCTCGACCGGTTGCATCTTTTTTTACTTTATCAAACGAGGAATCCACCCTTTTGGAGAAGGTGTGTGTATATTGGCAAATATTCTGTCAAACAATCCTGTCAATATTAAACGTGAGTACACTAACAATACTTATAAATGTAAATTATTTGGCGTGTCATCAGCGAATATAACTAATATTTTAGCTTTACGGAATATCTAGAAGTATACCGTTTTACTGCAAGGTTATTAAATAACTAAATAAAGTGGAATAGGTCATAGAAAATAATCCGAAATAATTATTTGATCGTCGCTTTTGCGCTTCAATTGTTTAAGTAAATAAACAAATAAAGTGATTTTTCCTTTCGTTATAGAACTCCCAATGAAACACTTTGCATACGACTTTATTGAAAATATGATCAAAAAGGTGGGAGAAAGAATCGCCCTGGCAGACGTCATCGAAAAACTTGCGGAACAGCAATTAACAACCACTAAACGTAATATATCAGTTTCAATAACCTATCAGCTTATTAGTCTAGACTGCTACTTTATTAGGTGTGTCTAAAATCTAAATGTTCGTATCACTGCAGATACATTCAAGGCAATTACGAGAAAGCTCTCGAAAATATCTGAAGATTGTTGTAGTCGTTTCCACCCGACGGACTCGGTTCTTGCCTGTGGTTCGAAGTCATCATCAATTACCGCAACAGTGACCATATTGAAAGCAGCGAATGGATCTATCCCGATTTCCAGTTGGAAGATCGAACTGGAACTCGAAGTCGAAACCACAGAAAAGATTGTAACAATGGAATGGAACGTAAGTCTTTGATAGCCTTGGTGCAAGTCAAAGACGATTCGAAACGAGGGAGATTTCAAAATTTTTTAGAGTGAACTTTCGTTTTGTACACAAGTTTTTATCTGTAACGAAATAAGGTGAATGGGACGCAATTGGCTGCCGGATTTGATGAGGGTACCATCAACATTTGGTCTTATCCAAGCGGACACGTCCTCGTTCGAAGGACGAAACGTTCTCGTTGGGTCGATGTAATCGCCTGGAACCCATTCAGACAAGACATATTGGCAACTTTTTATTTGGTAAGAATTGTTCTGACGGTGTAAATCTGGGACTCTCCCAGCCCACCTGTACAGAGAATTAAATGGCCACCATTCCTTTTTCTTCTTTTGCACGTTTGGCGCTAATAAGCCTCGAGGCTAAGCGTCAATCGTTCCGTTTCACGACAGCCGGCCGCATCTCCTTTTACAGTCTGTGCAGTTATTAAAGGGCCTCAAGTTCTCGCACCCTTTCTCTATTGATTGCTCCACCAATAACTATCGACCAGACTCCATCATCGTTTCATTTAATCTTATCTTTTTCAGGAAAGGAAGATATTGTCGTTTTGGAATACACAAGAAAACGGAGACGACACAGAGGCTAATCACTTTGTCACAATAAAACGGGATGTAAATATTTGGAGAGTCGCGTGGATCTCTGCAAATCAGATCGCTCTCGCTTTGGACGATGGTCGGATTGAGATATGTCAGATCGACGACAAAGGAGGATTATCTAATAGCCGATTCCTCCAACACACGGAAAGCGCAAAGGTGGGCAACAAACGACATAAACTATAATACAACACCTACATTTTGTTATTTGGTGAAGGATTGGATACGTGGCCTGTTGTGGGACGAAACGACGGGATATTTGGCTGCTTGTTCCTTAGACGGATGGATCAAGGTGATTTGACTCACCCAAATTTGGTTTATTGCCATTGTTTGCAAGAGGATATAAATTCTATATTAACTTTTCTCGGCCTATTTCATCTACCAGATTTGGTCGATGGAAAATAACCAGCCCGTCCACAGCTCAAAGGTTGATTCCCGTTGTCACAGCCTTGCTTGCCGTCTATACAGGAAACCGGACAGCTACGGGGATATTGTCGACGTCGCAAAAAAATCGAAAGAAAACTTGCAAATCGCTTGGTAACTTGAGACGTGCTTATCCTAACTTCAGTAAGGAAGGCGAGGTAGGGGGCTAAGAAAATGGAAAATTGTTAGGTTTAAATGAAAAGGTAAATCGTCTCAGTGGTCTTTTCTCCCGATTGAGTGTTTATTGACTAACGGTGGAGTGATTTGTGTAGCCTAATTATTTATTAGTAAGGAGGATGCATTTACCTTTATTTGGATGTAAGGGCAGTGGGGTAAAGATGTATATGCAACAGGCCAACAGGCAACAGCGAACAGAACAGCGTAGTAGCAGACGCCATATCTACTTTTCATAATTAGGGGATAAGATTAGTTGGACTAAACAGCAATTCTTAGACAGAAAATATTTTGTTCCTATCAATAATGCACTGACTTTCATTTCTCATGTCTTTCTCATTCAGCGGATTAGAAGACGGGACGATTCTCATCTGGAATCCATTAATGGACGAGACAGATAAGGATCTCATTTTTATTCGTAACCAACAAATTTCAAATCGGAAGTCCAGAGTGCAGTCGCTATCGTTTTCACCTGACGGACAATTTCTCGCATCAGCGGATGGGCATCGTGATATGATCATCTGGTCGACAGAGGTAAGAATAATCAAAATGAAAAGATTTTTGCCATTCTATTGAAAAAAGTAGCGAGGTTTGTACTATTTCTTCGTCCTGTGCGTCTACCAAGGAGCGCTTGGGAACGAGGTCAATAATGCGTAATGAAGGAAACAGTGACCAATAATCCCGCACATTCAGACATTCCTCACATTTTTGCAGTTTAATTCTTACTGTTCCATTTTCCCAATCTTCGGTCGATGTATCTGGACCGGTCGGAATGTGAAATTCTCTTTTCTTTGTCTAGTACCGCTACCCCTCATTCGCAAATGCCTTCAGTCCTTTTTTACATATTTCTGTTTCAAACAGACTTGGCAGCCCGTTTTCACCTGTAATAATGTCGGCGGTAAGAAGGATTTTTCGTGGTTGTCGTCGGATTCTTCTTCCGTTCCCGTTTACAAATTAGCTGATTACTCGTGGAATGAGGTAAAGTATTGTAGAAAAGAGAACCCAAGTAAGAGATTCGACTTTGTATTTGTCATTTTAAATGCAATTACACCTGTGCTGATACTGATGTTTAATTGCAACGCACTTTTCAGATTAGTGTCGTCGAACAATCTTTCGCCGAATGATGAGACGACGATTCCCATTACATTCACGGCCGTGCGTATAGTCTTTTGCCTACATGCATGACAAACCGAAACACCTGATGCCAGTTATGCGACGACAGCCTCAACGCCGAGTCATTTTTTTCGTAACTCATACGGACAAGGGAATTATTAACTGGCATCACGAAGACGAGGCTTGCAGTTCGTATGCGTCTTTGAATAAAGGACTGACGCGAAAAAGTATGTCTAAAAAGACCGACGAAATAGTCTTTCTCCACAGTTTGAACGAATTGATAATTTATTTAAAAAATCATCTTCACCTTATATTATCCATATGTTTGTGTAAAGTTTCCTATAGCAACAACTTTGTCCATAACACAAGATTTCAACCACAATATAAGGGCAGATAAATCTATTCTTATATACTGTGGTTAATAGATAAATCCATTCTCACTGTGGTCATGTTGATTGCTTTTATGATATTTATATTAATATGAGAAAATAAAATAAATAGATATTGACATGAGTAACACAAATTGACGTTTCCATTAATAGAATTTTCATCGAACTAGTCGACTATTCAATCAATTTCCACATTTTTCAAATTTTGAAACTAAAACAAAGTGGAACTGAAACAGAGATGGCGTTGAGAAGATTTTCTGTGAATTTTTCGAAATCTGAAACCAAACCCTACTCACTAGATGGCATATGCACGCGTCCATCGGGAAACGTAAACGAACGGATGCGCGTTAACGAGCGTTAGCCATGCGGTCCACTCTACAAAAGTTCCTAGAAAAAAAAAACTAATTAAGGGCGACATTAACTGCGATGGCTGAACCATCTGGCATGGAGCCATCGCCGGTTGAATCAACAAAGGACGTAATGGAAAATGTGTTAGTCATTTAGGTTGGTGGAACCTTTCAACGAGAAAACAGGAGGCAAGTCGGGTGAGACGGCAGCCCTGATGCTGATGACATTTTCCACGAGAATATATCATTTCATAATAACGCATCGTGGCGCCGGATTTTTCTTTCACCATGTAGCAATCGTGTTACCAGAGACACGCGATTCCACAAACTTTTGGCCAAAAAGAATTTTACACGAGCTGGTGTTCCGAGGGAAATCGAAACCGCGCGCTGCACACACATCACATCACCTCGGATATGACGCAAGACGGACGGGCTGGCCGGCCGGGCAGGGTGAAAGCGTCGTTGTCGTGTTGCTACGGATTCCCGAACGTATATAGTGTTAGCTGCTCGTCAAGTATCCTCCCCTTTTCGACGTGATTTTTCAAAAGACCTTGTGACGGGCTTCTTTCTTTTTGTTAAGAGATGATTATAAAGCTTGATGTACTCTATAACATGAACGATCGAATATCTTTGACGTCTTATTTGCTGCAGACTTGACTATCTATCGACTGATTGGATTAAGTGGACGGTGTCGAAAGGTTCTCCAGTGGGCGATGACTAAGATTTAATGCAGTACGTTCTAGTAGTGGTAGTCCTAATGCTACACAGCACATACACGATGATGGCGAGAGGGAATACATAATAAAAACCACACAGCCAAACAAGCTATATACAACGTTACCGGAGCGCATGTTATCAAGGATCCCCATCGTCAGGTCACGCGATGCCCGACGTTATTCGAAACCACCCACCCTCTTCGCGTCGTCGTTGTGTTGTGAGTTGATTAGCTTTTAACATTCCCATGTGTGTGTATATGCGCACCACAGCCAGTTCCTTCGCAGCCATCAAGCAAGTCAGCTCTCTCTTTCCACTAGTTAGAGGGGGGAATGGGCTTCCGAATCAAATGTCATCATCTTCTTCTTCAAATATTTCTTTGAAAATGGGCGGCGACATTGTTCTGTTGAAACCGCAAATGAGTCACTGTCGGAGAGATCATGACGTCATCTTCCTCTTCTTCAGCTCTTCCTCTCTTCAGTTCTCCTTAGTGTTGTGTTTTTCAAGTGACGTTATTTGTAGAGATGAGGGCTAGGCTAGGCTAGACTCTGTCACGATGTTGTCTATACCCCCCGTTGAATCACGGCGCCATGTGAAATGAAAGTTTTTATTTTGACCTATCTCGCCATCGTCTTTTGTACATTTTCCTGGTTCCCATGCAAATGTTTTTTGTTTCGTTTCCTTTCGTTTCCTTCATTAGCAAAGAGCACAGATTGACTGTTCCAATCATGGCCAAATAAACGACTAGGTCGTGAGCCTTTTAACATTCTTCCCGCATCATCGACAAACACAGCACACGTCGAGATACACAAAGTCATTTGTGTATTTATTGACGATGAACAAATGCGTTTTTTTATCACTGCCTTTTATAAAGAAAACTCGAGTTCTTTTACGGATCTAAAACGTAAGCATGATAAAGTAAATAGGCTACAACATACAAAGAGGGTGGCGGTTGGGAAACCTGTTTTCTAGATTGACAAGTGGGACAGGCAGGCAGGCAGGCAGGAGATAGCGAGAGAGCAGGTATACACGCTGTGTAGGTAACTCGGTTTTGTGTGGGAAGGAAAAAGAAGAAAAAGTAAATTTTCTCCTTTTTTTATCAGAGATGGCGCATTCCACGTCCCGCCACACCTGGATAACGATCAAAGTTAAGTTATATATGTGTTTTGACATTTTCGGCTTGCTCGGCCTCCATGCTAGACGGCCGGTATATATACCGCGCGCCCGTACAGTAATACACAAGAGTCGGGGGGCAGCTGGACGGGCTTCGTTGGCGGAAACGAATATACAACTGAACCGACTCTTCGATCAAGCCAGCTAGCATTCGCTTCAAATTACAGGGTTTTGTCCGTTGCTACGCATGCAGCATAATCATCATATCACAATGGTTAAGTGGCCTAAAGATGGATGGCTCCGACGACTTGTGTTTATATACCATACAGTATATATCTCTCTATTTACTCTTAAAAGGCTCCCCTTCTCTCGTTCCTGTTGAAACGGCGGAAGAATTAGTCATTTGATCTCCAGAAGACCGGACTTGGGGCTGCTGCGACTGCTGGTGCTTTAAAACCAATAACAAGCGCTGGCGGACCCCCTCGGCAACAACAACACTCGTCTCCGATATCACCACGACCAACCACTACCACATCCATTTGGTGGCTAAAATTCTTCCCTTTATTTCTAATGCTACTACTAATCCATTCACGTGTCAAAAAGTCGGTTATTATTCCATGTTTTTTTTTTCTTCCCTAGCTAGACGCTGGGTACCCACTTGAAAGACATGTTATTTTTCTAGAGGGGAGAAAGGAAAAAAAAAGACGTTTTAGGAACTATAAAAAAAGAGAGAACCTTCTGTTACGTGTCAGATGGTTGTGGAAGAAGAAAACATTGGAGTTCAAGGTTGTATTGCTGACTGACTACTATCGTGTTCTTCTTATGTTCCATGTCAGTAAAACGAACAAGAAATAGGGAAGTCTGGGAAGAAGAAGAAAAAAAAGTTTTGAGGGTATGTATATTATTCAGAGCGAAGAAGTTTGCGTGAGGCTAATACCTTGAGCAATCGAGTTTTGTCGGATTATTCGGCTATGTTTTATGGAGGCGGCTCCGCTCGTGCGCATAAACGAAACGGCGAAAATATATATATGCGTATATTCGTATATAAAAATATAAGAGGGAACGCAAGCCGCCTATTTTTCGTCGCGCTATCTCGTTGTGCTGGGGGTTTATCACCTGAAGGGTATTTACCGGCCTCGGAGAAGATAAAACACTGCGTCGGTTGCCGCGCGCGGCAGAAGGCGATAGAGCTAGCCTCTTTATTGTTTACCTTTCCAACCAAGTCTCTCCTCCCATGAGGGGTTGGTAAAGTTTGTCATTTTACAACCGCCGCACGGCAGCATGCGGCAGCCATAGAGTTGTCAGCTAGGGAATATAAGAAGAAGATCCGGTTCACTCAAGCTCGAAGCTCGAAGGTCCATTGAACAAGCACGTCGGTCAAAGGTCCTTAGCTTCTTCCTTTGACAAAGTCTAAACTAAAACCTTCAGCACAAACACACATTGCTCTCTCTCTCTCTCTAGCTAACTCTCTCTATCCTATCTATCGCTCGATTGCTTATGGCCATGTTCGGGTGCTAGCTGACCCATGTTTGGTCTATTTTAGACTAAGCTCGTGCCAAATAACTAGAAAAATATATTAGAGAGGCAAAGAGCTAACGCCCTTGCATGTAGACCCCGGAAAAATGCTTTAAACCAAAAGAGAGGGAAAAAAAAGGGAAAAAATAACGAAATAACTAGTTTCCAGCCGCCAGTTGTTGACGGGCCGAGCTGGCGTCAGATAAGCTTACGCCTCCCACGCGCGCGAGCCTCTCGAAAATAGATGTTCTTTCTGCTTCATCGAATCTAATCCATAAATTCACTCTCCTAGTTAGATTTTCAAGTGGCTTTCAGTCTTTCACCCCCGGCCCGTAATCAGCTTTTCGGGTAGATGGTATAGTAGTCTCTGCGTAATTCTCCTCCTGCAGCACAGCACGGAAATGACCATTTCCAAATTTACGAGGCTTTCAGAAATAAACTAACGCTTCTTCAACATCTTATCCGCGCGGGAATCGCAGCACACCATCTTATCTGTTCGGAGGAGAGAAAGGAAAGAAAGAAAAAAAAAAGAATTCTTCCTGTTCAGGAAAGCAGAAGAAAGAAGAAATACTATAAAGAAGCCGATGATGAAGAAGAACGTGTATCAAAAGAGAAGACTGCCTGGGGTCGCTTGTGTTGGAAAATGTAAATTTACGACTAGACGGCTCAGACTCGATTTTCTTGGGGGCTATCCGACCGAGCGAGAGGGCTTCCACCTCAACTACACACAACTTGGCTACCTGTGTCAGTAGGCACGCAATTTGCCAGACGATCTAGATGTATAATAAATGATCTTTTCTCTCGGTGCCTCGGCCGAGTGGGCACGAAGCATACCTGGAATGTTAGACTCCATTGGCCATTGCATTCAAGCACCACTAGAGCTCCAGCTCGTAGCCCACCAGCTATATTGATTGGGTCGCGAGCGCGAGTCAAATAGAATAGTAGGCCATAGAATCGGGAGGCGGGCGTGGTCCAGCCCCGTAAAAAATAGTAGAAAACCATTTCGTATTTAGACACAAAGGAATAAAGAATATGCCCACTAAGGGGAGAGAAATAGTCATTCATTTCAATCTAGCAACGCATAGACCGTCGAACTCGAGCTCGGCTGTCGAATGGTGGTATATGGCCACAACCCAAAATATTTACGATATATCTCTGGGCGCGGCATTTTTCTCTTTCGTTGAAAATTATTTTTTATGTTATCGATTCAGATAAAAAAAAGGAACCGGTCCTCATAAGGTGGAAGAGATTCTTTTTTTTCTCTTCTTCTTTTTATCTCTTTCGGTTCAAACCGGTCGGAATAAAAATATAAATTCTTCGACTTTTCTCGCCGGAAGCTTGTTAACATTAAAAACAGATTTTTCATTTAGCCCAAAGATTCTAACTTTTGTTTATAGCTGATGGAGAATGTTATTTTTCAAATTTCAATTGGAAATGAGTCCTCTTCTTCTTCTTCACGTCCTGGGTGTTGTGTGTTGCGATTCGTTTGGGAAGAGGAGGATGGAGAGTTGGAGGGGGGGAGACTCATAACAACAACAGGTAGGTAACATCCGGTGGTATAAGCCAGCACCAAATAAGGTTCTTTTGTTTCCGGAGTGACTGTGTAGAGCTATAGCTAGCAGTAGTAAGGGCCAGTTGTTAACATAGCGGCGGCAGCGGCCATCTTTGGTAAAGAGAAAAGAAAATGTTATGTGGTCACAAAAATAGTTGAAAAAAAAAGAGTTATGGCGTCTCAAGTGGCACGAGCCCCTTACTGCTACACGTTTGAAAACGATGACGAATACAACAACTATACAACACCACCTTCATTTGAAGGAATTCTCTTTTTTTTTTGTTTTTCTTCTTATATATTTTCAATCGGGAGTGACGTCAGTGACCGGAAACGGTTGCCACATAGCGCTGGCCGCCCCCATAAGTGAGCGGCACGAACTATCTCTTTCGACACGATTTCCTACTGGCGGTGCGACGACTCTGATTCACCACTCCACTTTTTCCCGGCCCGTTTCCGGTCCGTCCTACCGTTTTGTTGCTAACTTATGCTGCGTGATTCATTTTCGTTCATTTCACGGGCGATACATCGATGGAATGAATTAATCGAGCCGAAAGTTTTTCGAGGCGGATCCGATGACGGTTAGGGTCCGTTTTTTTCAGCAATGGAATAGCCGTGTAATGATTACGACCCAGCCTCCTCGTGAGCACGCTCTCACCTGCACCACCACACACAGCTGAACAGACCATCACGCCAGTCATTAACCAAAAAGCACTTGATGTCATCTAACCCTCCCACCAACGCCACCACCACCAACAGTTGGGGGCCCCGAACGAACTCCCGAGAAACCCAGTAGCTCGGGTTGACGGCCGTCACGACCTTCTCCATAGCGATGTGCATGCACTTTGGCAATCTTGATTATTCATCGTTTTTCATAGTAGGATGTGTTTTGTTCTTCGCGTGAGTGTGTTGAAAAAGAAGCCGTAACGGACAAAAAGAATAGAGAGGAATTCTCTCAGACTTCTTCTTCTCGTCTAGCTCTCTCTCTCTCGGGAGAAAGAAATTCGACTCGGCAGGCGAACGAACCAACAGCAAAGCAGGAGCAGCAGAACACGTCAGCAAGTTAGAGTCTGCCGCTAGATGGCTACGCGTTGTTTACCCTCTGGCGGAGTTTTGTTTGAGCGCCAGCCCAACTTTTTTTTTTTTCGTTTTTCCCCTCCTCGTCGGTCCGTCAGTTTTTAGTTCCAAGCCCAGAGCCGCTAGAGGTCGGACGTGCGTGTGTGAGTGTCCGTGCTGCTAGTACAATCCACCAGCCGAATACCTTTGCACCAGACAAACAGGAGGGGGGGTGATCTTTTTTTTTGTTCATTCCATAGAACATCGCATTTCCGGATTATCAGGCTATCGCCATCTTTTTCGCGTGGAATACTCGGGTGTGTGCCAGTGTATGGTGTGTGTGCGCGATTGGGAGAACCAGTTGGGGATTATTTAGACTGGTCGACGGTTTGGTTTTCTACCTGAAAAGAAAGCCGGCGGGCGTTCATTTCCTTCCACGCGCAACAGGTAAAAAGAAGAAGAAGAAAAAAGAGTTGGTGTGTTTTTTTTTCTCTGTATGTGACCCTGTTTCTTTCGGCCGTGGAACCGAGGTTTTGGTATATTTGACGAAAAAGTATTCCGTCTTGTGTCACCGTCGTGGGAGTTTTGAGACGAATCCAAGCCAATTAGGATTGGGTGACGTCACGAAAATGGCGAAAAGTCGGTGTCGCCATCAACAGGTGTGTGGGCTGCCTCAGTGCAGAGGCTGTTTGAAAGCTCTGTGCAACGGCGATACCCACCTTCCCCTTAACGGATTGGTTGTATGCAAGTCACGCTGCTGTGGTTGAAGCTACCTGGGCGACGCCGTTTTTTTTCTCATTTCTTTTTATTTCTGGAAGAAAGAAGAGAAAGATAGAGGGAGAAGAAGAAAAAGAGAAGAGATAGAACCGTGACGGAATGGCTGTCACATACTCGAAACATTTGGGGAAATATATTGTAGATGTGAAAATGTGTTTTTCTTAGGCCTTTAAAATAAATTATCTCGTTTTTTTCTTCATTTGAAATTAGATATGAGGCCGTTATCGTCGTCTGCGACCCGACCGTCTGCTGGCGTGGATTATTGAACCATCGTGCGCCGAGTGTCGTCAGTTGTGTTACAAACATATATAAAAAAAAGTGTGGCGTTCTTTTGATTATCAACAAGGCGGGGCGAATTTTCGTGACCGTGATTATTATCGCTCGACGTGATGAAGAAAATGTGCTGTTTTTCTGTGTCGGTGGTGGCGCTGCTGCTCGTCACCAACGTTTTTGCCGGTAAGTGTCTTTTCTTTTTGTCTACTTTGGCCTGTTCTTGTTTCACCTTGGGGTCGCAAGATTTATTTCATGACCTCGTACGACCCTATCCTTACCGGGAAATGCTTTATCTTTAAATTTCCCCTCATGGGAGAGAGGGCCCGACACTTGAATAACTCTCCAAATGTGTTGGGGTGTTTGTCATAGGCCTTTGTCCCCTTTCTTTACCTTTTTCTTGGTCTGGTCTACCACCTGCTTGCCTCGAGGCTACGCCAATGGCTGGTCAAACGGAAAATTGTCCACACACGAAAAAATTCCACCTCCATCTTACCCTCCGGCTATAAATTGAATTCCAAAAATTAGGAATATCGTAGCGAATATATATAGAAATGAAGAAAAAAAGGAGAAAGAAAGAGTAGAAAATTGTGCGCCTTCGATCGCGCGGTTTTCTGGTTGGGAGAGAAAAATACATTTTCTTCAAAGATGGCCGTTATTTTTTTTCGAAAAAAATAGTTTTTTTTTTTTTTTTTTTGTGGAAACAAAAGAAGAATAGGGCGCCACAGGTAGCTCTGGCTCTCCGACCCTCTTTTTTTCGAAACAGCGCTCCGGGCGACCTCCATTCGTCTTGCTACCTTTCAGGTATTCTTTTCGGAGAGTGGGGTGACCGAGTCTCGGCTTGCTCCGCCATCTTGGCTTCACCTCCGTATGCTAATGAACTCTTTCCTTGTCGTCTGATTCAATTCTCAATTGTTTTTTCGTGATATTTTTGAACGACACACACAATGGGGGACTTTGCACAGGTGCCATTTTACTTTTACCTTTTAGTCGAGTCAGGGAAAAAGTTGGAGAAGAAGAAGGAGAAGAAGAAGAAGAACTATTCCAGCGCATCCGGCGCGTTTTTATTCTATTTGATGGGAGAGTTTGTACTCTATGTTTAGCCAACCCCTCGTCGTTCAAACATGCGGGACAAACCCTTCCGGCCATTGTTCCCCCCCTCCGAAACTCTCTAGTCGGCCAACAAGATGGCGTGTTGTGTTATTCGGAAGCGATAAGCTGTTGTGACTTTTCGGTTGCCATGACGACCTTGAGCTCTAGTAACGTCCAGTCGGCACGCAATCTTAACATTATCTGCGGGACTAACGTTCTTTTCTCCCTCAAAAATATGGATAAGACGATAGGCTTCTCGGTTCCATCATCTTTCGGGGGAAAAAGACGAAGAAAGTTGTCGGAAAGAAGAAAAATATGAGTAGTTTATTTTTCTGTGGAAAAACCGCTTGTGTATTAAAATGTGCGAGCGGTTGAAACCTGATCCTGTGGGCCAGATGGCAGTCGTCGTCGTACGGCTTTTTTTTGTGAGCTCTCTCCTTGCTTTTTAATGACTGTCGAGAGTCGAGAAAATCTTTTCCCTTACCAACCCCAAACATGATGGGGGAGTTTTGTTTGCTACGACGGCCACGAAGAACCGAGAAAACAGCAGTAGAGGGGGGTTCGCTAGCTCTATGGCCTATGCATATAGCCCCTTGTGTGTGGTGCCGGTCAACCGGTTAAAATAGACCCCGCTTGAACGGCTTCACGCCCCCTCTAAACGATCCTTACGGTGTTGACCCCATTCGTCAGGGCTCTCTATTTCGCCAGATTTCTACCTTTACGCGTATTTTTAAAAGGCTGACTAAATGGTCGTGTTGCTAGTTCCGAGTTCGTTGCTGCACGGTCTATTTCAACCGGAGATAATTTGCTTATTTCCCCCTCCAATGTAATAGGCTCGTATCCCCCATCTGTTGCGCCGCTGTAAAAATGTTTTGGCGGAAATGTAGAAACTCCATCATCATCGTCTTGTGTTTTCTCCGGTTCAATGGATGTGCTCTGAGATGGAGAGATCCGTTACTCGGTTGATCCATCATTTGGGTTGGTTGATTGAAGGCGCCTTGGTCGCTTCGTTCTCCGTCTCTTTTTGAATGGCGAAAGAAAACCGGTGTGTTGTGCTGTTCCGTTTTGGTAACGGGGGAATCTCCATAAACAACAGGAAAAGTGGTCGGTTCAACCTAACAGTCCTCTTCCCACGCCACTTTTTATAGGCCCGCAGGATACAATGCGCGCCTTCACTACGGACTTCGTGATGAACTCGCACGACATTTTCCTCTTTTAGCTATCTCCCCCCTCTTCGTTTTTTACTCCGTTTTTTACTTTCATTTGTTGCTAATGGAATCACACCTGTGTGGACAAAAGGAATTTGTATTTGATCAGGCTTTTCCCTTTTCTTCTTCTCCTATTCCCACCAAGCAACAAAACGGATGGGGTTGACTGGAGCGTAATTCCGGCGATCAACCGAGCGCATCGTTGTCCTGTGTTAAATAGGAGAAATATTTATGGTTGCCATTTTCTTCTTCCTCTTTTTCTTTGCAGATGGTTCGAGCGAGTCTCACCACATGACGGTGCGACAAGCCACCGGACGCAACAACCGCGTGACGGATACCTTTGTAACACCCAGTCAACAGGAATTGGAGCGAACAGGGTCTCCTGTAAGTTCTCTTCACTATTTTTTCATTCATGAGTCATGACCATTATTTTGGAGTGATTGTAAATTGTCTTATTCGTTATTTTCCACCCCTCGTCCATTGTGTAGCGATCTAACGCCAACAAGCGCGTCTACGTGGAAAACAAGTACAGGCCCGTTTTCTATAAATGCGGATCAGCGAGTTTAGAAGAAGGCAAACCACCCGGAACGGTCGTCTCTGAAGTTAAAGCTTACGACAATGACACCGACTCGGCTGGTGAAATCTTTTTCACTATTCTTCGTGCTGGATCTGAAAAGGAGTTTGAAGTCGATCCCGTTACTGGTGTTATCCGCAGCAGCAAAGTAAAATTAGTCTCTTGTTTTTTTCGTCATTATGTTTTTCCAGCAATAATTAATTTTGGGAACAACAAAAAAAACTCATTTTCTAGTCCTTCGATCGAGACGAACCGGCTCGTGAGAAAATTGCGTACGTCACAGTTAAGGCAACGGATAGAGGAACTCCGCCGCTGGAGGCAATTTGCACCTTTAACGTGACCATCGAAGATATCAACGACAATGCGCCCATGGTACGTGAAAACCGTTGAAACGTTACTTGTTTGCGTGTTGGTTAAATTTTTAATTGTTTTGGCTGACAGTTTGACAAATCGGCTTATGATGAATCGGTTCCGCGTGATTTGGAAATTAACAAGCTGGTCATGCGTATAGCCGCCACTGATGTGGACGCGGGCGAAAACGCCCGCATTTCATACGGATGGGATGCCGGATCCGGGCCAGATGCCGACTATTTTGACCTCGATAAATCCACTGGAGCTATTCATCTGAAAAAGAAAATCACGGTAGATTCAAATCAAGTTCCACATTGAACGAGCTCAACTTTAACTCATAAACATGTTTTCCTTGTATTTGACTTGACTCTACTGCAGCAAAACGAAGGCTACAAGTTTGCGTTGATGGCCGTAGCTCGTGACAACGGATCGGAACCGATGAGTTCTCGAGTCCGAGTCATGATTAACGTGGCTTCTTCAAAAATCAAGCCGCCATTTTTCACTGATATACCTGAACCGGTGAGTTTGCCGGAAAACTACACGTCGTACAAGACCCCGATCGCCACGCTAGCTGCCCATTCCAATATTGCCGCACCCGATCTCTACTTCGAGCTGGTCAAGGGACAAACGGAACAGACCAATAGCGATGAAACATTCCGTATCAACGAACGCGGCAATTCGGTCGATATTCACGCAGCAAAAGCGCTCGACTACGAAAAAGTCACGCAATACATCCTGACTGTCCGCGTCAAAAACGAGGCTGGCGTGGCCGCTGAAACCGTCCTTACTGTCAATGTAGAGGATGTTAACGACGAAATTCCTACTTTTATGGCCGTCGATGGCGGTAGCGTACTGGAAAATTCAGCGTCCAACACGTTCGTACTCCGAGTTCAGGCCACCGACAGAGATGCCACCTACCCCAACAACTGGTAATTTGCAATTTCTTTTGATTCATTTATCATTTAAAACTAAAATGGATTTATCGATTTACTTTAGGGTGAGGTACGAACTCCGGGATTTCATGGACAAGTTCGAAATTGACCGCAATACGGGCGATATCCGCACCAAAGTCAAGCTGGATCGTGAAGAACGTAAATCGTATCCATTGACTGTTGTGGCCTACGATGGCAAAGAATCTGCGCTCACATTGGACGGACAGCCCAATCGAAGTGCTAAGCGATTCCAGATCGAAGTTGCCGACGTCAACGATAACGCCCCGTTCTTCCCCCAATCGGAATACTTTGCCGAGATTGCCGAAAATGCCGATATCGGCGCCAAAGTCAGCGAACTCACAGCTCTGGACAACGACACCGAGTCCCAGCTGACTTATGACATCACTCAAGGCAATGATGGTATGGTCTTCTCTATTGAGGCGCAGACTGGCTTGCTCAAAGTCCAGCAGCCGCTCGATTACGAGACGACCAAGAGTTACAACTTGATTGTCGAAGTTGACGACGGCAAACAGAAGGCCAACACTAAAGTAAATATCAAGATCATCAACGTCAATGACAATAAGCCCCAATTCCGAAACAGCAATCCAGAACACATCTACGGAATAGTCGAAAACACTGTTCCGTTGGGCCCAATCGTTCGTATCAATGCCACAGATCCTGATTACGATTCGCAGACAGTTGAAGGGCCAATGAAGATAACCTACACCCTCAGTGGTTCCCATGCCGATTCATTCCAGATCAATCAGCTGGGAGAATTGTCCATCGTAAGACCTTTAGATCGTGACTTGCCATCCGGTCGTAAAGACTGGTCTGTCTTCGTCGTTGCTCAAGATGAATTAGATGGCGTCCGCTTGGAAAACACGTTGGAAGTTGTCGTTTTCTTGGACGATATCAACGACAACGCTCCCTTCCTGGACATGACCCGTGTTGTCTGGCGTGAAAATCAACCACAAGGACGGATCGTCCAGCTGAATGCCAGTGACTACGACGAACCGAAGAACGGCCCTCCCTTCACCATGAAAATGGCCGATACGGCCGAAGACGTTGTCAAAACGGCTTTCCGTATTGAGGGATCCCCAACTTCTTCCTGGTCGTTGATGGCCACGAGAACGTTTGATCGTGAAGAACGGAAGGAATATGCCGTGCCGATTGTCATTAGTGACAGCGGGCAGCCGGCTTCCTTGACCGCCACGTCGACACTGACGGTAGTGATTGGAGACGAAAACGACAACCCCATGTCTGACGGTTCCAGTTCTATCCTCGTCTACAATTATCGTAACTCGCTGCCCGATACGGAAATCGGTCGAGTCTTTGTCCAGGATGCCGATGATTGGGTAAGTCCGTTATTCTGACCACCGTGACGGCGACGGCGAGTACAGTTTTAAATCAATCTTCTTTTGCTTTGTGCTTGTAGGATTTGCCGGACAAAACATTTGCCTGGTCGTCCAACGCTATTCCGCCTCCGTATTTCACAGTCACGGCATTCGGTGGTTTCATCACGATGCGTACCCGCACGCCACCCGGCGTCTACCCACTCAAATTCCACGTACGCGACAATGTGCGTCAGGAGGAAGCTGACGCCACGGTTACCGTCACGGTCCAAGAGATTACCGAGGAGGCGGTCCGGCGTTCCGGTTCGATCCGGTTGAGCGGCGTTGACCAGGAAGAATTCATTAAAGACACACCCAGCAAGAAAGACCTGCTGCGCCAGAAGGTGGCTGAATACGTTGGCGCCCTAGAAGAGAACGTCGATGTCTTTACGGTCATGAGCAGCTCGCCTTCACGCAACCACAGCGTCGATGTCCGGTATTCCGCTCACGGTTCTCCTTATTACGACCCGGTGAAGCTCAATGGCTTGACGGCCGCCCATCAAGCCGAATTGGAGCGTTTGCTGGACGCTGAAGTTCTCATGTTTGGCATTGATGAGTGTCTGTATGAGAAGAATCCCGTCTGCTCCGAAGGTAGCTGCTCTAATCGACTGGTCATCTCAGACCAACAGCCCTACCGCGTGGCCACCAATACGTCCACTTTCGTCGGTGTCGACGCTCGAATTGTCCCGGAATGCGTCTGCTTGGCCGACGAGTACCTTTCATCCTCGTCTTGTTCGGCTACCTCGTGTCTCAATGGTGGAACATGCACTGGAGACGCTTCGCGCCCTTGTCGCTGCCCCGACGGATTCCAGGGACCGAGATGCGAAGGACTCGATGTTTCTTTCGGTGGAACTGGTTGGGCCTGGTACGATCCTCTTCCAACCTGCGCCTCCGGTTACCTGTCTCTGACTTTGATCGCCCAGACGGGCAATGGATTGATACTCTACGCCGGACCAACAGCTGTCCCTCCTGATGTCACAGTCACTGATTTCTTGGCTCTTGAGCTCCGAGAAGGTTCTCCTGTTCTCTACCTCGACCTCGGCTCTGGGACGAAACGTCTTGAATTGCCTGACCGTTCGCGTAACTTGGTGGACGGCAAAGCCCATGACCTGGAAATTAGCTGGAATCAGCGATCCGTCCAAATGAGACTGGGCCAGTGCAGTGATGGACAGCCGTACTGTTCAGCTTCCTCCGGTTTGGTTGGTTCTAATGAATACCTCAACGTCAACGGACCTCTTCAAGTGGGCGGCATCACTGCCGACCTCCAGAAACTTCGGTTAGCTCTCAATTGGGGCTCGATTCCCACCGATATTGGTTACTCCGGTTGCATTCAAAACTTGACCTTCAATGGCCTCACTTACAACCTCCACGATCCTGGTTTCTTCAAGAATGCCACACCGTCTTGTGCCGGCGTCGTCCTTCCCGTCCAGACGGGCGCGTTTGGCATTGAATTGATCATCGCCTTGATTGTCAGCCTGTTGGTTCTCATGATTCTGATTTTGGTCTTCGTGGCCTACCGAAGACGAAACCGCAAAGACAAGCCCAAAGATTTCCACGACGACATCCGTGAAAACATCATCAACTATTCTGATGAAGGTGGCGGCGAAGGAGACATGACCGGCTACGATTTGTCCGTCTTGCGGATGACGCCAGATGGTAAACCGCTCATTGGTCGCAGCGACGACTATGGCAAGTTGCTCAAGGTATGTTGCAACATCGTCTGTTCGAAGCCGAATCGTTGCTAATCTAGTTTTGTTATTATGCAGGATGAGGATTTGAGGCCGAAAAGGGCTGCTCCCGGTCAAGTGCCGGATATCAGCCAGTTCTTGGACGACAACAAAGGACGCGTTGATCGCGATCCGGATGGTTTAGCCTATGACGATTTACGACACTACGCTTATGAAGGAGACGGCAACTCCATGGGATCTCTGTCCTCGTTAGCCTCAGGTTCGTTGGAAGTTTTTCAAACATTTTATCAAGAAACTGTGATATTGACTGTTTATCTCTTTGAATACTTTTAGGAACGGACGACGGCGATTTAGATTTCGAGTGCTTGTCGGACTTTGGTCCGCGTTTTAAGAAATTGGCCGATATGTACGGCGATCATTCTAGCGAAAGCGAAGACGGAGAGGACGGACAACAAGGCGGCCAATCGGGCAGCGAGTCTTGGTGCTGAATCACACACACACACATTTAGATAAAAAGAGCTTAAAGAGGCAACTTTTCCCCCCAATTCCAGTCTCTTTTTTAAAACACAAAAAAATGAATCCAATGACAAATAGTGTTATCTCCCAACAAGAGAGGACCAAACTGCCCGGCAGTCACAAAAGCGGATGCTATGCAACATTTGTGTTTGTTTTTTTCTTAATTATTCGGTGCGTTGTACAAGACGTTGTGTGATCTCACAGCTCGTGTGTTGGCACTGTTGTTGGATTTTGTTGTTGTGAGACGGATGCAGTCGAATATTGACGCAACGTCCGTGATGACCAATTCCCCCACCCCATCGTAGGACAGTCTTTCTTGATATGACTTGTACAGAATTTCTTAATGCGCCTGGAACAAAAGAGTTTAACCAATTTTTGTGTCTCTCTTTCGAAAAAAATAAGGTTTTTTCAAGCTATACAGTAGCCTGTATCTTAATACAGCTAGTCATCTGATTGATACACCGCGCTGATTGCTGCCCCCCATTTGTAATTCAGAATGATTTCCCCCACTCGTGTCGAGCAAATGCCAATGTTTGTGTGTCGTCGCCATTTCACCTTTATTCTTTTTGATTGGAAATGTTTTTTCACTGTCTTTAACCATTGAGATCGTTTTGTTATCTTTACAAGTTTTTTTTTTCTTTTCGAACACACACAACCAGACGCCCTTAAGTGCCTTTCACCTGCACATCTTTTTCGTACTACCGCATTTTTTCCAACAACAAAAAAATCATCCACATGAAATTGTTTAGCGTTCTGCCAATTTTCTTGTATCTATTCGCGAAGCAATGCAGAAAATGAAATAAATTGTGGTGTTAAACTTTTCCATTTCGTTCGTCGACCTTCTTTATCTTGCTGGTGGTTGTGTCTGAAGTGGGTCAGGGGGGGAAAGTCACTTTCATTTATGTCGTGGGTCGAGTCGAAACAAAGACTTATTCTTGAAAAAAAAAGCAGCAAAAAGGATGAATTATTTTCGTGCGAAGCTTCCGTCGATTCAGTCGCTTTCCGCCTATTCACGTGAAATATTCCCTCTGAAAAATAGTGCAGTTTTTTCGTAGGAATTTTTTCCCCGAATTGTGTCCAGTGCGAAACGGACGTGACCGGTAAGTGAATTTTGTTTGTTGCATTCTTTAAAATAGACCTGCTGTATGCAGTGTGGTACAGTTTGCCAACAAACTTGAAAATCATCACACTTGGTGAATCCTGATCGGGCGAGCCTGAGTTAACATCAGGATTTCCCGTCGACGACCAGCAATGAGTTGTATCCGCCTCTCGGGTATTCATATAAAAGACGGGTCACAATACATATAGGTCCCCGTACATGGTTGATGCATTAGAGTTTCAGTAGCCGACAGGTGAACAACTGTTTGGCGCAAATTTAAACTGACATTTAACAAGCATTTTGTGCATTGGCGCCTTCTGTGCTGTTATTCAGCGGCCGGCCGGGGGGAAACATGAAGAGAAAGGGAGAAGTCGTGATCGTGAGTTTAGCGGTGCTGGTACTTTTTGGCAGAGTGAAAGGGACCTGGAGCCCGTTTTACCAATTGCGCGGTCGACTCATCTTCCAAGAGGAGTTTGACATTCTGAATAGATCACGATGGCAGCACATAATCACAGCGTGGAGGGGAGGTAACAACGAATTCGAATACTACACCGATCGACCTGAAAACAGGTAACGCTTTCGCTCTTTCTCAACCATTTTCTAAACAATCGGCGCTCTCATAAAGTTGAAGTGAATCTTTCTCGTCGATCAAGTTATGTTCGGGATGGTGTCTTGCACATCAGGCCCACTCTGACAGCCGATCGCTTTGGTCAGGACTTCCTATACAATGGCACGTTGGATCTGTGGCCGGAAGGGTGCAACGTCAACTACAACGGCGGATGTGTCGCGTATGTATGCGAATTTTTTTTTTCCCGAGACTTATTCAAGCGCACGCCTCTACATACGGGTTTTCTCTTTTGGAATGTTACCGTCATCCATCATCAGAACGGCCGGGGAAGACATAATCAACCCTATTCAATCTGCCCGGATGCGCACTATTAACTCTTTCAGCTTTACTTACGGCACAGTCGAGATACGCGCTAAAATGCCTCGCGGCGATTGGATTTGGCCTGGTATGGTGTCGTATTTTTTGACACGCCTAAACAAATGATTGTCACTTTCCTCCTCAACAACAAAAACAATACAGCTATGTGGATGATGCCGACTGGCAACCGTTTTGGCCCGTGGCCACGATCTGGTGAAATCGATATTGTTGAAATTCGAGCAAACGACGATTTTACCTGCCGAAATAAACAGGTCGGAAACAAACTGATGGGTTCTACTCTCCATTTTGGTAATCCCCAAAGCAATGCATAATATAATCCCGAGGATTATTTGGGATTTTGTATTGTTTTTAGGAACCGATGCGCAACATAATATCTGGCGGCCGACCCACTACGAAGCGTAGGTCTTCTTTTGATAGTTCACACCGAATTCTGACATTTAGTTTCTGTAACCTAATTAGGATTCTCGAGGAAGGGGATTTCGCATCAGACTTCCACATTTACGGGCTTCAACGCCTTCCACAATCTATACGTTTCTACATAGATGGAATTTTGATCGGTGAAATGACTCCGCCGGCCGGAGGCTTTTGGGAGGTAGGGCAACTCGACCGGGATCCAGGAGGACCGAATATCTGGGCCAACGGAACCACCATGACGCCCTTTGATTATCCAGTAAGCATTCAGACATTTTCTACTTTTTAAGAAATCTCAACAGACAAAAATAGGAGCCTTACAAAGTACAGTTCAGTTTACGTTTACAACCTCTCGAAAAGCGCACGTTTTCCGTGGGCGACGCGCCGCGCTGTCTCGAAATGCAGTCCGCTATTGAACCACTTGAAAGAGAAAGCAGAGTGAAAGGAATAGAATGAATACCGTCGAGATGGTCGGATGAATAACATTGGAATTTATTTAACTTAAAGCCGTTTTTACCCTAAATGACACCCCGTGCTACAGAAGACGAGGTGGCCGAGTGGTTAAGGCGATGGACTGCTAATCCATTGTGCTCTGCACGCGTGAGTTCGAATCTCATCCTCGTCGAGCTTTTTAAAATTCCTTTCACTACTGTAAGCTTTCCTTATTTGTATGCTCCACATGAATGATGGAAATAACTAGTTGGGATTATTTCGCAGATAGTTACATATTTTTGCATACTTCGTGGTTACGCATTTTTCTGAATAAGGAAAATTGGCAAGTCGGAAACCCCGTTAGACCGGCTTCTTTTTCATTTGGCCTTGACTCTTATTTGCCGATCTGTATAATTGTGTGTCAACATTTAACAGTCAACTCAATTTCTTTTTTTATAATTAAATTGTAGTTCCATTTCATTCTAAACGTAGCTGTGGGTGGTAATTTCTTCCCTGACGGATGCGTTAATCGAAGATTTCCGAAACCATGGTAACAGATCCGTCGCAGCAATGTTAGGTTTTTCGAAAAAATACAAGTAAACAAAATTTCAAAAAAACTAGGTCGACGAAAAAAAAGCAGCAAATGCTTCCATTTTGGGAAAAAAGACACGAATGGCTTCCGACGTGGAATTATCTTCGGCAAGGAGAAGATATCAGTAATGCTCTCCAAGTGGACTACATTCGTGTATACGACTATGATCCGACTGCCAGTGTCGATTGGTACTGGTATCAAAGGAACTTGGCCAGCAATTCCCTTCTCGAAAATGAACCTTTGAATGTGTAGCATCAAACTCGAGATGACTGGACTCCGGAGAAGAACAATTTATTTAACAAATGTTTCAGCAATTAGAAATATATGTGTTTTGATGTAAATTGTTTCACCCAAAGTTCCTTTGCTCTAGTACAAAGACTAAATGGTTATTAACTTGAACAATTAAATTTTTCCGCGCTCCTTTCCGCTGGAACAAATTATTGCCTCTTAGAATCTACCGGCAAATATTACTCCGTTAGTTTTCCCATCTTCGAGAGTGTTTCGGACCCAAAGTAGTTAAAGTTAATCGATATTTTTTTTCTGGCGAGTCCACACAGGCCCCCAAAACCCATCAGCGATTCGATCATATTCAAGTCGATTTACTGTGTTGAAGCTGGTGCTTAGAGCCAGCGAATAATTTAATTTTTGAAATGGGAAAAACAAATTTCAGAGGGGGGGGGGGGGAGAGAGAATGGTGCAATGTCCGTGAACGTTTATTTGGAATTCCGTTGGTGTTGGGTCTAAACGATGATGCGACACACTGGAGTAAAGGTGCGTGACAAATGTATGTTCAGCTAGGCTATAAGATATCCGGGTTTGTTTTTTTACGACAAAAAATGATACATTCCTCAACTGCCGACTGCTGCTTCATTTCTCCGAATGTTTGGAAATGAAGCTTATCAACGTATGTACTGTATAATTATTCTTCATCACATGGTTTGAAATTCAGACGTGGTGTGCTTGCTAAAATCATCGGAAATGTTGCAAGGTGTAGTCGCCAGAACGCATGCAGGACGCTCTCTACTAGGGCACTCGTGACGACACGGGCTATGGGCCAAGTACTGACATTTCATTTTTAAACCTGTTGCCAGTTTAAAACCGCTGTGTAAAAAGCTTAGTTCACGCAGTACGGCAGAGGGGAGAGGGCTGGCATCATTCCAGGAAATTTGCAATGCATATTTTACATCGTAAATCGATATGCTGTAACGAAGAATATGTTTGTTTGTTATTTTCCAGTTAGCAGTGAAACGTGATAGATTTCCATAAATTCATAATGTAGGGACATTGCGCATTGTGCTGTATGACATTTATCACTCGAGAATTTAACCATATGGACAATACTGTTTGGTTATTTGCCAGAAAACAAAATGCAGTCGACTCGACCAACTTTCATGTATTTTTCAAACCTCGCGTCGCCATAATTCAGAAACTGAATCTTTGTCTTTATACGGGAATAATAAATGGTTTCTCATCGAGTACGTAATCAAACGTAAAACCGATTTTTCAAAAATGGAGGGAAAATGGTAGGGAACTACACCTTCTTGATTTATTTATAGAATGGACTTGACACTGCCTCTTACTGTGATTGGGTTATAACTAGCAATAACTAGAGTGAAAGTTGGTACTCGAGTAGTTTAGGGTTCCTACTTATCCCCAATTCCATTGTCTGTCCGTAATAAACGAATTTTCTTACATAACCTTAAATGTCGACTCGTTACGAGTTCGTTAAAAGTGGAAATCAATACGGTCGTTTAGAGTACGATATCCACTCTTAAGAATATTTAAGCATTTTATGCAATTCATAATGACTGTAGGCAATTGTGTAGTTGATCAACATCGTAACGTTCAATGATATGTTGTAAGGTCTTGCCAATCAAATTTCACGGTTTTTAAAGATTCTACGTACTCGCTGCCGCGTATTTCCAAATGCAATTAATTCATGCTATTTTGCTGTGTTTTTAATTATATTATCTTGCTTGTTGGCCTTAGTTAAATGCGCTGACATTGCGATTAAATTAAAACCGGCGTCCGATAAAAGATAAACACATGAATTGGAGTTCAGACTCATTGAAAGTAGTACTAGGGTAAAAGTCTTCATATGTTACATTGTTTGCTCAAAATAAGCAACATGCTTTTAAATATCACTCCGACCCCATGCAATTCGCTCTTCAAACTTTATTACATTGGAGGAAACGGGCAGGGTGAAGTCATTTTGCGTGGCCGGCTAACATTAGCTATGACTATAAACACATCCAGCAAACGGACACGCCTGTTATCATACCTTTCACGATAGTTTATAAAAACAAACAGCCTGCCGACGCCCTACGAATATGCCATTATTATAACGCGTATCATCTGCGCAGCTGTGTGATAATTTTTAGTTTACACGTACCGCTTGGAAAGGATTCCTTTATGTATAGAAATATAGTACGGTAGCATCTGGCAAGCCATGCATAGCCTTGAAATTTTTTACTAGGAAGCTCACTTTTTTCCCGAATTCCTATTTTCCTATATATATATCTCAAATGCACACAATCTCCATCTTTTTGCCGTATTACGTACTGTTTTGTCCTTGTAGAAAGTCCTAGTAGTCCCGAGTCCCTTTCACCTGTGTACTCTTCAACGGCCATCGCACTCCCGCATTCGCCTATTTTTTGTTGTTCTGTTTTGCGAATGCGGACTAATGAAAACTTCCACGTGGTTTCTTGCTGACATTTTTCTCTGCGTCTGGACTCCTTGAAAGCGGGCTGTGGGACAGCAGAATGCGGGAAGATTTCCCACCCCCCGTAGAGTATTCGTGAAAATGTCATTGTGATAATGCGGGATACGAAGGTAAATTTTTCCTGCTGCCAAAAAGTAACATGTCAGAGATTAAAGTCTGTGAACATCTATGTGGTAATCACTTCACTTTTTGGCAGCAGCAATTTGCATACCTTTTAATAAGTGAATAAGATAAGGTAATCAGTTTACTGAAAAGAAAAATTCCCTGTTTGTCTCTCTCAGAACTCCAAATCGGAACTAACAAAACAGAGAACACACAAGCAGTGTACTTTTGTGAATAACATGGATATTTACATAATCAGGCTGGCATCTGGCAGGCTGCTTCAAAAATTGGAAAAATGTATGTCTTACTCTTATTTTCCATTGCTGAATATAACTTGCATTACCTTCCACAAAAACGACAGTTAGCGGATTATATACACAGCAGGATACATTTCTAATTCTACTTTTCTGTGTTGCAATAGAATATGGGTGTTGATAGCAATAATGCATAGTGAGATCATTAGTAAGATAATGGAGGACAAATGATGGCTGAGCCAGAATTCCTATTCTTAGTGTCCCGCATTAAAAAATTCCGTCACCTGCTTCCCACATGGTAGGGATCCTCTTGTTTGTTGAGAAATCCCCTTGTTTTCCTGTTTTTCTTTCGTGAAGGGCTCTTCGTTAAGTGGTCGAAAGGGTGGAGAGTAATTTTGTGTTGTGGGTCGAAACAAAGAACAGTTTTTCTTGTATAAGATAGCAAAAAATTGTACGGAGAGTTTCGTCTCATGTTTATCGTCCATATATATTTGTCGTCAATTCAGTAGCTTTCCGCACATCGACCGAATGTTCCCAGATTTTCGTTCGATTCTAAACCAAGTAGCGCAGGGGCGGACATAACCAGTAAGTGAATTTTCTTTTTATTCATTGGCCAAGTAGTTTAATAGTGCGGACATTAACTGCTCTATGCCTGAAAACTGTGAAATCGTGGAGTCTAGCACTTGGTGATTCCTACACTGTTATACCATAAAGATCTCTCACGTCGACTACAGAATGATTTTCCGTCATTAGTATTCACGAGAAAAGGGGTCGTTGCATTCAGTTCGTTTTTTCCCCGAAGTGAGACAACATTGACTGGGATGCAATTTGCCACATCAGTCTTTCGTTGGATATGTTGCCTACGGTTGTACAATAGGCTAATCAAACTTTTTATACCTGAGTAATAGGTTGCAGAAAATGAAGAAGGTGATTTCGATTCTAGTGCTGCTCGTGCTATTTCTTACAAAGAGAGTAAAGTGCAATGTGAGTCAGTTTTACCAATCACGCGGACGACTAATCTTTCAAGAAGAATTCAACACTTTTAATAGATCACGATGGCAACACGTTATAACTACCTGGAGAGGAGGCAATGATGAATTTGAGTATTACTCTAACCGCCCTGAAAATAGGTACTTTTTTACCGTTTTGAATCTATCAAATGGAATAAAATGTACATTTCAACCTCTGGATCTGTAAGTTATGTTCACGGTGGTGTCTTGCACATAAGGCCCACCCTCACGGCTGCTCGTTTTGGTCACGACTTCCTTTACAACGGCACACTGGATCTCTGGCCGGAAGGGTGCAACGTCAACTATAATGGCGGATGTATCGCGTATAAGCAAATTTTTCTCATTAATTCATTTGCCCGCCTCTATATACGATTCCTTTTTTTTCTCTGTTCATGTGACACAACCCGCCCTCAGGAAAGCCGGAGAAGACATCATCAATCCTATTCAATCTGCCCGAATACGAACTATCAATTCGTTTAGCTTTATTTACGGCACGGTAGAGATACGCGCTAAAATGCCTCGCGGCGATTGGATTTGGCCTGGTACTAACTACTACTTTAATTTTAATACCGGTATTTTAAATCTGTTTTCATTTTATTTCCCACACAAGCGATGTGGCTAATGCCAACCGGCAACCGTTTTGGTTCGTGGCCACGATCCGGTGAAATTGATTTAATCGAAATCCGAGCAAATGATGATTTTGTATGCAAAGGTCAGCAAGTTGGAAATAAACTTATGGGATCTACTCTTCACTTTGGTAATCCGAAATTGATGTTGCCACGCTAGAATTTTTTTAAAGAGATTAATTTTCTTTTGGGGGGATTATAGGTCCAAGTCCAAAGTATAACATTTGGCGACCAACACACTTCGAAGGGTGCGCTAGTTGATCACCTTGCTTTACTCATGTATTATGTGTAACTAGTTATGATTTATCATTACATATTAGGATTCTAGAAGAGGGCGATTTCTCATCAGATTTCCATATTTATGGTCTGCAACGTCTTCCAAATTCAATGCGTTTCTTCGTAGACGGATTTATGATTGGTGAAGTGATTCCACCGGCCGGAGGTTTCTGGGAACTAGGACAACTAGATCGAGACCCCGGTGGACCTAATATTTGGGCCAATGGTACCAAAATGACACCCTTTGACTACCCGGTAAGTAGTTTAGTCGTATTTTACATGAGATTAAAATATATAATTAAACATAATGCGCAAAAGAACCTTTTGCCTCTTGTATTAAATGATGTCATGGAGAACAGTTGTTTTAGGCTTTATTTAAACTCTTGCATATTCGCAAATTCTAGTTTCATTTTATTCTCAACGTTGCGGTCGGAGGTAACTTTTTCCCTGACGGATGCACCAATCGACCCTTTCCGAAACCTTGGTAGGCTCAGCATTTCAGTACCAGTTAACAATCAATGAGGAATTTAGGGTAAATATTAGTTTGAATTTCAAACTTTTATAGGTCCTCTAAGGATAAAAAACCAATGCTCTCATTTTGGGAAAAACGTCACCAGTGGCTTCCGACGTGGAATAATCTTCGACAAGGAGAGGACGTCAGTAATGCTCTCCAAGTGGACTACATTCGGGTCTACGATTATGACCCAACAAAATATGTGACGATTGACACTACGAACTGGTTCTGGTATCTTTGGGGTTTGGGTAGACTTCCTGCTTGATTTATGACTTTACGACCTGCAAGTGGTTGAAATATTTGCCAATCGCAACAAAATTTGCTAATTTTGTTCTCCAACAATAGGCTAACGTGAACTTCAAATCCAATCCATTCGTCTACTGTCTTAATAGCGGCTCCCTCCCCAATTTTTAAACATTCAAGTTCTTGCGTGCCATTTAGAATAAACCTTTTGTTCACATATTCGCTGGGCGAACGAATGTGAACAAATAGTGCTTTATATTGTGATTTATCTCATTAGAGCGGGTGAAAGAAAATCGTTGAATGTGATGTATAGCTACGTGCGAGGCAATACATTGTGTGCTAATAATAAAAACGCCATTTTGTTGCTTTTTTCGATCATTTGAATAGTTTAATGAACGGATAAAACGACTTTTAGTCTGCGAAGTTGTCTCTCCGCGAGTGAGTATGGAATCCTATAGTCGGCTATACTAAACCAACACGTCTAATGAATAAGACATCCGTCATGTTAATAAATTGAATATAATAATATAAGGGGCGGTCTGGTGTCATGATCTTAAGATTATGTTTAATTGACGCTTAAATGGGTTCGTTGTTCGTTAAAAAATCTAGGAATTCGTATTTGACTTTCATTAGGTCTCATAGGAACTAGGAACTATGCTTCAATTAAAACAAAACACGTGAGAGTAAGGAAAATGGGCAATCGAAGAAGCTTCTGTGCAGTGCCTCCGTCACCTGCATGGCCCCAGCGATACAGGCATGCTTTTTATTACACACTAAAATCCAACAATTTCCTGTTGATGGTGGAATTCGCTCTAGTCAACCGTTTAGAAAAAAAGGACACGCTCTTGAACTTATTAACTATTGATAAATACCACAATAGCCTCATGTTTTTATCTCTTCTGGAAGTAGAATCCCACTTTTGAATGTGTACCGTTAACGCGCGCTTCTATCGCTAGTTAAATTGAAATGAAAGCATTTAACAAATATAAATCGTGTGCACATGTATATTATAAATTGTATTGCTTTATTCCGAATTATTGTTTTGTTTTTAAGGCGATCGTTCTATATGAAACTAAGTTTCGGAAGTCGCAACGGTTGATGTGGATGACCAAATAAAGTTGTTCTTATTATTTGCTACATTTGAGGCCGAACGGGTAGCACCATTTTCTTCTCCGTTTTTAGAAGCTTTTATTGCTGGGAAAAAGCGTAGGCAGAGGAAATAAATCAATTCGAAGACGCTAATGAAGCTAAGGCCCAAACCTAAACCTAAAAGGCCGCCCGTAGCAGCTGAATGACAATTAAATTAGTTAATTTTAACTTTTTATTCTAATATGGCACATCCACCAGAAGGAATCTGTTGGATTAAATACCACTTTATAATCTTTTGAATATAGGAAATGTATCTTACAAATGAAGTCTTCCACTCCAAAGCGGATATCGGTTTTGTATCGCACTCCAGTCTTCTCTTTGTAAAAAACATGTAATACTGCCACATTTGATCTAGAAGGTGAAATAGTAATACGATCGATTGATTTTTAGAATGTAATGCACTTAATGGAGTACTTGAAGTATTCATTGCTGTCGGCGCTGGAGCTGAGATTACGTCCGGCAACGAGGCGTTTAAAGGTGCGCGTTAAATTGAATCCACGCCCGGGGAATGACGCATAAGAAATTTCCGGGTCATACCATACGTCCGTACAAGGAGGTAGACAACGACAAATGATATCTTCGTTTTGCCTTACGTCTTCTAAACATTAGAAAGCAAAAGCAAATTTATAGTGGGATATCTAATAAAACCGGATGGGGTTCAATTATAGTTATAAATAATAACGATACCGTAAACATCGGAAACACAGTTGTAGGAATCCAGGTCGCATAGTTTTGTTCCTTTATCAGCTAATAAAGTATCCGTATTGTTAATTCCTGCACTATAATACATCTTGTGAGGTAAGCAAACCTCTGAAAAAGTAGGGCCTGCAGTTGCATCGCTCTTGCATTAGTCGTGTAGCGCATTCAATAGTGCACGCCGAACGACTATAGCGTGGGAAGAATTTCAGATTTTGTTCTCCCTCCACCTGGCATTGTCGTTGATCTGGCGTGACCTCCTTTGCCACCTCTTCTGTATTAAAGCTGGCTATGCCTTTTACTCCGACAAACCTTAGAGTTTTGATTCGATAATTACAAATATTATGTTTAGATGAAATTTTTCATTATGCTTACGTCTCCGAACCGGGGCCAAGAACAAAGCCTCGATCGGCTACGTCAGGAAATTCTTCAGAAGTGTGAACCAGGACCTACATTCCGTGTTTTAGGAGGGGATTTAAAACAGTCTAAAGTATAGTTAAAATTTAAAAAATTATAATTATACTTTGAATCCGTCAAATTTTCCGTTTGTCACGCTGTAATCTTCTATGTCTGCATCTATAACCAAAGCAAGTCCCATGCGGTATCCGTTGCCACTCACGCGAAGAGTTTCGTGATCACTTTCGTGATATAAAATAGATGTTAAAATTACTCTATTCTTTGCTATGCATAATAACACCTAAGAGTACACTTACTTGGATACGATATCTAGCTCCGGATCATTGTATTTAGCGCCGTTAAAAGTGCAACAAATGCCGTCTGCCATAATCATAAGAATAATTAATTTCAAATGGTAAATGTAGTATAATTATTCCAGTCTTGATTATTTCCATACCATCTGTGGGCAAAAACGAAAAATACTCGAAACACGGCTCAGGAAGACCTAGCCAAATGCCAAGTTTTAATGTATGTATAAAATATTAATATTAAGTACATGGATATATACCTAGCCAAATGCAATCCATGATCATGTCTCGACATGAAGGTGATGCCTAATTTCAATTAATTTTAAATTTAGAGTAGTATATATTCTAACTCTTTTTAGAGAACCAAAGTACTTTTTTAAGAATGCCGAACAAGTCAGTCGATGAGATGTTCATGGAATGGTAAAATTCGCTCAAATCTTTTAATTCTTTTTCTTTTTTGATGGCTCTGTCTAGTTTTGTCATGTACCTCAAGGTCTGCTGCATTACATCGTAAGAAATGTTCTTGTACCTTTAACCCACAAAAAAAATGAAATAAGAAAGCGGCCTTAAAAACATTGATTGGATGGCGCAGCGTATACGACCTTGGCTCCTCCAGAACTTGAAGAAGTTTCGTCTTGGAAACTTTATTGACACTGCATATAGTAACCGCTGGAAATGGAATATTCTTGAGAGGATAGCGGTTGGAATCAAGCGACATGAGAACAGGAGAATCTACCCATTTATTCCACATCTGTAAACAGAAATAACCGGAAAACAGAATACCACCGAGGAACACCAACATCCACATGATTCTATATGAACAAAACCAACCAACCAATCAATCGAACAAAAAAATTTTAATGTTTCACAGAGATCTGCATGTTATTACGCATTACAATATCAATAAATAATACAATACCGCTTTAGCCAATGGCTTCCATCTTCCGTAACATATTTCAAACCATGGAGGGAAGTATTGTCACAAAAAGGTTTGAAGATTTTCCGACTATTTTGGCGCAACTTTTGGCTCTGAATGGAGAATCTTCGTAACATCTTCCACTTTTTCTTTGCGCACCGCGACACTGTTCACGGCCGACTGAAAGTGTTCACTTGACTACGTCTCAGAACACTGCAGTAGCTACCTTTCGTGTTTCGTAAAGTTGGTTTTTTTCCGGCCGGAGGCGTATATTCTTTAAACACAGTTAGGTTTATGGCTCCTCGGCCGTTTCTTTTCCTCCACGCTGTTCTGAATCTACCTGCTCCCTTGAAATCAAATTACTGGTATGGCGTCTCATTCCGCTCTTCTAAGAGCAAGCGCAGTCGACCAATGGGCTGCCCAAAGTTAAAAATATGCAAGCGGCTTTCTTGCCGGTTGTGAAGGTTAGCTATTGTTCAATATAGCAACTAAAGAAATTCATGCATCTGCCGAATCATCGTTTATGATGAATGTAATGCCTTGTAATGGAGGCTACAAGAGTTATGGGACGACTTTCAGCTGAAATAAAGCGTTGTATAATGTTCGCAGTTCGCTTCCTCTAAATTAATTGACATTGAACCAAAATTTGATTACTAAATTTTATACTAAAACTGTATGAATCCTTGATATTTCTTTGTAAGAAAATTTGTTTTAGACAACTTAAACACTTGTTAGAGAATCACATATTGCTTTTGAAATTGAGTTTCAGCCAAAGTAGGTGGGTTACATGTTACATGTAGTTACTTGTATTATTGAGTTACATGTAGTATGTTACCTAATACCATGTCCCTCAATGCGTTGGCTATATCATAAACAAGTTTTCAATTTGAAGCTTAAGCCGGCTTACGCGCTTGTATTATTTTTGCTGATGCTGGCATAGTGACATATACACCACAATAAACGACAATGATTGCACCAGAACAGTTATTCCTTTCATCTCTTAAAGTCAACGCGCGTCTCGGTGGCATAATCTAAAATCTCGGTATTCAGTTACTCATTAAGATGGGACGCTTATTGGTAGGGTAGATTCAATTTCGGTTACAGTTGTGTTTCCGGGGTTGTCATATAAATAAACGTAAGAAAAATGAAACAAAACAACTCAAATGAGACATGGCACTGCATGATAGTTAGTCGAAATTTGGTCGAAATCTGGAATGGTGATTTACATTTGATTTGGAAGTACAGCGGACCCGAAACAGCTACCGTAGCGGTTATGAACTGGTTTACCTGGATATGTTTCCATCATGTTTTCAACCACGCTAGGTAAAACTTATACTCCATAGCTATTTAAAGATATAAATAGGGAAAATATCTAAAATTTTTGCAAGGTTTTTATTTTATAGCAAAACTAGAGGGGGCACCCGGGTTTGAACCGGGGACCTCTCGATCTGCAGTCGAATGCTCTACCACTGAGCTATACCCCCATATTTGAAAACAACCTGTTTATCGTTGAAATGTAATGTAAGGTGTGTCCGCAAAACCGGTACATCCTGGCATGCAAATATATAGACAAACCTTTGAGGGGATTCGGTATTGCCACATTTGGAAGCCACATATTGGGCGAACCACATGGCGGATTATCAAGATTAAAAACTACGTCTGCACATTCCGACTTTGAACTGCTCTACATACAGCATTTTAGTGTTTTTCTCTTTTAGAAAAATACTACTGATTGTTATTCCCACCATTTAATTCACTTCATTGTTTTAGTTTTACTATACCTTTCGAGATCTTACTTGCCTATCGAAATTCACCACTGTCTGATTTCCACTGACTTGTATTACAATGAAACATTTAATAGAATACCATACAAATTCCTTGGACATATAAGAATTTCATTAAAGAACCATATTTAAAGAAAACGGAATACAATGGAGGAGACTTTTTAGCTTTTACCTCGTGAGAATGAGATGATGACTACTCGTACTATCTCGGTACGTAGGAACGCGCAATCCAGTGCAGCAATTTATCTTTTCCTTGGGTGTTATTTCTTATCAGACATGAAGTCTTCAACAAATGGACGTTGACGTGAGGAACACATTTATCAGGAATTCGATACCGATGAGAGATTGTTATTTTGAACGAGAAGATGAGACATGGAAAGCTGTTTGGAGAAAACTGGAGTCGGATCATTGGCAAAATGTTTGGTGATGATAACGCGAGGTAAGTTGTTTCGCTTGGCACGACTGGCCGGTGAGGATGAATCGATCCACTGACGGACGATATCGACTGCAGCCACCTGTGGTACCAGATGCTCATCTGGCCGAGTCGGGTGCTATACTCGCAAATATAACAACATTTGTCATTGATCGAGTCGATTCGATGTCGGCAATCCTACGACACCTATTCCATGCATACCAGTGGCATTCCATTCGAAAGGGAACGAACGAGATACAGAGAGAAGAAAAGAGTAAATATCATCAGCTGGACAAGATGCTTATTATTGACGGTGTGTTAATAATCGTTTAGTATTGTCGATGCTGAGAAATAGAATGACGGACCGGATTGTTGACATGAGGAACATGGATGTCCACAGCGCTCAATCGGTTTGGATTACTTTCAAAATCGTTGACTGTGCTGCTGGGCGAAGTGAAGCTGATTTTCGATTGATTGCTAACACTCGGCTTGTTGCTGCTGGCCGTAGTACGGGTGCTGGACGAAGTGTCAGCCGGGTGTGGTCGATTCGTGGCCCAGTGGTACATCATGTAGTAGACTTTACGCTTGCAACCAAATGCGAAGAAGATGAAGGCGCCTTGCAAAGCGTTGAAGAAGATGAACGGGTACCAAAGGACGGGCACTTTGGCCAGGGACGCAGCGAATCCAAAAATCCATCCCAGCCCCATGATTAATCCCAACTTGATGTAAAGGATGAAACGGATCTGTTGCTTGTTGTTCGTTTTGCTTTGCTGACGTGACGGCGCCGTCGAACCTGACGGAGGTTGAAGGCGTTCCGTCACTGACTTGCTTTCGCTGGCCGTTCGATAGGATTGATTCTTGTCGACAGCAAACTGAGCAGCTCTTCTCTGCTGCAGGATTGAATAGACGGTTAGGCTGAACAGGATCAAGTTCTCTAGCAACAACGCGGCAACAGGAACAACGAAAAATACGCCCAGGGCGCTCCTGTTTGCAATCCAACAAACGCCACGGCCGTACAGAGGAGCATAGTCGTCCATCCACTCAGTCAAGTCTAACATGAGACCAAAAGCTACGATAAAAGTTGGGAATCCCCACGCGTACAGGGAGTAGTACAGGAACGTGGAACGCTGACCGCGTCCGGGCATTCCACCACGTCTGGTCAACGATCCAGCAAAGGTCCGGCAAATGTCGAAGCCCATGACGTTCATCCAGAAAAAGGCGGCCAGGTAGAACCAGTGGACCAAAATGCCCATAGTCTGGCAAAGTTTGTCGTTGATTGCTTCAAAAAACACCATGCCCGTCAAGAAAAGCAGCTGGGCCATGAATAGAGCGCAAGACAGCGAGAGCAAATTCTTGCCGGGCAAATTGCGCAATTTGGGCAGGGCTATGTGGATGGCGATGTGAAGAGCAAGACAAACAACGCTGATGACCAGACAAAGATCCGAAAGATATCGCTGGGCAGGTGAGTAGTTAAAGTATGTGCCGGGTCGGTTCTCTTTTGCGCATATGGTGATGTTCTGTCCCTCATTTCGTTCATACTCCTCAGGTTGTAGGACTTGACCCGTGTTGTTCAAGACTATAGAACCGTTGTCCAGCTGAACGTAGTCCATGTTCTCAACTAAGGTCACTCGCGGACAAGATGAATTCAATCCCGTTGGCAACCAGTCTTGATTGTTCTCTGACTGATTTTTTCTTACACAAATTCCAGATTGATAGAGGAACATGGATCCACAAGAAATCGCTTGACATTGTTCACGAATATGGTCAAAGATTTCGTTGGGTTCGCATTTGTTCTCTTCTTGCCCTCCTCCTCCACTTCCTCCGCCAAAATTTAAGTCTAGCAGCATTGCAAACGAGTGAAGTCGAAGCAGTCCACCTCTAGGCGTGCCGAACATAATTACTTGTCTTTCAAAACATTTGATGTTTAAAAATCCGTCTTCGTATTCTTTTACGTGGTTGCATTTGGCGCAGTGAGGATTCTTGAACGGCTATATTTAAATGGATTTCGCTTTATGTATAAGAACATTTTAATTGCTGAACTGATATACTCACAATACTGGATCTGTCTCGGACTCCATGAACGAGCAAGGTATATGACTGGCATTTGATTTGGTCAGAACGGTCCTCCCAATCGGTTGCACAGATTTCTTTTCTCCTTGGCAAACACCTTCTGCTACCCGTCGACTATATGACACAATTTCGAATGAATTCACATAAATAATACAAAGGAAATACCGTAGTACCCACCTGTAGATACGTTTGAAAGTTGAGAAATTGTTTGACGACAATGTGGCATGTGATGCTGTGTTCATCCAAAACCCATCGTCGCAGTCCAGCTTTATAGTTTAATGGATCGAACAACTCGGCCCGGCTGACATTATACCTGCATTTTTGTTTCCCATTAAATAAGTAATGTGTTTGTACCATAAGAAAATGTATGCCCAAAAGATACGTGATACATACGTGATATAATCTTTGTTACACTCCATCGAAGCATTCCAGCTGGCCAGACGGGCAGCGTCAGAATTGCATCGAGCGCAGTAGATGTTGGCATATGTCCGGTTTGTGTTCAGGGACAAGACGGGCAGATCCATCAAATATGAATAATCAGATCGTTCTGGATTTCTTTGGCATAAAGCTGGTAGTGATTTGTCGTCTTCATTGGACCAGCTGGTTGGGCAACTGTCGATCATGTAGATATGATACTTAAAAAAAAAAAAAAATTCAATGTAAAATGTTACCAGCCTTAGTGAAAAATAAAACAACCTAAAGTATAAATAGAGAAAACAAAAGACGAACAGAAAGAAGTGATGAAAAGCCAGCTGCGAAACTCTCACTGGCTTAAAGCATGATTGTATACATCATGCAGTGTGTGTGTTACCATTTCGTCGACCTGGTGTCGAGATCCGAAGCGAAGAGGTAAACACGACCACGAATTTCTTCCGAATTCTCCTTCTTTGTTGTTATGCTCCATCGTGCGTCTGTCGGTTGCCGGTGCGTCGTAACAACAATCCCCATAAGTATCGCATTCGTCATCGCAGTGGCATCTCCTCTTTTCAAACCTAATATTTTCAAACACATCATCATTACATTTTACGACTAGGATCTATTTTGACTTTCTCAGCATCTAGCCGCTTGTTTACGATTCATAAAAACTTGGCACTTCCTTTGATTGATTCGCAATTGAATCCACAGTAATTTACTATGAGAATAAGAATAGTATTATAATACTAACTCTTCGTCATCCATCTCGCTTGGTTTGGCAAAGTTCATTTCTTTCCAACTTCCGTCATCTTCTTCAGCAGACGAATTTGTCAAACGGGGCCGGCAATGGTCGCCCTCTTCGCACCATCTGCCATCGTCTATCTCTTTGTCAAGATTCGACCAGTCCGGTTCACTAAGACGGGCGTTGGCTGCATAGAACAGCAATACAAGTAGGAATCCTACCAGCCACTTGTGAACAAAGTACGACATTTTGGTATTTGTCACCTAAACTATTATTCAGCCGATCACGCACTTCATCCTGTAAAAAATTTCAGAATTAAGTATTATGCAAATTGTAAACTTCCAGACCGCGCGCCCAGGCTCGACTCCGAAGAGGGCCGCTAACGTCTCGGGAATATGTAACAAACAAGCAAGAACAGCTAGCCTCAACACATTTCCATTTAACACAGTACTATGGCGCCTGCGTCTGACCAAAATGAAGCCGTCACAGGGTTTGACTCATTTATTGTTTTCTAGACGACCCGGCCGCCTGTGGGTGTGGATATTACTTGATTCTGGGTAGCTTTATGAAAACTATCAACGGTGGTGCAAGAATAGCAGCATTGCTTGTGTTGAAAGAAGGGTTTCTTTAGAAATGTGTTATCTTAATCTACGCCGACATGTTCCTTTTCAGCACTCTGCCGGACGGTAGTTTACCGCTGACCTCGCCAGAGTCTCAAATTAGACACCGGAGCAAATGGTTTTACTCCAACTGGTTTTGTGGATCTTCACTCGGACTGCCCGCGTGACAAAAAAAATAAACGAGAAAGAAAAGAGAAAACAAACGTATTACTTTCTCTTCGAGATTAGCCGAACACTTCACAAAGCCAACATTCGTTCGAATATGCCGCCAAAAAAAGTTTGCCCTTCTCTCGCTTTCAAGGGTAAACGGACGGGACCTTCTCAATGACACTTCCTCTCTGGGGAAATCATCACATCCTATTGCTACGACATTGTTGTTGGGTAAAGCGAGATGTTTGATACACATCTCCATCCGTTAGTACGTTCTTAACGGAAGAAGAAATGGGAAATGTTGAAAAATTTGGTATAGAAAAGTTCCTTGCCCTCAAATGGGGACATGTTTGCTGACATTATATAGCACCGCCGACTATACGATCTCTGTTTGCTCTCCGGAATGACTATACAGCCTCAAGTTCCCATTCGTTCCTGCCTTAGGATAGAGCGGCAGTGACGGCGTTGCTTGATCTACCGGAACGAGCGCTAACACTCGCTGCAGTGATGATAAACCGACCGAACCGTATATTACTCGCTTCGCTGTTAATCTAAGCACATATTCTTTTCAGAAGGCCAATATCGACTCGGACCACTCTCCTGTACAACTTGTTTGTACTCCTAACTTCTTATGGCTTTTATTTGTGCCAATAGCAATCTATCGGAAGGCTCCCCAATGCCCCCATCTAAAGCCAGTGTAGATGAGGGCCGTAGATATTGCGTGACACTCCGCGTCGTTTTAAGCGGCTTGAACGAATCGCCAGAATAGGACAGATAAAATACGACGCGGGGCGGGTAAATAGCAGTCGATCAACGAAAGAATAAATAACGATGCGACGGGGTGTTTGTTTGTTGTGTCCAGTGGGGAGAAGTGAAAGGGGTCATGCCGGATCATCGTATCAATGATGGCAAGCTTCGCGGAAACGACCACCCACTGCGATTGAATCAACATAAACGATCAGCCATCTTTTCGAACTACTCATTATCGTTGCCACCAGGTTGTTCTCTTGGTAGCTCAACACGAAAAACATGTGTTAGTAATTAATTCTATCAACGAACAGAATGCGTGTAAACATGACTGGAGGAAATTCATTTACAACATCGAATGTTTGCAATAACACTCTAGCGTTAAATCATTTAACGTTGGTTTCCTAACACGAAATGTTGCAACAAGCTTAAGGTCATTGGGGGCAATGGTATCTTGTTTACTTACTGAAATTACAACCATAAAATTAAATGCTATACTTTACCAAAGTGTACATAATGTTCGTACTTGAATTGCATTATTGCTAAAGTTTGAAGTCGATGTGAAATCCTGTGTTTAGTAGATGCCTTTTGAATAATAGCTGCACACACTTTTGATTAATAGCCGCACACTACTTCCAAAACAACCGCCGGCTCGCACGTTCTGTGTAAGTCTATGTCGTTTACTAAATGCAGTTAAGAAGAAGGAAAGCAAGACTCTTAGCTATTATCGTCGAGAACCGTCCAGTTGGCCCTCTATCTCTGAAGCTAGCTCAGATTACAAGCAAGCTGAGGCTTCCAAGCGCTGGGTCCGAATCCAACGGCTCCTCCCACAGCTCGTGCAGACCAATAAAAAAAAATGAAACAACACAAAAGTTAGGCCAGGAGATGGCGAAAGTGCCAAACGCTATATTGCGTATCCGGTTTCCGGCGTCCATCACCATTTTATAGACACCTCGAATGATGAAAGCGAATAAAATTAGATTGTTAAGCCAATAGGACTGTTTTTGAAATTCCGTGAAGATAAAGGGGACCGACACAGACCTTATCTATAAAACGGCGCAACTGTTTAATTGGAAGTTGGTAGGCTTTATTATACTGGATAAAGTGAGTAAAAGCTTAGTAAGTAGTAAATTTTTGAAACCTAAGGATTTTAGTCCCTCAGGATGACGAAATGGGGAATGTTTTGTATTGTCGCGTGAAACCATGAATAGGGATAAGTTATGGGACGTCCGGATAGAGCTCTGTTACATTTCATATCATTCGTTAGATCTCATCCTTCCGGTACAGTCCTTTTTATCTGATTGCCTCTTGGCGTTAAAAATCGTTGTCAGTATTGCGTTCCTTGGTATTGCAATACAAAGTTCCATGCAAGATAGGATACTGGGGAATTCCTATATGTCATAGACCTATCTCTATCTCTAACGCTGTATCGTGCTACTAGTACTATCGTTGCATTCAGTGTTTGGGCCTTACGCTGGATAATCATTTTCAATATCCATTACAATGACTAGCACAGTAATAGGCAAAATCCCAGGTGACCTCATAAGGGAACTCGCTGAGTAGCAATCATATGGAGTTTAAAAGTGATTTTCAGAAAACGATGAACTCTGTCGTAGAAATGGTAAGGCATTCTTGGAAATATAGATTCATAATGGAATATTTTCTCTCGTGGTGTTTTTTTTTACACCATGCTAGTACAAAGGGCGTAACGCCAAAAGGAAGACAGGAATTTTTGGCAAGAATATGATAAGAAGGATTAGTGTGCTTATACGCTGGTGCCCTTCCTTCTATGTCCATGTTGTCGGGTGTCGTACTCCTTTGTAGAATACCGCCCAGCTACTGCCCAGCTCTAGATTAGTGGGCAACGCATGGGCCGGCTCTGGTATACTGTCTATCAGCTGCAATGGCATCTATCCACCAACGGAAATACTATTTAGGAGGCCAACACAAAAAATCGGTTGTCCATCCCTGACTACCAGATGGCACTGACCCGAGAACAAGAACGCTCGCTCACGATTAAATAAAAAAACGAACGAGAAACCGTGAGCGCTTTGTTGGATCCTTCAGGATTTAGCGACATTCTTCGCAACTCTGGATTGCTTATGTCCTGAGCTCTTTCAAAATTCTTATTTTACCGATCTAATACAGTCCATAAGTAATTTAGAACAAACAACATTCAATCTGCTGTATGCCACAAGAATGTATTAACTAATTGCTGTAGCGTAACTGATATACCAAAGAGAAGATTTATACCAATTCTACGCATTATATCGTGCCTATAAATTGAGGGAAATTTGAGGGCTGATATTCAAAGGGACCAGACGCGAATGTAATCGACCAACATATGGCTATCTTCAGGTTTTCGATTCCAAGTCGGATACCACTGATTTTTGGCCTGCCAGAAATTTTTCATTTGCACGGTAGCGTTAGTGCTCCATGGTTTGGTCACCAATGCTCCTTGATCGTTATAATAAGAGCAGCGATCAGGGAAGTAATCTCCGCCAGCAGCTACCTTCAAGATGAAATAGAACTACCAAGAAAAATAAAATAAAAATAAGCACTGCGATAATAGACCCATTGCAAACTAAAAACCCTACTCGTTTGTCAAAAGGTGCCATGATAGTTCCATTCGCCCAAATATTTGTTCCGCTAGAACCACTCAATTTCCAAAATCCACCAGGATTCGGAGGGGAAACTGACCCGATTGCTACACCGTCAATAAGAAAAGTGATTCCAGTTGGAAGCCATTGTAGACCGTAAGTATGGAACTCGGACGCAAAAGAGCCAGTCGACAGCAACCTAATCGAATGTAATTGAATGAAGATAGTAATAGAAAGTTTGAAAAAGTCAATTTTAAAAATATTTCAAGTGCAAAACATTTGTTTACTTGGACCATCTGGTTTTGGCATATTTGTCCTTGTTGTTGTCAACGCCCCAATGTAAAGTGGAATTAGCACGTCGATTGCCGCTCAGTAGTCCATCGCAAAAAATTTTTTCGTTTCCGCGTATCTCTACCATGTCAATTTCTCCGGATGCGGGCCAACCTCCGTAGACTTCATCGGTCGGCAACAACCACAAAGCTGTAAGAAATCAACGGAAAAGCATTATTTTGTTGGATTGTGACTTATTTAGTTGTTATGACAGCCGAAAATTACATGGCCAAAGCCAATCTCCACGAGATAGCTTAGCGCGGATTTCAACAGTCCCGTATGTGAAACTAAACGAGTTAATGGATCGCATTCTTGCCGACTGGATCGGGTTGATAATGTCACCGTTGAGTCCTCCCTTTCTGAAGAATTTGACGACATTTTATAGAAATCGGTAATATATAGGATGAGGGTTAAAGGCTACCAACCGAAGACAACTGCTCGAAAAGTTCTCAGGGCCAACATAGTTACATCCTTCCGCTGTCAAATTAAGTGTTCCATTGTACAAGAATGACTCACTAAAACGGTCCGCCGTTAGGGTTGGAACAATGTGTAAATACCCATCCTTCACATAGCTTCAAACACGGAAAGAGAGATGTTATTTGCACTATGTAGAATAAAAATACCTGTACTGCAGTTTAAATTTTATTTGAATACGGTACCTATTTTCAGTGCGGTTAGTGTAGTATTGGAACTGGCTCTGACCACCACGCCATGAAGTTATCATATGCTGCCAAGTTGACCTGTTCAGCGTATCGAAATTGTCTTCGAAAATCAATGTGGGTACCGCAGAAACTTGGTTAAGGAACAACGATGCCAATAATACCAGAATTGGCAGACGGAGAAAAAACGACGATCCATAACGTTGGAAAGCCATTTCGATAACTGTGTGCAGCTTCGGGTGGACGGGGATTCTTTTATATTAACGTGGAAAACGCGACTACGTAAAAACATTTGCGACCGGGTTCTTTGAGTATATAATAAAGTTGTTATGAATTTCAAATTTCGGTGTGTTCTGGGTCCAGCGCTATGCGTAGGGCAACATTGTTCCACATGGCTAACTAAACTGTATTAGATAACTGTGTGCAATAAAAATATGTTAAATATCGACGTTGAACTCCGATGCGCAGGCACGCTGTTTTCGCGAACAATAGAAAACGTATGACGCAATACTTTAACGTTATCCTCCAACGTATTCCGAGCGCTTTAAAAAAGATTGAAGAAGTTGCATCTTGTGTTGCATATAATTCCACTCTGTTCAAGGAATTACATCACAGATGATACCAGAGTGAATTGAAGTGGACAATGGGGTCATGGCAGGTGTAAACGTGCGGATCCGGTTTCGTCTATTTGATCGTTTTCTCCGCCAGATGTTTAGAACTGTTAGTACCTTATCAACTTCTAGTTGCTTAGGGAATCCAACCCACCCATAGATAGAAAACATGAATCCAGGAACTGGACTGCACGCTGAACTCTTTTTAAACCAATAGATTTGTCATTCATCGTATCGTTTTCTACGGAGAAAGCTCATATCTTCCGGCGAAAATGTTGATGGAATTTTAATGACAAACACTCGTAAAACTTGAACTGGTTTCGAAAATTCATAGAATAATATTCATCGTCAAATCCTCAGTAACAACATCTAAAGAATAATAAATCCGATTCAGAAGAAATTGCCTTGGAAAGAATAAATTAATAATCGAAACCGTGATTGGGTTTTCTTAATTTTTTATCCTTGTCTCTTCGCTCTGTAACATTAATTCCAGTCATTTCCAGGATTCTTCAGCCTCGAAAATAGGGAAATTTCCAACTAACTACGAAAGGATAAAACCAGATTACAAAGTAAAAGTTTAATTCGCCATTTCTTCATGTCGTTTTTTAAAGAACGGGCACAGACAAATGTTAGGAACGCAATTCATACGGATTAACGTAAACACATCAGTACGAGACAGGATCAAAGTAATTTACAAAACAACATCGTTACAATATTCCTAGCACTTTGATGGTGGCTAGCATGTTGCGAAAAGATGCCACGTACGTAGAATTGGTATTGTCTGGTAGATCTGCTCCGTACCCAATGGCCTTTGTGCGATCAAAAATTACTTGTACTCCCGGCACCATAGGCACGATCGACGATGGCGAATAATTAGTCACATTAGTCTCCTTGCAATCGATGAGGCGTCGAGCTGTCTGACGCCACTGCGATGGCCCAGCACGAGACAAAATGTCGTTAGAAGGGATGGCGTTTTGAAACCACTCCTGTCCAGCTATTTCTTTCTTCCACGACGGGTAGACCACATTGCCTACATTAGCACAATTACGTAAGCTTAATCAATCACACGCACCAAAGTTGTAATCGGACTAACCTGAAGTAAGATCCACTGTATCGTTGACAGTGAAGAACGAGAAAGTTACATTCTCGTAAAGAGCATTCGTTATCGATGGGGTCGGAATATCTGACACATCCGTGTAAAAGACTCCACTAACGGCCCCAGTGGCGGTCATAACCTTAAAAGATTTATCATGTAGAAAACAAAGACGATATAAATCAATAGAAGAGCGTGATCGTACTGTTCCGACGGGCCGGGAGAGCGGATTGTTTACGACGAGCACCGTATTTTCGTCGATTCCGAGCCCTCTTGAGATTTCGCTGTCGAGCAGCGTCCGCATCAGCCGTACTTCGCGGCCTTTCTCGCTCAATTGGCTCTCTATCACGTAGTCGATGTCAAGAAGTCCGAGTCCACCTTCTCTCCTAATGGTAAGAGGAACGCGAGGAAAAGCGATGAAACGGGTTCCAGTCGTCAGCGCGCTGATTGAATCGCCTTCTAAAATCACGGTCGATTTACTCTGAAACCAAATCGACGAATTAAAAGGAAGTTTTAAGAAGAAACTAATCATTTACAGATTTAAACTCACCATAAAAGCGGCATTCCCTGCCACCATTCCGCCTCTGTTCAGTAATGTTTTGACAGCTGTTAAAACTTTCGAATCGACCCGAGACGGCCGGAGCGTATCGATTAGATATTGTCGCTTGTGACTGGGACCTTCATAACAGACCATTCCGGCAGGTGGGTTTTCTTTTGGTCGAACAAACGAAGAAACCCAGTCCATGAAGTTCCATGATCTCTCTTCGTCCGTGTCTTCCACGATAAAGATGCCCGTCTGTTCTAGAACTCGGTTCGCGATTTCGGGATCATTTGCTCCTAATTCAGTTACCGGAATTCCGATAACTGACTTGACTCCGTAAATCCTGACTAATGTGTCGATCACCTTATCGCCCTCGACCGTGTTGAACTTCGATGCCGAGACGACTCCAATTTTAGCTGCATTTTGTCCTCCCTGTAAAATGAAATATTTAAACACTTGCACAAGCGGACAGAGGGGTTTTGAATAACTTACGGCCAATTCAATAATTTTGTTCCAAACAGCAGTATTGTTATCCCTCAGATTACCACCTATAAGAACAAGATTCTGTCCGACAGTAAATGTTACTAAAGTTGAGAGAATAATCCCGAAGAACTTCATTTTTTCTCGTCGGACTGGCAGGTGTATTGCGTCTAATGCACTGGTGACAAACTCTCCAACGCACCTGATGTCAGTTTCCCGCCGTCGTGGCAATGGTAGATTCGGATAATACTGTCAACACCTGGTCGCTGTCAGTTGATGAGAGAAGAAAAAAAGGGGGCGGATCTATTGAATAGACGAGAGAATTACATTAGGGCATACCCACCTCACTTTTCAAGGACTAGTACGTGGCTTTCCACTGTTATTCAAATAGATTTTCTTACCCATTCCTCGGAATTGGGAGGGGCGCCAGGTGTGGAAACAACAACATTAACTACGCTCTGATAGTTTTTTTTTCTATTTGGAGCTTACCTTGGAAATAGAAATTACTTTAGATGCAACCCAGACACACAACCGAAAGCTGAGCTTAGTGTCGTCTTATTGGTTTCACGCTCTCAGTAAACAATTAAGCCCAAATCACCATTATTTGTATTAAAGTTTATTCAATCAAGTTTAAATGCATTTAGGGAGATCTATCTCTTTAATATACCACTAACGCTACCAAGCGAATTGAAAGAGGATGGGTCATCAAAAGTGGCAAAATCCAGCTAATGGCGGTAGACTCAGGTGCGGACTCACGAATTATTTAAAACTTTTGAAGGTCGAATGTTGTGTCATCAAGAAAATTCCCCTTTCACTTTGAAATGTATGTTTTGCCGTTCGCGATTGCAAAATATATGGTTAGTAAAAATTTATGATCCAGACAGACGGAAAACATTACGAAATTCAGAATTATTAATTGGCGAATTCGGAAAAGGAGGGCGACAGTGCAGTAAAGAAAGCTAAACAAAAATAGTGTACTTAATGTGCCAGAAGTAAACGAGATCGAAACCGGTCTGTGGGAAGAATTTGAAATCAGGAATTTAATATTACTTCCACACCAGTGATTAAGGATAATTATTGCCAAATGCGCGCTCATTTTCCGCGACACAGTTTCCTATCCTCAGAATGACACAGCGGTTTGATTTCCCTTTCCATCATCATAAAGATTGTTTATCTTCATCATTGCTTGTTTATAGACTGAATAGATAGTCTTCTTACTAAAAATAGAAAATATTTAGATTATCTAACAAATAGCTGTTTACGATGACTGAATATGGATGAGTGCTCTTATTCGCAAACGGAGAAGCACCCGTCCGTGAATGAGCCAAAAGTGGAACACTCGTCATAAATAGAGAGATATTACTCGTGGTGTTAGCCGGCCAATAGAACAATTAGAGTTCGCACGCTCTCGTTTCTATTATATCGTGCGGGAGGACGACTCGATCAACTTCCGACTGGTGTCGTTTTGTACGCCAACTGAAACCAACTGAAAGCAGAATAAAAAAAAAGTCATTACATAATAACGATTTCCGCTACGAGTCATATGCTGATTTATATCTTTATTGTAATTATAGCCGGCCAGAATTGCCGCAACAGTCTCCGTTCGATCCCAGTTATCCACCAGTGGGAAATCCTATAAATAAGTGTATACCCTGCCGCCATTCTAGCCTCAGACCAAACAAACTGGTGACCTACTTTGGCTGCCGCTGATGTCTCATTTCAAACAATTCATTTGACAGCTGTTGACGTCAAACCTTTCGGATTCAACATCACGTCTTGAATTTTTCAACAAACTTCCTTTTCTCCCGATACAAGAGCGTACTTGCGTATAAACAAGTATGTTTGGCTCACGCTAGATGACGGCGGCGATACTTGTTGCGGCGGAATCGTCGGCGATTTTAAAACTTTTACCTTCGCACTGCGTGATGGGGATTCCTTGAAAACACGACTCCAACAGATGGCAGTCCTCTTACTTGTTCTTTTCCAAATGCGTCCAAATTGATATATTCGACATGTACCGAAGTTGTAGAGTTCGTTCTAGAAGTCGACCAAAAAACAACGACTCGTAAATTGCTTAGCTTGTGGGCAGTTCCGTACCAGCTGGAGGAAGGAACAAGGGGAAAAACCGATTCCCAACTTCCTGACATCCGGCTGCCTCTTCGTCTGCTTTTAGATCTAATAACAATAGCCATCCTGTGCGTGTACGCAGTTTACCACATCGCGGTTGTTGATTTAAGCGTCGTCGTTTGATGGCCATTGCAAACGCCGCCACTGCACGACCACAGGACGCGAAGACGAAAAGTTGAGACTATCGAGCTGATAAAAGACGGAACTCTCAACGAACCAGGACGATTCCTGAATCTTAATACAAAGGTTTTTCCCCACACAGACCAATAACCTGCCATTCAGGTTTTTTACAGTTGAGAAATTGCCGTGTTTCTTGTAGTTTACCTTCAACACGAGGTGTTAGAAACCTTGTTCGAGCAAATGAAGGTGCTTCTGCTAAAATATATATAAACTTTCATTCAAAATCGTCAATAAATAAACCAGGACGAGCAATTGGAATTGGAAGAGAAAATTTGGTTGGAGAGGGAGAAAACTTTCTAAAAAAAAAAACCACTAAGAGAATTGCAAATGAAAAAGGGAAGGTGAATTGATTATTTTCTGTCTTATTCTGTTCGTTGGCAAAGAAAATTCCCAAAGTCCATCGTCATTACTTTTGGCCATGACCGAGACGAAGTTGTTTGGTGTCGGGTTTCTCTCCGCCCGTCCGCTTCGTCAACAATAACGGCTGGCAAGTTAGCAAACGGACGTCCATATGACGGGACGTCCGTATCTATATTCCATAGTTAATAGTAACATATATATTCCTTATAACAATGGAAGATTGATGTATTATATATAAGACCTGTTATACTGACCTGTTAGTAAAAAAGTTAATAAAAACTTATACTATAATTATCCAGCAATTAACTATACATTGTATTTCACTATGGAAGAAAGACACATAAAAAGACCACGACTCTAGCAGACGAGCCGCATCAGGCAGCTATAGGTACTATGGAACAAGGTTACAAATTATAACGTTAGGTGGCCACAACGTTGATGATGATTGGTTAGAAATTCGTTCCAACTTCCATAGCAACCCGGGATGGAAGAAAAGGGACGTACGACAAATCGTCAAGAGTCAAACGATAGTCTGTAGTCGTTCTAGTGTCCCCGACAGTTTCGAGTTTCACACTTGAACCTTGGCGAAAATCTTTTCTAATTTCATCTATTTTCTGTTTTGGGTTAAAAATGTCGGAGGATATCAAACAGAGAATCTTGCAACTTCAAATTGAATGTCAAAATATGTCAATTGAAAAAATAACAAAAAACCGTTTTGTAATTGAAAAACCCATTCGAATTTTTCAAAGTTTGCTCATCAAGTTCATTGCTGAAAAGACGCCAATTACTCTAGGCAAAAATGGGAAAGGTTACTTGACGACATTGGAGTATGGATATTCCGTAAGTAACCCTTTTAAATTATATATTTCTGTTTTTAATGAATTTGTTTGTATAGTTGCTAACGAAAGAGGAAAAATTGATTTTTGTAAAGTTATTTTTGAATGAACTTGACAAGAGAAACATCAAAATTGAGAATTTATTTGAAGAACTTTTGGACGAGCAAAGCATCTACTTTCAAAAAAGTAAGTCAACATTTATTTATTAATTTATTTATTTAATTTATTAGTTTTATTTTCAAACAGGTTGTGCAATCCAACAACCAACCACCACAGTTACAGCAGAACACGAAGAGGTTATGGCATATTGGAAAAATAAAATTTGAATGGTCCGGCAGATACCTTCAAGTCCCGTGCTGCAAATCGCCCATTTAAGTTGTACCGTTCTCGTTTGTATTAAATTTTGGCAACTAATATGATACAAAAATATATCAATTAGTTTCGTAACAGTCAGCTTACAAATTTTGTTAAATTATTACCCGTTAGATGGTCGCTCTGATCATTATGTCCGGATTGAACTCGAGCAAAAGAACAGCAGTTTCTTGGGCCAATGCATAATCCTGAAATAATAATTAATAGTTATTACAAATGTTAGCTGACGTTTGTTTGGTTGGGACTACCTTATCGTTTTTGGAGGCTAAAAGAATGTCCAGCCAAGAATAGACGTCACTGTGGTTATCCTCCGTCAAGCCCTGTCGGTTAAAACAAGGTCTGCTGCAGAGAACTGAACTCATCGCTTCCACAGCTGTAAATTCAAGCTCGGTGTGCTCCTGCTCTTTGGCAGAGCTGGATGAGTTGAAACCAAAAGGTCGACCAAATTTGCCACTACAGCCGGCAAACAGGATGAAAAGTTGTTGACGCAGATCCCGGCCGCAAATCGACTGTGGTAAGGACGATAATTGATTAAATTCCATCAGAGAATTTCAGCAGACAGTCCTGGCAAACTTACGTGGGAAACAGTCGATCAAGTTAGTGACAAAAAGGGCAAAACAAGAGCGAACTTCTCGGCCGGCGACCGAGTCGCGGTCTGTATCCAGTTCTAGGCACTGCCTCATTCCGTCCAAAAATTCGATTACGACAGGGTGAAGAAGATTGCCTTCGCCATTACCACAACTGAGAAAAGGTGATTCGGTTAAGTTGGGTGGAAATGGTAACACAAACACGCAAGTTTACCTCATTCCAAAAGTTCCTCGATTGGCGATCAATTGGAAAATGCGGACCAGTTGGAGCCGAAGAGCATCACGTCTACGTTGGCGGCGAACGTTGCCTTGTTTGGGATCGAGCGCTTCGCGGATGTAGAGGATGAGCTAATCCCTAATGGAAAAATTAGAGAACTCGTAGAGAGAATGAGATAGCGGATAATGGAGAGGGAGTATTACCGCGTGGCCGCATGGTTTATCATCCCCAACGCGTTGACAACGGTACTGCGCATATCTGTCACCTCGCAACGTAGCAGTGGAACAATCAATTTGTAGAGCGAAGAAGGTGACACTGTCCCGCTCGAACTGCGAACTTCACTCCTCTGTTGACACTCCGTCGGGTGACGAGCTACGGACCAAAGATATCAAAATGGCGTTCAGGTAATTCAATCGCTTGATTTTTATTTACCTCAAGCTGATGTCAGTCGAAGCGCAACGCAAAACTGGATTGGTGGAAGGGGGAACCACTCGACAAGCGAATGCCACGTAATTTTTCCATAGATGGAGATAGACGTCTCGTTCGTTTACAGTAGCTGAAGGACAGTGTGATGTAACTCGGTCTTTCTCCAGGAAAGAGCACAGACAAGATGACCATACATCCACACCACTGACGCTGTTTGACGCCACAGTTCCCTTGTTCGCACTGTCATCGATGACACTTGAATAACAAAACACAACCAATCCATTCAGGATGATCAAGATATTTTTTCGGAAATAAAAACAGACCTGAGGTCCATACGGGTGACGAACGTTCTGACAGCCATTGTAGATCCACATTTTGCAGTGCAGCTCTCTCCGCCGAGGGCAGTAAATGACTCCATTTGTCTATGACGGCAGCGCAACAACTGTCCATGACAACGAGAACGGGTTCTTCGTCACGACTCGTTAGACCTAATTCAAAGCATTGTCATATAAATTGATTTTCAAAGGGCTCATTACATTAAAAAGACACATACCAAAGGCCTTCAGCAAAAGCTTGACCTCTTTTTAAATTAGCGCCGAGACTCTTCGAGGTGGAAGTCGGCACTAGCACAGCATGACCAAAGCAAGACATTCCGCTGCGCGCAGGGCACTAGCGATTTCCAATTTCTATTTGAATATAACAAATATACATAAATTAATAATCTGCGTTACATTTAAAATAAAAAAGGTATTACCGAAATGGTCCTCGGAGGATCTTCTTGAGGAGAACGATGGGTAGCGGTAATGACGCTGTTTCGCCAGGTGCTGAGAAGTTGTAAAAGGATTCGGAGCACATTGTCTAGTAATTGCGGCGATGTATCCGGCACTTCTTTTACGATAAACTGGATATACCCTAAAAGAGTTGATCAGAATAAGTTTAGAAGCCAATTTTCAAAATAGGAACGATTGTTAAAGCCTCAACATTTTACAGCATTCCACGGGGGTGTCGTAATGATTACCTCCAAGGAGTGCTCAGACTCAGAGTTTCTTTAAGGTGCGAACACAGGGCAGCATTTCGTTTATGTGCTAATTTCATAAAATACCTACGGTTAGATTCATGCTCACGATATCTTGAAAATTAGCTCATATACCACCTTATAACTGCCAACAGACAGAAGAATGCTATTTTTGGGTGTAGCCATCCCTGTGCTCATCAAGGCTTTCAGGTAGCGATTCTCCCCAAAACATGCCACCTCACCAGTGGATGCAATTTCTACACCGAGCATCACGTCACCTCCTGTAAAAGTAGAGAACGAAGCGTCTTTATGTTGTCGCTGATACAAAAATCCTTCGTGTAAGATAAACACATACCGGCCAGGCTTGAGAATGAGAACTGTGAAACTTTGACGCCAATTTTATCGCACCCGCGCAAAAGGTTGACCAAACCGTTCCTCACGATCGACCCGTTGAAGTACAATCACTTTGGTAGCCATGGCAATAAAATCATGCTTCACTTTGGTAGCCATGGCAATAAAATCATGCTCCAGAGTTTTTGAGACAAACGGGAAAGAGCGAGACACTCTTAAGGTTTAAAATTTGGAAATAAAAAACCGAAATAAACGACCGCATTTTCAATATTGCTCAGAAACAGCCATGCAGAGCAGTTCTCCATCTTGGGCCACAGCATCGACGTTGATTTCCTATCAATTTTAGTAGAACTTGTCTCCAAGTTTCTAGCAGACGCAATTCTTTCAAACAGACTCTCATCAGGGGCAGGATACTAGAGTTACCCATCCTGCTACATATAGCGCGAGCCAATAGGATCGAACCAACGAATTCTGAAACAAAAGACAAACGTAAAATTAGCACATTGGCGCCCAAAACTAGAAAAACGGTTAGAGCTGATCTACCCTCAGTTCTCCTCTTACGATTGTGGAAATGGCATCCACGTCAGCTGGTGGGCCTTCTGAGCCTGTAAAAGAAAGAAAAAATGGTAGCAAAACTAAAGAAAAAAAAAACTTTGTTTGCCGACTCTTAGTGGAGAATAAGAGGGTAATGAAAATGTTTCTGAAACAAGTAAAAAAGGATTTCGGAGAGGAGTTGGAGGGAGTGCAAATTGTTCCTAGGGGATACCTGGAACAAGTACCGTCGGTGAAGACGAAAATCACTAAAGAAAAAGTAAACTTCGTAGAAGCATTATACGAAGAAGAAGCAGAAAAGTGCGAGTCTTGTGGCGGGACAGTGTCAGTCCACCGAAAGAATGTTAAACCAAAAAAAATTAATGAAACCTTAAGTAATGCTTTTTCTTTAGTTTAAGTAAGCACTATAAAATAAGTCTTTAATTGCATCTAATTTGTTAACGTAGAATTAAGACCAAAATATCAAAGGTTGTGCCACCGTTGTCACCGTTCTACCAGCCAGTATTTTCCTACTGGAGAATTAGAACTTACAGTCGCAGAATGCACTGGAAGTAATGAACCGACATGTGATGTCTACATGTTACTACGAGCATCAGACTGTACAAGCCCAAAACTGGAAACTCCTCGGGTTCTGGCCAACAACTTTCTGACATTATACCCTAAAGTGTAAGTAACAGCTTTAAATTCATTATTAACTCTAACTCTAACTCTAACTCTTGTAAAGTAACGGTCCTGGAAGTAACCTTGAGATTGTCTTCAAAGCAACATTAGTTGCTGCTGGAAAAGGCATGAGTGCTTTTGACGGCTATGACTACCGATCAAACAAAGGGAAAGACTACAACTATTTGGCTGGAGCAGTAATTGTCGACACAATTGCTAAGGACAATTGGAATCCTGGCAGAGTGGTAATGCTGTTGGTGCCAAATATAGACACGTTACCATGTCTACCTTCATCATTGGTAAGTACTAAATTTTATTAAAACTAAAAACTAAAAAAAATTTTATTAAAACTAAAAACTAAAGTAATTCCAACCTTAACATTCCACACATTAACGACGTTCCTCTCAATAACTGTACCGTATCCGTGTTTCCGTACCTATTTATTAAGAATAATGGCTGTCAAAAATTGTGACTCGAAAGCTAACAAAACACTTACTTACCATTACTGTCTCCATCTCTTTGGATCCCCTCTTCTTTCAACCACGCTTGACGCTTCAAAGGACAAAGAAGCTTGTCCAAAGTTAAACGTTGCCTAATTTAAACTTTTTAAATACAATGTTGCCGTATTTCATTCCTTACAGATTCTCTTAAAGGAAGAATTCAAGCAAAAAAAAATTCCAGTCGAAAGAGTACACATTTGTGTGAACGATACACAAAACATGTCATCAGAAGATTCAAGCCAATTCCTAGTCTGCAATTTTGCAGCCCTGATAAATTTCTTTGAAGAAAAGAAAAACCCGTTGCATTCAACGGAAGAGCACCTGGATATGATTGCTAACGGCATTGTCCATGGTAAATAAATGTATATAAAGTTTTAAAAATAATGTTTAACTTCCTTCTTTTTAAATTATAGCGTTCCTGGCTAGAGCATTGCCCTACAAACTGAGACGTAGTGTTGTGGCAAAATTTTCCGGGAAAGACATCGAATTATTGGCAATGCAACTCAATTTTGTAGACTTGTTTGTCGCGCCACAGTCCGACAGCGAAGAGGAGTCATCCGACAGCGAAGAGGAGTCATCCGACGACGAAGCCAGCATTGAATTGGTAAGTTTATTAATGTAACGGTAAAAAAATACCTTAATATTCAATTCCTCTCTAATCTAGGTAACGTCGTTTCTTCATAACATGAATGAACAGTCAGATGATGATTTTGAGGAGCAGTCTGTTGTCGAACAAAACGGAGCCAAAGGACGTCGAGGTGTTGCCGATAGTGGCGGAATCCCAGCACCGCCCAGACCGGCTAAAGAGGTCATGACTTCTGGTGGCAAACGGAAGGGTAGCAAGGCCACTGGTGGCAAATATGCTGACGATTCGGCCAATAGCAGTGCCAAAAAAGGGAGCCGATCCAAGTTAAGTTCCAGGGGTGCTGTGGTCAATCCCGTCATCAATGGATCCAACAAACCCCCGGCGGTCGAGCATCTCTCCACTACTATCGTCACTCAACCCAATACGTCACCTACCATCACGGCCAATAGCAGTGCCAAAAAAGGGAGCCGATCCAAGTTAAGTTTAAGTTCCAGGGGAGCTGTGGTCAATCCCGTCATCAATGGATCCAACAAACCCCCGGCGGTCGAGCATCTCTCCACTACTATCGTCACTCAACCCAATACGTCACCTACCATCACGGCCAATAGCAGTGCCAAAAAAAGGAGCCGATCCAAGTTAAGTTCCAGGGGTGCTGTGGTCAATCCCGTCATCAATGGATCCAACAAACCCCCGGCGGTCGAGCATCTCTCCACTACTATCGTCACTCAACCCAATACGTCACCTACCATCACGGCCAATAGCAGTGCCAAAAAAAGGAGCCGATCCAAGTTAAGTTCCAGGGGTGCTGTGGTCAATCCCGTCATCAATGGATCCAACAAACCCCCGGCGGTCGAGCATCTCTCCACTACTATCGTCACTCAACCCAATACGTCACCTACCATCACAACATTAACGCCTGATCCGGCCTATCCAATTGATATAGTCATGATTGACCTGACTGCTGATGGATCGCAATCTGATTCCAGTTCTGGTGGCAAAGAAGAAAAGAAACCTACCATTGGCACTTCGGTGACGCCCGTCCAAATGATACCGGACCAGTCTCTAATGCCCGTTGGAATTGCCAAAATTACCGTTAAGGAAGAAATGAAGATGCCAGTGGACAAACCCCCGACCGCTCTGCCAACTGTTGTTGGATCAACTAGTCTTCCGGGTCCACTTGCTGGTTCACAAGGTGCTGGTCCAGGATCTTTGGCGTTTGATCCGGCAATGTTGTACCTACAGCAATATCGACAGCAACAACGGGAAGAGCTTCGTCGATTTTACAGCGTTTACGGTGAAGATGATCCCATGCAGGACCTAAATTTCGGACCTGGAGGCATGAATTTGCCCGGTGCTGGCCTGTCACCTTACGGCATGTATCCCCAATTGCATCCGTACGGATTACCTTTTGCCCCTTCGTATCTAGCATACCGTAATGCCATGGCGACGAAGCTGGGCAACGCTCCTCATCACTCAGGTCACCAGCAGCAACAATCCGTTTTGGACAACCAGCCAAGTCACTCAGGTCACCAGCAGCAACAATCCGTTTTGGACAACCAGCCAAGTCACTCAGGTCACCAGCAGCAACAATCCGTTTTGGACAACCGGCCAAGTCACTCAGGTCACCAGCAGCAACAATCCGTTTTGGACAACCGGCCAAGTCACTCAGGTCACCAGCAGCAACAATCCGTTTTGGACAACCAGCCAAGTCACTCAGGTCATAAGCAGCAACAATTCGAGTATACTACTTCTCCGTGGAGTGAAGTTGACAGCTTCATCGAAAAACTAGTTGCTCCCACTGGAACTGTCGAAAAATGGGTTTATAACGAGAAATCACAAAAAATTGTTTACCATATTCTGGGGACTCGCTACTGTTCTAGCATTGGTCGTGAGCACAAGAGATACAAGATCAAGTTCGTCGTGGATTTGCAGAACGCAACCTATTATCAGAGCTGTTTTGATCCTGATTGTGCTGAGTCTCACCAACCACCACAGCCAATCCCTCCTGAACATTTGCCCTGGTACAACTTATTGACTGATTCCCCGTAAATAGTTAACACTGTTGTTTAATTTCGATAACCCGTACGATTTATCGAACAATACGATGATACTCCGCTACCCGTACGATTCCTGACTCAACTACGGTATTGGATGCAAATGATTTCATCTCCCTTTGCTGTTTTTGCTTTGTCTCGTCCATGTGCCATGTCTCTCTAGCTCAATTTCTCTGTGTGTGTTATGTGTCGCCCAGCGTGTGACTTGTGTCTTTGTTTCTTTTTTTTTTGCCGAGCACCGTCCTGTCAATCAACTAGTCTTCCAAGTCCTCCTTCTCCTGAGCCTTCTCCTAATCTTTTGTTTTTCTCTCTTTGCATTTATTGAAACTTACGACTCTCTACAAGATGCAATTCACCTGCAATTCACTTGCAGTTAATGAGAATCTCCTTGAGTATAGTTGACCAGCTCTTTAAACAGTGTAATATTATATTTAAAATGTGTATGTATTGTTCAACTTGGAAACTTTGTTCTTGAAAAAATGCCAGTAGTAGACGATTATTGCGATTGGCGGTCTCCAAAGATAGGCTACGTTTTTCTCACAAACTGTTGCGATTGCTACACGAGCTTGGAAATGTTTTCGTATTTCTTGTCTTGTTTGCTCTGTGCTGCCTTGCCTTGATGCGTGTGACTTGTGTCTTTGTTTCTTTTTTTTTTTGCCGAGCACCGTCCTGTCAATCAACTAGTCTTCCAAGTCCTCCTTCTCCTGAGCCTTCTCCTAATCTTTTGTTTTTCTCTCTTTGCATTTATTGAAACTTACGACTCTCTACAAGATGCAATTCACCTGCAATTCACTTGCAGTTAATGAGAATCTCCTTGAGTATAGTTGACCAGCTCTTTAAACAGTGTAATATTATATTTAAAATGTGTATGTATTGTTCAACTTGGAAACTTTGTTCTTGAAAAAATGCCAGTAGTAGACGATTATTGCGATTGGCGGTCTCCAAAGATAGGCTACGTTTTTCTCACAAACTGTTGCGATTGCTACACGAGCTTGGAAATGTTTTCGTATTTCTTGTCTTGTTTGTTCTGTGCTGCCTTGCCTTGATGCTAGGTAAAGGTCATTCTCTAATCTATACATACGTTCAGATATTGAAATGTTTAAGTTTAGTAAATGCTATAAACCTTAAATTACAAAATAAAATTTTATGTATGCTTTACCCTGAGTTACTGGTGTTAACAATTACAAAACTTCATACCGGTATGAATTTTCGGCCGAGAACAAACTGCGACAGGTTTGGGTGTTGGCCCTTTCATAACACAACAAAAAAGTGAACTAACTAAACTACTGATAATAATTTTCAGTGACAAATATGGTTTTATTTGTCACATGAAGAAGAGTTCAACACTGTTGTAGTCATAGTTGTCCATTTCTAGTCTGTATAAACTATTAGAAATCATTTGGTTTCATTAAAGGAAAAGGTACAGTTGATCAAAGAATGATGCAGATCTGGTCATGACTGTGTATGTTATTATAATTGCTAGTTAGTAAACAGAAACTTTGACAAATAGTCTTCTTTCCCTAATTAAGGTTATAAAAGAACAGTCATACAATAAACACTAGATAGTTAACCAACTAGATAGTTTACCAGTGGAATGAAGTGGAAAGCATGATCAATCAAAATCTGGAACAGGATAGGGGAACGTGGAGAATGGGAAAAAAAGAAAACAGCACAAGAGAAAACTAATAGAAAGGAGAACTCCGATCTGAAAATGGCGCACTTTGGTTCGCAATTGTCCATCTAAACACGCGCGAAAAGGAAAATTCCCAGACAGAGATTTATTACTGTCTGATTTGTTCCAATCCTGTGGACCATTCCTGAGGCTGTCAAGGCAATTGCCAAGCAAATGACAACCTCAGGAAATAGTTTCATCTGGAAGCTTTTTCCAAAAAGCGTAGATTCCAGGTTCCCCACAGCCTACAAGATTTCAGATGAGAATCCAGAATGATAAATGTTTCTCTGATGTCTGACTTACAGTGAGTATAAATGAAAAAAGAACTGATCCAAGAAATCCGCCGAAAAGTGTTAGGGGCTGAGATGACACCAGCAAGTGTTTATACATTTGCATCCCAGAAAATACCAAAAGCGCCAATACGGACGCCAAAGCAAAAGATTGACTGCTTGAAATTGCTGAATATTAAGGAAGACAATCAATAACTTGGTACCAACTGTGGACTCAATTAGATTTGAGCGACGACGAGTTCTCCGCGCGCACATTATCATCCTGGACTTATCAGTACCGTTGCGTGCCGTCTTTCCCGAAAGCCCGTCAATGACACGAAGGAATTATCATCTTATCCGCAGTCGTGCGCCGCTCTCAGACGGGTTTCATTCGGATGGAGTGACACACACGCCCGGATTAGTATAATATATAGGACTCGACAGCGAGCTTTGTGTATGTTTTTCGTGTACTTGGTCGTGACGAAATGGAAATTATTTGATTAGTCCACCGCCATTTCCGGCTGATAAAAATGGAGAGGAGGATCACGACCCCCTCCTCCTCATTTCGCTTTTCCTGACATTCTCTCGAGATGACTTCATTTGTGCAATGACGTGGCCCGACAACATGGAAGCTTTTAGCGAATTCCAACATCCGAGTCAATAATTAAAATACCTAAATGTTGTTTGCACTCTCGCCGGGACTTTCCTTTTCCCTTCGAGACGGATTCTGCTGTCATCACTTCGGGTCTTTTCGCCATAGTGCTCACTAGCCGGCGGGTAGGAGACATCTCCTTGAGGTTGAACTTGCACCTGAACTTCCAAAAATGGTAAAGTGTGTAACGGTGCAGTGACGCATAAGAAATTGAAGGGGATTTTTTTTTCTCTCTCTCTCATTTTCACTTGCAGATATCGTAAACAGTTTTGTGGATCTTCGTGTCTACGAGTACGAAGGAATAAAACATGAAACCAATAAATGCATCAACGATGTTGTTGTTGTCGGAGGCTATCGACCGGGCCAACGTTTTGATGATGGCTTTATAGTTTCCGTTATCGCTCTGTATATACAGTATATAGTTATCTGCTAACAATAAACGAAATGTCCTTGTGGAAAAAACGTTTGCAAGTGTCAAAACTGTGATAATTCCGCTAGGTTGTATATATTTTACCGTATCAGAATATCGCCCAAGAAAATTTTTTTATTATTCTCAAAATATTGAATCACATGAACAGGTAGCCAACGGTGTAACGACGAGATTCATGAATTGGGTTATGCTGAGCTTATTTTTGCATCGACGTAATTGAAGCACGAATGCAAATCCAGTCGGCTATCTCTCTTAGACTCCAAAACGGAAACCTGAATGACAAGTCAAGTGCCAATGTCCTTAAAAAATACCGTTCACTAGCGTTCGTCGGCCTTTTTCAATAAAAAATACATTTGATAGACGACCTTCGTTTTACAATCGCCAACAACTGGCAGGGCTAATCAAAGAAAAACATTTCCTCCTCAAATTTCCAATTAATTCATTGTTCTTGTTTTCATCTTCACAAGGAAAGAGAGTTTGCGATTAATGCAGAGCCACGAACTTTGCAGTTTCACTCATCAGTTTCTTGTATGGGGTTAGAGAGAACTTGCGGTTCAAATATATAAATAAACACAAAACCGGCCGGCAAATTTGGCTCGTCGAGAACAGGAAGAACCAGGCCGTCTAGACAATGGATGAAACCGACAGAGTTCAAAACAACCTGTCATCCGGCCCCTAGAAATATTTTCTTGCATCAGGAAAAGTTTTAACGTCTTTTTTTTCTTGTCGTTTTACAGGAAAAAAAGATGGTCGTGGGGAATAAGAACCGAAAGGGATCTCATCAGCCGGGCCATTAGGTTTAAGTGAAATGTACACGACAGACACTCTGGTGGTGGAAAGACAGGGAACACAAAAGGGTCTTCCACGAAGGGGCGAGCACGGCAAAGCCCTGTGTCTACAATATGAACAGGAGAGCATATAATCACTATGGCAACGTTAAATCGATACGTCAGCTGGGTCGGTTCCAGGCATCCGTCGGATGCGTTCACGCGCCATCGCTACTAGCTCAAATCCCATCAAACAACATCGAAATTTGTAATGACCAAGTAAGTTTTCTACATTCTTGTTGTAGCTAACAATAATATTTCGAATAGCAAGAATAACTTGAAAATGATCGTTTGAGCAGTGACTGGGTCAACGTCAGTTGTCTTTTCTTTATTCTTGCGCCGGATTCTCGTTTTTTTCCCAATTTGATCTTTTGTGGCGCCATCACATGACCATGATTGGCGATCCGGTTTTCTCTCAGGACATTAGAGGGGGTCAATGAATTCCGTTTCCTTTTATACGAATAGAGAAACCGGGCGCTGAATAAATTATTTTTTGTGTCAAAAGTAGAAGCACTAGTAGAGCTGCCGGCTGCTCCGTCTATTGTTTGACTCTAAACAGACGCTTTCAATCAATGACAACAGGAGCGACTTGGACGAATTGTGGCGCTGGGCCGAGGACGAGTTGGAATCGTTATGGGAACAGGAGAAAGCCATCGTGGCATCACTGCCGGAGAAACACCGACATGTCCTCTATTCGCGACTCAGTCTCGTCTATCTGCGCTACATTGTCGTCGCCCGGAAGCTGGACGTCTGCTTTCGCAACATGTTGCACGTCCAGAAGCGACGCGATATCAGCACCATCATAAGGGCCGTCCTGGGCCGAGTGGTCGAGCTGAAAAACGAATTGGCCACACTGGAATTTAACGAAACGCCATTCATCGGCGCAGCGCTCACCCAACTGAAATTATCACCGGAACAAGTCGATCCGCCATTGACGCTCTTTATTGACGGAAACCGCGACGGCCACAGCTCTTCTCGCTCGGCAAACGAGACGGAACGCAAAGAGCTCGTCCAGCGGATACTCCTCAAACTGGAACGCAATCCTCGTCGCCAATTGAGCGCCGATGCCGCATCCATGACTTGGGACGAAGCTGTGGCTCTTATTCAAATCCACGAGCGAGCCCGCCAGGGACGACTTCGTTTCAATCTAATGAAGCAGATCCGCCAGCAGAAGTTGTTGGCCGGTCGCGGTTTACATAAGTTGAAGCCGTTGATGAATCCGACACAGGCGGCCCTTAAAATTCAAAATGCCTGGCGCAGTTTCTTGGCCCTCAAACGAGTCCGTCAACTCCGCCATGCAGAAATGGTCTTCCTCGGAATGGTAAGGCGCATTTTCTCACATGTCTCTCTCTGTGATTACCACGTCAACTTGGTTGGCCAGTGTTGAATTATGATCGCTAAAAGAAAAGAAGGAACAGTAGCCGAATTGTCAATGCCACTTGAGCTTCAATTATTTGAAAGAAGAAAATTTGCTCGACTCTCGCTGGCGGCCTTCGGGCACCAAATCTTCCTTTCCCTGGTGATTTTCCCTGCGTCACGACCACTTCTAATGCGAAATGACCGCCAAATGCCCTCGACGCGATATAGTACTGTGGCGAAAAAAAATGTGCGTTGTAGGAAATCCCCTAATCCCCTGGAATAAAAAAAGAAAATTTAATAAAAAGACAAATGAAAAGAAAAACATTTTTATGTGGTCCTGTACCGGCTCTTAAAGGGAACGTCCTTCAGTAACCGGCTACTTTTGGGCAAATACTAAAAGACAGCACCTGGCGCGTCGTGTTGATTTTTTTCATTTATAACGCCGTGACAGGTTTCCGACAATCACAAAGACAGTCCGGAGACGATCCGAGCCCGAGAACTGGACGAGATGAGGAAGCAGAAGCAATCGGAATTGGAAGCTCAATACCAAATCGAGCTGGCAACGCTCCGTAATCGGGCCAGAGACAAAGATGGGGCTGCCATCCGGGAAAGTTTCTTGGAGCAGATCCGGCGCTGGTACATTGACCATCGCGAGCTCAACGGGAAATTCCCCGACCTACCACCCGAAGACGAAGGAGGCTCAAAGATGATTTACAACATGCCCGACGGCCCAGCTGAATCTCCCGTTCCGGCCGTCGTGAAAAAAGTGCGGATATGGCCTTGGCTTTTCCTATTTTTTTTTTTTTTTTTTGTTCCGTCTCAATCGACCGAATCTAACCGCCGACTTTCTCCTTGTATAAGGACCCGCCACCACCCATTGCCAAAAGCTCCAGCAGTATGAAACGGGCAGAAGAGGACAGGCCAAAAGGTGTCGACATGACACCGTCGCAATGGCTGGAAAAAATCGTCCACGAAAATCAGAAATATTACGGTCCGTTATACTCCCTAGAGTTTAACGACAATATCATCGGTGTTTACTTGACTGGACTGTTTGCTTGACGCAGATGTTTGGAGGGACCGGACGGATGGCGGTGAAGTCGGCTGGGATTTAGAGCTGTTGAGGTCTCAAGTAAGTGAAGAGTTGGACGACGAGATGCGACTAGAAGCGGATATCCAGGCCCGCTACGAGCTGGATCGTTTGAAATCGGCTTACGATCGCGACCGCGGGCGCAAGAGCAAAGGTAAGAGGAAGACGGCCCGAAAAGCGGCCAAGAAATCCAAGAGAGGTCGCAAAGAGAAGGATCTGACTCCCGACCGAACGCTCGAGTCTCTTGTGGAAGAGCTGGTCCAAGTCGGCATCATCCGCTCCTACCCGAAAGCAAACATTCAAGATTTCCTTGGTTCCGTCTCTGTTGTCGATCCACTCAGTCGGAAATGGAAGCGCGACACATTTCCCGGACTGGGAGACATCCGCTGCGCTTTGATCGAACACTGCATCCTGACTCTTGGTACATTAGTCGTCATTATTAAAAGCATATATATAGAAATATATATATATGTGTAACACATCCTCCCGTTGATGGTTTGTCGGAGGGGAGAGCTGAACGTTCATTCATCTGAATATTGTACATGATGAAGGCTCGGAAGAGATCCGGAAGAGAACGCCGCTGACCCGATCCATCTTGTTGGCCGGACCGCATGGCTGTGGTAAAACATTCTTGATCCACGCCATCTGCAACCACATTGGAGCGACCTTGTTCGACATTAGTAACTCGGCTCTGATGGGCCGTTATCCGGGAAAGGCCGGAATGACGATGCTGATCCATCTCATCACCAAAGTATTGAGCCATCAAAACCCCTTGCCCCACCGACGACGACCTCGTTTCTCTTTTGACGATCTTCTCCTTTTTTTTCGGGGGTGAATTTCTCTTTGGTTCTAGGTTTCAAGGCTGCTCCAGCCGTCGGTGATCGTCATTGAAGACGTCGACCGTCTCTTTATGAAGAAATCGGTACGGATGGAACGCTGGGACATGCGCCGGATGCGCAAAGAGTTGCCCAAAATTCTGCGAGCTATCGTGCCCGAAGATCGGGTCCTCCTCATCGGCACTTCGGCCACTCCGTGGGAATGCGATCAAAGAGTTAGCGCCCTGATTTCTTTCCTCAATAATAATATAATCATCGATGTGATTGAGAGACTAACCCACTTTATACAAATGATACCGGCCGATGACAGAATCTGACGCAGTGCTTCCAGCGGATGATTGGCATACCCCCACCGGATTACGGCACCCGTTTTACCATGTGGGACACATTCATCCAAACGGCGACCCGTTCCATCTACACCCCGACGCCGGCCGAGTTGACCAATCTGGCCCGGATTTCCGACACGTACACGCCCGGAGCGATTGCCCGATCTGTCGCTGAAGTAATAGCTGCTAAGAGAAAATGCTAAGCAAATAGAAAGAGATCCGTTTTCCTATCAAGCGCCTTTTTGCCTAAGAAACTGTGAAGATGATAAAGTCAATAACGTACGTGTGACGTCACAATAGATATTGAGCGAACGACGGAAACAGCTGTTGCCACGTCAGATGCTGAAAGCGGACGAGTTCGTGTCGGCGCTGGCCCGCTGCGAACCCATTTACAAGTATGGCCGGAAATTGCCAATTATTTATTTCTTTTTTTTTATTATTATTATTATTTTCGCGACGCCTTCTTTAACTGTTCGACCATCTTGAATTTATTCTCGTCAATGGCTATTTTTGATCGAATCTATTTTCAGGCAGCTCGTTGCCAAAAATGATGCAACACTTTAATTTCGTTTTCTAAAACTTTGAATTTCACTCACGATAACTAAGCCAACCGAGTCTATTTTGGTTAAGTTTGTCACATTATTGCCGTTTAACCAAAAGAAAAAAAATGCCGACCGAGAGAAAGTCCGGTCGATAGCTCGATCTAAAAAAGAAAGGGGAAACCAATTAAATGTTGATATTAACACAGGGAGGATGAAGAGAGTCTGCGAATGTGGTACAGCAAGACGCCGTTGCGAAGGAAACGCCACCGAAACGCCGAAGTCGATGAGGTAATGCGATATTTTAACTAGTGACAAATTACATACGAGTCTGATATAACTCGTTTCGCTGCTGGATATATTTTTTAAAAAACGCAGGACGAGTTCTTGGCCGGCAACAGCAACGTCAAGGAGAAGAAGAAAAAGAAAAAGAAGAAAAAGGGATCGAAAAAAATGGGCGTCAAATCTTCCAAGGTCAAGAAGAAGAGCAAATAGGAATCACGTCCACCGCCATTTTCATCTACGACAGTTTCGTCCCGGTGGAGGAAAGACACGCAAAAAAAAGGAAGGAAAAGTAACACGCGACACGATGAATGAAACAAGAAAAGGAAAGACGACGTATTAGTTAATCTAGAGGAGGAAAAGGACGAAAAAATTTCCAATCTTTTTTTTTCTTCAAAAGTCGCCAGTTTTCTTACCTTTCCCTTCATCACGGCGACCTTCTTCAATTTTCTTAGGCCTCCTCAGTTCTGTTCAAACTATCGACGACTGTGGATTGTATCTAGTCCTCGGATTTTTCAATAAATTCACTTTTGTTGGCCACTTTGAATATTCGAGTCGTTTTATTGCCAACGACGCAATTTTTTCCCCCTTTAATATTATTTTGTTTCTTCCTGGGCTTATTTGTGACAAATGTTGAATTCAACCATTTCAACGCCAGAAGAGGGTAAGTCTCGGTATTTGTTTGCCGGTTTCGATCGATTTGTTGATTTATCCTGCATTGAAAAAAAGTTGGCCAGCAGATTAGGCAGCAGCCAGTGGCAGCCGTCGGGACGACAACTTCATCGGCCGGTTTGATAAGCGTCGTCGTCGTTTGTATGACGATCTTGGCCGTCTGTGCACTAGTCTACTTCGCCATCCGATGTTACTTCGACGAAAGACGATGGCGGGCCAGTGCTCTGTTGTGCAAGTGTTTGCCGCCCGTCTCGTCTGGTTCGTTTGTCGAGTGCGGCAATGCCTGCCGCTACGTCGAGGTTTGTTGTATTTACGATGGTTTTCTCTTTTTCATCGTGTTTTGTAGCTTATACTCCTTTTTTTTTCTCTTTTTTGACGAGTGCTCGATCAATACTACATGGTTGGCTGCCTCTAGAGATTTATATTAGCAGCCATTTCATCTTCTATTTCTCTTTCACACTCGTTTTTTTTGTGTTTTGTTTTGCGGTTGCCGTTGTTGCCATGTGCTGTCGACAGCGGAGGGCATTTAACGTGCAGGAACAGGCGACGGCCACTTCAGTGGAGCCGGCAGCCGTTTCCAATTGCCGGACAATATCGGACGTACGAATGTCGGAAACGAAGCGAACGGGCCCGGCTTTTAGCTCGCCGCTGGCCAACAACGAGGCGGTGCCCAATTGGCGTCCGCCTGCGACGGGCTCTAGTCAACGCCACGGCACTTCTACTAGCAATGGCAATCATTACCGCCTTCAAAAGTCGAGTCAGCGCCATAAACATCGCGAGCAACGGCAAGCGCAGCAACGGCATCAACGACATTATCAACAGGAACAGCAGCAGCAGCAGCAGCAGCAGTCGGAGCAAGAATGTCGCAACTATCCGCTCCGACGCTCTCGTCCTTTCACCATGCCATCCATCCGCATCCATTCGCCTTCTAGCTCTGATTCCTATTCGAATTTGACCATGTCGCAAAAGTCTAGAGCGGCGGCCATGATTAGCAGGTATTATATATAATATGGGAGAGCTTAATTCTGATGGTCTTGTCATGTTGCGAAATAATTTTGCTGAAAGGGATTTGACTGCTGTGACGTTTCCCGCGTCGGACGAAGAGGACGAGGATCGATTATTACGGCAGCAATACAGCAAGAGCGGATTGTCTGAAGGGCATTCTTACGGCTCTTCGACGACTAATCTGTACCATCCGCGCTACAACACGCCCGTCTCTGAGATCCACAACAACAACAATAACAACAATACCAACAACGATATGGAAGTGGTGGTGAACATCGAAGATGTCGGAGCGGCGACAAGGACCATGATAGAGTACGAAGATGAAGAAGCCAAACCGGATTTGACTCGAATTGTCAGTCGAGAGGCGCGGGCAGAGGACGCCGGGCGGAAGCTGACTAAAAGTAGCGGGACGAGTCCCGCGGAAGATCAACTGACTGTCGGCGGCCGATCGGTGGAGCAAAGTTGTTCGACTATGATGGTGTCGGCGGCGGATGGAGCGACGAGTTGTCCGACGTCTGTCGACGTCGGCTGGTACATCGACAATTTGAAGCGTTGCCAAACGACGCGCACCAACAGTAGCTGCTACAGCCTCAACACGGTTTCCGGCGCGGCTCTTGTGCCGCTCGATATCGCTCGATCCGCTCTGCCGCTCAAGGGCACTTTTCCGTCGTTCGAAATTCTGCCAGGAACGGGCGGCCGATTGGTTCGTTTCCAATTTGTTGTTATTATCTCTCCTCTATCCACAGTTTCTCCCTTTTATCCGCCCGTTCACTCTGACCATCTATTCTGATTTTATTTATTATTTTTCGTAACAGATTACCAGATTTACGCAGACGGATAATGCCAGTGTGGCTTCGAGGGCCTCGCTCGACTGGGACAACTACGAAAGTGAGAGATTGCGCTCTGAAACGATGGCCGAAATGGATTTTGACGATATGGAAGGTAGCGAGGCTTATCACCGGTTGACTAATGTGGACGAAGGCGTCGAGGGCATGACGACTGGATTGAGTTCTACGACGCTGTTGATGGTGTCTCACGGATCGAATGACACGACACTGCAAGCGTCTCGAATCTCTCAGCGATCGGCTTCGTCTCCTTACGTCTTGTGTTTTGAATGCAGCGAAGATTTTAGCGTCAACGACGAGCGTCGCGCCGCCGACAATACGAGCTATTTTGCGCCTAGACACACTTCGAGCTCGCCTCGTCCGCCTCGACGACACCGCCTTCCGCCGACTCCGCCAGCCCTGCCTAGTCTCGATCCTTCGCCCACATCGTCCCATCATCTTCAGCCGGACGGGCAGGATGGACGGTCTAGTAAAGCAGTCAAACCCCGCCGAAAGTAATGGAATCCGCCTCTTCGCCGCCTTTTCGTCTCTATACGATCGTGCGGCGCAAAATGCCTCCCTCGACTCTTTCTCTGTGGGTTTTTTCTTTGTTGTATGTGTGGTATCAAGTAGAAAATCATCGTTCCGTATTGATTACGGAGATTTAGTCTGTGTTGTGCGGATGCATCTCGATGGAGAAAGAGCTCCGTCGTGAATGCTCTGACGGATTGCTCCGCCTTGCTTCCGTCGCTCTTAGCGTCGAGGGGGACATTTGTCTAGTCCTCTTCCTAGCTCTTACAGATGACTTGAGTTTGTTTTTTTTTTCTTCTTCCGCTTTCTTCCGGACGAAGCCGCAAGAGTCGTCTGGATGGAGTTAGTAGCGCTTTTCCCGCTCGACTCTATATATCAAGGACGGCGATGACGCGCGCGCACACACGCTGATGATGTTACTGTCGACGACTGTCGGCTTTTCCCTTTTTTCTATTTTTTTTTTCTTTTTTTAAGATTTCTTTCACCATCTTTTCACGATTTTGGCGGAGTAGGGGGAGGGAGAGCGCCGTAACCCACTTGACGATCGTTTCCAACTGCCGCCCATTTCTCTGTTCAATTTTGGCTGCGTCGGCGGCGCCGGCTCTCAATTTACTCCTACACAGCAACTTTATATATCGAAATTCGAAATGATATGTCCTTATTTTTGACGTTTGCCTGTTATGTCTATTTTCTTTGAGTTTTGATTGTAATCGGATAACTATCTCAAATAGAAAAATTGGTGTGTTGGAAATTTGGCGCTGCGGTTTCTTTCGGAGCGCGCGGCTTGGAGAGAGCGACGCTATATAAGTGTATTAGCAAGGTCGCTATACGCAGTGAAAGTTGTGAACGCCAAAGTCGGAATGAAAATAAAAAAAGTTTTCGTGCATTTCCTGCAATTAACCACACGAATTCGTGTCTAGCTGTTGTCGTTGCCTGCACGCTATATACAAGGTACAACATGGATTGATGGTCTTGTTTTTCCCCTTTATCGATTGACGACCCAGGCGCTTTGAAGTATACATGCTACAACAGTTTTACATTTTTGATAAACGAATCGACAAATGACGTGGTCCTTTTGAAATCTTGCCCTCCTCCACTGAAGAACTTCTTTTGTCGTCCTTTTTTGCGAGAAGAAAAAAAAGAGGCAGATCATTAGCATAATAAGTCTTGTGGCGAGGTATATAAAGTTGGGGTGAATTGAATACGTCGTGAGATTGTGCGCGACGTCTCATTAAGATGGATCGTTATACTTCTCGCTCGGGTGCAAAGTCTGCACAAGAAAGTAACAATGTTGGCGTCGGTGGCGGTGCTGAGACAGCGAGACTTGACCGGCCTTAAAAGCAATCGCCATCTTTGTAGCGTCTAAAAGGGGTGGGTGGGTGGTTGGCGTGCGTTAGCGCCGACGGATTTCACGTCTTCTTCTTCGTGATTCTGCGCGCGCTCCCTTTTGACCCTAGACGACTAGCGTCTCGATCCACCGAGAACTGGCAGACGTCGAGCGTCGGTCTTTGAGGTGGTTGTCGTCGCCGTCTTCTTCTTGGTCTTCTTCTTCTTCTTGCGTCTACATTGAGAGCGAGCGTCGGGAGGAGCGCCCTTTTGCAGCCCCAGTGCGTTGACGTCATCGACGATCCGCCGTCGCATCTGTCAATTGGTAGATTAATGATTCCATTGATTGCGTGTTTGTCTTTTTAGGAAGAGGAGTAAGGGACGGAGCGCAAAGGCATCATCGCGTCTATTGTGTGCCAGTGTCGTGTCTCCCTGGGCGGCCGACGGCCTTGTTATTGAGCTTAGAAGACAGACATGGGTGCTGACGGGCGGTTATGGATGCTGGCCGTTTTGGTGGTGTTGGTGCCCGTCGCCTCCGCACTCCGCTGCCTCAATTGCAAAGGCTGCTCCAAATTCGAAGACAGCCAAGCTATCACGTGCCCGTCGACGGCCGACAGATGTCTTGTAAGTTATACACCTCATACTCTTACTTACTTATTATTCCGTCGAATAAAGTCGTGCACGTCGCCCATGTCGTAACTCGGTGGTAGTCCATTCAATTAGCCTTTCCGTCTCAAATGGGAGGCAACGACAACAACAAAAAACGGAGAGTGGGCGACTTTCTCTCGACGACTTTTTTTTTGTGCGAACCGTTTCGCTACTGTTGTTGTTGTTGTTGTTGTCGTTCCTTTCTCTCGGAACCATCTGCCGCCGTGGACGGTAACATGTGGGAAAATGAAACCAAATCGATTGTTATCTTTCTTCCAGAAAAGAGAGAAACTGCTTACATCAACTTTTTCTCTTTTTTTTTCCTCCGTTTAGAAATTGCACCTGCCTTCCGGCCTGATCAACCGCGAGTGCGGCGACGAAAAAACCTGCGTTGACAGTAAGTTTTTTTTTTATCTTGTGCCATATGCTGAAGAAGCTGAAATAGTAGTCTCTCTATGTCTGTCTGATGTATATTCCGAATGCTAAACAGAAGCGGGAGCCGCACGAATTTGAATTCGAAGGATCTAGGAAGAAAGTGGGCCAACCAGAGGGGTTAGGTCGGTCTTCTGCATGTTATTACCCAAACACAAGTGGATGGAGGGGTTTTCGGCGTAACACTAGGGTTCACTTGACTGTATAATACCACACTTTCACTTTGATAAGCAAGTTTTCTTACCCTTGTTTTCTTTGTTGAAAATGTCGATAGCATCTGTCGTCGTCCAGTTTGGGATGTGTCTGTCGTGACTGCTCGGTCGCGTGTCATTCTCTTTTTATTTCCATTCCGTTTATTTTTAAGAATGAAAAGAAAGGGGGGAACAAGGGCAATTTCTAAAGCAAAAAAAAAAGAAGGTCGCTCGATTGGCAAAATAGTCGAAGAATTTCTCCTCCACGTCCTGGTGAAAGCCGTCAGCAGTCTTTTCTCGTTTCCTATACCCCTCGAAAAAAAAGCGAAAGGAATTCGATTCAATATTTGACAAGATGAAAAGAATCTTTTTGGTATTTTCAAATCTTTTGCTGTTTGATTTCTTCTTTTTTAGAAAGCAACGATCGGGATCGCTTCCTGGCCGTCCATTGCTGCGATACCAACGTTTGCAACGGCGGTCGACGTACGTCGGTCGGAGGAGCAGGAGCAGGAGCCGTTCTTCTGTTGGCGACGTCCTTCCGTTTCTTCTTCCGCTATTGATCCTTGGGGGGTTCACACGCACACTGGTTTCAGCAGCTCTATCCGTCTCATATTTTTCTCTCTCTTTCTCTCTCCCTTGTATAACACTCTTTCATCAATCTCTATCTCTCTCTGCCGTCTTTTCTATTCTATTCCATCTTTTTTTTCGTGTGTGTTATGGGTGTGTGATACACGAAGCCTGCGTTCCGTAATAACTTTTGGCCGTGTGGTTTGTCTGTCTGTGTGCATGTGCGAGTTCTTTCATCACTGGCCGACAAATCTACCCGAGAACGTGGAAATGTGAGCTAAAACGAAGAGGAGGAAGACAGAAAGAGAGAAGGAGAGAGAGAGAGAGAATAAGGAGAGAAAGAGGTCAGCGTGCCACTGGGCCGTCTGCTGTGCAGCGTCGACGTGCACCAGGTCCTGAATGAATAAGAATGTGCGTCAAAGAAGAACACACGGCCGACGTCCGTTTGATTTACGATTCGCTTGTAGGCATTCGCTTGCTGCTATGACGACTAAAAGGCCCCAACTGTTGTCGATTTCTCCCGTTTCGCGCCGCCTGATGCCGAGCACGTCGTCTGCTGCTGCTGCTTCAGAACACAATCTGTTGTTGTTGTTGTTGATGTCGATCGGTGACAAATTTCGAAGGAAACAGAGAGACCCGTTGTCAAATGGTTGTTTGCTCTCGTTCATGGGAAGGTGACCCGCTACATTGATTAGAAATCCCTTTCGGCCGGCCAGCCACAGCCACACGCACAAGCACAATGAGGAAGTGCCCAAGTTCAAGGTTTTCTAAACGTGCGTGTCCTACTCCCGATGGTGGCTCTATCATCGACTCCTACTACTACTACTACTACGACTACTACAACATTCTACTAGCTCTTCTTTCACGGAGGGTCGGCTCCGTCTGCTTCTTCAAATTCTTACAGTTCTTCTTCCCACCCAACTCTTTTTGCGGTCGTCGGGTGGTGATGTCACTTTTTGAGGTCGCAATACCCCACAGGTGTTTACTTCCATTTTGGCTTATATAGCTCTCTCATCGTCGTCTGCGTATGTGTATCGTCTCTTCTTCGGCCCGGCTGTTGTTTGTTTGTGTATTTATATGGACTCGACTAGGGCCCTCGATTTGCTCTGATACTTTTCTGTCACACTACAACGAAGGCACGTGCCACTTTTTTTTCTTTCTTTCTTTCTCTAGTTCCTTTTTCTATATCTTCCACTCGGTTCTTTTCGTTGCTGGCCAGATGATGATACATCGGGCCCGTATGAAATTCCCACAAAGACTATACCACCGAAAGAAAACAATTTTTTTTGTGTTTCGTTTTCGAAATTGTTATTATGAAATTAGCAATCGTCATCAGTAAAAAAAAAAACAACAAGGCTTACACAGTGTACAAGTGCGACAATGTCACAGAAAACATGAGTCATGACGGGATAATGCTTCACGTGACGCCATTTTTCCTGTCGTTGCCAGCGTGGTCGTCATCTGTTTGCCGTGTGCTGGAGCCCCGAAGATAGATACGTAAATTTTTCTGATAAGAAATTAACAAAGTCAGAAAAGAGAAAAGTTTAGATGAAAAATGAGCTGGGCCCTAACGAAAGACGGTGTGTTAGCCAACGGAATATAAAGATAATGAGACCCGGTTGCCACCGTCGTATCTGTTGAAACTCCATACTCGTAGCGTGGTACAAGTCCTGAAATTGTTGTGTACGTAGAGAGCCGGCCGCCAAATAACGAGCAGTCAGGGCATCAACAACCAGAACGGGCAAACACACACGACGCCACACCTGTTGCCTCACAGCTATGACTAAATAACCTGATTACGATAAAAGAGTGCGAAGCCGGTAGACGAGAGAAGCTTTAGCAGAAAGAAAAGGAAAAAAAAGAGAGAAACAATCAAAAAAGCAAGTCGGCGGCAGCCGCCATCAACCAAAAGCTCTGCAAATCCACCGAGAATGGCATCGAGATAAGCAAAAGACCATATATACTAAAGTTAAGAGAGAGGGGGGCTTTCATTCGCATTTCCTTGGAGTACTAAAAGACAAGAAGAAAAAAAAAAACAGAAAACAAAAGAGCGCCGAAATGTCAGATGGCGAGACGCGACTTTCCACTTTTTGGGTACAGAAGGGGAAACGGCACGTGTGTGGTTTTTTGTCAGTTTGCTCTTCCCTCAGCCCACGTCCATTTTCTCTGTTTGAATAACAAATGACTCGAAGAGCACAATGCCAATCTCTTTCGTCTTCCCAGGAAATTTAGTGCTGCCCTTCGATAGAAACCAAGTCCTTTTTCCCCTCCATTTGTTTTATTTTTATTTTATATCCTCGACTTTTTTTTCCCCAAACAAATTTGAACAGACGACGTTTTGCCTATGCCGACGTTAGATGGCGTCGATCCCGGAAAAGAAGGACATGACATCAAATGAAAAATTGAAAAAAAAACTGTCGACTCGTCTCGTAGAAGGAAAAAAGAAGAGAAGGAAAGAATGTGGAAAAAAGACGTGTGTTTAGCACCCATGAGATATACTTGGCATAGGGGAATAGTAATTGTGCAACTAGACAAGGGAAGGCGAAATTGGCCGCCATTGGAGCATCATCAAATCTTCTCAGAGTGAGAGATAGAGCAGACTAGTGACTAGACTAATACAGGTATATACACACCAAAAGGATAGTGTATATTACCTGGATAGTATACAAGGTTTCCCGACTTGCAGTGGGGGCGTCTAAGAGTTCTTTCTCTCTCTCTCTCTCTCTCTCTCTCTCTGGTGGCTCGTCCATTTTCTCTCCGCCTCTCGAGGGGTCTGCTAGTCGAACGCGCGCACACACACACACACACCGGCGCCCTAGTCGGCCTCAGTCGTCTCGCAGAAGTGTCAGTGAACGTGTCACGTCTCTCCTAGCAGACCGGTGGGAACTTCGCTACTAGGAAACATTCTATCTGCAAATTCTTTGCAAACGGCTAAATTCACAGTTACAATTCCATCTTGCTTCACCATTTTCGCGTCATCGGCCATTCGATCACGACGGAATCGGGTAAGTTGACGTACCAACCCTCGAGCCATGTTCTCTTTTCCCCAATTTGCCTCCCCTCTTTTAGTGTAAAGAGAGAGAGAGAGAAAAAAAAACGTGTCGACCGAAGCCACCTGTTCCTTCGTTCGTCGAAAACTGTTGCTTGTGCCAGAGAGAAACACGAAACAATTAGCCTGTTAAGAGAGGAAAATCCCCATAGTTTTTTTTAGTCTTTTTTTTTCGTGTCGACTTTGGTGGCCGCCATTCGCAGCTGACAGGCACAGAAACACGCGTTTTTTTTTGGTCCTATCCCCAGCATCACTTCCATCTCTTTTTCAATGTCGTACTCTATGAACTTTTGGAAAACAATCTTGTCCTGGCATCTCACTGTCGGAGGAGAGTTGATGTATGGTGTTGGGTGCGTGCGTAGTCATAGCGAATAGGTGAAAGAGCCTTGGGGAAGGGGTTGGAACAACCTAGGCAAGTTTGTTGACTTTTAAGCTTTGAAAAGGGTCTCGTGACTTGGCGATCGATTTTTGTTTTGTTTTGGTGTCAAATGATAAATAGGTCCCCGTGAGTCATAGATTGCTTGTCGCTTGTTACGTCGATTGATACCCTGAAAGTAGTTATTTGGATTCTTCCTAGTGTTTATCAGTGCACGAGCGGAAGTTTGCGTTAACACCGCTCGGCTCTTGCCTTATCGCTTCGTGTTGCCGAGCAAATCCCGTAGTACGTCAAGAGACTACGGGCCATTTCTTCACGCAGCCGCCTACGACCCTCGGCTATCCTTAGCCAAACGGTTTTCTTTTTTTTTTCCCCATTTTATGTCTCCACATATTTTTCGTTTCTAGAGGCGCAGGGGGGGGGGGAATAGTTTAGGCGGTGATGCCCTCGTGGTTCAAAAAGAAAAAAAAAGGAAGAAGAAAAATAACCGGTTAACTTGCGAACCTATTACATTGCAAGGTGTGGTGTAATTTTTTTTTCTTTTTTTTCCGTTGAACTGAAAATGGCGAAGGGAAATAGAAGGGCCGAAACAAAAGACTGCGTGGGTATCTAGTTTTTCTTGTTTTTTTTTTTTAGTGTAAAAGAAAGAGAGAGAGAGAGAGAAAGAAGCGAAGACAAGAGATAGGGAAGAACGGGACGGATTCCCGTTAGGAATCTACCAAGTCTGGAAGAGATGAAGGGCGGATGAAAATCCCTCGGAGCTACGGGATGACCTGACGACCTACTAAACGGAAAACCAACCTGTAAAAGAGTCGAGGCGGGCAAGGCAACCCTGAAAGCCGATCGTACGGCCATGCGTCTTTTCTTGTTCCCCAAAAAGTACGAGCCAATTAAACCCTCCGAAAAAATGGGAGAAAATCGAGTAGTAGAAAGAATGTAACGAGATAGTAACAAATCGACGTCAATGGGCACCGTACATTTATGCGTTTCGGGTTAGACTTCCGACAAGAAGAAAAACCTTGACCTGACGGAATGCGGAATAGAAGAGACGGCCAGCAGCTATAGGTCATCGGATGATTTTTTATTTAAAAGTTTCGTTTTATTATTTCACCTTTTTTCTTCTTTCACCGTAATATCAATGGAGTGGTGGAGTGGCGGCGGCAGCAGCAGCGGTTGGCTTGGTTGACGGATCCGTGCCATCTATCGGGAACAGTTGAATACTTTTGGCGGGAGAAAGTTGGCCAATATCTCGGTAGAGACGCGCGCACCACCGTTTGGATTCCATCCCACACATGACATTTGTCCATCGGTCAGAAAAATTGGGGATGAAGCCAACAAGTTGTCGAGAGAAATGCGGAGAGAAATGGAGACTGACGTGCAGAGAGGCACTTTCTAAAAGAGCCTCACGTGTTTGGTGTGGAAAGAGACGGTGGTAGTAGTACCGTCTGCGACTCGAACTATGCGCGAGTCGGCCGTGATCGGGACCCAGACGAACCGCTTTCGCCTTTAGCTCCAAAATTTAGCGCTGTCTTTGAAATTCCATTTGGTATTTTTATGATCTACGCCGCGACCCCCTTCTCTGCTCGTCCGATTTCGCAGCATCCGACGCACTTTCGTCGATTGAAAGTGGTTGGCGCTCAGTCTTGCACAATCGATCGTGCACCGAGCAATGTGACTTCATCTTGTGTGTCGTCTCCGGAAATGGGTCGACCAAACCAAGGGCGGATGATACAAGGTTACCATGACAACGGAAATGTGACGAGACACAATAAGCTTTTGTGGTCCAGCGGCCGTGAATGCCGGTCGGTCGGTCCGGAGCGCGGCATTTGAACTTGAATGATTATTTATCCATTTAGTACATGGCAGTTAGAGATAGTTGTAGTCTTTTGCCTCTCTCTCTCTCTCTCTATTTTTCTGCCGAGTTTTTACTTTCTTTCTTTCTTTTTTTGGTCACTGATGTTACTTCATCATTATTCTTCGCCTTTCTACGTCTCCTTTGCCGTTTCGTTGAATATGCAACGGCAATCACGCAATCAGCCCGAAAGCATCCTCTTCGTTGGCCGCATACACCTTGTGTGCGCTGTGCCAAAATTATAGCCAAACCAACAAACTTTCTCTCTCTTTCGCCCCCGTTCTCTAATAACGTTTTCGGCTCCTATCTTACAGTCATTGATTGAACCGTTGAAGGGGAAGAAAAAGAAAGAGCGTTCCTCTTTTTTCTTTCTTTCTTGTCTGCATTTGTTTCGGAGGAAAGGAATAACAGTACTAATGGTATCATCCGACATCGATCAGAACCTCAAGAATGGGAGAGAGCGACGACGGTAGACGCCAATACTCAAGTACGCATTAGATTGCGCAAGTTGATCGCTTCGCTTCTTTCCGCGCATTTCACTTTCAAACTCTATTTACCTGATGTGTGCGACTCGGTATTTTACTCTTTTTTATTTTTTTTCTTACGTTGGGATCGGTTGTTCCCTGTGGCAGTTGGCCGAACGGGTTGGCGTTGTTCCTTCCGTAACAACTTTCGCTGGCCGCTTGGAATAGAAAGTTTTTTCCCTTTCCTTCTCTGTGGAATATCGTCGTTTGCGTTAACCCACATCTAGTCTCTTTTGTCACTTTGTCGAGAGAAACAAAAATTTTATAGCATTCGCTTGGCGTACAAAAAAATGCAAGCGATGAAAGGAAAGAAGAAATGTGAGTGAATATTCAGTAGGTCAGGGACAGATAAGTCTCTTTGGTGGCTTACCTTCTTCCTCGTCAAGGATTTGCCAGTTGACCTTCTATCCGCCTCTCATCTCTAGAGAAATCATCCCCGTCTTTACCCTTTTCTTTTCTTTCTTTTTCCTAAGTCGATTGAGAAGAATTTTACAGTTCAATGTGACACGAAATGCTTCTTCCATCTTTCATCTCGACGGGTCAAAGACACCTGAGATCGTTTCGCCCTTTTGGTCTGAAAGATTCTTGATAGATTGTTGACCTCGGGAGGTCGAAGAAGTTCGTTGAGATTTGCGCCCATTTTTTTTCAAGTGGCGAAAAAGTTGGTTCTTACAAAAGAAAACTTTGCGACTGGATTTAGCTTAGTCATGTTGATTGAAGGATAGCTTATATGTTCTCTTTTCGTCTTTTTATGATGAGAAGAATTGGGCACTACCTTGATTTACGATCACGAGTCCGTGTGTCTCTTTTTACACTTGATTCGGTTGACGCCCGTTTACCCGCACGCAGTCATTTTATGGCGACTGGCGCACTCTACTTGGTGACTTTTTCTTTTGTTTTGTTTTGCTTCTCGCCTCCCCTCTTAACACTCTTTTGACGGCTTATTATTTTTATTTTAGAGAGTTGTTAAGTTTTGTGTCTGTGTGCGCGTTTGGCTTGTTACGCATTTCCCCGCGCGTTTAATAACCTAATTGTTGTGCAGATCCCCCGCGAGCCAATTGAATCGAATGATCTAGCAATGGCGTTCTTCTTCTTTTTCTTTTTTTAAAGAATTATCTATACATCCTCTAATTAGATTCCTCGGCAATTGAACTCTGCGTGCGAGCTTTGTTCTTTTTCCTTGCCTCAATTTTGATAATGATGAGCGAAAAGAATCGAGAATGTGTTTGTTTGTGGGGAAATGATTGGCGTTGATCAAGGTCGATGGCTCGCGGTCTGATGTCGCTCTTAAAAAAAGAGGCAAACAAGAAGAAGAAAAAATAGTTTGGCGAATTGCACTAATCATTAGGAGAGTGATTGTGGAATAAATCAAAAGTAAAAGATGTCTGCTGTATCAATCCTGCCTTCTCTTTTCATCTACAAACGCCCGCGGTGGAATGGTATCGCCAGAGAGAGAGAGAGAGAGAAACAGTTTCAGGATTTCTAACTGCTTTGTTTTGATTTCCGTCCCCTCAACCTTCGAATAGCCGTATGTTAATTTCCCAACCGTTGCATTCCAGCGCCAACTGGTTTTTCTACGTTCTTCCATCTTATCTGGATTTATTTTTCTCTCTGTGTGTATATCTCTTCTGGGGGAGAGTCTTGCAAGAATCGATGCCAGACACAAAGACAGTATTTCGTGTAACAATTACGGTCGTCCAATAACAAAAAAACAGTTTTTTAGAAATGAACAAGGCCACTCAGGTGAAAGGTGTCGATTGATTTCTGTTTTTTTTTTTGTTTTTTTGATCCATTGGAAAGTCTGCGTTTAGTAGCTGCGTCTTCTTCTTTGACGAAAAAGGCGGAGCTTGAATGGAAAGAGACATACCTAGAACACAGGCCGTCCGCCGCAACCAGTCCTTCCTTTTTCTCTCTCTCTCTCTCTCTCTCTTTCTCTATCTTTTTTCTTCTCTTTTTCGAGTTGTTCTTACCTGAGCGCGCAAGAGAGCCAGAGCCAACAGCCCGCCTTATAAGTCCAACGAGACCTCATTTCCACGTGGTCATTGCACAGTCAGAGTCTGAGCTCTCTCCACACACCACTCGGTTTCTCTCTCCGGCTACTCCGCCCCCCTCCGTGTGTGCGCGCGCGCGACTTTCCCCCGCTCCGACCGCCGCCGCAGCGCTTCCGACAGTCGACAGTGAGTGGTTCTTGCTGCTGCACCTGCACAACTTGCGGCTTCATCAAAAAGTTCGTCGTCTTTTTACGAGTTTTTGTTCGCTTGGACTGTGGAACCGACAACGAAATTTTCAGTTTCGGTGCGTGACTCTCGAGGATCAGTAGACGAGTCTCGAGTCTTCTTTTTATATCTACTTTTAAGTCTTCAGTACTACCAGTGGATTTCTTCTAGATTTTCCCTTGCGCTTTCCGATCAGGTTCGAATCAGCTTCATCCGCTTTCGGGGGTTCTTACTCGGCCACTGTCTCGCTATTTGACTTATTGTCTGTGGAGAAGAGAGGGGGGAAAGACAATGTCCTTTTTTTATGACTATTATTTGTGTAGATTTTTTTGTCTTTACTGACCAATGGTGCGGATGGGGGTCCAACCCACTATGATTGGGAACGTCATAGAAAGGGAATGATTCGCCCAAAAAGAGAGTAAAGCGCCCAGGAGAAAGTTTAGATGGGCAATGTAGGTCGACGACTCGCTAGAGGTTGTGCGCGCGCGGAACTTGCGGCCGATAACGAGTTGGGAGAGTTGAACGCGCTGGCCGTTGCAGATTTTTTAATTTTCGGTTGGCCTTTTTTTTTTTTTGTATTCGCCTTCTCTCCCTTTTTCTTCTCTCCTCTTTCCACGAAGGGATGCCAAAAGGGTCAGGAGAATTTTTTTTTTTTTTTTTTTTCGAGTCAAGACTCGCAGCCAGTCAACCGAGCTGCAAAGAGACAGGTTATCGGTCGAACGGTCCCTGTCGAGAGCGGACTTGACTCGTTGCCCAACCGAAAGGAGGTTTTGTGAGGTGAAAAGGAGGAAAACTAAAGAAAAAAGATACAACCGGTACATAAGAAGAAGAAGAGAAGAAAGAAGGGGGGGGGGATTTGAACAGGTGAAAATTCTTCCCATACCTTTTTAGCCCGGCCGCTAGTGTTGTGCCCCTCCTTTTCTGATTATCGACGCGCTATGCGTGTGTCTACGTGTGTGTGGTGTGTGTGTGTACGTGTGTGTGTGTGTATCATCGCTCTAAGCCATGGTTTGACCTGGTTCCTTAACGAAAGACGACGAGACCCTCTCCATTTCTTCGTTCTTCTCCTTTTTCTTACCAAAAAAGAAGTCGCTGCTGCTGCTGTCTCTTTAACTGTTTTTAAGGGCTTGTGATTGGCATTGTTTGTTGTTATGCCAGGCCAGTCACTGGCCTGGCGGGGTCGTTTTCTGCAACTGCTTTGAATGGGGACAAGCTTGCGTCGTCGTCGTAGTCGTTGTTCCCTTTGACATGATTTATCTGCCAAAGAGGATCCATTATTTCCTTAACGAATAGCCGTTTCGTCGTCTCGGACGGTGCAGAAATTACACCACGGGGCATTTCGTCACAGCTGATTATCCTTTCTCCCACCACACTCCGTACTAGCATTACGCCAGATCGTTTTTATGACTTTCCATGACAAAATAATCGAAAACGAGAAACAACTCTAGTCTTCACGTAAAGTCGGACTCGTTTTACGTCATCTTTTGTTGGCGTAACGAAAATTATCTCACGAATCGAAGGAAATCGAATGGCGCCGTTGCCCGTTTAACTTAACTGTTAACTGTCGTCTGTACAATTTTGTCTCGAGGTAGCTCTTGACAGTCTTACTAATTGTTTTCCTTTTTTCGTGTGTGCTTTTTGACAGATTCCTTTTTTTTAAATCGGAGTGGCCAGTTAGTTTCCTAACTTCTGTGCCCGATTTCTGAAGAAGACCAGAAAGTTCGACAGTGAAGAATCGTCGAAAGAATCGACACAACATGGCTTCGCTGGTGGCTACCGTCATTGACGGCTACAACAACATATGGGAACTGAGAGGTATGTCGAGGAAAATCTGTTTTGCATTCTAGCGAGTCTATTTTTGAGCTTCTTTCCCCCTTTTTTCCTTCTTTGCACTTTCGTTTTATAAATAACCCGTTTTTCTTTTTCCCGTCAGATCGACGAGTGGAGAATTGGCTGTTTATGAGCTCGCCGCTGTCGACGCTGGCAATCTGCTTGACCTACGTCATGCTCGTCAAAGTGTGGGGACCCGCCTACATGAAGGACCGACCAGCCTTCCAGTTCCGCCGCACTTTGGTCATCTATAACGCGATACAAGTCATCTTCAGCACGTGGCTCTTCTACGAGGTAATGTCGACAACCTGAGCGTCTTGTAACTTAGGATTGACATTTTACAGTTTAGTTTTTAAAGAAAACAAGATAAGAGAATTTGTGTGATTTCTCCGCATCTGCAAGCGACGCAAAGTCTAGAGCACGATGGATCATGTTACTTTTAGGAATTGAATTTTCTACGGAAGCCATATAGTTGGCCGAAAAGGGAGAGCGAGGAAAAGAGGAATGAATTTTGTCATTTTGAAAAACCTTCCACCGTCCTGCCACCACCAACAACCTTGTCCGCACCGTTCCACTCGATCCTAATCCTCTAATCGATTCGGCCAAGTCCGTTTTCGATGTTGAACCTATTCTCAAACACACACACTCTATTTCAGACCTGTTCCTTAACCTTTCTCCTCCTCTTTTGATTTTAAGATGTGATTATCTGAAATTAGAATAACTTGAAAGAAAAGAATCCCTGCGAAGGGCACACGAGGGGAGGGAAAGTGGATCCGCTGTTCCTTATTTTTAAAAATTTCTTCCATTCACCAAAACTTTCCATTCAGCACACACTTCTTACTATCCTTTCGATTCTGTTTTGTTTCCATCTATTTCTATGGCACTTCGTGTTTTTTTTTTAAATACTTTACCAGACGACACTAAACAAAATACGAAAAAAGGGGGGGGGGAAACGAAAGTACGAATTATGTTTTGCTGCATGAAGACAGATATGGTAAATGATGATGAAATGAGTTTGCACGAGACGAAAAGGTGAGAGGGGAACGGTGTGGACCAAGTTCTGGACGTGAGGGACGTGGTCGCCATCAACCAATTGGTTTACCAGCAGTGTATGATGAATCTTGTTCTGTGTGCGTGTGTTGACAGTCGCTGATGGGTGGATGGCTACAGTACTACAGTTTAAAGTGCCAACCAGTTGACTATAGTGACGATCCTATTGCCATTCGGGTGAGTCTTTTGTCTCCAATATCGGTATCTCTTTCTTGACACTTTTTTGCCTCTGACGCTCTACTCTTTCGTCAACTGACACTCTCCACATACAACAACCACACACGATCAACGTGCCAATTTATTGGCAGAAATTTGTACACTTTTTTTAAATAGCGTCCATCGAAGACCACCAAACAACAACTATGTTGAAGAAGACCAACATTAGAACAGTTTACAGTTGTTAAAACTAAAGGTTAGCAAGTTAATAGGGTCGGCGATTTTTTTTTTTACAAAACAAAAAATTCTGCTTACTCTGGTGTACTGATTCGTTGCTTATGGTACTTTTTGACAAGATTTTTTATTCAATTTATTTCTCAAATGCATCTATACTCTATACTCTGGCTGGCGATTCTGGATGAAGGAAGCTTTTTTGTTCATTTATAGATTATTAACACTTACAAACAACAAGGTTTATTGTTAATTTACATATATGATCATAAGTTAGTTCTCGTATGAACGATGGACTTAGTTTAATGGTTAATGTGTGGAATGAAACAAAATGGAATGGTTTTAGGTTTGCGGAGGATCTCGGGGGCTTTGTCACGAGCCACATTACAGTAGCTTCGTACTTCCTTCGGGAAAGACGAATCCTGTTAGTTTACAAATATCTTTCTCTGGAACTCTCTCTCTCTTTCTCGCTCTTTCTCTCTCCAAAAATTACCCTGCCAAACCTACACAAATAGACCTTACCTCTGGTCCCTGCCTCCCATTCCTCTTACTCATCCTCCTCGTAAATCGAACAGGTGGTCGTTTGCCTTTTCGTCAACATATTTTGATGATCCACAGTGAAATTATAAAGGGGATCTCGTGGTGCATCCAACACTTCAGAGACTGCAGGCCAATAAGCTTAAAAACAAAAGAGAGCCCTCCACATTAATAATCCGACTCATTTTTTTGATAAATGTTTGTGTTATTTTTTGTTTCGCAGTACGGTAGAGGGGGCTGGTTCCATGGATATAGCTTTGTGTGTCAACCAGTTGACTATTCCCTTGACGAAATGGCCGTCAGGGTGAGTTCCTTGTTTTCCTTCAATAATCCCGCCCCAAATTTCAACAGACACACACAAAAAAAGCAAAAGCAACAAACGTACACATTCTATAAATTAATTTGCCCTCCAATTATCCCTCCCCGGTCCTAAAAAAATTCTTACGAAACAAAACAAAACAAAAGTGTCGGTTTGGTCCCAAATACTTTTCATTTCAAAACTCGTTGAACAACGCCCCCTCCCGGCCTCCGCACTGGAAGCATTCCATCCTATCTCATTCTATTTACTTTTTTGTGTTCTTTCTTTCGTATTGTAACTATATTACACACTTGGAATTGGACGTATAATGCATGGGGGGGACGCAATTAAAAATCCAAAAACATGTCGCTTATGTACCTCGACTAATTTTAATTGAAGTACAACAACTAATTTCAACCAAGCTAGGACAACTTTTCACACGTTTTTTTGTGGGTCTTTTGGTGCTGTAGTTATGAGCATATATTCTTCCACCCCCAACGAATTTGTTGCTCATTATTTTACCCTGGGTGCTTGGAACACACCTTCCTTTTTTTTTTTACCTTCCCATCTGCCGGATTGACCCCAAATATGTGTTTACAACGAGTTTCGGGGCGGGGGCGGGAGTTGAATTCAAACGAGATTACAACTCGTGCTGTTGATCATCATTCTGTGCGGCGTCGAACAGGTTAGCGGTCACCTGTGTCTAAGAAATGGGTCCAGCAATTCTCGACTGTGAATGGGGACTTTTTCCCCATCTCTTTTTAAATTTGAATACTACAACTTCAAACGGAAAACCTGTCATACATATAATGGAAGACGACTATTACTCTGCATTTCCTTATAGATTTAAGCGCCTCTTTACTTCTTGTAAAACCTGTCATCTTCAATGTTCTGTCCTTTTTGATCTGCTGTCCAAGTGGGACAACATTTACTGGATGTTCCGAAGGCTATGCTAAAACTTCGTAAAAAAAGAAGGAAATACAAGAAGAACAACGGGTCCACTCTTCGTTTGCCCATGAGTGCTCTCGATACCATTTTTAAAGAGTAAAAAATGGTTATTATGTTCAGCTAGCTAGTTTGTACAAATGTTAATTGCTTTTTTCATAGTCTTGAAAGGAAAAAAATTTTGTTGTGGGTTTCGATAATTTTAATGAAGAAAAGAATAACAGCAAATCAAAATATCTCTTAAATGAAATTATGGATTGTTTGGTGACGGTGCGATCGCGCTTTTATTTTATTTCCAGATAGCCATGTCTGGCTGGGCAAATAGTTACAGTTACCGTTGCCAACCGGTGGATTATACTGATAATCCGCTGGCTATTCGGGTGAGTTGTGTGCATGATTATCCTTCGACCAAACCAAACCAAAAGACAAAGTTCTGTATTACCCTGTTTTCACCTTTTTCCGCACTCCTAAACACGTTCTACACACTATCACATATTCTTCTCTACAATTGTGACGTCATATTTTCTTACTAATTGAAATCCTGTCGGCTTTTCATCTTAGCCTTAAATATTTTCTTCAATTTTTTTTCATTTCTTCTTTATATTTTTAAATTTTACTGTATGTACGATTCGTTTACTAACAAAACGCAGTAGTTAGTGCAAGTTTTTTTAACTACAACTAGTTAAAAAAGAAAGACCGACTCTCGTCTTGGACCATAGAAAAAAAAACGAAACGCGACCAAATCGACCGACAAACAAAATCCCATTTTGCGAATTCTTTTTATTTTATTTTATTTTTTTTTTGTTGCACATTCATTCCCTCACGGTACACACAATTGACGCAATTCACGTTACCTCCTCCCGACACGCCTCCCAAACGTCCTCCACATTCTCAAACACACAACAAACAAACAAACAAACAACAAGAAAAAACAATTATGTTCACACTCTTCTCCTATTCCTTCCAATCTCTTCGTCGATCGAGTGAGAATCTTGCAACCTACGGCTTGATTGACTGAATGTTTTTTTGACGTCAAGTTTTAATCTAGTAGTCGACTGTGAAACATTTCAATCGAGCGAATGATTGCCGTTGCACGAATCTCTAAACTCGTTTTACTCCAAACGTGTTTTCCTCATTTTTTTCCAAAAAATTCAAACCGGATCAAATTTTACTGAACTTGATGATCAATTAATGGCAATCTTTCAATCGTGACAATTCAGATGGTCTACGCCTGCTGGTGGTACTACTTCTCCAAGTTCACCGAGTTCTTCGATACCGTGAGTATTTGTTTATTTACTTTTTCCAAAGTATTTAGTCGCCGTGATATCTAATCTTGTTTTGTTTGTTTGCAGTTCTTCTTCGTTTTGCGCAAAAAGGACGAGCACGTCTCCCTTCTTCACGTCGTCCACCACGGTATTATGCCGATGAGTGTCTGGTTCGGAGTCCGCTTCACTCCCGGTGGCCACTCTACCTTTTTCGGTTTGCTCAACACCTTCGTCCACATTGTCATGTACTTTTACTACATGGTGGCCGCCATGGGTCCCCAATACCAAAAGTTCATTTGGTGGAAGAAATACCTCACTGCTTTCCAGATGGTACGGACGCGTCCTTTTTGTTGTCTGTTTTTTCCTGTCGCTCCTTCTCTCTTCCTTCTTGATGACACGGCATCGATCCGAGCATAAATAGTTGGCCACGCCCTTTCGCTCTGCTGAGAAATCGATGAGACTTCCGTCCGCTCGATCGTCACCGGTTCCTCCATTGCTGTTTGCCTTTTGATGCTCGTTTCATGAATACTTATGAACTACGATCGATCGAACCCTGGCCGGAATGAACCAGAATGGAGGGAAGATAAAAACCAACAATATTAAACATTTGTTTTTGTTTGCGTTTCCTCACAGGTTCAATTCATCGCTATTGTGGTGCACGCTTTCCAACTTCTCTTCATCGATTGCAACTACCCCAAGGCCTTCGTCTGGTGGATCGGCTGCCACGGCGTTCTCTTCTTCTGCCTCTTCTCTGATTTCTACAAACGCAGCTACAAAAACGCAAAGTCTCGCGTAAGTTTACCGGCCTACCCTTTCCCCCCTCTTTGTTTCGAGATTCCATCCCTCAACTTGTTCGTCCACCGGACACAATAAATGAGAAGTGGCTGCTTTGCCTCAAGCAGATCTGATAATGAAATGAAGAAGATTGCTACCAAGTCGGCTTGGAAGAAAAACAGGAGCACAATGTGGAACAATTCTACAAACCCTTTTAAAGTCTACATTGTCCCACGTGTCGCTCCGCCCTCTTCCTTTTCCCAATTGTTTAGTCTTGTATCCTTCCGTACTGCCTATAATATGGTCCGGCTTAGGTGTTGTCGTGCAATGTCAAACGTCGGAAACGACTCCTCCTTCCATACCGTGATTACTGATAATTGATTTCTTTCCCTATCTTTTTTTTCTGAATGAAATGCAGATTGCTGCCGCCGCCAATGGACTCTCCAAGTCCAATGGACACAGTAACGGATACTCTAATGGCACTAGCAATGGTCACAGCAATGGTCACACCAACGGGCACGCCAACGGCCACTCCAACGGCCACTCCAACGGTCACACCAATGGTCACGCCAACGGCAAAGTACACGAGAAGAACGGCCACACCAACGGCCACTCAAACGGCTACACCAATGGAGCTCTTCATTCCAAGAATGAATAGATGTCATCTCATCGAACGTCTCTTCTTCATATCTCTCTCTCTCCGTCTCGACTCTCTGTTTTGTTTTCCTTTTTGCTCCATTCTCCCTCTTCAAAACTTTTTTTTTTTTTTTCTCACCCATTAACAATTTTCTTCTTGTCCTTATTTTATTCGTTCTCTCTTTTTTCTTTTTTTTTTAGAAAAATGTGTTTTTTTTTCTTCCTTCACGTCCGCCTCATTATCTTGCGCACGAGAAGTGAGACGTGGAAGAAAGTTTTCTCCCTCTTTTTCTTGTCTCCCCATTTCCAACACAAAGCTCTACACCTTTTCCCGACCATCGGCTTCCCCCTTGTGTCCCTACAAGGGAAGTGTCTCGTTATACAACCTGGCCGGGTGAGACGGCCGAACGAGACCCAAGAGGGTGTGCGACGACAACGAGCATTTCGAACAGAAATTGGATGAAAAAGAGAAGACACGAACGAGTCCAGCAACCCTCTCTGCCCGTTTCGTCCCACCTCACTCACCCTTCATACACACAATCTCGCCTCTGGAAAAAAAACCAGCGCTCGAAGGAAAAGAAGAAGATTTAAACATAAATGAAAATAAGAAAGAATATTTTTATTTTTTTGATGAAAAAAATCGTTGCCTTATCCACACAACAAAAAAATCCACGTAGATGAAATTTTCGAGAAGCGGTCGAGCGTCTGCCGTCCACTTTTCCCAGAAGGAAAGTAGTAGTTAATGTTGTCTTGTCATTCCTTCATCAAGAGAGAATCAGCTATATAATATCCAGCTATTTTACAAGAAAAAAAATGGAGAGAAGTTTTAGAGAGAGGGGAACCACATCAAAGCGGACGTCCGGTCTGCCCGAAGCCAGCGTTCTTCTATTAGCACATCGTCATCATCAGCAAGAAAAGAAACAAGTTACATTCGCCCGTGTAGTCTCAGGATTATCCAAATCATCATCCGCTTATTTTCTCTTTTTTTTTTCGTTTTTCCTTTCTACAAAAAATTCTCCCGTTTCTTTCCGTTTTCAACTGACTCTACTCTTTCCCCGCCTTTTCGCGCTCTCGACGTGAATACATCAATTTTTTCCGTGTGTGTCATAGCAAAAAGAGAAAAAGTGAGAAAGCAAGAAGTTACACACAAAAAAAGAAGAAAACAAAACAAAACAAAACCTTGCGCGGTATCAGTTTGTTCGACTTTACTATGACGTAGAGGTGTAGCAATGGGGTTATTTGTTTACGTGTACATAAAAGGCATATCCAAGTTTCAGATACACACACGCACAGATATCACATCGATCGTGTATCCCCGTAATCCCTTCCTTTTCATGTTTAGCCTTCTCTTTTATTATTATTATTACTTTTTCTGCCCATCTTTCTTTTTTTTATGAAATACGTGTTGCAAAGACCTGGTCTCTCGTTTAAACGTGCGTTTCGGGTTTGACGTTTTGCGTCGCCACGAGAATATTGTCGACTGCATGCGGAACAAGAAGAAAACGAAAAAAAAAAAAATACGAGAGACTAATCTAAGCTGGCTTTTCAAACATTTTGTGTCCATCTCGTTTTTTTTTATTTACTTCCTTATGCTCAAGTGCTGAAGCAATAAAACAAACGAGAGGAACTCGAGTAAGAAAAAAAAAGAAACTTGGAAACATAACAAAAGAAAAATTAAAGACACCACAGTCAAACCCGAGGACCAAATTGTATGGTTATCTCTTTTCTATCGCCTTTACCCGACTTGTTCTCGTTCTCCGTGCCCTCGATTCAACAACGAGTTTTTCTTCTTTTCCGTTAAATTCCTGTCACGGGAGATGCGTCTTGAATAAGATGCACCGCCACCAACATACACACTCGAGGGAAGATAACAACGCGAAGAATTGAAACCCGAGTTTCATCTTTTTCCCCTCTTTGGTTTTTTTTATATGGGAGAAACAAAACAAAAGAACAACGTCTTTTTACCATCCTTTTGCCTTTGATTTGATTTTTTTTCTGGAATTAAATAAAACAAATAAGAAAAAATTAAGAATGTTATCCTGTGTGTGTAATCTACGGGAGAATTTTCCGCCGTCTTCTTCATTTTCATGTTGGCTTCATTTATTATTATTCCCCTTCCTTCTTTATCATTTACTTAGCAGACATTCCGGATTTCCCTGCCTGTCCTCCCGATACAAAAACAAAACAACACACACTCCCGAGATGCATGTTCAAGTGCTCAGTTAATTGTATTATTTTTTTTCTCTGCCCCAATCCCCTTCGTGTTAATACATCATTACCTACATCTCTGAAACGCAGTTGTCGTACATATCTTTTGAAAACGTTTAGGCGAATGATGGATGTGGATGATGTGATGTTGCATTTGTTTCTTTTTAGATTTAGTTGGATTCGACGCCGTTCAGGTTGAATACCGTATAAAACAAGGCAAAAGCGGGACGAAGCTGGCCGAGTCGGACAAGGAAGCGATGCCGTGGCGATGTGAGTTGAATAAAAGAAACAGGAGGAGGAAATAAGAGAAGAAGAATGGTGAAGAGTTCACTGGCTTGCGTGAGGCAGTTGAAAGAAACAAAGCAAATGAAATCTGGCATTCCCCTAAGGGGCGGAGGAGGAGATCTCGAGTTGCCTTTAACTTTAAGATAGAAACAGCTAGTAGGTCGCTGGAATAATTTTTGAATGGGCACTAGGGCATAGACTGAAAAGGTCGGTAGACTAGGGGAGGCCCATATAGGGAGACCATTTTCTCTACATTCTAGTAGCTTTAAATATGTACAGTTGTAGAAGCCGACACAACCGACCCGCACGTCTACCATGTCTTCTTGAAGAGACGAACTAGTTACAAAACTATGCCAGTTGTACAACTAACATGCCAAATAAATTCAGTTTTGATAACATGGTTTGCAAATTTTTAAAATTCCCTAGTCCTTAAATGAACATCTTTTCATATGCCCACTAAAGCCTTCTAACCATCAAAAGCATAGCTCTTTTAAACTAAAAAGTAAAAAGCGCAAGAGCCCATTTACATTTTATAGGATTTAGTTTTTAATACTTCCTCCGCTTCCGCGCAGTGCAGTGTCAAACTGCGATTGTCAAATCTGGCAGCCGCTAGATTTTGAAATTCGTCTGCTGCGATGTGGTGGTAAAGTTGTTCGGACACTTTTATAAATAATACAAAGGAAATAAAATCAACGAATTCTGAAGGATAGATTACACGATGGAGTTCACGGCAGACAACGTAGAAAAAGCCGTTAGTCATTTTTATCAAAATTTAGCCACACAATCCCAGCTTAACGTGTGGTTGACTGCTGCTCAAACATCGGCTCAAGCATGGATATTTGCATGGCAACTTCTCGATCAATCAAAGGTAAGTTAAGTACATCTCGTGTCAATCAACATCGATTTACCAATTTTTAACTCTCTGATAGCCTGTAGAGGTCCAGTACTTTGGTGCAAGTTCCTTGCAGATCAAGATTTCTAGATTTTGGCAAGAGATTCCACCTGACAATTACCCAGCTTTTAGAGAAAAGCTGATAGATGCTGTGATGTTTTATGCAAATGGACCTAAAATTGTACTAACTAGACTTTGCTTAGCTGTAAGTAATATTAATAAAATCAGTACTTTTCAAAATCATTAAAAAATTTTGTTCTGTGAACATCAGTTGTCATCGCTTATATTGCACTCCATTCCTGACCAATGGGCTAGCCCTCTTAGTGACTTCATAGCAATTCTCCAGAGAGCCAGTGGAGAAAGTCAGCTGAAGCCTAACCATGTCTCACTCTTGCTAGAGATACTGACTGTCCTTCCAGAAGAAGTAAGTTTCTTTTCCCTTTTCCCATCTATTAAAATTATTAATTTTTTAACATTTCAGTTTCAAAGTATGCGACTGTCCCATGAAAGAAAAATTGCCATTCGAGGAGAATTGCTTAAAGCAGTTAAGGATGGTATTCATTATATTTTTTGGATTAAACACACTGAAATTAGGCATCATTCTTATTTCGTAGTGCTGCCGATTTTACGCGAAGTCATATGTCGTGGCATTCTTCGCGAAACACCACTTTTAATGGATGACGAGTCAGCTTCACAGTCCGGCATAAAATGTTTCTCTTCATGGATTCAGCATGGAGTTGGAGTTGCCTTGGAAGAAAGTATACATTTGACGGAACCTTTACTGGCAGTAGCCCGTAATCCCAACTTGACCGAGACGTCTTTGGAGGCGTTAACTCATCTGGTCAACCATCCCGAAGCTCATCGTTACCCAAGCTTGTTAGTGGGGATGTTGAACCAACTACTCTCACTTCAAGATTATATCCAACTCTTGAGGTATCGCACAACACCCGACGTATACCACGGTATAGACATTTCTTCAAAATTCGCGAATTTCGTAGACGAGAGGGAGATTTCGAGGGTGCAGCCCATATTTACGCTGCCTTGGCGGCCTTTGGCGAAAGTCATTCTCGTCTTTTGTTGGACGCGGCCCTAGAAGACGGACTCAACAAAGAAAATGTACTTAAACTGGTCCAAATTATGCTGGAAAGTACAGGAACTCCTGGTCGCTATCCGCTAGATGAGAACTGTAGTCATCTCGCCTTTAGCTTCTGGTAAATTGATGCTTTACTTTTCTTTCGTTTGGAAAATTATCAAAATGGTAAACCCCTTTTTAAAATTAGGTACATTCTTCAAGACGATATGTGCACTTCGCCTGTTGAAAAACATAAAATCTACCAAGCCATGTTTGGCCCTGCCTATTTAGCTCTTGTGGATATATTGATGACCAAGTCAATGATCACTATTGATCAGTCGGATTGGTCCCCCGATGACAAAGAAACTTTCCGCTGTTATCGCCAGGTACTCGATCATTGAAATAATGTATGGATTTAATGTTGCAACAACATCTTCCATAATCATTTTAAGGATATTGCTGATACATTAGCTTATAGCTATAAGTTCCTAAGATCCACAATGATGGAACGGTTGGCCTCTCATTTGGCTTCGACCGTAGCGCAATGTAATCAGAATCCTAGCGAATGGCCTCCATTAGAGGCATGTCTGCACGCTTTGAAGGTAAATGAAAACAAATAAAAATATTTTTTGATTAAAATACCGTTACCAACTAATTATTCCTGAATTTTACTTTAAGGCTGTAGCGGAAAATGTGGAGGCGGAGGCAGATCTGCTAGTTCCACAGATATTAAGTTTATTTGGCAGCATTCCTTACGGTTCTGGTCATCGTTACGTCGTGAACACGGCTCTGGAAACGTTGGGAGCTTACGCTGAATGGTTGAGTGCGCATCCAACCTACTTGGGTCATGTACTGCCCATCCTACTTTTTGGTCTCAACAACCCCGACGCTGCCCCAGCCGCTACTTTAGCCCTTAAGGTAATTTATTCGGAAACTAGCGTTTACCTTCGGAAGGAGCATCCTGACTCATGACCGAACGTAATATCTAGGATATAACTCGAGATTGTCAAATTGGGATTCGGCCATATGCTGAAGCATTGTTGCAAGGTGCTGAACAAGCCTTGCGCCTCGATGATCTCAAAGCTAGTGAAAAGGTAATTCGATGTATGAAACAACTAATAATTTTTAAATGTTAACTAACTTGTTATTTCCTTAGATACGGTTGATGTACATATTAGGAAAAGTTTTATCAATTCTACCCTTGGATGTGATAGTAGCTAGCCTCAATCGTGTGGTTGGCCCGTGTGTGGAGGAGCTCCGAGCGTTATGCAACACTAGCGAGCCGGATGCCCAGACAAAAATTCTTCTTATTACCCGACTTAAAATGTTGGCTACCTTATGCACTACTCTCGATTTAAGAATCTCTAGTGGAGACGATTCCGAAGCCGACGAGGCAACGACCCGACAGGCATTGGCAATTCATCAACAGCCTGTTCTTTTGATTGCACAACAGTTGCTTCCTTTTTTAAAAGGTGTGGTGGACCGTTGGGGAGCCGACGAGCAAATTTCTGAGGTAACTACCCTATCCGTCAAAAAAGAGTCAAGTAGGAACTTTTTTTTCTAAGAGACTTGATTTTCTGTTGATTCTCTAGTCAATCTGTTTGGTTGTCAAACACACCGTCTCGACATTGATGGAAGAGTCTCTATCCTTTTTGCCAGAGTTGGCAGCAGTGATTGTCCAATGCCACCGGCTCTCGCCACAGACGGCTACGTTGGATGTGGCAAAAATGATCATACTTATGTTCAGTCAGACCTCGGGCGATCCCCAGCAGCTTGTGAGAGCCTTTCTGTCCGAGATTATAGGAACTACGTTGCAGGTCTGCGGAGTAGACTGTGCAGGAACGCTCGAAGGAGTTCCTTCTGTTGATGTTAGCCGGCTCGCCGAAAACAATGAAGTCTTGGCCAGTTTTCTCGGTCTTCTCACTCAAATAATCAGAAAAAGTCCAAAATTATTGAGCGGCTCCGCTTACCCTTTATCTTCGCTGTTTTATTGTGGAATTGTCGGTTTAACGAGACCTGAATCACCAGTCCTTAAAGCGTCTACTCAATACTTGGTTCACTTCATCACTCAAAGTAGGGAGAATCCTGAACTTGTGTCTGTTGTGCAGAATCAGGGTCCACTTCTTGTCGCCCAGCTTCTTAGCTGCATAGGTATATCAGCCGTTCGCTAGTTTTTTTTTGTGTCAGTTCTACATTTTTTGTATCATAGTTTTAATGTTTTTAACTATCCCGATAGGAGGAGAATCTCCTCGTGCTCTAGTTGAGCACACAGCTGACGTTATACTGGCCTTAAACAAGAAATATTTTGACAGTCTCTGCCGTTGGATGAGTGCGTCTCTTACACGGGAACGTTTCCCTTCTGCCCTTGTCAGCCAAAACCAAAAAGAAAATTTTTGCCGATCCGTCCTCAAGTATATGTTTTTCTTTCACTTACCTCGCCCTGTTTGCTAATCAAAACGCATTATCTTACCACAGAGAGCGATCTAACAAGAGGCGGTTGCAAGACATTGTACGAGAGTTCTCGCTCCAATGCAGAGGGCTCGACGGCACCGAGTACTCGGAACAGACAAACCGGATTCTTCCATAACAACTTTTACAATTTGATGTAATTTGTATATCTTTCGCGTCATTATACATCCATTCGACATATCAGCTTGTGTATCTTTTCAAGAACTCTTTCTGGAATGGACTTCCTTCAACCAAACAAATGAATCCAGGTGTTCCGGCATGAACGACATAACTAAAATAGAAGCAAGAACGTTAATTTAAATACGAAATTTAGTAATTGGCGCCAAATTTAGTTTAGCATTGAATATTACGTTTTTTTACAGAGGACACTTTTCAGTGAACTATTTGGATCGACTACATAAAGTGTTCCATTTTCTCTATGCTCGTAGTAAATCCGGATTGAGATTGAACTGTATTTCTTTTCCAAATCCCAGAGCGGCGATTCTTCAAACATTAAGTTTATGTGATCCATGAAGCTATTTACAGCAATGAGGGAATCGAGATAAAATTTGATATTAGTTCAATGTTTAATGAACACAACTGAAAAAAAAATACGCAAAAACAAACCAAGTATCTTCGTGGAATTCTTGTATAAAGTCGGTTTCACCGTACTCGGGATACAAGAACAGAACCGGCCAAACCAAAGATTCGCCGACGAGATGAACACGTTTTCCGATCGCTGCAGGATGGCACGGTTCAATTGAAGACAAGTTCAATGCATCCACTTTTCCTTTGCCGCCAATAACAATGCCGCGAGAATGTAAGGCAGCAATTAATTGGTTGATTATGGCTTCTTCCTTCTTTTCAGCAGCCTCTGCTTTCCTTTTATTTCGCTCATCGAGTTTCTGTAAATTAAATGAATATGCTTTATATATATACCATAAACAGAGATAATTGGAAGACTTTACTTGGCCCTGGACGAGTTCGGTTCGCAACTTTACAAGTGAAGCGTCGTTGTTTTTTAATCTTATACCGTAGTCACACCATTTGAGTCCTTCAGTGTATCGTTTTAATTGTAAGCAGCATTGAGCGGCCCGTACAACAGCTTTTATGTAATCAGGCTTTAACTTTGCAGCTTGCAAACTATCATTAAATGATGACCTAAAAGAAACAAACCAGAAATACAAGTGAAACCAGTTTTAACAAGTAAACATTATTGATAAAGTCAAGTATTAAGTATTCTACCTGTAATTGCCCAAATGGAACTGGGCAGCAGCCCTATTGAGATAAAGACTTGCATCAACTTCAGGTTTTCCACACTTTTGTTTTAAACCTTCAGTGTAATTTGCAATTGCAAATCTGTATTTTTTTAGTTTGAAATTGAAATTCCCATCTTCTTTGTAAGCTAAGGCCAAATCTGGAATTGGGTTGAATGAAGGATAAATACCAAGAGAATTATCACAATTGGACTTGTTACCTTCTGTAGTATTCTCTTCAGGGTCATATTTTAGCTGTTGAAAAGCCTCAAGGAGAGGTGGCAATGGTTCACCCTCTTCGGGAAGAGATTTCATGAAAAATGGATGTTGTTCCATTTCCTGTAATTTTGTAGTAGCCTGTTCATCTTTGCTACTCTAATTGAACCTATTCAAGATTTTACCTGTTCCCATGTTTCCTCTTTCCAACCTTCAGTGTATGGAGTTTTTTTTCTGGAGTTTATAAATTCTTCTAGATCTTGATCCAGCTTCAAGGCTAGCTGATGCTTCTCTTCATCTGTTGCAGGTTTAGAAGGTTGTGGGTCTGTCATTTTCTCATACTGTGTAAAAAAAGAACCAACTTTACAAATCAAAAAATTAGTAAAGAAACAAAGAATCTGGGCACATCCAAAAGTGCAAGCCTCAATAAAGACATATAGAAGTAAACACAGATTCAATATGTTTTTGTACATTACAGGTATATATTGCTTTTAAATAGATGAAATCTTTCCTAACGTATGCTCTAGTAATCTCACCTAATTGATGTGTCCTACTAATGTTCTTTAAAAACGGTTAGCACGTTCTTTTTGTCACAAATTTGGATTTCTCCAGAAACTTTCAAGTCCTAAACACAGTACACGTGTGCTCGTCTGCTATGAGAATGAAGAAGCATCTACCAACCTCTTTTGGGACGAACCGTAGTAATCAATCCAGCATTGATATTTCCCAAATCGAGGATGTTGGACCAACAAGTAAATAAATACGTTTCGCGTTCGCGTTTCAAGAATAGTCAAGGTTGCTTTATTAAAGCGAGGCAGAAAATGTATGATCAAAGGTTTCGTCAGTCAGCAAACAAATTGCTGGATGGTAAGAATAACTGTAAGTACGATACGCCAGAGGAATGGGATGTCGCCACGCTGCGCAACAACAATCAAGCCAATCGTGGTGCTGCCTACTCGTTTCAAAGAAACTAGTTATCTAGTGAAGGACTCGATCCGTCGATCGACGCTGAACTTGGTTAAATGTGTCTGGCACTCTTCAAAGTTTGCGATACTCTGTTAGCTTAGTTAAAGTGTGATCCAGTAGACAGAAGCATTCCCCCAACAACAACAGTTGATATTTCCGACAAACCGTCAACCAAATTAAGTACGTAGATGACCTAGAAAATGTTTCTATTTACCGGTCGAAGCAAAATAGAATAAACCAATTATTTGAGTAACATTCGAGCCACTTTTCATCTGTGCTGGAATAGAGCGGACCTATTGAATCCAGTATCAACCGTCAACTACAGAAATATAAGCGCGCCAATAAAAAATAGTCCCCCACGTCCTACGAACCGCTGTTCCGTGACTAGATCTCACGTCGCGAAGTTAATTAATTGTCGCCTGGTCGATGCGCAGTATTATGGTGCACCAAGCAACAAAGATGACGATTCGTACATCATAACGGGATTGGTGGAATACATCGGTGTGTAAAACCAATATATATTGTACAACGAAATCAACTTTTTGGTTGACCCTGTGGTCCGAAATACAATTTACCAATGCAACTTCCGGCTTACTAGAGGCCTTGCGTAGGAGGACGTTTTTGCAAAGGCCATGAGTAACCACACTTTTTACGTTAGTTTGAATGAGTCAGTCTTTTTACGGACTATTTTAGAGGGAAAAACGGAGAGGCGAGGATTTGAAAAGTTTCCAACTTAACAACAAGCTATATAACTATGCAAATACTCTTAATACAAATCCCTGAAGTGCGCATAAATCGGAAAAGGGAAAGGAAACCAGTGCTGTGCAACACCCGTCCATTATCAAGTGTAGCCTATAGTGAAATAAAGAAAGGTAGGCAACATCCCACCAAGCAAAAGTACGACTTTTGACATGAAATTGATCCAAAAGAAATCATTCCAGCCAAAACTCATATATCATAAAGAGAATTCTTGTAAAAGTGTGCTATTCGGGAATTGGGATCACCGTCAAAACCATTAAGCGTACATTGCGAATTGCAATCCAAAGATAAACAATTGCAATATGCGTTGGTTTCTACCATCACAACGAAAAGGTGAATACCAATAGGCGACGTTGTACAAGAAGATATTGTAAAAATAGACCTGTCCCCACCCCCTCTTTACTGAAATTATGAGATAAACAACTAACTGAATCTATGGTCTGGTGGTTTAACGCGATGATGCTATCGGTTTCAATTGAGGCTCCTCCTCGTGCACCATAGCAACCCTCTCTTTCTCTGACGTTCCTTCCTTCCATGTCTCTTATTCTTTCGCGAGTATATAAGTCCATCCAGCATCCGCACACAGTATCAGAGTGAGCACCTATCTTCCGGTACGAGAACTTCGTGCGATCTGCCCAACTCCCTTTTCCATCTGGTAATAAGATCACTTTCTTTTTAACATCTAACGTTAAAGTTAAAAAGAATTGTAACTTGAGTGGATTTATTAGAGACGGAAGTCGTTTTTTATTGCTGGTTAAGCTTACTGTAGCCTATAAAAACTAGTTTGTTTCTGGTTTTTAATTTTAATCGAATTCAGCATCGGGTTTAAAAAATTGTCGATTAAATTTCACGGAGCGAGACTCTTCCCAACTCGTGATCTACTAACTAGTTGAAGCTAATTAATAGGCAGGTTGTCTGTATAATATAAGCCATAGGCCCACACAATTCAAAGAATTGGTGTCAAAACATTTGAGAGTAGAACAAATAACAATCAATACTAGCCTACCCTTCTATTTACACGTCCCAAAAAGCGCTCAAACGGATTTCACATTTCGTAAAATTCTGGAAGTAGTTTTAGCTATGGTTATGAAGTTTTACTTCATGTTGCTTATCAACATTTGTAAAATCGTACTTTACATAGGTTTTTCGGATTTCTGTTTTATACTTGAAAAGTGCAAAGCGTCTAGATTTAGACGAAAACAGATGTACTGAGAATAATGTCAGAAGTCTACGTTTATATACAGTAGCATTGATAAAACTAGAACTGTTGGAACAATAGGCACTAAGTTATCAAAAGCTATATCTAAAAGTTGTCGTCTCCCGTTCTCCCCAGTTCCTTCGTTTTCTTGGATGGGACCGGATGGGACAAAAGAATGGCTTCGACTTGCGCAACAGGTTGAAATAGGGCACAAGTTGAAGCAAAGGGAATTCCACTGAGGAGTAAAAACCCAAGGACTTTTCATTGCGTCAGCACTTTTTCATTCACTGTGCGTTGGTGGGGTACTCCAACATCGTCACGCAACGCTCGAAGCTAAATCAGACTCCTAGTAATGACGTAAAGATGACTTTCGTTGATACGATGCTTTCCTTAGTCAGTATAACCTGACCTAAACTAGAAAATAATAAGTGCCTCTCTCATTAAAGTTCTTCCCCTGATTCCGTTGAGGGTAGGAAATCATAAGAAGTGACGAAGACTTCAAAACAAATAACAGAGTCTTTTTTAGCTGTTGTCCTCTTTTTGTGCAATCGTGATATTGCCCAGACGATCTCCGGATTTTAGAAATGAGGCCGAGAGGCAAAATCAGAGGCGGGTGATTTAGTATTAGCAAGGAGACATGGTAATAGAACGAAAAAAAAACAGTTATTTTGTCACCTATTTGAGTGCAAGATATGACACATTCGCAGCAGGAAATCGAAAGCGGGAGTCCGTAGCCTTAAATATTCAGAATGTTGATACGGGAAAAAGACTAGGGTAAATCTCATCATGTGGGTACCATCAGATTAGGTGAGACATGTATTGAGTATATCGCCCTTTACTCTACTTTGCTACAGATGCCAGTTATGCCACCCTACTACTACTGACCTGGGTCGTTTGATCAGACCTGTTAACATACAAAAGCGCAAAAAAAGTTTAATGATTTAATCTCTAGAACAGGAAGCTTCAGCACTAATTGTGTACTAATATTTTATATTGTACAAGGTCTGTTGTTAATAATTAATAAGGTGTCGAATTCCAAGAAACTAAAAAAATCTCTTCGGCGAATGAACTCGTTTATTATATTTCTTTTAATTCAACTTTCACGAGTATTTTCGGGAAGGTAAAACATTTTCATCTAGTCATCTTTTTAAAATGGTGTTTCAGTTCATCTCTAAAAATATAACTATCTGAACTATTAGGCTATTAACACATGCATGGCTTTTTGGCGGAACACATGGGAAATAGAAGCATGCGACCCTCTGATGATTATAAACTGAGACGTAAGCAGAGAGAAAGCGAATTGAAAGAGGAGGAGGAAGGGAAGAGGTGAGGAGGAGGAGGTTCTCTTGGGCAGGTAGGGATTCGAGTTATGTAGGCTGCAACGTTGTTTCAGATGCGAGAGAGAACGCAACGTCACGTGACTCACTTCGGAGTATATAATCCGCTGTTATTCTGGTGATTACACACTCTTAGAAGTTAAAAATACACTCGCTCATTCGCTTACAAAAAGTGTTAGTTAATCCGTCAGCGAAGAAAATTCCCAACTGTGAGTCAAGGATTTGCGCAAATTAACAAGGTAAATAATAGCTTTATTAAGGTTGTTTACAAAGAAAAAACCACACTGAAAGCCACAACTAATCTACGGTTGGCAGCTGGATTATAAAGTCTAATTTATCTAATTTCTATACAAAAACAAAGAAACAGTACACAAGTCACGCAATACCTTATGGTTGGCAAAACCATTACGAAACGAATTTTTTTCCCGCATACTACCTTACTGCCTTCTTCTTCGTGACAAAACTTAGTTACTGAAGAGCATTTCATTATCACAACGACCCAAACCTGTGGCAAGCATCTCACGGATGTGAACGGAACGCCACTAGGCTTATTCAATTTGTACTGATGAAATCGTGCATCAATTTTATAACGTACATTCACTTGGCGCCAATTGTTTTTTTGTTTTTTTGCACTAGGTCAAAGATCTTACTTTTATCAAAAATCCTTAGTTTTACATGTACTGATAGATAATTCAAATATTCGATAAACAATACAAAAGTAATCGAAACCATGCTCAATATGCATAATTAAGTTTGAGTCCTAATACGATTTAGAAGAGTTTTCGAAATTTCAAAACTTCGTACCAACAACTCATCATTTAAAAATATTTCTTTACCAAGTGATGCCACATTTTTTTGCGCTAAATAAAATAGCTTGTACTGTTAGTAGCCTACAATCGGTTTTGATAGATAAACTAACCGGGGATGTGTTTTAATATACTTAACGTCTTAACCCCTTCCTCCGCGCGGATTCCCAATCCCTGAAACAGTCAAACAGGTGATGCAATTTGGAAACGCCCATTTTTCGACTCAAACGGAATGGTCATATGACGTAGACACGGTGCGGAATGGGAACGAATTCTAAGATTGGGGATTAGAGGAAGAGTTTTCTCTCTGAACTTTCTTTCGTTTTCTCAGTATACATCTGGGGTGTCAAACTGTATGTACAACTCGCTAACACAACAAAAAAAAAATGTTGACTTGACAGATCGACCGAAGCTACAGGAGTTTTAAGAGAAAACAATGGCCGCAGTGCAACAGAATGGACGCCAAACACCTAGTTCTTACTCGACGCGATCTCTCTTGGGCATCACAACTCTTCTAGTGCTTTTGTTGGCAGTTCTGCCCAGTTACCCGTCATCAGCGATGTCCGCTTTATCCAGCAATCCCCATTCCTTGTCCAAACGGTCTTTCTTTGATATCAACTGCAAGGGGCTCTACGACAAAAGCATTTTCGCCCGCCTTGATCGCATTTGTCAAGACTGCTACAGCCTCTATCGCGAACCTGAACTTCATACACTTTGCAGGTAAAATTGTCAATCTTTGGTAAACAAAGTTTGTCAATCTCAATGCTCTTGAAATTTTTCGTTTTGAGGGGTTTTGAATGCCAGAAAAAAAAACTACGATAACGGAAGTGTTTGTGTTACGATTCTCTTATTAGGAAGAATTGCTTCACCACCAACTATTTCAAGGGCTGCTTAGATGCCCTTCTCATCAACGACGAAAAAGACATTCAAAGAGTTATGAAAGATATTTCCATCATTCACCAGATCCCCATTTAGGAAAGCGTAAACTGTGCAGGTATAATCGATAATGCTTCAACGGCAAAACATCGCTGAATGTTGAGTCCATCTCCGCTTCCGGCATTAATATTACTCTGGCAAAACAAACTCCTGGCATCTTCGTCTTCAATTAGCTTATCCGCTTTATAAAAATTGTTATACAAAACCTATTCGTAACTCAAGGCCCAAGATTGACTGGTGCCGCGCTGTTAACTTTCATGGTGGCTTGACTAACTCGGTGACTCGAAATCGAATCGCTATACTAACGGCCTGATGTGAACATTGGCTGGTGATATGCGCATTTTGAACTAACCCGCTCTATATGTTGACAAGTGGTGATTGTATTTGTTGTATTTCTGCTGATTTATTCATAATTTTGATTATATTTTTCTTTTTTTTGTTGGCTGGGTGCTATAGGTCGGAATGTTTTAGTACACCTTTCTTCAAGGCTTGCCTCAAAGTCTTGCTCATGGAGGACCAGGATGGAGACTACTCGGAAATGATCGACAGAATTGGCCGCTAAAAAACTTCATTCAAGACTTCAAGTCGCGAACATAGCGCGTGCTTCTCGTCTATTGAACTTATACTATGTGTACGTCTATTTTATTAGGATCTCGTTGGGTTTCTTTTTTTTTTTGCAACATTCTGTTTTGCAGTATTTCTTGAGCTCCCTACTTCGTGCGCGCGATAAACGCACAAAGAAATTGGTTTAGACAGTTGAAGGTGAAACGGAATAGTGCATTTGATACGCTCCGTATTCTATTTATGTTGATCGTCTTTCGTCATATCATTTGGCTGGTGGGTTTGCCCGCTCCCAAATGAAATCTAGTCTCTTCTGATTCAGAGTTCTATATATTTGTCCAACGATGGCTGCTAATACGCGTATATATATTTATATGAATCTCTCTCATTGTCAGTGCAGGGAAATATAATTCCCAAATCCATTATAGTCTCTTTCTCTCCTTCAGCCTATTTCCAAATAACATTTAATCTTCATTCCTCCGTTCCTATCTCCTACACCAAAAATATGGTTGTTCCTTTATTTGCCATGTCCCATATTTACATGAATGCGTGCTAAGTCGATCATGTTTCTGGATTTCCAAATATACTATTAATCAAGCACGCATGTTACGTCGGTGATTATATTTCTAGAACAGAGTGACTGTAGAAATTTGTTAACCTTACAAAACTGTATGTGGTGCGTTAACCACGCTTACCTTTGCTTAATTCACAGTACTGTTCAATTTGAATAATCCAGGGTTGAGACGAGCGCGATCTGTTTAAAGCGCGCTTTGTGCGCTTACAGCTCGCGCTCAATTTGAAATTCGAGAGCGTGCGAGCACGAGCGCGATCAGTATTTTGAAAAATCAACGAGCCCGCTCCAAATGCGACCCAACCCTGGATAATCACTAGTCTGTCGCGAGTGATTTTCTCACAAAAGTTCCGGGTGTCGGTCGACCGTTATTTGAATAGTATACGGTACTCGCCAATTGTGACACACGTAGGATTTACTTACCCGCTTAACTGAACGATGTAATTTTTAAAAATTCAATGCCCAACATTGACCTGTACTGTGTTGTAAACTTTTACGATGGCATTGCTTATGAACAATAAGATCAAATATAAGATCCTTAATTAATCAAAAAAGCTGCAATAGGTCAGAGCACAGGCGTTAATGAACTCCGTACAGATCAGTACCATCGCCAGTGATAGCGGTTACTTCAAAAAATGCCTTTTGGTTATGACAAACAAATAAAAACACGGGTTAATGAGAGGGTGGATGAATGGGTATCGCGTAGCGAAGGCGCCTTTCGAAAAAAAACAGGAATTCGACGGGCAAGCCGAAAATCGTATAGATCCTATGTCCTGGATATTAAGATGGCAAAGAAACTCGTATCTCTGCTTATAATTACGATGATGGCCTTACGGACAGCATGGAAAATGTCAAACTAGAGGCTACGGAGCGGAAAAACTACTTGTCACAACCTGGCTATTGACAATCACGTTTAATATCAATTCTTCTTCATTGGTCCCGATTTGGTTCCTGAACGCGGGATGGAACATTTCAATAGCTAGATTCTGAACGATTTTGACGGAGGCTTCGTTTCGCCCAACTAAAGTCGATTAGCCCCTAACCCTTTACCCGCCCCTTTCAATGACAGTTGGCTAGCGGCGGGTGGTGGCTGGTGGTGGCTCGATAATCGAAATAACCACCGAGGGCGAAAAAGGCGGCGATTCTCTTTCCTTTTTGCCTGGGATGAGGGATTGGGGGTCAGAGGAAGAGTTTGCTTTCTGCACTTTCTCTTGTTTTCTCAGCAGTTAGTACTATATGGGCTTCAAACTGCATATACCATTTGCTGGCCATCAAAAATGCTGATTTGACAGGTCGACCGAAGTTATAGAAGTTTTAAGAGGAAAAAAATGTCCGCAGTGCAACAGTATAGACGCCAAACACCTATTTCTTACTCGACGCGAACTCTCTTGGGCATCACAACTCTTATAGTGCTTTTGTTGGCAGTGCTGCCCAGTTACCCGTCATCAGCCATGTACACTTTATCCAGCAGCAACCATTCCTTGTCCAAACGGTCTTTCTTTGATATCAACTGTAAGGGACTGTATGACAAGAGCATTTTCGCCCGCCTTGATCGCATTTGTCAAGACTGCTACAGCCTTTATCGCGAACCTGAGCTTCATACACTTTGCAGGTAAAATATACCTTATTTTTCTATCTCTGCTCTTAAAATTTGTGTTTGAGGTGTTTTACGTGTTTGTGAAGGCCATAAAATTTACGATAACCTAACGGCCTGATGCAAAAACTCGTTATGTGGTCATTTAATATTAATTAGGTCCAAATGTCAACAAACGGTGATCGTTATTTTTATTGTGATATAAATCTGTTCATTATTCGTTACGCTTATATTTCTTTTTTTTTTATTTTGCTGTTGCATGGATCAATGGATGGTATAGGTCAGATTGTTTTAGTACACCTTTTTTCAAGGCTTGCCTCAAAGTCTTGCTAATGGAGGATCAGGATCCGGACTACTCGGAAATGATCGACAAAATTGGCCGCTAAAAATCTTCACTCAAGACTTAAAGGCATACATAGCGCGTGCTTCTCGTCGAAAGAATTTGAATACGTGTACGTCTTATTTATTAAGATCTCGTTAGTTGCTGTTTTTTTTTTCTGAACATCTTATACGTTTTGTAGTATTTGCTCGAGCTCTTTACTTTGTGCACTCGATAAACGCACGAAGTAAATAATTTGGACAGTTGAAGGTGGAACGGAACAGTGCATATGAAACGCCCCGCATTATGTTGATATAGTATTTTCGTCATATATCAATTGGCTGCTGATTTGTCCGCTGCCAAATGAAATCTAGTCTATTCTGATTCAGAGTTCTATATATTTGTCCAACGATGGCTGCTAATACGTATATATATATTTTTGTATGAATGTCTCTCATTGTCAGTGCAGGGAATTATGAATCCCAAATTCAGTAGTCATTCTCTCCTTTAGCCTATTTCCAGATAACAATTTCATTCCTTTGTTCCTATTTCCAACCCCTAAAAAATGTTTCCTTTTGTCATATCCTATATTTGCATGAATGTGCGCTAAGTTGGCCATGTTACTGGATTTACGAATATATTATTATTAATCACGTTACTTTGGTGATTTTTTAAAGCATTGAATACCTATACCGATCCATAGAGGACGCAATGTGCGCATGACTTGGTCGTCTGCTTACTGTTTACTTGCAGTTGATTGGAAATTTTTTCGATCGCCTCAGCTGCATTTTAAGCTCATTTTCTGCGTTTTTTAAATTAACAACTGTATGTCAATGTAAACTATCGTAAAATATCTAACAGTGTTGGAAATGTTGGAAAGGCTAGTAGCTTGGTTTTGTAATAACTACTTAGGAAGGTATCTCGAAAATTTGAATACCGATCAACTCTCTGTCGCACTGTTACAAGGTAAATTGTGTCGTACTTACATTCAAAGTATAAAATTTTAATGAAAAATGGCTATTGCTATTTCTGCTCTTCTAGGAGAGGTAGAACTTGAAAATGTCCCTCTGAAACGAGATATACTAGACCAACTTGGATTACCACTTCAAATTCATGTAGGGTTTGTTGGTAAAATCTGTTTCCAGATACCTCTCAGAAAAATAAGGAGTGAGCCCTGGGTGATATCCTTTGAAAAACTTTACTTGGTTGCTGGTCCAAAAGACAAATATGAAGTATTTGCTTATTTCAACCTATTGCTATGAGCTGGGTATTTATCAATAATTTATTATCTAGCCTTACAATGAGGAAGCAGAGGAGAATGCAGCTCTTGAACGTAAAATGGCTGCATTGGATGTAATGGAGGCTGAATGGAGATCAGAGAATGATCCACAGGGGTTATCATCATCCTCTCTCTATTCACTGACTTATTCATCTTGGTTGAGTTATGGAGCAAGCCTAGTGACTAATATTGTTCAAAACATCCAGGTGAGCTTGTCCTATCACAATAGTTGTATGTGGGGACCAATCATACTTGTTATACCTAAGTTAGAATAATGTGTGTTCTTCTTTTATTTTTAGCTGAAAATCAAAGACATACACATCCGTTATGAAGATAGCATATCCTGTCCCGGAAAAGTATTTGCATGTGGGGTCCGTGTCGACTCGCTTACCGCGCAGACTTGCGATGAGAGTTGGATACCAAAGTTTATATCCTGTAGTAACCAGGATATCATGTATAAATTGCTGGAACTTGACGGCTTAGCGGTGTATTGGGACACAAACACTGAACTTTTTGCTGAACTTCCTCAAGATATCCTGTCAACCAGGCTTATGCAACCTTGCTCAGTTGAACGTAATGAATTCCTTCTGGCTCCTGTCAGTGGATACGCACACTTGAAACGCAACTGCAGCTCTAAACCTTTGCGATCGCTCAACCAGCCTCGCGTTGCCTGCGATTTCCAGTTAGAACGAGTCAACATTGAACTTCGAGATATTCAATATCACCAACTGGTCCAATGCTGCAGATCTCTTGAATTGTTATCACGTGGCCTTCAGTTCCGTCGCTTTCGTGTAGACAGTGATGTTGAATTTCATCCTCGGCGTCAGTGGAAATTTGCTGGACAGTGCATTATATCTGAAATCCGGAAAAAGAATCGAAGTCGAAATTGGTTTTACATAGTTAACCGGGCCAAAGAAATATCCCTGTACGTTCGATCCTTCAAGGAACACCTATTAAATCCAATTGGAGTTACAGCCGAATCCAAATTACATCGGGAGAGAATCGAATCGGAACTTGAACTAGAAGAACTACAGGTGTTGCGTTCAATCGCTATGCAACAGATTGCCAAGGCCAATACGAAAAGTGATCCTTCGCTAGCTGATTCCAGTTCGTCAGCTGCAAATTCAACGCTATTTCAGCGTTGGTTTTCGTCTTGGTGGTCGGCAGAGGACAGTTCAAGTGACACCCCCCAAACAGCTAACGAAGATAGGGTGGAGCACGAGATCCTTGAAACATTAGAAGATGCTATGCGGGACAATACTGTACGGCAGCGTGATATTCTCCCTCTCCAACTAAGCTATACTCTGAAGCAAGGCTTAGTCCGTTTGTCTACTTGTCGTAGAACAGAAACCGGCCAATCGTGGAGTACTCTCCTCGAGCTAGAATGCGATAATGTTATCCAAGATTGGGAATCGAGACCAAGGTTGAAATCACACAAATTTCACCTCAGTCTTGGAAATGTTTGGGTTCGAGATTGCTCGACGACGGCCACTCTTTTCCCACTCATCGTTTGCCCTCAGAGGAAAGATGCCCGGCCTTCCAAGTCATCCGCTGGAATGGGATCTTTGCTTCCAGGATTTAACCTGCCTTTCTTTCGAAGTAGTCCATCAAGTCCAAATCTTGGCCTTCAACAGGACGAGGCACCCCTTTTTGACTTGGTGAGTTCATATGCGAACGAATGAGTCGTTAAACACGGTTAATCAATTCGTTTTCTTTTAGGTTTATGAAAAACGTCCCCCCGGTAGTGATTGGAATCATCGGCTGAAAATCAATTCTTTGGCTGTCGAGTGCGTTTACAACCACCAACTTTTTCAAAAAATCATTGAACTCTTTTCTGTTCCTCACAATACTGCTGATGAGCGATCGATGTTGGGCCAGAGACTACGACAAGCGGCCCGTTCCGGATTCGAAGCCGTTAAGCAAAAGACTAAAGAAAGACTGACGCAAACGTTGGCAGCTCCCAACGTGAACTTGTCGTCCCAAAAGCAGTCATGGGACTTGCTAATAAACATTTCGGCGCCACATATCCTCATTCCAGAATCGGTTGTCAGTCCTCAGTCCCTATTGCTAATTGTCGATTTCGGTCATTTTCACGTGACCCGCACAGATGTCAATTGTATTGCTGCTGAATTAGCCTCCACAACTGCCAATGACAACGAAGATGAAGACGAGGAAGAGTACATCACACCTTGCTCGACGCCTCCGAATGAATCGGCTGTAACGACGCCGCTTGACGATGTTGTCGATGCCTGCAGCGTCCTAAGTGGCAACCGAGAAGGAGATGATGTATCGGATAAGTATAATGTACACTTTTCCGATCTACAGCTGCTCGTGTGTCGCGTCAAAGACAACTGGAAGCAAGCGCATTTAAAAGGCACATCCGCCCTCCACCTTCTGGACCGATTTTCTATTCTGATCCATGTCGAAAAGTACGGAAGAATCCTACCCGATTTGGAGAAACCATTTTTGACTTTGACTGGATCCCTACCTCACCTTGTGGCCCATATTAACGAACCAAAGATCCACGCTCTTGTCTCAGTTTCCAAACAGTTTCGTTCCAGCGGCCCACACCCTCCAGTTCATGAGAATACCGAAGAAGATGAAACAGACAGTTTGGATTCAAATTCAGCTGAAGAATTGGAGACGCCAGAAGACCGTTGGTTCTTTGCTCAATTCAATATTGAACAACTTTCAGTGGAAGTTCAGTCACGAGGACGAAGTGTTGCCGAACTACAAGTCGGTGGAGTCCAGGCCAGCTATTCCATGCGTCCGTCGGATAGTTCGATTCATCTGGCCGTTCATAGCTTACTGCTAGTGGACGCTATGCAGACTCTGGGTTCAGACTACGAGCTGTTGATCGCCAGCCACAAACACGTCAGCATGGATAGCATGAGTGGAAGTTTGAAAGAAAGCGAACCCACTTCGCCCGTCTCTCCTTCATCGCCAGATCCGTCATCCCACAAAGGACAGCGGGCCACATCGCCCGTATCACTTGCCCAGGCCCTAACTTCATTGCAAACCGATTCTTCTTGGAGAAAAGATGGCCTGTCACCATCCAGTGTCCATCATCGAATGGATACTTCAACTCTGAAATCAGAAGCTCTGATCCTGATCGACATCACAACAGTTGAGCCAACCTGGAACGATGGCAAACTCGAAGGCCGCATCCAAATCGTCAAGGTACATTTCAACAGTTTGGACGTCATAGCAAACCAAGATACCGTGGTGGAATTGGCCAGCTTTTTCCAGCGGATCACACCGAAAAAGAGAGTACCGCCCAGCCCTGATGAATCGGCATTGTCTGCAACCAGTTTGCCCAGCATGAATCAGTCGCGATTCCCGCCGTTTGCTCTTGTTCCAGACGTCAGCACGGAAATCACTTTCGACTTTAACCGTCTAACAGTTCTTCTACTCCGTTCGTCCGTCAAAGACGACATGCTAATCGGTCGTAAAGTTGCAACACTCACCGTCACCGAGGCACGCATTAACGCCAGTTTGGCCTCCGACGTACTAGTACAAGGGTCTCTTGGCGGACTTCAAGTGCTGGACCTAACTCCGGAAGGCCAGAAGCATCAACGAGTCATCAGTGTTGGCCACGACCCATTAGTCGAGCAGCACCGGAACCTTTACATGCTGGTCAGCCAAGGACTCTACGAGACGGCCAAAGACAAAAATGAAGTCAAAGCATTCAGCTTCAAGTTTCTGCAACCGGGATTGGAAATGCCAAATAATGAAGAAGGCGCCAAATTGAGTTTAGATATCCGCATGGCTTCCCTGTGTTACAGCCACTCGGTTCACTTTCTCGCCGAAGTCGGTGCGTGTGTCAGTGAGTTTAAACAGTCCGTCTCCAACATGGCCATGTCTTTGAAGTTGACAGCCGCCGAAATGGCCGTTGACTTGTTGCATCGAGGAACTGAAGGCCTGGCCCAAAGCATTTACATGAGCGGTTCCACTTCCATCACTGAAGGCCTCAATATGACCTCGCTGAAAGAAATGAATGACGAAGAGCAACCATCACTACCATCCAGAGTCTGTTTCACCGCATTACTGGAGAGTCCTATTCTGGTCTTGCCGCGATCCGCCAAGAGTCCTCAAGTGTTGGTGGCGCATTTGGGCCAAATTGAAATTTCCAACGATAAAAAGATGGAGCCCATTGAACCGGCGCAATTATCCGAAGAGCTTTCCGGCGGAATACGCAGAGAACGCTTTGAAGTGGACGTGCGCGACATGAGTCTATATTCACTGAATGTCGACGAAAAGTGGAAGAGTTCCTTTAGTCATTTCTACACTGGGCCGTCACCCTTTTTACGTGTCACTGCCCAAGAACTTTACAGTTGCGCCAGTCCGCATGGTCGTCCCATTCTGCACGATACGCTGTTGAAATTTTCTCTTCACCGGATTACAGACCGGCCTATTTTGAGCGATGCCGATCCTTTCCCTTTCTTGTTGACGGAATTGTATCCAAAATCAGAGATCTGTGATGTTTTCCAGGTCCAAGGATCCGTCGTGTCTCCACTACAAGTTTCGCTGTCCAAAGCACAGTACCAGCAGATTATCGACTCGCTGGACAATCTCAATTGGAGCAAAGTGGAAGCGGCTAGTAATCTAGAAGCTGGACCAGATTTCCCTTCATCCGCAAAGAATCGGCCGGCCCAGAAGACCAAACAGCGTGAACTTGTCCTCAACTTCGATTTTGATTTGCCTCGGTTTTCCATGGAGTTGCTGAACAATTCGGACCGGGCCATCGTCAGTCTCTCCTTTGAAGACTTCCAGGTGGCTTACGAGCAAAATTGCACTTACTCGGCAACGGTACGGACGTCTCTAAAATCTCTCATCCTGGAAGACCTGATGATGAAGGAAGATTCCAAGTATAGGAGACTGGTAGCATCGAACGATCGCCAGTCGGAAAGGGTAGCTGGAAGACCTCAGCTGTGTTCCTTCATGTCGTCTTCGTGTCCCGATTTACGCAATCAAGGCCTCTACACCCCTGGGGCGCGTTCTTTGCCTGCTAGACTAGAGCTTAACGAATCGCACTGGAAATCTAGTCGTAAAGCTACAAGTTCGAAAAAGAAACCAATTGAAAAATGCCCCAGTACACCGCCATCAACACCGTCAATGATGCACCATCAGCGTTTCACTCGATCCGGCGTCGGTGACAATAATTTGGTGTTTATCAAAATCCTTCTGGTCGATCCCGACAGTCCGGATTTTGCTTTGAAGTATAATAGGTAAATCTCATTCTTTACGTCTTATTCTTTCATTAAATGTAACTTGTTGCGTCTTTTATAATTCCAGTACCCATCGGTTTGTTGAGATCAATTTCAACTCGCTGGATATGATCGTCAACTTGGAATCATGGGTAATGGTTCTCGATTTCTTCGGTACAAACGCTTCCAAAGCTGCCCAACAGCAGAAGAAAAAGGTGACCGTTTCCTCCCCGGGATACCAGGACTGGGCGAAAGCGGCCAATTCAAATACGATCAACTCGCGCTGGGAAGTCGAGGTCCGTTCCTTCAGTGTTCTACTTAACCGAAAAGACTACGAAGTCGCTGAAGCTACTATATCCAACCTAACTTGGGAGATGGCGTCGAAACGGGGCAATCTGGATATCACCGGAAAGTTGGGCAGCATTACCGTTCAAGATTTGACTTCAGCCGGACGAATGTACCGCGAACGATTCATCACTTCGGGCAACGAAGCCCTGGATTTCCAGTTCTTCTGTTTCAGTGCCGATGATCCGCACCTTGCCCGCGATTACGACGTTCGACTTAACCTCAACATGGCTTCCGTCTTGTACGTCCATACCCAACTGTTCTACACCGAGTGTTTCGCGTTGCTCGAACAGTTCCAGAAATTACGTCACGTGGCCGCCACTTTCAGCGCCTCAGATCCCAATAGTTCCTCCAGTGTTTCACGCAAGCCTTGGCGACACGGTACCCGTATTTTGTTGAATGTCGAAGCCGGCTCGCCCGTCATCCTCGTGCCTGTCTGTTCCACTTCGGAACACCTACTAGTAATCGATCTGGGCAGAATATCCGTCTCGAACAAGTTCATGATGTCCAACGGATCAGTTTGCATGCCGACGATTGACAAGTCGCGCAAGGCCGGCATCAAAAGCTTGCCAATTGTGTCCCAGGCATCCGATCCGTCAGCTGTTTTAGTTGACGTCATTCAAGTGGAACTTTCCAACATGGACTTGTCCACGGGCCAACGCCAAAAAGCCAATCGATCACAAGTAGGAGATTTGATCCTCGGTTCCTATTTGATTCGGAGGAGTGGTCAGTCGCTTCTGAAAGAAACGTGCGAAATGAAGCTGGAAGTTCGACGCAACTTGGATTCTCATTTGGGCCGTCCTATTCCTGATATGGATCTCTGTGGGTTGTTGTCTACCGTCGAGTGCTCTATCGATGAGAACCAATACAAACTGATCCGTGGTTTGCTGGCATTTAATCTTGGCCAGCCGCTGGATCACCTTCAATCGGACCAACCAGTGCCTCCCAGTCCGGTGCAGTTGTCTAGTGATTCCAAGCCGCAAGTGTGGACGAAACTCAAGCTGCGTATCGATTTAGTCAACGTCATTCTGGAAGTAAAAGATTCGCGATTGGGACCATTTTCTACCATCAAATTCATCGACTCCCGGCTCATCTATGAAAGTAACAGCGACGGATCGAAGGATGTTGATCTCGTGTCGCAACAAGTGGTCGTAAGGGATACGCGCTACGATATGGCTTCTTCAATCCTGTCTACCATGAAGAGGAATGTCTTCACTCAAATTCTGGAACCTGTGACAAAAGCCCGCGGAGAAGGTTCCCTACAAGCTGAAGTCCATTATCGCTCAACGGAGGATTTCACTCGATTTACCGTTGTCCTCAACAATATGAGATTGTTGGCCGTCTTCGACTGGTGGGCGCAGTTTCGAGAGTTTCTCCTCCAGAATCCGGAAGAATATCGCGGAGCAAAGACCAAAGATGAAAGGTAACACCACTAATTCAACTGTATCCGTATGATAATCTCACTATGACCTTGCATTTTTCTTTTGTTTAGCCGCAATTCGGAAGAAATTGATCTCCAGACTCCAGTCAAGTGGACTTCGACTACAGTAAAGCCTAGTCCCATCGTTGTCTCAACAGGAGTGATCAGCAAACGGGCTGCTTTGGTGGAGGCCCAACGGTTGCCACTGGAATTTAAAATCAACATCTCCGACTCGGAAGTTGTTATCATTGAAGATAGCTCTAACAAAGATTCATCCGCCGTTATCCTGAAAGGAACGGCATTGCTGACCTATCGGCCACAAATCCAGAGCAAACCCTTCTCTTGCCAGTTGAACAGGGTCGAAATATTTTCCAGCCAATTGAGCCTAGAAGAAGAGACAGCCTTATCCATAGTCGATCCTGCTACTATCAGCATCGAGATAGTGGGCAAATCGAGTGCTAGTGACGTCAAAGGGATTCTGGATGCCACTAGTTCTGAGCTGCATCAAATACTTGAAATTCAAGCGCAGCAGCTTATCCTTCGATTATCGTACAATGACATGAAACTCTTCCTGAGAATCCTAGATAGCGTTCCACGTCAAGCACGTTCAACACCTTCCGGTTCGGCCAGCGTCGCTGAAGTAGAGAAACTCAAGGCTCTCGGATTCGCAACCGATGATTGTCGGAAAGCTTTAGAAACATGCAGTGACAACCTTGAAGAAGCTGCCCTCTGGTTGACACAAAACGCTTCCACCGCAGTCGGACCGCAGCCATCAGAAATGAATGAGATTAAAGTCCGTGGCATTGAAATCAGGACCGGTTGCATAAGTCTGTGCGTCATCGACGACTGTCGTGATGCTGACTTACCTTTGGTAGAATTAACGGCGTCTCAACTACTTTTACGTCAGTCAATCGACACCATCCACATGAACGGAGAAGGCAGCATCAATTGCCAGTTTGCCATCGAATATTACAACCGAGTTCTTTCCGGCTGGGAGCCGTTCGTCGAGCCGTTTAAATGCCACATTCGATGGAACTTTTTGCCTCTCAACTGGTCAGTTGCTGGTCAACAACGCCCCACCATCTTATTTGATACGGAAGATGTGGTCAATGTCACCTGCACCCGAGCCTTGCTTGAGCTCGTTGGAACAGTCAAAATGAACTGGATGGAGGATTACTATGGAAAAGAAGGAAAAGATGGATTAACTAGTCAGGCGGACGGCAGTAATGTTGTCCGTCAACGATCTCCTTTCGTGCCTTTCGCCTTGCACAACGCCACTGGTTCAAAACTAAAATTTCGAACGCAAACTGCAAGTTTATTGACGGACGCCGCGCCATCCACCGCGTCCGGGAAAAGTACACGCTGGATACATTGCGACGTCGGAGATGTTGTTGCCTTCAGCTTCGAAAATCGAGGGAAACTGCGCCACCACGACAGTCATGAAATGCAAACTCATCAACTGGTCATCGAAATGGATGGCTGGATGGAACTTGGATCAGTTTCGGTCGATCGCGTTGGAGTTTACTTTCGATATGCACTGGTTCATAGTTCCCCCAGCAGAAGGAGTTCACCGGCCGTTGAGCGAGACTTGGAACGTGTTTTGGTTGTTATCGCCGTCACATTAGAAGGATCGGCCCGTCGATTGGTAACAATTCGGTCTGCGTTGCAAGTAACAAACAGCTTAGAAGAGACAGTTGAACTTCGCATGGAACCAGCCCCTTTCAGTCTGCAACCCAACAAGACGGTGCGTGTTCCGCCGTGCACCACCTACCCCATCCCGATGTCTTATTTGATGTCACAGGTAATTGTTTTTAATTTGTATTTTGTGCAACACTTGCTACAACTTTTCCCTTCCCAGATTTTTGTCCGTCCGATGGCAGAGAAAATGCCGCATACTTTCAGCTTTTGCAAGGATCCAATCGAGTGGCACGCCTCCAGTCAAACAACGGCCAATACCAGACAGTGCAATCCGGTGATCAGTAATCAAGATCTGACTTACCGCTTCGCTGTCAGCATCCATCGGGAGAACTTCCCTCCCGATAAGAGGTATAGATTTGATTAGATTTTCTAGAATTCACTTTATGATCGTAATAAACATATCGCCTTACAGTACTTCACATGAAGTGGAATGGACTGCACAGCCTGCTCATACAATCACGCTACTGAGTCCTTTAGTGGTCGTCAATTTGTTACCTTACGAATTGCTCTGGGAACTTAAAGCCGTCGGACAGAGCGGTATCATCAAACCGGGCAAATCAACATCTATCCACACTGTCAACGTCACTGCCGGGTTTCAAATTGCATTCCGCACCGAAAATTTTGTCCATTCAAGCGATTTAGTTATTGGAACGTCTCCCTACAATTTCACCACCCGATTACGGCTCTATGATAGCGCCAATCGGTTACTTCTACTACAGGTATATTAAACCAATTACACCTACCTGTATTTATTTTATTTTAAAAAAACACATCCTTCCCTTAGGTCAAAGTCAGTTCTAAAGCTGCTGGATCGATCAAGTTATCGATTTCGGCTCCCTACTGGCTTGTAAATAAGGCTGGAATTCCACTCATATTTCGACAAGAAGGTGTCCAGCAAGAGGCTGCAGGTACTTCAGAACTTTTTTACAATAATTAAACTTTTCCGATTATTTCTTAATTTGTGAGTAGGTCAATTTGATGAACACGAGATGGCCCGATCTTTGTCTCCGATGCTCTTCTCTTTCACGGATCGAGAAGCTAGTCCCACATTAACAGCTCGTATCGGGAACGGACTTCATCCTGGATGTAAGCCACACTGGTGCCAGCACTTCCCCTTGCAAAAAGGTGTTCGCGTCCGCAGTTTCATGGTTTCACCCCGAGATGGTCGGCCAGACCTGGTCTACTTGGTTGGAATTTCAATTCGATCTGGACGAGGCCGATACCGAGATACTCAGATCGTTACCCTAGCACCATGTTACCAACTTTATAATCAATCTAGCTGGATGCTTGAGGTACTGTTATACGTATATTTAAAATGTTCCCAAAGACGCGATAATAATTTTTTGTTCCTCTCAGGTCTCCCAAGCCTATTTTGCAACTACCTTTACCGATCCTGGAGCCCAGTCAACTTATTTGAATTTGGTTCCTGGTTGTCATTTACCATTCCATTGGCCTCGTTTGGACAAGGATCAAATTCTTTGCGTCCGCTTGCAAGACGTTAACAATTGCCATTGGTCGGGCGGATTCGCCATTAGGAATATCAGCTCGTTCCATATCAACATCCGTAACGGTGAAAGTCATGCCAATTTTCTTCGCGTCGAGATTTTCCAACAGGAGTGTACCTATTGCGTGGTTTTCAGCGACGCAACGGGCTTTCCACCGCCCCTCAGAATTGATAATTTAGCTCAAGTGCCTATCGTTTTCCACCAGTCGGACGTCCCAGAAGCTTACTTGCACACCACCGTAATTTTCGAACGAGTAATAACTATTATAAATATTAAATCTCTTTCTCTTGCAACCCCAGGTGCGGCCTAATAGTTCCATGCCTTACGTTTTCGACGAGCCGACCAAGCCCGCACGGCTTACTATCATTGCACCGGGGGGAGCTTCAGGCTCATATGACATGACCACGCTAAAAGAAGGAAGTCAATTGACTTACGAGAATTTTATCTATGTTTGCCTTACGGTCACGTTTGATGGTGATGACATGTCGACGGGCAGCGCGCTCGACCCAAATAATGAAGAGCTCGTCCTTGATGTACCGGAAGGTACTAGAGTTGTACTAAACAGCAAAGAAACGGGTAAAAGATCACAACTATGGCGCATGACTGGCAGTGGGATGCTGCAACACGAAGGAAGTAGTCCTCCACGAGATCCGTCAAATCCTCAGGTACAAGGAGCTCTTCATTCAACGAAATTCTGTAACTGGTTTTAACATCCGTTCTTCGACAGATCGATCCTTCGCGAATTCTTGTTCTGGATATTGCCGGCCCAGCTCTTCAGCCCAGCGAGTATGTGCACCTCATGCTGCGAAAACCAGATCCTCGTCGCCAGTTGACCCAGACTTGGCGCTTCACTGAAGACGGCCGTCTTTGTTGCGGTCACAACAACGTTTACGTTCAAGCCAAGGATGGCTTTTACGGCGTCCGACAAGGTAATAACGACATAAAAGTTAAGCCTTGTGACCGTTGCCATCTCCTGTTATAAAGTGTTAATGGTTTCCAAATGATCGTTCTATACATTTCTCAGGCCTTTCCTATAACACCTGGAGAATGTGTACGTAGATTTCAAATTATCATGCCTGAGCTTGCGTAGTTTAAACTATTTAATCCCTAATCGGCTCGGTTTACGTAGTGCTAGTTAATACCAGTCTCATGATCTTTTTAAACTGTATTTTATTTGTATAGGGAATGATGTTGTCTTGGGACCAGCGCAGTCGGTGACATACTATCGGTTACCCAATGGCATTCCAGCAGAACAGGCAATCCATTGGCAGCGACTTCGTCCCGGCTCGGGATGCTTGAGTGTTAAAACAATCATGGACGGCCCGACCAGAGTCCTCCAAGTGGCTGATTTCTTAAACAAGTCCTCTAATCGGACAAGTGAGGACTCTGCCGTTACTACTCCAGATTCAGAAAAGGCGCGCGCTAAAGAGATGAAAGTAGAAATGCATTTCAAAGCAGGTCTGGGATTCAGCATTGTTAATCACTCACCACCGGAAGAGTTGGCCTACTGCCGCTTATCAAACATATCCCTCGAACTCGTCACTGGAGATGGAATGTTGAGTGTGGACGCTAGTGTTCAGTCCATTCAAATTGACAACAGTTTACAAGATCCACATTGCCCGGTGGTTGTCTACGTCTCTCCTGCCGTCGGTATAGAAGAGTCTAAAAACCTGCCTGCGCTTCGATTAACCGTTCATCGTCAAATGACTGGCCGGCTCAATGCCGACATTTTCAAGCATTTGATTGTTACGTTCAAGAACTTGACCATCAACATAGAAGAGAATCAGTTGTTCAAACTTTTGGCATTTGCTGGATTCAATCAATCCGATCTCGAGTTGGAAAGGGTTGACGAAAGTGATTACGAATCCCAACGATCACTTAATGCCGCAACCTCCATCGACGCCAAACGATATTATTTCGGCACGTTGAAACTGGCGCTCGAACAGGTAAAATTTAGTTGTCTAAGCGAGATAAATCCAAGGCTTAATCATCTCATTTTATTTGCAGGTCCGCTTGAGTGTTTATACCTCCAGCAAACTACCAGTTGAACTGAAAGCTATTAAACGGAAACTTGGACTAACTCTGATTAAATTCGAGGAAGCCAATATAGAGTTACATCCATTTATCCGAACGCATCCGTTTGAAACGGCGCAGCTGATTATTGATTCGGTTGTCAAACACTACAAGGTAATTAGGAACATTTTTCCCATGTGTTGCCTATACAAATTAGAATTCGTCTTTTGTTGTTGGTCTAGGATGAGCTAAAATCACAAGCTGCCAGAATTCTAGGCTCGACCGATTTCCTCGGTAATCCACTAGGTTTTGTCAACGACGTGTCTGAAGGAGTTTCGGGCTTTTTGAATGAGGGCAATGTTGGTGCTCTTGTTCAAAACGTTACATTTGGTTTGTCGAATTCAGCCGCTAAAGTCACGGGATCACTGTCCGATGGACTTGGCCGCGTCACGATGGATGAAAGACACGAAGAAGTCCGACAGCGTCTCTTAAAACATACAGGGCAGAGTTCCGACCACTTGGTAGCCGGTCTGAAAGGGTTCGGATTTGGAATCCTTGGAGGCATGACCTCAATTTTCACTCAAACTTATGAAGGTTAGTTTAATTTTGCATTATTATTAACCTTTATTCGCGTGATTAACTACCACATATAAACTATTTTACCAAAGGTGTCTCGAATGAAGGTTTCGGTGGCCTCTTTACGGGTTTCGGTAAGGGATTAGTGGGAACGGTAACCAAGCCTGCAGTTGGAGTACTTGATTTGGCTACTGGAGCAGCTTCAGCCGTTCGTGACTCGAGTCGAAGCTCATCAAAAGAGATTCCCAAACGAATACGTCCGCCTCGGTTAGTTATCGGCCCGGGAGGTATTCTTCCCCGCTATTCAGAAAAACAAGGCCGTGGGCAAGAACTCCTTTTCCAATTGAACCACCATCTATATCAGGTAAATATCATTTAAGAATAAGGTCTTGTTTATTTCTAACTTGTATTTCGATGGTTTAGGAAACTTTCATAGCTTACGAAGCGCTTGGAAGCCTTGCGGATAGTCTACACATGCTGATATCGAGCGAGCACATCCGAGTGTTTAGTATGAGTAGCCCCAACAAAGAAGTTGTCCTCGACATCCATTTGTCGGAATTACAAAACAGCAAAGCAGTAGTTATAAAAGACTACGGCACGCAGGGCACAGCGCAGTACTATGTCGAACTGAATTTAATTTTGGAGCCAGAGAGCCCACTTGGTGCTCGAAGGCCCCAAGTTCGCTGTGATTCTGAATCACTTGCGAAAAGAGTGACGCAAGAGATCAACTATGCCAAAAGCGTGTACGAAGAAAATCGCCACTCGCTTTTAGCTTCGTCCAAGTTTTCCCCTTGATTCCCTGATTGCATTCTTAGTCTTAGCTAATTATTCATACAAATGTTTTCCAGCCTAGCATGCATAAATATTTTGTTATTTCCGGCAGTCAAGCAGCTCTTGATAGAGCTAAGATTTTTTGTTTGTTTAAGTCAATTGTGTTGATTTGATGCATTGTCGTCTACTTATACGAAAATATGCCTGTTGCAGGTCCAAGGGGCTATGTAAACATTGTTGTTCGACTCAAAATACAAATGTGGTGATAATTTTATTCAGGAAACTGAATTACTTAACCTGTAGTGTTGCTAATACTAAAGGCAGGGTACGAAAGTTTGAGATTCGCTTATATTGAAAACTACTTTCACCATATATCTTGATAAGTAATACTGCAAAAGGAATGTTGTATGTAAAAGTTATTGCCGGGGGGCCAAAGGCGCCGTTGCTATGTGGATGTGTCTCGAAAAGAAAGCTTAGAGATGAATGTAAAAAAAAATATTAATGTTTTTAGGTCCAGGTGAAATGTAATGCATCAACCTAACCAAATCACGTTTAGGGAAGCCATACGCTACTCTTTTTTTTGATTTGTTAACCACAGGCATAGATATTTACGTCATAGCGGAGCTTAGTTAATAGTCAATGACTCCTTGAAAAGCTATGCCAAAACATGTGGTGAAGTGTCGTTAACACTTGCGGTAGAAAAAAAACGGAAATATTGATTTATATTCAGAAACCATTTGTTGTAATACATAAAGTAACACTTATCGCAAGGGAAACCGAATATATCTGGATAAAGCCTGATCAACCGGTTGGTGAGAAAATGCATTCAGCCTTTTTTAGTGAAATACACTTTTTTTTGTCTTCCGCGTAGAGAAAGTTTCCATTGCAACACGCCCAGAATATTTGAACAGATAGTGCTTGCAAGAAGGACAGAATCAGACAGTTTCAGCTTTGGATGCAGAAACAGTAGTCGGCGTATTAAGCTATGTTTGTGGAGTAGCGTCGCATCAAAGTAACATCTAACATGTCCCGGCAGGAGGGAAAAGATCGGAAGGAACTATCAGGAAAAACAAAACGGACTGTACACCAATTTTGTGAAAATACTTCAATTCACGGACTCAAGTACGTCTTCGAAGAAGGAAGTTTCTTTCTAGAAAGGTACTGCTTCCTTTTTTTAGGTTAAAGAATACATTCCTTTCTATTTGATGGCTAATTACATTTAGGGTTGCGTGGGTGTTGGTCTTTATATCCGGCATTTGTTTCTCGGGTTATTTTTGCTGGCAAATGTACAAAAAGTGGGAAGAATCTCCCGTACTTACGTCGGTCGAAACTCAACTCTATCCGCTAAGAAATGTTTCTTTCCCGGCCATTACTATCTGCAATGTCAATAAAATTTCTCAAAAAAAGTTGAAAGAGTTCCCTGAAAATAATCCAAAGTAAGTTATAAATAGAATAGCACTTGTCGCACTTGTACGTTATTATTACTGATATCTTTGAGGTTTAAAGATATTCCATACAAGAAATTGCAATGGACATTAAGATACATGACAAAACTGGACAGGGGTTTTAAAAGCGAGAATGATCTAAAACTGCTGAATGATTTTTACGACGCGCGCAACATCACTGCCGCAGAATTGTTCGCCGTCTTGGAAACGGTACTGTATCAGTTATTGATTTTAAAACCTAGATCAGAATTAGATTTACAGCCAGATTCGTATACCAATATATAGACAGCACCTTCTTGCTCAAACGATATCATTATGGATTGTAGCTGGCAAGGAAGTCCGTGCAAGGATACATACTTCTCCTTCCTGCCTACAGATGGTTCGTAGATTCGGAATTTACATGGTTATGTGCCTGTATATATTAAATATTTGTATAACATGTGATGAATGTTATATGACGGTAGATGGTATGTGCTGCATATTCAACAGTGGAAAGTATTATGACCCGCTAACAGATCTTGAATCTAGGTAATTAACGCAGACTTTAAATGGCCTACCTTTCAGTAAAACTCCGACGAAGTCTCAATTTTCTCAACTCTTATAACAGTGTTCACGATCCTCTTCAAGTGAGTGGCAATGGATATCGAATGGGGTTATCTGTGGTTATTGATGCGAAAGTGGATGACTATAGTGTAACAACTGGGAAATTCGACGGTTTCAAAGTAACTATACATCTAAAAAGTTTGAAATTTTAACGTTTCAAAATAATTAGGCGCGAATGTATAATTCTAGATCTTGGTGCATTCACCGGCAGATTTTCCTGACGTTGCTGATAGAGGGTTCGTTCTAGGACCCGGTACCGAAACGTACGTAAACTTATGACGCACTAAATTTGCTTTTGATGAAGCTTCAATTAGTTTTTGTCGTTATGATGTTTCTATACAGTTTTGTAGGAATCAAGTGGACCACCTCGTTCAACACAGAAGAAGTCGCCAATGAAGTGAATCCAATCAAACGTAAGTGCTTGGTAGAAGGTGAAAAGAAACTAAAATTTCACAAGACTTACAGTCAATCGGCTTGTTTTGTGGAATGCGCTGGAAATATCATGCAAGAGAAATGTCAATGCCGTCCGTACTTTTTCAAGGGTATGACATAAATTGCTAGCCATATACTAACTGAGAAAATTAAAATTGCATAAGAATGGGATTCTACGTTATTCAGGAGATAATACAACACCTTTATGCGCCTTAAAGGCCTATACATGCGTATCTGATGCCTACGGTACTTCAGCTAATTTAAACAGCGATAGCAGACTTTAAAATAATTTTTAAACTCTTTTTATAGAAAATGTTCGTTCACGGGGATATGAAATATGCGACTGCTTGCCACCCTGTACGGATACATTGTACGAACCAGAAATATCATACGCCTCCTTTCCTGGGCGCGGTTTCAACCTGACGCGCACCTTCAGACGTCTCGTGGATCAGCGTAACCTTAGTGATGACACGGACAGCAATGCATACTTCAAGTTAGTCCTATATTTATTCAACTCGTATTCACGTTCGCGCGTTTCCAATTCAGGAAAAATGGCTCTTCTTGGTTGAGCTTGAACTGGCATGACAAAAATTATGTAGTTTTACTTATTTACTTAAATTCTATTTTTTACATTTTATATCACTCTTGCATATAGGTCCAACGTGGCGATGCTTCACGTTTACTATAAAGAAAAGACAGGACTTCGCTACAGAACTGATATTCGCTTTGGAATAGAAGACTTGATATGTAATTTTTATTCGCTATTTCTAATAAAGATGACCCATACAATTAAAATTAACCTTATCTATTCCGTTTCCGATTTTTAGCCGCAATGGGTGGACTTTTGGGACTGGGGTTAGGAATGAGCTTTATCAGTGCAATTGAGTTATTGTATTTTATCTTCGTCCGGCGGTTTCTTGTACGACGCCGTGCTGCCTCATCATCTAATGAAAGAAGCAACCTCGTTCAACACTCAAATAATCTGTCTCCTAGCACAGTTACCGAAATCAAGAAAATCTGGCCTCTAATGGAATCGTCTACAACACTCAGTACTCTAGCTGGCTCTTCTCTGAATGAAGACCCAAGATTTGTTCGTCGGGGCTCGCTTAATTTACCTACTGAACTGCAGGCACGACTTTACAAATATTGATACATTTTAATATGTAATCAAATAAAAATAGGTATAAATTACCATGCAGTGTAATTTTTTACTTTTTGCCAGTTTTTTTTTTTTGGGGGGGGGGGCGGTCCGAAAGATGGGGCCGGATTGGCTAGGACCCTTTGGTGACACCACATAACCTCCTAACAATTTAATTGTTCCCGTGTTCCGTATTTGAGAGATTTTCATTGCTCTCCATAGCAGAGGGAAAACCAATCTGCAGGGAAAGGTTGATTAGCAGGTCGAGGCAATCTTGTCTTGTAATAATAAATTTCTTGTTGAAAAATAGAAAGTTTTGACCTTTAGCGCCCGAAACTATATATAGTAGTACTTTATATAATAGAGGAGAATAAGACAAGCTTATTCACAACAAAAAGTTTCAGTGTCATTGCGTGAATTAGTGTTGCAGTTTGTGGGTTTGTAGGCTAAGTTACATAATGCCTCGTCAAAGAGGAAGAACAAACAGAAGAACATTAAAATATAACAACCAGATTTTACAACAGTTCTGTGAAACTACTTCCATTCATGGACTAAAACATATCTACGAAGAAGGAAGCTTGTTTTTCGAAAGGTAAACATATTTGTTTAAATCTAGATTATCCAATATAAAAAAAGCAAAAGTGAAAGTATACTGTAGCCTAGTACTATATTAAGGGCGAAATACAAATACTTCTGATCCGAATTGATAGTAGCCACTTTATTATTTTTACGAAGATGTGTATGGATTCTGGTCTTTCTATCCGGAATGTGTTTCTCGGCTTACTTTTGCATTCAAATGTGGCAAAAATGGGAACAATCGCCCGTACTTACGTCAGTGGAAACCCAACTCTACCCACTAAAGAATGTTCCCTTTCCTGCCGTTACAATCTGCAATGTCAATAAAATCTCCGAAAGTAAACTATTCACCGCAATAAAAGGCGATCCAAAGTAAGAGAATAAAGCATGATAAAAATGAATTCTATATGCCTTGCGCATTCATTAAAAAAGTTATGCAAATTAGGTTCAAAAATGTTTCTTACTCTACAATTCAAACAACCCTGAGGTATATGACAAAATTAGACCGGGCTCTCAATAACGAAGAAGAACTGATAGAGTTGAGCCAATTTTATGAAACGCAAAATATTTCTTCCCTTGATTTGTTCAGAATATTAAGAAGGGTAACTAAGTTCATTAGGATTTATGTTATAATTTATTTTCTGGTGCCGATTGACATAATTTTCTTTAACAGACTGCTCCTGCTTGTACAGATATGATCATGGACTGCAATTGGTTAGGGCTTCCGGATCCTTGCATGCAATTTTTTTCGTTTTTGCCTACAGATGGTATGTGCAGATGATTACGAATTCTGACTTTTTTATGAACGTGATCATAATTATGGTAGATGGAATGTGCTGTACTTTCAACGGCGGAAAATATTTTGACACAATACTCGGCATCGAATCCAAGAAGTAAAACAGAAACACTGAGCAGTATTCGATCCTTTTTTATCAAGTAATCTTTTCCCAATCCCCATGCATTTCCAACAGTACACAAGAGACTTTGCGAGTTAACGGCAATGGATATCGGATGGGATTAACTTTGGTTATTGATGCTAACTTGGATGATTGTAGTGTTACAAATAGAAAATTTGATGGTTTCAAAGTAATTCGATTATACGTACACATTTTAGAACAGCTTGATGTGGGTACATTCTTTTCATGTTCAGGTGTTGGTTCATTCACCGGAAGAATTTCCAGACGTGGCAGATAGAGGATTTGTATTAGGTCTAGGAACCGAAACGTATTTTAAATTAATGGTTTTTCATCTTGCTAGACTGTTTTACCAAAGATAACCGGTTCTCATAGTTTCGCTGCAGTCAAGGCAACAACCTCCTTTTACACTGAAGAAGTTACCAGAGAGGTGTCACCAAGTAAGCGTCAGTGCCTAGCGGATGGTGAAAAGAAATTAAAATATTTCCAGCATTACAGTCGCTCAGCCTGTTTTGTCGAATGTGATACTCAACTCATGGAGAAGCGATGTCAATGTCGTCCGTTTTTTTTCAAAGGTAACCTATTTGGTTTTTCGTTATCCGTCGTCTCCGGAGTGGATGTATTTTACCAAATATTTCACAAAAAGCACAGGAGTAATGAATTGGTTTTATTGATATTAGGCGAAAACAACACCCAGTTATGCGACATAAAGTCATACTCGTGCATTTCTAAAGTTTACGGTAAGTGATCTTTCTAACAGCTATTTATACACAGTTTCTTCTAACTTTCTTTCTTAATAGAGGAAATTCGATTACGTGGAGACGAAGTCTGTGATTGTTTGCCACCTTGTACGGACACCTGGTATGAGCCAGAAATATCTTATGCCTCGTTTCCTGGACGTGGATTTAACCGGACGCGCACCTTTAGACGCATTGTAGCTCGGCGAAACCTTAACCTTGGCGCGGAAACAAAGAAATATTTAAAGTAACAACTTTCTCGATTTTTTTGTTCATTTAATAAATAATTATTATTAGGTATTTGGTTAAATATTATCGACGAAATTTTTTAGCAAGTTTCTAACCCCTAAATAGGTAAATTAACAGTTTTACTACCTGTAGGTCTAACGTGGCGATGCTTCACGTTTACTACAAAGAAAAGACAGGCATGCGCTACAGAACCGATATTCGCTTCGGAATAGAAGATTTTATATGTAATTATTTTCTGTCATAATGTATAAGTTTTTTTCTAACTGAAGACTGAAGTTCAACTTAAGTTTAATTCACAGTGCCACTATTAAATCGCAAAATCAAAATACAAACCTTAGGCATTTGCACATGTATAAACATTTGGCCATTTGATAGATTTCAACGAAAGACTGCGCTTTTACACGCACACAAAGCGTTTTACACTTTTGCTCATTACCTACATTCTACATAATCTTCAACATACATAATCAAATATTCTAAGCGGTCAATTGTTTTATTTGTAGCTGCAATGGGCGGTCTAATGGGCCTTGGCCTAGGCATGAGCTTCATCAGCGTCATTGAGATGTTCTACTACCTCTTCTTCCGCCGAATTTTTTTATGGTACCGCACTAACTGGTTACGGCAAGAAAATAAACATCCAAGACAAGAAGATAAAACTGACCCACCTTCGGTGTATATAGCCGAATTCAAGAAAATCGTCCCCCTACGCAGCAAAAGTTCATTGCCACAGAATTTACCCATTCAGACCATATCAACCCCTGCTTTAGAAAAACCCTTGACACTAGTTCGTCGAGGTTCGCTTAATTTACCTTCTCACTTGCAGGCGCGACTTAACAAATACTGATATTATTTTGTATGATGAAGAAATACGATGTATAGTTTAGCATTTTAATTGAAAAATACAAGTGCTGACGTAGCAAATTCGCGAGATAAACGAGTTTAAATATTTCTTTAGCTCCCTTTTGACACCTATTGGTATTGCATCATAGTAACCGTAATTATTGTATACCTGTTTCAAACTGTGTCTGCATTTTACTTGTATTTATAACTGCATTTCAAACATACGGGTTTTTTTAAATTAAAATAACTTGTCAGAAACCGGGAAATCTTTTTATACGCCGTTTGTAAAACACGAAATTCCTGTGATAAGGACGATCTATTCTATGTCACTGCTCAAGTCACGTCTGAAGACCTATCTTTTTAAAATCGCATACATGTAACCACTCAATTCTGAATTTCTGTTTGCCCATTGGAAGCGCTTTGACCATTTTATGAAAAAGCGCTATATTTCTGGGGGAACAAAATAATAACAATGGTATACACGCAAATCATTGTTGTTGAAATTTGATTCGCTTTCGTCGCTTCTTGCCTGATTATTAATCTTTCTTGATGGTTCGAAGTGTACAGTAATCTACACAATTAAGCTCTGATCATTTAGTGAGCTGCAAGTATCTGTCAAATCGAACATATATTTGACGAAAGCGTTTGAAGCAAGAAGTGGAACAAAATTTTAACGAACCAGCAGCTAGTTTCTAGATCCTGAGTGTGCATTCTCATCAAGCGCGCTAGCCCACTAGGGCAGATTTTTGTTATTAATGTCTCGTTCTATCCGAAATTTAGGTATAAAATACTAAGATATTCGTCAAATCCGGGCGGGTTGTTGTTTCCCGTTTGGCGCTGTTTGGTAGGACTTCGTTCGATTTTTTCTGCGCGTTGCAGATGCAAATATCACTATAGATATTTTACTTTGATCGACGAAATAGTATACTTGATAGCCCATTACTGAAACGAGAAACACGGAATGTTCCGACGAAATTCGGCAGATCTAAAGATTATTTTCTTTCTGAAGATGGACTGGGGGTGTTTTTTTTGAGCAGGTGAGAAACAAGTATGCAAATCAGCTAGACGCAGCAGGAAGGCGGACACAAATATTTAGGAGAAACCGGTGGGCACGGTGACACAGTTCGTTGATACATGCTTTCGTAGTTTAATTGGCATGTACACATACACAGAAACCAACATTCAACATTCAAGCGTAGGATGTCCTCCAGTCCGAATAACTCAGAGACTAGCGCTAACAATAAGCGATACCGAAGCGGTCGCTTTTTTAAACGTTTTGGCGACTATACTTCAATTCATGGACTGAAGCTCATCACACAAAATGGAACTCCATGGTTTGAACGGTTAGTGATTTCATATGGCTCTCTACATCAGTAATAATGCTGAAAAGTGTGCACAGAAGTAAATTCTTTTTTTGTTTAGGATTCTATGGATTTTCATTGTTGTGGTTGGAATGCTATTTTCGTCTTTCTTCTGTTGGAAAATGTGGATTAAGTATGAACATTCTCCCGTGTTTCCATCGCTCGAGTCGGTTCGATCGCCCCTTATTGGCAAAACTTTCCCTGCTATTACAATCTGCAACGTTAATAAAGTTTCGGAAAAAAGATTGCGTCTCGCTCTTGCCAATCCAAAGTAATTATTTTAATTAAATATCTGTAATTTCGTACGTTACAAATAATTTACCTTGCGCGGAATTTGTCAATTGTGTATTAGGTACTTGAATGTTTCGCATGAAACTATCAAGAGATCTCTTAGATACATGACTAAACTAGATCGCGCCATTAACAATAAAAAAGATCTCGAAGATCTCAGTCTCAGCTTCAGTCAGGAAAACATTACGGCGACGGACTTATTCGAGCTACTAAAAAGGGTAACAATTTTTTACTAGGGCTTTGCAACTATGGAAATAAGGTTATAAGATAAAACTGTAATTTGTTTTTACTTAGACTGCCCCAACTTGTCGAGATTTGATCATGGATTGCAAATGGCAAGGCAATCCGGAAAAATGTTTCGATTATTTTTCCTTCCGCCCTACTGACGATGGTATCTGTTGCACCTTTAATGGAGCTTTTTATAGAGATCAAGAACTAGGCTTTCACACAAGGTAAATAGGACAATAAGGACATTTTAAAATTGCAGTGAGTTGAAAACGGAAGTTTTTCTTGCTAATTTGCATTTACAGAGATCACGAGCCATTAAAAATTGACGGAAATGGATATAAAATGGGACTCACCGTAGTTTTGGATACCAACGTGAATGATTACAGTGTGACCAATGGGAATTTCGACGGATTTAAGGCAATTTATCGTTAAAATAATTTTCAACAGAATTGCGAAACTAATTTGTTATTTCGTTTCAATAGATATTGGCTCATGCAAGTGATAGTTTCCCGGATGTTGCCGATCGAGGCTTAGTTTTGAGTCCAGGCTCAGAGACGTACGCTTACACAGTTGAATTTATTATTATTGTACTATAGCTATTATATTAGTAGACTAAATTTTATACTAATCTGTTATGTTAGGTTTCTTGGTCTAAAAGGAGTTTCGGTTTCTATTGCTGATGACGTATCAGCACTGTCACAAAATAAGCGCCAGTGTGTTGTTGAAGGCGAAGTTCAACTGAAATTTTCCTCGCGGTACAGTCAATCAAGCTGCATCATCGAATGTACCGCGCAAAAAATGCTTGAGGCATGCAGTTGCCGACCATATTTTTTGCAAGGTGAAGAACATTTTTTTTTTATTTAAGTCTTCTTGCGATGGTCGTATTAAAATATTTTCTTAGGTGATAATTCTACTCCTCTATGTAGTTTTGAAAAATACCCCTGCATCTCTCAGATTTCTGGTATGACTTGTGCAATTCATATTCCTCACGTACGAATTTTTGACAGCTAATTTATTTGCTCTTTCTCCACGAAGAGGTCATGCGACGGAGTGGAGTAAATGCTTGCGGGTGTTTGCCTCAATGTTCTGAAGACGACTTGTACGAACCGGAAATCTCGTATGCTACTTTTCCAGGACGCGGATTTAACTTGTCACGCACCTTCGCTCGTCTGGCAGAAAAACTAGATCTCAAACCCGACACAGAGCTTCATTACTTTAAGTAAGCATTACGCATCTTTTATTTCTCGGGTTGAAAAAAGAACTGATTTAAATGAATGCTTAACGATCAAACGGAAGTAAAGAAAAAATAGGCCATATCGGTTATATTTTGTCAAGCCCATTTAGATTGAATTTTTGTCGTTACTTTTAATTAGGTCAAATGTGGCAGTGCTACATGTCTACTACAGGGAGAAAACCGGCTTTCAATACATAACTAACATCCATTTTGGACTAGAGGATTTTATCGGTACATATACAAGCATTTTATAATTTTCAACTTTTATTTTTATTTTTGTTGATTGAACGTTCCGGTCTTTCACAGCGGCTGTTGGCGGTCTTCTGAGTCTGGGTATGGGTATGAGCTGCATCGGTGCCATTGAGTTAGTGTATTATCTCTTCTTCCGATCCTGCTTCTCTGCATGCTTAAAACAGCAAGGAAAAAGAAATAGTTCGTTGGAGGATCCTCTTCCACTTTCTTACCAATGCTCCAAAAGTGACAAACAAATTTGGCCTTCACCAAACATTTCAAAAGCGTCATCCTTTTCCAGTCTCTCAGACTCGCAGCTTGATGAGGTGGCATTGGCCCATGAAATCACCGATCTTACAGTTAAAAGTACTTAGATTCGTGATATTTTGGTGACGAAATGATCGCATCAGGTCTATCCAATTGTTAATTTATTTCCTCTCATATTCACCAGAATCCTATTTCTTGAATTTTAGTGTATTTTATTTTAAGGTAAACATTAACAACTAATACAATTTATAAGTTATTGAGAGTTGAAGCTATTAAAAGGTAAGTTCCTTTAATTTACCCGCACCATTTGATGTATTCAAATTTGAATAGGATAACCAACAGATTACAAATAAAAAGAGAAACTTGTTAGGCGAAAGGTTTTTCTGTTAGCCTGTGTACAATAATACCGAATTTACCAATTAAAAATTATCAATCAACTTTTGCATTCCAATGACCAAATTTCTAGAAAGTAACCGCATCCGGTACAACCCAAGTAACATGTATAAGTTAGATAATACCTTGGTTTTTAAGAGCATGAACTACCAACAGAAAAATCGAAACTCGATCCTGAACCGATCGCTCCAGGACTAGACGGAGGGCAGCTCTTGTACGTGTTGGCAATCCTATTTCTGATTTAACGTAAGCAAATACAAAAACATCAATTAATTATACAAAACTAGGTGACAGAATAAAATTTGTGTGCTTACGTTTCAGGATAATTGTTAATCGATGATATAATCACGCTATTGACATATAACTTTTTATTGCAAACTAGACCACATGCTGTGGTAGAATCTAGTGGATTCACTAAATAGTCCCAGCGAAGGTTGACTTTCTTCACAGTGCCCAAATTAGTCACCATAGCGAAGAGAAACCGCTGAACTTGCCCATGTTCTAGTTTTGCACCGACGCTGAATTAATAATGAAATAATATTATTAACGTTGAAGTCTCATGTAGGCCTAATAGGCAGCGCTATTTATGCTACGAGTAATAGCCTACTTGGATTGTGTAAGCTGAACATTTGACACAGCACCTTGTTGTCCACCGACCGATAGCACTAGTTTTCCATTTACTGTGGTCCTCGCACCATTAGGCTTAGCTAAGTTGACGGACACTGCGTAATGAAGTCCTGAAAGAATGTGCGTATAAAAAGTGCCACTATTTTACGTGAAGTTCAGTTAAATGCACGGTTTATGCTTACTACAGTATGGTGCAGTTGAGCCAGTATTAAAGAATAGTTCGACATTTCTTCGTGAACGAGTCGGATAGGTATTCGATTTTAAGCCAAATGGGGCGCACTTTGTGTTGTCTGATCCGCAAGACGTGCACTTGCCCTTTTTTCATCAATGAAACAAGTTACGTTAAAGAATACTACGGTATATATTACTTGACAGATAATTTTTAATTATATCACCGTGTTGAAGGAATCGTAGTCGGAGCATTCGTATCCTACCGACTGGCAACCAATACTGGATATAAATGAGTCAATATACAAATAAATGACTCGCATATGATCGCATGCGACGATATCCGTTAGAGTAGTGTTAGAGGCAACAAGGTCATTCACATGAGCCATAAAGTTGGAAGGTTCGCAGCCGGGTTGACGTTCACCTCCGTTGGGGTAGAAATCTAGATGGCCAGTAGCCTCCAGAAGGCCGTAGCCTTGATTTATGGCAGAACAACACGGCTTAATAAGCAGCTTACACAGAAAAATTAGCAAGAAAAAAGCCCATGCACCTAAGACGCCTCCATCAGTGTGAATGATGTCGACAAACTCGGCGTCCGACGCATCCAAACGAACAAAGGAAGGCATTTTACGAAATGATGGCCCAGCAGGGTCCAATCCTAAGGAAATGTGTTTTCAAGTTTGTTTTTTTCTTATTAAGTTCATGAAAATATCAAATGTTGACAAATGACACCTGTAATACGGCCCAGTTTAGTAATCTTTTCCCCGGCAAAGCCCGCTATGTGCGCCCCAAGGCTATGTCCAATTAAATGAACGTCTGCAGATTTAACATTCAGTTGTCCCTTAAAAAATAAATTTTGAAAGTTACGTAATCAATGACGCATAGTACCGTACGTAGTGTTTAGGAAATAGTAGTTTCAACACATCATACCACCATTGTATTGACAAGGAAAGCGATTTCTAAACCAACTAGACGAGTGTTGGCCGTAGCTTGTGTGTAGGTGGTGAACGCACCCTTTCCCCAGTGCACAACGACTACGTTAAAATCCCCAACTTCCAATAATTTGGTGACAACAGACTAGAAAATTATCAACGCATATTCATTATTTAAGTAGTACATAATTAATTAAGTGGATATCAGAACTTACATTCACATTCTTCTCGTATCCATTTGCAAGGAAGCCGTGTATATAAAACTTTGTTTGGCGCGATGATTTGAATGACGCTGCGGTTATTCCGTTTGGAACTTTGGCAGAAATCCGAATACCCTCCAAAAAATCAATCAAAAGCAAGTTTAATTCAACTTTATAACATTTATTGTACAAGGGAGAAATTTTTCTCCTCACCTGCGTAGGTTTTTCTCGTGTGAAAAGAGTAAAATGGGTATCGATTCGATCCCTCTGCATGGGCATAACGTTAACTGGTCTATTTGTCAGATGGTTCCAAGATGAATTTAACGCAATGCAGCCGAGGTCGTCGTAACAAACAGAGGCTCTCTCTGTTACGAAATTACGAAATTTAAAACACTACTAAATAAGTGACACCTTATCCTGTTTGGCTGTTTCTAAAAGTTATTGTGGTGTTCGATCTGTACCTTGAATTGTTGGAATCATTAGGTCTGTTATTTCGTTCAGCTGGGAGGCGACCTACAGAAATGGCAATTACAAGAAAAATATAATTAATGCAGTCCAGATTTTGTACAACAGTTTATAAATATAATATATTTAATTTTTAGCTCTTTACCTGTATAGAAGCTCCAGACCTCATTAGGGTCAATGCAAGACAGACGAAAACATGGCCAAACGTTGACTTCATACTGGAATGTAATTGTGACTGAAATATGATGTTCAGTGTGTCAAAATTTCAAGACCGTTTCGTTACTTGTATTGATTTGGTATGGAGTAGCTATGTATCGGACAGGGACTTTTAAACCTAGTGATTGCGGAAGTGCTTTTCATCTAACTTAGGGTAATGAGAAATTTGTAAGCCTAATGGCGATGCGGGTTCTTCTCCGTGTACTATTTAATTCACAACTACACGCATTTGTCCAACGGGGTGTATAAGCTAGTTCAGCTGTCCTGTGCATGGATTGATCTTGCCCTCTTGGAGAATCAGGAGTTTATGTATGCTTTATCGTTCATTCTAATTTATAATCACTCATTTAGATGAAAATTGGTGTCAATGTTCAGTCAAGTTCACAACCCGGATAATTTCCCTCTTCCGCTATGACGGTAGTAGATAGTTGGGTGTATATGCGTATTGGGTGTATATTACATATTAGGGTGTATATGTAAAACACAAACTATAGAAAATCCACTCTTTCATGCGGAACTGATGAACTTTTCAAAATAATTATTTCCTTATAGTGTTTTGAATGTATTATCCGCAAAACTTTTATATAAACATCCATTATAAATAAAAGATCGAAAATTCTTTTATGTAGCTAATTAGAAACAAATCCTAGTCGTATACTTTGCAAATTGAACCGCGCCATAAGAGCTGATAAGCAGATATGTCGCCGCTGCTGAAACGACAAAACAACTACGTAAGTGATGCGCTATAGACGGTGCAATGCAAGCTAGTGAGGTAAAACTTCCAGTCGAGTGGACAGTCAACAGTGTAATGGTGTGAAGTGGAAGTGGACAATGTCGTCAGACAATATTCAGAGCCAAAAGTGGTGCCGAAATGGCCATAAAATCTTCAAGCCATTATGTGATAATACTTCCATTCACGGGCTAAAATATGTTTGCGCAGACGAAAGCCATTGGCTGAAGCGGTAACATTTTTTTCTTATAATCCTTAAAACTTTGCGCGCATTGTTCCTAATTATTTAGTGAAAACTAAACAGAGTCATGTGGATTATGGTTTTTATGTCTGGTGTGTTCTTTTCCGGCTATTTCTGCTGGCAAATGTGGCAAAAATGGGAAGATTCTCCAGTACTAATGTCACTTGATTCCAATCGATATCCTCTTAAGAATATTCCCTTCCCAGCAGTAACCATATGCAACGTCAATAAAGTTTCCAAGAGAAAACTTCTTCGAGTTCTGGCGGAGCCAAGGTCGTATACGATTTAAGCCGGTCAACGTTTTCAAACCGATATTTCATTTTTATCTTTTCTTTTGGCAAAAGGTACAAGAACATTTCTTACGATTTGATGCAGCAGACCTTGAGGTACATGACTAAACTAGATAGAGCCATCAGCAAAGAAAAGGAACTGAAAGCACTAGGTGAATTTTATCGTTCCTGGAACATCTCATCGACTGACTTGTTCGACGTTCTGGAAAAAGTATTCCGAAACATAAAAGCGCTTTAAATAGCTCAGATATCTACGTATTATATATATATATCCTTTCTTCAATTCCCTATTGAAATTAAAAACAGGCGTCACCAACATGTCATGAAATGATTCTGGACTGCACTTGGCTTGGCTTCTCTCAGCCGTGTTTCGAATATTTTTCATTTTTACCTACAGATGGTATGCTATATATAAATTACGTGTTCAGATTATCTTGTAATGTGATCTTCGTTATGGTAGATGGAATGTGCTGTACTTTCAACGGTGCAAGACACAGTGATCCGCATCTAGACATCGTATCCAAGTAAGTGTAGGACCTGTGTAGGACTTATAAGTGTTTTATACAGCCTTTTTTTCCACATTATTTTACAACATAGAAGCGATCGCGAGGCTCTTCACGTTTGTGGCAATGGATATCGTATGGGGCTTGCTGTAGTCCTAAATGCTGATGTCGAAGATTACAGTGTGACAAACGGAAACTTTGATGGATTCAAGGCACTTTCCTATTTTTCTTACATTTCAATCACATTTAATTCTATTCTCAACCATTTTTTAAATTGGCTTCAAATGCTAAACATATGGTAGGCCTTGATCCATTCAGTTGATGAATTCCCTGATGTATCTGATCGAGGGTTCGTCTTTGGCCCTGGCTCCGAAACGTATGTTAATAATTTTTTAAAAAATATTAATATATCCTTAGCGATCGAATGAAAACAATACAAGGTTCGTCGGAGTGAAAAGCATAACAAGTTTTAATACGGAAGAGGTAGCAAAAGATGTTCCACCGGAAAAACGGCATTGCCAGGTGAAAGGAGAACAACAATTAAAATTTTTTCCGCACTACAGTCACTCGGCCTGTGCCATCGAATGCGCCATGCATTTAATGCAAGAACGGTGCAGTTGTAGACCCTATTTTTTCAGAGGTACGTGTATGTGTATCTAAAAAGGTGGACGGGCGTACAAAACAACCGTACTTTCTAGGCGATAACAGGACGAAACTGTGTGACTTGGATGCCTACACATGTCTCTCTTATGTTAACGGTAATTTTATCGGTGAAATAACTACTTAGTGTGTGTGCAATATGCCATTGACAAGTGGAATTGCATTCATTCTTCCTTCAACTATGCAGAAGAAGTAAAACGAAAGGAAGACGAAGTTTGTCGTTGCCTACCTCCTTGTGCGGGAGTGTGGTATGATTCTGAAATATCGTATGCACCTTTTCCCGGGCACGGTTTTAGTTCAACACGAACTTTTAGACGTCTAAAGCACAAACTTAATATCATCCCTGGACACGACAACAAGGAATATTTTAGGTAGGCCTAACTCGCTAATGGTAGATTTTATTATAATCGGTAAATAATTTGTGCTTTCGTTTGCTAGATCAAATGTTGCTGTGTTGCATATCTACTACAAAGAGAAGACGGGTGTGCGATATAAAACCGATATCCGCTTTGGAGTGGAAGACTTTGTTTGTAAGCTAAATCAATCTTTTTTCTACGTTAAAAATAGCTATTTAAAATCTTGTAGCTTTTGAATGTTGTTATTCTATACGGTACTGAATCGGAAAATAGGAAGTTGTTTAAAGGACATCCCAAGTGATCAAGCTGTTGTATAAAATAATGTAATTCATTCAAATTATTACGTTTTTTCATTCAGCTGCTATGGGCGGCCTTTTAGGTTTAGGTTTGGGCCTTAGCTTCATTAGCATCTTCGAGCTGATTTATTTTCTACTTTTACGATGGTTTTTCCCTACAACAAAACAAACTCCAAAGAACAGAGGCAACTGCGACAAGTCGAACGACAACAGCAATCTTGGGTCATCAACCGCCGCTTCAAGTGTTTAACTTGATACCTTTAACCTATGTTTTTTGTTGCGTTTTTAAATAAACATAATTTAAAAGGAAAATGGTCCACGCCTTCCACACTCAGTGCCAAATCGCCAAACTGTAAATATTTGAATTGATATAAAGTCGTGTCTAGGCATCGACGTATCGATTTAGTTACTTCAAGGCCCTGGCTTCGACGGGCGTCGTACCCATACATCGTCCATTTCACACGACGACGCTGCCGTTTTATGGTGGAATTTCGTAAAGACATTATTACCAATAACAATGAGGATATAACATGCAGCCCACTGTGCAAGGGTTGTAATCAAACAATACAAAAAAAAACAAAAAAAAAACAAGAGGATGGACTGGATTCTTGCCCAGTGAGGTTCATGGGCTACTAAGAATAAATAACGCAGACGCGTAGATGGCCCAGTCTCTGTGGCTGGTCAGTTTCTCTTCTCAGTAACCTCGGGAGCTATACTATGTACACTGTATTCTATATACGAAGCGGCTGTCTGACGATAACTCAAAGTCGTTGGAATACAGAGATTCCACGCCCGCGCGATTCTGTACGACGCCTCCGACGCCGCTTGAAAACTGAGAAGATCCCAAGGAGGTGCATCATAGTCGCTTTGGATCCGCAGGCTGAACAGCTGCGTGCGTTTAAAATGGCTGTTCGCTGCACATTTTCAATTTGGTGGTTATTTACTCTATTAGTAATGGTTCTATTTCTGCGCAGCTGTCAGTCACTTAGGTAAATTATTTATATAAAGTCACCGATTTCAATTCTGTGTAGGATTTAGAAAATTTCCCATCAAATATTTCTTAAAAGAAGAGAAAAATATATTTGAAGCTTCTCACATTAATTTTGTATGGCCATTGCCAGTTTTCAATCGTTTTATATGGACGATGTAGATGCAAACGAGGACGACGATGGACAATGTGTGGAAGACAAGGCCCTTTGCCGTAGTCGTTATTCGCACTCCAACTATTTTTCTTTCGAAAACGAGACGAGCCAAAATCAACCAACGGGCGTTTGGAACATCACCATGGCCACGCTGGGGCCAAACGACTTGAATGATACGGAGTAAGTCCAAAACGTCTAATAAAATAGTTACAGAATAGTCTACCGTACTGTTGATCTCCCAGAACTTTTTAAACTTATGGCTCAAGGCACCAAAATTCCAATCTATAATCATCGTTCAAACTGCCAACGTCAAACAGGTTTGCTTCTACCTTTGTCGTTATGTAACAAACTGAATATTGCTGAAAATGTTGTGAACTCTCTAACCCGGCCGATGGGAAGGGGAATAGAACAACTCACTACTGCCTTCTGGGCTTGACAGCCTTATCATGATGTAAGCAAAAGAAAGAAAACTTCATCGCATTCGCCGACACAAGTCGAGAACTTTCTTTCTTACTTTCTCTTCGTGGACTTTTTCCCTTTCTTTTCCCAATTGATAGCGACTGCACCACGCCGTGCTATTATTCCTTTGTAATTTTATATGATTATGTGGTTGGCTTTGACATGATTCCGCACGGCCCTAAACTTCCCTTTTTAATTGGAACAGGTTCTTGGAATCGCGATGCCACTGCGATTCTGAATGCGATCTTTATGGCGATTGCTGTTTGGATGCAGCCGGGACACATTCGACCCACGACAGCAATAGCCCCGGCGTCAATGACGGGAGTTTGTGGACTTGTTTGCCGTTGCAGCGTAGAAATGTCCATCGTTTAGGCGACATGGTACGTGGTAGACCTATACTTTGAATAATAGATTTATTGCTGGCTATTCGTTTCAGCATTTGGTAGCTTAACTGATCAACATCGTTAACTGATTTCGATTATTTTAAAAATCCTATATTATGGCGGCAAACAGTCTTCTTTTTATGCTATTGGGAAATGTCCAACCACGCACCCTTCTGAAGCACAACATCGTGCAGAATTCTCACTCCTATCGGCAATGTGTCAACGCCATATGGACTTGCCCAATTATTCTCACCTAATGGACATCCCCGTTCTCTCTTTGGAAACCAACCGGACTTACACCAATATTTACTGCGCCCAATGTCACTCTGACGCCGCCCGGCTGGCTCATTGGGACTTGTCTTACCGCTGTAGCGCCAATTTCCAACAGTACATTACCACCACTGAGTTCCATTGGTTCACAAGTCCCTGATTGCTTTGCATTTTTATAAATAGGTTGGATATTAGACGAGAGGAATTGTTCCAGGCAACAAATTATCGTCCTGAAAAACGACAATGGATTTATTATTCTGACGAAATCAGCGCACCAATTATTTGTCGTTTTTCCATCAATCAATTACTAGATTCGGCGACCTATATCAAGGTACAATTTACACAGTCTATTTTATACATTTTTATATGTTGCACATTCTCGTAGTTTACTAGCTAGTTCACTTAGACACGAGGAGGTATTGCACTGTGCATGCTATTAACCGCCTTTTACACAATGTGTTGGGAGTAGTTGTCCAAGGGTTCTCTTTGAAACGCGAACCATGGGAACGCGTGCTGATGCTGTAGACCACCCTGCTCTGCGGAAAACAATAATAGAAAGGCAGCATTCTATTGTCCTTGATATACGTATTATTTGATATTGGTATTCGTCGAGACATGATGAACAGATAGACAAGTCTGATACAGATGAACAGAATAGATCCCATTTCCTCGATAGTGTCAGAAAACATTTGATTTGTTCTCTTGTTTCCGTCCATCTTACATCTCCATCTACCATACGTCCTACGCTATTGATTTAGAGAAACGGCGGCAGAAGATGCCTTCCCAGCATTGATAAGTGCGCTCCGGATTGGCCCGATCCGTCCGATAACCGATTGTGTTCTTCTTATACTCTCTACGTCGCAAACACAACGTCATTCAAGGTAAAAGATGAAGTTTGATTTTAATAAATTCAAACCTCTTACTAAAAATTCGTTAAAGGTTTACAAAAATACGGACTGTGCGAGATGTAATTACATTCCATCCAACGAAACTGGATGTCTATCGGCTAAGGGATTTATACAACACACAGGGGAGACGCCTGGTGGCCGGAGAAGTTTCTCCTTTTCCGGAATAATGGATTTCACTTTTGGCGGAAGCGACCGTGTCGGTCTCGAGAAGAAGTGTGCCCTCAACGAAATCTTTGATCATCTGTACGGCCGTTGCCAAGTTATACAGTGCGGCGTCATTTACACTAACCAAGCGGGAATTTGTCAACTGATTAAACTGACGCCAGAATCTTCAAGCCGTTGGTTGAATTCGTCCTGTCCACGGCTCAGCCTCATGGAAGACATTGATTATATCCGTCTCAGCAACGGCTCTTTGATCCTTAACGCTACTGGTCAAACGCTTTTACCAGAAGAGTACGAACCAAGCGGACAGAATAACGTCACGATTTGCGCAGACGAATCAATACAATACGATTATTTTAAATACTCGGAAGGGCAAAAGTACTTGTCCGATACCTGCTTGATCGTCAGCCTGATTTGTTTGATTTTACACATAACAATTTATACCATTTTACCAAAATTGCGTAATTTGCCTGGTAAAAATTTACTTTCGCTATCTTGTGCCCTTTTCGTTGGCCAGCTACTTTTCTTGGCCGGCATTCGGGCGAAAGAAGAGATAAAACAGGAACTGTGCGTTATTGTTGGAGTTCTGATTCACTGGTCCTATCTGTCCGCTTTCTTCTGGATGAATGTAATGGGTTTTGATGTTTCGAGAACGTTTGCCGGATCACAAGTTCGGCACCGAATGCAGGGGAACAGCCAACAGTCTACCTTTTATCTCTACTGTCTTTACGCTTTTGGTTTACCTACTTTGTTTGTGGGATTTGGATTGACGTTGGATCTGACTCATTTTATGAATGATTACGCCCCTCACTACGGTGCCCACATTTGTTGGATTTGCAACAAAAAAGGACTGGGTCTTCTATTCGTCCTTCCCATTCTATTACTGCTCGTGGCGAACTTGATTCTTTTCAGTATAACCGTTTATTCAATTATCCAGCAGAAAAAAGCAGCCCAGTTCGCTATTGACAAGAACCAAACACATGGTGTCCAGCCGTCGGTCAGTTCTAGTAAAGATAAACAGCAGGTCCGTTTTTTAATTTACGTTAAACTTGGGCTCATTATGGGTTTGGGATGGGTATCGGGCTTCGTAGCTGCGCTGGCAGATTTACCCGGATTGTGGTATCCTTTCATCGTTTTAAACGCTCTACAGGGAGCCTTCATATTCGTGACGTTTGATTGTAAAACTAAAATTTACTTCATGGTTTATCAACGAGTAATGAATCGCCCTCATCCGTCCAGCTTAACCGGCTCTCACGGACAGACAAATGGCAGCAAGAACACGACATCCACTTCTCAAAGAGCGATGGCCAGTTCCAATATTGACTTATAGCTCCGCTGAAGAAAGCCGATCAAAATTTATACTTTCAAACTAGTTTCAACGTAGTGTTCATTCCATACAAAATTATACATTCATACAACATCCCTCTCCCATTAATGTTGTTTTTTAATGTACTGAAGAATGAAAATGCCTCACGACCGGACGGAGAACGTTCGTTGGCTGGCCTTCATGACGCAATATATAATCACTTTATGTACAAGCAAAATCTGTGTAATAAAAATATTATTACTAAAGTCAAAGAACTGAAGAGGTAGGAAATATGAGAGTATATTACGATTTCATCATACGTCATTAGAAGTTGTTTACAATGAAAACATCGGGGTTTTTTCCCAGTTCCACCTCCCAAGCAGATTTCCCTACATCAGATTGGTTGATTAATTTGCTAAAATGGATATTAGCTACGTAACACAGATATTTGTCCAAGTAAAATACAAATATTGTAAAAAGGAGACGTGTTTTTCCTCTTTATTGCTGCTCACGATCACGTGGGTGACGTTCAGCAATGGGACGTAGAATCCAATCTCGAATTCTCAACGGAGCTAGACAGCAGATAAACATGCTGCTATGATTATGATCCCATTTCTTGGTAAAGTACAAGGCTAGCTTTGGGGGCAAGCACCCGACTTTCAATTTCGGATCAAATATGTTTGCATTCAAGGAACTGCAAGAAATCAATACCAAATTCAGACGAAAACAAGCGGAGGCGGCCCGAGTCAAATTTAAATAAACACAAATGATGACTGTATTTCAGTCATGATCTTTTTCCGTTTGTGATAGACTTAGTTGGATTTTCAAATATTGTAATGAGGAAAGTGAGATTGATTGCACCGTCCAGGCGGTTCTAAATTAGGAAAGAGACAGAAACAAGTCGGGGGAAGACAGAGACCATCACTCGGCGACTGACGAAATCAAATACACAAAAGACGACAGATGCTTTGCGCACCTCTGAATCACCCGGTGGTAACAACTTGTCCCAATCATCAACGCCATTCGAGGCGAACAGCGCAGCAACGTAAAACAAGTGAAGCGAGGAAAAGTAGGAATCCAGATTCCTAGTAGATGCAACACAGAAGCAACGCACGACGGCACGAGAGTCTGGCGATAGCTAGAAATATCACGTAGTCGTTTTGTTTTCTTTCCTTCTTTTTGTTAGATCGAGCGGTAAGACTATCCCTGCCGGCCGATGAACAGCAGTACTTTGCCAACTCGCAAGAAGGAATGGCGGATCTCTTACATCAGTGGCTATTGACTAGTTTCTCGTTATTCCCTTTATCCTTTTGGTTCAATTCGGCCGCTTTTTTGGCTGTAATTGACTGTTATCGAGTGTTGGCCGACGAGGCTGCTTCTGAACTCGTTAAATGCGGCCAAAAGAACTTGTGTCGATATCGGTATCCAATTATTCAAAACCTTTCCGATCAGTCTATAGACGGCCTACTGGATGATCCGGGTTGGAATACAACAGCTGTTGATGACGACATTGACTCGTCAGTATCAAAGCTTTGTTTGTTCAGTCTTAAGAAAACTATCAATTTAAATCTTTTATCGCAGATTTGGGTGGTGTCGCTGTGACGCTGAATGCGGCACTTATGGCGATTGCTGTCTGGATGCGGTATCCGTGTACGGTATCAAATCCAACCTGACATCTCTGTGGACTTGTTTACCCATGACGACGAAAACGGACTACTACGCACCCGACCCAAATGTAAGTTACCGCAGTTACCGCTAGACCACACCTTCTATAGTCTATACAACACTCTTTGGCTTCTTTCACACTTCCTTCCTCTTTTCGCTTCACTTTTTACACGAGAGATAAACAAACTGAAACATGATGTAAACGTTCTAAGCCCACCTTTCTGGTGGCCTATTGATCCCCAAACCGGCATTTTGTTTACTATTACAACTGCGCCAGAATTTCTTAAGAGTTAAATGTGAAGTTTCTCTTTAGTTGAGGAATCGAATCGAATAACTGTTTTCCATTCGGAACAGTTTCACATGTATATGATCGGAAGTTGCCCGGAGATACGATCCGAAGAAGACGAATCATTGACAGCGCTGTGCCAGCGCCAAAAAGATCGCGAATCGTTCTATTCTTACCTTATTGACATTCCCGTTCTCTCTTTGAAAACCAACCGAACATACGCCAATATTTACTGTGCCCGATGTCATAATGATGTTCTGCAACTGGCCCAGTGGAACATTTCCATCCGGTGCAACAAAGATATTACCAAGTACATAATTAACAACATTTATTTATCTTTAAGGTCGTAATTAAGATTCAAATTTTTTCAAGTTACAACGTGTCAAGAGAGCAAATGTTTCATCACGACAATTACCGGCCGGGACAACGGAATTGGATTTTATCAGGTGATCGTTTTAATCTTGATTGCTCCATTGTCATCGAGCAATTCAATCAGCCCGTCAATTATCTCAAGGTACACAATATTTGGTGTATTGCAAGTTTGTTTGTCACTCGCGCGCTTCGATTTATAGTCGACGGCTGGTAGAAAGTGTGTTCCAAATGCGAGCAACTGTACTTCTAATTGGACGAACACGGCTGAAGGGCACAAGAGCGGCATCTATACGCTTCACGTAGAATCTTTTGACTCCGAGGTAAGCAAAGGGTTGAAAAATGCGGAAGAATTTTTTCATTTAGTCAAGTAAATTGTGTAACATGAAGGTATTCAAGAATTCTCAATGTGCAGCGTGTAACAACGATAGTGTCTGCCTGGGTCAAGTTCCACCACCGGTAAATAATCCGCCCATCGGTCGCAAAATTTACTCTTTTTCAATCCTCATGGATTTGAATTTTGGCGGGAGCAAAGTGGGTCAGAAGAGAAATTGTCGATCAAATGAAATCTACGATCACTTACACGAAACCTGTCACGCCGTGACCTGCGGTGCCAAATTTATCAAACAAGCAGGGATTTGCGTACCGCATTTTCTGGAAGAGAAGAATGACAACCGATTGTTAAACTCTTCGTGCCCTACATTGAAGTTGATCAAGAATATCGATTATTATTTTTTGGATAACGGTTCATTAGTATTGAACAAAACCGACAAGATGCTCCATCCGGGCGACTACGAATTGGGCCATAATGGCTACGTTCAAATCTGCGCGGATCACTCGTTCCAGAGTTATCTTGACCATCTCAAAAATTATCTCAAATACTCTTATGCACAACGTTTCCTTTCAAATGTATGTTTGACCATTAGCGTCATCTGCCTCGCTTTGCATATTGTTATCAACCTTGCTGTCCCAAAATTGCGCAACTTGCCCGGCAAGAACTTGCTTTCACTCTCTTGCGCCCTCTTCGTTGGCCAGCTATTTTTCTTAGCCGGTGTTGGAGCCCGAGATACGGTCGGTTATGGAGGTTGTGTTGCTATAGCTGCTACGATTCATTGGTCCATTATGGCCGCCTTTTTTTGGATGAATATCATGGGCTTTGACACTTGCCGGACATTTGCCGGTTCGCAACTCAAGGCCCATCGTCACCACAGCTCTGTTCAAAGAAGACGAACAACCTTCCGCTTCTATTCCCTGTACGCATGGGGCTGCCCGACTTTGATTGTTGCTCTAGCCTTGATACTGGATTTCACTGACGAGATGGAAGGTTGGTGGGCCCTCTCTTTATGGCGACCGAATTATGGCGCCCATCAGTGCTGGATATGCAACAAAAATGGACTAGGATTACTTTTTGTTCTACCGATGGCAGCTTTGTTGACTGTCAATTTTTTCTTCTTCGGGGTGACGGCTTGTTCGATAGTGAAACAATGGAGAGAATCTCAATTTGCCGTCAAACGAAACCAACCACGACGGTCAAGTGGAATGAACAACTTGTCATATAAACTGGCGACATCTGATCAGATTCAGAAGCGAAACGGAAAAACACGTGGCAGATTACAAACGCGATTCTTCCTTTACGTCAAACTTTTTATGATTATGGGACTCGGCTGGATCTCGGGTTTCGTGGCTGGACTTTCTGATATTCCCGGTCTCTGGTATCCGTTCATCCTCTTCAACACTTTACAGGGCACCTTCATATTTTTGGCTTTCGATTGTAAACGAAAAGTCTACTACATGGTGTACGAAGTCGTCACCAAAAGGCCATACCCATCCCACTTTTCGTCCAGCACCAGAGGGTTTCCTAATGTCAACAAAATGTCAGCTGCAACCAGCACTCCAGTTATTGTCACAAACAACTCCAGTAGTTTACAGCCAGAATTGTCTGTAATATCAATAGATAAAAGTTGAACATCAAGTCTACCATTACATTAGCTGGATGTAAAGTTTGTGTGATTGTCATCATATTCAATGTCTGATTTATAAACTTTGGTCTTTTGATCCTTCACTTTGTAAGTTATTCACACCCTTGCCATTTTGGTTAACTATGCTCGTCGACAAACTTTAAACGAAACTTTTTCAAGGGGCTCAGACGGAAGTCCAGACAGTGAAGGAAGAGTAAGGTAAGCTTTTTCGATCCATCACCCCATAGTCTTTTGCGTAACTCGCCTCAAGCTAATAGACCTTCTGACCCCGAATCGATTTTATGAAGCTAAACTCGACTTTGTACATTAAAGTTAACCAAGGAACCACAACCCTTTTCTCTCCTATAAACTCTGATTGCAAAAATTTTAAATGAAGAACCGTTTATGGGTAAAGGTATTAGAAAAAGATTTATTAAATGAGTACAGCCACATTCTAGAGTACCAACGCGACGGTACACAAAACACGCCGAATGCTGTAAATAAAGTCCAAGTAGTTTTGGGTCGAGGTTGAAAAGGTGAACAGAAAAGAAACAGAAAGAAAAAAACACAAAAAAGGTACAGAGATGTCAATAGTGACGGACGATCCCTCCACCAAACAGAGACACACATACAAGACTGACGATCGATTAGAAGAGAAAAAAAAATTGCGTACATTAAGACAGTAAAGAAAAGTCTAGTTGTGTCTTTTTTCTGAGATAGAAGGTGTGGGTATAGCGTCTAGAAGAGGGCGGCTCAGCATTAGTTTCGTTCCCATTTTCTAGTTTCTCAATGGTGATCGATAGATAAGGTATTTACTTTTTCTTCTTGAGCTGCAGTGTTGTCATTCACACGACAGACAGAAACAAAGATAGAAATAGGGAGCGACCATATAATCCGATCTGATGTTTTTTAACTTTTTTTCTTTTTTAATCTAATACAACGTACAAAAAATCCCTCCAAACCGGATTAAAAAAATGATGAAGTGCGGTATATGAGATCGTGGCGGGTGCGCGACCAAAAGTCCGAAACAGAAGTATTGACGTAAAAAAAAAGTTTCGATTTGATTTGTTTTATATTTGAAGGGACCTTTTCCGAGTTTGAAATTTTTTAAAAATTGTGGTAGTGGTGGGGCGATGAGGAAAAAAAAAATGCTTCGCGTAAAAATGTTGAATGGAGAGCGTTGGGGTGGGAGGGAAGTTAACTGTATGTTGTTGTCAGATTTTTGGGATTCTGTTTAAGCACGCTCGCCACGAATGCGCCGGGCCAACTGGATGTCCTTGGGCATGATTGTGACACGCTTGGCGTGAATGGCGCACAAGTTGGTGTCTTCAAAGAGACCGACAAGGTAGGCCTCGCTGGCTTCCTGGAGGGCACCGATGGCAGCGCTCTGGAAACGCAAGTCGGTCTTGAAATCTTGGGCAATTTCACGAACGAGACGCTGGAATGGCAATTTGCGGATCAGCAACTCGGTCGATTTCTGGTAACGACGAATTTCACGAAGAGCGACGGTACCAGGCCTATTCAACAATGAAACAATAAATTAGGTCACATTTCTTAACTTTACATCAAAATGTTAATTTGAAAAAGCTTTAGCATTAGCCTGTACACAAGATTTCAAAATGTGCCTGTAGAATGGCAAACAGCTTGACAAAATTATTATTTACCTGTAACGATGGGGCTTCTTGACACCACCAGTTGATGGGGCACTCTTACGGGCAGCTTTTGTGGCAAGCTGCTTACGAGGAGCCTTACCACCAGTAGATTTACGGGCTGTCTGCTTGGTACGAGCCATTTTACTTCACTTGGCTTGAAATTTAACTTTTGAATCTGAAAAAAAAGATTAAGAAAATTGATTAGATAACATCAAAAGTACCAAGTTAAACATGATTGTCAGATAACCCACATGTTTGCAAACTTAATATATAAGTCACATAAAATTGTTTCTCCTATTTGGCAATTAAAAGTTCACAAGATAAAAACCAACTAACATATTAAAAAACAAGCGTGTCGAAGGTCTGGCGAGAGAAACAAATGCAAAAGATGACTCAACACGTTGTCTGTCAAAACAAGTTTGGCGGGAAAATGAATACAATGTGGCAACTACGGTTGTAGTTGTGCTATCGATTCATAGAGCAAAACTAACGCGTCCCCGTCCTGAGAAAATGTTCTCTCTCCTAGCGATATAGGGCTTGGCCGATGAACCCCATTCCCCAACCGTACGAACGGCAAAAAAGCAGAAACGACGCCACTTTAAAACAGAAGTTTCATCGCCATTTCACAACCTATTCTAACTGAAATTACATCTAATCGAATCTAGAGAACTCACTTTTACTGATTATGCTTAGCTAGCCAAAGTTAGACACGGATATATAGGTGAAAGAACAATTGGGAGCTTACCAATGCAATGGAGGTCTACACTCGCTGAACACCTTACGAACAATGGCGGATACGAAGGCCAGAGAGAGGACTACGCATAGGGTAAATCCCGCTGTACCCTTCCCCAAGTTTCCCTTCCTCTCTTTCTTAACATCTGCTGGCGGCTGGTCCTTTTCTCAAACGCAGGCGCATTGCAAACTAGCAAAGCCTACCTCAAAGCTCAAACGCGAGATATTTTCCCCCTAACGGTTAAGAATTCAAACGCAAACAAAGAAATGAAGGACAGAAGTGGGAAATGAGCAGCCGTCGCCATTCGGACAGCAAGCAACGTAATAGACGTGCTGATGAACTCTATGACTCACGATCCATATTTCTACTAGATTTCGTTCTGTTTGTTGATATGTCGTTTCATAATCAGCGGGCCTAGTCTTGCGAAAGTGACCTACTTGCATTGCAACATTGGGCCATATTAGAATTTTTTCCATATAGCAATCGTCAACTGTAGGGAATATACTGGTTAGAAGTGGTTAAAAAAACGCACTTGACGTACGTCACGTGCGCACGCTTTTTTCCGCTGTTCTCGCATGAACACATTTCTTTATTATAAATTATATTTTTTTGATTTATTAAAAACATATATTATGTTCTATTTTATAAATTATTACAATTGAAAACAAAAATTGATTTTAATATGATTTGCCCAGGGTACTAGGTTAGTCATATAACCCCATCCCTATCCGCAAGTGTCTGCGTGTGTAGGATTGTTTACTTTTTGTGTTTGGGGATATTTCGATTCCAATGGCGACACAACTAGCTGAAGAAGGCGATTTTGATTTACTCTCCACAATTTATGACATAATTAAGAGGTAAACCCCCTTTAAAAAACGTTTTTGGGTCGCAATTTCATGTTTTGAATTTGCAACTGTGTCGGTATTAATAGTGTCGAGAAAGAACAGCAGGATAACGCCCAGAAACTAAAGGATTCTCAAGAAGCTGGTCAAAAAGTATTAGAATTACAACGAAAACTCGATCACGCAAGAGAAGTGGTAAGTCTTATAACTAATTAATTTAATGGTTGCTTTTTGTTCTGGCCTTTGCTTTAAAATTGAATATGATGTAATGATGATAGGCCCAAATCTAATGAAGTAATAGGTCTTAATAGTTTACTTTGCTACTATTCAAGTTATACTTAAAACATATCACTTCAAGAAAAAATTTACATTAGTCCTAGTAGCTAGTGATGATGACAATCATTGATTAAAGCACTTTCAATTCATCACATAACTGAAAACTAAAAGTTACATAACCTTTTCAGATCAGGAAACTTCCAGGCATTGAACTGAGCAAAGACGAACAGTTACAGCAGATTGATTTGCTAAGAAAGCAACTCACATTAAAAAGGGATCTTCTCAACAAATACAGATCACTAACATCTTTTGACCGAGAAGCTCAATCCGAGTTTCAACTTCATTAAACAATATGGTGTTCCGTCACATATTCAACAGCCTTGTCAACAATCCTCAGCTTATTGAAAAACTCTCAGAATCCTATCCTGTACGTCGAGCAGCCCAACTTACCGTCTACGTGTACCATAAAGGAAAATCTCTGGGAGAAGGAGCTCTTCAAGATGGCCTCAAACAAGGTGCTCAAAAATTTGATTCATTTGCCGGAAGATTTAAGGAAGAGTTGGAACGTGGAATGAAAGAAGTCACTAAAGAGACTAAAAAACGGTGACATGCATCATCCAAGAGTGGTGTATTTTTCAATGAGTGTCAAATAAAGTAGTGCTGTTGCATCAAATTGCTTGGTTAAAACATGTCAAATTTAGAAAGAGATCCAAGAGGTGATACAAACCCAACCCTTAACTGCTAATTGATGCAAGGAAGAGATTAGTTCTCTTTAACGGTTGTCGTCGTTGCGACTACTGCAGAATTGTACGTGCGACGCCCTCGATTCCTCTTTGATGGCTTCTGGGGCTGGTTTTCAGGTTTGTCTCCATTTTCTTGTGTTTCACCACTCTGAATCTGCTGCTGCTGTTGTTGCTGCTGTTGAATTGAATTAAAACGATTACATTATCATTTAAAATACGATTATGATTGATTATGATTATTATAATTTCGTGACAAAGCCCAGAGCTTCGGCCAGAAGATTTTCGTTCCCGTTAGGAAATTAACCTAACCTGTTGAGAAGAGTATCGCTGCATTTTAGCTGGCTTCGAACGATTGGTTGCTTGCGTTTGAACTGTGTGGGGGATCGCACGTACAACGTTTCCAACCGCTTTAGTTCGACCTTCACGAAACACCTAGGCATAGTGAAAATTAAAACTTTATTCTTTTCTACGTGCAAGAAAATCAAATCTTAAATACCAATCTTAGACCAGGTTTGATGTATTCAGGATGCTTGATAAAGCGAAAATTAACTAAAGCTTTATCGCCGGTACGTAAACACTCTTGGGACATGGACTGGATTTGGGCCGTTTGTCGTAAAGAGCCACAATGAACTGCAATTCATATTCAAAATAACACCCACAGTTAATCTCTGCATGAGTGAAGCCTGTTCTTATAAAAGATGTTTACCCATCGCCTGGTATCTAGTGCTAATCGTCGTTGGATGATGAAGGACGAGAATTTCTCCTTCGAATTCCCACGAGGCGGTAGGATTGAGTAGAGGAGATACCAATACCATTCCTTTCCTGATCTGCGATCGCTTAATCTAAGGAAAAGAAGTGCAACATTAGTTGACAATAACAATTCCCAAAACAAAACACGAACAATAACCTTCTTAAGGGCGAAAGACGCCGTTTGACCGCCACGAACTTCTTTCACAGGCATCCGCTTTCGGTGTATACTTTTAATAGCGATAGGAGTAAACTGCCCAACCGGATCAGGGCCGAGAAGTAATGTATCGTTGAGCCGAATTGTGCCACGTAGTGTTGTTCCTGAAACGACAGTGCCAACTCCCGGGACAGAATAGGAATCATCGATGGAGAATTCTGCTGGCTCGTCAGCGCCGGGGGTCATGCGGGCGCTCAACAAGTTCATAAATGTTTTAAGGAGGTCAAGATTGAGTCCTGAGACATTTGACACTTGGAAGATAGGGCATAGCCTAGAACGATCAAACAATTGAATTGGTGTTACGACAAAATTCCGTCGGAATTTTCATATTAGGCTACCGTTCGGATACGAAATTTGTGGCGCTCAAAACCACATCATCTTTGGTGCGAACTAAAAGTGGAGTTTTCCGACAACCTGGTGACTTCAATACTTTTAATAATAGTCTCAACGTATCTTGCAAAACATTAGCAGGGCACATGTCAACCTAAAATAAACATGAAATTAAGTAAAATTGAAAAAAAAAACTGCATGACGGACTGGCTCTTACTTTGGTAACGACGACAAAGACTGGCACATTCAAAGCCAATGCTAATCCTAAATGTTCTTTGGTCATACCGACAATACCGGCATTGGCGCCAACCTAAGGGTTTTCAGTTATAATAAATATGACACAAAACATCAAGCCTCATTTCAAGTATTACCATCAACATGGTAAAATCAGGAGCATGACCCGTCATTCCAAAAACTGTCGTTTTCAAATATTTCTCATGACCGGCCAAGTCGATGAATGTCACAACTTTCGTGGCTTTCGAGCAGATTTTAACCCAATCCAGAGATCCATGTTCAGGTTCATTGACTACATTGCCACTACTGTCGAAACCAAGGATATCATTACCCACCGACGACGTTCGCCCTGTTTCAATTTCGTGTTTGTGCCGGAAGAGCTTTTGCCGAGCAAGTCCTCGGCCATTGTCTAAATCACCGTGAGTCAACACTCCAAGTAAAGTAGACTTGCCTGCATCAACGTTACCGACTACAGCGACACTGTATAAAAGGTACAAAGATTAGTGTGACGTATGAAATATACGGATGAAAAATACGGTACCGAATTTCTACAAAATCTTCTTGTTCGGCTCGATGACGGATCAGGTACTGTCCAATAATTCCGCATTCTGACGTTCGTTCACGAAGCAACACACAGTCAGCTTCTAATGTTGTTGCTATAGAATGAAGGGTTGCCACTGAAGCTCTATAATCTTCTTCTGTTAGACCACTTTCTTCACCCTCTTTTTCAAGATATGGAAAATTGGATAGTAAAGTGTTGGTGTTTACATGTTTATACTGCAAGTTTGTGACTTACCACCAGCTCCAACCTCAAGTATGGTTTCACCATTTCCCATTTCAATTAAATATTGGAGCTTTTTTATTAAAAGGTCATATTGGCTTTCAGTTGGTTTTACAAGAGCCTCCTAAAAATCCATTTAAAAATTCCAAATTTGAGGGGAGAAAAATCTATTTGAATTCATTACCTTGGTATTTACACTAGAAAAATCTATTCCATTTGTATGTAGAATATTGACATTGTCTGTTGTGTGTAACCCAGAAAGAAGATGAGCCAAGCTATTAACATTCTCTGTTTCTGGAGATTTTTCCTTAGCTGTTGCTGCTGCCATGTCGTAGATTATGTGAGGTCTGGAAAAATTTAATTATCAATGCTTATGCTTATTAATAATGAGGAACTGCAACAGCTGTTTAAGTCGCCAGAAAAAAAAGTAAATACACTGCACCTCCCAAGGCTCAACAACCGTACCGTAAAAAAAAAACATTTGAACAAGACACCAAATAAACTTACTCATAAAAAAAATGTCCGGTACGTGCTCTTCGTGCAAAGAAATATCAGACCCGCTCACAGTAGAATAATGAAAGATCTGGTTGATTTGATTCCTTGATCTCTTCGAAAAAGGCTTTTGTTGTTTTGTTTTCCCTTCCCCCTTCTTCCAACACGGAACTACTTCCGATACTGTAGCCAAGAAGCCTCTGCTAGCTGCATTGAGGCTATCCAAGAAATCGTTGACCGCAGATCAAGTTGCATCAGGTTGCAGCCTTGCAGGTTGCTACTACTAACGTAGGTCTGAAGACTTTGTTCCATGTCTAGACCAGTTCGTAGAAAACATGGGTATTTAAAAGCCCTCGAAGTGGGAAGATTAAAAATATGCGCTGATGCAATACAGTCACAAACACCGGTGACTTATTCTCGTGTTGTGCCCAGATAAAAAATGTCATGGATGACGAAATAGGGATGGTAAATAAATAACAGGCGTAACATTATTTTTAAAGGGCATAAATTTTTATAGTTTTGAGTCCTTTTTTTTCATGTTCACCAATGGTCCAGTTTTCCTCGCTCCTATAAATACAGCTCTAAATAATACTCGAATACAAAAAAAAACTAGAGGATATAGTTTAAAGAGCGCTCTAAAATCGTGCACACTTTTCATCTCCATAACCCAACTAGTTTTGAAGCTAGGAACGAAAAACGTTTTTTGTCTAGTTAGTATCTCCGCTCTACCCTACACGACCGAATAGGTCATTTTATTGCTAAATCTGCAACGGAGTAACGGACTGAATACCAGGAAAACTACATGATCAGATTTCCGTCTTCCAAGTCGAGTGCCTGTATCTATCAATCAGGCCTTTTGTCTAGTCAAATGCTTCAATATGAACATTATCTGCATTAACTCGTACTCAGAATCTCGAGCGGTGCGCTCAGTCTCAGCTGCTTCCAGGTACTCCACCAAGTCCGACCCGAACTCGCTAGACTCTCATCATCATCATCTACTGGTAATCCGCATGGCCCAATATTCTGGGCGCCGAGTTACGCAGCCACCTAAAGAGAAATGAATTAACAGACGCTCTGTTGCAAAGGCCGCAGCCGCTAGCTATAGAAGACGATTCGTCTCGTTCCAACTGAGAATAACACTCTCTTCCGTTCCGCCAAACAATTTCTGAAAATAAAATAAAGAGGATGAAAGGCAAACGTCAGAACAAGGACAACAGTAGTTCCCTTAGTTGACAGGGCTGAAATCCTGGGGAAAAAAACAAAAAAAAAACAATTTCATCTTACACGATTTAGGCTACTTTAAAATCTTAACAAGCCACTCAACTCCAAACAGCCATCTACACAAAGTCGCGCATCAGATGAACGCGTGCCATCGGCCGTCCATAAAATCATCCTACACCGTATTCGATATCACTTTCCCTCCCACCAAACATCCTACTCATGGATGAAATCACTCAATCCCGAACTAAACATCTGATCCTCTCCACAGATACAACCTCTTTCGTCGAAGACGTCTTGTTCTACTATTTCCCATTTGCAATCCATTTCAAATGAAACAGACTCTCTCTTCTCCCTTCATTTAAGCTGAGCGCAGCCCAAATAAATTTAAAATATTCGGTGTCCTCCCGTATATAAAAATGAAGCTAATGGAAAAACAAGGAATCGAAATGTTCCCGTAGGAGACGACTCTTATAATGTTGATATAAAAGAATCGGCCTAATATTACGCCTCGGTCCACATGACATTATATACTTTGTTTAATATCCACGCAAATCCATGTATTCAAGAGGCATGTTTTATGTATATAAGATGAAGGTCTAATTATGAAACGAGAAATGGGTAGCCAAAGTAGAGATGATCTATACGCTGTACACTAAAAAACGTATTCGATGGCCCGCTGTTTCCTTTGTTTTAGACAAGACAAGAAAGAGGAGCGTAAGATGCTGAAAAAGAAACGACACAACCAAAAAAATCGATCTGATGGAAGATGGATGCTGGCCGCGGGAAAAAATTCCACATTCAGCAATTAATCGATATCCGACAAAATATCGTTCCGCAAGACACGCGGTATGTATCCATTTCGCCGCAAAAGGGTACATGTACAAAGATGGTTTTAAAGCGATACAACAAAGAAAAAAAGGGGCGAAAAAATATGGGAGGGATAAACGATTGTTTAATGTATAGCAGAGCGCACAGCGAGCATTCCACACATACATAGAAGAAACTTTTAAACTTTTGAGACAAGAGCGTTAAATCCAAGTATTCAAACGAAACGACAAACGAAACTGACGCAGAGGCCGTTTAAACCTTGATTTTTTCCATTCTTCTAAAAGAGACTAAATGAACTCGCTCTCGTCTTCTTCTGAATTTTTCTGTTGCTCCATTTCGACGGCGAAACGACGCAACAGTAATCGGTCCTATTCGTTTTTTTTTTTTTTTTGCTATTGGGTTAGTCATTATACTCCCACCACTCCTTGTCGTACCCTTCGTAAACATGCTCGGCCAATACTCTCCTTCGGCTGTCGCAATACCGGTACTTGTCCTGGACTTTCTGTTTGATGTCGACGAGGTTCTCTTGGGTAATGTCGCGCTCGAGATATTCAGAAAGTTTTTCTGTTGCTGTCTCCAAATCCCTTTGATTGTCCTATGGGAAAATAATAAGAGATTAATAGAAACACTACACTATAGAAAAATATCCTCACGACTTACCTCAAAAATAACCGACTGATTATTCTTTTTTAGATAATAAGCGAAGACATAAGTGTACATCAACGTTTGTCGACATTGACAGAGAATATCCACAGCCTTTTTCAAGAATTGGACCTGCCCAACAATGAACAAAATTCCGTTTTATCCTTTACTTTAACTTAGTGTTAATTTCTTCCATACTTCAATCCAAGACATGTTGTGCTGTTGCATTTCTTCCATTTTCTCTTTCACGGTGGCGTAATGTTTGTGCTCGAGACGTAGAGACTGCATGTGATTCATGTAGCGGTTACAGTAGAAAAGGTAACGTTGTAGTGCCGCTCTCGAACGTTCCTGAGCATCGCGAGCTGCACGAGCCTCATCTTCGTCGTAACGATTACAATTGTACCTGAATGATAATTATAATAATTAGTATTACAATTTCACCTGAATGATATGGTATTAAAGTAATAAAGTTATCGAAAGCGACAACATGATTTCGAAAACAAATACCATGAAGTTCCATGGGGCTCCCACGGTCCCAAGCAGACCCAGCAAAATTCCGTTTTGCAGTGAGAATTTTTGCAAACCATATGATTACATCCGCCATCCTTTTCAATCGTCGCCTTACATTTCGGACATTCCTTTTCATCACGAAAGACAGGGAGATATGAATAACTCGTGTCAAACACAATCAATCAGCACCGTCCTACCTTGGTGTTGGCTGCAATCCAATTGGAAGTTTCGGAATCGTCGTCACACTTTTTGATCCATTTGCGGAGTAGAGTGCAGCGAACGGGCTCGTGCCAGTTATTACCACAAGCAAAGCAGAACGTATGTCCGCAACGACACGTCACTGGACGCGATTCAACATGCTGGACTCTGATAACACTGCTGCAATCTGGACTTGGGCACCATCTTAATAACCTATTGCACTGCAGCGAGAATATTTTATTATTTACTGTCTTCGCTCTCCGATCAATAAAAACCAATAAAACACTAACTTACCTCCACAAAACTATTGGTAATCAAGTGCTGGTATTTAAGTCGTACTCTGGCGTCAGGTACGAGTTTCATGACTGTTGCATCGTCAATTAGAATTTCGCAGTTGTGAGCAGCACATGATATAGTCTGGCCAATGCCTTCTGACATGATTTTCGTCGTTAGATATTCGGCCCAGCAAGAGACACAAAAACGGTGTCCACACTCCAACCCAGACATCACAGACGAAGGTAAGGTAGATAAACAAATCTAGATCAAAATAATAGAACTGTGAAGAGATGTCTCAATCTAAAAGTAAAATTTTACAGGAATTGTTACCTCACACTCTTCAACACTTGGACCTGCTCTGCGCTGGTCCTTCTTGGCAACTTTGGCTGGAACCGCAGCTTTGGCAAATGGACTCGCAACATGTGCTTCTGTAAAGAGTTTTTCTGGATCTCCATCATAGTATCGTTCCATTAGTTTCTCTTTATCCCAACGAAAATGATTCAACAGCATTCTGATCACAGTTGAGGGCATCTGATTAAGAACATTTATTATGTAATTTTGTTAAATAAATAAAGGAAAAGCTTTGTTCATACCTCTACAACTATGTTAACCTCTTTCATACATTCATTCATGTGCTGAAGAATCTGCTCTGTGGTGAGTACCTCATATGGATATTCATCAAGTTCTTGCCTTTCTTTGGGATTGTTTGGTTCTTCCACCATTGCAAACTCAACATCATCATCCCCACTGGACTCATTTCCAGAGTCATAATCATCATACATGATTTCCTCGTCAGAATCCATCATGCACCTGGTCACACACAAAGAAAGCAATGCAAAATACACTTCAATATAGTAATACACAAAATAAAGAGTTATCTATAGCACACTTATAAGCACTCTTATCTCACTTTGTGTTTAAAGTTGCACAAAGAGAACACCAAAGGTTGCACAATCCACAAGAGTCAGAGAGACCTCATGATAAGATTAACTATTTCCCGACGTTGTCCAAAAAGATTTCACGAACCTGATTTCCCGAAATAACGAAAGTTGATAAGCACTTGGTATACTCGTACTCCAGCAAATCTTTTCTGTGGAACACTCCAATTGGATCTCATCAGCTGCTGGAGAACGACCGAGTTTTGTTAGGAAAGTGGAAAGGGGTGTAGAGACAAGGAACGATCTCGTCTTTGGTGTAAAAATCCCTGAAAGCTCCAATTGCAACAAAAAAGGGGTTGGCCGTCAAACACGAATGGCCAAGGACGTCTCTCACTCTTCGTCTTTGGCTATTCCGGGTCTCAAGTTTACAGCAAACTTTTCTTTTTCTTCACTTTCCAGCCTTGCTAGAGGTCGACTGCCTAGTGCCTGCCTGCATACAGGCTACACGCAAAACTGCTGTGTGTAAAAAAATTATATTATTAAATTTGTTTTTGCAGTGCACCTAATAACAATCCATCTGGAGGTACGGCGCGTGGTTCTAAATTTAGTTTCTATATATTCGGAATATTAATAAACTAATAAAGACGAAATTCTCGCTTTTCAAACGAGAAAAATTTTATTTCTCTAAAGGAAATGGTGTCCTACTATTTACGAGATTTGGATTCAGGACACGCATCTACCGCGGAAGAAGACTAACGGGACGAAGCCAGGACGAAGCCAGTAGAAAATGACAAACAAAACAAAGGTATTAGATACCTTACTTGTATAATTTACCTTTTTAAAATTGAAATCTATTATTGAAATAGAAATCTAGTGGTGCGGTAAGGAATTTCTCTTAACTTTTTAATTTTCGAAATAAATTCCCAAAAGGATCTTCTCTGAAAAGGATTTTATTTTTATTTTTTATTTTTCTCAACTAAACAACAGATGGCATTAACCTGCAATTTTTTCACAAAAAAACTATTCTTAATAATAATGTTCAAATTTTTCTCACCTATCTCTAAATATACCTAACCTCTACTCTACTCTACTACTCTACTACTCTTTATACAGTACGCTCCAATTCACAGCATTTACAACTCGAAATTGTCTAGTATTCGTCTTTTCATACATCCGATTCCCGATGCGAAGTGTTGGTCATTTATTGTAACATCATGTAATTTAGTACCGCACGCGAGCTAACGATCGGAAGACTTGCAGTCTTGCATCGAGCCAAACTAACTCCGTTACGAAGCTATGCTGCAACGTTAGCGGACATGGACTGGGATTGCGAATTAAAAGTGGCCTAGGTCATTTTATTCCAGATAAACATTCATATGTAGTAATCTCCAAATATTCGGACTAATCCACACTAAAGCCTGAAGGAGTAGCGGAATCAGCTGGAGACCAGCTTTACTTATACCGTTTATTTTGACACTTGATTTCGGAGTTTCACTGTGTCAGCGAATAATTAGATCCCAACCTAAATTTTCAGCAACCAACGACAAACTTGGATGAAAAACTTGGAAATCATGTAGGCTCATGATTCGTAATTCATAAAATACAGCTTAACAGGTTTTATTCTTGGAGAGTCTTATTGACAACAAATGAATATCATGTAAAAAGTCGCGGGATTAATTTAACTCGTATTACAGAACTCGGCGCTGGTAAAAAAAACTTGCAGATTTTCCTTTAATTGGAATCCTTCCCTGCCATCTAGGGGTCGTTTTCGAACAGATAAAAATATTTTGAAAAACGAGTAAATGTTTGAAGCTCTACACAAATTTTGTTGAAACATAATTTTGAACAACTATTGTTTGAAATACCCAAAGGTAAACCGGATTTAAAAAAATAGATAGTTTTTTTAAGTTCATGCTTATGTGTTCTGGTTCTGTCATCCTGTGATACTGTATGTAGAAGCCTCTTCTCCTTCGGCCGTTCTTTCTGCTTTCAAAATAGAGAAAAACATGGAAGCTCGAAAACATCCAGCCCTAGAGTGACTCAGCGCGTTTTTACCCTTTTACCTGCGATGAAATTTTCTTTCACTGTGCCAGCAGTCACGTACTTCTTAAGCTAAGAGAAAGCACGATATTTTTGGCAAAATGAAGAAAAGCGACAAAAAGGACAGAAATGCCAATTCCAACAAGTTTGATCTGGTGAGTTTACAAAGTGTTTGTTTTCTTTCTTATAATTAGCACCCAACCCTCTAATCTTGAGGTGAATCTTAGGAGCCTTTGTCTCCTTCCCCCTGCCTAGGAATTTCCGACGACGAGCTGGTTTCCATCTCGGTTCGAGATTTGAACAGACAGCTGAAGCTACGGGGTTTGACAAGAGAAGAGGTAAAAGCAAAATCTAATGTGAAAAATTTTAGTTTGTGTAAACTTTGTTCATCTTAGATTGTGAGGATGAAGCAACGAAGAAGAACCCTGAAGAACAGAGGATATGCTGCAAGGTAATATGATGCAATTTCTTATAATACAGCACTCTGCTAACAGGTGTGCTTTCAGTTGTCGTATTAAGCGCATAGAGCAAAAGGATGAGCTGGAACAGGAAAAGGTTGGAGAATTGTCAGAGACAGAGAAGCTGGCAGAAGACAACGGTAAGATCCGCGAGGAGATCGAGGCACTTCATCGCAAATACGAAGCTCTGCAAAAATTTGCCCTCCAGAAAAAGATACCCCTGCCTTCGGAGATGGATCCGCTACACTAAGCTACCTTCCAGCTGACTTATAATTATACCAAGTAAAAACTGAACTTTCTTTTATGCGTTCGTGCTCTTTCAGTAATGTAAAAAAAAAACTTATACAATGGCTGGGCTCATAACTGCGTGTGTTGGTGTGTATTAACAGAGATAAATCATACGGGAATACAAACTGTACGGACCATGTAGTTGTATGTTTTGGTGGATAGATGTCTACTGTCTCTCGCCTCCTTTAGCGTGTCTCGAGGGTATGTAATAACCAAGGTTCGAAAAGTTCCCAGTCACGCACGATGGCCCACAGGTTCGTTCTGCCGCGACGACGAGTACATATAGCGTCTTCGCTGCTGTTGCTGCTGTTGAAGGTTAAAGTGTCACAGCCAAAGGGAAATTTGGCTGAGCTCGTCGTCTAACGAACCGCTCGAAAACGACGGACGAATCCTCCGATACAAAAGTTATTTGGCAGCAAGTTTTCTATCCCCAATAGATTGTAGTTAGAATCTCGAGGGTTTGGAAAGCCACAATCTATCTCAACACGCGCAACCGAGTTGTCGTTGAGGAAAGAAAAAGAAAACAACTCGATGCAGTTCTCGTTTCTTTTATAGAACCTGTTTGACGGGGTCATAAAAACCCTGGAACATAAAGAAGCCATGAAATTGTGACATTAGTAAGCTACAGCTCGTCTAGATACGTTCGGTTATATGGAACAGAAGAGAGCCGAGCAACGAACGGAAGTCGCAGTATTGTTGCCCAGATCATCCGCTCCCGCGCGTTTTTTTCCCTCTTTCCCCTCTCGCCAGCAGCAGCGGCCCTCTGTGTGCGAAAGAGGGCGTTTTCATGCGTGCGTGAAAGACGGCAAACCGTCCGATAAAAATTCACGCAGCTTTAAAAAAAAAATAACAAAAAGAGAGAGTATGACGCCACGCGAAAAAAAAACAGGTTAAAAATAATGAAGGAGGGGGAAGGGAAAATAGGAGGAAGGGCTCCTTCTTTTTTGGCAAAAAGGAACCTGGGCGGAGTTTGGAAACACCGGTTTCTTCCTATTGGTTCCAAATGGCCTAGAGGCGGGGCGTTCTGAAAGCTTCGGGGTAGTTCTTTTACGAAACTGCGACGAACTCGACCATTCTGTTGAGAGACGTCGTTGTGGAAGGTTCGTGTACTGTGTTTTTACCGACGCAAAAGCGTCGAGTTTTCATCTCGACTATTTCGAGTCGAAACGATACATTCGATCGTGAAAAACGAGTTGACATTGCTGAAGTCTGTCAGCTGGATACTTGATCAGTGTTTTGGTGTGTTTGAATCTTCGAAACGAACTGGATTTCTCTGCTGTTTGAACGCCGAAACGTCGGGCACTAGTGTTTGTCAAGCAAGGGTGACGCCGCCTGGAAACTTCGACCGACGGCACCGTCGCATATTTTGTGAATTCTCTTTTGCGGCGCAGTTGATTCTCCCGACTTGCGTTAGGCCACTGTGTTGACGCTGTCCTTTATTGGCTTGACCACAATTCCGACGGCTTTGTGCATCAGGTAAGAGCAAACGTTCCTTTTCATTATTTCAACGCCAAACAGTCACGATGACTAGGTAGGTAGGCATAAAGGAAAAAGGGGTTTCTAGAGATCAAAGGCCGTGTTGAGAATGAATTGAAGAAAATATTTCGTGACAGTACGCTGATTGGGTTGTTTCCCGCTGTGACCGATACGAATTGATATCTGTTGAAAACTGGCGTCCGTTTACCTTGAATGACGCAATTTCTCTCTGAAGACGTTTGCCATTGTTTGACCAAACCCTCGTGTCCACCATTTTTCACGTAGGTGTCTTTCCCTGCAATTGCCATAAACAAACCCAATATTATTACGACGACTGATGGGCCGGGCATTTGAATAACAATTTCAATTGATGAGAGGTTTCCTTCTCTCTCTCTCTCTCAGTCTTCTTTCTATGTATAGTGGCGGTTGTCGGGCGCGATGACCTCTTTCCCGGCGTTTCTCTTTTTTCTTCTTTTTTTCTTTTACCGGAGCCATTTTGACCCCCTCAGTGATCGAATTTCCCGCTTGCCTTACGTTCCAGCTTGTGGGTCGGATCCGATTTCACTCAAACCTTTCCCGTGTTTAGCCGAAATTCTCTTTTGTCATGTCGCGCCAAGACGAAATAAGTCTCTTTCCAAACATCTCCCGAGAGAGAGAGAGAGAGATATCGTTATCAGTTTGCCTCGTCGGCTGATATTTCCAGTAGTAGTCGCCACCCGGTCACGAGGTCAAATTAACTTTTTTCAACAACAACAAAAAAAAAGAGAGAGAGAGAGACCTCATGGGTGGCTATCGATCCCCGTGGATCAGTTATGGCTCTTCAAAGGATCGATGTAGGCAGCCAGGAGCGTCGCTGACGTTTGCTGATTTTTTACGTGATGGACGTTCCGGATGTGTGGAGTCGGATCGATATTTTGACTTATTCTTGTGAAACTATATTTCTTTTCCTTCTATCAGGTGCAATGGGCGATTGCGGATCGTTTGACGTTTAAGAGAGACTACATTTTGAGAGAAAGAAGATGGATCGTGAATCGGCGACATCTGGGCCGTTGCAGCAGGCTGCATCGGCGACAGTCGGCACTGGATCAACGCGTCTGCTGACATCTACCCCGGTAATTCCCGGAATGAAAATGGAATTTCCAGGTCCTCCACCCGGCTATGGCCACGGTTTTGGTCCACCTACTATCCTCGATCTGTCACCCCGCGGTGTTGACCATCCGCCATCCATCCAGTCACCTTATACACCTGGTACGTACCTTCGTTGTCTTCAAAAGTTCTCTTCAAAAGCGGATGACGTTTCCAAATGGCACAATACTCTTTCCCGGAATACGGATGGCGGCTTGTCGAAAAACAAAGAAAGGAGCCTGTCTGTCACCCCCGCGTATATATACCCCCTGTGGTCAAAAACGCGCAACAAGGTCAAGGTTCAGGTCTCTTTTTTTTCATGACGAATGGCCACTTTACGACGAAGGCCTATTTGTAGTTGGGTTCCAGGTTTCCTCCTACTTTGGGTTTTTTTCGAGCCTCGATGGTTATTACCACACCAAATAACTTTTAAAAAAGCATGTCATTTACTCTACTCGGGCGTTATATTCTATTTTTCTTTTTCTTCAACCCCCTAAGGGTCCGTCAGCGGGGTTGGATGTCGACAGCGCAAGTTTAGAGAAACGACGAATTCTAAATGAGGGATGTAACATTAGAGCTCTGGGAAGAAAAAAAAACAAAAACGCTGCGAGTTGGACAGATTCTCTTAATTTTTCTAGTATGATCAAAAGCTTTAAATCCTTAGGAATTCTCCGCTCCATCTTGAAACAAAGTGAAGCTTCAATTAGGTTCCCGCTCTTTTTCTCTTTCGTCTTTAAAGGCCTCCTTTCTCAAGTCCACCTGCGTTAACGCTAAGAACGCTCCGAGGGTTGAAGACTCCTCCCTTTTCTTACCTGTCTGCGACGAGGGGGAAAAAGAGGGTTTTTCTTTAGACGACTACGGAGAGAAACGCATTTAACTTCTATACAACAACCACCCAACAAACAAAATATAAAAGAAAAAGAAGGAAAAAAACCGGCTTGTAGTAGACTGCGGCTGTGTTGGTGCTGCTGGCCTTGGACGAGTCAGGAGGGGCTATTATGATTGTGTGTTAGCCGTTGTTGGGCACCCGAAAATAGAATCTTTTGGCTTGTGTTGTTTGACGATGATGTTGACTCGGAGCTATTTCCGCAATCATTTGCGCCTTTTGAAATGCTGAAACTGAATTTGTTTTTTTTTTCTTTCTTTCTTCTTTAATGTTGTTGTTGTCTCGGCGCAGTGACGGTCGACGGAGAGAGCTGCGGAGAGACGGAGATGCGCATCAAGCGCGAAGTCAAGACGGAATCACCGGATTTCGCCGCCGGTGATGACGAGGAGGGTGGAGGAGACGACGATGACGGCGACCAAGTAGTGGATGGTAGTAGCAACAACGAGCCCCACGAGGGATGCAGTCGCACTATGCCGCGGATGCCGGAGGCAAGTCTACTCAAATGGCACCAGAGGAGGCAGAAACGGCGGGAGGAGCAATTGCAAGTCATCCACCAGCCGGCCGTGATGACAGCAGACGACTCCCACTCCCCGGCTCCACTACCTCTACCACTACCACCCGCTGATCTCGATTCCGTGGCTTCCATTCCCAAGCGGAAGGCTTTGATACATCCGCAGCGCAAACAAAACGCCAGCACCACGTCCAACACTTCTTCCAGCGCTCCAATTCCGATCGGCATTGCCGTCGCCAGGCAACGCAGAGACAAGTGTCGCTCCGACACGCCCACGCCACCCGTCCAGCCAAAAGCTCGACGTGCCGCCCAGTCGAGTCCTGTACCCTACCATCATCAGACGGAACGTTTGTGTATGTCTACACCGTCGGCCGGCTCGGCGGAGACGCTGTTTAGCAGTTCTCCTCTTCCACTAGCTGGCCTAGCAGGAGGCAACTATCCGGCTGGAAGAGCCGTTTACAATCCAGCAGCAGCGGCAGCAGCAGCGGCGGCTCTTTATGCCGGACATCCAGCAAGCGCCACGGCCGCTGCCAACTGGGCTTGGTCCAATCCGGCCGACTACACTGCCGCTGCCGCCCACTCACTTTGGCCGACGACAGACATGAACTCGATCATGGGCTATCCGAGTTATCCACCCACGCCACCGGCCTCGAGCGTTTCTTCTCCCCTTCTTCATCATCACCATCATCCGGCCAGTGGATTGACCACTCCGCCTTTCCTACTCATTCCTACTGCTTGTCTCGGTGAGTGAGCAACTTGTACCAGAACGTTTTCGCTTTGCCTCCTTGTCGTATCAACGTCGATAAAACATTAGAAGCCCAACCAGGAAGAAACGACGACTTGTTACGTGATCCCCGTCGTTATTCGTCACAACGACACTCGTCTATTGATCGCCAGCGATACAAATAGGGGAAAATTCCCGTCTCTTTTCTCTGTGCTTCTCATCCGATAATTTAGCAAATTGTACGAATCCCGAAATGGATTCATTTTCTTCAGAGAAAAAAACAAAAAGGGAACAGCATCCAGTTGCGTCAAACATCTTGGGTTTCGGTCGGAGAAGAGCAACAGGAAACGTCGACGTCGTCGGCGCGCGCACCCTGGCGCCCGCCGTCTAGAGAGAAAAAACAAGAGTCTCGAGTATCCGCACGAGAGACCAATGACCGAGTGAATGATAAAAGAGGATCAGCCTCAGAGTAATGAAACACAGATTAGGATTGTGACGAAATATTCGTTACCGTGGCTGCACTTTTCTTTTTTTTTTCGAGTTTTCGTGTCGTGTCGCCAAGCGCGCTCCACTCTTTATCGTCTGGCGGGAGGAAATGATTCCGACGGGTTCCAGTGACTGTGGGAGCGCATTAATAGGACAACTCATTCGCTCACGTTTGACGACGACGACGTCTATGAAAGTTGGATGATGGATGAGTTTCGGTTACTATAGAATCCGCACAGTTGTCTGTTGACAACGTCTTTAACATTTCTGTCATCGAGCTGATTTCTTCTTTGTATTTTTCCCGCATTTTTCTTCTAAATTCTTGAACATTTCCAATCTCGTCTTGGTGCAGAACATTACCTCCGAAGCCGAGTCGAAAAACCGGCGTGACGGGAGTCGGGGGGGGACAAAGTTCACCCGGTTGGAACGACAAGAAAGAAAAGAGAAAGGACCAACTGTTTCGACCCCATTATCCGCCTGGGCGCCAGAGACGAACGTCTTATCTTTAAGTGCGAGAGCCATTGTATTCTAATTCTGCGCGCTCCTGATCAAAAACGACAAAAACAAACTAGGAGTCAGACGGCAGTTGCTTTTTCTTCTTTTTTTTTCGACCGTCGTCTGTTGTTTTTCACGTGATTCCCGACCAAGGACGTCATAAGAGATAGGGAATAAGAGCAAAAAAAAAAGCTTCCCATTCCAGTCCGTTGAAGCGCATCCACCATTTAAGAACAGTCCCGCACAGTCACCGACAAGGCCTTTTCATCTTTCATTTTCGATCGTCTTTAGTAACCGTTTTGCGTCATTTTTCATCATTTGATTTTTTTTGTTGTTGTTGTGATCCATTTTCAGCAGATCCATATCAACGGATGTTTTGGCCGGGTTACGCCACTCCGGCTCAGTCGCCCTGGGCACTTGCACCCGATATGAATATGAACGCGACCCCGACGACCCCGTGGTCGATTCATCCGCCGACCAGATCGGCGTTTGAATTGCCACTTCTCAGAGCCGATGTCCCGGTCTACGAGGACCCGTCAGATGACGTTTCCAAACCGGAATGCGCTCCCAGTGAACCCGCCGCCGTTTTGGCCGAGATCAAAGAAGAGCGAATCAGTCCGGAACCGCCCAGCGATCTTGCGGAAAAAGTGGATGATGCATCATCGTCTACGCAGTCTGAAAGGAGCCAGCCGATGGATTCTATCACTGTGGCGGACCAAGGCATCCGAGTCAGGGACAACCTTACAACCGGATGGGTCAGTCAAGATCCTCTCTCGCCCGCTCGATCTCCGAAATCTCCCGTCTTGTTGGACGCTGGAAATTCTCCGTCTCCAATAGCTACGCTATCGGCCGTCCAGCAGGAGCAGCAGGAGAATTCAATAGCCACTGCTGCGGATTATTCCGGATTGCAGCTCCTCTCTGATAGTATTGAACGCTTCGTCTCGGCCGATCAAGCCAAATTGGCGTACCAGCCGGAACCAATCAAGACGGAAAAAGACCATCAGCGCAGCAGCGACAATCCGATGACTGTGGAAGTGGCCGGAAACGCGCTGGATGTCTTGTGCGCCGCCGCTTTATATCAGCAGTCGGATCCATCGACAACGACGACGATGACAACGGCGATTGAACCTAGGGAAATGGTGGCGGCGGCGACCACGTCATGCATCCCCCGCCCAACCGGATTCCAAATGGAGTTTGACTTCCGCTCCAAGTTGGCCGAACTGCAGCGCAAGTACAAGGAGAAACAAAAGGAGCTGAGTAGTTTAAGTGAGTCATTCCACAATAGCCGACCCAGCTTATAATTTATGATTATGATGATGATTATGCCTCGGTTGACTAACAATGTGCTGTTGGCCACTTCTTCCGACATATTTATTGTAGAATGCAAAAAGAAGTCGGACAAGAAGAAGAAGCGTTCCAGCTCTGACAAAGGGGAGAAAGCTGCGAGGAGAAGGAGTAGCAGTAGCAGCAGTAGCCGGGACGGAAGCCACCATTCAGCGACAACAAAGCAGCAACAAGAGCAGTCAACCGAAACGGGTAAAATCGTTTCGACGCCAGTCGACTTTATCATTCCTGGTCGTTTGGAGCTGCCGTCGTCATCTGCGCATCGGTCCACGGGTGGGTACGGACGTCATCGACGCCCACCTCTTACATCGACCGAAGCCCCTACTTCGTCCAACTCCCACTTTTCCCTCGATCCTTTTCTCTCCCTCGCTCGCACATAGATTAGATCGTTCACCGTGTTTTTTTTGTTTTTTTTTGTGATAACCGCCCACCTTCCTTTCGCGACAATAACAACAACTCGCTAACAAGTATTCCTACCACCCTCCTAGCTCGGCCCTTGGGCCATTTCTTTTTTCTTGTGTCCCGACGGAAATACTTCTCTTTTTTTCGTCAATGGAAAGACGTCTGCTCACAGTATTAATTCCGTAATAATTTCCCCGAGGATAACCGCAAATGTACGCCCACCTATTAATTAAGATCAGACCGCAGAAGCAGCGGAATTTAGGTCTTAATAGATGCTGACGGGTTTTTCTCTTTGGGGGTTTTAGGTGATGGAGGAGAGAAAGTCGAATTGATACCGAGGATCCCGACTTCGTACGCGGCCGCTTTGGCGTCAGCTGCGACCACGATGGCCACTGCACCGATTAATTCATCCGTTCCGGCTGAGAAGAAGAAACGTAAGCCGGACTTCCCCGTTCGGAAGCAAGATTCTGAACTGACCGAGACGATCGTGCCCAGCAAGAAGCGCAAATTCTTGCAGCTCTTTCAGTGGTGTCACTCGGCCGACGCGGCCGCCAAAAAGAGCAAGAAGAAGAGCTCGAGCGGCCAACACAAATCCAAATCGAGTCCCGCTGCTACGACAACAACAACAAAGTCTAAAATGAAGCCCAAACTCAAAGGTAAGCCAAGAGCACGACTTTTCTTCCGACGGGCAAGGTGAAGAATAATTCTCGGCGGCGCAGCTTCCGTCTGTTGACCCGACGTTGATTGATTCCCAAATCGTGAACTGAAAAAAAAAGAATAAAGTTTTGAACAAGCTCGATGGAGGAAAAAAAGAAAAAAAGGATTAGATGAAGGAAACTGGTTTCTCCTTTTTCTTTGTATTTCTTTTTTCAGCTTCTACAGGTGGGAGCTCGGGCTCGCGCCCAGCTTACCAATCAGGAGGTTGTTATCTACTGAAAGAAAGCCAATAGGAACCAGCTTCAAGGCTATATAGCATTACAAATGAGATCAATAAAATCTCTTGGGGCAGGAAGGGTCCAATAATTATTATTCATGTCACGTAACTGACAAGTTTCGGGATTCCCCAGATGTTTGTCCATCTCCAGAAATCGATCTTGGTTTCCCAGGATGAATGTCATTTGTTTGTACTGTCGTGATTCCATCAGTAGTGTTTTGGCATTTCTTTGATTTTTCATGTTTTTATCTCTTAAAATAGCCGAACTGCAGTTGAAGCAGTTGAGCAGCGGCAGCAGTGGCGAGAGCGAGGAAGAATTGGAAGAGGAAGGAGAAGAGCCGGAAGAAGAAGAAGAAGAAGAAGAGACGGATCGTCTGGAACGACACTGCTTGCCGGCCTTGCAATTTCTCCAATTGAGCGATGATAGCGGAGCTGAAATCGATACAATCTCTCCGGCTACACCCGAACCAAAAACTACTCCGGCTCCAAGTTCATCTCCCATTCCGCCGCCTACACCGCCGTCGCCAACGGTAGCTGCGCCAGAACCACCACCGCCGCCGCCGCCGCCGTCTCCCCCAGTTACCGAACCGGTGATTGAAGTTCCCGCCGTCGATGCCGAATCACCAGGAAAAAGGTAGAAAACCATTGGATGAGATCTTTCCAATTGAATGAATTGAACCAATTTCTTCTTCCTTCCCAAATTCATCCGCAGAGATCCGGAAGATGGCCCCAAATCGCTGTGGTTACTCACCCAGGATTTACTGCAGGACGGCCTGCGCGTCTTGATATCGGAAGAAGGCCTTTTCCACGGCGGCTCGGTCTCGGGCATCCGGCCTCCCGACATCTACGGTGTGGTGGTTGACGGCGAACGCGGCAGTCGACCCCGAATCCTCTCGACGGAAGAATTGCTCCACGAAGCTGTGAGTGTCATTCGTGTCCTTCCTTGCGCCTGGATGTGAAAGGGACACTACTACCCCTTCTCTGTTGTTATTCGACGCAGGCCGTCTTCCTTCCATCCTACTCCTCCTTTTCTTCTTCTTCCTCTTTTTTTTTACGAGTGTTCTGATCGTTTATTACCCGAGCGCGTTGAATCGTTAACTCGGAAGTACGGAGAGTTATCGTCAGTCCCGGTAACAAGACAGAGAGCTCCTCCCATTTCCTTTGTTTCAGCCCGGCGCCAATGTAAATGAGTCATAGCTAGAGCTCTACGAGCGCTCTTTCTCCTCTCCGAAACTCGATAGCAAGTGACGCGCTTTCGTCGTGTTGGATTTATGAACAAAAAATTCAAACTCTAATCGATTTTCTTTTTTTTTTTTGTCTCCCTCTTCCAGTTACTGGAAGTTTGTCCGCTTGGCCTCGACCAGCTGCCAGTTGGAACTCGCGTCTGTGCCTACTGGAGTCGGAAATCGCGATGTCTCTACCCGGGCGTCGTCTCCAATCTTCATCCCGCGATTGCGCAATCCACCACCGGTACTATTGGGATTTTATTATTCGTGTTGTTGTTGTTGAATAAGTAGTCTCTTATCTGACCCTCCATTGACGTCATCCTCGTTTTGGCTCTTTGTGATTCAGGTCACAGGAATGTCACACGCGAGGATGAAATCGACGTCGAGTTTGACGACGGTGACAGCGGCCGTATTCCCGTCAGCCAAATTAGACTGCTTCCGCCAGATTATCCCGTGTTGGGTAAGTCTTTAAATCCCTGTTGGAAATCCTGTCGGTCACTTGAACTAATCGCATGTTCTCTTTGCTCGCTCCACAACAGAAAGGGATCCAAATCCTTTGTTAACGTTGGAAAGCCGACGCCACAAGCGGCGCATTTCCGAGCCCGCTTCAATGCCAGCCCTCATTCCAGTGGCGGCGGTCAAACCGTCGGTTCACAAAGAGTCGGCTGCGGCGGAGGCGGAAACGGATGAGCCGGCCAAGAAGAACAACAAGAAAGCGGAAGGCGACGAATCGAAAGAGAACAACGACGACGGTAACGTGCAACTGAAAAAGTGTAAGAAGAGCAAGAAGCACAAGAAGAAGCACAAGAAGAAGAGCAAATGCGAGACGGACGCGTCTGCTGTGGAGCTACAGCAGCAACAGGACATGATCATACCCGTCAGCCCTGGATTGGCCATCGATCACGCTCAAGAGGGTGCGGCGGCGGAGGAGGAGGACAGCGAAGAGCAACCGATCGTCAAAATGGAAACAAGAGGCAGCAAAGAAGCGGTCAACTACTCTGGTATGAGACCGTTTCGTTCATCGTTTTGATGACATGCACAGTGTGAGTGAGAGTTGACCTGAATCGAAAAACGTAAACGCAGTCTCTCCGCCTCCACGACGGGCGGCCGCTACCAAGACGAAAACACCCGAGCCCCAGCAGCCCCAGCAGCAGCGAAGGACCAATAAGAGCAAAATGGCGGCTTTTCTACCGGAACGGCAATTGTGGCAGTGGCTGGGCGGCAGTTTCAAGAAAGCTTCGAAAGGAAAAGGACGGAAAGAATTCTACAAGGCCATCCATCGCGGGGACGAAGTCATCCGCGTGAGTATCTTGGCGATTTTCTACTATTCATTAAAGAAGTGACGCAGTTTGGTGGAAGATGATTTGTTGACGATTGGATTCCGTCGTAGGTGGGCGATTGCGCCGTGTTCCTGTCGGCCGGTAGACCCGACCGTCCTTACGTCGGTCGAATCGAACTTCTCTGGCAGTCTTGGGGTGGATCCATGACGGTCAAGGTCCGTTGGTTTTACCACCCAGAAGAAACTTGCGGAGGACGGCGGTTAACCCATCTCAAGATTCCGGTAATGGACGGGCCTTTTTTTCTTGTTCTTTACCATTGACAAACGTGTTTTGACAGCTTTGGTCGTTGAATCATAGGGCGCCCTTTTTGAATCGAATCACGTTGACGAGAATGACGTGCAGACCATCTCGCATTGCTGCACCGTCTCTTCGCTGGACGATTACCGGTTGCTCTGCAGAGGCAAGCCCGATGTTAATTTGAACTTGGACGCCAACACGGGTTCCGGTTACGACCAATTCTACCTAGCTGGTTTCTACGATCCGACATCCGGCCATTTGAGCTTCGAGCAGGGAGTTCTGGAACAACAGCAGTAGTCTTTTTTGCTGTAGTCTATCTATCTGTCTCACTCTCCCTCTTATTATCCGGTGCAGGTTATAATTTATAAAAAGCGTCGATAGTGCAATATCATATCACAATGCCCTTCTTCCCCCACCCACCCCTTTCGTTACTGTCTCTCGGCAGCCTTATGACACGTGACTTCGTGTCTTTGCTTCAAGGTAACGGCGCTTCATTTCCCTTCTTAAAGGCCCACGTAGAACTCCTGCGAAACATCCACACAAAACGCCTCTCCATTTAGTCTGGTTTACATGTGATATATCCATCTATCTTTTTGGCTTCTATATAATAAGCATATATATTATCATATATTATTATATAAATAATCGTGTGTGTAAATAAGTGAAATTGTATCTATTTTGAAATCATCGTTACAGAATCAACCAATAACCTTGCGGGCAATTTAACTCTTGACAATGAATAGAATTAAGAAAGAAGAAGCAAAAAAAAAAACTAAGAAGTACCTGTCGCAACGCTTTCTACGCCATCCACAGCGTAGGCCGAAGAAAATCTTTGGATTTCTTCACCATTTTTAAAAATATCATTTCGGTGCCCCGTTATGGCCGCCATATATACCTTTTGAGTTGTCCCCATCATATTTGAGTTTGTTGTTACGGACGGCGAAATCCCTAGCTGGAAAACCAGGATATACTTATGCATCATCATTATTCGTTTTGCAATAATCCGATATCCAGTCCCTTATTTTCCTTATTTGGTTCCCTCTCATATGTGTAGTTCTGATTACATATACATTGCTTTTCAGTCCAGAGTCAACCGTCTCTCATTTCTGCCATGTTACAAAACGAGCATTGACTTATTTTGTAACTTGTGGTGATAACAATTTTATTTTTTCCTTGAGAATTTTATATTGTTCCCAACAATCGTTGTTTTTTGAGAATTTTACAGGGAAATCAATTATTCAAACGGACAGATGCCAACAAATTTGAAAGGTAGGTAAGAGAAGCAGCATGCTTATTGGTCGAACTTATCAGATATACCACCATACGGACGTTCACATCGAGTTAACATTGGGCCATACGTTGGATAAGATACGAGCACCGTTTCCATTTCAACATCGTTTTAATGTGGTAGAAATTAACCGCTTTAGTTTCAAACACGACTGCAAGAGGAGTAGGACCGATTAGTAATCGTTGACCGAAACAATGGCGTCTTCGCAAGCCACTTGCGACGTCTGCCTTCAAGAATACGATACGTTGAAGAGGATACCTAAGTTTCTATCATGTTTTCACACATTTTGCTCGCTATGCCTTCAAGTAAGTATTTGTTTATACGAAATCTAACGTTTTGGTTGATTCATTTACTAGCTATTTGGCAGCGTATCTTGGGCAGGTATTTTGTAATTAATCACTGAAGAAAAAAAATAAAAATTGAATCTAGAAAATGTTGCTGCGGAATTACCATGTTTAAACAGCTCATTACCCAGGGTTAACCTAATCTTATCTTGATAATCACAAGGCGTATGCGGTCGTGAAAATAATACGGCGGCTTTAATCTACAAAAACCCTCCTTATCTCAGACTGTTAAACTCAGACGTACAATTTTACAAAAGCCAAACAAATTCGAGATGATTCCTGACTTGCGATAACTTTTTATTGAGGAAAATAGTTAAAGTTAACTAACTTTCACCATTACTAACAATAAGTTGTCAAAACCAACCGGAAACTTAACGGTCGCTTTTGTCTGTAAAGAGTCGGGTGACCAATGGAATCGCCATCATTTGCCCAACTTGTTCCAACGAGACTACCATAAAGTGCCAACCATTAGATAAAGGTCTCCAGAGCAACTTCTACATTATGAATCAATTGGAGGGTTCAAGCACCCCAGCTACTGGCACCGAGTCCGTATATATATATCAACGTCTCGTGAATGTTCCCAATTAAAGAACCGCTGCAGATTTTAACAAAAACTATATCGCCTTCTTAAGGCCATCCGAAGTGGAGGTCAAGAGGGAACGCTATTATTGGTGTTCGTCCTGCAACCAGCCCGTCAAGGAGGGAGAAACTTCACATGAAAAACACGAGCTTCACGATATGGAGACGGACGACGGGAGAGAGATGGCCGAGGTTCATCTCAAGACACTTTTTGTTACGTGCAAGAGTACGTGGAATGGGGCGCTCAGCAAACATCGAGAGGTACAGGCTTTGTCAAATCATCCTTTTTGTATTTTAAGATGTGTAATCAGCCTTCGTGATAGTCGGAATCTGCCTTGAAATCCGCTCACATTGCCCTTCAAGCTCTGGAGCAGCAAGTCAATAATCGCCACAAAGAAAACGAGCGACATATGAAAACACTTCAGAAATATTTATCGGTTAGCTAAATTTGAATGTTGAAGAATGCATGCAATAGGCCAATCAATCATCAAACGTTGCGTGCTTTAATAGGAGGTCGGCGCCCATTTGGGTAAATCGGAAGATGCCAAACAGCAGTCTGGAGAAGAAATCCACAAATTATTTCAACGGTACAAGCAGTTAATGACCTATTCGAAAGACAAGAAACCGACAAATTTCGAGGCGGTCCGCAACGCCATCGCCTCCATGGAGATCAAGTCGTCCGGCGGTGAAAAACTGACCATTCCAATGTTCAATTCGGCCCTATTAAATATTCCCGCAGAAGGAGCCAGCGAACAGCAGTCGCACATTTTAACTACTTTGTCTATTTTAATTATAATGGCCACACAACAGGAACAATGGACAGCTCAAGTACGGCCAAGCGATTCACTAGAGTCGAAAAAGAAAACGGGCCAACCAAAAGCTAATGTGGAAGAGGGTAAAGTAGCTGAAGCTGTCAGGAAAGATAGCAAGTCAGAATCTGCTAGAAAAGATAGCAAAACGGAACCTGCAAGGAAAGATAGTCGAGTGAGAGTTGGAAAAGAAACAGAACCTGGGTTGAAACCGGGCGGAGGGGCCACACCAGACGGAAAAGGGGCGCGACCCAAGTTTCATCCGCCACCGGTGGTTAAATCAAACAACCACAGACCGATTCCTATCCCCAACCCAACGGATCCAGCCAGAAAAATGCACGCAGCTAATAATGTTGCTCCTCACAGACGAGAAAATATACCTTCTCTCGGTCTTCTTAATACGCCACATCAGGGAAATTTTCGAGTTCCACCACCGGTGATGATGCCGCCGTTGATGTCTTTGCATAACAAAAAGGCCTTCTTCGTCTTGGCCGTGAACGGAAAACAATACGGAAATATCGTGATTGAAATCCGTCCCGAGTGAGTCTTCCTTCAAAGATATCGAGATCAGCAAAGTAATCTATAATATTGTCTATATCTCAGTGTGGCTCCGGTAATGAGCCAGAGATTTGCTCAGTCGTGTCTGGCTAAAGACGCAACGTCTTATCAAAATACTATAATATATCAAGTAGGTCTAAATACCACATTAAATGAAGGTGTCTTTTTTTGTAAAAATTTATCTTTTTGATTTAGTCCAAACCAAAGACTTACATAATGGGCGGTAGACTGCCGGGACCGGAAACACTATACATGGCAGACCCATCACCGTTAAAAAAAACGCGCGGAGCAATATTTTTCCGATTGAAAAGAGATTATGCCAAGACGCAATGCAGCATCGTGTCAACCGAATTTTGCATTCACCTAGATGAAGAAAAGCCGGAGAACTTTCGAACTTCTACCGTATTCGGCTATGTATGTGATGGATTGGCTGTTTGCGATGCTATAAGTCATATGGATTGCATCAAAGATCACGTTGCCGTTTCTTCGGCTGGTATAGTTGGTTAATTTGTACCTACAGGTAAAATAATACGCAGTTTCAACAATGCATAGTATGGTACGTACTATGTATCGAACAGGATATAATGCGTTTTACAATTTGGCACTTAAAAACAGATTTTTCATCCTGATATTAGTGCGATGAGTATTGAACATAATTTTTACGATTAAAATTGCCCGTCACAATTCTATAAATACTGACTCTGAAATAAAAGAAGAGTTTTCTACAAAGAAACAAAAGGTGTGCGCAAAACAAGTTTGAATACGTCAGCTAACTGACCAAAAAAAAAATAAATAAGAAAAAATTTACGTGACAGTTGCTGCAGACCATCGACTATAACTTGTTTGCGGGATCCGATAAAAAATGACTGACAGTTGTAAGCTACGCAGCGTGATCACCCCATGGTGTTAAAGTCCGCAGTCCAATTTACACCATAGTGGAATCTGGAATTTAGACACGTGTTTTTGGTCGATCGAGTCTATAGTACAAACTGCTAGCCAGACGTACACATCAGCAATTAATAAACTAGCCAAAGTTGTGTTGAGTAACAATTTAGCATCCCTACAACAAGAAGTAAAATGCCGTACGTTTCCAACCAAAATAGGGCCGTATTCACAGATGCTTACAAAGCCCTTCTTTATTTGTTACTAATAAAGATATTACCGGTGCATATAACATATCTACACTTCTAGAATGTACAAATTTGAACCCAACAAAATGGTTCGAGTAAGTTGCCAATACAATATGAATTATTACAATGTCGTGAAGAAAAGGGAAATAATTGGGGCAATGCGTTCAGGATGGGTCAAGTGGGTATGGTGTTTCCCATCAACGTGAATATATTGGACTTTTTTCGATTTAGTTTTTAACGCTTCAATGTGTTCTTCGTAGTCTTCTGGAGCTTCGAAATAAGGCCCATCACTGAATTTGATGATCAAAACATCGGCTGTGACTTTGTGGGCTAAAAAGAGTTGGTGCTCTTTAGCGATAAAGGACAACGGGGCGGCTAAGAGTCGTCGATCTCTAGCAAACACGTATTCATCCTCACCAACCTTTTTCAGACCACGTTTAAAAAGAATATCACAAGCTTTTTCATCTAGGGATCCAAAAGTACCAACAACGCATCTCTCTACAGCCGTTTCATAGCTCACGGGTTTTTCTGGACCCGCAAAAATTGCGTTTTCGAGCTTGAGCAATTTACCGACAGCTTTTCTCAATCGACGATCAATCGTTTCGGTTATCGTGGGAATGACGCGAACTACATCGAGGCATACAAGCTTGTCAACTTTTTCCGGGAATGTTCCTGCATATAACATTGCCATCGCACCGCCAAGACTGTGTCCGATAAGCGAAAATTTGTTCCAATTGAAGTGTTTGGCTAATCGTTCTATGGCGAGCAAGCAGTCCTAAAATACAGGTGAAATTTACGGTTTGAAAAGTATAAACTACATAACGTATGTATAGTGCCCGTACGATGAAATTGTAGGCGATGTCTGGGGGAAAAGGATCTGATAGCCCATGGCCGGCAGTGTCGACAGCAACAATCCTTAAATTTTTTGGCAATAGCGGTATCAAAGTGTCAAAACTCCCAGCGTTATCTAGCCAACCGTGAAGTGCAAATACAGGAAGTCCATCGGGGGGACCCCAGACTTTGGCTTTTAAAACAAAAAAGGCGCTTTTATTTACCCGTCTGGTGATCGAAGCGAAAATGTATATCGTTTTTACCTGCTAATTTTCCAAAAGACATTTGAAAAGTAAGCTCTTCGGGAGTATCCACCGAGTTTGTTTTGTTGGCAGATGATGAAATATTGCTACTGGAAGCAGCTGAAAGGCTCCTTGGAATTATGTGTTGCAAGCGAAACAACAGTTTTTCTGATTCTTCCGCCATTTTCTGGAAACTACTTCAAAAACGTGTGAGCTTAAATGGCTTGTAGTCCCGAAATGCTAAAAAAAACTCACGGATTTTGATGAAACGAAGCAATACCTAGCTGGACGATCCAGTCGTCGTAAGCGACGGGAATCAAATAAGGTATCAAGTCCTAACGCTAAAGTTCAAGCAAACGTAGTTAATGACGATACCCCGTTATCGTTGATCGTCACACCGTCTCCATAGAAGTGGAAAGCTATAAACTATATATACGACTGACAATAAGCTTCCGGGTTTAATCACAATAGTAGTGTTATCGTATGGTAAACAAATATAATAACGATCGATCAGGACGATTTCAGCAAACAAGCCCGAAAAAAAAAGACTCGTCATATAGGAAAATATTAATCCAAACATTCGGATGCTGGTTGCTGCATTAGTCGAATGAAGTCCAAAAATGTTATTTTATTATTTTGGGTCAGCGTTATAGTGTTACGCTTTTTGCAAGCAATCAAACGTTTACTGCTCAATAGCTGCTCAATGGGAGAGTTCTCTTCTTTCAAAATACTATAAAACTTTCCCTTGGCAATTCCTGTTGCAGTTATTTTTCTTAGAAATATGTTAAGTTTAGAATGACACCTAAAGGTTTATGTATCATGACTTGTCTAATCATGTTCCTTATTTGAGCCAAAACATGCAGGCCTTGGGCCTCATTATTGCAATGTACCCTAAATAAAACCAAATAACAGTTGAACTATTTCTTACCTTGGCCTAGCTGGATCGTCACTAACTACTACCGTAAAACACTATTAGTTTTGATTAAACACGTCCTCTTCATGTCAGTTGACAATACGATTTGACCCGGCGTACGCCATTGCGAATCAGCTGAGAACTGACCAAGTGACAAGAACAAGGAATACCATGGGAATACATACTGCAGTACACTGTACACAGGCTTCTCAAGGCCAGCCCCGCAAGGCCGCAACACATTCGGAACTCGTACGAAAAAGGCCTTCTTTTGCGAATCCCAGTCACCTCTTTCCACCTAGCGGTCGTGTAGCGAACAAGTATGTAAAATTATTAAAAAGGGAAGGGAAGATTCTCACTTCTCATACAGGTTATCAGTTTATTTTTGGCAGTACCCATAACTTTGGTGCATGGTCACTTCAAGTCCTTTTGATTGTTGAAAGAATCCAAAGGCATTTGATAACACAATTGTTATTTTTCGATTTAGTTTTCACCGGTCCATGTTCCCAAATCTAATACCCTTTCTTTAGGGGGAATAGGAAGATAAGGGTTATTTCTTTTTGATCAGGAAGAGACGTTTCAGTAATCCATTTTATGGTGCATTGAAAAACTCTGAAATAATCGGAGCAATGCGTTCTGGATGCGTGAGGTGGACATGGTGCGCACCTTCGACTTCCACAAAACGAACACTCTTGGCTTTATGAGTCTTCAGCGTTTCAACATGTTCCATAAAATTTTCTCGGCTTTCAAAATCAGGTCCATGTAAGAATTTGATAATTAGTACATCAGCCGTAACTTCTTTTGCCATATTAAGCAGGTCTTCTTTTGGGGTTAAACTTAGTGGAGCGGCCATTAAGCGCCTATCTCTACGAAACACGTAGCCCCCATTAACCTTTTTAAGTCCACGCTTGAAAAGGATTTCGCATGCATTTTTATCCAAAGAACCGAACGTTCCGGTAATGCTTCTTTCGATCGCCTCCTCGTAGCTGAAAGGCTTTTCTGGTCCTGCGAGTATTGCAGCTTCGTATTTCAGTAGTTTACTAGTCGTTTTTCTGAGTCTATAGCCGCTTGTATCTGGCCTGGTCACCTCTGCTCTGACCAGATCAAGGCACACAAGTTTTTCTATTTTTTCAGGGAACACTGATGCATAAAGCATGCCCATAGCAACTCCTGTTATAGGGGTATTAAACCATAAATTAATTAATTAATTATGTAGATAGTATGTATTCAAATGCAACTTACCCATACTGTGTCCCAAAATGGAAAATTTCTTCCAGTTTAATACTCTAGCAAATCTATCAATTGCTAAAAGGGAGTCCTATACACAAAAATTCAAATTAAGGATACATATTTCTGCTTGCAAATTTAAATTAATTACATAAAAGTTGTAAGCTATATCAGGAGGGAAATGATCTGATAAGCCATGGCCAGCAGTGTCAACAGCAACTATTCTCAGGTTTTGGGGCAGGAGAGGTATTAAAGTGTCAAAGGTGCCAGCGTTATCTAGCCAGCCATGCATAGCTAGTACTGGTCGACCATCAGCGGGCCCCCAAACTTTAGCTATTATTAAAGAAAGAACCAAGTATTTACTAATACTACAGCAGCTTAGAACATAAGTATTTGTCCACCTGCAACTTTTCCCCAAGTCATTTGAAATTCTAGCTCTGTGGGACCTGTTGATGTTCCAGTTTCTTTGAGCTGGTGGACATTGGCAGAAAGGTTTCTTGGAATAATATGTTGCATTCGGAAAAGTAATTTATCTTCCTCATCTGCCATGATGTTTTTCTTTTAAACTCTAATAAAAGAAATTGTTTAGAAACAACATTAACATTATATTTAAAAAGAGTAAGCCAATTGCAATTTAAACTGAGACACTTACTCTTTTAGTTTGAAAAGAAAGTAGGACGTCAATCTTAATATAATATTTATTCGCGCTCGTGTTGATAACAACTGCTTTCGTTTAGTTCATATCTGTCAGACAGAAAAAGACAGATCCCATCATCCAAATTCCGAAGTTGAGTCTGTTGAGACAACAAGCTCCGAAGCTCGTGTATGTTTTCTGCTATCTCCACTTTATCAACATAAACATGACGTTGCCAAATTCAACTTTTAATTCCCGCGTCAACAGCATCAGAGAGATGAAACAAAGACGCATAGACTTGAGTCTGAGTCGACTCTGAGTCTGATCGACTTTTTTTTAATGAATATTTTTTTATTCACTTGTATTGTATATCACCGTGTAGGAACAGTCTGTTTGCAGCTACTTTATCTTTCATGGCATCCTTTTTGGACATTGGGAAGAGTTTAACCGTTACTCCAGTGTCGCACCATGGGGGGAAACGATCCACAGGTATTGTTTCTGTAGGTTCCCAGTTGAACATCTGCTGAAGGGATTGTTTGATCCTGGCATAGTTTGTTATTGCAGCTGGGGTAGTACTTTTCTTCCAAGGTTTCTTTTCCATAATCATTGCTTTTACCGTCAGTATTATACAAACGTGATTTGTGTAGCCTATTAATAGAAAAAGACTGATATGAATTAAGTGCCAGCAGACCACAGCAGACTTGTTGACCAGCTAAGGAACGTACAAACACATAGTATTGCACAAACATATAACCTTGATATCCACCTTATAACACAATTTCTGTAAAATACGATGACACGAAAGACTGAAATGATGTGTACACTATAACTTTATGAATTAAAGAACTCAGTGATGATCGGAGCGACAAGTTCAGGGTTGGTCAGGTGAGTGTGGTGTTTTCCGTCAACAACAACATAACGGACACGCTTGGCATTAGCCTTAAGTGCTTCAACGTGCTCTAATGAATTTTCAGCAGTTTCGAAATCGGGTCCGTCGCTGAACTTGATGATCAAAACATCTGCCGTTACCTTTCGAGCGAGAATTAGTTGATCTTCTTTCGGAGCAAATGATAACGGGGCAGCCAATAGTCGTCGATCACGTCGAAACACGTAACCTCCGTCGACTTTCTTCAGGCCACGTTTGAACAGATATTCACATGCCTTTTCATCAAGGGAACCAAACGTTCCGCTGATACACTTCTCAATAGCTTCTTCGTGGCTGAATGGTTTCTCTGGTCCCGCAAGGATTTCAGCTTCATATTTGAGCAATTTTCCAACCGTCTTCCGGAATCTGACGTCGACCGTTTCTGGACGTGTGGTCTCAACTCGAACGATATCAAGGGAAATGAGCTTGTCAACTCTTTCTGGAAAAATTCCGGCATACATCATAGACATGCACGCACCCAAGCTGTGGCAAAGGAACGAAAATTTTTCCCATTTAAAGTATCTGGCGAATCTTTCAATAGCCAGGAAACAATCTAATAAATCATTGAATCAAATAAATTAGTAATTTGAAAGTCTAAAAAAATCTAGAACTAAACTTTTGAAAAGTTCCGACCTAAGAAGTTATAGGCGATGTCGGGTGGGAAAGGATCTGATAGCCCATGGCCGGGCATTTCCACAGCAACGATTCGCAAATCCTTGGGTAACAGCGGGATCAATGCATCGAAAGTTCCTGCATTGTCTAGCCAACCGTGAATAGCAAATACAGGACGTCCATCAGGCGGGCCCCAGATTTTGGCTTGAATAATAAATATGGAGACATTCATTTGAAATTCTGTGAAAAATATTAGCTTCTCTAGAAAACCTTGTACCTGCTACTTTCCCCCAAGTCATTTGAAATTCAACGTCCTGAGGAGAGCCAGGCGAAGCGCTGGATTTTAACCCGATAATTTCATTTTCATTTTTGGTGTTGTAAGCGAAAGGGACCGAATTCGAATTTTTCGCGCCGAATTCGATGCTGCGCGGAATGATGTGTTTTAGGCGGAACAGTAGTCTTGACGAATCGTCAGAGGTCATTTTCCTGGTTTTGCTTTGTAATTACACTGAACTGAGCACACAGAAGCTTGTTGTCAAAGGCAATTTTCACAAACACGACGTGTTTACGTTTTTCAAGCCAAATGTACGTTTAAAAATGACGTATCACGGATAAGCAAGAACCACACATCCCTTCATACAGGGAGATGGAAAGTTACTGACTGTCTTACTATGGCTGGAAATCAGTTCTACAATGCTCTTGTTCAGGCTATCTGCCCTGGGGGTCTAAAGTTCGCCGACTTTTGTAGCCGACTTTTTCAAGAAGAATACGGGAAGGAGATTGATTAAACAAACACAGTAAATGCAAAATCTAGAGTTTGAGGAGAAATTGAATATATTGTTACACATACTGTTATACATTTCTGTTGATGAACAGAAAGAAGAATGGATCACATATACTGTACAAAGAGAAAAATGAAACCGTCCGCTTTTTAAGCAGCAAATACATAGAACGCCACAAAGTTGCACTCCTGTACAACGTGATATTATTTTATACATACTATGTGAATGCAGCGCCACTTCTCTGTATTGAATCAAGTTTCCCAATGCATACGGCACAGTATATAGAGACTAGAAAGAGAAAAATCAACAAAGTTCTGGTTTTTGCAATGTAACTGTTTGTGTGTTTATCGCAATCGATTTTTTTTTGCGCATTTGATGCCAATATCAAAGTTTTTATCGTCATTTTTTGCGTGAAAAATAGTTAATCGAATAGAAAAAAGGAACTTTCAAGATGGGACGCTTTCTAATCAGTAAAAATGAGTGCGTGCGAAAGTATAAAATGAGAATAAATGACAACTGCATTCGCAAATTGGAATTTGTCATCCTTCCGTAGATGAAGATTCGGGTTGGGGGAAAGGAGCGTTTTCTTCATAAAGCATGGTCCTTCTGAACTCGGCACTTCGTCGTCTCAATTCCCTCCGTCTGTTGTTCGTTTCGTCTGCGTTGCTAGAGGACGTACTGTTTTCGCCATCTTCTAGCGCCAACTCGACACCACTGCGCTGCTCCGCCTCCATTTCTGTGTAAAGCTGCATGAGCTGATGGTTGAGCATGACGGGTTGCTGGAGCAGCCGTAATCTTTCGCGATCCGCCTCGAGGACGTCGGTCGTATTTCGACCAGGAATCTGGTATTGGTATACGAGTTCGTTCGATACCGAGACAGCCTCCATCCAAGGTGGCGTTCTTTTTGACATCGATCTGTTTTGGCCAGTCGGGCCCTGAGCAGGATTTTGCATTTGACTTGAACTGTACTGATCCGTTCCCTGCTGTCGATTAGCGCCCTATTGATAGACAAAGAAACATAAGTAACGATGAAAAATACGAATTTCTATAAAGGATCACACCGTTTCTCTAAGCGAAGTCATCTGTTGTCTGTACGTTCCAAACGAAGAGTTTGGGTTGGGGACTCCGTCAGCTCGGTGACTCGGTCCGGCTCCGGAATTGTCGAAGCGAGATTGCGATTGGCGACCCTCATGTTGGTACTAATAATAGAAAAAACCTTGATAAAAACCAGTTTTCGGTGAGCAGGTTATTTTGGATCTTGATATTACGTTTTGCCGAGGGGCTTGTCGGTTTTGCGAAGCCTGTTGAGGCTGCGCTAGTGAGGGTGAAGCAGGCATCATCATGCTCATGCCAGGCTGCAAAAACATGGGCGGAACCACGACTGGCTGATAAATGACTCCGTGAGGATATGCAGCGTAGGGCTGAAGAGAGAACGCCTGGCCGAGAGGTTGGTGGTGATGGGTGGTTGGCATCATATATGACGGACCACCTCCCATCTGCAGACCCGCGGGTCGGATCCCAGTATTTTGCGCTGTTCCAGGGGTCGCGAGGTAAAACGCTTGCAAAGAATTGGTCACTTCCCCTCGGTTCGTCATTGGGATGCTACATACAAAGAATCGATAATCAATAACTTGCGTAAGAAGTGGAAGTTCGTTCAATACCAACCTGAAGAGAGCAGACGGCTGATTGGAGGCTGTGGCACTAACGGAAAAGGGTGGAAGTAGATTCGATGGAATTAAGGAAGGGCCCGTTAGCGAGGCCCAATCATCTGTAAAGGAGGAAAAATCAGGAGAAATGAGCTTCCGAACTAAGTTGATAGTCTCGTAGTAAAGACTCACTGAATGGACCGGGAGCTGTTCCAGTCGATGGACTCTGGTAACAATGGGGTGTTGCGCAAAAGTCATCCATATGAGGATGCTTGTGCCGGCCACCAGTGCCGCCTTCTTCCCATGAAGCAGCTTGTCCACGCTTAACACCTTGTGGCTCTTTCCTGATATGCAACTGCGAAGATCGGTGGCCAGGTGTACTTCGGTTACGCAATTCCCTGTTGCGTATCAACGAAAGCGTTTAGAACGACCCCGTTATCTGATAAAATCTTTACGCAGTGTACCTGTGTTGCTGCATAAACTCTTTCTCCATTTCCTCGTTATGTCTGCCCAAAGTCTCTTTTGTTAATGGCAGACCTTTGAAACCGACGTCGTAGAGCATGCCGTTTTGGCTGTCTGTGCTGTGACTGTTGCTGTTGCTATTGCTTTTGGAACTGCTCAGTTTCTGACTGTCAGTACTGGGTAACGTGCCAGAGCTAGTGTCAACGTTGCCCAAACAACCACCTTCTTCTTCTGAGCTCATATTTGGCGTTTGGTTTTTTCCCGGTTTGGAGTCGGCTGAGCCACCGGACCCGCCCGAACCACCCGACCCCGTTCCGCTGCTTTCTCCTGATCCTGATAGGCCCAAATGAAATATTGAATAAACTTTGAAAACACGAAAAAAGGACTGCACTGATGACGTACCATCTGAAGGCATCATTTTAGGCTGGCTTTGAAAATACCGCTCCAGATTTTGATTGTAGTTTAACAGGGAATAAGAAAGTGGCGTGTCGGCGCTGTTGGAATCGAGTGCTGAACCTCCGTGTGTCGATATGTCTCCCATGACTACCGAAGCATCGCCCAACAGCGAACCCTCCTCGGCTGGACTGTGCAATAGGGGTTTACAACGTGCATACGTGCTGCTCGAACACGAGTTGCCACACGAATTGCTTCCACGGGCTTTCGCAACTTCGTCAATCAGCGAACCCATCAGTGTGGCAAGGTTCTTACGACGACGAGTTGCCGTCTCCAGTAAGGCCGTGTCAACTCGCTGATGAGAGGTGCGTGCCTGATGGGGGGGTTTGGGTGAACCTGTTGTAACAAGATGATAGACCGAGTTAAGTAACCACTTTTTCCCGTAAATTTTAAACACGTTTACCGGTCAAAATGGTGCAAATTTCGGCGTGAAGCTTTTTGGTGCTTTCAGCAACTGCTGGATCCAGCGAATCAATGAAAGGGACCGATCCTTCTGGTGGACTCGCAAACACGTCTGGATTGGACGGACCTTTAAGTACTCGGTGGTGGCCGGCAACAAACTCGAGTTTTTTAGTCCATGGGTTGACGAAACACGTCCAATCAGTTTCCAATAGGACGTAACAGCCGTTGAACGCCCGGAAATTGTAGGGTTTAGAGCGAATGGATTTGCCTTGGCGTCCAATCACCGAGTCGTAAATCTTCTTCAACTCTGGCAGGTCGTTTGGATGATAAAATTCTAGTGCGGATGTACCCAGCAAATCCTGAGGCAGATGCCCCAAATAGGGAACTGAACTCATGTCGACTTCGCTGAACAAACAGTTCGCCGAATGTCGCAGACCAAACTGCCCGGTTGAATTCTTTTCCTCTGGACCTTGACAATCGAAATGAAAGTTTAGATAACAGTTTATTTTTAGGATGCTTTCAACCGAATACTTTTGTAAGCAGTTGAAATGGGGACGGCGTAAGCTAGCAGGTAATACTCGGTTGAGTCGGAATCATCTTCGTCAGAGTTCTGACAAGCAGCTGAATCTTCTGTTGTCCTTTCCGTTTCCTTACTGCAGCCTTCAGTGGGTTCTCGAGGAAGCCGGATTTTCTCCAGGTTCAGCATGATTCGAAAAGGCAGGTACGACGTTTTCTTGTCAACAATACCGAAGCCGGACGTGCGCAAACCACGGTACATTCGAAGTCGACAGCACAGCATGTTTGGCGGCGAAGACGAACTTCCAATCATACTGCAACGTGGGAAAAGCCCTTCATCTGATCCAATACACAAGTCCACATGTTACACAACCAAAGTTCCAAAGGACAAATAACAATGCTATTGTATTTACCGGAACTAAAAGAATAGCCAGACGACGTATCGTCTTTGTCCAAGGAGGCCAATAGTTTGGACGTGATTTGGTTGGTGAAAGCCAGACGGTCTTTAGGGTGGATAAAATCCAGCAGCGACCGGCCACACCACATCTCAACAGGGTAACCTAATTTGTCCGTTAGTGAAGGTGTTACGTAGACAACGACGCCGTCCTGCAGACTGATGGCTGCGATAAACGCTTCCTGCACGACAATAACAAACTTGTAAGACGAACGCTAAACAGAAGCCAATAGGAAATCAATTTACCTTTGATTTAACAGTTGGAACTTCCTCCAAATGGGCAAATGTTTTCTTTAAACTTGTCTCCAATGGATCGATGAGGATCGACCGCCACGACGAAGTAGTTGCGTCCTCCTTTCCACACTTGGAGCTGAGTGATTCTATTTTTGGAATCAGATGAAAGGCAAATAATGTTTGTAAGCAATTTGGAGAGGTTGAAATGGCACATCGGTGAAAGTCTTACCTTTGCTGGGGCTCAACCCAGTTCCTTTGAGACAATCGAGCGCCCTAGACAGAGCGGCCGCTTGCACGGCACGCGATTCCGTCACGCCACGAATACCGCTAGTTGATCTCGGTAGCTTTGTTCGAGTATTCAGACCAGATGCCGATGCCATTCCGGCACTACAGCCACCGACAGATGATACATTTCCCCCAGAGAGGCCAGTCGAATCAGACGGACACGGACCAGACGTGTTCAGTAGATTGCCTCCTTCAACCGTGCAGACATTGGCAACGGCAGTGGACGCAGCTGAATTGAGAGCCGCTGCTGATCCTGCGCCTTTATTGGAATCAGCCGATGCAGGTCGATTGGGAACCGGACGATCGACTCCCAAAACCGGCGAGTGCACAGGTGCTGGCACAGATGTCTTGTTCGACTTGCGTTTCTTAGGATCTTTCTCCTTCCGCGGTTTTGGTTGTTGCTCAGTTCCGGCACTATATCGACATGATTTTGATTAGCGTGCAGGGGTAAACTTACGGAAGCGTAAATTTGCTTACTTGTTGGAAGAATTGGAGCTGATTTGGGATTTGCTGCTGCGGCTTCCGCTGCCACTACCGCTTCTCTGCGACTGGCTGTTTGATCCGCCATAAGCCGAATCAGAAGTTGCTGACGTGCAACACGCCGATGTCCCCTTTAAAGAGGACATGTGAGAATGTTGCGAAGAGCCAGACTCGGCATGTGACGGAGGACCTCCTGCCGAGTGCGAGTTGCCCGTGGACGACCCCGCACCCGAACCAGTTGAATCCATTCGCGACGAGCCGCTCGACGGTCCTGAAGATGATTTGCTACTGCCATCGTTCTCCGACATGTTGCGACAGACGTCAGCGCTCTTTCTGATGAAAGACTCTGCAGGATATTAATGATTCGAATAAAAGAAATTAGAAAATTGCATTCTGATTCATCAAATGACAGGTATTATTACATTTTCTTTCAAGGGTTGATTAAATTTCTAAAGGTTAGACGAGCTTTTATACATCATACAAGATTCAGAGAAGAGATGGAAATAGAGCTTGTTTCCGAGGGCGGATGGTGGCTTAAGTTTTTCTATACGAGACCCGTCAAGTACGGTGATGAAACTAGATCCAGATGGATTTGGATGGCTGCGCTGTGATAGCTGGAAACGCACTACAATAACAAGGCCCTATTGTACAATAACCGACTTTCCTTCTTCATCCTACGTTCTAGAAGCTAGCATAGGAACTTGATCATGGCCAGTGGCAGCCAATCATTAAACAGACCCGAGACGAGGCAAATATGGGTGCAATGAGCATTCAAGTTAAATGGCGCCGCACAAAAACTAAAGTTTCGCTTTCCGGCTTCACCTTTATGAATCTATAAAAAGGTTTAGAAAAGAAGGGAGGCAAACAAAAGTCACGTAGGAATTGTTGTACAATAAGTCGTGAATGACGTCATGACTATTTGACCGATGGATCATGTGTCTCAAGAATGGTAGCGTGGGTAGCAGTGACGCCACTATTAGACGAGAGCTACAAGTTTAGCTTGAAATGCAAGAAGTGGGAGGAGCCTCATTATTAGACGTTTGTGAACTTGTTTACTTCACACTCACACGCATTCCGTCACGTAGGCCACCTCTGCTGTCAAACCGCGAGAAGTAAATAGGTTCAGTAGCCTTGGTATACGTGGTTTCCAACATGTTGTGTCCCGTTCAATAAGGAATTCCCCCTAATTCTGACTAAACATCTCCTCTTCAACGATATATGTGCCAATTCATGCACAGAAATAAAATGTCACAAAAATGCCGTTTTGAAAGCGATCTATCAAATACTAGTTTTGAAGGGAAAACAATCTAAATTGTGTCCAACATCTTGGGTTCTTATGCACTCTAGCTTGAATAAAATTAGATTTCGATTTGGTAATAGTCAGAAGAAACGTTGCATCAGTCAAGGCCGCCACTAACAAAGAGACGACCACTGGTTCGAGATGGCGACCATCACGAACGTCAAATGGCTTCCCGACCTACACTCACTCCAAGGCAGCTGAATCACGTTGCAAAATCAATAATGACACGCACAAAATAAATGTCTGAATAAACTAACCGTTGAAGTGAAGTAGAAAATTTTAGTTTTAGATTTCACATGGGTTTCGATCTGTGTATTGCCGAAACGATTGAAATTCTCAACAATCGAATTGACACAGGGTTTTCAGCACGTCAAAACTGTGTAAAGCGCGAATATTCTCAACAAAACGGACACAGTACACACACAGTTCACAGAAGAACGAAGACTGATGTGGGGCCAAAGCTTTGCGTCTCCCTGACTTGGCTCAGCTACTACTACCACTAGCCTGCTGCTGTATGCGTCGTAGCCGATCACGTTGCAAGCCTCACGTGGCGTCCCTCTTCTCTCTCTCTCTTTTTTGTCTATCGAACTAGGCTCGGCCCCCTTTTCTTGTTGGTTAGCTAGCTGTAACACGCGCGCATACTCACGCAGCCGCCACACAACACACACACACCCAGTTCTGTTTTCCCTTTGCCTCGCAGTCGTAGACGCTAGACGCCTGGCTTTCTCTCTTTCCCGCTATGGCTGACAGAGGGCACAGCTTGTCTCACGTTTTTGTCAACGTGAGCTTCTGAGACCGTGAGCTTCTAGAACAAGTATTACAAGGAATATAGGTGGCGGTGGTGTGAGCCATACGGCTCACACCGCCGCCCGCCGGTACGTTATTTTTCGTCTGTTATGCTCTGGAGTTATGCCCAAGCTGTCAAACGGTTCACCTTATCGGCTGAGCGTGCCCAATGAACCCTCTTTAAAAAATAAGGTGTTTAATGATTTTTTACTGTATGCGTTGATTGTAATATTGATGGGAACTGCCTTTGGCTATCACTAGGAAAATCGATAAGCAAAGAATTGAACAATAAAGTGTGCTGTGTGACTGGTAAAGCAGCAAAGGAGTGCTACATTTAATAGACGAATGGCTAGAAAAGGCTTCCCATCACATATGTTTTAATGTTTACGGTCCGGTGAAAATCCGACGTGAAGCCTTCAGTTTTCACGTGTCCGAGGAGATCAATACTCGATAAGGAGTTGTTGTTTTGTTGAAAATTGATGGAAAAAACAAAACCTGAGAAAGATCACGTTGCAATTTGCACAAACCGCTGCAGACAGAACACGAATTATGGATCGAGCTGAAACAAAAGAGGAAATGGGTCTCAACCTTGACACCTCCTAATATTTGAATATCTTTCTATATTTAACAATAAGAATACAAGGATTCGTCGCTATATTGCACGTTTGTGTTGTGGAGTTTTTACAAATCGGCAAGGCCATCTTGCATTCTGTTTATCCAAACGCTTATCATCTCAACTACATGGCCACAATTTACACCTAATTTTGGATCGAGGTTGACGTCGTCACGTGGCAAAGTTACATGCAGTCAAACTTGAGGTTTTAACAATCATATTTCCAAAAGCCAAGATTTGACAGGAAAAAGCGGGTCCAACCGGTATTTTTTGAATGCTATAGTAAGTAGTCATGTTTCAATCCGGCAGGTGTCCCTAGTTTTTAACCGTGTCATTTCTGGCGGTTCTTCCGTCGCTCTCAAGTCTCAACGACATTCCACACTACTAAATAAAAACGGCCTTGTAAGCCCATGCCAGTTTTCGAATTTCACTTTAATTTCACTTCATCAGGTTATCGACCCTAAGCTCCCGTATTCGGCGAAAACACGTGTTGAGCTTATTGTCGTTACTACCGCGCGGTGATCCAACAAACAATTGCAAAAAGTATACCAACCGGTCTTTCTTGTTATCAGACAACCTCTTTTTTCTTATCGACTTGCCTCAACAAAACAACAAACAACATTTAACTTGTTTTCTCCGGTTACTCAAGTATGGGAGGAAGGTCTGATTATGTATTTCGGCGTTTCACCACGCAAAAGTTCAGGAGGGATCAACTTCCTTCTAAGAATTCACGGAGAACTGTAATCAATAACAAACCCAAAAGAGGGATTCGCAGTGTTTTTTCGTAATCCTTGTTTGGTACGTTAAGATATATGAATGGTTTTCAAGAACTTTTATTATGCAATTTTAAGACAATTTTGTTTAACCTACTTTCTTTATTCTTCAATGTGCATTCAACTAATTATTTAATCTCGAAATTTCTTTTTAATGAACACAAGAGTTGAATCGTCCCAGATTTGTTAGGTTGACATGGAATGATTGCATCTTTGCGTGCAGTTAGTGCATCAATTCCGACCTAAGATCAAGAAAAAAACATTATTATATAATAGAGTTGCACGTGTTAGGCGGCGACTGCGGAAATCTCATTTAAATGATTTCCGTTATAATTTGGAAAATGACATTATAATTTTCTCCCGTCGCGTGACATTTGGTTTTCAAAAGAATCCGAGTACAGCAACGTCCGATTTCACTTTGGGAAACTCTCATTCTTTAACGAAGTATCCTCTTGTTTCATGCGAGGCGATGGAGATAAGGTTGAGCGTTGTTTGTTCGGGTTGCACGCCACGCAGTCGTCTTCATAGCCAAAGCACGGCTTTGTTCGTTCCATAATTGATTGAAGGGGCAGCTAGCACCGGAAATGCGAGCTTCGTCATCTTGACGCTCAATTCTAACCTTTCTCTAGCGTCGATCAGTTTCTTGAAGAGCATCAGCTCAAGTGGGCTCGTCCTTAATTCCCCCGAGGGCCGTCTAGTAGCCCAGCAATAACGAAGACCGTGCAACTGACGCAATAATCCTCTTGTGAAGCACACTTGGTCTTTGTTGCGGGGAGAGGCCTGAAGCGTCGCGCTTTGACCCTTCTCTTCTAAATAATGTGGGCCATTCAATCGGAAACCGAATAGGCTGATTACGTTCGTCTTCCTATACCAAAGGCCAAAACCTGACTAGCCGTCGTCAGAGGGGAAACGGACCCGGAGGCTTCATATCACTGTCTTCTAAAATCTCTTCTTGGCCATCACAACACGTGCTAGCACTATCACGTTTGTTGCGTGAATACGAATGAGAAACTGCTTCCAATCTTACGACTTGATGACGGCCATTGGACGAGGCAAAGTGCATACAAATTCGCCATCCAAGCCGTCTTCGCTGTCCTCCACCACCGTCTAGAAGAATGGTGCCAATCAATGTACAAGCAACAAGTTGACGCAGACTCGGTGGTGAAAAGTAGAGACTACTTTCGAAGAATGGAATCATTACGCAAAGCAGCAACACAGGAAACCCGTCTTATTCACTGGGAAATGATGCGTTCATACACTGAACTTTTGCCGTGCAAACCTATTTTCCAGCGTCAGCAAAGAAAAGTGAATGGAATATTCTATTTTTTTTTCCTTCTTCCATAGACTGAGAGAATGTCTCCTTGTGGCCATTTGCTTTAAAAGGAAAGTCTGCTGGCGACTTGCTCCTCGTGATGAGCTCATCACGTGTTCAGTTTAAAAACCCGAAGAATATACAAACCAGTATTATTCAATGGATATCCGACCTGGAAAAGAGTTCGTTTGAGAGTTCGCCATTGTATTCGACTTATCGATTAGCTAATGATGGGGAAGTGATGGGATTGATGATGTGATGTCACACGTTAAAAACACACAAAGCTTAGTGGCGAAAATATGGGGAAAAACCACCAAATAAAAAGATTCATGAACATCACCATGCACAGAATAAGAAAAAAAAAATCAAACAACCAGTGACAGGTCTACGTGAGGAAAGGGAATAGAAATGATGGTAGACATTACTTTTCGAGCTTTTCAGGGACAACAACGGCCATGGATATATGACCAATCACGCGAAAGGGATTCCATATTTTGGTTTGCTTTTCTTTTCGGTTTTCCCCGCACGCACGAATAAACAGGTTTCATACGATCGATCCTGTGTCATCAGGTGACCGCCGTTCTGGCAACCCCGTCTCTACCACGGCGACGACTACGTCCAAAGCTTTGATCCAGCTTCGTTTGACCTCGTCGTGGAAGTGTTCCTTGCCGAGAGCGCTCTCCAGGAAGGCAACCAGTACCACCGTCAAATTCTGTATACACGGGGAATCAAAACAGATCATTATTGGACTCTCGACTTCAGGTCTATAATACGACACTACACCGTACACATATTCATAATGAGAAGGGATATACTCACGCGAAAGTGGGACACTTGAATGCTGTATCGTCCGTGTTTCTCCCCGAGGTTTTTCAGCTCGTTGACCAACATAGAGGTATCGTCCAACGAATCAACTACCATGGTGACGGCATTCATCACGTTCATCGCGTGAGCCTGCGTGAGATATCCGATTTTGTATTGTTGTCGTTGTTATCTTCTTTTTTTCATACCGAAAAAAGAGAGAACTTGTAAAACAAAAAGAGTGGTCTTACTTGGAAACCTTTGTTATCCACTAGGTTGTCTACAGGGATTTCGCTGAATGCCTTGAACTTCTTCTGATATTCAGGATGGGCGTTGAAAAATCTAATTAACGGGATAATAATTTCACGTTAAAAGAGAAAGATGCCTCATTTGACCATGGCAGCGTTTTCCGCGGCACTGCGCTGCGCGGAATTCGAACGCATCCGAAAAGATCAAGTGTCATACGCATGAAAGAAGCCCAGTCCGGCAGCTTTCAAGTCTTGACGGACGAGATTCCAGCTATGTTGGACGTAATCCTTTTCCCGTCGGCTGAGACCAGTCACTGGATCGATCGGATTATCATTATCAGACGATATAGTTTGCTGCTGCTGCTGCTTCTCTTCCAGCTCGTTGTCATTAGGAGAGGTGTGCGACATGACGCTGCTCCGCTGCGTAATTCAACAGTAAATGAGAAATTATATACGGCGCACAGCACGTCAAGTAGAGATGATAAATTTACAATCATTTCCGCTGGCCCTCATATATACTGTACATAGAAATAAATAATGTCCGGCTGTGCGGAAACATGACATTTCCACTAGATCAAAGGTGATGGTGGAAATATACAGGGCTACTCTATCTCGCTCCGTGACGTCAATCTTGTGTAAACTCGGAGAGATATATAGAGACCTACCTTATATCAGTCGTCGAATCGAAAGATGACAATGCGAATAAACTCAATCAACGTATACGGCGGGGCTGATACGACGTCGTAGTCGATTTCGTCTCGGTAGAGTAATCGATAGACAACAAACACCTGAAAGGAATTTCTTTTTCTTCTTTCTATGAAGGAACAGAGTGATAGGGTAGGAGTCGGTGAGGGACCGCACCGACACGCGCGAGGGTAACTCGTGTACTGCCGAGTCGCTCTCCATCTCCAGTCCCGAAGCGCACGCGGAACCGTCCATCCCTCCCTTTTCCCTATTCGCTTCCCTTATCTTCCCTACTCGCTGTCGAATGAGGTATGTTTTTTTTTGTTTTTTCCTTTTTTGCTTTTTAAAATTTCTTTTTTTCCGCTTCTTTTCAACTTTTTCTACGTTTGTATAAGAGAAAAAGTACAAGACTGCTTCCTGCGTTCTCCATCACCTCTTTACTTTTCCAAGTTCTATTGGTTGGTTGGGTTAAAAAAAAAGTATTAAGGAAAAAAAGGGTATATACTATGTCGTGAATTTAGTGCAAACTCTCGACGTCTTTTGTTGGAGCCTCGTATACGTTGATATTTTACAACCAACTGGACAAGGCGGCGAGACATCCAGTCCGAGACGGACTGAATAGCACGGACAATCCTCTTATGAGAGGATTCCCATATATACTCTACATCCAGACAATGGCGGTACCTATGGCAACCGCTGGCGAAAAGGATGAAACGGGTTGCGTCTAGAGGTTGGTCATCTTGCTAATGCTACTGCGTTCCAGTCGGCTTTTTGCATCAAAGAATTTCGGCTACAACAAGTGATGAGCACAAAGGACGCTCTAGTTATAATAAGCAAGGATTTCGATTAAAATCCGGTCGGATTTTAAAGGCTCTACGAGGCCTTTGATGTGTTGCGGTGACAAAACCCGAGATTCGAAGTTGTATGGGAATGAGAGTTGGCTGTATGGAAGGAAATTGGGTCTGAGCTGCTTCTGGAGCCGGCAGCTATTTATCATCATTCTTTTTTATCATTTCATTTTCTCACTCTCTGCTGTGCCGCCGTCGAAAGCGGTGCTTCCGCATTAGCGCGCTGCGGGTCTCAAACCGGCTCCCGACAATCAATATATCCCCATGTTCTCTGCCGCCACTGACGATGTGAGAAAATGCGCGATTTCTTGAGGAGTGACGACTACCGTATACTACGGCGACGAGTTGTAGTTATAAAATGCCGGGTTGATCTAGCCATCGACTCGAGCCCCTCTCTCTTCGTTCAATTCTCCATCTTATTAACTCCCCTGCGCAGTATGGTGGCTCTCTGCTCCCTCCATTTCTTTGCTTCTTCCCCACGTAGTATAATTAATGCGGGGACCCGATTAATGTACACACGCTTTGAGACGGGCACATTCTGCTTCATCGAAAATCACTGAGCAGTTCTCCGCTCTCCGCCAAAAGTCCAATAATCAATAACGACCGTTTCTTATCGTCGCCGCATCTTCTTCCGAGCTGCCTAGCAATCGATGACAGTCGACAGTCGACGGCAGTGGCGGCGACTACTACGGTACCAAGTTTCGTGTAGTAGTAGTGCAGCGCCGTTCTGACAAACTATCATCTCGAAAGAGAATCAGCCCCGGAGAGGTGCTTCAAGATATCCAATTGAGGCGACATTCGCAGCGCGCAGTATAGGGTAGGGAGTTCGAAAAAGTTAAGTTTAGGATCGCGATCTTAATGCAAGATTCACGACCAATGAAAAAAGGAGAAGACTTACTTCACTTCTCTTCTCAATCATGCAATAGTCCGTGACGTCGTATCGCTGGCAAACGTCAACATGTACCTTTCTGAATATACATAAATGCTGAGCAAGTAATATCGCCAAAGAGGTTGCGACTAGGCCGATTCGAGTAGAAAATGGAATCGAAAGGGAGTCACGCGTGAACTGAACTTGGGCTGCTCTGACAGTTGAGCCAACTCAAAGGTATTAATACCACACATACAGCGGATCCCGTTCGGCTTTGTCTTTCCCTTACTCTCTGTTATTCCCGCTGGTAGCCTGGAATTACGCTTCACACTTCAAAGGGAAATGAAAGCCGCGTCTTGTAACCAGTTTCCGGGCTAGTAAATCCGACGTGCCCGCATTTATACCCTGTCGCTAAATCCATAGCAACTTGGACCAAAGAAAAGAGAAATACTGGTGGTGTATCAATTTAATGATAGCACACAAGTCGAATGTTTCTTGGCATTATTAATATAAGAGAGTGATAGAAAGACAAGAGTAATAAGAAAGTGGTTAATTTCATTAATGTACAGTACTTACTAGTGCATTTTCGTTGTCCATGTGTCGTAGCACTCGCTCTGAAGGTTATTGCACGCATAGGAACTTAAAACAATTTAGGCGTATTGGAGCAAATCCTTGGATGTTTGCCACGGTAATCCGAAGTACTTGTAACTGACTCTGACTGATTAATAAATTAGGAGGTCAAACCAATCTATCTATTTTTCTGACCAGCTATTCGCGCCATCTGAAGTCCAAGGAAAAAACTAATATTAAATTTTTCCTTTGAACTGAACGCTACACCAATATAATATAATAATAATATTTTTTTTTTATTTGAAAAAATTATTTGAAAAAAATGTCAAAGCAGGTCAAAGTTAAAAAAATAAATAATACAATAAAAATCACGAATGTATCACAATTTGGTTATATCTCTGCACAAGCACAATACAATACATACACACATGCTTAAGTAGTTTATTAGTGATGTACGGAGTAGTAAACTATTTTAAAAACTCTCTAACTTCTAATTTTAAAAATGTTGAACCAATTTTCGGGCATCTACTTCGCCAGACTTCGCTGATGAAAATTAAAAATTTTGCCTTGCTCCACACGTGGCCACATTGCCATTTCCCAGATCTCATTCTCGTGCAACGTGCACAAAAATTAGTAAATTACTGAAAGCAGTCGTCGCTCGTCGACCTCGTGACTCGCGAGTCGGGAATTTCGTCAGCATCTTTAATAATAACCCTCTCGTCGGTACGTCCCTTGTCAATCCTTCTGACAACTTTTCTCGGGATTACTTATACCAGTGTTCACTTCGAACAATCAAATATTCCGTCGGATCTTGAAACTTCTTCTCCGCAGACTTCTAGCTACTCTACTCTACTTCTCCTTCATCTAAGTGGAAAGTGGAATTTCACTTTCAAGCACAAATGTGTATAGCTGATTGTGTGGCTTACTGACTTGCTGTCTTTCAACAATCAATAAAGTTTTTCAAGTGGTTGGTAAGTAAACTACGGAGTCTTCTATCAATTTTTATTGGTAGCGTAGTTTTACGAGGATGTCGGAAGAGAGAGTTTACACGAGTTTAGAGAACTCGCACGAGGGGCTGTTCGGAGGTAAATAACGTGTAGAGAATCGAGAGAACTGAACATTTCTGGGCGCTTTTTTTTCTTTATCCTCACTATCTTTTGCCTTGACATAACAAAAATGAATTCCAATATCTGATATTAAGGAGTCGTTGGGGAGATATTGAATTAATTTGTAATATCAACACACCCAAGATATGCGTATTACAAATTAATGTAGGCGTAGGCGTACTTTTAAAAGGTTGCGGAGAAATTTTGAGTGTAAATCATATTTTTTTCATCGTTATTTTGAAAATTGAAACCAGGAACATCTCCAATTCATCAAGCCCATCTCTATTATTATTTATTGATGCAAACTGTTAAAGATTAAGGAAGCTAGCACAGAAATTTACATGGTTTTTATCGCTTTTTAAAAGCTACTGTAGGAGCATCGATGCTTTTTTTTAAAGCGAAGACAATGAACAGAAGGTGTTACGAATGCGAGATTGTGATGTTGACCAGTGTGTCAAAAGATGAAAGTATCTGTCATGATTGTGCAAAGAACAGACCGTTTGCAGACAAAACTTTTGATCATATCTACGTGGGAAAGTTGCAGAAAAATTCTGGTGTCACTTCAGCTATTGAACGAGGCAGCGTCAAACATATAGTTCGTTATCTCCACAACAAAAGTTCTGCAAAGAAGCGACCAAGTAATAATGATGAGAAACTTGTTGAAAACGACACAATAAACAAGAAATCAAACTTTTCAAAAAGTAAGTTTCGTACCTGACCGCTCGTGCTAATAGTAGAATTTCGTCATTTAAGTGATATCTTAAACCTTCATTAATTATTATTTGAATCTAGGTGTAAGAAACAACTCTAGCTCAGAATGCGGTGAAAAGCAAAAAAGTAGTACTACTAAAGCTTTAACGAACCAATCAACGAAAGATAATTTTCCTTTGACAGCTGAAGCACAGCAAATGATTCTCCCGATCCGAGAGCCTAATATTCTGTCCGAAGTAAACAGGAATGGAAAATCTAATACGCTTGTTTTGACTGATTTTACATCGAGTAGGATATCCGATGAAGAAGAACAGCAACGTAAGCTTTTGTAATATGGAAAATGTTTAGTCGTTTGAATCGGCAACATTTTTTATACTTTAGCTCAAATTCGGACTTCTGAAATTATTCCGATAAGTATGACTAATGCCAATATCTCTGAAACCACTCTCCAATATGTTTCCGGAACCGAAGGAGAAGTTGATCGGATACTTAGTATATGTATGTTACTAAAAAATTAACTTCCGCTTATTTGCATGACATTAATCTTTTCAAATCACGAATATAGGTAGCAAGGGCGATCGTAAATTAAATACTAATAATAGCGACATTGCAACCAAAACGAAGATTATCGACATGGAAGACAGAGCTGAATTTTGTCACCAAAGTAAGATAAAGTATTTCTAGTGAATTGTTATTCCCATGCAATTTCAATTGTGATATAGGTACAAATAAGTATTACTCATTCCTTTGTCACATTAAACACACATGTAAGCCGCTACCGCCATCTCCAACCGAGTTTGACGGGTCTAATGGATCAAAGGAATTGCCCGATGAAAGTAAGCAGAATTCTGCTTTCATTCCCTCTATCCAAGAACTAGGTTTGTAGCAGTTTCAGTGTGGGGTTTGACGTACTATACTATTCACTTCTTCTCTTCAGGCCAATTGGAGCAACTCAGAGTAAGAGAAGCAGAGCTGAAAAAAAGGATCGGTTTGATTTCAGCTGTATTTGCAAAGAATGAAAGTGAAGCAATCGCTTTCTTTAAGAAAATAACTGAGCTGAAATCAAAGCGGGTTGCAACCCAAAAGATTGTATGTAACATAGAAACCAGCATACGAGCCCTTGGAATAAAAAGGATTCAGCTTTTGACTATGGCAGAAGCATGCAGAAAAGATCGCGATCGCCTACGCATTTATGTTAAAGATGCCGAAACTGTTGTTCGACATGCTAGAGATGCTTTGAATACCCTTGAAGAGCAGGTAAGCGGCGCCAAACAAGAACTCGCCGCCGTCAGAGATTCGGGCTTAATAGATCTTCGACTGGGGGCGTTGAAGAACAAAGAAAAGAGGATTGTGGCTGCTGTAGCTTTAGTTTCACAGAGTATCAAATTCCAAGAAGAGGCACAAAAAGATTTTTTAAGAGCAGAAGAGGACATAAAAATGGTTGAAGTTGCATATGAAAGAACATTGGAACAAAGCGGAAAGGAGAAATTCGAATTAGAAATTCTACATCAAAAACAAAATACCACGGAGAGGGATCTAGAGTTCTGTTACTCGGAACTAAAACGTCTTAGGGAGAAGCACAGGGAAGACATACGTGAACTTCAAGAATTCCAACGACAGCTCCTGGATATTCAGTACCAACGTAAGAGAAAAGTTCAGGATATTGAGAAAGTATTTGTCAATGAACTATTGTCAATGGCATCCTAAGAACTATTACGCCTCTTTCCTTGACTGTCAACATGTGTTCCGTAATACATTTTAATTTATTTGGAACTTCAGTTAGTGCATGAGTATAAAAAATTTGTTTACATATTTCCCATTCTTAAAAGCGGACATTTTAATACTAATTTATTACGTTAATTGTGCGTTACACATTCCAAATAAGAGTAGACTCTTCCTGTAACCTTAATTCCTCCGATTCCGCTCCTGTTTCCCGACATATGCGGGAGGGCAGGGATGGGCTCTGGACCAAACGATTGAAATACAGCAAAGCCCCCAACTAAGTTCAGTCGCATCTCTACAAAACTGACACGACCTCCCCCGTTAGAAAAATAGAACGAGTATTACTCTTCTCTCTTTCGCGCTCCTCTGTTAGCTATGCTTATTCTTGGACTGTACGGAGATTGACTGCTTCCGGTTTCCTTTGATAAGTAAGCTCGGCATAAAGTGCAAATAATACACCGTTTATAGGTAGTACTATTTTAAGACTTCAGAATGTTAATCGGCGACCTCCTATTTATAGTTTTTTGGTTCCAAAATTTTTACCACTACCTGTCGAGAACTAAATGATGGATTTAAGGTCTCGACACTTTCTCAGCAATTCCCAATCTTTCCCCAAATACCATGTCTTACCCATCCATAGGTATTCTCAATCCCACATCTATAAGCCTAGTGAAAACTGTTTAGGAATTTCAACTAATAGATTGCAATAAGATAGTCTGATGGGACCTTACTGAAATTGCAACAAAGTAAAGATCCGCTACAATTGACTCAACACAGAAAAAAAATTAGACCGCAGACATGAAGTGCGTAAAAAAAAAGACGCTCGCAATGTGTAAAACTGTATTTCTGTATTAGAAAACAATCCCCGAAACATGGAAACTGTGGATAAACTGTGCATTAAGTATCATTTAGCTAATACTATCATTTAAAAAATATTCTTCTTCTGAATAAATGTTCTCTTCTTACATTCGATGAATAAAACCCTTTCTTCCATAGTTCAAACAGAAACTCTAGTTTTAAAACTGGTGGCTTTAACCGTCTGGAAAAATAAATAATCCATTTCTAAAATTAAATTAAACGAAAATTCTTCTAGGCCACAACACATCTCATAAATATGGAAAACTAATGTTTGTCCAACTATTGTTAAAACTTTCCAATAAATTTTTTTGGGAATGGGAAGGAAAGAAGGGTTATTATTTGAGAACAGAAAATGAACGTCCCTAGCGCAGATGTTCAATAGAAGTGTTTTTCAACTCAATTTCAATTTCACCGTAGTGTGGCCCATCAGACGGTTTTTGGCTTAAGTAAATTGCGCCACGCTGATGCAAACCTACGATTACAATGTACATAATAACAACCAGAAACAGTTGTTGATTACACGCAACTTTAGTCGACTTACCCAAAATCTTTCCAAACATTTTTGCAGCTTCGACTCTGCTGCGCTGAGCAGGTGGACAAAGTTCTTTAAATGTCAAACGAGACGTCGCGTCAGCCTGAAAAATTAATATCACAGAAATTAAATAGTTTCATCGTTTATAGCAAAGCAATAACATTACCAGTGAGACCATCATGTCCATCAATTCTTGTTCATCTGGAACTTGAACGGGAGGACGATCTCTTTCGCTACACGGAGATGGAATACCATCAACCAATGAAGATTCTGGGACTAAACCACAAGCGATTGATTGCACATAATACAAATCTATTCGAAAAAAGAAGTGCTAATTTTCTAAAATAACTAACTTGGCTCGTAACGAGGTGTTATAGGAGCGCGAGAAGCATTTGCTCGGTGTCGTTCCAGAGGAGGTTGTACTGCAGCGATCGGCTCTATGGTAGCAGGGGCTCTACTGGTCCGAGATCTAAGAAAAAATGTTTTAGTTAAGTTATACCCGGCAAAACTCAAAATATTGCCTCACGTTCCATCCAAGGCTGCACTCCTCGTCTTGCGACTACTTTGAACTGACGCCTCGAAAGTGGCCTCTTGCACAGTCTCCAAAATTAGATTTCTTTCTGGCAAATGAATAGGTGATCCACGAGATCTTTCATGATTTGAGACGTCCATTCTACAGCATTGGAATACATATATATATGAATTTTATTTGAAATAAGAAACTAGGCCTGATGGCCAAAAAGAAACGACCTGCTGGTACTTATTGCAGTGATAGAGCCTGCAAACGAGTTTTCGGTGGAATGCCCACGACGAAGAATTTCATTTTCATCAATCTGAACAGGTGGAATCATTTCCGCAGTGCTGATGGCCATTTCAGAAAGAGTGGCGTATGCAGATTCTTCCATTGCACCCATTGGATGAAGATCAATCGATTGTATGTTCCGCTGACCGGAAAAGTGATCAGGGGAAACGACATTTGGAAATTCCCCAATCGGGACGGCTGAATCATGAACCAGTTGCGCTTCAGCTCTGTTTCCTTGGGGAGGCATCTAATTAAACGTAAAGAGGGTGAAATTTAATTAAATATATTATTTATTTTTAAAAATCATCAACAAAACAAGTGGATTGAGAGAGAGAGAACAAATACCTCCTGCGTTGGCTCCACCTCCGGCGCAGCTTCAAATTCGTCCACATCAATGGGTTTAATCTGCATATTTCTCTTAACCAATGTAGCCAAGGGGCTCCGCAGAGCAACAGAAGGACGTAGAAGTAGTTCATTTGCGACGCCCTTCCGGACCCAAGGAGAGATCAAGTCGTCGTTGAGGCGACGTACGATATCTGAATAATCATCTCTTTGATCTCTCAATTGACTCATTGGAAGAGCGATATCTTTGTCAATTATTAAACGACGACGACGGCGGCGACCCCCTCCACGCCTTTGAGCAGGTTCCTCCAGTGGTTCCAATTCCATTGTAATCTAGATAAAGAAATTATGCCAATTGATTTACATATTTGCTACATAATACAAGCACAATTTAATATTTACCTGAGTGGGTTGTTCTGCCGAGATTGAAGTTTCATTTCGTCCTCTGTTATAGCAAGAGAATACAACAATGGTAACATTAGCAGTTTAAACCAATCAAATTACATAAAACTCATTAGAAGTGTACCCGGCGCCTTCATCCGTTCGGCTTTGCTTCCTGGGGGTGCCCTCAGACAAGGGTTCGTCACCACTTGGGTGCAATCGCTTAAGATCTCCATTTTCTACAGGTAAGTCTCCTAAAATCACATTTGTCAAAACTATGAAATTTATGCTGCTATAAAACACCATAACTAAACTTATCAGTGCTACTCATAACATAAGTCTAGTGAAACTTGCCAGCCACCTACCTACTGATTCTTCTTCCATTGGTTCTATGCCAGTTGCAAATGGATTTTGCCAGTATGGAATTCCTACTGTGTCACCAAAACCTTCCTCCACCTACCAAAGATAAACTTGCATTCTTAAGACATCATAAGATTCTATAAATATATTTCTTAATTCCATTACCAGCTCCTGCATCTCAATGTTTTGTACTTCAACTTCTTTTAAAGTGATGTCACTTTCTAAAACAAAATGACCATTAGGGTCATTACGAACATCATTAAATGCAGCTTCAAGTTCTTCTGTGAAATCACTTGCAATCCTTTGAGGAGTTGTAAGTTCTGGGCCAATTTCAGTGATGGTTGCTATATTGACAAAAGGAGTTGTAGAAGCTTTTCTCCTGACACATTTTAACCATAAATGTACAAAAACATATTTACCATTTTGTTGCTCTTGAACAACTCGAACAACTCCTAGTGTATGAAGCACATCGTCCAGTTGTCCAAACTCCACTTCAGCCAAAGTCATGTTATTATTCAAAACATGTTGAGATGAGTTGAGACTGAAAACCAAATAATGCAATTCATATTACATGATCATAATATAATGGAAAACTTTGACTAGGTGAAAACTTACTCAATATTAACATCACAGCCAAGATTCACTTCTGGTTTTCGTTGAAATTTAAGTTTAAAATGTGCTGAAAAATATAATGCCATTGGTAGTTCAAATACTTTACAGGTAATCAATTTGTAACCTACCAACATAGTGTTTAACTTGGCGATGATGAACGACGATGGCTCCGTGACAGAGCATGGCCGAAAGGTAGAGCGAGAAACGTGGACTTTTATCTTGAAGCAGTGTTCTTTCTGGATGAACGATAATGTAGCGCCTGATGTCTTTGCTTCAATAGCCCACGAAAACAATTTAGTTGCAGCAATTAGAAAAGCATTAAATAATGTGTACCAAATTTTGCCAACATCCACTTTCAGAATGAGTCGTAAATCGTTCTTGGACCCTTTTCCAGTAAGCTTAAGTTTCTGATTAGCTGCCAACCAAATCACTCCAAATTTTCCGCCACGGCGATTGAGAATATCGATATCGTAAAACATTTCAGTTTTATTGAACGAATCCCTAAAATATGAAATATGAAAAATGTCGGGCTCAGAACGGAGAGCTGAAGGTCGGGTCCTTCGAACCGTCGAACGTCTTCCTCCAACGTGGCGAGTTTGAATACTGACCGTTGTGAAATTGTGTTTGAGCCGTTGGGGTCAGCATGGAGAAATAGTCGGAAATGCGGGGTTGCAATTTATGTTCGGACTTGGTGGCGGTGTCGCGGTGACGAGTAAAGTAATTTGTAATTTTGTAAAATTGTAATAGATCAAAATGTTCATAGTTTGGTCGTTATAAGGAACATTTGTCTTTGGGTGTATTTGGTGTTTAACATATACTTATTTGAATTAACGTTACATGCAACCAGGATTCAGGGGGTACTTTGGTAGAAGGGTCTCAGTCGGTCTCGGTATCAGTTTTTTCCCTTCTTCATTCTGTTTTTCCTTACTTTTTCTCTCTTTTCCTTTTAACAAAGTTGTGATATTATAGATGAAATGTGAATAGAAACTAGGGCCGAATATGTAAAAGTAAATACATTTCAAACAGAGATGAAGGGTGGGCCCTTCTTCTCTGATTTCAAATAGTTCGGGGGATGAGAACAAAGGAAACGGTTGGAAGATTCTACCTGTTTCCCATTTCTACGCAAACATTTGTGATGCATTTTATAAGAAATTATTTTATTTGTTTCTTAATTTTTTTTTAATATACAAAAAAGTATATTGTGTGCAGACATAAAGAAAACTTTCATTTTTTGAAAAAACATCCAAGAGGTAACAATTCTACTCCCTAGGTGGAGTGCAATGCAAGGCCAAACCAAACCAAACTTCAAAAAGCAGACAGCAGTTTAACTGTTTAAGGTTTCAATTTGTTTTCTGCTTGAAAGTTTAAGTTAATAATTGCCTGGCAATTTTTTACAAGCAAACATGGACAAGGACTTGCAAAAATGTGTTGATGAATTGTAAGTCAAGTATTCAATATCTCGAAATGATCATAAATTTTACACGTAAGTCATCATTGGTTTCCAGAATGAGTTCTGCAGGCGTAGTGGGCGTTTTATGTGCTGATAAACAAGGGATGTGTTTGACATGTAAGTTAACACATATCTATGAAATACAAATGATTTTCTATTAATTAAAATTTCATTTTGTAGCACAAGGTGTTGCCAATCCCCATTATTCTGGATCTTTAACATCACTCACCCAACTAGCAGCAACGTTGGAGCCTGGAAAAGGAGACCCTGTAATTTTGTTTGAGAGTTCTGAAAGGTAATGTTTGCTCTATAAAATTTACATATATTTATATTTATATCATTTCATGTTTACTTTCTTTTTACAGTCAATGCCTGATTCATCAAAATGTGGGTGTGACACTTGCTGTTTACAAGTCTAAAGCCTAATTACTGACATTTTAAACAGTTTATTTACTCCACTTCTGTTAATACACATATATGGTTTTCATATTCTCATTTGTCTTTCTAGAGAGTCTAATTTAAGTACTAGAATAATTTTTGTGTGATGCTCGAATCTGACTACAATGTGTGTATTCAAACATGGTGTACACTATTATCAAGAGAACATATTTCTCTTGTTTTTCAAGGTAATAAAAGGAATACTTCTTTACTATCCACCATGTTAGGTCTCAAGGCCACTTTGTTGGTTCCAGGACTGAACACTAGTATGGATGTTAGATTGGTTGAAAAGTGAAATGTCTTTTGCTGGGGGCTTTCAACCTCGTTTGGCACAACCGATCGTCTCTGTTATGTCGTACTCTAACTTGACTTATTTTATGGATCTGACCTTAGTCTGCAAAAAAAAGAAATAATAATAATAAAAAATTGCTGAGCACTCGTTTGAAGGTTCCCAGGTGCCTATTGTATATTATTTTGAGGCAAAGGGTAAACAGTACACTAGCTTCGTCGTTCTCTTAAGAGAGGACAGCAGTATCCATTGTTGACGTATGCGCTAGTGTCTGCGACCAATCGCGGACGCAATTTGTCCGATTATGTTTCGGTGTCACCCATCGGCATGATCCCCAATTGATTAGCTTCAGCATGCGGGTAGGTGGACCATCTGTAACACTAGTGTATTCCATCTCAAGCAACTACACGAATTGACCCAATCAACCAGCGGCCTGCAACGAATCCACGAATCGAGCCAGCCAATATGCCCACGCAAGAAATTGGTCCTCTTATTTGCGAAGCATTTCAATATTTTTGAAGTGCCAAGAGTTGCGAAGGTAATTGTGTTCCATTGACTAGAGGCTGACGCTTGTTTGCGGCATTCCGAAGAGCCGGATGTTTCTCCAATTGATGGTCTTAATTCAGTGGAAAGGGGGAAGACTGTCACGGACTCACGGTCTGGTAGCCCGTAGCCCTATACGTAAGCGCCGGAAATGATAAGGTCGGCGAAATGAGAGGACAAACACGCCGGCTGCCTCTAATATCGTCTAGACCCTGAGTATTGTTTCACAAGAGATGCTCTATTGATTCCGCCCTGTGGAACCGTGTTTGAGTGATTGTCTTTCTCGAGAAAGCATGGTCCTTCGGTTGATGACAAGTTTCAAGCATAATTCACCCTTTTTTCTCTCGCTCTTTTAAGGTCCGTTTTGTGTAATGAACTTTGTATCAAAGAAGCACCTTGTATTTTGGGGGACATCCGATTCCGTTTTCGGGTTCGATAACGAAATCCTCTTTCCACTTGTCAAAATTCTAGTCTGAATCGAATTTAAACTAGTAGGGGAATTACGGTTTGAGAGCGCGCGTTTTCGCATTTATGCACATCGTGAATTTAAACAGCGCATTGATGGTTGAAAGTTTAAGAACAACTGCTTCCGTCACTCAAGTATAGATACATCTTCGTCGCTACCCTCCTCCAATTTCTAAAGTTCAACTGGCTTTACGTAAGTATCTTAGTCTAACGACGTAAACGTAGTTGCCTAAAGACAAAACTTGGATATAGAAGGCTAGTATAGCGTGAGCTGTGAGCAAGTCCGCCAGTATCAATGTCTTGTCATCTCTCGGGCGATACGGTATGGTAGTCCGGCTCTAGATATATGGTTCTGGCCGAAAACTCAACTGAAGAAGAGCACGCAACCCTCAGTGGTTAACGTATTCTACGTGTATCAATACGATCCACGTTGCAAAAGGTTCGCGCTTGCGCCTCCTGCATCAGTCGGCTAACCGCTCTATCGTCCGAGCCGTGAGCATTGTATCGCGTTCCACATTCGCTCCGGCCCAGTAGGTTGAAGAAGACGAGGTAGCGCCCTTCAACCTGTTAGTGCCGTCTGTAACGTCTGAGATCCCGCTGTCAAGAATGTTTGCGCTCCTTGTAACGCAGAACGCCGCTGCGGTTGCTGGATACTACCTATTTACTCTCGAGTGTTTCTGTGCGTGTTTCCCTCCAAAAGGATTAGAGTAGATTGCTGTATTTATTTTTCTGTTCCGGTAGAAAAAGAGAGTCACTTGTTTAGCTGACTATTAAACACTCGACGCACCGCACCATGGCCTGTGTCAACATTTCTGGCCGGCTGTATCCGCCCGAACTGTTTTGGAATACGACCGACGCTGACGATTCGACCGAACTCTTTTCCAATTTATCGATGCTGGACGTGTTCAGCGGCGCCAGCACCGCCAGTGGTAGTGGCTTATGGAATTCGGGATTCAACGTCTCGTTGGCGCCGCGGCCGAATTTCAAAAACGAAATACCCGGCATAGTCTGCATGTCAAATCCTGAACAGATGCTGGAACGTTGGGAAATCAAAAAGAACCTGGCGATGCTCATCAGTTATTCCGTCATCTTTGTCATTGGCGTTCTGGGCAACGTCACCGCCATGATGGTACGCAATATCAGAGTATCTTTCTAAGTTATACTATCGATAAAAGCTGCGCTTGTCTCTCTAAAAAAAGCAAGCGCCGATGTCCGTCATTGAGGATCCACTTTTTGTGGAATAGAACTTGAGGAATAATAGTATAATGAAATGCATTCATCCGTTTCTCTGCAGGGCATGATCGGCGACCGTAAATCGCGCAACGCCACAACTCTTTTCCTAGTGTCGCTTTCAGCCGCTGACCTCCTCCTGGTGCTGGTCTGCGCCCCGGTATGGAACCAAGACTTACGCTTATAGAGAGGCTATAATGCCATGTGTTCCACCTTTCTCTCTTTTGTGTGTGTATACTGTTTCGTCGATATAACGATGTCTGTCTTTTGATTACCTTTCGGGCTCTTGACGATACAGCTGGAGGCGTTGCAGTACTTCGTCATCCAGTGGGACGAGGCGGGTACCATCTGCAAAACGGCCAAGTATGCCGAAGTTCTTTCAGCCGTCGCCTCTGTCCTCAATCTTACGGCCGTGTCTCTAGAAAGGCAAGTCGTCGTCTTATTTGCATTTCTGTGGAAACCAGACTTATTGCGATTGCTAATGTCATCCGCATGCTCCGCCGTACCAATGCAACTAAACCAATTCAGGCTATATTTATCCCAGCTACGTCACATGCCAAATTAAAGCAATCCATCAAAGATCCCAAAAAAACTTGTCGACAACGACTGTCTCTGTGGCCATTATCGTCAAATCTAGATCTTTGGTACTAAAATAAATAAAAAACTCTCTCCTTTTTCTTTAATCCTTTAATTGCAAGAAAGTGTTGTGCACTACGCAAAATGCTGCGATTGGGCTGCGATTGCAGATGGAGAAGAATAAGCCTTTGAGTGTTCTTTTGAACGGAAGCAATCATTAAGCGTCGTCACAGTTGTGGCAGTTATCATTCATTCTTATCATCGATTCGCTGCCGCTGGTTGTGCGTGGGCTATTGTCGCTCGAATCTTCTCTCTTTATTTCTTTTTGCTTCCTTATCTTCTCTTTCTTCGCCCGCACTTTTGCCTGATTGCGAAACGGCGACGACGACGTGAATTCGCGTTCCTTTCCCTTCCCGCGTTCGAGTGTAAGCCTCTTGGCTGCCAATATCACGACACCATCCCCCCCCCTAATAACCGTCCTAAGCTACTACTTGACGACTTCATAACGAACGATATGGCAGCTTGACGGCTGCCATTAAGTTGACTGTCTGAGTCTATTGTCAATTTATCTCGTATGCAATTCTTCTTCATCTTTTCTTCGGGTTACGGGGGAATTAAGAATATCCTTTTACGAAGGAAATATATAATATATAGTGAGAAAAAACGTCACGTTTCGCAGCGCTTCATCAAGCGTGAAATGCCAAAGAGTCTACCATAGACGACCTCGGCCGCGACATTATTAGCAATGAAAAATAACTGTACATGTAAAAAGTAATAATAATAGAGACAATACTAGTGATATATAGTTACTTGGTCGTGCGGTACGTAGCCAACAAGTCCCCGTGGATGTTTTGCCCTGGACGCCGAAGACGTTGATGGAGATCAAAGAGCAAGTGAGTCGCAAAAGTTCGGTAGCGAGATGCGTGAAAGAAAGAGGCCGGTCGTAAAGAAGAGAGATGAATCTTGGGCGCCAACGAGTTAGGTCCTCCATAATGGACGCCATCAGCTGTCAGTAGGGCCTTCATCTCCGACGATCACCTTCATCTCGTTAAAAAAGATATCAGATATGACTCATCTAACATACCACTGAAAGAAAGAGCCCTGGGAGATGTTACATGCCGGCCGGGCGACTAGAGATGATCGGTCCCAATGTTAGTTCGAACCTACCCCTTGCAAAGGCGCGGACTGACGGCCTGGCTCCAGCTCGCTTTCTGGAATTACACGCAGGAATTTCATTAGTGTGAATGAGTCCCCGTAGAATGGCGAGCTATTAATCGGGTCTATAGAGGGAGTAAAGTCGCAGGAGAAAATGAGAAAAGATAGAAATTCAATATCCAGCTCGCTGATCTGTAGCCAGTGCGTAACAAACTTTTTCTAGTCCCTCTTTTCTCCGTTGATTTCATTTTTCTAGTTCCAAATCCTCTTACATGCATTGCCGTCTTATATACGTATACGGTATATATATAGCCGGCTCCATTCGACTCTCACGTGGACAGCCATTCTAGCCCGTGTGATACTGTACGTTGTTGTTGCGTCTCGGCTGACGATAAAACAGTTAACTGTTCAACCTTGTGGTTGATGCTGACATTTTCAAGCGAAATGGCGCCGCAAATCCAATAGCGTTCCCTTACCTAGCAACTTCGAAAAACTTTAACTTTGCACGCAGGCAGTACTTTTAAAAAACAAAACCAAACCAAAAGACAAGAATTAATGTTACCGCATGAACGTGAATTTGGGTTTGGAGGAAATACAGAACGACTTTGTTGTTCCGGAAAGTTCGTTTCTTCTGCAAAAGAGCAGAGAGGCGAGAGAAAGACGAATGGTAGGCTACCAGGCCGAGGACTCGCCGACCATATATATATGTATACACGGAAGCCAATGTATTTGGGGTGCGGCACGCGACGCTAACGGTGGCGATGATTAATGATCGAAGGGTCAGGCCCTTGAGATGCAACGCCGGTTGACTCTCGTTACCCTTGTACTAATTTCTTTTCCTTCTCTTTAATCCGGTTAAAGGGAGAAGAAGAAGAAGAAGAAGAAAAAAAAAAAAACTGCGTGTAGCGTCTGCTCAACCCTAAGCAACGTGTCCTTCATCAAAGAGAGGGCATGATTGATGGAATGCTCTCAGAGGCGTGATAATGAACGACTTGGTGTCGACGAGTTGAACAGGAAAAGAGTCGCAAAGTCAAATTGGAGAGTTTAAAGAAAAGTAGATCCGCCCTCCCCACGAAAAGAGTATTGAAATAGTCGTCGGGCGCGATACTTTGCATGTTGGCCGGGCGCAGCCGGGCAGAAGGGCAAATAAAACCGACGACGATCAAAAGCAGAAATAATGACCTTTCTCTATCGATTTTGAGGAGAGAAAAGAGTGAGTCACCTTGATGGTCTGGCCGTTATTCTCTCTTATTCGAAAGTTTTGATGTGCGTGTGTCACCGCGCAACCGAGTAACATTTTATGTGCATCGCAATTTCGCCCGCCAATGTTTTGTTGCGACGGGTAACTAGTAACCGAGACGATCAGCAACAACAGACGCCGCCAGCTTCACGTCATCTTTTTTTTTGTATAGTCTCGACTGCTGGGGGGAAAAAAATAGAAGGATGCAAGTTTGGCGGAACTGACGAAACCCCGTCGACGTGAGGAAGTGCAGCCGAACCGCATCACACAAGTAGTTTTGTTATCGTTCCCTTCCGTCAGAATAAGGGAATTTTCGGGCTCGGTGTATATGAGTCGGCAGCAGCATTTCTAGGTAGTCTCAAGTAACAAACAACAGAAATCGATCGGAGCGCAATCGAACTGGGAACTTGTAACAACCCATCTGTCGGGCAGGAACGTCCCATTATGGCGCCCTTTCATCTTTTCCTTGTTTCTTTTTTTTCGGGTTTTCGGGTCACGGTTTTTCGTTAAAAGCTGGTCAACAGAGCTGCTGCAACTGATTCTATCGCTTCTCACTACTCTACACTTTTCTCTGTCCTCTTTTGAATCGTCGTTCAAGAGCCCTAGTTGCCGTGCTCCGGGTCGATGAAGGAGACGCGATAGGGGAACAAACGCGGAGGAAACAACGGGTGTAGTGATTGCACCGATAACTTTTTGTTTTCTTTTTCTCTTTATTTTCTTTTATTTTTTTTTCTGATCGGACTTGACTTGGCGTCCCCAGTGACGGCTCTGTTCCAGCGGCGCCGCAAACTTTGCTATAGTTTCGACGCTGCTGTGTTTTATTTGCGTCGTTTTCTCCGAAAATTCGTACGGATGCGTCTACCTAGGAGCCCCAGGGCGGTTAAGAAAAATCAATCAAAAGAGGGGACTGTCTGTAGTTGCCCTCTTTGAAAATGACGTTAGCTTTACGGTCGATTTCACCATCGTTTAGTCATCGCCACTGATTCAGTAACAAGAATCCCTTTGAACTATTCCTGAAACGTACAGCAGTATCCGATGGTTAATTCGCGGTACTAGCGAGCGGGTCTCGTACGGTACGCGAGATCGTCAAGTTTACTACGAAGTGTACTACGTACGCGCCCAACTCTAGCTCGGTCGATAAAAATCTTTGAACTTCACTAGACTTTCCTTTTCCGAGGATCATAAATACATCAGCTTAGGTGAAAATGTTCCCGGCGCCGGGAATCGACTCCTTTTTCAAATGCCGTTAAGTTTAACTTGCGCGCTGATTAACTCCAATTCAACGAGTTACTTGGGCTCCAAGTCACTGGGTTACGTAAGTATTTAAAACTAGAAGAGCTACTCAGGAAATGGAAACTTGGAAAATCAAGTTGAATAGAAGAAGAAGAAGAAGAAGCGGAGAGTTTGGTAGCTCAGGGCGCCGTACCACGCGATAGGCGTATCACTACCCTCGTCGTATACGCGCGCTAGTCCCTGTCATAATAACTCTTCTTTTTTTCTTCAATGCATCAGCAACGAGAAGACGATGAAGGCGAGGCGGGAAAAAGTGGGCTGCTCCCAAAAGGCAGACGTCTCGCTCTCCTGGCATTTTTCTTTTATTCTTTCCCTCATATTTCTTCCATTGCGTTAAGCTTCTTGCCTACGCTGTCAGCTAGAGATGCGCACCCCCGATCAGAAGCAACCAAAGTAAAGAACGGAGCTTTAAAGCGATTCACCAAGTAACAAGTTTTGAGGATCGTCCGGTTTTCTTTTGGAAAAAGTGTCTTTCTTTCTTCCTTCTTCTTTTTTTAACCTTTTGTATTTGTTTGTATACTTAAAAAGAATCATCCTCACTGAGGACGATGCTCTTAGATCCGCGCTAGTAGCGTGTAAACAGAGTCGGACGGGGAGATCTACTTCTTTATTCGCTATAGTGCTCAGCTATACAGAGAGAGAGAGAGAGAGACAGCGAACTGTACCGATAAGTGTTTGTTGTGAACGCTATTTAACTTGCAGAGGAAACGAATCGAAAGCTGTTGGAGGAGTCGCTATTCATAGTTCAATACGAGTAGTGGCTGTTAAATGGCGACCGTTTGAATTTCAACTGAAAATTTTAACTCTTTGGTCCTGAATATGCAGGTTTATAGTGATCGTGTTCCCGATACGTTCACGGTCTGTTTGTACGATGAGCAATTGCCGCCGAGCCGTCCTCATCGTTTGGATCATCTCGCTTTTGCTGACGGCACCCGTTATCTTCACAAAGGTAAGTTTGGGGACATCCAAGTAGTACGCGCACTAGTGCATGTCCTTTCTTATTTCCAACTTTTCGTCTCATCTCGTCTCCTGGGCTTGAATAAATGACTGACCCGCCGACGGATGACGTATTGATTAAGCGCGAAAGAAAGAAAAAAAAAAAAAAAAAGGGAGAGAGAAACGACATCAGACGCCATGCAGAGAGCGAGATCCCTGTACACTCCTTGTGGATCTCATCTCGTCTCGTCCCCACTGTTCCGTTCAGTGTCCAAGGGACGGCTGTCATGCGCCTCTACTTTCCCTGATAACAACCGACAACCCTAACAGGTGAACGCCGTTCTAATAATAAATGATACGTCAACTACGCGAGGCGATGATGAGCGGGCGGACAGCGGACGGCTTCGATCCATACCTGATGATTAAGTTCCTTAAGTAATGCCATCGTCACAGCATGGTCGAATAGCTAAGTAATATGTAGCCCTGCGTGACATTGACACGTCGGCCGGAATTCTTTCGGGATAAAAATTTGCTGCTGCTTCCCCTTGCTCCTGCCGTTGCTTTACGGAGAAATCGGGGGATAGTGTATCCTTATTAAAGGCTAATGCGCGTTTCTTGTGAGCGAGTCTTTAATGATGAGGATGTTGATGAAGCTACTACGTATTTGTCTCTGCCTGTCTGTTTCTATTATAGGGAACCAACCCGTTGACGTTCACCGACGGCGAGCAGTCCATCACAATCAACTACTGCGTGGACAAAGAAGACGGACTCATTTTCGCCATCTATCAGGCCGTTATCCTCCTGTTGGCACCCGGCCTGGTTATGATTATCTGCTACACTTACGTCATCCGCGAATTGTGGCTCTCGACTCGCAATATGAGAGTTCTCACCAACACCACCACCCAGTAAGAATCGAATTTTCTTAATATGAGCCGATCCGTGTCTTACGTCGACGTCGTCATCATATTGTCTCCCATTTCGCTGTATCCATATTTGAAGACGTCTCTTACGTACTTCGCCCAAGTTTCCGGCCAATTGCAATTGGCCGAGTTTGAAGAGAATAATAGGGACTTCTATTAGACGTCCTACACTACACTATTACTGTGTTCCGTGCTGTACGTCCTCTCGTATCCATTATCCAGCACTTTGCGCCTAAAGTTGAAGCTTCAAGTTGCTACTGCTGGTATGAGGACGGGCATTGCCGTTTCATTGATGACGAAGAGTCTAATCAACAGAATGGAAAGTCTTCTACGTACGACTAAAGGAAACTGGAGCTCATTGTTTTCCATCGTCCTCCCCGGTTTGATGCCAGACGTAAAAACAATTGAATGGAATCGATTCAAGAAGAGTCCTTCGAGAATCGTGACTGGCTGACGCGGTTCGACAGTCAGTGAAATGAGAGAGTGCGCCAAAGCGTAAGCTTTCGCTTCTCTTTCAGTCTTTCTTCGCTGCCAGTCTCCTCCCTGGATGGCAGTAACAACCGAATCGAAGCTAGCTGTAAGAGCAAACGATCGCTGTTACAGAAACCTGGGCTCGGATAAGCTTACGCATTCGTTGATCATTCGACACGTCGCGATGAAAGACTCCGACAAAGCCTACAGAAAATCACACTCGTCTTCTAACAATGGCTTTCTTTGTATGTGTGTGTGTTTCTTTACAAAGAAAGTCGGAGATCTTTTATTAGCTGTCGGCAGATAATGCACGGGGAAAGGCCCCAGTCCATAAGAGGGGACAAAACGAATTGCAAATAAGTCGGTGAAGTAGGTAGATAATAATAGCTCGCTATTGTTATATTAGATGCACAAGGCATCCGGTTTCACCAAGTCTGACGTAGCCGAGTCCCTTCGTCACGAGGAAAATCCATTCCACCGCATACGACTGGCCCAAGAACCTGTTTTAGGTCCCTAAATAGTTAAGTACCTCAATTTATAACACATTTATCACGACGCGTTCACGTGGACGGTAACGTGATTATGCCGCGATCACGTCGATGTGCCCTCCCATAAGAAAAGTAATGGGCAAACTGTTGGTGGGGGGATCGTTAAAGACGATGGCAATATGAAACGTAATTCTTAAGGAACAAAACGGAACGGAAAATGAAGGCGGCCGGAAATAAGGAACTGGCTGCATTCATTATATTGAGTCTATTTCTTACATACGGAATGCATCCGCTGCGTATCCGGCCAAATAGTAATATCGGTTACTCAGCAGTTGACGACGATCCTGGCCTCGAACTTGTACCCGCGTGCTCTACAAGGAGGCCACGAGTACTAGCTAGTAGACAAAGTTATATGGCAGGCCTCGTCGTTCGATAATGGTGACGATGGCGACGGTCGAGTTCGTCTCTGGAGCGGCTGCCAATGCCCCGTCTATAACTTTGTGTTGCCCTTATACTACTCGTGGAGTCGTGGGTGTTATTGTCCGATTTTTCTTTAGCTTCTTCCCCCTCTACCTTTTTGCCGTCGTCTCTTCTCGTTACCGTGCACAAGTTGGAAGCAGAGGACGAAAGCTCGCTACAAGATTGACTGGATGCAATAGTAACGATACAATCCCATCACAGGGCATAAAAAAAGGAAGAGAGCAGCAGCGTTCTTTCGCCGCTCAAATGGAAAACCTAATTCAATTAGGTTAATAATTAATAAGTAGACTATTTATCTATACTTCCTCAACCCACTCGGTTTCTTAGGTCCCTTCGCTTCCTTCCTTTTTTTTCCTTCCTAGTAAAGAGTATTAAGAATTATGGCGGCGGATCTACTGGCAATGATGTTTCACGGCTGAAACGGTTCTGCTGCTGCTTACTGCTAGGACGACGCCATTGTCAATGCTAGTGTTTGCGTAACCACGTTAAACGTTATCCAAGCAATTGGAAGTGGGGGTCTGTGCGTGAGTGAGTGCCGTTGCAAACGACGTATTAACGTCGGTCTCGAATCGATTGAGACGGTCCAATCAAACAAACACCTTTTGAAAACTGGCAAAGCTAGTACTAGCGTGCGATGCGTGGGAATCTGGGCACGTGCGTTTTCGAAGATTGACACGTCTATACACAATGCCCCGGCGCGCACTCGGGCGGCGACGCCCACCCTCTCAATCAGGTGGAACAATCGAGACCAGAAATAACCGAGGTTGTACACGATCAAGTAGAGTAGACGTATATGCTCCACTCACGGCGATCTTAAGACTGCCCGTCAATGGGATGTATGGACATCGTCAATCTCCATTCATCTATATCACGTGTCGCCTAATAGGACAAAAGATTTGTTACTTTAGCTTTCTTTTTTGTTGTTGTTGTTGGGTCCCCGCTAGTAGATGTCATATAAAATTCACATTTTTGTGTGGGTATACACGTGTCAACTTGACGGCGAAGATTGTCAGAAGGCCGCTGGTCTAGAAAGGCAGAGCCTGCAGAAAGCAACGCTGAATTTCAAATTCCTTTTAGGCTCGGACATGCGAGTTTCCTTGGTAAATAACATTCCTTTGGCCTTTGCGTTGGAGCTTCTTTCCGCTTGATTTATCTTCAACCAATTTTTTCCCAGCGCTGTATATAGAAGGAATAACTCTGCCCGACGGAACACGCTAGTTAAAGTTGAGTATCGGGATTATAAGATAACCATATGTGAATTCTTACAGGCGATATATGCAGCGGCGGATCGGGAGGAAATCAATCATTCGAATGTAACATTAAGGTAGCTCAGATTGATAAAGCAGTCGCAAATAGATGGAAAATTTAGAGTCGTCGCAAGTGCTCAAGTTCCCTCTGTATGACGATGGATTTTACCGATCAATTCCCATTTCGCTAGGCGGATGAAGAATGATGAGAATGGTGCGCGCTTTCACCTGGTCTCCCGCCTTCGCCTCCGTAGAGTAAAAGGCACTGTACTTATGTCCTTATTATTAGAGCTTAATCAATCAGGTGAGCGTCTAGACTGTCTGGTACATTCGACCTATTCCTTGAGTTTATGTCTACGTCGCCGTCTTTCAACGGAAATGACAATCGCGCCCGTCGTACGTAGTACTACTCGTCTTTCGATTCGGTATTTCCAGGGCGACATTGTCTACGTCCTTTGTTTTTACGCGCGGATAGTAACGAAATTGTATTCTTGCTGCACGATGGCAATATACAGACAGTCTTGTCTTTTGTTTCCATGGGAAATTCCTCAGAGTCAAAAACCCAGGGTCACCAAACTTAGTTTTGAGTACGTCGGACGCCACTGTGTAACATGCGCAGTCAAACGAAAGACAATTGTAGTTCAGAGTAAAGACGAGCCAAGTTATGTTCAGACGAGTAGCTAGATGAAGCCCGGCTTTTGTAATCCGCAGAATATATTTGGTTTGCCCCTCCTGGCGCTGTCAGGGTGGATCAACTCAGCCGAAATAGTCCCCAATATATATTCGCCGATGACACGACTTTTTCTCAACCAGGACACACATCAAACGGGGGAGAGAGACAAGAGACCGAGAAACTTGACGGAGCAGCAGTTCTCTTTTGTTATCTAAAGTTTAGACTAGAGGAGAGACCGAGAGAGAGGAGGCTTGTTAACGAGCGCGATACCTCGTAAAGACGACTGGTTAACTGCAGTAGCTAGTGTTTTATATTGAAGCTATTTTTGAAATGGAGTCACCGGATCCTACTAACTTATAAAATGTTCCATTTTCCTTTGTGATTGAATTTTTGAGTCAAGTTGAAAACCTTTTGGGAGATGCCATCGAGTCGAGCATTAAGTAAAAGAGAGCTTTAACGGCTTAGTCGATCGTGTCTTCCATTCCAATCGACCGAAACGACATATGTAGCACACTAATGAAAAATGGGCCAGCTGACGCAATAAGTATATGCTAAGCCGGCAGGCCGCGCAACATAAAAATACGAAACATCACGTAACTTTGACGTGTGCCGCATGATGCTCTGCTATTCTCACAGCTACCCGACCATGCAAGGCGAAACCCCTTCATCATATTTCGATAATTCTCTTCCATTCACAAGTCCACGGGATGAATTTAGACCTATACTGCAGTTGGCTTTTCTGCTCAAAGTCTTATGAATGACGTCGATGGACCGCGACGTCATGTCATCCGGCAGAACTGAGGATTGCAACTCGATTAGTTCCGACAGTCGTGAATCATTTTCGACGTCTCTATTATCGTCCGTGGATACAGTAGGCATAGCCATCGCATCTTGCATGACGGTTGAGAGAAGCTTGAACGAAAACAGAATGGAGGAACTCGATGAACTGGAACGAAGATCAAACGATCGGCTCACACACAAAAAAAGAAGACGCCATAAGACTTCTAAAAGCGCTTTCCTTATCGTTGTTCGTACTCTCTAAACTTTAGTCCACACAGTTCAATGTAAATATATAGACGCACGCATTTATAATTTAGCGACGTCGTTCAACTTTAAGTTTCTTGGGGGGGATCGAAACAATTCATCATCCAGTGCTTTTCTAAAGGGACGACAAAGAAAAGAGGGAAATAATTTATGAATTGGCGTCTTTTTTTACGGATATAGTGTGCGGTAAAAGCAAGAGACGCAAAAGTGAGTGAAATATTGGAGAGGGAGATCAAACGAATCTCGCGGGGAAGAGGCGAAGACATTGTGGACAAGACAAGCGTCAATGAATTTTTTTCTTAAGCTTTGCCTTCCGCATAATTGGCTTCCAGCCCACAGTCAGCGCTCGATCAACAAAAAAGAAAGAAAAAACAATTTCAACGAAAATGAAATTCACCAGAAAATTGTAAAGAAAAAAGGGAAACGGATCGATCGGTCTGGAATTATTGATTTGTTTCCAGTAGCGATCGTGAATTTAACTGTATGCGAGCATTAATAGCCCAGATACAAGGTAGGACGGAAGTGATTCTTCAACATAAAGTTATGAAATAACTAGTAGATTCCAAATAAAAGCTGCTGTTGCTGCGTAGGAAAGCCAAAGAGCGACAAGATAATTTGGCTGGAAACAATACGTGTAGGCGGAGGGGCTTCATTCATTGTGTGCAAGAGAAAGAGGGAATGCAATTTGCGTCATAGCCATCACCGACGTCATCATCTTCCCTTCTCTATCGGCTTGATTCAATTTAGACTCGATGGCGGCGGGGAAAACAAGGGAAATGACAAGAAGGTAGACGAGACAGAGAACTCTCTCGTGAGAGAGCTCTGAGTGTAAAGTGGTGTTAACCACTGTGTGGCGGGACCCGAGAGAGAAAGAGAGAGAGAGAGAGACATCCAGACCCAGGCGCGGAGCACTCAGAAACCGGCAACCAACAGCAGCAACAATAGCGCTGAATGGAATGAGCATCCATCCCGACTTTTGCCAACGAATGTTTCTTGACTATCAAATTAGTTATCTTCGTTCCAGCTTCCCTAGCAAGAGTTCACGTACCCAGAAGCAATTTAAGAACCCATCGGACTCCAATTCGTATTGCGCATCAGCGCACCCCTATATACGGTGTCACTCTTCCAGCGGCGGATAGTCGAAGCCCGTCGCATTTCCATTCCAACACAGCCGACGGAATTGATTACCGTGTACCACTGCGACCATGTCCCTTATTTGAATAAAAGGCGAGCCGTGACAACGACGTGGGAACTGGCGCCAAAAATCGTAGCCACTGCGCTTCGACTTCGTCGAAAATGCCGAGCAAATTCAATCCGACCGGAAAGTGGGCTAGAATCAAACGAGTTCCTTCGCTTTTGCCAAACTAGCGAAAGTGGATCACAATAACGGGTTACGTGGAACTCGAAATTAGATAGAGAAGGTAACTATGTGTTGAAGAGCGTTGGGAGAGACAAAAAAACAACAACTTTTTTGTGTGTGGAGCCGAGTGCGTGGTAGGACGCACGCAGTTCCATCTCATCGCCGCGCTCGGCAAGGTGGAATGAACGAATCACTGGAATTGTCCTCCAATAATTTGGATGACTGTTGCCGTCTGATCGGTCGTTGCCGAGTGGCGCTCGTTCTAGCGCGAATGTTGGACCGGAGAGTAACTGGTCGTTGAGCGTCTGAATGTTCACGCTTGATGGGGCTCGGTCGCACCTTGATTGAATTTGTCTATGGTTTATGTTTCATCATTTCAGTCACGAAGTAGCGCCGCACCAGGAGAGACGGTGGCGCAGCGGAAGCAGCCGATGGCTCTACCATCAACAATCGAGCGCTCTGGGAGCGGCCGCTTCGTCGCCACCGAGAGCGGTCGCCACGACGGCTGTCGGTACCGTCCTCGTCGTCGGAGCGACTGGATCGACTCCTACGACTGCAGCAGTTCGCGGGCACGAGGCTTGTCTCCTGCCTTGTCACGGACCGTGCGCTGCTAGTAACCAGGCTTCGTCATGCAAAGGCTTCGGTCCGGTAAACGGCCAGCAGCACCGCCACTCGCCCACGCCATCATCTCCGGCCAGCAGTTCGCAGCATCGGGAAGCTCATTTGATGCTCGCTCGGAAACCTCTACGGGTATGAAAATGAGAGAGGGAGAGAGAGAGATAAAAGTGTTATCGTTTCCCTTTTCTCCGATAGAGCTTCAACTTGCGGCTCGTTAGCATTTTTGCATATAATCTGAGCTCTTCTTTGATCCTCTCGTAAAACATTCCGTTATGAAACGGGGAAATTTTACCGCTATTGTTGTCTGTGATGATAGGAGACGTTGATGAGGACTCGCCCGGCTATCAGGAAGACCGGAGCTCATCAGGCGAGAGCTGAAGATGCGCGCAACGCCAGGAAACAGGTGACGTCACGGCCTCTCCGTTTTTCTCCGTAGTTTTCATCGTTTCTGTTTGCTTTTGGGAGAGGAGAGTCCTTGGAAGTTTTTGTTGTATCGCTTGGTCGTCGTGGCCACTTTATATCAGAGTCGGTTGTCAGATTGGGACTCGACGACCGTGCAACTTAGTGTCTCTGCGCTCTTTTGATCCGGGGCAACTGCCTGTGTACTTATGGGGAACGCTGCCGAAAATCCCATTTGAAAGGGACTAAGAAACAGATGACTGGAGGGACTCGATTAGCAAAAGAAAGATATAGGCCGCTGCTGCCTCAGTCTCTGGGCGTTTACGGTCGGCCGGACGCAAGGCAGTGATATATAAGGTCCAGCGTAAACCGATCCGCGGCCTATTGCCAACTAGTACGGAAGCAAATGAACAAAACGAGCTAGACAAATAACGAGAAAAAATATCGTAGGCTTACCGCCTCTTAGACGCAAGGAATGGAATTTGTGGGCTACGTCAGAACAACTTTCCTTTGTTCCTTCCCAAGTTTTTTCTTCTTCTTCTTCTTCTTCTTCCACCCACCGACGACTTGATGAGCCAGTCAACCAAACTGATAAGTTTCTGGTCTTTCGGTTGCGCGGCATAACGAGCCGCGCTGTAAGCGTAGAGAAACAAGCAACATGCGTAATGAAGGCAGATATGGAAATGTCAAGAAAACTGAAACTTTATTGTGTGGGTGTTATCTTATTCCCGGGCATGCAAAGGTCGGGTTTCCCGCAGGGCAGCTAGGCTATAGATTTTTTTATTATTATTCGTAGCCACTGCCGGTCGTAGAAACTGACTGTTGACGTCGGTACAGAAATTCTTTTTTTCTTTTGTTTTGTTTTTTTTTCGTCCCCCGCTTCTTGTTTCAGTAAACGTCAACCAACAATATGGGGATGTTAAAAGTTGCGCGTGGGTGATCGGGAAGAAACGTTAAAGAAGAAGAAAGAAATAGATAGAAAAAGGTGAGCCTATTCACATGCGATCAAAATGATGGGGCGCTGAGAGAAGAAAAAAAGCGATCGACATTCAACCAGAATGATATGCCGCAAGGTTTCATAAAGATACTATCGATAAAAGGAAACGGAAGCGCTTCCAGACAGTTGAACAGCATCCGCCGCAGATAGTGGGGTTTCCCCTTACACGGCGAGCGAATGAAAAGGTCTTTTATATTAGAGACGCTACACAGAAATAAAGAAATCGCTGAGGCGTTCAATTTCTATCATTTAAACGGCCTCAAGCATACTTGTACTGTTGTTGAAACTTTTACGATGAGGGGCTTTGGTTTCCTAGCCGAGCCAATTTTACTTTAAAAACCGCAAAAAGAAACAAACTAGATACACTCGAAGAAATTCGGTTTCGTCTGCTTCGACAGTTGATTGAAAATCTAGCCATTAGCAAACAATCTTTTATGCAATCATCTCAAGCTTTTCTTTCCTTCATTTTGTTTCAATATCTTTATCTTTTTTTCCAAATTACTACCCGCGGCTTTGAAGTACAATGTCGTCTATAAGGGTCTATCTTTCACGGTCCTTATTAGTAGGCTTCTCATATATATTTTTTCCGCCCTCTTGCTTTTCTTAAAGCGTTCTAGCGAGCTAAGAGAGAAATCTAGCCAAGAGATTGGAGGTTTCTAAATGATTCTCGTGTACATCTTAGTGGCTCTTAGAAAGCTCCCAGCCCACACAAGTCTTATATTTTTCGAGGATAAAGTCAAAGGGTACTTTTATAGCGCTTTTGAAGAGCAACAAACAAAAGATTGGTTTCCTTTTTTCATATAAAGCCTAGCTAGAACGGTAGATTGCAAGATCCCTTTGTTGAATTTTTAAATTTTTTTTTTCATTTGTGTAATGTACAAGTGGGTTGTGGTTTCTTAATGGTAGCACGCGATACAATTTCGGAGGAGAAATATTAATGTTAAAAAATGGCACAATGTCGAGTGTAGGTTATCAAGATGCTCATCTTGGTGATCGTCCTTTTCCTCTTCTGCTGGGGATCGCGCCTCTGCATGGAGATATCCATCAAGGTGGGACTGGAGTCGTTCTCACAGGGGATCTACATCTTGCGCATCGCCATTAATTTGCTGCCATACGTCCATTCGTGTTTGAATCCGTTCATCTACTCGCTCATGTCGAAGAACTTCAGACGGTCCATGTGGCGCCGGCTACACTGTTGCTGTTGTTTCTGCACGAGCAACTACTGTTGCGTTCGACGGCGATGCTTCTGCAATTCCGCTTCTAATTCGTCAACGGCAGCTACAGGTGCCGGAACCGACCCGTCCGGCGACCACCGACGGCAATGTCGCCATTGCAGCCAATTCAGCAGTCATTACAACTTGAACGAAATGTCAGTTGGGACGGGCACATCGGTGAACGGGCCGGAAGCGCGGGCCGAAGGCTACAGAACGGAGCAGTTGACCAACGGATCGACGTCGAGAATGCGCGGTCTGACAACGCGATTGACCATCGCTACCGGCGCTCTGGGTGGTACCAGTCCGCTCCTAATGCGCACCCGCAACACCACCAACCGGTCCGTCTATTCCACATCAGTCATCCCCGAATGCACCGACCATTCAGAAGTGGATTGTTGTCTCTAATCGCCAGCTCTTGGACTTGTCGCCGCTGCCGTCGTCTTCCGTTATGTAAGCAGAGCAAACGAATCGAATCACGACAGATTCGCCTTCGACGATCCCCTAAAAATGTCGTTGGATACGGTACAATGTTTGTTTCATCCGTTTCCGCGAATGAAACCGAATATATGCCTCACGTTGTGTTGAAACGAGCTTCGTGTCATTTCCAACACGAGACACGTTTTCCACATCCGTCTGGCGGTCTCTTTTCTAATGCCTATCTCCGCCCGATGTATAACAAGCCCATATAGCTATATCGAGGTTATGTGTGTGTTGTGTGAAAAAGTATATCAACATCTATATAACGTTACATGTGTGCTTATTCCTAAACTTGTGCGACATCGAGGATCCGCTTGAAATAGAGCGTAATATAACACAAGTCAAATTCGGCTCAAAGAATTTGGTTTTTAATGACGCGAGCTAACCGTTTGATTTTTCTCCGTTTGTATCGTTTAGAACGACAACAAGATTTCTCAAAAAAATCGGTTGTTTGTTATTATTTTGCAAACAAAAAAAAAAGAGGGAAATAATCAATGGGCTAAGCGGAACGAACCTTAACGCCACTGCATGTTACCTTACTGCATGTTACATATACTGCGCGTGTCGTCACGGAAACGAAAAGACGCTGGCGTCGTCACAAGAAAAGTTCCATTAAGGAAACCGCCTCCTACACCGACCCAATCATGGTTTTGTTGATTAACATTTGTCGCTCGGTCGAGATTGAACTGAACGAAACGTCGACTACTCTCATTTCCTATTTATTTGAGGCTTGGAAACACGAACACAACACATCGATCGACTCCGTACCCAGCAGCACCCTGGACGAACCGGCGAATTAGTAACGTTTTTTTCGCAAACGCTTTCCTGCTAGTCCTATGTATTGTTAATTTTCATTCTTGGCGACGGTTTTCAATCAGTCGAGCATCAAACAAACAAGAACAATAACAACAAAAAAGGGAAGTTTGCTACGTCTTCAATCAATTGCTGATTGATCTTCATCGACGCATTTGATAAAGGCCGAGTCATTAGTAAGACAATCGATTGTCGCCAAACCACGTTAGCTGACCTGCCATTTGAACTGACCTGCTGTTTTCTTTGCCAAAAGGAAGAAATCGATTCAAGTTTCCACGGAGAGAGAGTTATATTGGCAAGGCCGTTGCTACCGCCAAGTTCCAACTCCAACAAAGTTAGACCGGGGGGTGGAAACGAATGACACGTCACGTGATATGGATCTTTTCCGGAGATAGTAGCCGCCGGAGCATGTCTGTTTCAGCCACTACAGTGGTGCCGCTCAAGGCCAGTGCGTGTCGAAAATGCCAATGTGGCGAGAGGACGAAACAAAAGGAAAGAAAGAATTGAAATGAACACTCGAAGCAAAGTGAGAATCTCGTCTTACGGCCCACTTGAGCCTCCCTACTACTCTAATTCGGGGGATTGTTTGTATGGCGTAAGGTACAAATAAAGAAGAGCTTGAGAACCACGCGAACAATACGATTCATCAGTCATCGCTAACTTTACCGATTTGTTTGACTGCGTATAACGACTTAACTCGAATCGATTCAACACTGGAAAAAAAATTTGTCAATTCAAAAGGAACTGAAATTGTGGGTTGGGATTTTCAGTTTAAACATTTCTAATCAATCAAGCTCTTGAGTCGAATAGTGTTTTAGGGGCTTCACAGGCTTGTCTCCTAGGTATCCATGGGTCATATAGCCTATACACGCCACCCGATGTTCCAGGTTCCCATCACGACCTAACAGGGTTCGCCGATCAATATGACGATGTGCCAGTGATCGGGAGCAAAAAAAATTTAACACAAGTAAACGAGAAGAGAGAGACAAGAAATTGCAAAAAAAACAGAGGATCGTTTCGCTAGAATTCAAATTTGTGTCACAAAAAGCGGATGAAAAATGTTGCTGATCCACGAGCCTGCTGCTGGAAGGATCTTGTATCGAGAGGACTGCTAATCTGGCCTGCTGGATAGTCAGCAAGACGACAAGGTTTTGACGTAGTATAATACAGGCACAGTGCTATCTAATTTTTCTAAATTAAAAAAATAAAAATCTATAGTTAGCGAAAGATATCGTAGATGTAGTAGTCTAGATCGTACAGAACTATGATAAATGTGGTATTCCAAGCTGCAATTTTTTTCTAATATTCACAAAGCCATCTACATAATACCCTACTTTGGGCAACTTACATCCATAAATAATCAACGTATTATTGCAGCGATGTCCAAACAACTCGTGTTGTAGACGCGTGCTGGTTAAGACAGAGTCATTCTTGAAACTTCGGGGAAACGCCCTATGCTTCATGCTTGCTAAATTACAAATGTTAAATTATACATCTCTTTTATCTCGTCACAATAAGTCAACTACCCGCAACTTCTGAAATCCTATCGAGGACGGAGTGATAAGAAGGTATTAAATATTTTATTTGTATCAATTTATAGCATTTAAATACAAATGTAGAGATTGAGAGAATCGGCTTCACGTAAGTCAACTTTGATGCAGCAGCCATCACGTCGCGTCGTCATTTCCTCAGGGAAAGATCAATGTCTTAGAAGTGGGAAAAGTATTGCGCGCTCTCAATCGCTAAGGGTGTGACCATGTCGTCACTTGTGATAGCAGAATCGACTACGACGAGATTGCGCGAGATTGCTTTTGAAATATGCTGATGGATTCGACAGTTTTAATTTAGTCATGAATGAATACCTTGACACAAAAGTAGAAGTACTTAATCAGGTTGAGGAGATCGGGAGTTTCGGATGAATGCACAATGTGATTATCCACAAAGTTTACTAATATCATTAAGAAGTACTAACACGCCTTGCACGGGTTCAATTCTGGAGTGGAAAAGTTACTATAGTTTTATCTGCGAATGCGCGGGTTTCTCTACTTGGCGAGGCGAGATCAAGTCCTCCCGGCCGATACTTAGCATCAAATAAGTAAGAATATTATTCCTATTTAAAGCAGAGTGCTATTCAAAGCTTTAAAACTTAATTTTTATTGCACACAAGTTAAGTGCGTAGTAATTTTAGATCTACTGTACAATGAATAATGAATCTAATGTACAATAACAAATGAACTCAGCTTCTATAAAACGAACTCCTGTGAAGAACCCGGCTTAGTCCCCCCCCCCCTTCAAATTAAGAAGTTAAAAGGAACATACTATAGCATTTGTCGGGCCTACTGTTCTCAATCGAACTTATTCGTCTCATTCAGAGGAATTATTACCGAGTCGTCTTCAGCACTCGAGTTACCTGAATTATGAAAGACATGGAGTTGACTCTGGGGAATAAAGGACTTTTTGCTGTTTTTTATTCATTTAGAATATTTGTAATGCCCCTAAATTCAAATTATTAGTCTTACCACGCAAAAAGAGATAGTTTTTGTATTTATATGTAGACCTGTAATGCATATAATTTTACCGTACATCAAGGGAACGTTATTTGTCATTCAATACCCTCGATTCATTATTTGATATGTGTAATTAATTACTTTGTAAAGTGTTTAATTCTCTTGTCGCATTTTATCTTACGTATACTTGCTAATACGTTTTTGTTCTCCCTTCGCTACGTCACCACCATCAGTCATAACTAATACCCATTCGGAGGTATTGATTTAGAATATAGATGCCATCCGCTCTTTTCTTTTCCAGGCGAGGCAAATCAGTCTAAGAGAGGATTGGCTCATATCAGAAGACGGCACTCAATTCAATACTTTCTTTTTTTGTTGGACGGTAAGAAGTAAGAAGCGAGGAGCAAGTGTTCAGACACGAGTACCGTAAGAGAAAAGTTCATGCCGGTACCGTACATGAGCTGATATCGATTTTGCGCTTTGATCCTCTCAGTACTTCGAATTCGTTTGATTTAGAGATTAAAATTCTAGGAATACAGGCGGCAAATAAGAGAGAGAGGAACTAGTAAGAGATCAAATGAGCTGCTGGTAGCGTTTCACAGTTTTCACACCGTTCGCGGGTGTCCGGAAGAAACTGAATCGTGTGAACGTCGTCCTTATTTTGTCTTTCTCTCTTTTGATTAAGTATATGGAAGATAATGAAATTGTTAGGACACGGTCGACCTGCGGTTGACTGAATGCTTTGTCTTTGTAATATATATTTTTTTAAATCTGACGAAACTACAAATGGATCACCGCCACGATTGGTTCAACTGTCACCACAAGTTACTCAGTATGGAGTAAATCATTCTAGAAAATCTAGAAAAGCTCGGACTAAGCGTAACATTTTCATTCAAATCGATTTATGACCAGAACAGTGTCTTGTTACAAAAGTACAATAGGACAGCTGTGTGAGGGAACAGCTCTTGGAAACTGTCAACTCGCTTGAGGTTCCTTTGATCCCACTAACGAGCTGACAAACATTCGCTGAAGTGATACTTGTTTGTTGCGAGCGTCGAGTAAACAATAGACGCACCTTGTCATGACCGACAGACAAATCTCGTTGAAATCTACCGCCCGCGACCAGCCAGTAGTCACGTACGTCGTACGTATAGTCAACTACGGGGTTGCCTCCTACAAGATAAGGTTCCAGACTTCCAGTGTATCAAATGCAGCAGTATATAGTCTTTCAATCATAGCTACAAACACGCGCGGCTTCTGTTTAGTATTTTTCAGATGAAAAGATGGTGGAGTGATTCTTTCCTGGGAAGGGTCAATCATCTTGTACACCGGAAACAATAATAATGGGATAACATACATCGATACCACTACCATCATACCAAGGATGATTTAGGGGGAATTTGGTTGACCGAAAAAGCTGTCCCTTGCAGCTACAGTATGCATACTGTAGCTGCGTTTTTTTCTTCAAAAAGTAAAAAAAAAAAGAAAACTCGTCGTTATTGGTCTATTGTCCATATTCCGGGGCACCCATTGATGTCTGATTACTTTGCACGTGTACGAAATAAAAGAATTAATCTGATATCAATTATCAACTTACGTATAGCCTATATATACCATACGTACACCTGTTATATCCAATCGCAGTAGGGCATGCACAAACACACACCAGTGTACGTCCCCTACTGTGAAATGCTTGACAAATGCGCAATTGACCTAAATACAATTCTCCATCAAGGACAATCGTTGCTGCATGAAAAAATAACTTAATCTAAAAGTCATTCTGAAAGTTCTTAATGCCAGACAATACGACGTCTCCTATTACATGCGTCATATGGTATGATGAGCACCTTTCTTCCAATAAAAAAAATCCCCGTTGGCTTTAAATAAGCGGATATAAACTCTGCGTGGTTATATCCCACTTCTAAACTTCGTAAAACGAGACACAGTAAAAGTCACGCATCCAAAGTCTATTGCTGCGCTTATCAGTAGAAAAAAAAGAAAAAATGGGAAGATACATTCCTCTTAAAGTAAGTACGACCAGCCTTTCGAAACTGAATCTGTATCTCCGAAATACAATAAACAATTTTTCTCAAATTGTCATCATCAGAAATGAAAGAACTGGATATGCAGCATGTAGTTCGTATTATACACGGTATTACAACCGACATTGGGCTTCTTCGTGTAGCTATGCCTAGAGGTAGGGGCTTTCTACTTATTCTCTTATTATCAATTCAGTTCTCCTCCTTTTTGTTACAATATATTGTACATTATAAAAATTTCTTTACAGCAGAAAACAAGATATGGTGACGGGAAAACTCTATCCAAACCATGAAATTTAAAATAGTTTTTACGCAATTAGGAAAAAATGTGGCTTGTGGTTTTTTATTTTCGGTTCATTAAACTGAAAAAAAACCACAAGTGTTTGTTATAGAAGACATTAAACCGGATATTTACTAACTAATATTCTTACTTTACTATGTAAACCCCTAAGATCTTGATTTGGAAATTCCGGACTCGACGTGTGATCGTCGCGCGAGTCCGGAGTCGTGTCTGACGGTGACGGTGAGGAGTCGTGTTACACTTAGTCTTGTCTAACTTATTTAGTTACTGTTTGGTTCTCTACGTAAACTATTATAGTGGTGTTTTCAGTTACATACAGGCGCAACAGTTTCAATGATGGCTTACGACATTCGTCCAAAGGTTAGTACATGAATAGATCTATTAGTTTATTTTATTTACATGTTTCAGTTTCCAAGTGAGAAATAATTATTCATCGAGCCTAACATGTATACTATAGGACACATACATAGGCTTCTGCTCTTTCTGTAGCCCTCTTCTTAATTTTTTAGATATGTGTCTAAAAAAGAAAGTGAGAGAGCGCGGCTAGAAAAGTTAACATATGAACTGAACTGATATCGATCTTGTGCTTTTATAATTTCCTTTACATCCAACTTCTTTGAGGATGGAATCGCAATTTCAACAGAAGGTAGAACTAAAGTTGAATGGAGCCTTGGAGAGATAGGATACGATAATACACCTCTTTGTGATCGGAACAAATTCGAATCGTTCCAACAGACTTCAGTTTGCCTTCTCGCGTTTCGTATGTACATGCAGAAACGAAAGAAATAATTAGCACAGGTAGACTGATGAAAGACGTCAAAGATCTTCTACTCTTTCGGCGAACTTATAGACGCGTGAATGGAATGGATCCAGTTGGCGGCACGTGTTGGTGATTCATTAAAATAGTTTGCGAAATGTACGAATTTATATACGAAATAGCGGGCATCAGTAAAAAGAAACCGGGGAGCTGAACTTGCTCGGGTTTCTTTTATCCTACCAACAAACAGATAAGTATTCGGGGAGTTTGTTGCTACCGAGATACCGACAGCCAAATCTTCGTCTGTGATGGATATAGCAAACAATCACACGAAAACATAGATATACCGTATGCAATTGGTGAAACATACCGTACTATTTCTGGGAATTTCTTTACGTTTTTTTTTAAAGCCTGTTGGTGACCCTAACTCATCCCGAGAAGGTAACCCTCTACTGGTAGGAGCCCGCGCTAAGCAGCATCAAGACTACATGACCATGGAAACGAATGGTGGATTGGAAGCTGATGCCCAATGCTGCGGAGAAAATTGGCTGTCGCAAGTTCATCAGCGTCAGCAAGCTCTAACCAGTCTCTATTCAATCTGTAATGAAACAGTTCGAGAAGAAGCGTTCTCCACAAACAGCTTTTGTCGGCTATTTTCCCAAGAAGTGTGTAGGCTATCCAATGTTTGGCTGTTGCCATAAAACATGTCATTTAGTTTATAACTTCATTAACTACTTATGATCTATATTATTGCAGAACGTACTCAACCTCTTATTTCAGTTATTTGATCAGAAATCGACAGGTCAACTCATCCAGTCTGATTTCATCGAATCCATTCAAATGAAACTTGGGTTAGATATTTTAATTAAAATTCTAATATAAAACTTTTTTTTTATATCTATACCAACACTTATGATGCAGCAAAGACGGAACTGAACTCGTAAACTTGTTGGACACACTTTGCTACGTTTTTGTAAACGAAGCGGATCTTGACTTTCACTCATTTTGTCGCATCTGGCAGTCCAAAGGGGTATAGACGATAACCGTGACGGGCAATTTTATTATTTTAAGATCAAGTTGTTAAAAAACAGGTATTGTCCAAATTATTCTCTATCATCGACGTGGATAAATCAGGAAAGTTACCCGTTACTCAATTGATGGCTTTTATTAATGAAACTACCCAACAAAGGTATTATATTTTACCTCCAGATTACTTAATAGACATGCGTTGAAATTGCAAAAAAAAAAGATTTATGTAAGATTCACTAATAAAGTAAACTTTTAACGAAGGATGAATCGTGACATAGACATATTGCAACCAGGACATGTCGAAGAACTTTTTCGTTCAATTAATAAAGACAACGGCCGTGAACTCACCTTCGATGAATTTAAAACACTGCTTCCATGCAAAAATGTGAGCTAAGTGCTGTAATACGCTGTAGTGTAGCCTACCATTTTGTTCCTTTTATTATCATAATTACAAGCTCACTGACTGTTTCCAATTTTACCACTTTGGTAGCCATTTTTTGCCAAACGAATCTTTTGTATCTTCGACAAGGATGGCTCCAACACAATTTCTATGGTTGAATTTCGTGAAGGATTAGAGCAATTTTTATGCCAAACTGAGGAAAACAAGGCCCGATGCTTATTCCAAATCTACGACCAAAGCGGTAACTACATTATAACAGCATGATTTTATTACTTGGCCTTACACAAGTTATACATATCGTTAATAATGAAACTTTAATTACATAGGAACTGGATTAATCCAACTGGAAGACCTAAAAGCAGTTTTAAAAGCCTGCAGCGAAGAGAGCGGAATGAAATTTAGCGAAAGACAACTCGATCAGCTCACGAGAGCACTCTATGACGACGCACGAGACGAATCCAAACGTCGGGCAGATAATAGTAAAACTCAGTCTGGAGTCAGCTACGAGGAGCTAAGAGAACAAATGTCCAAACACCACGGGCTACTTGATAATCTTTCTATTATGTAGGGTGCACCTCTACTTTATTTTTAGATTAGGAACTTTTTTTAAATCAAGTTTGGTGATTCATAAAATTTCATTCTTTATGAATTTTGTTTTACGCCGAAGCTTGGAACGCATTCTTTTACCCGAGTCCACACCTAAAGTGACCAAAACTCAAGCAACTTCCAATTCTTTTTCGTATTACGTCAAGAACAAAGGGTCATATATTTTCTTCATCATCGCTTATGCGCTCGTTAATATTGGCTTATTTATCAGCCGCGCGATTCAATACAAAGATAGCCATATAGTCTACATATTAGCCAGAGCTGCTGGTAAGTGTTCACTGTGTTCTACCGCCTCTACGTGTTTCTAATAACCTTAATTGACGTAAATATATATTAGATAACATTATTTATTTTTTTTTAAAATAGGGCAGGTACTGAACTTTAATTGTGTGTTCATCTTAGTACTAATGCTACGCCACTGCATCACAATGCTGAGACAGATCGGTTGCGCTAGTTTTCTACCCCTTGATCAGCACGTCTATTTGCACAAAATGGTTGGGGTTTGTGTCACATTTTTTAGCATTCTGCATACGGCAATGCATCTCATCAACTTCCGTACGACAAAAATTGTAAATACTTAAATCTCGATCGCACAATAATGGGCATCGCTTTTTTAAAACTATAGCACTGTTTATCGCTGGCGAAATGACGTCCACATTCACAGACAGCAAACACTCGGCAATAGGTAATTTACAAATGTTCTCCTAATATTACAATAGGGAAACAAATCAAAGAAAATATTCGATTTACCAACAGAATGGCTATTTACAACAAAGCCCGGCATGTTTGGGCTCATTCCGGGTTACGCAAATGTAACAGGATGGGCACTTGTTGCTATTCTGACTATTATGGTTATCTGCTCTCTTCCGTGTGTTCGCAAAAGTGGATTTTTTGAAGTGTGAAATTCATTAAGTTTATTATTTATATAGCTTATTAATTAATTATATCAATGGTCCTATTTGCTGTCAGGTGTTTTACTGGACTCATTTACTTTACATCCCGTTTTGGGGTCTTCTGATTATTCACGGTCCAAATTTCTGGAAATGGTTTGTCGGACCAGGTGCTCTTTTCATTCTTATCGAGGGAACGCGTAAACTTCGATTTCGATGGACAGGAAAGGGGCGATCATTTATTAGTTCAGCTGTACTTCTGCCATCTCGCGTGACTCATCTAGTTGTTCGTAAACCGGTGAACTTTAACGCTGATCCTGGGGATTACGTTTTTGTCAAGATTCCAGCTATCGCTTCGAATGAGTGGCATCCATTTACCATCAGCAGCGCACCCGAATTACAAGGTATGTACGGTATCACGATATAATTAATCTACAAAACACTTCAATGATCGAAATATGATAATGAACTATATGTTTTCAATAGACTACATTTGGCTCCACGTACGTTGTGCTGGTGGCTGGACCAATAAACTCTACGAATACTTTGAACTAGAGCAGGCCAAGCTGTGTCTTCAGCAAAAAAATTCGAATACGCATGATGCCAGCGAACCGATATGTCATCACTGCAAATGCGTGATGGACAACACGGCTAGTTCTGAAACACAACGAATCGTGAAGTAGTAAACCATAAACACTTTTGGTTAGGATACATCTCATAAGAAAAAAAAATCAATGTAGGAGTGTAAGGAGATTAACCCAAAAGTGGATACCTCCCACTAAGGACGATGCTGATGCGCTTGAACTACTTCATTTGCACAGTGAGATTCAAGATCCCAATAACAGTACGAAATTACTATCTTCGCCTGTTCTTGATATTCCATCCATCAGTCAATTGTCACCTTGCCCACAATATTGGACTTCTTTAAACCAGTAGGTTGAAAATCCACGTTGAACTTAAGCAACAATACATTGATAAGTTGCCAATAAATTAACAATTTCAGGATACAAACGCCAAGCCCTAATAGGGAACGTACCAAAGAAAAAAATTTGCAAGATAATCCAGAATTCGGGGTTCGTGGCAGACGAGACATATATAGCTATTTGCGTCACAGGCCTGGTGTAATGAGCATATATGTTCCAGAGGACGACTATCCTTCTGGAAAAGACCCCCAAAACACCAATTCAACAACAATTAAGATATCTCCACGTGCTTCTTATGCTCCAGAATCAATGCCGAAGAAAACAAACCAAGGAGTATACCGTCAGGTTGAGGAAGAACCAGAAAGAGTTGAAAGTCAAAATGTGACAAATAAGAGAAGTGTGCATATCTACCACCCTTTGGAAGTACTAAAACTATATTACTATTTTATGAAAAACGTAATTTTTTAACTAAATATATGCCTATGAATTTTAAAACAATTACTAACTAGATTGCTATCGACGGGCCTTATGGAGCTCCCTCCAGCCACATCTTCAGAGCACAGCATGCGGTCCTTATTGCGGCTGGAATCGGTGTGACTCCTTTCGCTAGTATTCTGCAATCCATTATGCACCGCTACTACTCCAATAAACATACTTGCCCTAAGTGTAAGCATTCGTGGGGCGCAGAAATGCCAGACTCGATCATGAGTTTAAAAAAAGTAAGTTGAATTGAAATTAGAGAAAATAAGGATGTAAAAAAAAGTATATATAAAACGACGGGATTATGGTAGGTTGATTTTTTCTGGATCAACCGCGACCAACGGAGTTTTGAGTGGTTCGTTGACCTGCTGTCACAACTAGAGATGGAACAAGCTGAAATGGGCGGCGTACTAAACCGATTTCTTGATTTACATATGTACATTACCAGTGCATTAAAAAAGACGGATATGAAGGCTGTCGGTCTTCAAATGGCTCTCGATTTACTTCACGCCAAGGTTAATTCTTTTGAACTCATTTTTACTACAAAGCATATTCCTTGATAACTGTAAACGCAGGAAAAGCGTGATTTGGTGACGGGCCTAAAGACCCGCACGAACGCCGGCCGGCCAAACTGGGATAAAGTGTTTCAAAAGTTGGCTGATGAAAACAAGGGAAAGGTGACTGTTTTTTACTGTGGTCCGCCTCAGATGGCAAAGGAACTGAATAAGAAGTGCAAGGACTTTGGCTTTAAATTCTGCAAGGAAATCTTCTGAATCAAGATAACTTTTGTTTAAATTTAAATAAATAAGGCTTTTTTCTCCAATACGTCGTCGTTATTTAATACACTTGGTCGTTTTCATGCAGCGATCCACGAGGTTTAAATGAAAAAACGAAAAAAGATTCAGAAAAAAATTCAGGGGAGTTTAAAGCAATTTTCCCTTGTGAAATGAAGAAAGCTCAAAGTTCCCTAGTTTTGTAAACCATACATTTTTCCTCCTTTTCAATGGATGATGACAATTTCACAGGGAAAATGTAACTAAAAGAGGACGGGGGAAACTGAATGGTGATAAAGTTTCGCTTGTTCCGGCTTATCCGGGGGGACAGAAAGGGACTTTTATTTTAATGAGGGGATTTCTATTATGGCTCTATGTTTGAAAAGCTGTATATCTCTTAGTGGAAACAATGGTTTTTAAATGAATGACGTGATAATTTGGTACTAAAAATAACCCCCCCCCCCTTGGAGAAGTAACCTAGTTTACGTTTTCCAGTTTGGTTCTAAGACGACGTAATTGAAATTTTGACTATTAAAGATGCCCCTCCCCTAAAATATGGTGTCCATAAATAGCCTGCCACCCGTCCCTTCGAATGTATTGTCTGCAATATAACAATATACATACGTAGATCGTTTTGAGTGCTTGGCCGGATAAGATCCTCATGATGTTTGCTTGCAAGCAAGCAGTGTCTGCCCGGCTTGGTTTGAGTTGGACCTTCAAGGTCGCCTGCCAACCAGCGGTATATGCCACCCCCTTATGAGGGACTCGGTCAGCAACCCCCGGAATTTCGTGTTAATGATTGACAGTATGTGGGAAGAAGGGAGGAGGAGAAAAAGAGGGCACGGATGCTGAGAGGGAATTAAAAGCTAATCGATAGTAGTGACACACGCGCTTTGGGGGGGGGGGGGGCGCTTTGACGACAAGCCGTCGTAGTAACACAGAATACTTTCCGGCCTTTATTCCTCCACCTATAATATAGGTACATAATAGCCTACTTTCAATTCAGAGTAGATGAGACCACTAGGTCTCCTGGGCTCTGTTTTGGTGAACTAATATGTCCAGCCAGATTATCTAATATTGTAGCTTGTCAAAGTAACCTTTGACAAACAACAACTGCACAATATGTCAAAGTAAAAAAAAATGTAAATCTTTATGCCGGTACTCTTATCAGTCGATTATGCTTTGACAGACGCTAATCAATGTTGGCACCGATCTAATGACGCCCTTTGACTGTTTGATGAACGAATCAGTTTTCCAGCGTTTCAACACACTTTGACTTGACATTTAACATCCTTTTGACACAATCAGGAGAGACTTGAAATAAGAGCGTTTCAACCTTTATAAAATAATGCTTCAACCTTTTTTAGTTACATTTTGGTACTTATGTTGAAAAAAATGTTTCCAAAAGGGGAAATGTAGGAATCTCATTTATAATCTAATAGGGAAAGAAGGAAGGGGATTCAGTTAAGGAAAACATTTTGAACAAACCTATAAAAGTGAACTTAAATTATAGGCTACCGTACATCTACTGCCGTAAGTGGTCAAGATAAACGAATAGATAAGGGGAATTTTAAAACCTTGCTTTGGTCACGTACAAGAGATACAAGAGGGTTGACTTCTTGATGTAATGATAAATAACACGTTCGTGCTAGTCTACTCTTGATTTACACGCGGATAAAAAGGTTACCAGCCATGTAAAATCCTATAGACGATGCTAACAGGTGAAACACAAGTACTTTGGCCATTTAGGCAGTTCATATAGAAACTTAAAGTAGTGAAAAGTTACGCTTACTATCTGTAGTTTAGCAGCATTTTAAGGAAGATTCTTTCATTTTTTGACTAGAAAGATCGTGAAAAGTAACCCTTGTGTCCCTTGGTAGTAAATAAAAATCGTTAGACAAATCCTAACTAAAACCACTGATTATTAATTCGGTGTTCAAAATTAAGTAGGAACTGGCGGTAGTTTTTTACTTTTCGTTCGCATTCGGCACCGCATCGACGGTTTGTTGCCAGTTTCAATTCAGAATTCACACTGTCTTTGATGTATTGTCTTAGCTATGGTAGTGATTTGTATTTCATGGATTTGCCTGATAGCCTGTTATAAATAGCACGGCAGTTTGATGTCGCAAACTACGTGGACTCTAATTTACCTTTCTGTTCCGTTTTACAGGTATGACATCGTTCTATTCCACGCGGGATATATGAAATGTCTTACGCTCGAGTTCCCAGTCGTCGCCGTATGTGTTAACTGCTGCAGTTAGTGCTATCTGTATTTCTACCATACAATTATGGATTCAACAACATTTGTGCAAATGGTAGGCCTAAGTATTGTCGTAATTTTTTCACTCTAGTTTCAATTGCGAACCCCTCTCTTCAGCCCCTCGTTGCTCATGAGGATTCCAAGATATTTGGAATTGCGCCGAATAAAAAAAATATAGCCATAGTAGACTACATTACTACATTCAAATGCTGATAAAGACGGGCAAATAAATCAAATCAATCAAGTACTTTCAGACTAATAAACAGTCAATAGCCTACAGATATATAAATAGAACATAATTGTCAGTTTATAGATAGTTGCGCTAAATCTCGAGTGATGTTTGGGATAAGAGGATTTTCTGGAATTCTGCGTTCAGATGCTCAATTCGATACATCATTTGTTATACTGCGTGTTCGATTATTTTATCTATTGTTATTTTTCAACGACTCGACCAGCAGAATTCTCTTTTCCCTTGTTGTCTGATAACTTCTTTAAAATGAATATGTTTTTTAAAGGAAGAAAATGATCAGCTGGGATTAGCTAGAAGCTCAAAAATCCAGGGGAAGTTCGAATCCAGCAGATCCGATTTGAATCTTTCTCTCGATAAACGAATGAGTAGACTCAGCAGTTCTTCGACTTTAAAATGCCTAGATTCCCCCACTTCATCGAGCGGATGGCTATCATACAATACAAACAGGCGCCAACAAGCGTTAGTCAATTTACAATCCACTTGTATTCGAGCCACGGGAAACTCAAAGTTTACCGTCACAACTTTTTGCCAATTATTTTCAAGAAGGGTGAGTACTGACCGATCATCCAACTACCCCAGTAATTGACCAATTAATTCACCACACTTTTGGCTGTATTGGTGGTGCATTGCATATTTTTTTGCGAAAATAGGAGACGCATGTAGTTCTTTTCCAGTTATTTGATGACCAATCTAAGGGAAAACTGGATCAGTCCCAGTTCCTTGATTTTCTCAATGAGAAACTTGGGTGAGTGCTTATAAACATAATCACATTAGCATGTTTTATTGACAATCAGTCTTTAGAGACGAAGGTCGGGGCTTTGTTGATATGTTTGATACGACAGCTTACGTTATTGCGGGTGAAGCCGATTTGGATTTCCAGTTATTTTCCCGCGTGTTCCAAGCGGAAAAGGTATATTTTTTTACTATTCACACATATACAGGCATTTTTAAATTAAATTTTGCATGGTTTCTTGAAAGCTGCTGGCAAAACTCTTTAAGCTCATTGACATCGAAAAGACAGGAGAAATTTCTATAGAACGCGTTATAGTTTTCTTTATGGATGTGTCACTGATGAGGTTAGTTCACCAGGGTTTAATATTGATCACTCCACTATCCAATTGTGTACGTGATACTGGAGGAAAATTCAATATCCTATTTGTTTACCCTTATAAGTAGCAAATTTTTTTTCAGGAAACATCGAAATCTAAAAAAAATGAGATTGGAAAGTATCGACGAAATTTTCAGCTCCACGGTCGGCGATGGGAGATCCGAACTTACCTTAGATGATTTTAAAAAGTTAATCCCCTCTAAAGATGTAAGCTTCCATTTCCCATCATTACTTCGTTTTTATGTTAGTTTCGATACCTATTAAATTTCTTTACGATAATTCTACTAGCCCTTTTTTGCTGAACGGGCTTTCCAAATCTTTGATAAAGACAGTTCTAATACTATATCTACAGCCGAATTGAAAGAAGGTCTTGAACAGTTGGGCAGTCAGTCCGTCGAGGACAAAGTCCGCTTTCTGTTTCGTATCTATGATCGCGATGGTAATTCCGTGTGACTTTCTACTTTTTCGAATCGGGACCAGAACGTACAAAATAAGATTCGACTAAAAAATTTTTTTAGGTGACGGCCTCATCCAACTACATGATGTCAAAGCAGTTTTAAAAGCTTGTACAGAGGAAAACAAAATGATATTTAGCGATGAACAACTTGATCAACTTGCATTAGCTCTTTACGAGGACGCTGCGGATTCCATAGATAGTAATGTGTACAGGGCTGATAATGGACTAGAATACGAACATCTCAAGGCTCAGTTGGACAAGCATCCTGGACTCGTAGACGAACTTTCTTTCAGGTATTACCTGGGTATTACTTTACCACTTTTATGTTGTTGAAAAATACACAGAATCCTTTTCTTCTTCTTTTCTTATAGCTTGGAGCGTTTTCTGCTACCCTTGAGGACTAGGAGGGAGAGGAAAAAACATTCTCCCTCGAACAAATTTTGGCCTTATTTGCGAAATAACGCTGCCTTCTTTTTCTTCATAGTGGCATATTTGTTTGCCAATCTTGCCTTGCTGATAAGTCGAGCTCTGCAGTACCGAGATCAAAAGCCTGTTTACATGTTGGCAAGAGCTTTCGGTAAAGTAAATTAGTTTAGCTAAATTTTAAATAGTTAAAATACAACTGCACAAGCAGTTTCTGAGAATTATGTGGAGATGATGCGTTGGAGATAAGAAGTTTTGGGAATGAAGTCTGTTTTTTGTTTTTTTTTAAAAAAAAAAGGTCAAGCGCTTAACTTTAATTGCGCTTTCGTCGTTATCCTAATGCTACGACACTGCATCACTTGGCTGAGACCAACGAGATTGGCTGTCGTCTTGCCACTTGACCAACACGTCTATATACACAAACTGTGTGGCTGCGTTATCGTCTTGTTCAGCTGTATCCACACTCTAATGCACTTGATAAATTTTCGTACGTATTACTTTTAATCAAGTCAACGTGAAATGGACTTTATCAGCTAAATATCTATGTATCCAACAGCTCTTAATGTAGCCAATCAAGTGGTTTCTCCAGTTACTAATCAAACTCATTCGGCTACAGGTAACTTTTTGAGCTAAATTATATGAATCATAATTTAAAAGGTGAAATTCGTTGCAGAATGGTTATTCACGATGATTCCTGGGCTGTACGGTCTAATTCCTGGTATAGCTAATCCAACTGGATGGGGTTTATTGGCTATTCTTATCGTGTTGATTCCGTGTTCCCTACCTTTCGTCCGCAAAACCGGCTATTTCGAGGCATACATGTCTACACTTGCTTTTATTATAACTTTAGCCTACTAAACCTGTACTATCTCTTATTCATATTTCTTATGCAGCTTTTTTACTGGACTCACTTACTTCACATTCCGTTTTGGGTGTTATTAATATTGCACGGTCCCCATTTTTGGTACTGGTTTATTGGTCCCGGTACCCTTTTCCTTCTACTCGAGAAACTTCTTCGTCTCAGGAAACGGCAGAGTGGCAAGGGGAAGACATTTATTAATCAAGCGATTCTGCTGCCGTCGCGAGTCACTCACTTAGTATGTCGAAAACCTGCCAACTTTAATTTTCACCCAGGAGATTATGTCTATGTCAACATACCGGCAATAGCCTCCTCTGAGTGGCATCCCTTTACAATTAGCAGTCCTCCCGAATTACCAGGTATAGCGATTCCATCTCGTCCTTTCAAAGGGACCAATGCGAGAACTGTAACTATATGATTTTGATTTTCACAGATTTGTTGTGGCTACACATACGTGGTGTTGGCGGATGGACAAATAAACTCTACGAATACTTTAAACGAGAACAAATGGAGTTAGGCAACAACGCTTTAAACCATATCCAGCCGATATCCATCGACACAACTTCGCACCAGCCAAGTATTCAGTTTTCGAGGCAATCCTCAAGATTTTCGAGACAATCTTCAAGAACCGAAACGATTATCAACGGAACTAACGTCGAACAACCAACATCTAGTGAAACTCCAAAGAGAACAAACAGAATCTACAGGTACAATGAAATACATAGAAATATCTTTAAATAATATGAAATAAAGAATAACCGACACTGACAAATATTTAATCCTGTGACTACTCACTACACAGTCCTCAAGTTTCAGTCGTCAGTTTTAGTGAATCGTTGTGTGATAATCAGAGTGTAGCGCACGGATATAAATATATGCGCCGGCCACCAGACATAATAAATTTACCAGTTCCACTTGCAACGGAAAATCCTCAACATTCCGAACAGCCTTACTTCCAGTGGAGAAAATCAGTTAAGACTCCTCGCGAATCCATCGCGCCCGAAACCATACGCATGAGAAAGAAAAATCCAACCACCATCACTGAAGAAGATGTAAGTTACTTCTTTATACAATTCTTGCAACTTTTACGTTAAGTAACAAACATTGTCATCGGAAATGAAAACAGGAACAATCGCACATATCAGAGAGGTGTAATGATGTGACAACTGTTTCCAAAGAAATAAACCAGATAACTATCGAAGAAGACATTAAAATTTACCATCCGCTAGAAGTGCGTGGCGCTACCTATTTTTAAATTTAGTTTTCTATTACAGTATAACGTATCTGTCCGTATTTTCAATAACGTTAGATAACTATCGACGGACCTTACGGAACTCCTTCCAGTCACATTTTTCAAGCCCAGCACGCGGTTCTTATTGCGGCCGGTATCGGCGTCACTCCTTTCGCTAGTATTTTGCAATCTATTATGCATCGATACTACGCTAGTCTACACATTTGCCCACGTTGTCAATATTCATGGGCATCCCAAATGCCGGATTCCATTATGAATTTGAAAAAGGTAAACATCTTTCACCGAAAATTAAAAATATTTATTAGGAGTCTCTTACGTTTTGCATAGGTTGACTTCTTTTGGATCAATCGTGATCAACGCAGTTTCGAGTGGTTCGTCAACATGCTTTCACAACTGGAGATGGAACAAGCTGAAATGGGTAGTGTACTAGATAGATTTCTTGATTTACATATGTACATTACTAGTGCATTGAAAAAAACGGATATGAAAGCTGTCGGATTACAAATGGCTCTCGATTTACTTCACGCCAAGGTTTTTTTCCCTTTTTCACATTTAATTGTTTTCTAAATTGCTATTAGATTTCATCCTTGATGACACTTAATTGCAGGAAAAACGTGACTTAGTGACAGGGCTAAAGACCCGCACCAATGCCGGCCGACCCAACTGGGACAAGGTATTTCAAAAGCTGATTGACGAAGACAAGGGAAATGTAACCGTGTTCTACTGCGGCCCTCCTCAATTGGCAAAGGAATTGCGGAAGAAATGTAATAAATTTGGCTTTGATTTCCGCAAAGAAATTTTTTAAATCCCCAATCGCTACGCACATCAAATATTTACAATTTTTAATAACCTGATGGAAACACGCGGTTGTTTAGAAATTGTTCGTTTTCATTGAATAGTTAAATTCAAAGTTATTTATATATACGATAGTTTTGCTGCATAAACTAAACTTATCTCATATTCAAAGTTTCCTGAAATACAATAATTAAATTTTATCTACTGGCGGTGTTCTTTTGTGATTGACATGCGGCGTAAATCCCGTTTGTTATCCGGTCTTTATCCGTTCAACTTTTTTTTCTTATCAGCTGCCCGAGCACTCGGTGATCAGTGTATAAAGCAATTGTATAAACTTTTGTTTCCAATTTATTTTTCAATCCTACCGAAGCCCGAAGCTTCTAGTATTGTCCTACTAGTTTTGGAGTTCCTTTTGTTCTCGATTACTCTCTTCTTAGGAATGTTCAACACACCGGAACCGCTAGTAAACTGTCTAGTAAAAGAAAGGACTAGCCTACGCACTGCATGTTGCTGTGTGTGGCAAAAAGTGAAGATACACTGGCTTGACGTCAATAATCAACGTCATCGCCATTGAGACCACGTTATACACCGTACCCGTGATGACTAGCGGTATTTCTCAGGAGAATCTTGCTTGAGTGGAAAAGACCACACCATGTTCAGTGCTAGAAGTAGGACGTTGAGTTGGCGTTATTTACCTAAAATGTAAAATCCAAGACCCGATTCTTTACATCCGCCTCTGGAATCTTTTCAGGTGTGAGTGCGTGATGACGCGAGCTACTGTTTGATCTGTGCATGACTAATATTAAGACTCTCGAATCTCAGGTGTGGAGCTATTAATTCTCCTCCACAAACAGTTATTCGTGCAAATCCTGTCTGACCACGAAACCAACTGTTCCGTTCACGCTGTATTTAGTTGCTTAAAAAGTAGGCTATAGTTTAATATAGTGTCCGATGGACATCATCAACTCATTGTCGGTAAGCAATTCTTTATACAATAAGCAAATAATTTACTGTTTAGCGGCAGCTTCAGCAATTCCCCTTTCGCCCCCCCCCCCCGAGGTTGCTGTTTCTGTTTGTCTGGCGCGGGGTTTTGTTGGCTCAACACGTCGTGGCACAATAGCCTACTCTTGTCCACACAATCCATACGATTCCCTGCTGGTTCCTGCTGGCTTCGACTCTCCGATTGAAGCTTCCATGTCATTGACGATATGCGCCCTAAATGGCGTAGGGCACTAGATCGAATACAAAAGAGAGAAAAAAGGAGAAAAAAAGAGCTCTCTCATCATCTCACGGATTTTTCTGTTCATGCATCAGCGTCGTGTTCTCTCTCTTCTACCATTTTAGGGGATGCGGGATACAGTTGGGGACCGCATAGCGCTCCTATTTGTAGTGTCTACAAACCGGTTTATCAGGTTGTATGTAGCGCGCGGGATCACGCGGTGAAAGTGGCGCCCTAACTGTAGATAAAATTTCAATTAACGATTCCCTTTCATCTTATTTATTGTAGCTCAATTAGTTTGAAACTGAATTGCAATAAACTTAATCTCTCTTTCTCTATATATACCCAATGAATATGTACATAAAGTGATTAAGGTCGATACCCAAAAACCCGAAGGAGCACCGGGACGGGTCTTGTTATTTCATCTCTACAATCATATTTTCATTGTATGCGGAAAAAACACCGATCCGGAAGGTCAATCACGCAGTGGATTTATCGTAAAACGGGGATTGCCAGGATTTTTAAAGTTTCACCACGATATAGAATAGACATGTAGAGCGACGAGGGTCACGTGACTAACTGTAGACTCGTCGATGCATTATCGGTGTTGCCATTTGACCTAATATCTATAGAAGTAAACTTTCCTTGAAACTTTCCTATGTAATAACCTTACGGAGAAAGGATTTCTAACACTATAAATATGAAGCTGTTGCATAAATTCAACAGAACTCTTTGAAATTAATTCATAAACAAAATAACGCTTCATTTAAGACTATTATGAGATTTTTACTACACGTACTTTTTAAACTATGTATTTTCAAAAGATTTTAATCTGATCCCGACCAATATTTTGTTGTTGTTTACACCAGTCCATTCTTCCTATTGGCCAAGAGCATGTTCTTTTGAAATTTTGGTGCCAAACATTTTTATTAAAAATAAAATCAACGTGGGAGGAGCTAAAAAAATTGGTCAAAAGGGGGTGTATCCGGGGAGGTCTAAATGTGTAATCCTGACATGGGTGGCCGTCATAAAACCTTCCGTCATAGGTTTTCAGACAGAAAACCGTGATCATAAGACCTTTTAGTCATAATAACTTTGCGTCATCAGAACTTATGGACATAAGAACGAAACGTCATCAGAACTTCCGTCGTGAGAATTTCCGCCATTAGTATTTCAGACAAAAAAACTAGTCTTAAGACCGTATAAAAAAAGAAGGGTACAATAAGAACTTATGTATTTTAAAACTTCAGTCATAAGAATAAACAGCGCACGAACTTCAGACTTAAGAACGCTAAAAAGACGTCATAGAAACAGTGGTCTTGTCATAGCGATCGCGTGTTAAAAAGCAAAGAATTGTGACAGATTCTGATGTAGTACGTATGGCGGAAATATTTGTGTCTGAAGTTACAGTGACGGAAGGCATTATGTACATAAGTTTTTATGACGAAACGGTCTTGTGACTTGATACGCCTATGACGGAATATTTTCTGTCGCAAATTCTTATGGCGAAACGGTCTTATGACTTGATACGCCTATGCCGGAATAATTTCTGTCGCAAGTTCTTACGCAGGGCACCATCGCCGTTTTTATGGTCGGAAGGCATTATGACGGCCACCCCCTGACATTATATTGCTTCTGAATCCCGACATTATATTGCTTATGAATCCCGACATTATATTGCTTCTGAATCCCGACAAGAAGTTCGGTAAAAAAGTCCAACATGTTTGTCAGTAAAAATTATACCGACAAACAAGGGAATTAATCGCGATTAATGTTGAGCGTACGTGCATTTAGAAAAAGACTGTCCTTGAAGTGAATTACATGTACATGCATTAAGCGTTATCGTTTTTTTTTTCATTATCGAGCGATTAATTTCATTATCTCAATCTAAAAAATAGTAGCCTAGATTGTCCATAGCTTTGAGAATTCCAGTTTCATTCCTCGGTCTGATCACAAAGCAATCCATCTTTACCGCCCGTTTTACTGTAACTTAGACATATAGTAAAAAATGGAAGTTTTTCAACATTCGAAGGTAAGCAGAGAGCTATGGCGGGCGGATAGTGCCACTTTTAACGGGTTAATTTAACAGGAATACGGGTTATTTAAACCGGAATTCCAATATTTATAATTTTAGGAAAGGTATCTTATACGGGAATTTTATCAAAGTTGGGTTCCGCAAACGGGAATTTTCATTCAAAGTTGGTTTGTTATCTAATTGAAGCTTAATTGTAATAGGTATTTTTAATTCAAATCGGGTTTATTTCCCGGGTAGTTTTAAAGGTAGGTAAATTGGAATCGGGTTTACTTAACGGGTATTTTAAACGGTGATTAAACACTGAGTATTTCAAGCAAGTAATATACTGGAGCTGCTCTCTGCGTTTTGGCCTTTATGGAAATCTGGCAATGTAAGAGAGAAATACCTTGTGAGTAGCCCCACGAAAGAAGGTCTTTTCTCAAGTTCCAGCGGGACACGGACTTCGGAAACTCACGCTCTCTCATCCCGTATCCGGAAATTCACTATGGAGGATGATCGAGAGTTCATCCGCCACATGGCTGCTACAGCAGCAAATTACCGGCGAAATCGTAGCCTCGGCGCGTCAGGTAACGTGTTTAACCGGCTAATACGTGTAAATACCCGGCTTGAAATACTTCGGCTTGAAATTCGACTGATGTAAAATAAACACGACGTAAAATAAACCACGTAAAATAAACCCGATTTCAGTGATTAATCACCGTTTAAATTACCCGTTAAATAAACCCGATTCCAGTTTAAATTATATTTTAAAACTACCCAGAAAATAAACCCGATTTGAATTAAAAATACCTATTACAATTAAGCTTAAATATTGGAATTCCGGTTTAAACAACCCGTATTCCTGTTAAATTAACCCGTTAAAAGTGGCACTATCCGCCCGCCATAGAGAGCAACAGTACAAGGCAAAAAAGAAAGCTAAAAAAAGCAAACAAGCCGAGGAAGAAAGCCGAAGCATAAACCGTAACTGATAAAGAAAAATTGATTTTAAATGTAATTTAAAAAGCCCCCCCGACGAGGGGGCCAAGGCCAAAATAGCTAGCGCTTTATTAAACCGATTAATGCGAGTAATTTAAAATTTGTGTGTTATAGTGACGTGAACAATCCGGCCGTGTGACAAAGACAAACGCAAAAGTTCTAGAGGAAAAGTCTTAACTGAAACATTCATAAACGTTTCCCAAATTTTTAAATAATTTGTAAGGTGATAGGAGTATATATATACATAAACATGATATTTCCCCTAAATTGGGAATTGTTGTCATCAATAAAAAAAACTTAGCAGTAATTTCCCGATAGGGATTTTGTCGTTGTTCGCTTATGACTACAAAACCATACACAACCCACCCACCCACCAACCCACACAAAAAAAAAAAATTTACGGGCAAAAAGTAAAGACATTATAGTTTAATACGTTTTTTTCCCTTTTCTCTCCCGTGATTCTGCATGGCATATTCATTTGTAGCGTTTAACGGCGGAACTAATCGTCAAGTTTTGGAATAAATCGTGAGGGTGGAACTATTTTTAATTAATTGATTTCGATTTTTTTGACCGATTACAACAAAACTTTTTTATTTTCCCATTTGATATTTTCGTTAACAGCGTTTATCAGCGGATTGAATCGTCGTTAAATGGGGAAAATCGTACGGTTTCAACTCTTATAATAAATTATTTTCGGCTTCCCCGGTTTCAAAAAAAATGTTTCGGTCCAAAAATTGCTGCTTTACTCATTGAAACTGTCCAATTTGCAGCTACTTTGCTCTTTTCATTAACAGCATTCATCAGCGGTTTCAAAAATAATTAAATGGGGAAAATCGTACGGCTGGAACGTTTTTAATCAATAATATTCGTTTTTTAAGGGTTTGAAAAAAAATTTGCAGTTCCAAAAATAGCCGATTTCCTCGCTTATTTTATCAAATAAAAAGCTTATTTGACTTTTTCAGCAAGAAAGTTTATCAGTGGATCCGAAAATCGTTAAATGGGAGAAATCGTACTAATGGAACTTTTTGAAATAATTTTTTTGTTTACATGGGTTTGAAAAATAATTTGCAGTTCCAAAAGGTGCCGCTTTGGCGTGTTTTTTAAAGAACAAAAACCTTATTGGCATAGAAAAATAGTTACTGCTTCACCTACTCCTTATCTCCTCACCCCCAAATCTGTTCCACCTTATTCAGGAATATTTTTATCAAGCCAATTTTAACAATAGCGTACAGCACTAAAAAGTATTTTTAAATAGAAATCACGACGTATCCCTATCGGGAACCTCTCGAGCGAAGCGAGATTTCTAGTTCTTTATTTAAAATGTCTGACTTTCTTTTATCTACGATTTTTAAGACGGTTGATCTTGATGTTCCACCTGAAGACGAAAATTTACTTACACTTCATTCAATCGTGGACGTGAGCGCTGCATCTTATCAAGCAATGGATAATAAGAGAAAGCCCAATGAGGGAGATGTAGTATTATTTCAAGCACGGCGGCGGCAACAAGCTTTGACGAGCCTTCAGGTCATTTGTACTACAAAAGCTAATGGATCAAAATCAACAACATTTTTCTCGCTTAATTTTTCCCAACTATTTTCACAAGAAGTATAGTAGTAGCATCTTTCATTTCTCTATTTCAAGTCGAGGAAATTTATTTCCGTTTTCTTTTAATGGTGAAATAAGAATGTACTTCAACTCTTGTTTCAATTATTTGATCATGAGTCAAAAGATCGACTCGTCCAATCTGATTTCATTGAATTCCTCAAACTGCAACTTGGGTATGTAAAATGAAATATATTATTATTGATTTATTATAAAAAATTAAATATATTAAGATGCATTATATGTGTATCCTCTCATAACTCTTCCAATCATCAACAGGATTACAGGAAAGGAATTTGTTGACCTAATCGACACATTGTGCTATGTCTTTGCAAAAGAAGCTGATGTGGATTTCCCAATTTTTTGCCGCATATGGAAATCAAAAGGGGTATACTAGTTTAAGATGAATTTGAGAACTAATTTCATCCCTCATCTCGTATCGCGCAGGTACTTCCCAAGTTATTTTGTCTGATTGACGTTGACAAAACGGGCCAAATAACTTTAAACCAAGTAATGTCTTTTATCACCGAATGTACTCAACATCGGTAAATTGAAACAATTTTTATTTTAATATTATTTTCTAAACATGTTTTTTAAATTTAACGTTATGAAGGAAAGATATTAGCGCAAGGACTCTGCAGCCAGGAAGAGCTGAGGAGTTGTTTCGCAGCGTAGCCAAAAACGACGAATTGGACTTTGAAGCTTTTAAAAAGCTTATACCGTGCAAAAACGTAAATTTTCTTTCATTAAATAATCTCTTTCCTCCTTTAATTAATAAATTGAAGTTGTAATACAGCCATTTTTTGCTGAAAGAGTTTTCCGCATCTTCGATAAGGATGGCTCCAACAGTATTTCACTAGCTGAATTTCGTGAAGGTTTTGAACAGTTTTGTTGTCAATCGGACGAGGAGAAGGTTAGATGTCTTTTTCGAATTTACGACGAAAACGGTGAGACCCAGAAAGAGTTTTAATTTGTTATGCTTTTAAAAATTGCTCTTTTTAAATAATCTTGTTTGAGGGAACAGGGAACGGGTTGATTCATCTGCATGAACTGAAGGCAGTCCTTAAAGCATGCACCGAAGAGAACGGAATGAGCTTTAGTGAAACCCAACTTGATCAACTTACTGTAGCGCTCTACGACGATGCGCGAAGACAAAAAGGAAGCTTGAGTTATGGAAGCCAAACCGGACTCACCTATGAAGAATTGAGAGATCAATTATTGAAACATCCTGGACTATTAGAAAATCTCTCAATCAGGTAGAACAATTGTCTCCAATGTCTTTCCGATTTGTATTACCCATTTTATTTATTTATTTATTTTTTAAATATATATATATAATATTCATCATCAAGCTTCGATCACTTTCTCGTGCCAAGCACTCCTATAAAAAGCATTCAAATGCAGCCAAATCCAAATCCTTTTCTATCTTACGTCAAGAATAACATCTCGTTCGTCGTCTTCATTACAATATACTTGCTGGTAAATCTCAGCTTATTCATCAGCCGCGCAATTCAATACAGAGATACCAATATCTTCTATATTTTGGCCAGAGCTTCCGGTAGTAGCTTTAGCTTTACAATAGCACTTTCCCTATTTATCGTTATAATACTAAATTAAGTGCATATTTAGGTCAGACATTAAACTTCAACTGTGCCTTTATTTTGGTGTTGATGTTACGACATTGCATTACAATGTTGAGGCAGGTAGGCTGCGCAACTTTTTTGCCTCTTGACCAACATGTTTACCTCCATATGGTGTGCGGAATATTCGTAATCTTTTTTGGCACCCTTCACACAACAATGCATCTAATAAATTTTCGTAAGTATTGGTTGGCCGTTGGCTATAAATGTTCTTATCTTATTAATCTCACTACTAACAGACAGTCCGCGACTCAAGGAGTCGAACTTGTTCTATATGTATGCACTTTTAAATAGCCAATTCCGCAAATAAATTGTTCAATAGGTTCGCCTATGGTAATACAAGTCTTCTGCAAAGAACTGCAACATTTAATTATCTAGCTATATTAGAGGAGATAATAAATTTTTTTCAAACAAACTTTAATTGCTGTTTGACTTTAATTGACCTGGCAATCCAAAAAAAATTAACCATCCATTTATAGCATCTTTGCGTAAATTGTAAAAAGTCGTATCATCCCAACTTGAACGAATTGACTCGCGGAGACAGTTTATTAATTGATAACTTAAACTTTATTTTTCTTCTATGTTGACAAAATCAAACACAAGCAATCAACATAGCTGGTAATCTCGAGTCTCCGGTAACTGGAACAAACCATTCAGTGGCAGGTAGGAATTGAACACAGTATCGCCGTTTAGTTTCAATCTAGCAGCAAATCATTTGTAAACTAGAGTGGCTGTTTACAACGAATCCTGGAATGTTTGGGCTCATTCCGGGCATAGCTAATTTAACAGGATGGATCCTTGTAATTATTCTTATTGTCATGGCTATATGTTCACATCCCTCTGTTCGCCGAAGCGGATCATTCGAGGTAAACACATCGCAACAATTTATTGTCACAATGAATAGTTTTGGATAATGATAAGTTTTAAATGTAGGTGTTTTACTGGACACATTTGCTTTACATTCCCTTTTGGGTTATGGTCATTTTGCACGGGCCAAATTTCTGGAAATGGTTCGTCGGACCTGGTCTTCTTTTTTTCGTAATCGAGTTGCCGCGTAAAATTCGATTTCGCTTGACCGACAATGGTCGAACATACATTGACTCGGCCGTGCTTCTGCCATCTCGAGTCACTCATCTAGTTATTCGGAAGCCTTCCAATTTTCGTTTCCATCCCGGAGACTACGTCTATGTGAAAATCCCGGCAATCACTTCTACCGAGTGGCATCCCTTCACTATTAGTAGCGCACCCGAACTTCAAGGTATTTGAATCTTGACAATATAAACTTGCGTATTTTGGATATGGCCACCATTCATCACTGAGGATATAACTATTTAAAAAATCTAATAATAATATTTTCTAAAATTGTAGATTATATGTGGCTTCATGTTCGTTGTGCTGGTGGTTGGACCAATAAACTCTACGAATACTTTGAACGGGAGCAGGCAAAGCTGTGTCTCAAGCAGGCTCTTGAAGATGAACCAAGTTGCGAACATTGCAACAGTGTAATGGATTCCACATCTCGCTTGTCTAGGAAAAGTATCTTAAGGTTTATACAACATACATTTCGTTAATCAATTGTTGAAAGTTTCCTTGCGTTATATCTGTTTCTCTATATCTTATTATAAGGCCACGGAGGAGGCAAGTTCCTTCATCGCCATCTCAATTCCCCAATCAGAATGTTTTAGATAATAAACTAAAAACTTGTCGGTTAACTCTGGGGCCATTTGTAAACTCCCTGGATCCTCAATTGAAAATTGTCTCCACCACCACATCAACCGAATCCCCGGAAAATGAAACAACAATAAATATTTCTCATCATGTCTCGTAAGTAGTATCAGCCTTGAAATTGCACGTTTTACAGTCTTTATAGCTTACTTAATGATTACAAGTGAATACATAATTTCGTCTTCTAGGCGCGTAGAATGTTATTCGAAAGATGAAAATACTTCACTTTTGCGACAATCAAGAGGTCGCCGCCCCGTCAGTCAATCCGTCTATCGTTATATGCGTCACAAGCCTGGTGTAGTAAGCGTATCCTTCCCACAAGAGTACCATTGTAGTGCAGAACAAAAAAGACGAGGAATTGGAATGACGATATCTACGCCGCGTAGCTTTTATGCTCCCGAAACTATACGAAGAAGAACTACAGCAAACCAAGACACGCAATTTACAGCCATTAGGCAAAGCAAAGAAAAAATAGGGTGTGAGCTAGAAGTATGCTAGGAGTACCTATCATCTGTTCTCTTGATAGTTAAAATTGTTGATCTTGTGAATTTTTTAAAGATTTCTATTGACGGGCCATATGGAGCTCCCTCCAGTCACATCTTCAGAGCACAGCATGCGGTTCTTATTGGGGCCGGCATTGGTGTAACTCCTTTCGCCAGCATTCTACAGTCCATTATGCACCGATACTACACTTGTCGGCATACTTGTCCCGAGTGTCAGCATTCATGGGCAACTGAGATGCCAGACTCGATTATGAATCTGAAAAAAGTAAGCTTTCCGAATTTTCGAAACTTTTCAAGTCAAGCAGCTCAGATAAGACCAGTTTAGACATCGGGTGGCGAATGATTGCAGGTCGACTTTTTCTGGATCAACCGTGATCAACGCAGTTTCGAATGGTTTGTCAATATGCTGTCACAATTAGAAATGGAACAACAAGAAATAGGCGGTGTGTTAGATCGTTTTCTTGACTTACACATGTACATTACTAGCGCGTTGAAAAAGACCGATATGAAAGCTGTCGGACTGCAAATGGCCCTCGACTTACTCCACGCAAAGGTAGTAATTGAATGTTACCTCTTTCTCGCTAATTCGCCTTGAAACTGAGGTTTTTAAAAAAAAAATATCAAATCCGAATGCATTTGTAGGAAAAACTTGATTTGGTCACGGGGTTGAAGACCCGCACCAATGCTGGTCGACCAAACTGGGACAAGGTATTCCAAAAATTGGTCGACGAAGACAAAGGGGAAATAACTGTGTTCTACTGCGGACCCCCTCAAATGGCCAAAGACCTAAGCAAGAAATGCAACGAGTTTGGTTTCAATTTCCGAAAGGAGATATTTTAACTTGTAGGCTATACACTCTTCAATTATTATTATCTTCGATTTACTTGAACTAGTTAGTTCTTATAATTCTGGCAATTTATGTTGTTTGAACGAAGAATGTAAGAATCCCTTTTTTCTCTTGCAAACAAGATTTTTTATCTCCCACTGAAAAAAAATAAATAATTGGTTACGACATAATCCGCAATACATTTCCCAGTTCGATCCTTGCAGTGCCTTTTTAGACTCATTTTCCTGTTCAATATCGGGTAACTTTCGGTTTCACACCGTGGAGGTTACTGATTATTCCTGTAGAACTCTTTCACTTCAACCCACAAAAGTCTTGTTACGATAGTCCAGTATTCAATCAGATTCCCTTTTTTTATTCAATTGTTTCATAAGCAATCGACGTGTTTTCGCAACTGGAAATACAACTATCAGAAATGGCATACAGGGCGTGTTAGATCAATTCTTTGATTGCTACATATCATATTGTGCACTGCAAACTAAAAAAGAAATGGACGAAAGTTGTCGGATCACTTTCTGTGTCCCCTTTTGATTTGCGTTGCTTGTACAGAATAGTGCGCATTTTTCTTACGAGCGCACGAATTTGGGTGATTTTGGGTAGAATCAACAGAACTCGCTCATGGAACAGAGAACGGGAACTTGTATGCCCGCCAACATCCGTCAAGAACAGGCAAAAAATGTTTTGGGGAGGACAGACATTATATGGAGAAAAGAAAGTGCCAGGCATTATGCAACTGGCATGTATATAGAAAGTGGAATTCCTGTCACGCGCCGACGCATTCTAAATTTTGTTTTCTCTAAAGTAAATTCGCATAAATTATGTTCTTTGGAGTCAAGAAAAGAACACAGTTTTTCTAATGCGCTATGTCGATTTTTGTCAATTTTGACAAATCAGATGTGTCTGTCATCCAATCAAATTGCTTGAAATGCTTATGCAGCGACAGAGCGCGTACTGTAAGAAGAACAGTACGGTAGGAGCTATGCTAGACTAGACTTAAGTTTTTACATAGTTATAAACTGACAAGTACTGTATTTTCGATAACTACGTAGTTTAGTCTATTACCTGGTAGGTACAAAGTTAACTATAATACTACGTGTTAATAACTTTACATTTATTATGTCGCTGCGTGTTAAGTAGTTATTACGATATTAACTTGTAACTATGAGGTAACTACGTGAATTTTTTACCTGGGAAGACAAACTATCACAACAACAATATATATATAGATCCGGGAATTCAGTTAACAAATTTTCTATGTACATAAAGATCGCTCAAACTTTAAGGAACTTTTGAAAAAATTGGCGCCTTCAGGTTTTAATGTTAACTCGGACTGATAACTACACCAAAATCTTTCGGTGTACTAGAATCAATTACCCACGCTAACTAATATGGCTCCAGACACTTTTAAGAACTGAGCAATTATCTTCACATATATTTAATAGTGTCCAAATCTAATTCACCATTAGGTTGTTTCGAGTATTTGTTTAAAATATTCATAAGAATTTAAACCGTCCGAAAAGACAACTGGTTTCAAAAAATAATAATAATTGGCGGATAGGTATTGCATTAAAAAAGAAGTGCAAAGATGTGCGTAGTATACCGCGAGAGATTCAAGTTCGCTGTTATTCGATGTAATAGCCATAAAGCTTTTTAGTGCACTTAAATCAAAAATTGTCAAAATTATTTAGTAAGGGTGGGGAGTCAATCAAGACTACATTTTCTAAGCGTTCCCTGGGGCAGAAAAGGTCCCCACCTCCAATCCGCATACTTGTACCACCCAAACTTACAGTCACCATCTATATCATGTGAAAAAACCAAAGCGATTGATTCGTAATTCGTTTTTTGTCCTGTTAAGAGGTCGTTTCTTTTGTTGCTTCCGATATCATTATACACAGGGGTATTGTGATATGATGGAAGCACTTCATCCAAAAGTAAGCATTGTTCAAAATTAGTTTATTAGCGCGGTTTTTAAGTGTATTTAAATAGTGGAGATCTCGTTTATTGATATAATCGCTATTTTAGACAAATTTGAGACTAGTACCTAAAAAAAACCTTCTAGGGTAAGCCTATGAGTTATTCATATCAGCCGTTTATCAGTTTTTTACTCTCTTTCTCTTATCGCTCTAACGCTGCGAAATTTTAAGTTAGGACCATAAAATTACAAATGTATTAGTATATAGTGTTATTCAACTGACAATTCAAAACATAACGACATGTCTCAGACATCAGTTTTCTACGTTGATGCGTTGGGCGGTGACCGACGAGAAGCGTCGAGTTCTAAGACCACACAGTTTAGAGAAAGGTTCAAATCTCGGTTCAAATAAAAAGAACGCTATAGGCCTATAATTTAAAAAATTAACTAGTTAAATAGTTCACATCCAATGCATCTAATAACAAAATTAAGTTTTACCACCACACCATTCAACACGTTACTCTTCAGTTTAGTGAAATCATATTTTATTAAGGCGGAAAGGAACATAATATTCAACCAATATTTTTTTCGCCGCGAAGGCTACATCTAATCCAGAATTGGACCCGAAAGAGCACATCGCAAGAGACTCCTGGTTGACGCAGGCTCATAAACGGCAACAAGCTTTGACGGGACTTCAATCTATATGTAACCAGAAGGCCCAACAATCGAATTTAAAATTCTCAACAGCAAACTTCTTTCAGTTATTTTCACAAGAAGTAGGGATTGGATACATTTAAATCTATGAACTAAATTTTTCTTAGTCACTTCGCCAACTTTTTGTTTTCTTTCACCAACCAATTTCTTTTGAATTATCCTTTTGACTTTTTCATGTATTGGCACAAGAATGTGCTTCAACTCTTGTTTCAATTATTTGATCATGAGTCAAAAGATCGACTCGTCCAATCTGATTTCATTGAATACCTCAAACTGCAACTTGGGTACGTATGTAAAATGAAATATATTATTATTGATTTATTATAACAAATTAAATATATTAAGATGCATTATATGTGTATCCTCTCATAACTCTTCCAATCATTAACAGGATTACAGGAAAGGAATTTGTTGACCTAATCGACACATTGTGCTATGTCTTTGCAAAAGAAGCTGATGTGGATTTCCCAATTTTTTGCCGCATATGGAAATCAAAAGGGGTACCGTATACTAATTTAGGATGAATTTGAGAACTATTTTCATCCCTCATCTTGTATCGCGCAGGTACTTCCCAAATTATTTTGTCTGATTGACGTTGACAAAACGGGCCAAATAACTTTAAACCAAGTAATGTCTTTTATCACCGGATGCACTCAACATCGGTAAATTGAAATAATTTTTATTTCAGTGTTATTTTCTAAACATGTTTTTTTTAAATTTAACGTTATGAAGGAAAGATATTAGCGCAAGGACTCTGCAGCCAGGAAGAGCTGAGGAGTTGTTTCGCAGCGTAGCCAAAAACGACGAACTGGACTTTGAAGCTTTTAAAAAGCTTATACCGTGCAAAAACGTAAATTTTCTTTCATTAAATAATCTCTTTCCTCCTTGACTGTTGACTTACTAAATTGAAGTTGTGATACAGCCATTTTTTGCTGAAAGAGTTTTCCGCATCTTCGATAAGGATGGCTCCAACAGTATTTCTCTAGCTGAATTTCGTGAAGGTTTTGAACAGTTTTGTTGTCAATCGGATGAGGAGAAGGTTAGATGTCTTTTTCGAATTTACGACGAAAACGGTGAGAACCACAAAGAGTTTCAATCTGTTTATCATTAAAAAATTGCTCTTTATAAATAATCTTGTTTGCGAGAACAGGGAACGGGTTGATTCATCTGCATGAACTGAAGGCAGTCCTTAAAGCATGCACCGAAGAGAACGGAATGAAATTTAGCGAAAGTCAACTTGACCAACTCACTGTAGCGCTCTACGAAGACGCACGAAGACATAAAGGAGTCTCGAATTATGGAAACCGATCTGGACTCACTTATGAGGAACTGAGAAATCAGCTGCTTAAACATCCTGGACTAGTAGAAAACCTTTCAATAAGGTAGCAAAATTCGTTTGCTTGTTAACTCTTTACTACCGATTCATTCTAAATTCTGTTCCATTCATCATTTTGACTGCGTTTATTCCTGTATATTTTTTAAAGCTTGGATCGGATTCTTCTACCGAGTGCTCCTAAACCAGTTCAAAACCTATCAAGATACAAATTTTGTTTGTCTTACTTCAAAAATAATATTAGATTCCTTATGTTTGTCACAGCATACTTGCTAGTAAATTTCAGCTTATTCATCAGCCGCGCAATTCAATACAGAGATACCAATATCTTCTATATTTTGGCCAGAGCTTCTGGTAGTAGCTTTAGCTTTACAATAGCACTTTCCCTAATTATCGTTATAATACTATATTAAATGCATATCTAGGTCAGACATTAAACTTCAACTGTGCCTTTATTTTGGTGTTGATGTTGCGGCATTCCATCACAATGTTGAGACAGGTTGGCTGCGCAACCTTTTTGCCTCTCGACCAACATGTTTATCTTCATATGGTGTGTGGAATAGTCGTCGTCTTTTTGAGCATTCTGCACACATTAATGCATCTAATAAATTTTCGTAAGTTACAGTTCAATTCGTATTTGAATTAAAACTATATTTTAACCATATATTTTCCCACTATTTTTCCTAACATGAACCAATAGCAATCAACATATCTGGCTATCTAGAGTCTCCGGTAACAGGAACAAACCATTCAGCGGCAGGTAGGAATTGCGCAATGAAGTGTTATTGTAGTTGGTTTTCATTTCAGTCGGGAAAATCATTTGAAAACAGAGTGGCTATTTACAATGAATCCTGGAATGTTTGGACTCATTCCGGGCTTAGCTAATTTAACAGGATGGATCCTTGTTATTATCCTTGTCATCATGGTAATTTGCTCGCATCCCTTCGTTCGAAGAAACGGTTCCTTTGAGGTAAATACATTGCTAAAATGCATCATAAAATTCTATAGTTGAGGACAGCAACGATATATTTTTTTCATTTTAGGTGTTTTACTGGACACATTTGCTTTACATTCCCTTTTGGGTCATGGTCATTTTGCACGGGCCAAATTTCTGGAAATGGTTCGTCGGACCTGGTCTTCTTTTTTTCGTAATCGAGTTACCACGTAAAATTCGATTTCGCTTAACCGACAATGGTCGAACCTACATTGACTCGGCCGTGCTTCTGCCATCTCGAGTCACTCATCTAGTTATTCGGAAGCCTTCCAATTTTCGTTTCCATCCCGGAGACTACGTCTATGTGAAAATCCCGGCAATCACTTCTACTGAGTGGCATCCCTTCACTATTAGTAGCGCACCCGAACTTCAAGGTATTTGAATCTTGACAATATAGACTTGCGTATTTTGGATATGGCCACCATTCATCACTGAGGTAATAACTACAAAAAAATCTAATAATAATATTTTTTAAATTGTAGATTATATGTGGCTTCATATTCGTTGTGCTGGTGGTTGGACCAATAAACTCTACGAATACTTTGAACGGGAGCAGGCCAAGCTGTGTCTTAATAAAGCTGCAAAAATATCGCATGACAGAAATGATCCGAGCTGCGGGCATTGCCAACATGTAATGGATAACACACCAAGCTCTGAAAAACAAAGCATAATAAGGTAAGCTTTTTTCTTGTGTAAGACTTAGTCTTTTTACATATTACCATCTAAGTATCGGTGTCTGTTTTAAATGTTTTAAATAGAAAATTGACTCAAATTCGTTCATCTTCCCAAAATAAATGTGCCGCTGATTCTAATGGTAACCTCGAATCCTGTCGGTTAACTCTCGAGCCATTTATGGTCTCTGTAACATTGGATCCTCCAGTCGATAATTTCTCCAACATCGACACAAACGATTTACCTCACAATGAGATACAAAGAAACCCTTCTCCCATTTCGTAATGACCTTGGCATTGCCTACAATTTTCAAAATTTGATATTGTTAGAAAATCTGATTTTATTTTTCTAGAAATGATAAACGTAATTCAAGGATTGAGAATATGCCACAATTTCAACCTGGCCACGGCAATCAATCCGTCTATCGTTACTTACGTCGTCCACCCGGTGTAATGAGTTTATCCCTTCCTCTAGAATCGCCTTCTAATGTAGAACCAAATAGAAGAGATCTGGGAAAGACGATCTCAACCCCACGTAACTTTCATGCTCCCGAAACTATACGAAGAAGAAATACAGCAGACCCGCAATTAACTGCCACTGAGGAAAACGAAAGAAAAATTGGATATGAGACAAAACCGCTAGAGGTATAAAAGTACTTCTCACCTGGTCTCTTTCATGGTTAAAATAAATTCCTATTCTGAATTTTTCAGATTGCTATTGACGGACCATATGGAGCTCCCTCCAGTCACATCTTCAGAGCACAGCATGCGGTTCTTATTGGGGCCGGCATTGGTGTAACTCCTTTCGCCAGCATTCTACAGTCCATTATGCACCGATACTACACTTGTCGGCATACTTGTCCCGAGTGTCAGCATTCATGGGCAACTGAGATGCCAGACTCGATTATGAATCTGAAAAAAGTAAGCTTTTCGAAACTTTTAAAGTCAAGCAGCTCAGATAAGACCAGTTAAGACATCGGATGGCGAATGATTGCAGGTCGACTTTTTCTGGATCAACCGTGATCAACGCAGTTTCGAATGGTTTGTCAATATGCTGTCACAACTAGAAATGGAACAAAAAGAAATAGGCGGTGTGTTAGATCGTTTTCTTGACTTACACATGTACATTACTAGCGCGTTGAAAAAGACCGATATGAAAGCTGTCGGACTGCAAATGGCCCTCGACTTACTCCACGCAAAGGTAGTAATTGAATGTTACCTCTTTCTCGCTAATTCGCCTTGAAACTGAGGTTTTTAAAAAAAAAATATCAAATCCGAATGCATTTGTAGGAAAAACTTGATTTGGTCACGGGGTTGAAGACCCGCACCAATGCTGGTCGACCAAACTGGGACAAGGTATTCCAAAAATTGGTCGACGAAGACAAAGGGGAAATAACTGTATTCTACTGCGGACCCCCTCAAATGGCCAAAGACCTAAGCAAGAAATGCAACGAGTTTGGTTTCAATTTCCGAAAGGAAATCTTTTAAAATTAATGTGGTAAAGCAATAGTAACGGACGACTTAAGAGAAAGAAAACTATATTTTCGTTTAATTAGCAAAAAAACATTTTTCGAGAACCGGCTATAAAGTTTTCATAAACTAAGAATTTTATAAAAAGAAATGTATTGAATAAACGCAGTCATGCTACAAAATAAAAGATCATTGATGGTGAGATTACAATCCGATCATACCTTACACAAGGACGGAAAAAGTGGACGGAATTCAGTTACAATGAATGCACTGATTCGTATTTGCGCATTATCTCAAGTCTCTATGCTAAAAAATCAGCCACAACATGCATTAGGCTGCAACAATTATCCATCATTCACTCTCATACCCTTAAGAAAATTTACTGCTGAACAATAAAAAGTAAAGTTAGGGGTAATAAAATGGCTGTTATTGAAATTTGAAGGGAGCTGGCACTGTCTCGAAAGCGGAAAGTTTGAATATACGTTTCGGATGTGCTCCATGGATTCTCACCATCATCGAAATTCATCGGACATTGATCACCTGAACAATGTTTGAAAAGTGTTAAGGCAATGCACTAGTTCATAACTTGAGTATCACTCACGTTCTCGCTCATATTCTTCCATGTTCAAATGAACTGCAGCTCCTTCAGTGTAGTTCCAACTGGTGACATCTTGGTTGAGTGGGCAATACGGGCCTAACGCCTGGGACATGTATATTTTGGTCAGGTCAGCTCGCTGGTAGACCCAGCATCTGTAGCGGCTGAATGCATCCAGCTCATCGTAAGTTATCAGGTATGATCTAAGATTTTCTTTCCAAAAGCCGATGCACTTAAGTTTGTAATCGGGGTCACCTATTCAAATCATCAAACATTTAGTAAATTATATAAATTTTGGTGATTTGGTGAAGTGAAGCAGAAGCTGTAGAGAAGCAGAAGCTAGAAGAGAAAGTAGCAAACTGCGGCAAAAGCGAGTACACAAAGCAAAGCAAAGCAAAGCAAAACAGACAGCCACAATAGGGTTCAACATCAGCTGGGCAAAATCCTGTTAAGCAAATAGAATTTTAAAAAGCAATTCCAGCACCACGAAAAGCAAACCTCGACAGCAAAGCGGAACTAAGCTGTATAGCGTATTAATGCGTTAAAGCGAAGCAAACATTGGTAACAATAATAATATCAATACTGTAAATGTCAACGGGCCGTCCTTTGTAATCCACCGAAAGACAATAATGTTCGTCGATCCACATTTCTTTTTGCTCGGCATCGCAAACCGAAAAGTCTGAAATGTTCTCTTTGCAATAAATATCAGGACGAGGTGAATCAGTCACACCACCCAAAATTCGTGTTTCAAATTTGATGTCACCCTTTTGCGTGAATTTGAATTTCCCGGCCACTGGACAACGAATAGGAACTGGATCCCGGGCTACGAAAACCATACCAGAATTACTCGAAGCGTAGTAAAACAATAATAATCTGGACAAATAACATTATAACAAGAGCAATTAATTAGTATGTTTTTCTAAAGTAAAACAAAGAATTCTTCTCTACGGTGGCATAAGTTCGTATTCCTTCCTATACCTGTGGAAAACGATAGACAGCAATTGCCATTAGTACGAAGAAAACTAAAGAAGAAAAAAACGGAAATGAACAGTTTCAGGTAAAGAGATTTGTCGGCAATTAAATACTATAGATGTCAACAGGGCGTCCATAAGTGTCGGTGGAGAGGCAAAATTCTGCATCAATAACCATCTCTTTCTGTCCAGAATCACAGACTTGAAACGAGGACACCGAGTCCATGCAGTGGATTTCCGGACGAGGGGAATCCGTTACTCCGCCTAAAATACGGGTCTTAAACTTGATGTCGCCATTTTGCTGAAAACGGAACATGCCAGCCACGGGACAGCGAATAGGCACCGGCTCTTTGGCTATGGTCGGGACAGAAAATGTTAATTTATGCAAAATAAGAAAAACCTAAAAATAATTCAAACATTTTGCTCTTCTGCAGGTGACCATTTTGTCTAATTTAAATGGTTATTATACAATAATGTACAAATTTTCCCCGCAATAACCCACAACTTGTTATACCTAATAATAGATCATATTTCCAGGCGTTCTTAGCAGGAAATTGTGTCCAAGAGCAGACAGTGTGAAAGTCATCTTTAATCATGGCAAGTCCTTTTCGATATCGGATAATGTTATGGTGTCGAGGTACGATGTCGAAGCAGATGTAGTCTTTTTGACTGAATCCAAGAGTATGTGATTCAGTAACGAGAATGTACTTGTAAAATCTACGCGTTTACCAGCCGTCAACATTAAGTCGAGTTAAAAGAATTCTTGAATCACGAGATTCTTTGCAGATGTACACAGTTTTTCGAGAGCGACCAATATCCGGATGCCATGTCTCGACAATGTGCGTTTGATTTATGTACACGTCGGCATCAATATTAGCGGTGTTGATCCAGTGACCAGAGAAGTTTAAGGGTAGATTGCAACCAGGTGTCACGGTTTCCGACTTTACTGTAAGTGTGTTGATAATTTGAATGATTAAACTTCAATAAAATACAAACGAGACTTCTCTAACCTACCAGGAGTCATGCGATAACGCTCAGGACTGTCTTCAGGTGATTTTAAAGTATTACATTCTGGTGTGATAGATTTCCCCATATATTCGTCATCGTCACGATTTTTCAAAAAGCAACGGAATTTCTCATCCTTTCGTGATTCCTTAGTATTGGCTACAGCAAAATAATGATTTTTTCCAACAAACCAATCTCCCAGGCAACTGAACTCAACAGCTAAAAGGAAAAGATAAATCATTCAGTTCATCATTCAGTCAGCTGATACTAGAAAAAATACTTACTCCCATCTAAAGATTCACTCATCCCATCACATTTCCTGTAGCTTATGGTGAACTTCTGATTAGTAATCAAGAACTGGGATCCAGGTGTCTGGCAAGACTGAATAACATTGCCAGGATGATTGCATTCTCCAGTAAAACGGAATCGATTTTGATATGCAAATTGCCAGACACCTTCTAAACCTGATCTGCAATTGACTGGCACAAAATTTTCAGCATAGAGTGTAATGAGCTGCTGATCAGGATTGATTCCTTCACATATTGAATTCAAAGATGGAGATTTGTCCCTGAGTGTTTTGCATCCAGCTAAAATAAAATGCATAATATATTATTTTTGCATCGTTTAAAGAAAAATGAACTTACATTCAATTTTGTCAAGGATGTTGACTGTTCTGACAAAAAATTTGACACAATGATAACAAGTTGTTTGTACATCATAAAAGACAAATGTGTAGTTGACATGATGTGAATGATGGGAAGACAGACAATTTCCTCTTCCAGTCATGGAATCCCCATTGATTTCAGTAGTGAAGTATTCACCATTCTCTCGGTAAAACCATGTTCCTCTCACAACAAATGGAATGTCACAGTCTTTGGATGCAACACCTTAAATGAGAAATTGTAGGGTTTATATATCTACTGTCAGCTAGAAAGACAAGTTTCTTGACAACCATCTACCATTTTCATTTATCTTTTAACACATTGGATTAGAAACATCTAAACAAGGACACATCTTTGAAATTCCAAATCATCAATTTAGTTTTAAATCAAAATAGAAGTGAAATGCGTTTTGAGCAAGTAGCAAGATATTTGAATGCCTTTACCTTGAATGCTGATAAAAACGAAGAATGAAATAAAAGCAAACAGCATTTCTGTTTTCATGCGGCACGCCCTAGTACGGCCCGCTATCGTTCAACCAACTAAACTTTTTCTAAACCGTAGTAGAATAGAAACTGCTGGGGTCTGGGAGTGAGAGGTAAGTAAAATGCTAGCTGGCCACCTGGCGGCAACAGTTGTTTGTTTCTAGTTTTTCGTGTTTGATAGTACCTGTACCTGCCGTAATGATCAAGATCAAGGTAAGAGGTAAGTGCAGTAGTGGGTGCCTATCTGGTGCCTATACTTTCCGACAAGTCTAGCTTCGGGACCGCCTCTAGTCACTAACTATATTACATTACATCTGGATCGCATAAGCCTTTTCGCAAAGCGTTCGATTAAATTAAACGAAGCTACTAAATTGAGCAGAGTTTGGTGACGTGATGTGGAAAGAACCAATCCAGAATCGAAGTCCCCCGATTCTCATTGGTTCGTTGGCTGACTCTACTCGATCGAGTTGGAAATAGACGAGCATCGGTCGGTGCAGGAGATTACACTGTTGTGCATTTAAGTTTTAACTTAGTATTAGCCTTTCAGCTGACCTGGGGGAAAAGCCTATCTTGACGAACATATTCTCTAGTTCTATTACGAAAAAGGAAGATTGTGCAAGTAGGAAAATCCAAAATGCGCCATTATCGCATCCGAATTTCTATTGCAACTACTGTAGCCTTACATCTCCAAGGCATTTAACAAAATTCGTATTAATTATTTGTCAAAACTAAAATGTTGACCTTTGTAACTGGTTAACAATATTGAAGCGCTAGAGCTTCGCTTCGCTTGCCTACTTTGTAACTAATCGCAAAAAAAGTTGGTTGAAAACATAAAGTTTTAATAGTTCAGCATAGTCTTTTACGTGAGCTAAAAAATTACAAAGCGCAAAGTGGTTTTTTAAATAGCCATTATGAAGTCCGACGACTTCGAGTAACGCTCCTCATTTGTTCATGAATCTCACGAAGAAGAAAGAAGGAGGGTGCACTGTGGGTCTTTGCCCTCTGTGGAGCACCAGAAGAAGTCTAGGCTCTAGGCTTTTATGGGCGAAATATGAAATGAATCGCGATATACATACATTTCTACATTACTCGATTAAAACAGTATTGAGATCTCATGTACCTCTCTATGGTTGGATACACCATACCATACGATATCCATACAAGGTCGCTGCTGTTCGCTCCCACTACGTACTACAGCGGTACCCAGATCGAAACCTTGCGCATCTTTTCTGTTGCTGAGACGGTCGTGAAGACGAAGAAATTGCTTCGTATCAGTAATCGTCTTCTTGATCCCAAATTCTTCAAAAGAATATTGCATAACTCAAATTGATCCTCATTTCAAATTTTGAACCGAAAAATAATCATCTTCGTCGTCACTGTCATGGGTGATGCAAGCAAAATCAAAAGCATCCACAAACTCAAAATTGTTAAAAATCAATACTTGTCAAAGTATTTTTTTACGATAGGCTACTCGACGATGAGATAAGTCATGAAATTGCAAATATTCCAAACTGGGCCTCTTGCGTTATTATGCCTTGAGGCTTGAGCCTTGATGAATGGAGTCGGCCTGCGCTAGTCGTCATAACATGATAACAGAAGGCGCTGCGAGCGTATATGTAGGCTTTTCAATGTCAGAATGTCTCCTCCTTCTATTTCTTGTCCGTGTTTGGTGAATTCATCCGGGCTCCTTTTCAGCGCAGTCGCAGAAGTCACTCTTCTTTTTTGAGGCACTCACATCCCGTATAACCGAAGTTTCCACTAAATATTCTGCATTTACAGGTAAACATTGTGTGGCAAATCAAAATTGAAACTGCAATTGTGTAATTTTACAGTTAGGCTCTTTTGAGTCTCATTTGGAATGGGCTTCGCCCGACCTCAAGTTCATTGTAGCAACTGCAAACGGATTTATTTTGGATTGTGACTTTTTGGGCAAGAATGTATCTAGGTCGGGGCCGTGAGATTGGATGGCGAAATTTTTGTACATTCTGTATGTTGCTAATTGTTGTTCCATTATCAGCATAGACATCAAAACCTATGTTTTCTTGCCAATTGATGGTACTTTAACTTCTAGAAGAAAATTTGAGTTCTGACTTCTAATCAATCCAGTTTCAGATATTTTGACATCACTTTTTTTTAATTTATTTCTATTGCAGCTAATTCAGGAAAGCTTCACACAACTTTCAAAACAGCCCCAGCTTCAGAACTACGACATAACTTTTAGCTATCTCTTCATTTACTTCTGGAAAACCAAAATGTCTTCGCTAAATCACAGTGGAGAAGAATCCTCTGAGTGCCCTCTCTGTATGGAACCTCTTGAAATGGATGACCTTAGCTTCTACCCTTGCACTTGTGGATACCAGGTCATTATTGCATATCTACTTCCCTGAGTATAATTAGTACTTGTGATTCTGACATGACTATTAGATTAAAGCTGGGATTGTTAGATTGGAAATTTAACTAACTACTTTATCTGTTTTGTGAAATCTTAAAACAATTTTGTTTGCATAATTCTCAATTTTAGATATGTCGGTTTTGTTGGCATCGGATAAGGACAGATGAAAATGGGTTGTGCCCTGCTTGTCGGAAAGCATACCCAGAAAATCCAGCTGATTTCAAACCTCTTTCGACTCAAGAGATGCACAGAATCAAAGCTGAGAAGCGTCAGAAAGATCAACAAAAAAAACAGAAAGCAACAGAAAATAGAAAACATCTTGCTAATGTTAGGGTGGTTCAGAGGAATTTGGTTTTTGTGGTTGGACTCTCTCCACGACTAGCTGACCCAGAGGTAATCATTGCTGATTTGTTTTTATTGTCACCTTGTCCTTAATGCAACTATATGTATGCCCCAATAGGTTTTGAAACGGCATGAGTACTTTGGTAAGCTTGGGAAGATACACAAGGTAGTCATCAATCATAGCACTCAATATGCAGGTTCTCAGGTATTACAAAATAGTTTGGCAAAGTTTGTGTTGCAGTTCAGTGATTCAGTTATGTGTCCTTTTACTTAGGGGCCAAGTGCTAGTGCCTATGTAACTTACATACGAGGAGAAGACGCATTACGAGCGATACAGTCGGTTAATAATATTAGCGTCGACGGTAGAACTTTAAGGGCGTCCTTAGGAACCACTAAATACTGTTCACATTTTATGAAAAACCAAGTGTGTCCTAAACCAGATTGTATGTACCTTCACGAAATTGGTAAGTTGAACCTCTCGCAGCAGTTATTGCAGTGTAAAGCAAACCAGACTAATTGCTTTTACTAAATAGGTGACGATGCAGCTAGTTTCACCAAAGAAGAGATGCAGCAAGGCAAACATACGGACTATGAGAGGCTATTGCATGAGCAACTCTTGTCGCCCTGTCAAAACCATAAAGAGGGCCGGTAATGTTCATGATATCTTGTTGAAAGATAAAACTTATTATCAACTACTTCGATTGTATTTATTAAAAAAAAACTAGCAGGAAAGCGTCGGCATCGCCTCCATTGAAAGAGGGAGCTTCAAATGCAACACACAGTGGACCTAAAGACGGTTGGCCTTCCCTGCCTCCCGGTTGTTCCACGGCCAATTCTTCTAGCCTTAATACCTCAGGTAAATAAAATAATATTCCCAACGCCATTTTACTTTATTTGACACCTGCTTATGTTAATTGTTCCCTTTGATGTACAAATCTAGGTAAAGTTGTCGCGCCGATTGCCAAGAATGAACCACCATTGACCAAAGAGAAGAGCGGGAAAATCAAAGGAAAGCCAGCACAGCAACCCCCAGTTAATTTGCCAGTGGCCGTCGTTCAACCGGAGGAACCTAGTTTGCCTCAAGCTAAGACGAACGGTTCAAATCGCAAGGCAAAAGAGAAAACAGTTGTGACTCCCGTGTTACCTCCTGTGTTAAATCCGACTGCTCCTGTCCCGACACAACCAACGAAACCGGAACGACAAAGGTCAACCTCGCTTTCTCCGGCCCTCTCTTCCTCCTCCAATCCTACACCACCACCCATTTCATCCTCGTCTTCGCCGTCATCCTCTCAAGACAGCGGCTTTTTGCCTTCAATTCAGCATCAGTTCGAAATTCTCAAACAAGGCGCTTCGATGGCTGCAGAAGAAGAGGAGATCGATAGAGCAAGAGATGAGGCCGAGGATTTCGGTAAGGCTAGACCGTCTTCATGTTTTATCTGTCGTGTGTAACAAATTTTCTTTATCTAGATTCTGCCGGAAACAAAGTGATTGTCAATTCCTCTAGTTTCGCACACTCCATTCTCGATAATAACAGTAGTAACAGCCACAGCTTCTTCTCAACTGGTCCACTCCCAGCCTACACAGCGCGATCAAATGGCACATCACCCGCTGGCTGTAAGTCCATTTACTTTTTTCTTTTTTTTTATTACAATTTTTTCCAACATGTAACATTGTATTATTCAACCATTTAAAATAGGTTGGTTAGCGAATGGTGCTGAAGAAGAGTCAATTACCTCTTCACTCCCTAATCAAAGTGCAGCCGATTGGCAATTGGCGTTTAACGTAAGTTATTTAGTCCAATGTCATTTTCATGTTTTATTTATGTTGGTATCTATTTATGTATAGGATCTGGCATCGTCTTCTCGCCTTGGTCCCAATTTGCCTGCGATGGAAGACACCAGCAATCACCAGTCAAAGAACACTGACGACGACCTAGGATTCGATCCCTTCCACGAAACGCAGAAGGCTTTGGCCGAAATGCTTGAAAAAGAGTCCATCTCAAGCCTCCCCAACGGTTCGGCGTACAGCAATACCAACGGCTGTAGCAATCTGGGTTACTCTGGTCCCGTCCAGAGTTTATATTCCAACCCTCCCGTTCCGCCATCAATGGCCCGACACAGTCCAAGCTTTAGTCCTTTAGGGTTAGGGCTCGGCCTTGGTGTCGGTGTTGCGCCACAACCACAGCCCTCACGTACAAGAATTCCACCACCGGGTTTCAATCCTTCTCAGGTTTTCAAACAATTTCGATCCTATATTTTTATCTTTAAAAAAGAAAAACAAGATCTAGTACTTATTCAGTTGCTTTTACTTGGATTTTCAGCATCTTGCCGGAACAATGAACCAAGGTGGGGTCAATCACTTTGGTCTGAGCCTTCCCAATCTCGGCTCAAATCGGCCGACGAATCGCCTAGACATGGGTACCAGCAAAATGTTGCCGTTCATGAACAATCAAAGCACATCAAACGGTGGTGTGAGTGGCCCTTCGCCTGGATACGGACCCCGTCTCTATCATGAGTCGCCTTCCTTGGGTTTAGGAATGTCAGGAATTGGAGGCATGAGTGGTGTTGGCATGGCATCAAACATGAGTTACATAGGAGGTCAAAATGGTTCCCTAAGTCATATGTCGGGCAACAAGCCTCAAGGTAGTGATAGTCTTCAAATTCAATTTCTGATGTGTATTTTTACGATTGCTGCGTCATCCACAGGATATAATAGTGGAATGGGAAGCAACATGCCCTATTCCAACGGGAGCAATAGCCTTGGCCTTGGAACAAGTGGTATTGGCGATGCGGCACCAACCATGAAAGACTGGCAAGACGGGCTTCGTGCGCTCTTTCCTAACGTGAACATTTCCATGGGTAATGGAGGTGTTTCTAGCAGTAACGGCAGCAGTAACAACAGCAGTAGTCGTATGGGTGCCTTTCCTCCGGGACTATCTGGCCTCGGCAATGGTCAACAACAACAGCAGATGCACCATCAACAGCATCAACATCAAATGGCTCAACAACCAAACAATCTGGCCACCAAAGGCTGGAGAAACAATGTTTCCGATTGGACTTCCCTCGATCCCGCCATCGTCTCTAGTGGTCAGATAACCGAATCACGATCCGACTCGCCGCCACATTGGCTTCGTTCGCTGGAACAGTTGACAGAAACCGGAAACAGTCCGGCGCAGCAGCAGCCTCCCTCCAACCCTTCCAATCTCTTTGGCCTGGCCAATTCAACTCACTACACTTTGCCTTCGCTAGCTGGCCGTAGTAACGTCACACCCGCATCCGGTCTGGACGGATTGAATTCCATGGGCTCTTTCTGGCCACCGTCGGTCTCCCACACTACCCCCTCCATGCCTCCTCCTGGTTTCAGTCACATCAGACCTACTCCCAAAACAGCAGCAACGGCAGAGACACACAAAATTGACAGTAAGTCATCCCTCATCCATCCATTGACTCTTAGCTCGTACTAGACTCATCCGACGTCCGTTTTTCGCATTTTTTCTGATTACAGATCTCTGAGGTTGGCGTTTGCCTAGGTGTTGCATTTGTTAGGGATTGGCAGTGATACTATCGTTATTTTGAAATCCTTTTGTGTCTAATTCCTGTTCACATTTTTTTTGTTTAATTTATCCTCAAATTTCTGATATGTTCGACTTCGACTCCCCTCTGCTCTTCTTATTATCTTTTCTCTTCTCTCCGCTACAGTACATCCCGTTCATCTTTTCTATTGGCCTTCGTCTTTCTACCTTCCTATCCTCATATCCTTTCTATTGGTTTTGGTTTTTTATTTTACATCCATCAAAAGAAGTTTAATTTAGAAGAAGTTGAAACATTCGGGAATCGGTTCTTTTCCTTCAAATAAAAAGAATTGAGGAAACGTTTGACTTAAGGAGGATCAAGTTTCTTGCACAAGATATTATAATTTCAGTTGAAATTTTTGTGTGATCTGAAACCGTTCTCCGCATGTTCCAACTTTCCTATACCCCATTTCGGCAAACGGCCATACCTACGGAACACCTGAGATGATACCCTGCGTTAACAAACCAGATGGAGGCAATGCCCAAGACGGGTTCTGTCCTGCCAGACAACATCGAATCGCAAAACAAAGTATTTTCAAGTCGGCGTGCGGCTTGCATGAAGAAACAGGAAAAATACCTTCCCCAATATCTCGCTTTCTCAATATCTCTACTTTCTTTCTTATTTTCATCCCATTCCCTTTTTTTCCGGGAGGAAAGGTCTTGGTTGACCTGACATTTGATCGATAAAGAAAATGTTGGCCCTGTTTCGGCGCCGATGTGAAACAGAGAAGAACAAGTGTTCAGAACTGATGGCTTGTTGGAAATGCTGATTCAGAGAATAAACAAAATCATGAATTTAATGTTTTAATAATGTGTATATTTCGGTTTGACCAACTTGGGTGGGGTATTTTAGACATGATTATGAACCATACATTTATTTTGCGGACTAAGATGTATGGGAAAGCAAAGCAAATCAAGGCGTTGCGAAATTTTTCCAAGCCGGTCAGCGGCTGGCCCACTGGTTATAGACATTGGGGCCCCTCATCACATCAGTCCGTCCGTCCGTGGTAATTACGGCTCCATTTTTCTTGACCACAACCAGTTTTGGGATTCCACTGACACCATACCGCGATTTCAAATTCCTGCAACGATAAAAAAAAAAAATAATAATAATAATTTTGCAAAATATGCTTGCACTATTAAGGATTCTTACGCCACAAGTTGTGTTCCCCAAGGAACTGCTAGCCAGTCACCATGTGATTCATGCATGTACTGAAGCATATCATTTTCACTTCGATCAGAGGAAACAAAAACACATTCAAGTCTAGCCCCTGCATCTTTCAAATCCTGTAAATAAATAATATTTTTTAGTTTTTCATGTTTTTCAAATCATGTACAAGGAAATCATGCAATGATATAATTAGAATATAAATTGTTCACAACTTCACATCATGATGCATGATGAACATCTCACCCTGTAGAAATCAGCTAAGACTGGGGTAAACTGACGGCATGGAGGGCACCAGTGGGCAGAAAAATAATAACAAATTATATCCACTTCATCAAGAGCTTCTTGGGCTGAAAATATTTGTCTTTGCTTGTTCACAAGTTGTTGACCTTGGAGCATATCCATGATTTTAATCTGTAAAAACAACATAATGTTAATTGAAATGAAAAAAAATTGGAATAGAAAAGATGAGAGAATTGTAAATTGCTTACAGAGTTGTCGAAGCACGAACAGGTATAACTTATAAACGTATTTTAAGACGGTTTCTCTGACAAGTTAAATGCTTGCAACATGCAATGCAGAAATAGCCCAAGAAATAAACGCCCCAAGCTTATACTAGACTTCCCACCCACATCGACACCTACCTACAGTCCTACAATTACGTTACAATACCATATACTACGATAAGTTATCTTCGATATCATACAGCTACATTTGTTGCGGGTTTTAACTTGGACTTTGAGCCTGTTTTTATTTGACTTTTCATGTAGGTGTTTCATGTACCTGTTTATTAACTATTTCAGTTAGATCATTTCTTGATTTTCGTCTGCTACGAAATTGAACTTTAACAGTTTAACAGTTATATTTTGAGGTGTTTCAAAATCCAAACGTATCTACTGCATGTATGAATAAGAGATAATTAATATAGCCTACACTATATTATAGTGACTAGGGGTGCGTTTCATGTCGCAATAAAGCTTAAGCCTTATTTCCTTAAGTCATAAAGTTATGCTCAGCCTGAATATTTAACAGACTATCCTAATACAGTAAATCCAGGTTGACAAGTTAATCAGAAAAAGATATGCCCATCATCTAGCCCACCTTTATTTCCTCCCGTTAATCCGTTTCGGTGCTTGAATCTCACTCTCGTCGAACAGATCAAAAGGAGGTGGGCCCAACAGTAGAAAGTAGGAAATTAAATATGGAGTGAATAGTATGCACTTTGTCACATTTTGTGTACCGAACAGCTGTCAAATGAGTGACCCTCTTCTGTTAGTGTAATTGTTCATCTTGAAACGCTAGATTTAAATATGTAAATCTAAAGTCGCGTCGTCAAATTCGTCGCTCCTCTTTTCATAAGTTATATACTGGACCTCTATTTGCTTACGGACTTAATCATATAACCATTACCCTAATTATTTTTTTTTCTGATACTTAACCAGAAGTTGTAACTTATGTACTATATGTTTTTGTGCAGCAAATATTTTGATTTGTTTTGTCTAACATTTTTTTCAATTCCTGCCCCATATAGGCTAATCTACTCACCCACTTTTAAACATCGCCGTTTTACAATTGCATAAAGTCTGATCTACGTAAACTCATTCTGCTGACAACGGATAGCGGAAAATTTAAAATTAAAAAAAAAAAGTTTCTGGGACTTTTATACGGGGGAAACGGAAAATTGTCTTGGTACACGTCGGCCAATCAGAAATCAACACGAAAATCGACGCAAAGAGTGCCCGAGGCGAGGCAAGTGTCCAACAGACATGCCTTTTACTCAGCTTCTACTTGTACTTTCGTATATAATTGCATCAGTCTAAAACGACTGGAACAGATTTTAAGAAGAATGCAAAAATAAAAAGGCGCTTTAGTTTGAGCGCAACGTTTAAGTTGGAAAGAAGCGGAAAAAGCATTCGTGCATTTGTGCACCTTCAATCACCATCTGACACGTGGCAACGTTGACGAGTGTAGTGTCATCGTTCACACAATTTTTTGTTTCGGTCGCCGGTAGAGTAAGAACTATTTAATTCGTTGGTCTAATAATGCAAGATTCGATCTAATTTTCCACGAGCCTGTTCTGTATATCTGTCGCTCAAATCGCCAGTTTAAAATATAATTTATACCACAGTAAGTTTTATATCAGTGCCTATTCAGGCGAAGTTACAAAGGCGAATCTCCTCTGATCAAGTGAATAATTTAACTCTTTTCTTTTCTGACAACAGATTTGTTGAAATGGCAAAACTTCAGCTACTCTGTTTATGCTTTCTTGCATTATATGCCTGGAATCCAGTGCAAGGATTGGCAGTTATGAGTGTGGACTTTGGAAGTGAATGGATGAAAATTGCAATTGTTTCGGTAGGAAAAACATTAATTAACTCCTATCACATTCTAATACAGCTTTGTTCTGCAGCCTGGTGTACCTATGGAAATTGTTCTCAATAAAGAATCAAAGAGGAAAACTCCTGTTGCCATTGCATTCCGCAATGATGAGCGAACTGTTGGAGAAGATGCATACAATATTGGAGTGAAATTCCCTCCCAATATGTACTTCTATCTTCTAGAACTCTTGGGGAAAAGTATTGACAATCCACTTGTCCAACTTTATCAGAAAAGATTTCCATATTATAATATTGTGGAGGATCCTGAAAGGAAGACATTGCTTTTTCAACATGATAGGTATTATACCCATCTGTTATTCTTAAAGAACAAGTGTGAATTTACCTTATTTGTGTTCTTTCTCTAGTGACACCAAATTTAGCCCTGAAGAACTTGTGGCAATGATTTTGAACAGAGCAAAAGAATATGCTGAAACCTTTGCCCATCAACAAATTACAGAAAGTGTCATCACAGTACCAGCCTTCTTCAATCAGGCAGAAAGGAGAGCAATGCTGAAGGCTGCTGAACTTGCTGGGCTCAAAGGTATTTGTTGAATTCTCATTTTTAAGGTGCCTAGCAAGCATATCAAAATAAAAAATGAATATAGTTTTGCAGCTCATCAACAGTAACACTGCCGCAGCTTTGGATTATGGCATTTTCCGCCGAAAAGATTTCAACGAAACTGCCCAAAATATCCTTTTCTATGATATGGGTGCGTCTAGCACTGTAGTTACAGTCGCTAGTTACCAGGTTGTCAAGACCAAGGAAAGGGGATACGCGGAGTATCATCCACAAGTCAGTGTAGTGGGTCTTGGGTATGACATGTCATAAAAAATATTTGTGAGCTTGCACTGAACGAATTTACTGATTTTTTTTTCTGGATTCACAGTTTTGACCGCACTCTTGGTGGTTTAGAAGTTCAAATTCGATTACGCGACTTTCTAGGCAAGGCTTTTAATGAAATGAAAAAGACCAAAAATGATGTGTTCCAAAACCCAAGAGCCATGGCAAAACTCTTCAAAGAAGCCGGAAGAGTAAAGAACGTTCTGAGTGCCAATGTCGATCATTACGCTCAAGTGGAGAACTTGATGGATGAGCAAGATTTCCGTTATCAGGTATCAACATCAGTTAACTAGTCAACTCACGCAAGTTACTAGTAGTTCTCTGCGAGTTCTAATGGATTCTTTTGTGGCCAACAGGTGACACGCGAACAATTGGAAACTCTATGTGCCGACCTGTTTGAAAGAATTCCAGTACCCATTGAACGCGCCTTAACTTCATCAAAGCTAACTTTGGACCAGATAGATCATATTATCATTGTTGGTGCCGGTACTCGCATGCCGAAGGTTCAAGAAATTCTTTCCACCTTTACCAAACGAGAGCTTGGAAAGAATTTGAATGCTGACGAAGCTGCCGCTTTAGGCGCTGTTTATCGAGCTGCCGATCTCAGCACTGGTTTCCAAGTCAAAAAGTTCATGACAAAGGATGCCGTTGTGTTTCCCATTGAGGTATAGATACATTTGTCAGAAACGGTATTGATTGCTAAACAAAATCTCCTTTAAAATTAGGTGGACTTTGAGCGTGAACTAGATGCTGCTGAAGATGGCAAGAAAGTTGTAAAAATCGTTCGTAGAACTCTCTTTCCAGTGATGAATCCCTACCCCCAAAAGAAAGTCTTGACTTTCAATAAGCACAACGAGGACTTTACTTTCTACGTTAACTATGGGAACATGTCAAGCTTACCCGAAGCGGAAGTTGCTGCATTGGGAACCACCAACTTGACCCGAGTAAAACTAAGTGGTATCGCAGGCGGACTAGCTAAACACCAGGATGACGGAGCTGAATTCAAGGGCATTAAAGCCCATTTTGCTATTGATGACAGTGGACTACTTAGTCTTGGAACAGTAGAGAGCACTTTTGAAAAAGTTCACCCTGTTGTCGTAGAGGAAGAAGCTGAAGCTGCAAATAGCACTCAAAGTATTTCATTGCTTTCTACTATGAATATGTTCCTTTGTTTTAAACTAAACGTCATTTTATTCTACAGGCGATGGAGCTAACGCTACTGATAGCTCGAATTCTACCGATAAAAACAGCACGACTACTAAACAGGAAAAGAAACCTAAAGTTGAAGTTCTTAAAGAAGAAATCGGCAAAACAGAATCTATTCTTGATATTCAAGATTTGACTGGTGCATCACTTGGAACAGCTCAAAAGCGGTAATAAATCAAGGAAACAGCCACAATAAAGGACATTAACCATTGAATCAAATGAAAACACAGGATTGAAGCCTTAAACGAAAAAGATCGTATTCGCAAAGAAAAAGAAATTGCCCAGAACAATCTTGAAACCTTCATCCTGGACACTCAGGACAAACTGAGCCAAGATGAATTTCAAGCACTAACGACCGAGGACGAACGAACTCGAATTTTGGAAAAATCCTCAGAAGTACGCTTTAATCCTTGAAACACACAAAAAAGCCAGTTCTGTATTATTTTTGGATTCCAATTATTTAGATTTCCGAGTGGTTGTACGACGAAGGAAGTGACGTAGAGGCCAAAGAATACCAAAACAAATTGCAAGTATTAAAAGACCTCACAGGAGGTATGTTCGAAAGGCATCGCGAACACCGTGATCGACCAGAGGTCATCGCTGCTTTCAAAAACGCTTTGAATGTTTCTACCCATTTCTTGGGCAAGTTAAGAAATGCCACCCCAGATGAAAAGTACCTAGATGACGACGACCTTGACGGTTTGGAAAAACTTCTCGAAGAGAACCAAGTAAGTTTTTATCCTTTGTATTTTCTAGTTAGCCGTTATATATTACACTTTTTTTTGTTACAGTCCTGGTTAGACAAGAAAATGCAATCACAAAAGGAAACACCTCTCTACGAACCTCCAGTTCTTACTCTAAAAGGTATTGCTGAGAAAATGACTGCCATGGATAAAGAGGTAAAATGATTTGTTAGTTTATTGGCCTAAGAAAACGATTTTTTATAAAATATTGCCTACTCTGGTTTAGGTAAAATTCCTTGTGAACAAAGCTAAAGTTGCCCGCACAAAGCGCTTAAAAGAGTTGGCTGAAAAATTGAAGGAGTTTGATAAGAAAGCAAATGAAACTACCGAAGAAACGAAAGAAGAAGCCAGCGAAAAGAAAGACAAAGAAGCTGATACTGAAGATAAAAAAGAAGAACCCAAACCCACAGATCAACATGGCAATTCTTTAGAAGACGATCACGTTGAACTTTAACATTTTCAGGTTATAACATCTAGGATTTTTGAAAATTCTTTTTTTGTAAGAGTTATCTTCTCTCTCTAAATGAATCCTTTTCTGGCGAGTAAATGGCTAGGTACATTCCTTTTTTGATAGTTGTATGCATGCACGTGTGCACTCTACGTCGTTTTGTTTTGCCCGCCGGAAAGGAACGTGAATAGGTGAAATACACTGACTATAAACCAACATCGGATTTTCTGTATAATGTACGTCATATAACACTGTTTAGTGTTTACCTACCTACTCCAGTTTAATTCGTATTAAGAAACGTCATTCCCCATCAATTTATAATTAAAAATTAATTATGAGTTAATTGAGACGAACTCTACGGCTTGATGGGATTGAGAGTTGTATTCTCGGTTTCACCTGAAATCTGTAAATTGGGCAATAACGGAACAGCCACCAGCTAAAATGATGACAAAAACAAAGAGAACCTAATTTGGCATGTTATTCAGTATAGTGGTTGCAAGGTTAGAATCGGAACAATTCAGTAGTAGCATTTGAATCCGACAATCGAAATATTATCTAAATGAAAGAGGGGATATCAAAACCAAGTGGCAAGGGAGATGAAGCGTCCTTTTCTTATGTGTCTGGTTCCAATTCATAGTTTTGATTCCTTATTCTGAAAAATGATAGAAAGAGATTATTTGTTAGTACTATTTATGTGAGCACATTGGATTCTTAATAGAACCTCTCTTTTCCTGCCATTTAGTAAAACAAAATTGACCCTGTGAGATATACCTAATTAACTCATTGATCACCATGCGGCGAGAACGGTCGTATCGTGTTTTCATGTCGTCATACTCGGATTTCATTTTGAGCATATCCTCGGTCGAAATCTTCTGAGCCTTTAATTGACCTTCTAGTTCCGTAACTTTTTTGCATAACTCGGCCTTCGCAGCCACAGCTTCCTGTAATTTGAAATTAATTTATTGATACTAGTTTCTTAGAAAAATCATTACATTTTAAAATCATTACGTTCTTTTCATTGATTGCCTTTTTCAAATCTTCCGCCAGCTTATGATTTTTTATTTCTTCAACAGTAAACTTCTGTCTTTCTTCGTCCATCCTATTTTACGTCTCAACGGTTACCAGTTAGAAGATTGCAGTTTAAATTAACAAACTTTATACACTCATGCATGGAACACTTGTATGAGGCGTGCTCGCCGACGAAACACAACCGACGAACACAAGTCGAATCTCACTAGACTCACTAGTCTTATAGGAATATACGTTGCAGCTACGTTGTAATAAGTAGGAATAAAATAAGAACCTTACTCGGTAGTCAAGGTCTGCAGCTGAGCTATTTCTCTTTCCGATTCCTTTTCGAGACTTTCAACACGTGCTTGAGTTTTTACTGTTCTCCCCTTAATATCTGCTATATGTTGTCAAAAACTCATATTTACAGACTCTAAGTTGAAAATTTGATCGAAAAATTCAAAAATCGTAGAGTATACAATTATTTTTTTGATTTTTGATATCTAGTTCCTCCATGCTCAAGTCTGAAATGGTCGCGAACGCGGACGACGAAGCCGTCCGCGCATTTGTCAGCAACTGGCCGTGAAAGCAAAAAGTTCAAGGTTGTTTAACCCCGTAATAAGTACGTAACATATATTAATGTAGGCTTATACAAAAAGATTATGAGGAAAACTAAGATTTATGGATGTCCGATGAATTTAATCACGACTTGATTTTTTATTTTAAAGAGAGTTATATGTGATGCCGAATATTTCCCTTATCATAAAACCCGATTCAAAAAGTAATCGGTATATAACGTAGGGATAGGCAATGGAATTTACCTTACGAGTATGTAGTATATGTCAGACCTTATAAACCGGCACTGATAGGGGAAATCTAATCTCTTCGGGTAACCCCTAAATGGCGTAGCCGTTTCGCGTTAGTATAATTTAATTCATTCAGTTCATTCAAAAGAAAATGCGGTAGGTTTATTTCCTTCGACCTCTAGCGGCGCTTAGCGGTGTTCGGTGAAGCTATATTTAGCAGACGGATACGGTTCCAAATTGTATTTCGTCGTAGTCTCGTCTTTCGTCCAGGATATGTCAAGTGTTTTAATGAAAGAGTTTTACCAATGCACCTTAGAATACGTCTTCTGGTAATTAATATTCAAATATTTCTAATGCACCGATCATCAACGAGTTTCTTAAAACTAAAGAATCGCAAAAAAACACCATGGCTGTGAATCCCCGACGCGGAGTCCTTCGACACAAACAGCTAGCCGAAGCAGAACCAAAAGACAAATTCGAAGACTTGTTGGTTTTCGGTTATGCCTGCAAATTGTTTCGTGACGACGAGAAAGCAATGGATATCGATCAGGGGAAACTCCTCATACCATGGATGGGGGACGACTCAATAAAAATTGATAGGTGAGCCTGGCTTAAGCATTTGAAACTTTCCTCTTGGTGCTCCCTTGATAGGATTCGGTCTTGTTTCTTTGAAATAATTTATCCTCACTAATGTGTCAGACTCTACTCCAACAGGATTTATTGGGTGCGCTTAGATTCAAAGACAAAATTTCTGAGCTGAATTGTTGCCCAACATCTGCAGCACAAGTTTTGGATTACTTGAACAATGAAGGTTTGGATCGAATTGTGTTGTTTTTCCTCAGTGTGTGCTGATTGCTGTTTATAGTGTGCTAGTGAGCTCCTGGTTAACTTGTGTTGTTTCCTTTAACTTTTACAGGTATGATGCTAGGGGCACATTATTTGACTTGAAACCATATGAAACACCCCAAGGAGGCTACGATCGCACCGAAGGGCTCACAGCCGAAGAAAGACATATTGAAAGACTGTGTGACGAAGAACGCTACTTTGCTCTTTACAAAGACGAAGCTGAGGAAGCTGTCATCAAAGAAGAGGAAATCAAAAGGCTCAATCAGGATCTGAATGAAGTGACTTCTGAAGAAGTATCTTACCATCAAGTCCCTTTCAGCTACAACAATTCCTCTGAGAGCTGTGACAAGAATTCCGACTCTAAAGAAGTTCCTCTTAAATCAGCACTTGGTCAGTTGGGTGACGCTGTTTATGTTCCACCTCCTATGCTTGATGTACCACCAGACATCGTTGTGCCACCAACACAAAAGTTAGCAAGGATTGTCGAAAAAACTGCCAACTTTATTTCCTCTCATGGAACTCAAATGGAGATTATCGTCAAAGCCAAGCAGGCGAACAACCCCATGTTTCAGTTTCTACATTTTGACACCGCCTTGCATCCTTTTTACCGTCACGTTCTCGCCGCAATCCGTAATGGAACTTATGTCGTGTCAGACGAAGATCCTGGTGAAAACGATGACAAAGGCGAACCAGAGAGCAACGGGCACGCTACTGGGTCAGACAGTGAAGGTGATAATTATCTGCACCCAAGTCTCCAATCCAAAATTCCGGTTAGTGAATAATTAAAACTGTTAACAGGTTAAGAGTTGTAATAACGTTTTTCGGTAATAGGACCAGACTGTTTCGCCTACGCGCGATTCGGATACCACCATGTCCAACGATACTCAGTCGTCGGAACCTGCACCAGACTCTCGTCTTTTAATGGATAAAACTGCAAGTTACATGTCACGCAATGGGCGTCACTTAGAAGCGGTTGTTCAGAGCAAAGGTGAATTGATTCTCAAGAGAAAGTACTGTAATATTTGACTCAACTTAGAATGTTTTTCCTATGCAGGCGACATTCGTTTCCTATTCCTCAACCCAGAGCACCCATTCCATTCCTATTACACACAGAAACTAACTCTCTATTCGGACATGCTCCGAGAACTGGAAACCAAGCAGTTAGCAAATCACCAATCACGAGAACCCAAAAGCGAAGCTACAGAAGAAATCCCAACGGAGCGTTTGGTTGTTGACCCTGAAATCATGAAGAGTGAACGAAGGAAAAAAGCAGCGTTGTTCCTTGATCAAATGAAAAGAGACAGAGCTAGTGGTATTATACATCATAAAATTTCTATCGATTGATAAAAGAATATGTGGACTTTTGCATCGGTTTAGGTAAAGGAACGTTAGATGAAGATGGTACAGCCGAGAGTGGATCGACAACCAGTACGGCAAAGAAAAGCAAATCTGGCAGTCCTGATGACATCGAAATCATTGGTGCCATTCCCGGTGAAACGAGAGAAGGGTCAAGAAGGTAGGATTACATCCTATTTACACCCGTCATCTTTTCTAATATTCAATGTCTCTAGTTTGTCAAGAAGCCGTTCTGTATCGTGCTCTCCTTCCGAAAGACTAGAGCGAAAACGGCGGCAAACTCGTCGACGGAGTCGTAGTCGTACACGCAGTCGTACCCGAAGCCGCAGTCGGACAAGGCATCGAAGCATAAGTCGGACAAGGCGACGAAGTAGGAGTCGCAGTCGAAACAGGCCGATACGTAGGAGTCCTTCGCCTGAGAGACGACGACGGCAACACAAGAAACACCGGAGTCGTGACAGGTAATTCTATTTTCGAATTGAATTTAAGTTTCCTTTTTCTCGCCTAACTTGCATATATTTCTTTATTGTGTTAGGCACCGAAGGGAGAAAAAGAAACGCCGCAGTCGTGATCGAACACGCAAAAAGCGTCGCCATCGATCACGCAGTCGCTCGGCTAGTGAAAGTCTGAGCCGGAGTAGAAGTCGCAGTCGTAGTCCTTTAATGAAAAGTCGCTCACCGAGTGCTGAATCACGTATTTCACCAATCACTTCTGCCGTTCGTAAACTGGCTGCGGGTAATTAGCGAGTTTATTTCGCCACTTGTTGCGATTGTTTCATTGCTTTGCTTGCCATTCTAGAAGCATCAAAAAGCGGCTCGGGGACGTCAAGCCCACTTCCGTCGCAGCTACTAACAGTCCAGCCGGCTTTCGCCAAAATTGCCGAGGTACGTTCACGATCCACTCAAGTTGCATCAAGGCATCGAATAACTTTCCATATTACAGGGTATTCGAGCCAAGGTGATCGCCATGATTGAAGGCGATAAAAAGTAGCTGCCGCCACTAAGAAATGTATCATGACGTTTTCGATGATCTCGTTACATCGAAACAAAATTTTTTCTTCATGGTCTCGCGTCCTGGACCACCCGATTTACTTGAAGAAACAAAATTCGAATAATTTTTTTTGTTTTTTTTTTGTTCAATTTTCTTGTTTCAGTTTGTGTGTGTAATACTTGTTCGAATCGGTATTAACCGACGAGCCATGCTTAAAAGATGATTAAGGTCACTTTGTGCTAATAGAATATTTGCGACAATTTTTTGTTCTGATTATTCAACGTGAAAAATAATACAATTATCAACAGGAGTGCGGAGCGAAGGCACGTGATGCGGCATACCCCTTTGACTAGAGGGAATACACGAGAGAAAAAAAATCATAAAGAGAGAAACGACGACAACAAAAAACTCAGAACAGTTTGTTGGCGGCCGGTGCCGGAGTTGAGACCGCTCCGGGAGTCGCCACGAGGTGAGATCCATGTTGGAACATGGAAGAAAAGTGCATCATGGGGATCAAGGGCAAGTGGTGTGGCCAAGCTAATCTCGGGGCAAAGACGGAAGAGTAAGGGCTGAGATGATGACCAGCCATCCACGGGTGGATAGCGTGGTGCTGAAACGGTTGGTGAATCTCCGGTCGGAAGATAACTGGCGCTGGGCTGGTCGTTTCGCCTACCAAACGGGCAATAGAGAAGTTGCTGGAACACTTGACGGGCGACGTTGTCGTCAGTGTTGGCGGCGGTGTTTGGGCATCCTGATGGGCCCCGGAAGCCGTGGACGGGCACTCGTCATCGGTTATGTTGAGCGATGAATGCGAGCTGGATGCGCTGCCCGGTCTCGATTTTTTCCGGTTTTCTTCGGGGGAGTTTTCCCTCATTTGACGCTTCTTAACGCGGAGCTGGCCGTTCTCGCGGAATCCCTTGGCGAACGGATTGTTGTCGATTTTCAATTGAGTCATTCGATCATTCTAGGAAAAGAAGGGACAGCAATTAAAATCATCCGCCCAGTGTGGTACAATTTAATGAGGGGGAAAACTTACTGCGTAGGCAGTGACGGCAATAAAGCTGCAGACGTTGAAGGCGGCAGTGTTGATGGTGGTGGGCATTCCCCAGTGGAGACTTGCGTAATCGGAAGCAGCGATCACGTGAATACGTGGAACGTATTTGTGCATCGAGGTGAGAACCAACTGTTGGAACAAACAAAAAAGAAACGGACTATTAAAAATCGATCGTCCAACTAACGGTCCTCGGAGTTCATTGATAACGTACGTGTCCTTGCTGATCCATGGTGTTGTTGGTCAATTTGACTTTCTGGAAAGAGATTTCGTGTTTCATCCACTGGGCACCGGTAGCTGGACTATCCGGATGTGTGTAGATCCGCGACGGCCACTGAGGTTCTGCCTTGCCGGAACGAAGCCAGCCGGCGTTGAAACGGAATCGAGAATCGTCGGCCAACACCAAATCCAAGAGGACAAAGTATTTCTGGTTGGGATCCAATCCGCTCAGGCTGACTTTCAACGTCGGGAACATTCGCCTATAATTGACATGAAATAACAGTTGCTTCGTTAGTACATTGGTTCGATGAAAGATTTCCATTATTTACGTTATTAGTAATGAATCAAAGTTATAGACACGCACCTTCCCAACTTGGTGATGATCATTTCGGTGCCAATCTGGTGAAATTGCTGCCACAAATCGGCGTTTTCCAGAGAAATCTTGATGTTGGGATCGCTCTTGACGGAAGCGGCGGCAGCGGCGGCCAAATGACGATGGGCCATCATCGCTGCTGCCGAAGCACTGTGAGCTGCTGCTGAAGGAGGAAGTTGGTACGGCGATCCAGGGCCCATTGGAGGCAATTCTAATCATTTCAATAGAAAAATATTCTGTTATAGCCAAAACCGTTGCTGGAGATTTGAACGAACGAACGTCCAGTTCGTCTTTGAACGGCCCAACATACCGAATGGTCTCCGTTCGTTTTGGAATCGCCCGGCAGCAGCAACGGCCAACTGTTGAAGTTCATCCTCTCGGTTCACGGCCGACGATATTTTCGATGAATCCATTATGATGGGAGAATATCGAGACTCCGGGTAAATCAATTTCCACTGGCACAGTATACAGTTGTAGTTTTGGTTAGTCAATCGCACAGTCACACAAACTGACGAGGCTCTGATAAACAAGTCGACACTTTTTTTTGTTGAAGAGAGAGAAAAGTAAACACGACCACACTGGACCGAGATACTTGAACGACTGATGCTGACGAGTGAAGACGATCCCCTGTATATCTTGTGTTTTTTTTTGCAAGTGGAGACGGATCGTCGGAGCCGGAATGGTTGGGGGGGAGAGAGCGGCGACGAGAGAGATAGAGCCCTTGGGTGGGCCGCCAAGACCGATACCTCCTTCGCTATTGGTTGGCTTTAAGCTTTGGCCTTCCTCTTTTCTTTCTTATTTTTCCATCCGTTTCAACCCCCAATCCGCTTTTTATTATCTCTCGGCCATTCAAGTCCGACGCTCAACTGATCCCTCCTCCTACTCTTGTCTCGTCGTCTCTACATTTCATTCTTTACTACTATACTTCGTTCTTCTTTCTATTTTATTTTTTTTATCTAATTATCGCCATCTGCTTCATGCTACAGTGAGATAGATCTCTGTCTCCACTATATGCCATTTATAGATGTACATTTCACCCCTTCTCTTTGTTCGCCCTTTGCCCATTTACACTGGGTTAAAAAAAAAACTGATCCCGCCATGGATATGTCGTTTGCCGCTGGATCGGGCGATAAGCCCATCGCCTATCGACAACAACAGAGGAGGCGGTATCCCGTCAGTCCTCTCTCTCCATCTTCCTTCCTCTCTCATCTCCATTTGTGTATACAGTATTAACTAGCAGCTACCTTATTCCACTGATTGTTTAGATGTTGTTTTTGTTTAGTGATGTTGTATCAAATGAGAATGAAACAGATCGAAGGCTAAGGAAATGGCCAGTCCAATCGACGGAGAGTGTCACCCGAAACCGGAGAAGAAAAAAAAATACGGTGGACGAGTCCGATGGGAACCGATGCGAGATAGGTGCTGCGGTGGTGTCAACAAAAAAAAAATGAGAAGAAGAAGAAGAAGAAAAAGACTTGGTAGAATAATGGCGCCATGTCGACCGATACCTCTGAAAATGAGAGATAATCCCACTCATCGGTCACGCTTCAAGGTGAACCGCAATAAGCCAAATAAGATCCATCCACACAGCAATCTCTATCACTGGGCTGATGCAACTTTTATCTACGCATCTAGTCAGACCCTCCTCCTTGTTGTACAGGCGACTACACAATTTTCACGACGACGACGACAATCGTGGACGGGACGGACCGGCGGTTGCGCTACAGGCGTGTCTGTCATCCCCTCGACAACGGCGACGACATGTGGGGGACGGAATGGAATCATTTGCCTGTGGGCGGGAATGATCAAATAATGACACTGTATGTGCCTCGTCGTCAAATTATATCGTTACGGCTTTTCTCCGTCCGTCCACCTTCCTTCTCTATTCCCTCGTCAGCAGTGGTATTTCTAATTGAAAACAGAAGAGAGAGAGAAAAAGAGAGAGATAGGAAGAAACCAACAACTCCCCTATTGTCTTTACATTTTCATGTTGAAAAATGACTTCAAGGGACGAGAAAGTGAGTGATAACGTTGGCGCGACTGGGTCATCACTCCGGCGCGGAATTTCGAGCGAAAAGTACCCGTGTACTACTACAACTACCTACATATAAATACACAAGATACCTTGTGGATTTGTACTTGTGGGGCTGCGATAACGAGCATGATCTTCCTTCTTCTTCTTCTTTTTTTTTTCACCAGAAATCCGAAGCTCTCTCTCTTTTTGACAGGCATTTTTGGAACGTTTAGCGAGTGGCATCGGCGCTTAAGGAGAAGAGGAAGGAAAAAAAAGGTACACTATTACTAGTATATTCAGCAAGGGGAAAGGAAAGAAGAAGAAGAAGAAGAAAAAAAATAAGAAGAAGAGGAATTGTTTCCCCGTCTGGAATTCCGGTGTTGGTCTTCTCCGGCGAAACCAGTAAATCCTCGCGGGGCTTGTGCGCGCTGACTGCTGGGCTGGCGCTTTGCTGATGGGGGTCTCTGTCTACAACACACTTCCATCCATACATACATATACATATATACGTATATATTTCATTTTTGCCAGTTCTCTTTTTTTGTGGAGAACAGTTAAATACTCGAATGGGTAATGGGAAAATAACCACACAGCAGTGCCAAGATCTACGCGGAGCTGAGGAGGAGAACATAAGGAGGAGGAGGGCTTGTGGAATTTTCTTCCTTCTCTCTCTCTGTCTCTATCTCTCTGGTCCTCCTTCCTTTTTAACCTTTTTGTTTCTTTTGACTGCTCTTGGAGGGTTGTCCATCTTTATATGGACGGATAAATGGAGGGGGGCACGCGGGGCTGGCCACCAGAGCAGCCAGGGGTAATTAGACGATTTGAGGGGAGAAATTATAAAGCAATCCGCAATGGTTCGGATTTGTTGTGTATATCCATTCTCAAACGAGCTCTCTGGCTCCAGTTTTTTTTTCTTCTCTCTCTCTCTTTCTATCTTTATGGACGAGTGTGGAGGGACGAGAAATGGCCACACACACGAAAACACACATAGATGGAGAGAGAGAAAGAGAGAAACGGGGGAGGACAATAGGGTCTGAAATGTTTGAATAGCCCTCTGACACATATTATGAATACCTGAGACCGTGCGCGGGGAGTCTAGGCTTAATAACTAATAATTATGAGCAGCGAGTCGTCGTCTAGTAGAGTACCACCACTTTCAGGATTTTGTGGGAGTTCTCGAGGGCGGAGGGTGCCGGTTGATGGGGGTTGGCCATTGTTATTAGACTGTACGACTAGTGAAACGTCGTCGACGACGAGACGAGACGATATTCCTTGTCTATAAGATCGTTTGAGTTGATGACGGGCCCCAGAAGAAGAGTTTGTGTGGTCCCGTTCACCACCATTCTTCTCTTGGAAAGGGTCGTCCCTTGTTCCTGATGTTGTTGTTGGTATTGATGTCTCTCAGCAACTCGTTATTATATGTATAGCTCCATCGTCTTCTTCTCTCTCCTCCTTTTCTCCTTCTCCTCGTCGTCGTCGTCGTGTCATGTTTCTCGCAAACGTTCAGCGTGCATCTGTTTCGGCCGCGGAGATATCAGGTCTCGCACGGACCTCCCTGACGATATTCTCCCCCTAGCTCTCCTCTCTCTCTCTCTCTCTCTTTAATAACTATACACTATACGAAAAAAACAGAAGAGACTCTCGTTGACTTTGTCGTCGTCAATGTCAATGTAGTAGCTGCTCTCTCCCCCTTCGGCCGTCATGGGGTCTCGTCGTCCTTGTTCACACACCATCACGAATATCTTTTCAGGTTCCAAAAGAATGTCATCGCCGCGCGTCTCTGCGTCGTGAAAATGTGACAATAAAGTCGGCCGAACAAGATCCCGCTGTCTTGTTGGCCGACTGTCGTATAACTTTGACAGTCTCAGCAGACGATTCAATCTCTCTTGTTTGCCCACGATGGCGACGATGCTGGCTGACCGTTTCGGCAAAAAGAAAAAAAAAAGAAAAAAAAAATGTGGGAGGTATAAAGAGAGCACTTAGCATTTTCGGCGTCGAGATGTCAAAGGAGACACCGTAAGCCGGCTACGATAAGATACGATCGCAAAACTATCTCTTTCTTCCACTAAAGTTTCAGACAACAAACCCAAACCCTAATACAGTCTATCGGGTCAAAAGGACCATTTTTACCGCCAGTTTTCTCATGTTTGGACGCTTTGGCTTTGTTGTGATGTGCCGTATAAGGCTAACAGATTACCAAGATGAGAAATTGAAAACAAACAAAGATCAACAAAGGCCAAAGAGAGAGAGAGAGCTAGGAGAAGTGTTTGTTGACGACGTAACTCGACAGCACAAGTTACCCGCGTTTTAGTGCGTGCCGGAAGCGCTCTAATCCGCCCGTCCCTATGTGTTTATTCGAATGTTGCAAACATCTGCCAGTCTCGGCGGATTGATGCAACAGTTTTTCAGCTGAAATGATTTGAGGGATACGCTATATAGCGCTACTTGAATTAGGGCCCCGCGTCCGCATTTTTCGTGGTTGGAAACAGTTGGGAAATAAAAAGTATAGACTATAACATCGATTCGAAACTTCCTTGTTACGTTTGAGGTTAAAAAAAAGTGCTCGACTAACTAACTCGTCGAGCAGGTCTTCATTTGTTGTCTGTGACTAATGGAAAAAGGTTTGTGAACTGTTGGTTTTAAATATCGGAAACCTCGGAACAGCCAACTGACCGTCAATAAAAAAACTTGTCGACGACGACTACTACCGTACCGTCCTGTTACTTAGAGGTCAGTTGACCGGCCTCAATTAGACAAGGCTAGTTAAGCTGTTAGGTAAGGTTATGGACAGGAAGTGGTAGTATTGATTTCGATCTTTTAACAATGTAAAAGCTTTTAGTCTGATGACGTGCCTTTCAGGTCGGATTGTTTTGCAGAGAGAGAAGGGGGGCAGCTGGGCTGCTGCTGATCGGATATTCGGCTATTGGCCAAAGTAAATGAAAAATAACCAGTCATAAAGGACTCTGCTGCTTGTTGACCATGCGATGATGAGCTTAAACTGGTACGGTAGAGAGACGAGACGAGAAAAAAAAGGCTTCCATTTCTGCGTATAGGCCATGACAGCTTCATGATGGCCGTCTACTAATACGCCGTAGTCAGCGGCCGTGTGTACACAGAGCGAAAGAGAGAGAGAGAGAGAACACCGGCTGAAACTGTTTGTTTGACGAGAAAAGAGAGAGAGAGAGCAGCAGCTTGTCAAACAGCGAGTCGGCTTTTGGCCCTTGATGGTCCTCGACCAAATACACTGGCGTGTGTATACACACAGAGACAAACGGAACACACGACGACCGGGCCGGTCGGCGCGGAGATGAGCCGACGCTATAAGGCAGCAGCAGCAGCAGCAGGGTGGGCGGCGGATGAAGTGGTAAAGTAACCCGAGACCAGCCGACTCTTTTTTAGCTACATTACGACACAACAAAGTCTCGCCAAAAAGAGAAGAAAACTCTTTTTCTCTCGTACTTTTTGTCGTCGTCTCTCGTTTCATTCGATCGCTGACTGGAAGCGACGCGCCCCGCGCCCACCTGTCCCTCCTTTCCAGCTACCGGCCCTTAGTAGTATATATATCCCTCACATTCTAATCTGGTGTTGTTTGTACATATATTGACTCCCTGTTAGTTCATCCTCAAACAAGAGAGAACTCGCCGTCGATATGCCTTATTCATTTCAAACCCTCTCTTTCTCTCTCCCCCACAACCAATCGAATCGAAATTGATAACACAACAGAAAGAGAGAGAAAAAAAAGAGAGACGGGGCGGCGGCCCCGCTGTCCGGTAAAACACACAAACACGTGTGTTTGATACACCACCGCATAACCTTTTCTTCTTCGGGTTGAAACTGAATAAGAATAGGTCTCATAAATCGTCGAGAGCGATGTAGGGGGTGGAAGGAGAGAGCCCGATATTCTTTTTCAAAATCTTTTCCGGGGGAAGAAAATTGAATACGAAAACCAAACAGATCCCGCTGTGCGGATAACCAAAAGGTATTTCAAATATTGGTTGAATCCCACGGTTTTCCAAACATCTCATATATATAGACACACACAGGAACTAAATAAATAAAAATAAATACAAAATGGAAGAAAAAAAAGGGTCGAAAAAGGGGGAATGCATAATAGATGCGCATCCGCACACGCATTAGCATTTATAATGAAGATGTCACTGGATTGGGAGGTTGGTTTTTTCTATATCCCCCTTCTATACCTCGAAGAAGGAGGAAAGAAGAAGAAAAAGAAAAAAAAGAAATCCTCCACCACCTTGTGCCCACCACTTAAAAAAGGGAGAAAGACTAGAGGGGGGTTGGAAGGTAAAGATTGAAAAAACATACAGAGAAAACAATCCGTGTTGTCGCCAGGAAAAGTGGCGACTTGTCAGTTGTGTGTGTGTGTGTGTATATGTATATAGGCAGGAGCAGCAGCAACCAAGAGAGAGAAAGAGAGAGAGAGTTAGGTATATAGAGAGAAACCCCCAGTAGGAATAGGGTTTTAAAGTGAAAAGACAACGGGGGTTCTTAGGAGGGCCTATACCGTAGACATAGTACGGAGGGTAAAGGGTCTGCTGGGGAGGGTAAAGGCTCCACCATCCATTTTCATCGGCTCTGATGGTTTTTCTTCTAGACGACGACGGGTAAAAAAAAAAGTGTCAGATTCCCCAGTTTACATAGCAACAATCATATCTAAGAAAAAAAAGGAGTCTGGGCTGCTGCTGCTGGTGCTGGAACACATATGAAACGTTGACTGCAGTAGAAGAAGAAGAAGAAGAAGGCATCGGCTGAATGTGTAAGGAAGACGCGCCGACATAGGCGCCGGTCCTCTCCGCTTCGGTCAATTGCACCCGCCGCTCTCCGCGAAAGCGGAGGTCTGTCGTAGAGTTAACATCGCTGTTTCGGCTTGTTTCAAATCCAAATCTGCGGCTTCTCGTGAGAGAGAAGGGGCGCCATCTCGGCGCCGGAGCGGTGCACAAGGAGAAGAGAAGAGTCCGAAAAGAGAAAGAAATACTGGGCAAGGCGGAATTCTCTGTCTCCGTCGATATGTCGCCCTGTCTTCCCATCCCTACTCGCGATCCATTCCGGCCATCAGGAGCAGCAGCGAACGGCGGCGACGGCAGCAGGACAGCGCGCGGTTTTCCGCTTTGGTGACAAACAACAATCAACGGCCAGCTGAACCAATACAACTCATCGTGACGAAAAATACACACTAGAGAAGCTAGACATTGCGACCGCAATAATAACCGACCGACGACTGGCGACGGATTCGGTCTTTATTATTTCGGTGACTTGATACTTTGCGGCCGGAGCGACATTTCCAGCGACCGCAAAATTCGAATCTCACACCGCGGGCTCTCTCGGGTGGTAATGCGGATAATCAATCATCGTTGGCGCCGCGGACTGTTGGTCTCGTCACCAAAACCCGAGCGGCCGTATATTATATACGATATACTTACTACTACTAGTGGTAGAACGTAATTGCAACGGCGCGCTCAAACTACCGATTGAATGTAACGCGACAAGGAGGTTGGATCGTATATTATGCGGTTTGAGGACGACGGTCGCCACACGACCAGGGGATATATTGTCGTCTAGTGTACGGCCAAAGAATTTGCGCGAGTTCTGCTTTGATAATAACACTGAGAGCTAGAGACACACCTTTTCTGTTAGAAAAGAAAAGAAAAGAAGGCCGGAATCTATCTGTCGATATAAGTACGGGGTACGGTAGGAGGGTTTGTTGTTCATGGAGCTGGAACAAATGCGCGACTCCGCCATGGCGGCAGCTTCAGGGGGCGGTTCTGCACTTTGACTGATTAGACTAGGAGTTTTGTGGATTTTCACAGTTCGCCTTTCTCTCGAGTGTCTGTATGCGCGAGTTGATGGTTTTCTCTCTCTCTCTCTCTCTCTCTGTCTTTCTTCTCTTGAAACAAAGAGGAATTCTAGCGAAAAATACTCAAGAAGGAGAAAAATATCTCCTCCACAATACACACATAGAGAGAAAGAGAGAGAGAGAAAAGAAAAAACAACATAAAGGGTCGGCCTCCTAGTCCGGCGCGCCGCCTACACCTCCCCCGCGATGGCTCCAGCGACTCCGCGGGTGCCACAAGTCCTCCTCATCGTCCATTCCACTGCTACAACGTAGAGTATACGGCCATAGTAGTGGCAGTAGGAGACGAGTAGGAGAGGGTCTAGTCTTCATCCCTATGTCTACTAGGCAAATATTAGGGTTAGGCCCTTCGTCTTTTAAAACAAGACTCGCACTCTGTACATAGTTTTGAAGGGCACAACAGTCGAGGCTTTTGTCTGACTGCCTCCCCCCAACCGCGGCGGCCCCTCCTACGTCTGCCTGGGCACACTGTCGTCTCTTTTCTTTCCCCCGGCATCCCCCCGCGGAGGGCTAATGGGTAGGCCCTGATAGACCCCCAATAAGGTGGCAATGGCTTAATGAGTTTGGCGCCGACTAGACTCTTGTCGCTCTCTTGTGTCCAGCCCGCAGTTAAAGAGAAACGAGAGAGAAGAGACACCCTTCTTTGTTTGACAAATCAAGTCGTGCGGATAAGTCCTTCTCTCTCTCGTCTGCGGCCGCCTCTACGTATAGCCTACTGCTTCGTCTCCTAGCTCTTCTTCCTGATAGCCTTTCCGGTGTGCTCTTTTCTCTCTCTCTATTTCTCTTTCCTATTTCGCCTACGTCGTTGTCGTCGTCATCGTCAATAGGTAAAAGGTCCGGCTTCCGAGTCCATGTCGCCGTTTTTTTTCTTCTTCTTCTTCTTCATTTGACCGAAAAGATCCAGACCGACCGATAACGGCACCAGCACCTTTTCCAACTCATTTTCTTTCTCAAGTCCATGTAGTCTAGGCCTCATTGAACCGATATGGATCCAAAACCGGCCTAATGATCTTTATAATGAAGGGCATGGCCGCTGGGTTATCGACAAAACCGATCTGCCCTGGTCAGATACTGACACATGCGATACACATCGCTCTCATGGCCCTTATTCGCTTTATTTCACTTCCTTGTCAGCTCCATATATACCAATTTTTTCTCTCTCTCTCTCTCGCTCATTCTCCGTCTTCTTTCTAAATAATAGGGTTGTATATCTTCTCTCGTCTACCACGACCGATGTCACTGCTCCTCACCAACTTCGATGGCAGTTGGACACATTTTTGGCTTGCCACATGTGCCAGAAGGGCAAACAACCCGGCTGGACGTGCATTCAAGCCTATCCGAAACGAAGAGAGCGAGAAAAAAGTGTCACATGTGTTCCGCATCGGCGCCGCTTCCGTCATACTCGATACTGCGGCTTCAATAAGCATGACGTTTCGATTCGCACAGCCTCCTTTTTCTCGTCTCTTTATCTATTCGAGTCTAAAGATAAGATTGTGGGACTCTAAACGTCTTCAGGCGGTTTTCGCTCACATGAAAAATCTGAATTCTCATTTCTCCAAAAATTTTCATTGGTAGATTCTAGTTTATTTCGTAGGTAACCTAAATGTGACAACCCATTGGAACTGGATCGCCATCCAAAAAAGATATTTAATTTTAAAAAATTCCAGCGGAACGAGATTTCTCGTTCTTTAACCTAGAACAAAGCCCATCTAGTGAGGGAAATTGGAGTAAGAAAAGGAGGAAAGTAGTCGACACGGGTTGTATTTATACCATACCAATAGGTTACAATCGGTTTGTACTACCAAGTCGGGAGGGTTTTCACGATTAAAATAATAGAAATGGCATATTTAATAATATGACTGTAGTGAACTGCACGTAACGGATTTAAGTGAATTTAAAAAGCAGTCCCGGGGTAGACACGACAGTAAAAGGAATTATGGAGAAATGGGAGCATGTCCATATTCAAGCAAGGAATTTAGTCTTTATTCTCTTCTGGATTGGCAGTCTTAGTTTGGGAATCTTGAGATTTGATTTCCAGATTTTTAAATTGTTTAGCTAACTTATCACATTCCTTTTTGTGGATGAACCAGTGTATCTTCTGACAATCCCGGTTGCAGTACTGTACAGACTTGCAAATGGAACATTTGCTGGGCACCTTTTCTTGGCCACAAGTCGCACACGAGTCGTCATCTTGAAATCCACGCTGACCGTTGATACACGACGTTAGAAGACTTAACGCTAACGGTGAACCCGAATCCTGCTTGGTTTTGGAAAGGTTGACCAGCAACTGCCGGAAGACTGTTGTCTCTTTAAATGGGAAAGTGCGGATCGATTCTCTGATGAAACTGTCCATGTACTCGGGAAATCCATCCGACGGGCGTTGCTTCAGAAAAGCTTTAACAAACTGGTTGATTAACTCTACAACAGGTTTGTCAGGATGTTGTTGCTGCTCTTTGGCTATTCTATCGACTAGAAATCGCAAGTAATGGTATTTCAGTGACAGGATTTCATTCGCTTCCTGACCGCGCTTCATTTCGTTCTCACTTAGCAACTCCAGAACGTTTTTTACTTTTATGAGATTATCAAAAATTAAAGGAAGTTTTTGAATAGTGAACAAAAGATGAACTGGATGCAGATTCACCTAATAAGATAATAATTGTAAAAAATTTAAGTGCATTGCCTTGTTGGTAAAATCACAAAAGATGTGATAAATCTATTCAAGCGCACAACCTGCATGACAAATTTGTGCAAAGCTGGTGCAGCAGCTGGTGGTAACTTTGGTTCAGATTGATCATTAGAAGCTACAGTGTAGTGCTCAATATCTGTTCTAGGAATGAAATTGTTGATAATCGACACAACTGCATGATTTCCTGTTTAAAAAATGCTGTTCAGCACCTTGTTTGAAATTTATGAATTGATGAACACTACCAACAAAGGCAGCCATTTGACTTGCGGTCCTTCCCACAGAGTTTACTACATCAGGTTTTGATCCATAGCTGAGCAATTGCTGACAGATATCCAAGTTCCCAGACAGTGCAGCAAAATGTAGGGCAGTGTACTTGTGTTCATGATTTCCTCCATTAGGATCAGATCCCTATAAAAAATATTTAGTTGGACATTTACTGGCAATAGCATATTTTCTTGAATTTTATTTACAAGATCGAGTAGTAATTGGCAAAGTTCTTTTTTCCCTTTGAAAGCGGCGTGTTGAAGTAACGTCATTCCATGATCATCTTCATCTTCTGTTTCTACTTCATGGGATTTCAACAGTTCTTGGAGACCTGCAGCGTCGTCGCAGGAGATTTTATCAATTGCTTTAACAAAACCTTCAGAACCCATTTTCAAACACCAAACTTTTTAACTTCCAAATATATCGCTACTAAACTCAGGGAAAACACTAGAAATGACAAGATGAGGAAAATCGAGAAGACGAACTCGCATCTTCAGGTTGCTATGACAACGGATTGTTTTTCAAAATACAAATTAATTCCAATATCATTTTAGAATAAAATAATAGAAAATTCTATGTTTCGATACTAATTTAATTATATAACGTGTTGAAACCTTTATATTTATGAATTGAAAGAGTAATAGCAAATAAGTAATGACTGCTGTTTAGCACCTCTATATCGATATCTTATTCTATTATTTGGAAAGTTAGAAAGCATGAGTTTCCCGCCATCCGAACGTCGTCAGAACGGAGCACATCGAGAACTGGTCGGGAAAAGTTAAGCCCTAAAATACTAAACCAAAATGAACCGAAGAAATCAACCAGCTTTGACCAGCGGAGCAATTCCAGTAAGTTTATTTATTTTTGTTTCGTTCTAAAATCAGACTTCACCCAACTTTACCTTTTCTTACCTTTCCTTACCAACACAACTTAACCTAACCCAAATCTTTCTCTTGCCTAACTTTGCCCTACCATAGCAAAACTAACATCATCTCACCTCACATTCAAACTTGCTCATTTTAACAATCCTTCAATTTTAAATAAGCAAGATTACTAAACTGTTTTTGTGCAGAACATTATCGGTGATGGAGTTTATGCTGAGCAACCCATCCTACAAGTTCTTGTAAGCTGAAAAACTTAGATTTTATTTTGCATCATTCCTAAACATTTGCATTCAAATAATAGGGCTACAAAAATCTACATGGAGATACAAATTCTACTGAGCGTTCAGCAAATGATCGTTACAGAATTCTGCTCTCTGATGGGAAATACTCCTATGCTTATGGCATGCTTGCAACTCAGTTGAATCATTTGATTGCTGATGGGAAAATTGAGATGTTCACCATTATCAAAGTTTGCAAACTTGTTGTAAATAAGATTGCTAGCAAGAGTGCTGGTGGCAAGGATCAAAAAAAAATTATCATTCTCCTTGATATAGAGCCACTTGTTCCTGGGAAAGAAGTAAGTAAATTTTTGATTTTGAAAGTAATCAACAACTGACATCAAATCATCCAGGTTGGAGAAAAAATTGGAAATCCTCAGACATTAACTGATAATGGAGAAGTTGCAGAAGAAGTAGGGCACAAACCAGTTCCTCTAGGAAATGTCAACAGTTATAACATGGGATCCAAACCTGCCCAAATAACCAACAAGACTAGTGGATATGGTCAATCTGAAAAGTCTGATATTGTGACCCATCCTATTGTTAGTTTAACTCCATACCAAAACAAGTATGTGCATATGGTGCTATATTTATAATTGTGGATACTAACACTCTGTTACAGATGGACAGTGAAAGTAAGGGTCACTAACAAATCGGATATCCGCACTTGGAGCAATTCTCGTGGAGAAGGAAAACTTTTTTCCATGGACATGATGGATGAGACTGGAGAGATTCGCGCCACCGCTTTCAATGCAGAATGCGATAAATTTTATCACATGATTGAGGTAGTGTTTTAAAAACATTTCACACAAGTGTTAATAATTAAGTGTATGTACATTTTTATGGCATAGCTGGACAAAGTGTACTACATTTCTCAGGCAACGTTAAAGACGGCGAACAAGCAGTACACTAGCATCAAGAACGATTACGAAATGACCTTTACTCAGAATACAACAGTGAGTTTAATATTTCAAAGGCAAACTAACAACAGTGTTGTAAAAATATCACATTTATATAGGTTACTCCTTGCCATGATGACGCATCGAACATCCCTTCCATCACCTTCAACTTTGTGCCCATCAACCAGCTTACAAACTTGGAAAAGGACAGTATCATAGGTAAACTTTCCCACAACCTGTTTTTAAGAAACGCTTTATGCAACAGCCTTTTGTAAATAGATGTGATTGGGGTTGCAAAATCGGCATCCGATGTCACTACAATCGTGTCGAGGACAACCAATAAAGAATTGAGGAAGCGTGAGGTACATTTGGTTGACGCTACCAACACTGAGGTATCGGTTTCATCTTGTGTACATTTAACATCGAAATCAAAATTACATTTATTGTTTTCATTATTTAAGGTCAACTTGACTCTATGGGGCAAAACCAGTGAAGATTTCGATGCAAGCACGCAGCCAATTGTAGCTTTGAAAGGAGTCAAACTTTCTGATTTTGGTGGACGTTCTTTGGGATCGGTGTCGGGTACTGTCATGCAGGTAAAGGGTTTTTTTAGTATTTGAAAATTTGCTTGCATCCGGATCCATCTTATAGTTTCTGTTAACGTTTTCGCCCTTCCGTAGATAAATCCTGATATGCCGGAAGCACACAAACTCCGGGGCTGGTATGATAATCATGGTTCTACGGCAACCACTTCTAGTATCTCGATGACTCGCGGTCCTGGCAGTGGAGGTGGCGGATCTTACAAAACCTTTGGAGAAGCCAAGTTTGAGAACCTTGGATCTGGAGAGAAACCCGATTACTACAATGTGAAAGCTATGGTCGCCATGATTAACAAAGAAAGAGCGCTTTACATGGCGTGTCCTCAAGATGAATGCAACAAAAAGGTCGTTCTTCATATTTAATTGTACCTTCTTTTTTTTTATCAAGCTCAAGTCCTATATTTGTGATTCCTACAGGTTATCGATCAAAATAATGGATCTTATCGATGCGAGAAGTGTCAGCGCGAATTTCAGGACTACAAGTGGCGCATGATGCTATCGGTATGATTTAGAAATTATACTTTTCGTTGTTTCGCCTTCTATTCTATTCGGATTCTTTCGGATTTTTAAAGGTGAACATTACGGATGGCACGGAACAACAGTGGGTAACCTGTTTCCAGGAAACTGCAGAAACTTTGCTCGGTAAGGACAATTTAAAAATATGTAATGTGAACAAGCAAAACCCTGATTGAAATATTGTTAGGGAAATCGGCGGACGAAATTGGTAGAATGAAGGATTCGGATAATGCACAATTTCAGAAGATTTTTGAAGATGCTACCTTTAAATGGTACATTTTCCGTTTGCGAGTCAAGATGGAAATGTACAATGTAAGCTTTATTTACAATTTCAATATCTGAATCCTAAAATCATTCACAACGTTTCTCTAGGACGAAAATCGTTTAAAAACAAACGTTTATGAGGTTCGAGAAGTGAACTTCAAAGAGTACAACGAACGATTGATCCGAGAAATGAAAGAAATGGCCGCTTTGGAGTAAACTTTGCTATTAGTTCGTGCTTAAATTGTTATGTTTAAGTGGACACAGAAATAAGTTGGTTGTACTTTCAGCCGATTTTCCCTCATTCTAATTTAATAATCCATGTTCCGGCTTTTCACAGCTCTTGTAGGAACCTATCTCCAGTTGTGAAAATATATAATTTTGAAAACTGATTACCAGATTCAATTATTTTATGGAATGGGTTTAAGTATAGTTTCCAGGACAACTGCAAAATGTATTGTCTTCTTTTGCAGCAGATGTGCAATACATGTGAGAAATATTTCAACCATCAAAAGAGGCAAAGAAAAGAAATGAAAATAAATGAAGATCACAGTGCAGCGCACATTCACTGCTCTACAATGAAGTGAAGAGGATAAGGGGACCAGTTTCAAAAGTAGTTTTAGCTTCTTGCCTCTTCAAGTGTATGATGAGAAAAAATAAACTTTAATCACTTGGCCTCTTTTCACTGTTCTTTTTAGTAAACTCTTCAGCATTTTTCATGAATTTTTTTCTGTCTTTGGAATACTCTTCAGCAAGATCAGCCCTGAGTGGGTGTTCAGGCTCTGGATCATTGACCAAGGCAACTAGTGCTTGTATCACTTGATCTGTTTTAGTGGCAGGTTTCCAGTTTTCAGCACTAATGATGGGCAAACAAACCTAAATGACAAGGAAATGTAACTACTGCGATTACTTGGACATAATGAAAGGAATGAGCCTTAGCAAATGACCATCTCTAATAATTTGGAAAAGCCCTTTACAGTCCCAAAAGTTCAATATTTACCTGTCCTTTCTCATCGATATTGGGATGGTAGATTTTGGTTTTAAATGCTATTTTAGGAGGTTTGAATGGATATTCAGCAGGAAAATTAATTTCAATCCGAAATGCACCTTTGTTATATGGAGCATTTTCCTAACAGAAAAATGTCAATGGTTAGTAACCTAGGTGATGAATCAATACTTTTGTGTCAAATATTCAGCCATCAGACTCACAGGAACGATAAGTCCATGCCAGGTGAGAATGTTCTGTTCATCAACTTGAATGTCACGAAACGATTTCAAACCAGACTTCTTAATGTCTTCCAACTCCTTTTGGGATCAAACGAAACATAAATGAGTCAAACACGTTGGAAATTTCGATGAAAATAATGAGTCACCTTATGAAGTCTTCGTGTGGCCGCCATTTCTAACAGAAGTGTTTTCGGAACAGAGTTAGATATTTGCCTATATAGCTGCGATGCAATTTTTTAAAAATATTGATATTCCAATCTTTTTACCGGACTTTTAAAAAAATTCAAATTTAATGGGTGAAAAGGAGAGTAGTAAAAAAAATAATTTTTGGATTTGAAAATGACAATCTTTTTTAGTCTCGTGCGCATTCCCCAATCGATTCCTCCGACAACCGTGGATCGTGGAATAACCGATCGACTAGTAAAACTAAGAAGAAAACCCGGTGTCGTTTCTGGTGTTCGTTTTTCACGAATTTTCTTTTCAATCAACGGTAATTTACGAGGTATTTTATCATTACCGGATTAAGTGTCGCTACGTGTTTGAGTCATTGACATACAGAGACTCTTGTGTTGAATCCAATCTTAGCAAATCATTAAGTTTTGAAGCAAAACAAGGAAGGCTAATGCTGTCGACCCTTCACATGTGCGTTGGCCATCAACGACCTTGCCCGTCCTCCAGATAGTGTTTCACTTGTATATAATTAATTACAGTTTAATCTCAAGGAACAGTTTGCACACAAATTTCATTTAAGCAGTCTTAAATCTAGTTCAAATATTGACTCAGGTGTGCTTGTTTTCACTATATTGATGCTAAGACATCACATGTCAGTGTTTTTATAGCACGCTATTCACCTTAATTTAAGTTTAAACTAACAGTTTCTGTATCATCTACATTATTTTCTTTTTGAATAAGCTAATCTAAGTTTAATTAATAGTGTGATAATTGGTTGTTGTGGTATGTGAAGCCCGTATCTCCTTCAAGCGTACATTCACATAACACCAACTGTCATCAGCATTGACGATTGTTTCACAGATTTGTGTTTGGCTCTTGTTGGAGAACAGGTGCATCCGTGACGGGGGGCTAAGAGAACTCTCCAAGCCCAGGCTTGTGGCAGGCGCTTTTATTTTATTTTTTGTTTGCCTTTTTTTTGTTGTTGGCCATCTCCCGCCTGCGACGGCCAGGCTTTTGGGCGTGAGAGAGAGAGAGTGAGAGAGTCTAACAAAATCAAACAAAGCCTAACCATACCGTGAGAGATGGCATCGGCTACTGGATCTGATCACACCCCTTCGTCCAGCCCAAATCCTGGTAGTTCCGGGGACGATTCATCGCGGACCAATCTGATCATCAACTACCTGCCTCAGAATCTGACGGAGAGCGAACTCTTCAAGATGTTTGTCACCATTGGCACGGTGACAAATTGCAAAATCATGCGAGATTTTCGGGTGAATATCAACTTGTTCATTTTTCATAAATTTTGTTGTTGTTGGCTTTCATTCTAATGAATTCAATGGATATTCTAGACTGGATACAGTTACGGCTTCGGTTTCGTCAACTACCAAAAAGCTGACGATGCTATCCGGGCAATTCAAACGTTGAATGGGCTTCAAATCCAAAACAAGCGTATTAAAGTATCCTACGCTCGACCGCCTGGTGAAGACCGAAAGGAAACCAATCTCTATGTTACTAATCTCCCTAGGTAATGACCGCACAGAAAGAAAATTATGGTTCTCCTTAAAATCTTATCTTCGTTTTACCAACAGAGACGTTACAGAAGACGAATTGACAAATATATTTTCTGCCCATGGAAATATAGTGCAAATGAATTTACTCAAAGACAAAATCACTGGTATGCCCAGAGGCGTGGCTTTTGTCAGGTATTTTTTATTTATTTTGTTAACAATAGATTGTTTTATAACCCCTGAATACTTTCAGGTATGACAAGAGAGAAGAAGCTATGGCTGCAATCGAGCATCTAAATGGTACAATCCCGCACGGCCGTACCAACCCCATTAGCGTCAAAATTGCTGAAGAACACGGCAAACAGAAAGCAGCCTATTTTGCTGGATGGGAAGCTGGGAGACAGCAAGCGCGACGTAAGTGCATTGACATATCCTGTATCTTAATGATTAGCATCATAGAAGAGATCACATGATCGACCATGAGAGACGAAGCAGAATCACTTCTTGTTGTATCCTGCAACCGATACGTGCTGTAATATAAAACGCAGTTTCGGTTCGTTGAAAGCGACCAAAACCCCTTTGGCTACAAGCCACTTTTAGTTTCTTTTTACAGCCGAAAAAACTTGTTATGTACAAAGAAGTCCTAAAAGTTAACGTCACCGGTCTATTTTCTGGCGAATAAGCAGTTAACAGTTGTTATAACAATTATATTTGTCTTTGCAGTTGGTAATGTCGGAGGCCAACCACAAGGCGGTGGCATGGTGAGCCACGGCGGACATGGCGGGCATGGTGGGCGAAGCGGAGGAGGCGGTCACTACAACGCAGGTCTGCCGTTAGCTTCTCGACCCCCGAATGCTCCCGGTTTCGTCCACTCATCGGGCATGGGCCAAGTGCGGCCGGATAAAGGATCCAATAGCAGCCGTTACAATCCGATCGGTATGGGTGGCGGCTATAACGTTTACAATTGGAACTGAAGACAAAGCAAATGGAGGGCCCGATAAGATGACGGAAGATTTAAAAAAAAGAACGGAAACTAAATTGAACTACCGACTGCAGACGAATGAAAAAACATTTTGCAACGCCATCGTCAGTTGGAGGAACATGATGTTTTTCCCACTTCTGCTTGTTATCAATCTTAACTGACCTAATTATCCCCTTCCTTCCTCCACCTCTACATCATGCACCTCCTTTTCTCCTGATTTTTTTTTCTTTCTCGGTCGTCATTTGGCTAAATGGTTGGGTTTCCGCTCGTGAGGGATTTGCGTCTGACTCGAGTCTTCGTACACATCTGTGTTCCCCATCATGATTTTCTTTTTTTCTGCATCATTTATAATCTAAACTCCTTGCCTGCAAGATTTCCTGAACGCGTGTATACCTACCCAATTCACTTCATTCTTCTCACGGCTTTTCTTGGCCGTTTTTTTTTCATGCTTTCTAGTGGTACAGAAGATCGTTTATCATATTTTGACTCCCATCAAGGTCCAGTTTAGTTTCATGTTATCTGGTTGGTGATTTTGTTTTTTTTTCTCTTGCTCTCTTACTCCCTTTTGTCTACGTCTGTCTTCATGGCCCACCTTACACTGTACCCTTCTCTCCCTTCCATATCCCAATCGTTTGTGACTGCAATCATTTGCCAAAGCGTTGATTACACTTCACCAGTTACAACGATCGTGAGAAATTTGAAATCCAACATAATGGAAAGATTTTACGGCTCATTCATTTAACGATCCATATACTTATTTTCGTCTACAAGAGTCAAAGTTTTTGATCTGGGATTTGTCTGTACATTTGTGTCTGCTTTACAATTATCTGTAGTTGTTCTTTAATTAGAGTTTTTCGCCGTTTGTGGCTTGAATGGAAAATTGACGAAGGGATGTTACTTCGTATCGATCACTGATTCATCATTGAGTTTTTCAGGAATAGTTTTTTTGAGTTACCGAAAACGGCATTGTTTAAAAATCTTATATATTAGGGACACTTGCCTTTGCAAATTAAAATCATTAAGGAAAGAGGCAGGGCCTTCTTGGATATTAAAAGCTTCTCGAATACTCGATAGTCTACAACCCCGAAAAGGGCGAAATCAATTGAAAACTTGGTTAAAGCGGACTCTATATACCTTCTTCTACTAGGTTACTACCTGCAACTACTAATACATCTATAACAAACGTGTTGGGTAAACGACCGGATAGTATAGCCTTGAAAACGCGCATTGGCCTCGAGAGCTTGGGCTCGTCCCTGGATTCAGTCATTGACATACAGAGCAGTTAGGATAGCAGCCCTTGACCCACTAGCCAGTCTAGGACATAGAATCGCATATCCTTGTGATACATCCGGCCATGAATCGTCGAAGGACGCTAGTAGTTCTTCCGTTCGTCCCTAGATGGAGTTTAAATGCCTTTTTTCTAAAAAAAAGAAAATAAATAGAAAAAGTGAAACAAATGAATGTTGTATTTAACTGTTATTCCATCCGTCTTTATTTAGCCAAACATAAACTTCAAGAATGTTGTTGATTGTCGTCAGTAAACAATTAATAGTGGGAGGGGTTATTGGTTACATAAAGTCGTGAACTGACTGGTATTGTCTAATGTCTGACCCAGATAGCGCCAGTGTTGGCTACTCGCTAGCCCACCAAACTTGCTGTCTGGCGTCTGCAGTGCACACCGTGCGCACACGCTGTGTTTTTTTTCGGCACAGATAAGGCGAAGAAGGTGGAGTAGTAATGTGTCAGAACAGTTGAGCCATACACCGATTTGTGTCCGATGGTTAAACATTGGTCATTCTACATTTGCTACATTTTGTGAAGTTACGTAACGGAGCGTAGGTGAGGATGGCTAGCGTTGAAAGTGAAACAAACGGCCCCTTGTGGTCCGCCGTGGGCGTGGGGATTTTCGCGTTGTCCCATTTGTTGCTCAGGCCACTCACCCCGACTTCCGTTCTTAAATCGGGATCCCATACGACGTGGAAATGGAGGAATATTTGCAATTCATTGGTACATTCTACCTTAACTGGCATTTGGTCCATGCTCAGGTGCTGTTACGCAACTAACTTCATATGACTATTAATATGGGACTTTCAAATTCGTCCTAGCTGATCAACAACAAAATTATTTTAAATGATTTTGATTTATAGCTTTTACTGGCATCCGAAAATGGCGGAGGACTTGATAGGAACCCACTCCACCTCGTCGTATCTTCTAGTTTCAGTTTCCGTAGGTAAGTTACGTAACTCGCGCGTCACTAGGGTTCTTATTCTCGCCATCGGATCGATTCTCGCAAACATTCTCCGTCGACTTCAGTATTAACAATGCACAGATAATTAGATTCTTTGTGGTTTTACATGTAGCTTTAAGTCTTATCGATCGCCGCCCGCAGACTACGAGAGTAATTATAACATAATAGAGAAGCAAGACGGGCATAAGAGACCTCAATCCTCAAATCTCTGGGACTGGTGGATGGTTATTAGGGCGAACAAGTAGAAGTAATATGATAAGAAAGCTTCTTCCCCGGCACATCACGTAACTGGGACATAGCAATACCACACGAATATAGTGGTTAAACGTACCACGTGTCCGTCTACAATATTTGCGGGATGTTTTCGTGTGGGTAGCAGATAGAAGGCCACACTTCGTTACGTGATGCGCATGCGTGGTCATTGTTATCTTGATTTCCATTCGACTTTAGCCGGCGTAAACATCTTTGCATTTATCTGTTGATGCAGCACTTGTTTATTTGCAGGATATTTTATTTATGACTTCATTGATATGATGCTTCACCATCGGAAACGCAGTTCATATGAGCTTATGATACATCATTTCTTCGTAAGTTGACCTGGCAATGCGTGAATCGGAAATTGGTTTTCAAATCTGTTTACATATTGATAGGTCATTCTCTGCTTCGGACTGTCTGTGCTTAGCCGACTTTATATCGGCTATGCATGTGTCGCTCTGCTTGTCGAAATCAATTCAATATTTCTTCATACAAGACAGCTAATGATTATTCAAGGAGCGCCACGAATGCATTCCGCTTATCGACTCAACAGTCTATTAAATATTGGTATGAGTATGTTTTATTTCATGCAAATTCGTATCTTAATGCGAATTACTTAGGTACTTTTCTGATATTCCGCATCCTCACACTTGGATGGATGACGCGTTGGCTCGTAGTCCACAGGGATCAAGTACCGTTCCTTGCTTACACAACAGGCAGTATCGGTGCGTTCACGACAAATAATTCATAATCATTATTACTCATTTTAAATCGATTTATTTATTTGTCATAAAAAATCTATCACAGGCTTAGCTGTTATAGTCTTAATGAGTATTGTACTCTTCTTTCGAATCCTACATGCGGACTTCATCAACAAGAAGGGACAGGGACGCAACAAAAAGGAGTAAGCCCTAAAAGCTTTGATGCGCTTAACCTAAAAACATACATTTCTATATATTTCCCTAATGTGCTTAATGTCACAAAAATAATTTACAACTGCAAAACGACCAGCCTTTTCTACTGTTTTACGACAAGTTTACAAATCCCAATAAATCAAGAAAAACGAGATTTGGTTTTCGAATATTTCTTTATTTCAGTACATTAAATTTATCTTGCATTTTTCATTGGATATTGTAGGTAAGACAACGAGATGTGATTCGTGCGTATCACTAGGAGTTTGCTTGATTTGCATGACTTTCCAAATGTGTCTTGAGGCTCGGCATAGTCTTTGGTTCAAAAGAACACTGGTTACATCTTAGTGGCTTTTTTAGGTACAATTCGATATCTTCATCTCTTGGATAGTTATTTAACTCTCCTTCATCTTCCAATTTAGAGATGAGTTCTGTTGTGTTTTTTAAAAAGGTTTGAATAAGCTTCAGTGGGAGAAATCCTTTAGCTAAGAAGTTTTTTTCTTTGAATTTGAAACTAATACTACAAACCAGATGACATGTACCCTTTCATTTAAATTTGCACTCAATGTATGTATGTATGTGTAATTATATTGGTACAATTATTCTCTTCAGACGTACCTGAAAGATTGAGAAAATGCTCAGTGTTGAATGAATTCCAATGTTTTTTAGTTTTCAGACATGGTGATAGGAAATCTGTGCTGAGAACATGTAAATGTAAGTGATCCATGCTTGGCTTAGCATGAAAACCAATTCTATTCAAGGAAGAGGTGTAGAATAGATTACAAATGTTATTTAAAACATGCTCAACAAATCTTTAAAAACAGTTCAATACAATGAAAACTAACTTGAATTTTACATTTGGGTGTAAGTTTTTTGTTAATCCACTTGCTTTCTGAGCCATTTCCTTCAATAAATCAATGTGCATCTTTGTCAGTTCTTTTGGAGAATTCAGCTTAAGGAGTTTAGGCATAACCAAATAGTGGAATGCAGCCTAATCAATTAAAACAAACTGAGATGGTAAAGCCTTATTCTCACTTAAAGCTAAAGGTAGGTTCACACTCGGACATAATTCGTTAAAACGCAGCAAAGACCCTACTTCCTGATTGTTTGCACAAACTTTTTGCTTGATACCATTCGAAACATCGCGAGAAGAAAAATGGTACGGACAAAGAAGAAGTTTATCGGAGAAAAATTGTTTGTATGTAGAGTACAGTTGAGTTAACGCTTTTTAAGTCTGGTGCGACATATAGCTTTAATAAGCTTAACTGTTGGTTTAACTTGCTGGATTCAGCTAATCAGGTGTCGCCATTTAAGGGTTCAAGTGAATTTTAGGCGCAAGCGGGAATAGGACTTAAAGGAAGGGGATTCAAAACAGAATGGAATAAAACTTACTTTTGGATATTTATCTTTTATGATCACAATATTTTGTGATGAATCAATTATATTATCTGCATCATTCATTGCAGCATTTAGCCCACTCTTCCAAAACTGTTTCTCACTTCCTCTTGAGCTTTTGCTCTTCTCTGATACCTCTTCATTTTTCATTCTTTTCTGTGGAGGGCCACTTTGAACTTTCCTAGACGAGTCCATTAACCGCTTAAATGCGTTAATGGACATTCCAAATAAATCCTATTCAAACGAAAACATTAAAATCTGTATCTTTTCCAGTTGATTTCGTCCCACCGACGTCTTAAAGAATGTAAAAGAAAAGCCCAGTATAATATTGTTTGTGATGTGGCGGAAAAAATAACTGTAACACTTACAGCTTTTTCAGTGTAGAGGAAAAAGGCAATCACTCACTAAACTAGTGAGCCACTTCAAACTGAAATAGAATTTATGGTTAAAGACAAGGATTTTGTTTTGTTTCGACTTTTGAGTTCTGGGTTCTGGCCAGGTTTTGAGTACAAATCCTTTTAGTTTGATTTGATGAAGACCCTTCTTGCTCGCCTACTGAGCGCATTACGCGAATAGAGATTTGGGGCAGAGTCTGATCTGGGACTTTGCGAGCTCATAGGTCATAGCAGTCATGAAGAAAATCAGATTAGCTATGACAAAACTCGATTTAACCCTTCCTCCTTTGTTCCATAGGACTAAGGCTTTTATTTATCAATCTTTTTCTAATTAGTCTCTGAGCTGGGTGTGTCCGGTTAGTCGTTTCAGATATTAAATGAGGCTTGGCTTTTAACATTGTACAAGCCCCTGATACAAGCAGCATTCAGGCAGTGTACAAACTTGGTCAAACATTTCCCTCATTTCATGTAAATCTTTAGATTTCTTTGCTTTGCTTGAAAGTCTGAAGCTTTTTAAACGGACAATACGCGCACAATTTATACGGAGAGCACGTATTACATTAAAAGAGCTTCATCCACTATACTTTTAAATGGTGCAGTATATACGCACAAACTCTTTTCAATATATTTGTCAAACATGATGAGTACAATCAAGAAAGGGAATATGACGACAAATTGGAACGGATACTCCAAACAAACGAGCAAAAGAGTACATAAGGCACACTAAAGCAATCATGAATTTTCACGCAAGAACAAGTTTCAAAACTAGAAACGATTTAAAGCAGCTGTTGGATGAATATATTTTACTTCAATCGACTGCCTAGCGCAATGAAGATGCCTTAAGGCTATATAAAACCGAGAAACGGTGAATTTTGAAGTGAAACCTAAAATGAGAATACATTTTCCATTTTTTTTTTCTACCGAGACAGCAGGACTCGGAGGACTCGCTGATGACTAAACGAAAGGGAAGATTCACTTTAAAAAGGCAGACGTCGGGCGGAATCGAGAAAGCCCATGGATCCGTGAAATCACTTTTGAATTTCTCCATAAAACGTGGCCTAGTAACGGGGTCTAATGTTATCAACAAGTTTTGAATAACAGAACTTTTGGTGCTTACTTCATTAGAAGAGGATAGGTTCGCTGCGGTATCGTCATCATCGTCGTCATCTTCTCCGGACGAATCCATGCTTAGGTCATCGTCTTACAGAAAAGGGAGAAATCAATAACTGAAATACGATGCAAGAATGCGAAATTTGAAATTACTCAGAGACACGTTTGGTCCTCCTATGTTCTTGGATTTGGTTAAAATATCGTGACAAGTTAGACAGACTCTCAAAGGCTTCGCTGACTGAACTGGCAATAAAAACTTCTTGTTGGAGCATGGGCCGCAAACAACTGCGCCACATTTTCGACAATGGTGCTAAAAATGTTTAAAAAATTATCAGAAATAGCCCGAAGTAATTGAATAAAATAAAGTTAACATACCCTCCTATTCAACACATTGAACTGTGACTTGTTACAGTGCATACAAACATGTGCCTCGGCGTCTGGAACCCATACGGCTGCATGTTCCCCTAACGGTTTCTTCCCACCTAAAGATTCCCAGTCATCAGTAAACTTTCTAAAAAAGAGCTAGTTTTCGAAGCTAACTTTTGCGTAAAAGATCTTCAACACATTTGTTTATATGAGCAATCCATTCAGCTTTTTCAGTTGCCGTTGCGGCGTAAACAGCAAAGGATTTGGATGCAGTGCAAATCAACCAACCATTCCTGTAAGCTAAGAACACAAAAAAAAGCAATAAGATTATTTATTGATGTCTTCAAACAATGTCTCCATCAATAATGCTTACGCCCATCATCTTCTAGGGACTGAAGTTTTATCTCTTCCAGTGGAATAATGTGCTGCTTGTTATACTGGATGAATATAATGAGGAACAATCAAACAAAATAGCATCTTTGAAATTCATGAGTCATATAATTGTAATTTACCTTTTTCTTGCTTATCACTATATTTCCATATACCAAAGTATCATTGAAGAGGAAAAACTGCCTAGCTTTGGGCTTTTTCCTGCACATTTTGGTCAAAACTCCCTCACCAACCAAGACTCGTCCCGGAATCCCAAGTGGCTGTACAACAGGCAGATAGTCTTAATTTAGTCTTAAGAAAATTCCATTATTGAAACACAAATATTGAGAATGATTGAATTACCTGACCGGAACTGCCAAAGCATCCCTCAACCATTGCAATTCGCCGAGCATTTGCTTCACTGTTCACTGAAAAGAGACAAACGGAGGGCATGGTAATGTCATGTTTACCTTCTTAAACAAGAACTAACTTGATGCATTACAAAATAAAGCCTTGTTTGTATTAAAATTTACTTTCGGTGACAGAACAGTACAATATTAAAATGTTTACTAGGTCAAATTTTAATTGAAAAAATTGTGAATCTACCCAGTTTGTCCACCATCTTCGGCTTGTTGTCATCTGCTCGCCCTTATGACTCAGTAGAGCGCATATGTACGTCCATCTATGAGAATGTAACTGAACAGTGTAGGCCTGTAAGGGCATATACGCCTTCACTCATCTAGAGTGCGCGCTAATAGATATATAGTCCGTCACAGAGAAGGTCCGAGCCCAGGGGGTTAGTCCGTCAGGACGTCAGGAAAAAAAATTGAGCGGTTTTTACCAACTCGCGAAAGAAATTCTAGTGATCGAAATGTTTAGTCATATGGCGTTCCATACATATAGTCATATACGCCTTCACTCATCTAGAGTGCGCGCTAATAGATATATAAAGTCCGTCACAGAGATGACAGGTCCGTCACCTTCATCGAGTCGAGGAAAGTCGAGGGGTATTGGTTTTGAAAGCGGCGTTTTCACTAGTTCAACAGCTTATTACTGCGATTAACAAGACTCTTATAGCGAGTTTAATTTTCGGATTGGTCATCTAATATTAGCTTTAACATTATCAACGCAACTAATTGTCAAAGGGGGGGGGTAGTGATGACTATGGTGAAAACTATGGTTATTCACACACCCTCTGATGTCGCACCTTCCCCAATACCACACAGGCCTCCTTAAACAAATACCGCCACTTTAAAGTTAGAAAGTAAGAAAATGCGGTTGTCTATGGTTTTAATTTAATCGGCATCACTCTGTATTGAATGTATATTTCATTCGGGGATGCTAATGTAAGAAACCAATGAGAATTTTTATTATCCGCCACTAGAGCCGTGGTAATTGTGGCGGCAGATATCGGCATCGCGCGTCTCGCTGACGATACCTTACAATTACAACTGTCTGGTTAATTTTTACTCAAATTATTATTAAATTCAATTTTGGTAAATAAGCCCTGAAGGAAGAAGGAAATTGTTACTTCATTCAAAGAAATTTGAGATATACGTTTATAGTTACAATTTTACTGTATATTAGTACGTATTTCCGTTCTTGTCGCGTGCGAGTGAGGCGTTACCCTTTTCGTCTCTCTTTTAGCGGAAGTTCAATACTCAACTAATGTATGTGACACAATTTAACGGGAAGATGGGTGTCGCAAAGGTATTTACCGTTTCACGTGCCCTAGGTATCCTATTTCCTCAGAGACCACCTCGTGTCTGCGTATTATTTGTAAACACAAATTGGCACGGAATTAGTTTTCACGATAGGAATGGAAAGCGTAAAATATGTTAAGACATGAAACTGTGTCTGCATGCGCGGTGCGTCCCACTTTTGTCGGATTAGCTTGCAATTTACTTACATAAATGATTGATAAGTGCAGCCTATAGGAAACTAATACTTTTGGATAACTATTAAAATTATAAATCCAACCAAGTAATAGGGGAGAGGTGTACTCGTTGGCTCAATTTTTTTTATTTCGTCTCCCGTTTCGGTACTCATATAATTTTTTTAATGAAACTAGTCTTTAAAAAAAAATTAAAAAATTAGCTTTTAACGCTACAAATTATCCTGTCATACAGTTTGCGGTTTCCATGCAATTTACAATTGAAATTTTGAGCCAACTCCCCCCGTGGTGGGACAAGTTTGCCACCGCCATGTAAATCATTCCATTGTGATTTTGGGTTCACTAACACGCCCACAAAATTAATTTTCATTCTAGCTGTCCCTCCGTTGACCACAGAATAGGGAAATTTTCCACACATGTTCTTTTAAAGTATGTCTATCAGCAAAAGATTCCGAATCCTAGCTTTTGTCGTACATAAAAGTTATCGAGAAAAGAGCATCTAGCCTCTGGCCTAATAGCCCCTTCTCCCTTTTTCAATCATAATAATGTTGGCTATTTGAAACCTTATTTTAAATTAGATATAATTTCTTCAATTAAAGGAGCAAGGGTTTCATTTTTTAACTAAGGTTACTAGCCTAACTGCCTTATAGGCTTTTGGTAATGAATGCAGTAGGAAGTGAACAGCTACGGAACTACAATTTGACTGATATGATCCGTTGCAGGGATACAGAAGTATGTATGCTCTCATGTTGAGGAAGTTCTCGTTATAGACAAATGTGCCACGCTCTGTTGAACGCAGCGTAGACATCGCCCCTCTTGTTAGTGGAATTTGGGTGAACTCCCATATATATAAGACGAAGTGAAACATTCGAGTATCGAATCTTCAGTTGCTCGCTTTAAAGCAAAAGTAAAGCACCGCATGGTATTTGCCTCCAGTGGAAGTGAAATGTATCAAGGAGGACTCATCATATTATTTACTGTGCTCTTTAGCAACTGTGTTTGTCAACTGGAGAGTAGGTATGCGGAAGACGAAACGATAAATGTTAATAAACCAGCGTCGACGCGAGGACTATTTGGTAAGAACTGGAGACGTCAAGTTTTCGGTACTACAAATACAAAATTATCGGAAGTAACCAACGTGACTGCAGCGTCAACGAATGCTATTGGGGCAAATAGCAACACGGAAATCAGCGGAACTCGCGAAGGAAAATGTACAATAATATTCAAGTAGATTTATTTATAAAAGTGTCCATATTGTTAATTGGTATGTTTTACTAGTTTTTTCCCTCTTCACCGTCGTCAAATTTGCTAACGACGAATGTGCAACTTTAACTAGTACTGAAAATGGCACCTGTTTTTCCTCATCAGAGTGCCTTGCTAGAGGTGGTGTCGCCAGTGGATCCTGTGCTGGCGGATACGGCGTCTGTTGCACCTGTTTGTTCAAGCATTATATATATAAAAACAATGAAACGAAATCAAATTATTTTTTCTGTAGTTTCTTTTACTTGCGGCCAAACCACGTACCAAAATAGTTCATATTTCTCCAATCAAAACTACCCTTCTAATTACGACGGCACAGGATCTTGTCAACTAACAGTGAACAAAGCTTCCTACAATGTGTGTCAACTAAGGTAAAAATAATTACTCAAAGCTGATAGTTTAAGGCTGCTTTCTAGTTCCTATTTTTAGGTTGGATTTCTTTGTCATGGTTTTAATGCAACCAGAAGCTAATGACAGCTCTTGCAACCGAGATCAATTTATTGTCACGGGTGGAAGTCGAGTGCCTTCTATTTGCGGAACAAACAGCGGACAACATAGTATAGTTCCATTTTCGATAGCTTGAGTTTCTCAATTGGCGCTCAGTCATTAGTTATTTTTAAATTTCATGTTTGGGTTTAGTGTACGTGGAGACTGGATTGTTAGGTAACAGCCCAATTACATTGACGGTAGTAACTAGTGGATCTGGATTTCCTCGTCAATGGAGAATTAAAGTGTCTCAATTGAGTTGCGATTCAATAAGCAGAGGTGACATTATTTTTTATACTAAACTTTTTTTAAAAATAAACTGTGATTTACAGCAATTTTTTTTTTTTTAATCCTAGCTCCAAATAGCTGCCTACAATATTACACGGGAGTATCAGGAGTAATACGATCGTTTAACTATGATGGAGTCGGCGGTCGGCATCTCTCCAACCAAGATTACACCATTTGTATCCGCACCGAAAGCAACTTTTGCAACATCGCATATATGGTTTGTAGCGGTGGAACTTATTCCATCACAGGTCCAAGCGGAGGCTCAGCCACTTCTGTGGGAACACCAGTTGGAGCATTGGTAATTAATCATCATATATACATATGCTTTGACGTTCAGACCACAAATGACCATGATTGTAAACAGGTCGGAGCAACCAGTTGCAATTCAGATTGGCTGACTATTCCTTGTGCTTCTGATAACGGAAGAGCCATTCAAAGCGGTAATACAGTGTGCCAAGATCGTTTGTGTGGCGACGCGTTCTCCTCAATAGTCCAGACTGCTAACAACATCGTCGTATCGAATGTGCGACCTTTCCGAGTCACTGTTCACTTTGATGGCTTTGAGGCTAATGTGCCAACATCAGTTACAAATGTTCAAGCCCAATTTAATAATCGAGGATTTTGTCTCAGTTATATCCAACAGCCTTGCACTTCTTAACCCTCTTACTCCCCAAAACGAAAAAAAAAAATACTTCCTGGTTATTTGAAGAAAGAATAATGTAACGCAAAACTATATTTAATGATGTTTTAGCGAAAACAGAAGAAGCAATTCACCAGTCCGTGACAGTAATTTATATTTCCGGATGCTGCATTATGCGTTTGTTTGTTTGTTTACTTAAATCTTATTTTGTTTATAGGCTTTAGAGACGAAGCCGGTTTTGCGTTGGTGGTTTTTGTAAGAGCTGCTACACTAAATTCTGTCCAAAAATAAAACTTTGCTGTAGAGATAGCCTACTCTATTAAATAAATCACAATCAGTATTATATTGAAACTGAATTTGTATCAAAATATAGATTCAGGAAATCACAAGGGCTTCATTGATACAATGACACAATCAACTTTCCGTCATGAAATTAGGCTGTAGGTAGTTTGGTCCTTGACGTGGCGGAGGTTCTGCTTTAATAATAGGAGTCATTTTGTGATTGGGCTGGTGTTGACCTGCTTTGGAAGATAATTGAAAGGCACACTTTTCACACAGGTCGGTGGAGATATTGGTAGGACAAAAGAAACAGTGCCAGCGAGAGCCAGAAATTGGATCCATGCCACAGTGATCACAACGATATCCGTAATGAATCATCGATCCAACTTGGCTTTGCTTTGATTTGACTCGCTTTACCAATTTCAGCCACATTAGTTCACTATATCCCTCCGACGTTTTCACAGTATCAGGGACATCTTCGTCCTAGAATTACATTCAAATTGATTTCAATCCCTGATTGAAAATTAGTATTTCAGGTTACGCATATAGACATACCGATACTTGAATGTCTTCGTGTTGCGGTGCCGGACTAGGCTGCTGGCTAGGTACATCGGCGCTTTCATCCAAATCATTCATGTAAACTGGTGGAGTTGCCGACGCAAAAAAAGTAGAAGATGGGAACAGAAATCGGTTGTTTCTTTGGTGACGGTGTCCACTCTTGAAATCATATAACATCGGTATATTAATGCAGGGATCAAACTGTCTCCCATTATTTTTAAAGTTATATACTTTACGGTTGTTGCTATACTGAGTGAAATTGTAAGTTCTTCCAGGAACTGGAAGTCCTGCTTTCTGGAGCTTTATAAAATATTTTTGAACTCTACTTTGTACTTGAAGAGGTGTCCTATTTCCGAGGGCTCTAGCAATCTTTCTAAATCGCTCCATCTCTACTTGTTCTGGTGGATATATAACAAGCAACTCTTCCAGCCGTTTCTGCTCTTCAGGAGTCCAAAGCTGATTGAAAGTTTCTGGTTTTTTCTGATTGAACTCTCTTCCTCGTACCAACAGTTTTCCATCTTTGCCTCTTTCTGCATCTTTGGAGGTTTCACTATCACTGTTGTTAGTTGATGAAGGTTTTGGATTTTCAGAATGCTTGTCTCCAAGGTTGTCTGGAACTGATACTCCATATTTTGCCCAGTTAATTTCAGGAATCTTAAAAGTAAAGCAAAAACAAAGTTTTCAAATGTATAAAATGATTATTTGGACCACCCTCTGCAATAACTAACCTCTGCTATCACCTGAGGAACAGGAAAATCCATTTGCTCGCCTCTCTGTAATTTTTCAATAAACTCCAAGGGTGACTCTAATGCTTCTTTTTTTAGTGGTATTAATTTTTCCATGTTTTGTACAGCAATCATTCTCTGCCCTTCAAGCACTACTAAAGTCCTTAATAATGCCTGATAGTCTGAATTGCCTTTTAAAGCTAACTGATCTGTTTCAAAGCAGTATTCTCCAAAGCTGTCCAAGTTTTTTTCTGCCCACCTATGCTCTTCATTTGTTACTCCTAGCCCTTCGTCAATTTTACCGTCGACACCCGCCATTATTTAATCACAACATAAATTCGTTGGCGGAAACAATAATTAGTAAACAACGGGTTTGATCGCTTCAATTTCAGACTTTATAGTGATACACATGCTTCGAGAGATAGAAAAACAATTGGTCCGAGGGGTGCTGCTAAACAGGAAAACAGTAAACCTGCTATAACTTAAGGCGCGTAGGGGTTAGGGCGTTAGGGTGGTAGGGCAGGTATGGCCAATAATAAGCCGTTACCCCGTAACTTCCGTGTTTCAATTAAACAAATTCACACTATAACTTTTCTTACCATTAGTAGGACGTTACGTGTGGCAATTACAGCGTAACCAAACAGCGACAGTAGTTGAATTTTCGTTCACGTAAGAAGCCCAGTTAAAAATTTGTCACTTTACGTACGAGCGGAGCACGCGATAGCCCTACTTCTTCAGCGGCAGTTCAGCGCATAATAAAGGAGTGCATTTCAGGAAATTTTAACTAAATGCACTTTTCTATTTTCTATTTCCATGATAGCGAATAAGGTGCACGAAAAAAAATTTTGTCGTGATTTTTGTTTATTTTTAGAATCAAATAACATTTGATTTTCAGTTTAAGAGAAATTGGATGATACGTTTAACAGCAGTGATAGATGTAATCACCAAACAAGTAATGACCAATAATGTGGTACCTTATATAGCAACAAATATGGCGAAAAGAAATTACCCAAATGCAGGGATGGGTTTGGTTCTGTGAATTTCAATAGGTATATGGCTAATAGCTGCAAAGGATTATATGCATGGAGACGGTTGCGCAAATTACGTATAGCACGTATTAGAAACACGACAATATTCGGATCCCTCCTTCAGATAACAGAATTACGATCCATACTTCTTGTATGAACCAGACACATGCGCATCCCTTACTCAACTATAAGATGTCGGTCAAGTTAATCACCATAGGTCCTCCACGGAAGAGATCTTCTTTCCGAAAAGCTCGGTTTCATACTTGCTGAGAACGTCTAGATGAGAAGGACTTGGTTGAACTGCGGGTCGCAAACATTTCACGTAATAGAATGCATCCTATTTATTTCAATCAATTTAAAATGCTGAGTAAAAAAATCCTCCTCTCATCAGCAATACGTTTAATTATAAAATACCTCTAACGTGCAATTCCTGTCTTGCATCAGTACAGCCATCTGAAAATATAATTTAGTAAATTGTTATTTAATGAAATAGCAAAACCAAGAATATAGGAGAGGTTTGGTCACATGAAAAGTTCTTTTTAAACGAAAAACTCGTTATTTTGTGTTGGTGTTGTATGGTTATTTTGCTCAAGCGGCTGTAAAGAAAGAACATTGAAAATTACAGTCAACGTTGCGCTACGATTAACTCCTTGGTCTCCCAGGATGAGTATACGGCCCTTTTCGCGAGCCGCTTTCACGGCAAATGAGGTTGCTCCTTTGAGTGCGTTGTACAGTTCTTGACCTAGCATATGATCAAATAAAGGAAAGATTATGAATACAACACAATGAACACAGAAACAACAGTTTAAATGTGTCATATGTAGAAGAGAAAAGCAGTGAGTGTAAATGTTTTATTATTTTACTTGCTTACGGTTAGTATTCAGTACTCTACCAGATGCCCACCGGTATTCGTTTACTTGAAGTAAAACGCGGTGCATTGCAACAGACAACCAAGTGCTTACGGTACACGTTCAAAACACCCGAATCGACTGGGTTATTTTTAGACGAACATTTTATTTAAAATGAAAGTCGCCCTTTAGTATTCTACTTTTCAAGTGCACCTTTGTTTAACTGGCACTAGTGTAAAAAAAACTAATCAATGTGAAATAGGATTTGTTTACCTTTCAAGGTTTCGCTCCAGTTGACTGTCAAACAAGTCATACCGGGAAACGCCAAAGCAGGTCCAGTCTGACCAATATGGACCAAATGGGTAAGATTTAGGTTTAAAAGTATAGTGGTGTTTGCGCCTTGTTCCATACGACCGAGCCACAACGTATCTTCTAAGATGATGGATGGATACCAGCCAAGAGCAAGTTGACGCTCAGGCACGCCCAGTACATTAGAAGCAATCATGTAAGGCAGTGAGCGCTCGATTTGAATCATTCCACCGCAAATACAGAACGGATCGAGCTGAGCTTTTCTTAATCGAACTTGTAGTTTGCTTATAATTGAATCTTGATTCCCGATGCCACTTCCGTCTTGATCGTAAAGAATAAGAAGTGTGTACTTGCTCAGATCTTGTAGACTATCTGTGGGAAGAGCTCCGTGCCAACGCGCAGAAAGAATGTGACGCTCAAGAAACGAGTTTTCATCGCGGACGTCCACTAACAACAAATAATCTGGATTGCTCATGTAAGGCGCATAGAATCCATCATAAAACAAATTATGGAACTGGCGCGCTGATAAGCTATGATCACTGTTGCGATCCTCTTCTGGATCCAAAGAGACAGGCACTTTCTTCAAACCCTTGGACTCCTCAAGCGATGCTGTGGGATTGAATAAAAGAGTTTAAACCAAGTTGTGAACATAAATAAAATCAGTAGCATTTAAACTATTTTGACCTAGAACTCGAGAGCGTTATCTTTTATTTCAGGAAATAACCGGCTTATCGAAAGACTGCTAAAGTAGTGGGCCTGAAACATCTCAGATGTGGCAGACCCCACTTTTGGTCCATGCAATCTACTAGCTGCTGGTAATACGTCATTTTTCTCAAAATAGAGCACATTTACAAACTTTATCCCCCAAAGTCTCTTTTTGATTCCTATTTTATGGATTTTTGTGAAGTTTAGAGTCGGGTAAGTTTGTAAAAATAAGCGATTAACAGTTATTCTAGAATCGCGCAAGCATTTTGTGGTAATATTTTCAATTGAACGAGCGAGTGTTGCAATACAAGAAAATTAAGTACGTCCCATGTAGTTCAGCATCAACAGAAATAATATAGGCAAGCACCTTGATACTTTGAAGGTGTCAAAATGTCTCAAAAGCTGTGAAGAGGAAAGTAAATAAGTAACACAGAAATCGGCGGATATGTTATTACGAATCAGTTTTAAACACGAAATATTTTCCTATTTAAATATAAGTATAAAGTACGACAAAGGCAATATTGGCAACAACCGTATCAAATATGCGTTTGCTACAGGTAATAATTTTGGTTAGATCATGTTAGAGCTAGATATGCATCTAGATAAAAGGCACTACGTACGCATTTTCTTTGATTGGGAAGTCAGACCATCGTTCCCGTAAAATTAAGTGACTTACCGAGTTGATATTGCGATAACCTATCATAGGCTGCTCTTTGTTGATCCTTGCTTCCTGCGCAGCCCATCTTGTTGAATGTGTATCGGAAAATATATAGCCAAATCAACAAAACAAGACTTACAAAAACTTCACTTTAATTCACAGGAATGAAACCATGTTTCTATTTGATACTAAATGATAGCAAATTATTGGGTACTCGACTATGCATCAACGAGTTCTTGACACTGAATGCCTCTAGAATACCGTGGACTATTTCCCGCACGGATGCATATACTAGGCGTCGGTCAGAAATGAAAACCATCCTCAAGCAGGGACCTTAACGTTACGTAGCGCGGTTTGCTGGTAAGTGTAGCCCAGCGAATGCTTATTCTCACGGTCGTGTGTCAGAGACGGAAATACACATCTGACACTGAAAGGGAGGTCGAAATTCGTTTCAATCGTACTTATTATTCACGGGAAATTTTAAAATATACATAACCTATATACAAAAATTGTTCCAAAACAAGAGATTCTCAAGAGAAGATGGAGTTTAATGACAGAATTAAGAAATTAAGTGGAATATTCGGTTAGCAGGGAATATATAACTGGCAACACAGAGGGATCCTCGACCAGAATTTCAGCGTGCCAGCTATTTTTAACTGATAAAATTCGAACTAGAACAAGAAACGAATCGGGAGTAACCATAGCTAATTCTGTCGGTTTCTCAGCCATTTGGAATTTGTCCAATTCTCCGTACTCGACAGCTTTCAGGAGTTTTTGAGGTTGAGGGAGAAACAAAGCACTGGAGTAGTATTTCTCGCTTTGACTAGTAAGCCGGTCCCATAGCTCGGAAAAAGATTTGTTTGAAGATAACGGACTGATGAGGTGTTCCAATTTAATCTGAATAGGTCTGAGGTTTGATATATATATTCTTCCATCAGTTGTGCTCATAACAACCCTTAAAAAAGAAACATTAATCGAGATCCAGTATGTTTTAAAATTACATCTTTTTCGCCTGCTTACATTGCTTCTACAGTGACAGCGGAACAGTTCATTGGTTGCAGTTGCAAGCAGGCTTTTTTCACTTGATCGACTTTTAAGCCAGGAATGTAAATGGATTCAACACGGCCCCACTTGCTGTCGACTATGAAATCAATTTGAATTCCTAGTGAGAAAGGGAATCAGATAAGAGTTAAATCTGGTGAACTAGTGCTTAATAATTAAGCAACGGATACCAAAAAACTCGCGATAGAAACTCTTCTGACTCTGGTCGAGGTAAATTTCCAAAGGAAAATAGAATGACCGACACGATTTTTTCCGCTCAGGTGACCAAGAAACTGGAGAAACCCATCAAGTATGGTCAACTCTGCTGGTCATAATTAATTTTTTTTTATTTAGTCAAATCACCTGATATAGTTTCTGCGAGCTTGTAATCAAATAAAACGTTCATAATAACCAGTGGATGATCTGCCTTTACTATTTTTCCAGCTGACGACAAATCCATTTCGTCGTCAAATGCATCTTTTAACTAAAAAAAAAAGGAATTCAAAAGTGTGAATGCGATTAATATAACGAGTTAAATATATGCAATAAATTTTAAATTACGCTGTCAGTATTAACGTGTGCTATCAGTGATCGAAGCATCCACGCACGTTGTTTGACATCACTGTCTCCATGGTGCGTTTCAATCAGCGACAAAACAGTTTTCAATTCTAATTTCAACAAGTATAGAGTATTTCGTAATTTTGTAAGCAAGTGCATGTAATACCTGGTTGAAAAATCTCGTAATCTTGATTCCTAATCAATGCCTGGCATAGTTCTAAAACCGCAACACCAGAAGTTGAAGTTTTACAGCTTTTATCTTCCAGACAATTTCGGATAATACGAAGAATCATCTAAAATGAAATATGATTCCTCGAAGTTAAACCAAAAAACAAAAAACAAAAACAAAAACGGAACACTAAATATATGACATACACGTGGTTGGCAGAATTCGTATGAATAGGTAGTCGATTCGGTGAAAAATTTAATTAAATGTTCAATGTGTGGCACCATAAGATGTGTTTCCATTTCATCGAAAGCGTCTATGAGTCCCAACGTAACAGCTTCTGATGATTGTCCAGGCTGGTTTGTTCCAAGGTGCCTCAGGAAATCCACGATATGCGGCAAGCAAACAATAATTCGGGAACCTAAATTCACAGCGCTGAGCACCACCAATTCGTTTGCATTCGCAGGGAATCTACTTTCAACCATGCTGCGCATCACTCGAAAAACAGCAGCAAAAGCGCGGCTAGAGGCATTCTTCACCGCAAATGCCACTAACTGCTCAAAGTGGTAAGTCAATGGTGAAGAATCTAAATAAATTTAATAAAGTCAATATTTAATACAAAAACTTCGTTATTAAAACAAAAAGTAGATCAAAGACCTAAAGACTGGTTTAACAAAGATTTGCTCAAAAATGTAATTTTTTTTAAGCGCGCATCAGCTCCGTCGAAATAAGTAGGTTCAAAGCGAGAAATGGCAATGGAGTTATTTTTAAGATTATGAGATGAAGCTAGCCAATCTAATGCTATCAAGTTACGCCCAACCTGCAATGCAGGATGAGTGCAACACAGAAACACGGCACTTTCGTTGGTAATTCCATCAAGGCTTTCCTAGATGAAAAATTATTAGGTTGACGATTTAGGCTGAGAATAATCACTTTCAATTACTTGAATCGACGTTATTGTTTGCAAAATACACAAGTCAAATGTAGTTTTATAGCGATTCATTAATTTTTCCAACGCTTTTTCTAGCTCCGTTCGAAAATCAACATCATTACAAAACGGTAAAATATTCCTTGCTACTGATGTCAATGTAAATGGATTCAACGTAGGTAACATTTCAAGCAGAACATGCAGTAACTAAAAATTTATATGAAGTTACTTTTAATACCAAAAGAATTTCACAAATAGTTAGGAATGGTATACCTGATCCAGGGTTGAAATTGGGTCACCTCTTTTTTTGATAATTAACGAAGTAATTTCAGATGCCTTATTTTTCAAATATTCATTATTTAAAAGTGAAACAAACATCTGTATACTTGGTTTTAAGATTCCCTAAAAAAAATTTAAACTTGCTTGAAATACTTATTTGTTATTTTATTAAATTGTTTTATACTGGCATATCCAACTCTATTTCCATGAGGCAATCTAAGGAGGTGTGGTAAGTAAAGACATGTTCACTTTTGTTCTCTAGAATGCTCAACAGAAACTGAACAACGTCTTCAGAAACTTCCTGACTTGGTTGATGAGTCAGTAAAATAGTGACAATAACTTCAAGCAATTTACATTTAATATCAGTTTTCAGGAGGTTCATGTTATAAATATTCTACAAGAATATAGAATTATTCAAGTTGAAGTATACAAAGAAATCTTATAAAAGCTACCTGAAAGCTTAGAATAGCAAACTCAATCTCTGATTGTTGGATTGATGGATCCGAGCAGATTCTCGGAATAATTTCAAGTATCACATCAAGGTAAGATTCATTTGAAATGTCTCCTAAGAGCTAATAAAATAATCAACTCTATTTTATTAACAATACCACCCTGACAATACCACATACTCCATAATTCAACTTAACAACAAAATTTGAGTTTACCTTCAATAGGTTATCAAGAATTTCATTTAGATTCCTACATTCATCAATCGTCTTTTTCAATTTTCCTGGACAGTCAGCTGGTAAAACCGATGAGATGAACAGGTTTACTTCACTCGACATTTTGAAAAAGTTTCGAATTTCGAATGTTTTCTAACTATTTGAGTAACTTTCCACCCCATATAACATCCAACGAGTGAAGAGAGAGCGACTTGACACTTAGAGTCTAGCGATCATGTCACATTTCAAAACATCTATTCTTCTATTCTGTCCTTGTTATTACCAAGCGCCATCTATCTTTTGTGAAAGAAATCTTTTGTCCCTCACGTCAATGCGCTGCCATTCGCTGGGAAAACGGCGGTCTTGTAGGTGGTTTTACGGTTTATTTAGGTTTAGGTAAATTTTTCATTTGGTCAAGCGACTTACGTCGCCAAGTTCCCGGAGGGTATGGGTGGTATGGGAATGAAACTAGAAGTTTTATGTTACGCGATCTAACAGAAATATGCTACGGAATGCAACACGGCAGATGATGCTTGAAAAATTTTAGCATAAGTGCGGAATTTGCAAAGAGAAGTAACTCGATAAAGATGTTTATTATCATAACAAATAGTGGAAGTATGGGGTTAAAAATTAAATAATTCTTAGAGGTTTATAAATTAAATAATTTGGGAAATTGAAGATGCAGCTACGAATATGTACTAATTAGATAAGAATTGCGTGAATTCACGGGACCTCGTGGGGAGTCCGGTGGGGGGCGGAGCCCCCCACCGGCCACCCCACTCGCTCCCCGTGTGAATGTGTTACAATGTACGGTGAAAGATGTACATATGTATAAAAACTAACTAAGTTCCCGTAAGTCCTTATTACATTTGAATAAAAAATAGCCATATTGTATTGGCTATTTAGGTAGCACATCAAATTAAAAAATCGGAATAAATCGCTTCGTATTAAAGATTGTGTACCGTGCTGCTGGCGGCGCTAAGTGGGAGGAAATTAGACTTTTCCATTGTACGTTAGCGTATCTATCTATCCTACCAACTTGATAGCAATAATAACTTGTGTTATTTGCAATAAAAAAATCAAAAGTCACTTTAGAAAAGGTATTTTTAATTTACTACTAGCGCCTCTACCAGCAAAGAAAGTAAACTTTTTCTGCAAATCGAGTAATCGTCTAAGCAACGTCAGCTACGTCTTATTCTTTTATCAGTTGAAGTCGGCCCAAAATCGACATTTCTAGCCAGTATTTCAATGAAAAAAATTGATTCTAAACATTCATTTAAAGATCCTATGCGGTGTAAGAGATTTTTCCGCAAACTATGGTAACAATAGAAACGCACGTAAAGTCTTGGTCTTTTCATTTTGTGCTCAAACCTGGGAATATTTCAAACGTATGGCGCGAAAGCGACCTTTGCAAATAGGCGTCAGAAGTTGAAGAACGGTGTCAATGAAACAAGTAACATTACAATCCTTGCGGAGCACAGGCCTACATACGCAAGATATTTTAGGAGCACATACAGGAGAACAAAGGCTTCAAATTGAGACCAAGTACGTTTTTCTATCTCCTCGCCTTCTTAGCAAATAGGCGTCAGAAGATGAAGAACGGTGTCTATGAAACAAGTAACTTTGCAATCCTTGCGGAGCATACCACAGGCTTTACATACGCAAGATTAGATTTAGGTGCACATACATGAGAAAAAAGGCTTTAAATTGAGACCAAGTACGTCTTTCTATCTCCTCGCCTTCATTGCAAATAGGCGTCCGAAGTTGAAGAACGGTGTCTATGAAGTTTAAGAACGGTGTCTATGAAACAAGTAACTTTGCAATACTAGCGGAGCATACCACAGGCTTTACATACGCAAGATATTTTAGGAGCATATACATGAGAACAAAGGCTTCAAATTGAGACCAAGTACGTCTTTCTATCTCCTCGCCTTCATTGCAAATAGGCATCAGAAGTTGAAGAACGGTGTCTATGAAGTTAAAGAACGGTGTCTATGAAACAAGTAACTTTGCAATCCTTGCGGAGCATACCACAGGCTTTACATACGCAAGATATTTTAGGAGCACATACATGAGAACAAAGGCTTCAAATTGAGACCAAGTACGTCTTTCTATCTCCTCGCCTTCTTTGCAAATAGGCGTCAGAAGTTGAAGAACGGTGTCTATGAAGTTAAAGAACGGTGTCTATGAAACAAGTAACTTTGCAATCCTTGCGGAGTATACCACAGGCTTTACATACGCAAGATATTTTAGGAGCATATACATGAGAACAAAGGCTTCAAATTGAGACCAAGTACGTCTTTCTATCTCCTCGCCTTCATTGCAAATAGGCATCAGAAGTTGAAGAACGGTGTCTATGAAGTTAAAGAACGGTGTCTATGAAACAAGTAACTTTGCAATCCTTGCGGAGTATACCACAGGCTTTACATACGCAAGATATTTTAGGAGCATATACATGAGAACAAAGGCTTCAAATTGAGACCAAGTACGTCTTTCTATCTCCTCGCCTTCATTGCAAATAGGCATCAGAAGTTGAAGAACGGTGTCTATGAAGTTAAAGAACGGTGTCTATGAAACAAGTAACTTTGCAATCCTTGCGGAGCATACCACAGGCTTTACATACGCAAGATTAGATTTAGGTGCACATACATGAGAAAAAAGGCTTTAAATTGAGACCAAGTACGTCTTTCTATCTCCTCGCCTTCATTGCAAATAGGCGTCGAAGTTGAAGAACGGTGTCTATGAAGTTTAAGAACGGTGTCTATGAAACAAGTAACTTTGCAATCCTTGCGGAGCATACCACAGGCTTTACATACGCAAGATATTTTAGGAGCACATACATGAGAACAAAGGCTTCAAATTGAGACCAAGTACGTCTTTCTATCTCCTCGCCTTCTTTGCAAATAGGCGTCAGAAGTTGAAGAACGGTGTCTATGAAGTTAAAGAACGGTGTCTATGAAACAAGTAACTTTGCAATCCTTGCGGAGTATACCACAGGCTTTACATACGCAAGATATTTTAGGAGCATATACATGAGAACAAAGGCTTCAAATTGAGACCAAGTACGTCTTTCTATCTCCTCGCCTTCATTGCAAATAGGCATCAGAAGTTGAAGAACGGTGTCTATGAAGTTAAAGAACGGTGTCTATGAAACAAGTAACTTTGCAATCCTTGCGGAGCATACCACAGGCTTTACATACGCAAGATATTTTAGGAGCACATACATGAGAACAAAGGCTTCAAATTGAGACCAAGTACGTCTTTCTATCTCCTCGCCCTCTTAGCAAATAGGCGTCAGAAGTTGAAGAACGGTGTCTATAAAACAAGTAACTTTGCAATCCTTTCGGAGCATACCACAGGCTTTACATACGCAAGATTAGATTTAGGTGCACATACATGAGAAAAAAGGCTTTAAATTGAGACCAAGTACGTCTTTCTATCTCCTCGCCTTCTTAGCAAATAGGCGTCAGAAGTTGAAGATCGGTGTCAATGAAACAAGTAACATTACAATCCTTGCGGAGCATACCACAGGCTTTACATACGCAAGATATTTTAGGAGCACATACAGGAGAACAAAGGCTTCAAATTGAGACCAAGTACGTTTTTCTATCTCCTCGCCTTCTTAGCAAATAGGCGTCAGAAGATGAAGAACGGTGTCTATGAAACAAGTAACTTTGCAATCCTTGCGGAGCATACCACAGGCTTTACATACGCAAGATTAGATTTAGGTGCACATACATGAGAAAAAAGGCTTTAAATTGAGACCAAGTACGTCTTTCTATCTCCTCGCCTTCATTGCAAATAGGCGTCCGAAGTTGAAGAACGGTGTCTATGAAGTTTAAGAACGGTGTCTATGAAACAAGTAACTTTGCAATCCTTGCGGAGCATACCACAGGCTTTACATACGCAAGATATTTTAGGAGCACATACATGAGAACAAAGGCTTCAAATTGAGACCAAGTACGTCTTTCTATCTCCTCGCCTTCTTTGCAAATAGGCGTCAGAAGTTGAAGAACGGTGTCTATGAAGTTAAAGAACGGTGTCTATGAAACAAGTAACTTTGCAATCCTTGCGGAGTATACCACAGGCTTTACATACGCAAGATATTTTAGGAGCATATACATGAGAACAAAGGCTTCAAATTGAGACCAAGTACGTCTTTCTATCTCCTCGCCTTCATTGCAAATAGGCATCAGAAGTTGAAGAACGGTGTCTATGAAGTTAAAGAACGGTGTCTATGAAACAAGTAACTTTGCAATCCTTGCGGAGCATACCACAGGCTTTACATACGCAAGATATTTTAGGAGCACATACATGAGAACAAAGGCTTCAAATTGAGACCAAGTACGTCTTTCTATCTCCTCGCCTTCTTTGCAAATAGGCGTCAGAAGTTGAAGAACGGTGTCTATGAAGTTAAAGAACGGTGTCTATGAAACAAGTAACTTTGCAATCCTTGCGGAGTATACCACAGGCTTTACATACGCAAGATATTTTAGGAGCATATACATGAGAACAAAGGCTTCAAATTGAGACCAAGTACGTCTTTCTATCTCCTCGCCTTCATTGCAAATAGGCATCAGAAGTTGAAGAACGGTGTCTATGAAGTTAAAGAACGGTGTCTATGAAACAAGTAACTTTGCAATCCTTGCGGAGTATACCACAGGCTTTACATACGCAAGATATTTTAGGAGCATATACATGAGAACAAAGGCTTCAAATTGAGACCAAGTACGTCTTTCTATCTCCTCGCCTTCATTGCAAATAGGCATCAGAAGTTGAAGAACGGTGTCTATGAAGTTAAAGAACGGTGTCTATGAAACAAGTAACTTTGCAATCCTTGCGGAGCATACCACAGGCTTTACATACGCAAGATTAGATTTAGGTGCACATACATGAGAAAAAAGGCTTTAAATTGAGACCAAGTACGTCTTTCTATCTCCTCGCCTTCATTGCAAATAGGCGTCCGAAGTTGAAGAACGGTGTCTATGAAGTTTAAGAACGGTGTCTATGAAACAAGTAACTTTGCAATCCTTGCGGAGCATACCACAGGCTTTACATACGCAAGATATTTTAGGAGCACATACATGAGAACAAAGGCTTCAAATTGAGACCAAGTACGTCTTTCTATCTCCTCGCCTTCTTTGCAAATAGGCGTCAGAAGTTGAAGAACGGTGTCTATGAAGTTAAAGAACGGTGTCTATGAAACAAGTAACTTTGCAATCCTTGCGGAGTATACCACAGGCTTTACATACGCAAGATATTTTAGGAGCATATACATGAGAACAAAGGCTTCAAATTGAGACCAAGTACGTCTTTCTATCTCCTCGCCTTCATTGCAAATAGGCATCAGAAGTTGAAGAACGGTGTCTATGAAGTTAAAGAACGGTGTCTATGAAACAAGTAACTTTGCAATCCTTGCGGAGCATACCACAGGCTTTACATACGCAAGATATTTTAGGAGCACATACATGAGAACAAAGGCTTCAAATTGAGACCAAGTACGTCTTTCTATCTCCTCGCCTTCTTTGCAAATAGGCGTCAGAAGTTGAAGAACGGTGTCTATGAAGTTAAAGAACGGTGTCTATGAAACAAGTAACTTTGCAATCCTTGCGGAGTATACCACAGGCTTTACATACGCAAGATATTTTAGGAGCATATACATGAGAACAAAGGCTTCAAATTGAGACCAAGTACGTCTTTCTATCTCCTCGCCTTCATTGCAAATAGGCATCAGAAGTTGAAGAACGGTGTCTATGAAGTTAAAGAACGGTGTCTATGAAACAAGTAACTTTGCAATCCTTGCGGAGTATACCACAGGCTTTACATACGCAAGATATTTTAGGAGCATATACATGAGAACAAAGGCTTCAAATTGAGACCAAGTACGTCTTTCTATCTCCTCGCCTTCATTGCAAATAGGCATCAGAAGTTGAAGAACGGTGTCTATGAAGTTAAAGAACGGTGTCTATGAAACAAGTAACTTTGCAATCCTTGCGGAGCATACCACAGGCTTTACATACGCAAGATTAGATTTAGGTGCACATACATGAGAAAAAGGCTTTAAATTGAGACCAAGTACGTCTTTCTATCTCCTCGCCTTCATTGCAAATAGGCGTCCGAAGTTGAAGAACGGTGTCTATGAAGTTTAAGAACGGTGTCTATGAAACAAGTAACTTTGCAATCCTTGCGGAGCATACCACAGGCTTTACATACGCAAGATATTTTAGGAGCACATACATGAGAACAAAGGCTTCAAATTGAGACCAAGTACGTCTTTCTATCTCCTCGCCTTCTTTGCAAATAGGCGTCAGAAGTTGAAGAACGGTGTCTATGAAGTTAAAGAACGGTGTCTATGAAACAAGTAACTTTGCAATCCTTGCGGAGTATACCACAGGCTTTACATACGCAAGATATTTTAGGAGCATATACATGAGAACAAAGGCTTCAAATTGAGACCAAGTACGTCTTTCTATCTCCTCGCCTTCATTGCAAATAGGCATCAGAAGTTGAAGAACGGTGTCTATGAAGTTAAAGAACGGTGTCTATGAAGTTAAAGAACGGTGTCTATGAAACAAGTAACTTTGCAATCCTTGCGGAGCATACCACAGGCTTTACATACGCAAGATATTTTAGGAGCACATACATGAGAACAAAGGCTTCAAATTGAGACCAAGTACGTCTTTCTATCTCCTCGCCTTCTTTGCAAATAGGCGTCAGAAGTTGAAGAACGGTGTCTATGAAGTTAAAGAACGGTGTCTATGAAACAAGTAACTTTGCAATCCTTGCGGAGTATACCACAGGCTTTACATACGCAAGATATTTTAGGAGCATATACATGAGAACAAAGGCTTCAAATTGAGACCAAGTACGTCTTTCTATCTCCTCGCCTTCATTGCAAATAGGCATCAGAAGTTGAAGAACGGTGTCTATGAAGTTAAAGAACGGTGTCTATGAAACAAGTAACTTTGCAATCCTTGCGGAGTATACCACAGGCTTTACATACGCAAGATATTTTAGGAGCATATACATGAGAACAAAGGCTTCAAATTGAGACCAAGTACGTCTTTCTATCTCCTCGCCTTCATTGCAAATAGGCATCAGAAGTTGAAGAACGGTGTCTATGAAGTTAATGAACGGTGTCTATGAAACTAGTAACTTTGCAATCCTTGCGGAGCATACCACAGGCTTTACATACGCAAGATTAGATTTAGGTGCACATACATGAGAAAAAAGGCTTTAAATTGAGACCAAGTACGTCTTTCTATCTCCTCGCCTTCATTGCAAATAGGCGTCCGAAGTTGAAGAACGGTGTCTATGAAGTTTAAGAACGGTGTCTATGAAACAAGTAACTTTGTAATCCTTGCGGAGCATACCACAGGCTTTACATACGCAAGATATTTTAGGAGCACATACATGAGAACAAAGGCTTCAAATTGAGACCAAGTACGTCTTTCTATCTCCTCGCCTTCTTTGCAAATAGGCGTCAGAAGTTGAAGAACGTTGTCTATGAAGTTAAAGAACGGTGTCTATGAAACAAGTAACTTTGCAATCCTTGCGGAGTATACCACAGGCTTTACATACGCAAGATATTTTAGGAGCATATACATGAGAACAAAGGCTTCAAATTGAGACCAAGTACGTCTTTCTATCTCCTCGCCTTCATTGCAAATAGGCATCAGAAGTTGAAGAACGGTGTCTATGAAGTTAAAGAACGGTGTCTATGAAGTTAAAGAACGGTGTCTATGAAACAAGTAACTTTGCAATCCTTGCGGAGCATACCACAGGCTTTACATACGCAAGATATTTTAGGAGGACATACATGAGAACAAAGGCTTCAAATTGAGACCAAGTACGTCTTTCTATCTCCTCGCCTTCTTTGCAAATAGGCGTCAGAAGTTGAAGAACGGTGTCTATGAAGTTAAAGAACGGTGTCTATGAAACAAGTAACTTTGCAATCCTTGCGGAGTATACCACAGGCTTTACATACGCAAGATATTTTAGGAGCATATACATGAGAACAAAGGCTTCAAATTGAGACCAAGTACGTCTTTCTATCTCCTCGCCTTCATTGCAAATAGGCATCAGAAGTTGAAGAACGGTGTCTATGAAGTTAAAGAACGGTGTCTATGAAACAAGTAACTTTGCAATCCTTGCGGAGTATACCACAGGCTTTACATACGCAAGATATTTTAGGAGCATATACATGAGAACAAAGGCTTCAAATTGAGACCAAGTACGTCTTTCTATCTCCTCGCCTTCATTGCAAATAGGCATCAGAAGTTGAAGAACGGTGTCTATGAAGTTAAAGAACGGTGTCTATGAAACAAGTAACTTTGCAATCCTTGCGGAGCATACCACAGGCTTTACATACGCAAGATTAGATTTAGGTGCACATACATGAGAAAAAAGGCTTTAAATTGAGACCAAGTACGTCTTTCTATCTCCTCGCCTTCATTGCAAATAGGCGTCCGAAGTTGAAGAACGGTGTCTATGAAGTTTAAGAACGGTGTCTATGAAACAAGTAACTTTGCAATCCTTGCGGAGCATACCACAGGCTTTACATACGCAAGATATTTTAGGAGCACATACATGAGAACAAAGGCTTCAAATTGAGACCAAGTACGTCTTTCTATCTCCTCGCCTTCTTTGCAAATAGGCGTCAGAAGTTGAAGAACGGTGTCTATGAAGTTAAAGAACGGTGTCTATGAAACAAGTAACTTTGCAATCCTTGCGGAGTATACCACAGGCTTTACATACGCAAGATATTTTAGGAGCATATACATGAGAACAAAGGCTTCAAATTGAGACCAAGTACGTCTTTCTATCTCCTCGCCTTCATTGCAAATAGGCATCAGAAGTTGAAGAACGGTGTCTATGAAGTTAAAGTTAAAGAACTGTGTCTATGAAACAAGTAACTTTGCAATCCTTGCGGAGCATACCACAGGCTTTACATACGCAAGATATTTTAGGAGCACATACATGAGAACAAAGGCTTCAAATTGAGACCAAGTACGTCTTTCTATCTCCTCGCCTTCTTTGCAAATAGGCGTCAGAAGTTGAAGAACGGTGTCTATGAAGTTAAAGAACGGTGTCTATGAAACAAGTAACTTTGCAATCCTTGCGGAGTATACCACAGGCTTTACATACGCAAGATATTTTAGGAGCATATACATGAGAACAAAGGCTTCAAATTGAGACCAAGTACGTCTTTCTATCTCCTCGCCTTCATTGCAAATAGGCATCAGAAGTTGAAGAACGGTGTCTATGAAGTTAAAGAACGGTGTCTATGAAACAAGTAACTTTGCAATCCTTGCGGAGTATACCACAGGCTTTACATACGCAAGATATTTTAGGAGCATATACATGAGAACAAAGGCTTCAAATTGAGACCAAGTACGTCTTTCTATCTCCTCGCCTTCATTGCAAATAGGCATCAGAAGTTGAAGAACGGTGTCTATGAAGTTAATGAACGGTGTCTATGAAACAAGTAACTTTGCAATCCTTGCGGAGCATACCACAGGCTTTACATACGCAAGATTAGATTTAGGTGCACATACATGAGAAAAAAGGCTTTAAATTGAGACCAAGTACGTCTTTCTATCTCCTCGCCTTCATTGCAAATAGGCGTCCGAAGTTGAAGAACGGTGTCTATGAAGTTTAAGAACGGTGTCTATGAAACAAGTAACTTTGCAATCCTTGCGGAGCATACCACAGGCTTTACATACGCAAGATATTTTAGGAGCACATACATGAGAACAAAGGCTTCAAATTGAGACCAAGTACGTCTTTCTATCTCCTCGCCTTCTTTGCAAATAGGCGTCAGAAGTTGAAGAACGTTGTCTATGAAGTTAAATACTCGTAATGTAACTTTGCAATCCTTGCGGAGTATACCACAGGCTTTACATACGCAAGATATTTTAGGAGCATATACATGAGAACAAAGGCTTCAAATTGAGACCAAGTACGTCTTTCTATCTCCTCGCCTTCATTGCAAATAGGCATCAGAAGTTGAAGAACGGTGTCTATGAAGTTAAAGAACGGTGTCTATGAAGTTAAAGAACGGTGTCTATGAAACAAGTAACTTTGCAATCCTTGCGGAGCATACCACAGGCTTTACATACGCAAGATATTTTAGGAGCACATACATGAGAACAAAGGCTTCAAATTGAGACCAAGTACGTCTTTCTATCTCCTCGCCTTCTTTGCAAATAGGCGTCAGAAGTTGAAGAACGGTGTCTATGAAGTTAAAGAACGGTGTCTATGAAACAAGTAACTTTGCAATCCTTGCGGAGTATACCACAGGCTTTACATACGCAAGATATTTTAGGAGCATATACATGAGAACAAAGGCTTCAAATTGAGACCAAGTACGTCTTTCTATCTCCTCGCCTTCATTGCAAATAGGCATCAGAAGTTGAAGAACGGTGTCTATGAAGTTAAAGAACGGTGTCTATGAAACAAGTAACTTTGCAATCCTTGCGGAGTATACCACAGGCTTTACATACGCAAGATATTTTAGGAGCATATACATGAGAACAAAGGCTTCAAATTGAGACCAAGTACGTCTTTCTATCTCCTCGCCTTCATAGCAAATAGGCGTCAGAAGTTGAAGAACGGTGTCTATGAAACAAGTAACTTTGCAATCCTTGCGGAGCATACCACAGGCTTTACATACGCAAGATTAGATTTAGGTGCACATACATGAGAAAAAAGGCTTTAAATTGAGACCAAGTACGTCTTTCTATCTCCTCGCCTTCATTGCAAATAGGCGTCGAAGTTGAAGAACGGTGTCTATGAAGTTTAAGAACGGTGTCTATGAAACAAGTAACTTTGCAATCCTTGCGGAGCATACCACAGGCTTTACATACGCAAGATATTTTAGGAGCACATACATGAGAACAAAGGCTTCAAATTGAGACCAAGTACGTCTTTCTATCTCCTCGCCTTCTTTGCAAATAGGCGTCAGAAGTTGAAGAACGGTGTCTATGAAGTTAAAGAACGGTGTCTATGAAACAAGTAACTTTGCAATCCTTGCGGAGTATACCACAGGCTTTACATACGCAAGATATTTTAGGAGCATATACATGAGAACAAAGGCTTCAAATTGAGACCAAGTACGTCTTTCTATCTCCTCGCCTTCATTGCAAATAGGCATCAGAAGTTGAAGAACGGTGTCTATGAAGTTAAAGAACGGTGTCTATGAAGTTAAAGAACGGTGTCTATGAAACAAGTAACTTTGCAATCCTTGCGGAGCATACCACAGGCTTTACATACGCAAGATATTTTAGGAGCACATACATGAGAACAAAGGCTTCAAATTGAGACCAAGTACGTCTTTCTATCTCCTCGCCTTCTTTGCAAATAGGCGTCAGAAGTTGAAGAACGGTGTCTATGAAGTTAAAGAACGGTGTCTATGAAACAAGTAACTTTGCAATCCTTGCGGAGTATACCACAGGCTTTACATACGCAAGATATTTTAGGAGCATATACATGAGAACAAAGGCTTCAAATTGAGACCAAGTACGTCTTTCTATCTCCTCGCCTTCATTGCAAATAGGCATCAGAAGTTGAAGAACGGTGTCTATGAAGTTAAAGAACGGTGTCTATGACACAGTTACTTTGCAATCCTTGCGGAGCATACCACAGGCTTTACATACGCAAGATATTTTAGGAGCACATACATGAGAACAAAGGCTTCAAATTGAGACCAAGTACGTCTTTCTATCTCCTAGCCTTCTTTGCAAATAGGCGTCAGAAGTTGAAGAACGGTGTCTATGAAGTTAAAGAACGGTGTCTATGAAACAAGTAACTTTGCAATCCTTGCGGAGCATACCACAGGCTTTACATACGCAAGATATTTTAGGAGCACATACATGAGAACAAAGGCTTCAAATTGAGACCAAGTACGTCTTTCTATCTCCTCGCCTTCTTTGCAAATAGGCGTCAGAAGTTGAAGAACGGTGTCTATGAAGTTAAAGAACGGTGTCTATGAAACAAGTAACTTTGCAATCCTTGCGGAGCATACCACAGGCTTTACATACGCAAGATATTTTAGGAGCACATACATGAGAACAAAGGCTTCAAATTGAGACCAAGTACGTCTTTCTATCTCCTCGCCCTCTTAGCAAATAGGCGTCAGAAGTTGAAGAACGGTGTCTATAAAACAAGTAACTTTGCAATCCTTTCGGAGCATACCACAGGCTTTACATACGCAAGATTAGATTTAGGTGCACATACATGAGAAAAAAGGCTTTAAATTGAGACCAAGTACGTCTTTCTATCTCCTCGCCTTCTTAGCAAATAGGCGTCAGAAGTTGAAGATCGGTGTCAATGAAACAAGTAACATTACAATCCTTGCGGAGCATACCACAGGCTTTACATACGCAAGATATTTTAGGAGCACATACAGGAGAACAAAGGCTTCAAATTGAGACCAAGTACGTTTTTCTATCTCCTCGCCTTCTTAGCAAATAGGCGTCAGAAGATGAAGAACGGTGTCTATGAAACAAGTAACTTTGCAATCCTTGCGGAGCATACCACAGGCTTTACATACGCAAGATTAGATTTAGGTGCACATACATGAGAAAAAAGGCTTTAAATTGAGACCAAGTACGTCTTTCTATCTCCTCGCCTTCATTGCAAATAGGCGTCCGAAGTTGAAGAACGGTGTCTATGAAGTTTAAGAACGGTGTCTATGAAACAAGTAACTTTGCAATCCTTGCGGAGCATACCACAGGCTTTACATACGCAAGATATTTTAGGAGCATATACAAGAGAACAAAGGCTTCAAATTGAGACCAAGTACGTCTTTCTATCTCCTCGCCTTCATTGCAAATAGGCGTCAGAAGTTGAAGAACGGTGTCTATGAAGTTAAAGAACGGTGTCTATGAAACAAGTAACTTTGCAATCCTTGCGGAGCATACCACAGGCTTTACATACGCAAGATATTTTAGGAGCACATACATGAGAACAAAGGCTTCAAATTGAGACCAAGTACGTCTTTCTATCTCCTCGCCATCTTTGCAAATAGGCGTCAGAAGTTGAAGAACGGTGTCTATGAAGTTAAAGAACGGTGTCTATGAAACAAGTAACTTTGCAATCCTTGCGGAGTATACCACAGGCTTTACATACGCAAGATATTTTAGGAGCATATACATGAGAACAAAGGCTTCAAATTGAGACCAAGTACGTCTTTCTATCTCCTCGCCTTCATTGCAAATAGGCATCAGAAGTTGAAGAACGGTGTCTATGAAGTTAAAGAACGGTGTCTATGAAACAAGTAACTTTGCAATCCTTGCGGAGCATACCACAGGCTTTACATACGCAAGATATTTTAGGAGCACATACATGAGAACAAAGGCTTCAAATTGAGACCAAGTACGTCTTTCTATCTCCTCGCCCTCTTAGCAAATAGGCGTCAGAAGTTGAAGAACGGTGTCTATAAAACAAGTAACTTTGCAATCCTTTCGGAGCATACCACAGGCTTTACATACGCAAGATTAGATTTAGGTGCACATACATGAGAAAAAAGGCTTTAAATTGAGACCAAGTACGTCTTTCTATCTCCTCGCCTTCTTAGCAAATAGACGTCAGAAGTTGAAGATCGGTGTCAATGAAACAAGTAACATTACAATCCTTGCGGAGCATACCACAGGCTTTACATACGCAAGATATTTTAGGAGCACATACAGGAGAACAAAGGCTTCAAATTGAGACCAAGTACGTTTTTCTATCTCCTCGCCTTCTTAGCAAATAGGCGTCAGAAGATGAAGAACGGTGTCTATGAAACAAGTAACTTTGCAATCCTTGCGGAGCATACCACAGGCTTTACATACGCAAGATTAGATTTAGGTGCACATACATGAGAAAAAAGGCTTTAAATTGAGACCAAGTACGTCTTTCTATCTCCTCGCCTTCATTGCAAATAGGCGTCCGAAGTTGAAGAACGGTGTCTATGAAGTTTAAGAACGGTGTCTATGAAACAAGTAACTTTGCAATCCTTGCGGAGCATACCACAGGCTTTACATACGCAAGATATTTTAGGAGCATATACATGAGAACAAAGGCTTCAAATTGAGACCAAGTACGTCTTTCTATCTCCTCGCCTTTATTGCAAATAGGCATCAGAAGTTGAAGAACGGTGTCTATGAAGTTAAAGAACGGTGTCTATGAAACAAGTAACTTTGCAATCCTTGCGGAGCATACCACAGGCTTTACATACGCAAGATATTTTAGGAGCACATACATGAGAACAAAGGCTTCAAATTGAGACCAAGTACGTCTTTCTATCTCCTCGCCTTCTTAGCAAATAGGCGTCAGAAGTTGAAGATCGGTGTCTATGAAATAAGTAACTTTGCAATCCTTGCGGAGCATACCACAGGCTTTACATACGCCAGATATTTTAGGAGCACATACAGGAGAACAAAGGCTTCAAATTGAGACCAAGTACGTTTTTCTATCTCCTCGCCTTCTTAGCAAATAGGCGTCAGAAGATGAAGAACGGTGTCTATGAAACAAGTAACTTTGCAATCCTTGCGGAGCATACCACAGGCTTTACATACGCAAGATATTTTAGGAGCACATACATGAGAACAAAGGCTTCAAATTGAGACCAAGTACGTCTTTCTATCTCCTCGCCTTCTTTGCAAATAGGCGTCAGAAGTTGAAGAACGGTGTCTATGAAGTTTAAGAACGGTGTCTATGAAACAAGTAACTTTGCAATCCTTGCGGAGCATACCACAGGCTTTACATACGCAAGATATTTTAGGAGCATATACATGAGAACAAAGGCTTCAAATTGAGACCAAGTACGTCTTTCTATCTCCTCGCCTTCTTTGCAAATAGGCGTCAGAAGTTGAAAAACGGTGTCTATGAAGTTAAAGAACGGTGTCTATGAAACAAGTAACTTTGCAATCCTTGCGGAGCATACCACAGGCTTTACATACGCAAGATATTTTAGGAGCACATACATGAGAACAAAGGCTTCAAATTGAGACCAAGTACGTCTTTCTATCTCCTCGCCTTCTTTGCAAATAGGCGTCAGAAGTTGAAGAACGGTGTCTATGAAGTTAAAGAACGGTGTCTATGAAACAAGTAACTTTGCAATCCTTGCGGAGCATACCACAGGCTTTACATACGCAAGATATTTTAGGAGCACATACATGAGAACAAAGGCTTCAAATTGAGACCAAGTACGTCTTTCTATCTCCTCGCCTTCATTGCAAATAGGCATCAGAAGTTGAAGAACGGTGTCTATGAAGTTAAAGAACGGTGTCTATGAAACAAGTAACTTTGCAATCCTTGCGGAGCATACCACAGGCTTTACATACGCAAGATATTTTAGGAGCACATACATGAGAACAAAGGCTTCAAATTGAGACCAAGTACGTCTTTCTATCTCCTCGCCCTCTTAGCAAATAGGCGTCAGAAGTTGAAGAACGGTGTCTATAAAACAAGTAACTTTGCAATCCTTTCGGAGCATACCACAGGCTTTACATACGCAAGATTAGATTTAGGTGCACATACATGAGAAAAAAGGCTTTAAATTGAGACCAAGTACGTCTTTCTATCTCCTCGCCTTCTTAGCAAATAGGCGTCAGAAGTTGAAGATCGGTGTCAATGAAACAAGTAACATTACAATCCTTGCGGAGCATACCACAGGCTTTACATACGCAAGATATTTTAGGAGCACATACAGGAGAACAAAGGCTTCAAATTGAGACCAAGTACGTTTTTCTATCTCCTCGCCTTCTTAGCAAATAGGCGTCAGAAGATGAAGAACGGTGTCTATGAAACAAGTAACTTTGCAATCCTTGCGGAGCATACCACAGGCTTTACATACGCAAGATTAGATTTAGGTGCACATACATGAGAAAAAAGGCTTTAAATTGAGACCAAGTACGTCTTTCTATCTCCTCGCCTTCATTGCAAATAGGCGTCCGAAGTTGAAGAACGGTGTCTATGAAGTTTAAGAACGGTGTCTATGAAACAAGTAACTTTGCAATCCTTGCGGAGCATACCACAGGCTTTACATACGCAAGATATTTTAGGAGCATATACATGAGAACAAAGGCTTCAAATTGAGACCAAGTACGTCTTTCTATCTCCTCGCCTTTATTGCAAATAGGCATCAGAAGTTGAAGAACGGTGTCTATGAAGTTAAAGAACGGTGTCTATGAAACAAGTAACTTTGCAATCCTTGCGGAGCATACCACAGGCTTTACATACGCAAGATATTTTAGGAGCACATACATGAGAACAAAGGCTTCAAATTGAGACCAAGTACGTCTTTCTATCTCCTCGCCTTCTTAGCAAATAGGCGTCAGAAGTTGAAGATCGGTGTCTATGAAACAAGTAACATTACAATCCTTGCGGAGCATACCACAGGTTTTACATACGCAAGATATTTTAGGAGCACATACATGAGAACAAAGGCTTCAAATTAAGACCAAGTACGTCTTTCTATCTCCTCGCCTTCTTAGCAAATAGGCGTCAGAAGTTGAAGATCGGTGTCTATGAAACAAGTAACTTTGCAATAGTAGAGGAGCAAACAACCGAATTTACATAACCAAGATTAGATTTAGGTGCACATACATGAGAAAAAAGGCTTTAAATTGAGACCAAGTACGTCTTTCTATCTCCTCGCCTTCATTGCAAATAGGCGTCCGAAGTTGAAGAACGGTGTCTATGAAGTTTAAGAACGGTGTCTATGAAACAAGTAACTTTGCAATACTAGCGGAGCATACCACAGGCTTTACATACGCAAGATATTTTAGGAGCATATACATGAGAACAAAGGCTTCAAATTGAGACCAAGTACGTCTTTCTATCTCCTCGCCTTTATTGCAAATAGGCGTCAGAACGGTGTCTATGAAGTTAAAGAACGGTGTCTATGAAACAAGTAACTTTGCAATCCTTGCGGAGCATACCACAGGCTTTACATACGCAAGATATTTTAGGAGCACATACATAAGAACAAAGGCTTCAAATTGAAACCAAGTACGTCTTTCTATCTCCTCGCCTTTTTTGCAAATAGGCGTCAGAAGTTGAAGAACGGTGTCTATGAAGTTAAAGAACGGTGTCTATGAAACAAGTAACTTTGCAATCCTTGCGGAGCATACCACAGGCTTTACAAACGCAAGATATTTTAGGAGCATATACAAGAGAACAAAGGCTTCAAATTGAGACCAAGTACGTCTTTCTATCTCCTCGCCTTCATTGCAAATAGGCGTCAGAAGTTGAAGAACGGTGTCTATGAAGTTAAAGAACGGTGTCTATGAAACAAGTAACTTTGCAATCCTTGCGGAGCATACCACAGGCTTTACATACGCAAGATATTTTAGGAGCACATACATGAGAACAAAGGCTTCAAATTGAGACCAAGTACGTCTTTCTATCTCCTCGCCCTCTTAGCAAATAGGCGTCAGAAGTTGAAGAACGGTGTCTATAAAACAAGTAACTTTGCAATCCTTTCGGAGCATACCACAGGCTTTACATACGCAAGATTAGATTTAGGTGCACATACATGAGAAAGAGCTTTAAATTGAGACCAAGTACGTCTTTCTATCTCCTCGCCTTCTTAGCAAATAGACGTCAGAAGTTGAAGATCGGTGTCAATGAAACAAGTAACATTACAATCCTTGCGGAGCATACCACAGGCTTTACATACGCAAGATATTTTAGGAGCACATACAGGAGAACAAAGGCTTCAAATTGAGACCAAGTACGTTTTTCTATCTCCTCGCCTTCTTAGCAAATAGGCGTCAGAAGATGAAGAACGGTGTCTATGAAACAAGTAACTTTGCAATCCTTGCGGAGCATACCACAGGCTTTACATACGCAAGATTAGATTTAGGTGCACATACATGAGAAAAAGGCTTTAAATTGAGACCAAGTACGTCTTTCTATCTCCTCGCCTTCATTGCAAATAGGCGTCCGAAGTTGAAGAACGGTGTCTATGAAGTTTAAGAACGGTGTCTATGAAACAAGTAACTTTGCAATCCTAGCGGAGCATACCACAGGCTTTACATACGCAAGATATTTTAGGAGCATATACATGAGAACAAAGGCTTCAAATTGAGACCAAGTACGTCTTTCTATCTCCTCGCCTTTATTGCAAATAGGCGTCAGAAGTTGAAGAACGGTGTCTATGAAGTTAAAGAACGGTGTCTATGAAACAAGTAACTTTGCAATCCTTGCGGAGCATACCACAGGCTTTACATACGCAAGATATTTTAGGAGCACATACATGAGAACAAAGGCTTCAAATTGAGACCAAGTACGTCTTTCTATCTCCTCGCCTTTTTTGCAAATAGGCGTCAGAAGTTGAAGAACGGTGTCTATGAAGTTAAAGAACGGTGTCTATGAAACAAGTAACTTTGCAATCCTTGCGGAGCATACCACAGGCTTTACATACGCAAGATATTTTAGGAGCACATACATGAGAACAAAGGCTTCAAATTGAGACCAAGTACGTCTTTCTATCTCCTCGCCTTCATTGCAAATAGGCATCAGAAGTTGAAGAACGGTGTCTATGAAGTTAAAGAACGGTGTCTATGAAACAAGTAACTTTGCAATCCTTGCGGAGCATACCACAGGCTTTACATACGCAAGATATTTTAGGAGCACATACATGAGAACAAAGGCTTCAAATTGAGACCAAGTACGTCTTTCTATCTCCTCGCCCTCTTAGCAAATAGGCGTCAGAAGTTGAAGAACGGTGTCTATAAAACAAGTAACTTTGCAATCCTTTCGGAGCATACCACAGGCTTTACATACGCAAGATTAGATTTAGGAGCACATACATGAGAAAAAAGGCTTTAAATTGAGACCAAGTACGTCTTTCTATCTCCTCGCCTTCTTAGCAAATAGTCGTCAGAAGTTGAAGATCGGTGTCAATGAAACAAGTAACATTACAATCCTTGCGGAGCATACCACAGGCTTTACATACGCAAGATATTTTAGGAGCACATACAGGAGAACAAAGGCTTCAAATTGAGACCAAGTACGTCTTTCTATCTCCTCGCCTTCTTGCAAATAGGCGTCAGTTGAAGAAGATGAAGAACGGTGTCTATGAAACAAGTAACTTTTCAATCCTTGCGGAGCATACCACAGGCTTTACATACGCAAGATATTTTAGGAGCACATACATGAGAACAAAGGCTTCAAATTGAGACCAAGTACGTCTTTCTATCTCCTCGCCTTCATTGCAAATAGGCGTCAGAAGTTGAAGAACGGTGTCTATGAAGTTAAAGAACGGTGTCTATGAAACAAGTAACTTTGCAATCCTAGCGGAGCATACCACAGGCTTTACATACGCAAGATATTTTAGGAGCACATACATGAGAACAAAGGCTTCAAATTGAGACCAAGTACGTCTTTCTATCTCCTCGCCTTTATTGCAAATAGGCGTCAGAAGTTGAAGAACGGTGTCTATGAAGTTAAAGAACGGTGTCTATGAAACAAGTAACTTTGCAATCCTTGCGGAGCATACCACAGGCTTTACATACGCAAGATATTTTAGGAGCACATACATGAGAACAAAGGCTTCAAATTGAGACCAAGTACGTCTTTCTATCTCCTCGCCTTCTTAGCAAATAGGCGTCAGAAGTTGAAGAACGGTGTCTATGAAGTTAAAGAACGGTGTCTATGAAACAAGTAACTTTGCAATCCTTGCGGAGCATACCACAGGCTTTACATACGCAAGATATTTTAGGAGCACATACATGAGAACAAAGGCTTCAAATTGAGACCAAGTACGTCTTTCTATCTCCTCGCCTTCTTTGCAAATAGGCGTCAGAAGTTGAAGAACGGTGTCTATGAAGTTAAAGAACGGTGTCTATGAAACAAGTAACTTTGCAATCCTTGCGGAGCATACCACAGGCTTTACATACGCAAGATATTTTAGGAGCACATACATGAGAACAAAGGCTTCAAATTGAGACCAAGTACGTCTTTCTATCTCCTCGCCCTCTTAGCAAATAGGCGTCAGAAGTTGAAGAACGGTGTCTATAAAACAAGTAACTTTGCAATCCTTTCGGAGCATACCACAGGCTTTACATACGCAAGATTAGATTTAGGTGCACATACATGAGAAAAAAGGCTTTAAATTGAGACCAAGTACGTCTTTCTATCTCCTCGCCTTCTTAGCAAATAGGCGTCAGAAGTTGAAGATCGGTGTCAATGAAACAAGTAACATTACAATCCTTGCGGAGCATACCACAGGCTTTACATACGCAAGATATTTTAGGAGCACATACAGGAGAACAAAGGCTTCAAATTGAGACCAAGTACGTTTTTCTATCTCCTCGCCTTCTTAGCAAATAGGCGTCAGAAGATGAAGAACGGTGTCTATGAAACAAGTAACTTTGCAATCCTTGCGGAGCATACCACAGGCTTTACATACGCAAGATTAGATTTAGGTGCACATACATGAGAAAAAAAGGCTTTAAATTGAGACCAAGTACGTCTTTCTATCTCCTCGCCTTCAAAAAGGCGTCCGAAGTTGAAGAACGGTGTCTATGAAGTTTAAGAACGGTGTCTATGAAATTGAGCTTTACATACGCAAGATAGTGAGAACGCTTCAAATTTCTTTCTATCTCCTCGCCTTCATTGCAAATAGGCGTGAAGAAGTTGAAGAACGGTGTCTATGAAGTTAAAGAACGGTGTCTATGAAACAAGTAACTTTGCAATCCTTGCGGAGCATACCACAGGCTTTACATACGCAAGATATTTTAGGAGCACATACATGAGAACAAAGGCTTCAAATTGAGACCAAGTACGTCTTTCTATCTCCTCGCCTTCTTTGCAAATAGGCGTCAGAAGTTGAAGAACGGTGTCTATGAAGTTAAAGAACGGTGTCTATGAAACAAGTAACTTTGCAATCCTTGCGGAGCATACCACAGGCTTTACATACGCAAGATATTTTAGGAGCACATACATGAGAACAAAGGCTTCAAATTGAGACCAAGTACGTCTTTCTATCTCCTCGCCCTCTTAGCAAATAGGCGTCAGAAGTTGAAGAACGGTGTCTATAAAACAAGTAACTTTGCAATCCTTTCGGAGCATACCACAGGCTTTACATACGCAAGATTAGATTTAGGTGCACATACATGAGAACAAAGGCTTTAAATTGAGACCAAGTACGTCTTTCTATCTCCTCGCCTTCTTAGCAAATAGGCGTCAGAAGTTGAAGATCGGTGTCAATGAAACAAGTAACATTACAATCCTTGCGGAGCATACCACAGGCTTTACATACGCAAGATATTTTAGGAGCACATACAGGAGAACAAAGGCTTCAAATTGAGACCAAGTACGTTTTTCTATCTCCTCGCCTTCTTAGCAAATAGGCGTCAGAAGATGAAGAACGGTGTCTATGAAACAAGTAACTTTGCAATCCTTGCGGAGCATACCACAGGCTTTACATACGCAAGATTAGATTTAGGTGCACATACATGAGAAAAAAGGCTTTAAATTGAGACCAAGTACGTCTTTCTATCTCCTCGCCTTCATTGCAAATAGGCGTCAGAAGTTGAAGAACGGTGTCTATGAAGTTTAAGAACGGTGTCTATGAAACAAGTAACTTTGCAATCCTTGCGGAGCATACCACAGGCTTTACATACGCAAGATATTTTAGGAGCACATACATGAGAACAAAGGCTTCAAATTGAGACCAAGTACGTCTTTCTATCTCCTCGCCTTCTTTGCAAATAGGCGTCAGAAGTTGAAGAACGGTGTCTATGAAGTTAAAGAACGGTGTCTATGAAACAAGTAACTTTGCAATCCTTGCGGAGCATACCACAGGCTTTACATACGCAAGATATTTTAGGAGCATATACATGAGAACAAAGGCTTCAAATTGAGACCAAGTACGTCTTTCTATCTCCTCGCCTTCATTGCAAATAGGCATCAGAAGTTGAAGAACGGTGTCTATGAAGTTAAAGAAAGAACGGTGTCTATGAAACAAGTAACTTTGCAATCCTTGCGGAGCATACCACAGGCTTTACATACGCAAGATATTTTAGGAGCACATACATGAGAACAAAGGCTTCAAATTGAGACCAAGTACGTCTTTCTATCTCCTCGCCTTCTTTGCAAATAGGCGTCAGAAGTTGAAGAACGGTGTCTATGAAGTTAAAGAACGGTGTCTATGAAACAAGTAACTTTGCAATCCTTGCGGAGTATACCACAGGCTTTACATACGCAAGATATTTTAGGAGCATATACATGAGAACAAAGGCTTCAAATTGAGACCAAGTACGTCTTTCTATCTCCTCGCCTTCATTGCAAATAGGCATCAGAAGTTGAAGAACGGTGTCTATGAAGTTAAAGAACGGTGTCTATGAAACAAGTAACTTTGCAATCCTTGCGGAGCATACCACAGGCTTTACATACGCAAGATATTTTAGGAGCACATACATGAGAACAAAGGCTTCAAATTGAGACCAAGTACGTCTTTCTATCTCCTCGCCCTCTTAGCAAATAGGCGTCAGAAGTTGAAGAACGGTGTCTATAAAACAAGTAACTTTGCAATCCTTTCGGAGCATACCACAGGCTTTACATACGCAAGATTAGATTTAGGTGCACATACATGAGAAAAAAGGCTTTAAATTGAGACCAAGTACGTCTTTCTATCTCCTCGCCTTCTTAGCAAATAGGCGTCAGAAGTTGAAGATCGGTGTCAATGAAACAAGTAACATTACAATCCTTGCGGAGCATACCACAGGCTTTACATACGCAAGATATTTTAGGAGCACATACAGGAGAACAAAGGCTTCAAATTGAGACCAAGTACGTTTTTCTATCTCCTCGCCTTCTTAGCAAATAGGCGTCAGAAGATGAAGAACGGTGTCTATGAAACAAGTAACTTTGCAATCCTTGCGGAGCATACCACAGGCTTTACATACGCAAGATTAGATTTAGGTGCACATACATGAGAACAAAGGCTTTAAATTGAGACCAAGTACGTCTTTCTATCTCCTCGCCTTCATTGCAAATAGGCGTCAGAAGTTGAAGAACGGTGTCTATGAAGTTTAAGAACGGTGTCTATGAAACAAGTAACTTTGCAATCCTTGCGGAGCATACCACAGGCTTTACATACGCAAGATATTTTAGGAGCACATACATGAGAACAAAGGCTTCAAATTGAGACCAAGTACGTCTTTAGGCTTTACATACGCAAGATATTTTAGGAGCATATACATGAGAACAAAGGCTTCAAATTGAGACCAAGTACGTCTTTCTATCTCCTCGCCTTCATTGCAAATAGGCATAAATCGGCGTCAGAAGTTGAAGAACGGTGTCTATGAAGTTAAAGAACGGTGTCTATGAAACAAGTAACTTTGCAATCCTTGCGGAGCATACCAAAGGCTTTACATACGCAAGATATTTTAGGAGCACATACATGAGAACAAAGGCTTCAAATTGAGACCAAGTACGTCTTTCTATCTCCTCGCCCTCTTAGCAAATAGGCGTCAGAAGTTGAAGAACGGTGTCTATGAAGTTAAAGAACGGTGTCTATGAAACAAGTAACTTTGCAATCCTTGCGGAGCATACCACAGGCTCTACATACGCAAGATATTTTAGGAGCACATACATGAGAACAAAGGCTTCAAATTGAGACCAAGTACGTCTTTCTATCTCCTCGCCCTCTTAGCAAATAGGCGTCAGAAGTTGAAGAACGGTGTCTATGAAGTTAAAGAACGGTGTCTATGAAAAAAGGAACTTTGCAATCCTTGCGGAGCATACCACAGGCTTTACATACGCAAGATATTTTAGGAGCACATACATGAGATTTAAGGCTTCAAATTGAGACCAAGTACGTCTTTCTATCTCCTCGCCCTCTTAGCAAATAGGCGTCAGAAGTTGAAGAACGGTGTCTATAAAACAAGTAACTTTGCAATCCTTTCGGAGCATACCACAGGCTTTACATACGCAAGATTAGATTTAGGTGCACATACATGAGAAAAAAGGCTTTAAATTGAGACCAAGTACGTCTTTCTATCTCCTCGCCTTCATTGCAAATAGGCGTCAGAAGTTGAAGAACGGTGTCTATGAAGTTAAAGAACGGTGTCTATGAAACAAGTAACTTTGCAATCCTTGCGGAGCATACCACAGGCTTTACATACGCAAGATATTTTAGGAGCACATACATGAGAACAAAGGCTTCAAATTGAGACCAAGTACGTCTTTCTATCTCCTCGCCTTCTTTGCAAATAGGCGTCAGAAGTTGAAGAACGGTGTCTATGAAGTTAAAGAACGGTGTCTATGAAACAAGTAACTTTGCAATCCTTGCGGAGCATACCACAGGCTTTACATACGCAAGATATTTTAGGAGCACATACATGAGAACAAAGGCTTCAAATTGAGACCAAGTACGTCTTTCTATCTCCTCGCCTTCTTTGCAAATAGGCGTCAGAAGTTGAAGAACGGTGTCTATGAAGTTAAAGAACGGTGTCTATGAAACAAGTAACTTTGCAATCCTTGCGGAGCATACCACAGGCTTTACATACGCAAGATATTTTAGGAGCACATACATGAGAACAAAGGCTTCAAATTGAGACCAAGTACGTCTTTCTATCTCCTCGCCTTCTTAGCAAATAGGCGTCAGAAGTTGAAGAACGGTGTCTATGAAACAAGTAACTTTGCAATCCTTGCGGAGCATACCACAGGCTTTACATACGCAAGATATTTTTGGAGCACATACATGAGAAAAAGGCTTCAAATTGAGACCAAGAACGTCTTTCTATCTCCTTGCCTTCTTAGCAAATAGGCGTCAGAAGTTGAAGAACGGTGTCTATAAAACAAGTAACTTTACAATCCTTGCGGAGCATACCACAGGCTTTACATACGCAAGATATTTTAGGAGCACATACATGAGAACAAAGGCTTCAAATTGAGACCAAGTACGTCTTTCTATCTCCTCGCCTTCTTAGCAAATAGGCGTCAGAAGTTGAAGAACGGTGTCTATGAAACAAGTAACTTTGCAATCCTTGCGGAGCATACCACAGGCTTTACATACGCAAGATATTTTAGGAGCACATACATGAGAACAAAGGCTTCAAATTGAGACCAAGTACGTCTTTCTATCTCCTCGCCTTCATTGCAAATAGGCGTCAGAAGTTGAAGAACGGTGTCTATGAAGTTAAAGAACGGTGTCTATGAAACAAGTAACTTTGCAATCCTTGCGGAGCATACCACAGGCTTTACATACGCAAGATATTTTAGGAGCACATACATGAGAACAAAGGCTTCAAATTGAGACCAAGTACGTCTTTCTATCTCCTCGCCTTCTTTGCAAATAGGCGTCAGAAGTTGAAGAACGGTGTCTATGAAGTTAAAGAACGGTGTCTATGAAACAAGTAACTTTGCAATCCTTGCGGAGCATACCACAGGCTTTACATACGCAAGATATTTTAGGAGCACATACATGAGAACAAAGGCTTCAAATTGAGACCAAGTACGTCTTTCTATCTCCTCGCCTTCTTTGCAAATAGGCGTCAGAAGTTGAAGAACGGTGTCTATGAAGTTAAAGAACGGTGTCTATGAAACAAGTAACTTTGCAATCCTTGCGGAGCATACCACAGGCTTTACATACGCAAGATATTTTAGGAGCACATACATGAGAACAAAGGCTTCAAATTGAGACCAAGTACGTCTTTCTATCTCCTCGCCTTCTTAGCAAATAGGCGTCAGAAGTTGAAGAACGGTGTCTATGAAACAAGTAACTTTGCAATCCTTGCGGAGCATACCACAGGCTTTACATACGCAAGATATTTTAGGAGCACATACATGAGAACAAAGGCTTCAAATTGAGACCAAGTACGTCTTTCTATCTCCTCGCCTTCATTGCAAATAGGCGTCAGAAGTTGAAGAACGGTGTCTATGAAGTTAAAGAACGGTGTCTATGAAACAAGTAACTTTGCAATCCTTGCGGAGCATACCACAGGCTTTACATACGCAAGATATTTTAGGAGCACATACATGAGAACAAAGGCTTCAAATTGAGACCAAGTACGTCTTTCTATCTCCTCGCCTTCTTTGCAAATAGGCGTCAGAAGTTGAAGAACGGTGTCTATGAAGTTAAAGAACGGTGTCTATGAAACAAGTAACTTTGCAATCCTTGCGGAGCATACCACAGGCTTTACATACGCAAGATATTTTAGGAGCACATACATGAGAACAAAGGCTTCAAATTGAGACCAAGTACGTCTTTCTATCTCCTCGCCTTCTTTGCAAATAGGCGTCAGAAGTTGAAGAACGGTGTCTATGAAGTTAAAGAACGGTGTCTATGAAACAAGTAACTTTGCAATCCTTGCGGAGCATACCACAGGCTTTACATACGCAAGATATTTTAGGAGCACATACATGAGAACAAAGGCTTCAAATTGAGACCAAGTACGTCTTTCTATCTCCTCGCCTTCTTTGCAAATAGGCGTCAGAAGTTGAAGAACGGTGTCTATGAAGTTAAAGAACGGTGTCTATGAAACAAGTAACTTTGCAATCCTTGCGGAGCATACCACAGGCTTTACATACGCAAGATATTTTAGGAGCACATACATGAGAACAAAGGCTTCAAATTGAGACCAAGTACGTCTTTCTATCTCCTCGCCTTCTTAGCAAATAGGCGTCAGAAGTTGAAGAACGGTGTCTATGAAGTTAAAGAACGGTGTCTATGAAACAAGTAACTTTGCAATCCTTGCGGAGCATACCACAGGCTTTACATACGCAAGATATTTTAGGAGCACATACATGAGAACAAAGGCTTCAAATTGAGACCAAGTACGTCTTTCTATCTCCTCGCCTTCTTAGCAAATAGGCGTCAGAAGTTGAAGAACGGTGTCTATGAAGTTAAAGAACGGTGTCTATGAAACAAGTAACTTTGCAATCCTTGCGGAGCATACCACAGGCTTTACATACGCAAGATATTTTAGGAGCACATACATGAGAACAAAGGCTTCAAATTGAGACCAAGTACGTCTTTCTATCTCCTCGCCTTCTTAGCAAATAGGCGTCAGAAGTTGAAGAACGGTGTCTATGAAACAAGTAACTTTGCAATCCTTGCGGAGCATACCACAGGCTTTACATACGCAAGATATTTTAGGAGCACATACATGAGAACAAAGGCTTCAAATTGAGACCAAGTACGTCTTTCTATCTCCTCGCCCTCTTAGCAAATAGGCGTCAGAAGTTGAAGAACGGTGTCTATAAAACAAAGTAACTTTTTGCAATACTAGCGGAGCATACCACAGGCTTTACATACAAGATATTTTAGGAGCACGTACATGAGACAAAGGCTTCACGAGACCAAGTACGTCTTTCTATCTCCTTGGCCATTGCAAATAGGCAAGTGAAGAACGGTGTCTATGAAGTTGACGAACGGTGTCTATGAAACAAGTAACTTTGCAATCCTTGCGGAGCATACCACAGGCTTTACATACGCAAGATACAGGAGCACATACAAGAGAACAAAGGCTTCAAATTAGGATAAGTACGTCTTTCTTATCTCCTCACCTTCATTGCAAATAGTCGTCAGAAGTTGAAGAACGGTGTCTATGAAACAAGTAACGTTTCAATCCTTGCGGAGCATACCACAGGCTTTACATACGCAAGATATTTTAGGAGCATACATGAGAACAAAGGCTTCAAATTGAGACCAAGTACGTCTTTCTATCTCCTCGCCTTCATTGCAAATAGGCGTCAGAAGTTGAAGAACGGTGTCTATGAAACAAGTAACTTTGCAATAGTAGCGGAGCATACCACAGGCTTTACATACGCAAGATATTTTAGGAGCACATACATGAGAACAAAGGCTTTAAATTGACCCACTACTTATGTCAATGAACTAGCATACATAGCGAATAGCCGTAAGAAGTTGAAGAACGGTGTCTAGAATTTGAAGAACGGTGTCTATAAAACAAGTAACTTTGCAATCCTTGCGGAGCATAACACAGGCTTTACATACGCAAGATATTTTAGGAGCACATACATGAGAACAAAGGCTTCATTGAGACCAAGTACGTCTTTCTATCTCCTCGCCTTCTTTGCAAATAGGCGTCAGAAGTTGTAGAACGGTGTCTATGAATTTTAAGTTCGGTGTCTATTTAACGCAAAGTAACTTTGCAATCCTTGCGGAGCATACCACAGGCTTTACATACGCAAGATATTTTAGGAGCACATACATGAGAACAAAGGCTTCAAATTGAGACAAAGTACGTCTTTCTATCTCCTCGCCTTCATTAGCAAATAGGCATCAGAAGTTGAAGAACGGTGTCTATGAAGTTAAAGAACGGTGTCTATGAAACAAGTAACTTTGCAATCCTTGCGGAGAATACCACAGGCTTTACATACGCAATATATTTTAGGAGCACATACAAGAGAACAAAGGCTTCAAATTGAGACCAAGTACGTTTTTCTATCTTCTCGCCTTCATTGCAAATAGGCGTCCGAAGTTGAAGAACGGTGTCTATGAAGTTAAAGAACGGTGTCTATGAAACAAGTAACTTTTGCAATCTCTTGCGGAGCATACCACAGGCTTTACATACGCAAGATATTTTAGGAGCACATACATGAGAACAAAGGCTTCAAATTGAGACCAAGTACGTCTTTCTATCTCCTCGCCTTCTTTGCAAATAGGCGTCAGAAGTTGAAGAACGGTGTCTATGAAGTTAAAGAACGGTGTCTATGAAACAAGTAACTTTGCAATCCTTGCGGAGCATACCACAGGCTTTACATACGCAAGATATTTTAGGAGCACATACATGAGAACAAAGGCTTCAAATTGAGACCAAGTACGTCTTTCTATCTCCTCGCCCTCTTAGCAAATAGGCGTCAGAAGTTGAAGAACGGTGTCTATGAAGTTATAAAACAAGTAACTTTGCAATCCTTGCGGAGCATACCACACAGTGGGCTTTACATACGCAAGATATTTTAGGAGCACATACATGAGAACAAAGGCTTCAAATTGAGACCAAGTACGTCTTTCTATCTCCTCGCCCTCTTGCAAATAGGCGTCAGAAGTTGAAGAACGGTGTCTATGAAGTTAAAGAACGGTGTCTAAGAAACAAGTAACTTTGCAATCCTTGCGGAGCATACCACAGGCTTTACATACGCAAGATATTTTAGGAGCACATACATGAGAACAAAGGCTTCAAATTGAGACCAAGTACGTCTTTCTATCTCCTCGCCCTCTTAGCAAATAGGCATCAGAAGTTGAAGAACGGTGTCTATGAAGTTAAAGAACGGTGTCTAGGAAACAAGTAACTTTGCAATCCTTTCGGAGCATAACACAGGCTTTACATACGCTTGATTTTATAGGAGCACATACATGTGATCAAAGGCTTCAAATTGAGACCAAGTACGTCTTTCTATCTCCTCGCCTCTTAGCAAATAGGCGTCAGAAGTTTGAAGAACGGTGTCTATGAAACAAGTAACGTTTGCAATCCTTGCGGAGCATGATTACCACCAAGTACGTCTTTCTATCTCCTCGCTTTACATACGCAAGATATTTTAGGAGCACATACAAGAGAACAAAGGCTTCAAATTGAGACCAAGTACGTCTTTCTATCACCTCGCGTTCATTGCAAATAGGCGTCAGAAGTTGAAGAACGGTGTCTATGAAGTTAAAGAACGGTGTCTATGAAACAAGTAACTTTGCAATCCTTGCGGAGCATACCACAGGCTTTACATACGCAAGATATTTTAGGAGCACATACAAGAGAACAAAGGCTTCAAATTGAGACCAAGTACGTCTTTCTATCTCCTCGCCTTCATTGCAAATAGGCGTCAGAAGTTGAAGAACGGTGTCTATGAAGTTAAAGAACGGTGTCTATGAAACAAGTAACTTTGCAATACTTGCGGAGCATACCACAGGCTTTACATACGCAAGATATTTTAGGAGCACATACATGAGAACAAAGGCTTCAAATTGAGACCAAGTACGTCTTTCTATCTCCTCGCCTTCTTAGCAAATAGGCGTGAAGTTGAAGATCGGTGTCTAAAGAACGGTGTCTATGAAACAAGTAACTTTGCAATCCTTGCGGAGCATACCACAGGCTTTACATACGCAAGATATTTTAGGAGCACATACATGAGAACAAAGGCTTCAAATTGAGACCAAGTACGTCTTTCTATCTCCTCGCCTTCTTAGCAAATAGGCGTCAGAAGTTGAAGAACGGTGTCTATAAAACAAGTAACTTTGCAATCCTTGCGGAGCATACCACAGGCTTTACATACGCAAGATATTTTAGGAGCACATACAAGAGAACAAAGGCTTCAAATTGAGACCAAGTACGTCTTTCTATCTCCTCGCAGCTTCTTTGCAAATAGGCGTCAGAAGTTGAAGAACGGTGTCTATGAAACAAGTAACTTTTGCAATACTTGCGGAGCATACCACAGGCTTTACATACGCAAGATATTTTAGGAGCACATACATGAGAACAAAGGTTTCAAATTGAGACCAAGTACGTCTTTCTATCTCCTCGCCTTCTTACGCAAATAGGCGTTCCCCATCACTCGAAGGTGGAAATACGGCTTTCTAGAAGGTGAAGAACGGTGTCTATGAAGTTTAAGAACGGTGTCTATGAAACAAGTAACTTTGCAATACTAGCGGAGCATACCACGGGCTTTACATACGCAAGATATTTTAGGAGCACATACATGAGAACAAAGGTTTCAAATTGAGACCAAGTACTTCTTTCTATCTCCTCGCCTTCTTAGCAAATAGGCGTCAGAAGATGAAGATTGGTGTCTATGAAACAAGTAACTTTGCGTCCTTGCGGAGCATACCACAGGCTTTACATACGCAAGATATTTTAGAGCACATACAAGAGAACAAAGGCTTCAAATTGAGACCAAGTACGTCTTTCTATCTCCTCGCCTTCTTAGCAAATAGGCGTCAGAAGTTGAAGATCGGTGTCTATGAAATAAGTAACTTTGGTAACTTTGCGGAGCATACCACAGGCTTACTTTGCAATCCTTGCGGAGCATACCAGGCTTTACATACGCAAGATATTTTAGGAGCACATACATGAGAACAAAGGCTTCAAATTGAGACCAAGTACGTCTTTCTATCTCCTCGCCCTCTTAGCAAATAGGCGTCAGAAGTTGAAGAACGGTGTCTATGAAGTTAAAGAACGGTGTCTATGAAACAAATAACTTTGCAATCCTTGCGGAGCATACCACAGGCTTTACATACGCAAGATATTTTAGGAGCACATACATGAGAACAAAGGCTTCAAATTGAGACCAAGTACGTCTTTCTATCTCCTCGCCCTCTTAGCAAATAGGCGTCAGAAGTTGAAGAACGGTGTCTATAAAACAAGTAACTTTGCAATCCTTGCGGAGCATACCACAGGCTTTACATACGCAAGATATTTTAGGAGCAAATACATGAGAACAAAGGCTTCAAATTGAGACCAAGTACGTCTTTCTATCTCCTCGCCTTCATTGCAAATAGGCGTCCGAAGTTGAAGAACGGTGTCTATGAAGTTAAAGAACGGTGTCTATGAAACAAGTAACTTTGCAATCCTTGCGGAGCATACCACAGGCTTTACATACGCAAGATATTTTAGGAGCATATACATGAGAACAAAGGCTTCAAATTGAGACCAAGTACGTCTTTCTATCTCCTCGCCTTCTTTGCAAATAGGCGTCAGAAGTTGAAGAACGGTGTCTATGAAGTTAAAGAACGGTGTCTATGAAACAAGTAACTTTGCAATCCTTGCGGAGCATACCACAGGCTTTACATACGCAAGATATTTTTGGAGCACATACATGAGAACATAGGCTTCAAATTGAGACCAAGTACGTCTTTCTATCTCCTCGCCTTCTTTGCAAATAGGCGTCAGAAGTTGAAGAACGGTGTCTATGAAGTTAAAGAACGGTGTCTATGAAACAAGTAACTTTGCAATCCTTGCGGAGCATACCACAGGCTTTACATACGCAAGATATTTTTGGAGCACATACATGAGAAAAAAGGCTTCAAATTGAGACCAAGTACGTCTTTCTATCTCCTTGCCTTCATTGCAAATAGGCGTCAGAAGTTGAAGATCGGTGTCTATGAAACTAAAAACGGTGTCAAGTAACTTTGCAATCCTTGCGGAGCATACCACAGGCTTTACATACGCAAGATATTTTAGGAGCACATACATGAGAACAAAGGCTTCAAATTGAGACCAAGTACGTCTTTCTATCTCCTCGCCTTCTTAGCAAATAGGCGTCAGAAGTTGAAGAACGGTGTCTATGAAGTTAAAGAACGGTGTCTATGAAACAAGTAACTTTGCAATCCTTGCGGAGCATACCACAGGCTTTACATACGCAAGATATTTTAGGAGCACATACATGAGAACAAAGGCTTCAAATTGAGACCAAGTACGTCTTTCTATCTCCTCGCCTTCTTTGCAAATAGGCGTCAGAAGTTGAAGAACGGTGTCTATGAAGTTAAAGAACGGTGTCTATGAAACAAGTAACTTTGCAATCCTTGCGGAGCATACCACAGGCTTTACATACGCAAGATATTTTAGGAGCACATACATGAGAACAAAGGCTTCAAATTGAGACCAAGTACGTCTTTCTATCTCCTCGCCTTCTTGCAAATAGGCATCAGAAGTTGAAGAACTATGAAGTTAAAGAACGGTGTCTATGAAACAAGTAACTTTGCAATCCTTGCGGAGCATACCACAGGCTTTACATACGCAAGATATTTTAGGAGCACATACATGAGAACAAAGGCTTCAAATTGAGACCAAGTACGTCTTTCTATCTCCTCGCCTTCTTAGCAAATAGGCGTCAGAAGTTGAAGATCGGTGTCTATGAAACAAGTAACTTTGCAATCCTTTCGGAGCATACCACAGGCTTTACATACGCTAGATATTTTATTAGCACATACATGAGAACAAAGGCTTCAAATTGAGACCAAGTACGTCTTTCTATCTCCTCGCCTTCATTGCAAATAGGCGTCAGAAGTTGAAGAACGGTGTCTATGAAACAAGTAACTTTGCAATACTAGCCTATCTCCTCGCCTTCATTGCAAATAGGCGTCAGAAGTTGAAGAACGGTGTCTATGAAGTTAAAGAACGGTGTCTATGAAACAAGTAACTTTGCAATCCTTGCGGAGCATACCACAGGCTTTACATACGCAAGATATTTTAGGAGCACATACATGAGAACAAAGGCTTCAAATTGAGACCAAGTACGTCTTTCTATCTCCTCGCCTTCATTGCAAATAGGCGTCAGAAGTTGAAGAACGGTGTCTATGAAGTTAAAGAACGGTGTCTATGAAACAAGTAACTTTGCAATCCTTGCGGAGCATACCACAGGCTTTACATACGCAAGATATTTTAGGAGCACATACATGAGAACAAAGGCTTCAAATTGAGACCAAGTACGTCTTTCTATCTCCTCGCCTTCTTTGCAAATAGGCGTCAGAAGTTGAAGAACGGTGTCTATGAAGTTAAAGAACGGTGTCTATGAAACAAGTAACTTTGCAATCCTTGCGGAGCATACCACAGGCTTTACATACGCAAGATATTTTAGGAGCACATACATGAGAACAAAGGCTTCAAATTGAGACCAAGTACGTCTTTCTATCTCCTCGCCTTCTTTGCAAATAGGCGTCAGAAGTTGAAGAACGGTGTCTATGAAGTTAAAGAACGGTGTCTATGAAACAAGTAACTTTGCAATCCTTGCGGAGCATACCACAGGCTTTACATACGCAAGATATTTTAGGAGCACATACATGAGAACAAAGGCTTCAAATTGAGACCAAGTACGTCTTTCTATCTCCTCGCCTTCTTAGCAAATAGGCGTCAGAAGTTGAAGAACGGTGTCTATGAAGTTAAAGAACGGTGTCTATGAAACAAGTAACTTTGCAATCCTTGCGGAGCATACCACAGGCTTTACATACGCAAGATATTTTAGGAGCACATACATGAGAACAAAGGCTTCAAATTGAGACCAAGTACGTCTTTCTATCTCCTCGCCCTCTTAGCAAATAGGCGTCAGAAGTTGAAGAACGGTGTCTATGAAACAAGTAACTTTGCAATCCTTGCGGAGCATACCACAGGCTTTACATACGCAAGATATTTTAGGAGCACATACATGAGAACAAAGGCTTCAAATTGAGACCAAGTACGTCTTTCTATCTCCTCGCCTTCTTAGCAAATAGGCGTCAGAAGTTGAAGAACGGTGTCTATGAAACAAGTAACTTTGCAATCCTTGCGGAGCATACCACAGGCTTTACATACGCAAGATATTTTAGGAGCACATACATGAGAACAAAGGCTTCAAATTGAGACCAAGTACGTCTTTCTATCTCCTCGCCTTCTTAGCAAATAGGCGTCAGAAGTTGAAGAACGGTGTCTATGAAACAAGTAACTTTGCAATCCTTGCGGAGCATACCACAGGCTTTACATACGCAAGATATTTTAGGAGCACATACATGAGAACAAAGGCTTCAAATTGAGACCAAGTACGTCTTTCTATCTCCTCGCCTTCATTGCAAATAGGCGTCAGAAGTTGAAGAACGGTGTCTATGAAGTTAAAGAACGGTGTCTATGAAACAAGTAACTTTGCAATCCTTGCGGAGCATACCACAGGCTTTACATACGCAAGATATTTTAGGAGCACATACATGAGAACAAAGGCTTCAAATTGAGACCAAGTACGTCTTTCTATCTCCTCGCCTTCTTTGCAAATAGGCGTCAGAAGTTGAAGAACGGTGTCTATGAAGTTAAAGAACGGTGTCTATGAAACAAGTAACTTTGCAATCCTTGCGGAGCATACCACAGGCTTTACATACGCAAGATATTTTAGGAGCACATACATGAGAACAAAGGCTTCAAATTGAGACCAAGTACGTCTTTCTATCTCCTCGCCTTCTTGCAAATAGGCGTCAGAAGTTGAAGAACGGTGTCTATGAAGTTAAAGAACGGTGTCTATGAAACAAGTAACTTTGCAATCCTTGCGGAGCATACCACAGGCTTTACATACGCAAGATATTTTAGGAGCACATACATGAGAACAAAGGCTTCAAATTGAGACCAAGTACGTCTTTCTATCTCCTCGCCTTCTTAGCAAATAGGCGTCAGAAGTTGAAGAACGGTGTCTATAAAACAAGTAACTTTGCAATCCTTGCGGAGCATACCACAGGCTTTACATACGCAAGATATTTTAGGAGCACATACATGAGAACAAAGGCTTCAAATTGAGACCAAGTACGTCTTTCTATCTCCTCGCCTTCTTGCAAATAGGCGTCAGAAGTTGAAGAACGGTGTCTATGAAGTTAAAGAACGGTGTCTATGAAACAAGTAACTTTGCAATCCTTGCGGAGCATACCACAGGCTTTACATACGCAAGATATTTTAGGAGCACATACATGAGAACAAAGGCTTCAAATTGAGACCAAGTACGTCTTTCTATCTCCTCGCCTTCATTGCAAATAGGCGTCAGAAGTTGAAGAACGGTGTCTATGAAGTTAAAGAACGGTGTCTATGAAACAAGTAACTTTGCAATCCTTGCGGAGCATACCACAGGCTTTACATACGCAAGATATTTTAGGAGCACATACATGAGAACAAAGGCTTCAAATTGAGACCAAGTACGTCTTTCTATCTCCTCGCCTTCTTTGCAAATAGGCGTCAGAAGTTGAAGAACGGTGTCTATGAAGTTAAAGAACGGTGTCTATGAAACAAGTAACTTTGCAATCCTTGCGGAGCATACCACAGGCTTTACATACGCAAGATATTTTAGGAGAACATACATGAGAACAAAGGCTTCAAATTGAGACCAAGTACGTCTTTCTATCTCCTCGCCTTCTTGCAAATAGGCGTCAGAAGTTGAAGAACGGTGTCTATGAAGTTAAAGAACGGTGTCTATGAAACAAGTAACTTTGCAATCCTTGCGGAGCATACCACAGGCTTTACATACGCAAGATATTTTAGGAGCACATACATGAGAACAAAGGCTTCAAATTGAGACCAAGTACGTCTTTCTATCTCCTCGCCTTCTTTGCAAATAGGCGTCAGAAGTTGAAGAACGGTGTCTATGAAGTTAAAGAACGGTGTCTATGAAACAAGTAACTTTGCAATCCTTGCGGAGCATACCACAGGCTTTACATACGCAAGATATTTTAGGAGCACATACATGAGAACAAAGGCTTCAAATTGAGACCAAGTACGTCTTTCTATCTCCTCGCCTTCTTAGCAAATAGGCGTCAGAAGTTGAAGAACGGTGTCTATGAAGTTAAAGAACGGTGTCTATGAAACAAGTAACTTTGCAATCCTTGCGGAGCATACCACAGGCTTTACATACGCAAGATATTTTAGGAGCACATACATGAGAACAAAGGCTTCAAATTGAGACCAAGTACGTCTTTCTATCTCCTCGCCCTCTTAGCAAATAGGCGTCAGAAGTTGAAGAACGGTGTCTATAAAACAAGTAACTTTGCAATCCTTGCGGAGCATACCACAGGCTTTACATACGCAAGATATTTTAGGAGCACATACATGAGAACAAAGGCTTCAAATTGAGACCAAGTACGTCTTTCTATCTCCTCGCCTTCAAATAGGCGTCAGAAGTTGAAGAACGGTGTCTATGAAGTTAAAGAACGGTGTCTATGAAACAAGTAACTTTGCAATCCTTGCGGAGCATACCACAGGCTTTACATACGCAAGATATTTTAGGAGCACATACATGAGAACAAAGGCTTCAAATTGAGACCAAGTACGTCTTTCTATCTCCTCGCCTTCATTGCAAATAGGCGTCAGAAGTTGAAGAACGGTGTCTATGAAGTTAAAGAACGGTGTCTATGAAACAAGTAACTTTGCAATCCTTGCGGAGCATACCACAGGCTTTACATACGCAAGATATTTTAGGAGCACATACATGAGAACAAAGGCTTCAAATTGAGACCAAGTACGTCTTTCTATCTCCTCGCCTTCTTTGCAAATAGGCGTCAGAAGTTGAAGAACGGTGTCTATGAAGTTAAAGAACGGTGTCTATGAAACAAGTAACTTTGCAATCCTTGCGGAGCATACCACAGGCTTTACATACGCAAGATATTTTAGGAGCACATACATGAGAACAAAGGCTTCAAATTGAGACCAAGTACGTCTTTCTATCTCCTCGCCTTCATTGCAAATAGGCGTCAGAAGTTGAAGAACGGTGTCTATGAAGTTAAAGAACGGTGTCTATGAAACAAGTAACTTTGCAATCCTTGCGGAGCATACCACAGGCTTTACATACGCAAGATATTTTAGGAGCACATACATGAGAACAAAGGCTTCAAATTGAGACCAAGTACGTCTTTCTATCTCCTCGCCTTCTTTGCAAATAGGCGTCAGAAGTTGAAGAACGGTGTCTATGAAGTTAAAGAACGGTGTCTATGAAACAAGTAACTTTGCAATCCTTGCGGAGCATACCACAGGCTTTACATACGCAAGATATTTTAGGAGCACATACATGAGAACAAAGGCTTCAAATTGAGACCAAGTACGTCTTTCTATCTCCTCGCCTTCTTAGCAAATAGGCGTCAGAAGTTGAAGAACGGTGTCTATGAAGTTAAAGAACGGTGTCTATGAAACAAGTAACTTTGCAATCCTTGCGGAGCATACCACAGGCTTTACATACGCAAGATATTTTAGGAGCACATACATGAGAACAAAGGCTTCAAATTGAGACCAAGTACGTTTTACTATCTCCTCGCCTTCTTAGCAAATAGGCGTCAGAAGTTGAAGAACGGTGTCTATGAAGTTAAAGAACGGTGTCTATGAAACAAGTAACTTTGCAATCCTTGCGGAGCATACCACAGGCTTTACATACGCAAGATATTTTAGGAGCACATACATGAGAACAAAGGCTTCAAATTGAGACCAAGTACGTCTTTCTATCTCCTCGCCTTCTTAGCAAATAGGCGTCAGAAGTTGAAGAACGGTGTCTATGAAAACAAGTAACTTTGCAATCCTTGCGGAGCATACCACAGGCTTTACATACGCAAGATATTTTAGGAGCACATACATGAGAACAAAGGCTTCAAATTGAGACCAAGTACGTCTTTCTATCTCCTCGCCTTCTTTGCAAATAGGCGTCAGAAGTTGAAGAACGGTGTCTATGAAGTTAAAGAACGGTGTCTATGAAACAAGTAACTTTGCAATCCTTGCGGAGCATACCACAGGCTTTACATACGCAAGATATTTAGGAGCACATACATGAGAACAAAGGCTTCAAATTGAGACCAAGTACGTCTTTCTATCTCCTCGCCTTCATTGCAAATAGGCGTCAGAAGTTGAAGAACGGTGTCTATGAAGTTAAAGAACGGTGTCTATGAAACAAGTAACTTTGCAATCCTTGCGGAGCATACCACAGGCTTTACATACGCAAGATATTTTAGGAGCACATACATGAGAACAAAGGCTTCAAATTGAGACCAAGTACGTCTTTCTATCTCCTCGCCTTCTTTGCAAATAGGCGTCAGAAGTTGAAGAACGGTGTCTATGAAGTTAAAGAACGGTGTCTATGAAACAAGTAACTTTGCAATCCTTGCGGAGCATACCACAGGCTTTACATACGCAAGATATTTTAGGAGCACATACATGAGAACAAAGGCTTCAAATTGAGACCAAGTACGTCTTTCTATCTCCTCGCCTTCTTAGCAAATAGGCGTCAGAAGTTGAAGAACGGTGTCTATGAAGTTAAAGAACGGTGTCTATGAAACAAGTAACTTTGCAATCCTTGCGGAGCATACCACAGGCTTTACATACGCAAGATATTTTAGGAGCACATACATGAGAACAAAGGCTTCAAATTGAGACCAAGTACGTCTTTCTATCTCCTCGCCTTCTTAGCAAATAGGCGTCAGAAGTTGAAGAACGGTGTCTATGAAGTTAAAGAACGGTGTCTATGAAACAAGTAACTTTGCAATCCTTGCGGAGCATACCACAGGCTTTACATACGCAAGATATTTTAGGAGCACATACATGAGAACAAAGGCTTCAAATTGAGACCAAGTACGTCTTTCTATCTCCTCGCCTTCTTAGCAAATAGGCGTCAGAAGTTGAAGAACGGTGTCTATAAAACAAGTAACTTTGCAATCCTTGCGGAGCATACCACAGGCTTTACATACGCAAGATATTTTAGGAGCACATACATGAGAACAAAGGCTTCAAATTGAGACCAAGTACGTCTTTCTATCTCCTCGCCTTCTTTGCAAATAGGCGTCAGAAGTTGAAGAACGGTGTCTATGAAGTTAAAGAACGGTGTCTATGAAACAAGTAACTTTGCAATCCTTGCGGAGCATACCACAGGCTTTACATACGCAAGATATTTTAGGAGCACATACATGAGAACAAAGGCTTCAAATTGAGACCAAGTACGTCTTTCTATCTCCTCGCCTTCATTGCAAATAGGCGTCAGAAGTTGAAGAACGGTGTCTATGAAGTTAAAGAACGGTGTCTATGAAACAAGTAACTTTGCAATCCTTGCGGAGCATACCACAGGCTTTACATACGCAAGATATTTTAGGAGCACATACATGAGAACAAAGGCTTCAAATTGAGACCAAGTACGTCTTTCTATCTCCTCGCCTTCTTAGCAAATAGGCGTCAGAAGTTGAAGAACGGTGTCTATGAAGTTAAAGAACGGTGTCTATGAAACAAGTAACTTTGCAATCCTTGCGGAGCATACCACAGGCTTTACATACGCAAGATATTTTAGGAGCACATACATGAGAACAAAGGCTTCAAATTGAGACCAAGTACGTCTTTCTATCTCCTCGCCCTCTTAGCAAATAGGCGTCAGAAGTTGAAGAACGGTGTCTATAAAACAAGTAACTTTGCAATCCTTGCGGAGCATACCACAGGCTTTACATACGCAAGATATTTTAGGAGCACATACATGAGAACAAAGGCTTCAAATTGAGACCAAGTACGTCTTTCTATCTCCTCGCCTTCTTTGCAAATAGGCGTCAGAAGTTGAAGAACGGTGTCTATGAAGTTAAAGAACGGTGTCTATGAAACAAGTAACTTTGCAATCCTTGCGGAGCATACCACAGGCTTTACATACGCAAGATATTTTAGGAGCACATACATGAGAACAAAGGCTTCAAATTGAGACCAAGTACGTCTTTCTATCTCCTCGCCTTCATTGCAAATAGGCGTCAGAAGTTGAAGAACGGTGTCTATGAAGTTAAAGAACGGTGTCTATGAAACAAGTAACTTTGCAATCCTTGCGGAGCATACCACAGGCTTTACATACGCAAGATATTTTAGGAGCACATACATGAGAACAAAGGCTTCAAATTGAGACCAAGTACGTCTTTCTATCTCCTCGCCTTCTTAGCAAATAGGCGTCAGAAGTTGAAGAACGGTGTCTATGAAGTTAAAGAACGGTGTCTATGAAACAAGTAACTTTGCAATCCTTGCGGAGCATACCACAGGCTTTACATACGCAAGATATTTTAGGAGCACATACATGAGAACAAAGGCTTCAAATTGAGACCAAGTACGTCTTTCTATCTCCTCGCCTTCTTAGCAAATAGGCGTCAGAAGTTGAAGAACGGTGTCTATAAAACAAGTAACTTTGCAATCCTTGCGGAGCATACCACAGGCTTTACATACGCAAGATATTTTAGGAGCACATACATGAGAACAAAGGCTTCAAATTGAGACCAAGTACGTCTTTCTATCTCCTCGCCTTCATTGCAAATAGGCGTCAGAAGTTGAAGAACGGTGTCTATGAAACAAGTAACTTTGCAATCCTTGCGGAGCATACCACAGGCTTTACATACGCAAGATATTTTAGGAGCACATACATGAGAACAAAGGCTTCAAATTGAGACCAAGTACGTCTTTCTATCTCCTCGCCTTCATTGCAAATAGGCGTCAGAAGTTGAAGAACGGTGTCTATGAAGTTAAAGAACGGTGTCTATGAAACAAGTAACTTTGCAATCCTTGCGGAGCATACCACAGGCTTTACATACGCAAGATATTTTAGGAGCACATACATGAGAACAAAGGCTTCAAATTGAGACCAAGTACGTCTTTCTATCTCCTCGCCTTCTTAGCAAATAGGCGTCAGAAGTTGAAGAACGGTGTCTATGAAACAAGTAACTTTGCAATCCTTGCGGAGCATACCACAGGCTTTACATACGCAAGATATTTTAGGAGCACATACATGAGAACAAAGGCTTCAAATTGAGACCAAGTACGTCTTTCTATCTCCTCGCCTTCTTAGCAAATAGGCGTCAGAAGTTGAAGAACGGTGTCTATAAAACAAGTAACTTTGCAATCCTTGCGGAGCATACCACAGGCTTTACATACGCAAGATATTTTAGGAGCACATACATGAGAACAAAGGCTTCAAATTGAGACCAAGTACGTCTTTCTATCTCCTCGCCTTCTTTGCAAATAGGCGTCAGAAGTTGAAGAACGGTGTCTATGAAGTTAAAGAACGGTGTCTATGAAACAAGTAACTTTGCAATCCTTGCGGAGCATACCACAGGCTTTACATACGCAAGATATTTTAGGAGCACATACATGAGAACAAAGGCTTCAAATTGAGACCAAGTACGTCTTTCTATCTCCTCGCCTTCTTAGCAAATAGGCGTCAGAAGTTGAAGAACGGTGTCTATAAAACAAGTAACTTTGCAATCCTTGCGGAGCATACCACAGGCTTTACATACGCAAGATATTTTAGGAGCACATACATGAGAACAAAGGCTTCAAATTGAGACCAAGTACGTCTTTCTATCTCCTCGCCTTCATTGCAAATAGGCGTCAGAAGTTGAAGAACGGTGTCTATGAAGTTAAAGAACGGTGTCTATGAAACAAGTAACTTTGCAATCCTTGCGGAGCATACCACAGGCTTTACATACGCAAGATATTTTAGGAGCACATACATGAGAACAAAGGCTTCAAATTGAGACCAAGTACGTCTTTCTATCTCCTCGTTTTCTTAGCAAATAGGCGTCAGAAGTTGAAGAACGGTGTCTATGAAGTTAAAGAACGGTGTCTATGAAACAAGTAACTTTGCAATCCTTGCGGAGCATACCACAGGCTTTACATACGCAAGATATTTTAGGAGCACATACATGAGAACAAAGGCTTCAAATTGAGACCAAGTACGTCTTTCTATCTCCTCGCCTTCTTAGCAAATAGGCGTCAGAAGTTGAAGAACGGTGTCTATGAAACAAGTAACTTTGCAATCCTTGCGGAGCATACCACAGGCTTTACATACGCAAGATATTTTAGGAGCACATACATGAGAACAAAGGCTTCAAATTGAGACCAAGTACGTCTTTCTATCTCCTCGCCTTCATTGCAAATAGGCGTCAGAAGTTGAAGAACGGTGTCTATGAAACAAGTAACTTTGCAATCCTTGCGGAGCATACCACAGGCTTTACATACGCAAGATATTTTAGGAGCACATACATGAGAACAAAGGCTTCAAATTGAGACCAAGTACGTCTTTCTATCTCCTCGCCTTCATTGCAAATAGGCGTCAGAAGTTGAAGAACGGTGTCTATGAAGTTAAAGAACGGTGTCTATGAAACAAGTAACTTTGCAATCCTTGCGGAGCATACCACAGGCTTTACATACGCAAGATATTTTAGGAGCACATACATGAGAACAAAGGCTTCAAATTGAGACCAAGTACGTCTTTCTATCTCCTCGCCTTCTTAGCAAATAGGCGTCAGAAGTTGAAGAACGGTGTCTATGAAACAAGTAACTTTGCAATCCTTGCGGAGCATACCACAGGCTTTACATACGCAAGATATTTTAGGAGCACATACATGAGAACAAAGGCTTCAAATTGAGACCAAGTACGTCTTTCTATCTCCTCGCCTTCTTAGCAAATAGGCGTCAGAAGTTGAAGAACGGTGTCTATAAAACAAGTAACTTTGCAATCCTTGCGGAGCATACCACAGGCTTTACATACGCAAGATATTTTAGGAGCACATACATGAGAACAAAGGCTTCAAATTGAGACCAAGTACGTCTTTCTATCTCCTCGCCTTCTTTGCAAATAGGCGTCAGAAGTTGAAGAACGGTGTCTATGAAGTTAAAGAACGGTGTCTATGAAACAAGTAACTTTGCAATCCTTGCGGAGCATACCACAGGCTTTACATACGCAAGATATTTTAGGAGCACATACATGAGAACAAAGGCTTCAAATTGAGACCAAGTACGTCTTTCTATCTCCTCGCCTTCTTAGCAAATAGGCGTCAGAAGTTGAAGAACGGTGTCTATGAAACAAGTAACTTTGCAATCCTTGCGGAGCATACCACAGGCTTTACATACGCAAGATATTTTAGGAGCACATACATGAGAACAAAGGCTTCAAATTGAGACCAAGTACGTCTTTCTATCTCCTCGCCTTCTTTGCAAATAGGCGTCAGAAGTTGAAGAACGGTGTCTATGAAGTTAAAGAACGGTGTCTATGAAACAAGTAACTTTGCAATCCTTGCGGAGCATACCACAGGCTTTACATACGCAAGATATTTTAGGAGCACATACATGAGAACAAAGGCTTCAAATTGAGACCAAGTACGTCTTTCTATCTCCTCGCCTTCTTAGCAAATAGGCGTCAGAAGTTGAAGAACGGTGTCTATAAAACAAGTAACTTTGCAATCCTTGCGGAGCATACCACAGGCTTTACATACGCAAGATATTTTAGGAGCACATACATGAGAACAAAGGCTTCAAATTGAGACCAAGTACGTCTTTCTATCTCCTCGCCTTCATTGCAAATAGGCGTCAGAAGTTGAAGAACGGTGTCTATGAAGTTAAAGAACGGTGTCTATGAAACAAGTAACTTTGCAATCCTTGCGGAGCATACCACAGGCTTTACATACGCAAGATATTTTAGGAGCACATACATGAGAACAAAGGCTTCAAATTGAGACCAAGTACGTCTTTCTATCTCCTCGCCTTCTTTGCAAATAGGCGTCAGAAGTTGAAGAACGGTGTCTATGAAGTTAAAGAACGGTGTCTATGAAACAAGTAACTTTGCAATCCTTGCGGAGCATACCACAGGCTTTACATACGCAAGATATTTTAGGAGCACATACATGAGAACAAAGGCTTCAAATTGAGACCAAGTACGTCTTTCTATCTCCTCGCCTTCATTGCAAATAGGCGTCAGAAGTTGAAGAACGGTGTCTATGAAACAAGTAACTTTGCAATCCTTGCGGAGCATACCACAGGCTTTACATACGCAAGATATTTTAGGAGCACATACATGAGAACAAAGGCTTCAAATTGAGACCAAGTACGTCTTTCTATCTCCTCGCCTTCTTGCAAATAGGCGTCAGAAGTTGAAGAACGGTGTCTATGAAGTTAAAGAACGGTGTCTATGAAACAAGTAACTTTGCAATCCTTGCGGAGCATACCACAGGCTTTACATACGCAAGATATTTTAGGAGCACATACATGAGAACAAAGGCTTCAAATTGAGACCAAGTACGTCTTTCTATCTCCTCGCCCTCTTAGCAAATAGGCGTCAGAAGTTGAAGAACGGTGTCTATAAAACAAGTAACTTTGCAATCCTTGCGGAGCATACCACAGGCTTTACATACGCAAGATATTTTAGGAGCACATACATGAGAACAAAGGCTTCAAATTGAGACCAAGTACGTCTTTCTATCTCCTCGCCTTCTTTGCAAATAGGCGTCAGAAGTTGAAGAACGGTGTCTATGAAGTTAAAGAACGGTGTCTATGAAACAAGTAACTTTGCAATCCTTGCGGAGCATACCACAGGCTTTACATACGCAAGATATTTTAGGAGCACATACATGAGAACAAAGGCTTCAAATTGAGACCAAGTACGTCTTTCTATCTCCTCGCCTTCATTGCAAATAGGCGTCAGAAGTTGAAGAACGGTGTCTATGAAGTTAAAGAACGGTGTCTATGAAACAAGTAACTTTGCAATCCTTGCGGAGCATACCACAGGCTTTACATACGCAAGATATTTTAGGAGCACATACATGAGAACAAAGGCTTCAAATTGAGACCAAGTACGTCTTTCTATCTCCTCGCCTTCTTTGCAAATAGGCGTCAGAAGTTGAAGAACGGTGTCTATGAAGTTAAAGAACGGTGTCTATGAAACAAGTAACTTTGCAATCCTTGCGGAGCATACCACAGGCTTTACATACGCAAGATATTTTAGGAGCACATACATGAGAACAAAGGCTTCAAATTGAGACCAAGTACGTCTTTCTATCTCCTCGCCTTCATTGCAAATAGGCGTCAGAAGTTGAAGAACGGTGTCTATGAAGTTAAAGAACGGTGTCTATGAAACAAGTAACTTTGCAATCCTTGCGGAGCATACCACAGGCTTTACATACGCAAGATATTTTAGGAGCACATACATGAGAACAAAGGCTTCAAATTGAGACCAAGTACGTCTTTCTATCTCCTCGCCTTCTTTGCAAATAGGCGTCAGAAGTTGAAGAACGGTGTCTATGAAGTTAAAGAACGGTGTCTATGAAACAAGTAACTTTGCAATCCTTGCGGAGCATACCACAGGCTTTACATACGCAAGATATTTTAGGAGCACATACATGAGAACAAAGGCTTCAAATTGAGACCAAGTACGTCTTTCTATCTCCTCGCCTTCTTTGCAAATAGGCGTCAGAAGTTGAAGAACGGTGTCTATGAAGTTGAAACAATTAACTTTGCAATCCTTGCGGAGCATACCACAGGCTTTACATACGCAAGATATTTTAGGAGCACATACATGAGAACAAAGGCTTCAAATTGAGACCAAGTACGTCTTTCTATCTCCTCGCCTTCATTGCAAATAGGCGTCAGAAGTTGAAGAACGGTGTCTATGAAGTTAAAGAACGGTGTCTATGAAACAAGTAACTTTGCAATCCTTGCGGAGCATACCACAGGCTTTACATACGCAAGATATTTTAGGAGCACATACATGAGAACAAAGGCTTCAAATTGAGACCAAGTACGTCTTTCTATCTCCTCGCCTTCTTTGCAAATAGGCGTCAGAAGTTGAAGAACGGTGTCTATGAAGTTAAAGAACGGTGTCTATGAAACAAGTAACTTTGCAATCCTTGCGGAGCATACCACAGGCTTTACATACGCAAGATATTTTAGGAGCACATACATGAGAACAAAGGCTTCAAATTGAGACCAAGTACGTCTTTCTATCTCCTCGCCTTCTTGCAAATAGGCGTCAGAAGTTGAAGAACGGTGTCTATGAAGTTAAAGAACGGTGTCTATGAAACAAGTAACTTTGCAATCCTTGCGGAGCATACCACAGGCTTTACATACGCAAGATATTTTAGGAGCACATACATGAGAACAAAGGCTTCAAATTGAGACCAAGTACGTCTTTCTATCTCCTCGCCTTCTTTGCAAATAGGCGTCAGAAGTTGAAGAACGGTGTCTATGAAGTTAAAGAACGGTGTCTATGAAACAAGTAACTTTGCAATCCTTGCGGAGCATACCACAGGCTTTACATACGCAAGATATTTTAGGAGCACATACATGAGAACAAAGGCTTCAAATTGAGACCAAGTACGTCTTTCTATCTCCTCGCCTTCTTAGCAAATAGGCGTCAGAAGTTGAAGAACGGTGTCTATGAAGTTAAAGAACGGTGTCTATGAAACAAGTAACTTTGCAATCCTTGCGGAGCATACCACAGGCTTTACATACGCAAGATATTTTAGGAGCACATACATGAGAACAAAGGCTTCAAATTGAGACCAAGTACGTCTTTCTATCTCCTCGCCTTCTTTGCAAATAGGCGTCAGAAGTTGAAGAACGGTGTCTATGAAGTTAAAGAACGGTGTCTATGAAACAAGTAACTTTGCAATCCTTGCGGAGCATACCACAGGCTTTACATACGCAAGATATTTTAGGAGCACATACATGAGAACAAAGGCTTCAAATTGAGACCAAGTACGTCTTTCTATCTCCTCGCCTTCTTAGCAAATAGGCGTCAGAAGTTGAAGAACGGTGTCTATGAAGTTAAAGAACGGTGTCTATGAAACAAGTAACTTTGCAATCCTTGCGGAGCATACCACAGGCTTTACATACGCAAGATATTTTAGGAGCACATACATGAGAACAAAGGCTTCAAATTGAGACCAAGTACGTCTTTCTATCTCCTCGCCTTCTTAGCAAATAGGCGTCAGAAGTTGAAGAACGGTGTCTATGAAACAAGTAACTTTGCAATCCTTGCGGAGCATACCACAGGCTTTACATACGCAAGATATTTTAGGAGCACATACATGAGAACAAAGGCTTCAAATTGAGACCAAGTACGTCTTTCTATCTCCTCGCCTTCTTAGCAAATAGGCGTCAGAAGTTGAAGAACGGTGTCTATGAAGTTAAAGAACGGTGTCTATGAAACAAGTAACTTTGCAATCCTTGCGGAGCATACCACAGGCTTTACATACGCAAGATATTTTAGGAGCACATACATGAGAACAAAGGCTTCAAATTGAGACCAAGTACGTCTTTCTATCTCCTCGCCTTCTTTGCAAATAGGCGTCAGAAGTTGAAGAACGGTGTCTATGAAGTTAAAGAACGGTGTCTATGAAACAAGTAACTTTGCAATCCTTGCGGAGCATACCACAGGCTTTACATACGCAAGATATTTTAGGAGCACATACATGAGAACAAAGGCTTCAAATTGAGACCAAGTACGTCTTTCTATCTCCTCGCCTTCTTTGCAAATAGGCGTCAGAAGTTGAAGAACGGTGTCTATGAAGTTAAAGAACGGTGTCTATGAAACAAGTAACTTTGCAATCCTTGCGGAGCATACCACAGGCTTTACATACGCAAGATATTTTAGGAGCACATACATGAGAACAAAGGCTTCAAATTGAGACCAAGTACGTCTTTCTATCTCCTCGCCTTCTTGCAAATAGGCGTCAGAAGTTGAAGAACGGTGTCTATGAAACAAGTAACTTTGCAATCCTTGCGGAGCATACCACAGGCTTTACATACGCAAGATATTTTAGGAGCACATACATGAGAACAAAGGCTTCAAATTGAGACCAAGTACGTCTTTCTATCTCCTCGCCTTCATTGCAAATAGGCGTCAGAAGTTGAAGAACGGTGTCTATGAAGTTAAAGAACGGTGTCTATGAAACAAGTAACTTTGCAATCCTTGCGGAGCATACCACAGGCTTTACATACGCAAGATATTTTAGGAGCACATACATGAGAACAAAGGCTTCAAATTGAGACCAAGTACGTCTTTCTATCTCCTCGCCTTCTTAGCAAATAGGCGTCAGAAGTTGAAGAACGGTGTCTATGAAACAAGTAACTTTGCAATCCTTGCGGAGCATACCACAGGCTTTACATACGCAAGATATTTTAGGAGCACATACATGAGAACAAAGGCTTCAAATTGAGACCAAGTACGTCTTTCTATCTCCTCGCCTTCTTTGCAAATAGGCGTCAGAAGTTGAAGAACGGTGTCTATGAAGTTAAAGAACGGTGTCTATGAAACAAGTAACTTTGCAATCCTTGCGGAGCATACCACAGGCTTTACATACGCAAGATATTTTAGGAGCACATACATGAGAACAAAGGCTTCAAATTGAGACCAAGTACGTCTTTCTATCTCCTCGCCTTCATTGCAAATAGGCGTCAGAAGTTGAAGAACGGTGTCTATGAAGTTAAAGAACGGTGTCTATGAAACAAGTAACTTTGCAATCCTTGCGGAGCATACCACAGGCTTTACATACGCAAGATATTTTAGGAGCACATACATGAGAACAAAGGCTTCAAATTGAGACCAAGTACGTCTTTCTATCTCCTCGCCTTCTTTGCAAATAGGCGTCAGAAGTTGAAGAACGGTGTCTATGAAGTTAAAGAACGGTGTCTATGAAACAAGTAACTTTGCAATCCTTGCGGAGCATACCACAGGCTTTACATACGCAAGATATTTTAGGAGCACATACATGAGAACAAAGGCTTCAAATTGAGACCAAGTACGTCTTTCTATCTCCTCGCCTTCATTGCAAATAGGCGTCAGAAGTTGAAGAACGGTGTCTATGAAGTTAAAGAACGGTGTCTATGAAACAAGTAACTTTGCAATCCTTGCGGAGCATACCACAGGCTTTACATACGCAAGATATTTTAGGAGCACATACATGAGAACAAAGGCTTCAAATTGAGACCAAGTACGTCTTTCTATCTCCTCGCCTTCTTAGCAAATAGGCGTCAGAAGTTGAAGAACGGTGTCTATGAAGTTAAAGAACGGTGTCTATGAAACAAGTAACTTTGCAATCCTTGCGGAGCATACCACAGGCTTTACATACGCAAGATATTTTAGGAGCACATACATGAGAACAAAGGCTTCAAATTGAGACCAAGTACGTCTTTCTATCTCCTCGCCTTCTTTGCAAATAGGCGTCAGAAGTTGAAGAACGGTGTCTATGAAGTTAAAGAACGGTGTCTATGAAACAAGTAACTTTGCAATCCTTGCGGAGCATACCACAGGCTTTACATACGCAAGATATTTTAGGAGCACATACATGAGAACAAAGGCTTCAAATTGAGACCAAGTACGTCTTTCTATCTCCTCGCCTTCTTAGCAAATAGGCGTCAGAAGTTGAAGAACGGTGTCTATGAAGTTAAAGAACGGTGTCTATGAAACAAGTAACTTTGCAATCCTTGCGGAGCATACCACAGGCTTTACATACGCAAGATATTTTAGGAGCACATACATGAGAACAAAGGCTTCAAATTGAGACCAAGTACGTCTTTCTATCTCCTCGCCTTCATTGCAAATAGGCGTCAGAAGTTGAAGAACGGTGTCTATGAAGTTAAAGAACGGTGTCTATGAAACAAGTAACTTTGCAATCCTTGCGGAGCATACCACAGGCTTTACATACGCAAGATATTTTAGGAGCACATACATGAGAACAAAGGCTTCAAATTGAGACCAAGTACGTCTTTCTATCTCCTCGCCTTCTTTGCAAATAGGCGTCAGAAGTTGAAGAACGGTGTCTATGAAGTTAAAGAACGGTGTCTATGAAACAAGTAACTTTGCAATCCTTGCGGAGCATACCACAGGCTTTACATACGCAAGATATTTTAGGAGCACATACATGAGAACAAAGGCTTCAAATTGAGACCAAGTACGTCTTTCTATCTCCTCGCCTTCTTAGCAAATAGGCGTCAGAAGTTGAAGAACGGTGTCTATGAAGTTAAAGAACGGTGTCTATGAAACAAGTAACTTTGCAATCCTTGCGGAGCATACCACAGGCTTTACATACGCAAGATATTTTAGGAGCACATACATGAGAACAAAGGCTTCAAATTGAGACCAAGTACGTCTTTCTATCTCCTCGCCTTCTTTGCAAATAGGCGTCAGAAGTTGAAGAACGGTGTCTATGAAGTTAAAGAACGGTGTCTATGAAACAAGTAACTTTGCAATCCTTGCGGAGCATACCACAGGCTTTACATACGCAAGATATTTTAGGAGCACATACATGAGAACAAAGGCTTCAAATTGAGACCAAGTACGTCTTTCTATCTCCTCGCCTTCTTAGCAAATAGGCGTCAGAAGTTGAAGAACGGTGTCTATGAAGTTAAAGAACGGTGTCTATGAAACAAGTAACTTTGCAATCCTTGCGGAGCATACCACAGGCTTTACATACGCAAGATATTTTAGGAGCACATACATGAGAACAAAGGCTTCAAATTGAGACCAAGTACGTCTTTCTATCTCCTCGCCTTCTTTGCAAATAGGCGTCAGAAGTTGAAGAACGGTGTCTATGAAGTTAAAGAACGGTGTCTATGAAACAAGTAACTTTGCAATCCTTGCGGAGCATACCACAGGCTTTACATACGCAAGATATTTTAGGAGCACATACAAGAGAACAAAGGCTTCAAATTGAGACCAAGTACGTCTTTCTAAATAGGCGTTAGAAGTTGAAGAACGGCGTTAGAAGTTGAAGAATGAAACAAGTAACTTTGCAATCCTTGCGGAGCATACCACAGGCTTTACATACGCAAGATATTTTAGGAGCCATACAAGAAAACAAAGGCTTCAAAATGAGACCAAGTACGTCTTTCTATCTCCTCGCCTTCATTGCAAATAGGCATCAGAAGTTGAAAAACGGTGTCTATTAAGTTAAAGAACGGTGTCTATGAAACAAGTAACTTTGCAATCCTTGCAGGAGCATACCACAGGCTTTACATACGCAAGATATTTTAGGAGCACATACATGAGAACAAAGGCTTCAAATTGAGACCAAGTACGTCTTTCTATCTCCTCGCCTTCTTAGCAAATAGGCGTTAGAATTTGAAGAACGGTGTCTATAAAACAAGTAACTTTGCAATCCTTGCGGAGCATACCACAGGCTTTACATACGCAAGATATTTTAGGAGCACATACAAGAGAATAAAGGCTTCAAATTGAGACCAAGTACGTCTTTTTATCTCCTCGCCTTCATTGCAAATAGGCGTCCGAAGTTGAAGAACGGGTTGAAGAACGGTGTCTATGAAACAAGTAACTTTGCAATCCTTGCGGAGCATACCACAGGCTTTACATACGCAAGATATTTTAGGAGCACATACATGAGAACAAAGGCTTCAAATTGAGACCAAGTACGTCTTTCTATCTCCTCGCCTTCTTAGCAAATAGGCGTCAGAATTTGAAGAACGGTGTCTAAAACAAGTAACTTTGCAATCCTTGCGGAGCATACCACAGGCTTTACATACGCAAGATATTTTAGGAGCACATACATGAGAACAAAGGCTTCAAATTGAGACCAAGTACGTCTTTCTATCTCCTCGCCCTCTTAGCAAATAGGCGTCAGAAGTTGAAGAACGGTGTCTATGAAACAAGTAACTTTGCAATCCTTGCGGAGCATACCACAGGCTTTACATACGCAAGATATTTTAGGAGCACATACATGAGAACAAAGGCTTCAAATTGAGACCAAGTACGTCTTTCTATCTCCTCGCCTTCTTTGCAAATAGGCGTCAGAAGTTGAAGAACGGTGTCTATAAAACAAGTAACTTTGCAATCCTTGCGGAGCATACCACAGGCTTTACATACGCAAGATATTTTAGGAGCACATACAAGAGAACAAAGGCTTCAAATTGAGACCAAGTACGTCTTTCTATCTCCTCGCCCTCTTAGCAAATAGGCGTCAGAAGTTGAAGAACGGTGTCTATGAAACAAGTAACTTTGCAATCCTTGCGGAGCATACCACAGGCTTTACATACGCAAGATATTTTAGGAGCACATACAAGAGAACAAAGGCTTCAAATTGAGACCAAGTACGTCTTTCTATCTCCTCGCCTTCATTGCAAATAGGCGTCAGAAGTTGAAGAACGGTGTCTATAAAACAAGTAACTTTGCAATCCTTGCGGAGCATACCACAGGCTTTACATACGCAAGATATTTTAGGAGCACATACAAGAGAACAAAGGCTTCAAATTGAGACCAAGTACGTCTTTCTATCTCCTCGCATTCATTGCAAATAGGCGTCAGAAGTTGAAGAACGGTGTCTATGAAACAAGTAACTTTGCAATCCTTGCGGAGCATACCACAGGCTTTACATACGCAAGATATTTTAGAGCACATACATGAGAACAAAGGCTTCAAATTGAGACCAAGTACGTCTTTTCTATCTCCTCGCCTTCATTGCAAATAGGCGTCAGAAGTTGAAGAACGGTGTCTATGAAACAAGTAACTTTGCAATCCTTGCGGAGCATACCACAGGCTTTACATACGCAAGATATTTTAGGAGCACATACAAGAGAACAAAGGCTTCAAATTGAGACCAAGTACGTCTTTCTATCTCCTCGCCTTCATTGCAAAAAGGCGTCAGAAGTTGAAGAACGGTGTCTATAAAACAAGTAACTTTGCAATCTTTGCGGAGCATACCACAGGCTTTACATACGCAAGATATTTTAGAGCACATACATGAGAACAAAGGCTTCAAATTGAGACCAAGTACGTCTTTCTATCTCCTCGCCTTCTTAGCAAATAGGCGTCAGAAGTTGAAGAACGGTGTCTATGAAACAAGTAACTTTGCAATCCTTGCGGAGCATACCACAGGCTTTACATACGCAAGATATTTTAGGAGCACATACAAGAGAACAAAGGCTTCAAATTGAGACCAAGTACGTCTTTCTATCTCCTCGCCTTCAAATTGCAAATAGGCGTCAGAAGTTGAAGAACGGTGTCTATGAAACAAGTAACTTTGCAATCCTTGCGGAGCATACCACAGGCTTTACATACGCAAGATATTTTAGGAGCACATACAAGAGAACAAAGGCTTCAAATTGAGACCAAGTACGTCTTTCTATCTCCTCGCCTTCATAGCAAATAGGCGTCAGAAGTTGAAGAACGGTGTCTATGAAACAAGTAACTTTGCAATTCCTTGCGGAGCATACCACAGGCTTTACATACGCAAGATATTTTAGGAGCACATACATGAGAACAAAGGCTTCAAATTGAGACCAAGTACGTCTTTCTATCTCCTCGCCTTCTTGCAAATAGGCGTCAGAAGTTGAAGAACGGTGTCTATGAAAAAGAACGGTGTCTATGAAACAAGTAATCCTTGCGGAGCATACCACAGGCTTTACATACGCAAGATATTTTAGGAGCACATACATGAGAACAAAGGCTTCAAATTGAGACCAAGTACGTCTTTCTATCTCCTCGCCTTCTTAGCAAATAGGCGTCAGAAGTTGAAGAACGGTGTCTATGAAAAACAAGTAACTTTGCAATCCTTGCGGAGCATACCACAGGCTTTACATACGCAAGATATTTTAGAGCACATACATGAGAACAAAGGCTTCAAATTGAGACCAAGTACGTCTTTCTATCTCCTCGCCTTCATTGCAAATAGGCGTCAGAAGTTGAAGAACGGTGTCTATAAAACAAGTAACTTTGCAATCCTTGCGGAGCATACCACAGGCTTTACATACGCAAGATATTTTAGGAGCACATACATGAGAACAAAGGCTTCAAATTGAGACCAAGTACGTCTTTCTATCTCCTCGCCTTCTTTGCAAATAGGCGTCAGAAGTTGAAGAACGGTGTCTATGAAACAAGTAACTTTGCAATACTTGCGGAGCATACCACAGGCTTTACATACGCAAGATATTTTAGGAGCACATACATGAGAACAAAGGCTTCAAATTGAGACCAAGTACGTCTTTCTATCTCCTCGCCTTCTTTGCAAATAGGCGTCAGAAGTTGAAGAACGGTGTCTATGAAACAAGTAACTTTGCAATCCTTGCGGAGCATACCACAGGCTTTACATACGCAAGATATTTTAGGAGCACATACATGAGAACAAAGGCTTCAAATTGAGACCAAGTACGTCTTTCTATCTCCTCGCCCTCTTGCAAATAGGCGTCAGAAGTTGAAGAACGGTGTCTATGAAGAAGAACGGTGTCTATGAAACAAGTAACTTTGCAATCCTTGCGGAGCATACCACAGGCTTTACATACGCAAGATATTTTAGGAGCACATACATGAGAACAAAGGCTTCAAATTGAGACCAAGTACGTCTTTCTATCTCCTCGCCCTCTTAGCAAATAGGCGTCAGAAGTTGAAGAACGGTGTCTATGAAACAAGTAACTTTGAAACAATCCTTGCGGAGCATACCACAGGCTTTACATACGCAAGATATTTTAGGAGCACATACATGAGAACAAAGGCTTCAAATTGAGACCAAGTACGTCTTTCTATCTCCTCGCCTTCATTGCAAATAGGCGTCAGAAGTTGAAGATCGGTGTCTATGAAACAAGTAACTTTGCAATACTAGCGGAGCATACCACAGGCTTTACATACGCAAGATATTTTAGAAGCACATACAAGAGAACAAAGGCTTCAAATTGAGACCAAGTACGTCTTTCTATCTCCTCGCCTCTTCATTGCAAATAGGCGTCAGAAGTTGAAGAACGGTGTCTATGAAACAAGTAACTTTGCAATCCTTGCGGAGCATACCACAGGCTTTACATACGCAAGATATTTTAGGAGCACATACATGAGAACAAAGGCTTCAAATTGAGACCAAGTACGTCTTTCTATCTCCTCGCCTTCATTGCAAATAGGCGTCAGAAGTTGAAGAACGGTGTCTATGAAACAAGTAACTTTGCAATCCTTGCGGAGCATACCACAGGCTTTACATACGCAAGATATTTTAGGAGCACATACATGAGAACAAAGGCTTCAAATTGAGACCAAGTACGTCTTTCTATCTCCTCGCCTTCATTGCAAATAGGCGTCAGAAGGTGAAGAAGTTGAAGAACGGTGTCTATGAAACATGTAAATTTGCAATACTTGCGGAGCATACCACAGGCTTTACATACGCAAGATATTTTAGGAGCACATACATGAGAACAAAGGCTTCAAATTGAGACCAAGTACGTCTTTCTATCTCCTCGCCTTCTTAGCAAATAGGCGTCAGAAGTTGAAGAACGGTGTCTATGAAACAAGTAACTTTGCAATCCTTGCGGAGCATACCACAGGCTTTACATACGCAAGATATTTTAGGAGCACATACATGAGAACAAAGGCTTCAAATTGAGACCAAGTACGTCTTTCTATCTCCTCGCCTTCTTTGCAAATAGGCGTCAGAAGTTGAAGAACGGTGTCTATGAAACAAGTAACTTTGCAATCCTTGCGGAGCATACCACAGGCTTTACATACGCAAGATATTTTAGGAGCACATACATGAGAACAAAGGCTTCAAATTGAGACCAAGTACGTCTTTCTATCTCCTCGCCTTTTTGCAAATAGGCGTCTAGAAGTTGAAGAACGGTGTCTATGAAACAAGTAACTTTGCAATCCTTGCGGAGCATACCACAGGCTTTACATACGCAAGATATTTTAGAGCACATACATGAGAACAAAGGCTTCAAATTGAGACCAAGTACGTCTTTCTATCTCCTCGCCTTCATTGCAATGATGCGTCGGAAGTTGATGTTGGGTGTATATGATGTGTTAGAACGGTGTATATGAAACAAGTAACTTTGCAATCCTTGCGGAGCATACCACAGGCTTTACATACGCAAGATATTTTAGGAGCACATACATGAGAACAAAGGCTTCAAATTGAGACCAAGTACGTCTTTCTATCTAGACTACTTTGCAAATAGGCTTCAGAAGTTGAAGAACGGTGTCTATGAAGTTAAAGAACGGTGTCTATGAAACAAGTAACTTTGCAATCCTTGCGGAGCATACCACAGGCTTTACATACGCAAGATATTTTAGGAGCACATACATGAGAACAAAGGCTTCATATTGATAACAAGTCCGTGTTTCTCTCACATCTGATTAATTTAGCAAATAGGCGTCTGAAGTTGAAGAACGGTGTCTATGAAACAAGTAACTTTGCAATCCTTGCGGAGCATACCACAGGCTTTACATACGCAAGATATTTTAGGAGCACATACATGAGAACAAAGGCTTCAAATTGAGACCAAGTACGTCTTTCTATCTCCTCGCCTTCATTGCAAATAGGCGTCAGAAGTTGAAGAACGGTGTCTATGAAACAAGTAACTTTGCAATCCTTGCGGAGCATACCACAGGCTTTACATACGCAAGATATTTTAGGAGCACATACATGAGAACAAAGGCTTCAAATTGAGACCAAGTACGTCTTTCTATCTCCTCGCCTTCATTGCAAATAGGCGTCTGAAGTTGAAGAACGGTGTCTATGAAACAAGTAACTTTGCAATCCTTGCGGAGCATACCACAGGCTTTACATACGCAAGATATTTTAGGAGCACATACATGAGAACAAAGGCTTCAAATTGAGACCAAGTACGTCTTTCTATCTCCTCGCCTTCTTTGCAAATAGGCGTCAGAAGTTGAAGAACGGTGTCTATGAAGTTAAAGAACGGTGTCTATGAAACAAGTAACTTTGGAATCCTCGCGGAGCATACCACAGGCTTTACATACGCAAGATATTTTAGGATCACATACATGAGAACAAAGGCTTCAAATTGAGACCAAGTACGTCTTTCTATCTCCTCGCCTTCTTAGCAAATAGGCGTCAGAAGTTGAAGATCGGTGTCTATGAAACAAGTAACTTTGCAATCCTTGCGGAGCATACCACAGGCTTTACATACGCAAGATATTTTAGGAGCACATACATGAGAACAAAGGCTTCAAATTGAGACCAAGTACGTCTTTCTATCTCCTCGCCTTCTTTGCAAATAGGCGTCAGAAGTTGAAGAACGGTGTCTATGAAACAAGTAACTACGCAAGATATTTTAGGAGCACATACATGAGAACAAAGGCTTCAAATTGAGACCAAGTACGTCTTTCTATCTCCTCGCAAATCGTCAGAAGTTGAAAACGGCGTCATGAAGTTGAAGAACGGTGTCTATGAAACAAGTAACTTTGCAATCCTTGCGGAGCATACCACAGGCTTTACATACGCAAGATATTTTAGGAGCACATACATGAGAACAAAGGCTTCAAATTGAGACCAAGTACGTCTTTCTATCTCCTCGCCTTCATTGCAAATAGGCATCAGAAGTTGAAAAACGGTGTCTATGAAGTTGAAGAACGGTGTCTATGAAACAAGTAACTTTGCAATACTAGCGGAGCATACCACGGGCTTTACATACGCAAGATATTTTAGGAGCACATACATGAGAACAAAGGTTTCAAATTGAGACCAAGTACGTCTTTCTATCTCCTCGCCTTCATTGCAAATAGGCGTCAGAAGGTGAAGAACGGTGTGAAGAACGGTGTCTATGAAGTTTAAGAACGGTGTCTATGAAACAAGTAACTTTGCAATACTAGCGGAGCATACCACGGGCTTTACATACGCAAGATATTTTAGGAGCACATACATGAGAACAAAGGCTTCAAATTCAGACCAAGTACGTCTTTCTATCTCCTCGCCCTCTTAGCAAATAGGCGTCAGAAGTTGAAGAACGGTGTCTATAAAACAAGTAACTTTGCAATCCTTGCGGAGCATACCACAGGCTTTACATACGCAAGATATTTTAGGAGCACATACATGAGAACAAAGGCTTCAAATTGAGACCAAGTACGTCTTTCTATCTCCTCGCCTTCTTTGCAAATAGGCGTCAGAAGTTGAAGAACGGTGTCTATAAAGTTAAAGAACGGTGTCTATGAAACAAGTAACTTTGCAATCCTTTCGGAGCATACCACAGGCTTTACATACGCAAGATATTTTAGGAGCATATACATGAGAAAAAAGGCTTTAAATTGAGACCAAGTACGTCTTTCTATCTTCTCGCCTTCATTGCAAATAGGCGTCCGAAGTTGAAGAACGGTGTCTATGAAGTTAAAGAACGGTGTCTATGAAACAAGTAACTTTGCAATCCTTGCGGAGCATACCACATGCTTTACATACGCAAGATATTTTAGGAGCACATACATGAGAACAAAGGCTTCAAATTGAGACCAAGTACGTGTTTCTATCTCCTCGCCTTCTTAGCAAATAGGCGTCAGAAGTTGAAGAACGGTGTCTATAAAACAAGTAACTTTGCAATCCTTGCGGAGCATACCACAGGCTTTACATACGCAAGATATTTTAGGAGCACATACATGAGAACAAAGGCTTCAAATTGAGACCAAGTACGTCTTTCTATCTCCTCGCCTTCTTTGCAAATAGGCGTCAGAAGTTGAAGAACGGTGTCTATGAAGTTAAAGAACGGTGTCTATGAAACAAGTAACTTTGCAATCCTTGCGGAGTATACCACAGGCTTTACATACGCAAGATATTTTAGGAGCATATACATGAGAACAAAGGCTTCAAATTGAGACCAAGTACGTCTTTCTATCTCCTCGCCTTCTTTGCAAATAGGCGTCAGAAGTTGAAGAACGGTGTCTATGAAGTTAAAGAACGGTGTCTATGAAACAAGTAACTTTGCAATCCTTGCGGAGCATACCACAGGCTTTACATACGCAAGATATTTTAGGAGCACATACATGAGAAAAAAGGCTTTAAATTGAGACCAAGTACGTCTTTCTATCTCCTCGCCTTCATTGCAAATAGGCGTCAGAAGTTGAAGAACGGTGTCTATGAAGTTTAAGAACGGTGTCTATGAAACAAGTAACTTTGCAATCCTTGCGGAGCATACCACAGGCTTTACATACGCAAGATATTTTAGGAGCACATACATGAGAACAAAGGCTTCAAATTGAGACCAAGTACGTCTTTCTATCTCCTCGCCCTCTTAGCAAATAGGCGTCAGAAGTTGAAGAACGGTGTCTATAAAACTATGAAATAGTAACTTTGCAATCCTTGCGGAGCATACCACAGGCTTTACATACGCAAGATATTTTAGGAGCACATACATGAGAACAAAGGCTTCAAATTGAGACCAAGTACTACTTTCTATCTCCTCGCCTTCTTTGCAAATAGGCGTCAGAAGTTGAAGAACGGTGTCTATGAAGTTAAAGAACGGTGTCTATGAAACAAGTAACTTTGCAATCCTTGCGGAGCATACCACAGGCTTTACATACGCAAGATATTTTAGGAGCACATACATGAGAACAAAGGCTTCAAATTGAGACCAAGTACGTCTTTCTATCTCCTCGCCTTCTTTGCAAATAGGCGTCAGAAGTTGAAGAACGGTGTCTATGAAGTTAAAGAACGGTGTCTATGAAACAAGTAACTTTGCAATCCTTGCGGAGCATACCACAGGCTTTACATACGCAAGATATTTTAGGAGCACATACATGAGATTAAAGGCTTCAAATTGAGACCAAGTACGTCTTTCTATCTCCTCGCCCTCTTAGCAAATAGGCGTCAGAAGTTGAAGAACGGTGTCTATAAAACAAGTAACTTTGCAATCCTTTCGGAGAATACCACAGGCTTTACATACGCAAGATATTTTAGGAGCACATACAAGAGAACAAAGGCTTCAAATTGAGACCAAGTACGTTTTTCTATCTCCTCGCCTTCATTGCAAACAGGCGTCAGAAGTTGAAGAACAGTGTCTATGAAACAAGTAACTTTGCAATACTAGCGGAGCATACCACGGGCTTTACATACGCAAGATATTTTAGGAGCACATACATGAGAACAAAGGTTTCAAATTGAGACCAAGTACGTCTTTCTATCTCCTCGCCTTCATTGCAAATAGGAACGATTCAGATTTAGGATATGTTCCCCATAAAAGAACTTCAAATTCAAATAGGCGTCAGAAGGTGAAGAACGGTGTCTATGAAGTTAAAGAACGGTGTCTATGAAACAAGTAACTTTGCAATACTAGCGGAGCATACCACGGGCTTTACATACGCAAGATATTTTAGGAGCACATACATGAGAACAAAGGTTTCAAATTGAGACCAAGTACGTCTTTCTATCTCCTCGCCTTCATTGCAAATAGGCGTCAGAAGGTGAAGAACGGTGTCTATGAAGTTTAAGAACGGTGTCTATGAAACAAGTAACTTTGCAATACTAGCGGAGCATACCACGGGCTTTACATACGCAAGATATTTTAGGAGCACATACATGAGAACAAAGGCTTCAAATTGAGACCAAGTACGTCTTTCTATCTCCTCGCCCTCTTAGCAAATAGGCGTCAGAAGTTGAAGAACGGTGTCTATAAAACAAGTAACTTTGCAATCCTTTCGGAGCATACCACAGGCTTTACATACGCAAGATATTTTAGGAGCACATACATGAGAACAAAGGCTTCAAATTGAGACCAAGTACGTCTTTCTATCTCCTCGCCCTCTTAGCAAATAGGCGTCAGAAGTTGAAGAAGAACGGTGTCTATAAAACAAGTAACTTTGCAATCCTTTCGGAGCATACCACAGGCTTTACATACGCAAGATATTTTAGGAGCACATACATGAGAACAAAGGCTTCAAATTGAGACCAAGTACGTCTTTCTATCTCCTCGCCTTCTTTGCAAATAGGCGTCAGAAGTTGAAGAACGGTGTCTATGAAGTTAAAGAACGGTGTCTATGAAACAAGTAACTTTGCAATCCTTGCGGAGCATACCACAGGCTTTACATACGCAAGATATTTTAGGAGCATATACATGAAAACAAAGGCTTCAAATTGAGACCAAGTACGTCTTTCTATCTCCTCGCCTTCATTGCAAATAGGCATCAAAAGTTGAAGAACGGTGTCTATGAAGTTAAAGAACGGTGTCTATGAAACAAGTAACTTTGCAATCCTTGCGGAGCATACCACAGGCTTTACATACGCAAGATATTTTAGGAGCACATACATGAGAACAAAGGCTTCAAATTGAGACCAAGTACGTCTTTCTATCTCCTCGCCTTCTTTGCAAATAGGCGTCAGAAGTTGAAGAACGGTGTCTATGAAGTTAAAGAACGGTGTCTATGAAACAAGTAACTTTGCAATCCTTGCGGAGCATACCACAGGCTTTACATACGCAAGATATTTTAGGAGCACATACATGAGAACAAAGGCTTCAAATTGAGACCAAGTACGTCTTTCTATCTCCTCGCCTTCTCTTAGCAAATAGGCGTCAGAAGTTGAAGAACGGTGTCTAAAGAACGGTGTCTAAAACAAGTAACTTTGCAATCCTTTCGGAGCATACCACAGGCTTTACATACGCAAGATTAGATATAGGAGCACATACATGAGAAAAAAGGCTTTAAATTGAGACCAAGTACGTCTTTCTATCTCCTCGCCTTCTTTGCAAATAGGCGTCAGAAGTTGAAGAACGGTGTCTATGAAGTTAAAGAACGGTGTCTATGAAACAAGTAACTTTGCAATCCTTGCGGAGCATACCACAGGCTTTACATACGCAAGATATTTTAGGAGCACATACATGAGAACAAAGGCTTCAAATTGAGACCAAGTACGTCTTTCTATCTCCTCGCCTTCTTGCAAATAGGCGTCAGAAGTTGAAGAACGGTGTCTATGAAGTTAAAGAACGGTGTCTATGAAACAAGTAACTTTGCAATCCTTGCGGAGCATACCACAGGCTTTACATACGCAAGATATTTTAGGAGCACATACATGAGAACAAAGGCTTCAAATTGAGACCAAGTACGTCTTTCTATCTCCTCGCCCTCTTAGCAAATAGGCGTCAGAAGTTGAAGAACGGTGTCTATAAAACAAGTAACTTTGCAATCCTTGCGGAGCATACCACAGGCTTTACATACGCAAGATATTTTAGGAGCACATACATGAGAACAAAGGCTTCAAATTGAGACCAAGTACGTCTTTCTATCTCCTCGCCTTCATTGCAAATAGGCGTCAGAAGGTGAAGAACGGTGTCTATGAAGTTTAAGAACGGTGTCTATGAAACAAGTAACTTTGCAATACTAGCGGAGCATACCACGGGCTTTACATACGCAAGATATTTTAGGAGCACATACATGAGAACAAAGGCTTCAAATTGAGACCAAGTACGTCTTTCTATCTCCTCGCCCTCTTAGCAAATAGGCGTCAGAAGTTGAAGAACGGTGTCTATAAAACAAGTAACTTTGCAATCCTTTCGGAGCATACCACAGGCTTTACATACGCAAGATATTTTAGGAGCACATACATGAGAACAAAGGCTTCAAATTGAGACCAAGTACGTCTTTCTATCTCCTCGCCTTCTTAGCAAAGGCGTCGTGAAGAACGGTGTCTTGAAGAACGGTGTCTATAAAACAAGTAACTTTGCAATCCTTGCGGAGCATACCACAGGCTTTACATACGCAAGATATTTTAGGAGCACATACATGAGAACAAAGGCTTCAAATTGAGACCAAGTACGTCTTTCTATCTCCTCGCCTTCTTTGCAAATAGGCGTCAGAAGTTGAAGAACGGTGTCTATGAAGTTAAAGAACGGTGTCTATGAAACAAGTAACTTTGCAATCCTTGCGGAGTATACCACAGGCTTTACATACGCAAGATATTTTAGGAGCATATACATGAGAACAAAGGCTTCAAATTGAGACCAAGTACGTCTTTCTATCTCCTCGCCTTCATTGCAAATAGGCATCAGAAGTTGAAGAACGGTGTCTATGAAGTTAAAGAACGGTGTCTATGAAACAAGTAACTTTGCAATCCTTGCGGAGCATACCACAGGCTTTACATACGCAAGATATTTTAGGAGCACATACATGAGAACAAAGGCTTCAAATTGAGACCAAGTACGTCTTTCTATCTCCTCGCCTTCTTTGCAAATAGGCGTCAGAAGTTGAAGAACGGTGTCTATGAAGTTAAAGAACGGTGTCTATGAAACAAGTAACTTTGCAATCCTTGCGGAGCATACCACAGGCTTTACATACGCAAGATATTTTAGGAGCACATACATGAGAACAAAGGCTTCAAATTGAGACCAAGTACGTCTTTCTATCTCCTCGCCCTCTTAGCAAATAGGCATCAGAAGTTGAAGAACGGTGTCTATGAAGAACGGTGTCTATAAAACAAGTAACTTTGCAATCCTTTCGGAGCATACCACAGGCTTTACATACGCAAGATTAGATTTAGGTGCACATACATGAGAAAAAAGGCTTTAAATTGAGACCAAGTACGTCTTTCTATCTCCTCGCCTTCTTAGCAAATAGGCGTCAGAAGTTGAAGAACGGTGTCTATGAAGTTAAAGAACGGTGTCTATGAAACAAGTAACTTTGCAATCCTTGCGGAGCATACCACAGGCTTTACATACGCAAGATATTTTAGGAGCACATACATGAGAACAAAGGCTTCAAATTGACACCAAGAACTAATTTCTATCTCCTCGCCTTCTTTGCAAATAGGCGTCAGAAGTTGAAGAACGGTGTCTATGAAGTTAAAGAACGGTGTCTATGAAACAAGTAACTTTGCAATCCTTGCGGAGCATACCACAGGCTTTACATACGCAAGATATTTTAGGAGCACATACATGAGATTAAAGGCTTCAAATTGAGACAAAGTACGTCTTTCTATCTCCTCGCCCTCTTAGCAAATAGGCGTCAGAAGTTGAAGAACGGTGTCTATAAAACAAGTAACTTTGCAATCCTTTCGGAGAATACCACAGGCTTTACATACGCAAGATATTTTAGGAGCACATACAAGAGAACAAAGGCTTCAAATTGAGACCAAGTACGTTTTTCTATCTCCTCGCCTTCATTGCAAACAGGCGTCAGAAGTTGAAGAACAGTGTCTATGAAACAAGTAACTTTGCAATACTAGCGGAGCATACCACGGGCTTTACATACGCAAGATATTTTAGGAGCACATACATGAGAACAAAGGTTTCAAATTGAGACCAAGTACGTCTTTCTATCTCCTCGCCTTCATTGCAAATAGGCGTCAGAAGTTGAAGAACGGTGTCTATGAAGTTAAAGAACGGTTCTATGAAACAAAACTTTGCAATACTAGCGGAGCATAACGGGCTTTTTTCGGATGTTTTTGGGGAACGATTCCGAAATTGCCGGGTATCTCGTTCCTCATAAACACCGAAAAAAATTTACTCGGGTGCAAATAGGCGTCAGAAGGTGAAGAACGGTGTCTATGAAGTTTAAGAACGGTGTCTATGAAACAAGTAACTTTGCAATACTAGCGGAGCATACCACAGGCTTTACATACGCAAGATATTTTAGGAGCACATACATGAGAACAAAGGCTTCAAATTGAGACCAAGTACGTCTTTCTATCTCCTCGCCTTCATTGCAAATAGGCGTCAGAAGTTGAAGAACGGTGTCTATGAAGTTAAAGAACGGTGTCTATGAAACAAGTAACTTTGCAATCCTTGCGGAGCATACCACAGGCTTTACATACGCAAGATATTTTAGGAGCACATACATGAGAACAAAGGCTTCAAATTGAGACCAAGTACGTCTTTCTATCTCCTCGCCCTCTTAGCAAAGAGGCGTCAGAAGTTGAAGAACGGTGTCTATAAAACAAGTAACTTTGCAATCCTTTCGGAGCATACCACAGGCTTTACATACGCAAGATATTTTAGGAGCACATACATGAGAAAAAAGGCTTCAAATTGAGACCAAGTACGTCTTTCTATCTCCTCGCCTTCTTTGCAAATAGGCGTCAGAAGTTGAAGAACGGTGTCTATGAAGTTAAAGAACGGTGTCTATGAAACAAGTAACTTTGCAATCCTTGCGGAGCATACCACAGGCTTTACATACGCAAGATATTTTAGGAGCACATACATGAGAACAAAGGCTTCAAATTGAGACCAAGTACGTCTTTCTATCTCCTCGCCTTCTTTGCAAATAGGCGTCAGAAGTTGAAGAACGGTGTCTATGAAGTTAAAGAACGGTGTCTATGAAACAAGTAACTTTGCAATCCTTGCGGAGCATACCACAGGCTTTACATACGCAAGATATTTTAGGAGCACATACATGAGAACAAAGGCTTCAAATTGAGACCAAGTACGTCTTTCTATCTCCTCGCCCTCTTAGCAAATAGGCGTCAGAGTTGAAGAACGGTGTCTATGAAGAACGGTGTCTATAAAACAAGTAACTTTGCAATCCTTGCGGAGCATACCACAGGCTTAACATACGCAAGATATTTTAGAGCACATACATGAGAACAAAGGCTTCAAATTGAGACCAAGTACGTCTTTCTATCTCCTCGCCTTCATTGCAAATAGGCGTCAGAAGTTGAAGAACGGTGTCTATGAAGTTAAAGAACGGTGTCTATGAAACAAGTAACTTTGCAATACTAGCGGAGCATACCACAGGCTTTACATACGCAAGATATTTTAGGAGCACATACATGAGAACAAAGGCTTCAAATTGAGACCAAGTACGTATTTCTATCTCCTCGCCTTCTTAGCAAATAGGCGTCAGAAGTTGAAGATCGGTGTCTTTGAAACAAGTAACTTTGCAATTTGCGGAGAACGATTCCGCAAGAATTGCCGGGTGACATCATGAGAACAAAGGCTTAAACATTGAGAAAAAGTACGTCTTTCTATCTCCTCGGTGCAAATAGGCGTCAGAAGGTGAAGAACGGTGTCTATGAAGTTTAAGAACGGTGTCTATGAAACAAGTAACTTTGCAATACTAGCGGAGCATACCACAGGCTTTACATACGCAAGATATTTTAGGAGCACATACATGAGAACAAAGGCTTCAAATTGAGACCAAGTACGTCTTTCTATCTCCTCGCCTTCATTGCAAATAGGGATCAGAAGTTGAAGAACGGTGTCTATGAAGTTAAAGAACGGTGTCTATGAAACAAGAAACTTTGCAATCCTTGCGGAGCATACCACAGGCTTTACATACGCAAGATATTTTAGGAGCACATACATGAGAACAAAGGCTTCAAATTGAGACCAAGTACAGTTTCTATCTCCTCGCCCTCTTAGCAAATAGGCGTCAGAAGTTGAAGAACGGTGTCTATAAAACAAGTAACTTTGCAATCCTTTCGGAGCATACCACAGGCTTTACATACGCAAGATTAGATTTAGGTGCACATACATGAGAACAAAGGCTTTAAATTGAGACCAAGTACGTCTTTCTATCTCCTCGCCCTCTTAGCAAATAGGCGTCAGAAGTTGAAGAACGGTGTCTATGAAGTTAAAGAACGGTGTCTATGAAACAAGTAACTTTGCAATCCTTGCGGAGCATACCACAGGCTTTACATACGCAAGATATTTTAGGAGCACATACATGAGAACAAAGGCTTCAAATTGAGACCAAGTACGTCTTTCTATCTCCTCGCCTTCTTTGCAAATAGGCGTCAGAAGTTGAAGAACGGTGTCTATGAAGTTAAAGAACGGTGTCTATGAAACAAGTAACTTTGCAATCCTTGCGGAGCATACCACAGGCTTTACATACGCAAGATAATTTAGGAGCACATACATGAGAAAAGGCTTCAAATTGAGACAAAGTACGTCTTTCTATCTCCTCGCCCTCTTAGCAAATAGGCGTCAGAAGTTGAAGAACGGTGTCTATAAAACAAGTAACTTTGCAATCCTTTCGGAGAATACCACAGGCTTTACATACGCAAGATATTTTAGGAGCACATACAAGAGAACAAAGGCTTCAAATTGAGACCAAGTACGTTTTTCTATCTCCTCGCCTTCATTGCAAACAGGCGTCAGAAGTTGAAGAACAGTGTCTATGAAACAAGTAACTTTGCAATACTAGCGGAGCATACCACGGGCTTTACATACGCAAGATATTTTAGGAGCACATACATGAGAACAAAGGTTTCAAATTGAGACCAAGTACGTCTTTCTATCTCCTCGCCTTCATTGCCCGAGTAAATTTTTTCGGTGTTTTTGGGGAACGATTCCGAAATTGCCGGGTGATTTCGGAATCGTTCCCCATAAACACCGAAAAAAATTTACTCGGGTGCAAATAGGCGTCAGAAGGTGAAGAACGGTGTCTATGAAGTTTAAGAACGGTGTCTATGAAACAAGTAACTTTGCAATACTAGCGGAGCATACCACAGGCTTTACATACGCAAGATATTTTAGGAGCACATACATGAGAACAAAGGCTTCAAATTGAGACCAAGTACTACTTTCTATCTCCTCGCCTTCATTGCAAATAGGCATCAGAAGTTGAAGAACGGTGTCTATGAAGTTAAAGAACGGTGTCTATGAAACAAGGAACTTTGCAATCCTTGCGGAGCATACCACAGGCTTTACATACGCAAGATATTTTAGAAGCACATACATGAGAACAAAGGCTTCAAATTGAGACCAAGTACGTCTTTCTATCTCCTCGCCTTCTTTGCAAATAGGCGTCAGAAGTTGAAGAACGGTGTCTATGAAGTTAAAGAACGGTGTCTATGAAACAAGTAACTTTGCAATCCTTGCGGAGCATACCACAGGCTTTACATACGCAAGATATTTTAGGAGCACATACATGAGAACAAAGGCTTCAAATTGAGACCAAGTACGTCTTTCTATCTCCTCGCCCTCTTAGCAAATAGGCGTCAGAAGTTGAAGAACGGTGTCTATAAAACAAGTAACTTTGCAATCCTTTCGGAGCATACCACAGGCTTTACATACGCAAGATATTTTAGGAGCACATACATGAGAACAAAGGCTTCAAATTGAGACCAAGTACGTCTTTCTATCTCCTCGCCCTCTTAGCAAATAGAAGCGTCAGAAGTTGAAGAACGGTGTCTATAAAACAAGTAACTTTGCAATCCTTTCGGAGCATACCACAGGCTTTACATACGCAAGATATTTTAGGAGCACATACATGAGAACAAAGGCTTCAAATTGAGACCAAGTACGTCTTTCTATCTCCTCGCCTTCTTTGCAAATAGGCGTCAGAAGTTGAAGAACGGTGTCTATGAAGTTAAAGAACGGTGTCTATGAAACAAGTAACTTTGCAATCCTTGCGGAGTATACCACAGGCTTTACATACGCAAGATATTTTAGGAGCACATATACATGAGAACAAAGGCTTCAAATTGAGACCAAGTACGTCTTTCTATCTCCTCGCCTTCTTTGCAAATAGGCGTCAGAAGTTGAAGAACGGTGTCTATGAAGTTAAAGAACGGTGTCTATGAAACAAGAAACTTTGCAATCCTTGCGGAGCATACCACAGGCTTTACATACGCAAGATATTTTAGAAGCACATACATGAGAACAAAGGCTTCAAATTGAGACCAAGTACGTCTTTCTATCTCCTCGCCTTCTTTGCAAATAGGCGTCAGAAGTTGAAGAACGGTGTCTATGAAGTTAAAGAACGGTGTCTATGAAACAAGTAACTTTGCAATCCTTGCGGAGCATACCACAGGCTTTACATACGCAAGATATTTTAGGAGCACATACATGAGAACAAAGGCTTCAAATTGAGACCAAGTACGTCTTTCTATCTCCTCGCCCTCTTAGCAAATAGGCATCAGAAGTTGAAGAACGGTGTCTATAAAACAAGTAACTTTGCAATCCTTTCGGAGCATACCACAGGCTTTACATACGCAAGATTAGATTTAGGTGCACATACATGAGAAAAAAGGCTTTAAATTGAGACCAAGTACGTCTTTCTATCTCCTCGCCCTCTTAGCAAATAGGCGTCAGAAGTTGAAGAACGGTGTCTATGAAGTTAAAGAACGGTGTCTATGAAACAAGTAACTTTGCAATCCTTGCGGAGCATACCACAGGCTTTACATACGCAAGATATTTTAGGAGCACATACATGAGAACAAAGGCTTCAAATTGAGACCAAGTACGTCTTTCTATCTCCTCGCCTTCTTTGCAAATAGGCGTCAGAAGTTGAAGAACGGTGTCTATGAAGTTAAAGAACGGTGTCTATGAAACAAGTAACTTTGCAATCCTTGCGGAGCATACCACAGGCTTTACATACGCAAGATAATTTAGGAGCACATACATGAGATTAAAGGCTTCAAATTGAGACAAAGTACGTCTTTCTATCTCCTCGCCCTCTTAGCAAATAGGCGTCAGAAGTTGAAGAACGGTGTCTATAAAACAAGTAACTTTGCAATCCTTTCGGAGAATACCACAGGCTTTACATACGCAAGATATTTTAGGAGCACATACAAGAGAACAAAGGCTTCAAATTGAGACCAAGTACGTTTTTCTATCTCCTCGCCTTCATTGCAAACAGGCGTCAGAAGTTGAAGAACAGTGTCTATGAAACAAGTAACTTTGCAATACTAGCGGAGCATACCACGGGCTTTACATACGCAAGATATTTTAGGAGCACATACATGAGAACAAAGGTTTCAAATTGAGACCAAGTACGTCTTTCTATCTCCTCGCCTTCATTGCCCGAGTAAATTTTTTTCGGTGTTTTTGGGGAACGATTCCGAAATTGCCGGGTGATTTCGGAATCGTTCCCCATAAACACCGAAAAAAATTTACTCGGGTGCAAATAGGCGTCAGAAGGTGAAGAACGGTGTCTATGAAGTTTAAGAACGGTGTCTATGAAACAAGTAACTTTGCAATACTAGCGGAGCATACCACGGGCTTTACATACGCAAGATATTTTAGGAGCACATTCATGAGAACAAAGGTTTCAAATTGAGACCAAGTACGTCTTTCTATCTCCTCGCCTTCATTGCAAATAGGCGTCAGAAGGTGAAGAACGGTGTCTATGAAGTTTAAGAACGGTGTCTATGAAACAAGTAACTTTGCAATACTAGCGGAGCATACCACGGGCTTTACATACGCAAGATATTTTAGGAGCACATACATGAGAACAAAGGCTTCAAATTGAGACCAAGTACGTCTTTCTATCTCCTTGGCCATTTAGCAAATAGGCGTCAGAAGTTGAAGAACGGTGTCTATAAAACAAGTAACTTTGCAATCCTTTCGGAGCATACCACAGGCTTTACATACGCAAGATATTTTAGGAGCACATACATGAGAACAAAGGCTTCAAATTGAGACCAAGTACGTCTTTCTATCTCCTCGCCCTCTTAGCAAATAGGCGTCAGAAGTTGAAGAACGGTGTCTATAAAACAAGTAACTTTGCAATCCTTTCGGAGCATACCACAGGCTTTACATACGCAAGATATTTTAGGATCACATACATGAGAACAAAGGCTTCAAATTGAGACCAAGTACGTCTTTCTATCTCCTCGCCTTCTTTGCAAATAGGCGTCAGAAGTTGAAGAACGGTGTCTATGAAGTTAAAGAACGGTGTCTATGAAACAAGTAACTTTGCAATCCTTGCGGAGTATACCACAGGCTTTACATACGCAAGATATTTTAGGAGCATATACATGAGAACAAAGGCTTCAAATTGAGACCAAGTACGTCTTTCTATCTCCTCGCCTTCATTGCAAATAGGCATCAGAAGTTGAAGAACGGTGTCTATGAAGTTAAAGAACGGTGTCTATGAAACAAGTAACTTTGCAATCCTTGCGGAGCATACCACAGGCTTTACATACGCAAGATATTTTAGGAGCACATACATGAGAACAAAGGCTTCAAATTGAGACCAAGTACGTCTTTCTATCTCCTCGCCTTCTTTGCAAATAGGCGTCAGAAGTTGAAGAACGGTGTCTATGAAGTTAAAGAACGGTGTCTATGAAACAAGTAACTTTGCAATCCTTGCGGAGCATACCACAGGCTTTACATACGCAAGATATTTTAGGAGCACATACATGAGAACAAAGGCTTCAAATTGAGACCAAGTACGTCTTTCTATCTCCTCGCCCTCTTAGCAAATAGGCGTCAGAAGTTGAAGAACGGTGTCTATGAAGTTAAAGAACGGTGTCTATGAAACAAGTAACTTTGCAATCCTTGCGGAGCATACCACAGGCTTTACATACGCAAGATATTTTAGGAGCACATACATGAGAACAAAGGCTTCAAATTGAGACCAAGTACGTCTTTCTATCTCCTCGCCTTCTTTGCCAATAGGCGTCAGAAGTTGAAGAACGGTGTCTATGAAGTTAAAGAACGGTGTCTATGAAACAAGTAACTTTGCAATCCTTGCGGAGTATACCACAGGCTTTACATACGCAAGATATTTTAGGAGCACATACATGAGAACAAAGGCTTCAAATTGAGACCAAGTACGTCTTTCTATCTCCTCGCCCTCTTAGCAAATAGGCGTCAGAAGTTGAAGAACGGTGTCTATGAAGTTAAAGAACGGTGTCTATGAAACAAGTAACTTTGCAATCCTTGCGGAGCATACCACAGGCTTTACATACGCAAGATATTTTAGGAGCACATACATGAGAACAAAGGCTTCAAATTGAGACCAAGTACGTCTTTCTATCTCCTCGCCCTCTTAGCAAATAGGCGTCAGAAGTTGAAGAACGGTGTCTATGAAGTTAAAGAACGGTGTCTATGAAACAAGTAACTTTGCAATCCTTGCGGAGCATACCACAGGCTTTACATACGCAAGATATTTTAGGAGCACATACATGAGAACAAAGGCTTCAAATTGAGACCAAGTACGTCTTTCTATCTCCTCGCCTTCTTTGCCAATAGGCGTCAGAAGTTGAAGAACGGTGTCTATGAAGTTAAAGAACGGTGTCTATGAAACAAGTAACTTTGCAATCCTTGCGGAGTATACCACAGGCTTTACATACGCAAGATATTTTAGGAGCACATACATGAGAACAAAGGCTTCAAATTGAGACCAAGTACGTCTTTCTATCTCCTCGCCCTCTTAGCAAATAGGCGTCAGAAGTTGAAGAACGGTGTCTATGAAGTTAAAGAACGGTGTCTATGAAACAAGTAACTTTGCAATCCTTGCGGAGCATACCACAGGCTTTACATACGCAAGATATTTTAGGAGCACATACATGAGAACAAAGGCTTCAAATTGAGACCAAGTACGTCTTTCTATCTCCTCGCCCTCTTAGCAAATAGGCGTCAGAAGTTGAAGAACGGTGTCTATAAAGTTAAAGAACGGTGTCTATGAAACAAGTAACTTTGCAATCCTTGCGGAGCATACCACAGGCTTTACATACGCAAGATATTTTAGGAGCACATACATGAGAACAAAGGCTTCAAATTGAGACCAAGTACGTCTTTCTATCTCCTCGCCTTCTTTGCAAATAGGCGTCAGAAGTTGAAGAACGGTGTCTATGAAGTTAAAGAACGGTGTCTATGAAACAAGTAACTTTGCAATCCTTGCGGAGCATACCACAGGCTTTACATACGCAAGATATTTTAGGAGCACATACATGAGAACAAAGGCTTCAAATTGAGACCAAGTACGTCTTTCTATCTCCTCGCCCTCTTAGCAAATAGGCGTTAGAAGTTAGAAGTTGAAGAACGGTGTCTATGAAACAAGTAACTTTGCAATCCTTGCGGAGCATACCACAGGCTTTACATACGCAAGATATTTTAGGAGCACATACATGAGAACAAAGGCTTCAAATTGAGACCAAGTACGTCTTTCTATCTCCTCGCCCTCTTAGCAAATAGGCGTCAGAAGTTGAAGAACGGTGTCTATGAAGTTAAAGAACGGTGTCTATGAAACAAGTAACTTTGCAATCCTTGCGGAGCATACCACAGGCTTTACATACGCAAGATAATTTAGGAGCACATACATGAGATTAAAGGCTTCAAATTGAGACAAAGTACGTCTTTCTATCTCCTCGCCCTCTTAGCAAATAGGCGTCAGAAGTTGAAGAACGGTGTCTATAAAACAAGTAACTTTGCAATCCTTTCGGAGCATACCACAGGCTTTACATACGCAAGATATTTTAGGAGCACATACAAGAGAACAAAGGCTTCAAATTGAGACCAAGTACGTTTTTCTATCTCCTCGCCTTCATTGCAAACAGGCGTCAGAAGTTGAAGAACAGTGTCTATGAAACAAGTAACTTTGCAATACTAGCGGAGCATACCACGGGCTTTACATACGCAAGATATTTTAGGAGCACATACATGAGAACAAAGGTTTCAAATTGAGACCAAACACGTCTTTCTATCTCCTCGCCTTCATTGCAAATAGGCGTCAGAAGGTGAAGAACGGTGTCTATGAAGTTTAAGAACGGTGTCTATGAAACAAGTAACTTTGCAATACTAGCGGAGCATACCACGGGCTTTACATACGCAAGATATTTTAGGAGCACATTCATGAGAACAAAGGTTTCAAATTGAGACCAAGTACGTCTTTCTATCTCCTCGCCTTCATTGCAAATAGGCGTCAGAAGGTGAAGAACGGTGTCTATGAAGTTTAAGAACGGTGTCTATGAAACAAGTAACTTTGCAATATTAGCGGAGCTTACCTCGGCTTTACATACGCAAGATATTTTAGGAGCACATACATGAGAACAAAGGCTTCAAATTGAGACCAAGTACGTCTTTCTATCTCCTCGCCCTCTTAGCAAATAGGCGTCAGAAGTTGAAGAACGGTGTCTATAAAACAAGTAACTTTGCAATCCTTTCGGAGCATACCACAGGCTTTACATACGCAAGATATTTTAGGAGCACATATATGAGAACAAAGGCTTCAAATTGAGACCAAGTACGTCTTTCTATCTCCTCGCCTTCTTTGCAAATAGGCGTCAGAAGTTGAAGAACGGTGTCTATGAAGTTAAAGAACGGTGTCTATGAAACAAGTAACTTTGCAATCCTTGCGGAGTATACCACAGGCTTTACATACGCAAGATATTTTAGGAGCATATACATGAGAAAAAAGGCTTTAAATTGAGACCAAGTACGTCTTTCTATCTCCTCGCCTTCTTTGCAAATAGGCGTCAGAAGTTGAAGAACGGTGTCTATGAAGTTAAAGAACGGTGTCTATGAAACAAGTAACTTTGCAATCCTTGCGGAGCATACCACAGGCTTTACATACGCAAGATATTTTAGGAGCACATACATGAGAACAAAGGCTTCAAATTGAGACCAAGTACCTAATTCTATCTCCTCGCCCTCTTAGCAAATAGGCGTCAGAAGGTGAAGAACGGTGTCTATGAAGTTAAAGAACGGTGTCTATGAAACAAGTAACTTTGCAATCCTTGCGGAGCATACCACAGGCTTTACATACGCAAGATATTTTAGGAGCACATATATGAGAACAAAGGCTTCAAATTGAGACCAAGTACGTCTTTCTATCTCCTCGCCTTCTTTGCAAATAGGCGTCAGAAGTTGAAGAACGGTGTCTATGAAGTTAAAGAACGGTGTCTATGAAACAAGTAACTTTGCAATCCTTGCGGAGCATACCACAGGCTTTACATACGCAAGATATTTTAGGAGCACATACATGAGATTAAAGGCTTCAAATTGAGACCAAGTACGTCTTTCTATCTCCTCGCCCTCTTAGCAAATAGGCGTCAGAAGTTGAAGAACGGTGTCTATGAAGTTAAAGAACGGTGTCTATGAAACAAGTAACTTTGCAATCCTTGCGGAGCATACCACAGGCTTTACATACGCAAGATATTTTAGGAGCACATACATGAGAACAAAGGCTTCAAATTGAGACCAAGTACGTCTTTCTATCTCCTCGCCCTCTTAGCAAATAGGCGTCAGAAGTTGAAGAACGGTGTCTATAAAACAAGTAACTTTGCAATCCTTTCGGAGCATACCACAGGCTTTACATACGCAAGATATTTTAGGAGCACATTCATGAGAACAAAGGTTTCAAATTGAGACCAAGTACGTCTTTCTATCTCCTCGCCTTCATTGCAAATAGGCGTCAGAAGGTGAAGAACGGTGTCTATGAAGTTTAAGAACGGTGTCTATGAAACAAGTAACTTTGCAATACTAGCGGAGCATACCACGGGCTTTACATACGCAAGATATTTTAGGAGCACATACATGAGAACAAAGGCTTCAAATTGAGACCAAGTACGTCTTTCTATCTCCTCGCCCTCTTAGCAAATAGGCGTCAGAAGTTGAAGAACGGTGTCTATAAAACAAGTAACTTTGCAATAGTAGCGGAGCATACCACGGGCTTTACATACGCAAGATATTTTAGGAGCACATACATGAGAACAAAGGCTTCAAATTGAGACCAAGTACGTCTTTCTATCTCCTCGCCCTCTTAGCAAATAGGCGTCAGAAGTTGAAGAACGGTGTCTATAAAACAAGTAACTTTGCAATCCTTTCGGAGCATACCACAGGCTTTACATACGCAAGATATTTTAGGAGCACATACATGAGAACAAAGGCTTCAAATTGAGACCAAGTACGTCTTTCTATCTCCTCGCCCTCTTAGCAAATAGGCGTCAGAAGTTGAAGAACGGTGTCTATAAAACAAGTGACTTTGCAATCCTTTCGGAGCATACCACAGGCTTTACATACGCAAGATATTTTAGGAGTACATACATGAGAACAAAGGCTTCAAATTGAGACCAAGTACGTCTTTCTATCTCCTCGCCCTCTTAGCAAATAGGCGTCAGAAGTGGAAGAACGGTGTCTATAAAACAAGTAACTTTGCAATCCTTTCGGAGCATACCACAGGCTTTACATACGCAAGATATTTTAGGAGCACATACATGAGAACAAAGGCTTCAAATTGAGACCAAGTACGTCTTTCTATCTCCTCGCCCTCTTAGCAAATAGGCGTCAGAAGTTGAAGAACGGTGTCTATAAAACAAGTAACTTTGCAATCCTTTCGGAGCATACCACAGGCTTTACATACGCAAGATATTTTAGGAGCACATACATGAGAACAAAGGCTTCAAATTGAGACCAAGTACGTCTTTCTATCTCCTCGCCTTCTTTGCAAATAGGCGTCAGAAGTTGAAGAACGGTGTCTATGAAGTTAAAGAACGGTGTCTATGAAACAAGTAACTTTGCAATCCTTGCGGAGTATACCACAGGCTTTACATACGCAAGATATTTTAGGAGCATATACATGAGAACAAACGCTTCAAATTGAGACCAAGTACGTCTTTCTATCTCCTCGCCTTCATTGCAAATAGGCATCAGAAGTTGAAGAACGGTGTCTATGAAGTTAAAGAACGGTGTCTATGAAACAAGTAACTTTGCAATCCTTGCGGAGCATACCACAGGCTTTACATACGCAAGATATTTTAGGAGCACATACATGAGATTAAAGGCTTCAAATTGAGACCAAGTACGTCTTTCTATCTCCTCGCCCTCTTAGCAAATAGGCGTCAGAAGTTGAAGAACGGTGTCTATGAAGTTAAAGAACGGTGTCTATGAAACAAGTAACTTTGCAATCCTTGCGGAGCATACCACAGGCTTTACATACGCAAGATATTTTAGGAGCACATACATGAGAACAAAGGCTTCAAATTGAGACCAAGTACGTCTTTCTATCTCCTCGCCCTCTTAGCAAATAGGCGTCAGAAGTTGAAGAACGGTGTCTATAAAACAAGTAACTTTGCAATCCTTTCGGAGCATACCACAGGCTTTACATACGCAAGATATTTTAGGAGCACATACATGAGAACAAAGGCTTCAAATTGAGACCAAGTACGTCTTTCTATCTCCTCGCCTTCTTTGCAAATAGGCGTCAGAAGTTGAAGAACGGTGTCTATGAAGTTAAAGAACGGTGTCTATGAAACAAGTAACTTTGCAATCCTTGCGGAGTATACCACAGGCTTTACATACGCAAGATATTTTAGGAGCATATACATGAGAACAAACGCTTCAAATTGAGACCAAGTACGTCTTTCTATCTCCTCGCCTTCATTGCAAATAGGCATCAGAAGTTGAAGAACGGTGTCTATGAAGTTAAAGAACGGTGTCTATGAAACAAGTAACTTTGCAATCCTTGCGGAGCATACCACAGGCTTTACATACGCAAGATATTTTAGGAGCACATACATGAGAACAAAGGCTTCAAATTGAGACCAAGTACGTCTTTCTATCTCCTCGCCTTCTTTGCAAATAGGCGTCAGAAGTTGAAGAACGGTGTCTATAAAGTTAAAGAACGGTGTCTATGAAACAAGTAACTTTGCAATCCTTGCGGAGCATACCACAGGCTTTACATACGCAAGATATTCTAGGAGCACATACATGAGAACAAAGGCTTCAAATTGAGACAAAGTACGTCTTTCTATCTCCTCGCCCTCTTAGCAAATAGGCGTCAGAAGTTGAAGAACGGTGTCTATAAAACAAGTAACTTTGCAATCGTTTCGGAGCATACCACAGGCTTTACATACGCAAGATATTTTAGGAGCACATACAAGAGAACAAAGGCTTCAAATTGAGACCAAGTACGTTTTTCTATCTCCTCGCCTTCATTGCAAACAGGCGTCAGAAGTTGAAGAACAGTGTCTATGAAACAAGTAACTTTGCAATCCTTGCGGAGCATACCACAGGCTTTACATACGCAAGATATTTTAGGAGCACATACATGAGAACAAAGGCTTCAAATTGAGACCAAGTACGTCTTTCTATCTCCTCGCCCTCTTAGCAAATAGGCGTCAGAAGTTGAAGAACGGTGTCTATGAAGTTAAAGAACGGTGTCTATGAAACAAGTAACTTTGCAATCCTTGCGGAGCATACCACCGGCTTTACATACGCAAGATATTTTAGGAGCACATACATGAGAACAAAGGCTTCAAATTGAGACCAAGTACGTCTTTCTATCTCCTCGCCCTCTTAGCAAATAGGCGTCAGAAGTTGAAGAACGGTGTCTATGAAGTTAAAGAACGGTGTCTATGAAACAAGTAACTTTGCAATCCTTGCGGAGCATACCACAGGCTTTACATACGCAAGATAATTTAGGAGCACATACATGAGATTAAAGGCTTCAAATTGAGACAAAGTACGTCTTTCTATCTCCTCGCCCTCTTAGCAAATAAGCGTCAGAAGTTGAAGAACGGTGTCTATAAAACAAGTAACTTTGCAATCCTTTCGGAGAATACCACAGGCTTTACATACGCAAGATATTTTAGGAGCACATACAAGAGAACAAAGGCTTCAAATTGAGACCAAGTACGTTTTTCTATCTCCTCGCCTTCATTGCAAACAGGCGTCAGAAGTTGAAGAACAGTGTCTATGAAACAAGTAACTTTGCAATACTAGCGGAGCATACCACGGGCTTTACATACGCAAGATATTTTAGGAGCACATACATGAGAACAAAGGTTTCAAATTGAGACCAAGTACGTCTTTCGATCTCCTCGCCTTCATTGCCCAAATTTTTTTCGGTGTTTTTGGGGAACGATTCCGAAATCGCCGGGTGATTTCGGAATCGTTCCCCATAAACACCGAAAAAATTTACTCGGGTGCAAATAGGCGTCAGAAGGTGAAGAACGGTGTCTATGAAGTTTAAGAACGGTGTCTATGAAACAAGTAACTTTGCAATACTAGCGGAGCATACCACGGGCTTTACATACGCAAGATATTTTAGGAGCACATTCATGAGAACAAAGGTTTCAAATTGAGACCAAGTACGTCTTTTTATCTCCTCGCCTTCATTGCAAATAGGCGTCAGAAGGTGAAGAACGGTGTCTATGAAGTTTAAGAACGGTGTCTATGAAACAAGTAACTTTGCAATACTAGCGGAGCATACCACGGGCTTTACATACGCAAGATATTTTAGGAGCACATACATGAGAACAAAGGCTTCAAATTGAGACCAAGTACGTCTTTCTATCTCCTCGCCCTCTTAGCAAATAGGCGTCAGAAGTTGAAGAACGGTGTCTATAAAACAAGTAACTTTGCAATCCTTTCGGAGCATACCACAGGCTTTACATACGCAAGATATTTTAGGAGCACATACATGAGAACAAAGGCTTCAAATTGAGACCAAGTACGTCTTTCTATCTCCTCGCCCTCTTAGCAAATAGGCGTCAGAAGTTGAAGAACGGTGTCTATAAAACAAGTAACTTTGCAATCCTTTCGGAGCATACCACAGGCTTTACATACGCAAGATATTTTAGGAGCACATACATGAGAACAAAGGCTTCAAATTGAGACCAAGTACGTCTTTCTATCTCCTCGCCTTCTTTGCAAATAGGCGTCAGAAGTTGAAGAACGGTGTCTATGAAGTTAAAGAACGGTGTCTATGAAACAAGTAACTTTGCAATCCTTGCGGAGTATACCACAGGCTTTACATACGCAAGATATTTTAGGAGCACATACATGAGAACAAAGGCTTCAAATTGAGACCAAGTACGTCTTTCTATCTCCTCGCCCTCTTAGCAAATAGGCGTCAGAAGTTGAAGAACGGTGTCTATGAAGTTAAAGAACGGTGTCTATGAAACAAGTAACTTTGCAATCCTTGCGGAGCATACCACAGGCTTTACATACGCAAGATATTTTAGGAGCACATACATGAGAACAAAGGCTTCAAATTGAGACCAAGTACGTCTTTCTATCTCCTCGCCTTCTTTGCAAATAGGCGTCAGAAGTTGAAGAACGGTGTCTATGAAGTTAAAGAACGGTGTCTATGAAACAAGTAACTTTGCAATCCTTGCGGAGCATACCACAGGCTTTACATACGCAAGATATTTTAGGAGCACATACATGAGAACAAAGGCTTCAAATTGAGACCAAGTACGTCTTTCTATCTCCTCGCCCTCTTAGCAAATAGGCGTCAGAAGTTGAAGAACGGTGTCTATGAAGTTAAAGAACGGTGTCTATGAAACAAGTAACTTTGCAATCCTTGCGGAGCATACCACAGGCTTTACATACGCAAGATATTTTAGGAGCACATACATGAGAACAAAGACTTCAAATTGAGACCAAGTACGTCTTTCTATCTCCTCGCCTTCTTTGCAAATAGGCGTCAGAAGTTGAAGAACGGTGTCTATGAAGTTAAAGAACGGTGTCTATGAAACAAGTAACTTTGCAATCCTTGCGGAGCATACCACAGGCTTTACATACGCAAGATATTTTAGGAGCACATACATGAGAACAAAGGCTTCAAATTGAGACCAAGTACGTCTTTCTATCTCCTCGCCCTCTTAGCAAATAGGCGTCAGAAGTTAAAGAACGGTGTCTATGAAACAAGTAACTTTGCAATCCTTGCGGAGCATACCACAGGCTTTACATACGCAAGATATTTTAGGAGCACATACATGAGAACAAAGGCTTCAAATTGAGACCAAGTACGTCTTTCTATCTCCTCGCCTTCTTTGCAAATAGGCGTCAGAAGTTGAACGGTGTCTATGAAGTTAAAGAACGGTGTCTATGAAACAAGTAACTTTGCAATCCTTGCGGAGCATACCACAGGCTTTACATACGCAAGATATTTTAGGAGCACATACATGAGAACAAAGGCTTCAAATTGAGACCAAGTACGTCTTTCTATCTCCTCGCCCTCTTAGCAAATAGGCGTCAGAAGTTGAAGAACGGTGTCTATGAAGTTAAAGAACGGTGTCTATGAAACAAGTAACTTTGCAATCCTTGCGGAGCATACCACAGGCTTTACATACGCAAGATATTTTAGGAGCACATACATGAGAACAAAGGCTTCAAATTGAGACCAAGTACGTCTTTCTATCTCCTCGCCCTCTTAGCAAATAGGCGTCAGAAGTTGAAGAACGGTGTCTATGAAGTTAAAGAACGGTGTCTATGAAACAAGTAACTTTGCAATCCTTGCGGAGCATACCACAGGCTTTACATACGCAAGATAATTTAGGAGCACATACATGAGATTAAAGGCTTAAAATTGAGACAAAGTACGTCTTTCTATCTCCTCGCCCTCTTAGCAAATAGGCGTCAGAAGTTGAAGAACGGTGTCTATAAAACAAGTAACTTTGCAATCCTTTCGGAGCATACCACAGGCTTTACATACGCAAGATATTTTAGGAGCACATACATGAGAACAAAGGCTTCAAATTGAGACCAAGTACGTCTTTCTATCTCCTCGCCTTCTTTGCAAATAGGCGTCAGAAGTTGAAGAACGGTGTCTATGAAGTTAAAGAACGGTGTCTATGAAACAAGTAACTTTGCAATCCTTGCGGAGCATACCACAGGCTTTACATACGCAAGATATTTTAGGAGCACATACATGAGAACAAAGGCTTCAAATTGAGACCAAGTACGTCTTTCTATCTCCTCGCCCTCTTAGCAAATAGGCGTCAGAAGTTGAAGAACGGTGTCTATGAAGTTAAAGAACGGTGTCTATGAAACAAGTAACTTTGCAATCCTTGCGGAGCATACCACAGGCTTTACATACGCAAGATATTTTAGGAGCACATACATGAGAACAAAGACTTCAAATTGAGACCAAGTACGTCTTTCTATCTCCTCGCCTTCTTTGCAAATAGGCGTCAGAAGTTGAAGAACGGTGTCTATGAAGTTAAAGAACGGTGTCTATGAAACAAGTAACTTTGCAATCCTTGCGGAGCATACCACAGGCTTTACATACGCAAGATATTTTAGGAGCACATACATGAGAACAAAGGCTTCAAATTGAGACCAAGTACGTCTTTCTATCTCCTCGCCCTCTTAGCAAATAGGCGTCAGAAGTTGAAGAACGGTGTCTATGAAGTTAAAGAACGGTGTCTATGAAACAAGTAACTTTGCAATCCTTGCGGAGCATACCACAGGCTTTACATACGCAAGATATTTTAGGAGCACATACATGAGAACAAAGGCTTCAAATTGAGACCAAGTACGTCTTTCTATCTCCTCGCCCTCTTAGCAAATAGGCGTCAGAAGTTGAAGAACGGTGTCTATGAAGTTAAAGAACGGTGTCTATGAAACAAGTAACTTTGCAATCCTTGCGGAGCATACCACAGGCTTTACATACGCAAGATAATTTAGGAGCACATACATGAGATTAAAGGCTTCAAATTGAGACAAAGTACGTCTTTCTATCTCCTCGCCCTCTTAGCAAATAGGCGTCAGAAGTTGAAGAACGGTGTCTATAAAACAAGTAACTTTGCAATCCTTTCGGAGCATACCACAGGCTTTACATACGCAAGATATTTTAGGAGCACATACAAGTGAACAAAGGCTTCAAATTGAGACCAAGTACGTTTTTCTATCTCCTCGCCTTCATTGCAAACAGGCGTCAGAAGTTGAAGAACAGTGTCTATGAAACAAGTAACTTTGCAATCCTTGCGGAGCATACCACAGGCTTTACATACGCAAGATATTTTAGGAGCACATACATGAGAACAAAGGCTTCAAATTGAGACCAAGTACGTCTTTCTATCTCCTCGCCCTCTTAGCAAATAGGCGTCAGAAGTTGAAGAACGGTGTCTATAAAACAAGTAACTTTGCAATCCTTGCGGAGCATACCACAGGCTTTACATACGCAAGATATTTTAGGAGCACATACATGAGAACAAAGACTTCAAATTGAGACCAAGTACGTCTTTCTATCTCCTCGCCTTCTTTGCAAATAGGCGTCAGAAGTTGAAGAACGGTGTCTATGAAGTTAAAGAACGGTGTCTATGAAACAAGTAACTTTGCAATCCTTGCGGAGCATACCACAGGCTTTACATACGCAAGATATTTTAGGAGCACATACATGAGAACAAAGGCTTCAAATTGAGACCAAGTACGTCTTTCTATCTCCTCGCCCTCTTAGCAAATAGGCGTCAGAAGTTGAAGAACGGTGTCTATGAAGTTAAAGAACGGTGTCTATGAAACAAGTAACTTTGCAATCCTTGCGGAGCATACCACAGGCTTTACATACGCAAGATATTTTAGGAGCACATACATGAGAACAAAGGCTTCAAATTGAGACCAAGTACGTCTTTCTATCTCCTCGCCCTCTTAGCAAATAGGCGTCAGAAGTTGAAGAACGGTGTCTATGAAGTTAAAGAACGGTGTCTATGAAACAAGTAACTTTGCAATCCTTGCGGAGCATACCACAGGCTTTACATACGCAAGATAATTTAGGAGCACATACATGAGATTAAAGGCTTCAAATTGAGACAAAGTACGTCTTTCTATCTCCTCGCCCTCTTAGCAAATAGGCGTCAGAAGTTGAAGAACGGTGTCTATAAAACAAGTAACTTTGCAATCCTTGCGGAGCATACCACAGGCTTTACATACGCAAGATATTTTAGGAGCACATACATGAGAACAAAGACTTCAAATTGAGACCAAGTACGTCTTTCTATCTCCTCGCCTTCTTTGCAAATAGGCGTCAGAAGTTGAAGAACGGTGTCTATGAAGTTAAAGAACGGTGTCTATGAAACAAGTAACTTTGCAATCCTTGCGGAGCATACCACAGGCTTTACATACGCAAGATATTTTAGGAGCACATACATGAGAACAAAGGCTTCAAATTGAGACCAAGTAATTCTTTCTATCTCCTCGCCCTCTTAGCAAATAGGCGTCAGAAGTTGAAGAACGGTGTCTATGAAGTTAAAGAACGGTGTCTATGAAACAAGTAACTTTGCAATCCTTGCGGAGCATACCACAGGCTTTACATACGCAAGATATTTTAGGAGCACATACATGAGAACAAAGGCTTCAAATTGAGACCAAGTACGTCTTTCTATCTCCTCGCCCTCTTAGCAAATAGGCGTCAGAAGTTGAAGAACGGTGTCTATGAAGTTAAAGAACGGTGTCTATGAAACAAGTAACTTTGCAATCCTTGCGGAGCATACCACAGGCTTTACATACGCAAGATAATTTAGGAGCACATACATGAGATTAAAGGCTTCAAATTGAGACAAAGTACGTCTTTCTATCTCCTCGCCCTCTTAGCAAATAGGCGTCAGAAGTTGAAGAACGGTGTCTATAAAACAAGTAACTTTGCAATCCTTTCGGAGCATACCACAGGCTTTACATACGCAAGATATTTTAGGAGCACATACAAGTGAACAAAGGCTTCAAATTGAGACCAAGTACGTTTTTCTATCTCCTCGCCTTCATTGCAAACAGGCGTCAGAAGTTGAAGAACAGTGTCTATGAAACAAGTAACTTTGCAATCCTTGCGGAGCATACCACAGGCTTTACATACGCAAGATATTTTAGGAGCACATACATGAGAACAAAGGCTTCAAATTGAGACCAAGTACGTCTTTCTATCTCCTCGCCCTCTTAGCAAATAGGCGTCAGAAGTTGAAGAACGGTGTCTATGAAGTTAAAGAACGGTGTCTATGAAACAAGTAACTTTGCAATCCTTGCGGAGCATACCACAGGCTTTACATACGCAAGATATTTTAGGAGCACATACATGAGAACAAAGGCTTCAAATTGAGACCAAGTACGTCTTTCTATCTCCTCGCCCTCTTAGCAAATAGGCGTCAGAAGTTGAAGAACGGTGTCTATGAAGTTAAAGAACGGTGTCTATGAAACAAGTAACTTTGCAATCCTTGCGGAGCATACCACAGGCTTTACATACGCAAGATAATTTAGGAGCACATACATGAGATTAAAGGCTTCAAATTGAGACAAAGTACGTCTTTCTATCTCCTCGCCCTCTTAGCAAATAGGCGTCAGAAGTTAAAGAACGGTGTCTATGAAGTTAAAGAACGGTGTCTATAAAACAAGTAACTTTGCAATCCTTTCGGAGCATACCACAGGCTTTACATACGCAAGATATTTTAGGAGCACATACAAGAGAACAAAGGCTTCAAATTGAGACCAAGTACGTTTTTCTATCTCCTCGCCTTCATTGCAAACAGGCGTCAGAAGTTGAAGAACAGTGTCTATGAAACAAGTAACTTTGCAATACTAGCGGAGCATACCACGGGCTTTACATACGCAAGATATTTTAGGAGCACATACATGAGAACAAAGGTTTCAAATTGAGACCAAGTACGTCTTTCTATCTCCTCGCCTTCATTGCAAATAGGCGTCAGAAGGTGAAGAACGGTGTCTATGAAGTTTAAGAACGGTGTCTATGAAACAAGTAACTTTGCAATACTAGATACGCAAAATTTTATACATGAGAACAAAACCAAGTACGTCTTTCTATCTCCTCGCCTTCTCTTGCAAATAGGCGTCAGAAGTTGAAGAACGGTGTCTATGAAACAAGTAACTTTGCAATCCTTGCGGAGTATACCACAGGCTTTACATACGCAAGATATTTTAGGAGCATATACATGAGAACAAAGGCTTCAAATTGAGACCAAGTACGTCTTTCTATCTCCTCGCCTTCTTTGCAAATAGGCGTCAGAAGTTGAAGAACGGTGTCTATGAAGTTAAAGAACAGTGTCTATGAAACAAGTAACTTTGCAATCCTTGCTGGAGCATACCACGGGCTTTACATACGCAAGATATTTTAGGAGCACATACATGAGAACAAAGGCTTCAAATTGAGACCAAGTACGTCTTTCTATCTCCTCGCCTTCATTGCAAATAGGCATCAGAAGTTGAAGAACGGTGTCTATGAAGTTAAAGAACGGTGTCTATGAAACAAGTAACTTTGCAATCCTTGCGGAGCATACCACAGGCTTTACATACGCAAGATATTTTAGAAGCACATACATGAGAACAAAGGCTTTAAATTGAGACCAAGTACGTCTTTCTATCTCCTCGCCTTCTTTGCAAATAGGCGTCAGAAGTTGAAGAACGGTGTCTATGAAGTTAAAGAACGGTGTCTATGAAACAAGTAACTTTGCAATCCTTGCGGAGCATAACACAGGCTTTACATACGCAAGATATTTTAGGAGCACATACATGAGAACAAAGGCTTCAAATTGAGACCAAGTACGTCTTTCTATCTCCTCGCCCTCTTAGCAAATAGGCGTCAGAAGTTGAAGAACGGTGTCTATGAAGTTAAAGAACGGTGTCTATGAAACAAGTAACTTTGCAATCCTTTGAACATACCACAAGCACTACATACGCAAAATATTTTAGGAGCACATACATGAGAACAAAGGCTTCAAATTGAGACCAAGTACGTCTTTCTATCTCCTCGCCCTCTTAGCAAATAGGCGTCAGAAAATGAAGAACGGTGTCTATGAAGTTAAGAACGGTGTCTATGAAACAAGTAATTTTGCAATCCTTGCTGAGCATACCACGGGCTTTACATACGCAAGATATTTTAGGAGCACATACATGAGAACAAAGGTTTCAAATTGAGACCAAGTACTTCTTTCTATCTCCTCGCCTTTTTAGCAAATAGGCGTCAGAAGTTGAAGATCGGTGTCTATGAAGTTAAAGAACGGTGTCTATGAAACAAGTAACTTTGCAATACTAGCGGAGCATACCACGGGCTTTACATACGCAAGATATTTTAGGAGCACATTCATGAGAACAAAGGTTTCAAATTGAGACCAAGTACGTCTTTCTATCTCCTCGCCTTCATTGCAAATAGGCGTCAGAAATAGTTTAAGAACGGTGTCAGAAACAAGTAACTTTGCAATACTAGATCGGTACGCAAGATATTTTCTATGAAAGGTTTCAAATTGAGAAGTACTTCTTTCTATCTCCTCGCCTTCTTAGCAAATAGGCGTCAAAAGTTGAAGATCGGCGTCTATGAAACAAGTAACTTTGCAATCATTGCGGAGCATACCACAGAGCTTCCATACGCAAGATATTTTTAGGAGCACATACATGAGAACAAAGGCTTCAAATTGAGACCAAGTACGTCTTTCTATCTCCTCGCCTTCTTTGCAAATAGGCGTCCGAAGTTGAAGAACGGTGTCTATGAAGTTAAAGAACGGTGTCTATGAAACAAGTAACTTTGCAATCCTTTCGGAGCATACCACAGGCTTTACATACGCAAGATATTTTAGGAGCACATACATGAGAACAAAGGCTTCAAATTGAGACCAAGTACGTCTTTCTATCTCCTCGCCCTCTTAGCGAATAGGCGTCAGAAGTTGAAGAACGGTGTCTATGAAGTTAAAGAACGGTGTCTATGAAACAAGTAACTTTGCAATCCTTGCGGAGCATACCACAGGCTTTACATACGCAAGATATTTTAGGAGCACATACATGAGAACAAAGGCTTCAAATTGAGACCAAGTACGTCTTTCTATCTCCTCGCCCTCTTAGCAAATAGGCGTCAGAAGTTGAAGAACGGTGTCTGTAAAACAAGTAACTTTGCAATCCTTTCGGAGCATACCACAGGCTTTACATACGCAAGATATTTTAGGAGCACATACAAGTGAACAAAGGCTTCAAATTGAGACCAAGTACGTTTTTCTATCTCCCGCCTTCATTGCAAACAGGCGTCAAGTTGAAGAACAGTGTCTATGAAACAAGTAACTTTGCAATACAGCGGATATACCACGAGCTTTACATACGCAAGATATTTTAGGAGCACATACATGAGAACAAAGGTTTCAAATTGAGACCAAGTACGTCTTTCTATCTCCTCGCCTTCATTGCAAATAGGCGTCAGAAGGTGAAGAACGGTGTCCATGAAGTTTAAGAACGGTGTCTATGAAACAAGTAACTTTGCAATACTAATAAGGAGCATATCACGGGCTTTACATACGCAAGATATTTTAGGAGCACATACATGAGAACAAAGGTTTCAAATTGAGACCAAGTACGTCTTTCTATCTCCTCGCCTTCTTAGCAAATAGGCGTCAAAAGTTGAAGATCGGTGTCTATGAAACAAGTAACTTTGCAATCCTTGCGGAGCATACCACAGGCTTTACATACGCAAGATATTTTAGGAGCACATACATGAGAACAAAGGCTTCAAATTGAGACCAAGTACGTCTTTCTATCTCCTCGCCCTCTTAGCAAATAGGCGTCAGAAGTAGAAGAACGGTGTCTATGAAGTTAAAGAACGTTGTCTATGAAACAAGTAACTTTGCAATCCTTGCGAACTGCCACAGGCTTTACATACGCAAGATATTTTAGGAACACATACATGACAACAAAGGCTTCAAATTGAGACCAAGTACGTCTTTCTATCTCCTCGCCCTCTTAGCAAATAGGCGTCAGAAGTTGAAGAACGGTGTCTATAAAACAAGTAACTTTGCAATCCTTGCGGAATACCACAGGCTTTACGCAAGATATTTTAGGAGCACATACATGAGAACAAAGGCTTCAAATTGAGACCAAGTACGTCTTTCTATCTCTCGCCCTCTTAGCAAATAGGCGTCAGAAGTTGAAGAACGGTGTCTATGAAGTTAAAGAACGGTGTCTATGAAACAAGTAACTTTGCAATCCTTGCGGAGCATACCACAGGCACTTTACATACGCAGATATTTTAGGAGCACATACATGAGAACAAAGGCTTCAAATTGAGACCAAGTACGTCTTTCTATCTCCTCGCCTTCTTTGCAAATAGGCGTCAGAAGTTGAAGAACGGTGTCTATAAAACAAGTATCTTTGCAATCCTTGCGGAGCATACCACAGGCTTTACATACGCAAGATATTTCAGGAGCACATACAAGAGAACAAAGGCTTCAAACTGAGACCAAGTACGTCTTTCTATCTCCTCGCCTTCATTGCAAAAAGGCGTCAGAAGTTGAAGAACGGTGTCTATGAAACAAGTAACTTTGCAATAGTAGCGGAGCATACCACGGGCTTTACATACGCAAGATATTTTAGGAGCACATACATGAGAACAAAGGCTTCAAATTGAGACCAAGTACGTCTTTCTCCTCGCCTTCTTAGCAAATGAAGCGTCAGAAGTTGAAGATCGGTGTCTATGGAACAAGTAACTTTGCAATCCTTGCGGAGCATACCACAGGCTTTACATACGCAAGATATTTTAGGAGCACATACATGAGATCAAAGGCTTCAAATTTAGACCAAGTACGTCTTTCTATCTCCTCGCCTTCTTAGCAAATAGGCGTCAGAAGTTGAAGAACGGTGTCTATAAAACAAGTAACTTTGCAATCCTTGCGGAGCATACCACAGGCTTTACATACGCAAGATATTTTAGGAGCACATACAAAAGAACAAAGGCTTCAAATTGAGACCAAGTACGTCTTTCTATCTCCTCGCCTTCTTAGCAAATAGGCGTCAGAAGTTGAAGATCGGTGTCTATGGAACAAGTAACTTTGCAATCCTTGCGGAGCATACCACAGGCTTTACATACGCAAGATATTTTAGGAGCACATACATGAGATCAAAGGCTTCAAATTTAGACCAAGTACGTCTTTCTATCTCCTCGCCTTTAGCAAATAGGCGTCAGAAGTTGAAGAACGGTGTCTATGAAACAAGTAACTTTGCAATCCTTGCGGAGCATACCACAGGCTTTACATACGCAAGATATTTTAGGAGCACATACAAGAGAACAAAGGCTTCAAATTGAGACCAAGTACGTCTTTCTATCTCCTCGCCTTCATTGAAAATAGGCGTCAGAAGTTGAAGAACGGTGTCTAAGAAACAAGTATTGTTTCAATCCTTGCGGAGCATACCACAGGCTTTACATACGCAAGATATTTTAGGAGCACATACATGAGAACAAAAGCTTCAAATTGAGACCAAGTACGTCTTTCTATCTCCTCGCCTTCATTGCAAATAGGCATCAGAAGTTGAAAAACGGTGTCTATGAAGTTAAAGAAAGGTGTCTATGAAACAAGTAACTTTGCAATCCTTGCGGAGCATACCACAGGCTTTACATACGCAAGATATTTTAGGAGCACATACATGAGAACAAAGGCTTCAAATTGAGACCAAGTACGTCTTTCTATCTCCTCGCCCTCTTAGCAAATAGGCGTCAGAATTTGAAGAACGGTGTCTATAAAACAATGCTTTTGCAATCCTTGCGGAGCACTACCACAGGCTTTACATACGCAAGATATTTTAGGAGCACATACAAGAGAACAAAGGCTTCAAATTGAGACCAAGTACGTCTTTCTATCTCCTCGCCTTCATTGCAAATAGGCGTCAGAAGTTGAAGAACGGTGTCTATGAAACAAGTAACTTTGCAATAGTAGCGGAGCATACCGCGGGCTTTTTACATACGCAAGATATTTTAGGAGCACATACATGAGAACAAAGGCTTCAAATTAAGACCAAGTACGTCTTTCTATCTCCTCGCCTTCTTAGCAAATAGGCGTCAGAAGTTGAAGATCGGTGTCTATGAAACAAGTAACTTTGCAATCCTTGCGGAGCATACCACTGGCTTTACATACGCAAGATATTTTAGGAGCACATACATGAGAACAAAGGCTTCAAATTGAGACCAAGTACGTCTTTCTATCTCCTCGCCTTCTTAGCAAATAGCGTCAGAAATTTGAAGAACGGTGTCTATAAAACAAGTAACTTTGCAATCCTTGCGGAGCATACCACAGGCTTTACATACGCAAGATATTTTAGGAGCACATACAAGAGAACAAGGGCTTCAAATTGAGACCAAGTACGTCTTTCTATCTCCTCGCCTTCATTGCAAATAGGCATCAGAAGTTGAAGAACGGTGTCTAAGAAACAAGTAACGTTTCAATCCTTGCGGAGCATACCACAGGCTTTACATACGCAAGATATTTTAGGAGCACATACATGAGAACAAAGGCTTCAAATTGAGATCAAGTACGTCTTTCTATCTCCTCGCCTTCATTGCAAATAGGCATCAGAAGTTGAAAAACGGTGTCTATGAAGTTAAAGAACGGTGTCTATGAAACAAGTAACTTTGCAATCCTTGCGGAGCATACCACAGGCTTTACATACGCAAGATATTTTAGGAGCACATACATGGGAACAAAGGCTTCAAATCTAGACCAAGTACGTCTTTCTATCTCCTCGCCTTCTTAGCAAATAGGCGTCAGAAGTTGAAGATCGGTGTCTATGGAACAAGTAACTTTGCAATCCTTGCGGAGCATACCACAAGGCTTTTACATACGCAAGATATTTTAGGAGCACATACATGAGATCAAAGGCTTCAAATTTAGACCAAGTACGTCTTTCTATCCTCGCCTTCTTAGCAAATAGGCGTCAGAAGTTGAAGAACGGTGTCTATAAAACAAGTAACTTTGCAATCCTTGCGGAGCATACCACAGGCTTTACATACGCAAGATATTTTAGGAGCACATACAAGAGAACAAAGGCTTCAAATTGAGACCAAGTACGTCTTTCTATCTCCTCGCCTTCATTGCAAATAGGCATCAGAAGTTGAAGAACGGTGTCTAAGAAACAAGTATTGTTTCAATCCTTGCGGAGCATACCACAGGCTTTACATACGCAAGATATTTTAGGAGCACATACATGAGAACAAAGGCTTCAAATTGAGACCAAGTACGTCTTTCTATCTCCTCGCCTTCATTGCAAATAAGCATCAGAAGTTGAAAAACGGTGTCTATGAAGTTAAAGAAAGGTGTCTATGAAACAAGTAACTTTGCAATCCTTGCGGAGCATACCACAGGCTTTACATACGCAAGATATTTTAGGAGCACATACATTAGAACAAAGGCTTCAAATTGAGACCAAGTACGTCTTTCTATCTCCTCGCCCTCTTAGCAAATAGGCGTCAGAAGTTGAAGAACGGTGTCTATGAAGTTAAAGAACGGTGTCTATGAAACAAGTAACTTTGCAATAGTAGCGGAGCATACCGCGGGCTTTACATACGCAAGATATTTTAGGAGCACATACATTAGAACAAAGGCTTCAAATTGAGACCAAGTACGTCTTTCTATCTCCTCGCCTTCTTAGCAAATAGGCGTCAGAAGTTGAAGATCGGTGTCTGAAATAAGTAACTTTGCAATCCTTGCGGAGCATACCACAGGCTTTACATACGCAAGATATTTTAGGAGCACATACATGAGAACAAAGGCTTCAAAATTGAGACAAGTACGTCTTTCTATCTCTCGCCTTCTTAGCAAATAGGCGTCAGAAGTTGAAGAACGGTGTCTATAAAACAAGTAACTTTGCAATCCTTGCGGAGCATACCACAGGCTTTACATACGCAAGATATTTTAGGAGCACATACAAGAGAACAAGGGCTTCAAATTGAGACCAAGTACGTCTTTCTATCTCCTCGCCTTCATTGCAAATAGTCGTCAGAAGTTGAAGAACGGTGTCTAAGAAACAAGTAACGTTTCAATCCTTGCGGAGCATACCACAGGCTTTACATACGCAAGATATTTTAGGAGCACATACATGAGAACAAAGGCTTCAAATTGAGACCAAGTACGTCTTTCTATCTCCTCGCCTTCATTGCAAATAGGCATCAAAAGTTGAAAAACGGTGTCTATGAAGTTAAAGAACGGTGTCTATGAAACAAGTAACTTTGCAATCCTTGCGGAGCATACCACAGGCTTTACATACGCAAGATATTTTAGGAGCACATACATGGGAACAAAGGCTTCAAATTTAGACCAAGTACGTCTTTCTATCTCCTCGCCTTCTTAGCAAATAGGCGTCAGAAGTTGAAGATCGGTGTCTATGGAACAAGTAACTTTGCAATCCTTGCGGAGCATACCACAGGCTTTACATACGCAAGATATTTTAGGAGCACATACATGAGATCAAAGGCTTCAAATTTAGACCAAGTACTTCTATCTCCTCGCCTTCTTAGCAAATAGGCGTCAAAAGTTGAAGATCGGTGTCTATGAAACAAGTAACTTTGCAATCCTTGCGGAGCATACCACAGGCTTTACATACGCAAGATATTTTTGGAGCACATACAAGAGAACAAAGGCTTCAAATGAGACCAAAGCAGTACGTCTTTCTATCTCCTCGCCTTCATTGAAAATAGGCGTCAAGTTGAAGAACGGTGTCTAAGAAACAAGTATTGTTTCAATCCTTGCAGGCATACCACAGGCTTTACATACGCAAGATATTTTAGGAGCACATACATGAGAACAAAGGCTTCAAATTGAGACCAAGTACGTCTTTCTATCTCCTCGCCTTCATTGCAAATAGGCATCAGAAGTTGAAAAACGGTGTTGAAGAACGGTGTCTACGAAACAAGTAACTTGCAATCCTTGCCCGAGCACTACCACAGGCTTTACATACGCAAGATATTTTAGGAGCACATACATGAGAACAAAGGCTTCAAATTGAGACCAAGTACGTCTTTCTATCTCCTCGCCTTCTTAGCAAATAGGCGTCAGAAGTTGAAGAACGGTGTCTATAAAACAAGTAACTTTGCAATCCTTGCGGAGCATACCACAGGCTTTACATACGCAAGATATTTTAGGAGCACATACAAGAGAACAAGGGCTTCAAATTGAGACCAAGTACGTCTTTCTATCTCTCCTCGCCTTCATTGCAAATAGTCGTCAGAAGTGGAAGAACGGTGTCTAAGAAACAAGTAACGTTTCAATCCTTGCGGAGCATACCACAGGCTTTACATACGCAAGATATTTTAGGAGCACATACATGAGAACAAAGGCTTCAAATTGAGACCAAGTACGTCTTTCTATCTCCTCGCCTTCATTGCAAATAGGCATCAAAAGTTGAAAAACGGTGTCTATGAAGTTAAAGAACGGTGTCTATGAAACAAGTAACTTTGCAATCCTTGCGGAGCATACCACAGGCTTTACATACGCAAGATATTTTAGAACATACATGAGAACAAAGGCTTCAAATTGAGACCTAGTACGTCTTTCTATCTCCTCGCCCTCTTAGCAAATAGGCGTCAGAATTTGAAGAACGGTGTCTATAAAACAAGTAACTTTGCAATCCTTGCGGAGCATACCACAGGCTTTACATACGCAAGATATTTTAGGAGCACATACAAGAGAACAAAGGCTTCAAATTGAGACCAAGTACGTCTTTCTATCTCCTCGCCTTCATTGCAAATAGGCGTCAGAAGTTGAAGAACGGTGTCTATGAAACAAGTAACTTTGCAATAGTAGCGGAGCATACCACGGGCTTTTTACATACGCAAGATATTTTGAAGCACATACATTAGAACAAGAAAACTTGAAGACCAAGTACGTCTTTCTATCTCCTCGCCTTCTTAGCAAATAGGCGTCAGAAGTTGAAGATCGGTGTCTATGAAACAAGTAACTTTGCAATCCTTGCGGAGAATACCACAGGCTTTACATACGCAAGATATTTTAGGAGCACATACATGAGAACAAAGGCTTCAAATTGAGACCAAGTACGTCTTTCTATCTCCTCGCCTTCTTAGCAAATAGGCGTCAGAAGTTGAAGAACGGTGTCTATAAAACAAGTAACTTTGCAATCCTTGCGGAGCATACCACAGGCTTTACATACGCAAGATATTTTAGGAGCACATACATGAGAACAAAGGCTTCAAATTGAGACCAAGTACGTCTTTCTATCTCCTCGCCTTCATTGCAAATAGGCATCAGAAGTTGAAGAACGGTGTCTATAAAACAAGTAACTTTGCAATCCTTGCGGAGCATACCAAAGGCTTTACATACGCAAGATATTTTAGGAGCACATACAAGAGAACAAAGGCTTCAAATTGAGACCAAGTACGTCTTTCTATCTCCTCGCCTTCATTGCAAATAGTCGTCAGAAGTTGAAGAACGGTGTCTAAGAAACAAGTAACGTTTCAATCCTTGCGGAGCATACCACAGGCTTTACATACGCAAGATATTTTAGGAGCACATACATGAGAACAAAGGCTTCAAATTGAGACCAAGTACGTCTTTCTATCTCCTCGCCTTCATTGCAAATAGGCATCAGAAGTTGAAAAACGGTGTCTATGAAGTTAAAGAACGGTGTCTATGAAACAAGTAACTTTGCAATCCTTGCGGAGCACTACCACAGCTTTACATACGCAAGATATTTTAGGAGCACATACATGAGAACAAAGGCTTCAAATTGAGACCAAGTACGTCTTTCTATCTCCTCGCCCTCTTAGCAAATAGGCGTCAGAAGTTGAAGAACGGTGTCTATTAAACAAAACAAGTAACTTTGCAATCCTTGCGGAGCATACCACAGGCTTTATTACGCAAGATATTTTGGAGCATGCAATCCTTGCGGAGCATACCACAGGCTTTACATACGCAAGATATTTTAGGAGCACATACATGAGAACAAAGGCTTCAAATTGAGACCAAGTACGTCTTTCTATCTCCTCGCCTTCATTGCAAATAGGCGTCAGAAGTTGAAGAACGGTGTCTATGAAACAAGTAACTTTGCAATCCTTGCGGAGCATACCACAGGCTTTACATACGCAAGATATTTTAGGAGCACATACATGAGAACAAAGGCTTCAAATTGAGACCAAGTACGTCTTTCTATCTCCTCGCCTTCATTGCAAATAGGCGTCAGAAGTTGAAGAACGGTGTCTATGAAGTTAAAGAACGGTGTCTATGAAACAAGTAACTTTGCAATCCTTGCGGAGCATACCACAGGCTTTACATACGCAAGATATTTTAGGAGCACATACATGAGAACAAAGGCTTCAAATTGAGACCAAGTACGTCTTTCTATCTCCTCGCCTTCTTTGCAAATAGGCGTCAGAAGTTGAAGAACGGTGTCTATGAAGTTAAAGAACGGTGTCTATGAAACAAGTAACTTTGCAATCCTTGCGGAGCATACCACAGGCTTTACATACGCAAGATATTTTAGGAGCACATACATGAGAACAAAGGCTTCAAATTGAGACCAAGTACGTCTTTCTATCTCCTCGCCTTCTTAGCAAATAGGCGTCAGAAGTTGAAGAACGGTGTCTATGAAGTTAAAGAACGGTGTCTATGAAACAAGTAACTTTGCAATCCTTGCGGAGCATACCACAGGCTTTACATACGCAAGATATTTTAGGAGCACATACATGAGAACAAAGGCTTCAAATTGAGACCAAGTACGTCTTTCTATCTCCTCGCCTTCTTAGCAAATAGGCGTCAGAAGTTGAAGAACGGTGTCTATGAAACAAGTAACTTTGCAATCCTTGCGGAGCATACCACAGGCTTTACATACGCAAGATATTTTAGGAGCACATACATGAGAACAAAGGCTTCAAATTGAGACCAAGTACGTCTTTCTATCTCCTCGCCTTCATTGCAAATAGGCGTCAGAAGTTGAAGAACGGTGTCTATGAAACAAGTAACTTTGCAATCCTTGCGGAGCATACCACAGGCTTTACATACGCAAGATATTTTAGGAGCACATACATGAGAACAAAGGCTTCAAATTGAGACCAAGTACGTCTTTCTATCTCCTCGCCTTCATTGCAAATAGGCGTCAGAAGTTGAAGAACGGTGTCTATGAAACAAGTAACTTTGCAATCCTTGCGGAGCATACCACAGGCTTTACATACGCAAGATATTTTAGGAGCACATACATGAGAACAAAGGCTTCAAATTGAGACCAAGTACGTCTTTCTATCTCCTCGCCTTCTTAGCAAATAGGCGTCAGAAGTTGAAGAACGGTGTCTATGAAACAAGTAACTTTGCAATCCTTGCGGAGCATACCACAGGCTTTACATACGCAAGATATTTTAGGAGCACATACATGAGAACAAAGGCTTCAAATTGAGACCAAGTACGTCTTTCTATCTCCTCGCCTTCTTTGCAAATAGGCGTCAGAAGTTGAAGAACGGTGTCTATGAAGTTAAAGAACGGTGTCTATGAAACAAGTAACTTTGCAATCCTTGCGGAGCATACCACAGGCTTTACATACGCAAGATATTTTAGGAGCACATACATGAGAACAAAGGCTTCAAATTGAGACCAAGTACGTCTTTCTATCTCCTCGCCTTCATTGCAAATAGGCGTCAGAAGTTGAAGAACGGTGTCTATGAAGTTAAAGAACGGTGTCTATGAAACAAGTAACTTTGCAATCCTTGCGGAGCATACCACAGGCTTTACATACGCAAGATATTTTAGGAGCACATACATGAGAACAAAGGCTTCAAATTGAGACCAAGTACGTCTTTCTATCTCCTCGCCCTCTTAGCAAATAGGCGTCAGAAGTTGAAGAACGGTGTCTATAAAACAAGTAACTTTGCAATCCTTGCGGAGCATACCACAGGCTTTACATACGCAAGATATTTTAGGAGCACATACAAGAGAACAAAGGCTTCAAATTGAGACCAAGTACGTCTTTCTATCTCCTCGCCTTCATTGCAAATAGGCGTCAGAAGTTGAAGTTCGGTGAGAATGTATCAAGTAACTTTGCAATCCTTGCGGAGCATACCACAGGCTTTACATACGCAAGATATTTTAGGAGCACATACATGAGAACAAAGGCTTCAAATTGAGACACAAGTAGATATTCTATCTCCTCGCCTTCTTAGCAAATAGGCGTCAGAAGTTGAAGAACGGTGTCTATGAAACAAGTAACTTTGCAATCCTTGCGGAGCATACCACAGGCTTTACATACGCAAGATATTTTAGGAGCACATACATGAGAACAAAGGCTTCAAATTGAGACCAAGTACGTCTTTCTATCTCCTCGCCTTCTTGCAAATAGGCGTCAGAAGTTGAAGTTCGGTGTCTATGAAGTTAAAGAACGGTGTCTATGAAACAAGTAACTTTGCAATCCTTGCGGAGCATACCACAGGCTTTACATACGCAAGATATTTTAGGAGCACATACATGAGAACAAAGGCTTCAAATTGAGACCAAGTACGTCTTTCTATCTCCTCGCCTTCTTAGCAAATAGGCGTCAGAAGTTGAAGAACGGTGTCTATAAAACAAGTAACTTTGCAATCCTTGCGGAGCATACCACAGGCTTTACATACGCAAGATATTTTAGGAGCACATACATGAGAACAAAGGCTTCAAATTGAGACCAAGTACGTCTTTCTATCTCCTCGCCTTCATTGCAAATAGGCGTCAGAAGTTGAAGAACGGTGTCTATGAAACAAGTAACTTTGCAATCCTTGCGGAGCATACCACAGGCTTTACATACGCAAGATATTTTAGGAGCACATACATGAGAACAAAGGCTTCAAATTGAGACCAAGTACGTCTTTCTATCTCCTCGCCTTCATTGCAAATAGGCGTCAGAAGTTGAAGAACGGTGTCTATGAAACAAGTAACTTTGCAATCCTTGCGGAGCATACCACAGGCTTTACATACGCAAGATATTTTAGGAGCACATACATGAGAACAAAGGCTTCAAATTGAGACCAAGTACGTCTTTCTATCTCCTCGCCTTCTTAGCAAATAGGCGTCAGAAGTTGAAGAACGGTGTCTATAAAACAAGTAACTTTGCAATCCTTGCGGAGCATACCACAGGCTTTACATACGCAAGATATTTTAGGAGCACATACATGAGAACAAAGGCTTCAAATTGAGACCAAGTACGTCTTTCTATCTCCTCGCCTTCTTAGCAAATAGGCGTCAGAAGTTGAAGAACGGTGTCTATGAAACAAGTAACTTTGCAATCCTTGCGGAGCATACCACAGGCTTTACATACGCAAGATATTTTAGGAGCACATACATGAGAACAAAGGCTTCAAATTGAGACCAAGTACGTCTTTCTATCTCCTCGCCTTCATTGCAAATAGGCGTCAGAAGTTGAAGAACGGTGTCTATGAAACAAGTAACTTTGCAATCCTTGCGGAGCATACCACAGGCTTTACATACGCAAGATATTTTAGGAGCACATACATGAGAACAAAGGCTTCAAATTGAGACCAAGTACGTCTTTCTATCTCCTCGCCTTCTTAGCAAATAGGCGTCAGAAGTTGAAGAACGGTGTCTATGAAACAAGTAACTTTGCAATCCTTGCGGAGCATACCACAGGCTTTACATACGCAAGATATTTTAGGAGCACATACATGAGAACAAAGGCTTCAAATTGAGACCAAGTACGTCTTTCTATCTCCTCGCCTTCTTAGCAAATAGGCGTCAGAAGTTGAAGAACGGTGTCTATGAAACAAGTAACTTTGCAATCCTTGCGGAGCATACCACAGGCTTTACATACGCAAGATATTTTAGGAGCACATACATGAGAACAAAGGCTTCAAATTGAGACCAAGTACGTCTTTCTATCTCCTCGCCATCTTAGCAAATAGGCGTCAGAAGTTGAAGAACGGTGTCTATGAAACAAGTAACTTTGCAATCCTTGCGGAGCATACCACAGGCTTTACATACGCAAGATATTTTAGGAGCACATACATGAGAACAAAGGCTTCAAATTGAGACCAAGTACGTCTTTCTATCTCCTCGCCTTCATTGCAAATAGGCGTCAGAAGTTGAAGAACGGTGTCTATGAAACAAGTAACTTTGCAATCCTTGCGGAGCATACCACAGGCTTTACATACGCAAGATATTTTAGGAGCACATACATGAGAACAAAGGCTTCAAATTGAGACCAAGTACGTCTTTCTATCTCCTCGCCTTCATTGCAAATAGGCGTCAGAAGTTGAAGAACGGTGTCTATGAAACAAGTAACTTTGCAATCCTTGCGGAGCATACCACAGGCTTTACATACGCAAGATATTTTAGGAGCACATACATGAGAACAAAGGCTTCAAATTGAGACCAAGTACGTCTTTCTATCTCCTCGCCTTCATTGCAAATAGGCGTCAGAAGTTGAAGAACGGTGTCTATGAAACAAGTAACTTTGCAATCCTTGCGGAGCATACCACAGGCTTTACATACGCAAGATATTTTAGGAGCACATACATGAGAACAAAGGCTTCAAATTGAGACCAAGTACGTCTTTCTATCTCCTCGCCTTCATTGCAAATAGGCGTCAGAAGTTGAAGAACGGTGTCTATGAAACAAGTAACTTTGCAATCCTTGCGGAGCATACCACAGGCTTTACATACGCAAGATATTTTAGGAGCACATACATGAGAACAAAGGCTTCAAATTGAGACCAAGTACGTCTTTCTATCTCCTCGCCTTCATTGCAAATAGGCGTCAGAAGTTGAAGAACGGTGTCTATGAAGTTAAAGAACGGTGTCTATGAAACAAGTAACTTTGCAATCCTTGCGGAGCATACCACAGGCTTTACATACGCAAGATATTTTAGGAGCACATACATGAGAACAAAGGCTTCAAATTGAGACCAAGTACGTCTTTCTATCTCCTCGCCCTCTTAGCAAATAGGCGTCAGAAGTTGAAGAACGGTGTCTATAAAACAAGTAACTTTGCAATCCTTGCGGAGCATACCACAGGCTTTACATACGCAAGATATTTTAGGAGCACATACAAGAGAACAAAGGCTTCAAATTGAGACCAAGTACGTCTTTCTATCTCCTCGCCTTCATTGCAAATAGGCGTCAGAAGTTGAAGAACGGTGTCTATGAAACAAGTAACTTTGCAATCCTTGCGGAGCATACCACAGGCTTTACATACGCAAGATATTTTAGGAGCACATACATGAGAACAAAGGCTTCAAATTGAGACCAAGTACGTCTTTCTATCTCCTCGCCTTCTTTGCAAATAGGCGTCAGAAGTTGAAGAACGGTGTCTATGAAGTTAAAGAACGGTGTCTATGAAACAAGTAACTTTGCAATCCTTGCGGAGCATACCACAGGCTTTACATACGCAAGATATTTTAGGAGCACATACATGAGAACAAAGGCTTCAAATTGAGACCAAGTACGTCTTTCTATCTCCTCGCCTTCTTAGCAAATAGGCGTCAGAAGTTGAAGAACGGTGTCTATAAAACAAGTAACTTTGCAATCCTTGCGGAGCATACCACAGGCTTTACATACGCAAGATATTTTAGGAGCACATACATGAGAACAAAGGCTTCAAATTGAGACCAAGTACGTCTTTCTATCTCCTCGCCTTCTTAGCAAATAGGCGTCAGAAGTTGAAGAACGGTGTCTATGAAACAAGTAACTTTGCAATCCTTGCGGAGCATACCACAGGCTTTACATACGCAAGATATTTTAGGAGCACATACATGAGAACAAAGGCTTCAAATTGAGACCAAGTACGTCTTTCTATCTCCTCGCCTTCTTGCAAATAGGCGTCAGAAGTTGAAGAACGGTGTCTATGAAACAAGTAACTTTGCAATCCTTGCGGAGCATACCACAGTCTTTACATACGCAAGATATTTTAGGAGCACATACATGAGAACAAAGGCTTCAAATTGAGACCAAGTACGTCTTTCTATCTCCTCGCCTTCATTGCAAATAGGCGTCAGAAGTTGAAGAACGGTGTCTATGAAACAAGTAACTTTGCAATCCTTGCGGAGCATACCACAGGCTTTACATACGCAAGATATTTTAGGAGCACATACATGAGAACAAAGGCTTCAAATTGAGACCAAGTACGTCTTTCTATCTCCTCGCCTTCTTAGCAAATAGGCGTCAGAAGTTGAAGAACGGTGTCTATGAAACAAGTAACTTTGCAATCCTTGCGGAGCATACCACAGGCTTTACATACGCAAGATATTTTAGGAGCACATACATGAGAACAAAGGCTTCAAATTGAGACCAAGTACGTCTTTCTATCTCCTCGCCTTCTTAGCAAATAGGCGTCAGAAGTTGAAGAACGGTGTCTATGAAACAAGTAACTTTGCAATCCTTGCGGAGCATACCACAGGCTTTACATACGCAAGATATTTTAGGAGCACATACATGAGAACAAAGGCTTCAAATTGAGACCAAGTACGTCTTTCTATCTCCTCGCCTTCATTGCATATAGGCGTGAGTAGTTGAAGAACGTTGTCTATGAAACAAGTAACTTTGCAATCCTTGCGGAGCATACCACAGGCTTTACATACGCAAGATATTTTAGGAGCACATACATGAGAACAAAGGCTTCAAATTGAGACCAAGTACGTCTTTCTATCTCCTCGCCTTCTTGCAAATAGGCGTCAGAAGTTGAAGAACGGTGTCTATGAAACAAGTAACTTTGCAATCCTTGCGGAGCATACCACAGGCTTTACATACGCAAGATATTTTAGGAGCACATACATGAGAACAAAGGCTTCAAATTGAGACCAAGTACGTCTTTCTATCTCCTCGCCTTCATTGCAAATAGGCGTCAGAAGTTGAAGAACGGTGTCTATGAAACAAGTAACTTTGCAATCCTTGCGGAGCATACCACAGGCTTTACATACGCAAGATATTTTAGGAGCACATACATGAGAACAAAGGCTTCAAATTGAGACCAAGTACGTCTTTCTATCTCCTCGCCTTCATTGCAAATAGGCGTCAGAAGTTGAAGAACGGTGTCTATGAAACAAGTAACTTTGCAATCCTTGCGGAGCATACCACAGGCTTTACATACGCAAGATATTTTAGGAGCACATACATGAGAACAAAGGCTTCAAATTGAGACCAAGTACGTCTTTCTATCTCCTCGCCTTCATTGCAAATAGGCGTCAGAAGTTGAAGAACGGTGTCTATGAAACAAGTAACTTTGCAATCCTTGCGGAGCATACCACAGGCTTTACATACGCAAGATATTTTAGGAGCACATACATGAGAACAAAGGCTTCAAATTGAGACCAAGTACGTCTTTCTATCTCCTCGCCTTCATTGCAAATAGGCGTCAGAAGTTGAAGAACGGTGTCTATGAAACAAGTAACTTTGCAATCCTTGCGGAGCATACCACAGGCTTTACATACGCAAGATATTTTAGGAGCACATACATGAGAACAAAGGCTTCAAATTGAGACCAAGTACGTCTTTCTATCTCCTCGCCTTCATTGCAAATAGGCGTCAGAAGTTGAAGAACGGTGTCTATGAAGTTAAAGAACGGTGTCTATGAAACAAGTAACTTTGCAATCCTTGCGGAGCATACCACAGGCTTTACATACGCAAGATATTTTAGGAGCACATACATGAGAACAAAGGCTTCAAATTGAGACCAAGTACGTCTTTCTATCTCCTTGCCTTCTTAGCAAATAGGCGTCAGAAGTTGAAGAACGGTGTCTATAAAACAAGTAACTTTACAATCCTTGCGGAGCATACCACAGGTTTTACATACGCAAGATATTTTAGGAGCACATACATGAGAACAAAGGCTTCAAATTGAGACCAAGTACGTCTTTCTATCTCCTCGCCTTCATTGCAAATAGGCGTCAGAAGTTGAAGAACGGTGTCTATGAAACAAGTAACTTTGCAATCCTTGCGGAGCATACCACAGGCTTTACATACGCAAGATATTTTAGGAGCACATACATGAGAACAAAGGCTTCAAATTGAGACCAAGTACGTCTTTCTATCTCCTCGCCTTCTTTGCAAATAGGCGTCAGAAGTTGAAGAACGGTGTCTATGAAGTTAAAGAACGGTGTCTATGAAACAAGTAACTTTGCAATCCTTGCGGAGCATACCACAGGCTTTACATACGCAAGATATTTTAGGAGCACATACATGAGAACAAAGGCTTCAAATTGAGACCAAGTACGTCTTTCTATCTCCTCGCCTTCTTAGCAAATAGGCGTCAGAAGTTGAAGAACGGTGTCTATGAAACAAGTAACTTTGCAATCCTTGCGGAGCATACCACAGGCTTTACATACGCAAGATATTTTAGGAGCACATACATGAGAACAAAGGCTTCAAATTGAGACCAAGTACGTCTTTCTATCTCCTCGCCTTCTTAGCAAATAGGCGTCAGAAGTTGAAGAACGGTGTCTATGAAACAAGTAACTTTGCAATCCTTGCGGAGCATACCACAGGCTTTACATACGCAAGATATTTTAGGAGCACATACATGAGAACAAAGGCTTCAAATTGAGACCAAGTACGTCTTTCTATCTCCTCGCCTTCTTTGCAAATAGGCGTCAGAAGTTGAAGAACGGTGTCTATGAAAAGAACGGTGTCTATGAAACAAGTAACTTTGCAATCCTTGCGGAGCATACCACAGGCTTTACATACGCAAGATATTTTAGGAGCACATACATGAGAACAAAGGCTTCAAATTGAGACCAAGTACGTCTTTCTATCTCCTCGCCTTCTTAGCAAATAGGCGTCAGAAGTTGAAGAACGGTGTCTATGAAACAAGTAACTTTGCAATCCTTGCGGAGCATACCACAGGCTTTACATACGCAAGATATTTTAGGAGCACATACATGAGAACAAAGGCTTCAAATTGAGACCAAGTACGTCTTTCTATCTCCTCGCCTTCTTTGCAAATAGGCGTCAGAAGTTGAAGAACGGTGTCTATGAAACAAGTAACTTTGCAATCCTTGCGGAGCATACCACAGGCTTTACATACGCAAGATATTTTAGGAGCACATACATGAGAACAAAGGCTTCAAATTGAGACCAAGTACGTCTTTCTATCTCCTCGCCTTCATTGCAAATAGGCGTCAGAAGTTGAAGAACGGTGTCTATGAAACAAGTAACTTTGCAATCCTTGCGGAGCATACCACAGGCTTTACATACGCAAGATATTTTAGGAGCACATACATGAGAACAAAGGCTTCAAATTGAGACCAAGTACGTCTTTCTATCTCCTCGCCTTCATTGCAAATAGGCGTCAGAAGTTGAAGAACGGTGTCTATGAAACAAGTAACTTTGCAATCCTTGCGGAGCATACCACAGGCTTTACATACGCAAGATATTTTAGGAGCACATACATGAGAACAAAGGCTTCAAATTGAGACCAAGTACGTCTTTCTATCTCCTCGCCTTCATTGCAAATAGGCGTCAGAAGTTGAAGAACGGTGTCTATGAAACAAGTAACTTTGCAATCCTTGCGGAGCATACCACAGGCTTTACATACGCAAGATATTTTAGGAGCACATACATGAGAACAAAGGCTTCAAATTGAGACCAAGTACGTCTTTCTATCTCCTCGCCTTCTTAGCAAATAGGCGTCAGAAGTTGAAGAACGGTGTCTATGAAACAAGTAACTTTGCAATCCTTGCGGAGCATACCACAGGCTTTACATACGCAAGATATTTTAGGAGCACATACATGAGAACAAAGGCTTCAAATTGAGACCAAGTACGTCTTTCTATCTCCTCGCCTTCTTAAATAGGCGTCAGAATAGGCGTCAGAAGTTGAAGAACGGTGTCTATGAAACAAGTAACTTTGCAATCCTTGCGGAGCATACCACAGGCTTTACATACGCAAGATATTTTAGGAGCACATACATGAGAACAAAGGCTTCAAATTGAGACCAAGTACGTCTTTCTATCTCCTCGCCTTCATTGCAAATAGGCGTCAGAAGTTGAAGAACGGTGTCTATGAAACAAGTAACTTTGCAATCCTTGCGGAGCATACCACAGGCTTTACATACGCAAGATATTTTAGGAGCACATACATGAGAACAAAGGCTTCAAATTGAGACCAAGTACGTCTTTCTATCTCCTCGCCTTCTTAGCAAATAGGCGTCAGAAGTTGAAGAACGGTGTCTATGAAACAAGTAACTTTGCAATCCTTGCGGAGCATACCACAGGCTTTACATACGCAAGATATTTTAGGAGCACATACATGAGAACAAAGGCTTCAAATTGAGACCAAGTACGTCTTTCTATCTCCTCGCCTTCATTGCAAATAGGCGTCAGAAGTTGAAGAACGGTGTCTATGAAACAAGTAACTTTGCAATCCTTGCGGAGCATACCACAGGCTTTACATACGCAAGATATTTTAGGAGCACATACATGAGAACAAAGGCTTCAAATTGAGACCAAGTACGTCTTTCTATCTCCTCGCCTTCTTGCAAATAGGCGTCAGAAGTTGAAGAACGGTGTCTATGAAACAAGTAACTTTGCAATCCTTGCGGAGCATACCACAGGCTTTACATACGCAAGATATTTTAGGAGCACATACATGAGAACAAAGGCTTCAAATTGAGACCAAGTACGTCTTTCTATCTCCTCGCCTTCATTGCAAATATGCGTCAGTAGTTGAAGAACGGTGTCTATGAAACAAGTAACTTTGCAATCCTTGCGGAGCATACCACAGGCTTTACATACGCAAGATATTTTAGGAGCACATACATGAGAACAAAGGCTTCAAATTGAGACCAAGTACGTCTTTCTATCTCCTCGCCTTCATTGCAAATAGGCGTCAGAAGTTGAAGAACGGTGTCTATGAAACAAGTAACTTTGCAATCCTTGCGGAGCATACCACAGGCTTTACATACGCAAGATATTTTAGGACCACATACATGAGAACAAAGGCTTCAAATTGAGACCAAGTACGTCTTTCTATCTCCTCGCCTTCATTGCAAATAGGCGTCAGAAGTTGAAGAACGGTGTCTATGAAACAAGTAACTTTGCAATCCTTGCGGAGCATACCACAGGCTTTACATACGCAAGATATTTTAGGAGCACATACATGAGAACAAAGGCTTCAAATTGAGACCAAGTACGTCTTTCTATCTCCTCGCCTTCTTAGCAAATAGGCGTCAGAAGTTGAAGAACGGTGTCTATGAAACAAGTAACTTTGCAATCCTTGCGGAGCATACCACAGGCTTTACATACGCAAGATATTTTAGGAGCACATACATGAGAACAAAGGCTTCAAATTGAGACCAAGTACGTCTTTCTATCTCCTCGCCTTCATTGCAAATAGGCGTCAGAAGTTGAAGAACGGTGTCTATGAAACAAGTAACTTTGCAATCCTTGCGGAGCATACCACAGGCTTTACATACGCAAGATATTTTAGGAGCACATACATGAGAACAAAGGCTTCAAATTGAGACCAAGTACGTCTTTCTATCTCCTCGCCTTCTTGCAAATAGGCGTCAGAAGTTGAAGAACGGTGTCTATGAAACAAGTAACTTTGCAATCCTTGCGGAGCATACCACAGGCTTTACATACGCAAGATATTTTAGGAGCACATACATGAGAACAAAGGCTTCAAATTGAGACCAAGTACGTCTTTCTATCTCCTCGACTTCTTAGCAAATAGGCGACAGAAGTTGAAGAACGGTGTCTATGAAACAAGTAACTTTGCAATCCTTGCGGAGCATACCACAGGCTTTACATACGCAAGATATTTTAGGAGCACATACATGAGAACAAAGGCTTCAAATTGAGACCAAGTACGTCTTTCTATCTCCTCGCCTTCATTGCAAATAGGCGTCAGAAGTTGAAGAACGGTGTCTATGAAAACGGTGTCTATGAAACAAGTAACTTTGCAATCCTTGCGGAGCATACCACAGGCTTTACATACGCAAGATATTTTAGGAGCACATACATGAGAACAAAGGCTTCAAATTGAGACCAAGTACGTCTTTCTATCTCCTCGCCTTCTTAGCAAATAGGCGTCAGAAGTTGAAGAACGGTGTCTATGAAACAAGTAACTTTGCAATCCTTGCGGAGCATACCACAGGCTTTACATACGCAAGATATTTTAGGAGCACATACATGAGAACAAAGGCTTCAAATTGAGACCAAGTACGTCTTTCTATCTCCTCGCCTTCATTGCAAATAGGCGTCAGAAGATGAAGAACGGTGTCTATGAAACAAGTAACTTTGCAATCCTTGCGGAGCATACCACAGGCTTTACATACGCAAGATATTTTAGGAGCACATACATGAGAACAAAGGCTTCAAATTGAGACCAAGTACGTCTTTCTATCTCCTCGCCGTCTTAGCAAATAGGCGTCAGAAGTTGAAGAACGGTGTCTATGAAACAAGTAACTTTGCAATCCTTGCGGAGCATACCACAGGCTTTACATACGCAAGATATTTTAGGAGCACATACATGAGAACAAAGGCTTCAAATTGAGACCAAGTACGTCTTTCTATCTCCTCGCTTTCTTTGCAAATAGGCGTCAGAAGTTGAAGAACGGTGTCTATGAAACAAGTAACTTTGCAATCCTTGCGGAGCATACCACAGGCTTTACATACGCAAGATATTTTAGGAGCACATACATGAGAACAAAGGCTTCAAATTGAGACCAAGTACGTCTTTCTATCTCCTCGCCTTCATTGCAAATAGGCGTCAGAAGTTGAAGAACGGTGTCTATGAAACAAGTAACTTTGCAATCCTTGCGGAGCATACCACAGGCTTTACATACGCAAGATATTTTAGGAGCACATACATGAGAACAAAGGCTTCAAATTGAGACCAAGTACGTCTTTCTATCTCCTCGCCTTCATTGCAAATAGGCGTCAGAAGTTGAAGAACGGTGTCTATGAAACAAGTAACTTTGCAATCCTTGCGGAGCATACCACAGGCTTTACATACGCAAGATATTTTAGGAGCACATACATGAGAACAAAGGCTTCAAATTGAGACCAAGTACGTCTTTCTATCTCCTCGCCTTCATTGCAAATAGGCGTCAGAAGTGTCTATGAAGAACGGTGTCTATGAAACAAGTAACTTTGCAATCCTTGCGGAGCATACCACAGGCTTTACATACGCAAGATATTTTAGGAGCACATACATGAGAACAAAGGCTTCAAATTGAGACCAAGTACGTCTTTCTATCTCCTCGCCTTCTTGCAAATAGGCGTCAGAAGTTGAAGAACGGTGTCTATGAAACAAGTAACTTTGCAATCCTTGCGGAGCATACCACAGGCTTTACATACGCAAGATATTTTAGGAGCACATACATGAGAACAAAGGCTTCAAATTGAGACCAAGTACGTCTTTCTATCTCCTCGCCTTCTTGCAAATAGGCGTCAGAAGTTGAAGAACGGTGTCTATGAAACAAGTAACTTTGCAATCCTTGCGGAGCATACCACAGGCTTTACATACGCAAGATATTTTAGGAGCACATACATGAGAACAAAGGCTTCAAATTGAGACCAAGTACGTCTTTCTATCTCCTCGCCTTCATTGCAAATAGGCGTCAGAAGTTGAAGAACGGTGTCTATGAAACAAGTAACTTTGCAATCCTTGCGGAGCATACCACAGGCTTTACATACGCAAGATATTTTAGGAGCACATACATGAGAACAAAGGCTTCAAATTGAGACCAAGTACGTCTATCTATCTCCTCGCCTCATAGCAAATAGGCGTCAGAAGTTGAAGAACGGTGTCTATGAAACAAGTAACTTTGCAATCCTTGCGGAGCATACCACAGGCTTTACATACGCAAGATATTTTAGGAGCACATACATGAGAACAAAGGCTTCAAATTGAGACCAAGTACGTCTTTCTATCTCCTCGCCGTCTTAGCAAATAGGCGTCAGAAGTTGAAGAACGGTGTCTATGAAACAAGTAACTTTGCAATCCTTGCGGAGCATACCACAGGCTTTACATACGCAAGATATTTTAGGAGCACATACATGAGAACAAAGGCTTCAAATTGAGACCAAGTACGTCTTTCTATCTCCTCGCCTTCTTAGCAAATAGGCGTCAGAAGTTGAAGAACGGTGTCTATGAAACAAGTAACTTTGCAATCCTTGCGGAGCATACCACAGGCTTTACATACGCAAGATATTTTAGGAGCACATACATGAGAACAAAGGCTTCAAATTGAGACCAAGTACGTCTTTCTATCTCCTCGCCTTCATTGCAAATAGGCGTCAGAAGTTGAAGAACGGTGTCTATGAAACAAGTAACTTTGCAATCCTTGCGGAGCATACCACAGGCTTTACATACGCAAGATATTTTAGGAGCACATACATGAGAACAAAGGCTTCAAATTGAGACCAAGTACGTCTTTCTATCTCCTCGCCTTCATTGCAAATAGGCGTCAGAAGTTGAAGAACGGTGTCTATGAAACAAGTAACTTTGCAATCCTTGCGGAGCATACCACAGGCTTTACATACGCAAGATATTTTAGGAGCACATACATGAGAACAAAGGCTTCAAATTGAGACCAAGTACGTCTTTCTATCTCCTCGCCTTCATTGCAAATAGGCGTCAGAAGTTGAAGAACGGTGTCTATGAAACAAGTAACTTTGCAATCCTTGCGGAGCATACCACAGGCTTTACATACGCAAGATATTTTAGGAGCACATACATGAGAACAAAGGCTTCAAATTGAGACCAAGTACGTCTTTCTATCTCCTCGCCTTCTTGCAAATAGGCGTCAGAAGTTGAAGAACGGTGTCTATGAAACAAGTAACTTTGCAATCCTTGCGGAGCATACCACAGGCTTTACATACGCAAGATATTTTAGGAGCACATACATGAGAACAAAGGCTTCAAATTGAGACCAAGTACGTCTTTCTATCTCCTCGCCTTCATTGCAAATAGGCGTCAGAAGTTGAAGAACGGTGTCTATGAAACAAGTAACTTTGCAATCCTTGCGGAGCATACCACAGGCTTTACATACGCAAGATATTTTAGGAGCACATACATGAGAACAAAGGCTTCAAATTGAGACCAAGTACGTCTTTCTATCTCCTCGCCTTCTTAGCAAATAGGCGTCAGAAGTTGAAGAACGGTGTCTATGAAACAAGTAACTTTGCAATCCTTGCGGAGCATACCACAGGCTTTACATACGCAAGATATTTTAGGAGCACATACATGAGAACAAAGGCTTCAAATTGAGACCAAGTACGTCTTTCTATCTCCTCGCCTTCATTGCAAATAGGCGTCAGAAGTTGAAGAACGGTGTCTATGAAACAAGTAACTTTGCAATCCTTGCGGAGCATACCACAGGCTTTACATACGCAAGATATTTTAGGAGCACATACATGAGAACAAAGGCTTCAAATTGAGACCAAGTACGTCTTTCTATCTCCTCGCCTTCTTGCAAATAGGCGTCAGAAGTTGAAGAACGGTGTCTATGAAACAAGTAACTTTGCAATCCTTGCGGAGCATACCACAGGCTTTACATACGCAAGATATTTTAGGAGCACATACATGAGAACAAAGGCTTCAAATTGAGACCAAGTACGTCTTTCTATCTCCTCGCCTTCATTGCAAATAGGCGTCAGAAGTTGAAGAACGGTGTCTATGAAACAAGTAACTTTGCAATCCTTGCGGAGCATACCACAGGCTTTACATACGCAAGATATTTTAGGAGCACATACATGAGAACAAAGGCTTCAAATTGAGACCAAGTACGTCTTTCTAACTCCTAGCCTACAATGCAAATAGCCAAATAGTTGAAGAACGGTGTCTATGAAGTTAAAGAACGGTGTCTATGAAACAAGTAACTTTGCAATCCTTGCGGAGCATACCACAGGCTTTACATACGCAAGATATTTTAGGAGCACATACATGAGAACAAAGGCTTCAAATTGAGACCAAGTACGTCTTTCTATCTCCTCGCCTTCATTGCAAATAGGCGTCAGAAGTTGAAGAACGGTGTCTATGAAACAAGTAACTTTGCAATCCTTGCGGAGCATACCACAGGCTTTACATACGCAAGATATTTTAGGAGCACATACATGAGAACAAAGGCTTCAAATTGAGACCAAGTACGTCTTTCTATCTCCTCGCCTTCATTGCAAATAGGCGTCAGAAGTTGAAGAACGGTGTCTATGAAACAAGTAACTTTGCAATCCTTGCGGAGCATACCACAGGCTTTACATACGCAAGATATTTTAGGAGCACATACATGAGAACAAAGGCTTCAAATTGAACGGTGTCTACATGAAGTTAAAGACAGGTGTCTATGAAACAAGTAACTTTGCAATCCTTGCGGAGCATACCTAGCTTTTACATACGCAGATATTTTAGGAGCACATACATGAGAACAAAGGCTTCAAATTGAGACCAAACACGTACTTATCTACTCCTTCATTGCAAATAGGCGTCAGAAGTTGAAGAATGGTGTCTATGAAGTTAAAGAACGGTGTCTATGAAACAAGTAACGTTTCAATCCTTGCGGAGGATACCACAGGCTTTACATACGCAAGATATTTTCGGAGCACATACATGAGAACAAAGGTTTCAAATTGAGACCAAGTACTTCTTTCTATCTCCTCGCCTTCTTAGCAAATAGGCGTCAGAGAAGTTGAAGAACGGTGTCTATGTTAAAGAACAAGTAACTTTGCAATAGTAGCGGAGGATACCACGGGCTTTACATACGCAAGATATTTTAGGAGCACCTACATGAGAACAAAGGCTTCAAATTGAGACCAAGTACGTCTTTCTATCTCCTCGCCTTCTTAGCAAATAGGCGTCAGAAGTTGAAGATCGGTGTCTATGAAACAAGTAACTTTGCAATCCTTGCGGAGCATACCACAGGCTTTACATACGCAAGATATTCTAGGAGCAAATACATGAGAACAAAGGCTTCAAATTGAGACCAAGTACGTCTTTCTATCTCCTCGCCCTCTTAGCAAATAGGCGTCAGAAGTTGAAGAACGGTGTCTTGAACTTTGCAACGAGCCTACCACAGGCTTTACATCAAGATATTTTGGAGCACATACAAGAGAACAAAGGCTTCAAATTGAACGTACGTCTTTCTATCTCATTGCAAATAGGCGTCAAGTTGAAGAACGGTGTCTATGAAACAAGTAACTTTGCAATAGTAGCGGAGCATACCACGGGCTTTACATACGCAAGATATTTTAGGAGCACATACATGAGAACAAAGGCTTCAAATTGAGACCAAGTACGTCTTTCTATCTCCTCGCCTTCTTAGCCAATAGGCGTCAGAAGTTGAAGATCGGTGTCTATGAAACAAGTAACTTTGCAATCCTTGCGGAGCATACCACAGGCTTTACATACGCAAGATATTTTAGGAGCACATACAAGAGAACAAAGGCTTCAAATTGAGACCAAGTACGTCTTTCTATCTCCTCGCCCTCTTAGCAAATAGGCGTCAGAAGTTGAAGAACGGTGTCTATGAAGTTAAAGAACGGTGTCTATGAAACAAGTAACTTTGCAATCCTTGCGGAGCATACCACAGGCTTTACATACGCAAGATATTTTAGGAACACATACATGAGAACAAAGAGCTTCAAATTGAGACCAAGTACGTCTTTCTATCTCCTCGCCCTCTTAGCAAAATAGGCGTCCAGAAGTTGAAGAACGGTGTCTATAAAACAAGTAACTTTGCAATCCTTTCGGAGCATACCACAGGCTTTACATACGCAAGATATTTTAGGAGCAAATACATGAGAACAAAGGTTTCAAATTGAGACCAAGTACGTCTTTCTATCTCCTCGCCTTCTTAGCAAATAGGCGTCAGAAGTTGAAGAACGGTGTCTATGAAACAAGTAACTTTGCAATCCTTGCGGAGCATACCACAGGCTTTACATACGCAAGATATTTTAGGAGCACATACAAGAGAACAAAGGCTTCAAATTGAGACCAAGTACGTCTTTCTATCTCCTCGCCTTCTTAGCAAATAGGCGTCAGAAGTTGAAGAACGGTGTCTATGAAACAAATAACTTTGCAATCCTTGCGGAACATACCACAGGCTTTACATACGCAAGATATTTTAGGAGCACATACATGAGAACAAAGGCTTCAAATTGAGACCAAGTACGTCTTTTTATCTCCTCGCCCTTTTAGCAAATAGGCGTCAGAAGTTGAAGAACGGTGTCTATAAAACAAGTAACTTTGCAATCCTTGCGGAGCATACCATAGGCTTTACATACGCAAGATATTTTAGGAGCACATACATGAGAACAAAGGCTTCAAATTGAGACCAAGTACGTCTTTCTATCTCCTCGCCTTCATTGCAAATAGGCGTCAGAAGTTGAAGAACGGTGTCTATGAAACAAGTAGCTTTGCAATCCTTGCGGAGCATACCACTGGCTTTACATACGCAAGATATTTTCGGAGCACATACCTGAGAACAAAGGCTTCAAATTGAGACCAAGTACGTCTTTCTATCTCCTCGCCTTCATTGCGAATAGGCGTCAGAAGTTGAAGAACGGTGTCTATGAAACAAGTAACTTTGCAATCCTTGCGGAGCATACCACAGGCTTTACATACGCAAGATATTTTAGGAGCACATACATGAGAACAAAGGCTTCAAATTGAGACCAAGTACGTCTTTCTATCTCCTCGCCTTCTTTGCAAATAGGCGTCAGAAGTTGAAAAAGTTGCAAATAGGTGTCTATGAAACAAGTAACTTTGCAATCCTTGCGGAGCATACCACAGGCTTTACATACGCAAGATATTTTAGGAGCACATACATGAGAACAAAGGCTTCAAATTGAGACCAAGTACGTCTTTTTATCTCCTCGCCCTCTTAGCAAATAGGCGTCAGAAGTTGAAGAACGGTGTCTATAAAACAAGTAACTTTGCAATCCTTGCGGAGCATACCACAGGCTTTACATACGCAAGATATTTTAGGAGCACATACATGAGAACAAAGGCTTCAAATTGAGACCAAGTACGTCTTTCTATCTCCTCGCCTTCTTAGCAAATAGGCGTCAGGTGAAGAAGTTGAAGAACGGTGTCTATGAAACAAGTAACTTTGCAATCCTTGCGGAGCATACCACAGGCTTTACATACGCAAGATATTTTAGGAGCACATACATGAGAACAAAGGCTTCAAATTGAGACCAAGTACGTCTTTCTATCTCCTCGCCTCTTTAACAAATAGGCGTCAGAAGTTGAAGAACGGTGTCTATGAAGTTAAAGAACGGTGTCTATGAAACAAGTAACTTTGCAATCCTTGCGGAGCATACCACAGGCTTTACATACGCAAGATATTTTAGGAGCACATACATGAGAACAAAGGCTTCAAATTGAGACCAAGTACGTCTTTCTATCTCCTCGCCTTCATTGCAAATAGGCGTCAGAAGTTGAAGAACGGTGTCTATGAAACAAGTAACTTTGCAATCCTTGCGGAGCATACCACAGGCTTTACATACGCAAGATATTTTAGGAGCACATACATGAGAACAAAGGCTTCAAATTGAGACCAAGTACGTCTTTCTATCTCCTCGCCTTCATTGCAAATAGGCGTCAGAAGTTGAAGAACGGTGTCTATGAAACAAGTAACTTTGCAATCCTTGCGGAGCATACCACAGGCTTTACATACGCAAGATATTTTAGGAGCACATACATGAGAACAAAGGCTTCAAATTGAGACCAAGTACGTCTTTCTATCTCCTCGCCTTCTTGCAAATAGGCGTCAGAAGTTGAAGAACGGTGTCTATGAAGTTAAAGAACGGTGTCTATGAAACAAGTAACTTTGCAATCCTTGCGGAGCATACCACAGGCTTTACATACGCAAGATATTTTAGGAGCACATACATGAGAACAAAGGCTTCAAATTGAGACCAAGTACGTCTTTCTATCTCCTCGCCTTCTTAGCAAATAGGCGTCAGAAGTTGAAGAACGGTGTCTATGAAACAAGTAACTTTGCAATCCTTGCGGAGCATACCACAGGCTTTACATACGCAAGATATTTTGGAGCACATACATGAGAACAAAGGCTTCAAATTGAGACCAAGTACGTCTTTCTATCTCCTCGCCTTCATTGCAAATAGGCGTCAGAAGTTGAAGAACGGTGTCTATGAAACAAGTAACTTTGCAATCCTTGCGGAGCATACCACAGGCTTTACATACGCAAGATATTTTAGGAGCACATACATGAGAACAAAGGCTTCAAATTGAGACCAAGTACGTCTTTCTATCTCCTCGCCTTCTAGGCGTCAGAAGGTGAAGAACGGTGTCTATGAAGTTTAAGAACGGTGTCTATGAAACAAGTAACTTTGCAATACTAGCGGAGCATACCACGGGCTTTACATACGCAAGATATTTTAGGAGCACATACATGAGAACAAAGGTTTCAAATTGAGACCAAGTACTTCTTTCTATCTCCTCGCCTTCTTAGCAAATAGGCGTCAGAAGTTGAAGATTGGTGTCTATGAAACAAGTAACTTTGCAATCCTTGCGGAGCATACCACAGGCTTTACATACGCAAGATATTTTAGGAGCACATACAAGAGAACAAAGGCTTCAAATTGAGACCAAGTACGTCTTTCTATCTCCTCGCCTTCTTAGCAAATAGGCGTCAGAAGTTGAAGATCGGTGTCTATGAAATAAGTAACTTTGCAATCCTTGCGGAGCATACCACAGGCTTTACATACGCAAGATATTTTAGGAGCACATACATGAGAACAAAGGCTTCAAATTGAGACCAAGTTCGTCTTTCTATCTCCTCGCCTTCTTAGCAAATAGGCGTCAGAAGTTGAAGATCGGTGTCTATGAAACAAGTAACTTTGCAATCCTTGCGGAGCATACCACAGGCTTTACATACGCAAGATATTTTAGGAGCACATACAAGAGAACAAAGGCTTCAAATTGAGACCAAGTACGTCTTTCTATCTCCTCGCCTTCATTGCAAATAGGCGTCAGAAGTTGAAGAACGGTGTCTATGAAACAAGTAACTTTGCAATCCTTGCGGAGCATACCACAGGCTTTACATACGCAAGATATTTTAGGAGCACATACATGAGAACAAAGGCTTCAAATTGAGACCAAGTACGTCTTTCTATCTCCTCGCCTTCATTGCAAATAGGCGTCAGAAGTTGAAGAACGGTGTCTAAGAAACAAGTAACGTTTCAATCCTTGCGGAGCATACCACAGGCTTTACATACGCAAGATATTTTAGGAGCACATACATGAGAACAAAGGCTTCAAATTGAGACCAAGTACGTCTTTCTATCTCCTCGCCTTCATTGCAAATAGGCATCAGAAGTTGAAGAACGGTGTCTATGAAGTTAAAGAACGGTGTCTATGAAACAAGTAACTTTGCAATCCTTGCGGAGCATACCACAGGCTTTACATACGCAAGATATTTTAGGAGCACATACATGAGAACAAAGGCTTCAAATTGAGACCAAGTACGTCTTTCTATCTCCTCGCCTTCATTGCAAATAGGCGTCAGAAGTTGAAGATCGGTGTCTATGAAACAAGTAACTTTGCAATCCTTGCGGAGCATACCACAGGCTTTACATACGCAAGATATTTTAGGAGCACATACAAGAGAACAAAGGCTTCAAATTGAGACCAAGTACGTCTTTCTATCTCCTCGCCTTCATTGCAAATAGGCGTCAGAAGTTGAAGAACGGTGTCTATGAAACAAGTAACGTTTCAATCCTTGCGGAGCATACCACAGGCTTTACATACGCAAGATATTTTAGGAGCACATACATGAGAACAAAGGCTTCAAATTGAGACCAAGTACGTCTTTCTATCTCCTCGCCTTCATTGCAAATAGGCGTCAGAAGTTGAAGAACGGTGTCTATGAAGTTAAAGAACGGTGTCTATGAAACAAGTAACTTTGCAATCCTTGCGGAGCATACCACAGGCTTTACATACGCAAGATATTTTAGGAGCACATACATGAGAACAAAGGCTTCAAATTGAGACCAAGTACGTCTTTCTATCTCCTCGCCTTCTTAGCAAATAGGCGTCAGAAGTTGAAGATCGGTGTCTATGAAACAAGTAACTTTGCAATCCTTGCGGAGCATACCACAGGCTTTACATACGCAAGATATTTTAGGAGCACATACAAGAGAACAAAGGCTTCAAATTGAGACCAAGTACGTCTTTCTATCTCCTCGCCTTCATTGCAAATAGGCGTCAGAAGTTGAAGATCGGTGTCTATGAAACAAGTAACTTTGCAATCCTTGCGGAGCATACCACAGGCTTTACATACGCAAGATATTTTAGGAGCACATACATGAGAACAAAGGCTTCAAATTGAGACCAAGTACGTCTTTCTATCTCCTCGCCTTCTTAGCAAATAGGCGTCAGAAGTTGAAGATCGGTGTCTATGAAACAAGTAACTTTGCAATACTTGCGGAGCATACCACAGGCTTTACATACGCAATATATTTTAGGAGCACATACAAGAGAACAAAGGCTTCAAATTGAGACCAAGTACGTCTTTCTATCTCCTCGCTTCATTCAATTAGGCAAATAGGCGTCATGAAGTTGAAGAACGGTGTCTATGAAACAAGTAACTTTGCAATCCTTGCGGAGCATACCACAGGCTTTACATACGCAAGATATTTTAGGAGCACATACATGAGAACAAAGGCTTCAAATTGAGACCAAGTACGTCTTTCTATCTCCTCGCCTTCTTAGCAAATAGGCGTCAGAAGTTGAAGAACGGTGTCTATAAAACAAGTAACTTTGCAATCCTTGCGGAGCATACCACAGGCTTTACATACGCAAGATATTTTTGGAGCACATACAAGAGAACAAAGGCTTCAAATTGAGACCAAGTACGTCTTTCTATCACCTCGCCTTCATTGCAAATAGGCGTCAGAAGTTGAAGAACGGTGTCTATGAAGTTAAAGAACGGTGTCTATGAAACAAGTAACTTTGCAATCCTTGCGGAGCATACCACAGGCTTTACATACGCAAGATATTTTAGGAGCACATACAAGAGAACAAAGGCTTCAAATTGAGACCAAGTACGTCTTTCTATCTCCTCGCCTTCATTGCAAATAGGCGTCAGAAGTTGAAGAACGGTGTCTAAGAAACAAGTAACGTTTCAATCCTTGCGGAGCATACCACAGGCTTTACATACGCAAGATATTTTAGGAGCACATACATGAGAACAAAGGCTTCAAATTGAGACCAAGTACGTCTTTCTATCTCCTCGCCTTCATTGCAAATAGGCATCAGAAGTTGAAGAACGGTGTCTATGAAGTTAAAGAACGGTGTCTATGAAACAAGTAACTTTGCAATCCTTGCGGAGCATACCACAGGCTTTACATACGCAAGATATTTTAGGAGCACATACATGAGAACAAAGGCTTCAAATTGAGACCAAGTACGTCTTTCTATCTCCTCGCCTTCATTGCAAATAGGCGTCAGAAGTTGAAGAACGGTGTCTAAGAAACAAGTAACGTTTCAATCCTTGCGGAGCATACCACAGGCTTTACATAAGCAAGATATTTTAGGAGCACATACATGAGAACAAAGGCTTCAAATTGAGACCAAGTACGTCTTTCTATCTCCTCAGCTTCATTGCAAATAGGCATCAGAAGTTGAAGAACGGTGTCTATGAAGTTAAAGAACGGTGTCTATGAAACAAGTAACTTTGCAATCCTTGCGGAGCATACCACAGGCTTTACATACGCAAGATATTTTAGGAGCACATACATGAGAACAAAGGCTTCAAATTGAGACCAAGTACGTCTTTCTATCTCCTCGCCTTCTTAGCAAATAGGCGTCAGAAGTTGAAGAACGGTGTCTATGAAACAAGTAACTTTGCAATCCTTGCGGAGCATACCACAGGCTTTACATACGCAAGATATTTTTGGAGCACATACAAGAGAACAAAGGCTTCAAATTGAGACCAAGTACGTCTTTCTATCACCTCGCCTTCATTGCAAATAGGCGTCAGAAGTTGAAGAACGGTGTCTATGAAGTTAAAGAACGGTGTCTATGAAACAAGTAACGTTTCAATCCTTGCGGAGCATACCACAGGCTTTACATACGCAAGATATTTTAGGAGCACATACAAGAGAACAAAGGCTTCAAATTGAGACCAAGTACGTCTTTCTATCTCCTCGCCTTCATTGCAAATAGGCGTCAGAAGTTGAAGAACGGTGTCTAAGAAACAAGTGAAGAACGGCTTTACATACGCAAGATATTTTCTATGAGAACAAAGGCTTCAAATTGAGACCAAGTACGTCTTTCTATCTCCTCGCCTTCATTGAAATAGGCATCAGAAGTTGAAGAACGGTGACTATGCAGGTAACGAACGGTGTGTATTTAAAAAGTAAGTTTGGCAGCCTTGCGGAGCTGACAACTGGCTTTACATACGCAAGATATTTTAGGAGCACATACAAGAGAACAAAGGCTTCAAATTGAGACCAAGTACGTCTTTCTATCTCCTCGCCTTCATTGCAAATAGGCGTCAGAAGTTGAAGAACGGTGTCTAAGAAACAATTTCAATCCTTGCGGAGCATACCACAGGCTTTACATACGCAAGATATTTTAGGAGCACATACATGAGAACAAAGGCTTCAAATTGAGACCAAGTACGTCTTTCTATCTCCTCGCCTTCATTGCAAATAGGCGTCAGAAGTTGAAGAACGGTGTCTATGAAGTTAAAGAACGGTGTCTATGAAACAAGTAACTTTGCAATCCTTGCGGAGCATACCACAGGCTTTACATACGCAAGATATTTTAGGAGCACATACAAGAGAACAAAGGCTTCAAATTGAGACCAAGTACGTCTTTCTATCTCCTCGCCTTCTTAGCAAATAGGCGTCAGAAGTTGAAGATCGGTGTCTATGAAACAAGTAACTTTGCAATCCTTGCGGAGCATACCACAGGCTTTACATACGCAAGATATTTTTGGAGCACATACAAGAGAACAAAGGCTTCAAATTGAGACCAAGTACGTCTTTCTATCACCTCGCCTTCATTGCAAATAGGCGTCAGAAGTTGAAGAACGGTGTCTATGAAGTTAAAGAACGGTGTCTATGAAACAAGTAACGTTTCAATCCTTGCGGAGCATACCACAGGCTTTACATACGCAAGATATTTTAGGAGCACATACAAGAGAACAAAGGCTTCAAATTGAGACCAAGTACGTCTTTCTATCTCCTCGCCTTCATTGCAAATAGGCGTCAGAAGTTGAAGAACGGTGTCTAAGAAACAAGTAACGTTTCAATCCTTGCGGAGCATACCACAGGCTTTACATACGCAAGATATTTTAGGAGCACATACATGAGAACAAAGGCTTCAAATTGAGACCAAGTACGTCTTTCTATCTCCTCGCCTTCATTGCAAATCAGAAGTTGAAGAACGGTGTCTATGAAGTTGAAGAACGGTGTCTATTAAACAACTAACTTTGCAATCCTTGCGGAGCATACCACAGGCTTTACATACGCAAGATATTTTAGGAGCACATACAAGAGAACAAAGGCTTCAAATTGAGACCAAGTACGTCTTTCTATCTCCTCGCCTTCATTGCAAATAGGCGTCAGAAGTTGAAGAACGGTGTCTATGAAACAAGTAACGTTTCAATCCTTGCGGAGCATACCACAGGCTTTACATACGCAAGATATTTTAGGAGCACATACATGAGAACAAAGGCTTCAAATTGAGACCAAGTACTACATTCTATCTCCTCGCCTTCATTGCAAATAGGCATCAGAAGTTGAAGAACGGTGTCTATGAAGTTAAAGAACGGTGTCTATGAAACAAGTAACTTTGCAATCCTTGCGGAGCATACCACAGGCTTTACATACGCAAGATATTTTAGGAGCACATACAAGAGAACAAAGGCTTCAAATTGAGACCAAGTACGTCTTTCTATCTCCTCGCCTTCTTAGCAAATAGGCGTCAGAAGTTGAAGATCGGTGTCTATGAAACAAGTAACTTTGCAATCCTTGCGGAGCATACCACAGGCTTTACATACGCAAGATATTTTTGGAGCACATACAAGAGAACAAAGGCTTCAAATTGAGACCAAGTACGTCTTTCTATCACCTCGCCTTCATTGCAAATAGGCGTCAGAAGTTGAAGAACGGTGTCTATGAAGTTAAAGAACGGTGTCTATGAAACAAGTAACGTTTCAATCCTTGCGGAGCATACCACAGGCTTTACATACGCAAGATATTTTAGGAGCACATACAAGAGAACAAAGGCTTCAAATTGAGACCAAGTACGTCTTTCTATCTCCTCGCCTTCATTGCAAATAGGCGTCAGAAGTTGAAGAACGGTGTCTAAGAAACAAGTAACGTTTCAATCCTTGCGGAGCATACCACAGGCTTTACATACGCAAGATATTTTAGGAGCACATACATGAGAACAAAGGCTTCAAATTGAGACCAAGTACGTCTTTCTATCTCCTCGCCTTCTTAGCAAATAGGCGTCAGAAGTTGAAGAACGGTGTCTATCAAACAAGTAACTTTGCAATCCTTGCGGAGCAAACCACAGGCTTTACATACGCAAGATATTTTGGAGCACATACAAGAGAACAAAGGCTTCAAATTGAGACCAAGTACGTCTTTCTATCTCCTCGCCTTCATTGCAAATAGGCGTCAGAAGTTGAAGAACGGTGTCTATGAAGTTAAAGAACGGTGTCTATGAAACAAGTAACTTTGCAATCCTTGCGGAGCATACCACAGGCTTTACATACGCAAGATATTTTAGGAGCACATACATGAGAACAAAGGCTTCAAATTGAGACCAAGTACGTCTTTCTATATCCTCGCCTTCTTAGCAAATAGGCGTCAGAAGTTGAAGAACGGTGTCTATGAAGTTAAAGAACGGTGACTATAAAACAAGTAACTTTGCAATCCTTGCGGAGCATACCACAGGCTTTACATACGCAAGATATTTTAGGAGCACATACAAGAGAACAACGGCCTCAAATTGAGACCAAGTACGTCTTTCTATCTCCTCGCCTTCATTGCAAATAGGCGTCAGAAGTTGAAGAACGGTGTCTATGAAACAAGTAACTTTGCAATACTAGCGGAGCATACCACAGGCTTTACATACGCAAGATATTTTAGGAGCACATACATGAGAACAAAGGCTTCAAATTGAGACCAAGTACGTCTTTCTATCTCCTCGCCTTCTTAGCAAATAGGCGTCAGAAGTTGAAGAACGGTGTCTATGAAGTTAAAGAACGGTGTCTATGAAACAAGTAACTTTGCAATCCTTGCGGAGCATACCACAGGCTTTACATACGCAAGATATTTTAGGAGCACATACAAGAGAACAAAGGCTTCAAATTGAGACCAAGTACGTCTTTCTATCTCCTCGCCTTCATTGCAAATAGGCGTCAGAAGTTGAAGAACGGTGTCTAAGAAACAAGTAACGTTTCAATCCTTGCGGAGCATACCACAGGCTTTACATACGCAAGATATTTTAGGAGCACATACATGAGAACAAAGGCTTCAAATTGAGACCAAGTACGTCTTTCTATCTCCTCGCCTTCTTAGCAAATAGGCGTCAGAAGTTGAAGAACGGTGTCTATGAAACAAGTAACTTTGCAATCCTTGCGGAGCATACCACAGGCTTTACATACGCAAGATATTTTTGGAGCACATACAAGAGAACAAAGTCTTCAAATTGAGACCAAGTACGTCTTTCTATCACCTCGCCTTCATTGCAAATAGGCGTCAGAAGTTGAAGAACGGTGTCTATTAAGTTAAAGAACGGTGTCTATGAAACTTGTTATTTCAATCCTTGCTGAGCATACCACAGGCTTTACATACGCAAGATATTTTAGGAGCACATACATGAGAACAAAGGCTTCAAATTGAGACCAAGTACGTCTTTCTATATCCTCGCCTTCTTAGCAAATAGGCGTCAGAAGTTGAAGAACGGTGTCTATGAAGTTAAAGAACGGTGACTATAAAACAAGTAACTTTGCAATCCTTGCGGAGCATACCACAGGCTTTACATACGCAAGATATTTTAGGAGCACATACAAGAGAACAACGGCTTCAAATTGAGACCAAGTACGTCTTTCTATCTCCTTTCCTTCATTGCAAATAGGCGTCAGAAGTTGAAGAACGGTGTCTATGAAACAAGTAACTTTGCAATACTAGCGGAGCATACCACAGGCTTTACATAGGCAAGATATTTTAGGAGCACATACATGAGAACAAAGGCCTCAAATTGAGACCAAGTACGTCTTTCTATCTCCTCGCCTTCTTAGCAAATAGGCGTCAGAAGTTGAAGAACGGTGTCTATGAAGTTAAAGAACGGTGTCTATGAAACAAGTAACTTTGCAATCCTTGCGGAGCATACCACAGGCTTTACATACGCAAGATATTTTAGGAGCACAAACATGAGAACAACGGCTTCAAATTGAGACCAAGTACGTCTTTCTATATCCTCGCCTTCTTAGCAAATAGGCGTCAGAAGTTGAAGAACGGTGTCTATGAAGTTAAAGAACGGTGTCTATGAAACAAGTAACTTTGCAATCCTTGCGCAGCATACCACAGGCTTTACATACGCAAGATATTTAAGGAGCACATACATGAGAACAAAGGCTTCAAATTGAGACCAAGTACGTCTTTCTATATCCTCGCCTTCTTAGCAAATAGGCGTCAGAAGTTGAAGAACGGTGTCCATAAAACAAATAACTTTGCAATCCTTGCGGAACATACCACAGGCTTTACATACGCAAGATATTTTAGGAGCACATACATGAGAACAAAGGTTTCATATTGAGACCAAGTACGTATTTCTATCTCCTCGCCTTCATTGCAAATAGGCGTCAGAAGTTGAAGAACGGTGTCTATGAAACAAGTAACTTTGCAATACTAGCGGAGCATACCACAGGCTTTACATACGCAAGATATTTTAGGAGCACATACATGAGAACAAAGGTTTCATATTGAGACCAAGTACGTCTTTCTATCTCCTCGCCTTCTTAGCAAATAGGGGTCAGAAGTTGAAGATCGGTGTCTATGAAACAAGTAACTTTGCAATACTAGCGGAGCATACCACAGGCTTTACATACGCAAGATATTTTAGGAGCACATACATCAGAACAAAGGTTTCAAATTGAGACCAAGTACGACTTTCTATCTTCTCGCCTTCTTAGCAAATAGGCGTCAGAAGTTGAAGAACGGTGTCTATGAAGTTAAAGAACGGTGTCTATGAAACAAGTAACTTTGCAATCCTTGCGGAGCATACCACAGGCTTTACATACGCAAGATATTTTAGGAGCACATACATGAGAACAAAGGCTTCAAATTGAGACCAAGTACGTCTTTCTATCTCCTCGCCTTCTTAGCAAATAAGCGTCAGAAGTTGAAGAACGGTGTCTATGAAGTTAAAGAACGGTGTCTATGAAACAAGTAACTTTGCAATCCTTGCAGAGCATACCACAGGCTTTACATACGCAAGATATTTTAGGAGTACATACATGAGAACAAAGGCTTCAAATTGAGACCAAGTACGTCTTTCTATCTCCTCGCCTTCATTGCAAATAGGCGTCAGAAGTTGAAGAACGGTGTCTATATAACAAGTAACTTTGCAATCCTTGCGGAGCATACCACAGGCTTTACATACGCAAGGCATTTTAGGAGCACATACAAGAAAACAAAGGCTTCAAATTGAGACCAAGTACGTCTTTCTATCTCCTCGCCTTCATTGCAAATAGGCATCAGAATTTGAAGAACGGTGTCTATAAAACAAGTAACTTTGCAATCCTTGCGGAGCATACCACAGGCTTTACATACGCAAGATATTTTAGGAGCACATACAAGAAAACAAAGGCTTCAAATTGAGACCAAGTACGTCTTTCTATCTCCTCGCCTTCATTGCAAATAGGCGTCAGAAGTTGAAGAACGGTGTCTATATAACAAGTAACTTTGCAATCCTTGCGGAGCATACCACAGGCTTTACATACGCAAGATATTTTAGGAGCACATACATGAGAACAAAGGCTTCAAATTGAGACCAAGTACGTCCTTCTATCTCCTTGCCTTCTTAGCAAATAGTCGTCAGAAGTTGAAGAACGGTGTCTATATAACAAGTAACTTTGCAATCCTTGCGGAGCATACCACAGGCTTTACATAATAATAATAATATATTCGATTTATATAGCGCCCTTTACATAAAATGATCAAAGGCGCTGGTAGGACATGGGTAGTACATATCAACTTGGCTGGTTGTACAGACGAAACAAGTGAGTCTTTAATTCAGCACAGAAAGTATTTAAATCAGGAGAGAGCTTAAGGGAAAGAGGTAATGGATTCCAAACTGAGGGAGCGGCAGACATAAAGCTTCTACGACCATATCGGTTACACTTCATCTTTGGGACACATAAGTCATTAGAGTGTGAGCTACGCAGAGCTCGGGCAGGGACGTACCTCGTGACCAGATCACGAAGGTAACTTGGGGCACAGCCATTGATACAACGGTAGACAAGGACAGCGATCTTGTATTGGATACGAGCGCGGACAGGAAGCCAGTGCAGTGATTTCAATAAAGCTTTGGACGATGCGAATCGGTTGGCACCAGTGACAAGTCTTGCGGCAACGTTCTGAAACCTTTGTAGCCTATCCAAGAGATGCTCGGGGAGACCATAGTACAAGGAATTTGCATAATCGAGATGTGGAGAGACGAGCGCGCACACAAGACTATTGCAAGTAGAAAGATCCAGAAACTTTCTTATCCGACTAATGCGACGAATTTGATAGAAAGCTTTCTTGCAAACACTGCTAATCTGGGCTTCAAGAGAAAGGTGCGAGTCGATTAACACCCCCAGGTTCTTTACACATGAAGAAGGAATGATGACATCAGCTCGAATTGCCAGCGGAAGGGTAGTCGGTGGGGACATACGCAAGGCATTTTTGGAGCACATACAAGAAAACAAAGGCTTCAAATTGAGACCAAGTACGTCTTTCTATCTCCTCGCCTTCATTGCAAGTAGGCATCAGAATTTGAAGAACGGTGTCTATAAAACAAGTAACTTTGCAATCCTTGCGGAGCATACCACAGGCTTTACATACGCAAGATATTTTAGGAGCACATACATGAGAACAAAGGCTTCAAATTGAGACCAAGTACGTCTTTCTATCTCCTCGCCTTCATTGCAAATAGGCGTCCGAAGTTGAAGAACGGTGTCTATGAAACAAGTAACTTTGCAATCCTTGCGCAGCATACCACAGGCTTTACATACGCAAGATATTTTAGGAGCACATACAAGAGAACAAAGGCTTCAAATTGAGACCAAGTACGTCTTTCTATCTCCTCGCCTTCATTGCAAATAGGCATCAGAATTTGAAGAACGGTGTCTATAAAACAAGTAACTTTGCAATCCTTGCAGAGCATACCACAGGCTTTACATAATAATAATAATATATTCGATTTATATAGCGCCCTTTACATAAAATGATCAAAGGCGCTGGTAGGACATGGGTAGTACATATCAACTTGGCTGGTTGTACAGACGAAACAAGTGAGTCTTTAATTCAGCACAGAAAGTATTTAAATCAGGAGAGAGCTTAAGGGAAAGAGGTAATGGATTCCAAACTGAGGGAGCGGCAGACATAAAGCTTCTACGACCATATCGGTTACACTTCATCTTTGGGACACATAAGTCATTAGAGTGTGAGCTACGCAGAGCTCGGGCAGGGACGTACCTCGTGACCAGATCACGAAGGTAACTTGGGGCACAGCCATTGATACAACGGTAGACAAGGACAGCGATCTTGTATTGGATACGAGCGCGGACAGGAAGCCAGTGCAGTGATTTCAATAAAGCTTTGGACGATGCGAATCGGTTGGCACCAGTGACAAGTCTTGCGGCAACGTTCTGAAACCTTTGTAGCCTATCCAAGAGATGCTCGGGGAGACCATAGTACAAGGAATTTGCATAATCGAGATGTGGAGAGACGAGCGCGCACACAAGACTATTGCAAGTAGAAAGATCCAGAAACTTTCTTATCCGACTAATGCGACGAATTTGATAGAAAGCTTTCTTGCAAACACTGCTAATCTGGGCTTCAAGAGAAAGGTGCGAGTCGATTAACACCCCCAGGTTCTTTACACATGAAGAAGGAATGATGACATCAGCTCGAATTGCCAGCGGAAGGGTAGTCGGTGGGGACATACGCAAGGCATTTTTGGAGCACATACAAGAAAACAAAGGCTTCAAATTGAGACCAAGTACGTCTTTCTATCTCCTCGCCTTCTTAGCAAATAGGCGTCAGAAGTTGAAGAACGGTGTCTATAAAACAAGTAACTTTGCAATCCTTGCGGAACATACCACAGGCTTTACATACGCAAAATATTTTAGGAGCACATACATGAGAACAAAGGTTTCAAATTGAGACCAAGTACGTCTTTCTATCTCCTCGCCTTCTTAGCAAATAGGCGTCAGAAGTTGAAGAACGGTGTCTATGAAGTTAAAGAACGGTGTCTATGAAACAAGTAACTTTGCAATCCTTGCGGAGCATACCACAGGCTTTACATACGCAAGATATTATAGGAGCACATACATGAGAACAAAGGCTTCAAATTGAGACCAAGTACGTCTTTCTATCTCCTTGCCTTCTTAGCAAATAGGTGTCAGAAGTTGAAGAACGGTGTCTATATAACAAGTAACTTTGCAATCCTTGCGGAGCATACCACAGGCTTTACATACGCAAGGCATTTTAGGAGCACATACAAGAAAACAAAGGCTTCAAATTGAGACCAAGTACGTCTTTCTATCTCCTCGCCTTCATTGCAAATAGGCATCAGAATTTGAAGAACGGTGTCTATAAAACAAGTAACTTTGCAATCCTTGCGGAGCATACCACAGGCTTTACATACGCAAGATATTATAGGAGCACATACATGAAAACAAAGGCTTCAAATTGAGACCAAGTACGTCTTTCTATCTCCTCGCCTTCATTGCAAATAGGCGTCAGAAGTTGAAGAACGGTGTCTATGAAACAAGTAACTTTGCAATCCTTGCGCAGCATACCACAGGCTTTACATACGCAAGATATTTTAGGAGCACATACAAGAGAACAAAGGCTTCAAATTGAGACCAAGTACGTCTTTCTATCTCCTCGCCTTCATTGCAAATAGGCATCAGAATTTGAAGAACGGTGTCTATAAAACAAGTAACTTTGCAATCCTTGCAGAGCATACCACAGGCTTTACATAATAATAATAATATATTCGATTTATATAGCGCCCTTTACATAAAATGATCAAAGGCGCTGGTAGGACATGGGTAGTACATATCAACTTGGCTGGTTGTACAGACGAAACAAGTGAGTCTTTAATTCAGCACAGAAAGTATTTAAATCAGGAGAGAGCTTAAGGGAAAGAGGTAATGGATTCCAAACTGAGGGAGCGGCAGACATAAAGCTTCTACGACCATATCGGTTACACTTCATCTTTGGGACACATAAGTCATTAGAGTGTGAGCTACGCAGAGCTCGGGCAGGGACGTACCTCGTGACCAGATCACGAAGGTAACTTGGGGCACAGCCATTGATACAACGGTAGACAAGGACAGCGATCTTGTATTGGATACGAGCGCGGACAGGAAGCCAGTGCAGTGATTTCAATAAAGCTTTGGACGATGCGAATCGGTTGGCACCAGTGACAAGTCTTGCGGCAACGTTCTGAAACCTTTGTAGCCTATCCAAGAGATGCTCGGGGAGACCATAGTACAAGGAATTTGCATAATCGAGATGTGGAGAGACGAGCGCGCACACAAGACTATTGCAAGTAGAAAGATCCAGAAACTTTCTTATCCGACTAATGCGACGAATTTGATAGAAAGCTTTCTTGCAAACACTGCTAATCTGGGCTTCAAGAGAAAGGTGCGAGTCGATTAACACCCCCAGGTTCTTTACACATGAAGAAGGAATGATGACATCAGCTCGAATTGCCAGCGGAAGGGTAGTCGGTGGGGACATACGCAAGGCATTTTTGGAGCACATACAAGAAAACAAAGGCTTCAAATTGAGACCAAGTACGTCTTTCTATCTCCTCGCCTTCATTGCAAGTAGGCATCAGAATTTGAAGAACGGTGTCTATGAAACAAGTAACTTTGCAATACTAGCGGAGCATACCACAGGCTTTACATAGGCAAGATATTTTAGGAGCACATACATGAGAACAAAGGCTTCAAATTGAGACCAAGTACGTCTTTTTATCTCCTCGCCTTCTTAGCAAATAGGCGTCAGAAGTTGAAGAACGGTGTCTATGAAACAAGTAACTTTGCAATACTAGCGGAGCATACCACAGGCTTTACATACGCAAGATATTTTAGGAGCACATACATGAGAACAAAGGTTTCATATTGAGACCAAGTACGTCTTTCTATCTCCTCGCCTTCTTAGCAAATAGGCGTCAGAAGTTGAAGATCGGTGTCTATGAAGTTAAAGAACGGTGTCTATGAAACAAGTAACGGTGTCTATGAAACAAGTTTGCAATTCCTTGCGCAGCATACCACAGGCTTTACATACGCAAGATTAGATTAAGGAGCACATACATGAGAACAAAGGCTTCAAATTGAGACCAAGTACGTGTTTCTATCTCCTCGCCTTCTTAGCAAATAGGGGTCAGAAGTTGAAGAACGGTGTCTATGAAGTTGACGAACGGTGTCTATGAAACAAGTAACTTTGCAATCCTAGCGGAGTATACCACGGGCTTTACATACGCAAGATATTTGAGGAGCACATACATATGAGAACAAAGGCTTCAAATTGAGACCAAGTACGTCTTTCTAAGGGCACCAAGGGTCTTGTCGTTTTCGGGCATACGTTTCCAATTTTGGAATAGGGTTCCGTCAAACTTTTGTTGTGTGCTTGGTAGCATCTACAGATAAGTTTGCGTCTATGATTTGGTTTTTGTCCAGTCACGAGGTGCTGGGCCCATAACCTGTAAAAGACAGGACATACATTTATTTAATTAGTGTCGTAACACTTTGTATTTTACTCAAGTCTCGTATGTGTATCGAGTACTTGGTCAGCGTTACCTCACAATACTTATGAGTACACACGAGGTTACACAGCTAGAGTTCTCGATCGTTCTCGATCGCGAGGTGAATATGAGCAAGAGGATGAGCTCTATCAAACGAAATTGTTTTCAAGGTTCCAACAATACATCTTCTATTTATTTTTTATTTTAGAAAATAGGGTCGGTTTTCACCGTTCGCCACAGGAATGACTGGCGCTACTAAGGGGAAATTTTTCAGCGTTCCGAAAAGTGAACGAGCGTTTTTTAAAGAGACCTGTAGTCACTGACTAAAATCCTTTTATATTTAAAAAGAGCTTGTGGGGCTTACTTAGTTCAATTTTTTTCACAAACCTATCTCATAATGAAAGGCCAGGAAAAATCATTAGAATTTTTGGAAAACGCCATAAACACCCATGTTTAACGCGCAAAAAACGGCGATTGTTCCACTACTTTGGGTGGGTACTGTATGTTCAATAGATGGCTCTGGATGTTCTCCAACAGTGTAACCCTGAAGAAAGACCAACAAATGATTTTTTATGGAGCACGTACAAGGGATCAAGAGCTTCAAATTGAAACCAAGTACGCCCTTTTGTAATCTCGGGTTCTCTGCAAAACTTAGTTGGAAGTGGAAGGACGGTTTCGGTGAAAATTGAACATATTGCAATCCTTGCTGAGCGTTCTACGGGCTTTACATAACGATATTTTGGGAGTACATCAAAAAGACCTATAGCTTCAAATTGGGACCAAGAACGACATGTTGTATTCTAGCGTTCAGAATGAAGCTCATTTGGAAGTTGAAAGACGAGAAATAGTTGAAGGAACATACTCGATGCTCCAATTACCCCAGTGTATCCCAGAAGAAAGACCAACATATGATTTTTATGCAGCACGTAGAGGGGATCAAGAGCTTCAAATTGGCACCAAGTACGATCTTTTGTAATCTCGCGTTCAGAATGAAGCTCATTCGGAAGTTGATAGAGGGAGATATTGTGGCCAGCGCCGAGTACGGCGCGAGTTTCCCGAAGGGCCTTTCTTTTTTCGATAGCGGAATATGCAACAAATTTTAAAATGCGTAATAGGCCGGGTGACTAGTTCAATTAAATGTTGGTTGAATTTTTTAATTTACGGAGCTCGTGGGTCGTCCGGTGGGCGGCTCCGCCACCCACCGGCCACCCCCTCCGCTCCCCCTGTTCTATGGACCTATGGGTCTACCATTTATTAATAAGACATGAAGAAAAAAGGTAAATATATCAGACGTATATCAGACGTATCATCGACGTCGGAGTCTCAGAGACCAGGCAGCATAATTTGTATGAATCGATACTGACATTTTTCGTTTTTTTTCAGCAATAAAACCTACGAATTATAGTTTGGTGCAAATTTACGATAAATTTCGTGTTTTATCAAATAACTTGCAATTAAATACGAGAGAAACTTAATTAGTTATCAATGTTAGAATATTTGCCGTTCGCCATCTATCGGTAGAAAAACGAAAAAATGCGTCGTTTCAAAAGTGCATGCATAGATTGTGGCCAGCGCCGATTACGGCGCGAGTTTCCCGAAGGGCCTTCCGCTTGTCGATAGCGGAATAATGCAACATATAAAGTATGCGTAATAGGCCGGGTGACTAATTAAATTGTCAATTAAATATTGGTTGGATTTTCAAATGCACGGAGCTCGTGGGTCGTCCGGTGGGCGGCTCCGCCGCCCACCGGCCACCCCCCTCGCTCCCTCTGTCTTATCGGGGCTATAATTTTTATTCGTAAGAAATGAACAAAAAAATTAAATATAGAGACGTATCATCAACGTCGGTTCTCTGAGTCTGAGACCCTGAGACCAGGCAGCAGAATTGTATGAATCGATATTGACGTATTTTCGTTTTTTTCAGAAATGAAACCTATGAATTATAATTTGGTGCAAAATTTACGATAAATTTCGTGATTTTTCAAATAACTTAATATATTAACAATTAAATACGATAGAAACTCAATTAGTTCTCGTGGCTAGAATATTGGCCATTCGCCATCTATTGAGCTACGCTATGGACACCTAGCGGTAGGAAAACGAAAAAATGCGTCGTTTACAAAAGTGCATAGAATCCCTTCGGGAAACTGCTTCCGTACCTCTGACTTCTCCCTATCTCGTAAACACATGGCGGGCATTAGCCGCTAGATGGCGTTCGCTAAAGTGTCAGGCGTACCTCCCATGTTTCCCGAAGGGATTCTATACGTTTTTTGTTGGTATTGTGTAGTGCATTAGTTAACAGGTTTTCACCTAGATGGCTACGAGGGGCTGCTGTTTCTTAAAACGAAAAAACGGCCCACTTCCCTACATTTAACTAAAATTTGACGAATGAAATTCAACTACAAATCGTGTGCACAGTTTTTTAATGTATAAAACTTGATTTTTTTACTTTTAACGGAATTAATTAAAGCTCAGTTGCCACCTGCAGCGAAACTGCTAGGATGGCATCAAAACGTTGGTTTCGATGATAATTGGCTGCGGCGTTATGACGACGGAGTACAGATTAATAAAACGGAGATTCTAACACATCACAGGAGAGAAAACTTGGCGGGGGAGCGAGCGGGGCGGGGGGTGGGGGGGCGAAGCCCCCACCCCACGACCCGCGAGATCCCCGTGTCGATGGATACTATTATTTCATTTTAGTCTATCTACTGATTTCTCCATAATAGAAATATTCCGCTTCTCTATCAGCTTAGTATGCTGATATATTATTATCACAAATAACCTACCACATTTTTCAAACAGGCCGCTAAACCTAGCTAATTGGTGTTGTGCTGTGAGTGCGTGCGTGAGTGAGTGCGTCAGTGCGTAAACCTCCTCAAAAGTCCTCAAAACTCGCGCGTAGACCACTAAGTACGTTGACAATAAAATCTAAATCAGTGATGCGCTTGATAAGCTGGTATGCAGTGATTGCATACCATAATTCAGCAATCAAAGTCAGCTAGTGGTAGTTGTCATTTCAACACATTCAAAAGAAAAAAAGAAACACTAGTGTATCCCTTCGGGATCCTCCCAGCGAGCGACGGAAGGCGACGCTGGTAACAGTTACCCGAAGGGTTTCTGTAAGGTTTGGAATGTGTACAGGGGGGTCTTTTTTGCCTGAAGGCATGTTTCTATGGGTTAGATAGGGAAAACGTATGTTTGATTTTTGGTTCCTAGAGGGAGTGCAAGGTACCGGGATTACTAGGGAGATGGCGGTAGCATTTGTAAGGTGGGGTATCGGTTCCAAATTCCAAATTCTACAAGGTTCCTTTCTGTTAACCCCGGTTGATTTGCCAAAAAGGGGGGAAAGGAAGAGTCGACTCAAGCATCTACAACGATCGATTCTACATCGATAACTCTGTCACGCGTTTTAAATATCGTCAAGAAAAATTACGACAAATGAACTTTGCTGTACACGGACATATGATGAAAATTTTGTCGGCCAAATCGAGGCAAATTCCAACCGACCTGTATTGCATTGCAGTTTGTGACGAGCACGTTGACAACGTTGTTCTGTCTTAAATTTAAAACATAAAGGGGTGTCAGTGTCACCAATTTAGCCAATTTAGAGCTGACTTGAAACACGTTAAAAGTTAGGTTCAGTGGTTCATAAAGCTTAAAGTGAATTATTCCTTCCCAGATCTAGAACATCAGAAGATGTTGGATGGCTGACATTATGAGGAGGAACCTGTTTGTCATGGCCGCATGGGGCCCATGAAGACGGAAAAAACGGACATTGATATAATAGACCCATGGAATTGGAAACGTCTTGATGCATTGAACGGGAAGCACGACTGCGCGAGCACGGGCGATCGCAATAATTTCAAATTAGGTGTGGGAGGGAAAACGCTGCTCCGTTCCCTCACACCATTTTACAATCGGCATTTTATTCTATAAATCACTAAATCACGCTTTTAAGTTAAAAAAGATCAAGTATGAACACCGCTATCAAGATTAACACAGAAAACCTGCACACGGGGGAGCGAGTGGGGAGGCCGTTGGGGGGCGAAGCTCCCCCAACGGACGACCCACGAAATCCCGCGTGTGAACGCAGTTCAATATATATATGAATTTCATTTCTCTAATTATTTCGGCCTGTTTTTTATTACGTTATTACCTAGTTATTACACCATCCCACTCACTCCGCGAGAAACGCAGTTCATAATATCTAAATTTATATTTGCCTTTTCCCAATTTTTTTTTTTTCTAAATTTCTAAGTATTTTACCAAACAATAATTCTTAAACATGTGTAAAGAATATAATGATACGTTCTCCCCTCTTCACCCTTCGGGTACCTTGTGGCGTGCAAACGCTACCTACAATGTCGTATCTCTTTTTCTCTGGATTGGACCATTGGACGTATTCGAGACCCTACTACCAGCGAGTGACGAAAGGCGGCGCTGGTATCAGATTGGTTTGGTATTATGTTGTTTCGTCTGTCGGAATCGTTTTCTCTGCGTTTGCCACTTTGCCCCCCTTAAGCTAAATGTTTCGTTGATTAAATTCAATCAATCTTCGTATAGCTATTAGCTATTTACATTTTTGTTTTGCTTTAGTTCATGTAGAAAAGTGAGCTAAAGTATCTATCAGGTGTTTCCAAGAGGAGAAAGTTGCAATAACAGAATTTATCTGTTTGTGTGCTTTGACAAAACTAGAATGGAGTCTGTTTATATGATCATACTTAATATTCCTCCAAGTTTTCATTCCTGTGATTTGAGAAACTATTTCTCAGACTTTGTGGAACGCCAAACACACTTTACTTGTTTTCATTTTCGCCATCGCCCTCAGCTTGAGCTTGTGCAATCACTTCATCTAGTTCAAACATCTAATTTAAAAGAAAAAATTCCTAATTTTTCAAACAGCCATCCTGGAAAAAGCTGCAATTTTGTGACAAAGGATTCTCGTTGCTGCATAGTGAAGTGTTTTAGTGAATCAGCAAGAACTGAGGCCATCAAAAAGTACAATTTCCAAAATTGGGTAGATAAAGATGACAGAACCTTGTCAACCAACTGTATTGCAGTTCCAGTGACTGTAAATGAGGGTCCAGTAGAGTTGCCAATAAGTTCTCTCTGTGTCAATGGTCAGAATGTTGAAATCAACTTGTCAAAAGAGAAGATTGAAGAAATGTTTGAATTAAAACCTCCTCTGTTAATGCCTGGAGGAAATATTGGTACTTCTACTAAACATTTTTTGGTGCTGATAAATTCTTGTCGTTTACCCAGTAACCTTATTGGTAAGCTTGGATTGAACTTTCCAAAAACCAAGAACCGCAAATACGGCAGTGTTCCGTTCAACTATGGAAGTCATTTTAAAGAAGAAACGGGAACATCCGAAATTGAATTCACAAACAGTTCAAAACAAAAAGCTCCCCGTTGCCGACCAGTCCCATCTACATTGAAAGGTGATACAAAGAAAGAAGAAATTCAATTAAATGACGATGAAGAAGAAGAATGGGATAGACACGAAGCTTTGCATGACGATGTGACTGAACAAGAGAGAAACAAAGAAAGACTTTATGAAGAAGAGATGGAAGTTGTGTGGGAAAAAGGAGGGCCTGGCATCGTTTGGTACACAGACGCACAACGATGGCAAGAAGCTGAAGGAGACTTTGACGAACAGACAGCCGATGACTGGGATGTTGACTATTCTGTTTACTTTGAAGAAAATGGTGGTGACAAGGTAAAAATTATTTTGTAATATTAAAAAATTTGCTAGTCCGTGTTTGTATGTAATTTTTTTTCTGTTGTGGATTTTCAGGATGCAAGAGACTGCGTGGAGATGCGTCAAAGTGAAATGTGGAGAAACGGAAGTATCGACAGCGTTTTCACTAAACCCCAGGAACCTTTTCCTACTGGACACAAACCACGCAAGAGGCCAATAGGAAAGAGAAATATCGTTGGTTCTTTTGAACAACATACGCGAGGCATCGGCCGCCGATTAATGGAAAAGCACGGATGGCGAGATGGTTCGGGTCTCGGAAGGTCTCAGAAAGGAATAGCTCAGCCTATTGAAAGCGATGGTCAGAAGCCAAGAGAAAGGAAAGGGTTGGGTTATTTCGGTGAACAACTTCCGCGATTTGGAACAAGCCGATCAACTAGGAAACCCAAAGAAACCATGATCGCAACCATTTACGATAAACCCACAGAGACTGATCCACCGGAACCGCTTCTTCGACGGAATCAACCGACCAATATGAAATATCGATACATGTAAAAAAAAAACGATTTATTTTGTGATTCAATACTAACATGAAGCAAACGAAAACCAATTATACTTTTACTTTATTGCGAACAGCACAATCAATATGGAGCGACAAGCTTCATTAAACTGTACGGATGGTTTCCACTAGTAAAACTTAATTCTGCGCGTCCTCTCTCTGTATGTGCTTTAGGTTGCAGAAGCCAATTTCGTTCAATGTAATAGTCGATTTGCGAGTGAAATTCTTTTTCGCTGTAATTGCCCACTTCTATGGGGATAAAAGGATCCAGATGCTCGAAACCCTAAACCCAAAGATTGAACGTTAAGTTACCTTGTTGACACTCATGGAAAAATCACAGCACCTTTTTTCCAAGTTGGTATCGTGGCATAGGGGATTCCCTCAAATTTGGCGGATGAGCCGCCGGATCAACTGATACAACGATAGCTCCATTGTTCTACGAGTGTCCATACAATATCATTTGTAAAATTTTTGACCAAGCATTTAACTATTTTAATCTTTAATACCCAGTCATTTTTTGTCAGAGACAAAAATGCGTCGGTCAGCACGAATTCCGAAGGCAAAACAGAGGATTTATCTTCTCGAAAAATTCTTGATCTCGGCGAAAAAAAGGAGTTGAAACCATCAATTATGACTAGTACGCGACACCTACATAGAATAATATTAGATAGATTAAAGCTAACATAAAGCATCAATGTAATAATACATACTGTTTTCCTATTGCGGCTTTTTTTAGTTCGTTCAACAAAGCAACTACGCAACCCGTCGCATATTTTGCTCTGTTTAATCCCATTTCTATCAACTCACTCAATGAAACTCCTTCATTTGTCATTTCACGCTTGCTCCAGTTGTAGGTGGCAGTTGTTTTAAGCTGTAAATTAACGAATCATGAAAACAAATACAAACTATCCGTATATATTTACAAACCTCTAATTTTTGCAGAAGAGGCCCATTCTGTGTGCTAAAATGCCGAAGCCACTCAACGGATTCTATTGGATGATCATACTTATTTTGGTCAACCAAAGAAGGAGTGGCATCTCTGAGAAAGCGAAACCAATTGGGAACTAGAATTTAAACAAGTATTAGGGAACTTGTGCTTGACGTTCAATTTTGAAAATTTCTCACCCCATGGAACATGAACTAGAAGAAATCCATTACTACTTCCATAGTGAACAATATGAGCTAAGGAAAGAGATTTGCCTGATCCAGTGTTTCCATCTACGGCAATTAACTCTTGTTATTTAAAAATCACCATCTTAAAGGCAAGTAATACAACTCACACAACACAAATCTGGGGACTGGAGCATCAAAATTTGTCTGGTTAAGGTATTGGATAAGCTCAATTGTGGGTTTTCTGACCATGATACATAATTCATTTAGAGTTTCACCCAAAGTTTTGTATTCATTAGGTAATCCACCATAGGTGAAGAGCTGTTTCTTGACTGATTCTGAAAGCCGATAGAAACGACCAGCATGTTCTACTCCATGATTGGCCTAATAAAGGTCATAGAACAATTACTAGTAAATAGTATTAACTAAAATAAATTTTTATTATTTTGTTTGTCAAACTTACCGGATTGGCTTCATTGGTTCGAAATATAGCATCGTTTGTTGATTCCGTGACAGGCACTGCATCAGCAGCAACAGATGAGAATTTCCGCGCCCAGCTACGAAACACAGCATACGTCTTACCATAACGTATCATCTTCGTTTTGAAAATTGTGTGGAGTTGGAAGCGGTGTAGAATGTTTTTTATCCAAAGCAATTAAAAATACTCGAAACTTTCGTCAATCTCCTTGTTAATCGTTTCGAGCTTTCGGCATTCGGCTTTTCAGGTGCAGACGACACAGAGAGTCACGGAATTGTTGCAGAGTTGCCCCATTTGTCTGTTTTTTTTAACGACGATACAGTCTAAAAACATATTAGCTTATCCCGGCTAGCTACCACCAAAAATATTTGTAGAATATCATGTCTTCAGTCTTCTTTACTCTAGCTAATACGATACGTCTTACGAAATTTGAATGAAAGGAACAAAAACAGAACATGTCCTAGAATCGCGCACATCATTGTAGTGCGCATTAAAAGAAGTAGTAATGAATTTGATACTCACACATCATCGTGATTTAAAATAAGGAATGTTGTCTATTTCAATCGTATATTCTTATACATTAACACAAAAAGGAACACTCTACATCATAGTTTTTTTGTATGGTTATTGCTGAAACCCGAACATTTTTCCGTACACAACTTTCTCTTGAGAAGCTTGTTTTGACAGTTGTGCTAGACAACTTTTTTTTAGACTGACAACCTTTGAATCTGAAAAGAATTGTGATAAACTTTACATATGTACCCAACAAATTGAACTAATAATATGATTTATAAACATTTATACCTTCCTGAAGCTGGTTTTCTAGTGAATGATTGCAGGATTTTAAGGCTCCTTCAAAGTCTCCAAGTTTGAAAAGTGCTTGTGCCATTCTAAAATGAGCTTTTGGGTTTGTTGGAGTAGATTTAATTACTTCTTGACAGTAAAACACAACCTTTTCAAAATCAGGTTGTGCAGTTTGCAGTAAGCATGCTAATTATGAATGTTAAAAATATTCATCTGGATTATGTACTTAAACAGATCAAGTTATTCAATAATAAAAATATCACCAGACAAATTATTGTAGCAATCCAACTTCAACTGTCTATTCTTTTCCAACAGTGAAGGGTCAATTTTTACTTTCATTTGGTTTTTGCTGCCCCCTTCTGCTGTGAAAGCTGCACTAAGGTTGCTTAACATATCAGAACCATCGCTCTCCACACCTTTTATGTACAGTAAGGCTCTTATAATTCAAAGATAAATCATAACTTTGAACACCGGGCTCTGGTTTACTTCATAACTAATAGTGTGATTGATAACCTGTGATAATGGCGGATTGCTTCCTTGAGATTTTTGTTGTTGTAGAAATTGTTACCTTCCAACTTAAGTGAGTTGGCTAAGCATATTTTTTCCTCTGGCTTCTTAATTGTGTCAGGGGAGGAAGAAGCGATACTTTGTGGCAAGGCACAGCTTAATCCCAGGTCTTGATTCATACTTAACAATAAGAAGTGCGCTTCAATTACGGTTAATCGAGAAAGGTAGGGAATGGTTAGTTGGAAGCTCTTTCCTGCAAATGAATAAACATAAAAAACACTCCAACAACTTGAAGATTGAAGAAATGTGACAGATCGAATCGAAACAATTAAAACAAAAGATGCGCGCATCTCGCACATCCAACATTTTGAATGACGTACGAGACATCTAGTGAATAATATTTGTCCGAATTACCATCTTCGGACTGATTCGCGTTGCGAAACCTGTGGTTTTTTAGAAGTAAGAAAGATTTATCGTTGATTTAAAAACAGTGAATGCTCTAAATGCTCTAAGCCTTGTAAAGAGTTGTTCATAATACATTTAAAATGTAATCATGACAACAGTTGCTTCTTTCATTTTCCCCATTCGCGCAACACCATATCCAGCCACTCTGCCACCACTACCAAGCGGTCCTCCCATAGGGAAATACTGAAGCTCATGAACTCCCTCGAAGGTTCACCTTTACGAAAGACCTTCAGCAGCAAAAACATTCGTTTCTTTCCTTTCCTTAGAATACCATTGAGGGTAGGTGTCAAGGGACTTTTTGCTTCGGCACAGCTGCTGCTCTCAATCTGGCGATGAATATTAGACGCATACACATATTTGATTGTTTGTTACCAATTTTTCGACGTAAGATACCAAATACACAATAGTTATAGGTATTTGCGCCATAACTGTCGGAATAGGTACAGGTTTCAAAGCTATAAATCTATAAATTTCCCTTCCGGTCAAGGTCTTAGTTAATCCGTCTAGCGATAAGCGTGTTTATAATATGCGACCTTGCTTTATACAAGGTTAGAGATGGCCTAGAGCTAGAAAAGAGACCTGACTGACTGGGTTTCAAGAATTGGGCGCAATTTGAAAAAGGAACGTCGCACTAAAGTTGTCACTCAGTTTAGATGGTAGTGGTTGCGAGCGCACGTTGTTCATCGTAGACTAACGAATATTTCTGAGAAAATTGTGTCGTTTTGTTGATTTGGCATTTAAACAGTTTAAACGCTTGCAATGGAAGACGAACCAGCAGCTGTAAATGTATTGGCTATGGGGGACTCCATGTCAATTGATTACGGACTTTTGATCACTATCAACTCTACCAGCGGAAGCAGTAATTGCACTCGATTTAAAAATGGCTGCAGTCCTCGCGAAAAGCTCCACTTTCGCTTTTGGCCAGGTATTGTCTTCTACAAATCGATCTTTTGTTTTGAATTGTTGATAACAAAGCGTAAAAGTTACGTTTTTCAACGCTTCATCAGAGTAATGGTATTTGTCATTCAAAATGGAAGGACGTAGCTATTTAAGACACCATGGTAACACGCTCATACATTTATTTCAACAATAAGTTGTAGATAATTGTTAACAAACTTAGCATAGTTTAAGATGCAAGAGAATGTATAGCCTGTATCAATAAAATAGGGCAATTAGGGGCGATTGATTATTATTTTCATGATTTGAATGCAATATATATTTATAACTGTCTATTTTACAGGTGACATTGGTCCATCACAGACATCCCAAGGACTGATGGCTTTGACTGTAATGTTGATTCTGCTGTGCTTGGTGATCACTTATTGCTGTTGGGGTACCTGTTGTAAATTAATTCAAAAACGGAGATCAAGGAATAGACGAACCAGGAGTCAAGCGTCATTCGACTCGAGTGGATCATGTGCCTGGTCTCCGCACCACCACCATCACACTGGGTCGCACCACCACACGATCTCTCACGAAATGTGCTCACATCATTCCGATTCGGGGAACGTACGTGAACAACAGTATCGTAGTAATTCTGTAACAAAGCCGAGACTTGTGCGATCGGAACTTCCCCCTCCACCATACGAGACTCTGTTCAGCCAAGAAATTAGCTGTGCTCCACCTACGTACAGTTCGTTAGAATTAAATCAACCGATGTGCCCATTAGGCTTGCATTCCGAAAGCAATGAAGCCAATGGACAAGGCGGGGTTTCAACAAATTCATTCGTCGCCGTGGTGATAGAACAAGAAGGGGCCGTCCCTGATGCAGTGCTAGAAGAAAGGCAGCAGGAAAGACGATTCCCCAGAAGTCAGAGCGTACCTGCCTTGATTGATACCTCTTCCCATATCAAACACATTCAAATTCCCTTGAGTAATGGAAATGGGGAGACATGAATAGGATACGGGTATCTCGAATAGGATCGCCTACGTGCTGAAGATGGATAAAAATAGCAAGTCGCGTCAACAAACCTTTCCTCTTGAACATTCTTTCTTTTTTTGTTATCGTTCTTTTTTATTATGACTAACAATAATAAAACATTGGGCTATTTGGAGCATTTGTAACATTTTGTACAAATTATGTTGTATGTGCAAATGTTGAATTGTGTTGATCTACTACAGTATAATTTATAGCAAGCACGTGTTTCTTAATTATTGAGTAAATCGTAGTTGTCATTCATGAGTAATTCCGATATTTTAGAAAGCTAACTTGCTCTGTAATCCCTACAGCATTTTTAACGGGTTGTCACGAGGCAACAAGAAAGATACAGCGAGACTTCACCACGTTGGTTTCACCGTGGTCTTTAGGACCTGAACGGCGACTAACAACAGAAGACGAAAGGCGTAAAATAACGTTTGGATTCACCGCGTCACAATTTAAGCATTCATTAAATCTAGATATATACAATAGGGGTGAAAGTAAATTAATATGTTTGATTATTGACACAATTGCGCTTCAAATGAAGCGCAACTGAGTTTATTTTTCAAAAATCTATGAAAAAGAGTCCGAAACACGGCGTTTTATGCATCTGAATCACTGCTCTCTTGCTTATCCCAGTCCCGCATAGACACTTGCGGCATGAAATCATCCCGTAGAACACTCCACGTTGCCTCTTCTTTGGGTTCTTTCTTTACCTAGTAAAATTAGGATAAGTAAAATGTCTCTTCTGTGAATATTTTACACTTACATCTACTTTGCCGCGATTTCCGCCAAGAAGTTCAAGGAAATCTGATTTGTTAATAGATTTAAGAGCTTTTTCTCGCTTCCGTTCTAAAGGACCAGCTTCCCGTAGTTTGTCCTGAATAGTTTTTTGCTGAATTTTGACAGAGTTAAACAACTGCACAACACCTCTAAAAAATCAAAGAAAATAATATTAAGAAGAGAAGGTACATTTGTTTACAGCTGGACAATCTTACCGGGTGGCAATTTTTGCAAGAACTTTTTCTCTTTCTCGATCTTCAGTTATGGAGGGTATAACTCTTCCTACAAGATCCCACTCCTTTCTCCTTCGTCTCCTCACCATTTTTTCCAAGTGGGCCTTTCTTCTGGCAACATCTGGATCTTCAACAGTCACCCCTTCTTCTTTCTTAACTCCCTCAATCTCAAAGCCTAAATTGTTTTCCTTAGCATCTAACTTTTTAAGGACATCAACATCTTTTTTGGCTTTTGATAAGATCAATGTTTTCTTTGTTTTGGGTTTGGATGAGTTGAGCACTTTGGCAAGAGCATCAGCGAATCCGAAATTGCCGTAGACGACATTCTTATCCTCTTCATTCTTGTTAACATTGTTCGTTTCGGAATCAGAGCTACCTTCCCTTGTATAGGAATCGCCCTCGTCAGAGATGCTAGCTTCTTCTCCGCTGTCTAAATCGTCGTACTCGTCAGAATCTAATTCGACATCATCTGTTAGAAACAGTAAAAAAAAATTCACAACAGATGAGAACAAATTACACATTATTCGTTAAGTTGTTTACCATTTAACGCGTCCATTTCTTTAATTGCCTGTTTCCCCACGTGTATTGGCATTTTGACTTTTTAGTTAAGAATTGAAGCAGACAGCAAATAATAATACATAGTTGCCACATTTCTTTAATTTGACAACAATTTAGTTAATTTATCTAATCCTAGATGGCAGATGCAGCTAATGCGACATCGCAATAAATGTTTTGCCGTTTTGCGCCGTCTTTTTTAAAAAGGACTTGATTTACGTGGAAATATTAGGAACTGAGACGAAACTTTCATAACAGATTTATGAAGCAAAAAAATAGGCGGCTATAGTGTTCTTTTAGGCCGTCCACAGATTGACCAAATATCAAAAGAATACAAGGTTCCCATGAGAAATCGCGCTGCCCTCTCATACAAATTTCATCAGCTAGCCGATCAAGTTAGGCTCTGTCCTTCTCTTTTTTCGTCTCTCTCTCTATAGTACTGAACAAAAGAAAATAGAAAAAGCTCTTATTATTATGGGCAGCTTTGGTCTCACAATAGAAACAATTTTTGTACATTATATAAAATTACAAGTATGTTGGACGTCGACTAAATTTTGACATAACTGGTCTGCTCATTATACGAAATAGCTAGCCTATCGATAGTAGCTGAAAGCATTATTATTTGTCGAAAGTTCTGTGTTGGAATGTTGCTACTTGTTAGCTTGCGTGTTGTATATTTTTATGATGCAGTTGATTGAAATACCCGGTTGTATAGTAAAACCGAAATATGTTTTACTAAAAAATGGACTATGAGTAGAATACGTACCGTATCACGTTTGTTAGTGTCACAAATAAATTCGTGTTTCAGATGGACACTTTTCGAATGTATAACAACTAAGGTTATCTCCTTTTTTACGATTGAAATACTTGGAGATGGAGTCAAGTCAAGATGCGGAAGATCCTATGCAATCGCTACGTATGCTTCATTGGAAGTCAGTTTGAATATCTGTATACATTAAGGCTGGTATCGATGGACGTGGAGACCAAAGATTTTTATTTTTCGTTTGGAAATAGGGCGGGAGAATATATATAGGATCGAACAGAGAAGGAAGAAAGGGTCTCAGCAGGACATGGAGATTGAGAGGAGAATTATTGAATTCCCCTTCTGTTCTCCCCGTGCTCTCCCTGAGGGACGCAGGACGCTGTTCTGCGGACGAAACGTGTCGAATAGAATAGGGATGGATTTCACGTATGGTCGTACTCGCTGCTATACATGTAATACGGGCGATGGAGAGTTTTTTTCCTGACTCTCTGTCCCTCTCACATTTTTTGATTCTCATGCAAAATGGCAACCCTCCTCCGTATTTTATTGAGCTCTACCCAGATCTGATTTCCCCCCGTTACTTCTGTGGCGCTAGCGCTCGGCCTGGATGATGATGTGCTGCTGTCCTGCTAGCTGCTACTCTATTCCGCACTTGCCGCTCTGGCCAAATTCAATTGAACACGTTTCCAACTTTCTCGTCTTTTTTTATACGTGTATGTGTCCCGGCTTCCATATTTCTCCCCTCCAGACGAATTCTATTCAATTATTGCGGGCCCTGTCCGCCGACAGAATCGCCACTGATGGTTTTGTCACCAGACAGCAGCTGTTCTCCAGTTTCCAACCATCTCCGATACACTCTCTATCCTTTACAGCCTTTCTTCCAACTTTTTCTTTTTCTCTTTAAGTTTGGAATATTTTTTTCTTTGTCTTTTGTTGAGAGTTGGCGGGCGGCCACAGTCTTGATGGATACAGAATGTTGAGGATCAATTGTTCCCGAAGACGGCAGCTCTCTAGTGGCCAGCAGTAGAAAAGAGGAGAACATCGATGTCAACTGGTGGCAATTATTAGAGATATCTTTTGGCAATTACAACAGCCCGACACCCTCTTCACAGTCTTAAGTGGGTGTTTGTTGGTGTAAATAGCGCAGTCAGAACAGAAACGATGGTCGCGCCCGTTTCTTGGTTCACTTCCAAAATGCCAATGAAATCGACCGTTTAACAAATATTTCAACAAAACGGCCATTAGCGGAGCAATATGAAATACCACCTACATATGCAATAAGTTACGAGAAGCCCCGACATTTGCCCCTGAAGGCGCAGCGGCGAACCAATCTACCCAAAACAAACTGTAGAGTATCCCGTCTTTTTTTGATTATTATTAATAGGGAAAGAACCACACAAAAAAAATACGCATGTAAACCGAAAAGAAGAGAAAGAAAGAAAAACGGAAGACAAAAGAGGCCTTCTGATGTTGATAATAATGAAATTGTTTTTATTCGAGGGTTGTGTTGTTTTCCCATCTCCGAAGACAAAAAAAAAAAAAGAATGAGAGGAAAGAGAGCCCGACTTCGTGGGGTGGCCGCCGTTGTTATCTGCATGCTAAAAAGATATAAGATCGTGTAATGGGCCAGACAATAGACGGTTGGTGTCTTACCCTCGGTGCATGTTTCAATCTCGACCGTAGCAAAATATACTGCGAGGAGGATTGTGCAATTATAGCGTAACAACCCGATCATTATGTCAAACGCTAACTTCCCTCCTAGTGCTCCAACATGCAGCAACAGAATATCCTGTATGTCTAACGCAAGTACACATCCCAGCAGTGCCTAGTCTTTTTTTCTTCTTCTGGTTTCTTATTTTCTCGTGTGCGCCATAATAGCTCTATATATACCTGTCCGGGGCATTTGCGGTTCATGCGCACTGTTTCTACGCTTACATTTACGTATATACTATGTTCGTTATCAACAGATATTATTCCACTGCCGTCCGTGTCTACATTTATTAACAGGAGTCGAGAAATTAAAATCGGTTCATTATTATGTTATCATTGCGACGTGTAGCGGGCGTAATTTTGTTTTCGTTTTTTTAATATTTTGTTTGTGTTGTTAGTGGACGGAAGTACGAGTCATTGAAGTGAATCTGGTTTGGAACAAAGGCCAGAGCTGGAGCTAGATAAGCTTGAGTTGGTGTTAAAGAAGGAAGAAAGAATAAGATGCGTAGGAAAGAGAAAGAGAAAAAAATGTAATAAATGAGGAGGGACGCAGAAAGAAGAGTACATATAATCCGCTACTTCCGCCTGTCGTCGTCTTGGTCGGGATCGGCAGTCAGTCGACGAGGGTTGTGTTACGTCAAATGTATAAGGGATTAGCGATCCATGGGAAGGCCAGTTGTAAGCGCGGACGGCGACAATCAGTCCGATGGGTGCTTACATACGCTGACGCAATCACATCAAAGGCAGATAGTTTTTACGCATTTTATACGACGGTTGGCGCACCACCGAGTGTTGATTGGGAAAGCGCAGCAATTCGGCGTGTGGCGGTGGAACATCGAGACTATGTCTCCTCTTCCTTACGAGCGGTAATTACGTAACCAAGTTGACTGTCGGATGTTGGCTGCCAACAGATCCGCTGGATTGAATTCGCCTCCCTTCACTCCGGCCCGGCGGCTCCATTAGGTCGGATAGATAGTGCAAGTTTCTACGAGCGCCTACTATGTAGGCATCAAGTAGCGGCATGATGTCGAAGGTTAGCTCTTATAGAGCCTAGTCGTACTACCGAGTATGAGGAGGAGAAGGCGGACTATATAGTAATAACTGTGTGGCCGGGTCATATATAGAAGCTAGCAGACACGAGAGTCTCAAAGCGAGCCGATGCTAATAAGCTCTATTGCGGCTGTCGTATTTAACGGTCAACTCGGTTGGATATACTGTAGCAATATGTATATACACAGTACTACATATTCCAGCACCAGAAGCAGCCATCCAGCCAGCCAGCAGCATCGGTCTCCCCTTTTTCTCATTACCAAGCGCGACTGTTAGCCTGAACCTCGGTGTATTTAGGGCGCCCAGTTGCATTGTGTGCGGTATTCGGTCGCTTATTAACTTTCGGGGGGAGTCGGCCAACTATAACTATACTCTCTCACAAACCGGCTCCCCGTAGTTCATCACAAAAATCAAGTAGAAATAGTTTTTGGCCACCACAACAACAAAAAAATATGGTCATCAGCCGTCTGATAAATGCTGTCGAGGGGCACTAAGGCAACGAGCGCCGTTTAAAAGACCATATGGTGTTTGGATGGGTGACGTTTTTTTTTTTCTTCTTCTTCTTTTTCTTTCTTGTCCTTCCATTTCGTCAAAAACCGAAGAGATTACTAGCGAAGAGGGGAGCAAGAAGAGACGTCGTTTGATTTTCCCCTTCACTCGATGGGCAGCAGCCGAACAAGGCCAAAAACGAGAGGAGAAAGAAGCGGTAATCTGAAGAGGACGAGCCATGGAAATGTCGTATTTATCATAGAAGGAATTGAGAGAAAAGAGCCTCACATGGGAAATCGGGGGAGCATATTTTCTCTCTCTCTCTCTCTCTCGCTTTTCCATCACATTTCTTTCGGTGCCTCGTACATAACTGAGGAGCTTTAGAGAGAGAGCTAGACGGCCATCATCCAGTTAGGGGAGAGCGCAACAAGCAGCTGGCCCTTGGTCACTCGGTAGATATCATTCAACACTCTTAGCTCTCTCTCCCCTCGCTTATTTCTTTCTTCTCCATTTCAACGAGCCAATCCTCTTTCGGTCGTCTACCGGTTTCATCAATATTGACCCTGCCGTGATTTCAGGTTCCGTTTGAAATTTCTCCTCCATTTCTTTCTTATTCCTTTCTTTCTCTCGTCTATTTGCTTCAATTAAATGCGTCCGCCAGAGAAGATGATATAGGTGACGCGGTCCAGCTGCGTGTCGAGACGCATCAATCAGAGGTCTAGCTGGCCTCTCTCTCTCTCTGTTGGTTGACGTAATTTGGTTGTGGTGTTTTCTCAGCAGTTAACAGGGCCAGGCGGCGTTTGATTTCCCTTTTTTTTTTCCTCTCGTGTTTATTTTTTCTTCTCTTGTATTATTAGAGGGGGGTTAACATGTGATGGCTAGGCTACCGACCGGCTACTTCATTCTTTCTTTGCCGCCTCTACTTTTCTCTCCCCCCTCTCCATTTATCAAGTATCTACGAGCGGTATAGTCATAGAAATACAGACGGAACATGTCCGTCGCGATGCAAGATGAAGACCCGTTAGGAAGAGAGGGGGTTGACCATTGCTGCGCTGGTGTGCAAGCAAGTTTGTCATCGACGGAGCTGGAAGAAAAATTCTCCCCTCTCTTATATATATATATTCTCTCTGGGCATATACCAGTCTCTAAAAAAAAGAAGGTCATTAAGGTCAGGCCAATGTTCGTCGGAGGGGAGAGAGAGAGAGAGGCAGCTGGCTGCTGGCCTGTGGATGTTTCTCCGGCGCGCACACATTTCGATGGCCGATGCGTGTGTGCGCTTACGCGTCCGTCCGTCTAGGTTCTTCTCGCGTTTCTTGGTGGCGAGGAGGGAAACATATTTTTCTCTCCCCTCTGCTCCTAGCTTACATATATATAAAAAATTCCTTGCCTACTACTACCACCACCACGGTCATATATATATATATATATAGATATGTATAGAGATGTTGTGTGCGTATATATGCGCGTGTATTCTCTTGTTCATCTTTTCGGACCGGTTTGACCGAGACGACCCCGCCTCTCCCACAGTTAAAAACGTATGAAAAGAGAAGATGGGGTCGATGAAGCTGAGGGTGAAAACTGGCTGGCAAAAGAGTCATATAGCAGCGACGATCTCACGTCGGAAAAAAGGAAAGTCCTTTTTCCATATTTTTCTTGTATATATATATATATACAGTCGTTTCCCCCCCTTATCCTTATATGGCTGATTTTCTTTATGTAAAAGAAAAAGAGAGTGACCATGTGTGCCAAAAAAAGAAGGCGGGGTCCCCCTCTGACTATTGCGTGACCTGTGATCGCCCATTCTTCATTCGGGATATATATTTCCAACGGCGCGGCCCATAACACCTCATTGTGTTCCCCAAAATTTTTTGACTTTTTGTTAAAGCGATTTTCATTTTCCGTTCCCTTCACATTCCCCAACTGCTCTGGTCAGAGAGGGGCGGTGGCCAGTATATATATTTTACTTTTGATTTTTTTATTCGATTCATAAATCGCGCACCGGTGTCACCGTATCAATGCTGCCCTCCAGGTCTGTTTGAATTTAGAAGAACCGGTCAGTCTCTCTGACTATACCTATAGATGGACGGACGGATGATATGTTTTCAACGGTTTCTCTATGACTCGGAGTTCGATGGGTGGTGCTCCGGACAAGAAAAACGGACACGTCTCTCACCTGACCCTTTTCTATTATCAATCAGAAAATGCAGGGTGTTGTACAATGGAACGCGTTATACTGCTGCTGTTTCCGTCACGACCAGCTAACAAACAAACCGACCGGCCGGCCGGCCCCTTTTCTCCACTGCACTTGGCTGACTAACCAAATCAGACGACGCTTCTTTGATTCATCGATTGTGCGTGTGTACCGGTGTGTGTTCTTGTATGCCCTACTGGTTTTTCTTCTTCGGCAGCAACAGCAGCAGAAGGGGCGCACTAACTGGACAAATGACTCCTTGTGCGTCTGACTGGAAGTAACTCGCTTGCCGGGCTTACAGCATTGCTGTTGGCCTCGTCTTCGATTAGGATCCCTTTCTCTGTCTGTCTGTCTATCTGGCGCATTAAAACGGAGTGAAAATCCAAACTCGCCCGCCGTATAAATCAAATAGGCTACTACAAGTTCTGCCTGGCGGATGGAAGAAGGAGGGCCAGTCCTCTCTTTGCTTTCAAACATCTTTTCTGAATAATAGACGACGCGGGCCCTTTTTTTCCACCGGCAGTGGTGGCTATAATATGGGGAAAAGCTCGGACTCGAGGCCCAAAGAAAGGGATACACCTCTTCTTTTGTGATTGTGAATCGCAACGCTGGCCGGAATGAAAAGCCGAAAAGGAGAACACGTACTGTACAAGGAACAGATACGTACGCACACTATATACAGTACAGTACAGTAGAACAGCGCAGTGCACTCGAGGCTACTGTTGTCGGGTGCCGGACGGATCTTATGTGTATGTGTGCGCGCTCTGCTGGTTCCCATAGAGCGCGTTTGCGTCTCGTTATTGTCCATCCAGCGGCGCGCAACACACACGGCGGCAGAGGTTGAAGAAGGAGAAGAAGAGGGGAACTCGGCCTCCTATTCAATTCGACTGCTGGGCACGGATCTTTAGCAGTTTAGCTGCCGATGCATTTAGAAAAACACTGCGGAAAAAAGGCCGGGCTATTCATCTCTACGAGACCCACACCGGACCCGGTCTCTTATAACAAATGAGGTCGTTTCTCCATTGACAAGAGATTCGCAGTCATACGTGTACAGTACCGTATATATTGCACCGAACAGAGAGAGAGAGACGGATAGGGATCCGCTGTTAAGTTTCACACGGTTTACGTCCTAATCTGTCCACCTTTTTGTCTGTGCCACGACGGTAAACGACGCTGGTCCAGTGGAACTTTTGTTCTGTCGCAAGAGTCCGGTTATATATCTCTGGGTCGTTTCTATTTATGACGGAACGAGTTTAGCCCGCTTGGCCGCAAAAACGTACCAGAAAAACTCCTCTTGTCGTAGTACAAGTACTGTTTTTCAATTGTTTTGATTTTTCTCCTCTTTTTCCCCACTTCTCTTCTGGGATGTTTAAAAATAAACCAACTGTCATCTCACATTTCCCAGCGGCTAGCGTAGAGAGAGAGACGAGTTTATTTTATCAAAATATCGCCAGTTTGTACGGCGCGTTAATGGCTCTTCCTCTATCTCGTGGCGGCAAAAAAAAAAGAAACGACTAACGCCTAAGTTTCTTATCTGTTCTGCCGAGGCTTCTTGATGATAGAGATGTGGTGCGAAACCTCCCGCTGCGATCGTTGCTGATGTTCAATCTCACGCCACTCGGTGAACTCGCGAAGGGCAATTTACCTGCCGGTGTCGGCCATCATTATCACCCGAAAAGATCCGAAACTCGTACAAGTCACCAGCCATAAGAAACGGGAAAATTTATTGAAGGTTCCAGCCAAAGGTCAGGGGAATCTTGTGTCGAGTCGTAAGCGCGCCATCACATCAGGGGCTTGAATTTTTTTTATTGCAAAATGCACGGGAAAAAAAGGGGTCCCGGAGTCTGCGCTTGTAAGAAAAAAAAAAAACTTTTGACACTTAAAGAAAAAAACCTCGATGGGAGACGGGAAGAAGAAAAAGTTCTTTTCTTCTTCTTTTTCCTCCTTTTTCGTCCCCACTGTCGATGTTTTCCCCTAGAAGAATAAGGAAAAAAGAGAGTCATTGGGCGCTACGTGTCTTGAAGTCAAGTTATAATTAACTTTAGAAGCGCGGAGGTTGCGGCCGGCGCGTCGCGACGCCGAAATAAGGGAGAGGGGGAAGTGGGCGGATGCGCTGTAGTACCGTATTACTCTGAAAAACTTTACAGTATATACCGGTAACTGAAGTTGGAGATATATAGTAGACTTGTACTACCGTCGGAGACGGCCGAACCCCTTTAGCGAGATGTTTGTTGGGTCGGACGCGCGGAGCAGCTTATTCTTCCCTACCCTGACCCCCCCATCAGCCCGTTGCACGCACCTCCTCCTCTCTCTCTTGCTCTCTCTCATCTCCCCAAGAAGGAATGTTTTTTTCCGCGGAGAGCGGAGAGAGAGAGAGACTCCCGCGCAGCGCACAGTACAGCACTCGGGTCCTTGTTTTATTTTGGTTCACCACAGATGTCCACAAAGATTGACTCCCTCTTCGCGGGTGGAAAAAGTCAGTGGAACATGAAGGAGAAGGGGGAGTGTATGTGTATGGTCTTGTGGTGCTCTGCCCCGATGGGGGGTTGGACGACGACGAGAGTCAGAAGAAGAAGAAGAAGAAATTGTCACGCGGACGATGCCGAGGAATGCCGGGCCCAACTAAACGACGCATTGCGTTACCGAGAAACGTCTGGTTACGTTTGACGTCGGTCCCCTAAGAGAGAGAGAGAGAGAGAGAGAGAAAGAAAAAGAAGAGAAAAAGAGAACCGGACTGACTACTAGCGTGCGTCCTCGTCCAGAAAGGCCAAACTGGATTTTCGTGTTGTGGCAGATCCGTCGTAATGGCTAGCGCGAGCTGAATTGAGGAAGGAAGTCCATCATTTAGTGTAAGGCCGAGGAATATTCTCTAAATAGCGACGTGAAGGACAGAGTACTACGTCGGCGGAGAGAAGAAATAATCTCCAACCTGCGGGTCAATAGAAATAACGATTCCGTGATAAGATGGAAAACAAAATTCTCGGCCGGAAAAGGATGGAACGAGATATAATAATCTATTTGCGAGCGAGTGAGGGAGACCGAAACAAACAAACGCAAGGAGAAGAGAAAAAAAACACATAGAAAGAGAGAGTGGGGGGAGAAGAGAGGATGCGAGAGCGAGGGCGCTAGAAAAGACAAAAAAGAGAGAGAGAGAGAGAGAGGAAAAAGAAGAGGAGATGTTTGCAGCACGGGACGAGACGCTGTCGACGCCCGTCTAGGAGAAGAAGGACGCTTCGCTTGGGCTCCATGTCAAAGGGTCATTATGCAGCACGTGGGAGCATTTCCGGTGGCAAAGCCCAACGCCTATATCTCTCGGCCCCTGTCTCCTGCTGCTTGGGCCGCGGCGCCCCCACTTTGGCTTCACTCGAAAAAAAAGAAAAAATCTTCTTTTTTTCTTATTTCTTCTCCGCCTCCTCCGGGAGAGAAGAAAAAAATCACGAAACCAACAGCTTTCCTCATCCGCTTCCCTACGCCTCAATCCTCCCCTACTACCATCACTACGTATATACGGTACCACTATTGCCAAGCAAAGAGTCGTCTCTTCCATTTCCAGCTTTTGTCTTCTTACTTTCTTTTTCTTCTTTTCTTGCTCACTACTAGGACGACAACAAGAAGAAAAGTAGAGAGGGAGGAAAAGAAAAAACCTTGCCTTTGATATGGGGAGTGGAGATGGGCCTACTTATTTTAATTGAATGACGTCATGTCATTGAATCATCCGGTCTTTTGATTTAACGAGCTTGCAAGCCGGAGCAGCTGGTCTCTGCTACAACCAGGCGTGCATCAACCATTGTCTCAATCTAATTACATTATTTAGCTAACCGACATCAACTCGCGTCGTCGTCGTCGTCGACTCGACTCGACTCGTCGTCAAATGATGGAACTCGACGACGACCTACTTCGCTTCGATACTTTTGCCGATTGCCACCAACTTTCATTCGAGATAAAATTCTTCTTGGATTTCTTTGAAGTTTCATTCAATTGTTTTTGTTTTCTTCCTCTTCTAGAAAACAGTCGGAAATGAACGTCTGAAATTCGAAGATGGCGCCTATCACTTTCGACCAATTGGATAAGGCGGTCACACGACGGCGGTCTAATTCGAGAGAGAATTCATCGGAGCAGCCGAGGGAAATGCCCTCAATTCTATCTTGTGTAGATAGTACTCGATTTCTATTTTTGTATGCATGTGGTCGGCGAAATGAGTGAGGACGAGTCGGAGTCTGTAAAAAAAAAGAGGGAGAAAAAGAAGACAAAATAGGGAGAGTTTCTGAAATAGATATAGAGCCGCTGACCGCGGTTGAAGAACGCCCGTGAGACAGAAAGAAAGAAGCGTAAAAAGAGGAGAGCCGCGTGTCAAGTCAATGTCGAATGGGCCTCTCCTCTCTCTCGCGCTACACGCGCACGTGGACCCTCGGCGGTGCATATCTATTTTGTCCGCCCCCCTTAGTCCCTTCTGTGAGCCGTTTTTCTCCTCACGAACTGCCCGTCCGTCCGTTTCCCAACAGCTTCCAACCGTCTCTCTTCAACTGCCGCAAGAAGACGATATAACAGCAGCAGCAGCAACTCTCTTTCTCTGCGTTGTTGAGGACCAAACGGGGTGGTAACAAGAAAGAACTTTGCTGGGGAGCCTTACTATGAAGAAGAAGAAGAAAAAAAAAACTCCAATGACCGGACCATTTTTAGCCCTCACTCAACCCCTCTTGGTCTTATTTCCCGGTCAACGGCTATACGGGTTCAACGCCACCGCCGAGTCTCTTTCCTTAACTGATATATTCTTGCGAAACTATTGAAACGAGAAAAAAAGGAGAACCGTCAACGGCAGTTTTTTGTGCGTGTGCGTTGTTACGGGGCTAAACGCGAACAAGAGCAATGCTGCTGCTTTTTTAATTGAAAAATAGCTACCCGACGAGCAAAAAAAGAGGAGAACCTTCATCCGCTGATTGAAAAGAGCTCCAAAAATTTGTTTCTGAAAAGAATTCAATTTTTTTTTCACTCTCTTTTCTTTTCTTCCACCATTGAAACCAAGTGTATCGGAACTCGGTCACACACGCAGTTTCCCTATAAAAAGTCACCCCCCTTTCGGGCCTCTACTGTACTTTTTTTTTGTGGGCTCAAGTTCTTCCTTGGAAAAATCGGCTCTTGTGTGTATTTTAGTAGAAAGGGATAATGAAGTAAAAAATATATACAGCCAGTAGAGAGGGGCCGTCCATTTAATGCGCGGCTTTTTTTTTGTGACCACCGAAGAGAGTCCCGTCCGTCAGGAAAAAAAAAATCCTGAACCCATCAGATCTTGATCCCTTTTTTTTCTAACCTCCTATTTCATAAAGAAAAGAAAGAAAAGTGCTATTATCAGAATGGGGTTGCCGCTGTCGAGTTCCTTGATCACACAGGGGGGAACTTTGACGCAACTCTACTAGTACGCACGGCAGCTATTGGGGTAAAAGGAGAAGAAGAAAAAATTTTAAAAGACCAAAGGTGGTGGACAATGGAAACTCTTTTTTACCTCCCTTTATCCCTTGCTTCCCTGCATGTGAATGCTCGTGACTGTTTCCCAGGCCTTTTTATTTATATATAGATTTTTTTTTCCTTCTCCGAACATGCGAGGAGAGGTAGATATTATATATCTACACTAGTTCCATGCTGCTGAGCCTCTATTCCGGATTCCGCGCTAGGGGTGGATACCGATGGATCAAAACGTGAGGGTGAAGAATATATATCTATATAAAAAAAAGAGAAAAAAAAGGGTAGATCCGTTTTTTGTTCTCTTCATCGCGCGGCCTTTAGACACATCCACCGAAAAGAGTTTAGGTGGAACATTCGTGTGACAGCAAGGTAGTAGTGTGTACGCCGACATGAGCAATGTTGCCCTGAGAATAGAAAGATGACCATAAGGGAGAAACCGATTGTTGTGTAAGGGGGGTCTCCACCCCGTTATTCTTTTTTCTCTTTTTTTTGTGTTAGACGCGCTCTGACAGGCGAAGAATTCTTTGAGGCCCAAAAAACCCCCTTCCTCACTCTCCGCTGGCCTATATGCCGAGGAAATTTCTTGTTGCGTCACACAAGTTTTTTCTTCACCCCTCTGCTCGGTTTTAGTTTTCCGATCATCGAAAAAGGAGAAAGGATCGGATTATATCGAAACATTCCCAAATCCAAAAGTCCACCTGGTACACGTAGCCCTATTTTTTTGAGTTCAACAGATTCTGCTTTCATTCAATTCAAGAGGGGTTCTATTATAGAAAAAAAAAAGATTATCTTTTTTCGTTATTAGAAAAAAAAGTGTGTGTTGCGTCATGCAATCGCAAACAAAACGTACACAACACGCCCAGCCGAGTATATGTTCTCAATGAAAAGGGATTAGATTATCTTACGGGCGAGATGTAATAGTATAGTGTTGCGTATTCCTCGTCGCTCCGGTGTGGTCATCTTGATAACGGCCTTTGCTCTTTCTTCGGTTATAATATACTATATATATACGGTTCCCCTCTTTTTTTTTGTGTGCTATGAACCCCGGACACTTTGCCCTCTATGGGTTATTTCTAGCTTCCATATTTTAATGCCAATTGACACACCGGAAGCGCTACGGTCGTCCAAGTGGCTCTTATATTTTTTACCAACAGGATTTGAAGCCTGATATACATAACGCGCGATGTTTTTTTCCCTCTCCGCTGGTGTAACATGTACGGTTCGCAGTATAACTGTAGAGGAAAAAGTGCGGATGTTGGGGACTCTGGGGCCCTGATTTACAGAAGCTCATTACAAGAGCACAGCAGTTGGGATGGTGCAAGACGATGGGCCAACGAGGAAGGAAGTCTAAGGGAAGCAGCTTGTGCAGTGTAAAGGGGGCTGCTGCTCCTGTTGGGCCCCACCGACAATTTACGACCACCAAATGGCAGGAGACGCACTAAAACACGATAGCTTCTCTCGCTCTTCTTCTTCTTTTTTTGGTTTTTATTTTGTCCGATACATAGCAGCTCGACAGCGCGCTAGGGGGGTTCTTATTTTGTTAATTGATTTATTCGCTTGGCTAACGGTCGGGGTCTCCTAATTGGGCGCGTCTCTGACCGACCGGTGCTGCTGGGCTACATCCCCTCACCACTTTTTTCCGCCGTGTTTAGCACCGCGCCAACCGGCTGACAAATCGGCCGGCCGGCTACTAATTGAGAGATAACACGTTTGGATGGCCTCCGAAAATTGGACAGCGCGCCGAGTTGTGGCCCTGCTGCTGTCCAACGTCCAGCATGCAAAATTGACTCGACGGCTTGGTTGAATGCCCAGTCCGTTCCAGTCATTTGTCTTCTCTTTCTTTGGCTCCCTCCGACCTTGCCATTCATTACATTCACAAGGTACACGGGTGTCTAATACTATTGAGAAGAAACGTCAAAAGGAGTTGAGCGTAACAGATGCAGAACACACAGAGAGGCCAGTGTCCAAGACTGACATTGTCAAAATCGTAAACGGAGGCGGGAAAAGGAGTTATAGGCTCCGGTTTTATCCGATGCGGGGGTGGTGGACACGTTCCGCTCCGCCCCCATTGTCCGGTCCGCGGTCATTTTTATGTCCTGCGCCACAAAATACCGGACATTGCTCCACCCCTCAATGGCCTCCTGTTTGATGCGCCCAGTTGTCTCAATTTGTTCGGCCTCCTGTTTAGCGCCCCGATTCCCTTCGCAATCCATTACGCAAGTTTAAGCTATATAAAAATGTAAAATACCTAGTTGTTTCCACGGTTCAACTGGCTCCGCCACAGCTCCTGGTTATTATTCTTTTCTTACATTCTATTTTTTTTTTCCTTACTCTTTTCTCTCGGATTTGCCTTATTATCATCACGGTTTTTAGTTTCAATAAAAGATGAAGCGATCGAGTGAAGAGAAAAAAAGAAGGGTTGAAATGCAGAATTTTTTCTTTCTTTTTTTTAGGCCGGAGAGAGAAGAGAGGGTATTTATTTTTTTATTCATCCGTCCGATTTCCCGTAGCGTGTGTATTGAATATGCCTCAATTGCATGAATGGGGTTGAATGTACAAGTACGTCTAGAGCAAGCCTTTATGCAGTCGCGGATCAAAGGGCAGCCAACGTTTTTTTTTTTCTTTTTCTTTTTTCTCTTTCGGGAAGAACAAGACAGAGGAGGAGGAGGAGGAGAGGAGGCCCATCATCGGAGCCAAACCCAGTACGTAACGAAACTGACGAAAATAGCCCTTTTCGGATTCGGTGTACTATATAGTGGCGTAGACTCTCGGGTCGCGTCGTCGACGTCACCCCCCTCCACCCGAAAAACTTCCATCTTCCACCCGACTCCCTCTCTTTTGGAATTCTATTGAGGCCGAGGGACACGGTCCTGTTCTCCGTTCCCATCGACCGGTTGTTTTGTGTTGGACTGTTTAGTAGCTAGCTGATGCACTGTACTATATAGACCTACATTATAGTTCGTTTTTCAGAATTTTTTGTCCTTCTCCCCTTTGGTTTAAGAGCCAGATCAAGAGTTTTACCAATTTTATTTTACAAATTTTTTTTTTCTTCCTTTCTCTGTCTCTCTCTTCTTCTTTCGTCTCCTTTCCCCCGTTTTGTCACTCTATCGGACGTGAGAGATGGCGGCGAGCCAGTTCTCAAGCTTTTCGGCGCTTTATGTCGGAGAAACAATAGGCAGAAACGGAGTTGAGGAGAACATTTCAATTTAGAAACGCTCTCGGCCCGTATCTTCATCGCCAGAACTGTTTGGGAAGAATGGGTTATATTCTCTTAATTGAGTAACAAGGACTTGGCATTGTCTCTGCATCTTGTTGCCCGTCTCGTTACTTACTTATTGAAACGATTTTGATTCACGGTTGAGAACACGTCGTCGGGTTTTATATTCTCTTCTTCTTTATTTTGATTGTGGAAGAATTCGCCAGCGTCGACTGCGTCCAAATTTCATCTCTTATTTGTCAAATGTTCAGGTCGCCTTATTATTCAATTGTTTTCCCTTGTTGTTCGCCAGGAGAAATCCATCAAAGGACACAAGGGGCGGAGGTCATCTGCCTCATTTTACGGGCTTTGGCTCTTTATTCACTCTTCAACTGGGAGACTGAGAGAGAGAGAGAGTACGTTCTTTGGCTGTTGTTTGGTGCTGGCTGCTGGGGGCCAGTTCATCTTCTTCTGGTTACGCCACTGCAAACGTAAAGTGGTATATTGAGGAAAGAAAATGAGGAGGGGGAGTTGTGGTCGGCCTCCCGCGGAGGAGATGGTCATCCACTTGTCAGCCTTCTGTCTTATCCGCCTCGGCTCTCTCTCTCTCTCCTCAAGAAAGCGAGAGGGGCCTCGCAACCACAAAAAAGCCGTGAAATTCGAAACCCTCTTGCAGACCGGTTACAAAGAAACGGAGGAGGGCTCGAGAAAGAGAGAGAGAGAGAGAGAGAAACTATGTATATTTCTCTACCATCGCCGCCATTCTATGTTAGGCATACGAAATCTCATAATTCCAATCTCCGTCTGATCGAAGACGGAGGTATTTCCACCGGCGGACGTCTTATCGCCTTCTTTCTGGGGGTACCCAGTCTTGCCAGACTAATCGTCCAACAATGCCTACACAACAGCAACAACAACACTGGGAGAAAAAGAGTGAGAAGAAATGGCGGTGTCGCTGCCGATATCGAGCCATCGACACCCGGAGTGGCGAGATCGATCAACGTGTTCGGTGCGGGTGGCTGCCTTTTCCACCGTGACTGCTTTTCAATCGAAAAAGACGAAGAAACTTTCCGGATATTATACGCGCGCACAAATATACAGAGAGAGAATAAAACAATAGAAATAGTTGGGAATTCGATTTCTCGGATGATGATGATGATCGCCGACATCTGGTTGTGCGCCTTTACGGATTCGGCCATAAATGGAGAGGCTTTGGTCAATACTCTTCTCGGCTAATGGACGTTGTGTACCGTCATCGTTGGCGCGTTTCACTCGGAACACGTGTCCACGGATGCTTTCGATAGCCCATTGTTTAGGGGCTGGGCATATTCATTTAGGACTACATGGATACAGTGCTTGCTTTTTTCTCTCTCTTTCTCTCTGGCTATACATAAGAGCGGAGCTTCTTAAGGGAACGGTCGATTTCCATGCCATCCATCTTTTTTGGCCGATGGCCCTGCCTCAATCCCTTGCTCCATGGACTCGGCACTCCTCCTTATCCCCATTCTGCCATTTCTTCTGCATGCAGCGGCACACACAGCACCCCCCGAGAAAAAAAAGAATCTAAGCGAAAACATATATATATAATATCCCAATCCATTACGCTAGTCTGTCCAGTAGCCAACTGTCTCCGGAAGGGCTCCATAATCCTCTTCTTGGACCCCCTCTATTTTTTTTTTCTTCTCGTATATATATATCTCTTACTGTGTTCTCTTTTTATTTCTTTATTTTTTTTTTCTCTCTCTCTCTTTACTTTCTTCTTCTATTTCTTTATATGTCGTCGAGACGCAATAGAAGAAAAAGCCAGGAGAAAGAACCACCACTTCCTCGGGCTTTTCAATGCCACACGTAACCGTTGGATTGTCCAGGTGAATCGAGAACAGATAGAGGAGGCAGCGTTTTGGGGTAGTCGCGATGATTGTTGTGCTGCTGGATCTGTTTTTGGGTGCATTTGGTAGGAATAGAAGAGGAATAAGGAGGAGGACGTGGAGAAGAGAGCATCCAGTTGCCTATGGTAGGGCTAGCAGATAGGAGAGCATCGGATGGCCTCGTCTCGGCAGCTTATAATACTATACTATATCGCATCCATGTGTTGGCCGAAGAGAAAGAAGGTCCCCCGTCTCTCTCTTGGGGGGTTATGGAAGAATGCATCATACGCGGTCATCACTCATCGCTGGTCCCTACTGACACAAGGGTCACACACAGAACCAACCGGAGAGCCAGACTCCCATGTAGGCTAGTGGAGGAAAAGGCACAGCAACAGCCAACAACAAAAAATGAGGGAACCTCGTCCTAGTCGTCGTCCATTGTGAGCGGAGAGAAAGAGATAGGGAAAAAAATAGAAGAGCCAAAGAGGGCAGATGAAGAGCCGCTCGGCTAGATGATAGAAAAAAATATCGCGTTATGCAGGAAATCCCGGAAGAAAAAAAGAAAATCCAATCACAATTGCTAAGCTATATAACGCTGGCCGAATCGGATGGATCTTTGTGTCGTCGTCGACTACGACATCTTTTCATATCTCCGAGAGGAAGTTGACACGGCCGGGGTCGCGCAATAGAATTCTCCCCCGAAGGAAAAGTGCTGTTTGTGTTGGTTGTCCGTGTTTATTGCGCGCCACTTGTGCGGATATATGTACCGTACGATGACCACTCTCGGGTTGACACGGGGAATAAGGCACAGCTGCAGACTGTACCGCTACCTACTGCATCAACCAACGGTACTCTCCGCTTTTAATAGGTATATGGGTGTTTATATGCGATGAGGGCGAGTCAAGCTAGCGCGGTAGCCTATCGGTACCAGGTCCAGGCTCTCTAAAGGTGCCTTAGATAATCTCCCTGGCCGCCATGGCCGGGGACATTGTCCGTATGACGGGTCACACAAATTATACTGGTGTCACCGTTGTTGGCTGCTGCTCTTTTCTCCCATCTAATTTCTATTTTTGTTTGTTACCCCCCACAGTTGTGTCCAGTTTTTGTGCGACTTTGACGCTGCTGCTGCTCACTGCTCAGGCACTATATAGATGGGAACTCTCAGGGCTGGCCCTTACCCACTCTTCTTTCCCTCCTTGGTTGTGCAATTATAGAGGAGAAACATAATGTTGAGATAAGTGGAGCTGGCCCCATCCGCAGAGCCGCGACTCGGCGGTCTCCTTTTCCCTGTTCAACTCTTGGAGCATCGTTTTCTGACGGGGAGGTCTCAAGAGAACACACCTGACGAGAAACCCAGAAAAAAAAACAGTGAACCCCCTTACACAAAAAAAAAAGAGAAAAGGAGAGAAACTTTTATTAAAATACATTATCGAGAACACAGAAAAAAAGATACTCAATTACCGATTAACGTTCATCATATCGTCGGCGCTGCTCTTTGTTCTCGTCAACTGACTAGTCCACTTTGTGTTTGAGTTGACCCCCGAAGCGGCAATTTCGAAAGTGAATGTTACAAAAGAATTTCTTATTCTTTCCCTCCTCTCCCCCTTCTCGAATTGAAAAGTTAAACTTGAACAAGCACATGAAGGAGGGTAATAGAGGTGAGGGAGGAATTGCTGCCGGCCTTTGGTCAAGCTGAAACTCCTCCACCACCGCCGGATTCCTTTAGCCGTCCGACTTTTATTAACTCCCCCACGCCCAATTCGTGTCTACTTGGCTCCTTTCATCTCTTCCGCTCTCTTCTATAAATATAAAAATGGATTTCTATCGGCTCTCAAGTGATCATTGATGCGGCCAAAGCGTTTCCGATTGGCATTTTCTTCATCTTCAGTGGCATTCTGAGAGATTTTTCTTTTCACCTACTATTATGGAAAGAATGCGGTCGTAGATCTTCAGAGGGAAAACTCTTTTGCTACTCCGCGATTCGATGAACTTTTGTGTTATATAGCGCCCTGTTGAGAACGCTCGCACGCCCTTTTTGTTTCTGGATATTTTTTTGTCTTCCCTTTTCAGCATCGAACTGTGAAAAAGCTGGAAAAAAAGATTTCTCGTAGCAAAAGTGGGGGAAGACAATCATAAAACGACGAAAGCCCTTTCACACGCCCCGATTGTTTCGAGATGGCGAGTAACGTTCAAACCCCGGCCGCGTAGTCTCCATCATAGCCGGTGGAAAGCCGCACTTTGCGCCGGATCCGTTGGCGAAACCGCAAAAGGCTTTTCTCTCTGACGATGACTGTCGAGGACGCGCGGAGAGCGGTGGCGGCGGCGGCGGCTGTGGGAGCGAAGACCGAAAATGCTGCACGACCTCTTCGTCGTCGTTGGTTCCTTTCCATTATATTTTTCTCTTCTCTCGATTTTTGTCTCCTCTCCTCTATTTGAGTTGCACATCCCTTTTTACTGATTCTAGACTTTTCGGTGTTGGCTTTTTCGACGACGAGTTTTTTTTTTGGTTCCAAGTGCGCGTTAACCTACTTTGATCCGCCGTCCCGGATGACGACCGACAGCAACAGTCCCCGGACCCAGTGCTACTATAGTACTAGCAGCTACTACTATAAAAATGATGGGCTCGCATCGGATGATGGATACCCATGACCGCGTTTCTAGAGCGATGTGATGAGCTGCTACACGGTCGTTTCGCCAGGCCAAGGTAAGCGACGACCGGCTGATGAGAAACCATATCTTGTTGCCTCTCTCTCCTACCCAAAAAAGATGTAGATTGAATCGTCGGCTACCCTCGTTAAATATACACGTAAAAACCAATTCCGATCAAATGAGCTGGATACACCACCATCCAGCTCGGTCGTCGCCGTTGAAACGAATAGGTGACCAACGGTACCGGTTATATATTTATTCTCTTTTTCTTCTTTTTTCCCTCCGTTTCGTTCTGTTCCTCTTCTTCTTCTTCTCTATCTCTATCTCTCGCTTTTTATTCTCTATTTTGACATTCCCCCAGCGCGCGCAATATCCATTAAAGATGAGCTGAAGAGGAGCAATCGATCATCTCATATGGAACCATGCAAGGTTTTCGTCTTCCTTCTCTATTCTCTCTGTCTTTTCCTCTCATTCTTTCCTCCTCGGCCCGTTCCCTATATATTTATAATGTATATATATATATATTCCCTGTATGTTCTTCTTTTTATGTACTGTGAGTGCGTTGTAAATCGACCGAGGCCCGGCTGTAAATTCGGCACGATTCGCTTTGTTTCACTGTTGCGCGAAGTTATTTTTTTTCTTTTCTTTTCTTGCCCGTCCCGGTTCTTACTTTTCCTTTTTGCCGAAATAAATTTTACAACGGTCGCTGCATTTTTCCCTCTCTTTTTTTGTGTGTGCACTACGCACAGAATGTGTTTGTGTGTGTGACTGGTCTGTTGATTATGAAAACAGCGATCGGAGGATGAAATGGATTCGATGCAAATGAGGTCTGACTTGATGGATGCCAACTCGCTTGGCCTTTTTCATATCCTCCATTTTCTATTCTCTTTCTTTTCCGTTAGGAAATCGCTTTTATATATACACATGTGTGCAAGGGTCGAGCTGGCTACTAACAGAAAAAAAGGGAATTGAAAAAGAAAGCGCATATGAAGATGTCCGCTGCGGGTTTCTCCTACAAGGACGGCCATTTGCTTCTGCTGCTTCTCTTCTCTTCTCTTGAGGTATTACGTACAACATATATGTATATTTACTATGAGTAGCGCTGTATAGTCGCCTAGTGTAGTATCGCACTGGTGATTCTCTTCCATCTCCTGAAATGTTAATTTGGCCCTCGACCCAAATGATGAATACATAATCTCTCGGTCCAGCTGCCGTGATTATCTGTCGAGGAATGCAGCCGCGGGAATCCATCAGCGCAGCGGCTGGTTTGAGTGTTCGGACGCCACCAACAGAGAGGAGAACGACGAGGACCCGAACTAGGAAGATACGCTACATGGCCGCCATCCAAACTTGAACCCAACGACGATATTCGGCTGCTTTGGACTCCAGCGGATGGAGCGCGATGACAGACCTTGGATGCTCTTGCAACTTGGGAACTTGAATGTTACAAAACTTGTCCTTTCCTCCTTCTCATCGCATTCTCTCCAAGCTGAAAAGATCGCGACTCGTTCAGCATCGGGCAAGCGCGCACACCAACAGACCGAAATGTCGATCTCGCTTTACCTGTGTCACTTTCAAAGGCCGATACGTCATCCAGTCTCTCTCAATTCATCAGATTCCAGGTATGAAAAATCTTCCTCGACCTTTTCCTCCTTGTTTCTTTTTTTCTCTCTTCTTTCTTTCTAGATTTAACTTTCTTCCCGTTTGATGCGTCGAGCGTGCGTCTACCCTATTGACTGATTCATTCAAATTTGAATGGATTGTTTGTCTTCCAGCATTTTACTGGCTAGCCAGCGAGACCCGAAATATATACAAGTCTATCTCCTTTTGTGTTGTACGTATTCCTGTTGTTTATTCTCCAAGAAGAGAGAGAGAGAAAAATGCAGCTATGGAACAATAAGGAAGAGCCTGAAAGAAAACCAAGTCATAAGGGGGGTGCGGTATATACCGGTACGGCAACGGCGGCGGCCCCGGGAAGCGATCAGTCCAATACCGAGAGGTCAGCATTATTTCGCCACAGCGGGATGCGATACCCATCGCCCGGCTCCAAACATATCGTCTATATATATACGACCGGTACAGATCGTTTATATATATATATCTTGTCATCGTTTTGTGATACAAAAGCCAGTGCGGAGGGGAGAGACGACGACGATGCGCACCGTTCCTTTCGGTGTGCGCCTGTTTTTTTTCTCTCTCGTTCTCGTTCTCTTTCTCTCCGGTCGCGGGTCCGCGTTTCTCATTCTTTTATTTCCCATTTTTTTAGTGTCGGCCTTGGTCTCTTTTCTAGCCAATAATACGGCGATTCTGGCGTTTATTGACGAGGGTGGCCCTATGGCGAAATCAGGGCTTGCAGACAGCCATCCGCTTTTGTCGGAATTGCAGTGATACCTGATTGATATCAGTTGCATCTCCATTTTTTTTTCTGGTCCGACACAGCCCTAGTTAGAAGGGGAGTTCCCGCACCGGTAGAAAAAAAGCGAGGAAGGAAGAGACAACATCAAAAAAAATTTCAATTAAGACTTCTTTTCTCGATGTCGGGTTCTAATCTAAAGAATTCGGGTGGCGGCTCAGATGCATCCACCCCATCGGTTAAGAAACAATGTTGAAATGTCACTGGTTGGACGACTCTCCAAAAAAGAAACTCTAAAGAAGATATTAAGAAAGAAAAAAGAAATGATCATCTATATAAATAGAGGCTAGCCTAAGAGAGAGAGAGAGAGCAATCGGCTGGTGAGCGTTTACAGCATAACCCAGTGATGGATGAGTGTCCGACGGCGTCGTCCGACTTTCTGGAGCGAGCGGAGAAGCGAAAGGACATTCAGTATACTGCGGCGTGTCCAATTGTTGCGATGAAAGAAGCAAATCTCGTGACAGCGCGCCCCCTCTTTCTCTCTTTTTTTCTCTCTCTCTCTACCAGGGTGTATAGATGTACAGTTCCACTAGATACGGACGGCAGCAACACAGACAAAAAAGTAAGGGGAGATCTCCCCAGCAGGAAAAAAAAGGAGAAGATGAGGGAAACAAGAGGTCACAGAGGGGGCCAGAATAGGACCTAGGGGACCAGAAATGAGGATCTCCGACGCCGCCGCCGCCACACCAAAGAAAGAGAGGGAAAAAAAACCAACAACATGGCACTAGGGTGGGAATTATTAGAGGGCAATAACCAGCCGAGTGAGCTTATACTTATTGATGATGCAGTCCAGTTTCGGTCCTGAATCAATTCCCATTTTCCCCTCCATAAAAATATGACCGAGTTGATGGCGGTCGCGGTGACGTCAAGTGGAGTTTTTTCTCCTCTTTTTTGACCAAATAAGGTAAAAACCTAGTTATAGGATGTGGTGCTAGTTATCTATAATTCGTCTGAATATATATAAGAGTACGAATAAACTCGTTAGCTCCTGAAGTATATTTCATTACATTGCCAATGTATCGATTCATCTCTTGCGTCTGTTTTTGTTTTTCATGACGGACGACTTGGACTGGATTCGGCGTATCCAGATGGAGGCCAGATCCATTTGGCAACTGTATCTACTACTTCGACTACTACAACAAAACATGTAGGTACATATATATATAAGCCGATAGTGGGGTGGACACAGACACACGAGGAATGAGAGAGAAAAAAAGAGAGTGGAGAACGGAGGAGGGATATGTTGGCTCGTAACTCATTCTTCATTGGTCCGCTTATTGGCCGCGATGGATGCCGTCCGGAAGTTTTTTTTTTTCTCTCTCTCTCTCTCTTTGGCCCTCTCTGTATCTCTCCTCTTTTCTTTTAGGTCCGCGCGCAGCAGAGTATCTGGGCGTTATCCCCCAATATCTAACAGCTCCGCCATATAGCTCTCTATTGTTCGAGGACCCTAGATAGTGGCTGTATCTCTCATAACGAATGGATACGTTATAAAGAGTAGCCTACACACATATATATATATATACGTATTAGACATGTATATATATATATATCTATGTACAACTGTTTGTTGGACTGTTTATTCCAGAACCACCTCCATCCACCCTCCATATTTCGGGTGGGGAGTTGGTTACTAGTGGGGAGATCTTTGGTTGAGTTGCGGTGGCGATACTTGGCCGTAGTCGTCGTCGTCGTAGCAGTAGCTACGAGGGATAAGAGCGAAGCGAAATCTCTTGGATGCACTGTAATAAACGGCCGCCGCCGAGCTGGAGCTTGCGACGAGGATAGAGAGCAAGGAGGGATTCTTCTTTTCTTGATGTTTGGTAGTTTTCTCTTGGCTCAGCATTGCCTCAATTACTCGTCCTGGATAATTAAGCTCTTTAGATTCCACTATCTCTGATTGGAGCATGCAGCCGTTTGTGTTTCTACATTTTTTGTCCCCCCTCCCAGTCGTATAGTCTCTCTCTTATTTTTAAAAAATAAAGAGACCAACTCTGTGAGCCCATTCGCTCCGCCCCTACAACTTTGTCGTAGGTCCTTGACGCAGGATCAAACGAATCGTCCATCGGATCGAAGTCCTCAGCCTATACGTCTAAAACCCGGTTCTAGTCCCAATTTAACAACACTGTGGTCGGCGGGGTGATGCAACTGGGAAAGCAGGCTAAAAATGATGACGATGAAGAGGTGGGTCATTGGATGCGCTGGTGTGGATCAGTGCACAATCCAGGCCCGCGTCGTTGCTGCTCCTGCTAAAAACTATGCACATAATGCCCCTTTTCATTGAATTACATTCAGAGAAACCCCCATATTGGTTAACCCAATGATCTAATGGGTATACACTCTTGGCAGTGGAGGGGAAAAGGAAGACACATGTGTCCAACAGCTGCCCGACTTTGCTGCCGCGTACGTTTAACATTCATCAATTCAGTTAGCGATGCGCTGGTCGCGATGATTAGCGAAGCCACTATGCGTACTTTTTCCCTTTTTTTTCCCTAATACGAAACAAAATCCCCAAGTTTTATGACAGAAGACATGTATGGCCTTTCTTTTGACAAGTTCGAGCCATACTTGGGTGGCTGTCGGGCGTCTATCAGCCGACTCAGCGCGCGGACCCGAATTCTGAAATCTCGACGAAACATTCAAAGTTTTGACGGAAACTTATATGGTTGGCGGTTTCGCGGTCGTCGGTACAGCGAACGACCGGTGTTGACATCTTGACCATGTGGGTCCGCTGCGATAAGAGTTTTATCATCCGAGTCAAACCCGCAAAACGTTCAAGATGACGAGTCGCGCCGGAGCGGAAACGTCTGACTTGATTAGGGCGAGACGAGTCCGTGGACCGAATGACTTGTCGAATGTAGGCATACAATGATCGTTGAGAGACTGAACTACAACTACAACTCGTCGACTTTGTTCACGGCGTAACAATCTATAAAGTCTCGCTGCTGTAACATTGCCGTGATTACAAAGTTGAACAGTCGCCCAGACGAGCGGCTAAATAAGGAGGAAGAACGAGGGGGTGTAGAGAGAGAGACGGGATTTTAATTTGCATAGTTACTGACTTGCTGTTCTCGACTCGATGGCAGGTATCCCACGTAAGCAGCATCGTTAACAAACAATTCCAGAGTGGTATGTGGGAGGGTGAAGATCCAACCGAAAGCCAGACACTTCTCTTTCCCCTCTGACAAAGCCAATTGTCGATTGAAATGGCGAGAACCACGTTTCTTTTTTTCTCCCCCAGTTATAAGAGAGCAGAGATAAAGCTCCTCTTCTTGAAAAAAAAAGTGATGCGCGTCCTCCCCATTTATTTGCGCGCTTCTTTTGTCACCCTTTAAAACGATTGCCGTGTTCGAGCATATATAGTAGTAGGACCATCCCGTAAACTCATACGTAAATGGCCGCGTACAATTAAGGGAACGATTTGTGCCCGTCTTTCCTTTCAATGTTTTTTTTTTCTTTCTTCTTCTTCTTCGGCTTTTTCGTCACGCGTGTTTATGACAGTGCCGATATTTTCCGACGATAGTGTGGTGTGCGCTGTGCGGCTCGGTCGGTTGGGCTGCCTCCAACCGCAGCACACATCCAGCAAACCACTGCAAAGTTTTGATGCCCGTTGCGATTGGTTATCTCTGATTTACAGGGGACCGGGGTCGGTAAATTTCAAGTTAACTGATAAGAAATCAACCGCAACCATTAGGACACATCGTTTTTTTTCTCTCTTTCTCTCTCTCGAATGTCGGCGGCGCTCGTCTCTCCACCGAAAATGGCAATAAACACAGCAGCAGTCGGCCGTGTGTGTGTTGGCGGTCGCAGAGAGATTAGTGGTGGTAGTAGCTTTCTTCTTCTCCTTCTTCTTGGTCGTCTTCTTGTGTAGATACTTGGATTTATATCCAGGTTACTACATTGTTCTATCCTGCTGCTCTCATATAATCGAGAACGGATAAATCATGGCGAAATTCGAAAGCCAGCACGGCGACAGTAGAGTAGCGAGCGCACAGAGAAAGAGATAGATAGGGAGAGAGAGTCTAGCCGGGCGAGCAATAATCTCGTTTCTATTTTTCTAGCCGTATAATAGCACCCCCGAAAGCCCGAAAGGGAAGGCAACATTTCTTGTCATGGCGTCATCAATTGTTTGTTGTCGAACGGGGATCTATGGTGCTACCGCCATCGCGCTACGTATTTTACTGGTCAAACGGTGTCGCAGAAGGAAAACAAAAAAAAACTTGAAAAAGAATCTATTTTTAGCGGGGCACTAAATAGTACAAGAGAGCCGAGACTGAGAAAGAAGAGTTTCGATACGTGCGGCCGACCGTGAAATTCAACGCTAAACACGGCGTTTGTGTCGGATTGTGTGGATGCCCTTTCAATGATACACAAGATCGAAAACAGGAGAGCGACAAGCCGAGTTTTGAGGGGGAAATGGTGGGAAAAATTCTATTCAATTGATCAGCAGGCATTTTTGGTAGTTTCTGCCTTAGAGTCGCCCATAGTGACCAGGGAATCTGGAGGATGAATCTTGATGCGCTTGAAGAGAGACAACGCAAGGCCGATGCCTTTTTTTTTATAGATAGGAGATCATTTTTTTTTTTCTCCCTCTTTTTCTATTTATATTTTTTTTTCGAAGAAGAAGAGTATTTGCCACCGAAAGCAGCACAAAGCTATTGAAACTACTGTACACCATTTTCAATGGCCGAATGATAGAAAATCGCCTGGGCGGAACGTGTATACAGCTCAAAAGGATGGGGATGAAGGGATTTTTAACTGCTGTCCTGATGCCAATGGACGAAATTTTACGGGAATAAATAAAAGCAGAGACTCCATCCACGGGGCATATTGACCCTAAGGTGTCGGTTATAGTTCACTGCTGAAAAAAAATTTCCGTTTCGCCTTTTGAAATGATTTTACCTCAAATTTCCATCCGTAGAAAGATAGCGGTTGTCCCGAACGACGAGGTTTCTCTCTCGTGGCTTTGCATAGCGACGTGGCGGTTCGACGAAACGGCCGCGGCTTTCCTTTTGACCGAGGCGATTTGGCTTTGATAACCTTGATGGTTTTTTGACTGATTTCGCCCTGATCCTTATGCAGGTTGACCGTTTCGCCAGAGTTATGCGACTCGGCTGCCGCCAAATCCTTGTCCTCCCAGAATGATGGATCTGCCAGCAGAATCTGAAAGTCGTGTGACTAGTTGACCTTCGCCCGGCGAACAATCTCACCTTGATGAATGCCTTGTAGTACTAGACATTTCTTTTTGGCCCTCTTCTTCTTTCTACATTGTGTTTTACGTCAAAACTGGCCGACTAAACGACAGTTGACCATTCTAGAGAGACGGGCCACTCCCCGTGTCGGGAGAAAAACTGGTATTTTCTACCTGTTATTGATCGAAACGGCGCCTTTCGACTCGTTTTTTTCTTCTTGTAGCCTTTTGTGAGCGTTTAGTGTTGAAGAATCGACGTGTTCAATGTACTAATCAAGATGAAACTCGACATAACTAGCTGTCTTCATTTCATCGCCGTTACTATAAAGAGTTTCCATACAAGTCGGCGGTCGTTTGCCTCGGCTGTACGGGCTGCAGGAGCATATAAATAGTGGATCATGACGTTTTGATGATCTTTATGGTTTATTATAGACGGACATTCTGCATTTCTTGGGCGCTTCAAGTCAGCAGGAGCGGCTGACGGAACGTTTCGCTTTCAATCATACAGCAAGGACGGACGGGCGGAGGGAAGACGAAAACCGTGTTCCACGTCGGACGTCGACTTGATACAACAAATAGCCGCGGAGAAGCAACAACATCTCTAGTGAATCGTGGCGCACACAGAGACTGGTAAAGGAAAGCAGAGAGAGAAGGAGGAGGAGGAGGATAGAGAGAAGAAGAAAAAGGGAAACGAATGAGTGATGCAGCCTCACGGCCAGAAAGGGGTTGTACACGCGCATCGTAATAACCCGGGCTCCGCGTCAGTAACAAGATCATAAATATCTAAGATGGCGTAATGCGCTGGCCGACGTGGGTGGCTCTTTGATGGCTGTCCAGTCCTGGGCTCAGTTTCCTCTTTCTCTCTGGGTCTCATCTGAAGCTAGCACGATACATTATCTTACACGGCGACTAAATTCTCTCTACTCTGGGGAGGTGGGAAAAAATGTATAACGCAGACAAGGGCCGCTTTTTAACGGGCTCGTCGGGAAAATGAAGCAAAACACGGTACTCTTTTACCGGCAGTTTATATACACACAGAGAGAGAGACGCGGAGAAAAAGGAACGAAAAAAAACAATGCATCATTACGAGTTAATATGATAATGAACCAATCTTTCTGTTTACGTGGAAACAAGCGAGCCAGGAACGATACAGGCAGCAGCAGCAGCAGCAAACAAAAAAAAAAAGAGTTGAGAAGAAGAAGAAGAGAACCGTTGACCACCAGCATCGTTTTTCTCCTCAAGAAGAACTATATAGGCACCGGCTATGCGTGGGTTATGCACGTTTCTGTGCTCTGCTGCTGCTGCTGCTTCAACTCTTTGAGATGTTTGTGGGTTTTTGAGGAGGAAAATGAGAACCTTGAACTCGACGCTCCGCCGTGTGCAGTCTCTCTCTGTAGCTCTACGAGACTGGCTGAGAGTCATTAGCAGTTATATGCGACGACCATTGGTCATTCCATGCTGCACCGAAAGGGGCTCGGAGCGCGCACAAAGGCATGAAGTGACCGTGGCGAATCCGTCACGACAGCCGACCGGCGTCTCTCTCTCCTTACGTTACCTCTTTTCCCGTTTTCCGAGAAAAAGACCATCAGCGAGGAGGACACGCTAACGTTGATTACCGACTCCGAGTCTTGTTCGCGCTGGTCACGGTGTTGCCCAGCCCCGCGAGACAACAAGCCAAAGAGAGAAGGAGAGAGAAAAAAAAAGATTGGAAACTCTATGACATTGTGTTGCGTAAAAAGGGGTCGAGAGATCATCCAACGAGAAGGGAAAAGGGCTATTAGACTCAGCCCCGGACCAGATGGCCACTGGTTGCGGTCACTGTTACGCGCACAACGCAGTGAGTTTATCTCATCTCTTCAGGGTGTTTTTCTTTCTTCTCTTTTGGCTTCGTTGTGTACATGGCGGTCTCTTTTTACAGCACGATATCATCCAGACGTGGTCCACTCTATCATCAGCGTGTTTGTGTTTCCCACGTTACATATTTCTCGTCTTACTTTGGCTCCTTTTTTCTTTGATGATTCTTTTCTACTACGGTACTACGTAAGGAGGGGGCAGTTTACAACAAAGCGACATTTTACTTGAAAGTGCATTTCGACGGGTTTTTAGTTTTTACGACATGTCTTGAGGTTAACGAAGGACAAAAGAAATCACAGCCAATAGACACGGTTACCATATTTGAGCGTGCCGCCGAGAGCAACAAGAGAGAAAAAACGTCGAAATGTTTGGCAACAGTCACACGCTTACTATCGATCTTTTAACGGGCAATCAAAGCCAACGGCCCTCATCTATTGATTTTTTCTTTTGATATTTTAATGGACGGTATTTTTTCTTTTCAAAATTCTTAGTGGCTCATACCGATGTTAGGTGAGTGCTGGAGAAGAAACGGAAGTCGTGAGGTGGGGTGTTGCGTTCCTGGAACAACGGGCACACAGACTCTATAGTTATATGGGCCTAGCTACGCTGGGCTGGGCAAAGTCAGGGGAGATGAACTCGCCTTCCTGTTCTCGATTTCAGTGCCATTCAATTGTTTTTGATGTATTTTTATTCCTCGAATTTATCTTTTTTTTCTTTTCTTTCGTTGGTGTTATTCGGACCGAGTGAAAAACAAGACGGAACAGGGACGTGGTCGTCGTCGTGTTTGTGTCGAAAACGTGCACCAGCACGTAGCTGTTAACCCTTTTTTCCTTTGCGCCCTCCTACCTCCCCCTCTGCCCCTCGACTCCCCCGTCTGTCTCTCTCATTTCTCGAATTATTGATCACCTCGCTCACACCTGGGAGAGAAGGAGAAAGACGAAGAAGAGGAGGATGGTTTTTTTTTTCTTCTTCTTCTCTTTTGGACTGGAATCTAAAAGAGAGAAAATGTAATAATTTCCCCAAACCCAAAACGCCATAGCGTCAAGCTGGCTGTGGTGGTGGTTGTGGGGGGGAAGTGCAATGACACCCATGCACGTCCGCCGTGATGCCGGAATTATATAGCACACACGTCTCCGGCCGGGTCATCCATCAGTTGTTTTTCCTTATTCTCTTTCAAGTGGGAGTGTTTCTAATAAAGCAGAATATTCGGTTCGTGTTGTTGCTTCATTTAGTCGACTCTTTTCATATTACGTGCAGTATTCACGTTCTTCTAGACGTACGCTCTTACTTCTTTTCCGTGATTAATACCAGACGGTATAAATGACCGGGTGAAATATTTACGGCTGCGAGCTGTCGAGGAATTCTAAAAAAATCGTGCATCATGATTTTCGTTGCGCAATTAAAAGCCATTTTTTGGGGAAATAGCCATTGACATGTTTTTTTTAGGAGAAATGAGAAAAAAAAGAGCTTCATCGGTGATGCCCTCGGTAGCACTGCGGATCAACGGCTGTTACGAGGTCGTGACCTCTCTCCATGATGATTACATTCCGATAGAGAACTGACTAACTTTGCTCTATTGATCCGTTCGGCTTCGTTTCACTTAAAGTTTGACTATTGACGTCAATATAAAAGAAAAAGGGGAAAAACAATCGAGGAGAAGAAATCCAACTGGAACTTGAAAACATGACGTCAACTCAACGGTAATAGAATAGACAGTTTCTGAAAGAATAAGCCGAAAGGAGACTCTAAAAGGGACCTACCGAAATGATTGTAGATCGCCGTTTGCGTCATTTGTGTCCGTCTCGGTTGAAGGAATTCGTCAAAGAATGGAAGAAACTCTTTGAGAGAGAGAGAGAGCGAGGAAGTCTCCTCCGAGTCCCTTGCATAGGGGTTCCGATGAAGAAAAAAAAGAAGAGCGCGAGGGACAGAAGAGAAAAGAAAAGGTGTAACTTGTGTAACAGGTGTGGTTGTACCGGATTGACAAAGTGTTGCGGCACACGCCTTCTCCATTGCAAGTGTCCATTCTTTCGCTACAAATGGGTATCTCTTCCGCCTCCGTCAGCAGTCCCTTTTTTTTCCTTTTTTAATATCTCGTCGCAGCAGTAAGTAGAAACGCGCCCTTCCATATTCTTCTATTTATTTATTTTTTTAATGATCCTTTTAGGACCTTGGAAGTGAAGGTGGGCCACCGTAATAGTCGACGTCCTCTTCACGGTGTCCGGCACCGTCTTTTTTAATGCCAACACGCCTCGTCCTCGAGAGAAAGAAGAGATGCTCAACCGTAGGCTACACTAGTGTTCTGATGAATGTCTACGGCCTACAATGTGTTCCGTCATGCAATAGCCACAACGCGTCTACAAAAAGTGCACTTGGTCACGTCAAGTGGTGGATTCTTTTTTCTCTTCAGTTTTCTGAAGACCCTGGACACTTTCCCCTCGTCGTCTTGTCAACATTATTATTCCCTTTCCGACTATTTAGTGTCACCAGGAACACGCATTCCGATCTATTACCGATAGACGCCGATGCGCTGTAAGTTGCCGTACTCCTTTCTGAGTTTATTACTGCCTTCGTGTCTCTGCAGTTTCCTCCGAAGTGATGTCACTTTTTTGGGGGGAAAGATTGGGCATGAATGAATAGGAGACGCTGATGGTTGACACCCAACCCTTCCGGGGCGGATTCCAAAAGTTCCAGCGCTCTTTCTCTCTCTCGAATAAATGGTATACAGTATATACATACAAGCGACGAGCTTTCTTTCTTTTCTTTTCTTTTTTCCTTCATCGTTTCTTATTTATCACAAGGGGAAGAAGAAGAAGACGACTAAGAGGGGAAAAAGGGCAAGAGCCATCTCTCTCGTTCGTGGACCCCTTTTGTTTCGTTTCGGAGCGGGAGGGACGGGAAGAAGGTGCTCTATTGTTTGAGCCGGGCCGCACATCACGCGAGAGAAGTGGGCGATGGTCTGGTCTACTATAATACGTCGGGATACATGCATAACGTACCGTTTGGAGAAGAAGAAGACAAGAGGAGGAGGTACTAGGTGAAACTCGCTGGCCCGAAACGGAGCGCTCTCTGAACCGGCAACGTGAGCTTCTTCGATGGCGAAGAGGAAAGAGAACATTAAAAAAAAGAAAAAAAGAGGAACCTCTCTCTCTCTCTGTCTGTCTCTCCACTTTGGCGGAGATTCGTGTCACGATATCCACGACCAACGTGTATGTGTCTATAGACAGACGAACGACTGCTGGTCGAGTCAAAAAGAGCCAGGTTCTGCTGCTGCTGCTGCTGGGCCATGGAAAGTGGGAGTTTTGGAGGGGGGAAAACTGCGTCTAACGATGGAGAATGTGTCTCCTCCACTTCAGAAAAGAAAAAAAAGAAAGAAAGAGAAAAAAACCCCGCCGAGCTGGAGAACTGCAGGAATGCTGCCACCTCGGAGGACGTGGGCAGCTCAGAGAGAGAGAGACAACGTCCGCGCGACTTATTTGGATGATAAATCTATATATAATCCTGCTGCGACATGCCCAAGCGGGAACGGACAACGGCAACTTTCCTCCCATCACCCCTCTCTCTCCACCGAATCCCACACGGCGTTCGAATCCCGATGGGTGACTGAAAGTGGTCAAAGTCCGCAAGGAATCGCCCTGGCGCGAAGAGACTATGCGGAAAGCATCCGCAGCAGCAGCAGCAGCAGCAGCCAGCGAGGAATGTACCCAATAAAACGCGTCCGCACGACTTGGCTCGTTATTTGCATTATTTGTTGCACCCGTTCGGTGTCTATATACGAACTTTGGCTTCAACATCCCATCTATTCTATTCCCTCTACAATTTGGGATGCGTATCGACTAATTTGTTGGACATCTGCACTAGCACCTTCCCTTTGGATCGGGACGCGGTGTCTAATAATAATCACCGGCAGCGCAGCACTGGAAGATGCCTTCAATCAGAAAAGGGGAACTTTGATGAGAGGAAAACAAATCCGAATTTTTTCTTCTTCTAAGGCTGTCGATGTGTTGTCGTAGGCTGATTTCGTTCTATTAAAAAGGCCCGTGCGCTATATCCATCTCCAGCTGCTGTCGTTTCAATTGCACCGAGAGAGTGTGAGATGGAGGGCTGCTGCCTAATTGTGACTCTAATCAGCCCGACTGCTCCGATGGCAGGGAAGAGGCGAAGAAGGAATGAAGAGAGAGAGAGAGATCTTACGCGAGTCGCACAGTAGGTCTATGTGAAAATCAGTGATCATAAAAGGCCCGCGGGGGCTGGATGGTAGTCGTAAGCTGATGAGCGCCGCAGTGAAACGCGATCACTAATTATAACATCACAAACATCGGCCGGAGCGCAGTGCGGCGGGAGCCAGCAAAAGGCTTCTTTTTTCCCCGGTACTACTATAGGGTTTTGTTTTTCACTTGTTTTGACAGCTAGGAAACGACGGCGCCGCGCGCGCGCTACATCCAACCCCCGGCTCTAGTTTTCTCTCTCGGCGCCATCATTATCGAACTGTCAGTACGGCGATGGCCCTCTTGTCTTTTTCCCGTAGTTTCTCCATAGAAGTAAAAGAGGCTGAGCCGCAAAGAGATCGACAGACGTAGAGAGAGAGAGAGAGAGAGAGAGAGAGAGAGAGAGAGAAAAAAACAATGATTTTAATGAGAAAACTTCTTTGATTACACACGGCCGTGCTTTCATTTATCAGTCCCGTCTCTTTATGCCGTAGTAGTCAAGGGGTGACTGTCTGTTTGATCTCATCTTTTGTCGGTGACGATGCGAGCAGGTCTACTCTTAATCAGCCACCACCAGTGGTACTACTTTCACTACAAGGCTCGTCTTTTTTTTTTCTCTTGTTGTTGTAAAACTGCTCCCCGACTCCTTCTTCCAAAAACATCGTGTTGTTGTTCTCGCTGTTTTATTCAGTCCAATCTCGTCTCCAGCTGGATAGACGATGATGTCATTAATTCGTCCCAGGTAACGTGTGATTAGTCAAAATATATATCGGAAGAAAAGCGAGAAAGAAATGTAAAAAAAAGTCCAACAACAACAAGAAGGAAAAAAAAGAAGAAGAAGATGAAAAACTAGGCGGGTATGAGGATCCGAGAGAGACAGCAGTAAAGATCCTTGTCCAGCCCTAGAATGAACCACTGGTGGTCTTGCATAACAAAAACACAGCAGGATCCACACGAGGCAGCGGATGTGTATCGGACCTCGTGTGTGCGAGGGAGATACATACAAGTACTATGCGTCGCTGCTCGCTGGTGGTGGACCTGCTGGAGGAGAGAAGGAGAGAACTGGTTTATGAATATTTCATTCTTTTTTTCCCCTCTGATTTCACATGTTTCTTGTGTGTGGAACCTGGTGAGCAATGATGCCAGGAATGCTCGGCCTTATCGCCGATGGAGTATCTCCGCTATTTGGACGTGGCGTACACCACGCCGCGTGTTCAGCCTCTCTCTCGCTCTCTCGATGCGGTCGCCCTGTGGATGGCCGTGCGCGCGGATGGAGAAAACCCCATTCACCACCTGTGACGGTGGTGGTAGCGACGCGAGGGACTTGGCGGACGAGGAGGAGGAGGTTGCCCGAATCTTTCCGAGAGAATCGAGAGAAATACACTCGAGACATCAGTGTGTGAGTATAGGAAGACATGAGGTCAAAGTTGGAGGAACCTTTTTTTGTGTGCGCAGAAGAAGAATAAAAAGGCGTGTGGTGGAAATTCTTGGGTCAAGACATTCCTGCATTGTCGGCGGGGCCCCCCTCGCGATGGCGAGGCCAAAGGGTCCCCCGTGCTCCTCTCTCTCTCTTAGACGTCAGATAGTCCCTCACTAAGCTGTATAGCAGAGCTAGCCTCGGCAATACATATACATATATGTATACAATCTATCGATGTAACGTATATTGTAGCGGGACAGTATTGACGTATGCCCAGTCGCTAGCCGTTCCAATGAAAATGAAATTTGTTTTTTCTTCTTTAGAACTCTCCTACGATATTTTATTTTGAAAGAATAGCAGCAGCGACCAGCAGCATCGTTTAAAAAAGCACAAATATTCTTAGCTAGTTGGGAGAGGAACAGAGAAAGAATGTTTCCTCGCTGAACACAGTCTCAACTGGCATGCTAGCTCGGCCATTCGGGCATCAATTAAGGTCAAGACTGCGGCAGAAGAGCCCAGCCAGGGGCGGACAACATGGGTGTTGCTCATACATCTGTCATGGCTTTTTATTTCTCCTCTTAGATATAAAACCCCCGAAAAAAGATCCCAAATTAAAAACAATAAAAAAAATGCAGAGAGAGAGAAAAGAAAAAGAAAAAGAAAAAAAAACAGAAATGCCGATAAGTTATTTGAATTGGTTGTGGTAGAAGAAGAAGAAGAAAAAAAACGTAAGCATAAATTGTGGAGAGGTATTGCTCAAAATCGCCTTGGGATGTACACGTCGATCGGCTAAGGATTCATTTGTCGGCAGTACACACACAAATGAACGGGTCTCGTACCCTCGGTGCACTACGTAGAGATTTTTTTCTCCCGAAATCCATCGATTGATGATTCAAGGTACAACGAAGAAAAACAAAAAACTAGAGAGAAAAGGGAGTTTTGAGCATGACTGAACATGGTCAGAGGTGTGAAAGCGAAATAACGCTCTTTGGGAGGAGTCGTTATTGGTCATTCGATAATTTACTCTCGGCAGCAGGAGCAGGAGCAGCGGCAGTGGAGGAGGTCGAGAGTAGTACGACCTCCTCTTGGATTCCAACCCACCGAAAGAATGCAACAGAGGAGGCAATGGCTCCTTGATGGGAAATACACGGCATAGAGCGCCCACTACTAAGCGCACAACAGGTGACATCATCGCACTAATGTTCCAGAGATCCGCGCTCGCTCTTTAACGAGCCGACAGTGATGGATCATCTCCAAACGTCTTGAGCCCTGCACAAATCGGCGTGTCGTTAGCATTGGCAGGTAAATGCCAACCGACGTTGGTGGTGCCGCTCGCTGCTCCATAGCACTCTAGGTCGTCGAAATTTACCGTACGTACGCATTACCCTCCGCTGTTATGGATTTCCCCCCTTCTTGTTTTCTTCTTCTTCTCTCGCTCTCTCTCTCTCTCTCTTTTCGGCCGGTATGCTGAGTTGACCGAAAGGTGCGTTCAATATATCCGCGATAGAGAGACGCCGGCCAACTTGTAGATTCCACGCTGTTTTATGACACCTTGTCCTCCTCCCCCCTCCCCCCTAAAGAAAAGCATATGCTGCTCACCTCGGCAACTACTACCACAAGTGTCCATTCAAATTCAGGCAATTAGCATAACGCGAAAATGTTCGAAACGATACGTCTGCAGTCTCAATTATTATTAGAGAATGGCGAATGCGGTGTACTACCTCAAGGACACTGTAAAGGAATTATTCAGAATAGGAAGATGGGGAAAGTCGGAGAAAATAGACGGCGGGCATAAGTTACCGTCTCGGACAAGACTGTGTGGCTCTCCGGCGATTAAGAGAAATACGTAGTAATTTTAATAACAGGGTAGAGAGAGAGAGCGAGTGCGCTTGTGTAGCGGCTAGCTGGTCATCGGAGAGATGTAGTGGAGGCATATAATATCGCCCGCACGTTTTATCGCATCGTAGCCTTGGGTGTTGGGCCGTGGAACTATGTTGTTCCTGACCGATAATTATGCACGCATTGCCATCGTCTCTCGCATCTAGCTTATAGAGTGTAGTGTAGTGCGTACCCTTTTCCTCTTATTGTGTGGATGGCCTCTCTGGTTGCTCTTTCTCTTTCAGTCCTTCTCTCTTTCAATCTTATCCTCTGTAATTACGGGTAGAGAGAGGAGAGAGATCGAAAGCTTTGCCGGCCAATCGTGGCTTTATTTAAATACCAGAAAGGGACGACGGCGATGCAGCAGCGGCAGGAGCAGCGGAGAGAGATCGGGGAGGCAGCTAGCAGCAGTCCGTGATGGCAGTGCGGCGTTCTTTTTTGTTCTCTCTCTCTCTCTCGACGTATTCTATCATAGCGATGTTTGAGAAGAGAGGCAATCATTTCATAAATGATGGACGATTCCCGGCAAACGGCCAGGGCCAACCTCTTTTTGCTCTTTGGTCGACTATATGGCCCATGATCAGCGGGAAATATGGGAAAGAGACAACCCCCGCTGTATATATCTTCTTTTTTTCTTCTTCTTCTTTTTCATCTACCTTTCATACTCCACCTTTCTCCTCCTTAAACTCCATTCCCCTGGCGATGGCTAGAGCGCTGCCGTAGGAGAAAACGAGTACCGCACCGCGCGCTTGTACGTAGCCTTCTTCTTTTATTCGATGCCTCCTCGCTCTCCAATTAGTCCGAATCGGATCGAATCAATCATGTGCCATATAAAGAACTTAATGACCCACCTCGAGTACAATTCTTTCTTTTTCTTCTTTTTAGATTTGAATATTTGAAAATAACATTGGCCCGCCAAGGATAAGAGAACCGGTCGTTTTTTTTTTTTTGAGGATCAGACGATTTCTAATAGCTTTCCGTCACATTATTGACCCGGATATGGAATCCCGACCAGTTCGATGGCCAGGTCGTATTTTTATTTCTACATAAAATATTCTTCTTGATTTTTTTTTTTTTTTTTGCGTTCATCAGGTGGGTATAGAGAAGGGGAGGAAGAGGCGATGCAAAAACTGGGCCGTAGCGAATTCTGGGTGAAAGTCGACAAAAGTCAATTACACGCTGGCTTCTTTAATGTGCAATATCAACCTAGAAAAAGAAAAAGAGCCAGGGACCTCAACTTATTATTCAAGATTTAATGAGGGACTGCTGGATGGCGGTAGTTTCGAGACTGAAAGAAAGTTCTCTTTTTTGGTTGATGAAGTGTAAGCTCCTCGGCGTGTTGTTTCTCGTTCTCCTTTAAGAGTTTTTTTCCTTTTCCTTCTTCTTCTTCTTCTTCTGGGTCTGAGTTGCCGTGGCTGGACAATATCCAGCGCAGGCGGCGCGGGAAAAAAACGAGATGAAGTCTGAGATTTCCCATTGTCATCTTGGCGAGCTAAATCTCTTCAAATGGTTTCCGTTTTTGCTTCTGCTCATTAACCAAACAAGATATATAATAGAGATGGGCAAGAATGGCTTGTTTGCATTGTTATAATAGTGGCGAGGTTCTGGGAACGAGACTGCCGAGCGCCGAGTCGACGACGAGACCGCCACAGAAAACCCGGCCGAGAAGAGTGGAGAGAGAAAATGAGACTCGCCTATTTATAGTAATGAATGGGGAGCGCTCTGCATGGTAGAGACAGAGGTCTAGCATGAGACCGGTACGCATACTATAGCAGTAGTATGGTGGAGTAGTAGAGAGAGAGAGAGAGAAACGGAGGAGAGAGAGAAATGATGACCGAGTCGTGAATGAAATGAGTCGACAAGGTAAAGGTGACGGGTGACGAGCGACGATGGGAAGTTTTTTGGGGCCTTTTTGTCGAGTTCCACGACTCGCCTTCGGGTGGGCCCCTCGTGAGTCTAGGAGAACACAGAGAGAGAGAGAGCATCGAGGGCGCCGCCGTCGGTGATTACCTCGCAGCGTTTAGTGGTCACGAAATCAAGGAGTAGTAGCCGTGCTGGAGGACTAGCAGCCTAACAGAGTATAGTAGTAGTAGCCGCCAGCACAGAGAAGAGAAGACTCGAAGGGAAAAAGTTCAAACTTGGGGATCCATTGAATGAACGGTGAGAGGGGTCAGCTCTCTCTCTCTCTCTCCGACGCTGCCGGCCCGGCTCCCAGAGAGAGAGGGAAAGAAAGGAGACAGGACATGAATGGGCTGAAACACACAATCAAACCATGCGCCCGACCTGTGGCTCGTTCTCAAGAGGTCAACGCGTACACTAGAAGAACTCTTCCATTAAAGACGCTCGCGGTCTCGACTTTTCGGGAACAGATGAGAAACATAATCGCCGGTTTGGGTCGTTTTCTCGACTCCGGGGGAAAGAAAAAAAAAAGCCAACTCTCCTATTTTCCCCATACGTTGGTGGTATAGTAGTAGTAGCAGCAGCAGTCTGCTGATACCCATTGCGGAGGAGGACGTGCTCGGCCCTGTTTCTCTCCGGAGAGAAAAGAGGTTGAAGAGGTCACTAAACACTCCTGAGAGAGTCTACACAACCAAATGACCTTTTGAATCTCCCGCCGAACTTTAATGAGCATCGAGGCCCCCCTTGTCTCCTCTTTTCCCGCCCGATGCCCTTTAATAATAACAAAAAACAACAGGGAAAAAAAGGAAAGAAATATGAAAGAAAGGGCCGTCGAGATGAAGTCTCTTTCTCTCTCTCTTTCGGGTTGTATACATTCTGTGAATCGGCTCGTGAGAAGATCCCACACACTCGCATATCAACCCCGCGAGAAACGGCTCACCTCAGCGCACCACCACCACCGTCATTTATTTCCCCTTCGACGCCGGGGTCTCGTCTACGTACATCTTTGTCGTCATCGTCCTAGTCGACTCTTACGGGTTATTGTCTTTGAACCGAAAGAGAGTTGGGAGCCAGATGGTCGTGAGTTCTGACCACGGGGTCATCTCCTTTTCTACCCGAAAAAAAACACATTCGACAACAATAAGCCGACACCGTACGTACCTACATCTAATACTCCCACCATCGGGCGCAAGTACAACCCCTCAGCGATGCCATACCACCGGTCCTTATGGGGGTTGGACCTCTGCGACGAAAAAAAACCGAGAAAAGAAAAAGAAGAAAACATCCATTGGGAAATGTGGCGCAGCCCGTGAGACCCGACCGTTGAATATGACCTGCACTGCACATGTTTTCGTTGGCTTTCCATCATCCGAACCGATTCTCTTTTTCCTTCTTTTTTTTTATCTTTTTTTCTTTTCTCTCTGTTATTTTTCGCGTGTAGCGCAGCTGCTGACCCGGTCTCACCTCTCTCTCTCGCAATGCCAATCCTGTGTCTGTGTGGGAGAAAAACGACGGCGGCGTGATCGAATTTCTCTCTCTCTCTCGGAGCGACCCGCGGTCCGCTTATTCAGCCGCGTCCGCGTGTTGGAAAGTCTTCCGACGGAGGCCGAACGCGTTCCACCATCGTGACTGATGAGAGTCGGATCGCTCTGCTCTCTGTTCCAGTCACGCAGAGTCCCCGCATCGAGCAACCGACCTTTTTTTTTACTCTCTCGTTTGGTTATGTTCTGCGCTGATTACCGATTACCGTCCCGCCAAAAAATAAAAAAAATAAGAAAAAGGAACAAGAGGGTCACGAGACGGCTTCATTTTCACGCGACTCGAGCAAACATTCACACCCGTTATAGGGCCGTCTAGTAGACTCTAGATCAACTGAACGCGGAGTATGGAGGAGATTTTTTCGCGTTGTCTACGGCCATCGAGCTAGCGGGCCCCGTTGGTGGATGGCCCTAATGAATTGCCTCGTGAAATGCCCGCCTCTTTCAAATGGTGGAGGACGCGGCACGCGGAGAGTTACTCGATTCACGACTTTCGAAACGCCGCTCTTTATTATCAACACACCGGCTTCCCCCTTCAGCTATAGACGACTGCAGATCGCATGGGAGAGTGAGAGAGAGAGGAGAAACAATTGATTCCGTGACGGTCTATACCGACAAAGTTCCGAAACATTTCGTCTTGTTGTTGTTGATGTTGTTGTTGTTGTTTCCTTTTCTGTTATTATTATTTCTCCCCACCATTTTGTTGCCCGTTCCACGCACACAACCGAACGATTGTTCTTTATCTCTCAGCAGCGCCTGCACGAAGAAAAAAATCGACGGAATGACCACGGAGAGGAAATGAACGGCATAAACAAGATGTGGTCAGACCACAATCGACGGCTAGACGAGGATGTCCTTTCCATTCGGAGCCGCCCAGCTTCCATAGCTAAACTCGGGTCGGTAGAAAAGATTCTTTTTGACGAGAGAGGAATGAGAAAACTCCTCGACGGTGAACTATGACGTCTGTTAAGAATCGATTGTCCTGTACGTATGTGATTGAATCTTTTGACGGACGTGGGGAGAAAGAGAAGAGAAGAAACAACCATGGGAAATGCGGTATCAGTTATCCACGGGGTCTATTTAAGTTCCTCCTCAGGATTCTGCCTTGACGTAACCCAAGGTCCCGAATCTTTCTCTCTCTCTCCCCCCAGAGAGGGGGGGGAATATAGTGAAGAATTCATATAGAAAAGGCAACCAGAGAGAGAAAAAAAGAGCCGAAGAGATACAGAGTCATCCGTCATGTTATCCTGGCGCGTCGGGAGGGGGTTCTGTCCATCCCACCTATGGTGAATGGGTGACCCCCCCTAACTGACCTTTGTAAAAAGGAAAAACACGGAACGCCTCTCTTACACAGTACCACGTATGGGACCAGCTGCTTTTAGATCGCAGCATCGACTCTCTGATTCCTTCACAAACACGGGTTCCAAGGAAAGAAGAAAAAAAAAACACCCGACCCGGTTGTGCGTTGGCCGTTGACGAGGTGATTAGAGCCCATCGTGGAGGTGTAATGCGGGAAAGAAACGTCGGCGGACTCTTCGAAGCGCTAGCTCAACCGGAGATGACCGCAGGCTGACGGCTGCGTTATCACCGCGGATGCGGCAGCTCCGTTTTATTATCTTCCCTTATTTTTCTCTCTTCTTCTTTATTTTTCCCTCCATCGGTTTGGGTTGTGAGCCGTTTCTCAGGCAGACAGAAGATGCGTGTAAGAGCTGGTATCGAGGGTCAGTCATTAAAACATGTAACACACAAGAATCGTGAGCACATCCCTTTGGAGCCCAAACAATCAGAGAAAGGAAGAGAGAGAGAGAGAGAGAGAGAAAAGAGGTATATACTACAATAGATGGAAAGAAAAACAGCTAATGACTGGGCTGACCTCACCTCTCTCTGTGTGTCTGCCGTATTAGGGACCCTATTCTTTCAATAGGACTCACCCAACCAAAGAATTGAGCAGAGAGAGAGAGAGAGACGATGAGGGTTCCTTCATTTGTTTCCAGCGTTTTCTTTTTCTTTTCTCTCTTTTTCTCCGAGTTAGTCTTCCGTTGCGTCTAGTAGAGAATGACCCAGAGACGACGACCACCTTCTCGGTATTTACTCCCCCCTCCACCAAATACCTGAAGAGAGACCGTATAGGCGATAAGGAGCGCACCGGGAGCCGCGCTCCGACCCCATTCGATTTTCCTAATTGACCGACCACGGCGGGTGTTTTTTTTTCGAAAAAAAAGAAAACGACGGCGCGCGCGCGCGCGTTTGCTATTGTTATACACCTGGCTCGGTCGCCAAAAGAGGATCACTCCGACCTCTCCGCCTTCTTCTGCATTGAGCCCGGAATTTCAAAAGAACAACAAACAATTCCTATCCGAGTTGATATTGTTCTCTTCTCGGCGTCTTTGCGCGCAACGTCGTCGCTAATGAATTAGCCACGCGCTCTCTCGCAAGGCCTCGCAAGGCGAAATGTCCCAGCGCAATGACGATGTCATCATCTAGAAGGGGGCACAGGTAGAGAGTGGTAGTACTAGTGCCGTGTGGATTCGACGCTACTAATCCTCCAGAACCTGCCTGTAGGCTAAAGAATAGGAAAATCGTTTTACGACTGCTGGGACGCAAGAGAAAAAAAAAAGAATCTTGAGAACCAACTTTGATGGGAAGTTATTTTTCTCTCTTTCTCTTCTGGAGGGGAGTTCTCTCTCTCTTTGCTCTCTTGTCTCATTCTCTTCTTCTTTATTTTCTAGTAGGGATGAGAGGTCAAAGGTGGCGGCCAAGCGACCAAGCGACCGGATGTCGTTTCTTTTTCTTTTTCTTCTTTCACTGGGCTTGTCTTCGCCTCGCGGTTCGGATATTTTCCCTCGCTCTCACCGTTGCCCTTTCGCCGGGTTCTGCTTGTGCACGGACTCGGCAGTATCCCCCAATGCTGGTCACGTTGCGCCAAATCTTTTTTTTTCTTTCCCAACACACGGAAAATGTATATACACAGCGGTGTAGTACTTGTCACGAGAGGAGTCTTGTCACCATCGCAACTCTTTTCTCTGCTAACCAGCCGCCTCTCGACACAAAAGTCACTGACCCCCAAGTAGCGTATAGTCCGCTCGCCTTTCATAAAGTACAAGAGGATAAGGGAGGGGGGAGGTAATGAGAGAAAAGAGGGAGGCCTTCAAAAGCGCTGGTACTATGTACCGAACGGAGGTACGAAAAGATATACGCATTGGGTAGACATGCATAGTGGTTTCAAGATGTTGGTGCGGTCCCATCTGGTGTTGGTTGATGGGGCACATGACGAAAGAGATCTCGCGGACCTCGGCGGCGATCACGACGCAAACTAACTCCCCAAAAAAATATTGTCGAATTTCCAAGAGGGGGGAGAAAGAAGGGCGGCCGTGAAACATTGTTATCTATTCGACGTCTTTTTTTTTTCAAAATTTTTTTCCGAGATTTTCTTCCCCCTCGGTCGCGGATGAGGAATAGACAGGAGGGCAGGTCATAGGTCGAATCCATTCATGCCATCCTCTTTTCTCTCTATAGTCCTGTATCTTTCTTAGACTCCCTCCATCATTCCCTCGCTCATTGATTCCGCCGGCTCTGTCCGTAACCGGAGAGAAATATGCCCTGTGGTCGTCTTCTCTTGTATATACCACCACGGTAGAAAAGGTATTTCTACTACGTAGCCCATTTTTGGGTTTGTGATGCATCAAATCAGAGACTCGAGCCCGCAGACGGACGGACGGACGATGTCGATAGCATTTCAATCCGGAATGAATAAATAAAAATTGGATTTGTTCCTCGTTGTGCGCGTGTGCTCTTCTTCGTCGTCTGATCGCATCTAGACAATATCCACATTTCTGTCATCCACTTCCTGTGTCGAGCAGCCGACAGGAATTTCCCCCAGAAAAATCAAGATGGACACTGAGATTCTCTGAATGCTAATAATAACTGTCCGGCGTCCATACCGATCGACGTCGGGTACGTTCAACCGACGAAATTGTTTCATCAAAAGAAAATCCGATCACCGTTAGCGTCTCAATGAAAGATAATTTTCTCTTCTGTTGTCTTATTTTTTCCTGCCTTTTGTTTTCGGGCCCGTATTTTTGTTTTTTATATCGCCGATGCCATCATCGAAGCCGAACCGCGCCATTAGAAAATGGGTATCCATCCAATAAAGACGAGAAAACAAGGCGGCCGAGTCACGATTGGATGAGGTCCGTGAATGGCGAAATGCCGGCGAAAACCCGATGAATAGAACGACTTGAGAGTTGAGAGACTTTGGCGGACTCGCTGTGGTTATCTTGGACGGGCAAAGTCTCTCTCTGACTGGAGATTATAACGGTGCGCCCCCGAAGATCCTGGGCGAGTCCCTTCGTTTCGGCGCGCAAGGGGGGGCAGCGGGGTCGAAGTTGGACCCAGCCCGACACGGTGCTGCACCGCCAGCACAACACACAACAATCCGGGCCGCGCACGAGCATCATCCGACGCCATAGTCGCAAGCGCTAGCACTCCCGAAAGTATATTGTCTTGCCGATTCTTCATGCATGGCCGCCTGTGACGCGTCTCTCGTTTTTTTTTTTTCCTTTTCCTTCATTTATTTGCTCTTTCCCCCCTTACGCGTTTCGCTCGCTTGTTGTTCTTTCTTTTCTTCTTTCCAGATATTATTTATTCAGAAAAAGAGGGAAACAAAAGACGGCCAAAGACGCGCATGCAAGCACGTAGAGAACACGTCGGAGTTGGATGCGATCTAAGCCGGTCTTGTTGTGCTCTTGTCGTCTTCGTCTTCTGTTTGTGTTGTTTCTTTCCGATGTTGTTGACGGTAGACTCTATAGAGGCAGCAGGCAGTCTATAGTGCATCGCTGTCGATGCCGGCGGATGGGCGGGACTGCCGTTCTCTTTCTTCGGAGCATCAAAGATTGGCAACGGTGACGAAGGGTCTCGACCCGGCGCGACACTCCCGACGCCCCACCAGGAGCAGCCCCGGCAGCCAACGCTCGGTACAGCGGGACAACACCTATGACCTGTTTATACATCAGAAGAAAATACCTGACTATATTCTTCCTCTTCTTCCCCTATACACATCGCCGAGCTAGTCTACTCCTCCCATTTCCTAACTAACCGGGGAACGGCTCTATTTTGTTTTCAATCGACTGTATCGGACACGCTCCGGAGCCTCCATACATCTCCTCTTTTCTTCCCTATGAGAAGGAGGAAGGCACCACCAAAGTCCAAGATAGCTCAACAAAAACACTGTAGAGTTTGTATTTAAATCAGCACGTTACATGACAAGAACACGAAACGAAAACAACACACACACACACGGGCGTCCGGTGCATTCCGGGAAGAAAAGCGTATCGGATTCGGAGTGATTTAAAACACCAATGGAGAGAGAGAGAGGAGACTTCCGCTGGTCCGCTCTCTCTAGCTCATTGAACGATGGACGATTTATTCTCTCTTGTGTTAAATGTCGGGGGAGGTCCTGGCGTCAAAAGCGAAAAACTCAACGGTCAACACGTGGACTTTTTGAAATTGAATTCCCTCATATTCTTTCTCCTCCGCTTTTTTTTCTCTCTCTCTCTCTCTTCTTTTTTTAAATACTCTATCCCAGAATCCGACAAATTCTTTATAATAATATATCCATGTATATATATAAAAAACTACACCCAACTTGTAAGAAGCTTTGAAAAAGTATGAGGAAGCAGCTCAAGAGAGGGAAAAAAAAGGTGGCGGTGTTATCTTTCATACCCATTCCAACGGTCTCTCCCTTTGCCCTTTATACGTCCATATACATGTACGTATATATACATACACATATGAGAGAAAAGAGGGGTCTGTCAGTTACGGTTGGACCAATCTTTCACGTAAGATATCCAGTGGCGGGCTTCTCTCTTTTTTTTTTCTCTCTAGATATTTTTTCCTCTCTCCCATGTAAAACTCGGCGTGGCTCGTCTTTTCTTGGGCCGGAAAAGGGAAGAAAAGTCTCCCTCCTACACATCGAAAGAAAACTTGCGAAAAAAGCCCCCGCTCTCTCACAGCGCAGCAACCAAGTCCCTCGACTCACTTACTTCCATCTTCGTCTGTATACACGGTATTTCTTTTTTTTCTTTCTTTTTTTTTAGAAGGAAAATGGAAGAAAAACACGCCTTGACTTCCATCCGGGAAGAAACTTTTGTCGTTCCATCTTCACGCCTTCTCCGAACGTTGGGACTTTGCGAGTTTTTGGCTTATGTAGTCAAGCTCAGGAAAAAAGACAACTGGAGTTTTCTTTGATATTACATCTGTTAAATGACGAGAATTCTCCTCGAATACTAAAAAACCAAACAAAAAGAAAAAGAGAGAATAAAAAAAAACAGAATCTGATTGGATCGAATTGTATAGAGACCAACTGATGTCCCCCCACTCTCCTACGCCCCCAATCCTGGGCATTATTCAATTCTAGGTTTTCTTCACATACGCAAACAAGTCCAGGGACTGCGTCAATCGCGACAGACCATCGCCGGGCAATATTCATTCCTCTTAGTATTATAACGAAGGTGCCGGACAATGCGACTCGTGGCCTTGGCGACCGTATAAATGAATGCGCGCGGGGGATAGATAGATCTAACCAACATTAGAGATACGCGCAGTGCCAGAAACTCGTCAGAAAAAAAACTACATTGAATAGTTATCAATAGAAACGAACGCCAACAAAAAAATAGGACTGCTGCTGCGTCTATTTGCTTGTTTACATGTAAAAGCTGAATGAAACCGCAGCGGAGGGTGGATGCAACAGCACATACACAAAAAAAAATATACAGATCTGATTTGACAGTCTTCTTTTTATCATTTATATTTTTGTTGTAGCCATTCGGCTGGAGTAGGAGCGCTAACGTCAAAGGTTTCCAACCAAATATAATGAGGAGTAGTAGCAAACAAGTCTATTTGGCTACGTGCGGAGGAACGATTGGCACAAAAGAGCCAAGGGACGAAAAGGAGAGAATTGTTACTAAGAAGAAAAAAAAGAGAGGAATAACGATGGATGAGTAGATGATGTGTACACGGAGCGGTGGATGATTATCGAGTAGTTCGATGGATATATGGAGGCGATGAGGAGGTGAAGATGTATTGGATGAATCAGACAAAAGTCTGCTGTTGTTGAACGACTGTTGCCGGTCGTCGAGAGAGATCGAGCTGCTAGATGTTCGCGGCCGGGCCGTCATCAGATAAGGAAACGACCGGCCGACAACCCCTGGACGAGGAAAGAAAAGAACGAAAAAACGGCCGACCTGCTGGCTGGTTAACATGGCGCTCCACAAAGGTAGTTAACTGAGCGATTATGCCGAGATATTCGGCAGTGAGAACGGCCGATGTGAACACCCAATCAGCATAAATAGTCCATCCCATTGATTGCTTTTCTGTGTGTGGTGAGCCATTAATTGGAATCCCTGGCTGCCTGTCTGCTGTGCTGGGCCCCAACTGGCGACGACGTTTGATTTTCTCCATCAAAGTCGATTGTTTTCCATTACTACCTACCTATATATATATTTAAGACGTTGTTTTGGTCCGTCTTCCCGCTCTTTTTCTTCTTCTTTGATTTCTCATTTTGTTAAAAAGAAAATTACGAAAAAAAAGTCCCGGCCCAAACTGTTGGCGTCGGTGGGAAGAAAGAAAGTTTTGGGTTCTCTCCTTTTCGCTTCGATCCAATTAGAAAAAGAGTCGACGACGAGCCCGTGGCGGCCTCATCAGAAAAGCGTCCACCGGTTTCCCATTTCGCATCCAGAGAGACAGAAGAAAGAGGGACTTGATCACTCGATTTTTAATGAACAATCAAACACGGTGGGGCTAAAGCCAGCCAGAGAGAAGCTGTAGTCGTCGCACTTGCCGCTCGTGAACGAGTGCTGGCGACAGGGCACGTCCGCCGCTTTTCACTTTCACCTTTTTTGCCCGTCTTCTTCTTCTTCTTCTTCTGCTTTCGTCTGCCGCGAAAGAGACGAGAAATTCCGTTCAACTTTTTCAGGGCATAAGGCAGTGGGGAGACATTAAGAGCACTTCATATCTTCAGAATTAATTAGCACATTATCTCGGTCGGAAGGAACCGCAGAGATGAGCAGGACGAGTTTTTTTTCCCACTTTTTCCCCTCCAAGCCCGTAAAGATGTGCGGTGCGGGCGTCTGTGCCTGTGTTGACCGACCGAGTCAACACAGCCGAATCCGTATATTATAGTATGCCACCGTCCATCGATGACAGATAGCTCACACTCTGGCCACCCACCAACAGATCCCGTACAGCCGGCGTGGGACACGGAGTGTCAAAACAGCCGTCGCATCATTTTCGAGCGAAACCATTTGCATTAACCGCGAAAGAGGCTGCGACGATTTCCGTTCATCCACCTTTCCCGGCTGTTTTTTTTCATACTCAGAATTCAATTTTGCCGCGTTTTAGTGCGAATAACAAATTTGAAAATTTAAATTTAAATTTCATTTCCCGCCCAATCGCCCAGGGTCATGGGGGAAAAAAATCTGAATCGATTAATGAAATAAATCCAATCATTTTGCCGTCGATGGATTAAAAGAAACGATCGGATCTAAAGCAATCGAAAAATTGACCATCGAATTAAATTGATGACATCAAATAAAGAAGGGAACGGGGAATGTAAAATGGAAACAATGGAGATGTCCCCTTGGCGCATACACGTGCCTTGGTCATACCGTTAGAGGGAGGGGGTTGGTAAAACGGTATTAGGTATATATACTACCAACCAGTTCACCTTTTTTTCGGCACGAGCTCGGGTATCGAAGTAGCTACTTGGGAGTGGGAATTGACCTTGTTTCAAGGTGGTAGTATTTCTACTGTCTACCATTAGAGCATTTTGTCGTGTCGTTGACCGCTACTTTACTGGTGCACAACCAGCTGCGCACACGTGTCCGTTATTCAAATTGGTGGCCTCTTGTTTTAACGTCATCATCTTTTATATGACGGATCATCACAGTGTCGGCCGTCCCGTGTTTTATGGAATTCGAGTGACGTCAGTCCGTCTGTCCTTCTCCTGAGTGGTCGGGCCGCCGTCTAGAGCGTCGTCGTCGCCGTCGACCCAATAGCCGAAACTTTGACGCCAACGTCGCCGATAAAAAGAAGAACTGGTGGTGTCGGTACCGCGATCGATTCCCGCGCCCGAGAAAGAAAAAAAAACGCAGTCGCGGGACCAAACGGGGAGGTTGGCGGCGGTGGGTGGCGTTGGGAGGGGGACAGACCAAATAAAAAATAAAAAAAAGCAGCGTTCAGATTGGTGTATCCCGCCCCTACCCTCAACCCCCCCAGTACCACCTCCTCCTCCACCCAACTCCTCTTTTTCCCTTCTTTTTCGTCCACGACGCATCAGTGGACGCAGCTGGAACCGTCTATACGGCACACACACACACACGAGTTCCCCTCCCTCTTTGTCGAGGAGAGGCGAAGGGAGGGAGAAAAAAGAGAGGCGAAGAAGGAGAGAAGAAGAAGAAGAGAAGAGAGAGAAAAAAAAAACAATCGTAGAGCCGGCACACAGTCATAGCAGGGCTGGACTTGGTCGAGTCGAGTCGTGTCTCCTCTCTCTCCCCTCGCGCCGCTTTTCTTCTGTCCCTATCACGTCACCCCGTTCACGTTTTTTTTCGGGTGTATTTCGTATAGGAGAGCGTCGAGTGGCCGCCGCAAGAGCCCGTCGACGGTATATACCCACCACACCGTCTGCTTCGACTAGCGGCGGTGGCGGGGCGGCGCGGTGTGCCCAGTGTGTGTCTGTGTGTGTACGGGCGAGCACCCTCTCTCGCAGTCCTCAGTCGAGTGTCGGTCACCGTCCGGAGCGCAAGTCGCTCTCTCTCGCTCCCAGCGGATAGACACAGAGAAAACACACAGCAGAGTCATACATTACTATATAGAGAGAGGAAAAAAAGCGCGGACAAACGGCGTTTTACAACAAAGTTACAACACCTTCATGTCTATTGACTGCCGTCGCACACACGGTGCTCCTCGTTTTGTTTGAATGTTAGGAGAGCCATCGTCCGTTCCCTAACTTAACTCGTCAAAAGTGCTGCTGATTTAGAGTCAACTGAGGAAACAATCACACGACAGTGCCCCAAACGTCGTCGTTCGTCGGTGTCGCTCTTGATTTTCAGCGGGACGGAACTTGAGCAGCAGCGGAGAAGCAACAAAAACAACAACGATGACCACCGTGTCATAATGCCGTGTTTGCGTTGAACAGTGTCCACTCAAAGTTTTTTTTTCGTTTTGACGGGAGAAAAAAAGTCAAGAAGGAAAACGTTTGGCCCAGTTTGGTGTTTTTCTACTACCGGCATCTTCGGCAACATCGGGACCGATTGTGACCCAATCCATTCCGACACAATCATTTGACAGTTTCTTTTTTCTTTTGACGTCTCTTCGGAAACCGAATTGGTGGTGGTTTCCAATCGGCCGCCATGAGGATTAAGATGCCCGCCATGCGAATCGCTCAAGGTAAGATCAATCGTTTTCATCATTTCTCCGACGTGCTCCTTCCTAGATTCCCTTTTCTTCATTTGATCTCTTTACTCGTACGATATTGACCGCTCTCCAGTAAAGTCAAGAGTCGCCGCAATTCCAAGTATCGATGCGTCGTTTTTTTCCCTCTCCTTTGGATTCGGCCCCGAAGGCCGGAGATAGTAGAGAGAGATACTATAGTAGGCAGTTGTAGGCTGCGCGCGCCAGCCGCCGAAGCCGCCGCCAAAAATGCGCCTCCGACTTCTTAGGGCGCATGTCTTTGAATCTTTTCTTTCTTTTTTTCTACGACGACCACGACGTCGGCGACCGCTTCTTCTACTACGACTTCTTTCCTCCCTTCCTATTTTTCATGGCGATCCCGACCGTCCGAATGGGCGAGCGGAGGGGCCAGCGTCCAGCGAATGGTCAGTGTCGAGCGGACGCATGCGCTTGTATCCGCTTCCGGATTTGCTACAAATATTTGCCTTGGAAGGAGAAGTTTTGAGTGGACTGTGGCGAACTGCGGTGTCAAAATGTGACAGTAATCAGAGCCCTGTGCGCCTGTTTGGTAAATGGCTTTGATGAGAAATTGGATCGTCGCCTGTCCAGACAAAACTCGACTTCTTTTTCCTTCCCTTTTTCTTTCAATTCGTTTCTATTCGGCTTTTTCTTGGACTACTCTATTCCCTTTTTTTCTTCTGTTTTGGTTTCTCCCCTCTTTCCATCTCTCTCTCTCTCTCTCTCTCTTGTCTCTCTTTCTGTTATCTAAATTTAAATGTCTCGGACCTGAACTTCTTTTTTTTCTTTCTCCCCTCTTCCACCGAAAAGCCGAGACATGAAAATAAGACAAGAGAAAGAAAGAAAGAAAGAAAGAAAGAAAAGAAGCTTGAGAAATTCCGACAGGCCAACTAAACACAAAAAAAAAGAGGGAATAAGAGACACTGAGACGGAGAATAGAAGAATTAAAGGAAGTTGACGGCGTCGCTGGCGTCGCGTCGGGTACGTCTCTTCCAATTCTCTTTTCTTCTTCTTCTTCAGTTTTTCCTTCGCAAACCTCCTCAACTTGTCGATGATTCTTTTGTCCGTTTCAGGGCTAATCAATTCGAGCTTGATTCAATGCCAATCTCTCTCGTTTTTTTTTCTTTTTACCTTCTTCGGTTTTGTATAGCGTTGTCAAATAAAACGGGGAACAGGCCAGTCGAGATGGCTATTTTCGGTCAAAACAACAAGGTTCCTCTTCTTCTGTTGAAAACGGCGGTCAACTCGGGAAGAATAACAACCCACGCGCTTCCGAAATAGGGGAGGAACACTATTGAGTCGTTCATGATTTTTGCAAAGCCTTCCGCGTGCGATGTGGAGAAAAACAATCTTTTTTTCTCTCCTTCTTTCTCTCTCGGTCCCTTGAACTCTCTTATTTCATTCACACTGCGGAAGGCAACACTTTGACAAAAGATTTCGCTCTGTGTGCGCGCATGTATCGAAATGTATTTTTATTCGGTTTTTGGAAGGGGGAAAAGGCGAAGGAAAAAGACAACAACAAAAAATAGCAGTCATAGCGGTCGTGGTGGCGTACTACTACCAGACCAGTTGGGAGAGGAAACAGAATGGTTGTTTACCGGCTCCGTTTTCACTTTTCATTCCTCCCCTCGCTTTTTTCCGTCGAATAAAGTTGCCTATACCTTTTGATTTATTCCAACTCGCTCGTTTTTTTTTTGTTGTTGTTGGGCGTTCACAATTGAAGAGAGAGAGAGAGAGGGCCTTGAAGAGCTGACCCTTGGGCAGCCGGATGACCCGCTCGTCATCCATCAATAACGGGGCTCGCGCGTTGGGTCTCCGCTCTCGCAGTCAGCGCGGAGCAAAGAATCGCCCCTCCGATTTTCTGATGCTTTCCCCTGTATATGTATCCGATGATTCCTCCTCTTTTCATTCATTCAAAACGCAGCATGCAACGATAATACAACATTCTTCCACAGTCGGGGCCGGTTCCGCCGTTGAGAATCGACCAGAAAAAGATGAAGAAGAATTAGAAGGAGAAAAAAAGATGATGGCGGTTTTCACCGAGAGAGTCTCGGATGGCGAGTGAGGGAGAGCGTGAGAGAGTTCAAGCCTCGGTGACGGCGATTTTCGAATAGTATATATATATAGAGAGAGAGAGAGAGAAAGAAAGAAAGACATTAAAAATCGTAGGAAAAGGAGGGAGAAATGGTCAGGGAAGAAAAGGAGAAGGTTGACCGTGATGTGTCCACGATAAGCTAAGATGATAAGAAGATGACCGTCTTCTGTTCGGAGGGATTTCCAGATTTTCTGTTTATTTACTATTGACTTGTTCCTTTTTTTCGGTGGAAATCGAGTAACGGCCTCTCTTTGTAGAGAAAGGATTTCTTTCTTTTTTTTTTTTTTTTTTTTTTTTTTAAAAAAAAAAGGTTGACTTATCAGATCGTGTCAGTAACACAAGAGATTTCCCCCCTCTGTGTGTGTTCCTCTCGAATGCCGATTTCTTTACGAGACCGACCGTAGGAGCATTTACAATCGGCTATGAATTGAAAGTTTGTCGTCCAGCAGCACTTATTGCGACCAATCGGCGAGAAAGCGAAATCGATTGTTGAGGTGGAGCGCTAAAAGCCGTTGCATTGACATCTCCATGACAGGTGTCTACTCTCCTTACCACCGCCGTGTCTAGCTCTTTCTCGCCGTTTATGACGTCAGAAGACGGTCGGTTGGGTCCACTTTGAGAGTCGGCGAAACGGGCCAGGATCCGTGACGATAGGGCGGATATAGTAGACTAGATGGATCAAGCGTCTTTTTGGCCATGGGAAAAACGAGGACGGTAGACGACTGTGTACTAGGAACAAAGCTCATCAATTATACACTCCCGCGCGTTTCAATCGTTTCCTTCCAAGGGCAAAAGTGCAGGCACCACAGTTGGTTCATCAATCATCGCCGTTTGCGCCCAAACGATTTTCGATCCATCCACGCGATTTATCAAATCACCTCCGTCGCCACAGCGACGAGATCCGCCAAGACTGACGTCAAATTTGTCCGGTTCGATGTGTGTCAGTTGCGGTCAAACTTTCTCTAGCTGGCCACAATATCGGTGGCTTCTACAACAGCGGTTTATCGCGTTAGTCGCTTAAACACAACACAGCGCGCACGACGCGCAGTGCTCCTTCTGTATCGCGACAACACTTGTTTGTCGCCGACACAGGTGGGCGGCATGTTGTGTGTCCGGCCGTCATTCCTATTTGATCAGACCCGGACAGTCTGTCGGATATTAGTTCTCGACCGTTGCACATGTATTTGTCTCGTTCAGAGTATGGCACAGGGTCATCGAGTCCATATACTTATTTTTTTTTTAGTTTTTCTACCTTCGTATTCGGGTGATACTAGCCGTTGGTTATTCACCTCTAGTATAGTTTAAGTAACGCTTTCTTATAGCATCGAGCACAACGCCAAAACATAAGGGTCGGATAAAATAGTCACCAGCGGCAGGTGTTGTTTAGCCCCTCTACGTTTTGGTTTTTTTTTGTTGTTTTTTGGCCGTCTCGTTCCCGAATATTTTCCGTCGTACATTTCACAGGTGTGTTGCCCGCACCGAAAAAATAAGAGACTTTATACCGCCTGTCCCGCATCTGATTCATTTCGATATTGGTTTTGTGTCGAGCGGAAATGGTTGGTGCCGGGCACCGGAACTGACCCTTTTGTCAGGGTTCATTGCCGCTTTTATTTCCTATTTTTCGTTGTGTTGTTGTTTGTTGTTCCGTCTCTATATTTTTTGCGCTAGCGTTAGAGGAGAAACATGCGTGCAAACCGTTTTTAAGGCCATCCGAAAATAGGAACCGATAGCGAATCGTTTTCACATAACGATCGCTCATCAGAGAGGTGCGCGCATGAGAACGAGGAGGTCATCTTCTCTCGCTCTGGAACGGCAGAATGTTTTTTTTTCCTTTTTTTAATACTGGAGCTAATCACACCTAAGGTATATATGTTGTTGTTGTAGTTTTTTTCTTTCTTGGGAAATCTCACGCCGGCTGAGGGCCTTTCGGGCAGCAATGAAAATAAGAAAAGAGCATGGAAAGGGTCACGTGAAGGGGTCGTCCGCTCGCCTCCATTGGCCGACCTTTTGGCAGAGATCATGCTCTCTTCGTCTTCACAACATCGTATTTCGTCTTCGTCGGGCAGGAGTTATTCCGTCATTTCTTTCCGAGACTTTTTCTTCTTCTTCTTCTTCCTTTCTTTATTGTTTCCGACGCTGGCTTACGAGGGCTCCGACGCCATTCGTCGCTTCCCGTACGCAATTGACTAGCGACCCGTTTATAGTGTTGGCGCGGGTCATTCTCATGAACTTACGAGGTCGACATTTCCGACCATTAAGACACGACCCCTCTGGTGGCCGTCTTGGACACTTTCCCAACAGCCTCATCGTTTTGCTCGACACACAACAACAAACAACAACAATACAATAATAACGGCAGCAGCAGCTACATCAGCCCTAGCTCTTCCTAACTCCTACCAAAGAGACTCTTCAACGACTACTACGACTACCACCGTACTGAATTATGATCCTTTCGGGCTTTCTTTTTTCTTCTTCTTTCTTTCTTTCTTTCCTTTTTTTCCCCGTTGAAATTCGAATGGTCCAGGCGCCCATATAGACGGAAACAGTCAATGTTTTTTGGCTGGCCATATATATCGGTGTGGCCAGGCCGGCTAGCCAAGAAGGAAAGGGGGAGGGCCGTTTCTTCGTTTCTTCTTTTTCTTTATTCGAATGCATCACGTGATGAGTATCACGGACCACCCAATACGTTTCGAGTCACCATGTTTATATATATATGTATATACATACGCATTTCTTTCTTTCTTTCTTTCTTTCTCCCCCTATATATATTTCTATTTCTTGAAGATTTGCATTTGGAAAGGGAAAAGGAAATGATAACAAATCGATTGTGTTGTGGGCATCATAAGGGTTTTCGGTGAGTAGATAAAAATCTCTGCCGGGCGCCATCTTGTGCTCTCGGACAATATCGATGTTGTTCGGGGTTCACTCCGTCATTAGAAATGTAAATTCATCCGGTGGAGCCGCAGAGAAGAATATACGCACCGTCCCTTTTTGTTGGTTGGCTCTGGTAGTGGTAGACTGTGCGCGCGTTTGTTATTGAAATTTCCCCGTCGAGTGATTGAATCGGTCGAATGCGAGTAAAAACTTGGAGCAGCCGGTCGTAAAAAGAGAAAACGCGCAACACGTATTGATTCAATGTGTTGTCACGGATGGCGAGTGGCTGGTCAGAGTGGCCTCTCCCTCCGCCACTCACTGGGCGCGCCGCAACCGTCCCTTAATCAATGTAAATGGAATCCTTTTTTTTCTCTTTTTCCTTCTCTCTCTCTTATTCTTTAATTCCTTCTATGTTGTTTTTTTTCTTCCCCGCTCTTGTCCGCGCTCTACTCTTCTCTCCTTGGTGCTGCGAGACGACGAAGCTACGGAAGATTAATGAAGGTCTCTCACTGGGACCAACATGATTTATTTATTCCTCGGCGTCCCGGTAAACAAACTACTAAGCAACTAACGGAGGTGTGGAGGGGGGAGAGAGAAGAAGAAGTGCGTCAATTGAGCGCCGCAGCGCACACAATGAGGGCAAAGGGTGTTTATTGGCGAAATGTTGGCGTCGCGACGGCGGCGAGTCGGCTTGTGCAACTCTTTTTCTTTTTCTGGTCAGAGGTCATCTTGTTACCTCCGCGGCGGCGGCGACCGGATATCGAGTTCCAGTTGGCCGACTGGCAATAGGCGTCGTTCGACCTTTGACCGACACGTCGCCAGCGATGGGCTCGGCACGACTTTGGTGCGTGCGTGCTCTGACCGTCCGTCCGTCCAGATTCGTTTCTAACCTTATTGTTGTAGCCAAAGAGGCGAAAGAAGAAGAAGAAGAAGAATGGGGAGATAAAGCCCAACGGAGAAGAAAAGAACCAAGGGATCGCAAAGGTCACGGCGTCGTCGTCGCCGTTGTTTTCATTCACACTCTTTCTTTAAAGTACAGCCAGCCGGCCCGCGGCCAGGTTACTTTCCCAAAATGATTCACGCTCTCCAAACTGGACGGCATCGTTTTCTTGATTTCATTTCTTCTTCTTCTTCTTTCTCGGTTGTTGTTGTCGAGGATTTATGAAAGGAAACGGTTTCCCCTTGGAGGATGGCTAGAGAGAGAGCTGAGAGGTCAGTGCCGAGAGGTCAGCTGACCTCGTCGTGACATTTCAATGGATGGGCGCGTGAATGAGAGAAGGAAAGAGAGAGAGAGAGAATCAGAGAATGTGTGTGAGCTCGAGGGTGGGTTCCAGGGCGTTTGGGGGAGGTGGAGGTCAACCGGTGTAGGCTGAAGAGGTCGTGAAACATTTTTATTCCGTCCCTCCGCCCCCTTCTTTGTGGTCTCTTTTGTTGGCCCGTTGTTTTCCCATCCGTGAAAAAAAGAAACAGACTTCGTGTGAGAGGAGAGAAGGGACGACGCGCGTCCATTAAAACGAAATTTTGGTGAGGGTCGCCAACGTGAGATTCAGGTCAGCCCGGAGAAAAAGAAACAGGGCCGTTATCGTTTCATCCCCGGCTTCTCGTCTCTCAGCTATACTTTGCCTATCATCTTTCAACTACGACCTTTTGGAAGCCTGGAAATGTCATACCATTTTTCCAGTTTCAATTCTCATCAAAATCGTGTGATTGAAGCGTGGAAAAGTGGAATAGAGAAAAAAGCCTTGGCTTGGCGGAGGAAGTACTATCCCAGGGACCAGGTGATGGATGATGATGACCCTTGTATGTTGCATAATGGAGGAGGAAAACAAGGCCGAGAGGGAAAAAGTCCATTTGTATTCGTTGCGTTGGTCAGCAATGTCCAATGTCAATATCCGGTGGTGGTAAAAACACAGACAAACACATGTTGACACCGAAAACCACTTCTACTGTGGCTGCTACAGTAGTAGTAGTAGTTGGTTTGTTTGGCTCTAGTGTTCCGCCGCCCCCTTCGTGTTGATGTTGACGCTGTTCCAAGGATAACGATCCGGCCGGTTGAATAAAAGTGACAACCGGGAGAGGTCGCATCACCAGACACACTGGTTTATCTTGTTTGATTACGTCTTCGCTCTTTCTTGAGTTTTCTAAACGACTAATAGCGTCGCCCAAAAGAGTTTTCGAGACTGTCGTCTTTCATTCTCCACCAAAACACCAGGACAACAGACCACTGTTCCTTTTTGTCGCCGTCGCGACGCCCAAAAAAAAATACAATAAATAACGGGCACGACAGTGGTACGTCCTTCTTTCATCTTTCTCCAAGAAAGTTTTTCTCTTTTTTTTTGTTTGAAAAAGGAGAACCTGTCATTTTCAATCAGAAGACGTTGCTGCGCCAAATGAACGATGGCGGCCGACAAAGTCTCGGGCAAATGTTTCGAATAGAAACTCGTTGGGGGAACGAAGACAAAAAAATGAGCCCGTGACCTCAGCATCCGACGATGCTGCAATAGACTTATACTCGTCCTCTGACACGCATTCTTCGGGAAACTGGCTAGGGTCACACAGGTCTCTTTCTCACGAGGTCGCCAATTTGTCAACAACAAGACACAACCTGGTTCTCCCCCTCTCCTTGTTGGAAATCGATACAACAACCTCCGAGCTCCGTCCATCTGGGAAGTGGAACCGGACGCGGAGCGTAGGAGTTGTGTAGCCTAGCGAAAAGACGGGCCTAGAGGAGACAGCTCTCATTATTTGGTTTAGCTAGCTCCTTGTGGCGTCATTTCTTCTGCGTGGAACTATAGTGCTCCTATTGGAATAGGGATTGGACTCGGTACTATTTATCTAAAAAGACGTTGACACTCTGCGTCACAGAGGAAGTAAGGGCTTATCATTATATATAGCCGCCGCCGTGGTGTCGGTGGTCCACAGGCAGCTGAGGGAAAAAAAGAGAACGAGAGAGAGAGGTCTAAGGTGGCCCAACTGTCAACACATGTCCTGCATCCGGCAGGCCGATTAGTAGTCGAGCACACGAGTGTGTGAAATAATAACAAGTGCTTCACAAATCTATAGAGACGCGCCGTTGCGTGCTTGTGTGCGTGCGAGCGAGAGCGAAAGTATGCGCTCCGCCAGAGGAAGAGTCTGTGTGTGTGTGTGTGCTTATTTATAACTAAAGGAATGATGGACGTGGTCAGACCTTTAACCGGACGTGCAGCTTATGGCGCGACACCGCGCGCTGTCGAGGCTGCCGGCCAACTGGGGCCATCCGTCACACTGTCAATCTGACGTCATCCGGCTCCCCATTTTCATTTTGATTGGGAAGATGAGAGAGAAAGAGAGACAAAAAAGACGGGACGAGTAGAGAGAAATGACAACAAAAGTTAACCAAAAGATGAAAATCAGGTCGGCACCAGTTGGAACTGACTAGCGGGGTCCGCCGAGTTCGTCGTCGTCGGTGCGGACGACCCGTGGGTGGCGCGCTCTATTGTTGTTTGCATCTCTCGATGCAATCTTGGCTTGCGGTCGGGCTTTTTCGGTCACTATTGATACCATCTCATACGAAGGCCAAAAAGGACCCCAAAAAGCCCATGAACAACATTCACTTTGTGTAGGAGAAAAGAAGAAAGAAAAAACCCATTGGAAAAGAATGCGGCGCCACAGGAAGTGTAGATTGTTGCAGCTACTGAGCAAGGACTCAGTATTTTTTCTTTTTTTCCCTTTCCCGAGAGAGAACCGCAAGTATCCGGAGAGTGGAGGATGCTGCGGCGTCCGCTCACATCACTCGGATGTTGCTCTGCTGCTCCACTCTCCACCAGCAGCAGCCTCCTGAATCGTGAGAAAGGAATCGCTCTCTCCTAAATAGTAACACAGCAGCTCCGCCAGTAGTACTACTACTACTACACCAGTACTAGCAGAGCGGAAAGAAAATGTTGGGGGCTATAGATTTATTTATTCCGGGCTGCTGTTTCCAACCCTCGAAAATGTCGTCGTGGCGGCGACGACTTCCTCCGGACCTCTCGCTGGATAAGAAACTACACCAAGACTTCTTTTTTTCTTTTTCCTTTTTTCTTTTTTTTTTGTACCGTACGTTGTTGTTGCTGCCCCCCTTTTCCTATCTGGCTCTCTCCCGTCCGTCCGGGCGTGTAACTCGTGTGACGGAACCGGCACCGCCGCCCCTCCACCCTTTACGCGCTTGTTTTCCTCCCTTTAGTAGTCGTCGTCGTCTTCTTCTTCTTCTTTTTTTGTGCAAGTATGCGCGACCCTTTTTCGTCCGTGTTGTTGGTTATGTCGGGTGTGTTGGTGTGTTACCGATGAACTTGGCGGAACATCCTGTTTGTTTCGGCAACCAGATACTGTTGGGAACGTTCCATAACCCTCCGGTCGCGTCACAAGGAGATCGACTCTCTTAGTCAACTCTCTCTCTTTTTTTCTTACACCCTCCGTTCCCATCCACCGAAGAGGGGTGGAGGGCAATCGGATGTCTTGCATCACATACAAGTCCGTCCCGAACTTTGGCACGACACTATCCCCCCCTTTTTTTCTACCATGGACGACGGTGCATTTCTCAGAGCGTCGGTGAAAACGACGTCGTCGGAATGAAATCGGAGATTTCCAGAGGTTTTTTTTCTTCTCCCTCGGTACTTTGGGGTTACTGGTTCCGCCGTATTGTGTAACGGGGTCTCACTCCCTCGCTCCTTAAAGAGCTCGACAAGTGCGGCCGTTTAAGGTGGACTCGAAGGGGAACCCAAGAGATGAGAAAAACGCCCTCTTAGTGAAAGTGAAGCCTTCTTCTTCTCCTTTTTTCCCATTCGCGTCAGAACGTTTTGTCCCCTTTTAACTCTCAGTTCTTCCTGTTGTGTCTGGGCGCTCACTGTGTGAATAATAAGCCCAAGTTCGCACCGGACATGAGCATCCTCAAATTGCCTTACCAAAAGAAAAGAAAAAGGAATGTGGAACAAAAAGAAAAGGAGATAAAAGATGGGCGACATCTTGACGTACGGGAATTAATGAAATCAAAAGCCCAGGGAGCCTCAATTATTACAGAGCCACACCAAACGGTCTTCCTATCATTTTGTTCCGCAGACGTCGCCATCGTTTGGGAAAGAGAAAGAAAAAAACTGTTATTAAAAGTCTAATAAAAGAAACGATCGGTAAAATAAACACATAAAACGGCGAAAGACAAGAGAGAGAGAGAGTTGACTGGAGCGCAAAAAAAAGGACAGTCGGGATCCGCCCAGTATTTTTCCAATTTTTTTTGTGTACGGACTCTACAAGTGAAAAACAGAAATCAAATGGCTCTCTTGTCTTATTTTTTTTATGACGAGCTTTTAAAAATTTGTTGGCGAAGCAAAAAGAGGAAGAAGAAGAAGAAGTTGGGTTTGATGGAATCAACAACAACGAGTGAGCGCGGAGATTTTTCCTTTAGCCTCTTTCCTTTAGGGCGTCGCTACGGTCGGTTGATGCCATATTGTTTTCGGCCCTCTTCTTGCTTCTCTTCTATTTTTTGGGTTTTTTGTTTTTGTTTTGTTATTCCTCTCGACTACAACTCGATTTTTTGGGTCTTTTTCTTCATTCTTCTTCATTTTTTTTCTTTTGTTTGTTGTTGTTGTTGTTGTTCCTGTCACGTCGAGCAGAGCCGGAAGAAATGGCTCCCGATTCGCTGACGTGCGGCGTCTGCAGGAAAGAGTTCCCGCTGGGAGAGATCGTCCGCTTCATCCAGCACAAGGTCCTCTCTTGCAACAAAGAAAACTACCGGGTTATGTGCGCCCGCTCCGGTCGCGGCGGCGGCGGCGGTCCTGACGGTGACGGCGGCCACCCGCTCCAGATCGACGGCGGTGGTGGAAGTAGCGGAGCCGCGTCCGCCGCCACCGCCACCACCACGGGATCCGTTTGCTCGAGGAGGCCTAGCATCTCGGCACCGATCAACAGTCGCCGTTTGACGCCAACCGTTTCGTCGTCGTCGACACCGGCCGGCGCTGATGACGACATGCTGGCCGAGGGTGGAGCTGGACAGAGCGGCTCTGCCTATCCCGTCAAAGCTGAAGGAGAGGAGGATCGCGCCGGCGCCGGCAAAGGCCCAACAACAGCCGATGCCGAATCCAACACGGTCAACTCCGGTAAGAAGAAAAACACACACATCCATCTTTATTCCGACACTGCCCTTAGTAAAAAACCCACCCACCTCCAGACCAAATTTGAGATTGAGCGCGAAACGGCAAAGAACAAAAAAAAAAAAATGGAAAAAAAAAAAATAAAAGGAACTGAAGAAAAATGGGAGAAACGAGGGAATTTGACAAAGAAGAAAAAAAGGCACAGGGTTCTCCATCAGAGATGAAATCTCCCGTTGAAATCGGGAAAAAAAGAGAACGGACATCGGCATGCCAGTCCGCACGAATAGTGAAGTAAATGCCAGCCGTGTCCGGGAAATGCCGGACTGTGCGTCCGAGACGCTTCACGAATCATCGTAAAAATAACGAAATGAAAAGATAAGATGGAGAAACAACGCCGACCACCGCCCCCGCTGAGCGCGCCGCTCGACGGTGGTCCGTCCGTCCGTTCCGCACAGAAATACTTATCAACAATAATCATAGTTTTTCCTCTCATTTTAGAGAAAAAGAAAAATATTTCTTTCTTTTATTTCAGAAAAATAGAAGAAGAAATCATAATAATAATAAATAATAAGAGAACAACAAGGAAGAGAAGAGAAAAAAAAGAGCGGACCAAGCGGGAAGAGCTTTGAATATTTCGTGTGTACAGTCCAACTCTCCACGGTTTGGTGACTCTGGACTTTTTCCAGTGATCGCCGGTCGCGGTGCACTTTGAATGGTTGATACATCAAGATACTGTCCGTGTTCAGGGTTATGGATAGTATGACTCTCTCTCTCTCTCTGTGTCTCTACTCTAGTTCTTCTATCCCTATCTCTCTCTCTGTGTCTATACCAACTCGTCGTCGTCTATGTCCATAAAGAGAAGAAGAAAAGAGGTAAGGGTCCCGGTCTCTGAGAGAGAGAAAAAGATAGGAAGCAACAAAAGGAAAGAGAGAGAGACATACACAAAAAGAGGAAGGCTATATCCGCCCGAGAGAAAAAAAAAACAGGGGGGCTGCTGCTGCTGCTGTTGGGCTCTGGCGTCTCGTGTCGGTGATGGTCTGCCAAGCGGATCGAAGCGACAGATTCTCTCTCTTTCTTTTCTTTCATTCGCCTTCTTTCTACTCTTTCTTCCACTCTATCTCCTCTCAGGGACTTGAGCTCGTCCAATCCCCCGACCGAAGGGAGAAAAAGAGAGAAAAAAAGGAGAAGTGTTGGATAGAGACAGATAGAGAGACCAAGTAGTCTTCTTCTGGTCTGCATAAATCAACCGACCAGAAACGAAATGAAAACCAATGGGCTCTGGATACGAACCATTACCACACCAACAGAATATGAAGAATAAAAAACGAAGTAGAGACTCGATGACAATCAGGAAATCCATTCTTTTGTCGTCTCTTTTTTTATGGTGCCGTCGTCGACGTCTTCTTCCTTGATTTGACCATCAACTCTTTTTTTCTGTCGTTTTTTGTTACTTGTCTTTGATTACAACGCATTTCTATGTTCTCAATACCTGGATGATGATGGTGCAGGCGAAATGGGTTGGTCCCTGGCTATGAGAATACGATCCCGGATTTTGACGACGGCCACTGGCTCCGTGTCTACATTTTCAACATGTCGACATGTAACGGCGTGCTAAGCCTGTGGGACGCGCCGTGCGTTTTTCCTCGTCCGACAGCGCGGAACATGGCCATCATTTGTTGCTCTTTCTCGGCCCGGCGGAACAACTTTGCTCCGCAGCGCTTTATAATGTCCATATCTGTTACAAAGATAAGAAAGACCGCGCGCGGGAGACGAGAACTGTCGATAGAAGGAATGACGTGAAAGAAAGAGATGAGTTCGGACCTAAAGAAATAATCGGCGGATTCGTGACATTCTTCGACGTCTCTCCGCCACGTACTGATTCGTAGCAACGGTATACGCAACGTTTCGCTATTCCGTCTCAATTCTCTTTTGTGTAAATGCCATTTTCTTTTCTTTTTTTCTTCATTTTTTGTTAGCAGCGAAACTTGACATTTAGCGTGTTTTCTCTCTGCACCATCGCAAACATTTTCACTGTGCTCGGTTAATAGCTGTCGTGCTTCATAATTCCAGCCATTACCTGTATAGCGCGGTGGTTAGAAACCTTTCAAATGCTGCCGCCATCCCTCCTATCTGCGTTGACTATCTAGACGAGGTCTCGGGATTGATGTCTGACCAGGGGGGGAGGGCAGGCCACAAAACTCGAGCTACACAAAGAAAGAAAGTCAACCGAGTCAAGAAAAGAAAAGAAAAGAAAAGAAAAGAAGAAGGAAAACCTTAAAGAAACAAAGAGGTAGTAACAAAAAGAATCGTCGGCAAGGAATGATGTTCCTCCAGTTTGATGTGTCTATAATAAAGTCGTGCAGGTGTTACACAGCGCAGACACACAAAACTGATCGGCCGTCATCCCATATAGCTGTACGCCTCTCTTGTCTCAAGTCCAGCAGTCGTGCTGGTTCCGGCACTCGGTCCAGCACGTCCGAGCGGTTTATTTGTTTCTTTTCTTTTCCCGTCTCTATTGAATTTCTCAAGTGAGTCGCAAAGCGATCCGAGTTGTAGACACAAGTCATCCGTGATGAGATCAGCCAAACGAAGAAGAAGAAGGAGTCGAGTCCAATAGTCCAGAGCTAGGACGAAGACAAGAGAGAGAGAGAGAGAGAGAAGAAACGTTGGAAGAGAGAAAAAGAGCCCAGCACGCGTCTCGGAGCATTTAGCAACGCCCCGCGTGAAAGACCATTCGTTCCACATTTCAATTCATCTCACCTCCCTTTCACGTGCGCTGGGCAACATAGCGCACCACGTTGCGTCTATTTACCGAAAGGGAAATAATCATAAAAAGAAGGGAAAATCTATTCCCGCTTTGAGGTCGTTCGGGTCACTTTTGCTGGCCCAGTCTTCAATTCCCCCAACCGATTCCTTTTCGTGGTTTGATGGTTCCGCTGTATGCGCCGGCCGTCAAAGTTATTGGTGGTAACGGTGATGTCAGTCCGCCCTTTTTCTTCTTCTTTCTTTCTTTATTTTCTTCTTCGTCTTTTTTCTTCATTCAAAACAACAACGGCAACACACGCACAGACATTCTTTGGATTTGAAGGGAAAAATTTCCAGATATAAAAAAAAAGGAAGAAGGATGTTCATCTCGTCCGGCGCGTGCCCACCCACTCACTTTACCGCACACGGACGGTCGATTTTTTTTTCTCCTCTTTCTGGTTTTGTTTTGTTACTTGTCTTGTGTCGAGTTGGTCGGCCGTTGTCGTCATCATCGACGACAACGACGACGACGCGAGTCTTGTGTGAGTGAAACAAACGATTGCGACATCACGGCGGCTGTCGTGCTCGTAAGAGTTTGCGGTTGGTCCGTCCGTCCGTCGTATCACGGTGCCGAATCGGGCGAGTCATCGAGTGGCGTTCCCAACCGGCAATGCCATCAACATGAAGAAAAGGGACAAACGACAATGGGGAAGAGAATGCCATGTCGTCCGCGAGAGAAAAGAAGGGGACGACTCCCTGTGATGTTTCCTCTGAAAAATCGGTACCGAGTTGCTTTCTTCATCGGCCAGCCAAATGATGACCCATTTGGAACCGATCCGACCAATCGAATTCTTTTCATTTCATTCCCATTCGATGTCTATTTATACCGAGAAAAAATTGTCTCTCTTTAGTCTTGGCCGTAATCGGACAGTCGCTGGACTGGATAGGTGGCCCAGACAAAAGAGGAGCGTGAGTCATTGCTTGTCTTGTTATGAGAGCACCGTCATTGAGATATGGGCGTCGAAGAAGAAGAAGAGAGAAAGAAAAAAAAATACCATCATCTTGCACAGGGCACATCCAGTTGGGGGCAGCGGACCACCTGCCATTATGCCGTGCGTGTGGTAAAAGAAAAAAAAAAGAAAATAAGGTGGAGGGGTCGATGTGTAAGAGCAGAGCAGAGAGTGACATATCGAAAGCGCCTTGGTCTCTTTTTTTTTGACTCTTTATCTTTGGTGGCCCTTTCCTTATGCGTCGCCGGCGTCTGATGGCCATTTTGGTGGTCCGCCCTCGTCATCTTCGGTCGTCGTCATCATCGCGTCCCCGCCACCGCCACCACCACTGTCTCCGTACAGAAATTAAGGCCACGAATTGTTTCACGTTGGTGCCAAAAAATCCCGTCCCATCCTCCCACCCACCCACCAAAAAGAACGGACGCGGAGGCGAACACACTCACGCGAGCAACCGAGAGTAGAAAACTCGGCGGCGGCGGCGGCGGCGGCGAAGAACAAGGGGTCGAGAACGAGGTACAAGAGCAAAACAAAAATAGGGAAAGACAACAACAACAAAAAAATCAGTCGCCCAAGAGCCCATCATCGTGGGAGGTCGCCACTGATGGACCTCGAAAAGAGCCCAACATAGACACAAACGGAAAAAAAAGATCATAATACGTATATATATATATATGTGTGCTGTATATATTTAAAACAACAACAACAACAACAACAGCACATAGAGAGAGAGAGAAGAAAAAAAGAAGTCACGTCTGACGGGATGTTGCGTTTTTGTTTCGTCGATTGCATGCGGCCAGGCCACATCCTCTTGCCCTCGCTCGACTGTAGCGAACCTCGCGTGTGCGCTCTATTGAATTTTTTTGTCTTGCCTCCCTTTTTCTTGGCTGCTTTGCTGATATCTTTTGTTTTGTGACATTCCCCTTTGTTTCTTGGCAGTGACACGGTTCGATGTGATGCATCGGGAGAAACAAAAGTTACAGTACTAGTTGGTTGTGTTGCTCTGTCGCAGCAGCAGCTAACACGACAGCGTAGGTGGGCGTCGCTTCCTTTCTTGTCTCATTTCCAAACAAGATGTCGGTATAGTACGCGTAGCAGAGTCGCGGCGAGTATGGTAGAGAATCTCGATCACGATCAAGATCCGGGTCTGCTCCGAAGACGGTCAGGAACGAACGAACGAACCGCACAGGACGAAAAGGAAAAGCTGCTGATGATCGTTCCTCCATGTGTACGGATTATGGACGCATTAGGCCGCTTCGGTGGCTCTCTCTCTGGGCACATTCCCCTTTGCAAACCCCTCGGAGACTCTGAGAGAGCGGGCGAAATGTAACGCCGAGGGTCGTGGAAGCCAATGTCCGATAACAATTAGCCCAACCAGCGTGGACCCGACCAAATCGTCCGTCTCTGTCGCTGCACCAATTGAATTTGCCCACGATGACCTTCTTTTTTGGTTCACCCTCTTCGTTGTCTTCTTCTGGCTCATCTTGCTCAGCTCCGCGGCGCTCTCTTTCTCTCTCTCTGAGGAATTGTGTGATGATCAGCGCGCTAATGAGCGCGTCATGTCGTACCCTCCCCCCTTTGCTACTCTTTTATCGATTCTTCTCTTTTATTCTCGTATATATATTCCCGAACGTCTCTGTCGCAAGGTTTGGGGCCAGACAAAACATCGAAGATTCTTTTTTTTTTATTTCTTCGCCTAAAAGAGAGAGAGAGAGAAAAGATTCCTGTTGGCTATTATATTGCGCTTAGATAAAAAGCGGGCCAGAAAATTACAACTAGGAAATGGAAGAAAACACGGAAAGAGAGAAAACAATCGGTTAAAAATTGGCTGCTTCTTTCTTTCTCTCTTTTCCTCTTGTTCTTGTTACAGCAATCCCTCGGTTTGGGGGAGATAGGCGAGTCGCTCTTTGGGGGTTTTTGTCTGACGTTGATTATGTTTGCGCGGGTCGACTCTCTCGCCCGTAACGGGCTAATTATGCTGCCGCGCTAAATGGAACAGTCAATTGAGAGTCAACTCTATTCTTTCGGGGCCAGCGGGCCATTCTTGTCCAATTTACCATTTTTTTTCTCTTTTTTACTCTCTCGTTGCTTCTCCCGCAAGATTATCTTGTACCTTATTTTTGTAATTTTTTTTCTTCACCTTTTTTTTGTGAAAAGAAGATAATGAGTGACTCTCTTCTAAAACGGAGGGTAACGGCCAAAAACGACGTCAGCGTCGGGCAGGGAAAGAATAGATCCGGCAGACACAGAGAGATCATCTACGAAAATTCCCATTAACCTTCTCCAACTCTGAAAAGTAAATTTCGAGTCGAAAAACGAGAGGATGAAATAAATTTCAAAGCTCAAAGAAAAAGGCAAGTGAAAAGAATGTCGTCTTGGTCGGACTTTGATGGAGGAGTCTGGAAATGGGCGGAGATGAGAGTGCTGTCCTTGTTTGTTTTCTTCTTCTTCCTTTTCATCCGCTTTTTTTTTTTTTTTGATAAATCATTTCTCGGGCTCTTGGAGGGAGAAACGCTCCGCCGGTTCGCTAGATGTTCATTAGCTTGTTGTGTATAGCCTCCTCGGACGGCAATTGCGCTGGCTTCACGGACATAGTGAAACGGAACGGACACGAGTTATTGGCTCCGAGGTGAAAGAACCGCACCGAAAGAGTTAGGAGGTTAGACGTCGACCCCCGTGTCCCTTCAATGGGCTTCTTAAACACAGCGCGATGAAAGTAAAAAAAAGACGCGGACGACGACGACCGAGCATGGTGTCTGCGTCGAATCGGCCATCTTTTACCCTTTTTTTCATTTTTTTTTCTCTTGCTCTCCCACGTCTTTCGTTCGTTTCGCGCGCATCAGGACACGGACAGATAAAAAAGGACCCGACGTTCGGCGACCCGTCAGCTATTTTGGCGCTCTTCGAGTCGCCTTTCAAGTTGTCGTTATTCCCGCAAATGATACATGGTTGGCGTCCAAACCCTTCTTTTTTCTTTCTTCCTCTCTAACCCCGCGTTGCCTTTCGCGGCGTTATGATTTGCATTCGACGAGAGAGGTAGAAAAAAAGAAGCAACCGGTTTGGATTGAAAACAAAAAAATAGGAAAGAAATAAGATGAGAGAGTGAAAAAATAGATAGGGGGGTCTCCTCACGCAACGCATCGTGATGGGTCCTGGGCGTGTGAACAACCAAAAAATATCCCGTAAAAAGGTTCAGATCGAATGCGCGTCTTTTTAATATATTTTTCCGTTTTTTTTTCTCTTCTCTTCTCTCCTTGGAGCTCTCTGTTGCGGGGATCGGTGAGAAAATCTTTTGATGACTTTGATGGGCATCTCCATTGACTTTAATAGTAGTCTTTGTCTATGGACTGTTGGAAAACACGATTGAGCTCCCGTCCTTGGCATTCAGAATTCTCTTTGGGCTCCTCCGAAACTTGGCAGCGGCCGACGTGTCCGTCTACTGCCGCGTCCCTGTCGTTTCTTTTACCTCGGCGCTCACCACCGTGCCAGTCCATAGATCACGCACAGGCATTCTTGGCCTCCCTTGACCATCCATTATACACCAGCCACCGCTTTGTTGGACGGCCAGACGGTCGCATCCGTCGGCGGAACAACCCATTTGACGCTCTTGTAACAAAGCTCTCTCTCTTTCTTTTTCAAAGAAAAAAAAAGAGAGGCCGCCGCCGCCACCGACGGAGCCGCCCAAACCGCCAACACTTTCACGACGACCATTTTCAAACAAGAATATCTTTTGTCGTGTTGCGCTTCCTCAATGGCCGAGTTGCATGTCATTTAACTCTGGCAATTGTTTTCCTCTTCTTTCTCTCTTCTTTTTTGTGTGTGAAATGAATAATTGGTGTCGCCAGAGTGGGAGCGCTTGTCAGCCAAGGGCCACTGAAATGAAAAGACGAATGGGAATGAGCTTGTGACGTCACGGTCCGTCCCGCTGTAACCGTCGATTGTCTCCTCGCCGTCATTTCATCGTGTGACATGTTTGTAAGGTCGGCGAGTATCGTTTTTTCTTTCAGCTTCGCGGAATCACGCCGTCATAGCCCGCATATGGAGTCCGGCGTTATAAACGGGAGAGAGAGAGGGAGGTGACAAGGGTCCTTAGATATAAACGCGGAGGTGGGAGGAAAAGGGTGGTCGTGCGGTGGGTGAAAAGCCATTGAAAGAGGGTGACAAGTGCTTGGCTGCCGCCACTCACTTTGCATACGATGGCTAGCTCGGCCCTTTCAGAAATGAAATGGAGGCGGTGTCGCCACGGCCAAAAACTCGTAAAGTGGACCTTTGATTTGAAAAAGAAAACGGGAAGAGCGGGAGAGAAAAAAAGGGGGACGAAAATAAATAGATACAGGTCCAGCAAGGCGAAAGCAATAGCGCAAATACCACCAAAACGGTCGTTTTCTCTCTCGTGCTCAGCGTAAAAAGTCACGGCGGACCAGCTGTCACCACACCTCTCTGTCGGAGAGTCTGTGCCGCTGCTGGCTGCCTCCTTTGTCTTCTCTCTTTTTGAGAGACGAACGGAGAAGAAGCGCATTCACCTCTCACGGTCACACATAAGCACGTAGTACAATGCCATATTATATGGCTAGTGCGCCACCGGTTTGTAACCGATTCGGCAAAGAAAAAGAAGAGGAAAAAAAAGAAAAAGACGCAGAGGAAAACCTCAAGACGTTTCGGCTATTGTCTGCTCCGGCGAATACAGTGACTCTTAACTTCTTCTTTCTCTGTCTTTTTGCCTTTTATGCTCTCTAGCTCTATACGCTCTCCGAACTTGATGAACTATTCCGTGGTAGGAAGAGAAAAGGACTTGTGAGAGGTCGTTAAAAGGATGGACCTTGTCAAGCCCGAACGTCATTGGGTTTCATTACTTTTGGACTTTTTGTTTGAAATACCCGAACGGTCGAAATATGAGCAGGGTACGGTACGTGGTTGTGTTTCCTCATTACTCGTCTCTTGTCTCTCTTATTCAGTCCGTCTGCGTCGGAGAGACTGAGAGAGACGGAGACGGAGAGCCAATTGGACAGATTCTTTTGAGATGTAGCCCGGCGAATGGTGCGCCTTTGGTCCGTCGTCGACTTGTGCCCGTCATCGCGTCGGGATTCGAGCACTTGGATATCCGATCTAAACTTGGAATACGCGGGGCTACGAACAAACTGGAACGTTGATTGATGAAGCCAGAGAGGGGGAAGATGATGCAAGGAGACTCGAAAATAGAATGGATTGGTCAGCGAGAATTCCGGCGTGTCAAAAAAGCACGGCATTCTCCATCTTCCTTACTATGTGCTCCTTCCTTGCTCCTTCTTCTTCTTCTTCTTCTTCTTTTACAAATACTTGCGGCTCCTTTTTCTTTTTGGTTTTTGCTCCGTCTTATTCGACGAACGCTGCTATATACTGTACTACCTCGGCGGGCAGTTGTGTGTGTGGTTGCTAGTTCCAGTCGGTTGTCGAGTTATGCATCAGGATCCGTCAGTCGGCCTCAACGGATGGCTGCTCGACGTTTCTTTCGGCTTCTGCTTTTTTCTTTCTCTCTCTCTCTCTCTTGTTTGCCTTTTTTTCTTTTTGGGACGACGAGGAGACGAGTGAAGAACTGGGAAATCGGCTGCTGCGGCCATTTCATGCGCAGTCAGAATAGAAAGGTAAATACCATCGAGACAAGGATACTAGGAGAAAGAGAGAGAGAGAGGGAGGAGTCGCATGAAATTCACAGGGTCGATCGGTATCCCATCGATCACGTAATGGACGGAGAAGCGTGACCTCACGTAACAGTTCGCCATCGAAAACTTTTCTTTCTTCCTCCTTTTATTCGACGCCAGATTGCTTGTTCGCTTTGCTGACTGACATGAAATGTCGACCCTACGAACGAAGTCTGGCCGGCTTCTGCTGCGGCGTCGATTCGTTTTCGTGCGATATCATCACGCGGCTGGATACGCGACTAGAAAGAAACGGAACCTTCTCTCCGCCCTCCATTACGCCATCCATTACCCGAGTGGCCGTGTAAAAAGCGCACGGAGTCGGAGCAATTGAAATGTTTAAAGAGTCAGAGAGTGAGAGAGAGATGTAGAGAAGAAGAAGAAGAAGAAGGAAGCTAATTAGGCACTTGTACAATGTGTGTTGTTGTAGTAGTACGGTAGTAGTAGTAATAGCGTAGCCGTACGCGCTTCTTTTCTTTTTTTCTTTTTTCTTTCCTCCGGTGCGTGTATGCGCGTTGCTGCTCTCAGCGGGTCCTGTAGAACAATCAGAGATGAAGTCGTGAAACGACAGAGATAATGAGACGGGAGCTGTTGTTTTTATTATCCATTGGCTTATGCATACATATGCTAATGACTGCACGCTGGGCTGGCTCTCCTCCGCCACCACAACACAGTGATTCATCGGCAGACTCCGATACATTTTCTTCTTCCTCCGTATTTATTTGGAAAGTAGGAAAGGAAAAGACGAGTCGAGGCGCTCGGGAAAACGGTAAAGAAAACAAGGAACCGGGTAGAGAGAGAGAGAGAGATAACTAGCCCGAAGACATGCTAACCGTCCATCAAGAAGGGGCTTTTATCTCTCGATCGACGACGATCGAATACATCTTTATGCACACGAAAGAGACAGGATCGTGATTTCGATTCTTATTATCTTTTTTCTCTCCCTCCCTTTTGTTATATCCGACGTCCAAACGAAACAACAACAACAAAAAAACAATAGAAGAAGAAGGCAAATTTCTTCAGAAAAAAACAAAAAAATCTTTCGGGGGTAAATGAATGGTTAACTCTGGGTCTCTCGGAAATGTTGGCATAAAGACGGAGAGAGAACCAACAACCGCGACATGCCGAGATAATCAGTATCGTGATGTGAATACATTGAGGAGATGGGAAGAAGGAGGAGGAGGAGGAGGAGTAGCTGGGGGGGGGGGACTTACAAAGAAGAGGAAGAAGAGAAACGCTGAGCATGTAAATACCCTGTTTGATGGGTGGTTTTACGAAGCGATCTACAACACAATAGGCCTATCCCACGGAGTAATACGCCACGGAGTTTTTCGTGCGGGATCGCGGACGAAATAAAAAGACATCGAAATCTCTCGATTTCTTTCTGAAAAAAATAAAATAAAATAAAATAAAAATAAAGCGCTCCACATGAAGAGGAAAATGTCGTCTGCGCCGCAGCGGCGCTGACCTCGGCCCAGACCGGTTCTTGTTTTTTCTAGGTGATGATGTTACAGCTGCCTCTTTCTCTCTCTCTGCGCCGCTCGCAACATCTTGCACCCACTCACTATATTCCACATATATAATACGAACCCAAAAAATTGGTGGTGCTACGGTTCTTTCACTCGACTGACGCGCGCGCGCACATATTGACGAACATTTCTTTTCTTTCTTTCTTTCATTTCCAATTTTTTTTCCCCTTTTTGTGTATACGCCGACCCTTTATTATCTCTAGCGGTTATTCATCCACCTCAGCGTGTAAGGTTTTTTTTTTTGTATGTTGCGCGGTAGGCTGCACATTTTCAGCTTTTTCCCCCCTTTGGAACCCCCTTCAAAGGTCCCGTTAACCCTCCGGTTTCCGTAATATCGTCTCCTTCTCTCCTTTTTTTGTGTCCGTGTTGTTGTTGTTGTCCGTCCTTCTCACCCCTTTCCACACGTGTTTTTGATGTGTTCTTGTACGCATATCGTCCTAATTCCTCTCTCCTCTACACCCACCCGGTGCGAAGCGCCGAGGGTAGAAGGTCGAGGTTGTGCATCTGCTCCCATACAACTTATTCCAACATTCGGACAAAAAAAAGGAAAGGGTGAAGAGGGGAAAGAGAAAAAACTCGTGTTTACGTCAGTTCTACATATACATACATAACGGAAAATAATGTCTAAAGGGAAAGAGAGTCAGCCAGATCCTTTTTCCGACCTACTTTGGAAAAAATGAAATGAAAGAAGAGAGTACAGGCACAATATGCATGTTGTGTCGAACCATTCGCGACCCAGTCTGCCTGTTTTTTTCGAGGGGTTGCATTTACGGCCGCTCTTGTTTTTCCACCGACGTGTTAACCACCGCCCTAGTCTCATTTTATTGCGCACAATAGCGGCTGTCCCGTTATTAACTTGATACAGTTATTTCTCTTTTATTTTTCGTCAGTATTCAAATGATATGTAATCATCTCTTTTGATTGTTTTTGTTTTTTTTTTCAAATGAAACAGAACCGGCGTCGTACGTCTGTTCCACATGCCAGCGTCGCTTCCGCAGCGCCTGGTTCCTGTTGCAGCACGCCCAGAACGACCACGGAGTCCGGATCTACGTGCCGGACGGCTGCGGCGATTGGTCGGAGCGTTCGGGAGCTACGGGCTACTCTCCGTCGTCCAACCACAAATCGAAATGTCCGACGCCGTTGTCGCCGCACGCGGCCGCTTCGGCCCATCACCATCACCAGCAGCAGCAGTTGCATCATCTGGCCGCCAGTTCGGCGGCGTCTTTCGCTCCTTTGGCCGCCGCCCTGGCCAATCACCATCGCGAATCATCGTCGTCGTCCGGCCAGCGTCTGTCGAACTCTACGCCGCACTCGGTGGCCTCCCTGGCCGCGTCTTCGCTGCCGTCGTCGATGCAGCAGCATCTGTCCTTCCCGTTACCTCATACGCGTCTGCCTCCTTCATCGTCCAGCAGTAGCACCAGCAGCAGCCGGACTGGCGGCGGAAGCGTGTCCAGCCACTTGCCATCGCCCGTTTCCTTCCCCATGTTGCTCTCGGGCATTGGCCAACATTCGTCGCACCATTCGCTGCCCGCCGGACTGGACCCGCACATGCCGTTCGGTCTCCTCCGATTGCCGCTCGGCGAGCGCCACTCGTTCGGCGGCCCTCTGCCCAATGCCCAGCCGTCCGGCTACCCTCCGCGACCGTCTAGTCACGACCTTCTCCTCCGTGGTGGAGGCGTGAGCGCTGCGTCCGCTTCCAGTGCCGCCAACGCCGAGCACTTGATTCCCGAACACTTCCGCGCTGCTGCCGCCGCTGGCCTCCACGGGCTGCCCGCCCTGAGTTCTTCCGGAATTGCATTCCCGCCGCCGATCCAAGAATCTTTCGTTGGGGAGCGACCCACTCCCCCGGCCGCCACTCCTTCCACACCGCCCAGCAGCAGCAACAACAACGCGCCGGCCACCTCGTCGACAGCGGCTCCGAGCATTCCGTCAAGCGCCGCCAAGGATTCGGCGGATTTCTATTCGCAACGACTGCGCCAGCTGGCCGGTAACGGCCCTGAGAGCCCCAAGGCCAACGGCCCGTCGGGCAGATCGCGTTCCCCATCGCCCAGCTCCGCCAAGATGATGGCTGCCAGCCCGCTCACATCGCCTGTGGAATCTAAGCCATCGGGTGACGAACCAGCGCCGGCCGCCGCCGTTTCGGCCGCGGCTGGTGGTGACGCCACCGCAGAGGAATCCTTCTCCACGTCCAGCCCCAAATCCAGCGGAGACGTACAGACGGCTCTCAGCCCACGCGATCAGACGATGACGATGAAGTGCTCGACGTGCGACTTCCGTTGCTCCACGACCATCGAGCTCCGGCGACACATCAGAACGCACAGACGGATCCAGCGCGGACGGTCCAGCGCCGCATTGACTCCCGACTCGACTTCCCGTCGCGATCAGTACGGATCGGCTGCCGAGGAAGATGACGACGAAGACTCTGATGGCGATTCCATCGGAGAAGATCGCGAAGGTAACGACGTCGACGAGGAAGACGACGAAGATGAGGAGCTGATCGACGACAGCGACAACGAAGATGGCGACGACGCCGACAGACAGCGCGGTAGCCGCTCCACTGGCCAGCGCCACGGCGGCAAGGACGACGACGATTGCCCAGAAGATCTGACCATCAAGTCCAGCTCGGCGCCTCCGACACCAGCTCCGAGCGTCCCTAGCGACAAGCCCAGTCCCATCCAGCAACACCAACATCCGCTCCACGCTCTGCAGAACTTGCGCAACCTCCACCATCACCACCACAACCCCAATTCGGTGGTAGAGGAGCTCATGGACAGTCTAGGATTCAGTCATCTGCACCACGAAGCTGTCCAGGCGTATAAGGAATCGCTGGCCAAGAGCGGCGGCCTCATGGTCGACGGCAGCAAATCGGCGGCCGAACAGAACGGATTCGTGGAGAAGATGCTCCGCTTCCGCGACGATCGCAAGAGTTTGATGATGCCCACCAACGGATCGATGGATCTGGCTCCTGGACTACTCCGTGCTCTCGATTCACCAGTGCTCTCGTCGGTGCCCGGCTCCAAACGTTTGAAACTCGACTCGGAGAACCAACACCAACGCGGAGGAGAACGCGACGCCCGAGATTCCCTCTTCGCCGCCGGCCTCTGGCTCCCCGGACTTCCCGGTCTGCCCGGTCGTGATTTCTTTCCACCCGGACTAGCCGGCTCCATGGGCGCCATGGATCGCGACCTGCTGGCCCGCACGGCCAAACTGGGCGGCGTCGGCTCCGGTGGCGACAACAACCCGTTCAAGAGCCTTAACTTTGGCATGAACTTGGGTCCATTGAACCTGGGCGGATCGGCCCCTCATAAATCGGGCATGTCTTCGTTGACCGGTGGCCAGCTTCAAGGCGGACACGGAGGCTCCCAATCGGGTCTTCACTCTCCGTCTGGTGGCAGCACGGTAGGTGGCGGCGGTGGCGGAATGCTGTCGTCTTCCATGAAGAAGGAGAGTCGCCGCAACGACACTTGCGAATATTGCGGCAAGGTCTTCAAGAACTGCTCCAACCTGACGGTGCACAGACGTTCGCACACGGGCGAGAAACCCTACAAATGCGAACTGTGCAGCTACGCTTGCGCCCAGAGCTCCAAACTGACGCGCCACATGAAGACGCACGGCCGCCTCGGCAAAGACGTCTACCGGTGTCGCTTCTGCGAGATGCCCTTCTCCGTACCTTCGACGCTGGAGAAGCACATGCGCAAGTGCGTCGTCCAGCAGCAGAAGAAGGCCGCCAGATTGAACGCGGCGGCCGCTGCGGCCGCAGCCGCCGCAGCCGCCGCCGCCAACGGCGGACTCGTCGGCCAGGTCAACTTGCTCAGCATGCCCAACAACAACGCGACCAACAGCAGCATGTCCATGATCTCCGGCGGTGACGATTCCGACGACGACATCGACGACGTCGACGATATCGACTCGAGCAATTCGGCCTCCAAGGAGACGATGTGAAAAGCTGAAAGGGCGGACAGTGATAGAAAGACTAAAAGAGAAACGAGAGGAATTCAACCAGAAAGACGACCGAATTTTTCGATGGATGAAATGATGATATACAAAAATGTTCCTCTGGATTGACTGGCTGCGAGAGGCGACAATCAGCGCCCTCCCTCGCCAGCACCAGGCCCCTCCATACCCCGCGTTATTTCTCGCCAATCCCTCCGCATTTCAAGCCACAACGAGCAAATGATCAACGGGCAAAAGAAAAACTAGAAAACAAAAAAGAAAAAAAAAGTATCGCATCGCTGGCGACGGGATGCAGAGGAAAAACGTTCCCTTTTTGACCCCTCTACTGTATTGGTGTATTAATTAGGCAATATGATGTTCCGCGCACGAGAATTTTCTCTCTTTTTTTCTATGCCGCCAGCGCCATCCCTACCAATCACCTGAATTACGGATTGAATCCCAACGATATGCTTCTCTCGTATCCTCCTGGTGTGCTCGTGTCTTTTATGTTTGGTCTTTTTTTTCTCTCCCCCTCTTTGATGATTTCATAGCCCTATGTATTCACAACTAATGAGCGGTGTCATGTTGCTATTCATTAAGATAAAGAGAGGGACTACGCGCAGAAGCGAAAGAAAAAAAGGAAAAAAAAAACAAAAACCCCGTGATCCTCTCACAGGTTATTTTCAGAAGCTTTATGTCGATTACAGTCCTTGGTTAACACACACACACACACACTTTCTAGTAGACTAAGCCAATCATCAGCGGAAGCGTATCGATTGTCTTGTTGTTAATTTTTTTTTTTTGGCACTAACAAAAGCTCCCCTCCACCTAGTTTTTCTATACATAATTCACATATATTTATATAACTTTCAAAACTTTTGTCTTATTGAGTGATTGAAGTGATCGTACTTCTTTGGTTTCACTCTGATTTGGTCGAATGCTTTAATAAGAACGGGAGGAATTTTTGACAAAAAAAAATAATTCGAAAAAATTTTGAACTTGTTTGTTTTTTTCCTGAAAATCCCCCGAGTTTCTTTTGACGGACTCCTCTCGTTGAAAAATTGAATTTGATATTCTGCGAGTCTCAGACGTAATCACGATAGGGAATCGGCATATCCCCGTTTCTGTTTCTTTTCCAAGCAGGGTTTATTTTTTTGTATCGCAATGTGTTTCTTTTTCTCTACTCTTTGTATACGTCTCGACTTCTAACACGGCAAGACGGGGAGTGTAACAATGTCGATGTCCCGATTACGGCAAAGTAGGAATAATCCGAGACGCGCCAACTTGAAAAAAAAAGGGCAGAAACACCAACATTCGAGTGTGTTTGACTGTCGCCGGCTTGTGCGAACGTGCACAGTCTTTGTGCGCCGAGAGATCAATAAACAAAATGGGCGAGTCCTGTACTGTACAGTTTTGCTGCCAAGATACTACTACTATATCCTCTTCCTTGATTAGGCCCCCCCCCTCTTCCTCTGTTTTTCTTCCAGAGGACAAGTGTGCGACGCCGTGTGCTGTGTGTGTGTGGTTTAACCCGTCTACCCCTGTGTTTTGTTGATGAGAAATCGTCTAACAGTATGTGTACTACTACCCCAGTTTCTCCGTGAAGTTTGACCCTGCCGAACAATGTCTCGATACCAAAGCCAGTGTGTGTTTCTTCTCAAGTTGTGTATTTGGTTCCTCTCTTTATCTCTCACACACTACAACCCTCCCGGCCCTCTCACAAACAATGGATTTCTCTCCTCCTACACCTTTCTCACCTGAAAGAGAACGAACTGATGCGCGTTTTGTGTTCTCGAATGTGTTTCTTTCTTTCTCTCTCTCTCTCTCCGACCTTTTTCACGAGGTATCTGTTTGTTTGTTGACAAATTTTGTATCTTCAATTCCTATGTATCCGAGCGCGCCTGTGTCTCTACTGCGTTATAGAATTCGTTGTGTGTGTGTGTATGTATGTCTCTCACTCTCTCTATCTTTACTGCGTGATTGCGTGCGTGCATGTGGATGTACCGCGGAAGTGAAACGAGTGAAATGTGTCGTCTTCGGAAACAGATATAGTGTGTTGCATCTAGTTCCACATCTCATGTTCCTGGATATCCACGGCGGTTTTACGACTATGTATTCGAGCCCCGTCGGATCAATCTTTTTTTGTTATTTTGCTCGAATCGTTGTGGTTTTTTTTTGTCCTTCATCACCAATATTTAATCGCCACTTCTTGTTTATTTTTCCTTTGTCTTTTTCGGGGAAGGCGACAGTGTATTCATTTGTTTTCCGTCATCTGGAACATCCCGCATATATATATATATTCAAATCCCTCACCAAACAAGACAAAATCTATAAAAAATTTACATTATTGTGTGGGTTCGTGTCGTCGCCGTTGAGCGTACACCAGTCATTGGAATCATTATTCAATCTCTTTTTTTTTCGGCGTTTTGTACTATATACAATTGATTACCATCTCTATTTGGTTTATTTTCTTCGTCCCACTGGAGGCTTTTGACTCTTCATTCTCATTTTCCAGCCAATATGCTCTGCACTCCAATCGACTGAACCTCATCTTTATAGTTACAACAGCAGTACACAAACGGAGAAGAAAATCACCATTTCACCTTTCAAACAACAGTTAGACAAAATGCCGCTATACAAAAGACAAACGTGCTTCATTTTTTTGTTTGTGTGTGGGAATAAAATTGAAAAATTGACTGAACGCTCGTTTTATTGTTTCTTTATTTCAAATCGACACAAATTGACAGGTTTACATTATACATAGAATTAAAACACAGTTTTACATCGTTAAAAACGAAACTGGTTTATTAAACGAGCAAAGGTTTTGCTCAACCATCAAAACTGATCTCTATGGAATCTCGAGTAAAACAACGATTATCCTCGTGGGTTCGTTTAGGCAGGATTTTGCTATTTGATGAATTCAGAGAATCAAAACAATACGTTGTATAATCAGTCAGGTGAAATGAAGGAGAATTTGTCGAGTTGTTCCAGGTATTTTTGATCGCGTTCATCCTTGACACACAATATTAAAACTGGCACAAAAAAACAGTTGAGTACCTAGAGGAGAAGGGCGCTATAATAAAATGAGTGGTCTCGTTTATCCTTATCACACGGGAGGACGCGGAGAGCACGGGAAAGTAATAGTGAAAGGGGTGACAATGAAAGGTGATGGCGAGACCAAAAAAACCAACCGATTCACAAGCGGAACTCTTAATCGATTACCATAAACTACCTGCATGTGGTGTCGTTTATTACGGTATTCAGATGCAAAAATGTAGTTCACGAAAAGGCAGAGAGCCATTTTCACATACTTGGATGAAACTTTTTCTATATGACTAATGAATCATGCCATCACAAACAAGAAAAAAGGAAAGGGTGAGCTTCATATTAGAAATAGTGTCTATTGTTTCATTTATCCGAAAGGAAAGAAGAGGACCCAGTAGTTTCACCAGTTAGGACTGACCCTCTCACATACTAGTCGATTGCTTTGATCTAATTGCCTTGGTTAATAATTGAACGACTAAGGTGACATGTAAAGTTCCAAGTCGTGTTCGCGCATCCAGAAACCCTAAGAAACTATTTAACCGGCTTCTTTTACCTTCCGCGTAGCTTTTCTCTGCTCCCTTTTTTAAATTCATGATAAATTCATACTTGAAGGATTCTTGGGTGCAATCAGCCGATGCCAAATTTTTCTCCGCTAGAAATCCGTATAAATATTATGGGATTACGTTGGAAAACAAAAACCAACTGGTAGTTTCTACATAGTGCCGCGCGAACTGAAGAGCTGTCGTGACGTCATGCAACCTTTAAGCGACTAGCGACTGTGATCAAGAGTTGTACACACCTGAGAGATTATTCTGCGGTCTCTTGAAGCTTTAAAAAGTTGCAAACGAACAACTGTGTCTCATTTGCTGATGGTTTGATCGCAGCTGGACCGTTAATTCCACTTATTATATAATAAGGAGAGGGGAACTATAAATGATTAGTGGCCCCCTTTTTTTGTACCAGTTCATGTTCCGCGTCGGCCATCCAACCCCTCCGTACGGTTGAGCTTGGGAAAGACATACATTCATGTTTCTTTTTTATCGTGTTTTCTTATCACGAGTTGGCCGACATATTACATGTAGTAACGTAGTCCTGTTTAGTATGCTTTTTTACCCGACTGTGTTTAAATTTGTGATAAAGAGGGGTAAAAAAAGGGTGCGCCGTTGACGTTGGCGTTCGTCGACTGCGATTGGTCGAAAAATGTCCTTTGCCTTGTCCCTCTATTCCCATCGCTACAGAACCCTCCTCTCTCTCTTTTTCCCTTTTTCTCTTTTTCCATTGGATTACATAGAAATATATAGGCCGAACCTTTTCATAGGATCGATTCCGTTTCCCTCGACAGCAGGCCATGCTTGGTCCGCAATATATTCTTTACATATCTACAACAGTGACCCCCTCTCACTCTCTTTCTCTCCTATCCCGTACCCTTTTTTCCCCTCCCTCCCACCCATCCTCCTTTTCCACTCCTGCGAGTCGCCTCGGCATTATGCAAATTGGACAACGCCAATACTAGTATTCTATCTCCATATACATTTTTATATAGCTCAACGTGCTCTATAGGGCCTTTAGCCCTGTCCTACGGGGAAAATAGAAGGGAGAAGAAGAAAAAAAAACGAGAACTAGTGAGTATATATCGGATGCGCCGCTCTCGTCGGCACTGATATTTATTACGAGTCGTGTTCAACTGCGATTGTTGTGTTGTGGGAGGGTGCCCTTGCTATGCAAATGTTTCGACGAGCGCCCTTCGACAATAGCTTCGATCAATGAGGCCATACCCGGTTATGTTATGTATGTGTATGTTCGGATTTCGACCGCGACGATGATGTCGACGAGCTAGTCTGCCGCCTGCAACGGCTGCATGTATACCAGTCCCCAATACTCGTGTCAGCGTGACCGCGACTATGTTTTGTCGCACAGCCACATTTAATATAAATACATGGCGTGCATCTCATCTCATGCAACAAATCTGAGCTAGCCTGACATGGTGAGCACAGAAGGACGCCTCCGTAAATCATGCGACGCCGGCTTCCTCTCTATTGATGCTTCTTGCATGCATTCCATTTCTATCCGCTACCGATGCTGGTTTTTCTCTCTCAAAAAATATGCTTATCATTTTTCCTGCTTCTGTGCGTTGTGTGTAATGGGTTGGCATCAACTTCTAGCCGGCACGTTGTCGATTCATATTTAAAATCCATCAGAGGTTGCAGCCTATATCCGCAAAGGGCCTTCATTAAAGAATCAAAAGTGTCGAACAGAAACTTCTCTGCCATGCCAACGTTCCTGTTGCAACCAACGGAAGCCATAATACCAGGTTAAAGCATATAACTTTCTACCTTAGGCTACAGAGTACTGGCAACTGTAGCCTGTACGCTGGTAGTCTGTTGTTAGTGCCTGTAATTCCGACCTGCTTGGGTCGGATTTATCATATACCAGTTCATCATCGTATAGTTTTAGCATTGGCTCCAATCTGCCCCTCGTACCATACTAGATCTATAAATACCAGTATTAATGACCTTAAAATGTCGCCTACAGAACGACAATAATATATAGTGTATGAAAATGAAAAAAATTCCTCTTACTTGTTACTATTACCTATGTATTTATACATAGTTAAGTTTTTTCCAAAGGCTGCTACGATCTAAAAGGTTTCTTACTCTACAGTATCGAATATCAACGAAGTGATCCAAATTGTCTGCCGTAAATAACCATTGAAAATTAATAATATATTTAATGGACGATATTGTTACAGTTCTCACCGAGGATATCCTAACCAGCACTAGCTGACTTGTAGCAAGTACTTTTGTACCGAGCACAGACTATTAATGTTTAACAGATCAAGGAAATCCAAATGCAGGGAGTGTCGGAGAAACCCTTTTTTTACGAGTGCTGAATCACGTTAATTTGATGCTCAAAGAAACTAGTTTGTATGTTCCATCAATCTTTTGAATTTGTACGGCGATACAAGCAGAAATGTCGACTTGGATTTTCAATGAATATATATAGGCTACGCTAGAAGTTTACAAGGTTCTATGGTAACTTTTATTGTTTACGAAGGAAATATCTGAAGATATATGTTTCCAACAACTAGCGGCCAAGCATCGTTTTAAATGAACTCACTCTCAACTGCTTTTTCTATACATAAAGGATTTTTCAGAAACATGACCAGATCCTACCACACTTACTCGCTTGCAGCAATCGTTGAATGAGTGGGTAATAAGAGAGTGAAGCGAGCTAATGAGTAGTGTATGTAATAGTCCGCTCCATCGCCCTGCTGACGAGATAGGCTGTTGAGTGTGTGCAATTGAGAGTTGTCGCGGTGTATCGAAGCACAGAGACTGGCAATAGGGTGCACATGCGAGGAAAAATAGTGGGGACGACAACAACTTTATGTAGGCTAGATGTGCGATTAATTTCCAACAAATTTTTATTAATAAAAAATAAGAATGTCAGTTTTGCTATATATTTCTGGTCAACTATAATCTGGCTAGTTAATATAATAACCATTATTATAGTAACATGAAATGAACGATTCAGTTGGAGAACGTGTATTCAGATTTAACTATTTACGCAGCCTTTAAATGTATTGATATATATACGAATGAGAGCATTGTTATCATTAAGTAGCACAGTAGTTAGAATTATTTGTAACTTTATTAATACCTTATTGCGTTATTTTACCGCCATTCAACAAAAATACCATACAAATCAAATTTTTAAAGGCAAAATCAAGACGAGCCTTACGTTTTATGCGCTTTTGTAATGGACTACTCTTTGCATGCACGTGGGGAACTAGCCTACTGTAACTTTTAAGTAGGCTATATTGAAAATCGTTTAACGTAAAACAGCGATGTCTAATTTTTCAATGCCGTGTATTCTAACTATAAAAAAGTGCCATGTAGTGCGTACTTTTTTTTTAAATCTAAACTATTGACAAAATGTGAAATTTTTAAAGGTTGATAGAAGATTTAACTACCTATATCTCAAGTCATTGTGTACGTGCAAGCCTTAAAATTTCATTTAAAGTCAGACTTCTGGTTGCGACTTGAAAAAAAGTTTTAAATATAAAAAGGGAAGGAAATAAAAGAGACGCCATCGACTTGCTTTGTCCGGTCAATAATTTCCGACTGAGATTGGATTATTGATTGGTTTGACTCTTCCCTACTCTTTTACTCTCGCTCTCTCTCTCTCTATTTCTGAAACCCTTGGCTTTTGCTGGCACGGAAAGGCCGAGGACCAGTAGGGTTCAGATCAAAAGGTTTTTCACTTTTCTTTCGATTTTCCCGCTTTCACCACCGTCTCGTCGACGGCATGTCTGTGAATGTGTGCTCTGCATATAAGCGCTACCTCGGATTCGTCTGTACGCGTGGAAGCCGTATCAGCCGGAAGATATTAAAATCCAATCCAGTGGTGCGTTACTAGCTCTCTTGTCCTCTCTTCAGCGTCCAATATAGCCTAGTCTTCTTAACCTTTTCCTCGTGTTTACGTTAACCTTTACCCTACTAGCCTATAAAATATGAAACATAATGCCTACATAAAGAGATTGCGGTTCCTGCTTGGACACGGGTCAGATTGCACACATCATGCAATGCCTCTCTCATTTGGAGTTTAATCATTTACTTCGTGGTATAGTAGGCTAACTTTGAGGCACCAGACTTTTAGGAGGTTTATTAAATAATAAATATTATATATATCTCTATTTTTTGTCCACTCGTAGACTTACGTGCGTTTTGTGTTGTTTGGAACCTATAAAATGCCAAAAAAATGGAAGGGAAGCCCAACATAGTGCTGCTGAAGAGATAAAATAGTCGTGGATGGGCATTATGAAGAATCAAAAGTTTGTAGAATTTGAGGCTATATTAGTAGTTGGACACAACGTTTCTGACAGCTTTGCTGGCCTTCTTTTCCTTTTAATGCTTTAAATAAACAAGAAAAAGGCTCAAGCCTGCTGAGAGAGCTGGTGGCTGTGAGTTTGGTTCTTATCGTTGAGAACCACTGCCACCCTTCTCCTCCTCCTCTTCCCCTATTTCCCTAGTGGGCTTCGATCCCTTTTTCTCTTCTTTTCGATGGCCTTCTCCTATCCACCCACCCGTCCAACCTACTCCCCCCCCCTCTCTCAGTCACCATCACATGAAAGAGGAGGGGGATGTTGGAGTCGACCAATTGAATTCGTTTCCCCCAGTCGTGAGGCCTTGACCAATCGCGTGCAGCGAAGTCCAGGACGTTTTTTCCCACTCTTTTTTTTTTAAGGATTGAGCGTTTTTCAACATGGCCGACTCGTCTCGACGGCTTGCCTCCAACACACAGGCCTAGTCGGCAAATCCCTATTCAAAGAGAGGGAAAAATTGTTAGTAAACATACTTTAACTTTAAACGAGAAAGAATTGCATAAATTTTAAAGTAAAATAGTTCATCTTATAATTTTAGTCCATCTTATGAATGACGTAAACTGAATTGTAAAAGCCTCCTTAAATTATTATAGTCACGGGCTAAATCGAGAGAATAGGCTAGGCTACTTTTTATTAAATCGAGTATTGATGAACACAATAAAACATGATGTTTTTAATTCAAATCTCGATGGGTAAAAGAAGTGTCAGGGTGATGGAAAAGTCAAGAAACTCTTTCATCTTGCGGCGAGTTGATACCATTGCCGTGTTATGAACACGACGGCAGCGTCCGCGCTATTTGTATACAAAAAGAAGACGGCGGACAAAGAATTTCCATTAAAAGAACGCGATTATATTAGTTTTCTTTTTTCATTGAGATGTGGTCTTCAATGGAACAAGTGATAATGTAGGGGCGAAAACGGTGTTGGTCGTTGACACGTTCTTATTGATCACCAGAAGAGAGAGAGAGAGAGACCTTTGCGCGAGGCGCCAGAAGTCCGAGATCATCAAAGCTTCGTAATCGAGTCGGGTATCAGAGAGCCACTCAGCATCCCTCGCCACTCTACGGCGACCATCAAACATGCCCAGTGCGTGGTGTATTATCAGACTGGAGGCACGAACCGAAGAATACAAGTAAAGTAAAGCTGCGGAAGTAGGCTTTCATATAAATTCATGGGATTGCGTTTAAAGTTGATTGAAATCGAAAGATGTTAAATGTAAAAGTAGTCAACTATGTGTAAGGAGACGGGGGAAAAATAGATGCGATTGGACATTTCAAAGTTGTCGGAATGATGCAGCAAGAAAAGAGAAAGAGGAGGTGGTGGTATAGTGGTGGAGGCGGAGAGAAAAGAGGATTGTTATTGGATTTGAGAGGCTGCAATGGCGTCGCTGCCAGAGAGGGAGAAAGAAAGAGAGGGGTCCGGATGCAAATATATATAAGAGAGTGAGAGAGCCAAGGGTGGAGGAGTAGGGAAAAAAAAGGAAAAAGGAGGAGTAGTTTGTGCGATGGACACGGGAGGAGGAGTGTGTCGCTTCGAGTCGATAGAGACAATAGAGACTTTGGCGGGAGGAAATCGGAGCAGGCTGTTAGATATTGGGGGTGGTGACTGGGACGGGAGAGAGAGGCCTCTCACAAATTGTCCACCTCCCTTCGTTCCCTCTCTTTAAACACGACGAAAAAGAGAGGATGAAGGAGAAAGAAGGAAAAGAAAGGGAGAAGAGGAGAATTGAACAACACGCGCACGAGAGAGAGAGAGAGAGAGAGAGGGAGCGGGAGCGGGGAGAGGAAGGAGGACAGGGGAGGGCAGGGAGGAAAGACGAATAAAAGAAGAGAAGACGAGAGTAGTTTTTCTCTACTATATACCGAGCCTGCTGCTCTGGTTGGGCGATGGTCGCCTGGAGACGCTGAAAATCAATAGCGTGAACGCCACGTCCACCTCTTTCTCTCTCTCTCTCTCTCGTTCTCTTTTTTTACACGCGCTCAGTCTTTCTTTCTTCTTCCATATACGCGCGGCCCTACCGCCCTGCCAACTCTCTGATATCCGCCTTCCCTCTTCAAATCTTTTCTACTCCGTCTCGATATAGAGTAAAATAGCCAAATTGTCTGCGTGGGGCGTGCGAGCGACCATGGTGCCAAGAAGACGTGGCGATGTGGAGAAAGCCGGATGGGGCCGAGACAAAAGAACTCGAGCAGACTTTTCAAAAGATCAATACGCTGGTCAACCGACTTCTTTTTTGGCATATTCAGCAGCTCACAAAGACGCCATATACTTCTCCGCGACCGCGCGCCGTTTCGGCCAAGTTCCAACAAAGTCTCCTAACATGGCGGCCGGTTAACAGCCCTCGCGTAGCCTACACACGATGGTAGTCTAGTTAACCGGTCAAGGGAAAAGTACACGTTCCCAAACTCCTGTCCGTCCTATAGATTGACGAATACGATGCAGCGGTGACAATATTAACCCGAAATTCGCAGTTGGTGGACGCTGACCGCTCCAATTCCTGTATAAGTTTGACTTCCTTCTAATGCGACCATAGACTCTGATTTTTCGTGCGAGGTGGCAATTTTATGCAGATTTTTTGGCTCTTTTGTGTGCCATCCTTTTCTGCAGAAAGGCTATCTGCTCCTACCGAGGAATCTGTATGTAAACTCTAATCGAATCAACTTGCAGTAGGCGATTGAATTATTCTAGAACCTCCCCCTTTCTGTATAGAAACAACAACAACAACAAAAAACAAGAAAGAGGAGAGAAAAAAAAAACAAACACAAAGAATGACTTGGTCGGTTTAATGAGAGAAAAAGAAAAAAGAAGCTAACCTATTGCACCGTGACTCAACTAACGGATCGAATTACTCTGTTAGGGAGAAAAGAAAGTGAATGCCTGCCAGGAGATATAATTAGCTGCTGTTTTTGTCCCCAACACAAAGAGGGGTTGACATGTTGCTATTGAATTGGTAAAAGCCCGTTTCACAGCAGTAGTAACAGCAGCCTGCAGTAGTCTCCAATTCAATGTCCGTTGATATATACACAGGAGCACAGAGCACATGTCAGTGCTCCGCTACTCCCGCATTTTTTTTTTCCAAACGGTATACCTATGTTTGTTTTTAAAGTCTTCCATTTGGAAACGGAAAAGAAAGCCCTGGAGGATGTTTTTACAGTATATACCCATCTAAGATCCGCCACTAGAGGTATAAGGTATATAAGGAGTGGTGAGGAGCAGGCGCGTCTGAAGGAGTGTTATAGAGCACTTCATTTAATGAGTTGTTAGCCTGCTACGAATGCAAAACCCTCCCGCCGGGGTTTTTCTTTTCCGGGGGTTACACATCTCAGCACCAGAAGCACAACCGCCCAAGACATATAGCCCACCTAGTTTCCTCTTCTAGAGTCTATTTGGCCCTCCTCTACTATGGCAATAGACTCGCAATGCCACAAATGGTAATCGGTTTGAGGATACTCGGTTCTATTTTAGGTCCGTATGTAATAAGCGGTAACATTTCTGTTTCACAAAAATATTTGGGGGAAAAACTAGACCCTATACATTACAAGGAATCTGAAGATCAAAGCTTGTTTTCGTAAAGCCGCACCGAATCCACCGCCGCGTTTTCTCCAACAAGGAGCCATAAATGACCGAACCCGAAATAGAGTTGTATAACATTGATTATATAGACTTTTGCTTGACATTTTGGGTTAAAATTAGAAAAAAAAAGGCTTTTGGAATTACTTCTCTGCATGCTTAATTTATTTACTCGTCAAATCTACTGAAAATTGTAATTTTTTTATGCAAGATTACACAGCAGATTATTAGTATAGTTTTGCCAGTCTACTCATAGTCTACAACAAGCGGTGAATCCCACATAATATGGGTGCGCTTCGTTTAATGGTAACATCCTCAAGGGCTATTATCGATAAAAAACATGTGTGTGTGCGAACTATTCAAATAAATAAATGAAGCACATCTTTATCAAAACTAATAATTATAAGCGTTCCCTATTAAACTCGGAAAAAAAAATTCGTTTCGCAGCTGAGAACGCTGACGAGTAAGCTAGTATGAAATCATACGCTCTTAAAAAGAGCCACAGAAGCCTATTTAGATAAACAAGCCTTCTTTGTTGAATTGCATAGAATTTGATTAACCAATACTAGGTCCCAATACTAGGTCAATGCCTTTACTTCTTATACAGGCCTACTCTGATGCTACACGTGCCTATTGTAGTTTATTTTTATTGAAAAAAAACTCGAAACGAAAATTGGCGTAATAACAGACAACATTCAAGTAAGCATATACGTCTGTGTAATATTGGACCAACATAAGAATAGAAATCAATATGGACCAGTTTATTTTAGGGCGTGTATTTTATAAGAGGGGGTTGTATGCGGAGGCCGAGTAACTTGAAATCGAAACAGATGGAAAAGGACGTGGACCGGATGCCTGTTTTCGGCAGCCCCTTTCCCCACCCCGCTCCCCTCTTCTTTGAGCTGGGATTTCAATCAAATTCCCCGTATTTAATTTCAACACAGCAGGCCCAGCATGTTGCAGCAGTTCTCCGTTAAGTTTCACCCTCGTCTCCTTATTCGTGTTCCGCACTCTTCTACCTATCTCGACGTCAACTCGAAACTTCTACAAAACTAGTAGCGCCAGTGCCTACTTCGTCAGGCATGTGTAGGCCCTCCTATATATATGTATATGCCTCTGACATTCTTTGGCTGCTGGAAAAAATCAAACAACAACCAGGTAGACGAGGTCTAATGATCCTGAAACTACTGTAGGCTACGTACGGCTAGCTCTGTGATGCACGCTTCAAAGCAATAGGCCCTACGCTTTAATTAATCCGTCTGAAACTATTCTACTCTCAATAACACCACTTCATCCCGAAAACTCTCCGTGCTCACCAATCTTCTTCGTGCAATCCTCCGCAGCTATGTGTGTGCCCGCACATCTCAATCTCAAGAAATCGTATCGGTATGGTAGTTTGCCGCTAGATGACTCTTTACCACATCTCCCCCCCCCCACTCCTCTTCCTGATCGAATTCGAAAAGGGATCCTGGACAACAGAAGAGGTGATCTTTCATTTTCCCACACTATAGTAAGCGGACGGAGGAGTATGAAGCAATCCATTTTTTGGTACGATAGTAAGATATCGAGTAGTTTGATTGAGTGCCGAGGCCGATGAGAAAGGGACGGCGGAGGTGAGTTGTGTGATGCGCACTGTCGAATAGTTTCATCGATTGTATATAGTCGTCGAAGTAGAGATCGGCAGGCTCCGCCGTGATATTCAAGAATCCTCTATAATCTCTCCCTCCTTTTCGTCTGTGAATGGAGGCAAATTCAATCACTTGAGAAATTGGAATCGGGAATCCCTATCCGGGGAAAGTGAAGAGAAGAGTCCTCCAGATCAATTCCAATACCCGCTCGGTCAAAATCAAATTTTTTTGACGGAGAGGTAGGGGTTGAGGGCACAGGGCAGGAGAATCGGTGATTGAAAAAGTTCAGCACCAAGACCCACCTGCTCCAATACAATCTTCTCCATTTCTCAGGAGAAATTTTTTTTTCTTATTTTGGTGTGGGGTTCCAAAAATAGTTGGCGTATCACAGATTTCCCATGTTGCTCCTCCCGTCATTCTTCAAGTATGCGAATCGCTATGATTATAACCTTCATCAATGTGTATACATTAGCCATTCTATATAGGGTTTTATGTTTACGTTTTCAAAAGGGCAGCATCTACAATTTGCGGTACAACGGTGGCATGTAGCCTCGAAAACCCGTAGCGCATCTCGTTATACAACTTGGAAAATGAGATCATATACTATGGTAGATGAGGAACGATATTGTAAGATGATGTGAATATACGCGCGACACCTCCGCCAAAGGTTAAACCAATGAAATAGGCCTATATGACAGGCAACAGTATATAAATCCATGGGAAAAGATCTCGGTGCGCGTTTAGTAGAGAGTACGCGCGGATTTCCATTACAGCGGAGCGCGGACCCTAGTTTCCCCATCGCTTGTTGTAATTACGAGCCTGGCGAAGAGCGTCCGATGTGGTCTTTTGTGGGCCTGGCTCTTTACTCCCTCTTCCCTATCCAAACTGAACGATCCTCTCCGGCCAGGCGATATCAGCTCTTTTGCTGTCCTCATCTTTGAGCAGCCATCTTTTAAGTCTTATATATATAGGCCTCTATCGTCCTCGAGAGCCAGCATCCATTTTGATAACACCTACTCTTTCCCATCTCTGCTCTTTCATTCTCTCCCTCTCTTCCTATCCATCTCTCCTTGTGTGTGCGTGTAGTACATACTCGGTCCGTGTCTATCGTAATAATAGCCACTTGAATTACGCTACGCAAAAGAACCCATACGGCCATGGCCATGGGGCTGTGCAAAGTGTCACTCAGTTCCATCTCCAGCGACACCCATTATACAAGTACACGGGCATTTTCGCCGTCCACCTCCTCATTAGGCCTATTATGACGCACCCTCGAGCCTCTCGTTAAGTCCCGCACCCAACGAGCTCCTTGCGGGAAACGGGGTTTATCTCCCCCAACGATCTCAGACTCTGTTTCAAGATGAACGGTTTTGTTGTATACTCTCTCGTACGATTTGAAAAGAAAAACCTTTTTTTTTATTTATTCTTTTTATTTTCCCCAATGACAAGTCATTTTAGAAAAAAAAGTCGAGGGGACACTATCGTGGGGGTGAACGATAAGGAACTTTTTTTGTTGTTACCCGCTCCGATGCTATTGGGGGTGACCGAATATATATATTTTTTCATAACATTGTGGGGGGTCTACAGTCAACTACTATCCCCCACTTGAATGCCGTTGAATGATGTACGACTTTTCCGTTTTTTACACCCTTTTCCGCATTGAATGTGCGTCGACTGGCCTTTTCCAAGTTGCTCAGTCAGCCTGAACCTTTATATGTTCACTATATACATAGCCTAGTTCGTTTTTTTTTTTCTTGTTCTCTCGCCTACAGCGATATGTGTGGTGAAATCACATATATAGTACAACAATACAGAAATCAAAATGCCGAGTTTTCACAGCGCTTAACTAACTTGTTCAATTAAACGGCTTCTCTACAGTCGAAATATGCAAAAGAAGTCAACGGAATGAAGCCAGTAGGTTGTGCGGCGCCGTAGCAGCGTCGCGGAAGTATACGTACGATTGTTAAATTCCTTATGCGTGAATTCTCCGTAAACAAATTAATCTGACTGTTTTCAGTGTTGCGTTAACGAACCTAATGTGTATGCGGCTAGAGCCTAGCATCACACTGTAGACTATATGGCGTGACAGATCTAGTAGTGAACTTCCCTGGAAAAGAATGACATTGCTTTTATCATTGGACCGATTGTCAACCAGCTGGAACCCCACGAACTTTCGTATATGTGTGTTTTTTCAAGAATAGAGGGTTCGTCCTATTGATGATTGGGACCATCAAACCTCAGCATTGAAAAAAAAAAATCAATGGGAACTTTAGCCTTATAAAAAACGAACCAAGGAAGGACAGTAGGAAAAAATTCAAAGGGTTCAGATTTTATGTGTGTGCTCTCTTTTTTTTTCAATAAAAAAAGTGAAAAGGGGAGTTTGGGGTTGCTGTATAGTGACTTGCTTAGAGACTCACCGGTTCAGGAGCAGATGCGGCTGTGTTTGTACTCTATGCTCTATAGATACCGGCAGTATAACGATCTAAACTTGGACTTGAAAAATGTTGTTGGGAGTTTCCCGCTACCAATTTTGATGGCCTTTTCATAAGAGTGAATGGTTGAATTAGAGAGTGGGAAGAGTGTCGCTCTCTATAGGTTAGCGATCAGTACTTGACGCCAAACTATATAGACATAGCCATCTTTCTCAATCGAGTGTCGGGCTGTGCATGGTGACTGGCATCTTTCATCCAACCGCTTTTTTGCTGTTTCTCCCGGATCCAAACACGCGAGGTTAGTTTTAAATCTTTTCTCTAATTTAATATTGTTCATTGACGTAGAGCCATCCACGTTTTTCCCGTCAAATTTCATTCAGCGCTACGTATTCCACGTCAATAATAGATCCAATGAAGCTGGTTAAGGATGCGTGGTTATAGAATATATAATTTACTGCAGAAATCTATTAAACGTTTTTTTATAAACTCAGATTTTGCTTAATTGTCTCCGACGTCGTCCTTAATCAAGTTTCTTTTTTAAACCAATTAAAGTGACAACCCGACGTTGCCTCTTTTGTTCATTTTGTAGTCGTCTTAGTGGATCTGTTTTTTCTTCTTAAAGCTCTTGTACAATGCAGCTGATAACAAGGCCATGTTTGAATGACTAATCACTTGAAGAATTCGAGAGTTTACAGAGTCATGCCGCTAAACAAAAGGCTACTGTATATCGATATGCTTGCACTTGCAAAGGCAGCGTCTGTTATCATAATGATGAAGGGAACAGATAGCTACTAGAACAGTACCGTCCGTGCGTTTAGCGCAGTAGGAGCAGGCAATTGTTTTGACATTGGAAGAATAACCTAGGCAACAAGAACGGTGATGAGATGCGAGTCGCAAGATTTCGATCGGTGCGGATGAGTGAAGATAGTGGACGCTGAGCCTAGGGCTGATGATATATTCTTTTTCATCTTTCCCTCCCCTCCCCATCCCCCTTCTTCTATTTTTTTTTTGTTTTTTGGTAGAGAAAATGAAACTTGTCCTCTTTCACGGTTTCCTTGAGCCGGCTAGCGCATCGGTTGCCTGACGCCAAGGGATCGGAAGTGCAGGACGAGTCGTAGGCCAAAAAGAGAGACTCCGCCCCTTTCGCTCGACCGACCTGGCCTCTCCCTTTTTCTTCGGGATTTAAGGGCGCAGGCCTATACACATAGTGTATATACACACAGAGTCCAGACCGACACACACACACACACGCAGCAGGACTGTTTAATGCAAAATATTGATCGAGGAAAACGCCAGGCCAGCCTCGTTCGTTCTATAGGCGGTGCGCATACAGACTCTTTTGGCCGCGCGCCACCCCCCGGTTTATAGGCCGGACAACGGTCGGCTGGGTCTCTTATAGACGTACACCACGCCCTCGCCTCTCTTCTCTCCCTCCTTTTAAAAATGGCCGCGATCCTTTAACTCGCCTCTACGAGTTCGTCTCCTATATTCCTTCCTTTTCTTTTTCTTCTTCTTCTTCTTCTTCTTCGCTGTAGCCGCTCGACGTCCCCCCTCCTCGCCCTGCTTGTCTCCCCGATGCATGCCCTATGCGTCTATCTATCCATCTATCTATCGTTGCAGTCGGCCATTTTGAAATGTTTTCCATCCGACAGTCGTGAGTGATGCCGAGCCAAAAGTTCTAGAAAAGGGCGACGGGCTAGACGGGCGACGGCCAGACGGGAAACGAAGGCATTGGGACTGGAAAAAGAACCGTTCAATATTGATTCAAAGTTCAACCTATAGTCCGCATCCAACCGGGTATATTGGGAGGGTATCGATGTAACGCACCACCTATATATACTGTACACAAGGATGGAAGAGGGGCTATATCCGTAACAGCAACAGCAACGGCATACAAAAGCCAATGGCGAAGTTTCCCCAGCGCTTTTAATGATCGGCGTAGCGTGGCAACTCTTCGTCTTCTCGTCGACAACTCATGAATGAAACACTCTGCGATCCGCTGGGATTGTTGTTATCATAATTCATGGTCACTAGTAGCTGTAGGCCTTCCGTGCCTACCGGGAATAGACCGTCCCGTTTCTTCAACACATCTTGCCCTTTCTACCTCGTTATTTCTGAGCCATTAAAACACAGCAGGCTCCCACCGACTAACGGAGCGTGAAAGAACGCTACCGAGTTGGTCCCTGAATGATAAAATTCTATCGGTAAAGTAGGAAGAATAAGTAAAAGGGGCCGAATGTCCGTAGCAGCGGCGGCGTCAGTCGGGGAATGGAGAAAATGGCTAGGACGAATCAAGTGTAAGGAAAGGAGCGCGAGAGGAAGGTTTCCATCCAAGTGTACTTGACATACCGTAGTCGTGAGTTTTCTTCTCTCTCTCTCTCTCTCTCTCTCTCTCTCCTTCTCTTTACCTCGTCTAGTGCCGTGCAGCACTAGACTGTATATTGAAGGGGCCAGCAGACAGCAGCGGGAGAGAGAGAAGCTTTTACAGTCATATAGAAGGAGCCGAGAGGAGCTGAAGTGTACCGCCGCCATATAAGAGACAAGGAGAAAAGAGAGACTAGACTATAGAAAAGAGAGCACAACAGGCAAATGTATCACTCGGCTGTCAAATGACACGGGAAAACCATCGCTTTGCCTTCACAATCAAATATATCACAAGCCTACCGACACTGTCTATTGCGTGTACTAATGACGCGTTTTCGACATTAGTCGGAATTCTTACCCGTCTTATTCCGACTTTTAGACTTTAATCTTGCAAGCTCAAAAATATTTTATCAACGATTCGCTTTATTCAAGTTTCTGTTTAGTGCCAACGAGAAATCTCCGTACAGATCTCGCATTACTAGCGATCCCTTCACTAATTCATTTAACTATAGACAAGACCAAAAAAAAGTCTATCAAAAGTCTACTTTCTACTAGTTCTAGGAAACTCGAAAAAAGGAAAAGAGATGAAAGATGTAGACTAATGATGTAGTTAACATTAACAAAGTGTACATATAGCCTACCAAGAAATAGTTTAGAGCTAGACAGTCGTTTCGTCTTATATAATATAGTAAAGCGATTTTTTTTTTCTGTCCAGCTGTGATCTAGGCCTACATCATCTTCTATATATATATATATATGTATATATGCTTCTATCGAGTCTTCATATATAGAATGAGAGTGGGTTCGTTTCGGGTCTGTGCAGGAAGAAGAGCACAGAGCCGACGCCGAGCGCGCATAAAGAGTGGACGTGCCTGTTCAATCGTCGACGGGCTTTGAGAACTGAATTCGCCTTTTCTTTATGTGCTTCTCGTCCCTTCCCCTCCCCCCTTTCGTCTTTATATACGACGAAGAGAGCGAGAAGAGGAGAAAGAGAAGAGTGAGGCCGGCTGCGGAAGCCGAGTCCCCAAGTCCGTGTAGCCTACTGCTTCGTGCTTTTAATATGGCACAAGGCTCACAGCCTTTTTTTTTCTTTTCTTTTTCTTCTTCTTTTTTTCCCTTTCGGTTCCTCGCCCATGCATGCAGCAACCGATCGATTTTTTTCTCTTTCCAACAGCGGCAGCAGCAGCCAGAGTTTTATATGAATACACCGAGGTTGTTGACGGACGGCACGGTAGCTGCAAGCGCAGCAGGCAATATCAATAAAGAACGATTACCGAATGACCGTTGAATGGGGAAATTTTTGTCTGACTTAACAAAAAAAGAAAGAAGTAGTAAGCTACAGCCTACAGACAATAAAGCGCACATAACGACGGATCCGAAGTCGGAAGTAATACGAAGAAAAGAGGGTCAAAGGACCCATGGGTTGCCCGCGCCGTTGTCTATTACGCGACAGGAGGATGCGCTAGACGTTGTAGAGAAAAAGGAGGTCACGATCGACAACCATCACCGACTTTTAGCAGCACGAAAACCGGATGAGCGGCAGCAGCAGCGACGAGGGTGTTAAGTGATTGCAAATCAACTGATGGAGCCTGACACCGTGTAATGGCTTTTTTCAGGTCTCATTTCGATTGCGCCGTTTCCATTCTCTTCACCCACACGCCATCTCCTGATGTGGGCTATAGGTGACGGAAAGAAAAGGCGGGCGGGATGAATAAAAAAGGAGAAGCGGAAGAAGTGGCGGTAGGCCTGTATATATAAATCTAATTAGCGACTAGTCGCAGATCCGAAAGTTGACTGCATCAATAATGTCCTACGCCTTTTGGTCTGACAAAGCCAACGAAATCATCTTTTCTTGCGGAAAGGGACAAGGCTCGGGCCAGCGCTTTGATATCCCTCAGCACTCAGCCCACGCGCCGCTTTTGGTGTCGGAGAATTTTCTTCTTTCGCTCATCGACTTTTATCCAGCACACGATCGGATCGCCTAAGCTTCGCTCACAGGGATTCCATCCCTCTCCACTTTCAAGTCGTGAACGAACGCTTATTATAGATATTTTTTTTTAATGTACGGAAATACGTTTTTGAGGGCTTCTGCCCATCCTATAAGGTCGAGTTCACGTAAGCTGCGGCGTGTTACATGCAAACTGCGATAGTCGCTAGACCATGCCAACAGCCCAACACCGGCTTTAGTTTCTGGAAGGGTAGACTTCTGCGTTCACGTAATCAACGTGCTATTGCGAATGATACGCTATTTATATTGTTGCAATCGTAAGCTCAAGGAAATCATCATATTGCCATCAATAAACACGAAGTAACCGGATACAAAAGATGAACTCGTTACTGTTGCTGTTGGTCCGAATGTCGCGACATTTGTACACATGCAAATTGCGATAGCCGCTAGAATATGCCAACATCGTCGGCTTAAATATCTAGAAAAGTAGAACACCTTTAGCCACTTAATTAACATGCTATTCTGAAAGGTGCGCTCTATATATTCTTGCAGTAAGCTCAAGGAAATCATCATATTGCCATCAATAAACACGAAGTAACCGGATACAAGATGAAAATGCCAGTTGTTAGTGTTGGTCCGAATGTCGCAACCTTTATACACAAGCAAATTGTGATAGCCGCTAGAATATGCCAACATCCTCGGCTTAAATATCTAGAAAAGTAGAACACCTTTAGCCACTTAATTAACATGCTATTCTGAAAGGTGCGCTCTATATATTCTTGCAGTAAGCTCAAGGAAATCATCATATTGCCATCAATAAACACGAAGTAACCGGATACAAGATGAAAATGTCAGTTGTTGGTGTTGGTCCGAATGTCGCAACCTTTATACACATGCAAATTGTGATAGCCGCTAGAATATGCCAACATCCTCGGCTTAAATATCTGGGAAGCGTAAACTTCTACGTTCACGTAATCAACATGCTATTTTGAAAGATGCGCTATATATATTCTTGCAATAGTAAGCTCAAGAAAATCATCACATCGTCATCAATAAACACGAAGTAACCGGATACAAGATGAAAATGCCAGTTGTTAGTGTTGGTCCGAATGTCGCAACCTTTATACACAAGCAAATTGTGATAGCCGCTAGAATATGCCAACATCCTCGGCTTAAATATCTGGAAAAGTAGACAACTCTACGTTTCTTTAATTAACATGCTGTTGCGAAATATGCGCTGTGTATATTCTTGCAGTAGTAAGCTCAAGGAAATCATCATACTTCCATCAATAAACACGAAGGAATTGGATACAGAATATAAACACAACTGTTGGTGGTGGTCCGAATGTCGCGACCTTCCACTTATACAACTATCTATATTGATTAATGTCACTTTAACTTGAGGTCTTTCAGGATAAAGATGACGGAAGATGTAGATTTGGAGGATCGAGGGGGTAGTAGGCTATTTAATAGGATGAAAGAAGGAGGTGACAAGGGGGTGGAGGCATGATCTCCATTCGAGCACTGGGCTGTCTGAGTCCGTCTCTCGAGAGAAAGACTTTTTTCCTCTCCCCCCTTCTATCTCCCTACTTTTTTTCAGATCCGGCTGGCCATTGGTGCAGTGTCGTGTATTGTGCCGCTTCCGCCACCCCCTTCCGCCCCCGCCACTACTGGCCTTCTCTCTCTCTCACCCTCTCCTTCTCATCTCATCCCATTCACTTCATCCGGCACATTTGGCAGCCCCTCCTCTGACATATTGGCCCCTTCCATCCTTTGGCGCCCTGATCTGGTTGCCTTGGCTACATCTCTTTTTCCCGTAGCACCAGTGTAGGCTACCCGTATATATCCACCTTACAGCATCTACTTTCCTATATGGATTCTCGTCCCTGACGAATACGGCCCAATGGGCTCTGGTTGGTTTCCTTCTTCTCCTTCTTTCTTTTCGCCTCTACTCTCTTTTTCCCCCCTCTCTTCTTTCCCTGGGGTTTCATCTCCATTTGATTTTCGTCAAAAAAGAAAAAAAAATTCTTAAATTCGCTTTGATAAAAAAAAATTTATAGATATACATTTCTTCCTCCGTATTGGGGGTTAGGAGGAGACGGAGAGAGGGGGGGGGGTTGCTCTGGTTGTTGTTGTGGAAGTAGTAGGACTATGAAGGGAGGAAAAAAGAGAGAAGAGAACGTGCACCATCCAACTGGCATGTATCTAGGAGCTTTGCATCGCATTATAAAAATAAGTTCAAATATTAAGAGTTTTTTCTCTTTAAATAAAAAAAGAAGCGGAGGGGAGAGAAAGAGAGCGAGAGGGAAAATACTGGCTAGTGATGGCGTCGCATATATACATACGCACGTTCGGCCATCTTCGCATCTACTGGATAGAGCTCTTCAACATTTGAAAATCAAAAGAAAAGAAAAATAGGCACAAGACGGCAAGGCAACTGTCAGCGGCCTGATCCGATTCGCTTCCGCCTCTGCGACGACGGTTCTTAATCTTCTTTTCGGCAAGGGCAAACAAAAATAAAATACAAACACATATTTATATGGCAAAAGGGGACGGAATAGAAGAAATAGAAAGAGACGGCGGAGAGGAAAAAAAAGTACAATCAACTCTAGTGCAGTATTCATGCGGGATCGGGAGTCGCCCGAGCGTTCGCCAGCATCCCACCCCAAGTAAATGACGCACACTCGGCGCTGTCAGACAGTAGCGTTTTCCTTCCTATCCCGCTTGGTCCCCATACTAAATGGAGGGAAAATCAAATGACGGATCCTTCAGGTTTCAAGGATCATCCAGGTGTCGGTGTCAACGTTGAAGCCGACAAGAGAATCAAGCGGCGCCTCTCCGCGACATTGTTGAAAGGAATGTGTCGTTTTGATGAACGTCAACCAATGGGGAAGCTCCTACCCGCTCATAATGACACTGCGATCCGCCATGGAGGTGCAGGCCGCAGCAGGCTGGCCTATATACATCTAAGTTTTCTTTTTTTGTGTGCGATACTTTCTTTTGCTGTTTTTATATACGGTGCGCGCTGCCATGACGACGGGCGAATTGGCGTGCGTTATTCCCTCGGTCGATTTTACATGACGTTGGTTCAGCGCAGCACGGCAACGGAAAGAAGAAATACATCGGTGGTCGGGGCCCTGTTGACGATTCGATGCCGCTAGATCTGCGTAATTGGGCATGATTATACACATCCTCCTCTTACAAAGTCTGTCTTTCCCAGAGACATGGGGGAAAGAAAGAAAATTGGGGCAATTTGAAACTCTGTTTTGCTTTGTATATGCTATACGTCATTAATAATCGGATTCAACATGTTCAGTCTACTTGCCTAATTCGTTCAAAAAGCATCCGCAGAGGCCAGTTGTGTGTGTGCAGTGGCAGGCACGCGCGGCCAGTCAAACTTTGCTCGGCTGCGGCCGTCTGCCACCGCCGAGGGGAGGGATTGGCATTCACTTAAATCCTCGTTGTCTTATTTTGCGCTATACATCGCATAACATAATGCAATACACGCGATTTCTCAGCAGCGCCATTCAATGGAGAGCTAATCCGTGTCCAACAATGTTGGACCGGAGAACGGATGCAAAAGCCGGATTCAATGAGGTTCCCTGCGCCTTAATTCTAAAGGAGGGAGAAGGACTGGGCAGGTCTTTTTAGCTTCGATGGAAGTAATGACGAGCCGCGACACGCACGCAAACTATTCCCTGCGTGTACTGCATGTATCTGAGCCGGCCCTAATAACGGCAGCCCAAACTTTTGACAGCTCCAATGACATGGGCACAGGGGTTGTTGTAGTACGCACAACTACTACCACTACTACACGATATTATACAACGGCGAAAATCTGGCAATTCGATTTGAGTTTGGCGCCCTCAATTCCGTTCCTCGCAAACGATGAATAGCCGCCGTCTATACAAAAGACTGTAATCATTGATTTGCATGCATTGATGCGAAAGATCAAGACGTCACCCTTCAATTCTTTATCTGAAAGAAAAGAGTATTAAATAAGTGGGTAGCCCAATTTGAAAGATTGATATCGAGCCTGTCTAGTCGCTTTTTTATGTCCCGCGATTATTCCCGTCTGGTTCTCTATTCGCAAAACTCGCGCACTATTTTATACAGGATTCGTTGAGAGTTTTTTCCCTTCTTATATTTAAAGGAGGTTAGCGGAGGTGGAAAAGAAGCGTTGTGGGCGTCAAGGATGGGCTCGATCAATAATTCAGCCGGCCAAACGCAAGAGGCCCGCAGAGGCTCGCGCTCTGTGCGACCCTTTTCACATTTTTCTTTTCCCATATATATTCTTTCCAGCCCTTCAGCGACCGTTTCATAAGTTCGCTTTCGGGTTGCCATCGGTAACGCGCGCAGCGCAGCCGGGCGCCTCGAACAGCAGGCATTTTCTAGATGAGCCCTAATTCTGAGAAAACGAAGATTGCTGCGAATCATTTATCCGTTTCCGCTCGAGAACATCCCATAAGAAAAAGAAGAAAAAAAGAAAGTCGATGCAGCAGCACTCACGAGTGGACATCGGCCGAAGGCGCATGCGTCGTTCCATCCGACATTTCTTTCTTTTTTTTTCGTTTTCCTTCAGCCAATAGATTCTTTCGACAGTATGGCGCAGCAAGCAATGCCTCCCCCATACTTGTCGAGATTGACCCCAAAAACTTGTTATTTCCCCTCCTTTCAATAACATCTTCACCATAAAGTGCATACACAAATATCGCATATACTATTTATGCGCCGTATTGGACGATAAATTATGTCAAACTGACGCAATCCGATGTATATAGTTTCGCCCCATAACTTTGGTTATCATTTCAACTAGTCCGTTACGTGACCCTTCAACGCGACACAAAGATGTTCCATGGTCAACGACACAGGCAAAGTTCCAACTTTCTTTCCGAGCATAGATTTCTCGGTCGACAAAGTCAAACTATGTCGACTAATGCGGATAACGATATTGCGTATCGTTATATAAGGAATTATATCAGAGGTGTGGCAAAGAAAACTTTATCGAAACTCGCTACTTTTTCAACGGTTCGATTTCAAAAAGCCGAAAACATGTATAGGTGTATCATATAAAAGTAAAACTTGTTTACGTCTTGGCCTTAATCGTTTACCTAATTGTCTTAGCGATGGGGTGTTGATAAAGTGAAGGGGGAGACTAGAAAAAAAACCCCTTGAAAACAAGACTATGTTGTCTTACCATAATGATGGAAACGCAGTGGTTCCGGATGTTATTGGCCGGACGAGGTTTCCAGCACCAGAGTTTTTCCCTGGCACTTTCTGCGCATGTCGGCCTCCCAGGAGCGACGGTACGGTTGACGAAGAAGACGACGACGACGCACACGAAGACACAGAAACGAGCAACTCCCTCGAAAATGATGTGGATCGCGCTCACTCATTAGACTCACTGCCGAGTCGTCAGGACGCGTCGAGACGGCTTCCTCTCTTCATCAGAGGCTCCAACCCTTTTGATATACGGAGACAGCAGCGTTACCCAAACGCCATCACACACAAGCCCCCCTATTCCACACAAGGTGGTCTAGCCGCATTGTGCCGTATATACACGCTGGCTTACCGTCGTGTATATATATATAAACTCCTCTACTAATACAACATGAATGCCTAGGGTTAGAAGGAGAGGGTCGGCCAATGAGTACAGGAATGGTTGGATGCTTCCTCTATGGCACAGCCCCATAGAACCACCGATTGCATACGCCTTCCCTTTGATTTTCTCTCTATCTCAAAACGATCCTCCATCATACCTATCTATCAGTTGGAAAAGGAAGGAGAGAGAAAAAAAGAGAGAAGAAATCGTTTGCATGATAATAGATCGTGTTTAATGAAACTCGAACCCTCTGCTGCTGGTTGTATTTTTTCTTATGAAATGAAAACGCTTCAAAATAAAATAGAGGGGGGAATTTTTTTTTTCTCCTCTGCCAGAGGAAGAAGAAGAAGAATGTATGAGAACACAAGAGGGTCCCCCATATGCACGTAACCCTTTTTAGAAAAAAAAAATTTTCTCCCCCCTGTCCTTACCGTTGACTAAATATACAAGACCGGTAGAAGAGCTGCGGCCTCAGAGGCCTATAAGTTGAATGAAAGAAAAATCGGGGTTATCTTTTTTTATATATATTATTTGTGTGTCGTCATGATGAAAAGAGAGGGTTAGCCATGCAGGCCCAGGTCGAAGAAGAAAAGGTGAGCCTCCCTACAGCAAAAGAGAGAAGGAAAAAAAATGCTGTGGGAGAATGTTGGGTGCCTCGACGCAGGGACCCCCTGTTCCTCCTTCTGTTGTCTGTTGAATTACCGGCTCCTGAATGGCACTGGTGCTTGCTGAGAAATATACCCACGATCATAAAGCGGAAACGATCAGACGTAATTGGAATTGACGTAAAAACACTGACGTTATTGCCGACCTGTCAAACTGTCGATGGAAGGCGATTCATTGTTGTATAATAGCGAGGAGGGTTTCCATGGAGGCACACGTTATTCTTGGGAAAACGATCGACGCCTGTAAATGGCAGGTAGCTAATTATTAGGGGAAAAAAAGCGGTTTCCGAGTATTCCCGTAACATTTCAACGGCCGACAATTTCCTCGTTGCTGAATAGATGCGCCATAGAAGCGCGTCTATAATTTATTAGCGACCTCTTCACCGTTGATGGTGACGGCATTAATCGCCGCGTCGTAGGCTATTATAAATGTCCAGGAAGTTGTTGTGGCGTCCCTAATGAAAAGGACTGAACGGTGCCGAGAATGGGCAGGAAGTGATGAATAGGAGGCGAGTGTTAATTCTCCTACTCTGCAGGCAGCTACTCCGACGCTGCGGAAAAAAGGGAGCGGGCGCATCAACCTCCACACACAACAGACAAAAAAATGATTTGGCTGGTGGTACTTTACTGATGGATGGGATGAACAATGGAACCCCAAGACATCTGTATAGGGCTACTTAATGGAGGAGAGCCCTGATGGGTAATTCGAGCTGAATCAACCGGCATTGATGAACTCGTCCGATTCTCTTTCTCTCTCATTCTGCCTACGATGGATGTGGAGGACTCGCAGCGTGTTACCAGCCTCTTGACATTCACACGTGTTTCCAACGAGCCCGGAACCGCCTTCTCATTTTGGCCCCGTTTCCCTCTATTTAGGCCGTCGAACTCGTAATAGCCTCAATCGCGTTGATATCACACGTACAGTATACGGACATGTGTATACAGGCCTATATATAACGGAGCCCAAGTGAAGAGCATCATGAGCTGTTACTGGATCTTTTATGCTGGATGTGAAAAAGGGGACGGAGCAGATCCCATTGTCCAGCTCTTTTATTTTTGTCTGATGATGCTCCAACCACTAGCCTATAATAGTCTCGCAGTATTTCGGAGAAATCCTGAAACAGATGGGAACGCGCCGTTCACAAAGGGAAGGTCCTAATATATCTCTCCCTTTTGTAAATTTCAAGTGGTGACGTAGATCGGCAGCTAGACTTGGAAAAAAATTCAACACTTTTTCACGCTCTCGCGGGTTTTCGATAGGCCGTGACCCTACTACCTCATCCGCTCGGCTCCTTTATACGTCGGGTTCATGTTTTTCGAGTGGACTCGGCCCACGTTCTCTGATGGGCAAACTAAATATAAAACACTACTACTCATCGTAAATCCAAAAGCGTTGAGTTTATTATAGCTAATTGATCATCTATCCGTCTAAAGGAATATAAAAGCGGCGCATTAAGGATACTTCATTACCCAAAATACCGTGTATTAGTAACTTCCTATTGCATTTTAATCAGGTTAGGACTGATAAAATTTAATGGTTTTCAGTAGTATACGCTGTCAGCTTCTGTATGAAAGTACGAGATTGTTTTTCTAGTTTTTCAGCCGTATTCTTATCTTCCCTCGGCAAGTGGCAGCCAGGTGTGCGTGACAAGTTATATACCGCACGAGATTTATCTGTCGCATTTTCTCAAACCAGTTGCAAGGAAATTGTTGTTTGTTTACAGGTAACCCTAGCAGAAGTCAAATTCCGGTTGGAGCTACCAGCTCGTAGCTCTGGTTTGACAACTGACAAGCAGATTCCAAGATTTATTCGTTATACTTACACGGCCCAAGATTCGCCGATTTACCGAACCGTAAAAATGTGGCGGAGCGAAAGTATCTCGATATCGGGCTGATTGATTACACCACAGAAACCCCCGTGAGCAGGCGAGATTGATGCCGTGTTGCCCCGGTAACACCTATACAATCATCCGGGTCTTCAGTTCGGGAAGTTTCCAACTGTTGCCCGATCAACCATGTTTTATCACCAAAACTTGGATTTTACCGTCTCCAATTGCAATTTCTGCATCATCCGAAAAATACATTTATCTCTCTACTATATCGTAGGTTATATATAACCTATTCTGATCGTGTAATATCCTTGGCAGCACAAGTCACATACTGCGAAACAAAAAACGGAGGATGGAAGATTGAATTAAAGATGACGAAAGGCGACTAGAAGGTTGGCGAAATGGAGACGTGCTCTGACACAAAAACCACCTTACGGGTCTTTAGAAGTGTCTCATCCTATATCCGCTAGAGGTTTCTTCTGTCTGATCCGCCAATGATGGAACGTGCAAATTCTACACCTTTTCCACATGTTTAAATGAGCGACTTTCTTCCCTTTCTTTAGTAGTAGGGGCACGCTCGATTTCACATCGAATCCTCTCTAAACTCTTCTTCCCCAGCGCTCCCTTTCTCTTCATTATTAGGTTTTACCGACGACCGATAACCGGAGCACTAGCCAGTGACATTGTCTCTATTGTCTATAGCTAAAGTGATATGAAGAGGAAATAGGGGAACTGTCAGAGCTTGAAATCTACCGCTTCTCTGTTTTCCCTCCCACCTTTGTGTATCGACATCGTAGTTTCAAAAAAAAAGCAAAAAGAAATCAAAGGTCTGATGTTTCAGCAACCAACAGACGGCAGAATGAAGATCCTTTCAAGGGCTGGCGCGCACTTTGATTTACGAGAGACAAACGCAACTCTCGGCTCTGTCTGTCTGTCTGTCTGTCTCTGTGTTTAATAGTGAAAGCGGAATGAGCTGCCCTATTAGCAAAAGAAGTGGTTCAAGTTGGCTGATTATTTGCCACACATAATGCCGTATACGTTTGTAGGTGCGGCTCCGAAAGGGGGAAGAGAGGGATACGCACCCGGGCGGAAGAGTTGCCTCTTGTCTGGAGTTGAAACAAAAGGCCGTCGCCGTTATCATTCGACTCTTTGCCAAAGTGTATGATCTTGTCGTTCTGTTGCCGTCAAGTTGTCAAAACGTCAGAAGCGCAAAAAAGGCCCTCCAACCTCGTGTGTAGAGTGTACGTACGCGCGTATCTTTTCTTGTATACCTTACAGCCCCCTTTTTGTATGGAAATTCCGCCTTTGCTTTACGTGGCTGGTTGAGAGATAACACGATGCGAATTGACTTGTTTGATCCCGAGACAAAAGAGCCACTCCTTGCTATAACTCTTGTCTTCGCAGACTGCCATCTTTAGCATATGTAAACATAGATCTATCTATTCATCCAACTAGTCATACTCGTTAATTTATTGGTCGTTTTCCGCGAACCGAGAGTAATAGATCCCGTATCCTTCATCGTTTTTTCTCATTTTTAAATTCCAGTATTAATAGGTCGCGTACCCAACTACACTCCAAATTTCAAAGCCGTTGACATCGAGCCGATACCTATGCTAATAAGCTACCAATTATACGCATTAATTATTCTATTAATGCTTATTTCTTCGAATTGGCTCCACGAATCGTATGCAGCTCCCGTGGGTTTGGTCTGGTAGTTGTATTCTTCACACAATGTACATATACAAGTCCCGTAAATCCACTATCGATATTGTAGCCTATACATATCATCTTCAGTTTACGAGACGTAAACATCAAGTATATAGAAACGGCATCACCGCGATGACGGCAGAGCCGTAAAGGCACGTGTTGTTTAGAGAGGTGAAACTGGCTTTGTAGCGGCACTGTCTGCGAGACGTACATACTACTATCTTATTACAAAAAATAAAATCACGCACGCCGCCGACTGTCATCGTCTTCGTCGTCGTTTGGTACGCGACCCGCGTTGCGTCGTTATGGTTCCCGTATATATATTGGCCTGTGCCTCCATGTCTGGCGCATATTTGGTATATGGCGACGTCGAGGACTCTCAGTAGTGTCACGCACGCGGTGTATATGATACGGGAGAGGAGGAGGGAGGGGAAAAGGTCGGTGTGGTGCGATCAGACGAGGCGCGGCGCCCACTCCATTTTCGAGGAGAGAGAGAGAGAAAGAGAAAAAAGTTGAATGTATGAAACGCCCGCCAGTGGTTTTCTGGGCGCGCCTTTGATACGGTTGGCTCAATTGCCGTCGCGGCGTCATCTCCCCTTTGCTCTATTTTGATTTTCTTTTTCTCTCTCTCTCTCTCACTATCTTTCTCGTATCTCTTTTTTTTCCTCCTCCTCCTCCTAGCGCGTCCTTTTATCTCCTTTTCTGCGTCTTCAAAGTGACGTGTTCCGTCATGGCACTTTCTTATTGAAACACTGCCGTGTGATGCAGTCAAAAGCAGCCGTGCACTGGCAGATCGCAATCGGATGGAGATGATGAAAAGAGACGACCCCTTCAGTCAGGAAATAAATCATTCGCCAGTTTCAATACAGGATATATACTTATACGTATACATCTATGTGCGCGTACCAAGAGAAGAAGAAGAAAAAAAAGAAGCATCCTCTCGCTCTCCTTTTTTTTCAACTTAAAATTTAATAAATAATGGAAGGAAAAGGAACCAACAAGAGAGGAATTGGGACGAGGAGGAAAAAATGATTAAAATCACCCAGCCAAAGCGATGTGCCGATGTGGCAACCAAGCAGAAACCAAAAAAGAAGTCCCCTCTACGTATCTCCCTCTATACCGGCATCTACATGCATGTGATGAGAAAATCAGTTTTTTTTTTTGTAGTAGTAGTAGTCGTCGTAGTAGACCTGTTCTTTTTCTCTTTTTTTTTATTTTAGCTTAGATCCTCGCTCCTCCCGGTCGTACATATACATTCTTCCATCTCTTGTGACTCTTCCACGTCACGGTCGCGAACGTCGACCAACACCGTCCCAATTACTTCCGACGCAGCCGACCAAATCTTTTTAATGTTTCAGTAACTCTTTCTCTCTCTCTCTCTCTCTCTCTCTTAGCCTACGAATCCCCATCTCTAGGCCCCTTTTTGAGTCATTTGTGCGGCGCGTGACACTGCGCGGATTTAACCGTGCTCAGGAATACAAAAAGAAAAGAATAAACGATTCTATGGAGCCATCTTTGTGGAACACGTGTCATGCTAATACCAAAAAAAGGGACATTGGGCCCAGTAGTCATTATAGGGACGTCGACGAGTTTTCACCTGCGATGCAAATTCGAAGCCATTGAAAAACTTTGCTGCTTGGATAATACTGCAGATGTTTCGAATGAAGCTGATGTAACCCTCTCGAAAATTTCTTTGGCGTCTCCCTCCACCCCTCTGTATCTCGCGTGCCGTCTGGTATTATGCTTATGTATGTATCAAAGATAAAAGAAACGTAGGCCTATTTAAATTCGATTTTTTATGTCAACTCTTTCAATCTCGTGTGTAGGCTCACATGCAAACGACGGCCCCCCCTCCTATCGCCTCTATTCAAATGCGACGCCGAACAATGAGCCGCACGACTCTCCCGGTGCGCTCACCGTCCTTACGCTTGTAGCCCACCTCTAGGAGGGGTACGTATATATATATAAGTGTATACATACGGGGCTAGAAGGATTGAAGCTAGCGTATAGGCCATAGAATCACGTAGGCCTATTGTTACTTGTATAGTGGGTCATTGAAGAATTATGCATGATTTTTTTTCCTCTCTTTCTCACAACACTATACTGCTCTACGACCGTTACGCATTTAAATTTTTCCAGGCATCAACAATCCTTGTTTTCAGTCAAATCCCAAGTAGGAACCAGCTGTTGCTACAATTTAGTGCCGGCGCAAGCTGCTTGGTAAATGATTCTCATGCTCGGCACGCCGATTACATCTGTCTGATGTGCTCTTTCGTGGTCTCGTCCATTATACTAGAGATTTCTTTTTGTCGATGGCGCTTAAAATATACACGCTTGTCCCGCACGTGCCATCTCGTTAATATTTTTGTTTTATGTTAGTTCGTGGTACTCAGCTGGCGACTAATAGAGCGATTGGGCCCATGTCAAACTTTCTCGGGGAGGAAAACCGAAGATCAGCTGCAGAAGCCGCCGTCATCGGTTGACATTCTAATACTGCTGCGTAGCCTGCAGGCGAAATCATTAAGCTTGACGTTGCTCTTCACATCACATTGTACAGGACTGACGTAAAGAGAAAAGAAGCGATGGACCCAGTCATTGCATCAGCGAGGCCTATAGGGCAGTTTTCATTCGATTAAAAAAAAAATCCCATGGAAAGAGAAAGAGAGGGAAGGAGATCGTTTGAATTTAGTAGAAAATTCAATAGAGCCAGAGGGGGTCTCTACTGCAAATACATGGTTCGACAGCAGCAGCAGCAGCAGCAGCAGTGCGACAAGGGTTATCTTCTGAGCGCGGATAGCCTACATCCAACAGTACAGACCAGAGGGGAGGAAGGGATGATGATTTTAATGACTATTTGGTCTGTCGGGTAGCCATTGGAAAATAGACGCTACCGCCGGAGTTTTGTCTACGTGTTAACTTTGCCCCATAGAGATTGCATGGGTCCCCCTCTACTCTCTCTCTCTCTCTCTCTTTTCTCTATTTTTTTGTCCCTCTTTTCCCCAGTCAGGCCTCTCTCTCTCTCTTCTTTAGTTCTTTTATAATTTTTTTAGACTTGTCCGACCCCGTCTCTTTCAACCCTTTTGTCCGGCTATGACATTTTTCATTTCACGTCGGAAGCGAAACAATGCTACAGGCGCAGCACCACTCGCGGCGCCCATCTAGGCCTACCAAGGAGGGGGTCCCTGGTTGCGCGTCGCACCGATATAAAAAGAGGGGAAAAAAATCTGATTACTATTCGATTTTTTTATTCGTCAAATACACCAGTACAGCGTAACTCCTGGAGTCATAAAGCGCTGTATTATAAATGTAGATATAATTTAAAAGCCTGCTAATACTCGAGGCTACATGAAATCGAAATCGTTTCTGTACTGATGGTGATGCTGTGGCGCTTAAATCACCAATCGATCGGGGTTGTGGCATTCGCCTTGTTTGGCAAAAGAATTCAAGCGAAGTAGAGCGGGAAAACAAACAGTGCAAGAATGAGATTCAGTTACCACACGTCGCGCATCACCGCCGTGTCAAGGGCGACGCGCCGTATACCGCGGTGATTGGAAGCGAATTGAAACAGTGCACCACTTGTATATATATACAGTAGGTAGGCCTCCGTCTCGCTTCCTCCTGTATACATCCTCATATTAAAGGGGAAAGTGAACGTCTAGTACATCGTCTAGGTTACCGCATTCTGCATCTATATACCGAGTGCGGTATAATAAGGCCCGTGATACGTAATACGGACGGATGATATCGAAAGGGAGACAGAGAGAGAGAGACAGAAATGTCACCTCCATCAACCTCGGAGCGGCACTTCAACACGTTGTCTGGTGTAAAAAGATGTATCGGGCATGAAGCACATCAAGGAGCCGCAAGCGGCACTGCGCTACGGTCACGAGGGATATAGCATCGACTGGATGAGGTGGGAATAAGAAAAAGCGAAACTCGGTAATGACCCAACTCGTTAATCATTCAAGACAGTCCGCTGGCGCAGCAACTCTCCCGCTCTCTCAGTCTTCCACTCTCTTTCTCTCTTAGGCAATAGAAGAGAAAGGTCCGGAGCCGGCATCAGTACGTACTAGTACTGTATGGAGAGCGCCCGAGTGTGATGAAGGAGGCTGTGTGTGCCGCTGCTCCTGCTGTGTATATACGATGAATTGATCGATGATTGGTGGCCCTCTCGTGGGTCCTTTTTTTCCTCTTTTTCCTTCGCTTTCCCCGGCGTCTGCCCTTTGCTCGTCTTTTTTTTCTCCCCTTCTACTTCTTTGGTGATCGATTTTGACGTCCGATGGGCACGGAGCTGGTCGGAGCTAGGCTCCCGCTCGAGGAGAATTTTCTCCATTATACAACAACGACGCTCCAATCTCAACCAAGCCAGACGCCGCGTCATCGACTCTTTACGCCACGCCATTCAACATGCCAAATAGTAGCCATTGCCTGACTTTCAAAAACACGTTCACTATCGGTCACTGAAAGTTTTTACTCGTTTCCAAGGCAGTTAATGCTGTTTCCTTATTAATTTACGCAATGTTCTGCAAAAAGCCGTTCTATGCATAAATTGGTGGTCATTATCTTCCTATTAGGCAGCGTGTAATTACCTCAGAAAAAGAGTTTCTGGAGGCCATGTTTTCTTTTTTTTTTCTAGATAAGTAACCGTACATGATAAACCGTTCGATGCTTTGTTTGTACAAATAGGTGACGTTTCTTTGGTACGGTGCGTATTCGTATGGATTCGAGGCTTATTATTTTTTTTCGCCCTCCGTCAGTCAATCAATTCAAACAAGGCGTTTGGAAATAAAGAAAAGCCTTTTAGACTGTAGGCCTGTGCAGCTTATAAATAGGCGCATAAAGGCCCGTGCCGTAATCTATCGATCGCCATTTCCACCATTGTTTGGTTCCTACTCTGTATCAGCTTTTTTGATCAATTTTTTAACATTTCTACTACGCCTTGGGTGTGTAATGAGTTTTGATTATTCATTCGCCTTTTTTGCGTTTTGAAGGGCGAGTTCCATCAAGCATCTATAGTCTAAAAAAACGACATCAGGCAGACAAGGCGCCTGCCTATAAACCATCAGGCAGCAATAGGGTTTGTGCGCGGTTCCGTCTCTATAGACGTCGTATCTGATTTGATTAGAAACGTCCTTTTATTGTCAATCACGTGCGTTTTTTCTTCTTCTTTCAATCGTGTTAATGTCAACAACTTGTATCTGTTTGAAATCAGATAGGAATCGCCGCCGCTGAAATGCCATTAACGGCTGACTTGACAAACTCTCGCCGTGTTCCACTTCGCTCGGCGGAGATTTCTCTTTTTTTCCTTCTTCCTCACTCTTTCTTTCTTTATTCTCTATTATTTCCACATCAGATCAAAAAGATTCCGACACAACAAAAAGAGATATCTACCGGAGCCTTTTCAACGGTAACAAAAAGGAAGTTGGTTGGTTAGCCTCAAAGCTTCTTATATGTATATACATACGTACGTATATACAGACAGTATATATATATATTTATTTATATGTATATAGGTACATACAGACGCGGGGTAGACGCTGCTGCTGTACCGCCGCAGTACCACAGATACTTTCTGAAGATCACCCCCCCCCCCTGAAAAAAACAACATACTACACATAGACACAGTTTTCTTTTTTCCCCTTCAGCGCAGATATGCGCCAAGGGAAGTAAGAGTCAATACTCACTCACAAGCATAGCGGCAAGAAGCAGCACCCCACCATCATCAGAATAACAAAAAAAACTAGAGAAGGAACACACACACATACACACACACACACACAAGACACAAACACAAAAAGAAAAAGGTATAAGTTTGTTGAAAAGTACAGAAAGAAGGAGAGAGAAAGAGGATTGCCATTGGCAAACCAAGGGAACCGACAGAATGAAATTGTGTGTTTCAACCTAACGACGCCGGGTGCTGAACAAGAAAACGAAAAAATCCTCCACCCTACTCTCCGTTTGAGAAGGACACGGTGCCAGGAAAAAAGGGGAGAAGAGAGAAGAAGGAAAAAAGTAAAAGAAGAGATGGCAATGTAAATATCAAGTTTTCTCTCTCGACATGTTTGTTTGGGGCCTGGTAAATTCAACAAGGCGTGGCTGAGATCCTCCTCTTGCTGTTGCTGCCGCTTCTTTTTCTGACAGCTCTTCCAGCAGCACTATCCATCGGAAGTTTTTTTTTCCTTAGTAGATACTATTTATATATAAAATTTCTAAATTTTACTTATGTCTGTTTTCCCTACACCTCCTCCACCGTCTCCCCTTTAGATTTCTATCGGCGTCCCCCATCGATATCGGAGGTTTTTGTTGTTGTTGTTGTTGCGTTGTTGTAGGTTGAATTACAACCTATCTTCACCCTGTTTTCGTTCATACCTATAAATAACAGCGAAGCTTTTCTTCCAGACCTAGTTCCCGAATCAAAACGAACCACCGATCCGTCCTTTACTGGAGCGGGAGCGTTTTTTGTCGTTATCGGCGACTCTTATATGGCAATTTGCGACGACATCTTTTAATCTCTTTTTTTTTCTATTTCTAGTAACGTGATATTCAAAGATAATATATTCTTTGCGAACGTGCACACCTGGCTACAACGATGTTCCGCGTTTTTTTGTTTTTTTTTGACATTGACATCTGTAATGTATATATTTTTTCTTTCTATGAAATTTACGAGCTAGTAGGAATTTGCTGAGCTCGAGTCACAGCTAATTAGGAAGGTTCGGGTGAAATGATGTAAAGAATGCCTGCTACTTCGGCTGTCAGAGCTGGTCTGTCTGCCTGTCGAATGTAAATAGTACTGCTGCTACTTACAATACTGTAGGTTGTCGGGCTGGGCCGGCTGGAGGGGGGGGGGAGAAAAAAGATATTGTGACAGTCGCCATTGTAGTCGGGAAAGGCGTCACGTGGTGCGGGCCAAATCCCGCCTCCCCCACACATGACAAGACCAGCCATCGCATATACATAGGCCTCTGTGTGTGTGTGTGTGTTCGTTCGATGCCACATACGCACACACACGGACCGGCCACCCCCTCGAATAAAATAACGGAAAAAGCGACCAATAGCAGCGTCGGGCCAATGGAACTGTATCTTTCCCTTTCCTTCCTTTTATTCCTTTGTTTGCTTCCCCTCGGTGGACTCTCTGCTGCTGCCTGGTCAACTCGTATCCGGACTGGCCAGCTAGTCATGCGGAGATCTCTTTGGCCCTCGTCCAGGACCCTAACTCGGCCATGCGCCACAACACAAAAGCCGTTTAACATCAGCTCCATCATAGGCATACATAAAAAAAATCGCAAATGGCCATTTCATGACTCTTGAAAATAACCTTTACTGCATACAACAATCATTGTATCGATCGTCATTGGGTTTACTGAACAGTCCACGATATCGTCAGGAAACGAACAAATTACGTAATGTGAAAAGACCGTTACTTGTAGAAAAAAGTACGCTAATAATACGGTTGGAGACACGGCGAATTACAGAATAAAACTAAGGTTGTCGCTAAGACCAATTCATTCGGCCGAATGACGATTAACTCGAGGTTTCTTCCGAGCTTGTTGAATTTTTGCTCCGTGTCTTGTGCACAACAAGTTTCCCAAGCTCCCCAATGCCCTCCGTTTCATCTGAAAGTTATATGTCATATGCCATACTTACTTGGCTTTTGCTAGGAAACGCTAGCCCCAGAAGTTCAAGACCTTTCCATAGTAACCTATATAGGCTATATAGCTCTTTTTTCTCCATCTTACAGTCACTCAATTCGATTTTATGCATTTTATAGCTTTCACGGAGTTACAATACTCGGATTCGTTGTCGTCCCGCTAGATTTATTGCTACACAGAATTCAGATTTGACTGTCTCGTCTGTAACCCACAGAGGAACGACTCCAGGCCTTTTTGGTTTTCTGTTCCTTCAGATGTTGAGGCAGAGTAACAGCTTTTATGGAGGATCGATGCGAAGAATGAGCTCAATCAAGCTGGACTCACGGGGGTCATCTGGACGCAAGCCGCTGTGACGTCATTATAATATATTCCCCCTTTTGCTATACCGCGGCACGTGTAGATTCCATCCCTGCCTGGCGTGCGATGCTGAGTCATCATTAGCGCGTCCATTAGGGCCATTCATAAAATTGCAGGCGGCTGACAATAATAACGAGTGCTGGCTGGGGTCCGCTCCCATTTCGTGCAAGCTACCACTGCCAGACTCCCGTCTATAAAGAACTGCTGGGGAGAGAATTTTTTCAATATCAATTCCAGTTCTTAAATTACAAACTTCCACCCTCCTTTTTTAAAAAACACACACACTCAACCCTCTTCCTCGGACCCCTCTTCCATCTAATGTACATAAAGCCTCCAGCCTAATAATGTGCAGGACTGCGTAGGCTACAAACTGATAAATGTGAGTGGACTAGTAGATTGGGGTATGTCGGAAATAAGATGATAAAAAAAAAAGTTTAAAAAGAAAGAGAAATAAACCATTTTAAAATGCGCGCCCCAATTAAATTCGTCGACCGAAGTTTGAAACGCGTTGGACACGTTTGGATGGCCGATCCGCCGAGAGCAGGGAAGCGCGCGCGGTGCGCGTTCGATGTGTGGCGAAGAAGAGTAGGGGATTTTAATGGGACACACACAACTAGGGAAAGGGCGAACTGGAGAGAGAGAGCGAGAGGGAGAAAGAGAAATCATCAGTTAAAAGCCTACTCAAAGAGGAAGAGCCAAGAGCGGCGATAAGGGCTTACATATAAATATTGCACACGCACTTTTTCCCTGTGAGATATGCGAGGAGACGAGCGCGACGCTCAGGCCTATAGCGTCGTCCCTACAGGCGTTGAGGGCGAGTTCGAGACCAAGAGGGAGAGAAGAAATAAGGGAAAGGGGCGACCGAGCGTCGATAATTGCATCTAGTATGCAAATGACGGGCACCGGTGATAGACTTCGATCCCTCTCGGTGCTCCGGCCGGCCATTGCCTCCACTGAACCTACATGGGGATTCTTTTTGTCGATCTACTATCCGGCAAACGCAGCAGCACATCCCCCATCGTCCTTACAAAACCCCTCGATAGAATTTGTTTTTTTAAAGTTTTTCTTTTTCTTTTTTTCTTTTTTTAGATTTGAAAGTGGGCCCATTGGAAGAGGGGGGGGGGGAGAGAGAAGGGTGGTGGAGGAAAGGGTGGATGGCAGATCAGGAAACTCGACGTCATTAGACTTGCTTTTTTTATCCCCTCCCCTCCGTCGTCTCTCTTAGTCTCTTTTTCCTAGAGAAGCTCGACCCTGTCGCCCAGCATTTTCTGCCCGGCCCAACTTTGAAAACTTTCCTTATTTTTCTGTTTCGCGTGCTGCTCCTTCGCGCATCAATAAGTCACAAGTTTTTCGATGCTTCTTTTCTTCCTCCCTTCTTTTTTTTCGATCAGCTGTTTGGTCTTTTCCACTCGGCTGCTGCTGAGTAGGAACCCCAGATTACACCGGCGACGGAGAAAAGGAAGTTGAGATGCGACGGATGAATTAAACAGTGGACGCGAGTCGGTATACCTTAAGTTCAGTCCTAGGCGCATTGTAATAAATAAAAGTCGAACGCACTTCTACAAGTATTATTTTCATCAACTGACATCTAGTGAGGTGGCTCTTAGGATTTATATTTCCCCCTTTCCATTCGATTAGGAAATCATGCTAAGTTTAACGTTTTTTTTTGGAACTTTTCATCTCACCTTTGAACTTATCATTCGCCCAAGTGCTAGGTCGTTTCTCCTATTCATACACTATATTATTTATCATGTAACACATCAATTAAGAATCGCACACAGGCTACTTTCTCGCATTTATTAGACAAACATTGACGAGCGAGAAAATTATGTTGATTGATACCCGAATTACTTATTTAAAAATCCGGAAATACTCTTGTACTTTCCGTACTCGTAAGGAAGTAGGAAAAGGCTCGGTCCGGTCTCATAAAAAAATTTTCTACTTATGCAGTAAATACCTTACAGTCGTCAACTGGAAACGCCATTTACAACACCAATTTTAAATCCTACAAGTTTTAAGAAATTCGATCTAATCGTTACAAAAATTAAAGAAAAATAGACTATCGATTGTCTTCTATCTTCTATCGTCTATATCGCTGGCTATTTTGTTTCATACTTCAGCTTTTCCACACTTTAAACCTTTTACATAGTTTTAGTATTAAGCGCTAGGTGGCATAGCCGAACGATCTCTTTTTAAAAACCTTCCAAATTCCGATGTCCATTTTTTTCCCTAAGGGTCCAGACAAACACAACTATAGGTAAGGCGCGAAGGAAGCTTCTACCTAGTTGGCAGTGGTCCAGCAGATTTTCAGACGAGAAAGCGGCCTTCTGAGCGGCTATTTAATTTGTATTTTTTACGTTTATGGATTGAATGTGTAAATTTTCGGCTGTGACCTAAAACCGAAAGAAACCTGGGATCCTCCCGACGCACTCCTTCTATTTCTAGCGCTTTTGACTGCCGAAACGAACACAATAGCATTTGGCAACTTTCGGTAAAAGTATAGGTTGGGACACTTGTGTGAAGCTTTGAGAAAACATTGTTTTGCAAGGAACTAGATGATGGCCGATATCTTTTCACATCACAAGTTGCAAAAAGCAATTTCCCGCTCTTCTCAAGAATTTTCATACTGTTTTCCCCAAGTTTTTGTGTCCGCAATCAATTTGATGATGATGTATGAGGGCGCTCAATACACTTTCCCTCATCACGTTCAAGTTCCGTGACATTTCTGATGGGCGTAGCAATTGCCAATGACCGATTATTCAATTATGTTCAACTCCCATGACTTAAATCGTGGTTCCTCAGCCGTTAAATGGATCAATTTTTTAAAAAACAATTAACCCTTCCGTTTCAGCCAGCGAAATCTGAATAATGACTTTTGTTCCCACGGTTAACGAATAAAACAATTTACAAGTCACTTGTCCCAAAAAAAATGTCACTGTAGAAATGTAGAGAAACTCTAGGGGCAAAAAAATGACGTGGGAAATCACGGTCAGGTAATAATATATGGCATTATGTGCTGATTTCCATGCATAATTTGTGTTTACGTATGTTCCAAAGACCCAGTTGTAGAAGATGAAATAGCAAAAGAACTACTTCACATCGCACGGCCTTAGAGAAATACCTTTCTACCGCTGAGGTGGCCTGACGTGCGTGTTAGGCATGTTTTCGATTTAATCACAAAAAGGCGTGTCAAAAGGCACACGATAATCGTAAAGCGAAAGCTAGGAAACTGTCAGCTCTTTTGGCCTTTAACAATAAGGAAAAGGATTCGTTTGTGTCACATTTATGTGTTTATGGGCGGCATAATGCTTAAACACTGAACGCAATTTGCGCATCCCGGTTTAGTCAGAGAATTCCAATTCTATATTTGGTATAGGCATTGTACACGCACAGTCTCCCCAAAGTTTGTCCTACGTCACGACGAAAAGCCGAAAGCTTTTGTAACATCTTTCTTTGCGCTATAAATTAACGGAACATTTTTATTACCTATCAAAACTGTTATGCCTCATGATATGCCCGTGATGTTGCGCAATGTGAAAGCTGCGCGACGTGCGGTTGACCTGTATCATTTTCGTCAACGGCAACTGCTTCACGAACGAGCGGTAGTATGCTCCACAGAACGTTAGAAACAATCCCTCTAGCAGAACGGTACTCGTCTTGGGAACCGTCCGTGATTTGTGCAGGTGTGTGGTGGTCTGCAGAGTACAATGCAACCGAAAGTAGGAATAAGTAAAAAGGGAAAGTTTCTGAAGTTTAAGGCCATGTCCGCGTTTTCGCGAGTCATAATATATAGTCTAAGCGTCTCGTGTTACTTGCCGATACGTTACTTTGGTTGACCAGGATTTTTTCTTTATCTTTTATTTTTTCGATTTTACCGCCGGCGGGGTTGTTTGGGAGTAGTGTTTAACTGAACCGCTTGGTGGCCCCTGGCAACGAGTCGGGCGATTTTTTGATGGATGATTAGTCTGCTTGTGTGTTGGTTAAAAGTGTATTATTTGTTTTCACGAGGAAACGTAAGACAAGTTGTATTCAATGTGCATTTTCTAAGATACTTCGCGGTACATTAGTCTGCCATCCGCATACCTGCGAAAAAGTAACAAAGTGGCTGCTTTAAGCAGAAGCAAAATATGTGGCACGAAGCAAGAAAGCAAGAGCGTCTTTTAAAGTCCATGTATGTTGAAAAGATGACAGTAGCACTTGTCGGCGACTGCTTTCTAATTCTGAGATCATCTTGTTGTCATATTTTAGGATGGTAGATCACCGAAGAAGGGCTGAACGACGTCGGGAATACTATGAAAAAACTGTTAGTCACCAGACCAACTTTCTTGTTCCTTGTTCAACTTCTGATTTTTTGTATATTGTTTATAGAAAGGTGATCCTGCGCAATTCCTTCAAGTACATGGTCGTCCCATGAAAATTCATGTAGACCCAGCAATAGCAGCAGTAGCAGACAGCCCTGCCACTATGTAGCGTACCATAATGATGGGCATAGTAAAAATTAAGATTAAACATGTAATTAATTCTATACAGGATGCCATGGCAAGGTCAGCCAGATATCTTGATCGACCGTTTTGATGTTAGAGCCCATTTAGACTTCATTCCTTCAAGACCCAAGAAAGATGACAGTGACAGTGAACAAGAATCTGGTGAAGAAGTATGGGAAGAGAGGCAGGCAAGCTATGAAAGATACAGAATTCTGGTCCAAAATGAATTCATCGGAGGTATGATAACTATAAATTATTCCTTACTTGAGTTTGCAGTAAAAAAAAAACACAGATAAAAAACAAAACAATAATTTAATTAAATCTCTTGTTAATTTGCACCAAGGTTATGCATAATTGTAAATTGTATTAAATTAAGTAGCTTGTGTATCCTTCTCATGAAATTGTGAAACGGGAAGGTCCGCTCTTGTCCATGGCTTTCCACCCTTTCATGATCGGGAAGTGGCGCTCCTTCAGTTACAACTATTGTCATGAGGAGTAAGAGGAGGATTTTTGTAGAATAATCTATTCTAGAAGAGAATAATCTTCTCTAAAGAAAGAATGAACCATAGAATCAGATGTAGCGATGTTTGAAAAGTACTTCTAGCACCATTACCTTAAGTCTTAAATGACAAGCTTGAATTGACTCCATTGTAAAACTAGTTCCGTCAGGCACGTAGACCAGGAGTTAAATCAGGGTTCGGTCTTTGTCTTTCCGTCCTATTTTTTTCCGCTTGTCCCGGGCAGTGAAGCTGATAGCACCATTTAAATTTAAACTCACTGACGAGCGAAGAAAAAAACGTGTAGTGCTGTCGTACCTCTGACTTGGATTGAATTCAAGAAAGATAGATTCGGTAGGGGAGACCGGGGCTGGTTGGGACAAATTTTTGAAAACAGCCTTTGTTATTTTTTAACTGTCCCATAACAGCCAATAAACCATCGTACTTGAACGTATTCGAAAGCCTGTTTTTCCGTCTTTTAGAATATATTTTTTTCAAGTATAGTTAGTTAGTGGACATCTAACTGCGATTTTTTAACTAAATGGCCTTTGGTTGAGTAACACTAAAAATTGTACGGGGTTGCTTGGGACATGTCACTAAAATGGGAATTTGTTACTGTTAATTTGTGAATTGACGAAAACGAAGATACCCATTCAAATCACAATTGAATTTCCATGCCGATGATGTATAAAAATAATGGAAAAAGTATGAAGAAAGTAGTAAAATTACCCGAAAACTAAATTTCTTGATGAAAATCTCCATTTTTGGTTCTGGGGGCTGGCCTTACTTGGGAAAAGGAGGAGACATGTATGAAATCGGTTCTTATATGCGATCGATAGGTAACACGATATATATCGACATTTAGACAAAAGAGTATCGATTGTACTTTCCCGCCGAGTCAAGACATGTGTGCATGTTGAAGATTTTGCTGTGTGAAACATAAGAATACGTATGTAAATCTTTTGTGTCTTGTAACAGTGAGTCAGTGATTGAAATATTGGATTTTATTTGGACTGACGAGCGGTATGTATTTGACTGTTATTCAGAAAATCAAAATGTTCAATAGTTTTAGGTATCATGAGGCAGTAAAAGTTAAGAATTGATTCAGCCTAGCACCCACTCGTTTGTCTCATATTTGTTGTGTTATATCAAAGCTGCTTATCTCATTACCTTTCCAAAAGTTTAGTGTAGCAGCAGGCTTAATTTTATTCAGATCCCTAATTCTGTTATTGGAATGTTCATATAGATGGTACGCAATTACAAACGAAAGAAGGCTACTGAGCCTTTAACTGAAGCCCAAGTAAAAGAAATTATAATAAGAAAACAAACAAGTGGTTTCAGCCTTCGCAAAGAAGCTCAAATGGGCAGCATGTCGAAATCAGCTCTTCATCGTTTATTTAAGAAGATCCATCTCATTGACACCAATACTTTTACATTTAAACGAACTTTTCATAATCGACAAGTGTTTACTCCAGCCCAGGAAGCCGAAATTGCAGCTTATCTTATTGTTGCCCAAAAGTTGAATCATGGTCTCACACCGGAAGATACGAGAAAACTAGCTTACACTTACGCTAAAGCAAATCACATCGAAATGCCTTTTCAATGGCAAGCAAAAGAATCAGCCGGATCGGACTGGTTTTCTCTATTCATTAAGCGAAATCCCACCCTTTCTATCAGGAAGCCCGAACGAACGAGTCAAGCTAGAGCCGCAGCCGTCAATCACCCAGTGATTGACAAATTTTTTGATGATTTGCTCGAGTTATTTGTCAAGTATAAATTCCCCCCAAAAAAGATATATAACTGTGACGAGACAAACAATCCTACAGTGGTAGACCCACAAAACATTGTTGCTGAAAGAGGAGCGAAAGCAGTAGGCTAAACATTTAATCAGAATTCATTTAGTCAATGTTATAGTCAAGCTATTGATTGTTTTTCTAGGTGGCAAGCTCAAGTAGTGGAGAACAAGGCATCAATGTCACTATGTTGGCTTTTGTTAACGCAGACGGTGATGCGTTTCCTGGAGTGTTTGTTTACCCTAGAAAACAAGTAAACCTTCAAAAGATGGTTGACTTGCCGGACGGTTTCCTTCCCTTAGCACACCAGAGTGGCTGGATGAATGAAGATCTATTCTTGGAGTCCCTTAAGCATTTCAAGAAACAAGTGGTTTGTTCACCGGAAGAACCAATTCTTTTAATCTTGGATAACCACAGTAGCCATATTGCGTATCCAGTTGTTGATTTTTGCAAAAAACAAGGAATAATTCTTTTTACGTTGCCTCCTCACACCTCGCACGTCCTGCAGCCCCTTGACAGGGGTTTATTTGGTCCTATGAAAGAAGACATCAAGAAAGAACATCGTGAATGGATGAGACTACATCCTGGACAAAGAATTGGCATTTATGATGTGCCAAGATTGACTAGACGACCGTATGAAAAGAGGTTCAATCCCCAAAACATCAAATCATCATTTGCTGCGTGCGGCATATATCCTTTCAATCGACACGCGATTGCAGAAAATATGTTTGCCCCTTCATCTGTTACTGATCTACCTGCAGGTATAACAAGGGAAACATTCCATTACAGATTACCCGTCCAATAACAATCGATTTTTTTAGTTGCGCAAGAAACCATAGCACCGCCACCACAATTACCCGGCAGTCAGCAAACGGATGTTCCAGCACAACCATTGGTAAATGATCAAATTCTCAACCAACTGACCACAAATGGTTCGTCAAACAGTTATTAATTTATTATCAAATCGTGACCTAGCTAATAACCAATAAATTCCCTTCACAGGTGATATGCCAATCCGAATCAGCGTGCCTAATCCGTCGGTTTGTCAAGGACAATTGCATACTGTGGCCCAGTACATCTTGACGGTCGAATGTGCTACTGGTAGACTTATTTTGACTCCTTCTTCCACACCTCCCGGGACTGCCTTGCCATCCAATGAAGCACTTGGTTTACCAGTTAATGGAGAAGAGGGAATGAATACACCACAACCCACTCCGTCAACTTCCAATGGAGTGCCTCGACACTTGACTCCGGAGGAAGTTTTACCTCACCCACGAGTAGCCCAAACTGGACCAAGAACTGCAAGGAACAAGAATAGAGGTGCATCTCGCGTATTGACAAATTCCCCAGAATTGGCTAAACTGAAGGAAACATACGATGCAAAAGTATTAAAAGAACAAAATCGGATGTTAAAGGAATCTTCGAATATTCCAAAGAGATCGCAGAAAAAAGTAGGATTTTTATTTTAGCTTTAGCTTTCCATTTTGTATGATTTTTTTCTACTTATTATCATATCCTTTTTTGTATGAGTAGGCTTTACGTGGAAAGGCAGGAGGAGGATCGATAGTTTTGACAGATGAATCATTAAACTCCACCGTCAATCCGTCTGTCTCGACATGTGCAGACATTCCTCCCGCCCCTTTGGTGTCAAAGACAAGAAAATCAAGAAAGAAAACCACTGTGTCGAATGGTTTGGAAATTAATGACGAAAATGTTCCTCCTGGTGAAGTTGTTTCAGTTCTTCCTCGCGTCTGCGCTAGTCCAACTATTCAACCTCAAACTCGTATTCAACGAACAAGGAAACCCCGTGCTGTCAAACGGCAACTCTTTTAGATGACGGTTTTTGACAATTAATTTAAGTACTAAGTACTTTTGCTTTCACAAATTGTCATTGCTTTTAAATTTTGTTGGTGCTAATCACCACTGCTTTCCAATTGTTGAAACGTTCCTGAATTTGTGATCCTACGAAACTATCGCATTGTTTCAATGCGTATTTCAATGTACAACAAAGAATATCGTCTAATCTTTCCCTGTGGTCGTGTGATCTCAAACCATTTTAATGTTCACTTGGTTCACTGAAAAAATTATCATTAAGTAGTCCTGATTAAAATGGCAATACCTGAGAGGATCTGCAACTCATAATATAATTAATCTGGAGTGTTTACTTAAAAAGTTAATTTGCTGTTTCCAGTTGTTGGAAATACAAATGCTTCTTTTGAATACAATTGTCTGCGTTTATTACAGTAGCAATGGAGGCGGTTACCCCAACACAAATCCACACTCGTGCTTTCACTCGTAGTTCACCAGTTGTATCACATTGAAATGAGGTTAACAGGATAGTAAATATTCAAGGGGGTAAGGCTAATCGACGTATGTAGAACCACCGGATTGAACAACTTTCTGGAGTTTTAAAGGAATTCGTTGAATGAGTTGCTTGACGAATTCATCGGTGCATACATTTTGCCACATTAGGGATATCTCTCTCCACAGACCCTCTTCACTTGTAGCCTTTACGTTGTCCTCAGTCAACTTGTTCAACAAGTATAGCCAAACAGTCTCAAGAGGCATTACATCACCGAAGGACTTCGGCCAATCCAGTACAGCAAAGTAATCCTTATTCTGGGCTGCAAACTGCATAACAGATTTGCTACGATGAACAGGAAACCTAAAAACATGAATAGTATTTATATTCAATCAGTAAAAAAAGGATATATTAGATTTCTTTACCAGTCATGCACAAGTCCAATTTGTTTTGATCGATCTCTCTTGCCCAAAGGTAGAATATATTGTTGGAGGATACTCTTGTATTTTGTTGAATCAAACTTGCCAGTTACTCGGCATAAAGAAGCCATTGGAGATGATGAAGAGATAACACCCCAAACCAAGACAGTGTTGGACACTTCTTTTTCTGTGCCAAAGTTTAACGATATATTTCCATCACCGTCGTAACTAAAATAAGTTAACAGATTAACAAATTAGAACACAATACAGTACTTGTTACCATAAATAATGTGTTGGTACCTAAAACGTTGAGAATCTCCATAGGCCACAGCATCAACATACTTTTCTATATCTCTCAAACAATTACTAGCTCCCTTTTCTCTATTTATTTTCATTTCTTCGGTTATTGTTGGTCTAAACATTTTCCACGTGTTGGAACAGCTAAACAAAACAATGTAAACAATTGTAATACGTTCGTCACGTTGTTTTCATAGTAATACGTCGTCTACTCAATCAATCGATACTTTGGAAATGAAACGCTGCCTAAGGGAGTTTGCCTCTTTCCTCTCCATGGATATGCCCCTCCCACTGGGTTGGTCGATTTTGTCCCAAACAACCCCGACCTTGTTGTCCCAACCAACCTCACACAAAGGGATTCTACATTTCTTATAACTGCATGTAAACGATAACAGAAACGAAAAACATGTGTTAACAAAAAAAAAAGAAGAAGAAATTTCCTTTCCATTGGCACATTTTACAATTTTTTTAACGATTTCCATGTTGACATATTTCAAATTCAAAAATCGCTGATTTTTAGGCCAAAAAGTGGGAAAACACATTTCTTGTGCTATCTCCCATAATATTGGTCACTTTCTAACAAAACTTCGTGGCAACATGCGCCATACTATTATCCTTATCTGGTAGAAAAATTGAAATTTTAGAAAGTCGGGAACATGTTAAAAACCTCGACGTCCCACTTCGCCCCTGTCCCAGCCAGCCCCGGTCTCCCCTATCCTCTTTAGAAAGTTTTGAATGGAAGAACACACGTTGGAGGCGGCAACCGGTTCTCTCCACTGTATTTCCGTCTCGTTGAGACTGAGGCTCTCTCTCTCTCTGACTTGCGAAGTTGATGGTATTTTCACCAACCAAGGCCGCTTCTCAGTGAAACCACACCGCTCGCTTTCTTGAAGACTACTACCCGCGAACGGTACCAGTGCCGATTATGAGGCCTTTTCTCCGCCAGCCTTGCGATTGGGCGAGACTGCTGGCGGTGGGTGTTGACCAATTGACCCAGACAAACTCAGATTATAATAATACAAGAAGCCTTGGCATTCCTACTCTTGATTTTCTTTGTACCATAATTTCTTTTTTTGTTTTTCTTTTTTAAAATACTAGTTTCCGAGGAAAAGTTTCTCAATCAGATTTTTGTGGAAGAGCAGTTTGGACCAGTTCAGAAGCTAGGCGAGGAAGAGAAGAAAAAAATGCTAGCTTCCAAGAAGGCTGCAATTGGTTTCACTTATGACGATTCCACGCCGTCCTCATCTGCGGCAGCTTCAACTTCGCATAATATTCCTGTTGTACCTCAGGAAGCTTTAGAAGAAGACGAATCCGACAGCGACATTGATTTAGGTAATTAAAAATAAAACGGTAATTTAAAAGGTAATTTAATTGAAACGACTGACGATGAAATGCTCGCAGATTTGTCCATCGCTGTTGACAAATTGACAACTGAACAAATGCACGAAGTCAATAAGTGCGCCTTACATTATGGATTAGGCCGACAGGATTTCATGTCACTACTTACTCGCGATCTCGATGAGCAGGAATCTTTACGAATCGCTAAAGAGGAAGAACAGGAACGAGCCATGTATTCGGTAATTTTTGACAGTTAAGTTATTTATTATTATTACCCGTTGGCTAATTGGCTGCTTGACAAATTGTATAGGGGAGAAAGGCCAGAAAAGAGCGGCGAGCGTTTCGAGAGCAAAAGTTGCAAGCGTTGCTAATGAACCGATGCTTGAGCCCTCCAAGGTAATATATTTCATCACTGTATTGAAAGGTGCTGTTTTCAAACTTTCGAAAACTCCCACGTTATGATTTCTTTTTGGGGATGCCGCTAGTTACGCGACACGTGCCAGTCCAACATATGGGCAGTACCGTCGTTCCAAGTCGGTTTCTAAGTCGCGATCACCTTCCCCTTTTGAGGGCGGAATCAAATTCATCACATCTTTCGGCGATGAAGAGGACTCTGATCCAGCAGGGAAATCAACGAATTCTCGGTCTCCAACGAAAAATCGTGATAAAGAATCATCGAACAGAAGACCATTTACCTCTACGTCGTCCGGGGCTCGTGATAGGGGTGGTCGTTCTTCAAACAGCGGTCGAGAAGCGACCAAAGTACGTGATAGGAGACATTCCCGTTCGAGGTCAACAGATCGACGGGCTAGATCTCCATCACCTTCTAGGATCCGAAAAGATAAAAGACCGGGAACTTACTACAGAAAAGAGCGATCTAGGTCTCGCTCTCGCTCTCGTCGAAGATCACGGTCCCCACGACATCGTCGTTCTCGTTCACGCTCGAGGTCTCGTCGCCGTTCTCGTCATTCAAGATCCCGCTCTCGGTCGCATTCGCCGAGAAATAATCGGCGTCACAGAGATCGTTCGCTCTCTCGGTATTTGTCTGATATTCGTTTTAAATTCTCTGACCTGGAATTTTCTCATAATGCGCGCTATTTTAATGTATTAGAGGGCGCAATCGTCGAAGATCTTCATCATCCTCATCAAGCTCGTCTTCTTCAAGTTCATCATCTCGCCAGTCAAAGCGTTCCCCTTCGCCTGTCCGCACACTTCCTGTGGCACCGGCTCGGGAAACGCGCCACTTCAGTCCACCTCCATTACCTACGCCTCTACCTGCACCTCCCGTCCGACGATATTATGGCCGACAAAAAAGCGACTCTGATTCTTCTCTCTCGGACAAAGATGCCGTGTCACCATCGAAGCCTTCTGCGTCTCATTCTTCAGCATCCAAGTATCTTATTGCTTTCATTCAACCAAATTTAATAATTGCACGGTCTGTTTTGTTTTCAGGTCTTCAGTTCCTTCTGTGACAGGTTCAAGTGGTAGAAGCACTGGTGCAACCAAAGTCAGTAAGATATTACTATCTGCAGTGTCACAACGTGTTGCTAGTGCAATACTATCTGTATTTCTTGTTGTTGCATGACAGTTAGATTTCTAGTTCCCCAAAATACAAGCATGCTAAAAATGCTGAGTAATAATTAAGGGATGATTCGTTATTGGAAACGAAACTAACAATCGATAATTGTTTCTCTTTTCCAGAGTGCAATGACGCCACAAGAACGACTGAAGCGCAAAATGCAAGCAGCTCTCAACAAACAATGTAGGTCCATTAGATTAAATCATTCACGTTTCTGTCACTTAATCAACCGTTGTATCTCTTGTTTTACAGACAAGGCGGATAAACGGGCCGAGAAGGAAAAGTTACAGAAAGTTGAACAGGAAAGAATGAATCGTGAGGAGGAAATGCGGGAATTAGCCCTACGATTGCGCCGCAAGTACGTATAATTTATTTGGAAACGTGATCACGTTCCGATAATCATATTTATCATTCCCGTTATAGAGAGCGTATGCGACGTCATGCCGCAAGAGGGGAATCCGGTTCTTCGAGCCCGTCGTCTCGTTCACAGTCTCGCTCTCCGTCTCGCACGCCCTCATAAAGTGGCAAGATTCCTACCTCAAACATTTAGACTCTTGTGTATCACCAATGGGAACAACTGTATTCGTTGCGAAGGTCCTACATCTATACCCTCGGCAAATACATTTACCACTAATCTGAAAGTGTTTCCGTGTTTCATAAGTGAAACGGCTAATCGTGATAGTGTTCGCTGTGAGGATATAGAGATCAGTATCGCACAACAAATATACCTTTCACGAATCTGAAAGCATTTCCTTGTTTGGAGTTCAACAATGAAAGTCGGTCCACTCTGGCGTAAAAGTCTATTTCCGATCATTAGAGACAACATAATTGACGAAGTTATTGTACAATACTCTAAAACATGGCGAGCATAACTCTTGAAATACGAAAATACAATAGATAAACTTGATATACAGCCATCTTTGAACATCTCGAGTGGACATCAACATGAAAGATGAACAAGAAAAAGCTCATTCGAACAAAACTCGATCGAAAACGTTTGATTGCAATGCAGAAACGTGGCGATAGCACGTGAACTGCACAAAGTGATTTTTTTTTTGCGGTTTCCTTCCAAGGCGCTTTGCTGAGGAACTGTTTGACGCATTAAAAAATCAACTTTGTAACACACGCGCTCTCTTACACGATAAACAATTGTAACGCGACTAGTCGATCAGTACAGATGCATTAACAACAACAAATCTGTACCGACTGCCAACTTGAACGAAGGCCACCAATATCTCAGTATTATTTAAAAAAAGATTTCCTCTGGATTACGAGGAGATGTATGTAAAACGCGAGACAAAAAGCTTAAACTTCGTGCCGCGCCATGCTGTAGTTGGCTACCGGCGATCCCATCGAGTGCCGCGAACTACGTGCTCGCCGATCCTCATAGAGAGACATTCGAGCTCTTGAATCGGTTGATCTGTGTTCCGGTTCCGTGTACTGAATGTTGGGTCTCGGCTGAGGCACAAAAGTGCTAAGCGTCCGGGTATAGCCAGCGCTGGAATAGTTGCGACGGGGATGGTTAGTTCTGATGCAAGGCAACCCCGAATCCGTTCCAGTGGTACTGGCGATTTCACTGCCCGAAGCTTCGCTGTTGACGGCCGTGTTCAGACTGTGTAAGCTGTGGCTGACGGTGTTATCGTTGAGCACTGTCACATCCTCGTTGCTGTTGCTGCGTCTTCCAGAATCACCTGTTCCGCTATCTTTGCTGCTCGAATGCTCAGAGTCGGAATTGTTATCGGCTAAATAGGTGTAGAGCTGACCAGTCGATCCGACACTTCCCTTATACGCCAAGATTTCCAAATCCGGCGGGTACAAAATAGTGGTGGGAATGTTGTCGATATCGATGTTAATGTCAGGGTCGTCAGTCTCTGTCGCCATGAACTCGACTCCAGGGAACGGCACGTTTGGTGTAGCGTGAAGAGGCTGAGTTGGCAATGTGGAAGACGGCGGCGAGCGGGCATTTTTGCGAGCCCTTTTGCGTGTTTGGTAAATAATTATTACCCAAACAATCGAAGTACCAACGACGCAGCAAACAACGGCGATGATGATAATTCCAATGGTAGCCGAATCGTCATCAAATATGCCAGAGCCGGGCGAAAGTGACGTGGGGATGACCGTCAGCATGGTCGAATCTCTTTCGACACCAAGAGGATTCGACATTTCACATTCGTATCGACCGGCGTCCGAAGTCTTAGTGTGGACAATGATTAAAAGCTGGCTATCGGCAGTGAAGAAGTGTCTCTCGGTGGCCACTAATGGTCCGCCATCTTTAGTCCAGTTAAGTCGGGGTTTGGGGGAACCAGACGCCATGCATTCTAATACAGTTGTCTCTCCGGCTACCGTCTCTTTATCTTCCATTTGTTTAACGAAAGACGGGGTTTCTGTAAAATCCGAACGAAAACATTAAACTTCGGTTCCTTAAGTTATTGAAGAGGAAAAACAAAGACATACCCAGAACGGTAAGGGTGGCATTGGCCACGATGACACCGGCAACGTTTTGAGCAGTGCAGGAGTAAACACCCATGTCAGCTGCTTTGACGCTAACGATGAAAAAGACATCATCATTGGACATGACGTGCATTCGACGTTCGCGGGCAGCAGGGAAATCATCTCCGCCGTCCTTTTTCCAGGCTATTTCTGGAGGTGGGGAACCTTCGGCATGGCACTCTAATCGAGCAGTGTTCCCCGCTTTAACTCGAATATCGGACGGCGTTTTCGTAAAAGTTGGGAAAACTAAAAAAAAAAATGAAACGTTTGAACATGAATACATTTCCAGTTGCTGGCTGACATTTCAATAAATTTTAAATTACCATGAACGGTTATCTTGGCTCGGGAAGAATAAGTTGAGCCGAAATCATTCGACACGACGCACTGATAACGTCCAGCATCTTCGTCCGTGATATTTTGAAGTAGAAGCTCAGATGTCAGTAGATTGGCGCGGCCGTCCGGTGAACGGGCCAGCGTCACCACCTGACTTCCTTTGTAAACCAAATTGTCCTTCTTCCACACAGCACTCATTGGAGACGCAGCGGTGGATTCAGCTTTGCATGTCAAAGTAACGTTTTCTTCTTTCAAGGCCACTTTAGTTATGGGTTCTTCCGTGATAAAGGGTTTGGGAAAGTCATCTATTTTCATAAAAGCAAAATTTTAGTTCAAGTCGTTGTTTTTTAATGAGGCATTAGTGTCGACGTACCACAAGTAAAATTATGGACGGGAACACGTTGGACGATTGATCCGACCAACGTTTCGGGGTGTCCGCATTTGAGATCGACAGTAGCAGCCAAGGCACTGTTGGTATCCAACCACGCTGGCAACCATTTAAGTTGGCAGTCGCAAAGAAGGCTACTGCTATTGAGTCGCAGCTCTTCGAGAGAAGGCAATTCAGAAAAGGCTCCGTCTTGGATGGTTGCAATGGCGTTATCTTGCAAGTCGAGAATTTTGAGACCTTGCATTCCTGCAAAAGCTTTGCGAGCGACTGATTTAATGCGATTGGCGGCTAGGCCGAGTTTGGTCACTTGGCTAAGCTCGGTGAACGTTCCATTCGTGTCTTCGATGGTCCAGGATATTTCGTTATTATTAAGTTCACTGTAAGATTCAAATTAAATCAATTTAATAAGTTTTCAGAAATTTAATTGAACTTGATCCAACATACAGTGTTTGGAGTGCTGGTAAATGAGCAAACGCTCCCTCCTCCACATACGAAATCTTGTTGTGATCTAATAGTAGCTGCCGGAGTTTGGGTAGCTTGGTTAGCGACGACTTCTCGACCGAAACCAAGTCATTGTGAGTCAAATCCCTATGAAATGATAGAAAATGTTAAGTTTTGTCATGGAACTTCATCAACGAAACAATGAACATTGTACAGCATACCCAAACAATAGCTATCGTCATAGGATTTACGATGAAAATCAATTCAACTCATTTATACTAGCATCACGCCCGATTGTAAAACACCATTGCAGTTGCTCAATGCCATCGGGTATAATAACGGCTGCCCTTCCCCATCCCAATCAAAAAAGGGTGCTTACCTTACCCTAATGGTACACACACACAAGTCCCCGTAACAAGGGATAGGTGTGTGGGGTATGGCCATCAAGACATACCCAGCACATAATATTTGGACCTGGGACAGTTGATGCTTCATCGACGTCCCCCACCAACATTCTTTAACTAAATTTAACCTGGCACGAATCTAAACGACTTTCACGTTTCTCTAATAACTGTCTGATAACGCACAAGTTTACGATCGGCATTTACATACGATCCCGGAATGAGACAGTTAATTAAGACAACGTTATTCATCATCGGATATAGCAGACTTTGCAAAACACGTGCGTGTTTGCGTGTGTACTGCGCATGTTCAGCACACCCCCACCAGGAATCGGCGCGTGTTGCATCCATAGCCTTTATCACAGTCAGTTCTTAAAGCTAAAACATGTAAATGAGAGGAAAGAAAGAGAAGGCAAAAAAAAGAGAAAGATATGATGGCGACGTTGATCGCTTTGCCACTTACAGCTCCCACATCTGTTGGCAAAACTCCCAGGCGTCCTTGTCCACGGTCGAGATGTGGTTGTTGCTCAAGCCCAGCTGCTGCATCGAATTCAAGCCGTAGAGCCAAGCTTTGGTCACTGTCGTGATGTTGTTGAAATCCAGTTGCCTTTCGAATAAAGAAATAAAAACGCATATTGTTAACATAATTTTTTTCCTTCGTACTAGCTGCGCCTTATTTGGCAGAGCGAGAATAGTTTGGCCAAAATAAGAAATGAGAAATTACAATTGTTGTATGGAGGAGAGTCCAAAGAAAGCGCCATCAAAGAGTTGGCTGATCTCGTTCCGACGTAGACGAAGGGCAGTCAAAGACAGGAGCCCATCAAATGTCAAACCTTCGATCTTGGTCAGCCGATTCCGATTAAGTTCACTGTCATCAATAGAGACGGGAAAAGAAACGAGACATTAGCATCAGATGAACCATCTTTTCCTCCCGTTGCGGCGGCGTCCGGTCCGTGACTACCGGTTCAAAAGTCTGACAACTTACAGGAATTTGAGAGCTGAAAGTCGTTTGAAGAGTTCCTTGGGTAGAGAGTTGATCCGATTGCGGGCCAACTTCAAGTCGACGAGAGCCGTCAGGTTGTACAGGCATCCTTTATCCAAATGTTGAAGTCGGTTGTTGCTCAAATTCCTACAAGACGACAGAAAAGATAGGGATAAAGTGGATGTTTGCCGAGTGGAATCTGGGTCAAAGCGAGCCCACCCCGCTCAGATAACCTGCCAATCATTCCGTCAACCAGATACCACACTATAAGAACACAAAACCTCTCTAGCAACAAGAGTCGGCGCAAGGTGAGTTGCTTTCCAAGAGTTAAACTCGAAACGTTCCACTGATATCTTTTCGAGATGGAATCCCACAGACCATCGACCTTATCACGTGTGTGATTCTTCCCTTGAAAGAATGTGTAATTCTCTGTATTCCAGGGCTTAAATTGACGGCAGGGCTATTTCCGAAGCAGTTACAACGCAATAAACATCTCAGGCCCAAGCTAAATGGACCATTTCTTCAAATCCTCCCTTTCCCAGCAGAGAGCACGTTTACGTGATCTCTTCTTCGGGATCCGATGACTCTTAATAATGCGTCGTCGAGGACAACCACACACGCACCACAACAACAATTCCTTTTGACGAGTTCATCGATGGCCTAAGGGAGCCAGTAGTCAAAACAAAAAGTCGTCGAAAGACTATACTTACAGGATTTGCAGCCGGCTACCGTTGGAGAATATTCCGGCTGGAAAATCAGAGATTTTGTTGTGGCTCAGATCCAGGCTTTTAAGAGACTTGGCCTGCGATAGCCATGTTCCGTTCAGCGACAGGACTTCGTTGTGCGCTCTGAAAGAGAAAACGGAATAGTTAATCAAACGTTTCCTCGTTAAGTCCCTGTTCTTCTCGTGAGAACGCGATTGGAGAACAACACTTACAGGTTTAACGACGACAGATTCACGACGGGACCCAGGTCAGGGATTTCCATCAGTTGGTTGTGATTCAATTTCCTGTTGTTTATTCAATCACACAGAAAAATAGAAAGAAGAAAAAAAACGGTTAAAACCTTATCATTTTTAACGGCTGGCTGCTCGTGCATCGGATTTGATTTCTTGACAGGCACAAATATGAAAAGGAAAAAGAAATGGATACATCCAAGGACTTAAATAATTTCGTCGGATCGAGAGGCTGTTGGAGCCTTTCATATTATTCTCTCGACCACAAGGTTTTTTTCGTATTTTTTTATTTTTGGGGGTTTGACGACAGTATGATGGACTTTATGGAGAACTCTCCACTCCATAAAGCTGCCAAAACCATCCCGACTATCTCTGCACCGAACGCATCGACACAAACGTTCGTCTCTCAGCAAGCCGCGTGTTCAACATTTATTTAATAAAGGTGCGTCCTCCTCTTCTCTCCCCAAGTTTCAAATAGATACTTGAATCCACAACGAGTTGGGAGAGGTAGTCGTCTCTCGCTTACCCGTGTGTACACTATGCGATCAACTTCAAACAAGTCAGAAAAGATTTCCTGGCCCTTTCCTTCCTCAACCCCCTACCGGGTTTCAACAACAAAGTTCAAGAGAAAACTGTTTTTTGATTGAAGAAAACAACTAGATAGTCTGACAACAGACGTTTGTTGCTTTTCTAGATTTCAAATCGACTTGGGGGAAGATCCTTGTTATTAGACAAGGACAATGAATATCCTCTTATTATTACATCCTATCAGAGATCTCCCCGAAAAAGGCGATAATTCAAGGTAGCCTGCCAACTTTCGGCCGTCATCTTTTAATCATGAATGCGAGATTATGCATCGGTGGTTTCCCGATGATTGGGGCTACAGCGATTTGACAGGCGAAATAAATCAAAGTGATAAGAGCATCCGACTCGATTGAATTATAGAAGAGGCTAGCAGCAGCCATTGTACTTACAATTCACTGAGGTGGGACAATGTTGCCAATGATCCAGGAACGATGAATTTGATTTTATTATTGCTGAGATCTCTGTTGAAACGGAAGAGAGAAAAAAAACACGAAAATTTTAGACAGCTGAAAAACGAACATACAGTATACGATAGATGATCTGTACAAATATGAGACCAAGAAAAGCTTGAATAATTCAAGAGATTGCCCCATCATCCAAACAAAGTAGCCTAAGAGATCGCGCGTACGCACACCAATGTCCAAACAAAAACGGTTGGGAGATGATGGGATGAGGGATTTCTCCATCTGCATCCTTTGTTTCTCGTTTTCATTAGACTTTTCTCTTTTTAAGGATCCAAACGAAATCTAGGGAAACGGTCAAGGGCGATTGGGAAAGATTCGTGAGATAAGGCATGAGGATCCGCATTCAGTATTCATGCTGGTAGTCGTCAGCGTTTTGGTCACCCGGTGCCAAGTAAGAAATGATGTGGGCGAGAAAAACAAGCCAATTCTTCTCAACCAATCGTTCATCGAGAAAGTAGCTTCTAGGCCTCGGAAATTCCCAGTCGTATCGTTGATTTTCAATTATTAAACGTCATGAAATGCGCAAAGATTGTCGCGCCCGATCAAAAGTGTTCCAACACCTGTTGCTGTAGATTCTCTGCCGATCGGAGAGATGGACAATTCGCCGGGGTATACAACGATGCAGAAATGTTTCTTTCTTTTCAAAAACCCGTGATGGACTCCAGGGTAAGGTAGAACTTCCCACAGGAAGGTCCAACAGAGAAAGCGGCCTTGTTCAAAAGACGCGAAGAGGGGTGAAGCCATCGAGTCGAGGTGTGAACGAACCCTTTCCCATCCCCTTTGTCGTTTGTTAAAGGCTATCCACTACTACCTGTTTTATAGCCACAAAGAGACTGGTGCACGTTTTCTACGAATCATCGAGGGAAATGAGCATTTTTACGATTTTCTGATTTCGCACTCTCTCTCTTTCTCTCTCTCTGGGGTCGGGGAAGATGAAAAGCGCAGTTTGGCCATAAGACGAATGCGGATTGGAAACCCCGATGCTAAAAAAAATCTTGGGAACGAAAGAGCTGTTTCCCCAAAAAGGCCATCAATCGATTAAGGTCTCGGACCAGCAAAACGGAAATGATCGATTAAGACAGAGAGCTGGACGAGTCTAGCGTGAAACAAGGATGGCGACGGTAGACAAGGCAGCTCCTTCTTTCTGTCTCCAGATAGAGTGGGAAACGCGTAATGTGAAACCGTCGTGATGGACCGAGTGGATTTCTCCGTCCGTTCTCAAGGAGTGGGGGGCTCAACAGTAATCGAGCCAAGACTTTTAGATATATTCATACAGTACCGAGTAGTTGGGTGGAGAGAATCGGCGAATTCTAGCGGAACATTTCAGCTAGGGGGGTAATAGAGCGAGAACAACATATAGAGGAATCGAATGGCAAATGGACTTTAGTACCGTACTGTGCATCCCACCCCCCTTTAACCAAGCAACATGGCTCCTCCATATGGAATCATATTCTCTGCTGGAAAAGTCATTTCCTCGAGCACATCAACCAGAACTTTTAGTTTTTTTCTTTCCCAAATGGAAAACAGAGAAGACTAGAAAACTGGTGGATGGCAGGCGGGGGGAAAAAGGTGTTGGAATGCTTGTATCACCCCACCACTTTAGACATGGTAGGGGGAGAAATAAGAGGAGGTGGGGGTAAAAGTTATAAGCCTCCGACACCTTGTAGAAGAAGAACGAGTATGCAGTCTGTGGTTCCTATGCTCTATAGCTATGGGGGTGGCTCAGACTCCCCTCTCGTCTTTCTCTTTTCTTTAAAGAACCCAAAAAGTTCTCTTTTGTGTGAGAGCGTTCAATAGGGGGGAGGAAGAGGGGAAGGAAAAAGAGAACCTTTTGGAAGCGCCAAATCTTGAAGAAGAGAAAAAGACGACGAAGAGGCTACTCATGAGTCTCCCTTCTTCTTCTGGAAACCCAAAAGGTGCGGGACACTTGGACTCGGACACCACGGGGGAGCACCTTCTAACCCCCTCCCTTCCACAATCCCCCTATCGCTCTTTTCTTTCTTTCCTTCTCTCTTCTTTTTCTCTTTCTCTCTTTCTGTATTTACTTCCTAGGCCAAAGGAAAATGTACGTTCTCCATCTTTTCACTCTATTGTAGAGACATCTATGACGAATGCTTTGTCCGAATATAGAATACACCTTTACATTTATCCGTTTCCCTTCTTCCTAGTAGTATTTCAGAAAAGTAACATTTATCTAGCTCCAGAAAGAAGGATACACATCAATTTTCCTGGGCAGGTTTTGGGTCTGGGAGGGAATTCTCAATTCTGGCATCTCTGACAGTCTCATATGTTTGTGTGTATCCAAGCTACTTACAACTGTTGAAGATTCTTCAGGTGGCTGAAATGGTAGGAGCTGAATGTGTTGATGAGGTTTTCCTGCAGCTCCCTGAATAAGAAAATAATAATAATAATCAATATCAATAGCTAGCGATGACTTTGAGAACAGATGGTCAACACCACAACAAACGTTGTGAGGTGGTGACCCGTAATCAAGAGGTTTTGGCTGTTGATCTCAGAGAACAAAAGATACAAAGCTAAGAAATAAACACTGGTGTAAATGGTGAACTTACAAAACTTCAGTCCACAGAGGCAAATCTTTGGGCACTTTGGTGAGCCCTTGTTTGCTACAGTCAACCAGGGTGCCGAGGCAAGAACACTTTGTCGGGCAAACATTGGCTTGACATTCTGAAATGGAGGCAAACACTGAAAGCCACACAATCAAGAAGCACAAGGCACTAGAGTTTTCGTAACGAAGCAACCTCGTTACTTTTGGCCAAAAAGCCATGTTTTTGGCTTTTTGCTCTGTTCCTTCGCTAGAGGAGCGGAGCGTTTTCCTTCGAATGCCAGACGATGACGGCAAAGGAGGGGTGTGGGTCAGGTTTGTTTTCAGATAATCATTGGATTTTCGATGCACTACACTGGAAATCCATGCACACAGTACACATTGGTAACGTTCAACATGTAATCAACTAATATTCCACTCGGTACTGTTGTGGTTCGCGGACGAAATGTCAGGATAAACTGTGAGCGTTTTGCTTAACGTCAAGACTGTAGTCTTGAGGCGTCCATTGGGCTTCAGGCTTTAAACGTTGCCAGAGCCCTCTGCAGGCAGGTCACCGCAACTCGAGAAAAAAATTCCTACACCACCACCACCAGACCACCACCACCTCCGCAGGTATATACGCTGTTGTAAAAAAAAGCACATGTCGAGTCTGGAAACACCCTCATTATTCAAAAGATAGTCTTATTAGCGGTCAAAGACACAAAAGGATGCATCACGCAACAAACAGCGTACAGGAATGCTCGTTTCTGTTTGTTATTTAACATTGCTAACAATCAATCGCCCCGTTCTCCCGATATCATTAACTTGAGTTCATTAGCCATCGGTTAACTAGTTTGGGCGGATAGAATAACGCGTTCCCAACAGGTGGTGAAGAGATTCGGCATTACCATAGAAATGAACTCGTCAACTTTGTTTCGGGGAGTGGCGACGCGATCACGCCGGCCCAATAAACCGTTTGCTTTCCAGTCCATTCGTTTAGATGCGCTTGAAGGACGCACTTTTACGATGCGTCCACGCTTTCTCATACGCCTCTTGGACAAGTGTCTCGCTTCCGGTAGCAATTAGACATTTCCACCCTTTTTTTTTTGTTCCTTCTTTTTAATCGGCCTCCGGCCACAAAATGTAATTCCCCCTGCCATCCCGACAAAAAGAGTTCGTATGATTTATCGTAAATTAAAAGTAGTCTAGAAAAGTTGCTGTGAGACCAGTGGGAGAGTATATAACATTTTAAAAACATGACTGAATGAAATACGGATCCCACAGTTGTAAAGTTTTAATTGCCTCTTTAATTAATCGGCCTGTATCTCCAGCCGGTGTCGTTTTATTTCACGACGTACGGTTGCCGGGCCGTGGCATTGGCATTAACTGGACCTATACGTAGTAAATACTACGCAGTTGGGCCTTTGATGAACAACACAGGGTAGCCTCACTAATTGAGAGGAAATTCGACCAAGACTCGCATCTTTATTGATCACGCGGTCGCCTGATCTCCCAGCGCAATGGCAGCGCACGGTCATAAATCATCGTGGGAAAACGGCGGGACGGCGTACCCGTACGGCGTGCTCGTTTCGAATTCCAAATCGGCCAACTCTGGCGTATGATAAACTCTTTTCTGTCCGATTCCAAGCAGCTGGCTGTTTGCTATCGTCCATTTATATTTCATTCAGTACTACATCAAGCGTATAAACGATGTTATTTTCGATAAAGAGGTGGTGACCTTCGATCTTTTTGGAAAGGAACAAGTCGCGCCCTCTGCCCGAGTGCACGCGGGTGATGGAATGGCCAGTGCTCCGTTGTTGTTGCTGCTGGTAACAACATTCAAAAAAGAGTCGAAAAACGGCCATGGGATTTCTTTCGTTTGTGGAGGAAAAGGAATATACAGTCTATAAAAAACAATAAATCGCAATCATCGCGAGAAGCCATCTTGATAGCAGCGCAACGCGTGTATAGCACACAGGAGGAATCGGAAATTTCCGTCGCAGCGACTGATGATGCGGGACGACGCTTTCGGCATTCAGTGGGGGTTTTTTGTTCTGTGGACGTTGGCACTTGCGGTTCGCGGACTCTTATCTTTCCTCCTTCTCTTTTTTCCAGATTGAAAAATTCCGTGAAATAATCACCCGAGAATCTGGTGTGTAGCTCACTGCGGGGGGTTCGGTTATAACGAAGTATAACGAGGCCGCGCTCGCGATGGAGTCGTCGTCGACGTCGTGCTCGCGGGCTTTTAATTGCTTTCTCTGCCCGAGTCTCTGCCTAACTCGCCTTATTCCTTTTTTTCTCTCTCTCTCTGTCTTCAGGTCGTTTCAGGCACAGCGGGAGAGAAACAGCATGCGAGGGAGCTACAGCACCGAGCAATCATCATAATTAGCTTCCCGAATCTGTCACTGTTCTTCTGCATTACGAGAATACCGAAGGGGAAAAACTATCTAGAAACGACGAATGAAAAGGCGGAAAGAAGAAAGAAACGTATATAGTAATATATACGAAGCACCTGGTTGGTTTTTCTTTCAGCGTATTGCGTCTATAGCTCAGGTCTATGGTTGTATATTTACAAGAATGCATCGACCGAGAGCGCTAGAGTCGATGGTTCGTTCGTTTTCCACCTGCAAGTTCAACGCCATGGCCATAAACATGTCAACAGTTCTGATGTTTTGGAGCTGTTTGCATCAAGGCAATCAGCCCTTGAACTTTTGATTTGAATCAAGCTAAGGGCACTCCCCGTTGCTGTTACATTACTTTTGTCTCTTTTGCATCGGCCTCATCATTGTAATTTTCAAAATAAACGGCACCGAATTCGACTGGCACCGAAGAAATAGAGAAAAAAAAAAGCTTCGCTGTTGTTGTTATTTCTCCCCTTCCTCTTCTATACGAAACGCTTCGTCATGCGAATCGCGTTTGTTGATTCTGTATCCAAAACAATGTACTCAGTCTAGTGTAACGCGGTACCGGATCCGACACTAACACGATACCGTAGGAAAAAGGCCCGTACTGCAGTTTCGACACATTTATTTGATCATTTTACTATTGCAGTGCTACAAGTTAAACTTACGCTGAATGATCGTACTTATTGTTGTTCTTTCTTTCGTCCTAACCGTGGCTTCCCACTTTAATAGCGCAGAGCACATCGCTTGAAATTAAATTCTACTGAAGATCTTCCCTCCAGCTCTTTTTTCTTTCTATCTTTTGGCCTGGAGAATAAACGATTCCCACTGTTGTATATCAAAATAAGTTTGGTTCATCTTTCGTACTCCATTTGGGTGGGTGTTCATGCAGTGCCTTTAAATTCTATTCAGCAAAGGAGACAAAGAAACAGAAACGAGACGAACACCGCGGGAAGAAAGTGTCATTCTGAATTGCAGAAATTGAGGGAGAAAAAGAGAATCCGAGTCACCTTCAATTGGATATAATGGAAGAGGAATATAACAGAAAATGGTACTGAAAAGCCGCGAGCCGCATAATAAATCATAGAGGATTGGCCGAGGTGACTGGGCCAGGTGTCTGCGACTGAACCTATTCAACACGTTCGGCAGATATATACAGCAAAACTGAAGAAAGGAAAGGAAAACTAAAGGGAAATAGTAAAAAAAAAGGGGGAGAATGAAGTGGCCCTCTGAATAAAGGTGGAGGTGTTCAAGAACTCATCGTAGCACGTATATATATACACTCTCACCCACCTGCAAGATCAGGTGGTATAGGTGTACCCACAGCAATACTCGTTTTTTCAAAAAGGGAAGGACGACCCTTCTGAAGTGATACCTACACTTGTTTCTCTGTTCAATAAAGGGATGGGCATGAACTCCATGTGGAGGTAGAAATCGTGTAACAGCAAATGTATAGAAACCATAATTGACAATGGATCCTGTCCCCTTTCTTTACTAGTGGATCGACAATAAGACTGTACTCCCTGCTGGTATAGAATCTTTCTCGAGCGCAATGGAAATTCTTTTTTTTTTTCTTTCTCATTTTTATATTTTATTTTTCTACATTGTAAGCCCACTGAATGGAGGAGCAAATAGTTAGAACGTGTTGGGTGATTTTGATTTGTCATTCAGATCTGTTTCTTACAGTTTAAGTTCCTAACCCACGGGCTCTGTAAATTCACGGTTCAACAAGAAAACGGGCGATTCATTCAGATTTTCAAAGAGAAACGGTGACACAACTGAAACGCATTGAACAAATACTTGCGCAGGTAAATAGTGCATCTCATCTAGGTAGGCAATCACAATGCCGTAGTTTGATAGTATTCGAAGCGGAGAAAAAACACTCCATTTCTGTCATGTAGCAGTTCCGCTAATTTCTTTAACTTGCGCGTCACTCCATGGAAGTAGTCAGCAGCAGTCACCCGTTTTTTTTTTCTCTCTCTCCCTCCCAGGTGCAGGTGTGGATCCATTCACACCTTGGCCATTCTTTTGGATAAAGTCTCCTTTTTATCTTTCCGAATTTCTCCTCTTGTCAAGCCAGCCGACATTTATTTCTTTGAATTTGAAATACTTGCTAGGAGAGAGGAGGAAAGTTTTTAGCCCCAATCCTTTGTGATTCTTCCCCAGCCCTTCCCCTCCTGTGGAGTGGGTAGGCCTAATATACACCTGAGGTGTCCTCCAAGTGTTAAACGCACAGAAAGGCGGAACGCCGCCTACAGCACTCCCTCCGGAATCGGATCCACTGAAGGCTACACTACTGGTTAATAGAGAATGTTCGCCTTATACTGTTGGAAATTACCAGAGTGAAAAAAAAAAGAAAGAAATTATCATCGATACTTTTGCAGGTGTAATTTTGATCATGAGAATAGAGAAAGAAGCCTACATCAAAGAAAAATGGAGGCTTAACAGACATTAAATAGAATTGAACTAGCGCAATAATTCATCACTATCTAAAAGAAAATTTCCAAACGTTCAGACAAGATTTATGCCCAGATTTAAATAACTACGAATTGCCATAAACGTCTGTAGAGCTTTTTTTAAAAAAAAAAAACAAACGTTTCTCTTATATCACGATGCATTTTCTCTTCCCCAACCAGCCATACGCTGAAGTAGTGAATGCAAGATTAATTGCCATCCACATTGAAAAATTTGCTTGGTACAATACAAGCCATCATTGAAAGATATCTTCAACGCTCGGCTTCTACTCCTCTTACTTTCAAGACATATACGGTAAGGATTGCTGGCACCGCACGAGTTGATTACCTTGTATTCTTCACCAGACAGCTGCGTCACACACGTTGGGCGACTGGTCAGTTTTGTAGAAATGTTTTGTTTGTCTTTTTTTTTAATTTTTTTTTTGTCTTCTTCTGGGCTGGTGTGTCGCAGCGGGTTTTGTCAGACATGACGCAAGTCACACCAAATTTACAATTCTTTAACATTGACCTTTGGTCCTTGCTCTCTGCGCTTCTCGATATCACAGTATACGCCCAGAACGAGGTACATAAACAATTTACCATGAAATTTGTAACGTAGTTTGTAAAAAAAAGGTAGTTTAATCGGAACAAAGAAGCTCGTTAATCATTACAAGAGATGAAATGATATCTTTGACATTTGTTCAACAGATTTTACATTCATCTTTCTTTTCTCAACTTTGTCTTTTAAGGGCTGTAGAATAAGTCGATCGAGCGAGAAAACCGGTTTTATCTTAATGACATATGCTCGAACATGAACTCGATGGCAGACTGATCCTGTTTTCGTGTTTTCAGATTCATCGGTCGCGTGCCACTGAACACGAACGTTAGAATACTGTCACAGGGAGGGAATGGCAGGAATAAATTGCTTCTTGCGCACCATTTCTATGAATGTTATTCCAAACCGAATCGACATCAAGTCATTTTTGGGTATCATTTTGGAAGTTTTCCTTATTGATCTCGAAGAGTTTTAGTAACGTAACAGGCAAAATGTGAACGCCTCATAATCAGAAATTTGATGTATATACTTTTTGTTGCACAAGAGCTACCAAAAAATATTATCCAATTTTGTCGCTTTTACATACATAGTCAAGTTCGTTCCTCATTTCTAATGGATTCATCGCTGTCTGCCGTGCATTCTTAGCTAGCGCATTTTCTCCATACAACCCTCGTCTCGTGTATTGTAACGTAAATGTATGACCAATTGACCATAGCTGCTAGAGTGTTAGCGGTCTGAATTTTGACCGTTGAGCGCCGCCACTGGTTGGACTGCCACATCCTTGTTAAAACCATTTTTTGTATTTTGTATTTTGTTCCAAACAATGTAAAGAGAAACTTTGCAATCAATTTCCCCACGTGCAGAATATTGCTGTTGAGATTTAAAATAACTATTTCGTTTTTTTAGGAAAAAAATTTTATTTATTATAACCTAGAAATCGACAGTGTTTTTACCGTTTTCGGTAGTGAATTATTGTTCCCCTTGAAGTTCAAAGAAGTTTTCCAACAAATGTTTCGAAAACAATATTCCAAACACAATAGGCATTCCGTTTCTATTACCGAACATATCAAATAGTAACAGAAAACTTATATACGCTTTAGGTTCTAGTCAAGAAATCAGCCTTACATAAAGGGGAAAACCGTCATACTAGGAGTCAGACAACAAGAGAATTGACTTTATTCAGCTGTTTCCCGAGATTAAATTTCAGCTTAATTCATGTAATTATTATCCCTTCAGTTTGTTGTTATGGCGATAAGGACCCATGAGGAAAAGCATGGCTGGGTGGTCGGGCTTTCCCGACCGGTGTTGAAGAGGTAGATGGAGTCATCGTGGATGACCTAGCTCCATCAGCATTTTTTGCTGCCATTGACCCAATGGGCACGGGCAGTGGTTTGATGACACGTGGGCCAGAAGGTGCTCCTCTTCGAGTTTTCTTCACGGAACCTCCTTCTTCAGATTTTGACTTGCGGCTTCCCTGATGAGCAGGTCCAACCGGTCTGAGGCGAGGTCTTCCAGGACGACGCTTTACTGCCGGGCCGGCCGAAACGTCTTGGGGTGTTGTCGGTGTTTCTTCTCCTAAATCCACAGAAAAGTCAAGCAATGAACAATGATTTCCTGTTATGTTAAAGTACCATTATTGCTGGATATATCTGACAGGCGATTTGCTTCCGGACTAAGGAAGCCTATTTCGTTTTCTGAGTTGGGTTTGATGGCTTCGCGACTTGTCCCCGATGTTGAAGCCATCATTCTAGAACGTTTCCCGGATCCTGGAGGCCGTCCCCGTCTACCTGTTCCTCGACCGGGTCGAGGACGTTGTCGTCCTGGAATAAGTGGGGTAAAACGCCCAACTCCTAAATAAAAGTTATTTGTTAATTTTGTTGATTACTTGGGATGTAAAATAGCAAAGAATACCCGATGAATCCATCAACCCACTGTCATCGACTACCAACGATCCGTCATTGGATGTTTCATCGAAACGGAATCCGCTTTGGGATGAATGCTAAATCGAGAAAAAAATTTCTAGTTATACCGGTTCATAACAAAAGAGCTGGGTTTGTCGACAAACCTCGGTTAGAGTTGGACTGGCCGCGGGGGTGTATTCTGTGGGTGTAGCGCTTCCCAAACAAGCTCGTTTGGGTTCCGGTACCTTATTTTGAAAGTTAACGTTTGATAACGAAGACATTTAAACATATTTGAGCAGGTAATATTACCGCAGAAGCTCCGCTTCCCATGTACTTCCGCTTTCGTTCAGCTTCACGCTCCACTTCCTGTTGTTTCCTTTCTGCTTGCCGCTGACGATCTAAAAAACGATGAAGCGTGAAAACTAGACACATTTCCCCTTTCGTAAACAATTTACTCTTACATTTTCTTTCTATTTCTTCGTCGTCCAAAAGTAGAGAGACCACTTCTGTGGGTTTCAAAGTGTCGGGCTTAAAATTTCCACCAGAGATGACAATTTTCTGAATTTTGCTCTTTTCTCGCGCTCGTTGCAAGATGCGTTCTTCAATTGTTCCTTTGCAAATCAACCGATAGACCGTAACCTGCATAACATTGATATTTTATAGAAGGATATTACAAATTAACGACTTGAATTTCCTACGCACCTGCTTTGTTTGTCCAAGACGATGAGCGCGATCCATGGCCTGAGAAACAAAGAAGAAGAATAACAAGAAATTAGTATCTGAAGAGACAAATTCTAACTCAAGTATTCTGACCTGCTGATCTACCGTCGGGTTCCAGTCACTATCGTAGAAAATCACCTAGATTTGGAATTCTATAATTGACATTCAAACTTAGTATCGAAACAATTAAATCATCATACCGTATCAGCTGCTGTCAAATTGATTCCAAGACCTCCAGCTCGAGTACTCAACAGGAAGACAAAAATGTCGGATCTGGCATGTAAGCAAATATAGGTTTACGAAAACAATGAAGTGTGGCTACTACTCAAATCTATACCTAGTCTGAAAATCAGCAACCATGTCCCGACGATCTGATATTTTGGACGATCCATCTAGCCTCATGTACGTCCACTTACGATGCCACATGTATTCCTGAAGAAAATTTAAATCCTAATTAGAATGCATTCTAAAATATTAAAACTCTGTGGTATCCTTACCTCGAGCAAGTCAATGATGCGAGTCATCTGCGAGTAAATTAATACTCGATGGCCTTCACTTTTGAGTCGACGTAGCAGCGTATCGAGTACTTGCAATTTGCCAGCATCACAAATCAAAGTTTCCTTGTCTGTAACGATTGTAATTTTGATAAATAAAGATAGTGAATAAATACTAAATCGACTTATACCTGGAAGGATCACATTTGACCATCCTTGTTTAGGCTTAGTTACTTCAATGCCGCCCTCAAAAGAAGGTTGGAAAATTGAAGGCGTCACTTTTCGCACTTCAGCTGATCCATTTATAATCAAATTTTTCCCTTCTCCATTACGACACTGAGATAGTTCTTCAAGCCAGTATGCTGCGCTTCGGTCACTGCAAATCATTGAAGTGCCGCGACAACTCACCTACGGAATCAAATGTGTTGTGCTTAATTAAACAATGCAAGCATACACATTTACGATACCTTTAATGTGGACAATGACAAAAGATGGGGCATGTTGGTCCAAACTCCAGCTACAGTTTGTGTAGGGCGAACGTTAAATGGGATTTCAGGTACTTCTACAGTTCTCGCTTTGCGGCTACGCAGAATTCTATGCTCAATTGTTTCCATCATGCTGTGCAACCGATGATCTAAGTGAGCATAGCCGGTTCCGATAGCCGTTGTAAACACGAATGACGACAGGGCATTGCTGGATGCCACAGAGGGCGAAGACAAAGCATGAAGAGGCTGAATGAGAAGATGTGGCTTCGCTGTATGCTCCCAAATGTGATTGTGGTGAAGTTGTTTTTCCACTTCCAATACATGACGCCCGTGTTTCAAACTTGAAAAAATATACTTATTTAAAGGGGAAAAAAATTAATTTTTTTTTGAAGTACCTTGCTAGCGCCCCGTTATTCATGAGAGAAAAGAGATCGAATGGGGAGAGCCCCATCAACCGGCTGAACGATACGAAACTTTCAACCAAAGAGGTCCCAACTGTAGGCTGTGATTCAGGCGGGAACAAAGTATGATGTATGTGTTCTGGGTTCCAAATGTAAAAACGTCCCAATAGTATATGACGGCGGCTGGGTATGGCGGAGTGTAACAACCCTTCTCGGAATACGTGTTTCGGCAAAACGTAAGATACGGGTTGAAAGAAAAACGGGGACTTGGCTTCTCGTCTTTCAAACAACTCCGGATGATTGCAAACCTATTTGAAAGAATGATAATCATTTTTTAATGTATGGTCACCGTGATACGTGGAGACAATTACCTTCCTAAACTGCATGACAAGATTCATAAGAGTAGTCGTGGCATTTTGAGCTGTGGCCGACGAACCGCCAGAATATAACAAATCATCAATGCTAATTTTCCTTTTCAGCGCTACAAAGACAAAACGTTAAATAAGGAAAGAGCATCGTAAAAAATATCAACTAGAATAATACAGTACCTTGATACAGCATCCTCTGTCTATTGGTAAGTGGACAATACATCATAATCTCAATTTTGTCAGAGAGTTCGTTTTCGACGTCTTTTTTGACACGTCGTAACATGAACGGTTTAAGGATCATATGCAAACGAGATAAGTGTTTTTCATCGATGCCTGTTTTGTTTTCTGCGTGAGACTCGATGTCTTTGGAAAACCATTCGTTGAACTCTTCGTGCGAATCAAACAAAGTGGGCATGATGAAATGCAGAAGAGCCCAAAGTTCAGCCATGCTATTTTGAATTGGTGTACCGGACAGAAGAAGTCTGTTACGACAATTAAATCCGAGTAGCATTTTCCAACGGGCGCTAGATGCGCTTTTAATGGCCTGCGCTTCATCCAGTACCATATACTGCCATTTGATACGATTGAAGTATTTATAATCGGTTACGATCAGCTGGTAAGACGTGACAACTACGTGAAAACTGGCTTCTGGCGTATGTAAATTGCGAGTGTCCCAAAATTTCCGAAGAATTTTCCTTTCCTGAGGACTTCCCCAATAAGGGATGACTTTGAAGTTGGGAACGAAGCGTGCCAATTCTTGCTGCCAATTGTGTAAAGTTGAGGCCGGGGAGATGATGAGAAAAGGACCCCAAATTCCATACTGCTCGGCAATGTGAGCCAAGAAAGCGATGGATTGTACAGTTTTACCCAAACCCATCTCATCCGCAAGGATGCCGTTAATGCCTTCGTCGTACAAGTTGGCAATCCAGTTCATACCTTTCAACTGATATGTTTTCAAAGACCCCTGAAATATTTTCGGTTGTGCGTGCTCCGGCCGTGCTGTTAAGTTCATATACATCAATTAAATATGGCAATCATTTAAAGACAAGTTTTGCATTGTTATTGTTTGCTTACGTTGAGATTCATTGGACAGAAATGTTGGTTCATCCTGATCATCAAATTGTTTCGTCTGTTGCTGATGGGCATGGAAAGCTGTGTTGACATTATTCATTGCCCGTTGTTTGGTGGCTTCACTATCATAGTCATCTAAGTAGGCTAACTGTGGATTGACTTCTTCATCCAGGTGGCCGAGAATTAAATCATGCTGAGCAGCCGCGTCCGGATTGCCTGGTTAAATGAAAAGCGCTATCAGTTGAAATACATACATTGTTGAATAGCAATTTATACCAAGTTTTTTAGCCATGAAATGTGCATAAAGTTCAGTTTGCGTGATAAGGAAATTGAGCTTTCGTTGTTGTCTTCTAGCTTCCATCAATTCGACATCTAATTTTCGTTGTTCCTCTGCTTCTTTTTCTGCTTGACGACGCTGGACCTGTTACAACATTTCGTGAACAACAACTGCATTGTAAAACTCACTTTACTAGATAATTACCTTTTCTACTCTGTCATAACGTTTCCAATACGCTTGCATTTCACGCGTGAGTCTCTTAGCTCGCCACACAATCTCTTTCATGGCTTTTTGTGACTGCATGGCCCGCAGACGGCATACACGCATACAACCTGTTGCGGCCCTTTTGCAAGACACTAATTCCTCCTTGTGATTATTTACCCGAGCTTTGGAGGCCTGACGGAAAATAATTTCCAATTCAATTATGGGGGAAAAATTTCTACTGGGATAACTTTGATTTACCTTGCTAATCTCTTTTTTGCAAATGAGAAGCCACAGTTTGCGCCGTTGAGCAGTTAATGCTTTAACAGAAGGAGGGCCCTTCTCTTTCTTTGATTTTCCTTTTTTTTCTCCCTTTTCTTTCTTAATTCGTTCTTTTTTCTTCTTCCCTTTAGGTGAGGGATGGGGTGAAGGACTAAGGGGTGTTGGAGAAATTGATGGGACGGGAGAAGGGGACTGAAGTCCACTACCTGTCTCGATCACATTTCCAAATAAACCACCAGATTCATCCACGTCTGATTCAAAACTGAAGTCGGCGTTTTCGGCAAAATCCACGGGTTCTTTCTTGATGCTTGTGGCTGATTTTGGAGGGATTTCTAAGACATCTTTTGGTTCCAAATTGGAGGGTCCTGGAGTATCAGGTTCTATCTTAATGTTCACGGTTTTCATTTCAGTTTCTTTTTCATCTTCTTTTGCTTTCTTTTTCCTTCTTCTATTGGGTTTGGTTTCTTTAGTAGTAGGTTTTTCTTTCTTTCCTCCAATTCTTGATTCCTCGCTCTTCAGAATAGATGACTTATGCTCAGGATAGATATCTTTCTTAGAAAGAAGACCTGCTGAGTAGTACATAAACTGGCGGTTCTAAAATACCCCCAATTGATCATAAATTTTAATAATTAAATCTAATTTGTGTTGCAAAATAATATACTTTGGGATTTTCATAGAATTTGGCCTGATATTTCTTTTTTAACCGATGCAAGTAGAGTAACTCGTTGATTCCTTCTTCAGCTTGAGCTTCTTGATCAGATTCGTTTGTACTGGAATCACTGAGAAGAACATCTTTTAACCAAGCTCTCTCTTTGCCAACTTGATCAAAGTTGTACAGTCGGCATTTGTTTGTTATTCTGTCTATTTAAAAATTAAACTTTAAGTATCCTACTTAGTTCTGAATATGACATGAAATTTTGAAAGAAAAAACTAACCAGATTTTGATACAGGTAGTCCATGCAGCAATTGTACATCTTCAGTTATATTTACAGCTGGTTCACGAAAACTGTCAGAGGAATCAGACGTGTCTTCATCTTCATCCCTACACATACAAAGCAATGTGTATAAATATTAATGGGTGACGAATAATTGTAAGTACCTCCGTAAAACTTCTTGAACTTGATCAAGAAATGGTTCTAATCGTAGGCTTCTTTCCAGTCTTTGTATATGAACCGGTTTTGCAAGTTGGTTCAAACTTGGATCAGCCATAGTGCTTATCTATACGTCAAACACACGCCAAATTAATCGGTATCACTTATCGTGAAACACGAACTTCACTGCATGATCTGTGACATCAACGTGCCTTCTTTTTACGAAATACCAGCGCTATCCGCCGGCTTGAGTAACGGTTAGAAAATGTAAAAACACTTTGTCGAAAAAAAAGTTGTGGAAGCTGCCATTTTGCGGCGTTGTCAGAAAGTGCTGAAGCCAAAAAGCCAAAAAGCGCAGCGGAAGAACCCGGAAGAAGTCTGTTTTGATTTTTATTACTGCACACTTCATTACATATTATAAAATCAATCTTGTAAACAATCATAGATGATGACAGAGTTCTTTTTTTGTTTAAAGGCGCGAAAACAATCTAAGTTCGACCGACAATTGGTTGAAACAAATATCTTGGTATCATCTGTTTCGGAGGCCATTAAACATCTAAAATGCATTTTTTTTACATTTGAAACATCCACTTATTAGGCTCACATGGAATGACAAAAGAATGTAAGGCTTTAGGAAATGTACTAATCAATAGGACCCACGCACCTATGGAAGAGCACGGTCATTTAAAATGGGACATGGTGAATCTCGAATAAAATATAGTAAAATATAATAAGTAAATGGCAAGCTTAACATATATGAACAAGAACATCTGATAAAAAGGGTGATCAGACAAGTAACAAGTTCTACAACAATGGGAAGCAAATAGTGATACACAACATAACTTTCTTTTTAATAAACACTAACTGTAACACAGAAAATGTGTTGACTCGAATCATCTCTCAGTCGAAAATGACTTTTAGTTGTTCGGCTTTTTTAAAAATGACGGGTTTAAAAATTTATTTTATTAGTCCGAATCTTGTTCGTCACCACTTCCAAAGTAATCTGCGCTTCCGATATTCAGTAAACGGGTATCTTCATGCTTAGATATGATATCGATAATTTCGGGATCTCTGGCGAGCTCTAATGCTGTTTTTCCTTCGCTATTGATAATATTAACTTCCGCGTCGTTCAAAAGAAGCAATTTCACGGCTTCAGTTCGACCTTTCCATGCTGCCGCATGAAGCGCCGTATCACCTAATTTGTTCTTTGAAGAAAAATATGTTTCATATTTTACTTGAGAGTACAAATAGTTATTTAGTTTACCTGGACATTTAAATCAACTTTCTGGGATTGCAGTAACAGATTCATACATGGGATATGACCTCCATGGGCAGCCCAAAATAAAGCTGTGTTGCCTGCTTTGTCCAGTTGCTACAAACACAGATAACATGTTCACTTATCATCTCTATAATAAATTATAATCTAATTAACTTGCATTCACAGAAACTCCATTTAGAATTGCCTCTTCTAAAAAAGAGACATTTCCACGACGACAAGCATCATGAAGTGGCATTGGTATCATCTCAGCATTTTCTTCAACTATCAATAAATAACCAAAGTTTTTTGTTGTTTCTTTCCATACATATGTGAACAGCCTGTTAAGAAAGTTACCATAGTTGCAAGGCACTAGTCCAGTTCTGGTACCACATTTTGCCTTTAACCAGTTTGGGTCTGATTGAGAATCTGTAACATACAGCAACTCTCCTTCCTCAAATGACAACTCATCAGCCTTTAAAAGGTCAACATTTATTTAGTTAAACTTGTAGGACTTGAATAGAAAATGAATAGAATGAATCAAACACCAATCAGGTGTGACTTACATGTTGTGCTGCATATTTGTAAAGAGCTCTTACAACTTTCACTTGTCCTAAATATAAATACAGATAGTAAATACATATTACTTGTATGAAATGATGAAATATATTATACACCAACAACATAAGGTATTCTAACTTCCTCAAATAAACAACATAGGTTACCCGGTTTTGGTGGCTTTGGTGGTGGTGCTTGACTCATTTTATTCAGGCAGTTTCGTCTTGAAAAACTAGCGGATAAATAAAAAAAAGATTCTGCTAAAGCACACAGTTTACTATTATATTACATATATTATCGTAATTACATATTTTTCTTTTACTTTGCTTTCCTCTCCGGTGCCAGAAGGGTGGGACTGGGTTAAGCCGAATAATAAGAAGATAAGAGCAATGTTTGCGTTGCGATCTACCATCTGCTGGGAATTTCCAATACTGTTATTGCCAGCGCTGCCTTTTGTTAATGCCTTTTTTATCGGCAGCCTAAAAAAAAGGGTACCAGCGCCGGATTTTATTTTACTTTGAAAGCGAGCGCCAAATTAATAGAAATGATTTTTCTCTATGGAAATGTAAACCTTCAAATACGCCGGTTTTCACGCGCAGTGCTTATGCAAATGTATGCTTTGCATCCGCACTGAGCGCAAAAGTGCCGAAAAATTAAGTTGCTTTAAAAAATAATGTAGGTATTTATACACAGGGATCTCGAGGTTTGGGGTTCATATTTCCGTATATATAATAATAATTTCAGCTAGTATGTATCAATAAGATCAATTAAACATACAGCGGAAAGTGTTCTCAGTATAGACCATGTGGCTAGAATCAACATGTAACATGTTTCATTTCGTCCGCGAGATCCCCGTATCAATAGTCTCATTAATAGATTTATTCCGTTTCTTTAGTTGCTAATTTTTTGGTACGTGAATGTAGATCGGTAACATGAATAGATTACCGAACTTTTGGGTGCTTTCTAAATCGGCGCTGGTGTGCGTATGCGCGTTCAAACACAAACACCATTGGGTACTGTTTGACTGCTATTAGATTGTTAATTAACTACTATGTCTACGATAATTATTATCTCATTTCAAGTAGCGAGCGACTAAAGTCGGCTCTTGGCCACGGGCAAACAGTTTAGTAAAATAGATTTAAACCTGTTGCTGACCGGTAGATGACTTAGGCTTGACAACAGACCTTGTTGCCCGAGGGCCCACGATGAGACGTCACATAAAGATAATAAACCTAACCATGATTTTCTGACGACATGATGGACTGGAGTTACTGCACGTAGTGAAAGTGGTGTTATATTCTCGCATGCAAGTTAGTAAAAACAATTAAATGGTGCGGCTTAGTGCTTCTTGTACATCATATACGCAATAAAGATATGGCCCGCTGGAAGCTGTTGTTTTTTTTCGTCGTCTTCATTGTTTACAATGTTTATAAAATCGAATGTGCCGAGGAACAAAGCGGGATAACAGCGGAAGAAGACCCCATCGATAACATAGAAACTCCTAAAGAAGTTTTGGGGTCCAAATATATCAAAGATGATTCTCTAGTACTCGTCTCCACATTAGAAGGAAACCTCATAGCGATTGATAAACGAACAGGAATTATCAAATGGAAATTAGAGGATGAGCCAGTCATCAAACTTTCCAAAGAGTTATCAAAAACATTTAATTTGCTGCCTGACCCTAAAGATGGATCTCTATATATGCTTGGAAACAGTGGTGCAGAAGCCTTAACAAAACTACCATTTACTATTCCGGAACTTGTTGCTGCTTCTCCAAGTCAAACTAGTGATGGAATGCTCTACATGGGGAAAAAGTTAGATATGTGGTTTGTAATTGACCCACTTACTGGAGAAAAGAAGGAAGTCTTAAGTTTTCAAGGTTTAGAAACTGCTTGCCCTCACAAAAAACCATTTGGCCCATCAATTTTTGTAGGAAGAACAGAATATTCATTAATTCTGCTAGATAGTCAGACTAGAGAAAGAACATTTAATGTTACTTTCTTTGATTATACTTCATCAACTCTTGGGCAACATGATCATCAAGACTATGATCTTGCTCATTTTTCTACTAGTTCAACAGGGAAAGTGCTTACATTAGATAGACATTCAGGGGAGTTGCTTTGGCAAAATGACTTTGATAGTCCAGTTGTTGGAATGTATGGTTTGATCCATGATCTTTCAAATCCCTCTGATGGTATTGGGCTTATGTCGATACCTTTTACAAGTCTCTCAATTGACACTCTGCAAAACCTTGCACTGAAACTCAGCAAAACTTCGGAGCAAGAAAGGCGAATTACTGGCGATACAAAACTATTGTAAGTATGTTTTCTTTTTCCCTCTTCTTATTTTAATCCTGATGTTAATCACCTCAACGTACATTTTGGAAGTGAATTTCATCCTTTTGCGTATAATTTTGTATTCAAAGGGTTCATATCTACAAGTGATTATTTAATATGTATTATCTTCTTTGTTTTGAAAATAGCCAAGCCTTGTATATTGGACAATATAAACACGGCCTCTATGCATTTCCTTCGCTGGTGGACGAGTTAACAACTTTTGTTGCCTCACATACTACTGATCGACTGCTTCTGGAAGGTCCAGATCGCTCCGTTGAAAAAAGCGATTCCTCTTCAGATTCTTCATCGGCTATCAAAACTCCAATAAGTGTCAACCTTCGCTTACCATCTGACATGAAAGTGGGATGGTCGGAACATGGCAACGCATTTAGCAGCCCCAAACCGTCTATAACTCTTTTCGGTATTATAATATGCAATAGAGATGCAAGCCTTGTTTTGTATATTATCTAATGTTTTCTGTGCTGTTAGGACATTATCGGGTCCCCGAGTCCGGCAGATTGAACCCCGCATTGCAGATATCTGATGAAGTACGCGAGCAAATGGAATCCGATACCAAGGAGAAAAATCTGATAGACGCAGATACAGTGGCTAAAGATGTCACGTTGGCCAGTTTCTTTGGAATCAGCATTTTGTATTTCATCACAGCAACCGCCTCAGTTCTCTCTGTTGTCTTTATATTTAAATTTTACCGAGGCGAGCTTAAAGGGAGCGTTTGGCAATCGCTCCACGTTGATAGTTATCGCAGTGCGTCAAACAGTTCTAAAAGTGACGCAGTTCAATATTCTATAGCGATCGACCTTAAAAATGGTTTTGTTCAAGTATGTAAGCAAAAATACTTTTTGAAAGACTATTTTAATTACTTTGATTCTGTATATCTAAGGTTGGTAAAATCTTGTTTAACCCTGCGGAGATCTTGGGTAAAGGATGTGATGGAACTTTCGTGTACAAAGGGCTCTACGACAGTCGTGATGTAGCAGTCAAGCGATTGTTACCTGAATGTTTCATGGTAGCGGATCGTGAGGTTGCTCTTCTTCGTGAGTCAGACGCCCATCCCAACGTTATCCGTTATTTTTGTACTGAACAAGACCGTCAGTTCAAGTAAGTCAATCTTTCCCATTTCCCTTTTCCCCGACTTCGGTTTCACACTATGCTGTAAATGGATAGGTACATAGCTCTAGAGCTCTGCGTTGCTACACTTCAAGATTACGTAGAAGGGCGATATGCTGCCATCCCTATTGATGGAGTAACTATCCTAAGGCATGCCACAGCTGGACTGGCTCACTTGCACTCGCTAGATATTGTTCACAGAGATGTGAAGGTTATAAATTTCCTATTTTGGATATAGACGAGTCATTGTCTCATGATAACGCTTTTTTAGCCTCCGAATGTGCTGATATCTACCCCCAACGCCAAAGGAGAAATCAGGGCCATGATTTCCGATTTTGGTTTGTGCAAAAAACTGAAAATCGGCAGAATGTCTTTCTCAAGACGTTCTGGTGTGGCCGGCACGGAAGGATGGATCGCGCCAGAAATGATGCTAGATGACGAAATGTTGAGTGCTAAGCGAACTACCTGCGCAGTTGATATTTTCTCTTTAGGTCTAGTCTATTTTTATGTCCTTTCAAAGGGTAAGTATTGATTCATAACTTTCATTCGTGAGGTTATATACTCATGTTAATTATATGGCAGGTCAACATCCTTTTGGCGACGTACTTCGAAGGCAAGCAAACATCCTTGCTGGCGAGTATGATCTTAGTGTTCTGCTATATAACGTCTCCGCACATACCCTTATTGAAAAAATGCTGAGCATTGACCCGTTAGAGCGCCCTCCGGCTCGCGCAATTTTAAAGCACCCGATCTTCTGGGCAAAAGAGAAAGTTTTGGCATTTTTCCAAGATGTTTCAGATAGGGTAGAGAAAGACTCAACCGAGAGTGCCGTTCTGCAAAGTTTAGAACGAGCAGCCCATGACGTAGTACGCGGTAGCTGGAGAACCCATTTAGAAGATGTTGTCATGGAAGATCTGAGAAGACACCGAACTTATCAAGGACGCTCCGTGCGTGATCTCTTGCGGGCGTTGCGAAATAAGGTAACATTAGCATTCTTTGATGCTAGTATATTTCGCGTAGACTAAAAAAGAAATGAACGAACTTGACAAATTATTACAGAAAAACCATTACCGTGAAGTATCCGAAGAAGTCAGAAGAGTCATGGGCCGAACACCAGAGGAATACTGTACTTACTGGACTACTCGATTTCCTAAACTTTTAATGCATTCTTGGTACGCTATGCATTGCGTGAAAAATGAGCACATTTTCTCCCGTTACTATGACAAACAATACGATTTTATTCAGGTATTTTCCATAGACACCACCTTAAAACCTTTACAGTAAAGTAAACCTGATAACCTTTTCTAACAGAAATACATCGTGTGGCCAACTCCCAAGCCAAAGACGGATTTCCATCGAGCTTTGGAAACGGCATTTCCCGTGTACGATCCTTTGTTTCCTAAAATGAAACAAACGGAACTTAAGAAATTCAATAAGACGACATTAGAAGACGATGGAAGCGTGCCTGAAAACTGGGAAATGGTAGCTGAAGAATCAAAATTGACTGAAGCATCATCTGAAGGGAAAGAGAGTGCGATTACCAGTGATAGCAAAGCGAGAGAAGTTGATGAAGAAGATCAGTTTAACACTCAAGTTTCCACTAGTCTACATACGCACAATCTCATGTCGATTTCGACAGTCGCTGCTGAAGTTTCATTACGTGAGGACGCTGAAGATAATATCGTGCTGGGCCCTGGAGGGCAATGGGGTTTGCAAAATGATCGTCAATCATTGCGAATGAACCAAAGCAGGGATAGCGAAGGCGCCGTACCTCGAGTTCCTGCGTGGAGTTTACCAACATTACGTCAGCAATGGGAGTTTAGTGAAATTACTCATCACGGCAGGAAAAAGCAAAAGTCACTACAACGGAAGAAGAAAAAAGCGGATGACTAAATGTCTGATCTGTAATGTAACTACCGTACTCCCGTGAGTCACAACGCCTAGCGCTTCTGCGATGCGTTACTCGTGCAGCCTTCTATATTTTTTACAATTTTCTAGGGGAAAATTTGTTTGGGTTGTGGGTGTGAATCGGGTAAAATATTGGGGAAGTTTTGTCTTCAATAATACTTCATTCACCGTTGACTTTTTGTCAGTTTTTACGTTGTTCTCAAGAAGTTTTTTGACCTTTTTTCAAATGCTTATGCAAATACACGATTTTGTTCTCTTGAAACTTAACATTACTTAGCTATGACTAATAAGAAATGTTGCCACAAAAAGTTTACCAAATTTAACAAATTTGATTTTAGAGAAATTGAGTTCAGTATATGCAATCGTCAACATGGATATGCGGCGACACTTTGATAAATATTTATAGTGATCAAATTTCATGGTTTTAGTGTTTTTTTAGTATGGTTATCAAAGTTCCAAGAAAAGAAGTCGTTATCTTGAAACTGGCACATTGGTAAACATCCTGACTTGTGGTTTTGTTATCGAGAACGAGATAAAGTTTCAAACAAAACCACCGTCTTTCGAACCAATAAAGTATTTCTTTTCTTTTACTGGTATAAGTAATGTCGGGGATTTTTCTTTTAATGTCGATACTTTCACCACCAGAAAGTAAGTATTTACCCATGATGTCACCGCTCAGAGCTTCCAACGTCATTCTTTGGTTCAAGGGAACGTTTCCACCTATGCGTCTAGCGGAAACCTGCTGACGAATAGTGTGTACTTTTTTCTTTTTAGAAATCTTCTTATATTGAGGCGCCAACTTTCTCTCTTTCTTTCTAAGCGTTCATCCCGACTACGTAATAACTCACACTGAAAGCTGCATCGAATAATGAAGCCGGGCAAGACAAATCAGAGACATTGGGCAACGCTTTGAAATGCTACTTGTTTGTAATAATAGAACCCAGATCGTTTTGCCAACTTAAGTGAAGTTAAAAAAGAGAGATTCTTGCCCGAAGGCTAGTTCTGTAGGAAATTTGGATGTATGCCACCGAGGCAAGAAGTTCAGTATCCTGTATACCCTGCGTCGTACAGCTCATTATTTGTTTAGTTCGCACTTTGGTTTTACCTTGGCACACCGAAGCGAAACTGTTTCTTGCCTTTTTCGCCAATCAGAAGTCAAGAAACAAGTTGCAAAATCTCGGCCGTTGCGGAAAGGGACAACAAATTTCACTCGACCCTTATGTCTTTCGCATATTGTGCGATCGATCAAAAGGGAAAGAAAAAAAAAAACTTGTAAAATGACATGCCTCTGGTGACCATTTTTAGAAAATGCTGGTTCTTCGTAAATTAAGGTTGTCTGCAACATTACCATAGCATGTGCACTATGCGTCCCGATTTTTTGGGTATAGTGAATCGACAGTAAGTCCCTATGATGCTATAGCCGAACTCCTGTTCGGTTATCCCCCCCCCCCCCTCCCAAAAGGAATGTACGGAAAATGATAGTGTTTTCTAAAGAGCAGAGGTTTTTGATCGTGGATGGCTAAGGCTTGGGTAAAAACGTACCTTAACTTACCTTGACACTAACACCTTGAACGGTCCCTGTCTACGACAAAGGGTACTTTCACTTCAACTGTCTTGCCCCGCCCCATTTTCAGTTATGCCCGCCCTCTATTCTATTATTTTGTTCTTGTTTCAAATTTAGACCGGGGAAACACCGAAAATAATCACCGAAAGGCTGAATAGTTAATATGTTCCGCTCCCATGTGGTAGGCTACCACGTCTGACTTTGGACGGCCTCCAATCCATGCACTATCGCGATAGGAGAAACGAAGGAATATAAGAAGGTGAAAGCTTCGCCGACTTCAATTCACAAGAGTGAGAACCGAGAAACAGAGCTGTTCATGGTACCTCCTCTCGCGGACTACATCCCTTTTCTCGAGCGTGTGTGGATAAGTCAGCCGCAGTCTGCCTTCAGTGCGATCGAAACCACCGTTACATTAACAAGCAATTTAAAAGACTAAACTCGAATGCCATTTTAACATAGAAGTTTCAGTGACGACAAGTTTATTGTCAAAGAAATATCACAACACGCACAACAAAAATGGAGCTATCAAGTATTGCCGAATTTTACAAAGGCCGTTCCGTTTTCATCACGGGAGCTACGGGATTCATGGGCAAGGTGTTAGTGGAAAAGCTTTTGCGATCGTGTCCTGGGATCGAACGACTCTATCTGTTGATGAGACCATCAAAGGGGCAAAACGTTGACGTCCGTCTTCAGGAATTAATCAACAATCAGGTATGGCCTCATTTGAATTTCTAATTCTGAATCCAGACAACTTTCTATCGCTTTTAGTGTTTAAAGTGTCTGCGATCTCTCTGTAAAGTGTCTCGAGAATGACAGGTGGGCTTTAATTCACTGTTTCTCCACAGATATTTGACAACGTCAGGATACAACAACCGCATGCGATGGAGAAACTCGCGGTGGTGACAGGAGATGTAACACTACCGGGATTCGGATTATCGCCATCTGATTTACGACTTTTGACTGAAAACGTGTCTGTTGTCTTCAACTCTGCTGCAACCGTCAAATTTGACGAAGAGCTCAAAGATGCCATCGAGATGAACGTTAAAGGGCCAATGAAGTTGCTTGAAATTAGTCGCCAGATGAAACACCTCGAGGTTCAAGAAGTTCCTATGCTGAATAAGCTCGAAAACGACTCGCAAACTAATGAATCGATGTCGTTTTTCAGGCTTTTGTGCACGTATCGACTGCTTTTAACAATCTCGATCGTGAAGAAATGAGGGAGGAGGTGTATCACTCAAAAATTGATCCAGTGAAATTGATTGAGCTGCTCGACTGCCTCGACGACAAAGTTGTGAAAAATATTGCAACCGAGTATGTGCTCATAAAAAAAATTACGAAGAAACATTAATTATGTTTCTTAACTGATTTACTTCAGGCTTGTGGGAAACTGCCCTAATACGTATACTTACACGAAAGCGCTGGCCGAACAATTGCTCGAAAAAAAATGCGGCAGCGTTCCGCTGGTTATTGTCAGACCATCAATTGTTACGGCAGCTTTGAAAGAACCCATTCCTGGATGGGTTGACAACATGAATGGATCAACAGGTAAATGGCTTTATAGATGGAAATCAGCACGATATAAAACAAAACGTTTTCTGAATCCGTATTTAGGATCAATTGCTGGTGTCGGAAAAGGATTTTATCGTATAATGAAGGTTAACAAAGATTTGGTTAGCGACATTATTCCAGTCGATTATCCAATCAACTTAATGATTGCTGTGGCCTGGTATACAGCGACTCGCAGGTAAAAATCCTATTTGTATTATTAAGCCCTAATAAATAAACAAACATAACATAACACTTTATTATGTTACTAGGCCGAACAATGTCGCCGTCTACAGCTGCACTACTGGCCACCAAAATCCGCTCACCTGGGGACTTTTGCAACATTGGTCAATGGAGTCTTGGATGAAATTCCCAACAAAGGATATGATGTGGTATCCGAGCTCATACTTCACAACTAACGATACTTGGTTCAAAATGAACGAAGCTCTTTTCCACGACATTCCCGCACACTTGCTTGACTGGTTTTACTACATGACAGGCAAACGGACTCGTTGGGTATGGCTTAATTACATTATCATCTAAAATTCTAAATCAAAAAGTTGCAAGACAACAAAAGAGAGAAAGTGACTGTTTTTCTTTCAAATAAACTCGTTATATTCGATGATATAGGTCCGTTTATATGCGAAGGCCAAGCGCGCTTTTTCCTGCTTGGAATTCTTCGCGACACATCAATGGCGTTTCATCAGCAACAATCCTATTCGCTTGCTTGATGAAATGTCTGCTCAAGATCGGAAAACTTTCTACATTGATGTCCGCGAAATTGAGTGGAAAAGCTACTTCGAAACTTACATTCTAGGAGCAAGGAAATTTCTTCTTAAAGATGATCCCAGCTCTCTGCCACTTGCCAGAAGAAACCTCCAAAGGTACCATAAATTGAAAGAATGCCCGAGGCAAATCACTAACTTGCTGTATGCACCTTCTTTAGGCTGTACTTGGTGCGATTGCTTCTACGTGTGTTTTTATTCTCCTGCTCACTACTCGCCATCAGGAACATAAAGAAATTTGTTACTGCTTATATTATGTCGAAAAGACGCTCGTTTTCAATGTCATAAAATGTTTTATAAATACGAAACACTACGATAATTATAAGAGAATCAGAGTTTAACAGCAAGAAAAATCAAACTACTTTTGGAACTATCAAAACTTGTGTTACTGTCTTTGTGTTATAACCAGGGAGAGCTATAAAAGACAGAACTTGACCGCGCTGCATGTATCGGTACGATTTCCTTTTAATTTCCAAAGGCTTCTAGATTCTGGCATTAGCATCGTTTCTCTTACTTTTTCGTTGTTCTACCTTTACAAGTCTCCTCCTGGGAAAAAGAAAAGGGAAAGGTTGAGTTTCGTCTTAATAACGATTCATTCATTTTACATTTTTACCTCCGTAGGCGAAGAAATAAAAATTTTCCCCAGCGCAACAGACTTATTTTTTTATCCTCATCTTCTCCAAAGTGCTGTATGTGTGTGAGAAAGAGGGCAACATTTAAAATTACGTTTGTGTAGTGCTGTTGTACATACAACTTTCTACGCCGGTCGTAATAAGAGAAAGCTCTGACACTTCCATGCTTCAATGTTTGTCTTGATCGACACCGTGTACATTCCAGAATTGCTTTGCAGTAATCCTATTCCCGTAACGATTTCACATGAAACACGCGTATCATTTTTGCCTCGCTGCAGCTTTTTAGTTAATCTCATATCTTAAGTATTTTTTACGACCATCTATTCATAAAAGCACGGAATCTTGTTTTGCGAAGATAAATAGATAGAGAGAGAAACTTTAAAGAACTTTAGCAGGTCAAGGCAACTAACAGACAAGAAAGAAAATACTTAGCCCTTTATCGAAGATCTTCATTTCTTCGTTACGTTCAAAGTACCGTAAATGGGTTGGGCGCATAAAAATCCCCTATAAAATGTTAATGTCTCCTTATACACTTCGCTATATTTTTTTAAGAATGAGACTAGCAGACTGTCTTTACAGATTTCCTTAGATTTCTTATAGCAGGGAGCCTTTAAAAGTTCATCTATCAGCGAAAAATGCGGAAAACTGTGCGACACGCAAATTTGTCATTCCGTTTTATTTAATTGCTCAACCAGTCAGCGACTTATTCACTATATGTAATTGTAATTCTTTCTTTTCTCTCTGCATGGCTGTCAATGCTGTCATAGTTTCAAAGTTCAAAAACTAATTTTGAAACCACACTTAAATAAAGTGTTAGATATTGATTTGGTGGCCCCTTTTTTATGAGGTGGGAGTATTTGAAACGTCTGGGTGAAAGTAGTGAAAGTAGGTCAAGGTAGGGGATATCCCAAAACTCTTTGAAATACGGTACAGACAATGAATCATGAAGTAGAAGTACAGTTCGGGACCATTTTTATTTCTTGTCACTCTTCAGACTTAGCAAGTTAACAGTATATCTACAGATTTTGCAGTATATCACCACTCATATAGCCGCACAAATTTAAATCTTTGCCTAAATTGTCCATAAAAACGAAATCATAAGCTATCGCAACACCATGCAATAACATGCGTTCTATGTTACAACTAGCTGCTCGAGTTGTAGAGAAAACAATTATTTTATAAATTAAAAAAAAAATACCTAAATTAAGGATGTTGCTGATGATAAGGATGGGGCTAGTCACCGAACTCCCAAATTCACCGGAGGCCATTTTCAATCTTTCATTTCTTCATTCAATTCTTTTACTGGTGAAAGAAGTCATTTGCTTTTGACGCGCTACGACATCTTACACGATCGACAGGCTTGTTCCGGCTTTCGATTATTTCCGTTACTTTACCTACGTTATATCTCGTGAAATATCTGTGAAAAATTTGTCCTAGTGTGAATAGACCTTAAACCTCAGTTTCATTCATAAACGTCCATTACGCACTCGTTAATAATGTTTACGTTCGTACATTCATACAGAAAGTAATTTTACGGGAGAAAGTGCGCAGTATAATGGCGGGTTGTTTTATCGTGAAACAAATTTAATTATTAAAAAGGCTTATGACCTGGTCAAAGATGAGAACTGAGAAAAAGAGAAATAACATACGCAGGGGATCAAGATTTTGGATTCTGCCTTTCTCCGACCTACATTCTGTGGTTCTTTAAACCGAACAACAAAAGACGATGCTTCGTGTTTGCTCGAGGAATATTAGAGGGGGAGAAAGCTGAACCTTGTGCGCAGCACAGAAGCAAAAAAAAAAAAAAAAAAAAGCGACGGAAACAAGCCAAAAGCAAGAATATTGAGCGTCGAAGAATTGGACCGATAGACTGCTTTGTCTCGATTCAAAAGAAAAATGTCTACAAAAAGTGTTAAATAATTTAGGGACAACGAAAAAAACGGAGAAAACGGAAATAAAGGCGTTGTACTCAGGTTCATTTTCAATATGATGGAAATTTTATGACTGTATATGTCTGTATCCACCTAACTAGATGACGTGCCTGTTAACTATTAAGTTTAAATTGTTACATTTAGTTCTGTTCAATATCAACTAAACAGAGAATGGAAAAGATTTACCAATTATATTCTAGGCTGCCAAAAATTCCTTTTTAAGATAGTAGCTAAAACTGCAGTAACGAGAATCGAGAACTTGCAAAAGTAAGAAAAGGGGATGAGACCCGGGTGGCTGATTTCTTACAATACGAAAATTTCTTTTTCTCTTTGACTCGCGTTTGCGCTTTTTTTTTAAAAATAATAACGAGGTTTTATCTGTGGAGAACTTTTTGTGCACGATTTTTTGGGTGGATTCTGAATCATTTTTTTTGTTTATTTTTTTTTGCACAACATATTATTACAAGAAAAAAGTTAAACTTAACTAGCCTATTGCGCTTAGAGGAAGAGTGCGCCGATTAAACTGATGTTAAAACTCAAAATTTTCAAATAAAATGGTTCAACGGCGATAATGCGTTTCGTAAATGTTTTAGATTTCTAGTCGCCGCGTTGTAAATCCATAGGGAACCAATGAGGTTTTACATGCGTAGCCAACACCGTCAATTAGTGTTAAAATCCTCAACATGCTACCAAAATGACTATAGTGAATAAACGTATTTTCAACCTTGAACAACTCAGAACAAGTTTTTTTTATCTACAGAAGAACTTGTTTTGTTATGGAATTGTACCCTAGGAGCAGCAGAATTCAACTCGATTAAGAAAGGCACTATTATACAAAAAATTGGATAAACTATTTTTATTCTCCATTTTCGCGGACGCAGAAAACTTGTTTTTGTTAAGGGGGTACGGTATATAAACAAACAGATACCGTTTGTACTGAAGTCGTAACCTGTTTCTAGCTTTCACTATATTCACATCGATATTACGAATCGTTTAACGAATCACGATTCAACTCAATTCAGGGACCCAATAGATATTTCTCTTACAAGAGAGCCGTCTTAAATTGCGCGACACGCTTTATAGAAAACAAGGGGCCAATAATCCCACAATAAGAACACCCGTCTCGTCTGACTAGAAAATTCTCAAGTAAACGCGGACTTTTCAAAATTCAGCACCTAGAAAAATAAAAACTGTGCTTGACCGTACCGCTAACCGCGTCAGTTCTTCAAAGTGTGTATATACTGTACGACTCGAAATCAGCAGAGTCAGAACTCACGGAAAAGTATTGTACAGTACATCTGAGCTCTGTCATAGCTTCCGCATATGATCTTCAGACTGATCAAATATCCTGACGGACGTCATTTAAGTCAAAAACCGCTAACGTAACATTTGCTCATCCCAATATGGTCAAGAAAATCTGAAGTGAGAGTTAGCTCGGGTCATTTCAATAACTTCTAAGATCAGGGTTAAGAAAACCACTACAATGTAGACTTGATATATGCAATAAATGCTGCGTGCGTTTTTTATGTTTTGTTGTGTGTTGGTAGTACTTCATTTCTGGTTCTCATTTTAGGATTTCTGGACACATGCAATAAACCAAATACATATGTATTTCCCATAACACTACAAAACCTATTTTAGTACATGTATAATGTGAATGTGTTATAGTAGTTATCAACAATTCAATAGATTTCAAACGTTTAAGTGATTGGATGTACGTAATTAATCATAATTACAAGGCTTTCGCTCGCATTATAATTCTTGAATAAATTATTGTTTTCGAGAAAGGTAATTTGTCTTTGGATGTGATGATTTCTCGAACGGGGAAATTTTGGTTGAAACCTGGTGGATAAATTGAAGACATTCTTGACTAATGTCCTTATATTTGGCATGGACAGCTTCGAAGCGACAGGTCAACTGTTGCAGCGAATGCTTAACATACTGCAACTGAAAATTAAAATCTTGTAATTGCGAATTCCATTCCTCAAGTAAATCATTCGCATAGGGTTCTTCAAATGATTTATGACGGCTCTCGGCGAAAATCCAAATGGTAAGAATACCGGCTACAACCGACAGAGTTTGCATCGAAAACTTGACAATCGGATTGCTGTCTAAAAAGCGGCCTATGCCGCGTTTTTTAGTAATCCATCCTGTTGCCGGTGATGAGAAATCATCTTGTTTTTGTTGCTGAAGGATATTCTTTGAAAAGTCTATCATTGACAAAATTGGTACCGACATTGTCATTAGAAATGTCTCTAAAATATATACCTTCATCATGCTCAATTGAAAAAAGTGTATTCTTTTACCTACGGGGGTTTTAGTGGAGCTATGTCGATATGCTTGCACGGAATGGTGATATATGGTCACACACAAAAATACACAAATTACATCAAAGAAAGCTAATTTGCCCATTTTTCATGCTAAGGCCCGAATGCATGAAATCGTTGTTGCGAAACTGGGTTCTTTATTCGCTGACGATCGCCAGGTCTTTCCTATTATTTTTGTTTAACTCTTGCTTATATAGCGTTCGACAGTGTACCTACTGCTGCACACCATGCTTTGTTTGATCACCTTAAACGGTATATGAGATGACAAGGAGTCCACATGGACTTATACTGAAAATATATATATACCTTGTATTCAAATGATGATGTCCTTATATTGTACGCATACCTTATAGTATGGGCTACAACAATGACATCGTCGTTTATCTCCATACACAACACCTTTCCACGACCTTTCCTTTGCAAAGTAAAATAATTTTTTTGTAAAAGTAGCTTCTATATTTGATTAACTCTACGAGATAAACTCTGAGTGGTTTTGAATTTCTGAAAAATAAATAGACCTAGCGCCTGAGATGGCGCATCAAACGAAAACCTTGCTCTATAGCCCTAAGATCATGGTGAAATTTGTTTGTTCCATTAGCAGTTCACTCACTTGAATTCGACCAACAAAATCCGTTATTCTCTGTTTTGTAAAATAACAGTGATTTCAAAAAGTGCGTGCAATTTTTTTGAATCAGCCAAATCAGAGCAAAAAAAAGGTAGTTTTTTATTTGTATTTATTTTCTTTACGGAACCGCTAATCTTCACGTTCACATAGAAGACGATCCAGTTTCAACGACTACTCTTTTTTTCTATGTTAACATTTAGCACATAATCACGGATAACGGGCTGCTCTGCGCTCAAGTTATATTGTTGTGCCAAAAATTGTCACCAATGAAAAATTTTCCAAACATAGAGGCAGGATAGTTCTATACTCTCCGACCTGTTGAATGTAAGACCTGGTCCGCGGAAGTAGAATCCAATGTTTACTTCATTCGCCTGTTTCTTCTTTGTAGTTTTCATTTATATTTAGTTATTTTGCACTTTACACGTCCCGCTCTCTTGCAAATGGCATTTATAAGCTCGTTTTAAACAAGTCATCCACTCACACGCTTACTTACGCAACCTTGCTACTTAATGATACTTACTGGGACCAACGGTATTTTACGTATTCCACGATTATACAAAGTTCTAGGCTACTGTCATAGTGAGAAACAAAAAGGAATAAAAAACGACAACTCAGCTTTTACGCAAAAAGAGGGTGTGGCTAAAAGGTGGACTTGGACTTGGACTTCGGGGGATCTAATCGGTGGACTTAAGGCCGTGGACTTGGCCATTTTTTAAGTCTAAAAACCGTGGATTTAGTGGGCTAAACAGCGGACTTAAATGTGGACTTAAGTTACTAAACGGTGGACCAAAAGATGGACTAAGGAATTTTTTCATTAGAAAAAGCCCATCAACAGATGCCAACATTTTAAATACTGTCCAATGAAGCGAACGCGAACTAAAAGTATAATAGGGAAACCAACAAGCATCAAATCAATAGGCCCACAAGAAGGGCAAGTCCAGCTGCCATCTCCAACATAATTTTTAAAGGGAAACCGGAGTAAACAAATTTTGTTATACTGTACGTAAGCCAAACATTGAAATAATGGGCAATGCTTGGCAATCTCGAAGGCTCTTAATAAATTAGGCAATCCGTTGCATATTAGCCTATATATTATAGTACTTTGCTCTCTCTAACTTTCGCTACTAATTAGGGTGCACGTGTGAGTATTGAAAAATTAAGTAAATTATTAATTGATTTCCAATTTGTGTTCGTAACGGGGCCTTTGTTAAATACACTAAATATAGCTATCAGGACCTTTTAATTTTGAAAAACAGCAAGTCCACTTTTATGAGTCCACCTTATAGTCATATAGTAGTAATCCGTCTATTCCGTGGACTTCGAGGGCCAAGTCCGTGACCTGAAGTCCACCGATTAGATCCCCCGAAGTCCAAGTCCAAGTCCACCTTTTAGCCACACCCCAAAAAGATGTGATCAGTGAAAATGGTGTTGTAGCCTATAAAACGGAACCTAAGACCAAATAACTACGTGATCTGATCTGGTTGGGCCTTTACCGTATCACTATTTATTTTAAATTTTTGGAAGGAATAAAAATGAACGCAACAAAAGTTAAAAAAAAAGTTGTGCCTAATAAATTGAGAAAATAAAACAAAATGGTAGCCTAGGCAAATTAAAAACAGTTCGGAGGTTTGAATGACACGGGAGTGACGGGACTGAGTGAAATGTATTCAAACGGGCTTACAGCGATGACTAATTTGCATAGCACCTATAACTACTACCTAGATACTAAAAGTTTTGGGTGAAAGGAACCTTTGATCGAATTTTAAAACGAGCAAAGAGTTATAGGTTAACAAATCTTTATCTAAAGGGTTGTCATCATTAGACGCAAATAAATTAGTCCCCCCTCCACCTAACTTTGCATGTTTTACGGTACTATGTTTAGTATAGATAGCTAAATACTATATTGTTTTGTTAAATAAAGTCGTTTAGGAGATTAAAATTCAGTTAAATTACGATAGTCGAAATGTAGCTGGTCATTCTTCTTTTCAACATAAAAGTAGAAATGAATCAAAACAGGATTTGCAAATAAAAACTGAAAGTTGCAATAGGAAAAATTCCAAAGTTTGGCACATGATTGCCATTGATACATTCCAACGTGTCCTACATCTATTTGAGAGCGTTGACGAAGTGAGCGCTATCAGGGTTAGTGGATCACTCCCCTTTTTTCTAACCCGTTTTCGCCAACAAAAAAAACGAACTTTGCATACTGAAATATAATCCAAATATATTCGACTATACAGACTAGCCTATCCAAGCTGTTTTCACGACTAAAAAAGATAAGCGGCTCTGTCTACTATCATATGCCATGCCGGTTTGTGCTGTCTAACTTGTGCTTTCTTCGACAAGAACAATCATGTGTATCAGTTTAATTATGAAAAGGACCTGATCATTCAAGTGAATAACGGATAGCGGTGGTGGATAGGATGCTCAACACTGGGTGAAGTATGGGGTGCCATTATTGCCGGATTCCAAACCCAAAAGGTGGCCCATTAGTGGTAACAAGTACTTGTAGGAAGCGGAGAAACTTGTTGTCAAATGTAAAAATTGGATTCGTGGTTGCTTGCATTACAGTACGCCTCTTTAGTACAGTTGCCCACCACCAAGCGCTAGTGGGTCAGTGGCCAAAAAATAGAGACTGGATTTTAGCACGTACACAGGGAAAGCCGGATGAGCCCCACCTTATGTTTACAAAGGCCATGAACAAATTTCCCGAAGGGATTCTATACGTTTTTTGTTGGTATTGTGTAGTGCATTAGTTAACAGGTTTTCACCTAGATGGCTACGAAGGGCTGCTTTTTCTTAAAACGAAAAAACGACCCACTTCCCTACATTTAACTAAAATTTGACGAATGAAATTCAACTACAAATCGTGTGCGCAGTTTTTTAATGTATAAAACTTGATTTTTTTACTTTTAACGGAATTAATTAATGCGCAGTTGCCACCTGCAGCGAAACTGCTAGGATGGCATCAAAACGTTTGTTACGATGATAATTGGCTGCGGCGTTATGACGACGGAGTACAGATTAATAAAACGGAGATTCTAACACATCACAGGAGAGAAAACTTGGCGGGGGGAGCGAGCGGGGCCGACCCGCGAGATCCCCGTGTCGATGGATACTATTATTTCATTTTAGTCTATCTATTGATTTCTCACTAATAGAAATATTCCGCTTCTCTATCAGCTTAGTATGCTGGTATATTATTATCACAAATAACCTACCAGATTTTTCAAACAGGCCGCTAAACCTAGCTAATTGGTGTTGTGCTGTGAGTGCGTGCGTGAGTGAGTGCGTAAACCTCCTCAAAAGTCCTCAAAACTCGCGCGTAGACCACTAAGTACGTTGACAATAAAATCTAAATCAGTGATGTGCTTGATAAGCTGGTATGCAGTGATTGCATACCATAATTCAGCAATCAAAGTCAGCTAGTGGTAGTTGTCATTTCAACACATTCAAAAGAAAAAAAGAAACACTAGTATATCCCTTCGGGATCCTCCCAGCGAGCGACGGAAGGCGGCGCTGGTAACAGTGGGTTTTTTCATGCTCGACCAATCGAGTCACAAATTTAACGCTAGATGGCACCATTTTCCAAAGGATAACAAAAAGAAAAGCGAAAACATGGAACCGTCTTTTTGGTATTTATTTTTTTAAATAACGTGTTAGGTAGTAAACTACGAGTCATTCTATTCTCTTCTACACTATATAGTCATTGACGTTCATTAGAAAATGTTTTGACCATAGGGGTTTCTCTCTCTTGAATTGTATGACACTTCGTATTTGTGTTCGTAATATGCCATTATGATGCGGACGAGTCTATTGTTAACTAATTTGTTTTTTCTTTTGAATACTTGGTGGCCAGGCGCAATGATTTGTATCAATACGAACGCTGGTTTTAGCCTTTAGCTTCAGACCTAAACTTTCTCGCTGCGATTCCGTGTCAAGAGATACCACCGTCAATTTGTTTCTCTTTCTCTAGCTCACTGTATTCCAATCGAAAGCAAAAGAGTTACAAAAAGGGAAAGTCTTGGCGTATTACTGTCGGACACATGATTCAATCATTTACAGTTGTCTCTAGTTACTTTACTAGCGTCTTCTCTGACCGTTCGCCCGCCTACTTGTTAGCTCCAGGCGAACACACACGTCGGTGTCAATGCGACCGTTCGTTGTTTCTAGCGCGACACGGCCAGTTATCTCTTAGAATAATCACTCTGCACCGCCTGATTGAAGCGGACCCTTTTGCGTCGGTAATCATCCACTTCTTCACGGATGACGAACGTAACTGGGGAGGAAGAGCCATAGTTTTTTTTTTTACCGTGGTACCATGCGCATCACGCAGCGTTAGCATTTCCGGGGGAATACCCGTCTTCATGATGGAAATCAAAACCTTAATGAGCTCGTCATACATCCTCGTCTCCCGCATGTATAGTAATAATGAAACCACGGCGTTTCGTGTCCGACTGTTAGCTAGTCCGAGGCAAATGCGTATCCAATTGTTATGGTGTTCTGGTTTAAAGACCGGCTCAAGAGTCTACGTATAAATGGATCTTGTTATACCGTTCAAAATTTATTCCATTTTCTTGTAAATTTATGGAGGGGAAATCGAGATCGAGGATCGAAAGATTTTTTGTTGCTGCTTATCAGCCTAGGCTATGCATTTACTCGATGCAAATCCAATTGAAACGTTCCACATAGCCGCTGTCGTTTTGCATTACAAAACAATTGCGCCGATTAATTTTCCCGCGTGTGAGCACCGTACGGCGGATAAGCTATTTGTCTCTTTCCCGGCCCTCTCAGTGGGAGCGCAAATTTCTGGCTGCTGATGGAGTTAGCCTTTTACCTTGAACTGCATTTTTTTACACTTGAAGAGTAGAGCGAGCTAGAGAGGGAAAGAAAAGATAAAAGATTACCCGTTATAGGAGCTGTGTGAACTCACGCTCTTGATAGCTTGCGTCCTACCTCCTGCTGGCCGACTGTGTCACTTTGTCGCACGGGTCGCCGTGAAACGCTCGCTCCCATACAGAGCTGTTGAAAACTTAAAAGAGCGAGCTTATGTGATTATTATAAGGGCGCCCAATTCATGGGAGTCTAACGGCGGAATCTTCTCGCCGATTAGACAAGTTTCTTGGAGAGCGGGTAAAAGTGGAACACGACGATGAGTTCGAGATTGGATTGGGGCTACGTTCTCTTCTTCGGTTCTCTTGCAGGTATAGCCGCCAAGCTTCTAACCTAAGCGAACCTACTCGTTGTTGTTGTTGTTGGTTTTCCCTGGGTTTCAGCTGCGGTGTAGCAGTCGAGAACGAGAGTTTTGCGTTGCCTCGTCTATGACTCTAAGCGGCCGCTCGATGCGGCGTGCGATCGGCCGTGTAACGACCGGCATTGTTTCCCAATTTGAAAAGACCCCTCCTCGTCATTCCCATGCCGTCATTACTTCCATATTTTACAGATGTTCCCGGTTGGCGTTTTCTCGGTACTTTGGAATGCCTTATTACCTCGTTCTCTATCTGGCGGCGGTGCTTCTAATAGCCTACTCTTGTACTCTCCAACACAAATAACGTCCCTCTCTCTTTGTTTTCCTTTTGTTGCTGTTGTTGTCTTGATAGAGAGTTCATCTTTGTTAGCAAGCGAAAATAGAGAGAGTCTAGGGGCTTTGAGCTTTTGGTTTTTTTTTTTTTTTCGTTTGTTTCTTACTCGTCACTTTTCGCCATTACAACAAGATAGAAAGGTACCGTACCGTCGTTGAACGTCACTTTTTGAAAGGTACGGTATAGGGAACTAGAAGGGCGAAAGTCGCTCATTACATATCTGTTTACCTAGTCTGGCGGTTGCCCAATCGTTGCTCGGGAAACAGGTCGGGCCCTAATCCGCTACCACGGTTTCTCAAGTTCCCTTCATCTAGCCTACAAACTTCTCCTCTGCCGCAAGGCCGTTAACAGGCTCTCTTGACTTGAGACAGATCCAATACGTTATACGAAGCCTGATTCGAAATGGAAAAGGTGACACCCATCAGGCCGACGACGGAGACAAATAGAAACACGTGCCAGTGTCTATCTGCGCACAAGAACAGGATCTTAGATCAATTCGAAGGAAAAACAAGAAACGAGAGTGATAGTAAAAAAGAGAGAGTAATAACAGGAACTACCGTGGTGTTGGGCTACATCAGCGTGAAGGGTGAAGAAGAACATGATTGAAGAAGCGACTATCATCGATCGTCTAATCAATCACGACTCGGGTTCCATGTCGCCTAGTGTCTCCCTAAGTGCAGGGTAGGGGCGTAGGGAAATATAGGAATAAGAGATAGGTAAGAGTAATACGACGCCGTTGACGGATGTCGGCGGTGAGACTGGGTGGGGCCGAAGACATGCGAAGCGAAACGAATAATTGGGGCGCTCGGGTCTCAGGGTTCGTGTATACGCGCGCGAGTTCAGAAAGGTCATCGCCGACTGCTGCAACGATGAGGTCCTTGTTTTCTCTCACTCTCTCTCATTTCTCGTGCGCTTGCGTCGCTCTCGGTTGCGGCGGCCGTACTTCACTTGGCCAAAACTCTCCCCATTTTCTGATATCTCGTCATCTTCTTCTTTGATTTACGATTCGAAAGATCTACCTAGCGCGCATTGTGTACACGTATGGCGCAACTGAATGCCTTCGCGGTAGGAGGGTCGTCGACTGCTCGCGGTGCCGCGGCGTTGGCTGCTGCTGCTGTTGCTGACTTTACGATGAACCATCAGCAAGCGATTGCCGGGTGAGGATGAAAGCGGAGAATCGGCGGTTGAATATTACTAACGATTTTTTTTCTCTTTCTTTCATGGGATGCAGGTATTATTATTATTATTGTTATTTGACTGATGAAAGTGAAAGGTGCGAGCGAGTCTATCATGGACATTTTGGAATGCTTCAACACCAGCACGGCTCGGTCCATTGTGCTCCGTGGCTCCCGTCAGCAGCAACAACAAAACAGGGGAGGAATAAAGAGGGGAAACGCTTCAAACAGAGAGAAATCAATAAACGGCGTCGCTCAAGACGCCAAGTGGTGGCGCATCCCGGTCCCAGTTGAAGCAAGTGAGAATTACCATACAGTGATGATATAGCGTTTGGAAATTTGCATGGGAATATGTTTCGCCTGCGGCCAGCTATGCGAAATCCGTATGTTGGTCGTGGTGTGCGTGCGCTGATGCAGTAACCAAAGCGCTGTCTACTCGGGAGATGTATCAGAGAGGCGAAAAAACAAAAGGAATAAAAATAAAAGTAAAATATAAAAAAAAACGAAAACATCTTGTTGGTCGTCTGGTTTTCGTTGTGACGGTCAAACCAGCAAAAAAGAAAAGAGCGAACGACTGAAACCCCATTGACGACAGCAACAACAACACAACATTTTAAAATAAACAAATAAATGAATAAATAAATAAAAAAAGCTACAACAGCAGCAGAGCATAGTCTTGCACTGCAGTCATCAAAAAGTCCTTGAAGGGCGGATGGGCCGGCGGCGAAGGAGAGAGAGCAACATCCAACAAGTTTTTTACCTCTGGTGGAGGTGGAGGAGGAGTTTAATTGGTCTTATACAACAACAAAGAAGCGGCTTGGGTGGGTCCAGGGTTTGCCTCCTCATTGCTCCCGCGCAACAGCAATTCCAGCTGGAAATTAAATTTTTAGAAAAAAGAGAAAAAAGACACGACGTGGATGGTTTTGCGAGGGTCTTTTTTTTTTGGCGAGTTTAGGGTCCGGGTCTCTATCTTTTTTTGCGAGCGAATCTTGAACGTCTCTACTGGCAAGGTTATCTGAATCACGACAGAGCGACGCTCGATCGGTTTCCCGTGATCATCATGACGCCCGAACCTGCTTGCGTGTGCGTGTAACGTCCGTATAGAGCGCGAAATCTAAAGGAGGAGCCATCAGCCAAGTCAAGCGGGGAGAAGGCGAAAAAAGGACCTCGGCGCGGAAATTCTGGGTGCTCTTGACACAACGGGGCGACGCGCAAATTTTAGAAAAGAACCTCCGTAGGAGAGCCCGAAAATCCTTGAAAATGAATTTTTCCAACACGAATTGGGTTTTCGTGTTCTAAAGAAAAAGAGACACGTCCCACATCCTAAATTGGTGGATGATTAGAGTTGGATTGAAGAGCTCATGCCGGGCGGCCTCAAAGGGTCACTCAATCGACAGCGGCTGTTTCTATCGAGGACAATCAAGATAGTAGTCAGAACAAAATACAATGAACCGTCGCATTTTTGCCCATTTTTAGCAAAAAGGGAAAGGACGGCAGCTGAACACGGACGCAATGAAGGAAGTGAGATGAGCAGGTGAATTTGAAGATGTTTTTGCGAGACTATAGGTACGGTACCGTCTGACACTCGGATTAGGCGGGCCGGTGGTTATTACCAACTTCTTCTTTTCCCTTTTTGTGCTGTTGTCTTGCTGATCTACGACAACTCCTTTCGACTCCCGCTTTCTATTTCTTTTTAAATGCGTTGCCCGACGCTTGATCCCAGGCGCGAAGGTTGGAAGGGCGACCACGAAAACGAATTCAAGCTATTTTTTTTTATATTACTCGTGTATACATACCGTGTGCTAGGCTCCATACATATAATAGATACACCTTTTACACGAATGATGAAGGCAGAAAAGAAGGAAAGAAAGAGGAAACGAAAGGGAAAAGCGCCTCTTTCAACACCAGCAGAGACACGAAAAGACTAAAACGGAGGGGAAGAAAAACGTGTCATACATGCACGAAGATCATCTTTCAAAAGCGGTTGCTTATTAAGCCGAGACATGACGACGGACGGAACGGGAACGAAGTAACCAGCAGAGAGAGAGAAAGTCAAATAGCTTCTTTCGATGATGGAAAAGATTCATCAGGCGAAAATAAAAAAAAGAAGTGATGGGAAACTGTTTGGTGGTGGGATAGATTTTTATATTTATTTGGTTATTTGTTTCTAAAAATGGAGGCCATAGCTTGAACTTCGGCACTCTCGCATCACCTCCTTAAACCAAGTCTATAGACTCGTAAAAGATAAGAATCAAACAATTCCGCATTCAAAGTGCTGAAGAGTATACCCACATTCCCATCATCTCCCCCCTCTCTCTCTCTTCTTCTTTCTTTTCCCACTTTTTGAATGAAGGCTATTTAGGTAACGTATACACATGATGCAAAACATGCCTTTAAGTACGCGGCTACACTCTCATCGCCGTGTGATTATAATCGACGATTCTTTTGTTGGTAATAACGGTGAGCGCGGGTGTGTAACACGGAGGGTCTGTCTGCTGTATTCAACGAAAGTTGGACGATGTAATGCCGAATTAGCTGATGGCTGTCTGCTGGCATCCTTCCGTTTTTCCTTCAACGAAAAACTATCCCGATCTCCGGTTTCACCGATGATGGGAATGCTGCGGTGATGCCCAATCAAAAGTGAAAATGCATGCCTGATGTTCCACGCATCTGTTACGTCGGCAAGCGAGCAATTTTTCCCTCTCTCTATCAGCCGATTCTTTTTGTCTCTAGTATCTTTCTCTTTTTCTCCTCCGTTTCCTTTCTTTCACAAGAAATATTTTTTTCCCATTTGGGTTTTTTTTTTCTGTCCATAAATCTGATATTGACTATTATGGCCAAAAAGCGAACGAGGAAGACGTTACGGGACACGTGTGTGTCCTGCCTATGGGCTATAAAGCTTAGGCCATTTCTTTTTTTCTGGTTATATACGAGTTCGTTGAGTTGAAACTGGGATTTTTTTATGGATTGAGATTGAATTCCAATGCCCGTCTTTTCCGTTTTTATTTCTCGTTTTCTTCCATTCGTCACTCCCCGGGAATCTTTTTCTGATTAAAAGCCAACACAGTTTTTCCTCCTTTTCCATTTATCTCTTTCTAGCTCTCTAACTAAAAAGCGATTGAGATCTTGACGTCTTCAATCAAGTGTGAAACTGCGGCTAGGAGAATGACGCGAATCTCGAATAACAAGGTAGACGTCTATTGTCTACTTAAAACCGTTACGTTATCCAACAATTCCCTTCGAAAAATAGCAGACAATTATTTAACATCCTTATTGTTGCCGCCTTGTGACAATGAGAAAATTTCAATGTAATGCCAGAAAGGACATCATTCCACATGCGTGTTACGAAAGGAGTTTTGATATTTAAAAAACCATTGAGAAAATGTAGACGCAGCGCACGAAAAAGGTGAGCCTTTTTGATTCGTGTACATGTGTGGCGGCGCTTCATTGAATTAAACACACGCTCTCGCCGGATTATAGTAGTCTCACACACAGTGGCGGCGGCCAATGAGGCAGCAAAATATAGAGCGAGGATGTGAGAGACGGAGAGAGTCGTGTGCTATCAACGGTGATGGTGTGCTGCTTCTAAATAGCATTTTCCAATGGGATTTTTGGAGCGACCTTTTTTAACGTTCAGTACAGTCATAAAGTATAGCCTCCATTCGGAACGGAAAAAGGCTAACGCTCGGGTTATACTCCAATAATAAAAAAATGTTGCTTCTAATGTCGTCCCCATTGGAAAAACGCCATCATCAATACGCAAATTTCTCGTATTGCCGTCTCGCTCGTTTGTAGCATTGAAGACCGCACATTTACAACATTTTTCCTTAGTGGTGGCAGGAGCAATGTAGGGGGAGCCAGCGAGTGAGTGCTAGGGAGAGAGAGAGAGAGAGCTATCGGGACTTCCTGAAGCCTTGGCTCTGCAGCCGAGTCGACCGGTTTTCTGGCGTAAAAAGAGGAGGCGCGACTGACGGCCCCTCTTCAGTTACGAACCAGCCGGCTAGCCGTCACCATCAGTCCGAGACTCGCTCTCTCTCTCTCCCTACTCCTTCATCTATCTGTCTCTTTCCTTTTGACTCTACTCTACTCTTAAATTGTTTTTGTATTTTTTTTCTCGACTTACAAAGTCACTCTCTCTCTCTCTTCGTTGCTTGACGACTAGTTGTTTGTTGGTCACCTCGGACGGTTCTCCACTGTAATTTATCAGCGGACAGTTAACGAGCGGCTCAATTGGCAGTATTTCTGCTCCCCTATCACAGTTGGTCCCCGAAGGTCCAGTTGACAAATTCAGTGATGTGTGACGCTTGATTGTGTTCCTCGGATTCGACGGAAGGACACCTATATCAGTTGTGATTATCGCGCTCTGCGTCCGACCCAGCTCGCCCGTCAATCAACTTTTGTAACAGAAATTGTACAGAAATGGAGCCGGAAGAGATGGCCAAGAACGTCGACGCGTGTTACAAGGTAAGAGAAAGAGAAGACTGAGACAATAAAAAATTAGAAAAATTAGAAAAAAAAACAAAAAGACGTGAAACAAAACGCAAGTTGAAATGAAAACAGGAATGCACGCAACGCCCGCTCGATCTTACGGAATGAGTTCTGTGCGTAGGTAATGCAGCTAGTCCTGTCATTATGCAATTAGAGTGGCGACGTTGCGTGCGGCGTGCCCCAACGCCTAGCAGTTTGTATACACTAGTATATCTATACCGGCACGGCACAGCAGTAGGTACGAATTATTTACAAATTCCGCCACCGCCGTCAATGTTGCCCCTATCTTAGTGCTCCCCTTTCACTCCACCCACTCGCCAAATATGGATGAGTGATAGAGTGGACATGATCAAGGAATGATTTCATGATTCGCGGGCAACAGCCGGCCAGTCCGTGTCCTTCTCATTCCAGCTATTATCTCTTGAGCGAGTCACACACAAAAAATTATGACGGTGCGATAGTGAATTCCATGACACCATTTGCCGCTCAGCTTCCTGGCCGGGACTCGCCGCCACTAAGAGATCTCTGAAGAGAGATAAGGAACGCAACAACTTTCAACAGAACGCAGGAATCTCAACACCTTTTGCGCTATAGCTGTTGATCACGGGGGATCTCTCTCTCTCTTTATCGGTCCGTTATTCTCTTCCTCTCTCCCGCGCTACTTAAAGGAGAGAAGAAGAAAAAACAGAATTTTATCTCTTTCTTATCCCCAAGTCTCTCTTTGTTCCTCATCTTTAAGATTTTTTTATTTATATTTCGGATTGGTAACGAGCTCAATGTGTCGGAAGATGAACGCGCAAGAAAGATGTAGAGTCTAGAAGAAGAAGAAAAAAAAGGAAAGTTTGACCCGCTCTCTCATCTCCCTTTTCTCTTGCACTTGTTCAATGGAAGAAGTAAATAAGGAGAAGAAGAAGCAAAAGAAGAAGCCAATGTTTTCATCACTCTCTCCCTTCTCTTTTACCTCTGCTCTCTCCCTATCTTTTCACTTTCGTTCCCAGCATCTGTAGCGCTTCGCTAATGGAAATGCAAAGAGACAGTGCGTAGTAAAGCGAACAACAACAACAGCTAGGAAACCGAAGAAAAAAAAAGTGTAGTAGTAGTATAAAAGTAGGTCTACAGTGCAGAGCAACAGCAGCAGCAGCAAAGCTTAATCTGATTATAGCGACGACGAAGCTGACCTCTTCACCTGTTTCATCTCGTTTCGTTTTCTCCTTTTTCATTTTCACTGGCTGTGTGTCGTCCGATTTCTCCGGGAATTCAAATCATCTCAACTACAAAGAGGGGGAAAAAATATATTATGCAGTTATGCAGTTCGTAAAAGGGAGCTACTGGATACGGCGGCTGAATGTATATTTCATAGTGTTGTACGGTACTAGTAGATAAGCTGCGTAACGCGAAACTCTTCTCTTTTGGTGTTTACAACGGCCAGTGTTGTCCAAGAAAGCGCGTTGTGGACGGGAAGACGGTGAAGTGTCATCTCTCTCTATATATGTATGACACGGTATAGCAGGTTTATTGTAATTGAAGTCGTTGCACTTGAAGAAGATCATACCGCCTCAACCAGGCGTGTAGCCAGAAAAGAAAGAAGAAGAAGAAAAGGCTGGCTTCAGTTTGAAGAAGCCCGACTTTTAGAGCAACAGCCGGGACGAGCATAAAGAGGGAGAAAGAAGGAGTTCAATAATACTAGAAGGAGGGCATTTACTTCGAGCGATGAGCAACTAAACACGACAAACGATCGCGGGCGATACGCTCCGATGGGCGAGTAGATGACTGATGATGGGTATGTATAGATGAACAAGTTGGAGGTGTCCAACCTCCCGGCAACAAGAGCGAGAGAGAAAGAAAAACAATAATAAACGGAAAAGAAGAAAGAGCTACTATACTCCTATCCTAACGGTACACTTATCGATAGAGAAGGGAGAGACGTAATGGGAAAAGGAGAGAAGACAAATGGAAGAAGCCGACCGCAAAACAACATCACGGAGGATCCATGATGGAGAACAAAAGTACACAAGACAAGTTATTTGAGTCTATGAAACAAGAGCACGGTCGATTGTCTCGTGCGGGAAAGAAATGAGGAAATGTCGAAGAGTCAACATGTCGTCACTCACCGCATCGTCACTTTTACCATCATCAGGTTTTCTCCGCTCTTCTTTCTCCACTGCTACTGCTAAAGCTAGCCCAGCTCTAGCTTCTACACGTCGTCGTCCTGAATATTTCACCATTAGTAGAAGACCGAGACAAAGCGATAAAAGCCCGGTAGTCATCATTCTCTCGCATGTCTCTTTGCCTGTCGGCTAGGCGCGTTCCCACACATTGTCGCGTCAGGCAGAGAAACAATCGTCGAGATCCTGTTCTCTTTTGCAACTTTTTCCTCGGCTCAACTGCCGCAGTTTCTTGTCCATTGTTTTCCCCCGCCAGTTGTTGAAATTGCGAAAAATGTAAAATAAAATAAAATAAAAAGTACAAGTTGTTTTCTCCTGCCGAGTTCCACGATGAGAGAAAGCGATTGACACGTAAGCGTAGCTCAAGTTAAGGAAAAGAGAAAGAAGGAGATAAGAAGAAAAAGAAGAAGAAGACTTGTAGATATATGACCTGAAGATGGCCCTGGTGACCTCAGTATTATGCGACCTACACCCCGACAGCTTATACACCGCCGCCCGTTTCATCGTTGTGCGTTCATCCGCTACGTGCTCACAACAATACCCAAGAAGAAGAAGAAACAGCATAGGTCGTCGTGCTAAAAAAGAGCATAGGCACACGCTCCGACTAAATACCGAGATTGGGGCGGGAGTCAGCGTGCGAAAGAGAAAGTCGTCTAATGAGACGTCTTTCTTTTCTTTTTTCTTTCTTTTTCCCATTTTCTTTCTCGTTCTGTCTCTTTCAGCATTTCCCCCCCTCCCACTCTTGTCTCGGATTGTGCAAATGCCATGTTGGAACAAGAGTCAAACAATTCGTTCTTCCCATCCGCGTATACCGAAAAAAACAACAGCAACTAGGCGTCCTGGTTCATATATTATTATTATTACGGAAAGCCACGCCAAACATCTTCCTCCCGCAACCGCCGGGTCCCCTGATGACCCGCATTCGTCTTTTTTTTTCTTTTCAAATGAACGCTAGAGAAACAAAAGAACCTCTAGAACAACAGAAAATGCAAAGCAAAGCAACCCGTAGAGAATAAGTAGTAGTAGAAGAAGAAGAAGAGGAGAAAGAAGACCTCGTTCCGGTGATCTTTATGCTGCGACTGCCAAACCTAACCGCGACGAAGCATTCCATCTGGAATAATAGAAGGAAGAAGGAGAAGAAGAAGAGGGTCCCGTGGAACGGATCATTGTCGAGACAGCCAAAGTTCATCAGAACGTAATGACCCTAAAAGAAGCTCAAATATAGGATTCTCTAAAAGAAAGAAAGAAGAAGAAATACATAAATGTGTGTCTTCTACGTATATGAACTGAACTCGATGGAAAATTTTTTTTTTCTTTTTTTCGTCTATTAGTTTCTCCCCTTCCGCCCGATGGGAAACAATGGCGCATCGGGCAGAGCGCGCTCTCCGACTAATTTTAGCCTCGCTGTTTCACTATAGCAACGCGAGCGCGGCGAATCGACTTGTTGTTGTTGTTGTCGACGCCACCCTCCATTGGAGCCGCTCACTTTAGCGGCTTTTTCCTTGCCTCTTGGTCTATGTATATAGTTGATGATGATGGTTTGCGGTGTGCGGGGTGTTGCCCGAAAGGCCCCAGATGACGGCGACAGACTTTCTCTACTCCTTTCAATCTCTGGACTATTTTTTGCCCTAATATACAGCCGGCACCGAGTCAAAATGTTTGATCGAGTTCGTTAAGCATTGTATAGCCCTATATAGTACGCTTAATAAGCAGCCAGCGGAGTCTCTATAGAACGACAGGTAGAAAAGAGAGGGGACACACACATACAGGCTGAGCTGAGCCGTTGGCAGAGAGAACCAATATCTCCTTTTGGTTACGGAGACGAGGACCAACAAACAGCAGAGGCGCTTCTATAATATATATTTACGGTCTTTGGTCTCTTTTTGACGGGCTCCGAAAAGGGGATCATCATTACGACTTATAGCCTCTCTCCGCGCTAGTCTATATCTCCAACCGACGAAACTTTTGTGTTGTATAGCGCGCGACCGAATTTCTTCTGTTGCTAAAAGTTTTCCTTTTTTATTTTCCGACTTTATATGTTATAATATTCTTTGCGTTTCATTCTTGCATTATGATTTTTTACGACTGAGCAGCAAACGACTCTTTTATCTTGTTCATTAATTTTCGTGTTGTTGTTTCTCTTTTTTCCCAAAACTTTTTCTCGCGCTATACTCTCCGCGCGCGGTTTGGCCCGTCTCAATAACCGACGCTCATCCGCCGCATCCTCTCTCTCTCTCTCCGTTGATGTCGACACGCAGAACATTTTGGAAAAGTTCAACCCGGGAGCCAGGCAGCTGATCAACGCTGGAAAATCTTATCTCAAGGCCTTGCATGGTGAGTTACCTCAAAATTTCTGTGCCATTTCGAATTCTTTGGGAAATTGTCGCACCGCTAGCGCCGTCGACCGCTAACACGACACATTCCTCCGGGGCAAGGAATAAATGTGACGTGTGCGTAATTGTGCAGCACGGCGCATACCTACTATGAATATTTACCGAGGTTGCTCAAGGCAAATAAGACAAACGAGGCGTCCTGAAAAGAAACGAACGAAGAAAAAAAAATCTAAAGGAAATCTAAACGATCGATTATTGTACTATTTGGGATTTTCTTTTTTTTCGACGTGTTGCCTTCGGAGGATTCTGAGGTTGACAGCCTTGCACCTACCCCTAACGCAATCGGCCGCGTCTCGTTAACAGCTCACAAGCGAACACTTAGGAACAAAGATCACGCTCCAACACTTAACGATCCCCCCCAATTCCGCGTAAAAGCACATAAAGAACAGGAGTACGGGAAGAAAGGACATGCGTGAAATAAAAAAAAAGGCAAAAAAAAAGGAACTTGGAATTTTTATATGTATGTTATATACGTATAGGTGAGCCGAAGAAGGTAACTTGGGAAAATAGCTGCCAATTGGCGCGCTCAGTCGTGAGTGTCGTAGCCTTGGGAATGACAATGAAAGCAAGGGGATTAGATTTGTTTGTTATGTTTTTTTTTGCTCTCCACTATCTCAGTTCTCTTCCATATTCAGAGCAACTAGATATGGCCTAGTGTACATTTCTTTTCTTTCTTTTTTCTTTCGTACGGCGAGTGTCATTACGCGGCAATTTCCCGGCTGATGGGAATATCAAGCGAGGGAGAGTGTGTAGTCCGGAGAAAGGAATGTCGGCCCGAGAATTGAGCTATCAGACAGTGCGCCGACGTGAAACTTGTCAATCGTTCCAGTGACGAGTGACGACGATTTCCCTGCGAACTGAGACGCGCAAGGACAACATTTTCTTATTTTTTCCCTTTTTTCTCTGTTGCGCATTCTGATGACGGCGATGGTGTAAAGGGCGAAAGGCGAGTCGGACACGCAAAGAAAGTCACACAGAGAAAACTCTCGCCCAGCCGCACCACTGCTGGCACCGCCGCCACTACTACTACTATATGTAGTGCTGGAGACAGGGAATAAAACAAGCCATATCTTGATGTTACACCACGCGAAGACGGTCTCTTATAAATATATTTATTCCCGCCGCTTCTAGACGACTGGTCGGCCGGACCGCCTTTCGCCCTTTTCTCTCCCGTTTTGTGGGCGCCATGATACGCGGGTCGTAAAAATACGGACAGTTCCCTTGTGTGTAACAAGCTTTAGATCCCGCTCATGGGGAGATCAAAAGAAGCACCTGAAACGCCCAGCGGCTAGCGGCCTATATAGCACCGGCGTATCAACGGAGCACAGTGCGCCGAAAGCACCCAGTGCCCCGGCCTCCCCTTGCGACGGCGGAGACGACGACGACACGGAAAGGGGGAATCCTTTAAACACTGGAGACTACGTGCTGTGTAAGAGCTCGACAATAGATCGGATCGGCGCTGGGCCGCCCTTTTCCGGCTGACATTCACTTATATCAGCTTTGAATGCCATTCCGTATTCAATTTGATCCGCGTACAAAGTATTAGATAGACGTAGTAGTAGTAGAAGTATAGAGAGACGGTGCGCGCACTATACACAAAAAACTAGTGATACGAAGGGGGAAGTCAGTCTCGGTGGAGAGCTCTTTTTTTGTGCGCTGACTGAAGCAATCAAGGGGCGCCAAGGTATTACGAGGGACGAGGAACACGAAAATGAATCCCACGACGGCCTCGAGATTTTCGGACAATTGTGATTGATGTCGGTGTAATCAAGGAAAACAAAGCACGAACCATTGGCAAGAGGAAGAAAAAGAAGAAGACAAAAAAATTACATCCACCTTAGTATCGAGAAATTAGCGCTGAAAGCTTGTTATTACTATTCGTTAGAAAGTGTATTAGCCTACATTCCAGAGCCGTCAAGTTGTGTCGGATGGCTCTGCTTGGTAGACTGACAGCGCGGACCTTGCTTGATTGGACGGAATGAATTAGTGATCGCCTTTAGCGCTGCCAACAACAAAAACAACACGGGCGGGACAGCTAGCTAGCTAGGAGAGAGAGAAAAGGAGACCAAGTGCTTGAGTCGACGGTTTCTGTCATTTATTTATTCAACGTGTAGAGCGATGGGGCCGGGCCGCCGCAACCGCCGCCGCCACGACTTCTCTGGAAGGTGCGCGTGAGGGCGGGCGGGAGCGTCGTGAAAATGGCACACGCGGATTCTTTCACGCACGCCGATGCCGCCGTCGACAAGCCGCCGCACCTGTGAGAAAGAAAGCGTGACCGCACCAAGCGAAAGACGCACACCCCTACCTGGCCGCCGATACAGAGAAGAGCTGATGCGCGCCAGGGCAGCTTAGACTTGATGGAAGTGGACGCAATAAATTCCACTATACATGCAGGCGCACTAACCTCTTTCTTTTTTTTTTTTTTTTACCTCTGTGCCAATTATGTCCAGCTCTCGTCCACTCCCACTCTTTGGTATTCGTTTTTATTCTTCGGAATAATATATTAATGGCTGGAAAATGGTAAAAAAATAAAAAGTGTTCAGTCACTTTCGTCCTCCAGAAGGATTTTCGTTCGGACCTTTTTGAGTATAAAAGAGCTTGTCCTATTTGTGATGACTTTCTTCTTCTTCGACGATGATGACGGCCTCAACGTCACTTTCCAACCGATTGTGTGTTATGCACTCGAGTATTTAGGCGAACACGATGGCGCAACGCCTGTAGAGTCTTATTACCGAATGCCAAAATGATTTTTATGAGAGACGATCTGGAGATCGAGTCTCGTCGGGTATAAAACGAACAGACGTCACGTGGTGCGCTGGCTGGAGAGAACAAAAAAAACAAGAGAAGAAGTCGACAGAAATAGCTTCTTCGGTGGAAAGATGTACGATAATAACTTAAGCCATTGATTGTTTCTTTTTTTCACTCTCTCTTTCTCTTTCTCATTCTTATTTCTTTAAAAAAAAATGTAATTTTTTTCTTTTCAGGAGCGGCAGCCGCGGCCAAAATCTATTTGGAATCTCTGTCGCGGGTGGCCAAGCAAGCTCAACAGGGAACCTGCGGCGGAACGGCCGACATTGGTAAGCGACTGGAGAGAACTTTTCTTTCTTTCTTTCTTCTGGCGTCGCCTCTTTCTCTCTCTTTGACTAAACGCAGCGGACTATTTGGGCATTCCTCTTGCGTGCGCTGTCTCGCTTAGTGACCGACGGCAGCGACGGGGAGGGTCAGAAGGTGTTGGTTGGTGTCGCATCGAGTATTGTTTGGCTATATAATGACGGCCATAGCTGCATTTGGCTCCTCGTCGAAAACAAACTCGATGTGTGTGTGCGCGAGAGCGTTGGCACCTAATCCAATAAAAGGCAACGACGGCGGCGGCAGCGGTCGCGACGGGTGACGATGGAAGCAGTACACAATCAGCAACCCCGCTCCTCCCTAACGATGTTGTATTCGAGATTTATGCTAATGCGGACATGAAAGCGTCGTAGAACACGGAAGGAAGAAACAACCGCCAACTCACCAACAGAGAGATGGAGAGAAAAAAAAACCCAATGTATAGGAAATGCGGAGCTGCAGCACGGTATATGCTACAAGAGAGGGGTGGGGGTCGGAGTAGTTGTAGACTATTGAACTGGGTTGCTTGATTTGCTCAAGCTCGTCTTCCGTTCCACACCCAGTTCCGGAGTTGTCGGGAAGTGGGCAAAAGTTGGAGGGGTGAGGCCGTCGTCGCCACCGGTGAATCACTAAGGAGGTCTAACTTTATTATCATCAAGCGCGACGACGACGACGACGAGCGGAGATATATCGGAGTCAACCTCGGGAAGACGATCGAGAGACCCAACGGGCCGGGTGTTTTTGCTGGTCGGTGGCGAAGCGTGAGTAAAAGTCTGGGAAGCAGAAGAGACGGGCATGTAATCAATCCAACCCAAAGTGGGGGATTTTGTCTCGTGGGCATTTTGACGTGACGAGACCACAAGAGAACGACGACGGCGAGAGAGTGGCAAGGCCAGATGAAGATGGAGGGGGGAACCAGGTCAAGAGCCAAAGCAGTCGACTATATATATTTATATTCCCTCTTTTTTTCTTTTTTTTCCTTCCAACCCCTCCCTTCAAATCATCATCTCACTTTCACGTGCCCGTACGTACGTTCACTCTTCTTTCTTTCCATTTTTTCGTTTCTTTTTCGACTCTTTTCAGAGCGTTCAATAAAAAACGAAGCCGACTGAATCGAATGCTTATATAGCTCCCTCTTTTATTCTCTTTCTTTCTCTACTTTTGGAATAAATACAAACTTTTTTCCCTGCGTCAAACCTTATCCCCTTTCCGCACCACTCTCTCTCTCTCTCTCTCTGTGGATATGTAATCATCAACCTCATACTACACTACCCTCGGCGTCGTCGTCGTCGACTTTTTTTCATCATTTCTGCTGGTGACACGACGACACATCGTAACTCTCTCTCTGCGTTTTTATTCTGTCGGAACCACTGCGCTTTCATTTTCTTGTCATATCCGCAAAGACCTGTAGGTCTAAAGGCCAAGTTGGGCAAAGAGTCTAACTTTTAATATAATTTCCCCTGTGCCATTCGAATCTCTCAATATCGCTGGAGAGAATCTTACGGGCCTATTTTCCTCTGATTTATTTGACCAAAGATAAGAACATGACAAAAAGAAAGAAGAAGAAGAGGAGGACAGAAAATGAAGGATAAATGGAATGCTGGCACATGACGGCCGACCTATAGTTGGACGAAGAATCTATTGGCAGACGTCACCGGCAAAAGAAATCGGGGAAAAGAGAGACGACAAGAACTCGTAAGTTCCAGTCGAAGAGTTTGGAATGCAAATATCTCAACTAAATAAAAGAAGAAGAAGAAGAAGAAAAAATAGGAATAATAAGGAAGAGGCGCAGCACGACGTAGAGCAGTGCAAGTGCTGTTTAGAATTTACCAGGCGTTTCCCGGGAGTAGATAGATGCGCAGTAGTCTTCAATCCTCGAGTGACTTTGTGGCTCTACGCAGCAGGAACCGTTATAGAAGAAAATGAGAAGAATTTACACTATGCCGATCTGTTTATACCGTACGAGGCGTAATGGTAATGGCGTCGCAGCACGATGATCAACCTGTCGCTAGGGCGAAGCGAACGAGTGGAAGATTACCTGGCAACGTTCTTGTGCCCGGAAAAAAAATGAAGGTGGGGGGACGAACAACTAAGAAGGAAAGAGCCCGTCGAGAGAGAAACATGCAGAGGGGATAAAATAAAGGAGCGCTCCTCACTAAGCCGTCGTCGTGCACGCGAGCATCTAACAACGATATCGTAGATTCTCTCGCTACTACTACTTCGCGTCGCGGCGGGTTTCACGCAGCGTTGCACAGTTCTATCCGACCATCATCGGTCACACAAGACTTGCATCATCAGCCGCGGAAGCTTCCGCCTGATCCCGCTTTTCCAGCCTGATGGAAATAACTTGAGAAAAGAAGAGGACTAGTATATTGTGTACAATTCCACGTGGAATAACAACGCACCACAAGACAGAGACGGAGAGAGATAGCGCGGGAGTCTGAGGGACTCGCCCAACAAATTTGAATATACATCAAGCGCGCGGTGTGTGTCTCTCTCTTTTGCATCAGTCTTGATGACGCGACACGTCCCCCATAGACGGGCACGACGCAGTCCCGGCGGAAGGGAGCGAGCCAGCGACGCGAGACTTTCTCTCTCCAGAATACTACCCATCTAAATTGGAACTTGACGACCAAGTCTAACGTCTATCGTTTATCAAAGGGGGGAGAAAAAAATCGTCCACCCCACCAGTTTTTTTCTTTTCTCCCCATATATTCCCTTTAGTGGAATGTCCTTTATATTTATCCGAGATAGATATTACGGCCGAAAAGGGAAAAAAAGAAGAGAAAATCCACTATAGTGAATCCCGTCTATACACAAGAGAATTGACACATGCAGCGACGACTGGAACAAGTTGATTATATATATGTGAGAGGCGGCAGCGGTGGCCTGCGTCGTATAATATCCAAAAGTGTTACATCAGTTGCCTGTGTTCAATGTTTTGCTGTGATCTTGACGATGGGTGAACGACGTCGGTCGACGACCCCTCCGATTATCTATTGGGACGTACATAGGAGCCAATGGACCGTTGGAACGTCTGTAGATCTCATAGATGACAACGTCGCGAGGGCCTCGTACACAAATAGAGTATAGAGGAATAAGATATAGAAAATGCGAGACGGTTGACGCTTGAAGGGGGTGTCGAGACATTTGTAATAACGGGCCCGCAGTTCCGGCGTTCCTCTCGGTTGACGCGCAATAGACGATACCACTCGTCACCTCTATGACGCCAGCAGCAGACGAACGCGACCCCCAGACGTCTCGACTCTCGAGCGGGTCTTAATATATAGATCCCCAGGAAACAAATCATTGGCCGTAGTCGGATCACGTCTTTTGTCCGCGCAGTCGGAGCAAATATATAAAAGCCCGCAAGTCTGCTGCTGCTGTTTAAGTAATACATCAGAAGGTATAAACCGTGACAGGGGTTGGGCGGCAGATCAGTTGCGATGACAACAGCGGTGGAAAGAGAGAACAGGAAGGAAGGAAATGTAAGAGTGAGTGCTGTGCCGTCGATGTCGGAGAACTATCGCACGAATGACGAGTGCAGCCAATTTGTGCCAACAGCCAACTTCTCTTTGATACTATTTCAGGGGAAGAGGGCGGCCTTTGTTCTGTCAGACGGCAGCGTAGATCTCGATTCGACGGTTCCGTTAGTCTTCGTGTTGTGATTTGATGAAATTCCAGCAGGGCCCTGTTGGATTTTCCTTTCCTTTTCTTTTCTTTTCATCCTCCAGGGCGCATTATTCTTCTTTACACAAACCAATAAGACGATGACAAAGCAGCACTTACCAATGTGTTTTGATTTATATATTCTTTTGAGCTGTCGGCTGAGTGATGTCGGCTATCTGTCGAAGAAAGAGAAACTGGATTTGCTGTTGTTCGGTCGGGAGGGGGGCGAGATGAGATCGCGGGGGCAAGGAAAAAAGGGAGGGAGACGATGCCGGGGAGATACTACCCCATCCGAAGTACTACAGGAGAGAGAGAGAACGGTATAAATGGAAGAAAAGAATTTCTTACCCTCTTCGCCGACGTCTGTGATGTTGTAGATCGTTCTGTAACCCGCACGAGAATTACTCAAGAATAACAAGAGGGAAAAGAAGAAAAAGAGGAGAGGGAGAGACTAGACGAGATAATCAATATTTATTTTTAACCCTCTTTCCTTCCGCCATTTCCTCTTCCTCAGCAGCGGCGTTTTATCTTGCGTCTGGATCTTAGCGAGTGCGTAGTTATATAGCCGGGAAGAAGAAGAAGATGGGGGAGAAGAGCAGAGAGCTCCCGGTTTTTTAGTACCACAAAAGAAAATCCTCCGCTCCCAACTCCCCACTGCACTTCATGTCCGACTATTTGTTATAAAATGTGGACATTTGGATTGAGAGGTAAACACTTCTCTTTCGACAGCGCTCAGTGAGTCACAGACAGCACAATGTAGCCGCGGCTCTCTTGCAAACTAGCCCCGCAGGCAAGTTGCCCCGGTACTTACTACATTGCGCCATTCATCTACATGCCCATAGAGAGTACACTACATAACGCACGGCGATAAAGTACTACGCGCACCCACATAAACGAGCATTATGTGTATTGTTTTCTTTTATGATTTTCTTTTCTGGGGGGACCGTAATAAAGGCACTACTACCCCAGCTCTCCTTTTGCCCCTCTTCCCGAAAATCCGGCGTACTACTAGAAGTGGCCCAAGAAGTTTTCGGCCTCCAACGTAGCGTATAATGTAATCTAAAGTAGATACAGCTTCCAGCAACAGCGCCGTAGTTGTGCGGTAGTGTCTACTTTACGTAGACGAATTAGAAAAAAAGAAGGAGCCGACGAAGCTTGGGCGGAGGGGGGAAAGATTGCGAATGGGGAAGAAGGCTGTCGCTGTGAAATGATCTCATGAATAGGGAAGAAATCGACGGACTGGATAATAACTATCTCGCAGACTTGCGCATATATATACGTACTAGCTGACTTCACTTTTGGGGAATGCAATATATAGAGTAGTAGAGCACCGAAGGTCGTGACTATGGCGTCATACACTACTCCGGAGGAACATGTTAAAAGGAATGTGAAATGTTTGAAGACAGGAGGGAATTGGAGGCGGCAAGAAAAAAAAAGAGAGTGGCGGAGATAGCTGAGCGAGAATCTGTGAGACCTAAATTTTGTCCAGAAGAGATAAAAGAAGAGAAAAAAGAAATGTTTGGGATAAAAAAGAAGAAGAAGAAAAACCCCCAAAGTGGCGAACGTACTAAAAAAGAGAAGCCAAATAATTGGTGGCTAGTGTGCGCTTGCGCCGTGGCTCCGCTTGACGGTCACGTCAAAAAGGAAACAGCGGGACATTAATTGGAAAAGTAAATGGGTTTCCCTGCGACTACGGCCATCATAGAGCTCCTGGCTGAAAACGAGAATAGGGACCAAGAGATTATTCCCGACTTGCCGGAGCATTATCGTTCAACTTGTCGGAGCCATTACAGAGAGCACGAAAGCCGGGGAGGCAGAAAAGAGAACAGTGGAAGCTCTAGTCTGCTCTCTGTGTATATAAGCAGTGAGAGAGGAGAGTGAGGGACAGAAGTTTCCCTATTCATCACGGATGATCGAAATGTGTGTAGGGCTCGGCAAGTCGCCACCAAACGCATAGGTTTTCCCCCGGCTAGTAGAGATCGATATAATTCCGTAGACCTAGTCTATCGTCTAGGTTTAAATTTACCCAGGATCCAAGATCATCACCCTTCTCGTCAACTATTTACACGGCAACGGGCCGACGAAAGACTAGGAATAGGCGGAGAGGGGTGTAGCCTATGGATTTTGATATATTATTCAACTAGTTCATCAAGGGGTATTTCATTGAGCCGTTGATCACGTCACTCTGCCAGCAGCTGTTGTTGCTGTTTCTTCTCTCTCTATTCGACTTGGGCCTATTGAGGAGGCTAGCTTATATTTTTCTTTCTTCTCGGGGTTTGTCCCCATTTCGTTAGAAAATCGTCGCCATCCATTACTTCGGTCCTCGGTTTCTCATGGGGACAAACATTGGTTCCGACACGCTGGCTCTGCTCCCTGTCTCTCACTCGGCGCGCGTCCGATGAAATTGAATCGAACTCCCCGGAGATGTTGAAAAGAAAAGAGACGTTGGAGAGAGAGAGAGAGAAAAAAAGAACCTCTTCTGCTCTGTCACTCGGGCTCTTCTTTCTTTCCCTTATTTACATCAAATTTCTCTTTTCACTCTTTTCCGTCTGCTGACTACGGCCTTTCTTGGCCCGTACCGTACCGTCTTTGCTCAGTCGACGGATGGCATTTAACTTTGACTTCTAATACAGTGCTGCTGTGTACACTATGTAGGGTAGAGGCACAATATAGGGTGCTTGTATTTATTGACATAGAGGCAGGCAATACTCTCTAGATTTTCGTAAGTAAAGATTGGCCATCAATTGTGTCTGTTCGTGTTGTATGAGAGATGGGGGACGGCCAGAGTCAATCTTTTCCTCACTGTTTAGCTTCATAGCTGCCTTCTTCTTCTTTTTTCTTTTTTTTCCCCTCTTTAAGCCCCCTACCGTCCTCGGCGCCATTCCTCACTCTTATATGCTCTCTTTCTCAGATGCTCCATTAATCTAATGTCGGTCGGTCTCCGTCCCCCTACATACCGCTCTAGTTTATATTTACACGAGATGTGTACGTATCTATCTCTGTCCGAAGGAGAAGGGAGAGCTAGTGAACGCTTCGGTCGTGAACGTGCGTTACCCCGCAACGTTCGATGCTTTACGAGCCCATAGACGAATGGCGGTGGGAATTACCGCGACCGAGACAGAGGCGGACGCTGTTTGTCAAGATATGAGAATCTCTACAGCTTCTTTTCTCTCCCGCTTGCATGCGCCAACGAAGGATTTGTTTGTTTAAGCCATACCCAACCACTTTCACGCACGAAAAGGTCGTTCAAATATTTTTCTTGTCTTTTTTCTCTTAAAAAATTCAGGTATTGCCATGCAGCAGATGATCGACGTCCAGCGGGAAATTCAAAGCCAACAGCTCAATACGGTAAGGATCGATAAAGTGAAATGAATTGAATCTCAGTCCGGTTATAACAATATACTTTCGTACCACCACGTACCGGCTGAGACCAGCCAGTGCCTTGAGGTGCGCGGAGAACCGAGAATGAGAGAAACGAGGAAGTCGACGTTGTAGACGTTGAAACGAACTAGCTAAATCAGTATTGATTAGACTTCACCTAGGTCTTCGTTGGCCCAAGAGGGTGTGTCTGCAAGTAGCACTCTAATAGGATTAAAGATATAATATCATTTCCTGTGGCCTCATCCTTTCTCCGCGATCGTGGACGTGCGTGCTGTGTGCTGGCCCGTACGCTCCGCGTGTAACAGCGTTAACAAAACACGATTGAATTTCTTTGAAGCTCCGTTCAACTAGAAAACGGATGCCGCAAAGACATATTGTTTTCTATTTCTTCTTTTTCATTTTTCTCTCATCTTTTTCTATTGTTTTTGTTTTTGCCTCGTTTTTCCACGGTTTCTTCCGCGTTGCCCTGCAGCTCAAGGCTTTTTACGTCGACCTCATCGTGCCACTGGAATCCAATATTGAAAAAGACACCAAAGTTGTGCAGGTGCGTAGTGTATTTTGGTTCATTTACATTCATGAAAGAACAGAGTTATTATATAGCGGACTGCTGGTCATAAACATTCAACCCAAACTGGTTGCAAGGTCTCTTTATCCATACGACCGCCCTAATGGACGGAGAGAGAGAGAGAGAGAAAGGGGTTCGCCCTTCCGATTTCAAAGAAGCCAACACAATGGTCAGAGTTTTAGTGCTCTATGTGAACGTCTCGAGCTTTTTGAATATGGCCAAACTTGTTCACCAAATAGGGTCATCAATAGCATTAACATTGTGAAAGCTTTCGAATCCAGCTGGACGCTGATCAGGTTCGTTGTGTCGATGACTCAAACCTGAATTTCTCTTGCTTCTCTCTCTCTCTCTCTTTCCCTCCTTGTGTGCCATTACAGACGGCTAATTAATAAGCAGCTGATTAGACGGATCGTTTGTATTATTGCCATCTAATTTTCAATGCGTTATTAACAGGCGGACCATAAAAAATTCAACCAGCAGTACCGAAGCCAATATGACGTCTACAGTAAGGCCCTTGGCTTGGTCAAGAAACACAGTAAAAAGAGTTCGTCGAAGCTCAATCGCTCATCTGCATCTTACGACAAAGAGATCAAGGTAAAGACGATTTCAAGCGCATCGTGAGGTAATCCAAACGGTCGGGACCTATTAAGAATAGCCTTGAGCTCCTCTCCCGCGTTCACTTTCGCTCCCGATTCTTGCAGCCGCTACCATCTAGCGGAGGAACGAAGAGTTCAACACCGAAAACCTCGGACAAAATATGAAAAAAATCCAACAAGGAAAATCGATTCGAGACCTTTGATCTTCTTTTATTATATCTTGGAAGCAGAATTGCAAATGTCAAGTTACGACACTGAATAATTCAGATAATTGAAAACATCTGTTTTTTTGTTGTTGTATTTCAGCATTTACAGACGATGGAGGAGGAAAAAGCGAAATTGGATGCCTTTTGCGAACAAAGTTTAAAAGAGGTAAACTTCTATAAAAGAGAGAAAATGTGTCTCTACTCTATTTTCAATCTGGGCCATCCTCGGTGATTCATTTGACTGATTATTGCTAGGCTATCGGCCAGGAAAGGAAGCGCTACGGTTTCGTGTTAGAGCGGCAGACTTCCTTGTCAAAACACTTCCTGGCCCACTACGGAAAGGGGGCGGCCTTATTGGAGAAACACCTGGATGGGTGGCAGGAAACTTCCAAAGCCAGGGAGGAATTACCGGCTTGCGTCGAATTCCTACTAGACCAACAGAACGGGGTGAGAAGCGTCGTCAAGTGCACAAATTCCAGTCGTTGCTTTTTCCGTTTCACAGCAGCTCGCGCGGAATCGCCCGTCATTTGCTGTACAAGTGCTAATTGAGATATCTAATTTATTCATATTTTTGTTTTTGACAGTCGGGCAATGAAAACCTGTACGCATTGCCGCGAACGCCGGTTTTAACGTTGGAAGATGAGACGGACAACTTTTGTTCGGCGTCGCAGATGCGCAAATCTCATTCGATCGACACTTCGTACCTGTACGAGGAGGCACAGTCGACGTTCACCGAGGCGGTAAATCCCAAAATAAGCGGCAACCAAGGCGCTGCTGCAGATGTTGCCAGGAATCATGGCGGAACTGGCAGCAACCTTTGTAAATCGAAATCCGAGTACAATCTGGCTTTCGCTTCGCCGACACGTTCAGGTTGGTTATTCCGCGCGGCTCTCTCAGCCTATACACAACAGTAGGCAGTCTCCAGCATTGTTTCTGATTGGTTATGCTGGTGGTGTATATCCTCTTACCTGACATGATGCATACGTACTACGTACATGTACATATATATCTATATCTATATCTATATTCATATACAGTGCGGAGCGGCTTTGGAACGACATCGCGACCCAAATCTCTGGCGCTGCCTGGCAGCACCAAAGGAACCGTCCGGGCCTTGTACGCCTATCTTTCCAGCGGCGAGCATCAAATCAATTTCCTTGAAGGCGATTTGATTCTGTTGCTCGGCGACGAGCCCGTCTCCTTTCACTCAAACGCAAACGGTAAAGCCGGCGGGCACAATCCTCATCTTCACAAATGAAAATCAAACATCTCTTTCGAATCGCCCAGAGGATATATACCTTTCCGATTGGGAATGCAATATAACCTTAGACTCGTATAGTGATGAGATACGACCGCAGAAGGCGCCCATAGATATTCCTTCTCCCTCTCTGTCTCTCATATATATATATATATATAACTCTCTATGTCTCTGCTTCTGCGCAGCCACTACAACATTGTCTCTATCTTGATTACAGGCGATCGTAACAAGGGCTGGTACTACGGAGAAAATGTCCGGACAGGTAAACGCGGATGGTTCCCATTGGCCTACACCGAACAAGTCAAGGATGCAGATGTCGACTCGGGGTATATATATTCATACTTCTCGTTCCAGTTCATCATTTGATTATTATCTATTCAAGTGTTGCAGTAAGAATGTCCCTTCGTTAAGGGCTAATGAGAATTTCCTATTGTCTGAGAGCGCAAAGAGTACGTGCAGTACTCATAAGTATTAAAGGACTGCTCTTTGCAACGGAGCCATTATTGCGATTTGATGTTTTCATAATGGCCCCCATTACCGGCTTTCTTTCCATGCTTACCCTGTACTTTGTGTATTGACTATTTTTTTTTTATTTTTTTGTTCTTTGTCCTCTTCTTCTTTTTTATCGTTTCGTTGCGTATTTAGTCTTGGCTTACGCTCGCAATTTGACTCGAGTGTTATTGCGAGCCCGGTTGTAGCTACCAACAACGTAGACGCCGAATCGACAACATCGGGCAATTCCTCTGCCTCCAATTCAAGTAGCTCCGGTACACCCCATACTATGCCGACATCAGTTGGAACGCTGAAAGCCCCGTGCACCCGTAAAGCGCAAGCCAAACTGATGCAGCAGCAGCAGCAACAGCAACAACAGAATACGGCCACGTTGAGACCCAACAGTCTGCTGTTGGGCGATCGGGCGATATTCAATAAAGTCCCCGGCTTTAGCAAGGTACACAATTGAAGCTTAATATCACACAATTTGTCTCATCATCCCTCGGCTAGCTCCTCGTAACTGTTGACACTCGCGTCCCACTCTCTGCATAAATGCATACACACGTCGTACGGTGGTTAATAGTGCAGCAGGAGCAGGAGCAGATGGGGAGCAATAAGCGGACGGAAGGAGACTGCGACCCGATGAGTTGTATAGCTCGATGATGGAGCAGTAGCCGACGACTCTATTGCTTTGCTGTTCCACGTTGAATATGACAACGTCCAACAGAGTGGGCTTGGGTCGTGCTTGACGACAAACGTCGTTCTGTTGAAGCTGTCGCATCCCGATGACGAAGATTCGTCGAATCTCCATTCTAAATCCTAATAATAATGATCTTGCATTTATTGGATCTGTTTGGTTTTGACATGTCCATTAAAAACAATGGCGCCGGATTCAGCTTCGTAAGTCGCGTTCAGCGTTCGCCGAGCGGCTTCTGTGCCCAGCAGCAACGCCCTCCGCACCCGGCTCGACACCGTCCGCACCAGTTCCCGCCGCCGAGTACGGCAGCGCCGCCACCGGCCCCGCCGCTGCCTCACCATCTACCTTGATGATGTTGCCTTTGTCGCATTCCTCGTCCACATCCCGCGTCCTGTCCACTTCATCCGCTACCAGCTCACCTTCTTGCTCCATCGCCGCCTCCTCCTCATCCGCCGTCTTCTCCCCAACTAAGAAAGCACCGGCTCCACCGCCCCGCCTCCAGACGACCGCCCATCCGCCCGGCCATCCGCACTCGCTGGGTCCCGGCAGCAGCAGCAGCAGCAGCAGCAGCCATCCCCTCTTAGGAATGACCAATGCAGCTGACCTTAGCTTGCGGAGCAGCAGCGACAGCGGCTTCGTCAATGAGCCCCTTCAACAACAGACTTTGAGTCAGACTTTGGCCACGCAGGAGCCATCGCCTCCTCCGGCACCCGAAGTCGACTACTCGGACGAGGAGAGCCTCAAGTAAGTTGGATACTTAACATTGACTACTAGTAGTAGGAGTCGCCTAGCAGCATAGTTCCGGCTCCTCCTAGAGCGGTGGCGGCGGCTTCTGGCTAAGGAACTATCTATCTACCACTCCTATACCTGGTGGAACTGATAGAGACTTGATGTCTTCCCTTTCTACCGTTTTTCTTTGTCAACTCGGCAGAAACCGGTTCTTGACCATCCAATTACGCTCTCTTCCCTTCATTATATCTTCCCTCCGCCTTCTATTCCGCTTTGCTTTCAGCCAGAGTGGTCGGGGCGACGCAGCAGCGCACCGTCCTAGAGTTATTTCCCTCTCGACAAGCACGTTAGACAATATATATTATATATTAGGCCTAGTGCGCGAACGGCCTTGTAGGGGTAGCCAATGGGAGACGGCCGCCAAGGTAGTCGTGCAAAAGGTAACAGAAAAAAAAGTTTTTTTGGGGGGAGGGAGCCAGCGGACGTGACCCCCCATCTTTTGTCAATACGTCACTCTATGCCGTGACTATGCCGTGAAGAGACGGGCATCGATCGTGGCGACGACGATGGACGGCGGCGCGCTCCTCATTTTTATTAGGTTTTACGTCGTCTATAGATCTCTCTCTCTCTATATATATATATATAAGTATATAGCCAAGTCTCCGTGTGGCATGTGGTGCAAGTCATATTTATCGATTTCTTTTCCGCTGCTGCCTCTCTCTCTCTCTTTCCGCCTTCCTTCTCTCTCTCTCTTCCTTCGCTCTCCATCCAATCCTTCGTCTCCCTATAGTCCGGGGTCTGTTAACTTTCCTCTTCTTCTTCTTCTTCTCCTCTCCATTCGCTTTCCTCCTTTCGCCCGTGTCTTCACAGCAACCTTTATGGATCGACGATCCGAATGCTCCAGCATTCCGCGTTTGTGCGTAACGCGAGATCGTCGTCGGGCTGTTTTCCGTTTATTTGCGCCCGATGATCGCGTCAACTCTCGGAAGTGGATGATGGTGACGAACGGCTCTTCCGCTAGGTAGCGCACGTGACACGGCGTCGGCGGATATACGGAACGATATGCGCCGCGGAAAGGCGGACGGACGGGCGGCGGGAAAGCCTGAAATCTCTTGGCCCATTTGTTTGGCGTCACCATGTTGTTTCGCCTCTTGAACTGGCGGGGCAACGACGACGGGGAGGCGACCAGCAATGTTTCTCGCGTCAAGAACCCAACAAGGGCCTCGTCTTTGATAGTCTACTACCAGCGAACTAAAAGGGGTCGATAGTGACGGATGGCAAGCTGTAATTAATCGGGAACGATGATGATGGATGGGCTGACGCTCCGATCTTTCGGACACAGTAGACGTCGGTGCTGCGCGGCTTTATTGATTTCCTCCTACTCGCTTTCGCTTCTCTCTCTCTCTCTCTCCACTAGCTCTTTCTCTCTGTCTCGTTCTTGAGAGCTTTTTCTCCTTATATTCTCTCTATTTCTTTTTTTTCTTCCCCCATTTTCCTTTTCTTTCTTCCTCTCTACATCTTGATCTGATTCCGTAGAGAATGTCTCTAACGTCTCTCCCTCCGCGTTCTTATATAAGGAAAGCTGTTGGTTTCCGCTGGGTGCTTATCTGTACATTGAATCACTACCTGTTGTTGTTGTTGTTGTTGTCGACTCTTGGTCGTATATAGGAACCGCATAGCTCCTTCTTCTTCTTCGGTGATGGTTGGGATGGTGAAAATGTCGGCTCTGCCCTTCTAATATGGCCATTGTGATTGGCTGCGTGTCGATCGGGACCATCTTCTCTGCTGTTGCTGATGGGCCAAAGAGACGGCCGCGTGTCTGCTGGTGGTGGGGGAGTACACGCGATGAAAGAAATCACTCAGGATCGCTTCCTTATTATCACCAACCATCGTTCACTTCTTCTTCTTCTTCCAACCTGATGTTATACTCTGTCTCTACCGCTTTTTCCAACATACTTCGCCGGTGTTGCCTTCGACCTGTGATCACAATCCCCCCCTCCGGTTGCTGGGATCTCGCTTTACATTGCTTCTACTATCATCAACGATTTCTACGACTACTACCACTGCCACCAAAAGAGCTTTTACCGCCGATTCCTGTACATATTACTTGGTCCGATGAGCCGACGGTAACTCAATCTTTTCCTATAACATCCATATATCTCTTCTTTTGCTCGCGTGTATCATATTTTCATTTGTTCCTTCTACTTCTTCTTGGTAATAGTAGTAGAAGTAGTACCGTATATATATTCTTTTCTTTTGGGGGATTCATTTTTTCCTTTTTCTCCTTTTCGTTGTTGTTCCATTATCCTCTATGACGCATTATCCCTTCTTTTTACGCTCTTTTTATCCCTTCTCGCTACGCACTAGAGTACATCCTACCTTGTTGTTTGTTCGCTTATATCCAGCCAACCGCAATGTTCACTATACGAGGTTTTAGACGAATCTTCTTTTCTATTTTTTTTTATCTCCGCTCCGCTCTTGGTGACTTGCCTCGTGCTATGGATGGGGGAAAAAACTCAACAGATTTCAGCCCAACCTGTCGCACTGGCTCTTGTACAGCTCAGCGTTGGATGTAAGCCAAGACATGTATAGTGCCGACTGGGGGCACGGGAGTAAGCGCCTGAGCGATGGCCTTAAAGCCGGCAACGAGGGCCTTTCCATGACGCTAGATCGACCGCCGAAAACAACCGGAACGGGCACGCAAAGATCATCGCCAGTGCGCACCAAGCTGTCCAGCTATCCGCCAGTTCTCGGCTATTTGGCCACATTGACCCGTTCAAAAGCCTCGAAGCAACTGCGCCGCCAAAATGTCGTCGTCATCGACGACAACGGCGATAATGGCGCTTTCAAAGACGCCAGGGAGAATAACGTATCGGGAACGACGACGACGACGACGCCGGCTGACCAACTTCTGGCGGATCGATCCGGCGCTGTCCGCAGACTCTCTGGACTCTTTACCAAGCACTCGGCGACCACAGGACAACGAGAGAGTCCGGCCACCATGACGGCTGCCAAAATTAAAAACAAGTTGTCAGCAGCTCCGGGCATCCTTAAAACGGCGCTCTTCCGCAGCCGTTCCAAGGATTCCTTCCTCGATTCATCGTTCCAGGAGTCGACTAGTGCAGCTGCCGAGGCAGCACCATGGCAGCACAAGTCCTCTGTTCCGTGTTACGTCGGCTGGCGTCCGCCAATGCCTTTGCCCAAAGATTGCCCGGTAACGGATCCGGCTCCGAGGAGCAGCACCGTCCGCCGAGTCGCCAGAACGGAGAGCCGCCGCTCCAATTTGGGCTGGCGCAAGTATAGCAGCGAGTCGGATCTACTGGACGCTTCCGAGTCGGGTTACATGGCCATCGACCGGGTCCCTGTCCTGCCTTCCGCCTGGCCACCGACACTGGCCCTTTTGACTCCGATTTTTGGCCGTTTCGAAGGCGACGGCTCGTCCTACTCACGAGCCGACAACAACAGCAGCAGCGGTCCGTCGACGATGCCGCATACCTTGCCACGCAAGTTCCAGTCGGATTGGTTGCATGCGTCATCGCCGTCCCTCCGCGTCCAGTTCAACTTGGAACAACAGCAGCAGCACGATGAGTCGCCATTGAAGAAAGCGCAGACGGCGGCGGGGGCAGCAGCGACGCCAGCAGCCGGTGCCCGGGCAACCAACGAAGCGCGTCAAGTCAAGGCGGAATTCGAGGAGTACAGCTTGCGTCTAAAACAGCGCCTCAAGTTGGCCGAAGGCAGCTCACACTGCAACCAACTGGATCGACTTTCAGACGAGAGCGGAGACCAGCGTTGCGGGCCGTGGTACGATTTGTGGACTCCCGACCCTTCCGTCCGGCTCTGTGAAATTGCTCAATTGTAGTCGACGACTACGGCGCTGACGCCCTATATTTTCGGCCTCGAGGCGATGTACCACTAAAAATGGAACGGAAAATTTGTCCAATTTGGCAAATTTGACGCGAAATTTTCTGAAATTTTTTTTCTCCAACTCTATCATCATCGTCATTGTTCTTCTTAAGGGAAAACATATAACGGAAGGCCTGCCGAAACGAAAGGCCTATTGTATTGTGCTCGTGGAGCCCGTACTATATAGTACTAGCGAGGGCGTGTATATATATATAAGGGGAGTTGTGCGACTATGGGTCTTTGTATCCCTCCCCCATACCTCTTTTTCGGCATGTATTACTACTCCCAGTTTTCTGATTATATTATATAGCTTTTTCGAGAGTTTGCTGCATTGCATCCCCTTTCCCCAGTCTTTTTATATACAACAGTTTCCAATCGGCTCCATCTAGCTAGCAGCCGCAGCTGAGCGGCAACGAAAACATTATGCGGATATAAACTTTGCTATATTCACTATACAGTATATAGGAACATTTTTTGTATAACAAAGTCTAAAATTGTAGAGTTTTGTCTGGTTTCGCCTACTTTCCCTCTTTTTTCCCCCTCCGCCCTCATCTAGTTTTCACAACCAAGTATATAACGTAAGGTACATAAAACACATACACTTTTACTACCCATATAGTTGTTTAGCAGAGAGGAAAGTGCGCATTCCTAGCCTCATCACTTTTTTTTCTGTTCGTGGTTTATTGATTCTTTCCATCTCCTAACTCGATCGTCTGCATCAACGCATCATCAGTCCTGTTGACTATATTGTACTATGCTCTTTTCTCTCCCTGTCTCTCTCTCTCTCTCTCATGTATACCTCTGTAAACAACAAAAATAAAGACAAGATCATTACAAAACACGACTCTCAATCGCTTTTGATCGGTTTTCTGAAACATTTTATTTTTGAGACTTTGGAAATTGGAAAAAAAATGAACAGCACAATTTTCATTTCCGATCGCCAACGGGGTATATAAAGGGGGAGGGGGGTATATAAAAATGGAAGGGGGGCAGGATTGGATGGGTTTTAATTTTTTGGAAGTAAATTGGGGCAGTCGAGTTAAAAGAATTATCTCTTCAGCAAACAAATAAACACTGATATATCATATGTAATGTATGTAATACCTTCCATAACCCGTGATCTGGAACAAAAACGGAGAAAAAAAAACAAACCTGGAAACTTTTTGAGAAACGATTTTTTTCCACTGGAAAAAAAATTAAATGTTGTTTTTTAAAAAATTCACATTCAACTACGATATATAACAAAAAAAATTGGATGAAAACATTTTGTTGCAAAAATGACATGTTCATCAGTCACACAATGTCGGTCATTTTCAAAATTCAGTTATACACTTATATATGAATAGATTATCATCGTAACGTTAACCTTCCCTTAATTTGTTTTCTTTCCCCCGTCGACAATTTGGGTGGGGTTTTTGGGGCAGAGGTCAAAGGTGGAAACGTTGTGGTGGCCGGCTGCTCGGTGGAGCATATCTGTTATGTATGACGAGATATTGATTGTCGCTTTCATAATATCAGGACACAGTACTGTACGTCAGTTTTTGTAAATATATGTATAAAGAAGGATGATGGATCCGTCTGCGCTGCGAGCTAGGGTTTTTGGCGAAGATGACACGGATGGAAGAGAGACTTTGATCTTGTATGATATCGATCATATTGAGTAATAGTTTGACAGGGTAGAATGCGACACTCTGGGACCGCGGATGCCCTTAGCGGGAAAATACGAGTGTTTTGAGGGGAGGAAAAGAGAGAGAGACAGAGAAATAAGAAGAAAGCAGCAGCAGCGGCGGCGGCGGTATTGTATATAGCACTGGGATTGGTAGGGATAGATGGTAAGGGCAAAGTTGGTTGGTTGGTTTGGTTGGGTGGGGAATCTAGCACAACTACTACTAGTAAGGGAGAGGAGGAAAACGATTGATCGCCATCGCTTTGATGGCGCGGGCAGCCACTTTTCTCTTTCTCCGGTCCACCAGTTTGATTCAATGCACCTTGTGTGTATGTGCCTCGATCTCTGTCTGATGCGTGTCTCTGTGTACGGAGGTATGTATGTATGTAACATCAGGACGACATAGTATAGCAGCAGAGCATTGTATACAAAGTATATAACAACGGGGAGAGAATCGGGACGAGGAAGACACGGGAAGCAATAGGAAAGGACGAGATGGAAGGAGCCGAGACGGAGAGAGAGAGGATAGAGTGAGCGAACGACAGAAAGAGAAACAGAGATGGAGAATCAAAGAACCTTGGGAGAGAGAGGAAGGAGAGCAACGAATATAGATTGAGCACTTGGACGACCGACAGTATAGCAGCATCAATAACATAGTCTGAAGAAGAAGAATAAGGATACACAAACACAGTGAGTGAGCCAAAAGAATCGAACGATGACAGTGTGGCGTTGAAAAGGAGAGTCAGGAACGAGCCGGGGCAGGACATCGTCGCCCATCGTTTCACATCGGACTCTCTCTCTTTCTATTTCTCTCGATACCGAGAACTCGGAGAGAAAGAAAAAGAATTGAATCCCACACCACGTCTGTCGAATCAAGTGTTTCGTACTGATACAGGGAAATAGAGGAAAGAGAGAGAGAGAGAGAGAGTCACCCTTTCGAACATGACTAGAGTAACAAACGTCCGTGCAGGAATGTCGTCGTCGTCGTCTTCTTCTTCTTCTTCTCTTATTTGGAAAACAATGTGTACTAGCAGAGCATTGAGAGTAGGAGAAAGAGAGGGAGTCGATAACTGATACTATAGACTTGGTAGAGAGTACTAGCAGTAGTAGTGGGGTAGTATACATCTTTGAAGTATATACGGGCTGATTTCGTTGTTGATTGTGCTGGTTAGTTACGTTTCTTTCTCAATCTGCCCTAACGATCCAGCCTTTACACGTTCCTTTCTCCACACAATCCGTCAATAACCAAGAAAACACACAGCGCTATTCTTTCTTTCGTCTTTCTTGTTTCTTTCGCCCCCTTTTGTCCTCCAATTCCCTACTCGCACCATCTTACTTTTCGGTACTCTCTCTCTCTTTCTCTCTGGCCAGCATTTATATATATATATAGTATAGTATGTATACATATATTATGACATACATATATACACATCTATATATATACAGGCGGGAGTTAAACGGTACTAGTGCGAGAGTCATATTGTAGTCTTTTCGGTTGTACAGATCGTCGAGGACTAAAAGATCGATAAAGTAGATCTACTCTCTCTGCTCGCGGTTGGGGGCGGTTGTCACGGTGAGCTAGCTCTCATCGTTTCGTATTCTTTTCTCGTGTTTTTCATCAGTTCAGCGCTGGGAGCGCGCGCGAGGAAGAGAGAGAGAGAGACGCGGGCTTGCGCATATAACGAACGGATGCTGTGATACGTTCGGCATAGAGGAGTCTATTTTACGAGTCCACATCAATAAAGCCTATTGACTGTTACCACTGTATCCTCTGAGTATAGTGTGGTGGTAGTAGTCTACTGTATACACTTGTATGAGCCGCCGCTAACGGCCGAGATGACAGACGTCGAATGCGTCCCGCCGCCGTCGTCGTCGCCATCGTCGTTTTTCTTTCTAGGAGAAAGAGACGAGGCGTTGGCAAAACAAACGCAGCGTGAAGAGAGCGGATGAGCAGGTTTGGAGTGTGTGTTGGGTTTGTATGGTTTGTTCGCTAGTTGGCACGGCCTCCTCGGCCGAAAAACCTCCCCCCCCTACCAAGAAAATGTTGTCCTATTGCACAATGATGTGCGGAGCGGAGAAGAGCACGGCCAGCGTGGCGATAATGGTGAACATGGTGAAGATGAAGAGGCAGATGCGATCGACCACCATGGCGGCGAATTTCCAGTCGGCAATCAAATCGTTTTCGTCCTCTTTCTTCTTCAGTTTTGAAGTGATGAAGCGCAGTTCCCGAATGATCGCCTGCAGGTCCCGTTGAGCCTGTGTTTTTCATTTTTATTTAAAATATAAATTGATTTTATTCAGGGATGAAACAACGTTTAGCGAAATTATTTTTAGACGAGATCTTTATATGGTGTAGCAGTAGAGTCGATTATTCTAGTGGGGAAGCCATCGCTATGCGAAACAGGTGCGATAATGGCGAAAGCCATTTACGATGATGTCGACATGAATTTCTACTATTGATTCCACGGAGGCGCACGGAGCTTAAGGGACTAAAGGGACTAAAAGGCGGACTGGAAGGGGACTAAAAGGGACTAAAAGCGAGGTTGAAGCGCGCCCGCTAGATGAGAGGGACGGTCGGTGGTCGCGATCGATACGCATTCGCCAGCGTCGTCGTCGTCGTCGTCGTCTCTCGCAGTCGAGGCAACAAGTACAAGAACACTTTCCCAGCACAAGAACGCTCCATTCAGTCTACTATAAGCTACAGTGGGTGGATGGAGGAAGGTCTTGAACTTCCTTTCAACCTGCTGGACTATTGGACCGCGGTGGTACGAGACGCGTGACGAATGACTCTCTTGTCCGTTCACGGCAACCAAGACACGACGGCTTCAAAAATTGGACGAAATAAAAGGGGGAAAAAAAGATGGCCTAATCCGATTTACCGGTGCGGCCAACCCAGAGCTAAAGGCGTCCGTCGTTCCTCCACTTCTCTCTCTCTCTCTCTCTTATTTTGTAGCCAGAGTCCCCCACAAAACTCATCCTCTCATCTCTTCATCTCCCTCGCTCTCTATACGACTCACTGGCGGAAATGGGAAAACTTACGTCTAGCCTGGCAGATACGGACGTAACGACTGTAAAAGGACCGGCTCTGGGAACGAACTAGATCGTCTGTGTTGTCTCTAGCCTGTCGGCAAGATAAGAAAATCCTGGAAGCCCAACTAAAGAGCCGTATAGACTGCCCTAACGAAATGAGATGAAATATATACACGTTTTGCTGCTGCTGTTGCTGCTACTACTGCCCCTACAAGTGTAGGGAAATGGCGATAGTCGGTCGTAGTCGCCGTAGTACTAGTCTGCTAGAGTCGATTCGTCGACGGACGAAGCGGAGCGCACTGTAGACCTCTTCACGCATCCTTAATGGGTTGGATGCCAGCTCCGTCTCCCGCGTGCAAGCTCTCCTAGCAACTTTTCGGGGGCGAGCAAAGCAAGAGAGAGATGGACGCGACGCTAGTGAGAGATACACAAGTGAGGGAGTGCCAGCAGCTAGAGCAGCAGCAGCAGCAATGTCTGTCTGTCTGCGAACGAAGAGTGAAGGAGCAGAGGAAAGAGAGAAAGAGAGAAAGAACGCTTGAGTGCCTGAGAGAGGGATGGCAGCTGATTCACTGAAGCAGCAGCCAGCTGGAAACTTTGGTGTTGGCCAACTTTGCGATCCCACGTAAAAGTAAAACACTCAGCACTGCATGGGAATAATAGTCACCTTCGTTCGCACACTGGCTCGCTGGCCGTTGATTTATTAACTGCATTTCAGAAATGGTCGTCGTCTTCTACTTTGTCCATTTTTCCAGAGGGACACGTGTCGTCATCAAGAGATCATTTCGCAATGCCCGACCTATCTTATTTAATATTGATCGAAAGACCTAGATGATGGGACGGAGATCGTCGTCCATCAAGCGCTACTCAATATGGAAGCGCTGTCCGTGCGCCCAAAAGAGGAAAGCAGCACGGAACTAGTTGGTGATGGGAGTTGTCCGTCCGTCCGTCGTCGGTGTATAATGAAACTCTCGGAAGCGTGAACAACGATGCAACGGGCAAAGAGTAGGGCACCACGGCCTGTTTGGCATTCAGTCGGCTTATTTGAGAAAACGCGCAGAATCGATTAGGTCAAACGGGGGAGTCTCCTTTTCAGAGATACAATGCTAATACTAGACTCTGCTATTTATAGCTTTCTCTCTCTCTATACATGTGCACGTGCAGACGAGCCAAGACTATGCGGTTCTTCCTTCTTTTCTGGATGAGCATCTAATATTTAGATTGGTCCCGAGAATCAATGGGTCCCATCCGCACAAGGGCCTTGGCATCTCGAGAACGCTTTACACTAGACTCCCGTCCGAATCCGGCCCAATTGTCTCGCAGTATTCACTTAGACAACGAGTAGAATACGTAGATACTTCCGCCGAGTTCATGGATGGGATTAAGGCTGACGAACAACTCGACCGATGCGATGTAGTATATGGGAAACGAGCTCAGAACACGGTTCGGTTGCTGGTGGTGGAGGACGTGCGGCACGACAACACCAGGCGGATGTTATAGTGGTGGTCCTACTACATATCCGGTCGTCATCATGGAGCGATAGTCAAGCTAGAGGAGGCGGTATCAGCTGTTGTCAACAACCCTCAACCCCCGCAGTTTCTTGGCTGCAAAGTGATTCAACTGCGATGTGCAATTATTCAAAACCGGGTTCCTAGGAATCGTCAGATGGCCTAGCTCACTTCGCTGGTTATTACTGTCAGGCTTCTCCATCAGGAACAACGGCAGCAGCGTTAAATTCTATTCGCCTAAGCGTTTAACAAATAGAATCCGAAAAGCAATACCCGGCGGGAATTTATTATAACACGGATCTTAATTAACTAACTGGTCGGTTCTAACGGTAACATCGATCTCCTTTTGGGCATTAGGCTATCATCACGTAGGTACGTAATGCATCCCTAGACGCAGATAGGCGCCCATGTTTCGCCTTGTAAATAAATTGTTGATAACGTTTCAACGTCCTTGATTTCGACTTGCCCTGACAGGTGTGCTCTAGAAATGTCGCGTGGGAGGCGACGCAGAGATTGGCCAGTGAAAACACGCGCAGTAGGATGGAAGGATCACGTCACGGATCCGTAAAGTGAGTAGAGCGCGCGTTTTCATCAGTTAGTTAGCAATTCGAATGAAGGATGCTAATATAGGATTCAAACTGGAGGGGGGGGGACTTGATGGGTTCACATCAAAAGTTGCGCAGACAGCTGCGTGCGACGTGGTTGTCATCTAAAATTCTATATCCAGCCAAATGCGAAAAAAGTGTCTAAATAAATGAGACGACGCTCAATAAAAAGGAGAACATTTTAGCGCCAGTGACCAGGAAGAAAGCAGTGAGCGAAACTCCCTCCCGAAAATAGGACGATCGTTCCAAGAACCAAAGTGCGAATCGATTCCCACTTTAAAATGAAAGAGAGAAACGTAAAAGACGTGCATATTAATGTTGGAACGACCGCATCCGTAGTCTCCGAGGGATGCTCCGAGATTTGCGATCCTTACCCAAATGCTGACAGGAAATGGAAGATCAAAAATAGTATCCGACAAAAGAAAAGCGCCCTATTGGCCGACGGATTTTTCTTTTTTTTTTTGCATTTTTCGCCCATTCTGTTCTGCGCTCCATTCGTCTTTTCATCGTCGACGACGCTTATTTTTTTTTTCTTTTCTTGTGGAGACTCTTTTGGCCATACCGCATGCTTCAATAACTATTGAGATTTGAATGGGGACCGGAAGCCAGAGTCTAGCGCGTCAGGAACGCTGGAGCAATCAGGAGCAAATCTGCCTCTCCTTGTATTAGTAAATAAATATATAATATATATGTCTCAGTGGAATGTATTCCATCTGGAAATGTCGGTGGCGTCTCACCGATGTGGGGACGAGATTTCCCACGTCTCGACGTTATCGACTAAAGCTAGGATCCCATATCTCCCCGCTCTTCGTCCTTTGATTAATTTGGGTGTACGGGGAGAAGGGGAAGACGACGAGTGGATGGAGAGAGAGACTTCTTCGTTACTTACGGGCCCTTCACGGCAATCGAGCATGGCCTGGAATTTCCTCTCTTTCTTATTGGTCGCCCTAGTAGCTGCAGAATGCGAAATCAAAGAAACTCCGAACAGGGAGGAAAAAGTCCGGTGGAGGCCTGGCAATGATGACCTAGCGGCTCTACAGCGTAGCCTATCTCATCAGTAAAAGAGCCCGGTCCGTCTTTAGGCCCTTGTCAATCTGAACTAGTATATAAGGCTAGCCATCACGAGACCGGTAGAACGTTCTCAGCCACTCCATCCGGCATGTATCGATTCTGTGCCCTTTGGTGAAATGAGTTTTCTAGCTAGCTGCTGCTAGAGCCCTCTCAAAGCCAACAGAGCGTGTCGCGTCTACGTGGGCCCGTTGGTATGGGAGGTGCGGAGAGTCGTTCGTCCTTAACGCGGGGGAGCAGAGAGCACGAATCAGCTATTGAGAACGACGACGAAGGCGGCTGGTGTGGCTATCGATTGGCTTTCCTTTTTTTTTTTTCTTCATTGACACAAACGATCTAGTATGTAGTCAAGAGCCAGCCCGACCCATCAGCACCTCATCCATTTCACGGCGTTTCAATCTCTTTATTGAATCGATGGTCGACAGTATTTGCCCTAGGACTATGAGGGCGTGTTTGAGCCTGGAGAACATCAAGCTTCTATGTGTGGGTTTGTGTGTGTGTGTGTGCACTCAATCCGCGCGGCTCGGCTGTTCGACGCCAAGCACCTGATTGAGTTTCTGGCGAAAAAGGAGGGAAATGAAAGAATGAAATCCTTTCGGTTGACAGACCCTAGTCGTTGAATTAAAGAGTCTGAGGAAATGTTGCTGCTTTTCGGGTTGGGAATAGAAAAGAGCCCATTCCTATTGAAACAGTTCTCGTCGTATCCTTTAAACCGATTATCCCGGATCACTGGAAATCAATATAGAATATACAGTCCGTACAGAACGTGTTCCCATCCCTAGTCCGTACTTTGCGTGCGGCTACACCGTCAAGGAGAAGGAAAACTAGATCCGCAGAGTAGTCGTCGTACGACTCTCGCCCTTTTCATCCCATCCGGTTTACAGTTGTTTTTTCTCTACGGCCTAGCAAAGAGACATCGGGATTGGCAGAAGGAGAACGTGTCCAACTAAGTCAGACGTGCGCCAACGGGAACTGGCCGGCACTTGTACCATATCTCTGCCTTTTATCTTTTGTTTATCGACCGTATCGTTACGTACCTGTATGCAGTAGGGAGTCGACGGACTGTCCTCGTCGATGGCGAACCCTCCTGCCCGACTTCCGAACGTTGAAGATTGCGCGTTGGCCGAGATCATGTTGCCGTGAATGAGCGACGACTCGACGAGATGCACCGATGACTGTTGCTGGCCGACGGACGCCTGCTGCTGGTGATAGGAGCCCGAAGTCGGGAAATGGGGTAATGTTGAGCTATTTCCTGGACCAACTCCTCCGCCAGCACCGCCGCTTCCGCCACTTCCACCAATTCCTCCACCACCGCCGCCGCCGCCTCCTCCTCCACTTCCTCCTAATCCTGTTCCCACGCCACCGCCGCCGCTGCTGTAACGGTTCGTCAGATTGCTGTTGTACGTGGGCGCGTAAGAGATGCCCGACGCGCTGCGAAAGTCGTCGTCCATGTCCAGGACGTTGGCCAGCAGACTGCGCGACGATCGCTCCTTTAATTCCATTTCTTTAATTCGGCTGTTCATCAGGATCGTTTTGCGCGTCACTTTCTTGCCCGGCCGGCTCATTCGTAGTATCCAAGGCAGCCACAGCAAGAAGACCGTCCGCACCTGTGCGCCGCACGTAGTACGATCATTTTTTGAAAAAGTAATTGTCAATTACAGAGACGTCATCATTCGCCAAAATTGTATAGAGTTATTTATAGAAATAGTAAGGGGAGGGAGTCGGGTACTCGCGAGTGCCAAGCGTTGGCGGATCAAAAAAAATCTAATCTAAGCTAGGGTCCTCTCTAAATAACCCAGGCCGCCTTTCTAGAAACATGATGATAGTAGTAGACTACATTGACGTCAATGGCAAAAGCATCACGTAAGTTACGTAAGTTGTACACTCTTCCACTCACAAAAAAAAGATTGGAAAAAAGTGAGCCTGGGAGAGAGAAAAGAGGATTTGTCCAGTATATCCTAGTCAGAAAATGCGTGGCCTGGGCGTCAATTCATAACAGATCATTTCATAGCCCCTCCCCATTCTTTAAAAATGAGACAGGATATTATTTAGTGAGAAAAATATGAAACAAACTTACCCATGGAGGCATTTCGTGCATTTCCGCCCGCCTATGGTGATAGTTGAGGACGACGACGGTCAGGACGACGGAAGATGCCACCATGAACATGATGCAATTGAAATAAGTGCCTAGCAAATCGTACATGAGATCAGTGTCATGATGGCCACCCGTCGTAGCAGACAATAGAAAAAATGGGGATACACGTATACATCCAGTCTTTCAACTTGAATAGTTTTGTTCACGGAAGGAGTCTAGCATGAAGAAACGACACCCAGGGAATTGTTAGCACGGCTGTCTCTCTCTCTCTGCATTCAGCATGCAATGCCAGTGAGACCGCCTATTTTTTTTTTTTTTTGGTCTTTCTTTTTGCTGCTTTCAGCACATCAATAATGCAAACATGTAGACGTGGAACCGAAAGAGACTGACGGTGGAGACGCCGCGATAATATATCGGACCATCCCGTACAGGCCGTGTTACGTGCCAAGTTCAACGTTGGTGAATTTCCACCATACGGCCGTAAAGCCTCACAAAGGACGACATAACAAAGTTTGAATAACTTTTGTGTTCGACGCCTTCATTAGTGAGGAACTGGCTCCGAGTTAGGGCTGGCAGTTGTGAGCCAAGTCACCGACAACAATAGTTTAACAATAGTTGAATCCGATCGTTTGCCGCATCTAAAACAAGGACATAACGCCAAGGACGACGGGTGCAAGTTCCTTCGACCAAACCATATGAATCGCCCTGCTGTCCATCAACACAGTTGCCACGAGTCTCATCGCTTATTTAATTCGCCGGAGCGAAATTCACCCCCCGAAAGTTGGGCTACGGCAAAACGCAGCGGTGGCTTATTCATTACTACTACTACTACTAGCTCCCGAGAAGTGCGCACACAAAGTTTCGCAAAATCCACTTGAAATGTGAAAATATTCTCATCTCCATTTTCATAGCGTGAAACCGAGTCGGTAAGATGAAATTGTGTAGAAAAAGATAAGAACGAAGAAATGATGTCGACCCTAGTAAATCAGTCGGCGAATCGTTGCGAGAAAAATGGACGGCCATTTGCGAGAAAGAAAACATTAGGGCCGAGAATGAACGTGCGCGCGTGCCCTGATTTATCGTTCTCGTTCGTAGAAGAGGAAATAACATAAAAGAGAGTGAATAGCGAAACTTATCGCCGACCATATGCAAAGACGTGCGAGGCAAATGAGACTGTAGCTAGATGATGGGCATAGGCGCATCTTGCTGACACTGCGCCTTCCGTGATCTACAGTACCCTACGTACTATTTCCGGGAGATGCAATTTTTGTAATAGAAGAACGCGGCCCACGAATCGCGTTTGAATAGATCATATGGTCTACAGAGAGTCACTCTGTTAGTAGGCGCCGGTGTGCAGCGTTGTGTGCTCCTCAGCGCCAGCCGACACGACACTCAAGAAGAGCCAGACATAGAACGTCATGCAATTTACATGAAGCGCGCAGCGTAGAGCTGAGTCTCGAAAAATACAAGGCGACATTTAAAATCCCATAGGCCAGACATAGCTTTGAATTAAGTATATGAGAAGCGGATTGGATATACCAGGATGAAAGTTCAGGGAATATAGGCAAAAGGGAAGAATTTTGATGGAGAAGACAAACGATGTAGAGTGTGGGATGCACAGAATGGATGGAATAGGTAACATACCTAAGAGCGGAATGGCGTCTGAGACTTGAGGCAATGTTTCGGCGACCAAGTTGAGAAACACCGTCAAAGAGAGCAAAATGGTGACGCCTGGAGAAACGAGAAATAAGAGAGAGAGAGAGAGAGCGATATGAATAAAAAGCATAACACCAGAGAGAAATATCAAAACAGGATTTAGGTTCATCCGGCGAGTGCGCAACGGAACGCCAACATGGCAGCCAAACGTTTGCAACAATAAATGAATAATAAAGTAAGAGAGAGAGAGAGAGAGAGAGAGCTAGAGTCAACAAGAGTAGTCGCAAGCGGACGTTCTCAAGGCAGAAGTGTAAAGTATTCGAAAACACAAGTTGCTTTCAAATAATTCGTGTTTTGGAAGACAATACGGGAAAGGACATTGTCTACGGCCCGAATGAAATAGTATGACGGCGGAGCTGCCTTCTGCTGCTGTATGCACAGTCGAAACTGTGTTAATATTTGATGAGGAGAGAAATTGAATGAAAACAGAGACGCTCAAAAGTACTGAATTCGTCACCGTCGAGCCCTGGAAACGAAGCTGGCAGCAAGCAGTTGAATTTGCAGTGGAAGACTAATAATGCGCGACCATCATTCTCGACGATAGTTTTAATGAATCTATTAGGAAATCATGAGAACTGTCGGGTAGGCTAATTTGCATGCCTTTGCTGGTCCTATTCTCTGTTGTCCTATTTGTATGTGATGATGATAGACAAGGACAGGGTCTGGCCCGGCTCACCCCAGCGGCAAACATTCCATCGCGAATTGAGTGCATAATAAACTTGCTGGATGCTGAGCCGACTATCTAGAGGAACTGGAACCTCCTTGCACCGCTCGTCGAGCAACTGACAAAGAACACCGTGGTGAATTGTAGCGTGAAAAGTAGTAAAGCATAGGCTACTAGAACGGCGGGCCAGTGCTACGACTACCTAGAGCTACTACTATATGGAAAAAGGTCTCTCTCTCTCTCTCTCTCTTGCAGCTTATGTCCAGCTAGACGCTGGCAGCACTGTCGGTTGCCGCTTGAATAATAGATTCCTTCCTGCACAGTGTACTATTGTGTTCCTGTTCGAGTTAAGGCGCTTGTGCTCAGTCTCTGGCAGAAAACGGCTGGAGGAGCGCTATAGAATCGGATGGTCAAAACGGCTATTGTCAGTCGGAAATCACGTGTTCCAATTCCCACTTCGGGAGAGGGCCAGCAGTACCACCACCACGTAGTACGTACGAAGCAGACCTTCTAGCAGGAATCGACCTCCCAGAATAAGAGAGAGAAAGAGAGAAATAAAAAATAGTGTCAGGAGGTGGCAGCAGACCTCTTTTTTGATTGACAGAGCCCTATTCTTTCTTTCACTCTCTTCCACTTGCTGTCTCGTCTGTCTGTCTCTCCTTCTGTCTATTATATTCTTTTCTTCGTTGGCAGTGGCAGCGGCGCATCCTCAAACTTCACCTCAAGCCCCATGGATTTTGACTGAGCTCCGAAAGACCCTTTTCTGGAAAAGTAGCATTTCTTATATAGTCTTATAACATCCCTGAACTTTAAATGTTTTAGGCTTCTAAACACATTGCGCAATAGCGCATCGTCTTCTTCCTGTTTCCTCTTTTTTTGTTTCATCTTCCTCCAAGAGTCGCGCTATGTCTTCATGTAGTAAGAGAGTATACAATTGTTGGGGCGAATTGGAGCGATGGGGTGTCCGCCAGAGCGTTACATCCAAGAGATGGGCCCCATGAACATTAAGTGAAGTAAGTGTTACGACGACGATTGAAAGTAGACCACAGGGACCTAAACTCGCGGGGGAGGTAGTCTAGTGGCGAGCAGTAAGTGTTGGCCATTAAGAATTTTGCGGAAGAAAGAGAGAAGGAGACGCTTCAGTTGATTGTTGAACGGGAAAAAGGGAAAGAAGAGATACGCATGATACCGTAAGAAAATTCCCATTGGAATAATGGAACCGACGGAATAATCTACCTCGCCCATCTGGCATCTGCTCGTTTCGCCGTCTTTCACCGGAACAAGGTGATCGATCCCTCAATTTCCCCTTCGGTTCAAAGTAAATAACGACAATCAAGGAAGGAGGACGCGACGGACCGTAGGAGAGAAAAAGAACTGCCGCCATTTGATGTCGCTCTCCTTTTCCTCTTCTCTCACTCTTTTTTGTTTAATGTGATGTAATAGATGCTGGAAAGTGCAGCTGCTGTGTGTCGCATAAAAAATCGATAGGTGCCAACGCACTATTCCCCTTTTCTCGTCGTCTCTACGCGCTCGAATAGATTTTTGGTATTCAAACGGCAGCCGTGCAACGTAGGCGGAGTTTGCTTCTGCCAATGCGGAAATGCCGCTTTTTTTTTATCCTTCTCTTTTCTCTTTCCATTGCGACGCCATCGACGTCAAAGTGCCTTAAACTTAACGGCTGTAGGACAATGTGCGGTAGGGCGGTGAAATTGGATGCCACTATTCGGCCGACTGTATAAGGTGCTGCGATAAAACACGGCAACTACTGTATGTATATATGTTTTTATAGAGGTACCTAAAGTGAGCTTCTCTCCCGAATCCGGGGGAAGGGTGAAGCCGAGAAGCGCCATGGAAGAAATGAGCACGGAGGGAACGATAAGGTTGAAAAAGTAGTAAAGTGTCCGCCGCCTGATGTGTATGGTGAATGTGATGTCTACGTAAGGCTCCGGGCAGCATGTGTAGTATTCAACTGTGCGGTTGCTAGGTACGCCGATCAAGTCCCATTCGCCGTTGGTGATGAAACCACTAATATCACCGCCGTCCGTCGACTTCTCCACCAGATCCAACTGTTGAAGGCGACCCGTCGTTATTTGTTCGGCCAAAGAAAGGAAAAAAAAACAAATATTGAGGGGGAAATGAAATATCGTTGGCGGAACGGGAAGTAAACAACGCAAATAATGTGAGAAACTGACCATGAAACCGTCGTAAGTCCAGCTACCGAATTTCATTTTACACTGTTGGTCATCGAAGGGAAACCAGGTGATATCGATTTTACAAGTGCTTTTGAAGATGCCCGGCGGGATGTAGTTGCAGCTGCCATTGTGCCGCACAACAACGTTGGTTTGAAATGTGTTGTCGAAACCCTCGTGAGCGCTACAACAAGAAAAAATAAACACGTAAGCACAAAGAACGGAAATAGAATAAAATGTAAATTTACTAATACAAATTCTACTCGTGAGCTCCCAGTAATTTAATTATTTCGTCACTAAGCAGCACCGGCATTAAAATTTACGAGACTCATTAAAAGTTAATCTTGGAATGATTCGAATGGAAGGAAGTTAAATCAAACTAGATAATGATCAACAAAAGTTGCCGGAACAGAAAATGTTGGATTATATAATGATAATTGGAAGACAACCACCAAGTTTACTCTGTTTCAAGTTATACATAAAAGATGTGAGAGAAAGTTGCAGATGATTCACGGCCAACGACCTTTTCCTCGCCAGTTGGATTGACGATCGGGTCGGATTACGTCGAGTCAACAAACAGTTATGCAAGAGCTTTGCAGTCGAGCACCAGACAAAAAAAGTTGCCAACAATATGCGAAAGTATATTATCCACTACCCCGTGTTTCCGACTTACTCATTTTACAAGAGCCCAAATGTCTTTGTGTGATATAAGGAGCTTGAAATGTCACTCCTGTAAGGCCCATGACTCCAATAGGCCTCAAAAAAGATGACGGAACAAATTCCAGAAGGGACGTGATACTACAGCAGTTTCACAAATTATACGCCGGTGCTTCAAGTGGAAGAAACGAAATCATCACCCCTTGCAACAATAATTAATTGGCTCGGTAGGGACTGTCCTGAACTCGTTGAAGAGAAAAAGTCCTTTCGAGCGACTTCAAAAACACTGTAGCTGTGCCGTGCAGATGTTGGTTCTCATTTTTGTTCAGAGTGAGAATTTTTCTTTTTTTCAGCGCTAGTTGTGCAATGAGGAAGTGAAAATATGCGGGGAAAAATTGGAGAACTAGAGATGGGCCTCTTTGTAGTCTCATTTACGACGGAAGGAATCAAACTAATTGGAAGGAGTAGGACGGACCGGTGAAAGTAGAGGAGGGCGCACAAGTAGCGACGACTAGGGCCAAGGCAGCTTGGGCTGTTCCTTGCGAGATCGATACTCGTCGGGTTTATCGCCCTCGCGGGGCAAAGACGCAACTCCTTTCGGTCCCTCCATTTTCCCTCGTACGCTTCATTGATTTATTTACTCTCGAAAGAGAGGTCGTCAGTGCTGTCAGTCCCAGCACCTGCTTGAACACATCGACTAGGGTTCTTCGTCGAATGTCGAAACGACCAGTTAATAGAAGGGACGAGAGAGATGAACTGGGCGTACGTGCTTCGTTTGCCGCTGCATGTTAAATAGACAAGGCTACTTTTATTTCCCGATACCTGCGAGTATCCACTTGTTGCTCCTCCCTGTAGCTCGGCTACAGTTTCGCACATTGGCCAGTACATCACCCTGGTGGTTGTAAAAGTAAAGAAGCAAAATTCTACGGAATAGTTATTCTGCCTAAGCGACTTCTGAGCTGTAATTTGACTAGCAGTCGCAGTGGAGAAAACCAGCTGACTGGCCACCACTTCTTGCGCTGCAGACCAAAGTGAAGTCGAAATGTCTTCAGTGAGCGCACCGGTCATCAAAAGACAGAAGAGAGGGCTAGGGATTTGTAAATGTTTAGATACTCGCTCTCCGCTTGATGCGCATGATCGATACGTCTTTATTTACATTCTTAAACACACCGAGGGCCCTTTATCTCTCATACGAATCTCCACTGAATCGGAGAAAGAGGCGCGGGAACTGTGGAAGCAAAGATATATTGAAAACCCTGAAATCCAATCCAACATGACCCGAGGCCTGCTGGTTATTGTGCGATGCACTCTCTCAACACTCAAGGGGTTTGTCACTGTATGAAGCGGAGTTCATTTCTTACATCGATCTGATCTCGATTCCAAGAAAAGCTCCGCCCATTTCACCTATATTCGAGCCCAGCAATTCAACAAGAACCAAGATGGCGGTCTTGTGTATTTTTTTTCTCCTTTTTCTTTTTTCATTTATGTCAAGGAAACTTCTTTGTCTGCGAATAGGAAAAAAACTCCCGCGACATGTTTTGATGTTTGATTGGTCACTTGCGCCATACCACGTTTACACAAGCCATTCGTGTTATTGGAGAAACAGTATTTCTTCGACGATCCAAAATAGAAAATATCCTATTCATTCATTTTATAAAGTGCTTTCCCAATGTTTTTCAAGTTACGTGTTGGCTGATTCCAAGATACCACATAAGATTAAGGATATTAAAAAATAAAATTGTAGTCTGCGACGTGCGTTCTCATGAAAAATTCATGTTCGTAGGGGGTCGATAGTACGGGGCCATTTATCTATAGTCATTTCTGAATCCAAGAAAGAGTTTTTCTTGCATCAGTTAAGTATTACATAACAACCAAGCATATAACCTGTTGTAGAGAAGGATGTCGGGCTTCCAGATGCGGTTGGGTGGGATGCGGACGTCCTTTACGCCACTGTAGTTCGCCGGGTTCCATATCAGATTTTGATCCCTCCAATCCTGAAACGGTCACAGACCCAAAAGACAAAGGAAATGGAAAAGACTCATGAGAGATGAGACTGATGAAAATGCTTGATAGAAAAGAGTAATCAAAAGTTCTCAGGTTCCAAGCGTTTGCGCAGAACACACTTCCCGCGGTTTCGTGCGAGTCAGCGGAGTCGGTCTCTTTTCTTGTTCAATGGCATAATATACGAGACCAAGGATGATTGGAACCATTCGACTTTTTTTTTACTGCCGTTACCATGACATCGTTTTCTTTTCCATGTCTAGTTATCGGATATCTACTAACGGCAAATAAGTACTGTAATTTAGCCATTCGACCAGAGAAGAGTTGACATTTGTAACATGAGAGGAGACGAAATGACATTGTGTCTCAACGTACGCAACGACAAAATAGACAGAAAATCTTTACTCTAAAAAAAAACAAATAGAAAATTCTTACCAAATTAAGCCAGGCGTTCGTCGTTAGAATTTGATTTTTTTCATCCTATGAATGAATTTACATTTTAAAAACGGATTAGTATGATGTTACAATATGTGAATTGGAAAATTGTATAGGTTATTATACATTCGATTGATTAAAAGTTTTCTGACGCTACATTTATATAAATAAATAAGACATACAATGCATAGAAAAGACAAGATCTTTTATTTGGAAATGTTCAGTTCAACAAAAATTTTCCTAAATCTCCAAAACTTTTTTTGTAGACATACTAGTTTTGAAATGATCATCTTATGGTGAATCGTGGTTGCGCTCGCGTTTGCGATGCGCCTTATAATCTTGCACGAACTGTGCGGCTCTCAATAATTTCTCTTTTTAAAAGTTTTGACGAATGATGGTGCAAGTTCAGAACTACAAGAGTACGCGTGTATTAAAATACAGGAAGCGGGAAGAATGATTGCTAAGCCAACTTCTTCAACATGAGTAGTACCGGTATACCATTCATATCCACATCGTTAAGTAAGTTATCGAAAACGTGAACGCTTAAGATTTTGTCGGTTAGGTAACCAAGAGAATTTTACCTTGTTTAAAATAGTTTATTGGAATCTAACTATCTTACACAACAAATCCGCATCTCAAAACTTTCCCATTAAAAGAGGCAAACCATCCTGAAGAGAAATATTTATAAAGTAGGGCTTTTATTTTCCTTCTGTTTCCTTGAAAGGAGCCACACTAACTCAAAACAAATTCTGGGAACTAAATATGATGTAGGTGATAAATAATAAACTTGTACGTAAGTGCAAGTTGTAGATTTATGGTGTAAATAATATGAATGTAGTAACATCTTGATTTAGAAGAACGGAGGAGTGTTTGATTTTATTTGAGATTAATTTATTGTTACTTTAAAATAAAATGAGATTTAACAATTAAAATTCGAAATTGTGTTTTCGTCCTATTAATTTTCTGAATTGATTTCTCGTGTGGAATATAGACTGTTTAAGAATTGTGCAGATTAAAAATTTGTGATCCCCCTTCTTACCACGTCAATAATCTGCATTAGGGTTAGTCCAAAACTGACGACGACTGGCTCCGACTCATTAGAAACGGGTCGTTCCAGTGTGTTGTACTTGTCTAGCAGGTTACTGAGCAATCTCTTCTCATTGGGGCCACCACAACATCCTGTAAATAGAGAAATAGGTAAAGGATTAAGAAATGTTCCTTTTTAGGAAACGTGCATATTTAAGAACGTGACATCAAGGGCTTCTTTGAAAGACTTTTTCGTGAATTTCCCTGCGGAATTTTCTGCGTCTGCTTCAGAAGGTTTACTTACTCAATATTACTTACATTTGCATTTCCTCGCACTGATCTCGCATTTGAAATGAAGACTGACTCCACATACTCAGCTATCCACTAACCCACCTCAAGTTAACTTGTGCAAAGAGAAATAATTGAAGGCACCACCACACGCAGGCTTCGACTGATAGTATAAAGTACCCGCAGTGACGAAGTTACTGTAGGTACTTGTAGGTATACCTACTCAAGATGAGAGACATAGGCAAGTCGCCGAACATTCCATTGATTATTTATCCACGACCATAGTTTTCCTACCAAGTTCTTTTGGAATGGATTTAATGCTTTTATCTCTTATATGTTTACCACCGTTGAAGCAGAAAAATGTTGAGAGAAATCATAGAAAATTACCGCAAGCTATTACAATCGTATAAAATGGAATGTCGAAAAGGGAAAGGAAACGGGGGAATACCCTAGTTTCCATCAAGGAAGCCCCGACCATTCTTCAAATAATGGGCAGCATTCTAACCAGTTTTTAACCATGCGGCTGAAAGATTCCTTAACCAAATTGAGTTTCAAAGAAAGTTTTACTTTTTCTTGTAATTTAATTTTGCTTTTTCTTTCATCAAAGTACATTGCGCATTAAAGCACCCGTAAAGCGTGCCATTTCTTTCTAGCAGATGGGGTATGCAGCGAGAGAAACGGGTAATTTTAAATGAACGGGCGTGAAAATAGTTGAAAAACTGTTTGAATTTTGAGAAGGGCCAAAAGCGGAGTAAAATCGGAAGAAGGGAGAGGGATGCTGCTGCTATAGCTATATGAAATATGCGATCGTCCTAGTGGTGGCCATCAAACCGACTGGCACAATACTGCCGACCGTCAGCTTTTCATCGGAACCTGTCACACGCAGGCCTCGGCACGCAATGCCAGCGTAAAGTAAACAATGTGTTTTATTCATTGAAGGCGAGAGAGGATAGTAGAGGGGGGGGGGGGAATTACCGGGAGAAGAATTTGAACCAAGTGTGTTTGAATAAGAAGAAGCTGTTGAGTGCCACGTTGAGAATCACTTCGGCATATCTATGACTACTTTCGCTTTCCGCTTTCATCTCGCTTCTTTTCTTTTCTGCTCTATTATATAGAAGCTGCGCTAGAGTTATAGAACGTAGTAGTCGCAGAGAGCGCGTTGTGTACAAAATCAGGTCGGCGGAAATTGATATTCGTTCGTACGACTCGGCGTTGGTGCCGAGAGACACATATCGATCATCGTGGATTCGTGGTAGTCTATGCACCACACGATTAAGGTGGCGTACGAGCCCATTGAAAACCTGTCATCCGTCCCGACGAAAATTCATACAGCTTCAGCCTCTCAATGATAACAATGCCAACTTGGTACCGAAAGTGATGGATGGCTGGTTAATGGGATATTATATTGGTGATACGCAGAGAACCAACGAACAGTAATAACGCAAAGAAGTGAGAACTAAGGACACGCACTAGAACGAAAGAGAATTTTCCGATTTGTGTCATTTGGGAGGAGTCAGCATAAGGATAATAAGCGTCAGATATAGCCACAAGTTTAGTTTTGCCATAATAGACTTCCATGATGCGTCACCTACACCCATCCCATCTCCAGCAGAACTAATTTCCGGTCGATGTAATCGAATAGTTTCAACTTGGTCATATCGAAGCGACTTACCAAGTCATTTGGGGTGCCTGCTCTAGCTTCTCTACGGTATTAGGCGATTTTGCTTCAAGTTGTTTCCCATATCTTTTGGCGACTGCTAATAACGGATATTCAATGCATTTACTTTGGTTTGCTCTTTATTAATCAGACGATCCATTTTGTACCCGCGCCTTCTTGTTTTATTTTGTAATTTGTATAGTCCAAACCCCAGTGTATTCGAACATCGTTCACTTTATGTTTTACGTAAATTGTAATCAAACATCCCTCTATTCTCCTTCCTTTTTGTTTGAACCCAAACATCGATCCTTCCGCGTTGATATATATAGAGTGGAATATTGTGCATAATCCGACAATGTTAGGAAAACTGCAGCCCTAAGGAAAATCGCCTTCCGCGACTGAAATTTTTAATAAGCCTATTGCGGAAACAGGTACGTTAAACAAAGAAGTGAGTAAACGTTGATGTTGTTGCAACAGAATTTAAAACAACGAGAGCTTCCTTTTCCTGCTTCTGTTTACTAGCTGATTTTGGTTTGACAAGATTAATGGGTTGCTGAGTGGAACTTAAACAAAACCTGTCAGATTCACAGGATTCACCAGAAACGTATGCATCTTCTATGTACGGAACTATATGCTTATCCGTCAAAGCTTCAATGCTTTCTTCTCGTGAATTTTAAAGAGTCTTCTTTCTTTCTGAGTGCATTTGAAGGAAAATGGAAACGTTGGATGGCTCAGCATGATTCACAATGTATATTTGAACTGCACCTGGTAGCTGTGAGGATGGAAATTCAGCTACTATCACGCATGCCCCTTACTCATCGATTTGAAAACGCCAGTTGATACTCTGCCGCGCTAGGCTTACATAGGCGCCCATCAAGCTCTTAGACAGTTCTCTATATTTATCAGTTCTCTGTAACACCTCTTAATAATGAACACATGTACATATATATACATACATGTAGGCCCAATTTTCATTGAACCGTTAGGACGGTTGCCGTCATTAGATCAAGAGATTTCGAATGTTCAAGAGCTCTTTTTCAAATCAGTATTTGCTAATAACTGCACAACTGTGACGAAAAAAAAAGACCAAGGGTTCTCGAAAATTTGGAAAGTTTTGGTGGTAATCCAACTTGTCGTCTGATAACACCTAACCCTTGGGTTTGCATACAATAATCAGAATCAGTTAGAGCCGTAAGCCCTCCCAAGGCCGGTGTCAAATGGCTCTTGCAAAAATGATAAGAATGGGCAAATATTAATCATAGAATTCTCTACCCGAAAAACACATTTAAAATAACTTATTTATCGTTTTGTCGATTTCGTAAAACCACTTGTCGTCTAGCGCTATCCCTTTCTTCTGTTTCAAATCTTATTTTAACGTATATAAGTATACATCAATGGTTGTTGTCTTTCAAATAGGCCGTTAAAGTATCACAAATATGTACCAATAAAATGAAGACAAGAGAATCAAATGTTTTTTTTTCAAAATTTCTTAGATGTGTAATATCTACTAATAAGCTTGATCCTTTCGGATAAGTCGGATTTATTTATTTTGCTTATTGACGCTAGACGCACGGCGTTCATACATAGTTTTTTTTAATGTCGATTGTTAGGTAGAAATGGGTCCTTGTCGTCCAGTAAAATGATTGAGGCGTCTTGGGGAGACAAAGGGTTATATACTTTTATTATATATACAATATCTTGGCAGAAGAATAAGCGAGATAGAAAGGCGGTAGATTAATAAAAATGTGCAATCATTTATATACATGCTAAGATTGCTGACCCTATTAGGTTCCTACAGTACCATAGTTCTCAGTAGAATGATGTTTGCAAAACTTCCTCTTGACAATTATCCTGTCATCGTGAGAAATGCTGATTCCTTTTATACTCGCTGATGTAGAAATGATGACCACCAAAGAGCAATTGCTCCTCTCAGCAAAAATTGATCAATATTGTACCAATTACTCGTTGTTCTAGCGCCTAGCCAATCAATTCTAGTATTATTTGTTGGTGGAATTCAAAACCAGAAAACTTTATTGAACGTTTTGCTTGCAGCCTAATCAGCTGTCGTTAAAAAATGCGTAACAGCTGTGGCCTTTTCTATGGCCCAAAAATTGATGAATACAGGCTAAAACTTTTCATTTCAACTCTAAAACAAAGGTAGATGCCTATCTAAAAAGATGTGAGGAAAGTTTCTTTCATTCCTTATTATGACTGGTTTGTGCCAACGAATATTACATCCCTAACATGAAGAGGTTGTTACTGGTTGGTTCACCTCTTTAGCTGCCGTGTTCATATGCGTATGTAATGAAGTAGCTCGACTGCCTTCTAGTTACTAATACATGTTCCTAGCTAGGGGTAGATTTGCATCTGTCAAAGAAGTTTCTCTGCTGTTTGAGCAGCTGAGTTGGGAAAATTATTAGCTACCTGCATACGACGCTTGGAATGACTAAAAGTTTTCCTTTTCTAGATTAAATTCCCTCGACGTAAGAGAAATCTTGATTATTACTCGGGAAAGTTTCAAATCATTTTTCCCGTCGAGCGCTTCGTACTAATTAGGAATAATATTCGAACCTGAGTCACTGGGCATTGAAGAAGTCGCGTTATAACCCTGTTGACAATCTTGCTGCTCCCGTATTTACTACCGTAATCATTCAAACTCTCTTCCTTCTTCTAACAAGCATTTGCTTTGTTGCAGGTTATAAAACTTTAAGAAAACTAGATCTTATGTACTTTGTACAATTGTCTCTATCGCCTCTATATATACTACCAGGATAAATTTGTCAGCCAACTAGGCTACGGAACTTTTCCACCTTCATCAGTATATAATTGGCTCACTGCTAGTAGCTTTACTATTGCATGACTAGAAAACGCCTCATATAGAAGTGTGAAATCCATCGGCTAGCCTGAATGCTATTGATGGGGATGAATTATCTAGTTCCACTGAAACAGAATTTTTTGTAAATCGTTTGGCACCTCCCTTCCTTTCCTTATATAAAAATATTTTATCTTAGTAGACGAAAGATTGCTTTAGTTTGATTGATGTACGGGGAAAAGTCGTGGTAGGCTATGTTTTTTTTAGTGGTTGAACAGCAAATTGCCTGATTTTGTTGCGTCGTCACGTCTGTTGGGAGAAGGCACTGGTTGCCGAGACAAGAGAAACGAGCCACCCGGGACGCCTGTTTCAGCGCAGCAACTAGAGCAACTGAAGGCGTGTGTTGGAAGGTAATAGGAAGTGAAGTGATGGATTTTGAGCACTTAGTTGAACGTGGCCTACGTTTTTTATGTGAAGCCGTGCAGCATCAATCGAAGAATCTTTTCTTTAAGCGAAGACTAGAGCGTGATTTGCATTCAAGTTTTTCACAGCCGCGTCGAAATGAAAAGCTTCGCGTGAGTGAACGAAATTGGAGCATACTGGGGCGCTTATTTTATGTCTCAAATGTTTTCCTCTAACTCTAAGAAGGGGAACAGAAAACGCCCAGCCCAGCGTCCACCAGCCAAGAGGTTTGCAGACCTACGGGAATTAAGATCAACACGGCAGGTTGGACGCACTCGCATAAGGCGAAAAGAAAACTTGCAGAAAACCAGAAGTTGAAAAAGGAAAAGCGCTGGAACAACTGCACGTCGGCGACGATGTGCTATTAAAATGTTTCGTGAAAAAAATTTGGGCTGAAAAACAAGAGTTGGTGATCAAAAGGAGCACGACAGCGCTTTGTTTCCCTTTTTCTTCCAATATCGGAGAAAGCAATAATAGAATGCCTGTAGCTGTTGGCTCGAGTTCGATATTAATCGAATCAGCGGACACAGTGGCTAACACTGTCGCTCCAGCAGCTCACGAGATTTTCAATATTGGATTCATGGAACGCATGTGTCACTGTCACAGTCGCAACATCTCTTCAGCGCTTTGGACAAGGTTGGTTGATCGAACTGAATGATGGGCTACGACGACAAAACAATATTAAACATTTCCTCCACTAATTTTTGTGATGACTTTTTGCTAGGCTACCTGAAGTCGTGCGCGACCTAGTCTATATAGTACATAAAGTTACAAGTATCACAAAAAGAATTTGTTAGAGCCTGCTTTCCTTCAGCAAGAAAAAATAAAACAAAAAATGCACAAAAGCAAACATGATCTTGTTTGCCATCAAGTAAGTTTCCGCACCATCAAGTTTTCCGGGTAAATCGATTATGGCGGGAACGGAGACCGTCGAACTAGTAGCAAACAACTGCTATCAGTATGACGCGTAATGTTTGTGGTCGCGTCCACGTTCAAGGGGTTGCTACTACTGTTTGGAATGTTATTTGCATTACGCCGTTTCGGGACTTCTGTATGTTGACTCCCGACACGGTGATAAGTTTTTCATCGAAAGCAAAAGCATCGGCGGAAAATAAGTATGAATTTCAAGAAGTATTTTGGCACGCACAGGATGTCAGGGAAGATCAAAGGGCTTTTGGTTGAACGGAACTGAAAGTGAATAGAGTATCTCGCACTTCTACTATGTTCGTCCTCATAGTTCAATCTCCTCTGTCATGTGCGTTCAGTAGTTCAGGTGTTTGTTATTTGTATACTCTGTAGTATTGTCGGAAGAAAGTCATACAGCGTTGTGCGCGACTGCTCCTTTCGGTAGCTTTTATCCCTTTTTTAAATATAGACATACAGAATGTCATTCAAAGAACACATTGCCACCTTGTTTATAGAATCAACAATCGTGACGTCTAAGTCATCAAAATGGTGTCACTATTGACTCTGTAGCGAAGAATTCGCAATCAGTCAATCAGTTTTTAATTGTTGAGGATACAATAGCCTATATAATTGTGACAAGGTAACGTGGATCACGTTTTCTAGCAAGTTAAAATATGCAATCTCGAGACTGTACGAACAAGATTTGAATAGATTTTTGTGGAGAGAGAAAGTTTAGGTTGTCAAACTCTCAACTCCACGTGGAACTTCTCACGTTTGTCGATCCGACAACATAGTGAATACATTATTAGAATGAAAATTGACGCTGATGAATAGTCTATGAAACAATGTTAATGTTTGCCGAATACTAACTCTTGCTTAAATTCAAGATGTACACACGGCTGATGGCAATCGAGTTGATAAAGTAGTTTCCGGAGTAAGTGTTCAACAATGCAATGTTCCACTATAGATACTTTTGTTCCAAGTTTATAGGCTATGGCTAGAGGAAAGGAGTTTCACATTGTTTAGTAGCAATTTCCAAGACGTGGCGACTTTATCAAAAAAAGAATCGCATCTCTTCGTCAGTATTTATATGAAATTGACGGCCTTTATTTTGGATTGACATCTATTGGTACTAGGGAAAGATCGTTTTTAAGTCGAAGAAGAGATAGTCCGTAAAAATCGCTGTCAAAAGATAATACTGGCTCGGCGGAGTCATGTTTGCGTAGAAAGGAGATCCTCCTCTTCTATTGTACAACCTCACATTTTGTTTTCTTTTCAGTCTTGTTCATTCGAGAAGCCGCCGTTTCATAGCCAACCTAGGCTGCTGCGCACATGATATGTCGGCGCAAGTCATGTCCCGCATTTTTGGTTCGAATTTCGGCTGCCTATTTCTCGGACCGTGACGTTTCGGAGAAAAGGTTGGGTTATTAAACCAAGAACGATTCATGTAAGATAGATACGGTACGGTAGTTTTTCCCATTCTTATTACATTTCACTGTTAGCATTCTTGTTATTTACTGAAGGAGCTTGAAGGAGCAATATGGGGACGACCAAGTAGGGAACTAATGACTGACTGACGCGCCTTTCAACTCAAGTTTGATAAAGCCTTTTAATTGCTGCTGACGACTGGCGATTTATCCTTTCGTTGGCAAATCTCAATGTCTTGATCCTTCACGGTTCTTAGACGACCCATGCCACGGACATCGGCTATGAAAACGAACGTTGCATTGCCAGATGAAAGTATAACGACGACTTTGTCGACATGTCACCCTTCTACCCTAGCTTAATGAAGTCTGTTATTGCAGCAGCACGTGGTGACGGGTGTCGCTTGAAGGAAAGAAGAAACTAGAACAAGAGAGAGAGAGAGTGGAGCGGAGTGCACAAGAGAGCACGACGACAGATGAGAGAAGACCGAAAGAGTGCCTGAAAAGCCGAAGAGAAAGAGAGATCGTTCTTAACGTCGCGTCTAGAGCCAACCCTTGACTCGACGCTGCTTTATGATATTCCGTATAAATAATGTTGTAACACTGTACTTTTTGGTTATTTTACAATTCCAACGCGAAATCTAGTTATAAATCACACGTTATCATGACGAACGGAAATTTGACAAAAGCGATCATCTTTCAAAATGACATTTTTGGCTGAATATACTGCCAAGCAGCCACGTAGGCTACGACTGTTTGTGCCAAATGAAACCGAAACCTTGCTGTTTGTGTCGCTTGTTTTGACAGGCGGGATGAATTGCATCGAGTGACTCAAGGCCAATAATGAATCACCATCAAGAAGGACGCGGGAATAAGGAGTGGGTGTTGTGGATGGATCTGAGGGAGGCAGCAATCAGCTTTTGCTTCAACGATGTCACCTCGATAGTGCGTAACCCTCTTTAGAATCAAGAGCCCTTTGATGGTCACCATAAGCTAGCGCTCTTCTCTTTGGCCTCGTCTCATCCAATTTTTCCTGCCCTCGTTTTCTCCCGCTCCTCGGCGAATGGGTCATTCCAAGGCCTTTCCCAGAAATGAGGTAGACAGCCGATGGCACGCAAGTCTCCTCCACTCGCCCAGGCTCTTTTTAGACAAGTCTGCGAATGCCTAGAGCCTGCCGAGGGTAGACATATACATGTATTTTACTTATTCATTTTTACTCCGTCACCAAACAGCGACATTTCCCTGGAAATCTCTTTCTATATTATGCTCCATTTTCCCCTTGATTCGTCCCCGAGTCCTCAAACTTTTATGCTTGCCAATGCTCCAACGTTGACGATTGAAGCGTTCTGTGCCGGAAAAAGAACTCACGCGTGATAGGATGTCTGCAAAAGGCGTCGTGACTGGGAATCACACCATCCTATTTAGATCCCATTCGTGCAGGAGCGTGTGATTCATTGGAAAGTACTCTCTCTTTCTTTCTCTCTTTTCTCCACGGGTTTCTCTCTTCTTTCTTTCCTCGCCTTTCCCTTTTTAGTTTTTTCCTTACTTCTCCCTTATTTTTTTGCTTCCTTTTTATTCTCTTTCCAACAGTTTCTACCAACGTTTGCTTTATTCAACACGTTGAAAGATTCTTCCAACAACAGAAGCGAGACGAGAGGCGCACCCCCGAGAGAAAGAGAGCGGGATGCGCGTTGCGTCGAGGAAAAGGAGCCGGGCGAGACTCGGGGGCTCCCGAGGCATTATGTTGTCACGCGTGCGGAATGAGACGGACTGAATAATTCATGCAATCTAATATAGGAGCAAAGACCCGGGCGCGTTGCAGTCTGCTCAACATTCATTTTCCTGGATGTCCTGGAGTCAAGTGAAACTGGGCGCGACCTAGCGCCTGTGGCTCATCTGCGGACGCCGACCTCTTACATTGAGTTTGGCCAGGCTGCTGTTGCTGCTGAGCTGGACTCTCGACACCACCACATTGTTGTCCTAAAGTGATGACAGTGTCCGGATTCCAAAGTGGTTTGCAGGAATTCGACAGCAGACGAACCAAGACGTTGCGTGGCTCTCCTACCGACTGCGCTTCCGAGGCGCAAAGATTTGTGTTGACGCATAATAAAGCGCGGCTATCGCTCTCGGCCACCTAATGTGCCAGGGGAGGATGAGAAAGTACAGTCTTAGCCTATAAATCCAGAAACAGGAGCCTGTTTATCATTGGGGTAGTTCTCCTTGGTGCCCGTTATTATTCGCGCTAGCGTGAATGCCGAAGCCGCCCACGGCCCACCCAGGCAATAAGGCAGAGTCATCGCTTACTTCAGGTGGCGTTTATAGTAGAGACAAACACGGGGAAATGGCTATTCACTTTTATGACGCTATTCACCAAGTAAAAAAGTGAACTTGGATTCTGAGCGTGGAATTCAAACAGGTTGCTTCGATCGTGGCAGCACTGTCGAAATAGATCTGTTTGGCAACATAACTATAATGGGCGGCGACTCGTGAAAGTCGTCGAGTGTGTGATCGCATCCTTATCCGATTGAAAAGAATGATAAAGTGGTCTCAATTTTGTCGATATAGATCCTATCCATCTATTCGACAGTCGAGTGGAAATTTGCCAACAATGCTAAGCGTATTCAAGAGGAAGGTTTTCACCTCCAATGTGTATCTTTTGGCGAATATCAAGATGTGTTTTCTCAATAGGACGTGAATGAATGAATGCCTAATATATTCAAGATTACAAAAGAAAGAATAGCGACCGACATTTGTTTCTGTAATCGCATTTTTACAATCAATAAGAAAACTTGATTTTAAAATTAAACTAGGACGTTCGAACGACTCGAGTACAAATAGAGTTATTTATTTACGTTCTGCGAAAAACAATGCGCCTTACCTAGCCTTATCATGTTATTGCGAAAAATGACACTCCTATCAACATTGGCAGACTAGAGCCCTTGAATATAAAATCTTTCCCTGACGATTGTGACGAATGTCTGGTCGTCATGTCCCCATTAATTTTCGCAAGTGTAGCTCCAAGTCTTTTAGAGGCTGAGTCTCAGAAAACGAATCATTCCGAGAAACCACATTTAATGGGCCATAACAACTTTGATCCGACGTGCGTGTTCGAGTGCTTGTTTGTTTTGCATGGGCCTTCTTTCGGCAACGCGTATCTTGTAGCAAATCTAGTTGAGTTGGAGTGCTGTCGTACACCACAACTCCGTCAAAGCTGGGCAAGACGAAAGAAGTTTAATGGTCAGGACTGAAGTGCTTAATTGGCCTTTGGCATCGACACCATACCTCTTTGTTAACAACATCGACGAGAGCCTCGTTTCTAGTTTGTTCCGTGTTAGAAAGATCAATTCATTTATTCCTTTTTTTTTTTACAGTTTTATTCATTTGTTTCCCTTTTTTCTCTCTCATTTTGCCGGAAGAGGTTTAACGCGTGACGTGTGCAATTATATGTTGGATATGTGTAGTCTTGGGATTTGTAGGTCGTACAACGTAGTCGAGGTTGGCGCGTTAATGGAGAGCTAAGCAATACCTCGAAAACCCTAATACTACCCATCGCGAATTGCAATGTCGCCTTATATAATTGGCCAATACGACGTTAGAGAGCTTGGAGGTAGAGGAAACGGGCTGTATATGTGCTGACGTGACTGTTGTAGTTCAGTGGGCGCGGATTAGAAAAATAACGAAGATGGAGAGCTTGTTTGGGTCTCGTCGGTTTTCCCTTCGCATCGGCGCACTGTACTTTGCTGCACTTTGGTGATACACCACTGGCCGAGAGAGAGAGGGAGAGAAGCACACCAACGGGAAAAGACTAATGATAGGCTTGGCTCTAACCAAAGCTTTCTATACATACAGAGCGTGTGGCATTCGACCAAGGCTTTTGATCTTTCTTGCTTGCATATTTGACGAGGCTTTTATACACCATATGGGAAGTCTTTTCTATAAAGGCCCATCGATCGGCCATCGCTAACTGGCCATACATGCAGCCACCTCCTCCGCCTCATTAGAGAGCTGCTCTCTCTCGATGGAGTGTGCTGTGCGGGATGCTTTTCTGCAGTTCCTTTTTAGTTTCCAGTAAACAGGGAACCAACCGACTATGCCACAAGGGAGTCTTGAAAAGAGATCACTGATCGAAGTTCAGGTTAAAAAAACATCAGAACTCGCGAGAGGGGAAGATTCCCCTTGTAGTATAGTTCTAGTAGTAGCTATATAGCGGCAGCACTTCGGAACGCTCTGCTGCAACCGGCTGATAGCCCAATGTTGGGGCAAGGAAACTCGCGAATCCTATTACGCTAGCTTCAAGCTCCCAGTCCTTAAGCTGAGATGATCAGCGAAGAAAAATGATAAGACGAAATGCTACCAACAGCATCGGCGGTAAAGGGACGCCTCGCCCGTGTAACGCAGCAAAACGAGATTGGTCGATTCTCCTCTATCAGGTTGTGTGCTCTTTTAGTCGAATATTTTCAACCGATTTTTCAAAACTCGCTATCATTAGTACCTGTTAGCCTCAAAAAAGGGAGGAGAAACCTAGGAAAGTAATCTGGTAGCAGTTACAATGCACAACTGGCGGTACATGAACACTTGAACAGAATAGACACAACAGGGCGCTGGGCGCCAACGTAACGATCGTTTCCGTATATAGTCGGAGATAGTCGAGTTTACAACGTGCGGTACATCCCCGCAAAGCTCGATTTTGGCCCAATATCCTTATTGATGGTTCCTGGTGCTGCCGTGTGCGCTGTTGTCGGTGCAGGCTCATGCGGAATCGAACGTTTACGGCCCGCCTGGTTTGAGCTTCCTTTCTATCCTCGCGTTTCGCTCGATTGGCGTGAATAAGTGATGAGCTCACACAAAGATTCCATCTCCAACTACTACCGAGTTCCAGTTCTCTCTCTCTCGGGCACTTTATTTTCGCCTTCTTCTTCTTCTTTTCCTGACGCGTTCGCAAAAGTTGTCTAGAGCTGGTCGAGAGAGTTGCTGGGCGTCGGTCGGGTAGAGTTGAGGTTTTTGAGGAGCCACCAAACGAACGGGTAATACTATATATTCGGTCGGAGAGAGAGAGGAGTATCGGAACAGGACCACCACTTCTGATTAGAGTGAGAGGGGGTTGGAAAGGGCGAGGAAAGTCAATATCCAAAGTTCCACCTCGAATCTATCTGATCCCCTTCTCTCTCTCTCTCTCTCTCTATCACCAGTTCTCTTCTCCTTGTCTATTTGACTAATGAAGGTATCAGCGAAGCCCTGAAGAGGAGGGCAATTAGAGAGCACTAATGAGAACGCGTCCTGGACGCTAGTGTCGTTCAGAAGACATTTCCATCACTGACCCTCAAGAAGAAGAGAACCGTCGTCGTCGTCGACGTCGTCGTCGACTTGTTTCCCTCATCTTTTTTGCCCAAGCTCTTCTTTTATCCTTTGGTTCGCTGTAGAACCTTCGCTTCTGCTGCCACTGTGTTTTCCAAAAAGAGAAGGAGAAGAAAAGCTGGCAACCTGGTGAAATGAACCAAACTGTAACGTTCTAATATTACATCTTCTTTGAAGAATGCAGCTAGCAGCTCCCCTTCTATTGAGCGCATATCTGCCTGGCGTTTCTTTCCGTTCTTCTTCACTCGTCTCTCTCTCTCCCTCTCTCTCTTTTTCCCTTCTGTCTGGCTCTTTTCCTTTCTGTCTCGCACACATTCAGAATGATGGGAAATGCTACTTTGATGTTTCCCTATCTCCGGCTTCTCCTGAAGTTGCGCGTTGCTTGATGGCAGAAGCTGCGCTGCACTGCTGATGTCCATTCATTCTTGTCTGGGTCTCGATGTTTGCTGTTACGTGCCCCGACAAACATGGGCACTCCTACGTATCCCGTATCGTACTCGCTACGTCCGCTACCTTGTGAACGCTCTCGTCTCTTCATTCTCTATTTCTCCCTCGCTCCTTTTTAGTAAAACACACTGGACTGTAGCAGCAGCAGCAGCAGCAGACTCTAAGCTTCCTTGTTACTTCAACTGAATTAGAAAGTAGAAGAGTTAGCAACTGATGGCTGCAGTTTCGAATTGGAGTCAACACAAGTCTAGTCTAAGAAGACTAGTTATCCCGGAGGAGCTATTCTGCAAGCGTGCGTGTTGTGTTGTCAAGGTCCATGAGGATCGAATGACGACCCAGTTCGTTTCGATATCATTACTCGGGGTAGAGACTATGTGCGTGAGCCTGGACATTTCCCCCCTCTAGCCTGACGTCTCACTCCCTCACTACGTATATATATATATGGCGGCGAAGCTGATATTGGTATTGTAACGTATCTAGAAAGCAAAGAAGACATGTTGGGAGGAGAAAGCAAGCGTAACCGACCGATAGAATGATTGATCATGAAGACACTTCTTTCTCTCTTTCCTATTGGACCGCTGCAATACAGTTGCTAGTTATCCGTAGCCAAGGACTTTCGTTCGTTCTCCGAAATAATGCTACTCTACCTGGAACTTTTGATCCTTTCTCATCTTGCCGAAACTATAAGTTAAGTTCTGAAAAAACATCGTTAAGCGAGTCACTTCCATCTTTCCTCCTACTTAATCAGACATTTGGAACAAGACATCAAAGGGTAGGTAATCGACGTTGGTTTCCTTGTCTTTGAGGAGGGCCATCGGGCACAACGGAGAAGAGTCAGACACCTTTCCAACAACTTAGGTTACACTAATGTCATCAATCAAGATGAAAAAAAAGAATATCAGTTTTGAAGAAAAGGAAAGATAGAAGAAGAGAGAAAAGCTCTCCACTCCACCGGCGGGGAGGGCGTGATGGCGGAAGAATTGGGTGCAGATCGCATGCTACGCAAAAATGATCATTAATCTAAGAGCTTAATCAATACATTGCCAATCCTCTGGAGAAACTCGGTCTCCCCCAGTGTTCTTGACTTGCAGCTGCTATAAATCATCTTCTCTCTTGGCCAAGAGAGGATAGCAAGTGGGTGGCTCCGATTACAGTGTGCATATCAGATGCAAGCTTTGAACGGGGCCCGAGATGGCGCAATCAATTTGGTCGACGACGGAAGACCAAGCAAAGCGAGGAGGGCGTCGATTTCAAGCGAGAAATAACAAAAAAGAAGACGAAGAAGTGTGAGATCGTCGTCGCCTTCTAGGAAATGAATATCTCGGGAGGGGAGCGAGAGAGCGTACGAGAGAAGCACGTCTGACCAATTCTCGCGCCGCGCCAAATCTGCGACCGCCATTCAAATAGGAGCGTGGGCGGCCGTCGCCTCGAGGAGAGCTAGGGAAAACGGTCTTCTGACTGAATGTACAAGAGCGTCGGACGGGAAACCATCCGGTAGCGATAGATTGCAGTCAAGCGATGTTTCTTTTGACATTTGCCCCACCCTACACTAGATAGATATATATATATATATACTATACAGAAATGTAGCGAACATCCCTTTGCACTTCTTCTTTTTCTTCTTCTTGTCGTCCTCCTTTCTAGTTGATTTTCTCCTTCTTTTTCTCTTCTTGGTCTGTCTGTCGCCTTTGATTTGCTGTGTAGTTTTCCTTTTTGCTGGCTCCAGCCAGCCATATCTACAGTAGTTTTACATGTTCCTTCAATCCTTCAGCCTTCCGCTGTAGACACGCGCACATTTCCCTCCAACGACTACGACGACGACGACGTCACCCCCTTGGGTTTAGCAAATCTGATTCTACCGCACGATAAAGAGGAAGGCGGCGATCAAGTAAGATATTCGAATATTCACAAAAGGAGACATCGACGGGGTATGTGAGGTGACTGGCTGGCGACGATGTAAGGGAACTCCTCAATCGATAATTTCTAATTAGCTCTTTCCTCCTTTATAACTGGATCGTTTATCTTATTGAGAAGGACGGTAGTAGTAGTATCCCGTCGTTGGTAGGTTGAAAACGAGCCCCGGTCTCCCTACGATCCTATCCGCACAGAGAAATCTGCCTTTGATGGGCCTAATGATTTCGTTGCTTGCATTCGAATGGCTGAATGGAGAGAGAGAGAGAGAGAGCGAAAGCAGTGAACTTGGCCATCTGAAGTGTTGGTCGAACCCAGAAGCGATGGACAGGAATGTCCCCATTAGCCTACGCAGGCAGCGACGGCGACGACGACGGCGCGGTTGGATCGATAATCAGGCAAGGAGGCCCTTTTTTGTTTGCATCCAACGGGCGCATCTGGGTAATTTCATATACAATCTGGATTGCAATGGATCGCCTGTCAGATTTTTCATCATCCTTCCTCTAAATAGGCTTAGTTTGGAGCTTGGCCCGTCACAGCCAATATATATACAACGTAAGCTTCCCGATGCGCGGCCGGGAATTTTTTGACAGTGAAGCATTTTGTGGCGACGAAGGAGACTTGATACAACTCGATCATAAAGACATGTCGTGTGTATATACGCGTTTAGTCAGTGATGCGGTGAGGCAGCAGCAGAGCCTTCAAAGTGGGGAGGAGGCAACCCACCGAAACACTCTCTCGGCCGCCCGCTATACAGATATGAAGCAATTTGTCGTCAACTTGACAATCTCCTTATACACAACGGGGTACGTCTACTACGGTCGGTCGTCGTACGTCCGTAAGAGTAGTAGTAGTAGTAGTAGCAGTCGCGGTACGGCTCCTCTGACCAGCCATCGATTGCAATAGTAGCCCAAGGAGCGCACGTTATAAAGAGATTTCTCCTCCGACGGACAATGTACAATACACTATACACGGTGGGCGTTTTGTTCCGACTGTTGGACAGCTGCAGGACAACGCTCGGTGGTACATCGCGAATGTATTGCCATATGGCACTAATACGGCTGGGCTGCTTCTGTCTCCTGTGGAAAGCCACCCACTCCCACCCCACCCCCATTCAGTTCCATCGGGGACCATATATATTATTGATTCTACTTTCGTGATGGAAGAGGACGGCAGACCTAGGCCGACGATATATATAAACGATCTACGAGGAAAAGAAACAGATACAAACAGATACAAAAAAGATAGATATACAGGAAGAAAAGAAAAAGGGGGAGGAAAGAAAAAAAAACAACAAAGGAATTTCAGGAAGGCGGGGAAAACGAGAAGGGAAGACAAAACCTTATTATGGACTGGTACTCATCGACAGACGAAAGATTCGCCAACGATGCGGGAGATTGTGGGGGAGCGCGGCGGCATCCTATAAGACTCGACGGGTGCTGGAGAAAGGCTGAAACAATATCGGTGATATCCGATATATTGGCGAAAAAAAAGCGTGTCGGAAGGACGTGAGAGGCAGGAGCACGGCAAACAAGATGGAGGAGATCAGCGTTATTATTCCTTGTCACTTGTCACCGTTCACCCAAAAGCGTTCGCTCAAGAATGCGCACCCCTTATATATATATATATATTATTATGCTATATACAATAGGGCGCCTATGGGCCTGTACACCACTCTCCTTGAAAATAGTTGAATAGACTAGGCGGCAGTGAACCAGGAAGAGGCGAGAAATGGTAAACAACCCATCTGGCAATGGAAGTGAGTGCCGTAAGTAAAGCAAGAACAAGGGAGCGAAAGAAAAAAGGAGACGAGGCGAGATAAAATTTTAATCGTCGGAAAAAAGAAGCGGTTCAGACATCAGAGGACAAGAGAAGACAAAAGAACTCCCCCGGTAAAGGGCTTTTTGTCTGCGCAAAATGATTCGATTCCGAGCAAAAGAAATTTCAGACACAAAGACGAAGAAGAAGGTGGCCTAGAAATGCTGCACCACAAAAAAAACAAGCAATCGAATTTACAGTCTACCAATTTTATCGGCCAGACTCTCTATATTATAATATATAAGAAAATAAAATACTTTTTCATGAAGACCGAAGAACAGCCTATATAGATTCCTGTAAGAACTCATTTCTCGTTAATTAGACCTAGACTACTACTAGTACTACTTCTACGACGAAGACAGCCTACGCTATGTCTTCGTGTAACAGGAAATTGCCAAAGACGCGGACACGAACTATTCGATTACCGAAGAGAGGCCTAGTATATTATAGAGGGCCGAACACATTCAGCCTGATGATTGTGGGAGTAGCTCACGAGTAGCTACACATACAGTACTATCGTCGATGCGATTGACTAACTTTGGGTGATGTTTCGCATACTCTGTCTTATGAAAGCTATTTATAGGAATGCGGTAGTAGTCCTACGGCCGTTCTTCTCCACAAAGAATCAACAAAGGAGAAGAGATCGAAAGAGAATGGAGAGGAAACAAAAAGAACCCAAGAGAAAGCAAAGAACCGAAGAGACAACAAGAAAAAAGGGAAAACCGAAGTGGGAAAAAGAGAGAGAGAAAGAGAAAGAGAGTAAAAGAGTAGCAGTCAAGCACAAGAGCTTACGGACTATGAAACACGCCTCGACTCTAGAGCAGAGTACAGCAGTCAGATTAGAATAATACTACGAGAAAGCTGATTCAGTTCACTAGGGCTCAGAGTTGTTTAATGATCTGCTGAAAGCTCGAAATTCGGACGAACGAGTGGAGTCGCATGAACGCTTGTAAAAGCCCCGGCAGTTGAAAGATTCGTAGCGAAATGAGGAAATGACTAAACTTACCGTGAATGGCACCCAATAGAAGGATTACGACGATCGAGCTGGCTTCCATCATCGTCACAAGACGGAAAGCACCAAGTAAACAATGCTGGCCAGCTGAAACATGTTCCAACTCAACGTCCAAGTTTCAAGGTGGACACAAACTTCGTGTCGGCGAAAAACACAACGACCAACTGCTGCCTTCGAAAACCAGCAACCGAACTCAACATGTTGTTCCGAGCCTTTGATATGCGGAACCTTCCCTCACGGCGCTCCAACTATTCAACAACACACACACACACACATAAAAAAAGAAGGGGGGAAGGGGGAGAAAAAACCAAAGAGATGGAATTCTTTCCAGTCACGAATCACAACCACCAGCTGAGCGAAGGCGACGTCTAGATGTCTAGTGCGGTTGAAGAAGATGTTGCCCGGCCATGATGGAATATATGAATAAACGCGGGATAAAAAAAAGAGACGGCGGAGGAAAATGTCATCTAACTGGCGACGACGACGACGACAATGACGACGAAGACGGGATGGCGAGGACAAAAGGGACTGGCGGACAGCAGTGCGTCGAGCTCGCACATACGACCACGGCCCCGTCTGGGCAGTGACTGAAGCACCCGAGTGTAGACACTCTCAAGCACACCGCTATCCAGGGAGCTGACAGCAGCAGAGGCGGCAACAGCAGCCTCCTGCGCTGCCTTCTTCAAATCGATGCATCTCACCTCAGCCGGAAGGAAGCGGAAAAGCAGTGGTACAAAATAAGAGACGGACGCATGCGCAATGTACCAGCGCAATCTGGGGGAAATCTGTAATTTACCTAATTTCATCGGGTACTTGTCGATTTCATTGGACAGTTCTTGCCAGGCCGGCGAATCGCTTCAGAAATTCCTTTTTTTTTTCTTTTATAAAATATTAGGCTATGATATTATATGCCAGCTATTGAGGGTTACTCACTTAAATAAGTACATTAATCCCTATTTCTGGGGTGGAGGTGGAGTGGAGGAAATAGATTAGGTGTAAGGCGGTTCCATGGAGGCCCAGCGTAGTGTTAGTTAAGAAAACAAGAATTAGCCGAGGATTATGCCCTTACGTAGCTTAACTGAAAGACGCCTATCGAGAGGACAGCCTATCTCATTAAGGTTTAAATGGCAGGAGACAAGGAGCTAGTTAATACGAGAAGAAATGCGCTGTATGGCAGGCCTGCATTGGAGCGTAGCGGCTAGTGGTTGACCTAAATGATAAATCAAGTCGAGAAGGATCGTGCCTTCTGGTACTGGACGCATCCGAGCTTAAAACTACGACTTCCTTTCACAAATGTGCGACGTAATTATTGTGGCCCTATTGAAGCGCAAATGCCTTGTCTGCTGTAGGCTACACACTGTTGTATGCATCTAGACTAATTTCCTTGTGAAGTCATTTGTGATAGCCAAAAACAAACGGACGCCAAAGCATTAAGACTCAAGAGTTGAGGCGGAGCTGCTGGAAGGGAAATTGTGTGCAGATGCTGCAATATGTCAGTAGACGCTGCTGTCGCCTCAATGACGTTTTCGCGCTGGCCGTTGGGGCGGGAGAGAAAATGTTATGGGAGCCACAGAAGGACGGGGGCCGAGTAATAAGGGCGACAAGGGCGCGTGGCTGCGTTGGCCGAGAGGAAAAAGGCGTCCACTCTATTCTTGATGCTGTCGATCGTCAGACGTTAGATGATGCTCCACGCTCGGCTTGCACGTTTTTTCTTTTTGGTTGTACACAGCGACGACATTGCCCAACAGGATCGGCGAACGCGCGACTGTCTCTTGAATTGCACTAATTGGGATTTTGGCTTGAGAGAGGGGACAGAGGCCATTAGCCAACAGCGCAGGTCAGCTCAGGGAGTTCTGCATTATGTCACCTCTATACGTTCACGACGCCAACCTAATAAGCGGCTGGCAACATTCGCTTGACTGACCTAACCTTATTCGTAAGGTTGAGCATTGGCCAGCAACCCTTGAGGATTACGGTAGCCTACAGAATTCCGTACGAAACGCTGGCTTTTTTTTTGTTTTATTTTCTCTTAAAGAGACTTATCAGACTGAAAAAGGAGTTTAGCTCATAAGACGCAAAAAACGATAGTCTTTACAGGCTAACCGCTTAGCTTCACAGCATTGCTGTTACTTCTGCTAAACGATGCCAAAATATTCCGTGACGATCGATTCGATTCCGGGCAAAATTGAGTTGCGCTGAAATTGTCGACTTTTCTAGGCTGCTGTAAGGTTTAAGTTGAAGTTATTGGCGTAGTGCAATTATGGTTTTCCGCTCGCTCCGTCCATTTCCACACGGTTCCATCTCTTTCATCATGCCAAAACTAGGGTTCAAATAAGTTAGCCGCCCGACAGCTGACATACGTACCTTCCTACGTAGGCTACCTTCAAACTTAATCCAGAAGAAGTTTGTTTTCGGTTTATGGCGACGCGGACCTTATTTGCCATTCCAAACCCAAATGGGAGTTGAGACCAGAAGGTGTATGTATATGCTGGCCTAAGCTGCTAAGGACGCAGTTGCTCTTGATGGCAAAATTAAACTTGCGCGCACATTCATTGATTATCCAATCGACAATGAAATATGTCTTGAGGCACTTGAGGATACCATGCAATGCAAGTTTCCAGGCCGATATGAATCTGCAGTAAATCTCCAATGTAACACGAAAACATTCGTCTTGTGCCGTCTCCTCCTACGCTATACTCTCGTAGACCTACCGACTACTACGTCTTATATATAAATGATCGTGGGCTATGTATCGATCCAGTTTAACAAAATCGGCACAACACAGCCGATGGCCTGCCAACAGGAATTTGCCACAGGAAAAAGTGCAATTACATCCGACTCTTCCGTTCCCTTTTCCCTTTCCCTTTCATTTGACGTCAATATAAAAATATCTTACATAACTTTGGTATACCACTTTTAACCCTAATTTACTGGGCTGGCTCTTCCGGCACTTTATGCGATACCTTTTGCCTTGTAAAAATTCCTGTAATAGGGATTCCCCTCTATTTCCCCAGCTTTGCGATATTTTATTCCCAAAAGACTTCTCCACAGCAAACACACCTGAAATTTATCGATGGTGAAAATTCATTTTCCAAGCGGCAATCTATGAAAAAGTGCCGCCATGCAAGACCCTGCCCATGCACCTTTCTATACCGCGAAGCTTTCCCGAGTGGGTCCGGACTCTATACCATAAGCTGATGGTTAATTTAAGACGAAGAAGTTAATTTTTTTGAAACACTTTTGCTCCTTCCTTTTTTATTAGAAACATGCAGACTGATAAACCAGACGCTTTTAAGGCTATTAGAACGTGAAGCTTCAACACCCATCAGATAAAAAAAAGAATGTGGGAAGAAAAGGAATAAGGCTATAAAATTTTGCTGCGTCGCTCGAAATGATCGATTGTTTTATATCCCAAACGAATAAGAGCACAGATATAATAAAGAGACCATCGGCGGCTTGGCACTCTGTTGAATAAGTTTTATTGGGACAAGAAGACCGGGCGAAGGGAAGAGCGAGGAAAACTTTTGAGTAACCCTGTACGTAGACAGCTCTTGGGGGAAAGCACAGTTTTTGGCGATATCTTCTCGGAGCTTTGCTCTCCAATTCTCGCCCGCCTACACAGAAGAAAGTTTATTTATCCAAGTGTTAAAATCTAAAAATCCGATCAACTGTGTCGAGGACTTAAGTTTAGGTCGCAACTTTTCTTCTTTTATTGCGCAAGTGAGATAAACAAATACCTTTCGCCAATAGAATAAGAGAATCAAAAGAAAAGTAACAGGCCTTCAAGTCCGCTTTTTACTGAAAGCGCCATAGTAGACATTGTGTGATCTTTCATTTCGTGGAGGAATGGACTTTTTCTCTGACGTAATAAGGGAGGGCAACGACCGCGAGCGAGGAACAGTGACCTTTTTGACAATGCCCTCGCATCGTTTGACGCAAATATAACCTAGCCCTAACACGGATCCCGTATGCTGCGCAGCGGCAGATCTTCTTCTTCTTTTATTATATATAAGGGGAAACGTTTTTCATAGGGCGTAGGAAAAAGAGGGAAAAGATGTGAAACAAAGGCTCCCAGTTGGATAAAAAGAGGTGGTGCGCACATAAAGACAGGTAAATCGTTCATGAAATTCAGGAGAGCGCAGTGGTCTCCAGGAGCAGCAGGCGGTGGCGGCAAAACCGCGGAGACGCTTTTCTCCATAATATCTTCTGTCAAAAACATCTGGCGGCTGAGCGCGGAGGAGACTATCAACGCGTTTATACCAGATCAAAAGCTTCCTTCCTTTCCTTTTTGCCTAGTGTTTCGTATTCCCCCCATCCTCGCCGCAAACGGCAGCGACGACGGCGGCGTTCCCGTTTACTTCCTCTATGTCCATCGCGGCGTGTCGTTTAATTCCCTCGGCCTCTTTCACATTATCAAAGCGACAAGGAACCGACAGCGGTGCCTACTACCGGCGCACGCCACACCCGGTGCCCACATCTTTTTCTCGTTTGGCTTTGATCCTATATGGACTGTGAACCGCGAAAAAATGAAGCCCCAGTCGCCGAGATGAGGCAAAAGGTATAAGGAGACGAAGAAAGAAAGGAGAACAAAAAACATACAGAGAAAGCAGAAGGGCGACGAGAAACGGGGCGAAATGAGAACTCGGGGGAAAGAGATCGAGAAACCGAGAGACTACCGAACGAAAAAAAGAAAGAAAGAAAGAAAGAGAGAAGAGAGAGAGAGAAGGAGAAAAAAGGAGAGGGATCGAGCTGTTTCGGTGGATTACACCCAGCTTGAGGACCGTTACTGTCGCAAGGATGCGATCATACACTTCTTATCCATCCCACTTCCGTGCGAGACGGCAGGAGAGACGGGTTCATTTGTTGTAATGTCCTCTGGGCGCCGTGTCGACCCTCTTCCCCCCCACAAAAAGAAACGTAGGTCTATATCTATATGGCTCTGTGCCGGTTGGTTTGTGGAGCGACCGTGCTGTCTAATACAATGAAAGAGTAGTATGGAACCGCCCACTACTCCGTCATCTGGATAGTAGCGGAAACAATAAACGGCGGCGCAGAGCCGCTTCTACCAAGATTGGATTTAGTCAAGGATTAAAAAAAGAGAAATAAGAGGGCGGGCTTGTTGTATCTCAACGCTAAGTGATGCGTTTAGTCCACCGCTAAGCCCAACTGGTAGTTCTTTTTTTTAACGTGGCATTTAGTATACAGTGCAAACCCATCAGAGCAATCTAACGGCGACGAAACTCGGCTAAACAGAAAGGGCACAGAAAAAGAAAAAAAGGAAAGAGAGGAAACGAGAAAAAAAATAGCTAAATGATATGGGCTCCGCGTTGATTGTATTAGGATATTAAACGCGCTTGGCCCTTTCTCGATCATACTAATGAAAATAAGAGGGTGAGTGGAATAACAGCATCAGCGGAACGAGCACGAATCACGAGGGACGGGATGTAAGCGTCCCGTCCGCTGGTGCCGTCCACATTACAATTTTGCTGTTCTCGGTACTATATAAGGGGTAAGAGTGGCCCATAAATAGGCTGCTAGAACGTAGCAGGGTTCCTCGGCTAAGATCGAAGGTCATAATCACAGAGCCATTATTTCCGTATGGCTGGCATCAAAGCACCATAGCCATCAAACTCCGACCCGCCCCATTCTCCAGTACGCGCTGCTATAGCCTAGTCTACAGTTCCGTATATATTTGTTCCAAAGTTATTGCTGGTCAGCGGTCGGAATAGAACGACACCGGGAAATGATCCGTTCACGTTTTTACTGTCCAACCCGTCCCACTACTAGAGATGAAGGGTATTTCACAATAAAATGCAGGGCCATGAACTTTTCAGATCATCATTTTTAGATCAATTCCAATCACATCTATATTCGATTAAAGGATAAAGAAGAGAAAGAGTATGTACGAGTATCTTTAGTGTATAAAATAACCAACATAGATCTACTTTTATCCTACATTACGAATCCTGCAGCGGAGATGTTGTAAATGTGTTCCACAAAGCATTAGTTTTACGTAGAAATAGCAGGTCAAAGCGAGATAGTCTCGATTTTTCTTTTCGATGTCAGGGCAATGCAGGCGTAGCAATAGAACATAAGAAGACATAGAACATACGGCCTAAATATGTTTTGTAAATAGCATAGATTTCTCATTGTGTACTGATCGTATCTGCTACCTAGCGGAAATCCTTGGAACCAGATACGCATTCCGCGATGCATCTCCGCGACCCTTTCCGCTATGCATCTCCTGTAGCATCAATACCGAAGAAACGAGTTATTCTTGTTGATCGTAGGCTATCTGACACCGTAAACCAAGCTAAGAAATAACACTCGTCAGAATGATTTAAACATAGAACTGCTTGGTCCAAACAAAAAAATCTGCTCAACATTTCTTCGGGCCGTTGTGGGTTCGACGTGTAATTAGCTCTAAATAAAAAAAAAATTTTTATGCAGTTAAATTTCAGTTGAGTTTTCAATTCTTTCCATGTGTCTCCGATGCGAAATTATTGAGAGACGCATCTTTGACGATTGCATACAGGTTGCACATTAGTTGTAATAACGACGTAAATCAAAATCTGACAATAGAGAGCAGCTCTGTTGTGTTTTACGCCGTTAAGCGGAGACTCTAGCCTTGTTTGTCCTCCATCTCCGAATCCCTCCCTGTCTTGCTTTCGCTTACGTCTTTACATTTCGTCCTTCCCTTCCGAATCCCTGCCGCCGTAGGTGCTGCAGCATAGCAAAACGCTTAACTCCCGACGACGACAAGTGGGTATAGCGAGACCAGGCGATCAATACCGGTACACATACCGGCTGGTTGCGATCCTGTTAGAACTGTTATACCAAAGGTAATTGGCGGCAATTGTGATATAAGAAATCATCGAAAAAAGTTCGAACTCATGTCCAATTGATTAGGCTCTTACTGCGGAGCTAATGGGCTAGGCCTACAAGCGACTGCAAATAAGCAGACCTGTTTGCTGCTGCCTTAATATCTATATGTATACATACAACAGGCTTGGTTCGTCGGCACCCAACGTATCGTGGGACCTTACATATATTGATCCAGGATTCGTCGGAGAAGGTTGCCGCCTTCTTTCATCGTCTGTTTAATATTTGATCACCACTGAGTTGCACGAGAGTGGCAAGGGGCATTGTATTCTTGGCTAATACAGTTCTAGCCTCGACTCGACTACTGCCGTAGCCTACTATCAAGGCCCTCTTGGAAAAGGGCAATCCTATACTCGTCTATTAGGCCTACGTTGTAGTAGAACTATTATAGCTGAAGCGTTGCGCAATACTCGCCTTATATAAAAGGGCAGCAGGAGAGGAGAGCCGGGCGAGTTGTTGAGGAGATCGTTTTCAGGAGGAAAAGAGGGAGAAAGGAGGAGCAGAGTAATATTAGGAAAGGCTGGCCACGTCATCCGGAAATGAAGTCCACTTGCGCATCTCCTATTGATATCGGACCGTAAAACAAATGCTCAGCACAATAGACTGAAACTGCTAGAAGGCGCAGACAGAACTAGAAAGGCATTTTCTTCAGTTGCAGTTTCTCCATTCCCACAACGGTTCTTCTTCTATACACTTTACTCGCCTCCAGCAGACTAGCGGCCGCAAATACTATTTCTGGACTTTCATTTCGAAAAGTCGTCTAAGATGAAATGATGTGGAGGCCGGGGTTGTTTGGCATATACAGTCATTCTGCAAGAGGCGTCAGTATATAGGCTACTCGTGCCAGCATATATAGGCGCTAGCTTATATTGAATAACGCATCGATGGAATCAACTTTTTTTCTTTTTTGTCGATCCATTGAAATCCCGGGCGACGGTGCTCACACGTCTCCTTCTTCTTGCTCTTCTTCATCTTTTTCTCATACCATTCTTCGTATGCGCCAAGGCGAAAGCGCACTTTCAAGAGTAGTAAAAACAAATTACTTCTCGGCTGCTTGCAATAAGTCGAGAAATGAAAACAGGCACTAGCCCTAGATATCGTTGGGACGCGACGGAACGGCACGAATCACTCGTTTCTCTCGTCGTCGTTTCGAGTTAGAGCTGTGCAGTCCTATAAACTGCATAGTCAGCAATCGAATCATCCTTGGATGTCTTCTCACTTGCTATCGGCCCTCGTCCTCGTCGTCGTCGTCGTTTCCGCTCCTAATATCTTTACCCTTCATTTCGTCGCCGTCCCAGAATTTGCCTTTCCGATGCGTACACGAATTATACGCTGGCTTTATCGTAAAGTGACGGAAACCGGTTGTAGCTATCGCTAAGTGACCGCCACGCTGACCCGCCATTATACTCGACCCGGACGCATTCTTATATATATATATATACGGAACGCAACATAACTTTGTTATATATAACGGAACGCGGGTGTTGCGATCATCTGCCAAATTGGCGATACTCTCGAGGCGGGAAACTACAATGTTAATTGCAAATAGACGCGCAATCAAAGTGACCGAACGGCTTTCTTACGTTTTATTAGCTATTAGTTTGTGTTGGTGCGTGCTGCAGTGAGTGGATTCGCAGTGCGAGCTACTTTCAATGTGCCAAAAAGACGTCGGAAAATTCCCAGACGGTCACTGAGACTGGTACTTAAACCGTCCTCCTACGCGTAATTGAAGGAGCCGTAGCGCACGTGGATCTACTGTACTATGTGAAAGGCTCAGTTCGCATGTATCAACGTCACGGGCGGGCGACGGGACTTTGGGTTTTTACTTATTTACGGTCAACGATGCCAGTGGCGGTGGTGCGCCGCGTACCAGCGAGAGCCACTATAGCAGTGGCTTTGTGATCCCTGTAGCTTCAGCTGCCGTCTCTCTCTCTCTTTGACCTTTTCACTCACCTACGGACTGCCTGTTCGCGAAAATGTCTGTTGCACATGTATAGTGTAGGCTAAACTAGATGACAATCTTATACAGAGTGTTCATTTATACATGCGGCAGGCAGGCAGGCACTGTGGAAAACTCTTTTCTCAACTTGGGCAGGCAAAGACAAAGAGGATATATATAAGAATCGAAGAAGAAGAAGAAAAAGAGCTATGGCTAAAGGCAAAGTCGCTGACCAACAACAACAAAAGGGGGTTGGGCGAAGCTGTTTGTTGTCGGGAAACTTTCTGGACAGATATCCGACTGTGAGGAATAAGCATTGTACCTTTGCCCATATCCGAGCTCTTTGTGTCGCGCGCTCTCTTCTTTTTCCCCATTCTTATTCGAACACTTGGCTCACTTTGGCAAATGACCAATTAAATAGAAAGCAATCTGAAGTTGGGGAAACCGGGGCAGGGAAAATAGGGAATATACGAGTTCGCGGTCGGATCGTCGCAAATGAATGGGACTGCGTGCGAGTGCATCGGTCGATCGATAGATGTCTATCGACGTTGAGAGCCCTTACGGGCGCTAGGTGAGAGCTACGGATAGTTGCTGCTCGCCAATATAGTAGTGGTAGTAGTAGTACCACCAGTAGTATAGTCGTCGGCTAGTAGTAGCAGTTCCTCTTCTCTCTCTCTCTCTCTCTCTCTTGAATTCTTCCCTCTTTCGCGGCATCACGATCGTATTGGGAGTCCCAGCTGTTGAACCAGCAGCAACTCAAACGTGTTGAAATAACGTCCGACGTGGAGATCGATTATCGAAAGTGGACGGCGCATGTTGAGTTTGTTGGCGCTTTTAACCGAGTTATGGGGCGACGAGGAAAAAAGAAAATTAAATGATCCGGGGTTGCTGGGTATACGTAGGGCTACAACATCGTCGAAATGGGATATTTTGATAGCCATCAACTCAAGTAGTACAAGATGATCTATGGCTCCAAACTCTCCTCAAGAAATGAACGAAGAAGAAAAAGAAAAAAAGAGGCCGCCTTTTATTGAATACAAAATCGTGTTTCCAAAGGCACAACAGACTCCCCTCTCGTCGCAACTCGTGTAACCTAGAGCGAATTTCGGTACCGCAGAGCAGACCAAACTGCTTGCGGTGAGTTGTATACTCTTTTTTTTTCCTACCCTTCCGATTGGAGGGGAGTTGGAAGGTGTAGAGGGTGGTATACAACTTGCTTATTCAACTTGCTTTTCCCTCCAATTCCTCATAGACAGCCATATCCTTTCATTTCGGGCTATTTAGCATGACGATGTCGACACTGAAGCACTGCAATGCACTTTTGATGATCCATCTCGCGCGTTTCTTATATATTCTACATATATATATATATAACGTCATCTTTAATATACAGAAGTCCTTATTTATTTCTATTTATGGCAGCACTGGAGCGATTTGCTTCCAGCCGGATAAAACATCACGCACGAAAATTTAATTGGTGAGTCTTCTCCCTTTAATTTTGTATGCTTCTCTTTTTATTACGTACACTAATGATATCTCTCCTTATCTTCTCTAGTGGCGATATCTACGTGAACATCAACGCAGAGTACTTCGGTCGTGTCTCTTTCATAGAGTTAGAAGAAACCGAATAGTATGTCGACTGTTGAAAAAAAAAAATAGATTTGCTTAGACAAGGACGCACAAGTTCTACAATATTAGTCCCTTATACTTTGTCGTCGTCTCTAGATGGAGCGGCAGCAGCCCAGTGGTAGCTCGCTGTCGAGTTTTGGCTTGTAGCCCTATAGGCCAAACGTAACACATTTTGTTCAGCACGTCCCACAGAGACCACGAAATAACAACTGCTCTATGATGTTAATCCAACGAAAACCGAAAGTACTCGGGGACGTAAAAACAAAAAAACAATGGGAAAATGGAGTCTTCGTCTCAACGTCAAACAGGCACGCCCACTCTGTCGCCAAACCCACGCTTTTTCGTGGTGTTCTATCGATCGATTGAAACCGGTTTGTTGGATTTCTCCGAAATTGTTAACGGCTGCATACGTCGAAAACCCTACAAAATCCTCATCACGGTGAAATTGTTATTCGTTATGGGAAACTTGAGACATGTCATTTCGCTGCTTGATAGTTTCCATAGGCAGCAGCTAGAACGATGCAATCAAACAACAACAGCGACCCAAAGTCTGGCCCGTTTCTAGTTTGGTTCACACATTAGCCTCGATCCGCTAATACCAGCTTCTAGAAGAAGAAGACCGGGGAAGACCCTAGCTTATATAAGTTCCTAGCTGAGGGATGTTAACCGGTTTGATTGAGTTGCTGCCCGTTGAAACTTTGACGCGAAACAAAGAAAGTAGCGAGAAGGAGAAAATAAATGTAACGAAAATGAGAGAGAGAAAGAGGAGTAGAGGGCGTTTGGGAGAAGAAGCCAGTGGAAGGAAGCGTCGTCGGCACGCGAAATTAAAGGGCGCCGCAGCGTGACCTCAGGACGCTCGAAGAGAAAAAAAAAGGGACAGGATGCAGCAGGCCCTGCCGTGTTCGGTCCTGTCTAACTGAGCTGCTGAGCTGCCAGTCTCTGGGACATTAAAAGCGGACCCAGCGTCCCGTGTGTGTTCGGTCGGGTTTGACGTGACCGCGTTCTCCAATCAGCCTTTCCGTACGCGCCACTGTCTAACCCATCCAACTTGCACCAGACGAAAAAAAAAAATTACGGGGGTACAAAAAAAAATCCCAAAAAATCTTACCATAAAGATGAGACAGAAAGAGACGAGCAGCAAAAAGAGAGAGAAAAAAAGATGGACCGCGGTGCGAGATTCCTTCGCTTCAGCGGATTTCTTCGGGGTAACAAGCCAACCATCAAGTCCCCCGTTCATCTTCTCCTTCTTTCCCTTCGGCTACTTTCCTCTGATGCTGTCTGCTGGCTCTTCTTCTTCTTCTTTTTTTGTTGTTCTTCCTCCCTATCGTTCTCTTCTCGCAAACGCCAGCGTCGACACGTCCGCAAGCAGCACACAACGCATATATATATGTATCCAGTACAGCTAGTAGAACACTGTATTGTATGTAATATACGTATAGGAACTGTGGCAATGGAGCCGCCCAACAGAGTTGGCTGAAACAAAAGCATCGAGCAGCAAAAAAAAATAACAAAACAAAAAAAGGCAGGAAAGCGATAGCCTAAAAAGTGGAAGGAAACGATTTCTCTTTCTCCTCTCGTACAAGATATATATGCACATACATCTATATATCTAAATAAACGCGCTCAGTCGACCTCGGACAGACAAAGAGGACGCGGAAGAGACGAGACGAGCGAAAGGAATTTTTAGCTGGCCCGTAGAATTTTTTTCCTCGCTCGCAAGATGAAAAACAAGAAGATGAAAGCTGCAGTAATTCACTGCCAGACTTCTAGACACCATCTCAAAAACATCCAATAACAATATGTATACTTGTATATTGCGTCTCTAATATATCATAGCGTGTACGAGGAGGACGAAAACGTCGCGAGGAACAAGTACACACAAACGGAACTTGAATGGCGCACTGGGGCGAGTGTTGAAAGTGAAGAAACGGCTTTGTGATGACAAAGCAAAGCAGAGAGAGCAGAGAGACTCAATGCAAACAGCATGGAAAGCGACTCGCGAAGAGTTATTCGGTGCTGCTTTATAGTTCTGTTACTCGGAAATCTTGAGGCCTCTCCAACGGTTTCTCCTACACTTAGCCCCGCTCTGTGCACGGCGTTCTGTACCAGTACTGCGAATGTGCGCCCTGATTTGAAACCGAGCTTTATGCAGATGTATATATCATGTAGTAGGTGATTGAATGAATTCTTTATCATTCTGGCCGTCCCTGCTTGCGCGAGTAACTCGCAGAAGCACTTCAATCCGTGTAACACATATACAATACATAACAAGGCAGCAGGTGATGGGATCGCATGATTGCTCATTGACGACATCCTATACATAAGCCATGTCTTCTCATATTTGGCGACATTTTTCTCTAATGCCTCGAAAAAAAAAAACACGGAGCTGGTAGGATCTTGACGTAGAAGCAGCGCAATATCCTCGACGTCCATTATCTATAAACGGATCTCTCACTATATATATATATAGATATAGCAGGGCGCGGCCTATAGTCGCCCGCCCGTCCGTCCGTCCGTCCGCCCCCATCAGGAATTTCAACCACGTCTAGTCGACGGTTATATCCCATTTTTCCTCGCTCCTCTTTTTAGATGGCCGTGTTTTCTTTCCTCTTCACGTCCGTCCGAGTGTTGCCGAGATATGCGGACAAGCGGGATGCGCGTGTGGCCGCTTAGCCGACGACGGTTTGTAGGCAGCAATAGCGTCAACGCGGACCAACAAGAAGAGAGCTATGCGCATTCATTCAAAAAAAAGGAGGAGGGAAAAATTCAATTACACTCGCAAAAGGCGCGATGGCACGCCGAGCGCTATGCGACCCACCGCCAGAAAAATATGATATTCGCCAACAGGAAATCGAATGCGATTCACTCGGCATTCCTCTCTACTACTCTTCGTCTTCTTCCTTTTCAATGGGACAACTTAGAAACATAGTATGTCTCCATTTTTTGGCGTGTAGGGAATATTGAACAGCTCGGCGGCGGCTTCTGCCCGACCGTAGAGCAGAAACAAGGTAAGCTCATGCCGTTTAGCGTGATAGAGAACGTCGCAATTTATTGTTGGCTTCTTTTACCATCGTTGTATGGTAGAGACTAGTCTGCCGTTCAAGTAAAACGAATCGATATAAAGCCTGGGACGAAATTAAATCAAAATTGAAAACTCGGCTTTTTTTTTTGTTTTGGCGGAGGGCAACGATGCGAGTCGCCGTAATAAAAAAGCAGAGAATTGCAGCATTCATCTCTCTTGTGCGTTGCATTCCGCCGTATAACGCTGTACGCATGGGTACGGTATTAAATCGGTTTTCATCTTGAGCCGCTGTGGATGTTGCAGCAGCCTATGTTACGTGTATTGATTGTGAGATTCCGTTTGGATGAAGCGGAGACACACAGAAGAATGAAAAGGAATGTGTAAACATGCTATCCGGGGCTTCTGGGAAACCGTCAAAATCGAAAGGGAGCTGGGGGAGAATTCTGTTGGGACACGCTCATCTTGGCTCATCGCTCTCTCTGGAACTTTACGTTACATTAGTTCCCTTCGCCGGGGTCCTTCCTAGTTGTTGTTGATGTTACTTTTGACATCTTTCTTCTTCTTCTTCTTCCTCTTTCTTCAACGAAACGAAAAGATCTGAGCCCCGTTGATAACTTCCGCCATCATCACGGCCCGTCTCTCCAACCGGCATCGTGATTGTTTCGGGGGAAAAGCAAAGGCGAGACCAAAATTGGTGCTGATTGAGGTCGACATCAATCAGCTCTTTTCGGAGCCCCGACACCTTTCCAGTCGGGGTTTGGAAAAGGTTCAGCCAATCTCTTACGGTCCCGGTTCCGCCTTCACGTTTCCATCTCTCCGTTCCGGCACCTGCGTTTCCACATGAAAACGGACACGGAAAAAAGGAGGGAGGCTCTCCCGGCCTTCTCCAGATGAGTTTCTTTTTCTTCTTCTTCTTTTCTTCCTCCAGCATCTCGTCCCATTTTCCTCTCAGAGACGACGAATAGCAGGGCGGCGACTGACTGAGCCTTTTGCAAAATTCATCTTTAGGTTGTATTATAGTACAGATGTTACGCGACCTCTGCTGAAGGCGCCAGACGATGACGCGTAACAATGCAATCTGCATAAAGATCAGTTGACTTGGGGATGATGAAAGAAAAATTTTCGGGCTCATTGTAGATGATATGCAGGCGCGTCATATATCCTAGGACTAGATGGTATTACGGGCATTATAAGGTGAAGGCAAAGGCGGACCTTATCAAGCATGTGGAGTCGGCTCTTTATACATGCGACTCGATCCTATATATATTTCGTCCGAAGCCGTCTTATATAGACGGAGAGGAGGAGGAGAGCGGCGGCGGCCTATAGGCGCTAATAATACATAAAGTTGGCTGGAATCAACTTTACATATATATAAAGTAGATCGACAATACAGATAGCCAAGACGGACGAGGGGCACACCGTACAATCAGGGCGTCTTGGCGGACAAGAAAACGCCAGAATGCATAACGTCGTCGGGCGGGTATCTCAAGGCTAGCGAATAGTCCCCGAACGATGCCGACTTGCCGAGTGACGCAAAACATCAAAAGGTCAGCATCAGCGACGTCGCGCGCTCCGCCAGTCAAAAACCAAGACGCCAGGGCGTTGGAAGTCGAGCAAGCGGAAATTCACATACATTAATATCAGATGGTATTTCCCTGAAAATCTATGCATAGAGCGCTGCATATATGTCATCCCATTATGAATGCGTGAAAGGTAAATAGGCAACGACGGCTACAGAGAGGAGCTCGTGGACGAGCGACGTTTTCTCAGCCGGCGACGGAGAATAGACTAACCTTATCGTCGCCAACTCTTCTTCCCATTCCGATGCTCCTGCTCCTAGCTACTCTTATACACTGAGCCGGCTCTATAGATGCAGCAGTCTCCCATTACCGGTACGTATCTCTCTCAATAGAGGAGCCAGGAGCCACGGCGCCCTGCATTTTCTCATATTCATGTATTTATATATATATATTATATATATTGTAGGACGTCTAAAGAACTTGCCGCCTTGAGCCATGTCCCCTCTTTCTGACGAGTCGGTCAACCATTCCGGCAGATTCGGTTTCTTTTGTCGTCGTTGTCTACTGTATAGCTGCCGCTTCTGTGTATAGTCGGCAGCATATAATATATCCATGCACGATGCATGCATTATTGCATACAGCGTCTATAATAAGCTACTAGCGCAATGGTACTCTGGCTTTCCAACGATGCCATTCTCGTTCGGCTATAATAATAAGAAGATGGCGGACGGTGGGATGCGTTGCCTCGAAAATTGTTCATTCAAGTCGAGATGAGCCTCCATTTGGGACGGGCTGTATTTGTACCTACACAACTGATGGGCATAGAGAGGAGCGTACGCAAAGAGACAGAGCTTATACGCTGCTGAATGCTCGATACCAGGAAAAAGTACCGAGTTGGTTCTCGCCGATCTCCTTGGATAAAGTGACGGCGGAAGGAAACAATTCCCCGAAGTAAGCGAGAAAGACAGCGCAGAAAAAAAACGTATAGGGAAATCAATCAATAGAGGAGAATTAAAGACGGTCTCTATTGAGGGTTCGCCGCTTTACGTCATCGGAAACATCTCAAACATTCTGGTCGTATTGGTCGTATAATAAGAAAGGGTTCCTTCTCTCTCTTCTTCTTTTTGAAAGATAGGTAGTAGGAGAGAAAAAAAATAACTAAAGACGGAAAAAGAGATGAATCAATAAAGGAAGAGGAGTCGAGAGGAGCAGCAGTCACCGATCGGGTCCTCTCTGATATAACAGAAATCATCGCCGCGTACGTAATAGGGCTGCTATAGAATCATCTACAGAAAACCCTTTATTTCTATTTTCAAATGGAAAGCTGAAGAAAAAGAAAGAAGAAAAGGAGTCGCATCTCTTCAACTCCCGACCAGAGCAGAGTTTTCTTCCTTCTTTTGCAACAACATCATCCTCCGCGCCATTCCCTCATATATTTTCGACGCTGGCATTGGATATAACAAGGTGCAAATTGGATGAGCTGAAAGTCGAGATGACTCGCAGCAAGAGGACAAGATTGAGGGAACGGAAAAGGGGGATTGAAGTAGACACTTGGACGCTCGACTGGATCCCGGTCGCGTACACACAACCCCATCGTACAAACGCACAGGAGCAGCAGCAGCGCATTTGCTGAAAAGATTCGCGCTGTTGAAGACATCGGCAACGTTCAATATGGTATGTTGCTTACGTGAACGCCGTGTGGATGTGACATCACGAGTGTGTGTCTGTGTCACCCGTGTGCGCATATCTCCTTTCCTTTTTTCACCCTTTCGGTTGTCGTCGACGTCGTCGTCGACTTTTTCCTTTTTTTTCTACCCTCTCTTCTGTCTGCTCGCTCGTTGCTCTCTCATCTCGTTGCTGTTCGCGATGAGAGTGAGAGGGAGAACGAGCAACAGAGCGAAGGAAAAGATGCCGTCATGCTTGAAAATTTGAAATAAAAAGTGTAATAGAGAATGCGAGAAAAAGAACTAGACTGGATAGAAAAAGAGAGAGAGAGAAAAGGGGAAAAAATATAGTAGAAGTCTGAAGGAAATAGAGGTTGGACGACGGAGATCTGCAAGGGACGCCGACGGGGAGTATTGGCCTTCCGGTGTATATCGTCGTCGTCGTTGTTTGTTTGTTGTTTTTCTCTCCGCCAGTTCTTTCTACTCTCTGTCACTTCTCCGTCTTTGTCTATCCTTTGGGGACGGCAAGGAGACGTCTCCTTCTCTTGCGGAAAGACGGCCAACGAACGAACTTGCGTCACAGGCTGATGTTCGCCTACTCCTCGTCCGCTTCGCATCGGTTGCGTCGCCGTTCAGTGACAAACACGCTACACCGGTACGTCGACTAAGGCCATAGAATTAAGCATAGAGCCTGCCCTATATGTGTATCGATCAAGGTTCATCTCCGTCCTGCAACTCGCGTAGCGTTTGATTCATTATTCTCTTGCTCCGTCCGTCTGTCGCTCCTCATCTCGCTCGCCCAGCGCATGATCCGAACAGTCTCTTATATAATTGTCATCTTTTTGCCACGATTCATTTAGCAAATTGGGTCCATGCCCGTCTCGATCTTTTCTCCGTCTTTTCGCTGCGCTTATTGTTTCGTTCCAGCTCGTATTGTCCGTATCCGCCATTATCTCAAAGTTGATGGAGAAACACAATGGACGCCTCGTCCTTCAAAACGGTTATGGAATTACAATAACGGGCCTTATATTAGGGCAGGTCAATTACCGTGGAGCGTGAAATTGGAACAAGTGGTGACCCGGTTCCAACTACCAATTTATATGCCGCGCGCCCGCCATTGTTGTTATTAGACCGCCGAGACGGAGTAGCTGGTGATATTTTGATGGTAAACACAAACATGTTGACATTTGGGTTGCCATTGGTTAGCGCGACTTTTGGCCCAAGGGGTACCAGCGTCTAATAACGATCGAACTGCCAAGTTGGCTTTTCAATAGAGGTATAAGCTACCTACTACGCGGTATAAGGATGCATCAGTAAATATATATAGACTATAGATAGAGCCCCATCAGCCCGAAACGCAGTAGTAGTACACAGCGAGAGGGAGAGAAGAGATTACAGTAACAGAGGCGGGCGTATATATAAGACGGAATGGGAAGCGAACCATAACATTTCCCATTCAGCAGAGAGATACCAGAGAAGAGCAAGCCTTATTATCAATGACTGAAGACCAAGACCAAGTTGGTTCGAGAGACTTTGCCGGTCGTCTCAGGTAGACTTGTCAACGTACTACATAATAAATGTCGCCAAACCTGAACAAGATTATGATTACTAGGCTACTATAGGAGCTAATCGTAATGGGTTCCCCTATTCCTCATCAAGCTCGGATGGAATCGCGTGTCGACACGCCCAAAAATCCAAATTGTATTTCTCCGAAGCCATTGTTATCGCATAGGCCGCCCGCACATTACTAATCAAACGGCAATCTCAATAATAACTAGGAAGTGGTTATTGGATTAATCAAGGCAGATGCTGCTCGGTGCTGGCGGAATCAGTCCACGACACCCCAGATGGGCTAATCACACGGCCGAGCTCCTCGTCGCCCGTCGAGCAAGGTAAATGTTACAACCAAGGGCTTGAGAGAGAGAGAGAGAGAAGACAAATTGAGGAGAAGCATCTTGGATTGAGCGCACAGCGACCCCGGCTCGATCATTTGTCACGGCTTGACGTTGGGCCTAATATTCCTTTATCCCTTGCGTTGCACGTCGGCCAGCCAACTCCCAAGTTGGCCTCAAGCCGCCTCCGCTTCTGGGTGACATGATCGTGGTCCGTTAGCTTAGAGAGAGAGGGGAGAAACTCGAGTGAGATTCAAGTCCATATAGGTTTCGTTCGATAGTCGCGTGACGACATCCGATGCCCATCACTTTTGATGCCCAGCAGGCGCTTATTTTATTTTTTATTTTGTATTTTCTTCTCTCCCCCAACTTCCAAATCTCCGACGCTGTTTAAAACACCCGGCCTTTCATCTTACCTTGCCACCTCCATCGGATTTCAGGGGCCGCGTCAAGTGACAGAAGCAGACGGGCAGGCCGGACGCCCGTAGCATTAATTCTCGCCTATATCATCACGTTACGCTTTCAACGCTCCAGCTTCCTTCCTCTCTCTCTAGCCTTTTATTCGCATTCAACGATGGTGCGATGCGGTCTACCACAAACACCATACATCAAAATTTGACTTTTTCCCTTTTTTTTAAATAAAAAGTTGGGTTGAATCTACGTTAGAAGGAGATGCATTTTTCTGGTGAGCGACAGCGTCGTCATTACACGAACGGGGGGTTCGACTGCATGTATATTTAGCGTTTAGGTTTGTGTGTCGGGAGTGACAGCTGGACAGGTCCAGTTGGGGGATGGGGTAGATGGACTGGCTAGTCATGTTTATGTCGTACAAGTTGTCAGGACGGGCGAATCATTTCATAGAGCGTCTATGCTGCAGGATATGGGCTGCAGGAGGGAGTGCGAGTGCGCTTCGGGTTATCATCAATCCATTTTCACGCCTACGAACGTCCCAACATCGCCGCAACGAGCTCAATTTCTCCTGCAGACTGCAGTCCTCTTCTCCATCCTGCTGTTGCCTTGTCAGCTAGCCCCGAGACCGCCTCGGTGCCAGCAGACGAGAGATATGAAAGCCAGCAGGCGTAATGGTTTTGCGCGCTTTGCATTCGCATGAGCGCCCACCGCCGTTCATTCCAGCTTTTGAAATTCTTGGGCATTTTTTTCCTTCTTCTTCTTCTTCCGTCTCCTCCGCCTAGTCCAGATCCTTTGTTCTGGATGTTTGTGTGTTTACTGTCGCCCGACTGCGCTCCTTCCGTCCACCACTCCGCGTGAACTGCGTGCCTTGTATTTCGTTTGATGAGAGCGACTCCTTCAAAATTTTCTCGACGGACTACGACAACTTAGTATATATTCAGACCTTGGCCGGCCGTGAAATGCGGTTGATTTCTATTGACTGGAGAAGAACACATTTTTTGTTGTTGCTGTATTTTCGTTGAAAAGAGAAGAAAAAAGAAGAAGAAGAAGTGAATCAAAAGAATGAGGACGACTACAACTGGTAGCCATAAGCCCCGATTGTTCCTTCCGTCAAACACGGGCAGAATGTCAATCACGAAACAGCACGCAGCACAACACAGGAGCAGGAGCGCAGCTAGGTAGTCTAGAGGCTGAGAGACGAGGAGAAACGGGATCGAGTCGAAGGCGTTACTTGTAATCAAGAGAGAGTGGAAGCGGAGAGACGCGCGTCTTATTGGTTTCGGTTGCCTTTGAGCCCTCTGCTCCTGCTGCTCCTGCTCCTGTGTAGGAGGACGCAGCAGCCCGTGCTCGCTCGCCATCAGGATTCCCGACGTCTCTCCGCCTTTCCCATTTCGACGTCTTCTTCTATTTATTCTTTTCTTCTTCTTTAGATCGGTTTCTCGCCTTTTAGAGACGGCCGAGGTCGCCGTGTCCAACTGTCAACCGCCGCCTATAACAACGGGCCAAGCGCATCCAATCGTGTCGCAGAAAATGAAAGGTGGCCTAATATAGATATTGGCCTCCTTGTTTTTCTTCTTGTAGCTGAATAGACGGAAAGTCAAGGTAAACAAGAGCAAATAAACGGAAAGAGCTTGAAAAAAAACTGTCGACATGGCGCGAATCTGTCGCATTTTGACGTGTGAAAAAGCAATATAACCCCGATCGAAGAAAAATCAAACAAGGCGGCGTCGGCAGGAATTTAAAGAAACAGTTGGAATGTATTCATCTATGATGCCTTTGTTATATATTTGTGCGGGCGCTCCATTGAGGCCCAGTGCTCTCTATAAAGTCCGGTGACGGGCAACAGCCCAACAAGGATGCACTGCGTCAGCAGCAGCGCATCAGAGATGACGAGAGGAAAGCGTGGGGAATCTGGAAGTGAGGAGAAGAATGAATCATCGCCAGGGAACTGGAAGATGGCAGGACACGTGCAGGAAATGGTGGATCTTAGGGCCGAGATATGGCTACCGGCTCTTCTATTGGCCTAGGCTACATCAACGTCAACGATTTAGGTATATAGATCCCGGCGCACCACACCTATTCCCAAGTTGACGTGGGAATATTGGTAGAAACAATTCGGCCAAGGAATCAATACAACTCGGAAACGGCCTAGACATTTCAGGAGCGGCTAAAGTGAATAGTGGGAGGAAATGCTCCGTATATTTCCTCGTCTCACTATTTCCCTCGCGTTTTCCAATTCAAGTGCTCTCTGTAATTCCCCCTTTTTTTTTCTAATTCTTTTGAGACGTATAAAGGTAGTCTACTGCCAGGCGTATTGTGGCGCTATATATAGCGACCGCGCGCATTTCTATGGGAGGCCAAAAAATTCTATTATAAGTAAAAACCAATAAAAACCTTTGAATACTTTCAATTGTTCGGCTATTAGAGGATATAGAACCTTTCAGTCGCTGTGCGGCATTCACTGTATTTCCATTTTGGCTTTGTTTGTTCTTTTTTCTCTCTCTTTCTCGCGGTAAGCTTTTCAGGAGAGAGGAGCCAGTCTGGATGGTAGTCTAACTGGCATATCCGCTATTCTGGGGCATCGGGTACTACTTTTCCATTCTCTATTACATTCTTAGATTCTTTATATCAATATTTCTCTTTATGGGCCGGGATATGTACGAACGAACGAATCCTGGAAGGAATGGCACGCTTTTGTGTTCTATTCGCTAGTCGTCTTGTAGTAGTTCGGCGTAGAGTAGAATAGTAGTAGGAGGCGGCAGCGGCGGCGGTCTCCAAAGTGAGGCTGACGAGTGACATGCGCGCAACACCAAAGAAAAAACGCAACACTTGCATAGCCTAGTAGGCCTACCTAAAACTGAGGAGCAGGCCGGCAGAGAGAGAGCGGATCAGTAGAGTCGGCCGCAAGAATCGTCATCGTCTGGAGGAACGGCGTGCAGCAGCGCCGTCGCCTCGACGATCACGCCGCCCGTCGTTGGTGGGTGGTGGTCGATGCTGGTGGCAAGGAAGGAAGGAAGGAAGGAAGGAAGGAAGGATGGAGAGAGTAAAGGAGATCCTTGGTAAAGGATGGGAGGAAGAGGAGCGGGTAGTCGTCGTCGTCGTCGGGTGCGGCATCGATTCACCCCGTCGTGCCGTGCCGTACGTGTAGAGATACACGGTCCTCTATAACCCCACCCATCCCCATAGCCACCTCCCCCTTTTTTCGCCACCCAACTCCCCTCCTCCTTTCCGACTCTGACGGCACAACCCGCGGGAGGATCTGTCCGTCAGCTGCCGGTAGCAGCAGGAGGAGATCCAGCAACCGAGTCTGGACCAGACCCAGTCCTCTCCGCTCCTCTGCGGATAGCGAACGTCCCGCAAAGACCCGGCCCGGGAATTTTTTTATTCTATTATTCCGCCACAACCGAACGTAGTTGTCAGTTAGACACATCCAACACACGCACCAATCTCCCATCCCCTCCCAAAAAAAAAGACCCCATCGGCGGAACTTTTGTGGTGAATTTCAGAGGACGGAAACAAAAAGGTGCGGGACAATTTTCTTTGTTTCTCTTTCATTTCAACAACAAAACTCGAGTTGTCCGCTATCGACACCCGACCGTATTCTTCCTGGTATTGACCGGCCGGTTTCTCTCTCTCTTCCTTATCGTCCACCGATTGGCTCAAGAGTCCGATATCGCGAGACTGTGACGGCGGCACAAGTTTGGGTTCTTCTTGACTTTTGTAGTTCTTCGACACCAATCGTCTTCTTCTCCTTTTTCGGCTCTAGGGATCGTTTGTTTGTGTTAGTAGACGGCCAACTTGACTTTTCAGGGCATAACTCATCCGAGTTCTGACCTGTACGACTATTACTGGCACTGGGCACCTGGCGCTTCGTTTCCGTTTGCCCGTTGAGCGCCACGGGAGTGAGTGATTGCGAACCGTGTGCTGTATTCGTCCTTCTCCTTTTCATTTATTTGTTTCGTCTTATTATTATTCTTATTCTCTCTCTCTCTCCACGGTCTTGGATTTGGTTTGATTGCGGGCCTGTCGTCAGCTGTCGAGTTTCACGCGGCGGCCCTTTTTCGGTTGTTGGTGCCTTTTGTTTTCGTACGCACCCTTCAAACGTCGACGACGACGGACCACTACTCGGCCAAGAACAACTGGAAACAGCCAAAAGACACGGCGAGGGGCTAACATAACAGAACAAAGGAATAACGTCATCGAGAGCGCAAACCCCCCCAAAAAATAAAAAGAAAAGAAGGACGAAACGATGACTTGGAGTTGATTGGAAAAATCTGGACACGTCGGGCGCTCTCTCCCAGCAGGAAGAGCAGCAACAGCTATCCCGCCAGGATGAATCGATGATGGCCGGTCGTGCAAAATCTCGCACCTGGCGCTGCGGCAGTACTAGTTGAAACGGGACAAACGGGGAGCGTTGTCGTGGCGCAACTTCATCATCCCACTAAACCAACTCTAAAATTTTTTTTCCTTCCTTCGTCTCCTTTTCTACCTCCTCAACCCTCTCTCTCTGTCTCCCTCTCGACCGTTCTCCACCAACTCGGCTCCGAGTGTTGAGCTCTCATCGAGACACAGCGCAGCCGGCGCAATCCAACACCACGAAGCAGCAATTAAGGAAAAAGAACAAGGAAAACAAGACAAAATTCGACAAAGACACACACTCGACTGCTTTTCTTGGTACGAGACCCGGGTCGCAGCGCAGCAAGAAGGAGCAGCTCATCCACAACTTTGCCCGGTCATCAAGTCTGACGGGCCAAAGATTCTTCGAGTCTTTTTCGTCGCGGGTTATATTTAGTGCAAGCGCTGTGACGACGACGAGCTAACTCTGCTAGTACTTCTACTACTACAACAACTACTCCGCCCCTCCCCCAGTACCCCCAATGACAGCCGAAACGCCTTAGTAGAAGGAAGAAAATTGCCAGCAGGTTCTCGACGCCAGGAGAAGAGCGCCAGATCGGCCCAAGAGCGGCAGCGGATCCGGACCGGACGGGAAAGTTGGTTGGAGCATTGGCACCAGTGAAAGGGAAGCAGGAACAGTTTGAATTTCAACGAGGACGACATCGTCCCAGCCACCAGCCAACAGAAGGTAAGATCAATCGTCGTCGTCGTCTACTGCCTTGTACGCCGTCGTCGTCTCTTGGTTCAGCTCAAGTGGGAGGGAAAGCTCGTTTTACGCGGGACCCCTGTTCACTGGGCTCTTCGACGTCTCTTTCAAAGTTGTTCCTACTACCATAGCTGACGCTGCAGCTCCTGCTGCTTCTGCAGCTGTCTCTCAACAGAGAGCACAAGTCTTTCATCATCTCCTTTGGCTTTGAACAAGTGTCCCACGCTTCACACTCTCTCTACGATTGATTCCGTCTTAGAAGATCCGGGCGGAGGCCTAGCAGAACGGCGCTCCATACAGTTGTAGCCCCTCGCTGTTCAAGCCGCGAATCAACAGTTTTCTTTTTCTATCTCGACGTCTTCCTTCTTTCTTTCTTTGGCTCTTTTTTTCCTCCTTCACCCTACTCCTCCGCCGCTCCCCATATAGATATAGAGGAGCGATGACGGCAGGCCCCTATAGCTCCCGTTACGCTCTTGTGGCATAGGGGAATGAGCCATGCGAGACGGCCGTTGCCGCGGGAGGACAAAGAATGAAAAGTACTAGTAGTCCTAAGACGACGACGACGACGACGTCGACCGTCCTTTTATGTATGGGCCGATAGAGAGTCTATCAAATCACACCTCATTTTCTTCTGCTCTTCTCCTTCCGGACGTCTTTATATACGGAACTGATCGTTTGGCTCCGCGTGTGTCGTCCCCGTATCCAGGCTCCTCCTACTCGATTGCATCGCATTACCGGTGGCCCCTCCGCCTTTTCGGACGTCACCTTCCCTAGAAAAACGAAGTAGCTAGCTACTCTACGTTTTGCCCGGCAGAGAAAGAGGAGGAGGGAGTGAAAAAGGGGAGAATCGTCGCTCCGGCTTACTTAGAGGCCGAACAGTATCGTTGACATAAGAAGTCACTTTGCCACGGCGACGGCCCATCGTTTCCTCCCGCTAGCGTGACACGCGAGGACGACGGTGAACGGAACAGGCTTACAGCGAAGCAGCCGAGCACAGTAGTAGCAGCAGTATATGGAGTCACTTTTGATTGGCTGGCTCCTAAATATATTAGAGATTATATAGATATATATTCCCCTCTCATTCTCTCGTCGTCCGTTTAGACGTCAAGTCACCGTGCATAGAGAGGGAGAGAGAGAGAGCTGTCTCAAAAAGCCCCGACCGGAATCTGAAGCTCGACCGAGTTGTTTCCGAGTCAATTCTTTTGTTTGTTTTGTTGACTTGCCTCTCGTTGTTGTTGTTGTTGTTGTTTCTCTTTCAGAGTCGCTCTTTCTCTCCGCACACTCGATTGGCATTGGAAATGATCCAGACGCAATGTCCCTACTGAATGCCTTACTCCTTTTTTTTCCCTCTCTCTCTCTCTCTTCCGCCTTTTTCTCCTGTTTTTTATTTGATTTCTTTTCTCTCGGTTTTACAATTGATTCTTCTTTCCTTCTCTTGTGTGTGCGGCAGCGGACTCGTTCAATGGGCGAAACCAAACAGTTATTTTCCGTTTTCTCGACTATTTTTCTTTTGTTCAATAGAAATACTACACAAATATAATAACATCATAACAGCGGTACGGTAGTCTATAGTAGTAGTCGCCGTAGTAGTCTAGACGAGAGAGAGAGAGTGAGAGGCAGTCGGCCGCCGCCGTACCCGTACCCGTAGCACCAAATATTGACTCGGGAGCATCTCGCTCCAAGCCCCTTAGTCGTCGCGAGACTGGAAGAGAGTTTGGGCGACGAGGACCCCGGCAGTCGCCTTGCCCGTTTGCGCGTTATTTGATAACACATAAGGGCCGGCTCGAAAAGAAATTGGAACGAGAAGGAAAAGAGGCAGAAAAGAGGCAGCTTACATCACGTGCCAGTCATTCGAATAAAGATAAAAGGGGGGGGGGGACAACACAACACAAGGAGGACTTCACGAAGAAGAAGTAAAAACAAAACAAATATTGGAGAGAGCCCGGCCCTCGTAAACTAAAGGAGCAGAGAGAAATAATAACGCGAAATAACGCATCGGAACTGCACATATAATATATATATATAGTGAGAGAAAGACTTTTCTTCTTCTTCTTCTTCTTCTTCTCTCAGCAGCGTTTATGGAACAGTACATGTATCGATTGACGGAGAGGCGCTAGAGTTGGCCGACAGCTAGGAGCGGCGGCCGTCCCTTGTCGTTCTAGGAATCCAGGCGATGGAGAGCCTCAATAAACATACCAGGCTGAATTATTCATTCGGAAATGCGTTTTTGGCTATAATTGTATTCCCATCGTTCAATGAAGAGTAGAAACAGACGGAGGCGGAAGGAAACGGAAAAGAAAAGGCACCTAGATGCTGACGAATGAGAATAAGGGCAGCTACTGTTCCACGACAGTCTTTTTTTTATATCGGGACGTTGTTCTATTTATATATATTGAAGAAAAGGCAGGCATCAACTTGCTCGACGGCGCAATTCAAACGTTTTTTTTTTGTCTTTTTGACTTGATTTTCAACTGTTTTTTTTTGTCAGTCCCGCGGTCGTCGACTGTCGTCGTCGTCATCGCATTAGTCTTTACTCGAGCGAGCGCTGAATTGTCGTTGTCCCCCGGCTGCTCGGTCGTCGTCCATTGGCATTCCGAACGGCCTCATTGGATATTGGTATTCATACCGACCGAGTTGCCTGTACCAAAGGGATTAAACAAGTCGAAAGGAGAGGCGAAAAAAGGGGGCGCCCGTCGTAAGGGAAAAGAAGAAAAGAAATTGGAGATAGAACGAGTGTGACAGGACAAGACAGTCGGAGTGCTGATGCCTCCAGACGCCTGCCGCCGTCGTGTTGGGGCAGCACACAAGAAAATTCTACTACTAGCACTCATTCATACAGAGATTCTCTTATTCACAACAACGGCCGTCTTACGTATGCGGCTCCTCCTAGCCAACCCTATTGCATCATATGATTGAATATAGGATGATGAGGACTCGGATAAGGGAAAATTCAACGGATAGGGCGCGAACGAAATGAAATGAAAAGTTAAAAAAAATCGGCTGGGAGAAAATCCGAAAAATAAAAAATAGAAAAAAAACCAGCGGCTCGGCGCAAGAAGCCGAGAAGAAATTCGGTTGGCTCTTTCCCTTCCACCGCCTTGCGCTCCCGAATTCTCTTCTCTGATGGCGTCGCGTCCGATGTGGTGTGCGTGTGTGTCTGCTGTGCCGGAGAGCGCGAGATTTAATTATGGACCTGGGGATGTTGGCAGGAAGACACTCAATTACTTGTGGGAATTCAGAAATGCCGCATCTCCACCGCAAACCATTCCCCCCGACTGTGCACCATCTTCTTGTTCCCCGCTACTACCACATCCAAACCAGCAGCCAGCATCCCGTACCATCCTCTCTCCCGTAGCCAAAGTAAATTCGATAAATACGGTTTATATTAGGCTAGATAATATAAAGAAAAGGAGAGAGAGAGAGAGAGAAGAATAAGAGGAAGAAAACGAAGGAGTCTAGGCATAGAGAGGATGGAGGCAAAAGAAAATACACACTACTCGGTGCATGTCTTCGTCGATCAATAGTCGCTAGCAGAGGAAAGAAAAAGAAGGACGTGCGGGAGCAAAGTCTTTTGATATTCCGCTTTGATAGCTAAACAGGTTGCCTGTCGTCGTCGTCTCCGAAAAAAGTAGTGAGACGTCCCAGATTGCTCCCCATCGTCAGTTCCCCTCATTTTTTTTCCTACCCGACTCTTCTCCCTTTTCTTTCTCTGCTTTTTTTTTATATAATGAAATCGATATTATAGTCTATAGTAGCGAGAGAGAGAGAAAACGGCTGTAGAAAATCATAACAATGAGATAAAAAGACGACGAGTAACTGTGTGCCTGTCGCGGATAAACGGAGAGGACATTGTTGGAATATATAGGATGTGTTTTCTAAACATGTTTCTCTTTTTCATCCCCGTTTCGCTGTAGAGGGAAGAAAAAGTCGACAGAGACGCCTCAAGATAAGCTCGTCGGCGGCGTCCCAGACAACAACCCGAAAATACAAACAAGGAAAACAAGTTTTCAAGGAGAGAAAAAGAGGAGGCGGCGGCATTAGCGCACTACTGTAAACATCCAACAGAAGAGAAATGGAGCAACTCGGATCGTGGACGCTTTACCTCTTCGTCGTCGTCTTGGCTACTTTACCGCACCGTAAGTTTGACTCTGTCTAGACTCACTCTTCTTTGCCCTAGTATATCCAGCAGACGCGCATGTATGAGTAAGTAGCGCAGCAGCAGCTTGGTTATATTGGCTTGGCTGCTACCAGGAGCCAGGAGCCAGGAGCTCCGGCTTCGTATATAGACCTATTCCTCCGATACGGCACCGTGTGCGTCTGTCAGAACAACACAGCGGATTTCTCCCCATTGCCATTCTTTTTCATCCTTTTTCTTTTCTATTTTGTTTTTCTTTCTTCTTCTTCTTCTTCTTCTTGCCTCCTCTTTCTTAATACGGTCGGAGTGCAGCGCGTCCAAACTCCGTAGCCTGGATATTTCTTTCCGTCGGAGCGGACTGACGTCTTCCGGAGGCTTGTTTCATTTGGGTTTTTTTTTTGCCTCTTGTCTTTTCCCGTCCATTTCCAGCCGCAGACGAAAAATAAAAGGAAAAAAAAAAGATGAAGAAAGAAAAGGAGAGAATGAGGAGGCAGCAGAAAGAGAGAGAGATAAAGAGAGTAAGTAGAAAAGAGAGAGAAAACCGAGTCAATCTATCTTTATTAGACTTTTTTTTTCTCTTCTCTCTTCGTCTTTTCTTGTTTGGTTTCCCTGTCCCGGTACGTGTGCTACTGGAAACCGAGTCAGGCGGATCAATCGACTCCATTAGAATATGTTTTTTTTTTTCCTTTTTTGTTTCTACAGAGAGATATATATACCGTCGACTTTTTCGTCTACGTTTCCGACTGCCTGCCTGCCTGCCTCTGTCTCCTTAAGCTTGTTAGACGTAAAAGAAAAGAAGAAGTCGAAGGGGGGGGAATGGATTGTTTCGTCCCGTTCTCTCTCACTCACAGCCCTCCTCCTCCTCCTTCTTCCATCCACTCTGATGCTCATGACTTGTCTCGTCGAATGAAGACCCGAGCCTTGTTGTCCTCCGAGAGGCAGCGTCCTCTCGGAGTCTTCTTCTTCGGGTTCGAACGACTGCAGCGCGCCAGACGTCAGAGTCGATCGCTGCATTGATGGTGGCACTGGTGGTGGTGGTGTCTCTATCCCGGAGACAGGCTTCGCGTCCTCGTTCTTTTGCAATCAAACGGATCGTCCCTGAACGACGACGAGCCAGAAATGTGGAAGAGCATCGCCTCCACGCTTTACGTCGCGTCGCATCGTGTCGGGATGAGTAGAGAGGAAGAGAGAAAAGGGCTCCGGGTTCTCTCTGCCGGGGATACAATACGTGTCATCAAACACATTCCGGAACTAGCGGACAACTCATTCTGCTAACACGTCATATGTATAGTGCTGCGCGCAGATGGAGGATTGTTGTCAAAGTTTGAACTTTAACAGCGTCGCCGCCGCTGCCACCGTCTCCAACCTACGCTCTGTATCGATTCTCTCCGTCCCCCCAGCATCCAGCAGAAGGCGACCGAGTTTTGAGGTTCCTCGCGTGGCTCCCTAGCTAGCTAGCTAGCTGGATGGATGGATGGATGGGTGGCCTATATGTATGTGTGGAATGATTGATTTCTGGGAGAGAGGGTAGACGCACATATAGTACACGCACCGTGATTATTCCGGGCTAGTTCCGCGCGGGGATTCCCATTTTCTAAGTATGCATAGTTACGGCATTCCATCGCGACGACCGCAGAACTATAGCGTTGACGAGAGCAGATCCACCGATGGGGCAATTCAAGATCAATCTATCGACCATCAAACGTCGGAGTGAACGGACGGAGCAAAAACCGCGTTCCCTTCCGCAGCACGGCCCGTTAGAAAAGGAATACTTTTTTTGCCCGCTCTGATCTTCCATTGACTGTACATATATATATTTATTTATAGATATATAGATATGTACTTTTTTGTTGTTGTTGTCGGTTCTTCTTGCCGGTCGGTGGAGACGCCGTTGTCGATCTCCCGTCGTTTTCTTCCGGTATGCGGACCCGACGATCCCTCCCGATATCTTGGTCAACATCCAGCAAAACGCCAGTCGGATCCATATATAGTAGCAGCTCTACGTATAGCCTATCTGTCAAAAAAGTGGAACGGAACAGCAGAGGAAAAAGGCAGAGAGGCGATGCATGCGCGCACAGCGATAGAGAGAAGCCCCGCGACCCGAAACGACGAGCCCGAGGTGAACCACTTCGTCTTGTCCGGTTGTGCTTTCGCCTCTCTTCTCTGTCTTAGGAGACCCACAACATCGACAGTCACCCCCTTCTCTACATATATATAGACTAGTCGTCCCCATCACATATATTCTTTGACGATCTTTTTTCCTCCTTCTTCTTCTTTCCTTCATCTTTCCCCTAGCTCGTCTGGCTGGATTCCATCTCGTCCTTTTATTCGCCCACTAAATCATCCTTCTCTGTCTCCCATCGCCTGCTGCCCCCTCTTACCAGCAGCCGAGTGAAATGTGAAGAGCAGCGATTCAATCACTTGATCTTTTTCCTTTTTTTTTTGCCTTCGTCTTGCCTTCGTTCTTTTTTGAAGCGCCGCTGTCGAATTTGCCCATGAAATAGAGACAGGCGAAAATATGTTTTCCTTCTCGAGTAAATGATGGGACATGCGGACGCCTATTGTATCTCGTGCTACTACTACTGGATGCGCGTCGTAGGCAGCGACGCTCTCGTTCCGCCCCGCTCGAAACGACCGCTTTGGTCCCGCATCAAAACTCTTATCCAGCGCCATCGACTCGCGTGCCATAACGTTGTCGTAGTAGTAGTAGTTGTTGTAGTTGTAGTGGTCTGATGTGGATATAGCTGACATAATACGACTACAAAGTGTATATATATATACATATATATATCCAGTTTCCATCTAGGGCTAGAGCCTAGCAGTCTGTGTGCACACGCACGCTCCGGCTGTTTGATGACCTGGCGGCGGCGGCGGCGACTCGTTCCGATCGCTATCTTTAGTACACAACGGCACACTATAGGCGACACGTTTTTATATATCTATAGATTTCTTCCCTTTTTTCATTGGGTAGCCGGGTTCTATAAGCGATTTGATGCGTGTACGGCGGGGGCCCAATCATTCTTACTGGCGGCGCAATAAGCTCGTCGTCGTCGTCGTCGTCGGTCGAAAAAAAGAGAGAATAATGTGCGACCACTAGTATATAGTAGTAAGGGACTTTTTTGGAAATTGACGAACGGTGCGCGAGTTTCCGCTCGGCTTGTCATTGATTTATGTCGGACGTCTTGAAGACATGATGACAAAAGATGGAGGGTCGGCAATATTAATAGCCGATATGAAAGTCGCCGCGTTTCCTTCCTGTCCGTTTCGTCGTCTGCTGCACAATGGATCAAGAGGCTGAGGAATTGTTGCTTGTGCGTTCAAGGTGAGGATCTTCCTAGTATTGGGCGATCCTTTTCTATATGGCCGGTGCCGGTTGCCACCCGTCCTTTTTTTCCCCCCCTCTCGGCCTCGGGGTCCTACTAGCTTGGCCCGAAGCGCCATCCGTCTGATTGAATAGCGCTGCCACATCCGCCGCGCCGGGCATCTATTGATGTTGGATTGGATGGCCCCTTTGATACCACACCCGTATGTACCGTACATACGCATGGACGGCGTATTACCCTCAGCGACCGGGAAGCGTCTCTCTCTCTCGTTCTATCTCGTCTTTTTGGTGGCCAACCGACCCCGCAGCCAAGTCTCGGCGGATGCGAAAAAAGGGAGGGGGAAGTCTATATGGCTACACGCTCCGTTCGCAACGCGTTTTCTGCCATTTGTTGCCAATGGCGACCTACGGTAGCGTAGTACGTCATTTGACTCCCGAACAGAGAAACGAGCAGGATCTATGTAGAAAAAGGGGCCTCCATCTTCCCAATCGGCTGATATACCTATCTTTACGTCTCGTCACACAAGTGCGTGGGATAGGCTAGGAGCCAAACAACGGACGGCTCTCCTAAAGCGTCTCAAGGGTTGTCAGGAGCAACAGTCACCATCGAGGACCGTACGTATTAGGCTACACTGGACGGACTCTTGTTTATTTTGTTCCGTCCTTCAAAGATGACTAAGAGAGTCCGGTTGCTACATCAGCTTTCCATAGAGCGACGACAACGGATCGAGGCGACTATCCTGATCCGGGCGACAATACACTGCGACGTGATCCGTGAAACAACCAGCATTTTGCCGTTGTTGTTGGCGTCGTTTGGGCCTGGAGTGCCACAACAAAAAAGAAAAATAGCTGCTAGAAGTCTACTAGTAGAGAAGACAGTTATGACAAGAGCTGCTGCTTCTGCTGGGCCAAACAAGATTCTCATGATTGTCTCATCGTCACGGAAGAACAAAGGTTCCATTTCCATCTTGGGGGGTTTCTGGTTGGTGCCATCAGTCGACTGTTGAACACAAGACGCAGCGGAGCAAGCGACGAGTCGACCGAAGAGATGATTAGAGGAGAGCGTTTTCAAGGAGACGACGTCCCGACGTATCGAAGAAGGAGCTCGCTGGCTGCTTCTGCTGGCTGCTTCTGCTGCAGTGTATGATGAATTGATTGGGAAAATTTCCCCTTTGACCAAAGTTATGCGCTGTTGAGCGCGCGCCGCCCGCGCGCGATGCGATGCGGTATAGAACGGCACCTCATTAGACGCCTGCGATCCGTCGTATTGTGTGTGTCCTCCAACTCCTCGTCTCGGGCTCTACTCTAAACGAGATCGCCTCTCGTCGTCCCATTTGCCGAATATTAATGAAGGATTGAAACAAGGAACGAACCGGGAAAAAAATAGAAACCAGAGACAGAAACTCGCCGGCGCCAAAAATAAAAACGCGCACCGCAGCGCGCTCCGCGCTCGCTCTCGCCTGTGCGGTTGCGTGTTGCTTTTGAAGTTTGGCTTCGCGGTGGTATTCATGCCGAATGAATGATTCTTTTCTCCGTTAATGAGGCACTATAGAGAATCAGCGAGCTGCTGCAGCAGATGAAGAAGAAGAGCGCCAGCTTGGCGGAACGAAATAGGAAAATAGGCGAACGGAAGAAGAAGGAGAAAAACGAGTGTTGTTGTCTAATTGATCCCGATCATGGCGTCCAAGTTTCTGCTAACGTCGCCCTATTCGATGCGAAACACTTCTCTTCGTTACTTTCGTTCCCCCAGACGCCTGCATCCCCGACTGCGCCCTCAAGGATGCATTATGTATTGCGTCGGCTATGTCAAAACGCGGAGATCGGACTCCCCGAGCGTTTTCGCCTTCCTCTCGATCTGCTCTCCTATTCTCTTTTCCCTCTCTACTACTACTTCTCTTTTATTTCTCTATTTTTGAGGGGTTTTCTTTGCCGCGGAGTCGTGGGATTTCGCAGCAGTCGCTCGATCGCATCGTCCGCCTCCAGCCGCGTTCGCATCGCGACCGGCAAATGGCGGTTTAATGTTCGACTCTGTCGATCTCTTTTCTACTTTCATTTTTTTTCTTTTTCTTTTTTTCTTCTTCTTCTTTTCTCTCTTTTTTTTCATCTTTACTCTCCCGCCCATTCCCTCGTAATATCCATCATTCGCGTCATTTCTTCCCGCTATCTATTATTTCAATGCCCAAAGAGAGGAGGCGGATCGCCCAAGGAGCGTCTCTTTTATAAGACGGAATAAAATGCGTGACGTCGATTCGATTCCGCATCATCACCATCGCTAATATCGGCTAAAAAAAAAAGGAGAAAACGTCCTCCACTGTCTCGTCTATAATTTTATCGGTATGTAGATTCGGCCAACTTTTGTCTGCCACTTGATATTCAATGGCTTATCGTCTTGCGGGACAATGCATTATTATAATTCCTCTTCTTTTTCAAAGAATAATGAGAGAAGCTTATAGAACGGCACTTGCCGGGCGCTGTTGCGCTGCTCCTCTCATTGAAATGTCCATCTACCACCCACGCGTCTTGGCTGTTCAAAGCGAGAGAGAATCGAAGTAAAGGAGTCGAGTTCAAAGGAGAAATAATAGGTGGGATAGAAGAGACCGAGAGAGAGAGATCCATGCGTATCTTCTTCATTAAGATCTCTGTGTTGACATTTATTAGGAGTACGCGCGTTTCGTGTTGAATACAACTTTCTTGGCTTCCAAGTCGCGAAAACAGCCAAAATGTCACCTTGCTGGCTACTTCTTTGATCTCCTCTGTGCTCTTATTGTCGGCACGATACGTACTAACTAATATATTGATTCGGGTACATCGGCTCGAGCTCAACCCTGCGTAGCCTCACAGACTCTATCTATATGCAACCGTTAAAATAATAAATAAAGAGAAAACAACCAAATCAGCCAGCCAACTTTTTTCGCTCCTCGTTCGGCGTTATCCATAGAACAGCTGAGGGTTTTTACAGCGGCAGCGATGCGTACCAATAAACTTTCAACGGCTCGACTTTTTTTTTCTCTCTATCTAATAAATAAGTTGAGTGCTCTATGACGAGTCTGACGTGGGTAAGCGCGGAGTCTAGGAGGAATCAACTCGCTGGAACAGTTGGTCGGGAGAGAAAAATAAATAAAAAAATAAATAAAGAATAAGCTTGCGCACAGGACCGGGCGTTTTCTTCTTCTTCTTTTCCCCTTTTTCTTTTCTTCTTTTCTTCCGCGGCTTGAATTCGAAAGCCGAGGAGACGGTATTAGGAGCGGAAGACCGGCCGTATTACGGTGGCGGCGGACTCTTGCTTGAATGGAATCAATAGAGAAACTCGCGGTTGAAGGATGCGCCCAAAACTGGACAGCCGACATTCTATTTCTCCAGGCGAAATCCTGCCCTGCCCAACTTAGTCACTGAAATCGGGGGGAAATAACACTGAAAGATGCATATTCCTTGAGACGGGCAGCAACGGCAATCGCATCATTAGGCTCGAGTTGCATCGCATCTCCTTATTTTTGACCATCATTATTTCCATCCTTTTTACAACATGTTCCACTTCTTTTTTTTTTTTTTTTGTCGGTAGAAGTTAAGTGAGTGGAATAAGCTAACTTTAATACGGAAAAGGATGTTCCACTGTATACATAGTAGTCGCTTCCGCACCGTTTCATCCTACAAGTCCCGGAATGCATCTAAAATCCAACCAAGCATTTGTCAAAGTTTTGTTTGGGAACCAGGAATTCACTACGGAGAGAATAATCGAATCAGATGCCTTTCTCTTTTCCTTCCGCTTTTTTTTTGTTGCCAAAGTTAAGTCTCTAAACTCTATATTTTTCATCTTCAACAACTTTGATCCCGAATGACGAAAGATTCAAACTTGGAAGTAATTCGATAGAAACGTCGATTATAGAATGCGTAAAGGATGGACGTCCGTTGTTACGAATAGCGTCAAATGTTTACGTTGCATCAGGAGAGCCCGTCCGAGTCGACAGAGTTTGAATTCATGCGAACTGCGACGACAGATCAGGCCATCGCGATCTTCAGGCAAGCAAAAACCGACTGGGAGGAGAGGAGACGTCACTACGCACAAAGTTTCTAAAGCGCCGCTCCATTGATCAGCTGATCGATGGTTTTTCGTACGTACTCGATCGCATTGCGGACGGTCCGAGGCCGCTGCCGCCGCCACCGAGAAGAACCAACAGAAAGAGTCAAAGATTGCGTAGAGAAGCCTGGCCGGCAGTATAGTGTAAGGGAAGAATGATCTCAGCTTAAGGAGAGAGAGAGTGTTGCGGCATCAAAAGGATTGGAAGCTAGCGGGAGAAAAGACAACTTTGGTCCTGTCGCTGACGTAGTCACCTATTCCTGGAATGAGATTTCGCGTGGGTTGATGTGTTAATGTACGGGGATAGGTCTTCAGGACTGGTATATATATACTACGTCCAGTATATAAATGAATGGATAGGATACTACTTACTAACGTCGACATAATCGAAGAAGAAGGGAGAAAAAGAGGATAAAATGTGCTGCCGGGCGCAGCCGTTTCACCTAAAGTTGCATTTAGCTTACTAAGCTGCCGGAAACGCTTATAACTTTCTTCAATCAGTGCGTCGGCCAGCAGTGGCTGTCTGGCCATCGTCGTCGTTCATGCGAAACGACGTTACTGTATCAGCAGCCGTCCCATATCAGCTGGCGAGGACTGACCCAAGGACCGAGAGTTGGTCGAATGGACGACCATGGCTCCGCGTCTCGCTCATCCTAGCGAATAATAATATAAAAAAGTACCATCACATTCAATGGCTTTCTGGTGCAGCATAGCGAATCATCCGGCTGTCTCATCAATACGTCTCAAGAACTCCGAGTCCCAACAACTCTTGGATGCCGCCTCCACCGCCGCCGCCGTCTAATGTGTTGCTATACACAGAGTACGAGTAGTAGTAGTACACTGCCGACTGCTGGTCTCCGTCCAGGAGCACCGGCCACCACGAAACATTGATATATCCTTGCTGATGCCGCCAGGGATTGTAATTATCCCCCGGCCACCTCCCACGAGCCATGAGCCAACCAGAGAGAGAGAGCAAGTATATTGATGCTGTATCAACTCCATGCTGCTCGTTCTTCCTTCTCTCTTTGCGCGACTGAGTAATGACGCTCGACCACATATAAATCAGTCATGATGGTCTCTTTACGTCAGCGGGAAATAAGGGGAAATACAACAACAACAAGAACCAGGAAAGGGAGAAAAACAAATAAAAGGCAAAAGAAGAAAAGGGGAAAGAAAAAAGAATCGAAAGAGAAGGAACAACAGGGTACTAGGAGCTAGAGAAATAAGAGAAGCTGCTGTATGCTCCTTCTTGATAATGGGCGAGACGCGAGATGGTGGACCGCTCGGCTCACTCGTCTAGTCTTCTCCAATCAGAAAGCCGGCAGGTCGCCGACATAAAAGACTGCCGCGTATAAATATCCCAATAGAACACATCCAGCCGACCGTTGCGCCCGACGGCTACTGATATTACTCCAGCTCTACTGTACATAAGGATCACGACAGTTGCAGTCGGCAGAATCGCGGCAGGAGCCATAGTTATAGACGACATTCTAGAGTCTGGATGGAGCCCGTTTGCAATCCTAATAATACCCAGAGACGACCTACGAAATTATTGAAAAATTAAAAGAAAAAGGAAAATTATTCATGAGTGAAACAGGCTGGCTCTTGTTGCGAAACTTAACGTTCCAGGGTCGATGAGAACATTTTCGATTATTCACGTCATCGAGGGGCTTTTTGGTCTCTAGTTCTCTCGCTCTGAAATGTTAATCATTCAAATGTCTCATCTTTTTACCCTCCGTTCCTCTCTCTCTCTCTGGCTCACCTGATGAGGTATTCCGCGCCTCCTAACATGCCCCCCCCCATCTCTCTGGGGAATGGCCGACTCCTTCGTTTCGTCGGGGCAAAGTTGGAACTTTCATATTATCATTAATCTAGTTTGCGCTGTTTCGACACGGCACGCTACTAAACGACTTTATATTCCGCTCTCTCGACAAACTTGCTCACTGCTCCTCGTTCTCCGGCAACGCAGCAGCGCAGCGCTGGCGGTCTGATACTCGCCAGTAGCTCTACCCTTACAGCTCCTCCTCATTTCGCTCTCCCGCATGCAGTCCCGCCTCGCTTACATACCGAAAGCGAGGCGAGGACTCTGGCCAATCCAACATGTGAAACTGGAATAGGCTATTCTGTCGGGTCGGCTGCTAGGCTACACTACCACCGCTGGTCTACTTCCCTCTCGTAAAAATGTGAATGCTTAATTCATAAGGATTCCACGAGAAAGACATACAAGCTGCAGGAGGTCAGTCTCTCCGTTCCCCGGAAAAAGTGTTCTCCTTCACGGAAAACCAGCTGCTCGCCACCGCCTGCTCTTATTTCTCTATAAATACTTGGAGCAGCCGAGAGGCAAACAAGAAATGTCCGACCAAGATCGGAGATGTAGCCTACTCTTATATATATTCAACTGCGGTATAATTCAGGGCAAGTTTCACGTTATTTAAAGGGATCTTGTCAAATATAGAAAAGAAGACAGCGGGACCATCTGAGCGCTGTCGAGAGAAAAAAAAGAAAGAAATATCTTTATTGTAACATTCAAAAGTTTCACTTTCCTCCGAGAGGTCCTTCAGGGAGGTTCCACAAAAAATGCCACAGAAACACGAGAATGCAAATGTCTCCGCTTTCTCTCTGAACCACCATAGAAGAGATCCGGCAGAGAGGGGAGAGGGGGAACGCAGGAGGGAAATATAAGGTTGAGAGCTAAATCAATATCACAATCGTCCAGGGTTCTCGTCGCGCGTCGTCGTCGCCTGCCGTGGCTGCGTCAACCGAATCGGAGGCGCCTCTGAACTTTAGTACATGCACAATACATTTTTGTTTCTTTCTCTCTTTCTCTCTTTCTTTGGGAATCGACGGGAAATGTATATGCGGCCGCAAGGGAATGAGACGTGACGAAGCCGGGTGAGGGGCTAGAACGAGTTACGACCCAGCGAACAAGACGCGCCGCCAGTTAAGATGAATAGTGGCTGGCACATTAGCCCTGTGGCCGCGTAGTAAAAAGAGGAACAAAACGGTTAGATATATGAAAGAGCCGTGTCAACTTTAACAACCCTGTAACAATCCAGCGCTGTAGGGTGCATGTCATCAAGAGGCCAAAGTTGTGCAGTGCAGTGCAGTGCAGAAGGGCTTTATTCTTCTTCATAACTGGGGCAAGTACGCGATGATGATGACTCTGTCGCCTCGTCGGGCGCGTCCTTTTTTCCCCCTTTGGCCGGAAGAGAGAAGAGCCAGAGAGAGAGACCAAGTGTTGCCCGCGATTATCAGAGACTCTGCTGGTCAAACGAGTTGTGGATGCGGAAACAGCAGGGTGGATGCGAGCGAGCGACCTGCTCTTAATTCCTCTGTCTCATCACTGGCTTGATGCAACCAGAACAGAATGTTGATGTGTCTCTCTCTCTCTCGAGTTTCCAAGATCAAAGAGATGGCGAGTGGTGGTGGACGACGAACAGTCTGGAAAGGGCCAGCAGATATATAGATGCGGACGTCTCCGAGTGGCAGCAACAGCAGCAAAAGGTGAAGGATGTCACAAGATTCACCGCGGAACCAGAAGACGACAGTCGAATCAAACTAGTAGGCTAGTCCCCTCCTGACGTCTAGCTTCCCACCTAAATAGTTGGCCGTAAAGGAACGAGGAGGCGACCGTGTCCAGGGACTTGATACCTTTCTCGTGTTCGTCCCGATAACCTAATCATCCTCGTCTTCCCTATATATTTTACTAGACTATATAGACGTACACGGTACACTCCTAGACTACTGTGGCCAGACACGTCTTACCTAACCGGAGGGTACAGTTCAATCGATCTGCCGCCTCCGCCACTTTGGCTCTCCCAAGTTCGATCGTCGGTCCGAGCGCGCGCACATGCACACACAAGAAAAAAAGAGAGAGAAAGAGATAAGAGGAAATGTTGACTCGATGAATCTGGAAATATATATCCCGTCCGACTGTGACGGCACGAACTGCCTCCAAAAGGAATCAAAGTCAAATATTTTGGACAAACACGGAACATTCGTCGATATCTAGACACGGAATTTCTCAGTTGCCAGACGACGAAGGGCAAATGTCACTTCTCGTTTCTATATTTTAATGGTTTTTTCTCTGCGGCGCCCGAGATGAAAGTACGCAGAAACTAAGAGAGAAAAGAGAGAGAAGGTATGCGGAGTATACGATGAAGAAGAAGAATCGAAGAGACAATCTGGCGCAAGAATCTGCTCCGAAAAAAACGGGAATCTATCCACGAAAACCTTCGCCAGCAATTCCCGGTTTCATTTTCCTTCCTCCCGACGACGACGTCGACGAGCGCGTCTCTCCTCTCCGTGTCGGCTACCCCACTTGATCCTCTCGCGGAGCCTTTTGTGGCCATTAAAGTCTTTCATCAAGAGACTTATACAGGCCGGGGCCGTAGCTCAGCGAGTCGGGCGACGTGCGCCGGAGCGAGGGCGTTACACAACAGCCAACGTACGCGTACGTAATATATATCTCGTGAGAGAGAGAGAAAGAGAGACAAGAAAAGAAAAAAGGAGACGCGCCTTTTAACTCCTTTTTATTTAGCTGCGGCGTTAAGAACGCCCATTTGAATGGCCGCTCCGTTTCGCCATGCACGAAATTGTCAACTGAAATCGTTCACCGCCCGTTTCCCGTGGCAATCGCCTTTTGCATGCGATTCTCTCTGTCTAGTAGCACTCTGCCGTTGTCGTCTTCTTCTTTTCTTCTTTTCGCTCTCGTCGATTTCCTTCTTGTCTTTGTCTGCTGTCTTTGTCTCGTCTTTCTCATTGGGCATTATCGGTTCGCGCAAGGGAATATTGGATCAGATACAGAAAGCGGCAATACCAGGAGCAGCAGCAGCAGCACCCAGTCCCTGCCGCCATTCCCTTTCATTATTGATTGACCGATCCGTTACTGTTATAGAATCGGCTGCTGCTCCCGAGCTGCTGCTGCTCCTCTTCTCGTTTTATGCGCCAAACCCAATCCTGATTCCGTTAACGATACTGGTATCGGTTCATTTCATCTTCCGGGAGCCTGACCCAGCTCGACGCTTACACAGGACCCCTACAACCGCTTAGCTTTTTTCATTACTAGGCTCTAGAAGGGTGACAACGATGGGTCGTCGCTTGGAGAAGAGGATTCGACATACAAGAAAAAGAGAAAGAAAGAAAGAAAGAGAGAAAAATCAGAAGAAGAAGAAGACTTGGGCTAGTTGCTTATTCACTGTTAGAGTGTGGAAATTGCCGGCGGCCCGAGATGATTTGGCAGCCAGTGACAACTGCAGCAGGCAGGGCAACGCCGGGGATCAGCTAGTCGGTGCAGCCCCGGCGATCCAGGCCAATGGGAATAATGCGAGAAGAGGAAATGAGAAGAAAGGGCCGTGTGAGGGACAAGGAAAGGCGAACGACGACGACGACGTTATAAAAGCCCAACAGGGCCATAGAAATCGATCCCTCTGTTACACTGATTACATCGGATACATTCATACCCCCGCCGTCTCCTAGGCTCGCGTGGCTCTCTCCGTTGCCGACTTCTTCGTCGTGGGGCCTTAAATCCGATCGGCACCCAGGCAGCTTCTTCTTCTTCTTCTCGATAAATGCTCCAAATAGAACTAAATCTGGGAAAAATAAATAAACGCAATGAAAGAACTCTTTTTCTCTAGAAAAGGCTCGATGGGCACAACCGAGTTCATTAGAACGCACATCTCTGGCCGGCAGCTGCATCAATACGATTTTTCTTGGTCCTATTCGATTAGACGACGACGGCAGAGAGGATTCTTAATCAAGCTAAACTTATCTCCTTTTATACTTTCTTCACGAGTTCCATTTATTTGTATTTGATTAGTTTTTCTTTTCCTCGTGCACCGTCCGACCGTCCGTGACATTTCCGTCTAGCTCTGTTTCAGATGGGCTTTATAGTTTTCTCTCTAGTCTCTATATGCTAGGGCGGGGAAGATTGGGTCTCGAAATGTTGTTGTATTTTTCTTCTTCTTTTTTTGTCTAGATGACGTTCTAGCTCTCATTCTCTGCGCTCTTCTTTTCTCTCCAGTCATCCGACATGGCTGAATATGGGCGGTTTTTTTTTTGTTATGCAGTAGCAGCAGTATATCCTAGCTCCTGCTACTAGACTATATTTCCTCCCTCTCTCTCTCTCTGGCAAAGAAAGAGTTGTTGCGCGACTGAGAAGAGAGAGAGAGAGCAACCAGAGCAGCCGGAAATCCAATTTCTGGTCCGGATGAGCAACGCCGAGCCGAGGCGAACGTATTTTTGAAGCTTGTGTGTGTCGGCAGCGGCGTATTCGCCGAATACGATCCTAATGAGATCTGACGTCAGCCGTTTTTAGGCTACGCTACGCGCCCCCTTTTACGTTGACATAGCACGGGGCCAAGCATTTTCCAGTAGCCCCCGTTTTAGAGAGAGAACGGTGGACGGATGTGTTTCTCCACACTTATTGAACCAGCGGCAGGAGCAGGAGCAGTAGCGTATTCGATCCGACGTGATCCAGCTACTAGGAGAGTCCCCCCCACTCCGCTTTTCGCTGATTGTCGTCGTCGTTCGCTGCCTGGCGCAGTCTCTCCTAATACCGACGACGACTGGCGACGCTTAGTCCCGGAACTGCAGATGGACGGACCTTGATATGTTGTTGTACACAGTCTGTCCTCCGTTCTAATATGCGTCGCCGACATTGAGAGAGACGGTGTAGTAATTCGTCTATACCGTTTGCGCTCGCCGGCTCCGTACACTTTACTTTACGCTACTGGGAGGGGTCGGTATAGGAGTTGGGCAAATTCTGAAGGGCATTTTATGAAAAGTCAGCTGTCATGTCCATCACGATCAGTCGACGTAGCCTGGCTGCAGTCCCAGGATCAGCTCGGTTACCGCCGTTTTCTCCGACGTACCACCACTACTACTACTACTACGTGATTGTTCCGAAGGGGAACGCATTGGCAAAAAGACGGTCGATGACATGAGAGGCGACACACAGCCAGCACTAGCACTAGCAGAGAGAGAGAGAAAACACAATGAAAGTGCCGACTCAAGATCTCTGGCATCGTAGCTAGACAGAGGCGTGTGCTTGCCTTGTCACCAGCGAGTGCATTTCGAGAGGAGCCCAGGCAGCAGCAGCAGCACCACTCGAGTCCGACATCTTGTATTGAATCTACCAATATTTCCCAACGTTTCCTGTCCATTCTTCATCCACATAATTATCTCTCTCTCTCTCAATGTTTTTCCCCTTTTCCCTCAAGGCGGTGCCTCCTGGACGGAGAATTGACACTTTTTTTGTTGTTGTGGGCGTCCAAGGCCTCCGCCATCTAATATCAGATCACTGGCGGTAGCCTTAGGGGAAGTCTATAAGAAAAGGGAACAAATGTCGAGAGAAGAATGGAGGAAGAGAGATGAAGATCTTCCAAGTGGCTTGTTCTGTGGCACTCTATAACCTCATCCGCCGTATTTCTCCCCGAGCTACGCCCAATATCCCGCTACGACGGGCTCTGTACTACACTGTCGACGAGTGGGAGGTAGTATGGAGCACCTGTGCCGCACAACACGGCCCACGGACTCGGAGAGAGAGAGAGAGACGATGTATTGTAGACACTAGAAACTGTATACACTTTGTACACGACACGGCCCCCGCAGCGCCAACTTTTCTTTTTCCGCTTCTTTTATTTCCACCCTAGCCGGCCAAACGGTGTAGTACAGTGCTACAACAGCTTCTAGTACTACTGCCGCAGAATAGGACGGCTACATTCTCTCGTTACGCAACCTTTTCTACCGGTTCGGCCTGTAGACTCGGCACATAGGAGACTCTGCCGCATCTCAACTATCGATCTTTTGCATCCAGACTCTTTTTCTCCGGCAGAATCACCGAGTCTACGGGGGGAGGAAAAAAAAGGCGGAACGACGACCATTTCGCATGTAGGATGCTGCGGCGGTTTGATAGATCGAGAGAGACTCGAATAGTTTGATGCCGGTTGTCTTGACGCACCACGAAACCCGTTTGGCCTCTTGATCTGTTTGTTTCGGTAGTCGTTGGCGTCTACTCCTTTGTCCTACACTGCATCAGTCAAATTGGATCTTGGGAGGAGGGAGCGAGCAGAGGTAGGCAAACTGTCTATAGTCTGAAAGAGAGCTTCTTATGAAGGCAATCAGATATAGTCAAGAAGACTCTCGGAATATAGGAAACACGGGTGTTTGCGGATGCATCTCGAGGATCAAAGAATCGGATAGGGAAATAGGCGTTTGCTTTTATGCCACTGCATTGTTTTCTCCCCTTTTTCTTCTTTACCAGATTCATTATGCATTCGCGTTGTTTCAATATATAACGAGCCCCGAGGTGATGACGGCGCAACAGCCGATCGACCGCAGCTTGGGCTTATTTGTTCTTCACCTTGATGTCGACTAGATATCGATCTTTTAGACTATCTGATATGGATTCGCTCTTTTCTCTTTTATTCGACGTTCATCATTTCCTCCTTTTCATCGGCCAGTACCTCCATTCTGTTTGGCTCCGCTTTGATGCTGAAGCGATTCGTCGCGGACCTCTCCTGCAACTGTCAAAAGAAGAAGAAGCAAAAAGAAAACGGAACAAGTTAAACGGTGGCTGGTAGCGACGGAGGAGGCGGGAGCGACTGGAGAGAGTTCCGCTCAAATTCTCCTTATGGCTCATAGGCCCGGCTCTCGGACAGCTATTACACAGAGTGATGATTCGCTCCGGTCTCTCAGAGACGTGACTTTGCAGTCTCTTCGTGTATGCCATAGTAGCTGAAAAAAAATTAAATATATATATAAAAAATAGCAGGATGGTGAGAGGCGGAGCTGTCGGAGAGATGAGGGCTCCTGACGAGGGCATTTATTCATTCCCCACATGAAAACTGGCTCTTGCCTCCAGCAGCTCCTCGTCATATCAGGTCCCCTCTCTTGCCTCATGTGCTCTCATCCTTGACATCGCCACTTTTGCATCACGAAGCTCGGCTGGTCTTGATCATTCTTTTCTCCCCCGAAAAAAATTGTTTTATATATATTTTTTAAAGTAAAGAACAGGAAAAAGAAAGATGAGTTGACTCGTCCCTGTGTAAGAGCTCCAAGAACAAAAGTGAAGACGAATGGGCTGCTTCTCTCTCTCTTTTTTTGGTGGTTCCTCCTTCTTACTCCTTTTCTTACCCAATGGGTTTCCCCCGTAGATTCGAGTGTCTCTCTCTCTTGGTATATCTGCGGTCTAATAACAAAGAAAAAGAGAGATAGGAAAAGAGAATAAAGGGAAAATATATAAGAAGAGGGGAGGAGGGAATAGAAGAAGAGAAACAAAAAATAAAAGAAAATAAAAGAACTCGGGGAGGAAAAGACAGAAGGAGGGAAATGGGAGGATTTCATTAGAGAGAGAGGCTTGCCTCAGTGGTCGGTTGAGAAGCTGCTGCGGGCACGTTAGTAGCAGCGACGACTGCAGGAGCCCTGTCGGCCCATAAGGAACGGGAAAAGGGTGGATGGAAGAAGAAGAAAAAGAAAAAGTACTGCAGAACACGATAAGGGAACACCGAAGCGAGTCGGTGGAAACCATGCAACAGCAACCGTGTAAGCATCTCTAGGCCAGCGGCCGTGTCATTGGGTCGCAGCATATTTATATAGACTGTATACAGGGAGCTACACTATGCAGCTACTATAGTGATATTATGCATCGAGAGAGCGAGTACCCGAGTTGTCTGAAACTGTAGATGAAAGTTGGATGAAACAAAGTGAGAGGACAAGTACAGTAGTAGCAGTATAGAAGGTGGAGAGCAGCGCGCCTATCTATACTCGCGTACATAGCAGCTCCTTGGATACTTGTGCGACTTGAATCAATACGAGCGCGCCCGGCAGCAGCTCCTGACGCTGCTGCTCTTCTCTCTCTCTCTCTCTCTCTCTTCTATATATATATAGATAGATATATGTATCGTTCTAATGTAGCCCTCTGGGTGGACGAAGCGATCGCCGGGATTGTTCCGCTGATGCCGGCTCCTATTGCTCTCATATTGATGGAGTAGTAGCTTTACAACCGGCTTGCTGCTCCGCTCAGAGATGGGGCGGCTCCCACGCGCCCAGCGTAGCTGCCGCAGATGGCAGTGGCTAGGGATCTAACCTACAAGGCCTCTTCCGCTCATTCCTTATATTATATCTAGGGTACCGTACTCTAACTAGTAGTAGTCTAATACTGACTGCTACTACCCGTGGGTAAATCAGCAACTCTTCTCCTTAAACTTGACTGCGGCTTCGTTTTTCTTCCGCTCGTAGCATCGTCGATGCGCTTGATCCGGCTTTAGCTCCCTCTCTCTCTTCCTGATTCACGCAACGTCTCGCAAAATAACATCCCCCTCTCTCCCTTTAGTCTCTGGCTGGATACATTTCTACGTATGGATGGCTAATAGAGACCAACAGAGAGAGAGATACAACAGAGGACTGGATTCGAAGGGCTCTCTCCAAGAGCAGACGATGCGCGTGCATGTCTAACGTGTGTATAACAAGGGCGATGGGCGCCAGAGATGAGAATAGGATGGTGGGCCGGGCGCACGAAAATAAAGTGGTGAAAAGACGTCAGACTCGAGGCTGCGGAAACTCGGCTTCGGCCATGTCGAAACAAAAAGAAAAGAGGCGAAGATGATGGAAAAGGGGGGAAAAAGAGAAAACAAGCGGAAAAGACAGGAGAAAGAGAGAGAGAGAGAAAAGGGCGAAGTCGCTGGAGCAATAACGTCATCAGCTATGGGAATCTTTATATGTCAGCTCAGTGGAAATTCAATCAGGAAACTGCCGAAGTTGCCGCGTCTCTCCCTACCCCGCTTCCCTTTCGCCTTTTCTTCTTTTTCGTTTTCTCTTCTTCTTCTTCTTCTCTTTTTTTTTTTACGATGACTCGACTGATCCTTTCGCATCAGTGTTGACTCCCTCCCCCGCTCGTATCTCTTCTCCACGTTCGCCTCTACCACGGGATCAACTTCAAAGAGGGCGAAAAGGGACGGGACGAGAGAGAGAGAGAGAGAAGCCACTTTTGATGGGATGACGTCTTTTCATTTGGAGACGTTTGGGGCATACGGCGCTCCCGCTCTCTTCTCCATCCCTGTAGTCTAGACACACACACGGACGTGCACGATTTCACGCGGCGCACGGTTGTCTAATGCGAAACTAACCGGCTAGTCACATTTGGCGTGTGAAATTCACTCTGCTGACCTTTCCACGCAATTCTTTTCCTCTTCAACGCAACAACAACAACAAAAAAAGGCAATCGGAAATTGGATTGACCGGTTGACCGATGAGACCGGTCAAATGTCGACCTCGGTCGTTTTTGGCTTTAAAAAAAGGAAAATGAGAATGGAAAGTTCAAGCAGGTTGTGCGTCCCGTTCGTCAGATCTGCAATCATGTCTAAAAGGTTGTGGGTGAGGAGACCAGTTCCGCCGCTTTCTATATACTTGTCCGTCGTTCCCTTTGGGATTTTGATTTCTCTTCATCGTCGAGTGGCAAAAGAGAGAGTCCATGTTATATATCCACTCGTCTTCTTCTTTCCGCCTTCCTCCTCGTCGAATCGTGTTCGTGGAAGTTGACGAAATCTCCTACGTTCTCGTTCTGCTTCTCCTGATATATATATTCCACGGCCCCTTCTTCCGCTGGGCTTCACCAGCGACTTCAGATTGAGTAGACGAGACGGATTCCATCTGCGATCGGTCATGCTTGAGACCGAATTTCCTTCGGCCTCTCAATGGCCCAACGAGAAACGCCAGCCCAATGATAGACAATCTTAATACCCGCTATTCAAATCTGAGCGATCCCCTTTATTCAACCCGGCGCTGGTCATTCACACGGAAAAGTAGACGATAAGAAGAAAAAAAAAAGTATACATGTTTTCCTCTTTTCCTTCGCTTTTTTCTCTATTTTTTCTGTTGGGGGTGCGCGCGTGTGTTTTATACATACAGTGGCCGTATTTTCATCTTTTATATGTATACCTAAGCCCGTTTCCGCCTTGGCGATTCGGTCGTCCAACAAGAAATATAAGGATACTCTCTCTCTCTACAAGATGGAAGGAGCCAGTCTGAGATAAGAAAAAGAAAAAGAAGAAGAAGGAGAAAAAAGGAGCGTAGAAAATCAAAGGATGGCAAAGAGATTGGAGGGCGCGTTATACACAAGGCAAAGGATCCATCGAATGTGTATACGCCATGTTGTACATAGCTAAAACCTTCGTGTAGCTGAGCATGTCCAGCACGTATTGAGGAGGAGATTGGGCTCGTCGGATGCCTTGGTCTCGGCTTTTGAAGCCTCACGTCAACCTCAACACCGTGTAGCCGTCGACGAGGGCTCAAAGAGACGTTGAGCTAGGAGGCATCCAGCCTGGGTCTTCCCCTCTCCGACGATATGTACATAGACTCCGGACGCATAGAGAAGCTGTCCGGGGGTCTTTTCGCCGACATTTGTCCGTCGGGCGTCCGCAACGCGGGTGACCTTGTCCTTCTTTTTCTCTTCTTCGTCTTCTAGTTGAAATTCCTGCTGTTCTCCTTCTCCTTAACTTCTTCCTCTTTTTTTTTCTTTGGAGATTTCCGCTGAACGAATTTCGCATTCAATCGTCGTGTACTGGTATTGACTTAACCCGCAGCGATTGACGCAGAGCATGCTGACGTGCAGACTTTAAAGGCGTAGATAAGGAGCCAGCGGAGAGAAAAAGAGATGAAGGCGCTCCTTGCTGCCGTCATACGGAGCGCAGGAGACGACGACGACGCGAAGCGCACTGTAGCAGGCTAGCGAGGTTGGCGACAACTGTTCAAATAGAGTTCAGTTATAGTCTACGACGGCGCCGGATTATTCCAACCTCGACAAACAAGTTTTTTTCTCTTGGCTCCGAGAGGAGAGAAAAAAAAAAGAGGAAGCAAAGAAAAGGGACGAGAGAGCAGAACAGGAGAGAAAAAGAAAGAAAGAAGAAGAAAGAGAACCAAAGCTATGTACATCATAGGACCCTACAGAGAGAGAGAGAGGGTTGGAGGGTACGTACAGTACCGGAGGGAGGTGACTAAAGCCAGATAAAAGGAGTTAAAAGGACGACGGCAACATAGTACACACAGACAGACACAAAAAAAGGAGTCGAAGAAAAGACTCGAACGTAGTTGAAGAAGAAGAAAAAATCGTAACATCTGATAATGGGGGGATGATGGGTAGGAGTAGTAGTTCTGGGAGCAGCAAAAGCGACACAGAGAGAAAAAAAAAAGAGAGAGAGAAAGGAGTGAAAAGAAAAGAGCACGGCGAAAATAAAATGGAAAGGAAATGTCGTTGCTTGTAGCCCCGCTAATAGCTTCGAGTTAAAAGCTCGTGTGAAACAAAACACGGCTTTCATCAGTGACACTTGGCTTGGTGTTATTCTACGTTTCATTGGCGGCGGCGACGGCCCATTAGAAGACGTGATGCGAAAGCAATCTGGCCGGATTCGATGGGCGTCGGCGGAATAAAGTGAACGAGGCGGTCGTATCGAGAGTGCTCCAGTTTCTAGTTACTTGCATCACCAGCAGCACAGCTACCGGTACCGTAGTAGAAATCTATCAGAGAAGCCTCAGTCTATAGCTATTATGCGTGCTCGAGATTTGTCGTCGTCGTTGTCGATGCTCTCACTTGCTTCCAGCCGATCGAATCGGCAGCATCTCGTCGAGGGAAGCCCTTCCCCGGCTATCGAGCCACACCGCACGTCGTCGATAGGGTCAATTCAACAGCTGATAGGATATCTCACATATAAAGGGTTAGGATAGAGCATCAATGACTGATCCAATGCCGACTGGAACGGTCTTAACTATCCGACTGGAACACATATACTGGAACACATCACCATTCCGTACGGCATTGGATCCCTCCATTTTTTTTGCGGCCGTCAGGCCGCAAAAAAAAACCGCGGCCTAACGGCCGCAACGAGACGCGGCCTAACGGCCGCAACAAGACGCGGCCTAACGGCCGCAACGAGACGCGGCCTAACGGCCGCAACGAGACGCGGCCTAACGGCCGCAACAAGAGGCGGCCTAACGGCCGCAACAAGGGCGGCCTAACGGCCGCAACAAGAGCGATATCGTCTTTCGTTGACGGAGTAGTTGTCGACTTTCGAAGTCTGCGGGTTAAACTGAACTACACCAGTTCATAGCAGGCTACAATGTTTTCTTTTAGAACAATATTATGCTGTGGAGCGGAAACTTGCACTAGTGCATTCACTGGAGGGGCATCAGGAAACTTTTGACTCTTTTTTTTCGGCCGCTACACATGTATGGTGATATTTTAGTATGGTGATAGCCAGTCGGATCCCTCTGTCGGGCAAACCTGTGACGGCCGGGCCGGCAATAACGCACGTTCCGGCCAAGAGCATTTATCGCATAGAGAATAGTCTTTCTCCCCTCTATTGAATGGAAGTCGTTGGAGGAGAAAAAAAGGAAAAAGAGAGTTGCTGTATAGTACCTCCTATTCAACAACTTTCCTCTTTGCCAACGTCTGTGCTGGTTGTTGCACAATATAGTGGGAGTATATCAGATCAGCGCAGAGAGATTTGTCGACCGACCGAGCCGCAAGAAAAAAGGAACAAGATAGGCTACTAAGTCGTGTCTGCCTTGAGTTTTTCCCTCTCTCTATTCAGTACGTCTGTATGTTTGTGTACGTATAGCCGCTTTATCCTATACAAATCGGTGGCTCGCTTTTCTAAGTAAACATTGGGGCCCATTGAACTAAACGTGCGACTTCCCGGCTGCCACATCCAATTTCCCTGGGCTTTTCAGCAGGGGCGCCGGCAACTTGACTGGCAATAATAATAATACGACCCACTCTTTCAATGATTACAAGTTGATAGAAGCCGGGTTATATGGAATCTATTGATAGTTCTGCTGGTTGTGTCTATAGACGGGCCAGTGTACTCTGTGCACTAATCTCAAGAGGGACGGAACAGATGGAAGTGAGTCCAGGGACGCCGAGAAAGAAAGAGAGAGAGAGAGAAAAAAAAGATGGTGCTGCGAAGGCGTTGCGGAAAAGACGCTAACACCAGCTGATTGGATCAAGTCTCGCCAGACGAGCCGCTGCCGCCGCCGCCGCTATTGCAGTATAGTATATATATCGGGAGGAAAGAAAATTGCTGTCTAAGGCTATAGGCAGCGCATACACAGCAGCAGCGGCAGGAAGCCGGTCCGTCTAACCGAGTGGCAGTACTACGGTACTAGCTAGTTTGAACAGTTGATTGCGTGATGACGAATTCTACACTCCTCTGCTGGCCGACGTCTTTTTGGCTCCTCGATTCCCGGCCAACTGTAGCGAATAAGCGGGACCAAGTTACAATAGTCTTGGATACGCGAGTTTTCCGCTACCAGTGAATTCCGTCCGTTTCGCCTCGTACCGTCGTCTAGTAGTCCTGTGGTGGAAAATCAATAACAGTCCCGTCGTCCTCCGTCGTCCTTCTCTGTGGCACACAGCACAGAGTCTGACTCGTTTTCGCGCTCCAAATCTCCTCTTTCATTCTGGCCGCCCTGGACTCGTGTTCCAGCCGCATTGTGCGTTCCGCCCTTCTGCATTATTCCGCTCCCTCCGCCGATGTCCTTTTTACTCTTTCACGGTTTACGTTTTCCCTCTCTGACGCAGACATTACGGCGTCCCAGTACCTACGCTTTTTTTTCCAGTTTACCTCGTCCATCTTCCCTATGGGTATAGCGTGTTGTGCCACCAAGAACCCCCCTACATAGAGTGTATTATATAGCGGAAGCGCTGTGCTGCCATTTTCCTCTTTCTGCTCCACCATTGAGCAAGAGAGAGAGCTCAATGGAAAGTTTCTCTCTTCCTTGTAAAGCGACATCGCAGTTACGCCTAGGCCTGTCATGGGACCCCGGGCCATACATCATCAACGCACAGGATCCGAGGTTCTCTGGATTGGAAGTATGAGAATTCATCTTTGATGATAATACGACGACGAAATCTTCTGCCTGTCTCTGATTTGATGCTCATTTTCCTCTTCCGTTTTGGGGAAACTTCAAGCCTATTAACGCCGAGATTTCTTGCAACAGCAGTTGTTAGGGTACCTGTTTCTCTCCTTCCAGTTGTAGAGAGAGTTGGAGGCTGGAACTTGACTGCTTTCAAGTTTCCCGCCCGTCTACTACTGCTGCTGCCTTGGCTACATAACATGCCGAATCGTCTGGCCGTCAGGAGGGAAGAAGACGGATCCTTTCCCGTCCTCTTTGATATCGTTGCCCGTGTACATATATATTCCCGTCTGCTGATTGATTCGAGCGTGCGCGCGGCGTTTGCCTCGACGACGCTCCTCATTAAACCTAATTTAGAAATTTGAGACGGAGAGCGAGAAGGGCGCTTGCTTCTGAATCTATCAACAGCGTGATCGATCACCGACGAAGGCTCTAAGAAGCTTCGGATGACCCAACGAATAGAATGGAGAAAGAAAAGAAGGAGCGAATAAGAGAAGTGGATATGTGGAAAAGACTGATCAGCAGTATGAAAAGAAGGATAAAGAGAGAGAAAGAGAAAGAGAGGGGACGACGACGACATATTAGTAATAATCCCAGAAAACAGAAGTAAGATGCCGTCCGGAACTGTAGGAGTCGAAGCAACCGCAGCAGCAGAGACTAGACTGTGGGCGCGGGCGCTTGACGGCAGCAGTGGCACGGTACTTCTAATGAACAAACAATGAAGAATTGATCAAGTCGCTGCTGCGGAAGAACTTGGCGCTCTCTTTCTCCAGATAACGTCAAAGTAAACTTTTGCGCCGCGAGCCCCAGCTGATATTGCCCAGTGCTTCATCTGCTCCTCCTGCAGCGTTGAAAAAGAAAAGGAAAATTACCCGGGAGAACAGTAGAACTACTATACCAGCTTCTAGTATCGAGACCAGCAGGCAGCCGCAACTGTGAGGAAGAATGGGATGAAGTGAGAGAGAGAGAGAAAAGACAAACGAAAGATATAGAGATATATGGAGAGAGAGGTTTTACTTCCAAGCCGGTACTGTAGTGGGCCATATCATAGCTTTTGGCCGCGGCTTCTGAGCTATATATACTGGCACATCGCTACCACAACAATACTCTCGCAATTACTGGAACGCGCTGTGCAGACAACTGGGCGGCAATAGAGTAAAAAGATAAAATACAAGAAGAAAAAAAGACAAACAACAAACAAACCAATGAAATGAAAGAAGAGGCGAGAGAGAGAGAGAGGGCGCATTGAATAGGATATTGAGGTCTGATTCGGGGAAGCGTCTCGGTCGGGCCGGGAGTGTGTTTGGTTGCCTTAAAGAAGAAGGATAGAGAAAGAGAGACCTAGGGTGCGAAGCGAGAGTGCTTTTTTCTCTCCTCTTTGCCTCCGATATCCAGCAGAGGAATTTCTTTTCTTTTTCTTTTTTTTTTTATTTTATTTTGGCGTCGTTGTGTTGCTGTATATATAGTTTCTCCTCGTCACTTTTGGCGTTGTACCGCGACTGCGCGCAACCCAATTAGACGTCAAGCTGCCAGCCAAGGGAACGAACCCAATCAAATCAAAAGCCCTTAGCCGGTGAATTCATCAAGTATAAGGGGAGGATGGGGAGGTGATGGCAGCAGCCAACGTGCAGTACTTCTTATTGCAGTGGTACACACAGCACTAGAGAAGAGAGAGAGAAGAGAGAGAGAGAACAAGTGAACAAAAGAGGGATGCGTATAGTACCGTATAGCTACAGTACTAGCTACTATATCTTTTGTGTCTGTACGTCAAGAAGGGAAACTCCAATCTTCTGAAGGCTCCCGCGAAACGCTTTGTTTGTCTAAACGTAAAAGCTTAGGAGCTGGGGACTCGCTAGTAGTCGTAGTAGTCGTAGTAGTAGTTGCGCTGCTTTTCCGCACGCCCACGGCCGCACCAGTTCCGTACATACAGTCTCAGGGAACTGTACCAATGATTAACATCCTGTTTTTATGTCGGGTTAAGGACGGGGCTTGTTTCAGAATATAATTTACCCCCCTCCGTCGCTGGATGACAGCGCATAATACATTAATACGGCGGCGGCAGCGGCAGAGGATTTTCAAGAGTGGATGGTCTGGTTCCAGTTATTTGACAGTGAAAAGGACGACGACGAGAGTCGAAGGCGATCGTTACGCATTTGTCTCGGATTATTCTCAACGTCTCGGCAATTGTCTAGGCGCACGGACCGGTCTCCGGAGCACTTTCAAAGCCATCCGCCAACGCCGCCCGTCAAAACTGAGGAGGAGGAACAGTTGCTTTGAATGTTAGTCCGCATAAGAGGGAATTCGCAGAAAGCTATTGGCACTGATTATTCATCATTGGCAGAGCAGAACTCTCTAGGAATAGGGTAAGCCTAGGCCGACAGGCCGATATAGACGATGTAGTCATAATAATAATAATAATAATAATAATAGCGGAATGGATTGGAACGGAGAGAGAGAATCAGAGCGGAAGTGACGGGGAGAAAGAACAAGCAAATAAAGTCGGACAATACGGTAACGAAGGGGGGCCACCCGTTAGTAGGAAAAACGCCGGTTTACACGAGCTTTGCGTGTACAAAATGCAGCCAAGTGGTGCTGATAGATAGCGAAATAGCGCGACAGCCACGCGGGGCCCGAGAGTAATTGATTTGCCATCTCCTCCTCCCCACTCAAAGGGCGACGCCGGAGAGGAGCGCGCACGAGGAGCGGAGCGACGGAGGGTTGAGCAGCAACGGGCGTTTATCGTTGGACACACCATCGGCCGCATGCAATATTCAACTCGGTGCATGCTGATGGCAGTGCGCACTCGTGCGTTGGGTATGAAATACAGCTCAAAGCTCGGAGCAGCGCGGAGGCGGCGGAGCGCGGGGCCAGCAGCAGCAGCAGTACGCATCTCATAACAAATGCCGTTGACGTCAGAATTGACGCTCTCTCCCTTTTTCTTCTTCTTCTTCTTCTCCGTCTCGTGCCCTATATTCTTTTGATATTGGGTTTGTTTTCATTTTTTTTTTCTTTGTGTGTTGGTTCTCCCTTTTTACCCGCTGCCGCCAACGCTTCTTTTCTTGTCCGACGCCCTTCTTTGTCTCTATTGGATCTGCCTCCTCTCCTTCCGCGTAGCGCCGGCAATTAAGATATATATCCATTGCGGCGGCCGGAAGCCCGCTTAATAGAAGGAGGGAAGGAGATCAGGGTGGGATGATCGAGCAATTATAGCTGATAGATGGCCCTGCTGTTGGCAAATATAGCAGCAGCCGTATAGTGCTACTGCTACTGCTGCCCAGAACGATAGGATCGCTCGCCGCCGCTGTTGCGGCTGTCTCGCAGCGGGACGAGAACTGCCGCCGTTTCTCTCTCCCCATCTGAGAGGATCGCAGACGTTCCCGTCGGTCGCCGGCCCGGGGTCCCGAGGCGAAGCATCTATTGCTGTTGACAGGGGAGAGTAGCGGCCAGTCTCCTTTTTAATTACTAGCCCCTATCAGTCACTGCCGGATTTTCCCCCTTTTTCTGCTTTCTTGTTTATTGTCGGAGATTGCTCCTCGCCGTCGCCCGCCGTCGTCCTCGCTTCTGGCTTGCTCCGCTCTTATCGCACGAAATGTGCATCCTACTGTGGATGTGTGTGTGCTGGCGCCGGAGGTTGGGCCACATCAATAAAGATCAGCTACATATTACAAGAGGGCCGTGTGCATGCTCAAGCCAACAACACTCTTGGTATTCCCAGTGTTGTTTTTCTATTTTCCTATTTTCTTTTTTGACTTCGCTAGACGGCCGCACTGCCATCTTTCTCTCTCTTTATTGCTGGAGCGTCGCTGATGGACTGATCGTAGTCGGCAATTTCCTTGTTGTTTTTTTTTTCCTTCCTTCTTTCCTCGGAGCAGAACCAAATGATTGTCGTTGATGCGAATAGCCGACAATAACGGCGAATGCCACGATGGCCATTAAGTTCTTTACGTCTTTGTTATTTCCGGAATGTAAGCGGTTCAGCCGACTCTTATTATTTCCCCTCAAATCTCTGACAGTCGGAATCACTTGCGGAGGAGATATATGTATGGGGTAGTCTATCGAATTTACGGATGACTGAAAGGATGACTCGTTAGAAATCGAATTAGCGTATCCGTCTGGTATTTCTCTCTTTGACGCGGCGCAAGGAGCGCGCCAAGATGCTAAAGCGGAGCCGCATAACGTCTAAATGCGCAGATGAATGTCAAAACGAAAAGCCTTGTAAGAAGCGCAAGTGGACTGGCGTCGCAGCTCTAGAAAAAGCGGACGAGGGTTTGACGCACGAAGAGTGTCTCCTGTTCTCTCGTCTACGACGTCAGAAGAGGTAGCGAGATGATTAGAGATGTTCTATATATTCTTTTTCCCTCTTTATTGGACGATATATCCTGGAGCATTCGGGCGGCGACTCGGTGCGCGAGAGTTCGGAGATGGACGCGTGCAGTTAATGAGGTCATCAGGAGAGCTGGAGAAATCCAAAACGGATCATGAAATACGTGTCCTGCGATCCAAGTTGGGATGGAGCCGGGAAACGGTGGGCACGACGAAGGGCAATGTCGTGTGCCAGTTAGTACAGGGACGGATCACAAAAACAAGCGGCAGATATATCGTCACCACTCCCTCTGCACCACTCTCGAACCGCGACAGAGAAATACGAGCAGCCTATACTCTATACATGTGACACTATCTTTTTAGTATTGCGTGTCTTTGGGTATTTTTTTCTCCCCTATTTTTCATTGTGTAAAGAAGAAAAACGGACTCTGTTTATTAATCCGCCGTTTGAATACTGACCGCGGTATCGGTTTAAAGGCTATTGGCGATCTGATGAATAACACATAACAGCAGCGCACTCTCTCTCTCTCTCCAAGAAATCCCGACATGGTTTCACGAGCAAGAAGGTGTGCAAAGAGCGAAGGATTTCCTAGCTTTAAGAGCGCAGACTGCAGGAGGACAAAAAGAAAATCGATCTTCGGTACCAGCTCGATAATCTTATCGGATACCGGCAGCAGTCGGGATTTCGTTCTATTGTATAAAGCTTAGAATATTGTTATAAAAGGAGTTTTAAATTATTACATAGAGAAAATCATGTGTCGTATAAGACCAGATAACAAGGTCCACTACTGTAGTCTTATACGCTTCGTGGAAGTCGCTCTCTCTCTCTCTCTTTCTCTCTCTATATACGTTATTACAGTCCTAATAAACCCTTAATAAAGGCTTTTTTTGCTAAAGTTTGTTCAAATCCCGCGTGTGTGAAATGCAAAGGGCTCACTGATGCTTACGTAGATTGCAGCACGGTCGGGCTATTTAGAAATGGGATGATGAACTATTCGGAGAGGTGTAAATATTGAGGAGCTTTCTACCTTATTATTGAGAGCGCCGAGAATCTCGGCTGAATGCAGTTTCAAAATTGAGAGAATGACGATGCCTAATTATGTGAATAGCACCTGTAGCGAAACTAATCGCTGTCTAAGCCATGTAGATTTTGTTGCGCTCCAACCGGCTCACTCTTCTGAGAAGACGACAACTTAAATGCCTCCCCAAGTTTAAGGTCGTCGTGTTGCCTTGGCAATAATTGGTGTGGCATGCCGAGCACGTAGCAATATACAGTAACTTCAATCGATTCTCTGTGTGGTAGTGACCGATGATTCAGTTAAGGGTTGGACACGTGTACATTTCTTCCATTCAACTGTGTTTCGAGCACTGTGCTAAACGAGACCTTAACCTTATTTTCCATTTTCGTTCTCGTTGACAGGTTCGATTCAGGGACCCTACGAGAAGAAATTGCTACACCACCTTCTCGACAAGTACAACGTTCTGGAGAGACCTGTTTCCAACGAGTCTGAACCGATTCAAATCAGCTTTGGGATTACGCTCATGCAAATCATCGACGTGGTAAACTCTCCTCTTCTTTTGAATACATAATAGACGACGTCGACATGCACTTCCCCACCATTTGAATCAGAATACGGTGGCACGTGATTTATGTGGCCCAAAAGACAAAAACGGACACGCAGTAATCGTTTTCAATTTTCAAAAATAAATCTTGCGTGCTTGAAAAACTGTCGCTCGACCCCCATAAATCACAATAGAATCGAAAAATCTCTACAAATGCTGGCGCTACAAAACGGCGATTGTTTTCGGATCAGTGAAATCGCTGTAGCAGTCAACACTTCTCAAAAACACTTTTTGACATCGTCTAGCAATAAACAATAGTTTCAATTTGGCTCCAACACTATTCGAAAACGCGCCTGCGAATAACTTTGATTATGAATTAAAATGCAACATTTTCCATTTCCAGGATGAAAAGAACCAGCTGCTCATTACAAACATGTGGTTGAAAATGGTGAGTGCTCTAATTATTAGCTTGCAAGATCAAAGATAAATCAGTCGGTTCATTTTTTTAAAAATATTTTCGCTAAAAAATCAGCCTACGGCAACACCTTGCTATTGTTATGCATTGTAAAGTTTAACTCTGTTTGATGTCTCGGATTCCTTTGTATGTAAACTCGGCTCGCTCACTGGCTGTATAATTAATGAGTTTTTGTATCGAGCCCGACGTGTGACACATTATCGCGAGGGAACAAAAGGGTAAAAGGGGAAATTGCCTGACTCTGCAGAAATATCGATTCACCTCGCATTCCCATCTGGTGGCAATTATACGAAGCTCTGTAAATCCGCTGGCGGATCGCGAGCTGTTCGTTTTTCACCGTCTCCAAATATAATATTCAGATATTTTATAGCGCCTTTATATCTCGTGAACGTAATTAAGGAATAGAACTGTTTTTCATTTTCGTCGTCTCGTCGCTTTTTTTCCTTCGTTTTCAGTTGCCTATCTCGCAGCTCAGTGAATCACTGTTGCATGCCTTAACTACATACTGAGTTGGTTGACGTCTAGACCTAATCCTCACTGTCGGGTTGAGTCTGGTCCCTTTTTTTCGTGATGAATGACGACGAAGATGCATAACAACATCTTCTTCATTGATTTTTTCCCCCTCTTCTCACGCTGTTTAATCCATGTAGGACTGGAACGATTACAATCTGAGGTGGAATTCATCCGAATTTGGTGGCGTCAAGGACCTCCGGATCCCGCCCACTCGTATTTGGAAGCCCGACGTTCTGATGTACAACAGGTGAGCACTTTCCCTCGGCGTCCATCTCTCTCTCTCTCTCTATCTATCTATCTATCTATCTCTATCTCTTAAGGCTCTCTTTCCCCCGTTTCGTTCCTCATCATTGATTCGCTCGGCGGCGAAGCAGCAGCCAGTAGTAGTAGTCTAGCAGTGGGCCGTATTGATCCACTAGACTTGCGTGAACGCTGAACAGTCGCCGTTCCGGCAGCAACCGTTGCTCTTTTTTTTTTTCTTTTCTTTGTTTGCTTCTCTGTCTCCATCACCAGATGATGAGATCCTCTCTATTTCTGTCGGCTAGCTATTGAGTAAGGATCGTAGCAACCCACTATGTATATATGAGTGCTTACGACAGAGAGGGGCAGGCGCGCAGGCAGAGAGACAGACTCTCATCTTCATTCACCAGCAGCAGCATCGTCTGCTGCCCTACGCTGATGGTGTCCGAGGGAGATCCAATCAAGCAAAGAGAGACCTTCTCCCTCCCTAAAAGAGAGCAATACAAAAGACGAAAGAAAAGGGAAAGAAACAGAAGAAGAAGATGATGAGGTATATGAAGCATTGTAAGACGGAGATAATGACAACATATTTCCTCTCGCCTTCCTGCCGGGGCCCGGATCAGCTCTTTTGCGAGATGTATAGGGCTACTACGTACGTGGGTGATCCGATGGGACATCCGACGAAGAACAAACTCACAAATATTGGTTTTGTCTGACACCTTGTATACTCGTCCAACACGAACACACGCCTGTGTAATAAGATTATGTGTCACCATTGTATTATAACCTTCGTGCCTAGCTCTAGCTAAAATGCAACGCCCATCCCCATCGTTCTTGTATATTTATACAACGTCTTTTGGAATCTTTTGTAGTGCCGACGAGGAGTTTGACAGCACTTACCAAACGAACGTGGTGGTCCGGAGTAACGGCAGTTGCAGTTATCTACCTCCTGGTATTTTCAAAAGCACCTGCAAGATCGACATTACGTGGTTCCCGTTCGACGATCAGAAATGCGAATTGAAATTCGGCAGCTGGTACGTTGCTTTTTCTATATTTTATGATCAACCAATCATTAATTGAATTTTTTTAAATGTTATTACAGGACGTACGACGGTTTTCAGGTAAGTTCTGGCTACTTGGTGATGGTTTTGGATACTTACTACGTAGTACGGGCTAACCTTTACAAGGTTGGTTTTAAGGCGCGATCCGGCAACTTGCTACATCCACTCACACACTAGTTTATGTACACTGTTTCAGCTGTTGCTATAATTGCTAAACACGGTGACGAGTTGCCGTGGCGTTGCTATGTAGTCTGCTGCGCTAGAAACGAGTTTCGAGTGTCGTTTTGGAGGCACGGGAAGACTGATAAAGTAAGTTCTATGGGTGTCTCTTGGCACATGCTTTTAGCCAAACAAATGGGTTTATTAGCAGGCCCGCCCAAATCAGACACTACCAGACGAGCGAACTGTTGGTCGAAGCGGCTGGCATTCACATATAGTACAGCAGCCTATAGCCGATACTACTAGACATGTGGGAAGTCCGAGCGAGCTAGATAAAGGTAAATGTAGAGGAAGTGATGGGCTACAAGCTTGATTAGAATTACAAACGAAGATTTATGCAGTGTAGTCACGAGGTTAACCTGGGAGCGACGGGGATGTAGAAGGAAAATCGGAAGCTGAGAAAGGATTCTGTCCGTGTGATTAAATTTGCATTTCCGCACTGACAATTCAACAACAGCGAGCACCAACATTGTAACAACTGAAAGCGTCTTTGCTACACATGTAGCTGCAGAGCTTTTAATAATTTGACGATATAAAGCTGTATGCATGCCTGAATGGCCATATACAAGTAATACGCTCACGCGCGTTGCGTGCTTCCTCCTCTAGCCGTCCTAGCTTGGGGTGTAGGTGTCGCTACGAGAAAAGAAAATCGATTGTATCGTTTTTTTCTTTTTCTTGTTACTTATATTCCCATTGCGTTTACAGTTAGATTTGACGCTGCAGTCGGAAGAAGGCGGCGACATTAGCAATTTCAATACCAACGGCGAATGGGATCTCCTGGGTATGGATAACTATTTCACGCGCATTTTACGCTCTATTTCTCTTTTAGTCTAGATCTTCCAAACGCACTCTCTATCTCTGTCACTGTCTTCTTTTTACTTTATTTTTATTATTTTTTAGCTTAGACGTCTTTGTCGTGTCCTGTGAGAACAAGACATTGACTGCTGTGTTGGATTATTTTATATGTAGCCTACGTGCTGTAGTCTAGGACTATATAACCGGTCTACAAGTTCTAATGGCGTCATTCAGTTCCCTGAATGGCAATGTTTTCTTTGAATGCTTCTTCAGAACATTTTACTGCCTTTCCTGTTGCAGCGGGCTAGCCTATCGTTCGGCACAGTCGACACCGAAAACGAAATTGAACTCTTTTTTTTCCTTTTCTCCTGTTGACTTACGGAGAGGCAAAGTCGTCAGTATGGGCCAAGCCTTGAATTTTCCTTCTAGATACGCATTGGAAAGGCAAATGAAATGTTCTGATAAGCACCTTATTTTTTTCCACAATGCTGCTGTTCATTTCAATGGCTTGGTTTCTATAGACGTTGCACTCGCAGGTAGAACGTAGGAATTTTAGAATACTAATTATTAACGTACCGTAGACTAGATGCTCTTATTGTGATCATCGTTCTATATTAAATGAACGCTACGTTTACATGATGAAGCAACCCTTATGTGATAAAGAACAATTTAAGTAGAATCCCCTTTGTATTTGAAAGTCATTTTAAGATTCCTAGAGGCGAAAAATTCAAGTATCGTCATTAGCTATGAGAAAGGAGGCAGTAAGTGCGCAGTAAGTGCTCTTTTACGGATGAAATCCAAACGTGCCCACTTAAGCACGTTTCCAAAGAATTTGAAACAGACATTTCAGCTATGTGTCTATGACCAACATCAACACAAAAAAAGAAAAGAAAAAAGTTGCTCATTTCCTTGAAGCTGGGCACTCTCTGGTTGAGTTCCGAAACATCGGTAAAACAATTTTAGCTACCCAAACACAGAAAAAAAAATCTTTAATAAAATCCCCATTTATTTTTTACTAATCAGAACTTTTTACTCTTGTACAAACATTGCCGTTTCTCTGCAACCTTTGAAAAAAGTTTCGTGGAAGTTTTGTATGGAATTAATTGAAGCGAAGTTATTGTCCCTCAAACCGAACAACCGACACCAAAGATGAATTAATGTTTATCATACTACAGATTTTTTTTCTTTTCCCCTTGTTCTATCAAAATAAAGCTCTTTGAAAAGAACCCATGAAATGAAAAGCTGACGGCTTAATAATTTATTAGACTGCAAATAAATAAATACCCAAACGGAAATTTCATATTTCCCCGAATGCAAATTTTATGAACCATAATAGCATTGTCAGATGGCTCAATCTTTAAATAAATAGCTCGGTCAAAATTTAGTAAAACCAAAAACAAATCTATTTCATATTCTTTAATAATCTTATTATTAATTCTATGTCTAAGGAGAGCATATTAGAAAAGCATTTTGCACGAGTAGTTGCATGTTAAACAATGTCCGTACATACTGATTTTGATGTGTATTGAAGAAAGCCTGATTGTCTATGATTGCTTTGATTCTGTTACAAACCGGTTAAGCGTTAAAAATACAGTACATTATCATACCATAAAGGCTGAAACGAGTTAAGTACTTGGAAATCGCATGTTTTTAAGCTTCGCATCCTTAACAATTTTACGAAATTTAACTCCCTCGTGAATGTTTTCCCGACAACTACCTAATGATGAAAAATGATAATGATGGTGACGGAACCAGGAGTGCCTGGTAAACGGACATGGCAATACTACCCGTGCTGCCCCGAACCCTACGTGGATATCACCTTCACCATCGAGATCCGGAGACGGACACTCTACTATTTTTTCAACTTGATCGTTCCCTGCGTGCTCATTGCCTCCATGGCCGTCCTCGGTTTCACACTTCCTCCCGAATCTGGCGAGAAACTTTCTCTAGGTACGAGTAATAGCTTCATATGTAACAGTTTAAGTTTTGATTTCAACTTCGTATATTGGCCTTCTTCCTTCTTCATTTCGTTTGTCGTCTTTCTTTCTTTCTTTACATTTTAATTTCATCGATTTTCATTTTATCTGAAACGAAAAGGAGCGTATATACTACAACACGTTTGCGTGGCGTTTTCCAATAATGTGGAAGCACCATCGGGTTCACTTACACTGCGGCAAATCGTGACAAGGCGCAGCCTACAACATCTCGTTTAGCAATTTCTACCGGCCGGCCTCTCAATCGAATACCGCAGCTAGTACTAAAAATTTACCGTACGTACTGTTGCTGAACGAGTCTGTGGCCGTCTGTCGATAGTGCGCAGGCCAATAGACCTACATCATAGAATGCCCCATGGGTGATTTTAGAGGCGGCCTGATGTTTCCGAGGCAAACGTGACGTTGGTCTATTCCTAATCCTTAACAGACTGTGCAGCATGCCAAGGGCGAATCCCACACACATCAAGAAACCCTTCAGAAAAAAAAATAACAGCGCAGCCGGTCCGCTCTGATAGCGACCGTGTCAGAAACATGTAGGTCCATACAGAACGTTTATCGCGGAGTGCGCAATGATGTGGTAAAATTGTCCGAAAGATCGTGCTGTCAGCTTGGACCTTTGGTACCAGATGGGGTGCTTTCTTACAGCCTGCAGTCATCAAGACCGAGAAATGTTTCGATCTTGGACCAACGACGACGACCAAGAAAGGCTAACATTAATACGAGTGTCCATTCGGCAATGGATTCTTTTAGATACCGTATGTTTAACTAAACGACCTTAACTAATGCGTGAAGCGATTCTTTTTTCCCCGACAACAACTCGAGTGCAACGTCTGAAAAAGTCTTCATAACCTCATCGAGCATGATGCCCTTCGATTGGCTTAAAATATCGTAAGATGAAATTTGTCCAATCTTCGCTACCATTGCACCTTGACTTGGAGGTTAGCCTAATGCATAAAAGGAGAGAAGTTCATACGATGTGTTGACCAGGTTTGCCAGGCAAGCGAGCAATTCGACATTACACCTGCTGTCCGGAGCCATACGTCGATGCAACATTCGTTCTGCACATCCGTCGTCGCTCTCTCTATTACTGGTGCAACATAATTTTGCCCAGCCTACTCATTGCATCCATGACACTACTCTCGTTCACATTACCAAATGATTGCGGAGCCAAACTGACACTAGGTAGGAAGAACACCGGGCTCACGGGAGCTGAGAGCAAACATAAGAGTGAAAATCCTACTAGTAGTGAATCAACAGAAATTAATAGCAGGCGTAGCCCGGCAAAATTCGAGGACCGTATCCTACTACCGTATCAAACTAATGCACAACGACTATTGATTTTCACAGAAGCGAACACTATCGAAAGAAATGTCAGCATCCGCATCAGCTACACACTTCGTCTCTTCTTGGTTCTTACTTCCAATGTTCCAATATCGTCTCAACCATGGGCCAAATACCCCTTGTTTTGTTCCCAACGATTATTGTTTATTCAGTCAACCAAGACCATTTAACTCCTTCCTCTTGACTCTTTCTCTATCTTTTGTTCGTCCGTCGTGGATTAATTTTTACTTCTTGAATTCATAGGCGTTACAATTTTGCTCTCCTTAACCGTCTTCCTAAATATGGTGGCCGAAACAATGCCGGCAACGTCAGATGCAGTTCCTTTATTAGGTACTCGCTCGGTAGTGATGATCTTGATGATTATGACGGAGGTGATCCCTTTGGTAACCCTATACCTCAACCGAAAGATCAGTCTGATGAAACAGAATTCCCTCCTGTCCATCCCCTCTAGCCCCACATTCTAATTTCACCTTTTGCTCAATCCGCCCTGCTGTCTTCTCCCCCATCAAAAGCTCAAAATGATTAGCGACGAGGCGGAGACAAATGACCAATGAAACAAAAGAGAGGCTGGCCTGTTACTTGATAAGTTTTTTTTTCTCTTCTGGAGGAGGGCGAACGAACACTACTACACACTCTAGCAGCTCGCGTCGTTGCCTACCGGTATCCGCCTAGCATATCAGTGCATATTTCTATATACAGTATATATACATATCGATGAGAGACACGGTGACACGTCGGTCGTTCTGAGCGGCTCTGATTCCTATGTAGCTAGATATGTCCTACATGGATAGACTCTAGATCTTTTAGACACGATATTTCTATGTAACTTTTCCTTGGTTTTATCGGCATTATATGATATGTTAAAAATGACGAGAGGGAGAGAAATTGAATCTTTTTAGGAACCAAAAAGTGTACAACGTACAAACAATTTTTCAATATACGATACGAAAACTGGTGCTCCTGATGTGTCGAGAGCGTTAGTGCTACTCTACGTTTGCATCGGACGCTAGATGGCAACCCTTATTGATTTTTTGAAACCCACTTTGTATATCTTTCTCGCTTTCTCTCCTCGTCTCCACCTTGCCCGATCACCTACTAGGTGTCACCGTGCTCCTGTCGCTCACCTTCCTTTTAAACAGCGTCACCTCTTCCATGCCGCCGGCATCTGCACAGCCTCTCATAGGTAAAACCCAACGCATTGGCACAGCGAAACCCATAGCCCACCTTATTTTGTCCTCCTATTCCGACACATCCGTACGCCTGTAAGATCAATTCGTCCTATACTCCAACCACCAAATACAATCCCTATAGCCCATCACGAATGGATGCTTCACTGTATAGCAACCAGTGTTACTTGGCGGTGGAGGAGGCTATGCAACTACCGTCCATTCGAGTCCTCACTCCCCTATATCCCCGTTCCAGGGTGTCATTCATGAGTCTCATTTTTACAGACACGTTTCTGTGCGCACGCTTGTAGCCTAGCCTACACATATGCATAGTTATGTATATGCTTCGTTATACTTGAAAACCAGTACTAATTCAATTACCTCTCGTTTTAGATCGTGGAATAGAGCGACAGCTTGAACGTCTAGTCTTGAACTAATGACATGTCGCATACTACTACTACTACTACTACCTTTACCATTTAGAGCCGTAGGACTAACTTTTCATCGTAAATTTGAGCTTATTAGTGGATGATGTAGTCTATTATGAATTGCTGCTCCTGTGAACGGATCACCGTGCCTATAGTCTTTGTGCAAGATCTAAGTTTTCCGGTATGATGCAGGTGTGACCATCCTGCTATCACTAACTGTCTTTTCGCTCATGATATACGACACCTTGCCCGAAAGTTCGGATGCCGTCCCAGTCTTAGGTTAGCTCACACTTTACAAAAACTACTGTACTACTTTACCACTACAAACCAATATATAACCCATCCATGCATCGAGACCATATAAACATTAACGTGTTCCTTCTAATAGGCGATCAAGTTCCTGTCTCCTCGCCAGACCAACAGTATTATTTCACCTTAACTTCCATGACAACCTCATCTTCGTTTCCTTCGAAACATTTCCACGAAATTTGAGAAACAATATCCATTTATTGAACTTGTGCTACTCGAAGGAATACGATTTCATGCTCCATTTGTTCTAGGAATCTAGTAAAGCATTTTCTTTTATTGAAGTATTATTAAATTCGTCTTCTTTGACTTACTGAGACACGCTGTTTTGAAGTTTCATCATCGAACATTCGGTTTTCTTCTTTGATAAATTCTAAAGATTTCCAGAAAACGGAGTATGAAATGGACGATGCTATAGATAGTCATCCAACTCTATTGGTTTAACAATGTTTCATTTTATTCGAACAAAACTTGCATCACAAGATTTCATACAACATTTTTCCAGTGCCAGCATTACATATTAATTTAAATCCCGATTACACCATTAATTGCATGGACCACCAAAAATTGACGCGGAAGCATATTGCAATTCTAATTGTAATCTAATTTCTTTCAGTATAATACCCGATGATGCCAACACACTTTTGGAGACGAGAAGCCTTCACACTCCACCCAACTTCGCTGACCCTTCTCTCCTCCGCCAATTTCCCATTGCTTCTCTCTCTCCCTCCCCCCGTCCTCTCTTTCTCTCTCTCTCTCTCTCAATTTATCTATTTATTTACCTCAGAGACGGCTTTTTATTTCAATATTTCTAAAGAACCTCCGGAAAGCACTAGATATTGATTTGCAAACTACACAATCCAACTTACTGTTAAACGAGAACAGTGCTTTTTTTTTAATTTAAAAAAAAAGACCCATGGATGAGTTGAAGCGAAACACAAGGTTCAAGATAACCGATGAACGCCCTCCTCCCAGTGGCCAAGTAACACGCGGCTTTAGAATGATGTATAAATGGTTCAATGTCCGATGAAAGAGGCCACTTAAACGCAGAGCATGTAACCTGAGATGTCGTTGAAAACCTCAGCCAAACCAAATCCATCCAAACACTAAAATCCAACCAGGCGCCTGCTTTAAATCACCTCCTTACTGTCGATATCATTGCTGGTTCCTGTTTAGTTGTTAGTTTGATGTTGCTGCACTGGTATCAAGAGAGCTGTTCTGACATTCTTTTTTCTGGCTTTCCATGTCCAACTCGGCTACTGTTTATAACAAAACAAAACAGGGACGTATTTCAACTGTATCATGTTTATGGTGGCCTCATCCGTAGTGTCAACTGTGTTAATCCTCAACTACCACCATCGCAATGCCGACACTCACGAAATGGCACCTTGGGTAATTCCTCATTCTTTAGTATATATAATATAGGCCTTGTCAGTTATGTTGATAAATGTTATGGTAGGTATTAACCTTACAATGACGTACAAAACTTTATTATTGATCTGCCCTCACTTAGAGCTCTTGTCAACTTTAATCAGTATTCATGACTTCTTATTTCTTATAGGCTACTGGCAAATTTTCGGCCAAGTCCGATCGCATCATTTGATATTTTTACGGCCCATAATCAAGACGAAATGCAGTTTTTTTTTCTCGCCGAAAGTTATTTATTGATCTTTCTCTTGCTTGAATCTAGGTCCGGACGGTGTTTTTGCATTGGTTGCCCTGGGTGCTGCGGATGAGTCGACCGTGCGACAAGAATGAGAACGGCCAGAGGAAGCCAGCAGCAGGTCCAGCGGCCAACAGCAAACAGATTAAAGACATTGAAATGAAAGAACGCTCGTCGCGAAGCCTCCTGGCTAACGTGCTCGATATTGACGACGACTTTCGGCAGCACAGTTGCACGCTCAGCTCAGTCGGTAGTGGCATGGCCCTTAGTATGGGAGTGCCCACCGGGTTCCCAAGAGTTGTCTCCACTCCTAGTGGAGGTCTGGGGCCTAACCAGGGTAAGATTTTCTTGATGTGGATCAGTTTATTCATTTGGCCATTTTTCTTCCTGAAGGCACTCGCCATTGTGTTGTTGTTGCCGCTGCTTTTCAGCGAGCGGCATTGTTGATGTGGGGCAATAATAGTCCTACAGGAATAACACACACACAATTGCGTCTATATATTATGAGCCGGGCTGGGCCGGAGTGGAAACTTTGAAGATGTGTATACGTATATACTCATAAACCTTGTCTTAATCTTGGATTACAGGTCAAGACGAGACCATATCGCTGCACAACTGCTTCGGCTCTCATCGTGAACTATCGGGTATCCTCAAGGAGCTGCGTGTGATCACCGACAAGATAAGGCACGACGAGGAGGACTCGCACGTGAATAACGATTGGAAGTTCGCCGCTATGATCGTCGACCGCATTTGTTTGATACTCTTCACGCTCTTCACCATCATTGCTACTATTGCGGTCCTCTTCTCGGCTCCGCACATCATTGTCCCTTAGAGGAGCAAAAAAGGACACGGGCCTTTTCTATTTCTTCTATCTACCACCTCTTTCCCAGCAATTTTCTAGCAAGAAAGAGGCAGGAATCTCGCCTAACCCGAATCAAGAGACGCACCATTTCCCACTGCAAGGATTTTGGTCACTCTTGGACAAGTGTTCATCCATCTTCGTCTTCGAGGGCTAGTCGGACAGGCAGCAGCGGTCATCCATGGCAGTAGGAGCAGTGCCCCGGATGTTCTCTTAACTTTTTTACACTGTTTTTACATAACAAAAAAAAACGTAACATCGCATAGACTTGTGCTCCAATCTCTCAATAACCTAGAACTAGAGCCACCTTCCTTGTAGGTTTTCCAATACGTCTCAGGCTTTGTCCTCTTGACTTTTTGTTTCAATCTTCCTTCCTCTTTCTCTCCTTCTTCCTCTCTTTACCCTCCTCTATCTAATCAACCCGCCTATTCATCTGACTGGCTCTCTATTTCTCCTTCACAGACTCTTTAGTGTCCGGTGTTGCCAGTCCTTTATATGTTTCTCTCTCTCTCTTTCTCCCTTGTGCCAAATTTGTAGTGTAAAGGAAAAAAGAATGTAGGCCATCAACGAAGCATTTTTTTCGCGCCGTGTGACTGTTGTTAGACTTTGAATGAATTGAAATGAATAACAAACCACCAGCATCACAATTCCCGGAATACAGGATGATTCGTCGGCAACACTGCTTCCAGCTCCCCCCGTTATTAATCTCTCATCTTCATCTCCTCCATTTCACTGCTCCTTTTATATAAAACAAAAAAAAAACCCCGCCATTTACAACGGCTCAACGATTTCAGTTTGGAAATGTCACTTCTTTCTCAACCAGTGCTTCCTCGCTCCTTTTTATTATCCTCTTTACCTGTGGATGTCTCTTGGACTACCCTCGTATTCCCCCTCCCCCCTTCCTCCACGTTTCTCTTTATCATCGATGCTGTGTAAGGCAGTTTGTATATTAGCCGTGCGTTATCAAAAAATGTTTCACTTTCCTCTTGTTTGCTTGCAAGGGAAAATTTTTTTCATTTGTTCTTTAAATTTGTGAGTTTTGGAGTCTAAACATTTTTGTACCTCCAAAAAAGATTGTACAGCCGCCGTATGTTGACAAGTTTTTTTTTCTTCCGAGTGGTTTTCAATGTTCCGCAAGGCTGCTGATGGCGAGAATCAGAAAAAAAAATCCTGATTTTTGTTTTGAATTTCATAATTACGTTTTTAGATGAATGGGATTGTGCGCGTACAATCACGAGTAGCCTGTAGACCAGGCAAATACCTGCAGCAGGTTCTATTACAGATACGTCAGTGCTGTCACACGTACGAACATGATAAAAGTTGAATCGTTTACATAGTAATAATTATTTTAAGGCATAGTGTATTTAACGGAAGTAGTATTGTTTATTATTAGAGCAGCCTTCTTCACCTCGGTTGCTCGTCCGCGTATGTTGATTTATAACCCTCCTTCTTCATTTCTTGTTTTCTTTTCATTCTCATCTTCGTCCTCTACGCCTTGTTTCGTCTGTTATTTCAATCAAATATAATATTGAATATATTGTACAATATTTGATTGCAAATCGGAGGCCAAACCGCCCAAACGTTCTTTGGCCAATACGTTTTTTTTGGACATATGCGCCGCTGCATCAAAAAAGACAAAAACTGTAGGCCTAAAATTTTTAGGGGGAAAACGCCGAGCACTTGCAAGTAACAAAGCTAAAATAAATATGGCTCAAAAAACCCTCCCTCAAAGAAAAAGAACACAAACGTTTCAACGATTCTACCTACTACTACTACTGAACTCATCATCGCCCCTTAAGGAAACTCTCGACAATTATTTTTCTTCCCTTTTAAGTTGGCTCGTCGTAAGCCTTCTATGCAAATAACAAAAAACAAATCTGATTTAAAAACTTTGGAAGAAATGCATCTGAACGCATTAAAAAAAAAAAACCCGGAGCTATAGTCAACATAAGTTGAGCAGCTAGCTATTATTTACAAAATGTAGTGTGAAACAGTCTAAAGAGCTGTTCTACCGTCTTGATTCAGATAACAAGTGCAGCAAGGCTTTTTGATGTCGCATTTCGTCAGAACGTGACGGTAGGCTACTTGGGCATTTCCCTATGACTACTCATTAACCCATTTCTCTTCTTCTCCTGTGCCGAATTCTCCGAAAAACAATTGATTTAAACATGAAGCAGTCTAACTTTTTAAGATCTTTCCCCCTGTCGTTGCCTTTCTCCTGTACATGCTGGAACTTCTTGTGTCATTTTTAGTTTGGTAATCATCTATTTGATTTGTGGGGCGGGGGAAAAAAGGAGCGTGTGTCAATAATATTGTTGTTAAAAATACAGTCACAGTATTAGGCTATCAAAAGCTAATAACGCTCTAATGTTTCTCCTACGGCAATCCCGAAACGGAAACGGGAGGAATTGAGAGGAAGTCGCAATGGCGACTGATTAGTTATCCAAAGAGAGCAGCACCCGAAAAACAACTGTGTACAGTACTGAGTACGTCTCTCGTGCACTGACGAGGATGGGCCACAGCTAGTCCAATATAAGGGGGGGTCCACACAACAGTGGATATTCTTACATAATATATGCGTAGCAGCCTACGCTTCTTCTTCTTCCTTCCTTCCTCGTCGTTTCATTCATTTGTTGGGAAATGTGTAGGCCAGCCAGCTCCGTGTATTACGAATCGTTTCACGTCAATGTGATCCTATTCTTTCCTTGCCATCATCATCTTCTTTCCTTTCTGCCCCTCTTCGCGCCTGGCATCTTATAGACTTTGGTGCAAAGGTTCTCTCTCGATTTCGCAGACTCTTCAATCTTTCTAGCTGCTTGCCTCTATAGGGCAGAGCAGCCTGCATTGGACTCTCTCTCTCTCTCTCTCTCTCTTTCTCTTCCCATCCCTACAAAAGGCTCGGAGCGGTCGCATTGATCGGAGAGTCTCCTCACGCCGGGCTCCCCTCCTCTCTCTCACTCTCTCTCTCCTCTCTTCTACCCTTTATTCCCTTCTCTTCCATCTCTCTCCGTCCTTTATTTATTCCGACTGCTGCTGCTGGATGTGCTCTCTCGTGCTAGACGACGAGAAAAGGAAGACGAAAGAGGAACGAGTGTGGAGGATTGTTTTGAAGGGAACAAGGAAAAAAAAATGAATTCTCTTTCAGGAAGAGGTTGCGCGGAAAGCCTATTATCTGTGTCTACTTTGGCTCCAATTGTCTCCCGTTCGTGTGAGTAGGTCAGTTACCACCACCACCGCCAACCACCACCATTGATACCGATGGTATTTACACGCGAGCTCTTCATTTGGCGCAGAATCCTCCTCCTCTCTTTGATTCCCGCAAGGCAGCGGCGCGTACAACGCACACACAAGCTGAAAAAGGACGTCAATAACTTAATCAGCCCTCGGAACTTGAACTCGGTAGCAGTCCACAGCATCTGCATACCGTACAGTTACAGCATAGGCCTATGAAACACAAGTGGGAATGAGCGCGAGGTAATTGGGTCCAACGAGAACGCCGTAGAGGAGAACGCGCGGCCGAATAGATAGGAAAGAATCACATTTCGCTGGAAAAAGTAAGCCATATAATATAGACTAGTAGTAACTTAGTACAACTAGAAGACGCCTCGTCCTAGTAGGGTAGTGGTGGCGGAGCTGCTGCCCATGCGCGGTTTTCGGCACTTGCGCGTTGGTGGCTGCGCCGTGACCTACGTCTCTCTCCCTCCCGCATCTCTTTCTTCTGGTCCTAGTGAGTCGGAGGCTGATTACCATTGAACACCGAGTCGAGAAGAACGTTGTGCCGTTTTGAGTGCGAGCTGTGCCGAGTTTTCTTCGTACGGCTTGCAGCTTTCTGCTTCTCTCTAGGAAAAAAAAAAGAGGAAACGCAGCCAAAGAGAGCGCGCCGTGGATGGAGGCGCCATTGAAGGCTGCAAAACGGAGCACAGTTGGATGAACTCGACAAGCGACCGATCTACGCACACGGCTCCTTCCTCCATCGTCTCCTACCTCTGTGTCTAGTAGGTCTCGCCGATCTGGTTCACCATGTCAAGCAGCCTTTGATAAGCGAAGCGGAAGATAACCGGGCCAATCAAAAGAACGAAGAAGAAGAAGACGACGACGGAGAGGCAGCCGAAAAGAAGGAAGAAGAAAAAAAAGTGAAGTGAGAAGTAGTCGTAGTCGAAGAAGAAGAAGAAGAAGAAGAGAAAGAAGAAGAAGAAGAATGAAATTGCTCAGTCTGAACCGTGGATGCTTCAATGCCGCCATGGCAACAACGAGAAGTGCTTGGGGTGCCAGAGCTGCTGTGTTAATCGTGACGTTGATGGCCCTCTTTGCCGGTCAGGGTAAGTTGCAGTGTTGCCAAATGCTACCTAGACGCATCTCACCTTTCACATCCCGTCTCTCTCTCTCTCTGCTATAACGTTATATATCTACCAGCAACCGATAGCCTACCCTCATCCGGCCTGACCTGATGATTTGGTCTTGAGGTTATTTCAGGTCAACTCTTGCGAGAGAGATGAGTTATCATCCTCAATTACCGCAGACTCTGATGATGCAGACTAGGAAGATAAGAAACGGCAAAAGTTTCGCCGTCGATCGGAAAGTAGACTGTTAACAAGAGTTTCTTCTGGGAAATCAAAGAATAGCCTCTGACGAGCCACAGAAATAGCTGCCTCTGAAACTAGGAGAAGAAAAGAACCTACGAACTCTACTATATAGGTCTATAGGTATTTTACTTTTGGTCTTGAAGCGACAGCAGGAGCAGGAGCAGCAGGAGGGACATGAGCACAGTGCAGTGTCGGAGACGTCGAGCTGTTGCCGTCTTTTTTTTCTTTTTCCACCCGATGGGAGTCGAGCAGATGGAGTCTTTCAGACGTCGCTGTCTCGTTGCTCTGGCTGGCAAGTCTCAGCGGGCACCAAAGTTAGCTGGGCGCCGTCAAAGTCACGCTCGACTCGTATATATACCATCTCCTTCTGCATCATTCTTCTCCCCTCGTCTCTCTGCCGCTTTTCACTCGTTTCGGCTTCTTGCCTTGCCTCAAATCCCACACTGCTCCTCGCTCGCTCCCAGCTTCTCTACGTCTAGCAGAAAGGCACCGGCCCTCCCTCCCCTCCCCAGTATAGCATATCATCTATTTGTAACGTATAATTAGAAAATAACAGCACGAACCGTTGAGCGTAGGGGTAGAGAGGGAGAAGGGGGGCATAATCAGCATACCTTGAGAGAATGCGATCCGAATAATGACCCGCCGAGGTGGTAGTAAATAGATGATTACATCCGCAACTAGTGGAATGCTCTTAGCTCTTACTGTATAGTGTACGCGGTGCTGATGCTGGTGCTGATGTTGGGCCATGATCAGATCATATTCCAAAGCTGAAGGTTTTAGACTTGAGTAGGAGCAGCAGCTGGGTGGTTCAATCTTTAGCCTTTACGGATGATAGCCCATATGGTATTGAACCTTTTCCACAGCAACAGCAATTTAGGTGGGTTAGAGTCTTGTTCCTTTCTTGGATTCTTTTCTTTCTTTTCTTTTCTTTTCTTTTTTCCCTTTTTCCACTTTGGGCTCCTTGTTGTGTAGATAGGAGCAAGTCGCTAGGCTATACTGTATGTGATAGGCTGCTGCTGGTAGAACGGCTGCAGCAGTCAGAGAGCTGAGGCGGAACTATCGATTGTTGTTGCCGGGCAGAACGCGCCTTATCCACTACACATATCATGAGCCGAGTGGCCTTGCGCTGGCACAACATCCATAGAGCCTCAGAAGACGGTCGGCACAGCCACCCAACTTTTTTTCTTATTTTTTTCCCTTCTTCTTCTTCTTTGTTGTTGATTTGTGTGTTACTTTCCGACGGAGCCGAGTGCTTCGTTGTTTGTGTTAGCGACTCTCTGGCTCGACTGTAATAGATTTAGTGACCAGCAGTTCAAATGGCGGACCTCACCCACCACCACCACTACCACTACCACGCTTATTAAAACAGTCGGTCGTCAGACACCGGAACCGAAAGGAAATAGAACGGCGAGTCGCGTAGAAGTTGGCGGCTGCTGGTCGTCGTCGTCGTCGTCGTCCTGCATGTTGTCGGCCAAAACAAGACGAAGCCAGGCAATTGACTTCCACGTCAAAAGACACCAGTCACGTCGACGTCCTACTTGTTTGATCCGTCGCAATCTCATTTCCTTTCGAATGTCGCCCGACGCCCGCTCCTTCAATCTTCACGTTTTCCAGATTTGAAGAGATTCCCGATGGGATATATATATATATATAAGGTAGTACGGCTCTGGATGGTGATGTAGTGGTATACACACAGAGCTCAATGCCTGGATGGATCGTTGGTGCTGTGCTATTGCAGTCAAGTACACATCTCTACGAACCGTGACGACAAGGACAGCTGGCTCCCCCATCGTATTTTTTGCTTCTTCTTCTTCTTCCAGGCTCCGCTTCCATCTTCTGAATTTTCTTCTGGCTTTGAAGCAGAAAGCAAAGCAAGGTGCTGATGGTCTTTGGACAAAACGTGCTGCTGCCAGCACATCAAGTTTCGACCCGTTGCGTCCTCTTACGCTCCCTGATGTACATCGTAATAAGTGCGCGGGCGACTCGCAAATTGGCTCGTCACTATACAGGAAAAGAAAAAGAAATATTAAAAAAAAACCAAGGCGACCCATGGGCACCCGACACTAACTATATATCATTATATAACTCCTGGAATATTACTCGATGATGAGAGAAAATGGCAAACTAGACAGCGCGGCGCAAATCCAGCGGAGGTAGCACAAAAACCGGGAGACGAATCACCGTGAAGATGAGCTGAGCCGTGACTTGGTCTAATTAACGTTAGGCCCAAGCCTCTTCTCTCCCTCAGGCTTTTCAAAGACCCCCAATCCGTCCACATCCATTTTCAATCACGTTTAGAGAATCTTTTCTTTTTTCCCGGCCCCGGCTCCATGGTGTTGGGAACAAGCAAACGTCTGCAAACAAAACGAGGGGAAAAAGAAGAAGGAAAAAAAAATCCAATAACTGGCAAAGAAACAAGAAGGAGTTCACCGGATCCGTTTGATTTTCTCTATCGACCGATGAGGTGGACGTAAGGAGCAGCTAAGAGGAATCGGAGCGTAAAGATAGCCGTCCTATAGTCGTACCCATATACAGCCAATCCTCTAGTCACTTGATAAATATTGACTGGCCGTTTTTTTTTTTTTTTTTCTTCTTCTTCTTCACGTGTGTATAAACAAGCTATAAGGAAACAAAAGCGACAAGGGTGAAGGGAAAAGTGTGCCTAGCTCCCGGGAGCTAAGAGGACAATCAATGCAGATGCAGAAAAGGAGAGAAAAGGGGATAACCCGTCATTCTGACTTGGCGAATCCTATTCAGACGAAGCGGCAGAGACAGGAAAAAGGGAGAAAAAAGAGAGGAAAAGGGAGAGAGAAATAAAAAAAAGAGGAACGAAAGAGAGAGAAAGAGAGAGAGATACGGAGGAGACCCAACATATCGATCGTCGTCGTCGTCTCTCGGGGAAGAAAAAGGAGAGAAAATATCGGATGGGGAGAAAAGCGAGAGGGAGGCAAAGAGGGAAATAGTGATTCTTTTAGATTCTGGGGCTCTCTCCCTTTCTCTATTCCTCGGGCTGTAGTTCTCCTTTCTTTTTTATTATTATAACAATCTTTTTTTTTTCTTTTTGGTCGACGTCGTTGAACTAAAAGCCCGAAACCGAGCCATTCTCTCTCGGTTAATTTCCAACGACAACGAATCTTGGTATATCCACAGTTAAGAAAATGCGGCAGCAAGTTCATGTAGTGCGAGCTCACTCCGTCAGTCGATAATTGTTCATTCCAATTCCACGAAAAATGTAAATTGTGGGGAAAGCCGTGGTTTTTTTTTCCCCGTGATCGAGTGGTTGGTGGTGGTGGTAGTGGAGAGATATTCATTATCCGTCGATGCGTGTTTCAGTCGCTGCATCAAGAGTTGCGCCGCTTCACCTTAGCTCCCGCCCAGCAACTTGCGTCTCTGTGATGACTTTCTGACGTTCGTCGTCTTCGTCAATAACATGGAAAAGGAGCACATTATTGAGGTCTGCTGGGGCGGGTGTTTCCTACGCGTAGCTAGACACTCTGCTGACATGCCACTCGAAGCGGGGGCAAAAGGTAGTGGAGCACGCGTCAAACGACTTGGATAACGTTGATAGTTCTCTCTCGTCTCGTCGTGATACTGCTGCTCCTGCCCTTCTTGTATAGGATACGCGTGGATAGCTAGCGCAAAGCTATTATCCGATTTCCATTACAGAAGCGTCGTCGTCGTCGTCGTTGTCGACCCTCCATTCTTTCCCTGTATGTGTTTCGGGCAAAGGCGGCTTTGGCTATAGACTGACAGATTATTTATGGGAGCGGAGGTTCTGCTCTTATTCTGTATGGCAGCGAGGCGACGCATATAGCTTGGCAGAATGGCTTTTTTCTGCAGGGAGGAGGAGCCCCATTCGCGGAATTCTCGTCGGGGGCCCACCCACAGACGCGCGGTGGCGGCGACACTGGATGGGCGAACAATAAGATACACAAGAAGAGAAACAATCGACTTCCTTTTGGCTTTCTGTACACGACACTCTTCCCGAAAGGGAAATACTGGCTCGTCGTACACGTCGGCATCGATCAAAATGATCGGCATCAAAAGAAATCCACTCGGCCGTGTTACGCAGCGCCCCGATGGAGCTCCAACTCCATGCTGCGCCTCCTTCTTGACCAACAGCAAACGGGTTCTTTTCTCTATCGATAGACTACAGAATAGGGCTCCCGCAACACACAGAGACTCGCTACTGTATCGCCTCGGCGTCTCTCTCACAAACATGTCTTTTCCGTTCCTTTTATTCCGTCTCGAAGAATCCGGACGGCGGACGGCAGAAAACAGCACGAAAGTCCGGCGGCCGGGAACCATGTATCGATTTCACAAGGATCGATTGGCTCTCTGATCTCTTTATTTTATATAGTCGTAGTCTTTCTCAATCTTTTTTTTATTATTATTATTATTCTCTAGCTCTCTCTTTGTTCCCCTTTTTTTCTTTCTTTGTTTTTGGCTTTCTTCTGATGTCTTCATTTCATCAATCAATATAGGATCTTGTTCGGAAGACGAGGAACGACTGGTTCGCGACCTCTTCCGCGGCTACAACAAGCTGGTTCGGCCTGTCCAAAACATGAGCATGAAAGTCGAAGTCAAATTTGGACTCACATTCACGCAGCTCATCAGCGTCGTAAGTTTTCTCCATTCACAACTCGTCGTCGTCGTCGGCGCAACGTAATTTTCTTCATTTTGTCTTCTTTTAGAACGAGAAAAATCAAGTGATGAAATCCAACGTCTGGCTCCGATTGGTAAGTTGTCCATATAGCGCAGTCTGTCTGTCTGGGCCGCAGACGGGCCACTTTATTGCCGTCGGTCGCGGCGCTTCTTGCCAAAGTTGGCTGCTGCTGGCGGTCGGCGTCGGTCGTCGTCGCCTCGATGCAATAAGAAATCAATGGCTGTCATCTTTGGTGCACTGACTCATTCCACACCGTCTCCTTCTTGATTACCCAGACTTGGCAGGACTATCAACTGCAGTGGGACGTGGCGGATTACGGTGGTATCAACGTTCTTCGCTTGCCGCCGGATCGCGTATGGAAGCCCGACATCGTACTTTTTAATAAGTAAGCCTCTGACGTCCTTCTTGTTCATCTCGTCGGCAATCCAATCAACACCCACTTCTTCCCTTGTATACATCGCTATTCCAATAGTAGCCCCCACCGCCAACATCCAACATACCAGCAGCCTATATAATAGCGGTTGCTGCCGCTGCTGTTCCACTTTTCCTCTTTTTTTCTCTCTCCGACGCTCTCTCTCTCGCCGGTTTTACCCAATAACAAGTAGAGGGATAGATGATATTAGTCTCTACAGAGCGCCGCGCGGTTGTGGCCTGCCCGGCGTCGTTGCGCTCTTACCAGCTAGACGAGAATTGAATTGAACGCCGCAGCGCGCGTCAAACTGAAAAGATAATGGAAGCTTTCTAGGAGGCGTAGGAGCGAGCCATTTAAAGTTTATCTGGTACTCTGGAGCCAATGTCAATAGAGTACGTATCAACTCTGTCGCCGTCGCTGTGTCCTTTTTGTTTGCCTCGTTTTCCCTGAACGAATCTCAGCCAGTCCATCATGTCCGCCTCTCATCTTTCTCTCTCTCCGTCGTCTCGACGGGGGTTTTCCGTGTCGGCGGAGATTTGAAAACGAGGCTCTCAATCGAGTTCCCATTCTGGAGCTGCTGGCCGGAGCAGCAGAGACGTCCAGCAGCAGTTTTGTCGGGGCCCCGTCGGCTTTTCAGCGCCATAACAATTACAGCCAAAGAGCACGATTCTCGATGTTGTTGTTGCCGTCTTGACTGTGGCAAGCCGAGTCGTTAGGGATCGTGTTGTGCCATCTAAAAGCGTTCGCGGTGATGCGGGCGCAATCCGCGGAGAAAGAAAAGAGTCAAAAAAAAAAAAAGAAAAAGAAAATGTATGAAGGCTTCTGCGCCAGTCGCTGGGGAATTCTTTTCTCCCCTCGTTTCTACTGGCACAGTCCCGCTGCCGCTGTTAAGAGATGATAGGGAAGTTGGAGATCTGTAAACTCGCTTCTCTTTCCAGTGTACAGTCTACGAGTAGGAGTAGTAGCATGCCAGATACTACTGCTGCACACAGAGAGAACGACGGCGGCGGCGGCGGAGGATAGGACGGTCTAGTATCGATCTTGACCTTCCAGGCTCCTCCTTCCGCTCCTACCATTCTTTCTCCTCTCTCTCAGTCCTTCTTGTGCGAGCTAGACGGCGACGAATAAGTAAAGAACCACGTGGACAAACACGATAAGGCTTCTGCAGTTGACATTCCATCTCCTGCTGCTCCCTCCTACTCCGGCCCGTCTCCTCCATCCCTTTTCATTCAATAGGACGATGGGGGGAAGAAGGATAGATCTTATTGTTGGCTCACGCCAGTACCTCTGTTAGTTGTAGCCCGTCGTGCACAAACAAGTCGAAAAAACGAGGGCATTGAAAAAGAAAGAAAACTAGTTTCAAATCGCATCGGCCGTCGCCGCCGCCGTCCCGGTGATTCTTTGGGCACACCGACGTCGTCGGCGGAGGAAAGTAGCCTACGCGTTTGTCTTATGACTCTCTTTTCCTTTTTTTCTTCTGGTATAAAACGTTTTTAGCGCCGACGGTAACTACGAAGTCCGCTACAAGTGTAACGTCCTGATCTACTCGCACGGCGAAGTGCTCTGGGTCCCGCCCGCCATTTACCAGGTACTATATAAAAAGAACAAGTTCTAAATCATGCGAGAGCATTTTGTACGTCGTTGTCGCCGCATTTGACTGACAATCCAATTGCTTGATTGCGTGTGGGCAAATAACGCGCACGCAACACCAAAAAACAACAACAGAGTTCGTGCACGATCGACGTGACGTACTTCCCGTTCGACCAGCAGACATGTCTCCTGAAATTCGGTTCGTGGACGTTCAACGGCGACCAGGTGTCGCTGGATTTCTACCTGGACAAGCACCACGTCGACTTATCCGATTACTGGAAATCCGGTACGTGGGACATCATCGAGGTGCCGGGCAAGCGCAACGTCCACAACCACACGAAGCCGACCCAGATGGACATCACGTTCTCCATCACGATCCGGCGGAAGACGCTCTTCTACACGGTCAACTTGATCCTGCCGACCGTCCTCATTTCCTTCCTTTGCGTCCTTGTCTTTTACCTGCCGGCCGAGGCCGGCGAGAAGGTGACGCTGGGCATCAGTATTCTCCTCTCACTTGTCGTGTTCCTCCTGCTCGTCTCCAAGATCTTGCCGCCCACCTCGCTCGTCCTCCCGCTCATCGCCAAGTATCTCCTATTCACTTTCATCATGAACACGCTCTCCATCCTCGTCACCGTCGTCATCATCAACTGGAACTTCAGGGGGCCCAGAACTCATCGAATGCCAAACTGGATCCGCGTCGTCTTCCTCAAATACCTGCCCATCTTGCTCCTGATGAAACGGCCCAAGAAGACGCGGTTGCGGTGGATGATGGAGCCGCCGGCCGGTGGCTACGGCAGCTACGGCAATTTCGGCGGAGTGGCCAGCACCACCAGCATGGGCATGAGTATGAGCATGGGCGGCGGTCTCAGCAATTCTTCGTCCGGACTAGCTCCGCCGCCGCCTCCGCCGCCTCCTCCGCCGCTCCTTCCCTACTCGTCCGCCTCGGCGGGTGTCGGCGGCGGCGGCGGTGGCAAAATGGAGGTGATGGAGCTGGCCGACCTGCATCATCCCGACTGCAGGATGAGCCGGCAGAACAGCGAGCAGAGGGAGCGCGAGCGGGAGCACCACGACCCGCACTGCTGCGAGCGCCTCCACGCTTCCTCCTCTAACGAGGACCTCAACATTAACGAGCGGTCCGTCACCCGCGACATGGATCAGCCCGAAACGTTACTTCTCACCCCGGAGGCCTACAAAGCCACAGAAGCGGTCGAGTTCATTGCGGAGCATCTCAGAAACGAAGACGAGTACACGCAGGTTTGTTTGCTCCGCTTTTTCTCTTCTAGACGAACGTATTATGCGGCCATTTTTTCCTTATTCTTCGACCGCAAAAAAAAAGAAAAAAAGAGGAAAAGTTCTTCCTTCTTTCTTCGCTTCTTGTTAAACTGGTAATTACCGTCGTCGTGTTGGCTGATTTCCGCACTTTCCGCAAACTCGCCCAGGCTTTAAACATGCAGTATTACGCATCTCGTTTGGCTGAAGCCAGCCAGAGCGTTCAACCAAACACGGTGTGTGTGCGTTGGGAGGGGGCTCGATTTAGTAAAGGAGAGGGTGGTGCATGATTGCAGCCAAGCATTAAGCATCCAATCGCACTCGTTTGATGGCCACTTAACCGTCTGCCGCTTGCAGTCAAGTGGAGCCAGCCACAAAGAGATGCTGGCTACCTTTTTTTATTTTGTTTGCGGTGAACTCGTCGAAACAGAGGGAGATGTCGATAAATAGTTGATGAGTTTTTGCGGTAACTGTTAGATGACGGCTCTCTTCTGTTTAGTATTTGTAACGTCGTTGTCATTCGCCAATGCGTTTTGTCCCTTTTTGTCGTCGTCGTCGTCTGGCAAGCATTGAATAGCTTCAATCTTCTTCTATTCTTTGGCTCATTCTACTTCTTTTTCTTCTTCGTTGCATATAGATTCGCGAAGACTGGAAGTACGTGGCCATGGTCATCGATCGTCTGCAGTTGTACGTGTTCTTCGCCGTGACGACGGCCGGCACCATTGGCATCCTCATCAACGCCCCTCACATCTTCGAATACGTCGACCAGGATAAGGTCGTACAGATGTATCGGTGGGAGACCGGCTAATGATGTTAGCCACAGAGCCAGACGCAAGGGATGTCTATCTTGCAGTTAGTCAACCGTTATCGAGTCTACACGATGGTGTCAGAGCCGAAGCTTTCTCCCCTCCCCACCCCTCTTTCTCTCTCTCTCGCTCCTTTACCCACTTCTTCTTCTTCTTCTTCTTCTATCTTTCACCAATGTCTTCATCCCCGTCTTCGTTTGACCACCATTTTTTGGCGCTAAAAAAATGAAAGAGAAATTTTTTGATGACAAAAAAAATAACGACATCTTCTTCTCTCTGTCTCTCTCTCTCTCTCTTCATGCCGTGTATGTGTGTGCGTGTATAACCCCCCGAAAAATGTCTCGATTCTTCCGTCGTCCCGTGTGCCAATCAGTCCGTGTTCCATTAACTGGAGTCTCATACGGGTGTACAGAATGAAACAATGAACCATTTTGAAAAGAGGCCAAGACAAAAGGCAACATAAATCCCTTTCTGTCCCTTGTATTGGCTGCTCTGACCTGTCCCACATTATTCACAAACTCACTGCTCTGTCTCTCTCTCTCTCTCTCTCTTTCTCGTTCTCTCTCTATCTCTCTCTTGATTTCAAACTTTTTCCCACACAAAAGCTTGGGTTTCTGGTCCAGTAGACGCTTCTCCTCAAAGGCTTTCTTAAGTAGTTGCAGGGAGAGACGAGACAAATTAAAAAGAAAAGACAAAAAACAAAAGAAAATGACGGGATAAAATTCTCAACGGGACGATCTGATATACAGATTATTTAGTCGTCAGTGTCGCCAATCATCACTTGTACTATAAAAATCCAAAGCGCGTTGAAAGAATAAGTAGAGAACAAAAACAGTGAGACTGTGAAGAATCGATGCCCCATAAGTGATGATGTATTTTGTTTTCATTTCAGAAAAACAACAACAACAACATAATTTCTTTTCCTTTATATTCTTCATAAATGCAAGTTGTCCAACATGCACATGATTATTTGGTTAATGATGATGATGAGATCGTTATTTAGTTGTTTGAAAACAAGGAAAAAAAAACAAAAAAACAAAAAACAAAAACAAAAAACAAAAAACAAGCTCGATCGTGTGTATCATAACCATCGTTTGTTGCGGACAGTGAAGAAGAAAATAAGCAAGTGCAAGAGCCAAGCAAGCAAAACAGCATGCCCGTGTACTATATCTTTTACAACTTATCCCCCACTTACCGAAAATGTTCCAGACGGACTCTTCTTTGCATCTTCTCTCTTTATTCCTATTTTTTTCGGTTTTTCTTCCATGTTCAGTGTCCTCTTCATTGTGTGCCAAATTGCAGTCGGATAAAGAAAGGAAGACAGAAAGAGAGAGTAAAGAAACGACGGCAAATGATGGAAGACGATCCACATTTATATATATATATACCGGATGACGATGCTGTGTTTTCTGTTGAAAAAAAAGAAGAAGAAAAATCCTCAATGTCCCTGTGGTGGAATCCGTCGTCGCCGGTTCGACCCCTTCTTTGATTTGCGACGCCAACTCATTTGATAATGATGACAACAAGCGTTTTTTTCTTCTTCTTCTTCCTGTCTTCCTCCGCCATCCTTATTTCCTCCTAATGATTATGTTCTTATTTGGATTTCGTTTGTTGGTTCCCCCTCCCTCCCCGTTCATGTTGTTGAAGTTGCTGCTGCTACAAAAAAAAACCGATGGAGCATTCTAGAGTGAGTGGACGAGATTGAAACCCGCATCATACACAAACAGTAATAGTTCTTACATGTACAGTACATATTACAGTGCGTATAGCCGAGTACTGTATCTATAGTCTTTGTCAGCAATAACTCACGCGTCTTCTTTTTCTCTTCTTTTGCAACAAAAGAAAGCTCACAAATGATAAACGAAAAAAGATTTCTTCTCTCTCGACTGACTTTCCTTCCATCATCCAGTCGTCCTTAATAACATTCGCCTGGCATTGTGTCATCAAACGTTCCGAGAGAAGACCTTCTCTTTCTCCCTCCATCCTTTTCATCCTTTGCCGCGCCCTTACAAAGAAAACCTAACCAAATTCTTGGTACCGACCAGAAAAAGGGGGAAAAAAATGCGTCCGCGTTCAGCTGGGCTGGACGCGCGGCAGCGGTAGCGGCGTCTGTTGGCCCATCTCGTCACAGAGTTGCTCGGTTTTGTTATTCGCCTGGTGCCCTTTCCTACTGCTACCAGCACTACAGTATACACTATACACAACGGAGACAGACGGCGTTAAGGGAGCTCCAACAGCAGCAGAAGCAAAGCAGCATCCACCACCAGCTCGCACAGTCCCCGGGATCAATCAATACGGGTGCGCCCGACGCTGCCACGCCAAACCAGTACCGCAAAAAAGAAAAAAAAGAAAAAAAAGCTCCCCTCTCTTTCCAGTCTCAAAAGTCGTTCTCTCTGTACTGCTGTGCACTGAACTGCACGCTCGGCCTCGACAGCGCTAGCCGCCGAAACTGCAGCCCACTGCACTTGTGTACAACATTTTCTTGTTTTCTTTCTTCCTCCCTCGAATTTTAAAGGACGAGACAAACAAGGCTAGATAGGGGGCAGCGGGGATTTTTCTGTCGGGTCTCGGCTAGCGTAGAAATACCAGAGGGGCGGAGACTCGGAAAATAACAATAGCAATGACAACGGATCTAAACACGAAGGAAAGAGACGTCGTTTCTCCCCCTTCTTTCAAGAAAAGAGAGAAAAAAACCCTTTCGCCCTATACAGAATAGTCGAAATAAAATATATAAGAAAAAAAGAGGGAAAAAGAGATGGAGGGGAAAGAAGATGAAAAGTGGCATAACCTTTGATGTGAGTGCATCGCGACTACGCTCTGACGAGGGCGTGACTCGACTATATCTCGGCGTCTTTTTTCATTCTTCCAGTTAAGTTTCCATGGTTCGTTTGCTCTCTTTTTTCTTTTCTTCCTAGTTGCTCATCCTTTCCTAATTTTCCCGACGTCGTTCCTCAACATAAACTCGTCAAGAAACAACAACAACAACAACAACAAAAAGTAAAAGAAACTGAACGTCAACTGAGCAACAAACAACGGTCGAAATAGTTATGTTCAACAGACGCCGACCGTTCGACAAAACGTCCCTTTCAAAAACAAAAGAAGAGAGAACGTGAATTCCGTAGATTTCCACATTTCGTGAGGCGATAGCTATTTCCGAAAACTCTCTAGAGCATCGACATTTCTTTTAAGAAGAGAAAAAAGAAACAAGATTGGTTTATATTCCACCTTTTATCCCTCCCATTTTCTTTTTTCCCCGGATCATATTCGTTTTAGTTTTCAACGAAGAAAAAAAAATAATGTTTTTTATGTATTATATATACGGCCGATATTGCAAAAGATGGAACTCCCTGCTGGGCGCGCCGATGTCGCCGTATAGTAAGCGAGTCTCGACGTAAATCCATCAACTTTTTTTTCTGCCTTTTTTCCCGAAGCCTCGTTCTTTTTCCTTTGATATGAGAAGAGAGGGGAAAAGTTTCTTTATGGTGTGTAAGGTAGCTATATTCAAAGCTGGCATATATATTACCCGAGAAAACCCACGACGGTAAGGGTTGAAGATGACTGCTGGCCGTGCTGGGGTAAGAAGATGTAGAGACCTGTTTTTTCTTTCTGGTAAAAAGAAGAAAAAAAATCAAAAAGAATTCGGGACCGGATGGAAGTCGTTCGATCACAAAACTCGCAAACATCAAAGTATTGACCTTTTTTTCTGCCGTCTCTTTGTCACCCTCAAACTGCTCTCTAGACTCCGCTTTTGTGCCGACGCTTCCTCCTCTTATCGAAAAGCCAAGTGTTTTGAATAGTGGCTCTCCGGATTCCCCGTCATCCGGCTTTATAATAGATCTAAAAACCCTTCTCGGTCGCTATACTGCCCGGCTATACAGCTCCCATCCGATAGCCGCCCGACACTTTTATAGACGTTTTCGCTTATATTAGAAGTTCTCTGCTGATTTAAATACCCCTTTTTAGATTGGGTTTCCCTCTTTTGGTGGGTTTTCTTGTTTCGCTGCGCGTCGGGACGTTGATCTTCATAAAAAAACAAAACACGAAAGAAAAAGAGCGACGACGCCCGTTGAGCAACAAAACGCGTCCGAGCTGTAGTGAGGAGCTGCTGAGCTGTTGTGTGGCCAGAGTGTAGTCGAGTGTAGATTAAACCGAATCCATCAACGTCTGAGTAAATAGCTCCCTCTGCTGCCCGGCCTCAGGGAACCGAAATGGCCCAACCGAAAATAAAATAAACAGACAATTTAACTGTAACGTCTTATGCCTCATCCCTCTCTGTGTTTGCGCTGCGTTGATGCCCTTCTTCTTAGATGCCACGGCACACAGAGTCGCTCTTTCTCTCTCTGGGTTAGACGAATCGCAACGATAGGGCGACAGGAGGAGCAGCAGCAGCAGGATGTTTGGTCGTTGAGGTGTGCCTGTATTGCCCTCTCATCAGCAGCAGCAGCTATATCCTATCGAGGCAGCAGGAAGACGACGACGTCGCTGATGCTCCTGTCGTCTCAAGGACAGGTCGATTGGCATTCATGGAAAGGCAGCTCATCGTGTTGTTTCGAGCGCGGCGACGGCGGCGGTCCTGAGAGCAGCTTCTTTTTCGCCTGGCAAAATGAAAGAAAAACAAAAGCCGAGATCACTTTGTCCTATTAAGAGTCGATCAGCGATGGAGGGGAAATCTTTCCCCGAGTCTCCCGTCTAATGGTTCGCCGTGTACGGGACGGTTCGATCGAATTACGGTACGCATGATGAAGCCTCGCTGAAACGGAAAATGAGGGTCTATGGGCCTATAAATGCAGAGCAGAGCAGAGCAGAGCAGAGACGAGATGAGACGGCGAGGCCCTAAGGCGCCAGAGAGTCTGGGGAATTTCCGGGAATACGTCCGTGTGCTATTTCGCATCAAAAGACTGCAGCAGCTAGCGAAACTATAAAGCAAACAACAGTGAACGGTAAGAGGCACGAGACCAAACAACGAGCACTACAGTCCGCGCGGAGTAGGAAGAAGAAGAGACCAAAAAAAGGAAAAATAGGTCCGATGAGAAGAACAAAGGAAAACAATTCCCCCTCCCCCTCTCCCTTCATTCAGATTATTGCCCGATGACGAATGCGACGACGTCACCCGTGTACATAATGGAACTTTTGGAATGGTGCTCCGCTCCGCCGTCCAACGTTTGTGACCCCCTACAGCGGAGTAGTTAAAGGAGGGAGGCCGACTATTCCGGGTGGAATCCTCTCTCCGCCGCTGTGGCCGACTAAATCGCCTTGGCCGAGATATCAGTGCATCGTTTGACGAGGACATCGTCATCAAACAATAGGAATGTATAAACCACAAGAAAACAAATAGATACATAAAGACGTAGAGAGAGGAGAGAGATAGGGTCAAAGAAGGCGAAAGACCAGACGGGCGTCCATCATCAACCAGACGCTTCTTAGCGCTCGTCAAGAATGGATGAAAGAGCTTTGTCGAGACGACGGCGATTGCCTCTGTTGCTGGCCATCGTGTTGTTGTATTCGTGTCCGTCAGCCGGAGCTAGTAGTGTCGGCGAGATCGCGGCTGAAATCGTTTGGAATCTGATAGGCGCCATCAGCCGGATTCGTCACGGTCCCGACACCGACTGGGCCGATCAAGGCCGACAATCCGGCTCCCTGCTCACTGATCCTGACTTCCTCTACGCGACTTTTTACAGGTTTGCAAGCCAAGACTTTAAACTATTCCAATTCGAAACATCTAGCGGGACCGGACCACACAAAGACTTTGATAATTCAGTACTAGGATCTATACAATATGTCGTCTGCTACGCATTTCTCGATTTTTTTTTTGTCCCGGTTGAAATAGAGAGGACGAAGACGTCGGGGTTTCAGATTCTAGGAGCAGTGATGGAGGAGAACGCTCGACGGCGTCGCCGACTATGGCGGCCAGTTTCCATAGTAACCTGCTCCGGGTGTTGGATATCCTGGAAATCGAGCACCGCCTTCGTCGTCTCAGACAAGGTAATCATCTTTTCTCACTTTCTCGCTAGACTCTTCTTCTTTTTTTCTCTTCTCTCTTTTTTCCCCGCGCGCGTATATATATATATTTGTAAATGGATACTGGCGTCCGCCTCGTATATATACGACCGGGGATCTTCATCTCTCTGTCTGTCTCTCTAGAAAGAGAGTGGTGGCCGTGCAGAAGGAGGCGGCCAGCAGAGATGATGAAGACGAGGAGTGATGAAAAGAAAAGAGGCCGAGAAAAGAGAAAGGCAGAGAGCGAGCGAAGGTATTGCAAACGATTGACAAATGACGCAGCATCTGTGCCGCTACGCAAGAACCGAGTCCGTGTCCGCAGTTTGGAGCAATAAGCTTTCTCACTCTGAAAGACAAAACCGTCTCTCTAATCCTTCCAACTTTTGCGCTTGCGCCAGACCTTGCGTCAGTCTGACTCCGTCTTTGGGTTTCCCTTCGCCTTCGTCTTATTATTTGTTTCTTTCCCCCTTTTCGACTCGCATTAAAACCACACGTCGGCCTACAAATGACAAAATCTCATTTCACGGCGCTTCGTTGAATGTGCCGTGGCTTTCAGCCGACCAGCGGGCCATCATTGACGAGACAATCGATGAATCTGCAACTCCATCCGTCGGCGGAGGGGAAGAAAGGGGCGGAGCCGTCGGGAGTTGCAACATGGCCGACATCGGCGAGGAGGATACTACCCGTACCGCAGAAGCCGGGAGCAGCAACAGCGCAGAAACCGCCGCTTGTTCCATCAAGCGGTCGAAGCGGCAAGCGGAAGAGCTGGAACCCTACGTGCCCTATTTGGGCTTCATCTTCTACTCGTTCCCCATCTTCTCCTTCACGCTACCTTTCGGCGGCCAACTGAAGCTCTTTGGCTACGATTTCATCTGACGGAGAAACGGCGACGCCAAAACAAAGACATCGGCCGCCGCGTTCAGGGTCATCCGCTTCCTTTTGCCGATTTGCGTCATCTCAAGCGCAATCCTCGTATTATACCATCGTCTCCGATGTTTATCGCCTCGCAAAAATTCTTCGATTTATTATATTTTTACCCGTTCAATAAAATGCGACAATTACCAGCATGTCCAAGTTCCCTTGGAACCCTTTTCTTTACCACCTGCCATAAAACTATTTGTTGCATCAGCTGCTGTGCTATAGGGAACCTCGTGGAAGCCAAAACTTCTTCTTCTTCTTTTCCAAGTTTTTCCAGGTATGTAATACCAATAAAAAGCCCAAGGCGGAACCAGCACGCGGATTCCTCCGGGATGATCACAAAACTTTTTGGATTCGAATCCGGTTGGGCCAATGATATCAGGCATACTTGTTCATAATTCACAATTTTTATTGGCGATACGTGCGTAAAACGTCGCGAGTCCCTTTTTGATAACCAAGTCAGCAAACAACATCAACAACAAAAAGTTGTGTCGAACATCGAGAGAAAGTTTGATGCAAACGACAAAGGCGGCAGTTTCAAACTCAAATACCATTAAAGTCAATAATAAAGGCAACAACTTAAAGCCCAATTCTCGGCAATATAACCGATGAAAGAAGAATATGACGATAAAATGTTATTACCGCACAATCTGGCGGACCTTAAAGCGACATTGCTTCTTCGCTTTTTTTTGTGCTGATTGAGTCGTCTGTTTTTCTAGCGCATAATCTTTTGGCCAGTATTTCTTGGAGAGAATGGCACTACTGTCGTTCGTCATCGTCACGTCGTCTCCGATAAAAGGGCGAAATCAGATAATTTGATCAAACTGATGTCTCGCTCGCAGAAAGAGAAAGGAAATGAGGAAAATAACGCGAGCGAAAGAGACGAAGAAAGAAAAAGCGGATAGATTGGGAGCGCACTCGAGTCGCACTCACTCGCTAAGCTTCAAATATAACCTAATGACTGCGGTGATGAAACTAATGAGTTAATAGAGTTCAACATTATCGGACTACCGTCGGTGGCAGCTGGAGTTTGGACGAACGTTTACGACCCGACCGCCTTCCTGATTGACGACCAGCATTTATCTGTTGTGCAAAGACTTGGATATTTTCCGTTGTTGCCCCGTTTGTTACATTGCGAGGCCGCACCAATTATGGGCGCAATCACCCCAACAACTCCTAGGCCTTACTTGACGCAAACACGGCCAATTTCCAATCAGAGCTCGCTGTCTTCGTCGAGTTTCATCTAGATAAATATCCAGCCGGCCGTGGTATATAACAACCAACAAAAAAAATGAGTGGCAGCCCGACAGACGCGAGTCGGCTTTGAGAAACGAGGACGTCATATTAGAGGAGCCAGGGATCGAACAATGGTCTGACGATCCATTTCCTTTCTTGATTGGTTATCCTAGTAAAAGTATATACTTTTTTTTGAGTTGATGCCGCATTGGTGACGACGTAACAGCAGAAAAGATTACAGCTGATGCTCTTTACTCTTTTTTTTTTTGTGCGAGATTTGGTCTTGTTTTTCCGCTCTCCAATGATTGGCGTTTAGAGACCGACGCGAATCCATCAGGACGGGCAACTCGACTATCCACTCTCTTCAATCAACACTATATCCTCCTTGGTTGGCCTTGCTCTGACCGCTTCCACCTTCCACCCACGTAGATAGTCGCTGGCCCAATATGTTCGAGGATCGAGAAAGCCCCTGACCATTTTCTGCCCGGCAACCGCTACACAACTTGATTTCGGCCGTGCACTATACTTTGTAGTGTAGCAGGCACGAACAGCGACGACTAGTTCAAGGTATTTAGTGACCTATACCAAAATGGCCGATAGGACAGACGAGAGTTACGACAATTACAAAAGTTTTGAAATCCGGGTGGATGGCATGTCGTTTATAGCCTCAAAGTCGCGAGCTATTTCATTTCATTCTTCTCCTCTCTCTTTCTCTCCATTTTTTTTTTCATTTTATTTTATAGTTAGTATGGGGGATCGTTATGTGACCGGAGCCAAACGTTCGGCTGCGTTCAACAATAATGCCCGACGGGAATGACGACTCGGGACAGCTAGCGACGGGGCCCGAGTCGGACTCGACAACAAATAAGAGGCCCATTTCCAGGTCTAGCCTCTCCACGTTAATGCATTATTATTATTATTATAACTGGATGTAAATTTATACGTAGCAGCGCATTTCTATTTTATCGACGTCCGGCAATATTTCTTAGCCCGATGCCACCACCAACCTTCTCTCTTTTTCTTACCTTATTTCTTCTTCTCATCTCTGTTTCATGTCGCAAAAAAAAAACGTATAGACAGGCCCATATGTTTATGCGGTGAGCACGCAATCACTATATGCCCTGTTGCGTGTTTTACAACCGGTTCTTTTCTCCGTCCCTCCGTGTCGTGTCGTCCGGAGACATCGGAAACGTTCCGCAACCACCTGCAAGGGTTGCAACGTTATCGCTTCTTACGTTACAGCATAGCCATAATAATACGGAGCCCTTGTGTATTATGTCATCCTTTAACGGAGCTGCGTGTCCGCGACGAGGAGGACGACAGCAATTATCGCAATTGAACAAACGGCCGCGTTTATAGCGCAACGGCGATACTTCTATATTTCGCGACAGCCTTAGATTATCGATGAAGGAAACGCATTTGATGATAAGATTACCAGTCGCATCTAAGGTGAGCTGAAGAGGCCTGGAATGCAAATAAGCTGATGATCGTGTCGACAATGGTGTGCCCTTTGGCTGGAAAAGTCCCTCGTGACCCGCGAACTAGCAGGGTTTTTTTTTATTGACGTCGAACGCTGATGGCAACGTTTGATCCTTCTCTCTGATGGCTCTCGAGCTGATTGAATTTGTAGGATTGCAGAGCGCTAGAGACGTTATCGAGGTTAAGAGAGCAAGTCGCATCGTCGGATTGAATTCATACAATCTCTTTTTTTCTTTTTATTTGCATTTATTCTTTCTTTTTTCTCAGAGAGGATGGGACGTAGTTGTTTCTATCAACTGCCGGAAGGCGGCGCGAGTAGTCGCATAGAAGTTGTTTGCCTCCCTCTTTCTCTCTCTCTCTCCACACACGGGACCTTTTTCTACGGGCGGCGCCCAGCTTTTCACGCCAGTCGCTCTCAAGTTTCGGTCACGCAAACACTTTGGTGTCACGGCCAAAGTGCTTTCTCTCTCTTTTTCTCTTTCTCTCTCTCTCTCTCTCTTAAACTCTTTTGTCCCGCTCCTTTTTTTCTCTCTCTGTCTCACTCGGGAAGTCGTTTGGACTCTTGTTGTTGTTGTGGGCGCAGTGCGCGGATCCGTCGTCATCATCAAATTTGAATATACAAGCAACCGAAAAAACCGCCGAGTTGTTTTTGTTTTTTCTTCGCCCATCGACGGTGTGTCTCTGCACTTTTATTGGTGGCGTCCGCAATCACGGTCGCATATGCATGGACGTCTTAGGAGTGGTGCGGTGAGAGTCGAAGAGACAAACTGGAGCTTCTTACCTTTTCATTTCTCCTAGCGACCGTCGCCGCCCTCCTACTACTACTCGCCGGACGTGCATCGGCGTGACTCACGTTCGCTCTGAGCACGTGCTTCTCATCGGCAATATCAACGCTAACGCCCATTCGGCGCATGTAGCCGACCGCTACAACTTTTTGGGTTTAGACCCGACCGAAAGGTACAAAAACAAGCCTCCTTCTTTCTATTTTTCTTTTCTTTTCCTTTTTTTTTGTTGCCTCCATTGCTAACTCTATATATCATAAACCGTCCACCTGTTGTGGCGCCTTGCTGGCCAACTCGGGGCCGATCTGATTTTCGCCCGCCCGGATTCCGCGACTCTCTTGGGCGAACCAGAAAAAACAAAACAAAAACTTTTTTGTTCCGCACAGAGAGAGAGAGAGAGAGAAAGACATACGAGCTCTTTTGTTCGTTTTCCCTTTCGCTGCCGTTGTTGTTCTTCTTCGTCAAGGAGAGAGAACGTATGTGCGCGCTCTCTGCTGTACGCCCGCCGTGTTTATGTGCGTGCGTGTCTGCAGCGTTGGAGAGAAAGAAAACGGGAGTGTCTTTTTTAAAAATTCCTTTTCTCTCTCTTTCTCTCTCGTCGTCTTCTTTTCTTTCTCTTTGCTCACTTGGCAGCCGTTCACTCTAGGCCAACATCGTAGGTCCAAGGCTATGGGTCAATAGCCCATCCTTACTCTTTTTCCCTTTCTTTTTCTCCTTTTTCTCCTTTTTCTTTCTCTCGTTGTCCGACACCACCACCCGGTGCCCGAGAGACAAAACACAGAGGGACCACCGCCGCTGCCGTCGTCGTCGTCGTAGAGAGGGAGAAAAAAATACCACCCATCACGGCAAACAGCTCCCGAAATCAATAATCACGATAAGAGAAAAACCGCCGGCGCTGGCCTCTTTTTTTTTTGGGGGGGGGGGGGGTACCGTTACTAGCCGATACTCCTCCCCTATGTGCTGGACTTTTTTTTCCTATACATTCGTTGACGATTTATAAAAAGACATCAGTCTGCTCCGCTCATTTGTAGGCCTATCGTACTTTGCGCTGACTCGCAACTTGATGCGGAAAAGTTGGCGATACGAAACTCCGTCGACGGCGCGAGCTAGGGGTTATTTGGGCGTAGAGACGACCAACGTTTCGGGGAAACCAATACGCGCTGTTGGGCATTGGCTAAAAAGTTGTTGTTTAGATTCAGTTGTCGGTGGGTGTATAATAAACTTTGTGGCAGCAGAAACTTGGTGCCAGCTGGCCATAGCAGCCGTATAATCATGTCTAGAATATTGGCCCATTCTTTCTTCGTCGTCGTCGTCGTAGTCGTCGTCGTCGTCGTGGAAAAAGAATCAACCTATTACGCAAGTCTGTTACTTTGTGCCGTGTGACGTGGACGACGATGTCGCTGCGCGCGCGTCTCTGCGGGAATGCGGCCAAATCGAGAATCGGCCAACTGGGAGAATATTATAGTAAGTAGCGACGACGTCGACGACGACGACAACGACTACCTATTTGATTGAGTTCACAGGAAAAGCGGTGCTGTTGGAGAGGGAAGGCCAGTTGGGAATGGCCGCCAGAGATGGACAAGTGGCGAGCTGAAAAGGAAGATGCGTCTACGGCATTCAGGAGGGGGGAAAGGCATTCAATGGCTCAGATCGAGTTCGTGCACCTTCTCGGCAGCAGCAGCAGAGAGAGAGTCTGGGGCCCCCAGAAAACGATCCTGACTGGCATATCCAATAGAGCAGAACAATGCTTCAATCGAAGGGACCTGGAATATCGCCCTGCTCTCTCTTTTCTTTCTTCTTTTTTATCTCCTCTCTTTTTCTTTATGCTCTATTCGCCTTTTTTTCTCTCTTTTACTCCTCGTCTCTATATATCTTCTATCACGGGTGACCCTTCTCTCTCTCTAAAGGCAGTCACCGACTACAAGGGCATCGGGCGGCGTTCGGACGTCAAGATTTTTTTTTCCACCCGCGTGGCCAGCATCGGCAATGAATTTATAGTTTTCATCTCTCCGAAGAGAGAGAGCTCGAGTCTTTTCATATTTTCATTGAATTCGTTGTTGTTGTTTTTTACGACTTTCAAGACAAAAAGTGTTGGCCCGTCGATTGGCTAATCAAAAACTATGACTACGCCGAGGAGGAAAAATGGAATGCTTCGGCAATAGTTGGTTCTGTGTGCTGTGCGCGCAAAGATGATGAACTGTATGGGCAAACGGGGAGTAGATAGGGGTCGCTGGGTGTGTTCGTGTGTGCCCCACGCTGAAAGCTTTCACGTTGATTGAACTGGCGCTCTCTGTTGTCCCGCTCTCTCTACTTAGCGAGTGCGCTCTGATATTATTCCGGCGAACGCCAGGCAGCCGATGAGTTAGTAATTGAGAGACCGGTACACAGACCAGATGGACGCGAAAGGCGGTCTAGAAGGAGTCAAAGCAGCAAACAGGAGGACGGCAGGAGCAGCAGCAGTGGCGGTCACAACAGTCACAACGGACGACCGACCCTTCCATCGATCGCAGTTCCTCCTGCCTGGCACAATAATTGTTTGAAAACATCATCACGTCCTCATCATCTCGATATATATACACATCGAGTCGGAGAGAGTAGGGCTATTATCTTGACATGTCCAATGCTGCTGCTGCTGCTGCTTTCGGTCTTAATAGAGGGGCCAATATGTAGTTAAAGGAGTTAGCATCATAAAGTCGTCGTCGTCGGCGGCGTCATCGACGGAGGGTGCCCCGCCGACCGTAGATGGCGAGCAGAGTATTCATATATACGATGAGACATAAGTGGGGAATCAAAGGATTCAATTTGACCCCAACGCATCGCTGGCGCTCCGATGTCGTTACGGGCCGGAGCCCGGCAGATGAATAGAGCGCAATTTCCAGATTGGCGTGTTTGTGACATTTCCCCCCTCTTCTTCTTTTCTTCTTCTTCTTCCTCTCCTTCTTCTTCTTCGTTTTCTATTGATTATTATTATTGCGATTTCTTCTTCCCTCTTCTATCCGTTCCTCCGCGTCTCTCTCTCTCTCTTTTTACCCGCCATGTCGCCCTCCGCGCACACACTTTTGATACATCAATCGATAAAACGCCATGGCGCGCACACAGTCTGGCCGTTCCGAAGTGCCGTCGGGACAAGTTGCTGCTGCTGCTTGCTGTTGCTGGACTCCTCCCAAAAAACGGTCTCGTTTCCACCTTTTCCTGCCTTCACCTACATCTGACAGCCAGACAGACAGGCAAACTCGAAACTAGATGTTAGGTCTTGCTGGGACTGGGCACGCGATGCGTATTATCGCCCGTCCGGATCATCGGGTTGACGCTCTCTCTTCGTGTCTGATGACTGTCTGCACTATTTGTTGTCGGCGCTGGTCCGTCGAGGACTTTTTCCACGCCAATCCATCACACCTCGCGTCTCATTCTCCCTCTAAATAGACGAAAGAGAGAACGTATACTACTCACAATCAAAAAGCAGCTAGTACCCTATTCGGCGTTGTTTGCTGTTGTTGTAGTGTGCAAGTCGCCTTCAAGACGATCGATTTCTTTGGAAAATGAAGGAAGCAGAAGGGGCGGGCTAATCAAACGTAGTGCAAAAAAGGCGAAAGAGTAAAAGGAAAAGAAAAAATTTATGAAAGGAGCTTTACATCGAAAATGACATTTGGAACCCGAAAGCGCCCACCCGGGCGATGGCTTTTGCGCTTTTCTTTTCCTTGCGCCGGTCGAGTGGAGGGGAATAACAAAGAGAGAGAGAGAAAAAAAAACAAAACAACAACAGCAGCAGCAGCTTGGTGTAGTGCCAGAACGGTTTTAAATTAGCCTCTGAATGAAATAAATGAAAAATCCCCCCACTCCAAATCCCACACAACAGAATCGTTTCATTCAATGCGCAGGCTAAAAGGGAGAGGGAGGAATGACAAATTAAAAGGTTCAATAATACAATGCGGCGATAAGGGCACACTACCGCGTCACTTTTCAAATTGATATCGCAGAACTTATCGACCGACGACGAACTTTGCCTTTTTTTTATTTTTAAACTGGAGCCCATAGAAGCGCGCAAACAATCCGAGAGCAGAACGTTGTCAAACGATAGAAAAAGGTTCGTTTTCATTTTGTCGAGATAAACGCGTTCAACTTATGGATGATGCGTCACAGAGATGGAATCGCGCAGCTCGAATTGTGTATATAGCTTGGAGGATTTGAAAAAATATATATGAAGAAGGACAGAGTTTTTGCGGTTGATTAGATCCGATCCGCGATTGGATCGATTCGACAGTCTCGCTTCTGGATATGGGCATGCCCTCCTCCGCCTAATGTCGTCATTCTACCCCGATATTTCTCCCGGCCATTTTTATTTTCTCGTAGCAAGAAAAACCCGTTCGCCGGTCTTTTCTTCTCTCGATAGATTCCAGAGAAGTAGTGAATAGTAGACGGACAGATACAGTAAGCCTGTAGACGGTTACATGACGTCTCTACATGATAATAGATTTGCATCCGGCTATTCATTCATCCATTTCTTCTGCCGCCGTCTCTGCTTAGACTCCGACCGTCCCCGGATTGAAATTTTCGCTGGTCGTCAGAGGTTTTATATCTAATGTATGTCGGTGAGTGCGCGCGAGCGTGGGCTGAACAATTTATAGCCGAGTCGGACGTCAATCAGCATCCCACAACTGAATACGTGATCAATCTCGTGTTGACCGTATCCTGGGCAACGTTTCACCTGCTGGTCTATTGTCACGGCCATTAAGTTGCTCCGCTCGCATTTTTTTTTCCTCCTCTTCATAATTATCTTTCGTTAGCGTTTCTCCCCGCGGCTCCCCTTTGGCGACGTCACTCAACCTGCGCGCGCGCTCGCCCGTCCCTTTATCATATTATTGCGGCACAGTCGTGTATCACATTTTGTAACGGTCCAGCTACTGATTCACGTCCAAGCGTCAAAGGTAGAGCGCGAGATGGACGGCTGAGATAGCTGATAAGAGAGCGGGAGAGAGAGAGAACGATGCATCGTTCATTTTGTTATCTTGTCTCCGACCTCTCCTCCTGTCTCTCTCCACTTCTTGGCTCTATGATAACTTGTTCCCCGCAGTTTGTCGCCGTCATCTCTCCTTCTCTCCTTTCGGCGTCTGCAACTAGACAAATGCGAGTCGAAAGATTTCGCAAGAAGCGCTTGATGTTTTGTGTGGTCGTTGCCTTCCCAATCTTCACTGGGCGAGTGCGTGCCGGTATGAATGTTTTTTTCCCCGTCTGCAGAGACTCGGGGATTACCTCTCATCTCCGGCGACAAGAATAAAGCTTCAGATTTATGAGACGACGAGTGGACTGGTTGTTTGCCTTTCCACAATAGAGAGAACTTGTACAGTTTTATTTGGGCTCTTTCTTCTCTTTTGACTTTCTTCGCCTTTTTTTTCTTTCATTCTTTCTTTTCCTCGTCTTCTTTACGACGGCGATCATCAGCTATAGCTAAAGGGCGTCCGCGGGCGGTCCGTCCCGCTCATTCCGTCCAATTGTAAGCGAAACGAAAAGGCGGCAAAATGAAATCGTTTAAATGCGCCGGCCGTACTTTGGACGCAACGACCGGGTCATAGAAGACAAAGGCGATAAAGAATAGAGAAAAAGAGAGAGAGAGAGAGACAACGCGGACAGCAGTTTGCTGGGACCGTGAAGAAGAAGAAGAAGAAGAAGAGAAAGTTCTCAATGAACAAGCTCTGGTAGTTTACGCACATCGGGACTGGTGGGCGCCGGACGGAGCCAGAAAGACAATCTGTCCTGCAGGGTCGTCGCAACACCTGCAGGCAGGAGCGAAGCAGCACGCACGGCACGCACTCCCAACACTAAAAGACTGGCTGGACGGCGACGGGGAAGGCGACGGAACGGCGACGAGGAACCTTGAAATATATAGCTATAAAGACAAGCGACCATTTATAGACTTTTGACGCGGTCAATATGTTGCTAACCCGCCGCCGCCGCCACCGCCCGCGCCGTCCGTCATCGGCCCGTCCGTGAGCGCGTGCCGACGGCCCGGTGCAATCGTAGACAGGCTCCGTGTTCGACTCGAGCTCCATCATTATTCCATGAATCTTTGTGTGTTCCTTCAGTATAATTATTCTTTCTCTTGTTTTGTTTTTTTTTTCTTCTTGTTTCTGTTGTTGCAAAACAGGTGCCGGCCCGACTGGAGACTGGACTGGCGTCGTCGTGTTCTCACCCACACACGAACGAACATCAGCATCGCCAAAAGAAAAGAAAAAAGATGATTTCTTCCTTCTATACTCGACATGATCTTGGTAGTGGAAGGTAAATCATCTGCTGCTGTGGCCAACAAATCCACGACGGCAAAGTGTCTGTTGTTGTTGCGGACGGATCTCTAAATTGACAGACTGGATTACTTCCCCAACCTCGAAAGAAAAAAGTTCATCAAAAAGAAGAAGAAGAATAACAAATGGACAAGAGAGTCGATCGTCGTCATGTGAAGGAGATCGCCAGTCCCTAGCTCTTTCTTTATCTCTCTTTTCTCTCTTTCACACTGTTTCTATCTGCCCCAGCAGACTTTATTCCATACTCTTTCTCCCCCTCCCCCCTTATGTTTTCCTTTGCCTTTCCTTACTTGTCAACGGCGAACGAATCGAGTGGAAAAACAAATTGAAGACAAACAGACAGAGAAAAAGGAAGATAGTCTTTTGGTCGTCGCTCGTGAATTTATTCAATACATTTTATACCCGACGTATAAGCGGATCGATCCGGAGTGGAACCCGATTTGACTGTGACGATCCGGACCGAGATCCTTGTTGTTTTTCCACTTTCCTGGAGCAATTATTGTTGCCACTGTTTGTGTTCGCTCCGGGGGAGTAAAAAAAAAAAGAGAGAGAACCTTTTTTCCACCTTTTTTCTCTTATCTGGAACAGTTGGAATAGTCGGCGGCATCGAGAGCCGTGAGAAATCATCTTCGTACGGTGGCCAGTGCCGAGTGTTATTGTTGTTGTATGCGCTGGTGGTGTTGCATCGCGCGTGAACGTGACGACGGCGTGACGACCATGGGCTGCGCCACTAGCCTACCCTTGGGCCATCGGCGGCACTCGTCGGTCGCATCGCAGCCCAACAACGTGACGCCGGAGAACCACCATCACGAGAAAGGCACCAACAACAGCGTCGGAGCCAACGCCTCGTCGGGTCTCCATATCGTCTTGAACCAAAACGATCGGCCGTCAACCGGTAAGCAACCGCGTTTTTTCTCTCTCTTCTTCCCACCGACGAATTTCTTCCTTTGTTTGTCGCAACTAATTAGAGCCGTCCGATGCTCGATGAGCGAGGGGATTCCAGGGCAGAGCAAGTTTTCCCTGTTGTCTTATCGTCAACTCGATCAATCTGCACCCAATTGGACAATCTGTAGACGTCTATACAACAACGACGGACTGAGAGGGACGAAGGTAGAATGCCAGTGTATTATTAGCAAGCGCCGCACGCGTCCCGTATCGGCTCGTTGTGGTCGTCCAGGGTCTTCAGAAAGAAAGAACGAAAGAAAAAAAAAAGAGTCTTGTCATCACCTACGTGAAGAGGCCTTGTGTATTTATACCGGGCGCCAGGGCAGCAGCGACTGTTTCTCTCTCTCTCTTTCTTCTCTCTTTTCCTTCCGCTCTCCTTTTCTTCTTATATCCTCCCGTCGCCCTCTTTGGCTTGACGCGCTATTTGACCATGCCGTACGATAGCTGGTGGCAACCGGGCAACCAGGGTGGGCAGCAACTTCCTATTGCTTTGCAAGTTTCTTTTTGCTTGGGAGTTGAGGGGAGTGTTTTTGGGTGGCCCGGGCGGCCCGTCGCGCATTCCGCATCGAATCAACAAATGGTGAATATATATATTTATGGGATCGCACGTCGCCCTTCTAAGCTGTTTAGGTACTGCCGTGTCCGGCCCGTCTTGACTTTTGGAATTCTTGGGAGACGTTGGGATGGAAACAGAGACAAGGTCTAGCGAGAGTCAATAAACATCGACGGCAGTGGCGGCATTTCAAATGCTGCGCTCGCTTCGCTCCAGGGCTTGGCTCCGATTGTCTTTCCGGCAGTCAATATGACGACGACGACGACGACGAGGGTATCTATTGATATGTGCAGCAGAGACGCAGCGTCTCTGTCCTCTGGCAGCGGGGGGAAACTAGGCACTATGGGGTTAGTTGATATGCAGGCCGACAGAGTCACGAGATTGACGTCAACCGTGTTCGAATGAACGACCCACTGGATTCATTCCAACATTTTTTTTTTTTAATTTTCCTTCCTTTTTTTCCATCCGTATTCCGAATTCAACCACAGAGAGTCTATGACTCGCGTCTATACAGCTTATTGGAGTCTGTTTACCCGAGGCGTTCGTTGGTTCAACAAACAAAATCGACCAAAAGTTCGAAAGGTTGTTTGGGGACGTTTTTATTTAGCTTTTAGTGCCGACGACCACCAATGAGACAAAAGTGGCAACGTTTCGGTTGATTGCGGTACAATTACTCGTGACTAGGATAGGGAATCATGACTGCGCGTTTCATTTTCACTGAGCGAAAATCAATTGAAAAGTCAAGGAAAAGTCGAGTCAAAACCTTTTAACGCGCACGGCGACAACACGGACGAGGCGCGCGCGCGCGCGCACTGGAGATGAGCAACGAAGATGCGCTCCGGCCCTGGCCTCTTTATTTTTTTTTCTTTCTCTTCTCTTCTTTTTTTCGCCTTCTTCTTCGCCTTTTTCTTTCTTTCTTTTGAAAGCTATTACGTTTTGTTGACGGGCGTCGTTGAATAATCAGGATCCGCATACCTGGCATAGCTGCGCCAGACTGTCTCTCTTTTTCTTTCTTTTTTTCTTTTTCCTTCTCTTTTTTCGCTTCGTTTTTTCTCACCTGTGCGTGTGTATCATCTACCGGGTCATATATCACTCCCGACCCCTCTCTTCTTGTTGTATTCTTCTTTCGAACTTGAAATTATATCTTCTTCTTCGCCACGAAAGGAAATATTTCTCTGATTTATTTATTTTCATGTGTTTTTCTGTTTTTTTTTCTTCTTCTTGTATTTGTCCTTCCCTCCCATTTGTTTAAAATTCTCCAGAGAGAAAGAAGAGACGGACAAGTTCTTCCTTCTCTCTCCCTCTTTCTTTTTACTGCCATTTACGGAGTGATTAAGACGCCGATGGCGATTTTTCCTCCGTAAAAACTCGTCGTTTTTTTTTCCTTTCCATTTTATTTTCTATCATTCTTCTTCTTCTTCTGCTTCTGCTACTTTTTTTTTATTCATTTGTTTGTTTTGTTTGGGGTTCTCTTGCGTCTGTTTAGTGGCGTGAGCAGAACCGCCAGCGGTGGACGGAAACGGAGACGCGAAAAGGAGGGAAAAGAGAAACAAGGCGAGAAAGAGAGTCGTTTTTATTAGAGGATTGTATAACTGTCTAGTCAGGTGGTGTTGGTGGGTGGGGTAGTGAGGGAAACCCTTTCTTGGATTTTGACGGTCCCGTACCTGCTGACACGACTTTATGATTTCTGAACAGAGAAAGAGAGAGATGGAAGAGACCAAGCAACAACAACAGAGAGAGAGAGAGAGCTGCGGAAAAAGAAGGAGGTATGACGTGTTGTTGCCGGTTAGTAACGGGCCGGAGAAAAAAAAAACCCAAAAAGGTCGCATGAATAAGAAATCGAGTCGGACGGCTCGTTCGTCGGCTTATATATGACGGCATTAGGCCCATAGAGTCCATAGACACCAAATCTGCATATATAGGCTAGGCTTTTCTAGAGTCGAGTGAATAAGGTCCGCCATCCAGGTACCAGCAGTATATAGTATGGATTGCAGGCTCCGTATAATAACCGACGTATGACTATCACTGACGGCCCCCTCAGGGGGGGAATTGTAATTTATTTATTTATTAGACTTTTTTTTTCGTTGGCCGTCTAAATCCGTCGATTCGTTCACAGTCGGCACACGCCAGCTAGACAGTAGTGCAATTCATTTGGCGGCGGCGCGTTGCGCAAGATAGGAGAATGAGGAATTCCTTCACCTTTTCTGGGTGGTTTTTGCAAACAAACAAACATTGAAAAAACCGAGAAAACAAGAACAATGTGGGAATGACAATCGTTAGTTGTTAGTTTCTCTGCTTTTCACTTTCGTGTCAGTCGCTGACTCTCTCTCTCTCTCTCCTTCGTCGTCCCAGTCCTTTTATCTTCTTCTCTCCGTCTTTTGACCATTCGCGAAAGCCTCCGTTCCTTAACGGTGCGTCGCACCGGATGACCGTCTTTGACAACGGCCACGTCGCTTTGACGACCCCAGTGAACGATGTTGGGGGAAGCTGATGGCGAATCTTCATCTCCTATTCGGCGCGATCTCTCTGTTGTGTGTATAGCGCGTACTTTGCGCACAGTAACGGGACCGGATGGCGGAAGAGGAGCGGCCGACGACGATAGAACCGCAACTAATCTCATCCGGTTCTATGAGCTCGTCGTCCGCCCAACGCCACCGCTTTTCCATGATTACGGCGAAATGGAATCATCGCTCGATATTGAAGACGCGACGCCGTTTCTTCGTAAAAAAAATAAAAATAAAATAAAATGACGAAGGAAAAAATAGAGAGATGGAAATTTTCGTGGGTACATGAGCGGAACGCACAGGTAGTGAAGAGGAAAATGGCAACGTCGAACGCACTGTTGGACTCGTGTTGAGCTGCACACCAGTTCATTCTTGTTACTATTTCAGCGCTTCGTGCCTCGGATTGAAACAGGGATATTTGTTTGATAACTCGCCGTCACCGCGTCGCCGCCGACATTGCAACAGCTTTCATTAATTCCGTCCCTTCTGTGGTTGTCATTTTTTTTTACTTCATATTTTCCGTCTTAAAAAACCCCAGACGAAAGAAAAAATTCTCCCAAAAATCTGAGAAAGAGGAAACCGGCTTGTTATTTTATTTTATTTTATTTTTTTTTTGTTAAGAAGAAAAAGTCGCCGTTACCTCCGGCCCATCTATCAAACGCCATCTTGATGGATGGGGTAGAAAGGCCTGAGTGGTTGAATCATCTATTTTGCCCCCGAGTCTGTTTGTCTTTTCCCCCCTTTTGAGAAATATTCATTTTTCGAATCGACGCGCCGTGAAATTGGCGGACGTGCAATCTGCCATATTTACATTGTGTCTGTGTAGGTTCAAGCACAAAAAATGAAAAAAAGAAGAAGGAAAACAAAAGCTTGTTGCAATAGCTTATATATAGGAATCTTGCCTTGTAGTTTTAGTGGTAGGTAGTTGCGCGTCACGCTTCCGATACTTGCTGTCTATACGTGGAAAATGATCGATGATGTGAGTTGACGTCACCCATCTTGTAGTATCTGGTACCTGAAACGGCTGTTTACATCATTTCCCGACATCGTGTCCCGATATCCTCTTCTTGGATAGGACACAAAAAATGTCTTTGTTTTCCCAGTAGGAGAAAGTACGGTATGTTATATTAGAAAAAGAAGAAGAAAAGCGGACGGGACAGAACAAATGATGAGGTTGGTTTCCTCGGTTGATATCAGTCCGGCCGGGAGGCGGAGCAGCGTCCTTGCCGGCACGGTTCACTTTCATGACTTTTTTTCTCTGAGACTTGGTCCCTTTTCGGCTCTCGATTCTGACATGTGATGTATGTTGTTCAAACACGACTTCGGCGAGAATGGAATGTCCGGCTTGCAACGAGACAAAAGCCCGATCGGCCGGACGGCCATGAAGAGATTCTCTTTGGGCAGGAGAGCGCTCACGTTGGTTATCCAACCGACTGTATATTCATTACGGATTCCCCAATTTTGGGAGCAGCAGAGACCCTTCTTCTTGCTAGTCGCGCGCCGCTCATCCCTTTTCCATCACCGATGTTGGGCTATTACGCAGATACCAGACGAGCGACGCAAGTGCGGCCATACGTATCCTCTCCGTTTTCAATTGAGAAAGAGAGAGCTACGAAGACGGGGAGGAAAAGACGAGAAAAAGAAAAAAGAAAAGAAAACAATCTAAGCATTGCTACAAGATCCGGGACGAAGGAGCTCTTGGTAGATTGGGTTCGAGCGATTTCGGCAACGCAAGCGGACACGCTCGGCAACAGGACTGACTGACGGACACCGAGTCTTTTGATACCGTTTCTGGAAGTTGGCTGCTATTATTGAAGCCTGTATGTCTATAATACGTATAGATACTGCTGCGACGATGCCGGGTACGTGACCAGCACCTCAAGGTCTGCTGGCCGAAACTTCATCACCTTCCAATCGCATCAAGCCAAAGAGACTTTTTGGAGACAAAGGACAAATCTCCTGCGCCTCTTTTCTTTTACCCAACATTCTTAAGACTCTCGTTTATAGATTGGGCGATCCCGGATAAAGAATGACGCTATAGAAACCGCCGGGGCGCTCCTTTATTCTTGCGTCCTTCTCCTCTATTTATATTTGTAATTTAAGGGACGTCGCCGATCGTGAGTGCGCGCTGGCAGAGAAATCTCTGATGGAGGCTATCGCGGCAGTGACGCCCGACGCGCGCTATCGAACCGGACAGTCCAAAAGAGCCGAAGCGCAGCGCATACAGTGAGCCAAAAAGAAAGGGAAACCACTGTGCACATGGGCTCTCCCGTTCTATATATCCCGGCCGTCTCAAGCCAAAACAAGAATTTCACAAATTCTTCTTTTTGGGGAGCGCTATTCAACGACGGTACAGACCTACGACTTTACCAAATGGCTCGGGCTAAAAGAAACTCTTTTTCGTTTTCTGTGGGAAGAGGGAACGTCTGTTGTCCCCGTAGATGAGGGACCTTCTTTCATCCTTCAAGGCTCGTCGACGACAAATCTCATTAGGCCATCAGGGTTGGAAATTTCGTTCATTAACAAGATAGAGCAGGTTGCGTGTGCGTGTAGAGACTCTACTAGGGCTGACGATTCATTGAAGGACGAAAGATCAGCCTTTGTTTATCCAACGAATCCCGTCTGTCGTCGTCGTCTATAGAGCGACACTCCCTTTATCTCTACAGTGAACATATACGTATATATACTGATGTGTATATAGCCAACTATTTGATGTGTTTCTCGCTGACTGTGTCTCTTTTTTCTTTCTTTCTTTCTTTTTTTCTCCGTTTGTAGAAAATGCGACGACGACAGCCAAGCATCGACGAGACACCAGCACTCACAGCACGGAGCACAATGCCAGCAGCAGCCCGACTCAGGAGAATGGGGTATATATGTTGGTTGTAGTAAAATACAGTCGTCAAGTGGCGCATCAGCGTCGTAACTTGACGGCATCTCTCTTGGCCACTAGAACAGTGAATGGGGCTGAAATTCGAAATGTTTTTTTTTCTCTGAAATTTGTTTATCCGTTTTGCCTTTTTTCAAAAAAAAAAAAGTGCGACGCAATCTTTTAAGCTCTACCCCAAATAAAGAACAAATCATCTATCGGATTAAATATTTATTATATAATGCTGTTGTTGTCGTTATTTTATTAATCACTAATATGTTTCAACTTTTTCGACAGGTTCACCTGAGTAACGACGTCCGTTTCGGTACGATGCGAGCGCCGTCAGAGCCACTCAAGGTGAGATATTTGATCTTGTCCGTTGTGTTCGTTGACGATAAACACGATTGCGCCCTGCGTGTCCGGCTGTGCTCGTTGACTTCCGCCGGCTGGCCACGCTTCGCGGAAATACGTACCTTATCAACATGTAGACACTATAAGGGACTTGTATATTATATACTGTAATCCCCTACTGTAGATTACTAGCGTGACACACAATGTCACGGCTCCCTGGCTCTTTCCATCTTCCTCACTTGTCACCTCGATACCGCCTCGTTATTGCCACGATCCGAGCCATAGATCAAATTCATCTTAGGGCCTAGTACAGTACAGTATAATATACCGTAGGCCTCCTTCATTCCGAGTCAAAAGAGACGCGCGGACCCATCGATTACGTGATCGATAGAGTTGGATTTTTCAGAAGGGAGCCAAGCAGCAATTCGGTTTCTATTCTTTTTCTTCCCCCCTCGACGAACGTCACAGGCACTGTTCCGACAGAATCCATCCGTCTTGTTTGTTATTCGCAAAGAAGAAGAAGAAGAAGAAGTTCAATCTTTTCCGAGAATGAGATAACCGTCACAGCATTAAGAATCTCTCTCGTTGTTGCTTGGTAACTGTGTCCCAGGTTCATCCGCTACCCACCCCAATCTCAGAATCAACAAGTTCTCTGACGACATTGACGTAAAGAACGGAAGGAGCAGAGCAGAGAGTGTCGAACTTCTCCGAGTCGGATTGTTACTTTGCAATCAGTGTCGTTCTCATTTTAATGAGGATTGTTTTGGAGGTCCCTTTTCTTTTTGATCTTAGTCAATTTTCTACATGAGGATGATTCTGCTTGATGGCACACAATGTTACATCGTCGTCGTACCAGTGTTGCGTTGCTGCTGACGCCGTTGTGCTGAACGTAATAGGAAAACGGGGAGGAGTATATAGTTGCTGCTGTTGCCGCTGTCTGGAAAAGGCAACATTATCAGAAAATGATAGTGGATCCCGGACATTTTTATTTGTTTATTGTTTGTTGTTGTCTTCTCCAACAATTTTATTTTGCTAAAGCAAGCAAAGATGCTGTGCCCTTGCTCCTTCGGCAGCAGCCGATCCATTCTGTCTCTCTCGGTATTGTTGACGAGTTCCGGGAAGTTTTCCCTTTGATGTTGGCCATGACTGGCGCTCAACTGGATGCGAGCACTTTGTATTGGCTCTGATTATGCAAACGCAGCGGATGCGTAAAGAAAGAGAGGGGGCGAAGGAGAAGAGAGAGAGAGAGAATAAGAGGAGAAGGAGGCTTGATGGTGAGGGACGTAGAAAAGGGAATTGTGAGCAAACGAGGAATAGATGGAGAGAGAGAGAGAGAGCGGGGGTCTGAGACGTGCGTACAAGGACCTGCTGGAAAGGAAGCTTCGTTAAAAATCCCGGGTGGTGCCGTGTTGTGCTTTTTCGATCGAAAGAGAAAAGAGAGAGAGAATCTTGCAAACAAACGCGGGATTATCGTCAGCAAACTTCCGTCGGATGGACGGTGCGGGGTGAGGGAAGAAGGAGGGGGGGGGATGTCCCCGTGTTATTCCAATTATCTTGCTGGGTGGTAACAAGTCCAATCGATCATCATCATTTGCTCAAGCATCAGTCGAGGATGCGCGACGGACCCAATTTTCCACGTCTCAATCGTGCAAACGAGAGAAAGAGAAATCGGAGATTGGGATCGAGAGATGCGGAGAGCACTGACGCAAACACTCGGCACCCGTCTCACCCATCTGAGCTCCTCTAGCTCCGTCTGCAAAAATGACAAAAGGATAAGAAGAAGAACGGGGGGGAAAGAAAAGCGCAGCAGCATTGGAAGAGATTTTCCAGACCCGCCCTCATCAGCCTTTGACGATCGGCAATATTCTGCTCAATTAATGGCGAGGAAGCAGCCAACAGCCCCGTTTCGACGACGGAGTTATATGGAGAAGAAAGAGAGGGACTGAGATAGCCGTTCCCCGGTTTTCTATCTATTTGAAACACTTGGTTCGTAAAACACTTTGCTCCGTCAATTTTTTGGCGTTGTTGGCGCTATGACGACGACGAGGAAGAAGGAGAAACGACGACGGCTCTGGACGTTCGAGCGAATCACGCAAGCCCATGCGCCAATGAAACTCAAACCCAAAGGAAGATGGAAAGAGAGAAATATAGAGAAAACAAAAGAGAAATAAGGAAGCAAAGAAGAAGAAGGGAAAACCGTGTTTGTTATCGGATATATGATTAGCGCGCTGCGACGACAGCGACACAGTATACCCCTCTCCTTTCTAGCTTCGTCCCAGTAACAACAATATATATGGGAAGAGGGATCCTCCTCGGTATAGTAGTAGCAGTAGGTTTTTCGTCTTCTTCTTCTTCTTCTCTCTTTCGAGATGTTATTGGGTTGCATTAAGAAACAACAGCAGCGTGTTACTAATACCGGAAAGTCCGCACCGTTGCCACCGCCGTTGCGTTTTTCTGTCTGGACTTGTTTTTCGTTTTCTTATTGTTTTACGTCGTCTGCGCTCCCGTAATAGCCAACAAGATGGAAGGGAAATAAAGCCCCGACCCTTCCCATTTTACCCATTGATCCCGTGCAAGTCTTTTCCCTCACTTCATTCTTCCATAGAAGACGCCACTCGCCTTTTTTCCGCGTCGCTTAGCTTAAATTTACATGCATCGCTGCTTTGTTTCGGTTATTTTTCTTTCCCCCTGAATTCGAAATGGAAGAGTTGTTGGAATTAGAGCTTACGTCAAGAAGAGATCTAAACCATAATGATGTGGCCCGATATAGGCCCCCGACTGTGTATGCATGGCCAATTACTAAACAGACTACACACTGCACCGCCGTCAAATCGACCGTCTGCTACGCCGACAGATCGTGTGGCCGGGCTAGGTTGCGCGCAGCCTTAAAGAAAGTGGTGTGCGCGGCTATAAATAAGTTAGAGAGCTAGTTGAATTCAAAATTTGCTTACATTCGCCCTGCCCTTTTTGTCGGTGCTCCTCCTCGATCAGAAGAAAGAAAAGTTCTGGCGCACTTTGAAGGACCGTTGATATACCCAACTTCTCTTACCCGGCTACATCTGGAGCGCAATAGGGTTTAGTTTGGAGCATATCGGCCGAAAGCAGTCTCTGCGGGATCTCTGAAGATTGAAATGTAATCAGCGAATGACAGAGTTTGTCGTCGGCTATATAAAGTACCCAGAGGTGTACACACGAAGCTCGAGCTCGTAGACGTCATCGACGACGAGAACGAATAAGCCGATAGATTCCACAGTCCGCCGGCGTCTTTTCTTTTGAAGAATATCGTGGATATATATATATATATATATATACGTAGGTATATATATAAGGCTAGCAGCTACGGCGGCTGAAAGATTGCTCCGCTCGACAGCCTTCCCTTCAATTCAATAACATTTCTAAATAATGAGCTTGCACGTGAGCTAAGCTCTTAAGCTAGGGTCGATGAAAACAAGCCCACAGAGGCGGAAGCTTCTCTCAAAGAAGAAATTGACTTGAAAAATAAAAGACAGCCTAGGCTCCAGCAACTACTAAATACCAAATGAAAACTCGAGCAAAAGAGGATTATATAAGAGTTTTACGACTCGGAGGTGAAACTTTTCTCTCAGATGCTTGATAGTTCTCATATTGCATCAATAAATAAATAAATTCTAAATATATTTCTTTGTTAGAATTTGGCTTCCGTTGTTATATGACGAGCTAATCGACTTTGGACTATGTAACTTCTGCAATCGCCACAATAACGAAGAGGGCTGTTTGCCCTTTTTCACTCGCCGTCATGTTATTCCCTTGCCTTGGCTTTGAAGTTGCCTGTATAGCGACTAGCATCTGTCTGAAGTCACTGACGGCAACATCATCAGTTTATCTGCTAGCAGTATCGAGAAACTCGGCTCTGTGTCTCACCAACAAGACGACGTCGCATCGTAATTCATTACCATTCAGCGCAGATCTAGCTCCGCTCCGTATCCGAAGCAATAGCTGCCCGCTACAAACACCGGCCGAATAGACCATAAGGTTTCGCCGTGTGTTCCCCATACAGTGGGCACTCAAATTATTAGAACACGGGGCGCATTCCCATTGCACCCCGTGTTATTTTCGCGTTTATTTTTCCGTCCCCCTGGGCTCAAAAATAGTGCTAAAATTTTTTTTCTGATGCCGTTTAATTTGTCTTGGCGAGATCTCTTAGTGGTTTTTTTTATTTATCCTAACAATAAAACCCTAGAAGCAGGGGCAAGAAATTTATTTATTAGAACAGGCCTTTTTTCCCCATCCTTCGTACACAAATCGGTCAACTTTAACAGCCGACAGCTTGTTTTTGAAAGATTGCCCAAACTTGAAATTTTTATATAAAATCAAGTGAGACTTCTTCTTTGAGTCTGGAAATTTTCATTAAGTTTTGATCGAGTTTTAGGCTAAAAACTGAGTCGCGTTTCGAAAAAAACGGCCGGGATAGGCTTTCGACATGGGGAGCCGTGACCTTGGTCGAAAAAACGACCTTTTTCGAAACGCGACTTAGTTTTTTAGCCGTTGTTTTTTCATTTATCACCCAAATTTAATGAAAATTTCCAGACTCAAAGAAGAAGTCTCACTTGATTTTATATAAAAATTTCAAGTTTGGGCAATCTTTCAAAAACAAGCTGTCGGCTGTTAAAGTTGACCGATTTGTGTACGAAGGATGGGGAAAAAAGGCCTGTTCTAATAAATAAATTTCTTGCCCCTGCTTCTAGGGTTTTATTGTTAGGATAAATCAAAAAAAACCACTAAGAGATCTCGCCAAGACAAATTAAACGGCATCAGAAAAAAAATTTTAGCACTATTTTTGAGCCCAGGGGGACGGAAAAATAAACGCGAAAATAACACGGGGTGCAATGGGAATGCGCCCCGTGTTCTAATAATTTGAGTGCCCACTGTACATTTTTTTTTTCATCCCGTACCCAACGGCTGATTGAAGTCTTCTTTTTCTGCATCGCCGGCCTGTACATTTTTCCCGTCGAAATAACAGCGTAGAAAAGCGATTCCGACCAAAGAACCGAGCGATATTACGTCGGCACATTATGCGCTGTGGCATAATACTCGAATTTGTAAGCCCGTAAGGCGGAGGATGTAGTGAAAATATAGCCTAGCGCTGCGACGTGAGTGGCAGACGAGACGGCAAAGATCAAAGAAAAAGAATCCTAATTGAAAAGAAGTGAGTAAAAGCGAAGCCGAGGTAACGACGGAGTTGAAGAGAAGAAGAAGAAGAAGAAATAAAAAAAAGCAAAACAAAAGGAAATGGTAACATTAGGGAAGAAGGAACACCGAGTCGCTTTTTAAAGCTAGAACAAACGGAGAATCAGGACGGAGAGCAAAACGACTCGGTTAGGTAATCAAAAACAGCGGCCGCAAAATCGGGCAGCAGCGTTCATTTGCATTGCACAATTCACGTGCGATAAACCAAATTGTCAAGGACCAATAGAAAAGAGGGGGTGGGGTGTGAGACCGATCTTGGAGTACGAGAGAAGAGGCAATCAGGGCTCCTCACGGCCTTACAGTCTTCCCTTCAGGTGCCAATCAGTCATCAACTGGTGCGGAATAATAGACGAATCAAGGCGGCCAATCTTCCATCCAGCCCGTGCGTTCAATTGACTTTCTCTTACAATTTATTCATCTCCTTCTTCTTCCTCTTCCTCCTCCTCCGAAGATATATACATCTCCATTATGTATGGGTTGGATGGAATAATAATAAGAAGGGAAGACGAAAAAGAAGAAGAAGAAAGAGAAGAGAAAACCCCTCGGATGTACAGACTGTAAGAGCTCTTTCGCTCCCCAACAACATAATAAAGCCATTTCGCTCCACGAATTGATCGGCGTCGTGGGCTCTGCCGCGAATTTCAAAATGGAAGAGGGAAAAAGTGAACGGGCTCCTCTTCCTCTCCTGGAAGGAAAAGGAAGACGGGGAGAGAGAGAGAGAGAGAAAGTCAGGAACAGCGTTCGAGTGCACTATGTGTGTGCGGTGCTTTGTTTATCGATCGCTCCGACTCCCGTTAATTATAACGAGTGGCTCGAGTGGCTGGAAGCGTGCGTGCTCCTCTGTGGATGGGGTACAAAGCGCCAGACGGACCATTGTCCCGGAAATCTCTTCCGCGCCCCTTCGTCGTTGTCAACGAGTCGGGGTGTCATTGTCTTTTCGGGTGGGAGGAGGATAGCTGTTAGCGGATTTGTCAAGTCCAGAGAGTTCGCATCTTCATTTACCACCACTGAGTGAATTAGGAGAAAAGAGAACGACCCTAAGGTGAGAAGGTCCCGGCGTAAAACGCGCGCCCTGCTCTTATCTAACGAGTGGTATACAGGTTCAAAGACCCTGCTGCCAGTTCGGCACTAGCGTAGTACTACTACCGTATTATACAAAGGAAAATCCAATAGGCTACCTATTATTCTGCCCGGGAAATGTGGAATATCCCAGTTAGCGCGTGAATCATCAGCGATGACGCACTAGGCACTCTATCCGACCGTAATAATGTTGGGCGTCTGCAGTGACGTCCGAGCGCCTCGTCGGTAGTTCAACCCCACTAAATCATTATTAATACACGGAGACAGGGAGGAATTTCCCTCAATGTCATCACCGTCCGTTGCTATACCTCGCGATGCTCCTTATCGTCCCGCACGCAGTACTAGACTATATATATATGCGTCATGTTTGGATGGAGCTGCGACGCCGTATCGGCTGTCGTCGGGATTATCTGGCAAGACACCATCAAAACAGAAGACTCGTCTACCGCTCTCTAATTAGTAGCCTACACTACGATCGACGAAATGCGAAACGGTAGTAGTGTATAGAAGACTCGGATCTTTGTCGTACGTCCGCCTTTATAACAGCGCTTTACGGCGGATTAGCCCGTTTTGGCAGTTTACTTTGAACCCCTTTCCAGATGTAATAAGCCTCTGATACTCGGAAAGATTTATAGATGGAGACTTTCAATCATCATTTCGGAGGCGAAAAATAAAAGGAAAAGGATTTATAGAATCCTCGCACACAAAATAATGAATGCAAATTAGCCGAGGGAACTCATTCCCGGTTGGTGCTGTTCAATTAAACACGACGAAGACGACGACGACGAGTCTTTATAGTTGTTGCCTGTGTCTTTATTAATGATGCCTTACGCTTTGTTGAATGTTTCAGCTGATGCTGGTCTTTGAGCGGGAGGACGCCCAGAGCGACGCCTGGTTGTGGGCCGGCCGGAAGTTGGCCGGGCGCAGCGTCGGGCACGGTGGCATGAGCCACAGCAACAGCCACAGCAGCCACAGCAGCGCCAGCAGCAACAGCGAATACAATCACCAGCAGCTGCTAGTCCGCAGTCTGCAACCGGAGCTGGTCCAACGCAAAATGACAGAAATGGAACCGAATCTGATCGTTATCGACCGACGTTCGCCTAGTCGGACGCGCGACGCCGATGCCCTCTGCAGGTGACCTGTTACCCAGTTCGTTCATCCTCCTCCTTCTCCTCCTCCTCCGCCGCCAAGTCCTTTGTCTTTTGACTTCTTGTTCGTTCTTTCTTTCTACCCAACCCTGCTCTATGTTTCATGAACAAGACTATAAAAGCCACTCTGCTCGACATTCCGACTCGGCCCAGCAGCAGAGAGGGACGAAGAAGGAAGAAGAAAAAAAGTAGCTACATCGATTTCCAGTATATATATTAGCCTCTCAAGTCCATTACGTACTTTTAGATCCTATAAGATATGGACCTCTGCTACTCTGCTGTAGCCGCGCGCTGTCGTTTCTATTCCTATACATCTAACTTGATCCTATAGAGTAGTCTAGTATCGCCTTTTATCCCTTTCCGCTCTCTCTCCTCCTCTTCTTTTTTTTTTTTTTTGAACATTTGGAACACTTTTCCACGCCGACTGGAAGCGAAATACTTTTACCGACTCCCACGTACGTAAAGCAGCACGGTACACGTAGGCTGTTGTCGACTACCGAGTATCAACGTGCGTGTACTGGAGCGCGGCTGGAAGTCTCTTTGATCGATATCGTCGGCGTTGTTGTTGTCTAGAAAGAGCTGATGGAATATAGTAGACGTAACCTGCAAGCCGGACTCGATCAACTTTCAGCCGAAGAGGATAACGATTTAAAATGTTTACCGTGTGAGAGAGAAAGAGGGAGAAAAATGAGGTACAACATCAACGAGGAAAAAGGAACGGATGACAATCTCAGACTCAATCCCTCCTTATTAACCGTTTGCGTCATACGGTGGTTCACTGGTGGTGGGACAGAACCTGCACCCGTCCGAGATCCTCCATTGACCCGCGATGACGCTTAAAAAAAAACATTTCCCCTAACGAAAATCCTAAAGCTGCTCCGTCTAGTACTAGTATAATAGTTGCTACTACTGGTGGAGAGTCCACCTCGGATAAACTTTGATATAAGAAAGAATAACGAAGCCGGGGGCCTAACTGGATTGCAGTTTTTGAATAGGGACGTAAGGGGGTAGAACAAGTGCTGTGGAATTAATAGGGTACACATAGAGACGAGGAGGAAAATGGAAGGAGGAAGAATCGAATCATGCAAGCCTTTCGACGTCGTCACGTGAGACGAATCCTCTGCTCCGCTTCACCTTATAGTGATCAAGAGCTTCTTGTTACTTTGGAAAAACTTTGGGTGGAAAACTCCAACATCGTGCGCAAAGTTCGAAGGATCGTACCATGCAGGGAGGAGCTGCTTGCAACTTGTGTTTTTCCAAGTTTCCTTATTGTTATTTGTACATAATAACATCAGACTTTCGGTCACGGCGATGGTCGTTGAGGACTTGATGAGAAGTTCTCATCATTGGATGAAGACTTTTACGAGAACCGTGTCACTCGAGACTGCCGCTAAAGTTAAGAAGAAGAGAGAAAAAAAGAAACAGCGAATGCGGAAGAATCTTGACGAGGAACTCGCAGAACAACAACAACAACAACAAGATGAACACTGGAGGCTTCAGACTGTAGGTAGGGGCCTACTCCACGGAGCGTCTGTTCTAAGAGAGAGACGGTGGTTGCATGAGCAAACACCAAATGGTAGACGTACTGACGTCATCAAACGAAGAGATCTTTCACGGAGCGCGTAGTTGGAGGACAGAAAAGCACTTCAGCTCCGTATCAGCCTCTCCACCCAGTGCGTTTCGCTCCGCTCTTGAGATATGCTGCAGCATTTGCTGTGTTTTTTGTTGTTTTTTTGCCCCCTTTGCTCGTTCGTTCCCTTTCAAATCATTCTTGTTACACGGCTTGGCTTTGTAATCATTACAGCCTCGCTTGTTTCCTTGTGTGCACATCCAGTGATTTACTGCTACTAGCGTTGCGTTATTTCTTCTCAAATTATTTCATAGACTCACGTGTTTTTCTCTCTTCATCTTCGTTTACTCTCACAGATGGATTCGCTCGCAGCCGGGAGGCAATTACCCCATCATTTTGGCCGTCGTCAAGAGAAAGTAAGTCGTCGTCTTCCCCTTTGATTCTCCCTATTATACTCTAACAGAGTCATCGCTCCCACAGCTATTGCCATTCTATAAATGCGTTTTGGAATATCGGCCAATCTAATGATGCAAATTTATGCGACGCAACTGAGATACTATTTTTCACGAGTGCTACGTGACGCAATAGGTTAGGGACGATTTCGTTGCCGAGTGTGCGGACCAACGTCAGAACAGGTGACGTAGTTGCCATCGTCGACTCCTTGAAAATAACGAACCTGTCAGTAGTATGACGGTGTGCGCGGGCCCTCTTGTCTTTGTGTAGTATATGGCCCCGGTCTTCTTCATCGGCTCTCTCTTTCTCTCTGGGGCATTTTCAAAGGGAGATGACACAGAAATGGATTAACGACGGGGAGAGCATCGATCACGAGGCCAAGGCACCAAATGAGTGTAGGCCCAAGCCCGCCTCCGCCAACGTTATGAATACGGCCGATAGAGAAAAGGAGCTGCTCATTCTATATAGCGCCAGCTGTATATGACTGTATAATATCGCTATACATCGCTTTCCTCTTCTCTCCCTCTCAATATATATATATATAGACTACGACTCGATGTAGACGCGGAGATAGATGTCGCATATAAAGGGAGAATGTCTACAGAGACAGAGAGAGTGGGCGCCGCTCTTGTGTGTTTCAATGTGGAGTAAAGTTATCACTCTCCGACAGCGGCAGCAGGCAGCAGACATGCCGTCGGCCGACACGAGAAACGGTTTCAGAGCGCCGCCTCTATTCTCTCCGTCTCCGATCCAGACTGCCCTCCCACTCTCCGGCGTTTCCCCGCCAGTCAAACGTCTTCAATGTGCACACAGCCTTTTACCTCGTCTCTTTTCTTCCTGGAATTTTGAGGGAAAAATAAAGGCAAAAGGAATTTGATCGTATAGTAGCTGCTTCCATCTTTCTCCCTCTCGGTAGATATATATATGTTGGGCATATCTTCCACTCTTACCGTGCAACTTTTACGGGGCCTTTGAGTCTTTTTTTTCTGCGTATTAAAAACTACGTTGGGCCTTTCGATCGATTCCGCCTCTTGGTGGTCTTCTGCTCTCCTGTTCCTCTGGCAGTCAAGTAGTGATCAACACCGCCGGGTGAAAATGCAATCAGTCTGCTGCTCTTCCATTGGGAATTGGAGGGACTCGACGAACAGAGAAAACTCCCCCGCTGCCGCTGCTGTGTCGAGAGCGACGTCGAGCGAGCCAGTCACCGCCTTCGACACCAGCACGCTCTATTGACTCTATTCCCTTTCAAGAGAGACCTCGCGTCTTTACAGACGAAACCACTTCCCGCATCGGGTCGGGCGGTCATCACGCGCTTTGAATATTGGCATCTCTTCCGGAACTCTTTTCTCCCGACTCCCCCAAACCGTGTTCTTTCGCTTCCGACGCCACCGATGACGTCTGTGTTTTAAACGACTCGATTTGAAGGCTCATTTATAACCCCCCTCCAACTGTTGTTGTTTTGCTTTTTTTTTTTGTTTATTGTGTACACGACGCGTCCTACACCACGGCTTTCGCTCGTAAATCAGGTGCGCTGTGTCGCTCTCGGTACACTGCGGCATCTCGCCGTTGGGAACTTCTTTCTCTCCGTCGTTACTTTTTTTTTCCAGGGAAAAAGGAAGAATCCCTCACGCGATGTCTGTATTGTACGTATAAGATTGCCAGCTGATATTTAAGGAAGTTAGGCTGCACCAGCGCTGATAAAGAGCCTTTTGGGAGGCATACATCACTCTCTGTGGGGCCGGCAGACCTTCCACCTTGCTCCTGTCGACCGGCCCAGAGGAGAAGATATATAGCGGCATATATAGCAGCAAGCAAGCAAGCAAGCAACAGCAGCGCAGTCTTTATGCATTACGTATAAGTATCATAGAGACCCTATCAATTACGCGGGGAATTCCCCCAGGGTGAAAGTCATTTATATAGCGCCTGGTTGGAAATTATATATATCTTGGGCAAGGTGCAAAGAGGCAAACTGCTAATGCAGTAGTAGATATTACTACCATTATAGAAATACGTAGTATAGAAATTCTCTCATTTGGCGATGCGGAAAAGAAATCGCCGGACTGCCGGTGTTTTTAGTCCGCGTGCGGTCGTTCTGGGGTTTCTATATAGCGTGAGTAAAAGACGAGACAGGTCTTCTAGTTCGACGTCTCTTTTTCTTTCTTTCTTTTTTTTCTTCTTCTTCCCGATAAGCCGATTGAACGGCGTATTACCAGCAGGCGAAGATTCACGACGCGCGGCCACGGGCGTCTATTTAAGTTCTTGGGTGTCCTCGGCCGTCGGCGCCGATTGGATTTCTCGGCGTACCTTTCTCCCCGTTTTTGGGGTGGTCCAAAGGCGATACTGCCGCTTAGGAGGGATTGGGGGGAAGAAATAAAAATGTTGGAGCCCAAAAGGAAATCTCTCTGCCAATAACACGGTCGATTGCACCGCCGGGTGAATTCATTACACCGTCGCCCGTCCTTCATCCCTCTGTCTCTGTCCGTCGTTGGGTTCTTCTTTTCTCTCACGACAATCACCCAGTGTCGCCCATTTCTCGATTGGATGAGCGCCGCCGCCGCGGTGGTGGCGCTGTAGACATTGCGGACAGGATGACGTCCGCCGCTCATCAGTATTAGAGAAGAGATGAACAATGAGATAATCACAAGAGATCCGTCGCGGACCGCGATTGCTTCATCCGCATTATCAGATTGTTGACATCATTTCTCATCTTCTTCTCGTCGTGTAATACTACGACTGGTACTACTACTAACGTCGCACTATTTTATGACTATTGCAGTTTACTGGAGCGCGAGGAATCGACGGTGAGCAGTCTACTGCAAATCGGATACGATCGGGTAAGTCGTCTCGAAACTTGTTAACGTCTTCCGTCATCATTCAATCTCCTCCTTTTTTTCTTTTTTTTTCTTTTTTCTTCGCTCTCGTCGCCTTATATATATTTTTTGATTTGATGATGACGAACCGAAATAGTGCTATCCAGAGAGCGGCAGTTTGGGCTCCTGCCTGAGCGAGTTGCTGATGTTGGAAGCCTGCGAACTGCAATCGCGGCAACGTTTGCGCCTGGCTGAGGCATCATTGAACGTGGCTTCCGTCACGAGAGGTAGGCGAGCAATGAGCACTTCCTTCCGCCAAGTGCTCACAATTCAATGGCAGTTATCTTGTTCGCAGAACTGGTGACGGTGACTGACGGCCACTTTAACATCCGCTATATCAACCCGGGCGTGGAGCGGCTGCTGGGCTTCGCCGCCGAGGAGATCGTCGGCAAGAACATGATCGAACTCTACCGGTGCGAGGCCGGCAACAACCGCTACGACATTAACGACGCGGCCCAGCACGTCCTGACAAACAAGACGAGAGAATGGGAAGGCAGCTGTTTCGTCCGGCGGAGAACCGGCGATTCGGTCCCGCTCTACTCGCGAATGATTGCCGTTCACAACAACAACAAAACAGAGCAAGTAGCACTTGAACACACGTTACTATGGGTAGTAGTATCACTTGGAAGAAAAGCCTCCTTTCCCGCCCCGCAACCGTGTTCTTTCTCTCTCTTTTATAATCCTAGGTACCATAACCATCGCCCTTGCTTTCACCTTGTTTCTTTACGGTTATCACATCGTTGACCGATTCGTCTCTTGAATTTCGGCTATCGACCATATTCGTCACGTCACGTTCATCGGTCGTAATGTATACGAAAACCGCCATCTGTCTTCCTTTTGCCGTGATAACGAAAAGGGGAGACGGCAGCCGACTTTGATATCATCAACGGCGTCATCGCTCAAAGAGTGAAGACGACGATGACCGAAAGAGAAACGATAAACTGCACTAGCTGCATATACATACTATAATACATACAGCACCTATTCTTTCGACGAAGCAGCAGCAGCAGCGAGCTTTCTCTCGACCTGGCCTCAAACTCCCGTCTGTCTGCCGCGCCGTTCGTCTCTTTCCCTTGCGTCTCCGCCAATAACTTGGCTACGACTCTGCCCGTATAGTCTCCTGAATAATTCAAGATCAACATTTCGGTTTAGAGTGTTCTGTAATGGCCCTACTACTACATCTATACTTTCCAGTGCTGTTGGTCAGTCCAGCATCATCATGAGACGTTCCACAGAAGACAGGTCGCAAATCCGGGAGCAAGTTAAGCTCCCAGCCGCTGCTGCTGCTCCTCCTTCGCTTCTTCTTTTTTTTTTCCTTCCCTTTTTTGTTAGCCTACTCGTAATCCGCATATCCGTTCTCTGTCCGTCTCGTCTCCTTGGCGGACATGATAAGTAATAGATCTATTGTGGAAAGACGACATGAAAGCAAGGAAAAGTATAGGATGTAACCAGAAGAAGAAGGAGATGAGAGGGCAATAATCATACGGAAACCTCTTCTCTGGAGAAATCCATACGGAGCGACGAGCATGTAGCCTACTAGTAACAACGCCGATTTGCTGAACCCGATCGGACTTTTTTTTTGCGTCCGTACCCGCTCTTTTATGAGACATTGTAATACTGCTGAAGTTGACGTCGGTCGTCGTCCGATTTCACGAAAAATTTTTGTTGATTGTTTTCCCCCTCTCTTCCCTCGTGAAATCTTATATGCCAACCAAATAACCAACCTTTAATATTCAGAAAAAACATGTTTCTTTGTTACATAAAAATGGAAGGGTAGTAGTAGGGTATATAGGGAAACAAACACAAACTTCTTTTTGTTCTTTTTTTATTAATACGTTTTTTATTATTATTATTATTATTTTCCTGCAATAATGGTGGGTACGCGGGGAGCAGAAACGAGACGCCCGATTACGTGCTGTTGCTTCAAGAGCCGCCGCCGTTGTTCATCGACAAGTCGCTCTCGGGCGATATGGGCACTTACGATTTCTACCCGATGCCCCGCAGCTCACTCCATTCGGTCCGCAAAGCCTCTTACGACGTCCGATCACTCGGCAGCGACGGTACAACAGCAAATCCTCCAACCGATCCTTTCCTTGATTGGGGAAACGAACGAGTTAACAACAGCTCATGTCTTTGTTTCGACACTATTGACGTCTTCTTCTTCTTCTTCTCTTTCTCTTTCTCTCGCACAAACAGGAGCAATCATTCGGAGACAGAGTTTGGCCAGGCTTCATTCGATGGCTATTGAAGGTCCCATCACTAAAGTGATTAACATCATCACGGCTGCTCAAGAGTCCAGTCCTAATTATATATCACAGGCTTTGGATAAGGTGCGTAGTACTATCTAGATATATACGACGTCAATCTAATGGCATCACCGTCGCCGGCGATCGAGGCTTTCATATATCCCCCTTCCATTTTCCAGGTACTTGACATTTTGCGGTCGACAGAGTTGTTCGCACCGCACGTTGCCGAGGTGAAAGGCCGTAATGAAGATCCCGTCACGACCGACCTGGTCGGCGCCCTCCTCCTGGTTAGTATCGTTTCTTAACAATAGGTTTTGTGTACTATGCACACACTAGGCAGGCTATGTGTTTGCTATGTGTGTGTGTATGTACACTACTAAGGAAGCCCTGTTAAGTGTGTTTTAACCCATTCTGTAACTCTATAGCAACCGTTATTTTCACAGGGACAGAAGCCGCCCGGTTACACGAGACGCAGCTCCAATGAGACGTCCATCAAGTCTTCACACAGCCAACTCTACTCGAGACCGTTGCTGCCTAGTTTGAACAACATCAGCATCCCCATCCAGCTGAGGGAGATGTTGGAGAACGATTCTCAGTGGGACTTTGATGTCATCCGGCTGGAAAAACTCACCGGCAAACGGTGCGAGATACATTTAGAGCACATCAGTCAATTTAGTAGTTTCAACAAATACGTAGAGAGACGGGAGAGCGGGGGGGAACAAGGGACGAACAATTTGCTCGCGATGAAAGCTACTCAGAGTCAATATTGGGACGCCATGGAATATCAAGCGGAATGTTCATCTTCTTTGATGTTTTTTTTGTTATTATTATTTTCTAGGCCGCTAGTTTGGCTCGGCATGACGATCATGACTCGTTTCGAGGTGCCCAGGACGCTCAACTGCGACGAGGCCACTTTGCAGAACTGGCTGACGGTGATCGAGGCCAATTACCACTCGACCAATACATACCACAATTCAACCCATGCTGCTGATGTCCTACAGTCAACGGCCTACTTTTTGCAGCGCAATCGCATCAAGGCCCTACTCGACCCGCTCGATTTGACCGCTTGCCTCATCGCTGCAGCTATTCATGACGTCGATCATCCAGGGAAAACCAGGTACCGTCTATTGCCACTATCTCTCGTCGTTCCAGCAATGAAGACGAATTGGTTAGTCATCGGCCAGTTTCGTCATGTTGATTGAAAGGCCCACTGATAATGGCACAAAAAGTCGAAAACACCAATTGCAGAAACGAGTTTTTCATTGGAATTTGGACTTGAAAGGTCAAGAAATAAACCCAATTCAGAGATCAAATGGGATTAAATCGCGTAGAGTATCATTAACGTCACCTTTTCAAGTCGAACGAACTCTGATTAGACTAACAGGAGCAAACTTGTTTGTTCATATCTTACCTACCCAGATTAAGGTTTAGACGTTTGAGCATTTTCTAGACAAATAACCTAGATAGAAAGTGTTTCGTGACCTCAAAAAAACTTAGTCATCGACAATCTGAACATTTGAAATTTAAGACTCTTGACTTTGTACTAGGGTAATTTTTTTCAATGCAGTCTATTTTCTCTTCTCTTTCGTTTGACGTCTTTTTTCGTCACGAAGATAAAGATACATCCCGTTCGGAAGACTTATTTTTCTGTCGATATAAAAATAAAACAAGCACGTGATTGACACTTTCTTCATCCGTTCTTTTCTATTTTCTGCATCTTTACGCAATTGACACCTCGTAGCGGTTTCCTCTGCAACTCTGGGAACGAGCTGGCCATTTTGTACAACGACCTAAGTGTCCTCGAGTCGCACCACGCCGCGCTGGCTTTCAAACTGACGTGCCAAGATGACCGGGTCAACATCTTCAAAGGTATGTGACGGTCGTCATTAAAACAAGAAAGTTTTGGCGGACACGCACTTTGCACCGCGCCGACAGAAAACAATTGCACAACTGTACGACATAAAATGTAAAAAATAAAAAAACGAGATAATTTTCACACGACGTTGGACCGTTCTGTCGGAGGGAATTTCCCCGGGAAGTCGCGGTGCGGCACGAATCGTCGTAACCAATCGGACGAGTTGTGAACATTTCCACGTTATTTCTCTCTGTCTCTCTCGGGTCGTTAAATAAAACTCCATTTTCCTTGTTTTGATACGTTGAAAAATAGGGATGGACCGCGAAAGCTACAAAGTCATCCGGCAGAGTATCATCGACATGGTGCTGGCCACCGAGATGACCAAGCACTTTGAGCATCTCACCAAATTCATCAACATCTTCGCCAAGCCGTTCCTCAAAGACGAAGACCAGTACGAGGTGCGTATTTTTAAGAAGATTCCCATAAGTTTGCGGCGCGTTAAACCGACGCTGATGCTATTACATAATCAGATGATGTCATTTCTCCTTGATGATACTCATAACTCGTTATCCTTTCTATCTGTCTCTGTCCATGCATTTCCCGATAATTCTGACGACTGGTCCGCGGAATCGTGATTCAGCCGCCCGAAATCGATTACACAAGTCTCAACACTTCGGAGAACATCATCCTAGTCAAGCGTATGCTAATCAAATGCGCCGACGTCTCCAATCCGACACGACCTCTCAACATGTGCATCGAGTGGGCGCGCCGTATCGCCGAGGAATACTTCAACCAGGTGCGATATAAGGCGGATGTGTGCGATGTAGAGAGGCCCGGCAGGAGGAGAGAAACGCATCGCTTTGTCACGACATCGCCAAGTGGCTGGTCCCACCAACCACTGGAATGTGTGCGACTCGAGTTGCGTCATCGATGCGACGGCTCCTCATCAACAATTCACCGACTTACTATTTGCGTCATTCGCGTCGGCTGCTTATTTTAAATTGTCTATAAAACTAATCTTCAACTTTCCTTTTTTTTCCTCTCTCTCTCTCTGCCTTTTTTAAATTCAATTCTTCTCCTCCTCCGATGACGACCAGACGGCCGAGGAGAAGGCCAAAGGACTACCAGTGGTGATGCCTCAGTTCGATCGTCAGACTTGCTCCATCCCGAAATCTCAAATTGGATTCACCGACTACTTCGTCAGCGACATGTTCGACGCCTGGGACGGTAATGAGAGTTCTCTCGTTCTCTCCGATTGAATTACAAAAGCCCATTTGGACTTTCCTTGTCCTTCTTCGACCTCCTCCCTCTTTCTGCTTTTACCTCTTTTCATTTTCTCTATGAGATGCTCTTTGGCCCCGTTCCTTCCCCGTGCACGCAGCCAGTCCCTCTCTTTTCTCTTCATTTGGTCCGCTCAATCGAATTGGCGCTTCAGCAAAAGAAGGAAAAATACAAGAAAAACCTTTAAAATAAAAAAAGAAAGAACGAGCGAGCGAGAAAGAGAGAAGAGAGGAGACTTTGAACGAATCCCGGCTTTTCCCGATATTTCGCCCTTTGCCCGCCAGCTCATTTCCATCTTCAAACAATTCCTTCTCTTTATCTTTTTTTTTTCCTTTTCTACCCGTTCGTCCTATCCATCTCGCTTCACGGAGGGCTATGTAATAAAAGAGGAGGTGGCGTTATTGTTTGCTCATATAACGCACGGCATCTGACGTTCCATCTATTATTTGCGTAGCTTTCGCCGAGGTTCCCGAGCTCCTCCAGCACATGAAGAGGAACTATCAATTCTGGAAGGAGCAGGAGGCCATGGGCGTTACGGGCCTGCCTCCGGAGTATATCATTCCGCTAACGCCCACCGAACTAGTGCGCAAGATCGAATTCGAGACTCTGGCCGAGTGCAAAGAGACGGTCGAATCGTCCGAAGAGAAATAATTCATCATCATCCGTCGTCCTTTTTCTTCACTACGAATTATTATTGACGATATCATTCGTCAGCAACCCGCCAGCCCATCTTTCCCCACTCTCTCCAGCACTCGACCCGCCCGTTTCCGAAAGCGATCGCGATCGATTCCTCCCGCCGTGGAGCCCGACCGCCTTTCCCACCATTCGTCTTCCTCGCATCTTCTGCCCGTCGTTGGAGATGTCTGGCGCAGCTCTTGTTCAACTGCAAAATGAACGGAACATTTCACAAAGCGCCGGATCACGCGCTCTCTTTTCTTTTCCGTTGTTCACCTCGTCGCTCGACAACCGCTCGAGATTCTTAACTTTTCTTTTCTTTCCATTTTTTAAAGCGAAATGTTTTATATATGCTTGTCAACCTCCTTCCCAGTACACCAACATCAGACAAAAAGAAGAAGCGAAGGAATCGGGAAATCAGCATTCAGATCCAGCCAACAGCCGGTCTGTGGTAATAGATCTAACCGAATCAGAAGAAACTGGGGCGGAGGAACGACAAGCTTCATCAGGGCCTATTGACGTTTGTTGGATGCTACGAAACCCGAGAGTCACGGGCAAATGAAGATGAAGAAAGAAGAAAAAACAAAAGAAGAAGAAGAAGAAGAAAGAGTCCGCCGTCGCCATTCTCTTTTTGGCTTTTGTGTCGATGACTCTTTTATCGCATAGTGAACTCTTGTTCCTCTCTCTCCTTGTCGACCTAAAACAATCTAATATTGTACGTCGTTCAAGAGAAGAGAGGAATCTACTCGTCTCCGACTTTCTACGATAGAAAAGAAAAAGAAGACAGAAAAATACGTTCTATTTTTGTGACCATTTTCCGAGTGTTTTTGATCCCCCCATCTCTATCCGCCCCAATTTTAAAACATTTAATGATGAAAAAAGAAGACAAAAAAAAATTTTAATGCGAAAAGAAAATTTGTTTATGTAAGGACCTCTTTTCCCTCCCTACCGGCCGACTTCACTCTCCGTGAATTTTCGTGTGTCTCTTTCTCTCCTTCCTTCCTTCGTCTCTCTCTTGGCAACACAAACGGCCTGTGCCCCCGTCGTCAAGACACGCGATACAAAAGTATACATACCTACGCAGTACATGATGATACAAAAGAAGACGAAAAACACAAGCCAATCCCCTCCACCATGATGATGTAAATGATGAAACAAAAACGGTCGAGATTGCATGTACTGATCGTCTACAACACACAAATCTTTTATATATATATATATACATATATACAGTATATTATTAAAATTACTATATTCAAACAAAACAAAATATGATTATTGGATAGTGTCGTGCATATAATGAAACATTTTATCTCCCCAATTTTTTTTTCTTGTCGACGGAGAACCCACACATACATACACATACATACACAGAAACAAGATTACCCAAATACGCTTATTTACGCCTTGATGTTTTATTTTTGTTCCATCAAATCCAAAATGTCTGTCTCTACGTCTCTCTGTAGACGATGTAACCGCGTGCATGTGTGTGTGCGTGCTTGTGTGTGAATCATGGGCGCCAGAAGACCCCGACTTTGACGAGACGTCTGCCAACTCTTCTTCGACGCAAGATGGCCAACGGCCAATTTTTTGAAGATAGGAAAAAAAAAGAATATAGCAGCTTCTCTTTCATCGCCCTCTTTGGCCGTCGAGCTGCACATCCATTACGGTAGATCGCGGTCGGAGCAAAGTTGGACGAGGACTCGTCGAGTTGAAATTCTCTGTCCTGTGTTGGAGAAAGAATTTTCTTTTTTTTGTATTTTCAACCTTACTTCGTTTCGATTCCCAATCCCCTCTCCATCGTCACCGTAACACATACGCATTCATCAAAAAGTATTGATCTTTATATCTGTGTCTTGTTCAACTGTGGTCTCGTATGGTTCATGTATAGCGACAGTGAAAGTTGGACAAAAAAAATGGCAAAAACAAACAAATTTGAGCAAGACTTTCGTCTTGTGAAAAAGTCAATTTCATTTTTTTGCAATCCATTAGCGTACAAACCTTAAATGACAGTTATTGAAACAATTGTGACAAACAAGAATATAAGAGAAAAAAAAGTGATGAAAGGTGAAAATCAAAGTGTCGTGTCGCCAGTCAATCCATTTAGGGCGTCCAAGACCAAACTTGAAGAGAGTGATCATAAAAAGAGCAAGTGGCAACCGTCCGGCGGCCGGTGGGCGACAACTGTCGGCTCCAATCACAGCCATAGGCCAGGCTTGAGTGCTCCCGATATGAGGCGACGATCTTGGGTTCGATTGAGCCTTGTTCCCATTCGGAGGGTAGACCACAATCGACGAGATGGAAACCGTTGTGCATCGTGGCCGCTAGAAGGTGACGTGCACGATCCGGCTCCCACTTGAGCTTCCAGACACCTCCTCCGAGACATATTTCGGTCGTCCAGGTTTTCATCTGTCGCTTGTCCCATAGTAACAGTCTTTCGTCGTAACTGCAAAGAAACAGGTCAAAAAGAGGAAAAACCATTGGTCGACCAGTTCATCCCTGATCAATTTCAATCTCATTATTTTCTAAAACAAATAAATTATTGATCAGGTAGGACTCAATTCGTCATACCTCCCGGTAACAAGTAAATTGCTGTCGATGGGCGATGTCTCAATACTCGTCACTCCCATCTGGTGTGCTTTTTTGTTTGCCATCACGTGGCTTGTTGTGTCTCGGAGATCCCATAGGCGAAAGCAACTATCGTCGCCGCCAGAATAGACGAGCTGATCCGAGTGGCGATCGAAAGATGCGACCCAGGCTTCGTATTCGTGAGCTTTCCAGGTATTGACCAATTGTGATCCTTCAATGGAGACATTCAAACAAGAGAGGTCGCCGTTTGAATCACTTACAGCGATCTTGTAACCGTCGTACCAGTCACATGACAAAGCCAACCGGCCGGTGCCGATACTCTGCACGTGATGTTGATTGATCCTGGGAGTGTCATCTGTACCGAGATTGTAGAGAACGATTTCTCCGACTGCGTTGGCAACCGCTAGTGTTATTCGATCGTAGGATTTTTTTCGACACCATTTGACGTCGAGGATACCGGGGGTGTCAACTAGCTGAATGGGAGTCAGATCAATCTGTTCAGGGTCGACGGAATGGAGACTTAGGCGACCGACGCGAGCCGCTTCACTTTCACATAATTGATAGGTGCCACATATGGCAATAGAAAGGTAAGGTTCAAAAGGACAGAATTCCACACAGTCAGCATACAGTTGGGTGTCCCATGACTGTAGCTTTTCAATGTTTTCCATTTTTCTTCTTCTATTGTCTAGCGCTTCTTTCCGTCTCCAACAAGCACTCTCGCACCAAAATGCGGGCGTGAACTATGCCCCTTTTTAATCGTTCCGCACTGCTCTTGCTGCCAGCGTAAGTAGGTCTTATATCTTTACCCATATCCTCTATAACAGCTAAAAGTTGTGCATATTTTGACTGTGGAACTTGTTGGTTCTGCAACGCTCCACCTGACAAGAGAAAATTGCCTTATTATTTTGCGAAATTGGTGAACAAGATGAGAGCAAAACACTGCAACATCCAAAAGCATCACTCAGTGTACATATTTGAATGGAATAAATAAAATTTTTATTAAGTTAGAATTTTCCAAAGATTGCCTGTAGGCAAGAAATTTGTAAATTTCTCAAGATTAGAAACTTTGGCAATGATTTGGTGGAGCAGTGTTTCAAATACTTAACCTGGCATACCAGAATTTGAATCCGGATCGGGGACTACGAAAGAAATTCCCCCTCCGTTAATGTGAGAAAGTGGTGTGTCTATAGCTTGAACATCGTCATCCATTATACTATGTAAAATAAAAGTAAATATTAGAGAACTGAGCTAACGAAATCTAAGGTAAAGAAATTGATTTTAAGTAAACTGAATCAACGAAGGGAAGAGAAAGTACAAACTTTAGCAGAGCTCACAATTATTCTGGCCTGATTCCACTCAAAAGAACAGAAGTCAGAAAAAGAGAAACGTCAAATGTTGATACAGACGCTTCTCTTCGATGTCTTCTCTTTAGTAATACCTCATGGCTCATGCGGCGTTGCCACTATCTTAAATTGCCAATTCACGAAATAAAATAAAACGCAACTTTAAAACATTTGGAAGAACAGTCACAATAATTTGGCTTAAAATTAGTACATACAATTATTCACCCAGTCGTATGCTCTCTTAAAAGAATTTGTTTCCTGAACGTGATAACGGTCAAGTTTCGTAGCAGCAGTTCAACAGATGGCGATAATGTATCCATATTGTCGGGAAAGTAAAAGAATAATAATAAAAGTAAAAAATGTGATGGAAGAGAGAGAGAGAGAAAAATGACGCAAGCTACCCTAGAGTAATTACAAATAACTTGCCAACTGCTTATCAAGAGAAGGAAATCGGAAAAGGAACCAAAAACGACAATAGCGGAAATGCGCCCGCTTCCGACAGCAAAACAGGGCAATGCAAAAGAGTGAGTGCGAGCGAGTGAAATGAGAGAAATTAACTTCCTGGAACGATTGATCGGGTGATTGGAGATAAACTGTGGACAGTATTCGACCAAGCAGACTGATGAACGGAAATGAACGAATCACTTATCGTGTGGTTCGTTTGTCGAACACGAGACGGGAGACGAGTAAGAAGCCCGTCTCCAGAAGTAGAGCAACTCCTCCACAAATGGACAATGTTTTCTATCTTTCTTTATCGCTTCATCCTGACTATCTCCTTTCGATCAAAAGACTTCCGCCATTTGACGGTGCGAGTCGTGATTGATCGAAGAATCTGAGGTTCTGTCTTTGCAACCGAGCATCACAATGTGTGCCAGCTACATTGGATAATTCAAAAGAAGTCTTATTGCGGCCGTTAGACCGCAAACAAATTTTTTGAATGCTCAATAGTCGGTTGGTATGGTTATAGTGTCCACCCGGACCGTACCAGCCGGCATTGAAGCGTTCATAAATGTATGAATATACGAGTCAGTGCTATCCTCTTGGCGATCTGTAATGTAGCCGTAATTGAATAATTTGCAACATAGCGTATGCGGTAAGGGGTTTTAACAAATCACAAACAGCACGAATTCTCCTCCCAGCACATAAAGCTCTACCAAAGCTGAATTTAGTTGTTGGTCTTCCTGATTTGTTTCCCAACATGTTTCAACTTACTGTCTCCTGCATAATGATCCTACAAAGCGACATTTGGGACGGTCCCAGTAGCTATACACATGAAGTCGAATAGCAACGGATGTATTTACGTGTGTCCCTTGTGGGTACATCTACGACTCTACGAGCTGTCAAAGTGTCTAGAAAGAATGTTTGATAGTACCGCCAGAGAGTAGGTCCGGTTTATGTAAGAGACGGAAAGATACTGAATACTAAAGAGTTAGAGAGTAAAAATATCCCTCCGTATGATCGTGTACTTGTATATATTTGGTTTGTTTTTTTATTTATTTACTTTGAGAAAAGGTTGCTAGATCTCGTGCCGGCGCATCCCAATCAGGTAAGCTATCTAGAGCACCAATACGTAGAAGCGCATGTGCGGCGATTGTTGCTGGAGAGGCTCTTCACAAGTGATGAAACATCAGCCGACAAATGGAGGAGTTGTTACGGCTCCATAGTTGTTAAAGCTCCACAAAAAGTTTATTTAGTCTTGCCTACCCACGTTTGACGACGGAGAAGAGATTCGCGTCAATATTTCAGTAAACGCAGCAACAACGGTTCGCTCCAACAAGTCTTGCTGGTGGCTAAATTGATCTCTATGTCGCCCAGCCTTGCGACAACCTACGTATATACTGGAATATATAGCAGAAACTTGAAGTCACTATAATAGAAAGAGATCCAGCAGAGACAATAGCTTGGCCGGTTCCTGGAATAGCGACCCGGAACACCCAACTTTCGTCCTTTATTTTTTATCTATTTGCTTTTTCTTAATGTAGCTACGTAATAATCAATGGGATACAATCTAAACTTTCATGAACGATGATTTTTTCTTCCTACACTTTTCTGTACTTCTTCTGCGTGGGGACAGAGCCGGGAATTGTCAGTACGTAGAAAGGAAGACGCTCCTTCTGTATGGGTAGGGAATTTCGGTTAAAGGAGATGAAGGGAAAGATGACACAAAGGACAAGCCGGCGCGTCAGAGGAACTTGTGCAGGAGATGATGAGAAAGGAGGACTCGGCTCTCGTCTCAGCTCTGTCTCCTCGCGCCTTTTTGTTTCACTTTACTTCCGATGTGTGGAACGCATAACAACTTCCGAGTGCGCAACTCGTAATGCCAGTTGTCTGGGAAATCAAGTGCATTCAGTACACACAAGCGAATACTCGCCGCCTCCGTCGCCTCCGTCGTCAGACTGCCGTAGTGTGCGCCATATAAATCCCACAAGTTGCAATTCAATCTGGCCGAGTTGGCGACCAGCGCGCCCCCATGCATATACACCATAAAGCCGGAAGCCTTTGCAGACGTGGCCTCTTTGCACTAAATCAAGGGAGAGTCGGGATCGGGAGCAAGGGCGGCACTCGCTGCGTGGCACTCCAGTTAAGCATTACGCTCGTCGCGTGTGTAAGACGAGTAGTACATACTGTACGATGTGTCGGAGATGACCCGATGACATTTATTAGAGTTCCGACTACTCTTGAATAACGATCCTTAGACTTTCGTCTCATCCTCTCTTTCTTCTGGATAAATTGCTGGGGATTTTTTATTCTTCTTCTATTACGCTCCGCTTTCCGTGAAATCAAGAGACGTGATGTAGGAGCGGACAGATCAGTGGAGCCGAACGAATGTAGGCAGCATTGACGGGAAAAAATGGAGACCTCGCAGTCAACAGCGAGGCATTCAAAACCAGAGAAAGCGAACCAACACACATAATTCACAAGATAGAGCTTTGGTTGACTTTGACTTTCGTTAGTTGTGCGCAGTAGAAGTTAGGCGTTACATTAACACTCTCCTACGCATCAATTCAATAGACAAACACTTTCCAAGTTGCTTGAGTCCAATTTTAAATGTCCAGCGCAACTTTGCTTTCTAAAAGGGGAAAAACCGAGATTACCAAAAGATAAAAGCAAGAATAATGAGTTTCGAGTATACTTTTCTTTAACAGACCATCGTACATCAGACATAACAAAAATCATCGTGCTCGTTGCTTGACTCGTTATTATCCAAGCTCTCAAATCCTCTCTAGTAGAGTTCTAGCAACTTTTTCAGTTCACCAAAGTCTTAGGACTGTAAAGCCTAAATGTATTCTTCATAATGGGGAAGTCCCTTACAGACAAATCGTTCTGTCCAGATTTACAAGGTTCCAGAAAAGAAAATCCTATACGTGGCATGCGTTTTCTCGGTCCGTCAACAACAAGTCAATAACGACGTGTCAACAAACAAAACTTTTCTTTTCCAACATCCGTAGGGATATTTTTTCTCAAATAGATCCTTGATACGGATAAGCGTCACGCTCTAGAGACGTAACGAAAGCAACAGTGGGAAATAAAGAACCCTTCGATTCCATTCAACATGAACTTTTCCGAGTCTTTCTATATATATACGCTTCTATATGTGTACTGTGTACAGAAAATAAGTTGCACTCCCAATCGATTCCGTTGCGTTTACTGTGTACATAACTTCTCTCCTTTTGAGAATGATTTGGGCTTTTTCTCTCAAGTAGGCCGTAGATGAACCGTGTCGAGTACGATGACATTCAGATGCAAAGTGCCTTCCATCTCTCTTTGTAGTGATGCATAGCGCTAGAACTAATATTGACTGTAGAAAGGGAGGCTGCGACGGTTCGCGGATGAAACGAGGTGAATAAGTAAGCAAATCAATTTTCGGTTCTTGAAGATCACAGCTAGACGGCAACGTGATTTCTTCAACGTGCGACAACCCGCGCAAAATGTTGTCATCCAATCCACTGTGATGTCACTTTCGCAACATCTTTTATTAATTACCACCTCCTACAGTTTAGAATGATTCAAGCTCCCTTTCCTTACTCATTGACGGGTCTGATTATAGACCCAACCAGTCCTCTTACTATTACATTTCCCCCTTTTGTATTCTGGGATTAGGGTGACGTTTCGAATTCTGACACGAACGACGCAGGCTACGCTTGCCTTGAATAGGCTTGAAGGAGGAAGCTGACAAACAAATGATTTCTGGGAAGCTTCAAGGGAGAGAGAGCTTAGGATAGCAAGGCACAGCTTAAGGATTGGGCGTGGCACTTCATATTTACTTACAACATTGAAGACGAATAGACATTTTCATCAATACCTAACGGCGAACTCGGGTAAAACTCTTTCCTCTTAGCATTCATAATGCCGCGAATATCAAGAGAGGAGTAATAGTGGAAGAAGCGACTAGTCAAGCCTGTCAGTTGCCGTTGCATCATCTTCTCATGTCGCTCTCGGGTGGAATTTTTAGGAGAGTCGGAGCGATGAATGGAAGGAAGAAGCGGATCTTTTCTCCTTTGAAATACTTTCTGGAAATGCAAATATTTCGCGACTCCAAGATATTATTCCTGCATATTTTTGTGGGCGAAACTCGTGGGGCGCTTGGGTGAACACCAAGCAGCAAGCCAAAGAAACACAAAATAAAACGAGCCTCCATTTCAACGAAAGGAAAACATAAAAGAGGAAAGAATTGAAAAAGCAAATTGAGATAGAAAAGAGAGAGATGTCGAGCAACTTTTCATTATTAGATTTCATTCTCTTGGAGATTCGTGTACGGCACAGAGTTTGGTGCCTGTCAGCAACAGAAAAAGCAGAAGAGGAAGAAGAAGTAAAAAAAAAAAGCGTAGGCTAATTCGCTAGCCGGGCGAAAAACTAGCTCCCGGGGAACTTGTTATGATCCTTTTTTTCCTGCGAAATTACATCGAAATCGTTGCTTGACTCTTTTTTGTTGCTTTAGTTTTCTTTCACGGGCCGTGAAGTTCTTATATCGCATTTATTTACGCTTTCGTGGTAATAAAAGGCTCATTTTTTAAAAGTGCTTGGAGTCAAACTTGTTCGTATCTCGCACCCATTTGGATCACGTTAGGCGAGAGCGTATGAGATAATAGTGGATAAGTTTACGTCATTTGAAATTATGACAGCATGCGCGCAACAGCAGCTGGTTAATGGAATGTCGCATCAGACGGTAGACAAACAACGGGGTCGGCAGACACCAAAGTTCACAGAAGCGTATCGATGTTTCTGGGAAAAGGCATTGACAACAACCGCCCAGAGTGATGGACGATCCGATCGAGCATGCAAAACAAGAGAGACAACATTGCTGGTATATATAGTCAGTCTGCTCCTAAATAAGCGTCTCGTTGTTTCAGCAGAGGAGTTAGTTTGAAATCCGTTAGTCTGTAAACGGAAAACAGAACAGCGGACGGGCTTGACTGATATCTTTACTTTGACCAGGGGCATAGTCCGGAAATTGTTGGACAGACTGGTGGGATGAGAGAGAGAGGCGAGCGCGCGCGCTTCGAAGTGCGCAGGTACCAACACCACCAAGCCCTTACATCCTCGCTGCTCGCGCTCTCTCTCTTCTTTGTGTCGTTCTCAACTTCCTCTTCTCTCAGTTGGACGTCTCCCGACAATCGTGTGGATATATAGGCTTGGACGGTACGAGTAGTGCGGACTGATTCGGTGTATCCATCGCGTCCTGGAAAGAGATCCTCTCGCTTGGTTCCCGTTGCTTCAGTGAGTAGTATTACAACTCGCCTGTTTTGTCTACACAGTGCGCGCATCGGTGCCCAGCAGCAACGTCTTGTTTCGAACGACGTTTCTTTTTAGGGGAAAACAATTTTACATTCTGAAAAACTACACAGCAACCAGAAAATTTTCTACTCGAGTGGCGAGTGAAAATTGTGAATGAAATCTGTTTATAGACTACGTACAATTTCTACTTCTTTCTGTTGGATGGGACTTCTTTCAAGAAAACTTTGTAAGATTGTGTCGTTGCCCCTTCTTCTTTTTTTTTGTGTACTGTTGAGCTCTTCATCAACTTCTAAAAGAGACGGAGAAGAATACGAGACGAAATATACGTATCAATGATGCAGAGCCGTGACTCTATTCACACCCTAGGCTCAACCATGCGGGCCCTGTCGAGCACGTCATCCATGAAACTAGCTGTATGGAGTAGGGACCCCGTTCGACTCTCGTTCGTTCGGATATGGCCCGTCGTTTTGCTGACTCTGGCCGGTGAGTAGTCCAATCATAATCGGCTTTCTTTGGCCTCTTTTGTCTCTCCCTCTGACTTTTTCATCGTCTTTTGCCATCAGCTGTGCAGTGAACCTAGACCCTCCATCGCCGCCCTCTTTATTCCACATCCGAGAATCACGCTAGGCTAGATTGTGGCGCATTCTAAGAGGAAACGTATGTCTAGTGCCACGTTTGAGTAGTTGCCGCCGGCGGATTCATCATTGTATCGTCGTAGGAAGCCTTTATACAGTAATTTCGCTGTTACAAGAACAAACGAGAACTAAAAGAAAAGCTGTATATATATATAGTGGCGTGCTGGCGCGTATACATGGCGACGCGACTGGCGAAAAGTACGTCGGGTTAGTTGCTGGTGTAGGACTATAATACCACAAGGGCTTCTGCTATGTACCAAATGGGCTTCTCTCCTCCGGTAGTGCAACAAGACTTGTTAGCGAGAAGTTCCAGCATCTTTTCTTTACGTCCCTCTATCTCTCTCCTCCTTCTCTTTATTCTATTTATTATTTCTATTTTTTTCCCCGGCCCCGCTAAAAGTTCGCCGGCTTCGTTCTTAAGGCATATGGCGCCGACGTGTAATCTGTTGAAAATATAAGATGGCTATATAGCCAAGCGCGTCTCGGTTGAGGTACATGGAGTTGGCTGACAAGTCAATCAGGGCGTCTGAGTTGTACGTTGTCTATCCGCGCGCCTCTCCCTCTCTCGTTATAGGCGAACGTCACTCGGTGTGCCTTTAAGGTTCTGTTATCTCGCTCTATTTTCAGGTACTGCGCTCATTTCTATTTACCGAAAAAAAATAGGATAGCTAGACCAAACTCATTTTTGTCTGGGTTCGATTTTTTTTTCCCTTTTCCTTTCGCCGCCGCTTCCATGGCAAACGCTCGTTAAGTACTCTCCTTCGTCCCCTGATACTTACATCACGCTTGCGTTTACGTGCGTTGGCCGATTTCCACGATATATAGGTCTTATAGACTAAAAAAAAGTTAAGTCGGGCTCAGTAACAAATAATGTAGAATGGCATAAGATGTTTTGTTCTAGTCCGCGACAGCCGTTTGCGCAAATTATCGATCTGCTGTTTTCTTTTTTTCCCCCGACTGAGCTTACAAAGCTGAAGCCCCACTGCTCCCATAACGAACCATGGCAAGGCCTAGCAACGCCAGCAACCAACAAAACTTTGCAAATGGGAAGCAAGAATAGAAAGATAGTAAAAGAGTTGGCCAACGTTAGTGACTTGCTTCCATGATGGGTTCACGTTAGGCTTGACAGTGAAACTGTACACTAGATATTCGAGACAACAGTATACAATCATCAAAAATCCGACTTTCGATCATATTTCGCCGTCCATTAGATAGTGAAGGAGAGAAAGCTAAGCACTGATCTGATACAGTGTCACATTTTTGCCCGCCATCTTTTGGTGGCTGATGCTGGTAGGGGGTTCATGGCCTATCACTTCTAAAGAGATCGTTGGGGAAAAGTTGGACAGCATCCCAAAAAACTAAAAGGACGCAATACTAGGGTATAAGAGTAACAATGAACTTGAAGATAGAGGATGCCAAAAATACTTTTGGTTCGCTTCTTTTACTGCCGAGTTGGACGACGATTGAAACCAAGTTCACGTAGTACCAATCCATCATCAAGTTTCCGGTTATTGTCCGTAAGGATGAATGGCAGGATCAGTCCTCTTTCAACACACACACAAAAAAAGAACAGGTTAAGTTGGGGACTGCGGATCCGTGCAGATCGAATTCTCGACGTTGACTCTTTTATTATTATCGATTCCACCGATATATTTACAGTTGTTTTCCCCTTGGTTTTTTCTTTAAATCAAAGTTAATAGTACAAGATGTACAGATGAACAAACGAAAAAAAAAGAATGGGGCTTCCTTCCTCTTTCTCTTTTTTGCAACGTTTGTTTGTTGTTCCCGTGCGGTCGTATGTCAGAGAGACCAGACGGCCCTAAATAAGAGGACGGAATCGACTCTGACGCTGCCTTGCTGCGCCATTCGTGTGCGAGCGCACACATAACCCGCCCCCACAACTTTGCCCAGCATGCTTCGACGTACATCATACATACGTACGACGTACATACATGCTCGCGCACTGGCACACACAAACTCGCAGCACAGTCACACACAGATATAAATATACGTATATTTATAATATGGATATATATGTGAGGATTGTATATGGCTCTCTGTGATGTATGGTATGCAATTGCAAGCTGCCAGAAGAGCGACGAGCTCACCCAACGCCGGCCAGAATGAATGCCAGCTGTTGAAACGGACACTGATGCCCCTCTCGAGGTATAGAGCGGCGGCCGACTGGGGAGAAAAAGAAAAGAAAGGAGAAAAAGAGAATGAACGGCTCGGAACCATCTCGGACGGACGGAGAGAAACTCAAGGAGCCGGTGTGCCCAAGCATATATATATATATATATGTACGATGGCCATACTATAGCGTCTATTCATATAAATATACAATATGGATAGAGCTTTGGCGCGCGCCAAGTTCAAATCATCCTCCAAACCTATTTTTTTTTCTATGTAGCTTATTCACATACACTCAGGAAGAGCCTGATGCTCCTAAGGAGACGGAGGGTGTATATAACATTACCGTTTTTTTCCGACTCCGCTTTGCCCGTTTTCTTTTATCCCGTCTCTTTTTCTCCCGGTTGTAATATTTCCCCTTATTTCCATTCTCTTTTCGACCAGTGTAGCTTTCCCTTGAATTCGATTTATAGTTCTCATAGAAAATGCGCTGCGCGTTCCCTTTTATCCGCCACCCTACCACCCGGGCAAGGAAGACAGCGAAGGGGGGTTAAGACTCTAGCGCGTTCCTGCCTCACTCGAAATAGGATTCGAATGCCGACAGTCAACATTATTCAAACGGTACATGCAAATATCACAAATGTTTACACCGTACCCTTGGCTCGGTTTTTTCTTCAGCTCTTTTTTCCTCTCTCTCTCTCTACAAGGAACTTTTGTCAATTGTACAAACTCCCGCCAACAACTCCTCGTTGGATGCCAAGCAGATACAAAACAATTCCAAGGGAAACGAGAAGGAAATGCCGCCTCGCTTTGAGTCGACCAATTCTGCTTCTCCTTTTCAGCTCCCGCTTTGACGCAATCCCTTTTGGCTAAAGTTATATCAAACTAAAGAGCATCTATTTTCGTAATGCATTATTACTTTTACCTATTCGCTGTTGCCAAGCTACTGCTGAAAAAATTAAAACACCAAAGGTTAAGGTTAGGTAAACAATGTATTTTTTGATCAATCAGTAATTTGATCAGAGAAGAGAGTCACCTAGGTTTTTTCCTTTGTCTTATTATTAGATCGATTGGATGAAAATGTGTTAATTACACTCATTTCCCTATCAATGGCGCGCCAGGTGCATCAGTCAATTTCTGGCGCTCTGCACCGACGTCGTCGCTGAAACTTGCGAAAGCTCTCCGATGTTTGTGCTGTCATGTGCCAGCTACTTACACTGTAATATAAGAGTCTGTGGCGTACTGGTTTGCGTGTGCGTCATGGATGAAAGGACTCTTTCTCTCTCTCTCTCTCCGTTCTCTTATCCCCTTGAGAGTGCTGCAGCGGAAAAGAAAGAGAGTCAGATAAAGATGGCGAACACATCAAGAGCTTGGATATATTAGCAGTTTTCCAAGATGCACTCTGATTGGACCCCAAAATACTAAGCGTTTCTACGGTTCCATATCCACAGAAAGAAAACAAGAGGGAAACCAAATTCGAGGTAGCGGTGCAAACAGAGAAACGTGACAATGACAGAATAAAAACGGAGTAGGCTACAACCCCTTTCTTTCCTAATCGAATACGTACTAGAGAAAGGACGGCAAGTTGCAATCAATAGCAACGCACAAATCCAAATAAACAGAAACACGGAGCTGTGCTAGTTTTGACAACGCCGCTCCAAAATACAAACCTACTTGTAGTAGTTCGTGATATTGTGTTGGCGATCAATCGGAATTGAACACGCCAGCCCCCTTGTTCACTGTGATGTCTCCTAGTTCAACACACCACCTTTTTCAGTCCGTAGTATAGTAGTTGTGGTCTGTTTCGCATGATTTTTTTTTTTCCTTTTTTTTCTTTTCACACGCCCACACAGAGTCTGCTAGTGCTGCGAGCCTGCGACCGTAACTTGATTTTCAAAGTTTCCATACCGGGACAATTGGTGACGCGGTCAAACTTCTCTTTTGAGTGGTACCGTATCGCAAAATGCAAGACAGGACGTCAGTACACGATGAAATCAGTCAGATACTACAGCCAACATAGAGAAGCGCCATTGGCGAGATGAGCCGTAATGACGTCGACTCCCCCAGGTCCTCGCGATCGAGTCAAGTTACGGGACGATGCGACATTGGGCGAAAATGTGCCGACCAAAGTTGAAGCCAAGGGCGGGGGAAGGACTGATGTCAGTTTCGCTAACTGTAGAAGTCAAACAGAGAACGATACGACTATTTATTTCCCTCTGTCGAGCGGTCTCGTTAACCACAACGAACTGAGCGAACCGCAGTTCATTCACCGACGACGCACGCGATTCGATCGGCATCGCTAGAGCAGCGAATTTTCCTACTCATCGGCTTCAAAGTATCTGAGTTCGAGACCTAACGAACAGCCGCTAGTTGACCCCGATCGATGAACGACATTTCTTTATCAAAGACAACGACGATCGCATTTAGTAGAGGAGCAGACAAAGATTCGATTCCGTCAAATGGATCCTGTTTTTTCTCTTTTGGGTACCCCCAAAGTCTGATTGATACATATTTGGATATTACGTAAATACTATGTGCTCACGTAAATACTATGATTCCCGTTTTTTCAGAAAGATTGCCAAGTTAAAAGACAGAGAGAACGTAATGATTCCGTTAAAAAACAAAACAAAGAATCTCTGCGTAAACTGTAAAGTAGACTTTTCGTGGAAATATGCTGCCTGTTGGGATTCTTGCCCGTGTCCGGTTGTCAATAATTCCCAACACTGTCGGCGGTAGTTCCATCAATCGTTTCATTACCCGGGTGTCCCAGCATTGATAGGAGGCGAGGTACTTTCAAATCCATTACCGAATTCTCTATAATCCCTGCGTACTAATCTAACCTTGAAATTCGACAACAAAACAGAAAGTATTCGACTAGAAACGTGGTAACCAATGTCTCACGATATTTGGTACTTTAGGTAGAGCCAAAATATCGAACGTTCACTATGGTTTCGCCCACTTCTGAAAAACGTAGAAGTTTTAAAACATTACAAAAATAGAACTCAGTCAAATGAAGAGCTCTAATTAATACTAATTGGTACCCTGCGCAATAGAATGCTTTATATTACTACCGTTCCACTCGTGCAGGCTGTCTCCCCGTCGCTACGCAAAACTATTCTGCAAGGCCATCGTCAGCAACTTACCGAAATTGCACCCGAATGTAGATGCATTGCGTCGAAGAGAATAAACTAAATTTATTAGCCAATACTTTTTATGCTCAAGCGACGAAGCTAGAAAAGTTTGCGATTTTCCAAGAGATATTGAAGTTGATTTTGCTGAGGCAATAGTAGTTGTAAGCGCGATAGCTTCATTAAGGTTAGTTTTTTTGTTGCATCCGCTACACTTTCAAAAGGGAAAGGTCTCAATCAAGATTCTGGCTACACAACCTTGCCTTTTTCCGTACAGTGATTTAGCTAATTCAGAATTTTCTGGCGCAATGCAGTCCTCAATGCGATTACGGTACTGTATCTATCGTATTATGAGATTCGATTGGATAGGATACCTACTGAGACTACATGAAACCAGTTTCTCCTTTCTCGACAAATCAAATTTTCCAACAGAAATTTCAATTAAAATAAAAGTTACCTTTTCATCCAATGTTATATCAGCTTTGTCGAAGCAACAGAAAATTTGGTGTATTAAGTTTTAATAATAAGCTTCAGTCTTTAAATTAAAAAATAGAATGCGACGAAAAACCAATGAAGTCCACTCAATTTTGATAGACATTTCAACTTGAGAACAATTGAATTTTAAGTTTTGTTCATCGCACAAATTCTTGTGATAAGAATGAGAGAACGAATGAACACAGATGAGTGGAAACAGGCTTCTTTAAAAATGTTGACATGAAAGGCATGCAAATTAGATCTGTAATATTCATCGCCAGCACCTGTTCAAATAATAATCGAAGATTAAAGGTATCGTCGGGACGTCGGCATTGTAATTGGCATTTAAAGTTGACAGCGATTGATAAGCCAAGTATCACTAGTTGCTTGTGACCCCATTTATTTGAAAGGGATGACAAGATCACTTAGAGACTCACGTAGCACGCCCACGACACGTCATGTATGCCCATGTTCTGTCTCTGTCTACTGCTGTGCGAGGAAACGTATTATTCTACTGTAGTTGCCACAGAAACATTTCCTATCTTCAACTTGTGACATATAGACTGCCACTGGAGTCTCAGCTAGTGTTCCTTCCGTCAACTTCTCTTCTTCGAGGCAGAGACTTTTGGTGTCTTGTCCACGACCGTCAGCTAGCTCTTATTTCCTACAAGTTTTGAGTTGCCGTCATCATCCTGACTACAGATGTGCTATGTACTCACGACGAGTATCATATATATATATAACTACGTTTCGTTGTGTAACCTAAAGAAAGTACGCTACGCGACAAGGTTTATTGGGATATATAGCCCTTGGTAGTTTAGTAGGTCATGTAGACAAAACCAATTCTTCTTGTCCGTTCGCCCGGAGACCAGAATCCCGCCAAACGGTCACGACTGGAGGTTAAACGCACACTCAGCTTAGTTATTGATTTCCGCCAAAACTTCTTTGAAGAAAATCGTATCGTATCACCGAGACACATCAACTCATGGGGACTTGCAGTAGCTATAAGGCGAATGAGCGCACTCCGGCGAAGGTAAGGCGAGAACCTCCGTTGTTTTCTTATTTTGGCAAGAGGGAGAGACAGAGAAAAAGAGAGAGTAGCGTGAACCGTCAGAAATAGGTCGGAAACCGAAGACGAGAGACCGGATAGCACCTTCAACAGATTTGACAAATGGCGGAATAGAGTGTATACTATAATACTACACAGGGAACTATACTATAAGGAGTTCGTAAAAACCCACGCCACGATTCGGGACATCATACTTATTGTGATGCGGGATAGATGTTCTTGTTGCCTACAAGGTTACAACTTACAAGATATCTATTATAATCTAACATAGGAGATTCTTGGAGCTGCGTGATATGAAGTAGGAAGATCTCGGGAGTTCTTTGATGTCGTCGTCATTGTCGTCGACGAGGGGCAGACACGCGCCGTCATCCGCTTTTTCCTCCTCCTTTTTCTAGCTTCTATACTCTTCTCATGAAACAAGAATGTTTCTTTTGTTTCCCATTGCTCTTTCTCAGGTTCTTTCCATCAGGCTGCTCTCGTCTCGTCTCTTTGCGACTGTGCGCACTGGCCGTTCTTTGTCCCCAAATGCACCTCAATTTGCCGTCAGAATGTGTCCAGCATCCGTTGGCAACTTTGTCGTGAAAGGCGGTAACTTCTTCATCTCGCCTCGCTGAGGTTGACAATGGCGTTCTTTGGCAACACGGAATGAGTTAAGCCCCCTCCGCTACGTAGTAAATAGAAACTAGAGGTCGGAAAGAAGGAGTTTAGAGTTGAGGAGTGTTGGATGGGTCTCGCCGTTCGTTGGTGGTCGGTCGGTGATTGTATACACAACTCACTTTTTGTACTGCACGAACTCACTCCAACTGTGCAGCAAGTGCTTGTTTGAGTTAAGTTTAAAACATTTCCTTATTTGAAGGAATGGCGACGTTGGGCTGCTTAATGGTTATAGTACCCGTCGTGTTTGTTCAAGTCCAGTTATATTTCGTTTGGAAGCCTCTTACACAATACGCCAATCACAGATGAAACTATTAGTATCTCTACGTAGGTAGCTCTCTGTAGATCAAGTGAATAGAGCTTGTCCATTTACCCAATGGATTGCACGACAATATGACATCCTACGTCAGACCATGATGGCTACCGTGGGATCGATTCCCTGACGACACTAGGATTGTGTGCCTGTTCGTATAAGCTTCTCGCTTTGGACAAAAACCGGCTCATAGTGCCCATTTTATCGTTGTGCACAATGAAACAACTGATCCTTTCATGCTTTGAACTACACTATACACCTACAGTATACGAGTCGGATACTGTTTGAATGGTTCTCGACTATTCCCGGAGCATCTCCTTTTAGATTCTAATGCTCATCATATTTGTTGTTTGAGTAGGTCATGGTGTTGAAACGTAAAATCATTTCCGAGTAGTACGTAAGAGAGCTGTAGCAAGGTAACAAGGCCAATCTGAAGTATATATCCTATTTACGTGACATGTGACGACAAGAAGATGACTCCTTTCATATTTGAATGAATGCATAAAAAGATATGGAGCACACTTCAGGCTTGTTACCATCCGGTGTGTGGGCTAACAGTGCAAGTCCTGTAAGTTCTAGCTGCGACAATATTGATGGCAAACCAGACGGCAGTTTGGGATGGGGAGATATAGTGCGATACACTCGTGGGTCTAACTCTCTTGCCATTTTGTAGTAGCACTTTTTAGTTCACGGCGCACTACACTATAGCTATAGCTACTAGCACCACTCCGCACTACAGCTCCTGTATAATAATCTCGTATGACAGTACCCAACATCCGTCTTGCTGACACCCTTTATATAATACGGAGGGAAGTAAAAGGGGGACAGCTTCCCTCTTCAAGCTCGCTCGCTCGCTAGCTTTCCCTGCTCTATCTCTTTGTATCTGTAGGCTATTCTCTGGGCACCGACCGGTCAAAGCGAATCGTTTCGGCTGAGCGGCCGTAGCCACTCTGTATGAATCGGCGATATGTCGGGATCATGGGTCATGGTTCATGGGAGAGACACTCCTAATCATCAAGGACTTCACTCTCACACGACTCTATTGGGACTTATACCCCACAAGTCACAAAATATTCACTTCAGCGCCAAGTTGTCCCCTATCCGTTTGTGTATTTTATGGGTCATCCTCTTCCATCGAGTTCGTCCCGATGGTGGTTATCAGTTGAAGAAGAAGGAAAAAGAATGACGACAGATGAGAAACTACTTTCTTGATAATCCTTCCGTCCGTCGTCTTCGTTGCTCTACTTACTTCAAGAACGTGGCCTTCAGCTACTGCAGAATATTGATTTGTTCATCAAGGCATCTTTTGTCATTAAAACAAAAGACTAGTATACAAATGTCTCGCCCAACCTTTACCCGCGGCAGACTCATCCATTTGTTTAGTCCTATGCGTATAAGACTGGTTTACGATCCTGTCTAGATAAAAAGAAGTAGTATTTTTTTTCTCTCTCAAAGTAGGTCCTATCATGATCTGGAGGATTTGAAGAGAGCTATATTTGTGTCTGCCAATCAGATGGCTGCCGTCTAGATCGTCCAATGAAGATGCCAAACAAGCGGGGCACCCTGAAAAAAATAAAGAAAAAGGAAAATACGGGAAAATAGGAAAAAAAACTGAAGCCTGCTGATAGGGACTATTTAGAGGCATAGCTATTCCTTCTATGAAAAGGGGTAGATAGTCAAATAGCAGAGAGCACATTAGCCACAAAGCATTATATCCTCTTCTCCGTCCTTCTTTGCTTAAAAGGTCATCCCCAACATCAATCGAAATCGAAAATGTATGCAAATACAGACTGCGTCGAGGACTTCTAGTGCGCGTTGCCCTTTACATAAAGACGGTTGGAAACTAAAGCTTGCGGTGAAGAAGTACGTGGAACTCGTGTGGAAACCATAGCGCCGCAAGCCAAGTGTCAGTCTTTATACATTCACCAAAATCTCGGGATTCGGGATGTTTGGTAAACATAAGAAATAAATTGAACTTGGTCCCCACTTCGCCAGTCTCTTGAGCTTCAACAAGGAAACACTGCTACTATAGATTACGCATAGCAACAGCCGCATAGCATAATGATACCCTGATCGTCTGGCGAAGAGTAAGCCAAGAAGAGAGATGCTGACATTAAATCAGCTGTTGAGAGAGAATTTCTGCCGATTCATTGGAAATATCGACTTGGTTTTAATAGCCTCTAGGCTAGGTTTGATCTTTTTCAGCCAACCACGAATGCTTATTCAAAAGCGAGCTGCGATGTTATTACTGTAGAATTGGCGCGTTCTTTATATAAACGTAGTAACCTGGTTATTGCGGAATCTGCCTGGCGCGCGCTTTTGCCTGCACAATTGAACTGCAGCGCGCCAAATCGCCTTTGAAGTATCGCCGAGGCTCGAGAGAGTTTTGACGGCAGCAGCCGCTCAAGTGGTTGGCACCAGTCGACGAGTAGTGATGGCGATTCCGATCGTCGTCCAGTACCGTCCTAAACACCGAGTCGCGTGGTATCAGCAATACGGCGTGCTCATTTTCTTTCGTTGCGCGTCCGTGTCGACCGGCTGACGGCGTCGAGAGATCCGCTGGAGCCTTTTTACTCGAGCCACGGCACGTAACCGACATTCAATCAACGAGTCACGTCTCGTTCGGCAGCCCCAGCAAGTCACAAAGGCCGGCAGTGGGGCCCTATTTGTCTGAATAGCGGATACCATATTACAGTTCAAGTCTCTAACCTATACTTGCGGTTTGCGATACGTACTACGTATTATGTTACTTAGACGAATTGGCGACAGCGGGAATGCTTTTCAGCACTCAGTCTTCTTTGATCAATGCGTATGAAATGTTCTTAATCGACTATAGTAGACCATGGACGGACGGATTCGTCGATATAATAAAATGAGTCGCTTTGCAGAATAGCTTTCAGTCAACTTCCTGTGTCCCTATGTTAAGCTTGACTATTGTTACAACTATTTGCTAGAATCGCTATTATGTATGAGACTCGATTGCTCATCCTTTCAAGTTCTCTTCAATGTGTAAATGAAGCCGTATTATTAATCATCGTCTGATGTTCGTCTTAATCGGTAGATTGGGCGCAAAAGCTGAATTGAATTGCCTTTAGCACTTTCTCTTATGAACTGGGGATTATACGACGAATCACTCAATGCTACTGCCAATGCATAGTCCAGACAACTTGAAACGGGTGTTGTGTTGCCGCCCTGATTAAGACACGCGGCATATAAGTAAGGATGGAGGAAGTCGTCTTTTTCTAGTTTTGATGACGAAGTCGTCACACTTCATTATACTCTCCAAGTTTTCTGGCACTACGGAGCGTTTCTGTTGACTAACTTTACCTAAGTTCTGTTCTATAACAGTTCTATATTGCAGGCTCACATCCAGCGTAAAATAAATATCGTTTGTTTTACTTGCTGAGGCGCTCGAGTCAGTTTCACGTGAGGACGAGAAGCCAAGAACAGCAACATTTCATTCTGTCTAAGATAGAAGGGAAAGAAACTAGTAACGAGAATGTGTGGGTGGGCACAGTAGTTGTGAATGCGTAGGATATTGCTCTAATCATTTCCATCGCCCGGCGGCAGGCTTCTAAAAGCCTACAACGTTGCAGCCTAATATTAAAAACAAACATCCTGAATGGCCGTGCGTGTTCCGTCCCGCACGCATCATTTAATGGTACTTGTACTTGGGCTAAAACTACTTCATATTTTTTGCCCAGTGGCTTCCTTCCTTAATGAAAGAAGTTGCATTTCCTACAAGGGGTTTTCACTTGTTCAATGTAAACCTCGCACATACGTACACCACTTCCCTAGCGCGTCGTATTTAGCGTTAACAAAAGTTACAGCATCAAAGATCTGTTTGGTTGTGAGCTGCCAGGGATGGAAAACTGAAACTTTTTCGACCGTTTCCCCCGCTTTACATATAAAGGAATAAGTAAACGCACGTTCCCCGGAGATTGTATAGACTCGCGACGGGGTCTAGCGGTGGCGAGACCAGAATGAATAAGTCGACCTATATGACGGTGTGATGCCGTGGGATTCTTTGTTACGGCCGGGCACTGATGAAAGGGAGATCAAGGAAGAGTTATGTACTGTACTTTGCTGTTGCTAGGAAAAAAATGCCCTAAATTTTATTTTATAGGAGCTAGGAAAAAAGGCTTTTATTTATACCCTTTGTCCCCTTTAGCTTTTTCTTTCCCTATTGTATGGGCAGTGTTCAAAGCTTGTGCGAGTTACAGCACTCGTGATCCCGCGACGCGTGTTACTAAAACGATCCATCGTGCGTTCTTGCGCTTGCCCTATTTTCTCCCGTCCTAATCGGCACGGCGATGAGAAAGAGAAAAGAGTACGCGCTCGATCCCGCCTGTGGTTTGAGACTGATGGACTGTTCTCATTTTTCTTCTTCTTTTTCTGCTGTTGCTTTTTCTGGTCCTCTTTCTTACACTCTTTTTCACTCTCCAGAGTTCTGTAAGCAAGCTAACGCTTGAATGGATTTGATAACAAAAGCTCTCTCTTTTTTTTCTTATATAAAGTTCTCGTCTTTCGGTGGGAGGGCTGCGCGAAGTTAGGAGACTCACAGTCGCAACTCTAAACTGTCCGATGGACTTAATCTCCTACAGTGAAACGCTAGGCAATACGTTTGATACTTTATTTCAGACTATTTCAACCTCCGCTACTTATCAGCCTTTCTTTAAAATAAATGGGCCCGGTCCATACGGATACGGTATTATTTAAGATGCGTCGGTAGCTCGTCGAATGCATTTAGCTTAAAGGACATTACCAAGACAATATTAAGCTGCAGAAACGCACACCACTGAATAATTAATCCAGCCTTACCGTGGGTACAGACCTACCGACGCTGAATAATTTCAAATTAAATATTTAAAGTTTTTCGTTGCCTTTTGTGGGTAAATACGCGAATGGCAAAGGTAGAAAAATCCCTGAACCGATTATACAGAGTACTTTGAGAGACTAGAATTTAATAAATAATCGTGTATGGCAGGAGTTTGACTCTTACGCAGCAAATCTAGTTTAGTACCAAAGGTTTATAGAGGATTTATAGGACTCATTGTTTGAATAATGAAAATAAAGCATCTTACCACTGGAAGTTGAAGAAGAAGAACAAAGTGCAAACCCAATGTTAGCACAATCGATATCTTCATGCTATGTACAGAAAGTCCATAAGGCGAGCCTCGTGTGCAGAGCGTGTAAGCAACAGCGTGAGCTGAAAGCATTCACTGATCCAATCCGGCTAATGGCTTCTGGATCAAGCTTCTTTATGTATAAAGTAGCAGTATATACTGTTCAGAAGCTCTACTAGTCCGAGAAGCGGAATCAAGAGCAGAGTCTATATAGACTACCACAATGGATATAGTAGAGGTTTCGGCTCTACATGTATATATATATATATATATATCATGTATATATATCTATACGCTGTATACTGTCTACGCTACGGAGAACCACTGAACCACTGCAACCTCCTCGTGATAGTTATATGACTGTTGGTGATGACCAAAGTGCTTACCACCTCGTCCATATACACCATAAAAACTTGAGCGGTGGCGATGATGGCGCGGAAAGTTTGTCGCAGATCGCCAGGGCTGCGGACCTCGTCGTCTGCGCTTCTACCGAAGACGCATTTTCGCGTGTAATCCCAACTGTCGGGCATCAGATTTACGGTCGCCCACCAATGTCCGCCCCGATTATATCCTCCCCATTTCTGCTCTACCTCTTACTTTTCTCTGCTAGCGCTCTATTCTCTTTTTTTCTGCGAGCTCTCGTTGGCAACAAAGGAAAACAATAAAGGAAAAGAAAAAAGAAAAATTGGGAAGCGGGCAATACCAACCCGAGCGATTTAGCCATCAAGCTATCGGCAGCAGACTGTCAGACGAAGAAGAGGGGAAAGAGCAAAGAGCACAAAAATATGAAGAAATAGCAAAAGATGTCATAAAAGAAAGTCTGCTTCTGCCTTCTTTTATATAAAATATTACGGCGCCAACAGCCAATATAACCTCATTTCCCGGGACTGTGAGCGGTAAAAAAGAAGAAAACAAAAAGAAAATTGAAAACTAAAGGAACAGATGACGCGCGAGAATGTGTAAATCTATTCCACTTTGTCTCCCAATTCCCTATTGATTGCGACATGTCATAATTCTCTTGTATTGTTGCGCGGTGTACGGAAGTAGGGGATCAATTTTCCTTCAGATTGAGTTACCCATTACACGCGTCGTATATTTAAACTGTATGTGTCTATATTAAGGCTCCTATGTCACTACAAACAGAGAGAAGCTGTTACACAGCAGAATTCTTATCTAGATACTCTGTCCTACGCGTCAAGGCGCAGCAGTTGTAAAAGAAGTGTATATATACAGTAGAGAGTCCTAATCCAATCAAATTCCGACAGCGCTCCAACATCTTTCCAGTTCGTCGCTCTCTTGTATACCCTCGACTCGGCAATCATTCTTTGAACTGTCTCTAGATGCTACAATGCCTTTTTCCTACATATTTTTCTCTTCTTCTTGACGACATAGCATACACAAGCCATCATTTCGGTCAATCAAAAACTCTTCGATTTCCGAGGAGAAATTCAAGAAAGGGTTTTTTCAATGCGCTCCGGGACCTCATCAGCATCCATAAAGAGAGTTCGCAGTGAACTCACTTTTCACTCCTACACCTCAATCATCGAGTATTTTTGCCTTTTCGCCGCACACCAGTTGTGATCTTTGAATGTTGCGCCTTCCTTCGTGCTGTAACGTGATAGACGGTAACAACTAAGGGTGATGGTTGTGGCGATGGATGCGTTTGTAGTTGGAAGGCAGTAGTCATAGTTGCAGTAGAAATATTTACATGTGAATGATTCGATCCTCGTATACGTAGCTCAAATTGTGGAATGCGAGGCATCGGTGATGGTATCGAATTTACGGGTTCTTCGCTGACGAAGAAGTCTTGGAACAGAATATGGAATCTGTCGTGGGCCCTACACTTGTTCCTTGTGCTGCTTTCTCTATAGTGACACCATCCGATCCCCAAGTAACGGTGCGCCATTTGAATTTCAAATCATTTGACGACGTTGCGAGTGAAGAAGCCTTTTGGCCGGGAAATTCTAGCTGTCACAGCAAACATCGCAAACGAGTAACGAGTAACCATTTGGGAGTAAAAGTCTCAATTTTTTCAAAACAATTTTCCTGTCGTCTATATAGTCAATATACAGCACATGTAGTATGTAGAGTTATCTTGATTCATTCTTGGAACTCAAAGATCAAATCGTGTTATTTAGTAGAATTATGCGTGGGTTACAGAAGTTCACTCTAATGCAATATGCCACATCTACGAAAACCTGACAAAAACGATACAAAAAATTTAGAAACAAACGTGTTAAAAATGACGTTTCAATCTGCGATAAGATTTTAAATTTAAGGAGTCTCAAGCTAAAGAATGAACGAGCAAATTGTCAAGGAGGATCAGATTAAAATTTCATCAGCTAAGAAATGAAATAAGAAATTTTCAGACTTCCTGTCGCACTTTGTTCCGGGTATTTCTACTTACAATGTCAATTCTTTATTGGAAAAAAAAACTTTCGTTTCGTAACTAGGGGGAAATGTTGAAGTTTTATGTTTTTTACTGGCGTTATTTTTATCTGAGTGAAGCGCAATAGAATTGAAGCTCCCTAGATCAATTCAATAAAATTTTTATTAATTTAAGACTGTCGTGATTCAATGTGGGTCATTCCTTTATGGAGCAGACAAAGGTCATTCGTCATGTCTACAGTGGTACTCAGTTGCGTAGCTTTACAGTCCAACTGTCATGCGAAAGAAAGAGAAAGAGGTAGATAGTGCTAGTGGATTTCCAATAAAGGCCTACTACTCAATATAGCAAGCCTCGAAGATCTCGAGTCAAAAGTTAGAGAGTTGAAGCACGTCAGTATTGAAATTATTTCCAACTCCCGCAGCAGCATCACAAAGGGGTTTGACATATGCCTTCGCCTTTACGCACCAATATCCACTTGAGTAGGGACCATCGAACGAACGGTCTCGTGATCTCTACTATATATGCATTTGAAGACGGGCTTTTCATTTGACACAAGGCATCTATGGCAGCGTTCCGGGAAACATGTCTTGTCAATTTGTTTTTAAACATGTGACATAGCTAGATAACAATCTAATCCCGGATTTTTTCAATATTTTCTAGTACCAATTTTTCATTTTCTATAGCTACTACTTTATACTCGATGTAACTTAATTTTCTTCAAATGAAAATGATCGAATTCAGTATTTGACAAGCTTCGTAGATAAGCCTCTATACAGTAAAATTCAAATTAACGTCCGCCAAAAGCACAATTAACTTTTTCGTTGTAAAAGTGGAATAGTTTTGTCGCTGACTCCAAATCCCTTAAGACAATATTTATTGCAAAAAGAGGAACAAACTTCCTTTTCTTCCTTTTTCATCCGCAAGTGCAAAGGGTTGAACTGCCACTTATTCGGCAAGTCTAGACCTAAATTACATGTTTACATTTTGGCTTTTTCAGGAAATGTATGCAGTTCGGTGATCGGACCCACTGGCCCGATTCAGATCTCTGTCAAACCCATCCCTCAGTACCCTGACAACACAATTGAAGCGGCGTCTCGTGTTGCCAGCCTTTTGGTGGGTGGTTTATACACTGGGCCGTATTTCGATCCATATACTACCTCAGATATCAGCGTACAAGTTGGCTCCAATGCGCTCCTTCCGTGTCGCGTTCGCCAAGCAGGAAACCGATCGGTAAGCATTTATTTGCACTTCCCCTTTACCGACCATTCTTCCTTCGTTTACCCGAACTTGACGATTGAAGCGTTGCACAAATGGCTAACGATACAAACACTGAGCGTGTTCTAACAAAAAATAAATTCTGCGCTTCGTAAGGAAAGTAAATCGTTAATTACGCTCCAGCTAACCTATTCATGAGATATGTCAATAATAAGCCCGTAGGCTATTGTTGGTATCAGCATGATTCGTTCATTGCTTTCTTGGGAAATGATATCATTCTTAAAGGAATAAAAGTCGGTTACCATATGAGCAGGACGTACAAATAAGGAAGATTACTACAAGAAGCGGAAGTCGTTTTTTTCGCTTCCTCTCCCAAATTCCCTCTTTTTTCGTATTCTGGTTAGCAACAAAATTTGCGACAGAGTAGTCGGCGATTTGACTTCAGCCCAGACGCTTGCAACTCGGAACAAAACAGGGATAATAGAAGATTGAAGGGGGAAAAAACTACTGTGTGGTTGTGGCTCGTTTGTGGCATGGGAAATTGTCGCTTCACTGATGTACGTATTGTTTTTTTTTCTTTAACTGTTAGCCTGTAAAGTGGACGTACCAGAACCAAGGATCTATCGAGTTTAGTATAATGTATAGTAGCAAACGAGCTAGAAAGGCACGTAACCGATTCTTGACAATTGGTTCGCCGTATTTCTTTGTGAGCATTTGAAAAGAACTTGCTTCGCAAGTATCTAAATGGGGATCGAGACATCACGTCTGAAAGTGAAAGCATTATTCTACGGTTTTTTTTGCGTCATTTACGGGACGAGATTCGTTATCAGAGAGAATGCTTTCTTGTTATATAACCGTAATGATACTTTGGTCGTGCCAAAACGGTCATTGGAGCGTCCGCTGCGAGTGCAGCGATACAAAAAAAGAGGATCCATGTTCTCGTGCAGTTTGCAAGTTGCATGTCGAGTAGTTTATTCTCGTCCTACAAACAGAAACCGGAGAAGAAGAATCCGGAAGATGAAAGAAAGGGAGAGCGACAGAGCGAAAGAGAGCGGACAGAGAGAAAGAGGTTCATAGCAGCTACCCGCAGAAAAGGAGATGATGGATCGGGTGACAATGACGTGACGGGATTCATTAATTTTCGCTGCGAATCAATCAGAGCAGCTTTCACTGCGGGTAATAATAGCAGCTGACGTCGTCGACCACACACACACAACGCCGCCTTGGCCACAATCGCTGTCTGCCATGCAATTTTCTTGGCTACCGCTTCTCCCCGACTGGCTTCAACAAAAGTTCGCCGCACCGCCACAAGAGACAAGTACTGTGTCTGACGGAAGTAACCTTATGTGCCAAGCATACGGCATGTACTTGGATGTACGTAACCGGATGCGAGCAGTTGAGAAAGCGAGCGAGATGATTCTCACATGGCGCCGCTTACATAATGAGATTGGCCGTTCGCCGCTTATACGTTTGCCACTGGACAACGGCCTGGTACGTACATGATTGTTGACGAGACGGCCCAGTGTAACGTTATCGTTGTGCCAAGGGCGCATAATCCTCATCAGAAGAAACGAGTCCCTATTGCGCATCCAAGATGGACGATGCCAAGAGTTTTACACGGATATACCGAGCGCGGATTACAAATCTCCCGGACTGACGCCGACGCCGCCGAGTGAGAGCAACATCCAGCCAGGCGTCACGCACATTCACCCGAACACCATAACTAGTCTGACGATAATGAGCACGGTGGCACTGCGACTACGACTTACAAGCTCGACAATAGAGAAGAGTAATGCGATGCTGCTGCTGCTGTTGCCATCTCTACCGCTATCGCTGATGCCTCCGTTTCAGTTGCTCCGTGAACAGTGTAATCCAAAACGCGGCCGCGTAAATATATATAATATGAAGAATGTACACGCCACTTGCACGGCCTATTATCCAGAGCTGGATTGCCATATCACAATTTTGTTTTCGCTCCTTTGGATGAGTGTTCGTATGCCCTAGTTTGACGCCGAGCACGGCTTTCGTGTTGCATTTTTCAACATAACCTGACATCATTAGTAAGATCGCTAGTGGGTATCCCTAGTTTGAAGGATGACATTTTTAGGAGCAAGTTTGAAAAGTCTGAAACAGAGTTATCCAAACATACTATATTGCCACCTCTACCATCTTTGTTCATTTACTTTAACAGTTGATCTAAAATGCATTTCACTCCATCATTTTCATCGGAGGGCCAACGGCCATAATTTTAGGCAAAGTACGTACTGTATACATTATACAAGCCCCTGAACGTTGAACACGGCTTTCGTTTCGCCAATTTTTCATTACATGCATCCCTTCGACCTTTCACTCGCCAATTAATTAAGATGTGACGCTTCTCTGATACGCAACAGTAATCATTGTTATCACAAACATAACGTTACATTGAATATGCTTCTCTCTCCACATAGTATAGTTTGTGAAATATTTGGATCTCGCTGACCTGCAATGCAGAGAACCCGGGCATTCGTTTGGAAAACAACCCAATCGTTTAAATCAATTTTTCAAGTCAAAATAATCAAATGAAGTAGTCACGTATACGAATTGAGATTCTCGGGAGATTCGGCCAAGACCTATCGCCTAAGTTATGCCAACACTATACTGGGCAAAACTTTACGTCAGTACATTTGCAAACCATCTATTCGGTCGGCCATTCGTTTGCTTCGATCGCTTTGTTTGGCCATCCTAGCACTCCCTTTCTACTCGGCCAGCTGTATTTCCATTTTGTCCGAACTGAGTTGTCAAAGACACAAAAGAATAACCGATGATTTGGACCAACACTTCTCATCCATCAGTCTGATTGCCATAAAAAGGTATGCGCATCAAGCAGACACTCTAGATGAATGAAAGTCAGTTTATACGGATAGAGGCTAGTAACATCCATCAGTGAAGGCTACTCTCCCAAAAGGATTTTGTCGATAGCACAAAAGCACTAGACGTTCATTGCTGTCGACGAGTTGGGACGATTCTGCGCTGGGCGGCTATCCTCACAGAGATCAACCAGGGATTGAGCTCTATGTTTATATAAGCTAGGCTATAGCTATATAGCTAGGTCTAGCAGCGTAAAAGCCGGCATTCGTCTTTTATATTCTCCGGAGGCGGATAGACTTTTAGAATGACTCTGAACCATCGACCGGCAACTATTTGCTGATTCAATTAACGTACGGAATCCTGGTCAGGGCGATCAGGGTCCGATCAAAATCGGTAAAGGAGAAAATTACATATAAAAAGTAGAGAGGCGTATTGTGTGCAAGTCAGCGATGAAAGGTCATATCACATACTTCTTTGGAAAAGCGAATAAAGGAAAGTAAGTCGAGCTAAGGAATCTTTCCATTTAGTCTTACCGTCAGAAATTTTCGGTAGGAATTCGGACGTGGATTTGCCCGTCAACAAGGCATACATGTACTGCCCTGATGTATACATTAGACATTTAGATAATGCTGTGACAAGTTGAATCGATGGAATGAGCTCTTTGATATTGAGCAAACAGCGGAAGCACGCCATTCTTAAAAGGGAGGCCATTCGTTCTCTGCATTCCGTCTTTCCTCTTTCAAATGATTGGTTCTTCCCCTTTCTATTTAATTCGCTGTACAACATAATACACTTAACGCTAAATCGGCAAGCACTTTTAGCAATTCGAGGAAGGAAGGTGAGAAGGTTCTTGGAAGCCAAGAAACAAATCGCGTGGGCTAATTTGAATTTTTAATAGTTGTCTGGCAACAAAGTACTGGAGGCGGAATGACATTTCTTCCACTAAGTACAAGTAAGCCGTCAGTTATCTGCATACCGATTGATTTCGTTTTGTGTGCAAAACAGTGCAGTTCTTGGATTCCACCTTTCGTTTCCTCCGTTACCACAAATTACCAGTGAAGGCTTGCGACAAAGTCACGTGCGAGCCAAGACCAAAATATAGAATTTTAAAAATAAAAGTCTAAGTAGAAAATAATCTGGAAAAAACTGAAGATTCCACTCGTGTAACCGATTTTCTTGCGTGTACGATCTGCGTGACTCTGCGCGAGTTCCATCGTTTACTGTTGGAAGTAAAAGTTTTTGCGACAAGCGTCGCGACAAGGTCGTTATGCCGTGCTGCGACCGCCGGACATGACGTAGGCTATCCTTTGCCCTATCACTGGCATTAAGTCCGCGCCATAGTCAAAAGAGGATGCAACTTCATGATTCATACGTCATGACCCTCAGCCCATGCATTCAGACATCACTTTGCCTACTGACCAACGAAGTTTTAGAATATGCAGGTATTTAACTCGGCCGCATTCTATTAGCCTTCTATGTAATGGCGCAATTTTCTCTCCGGTACCACGGCCGCACCAACATATTTATACGGGGACGGTTCGCGGGCGAGATAGACTCCAAGTAAATACATTTATCAAAGGGAGTGCCATGATTGTTCGGCCCCGCTGGTCCGGCCACTGCTGGTCCCAGTGGAGTGACTCGCGAGCCACCGATGAAATTAGGCCTGTAGGATGATGCAGTCTCATGGCCTCGCTGTCGTTCGCCGCCCTAGAAAGCTATCTCAATATACTGCTCGCCAGCTCAATTCGATAATTCGGTCAGACTGTAATTGCTGATATCCCCTGGGATCAAAAAGTCCTTTTATATCTTCCTTCGCTCTTACTTGGCGCGCCTATTTTCTCCTACAGCCAGTCCGTACGGACATTGCGCGCGTGTTCTTATGTGTGCACCAACATAAAAGTGGGCGATGATGAAGTGTACATCAAACCAAATTCGCGCCGAAAGATTAATTCGTCGTCCTCGAAAACCTTGGAGTGCGCTACTGTCGTGGAACAAGGAAGACGCTCCCTTAATCTTCGGGGGCTTATCGTGACTAACAAACGCCTTTATCGAGGGAGCTTTAAGTTCCAGTTGTCTTCCTGGTCACGATTATTCTTGACATTGAAACGATGGCTGCGATTATTGAATAATATAATGGCTCAAGGCTCCCAGACGAGCTTAGTTGTATTCCATGAAACTGATTGCTTTTGATCCTATTTCCCATTGAGCAGGTGAGCTGGTTACGAAAAGGAGATGGCCATTTACTGGCAGTAGGCGACGACACGTTCATTAACGACGGACGGTTCCAAGCTCAGCGGATCGCCGCCTCAGACACGTGGACGCTGCAAATCCGTTCCGTCCAGCTGGAGGACGCCGGCGACTATGAATGTCAAGTGTCATCCAATGAGCCCAAAATCAGCCGCGTTGTCCACCTACGCGCCGTCGGTAAGTTATAAAGCTCACGGCGGCTTTACCGCCTGCCCTGATGTATTAACATTGTACGACAACAGTGCCGCAGTACTCTCAACTAAGATGTGAGAGGATGTGTAATGTGAAAATGATCTACGCTACTACTTACTACTGAGATTTGCAGTTATGTACTCGGTCATCGTAACCCGCTTAAGTCGAGGGTTACTCAAAGTTTTTCAAGTGCATTCCACCCAGTATTCTTACAACTGTGTGTTATCATTTAGAACCGTCGGTGAGCATTAAAGGTGCGCCCGATATGTACGTCAAGAATGGCAGTCCTGTAACCTTGCACTGCCAGATATCATCATTCCTTCTTAGCCCGACTTACGTCGAATGGCGGCTCAACGGTTCCCTTCTTGCTCAAGTCAAGAACCACCAATACCATCAGAAAGGTATTTTTTTCCCCCTTTTTTCTTCTCTTCAAATTATGATGTTTCTTGGATACCACTACGCAGTTGTATGTCTGCACAGCACTTGAGTTCTTGGTCCTCGACTTTTTCTTTCCAAAACTTGCACGGATATGACAGAAATATGCTGTGTAACAAACCAACAATAGCGGTCTAATAACCGGACAGAGACGGTTGGAAGAGGCATCGAGAGGATTCAGCCTCTTCCATTACTTTGAGTGGGAAAACCGAATCAGGCTGTCTGGTTCGCCGTGCTCTCGTTCACGTTGGCCAAACTAGAACGGCTTCCATGTAACTCTTTCGCTGTTACCAGGACAACAACACGTTCTTTCTTTGGAACTCATTTCATTCTTTTGTCCATGTCTTTTAGTGTTATACTCGATGATTTTCTCCGACTTGTATTCTTTCAATTTCGAAATGCCTACGCAAGTTCGTGAAACGAGTTCGCCGTGAACCCGTACGTAAAACGGCCGGCGCCGCATTGTTTGACGGATTCCGACCGTCTAGTCTGGGTTGGACTGAATGAGAGACCGGAAGGAAATTCTCGCACGATTTCTGCTCCTTTCTAGTTTATCGTAGCAGCTCTTTGGTTTATTTTGGTGGGCGCCTCAGTGAGCCAGTTGATGAGAAATCAGATAATGGAACGGCACGAATCCCGTCTTTTGGGTTCCTAATGTCACAGCTGCCGCATCCGTTCCCTTTCTTGTTGGTTTCTTTTTTCCCTACTGTTCTCCTTCGTCTCATTCTTCTAATATAACTCTTTCTCTTAATCTCCCTCCTCTGCTCTTCGCCATTGTCTTGCTGGCTCTTTTTTATACTAGTCCGCCTTACTTCGTTTTTTCCATTTTTCCCCCTTCGTAATCGTTGGCTCATTTCAGTTTTCTCTTGCTTTTTTCTTCGTCTTTTTTTCTCTTTCCTTTTCTTCCCCTTATTTCCTTGTGTGATGCTTTGCCATTTTCGTTAGGCCTGCTGCATACGCTCCGTCTCGTTTTCCCTTTATTGGTTCAAGTTGGTTCTCCGCTGCTGCCTTTTTCCCTTTCGTCTTTCCAGCTTTTTGGTAGCGTCCTTTTCCCTAATTTTCTTCCTTGTTCCGTTCTACGCGTGACCGTGTTAAACCGTGCGCAGAACAGTCGGATCTATGATCTTGATCATTACGAGAAGAGATCCGAGTGTTCTACACGTGCGAATCGCAGCTTGCCTGGATTACTTCTTTGCTTGGCTAATGGTCTTTTCACAACGTATTAGCAGTACCGGTAATGATTTTGCTGAACCACTTTTACTTCTTCATTTGAATCTCCACTTGGAATTCTATGGATTTTCCGGATCTGTTTCATGAAATAATGATTCCGGAGTAACCCCGAACACGTCTGTTCTGCTCGGCCCGATTTTTTATTCTATTGCTTTGCTGTTGTTGTTGTTTTCTTTACTCGTTCCTTTGATTCTATTTTCCCTCCTTTCTCGCACACGATATATACCTTTCCCATTTGGCTCTCGTCGCATCGTAAAACACAAAAACAGGGCCCTGGGTTGGAACGGGGAGCGTACTACACGCCGTCAATTTATTTCCGTAGAGAACTTACGGGATCCGAGTTAGTGGCCGCGGGCCGGCTGCCGTGTGATTCAGTGCACTACTGGACCCTGTGGGGGAGCTCATCAACACTTTGAATAAGGGGGCTGCGTGAAGTGCGATAGACGCGCGTGTAAAGACGTCTGCATGGCAGCATACGCAACAGACAGACGGAGCAGCACGATGCGTCATTTGTCTGACAACGCCTTTTTGATTCGTCAGACACAAAGCGAGCAAATATGATTAGAATTTACAAACTGCAGTTCAGACGGTTTTGCGGGAGGCAATGGCATCATCATCATAGGATATAATGGAAGATGTTATGGTGCTGCATGAGCTGTAACTAATGGTGTGCTAGAGTGGACGGACTATCGATCGCGCTCCCGTTTTCAGCGTTTCATTCTTCTCTGGTTTCATTCCTTTTGCTTTGGTAGCTGCCCGTTGTACTAGGAGCTAGACGAAGAGTGAAATTCTAATGGAAGGTCCCCGGGATCACTGACTCTTGAGCCAACTTTATTTGCCAAACGCGACGATGGCTTTCTCACTGTTGTTGTTTCTATAAGTTTGACGCGCAGCCAGCCATTATTTCGCCGTCGTCTAGGGGAAAAACAGAAACTTTTCGTTCCAACATAATTTAATTTATAATTGTATAATTATACACCAAATCGAACTTTGGAGGTGCGAGAACAACACGATGGTAACAACTTCATGGGAAAAATGGTTAACGAGGAGTATGTTCTCCCACCTTTACGACGACAAGGTTATACGTAACATAGCGATTTAGCCTACGTGCGTCACATCTCCAATCTCGTGCGTCTTCAATAAACTTTCAACTTTAACTTAAAAAAATAATAATTCTTTTTTTGTCAATTCAAGGAAATGGAGAGAGCAACTGGATTGTCGGAGCCGCTACGGACGGTGCTGGTCGCACGACCGTACTAGAAAGAATCGGAAATGACTCTTTGGTGCTGACACTCGCCTTGCCCAGCGTCACTCCAGAGGATTCTGGACAGTATCTATGCTCGCCGTCCAACATGGCACCTGTCAGTGTCTCGTTGCACGTCGTGATTGGTAATTCTCCGCCACTTTTTTTGCCCTACATTTCTCCCCTATGTCCATCTCTTTTCTACCATGTCATGTCTCCTCACTATTTCCTCATTCTAGCCCTCCCCCGACTTCCTTCGTCCTTTTATTTTTTTTTTTGCCCCGCCCTCGTCATTGATTTAATAACCGGCTGCTGCTGTCACGTACTCGGTCAAACAAAGTCATCGTCCTTTTTCTTCATCCTTCCCGCCCCCACATCTCTAGCTGCCTTTTTTGTGTCAATAATAAAGTATAGAACTGACGCCCGAGGAAAGCGTATTACGTATCCCATTGATTGTGTTTCTTTATTCGCAATATTTAGGCGAACATCCGGCCGCTATGCAACACGGCGACAATGGACACGAGCGTCCGTCTGGCCAGCCATTTTTCGTCCTTTTGAGTGCGCTCTTCACGTTGCTATCCGCCGTATCATCCGACTATTGGCGCTGCTTCCACATACTCAGCCGACCAGCTCAATAAGATTTTCGGGAGCTGGTGGGCGAGACATTGGCCTCCCTTTCGCCGTCGCGCGTCATCAGTTTCGTCGGATAAACTTGAACTGAAAATAAGTTTCTCGAATCGTTATACTTGAGGCGAACGTAAAGCGTGCGTGAAGACTGCGACGCATTCGTCTTTTACAGGTAGCGTCATATTCAGCTGCGGTATGGAATTCTGATGCCGGGTACGATGGCATTCGTGGTCCATTTGGATGTTGGATCGACGTCAAAACCTCGAATGTGTTACGGGCTACTTTATAGATAATACGTATAAAGAAAACTTAGAGAAATGAAGCTCTTTCTATCACGGACGACATTATGTCTCAAAGAAGGCCAACAACGACGGCGGCTAATGTGAAACGTGCTAATGAATAGAAGACGAGGGTAACCGGACTAACAAAGTGGGGTTTCAAAAAGTGGAAAGATGGACATTGTGCAGCGGTTGCCTTAAAATTTTTTGGAATTTTCGTTACGTTAAACGTGTGCAGACATCTCAGTTCCCGTGCTATTCAAACACATTCTCTCGTGTTTTATTTGTTTAAAAAACATGCATATTTCCAAATAAGTATTGACTTGTGGAACGTGTCCTTGATTCTTGACGAGCATAAAACTGAAACACAGTCATCAGCACACCGGTCATTATTATTACTGATCTCTTCTCGTTTATTTCCAACTCAATTGTTCATGATATAAATATATAATGCTGTATATAAAATACCATACATCATAACCTCATGCCAATAAATGGTTTGATCCTCCATATCTTTGCTGCGGCATGCGTTAATCTTTCATAAAGAATGCCTGATAGCAGTTATACTTATAAAGCTAACTTTCGTCACCCGAAAGGTGACTGATTCGACATTGAACAGGCACATAATAGTATGACATCGCGCATCGCGCATCGCTAAAGGTACGAAAGGAAATAGTCGCGCGGCTCGAGCTTAGTTGCAAAGTAACGAATTTTTTACAAGCCAAATCCAAGGTACACCTTTTATAGTTGCTTGATTATCCAACCAGAACAAACGAGAGACGTTATCCAAAGATGAGTTATGGATGGTACAAAGAATTTTCAATGAGGAAGTAGGTATCTGGTGTCCGCGGACTTCAATAACGCGAGGACTCGGTGGTGGGGCCAAATTTCGCATCGAATAGATGTTCGATTCATACGGAATCAAGAACGAAGAGAAATACTTTTTCCTCCAGAATGTTTTTGATCTGCTCGTAAAAATGCGCGAAAAACTCTCGTGCGACTCTCATCGTAACATATTTCACGAAATATGACCACGCGGCAAACTACACTGCCGTCTAGGTCTAGCCTACTTCTCTTTTATACGTTACACTGGAATGTTGTTTCTTTTGTTCGCATCTCTTTCCGGGTCCGTTTACTACCACCACATATTGCTGAGCATGACAAGCTTCCATTCCGTCAGTGACCAAAAGGACCATTGGTACGTAAAAGCTGAAAAATATGTACCACGTACAAGCACCGGAAAACTCCGAAATTACAAAAATGGCTTTAGCTATGAAAAATATGTCATATAGAAAAGAATGGACAGCATGAAACAACAGAATAAATCGTATACTAACTAGTTAACGTATACCAAGAGATTAAGGCAAAAAAGGCATGCAATTTTGTTTTCCATTTAATCGTATGGATAAGTATCTTGAGCGAATCTTTACATCGTAGGGTCACTGATGTGTGACCAAAGGCGCGGCACTCGGAATGATACTGATTCGTAAAGAGCTCTAGAAGCGCTGGTGCTGTTGCATTTTTATCGGTTTCTTTACGATCTTTGCCGGTGGTCGTGAAGCCATCAATTGTGCCCTTAACAACGATGCCCGGTCTCATCATACTGCCGCTTCGAACCCTGCGATGGATACTGCGAGAAATCAATAAAATAAAAGTCTGTGATCCGTTGAAATAGTTCAAAAGCTTTTATCTTGTTGTTGCTACATCAAGAATAACGATCGTAAATCAGAGTATGCAATCCGAACGGATATAACATAATCATCGTAAAGGTTCGCGGGACGCTTCCAGAATCGCCTGGTAAAATCGAAACAATAAGTGATTCCTTATGCTTACAAGGTCGCCAGCGTGATTTGCAACGAAAATAATCATCACTCGACATGGCTTGGACTGTACAAGATTAGAAAATATAGGCCTAACTTAAAAGATGAAGGTGGATGCAATGGCAACTTTGAAGAAGCCTTTGTACGTGCTTTACCAAACACAGTTTCTGCTTCGTATATGTGTATACGAATCGTGTTATGCTTAATTACTTTTCTACGATACTACTAGTTTGCCAACGCCAAATGTTTACAACACTACGTACAGCGATTGGATCTTCCAACTTATTTTTAACTTAATACCAAAGTTTCTTTCTAGGCAGAAATGATTTATTCTTAAGTATAAAACTGATCATAGTAATCCATGGATGGAACCGTGGAGTGAAGTAGAGCCGTCACGTGTGCTGGCCATTCCGTGTAGGCTACACGAATTCACTTGAACTTCATGAACTTTCCCAGATTAAGTTATCGTTGCAACTTTAGAATTATATACGTATTCGTAAAGCATATGATATGATCCTCAAAGGTTAGCTGGTGGGAGTGAAGAAGAGTTGCGGAACGCACGATCGAGAATACATAATTATAACCGAGATATAGGGTTTCATATAGATAGTAAGACCCGCATAAAACTCGGTGGATTTAATGCGCTTCTTCCACCTTTAGACATCAGCTTTGCAAAGGTAATTAGTTAAACATGAGTAACCAGTCAGTTGACTAGTTCTCTCTCCAGAGACTTAATTTTCGAAGTATAATAAATCCTTCGGCAAAGCACAACCACGCAGCTAGGTTTTTTCCAAATTTAGCCGTCATTATCTTCTATCAGAACCTCCCTTGCAGAACATTATTACTGGGTCCATAATGGGAATTCCGCATAAATCAAAGCCAGCTGGCTTTGATTTAGGCAAGTGTTCAAATTTTTCAGTTTCATCAAGTTTTAATCCCTCGATAATTTCGGAATGCACTTCTTCTATTACTAGATCTTTCTAATTGAAATTCTTCATGCCAGATAATGATAAATTAAAAGTTCGGTTCTGTCCTAAGAAACTTTTTTTCACCGTATAACGTCTGGGAATCAAGTTGCTCGTTATCCTTAAAAACAAAAACCCTTTTTTCTTTTGGACTTGGCTACTTCTAGTTATACAATATAGCTTTGACCTTTTTCTTTCAAAGTGCATTAAAAAAACAAGGAGTCACGATATTCAAACTCGTAGAATAGAAGAACACCAACTATATTTTCTATTCGCCTACATGCTCTAAGAAATATACGAAAAAATATTTTTCTAAAGCTAAAGTTTGTTAGGTTCGTTTATTATTGTTTGAATTTTAAGCAAGATCAAGTTGGTAGGATAGATAGATACGCTACCAATGGAAAAGTCTAATTTCCTCCCACTTAGCGCCGCCAGCAGCACAGTACACAATCTTTAATACGAAGCGATTTATTCCGATTTTTTAATTTGATGTGCTACCTAAATAGTCAATACAATGTGGCTATTTTTTGTTCAAATGTAATAAGGACTTAAGGTAACTTAGTTCGTTTTTATACATATGTACATCTTTCACCGTACATTGTAACACATTCACACGGGGAGCGAGTGGGGTGGCCGGTGGGGGGGGAGTTCTCCCCCAGAGACCGGACGACCCACGAGGTCCCCGTGAATTAACGCAATTCTTATCTAATTAGTACATATTTGTAGTTGCATCTTCGATTTTCCAAATTATTTAATTTATAAACCTGGCTCTAAGCATTTAACCCCATACTTCCACAATTTGTTATGATAATATACTTCTTTATCGTTTACTTCTTTGCAAATTCCGCACTTTTGTAAAATTTTTCAAGCATCATCTGCCGTGTTGCATTCCGTAGCATATTTCTGTTAGATCGCGTAACATAAAACTTCTACTTTCATTCCCATACCGACCATACCCTCCGGGAACTTGGCGACGTAAGTCGCTTGACCAAATAACGATAGGTCTGCTGGGGCGATGTATTTGTTAAATAAATATGCACATATACTGTGTATATATAGCATAAGTTTAGCTAATAATCAATGTGTTAAATAATTTTTTTCATGTTGTTTTAATACATAACATATTTATGATAGTAACTGCTGTGGTGGAGGAAAATGTGATTTCACAATTGCTCCATCAAGAATTTCATGGCCTATAGCAATCTGAATGTCTGTTGAACGATTTGAATAAGTGCTGGCCTCGAAGTCAAAACACAAAAACGAAGTTTGCAACAGTGAGTAGAAGAAGAAAAGCATCAGCGCCATAATTACCAAGCGAACCAGAGTTCTTAGCCTCTTCATCCTGCCGAAAAACAGATACGCGTTAACAACGTTTCTTAATCTCGAAGCAAATGAAATGACAATACGTTCATTCCCACCTTTTCATGTTCGTTCTTGCAAATGTCAAAGTGTTCGAATCGTCTTTTAATAAGTATTTGCGAACTCCAATGACGTAACTCTCCATGTACGATTCCCAGTCGATTTGTCGCACGTCAAAATTGAAAGTACTTCTGTCCTCGGCAGACATCTTGTCCAACAGTTGCAAGGGATTACGGCTGACGAAATGCCACTGGCGCATTGTATAAAATTCTAGGCAAAACATAGCTCTGTGGGCTCTCTTGTAAAGCTTGGTCTGCAATATATTCCCAAAAGCGGAAGCGAAAGATTTCATGATAAATCGCTGTTAGGAAATGGCACTATATGCAGATTACTCACCAAGAAAGGCTTTTTGCCACCTAATACGGCAAGTGCATCTACAACAAAGCCCGGCAAACTATGATAAAGGGCTTTTTCAGTTTTGAATACGAAGCTATTGACGCGAAGACTAGCTTCTGGGTACCACATCATTTCCTTTAATGGAAATTTTTCACAAGCGCGCGTACCAAATCGATTAAAATCCTTCCATTTAATTGGATTGAGAGAGCCCGATGAACAGTTATAGACAGCAGGAGTTTGTTCGTGTAACGAAGATCTAAAAATGCAGAAACATGTATCCTTATCAGAACTTTGGAAAACAAATAAAACTTTTAAAAAGTTCGTTGCATTACGTTGTAGCTTTATCCCAAGCTGCAGCGATCATTAAATTGATTGGCAGGTCGACAGGAATCAAATCAGCAATTAGCTGAGTATTGACTCGTACAGATCGAATAAGTCCTTTTCCTATTCCAGCTACAATGCCTGTAAAAACGGGTGTAAATGATCATATAGTGCCCCATTCCATTTTCACCCTCTCATGCTCACTTTATTATTATATATATATACGTATTTTATTTACCACTAGGCCCATTGAAGTTATCGATCCAACCAGGTAAGGGTTCCTTTAAAGCGGCAGTGACTATTGAAGGTCGGACAATTACTACAGGAATGTGATGAACTTCGCATTCCCTTTGAAGTAGCTGTTCACCTAAAGCTTTTGTATAAGCGTAAACATTTGGACATTTGCCAACCAACCTGAAATACGAAAGGGAAGAACACACAATTAAAGTTAGCTATTACAATGAAAGGAATGGCCGAGAGCTAAATCACTATATGTACTGTTTGGTGATGCTGGCAAGTAACTGGTCATCCATGCAGTCTACCAAGTCCATTAACTTTTGAGGATCTAAAGTTGAGGGGTAAATCTCTTCGGCTACCTCTTGTTTATCAAGATTATTGAACGTTGTAGACACATGAACAAAAGCCTGCGTATGAACAACATACAACATTGATGTTTGAGCCAACTTTAACCTATCCATACATTCAACAACTCTAAAAGGAAAGAACTAGTAGAGTAACCTTTAAATATATCAATCGTCGACAAAAAGTTGCCACAGTTTTTGGTCCTTTTACATTGGCGTCGATGGCGCTTCGTAGATCATCATCAAATTTTACACGCGCGGCTGAATGGAAAACAACAGAAACACTCTCCCCAAGCTCTTGCATATCGCAGGGGGCTATGCCAAGATTTGGCAATGAAACGTCGCCGCTTATTGGTACAAGTTTTTTTAACGCATCACATCGATTTTCTCGTAGCCATTCGAACACCTAAAAAAGCATTAACGACAATAAATAGGATAGAGTTATTTAGAATTGTTGACAGCAGTAGAATGGCGTCTTAAATATTTAAAGACAAGACGATATTCTTACCTCGCAACTGATCACTTCCTCTTGCAGTCGAAAGCGGGCATCTTTTCCGGAAGAAGGTCGTATTAACAAGTAAAGACGACCAATTTCGGGGCAAGATCTCAAGAGTTTTTCAACCAGAACTTTACCCATAAAACCAGTTGCTCCGGTGATGAAAACTGATCGACCCTTGTAAAAATCTTGTACTGCTGGCTGACTGGTATTCGTCATTGTGTTGAAAAAAGTCTTTGCAAGATATCGACAAAATTTCAGACAAGCAAGAAATGACCGAAAACGCACTGTGCTTGAGAGTTTTCGACCGCATAATGATCACCTATACTTGAGGACCTTATATATAGGCTACCAGCTGTAGGTGAGCTTCATCAGACCTTCAGGAAGACTTTCGCACTGTATGCCATGTAGCATTCCACTTCTTACGCAACGACGGGTTTTCCCCATATCCTTGTATTGTAATAGAGCTTGGACGGGTCTTTTGAAGGACAGGAATATAACGGACACGGAAGAAGAAAGGCTGACGTCAAGAGTCGCCGCCTAACAAGAACAGCACTAAACTTCAGCAATTGACCTGACAATGCAACTGCGTGAGACAAGGTAACAGTATTCAACTTCTCTCGCCAGATGGCGATCTCTGATTCCGTTCGTGAATCTGCACACGGAAGAAGAAGCTGGCCCTTCGTGATTTTTAGAAAACCTTTTAGAACGGCTTTATCGGGAAAAAGAAAAGTCCCCGTTTTGCTTTCGTCCCGGAGCTTCAATAAAACATTCATGTTCAGTAATCAGTAGGGGGGAGGGATGGCAATGAACCGAACGGCACAAGCGGATCGTTACGCATGCCACAAAAAATACTAGAAATCGTAGAAATATTTTCAATGAAATATAAAAAAATTTAATCGAAAATACAATATGAGAAGCTCGTGTCACCTGATCCAGTGGATTTAAGAAATTTAACCGTGACTCAATGACTTTGCGGTCTCCGCACCGTGAAATAACACACAGAACTTCCTAGACTTAAATCAATTTAAAGATTGGCGTGAAATTGAATTTCGTTAAATAGTTCAACGAGGCAAGTTCTTTTACAAATTCATTGCAAGATCGTTGGGCAAACGAATAATGCTAATATTGTCTAAAATATATATTTTATTTATCGATATTTCGTCAATAGTAACATCTTGATAAGGATGTAAATGAAGAAAAGTGAAAGTGGGTCGGGTAGACAAGATCCCGAATCTCCCTAAAAAGGATATGTCCGTTTACTCAATACTTTTTGCGGAAGCTGCACTCATTTCGGTTTCTTCATCACCTGGTGACAAAAAAATACAACATTTGTATTGAACCGAAAAAATTTGAGTTACTTACCGGAAGTAGAGTTGACTTCCGGAGCATACAAATTACAGCTGGAAATGGGGACGTCTTTCGGTAAAACCGATCGCAAAATTCTTTCTAGTCGTGGACTGACATTGATAAAGCAGTATTTTTCTCCTTTCTTCTTCCAAGTTGACAGCATTGATTTCAGCATCTATGATTAATAAACACAATTGTTCAGCCTTGTTTTCCGGTTAATAGAGCAGGTAATACAGTTTGATCTTACTTTGAGTGAAGTATGATCAACTTCATTAACTCGTATCATATCCAAAACAATTATTCTGTTTATTGATTCATCAAGAGACGCAATGTTCAACGCGTTGCGGAATCGCTCCACTGAGGGGAAATAGAGATTGCGATCTGCCTGCAAAACTATGCGTTCTTCATCAGCTTCCTGTAAAGATAAATTCGTTTTGGCTGCTAAATTAATTACAGTTTGAAAGACCTTTTTTAGATTTTTTCTACGCACCTTGTATCGGGTAAATATAGACTTGGACTTGCTGGCTTCATAAGCCAATAGTAACAGATGCACTTGAGCACCAATGAGTATGCCGTATTCCATGTTGATCAACAAACAACATAAATATGTCGCCATCAAAGGGATCAGTTCAATTCCTAGATTCAAAAGTTAAACGGATACTATTACACTTTCCAATCTAACTTAGCGTTTGTTTTACTTCGCCCTTTCCACATGGGCAGAATTTCGTGGTATTCGATCATGGGGTAGACCGCAGTAATGATCACAGCTCCAAGAACAGTCTTCGGGATGAAGTAGAAAGTAGGCATCAGAAATGCCAGGGCCAAAAGAACAGCGCCTCCTGATGATCGAGGTTACAAAATTTTCTTCAGTATATATACATATCTTTACTTCAATATTCAACAGAGTTGGATGTATAACTACCATTGAAAAAACTTGCAAGCTGAGTCCTCCCTCCGCTGGCGGACAAGACGGAACTTCTAGCGAATGAAGCAGTCAGCGGAATACAGCCAAAAAAAGAGCAAAACATCGACCCCGCACCCAATGCTATCATTTCCTGAGTACAGTCTGTCTTCGCCCCGTTGTCTATTTAAAGCAAAAAAATGTGCGATAAACTCAAGCAGGTGTGATTTATAATTTGAAAACCCCATACTAAACGCTTTGGCGATGGCGACTTGTTCCAGAATAGCAATTATCGGGACGAGGGCGATTCCCGCTCCGAGGTCGCTTAGAATGGTACCGAAGGTAACCGTTTCATACGTTAGATTTGTCGTATTTGTATTTGTCGTATTGTATTCATATTTGTCTGTAATCTTCAAAGATCCATTGTAAAAGATTTCGGTTTCCACTGGCCGGGCAAAACTGAAGGGTGGGATTTGAAAACCCGGAATGCCGGATTTAATTTCTCCTATATAAAGATGCTTCAGTTATTTTACCAAAGGAAATGCAGTCACCAAAAGGATAAATTACCTGTCAATGCAAATGGTTGGTAGCTATAAAGTTCTAAAATGAAAGCCAAAACACACCCAATAACGAGTGCTAAAGCATTGCGGCAAGTCGAGATAAACCAAAGGGCTTTATCAACGTGCGGGTTGTGAAGACAGCACGTATTTTTGAAAAAAATTTTCAACAAATTCAAATTCTATGAATACATACGGCAAATTTCAAAAAGTTAGGGAAAAACCTTCTTTGTTTTCTTTTTAGAACTAAATTTACCTTTAGGAGAATGAGCAGAACGATAAAGGTGACACCTAGTGCCGTGTCCCAAAGACTAATTGCGTTCCAATTGGTAAATATACCCGTAATGACGGTAGCAAAGGCGGAGCCTCGAAATTTTAGACCGAGGACGATTTTGATCTGTGAAAAAATTACTGTGGTGGCAGCTGCGGAGCAAAACCCCGAAATAACGGGTCCAGAAATAAAATCCATAACGAAACCTAAGGACAGAAGAACTCAGTACTTAATCTCCATGCAACATACTGAACCCTATATAGACCTACCTAAATTCAAAAGTCCGGCAATCAATTCCATGCATCCGGCTAGAAAAGATAATACGATTGCGTAGCCTGGGCCGCCTTTCTGCACGTACTCGTAGGCCATAAGCGCCATCACCGCAGTTGGGCCAACAGTGACTTGGCTTACTGAGCCCAGTAGAGCATAAATAAAAGGACCAGCGAACGCCGTATACAGCCCATACTATTTAAATAGTATATATTTAACAAGTACTAAAAGTTAATATTTGCATAACTATACTGCACCTCGACGGGTACTCCTGCGACTGCTCCATAAGCAATTCCTTGCGGAATGGCAGTTAGCGCAACAGTTATACCAGCCATGGCATCGGAGAAAGCCGAACTGAGGCTATAGGTACGCGACCATTGAAGAAAGGGTAAGCGACGAAATAACTGATCAGTAGTGCACGTTTGACGGAAACGATCTTTAACACGTTGACGAAATTTGTCGCTATTAGGGAACGTGATTTTCCTCGACGAAGAGGCGCCAGCCGCAACGGTGGATTCCAGTTGAAATGATGCGCTAGGTAGATCCTTGGACGAAGTTCTTCTACTAATTTCTGGAAAAAATGAGCCAATGCAAATGTAAATTCATTCCTCCGTAGTAAAATACTCAGGAATTGAAAAATTTATCCTTGAATCCTAGGAATCTCAATCCAGAAAACTACGAAATGTGCTAACTATTTTCCGCTACGATAAGAATTACTGACGGTCTTCCTACGTTTTCGTAGAAGAGTGAGTTTGAAAAAAAAAGTTCGAGTTAAGTCAAATGCACATTACACCACTGCTGTCCGTTGCAATAGCGATTGCATAGATACACGGAAGCACAATTTTAACCTTGATTCCATCTTATGCGCAACTAGCATTCAAAGTAGCGGACAACTGTTTGGAGCAAAATGAAGGTCAAAAGTAGTCGCTAGATGTCATGAATTCGACCGAAATAAAGCTGCGTGACCTCCTTCACGTTTTGTTGTGCTACTTATTAACTCACACAAACCCAATGCAACGCCCATCAAAAAATATTTATTTTAATTTGCACACAAGACTGTATTTTTTACTCGTTTACTTATTTACTGTTGCAACAGGATTTAAAACTTGTTTTCCAAAATACCTGCGTCCGCTTCGTGCGTGCAGCTGTCCAAGTCAACACTGACATTTCTTTTAACTCCAGGGGATGTCAATGGCATTTTCTCGGTCTAGGACACTTTATTTTCTTCAATTTGCAACTACAACCAATCGAATCAATTAGAAAATGCAAAATATGGTACTTCACAATTAGCCTAACTGAAATTAATTTAAAATCTTTTATTCAAAAAAAGTTTAGATTCACAATATTCTTAAGAAATACCTGTGCGCGTCTTCCTGTCGTGTTGACTTGCAAGAATAAGACTGCTAGAGACCTGCGGCCTGCGCGGAAATAGCAGCTTTCTCCCCCAAGACGCACCCATCGACTTCTCCCCCTCAAGGATCATGAGCACTGGTTTAGTACCGCACAGCTGAAACTCTGCTGGTGTTGGTTATCACCATTTCCTTTTGGACTCCTTTTGTTTCTTGGTTCATTAAAGCTGAAATTTGACTATCCCTTCCATCATATTATAACAATAATTGTCACGCTCTACCGTTTGTAATTAAGGCCCACTGTCACAGTCAGCTGCGCGTCTAAACTTTGGATCAAAAACTATTCATGCTATTTGGTCTGAAGAGAATTTGATCTGACATCGGCTTAAGGTATTAAGGAATCACAACGCCAGTTCCAAGGTCGTTTCCGGGGGCATTCTCCGTCCGCCGGATCGGGACGTGATAAACACAGCATTGCCCGCAACATCATTGCTCAAAATACGGACCGCTGGCTTGTGATGGCCTTCGAACTCATGCAAGCCTTTTTTTTTGTTGCTTTACCGCTTTAAAGACTGTGTGGGACCCGGCCTCTTCGTCAAAAAGTGCAGCGTCATTTTCCGTTCTCAACATCAACTGTAGAGAGGTTTTGGGAGTGTCTTTAAGGTGGGCCGTAGGTGAGGATAAGGCGTTTAAAAAACCAACATTGTTGTTTTACAACATATCTATAGGCCACAAATCTACACATTGTATCTTTCGCAGATTCGGCACTTCTTTGTCTGCTTTCGAGATTACAATCCGTACAGGCCTTTTACCCCAGTTTTCTAGCGATGTTTTACACTGTTGACTACCGACTTGCTGGCGCTATTGTTTTAAGGAAACTAGGGAAATGACTGACCTACTTATGCAAGTTCTGAACATGACTATGTCCACAATGTCATTGGAAGGTGGCCATGATCGGAAGCCTGATTAGTTAACAAAAAAAAGTGAACGGAGGTAATTATACTGAATGGTTGAGGTAATTAGCCTCGGAAAACAATAAACTAACAATGTGACAATACAGCGAGAAGGAGATTATTTCGATGTATTAAATCGCTTTACCATTCCGTTTTCGAACTCCGGTTATTCTCTCAATAAAAATGTGCAGAGTATGCATATTATTTACACAAACAGGTCAATGCTTGATCAAAACACAATTCTTAATTCGGAAGACAATGAAACAGCATAAAATAAAATAATAGATTTCAATCCAATTCGAGAAACAAGACCGCTTGTTCTGTTCCGCATCCGCTTCACGCCTTCTCCTTAGGCTAAAAATTTTAAAAAAAATCACGAGTCAGTCAGCAACTTGGCGGTTTTGATGCCTATTTGGGCTAAGGTTGCATCCTTACCAGCAAAGGAAATTGTGGTGTCTGTGGAAGGAAGAACTGTACGAGACATAGGAACTCCTTTAGGCAGAATAGTAAGCAAAACTCTTTTGAGGTGATCGCTGACATTGATGAAACAATATTTCTCCTCGTTCTTATCCCAAGATGACAGTATCGATTTGAGCATCTGTGATAAATGAACACAATTTTACAACCTTGCTCTGCAATTAATAAAGTAGGCAATACTTGATCTTACTTTGAGTGAAGTGTGATCAACTTGATTGACTCGGCCCATATCCAATACAAGGACACGGTTTTTAGTCTGATCAGAAGACGCTCTGGTCAGTGAGTTACGGAATCGCTCCACTGAGGGGAAATAGAGATTACGATCCGCTTGCAAAACAATGCGCTCTTCGTCGGCATCCTATTTTGGTTAAATACATACATTTTACATTAGGAATAAAGTCTTGAAACAAGTAACGTGATTCACGAACCTTGTAGCGGGTAAAGGTAGATTTCGACCGGCTAGCTTCATAAGCAAGTATCAACAAATGTATTTGAGCACCGATTAAGATACCATATTCCATATTAATTAACAAACAGCACATGAAAGTGGTGATGAACGGAATCAGCTCAATTCCTTTGGAAAGATTCGAAATTAGTTGACTTGATTATGGGATAGCAGTTAACTGAATACTTACGTCGTCCTCTCCACATTGGAAGGATTTCGTGATATTCAATCATAGGGTAAACTGCAGTAATAAGCACAGCTCCAAGAATAGATTTTGGAATAAAATAAAACGTCGGCATCAGAAATGCGAGGGCCAAAAGAATCACGCAACCTGCAAAGTTAGTAATTAATATACTGTGGCTTTTCTATTTTTGGTACTGGAGGCAAACTTCGTACCATTAAAAAAACTAGCAAATTGAGTCTTTCCACCACTGGCAGACAACACGGAACTCCGTGAGAATGAAGCGGTCAAAGGAATACAACCGAAGAAAGAACAAAATATCGAGCCCGCCCCAACAGCAATCATCTCTTGAGTTGCATCCGTTTTGCGTCCGTTAGCTAGAAATGTACCGCGTCATTGGGCTGGTTATTTAATTTATCGGAATGACTTGCCCTTTTTACTAATCAACTTACAGAATGCCTTAGCAATGGCTACTTGCTCCAAAATAGCCACAACCGGAACCAGAATCATTCCTGGTCCTAGGTCTTTCAGGATGGCGTCGAAAGTAACAGTTTCGTACGTCTGATTCCCACCATCATTGTCCGTCCAATTGCCGATTGGTGGTGTAAAGTCGTCATCTTCAGGACGTTCGAAACTGAACGGCGGGACTTGGAAAGACGGGATACCTGACTTGATTTCACCTGAGAATTCAAAGATGTCAAACGCTAGAAGCAAATCCTGATTTCCAAATAATTGAGATTGTTTACCTAGTAACTGGAATGGGCGTTGGTCGTAGATTTCAAAAAGATATGCTATCAGACAACCGAGAATGACAGCCAGCGCATTGCGACACGTAGATATGAACCAGAGCGCCTTGTCGACGTAGGGGTTATGAAGACAGCACGTACTGTTGAACCACTTCTTGACAACAGTAAGATTCTAGAGATAAAGCGGAAACAAAAAAAGGAGCAAAAACAGAAGCGTTTTAGTTTGGAATTCCGTCCGTTTTATCTGCAGGAATTACCTTAAGTAACATGAGAAAGGCGACGAACGAAAACCCTAGAACAGCGTCCCATACGCGAATACTTCTCCAGTGTTTGAAAATTCCGGGGAAGACTTTGGCGAAAGCCGAGCCCCGGAATGTCAGGCCAAGTATGGTTTTGAACTGAGCAAGAATGACAGTGACGGCTGCAGCTGAGCAAAATCCAGAAATGACTGGTGCAGATATAAAGTCCATGACGAATCCTAATATAAGAGAAAAGAAATCAGAATTCTGTAAGAGAAAGTGCCGCGGTTAAATAGCAACAAATGGATCACGGTACGTACCTAGGTTAAGCAACCCAGCCAACAACTCTATACATCCAGAGAGAAATGATAAAACTATAGCGTACGGAGCTCCACCAAGCTGAACGTACTGATGGGTCATTAAAGCCATGACAGCAGTTGGGCCCATGGTGATTTGACTCACGGAACCCAGTAGAGCGTAAATGAATGGTCCCGCAAAGGCCGTATATAGTCCGTACTATTAAAGACGGATGTTAGTCTTTGATTTCGTAGTTTGTTATGGTTAGTTTGTTTCATTACCTCAACAGGAACTCCAGCTACAGCTCCATAAGCAATTCCTTGCGGAATGGCAGTCAGCGCAACAGTCACACCGGCCATAAAATCACTAAAGGCCGACTCGATCGTGTACTTGGGTAGCCACTCGATGATGGGCAAACGACGTTTAAGTAATTTGGTAGTGCACGATTTTCTTAAACGTCTCTTGGCTTTGCTCATCATTTTACGACCGACTGAAACTTCCTTTTCCATATGGTCTTCGTGGCCGCCACTTTCCGACCACGATACACTCATTTCAGACGGGGTGCTGACAGGGCTCGGTTCCATCTGGAACGACGTCTCCCCATCTTTTTTCTCGTTGAACGAGAAAGACAACTGGAGTGATGAGTCTCCAACTTTGGTATGCATGACGGGAATACTTCCTAGGAATTAATCCAATGGGCTTTAATGTAATTAAAGTAGCCAATTCAAAGTAACGCACAGGATTAAACAAGAACACTTTGGGCGATGACACATCAGTCTTCATAGAGCATTGTCGATCACTGTGATTGTTGAGAAAGAGCGTGTCCCAGTGACAGAAAACTAGAGAACGTACTTCCTGCAACACACGACGTACTCGACTGGCGCCATACTGACTTCTTCAGGTACCTTAAGAACTGCTGAGTAATTGTTGCAGGCAAAGTTTAGAATACGGAAGCGGAAATATGATGAGGGACCACCGCACGCGTACGAATAGTCAATCTATCTGATTTGCGTTCGACTAGGTCGAATTCGATTGGTCGATTAGTGGGGAATCAAGGTTGATCGTGTGACAATTTTCACGAGGAAAAAAGAAATCGGTCGATTCTTGCTGGAGACTCGCGCACTTCTGTGCTCTGAAAGATTACATTTTTTTTTTCGCAAAACCAGTTTGGCATTGAAAGAGGTTTTTGCTCAGAGCGTTCAGGGCGAACCACGAAACAAGTTATAGACCACTTGGATTGATTTCGAACGTAATTCCCCACCCATGTATACCTGTACCTGGCAGCGGTTATTATCTCTCTCTCTCTCTCTCTCTCTCTCTCTCTCTCTCTCTCTCTCTCTCTCTCTCTCTGTGTGTGTGTGTGTCTGAAAAAGACGCCATCTACTGGAAATTCGTGAATGGATCACCTGGTAATATGATTGTTTTGGCATCTATCGCCAAAAAGGATGCGCTAGACGAGTAGTCACGAAACAACCTTTGAAATCAGACATCCCGCTCGGGGCTTCTAGTTGAAAATCAAGTCCACTCACCTTGATTCGTTGAGCTTGGTAGAGGGACCATCAGCCCCTGAGTTTCCTCGGGTAAAAAGCTGTCCATACTGGTTCCGAATGATCCTCCTTTTGACGGGAAAATAGCTGGCATCTTTTTTGTAACTTTCTTACTTTATTTCAGCTGCACAAATTGTAAATTCAAATTGTATGCTTTAAACGTTTCCCAGGTTATTTTAGTTCGATGTTTGGCAGAAGCAAATTAAAATTGAGCTACCCCATGAATCAAAGTTGTGTCGGGACTCGGGAGGCCTATTCAATCAACTGAGCGTGACGAGGGGTGCGCTTCGTTTGGAAATAGGAACTCCTTCGCTCCATCCATTGTCTTGGCCACATGATCATTATCGAGGGTTTTTACCATCAAGAGATTTGCGTATCAATGTCCGTCTCATAACGAAAAAACCAATTTCAACTGGATCTAATCTAGAAATAGTTAGATTTTTCCCAACCCTGGCGACCCTTTTATCATCATGACGCTCGCAGATTTATAGACAATATATACTGTGTTTTCCCATTTGTTTCCCTGTTACTGAATGGCAATAGGGCGTAGACGCCATTCGAATGTTTACTTAAAGTCTCCGATAAACAACTGGCTGCTAAAGCCGGCCTAGTCGGTTCACGAAGTCCCAAGTTCATCTCTCTCGTCGTATAAGAGATTAAAAGGGTCTACTCTTCCGGACGCAGAGATAGAGCGAACAAGAATTCGTCAATGTTGAATCCATCATCTCTTTAGGACTACTCCGTGACCTTCAAATCTATTATGAAAGTCTTAACACTCGCCGTACAGGATGTTGATATGAAATTAATCTGTCAAACGGCTGTATAGCGTTGTATACAGATCCTTATTAGACGGCGCATAATATAAGATGCAGCGATATCTAATACAAAGCCCAAGCCCTTGAGAAAAGACTGAATCACGACTGGTATTTTTTTAGATGGTTGCTCCGATATCTCAAATAGATAGGGCCCATCATCAAGTCGGTGTCGAATTTCCATTTGTAGCTTCAGTAACCTTCAGTTAATGAAGTGTGAGCTCCGGTTCTGATTTAGCAACTTCTTTTTGTTTTGTGAAACTGAATAACACGATCCACTACCAATAAATTCGGTGCACGCGATGATATGAGAGCCATATATACTTTTATAAACCATCAGATCTCGAAAGAATGATACATTGACACTTTGATAAAGAACAAGAAACCATTCGTTTTCAGATCGCGTATAAAATACGTAACATACTCTATCGCAGGAACTTGCACTTCAGAGGAAAAAACACCATACAAGAGACATTGAACGCTTGAAATCGACTTGATCTGAAGCAACTCTGTAAGTAGCATAGTTAGTGCACGTGTGATATAATAGAAATTCATTTCATCAAAAGACAAACAATAAAACACACAAAACACTAAACAGTTTGACGGGCCGTTTGAATGAAAGCCGAAACCGGAAGGTCCATGGCCGTCATCAAATGATGTTGGAGGACTTCGTTGGCTTTTTCAAACATAAGTGTATGTTCTCTCTTCTGTAAGTCGGCGTGGATACACTTAAGCACCTAAGTAATCATAAAAGAAAAGATAGATTAGTAATATTTAAAAAGTAAGTTTCGAATATAAGATAATATTTCGTCTAAGTCTAACCAAGGTAGCATGTCACGCGGTTCGCGTTCAAAACAAAAACACTTCACTGGCAAGGGTCAAATGTTGGTTCATTCATAAACTGGTTTGACACGTTTATAATTTGCGTCTCTCAATTTAGAATATGCTCATTATGGTGCAGTGGTCGTATACATATATATATATACACGCACACAGTAGGAAGCCAAAGCCAGGTGAAGTATGCGGTTAAACAGCTATTACATCGAGCAGTCTATCGCGACAAAGTGAACACGTGCAGACACCTGAGTCAAATGCAAACTGTTTGAGTGGTTTAAGAGTTGGATTAAAAGATGAAATGCGGTTACGCCCGCTATTCATTTGACCGTGCTTGTGGTAACTATCATAAAACTGTCTGCATAACGACCGTCATAAAACTACCGGATTACTTCGGTTAAGAAAGAGGTAGGCTACGGTATATCCTTTGGATTTAGTCTGCAGCCATAGGTGCGCTAGAATCGTCGCCCCGTGCAATGCGCCCAAACAGTCAAACTCGTTCTCCGCGCTTAGTGCGTTGGGAACAATTACTTTTTTTGTTTGCGTGTCTTTTTTTATGTGAGGGGAGGGCCGCAAAACACGTACGTCATATTCATACTAGGGAGTAGTAGATACTATCCAGCTTCCAATGTCACTTTCACCTTGAGTGGTGCTATTGTATTTTTGTTTGTTTTATTTGTGTTTTACTTGTTTTTTTTTTGTTTGTTAATTATTTCTAGTTGGGTGTGGCTATGCCGAAGAATGGCTATGGAAAACCAGACTTACTTTGAGCGACGTATAATCCACTTCGAGGACGCGTTCCATGTCGGCGATGACGGTGAGTTTCTCTCCGCCTTCCTCGTCGATCGCCTGGTTGATGCGCTGTCGGTAAGTCTCGATGCCGGGGAAATGCAGACTGCGGTCACAAATCACTCTGATCCTCTTGCTGGCTTCAGCAGTGGTGTTGACCTATAAACGGATCGGCGGGGGGAATTATAGCAAACCGTTTTCAATGACAGCACGACGACAACGAGCCGTAACACGTTCGGGCCCAGTATTATTATTCCGAACGCTTCTTAAATGATACACAGTTGTTAATATTTACAAACTAAAAAGGCGGGAAATGGTTTGGTCTTTTTTTTTTTTTGTTTCATGGAACATACGTACGTAGCGGTCTCGTAGAATGATGAGAAACGTACCAAATCACGGATTTGTTTTCGGAGTTGGACCGGCCTCGAAGTCGTTTGACCAAGCACCAACTGGTACGAAAATGGATAACTAGCACGTCAGGAGGATTGCCACCTTGATACTACCCCTATATAGCTCTAGTGCGCCAAAGCGCGGGACTGGATCACGGGCCACCTTGCGCGTATTCGCTCGGCAATAGAGGCTTGCTCGAAATTTAATGTGTTTTTTTTTCTTTTAGATAGAAGATCTTAGAGAGCACTCACCCCGTTGATTTCCACCGTTGAGGTTTTGATGACGCTAACGGCCTGAAGTTCCGCGACTGAAATTTTAGGCTTATTTCCCATATGCAGAAGAAGCATAAGGTGAAAGCCCGCTCCCAGCATAATGCCAAATTCCATGTTAACGAAGAGGCAGCTGAAGAACGTCAGCACCAGCGGCAGTAACTCGATTCCTAAACAGTTATCAATGAATGAACATCAGCAAGGATTCATTGTATTTCCATGTGTTCAAGGCATTGACCGCGCCCATCAATGTCCGCAAACTTAATAAGGAAGGATTTGGAATTGAAATTGAAATTGGTACTTCTTGATTTCCACATAGGCTTGATCTCTTCGTATTCTACCAAGAACATGACGGATGTGATGACAACAGCGGCCAGCACAGCTTTGGGCAGGTAGTAGAATACGGGCATGAGAAGGCCGAGGGCCAATAGGATCACGCCACCTATAGAAAAGCGCATCTCTCTATAAAAACACCTCTACATTGCAACAATGTCGGTCAAAAGGGTGCACTCACTAGAGAAGACGTTGACCATAGGAGTCCTTACACCGCTCGAGGACTGAACTGCTGAGCGACCAAAACTGGCCGAAATGGGCATAGCTCCAACGAAGGAACCGGCGATATTGCCGATACCAAGAGCGATGATCTCCTGAGTGGCATCGGTGCTTTTGCCGTGAGCTTGGGTCATCGACACGCATCCGTATATGTTCGTTCGTCGAGTCCGATCAAATAATGAAGAAGAATCGCAATAATGTTAGTTATGCACTAATAATACATATTTATGGGTAGAAAATGCGCAGATGAATGGACCTACAATAAGTTTTGGCGATAGCCACTTGCTCGAGGATGGAGACTAACGGGAACAAGCTAATGCCCATAGCTCCAATTTCGGCGCAAATGTCTGTAAAATTCAAAATGTGCGTTTCATTGTCTTCTCCTTCGCGCTCGATTTGAAACGGAGGAAGTTTGAATGACGGTAGTCCTGGCTCAATGTCGCCTGTTGGGAAATCAAAATAATAACAAGTTTCAGGTAGGTTAGTATTACTGCCTTATCGATTCTTGATCGAATACGATGCGGTGCTGTGAGAGATTCATGCTGGCCGGCACAAGGTGAAACATTAAGCAGGACAATAATTCATTGACTGGTATGTACACATACATAATGAAAGAGGTAGCACGATCGCTCGATCGTTTCCGTCAATAAAACAACACCGCAACAAAAAAACCGCAGACAAAGAAACACACAAAGGTTTTGTTTGTGCAACATTCGAAGCGTTTAACCTTCCCCCACGCAACGAGATAGTTATACTCTTACCTTCAAGAATGTGGACAAAAAACGTAATTTTTTTTTTTTTGTCCACTTTTTTTTGTGAATAATAAGGAATGAAAAAGAATTCAAAAGTGTAGCAATATCGCTCGCTGGTATGGGAGTTGCGCGCTCCAGGCCAATTTAGTGACGTTCGAATAAAGGAAGGTTGCGTCTTACTTCCAAGAAGAAATCAACAAATGCACGGTTGGGGGTCGGTTTTGAGAGAATACAATTTCGGTGGGATACTGTTCCGCTAGGCTGTGCAATTCATTAAAAACGCAGAGATTGTTTCGAGGTGATAAAAAGGCCAATCCTTCTCCAGGGTCTGTCCCCGCAGACAAGGACGAATATGGACTCGGTCCGTCGCTCTTTCATCTGTCTGTCGTTCAGTCTGGTCGAGTCTGTCGTGTAAACGTTTGGCGTCGCGAATTGATCCAAATAAAATAAAAAAGAGTGGATTAAAAATACATGTGCGTCGTCGTCGCCTTTCCGAGAATTTGAACGCCACGATTCGATCTCAAAAATTGCGCAAACATTGGATCCTGCGCTACCTGCTGTCGATCTCGAAAATGAGCGTTTAGAAATCGTTAGGACCGGATTAGCCAAGGCCGGATCAACGTTGCCCGAAGGTTAACCGTGTCTATCGCCACGTTAAAAAAAAAGGAAGAATAGAGGAACGCCCACCGACGCAATAGCGACAGAAGACGAGAGTATAGACCTCCGTCACCTTAAAAATGCGCACGATAGACCCGTCGTCGATTACCTGCTACTACTGCTACTACCCACTAGTAATTGTTAAGCGTTTTAAAGTGCGAGGCGTTTTGATTGAAAAGGTTATACATCGCAGAGAGGAAACACTGAGGGAAACACTCAATTCAACACAGAGGGGGGAGAGAAAAAAAACGAAATAACAAAAAAATACATCAAAAACCTTAAAAAAATAGGATGGCATATAAAGTGGTTTCATCTTAGAAAATCCTGCGTTAAGACATTAACAAAAAAAGAAACAAAAAAGAAAGGAAAGAAAAAGAAACAAACATGCAGTCGCTCTCTCCTGATTGTAAAAGAAATGAAACGCCGTATTTCTCGGTACGTTTGTTATCTACCTGACAAGGTCAATTGATTCAATCCGTTTATTTCCAGCAGGTACGCTGCCAGACAACTGAATATAAGCACGGAAGCGTTACGGCTCGATGAGACGAACCACAATGCCCGAGAAATCCATCGGTTTTGAAAACAAGCCTTTTCCTTGAAGACTTCAAGATTCACCATACAGGTCAACTTCTGCTCAAAACAAACAAAAGAAACAAACCATATGTTAGCACCCGTTTTTCCTCGTTGCACTGTTGCTCAATGCGTAACGACATGTGCGGTGGTGAAAGCCATTGATCGTCGAGAAAGAAAAAGGTATCAGAGAACTTACTCGCATAATGAGCAACATGAATATGGTGAGAAATCCTAATCCGGCGTCATAGAAATTGATGTCGGATAGGTTTTCAAAGACTCCTCGCCACACGGTGAGAAACGACGAGCCTTGGAATTTCAGACCCAAAAGTCCCTTCATTTGCGTGGCGATGGCCGTCAAAGCGGCGGCGGAGCAAAACCCCGAAATAACAGGTGCCGATATGAGATCGACAATAAAACCTAGTCACATTTTAAATTAGAATTCAACTTTTTCTTTTTTCTCGATTGGTGAAAAGAGAGAAAGCAAGAGCCCCTTCCACGGGAGAAACCGTCAATGGATATAAGTAGGCCATTCTACAGCTGCGTCTATCAAACTTTTAAATTGCGTAGAGAATGTTGAATGTCTTACCTAAATTCAATAAACCAATAATCAGCTGGATGATACCAGTGAGAAAGGCTAGGATCACGGCGTAGGCGACACCGCCTTCGCTGACGTATGAGTTGATCATCAAAGCGAGGACACTATTTGGGCCGACAGAGATTTCTCTGACGGTACCGAAGAATATGTACATCAACGGCCCCATAAAGGCGGAGTAAAGACCGATCTAATTTGGTATGGCAAAACGATCCCGTTTAAGTATGGCAGAAGCTTTTTTTTAAAAAATACTGTGCGTAAATAAAACAGGTGGCGAGAGTGGCGGTGGCCATGGTCGGTCATCACCCGCGGTCGTCAGACGCATTTACGGATTCTGATCGCACGAAATACATTGGATGGGGACTCACCTGCGCCGGTAGTCCAGCCACGGCTGCGTAGCCGATCGTCTGCGGGATAGCCGTAAGGGAAACGGCCATGCCCGCGTTGGCGTCGGACAGGAGCTTGGATAAATCGTATCTAGGGATCCACGATAGGAACGGCAGCCGTCGGTAAAGCAAATCCCGACTGCACGTTTTACGTAACTTCTTGCACACTCGACGCTTCTTCTTGTGAATTTCTTCTACAAGTCGGGTATCCGATATCCAGCTGGTCATGGTGCTCCGGCTGGCAATTGATAACTCTGACCCCGTCGAGTACATTTTTGGTTCCCTACCGTGTTTGAGAGAGAGACAGAGAGGAAGAAAAGATAAATCCGTGGGAGAAGTGAACAATTTTCAACGATAAACGATGGATGGATGAATGATGGGTGATAAAAGGAACTGATCGATAGACTGACGGAGGTGATGGTTTACGTAACATACATCCTGCTGAGTGAATCGGTCCTGCTACTTTTGTCTGGCGCAACGCTGAATGTTCCTCCTGGTCGAATGCAGCACTGTGACATGTCGGAAAACTGATCGCACGAGCTATAGCTCACTCTTTATATAAGCTCGAGCCACCGCAGGAGCTGCTCTCGAGAGGACAAACGGACTCCTTTCTTCATCATTCGCATGCCACTCCCTCCGATGGCCTGCAAAAGCCAACAAGGAATGCCCGAAAAGACAAAAAAAAAAAAAACGAAGAAAAGAAACAAAACAAAACAAGCAGCCGAGTCCAGGGAGCTGTAGCAATAGCTAAAAGTCTGCTGGAGCTACGGCCCTAACAGGATGGGGAGTTAAAGAGAGAGGGAAGGTTCTCCGTAAAAAAACCAGTCACTGTTCGCACACACACTTGCATATTCCATTTCACTGCATTGGGTTTCCCTATGTGTGTGTGTGTATGTATTATTCCTTTTTTTTCTCTCTTTTCTTACAGATATAGATCAGTCTCTATCTGAAAACCAACCACCCCCTCTCACTCACTCCGCCCAGGCTCCCTCCGCCCTCTCTCTCTGGCCAGCTGTCTCTCTTTCTCTCTCTCTCTCGCCTTTTCATTCTTGTGTGCAAAAGCCTTCTCAACGGTGATTCGATCGTCAAGTCGCGCTCCGGAGTATCTTAAACCTCCCAGTAGGCTATACTGGTTTTTCACGATCATGTCCTTGATGTTTCTTAGCAGCGCTTATACTTCCAGATATGGATAAATCCAATGGACTTTTTCGTGAAAACAAAGAGAAAAAAAAAGGACCTCGGGATGATAATCGAGCTCAAATTTTGCTTAACCGGTTCCTGTAGGCTACGCATTTTGACGGAGTGTCCGTGTCTCTTTTAAAAACCCACAACAGTTCTCGGGTGTCTTTTCTTCTTTGATGAAAAACGGTTCACAGCTCTCCCCCCCGACATTCGGGGCTATTGTCTAGTCAAGGAACGGTGTTTGATCGCGTTCAAATTCATTTTGCTTGTTGCAGTTTCGACCCTCAGAGTCGATCTACCTTGTGGCACAAGAGAACTCTCTATTGATAAAAAAAAGGCCCGTCTCTTGAACGCGAGGTCGCGACGATTAGATCATGCGATCGCAATTCCTGTCTGTGTAGGTACTTGTTGGTGCAACATCGGACCGCCTGTTCGAACAACAATGGAGCCGTCTCGGACGAAGGCTACGTGCCTCTATAATGAGCCTCTTCAACGAAAGAAAAAAAACATCCTCCCAATCGAGATGAATCCCTTTGTATACAGCGATTTAGGCGTCCCGTGGCTACCAACTACTACTAGGCAATTATTCTCTGCTAAGATTGATGCTTGATGCTTTATTGCGTGCAACGACAACTTGCGGCTACCCTCGGCAACACGCTGGGTCGAATTCATCCAGCAGCATCGCTGCTGCAACTTCATTCTGGGTTGATGGCCTTTCAGTACCCTGCTGCGATTTTTCTATATATTCCCATCTCTTTTTCTGTGGCTAAATCATTCGACGTTTTTCTACACATATTTGGCATATTATATCGCCGTTTCTTTTCTTTTTCATTCTTCTCTTCTTTTTTTATTGGTATTGAAACTGCCAATTGAAATTCGTACTAGGACAGCAAGTCGAGAGTTGCCATTCAAACAACATCGAAAGCTGTGTGACTCGTCTATACCCAAAGGATCGGGGACATTTTCAATCGAAAAACTTTCATCGGATCGCCCCACATAAAAAACACTTGACTTCATTGTTTTCTTGGTGACCCTCGAACTTCGATGTACTGCGAATTTTTTTAGCTCACAGCAGAAAAAAAGCGACGACGGCGAGGACCGACTGATTTATACCATCCCTTGTATTAGTTTTCTTTAATTTTTCTCTTAAAATAATTGGAAAAAATAGAAACCAACTAAGATGGTCGAAAAGAAAACCGAATGGCGTGCATATGTTTTAGACACATTTTCACACAAAAACACGCTCACTGTAGGTTATATAGAGCGACCTCGATTTCGCTCCGGCGAGTTCTCGGCGAAAGCCGCACGCCGGACGCGATGACGTATGTCTGTTCTAAGCGAAAACTCTTTGTAGGCTCCAACTATACACTCGCCAGTCATTCCAATTAGACATTTTACAAAAGCCTCGGCAATCGTCGAATGGTACGGAAGCTCTCATAGGTGCAAAACATTTGTAGCCTATGAAGCGATACCTTGCAAAATGCGCACAAAGTTTCCCGGCAATGACTCTAACGTTTAACAGCTGCACGAAACGGATCAAGCCGATTTCTGAGCACAACAGAACCTACTGTATGAGGTCCAGGGGAAGGAAATATTCCCCGACTTTCTCGTGGGAGACCTGCACCGTCATAGCGGGCCGTTTGATTCGGCCTGGGCGTAGTAATTAGTAATTTCGATTCGGTTTTCGTCGTGACGGGTGTATCATGACAAAGGCGTAAACACTTTAATCCCGTTGGTGAACGGCCGGTCCCGTTGAAGGTGACACAATGAAATTAATATTCGTCAGACGGGTTAATGAAAGGACATTTTTTTCCCTCCAACTTCACCTTCAAACTAGTTCTTTTTTATTTTGGCCACCATTGTTATTGTCCTGTTTCTCTTGCCTCATTTTGTTCGTCTCTCTCTCTCTCTCTCTCTCCTGCTCTCTACATTTATCAGTGCACATTTTTACAAATATATAGTGTGTATGGAAAAAGATTAATTTTTTTCCTCTCTTTTTTTTGCGCTTGGAATCTACGGCTGGCTTTGCTGGTGGCGTTTTCTCCTCTCTCAGCGAGTGCCGACAAGTCGACTCTCCCGCACTGATCTCGTTCCGCTTGAGGGTAAACTTCTGTGTTGAGTGTTTAGATTGTCGTCCACTTTGCACGATAGAGAGGTCAGTGCGTCTACGGTATCTAGTAATACTCGCCATTCAAATCAGAGTCAGGGCTACGTATATCTCTGCTAGTTCCAAAGGGTAAATGGACAGCTATGCGATGAAAATACTTGAGCGTCGACAGCCGCCTTCACATGCTACCGACCTTTCTCTCTATCGACGACAAAAAGCCACTAAGTTGCATTCAAAATTAAATCTCATTCTGGGTCAATTGCGCATGGAGTAAAATGACTACTGTTCGTTTTTTGGGGGGTAAGGGGGCAGGCAAAAACAAAACCGCCCGCGGTACGTACTTGCTTGCTGAACGCAAATGTAGGCTAAGTTTGATGCCGAATTTTTTCTAACTTTTTTACCTGTGCGATAGGTTAGTGGAACAATCAGGAGCAGTAAACCCATCATTTTCGTGAAATGCGCACGACATTTTTCGGTAATTTCAACTCAAGGTTTCTTCTCGGGTTGGATTCTTCCCGTTCCGGCATCAAATGACGTGAATTGCGAATTGTCTCGTTGGCCATCATGGGAAAACAATCACGAGACCTTATCTTGACAGCTGACAATGCCGTTTGGGTCATTCTTCGGAGTCATTAAAGCGAGCTGCTTGGGCAAATGAGATCAAACCCATTATGAGTGATAGCTACAACGCGCCGGTTTTTTGGGGGTCACTGTACACGTAAGCGTATTTCTAAGACACAGCCTGCGAAAACTTATAGGAGACGGCCTCGTATTCTTTAACGGGATTCCCGAAGCTAGCTTCGTTTTCTTTCTGTTCAAATAGCGTCTCGTCTTTTGCTCGTTTTCGCATTTCAATCTGGGTTACAGCAGCCCTCTATATACCTCGAAGCTGTGAAAACCGATGAACATCTCTTCTCTCTTTTCTCAAACCATTTGGCTTCCCCGAGGACTACGGATTTCCCCAACATCTTTGCTGAAAGGGGAGATCTCCCTGAACTTTCATCATTCCGAACGGCATCATCGCAAAAAAGGCTGGAAGGGTCCGTCAGTAGTTTTGGTCTTGTACCGCTCCATGCAATGCATTCTAGCTAATGGATCAGGTTCAGTGATGACGGTTTCGTTTACCATTGATTTATTATTCATATTGCCTTCATTATTCTTGGATTTCTGGTTCATTTTCAACTTGCTTCACTTTGAAGAAGACGCTAATTCCCCTGCATTCCAAGCGTAGGTGTGGCCCGCAGTCCGTATTCGATACTGTTGTACTTGAAATCATGCACCATCAACCAAATGAAAAACCAAATTACGCAGTGTATGCACAAAAAAGTCAATCACGCAAGGTTATACTCCGAAGCGGTCTGTCGACTGGGCGAGCCTCCTTCGACTGGTCTCGTTACACTCTAGTGCGAGGTTGATTCACGCACCTGCTTTTTCGCTACGGTCTCGGAAACCTAGTACGTATAGAAATCAACCTCGCACCATTGTATTGCTGTGTGTCAAGTAGGAAGAAAACGGAATCTACATCGTTTGTCTTTTGATTTGCTACGTATCAAGAACAAAAAATAATGAACCAAGGAGACGCGATTAAGCCTTGCAATGTCGTTTGGACCCGAGAATCGTGATCTCGGGAGGGAACGGGAGTGATTGCAAAGTCCGGTACTAGAGTACTTTTGTTTCCGTTCCGTTCCGGTCAGTAATGACAGTGCGGCATTCAGCCCACAATCAGTTCCGCATCTAATCGTGACACTGCGAAATCGGCGGCCCTCAGTTGACTTATCCACCTATTGATCTGCTTCCCAGTTGATTGTTGCGTGAAAACCTTATCATCAATAGCTGAACACGGCATCCTCAATGTTGATCTGATTTTCCGCTTTTCACTCTATTATTAGTATTTTAGCCTATCACCATATTGAAAAGATAAGCGAAAGGGCAATCTGCCGCTTCGGTGAGCATGACGGAGAGAACAAAAATCAGGCTACATCCTAGGTAAAGTCTTCCTTGTGTTGCCCCATGGTGGTGCAATGGCCCAGGATGTCAAAAAGTGGCATCATCGCCCTTTAGGAAAAAGTAAGGTGGGGAAGAAAAGGAAGGGTAAAAGGTAGGACGTCGTTTGCGTACCCCTCCCTATTTACTTTTGCACTTTTCATACTTTTTTTACCGGGCAAGACCGACAACGTAATTAGAACCTGTTTTTTAACTTTGTTTCGACTAGTTTGGACAAGAAGGCGGCGTTGTTTACGTGGTGTTTCCTGACTTATTCATCTGAAGTTTCGCATCACTCGTATGTCAGGTTTCCGGTCGTAGGGACTAGGGAATTCACCTTTCCCCGTTGCAAAGTTTGCTACACTTTTTAATTTCCTGGTAACCTTTGCGATGGAGCAATGTGTCAAGCAACATTTGTTTCCAATAACAAAACCAACAAATACCAAGATGGTGTGGAAATAAATTTCCAAAATTTCGCTTTAAACGTTATAACACTTTAAACGTTATTTAGTAATTGAAGATTAGCGATCTCGAGAGACAATCGGGATTGCAATGAAGTGAAACGAAGGAGACCTTGAGAGTGTAGACCATGTATTACCCAGCCCTTCGTAGTTTTCTTCCCACCTTGGCCCTTGCCCTACCTCTATACCTCAGACCTTTTTCAGCTCTTGTAGATAAATGTCTAGTTCTAGTAGCAACGTCGACTCTCCCGTTCTAAAACGTCGATGTACTTGAGAACTTGACGATGTAGCACGATGTAGCGATGTCGTACGATGGAGCAAAGTGTCAAGCAACATTTGTTTTACAATAATAACAAAACCAACAATTACCAATATGGTGTGGAAATAAATTTCCAAAATTTCGGAACACTTGAAACGTTATTTAGTAATCCTGATTTGGAGCATCAGTCGACATGGTTAATGCTTGACGTGCGGTCAGCTAAGTTTTTTGGTCTCGGGTTTCGGCAATGGGCACCGGACAGAACTCGCCCCTTTAGCCTTGTAGAGTGCTGACCGCGAATATAGCCGCGCTTAAAATCGCTAAGAAAAAGAAGAAAAACGCCGACGCCTTGGCTATTGAAATCGTTAGTCGTTGGGTACCTGGGAAAAAAATGCAGATGTGTAATTCCTTCCGGAGTAGGCTACAATTGCGGCAGTGACGGAAATGCTACTCCACCTTTGTACCAATGACAATGACAAGAAATTATGAGAAAAATGCCAGTGTAACGCATAATTGCATGTGTATGTATATCGACTAAATTCATATATATGTATATATATAGCAACCTGCTAGACAGAGAGCCTTGGGGTATGAAACCTGGGAACATCCTCTGGTTGATGACGGTCAAGCAACTCTGTGGCTTCATCGCGTCCTTCTGCAAACCGGTTACTCCCCTCAAACGCTTTAGGTAAATAATTCAAGAAGGAGAGGACATTTTTGTGGAAAGAAAATCAACGTATTGGTGCGATAAAGATGAATTCTCAAAATTTGGCTGTTACCAAATTGAATCAAACGACCCTGATTTCAGGGAGGTGGTTGCAAAAATCCCCCCTGAAAACCGGAGGAAGACCTTCCCATACACAAAAATTGGTAGAACAAAGAAGCAGCATCCTTGCAGCTTGTCATTGCTGACGATGGCGTAATGAATTCATCATGATTGCGAAAACTGTTTACTAACATGTCGTCGTAAAAGAGCGGCAGAGCGCCAAGTTCGGCCGGTGCTTGTCGTTTGGCTCAGTTCCCGCTCTCTAAATGAGCTTTCAGCAGCTGTCTTTACAAACACTTAAGGGAATCGTTTCCACTGAATCTGTGGAGTTATGCCAAATATTATCTTTTTCCAAACTCGCCACTTGAATAACGGCTTGCGCATTTGAGAAAATTCTCGAACTAGCAAACTACGGAATCAATGGAGGATCGCAGTTCTGAGAGAAACTGATTCATTTAGCGCCGTAGGTTCTTTACGAACGACATTACCTAATAAGAAGCGTTGGCGGAGTGGAGAAATAAGATGCAGAAGAAGAAGAACGAAAAGCAAAAAAAAAAGACAGACCTGAATGCTCTGCATGGGTGTAGAAATTCCAGTTTATTTGCATACGCAATCAACGACCCCTTGCTGTTATCTCAGTACATCGCATCTTGCCGTTCGTCGGCGCACTTTTCCGACTCTGCCGCCCGCTCCGCGTAGTGAATTCACACGTGCGGGCCCTTGGCGGCACCTTCTATACCCAACAGTGCGATGGACGTGCGGGGCAAATCGTTCCTACAATCACACAAAGAAAGAGACGGAGAGAATAAGAAAAGAGAGAGAGAAATAATGCGAGATCATTCCAGTCGTATCACTCAGGATAGCTGACCTCGTTTTCTCCTCGGCAAAGTCTGATGAAACAGTAACGTAGGGTATCGAAACGAGTCACGTAGCTCTGTTGGCCTACCAAACACGGAGATCCAACAGGGCGACCCCGCGCATACATTCTAAGGGACAATAACCAATGACCGGCTATGGCGCAGTATATAAAAGTATACAAAAAACGTTCGTTTTCTATTTGATGGCGTCACTCATAATTTAATGGAATAGAAACTGCAACACCCAAGCCCGTTAAGTTCAATTTCCTACGTAAGTACCGAACGGCAAAGTCCAGCAAGTCATCCATATACTCCGCCCGCACCTGCCTTGATGAGACGCATTAGCTGCTGCTGTTGAATATGTCCAGATTCGACGAGCACCAAGCTGTACTTTGCTCCGTCCTGTTGACCCTGAAAATTCTACTTTTGGATCTGGATTCCAGATGCAGAAGCGGACAATCGTTTCCAGTTCTTTGTGTTGTCCAGAGGTTCACACGAAATGCATCAAGTTTTCCTGGTTGATGCCTAAGGCGAGTCGAACTAGAACCGCACCTTTGATTATCCTGGCCTGTCATTACAGAAACTTGGTGGTATTTCTCTCGCGTACTGGATATACTGTTGTACAGTATGCAAAAACGACGCCGTTGATCCGTGATAATCACAGGGTTCCCCGTTCTATCGCAATTCTACTCGATCGTTTTTCGTTTCGTTCTCCATGAAGTCGCTTTTTTTTGCTGTTGCCCTTATCCTAACTCAATTTAATCAGCTAGCATTCTCTCATTGATGTCGTGACTGTCAAATAATTGATTGCGGTAGGCATTGGAGACAAAAGTGCTTATGCGTGTATACACATAACGCGGAAGCCTTGCAACCAGGTTAGGCAACCAACTTCGGGAACAATTGCAAAACGTCCAGCCTTCAACTCTGTGCGGTTCGTTCATGTTCCGACGCGTGTCTTGCGGCCCGAAAGTCTCAAACGTATTGACATAAAAAAAAATAATAACAAATAAAGCCTTTTTGGGAAAAACGGTATGCGCCATTCGAATTAATGACTAAAAGATTCCTGAACTGGGCTGATGAATTTATCTGTGGGAATGATACACGCCCAATACCAGAAATGCCTCGAGACAGGAAACGCACAAAAGAGCCGGAACGCTCATACGCTTTTGGTATTTACCACCGAGTTTTGTCCTTCTGTCGACAAGCACAAGCGTTATCCATCATATCCTTCTAACGACGACGAAAAGTCACCTGCTGTTATCGACCCTTTGGCTCGCGAGTCATGGCCAACGCTCAACTCGACAACTCCTTCATTCGATTTTTTTTTTGGATTGAAATTTGGTGTGTGAGAGGCGGGAAAAGTAAATTTTTTAGCTTGCCGCTAGATGGCGTTTGTTTGTGTTGACAATTTGTTGTCTGCCGTCTTCGTTTTTCCAACTGTCTAATCTGAGCCTATCTCGGATTTGTAAAACTACCTATTTATTTCTGTACTGCATTTAGTGCAAAGGGCAGTAATTCCGGTTTATTCGGACGAATGTTTTAGAATTTCAAGAAATTGTCAATTACGTTTTCGTGTTTTAATATAAACTAGTCATGGCGGAATCGTGCATCACGAATAGTGGTTGTGTTATGTTTCAACAAGCAGATCTGGCCAGTAGTGCTTTCCCTGTAATGGAGGACATTCGAAAGCAAGGGAAACTCTGCGACGTCACGATCAAAGTGGACGATAAATTCTTCAGCGCACATCGTATAGTTTTGTGTGCCACTATACCTTATTTTAACGCAATGTTCACAAATGACATGCTAGAGAGTAGGCAGAGGGAGGTTGAGGTCCGAGGGATAGATCCAGCAGCTATGGAATCGCTAATCCAATTTGCTTATAGCGGAAAGATCACAATTCATGCAGGCAATGTCAACAATTTGATGATTGGAGCCAGTTATCTGCAGTTGAATCAAGTCCGAGATGCTTGTGCCAATTACTACAAACAGAGACTTGAATGTTCCAATGTTTTAAGCATTCAATCATTTGCTGAAACTCTCAGCTGTGCAGAACTAGTCGAAGCAGCTGATCGTTTCCTCGAAAAGAATTTTACACAAGTCGCGGAAGAAGAAGAGTTTGTCAATATCGATGTCAACCAGATACAAGAGCTACTCAATCGAGATACTTTGTGTGTCAGTGAAGAAAGAGCATTTGAAGCTCTTATCCGTTGGGTCAAGAAGGATCCCGAGGCGCGATCAAAGCATCTGCCCAATCTACTTGCCCAAGTTAGATTGCCTCTGCTAAGTCCAATGTACTTGACGGATCGCGTCGCGAAAGTAAGAGCAATTTAAACAATGTGTCATGAAACACGTTACTATATTTATTTTTTTTTCAGGAGGAATTAATACGCAGCTGCCACCGATGTCGGGATCTGGTGGATGAAGCCAAAGATTTTCATCTTCTTCCAGAACGGCGTTCAATGATCAAGAGTTACCGTTGCCGACCACGCTGCTTTACTGATGTGGTGAGAAAATTAATGAAACAAGTTTGCCTCTTTGATAACCAATGTTTACCTTTATGAATGGTAGGTGGGTCTTTTATATGCTGTCGGCGGATTGACTAAAGCTGGCGACTCGCTTAGCACAGTTGAAGTTATGGACCCTGTGACTGGAAGATGGAATCCCGCCGAGGCCATGTCAATAAGACGGAGCAGAGTAGGAGTCGCTGTCCTTCGTAACAAGCTATACGGTAAAAACCGGTTGCATTATTGATGACTTTGTTTCTTTCCTAACCACGAATTCACCTCTCAATCTTGGCATTCTAGCTATTGGCGGCTATAATGGTTCGGAGAGACTTAATACAGTGGAAGTCTTGGATGGATCCAAAAAGCTGTGGAGTCGAATAGGTTCAATGAATTGTAAAAGAAGCGCCGTGGGTGCCGCGTCTCTCCACGACCACTTATATGTATTATAATTTAAATCGTTACCAAAATTCGTGGTAAAAGCACATAGATGTTCGTAGGTTTGTGGCGGATATGATGGAGTTACATCGCTCAATACAGTCGAGGCGTACGATCTCGCAACGGATAGTTGGACTTGCATTTCTGCCATGAACAAACATCGAAGTGCTGCCGGAGTAGTGGCGTTTGACAATCACATCTATGCACTTGGTGGCCACGATGGACTTTCGATTTTCGATTCTGTCGAAAAGTATGACCCTCAAACCGGGCAGTGGTCACCTGGCGTTCCAATGCTCTCAAAACGCTGCAGGTAACCAACCAACACCAACAAGAATTTTATACCTTATATCCCGTTGTTCATATTATAATTTTGGATGACTAGGCTAGGGGTTGCTGTGCTCGACGGTAAACTGTATGCTTGCGGTGGCTATGACGGATCAACTTTCCTACGTTCAGTTGAAGCCTTTGATCCGCGAACCAACAAATGGAGCCTCATCGCCCCGATGAGTGTGACTCGGAGTCGAGTTGCACTGGCAGCTAATGCGGGCAAATTATGGGCCGTTGGAGGTTATGATGGCACTGCGTAAGATTTATTTCTTCTTTTTATTACATTTTTTTTTTCTTCGTAAAGTCAGAATTTTAGTAATTTTCACGCTTTTATTTTACATTACATAGAAACCTAAGCACTGTAGAAGAATATGACCCGAAGACGGACACCTGGAGTTTTGGCACTTCCATGTGTGCTCATGAAGGTGGAGTTGGTCTCGGAGTCGTCCCTATTGTTTGAATTGCAAACTACGACCGATGGACTAAAATTTGTAGAGTCAAAACCTTTTTCCTGTGCCAACTTCGGCCCTTCGACATAATATTTTTTTTTTTTTTGCATTTTGACTATGCTTGGAAACGCCACGTACCGCCATTTCAATAAAACCCTACCGTTATTCTAGTTTTTTTCTTTTTTGCATAATTAATTCACAAATTAATTTTGTACGGCGAGCCAGATTTAGAAAAGGTACAGAAATAAGTCAAGGATGGTATTTAGATCGTATTCTACATTCTTTCAATTAGATCATGGCAACTAGTTTAACAGCTCCTGAGATGAAAGCTTAAAACTTTCACTTTTCACTTTTTTCCCTCTTTTTTTTCTACAAATTCGGGGGTCCCTAAACCGGGGAATTGGAACGGGGAATTTGGACCACTATTTAGTGGAATTCTTCCACGATTTTGCCCTGCGGTGGTGCTCAAAAACCGTGGAATACTGAAAGAAAAATCCCTAAATAGTGGAACTTTTTCCCTCTTTTTTTCCAAAAAACACCCTAATTAGTGGAATTTTCAAATTTCCCGATAGGGATTTTGTCGTTGTTCGCTTATGACTACAAAACCATACACAACCCACCCACAACCCACCAACCCACACAAAAAAAAAATTTTACGGGCCAAAAGTAAAGACATTATAGTGTGTGTGTGTGTGTGTGTGTGTGTGTGTGTGTGTGTGTGTGTGTGTGTGTGTGTGTGTGTGTGTGTGTGTGTGTGTGTGTGTGTGTGTGTGTGTGTGTGTGTGTGTGTGTGTGTGTGTGTGTGTGTGTGTGTGTGTGTGTGTGTGTGTGTGTGTGTGTGTGTGTGTGTGTGTGTGTGTGTGTGTGTGTGTGTGTGTGTGTGTGTGTGTGTGTGTGTGTGTGTGTGTGTGTGTGTGTGTGTGTGTGTGTGTGTGTGTGTGTGTGTGTGTGTGTGTGTGTGTGTGTGTGTGTGTGTGTGTGTGTGTGTGTGTGTGTGTGTGTGTGTGTGTGTGTGTGTGTGTGTGTGTGTGTGTGTGTGTGTGTGTGTGTGTGTGTGTGTGTGTGTGTGTGTGTGTGTGTGTGTGTGTGTGTGTGTGTGTGTGTGTGTGTGTGTGTGTGTGTGTGTGTGTGTGTGTGTGTGTGTGTGTGTGTGTGTGTGTGTGTGTGTGTGTGTGTGTGTGTGTGTGTGTGTGTGTGTGTGTGTGTGTGTGTGTGTGTGTTTAATACGTTTTTTTCCCTTTTCTCTCCCGTGATTCTGCATAGCATTTTCATTTATAGCGTTTGACGGCGGATGCCAACGTGAATGTTACAACAATATCGTGTGGGTGGAACTATTTTTAATTAATTCTTTTCGATTTTTTTACTCGATTTCACAAAAACTTTTTTATTTCCCCATTTGATATTTTCGTTTACAGCGTTCATCAAAGGATTTAATCGTCGTTAAATTGGGAAAATCGTACGGTTTCAACTTTTTTTATGAATTATTTTCGTTTTCACGGGTTTCAAAAAATATTTCTCAGTCCAAAAATTGCTGCTTTACTCATTGAAAGTGTTCAATTTCCACCTCATTTGCTATTTTCATTAACAGCGTTCATCAGCGGTTTTAAAAATAATTAAATGGGGAAAATCGTATGACTGGAACTTTTTTAATCAATAATTTTTGTTTTTTAAGGATTTGCAAAAAAAATGCAGTTCCAAAAATAGCCGCTTTCCTCACTTATTTTTATCCAATACAAAGATTATTTGACTTTTTCAGCAAGAACGTTTATCAGCGGATCCGAAAATCGTTAAATGGGAGAAATCGTACTACTCGAACTTTTTTAAATTACCCGAAGGGTTTTACAAAATTTGGGGGCGATGGTTTTTACGTTCATAAATCCCGCCATGAAATGGACCAATAGGAATTCTGCTATTGCCCTTTTTTAGGTACACGAGTTTGAGAAAACCAAGCTACAGTTAAGTGTTAAATGTGATTTTTTATTCATAACTGAATTGATTCTAGCTTTTGTATATGCTGAAATTTACGATAAAGAGAATTTTTTCTTACTTTTAAAGTATCATGAAAATGCGAAAATGTACTAATTTTCGTAAACAGTGGAAGTGCTAAAGTCGTCTGCTAGTCAGCTTTTTATTTATTTTTTAAATACTTTTAAATGATTGACCTGATTTTCACGACAAATAGAATTTCAGGATGTATACATTGATTTGAATCACGGGGAATCGCAGGGACTTATATCCTCTTTACAAGGCAGGTTAACGCTTGTTTGTTGGTAGGCTAGACGCTAGACAGATACGGTACCGATGGAATAGTCTCTAATTACGTATGTTTTAATACAAGGCTAACTAAGTGGAGTGGGGGAGCGAGTGGGTGACCGGTGGGGGGCGGAGCCCCCCCCACCGGACGACCCACGAGATCCCGTGAACGCAAAGTCACATTTTCGAATATTTAATTTATATCTCATCTTACAATTTACCCCATATTTCCTATATATATAATTTACCCATACTTTGGTATAAAAAATATCTTTCTTTCAGTCAGTTCCAACAAAAATTGTATTTACGTTTTTCGCTATTAGAGGCACCAATTCATTTTTAGTGACTTCTCTTTCTCTGCCATTCCTTGATTCCTATCAGTAACTTGTCAAAAGACAAAGTTAACCTTCATCAACCCTTACCATATTCACTTGCAAAAAATTTTCTATTTCGTCCGCGTCCGGCCCATTCAAACCCAAGACATGATGTATAATTGGAAGGTGACACATCGCCATAAGGAGGCGGTGCTTCACTGTTCGGTTTGCTCACTACGGCGCCACTATACGAAGTGGCGTCAAGCCCTAAAATTTAACACGGGAAGTATAGGATTTATTTTCGTTTTTTCTCAAAAAATGAAAAAATTGGAGAGTAAAACTAGATTCACGTATTGGAAATGAATCGCATTGCTGGTTTTAACAAAGTTCAGGTAATCAGAACATCATGTCCGATCATAAAACCGATTTAGAGGAAGAAAAGGACTTGGAAAAAACGCAAACCTACTTTTTACCCATTTTTTCAATATTACCCCTGGTGCTGAGTTGCCATTCTGCAGCCATTCTGTAGCGACGTGGCAACCTCGCGAATACGGAGTAATATTGAAAAAATGGGGAGAAAAGTAGGTTTGCGTTTTTTCCAAGTCCTTTTCTTCCTCTAATTCGGTTTTATGATCGGATATGATGTTCCGAATACCTGAACTTTGTAATAAATAGCAATGCGTTTCATTTCCAATACGTGAATCTAGTTTTACTTTCCAATTTTTCAAGTTTTTTAGAAAAAACGAAAATAAATCCTATACCTCCCGTGTTAAATTTTAGGGCTTGACGCCACTTCGTATAGTGGCGCCGTAGTGAGCAAACCGAACGGCGAAGCACCGCCCCCTGTACAAAGGGATACGGCGATGTGTCACCTTCCAATTATACATCATGCCCAAGACCCCGACTTAGCGCCACCAGCGGCGCGGTACACAACTTCCCAAATTTCTCTAAATTAATAATATTATATATTCTTTAATTTTTACACACCTGAACCAAACTAATTACAGGAACCCTGAGGGTACCTTCCAAAGCGGCGCGCTTTGGCCATAGTAATTATTTCGTTTACAAGGTTTTTTTTTAAATGTGTAGTTCCAAAAGGTGCCGCTTTGGCGTGTTTTTAAGCACCAAAACCTTATTAGCATAGAAAAAGAGTTACTGCTTCACCTACTCCTTATCTCCCAACCCCCAATTCTGTTCCACCTGATTCAGGAATATTTTTATGAAGGCGATTTTGACAATAGCGTACACCGCTAAACCGTATTTTTGAATAGAAATCACGACGTATCCCTATCGGGAACCTCTCGAGCGAAGCGAGATTTCTAGTATTTTTCTCCCTTTTGCCCTTGTTATTTTTTGCCTAATTTTGCCTGTTCAGCCTAATTTTTTATATTCAGCCTTATTTTTGTTAGTTTTTATTAATCAGTAGTTAAAGGAGGCCTAGATGTGGTCCTATGCTTAAAATTCCTGTACTTGTCTTAAGCGCAGTTGTGGCAAAACCAGGGACCTTTATTAGCTTTTCCAACAAAGTAACCTCGAAAGTAACTCGAATCCACTTGCCCGCAATATTGTTGAAATTGATTTGCACATCATCAACACGTGATCATTTCTTCCTGAAAATAAAGTTTTTGTCTTCCCTCCGAAATCTTTCCGGTCGACGACAAATGCAAAACATCGGCAATTCAGTTATTCAAGTTAAACGCAACGTTACTTGCATCAATTTCTTGAAGCAACACCGTTGCTTACGCAATTCGAAAATGCGAGCGAAAATGCCACAATCGTAAAAGTTGAGCTGCTGGTGGCTGGGCATAATAAAATAATCGAAACTTTTATTAGGAGTCCTTAGTCAGCTTGCATACGAAGCCGTCAGAAGCCAGCGCTTGCGGAGTGTGGAATGTAAACGATTAGTGTCAAAACTTAAGTCCCAATTAATATTAAAGTCAAATATTAAGCCCCAAATATGGTATTTAAGAATTCCACTAAATAGGAGGCCAAGCGGAAATTCCACAGACTCTAATCAGAGGAATTTTAAAGGAAAAAAAGGAACAAATTCCACTAAATAGTGGTCCAAATTCCCCATTCCAATTCCCCGGTTTAGGGACCCCCTAAAAATTCCGGCTCACGACGTTGTTCACCAGATGGCATTCTAGTCTCCATTAAAAAAAATTCAATGGCGGACTGATTTTCAACCACGTCGATTCAGAAAAAAGGATAGTTCTAATCGAAACTGAAGTATTTCTAAAGGGCGGACCAGATCCCTTGGTGCGTCATGGAAATCGTGGAATTTCGTAGCATATTTTTTCATTATTTGTTTGGTTGTAACATTTTCCGAGCTGGGGCTGGCACTATCAAGAACAAAACCTGACCACCAGCATGAGCGATAACAACTCGAATTTAAAGACGAAAATGCCGTCGTTGACTAGTAACGACACAATAAAAAAACTTATTCAGTAATTTGTTTCCCTATTTATTTTTTTTAGATTTAAAAAATGTAAACATTTTTTTTTCTTCCATAGTTCAGCATCAATATTGGTTAAGCAGTTAGATGCAGCTCTTACCAAAGCCAAAGCATGTAAAGATTTATTCACCTCAGATGTAATTGAGCTTCGCAGCCAACTTGCTTATCTCTGTGTCAAATCAATTGGGGCTGATCCACTTCAATGTCGTCGCAGAGCCGAAGAACTGTTGTGGAAAAAGTGCTACTATGATGTGATTAGTTATGCCAAAATCAATGGAAAGGTATATTATGAAGAGTGTTTGCCATTACTTCTTAAACTAATTGATTGTGGTGCAACTAGAAATCCCCTCTTTCTTCAACGGAAAAACTTTTCATTGGAAATCACATTGATTCTGGGATAATTAAGTTCACTGAGCTTATGCAAGATGCATGCATAAGGCTTAAAATGATGGATCCTCCCATCAAGTTGCAGCTAAATGTTTTACCAGTTTTGGGTGGTAAATCTCAGAATAATGAACTACCAAAAGAGTCAAAAGAAGAACTGATGGAATCGGTGCAAAAGATTCTGGTCTGGCTTGGAGACTTGTCGCGCTATCGTAGTGATCTGGAGATCTCTAACAGCGTAATTACATCCGAACGCTTTTATCACCAGGTTAACAAATAATTTCATGTTTGTATGATGGTTTCAGTTTTTAATCAATTCATATTACAGGCAATACTTGTGAATCCCAGCATTGGTCTCCCCTACAACCAACTTGGGACTCTGACTAGTCATAATCCTTCAAGAGGCTTTGAATCTATATTGTACTACGTAAGAAGGTAAACGCCATACAACGATTATTTGTTTACATACAGCAGTTGACAGTCTTTTTGTCACAGCATGAAAGCTATGAAAGTATTTCCTGGGGCTGAACCGAATTTGAAGGCTTTATTAGCCCGTCTTATTGTAAACGAAGACAAATTAATATCCTCATTCTCGCAGTTGTTTCCAAAACTGGCTTTTGTAGGCAAAGAAGAAAACACGTTTGAAGTCAGTCAAGTAAGTAGTTTTTAAATACTGGCTTCAGACATATTTAATAGTAAATCCCCTTTCTAAAGCTTTGTCAGGCAACGTTAAGCGAAGTCCAAAATCGTTTGCGTGTCAATGAACACGGCACCAATCTTTTGGACTTGGCTGCCTGCGTTGTGATGTGTACGATCACTCAAAGCTCCGCAACAAATAAGAACCAAACAACAGCAGCCATTGCATTCTGCTGTTCACTTTTTTCGCATGTGTTAAACAAGTTTCAAGAATTTTTCAATCTAAGCTGTAAGGAAGTCACTCGGCAAAATGAAAATCATGAGTCAAATCAAGAGAAAAATCCGACCTCTGAGGTTAACCAAAAAGTCGATGGTGAATCTACCGATGAAGATGAAGAAGAAACCAAACGAGCCAAATTGAGAAGACGGAAGATCGGATCAGGATCATCCGATCAAGAATTTTCAGAGGAAGAACTTTTCCTGGATACAGACTCGGAACAAGAATCTGAAGAAGATGAAGAAGCTCTATCGGATTCAGGTTTTCATTCGGCCGAGGCCAAAATCGAACCTCTCATAGAAATTCCATCCGACGCTACATCTCTTTTACCGGTTTTTAAACTTTTGACCGACTGGTTTCAAGCGAACGATCAGGTGGTTCAAGTTTCAAATCAGTCTATCCGAAAAATGTGGGCAGCACTAGCCGAAATCCTTAACGTTTTTAAGCGATGTCAAAGAGAAAATATAGATCAATACCGGTGTGTACCTTTGGAAGAAGACTGGAAATTGTATGGAGTGAGCGCGATGAGTTCTCTACATTCTGAAATCGATTTTGAATGCGCTCCTACATCGTTAAACGTTTCCATTATGAATTCCATCCGGCTTGAGAGGATTCTCCTTTTTGGCACCTGGCTGACACAGAAAGGGAAAGAAAATGGTTTCCAAGTTGAAAATGGGACTTACAGATGTCTGTTAGAAGAGGCAACCGGTGATAAAGCTGAAGGAATGGGCTCTAAAGCGGACTTAATGATGAGAAACATGGCTCACCTGTGGTTGAAATCAGAAGTTCAAGAACTCGAACGAAGGCTTTCGCCTCAACCGAAGCGCAAGAAAAAGACTAGCTTTGATTTATCAAACTTATCGTACGTCTACCTGGTCCCGGACGTCTCTGCCTTGTCAGAATATACCCACCTTATAAAGCAAGTAATAAAAAGTCAAAAATTCATTGTTGTTATTCCGGACATTGTCATCTCAGAAATTGATCAGCTTAAAGTAAGTTGTACTCCTATTTGCCTTTCCATTTGCTGTCAAATTGATTTAATTTATTCTTTTCAAATTTACTTTACAGAAAGAGAGTTCTACCGTTCGAGAATGCATTCGCTGGTTAGAGTCCTGCTTCCGTACTGGAAATCGATTTGTCAGGGCTCAGCGTCAAAATGAACATCAGGTTATTCCCTTGTTGACTTATCCCAAACGCAAAGACAAAGCAAATTGGTAAGAAACTTATCAGGGCCTTATGAACATAGTCCGGATAAGGGGATAATTTTTTTTTTTTGGTGGTCATCAGGACTCTATTCCAAATATTGGAATGCTGCCACTTTCTGGATACACATCAGAGAAATGTCTATAAGACTAGCCAAAATTCACCAATCGTTCTTTTCTTGACCGGTAGAGCGACAGAAGAAATAGATCAACATACAAGAGGAATATGTAGTTCGATTGGTAAGAATCGCAAAGCTTCATTAATTTTAAATATAAATAATCGAATGCTGACGACATTTTACTTTTTTAGGCGTGGAACTGAAATCTGCAAATTCCCTAATGAAGAAAAGTAAAACAAAAAAACGCTGATAATTCAATGCAGAACTTTAAAATTCGTATGGATTTCTTTTCTTTTTGATAATTTGCTTGTATTGTAAGAAAATATTTGTTTCTCCTACCGAAACGTTGAGTTTTACGACATGGACAACACTGAAAAGTGAAGAAGTAAACCGTAACTAAAACAACACAGAGTATTCGTCACTCTCGAAAAAAAAAGGTTGACAAAGAAGCAATTCCCTAGAAAATGAGATTTGTTTTTGAAGAAATAAAGTAAACATTGTAGTTTTAACTTCTAGTCAGTTTGGGTTTCTGCGTCTCGAATTTTGATCGTTCGAACAACTGTACGGCAGTGGCAAGGGCTGTGGAATTTCTTCTTAGATGACGATTTGGTATTCCAAGCAATCAATTGTTTTCGTTTTAGGTTCTTGTTGGCTGTTGGACCGAATTGCGAGCTGCGCGGTTTTTTGTTTAAGCCTTCGTCTTTTTCAGGGATGGGTAGGATTTCCTCAGAGGCTTGAACTGGATTTTCTTCTTGATGCTCCCGTAAAGTCGTGGTCGTCTTTATTATGATAACCTTATCGTTTACTTTCACAGGCGATGTGAGAGTTGTACGATGTTGAACGTGATCCGATGGTTGTTCTTTTAAGGGTGGTTCAACAGGTTTTGGATTTTCAGAAAGTATAGTTTCTTTGACGGATTGGAATGGGATTGGTCTGTCCCAACAGTAAACCGTGTGTTGAGAAGGATCAGCAGCAAAGCGTACTTGCTTTCGTTGAGGGGTGGCATCCAGAGTCACTACAGGCGTATAAATAGAGTTGTTTGACTGAACAGGAATTTTTGGATCTTGCGTTGGGGTATTGAAAGAATAACTGTGCCGAAGGGGTGATATCTGGCCAGTAGTTTCTTTTTGCACCGGTGTCGCATGGTATGGGGGGTCGCATCGCTCATCGTGAGTAGAAGTAGCATGGACGGTCATTTTGTCAGAAATTGGCGTTGCATACTTTTGGCTATCTTGTGAACTAGCAAAAGGAGTAGCCGGAACATTTTTTTCCTGTTGTGTTGCATACGAGGTGAAATGAAGACTGGAATTCCTGTGGTTCAAGGTCAGTTCAGCGGTTTTCTCTCGGTGTACAACTGGAGTTAAAAAGCTTAAACTTGGTGTTGTAAACTGAAAACGCTGGTTCAAATAATATGGTGGTGATGTGGCATATCCAACATTTGAAGGTGAAGCATTAAGAGAGCTGGATCCTGAGTTTTGATATGGTACAATACTTCTGTTGGACTCTTTGCTCAAATTAGTGGAAGGAACATGGTTTTCATTAGCTTCAGTGAAGGTAATTTCTGTTTCTTGGTCTGATGAATATGGGCTGTAATTTGTGTCAGATATTAAAATACTTGCTGAATCTTCTGAATCTGATAATATATTAGAAGAAGAAGATGTTTGACCTTATTTTAGGAACAGATAAGTAATGTTTCAAACCTGAAGAACTTCCACAAGGAATGTTAGAAAATGGGGTTTCATATATGGCAACTACCTGAACATCTCTTTGAACTGGGGCAGTTTTATCCTGAGACTCTTCCACCTTTACAATAAGTAATTTAATAAACCATTGTTCATCAACAATACATTGTTATTTTCAATACTGAGGGGGATGTTTGATTGGTTTCTTCACGTTCCTTGATTCCAACATTATCCACAAGAACAATTCGACTCTGTTGTTGAAAGGTACTTTTACGAGCGAGGACCTCAGCACGCGGACGAAATCGACTTTTGTAACCACCACTCCAATTCATTTTAATTACTTGGAAATAGGAATGCGTGACCCGAAAAGGCTAACACGACCGTGTTGTTTGTGTTTGCTTGACGATTTTTTTTCACGTTTCATCTGGTTTGGCGCCTGTTGACACGAGGCGACGAGAGGGCCTCTGTGAGGCGACGATTGAACTATCATGTTTCCCATCCCATTCTTTTTTTTTTTTTGATTGTTTGTGGAATGGCGGGGTAGACGGTCAATAAACGGCAGACTAATGGAAAATAAGTAAGATAAGGCATACTTTCATATGTGTGGGTCAGAATTCAAAAGGAATAAAGAGGTTGAGATAAGTATATTTTCCATGGACCATGGCACGGCAACCATGTAGCGAACATTGAGCAAAAAAAAAAAAAACGAAAAGCCGTCTGCATTCAGAAAAGAACATAACAAGACAGTTGAATTTGAATTCGAGTAGAAATAATATGAATATCTCGTCATTTTCAGTCTAAATGAATGTGTAGCTCGAAAGGAGTCCGTATTGATCGGTGGATTTTCTGGGTTATTCTCATTTTGGATAAGAAATTCGATAGAAATCGTCAGATCGAACATGTCGGGTGAACTCTCCGTCTTCCAGCGTGCTCCCGCTCGCTCATCTTCACCTGAAGAACAAGGTCAAGATGAAGAAGACGAAGATTGGGCGATTGCCTTGGCCTTTTCGGGCGAAAGGCACACTGACAAAATTGAAGGACTAGAAGAGTTTGCTCAGAACTGGAGATTGAAAGATCGGGTAACTTATCAACCGTTCTGAAGTTTACAATGTGAATAATCAAGGCTGTTGGCATGAAATGTGGTGTCTTACTGCCTCAACCATGCCATCATTTTAATATTAATTTAGATAAATGTTTTCAGAAAAGGAAAATCTATACTTGGATTAAAATCTATTTATTTTGTTACAGATGAAAACTGTAAGCGTAGCTTTAATACTGTGCTTAAATGTTGGAGTAGATCCTCCTGATGTGGTTAAAACTCAACCTTGTGCCAGACTTGAATGCTGGATAGGTACTTATTTAGTGCCTGCCATTATTTTGTTTGTCTTTTTGTTGATCATTTTATTTTGCTTGTGCAGATCCACTCTCAATGAGTCCACAAAAGGCACTAGAAGCCATTGGCATCAATCTGCAGAAGCAGTATGAGAGATGGCAGCCTCGCGCCCGCTACAAACAAACTCTAGACCCAACTGCTGATGAAGTATTCTTTTGAAATTACCATGAAGTTAAAATTAAGAATTACATTTTCATTCTTCTAAAAAAAAAAATTAGATAAAAAAAGTAACGTCAACTCTTCGAAGAAATGCAAAAGACGAGCGAGTTCTTTTTCACTACAATGGACATGGCGTTCCAAAACCGACAGCTAATGGTATATATTTAAATCAGACGCTCGACTTGTATCTGTGAATAATATAATTTTTTTCTTCATTGATATACTAGGTGAGATTTGGGTTTTTAACCGAAGTTATACACAGTATATACCACTGTCAATTTACGACCTGCAAACCTGGATGTGGTCGCCATCAATCTACGTTTTTGATTGTTCCAACGCTGGTATGATCGTGGATGCCTTTCAACAATTCGCAGATCAACACCAGAGAGAGTACGAGCAGTTGATGGCACAGTCAAGAAACACGTTACCTTCTCAGATGACACCTCCTCCAAATTTCAAACAGTGCATTCAGCTAGCAGCGTGCGCCACTAATCAAATTCTCCCAATGAATTCTGAACTTCCCGCAGATCTTTTTACTGCGTGTCTCACAACTCCCATTAAGGTGATTCCGTAAAAAATATATATATATAATAATTGTGTTTTTCATTCATGTTTAATCGTAAATCCATATTTCCCATAGATCGCACTTAGATGGTTCGTTTTACAAAATACATCCCGTTTGGTGCCAAGAATGACGCTGGAATCAGTTGACAAAATTCCTGGACAGCTAAACGATCGAAGAACTATGCTAGGTGAATTAAACTGGATTTTTACTGCTATAACTGATACGATAGCCTGGAATTCACTGCCTCGAGACGTGTTCCAGCGCCTTTTTAGACAAGATTTACTTGTCGCCAGTCTTTTCCGCAATTTCCTATTGGCAGAAAGGATACTTAAGTCTTATGACTGCACACCTGTCTCTTGGCCTAAACTGCCTTCTACGTCTCAGGTACACTATCTTAGAATCATACTAAAACTATGTAATTATTTATCTACTTTTTTAATTATAGCATCCAATGTGGTCTGCATGGGATTTAGCTCTGGATATTTGCCTTTCGCAATTACCAGGAATTCTAGAAGGCAAAGAAACGTTTCAGAATTCGCCCTTTTTTGAAGAACAGTTGACAGCGTTCCAGGTCTGGCTCTCACACGGATCGCAAAAAAGATCGCCTCCAGAACAGCTACCAATTGTTCTTCAAGTTCTATTAAGCCAGGTGCACCGCTTGAGAGCGTTAGAACTGTTAGGACGATTCTTAGACTTGGGCCCATGGGCTGTCAACTTGGCGTTGTCAGTCGGCATATTTCCCTATGTTTTGAAGGTTCGACAAAATAAAGTAAAAATTCTTGTTAATCGGCAATAACCCCATTTTATAAACAGTTACTTCAAAGCTCCGCCCGTGAACTGCGCCCACTTCTTCTGTTTATTTGGACTAAAATTCTTGCTGTTGATGTCACCTGTCAAGCAGATCTAGTTCGAGATGGAGGGCATAAATACTTTTTGGCTGTTCTGCAAGATAATTCCGTACCGGATGACCAGCGCACACTGGCCGCTTTCGTTATTTCTAGAGTAGTTTGGAATCATCCGGCTGGACAGGAAGCGGTGGCTCAAGTAGCCTTCATCTCCAACGCGCTTGAAATGGTAGACGAATCGGATCGGTTGTTGAGACAATGGATCGTCATTGGAATTGGCCTAGCGTGGCATAACGCTATAGCTGCCCGTTGGTCAGCTATAAGAGATTCTGCACACGAAAAATTATTCCCTTTACTGCGAGATCCTGTTCCTGAGGTCCGTAGCGAACTGAGACTTAATCAGTTGAATATTCGTTCAATGTTTGGTTTTAATTCAGGTTCGTGCGGCCACGGCTTACGCCCTGGGAACGTTTATCCGAAGCGGAGGGAAGACTGAAAGGAATGAACATGCCAACAAAATTGATCATGCAGTAGCCTTACAGTTGGTGAGTGTTGTAAATTCCGAAGCTAGTCCGTTAGTCCGAAAAGAGGTATAAGACCATCATGTATTTGTAAAGAATAAAAATTTAAGTGTTGGCTACTTTTCAACTATAGATTGTCGGCGCATTACAGTGGATTGTTTTGATATTCGAATCCACTTTCATCCAAATGGCCATCCAACAATTAGAAGAGGAAAAAAGCAAAGATACTAACGTGCTTTCGCCAAATATGGTGGAAGCGGCGTTAACATCTTCAGGTAGTCTACAGAGGACTAATCGCCGTTCTCGAGCTTCCACCTCTAATGCAACAAATCTCGGAACAAGCCCGGAACTGTCAGAAAGTGGTTTTAATCACTCCGCCAGTACCAATAATCTGGATCGTATTCGAAGGGCGGTTTCAATTTCTTCTCTAAACAGCCTTAGTAAGTTTTAAATAACAAAGAAATCATGTAAGAAATGGCAATCACATTTTTTCAATCCCTCAGCAACTGCTGCCTTGCCTAGCCTAGCTTTCAACACCATTTACGTCAAAATTTGGCATGGACTTTCAAACATGGAGAAAGATCCACATTTAGAAGTCTCCATCATGGCTAAAACATTAACGGACTATGTTCGAAACAAGGTATGCTGCTATTGGGAAAAAAACGTAAATTTCAGGAATACATCGCATTGAAATGTTAGGCCAAGGAACTGGTTGCCGCGAGAGAAAGTGATTCTGGCCGAGCATATACATATTCTTCATCAAGCAACGAATCTATGGATAAAACTATATTCATGTAATCATCTGATACCATATGTAATCAATAGAAAGCAGTTCTCATCATTCCAATTATTTGTTCATAGTGGTGGTGACTCTCCTCCTCGCTTCCCTGCTCAACGTACCACTCCGTCGTTCAACAGAATAAGAAAACGAAGCATACCGTCTACGGTATCGATACTAAAATTTATTTTATAAATGTTTCTTTATTAAATGTATATTATTTTATTTTGTAGATTGTAGAAGAAGGTGAAAGTTCAAAAGAGATGAGAGATCCGCTGATAGTTACCGGGTTTATTGAATGGTGCGCGCGTCATTTCGCTGAACCGGCTGCTTCAAATGAAGATTTTCAGCTCAATGCCAAAGCGAATAATGAAGCGGAATTGACTATTGATTTTGAGGTATTGCATTGGAAACCTAATTCGTTGATGTGCCTTTATATTAGAATTTTCGTGATAATATTCATTTCATCAGATATGTGGCAGAACTCGTGAACGAGATACAGAAATGTACTACACGCGTGAGTGGCGGTATGCAAGAAATGCTTCCGTTCGTCGGGAGGCCAAAGAAGAATGCCAAAAGTAACTTTAACACATCAGCCTGTCCATAGCAACCCTTTTCATTTAGTATTTGTTTATCTAGAGGGGCTGTTAGCCGAATCGATGAGCAGCTATTCTGCAATCGAAATCCCATGGTACCTTCTGTTATCCGCTTCCATCCCTACGATCCTTGGCTCGCTGTGGCTGACAAAGAAGGGTGCACGTATGACTCAAACTCTTATGTTGAATAACATTCCGTGTATTCCTCTACTTTTTTTAAATTTCAGAGTATGGGATTGGGAAAGAAGCGTTCGACTTGTCCATTTTAATAATCAACAACAACCTAAGGCCGCTCGGATAACATCAATGGAATTCGTCAACGGGCACGACGATGCTTTACTTCTCATTGGTGCGGATGACGGTTCATGTAGGATCTGGCGGGATTTTATTCGAACAGGAAATGGATTCCGATCTGGGAATGTCGCTACAGTGGATGACCCGGCAGGAGCCACTTTAGTATCGGCATGGAATTGCATCGCTGAAATGGCACCTTCGACTCGATGTTCCGGTCTGGTATTGGATTGGAACCAAGATTCATTGCAATTGCTAGCGACTGGCGACGTTCGATTGATCCGAATTTGGGACGTTGACCGTGAGCTGAAAGTCATCGACTTTCCCACTGGTTCAGAAAACTGTGTTACGTCTGTTCATCATAATCCTCGAGGTATCGATCAAATTCTTGCCATTTTGTGCAATTCTTGAACGTCTGTTTTTCTAATTTTAGATCGGTCACTCTTTGTGGCGGCATGTGGAGATGGATCAGTTCGTCTTTTCGACCAGCGTTGCAGCGCGCAAAAAGCCCGAGTCATGACATGGAGAGAGCATTCTGCCTGGGTCATTGATTGCGAATGGATTTCAGACGAAGGACACGTAAGCTTAGTGAGCGGCAGGTAACGAACGACCGAAACTATTAACTCTTTTCTCATGAATATCTTCATTGATTTCTTTGTTTGAAATAAAGTCTGGCGGGCGATGTACGATTTATGGATCCTCGGAATCCCACGTCGGCCTATACCGTTCAGACGTCGCAAGGAATGACTGCTATGGCAGTTCATCCCAAAGCACATCTTTTTGCATGGTATTTACATTTGTCTGTTCATTATAAATGAGTGAAGTCGAATTACTTTTTTTTTCTTCTTGTTTTCTAGCGGCTCAGTCAGTCAGCACATTAACGTGCACAGCCAAGAAGGAGAGCTGCGTTCCACTATCAAGTATCACGACGGTGGCGGTTTCATGGGTCACCGGATCGGAGCCGTCTCTTGTCTCACCTTTCATCCACACCGAGTGTGCCTGGCTGCTGGAGGCATGGACTCGTTAATATCTGTTTTCTCGTCAGAAAAGTCAAAGAAGTAGAATTCACTTTTGTTGACACGTCATCAAGATTCGTCGTTTTCTTTTTCTGTTGGAGATTTTTCAATTCGAGCCGCGAGACCTCGCAAATGTTAATTGCCCAGTTACAATCACTATTGTGAGCGAAAGATTCAAAATGAAGCCCTCTATGTTAATTCTGGACTGAATTAAATTAATCTGGTCCCAAATGAATTGTTTTACTGTCAATCATTTTTATCAACAATTTAACCGCTACCATGTGCACATCAAAACGTTTGAATATGTCCCTATCTGTTTTGGCTTACACTATTGGCTTAGGTCGAAAGTGTACGTCTTTTTGCTTAAAAGCAACCAAGGACGCCCGAGACAAAAAGAAAGGGATGGGTTCGTTTCTTTTTCATTTCACATTAGTCCTACTCCGGACAAATCCATACTTGCCAGATATTTACAAGCCCAACGTAAACAAAATGAAAAAATAACACATTTAACCCTCGGCTAGTCACACGCCCCTTTATCTAGACTAGAAGCGTACAGCCAGTACAGGCACAACACGGGTCTGTCTTTTTTCTCCTTTTTCTGCCATGGTATTTGTAAGGATGTCGAAGAGTTGTTGTGGCTGTTCTCTTCAAACGGGGACGAAAATCATTGGGTATTTCTGTAGTGGTACGACAATTTTATCAACCTTCTTTGATTCTATTCTGCACGCTAGTAAGTAACATATATTCAATTTCTATCATAGTTTCGGGATTGTTGAACTGGATTCTGTTGTTTTTCGAATTTTCCATCATGCACTGGAGCGGGTTCAGCGACGGTAAAAGTTTTCGTTCCTACTGTTGCTACGCAGTGATTTATAATTGTTTTATTGAGACAGATGAAAATGAACGGACAACATTTCTAGCTCAGCCCCAAGCGTCACTCGCATTTCTGATTATAGGATCTATAGTTAGCATATTTGTTTTCATTACTTCCGTTATGCTGACGACGGCTGCGTACAAATGTCGCAGTTATTTGATTGTTCCATGGCTCGTAACGATCGGAGTTTATGGAGTTTATGAAGTTTTTTCAGTTATCGTGTCTATTGTCTATTTTGAATTCGTAGTTGCCGTTTTTTCCGCATCAACCATAGGTAGGCTTTTAAATATGGATTTTACCGAACTTCGTATATTTTCCTCACCTACTATTTTTTCATCAAGGGATCCAAATCTACTTTTTTACGGTTGTTTATAGCTACTATCGAGAACTTCGTGAGGCTTCATCTTTGCGTTCTGACCATGCTTCAAATAAAGGAAAAGTTCTAAAAAGTGCAAATGAAGATGGAACAATACTTGTTGTTTAAAAGTCTAATGATGAAAGTAACAATAATAATAATAAGTAACAATAATTTTGTGTTGAACATTATACCTTGAGACTTTCATATTCTCTCTCGGCATTAAATGATGATGTAGCTACTTGTTATGTTTGTCGTACGTTCAGGAATATAATTTTGTAGACATCATTAGGCATCTAGCGTCCGTCATAATTATTTTTGCAACACGTAGACCATGCTACAAAGCATTATAGGATGGTTCAGCCTACAATCGGGAAATGTTTCTGTGTCTATTGCGCACAGAATTCGCTTTTAATAGTCTGAACGCGTGCAACAGTGTTAAAGTCAATACCACAATAGTCTATTGCAAGATGAAGTAAACAGTTTCTTTTTCTGCGTTCGAGAAATTTCGAATTTTCACTGTTTTTCCCGATTTACGCAACCAACACAACTTTCTATAGACGTCCAAACGGCGCACCACAAACGCAGCACGCAATAATATTACCAATGCGGCGAGCCATGGAGTGCAATAACGGGGATATGTGTTCAATCTATGTGAATGCTATTTAACAAAGCTGGAGTGTACCGCCTTGAGTTGGTAGACGGGACGATAATTCAGCCATAGACGCTGAATGAGTATGAGCTGTGTTGTAAATTCTAATTATATTTGAATTTTCATCGGGATGATTCTCATGGTAGCAAAAGACTGCGGCAGTACTTCCCTGCAAACGCCAACTAAAACAATTGGATACATCGGTATTGGTACGATAAAGTCAATGTTTTGTTTTTAAGCTGGTACTAACTTAATCCAGCATTCTTCAGTTTCAGGATTACTAGAATCAATTCTGTATAGCTTCCAATGCGCTTCAGATTACGATCGAGAAATTTACGAACCAAGTAAATAAGTTTTCAGTATATTCGCTTGTTTTAAGTATTAATTTCAGTTTTTGCCGTAGTGGAATCGACGGGAGAAAATCAACTTTTGGTGATGGTACCACTTACAGCTCTTATTTTCAACATTTTATGTCTTTTTTCTTCAGTTGTTCTGACGGTGGCAGCATACAGACTGCGCAGAGACCTAATTTTACCGTGGCTCATAATAACCGCCTTATTTGAGGTTTTTTCTGTGTTTTTCTTTATTGAGGCTTTTGTCAATGGAAAAATTTTTCAAGCCATTTTAACGCCGATAACAATAGGTAAATAATAAACCGGAAGAAGAACATTTATTTTAACCAAAGGTTGAATAAAAAAATAATTTAATTCCGTGATATTTTCTATGTAATCTATACAGGTCGCAACCTGTACTTTGCTGTGATTGTGTATAAATTCTATCAAGAACTTCGTGAAACCTTTTTTCTCAGTAAAAACTGTTCTGGCCAAAACTGCGGAAGTGGAATGTCCCTTAGCTGTTGACCCTTTGCTGAAGACAAGGTTTCAACTGTAACTGCTCGATTGGTAGAACGGCTCGGAACTGCATCGTATTTGTAGTTACTTTGTTATTAATAGTGATTGCCATTGCATAATTCAGAATTCTGTCAAACTTTTCTATTGTAATTACAAGATTTAACAGAACGCGAGTACGCGTACTGTTTATTTACTCTTGTTGGAACATATTTCTCCTAAACTTCCGCTTCGGAGCGAAAGAAGATGTTTCAGATCAAATCAGTTTCTAGATCAAATCCTGTTTCTCAGTTTTACTTAGTTTATACCAGTACTAATCTATTTACGTAATATCAGTAGGTGCTTACCTAATGAAGATGCCCATTTTCTCCCTAGTTTAACATGCGTGTAAAAATTCGTCGTGGTGCAGTTTACAACAAAAAACGGCACGGTTAACGCCATAATCCCGTAAACCTAAAGCCTGATTCACACTGACGGTTTTCTCCGTCAGTCTCATTTTTTTAAATGACGTTGGCCGGAGGCAACCCATCTTGTTTGCTCCTATCTCTTAGCCCCTTTAATCTTACGGTCCATGGTCCCAATTTGGTTAAGAACTTCGTAACTAAAAGCGTATATATATTATTATTTTCGGGTTCTTTCGCGGTACCCGTGCCTCGCTTAAATTTCTCTCCCAATACTTTAAACTGTTGAAGCTATATAGTCTAGCTGCTACTTTCACTTTGTCGTCACGAGATAGAAAGGTCCAATTGACTATTATGTACCTTCGTGTAAATCAGATATCCAAGTAGGAAATAAAGCTATTTATATATGGTAACTAAACTGCGTAGTTTAGCCAACAATTGAAACACACGTAGTTTCCAAAAGCGTACAAGCAACTTGGTAAATACCTTCTCTCCCAATACTTTGAACTGTTGAAGCTATATAGTCTAGCTGCTACTTTCACTTTGTCGTCACGAGATAGGAAGGTTCAAATGTCTAGTCAATCAACAGTAATTAAATAAAATTACGCTAAATAACCGCTTGTGCAGCGCAAGCTGAAGTTTACCTGCAATTGTTTGGAATACGTAGATAACAGCACTTATCAGTATTTTTGAGATTTTTACATTATCTAATGATTAGATATAACAAGCCGCAGTGACAAGATGTCAATGAAATATGGACTTCGGGTTAATTATCACTGTAGTATGATCTGGTGAAAGCTTAAGCTTGGTCAGTTTTCGACATGATTCCCAGGTTAACACAGAGTTGGTGCGGGTGTTCCCTTGAAACTGGAACTAAAATAATAAGTATCTACAGCTTGGTAAAGTTATTTAGCATTCATCGAGTTTACATCTTAAAAGTTGACTTAAAATCTTCGTATTTTCAGGTGTCTAAGTTGTTTGTAGTCAGTTTACTTAGCGTTGCGTGTGTCAATTTTCCTACTTTTTACGACGGTCTCCATGATGGTACGCGTTTTAAAGTTCTTCTTGAAGTATCTCTCCTGAAAATTTACTACTCTTTTTGGAACTGACAGACGTATACCAAGCAGCGCTAGTGTTACTGTTGGCATTCCTCGTCGCCAGCATCATGCGGCTAATTACAGCAGTTCTGCTAATCCTGGGGGTTTACACCATTCGTAATAAATTAGCGTATCCATGGATTGTTGTGGATATGATTTCTCGCGTTATCGATATTAGTTTGTTTGTTGCGGCGCTGGTCTTAAAAGACATTCGGGTTGCCATTATCTCACCGATAAGGATAGGTAATAAGTCAATCATTCTGTAAATATTTTTAAAATTTACTTATGGTACTACGCTTGACTTTTCGAATGATTTAGGCTTCGGACTTTACTTTTGGCTAATCGTTTTTAACTACTTTCGACAGCTTCGTGAGGGAGTTCTTTTGGGTACCAATCGTACTTCAGTGGTAACGGAAGAAGACCCACTCCTCAGAAATTATCGTAGGGAACGGGGGAACTTTGAATAAAAAAGAACGGTTTTAAAGGTTTTTAGTCCATAAATTTGTTAATATCACGAATTAAGTAAAACAAAAAATGTCATTTGTACATCTTTTTATTTCACACCTCTGCTGTTAGTTTGGTTTACGACACATTAGCGGTTTTACTGATTTAAAAATTCCAAAAATCACCCCACCCGGGGGGGGGTTAACTATTAACGCAGTGTTAGCCTTGTGAGGGACAACAAAGTACACGTGAGTTACTTGTAACTGAACTTTATTTGGAGGACTATTGATTCTTTTGCATCAGTAATTTTAACTTGAAACGCACCTTTTTTGGAGCTCAATTACCAAAAAGCCTGAGCGCAGACGCCAATCCAGCCGGCTTCCTTTCTGCCCGACTTTTTTCCCTCAGTCTCACAATTCGGGTAGACCTTTACCCAGTAGTCGATATATGAGTATATGACTGCTATGGACGGGAACTTTAATAATTTCAATTTGTTAAAATTCCCTAGCAACTGTTATACATGCCCATCAGGTAGTTAGGTATTTAGGCTCGTTCGTCTTCCAATAAAAAGAAATACCCACGGAGAATATCAGACAGGTAACATACACTCCCCCAGGCCGTTTGAGGTACATCGTCGTCGTCACCACGCAGCTTCCGTGACGTCAGAGAACGACGGCCCTTATATAAATTACAAGAGACGTTTAATAATACTCGGCATTGAAGTTTTTAGTAGTAAGCAATTAGTCATCACGTGGGTCAAGACCAAACTGAAAGACAGTTAAAAGTACTTATGAATGAATACAAATTTCAAAATTGTTGTAAATTGGCAAGACAGCTGAGATCTGGTCCATAGCCCATGCATAAGCCTAAAGGAAGACGTGTAGGCTGCACCCTTGTGTCTTCCTTTCGGCCCAAATTTTTCAGCTCAGTCTCACAATTCGGGTAGAAGTCCGGCGAGCAAGAGGTACCCAACTGACAGGCTAGAATTTCATTGCACGTGCCTACCTATCTTTTTCACCCGCCATCAGCATGCTGCCCAGATTTCCTAGATCGAGAACCTGCTTGTGTGGTTTTAAGCTCGAAACCGGAGCGAAGATTATTGCCTATTTTAGCTTGGTAAGTGCTACTTACTTTCATTATGCATGCTGGAAGCCACGTTTTATTTTCTGAAAAACGACAGGTTGGAAACTTGTTCGGCGGATTTTGTCGTGTTTTAGAATGGGAGTACGTTAAACCCAACTTTGGTAAGCTTTACTGCTATGCTATAATTGTTTCCGGATATATGTTTGACTGTCATCTGCATCTAATTAGACTTTGGTCCAATTCAAGATTTTGTTTGTCTTGGAACTGCAATCCTCAGCTTTGCTCTCGTCTTTTGTGCCTGCATGTTACTTGGTGCTGCATACAACAAATCCCGCATGCTTACTATTCCGTGGCTGGTCTGCGATATGCTGTTACGGTGTATTCACATTGTTGGGCTCGTTTACTGCATACTTTTTGCTGTTGCTTTTCAAGGTGTGGCGTACAATTCCTGGACGATTGTCTTAACGTTTTTCGCCGTCTGCATTTTCATTGGAATAGGTATTCGACTCGATGCTTTGCGCGGTTTGCAATATTTAATGACAACCAAATATTTGATTGCGCAGTTTTAGGTACTTATTTCTGGTGGGTTGTCTTGAACTATTTCCTGGAGTTGCGAGAGATTGAAATACTTGTGGCCAAGCGGAATGTTGACTGGACGTTGTCGTCCCAGCTTGACATTGTGTGAAGCCACATTTGAAAATTTCATTGCTCATCAACGCGCGGTTGTCTTGCACGCTCTTTTTTTTCTTTGGTGATTACTATATTTTGCTGATGGTGTTCAGCTCCGTTTATACCAGTTGTGAAACACTACGCTTTGTAGCTATATCTTCTTGTAGTTTATTTTTCGTTTACTGTTCGGATGAAAAGCGTTAATCGTAATAAACCATTCGTTTTTAAGATTGGATGTGAGAACAATTGTCACTTCTCAGCTAATCTGTTAGTTGCGTCACAGAAATTTTAGCGACATTTTAACAACTAATAATTTTTTCCTTAACTCAATTTCAGTAAAATTTTTCTATTTGAGACAAATTATGAAGAATGAATGTGATAAAGTATTATATAGAATATTTTAAAATATATACATTTATTTGCTTCTTTAGATACACTGAAAGGATGTATAAAGCGTACAAATTTGTCCTCATGCGTTTTCACAAAGATTGCCGTTAAGTCTTCTAATAGTTTTCTAAACGCTTATAATGCCCCTTGGATTAAAAAAATAAATATATATATTAATAATTAATTTTTTCCTGTGAATATTTTTTATTGAATAATGTGTATACATTACCTGATGCTCTTGATAAGGGCCGTATACGCCTGTGTCATATCCGGAACCGTATGTAGGTTTACCCTTTGTATGCTTAATTTTATGCTTGCCGAAGGTTTTGGGTTGGGTATCATAAGACGAAGGATAAGCATTGCTTAGCGCAATCATGATCATGGAGATCACAAGGACAATCGTCTAAATGTTTAATGAATAAATACAAGAAGCATTCAAAATTAAGTTTTAAAAAAGCCAAAGTAATACGTACCGCAAATTTAAACATCATTCTGGGGCTTAAAGACAATCAACGATCTTTAATACTCTCTTTCTCAGAAGTGTCTAGACGACTGGGATACCTTAGCAAACTGTCCGGGCTCCTTTTATCCCAACCAAAAAGATATTAGACCGGCCGATTTCACACGAAAATTGCATGAAATTTTCGTCACATGGAACTTTCAAATTTCGTGATAATAGTTAGTTGACGGAAGAAATTGAAAAGTTTCAAAACATTGTAGTCCAAATTTCGTAATTTTAGTCAACGGTGCTATTAACTTTCACTTAACCGATTGCCGGTGTAAAGTAATGGTACAAGTACTCACACTAAATTAACTTGCTTCCGCTAAGATGGTCAATTACTTGCGCATGTAGATCATGGTTTAATGTAACCAATTATAAAAATATCTTTTACTAAGGCTATTTGAAGTTGTACGATTTATATAAATCTTGTTTCTATATAGAAACAAGATTCACTTCGGTAATATACCTTCCGGTTACAATTTTCTTTGTAAGTTGTACGATTTATAGAAATAATGACAAATCATTCAAATCCGCGCATCATTTGGCTGCTTGCAGTCACCATCACGCTACCTAGGGGTCTGAACTTAAACCTCCCAAGAGGGCCAAGTGGCCAACAGATGACACCAATGTAAAAAAACACCGACCTATCTGTGGTCTTTGCTGCTCCGCAGCAGCCGCAGTGTATTTTTAAATTGTTTGTGGTTGATGTGCTTCAGTTGGCAGCTGTGAAATCAAGTAAGTTTAACTAACAAAAATCGCGTAAAATTCCGGAAATTTTTGTTGTAGTTCGTCAAATAAAGCAGCGACTTAAATTGGTGCCGTATTGAATTTTTATTTATCTTTTGAGACTACATAAATTGATCGGCCCCTCCCTGTTTCTTGCCTATTCAGATTCTAAAAATATACTGTTACCTCATCAATGAACTTGCTTGGAAATAACACAATTAATATTTTTTTCTTTTAAATTTTCAGATATGGCCATTCTGAGAAGGTGCTGTTGCTGTTTCACTCTACGAAGGGGGACAGTTACACTTGGTGTCATGGGATTTGTTAGTTATTCTTGTTATACATTTCCTGTGTGATTCATCCAGAATAACAACACCTTTTTTGGAACTCTTCCAGACAGGCGCCATTACTGCCATCATTTTCCTGGCTCTAGCTCTCATCTTTGTAGAGGACATTGCCTCAATGGTCATCAGATTTATGGAACAAATTATCGATTTTCCTAGAGCAACTGGAACAAGACATTTACCCAAAGAAGATCAAGACAAAGAAAAGGAGAAACTGCATGAATTTTTAGTCAATGGTAAGAGAATTGTTGTTCTGAGGGTTACAGTTACTGAACTAATTACCTTTGTTTGTCTGCTGCTTTAACAGCATATAGTACTTATGTGTTTGTTCTTGCAATCCTGGGAGAGATCCTTGGAGGAATATTGGCCGGATTGCTTGTCTGGGGTGCTGTCAAGAAACGCCGCAACTTCCTTTTGCCATGGATTATTTTCGCTGCTATTGTCATGTTCGGCACCGTCATTCTCATTATCACCTGTGTCGTTCTCCTACCCGTGACTTACGGGATAACTTTCCTTATTATCGGAGTGCTGGAACTTTGTGAGTATTTCAAATTTTACCAGAAATTTTAGATGCAAGTAGTCTAAATCCTACTTTATTTTCCAGTGGTTATGATCTACTTCTGGTTAGTTGTGTTCAGCTTTTTCCAAGAATTGCGAGAAAGAGATCAGATGAACATTAATTCTCCCGCTGAAATGAAACGTCTCACTTCGTCTCACATGTAAACCGTCCCTTCTACAAAAGTGCCTTCCAAAACGCCAAATCATGACCGTTTTTTACTACCAAGTGACCATCCTAATATATCAAGTTTATAATATTGCTAGGAAAAGCAGAAATGCCAAAAGCCCGGTGATGTATCGCAATATGTCCGTCTGCAATGCCGCTAATTTCAAATTGTTAAACAGTGCCTTAATCTGCGTAGTCTAGTCTTGAATCTCTAAAATAACCTACGGTGAAGGTCGCGTACGATATGTTTAACCCAAATCAAATAACGTTTCTCAAATAACCTTATTTCTTTTTATCCCATGACTATGCAGCTTTAACAGTGGCCTTTGAATCTCGACTTCGTATTAAATAAATTAATAAATTTTCAAACACTAAATCTAGAGATTATTTGATTGTATCATTGTATGAGATCCATTTTATCCTAGTTTTCATCAGGAAGTTGGGTTTAAAATATCAAATCAAGGTCCTGTTTAGCATTTGAAGAAAGTTGTGTTGCTCCATAAGCTTTTGTTCGTCTCCTTTGACGTGCAGTTTCCAGAGAGCCAAACCAAAATCTTCCATTTGGTCAGAACTTTTCATCAGTTGATGTTTGCTTACATCTTTCTGCAACAATTTTGGAATTCTAAAATTCTCAGATTAAGGGTTAAGATTTACAGAAGTTACCACTTCACGAAGCTCCTCCTCTTTATTGAGGATTTTGGTCCATAACTGTTCCATCTTCTGGATCCTCGCTTCGACAGCTAAACTCTGTGATTGCAAGTGGTGTGCAGTTCTTGATATCTCCTAAATGGTCCAAGACATTTTTATTACTTCGCTCTCCAAAAGCTATAGTAGACAAAATATAATTCAATTACCGCCGACAGTCCATCTAAAAGTTGCAATTTGCTTTGAATTTGTTTCTCGAAAACTTGCAAGTTTGCGCGATCGTTCTTTAATTTCATTTTCTGCCGCTCAAGCCACTTCAGCTCTGCTTTAAGAAGCTGGAGGATTTCTTCCTGTTGCCCTGACGCGGTACTTTTGACTAGTTTCCCCTCTAATTCTAAAAGTTTTTCTTGCGTTTGACGCAGCAAGTACTCTCTGTTGTTGGCTTCATCGCCAGCTTGCTTGGACTGAAATGAGTGACTAGATATTTTGTTATCAAGATTGTTCACAGCCTCTCTCATCCACTTGAGATGACTTTCAACAACAGTCTCTGTATCAAGCTTTATTCTCGAGGATTCATTGCGATTTTCACGCAGCTGGTTTTCAACAAAGTCCAACCGCGCACGAAGGCTTGCGTTTTCTTGTGCTGTCGATTCAATTCTGCTCTCTAGAACCAGCATCCTTTTCTCAAGATCTCCGTTGTCGGTGCGGCCAGAAATAGGGTTAACAGAATTTAGATAGTTCTGTGATGCTGTATTAATGCATTTATGAAGTTCAACAAGGCAGCTGGTTATCTCACTCAATCCTTCACCCTTTTTAGTTAATGTCTCCAGTCTTGTACAAAAGTTATTGGAAAAATTCTCAAGAACTTCTTTAATGATGGCCACATTTGTCACATTCAACACTTCACTGGAAACTTGATTCTTTGGCTGTTGGAATGTGAAAGGAATGACACTAGCAGGTGAAGATTGAGATTGTTCCTTAAAGGTCTGTGTGGCACCTACTTTGGGTTTGGGGAACAGAGATGGTGGAACAACTGGAGCTGGAGTTGGATTATGCACTTTTGAGCTCCACTCTGCCTCACTTTTAGATTCAGGAACTTGCACTGTTGAGACAACTGGTTCTCGTTCAAATGTAAAGTCATTTTTGGGAGATTCAAACATGGATTGTTTAGGATATTCTTCAAACTTGACTGGATCAGAGGTAAATGACTTTTTTTCTACTGAGGTAAAACTTGGTGGCTGGAAAAAGTCACTGGTTTGTTGGTTGCTGTTGGAACCTGAAGAAGCTGGTCGGCTCTTTGTTCCTGAAGATTTTCCTGAACTAGGTACATAACTACCAAAGCTTAACTCTTCAGTCTTCTTGCCTTCAACAGTCGTGATTGTGGACAAATTGTTTCCAGACCCAAACTTTTCTGCTGTTTTGCCCTGATCCTCCAAACTGGATTCAATGGCTCCAAAACTTGTTGTAGAACTCGGGCCGAATAGTTCAGCAAGCAGAGCCGATTTTTTTTCCTTTCGCGCTGATTGTGGAATCGAGTTGGAAAGCAACTCATCAGTTACGACATTAATGGCCGGTTTCTTGAATTTATTTGCCGAACTATCGCGTAATAAATCGTCCAACGAGTCATCGTCAAAGTCCATGTTTCCGGTTTTTTGTTGATGTTTGGTTTTCCGTCTGCTTGACAACCGATTCCGCCTCGAAACTCGTCCGGCAGATGTCTACAGCGAGACGCGGCCATTTCAAATTAAATAAAAAACGACCAATATGCCGGTCATTAGAAAAGAACCTGAACGGCTCATTTTTTGTATTGTTTCTTCTCTCTTTCTCAAGAAATAGAGAGGCAAAAAAAAACTTCACGAACTAAACGGGTATTACGACTCGACGAGGACTGTCGTCGAGTCTGACGACTCGTCAGTAAAAAAAAAACTGTTTACCGAGCACGACATAGTTGTGTGTTGTGTTGCGAGATATGGTGATGGCCCTATCTATTTTTCTTTCTTCCTTTTTTTACCCTGGTTGAAGCGGGAAAAGAGGGGAAAGAACAAATATTTGCTTAAGGTTTCTCTCGAGTTGTGTTGAACGAGATCTGAGACGGGCAAGAGAAAAACACAATTTTTTTATTTGAGAAAACCTTCTGTTAGGGTCACTGGAGGCTCTGAGGGGAACATCACAACAGCAGAGAGTCTTCTGGCACACGTGTCAACACACGTTGGTTGCCTGGATGCTGCATTACAATATCGGCCCCTATATACAACTTTTAGATATATCTTTGATTTCGGATGATGGCCATCATCAAATCATTCGATAGAAGGGAATAATATAGGCTTCTAACCTGTCATCAAAAAGGAGTTGTTAAATCACCATGGCTATTTCGTAGTCAAATAACAGCCGGAGAGGAGAAAACTCGGAGCGAGAAAGCCAGAGCATAGAATTCTGGTTGTATACTCTCGCATAGGATAGTAGATTGTATAGTAATGGTGGCAGAGATTTCATTATCTTCTCATGAATCGTCGATCGCGTGATTGAAGCACGAGCATATATGTATATAGCCAAGCCGAAAAGAAGAGGGCAAACCGAGCTAGGGGATAGGGGGCCTCTGGCGGAGAGAAGGCTAGTACGTACTGCGTTGGGGTTATATACCCATTTAAAAATTGTTGACATTGGATCTCGCTCTGTTCTCCTACCGAAGTAGATGGTGATTTTCTTTTCTCTACTGGCTCTCCTCCTCCTGGCCTTTTCATGTACACACAGGGAAAGGCTATATAACCTTCCCCTCGTACACTTGACTGACTTCGCTTACCATGTTTGAAATCTGACAAGCCCTTTCCAGATTTTTTTTTCTCTCCTTCTTCTTCTCTCCCCAACGTCTGGAACAGCAGCAGCAGCCAAAAGGTTCCCTCATCTTTTTTTTTCTTCAACACACGAGGAAAAAAAATAAAGACGACGAAGAAGAAGAAGAGACAAACGTGGCGGTGTTCCATAACACAACGACGCCAGACGACAGACGCGCTTGTCGACCATCTCCCTTAAAGAATCCATCGCGTTCAGTCTGTTGATGGGTTTTATTATAGCCCCGTTTTTGATAAGATGGTCGGATTTTTAGAGCCTATTTACTAATAAGATAACCTGGTTTTTACTTATATTTCTATGGCTCTTTGTTAAGAAATTTGGTTATTATATTATAACCAACCGTGATCGTATCAATAGCAGAGCGAGGCTATTTTCAGATCCCCAAAACCCAAGGGTCGAAGGTCGTTGTATTAGTTCGGATTCACCACGCATCAACGCTTCCATTTTGTAGCCCGATGCTATCCTTTCCCTGAGGAAAATTATTATTGCAAAATGCTCGCTTCGTTTAACCGGCATAATAAAAGAAAAAAAGCAGATATAATAGAGAGAAGGTCGAGTGCCATGTGAACATATTCCTGTGTAGTGGACTTTTCGACTTGGCGCATTTTATCTTGAAAGCATTTTATCGAGCCGGAGCTTGAGCTGTTCATGGGTTGGGAGGGGAGCTGGAGCGTGTCGATAGCTTTCACACTCACTGTCTTTCTTTGTCGAGTTTCGACACACACCTTATCAGCAGCCAAGTGTCCGCACACACAGACGCGCATGGTCTTTGCTAGCTGTCTGTCAGAATATATATAACAATCTGTTTTCGATCCGGCAGTCCACTTGAAATAACGCCAAAAGTACAACAGCCACAACGAGTACTCGTCAATCAATGTTTTTTTTTTCTTCTATTCTTTTTATTTTAATTTTTTGTATGGTCCGAAGAAATGTAAAACATTCGTCCGACCGGGTCTGGAAATGACGGACAGGAATGCGCCGAAGACGAAGTAGAAGATAAAAAGGCGATGACGATGATGACTTCACGGATGGCCGTAAGCCGTCAAAGAAAGAGTCTCGAGTCGAGATTCCAGCTGATCGTGTGGGTTATATCTATGTGTTGTTGTTTTGTATTTTTTTGTGGTCGGCCTGTACTGGCCGGTTGGCTGGGGCTCCGTCCGATCCGCAATTGGATTTAAATTGCTACTGTGGAGGTCGGAACGCGAGGAGTGTACGTCGATGATGAGATGATGACCGCTCCCGTCATTCGCTCCACGCATTTCGACTCGCCTCTCTCATTTCCTCCGTCTATATACTCTAATCGAGAGATGAGATGTTGTTCAGCGGTCAGCAACAATAATCGGGAACGCTCAATCTGCCCCCATACTCCTTGCTGTTGCTGCTGCTGATAATAATAAATCGAATCCGCCGCCAGCATATCAGTTGAGCGTCGTCAGTGAATCATTGAGAAGAGCATCCAGCAAACCCCCAGCTCAATCTGCTAATTCCTGGAGAAGAAGGAGAGGAGCGCTACTCTATTATAGCTCCGTCATGTGGGTGGAGGCGAACGAAAAACGCAATTATATTCTGGAGAAGAAATAGAAGTACGTAGCTAGTAGTCGAAACGTTGCGGACCGCTCGTCAAGGTATTGTGTCTAGCTCGGAGGGGCACGAGTTTTGGAGGTTCCAATTACCACGGACCAACTTCAGCAGCAGCAGTTTCTATAGTTCAGCATCTGACGTGCTCTTTTTGTTATGATAGGCAAACCAGTCAAGACGAAACATGGAGGCTTATTAAAATGTATACTACACCCGCATGTAATCCAATCGGACCGTGCCTAAGTAAGAGCCAGACATTCCACCGAATCCCGCGAAATCCGAACAACAGCTCGCGCACTCCGCCATTTTTGTTCACTTCCTTGCATCGACACATTTCGCCCGGTGACGCCATTTCCGTTTGAACTAAGGAAGTGAACTTTGAATCGTGCGTGCTGCGCTACAGTGCCGAGTAAAGAAGACGACGGCGACGGCGAGCGAAGAATTCCTCGCCATTCAAAGCGCGCGCTTTGAATGGTGAGTATAACCTTGCGGTGTCGTGCGTCGGGATTTTTCCCCCCTTCCGTTCACGAGGAGGTGCTGTAATGAGAGGCGGTTCTGCGTGCCCGCGAGGCGATCGAGAGAAATGTTCAAAGACGGACGCGACCTGTTAGCACGCGCCTCCATAGACGGAGCTTCCCGTCTTTATCCTTCGTAAAGTTTTATTTCATCGGAGAAGAAGACAAAAACAAAAACACCAAATAGAGAGAGAAAAGGGGGAGGAAAGAAAATGGAGGTCACGATAACGATTCACCCCAGACCAGGCAGAGCCGGATGGGGCTGCTGGCTTAGGGGTTTAGAAGCGTTTTTTTGGATATGAAAATGATTTCAATCAAAGATGGCTCGTGCACGGACCCTGGAGGCCAATCTGATGGCGGCAATGGTGGCTCGCCTCTCGGGCTGCTGGAGCTGGCGGAGCGAGACAGGGCTTAGGGAGCAGCAGGAAGAAGAGGGAGAATTGGCCCGCAGGTGACGACACGTGTGCCAACATCCAGCAGCCCACACAAACAACACACGGACAGAGAAGAAACAATTCGGCTCCTTCAAGTCGACTTCTTTATCGCGTTCGAGAAGCAAACAATTCGTTTTGGCTCTTTGGTGGTGCTGACTGACCGTTGCCAGGGAAGTCAACTCTCGCTGGGTTCCCACACAGCACGAAAGAAGAAAAACAGAAGTGATGCGACGGTGAATGACCACGGCTGCTGCTGCGACGAATTTTTCGCGCCGGTTATAAAAATCAAAAAAATATATATATACACTAAAATATACAGTATTTATTTTCGACAAAACAACAAAGTCGCCTGGGAAAAAGAGAGAAAAAAAGAGAAGGAAAAAGAACCAGTCGAAGACCCATCGATACGCGCGTTTACGTGTAGCGGAGATGGAGGAGCCGTTTCGAATCCACTCCAATAAATACGAGATGGCCTGTCGAGCCGTGTATAAAATTTCACAGGGCCGTTCGCACAGTCTCTCTACACAAGAAGCTCATCCCTATTCCGTCCATCTTTCTCTCCTTCTCCTCTTTTTTTTACAACTTAATTGGACCCTCTCGTTTTCCCCTCTCGCCGATCCCCTTGGCGACCCTTCACAGTCTAACAGGGCCGTGTTATGAAAGCTACGGCTACGGCTGGAATAAGCTACACATACTACGGCGATATATATATATATATACAGGGCAGTAGCAGCATATACATTCGAGTGTATCGGAGTGGAAAAATGTGTGTAAAAAAGAAGAAGCCCCGCGACGGCTAAATATCTCGACGAATAGAAAATCCAGCGGAACAACATCACACCCACCGCCACAGCAGCCGCTGCTCAGCCACAGAGCGCGCGGTCGCCGCTGCCGCCGCCGCACACAAAAGAAGAGAAACAAAAACTGGACCCGTGGTTTTTTTTTCCACGGGCTATTTGGCGCGCCCAAAATTGTCCACAGCAACCAAGTAGAGAAAGAGGATTAAACAATTCGGCCGCTGATCAACAACAAGCTTCTTTTTTCTCATTTCCCCATATATGGCTTCTCCTCGCGCAGTTCGGTGTCGTGGCAAACACACACAACCTTTTCACCTGTCTGACAACAAGATCCCAATCGAAAAAAGAAACCCCGAAACTTTTCCTTCTTCACTCAGTTCAGTTCTTACATCAGAATGAAACGTAATTCATCGCAATCCGCCCAGCTGTCTTTGGAAATTCTCAAAGACATCGAGTGTTCCAGTAATTACTTACAGTCCGAAATTAAGGTAGAACGACGAGAAAACTAACTAGTAGTACGTTCGTTTGGGACAAGACCAACCGGTTCACAACTGTTGAACATGGGGCATAACACGATGCAACATTCCCACCAATTAGAAAAAAAAAACGAAAGAGAACTGATGAAGAGCTAAAGAAAAGACTCGTTCTGATATCGATCTAAAGGTATTTGTCACGTTCTCGTCAAAGAAAATACCCATTGTATAGGCCCCGTGTGACCGATTTCCAGTATCAACCGAGAAAACTCGAAGTCGGCCAGTAGCAAAAACCTGATTCTTCAATGAATACAAACTTTCTAGATCTTCAAGAGATTCGATGGGAAAAATCGAAATTTCGTTACGTCGTCGAAAAACAAAACAAAACAAAAAACAATAATATTTTTCATACAAAATGGTTTCATGTATTTCTTTGATGCGAGCAATCAATATTTGTATCACAGTTGACTGAAAAAAATTACACAACACAAGGAAAAACTCGTCTGTACAATTATATCCACATGTGTCAAGACTTATTCACACGGTCACAGACACTGGCACACGCACGATAGTCGACATGTATTCATTCGAATCGACAAAGCGGAAGGATTTTCAACTTTTGTTCTTACTCAAAAGCTGTTCCCAACGCGTTGGCCGATTCGATTGCTAGATTAACCGTTAAAAACTGTCTCGTACTATTTAAACATTTCTGCGTTTGAACATGGTTTTCCTTTTTTCGCGATTTTATGATACATAATTTTCTCTGGTTTCTTCTTTACATATTCTTAAAAAAAAAAAAACGGTTGACGTAGAATCGAGGGGAGTCGTGCAAGATGATAAAGATCCTTGGCGACTGCGGCGACGACATGATAGCAAAAGATAACGAATGGCACAAATGGGAATTTCACGGGATGTGCGGAAGAGATCACGCTTCCAGGCGACATTGAGCGGATCCGTCCATCTGAGCCTGCTGGATCCACTGTTGCCATTCCTCGAGACGCGGCGCGCACCAGAGAACGGCGTCGCCCAGTCTTTTGCGTCCCATAAAGATGAATTCACCGCTGCCGTGCTTCACCTGGCAGGTGAGCGGGACGTGTAGCGTGCCCGTGTGTTCGTCATGGGATTCCGACGAGTCCAGCTCGTTGCCCGTCAAGTCTTCCTCGACGCCGTCCATACCCTTCCATTTAGACGGAATGGGAATGAACTTGGGCGATCGTCTCCTCCTCTTGGGAGCTGCCGGTCGGTCGTTAATGGGTTGGAAGACGGACGAGGCCTGGCGGATGACTCGGGTGGCCCGCACTGTCAGCAACGTTCGCTCCAGTTGTGCGTCATTGTAGATGGCCGAGATGGAACCGCGAGCCACGAAATCGCTGCTGCAAAACATCTCCAACGACTCCTTGACGCTGCACGGTCTGCATTCTGTTGAAAACAAACAAGAGCAATCCTTGAATTAATGAGCGAAACAATAACAAAAGGAAACAGGAGACGATCGTCACGAAGGAAATGAGGACGGAGAATGAAATTCAAGCGTCGTCCATCACAACGTCACGTGACTCGGTCGTGTGATAAGACGACCAAGAGAAGAGCGCATCGCGGTCGAAACCCGAAATCGAGAAGTTGGACTATGTCTAATGTTGTACTACTGTACCTATCCAGGGATCGTGTGACTGCTGGTGTTGCTGCTGCTGCTGGTGTTGATCGTCTTCCTCAACCAGTTGGAGATCGTAATCGAACGCGGCCGTTTCCCGTCGCAGAGGATCAGACCCACCGACTGGTGACTCGGATTCGAGAAACAGGGCCACCTGACCCGAGTGACTGTCGAAACAGTGGCGTTTGCCATCCGGCCGCAGCATGGCCGACGACGATCCGCTGTGCAGCAGTTTCAGCGTCCGGTGCTGTTCGACGTAAATGTTGGCGCCGGCAAAGTCTGCGGATAATTTCAGACAACCCTATCGTCGGAAAAAAGAGAAAAGATTGAAAACACGTCCATTCCAAGGTGGTGTTTGGGTCTTGAAAAACGACAACGAAAGACAATGTCGAAAAGGGCGGGACAATCTAATAAACGAGCGGGCGATACAATCAAGATTGATTGAAAAACGACGCCATTACAAACAACACACGAGACACGGGTGTTGTAAAGAAGGCAAAAGAGAGATAGTCGAGGGGAGAAAAATTATAAGAATCTAGTTGTACTGGCAAGAGAATCCAATAAAAATTTCAAAGTTGTTAGTTGGTTGTTGTGGCGACTAGAGACAGTTCAGGAATGTGTTTCGTTCCCTCAAGTTTATTGTAATCATAATGAGGAGGTGAATACGAGAATGAAGGGGAGAAGAATAAGGGAACGAGAAATGGTTATTTCTCTTTTCTTATTTTTTAAGATAGAAAGAGAGAGAGAGAGAAGGAGAAGAAGAAGAAGTGCTGCTGCCGCTGGTGCTACGTGCTAAGAGCTCGAACTCGTCCGTACCTGGAATTCCTTGCCAGCTGTTCCGTAGCGGAGCACCACCCGCAAGGCACCGCGGGGATAGAGCCAGGAGACGGAGCCTTGGCTGCATCGCAGGTACACTGGTTTGACTCCACGATGTGATTGAGGCTGGTCTTCGCTCGAACTTGTACTCTCCAAACCACTATAGAAAGAAAAATACATCCATCAATTACACATATTCCGGTACCATATACAAGAGCAATCTTTCCGACGTGTCTTATGCAATCATTCTAGTTTTTGTCCCCCCCCTCCCAAATCTAACCAAATAGATGGATCGAGACCGGACGTGACTGGAAAGTTACGAGACCGGCTCGACGAGCACACGCTCCCAGCCTCGCTAGCAAACAAACACAACGGGAAAGGTAAAGACATCATCTTTTGTTGACTATAGGTAAACTTTACCCTCTCACCCCTCTTCTACTAGGCTTTGCCTTTCTTTCCAACAGACAACAACAGGAGGACAAAAAATGACCCGGGCACACTCGAAAAACACCAAAAATGCCTCTACGTGGGCAAAGAAAGAAGTAAGAAAATAATAAGATAAAAAAAAAATCCTTTTGGTTAAGGTGACAAACAAGGTAACTCCCTTCGCTAACACACACATTCGCCTCAAATCATCTTAGATGATAGTTCCTTTCCTCCCCCCCCCCCCCTGCTCACACCCCGTGTTTAAGGGTAAAGAAAAGAACCTGACTCGTCATCGTCATCATTATCGTCTGGCAAAAAAAAAAGGAATAAGAAGGAAAAAGAGTTTTAAAAAGTCATAACGTAAATAACGTTCAGATTACTCCGGAAGAGATCATGACGATATAATGGCTAGACTACGAGGCTTCGGCCTTGGGATTATAAAAGATTAAGAAACAAAATATTGGCCACAAATACTTATATAATGAATTTCAACTAGAAACCAATCAGAGCCGGAAGGTCGAGATATCAAATGTTTTTCTATATACGCTGGAAAAGAAAGTCGAAGGAGAAAAGAAAAAAATAACTATTTAGAAATCGACCGGATAGAAACCTTGCAAAGCAAATTGAAAATCTGTTGCTCGGGGTCTTCGAGACAGGTGAGATGGCGGGTAAAGTTAAGAGAGGGAGAGGGGGGAAAGGTACTGTACGCGGTGCAGTACTCTGTGTACTGCAATGTCTGGCAAGTAAGGTTGAAGAGGGGGAGTGAGCTGGAAATTCCACCTACCCAGTGAAATATGATCGAGTTATTCATCAAAACCTGCCCTAGGTTCTCTCTTTTTTTTTCTCCTTCTCTCTCGAGTGTTTTGGGGGTTTGGGCAAGGGGGCGAGGGCCGGTAAAACCGGGGCGGAGTCTAATCCGCACGGAAAAAAACACTAGGCATCACCAAGAAGAAGGCCAGGGGGATGTTCAGGAATCCGATGGGGCAAACAATAGGTAAGGCGAGGTGCAGCAAATCTTGGGAAAGATCAGGTGCCGTTGCAAAAGAAAATGATGGGGAAATCTAGACGATATCCACACACCCTCCATTGTGCGCAATCAAAGGTTGAAGTAGGCTAGACAAGCGAGCGAGCAAAAAAACAACGCAGATAACGATCGATCTTCGATCAAATTACCTATTCTCTGCCAAAGCTGATAATCAGCGCATAGAACGGAGAAGGAAAAAAAAAACAAATAGAATAACTGACACGGCGTTTCTTACAGTTAGACAGTCCGAGTCCTCTCCGAAATTTGAGAAAAACATATATATACACATTGACGTTACGCTTTTTTGGGGTGTGTGCATGGAACAAGTAAGGGTATAATTTACACAAAAAGAAATTCGATTCCGCTCGGGCTATATGACCTTTGTGAACTCTTCTCGGGTCCAAAACAAGTGGAACCTTCACAGAAAATTTCAAGAGAACTAAAGAAAAAAAGGTTCTAGTCGGTTTCCCTTCTCTTTTAACTACCGTCAAAAATGGTTAACGACCACCAGTGGAAAATGAACGGCTAGGACACGTGTTTGAGCTAGCCGTTCCTTAATTTTGGTTAAAAAGACTCAACAAGCTGTTGCTAGAAGACTTTTGGGATGTTTGCCGCGAGACAATGGGATCGTGAGATCGTTTTTGCCGGGATCGAAACTGTGGGAAATTTCCGAAATAAAAGCAACTAACCTGCCGATCCAATCGCAACCATCGGCCGCCGCTGCTGCTTGCGAAAGGGATGGTAGGGTGACGAGAATCGCAATCATCGCCAGACTCCAACTAGTGCTAATCCGCCGAGAGAACCGGGGTGCTGACCTATTCTCACGGTCAGGTCGCCGCCGCCGACCCGAGGTCACAGGATGCGACATTTGTGTTAACAAGGAGACCAACTCACTCACTGACACAAACACAAATCCCAATCACAGGGACGTTTTTCTTTTTAAATCGTAAATATAAAACAATTCAATTTTTGTTCGTGATGTTGTAAAAGCGGAGGCTATCCGGATGGATCCAATCCCACAGTCACTAGTGCGCGCATAGTTAAATAATCCAATGAGGTTGTCTTTTTGGGGTAGTGTAGGCCAAAGAGAAACGGTACGATGGATGTTAGCAGGAATGTTGAATGTCCACAAGATGAACAGACGGAGCGTTGTGAACCATCCGGCAGGGAGAGAGTCAACTGCCCAACTGACCGCTCACGGGCTCACGGCTTCTCGACTACTCCTCTATAGTTGGGAGATGGTGGCGCCATGCTCAGCATCAAGATCCCCCCAACCGCCAGAGGGCTTTTTCTCCTTTAAAGTGAAGAGAGGGAAAGGGGGGCGGACCAATCAGAGATAGGGCGCGCGAGGTTTGTATGTTGAAGCCCGGAGCTCTCTCGCTCGCTGCCGCTCACCAAAAAGAGATAAGAAACATCGCCATGAGAGGAATAGACGGTGCATATATACATACGAAGAAGGCGAAGAAGAAGAAGAAGAGGAAGAAGAAGGAACGGTCAAGAGAGGGGAGGAAAGAGAGAAAGAGAGAGAGAGAGAGAAAAAAAAAGAAAATAACACGGGCCACTTTTTTTCTTTTAAAAAATATATATATAGGAAAAAAAAAACATACACACAAGGATGTAGAGGAGACATGATGAATGCAAGTAGCCATAGGGAAGGAATAATATATTCAAGACTTCTTCTTCTTCTCCTTCTTCTTTTCTCTATTCCTTTTTTTAGCATTTTACGATGATCAAAAAAGTTCTTCTTCTCCTTCTTCTCCTTGCTTTCTTCTTGGGCTTCTTACCTCCAATCTCCATAAGAGAAAAAAGGCCGATGTCATGATGGCGCCTCGTGTTGTTGGAAAAGAGAGAGAACACATCCTTGCTGTCGGGGGATTAGGAAAAGAATTATTTTCTGATTGGAATTTTTTTTTTCTTCATTTTTAAAGAGCCAGTAGTAGATGATCAGCAGATAGTAATACCAAAGCCCCCTCCTTCACCTCACCATTCCACATCACACATTCAAAAAGGTATCGAATCACGAGTCTTCATCTCGACTTGCGCTATAGGCGATATTGTAATGTTATAGAAGAAATAAGAGAGGAGCATCGGCGGTAGCCACGAAAAGTCAATGCCTCGGACTTTGAACGGATTCGACCTGCACCAGTTTAGGAGGTAGACGCGGACTTGTGGATATTAAAGATGGAGGTATGTAAATAAGCTGATGGAACTTGAATCTGTAATTTCTTCGCTCTCTCTCTCCCCCCACTCAACCCGTCAAATTCCGGAATAAAAAGTTCCACCCATTGTCTCTAAGTATTCAAATATGCTAATTCGCTGTTTTTATGCCCTCTTGTCTGCTTATTCCGTTTGTTGGGGTGGAAACAAAACCAAAGACGACATCTAAGCTGACATCGGAATGAGAAATCCTTCGCAGTCCGTCTGTCGATGCCAATATATGCGAAAACGTCATCCAGCAGTGACGGACCGTGCTGCTCCGGCGAAAACTCGTCAGAAAGTGAACAGCAAAACAGCCCAGCGACTTGTAACAATTGACGAGCATCTGTCAGGACGGAATGCCGTGCCCCGAGCTTTTCCCAATCAAATTTTTCCTCGAAGAAAACTCAAGAAATGAATCAAAAAAGAATCAAGGATAGGTCTCGTTGGTTGAACAAAAGCTCTGACAGTCAGATCGCTCGTATTTTCGCCACAGGGCGCCGTCCGTCTACCTCATTTAGACGTCTAGTACCTCAAATGCTGGCCAGTCAAGTCCCTTCTGTGTCTACTATTCATTAGCGAAAATCTCAAACCGGATCGATGCACGAGCCAACAGTCGTCCATCATGTCAGTCAATAGCTTTACAAGGAGCTCTGAGACAACGAGCCCAGCAGAGAATGATACGCTGATGGCTTTTGATTGAAATGGCTTCACCTCAATGATTCCTGAAAACGACGTGGAATTGCGCTTAATGGATCTTTCCAATGACAGGAAACGGGCTTTCAGAAATAAAGTAGGATTGTAAAGCAATTGGAAATCACTTCTCCTCTCTCTCTGTCTTTCTCTCTTTCCAGTTCCCTTTTTCGAGGAATGGAAACGATTTGTAGTCAGAGGGCATTTATTCTCTCTCTCACACAAATGTGCTGGGTATCATCGAGATCATCCGGATAGGTACTGATGGGGGTGAGCTGGATTAAGTCTGAAAGTCTCATTCTCCTTTTCTTTTAATTTCGAAAAAAAAAGAAAATGAATTAGCCAGACAAAGCGATTTTTGGAGGACGTGGAACCCAGAATTATATTTGGCCAGCTGCAGCTGCAACATACGGGGGCTAGTGCTGATTCCAAGATGTCGACCTTGGAATCACTAATGGTTTCTTTATATCTTTTCTCTCGTTTTCTTCAGGCCACTATACTACCTTCTTGGCTTTTGTCTTCCTCTTTCTTTTCTGGCCAAGTCCGTCTCTCTCATCCGCACCAGCTGGACTGGACGCAGCATCAGGTGCTCTGTCGTGTGCGATGCCCAAAAGTGATGGGTGGGGTTTTGATCCGTGGATTTCTTAATGGACAGCAGCGCGACGTGGATTTAAAAGGAAGGAGGAAAAGAAGAAGAAAAAACACGAGGACAAATGCGACCCAAAAAACTTAACGGCCAGCATCTTCACCTGCATCTGAAATGTCCACAGGTGTGCCATTCTCGGACCTTGACGGTTGACTCCCTTCTCCTCCTTGTTGAATATTCTACAAACGACTCGGACGAGCGCGTACGACGTACGTATCTCTCGGCGTCATGGCAGAAGAAGAAGGAGAAAAAGAAGAAGAGGGGTGCTATGGCATCGATCACTTTGGACGATCCCTTGCGGTCAAATACATTAATACAGGCAGCCGGTCGATCGGGCCGAAGACGGCAGAGAGTTTTTAGGGCCCCGAACAGTAGAAGAAGTCAGCCCGCCTTAGATATTTTAGGATTCATCTGACTTGCAAATGAGTTTCTTTTGGGGATTTTCTTCTTCTTCCAGCCCCCTCTGCTGCCACCAGCCTCCGCCAGCCTCCGCCAGCCAGCCAGCCTACACTTGTTGAATAATATAGAAAGATTTGTCAGTGTTGCCATGGTAACCTTCCATACAAGGACCGCCCGTTGCTGCCTCGTTGTGGCACGTTCCCTCGTTTAAAAAATATCAAGAAAAATATAGAAAGAAGAGGAGAAGGAGAGAGAGAGATGAAGAAGAAGAAGAAGAAAAAGAAAGGAGGAGACAAAGGAAATGAGTGGAGGAGAAGTCGAAAAAAAAGAAAGGACGAATGAATAGAGAATGAGAGAATGAAGGGGAGGCAAAAGAAGAAGAGGAAAAAAGAGGAACGAGACACGAAACGCCTCTCCCAACAGGTGGGCGCCATCCAAATGGAAAAAAAAGAGATGAAGAAGAAAAAAACCAAAAGGTCATCTTCCAGTTGACCTTATATTTATACTCGGATGTATTGTTCTTTCTCCCAGTGATTGGTGAAATGGCCAAAGAGTGAAGAAATAGAAAAAAAGGAAAAAGAAGACTTAGCCAAAAAAGTACTAAGCGAAAAGAGAATAAATGATGGCCGTCTTGTAGTTTTGGCATCTTCGACTAGAATCTTGACAGGTCAGGGCGTCGTCTCCACCTTGGTCCTTCACTCACCTGGAAATACTACAGAGAAAAGCCTTCAAAGTTTTCCCAAAAACGTCCATCAGATGATCAGCATCGAACTGGAAAGAGCCGGCAATTCGGGCCAACCGGCCAACTGCTTCTGCGTGTCTGTTTATACTTCCAAGTAACCGCGCGCATCATCGACCGACCGACCCCTTACATTTCTTCGGATTGGACTTGTATATGTGTATGGCTTATTTTCCTCTCTACTGGGAAAGAGAAAGAAAGGGTAGACTTTTTTTTCTTCTTTTTCTTTTTAATTTCCTTATCTTTCTATTTTGGATCTTTCCAATTTCACGGGGAGTTAAAAGTGGAATGGAAAAAAGAAAAGAGGAAGAACTGAAGACTAGCGAGCTAGGCAAGAGAGAGAGAGAGAGAAATCCTCGGTCACGAAATGAAATGGCTGCCAAGGGACGTGGAGAGAAAAAGGGTGCTGGCCCTTTTGCCCGAGTAGTATCAACAATTTACGACGGTCGTTTTTTATTTTTTATTTTTTCTCGACTCTGCAAGAGTCCAAGTTCATATCCCAACTAAAACAGCCCACACAGGTAAAACTGTCGACAGTCCTGCCATCTACATCTAGTGGGGAATCGCCGTCGAGGATATAAAAATAGGTAGGTAAGAGTAAGAGAGAGATATACTGTAAGGATGGCTGCGATGGGCTGCGATGGCAGAGAGAAAGAGAGCTAGAGACTGTTGTATTGTGAACTTGGGGTTTGACACCTGGTTGCCCACCCATCAACAGTGCGGTTCGGGGGAGGCGAGGTTCCTCATCTTCTTATAACACGAGCCGACGGTTGTAAACAGCGCGGTCTCTTTTCATGCAAGCCAAAGGAATCTCTTCCTCTTCTTCTTCTTCTTCGCCTTCTATTTTTTGATTCAATTCTTCTACCGATTAACTCGACCCACAGTCCTCCACCTCCTCCTCCTCCTCCTCCGATGATTAAATTCTTATCAAAAGGTTGCGTTGATATGCCGCCCGCCCGCTCTCCGCCGCGCTGTTGACGTCTTTCGTATTTAGCCGTCAGTTTTCCACCTGGCCGAGCTTATTCACCGAGTCTTTTTTTTTTTGTTCCGATGCCGTCCGCCCCTCTTATATCCACACACAGTACTCCCCCGCGTTTTCTTCCTCCTTCGATTCCGTCAGCTTTCTACTCCAACGATTGCATACTGTAACAAGTGAACGAGAAACATCTCGGGGCCTACTTTGACTATGACCGCGCACCGGAAGCGGACAAGCGGACAAGCGGGCAAGAGATTCTCGATGACAAGTCGGCGACCAAAAAGGAAGCTACGACAAAAAAAAAAATTTAAAATATCCGCGCCATTATTTATTCACCTTGGCAATTGTTACTACGTACGCAATTGGTCGGGCTATGTCTCTATAGGGGGACGGACGGCGCACGCTCGTTTCGAACCGAGCGCCGTGCGCAGGGTCACGTGTCTTGGCAGACATTGGCCCGCAATACGTTCTCCTCTTCTCTTTTTTTTATGGAAAGCGGAGAAGCGCGCGCCACGGGCGGGCCTTCGGGAGGGAAATCCGAGAGAGAGAGAGAGGACGGTGGAGGAGAAGACGCACCGTCAGTGCGGCAGTGGGAGGAATAAGCCAAAAAAACAAAAGGAATGAGAATAAGAAAAGAGAAAAGAGAGACCAGGCAAACATCCCATTTGGGGCGATGAATAATTCCGCCCTTGTCCGTCTTTTAGAGAGAGACAAAAAAACCTTCTCCATGCATGAGCGCACGGCACATTCTAAATATTCTCCTCCCTTCTCTTTGGGAGCTTGTCTTTCACCACGCGCCCCAATCATTGAGTCTGCACGTCTTCCCTTCATTGTTTTCATTATCATGTGGAAACGATATGTTCGCCTGTTGTTGGTACATCCGCAAAACATCTGGCATCAGTTCGGAGAAGGAAAATCAACAATCAAAACAATCCCCAGCCCTGTGCGATTCAATCGATCATCGTCTCGCGCCGTAATTGATTCCGGCTGGGACTCTGGCGCACACATTACATTACTACCTATAAATATATTTTTCCGATTCTCGTTATATCCTGGATTATTTTTATGGCGATTGTAAATTTCTTTCACTGGTCGAAACAAAGGCTTTTACTCTCTGCGAGAGAGAGAGAAAATAATCATCCGAGGAAGATAACGGCTAGGGGGGAGAAAAGAGAGCAAAAGGAGAGTTGAAGAATGTTTTGAGAGACCCTAGCTGCTTTATACAGCCGAGTCTACTCTATTTAGATTCGGCTAGTCTCTCTATCTTACTCGCGAGCTTCTCTGCTGGAGCCCGATACAGATAATTACAAGGCTGGAAGCACGGTACGTACTCAGGTACGTGCGGTATATATATACATGCAGAAGAAGAAGAAAAAAAGACTCCATCAGGTCAACTCTGTATAAGAGGGAATAAGGTGTAGGTATAAGAAAACGCGCTCACTCGGGGTTGGCGGAGGGGGTTAAAAAGTATAAGGGGGGAAAAAAGGAGGTTGAAATTCGACGAGCCGAGTAGATCAGCAGTTCAGCACTCGGCGTGTATTTATAGTAAATATACCTGTTTGTGAGGAGAAACAAAAGGAATTTTTACGAGTGTCGGCGTTATCTTGTCCGTTTTCAGCCGACGAAAAAAGAAAAAGGGAAGAAAGAGAAAACTCATGTCTCTTCGTTGGGTTGATTTCTATTCACTGCCCTAATGAAAGGTTCCCCACCACAATCATCGCCAGCCAAGGACCCCGACAATCGTTGTTTCTCTCGCTTTATGTGAATAGACAGAGACAGAGTCGCTAGCTCGAGCAGATAACAACACCATTGAAGAGGAACACGGGTTTTTTTCAGTCGCCCAATCAGAGCTGATTATTATATGTTACCAAGGCGCTGATAAATAATTCAACCCTCGAACGAGGCAAGCAATGTACGCAATCCCGACAAAAACGAATAAAAACACGTCATCGCTCACAGCCGGTTCCAGCCCGTTTCGTAAGACGTAAGTCGCGCGTAATATCGATGATTTGCATTACCAGTGGATAGCCATATACACACACATATACCGGTATACACTGATGTACGAGAGCAAAAGACAATGGGAAAAACCATGATCATCATCTTTGATTCCCCCTCTTCTTTCTTAGGTACTCTGTCGTTATCTTGCCTCGACCGTCTACAAGTTTTCTTAAAATTTTACTTTTATCGCTGACACTGCGCGCGTTGGCTGCATTGTAATAAAACAAAAAGATTTTCAAGCAAGATCCCCTACTGCGATTCCCAATTGGATCTGATGTTCTTCCACTTTTTTTTTCTCTCTCTCTCTTCTTCCCTCACCCGTGTTTTCGTACCGAGAAGAACAGTTAACCATCGGCATGATGGTTTTTCTCTCGACCTTTTTTCGCCGTACGCTCTTATCATTATGGCCATCACTTATTTTCTTTACTAGCGGACGAATCATCATCATCTACACTTGAGGAAAATATATGGAAGGAGAATAGTTCGACCACTTTGGCGCACTTGTATATCGGAGCTGATAGACGCACCGTCTGCTGCTGGCCCCCGAAAAATATTGTTGGTAATTACGCCCTTACGAGGCCCTCAAAATGAGAAAGAAAGAAAGAAAGAATATAAGAATTCGGAGATTGCCGAGTCACCGATGAATGAAGAATCGGATCATTTGACGTCTAGCGTCAGGCTTCTCATCTTTTTCTCCAGCATTACCTGTGTGTGTGTACGTGTGTGTGTGTGTCTATGATGAGGCAATTTAATCCGTGTATGTATACCCTTGGAGCATCTACCCCCTCCGACCTTCATCGCCGTTATTATTATGTATATGTTTTCAACGTGAATGTGGTAGCCATTGTTCGTGATGGACGATGATGGAGCATAAAATGTCACGCGTGCGTTCTCACACCTGTCGGAGAAGCTCTCCAGCAGCCGGGGAGGAAGAAAATGAAATAGACGGCGCGCGCACCAGCATCCTGGCGATGATGATGATGCTGATAACCCTGTAGTTGCGACTTGCGAGCTACTTGACGTTTGTGACGCAACTGTCGCAAATCACGCTCGCTCTTTTCTTGATCTCTCCACAGAGAGAGAGAGACGACGATGCATAGCGGTAAGCTATTGAGTCATTTGGCAGCCGAGTGAAAGTGTACGACTACTGCGTCGCAGATCAACAACAGAAATCCGCTGTTAGAAAGGCTGCTGAATAGCGGAGCAGCAGCAGCGTGGCGCGGCAAATGACATGGCGGCACAGACACACAGAAATTTCTCGCATCTGTGATACGAAAAATAAGAGACGGCGAGCGGGGCACAAGGCGCGGCAATAAAAAAAAAATCTCTCTCTTTCTCGTTTTGAGATGACGCCGAAGGAAAAATGTACTATAAGAAAAAAGGGAAAAAAGAAGAAATAGAAGGGGAGAGAAAAAAAGAAAAAATAAAGAATATAAGAAGCAGCCCTCGAGAGAGATGATGTTGATGCTGTCGCCAATTGCTTTTTAATGGCGGACACGGCATGTGACGCGCGCCGCTATCTGCCATCTGAATTTCTTTTTTTTTTCTTCTTCTTTTTCTTTTTCGCTTTTCCTCGACAAAAAGAAATTAGAAATGACTTTCGGCTTGATTGCGAAGGGGAATTTGTCTACCCTCGACGATTGTTAGCGCTGCTGCCAAAGCGGCGGTATATAGGCTTAAAAGGCCTATTTTGCGCTTGTCCAGTGACCAACCGTCGTCGCCGCAGCAAAGCGCAATCTTTGTGTTTTTTTTTGTTTTGGCGAGCCGCTTGTTATTAAGTAGAAGGTACTGTCGCGGTGGTTGAGCAAAACTGTTTGGCACAAAGAGTATGATAAGCGATGGGGAGGCCAAATAACAATTTCCGATCATGCCGAGTCACGTCATAGACGTATTATTGGGGACTTGTTGGCTGCAAGGTAGAAAAGAAAAAAACAAAACAAAGCATTTGAGCGGGAGGCAGAGAAGAAGAATAGAAGACAAAAAAATCAGGTATACGTAATGATCGACTGCGATGAGTGGATGGAGAAGAAAATGGCCGGAAAATAACAATTTCGGTAAAACGTTTGTTGAAGCCGGTCGCTTCTTTTGACTAGCCCCGATTTTTCGGGTTTCGTGCTTGTTGGCCTTTCTTCTCTTGTATTTATTTATTTGCCGTTTGCGCTTTCCCAGCATTCTCCTTCTTTCGTTTCTTTCTTTCTTTCTTTTCCAAAAAGACTATATAAGCTGTTTGTGCTGCAATCTCATTTCCCCCCACCAGTCCGACGACGCATCAGGGAAACATCGCCACCAATCCTATAGCTTCTACTTCTCCCGTGGACTTTCTCAGCAGATAGCATTCCCTTTTAAGTGGGTTTTATGGCGTCTGCGAGAGTAGCTGCTGACCATTCGGTCAGATCTACAACGGCGATAGCCTTCCGAAAAACACGGACGCGAACCAGCGCGGAGGCTTCACCGAATTTATATATGCATTTTATTTCCACTTTTTTTTTCTTCATTTTTATTTCTTTTCTTTAAAGTTCGAAACGAAGAAGTAAGCAAGTAACCCTCTCGTCCTGCTCTGTTGAGACGTACACCCAAAGTGACGCCCAGGGGGGCCATCGGGGGTAAGAAAGCCAATGGGCGGAGTCTTTTGGATGGGGGGTATATGGTGATGGTAGTCGAAGAAGATGGTAACAAGGGACCAATTGGTCCTCCTTCTTTTCTTCTTCTACAGTTTTTCTACATCACTGTTGAAGCTTGACGAAGATCAACAAAAGCTCTTTTTTTTTCCTACCCCTGCGCGCTTTTTTGCCCTCCTCCATCCCTTTTTTAAATATAGAGGGGTTATAGTGCTCTCGGGTGAGCTGATAACAAAGAAATGTTGAGAAAATAAGGAACGCTCTCGTGTAAAAGCAAAAATATATATAGGAAGAGGGGGGTAGTACATGAAAAAAACGCCGATGAAATGATAAAATAACCTGCGAAGCCAGGTTATTTTTCCCTTTTTTTTTTACTTCACCGAAAGGGCAAACCAACATGCACACAGAAACATTTACCACAAAAAAGACGAAGAAGACCACTGAGCACTCGCTTGTATAGGGTGAATTATCAGTTAACCTAAACTTTCGAAAACCCCTTTTTACCTATCTTCTTCAATTCCCCCCTACCGTCGTCGCTCTTTACTCTTTGTCAAAGAGAGGTACGTATAACAGAATTAGAAACTTGGGGGGAAACGGTCAAGTCCATCAACAAGTTGGGGTCGCATCAGTGTTTCATGAGTTAAGAGGAGGACTAATGAACTAGTCCGGTTTGGGCCGGTAACAACAGTAATTTGATTTCCTGGTACCGGTACCAAAAAGGCCAAAAATATCAATACCCTTTCATTAGGTGGAGTGGACTGGCATTCAATTGACACAGTTCAAAATATATAGGAACCTCATCTGAAACTGTCGCCAACTCTATCAGCAATCCTTCAGGTTGATCCAGTTTCTGCTGGCGCAAAGGTATGCCATCAATCGAACACTCACGCGCTCCGCCAAAATGTATATATACTGCAAGTATCTGACAGCCGGCGATTAATCTATCGTCGATGGAAAAGTGTACCGTATAAACCGAGTGAATGGGAACGGGAAAATCGAGTTCCCTTCCAGACTATTGATCAATAAGAACAGAAATAAAACTGTAGCAAACGAACACCCAAACGAAAGCGCTGAAGGAATAAATTAAGGAACTAATCAGGAGTCGAACGAGAGCCATTTGGAACTGGAATAGTGGAATATATATGTATTTTCTCTAAATATGGGGCACGCAGAGAAAACGCACGTGAAAAAGGAATACGATATTGATTGGGAAATGCGTCCGTACATGGTAGCGGCAGTTTGAATTGGTAAATATTGACTTGTTTTCTTCTTCCAATTATATAGGGACACGAAAAAGAAGAACCGATGGATAGAAAGAGAGAGAGAGAGAGAGAGACGAGGAGCTAATCAAACAGAGAACTCGTCGGAACTCGTTCCACACGCGCACGAAAAAGGAACAGTATACATAAGAACAAAAAAAGGAAACCTGCTGATAATTACCTCTCGGACCTGTCTGTTGTCTGTTCATTTAGGACACGAATCACGCGCTTTTTTCGTTTTTTTTTACAGTCGAAAACCCGCGATAACCATGAACGATTCCCCTCGTCTTTCATATGGCTCCTCCTACCAGATACGTAGGCCACCGGCTGGAGAAATATACGTTAGGAGCTAGGCTGCATCGTCTTTATGACTATGCATGAAGACGACGTTGGAATCTCGGCCGTCAATCTAATAATCGACAGAGGTTTTCTTGGGATATGCAACACCGCTGTGTTAGATGAGGACCGCGTCAAGACGGGCCGCAGCTGTTGCTGCACGACCTGCTGGAGATCGAAGTTGGGTGAAGAAAACCCCCAAAAATGCACTATAGCCATGTGTAGTTTTGTCTTGCAGTCGAAGACTCTGGTTTGAGTGCATCGGGGTAGAATTTAGAGAGAAAGAAAAGGATGGAAATGAATATAATACAATTCATGTATTCAAATAGCAAAGGGTAGTCAGTAGACAGCCATCGACGAGCCTCAAAACAGAGAGAAAGAGAGGGGATGATGCATCGATTTGAATGGCTAATGAAGATGAAAATGATTTTCATCTTTTGCATATTCAGACGTTTCGGAATTCCGTTTGTCTCCAGCCCTTTAACCCGTCCAGGAAACAATCCCACCGGCGTAGAGAGGGAGGACTAGCAACGAAGACGAGATATATAGCTCGCATTATACCACTACACCTTTCTATATATATACAGTCGTGTGCGAGAAGGAAAGAAAAAGAGACGAAGGAATTCTCCGAGAGAGGATCGAATTAGCATGCGTCAACGGTCGATCACCACATACACAACTACACATCTTCCCTTTTTTCCCCTGAAAATAATGCGCGCGTTACTGGGCGGACGATCGAGCATCACCCCGCTCTCCTCGTGCGCGGTTATTAGCATATATTTCATCGTGCGTGAAGCACCATCATTTGCATGATTGCCCCACCCATTCAGATAGTCTTTCTAGCTTCGTTCAAATGAATAAAGAATGGTAGAAGATCTTGAAGGAGAGAGAATTTTCTGTATTCCAGTCTCGTCTAGAAGCAGCCAATAATCGGTTGGATGATAGTGCCAACCATTGTTTCTCAGGTACCAACAGGGCTTACGTGTCACTGACGAGCCGGGTATATCCTTCGTTCGGTCTCGGTACGGACACAAACTTTCAAGAGCCGTTACGGTAAATAGGCTACCTGGTGGCTGCACAGTAGGCCTGTGCCTATACGGTATCTAACCTCTCCCGTTACTGAATGGTTTACTACCGGAATCAACTTTTAATGACGTATCCGTCAATGTCGGACCATCATCGGGAGGTCTATGAGGATGGATGGATGCTGGCTCACGAACAGGAGTCGAAAGAAGAAGGGGGGCGCCGGCCAGAAGATATATACAATCAAATTCGGTAGCTGTACAGCTTCCTGAAACGATTCGGCTTCTTCTTCTCCTTCTTCCAAAAATGTTGCTGCCGAGACTGGCAGCGCACTGCTGCGCCGAGAAAGAAAACAGCCAAGGAAAGGTAGGAAGAGAGAGAGAAAAAAGATTGAATAGGTATTTATAATAAAACCTGGCCTATGAATAGCAATCAGGTGATCATCAGTCACGCGCAAGTGTGTGCGCGCTTGTGTGCGCTGCGTATGTGTTTTCGGGCGTGCGTATATCGTGAGTCGAAGGAAGAAACACAAAACCTCCTAACCAGCAGAAGAAGAACGAAGAAATAAGCCCACGATGGCTGACCTTTTAAGAGAGAGAGAAAAAAAGAAAAGAAAAAGAAAAATATACTATAAGACCCAGTCAAAGGACTTCCCGCCTCATTACGTATGCATCAGGTTTTTCTTCTTCTTCTTCTCCTTGTTTCCACCCTGCGCGTTCGGCAATCGCCTACCTCGTTGCTAGTCTTTCTCTTTAAATGCCACTATACATATAATAAAATGCGCAACTCACTTATTGCCCGGCATCCCGGCTCTCTCGTCGTCATCTTCTCCTAGCGCTTCGTTTATAACCTCTCTCTCTCTCTCTCTCTCTCGGCGAGTATAATAAATTTATCTCTTTCTTTTCTTTGCCATCGTCTGCTTTTTTCCCCCTTCGTCTTCCTATTCTCCCGCTATTCATTTTCTTTTTCCGAACGAAAAACCGCGCGCTCGGGGTCCCGCAAGTCGCCGCGGCAGATGACGCATCAATTTTGCGGAGCCGTCCGCTTTTGTTTTTCCGAAGGGGAGAAAAAAATTCTGACAAGTTTGAAGAAGAGGAATTGAATAGCCATCAAAGGGAAAATGAGTATAAAAGCAAAACCAAAGAAGAAGAATGTTGTGGTGCATCTCCATATAGAGAGAGAACACACACAACAAAAAAAGGGACCTACTGTGACTACTCTACGTGGAGAGTAGTAGGTATTACGTCGGGTCCGTTGCGCACCTGTCGCGATCGAGTTTCACCTCGCGAGATGCCCTCTCTCCCCTTGTCTATCTCGACTTGCGTTTTCCATTTCAGAACTGTCACTACACCCTTCTCCCTGATGCTCTCACTCTCTCTTCTTTCGTGCTGTGGTATTTTACCTCCCGCAAAAGGGAAGAAAAAGTCGACAGCAGACGATGAGGGTAAAGAAGCTAAAAAGTAGCCCGGGTACCTATCATTCGCCACGTATATATCATTATGATTCATCATGCCAACGCTAAAAACAGTATCGAGTTTTATGATCGTAACCAGACCGGCTTTAGCCGAGAGAGTATCGTCGTCGGAGAGAAGGAGAAGGCCGAAGAGAAAGAAGAGAAGAAAGAAAACCTGTTAATAATAATAAAGAGAATATAAAGAGATGGAGTCAAAAGGAGCGCGCACACGGCGTGCGGTAATCATTACGAAACGCGCGTATGCCAGAAGACTTTTTCTTGATGCCAGAATGAGAGAAGACGATCCGAAATTCGTGGGTATTTGACGATTATCTTTAACGATGGTTAGCATATGGCCGGGGTCGACAAGGGGTCACAACTCCGACGGTAAAAAAGGGAAAGAAAAGAAAAAAAAGTTGCGTGTCTTGTCATTGGCGAAAAGAGAATAGACGAGGCGAGCGAGCGAGCGAGCCCGGGTTAAAAGAATACAAATCGGAACCCCATGGTCTCGTAACCCGCGACGCCGCACAACACGCACATAGTCTCAGCCATCAGCCCAGGAAAACCTCACAACACGGTAAGACGATGCCAACATCATTTTCTTCAATGGCAATCGTCTGTTATGAAGGCGACCGTGTCATGACTTTGGGCCGATGTTTCGTCGGTCCGTTGCGGGGGTAAATGACTCGACAACACGTCGGCGGCGGTCGAAAACTCCCGCGCGTTTCGCTCGACGAAATTCGAAATGCATGTTACCGACGAGTCTAGTCTGCTGTGTGTGCGAGCTCGTTAATAAGCCATCCGTTCGTCGAGAAGATGACGGGGTTTCCAGCTAAGAGTCAGAGTCATCTTTCTCAGCTGTTGCACTTCTCCTAGTCGGAGGTGTCGTCTAACAAGGCGAGAAAAGAGACGGAATATATAAAATAGAGAGAAAGAGAGAGAGGAGAATGGCTGGGAAACATCATTGTAAAACACGGGACACACGCGCAAAACAACCTCACCAGCCGTCCTGGCACAACATAGCGACCCTCGTCTATAGTTTGTACCCACGTCGTCGTTGTGTGTCTTTCTTTTCTTTTTCTTTCTCCAACGACGAACAACGAAATCGTCATTCATGCCAAAGGAACGATGCCTCCCAAATAACCATAGTAGTCCTTGTAGAGTACATATAACAAGAGACGACGTGAAGAAAAGCCTTAAATCTTGTACGGCTGCGCGGGGCTTTATGATTTTTGCCTTTTATTTCAAGAGGATAATGTTTTTCCGTTTTGTGTTGTGCAGTCGAATAGGAGGGGATGAACTGTGATGGATCGACGACGACGACGACCGGTTTTTATTTTCCTCTACCCAACAAAACAGATTCGGTTCCGGGCTGTTCTTGAAGACACGGCGGGGGCTTTTGTCTTATCGCGAAGCCAAAAACGTGGCGATGGTGCATGGTGGGACCCATCGACCGACCGACCGACCGACCAGTCTTTTTGGTAGATGCCCTAGCTGCGTTGCGCGCATTATAAGCGTGGGAAGTATCGCTCGCATCAGTCTCCCCAAAGCAGCTATCAACATCAGACAAACACTCTCGAGATTCTTTCCTCGTCTGCTTTCTCGTTTGTTCCGTCATCGAGAAAGAAAATAGACGAAGGAGGGATCCAAAAGTAAGTATAAGTAAGAGGAACTTGCAGGCTGTTGACAAACGGCTCGTTTGGAGCCGGATGGTGTGAACAGGCGGTCACGACTATTCACGCGGACGCCGAACAACTGGTTACTTAATGGGACGACGAGTGTTGAAACCGCAGCGGAAACGCAAACACACACTAGAAAGATAGATGGCATTCACCCCCAACCATCACCATTTTGTAAAAATTTGGAAAAAAAAAGACTGGAGATGTTGACCATCCATCATCCGACGCCGTGTCTTATACAAGAGGATACGGAAACAAGACGGGTTGGAATGAAGGAGAAAATTCGACAACAACAACAACAAAAAATCAAAGAGGTCTCCCGCGTGAGAATTCGTCTCGGTATGCTGTTCAAGTCGTTAAGCAAACAACAGCAACAACATGAGAGGAATTAAAAAAAAAGAAGAAAAAAAAATCCCCAATGAAAAAGAAGAAGAACGGGTTAGTAATAAACACAATGTGCGCGCGGCAGCAGCGGCCTACGCGCTGAGGAATGCGATCCGCAGTAGGGTGTGTGCGCAGATGTAATTCAATATCGATGTTGGTGATGTTGGTGAATACGATCAACTGATGGTAGAAATGGCCGGGAGGATAGCTATACTACTATAAAGCAGCAGAGAATAAGGAAGAAGAGAAACGAGAGTGTATAGAAAACCCAGAAGGGTAGATAATCCATGTAATTACCATCTGGCTTCGAATCGTGTTACGCGCGCCCAAGCAACGGACTCGGACTCGGACTTTTTCTTTTTATTCATCTTCTTCTACATTTGAAAAAAGAAATCTCAAATGTATTTCTCTCTCGCGCCTCTTTTTCCAGGTGGAGTTCACGAATCATGATAACGATGATTAGATTCCACGTCTGTGCCGGCCGCAGACTCCAAGGTCGTGACTGAGGCTGCCGTTAGGGCGATCGGTACGTGCGCGGCCGACACGCCGCAATAGTTACAAAAGAATTATTAAAAAGAAAAAAAAAAAGATGCATCGACTGCCGCCAAAACTCGCATTTTAAACAAGTTGATCGTTTTTATTTGTAAACTATGCGCAGTACAGCGGCAAACGCGCTGGTGGATGCGGCGTCCTGCGGCTGGAGGGCTCAGAAGTTCGAAAGTTTTGCTGATGGATGTGACTTGTGGAAGATGACATCATCCGTATAAAAGATGGTTTCGGTGTTCAGTCATCCGACTTTTACCTTTCTGCATAACCTGTCTGTTTTTTTTTTGAAGACTCAGAATGTAAAGGGAGGGAAAAAATTAGGGAATCTTGTATTTTCTTACGGGACCGACAAATGGCGACCTGTATCACGCGTCATTTGTCATCGCCGGCATCTGTGTCCAACATGTCCGCCTGTTTTCCCGTTTCCCTCTGCGTCCTCTCTAATCAGGCATTTCTGACGGCTGATCATAAATCACGACAACCATGGTTACGGATGACTTTTTTTTTTTTAACTGGCCTTTTATTTCTTAACGTTATCGTAGCAAACGCCATCTACTGTTCGAAATACGATTCATTTTTACAGGGATCTTTTTTCGGATTTCTTTTTTTTTTCGTGGAAAGATGGGATACATTTGATGCCATTATCACAGGCTTATAGTAATATATAAGAGAGAGAGGGTGTGTAGTGGATTGCCCAGCAAAAACACAAACGAAATAGATATTCTGCAAATGGCGGAAATTGGCAACAAAATATAAGGAGGAGAAAACAAAGGGAATGAAATGACGAGATTAGAGTCTATGGAGGACGAGATGTCACTTCATACGGGCCACTCAGTCAAATGTTATGTTCTGGTAACTAGAATTGGCCGGAGGAGTTTGGCCCTTCAGACCAGACCAGTACTGAAGTACGGAAGATCGAAGACGTTCAGAAAAAGACATTTCCGGTGCTTCTTCCTCTTCGAAATCAAAATCGGCCACTTCTATTCTTAAGCTGCAGAGAGAAAGAATAAAAGCCAGTTTTAAAAACAAACGATTTCAGTGGGAAGGGCAAAAGGATCATACTTGCGCCTCGTGTAAAAGTAAAGTCCAACCCCGAAGGCAATACTGACGATAGCCACGCAGGCAGAAGCGATAGGCACAACCACTAACGACAGTTGCGCTTTGCGATCCGCTAAGGGTTCAAAAACGTATGTGTTAGTGTCAAAAATAAAACTGAAATATGCATGTATATTTTTTGAGCGGGCACCTTCATAAATGTTGACTTTGAGGGGAATCACTTGGTAAAATACTTGATTATACAAAACGACGGGCAGAATATACTGGCCAGGGCTACTGAAATAGTGCAGCAGCTGGAGTTCGCAGTTATTTGTTTTGATGGGCAGTTCGCAGCTTGCATTAGCTAAGAGTTTGGAAGTGTAATTCAATGATGGACTGATGGACAAAAAATTAATATTAATATTACTTGTTTCGTTCATAAACCCGTCAAACGCCCAGCAGTAGTAGAACGGGGCTGATCCATTGCACGATATGTTCATGTTCATTATGTCGCCGTGCTTGAGCCAATTATTTCCGTGAATAGACACATTACTAACGGGGTCTACAAATAGTTCAAGGGCAATCAAAAATGTGTTATAGAAAACGTTGTTTAAAATGAACTCACCCCGAGCTTGTAATTCCAGCATAAACAAAGCAACCTTGTACCCGATGAAACGCTCATAGTGGATGTAACTTGATCGACGTTTGCTTCGAATTACGGGAGAGAGAGATGTGTTGGTGAAGGTTGAAAGCGGACTTGTTGGGATCGACGATGTCGTAACTGGTGTCACTGTCGTCGTCGCCGAAGTTGTTGACGTTGTGGTTGCTGGAGTCGTGGTTGTGGTAGTTGTTGTTGTTGTTGTTGTGGTAGTAGTAGTTGTTGTAGCTAAAGACATGTTACATTTTACGACGAGATATTCACGAAAATAACTGTTCTTTTAACGTACTAGTAGTTGTTGGTTCAGCGAATGTGGCATACACGTCAACCATGACGGTGTGATTTCGTACTTCGGTAAAGTTGAATTTCAAAACTGGGGTTTTTGTTGTTCCATAATTGACATCATCCACAAACCAATAGAAAATGATATCTTGAGCCTGCTGGAGGAAGTGTTCAGGATCATGAAATCTCACAACCAACTGTGTTTCTTCCCCTGTTGAAACAAAATGAGGGGCCATGCGCTGTGAAGATGAGTTTTGCAAGGCTACAATATGTCCATTCAAGGTTTCTGAAAGAAATGAATGTAAAATTAGATTGGCTTACAAAACAAGCTAAATTTTGATACCAGTAAGTTCAAATCTAGTCATAGCTGATCCTTGAGGCATGGGGAATATATATTCTTGCTTATAAACTGTAACATCCATCCTGTAATTGCCTTTTTTGTAATGAGAACTTGGATAGCTGATGGTGTAATTGAATGATACTGCATCCATTGTATTTGTCTAAATCAATGGAGGATTAGTGAAATTTGCATATTTACATCATACATTTCCTGAATTCTTACCGTGAATGTCTGTCCAAGTTCATCATAAAATATACAATAGAAAGAACCTGTAGGTGTTACCCCAGAAGGGTTAGACAAAATTGCTGTGAAGGTAATATTAGCGTCTAATACAGCTGGTCCATTGTTGATCAAATCGACCCTTAATCTGTAACCTGGGTGTCAAAGTACATTCTAATGATTCATCCTAAGAAAGTCACACGATGTACAAAACTACTTTACCATTGACGCTTGAAACCAAGATTGCTGAGAAATAAAACAGAAACAAATAAAAGGCCAAAAGATCCATTTTCTTTCAATTCCGGGGGTCTGGATCTAAATGAAAATCTTGTTATGCTGGGTTCTGTCCGTCACTGTTGTGTTTTTCCATGGGTTTTGGTTTTTCTCATTCCAACTCCCAAATTGCGAAAATGTATAGTAAACTTGTAGCCATCTGGCGGTTATTTGAAAAACTGCGTGATTCATTTTTTCAAATCGCGTGATTGTGATCACGCCGAGGATGGTGCGAGTTTCCCGAAGGTCCTTTTACTTAAGTGGATGCCGGTATGCCGGATATACAGCGTGCGTAATGGGCCGATTGACTAATTAAATTGTCAAAAATGTTGGTTGACTTTTAAACGCACGGAGCTCGTGGGTCACTAAAGTCATCCGCCCGCTTGCGCACTTCGCTGAGGCGGGATTCTGGTTTCGTTAATTTTCTGTAGCCATTTGCAGTCGTTTAGCATTGACTACGATAAACGAAATACAAGTATTAATGGGAGGAATGGAGACGAGAAAGGTATTGCAAGGTATAAGCGATCTATTTGTTAGTATGTGTGCCGTGCCATATATTATTCACCGATTTGCGGCGCATATTGTAAAGTCATTGAGACATGGTTCGCCAGTTCCCGCGTCGTCTCTTAAAGTCTAAATGCGCCCGTTTTGTTATCGTGAGCCGTTACCCGAATGATTGTCACCGAAGGGATCTTGTTTTTTAAAAAAAATTTTTTAAAACCTATCTTAAATTACTTTTGTCTTATTGGCAAATGACTAGGCATTTGACCAGTTTTTTATTGAAATTTTGAAGATTTTTAGGTGTTGGACGCCGGCGCCCAGTCCTTGGCACTGAACGCTACCGCTGTGTTGGACACCGGCGTCCCCTTTGGCACTGAAAGCGTTCATTTTAGGTCGAAAATTAACATTCCCGATTGGCTGATTTCCTCTTCCTCCACAGACCACAATTGATTAAAATTTGGTCGGCCTGAATTTGTAACTTTCCCCCATTTAGGTTTGCCTCACCATTTTGACAATAATCATTTTGTCGTCTGCTTCTCTACGGAACGTGTCATCGATAGTATTTGAGGGGTTTGCGTTTGAAAAATTAAATAAAAAATGATCTCGACAAAAATATTGTACCTTCGGTCCATTGTTAGGTATTTCTAGACTACTTTGTATGAAAACCGTTCTTGAATAACTATTACCTTTATTTCCGATAGACAAAATGCCGTTGTCTCCAGTTGTATCCGATTCCGGGCCATGAGTCAAGCAGTATCCGCTGAGAAAATACAAAGGATCGTAACCGACATTTCCCAACTGACTCTTATTGAAGTTGCTGAATTAAATCAAGTGTTGAAAACAACATTGAAGATCCCAGATGCTCCAGTTATGGCTTATGGTGCAGGCCCAGCCGCTCCATCTCAACCCAAAGAGGTTATTATTGATTCAATTTCAAACATTTCTGATTTCATATCTCAGTAAATTTCTTTTTAAGGAGGAAGAAGAAGCCCCCAAACCTAAAGCTCAGACCAGTTTTACAGTCAAACTGACAAAGTATGATGAAACAAAGAAAATTGCCTTGATCAAGGAAATTAAGAATGTTGTGGAGGGTATGAACCTTGTCCAGGTATGGTTCTACATGTTACATATATTCTGTATTTTAGTATGGAAATAATGTATTTGTTTGGTAGGCCAAGAAGTTTGTTGAAACACTCCCTGCAGTTGTTCGAGCTGATATTCCTAAAGAAGAGGCAGAGAAGCTTAAGGATGCCATTGCAGCTGCTGGAGGTATTTGTGAAATTGTTTAACATGAAAATGTGTTTGTAGTCATTACCAATAAAAAAAAAACAATCACAAAAAAAAGTTTTGATGATAAGCATGTGTTATAGTAATAATTTTTTACTTTGTGAGGAAAATATCAAGTACAAGTGACCTAAAACAACTATTATATTATCTTGTAACTTATTTCAAAACCAGGTTGGTTAACAATATGGTCTGATTGAAATATCAAGACAAGTTGATTAGAGGGAGAAATCAAAGCTTCCGGAATGGTATATCCAGAGTGTATCAGTAGAGGCATTTCAGATATGGGGTCCGTAATCTGAAAGAGAAGGAAATATCTGGAGTTATCCCAGTTAATTTGCGTGCTCTAAATCTAAATTATAAATCTACCGTTAAAAAATCTCTTCCAGGTTCAGTTTGAAATGATTCAAAGTTTATAGCAATCTTATGGCCTGGCTCAGCATTTATAATCCAACGACATTTTGTTGATGAAGGGTAATGGGCTGGGAAATCTGGTGTTTCAATCGTTCCGTCAGTGTAAAGTACACCTCCGCAGGCGGGAATGGGATCCTATAATAAATATTAGTTTTTTAGCAAACATTTTAAAGGCAATTAGGTAAATGATGCTTATAATGTCTTACAGCCGAGTAGTACAGGGCAAATCCAGCGAAAGTTAAACTATTATCTGTAGTAAAGCGAACGGTGGCTGTATTTGAGGTAGTTGTGAATATTTGACTAAGGGTCTCGTTTCCACTGAGTTCCACAATTAAACGGGAGGAAGATGAGATTCCGTCATAAATCTAGTGAGTTATTTCCATTTCAGTAAATGATACACTAATAATTTGATTAATAAAGTGCAAGTCCTACTGATACACGATCGTAACCCAGTTCAGTGCTGAACAGTTTGTAGAATTGAAATATAATTCGGTTGGAATGGGGGACTTGGAAATTCCATTTGCAGTTCAGCATATCATGGTAGTTGGAAGGGTAGTTGGGTGACGTGATATTTCCAAACGAATGTGTGACAAAACCACCACAGACTAGCCGAAATTAGAAGCATATTTAATGTCAAAAAATGGTGATTAAACTGTCGTTCGTTGCGAAAAATATTTTGCTTACAGCTGGTTGTTTCTGTGACAGCTGAAGTGCTTTCCGAGACATCGCTTTGGTTAATAACTTGATTTGATGCAGTACGTTGACTGAACATCAAAACAGACAGAATTCGAATCACAAACTCAATTGCGCGCATTCTTGAACACTTGCCGTAAAACGCTGGAATGCTTCCAAATTCTTCCCGCACTTAGACATTAAGATAATGTGAAACTTGTTTGTCACGAGATAAAAAAAAAAGCTGACAGGACGATAAAAATGATCCGCAGCCATAAAGATAAAGAAAACAAAGTACGAGGTAGTGAAAGCGGGGACATTCTTTTCAATGAACGAATTAGTGGCTCTGAGAAGAACCGTTTGTCAATGTTAAAAAATTGATGATGATGAACGTGCGTTGAGGTGATCTTCGTAGAAAGATATTAGCCGCCGAATCCGTAAAGGGTGCGGCCCTGACGTTTAAGAGCGTAGACGACGTCCATGGCCGTCACCGTTTTTCTTTTGGCGTGTTCAGTGTAGGTAACAGCATCTCGAATGACGTTCTCCAGGAACACCTTCAGTACACCTCGAGTCTCTTCGTAGATGAGGCCGGAGATACGCTTGACGCCACCACGACGGGCCAGACGACGAATGGCCGGCTTGGTGATACCTTGAATGTTGTCGCGCAGAACTTTGCGATGCCGCTTGGCGCCTCCTTTTCCCAATCCTTTACCTCCTTTGCCGCGGCCAGTCATGATGAGAGCTGTATAATGGAAGAAAAATGAACGGTGAATATTTTGACAGTAGAGAGATGAGCAATATATATACAAGGAGAAACCTAGCGGCCCGTGGGTACACTTTGTCGCTAATTACCTTCTAGGCCTTTCGATGCAACAAAGTACTCAAGGCGCAAAGATAATTGGAGGTAAGGTACCGAATCCTTTTGATTTCAGGTGAAATTTCCACGTATTCAAAATGTATCCCTGCCCACTAGCTAGCCAAATCTCTCTCTTCCTCCTTTCTTTGTTCTTTCAGGGTCTTTAACGGATTTAAATTTGTCTAGTTCCAGATTGAACTAGAGATAAAGTTGAATTAATATGATAAAAAAGGAAAGTGTTCCAAATTCCAACAGCTGAAAAAAGGCGGATGCAAATTTTCGTTTTTCTTATCTGTAAAAGGGAGGCGGAGCGCGTACGAATGGTTTATTTATAGGAAGATTTCACGATATAGTTTCTGATGACGCACTTTCTCAAACGCTAATAATTTTTTCTAGTCAAGGACTACTACCCTGTTTTCGAGTCTACCATTTTCCCATCGGGGATCGTAAATTTTGGCAAAAGTAATCAAAATGCCGGAAGCGTTCGACGCCAAGGGTGTGGTCTTCCTCTAAGCACCGGTTTCTTTGCTTCTTTTCTTCTGTCTACCAGAAAACTCTTCTTCGTTTATGAGCCCATAAGGAAGACTCTGGCGTGTGCCGACCATCGAGCCCATCCTGATTTGAAGGTCAGTGGAAAACAAGCATCGAGATTCGAGACAAAGACCCGCATACACTCGTGTGAATCCAGCAGCGTCTTTTTTCAAACTGGTTCCGTCTTCGTTAACTGCTTTGACGTGCGCATCTGATTCCAATCAGGTGAAAATCAAACACTGATGTTCGTTCTGCTTTGCTGTGCCCTTCTTAGCCAATGAATCGATGCAAACATTTTTGGGCAGATGAAAGTAAAACCCGAATACGAAAATCATTTGACGGGATCTTCTGTTAACAATGTGAACGTTAGATGAATGCATTGATTAATTTATTCGCGGGACTTTTTTCTTTATTTTTTCTTATAAAAGGAGAATCCGAGAATCCTACGCAGGCTTATCACGGATACAGGAGAAAATGTACATTTAAATGACGTGACTGTTGTCGCGACTCTCTGAAAAAGGAAAAGCGAGTCGGGACATCTGAAAATTAAGAGAAATGCCGTTCCAGAACAGTCGACGGCCAATGTTGATTGACGAGTAACCTTGAAAGAAACGTTCGTTGCCTCACCAGCGATGCGCCGATTTACCACCGGGAGGAGTTACATCTAGTTCCTGCGACGAGATTTTGATGAGCAAGCGGATCTATCAGACTCTTCGTTGGGTGGGGTCGTTCATTGCCTTCTTGTGGCTTGAGATGAATTTGGATATGAGTAAAAAGATGCGGCAATCCAGTTTCTGAAAGTCAACGAAACGTCCTTCACGCTTTTTTTTTCTTTTGGCCAGTGCTCTTCTTTTGACACACTGAAATTTTATTTCGTGAACTGGTTTATATAATTATCAAGCAACGAATATGTTAGCATGCAAAAATATTTAGACGAAGTTTTTTTAAAACATTAATATAAATATAATGAAAAATTCAGAATTTCCGACAAATTGCTGAGATTTATTTATATAGCTTTTTTAGCGCAAAAAAAAAACAAGAACTCAACCAAGGAACTCTTTGTGAATGATGCGTGTATAATTTTGAGTACGTATTTTGGTAATGCAAGCTGGTGCGAAATGCGGGAGGGTGTGGTTTTTCTGAACCATTTTGGCTTTTGGATTTTTCGCCCAGAGGGAAGGAGGCTTCACGTGCCGGGCATGATGCGAATGGCTTCTATCTTCTCGCGCTTCGGGTAAGAAACCTTTGTCAAGGTTATTTCCCATTCTTCGTTCAAATTGACTTTGACCGTGAAATTTGCCTGGCGAAGAAATTGAAAGACGAAGGCAGAACGCCGATGCTCTGTTGAAGGTGAGACTACGCGATGGTATATAAGGAAACGGCGCGCTCTTAGTTGGCACTTGGTCGGCAGCTTCTGTTCAAATACAAGTAGCAACATGCAGGTCTTGGTAAGCTGCAAATTCCACTTTTGCTTTCTTTCAATCTGGCTTTGAATTTGAAACAAAATCCATAATGAATCACATTATTATATTTCCTTTGATTAGGTCTTTGCTCTGTTCTTGGCTTGCGCCACTGCTCAATATTTCCCCGTTGGTTACAGCACTGGCTTTTACGGCTACCCTGTTCCAGTTCCCGTCGCAAGCCAATACCACGCTCAAGACGCTCTCGGCCAGGCTTCTTACGGCTACGCTTACCCCGGACAGGCTGCCACCAACTTCCGCGATGCTCTTGGTAACCAAATGGGCTCTTACGCCTACGTAAACCCAGAAGGCAAGGAAGTCCGCGTCAGCTACACCGCTGATCACAGAGGCTTCCGTGTCCTCTCCAACGACTTGCCTCAGTCTCCCGTTGCTGATCTGAAGGCCCCAGTTTTCGACGGTAAGGCTCCCGAGCCCGTCCAGGACACCCCCGAAGTCGTTGCCGCCAAGGCCGAGTTCACCAAATTGTACAACGAAGCTGCTGCCGCTGCCGCCGCTGCTCCCGCTGAGGCCCCAGTCGCCGAAGTTGCGCCAGTTGCTGAAGCTGTCCCAGTTGCTGCTGATGCCCCAGTTGCTGCTGATGCCCCAGTCGCCGTTGAGAGCGCCCGCAAGAAGCGCCAGGTCGTCGCTGTTTTGCCCAACAAGCAGTTCATCGATGATCTCCACTACAGGAGCGTTGACTTGAACCAGGACGGCCAACCCGATGTTCCAGTTTACCCCGCCTTGTCTTACGCTCTCCCATACGCTCTCCCCGCCGTCGCCCCCGCTCCTCTTTTCGCCAAGCACACCGTCAAGACCTTGACCGCTGAGGCTGATCCATCTGCCAAGACCCCGGCTGCCACCACCAAATTCGACATCAAGGAGAAGAGCTTCGATGTTGTCTCCCCCGTCGCCTACCACGTCCCATACGCTTACTCTTACCCATTCGTCTCCGCTGTCGTCGCTGCTCCCGCTGCTGCTCCCGCCGCTGAAGCCGCCGATGCTTCCGTCGTCGTTGAGAGCGCCCGCAAGAAGCGCCAAATCAACGTTGTTATCCCCACCGAACAATTCAAAGATGACCTCAAGTACAAGAGCGTTGATTTGAACCAGGACGGCCAACCTGACGTTGAAGTTAAACCTTTCTACCCCGCCTATACTTACGCTCTCCCCTACGCCGTCCCAGCCGTCGTACCCTCCGTCAAGTACGTTGCCCCAGCTCCATTCGTTGCTCCCGCTCCTCTTTTCGCCAAGCACACCGTCAAGACCTTGACCGCTGAGGCTGATCCATCTGCCAAGACCCCGGCTGCTACCACCAAATTCGACCTCAAGGAGAATAGCTTCGATGTTGTCTCTCCGGTCGCTTACCATGTCCCATATCCTTACGCTTACGCCGCCGTCGCCGCTGCCCCAGCTGCTGCTGATGCTGCTGCCCCCGTCACCGTCGAGGCCTCACGCAAGAAGCGCCAGGTGGTCGTCCCCACCACCCAGTTTTTCAGGGACTTCGCTTACAACAGCGTCGACTTGAACCAGGATGGTCAGCCCGACAAGGCCGTCTACACTGCTCCACTTGCTTACTCCGCATTCTACCAACCTTATCCTTACGTCAACGGATTTTATGGTTAAACAACTATAATACGTTCACAATTGATCGATTCTAACGATTACAGCACCATTTTCATTACGATGACTACACCCACACGCATAATTCGAATGACCACGACAAGTTGCTAATTTCTTTAGTAATGTATATTGTTTCAAAACTGATTTACAACAAATAAAAGATGGATGGCGCTGGATAAACAGTGCTTAATACAATTTCTGGAAGACCAACAACACGAAGCCCGCATTCCCACAACAAAGTTTAAGATAAAGATAAATGAAATATATGAAATAATAAGTAAATAACGATGACACACAGATGGCAGAATGGAATATTAATATAAACTTGATGAATATGAATAATTTCATAAATAGTTAAAAAGGCTTTTGTGGATGAAATCCATGAAATATCTGTTTATACACGCGGTTCGAGATAATTCCATAAACGTTTTATTGCCTTGGAGTAGGCAATTAGAATCCGGCATTTTTAGTTTTAAACGTTGCACTCGCAAATTAGCCAATAACGTAGTGGGCTTCACTCAATATCTATTCCATTATATTCCAGTTATATTTTTTTTTTACAATATTAGCGAATCTATAAAAGATGGTAATTTAAGATAATTTAGCTACAACCAGTTCACTTAATATTCTATATGCTTTCGTTGGAAGAAGAAGATGAACATGCAATTAATGATGAACGCGAATAGGGTGGAGTCATTTATACTGGCTTGCTGCCTGCACCAAGCATAAGGACTAAAACCGGTTAAAAAGTTTTTTTTCCTTGCAGGCTACATTTGATCCTTAACGAAAGTACTTCAGATGCGGAACTCTTGAAAACAAAGCATGCTTGGTTAAAACTAATTGTTGAAAGCGGAATAATAAGATCTACATTAGATATTTGAATAATAAGAAAATTTTAATCTTAATTTTAAAAAGTATGAATTTTTGTAGAAATGGGTAAATATAATTGTTTCTGTAAAATAAACTGTATTATAAACGCTTCATCTTAATTCATACGTATGAACGATATCCCAGCAATACCAGTTAGAAACGGTGTTGACGTCGACGGTACATGTTTTTTCTGAACCAAAAAAACTTCAAGGTTATCACAATACATGTTATTCTGGTCATGAAGACAATAACCAATAGAATGAAGCTCATCACGAAATGAACGGGCACCACCCGTTTTGAAGGTTTGCAAGGCAGTACGTTGCTTGCTTGCTTGCTTCACTATATAAAGACGACCAAGATTCACAATGGGCACTTGCTTTGCAGCTTTAGTCCAAACAAGCAATAAACATGAAAGTCTTGGTAGGCACTTTTAATAAAAAATTTTTATAGAAACGACATTTTCTAATTCATTTCTTTCGTTCCAGATTCTTTCTTTCCTCGTGGCCTGTGCCTCTGCCCAATGGTACCCGTACTCTGGTTTCTACCCCGGTTATTACGGCAGCCAATATCACGCACAGGATGCTTTGGGCCAGGCTTCTTACGGATTTGCTCACCCCGGACAAGCTGCAAACCACTACCGCGATGCTTTCGGTAACCAGGCTGGCTCTTGGGCTTACGTCAACCCGGAAGGCAAGGAAGTCCGCGTCAGCTACACTGCCGATCACCGCGGATTCCGTGTTCTGTCCAACGATCTTCCCGAAGCTCCCGTTGATAACCTGAAGGCTCCTGAGCCCGTCCAGGACACCCCTGAAGTCGCCGCAGCCAAGGCTACTCTGTTCAAGCTGCAAAAAGAAGCCACCGCCGCTGCCTCCCCCGCAAGCCGCAGAAAGCGTCAAATCAACGCCGTCATCCCCACCGAGCAATTCAAAGATGACCTCAAGTACAAGAGCGTCGACTTGAACGAGGATGGTTTTCCCGACGTTGATGTGAAACCTTACTACCCCGCCTATCGTTACGTTACTCCCTACACCATGCCCTACGCTTTGCCCTACACCCTTCCATACACCGCACCATACACATGGATGCGGCAACTGGGGCCGTGCCCCTGGTGCACAGTTCACTGCCGTACCTGCTGATGCTGGTGTCACCGTGAGCGAGAAGGCTTCCCGCAAGAAGCGTCAAGTTCCATTCTTCCCTGCCACACCATACACTTTGCCCTACACTCTCCCCGCCGTCACTCCTACCATCAAGTACGTCGCCCCGGCTCCATTGGTCGCTCCGGATCCTCTTTTTGGCAAGACCACCTTCAAGACCGTCACCGCCGAAGCTGACCTCACCGCCAAGACCCCAGCTGATACTAACAAGTTCGACTTGAAGGAGAAGAGCTTCGATGTTGTCACTCCTTATGCCTATCACGGTGTCTACTTAAATACAAGACCTACTTAATACCAATTGCATACCTTTTCTTATCGCTACTTGTGGTAGAACAGTATTGTTGATACAAAAAACTATCGCTCTTTTTTTTAACCGCACGACCATCACAAACAACAAGACATTTGATCAATACAATCGAAATTTAAACACTTATATAAGTTGAAATTAAAATTATTTTGATTAGCAAAAGAAACATTTTGAGTTAAATATGTTCTGGCAAAAAAAATCACAAAAAATATTTAATTACTGGGGAAGGGTTTTAGGTTGTCGGAAAATTCTGTAGTAGGGCGATGGTTTTTATTCGTTCATAAAATGGTATAGACCAAGTACGGGTAGTGCCCTGAAACACACCAATAGTATAGAATCTCTGCTATTGATCCTGCTGGGGCTTATTTTTTGGATGACTGTGTAACGAAATGTAAACTACATTTTTGCACTCGTATACACCGCTCTTTTTCGAGCAAGTCTCTTATTTAAAAAAAACTTGTATTATAGCTGAAAATGACGCCGCAATAACAAAAAAATGTTAAATGTGATTTTTTATTCATAACTGAATTGATTCTAGTCTTTTATGTTTTATATGCTGAAATTTACGATAAAGAGAATTTTTTTCGTTTTTTCTTAGTTTTAAAGTATCATGAAAATGCAAAAATGTACTAATTTTCGTAAACAGTGGAAGTGCTAAAGTCGTCTGCTAGTCAGCTTTAAAATTTATTTTTTAAAAACTTGTTAATGATTGACCTGATTTTCACGACAAATAGAATTTCAGGATGTATACATTGATTTGAATCGGGGAATCTGCATAAATTATGTCTGATTATTATTCGGACTTGGACAGCTATCAGATTGCTCGCTCTTCTTAATATTTATTTTTCATCATGAAAACTGCTTCCGACGCCCCATCGGTTAGGCATTTTTTTTCCGGCAGCGAATGAATTTTCGCTGATTGCAGTGGGGGAGGAGAAAAATTTTTCCGCCCCCTCCTTGTAAAATTAGAGTTAGACGTTTTATAACAAAAAATAACTGAATTTAGATAACAAGATAATCTACGACAGCTTGTTTTTGAAAAATTGCCCAAACTTGAAATTTTTATATAAAATTGCGCATCACTACTTAAATTAGCGATCAACAATTATTCGAAAAATCGAGTCGCGTTTCGAAAAAAAACGGCCCGATACGACAAGGTGACCTTGGTCGAAAAAACGACCTTTTTGAAACGCGAAGTTTTTTACCGTTGCCCACGTTTTACCCGTAAGAGATGAAATTTTATTTTTTAACCATGTATGCCCATTCCTGTTTTATATTAAATACAAATTTCAAATTTTTCCGATTAACTTATCATATCGTTTTACTGTTTTACATTTTTTGCCGATTTGTGTTCGGACTGGGGCGATGAGTAAATCTTAAACGGCATCAGAAAAAACCCCTCTGCCTATTTTTGAGCCCCCCCTAAGGCTGTCGCAACCCGTTTCCTTTACTTGCGATGTATTGTTTGACAGCAATTAGTCCCCTATATATATATATGGAAATTTAGAAATATTGACACTGGTGTATTCAAATTGATGTCTGGCTCCGTGCTCAGCCACACAGATTACCCGCTATCTCGTTTTGAGGGAAATGATTTTTCACATGACGTACGCTTCTACAATAAACAAAAGCATTCAACGATCTCTGACGGTCGTTTCCCTTCGCGAAATAGCGTGCCAATGGCCTGCTGCGTATACTGGCCTAAAATGGCTATTATAAGCCGAACCTGACTTCTCGTCCAGAAGTAGAGCCTGCCATTTGCGAAAGCCACGGAGCGGTTGGAGTCGGCTGGCTTCTACAGGCCCGTGTTAGCAAGCGCATTATTAATATGTTACAAACAGAAAAAGAGAAATAAATCGCTTTGAACTCGCGCCATTTAAATCGATAGTGTGTAGCAATGGGGACTTACAATTTACTTCCACGAAATATTTCTTCTATATATATAATTTGCGCGAGATTTGCGTAGTGTTTGAAAACATCATATCTTCTATATGAATATGTTATATTCTTTATTGTTGAAAAATGTAATAGATTTGTTGAATAATGGGAATTGTTTTAAAAACCTCATTGGCAGGTTAAATCGTAAGGTTACCTTACTTTAATACAATCGATTAACTGGTATTTGATTTTGAAAAAATCAATAGATTTAATGAATAATCCATAGAATTGCATTGAATATATTCAAATATGGTAGGTCCACGTTTGATGGCGCGTTGATGTTTGATTAAATTGTTTAATTTGTCTCACAACGGCACCCCATACAAGCATTCCTCTTAATTTCAACTGAATTTATTTTAAGTACGCAAAGCAAAGTGTACTTCAGGACATATATAGACATATTGTTTGATAAATCATAAATGAGCCTACAGCTGGTTTTTACTCCATTTTATCTACCATATACGTCTACGAAATATGCGATTTAAATAGTAGCTAGGAACGGATTTTAACACTTAATTCATCTGCCGACTTTGAATCCCTTTCTTGTTGTGACGAACAGCTAGCATAGTAAGTAGACTTAGTCTTGGTCAAATTAAAATTGTACGTTTGGCAGTTTTTCGATGCTGTTTTTATCGTTTGTTCCAACACGATCCCAAGCCTAATGGTTTAGTCGAGGGTTTAGTGCGAGGTTTAGTGATTTCGATACGATTATTTTGAAAATTTCCCGAAAGTGAATTGTATTCCTTTATTTAGTAGTACCCTCTGCAGTTGCCATACCAGTTGTTGAAATATATGTTTAAAATAATTTCTTAAATTGGAAGAAGAATACGAAGTAGGAAGACTTGGAGGATTCAGTTGGGTGGAGTCCTCAGTCCAACGAGTACCACGTGCGACCTTCTTACCAAATCTGATACAAGAATATTGTATCTCCCTTTCACTTGACACCAGTTTTTACATTACGCAATTCCCAAAAGGAGCCTCCAACAAATGTTTTATATGCAGCAGCTGAAACATTTCCTGGATTATTGGATGGATCGAATCAGCACAAAATCGAATAGCATTCAATGTCTCGAATATAAAAATAAACTCACGAACTGTTGCTCTGTAGTCTAGATGTATGTATAATCAATTTGTGGTTAGCTTCAAATACAGCAATACGTTTAAAAACCTGTTTTTGTTTAATACTTATTTCTTCAGATTAATCTGATTAATGTATGTACCAGTTGTAGCCTGATTCTGCTGGTACACGAATACTTGGGAGTGGCCGTTAAAGAAGAGAGCCCGAAACGATGAGTGACCCGGTGAAGCGGCAACAACTCGTGACGCAAATGTTCAAGGTTATCTCTATTCACTTGATATTGACCGTGAAAAAAAGATCAGGAAGAAAACAAAACTCTACGGCAAACAAACAGGCACCACCCCTGATGGCGGACAAAAAGTAAAGCAATGATAGTCCACTATAAAAGGGCTGACAAAAATCACAGTCGTCACTAGCTTTGCAGCTTCTGTCCAAAAAAGCAGCAATCATGAAAGTCTTGGTAAGAAATCACGCTGATCCAGTTTAAATACCAATATTAAATTTGTTATTCTTATGTCATTTGCAGGTCCTTTCCTTCCTTTTGGCTTGCGCCTCCGCCCAATTCCTGCCATACGGCGCTTATGGCGGTTACTATGGTTGGCCCACTTACCACGGAAGCCGCTACCAGTCACAGGATGCTTTCGGCCAAGCCTCTTATGGTTACGCTTACCCCGGACAGGCTGCCAACAACTTCCAGGACGCTGCTGGTAACCAGATCGGCTCTTACGCTTATGTCAACCCTGCCGGCAAGGAAGTGCGCGTCAGCTATGTTGCCGATGGTCTTGGCTTCCGTGTTTTTTCCAACGATCTTCCCGTAGCCGTTCAGGATACTCCGGAAGTCGCTGCTGCCAAGATTGAGTTGGCCAGGCTCCAAAAGGCTGCTCCCGGCGCAAGCCGTACCAAGCGTCAAGCCGTCGCTGTTTTGCCCACAAAGCAGTTCATCGAGGACTTGCACTACAGAAGCGTTGACTTGAACCAGGATGGCCAACCCGACGTTCCAGTCTATCCAGCTTATCGTTACGCCTTGCCCTACACCATGCCCTACACTCTTCCATACGCTACCCCCTACACTCTTCCCTACACTATGCCGTGGGCCGCTCCAGCCACTCCAGTCGTTGCCGAGAAGTCCTCTCGCAAGAAGCGTCAAATTATGCCCGTCTTGCCCACCAAGCAGTTCATCGATGATCTCCACTACAGGAGCGTTGACTTGAACCAGGATGGCCAACCTGATGTTCCAGTCTACCCTGCCATGCACTACTCTCTCCCTTACACTCTCCCAGCCGTCGCTCCTACCGTCAAGTACGTCGCCCCGGCTCCCTTGGTAGGAAAGAGCTTCGGTGTTACTCCCTTTCCCTATCACACTGCCCCATACCACTTGTGGTAGATTACATTTTTTAAATTGCTAAAACGCACATTTTTATCCAATACACAACAAGATTTTACGAAACGAATACAGACTTTGTGAAAATATTTGTTTAAAAAAAGAATTTAGAATTTCTATTTCTTCCTCTCTTCGCTTAAAAACGAGCATTATTCAGAGAAAAGGCGTACATAAAATATCTTGTAAATAAAGATGCACATGAGTCTGATAGCAAGCATTTTTAGAGAAAAAAAAATTATAAAACTTATTAAATGCTAAAATTGTTCAAGTATATTAGCCTAGCTCATCTGTTTCCCATGCTGCACACAGTCAAGACCTTAACCACTACGACTGATCCATCTGCAAAGACTCCAGCCACTACCATCAAATTCGACCTTAAAGAGAATAGCTTTTAATATGTCCCACATCCCTTCGCTTTTACGCCACCGTTGCCGTTTAGCTGCTGCTGACGCTGCTGCCTACGTAACCATCGAGGTCTTCTACAAGAAGCGCCAGGTGATCGTCCCCACATCCCCCAATTCTTCAGGGACTTCACATGCAACAACACCGACTTGAACAAGGATAGTCATCCACACAAGGCCTATATATATACTGCTTCACATGCTACTCTGCAATCAGCCTTATCCTTACGTCAATAGATTTTATGGTTTAAACAACTATAGTGCGTCCAAAACTGATCGCTTAACAGGAAAACCTAGCGAAAGTATAAGCTCAAAAACGTGAAAAAATTCGCTCTCATAAGATTTAAAAAAACGTATGATTAGGTTAAAAATAAACGTCATGCTATAAATCCGTGCGAATGCTTAAAGATGCCATTACGAAATAATTTAGCCACAGCCAGTTAACTTGATATGGAATTAATGATAAACGCGAATAGGGTGGAGTCATATTCTGGTTTGTTGCCAGCATCAAGCACACGTAAGGACTTTTCAAAACCGGTTTTTCATTATTTTGTTCATTGTAGGCTACTTTTTTCCTTAACAAAAGTCATTCAAGTGCGGAACTCCTAAAAAAATATGTTTTGTATAGCTAATAATTGAAAAGCGAAGAGATCTACATCAGATATTTAAAAGGAAAGGAGATATCCCATCCAGTCCTAACTAACAAAACTAATCTTAAATTTATTTAGACAGGATAAATATCATAAACATTGTGGTATAAACTATATTTTAAACTATGCCTCTTTAACATGATCCGTATGCAAGTGAACACTATCCCAACATATTACCAGTTAAAACAGCTACTTGGTTTTTTTTTTGGGTGTGGTCTGTCAAAAGAAACGGCGCTAGAAACGGTGAGCTACAAACGTTGACGGTTTGTTTTTTCTCCACCAAAAAAACTTGCAAGGTTAATACGATACATGTTATTCTGGATATGAAGACAATAATCAATAGAATGAAGCTCATCACGAAATAAACGGGCACCACCCGTTTTGAAGGTTGGCAAGGCAGTATGTTGCTTGCTTGCTTCACTATATAAAGACGACCAAGATTCACAATGGACACTTGCTTTGCAGCTTCAGTCCAAACAAGCAATAAACATGAAAGTCTTGGTAAGAACTTTTATCAATAAAGATTTTCATAGAAACGACATTTTCTAATTGATTTCTTTCTTTCCAGATCTTTTCTTTCCTCTTGGCCTGTGCCTCTGCCCAATGGTACCCGTACTCTGGTTTCTACCCCGGTTATTACGGCAGCCAATATCACGCACAGGATGCTTTGGGCCAGGCTTCTTACGGATTCGCTCACCCCGGACAGGCTGCAAACCACTACCGCGATGCTTTCGGTAACCAGGCTGGCTCTTGGGCTTACGTCAACCCGGAAGGCAAGGAAGTACGCGTCAGCTACACCGCTGATCATCGTGGATTCCGTGTTTTGTCCAACGATCTTCCCGAAGCTCCCGTTGATAACCTGAAGGCTCCTGAGCCCGTCCAGGACACCCCTGAAGTCGCTGCCGCCAAGGCTACTCTGTTCAAGCTGCAAAAGGAAGCCGCCGCCGCTGCCTCCCCCGCAAGCCGCAGAAAGCGTCAAATCAACGCCGTCATTCCCACCGAGCAATTCAAAGATGACCTCAAGTACAAGAGCGTCGACTTGAACGAGGATGGTTTTCCTGACGTCGAAGTGAAACCTTTCTACCCCGCCTACCGTTACGTTACTCCCTACACCATGCCCTACGCTTTGCCCTACACCCTTCCATACACCGCACCATACACATGGGCCGCCCCAGTTGCTTCTGCCGTCGCTGCTGATGCTGGTGTCACCGTGAGCGAGAAGGCTTCCCGCAAGAAGCGTCAAGTTCCATTCTTCCCTGCCACGCCCTACACTTTGCCCTACACTCTCCCAGCCGTCGCTCCTACCGTCAAGTACGTCGCCCCGGCTCCATTTGTCGCTCCGGCTCCTCTTTTCAGCAAGACCACCTTCAAGACCGTCACCGCCGAAGCTGACCTCACCGCGAAGACCCCAGCTGACACCAACAAATTTGACTTGAAGGAAAAGAGCTTCGACGTTGTTACCCCCCTTGCCTATCACACTGCCCCATACCACTTGTGGTAGATTACATTTTTGTTAATGTTTCGACGTACATTTTTATCCAATAAAAAACTTGATTTTAAGAAAAGTATTCATACTTGCTGGAGAAACAGTATTATTAAGAACTTTTGCCACTTCGCTTCAAAACCTTGCTTCATCCAGGAAAAAAACAAACATAAAATACGTACCAAGGGGTTAACCACGCATCTATACAAGTCATATAGCAAGCACCTTTGGGAAAAAGTGTTTCAAATTTTTTTGAAATTTTTCCGTTTTTTTATTACTCTCAGACATGTCTCTCCCTTATCATAGCAATAGAAGATGCTAATAGCTGAATACGTTTGATTTTTTCAACGGACACAAATCGATCAATTCAAAATACAGGTGTTTTTATCGGATGCACCATAACACAACTACTTTGTATGTATCTTTTAAGAATATTATTAGAGCGGACTCGGAAGCTAAGGGAAAAGAAGAACGATTCCCGAGCGCGCGACGTGTTGTGAAAATAAGTAGGCCTACTCTTTCAAAATTACGACTTCGGACCCGGTTCTGGCCAACTTCGGACCTGAGCCGAACTTGTAGGGTCAAAAGTCCCTTTTGGTTACAGCACTGGCTAGTAGGCTCCCCTACTTCCGTTTTCATCGCAAGCCCTCAAGACGCCCTCATCGTACATGCTTCGTTCGGACGCGTTTATCCTGGACCGGAAGATTGGCTTACTTGATATATTGTTAACCAAGGCTTCTAAGCTCCGATTATAACCCAGGAAAGTCCGCGTCAGCTATTACACTGCTGATTATAAGTTGATGATATCAAAATAACTCCATATTCCAGTAATTCATCTGAGAATTTGGCAATTTGAAACCACTGGCGTAAACAATATTCAACCCTGGCCCCTTCATTGGGTTCTAGATAAGCAACTTTTTAATGAATTTTACATGGACTTGAGTAGTTGAGTGTTCCCTTGGAAGAACCTAGCATAAAACATGGATTTTAGTTCTTCCCTATCGTTGAGCAAGATGATGTAACTGGTGTCTTGCGCATCCGGATCCTCAACCCAGCATAAAACCTGGTCATTTTAATTTCCCTATTTCTGGACACGATGATGAAACTTGTGACTTGCAACCTACTCATCAACCCCAAGAATTTGATTTCGTATTTTCCTTGGCAGGCTACCACCACTCTTCATTTCTAAATATTTTGGTAATTATTATTTTGTCAATTTTTTCAAAAATTGATTTGCAACAAATTTTAATAAATGCGTGATAGCCTAAATACCATCGTTTATTTTCTAAACAGAAACAAATTAGTTGCGCATAATGTAAGAATGAACGTTGTACGTATTAATCCCGTGTTATACTCGAACATCTAATTTCTTTCTACATACCGTAAAACAATTAAGTGCATATCGTTACCCCCTCATCAAGGTGTGCTTTTGATGAGACAGGTAGTTTAATTATAAGCGCGTTGACAACCTTGGAAATTGTAAAATAGTATAAATTAAGTTGTTGCTTACTTACACCATATATTACGATTGTTACTTCTTCTAAAGTACCAAATCTTTTAAAATCCAGAAGAACAAACAAGATTCGTTCATGCATCATGTTCGGTTGCCTCAGTAGGTGGCGGAGTCTTCTGGTTTTCGGAGGCTCGCTTAATAGTTTTGATTTCGAATACTAGATGCCTCGCATAGCGACTCTCGTGATATTTAAAACCATGAAATATGAGATACGGTATTTCATGTTTAAAACTCTTAAAGGAGAAAGAAAATAAGGAAATAATAGACTAAAAAAGGAATGCCAATAATTTATTAACTAACGGATGATAACTTAATCTCGAACAAAGCCTATCATTAATTTTTTTCTCTGGATTAAAACTCCGACATTGTACCGGTACGTACTACTTTTGTGTTAATTGTGTAACGACGTAGTGTGCGGCTGTTTATTTATTATATTTTGTACGCTCAAAACAAACAATTGATGGATAATTTTTCTCATTTGCCATTACCCAATCGAAATAAATTAAAACCCATATCAGATCTAGAAAAGCAAATAGCGCTTGAAGCGGTACTAACCGTAGCGGTACTACCCGTGGAAGCTAAAAGTATTAGAGTAAACAGTTTTCTTGTTGAAAGGCGAATCCTCTTGAGGGCGAAAATGTATATTTGCTCTTGAATCACCTGAGAGGATGATCAAATTATGCCTTTGTACTTGTATGCATAGATGCTCGATGCTCGTAAAGAGGAACGGTGGCCAATTTGTCTTTAGAACCGTTGTTGCGCTGAATGCGCATTAATAATGCCCAACTCACTAGCTGACGGGAACGCCTGACGGGCTAGAGTGTTTTGTGTTACGTATAGACACACACACACACACCGTGCCAGAGCCATCGTCGTCTGTGTGTGTGAGCTGGTTATGCTGCGCTTGTGTTGCTGTGTTTTGTTGTTGTTTGTGTAGAAGTGAACCGCTGCTGCGCGCGGGGCTTATCTAATTTTCCCGTGGCGTTGAGTAGGCGTGTCGCCGTGTCTCATCCATCTCCAAAGTATTTAAAAGAGAAACAGAGAGTTAGAGCGAGCTGGAGAGAAAGAATCCAGCGCGCACGAGGTATCCCCTCAAGACGTTCCAGATCCATGTATATATATATATATATATATATACATATACGATACGAGCGTGTATAAAGATGTGGCGTGAAGCAACTCAATTAAATCTCTCTCTCTCTCTCGCGGTCCAACGCCGCGCCGCTTTATATCCATGTCATTGCCCTTCTCAACCCGAACAAGTCATAATAATCGTAAAAACGCAGAAAAAAGGGCCCAGAAAAAAATAAAATAAAATGACTGGGGGAAAAAATAAACTTGTACGGCGAACGATTGAATCATCATCGGCGTTTGATTTTTCCTCCATCTCTACCTTTCTGTGTCTCTCGTTGGGAATCCAAAAAGAAAAAAAAGGAATGAAATAATCATAATAACAGTTCAACACTTATTTCGACAGGAATGCTAATTGAGTTGTTGGCCGTTTCGAACCCAGGTGTGTCTAAGGGTTTCAAAGGGGGGAATGGAACGGAAAATGTGAAAGTTTTTAAAGGTGAGAATCAGTTTGAAATTGTTTTTTTTTTTTCTTTTCTTTTTTGTACGAAGAAAGGGGGAGGAGCGCACAGCGAGGATCACGGTGTAACAGAGAGGTAGAGGAAAGAGCCAGGAGGGGTCATCTCTTTTGGTTATTCTTTCTTGTTACCTTGTAGTTAAGACAAGTCTTTTGACGCGGGCGGCAACAGCTTTTGTGTCTGCTGTTACGACCCCCGTATACGCGCACAAAAAGAGCTTGCCTGATTGAAAAGAACAAGGTTTTTTTCCCCCTCACTTGAGTAAGAGTAAAAGAAAAAAAGAAGCCATGATTTTTTGGTACTCCCCATCTCTCTCTTTCTTTTTTCTTTCTGACCAGTCTTTGATTGAATTGTTGTAAAAACATTTTTCCTCTTACTTTTTTTCTTTCGTTTTCTTTTCTTTCTTTAACAGTCGCCTCCACCTCAAATCAATTGGAGTCGCTAGAGTTTGTTGCCCGGGCGCCGCCGCCACAGCAGTCGCCGATGATGGATCATCTTTTCATAGTCAAAGAGACAAGAGACGCGAGCTGAATCTGTTTCGGTGGCTATTATTGTACGGGCGTGACCGTGAGTTCATTGCGTAAGCGCGACGTCGCCGCCGATGCCGCCAGCAAGCGCTTGGCCTAGTAGCTCTTTACGTCTCCGACGGATATATTCGAGGGAAATATGTATCTGTTTTCAAAGTTTTGAAAGGAGGACACGGGAGCCGTTGGTAAGATGAACGACGCGAGGAGATTCTCTGCTGCCCCCATCAGAGCGCGCGCTCCGAGTCCTTCGGCTTTTGTCCGTGTGAATTCGACTCTTTTGATACGCTCTTCCTTAAAAATCGCTGTTTTTTCTTTTATCTTCTCTTTCTTTCTCTACTGGTGTATATATTACTCGGTCGGTAGCAGGGAGGAATGTCCAACTCGTTGGCTCCTCCAGCAGCAGTTTGTATGTAACGCGAGAAAAAAAGAGAAAAAAAATGCTTGTAATTAATGGCGGCATCGAAGAAAAAGGGCTAGGTACGACTCGAGACTCCTTTTTTATTCAAAATAAAAGTCCCGCTCGAGTCAAAGAAGAAAATAGGAAACATCTCGAGTCTCTCTCTGTGTCTTTTGTACAAATGTCTCTGTATAATTTCAATTCACAGACGATTCTTGTACAGAATAAAGCGAGTAGCCTTTGATGAATAGCCAACATTCGTGTATAGCGGGCTCGTGAATGAGTTAATAACATTTGGAATATCTTTCTCTAGTCCCTATTTTTTCATTTTAAAGACTTCTTGTAACTTGTAAACCTGAAACGATTTATGTAGCGTGTTTTCCCAAAACGGAATGTCGGGATGTTTTGTGTTACCCCAGCACAACCAACTCTCTCTATGTCTTTTGCCTTTTCATAAAATGAGTTCCACCCTATAACAGTTACCGTATGATATTATCATCATTTATCTCGAATAGAGATTTGGTGGATTGTTATTAATTCGAAAACGGATGGTGGTTTCGGCGCTTGTTATCCTCCAAATATCTTTTCTATTTCGCTTTTCCTCGAACGAGGACGTGACGAATTCTGTTGCCCTTCTCAAAGTGTTTTATTTCGGCCCCTCTGTTCGTGCGACCATTTATGTAGAAAACAGCTCGCAGAATGTCTAGTACTTCTATGTTGCGTAAGTATTATACGAACAGTCCATACTATACATCGAAATTATGAATGTACTGGATTTCGTGCGGAGAAGGGAATGATGAAGTCATCTGTGGAGCCCGGTGCGCTCGGATATCTCATTAAAGGAATTAATGAAGTTGTTAGAAATGGTTTCGCATGAAAACCGCTGATTAAAAAGAAGAAGAAGATGGAGAAAAAGAAGAAGGGAGAAGGAAGAATGGAAAAACTTCTTGATAATAATAAAGCAGGGCGAGTGCGCCAGCTGCGTATAGTTTCATGGAGGCTCAACATTGTAATTAGCCCGTGTTTTTTTTGTAATTAATTCTGTAACCGGTAAATTAATTCCTTCTTTTCTTTCGCTGCCTCCAAGGAGAAAAGAGGAGAATGAAAAGGAGAGGGTGGCAAGAAAAGAAAAGATCAAGTCGGCGCCGTCTTTATCGTAAATCGACTGCTGGGCCGACGTTCGCTGGACCGCGCGTCGCCATCCGCTTCGCCTTTTGTTATGCGCCCGGCGCGAATGTTACAATGCGCCGTGCCACAGAAAAGCCAGCGACTCGTATTCTTCCCCAACAATCAATCAATGCGCCGTTCATTGCCGAATAAATTAAGCCAAGGCCCGTGGCCGCTTTTTTTTTTCTTCCGCCTTTTCAATCGTTTTTGAATTCGGCTCCCGCCGTTAAAAAAGACAGTACCAACTTAAAGCAGCAAAACAAATGATAAAAGATGATCAACTGATGATTATACCACAAGACTGTATCGTCATTACTATTACCTGCTATTCAAAAGTTGAAATCATTATTACGACTTGAATTACTGCTACTGTTGTACAAACTATCATAATGGATATAACTTGCTTTTCATTTTGATTTCAGAATAGCAGAAGCACTGACCGTCATCAGTACTATAGGCCAGGAATAATACATACTACTACAATTGACGACAAAAATACTTTTCTTAAAACGTTCATCCTTTTCTTTAACATTCTTCCCGTTGTTCCGAGTCGAAAAATACGGGAACCTCGACTGATGAGAAAGAAACGTCGAATTTAAAAGAACACACTGCCGCTTCTTACAGACTGCCGGTTTGTGTGAGTGCTGCGTTTAAAGATGGATTGATTGTGTGAGCGTCCGTGCTGTATAAGAGTTGTGTTGTAAAAACGAAAGAGAAAGAAAGAAAGAGAGAGAGAGAGAGAGAAGCGCTGTGATTATGTGAATCAGCAAGCCAAACGATTAATAATGGGTTGTGTGAGTTTGGACGTCATCTCGACAACGAGCCGGTGACGGATGGCTGCCCTTACGATGCTCATATATCCGGACAGGTTCAGGTAGGCAACGGCAGCAGCAATTATTCAATAATCAGCTGACCCTTTTTTCTTTCTTTCTTATTCTTATATTTTTCTTCTCATTTCTTATTTCCGTTATCTACTTTCCTTCATTTTTTCTGTCCGGCCTTTTCTTTTTTGTTGTTGTTGTTCTTGCGTCGTGGAAAATTCGAAAAAAAATGTTTGAATAGTTTTCTCTAGCTACTCGCCTTCGTATAATTACCCGGCGCACATCCCCGCGCGCTTTCGTAGAGGAAGAATAGGCCAGGCCACGCATATTATACATACGTATAATACTGGCGAGTTGTATGCCAACGTAACCGACGAGTCAACGAGCGCTGTTCACATTTTGGGAAGCGACGTGTGAAATCTCGACCTAGTTCAATATGATGCATGAGCATAATAGGAAAATTGCAGGAAACTGACAATTCCGTCGTTTTCCACTGGAGGAAACGCTCGACTTCTCTCCGCATGATGAATTGATTTTTAATTCACGAGTCCAACTGTCCAGCACACGAGTGTATTGTTATGATGATATCAAATCGAAGGTTGGGGGAGGGGAGTTGGGGGAGGAATGGATTCAGTGGAGGTGGGGTGTACACATTTAAATTTCTTAATATACAACTTATTGCACCATATATGTATGAGACATTGATATATAATTTATTTCATTGGGATTGACGAGTTGGACGAAAATTAGATTTGGAAAAAAAACACAACATAAACAAATTTGATGGGGCACTCGAGCACACAATTAGCGACAATTAGAAGACAAGAGACTCTCGATACTGAAGGAATGATTGCTGCTGGGTTTGGCTACTGACGCCGCCGCCGCCGCCGCGACAGGTGGGTTCAGCAACTCGACTGGAAAGTGTCTGATGACCCGATCGTTATTACCCTCTGCCGACTGCTTTTGTTGTTGAAAAATGTTCAACTTGAGCAGTGACTGGTTAAAGTGTGGGTTGTCCTCGTTGGCGATGTCGACGTCACCAACGACATCGACGTCGATATTGTTGGCGCTGTCGCAGCTCATTGACGAGTCGTCACCGGATGAGTTGGTAGCGTCCATTCCGGCCATCAGGTTGCTACTGGAAGCATCGTGGTTGTGATGATGACTTCCAGTGCCGCTGCCGGAACCGCCGCCTAAAAGGAACTTGCTGCCGTGTTTACTCCCGCCGGCGGATTGTCCTGAAGATTTGTTACGGTGCTGCGTCTCCCACTCGGCGCGAAGACTGGCCATATCAACGTGGATGCCTTTAAGAGCCAGCTTCTTCTGTTGCTTCTCCAGCGACTTGAGCAGTTTCTTCTCTTTGCGGTCGCGCTCTTTCCGCTCCAGCTCTTCCGCCGGAATCGGCTCGCCGGAACAAGTTTGTGGGTGGGCATTGTGAGCCGGTCGGCCTGGGCCTTTCTTTGTATGCTCCTTCTTGCGCCATTTGGCTCGTCGGTTTTGGAACCATACCTGTTATGTCAAAAGGAAATTATAGAAATTAATTGTCTGACTGATTGATCATTCCTTTCATATCTTCTAGACAACGTAATTCGATATTGTGCTGATTCAAATGATGACGGGTAATTTTTTTGCACTCTTTATTAATTCAATATTTGCAGTCTCTTGTATTGAAAAATAATTGATATGAGCACAGCAATGTGTTTTGAAATGAGTATTGTTGGAACATATTTGGTATTTCTTTTTTAATTGATGAGCCACATAATCAACAATAGTAGTAAAAACTTACGTAACTTATGTAATTTACTTGATTGTTATTAACTTAAGCTGCAGCTCTTCTTGGCTTGCGTTTAACTGTTATTTATATCAATCTACAATTGGCTAAGCAGCAAGGGAGGCAAACTATATTTAGGCCTAGAATCAAAGAGGAAAGAGGCTTACAGCAACTCGAGATTCCTTGAGATCCAATCTCATGGCAAGGGCCTCTCTCATGAAGACGTCGGGGTAGTGACTGGCCTGAAACGCTCTTTCCAACTCCTCCAACTGCCAAGTGCTGAAGTTGGTCCGTGAGCGACGACGTTTGCCCGTCGGATCATCCAGATCGGGATCTATAAAAAAAAAACAAGATAAAAGATTAAACTCAAGATTATTAACTAATTACAAGTTTGTTTTTATTGTGTGGAAGACGACCTTATATTAAGGTCAACAGTTTAATGCCCGCTGTAATTTTGAAAATCTTATGTCTAATAGCTAGGAAAAAGTTTTTCTATGCTAAGGGTCTCTAAGGTCATTTCAATCAAGATTATAAATCTCACAGCTCTCTATTCGTTCATATATCTAAACTAATGCTTTTCGTGAGGTATTTAATGTAAACTAAGCTGCAAACGTCAAACACAATTATTTACTTTCTTCTTTAATTGAACTAATTATATGTGAATCGGCACTTCCAACAAACTTTCGTTCTACTTTCCCACTAACTCTACAATGTTCGTTTTCTTCTGCCTGCAGCTTGTAAGTAAATTCGGGAACCTTGATATATGCAATCATGAAATAGAAACAAACGGCATCCGTTCTCACTGAATTCCGCCGGCCTACGCATTCATAATGCGTTCCCTCGGCGTCTCGTTTTAAAATCAACAATTCCGATGACGATGATGACTGAAGAATTCTGATTATTCCCGATTGCCCATCGTGATTTAGTGGGAATTTCAATACTCATGGTGGCGAAGGAGAATAAAATAGATTCCTGAGGACTGTTAATATTCATGCGACTGTTCGGCCGATTGAAAGCTAGGAGCACGAATTTCAAATAGAAATAGTAATTCATGCCGAAACCCGATGACTAACGGTAATTTTTTCCCGTCGCCGGTGAACAGATTAATGACACAACTGACCTGTTTTGTTGAGGTCGGTATTTTCATCGAGACTTGGAGATGTCGGCGGCGTATGCGGGAGCAGTCCGCTACTTCCTCTTTCGCCCCGATCAGTTCCACCGCCTCCACCGGCACTTCCGCATGCCGGAGATGGAAGTTGTTGTTGGTGTTGTTGTTGATGCTGTTGATGTTGAAGATGTTGCTGTTGTCTTTGGATCATTTGCTGTTGCTGCTGATGCTGTTGCTGTTGTTGCTGCTGGAACTGAGGCGGACTGGCGTAAGGGAAAACATTGTACGCCGACGGCCTAGAGTTCGCTGAATTTCCCGTCGCTGCTGCAGCAGCGGCCGCTGCAGCTGACGGATGAAGTCCGAAAGGGAGCAAAGAGCCCAAATTGGGTCGGATACCAAGCATGCTGGCTGGAAATGACATTGAAGACTGATTCGCCAGCATTCGCAACCCGCCTAAGCCGCCCAACGTACCAAAAGGGCCGAAGGGAAACGCTCCAGCCATTGAAAGAGCAGCGGCGGCGGCTGCGGCGGCAGCAGACGGCCGGTACAACAGTCCATTCGACGTCAAACATTGACTCTGTTGATCAGGTGCCGATGCGGCTGGAGGCGACACTACTCGACTGCCGTTGTTGGACTGTTCCCTCATCATTTTGTCCGACTGGACAATCATTTCTTTCGAAATTTTGCGGAGGTAGAACTCTAGAAATCACTGGCGGATTGCACTGAATACAATACGGATCACTTTGCAGTATGATGACACCACGTCCGTCCGAAGTGAAGTGACTGAACTGCGATTCCAGTTGCTGGTGTTCAGCCGAAGTCGATTGAACTTGGACAATGTTGTGCAGCGCACAATTCACAAACACATACACCAAAACAGTCGAGAAGGTGTTACGAGCATTGGAATCAGACGTGCACCCGGCTGGACGTGGCACGCATGAGTGCAGAGGCGTCGGCTGACTCGGCTCTCTCCATCCACCCCTGAAGTGCTGTCGGCCTGCTGGGGGGAAAGGAGAGGGAGAAGATGGAAGGAGGTCCCAACAACGAATGGCTCCACCCATCCGCCGCTCCGGCTCCTCCTTTTTCAATTTACATCCGACCAATCGGCGACCAGACGGCCCGATTGGCGCGGCTCTAGCCAGATTGAATCATTCGACAGCTACAAATAACAACAACAACAACGAGGAGGAAAAAAAGAGAGAAAAAGAAAAGGAAAAAAAAACTATACGAAGAGAAAAGAAAAGAACGCGCTGGTTGTGTGTGTAGCGATCGTCCATCAGTCCCGTCGTGTACCCCCCTCCTCTTGTGATCATTCTCTTCTCCAGCAACGGCAACCCATCACAGAGGATATATATATATATATTTATATATATATGGGCGATTCATTCAATCATTACATATATACATCACGGCTGGTGTAGCGTATTTTCTTATTAAAAGCCATCAGCAGATGATATCGCGCAACTTCTCTGTTGGTTGCCGCAGAGAGAGAGAGAGAGCGAGAGCCGTAGTTCCCCGGTCGCCCATAGTCAGGGCCATCGCAGCTCTTTCGTGCCGTCACTCCCGAATAACGCGGCCGAGACTCGCGATAAGACCAATGTCGTGTCAAAGCCAACTTCGCCATTAAGCCGCCGTTGCTGCCGAGCCATGTACCAGAAAAGTAACTATATATAATGGCTGCCAACCAGACGTATTGCCCTTGAGGATCGTCGCTTGTCGCTGCGGCTACTTCCCGCCTTCTTATTGTATTCGCTTATTCCGAAACATCGGAATAAAATGTCTATAGAAGCTTATAGGTTTACCTGCAGTATTATACACTATTTCAGTTGTGATAACCTGTTATTATCCGGCTGTGAAACGGACTTCGATTGTTTCCTCCAATAAATGTTTCCACATTTCTGTAATAAAATTAGTTCTTAAATGAAAAGAGATGCAGACAAAGTTTTAACTCGACTCGGGTACCGTATTGTTTCTGACGACGATAGAACTACCCGCAGCCAACCTCTTCCCCCATCGTTTCTAGGCTTTCTGGTAGACATCTTTGTTCAGCTTGGTTGGATACCTAAATACGGGCCTATGTCAATTCCCATAGTTATCTATAACTGACGGTCGCGTGATAGACGTGAAAACTGAATGAACGACTAGGGAAAAAAGACGTTCAGAATAACTTGACGACGGGAAATAGTTTCCCATTCTCGAAGTACAGTTACGGTGTTATTGGTTGGTTAAAATTGCAATTTTACGGTAAAGGTCACTGTAATGGACTGGGAAAATTCCTCGATACTAGCTAGAGGCCGTAACACTTTGTAGTGACAAAGTCAGCATCTCAGAGTCGGTCGATTAGTGGTTTGGTTGCTTTATTGTGCCGTGCAGAGCTCTTCTACATGTGTAACGGTCGCTTTATGTGTCTGGGAGACTCAAAAATCGAACGCCGTATATAGCCTAAAACTTGCGTTTACAACGCCGCACGCTCGATGCCTGTAGTAATCATAACCATAATCCGCAGACGAAATTTCAGCTAAAAGATTTCGCCGTTTCACCCGAAGACGGACTTTTTCCGCGTGTAGCCTAGGAGGGTTACGGAGTGCTGATCAACCAGGTCGAACAAACTAAGTTGAAACTCCGGAAGGATATCATAATGATTACTTCCCCAGAACGAGAAATTTTTTTGCCCTACAATTTTTTTACTTAAAGTGACGTTGCTGGTGATAAGTTAGTTGATGTTGTCTTGAAAAAAAACACCATGCTATACAGGCCTACTTACGCATATACACGCTACTTTCGTATTATGCGCATAGAATGCTGTAAAAGCGCATCGCCGGATGAACATTGGGGCGCGAATAAAGGCGCTTGAGAACCTTGCCGTTTGTCTCAAAGAGCGTAACATAAACATAAGCAGGTCATCTATTTGTTGATGGGGGTATTATTTCAATAGGTCACGTGCGCCGCCCTCTATCTCTATTTTTTTATATTTATTTCCCAATACAATGGGGGGAGGGGTTTGTTGGTGTATATCGGCACGTGTCGCGCGCACCGCCACCTCCGCGCCCGCCGTCGCCCTGGTACAAAAGAGAAAATCATGTCACGGATAAAAGGATTTACCTATACATGCTGTCTACGTCGACGACGGAAGGATAGATAGATCCTCTTCCACCCCCTCAATACACCCCCCTCCCCTTCCTTCCCCCTCTCTCTTTCTCTTCCTTTTTCTTCCTTCGCTAACTCGTCGTGTATAGCTCAAATGTCATGGGATAATTCGCTGCAAAAGATGGCGCCCTTTCTCACAGGACAGTGGGCTCTGCCTCACCCACCGCATATACACACAGAAGAGAAGCAGCGTGTCAGATCAACCAGAACTAATTAACCAGCCCTCTATAACGCGTTGGGGGGCCGTTTCGGATGTGACGACGAGGAACCCCTCCTATTTTCTCATCGGATCGGACGTCGTTCAATGTTGTACGAAACGTATGATAACGCGCGTGTGTTGTGTGTGTGTACATGCACATAGATTACGTAAAAGTCGGGCTCCATCAATCAACTCATTTGCATTAGGCCCGTGGATTAAGCGGATAATTGGATGTCTTTTCCTTTAGAGCGTTTTTAACGGCTAAGGATCGTTAGCGATAGTTTACAAGCCCGCTCGCAACGCGAACAAGGTCCGCGTTCCCAAAGAGATTGCCACTATACCGTCAACGTCAATCTTATTGATACTTTGTTCGCTTAACAGCATTCCTTCTACACGCCTTGTTATCGCCCGTCCGCCGGAGAAGCGGCCACTTTATTTAAATTCCTCCTTATTTCGGAAGATGAGGAACGCCGAAAAAAAATCTAAACAGACTCTATATACTACAACTATGTATTGCCAGCCGCGGCCCTATTTTGTTATTAAAATATTACACTTGATTATTTATATTGCATCGCTCTCCGCGTCTTTGATGTATCAGCGGCGGCAACAGTGCGCTGGCAGAGGCACTAGCGGCGTCGTCCTCGGCGGCCGATCGGCGATGTTGGCGCGATAGTTGACTCATTTAAATGTAAATAGGCAGAAAGCCTCCATGCAGCAGCAGCAGGATGTAAAAAAGGGAGAGAGAGAAAAAAGAAAGGGACCGATGAAAGGATCGCAAAGGCCCATAGTATACCCACCGTCTCTACACGCCAGCTAGTAATATTACTACGGAGAGAAACTGAAGAGATTCTGTCTATATGCATTGGCGTTGATTGTTGCCGCCTGTTAAACATCCGGCGTGCGATAGAACGGGAGAGAACGGCCTGATATCGAATGTTTCCCGTCATAGCGTGCCCGTTCGCTCCAAGACACACACACTCGGTTTCGAATACTTTTTATACGATATTACAACACAAACACACTGGCTGCTAGGGCTTCATAGGGCCAAATCCGGACGGACAGATAGGCTTTCTATAGCATTTGAACTTTCTATTGAACCCGATTGTATCTTATGCGTATATATATATTCTAAACACTTTTGCTGTTCTCTATTATGGTTTACATCCCCAAAACTGATGCAAAATAGGTCCAGGAGCCTAGAGCGATAGTGGGGCAACTTTCCCAATCCATTTTACGGCGTTAATTTTTCTTTTCTTTGGAAGAAAAGGATATTTTGTCGGTATCGGAACCATATAAGAAGCTGATTATAAATCGATTCGATAAAGACAATAACTTCAACACCGGCCCGTCGTTTATAATACCGTTTCTATTGTGACATAATGGTAGAGACAAGCCCTCTTTTATTCGTTTCAACTTGACTTTTCTAATAATATCTCTTTTGTTTTTTCGTGATTCGGTGCTTTTCACCGTGCAGGTGTGAAAGTCTCGAGTCGTTTTTTGTTGTTGACTTTTTCTCGCTTTTAAATAAACTTTTCCATGTAATACCGAGAGAGTAATGATGAGGAACAGGTCGCGGGCTGCATGAGCAGGAGATGTCTGAAGTGACGTGGCCTCGGCATCATCACGATCACCGTCGCGCAGAGCCCAGCTCGTCTAAACGTTGAGCGCATGTTGGCTATTGTAGCGGGCTCTACGTGTGTAGTGTATATAATAAAGAGATGGATGTAACGCTTTGCGTGACTGACTGATGAAAATAATCACCTAACCATTTTATCTTTTCGCTTCCTCTAGCCTTTCCTTTTCGCTGCGCTTACTTTAAAACGGTACCTAGGCACCTTCCTGTGGCCCCATAGACACAATGGCGTCTCTTGGCTCGCAAACTACGGCTAAAGGAAATGTTTAAAAAAGGGAAGTAGCAAACAACTTTTCTCCCATTTTTTTATTTAAGAGGAAAAAAGAAAGAAGAAAAAAAGAGAGTCGGGGAATAGATACAAGGTGAAAACGCATCAAGCGAGACAATGGTGTCATCCGAGCAGCACACAACAACAGTTGAGAGATGAAATTTTTCGTGATTACAGTATCTAGAACAATTACACTTTCAGCGTTATTGGCCATAAGTTCACCGGAGCATGTTTTCATCAAGGAGAATCTAATTTCCAGCAGAACGCAGCAGACATTTTCTTTAATGTCGGCGCCATTCGTCCAATTCCACCCGAAAAAAAGAGAGAAGAACCCGCAACCTTCGTCCTGCCCTAATGGAATAGAACTAAACACGCTATGCGATATATATTCTTGCTCAATATAACTTTTTATACCCGGGCCAACCGAAAACGGTGGAGAATCCATTGATTAACATAAGTGTGTATACAACATAAAAACGTGTAATGTGCTCGTTCGTATTATTATAAGGCTGCGTGTTGTTCAAATTTGATTTATTCTTCTGCCACGAGTTGTGACACTTCTACAGATACTGTAAAGCGCATCGCGCGGGATTTATACCAAGAAAAAATCATGCAGCAGGCAAGAAGGATGCTATATGGTCGAAGGGGGGAAAATATGAAAAATAGAAATAGAAGAGAGAAAGAGCGCTATATCTTCTACGAGGCCTTGTAATTTCTTTCTTTCTTGGGGGAACAGACGGAGCAGCTTAAATGAAATAATCAAGGGACGAGAGATATGCCATGCATGTTCCAGTGATTTATGGCGCACCTGTGTGCAGCAGCAGCATCGTTTCTATCTTCTTCACATTGGTGTTGGACGCAATCCATCAATGGACGCAGGGCAACAAAACAGTGAGGAGGAAGGAAAAGAGCCGAAGCCGACAGGTCGACTTGTTATTCAATGTTTTTCGTATATATAACTTATATTATGTTTTCATTTCAGACGTTCACTTTGAAGCCTTATTTAGCTGCTCGGCTGTTGATAATGACGGGCCTTCCCCGTGTTTGACGATGTGACCGTCGGAAAATGTATTTTCACAACCGTTTTCTTAATTTTTCGTGGCTTTTTAGTAGTTGCAACCGATTGGTTATATAGCTGACAAGCTTGTAAAAAAATGGAAATGATGATACGCTCTGCGTACGACGCCGACGGCCTGGTAATTCTGGATCTTATCCGATCGGTTTACGCAAACGGGAAAATCTTCAATTTAAATAAACAAATCTCCGGCGGCCTTGCTTGTTATAAAGGTAGACGCTAAGGAATGAAAAGAACTTTCAACGAAAGTAACACGTGACAGCAAATTCATCAAAGCCCGTCCCAAGTTTTGAATGATTTCAAATTCGGATGATTTACGATTCGTCGAGGGGCGAAAGGGTTGCCGAAACGGTAGGCGTGAGTATTTCAAGCGACTTGATACACGTAGGAAGAGAAACAAAAAGAGCAGCCAGAACGGGTAGGACGGGCCTATTGAGGTTGAGAATCTCTCACAGCCTCGGCGTCGACCGCAAAACCGCGCAACCGACAACAACAACAGCCAATCACCACCGATTAAAGACACTCGATTTGAAAACTGCCTTTTTTTTCAGGCTCTCCTTCTTCTTCATCTTTTCTTATTTTCGAGCCTTTTTCCCTCTCTTTTCTTATTTATTATTTTGATATAGTGCGTGAGAATTGGCCGTGTTGGAGCAACCGTGTCAGCTGGTCAACGTCCAGACAGTCGAAAACGTCGACACAAGTCCACATTTCCCTTGCTCACACACGAAAACGGCTAATAAGAAAATAACCAACACAGAAAGAGAAATGGCCTTCTTGTACGGAGCGAAGGAGAAAAAAAAGAAACGATGGGCTAAGAGAAACGATTCGGACAAGTTGGTGAGGGGGGGGGGGATATAGACAATACGAAGAAGAGATAAAGAAAGAGAGAAATAATAAATCAATCACGCCTGCTGCTGGTATATCAATCAAGCATTATTCAAATTTGTTTAATGTCTATCATCACGGCGAAAACACATTCCGTGCCCGCTGGAATTTGAATATAATCAGGGACAATTTCAATGTATAATGCTCAATGCCGATGGTGGTGCTGCTGGTAGACTAAAGGCCGGTCGGATGAGCCATCCAGCACTACTACTCCAGTACATACAGAGCATTCAACAATCATCATCCCCCTGTTGTATGTTAATTCAATCACGCCGTCGCTTATAGCTGCTGCTTCTGCTGCTCCTGCGGATCTCTGTTATTAAATAAAACATTGTTCGTCATCAGTACAGCAGAAAAGAAAGGGAAGAAGAGAAGGAAAAAGAGAAAGAGAGAGAAAGAGAAAAAAAAGGTAAAGAAGAACCGGTCGGTCAGATGAGAGATTTAGGAAGGGAATTCATTAAAAAGAAGTACCTACCTTGTGTCCGAGCGCAGGTAGTCGATCTGACGATATAATCACAGAGTACCGTACTCAAACCTGCTATGTATTTTTATTTGCTTTCAATCTACTGTTTCTTTCCTCATGAATTTTCCTAGAGCGATGTAGGCTACTCCACACGTGATGTGGATCAAATGAGAGAAGAAAAAAGAGAGAGAGAGAGAGAAAAAAGGGGCATCGTGCTGCGGCCACCGATGTTTCCCCATCGTCGTCGCCGTCTTCCCTTTAGAAAACGGGCGCGCGAGATTCAAACGTCCGCTGTCTAAAGTCGACAAAAAAGGGGGAAGGAAGGAAAAACTGAGTATGACCCCATCCATCTTGTTACCAGTCACGATCGCGACTGCACTCACGATGATTCCAATCTTCTGCTTTCGACTGTTTTGTAGTGTAGAGTGAGAGAAAAAAACTTCCATTTCCTCATTCTTCTACTTGAATTATTGCGACGACTCGCGCCTTTTGATACAATATAAAAAGCCGTGCGAGCTGCGTATTTCCAGACGTCTAAGCGACGCGGACAATTCTCGAGAGAAAATGCGCGTAAATCTCTAAAGTGGTGAATGGCGGAGGCGCGGTTGACAAACTCCCGCGGCCGCGCATTGATTTACGGTCGCAAGAAAAAAAGAGTCCGCGCGAGCTCGGCGCTTCCACCAGGACGAGACCATACGAGACGAAGAAGAGAAATGTGAAACCGGGACAGTCTTGGTCTTTTGACTCCTTTGAGTCGGTCGCGCACAAAGTTGATTTGACAATAGAAGAGCCCATCATATTTTCATGTTCCAGCCGTTTTGTGCGCACCGACCGTGCGCCTCTTCCCCCTCCTTCACATATATATATATAATTCCGTTGCGCGAGTTGTTAAGAAAATTCTGGATGGCGCGAGGTCTTTCATTTATTTATTACGTTCTTTTTTTTCCTACAGCACTTCGCTTTTTACAACTGGACTCCAGTCCATATATTTTTCTTTTTTCGGTCAATCGAAACAATCATCAAGGGCCTCTTTTTTTTCGTCCGGCCAAAAGGGCATTTCTCTCTATATATACTGCGTGGAATGGAAAAAGAGAAAAAAAAGAATTCCAACGTGTTGATGATGGTGTCGGCCTGTGTCTGTGTGTATATATGCGTACTGTGTGCTGTGGTGTGATTCATCCGAAACGCCAAGTTTTCCGCGGGCTGTTTAAATGACGGAGCGGGGGCTGCCAAGCCAAGAGAGCGCGCGGCACGCAACGGCTACGCCACGCCGCGCATAATAACAATCACCATGCATCTTGCTCCATCAAAATCAGTACGGGCCTAGGTGTAAATTTCCTCTCACCTTCCACAGAGAGCCTGCGCTGCCTGCTGCTGGCCCCGAAGTGCTGCGGCTGTGTAGGGCGCGCACGCAGACGGCGCGGACGACGGCAAACAAAATGGCGCTCCTCGGCCTCTCTGCCGCCGCTGTTGCTGCCGTACGTAGCTGTTGTTGTTCTGTGTGTATATAGAAAAGAATGCATCATCTTTGGGGAAATGATACGGGGAAACAAACCGAAAGAACTAGCGAGCCGCGAGGGTCTAGTGTCAATGATTCATCATCCGAAGTTGATGAGACAATTATCCATTAAATCAACGCGCGCGATTTGAATGAACAGCTAGACTTCTCTTTCCTCGTTGGTCCTCCACTTCTTCTTCTCCTTCTTCTTTCCTCCTAACAAATATTTTAATATCAAGAAAAAGTCTTTTGCGTATTGATGAGTTTCGAGAGAGTAGGGAGGAGGAGGGTGTCGGGAACTGCTGGCCAACAGAGTCAAGAAAACGAAGGGAGAAACGGAGAGATAGAGAGAGAGAGGAGGTGCGATGAAGACGTGCCGGGAATGACAGGTCGTTCGTTATATGATGGGCGCTCGCGAGCGGTCCCTTTAACTTTAACCTTCCCCCAGACACCCGGAGACCAGCTCCCTCCCCCATCTGCTCTTGCTTTTCTCTCTATGGCTCTCGCTCTATAAGGGCAAACCAAACCCACACATACACGCACACACACACAACCACACGAGATATTTATTTGAAGTGTGTATAACAACCTTTTTTGGTGTTGGAGCCTGTAATGGATTCGACCGAGAGTGAGAAGGAGAGCCTATAGCTTCGGCGCGCCGGTTGATATATTTATATACAGTCAGCTCGAATAAGGGAAGGAAACGTTGTAAATCTATATTCATTTCCAACGCCCCCGCCAGTTCCAATTGATTGAACCAAGACGTTCGTGATGCAGCTATTTTAAACATAATTTCCAATTTGGTTCGGATTCGATTTTCTTCAATGCACTCATCTACAGTCTTCGTCGTCTCTCGCCAGTAGACTCAAACATTCGAAATTCATCAGAATTTTGGTTACCTTTTTTGGTACATTTTTTGAAGCTCAAGAACTACCAGTGGTTCGGCGATGGAAAAATCAGCTGGATCAGTCGCAAGGCCGTTTATATATATTCCTTTCTTGGCTGTTTGAGAGTCTGAAGGGCGATTGAAGGTGGCCGGGTATATATATATACCTATATATATATAAATGCATTTGAAAACGGCATTCAATGAAAAATCAATGGCGGATTCAATCTGGTCAATGAGATTTAATAAAACTGGGCAAGCGGATTGATTTAACTGCTACCATTAAAGTTGGAGATACCCAATGTGAAAAATCACGTATGATAATGGAATTCTGATTGGAAGTGTGCGTAAAAATAAATCTAAAGCGACGTCCAGAGCCTGGTGCGGGATGGCCGGCCTCTCTCTTCGATTCTCTCTCCGAGTCTCTCTCCGCATGCTGGCCCGTCATTATCGTCAGGAAGCATTGGGAAAACGAATCGGCCCGTCCAATCACGTATGCGCAACACATACAAATCAGTATATATCCATACGAATGGGAGGATCCGTAGTAGGATGGGCAATAAATAATCCTGCCGAGTTATAGCAACACTCACAAAGTCGCGCTTGATGGCTTGTTCATTTTCATTGTTACACGCAACGGGGGTGTAGAAATGCGCGCACCAGCGGCAAACCCGAAGAGCTGCCAGTAGGGATGTATATACGTATATATATATATATATACCTAGTCATCTATACGGTACAACACCCCCCTCCATCAGGACACCAGCACTAGCCTACCACTATACGCAGCACAAAAACCACCTCATCCACCGCCGATTTTTGCCGATTGCCGACCGCAGGGAGTCGATAAGAGGGGGCCCAAGGGGAGCAGATGGTGCGATCATATTTCGCCACCCGCAATATGCTCCGAGCTTTCTCTCTTTTATTCCCTCTTTATTCGAGTCAATGAGTCGCTATTTCCCTTTAGAAATCAGGTTCGAGCGTGTCCTTTCGACTGTTACTCGAGCGATTACACACACAATCTGTCAGTTGATTACTTGTACTAAATATTTGGTGGCCTTTTTGGTCAATTTTCTACAGCAGTCGCCGCCGGCTACTCTAACAACTGGACAACAGAAGCCGAACGACCGTAGACACAATCACCTCTGGCCATCATATCCAAACATTGTGTCCGTTTGTGAGAATCGGTTGCCCTTCGTTTTAATAGTCATGTATTTATCAAAATTCATTCGTGAGCCGAGTTTGTGGTGTGAGAGAGAAAAGAGAGAGAAGAGAGAGAGCAAGAAAGAAGGGAATTCAACTGTCAGGTGATAAATCAAAGCATCTTTTTCAACTTATTTGGCGCCCAGCTCACCCATTTGACTGTATAATTTTCGGGGGTTTTGTAACGTATATGTAAGTTAGTTGAGTGAGACATTCCGGCTGCTTTGGTGGAGGATTTCTCTGCTGCCTCGTTTTTATCTTCATCCCTTAGCACCTCTCGACTGAGCCGCGTAGCAGACCTATACTCTCCCTCCCTACACCCAACAACTCCACCCCAACCCCCTGGTCCGTCCATATGTGTGTCTATCTGTGTTGCTGGGTCGATCATTCATTCAACAATCGGTCGTTAAGTGACCAATAGCGAGAAAGAATGCGCCAGAGTTTCAAACATGAAATTTACGACGAGCCCTTTTCCATCCTTTCCATATTCCTCCTCCACTCCGTCCGTTTCCCAAGAAGAAAATCTGACGTAGTGTTATTTTTTCTTTTTCTTTATTTTTTTGGCTTCGGCATCGCTCGCAAAATACCCGGAATTGAATTCCCCTGTAGCGGCCGTAGAAGGAAAGGGACGTTTTGTATATACTGCATGTACAGTACATAAAAGAGAGAGAATCGTATTTAAAACTGCGCTGATCGTACGAGTCGGAGTGGAAAACAGCCCGCAATAATCATCGCATCTTGCCGTAAAAACGCAACTTTGGATCTATTCTCCTCGTCCTTTCACGAGGTTAAATTAAATCAGGAAAGAGGAGGAAAGAGCAGGGAGAGAAATGTTTATAAGAGATGGTTTTTCATGTTGGGTCGCTGCGCCGTTATGGCGCATATAGGGATGATGCAGGATGGATGCTATGAGAGAAGAAGGCTGAGACTGAAGAAAGAAAGAAAGAAAGAAAGAACGAGAGAGAGAGAGAAAAGAAAAGAGAAAAAAGAAGAGAGTCATCATGAAATATGCATGATGTTCTCTCTGGGTCCCCTCCCGTGGCGAGCTTTAGCACCTTGAGCTCGTTAAAAGACGGGACTTACAGGTGCGAAAATGCTCTCACACAGACACAGACAGACTCACACACAGTATGAGAGGAGGAAGAGGAGGACTGGAGGAGGCGAAATAAGAGGAGAAGAAGAAGGAGGAGGAGGCAGCAGCTAGCAGTACCCAAAGCTAGCAGCACGAGAATAGAGATGTTAAAGCAAAGATATCCTCCGGGAGATGACACGAATTCCTGGCCAGATGCTCCGAGATATAACGCGTGTTTATATTCTAATTACACGCCTTGTTGTATATATTTACCTTTTTATTTATTTCTTTTTATCTTTACATCTCTGTTATTTCCCTTTCTTCTCCCTTCTTCTTCTTCTTCTCGTTTCACGAAAAAAACGATGAAAAAAAAAGAGAGAAGAATCGATAATACGGTGGAGCGGCGCAGGCGCGCATTCCCGCAGACCCAATCCGGTGCCTTACGGGAGGAGACATCATCATGCATGCGCGTCTATACAAATCAGCAAAAAGGAAGGAAAGATGAAAGTATTTCAACTCTTGAATTCCTTTTCGGGCGAGTTTTTCTTTAAATATACAAAACACGGAACATTCCGAAATGTACTAGGCTAGTCTATACAAAAGGCGCTGCGCCGCAGTCCGTAACAAAACTGGCAACAACAAACGGACGGGGGAGAAAATGGTGGAATCTATAGAATCCTTCCTAGTGTATACAATGCGCGTATGTATGGTGATATTATAGATGCTGGTTAGACGACGAAGCTAGGGAAGAATAAAGAACAGCAATATTATTAATAATAATCGTAATCGTAAATAACACCGATGTACAAGATTGTTGTTATGTACGAGGAATGTGTTGCTCTCGGGGGTGGATGAAGCGATCACCTGCTGCTGCTGCTAAGGAAACAGGTAACATTTCTATTTGGCGCGGCCCAAGCAGACTTTTTAACCTGTTATTTATATTTTTTTTTTGTGTTGGATCCGAGGGGAGGACAAGGTATATAGTAGGTAGGACCCACCGTCCGTTTCCATGCGGCCACGACTGCTTTATACAACAGCAGGGAAAGGAAAAGACGAAGAAGGCGGCCCGGCAGGACGGACTCGGCTTCATGGACGTATAGAGCGCGAGCTTGGGCTCATCACAGCGGGTGAGCTGACGCCTTTTTTTTCCTACTTCTTTTTTTGTGTGCTGTTGGGTTCCCCCCATATTCTTCTCTCTTTCGTTCTTATAAAGGAGGAATTCTCTCTCCCTCAGCATGTCCCGCGCGCACCTTAGCGCGGTCTTGTGTGATTTAATGCGCGCGAACCCAGCAGTAAGAGAGCTCGAGACAAGGAGATGGGAGAAGGAAAGAGAGAGAGAGATGAAGAGAAGAAAAAGAGACGTGGATGAGGGGCTCGTTACACGCTGGATCGCGCCTAGCGAGGAACCCGCGGTCGGCCGGGGTCTATCAACGCGGCGGGGGTTTACAACACACACCGACACCCCCGCCAGCAGCGCCGCTGCAGACGCCGCCGCCTCTTTTACAACACATTCAAATCAAGTCATGATCTTCTCCTTTTTTTTCTTCATCATCTTCTTCTTCTTCTTTTCCAGAGAGAGAGAGAGAAGAGCTCGCTTCTAGTTCTCTCCCTTGTACTCTACAAAACACAAACCTGTTGGTAAAAGAAGACATCAATTGACGTCATCCGCGCGCTTGATTTACCACGACAAGACAGCGCGCGCGGTTGCCTCCGCATCGGAACCCCAATGAATTTTTTTTCTCTTTTTTCAATAGCAGATCTCTATCATATGATTGCATGTGATTTTTCTTCGTTTCCTTCTATTGGCCCGTCTCCTCGTTTTTCTTCTTGTTAAATCGAAAATTCACCGAGAGAATGAGAGAGAGTAAACATCGTAAATCCCTCAACAGACAACAACCGAAAAGGATGGACAGAATCCCTTTTTTTCCCCCTTTTTTCTCTCCTGGAACCTAAAGGCCTAAAAAGCGCTGCAGAGCGAAAGGTATCCGGGCGCTGATTGATTGAAGTCGGATCGGAGAATCCTGTCGGCTTCGTCTCTCTCTTTCCCGTGTCCTTATTCGTTTTCTTGGTCCTAGAAAAGGGCAGAAGGGGCAAAAAAGAATCAACGAATGACCCCCTCTGCGAATGGTCATCATCCGTCATGCGTAATATCCAGTGCGGTACGTCAGACGTTGCCCGGCGGGGAGCACATCAGCACTCTTGTGTCTTGACGGGCGACCGCGCGCGAGCGCCTTCTCCCACGTTATGTTCCGCTAGCGCATCGCACACAGAAAAACATGGCGCGGCAATAACCTGCTGCCCGCCACATACAGCCGCCAACAAACAACTTGGTGGTATCTGCTGAAAAAAAGAAGAACAACAACAACGTATAACCTATAGATTATAACCACAACAAAAAAGAGAGTCTGAGGTGGGGGGACAAGGATCAAAGTGAAAGACAACTGAATAACCTGAAAGAGCGGGCGCGCGCGCGCGGGCAGAGCGCTGATGCCTCCTCCGCCTCTCTCTTCTTGAATTGCCCGTCCGCGACAAGGGTCTGAGAGGGCGTGAAATCAATTGTTACACACCGTCTTCCCTTGGCGTTTACACCAAAAATTTGAGCAAGACATCCGTGGTTGTCTTGCAAAACAACAAAAAGGAAAAATAAAGACTCGAGTCTTTTTCATTCTTTTCTTTATAAATCCGACTATCCATTATATCTGGTTATAGCTGATGGACTGTAAATAACGTCTCTTTAGTTTTCTTCTCATTGTTGTTGTGGTTGTTCTTTCGGGGTACCGGACTGGCCCCACGGTAATAGTCGACTTATAAGGGCCGGATGAAAATTGAGTTGCACCAAGACAAGATCAATATATTGCGACCATAGATTATTATTTAAAGTACGATGGAGAAGAGGGAAGAAAAAACAAAAACAAAAACACAAAAAATCGAGTAAGAAAGAAGAGGGAGATCTTGCCGATGATATAATCGAGGCACGTTTCACGGCAACAGCCAGCCAGAGCCTCGGAGAAGATCCAACGGGCTTTGGAAGATGGCCGTTCTCTCAAGTCTCTCTCTCTCTCTCTCGCGAGCTCGCCATTGAATCATGTGAGCCCTTACTCTACGCAATGTAATAGAACTTTGAAATGAAATTTCTGGTTACTTGCTGCGATCCCTTGGCTACTATTTATCTCTCTCCTTTTTCCTCTTGGGTTGGCCAGCAGATAAGTTAGATTAGAGTTGATCGTGGTTTATCGCTGGCCCCACTCGAGCTGATAGAATTTGCATAACGTGACAGGATTTGTTATGCGGCGACGAATTGGTTTTCATTCTTCTTTCGTTACTCGGCCCCCTACGTCTACTATTTGAAAAAAAAGAAGAAGAAAAAGAAAAATAGGAAATCCAAAAGTAACATTTGGCATTTCAATCGTGAATCGATCAAAACAGATCGTTGGGACCATCAAGTCGTGATGGTCGATTCAGTCTCGGCCAGCCTGCTGCGACTTGAGAGGGCGCTTCGAATCGATCTGACTGAAAATCTGTGCCTTGTTGGCCCTGTCTCTCTTGTGTGTAGATCGAAACGTAATTACATGCATGATGGTCGTGATGGGAGGACACACAACGGGTTATCTCTCAGATTATCGTCTCCTGGTGCTCTTTTTTTTCCCTTTCCCCCCTTCACCCTTCTCCTCCCCTCGCCTGGTGCTCGATGTATATGGGCAGCGGAGCATCATCATCATCGACTGACTTTGAATTTATGCACCACAACATTTGGCGGCGCAGCGGCAGCAGGAACTGGTTCGACGCCTCGCAGTGCGCCTCCTACACGAAGTCTATACGATGCAGATAGATATATAGAATTTCATGAAGTACCATGCAGATATGTACATATAGACAAGCAGTTCCATACATATATATATATATATACAGCAGTAGGGTATATATACCGGCACGGCAGCAGGGGAACGATCAACACCCCCGCGCCCTGGCACCATTTGTTGCATACAAAATCGACATATTCGATCTCCTCTGATGCGGCTGCTGCGCGACTCCGATCTCTCTCTCTCTCTCTCTCTATAGCGGCCCCAGCAGCATCAAGAGAGATGAAGGGGAGTTGCAATGGGGGAATAAGAGGGAGCCTGTCTCTGAATAATATTACCAAGTTGTGATCAATGAGTATCGAGACTGTGAGGAAGAACTATACCAAAAGAAGAAGAAAGAAAGAAAGAAAGAGAGAGAGAGAGAAAAAAAAGGCAAAAAGGGACGAAACGCGGAGGGGTGTCAAACAAAGTCAAAGCAGTTCAACCTTATCGTTAGAAGAGGACGACATCCTGCGTGTGGATTTATATACTCGTCGCGCAAAAAAAAAACGAGAGGAAAAGAAAAGAATACATATATATATGTATGTATGTGTGGGTGTTTATATAATATATATACATTTTTTTACATTTTCGTCCGTTGCTTATTCGCCGCGTTATAGCGCAGTCAATAAAAATCCCCCCAAAAAACAACCTTCACTCTATCTCTCTGGAGATCGATAACGATCATCAGATGTATGACATCAGCCGTTATTGACTCGAACTCTACACAAATGCTGCGATGGATGGGAGGAGAATCAAATCAAGAATGATGGTGTACTATTCTATTTGATTGGATCTTTAAAAAGATGATCATCAGTTGGATTCTAATAACGATGGTAGAGGCAGAAGAGAAAAAAAAGAGAGAACAAGGTGGGAATGCGTTTTGCCGTGTGCGGCGAGTCTCCTTAAATGGTAGTACTGATGCCGGCACCTATATACATAGCTCATCATCTTGTTGATTGATTCGATTGACCTCTTTGCCTTGTACGGATGTCCAACTTGATTTATACGCCTCCGCAGTTCGCCGCCATCTTCTCAGACAACAGCCAATTATCACTTGGCGTACGGAACGGGGATCACGTCGAGCGGGCAGCGCGCGCCGCCGCCGTCCTTAACATCTACTTTCGGGTTAAGCACATGTCTCTTATTCGTCTTATCGTTCGATTAAGGGAACGCCGGAACTCGCTGTGAAACAAGGCGGCGATGTTACTGATGATCCTCTCTTCTTCACTCGTTCACCATCATCGGGCTGATGCCCGGCTCGGACCATCTGCCGCCGCCAACATTGAACGATCATCGTTATGATCCTGCATTGAACCTACGGATACGGTGTTGCAATGAAGTTGTTATTGATTACTGTATTATTGCATTACAGTTTTATTGTATTACAGTTTTACTGTAATACAGTTTTACTGTATTACAGTTTTACTGTATTACAGTTTTACTGTATTACAGTTTTATTGTATTACAGTTTTACTGTATTACAGTTTTATTGTATTACAGTTTTACTGTATTACAGTTTTATTGTATTACAGTTTTACTGTAATACAGTTTTACTGTATTACAGTTTTACTGTATTACAGTTTTACTGTATTACAGTTTTACTGTATTACAGTTTTACTGTATTACAGTTTTACTGTATTACAGTTTTACTGTATTACAGTTTTATTGTATTACAGTTTTACTGTATTACAGTTTTATTGTATTACAGTTTTACTGTATTACAGTTTTATTGTATTACTTCATTACTGCATTACTGTATGCACATATGTAGTACTGCATTCCCTATGTTTTACTGTATTCCCTTCCCCCTTTCAAAAAGTGTAGACCACTGAACCTCATTACTTTATTGTATTAATGAGGACCAGTGGTCGACAAGAATAATATGTCGTCTGCTAGATTTTTATCGTGAAAAATCGGGAAAATCTAGGCATTTTGATTAACTTAATTGTAATAACGAAGGAAAGGACGTTGAAAAGGAATAATTTCCCGCAAAAAAAACAGCGCCATCTGTACTCAATAAAAAATTACAACATTCAGTGCCACCCGAGTGAGAAAACGACAACTTAAGCGACCTACGGGGTTCTACGTCTCCGTCCCCAGAATTTCCCCAAAGCTGTTGACTGTTAACTGACATTAATTAACGTAAGCATTTATGACATGTGCCGTCTATTCTGTTATTTTTACTTTCTCATTTACCTCATTCAATCATTAGTTGGCATTACATTTACAGGCTTATGATGATATTGGAAACATACAGAACAAATGGATCAACCACCTGCAGCACATGTTTCGAATCCAACCATTCAATCGAATTTGCTTGAACAACAATTCCATCTGGATTCCGGCCATAAACTCGCACCAAAAGTATGTAAAGATTAACTTACTGAAACCTCATAATCTTTCTATAATCATAACACAACCCATGAAATCATAACACAAGGCCATGTAGATGGACACAGCTGGGTCGAATCATATGCTGGTATTTTTTGTGTTGTCTTGAGTTTTTTTTATTTTATGTTAAACATAGGTTTTACTTCTTTATTTTTCCTAGGTTTGGTTACAACGATTTGGCGCTTTACTTGGCAAACGTCATTCAATTTTTTATGAGAGAATTTCTTATGATTTTTTTTAATTCAACTGTGATGAATGTTCTTTTCTCTCTCTCTCTCTTTCTTTTTTTTTCGCGCCGCCCGCTCGGGTTATTCTCGTAACGCCATTGACTGTTATTGTGTTCACATCGCCTCCCCAAATGTTTTCACCCGGCCATTTGATTCCATTCCATTTCGTATTAGGCGCTAAGGAAATGAATAGAATGAAGAAGAAGAAGACCTGGCGGGGTCGTTGCTGCCGCAACTGCAAATGATTACAGGCTTGCTTTGCGGTTCTAGACGTTTGTACTTTATATAATGTCATGGCTCTTGCGGAGAGAAAGAAGGCGCTGTTTAATCTATTTTTAGGCCTTGTAACATCCAAGTACTACAACAAGATGGAGGAATCGTCCAATTTCAAGGTCCTCTGACTCGCGCATCGGAACAAATTCAATCCAATTTTCGTCGAAAGCAACAGAGAGACTTTAAGGTTAACCAACCTGAACGGCGGTGACAAGGACACGAAGATTTAAGGGGGAATCCAGCCAAAAATGTCTATTAGAACTCCGTGGTAGCGCATCATGCTATGCGCCATGTTTGACAGCGCACCTGCGGACGTCATCGCGCATATCCGTGTTGGGTGATGGCCGTTTGAAAAGGTTGCTAATGACGATGCATGCGCATGCAATAACAAAAACCCGACGAAATTGCATCATAGATAATCCAAACTTTCTCAGCCAGAAATATTATTCGCCATAATTTTTGTTTCTTTGGCTTTCTTTAAGCCTATTCACAAAACCAACTGATTTAATAAAAGAATACATTCGTCGACTGCCAGGAAGAATTATGGCGTAGAGAGTTGAGAACCTCGGTCACCGGAGCACGGATGAGCTTTAAAAACATCCGTGGCAAAAAGAGAAAGAGAAAAAATACAAAACCCAAAAATGTGTGTACAAAAAGACAGAAGGAAAGAGTTGAGGATGATATATGTCTATTTTAATCGCTTCCGAAAGACAAAGGGGAAAGAGGAAATTTCTCATGAACGTTCACTCACGCCAGGAGTTAATGAATCACTGGCAATTAAAACGAGTCGACGTTGAAACGTGAATCGGGAGTCGAGTTGGCTCTCTGAGAATGGAATGAGAATAACAACGGCAACAAAAGGGGTGAGCTGCTGGCCCTGCGTTGATATGTTGTGAGGCAACGAGTGAAAAAAAAATAGACGGTGTGAAAGTGGCTTGTTATGATGTCGGTAACTTAATGGACGGACGCGTTAGAGTGCGGCCCTCGGGAGGGTCGGTTTTGGGCTTACAAAGACAGATGGAGGAGGAGTTGTCCCTTGTTTTCTGCGGTGGTGGGGGTCGCGTCCATCTGTCTGCGCATGATGACGGCCCAATACCATAACATTGTCATCAAATATTATTCAGTTATTCACCTTTTGCAAGATTACGTTCCTCTTTTTTTGCCCTCTTCTTTTGTTTTGTGTCTGGGAAAATCAAAAGAGCCGTCGCCCGCCACCAATAATTTAAAGTTGTTTCAGCAAAGTTCATTCTCCCGGGACGCAACTGATTGAATTGGTATTGAAGGGCTAAGGTAGTATGACAGTCCGCGTACCGTAGGACCTCGCTCACACACTGTCTATCTATTTATTTTTTTCATTCAAGCACGGACGAGTGAGTTTTTTCATTTGCCGGACCGCCAATTTCAATGACTGTGCATCGTCCGTCTCTCTCTTTCGGACGAAAGAGCAGGCCCTGGAACCTGGATCTTATTACGGTCGTCCAACGTATCGACACTGACCAATCTCGAGAAGGCTTTTTTTTCCCGACGACAGAATAACGTGATCTAAAGTGTCACGTTTTCGGTCGCCTTTCATATATTTATTCTATTTTTTTGTTGTCCTCCAGTTTTTCCTCCTTTTTTCACCATGGCGCAGCAAAAACAATAAAAGCCCAGGCAACAACTTTCAAACTGAACGCCTTCGACAAGTGCTGTTTCAACAACATCGGCTTCATTTGCATGGCCTACATAATATTGATGACTAATTATAGGCAAACTCATTCGCCTAAATGGCTCCAAACAGCAAATGGGCCGGGGTCGAAGGAGTCGTATTCGTTATTTTCCCCGAAATCCCGGCAGCTCGACGTGAAAACGCTTGATGGCCCACATAAAAAAACCTTGCCTCTTTTCACGCGGCAAAGTTCACGTGTTCCATTGGGCTCCGGTAATTTCACTCGAAAAACCGAAACTCGTTCAGCGCGCCGCAAACCAAAACAAAACCAAAAATGTACACGTTGAAATCTCTCTTTGTAACCAAAATGGAGGCAATCCATTTTTGAACGAGCCTCTTCATTTTGATGGCGTATTTTATTGGAAAGGAAGAAGAAAAAAAAAACGGCTTTTGGATAATGCAGCCTATAGACGAGGCAACACAGCAGAGAGTGCGCATTTTCTTTTTTCTTTTTTTCTTCCTCCCGACTCGGTACCCTATACTATAACGATAAGGGGAGAGAGCAGCCGCTAGCAGGAGCAGCTGCATCAGCCTGCGAATCCGCCGCACGCACGCACGCACAATTTCAGCACGATTCAATCATTACGTGTTCGTCTCAAACTCCCGCGCCCCAACACGTCCTGACAGAGTGAGCAGCATCAAAGAATAAGACGATGAAATAGTGGTGGCGGTGGTGGCGGCGGTGGTTGGATGGGGAAGCTGCTGCTAGACGGAGGAGATAGACGAGCATCACCGAGAATCGGCCAGCAGTCAATGATGAACCGATGATTAACTCAGTCAGGAGGTGGGAAAGTCTAAGAGGCAAAGAGAAAGAAAAAGAAAAAAAGGAGAAGGGGAAGGTGGAAGAAGGATTTAATCAAATTTTAATGACATGCTGGAAAAGGGCTCCAGACCCCCCGAAGGCGAGAAACCCAAGTGTGTGCGTGTAGTTATTATATATATATATATATATACACACACACATTGCACCGCTTGGAAATGAGTTATTATATCCAAAGCAGAAAACAAAGGACGTTGGTAAGTAGAGAAGACGTGTAGAGAGATAGGTGAGAAGGATGGGGGAGGGTCATTTGAGGAGGGAAACACTCACGAGGTTCAACAAGTCCGGATGTAAGACTCTGGATACATCAGACAGGGGCTGACGAGGTAGCCCTTAACTATATACATGTTCGCTAGCGCTATCCGTGATTATATCTACGGGAAACGTTTGCTTCCAAGTACACGGGGCAGCAGACAGGCAAGTCGAGGAAAGTAGTGGAAGAAGAAAAAGAAAGAAAAAAAACCAAAACAAACAAGAAACATACGACGGCCACAATAACCACCTCGCACAGCGCACCAGACGTGTTCACCATATCAATGATGAAGTACGGGTCTGATTGGATAATAATGACGGTACACACACGCGCGAGTCCATTCCGGAATTCCCGCCAGTTGACTGATCGCGCTGGATTGAATCAACATCGACTCGCACTTGTTGTTTTCCTTTTCTTCCTTCTTTTTTTCGCTTCTTTTTTTTCAAGTTTACTACCTTTTAATTTTATTTATTTGTTTTGGAAGAAAAGAAAAAGAAAACTCGCGACAGAGTCCCAACAACATAATCTTTTTATATTCTCACTCAGAAAGGAATATTATCTAAGGAAAAACCTCCTCGAAAAATAGGACAACGAAATAAGAGTGTGTTGGTAAATATATAATTATTTCTGCTGCCGGCCACGACTTCCGTCATTCCTAACTTATCAACAAGCGAAACACTGTACACGTATATATACTGTAGGCTATGTACGACGAGTTATGTCTCTAATATATATTTTCTCTCCTTTTTTTGTGGGGCTTCATACGTCTTTATTCCCCCCATTGCTGCAACTAGTTCTGTTTCACACATCTTTTTTTTTCCTTCTGAAAGTTTGCTCGATGATGGCAGGTGCGTGAATGATATATAATCACACAGTGCCGAGTCGGGTAATCGAAGCGCACACCGATCATTAGGTTGAACACCTACCTTTCTTGTCTGTCCTATCCAAACGAGTGGGAGGAGGAGCGAGCTCTTTTCCCTCCAAACCTTCCTCTTCTTGTCTTCATTCCTTTTTTTCTTTCCTTTTCTTCTATACAAATTGTCTCTCGATAGATTTCCCTCTCTTTCTCCTCCAGCCCACCTCTTCTCTCCGTCTTTCTTCTTTCCTTTTCCTAAATACAATATACAATCTAGCGCGTAAATGTAAAGATATAGACGTCGAGACAAGACGACAGCTTGATTGGACGGCCGACTAAAAGGCTGCCCCGGATGGCTACAACGATTGAATCGCTCAATTTATAGATATAGCCTTTATAAAACATCTGTCGAGGTCGGCCTTATATATCGACGCGGCCGGGCAAAGTCCTTATAGAAACACGTAGTACGTGGAATGTTGCCCAGGCTCGCGTCGAAAATGGAGTCTTGCTTTTTTTTTCATTTTCCGACGCCTTCTCTCAAATGCGATTGAATTTCTTAAAAAGGATCCAGCAAGACGGAGAGATAAGTAAAATTTGTTTTTCCTTTTTTAGACAAACCACTAGAAGGGGGAAAAAAGAAACGATTGCGAACCAGCTTTGTATATTTAGCCGCCATTGCGTCTCTTTCTTTAAAAAGAATAATATAAAAAGAAGAAAAAAAATTGGATTCTGAAGGTCCTGGTTGTGGTCAAATCGCTATGCAATCAAATCAATCGCTTGCGCGATATAATAACACGGTGGATCAAATACGTTTGACTCAATCTCTTTTGGGTTGCGACTATAATACGACCGGTGCCGAGTTACCCTGGACTCGTAGCTTCGTGTGTAGGCCCTTTCATGTAATACTGTAGATATATATATATATAGTTTTGGTGGCGTGTTGATTGGATGGGATTGGCTCGAGTGGGCACCCGGGGAACAATTGAGATGGCTCGTGCTGTCGCCATTGCCGCCTCTAGATACATATATATATCCTTACGGCATCAAATACAATCCGTCTCCATTCCCCAGCGCGTCGCCAAAATCCCTTTTGATTGTATACAGAATGGGCCAGAAGAAGAAAAGAAATAAGAAAAGGCAGCCCAACAACCAACATACACAGACACAAAAAAAAAGGAAAAAGAAGAGCGGTAAAAACTCGAGTTACATGTGTAGGTTACGTACGTATATAGTGCGTGCCAACGGTGTTTTTGTTGGACTGGCGCGCGGCAACTTTGTGCCGGGTAGCGCGTGATCGAGCGTCATCATTGCCTCTTTATATACAGATATAAAGAAGGGAGGTGACAATAGCTCCAGCCGCCTGGAGGAACCGCCCAAGCCTATAGTCCTCTCCGACGTCAGCAGCAGCAGTTGACATTGTGATCAATACCGCGATACAACACCCCGCTAGCTCCATCGCCACAAAAGCCCTCTATGCGGCGGCAAAGTCGAGACAAAGACAAACTTTCAAGATCGCGCTTTCGCCCTTTTGTTTTTAATGCCGTATGTTTCTAGATCCGAGTAACAACACACACACAGAGTTGACCCGCCGCAAAAGGTCAAGCGCAATGGAAAACTTTTTTTTTCGCGCCGCTCGGATTCGTTTAGGTGATGGCGTCGGGGCGGCCTAAAACCCCGTTTCCAAACTTATTCCTAATTCCATTTTGAGCTGCGATAAGTGCGAGGGCAATGCTGTAAATCTTCATACTTTTCATTACAATGTGTATGTTTTGGAGGGGGATCTGCTGGAGCTTGTTCCGCCGATTGTTTGCGTGCGCAACGGTTTGTAGGAGGCCGTGGGAGATGATGATGACGACGGGCAATTACAAAGCCAAGCGGATGGGCGGGGATCACCGGCGCGGTGATTTATACAAGACGTGCTGAATTCATTCAATCTACGAGGATCATCTCAGACTTGAGTTAGCCCGGCATCAACTTGCTGCTGCTGCTGTGCGCCCACGCTTTCGTTTAACTGCGCAAACCGGCGCTGGTAATATGCATACGTAAATCTTTTCTTTTTCCCCAGAAGCGGCGGCAGCAGCAGCAGCAACGCAATACGGTAAGCTATGCGCTGATGTACAAGTGTAGGGGATTGTGTATTCATATAAAACACATAGAAAAAGAGTGATGGGGATCAGCCTTAAGGGATGTCGAGGCGAAAAAGGATAGATCAAGCTGCTGATGGTAGCGGCGACGGCGGCTGCTGGCTGCGGCTGCCCGAGTGCAATATGTGTGGCATCATCGTGACTTTGTCGATTTGTTTTTGTCCACGCGACCGCAAAGCATCACAGCACAGCACAGCACACAACTAGGGTTGTGGCCATATAGCTCTCGGGATTTACACACATCGTCTTCTTCTCTTTTCCCTCGTCGTCCCCACTCTAGCTGTTTGGGGGCTCACGCGGCACGTGGTAAATAGACAGCTAGGATCCTCTCTTTCTCTTACTCTCACTGATATGCAGCAGCAGCAGCAACGGCGGTGACCGAAAGTAAAAAAAAAAGAAGCCAGGAACGACGGCTGTTCTGTTGGTTTCCATCGGCCAACTCCCAGTGGTGTAGCTTCCTCTTTTTGTGTGGTTGTGTGTCTCCCTCCTAACACATCCCCATATACCACACACAAGAGCTTGCGGTCTATGATAAATCCCGGGCGCCGCTTTCTCCCATCTCCTCTCTTTACTATTTGTCACCGAGGATTTTCCGCACCCGTAACGACACCCACCGCACCGCGCACGTAGTCACATCGAGAGCCTCATATAGACTCTGTATATATATATATATATATACGAAACATTGATCCTCTCGCCCCCAAAAGAGCGAGAGAGAGAAAGAGCCAATTGTTGTTATAGCTGTTTTTCTCGGAACAAGAGAGCTACCGTACTTCTCTCTCTCTCTCTTTTTTGCTTCTCCGTTTGTTATTGCTGGTACCCACCCCTTCTGTTCCACGCGGATTAAGGCCCCCCCTCTCCGCACAGTGTTGATGATGATGACCCTCTTTGCCGCTGATTGTCTGTTTGTATATTGTATAGACATAATATTATACCGAAAGAGCAGCAGCAGCAGCCGCTTTCTATCACCGTTTCTATATATATTCCGTTTTTCCGACAGATATAGGCCGGCCAAAAGGCGGTAGATCCGCTATGTATTTAGTTCGTCTCGTTCCCATTACTTGGTTATTATGAAGCGTTTTTTTTTGTGGAGAACTAGATGGGTTAATTAGCGGCCATTTCCGGGTCTATTGATTTCAGAGGACAAAACTCAATTAACCTTATATATACGTACATATACACATGTAATAGACTTATAACGCATCAGATGATTCATTAGCCGGATTGTTTATATATAACCGGACCGAAAGGGTTTCTGAGTGACGTGTTGGCAAATTAGCTCTACTTTCTGACGGTTGATCGTGGAACGTTGGTCGACCGAGCTTGATGAGTCCTTAGTGGATCTCTTGGTCGGAGGCAGGCACGTGTGTGTGTATGTCCGTGTTATTCGAGTCGACATCTCATCGCATCGGCCCATGAACACACATTGGTTATCGTACCGACACTGGTCACGTGGCTCAGACGGCAAAAGTCCAAAAGAAAGCTAGACAAAAAAAGAAGGAGCCGAACGGGAGCGCAGGGGGTATCTGATCGATTTCCGACATCAGATCTAGATCCGCGTCTGCCCTTTGACGTGTAAGCTATCTAGCCACCCTTCTCGGTCTTTTCCTTTCTCTTCTGTTCTTTTTTTTTCTCTCTTTTTTTCGAGCTCAATTCAATCTTATCTGTTCGATTCAATCTTGTCGCCCGAATAGGACGGCGCTCTTGACTGCAGCCTTCCGTTTTTATTTTTTTTTACTTTTCTCTTTTCCTTTCTCTTCTCTCAACAGTGTTTTTCTTTTTTGTTATCATCTTAACGGGTAATTATCGGGGGTAATGAAGTGTCTCGTTCCCTGCCTTGCCTATATATATACTCTGAGCCGTGCATTTTCTACCAGGCACGTATACCCGGCAATGACTGTGCTGGGGGATTGTAAATCTGCGTCCGCCAAGGGGATCTTATCTCGCTTTCTGATCATTCCCGCTCTTCGTCGTCCGATCTTACGCCTCTGTATATGTATATATATACTCACACGCGGCCTCTTCTTCTCAGTATTTTTAGTTTCATTTTTTTCTCGACTTTTTTTTTCATCTTTCATTTTCTTGATCTATTGCGGCGCAATAGGGGGCTCTCGCCCAGTCATCCCAAAGACCAGAAGGTTTCGATTTAAATAAGATAATCTATTTCCCTTCTCCTTGTTATGCGCTTCTTGTAGGAGTTACACTGTCCAATTTTCGAGAAGGCAGGAGAGAGGCTCCCGCTATTTCTCCTTGATAGAACCGACAACACAATAAGCGGTCATGCAACAGAGAGGAAAAAAAAGGAGAGAAAAAAAAGAAGAAAAATACAAAATTAAAATACTCATTCGCTTACTAAGCGACTTTGAATTCACCGGCTTAGCCTCATCATCATCATCACAAAAAGAATAAAGAAGAAGAATAGCAGCAGCAGCCACTGACCGAATCAATCAACATTTTCCGACGGCCCCAACTCGATGATAATGTCTCTTTGCACGAGTGTCCCGGCCAATGACGGCAGGCGGCGGCTAGCGGCAGCCCGAAGAATGCGCCCGCGTCGACGTCGGGAAAAAATAACAACAACAAAAAAAAGAGCATTATATATTACATACACACTGCTGGTGATAATAACAATAGGTTTCGCTTGTGGAACAATCGACTTACATCACATAATAGGAAAGCCATCCAGCAGTGAGAAGAGCGCGGGGGGAAAGCAGAAGAGTGGACGGCCAGTGGAGGGGGTTTAGGAGCTAAGAATATAAGGCGAATGGGATGGGAATGATGAAGTTGAATAGGTACCAAAGAGAGTCATCGTCCTCGCGGCAGCAGCACACCGTTAATCACAATAAATGAAGAAAGGGGGGGATCGAGAGAGAGAGTCATCATAGAACGATGACGTTTCAATCGACTCGATGCCCCCAACAAGTTGAAAATCTCATCATTTTTCTCATTCCTGAAAATAATAATCAAACCAAAGGAGAGAGAGAAAGAAAGAAAGAAAAAAAAGGAATCGAAGGCATTTTAGCTGCTTTCTATTCGCGTTAAAGACGGTGAAATCATCGCATAGCACCAAAGACGGAATAACACGGCACGGAAATCCCTCTCGCTTACCTATATTTTCATTGCTTTTGGGCTTTTCTGGAATACGCCAAGTTCCGTATATATCATTGGTCGTGTATAATGTGGTGGTTTTTATTATTTATCGTAAAAAAATGGAAAGAAAAAAGTGGAAAAAGTCAAGGTATAGAAGAAGAAGAAGAAGGTTTTTGGTCGTATTTTCTACATTGATGGGGCCTAATTGCCACCCCGGGCCCGAACAGCCAATCGGACACGACCTAGCGTCAACATTTTCTATATAAGAGTTGTAGTGGGAGGAGGAAGAAAGAAAAGAATGAAAGAGAGGGAAAAAAAAGGGCAGGAGCAAGAGCAGCAGCAGCGCGCACAAGGAATCAACTGATGGAGGGGAAAAATGTTATGACTCTATTATCATAAATCAAGTAGATGCAATTGAAACGAAGTGGGATGACACGATGTACAGTAGAAACATAGAGTGAGTGAGATGATAGGGAAAGGCCCCAACAAAACAAAAGAACAACTGCTGAGGGGTCATACCGAGGGGTCCGCTTCGTTTTTCCACTCTCTACCGATCCTACACCCAAAAAAGCTAAGAGGGCCGAGTCCAATCTGTTTTGTTCCAATTGTCCCGGATCCATTAATCACCTGGTGCTCGCAAGCGGCAAAGGTGGGCAGCAGCAGCAACAAAACAGAGAAAGGAGAGCGAAGAAAATGTAGAGACGGCACACATATACACCTAGTGTAGAAGAAGCATTCTAGACGAAAGAATCATTCAGCAGGTAAAACTTTTCGGTTGAGGGCGAGTCGCTTTTAAATGGACTGCAACTTTATGACGACGATTACTGGAACACCATCAGAGTCGAGTTGCATCAGATGAAAAAGAGTTTAACGATCGATATATATTCCAAGACTCGAGAAAGGGACGGACACTTCCAGCAGCTAGCAGCGGCTGCAGAGAACGTTTTTCATTTTTTTATTCATTTTTCTTGGGATATTTCTCTTTTCCTCTTATACGGAGCTAACGTGATTATTACTCTGCCGTACATTATAATACTTTTCCCGCGCAGTTTTTACGACTTCCGCCTGCCAAGTGCCAACCGGAGTTTTTTTTTTCTTCTCATTTTTTTTTCTTTGGATGGATATAATTTTCGACGATGTCTATATACGCTAGCTGCTGCTGCTGCTGCTGTTGTCGGTAAAAACCACACTTCATTTCCACTCGGCTTGTTTTGACTCGACTTCTTAATAAAGACATATCCGTACGAGCGGAATGATGAAGAAGGAGGCAACATAAAAACAAGACACACACACAAAAAAACACAACGAGAGCAAAATTGAGATCGTTTCCTTGGGCTCTTTTAATTGGCCCATTTGTTATTAGCTCCTAATGATTTTCTACCCTTCGCCGTATGTATAATAAGTGTTGCACCGTAGGTGCGCATAATCTAAACGAGTTTGTTACCTTAGTGTACGTAATGAAGTCACGTCCATCATCTACTCCTAGGGGATTATAATGCATATAAAATGGAATACGTATACTGCTACATTCTATACCGCGATGCCGTGTTCGTTTCTCTCTTTTCCCTTTTTGTCTTCTTATTCGGTGCTGGCTTTTTTCTTTCTCCAAACTCCCAAGAAAATCCAACAGTCCTCGGCTCCCGGATGATGGACGACTCCGCGGTGGCTTGTCAGCACCCGTACGATCACTGGCATACATAAATAAGGTTCGCGCCATCATCAGGTCGTGAGTTATACATACCAACGCCGATGATCGGACGATGATTGTGTCCTTGCCGTGTAATTAAGTAGCAAATCAGAGCACGGAATGTTCCACTCCATCAGGCCGGATAATCAGCTTCACACATCTATACATAACACCTGGACAGTTTGAACAGCCGTGCTGGTCGTCTCACACCTTTAGTTAGATTTATTTCTCCATTTCTACCTCTCACCTGGCCGATTGGATCATCGAATTTCACATCCGTAATAACTCTTTCTCTCGGTGAGGGCCGGTCAGCCGCGTTCCGCCCATCTGCACCCGCGCGTCTCTCACTCATCCTGTGGCCTCCTATATGAAGTTATTATCTATTTTATATACGCGCATAGACGCAATAGGCTATAGACCGATGTATACCTGAGAGTACCCGTCATAATGTTTCTACAAAACAGTTTTGTCCGCGCGCGGCCACAGCAGGTATTTATTTATTTTTTCTCTCTCGCTATCTTTTACTTCTTCCCCCCTCTCTTTATCCAGTACAACTCTATTCTTTTGCCTCTTTCCTAAATGCGCGGGGTATACCGCAACATGTCGGTTCCTGTAAGAAGAAGAAGAAAAAAAAAACTCTTCCCTCTCCCCTTAGTCTTCAAAAAACCGCCCCTCTCACCGGGCGATAATTAATAGTAGCAGCAAATTTGTTTTGTGACCTCAAACGAGCGGCGGGGCCAAAACTTCTCATCAATTCGAATTCCCGCGCTGTTGGACGCATTTCACGTACGCTATATATTTCCCCTCTTTTTGTTCGCCTGTTGGCCGAGCGGGCAAGAAGAGCCCACAAGAGGTGGAGAGGAAATGGAAACATTAAGAAATAATCATCTTGTCTACCCACAACGAGACTTGCGGGAACCGCAAGGTCTTCATTCACTCTTGTCCGGTAAAAATCGCCGGCTTTCTATGCTCTCCTATGCAACACTATACGGTATATGACCAACCTTCCGACACATCTGTGACGTGTATCCGGCGGCTGTTTTGTTATACTCTAAACACTGAAAACGTTTTTGTTTTTTCATTTGTTTCCAAGCTGCTGCCATCTAGTGCATGTTGTCACGGCAACAGCTAATTGAGTTATTAAGCAAGAGGGGGAAAAACGAAAATTCAATGGTAGACTTTCCGGAACCTAGAACAGAGAAGAGAGAGAGATGATGATTGGTACGTAACTAATTAAGTTGCTCGGAGTGACCCGGTTAAATGTTAGACACCGAAGGGCTAGCTGATGGTTACCGTAGACGAAGCTTCCCTTCGTGAAAAGCCAAAGTTAAGGAAGAAAAAGAAAAGAAAAGAAAAATAAAATTACGATTTCTCCGCTAATCGTCACAGAGCTAATGAGATTGCAGCCCAAGTTCATTTGCATTAATAACGCGCTAGACCTCCAATCAAAGCAAAAGGTAGAGAGGACGTACGGGGCACCGGGCAACCCGTCAATTTATCGCATCTAAACTGGCGGGGAAATTATTGATACTAATCATAGCCTGCCTGCCAAAACAATATTTCGATGCCATTTTTTTTCTTTTTTGCCTTCTCTTTTATCTTCTCCTCCTCCTCCTTCTTTTGCTTTATGAAAATAGACACAGCACAAGGCTCTGCTGGTTGCTGCTGCTGCTGCTGCTGGCCCTTCTCTTCATAAATAAGCGGATTAGCCGGAAGGTGTGCGCAGCAGAGCATCATGTCTGTCTCACTTCTCTTGTTCTCCTCGTTTTCGTCTTCCTCTTTATTTTTCTTTTTTCGCCGAGGCTTTCTGCTTCAGGGTTCCTGTCGATAAATTCATTTCCAGCCGACTAGGTTGTTACACCAACATCACGCCCGAATATTACCTGGTTCAACAACAACAGCTAAGCTGCCGACCGCTGCCGCTTCAGCCGCCGCCGCCGCAGCCGCTGCTGCTGCGCTCGGGCCATCGGCCACCGGTTTCTTCTGGTAGTTTGACCAGAACATGGCAAGTAAAAAAGGAAAAAAAAGACGAAAGAATAGAATGTATAAAAATAAAAAGACCGCCTTATGCATCAGTCTTTCGCTGATGGCGAAACCTTTTGTGTATAACCGATGGCGGTGAGCTTAGTAATTACCGGTCGTATATTGGGCTCTGACCGAAAAAGTCGGTACCTCTCTCTACTCTCTCTCTCTCTCTCCTCGCTCTTTTCTTCTTCGTCCCTTTCCACCCTCCCTTCGCGCTTCAGAAACGATGACTTCATTATATCCCTTCAACAGTTAATGGAAAAAAGGTCTAGCGCTATTCTTTACCGAAAAATCTACAGGGCCTTCTTTCTCTCTCTCTCTCTCTCTCTGCCGAGTTGTAATTTTTTATCTTTTCTTTTTGGCCCTTACTTGATTGTAATTGAAAGTAAGCGATTGTAGAACTAGGACCCGGCTGCATACAAGATGTTCTCCGACCTCGCTCCCCTCATGTTAACACTCAAAACTATTAAATCAACTAAAAAACGGACTTCGACCAGACGTTTCTTTTTTCTCAGAAAGACGAGTACCACCACCAACCAGACTGTCCATTGTTTTTTCGTAATTTTTTTTTCTCCCCCTTCGTTTCCTCAATTTTCGGACAATCTTTCCACCTGGAAACAAAACCTTAAACTCCATCTGTAGCCTTCTTACCCAAGCTGCAAATTGCACGAAACAGAGAAGAAGGGTTAGAGGTGATCTTCGTGAAGAAGAAAACCGGTAAGATTGACGTCATTTTGGGTTTCGTGAGGGCCTGGGCGTGTTTCATTTACCAAACCACTTTGATCCTTCAAGCGCTTTAATGCACATTTTTCAAAGTAGCTTAAGGTAATCTGACAAACCAGAGTTATTGCATTATTCGCTGCTGGCCAACAATTGTAAATAATAGAAATGCGCATCGCATGTTGCGCATAATCATTCTTACGTAAGCAAAAGCTGATCAGCGCTATAGTGCTAATTTTCTTTGATCTAGTTGTTGTGCATTGTTGACGTCAGTCACCATCCTATTCATTGGACGAGCCAAAATGGAAGGGTAAGCAGGTTGAAACTTACGAAAGGCAAGTTGTCACAGGGACATTTAGCTTAAAATGCGAAAGCGGATGGACGGATTTGGACGGATGGATTTACCAAAGCCGCAACTGCTTAAAACACATTTGAGTGTAGTAAAAACTTGTGAGGGTATGTTGAAATGCATTCAACTTTTTTTATCGCGCCATGAAAACCCGTCGCGGTCTTTTACAATAACTGGCGCGAGCATCAAAATATGCGGCGCTCGGGCAACATGCCTGCGCAACCAACGAAACGCTGCCAGATTATTAAGTTTGAGTTCTTGCTGTTAGTGATGTCATTCATTCAAACAAGATGAAGGTATTTAGGAGAAAAAATGTCCTTAACCGCGTTTCCACAGAGACGAATCCAAACGCAAGTCCCGCTGGCCCCAATCAACCAATCGCGATTCAAGAGGGGCGGGGTCTCGAATCTCTTCCACATGAAACGATGGCGCCCAACTGACTCGATACTTTTTATACAGTCGATCTCGGTCGATGCCCATCTAGGGAAAATTCAATAAGGAACCGCGGTCTTTCCTTCGAAAAGTGCTTTCCCACCACGCATCATCCAATCAGACCGTGTGTGATCAAAACACATTTTATGGCTCCTTTTGTGTTGAAAGAAAAGTTTATTTTTTCGACTTAAATCCCGATAATCTTGACAAGAAAATGTTGGCAAACTTTACAAAAATGACGACATACTATGGCATTTGTGTGTTTTGGGGGAGGAATAGGTAAAATTAGCAGTTTTGTTCCGCATATGGCACCTTTGGCTAATGAGAATCGAAATTACATTATGACTGCTGCTCTTCGTTTGACTCTTCGGAACTAGAAGACGAATTCATCTTCAAAGTTTCATCGGCGATAACATTGGTAACAGCAAAGGCTCCGTTCCAGCTGGCTATGGTTTTGTTGAACGAGTCGATCTAGTTTAAATGAGTCATGGGCTACACAATACATTTTAATTAAAATACCAGAAACTTACTTGATACTTGAGAGTTTCTATTTGATATTGAACGGTTTGCAATTTCATGTCCTGTATTTGCTCCCTGGTTTCGTCCTTGCATTTTTGCAAAGTTTCATTCATGGCTCTGTTTTGCAAGCTTAAAATAGAAATTCGATCCTTCTCCATATTGCTTTCCATCTGCTCGATATTCTCCGAAAAACGGGTCAATTTATCTTCAGTAACCTCCTAGATGCAAGTATTAATGAAGGCGCATTGTTACAGGAAACTTATTTCAGGTCAATTACCGTTCTTTGAAGGACTTGTTCGAATTGGACCTGTATTTGAGTGAAATTGTAGTGAAGCTGGTCGACGGATAACTGAATTTCTCTTGCTTGGTAATCGCTCTGTTCACCAATCAGTTGAATTTGTTCATGCATTGTATTTCGAGAGGCTTCAAAAGTGGCAAGGGCAGCCTCGTTAACTTGCATTTTTGCCTCTAGAAGCGAGAATTGTTCCACAATTTCCCCTATTCGTTGTTCGATCGGCTCCAGTATCGGGGCCGTCTCAGCGGAAGGACTGAAACTGCTCATTTTTTGCTCAAGCTGGTTCTGCATATCGCGGACGGATTGGAGCGCATTTTTCAGTTCATTGAACTTGTGATTCCAGTGACCGTATCGACCTGATCTGCCATGGCTTTCAGAAGTACCTGTGCCCGTTTCAACGGAAGCGTTCCAGTCTGTTTTTAGCGATTGTATCTGTCAAAGTTCTTTCAATGTCAATCAATGTTTTTCTTTCAATTATTTTCAAAGAAAGATCTTTACCTCTGAAGTCATTAAAGCTATCTCCTTCAGACAAAGCTGATGATTCTCAGTAGTTTCTCCAAGATCAGTTCGCAACTGAACCACTTCAGCCGCTACCCGTTGCCGTTCGGCGCTTTCTTCCGCCCATTGATGTCGCAACTGAGTCACTTCTCCCTGCGAGATAAAATGGCTTTCAGTTTTGATCTAGTATTTTTTTTTCTACCCCACTGATCAATACCTGTATGAAATGAATCTGTTTCTGGACTTCTTCCGCATGTTGGAGCGTCTTTGAAACGTTCAAGCCCTGATTGATCTGATTCACGTCCGCTTTTAGATTGCTGACAGATTTCAGAAGCCATTGCAATGTTTTGACGGCGTTTTCGGAGGATGTATCTCTGGTATTCCGAACTGTTCCGCCTGATTTTTCCATAACTGCCTCTACTTGACTCCTGAAAGAACCATAGGGTAAATATTTAAAAAATCAACTAATTTTACAGCTATTATTGGATTCACTTACTTAATAAGATTTAATTCGCGACGAAATGACTCAATCGTCTCCGCTTGATGGTTCTTATGGAGACTCAGTTGTTCTAACGAGCTTTGCAGACTCCGCATCTGAGAATCAAACTGTGACAGAGCTCGGCTTTCAACCTCGAGAGCCGTCAGAGTTTCTTTGGCCAGTTTGATTTCTTCCGGTGATGAACCGGATTCGCTCGTCCGTTCTTGGCGACATCGAACAGCTTTGAGATCTTTCACTTCACGCGTCAACTGATGAATCGTTGATTCCAGTCTTGTAAGGCGCTTCCATTCTGATCTGCCCGAAGACACTTCCGTACACGTTAGGGCTAAAACTAACACAACCACAACGGACCACTCCATTCTGGCGCTCTGTGACGGTATGACTGAATGCGACGGAATTGTTTGCTGTTTAAATGTCCCCTACCACCGTAAACCGTACTACCCCAATTCTGCGCTCGCTACTACACCAGGTGGCCCCTTTTAGTTACCCCCCTTCCTCTGCTTCCTCCCCACATCTGCCATCGATATGTGTACCCGGTCAGCGTTCCCTATAATTTCAACTGGAATTTTCCAGTGTTCAAAAAGGAAGAACAACAAACGTCGCTTTGTAGTCATTAGTGGGCGGCAGGGTTTTCTTAAAGTCCAACTGATAGTTTTCTGGACCGCCAAGTTAATTTGATGCTAATGAATGGCACTTGGTCACTAACGAGAAGCAGATTGGCGGAGGGCGGAGGCGACGGGTAGATAATCTCTCTCTACGGAGGCACACTACGACCCTTTTTCTTCTGTCGCTGGGTCAGCGAATGCGTGGGAAAGGTCCAAAAAGGGAAAAAAAAGACACCGATAAAGTGGATTTACTAAAAAAAAAGTCTCATACTAAGTAGTAACAAACGTGGCCAAGCGTCGGATGACGCCACTACCGTAAAAAATGGAGAATGAGGGAGGTATTTTCGTCTTCTCCCTTTTTAAAAGACCAACGTATACTCCAAGTTTTCCCCCCGCTACCAGGTGTGTATGTTTGGAGAAGAGGGAGGAAAACCGTTGGCGATACCTTTGTTGCGTTCGATAGATTCACAACAAACCCTGCCCCTCCCTACGCATCACACAAATAAAACATCTATAGGTAAGAACACATCCGGGCGCGTGCTGCCCTTTAAACGATGACGTCAACGTAACCGTTAGAGCGCTAGGCCGTCTTTCGGTATTAGATGCTTTTGAATTATGTACCTCTGTTTATAGTATATTTTATAAAGAATTTTTTTAAAGGAAATTCCAGCTTCTCATCATCATGAAAAAAAAACTACTCATGTTGCTGGGTTTTTTTTTAGGGGAGTGCACTTATTTCAAGCTGCTGTATTTCTTGCGAATTACCTAGCGGCTTATCACATGGAAAAATCTGACCTTTCTTTGTAAGCTAAAGGTTTAAAAGAAAATAAATACCAAGAAAAGGTCAAATTTTATCTCAATCTAGTGAACCGAAGAAAATCCGTAGGGACAGAGGAAAGTGGGTTAGGTCTTTGGTAGATTGGCGTGCTATTTGGGTGTGTTGCCAGGCGTTGTCTCCTCGTCCAAGAGTCATCTCAACGCTCAACACACAATATGTTGAGCCGCTCAAATCGATTTCATAGTCAACACAACCTATTACATTAAAAAATCGTAAGAAACCCAGTAAAGATGGAGCAATTAAAGAAAGTTGGAAGGTTTGGTCTTTTACCATTTGGTAGAATTTGGCAATGGTCCGACCCGCAAATTTTCCATTTAATTTCTCCATCCTCGAAGGCTGTCCCAGGGCAAGAAACTGTCGCCTGAAGAATTACAAGGTTCGTTGATGATAAATCAAATTTCCAGGATAGGATGCCTTTGGTGCTTCCCTCTGTGTTGTGAGAAGAATATAAAATGTAGTTCACAAAAATCTCATTTGTAAAACACAATATTTACCAGTGCGGGCTAGGTAAGCCATGTTCCAGTCATTTTCTATTTTGCGAAAAATGGACTCGGCTTGGAAGGCTCCATTAAACCATTTGTCTGTCGTAGAGTCTCCGTCTGAGTGGCGCACATACTTATCCAAACTGGCGCTATATTAAATTAACATTGTGATTTAAGAAAATTTAGCAAATGCATAATAAAAACTTCTCTACCTGTATTCCAAGCTGAATTCCCCATTATTCATTTCTTCGTCTGTAGGAAACCATACAACTGGCTTAAATTCGGCTGTTCCCAATTCACCACGCGTTTTTCTCCAAATAATGTCACCGCTGGTACGTCCCTGGTCCTCACCAGCCTTGACTTCACGGGGTAACAAAAATTCGGCCAACTCTCCAATAAGCCGCAAGGTAAGCGCTTCTTTTTGAGAAACGCCAAGATTTGACTGCAGTTGTGTAGAGAGTCTGTTGGTTTGTTGTAGAAGCCAATCCTCTGAAACCAAATTTCTTCGATTTAAAACCTAAGAAATAAGGAAACTTATTTATTTTAATTCATAAAGGATGGTTAAAGCATTGACTACTTCTTTGTGATTTCGGACATAACGCCACGTCACATCCTGCACTTCGTCCTTTGAGAAGGCAATAACGTAAGACAGCTTCTTGCCCCAACCAACATCATAAAGAAGGGGCTTATCACATGCAGCTTCACATGAATCACAATGGAGCCTAGAAAAATGAGTAGGTGAAATGTTGTTACATAATATCAGTATGTACAAATTAGTACATACCAGTAATTTAACATACCATCTCTTAAGCCTTTCTGAATATACTTCTGTCCAGACATGATCTGTCCAGTCTAATACATATCTTGCATCATATTTTAAAGCTCTACAGATAAGGGTAAAACAGTTTGCCCATTCACCACATCTTCCTCTCCTGGTCTCAAGAAGTTTTTCTATTGAAACGGAAATATAATTCAAAATTTAATGATACCAACTAATGAACATGAATTTGAAATAAGAACCTGGGTCATTGTATCTGGGAAACCTGTCTATGGCTCCACACGAGTTGCACTTGTAATTCTCCACCCGATTTGCACCATATCTTACATCTGCAGAGGTAGGAACTCCTAATCCACCACTTTGCATTTGTTCATTGCATGTGTTGCAATGTGCAGCATCAAACCAAGTAAAGAAACTATTTTTGAACCAAGTTAGTAATTCAATCAGGAGGGCATCTCGAAACAGTTGACTGTCTGTTTTCGCATCGCTTGAACAGCTCTGCTGAGCCCGCGCTAGTAATTCCGGAAGAGGAACACATGCTTTAGCTTTGGCTTGCAAATCAGTATTTTCATACTTGAGAACGTGTCGACTATTAATAGTTAGGCGTTGAAGGAATTCAACCTGCAGGTGAGACATTTTCCGACCACTTTATATTTATGCTTTGTTGTCATTCGTGAATATGTATCAGAGTCATATGGTTGACCGCTAGATGTCTACAGCAAGATGCGCCACAGGCCATTTCAAATCATCACTTGGTTAGATTTTGAAGAAGAAACCACGCTGCTCCTGGTGATAAGATGTACCGATTTACATTATTTGTATTGAGTCACGTTCTGAGCTAAAAATAGGAATTTCCCGCCGGCTTGTTGCGTGAATGGTTCATTCGCGGTTGAGGCGTCAACGCATACAAGCGTCATCATCGCGCATCGGGTTCAAAGCGTTTGATCATCTACATGGAGAACTTTAGTGTTGAATTTGACCAGCCAGTAGCTGTCTTCTTACCTGGCCAGAATGTCAGTGGCTTTATTCATTTTAATCTTTCTGCACCAGAGAGCTTCAAAGGTAAACTCCAGAAAACGACATTTAAAAATTTTTAAAAGCAAAAAAACAATATATAGCAAGCGCTGTATAGTGGTTTCGTTTGTGCAGGTCTCACAGTTGAGTGTGTTGGTAAGAGTCAAGTGCATTGGTCTGAAACGGAAACGGCGGGGCGCGAAACGGAAACTATCCACTACCAAGCCAGCGAAAATTACTTCTACCACAAATTTGTTGTTTTCGCAGGTAATTACGACATGATAGAATTAAATTTGTCTTTGCCTTGGAAACGTGATCGTGTGAGTTTTTCTTGTTGGCTTTTTGTAAAAATAGCAAGTCCTTGTCTGCTCTGCGGTCTATGCAATATAACTAGATGGAAGATATATTTATAGGTGTTTGAAATCCATCCAACTAGCAGTACAGCGAAGCGGGTGGTACAGAATGACGTGCGGTCTGCTATAATTTATCACGCGCATACAATATTGACGTGTGCCAAAATATGGCGATCTGAATTCTAATAATTTGACATTGACCTTATTTATTGAATTCCAACATCGCCTTGTAAATAAATTCCAATTAATGTCACATAGGGAGTGAAGAGGAACTTCAGCCCCTCTATTATCGATACCCGTTCTCTTTCACGCTGCCTCATCAGCTGCCGTCGTCTTTCGAAGGCGCTCATGGGTCTCTGCGATACTACATCAAAGCGGTGCTGGGTCGTCGCTATATGCTCGACGCCGTCTTCAAGCGCGGATTTTCCGTCAACACCATAGTGGACCTCAACCAAAACTTTCAGGCTTCGGTGAGTGTGGTGGAATCGTTAGAGATTTTATGGTTCCCTCGGACAACTCTTTCACGGACCAATACTATGAATAGAACTCTCGAAGCTGGCTAGGGCATAACGACGTTGCCGTGATCAAAACTCCGTGGGAAAACACATCGGGTCCTCATTTCTCGTTTTCTCGTTTTTTTCTTGTTGTTGTTGCGCTTTCCAACTTGTTTTTCATCACATGTTTTTGTTAACGCGTGTGGGGGCTAAAGCGACTTTTTCTTTAAATCTTTTTTGTCTTCCTGTTTGCAGATTCCGGTGAAGAACGAAGAGATCAAGACTATTTGTTGTTTGTGCTGTCAGTCGGGGCCCATCACGGCCGTCGGTTGGCTCCCAAAATCTGGATACGTTCCAGGCGAAACAATTTTGTTCTCCGGCACTGTCGACAACGGCGGATCGAGGTTAAACCAAACTTCGGTCCGCCTCGTTGAGGTATACGATGCAGTTTTACCCCGCTTCGTATTTCTATATTTGTAAGAAAAAGATTCTCTAACGCGCGAAAACAATATCTTCTCATTAGCGTGCCTTGACGGCCGCACTGATTTACCCCTCTTAATTAAAGGCCTTGATGGAGACAAAAGTTGGCACCGATAGCTAGATAGTTTGCTTATTCTCCTGTCTCCACTGCAGTTACTCTAAGCAAATCGTGTATGTCTTTAAAAGTTTTCTCTTTCTCCACAGAGGACAGTCTTTAAAGCCCAAGGTAAACAGATACAAAACGAACGAGTCATAACAGAAATCACTCGAAATCAGCAGTCGGCCGACAGAGATAGCATAAATACGTGGAATAATATTCCAATTGTGGTACCACCTTTGGCACCGTCCGATCTACAGCACTGCACTATCATCGATCTTCGATATTTTCTCGAGGTCAGGCCCGGCAGTAGATGCCACGATAACTTGGCCCATTTCATTTCACGCATTTTGTAAAATTAATTTTTTTATAGTTTGTCGTCGACCCAGGAGCCATGTCATTCAATTTCAAGGTTCCTTTTGAGATTATAATTGGAACAATACCTTTGAAAGACAGTTTCCCCACATTCCAGCAACAAGCAAGTGCTCCGCCACTTACTGATCTAAACGGCACTGCGCCACCGATTGGTCTCTTGCCTCCATTCATGATAAATCAATATCCCAACCTCCGTAAGCCTCTTTAATAAATTATTTAAAACTGATGAGACAGAAAAATCTATTTTTTCCCCTTTCAAAATTCACAGCTCCGCCTACTTACGGACCAGGGCTATACAGTGGAAACTTGCGAGAGGAAGGCGACACGGAGCATTTAAATATAGGGTTTGACACACTTTTCAAGCCAAACTATATCTGCTATCCTAGTTTTCCAAACCAAAATCAGCCATCCACTTGAATAATTGTAATATTTGTTTACCTTGATTACGTGTAACACAAATGAATATCCAGAATAAAAATTCTTGTACATCTACAGTTTTTCTACTGAACATGTTTGTTGTCTTTGTCAGCAATCTCAAGACTGCTTGTCAACAAAGGTGGAGCTCATGGCACTGCTCCATTTGATAAGGCATGCCATAATTTTGGTTGGAATTCTGTGGTAACTTTAATAAGGCGATTTACAAATGAATTCACGGAAAAGGCTAAAAATAACCCAACGCCCCCATTTTAATGATGAAAAATCACGACGACATAGGAAAACATGCTTATACAGTTACGTCGTAAATATAGCGTAATATTTTGGATAAACGCAAAGAATTCGTACCATACGAATTTGGTGGTGGTAAACTGGTAACCGCTGAAGCTCCGAACGTCAGTCTCTGGAGTAGTAGCATAGTTCCATCAACGATCGCGACGCCAGTTGGTTTGCAAGTTGTCCGGCGCTTTCTTGCCATTAATTATGTGCGACTCGAACCGTCGTCCGTTCCTTTCCGGAAGGATTTAAATACTTAAATATGGAGTCAGGAACTCCTGTGGTAGTGACTATTCGTTGGCATTCCATTTGTATATGGATATAAGCCCACTCAGCGTCCAAGATAACTAATGCCTATTACAAAATGACGCCAAACCTTCTTCTACCATTAACAGCTGGCCAAGGAAGCGTCGCTCTTATGAGAACACGGTTTCTCACTCTCATGCATCACGCAACTTAGAGGATTTGGCCAAAAGAGATGGCAGTCTCATCATCCAACATTTCCGGTGTAGGTGTTGTAATAATTGATCCATCAAGTATAGATGCTTGACAGGTAACAATTTAACTAGGACCACTACTAGAATGTAGATACCGTACCAACTTACGCAAAACAAAAATACAAGCAAACATGAAAATATAAATAAAATACATATACTACCACTCGGAAACCCACAGAATGCAGTACCCGCTCTCTTTTTCTAGATTCACAATAAATCCATCTTTATAAATTTGTAAAATGAAATGGTGTTGGACAAAAAAATCACTTTTCTTCTTTATATTTTGAGTAATTAAAAGAGACTTTTGCTTAGGCGAAACGTCGGCGTCCCGAAATATCACACAAACTAGCTTTAGCACCGTAGATGCATTAACTTACCCGCCACCTTAATAACTTGAAAATAGTAACTGGTATTTTGGGGGGACCAGTTTTAAAGTATGTATCATCGATTATGAAAGAAAATTCTTGGAAAAGAAATGAACTATAGACCGATATGTCGGAAAAAAGTCCGTCATATATTTCCAGAAATCAATAACTACAGGTTGTATTTATTTCGATGGAATATTTTATACTTGAAAAAAACTTTTTTGCTCCAATATTTTAAAAAAGTTGTGTTGCTTTTAGGCTATTAAATCTTTCAACAAAAACAAAAAACAAAGGACAAACGTTGCATCATAAAGGTCTTGCAAAGTGCTAACCCATTTGCGCATTCGAGTGACAAGTCGTCATCACAAGTGTGTGTTAACTTGCTGGTTGCGTCTTACATTTTCCCAACGGATTTCTACGAAAAAAGGCAGTGAACTTCACCCGCCTAGCTGAACTTGTGTCTCAAGTTTTTGTTCCATTTAAGCACCTACATCGGCGGATATTTGTTTCAAGGTGAGACATGGGTCGACAGTTCAATCCCAAAAAAGAGAGGATAAAATGAGCTTCGTTTTTTTCTCTTTTATGCTTCATCTACGTTTGAAAGGGAAACATTTTTTTTTTACTAAACAGTAGTACTCACTTATTTCGGGCGTTAGCGATAAATTCAGAGCGAGGTCCATGTTTCGGAAATGCGGGGTGCATGTTTCGGTACCTTGGGGTTTCGGAAACCTGCCGAGTACTTGTTTTTACATGCAGTGCACACCTCAAAATTTGGACAGTCACTCTATTAAAACCAAACTACATATCCTGAGGTACCTGTCGCTCAGCTCAAAATCTCGGCTTCCCTAAACTGCATGAGTTCCCATTTTTTTATTTGAACTTGGCGTTTTTTAACTTAATTTCTAAATTGGCTTCGATGCGCTTAACTACACACACCAATTGCCCAAACCACAATTCATTGAAGGACTTTTTATATTATTTGCAAACATTCAAAATAAATTTCCCTCAGCATTAATTTAACTTTTTGAGTAGAATTTCATTGAAAAATAAATTATAGAAAGTTAACAAAGGCTTTATATGGCTTTAAACAAATTGAGCTTGTACACAATAATTCTGCCATAGGTGTCTGTACTTTCAGGGAAAAGGAACTTTAAATTATCTGTCAGTATAGGTGCACCAGGGAGGGAAAATACTTGGGCAGAGTTGATATCATCTGGAAAATATGTGCTGATTATTTCCAACCTGGTAGCCCCAGCATCTGTGCTTGTCTTCTGAACACAGATGTTTTTGGCAGCAAATCCCCCTTGAAATTGTATTTCAAACTTTGTCACAGCTGTGGGTTTGGTAAACTGGACTGCCACCCATTGAGGAGTTCCCTGAAAATAAGCATAATTTTAGATCTAGGTTATGAAATTAAAATCAATTTAAATATTACTTGATCCGAGTTCCAACAGGTTTCATTGCAACCATCGAAGAGATGTTGCTTCCCGTAAGACTTGACTTCCCGCCCCAAAACGGAGCTCACTCTATAAAGCAACACATTTTACATGAATTTATTGAAAAAGTTATTATGCAATAAAATTATGACTTACTTGGCAGTTATATCTTTACTGGGTATGAGCGTCATGAATTTATAAGATGAGATTGCTTTCGAAATTTGTAAACAAAAATGCAGCGAGCCGGAATCGTCTGCACTCGACTCGAAAACAAATGACGAGCAGTATCCGCTCTCATTATTGTGTATGATGAAAAGTGAAAGTCGCGATCATGTCGAGATGCGTTGCGATTTTCAATTTCAAAACAAAACGTTGTGTGGTGAACCGAGTATCCTGAATTGCACATTATATGATGGGAAAAATCCTGTTCGAGTCAACTTGACTGAGTCATTTCCGCGTGCGCTTTCAGACTTTAAACTAGTGCTACCTTGACCCATGTGTAGAACAGTTTTCCCCTCGGGATTATGTATCAAATATGGTCACTCGAAAGAACGCAAATTGAAAAAAATGTGTCCGATGGAGGTCGAATGTGGCTGGTGGCTAAAGGCAATATTGCGTCTACGGTTTCCATATACGTAGCACGCAAACAGAGACAGGAAGTGGAGGAACTCGAATTACATGGCCACAGGCCGCACATGCTAGAAAATTATTATCTAGTAAGAAACCACATGAGAGTTTCATAGAAAAGAAATCCCACTCGCATCCTTGAATGATGTCACTGTGTATGTGTCAGGAAGTTCGGTAAGCTTGAGTACTGGCGTGGCGTATTTATACTGGTATATAGGAACGTGCACCGATGACTTAGCATTCAATCATCCTCCCCTCTCTCACTGACTATATGTTATATGTATTATTGAGGGAACAGAAAAAAAGAGACGTGACCGGGCCTCATTGTGCCATCATCGTCCTCCTCGCACAGATCTGGCGGGTTCAACGACACGCCAATGTGCTCACGCGTGTCGTCGGCATCAAGAGCAGCATTAGAAAGGCTATGCCTTTACAAAGAGAAAGTTGTTTAAATCTACCGCTAGATGACGTGGATGCAGGTTCATGTGGTCTAAATCTCCCCTCGAGACACACAGGGCAAGCGCTCGAAGGGGGGGACGGAGTTATGTACAAACTTGCCGAGTCGAGTAGAGTCAGTAGTGTGTTGTGGGATGGGGCGGTTGAACCTGTTATTCTTCCTACGACTGCCCATCGGCTTTCGCTGAAAAGAAAAAGCTTGTTTGAAAAATTGTAAATTCGTTTTTTTTCGTAGTGTGTGTCTCGGTGTGATCGTGTGCGACGTGAAATCAAGTTTAAAGTTTCCAGTGAACAATCTGGGCAGACGGGAAAACGTTGCAACGAGGTGAGCGATCAACTTTTTGGCCGAGAGACATGTTGAGGGTCTCTTGTTGTTTCTTTTGTTCCGGCTGCAGCACTTGCCTCGAGGTTCAGTGTGAGAAAAAGAAGAGGGGGGTGGTTTTTTCTTCTTGCCTTGTCTGAAATTACAACCGGGGGCTTTTGCCTCCCCCCCAAAACACACCGACTGGCTGTTATCTATCGAGATTTTTTTTCTCTCAATTCCATTGATGATAATAGTTTTCCAGGAGGAAATGGCCGATTGATGAAGCCATCGTCGACCTTGAACTGCAATCATCTGTGGTTGCGGGAAAAAAAGGATATTGACCTTTATCAAAAGTAGTCTCGCTGTGTTATCTATTTTTTTTGCTGTTGGCAGTAGGAGGGAAGAAATCCGGCTGTGTCGCTCAAGTGCTCCGTTTCCCTTCATTTAAAAGTCGAAACTGTCAACCATTTCCTGATTTTATAGGCGGCCATAAAGACGAAACAACTTGAACGTCTGTCTAGAGGAATCAAAATGCGATCATTGAACTTAATAAAACTTTGAAAGTTGAACAAAGTTCATCGTATCAAACTTGCGTTACATTCGTCGAATGTTTTTATGAAGGATAGTGTAGTTTTGCGTGTCAGTCGGTCTGTGTGTGTGTGGTGGGCGGGTTATTGATTACATCTCTCTCGCAGCGGCTGGGATCAATGTTTTTATTTGTAACAAAGAAGGATTTGTCAGTAGGAATCAGTCTGATTGCCATGAAAAAAAGGGATATCGTAATAAGCTGGATGAGTCGTGGATACACAGCTAAAGGCGGAGTAGGGGATTGATTGGATTTCCTGCGTTGTCAACGTGCTGGACAGCGTCTAGCGAGAACGTGATGAAATCCGATCGATCAACACGCTGCTTGCTCTTCTCTAACTCTGTGAAACGCATTTTTATCGATTTCAGGAAGGATGAAGACGCCATGGCTGCTGGTGCTGCTGTGTCTAATGAAGGGCTCTGTCATCGGCCAGACGGACCCGTCGAGCCGGACGGATGCGGCGGCGGCTGATGGTTCATGGTGGCGAACAACGCCGTTCGCCTCGTTGCCCGGGATGACTACGCAGCAGGTGCTACGCAAGATCCTTCCCCCCGAACTCATCCCGTACACGCCCGTCTCTAGTCCAGAAGAGACGGCTGGATACGTCAGAGATTACGTCTCCACTTTCAAGATGCAAAGTCGGGGCATGGAGCATCTTCACACTTACACCAACATGTTTATGGCCTTTGTCATGCCAAAGCATCTAGTCCCTCCCGGTAATTATTCGACGACTTTGCAACCCGACTATGTTTCCTCTTTTTCTCCTTTTTCTGCCATCGTCTTCTTCTTTCTCCTCTTTCGTTCTGTCAACTTGGCAATTCATCCAAGTTGAACAACATCTGTCGTCGTCGTCGTCTTCGTAGCTGGACAGACAGACGGAAAAGATCTAGAAGACCCATCTGGGTCTCCCTTTGTGTGTTGCGCTCGTCGTGGGGTGCCTAGTCTGCGTGGGTCTTGCTCTACATTACAGCACTACTGGGCTAAATCTTAACTAATATTGACGGGAACCCGACATGTACGGGGAAGCTATTGTTTACTCTTACCACATGACGTGTCGTTACACCTGAAAGGTTCGTTGAGCCCATCCGCTTGAAACCAGATCGTTATTTCGTGTATAAACAACAACTAAGAGGAGAGAAAAGAGAAGAAAAGCAAGAAAATTGTTTTCCTTTTCTCTTTTTCTCTTATATACACCGAAAATGTTGTTTCGACGCCGTGATGACGAAAAGGAAATCAGCGTCGTCGCGGTCAACGGGAGAATTGGGTTAATGGTATAGATTGTGACACAGCCGTATCATCTAGTCCATTATTATCGCATTGTGAAACGTTGTTCTCATTATCTTGATGGTATTCGGACCGTCCAATCCAATCTTGTACGTACCCTAAACTCTATATAGAGCTCAGCAGGTTCTTTTTATTATGCATTTTAACGGGACATTTTCCTAGCCAGAGTGAGGTTTTTCGGTTGTGCACCGAATCCCGTTTGGACGACCCGTTGACCTTCTTTTGATTTGGCCACGAGAAACCGCCATCACTGCTACACTTGTACACGGAAGAAAACTTGCTATAGCTTATCAAGTTCCGGTAATGACGTCACGCTTGACCAAGAACGCAGAAGCGAACGCGTCTTTATGATTTCTTCACGCACCAATCATCATCATCATCATTCCGTCTATTTAACCTTCAGCAGGTTGTTGAACCTCTCGTTTGATTTCAAGGGATCCGCTCCAAAAGAACGGTCGCGTCACCGCCGCCGCTACTATACCGTCACTATGGAGATTTTTTGTACTCGAGCCTCGTAGTGGAATCAATACTAGGCCCTCGCTCTCTCTCTCTTTCTCTTTCTCTCGTTCGTTCGTCATGCATGTGATTTAAATAAAGTATTAAATATAGGGTCGGAGAGAGAGTACACAATAGCGTGAGTGCGGTTGAATTACGCACCGTCGCGTGCCCTAACGACTTGAGAAAAGACAAACGCTGGGAATTCGACGGCCCTGTCGGATTTATTCGACGCCATTTGTGACTTTTTCGACTGATTAAACAGATTGACACGTACGTACGGTCTGTCGCGTGATTAGGATAGTCAGGACCATTTCGCTCCCATTCTTTTTGATTCGTTTCGTTGGAGAAAATTCCTTTTTCTCCGAAATGTCTTAATCCTCCCTCCCCCCACTCGAGTCACGATGTCCTTGAAGGATTCCGATTGGCGATTTCCGCGCCAACTATTACGCGATCGAAATTGGTTCCGCCTTTTTGACGCTAATGAAAAACCCACGAGCCGGCCTTGACTGCTCCCGGGCAGGTGTCTGCCCGCAGGGAAGGGTAATATATCTAGCAGTGGAACGTCCTATGAGAAAACTCACATAATCAATCAACATCAGCCACTTTATACCTTGCGAGATCGTCGCACCACCCTCGAGTGGAATTGCCTCACGGTCCATTCAACACACTAAAGGTGAATGTCTTCTTCTTCTTCTATTTATCTGTTTGTTTTTTTTTGTTTTGTCCAATAAATGTAGGGATCCAACTCAGCACAGAGCCGGAGGTGATGCTGGACCAAGCTCTAACTAAGTGGCAAATCATTTTAAAGCACTACGCAGGAGTGGTCTCTGTCGCCGCTATCGGACTTTTGCTGGCCGCCATCATCCCCATCGCCGGTGTCTTCATCTGCTGCTGCCGTTGTGCCGGTATCATTTTCTTCCTACCTCAAGATGCCCGGAGTTATCGATCCACCCACCAGCCAACTCCCGAAACCAATTTCACGGACAAAAAGAGATAGGAACTTGCGCAGTAGATGCTTTTCAAATTAAGATGATCGCATGATGTATAGGGGAGAAGCGGAAAAAAGACGGGCAAAGAGGAAGAGAGGAGCAATTCAATCAATATCTTGGCACGCAAATTTCACGCAGACACCACACATAGTCGAGACGAGTGTCTAAGGGGGTACACGAAATCGATGAAGGAGAACGCTGCGTGAGGATGGATGGATAGGCTGGATGGATGGTTGTTATCAGCTACTAACGATCAGAATGATCCGATCAGGTGTTGTCTTTTGCCGGAATGCTGATCCAGCTCTACACAGATAGAGGCATCTACACATAGTAGTAGTAGTAGTCTATATGAGCATAATATGTGTCTATGTGTCTACGTGTGTGTCTCCCTGGAGGCTCGATATCCTTCCTGGCTCACGATTTAATCCATTTGCTGACGAGAGGAAAAAAAAGAAAGCGGAGCTACGGCCTAACAAGCATTGATCCCTGAGAGCTTTTCGAATAGGATGGGAATCCCATTAGATTATATGGAGAGAAGATTGCGAGTTTCGAAATGTCGTTATGTCTGCAAATTTTTGTGTGAAATATTAGGTCGTTGCGGTGCCAAAGAGGAGCCGTTCGAGAAGCGCGGCGACAAATGCCAGCGAGTCATGCTGGGACTTCTCCTAGGTCTTTTGCTGCTTCTCATCGCGTAAGTTGACTGGAGCGTGTATAGCCGAGTCGACACGATCGATGATGTCTTCTTTTTGTGTGTGTGTCTGTGTGTGTGTGTGACCAGATTCGGCATCATCTGCGCTTTCGTCTCCAATGCCAACGCACAAGACGGCGTCAACGCCCTCCCGACGGCCCTTCGCCACACGACGGAAGATACGGCCACCTATTTCAATCACACTCGCAAAGTGAGTTTCCTTTTCTTTCTCTTTCTCTCTGAGATTCTTTTCAGTTTCCTTCACCCTTTCTTCCGTCGTTTCTCGTTCGTTTCTCCTTTTCTTCTTTTTTTTTTTATATATTTGTATTGTTGCTTCACTGTGTCTTCTTCCTCGACGGTCTTTTTTTATTTGTCTAAAGAGGCGCATTTCAAAGTTGGATTGGACATTTTCTCATTCTATTATCTCCTTGTTCTCGTTCTATTTTCATAGGAATACGTGACATTGTTGACGACCAACTATCGCGAATTGGAAGCCGCCATTGCTAAAGCACTCGACGGTAAGAGGCCGACGGATCATTTCACGCCCTTGACATTGATTTATCCCAGTGTTATCGTTGTCTTGTACTCTTGCTCGCTGTTTTATGGGAGGGACTCGTTGTTTTATTGATCGTCGGTTCGTTTATTTTCTCCCTCGCTTGATCTATCGCCCTCCCCCCCCCCCAACCCGCTCCCGACCGGAGGAGCGTGAACTGACATAACGATGCAAATATCGACATGATCTTTTATATCTACGCAGACAGTGGACGACTGGTGACTAACGAACTGAAACACGTGTCACGAGCCATCGCAGTCGACAACTTGACGGCCATCGTCTCCAATTTGGCCGAGATCCGACAGAATCTGGCGGCTATAGAACAAGATACTGGACTGCTCCAGGACCGTGCTAATCAACTTCAGGTACAGTACCACTACTAGTGCTCTCCATAGTAACAAACTCTTTTTTCGCACCCGTCTATACATCTCGTCCGAGTGTGTGTGTAGTGTGTGCGCGCGTGAACGCTAAATCTAATAGACATCTTATGAATTATTCCCGTCCATCTTTTTAGGACGGTTTGTTAGAGGTAAAGAGGCAGTTGAAGCAGTTGCTGGATCGATGCGCCAGTCAGCCAGTCTGCGCTAGTTTCCGGCAACAGTACGATCTCGACCAGCTCTCGGTCGATCTCCAGTTCCAAGAGGTATATGCTCATTAACTTTGATGTAGGTTAGCTTAAATTGCCATAACGAGAATTATAACACTGCTTCTGGTTACACACTAACAATCACACACTAACTTTCTTGTTAATACCAATCCTTTTCATCATCCATCCCTCCTCCGTTCCCTTCTCATGCTCCCCCTCCGCGTTCCCACTATTTCTCTTCTCAATTCTCCGCTGCGTCGTCGTGACTCGAAAATTAAAAAGTTTGTCGAGAGTTATTTGCCCAAGGTAAGACTCGCATTGTTGGCAGTCGGCACGTTTATTTGTTAATACCACTACTAGTGTACCAGTAGCAAAAACCACCGCCACCACCACCGCAAAACTTTCTGGTGGCACTCTCTTCCGGCATGTCGTGCACCCCACTAAAGCCTTATTATTATTACTGGAGCTGTCTCTGCTGCTCCGGCTCTGTAGCCGCTTGTTTGTGTCGTACATCAATTCAAATGTCGTAACCTTTGTCAAATGTTTGATAGTTGCCGGATGTGCAGAGAATCGCGCGCAACATTTCCAACTTGATCGCTACTGGGGTGGAGAGTGAAGTCAAGCGGGGTCGCTCCGCCCTAGAGAGGGTCTCAAACGATGTCCAAAGGGCCGTCGGAAGTACACTACCGACCTTCAAGCAACACTTGAGATCAGCCGGTAAAAAAAAAAAAAAAAAATTTTAACAACGAAAAGCCAACAAAAATGCGGCGCGGTCCTCGACGTCGTCGTCGTCGTTCTATAGCAGCATTTCGAAATCATTACTTGACGACGACGACGACAAGGACCAATCGTTAGCGTCGCCGTCGCAACGAATTAATGACGCGTGTTGTATATAATAACGTGTGTGCAGGACAAAGTTTGGAGCGCAATTCCGAGGACATTTCCATCCTAATGGGTCGTGGTGTCGAGATGGCCCGCAGCGAGTCCGTCCAGGACTCTATCAACACCCTACAGGGTTACATCGACCACTATGGTCAATATCGGTATGAAAGAGAGCTTCCCCACTATATGAAGCTTTACTTCCTCAATCCCCTCACACAGAAGCTCCACATATAACAAAAATATTTTTGTTCTCTTTCTTTTTTCTTTCTCTCTCTCTCTCTTTGGCCTTCCTCTCCCTTTCTTTTGGCTTCTTCTTCTATATATCGCTTCGACGTCGTTGGTCGTCTTTTTTCCGGTATCAAATAGGTTTTACGTCGACATTGGTATGGCCAGTCTAGTGCTTCTGATCACGCTCTGCTTCGCTTTTGGATTGCTGTGCGGCTGCTGCGGCAAACGGCCTGCCGACCGCTACGACGACGATTTCGGGACTCGAGCCACTGGCGCGTCCTGCCTCATGGCGTAAGAAAACATTTATCCCATATTAGGAAATGGTCCAACCATTTTTTTTTTCCTATCTATGTGTTTCCCCCCCATGTTATTCAACAGGGGTGTCGGACTGGTGTTTATGACTTCGCTGGTGCTACTGGTGTTGGCCGTCGTTCACTTCCTGGTTGGCGTTTTCGGCCAAAATCTCTCGTGCGAGGTACTGACCCGTCTAGGGACGGGAGAAGAGCCCCAACAGCGCGAGCTCTATGATTTTATCGACCGCAACTTGCCTCTGACGGCTCTCAACCCGCACGGCGTCGTCAAGGACGACCTGGTCACCGTCTCTAATATTGTCAAGTATGTGTAACTGCTGCCGTCGCTTCTACTGCTTGTGCCGCAAGGATTGCGTGCAAGCCACCGGATAATTGGAATGAATGGACTTTAACCGTTGCCTGTGTTCATTAGGGAATGCCATCAGAACAGGACCCTATACCAAATGTTAAAGCTGGAGCGAGTCCTGAATGTTTCTACGCTCGGTGATCACGCCCGTCGCTTGAACATAGAATCTGAAGTCCGTCGCCTGACGAGTAATATTCGTTTTACCGGCGTCAATCTGTTGACCAGCGAAGCCAAGCAGCAACTACGAGATTTCGCTGCATCCGACCTAATGCGCGTCAACTTTACGGCCTACTCTATTCTGGTGCGTACGGCCCGGCGAAAGCGTTCAAGGCATTAAAAGCTTTAAGGGATTAAACAAGTTTTTGTTTCATTGTTCCCCTTCCTCGGTCTCTCCCCCACCCCACCGCCCTCTTTTACAATGCTGCAGCTGGAGCAGAACATCACTTCGGTTAACCTGGAGGAAATGGCGACCATACTGAACAATACGGCCGTTCAAGTACAGTCGTTCGAACCGAACGTAAGTGGCAGCAGGAGTGATTGTGTTTTCTTGTCTGCTCCGGCGACACGTAACTTATTACTTTATTAGGCCGCCAATACGCTATGGGACAATGCCATCTTCTTGTCGCGGCTACAAAAGTCTGAATTGATTCCAATGAAAGAAGCGGCCCAGCGACTGCGCAAGGCCGCCGCCAATTTGGAGGAACGCGTCCGTTTCAATCAATCTAGCCTGTCGGATGCCATTGAAATGCTAATTGGCCAGGCTGAATCCGCTCAACTTTTCCTGGAAAATAAGGGACCCGAGCAATTGTCCAAGGTAATATAAAGAAAATCTTCAAGAAGAATTTGCAGTGTGTGGGAACGACGGCGTTGATCGATCCGGGACAAATTGATGTATCGATCGACACATCGCCCTCCTCTCTCCATCTTTTCAACAAAAGATTGATATCTTCCTTGGGTATTGCAGCTGGCCGTGGAATTTGCCAAAGAGTGCGAGAGACTCATCGACCAGTACGTCCAGCGCGTGACTGACCATGTCCTCTTCAAAGTCGGCAAATGTTGGCCTCTCTCGCAAGCCTACAATACCACGTCGGCCGTGATCTGCCAGCAAATCTTCTGGCCTTTCGTAAGTCGGAGCCCCGGGATTAGAGCCCGCCCGTTCTCTTGTCAATAGATAAAAACCCCCTTTGTCCCCGTTTTCCTTTCCTTTTTTTTTTTCTCCCTTTCCCTTTTTTTATATATTTCTTTTTTTTAGAGAGATGTAGTTTATATTTTATTCTGTAATCCATCCATTTGACTTATTGATTTGGTTTCAAAAGTCAATAGCGAGCTGTTTTTCTTTCTCGATCGCCCTCTCTGGGCTCCTCACTTTAGTGATGAATAGGCTTTACTGGCTCTCTTTTTCTTCCTCTTTCTCTCTCTTGAAAATGTGCTAAACTTTTTGTTTTTGTTTGGAGAGCAAAGTTTTCCAACCTAGTGAATCATTGCTGATCGATTGTTGTTTGACTTTTAGAATGGATTCTGGGCCAGCGTTGGATGGTGCACCCTTTTGTTTCTACCATGCGTCGTTTTGGCTATGGTGCTGGCCTCTCTCTACCGGAAGACGGATCCCTATCCGGGCTCGATCGTCGAGAGGTAAGAGCGTGTTAATGGGAAAAAATGTCGGGCGGTAAAGGGGGTCCCTCTCACGCTCCCGAAAAAAAGAAAGATCTCCTTTTTTACGATTATTTAAGACCATTTCCTGCTGGATATCTTTTATTGGACGATGCATATCAAAGAGAAAGAACATTCGAAGAATACGACATCCTCTCGTCATTCGGTTGAGTTGGTGCCAAAGCACTCTGCAGCATGAATTTCATCTCTTTTGATTTGATTTTCCTTTCTTCTCGTATTTCCTCGTCAGTAGTTTCGGTTTTCATTCCCTCCCTTAAAGCTGGTGATGGCGTGTAATCATTTCAGTATCTTTTTTTTTGCCTCTCTCTCTCGATGGTGATGGTGGTGGCTGTATTTTGCTTGTATCTTTTCAAAGTCAACGATTCGTCGTTTTGGAACCGGATTTTTCTCTCATTTTATACATATATATATATATATATATCTATATATATTTCCCCTTTTTTTTTTTATTTGGGGTGGGTTTTTCTCTCTCTCGCTCTCGCTGTTCTTTTGATTCTTTTTTGAAACCGTTCCGGAAATCAACCAAAAACACTTTTCCTTCCTTCAGAGAGTACTTGTATGATGCTTATGCCGACCGGGACAACATTCCATTGGCCTTAAACAAGTAAGACTTGATGGCTGTCTTCTTTTCGTCTCTCTACTGATTCGATTAATTCAGCATGTTTTCAACGGCAAGAACGTTTCCTTTTGCACGAACTGTTTGTAAAACATGTCCACACTTTGTTTTGGTTTCCTGTTATCTATATATTTGTTTGTTTATTTTTCTTTTCGGTTGATATACTACCCCCCTCTCGTCTTCTATTGGTTTCCTTTTTCTTCCCCCTCTACGCCCGGAACAACAACATGTCTCGTCTCGTTATTTTGTTTGCTCCAAATTAGCTTTAATGACTATCTGGTGAAACAGAATTATCATCTTATGTTTCCCTGTTTGGTTTCAAGTCGCGACCGAAGAGGCGTCCCGCCTTCGAGTAACAACCGGTCGGGCCACGCTTACGGCCACGTCTACGGAGGAGCGTACGAAGATGATTACAGCATCTCGCAGCATCAGGCACGAACGGGTAATGGTAGCAGTGCCAATCGTAGTGCAGCTGTAGGCGCGGCCGGTGCTTCGACGGCCGTTGTGGCTCCGTCGGAGCGGAATGGAAAAGCACCGGGACGATTCCAAGATCCAGCTCCAAGAGCTTGGGGTGATGGAAGCGTGCCCCGTTACGTCGCGTCTCCGACTCACGCGACTTCGCCGTCCGTTGGAACTCCGAGTGTAGGCGGTACACCGTCCGCTCCATCCGCCGACTACGAGAGACCTCCACCATATTACTATCCAGGACCTGCGTAAGTAGCACTATCGATAGATAGATAGATAGATGGATAGATAGGAGGATGGCCTCTATTTTGAGAGCCGGCCGGGCCTCTCTTCCTCTTATCTCAAGTTGATGATGGAGCCTGAATGTTTTCTCTTTTGATTTCAGCGATAAGTGAAGCTCTGATGATCTCGTCCTCGATTCCATCAACGTCCCGAATGACGTCTATCTCGCTTCCATTTCGAACTGTTTTTCTCCGGGTTGATGACTGAGGAGAAACGGAAGTGCTGATTGTTTCCCTCCTTCTCCTCCTTCTTCCTTCCCCCCGTCCTCCTCCTCCAATTTAGTTTTTTTTTTTCACCATTCTCTCCTCCCTTTTTTTGTCTTTGCTCCGTTTTGGCTGCGCGCGCACGCGTCCGAGTATACATGTGCAATCCTCTATAGAGCGATCGAGGCTGCGTGTGTGAGTCTGTGTGTGTGTGCGAGAGAGAGAGCGAACGTGTTTGTACATTATTGATGAGTTCCAGAGTCGCCGTTTCATCTCTTCCCATCTCTTCAAACGTCCCGACTTGCACACGGATGCACTCCTCCCTCCCCTTTATGTGATTTTGCTTGGCAATTTGTCTCTTTAAACGTGTGATGACATGTGCATTTGCTCCTACTTTATATATAACAGGATATGAAGACGACGACTACTGAGTCTGTGCTTCTACATTGGAAGCACGTTCTCTCTCTGGCCGCACTTTTTCGGCCACGTTTCAAATTTCACCCCATCAACCACGAAAACGGATACAAAAGATAAAAAAGAAGAAAGAAAAGGAAGCCAAGAGAATCTTTGTGGTTCTAATATACTACTATATATATTATTGGTGCGGCGAGAACCTCAAGTCTTTTTGTTGTTGTCGATATCTCCCATATGCTATGATTCAATCAATACTTTGCTCTATAAAAATTCTGTTGTCATCCATAGTGATCTTGCTCTTTAAATGCCCGTGGAGTAAGCGAATCTCGACCCTGTTTTCTGGTCCCTCACAAAAAAAATCGTTTTGAAAGCCATTAATGAGGGAAAAAACTTGATTTTTTGATTGTTGTTACACATGCCGTGTTCTATTTCTTCGTCTATACTGTCAATTTCTTTTTGTATTGTGTATAACAACTGGCTCGTTTGAGAAATTATGTCTCTTATTCAGCTGGGCGGGATTTTGACAGATTCCACCTTTTTTTGAAATATTTCGTCCGTGTTTTTTTCTCTCTCTCTCTCTTTTGAATCTTCTCAAATGTAAATGACTCATACACTGAATCCTGTCATTTCAAAAGAGAATCAATTCGCTCTTTGATGTCTTTAACCCCGCCCACCTTCAATGGTGCCGTCTACTTAGTTGGAAAACCAATACACCCATCCGGAAGTGTTGTTACCTAATCCCTGTCTCGAGTCTTGTTCATTTTCATTCATTTATTTATTTGGAGAGAAAATAGTAATTACAGCTCTGAGCGTCCAGTTGATGAATCGTAGCCGAGACTTTGGAAATCTTTGAAAGTGGTGTGGAACTCGATGGTTAGGTAACCGAGGGTTTCTGTTCGGAGCACTGCAGTAAGAAATCACGCGCGATCAAGACATGGAAATAAACATATAAATCTACAATGAACATTACCGTCTCGACCTTCATTGAGAGCAATGGTCTTGGGATCTATCAATTCAGGCCGACGTCCGGTGAACCAACTGGTCCATTTGTGTAATAAAGACTGAGACTGCGGACGATAGATGGCCAACTTTCGTGTAAAGTGGCCTGCACGGATGGGCAAAACGGCGGACCCATAACCGTACGCAACGTCACTGTTGCCTAGCTCATCTGGCCCATATAGGCTCACGATCAGTCTTGGCCATCCGTGGGGATTGGTGCTTTTCCAAGAAGACTCGAGAGGGAAATTCCAAACCAGCTCTCGACTGCCGGATGGCTTTTGAATAGCCAACTGACTCAAACCTTCTTCAATGCCCTGAAACTCAAAGTTATACTTACGTCGCTGTCAAATAATAAATAATACAAAAGAAAGTTGAGTTTAAATACTTACATGGCAGAAGATCCAGTCGGCTCCGTGATGATAACAAGTTTTGACGTACAGTTGGGGATTGAGCGGGAATTCGCCATGTCGGATTTGACCCTGGACGGTATAGAAAAAGCTGGTGGCTATCAGTGGAGTAGATGCGACAGGTCCATTTGAAGTCGCAACCGATGTCATTCTAAATTAAGACTTCCTCGTCGCGAGACGTGAAGAATCACTACATCAGTTACGATGTTTGGTTCGCTTTGTTTTCGTTTCCCGACTGCCGGTTGCTATGGTAACAAAACATACCGCCACCATACGTTCAGAATAAAGGGGACTTTATTCCATGAACATGGTATCTATTCAGCTAAAGCCAGACCACTAGTAAGAAACGTTTGAATAAGCCCTTGGTTAGGTTGTTCAAAAGCATGAGTCAATAGGTAGATGACTAAACTTTGCTCTGTTCGGCGTCAATCAAAGCCCGCTATCGATTCCTTTATCAAACCGCTCTCTAAACATATGAACAATAGGCAGTATTGTTCTGATGGATCTTGGTATCTAAATTTGGTCTGCCATCCCTTCTTTGCAAACATATATGGATTCTTCAATCAAGGGCTTCTTTTCATGAACTGTAACAAAGCAACACTGGGTTAAGAGATATTGTTTAATATATAACCGAAACTGTATGCACCATGTATGGCGATAAATTATACTAAACAGGATGGGTTCAAAGTTGTAAAAAACCAACTAAAAAATATGTGATTTATGTTTTCATTTATACCTTTATTAAGTATCCGCAACAGAAATTATCTGGCAATACAAACAAACAATTGCAAAAGCAGTAAAATCCAACCACTAAATTATCTGGCAATACAAACAAACAATTGTTGTTATACACCAGAATGAATATGGGTCGGTGGATAATGGTGCTTAACGCTGATGAAGCTCCACACATTGGTGATTGAGGGAGAAAAGTAAAATCCAACCACTAGTTGGTCGATGTATTCGCTGCTGTACTCTGGTGCAAGTGGCAAGATACCCGACTCACAGATCGGAGGCCCCGGGTTCAATCCCCGAAATAGGCATAAGTTGTTATACACCAGAATGAATATGAGAATTATCCTGCATGTAGCAGAAGCCCACTACGGTGGATGACAAAACCATTTCTTAATTTCTAACATATGGGTCAATAATGGTGCATTTGGGTTAGAAAAGAACCATTTCGGCCCTGCCGGAAAAGATTTCAGTCAGAAATATACTTGATCCACTTTTCACTCGTACTCGGCGATCAAAACCATCATGTAGACACCAGCAAGCAAGGCAGCGATTTCCATTATAGTCTGAGAGAACTTGCTGTTTTCTAAAAGTTCAGGAATGACTGAAACGGTTGCGATGTAAATGAATCCACCGGCTGTGAACGGAAGGATCCAGGCGGTTGCGGCAGCTCCAATTCCCTCTGCTAATAAAGATACCACACATCCGGTGAGAGCACCTACCGCAGTGATAAGTTGCAAGAAGATTGCCTGTAAAATAATAAAAAGTAACATCTCATTTGTGATGTTAGTTAAAATATTTGAAAATACCTTTTTACGATCACAGCCTGACTGAATCAGGATGGCGAAATCCCCGATTTCGTGAGGGACTTCGTGCAACAAAACAGTGACCGTTGTAACGATTCCTGTCGTACGTCCAGCCAAAAATGAAGCTCCAATAGCTAAGCCATCGGTGAAATTATGAGTAAAATCGGCAGCCAAATTCAGATATCCAGCTACCTTGATATCTCCTGCAAGAAAAATACAGAAATTATTGTGAAATAATTTACTTGGCAAACCATGTAAATTCATACCTGAGGGTTTGGCCACTTCCTTTGTAGCTTTTTCCTTCTTCTCTTTCTTACCCTCTGAAGCAGGCTTAGCTTCTTTGGAATCTTTTTTGGGTTCAACGTGGTTGTGACTATGTCCATGACCATGAGAGCCTTTAACAATGCGAACAAACTTTTCAACCGCTAGGAAGGCAATGATACCACTAAGAACCCAGATTCCAACAGTCATATCATGACCATGTGAATGGCCATCTCCATGAGAATGTCCATGAGAATGGGAATGATGTTGATCCTCATCTTCAGCATGAGCCATTAAAGCATGAGGAATCAAGTGCAAGAAGGCATCACCAAGGAGACCTCCTGAAGCAAAGCTAAGCAAAACTTTCAATAGGGGCTGTCGTTCAGGACTACTGTCGATAGGGATAAAAAATAGCACAATGAAGGGTGCTACACTAATGAGCAAGGTAGAACCAATGGCTTCCGTCCACAAAGCAACAGTGGTTCTCTTAGGCTCAGTAGCTTCTGCGTGTTCATGGGAGTGTCCATGATGATGATGTTCCTGAGGTTCTACTTTTTTTGCTGGAGGAGGAGGGGGAGGCGGCTTTGGAACATTTGCTTCCTTCGAATACTTAAACGACGGCCGCTCTTCTACGTGGCCGTGCGAATGCCCATGATGATCGTGTGCGTGCCCGTGATGATCGTGAGCATGTCCATGGTGATCGTGTGAATGTCCATGATGATCGTGCGAGTGACCGTGTGAGTGGCAAAACTGAGGAAGAGTTAAGAAAATTCCTACTAACAGAAGTGCACTACACAATTTAACTATGAACCGGTGGCTGAGCATTTTGACAGCTTGAATGCAAAGCTCAAAATGACGTGTAACAGCTGACGTCAACGTTGCCAGACCGCATTCTTCAGTTGAGTTCGATAGCCAAGTGGTCTACCCGGTTAACTTCTCCGGCTCATATTTTTAGTATCGATTGAGTAACGAAAAGCTATTTATACAATATATTCCTGCCTAATTATTATCTAATGGGCAATGTTGGCATAAAGGAGTTGTTGTGCTATGCTCCAAGTCGAGATACAGATCAATAGATATATACGAATCTATTTCCATTGCTTTTTTCTCTCCTTTTTTGAACTTCCTGCTGCTAATGTCTTTAAAATAATTGATTATTTGACGAAGATTCATATTCATTAAATATATTCATTTCCTTTCCTTAATATTTTTTTTGGTAATGGCAAATCTTCTGTAAATCTTCTGTAAATCTTTTAGCATTATTGTATTTTTCTTGAATTCTTTCATTCCATATATCTTATTTATTCTTTAAATGTGAAAACCTATCCTTTTGTGGCAACGACTAATAGTTGTATCCAAAATCAGATGGTTGATGGTTTTTAAGAATGCAATTTTGAAGTGTCTATCAACCTTCCATCATGATACAAGAAGACTTCTTCTTGTATCATGCTTCCATCATCAAAACCTTCGTTTTAAAAAAGTGATTCTCAGATACACCTATAAATCCGAATTTTTTTCTAAATCTTCATTTTTGGAATATATATAGATACATTTAACACGTTCTTCCAAACGGTCAGGTAAAAATGGTGGGATGCTATTTTCATTGGAGTCAAGCTGTTTGGCGGAAATTACAAATTAGTAGATCTGGGTTTAGGCCCCGCTTAGTCGCTTACCAAAGAAAGGGATCAGAAACGCGGAAAATATGCCGTAGATTAATGTGTCTTCCTTTTTTGCTCCACGGAAAAATAGTTTGAATATTTCAACAATTAAAACGATCGGCAGTTGGTAAAGTCACCAGACTTTGCTAGTACATTTTTCGGGTATGGATTTCCCCGTTGACAGCCACTTGCCCCCCCCCCCCCAAGACGTGGTCAGTATTTATGAAAGTTGTGCGCACAATGCCGAGGGATGGCATAACCGACTAAACAGAAAAATTCGTGTAGCCCACTCTAATTTTTATAAGCTTGTTGAAAGTCTATATTATGAGTCGCGTTGGGTTCCCCTACATGTTGTATTGGTGTGCCAGGGTACACTTTCGAGTAGACGAAGAATAACATATTCAAAGTTACAAGACAAAGTTTTTTCTTATTGGGATGATTTTGAAGACAAAGGTTTTGGAGCCTACAAATGTTTGAAAAAATGCACCGAACTTAGCTAGCCAATAGTGGAAGAAAGTTATGTAAAAAGGGTATGTTACCTCGAACAAATTGATACTTTTAGTTTTTTACATGAACTTTAAAGCTTGTAGTATTTAAATGTCCCTGACAAGATATTATTAACAAAAGATATGAACAATATGGCTATTTTTTTTAGAAATAGTCATAATTCACCGCAACGCATCGCCTTGAGAGCGATGGCCTTTATTTTCAAATAATATATATATATAAATGTCTTGATGGCTGACCATGAAATGATCGGATACGACATCATCAAATACAATTTTAGACAGATGACTAGGCCTACCTAATTAGGGGAATAGGTCAACAGGAGTAGAAAATAGTTTTTCGGGAAAATCGCTATTGGTGGGTCGTGTGGATTAATCATTTAATTAATGGTGTTAAAAGCTCTACGTATTCTACGCACTATCTATATCGCTATTAATATATAGAATAGCTGATTAAGCTAATTATGTTTTAAAAGCTTAGGAAACTCCTGTGTTGGTAGAGGCTCAGATTCGACCGTCATTAGGCCGGGTAGATCGGGCAATTATTATATTTAAATTTTGCCAATATAATGTTGAATCCATCACTAGTTAGATACTAGTTTTTTTAACTGCGTATAACCCCGACCAGGCACGTGCCATACCGATCATGAATGCTTCAACGTAGACGTTTTGTTTTCGTAAAATAACAGTTTTATTTCCGAAAAAAAAACAGAAACAAGGGGGTTTGCAACCGGTAAAAGTATCGGGGAATTTTCGCGTTCACGGTTTCAGTAACCCGTTTCAACTGGTTTTTTACCGACGGACCAGTACTAGGGGTATGTTACCTCGAACAAATTGATACTTTTAGTTTTTTACATGAACTTTAAAGCTTGTAGTATTTTAATGTCCCTGACAAGATATTATTAAGATATTTGCTATTTTAGAAATAGTTAATTCACCGCAACGCATCGGAGAGCGATGGTGGTGACGGGTGGGCATTACCGCGGGCATTACTCACCACCCCCGCTCGACGATGAGCTGCGCTGAAATTACCGATTTTAAAATAACGAATATCTTTTGAACTAATAGCCCAAATAAGTCGAAACTTGCTAGAGGCATGGGCAACATAACCGAAAATGTAACGTATAAATATCAAAGCTATGCTTGTAATACTATGCCTATGGAGATATTTTTTATCCGCCATAAGAGCCATGTTAATCGCGGCGGCAGATTTCGCGCGTCCCGCTGACGGTACGTTACAAAAACTGTAACTGTCTGATCAATTTTCATTCTATTTTGATGAAAATTTCTACATACGTAAAATAAATGATGGGCTTTAAAACGCACATTTTGAAAAATTTTTAAACTAGTTCCTTCATACAGTTTTTTATGTTTTAAAACTTTAAGATAAATAATTCTGTTTTTCTACATGTTAATATTAATATTTTAAAGCCGGGTTTTATCAGAGACATTAAAATACTACAAGCTTTAAAGTTCATGTAAAAAACTAAAAGTATCAATTTGTTCGAGGTTTTTTAGTAACTTTCTTCCACTACAAGCAAAAACAGACTCTCGCTCTCAACTGATCTCGCGTTTACTCGATTAGGTCTAAACACTTAGGCGCATTGGCAGAAGAGAGAAAGAACGGTTTTGATCAAAGTTTCAAGAATGGGATCGTTTTTTCCTTTTTGCTCTAACAGCAATTGCTTGCGCTTGATGATCTCCAGTGGAATTTCGCCATCAATGTTAGGGTGAACAAGATGAGCTTCAGAGTCCAGCAATATCTGAACAACACTGAGAAGGACAGGCCATCTTCTAATAGTTAAGACGTGCAAGAAGGTGTTTGTCATTATTACAAAAGACGACCTTGGGATTAGCTCCGGCTTTCAGAAAAGTTTGAACGGTTGAGATCGGTAAATGGAACAAATACAAGCAATGAAAAAGAGGCAGTTGGCTGAGTAAATACGCTGGTCAAGGTAATGAAAATTATGGGATAGCGATTGCATGAACTTTTGCCTCTCTTCTCTGTTCTGTTTGGGTAGCATTTGAGTCACTAAAGTAAGAGACCATTTTATAAAGACAAATTACAGGTAATCAACATTACACCTGCCCAATCCAAATATAAAAGCCTAGGGTCTAGACTAAAAAGTCGTTTTGAATGATTCGACGACCATATGAATTTCGAACGGTCGTGCGTGAGCGTGAATCTTCGTGAAAAATCGTTCATACTTCGTGAATTTTTCTTTTTTTCTCCAAAATTTCATTTTTTCACTTCAACCTAAAGATACTTTCTCTAAGCCAAAACGAACGGGAATCTTCGGGAATTTTCATTCACATTTCGTGAATTTACTCTTATTCACTCAAAAATATCCTTTATTCATTTCAACCTAAAAATAATTTCTCTGAGCCAAACTTAACGTGAATTTTCGGGAGTTTTCGTTCAGATTTCGTGAATTTTTTCTTTCTTACTAAAAAATTACCTTAACTCATTTCAACCTAAAAATAATTTCTCTGAGTCAAAATTAACGAGAATCTTCGGAAATTTTCGTTCATATTTCGTAAATCTTACTTTTTTACTTTACGATTTTCCTTTTAATTGAGAATGGAAAACAATATGGAATTCAACTAAAGTTAAAAAAACTTGATGCATTTCGATAAAAAGTTAAACGATTAGTACTCGAGCTTAGTCCCCAAATCTTGAAGGCACCCCCGTTATATCGTATACTTATATGTATACTTTTCATTTATATATATTTTTAGGGATATTGACAAGAATACTTTCTAGTGGCAATTTTTTTGGCATTTGCTGTGTACCGCGGTTATATCAGCGATGCTCTTTACGTGCAAGAATGTTAATGATTTGGGGCAAATGCCCGTGTCTTTACCGGCAAAAAGGGTACAGCAGCTTCAGTTTTTACCAATGGACACTCACATTCAGGCGACCACCATCCCGGGAACCTTTGGGTGTACCGCAGTTCCCAGTATCCATACAAAAAATGTGAACAACCCCTCTAAAATATTTAAGGGTCCCTCGTCGCGCGCGTGGTCGTTTAAATAAATTAAAACAAATATTTTGCATATAAACCCGTCATTTTACAATTTAGAAAAAATTCATCGTGCAGATTGGGTCAATGTCCTGAAAAAATATTGGGAACCCTCTATCGTCAAATGGGAGTTTAAAAAACGATCCGATAAAGTCCCGTGTTAAAACCGGCAAAACAGGCGGTGTTCAAATACTTTGTGTGGGTACTATATATGAACTCGTAATCATAAAAATGTGGAATAATTCATTGACATGCAGATCGAAATGATTTTGGTCATCAACAAAGTTTGAACACTTTATTTTAAAAACTCGCAATATTAGCACCGGAAAACAACACCACCTGTGTTAAAACCGGCAAAGTGACGGACACTTGTGTGTGACTATTGTACATCGTGCAACACTGGAAGCTTGTTCGTGCGCACGGCCTTATAGTGGAGGTTCATTTGTCCAACATATACAGTTTTTTAAGGTTTACTATAAAATCATATAACGCGAGCTATCATTTTGCTCAAAGTGAACTTTAGAAAAGAGAAACTAATGCAAATAGATAATATTAAGTTTAATTTAGCTAAAAGAGTCCTGTTCTAACGTTTTTATGTGTCGCCACGTAACTAACACCACCAGAGCTAACAAAAAGTTCTCGCAGTATAAACCTGAAGCGACTAGTAACTCTAAGTGTATTCCATACGGAATACATATACTAAAATTGGAACGATACAGAGAAGATTAGCATGGCCCCTGCGCAAGGATGACACGCAAAATCGTGAAGCGTTCCACATTTTTTGCAATAATTTGTTTTGGAAAACCATTTTTGACCTCTGCCTTGTCGCCAGGCAAACTTTCACTGTGATCAGACCTATAATGCGCATGGGAAGCCAACGTAAATCAAAAGTGGTTCAGATTTAAAAAAAACTGAGACCAAATTGACAGCAAACAGGTGCTGTATGCAGATTGTAATCAACACGTGTAATCTATACATATAAAAGTGAATTTTTGATTTTTGATGTTACCGTTTTTCTCCAAAACTATAAGAGGTAGCGAAATCAAATAAATTGCATTAGATGCAGTATCTTTCAGAGATGGTTTTAAAGCGAGATAGTTAAGTTTTACTAATTAGAAAAATTTTAACGAAAAAAAAATTTTCGTGTTAATGGTATACCCGACGAATCCACTGACGAGACTTCTCTCTGGCTTTAGAATGCTCTAGCTGAAGCTGAGGCATTCTGTTTGAATTCCGATGCACCGAAATTCAAAATCGGCGACGAGGATCATACAGTCGACAGGTTATGGGCTTTTTTTAGGCACTTGCCTTTTGTATGCAGCCGCTGCAAAGGCAAGTGCGCCTGCCTACTAAGTTCCACAATTAAAAGTAAGCCTGTTAATTATTTTTATCCTGTTTTGTATTTTTTTTTTTGTATTTCTTATGTTCTATCTTAATAAAAAAATTTTTAAATATACAGTTCCTGGGACGGACCACCCACTCTACAAAACTGTCTGCATCAACTGCAGAATGGAAACTTCAAATTTGACTTGGCCGTCCGGGGATTGTGTCTTGACTCCCCTACAACCCACCAACACCATCCAGGACATCACTTGGCTGTACTACGTTTTCCGGCTGTCTGGAAATAAGGCAGTTCCCAAAGAAAGCATCGTCGATTTAAAGCGATCTTCAGTCGAGGAAGTGAAGTGAGTCCAGTATTTTTTATTTATTTTTTAGATAGTTAGATAGATCGATGGAGAGATCAGCCATTAGTGGCCGTTAGATAAGTTAAGTTTTTAGAATAAAAAAAGGACAAAGGTTATGGCATTGAACCATAGACGGACGTCTCTTTTTAAGATGTAAATTTCATTTTCGTACTTGCAATTAGTTTAAAGTTAAATTAACTAAGAAAAAATTCCGGGCGTAGCCGGGTCACTGATAGCTAGTAGATTATATCCGTGAAACATCAGTTACACACCCACTTGAAAATCTGCAATTGAACTCGTATTCAGTAGACTAGTGAATTGAGTATGATGTGTAGTCGATGGTTACTGTGTCCTCTATTGAATGCAATCATGTACTCTACGTACAAAATTGTGTAAATATACTGTACTTGATAAAACTGTATTGTTTTTTTTTTAAACTATTTCTTTTGCTCTAATTTTACTTTTGTCCTTAAGATTTCGTTTTCTTCTTTTCGTTTTGACTTTTTGCGAACCATTTTACCGCCAAAACATACGTCTTGTGTTCTTAGATTTTGTTATGATTTCTTAGTGCTCTCTTGCGGTGATATTTCTAACTACGTATTAGTATAGTATTGAAATTTGTCCATTAAATTTTTTGGTTTCTCGTAGAATCAATAAATTTTACTGTTGTCAAAAGTCCACATGGTTCATTTTGAAATTAAATTTGGAAAAAAATTGTAAACAATGTTTTTTACCGTCCGTTGGAATTTTGTCAAGCCATCTGTTGGAGGTAGGGTGAACTAAAAAAATACAAATTTCAAAGTCGCACCTGGAAAAAAAAATCATCAGTTTCTTCTTGTTTGCCAATAAATTGGTAGAAGCCCTCGGTGCCCACCTGGAGATAGGGACATACAGGGATGAGTCGACAATTTCCGTGTTTTAGGAATTCAGAAATAATTGAATTAATAGTTTTCAGTAGGGACCCAAAAAACTTGGTCCGTGTTCGATCTCCCTATTTAAACTAACCGGAACTAACAAGTAACAGCCCTGTAGAAAGTTACCAAAAATAGGGCCAGAAAGGCAAATCATTCTGACTCCCAAACTATATTAGAGAATTGTATCAAATACAATTTCTCTTAACAACTCTTAACAACAATAACTCTTTTTCACTTCTCATGTTACATTCAAATATGAACCAAGGTTTTTGTTAATTAGAAACAAACGTTACATTATCCAAATTTTAAATGCAAAAACTACATTTAACCAGTTCACCTCACAACAGTTAGGTTAACCTCACATCCTAGTGGTAAAAAAGGAACGATTTTTCAGAGATTTAGGCCTATATAAGCTAGCTCGCTCTTTTTCAGCTCCAGAGCAAAATCGACTTGCACCATGTTTACCATTGGAAAACGCTATAAGATTTTAGCTAGGAAAGCTATAGTTCTCCGTAGTCAGAGGGAAATCCCCTAAAAACAGGAACGTAAATGGTTGGTTTTTCAAACCAAATCGACTTTCGGTATTATAAAAATTGACGAAAATACTTTACTGTACCAAGTTAAAGGGATACGTTTTCCACAATCACAGGATTGAACACATAAAGCTAAAGAAACCACTATAGATTTGACTGAATCTAAGTTTAGAACTAATACGCAGGTCGAGTGCTGAAAACAGAACTGTCTTGACTTCAAGTCAGCATCGTTATCGCTAGATTTCAGTCTGAAGGGGTAGGGGATAGAAGGAAAAAAAGAGTAATCAAGGTCTTCCCAGAAGCAATTAAGTTGGCCATCAGACCTACCCAGAAATGACGCTGATTCAAAAAGAGAGGAGAAGTATGAATCAAATATTGTCAGTACCAAAGTAAATGCAACAATAATATTTCAAATGTGTTTTACAAACGACTGGAATGTAATATAATTTTTAACATATAGAGCCATGCGCTGGACACTACCTAGCTGGGCATTAAGCAACTAAACCTGTTCAAACAATACAATACATGGTGAAAGTTTTACTTGGTGCACTTTGATATTTCAAAACGTGAGCGCTACAGGTTGAAGACGAAAGCAAGTTCGTCCTCGTTTACTGGGTGTGGACCGCGTGGTTCGTTGCCCGATCAGTGTATTGGTAATACCTTCCCAACACTGTTCTCATTGCACCAAGAGAAATTAGAAAGCATAGTAGATTGTCATTTGAACTGTTCCCGATTTTTAAGTTTTGTTTTTCGTAACACTAAGCAAAGAAGTACCTTCTTTAGTCAAGTGATTACAAGTACAATTAATTTATTTTTTACAAAGACATATCACTTCAAATAGATTCAAAAGCTGGAAAAAATGTTCACATTTTCAAATAAATAATGGTTATTGCCTAGTAGTTGTCTGCGACGCCCAGATTTCAACTAGAGCGAGCGGGATGATAAAAGAAAAAATGTATGGGGAGAGTTTAAAAGCAATGCTATTTCCCATCACACTAATAGAGAAAAGTGTTTTTAGGTAGGGAACTAGGGATCTAGAGAGAAAGTAGAGCGCTGGGAACCGGCATGAAGTCGTGAAGTGAGCGGAACACGTAACGTAATCTAAAAGAAAAAAAAGGAAAGGCCAAGAAACTCAACGTCCTATTTCTTCTTTCTGCTCTCGGTGGTCACATCGCAAGCTGCCATCGACGTATTAACAAGTCTTTTATACAGCGTCTAGCTACCAGTTTCAGACGTCACTTTTTCACTCACAAAACAAGTAAGGATAACCAATTTCTTAGTGATTTAAATGTACAATTCCCTATATTGGAATTCCATTCTCTTTAACATAAGATTTTTTAAATTATGTGGTACACCAACAACTTACAAAAGAATAGCTTTTTACTGGAAGAAAACTTTAAGAGAAATCTGCTTTTGCGTCTTCATTTATCCGCAGGCAGGTCTGTTTTTTCTGCACTGATAAGTAGTGACGACGTACTATCGTTGGTTTAACTGTTTTTTTGTATAGAATTTGAAAAAGTTAACATGGAAATTTCTCGATTCATTTAAAATTCTGTCCGATTCGCGCAAATAATTTATTTTCCGTCCTGAGTCTAGCGCTCCCTCTATGTCGTCTGAGAGAGTCGAGAACCTAGCCAGCAACACATTTGTATTATCTTTATTGTTATGTGGTTGACTGGTTGTTAAACGACTTAGTATCTTGGAGAGAGCAATTCAGTCTGTAATCGAAGAGAAAGTTAGTGGAGCTGAAATTGTTCAATGACAAGGAAAAATAAAAAGTACTACATACAGAGCTTCGGACCGTGTCAATGTGTCGATGAACTTTAGAAACGTCCCCAGAACTGGATGTAGTCTGCTTCTGTTAGTTAGGGTATAAAACCAAAATTCTCCTTGCCAGCAAAACTCTCTTTTGAGAAAAGAAATTTATTTGTATATTAAAATCAAATGTCTTTCTGTTTCAGGGTTTTGCAATGAAGGCTGTACGAGTTCATGAATTTGGAGGCCCACAGGTCTTGAAAGTCGAGACAGATGTCCCCGTTCCAGTTCACAGTGATACCCAAGTATGATCATTGTTGTTTTGATAAAGGTACTATTCTAAACTTAATTCTTTTCTCAGGTCTTAATTCGTGTAGGTTCCGCTGGAGTTAACCCAGTAGATACCTACATCAGGATGGGATTGTTTGCTCAATTACCAACTCTGCCTTACATTCCTGGACGTGATGGTTCTGGAACTATAGAAAAAGTTGGCTCTCAAGTTGACAACCTTAAGGTTAGTCTGTGAGAAGTACAAGAATCCTATTGAAATGATGTTGAAAGTTGGCAGAATCAAACAAGCCAACCAACAGATAATCTAGATGAGAGAGTCAATAATTTATTCTCATGCCCAACTGAATAGGTAGGAGATCGCATTTTCTTTTCCGGAGCCAGCGGCTCTTACGCTGAATACGTTGCTTGTGAATCGCATTCAGTGTTCCGACTGGCTGATCGCCTCTCCTTCGCCCAAGGGGCCGCTCTAGGTGTCCCTTACTTCACCGCGTATCGCGCTATATTTATCAAGTATAAAAGCCTGTCTACTTTCACTTCTCCTTTTCCAATCGAGCCTAATGGATCTTGCTGTCTTTTGTTCTGTTACAGAGGAAAGGCCAAGGCCGGTGATCGAGTGCTAGTACATGGAGCTAGCGGAGCTGTTGGTTTGGCCGCCTGTCAAATAGCTAAAGCGCACGGTAATTAGACATAGTAAAATATTGTGTCGTAAGACGAAAAAGACCACCTACAATCACTTGTGAAAACGGTCCGTCTGGCCAACAAAGTGGCGTCATTTCACAATGCGTCCTTCATGAAAAATGACCGACGTTAAAAAATAAAATTCTTCTCTTTTTTTTTTGGTAATTTCAACTGTGTTTCACCCTACTTTCTGGCGCAGGTATGACAGTTGTTGGAACGGCCGGCACACCCCAGGGGATGGAACTGGTAAAAAACAATGGAGCTCATCTGGTGTACAATCACAGGTACAAACCACATTCCCCTTCTCGACGCTTGATCAACTCATCTCCTGTCGGACGTCGTCATTCACTCGACAGTTTCCGGAATGTGCCCTCACTCGACCGCACACTAATTCATCATCTTTTGTTTATTCACAGAGAAAAGGGGTATTTGGAACAAGCTGCCGAAGCGGTGGGCGGTGACGGCTTCGACGTTATTATCGAAAATGCATCAGACATCAATCTAGGTTCGGATTTGACCGTCATCGGTCCAGGTGCCCGTGTTGTGGTACGTTATCTAGGTCGGAAATCTGTTTAGCGTTTGTCAATTTATCATCTTTTTTTTTCTTTCCTCCTTCAATAGATTGTGGGTAATCGAGGCAACGTGGAAATCAGCCCTCGTTTCCTGATGACGGAAGAGGCTTCTATCGTTGGATGCGCCCTATTCAGATCGACCCCGGTATGAATGATGATAAATCTATTGAATAGCCGTAAAGTGGAGAAAGAAGAAGAGGGGAAAAAACACTAATGTTTAAATCGTGCAGGAGGAGTGGCGTCAAACGGCCGCAGCTGTAGTGGCCGGCGTGGAAATGGGTTTCCTAACTCCGTTCATCGACAAAGAATACCCGATGGAGTCCGTTCAAGAGGCTCATGCCAACGTGCTCAGTCACGAAGGAGGATCTCGTGGCAAACTGGTCTTGACAATGTCATAGAGAGTTGTTGATGTAACTAGAGAAAGAAATGCAATAATAACTCTGAACTTGTTACCAGCTTATGCTGGACGCTTGAATGAACGCTGGACATTGCCACTCCGTATATTTTTTCTTCGATACTTTTTTTTTTTTTACTTCCTAGACAGGTGTAATGGATCAATATTTTTGTTTTTTTCTACTCTTCTTTTTCTTCAATGCGCATGTTGTTGGTCATGCCGTGTGTTCAGCCCTGCTCAGAAGGTCTCTTCCGAGAGAATGTCGCAAAGAAAAGAATTTACAAGCGGCGTGCAATCTTTTTCCCCGTCTACCAAAAATCTTCTTTATTATTATACATATTCAGTATAATACAGTATATAAAATGTTGAATGCTGAACGTTTGTGTCGATTCCCTGGAGTGAGAACGCCAAATTGGTTGCTTGCTTTCCTTTGTTCTGCTGACTGCATTGTCAACAAAAGAGAGATTCGGACTGCCGATTAAGACAGTTGAAAAGAGGCTTGCGCATCTTGCGGTTTCACGCTCCGATGGAGACGATAGTGTCACGCGCAAAAAAAGGAAGACGAAAAGAAAAGAAAGGGACGCTCACGGAGAATTTTCAGCCAGGTGTTCACACGGCTGAGTCTGCAGGCGTGAGCTTGTGAAATCATCGTGAAAATCGGCTTTTTTCATTCTCTTTCCGTCTCCGTCTGATTCCCAGTAGGTTACACGATATTGAAATACTGGAAAAATGGCACGACGCAGTCATTTGTGTGGGAAACGGAGGTTCAAATCCGATCGGGGGAGGAGGAGCCCCCCTCCATCCAGATGTCGATGGCCCGCGGGCTGGTGAGAGAACGTGAACAGCAGCAGCAGCGGATTGTGACTCGCTGGGGGAGGCAGCGACACACACACACAAAACCACGAGAGCGGATCGCTTCCCAAGTCTTCTACTGGGCCGACTAGAGGGCGGTTCAGTTGCTCTCCGACTCTCCGCTCCGACAGGTCCAGAGAGACAAGATCTCTCTCCGTTGACCGGTTAGCAGCAGCAGCAAAGTCAGCTGGTTTCGTGTTTTGGTTAGTTCGTCTTCTTCGTCTCGCGATTGTTGCTGCTATTTCTTCCCCTCTCCCTCACTGTTAAGTCGGTGCGATTTCGGGAGAGAGAGGAGACTATTTTGACTACACAAGGATGAGTGTCGTTCCCCTGCTGGCCTCGTTGCTTCTACTTGTCATCAGCCCGGCTGCCGGCCAGATAGTACAGCCGATCACAAGCGATCCAGATCCGGGCACCTCTGGCAATCGATGTATCGACGACGAAGGCAATCCACAGGTAAAAATCAATCGTTGGCACTTCTTCCATCACTCACCATGCAGCAACAGCACAACACAAAACAGCTCGTCTTAAGAGTCAATCCCTTGGTGTACGGGGGTGAAGGAGGGTCTTCATTAGTCGAGTGGCACTTGCACTATCGCGCGCTCAGGGTACAGAGGCTTTCCTTTCAGGTTTTAAATGTCAGGAAAAGGTTTTCATTTTCTCTATGGGATGTTCTTATACTTTTTCCTTGCCCTCTTTTTTTCTCCTCTCTTCCTCCATTTTTCTCGCCCTTTCGTGTCGGGCCCATATCAGCTCCGTTTCCCTGAAGAAGTCCGCCAAATGCGAAATTGCCTCCCCCCACAGCAGAAGCAGCAGCTCAACAGCTCCAGTGTATGGGAAACACATGGCACCATTTAAAAGGCCCATTTCAGGCCTCTCATTTTTCGGCATTTCTCTCTTCTCTCTCTCTCTCTCTCTAAGGGAAGAATTCCTTCTTATTCTCAGCTCCTCCGAAAGTTCAAAGGTCGGAACTTGTGTGTCCCTCTGTTACCAGTCAAATGATTTCCCTCCCCCGTCGTTATACCCAGCAACACACACGCAAACACCACCCTCCTCTCTCTCTCTCTCTCTATGTCTGAACACTGCTGTGATGAGTTATTTACACAGATGTCTTCAATTGCGCCGGGGGACCCTATTTTTATGTCCTATTCCTTCGTTTTCGTCTTCAGTTCTTGGCGGCCCTGCCCCGGTTTTCTTTTTGTTGTTGTTATAAAATCTTGTCGACAGCTTTTTTCGGTCCCTCCTCGGGGGTGTCGGAACGTCGTTGTCGTTGCCGGTAAATTCTAATCGATTTCCCACATAAATAACTGTAAGAAGAAGAAGAAGAAGAAAAGCCGTTCCTCCAACCCCATAAAAAAGGCCCCCAATCCTCTATTTTATTTCTATCCCGTGACAAAACGCAACAGATTCCTCTTCGGTCTTCGCCCCAAAAAATCGAAAAACGACCTTTGAACTGGAACGCTATGGCTAGCGCATTTCGTGTTGATGCATCGACATCACAATCTCGAAACGCACGAAGAAATTCAAGTGTCACTTTGAGTTAAGCAGACGAAAGGCGCATGTCTGGTTTTGATGAGATCCAGTTACAGTTTACGAACCCTCGGCTTCAGAGAGAAGAGGAGAAGAAAAAACGGAAGGGGGTAAATTATATATATACATGCATATACCCTCTTCCACTATGGAAGGAAACCGAGTCTTTCTCGTCTTGGGTGGTTTAACCAACACTTTTTTTCCTTAGTTCCCACAGCTCTTTGCCTTCTGGAAATGTTGATAACATGTCAAATTTAACGAGACTCAATTTAACAAGGAGAACACAAAAAGAAATTTCTTCCTCATTTCATCGATCGAAATCCGTGTACTACGTATACCGGTCCCGTCGAGATTTTTGTTCTTTCTTTCTTTCTTTCTGTAATATGCGTGAGCGATCACGAACGTCGTACTCGATAAATCAGAACGAAAAAAGAAACGAGTTTTTTCGGATGTGTTTCACGCACAAGAGGCAAATCTGAGTAACTAGAAACACGCCGTGTAGATGAAATGCATTCCACAACTCCACAAGAGAGAGAGATTGTTTCCCGAAAGTATGCCTTTGCTTTTTTTTTTGTCGAAAGAAAGAAAAAAAGAACCTGTACAGCGTACGAGATTTTCCATGTCACGTACACGGACGAACATTTCCCTATGGAAATGCGCATTCTATCCGCTCGAATCTGGCACAAGTCAAAAATTTGATTCAGAACGTTTTTTTTAAAGCACGGTATATCCGGTCTCGAAACGTAAAGGTGTCTGTGTTGTTTTTGTGTCCAGAAAATTACGAAGCCCTAAAGGTCTCTCGCTGTATGCAAATGGACTGCAGTCAAACCGGGCGGTCTCCCGTTATTGCGTCGGCTCTCGTTTATTTGAATTCCGCATCTCTTGATCGCCCGCGCGCGCGCGCGCTCGCTCGCTAGCGCTTCACCGCCATTCCGGGAAGAGGAAAATCATCGCATTTGGCCAAATTCAAATTCTTTCTTTTATTGAACAATGTGGCGATGGTGCTGCGGTCGGACTCTGTGTCGGGCCTCTTGCCACAGGGAGATTGGATGTCCATGCCGGGACACCTGCTCTCGGATTCGATGATGATGAAAAACACACCTCCATCTCTTGATTTGAATTTTTCTCAGATTGTGAAGGAAAAAATAAAAACAAAACAAAAAAAAACATGTCTAAACACAACATCTTTGTCATATATCAATAGAGATGCATTCCGGACTTCGTGAACGCGGCTTTCAACGGACGAGTGGAAGCCACCAACACTTGCGGCTTGTACGGACCAAGCGAGTTCTGCACGCAGACGGGCGCCAAAGGACCTGAGAAGTCGTGCGACATTTGCGACGCGCGCGTTGACTACCTGGCCCATCCCGCCGACTGGTTGACCGACTTTAACAATAACGACAACATCACCTGGTGGCAATCTGACACGATGCTCGAGGGCATCCAGTATCCGACCCAAGTCAACTTGACTCTGAATTTACGTGAGTTTTCCCCCCGAGTTCTGTGTCTTTGTGTCTTATCTCGTTGATCATCTCGGTAGATAATTGATTCGCCCCGCGACCCCCTACCTACCACTCTTTCGGCCATACTAACTTACCTGAGCCGGGCCCGGGAGTCCTAATGCGTAATGAGTCGCCGTCACTCTCTCTCGTTACGCCGATGGTGCGTGTTGTTGCTTGTTTCGTCGGCTAATGACTTTTTGGCGCCTCCTGGTAAGGAACCAGAGAGAAAAGACCGCCGGCTTCTTCACAAAAATGAGAAAATCAACATCCAACCCAAAGTGGCGACCTCCAAGGGCGCGCCGACACGAACAGACACCCACAAATTTGCATCAATGGAACGCAAAAACTCTATGGTTATATCCCAGTAGATAAGGAGAGAGAGAGAGAGAGAGTTTTTAATATGCTCCCATTTTCTTCTTACTTCATGTGTATAAATATATTCCTTCCGGCTTTATTATCGGGCAGTCATCGGGTTTTCAAAAACATTCGATCTCATCTGAAACATTTCAGAAAAAAAAAATCTTTCTTCTTCTTCTTCATCTTCTCCTACATTCTCAAGAGGTTCCCTGTAAAATGAAAAACATTCGACATTTTTTTTTTAACGACGACCCTCTACGCGCTTGATCTTCGGCAAAGCGGCGGGGCTCCGTTGATATGCAGCAGGTCAGAAGTAATTCGAGATGAAACACATGTGGCTCCACTCAACACAAGCTAGAGAAAAATCTCCGACCATGGCCATTTCCCCGCTATCTTTCTTTCCGTTTCATCCCCTATAGAGTAGACGTTAAATGGAAACCCTTTAGTTTAACATTTCGAGCCCATTATTGGAAATTTTGCCTTCAAATTCTACGTTTCCATCGTACAGTAGCCTTTAAGAAGCCATGGGTGGCTATCAGTGAAACGGGGAGAATGTTTCAATAGCGGACGGCGGAATAGCTTACGCGGCATCATACGCCAGCTAGAACACCCGGGTTTTCACCTGATGGCGGCCAGGAGGTTCGGAAGAATAACTATGGGATATATCAAATAAATATGCGAGTCTCTGCTGACCACTTTGTATGCGCGACGCTTCGTGCCGAGACGGCGGCGACTCCCGCGGTCGTCGTCTTGTCAACTGACACGAGGAATTTTCTCCCCCTTCTCTTCTTATAAGCGGGAAAGACAGGGAACGGCAATAATTTCTAGCTGCCACCGAGTTCTACAGAAGTCTTTTTTATTTTTCTAAAGAGTAAAGAATGGCATGGAAAGTTTTCTCTCCACTGGAAATAAGAGATGTGACAAAGGCGAAAAGAAAAGAGAAGGGAAGAAGACGAAAAAAAGAAGAAAAAAAGTATTAATTATATGCTCGTAACTCGCGGGGGCTGCTGCTGTTGGTGGCGAGCTTGATTAGTGTCGAATCACGACCGTGCACGTTAAAGAATGCGCAGGTACTCGTTTACATGGCTTCGCGTGTGTCCCTCTTTTGTTTTCCAGTCTTATACCTTAACCCTCCTCTCGTCTCGAGATTCTCCTCCCCCGAACAGAAAGAAGAAGAAAAAAGAAAAGAAGAAAGAAGATAACCATTATGATTCCAGTCGACCAGGTGTCTGTCCGTGTGTTCAACACAACCTGATCGTATAACACCGTCTCCTCTCTCTCTCTTTTTATTCTCCAAATTCTTTTAAGAAAACCAAATTCCTTTTTCTTCATCTTCTTTTAAACAAAAGAAACATAACATTCGCCCGTAAAGTTGCGAAAAGGAGGTCGTGCGGTAACGTCTTTTTTTGGGTGGCCGTTCTTTGACGTCCCGCTTTTGTTCTTCTTCTTTTTTTTCTTAACTAACGGGCCAGAGGAATAAAATAGAAATAACAGCAACATGAATTAAATCGCTGCCGTCCATTCGAGCGGACAGGAAATCTGCGTGCAGTGTGATTAGAACTGAAAGGAAACGGCGATATTGTGTACAAGTGGAGAGAGATCAAGTCCCGGTTTGGGACGGATTTATTGGGCAGCGTGTTTAGACACGGATAAAAGTGTAAAGAGTTGTGCACGCGAAAAGGCATGAAGAAGCAGACGAGAGAAAGAGAGCCTGCGGGAGGAAACAGATGCTGCTAAGGGTCGCTTTCCAGCCAGCCAAGCAGCCAGCAGCAGCAGCCTCTATATGGGTAGATTTGTTTATTAGTTTAGTCTACGGCCTTCGTCGTATTAGAAAATATTTAGCTTTTAGCTCTCTTTCTTGTCTTATCTATGAGCGTCTATCGATGGTAGAGAGCTGCCTCGGCTTGTTATGAACGGGCCAGTTACTCTTGGTGAGAAATTTTTTTTTTACAGCCGATCCATTTCGTTCGTTTGAGTGAGGGCCAAAACGACAAAAAATGCTGTATTCATTTCTATAGAGAGTGTAATCGACTGTTTGTTTGAGATAAAGGGGACTAGACACAAGGGAAACAACAAAAAGGAGATGGGCGGTAATAGCTGGGAGTGATTAGTCGGCTTGGACTTCCCGCCAATCGCTTAGTGATAAAAGTGTGGAACTTCCGGCGGGGACCTAGCCGGCTCTATCATCTTATGGCTAACGTCACGTATGCACTACACTATACGTTTGTGTATTTTATTCTAGTTTTATTTTTTTATTTCGAAAAAAACGCCATGGTTAGCCACAGAACTCAACCATTCATTTCTTTGTTTCATTTTTTGCCATATTTTAACAGGAAAAGCTTTCGATATTACGTACATCCGTGTCAAGTTTCAATCTCCGCGCCCAGAGAGTTTCGCCCTCTACAAGCGGACATCAGAAGATGGTCCTTGGCTACCCTATCAGTTTTACAGGTCGGTCGCTAGATGGCTCTTCCATTCATTAGTTTACGAATTTTCAAAAATCCATCTAACAACGCACGTGTTTGTTTTGTTTTCAGTGCGACGTGTCGTGACACTTATGGACTTCCCGACAGCAACTTTATTCGACGAGATGACGAAAAGCGTGCTCTTTGCACATCAGAATTCTCAGATATTTCACCTCTTACTGGCGGAAACGTGGCCTTTTCCACGTTGGAAGGCAGGCCTTCAGCCTACAACTTTGACGAGAGCAAGGAACTTCAGGTAGCTATTGTTTAAACACTTGTTGGCTGGATCATTTGTTTTATTCATTGTATATCCATGACAGGAATTTGTTACTGCTACTGATATCAGGATTACTCTGGACCGTTTAAACACCTTTGGTGATGAAGTCTTTGGTGACCCCAAAGTACTCAAATCTTACTTTTACGCCATCTCTGATTTTGCTGTTGGTGGCAGGTAAGAATTTTAATCATTTTTCTCTCTGTCTGGCATTTCCAACAGCTTGACTGATTTTTAAACATTACCCAAATTGCCCCATTTTTCTAGTCTAGAACGTTGGGTTTCTGGGACTGTCTGAAAAATGAGCATGTGGTTAATACCCAACTGTTGAAGCATTCTTGATGAAAAGGAGTTTGTCTGTAATGGGGGTTCTCCATCTCTCAAATTTTTTTCCCTTACTTCTCTGACAGGTGCAAGTGCAACGGTCACGCCTCCGAGTGCGTGCCAAGTGCGTCGCAAGATGGCAGCTACTTGGTTTGCCGCTGCGAGCACAACACGGCCGGTCGCGACTGCCAAGAATGCCTCCCTTTCTATAATGACCGTCCATGGGCCCGCGCCACCGCCGACGATGCCAATGAATGCCTTCGTAAGTCAAACGTGTTCATTTATCTCCTCACATCCATATGCATCGTCGTCGAGACCAAGTCTCTCTCCGTTTAGCATACCGCTTTACCATAGTCCTTAGAAACGGAGCTCTCATTATGCATTCAGGAAGGTAAGAAAGAAGGGAATGTGGGGGTTGTTCGACTGCCCTACAGAGTCCGTGATCGCAAGACTGGTGATACGTCTTCGTCACCCGTCGATGGAAACGATTGTTACAGACGAAGCCTCGTGCCCAGAATCGAAACGCGCTGGATTGAAAAGCTAGTTCAACGATCTTCCGATAAGACCGTTTTTTAGTATATAAATATAATTTCTTTTTCGACAGAAAATAGTTAAGTTTCACGTCATTAATCCACAAGGCGTTGCCTGTTACAGGGCGTCTTCACCACAGTCGGTGAAGAGGAGGAAAGGAAAAAAAAGAAACCGAGAAAGAGACAAGAAGTTGAAAGATTACTGCCGCCGCCGCCAACGCCCGTGACGGTTCATATGATTTTTTCTTAAAATTTTTTTTCTTTTCTTTTTTTTTTCTTTTTGTTACAAGTCTTTTTTCCTTCGGTATCCCCGACTGTGTGTTGACTCTATTCCGACCAGCTCCCAGGTAGCAACTGCCGCTGGTTTTATTTGATCTGAAATCCCAAAAAAGGGTCAAATTTATTGAAGCCATCGATTCATTTTCGATACAGTTAGATTCTTTAGGCCTAAAAGGTTACCGACTTCGAATCTAGAAATCATTCTATGGGCTCTCATTAAGTTATATGATCCTCTCCGTAACAGCAGCTGCGGTTGTTATTTTGTTGTTGTTTCTTTTCTTTTTAAATATTCTTTTTTTTATCGAGGCAATCTCTACGGTTTTCTCCTTGTCGTTTGTGTATTTTACCTAAAGTTGACCGACGACGTAATCCGGCCATCGGGTTCCCCCTTTTTCTTGTTAAAGAAAGTGTAAAAAGAAACGGAAAGATTTGGTATTCTTTCTACGGTGCTGTTTTTGTCGTCTAGGTGTCGGATGCTCGATCCCGCCGTGATTTTCAGCATCTCTGCCCAATTTTGGTGTATTGATTGGGCTTAGTCTTTTCGGGATTCAATGGCGTCAAAGCCAAAGTTTACTCCACCCTGTCGTGTGGTTTTTTTCCTCTTTTTTTCATCTTCAAAAGAATAAGCCATCACGAAATCATCAAGGACTTGAAATTCAGGTGAATCTGTGAAGCACTTTTCCGCTAGGTCATCCAGTGATTACCAAGTTGGGCGGCTTGCGTTTGTTTTGCAGTCCAATAATCAAGACGCCATCGCAATCAGCCGAGTCACGACCAAACCTGCGGTTTTTTTATTTATATTTTTTTTTCGTGGAAAAAAATTCCTTTTAAAGAAGGTAGCTGTCAAATGAATTGAAATTTCTGCCTTTGACGGAGCGAGAATCTTCCAGTGGGGGCCAAGTCTTCTTACCTGACGTTGAAGAAAAGCTATTACGTAGCAATTTCCCGGTGCTTTCACTTGGGCGGACGCGGCCTTACCTTGTCCACACCCTCTGCTGAAGGGGGGTTCTTCATGGTTTTTATCTGCCGGTGGTTGGATGTTATACGCGACTTTTTAATGGCTCACCCCCTTAAAAAAAACCTCCAACATTTCGTTTCCAGAGAGAAACGAAAGGGAGATAAGGTTCAAATTTTAATGTCCCTCGGACTCTGGTTGACATACGGTACGTACGTAGGTGCGTGAAGGGACTGGAGAAGCATTCCTCGTCTTGTTTTTCTTCTTCTGATTTTGATTGATTCGGACCAATTATCTCAACAACTGGATCGACGGTAGTATCTTTCGGTCTCTTATCCATCTCTCTTTGGAACTCATCAGGACGCTGATGGAATGCTTTCGAGATTTCAAACTTTGAATGACTGAGACCACCTGGGGAAAGTGATGAATGGTATCCGGCCCTCCTCCACCCTCTCGCTAGAACTCAAAAGAAAGAAAGAAAGCCTCTCTTTTCAACAACCCCCCCTCTCTTGAACCTTTTTAGAAATTTTTTTTTCTTTTTCTCAATGTAAAATCGCCTTGAAAGCGAAACAAAACGCTTTTAATGAACCGACTCGAATGACGCCATTGCAATCTGAACGCGCAATCCTTGGGAATTCTGTCTTGTTTACAATTGGGCCCGACATTCATAGGGGCTTTCTTGTATGTTGTGTGGAACGCGTCAACGATTCACCTGGACACAGTCGGTATATGTGGAGTTGGCCGGTAAGGTAGCGGCTTCAGTCGCGACCGAGACGCCGTACCGGACGGACAAGCTTTGTTTTTCCTTATTCAGTGACGGTTGGCGTTTCGTTTGATGGATTACGTTGTCTTTGACGGATGACGCGAGTGACTCTGTGAACAAGGAGGAAAAAAGACAGAAAATTAGTCAACGTTCAAAAGTAAACATTTGCGGTGCGTGCAAAAGTAACAGTAACAAACGGAAATGGTCCGTCTCTATTGCTTCGTGATGGCTTGCGTGTCCGCGAGTTTGTTTCTGCCCGTCGAAACGACATCGTGGGATGGCAAAACGCCATGGTTCACTGGTTCCTGTAAGCTATTACACTGTCGTTCATTTTTAAAAACGCTATAGCTGTCTGTGTTGCTTTTTGTGAGTCCAGTAAAGCTCTCATCCGGTGATATTTTTTTCCTTCTTGTTGTATTCTCGGCAGTGGCTCGAAATAAGTTGGCTCCGCACACGTGAATGGAGTCGTTTGTTTTCTTTTTTTCCTCGCACCGAAGAAGTCTCCCGTTTTCTATGAGAGAGCTTGTGCGAGCCGCATCTTTTTTGAATGTTTGTAGCAGAAAAACCAATCAGAGAACCGTAAAGGGCGACCGTAAAAAAGCCCGTGTTTTACAGCCTTCTTTACGCACCGTGTAGTACTGGTGAGGTGGGGAGGAGAGGACAGGGCCCAAGGGCAACTCCAATAAACTTTGACTTCCAAAAGGACAATTTTCTATCCCAAGAATTTCGGATGACATTCCAGCTAGAAAAAAAAATTTCGAAGACAAAGAGAGACCAACTGTGTTTGTATAAATTTTCTGCAGGCTCAATTACGATGCATTGCCTCGCTTGAGTCAACAATAGAGCCCCCCTCTTAAAGTACATACATATATATATATGCTTTACCTACCTTTTCTTTTCTTTTTAAAAATAAATCCATTGTAAACACATTCAATGGAACACCCAAATCTTGTCCCGGAGGTAATATTCCATTCGTAGCGTTAACTTGAAAAATCGTGCGAGGCGGAGGCAAACAACACCCTAGACTACTCATTACCGATTCCAAATGGTGTATTGTCTCATAGAGCTCGAGAGCAGGGAGGAGGATGAGCTCCACAAAGTTTGAAATTTTATGCAGTTAAGGGTGGGCGAGCGATGAGACGGGCGGGACTCGCCCCGGCACGCTAGATCTCGACGTGATGGGATTGGTGCGTGTGTTTCGGCTAATTACCGTACTCGTTGTTCTAGGGGGTGGATCGTCAGTGACATCATACAGGTGTTGACCCTACATTCGTGTTCTCATCAAGATCTTTTTTTTTTTGGTCCTATTCATTTCAGCTTGCAATTGTAACGGATTCTCCAGTCGTTGTTACTTTGATCAAGCTCTCTACGACTCCACCGGCCATGGCGGTCACTGCCTCGACTGCACGGCTAATCGAGACGGACCAAACTGCGAGCGTTGTCGTGAGCATTTCTACCAACGCGAAGATAATTACTGCGTCCCCTGCAACTGTGACGAGACAGGTAAACAAATCATCCCTAAATCTAGGCTTCATTAGTGGCCAGCTAATCCAATTAAAAAGATAATTAGCTTCATCAATTAGAACAAGTCGCCCAATAAGGGAACTAAGTGCAATTTCTTGTTTTCTAATTAAGGTTCACGAAGCCTGCAGTGTAATCGCGAAGGCAAATGTTCGTGCAAACCGGGCGTGACTGGCGACAAGTGCGACCGATGTGAGGAAAACTTTTTCGATTTCGGCCCGCAAGGTTGCCGGCCTTGTGGTTGCAGCGTGGCCGGCAGCTTGAATGGCCAGCCCCGATGCGATTCAGATACAGGCACTTGCTCATGCAAAGCCCATGTTGAAGGCCAGCGTTGCGACCGATGCAAGCCCGGATACTTCAATTTAGATTCCGAAAATCTTTTTGGCTGCACGCCTTGTTTCTGTTATGGTCACTCGTCCGTCTGCAGATCGGCCACCGGCTACGCTCGCGGTTTGACAGAAAGCGTTTTCGCCCGTTCCGATGAAAAATGGTCCGCTTTGGAGCAACCCGGAAACCGGCCGCTTACTCTCTCCTACAATTCGCTGTTGGGCAATATTGGCGTGAGCGCACCCGGTCGCGAGGCGGTCGCCTTTTCAGCCCCGGATCGTTACCTGGGAGATCAAAGGGCCAGCTACAATCAACAGTTGCTCTTTACTTTGAGAGTCAACGAAGCTGGAGCCCGTGCTACTATCGACGACGTCCTCCTGGAAGGATCGGGACTGACCATTTCTCAACCCATTTTTGGTCAAGGCAATCAATTACCATCCACCCAGAATCAAGCTTATGCATTCAGGCTTCACGAAGATCCCGAATATGGGTGGAATCCACGTTTGTCATCGCGTGACTTTATCAGCGTGCTGGCCAACTTGACCGCTATTCGTATTCGTGGTTCTTACACGCCCCGCGGAGCAGGATACTTGGATGATGTCAAACTGGAAACTGCTCGCCGAGGAGCTAGCGGCTCGCCAGCAAACTGGATCGAACGTTGTAATTGTCCCGATGGTTATGTCGGACAATTTTGCGAATCTTGCGCACCGGGTTTCCGTCACGAGCCAGCCAACGGCGGCCCTTTTGCTCGTTGCGTCCCTTGCAACTGTAACGGACACGCCGACATTTGCGACGCCGAAAGCGGCCGTTGTATTTGTCAACACAACACGGCTGGTGACAACTGCGAACGTTGCGCCCGTGGATTTTACGGCAACGCCTTGAAAGGCTCGCCCAACGACTGCAAACCTTGCCCTTGCCCTAACGGAGGAGCTTGTATTGAATTGGCTGACGAGACTGTCGTCTGTCTGGAATGTCCAGTCGGTTATGCTGGGCCGAGATGCGAATTATGTAGCGATGGTTATTTTGGCGATCCAGAGGGCCGCTTCGGCCAGCGTCGACCTTGCCAGCCTTGCGACTGTAACGGAAATGTTGATCCTAACGCCGTGGGCAACTGTAACCGAACGTCGGGTGAATGTCTCAAGTGTATTTACAACACGGCCGGTTATCGATGCGACTCTTGCTTGCCCGGCTTCTTTGGCGATGCTTTAGCTCTCAACAAAGGCGATTGCCGGACTTGCCAATGTCTCCGTCGTGGTACTTTGCAGCTGCCATCCGGCACGAATCAGTGTGACCAAGTCAGCGGCCAGTGCGATTGTAAGCCAAACGTTGTGGGCAACAACTGCGACCGTTGCCAGGACGGTTTCTTCGACTTGGAGAGTGGAAACGGATGTCAGACATGTAACTGCGATCCAGTTGGTTCTCTTAACCGCACCTGTAATGTCCGAAGCGGCCAGTGCTTCTGTCGGCCCGGAGTAGTAGGATTACGATGCGATTCTTGCGCTCCAAACCAATATGGATTCTCTTACCAAGGATGCAAAGCATGTGAATGCGACACTATCGGATCCCTGTCACTTCAGTGTGACGATCCGGATGGACAATGTCGTTGCAGGGATAACGTCGAAGGCCGTCGCTGCGACCGTTGCAAGGAGAACAAGCACGATCGTGAAGCTGGCTGCAAGGACTGCCCACCTTGCTATAATTTGGTCCAAGAGGCTGTCGATCAACACCGAGCTAAATTGACAGATCTGGCGTCTCTATTGGAACGCATCATCTCCAATCCCACCGTCATCGCAGATCTTGATTTCGATCGAAAATTGGCCGAGGTCCAAGATAGAGTCGACCAACTTTGGGTCGACGCCAAGATGCAAAGTGGCGGCGACAAAAGCATTAGCCTCCAACTGGAAGAGTTGAAGAACAGATTAAAGGTAAATTACATTTCAAAATTGCAATCAACATTTCCTAACAGTTTTTTTACTTTTGCTTTACAGCAAGTTCAAACAATGACGGGCGAAATCGAGATGCGGACTCAAAGTTCACGACGCGCTTCCGAGGCCGGAGCAGGCAATTTAACGCTGGCCGAAGCTGCCGTAGAACGAGCTAGAGAATCCCTGAAATCTGCTCAGCGTTACTTGGAAACGGAAGGATCTGATGCTTTGCAACGGGCCATCCAGCGTTCCGAGAAATTTGGTCAACAGAGTGAGCGTATGTCTCAGATCGCTCGTGATGCGCGACAAGCGGCCGATCAGCTTGATGAGGCGGCACTTTTGATCGAAACGACGGCACAAGAGGCTCTCAACACATCCAGCAGTGCGTATCAGTTGGCTCGCGAAGCTGTCGACCAACAGAAGAACACGACTGAAGAAATCAGCGGATTGCGCAGAGAGCTGACCATTACCGAACAGACTTTGGCACGCACCCAGGCATTGGCCAAGGAGGCCTTGACTAATGCTCAGACGGCCTACACCGAAGCTCTTAGCTTGTTGGGCGATGCCTACAGCTTGGTAGTTCCCAAAGTCGAATGGGGTTTTATGAAACGACAGGCTATGCAGCATTCGGAAGAATCCCGTCGTATCAAAGCCGAAGCCGATCAATTAATGACGGAACATTCCAATATGTTGGACGAAGTCAGTGATCAGATTATCGGCGCTGGTGACGTTCTTGCCAAAGGAGTGGCCCAGCAACAAATTGCTGACGAATTGCTTGCTGACGCCGATGTCGCCCTTGGTCGGTCACAAGAGGCCGTCTCTCTTGGCGACAAAACCCTCCAAGAGGCCCAAAAGACGCTAGAAACCCTTGAAGGTAATTAATTTGTTAAGACATGGGATTGAACCGTATTCACTAAATGGTATTCATACAATAGGTTTTGATTCGCTGGTCCAGGAGAGCAAGGGTAAAGCTCGTGACGCTTTAGATCAAGCTGGCGAGATCAAAAAGTTGATTGAACACGCGGAAGACAGAACGCAAGAGGCTCAAAACGCACTGGCCGGTGCCGAGTCAGATGCTCGAGTGGCTCGTGATTCGGCCAAACAGGCCCAAGAACACGCCGAGCAAGCATCAAAGGTAAATTTGCCCATTTGAACACTTTTTTTTTAAAACTCTTACTGAATTCTCTTCAAAGGACGCTGTAACTATTCGGCAAGGTGCGTCAGAAACACGAGACAAAGCTGGACAATTGAAAGACACGGCTGAAAGTCTCACATCTAGTGTGGCTGACACGGCCAACCGGATGAGGACTTTAGAAGCCGAGGCTTCTGAAGACCAAGGCCTCGCTAAAGAGGTAACTTTCTTGCCTCGTTTTTTTTTTCAATTATGTTTACTGAATAATTTTTTTTATATATACAGGCATTGGAAAAGGCTAATCAAGCCAAGAGCATTTCCGCTGATTCAACGGTTAAAGTCCGCGAAGCCATTGCTTCTGTTAACGAGATCCTCATCGCCTTAAACAACATGGGAAGCATTGGTATGAAGTTGTGTAGTTTAAATGAATCTCCGAGTTGGATTTAGATGATAACACTCAATTATATTTAGATACTGCGGCTTTGGATGAGTTGGAGCGCAAGTTGATCTCTGCTGAACGTGATTTTACCGAATCTGATATCGAACGGCGCATTGAAGAGATGCGAGTCGCTCGCGTCACACAGGTAAGACTAGAAACTTTAATCTTCTCATCCCAACAGTACTTTTTTCAGTAATTTTTTCGATTTAGAATCAATGGGTGAGAGATTATGAAGAGGAGTTGGCCCGCCTTCGACTCGAAGTCGATAATGTTGAAGCCATAAAGGAGGCCCTACCGGACGGTTGCTGGAAGAGACTCAAACTGGAACCTTAATGACTAGTGGCTCCAGTTAACACTCTTTCTCCTTTTTAAATATTTTTTTCAATAACTTTGACAGGATATAAGTTTACATCCAGAGGGAAAAGGTTTAATCATGGGGGGACAAAACTATCGCCTAGCTCGTTACGTATATAAAATCGACTGGGCACTTAGTCATAAAACATCTATTTTGATGAGTTCAGAAATTAGGGAGCTTACCTATAAAATTTCAGTTTTCACCACTTAGATTTGTTAGCTATTCCGAACTTGTTCATTCTTTCACAAAATTTCTGATTCGGTGGGGTTTTATCCCGATTGTTTTCCTCCAATATCATACATCACCGTGCCTTCCTCTTCAGGTAGCCGTCGATGTCTTAAGTGCCTGTTTGATACAACTATTTCGCCATGTGCCAAAAGGATTCCTTCTCATCTTCCTTCTCTTCACCCTGCAAACAAAATATTTGTTTAGCCATTTTTTGTGCCCAGGATTTTAAATCGGAATTCTTATCTGAGAACTTTTTTTTTTTCAAAATAATATGGTTAAGTTACATTAAGGGGCTCTGATGAATGCCAAAGACGTGCGCATGTGTTCCCCACTCGTCATTTTTCTTTTATCAAACGTGCCCGTTTTTGTCGAACGTTGAGATTTTTGTGGCGAATTCTAGATGGAAAAGTGCTTTGATTGAAGTTTTGGAAAGATATCATGTCTTATTCCTATCTTTTTCAACCTCCCTCTCCCCGTATGTGTCGTATTTCCCTCTTGGAAGAGGGGAAATCTCTTTTTTTGTATAATAATTTTTGAAAAACCATGTTTGCACTCACTGCCGCTGTTTGTTTGATTTTTTTTTTTACTCAATACATGACCATCTAAATGATGACTATACATCTTTGATCATTCCTTGTGCTGACCCAGAAAATCTATAAGGCAATGTGAAATTTGTGAACTAAAATGACACAATGCCAAGAACGCAGTTGAGGCAGTTCTCTCTGAAAAGAATTTGAGAATTTTTAAAATAAATTATTTGAAGAGTGTCTTAAAAATGGCAACGGTGCAGTTTTCAAAATCAAGCAAGAAGAAGAGGTAGAGAATGCAGAGAGTAGTCTGCATGTAATGTCAACGTGGTTTTTAAAAGACTTTTGAGCTGAACGGGTTATTGGTTCAAAATAAAGCTTAACCTACGTTTTGGCGTCAACTTAGTTTTCATTTCTCGGTTCAGCTGAACTTACAGAAGCCGAATTTTGCCTTTCGATCAACTAAGGTATTTTCCTTAGTTGAGCTCTTTTGAGCTAAGACACACCCATATCTTGAGGACGACACCCCTTTTCAATATTCTTATCCGGCAACGTTCAATATCTGCAGACGAATCAAACTATCTACTATCTAGCTCTTCAGATAATGTGTTATTTATGTCCTTGTGCTTACAAATAATTTGTTACCTCCGATTCAATTGTATGATAATAGTGAGAAAAAACTAATGTTGATTTGCGATCCTTTTGTAAATAGTCTCACTCTTAACAACCTAATAACATGATAAATGTACAGGTACTCGTCGATTGTTATATTTATAATAATAAAATTTCCCGAATATTAATATTCAGCACCAGCTGTAGTAAATATTTCAACTGAATAATGTGAAAAATATCACAAATATCGAACTTAAAAAGAACACTGCAGAAGCTTAAGGATTTGACGTTTGACAACAATCAACAATCGTCTGCTTTAAGAGGGAAGGGTGAAGGAGGAGCTAAAAAACAGTTGAGCTAAACTGACATTTTGGCGTTTCCAGTGTTCAACTCGCTCAGTTCAACGGAAAATCTCATTCGGTTGAACTTAGTCCCCTAAAAAATTCATTTTGGCGTGAACTCGTCACTGGTTCACGGTTGAACTCAACTAAATACAGTAAACGCGAAAACGCGCCTTAAGTTTGCAGTCTTATATCTGTCTTTGGTACGGTCTGGTGGTCTGTAAAATGGTCGACTGAGGTGAAAAATTGATCGGCACTTGTCGGTCACAAGATTACTTTTCACATTCAATTTTACCCTGCGTTTCATGCCACGTCTGAACGAACACTGATTGAAAAGTTCTACAAGTGTGCGGTAACAGACGCTTCTTTGTAATATCTAAAGTTTAAAATTTTTATGTTTTGTCTATTTGTTCCTCTCTTAAATGTTTTGAAGTCTAATTCTTATTTTCTAACTGTTCCTTGCAGTCTGAATTTGTCTTGGGATTCTGTCTGTTTGACATGCTGTCTCATTGAATATGTTGAATCGACTATCAAAGAAATGGTTCACCAAGGGCAGGAATTCAAAAATGTTCTACGAGTAAGGATGAAGCCCAGTAAGGTATGTTTTAATAGATGTAAGAATCAGTTTTTGTCCTACGTGATGTTAAACACAGACCTGTACCGATCATTTTGAGGACAACCATTATTCTGAACAATTTAATTTTCAACTATTAACTTATTGTTGGTTTATTTCTGTTGTGTAATAATTTTATTTTCATCATGAAGGTCTTACAGTAGAACAAGGGTCCACACAGTTCTCAATTTCTGAGCAAATTCTTGGAACTGACTTTTATGTCAGAAGTAGGAGCTCTAATTCAAGGTAAAAATTGTACATGTGGTGAAGTGAAACTTCCATCTTTTTAAGTGATGTTAAACACAGACCTGTACTGATCATTTTGAGGACAACATTTTATTCTGACCTATTTTAATTTCCATCCCTTAAATATGTAACATTGTTCTGGCTATTAACAAGTTTGTTTTCTTACAGTGGAGATCCTTGCTTAAAAGCCGTCTAAGTTAAAACAATTATCAACGTTCCGCAATCCAGAATCCACCGGAAGAATCCAGATACAACTGAAATTTCTTAAATGAAGAGTGAACATACTACTAAAAACGATATACTATGATCCATTCAATATCCACTGAATAGGATTCAGTTATCTAGTTGGTTTGAATATTTCGTAAACTTTTCTTTTTCTAAATAATAGTTTTGAATAGCGATGTTTAAAATAAATGTTTTTGTTCCTTATTAAACTAGTCATCTAATTATAAAGTGCAGTTTTCTTTCAGCCATTTCAAAAATTGTCTTCATTTTCATCAGTAAGCAAGCGGCAAAAATTTTCGTGCACAATGCTCTTTTGTAGGTGACAATAACCTACCTCGTATAAATGTATTTTAAAACGATATATCTAGATGGTTTCAAGCACGACGAAGATTGATCGTTGTAGATATCTTTTACACAGTCTCGTATGTAGCAAAAAATTGGAGAATGTGAATGGCAGTCAAGCATATTTTTTTTCTAATATACTAGCGGTGAAGTCTGAGATTTGAACTTTCGCGTCATTTAAAGGCTTCATTTCTTCACTTTATGCGTGTTTAAACCAAACAGCCATTTTCAGGGTCAACAATATATTTATGAAAAGATAGTTGCAATCTGTTTTTAATATGTTGAAACACTCATCTATGAAATTTCTATTGATTGGCAACAAGAGTTAAGAGTGATAAGAGAAAACCGGAAAATTCGGAATTGGAATTGAATCGAATGGAACTGATTACTTAATTTGGTGAAATTTTAATTTGGAGTCAAACATAAGGTTGCAAAATGTAGTTTTTGCTTATTCCATGAATTATGTAAACTTTATTCCCTGGAAGGAGTCGCGGCGAGCTTAGTCTGTGCCTGTGAACGCGCATCTTAATTACGTCACTGCTCCTTGGTATTCCATTATTAATGCTGGTAAAAAGGCAAGCATTTTACATAATCGATTTTCCACTGAATGTTAAATTGATGTCTGTTTTGTCTTGAAACAGATATACTAGACCACCATGATGCGCCTACTCCTACTTTATAAGTGAATTTTTCGCTGTGGAAAATCTCATCCATTTCTAGTTGTTTCAATGTCATATTCTTGATGCTTGCTTATTTTTGTTCGGATCAAATCTCTTTTCTGCTAATGTGATAAGTGAACACAATCGTTTGTTGAAGTTGTTAATACGCAAGCAATTATAAGATGGTCCAATTATATCAATGGTAGCCGGGTGGCAAAGTGTCGACATACGTCGCAAAAGGTCGGAGGTTCAAACCCCTAACGATGACGTATCTCTACTTGGAAAACTTCGGTGAAAAATTTGTCGCTTCCCACAATCGGTAGACTTCTTATCTTTGATATCATGTGTCGATCATAGCCTTGTGGTAAAGCGTCTAGTTGCAACGCAGATTTCAGAGGTTCAAATCCTCGTCGACACAAAAAAAAACAGCAAGCCCTGTGAAAGTCCTATTCACGGGGCTTGCTAATGACGCCCGTGCGCCAGCCTGCACTACACTCAGGTGCCTGCTGAAAAGTGTAGCCTCTACCTGTAACCTTCAATCCTTCCACTTCCGGTCCTGATTCCCGACATGCAGATTTGAGGTGGAGTGGGCGCTGTTCGAAAGGGTGAATACAGCCAAGCGCCCGACTAGTATCAATCGCACTCCAGATGGCCACTAGTGCCTGAACTCTGTCCTCTTAGACCACGAGAACGTCACTCTTCTTTCCGAACTACGGTTCCCCGGGATTTTCCCGGGTTTCTACCAGCAAAAAACCCGTGGCGGTTTGCTAAATTTTACAGTTTTTTTTTAATGCGTGGATTTATTTTTGGAATTATAAATTACACATTTACTTGCCGCGCATTTTTCGATTTTTTATTATTATGCATATTTCCAACTACATGACCACGGGGGTACGTGGGTACATCCTTTTTGTTCCAGTGTAGTAACTGTACTGACTCATACATAACTCGTGCTCTCATCAGTACTACAACATGTACTATTATTACCTGTTTGGAGGCACATAAGGTACAAGGAATGGAGGCAAAGTTTCGACAAGCTTGTAGACGGCAGTCACCACGCTAAGCAATAGCAAGTCGTAGTTTTCGATGCTCTAAATGTCTCCTACACGAGCAACTAGGTTGGCGCCGTAAAGCGGAAGATGAGGAAGGGACAAAACACTCAAGTTTTGGATCAGTTTAGTCAAGCAAAGGAAAGCTGCCTGATAGACCCACAATGCGGCAGAGTAGCTTTGGTGTGAAGATGGTTGTTGATTAAGTACTGCCTCTTCACTTGGTCCTTGTCCGTTGGCGATCGCCGTACGGCACTGCAAGTACTCAATCTTCCTGATGCAGGCATTCAGCTGCATTTGACGCTTGTATAGATGACAGACATTCAACGAAAACCCTATACCGGGAGCGATTCGATCCTTCTTTTCCTCTCTAAGCAATCCCCTCCGGAGGCTCAAGTATTTTGGCAATCACTTGGAAACTGTTAGCGCCGTCCTGAAGCAGAACAGATGTGCCCATAAAATAAAAGTGAAAATGGCCATAATGTTGTACAACACATGACTTGAGAAACGTTAAGCAGTAAACGACAACAAAAGTAAAGACCACATTGGCATTCATCTGTGGATTGTTGGAAACACAGAATGGACAATCCATAATGTTGTACAACACATTTAAAAGAACCATTCAAATACTGAACATAAGCAAAAGACAAGAAACAAACACCTGCTTTGAGTATACTAGCGGGCTTGTTTGTCGGCAAACCTTCAGCAGGTCGAAAAGTGGCGCAAACAGCAAATGTACGCCAGAAATTTCCTTCTTGATTGGTAGATCTTCAAGACGGCCAGGATTCGGTTCCAAAGAAGAAGTTGGCTAGGCTTCAGCGATGGCTGACGTTGACGTCGTCCCCTAAATTCACTTATTACTTTCATTCCCATCTAAAATTGATTGATGAGCAACTTAAATCTCTCTTGATTTCTGCTTGATTTATCATTATAAAAACTAACACTACCGTTTCAGTCGGTTGGGATTTGCATCAAAGCTGTTTGATTGCCAAAGCTCATTGAACGAAATGCCTTTTAACGTTCGTTGAGCTTGTCTGGCTGTATAAAAGTTTTGTCAGTGTTGATTATGATTTCCAAAAGTTCATCGGAGATCTTCACATGGATTAATAGCACCATGAATAGCAATCCTGAGAACAAGCAAACAACATAATTTTAGCAAAGGCATATGAAAGAAAAATAAAATAAAAGATTACTACACTTCAAACAATCTAGTTTATCTTCAGTTACTTGAGAAGGGTCGTGCCAAATTACATGCTTGAGCATATACTCATTTGTGTTAAAGGACAGGGATGTCAGCTTGCCAATGTCGGATGTTCAGTTCACCCCAAGTGAAGCATTCCTACATTGAAGCACATAAGATTAATTTAACTTATTTTCTTACAATCAAGTTGTAGCTTACTCCATGAAGCTTTACTTACTTTGCAATTGGTCTTCAATTTCTTTTGAAGTTTCTCAATTATTTTATTAGGGAAATAAGATTTTGTCATCTGTACAGCATATATTAGAGCCTCAAGTTCTGATGGAAGACACATTTAACAAAAAAATAAGTCTCGAAATAAGCAGTTTGGGTTCTAGTCAACACAACAACAAAACTTTAACTCAACAAAAAATATTTTTTATTACCTTAAAGTTGAGTAACTAGAAAACTTTGTGTTTTGTCCTGTTTCACACACATAATACTAAATGAATTAATGAACTGAAATACAGAGTTACACACATATTTTAAACTGCTTTCTAGTTCAACTTGAGGCAAATTCTAGCTTCAAAGTTCAAAGTGAGATTTTGCTACAATTTCAACTACATGAGACACAGGATTCTAACAATATCTACTCACAAAGAAGATGGATACAGATTTTCTTTATCTTCTTCATAGTTATTACTTAAATCTATACTAAAATTCTTACAAATTAATTACACTATTTAAATGTAAGAAAATGAAATAAATGCATTACCATTCAAACAAAATCCGTACGTACGTCATGCATGCAAGAGCATGCTGGAGAAGGAGAACAACAATACGCTGTTGCACGATTTATTAGGATGGTTACCTGTCATTGACAGTAGCGCCGGACTTTAGAGAAAAGTAATTTTTGGATAATCCACGATTCCACGGGATCTCAGTTTATGAACGCCATTTATTAAAATACATACATGTTTTTACATTTAGGCTACATTTCCATACCGTAATTATTTTTGTTAATAGATTCTTATACACTTTTCTTTATATAGACTCTACCTAATTTCTCACTCTTATTTGCTTCTATTTTTTACGTATCACCTGCCGTTCTTCATTTTTCCTACTAGTTTCAACCCCGTACACTCCGGGAACCTCGCGACGCAAGACGCTTGATACAATATTGTTCTTGGGATGTGAATGTGATCTTATAATAATAAAAACATGACAAGTCGGGAGGTCTGAGCCTGCCATCAAATGGGTTAGTCAGTCGGTATGTAGCTTTGGACACGTTAACAAATAAGACGTACGTATATAAAATATCGCTCAGGAATCTTTTATTCGCCAAACTATTTCATGAACTTTAGTACGTTGTTCAAAAAGTTAAACTATAAATATTACCTAGGGAAAAGAAAGTGATGCCATCAAGATGATACTACGTTACAGTTATTCATCAGTAGCTACATATTTCAGTCTTTCATGCGCAGATTGACGGCTCCGTTATGACCCATGCTAAGCTAAAGAGGAAAGGTAAAGAATTTGATTAACTTAGTTTAAACTATTAAAAGTCAATTATTTTAAATTAAAAATCTATTTCAATACACGTTCAACACACACGGCATTACTATACACACAATAGTCTACTTACATTGGTTACGCGAAAGTTAACAATACAGTTTAATTAAAATATTACGAAATTTAGGCTACAAGATTTGGAAACTAGTGTTTTCCAATTTCTTCCACCGACTAAATATTATCACGAAATTTGAAAGTTCCATGTGACGAAAAATTCATGCAACTTTTTGTGTGAAATCGGCCAGTTTAATGTCTTTTTTGTAAGTATAAAATGAACAAGGACGGACGGTGCTCAGGTATTCCAGTTATCTAGACACTTCTGAGAGGTATAGAACCACGGATCGTTCAATACTGAATTCCACAATGATGTTCAAATTTGCGGTACGTATTGTTGTGAGACATTTACCAGTTTAATTTTGAATCTCTGCTTTTCATACTTAGTCAATTGTCCTTGTGATCTCCATGATCATGATTGCCCTAAGCAATGCTTATCCGTCGTCCTACGATTCCGAACCCAGAACCGGCAAGCATAAAATTAAGCACACAAAAAATAAGCATACCAAAGGTAAACCTCATCATTACGATCATCATTACGATCATCATTACGGTTCCGGGTATGATATGCCTACTCATCATTATGGTCATCATTACGGTTCCGGATATGACCAAAGCGTATATGGCTCTTATCAAGAACATCAGGTAATTTATACACGCAATTTGATAAAAATATTCATAATAATATCAAAAATAAAAATTCAATTATTAATATGTAATTTGTTCAAATTCAAGGGGTATTATTAGCAATTTGAAAGCTACCAGAAGGGTTTATGGAAACCTTTGTGAAGACATATTAAGACATAGTTGTACACTTATGGATATCTTATATGCATCTGCAGAATAGAACAAGTGTATATATTTCACAAGATTCTATAATTCCTTATCGCACTTATTCTTCAAAATATGAGATTAAAAGTTGTTACATGCAATCATGCAAACTGTCGTCGTTCGGGTTGACCCGTAGGTGTAATTTCTTCTCGATCCGCCGTGAACGCGCTGTATATCTCAGAAACTGGCACTTTTGTCTTTTCGCCCATTGTAATATTTCTAAACAAGGTTAAATAAACAAACAAAAAACTCTAAACAAAGCTACATTAAACAAGAAAAAACAAGCTGATTCCCTAACAATAAATAATATAAATGGAATTAAAAGAAGTTTAGGCCTACAATTAAAATGTCGTCGATAATCAAGATCATCAGAAAATTCACAATAATGAACCTTCTCAAATTTCTTGTATTTTGTTTAACAACCAACTTTTGTAATCTGGCCACTTCAAGTTAAATGTAAAATGTGAGTCGGATTAGCAAACGTCGGCATATTTATATTTCGGTATTAGATGAAGTCGTACTCCGTCACGAGGACGGAGAATCAGTTCAAATAAGAGGATCATCTCTTCTCGTTTGTCTACAGCTTGGACGTGGAAGTTTCGAAAGATATAACTTAAGATTACCTTCTCTTCCATTAAGGCAAATTTTTGTCCTAGTAAAGACAAATTAGCGTTATTGGCTATGGTGGCCTAGTGGCTCAGGTACAAATTTTTCTTAACCAATGCAATTGCGTGGTCCTGCACTAAAAGGGACATATGCGTAGGGATGACGACCTCGACTATTTTCTTCAAAGAAACGTTCAGGCTGATAAAGATCAGGATCAGGAAAGTATTTAGGGTCTCTGTGAAGTGTATACGTAAAGAGACCCACAGTAGAATTGGCTGGCAACTTGTAGCCGTCTATATTATAAAGGAGTTATAAACTATTTAAATCGATTCACGATAGATAAAGGGGTCACTGCCTTACGTATGACGGTATCTTCACTCAGCTTTCGTCCAATTACAGGGACGCTTGGATATAAGCGCAGAGCTTCTTTGATGCAACATTCGAGATATTTTAATTCACTTAAATCTGCCATAGTAATCGGACGGTTTGAGTCACCAAAAACTCGATCGAGCTCTTCATTAACTCGTTTCTGCATGCGTTTCCAAAATAGCATATTTGTCATTGAATAAAGTCATATTGAGAATCAGAATCGATCGTTTAAGCTAGTACTAACCTGTACATCAGCATGGCTTCCGATTAAATGCAACGACCAATTAATTGCAGCTGTAGTGGTGTCGTGACCCTTTACAAGTATAAATATTTCGATAATGGACTTGTTAACAAATGAAATTTTCTTCTATTAGTCGTACTTCGAACATGAAAGTATCTACTTCTTCACGAATGTCTGTATCACTAAGCACTTCCCCGTCTTTTGAAGCATCAATAAGGAGATCCAAGAACGCCAAACGTTTTTTTTCTAGATCGCGCACGACGCAGGCACGACGTGAATTTAGTTTAATTTAGTTTTAGTGCGATTCAGGTTAAGATATATATAACCAACTCGAAATGAAATCGTCGTCTTGGTTGAGGGTAATAGATTTGCCGAGATTATGTTGCTTTCGTTCCAGTTTTCTGCTTCGGATTACCTAAAAATTATGCCATGTCCAATTATGTATGAAACAGACCGGTCGAACATAAATTTGCAAATGTTTACCTGATCGGTGAAACCGTGAAGTACTTTAAGATGTTGTCGCTGCTGCGAGCTGTAATCTGAAAGGTTGAACAGCACGTCTGGCTGTATCCATGGCCGCGACTGTCTAATTTGCACAAGTCGGCTCAAACTATGAAGTAAATACAAAAAAAATATTAGTCCATTGATTTATTCAAAGAAAAATACTGTAACTAATTGCGTATTACGCATGAACAGCTTTAGCGTATTCACTGTCTTTGTCCCCTTGAGTTTGGACGTTACATCCCATTGCTGTGTCTGAATACAGTAAAAAGACGTATACAGCTTATTGTAGCTAGGTTACGGCCTAGGAGCAAAAGAACAATTACCACAAATGATGTCAAGTGTACAACGAGTGATGAACGGATAAACATCGAAGTCGTTCTTGTCGTTCAATGCATTACTCAGGTGTTTGATCAAAATTTGGCTCTGTTCGTTGAATACTTGTACGAAATCTTCCAAAATTTTAAAGTGGAAAGTAGGAGTAAGCATTTTTCGTCGCGCAAACCATTTGCTACCTATCATAATGCATTCATTTCAGATGATTGATTGGATAGACAAAAATATATTTTTAAGATGGTTCCGAAATAATTTTTCTCCTTTTTGCTACCTGTGCTTGTGAGCAATCCAGTATTCAGCCAGGGATGAAGGTAAGTGTAATCAATGCTTTTCTCAATCAACTTATTGCTACTCAATACAACCTGTGGGCAATAAATAATAACTGAAACTTTGATACTATTGAAATAGCGCTAATATATTCAAAAAAACGTGTGAGCAATCTACGTAATAAAACCTACAACTGCGCGTGTTCAAAAGTTTATGAGCTACAGATAGTGACGATAATTCATAAACAAACAATTAATAAAGATAAAGGGACTTTTTTAGCGTAGAAAGTATTCCAACCTCAAATGCATCAGCAGTAAATAAGAAAAAAAACGGTGTTACTCCACCCCATGCGCGAAGAACCGAACCAGAAGATCGCAAGGCAAGTATGTAGCCAAGAAGACGATTGGCCACTTCTATTTTCACATTGGTGCGTTAAGGAATTAAACAAGCTCAGGTGTAAGAAATTAAACCCTTACAAAATATAAGGGAGATATACTGTCTCTACCTTCATGTGCAACGAGAAAGGTGAGAGCGTTTCCAATTAAAGGTAGCCCCGGTAACCCTGGTACTTTCTCAACTTCTTTGATGAATCTTCTGCGCTTAATGATGGCCATCAAGACCGCAATAGTCAGTAGAGTTAGAATTGTAAACAGTGTTAGACTGCTTGGGATGAAAATCCATCCAGGTTTACTCATTGCGAACACAAATGACAAAGCAAAAAACTAAAAACGATTGTAGCAGAAAACTTTCTGTTCATTATTCCGATGCCGCCACTCTATTTACGTGTAGATTCGTAAATGTTGCTTATCTCTTGTTTAAAGACGGGAGGGGGGGGGGTATTAAGGCAAGGGCAAAGTTCACTTCGTTTGGAGATGTAAACATTACCAGTACATTCTGAACATGCAATATTCACATATTTGATAACCTCTTGATACGTAAAAAGAAGTATGTATACGATATTAGATAAATTTTGAGAACGTTGAAGACTGCGATGATGCCTGAATAAAGTTATCCAGTGTCGTGCTGTTGTCAAGAGTACAAGTTCACGCTTCGGTAAGGATTTATTATGGAAACGAAAAAATTCTAAGAAAATTCATTAACAATATGGACTTGAAATTATAAACAGGCAGATATTTAGTTTACAAATTAAAAATTTAAAAGTGTCTTACAATCCTCGCATAGGCTAATTCTAATAGAGAGAAAAAATGTGAAGTCAATCCTAAACCAGTACCAAGGATAAAGAAAGCACTGATTAAATCAGACAACTTAATAACAGCTTGGTGAGCAGGCATTCGTTTTTTATCTGCGAAACATTCTTCGGCCTTAAATGTCACCTCTTCCACATACATACGTGTAAGACCAGTCTTCCACAGTGTCATTAACCTACACACCGTAAATTTGATATTAAGACGAAAATGTAGGCATCTAGCGTACACGCTGGAGAAGATTTCAGGAAAGGTTTTTTGGAAGATTTCAACCTAGAGATCTTCTTAAAAATGTATCCCCTACAAGAAATTCAATATTAAAACTAGTAAAAACATTCATAAATGCGCACACACTCTGAGAAGTAAATCGATGGATTTAATTTCACAATAATATAAGATACATGGAAACCTAATTTCTTCTCACCGTCTTATCCTATTGGATAACGGCTGTTTTTATTTGTTCACTTGCACCACCTAGTCCTAGTATAAGGTTCGAATGGATTAAGGCGCGTTCTTTTTTCAAAAAGTTGTTTGAAAATGACAATTGCCATCTATGGGAAGGAAACAGAATTCAAAAGAGAAATTTCAAAAAGGGAATCCATCGCCTTCCTATCTGGCTCGTAATCTCGTATGCACGGTATACACACGGGTATACAGTCGTGAAAAGTTCGAAGGACTAGTTAGAAAGTACGCCATGTGCCGCTATCTGGCGGTATTCCGTCCACACGTTGGTTGGGAACTTGTGAGGACTAATCGGATCCTCTGAAATCAACTAGAATCCTCTCGAGAAACCAGAAAACTGAAGTAGCACACAAGACGCTGCGAGATGCCTGAAGGGATCTCTTCCGAGATCTTCTTTAAAGGAACCCTGCTGGTTAGGTTAACGGGCCGCCACAACTTATAGGAGGAACAAGATAATGAACATACAAGATTGGTGAGACAAATTCATACGGAATGTCGGGGATCGCGCATAAGCTTCGGTGGAGACCTGCGACCTCTTCCAGTTTTTTTAAGGATCAAAGTTTCAGGGAAAAAATCGCTTTTCGAAACTGTTCTTCCAATAATGACCTACCCCAAAACCCTACTGGTATGAAAATATCGACTCAACATTTTAACTGTCGTATCCAATTTGAAAAGACCCTCATATTTGTTTTAAAAATATATTATATGTAGTCCATCCAACTTTCAAACCATGAACCCATGAGGAAGGAAAAACAGCGTGACGACAGAAACGAGCGGTCAATGTTTACCAACTATTGTATTCAGATTTAAGACACTCCAACAAGTTTAAAAGCCCATAAACTTTAACCGCGTAAACGTTGTTGAAGTAATTCTCTTTTCAATGTTTTCTTTAAAAAATCGTCACGTTATAACAAGAAGGAACTTAAGATTTTTCGTTTTCCACAACTGACGTCTCCAATAAAGGCAGACTTTTGTCGCACTTTAGCAGCAATTCATACGACAAATATCGCCCATGTGCGAAAGACAGAATGCCTGATACTATTGACAGCATATGTATCGTCTCTATTAATCTTGGCGATGGGCCAGGCCATTTGAGTGAATCCCTTGGTGCAAAACTCTCAAAGTTCGGTAAGGTTTGAAGCAAACAGTAGAAGGAAGTTTGAATTCGCAGATTCACAAACAGACGATTGGTTAGCCTACCATAGTTGGATACATAACAAATAAACACATAAAATGATTTATATCCTTTCAGGAAAGCTCTTGGTTTCGATGCCCAATAGGTTTAGAGCTGTGGATGTTATTTCAAGTCGTCAGCCGATTCGATACGGACCTCCTGGTCCTTTACTAGACACTAAAGGACGATGCAAATAAAATGCACAGTACTCCCTGGCGGCGGGCACTTCTTCTTTTTCCCCTTTGTTACGAATAATAGCACACGGATGTTTTGGAGATGGACTTTCCACAATATTCCGACGATTGACAAGAGTTTTTCCTGGTTCTAAGTATTTGGCACATGTACAAAATGGGAAACTTCCATTCGCGGTTATCCGACATCTCCGATAAGGATTTGAGTGCTGGTAAGTAGGTTGCTTAGCTAGACCACCGTTTCGGTTTCGATTCCTCATGTCATACCTTCATCGCTGCCGCGTGCGGCGTTGTGGACGAGTCCCCAATCTCTTCATTGCATGTTAAAGCTCTCGCTAGATCTTCTGTCGACGTCGTCGTCGTGAAGAGACGCACAGGCAGCCAACATCAGCAGTTGGCTGTCTTCTACGGCTGTCATTCTTTCCGCGATTTCCTAGTCCCAACAACAGCACACCGAGCAACTCGGCTGGGTACAAATCCATCAAGAGCCAACTCACGAATCGTTCATTCGTGTATCCAATTTGGAAAGTGATTGAGCTATTCATCTCGTCCTTAAAAGGCGTCAGCTCGCAAACGACAAGAGTACATAGAGCGCTTGAGAATTCAAAACGCCCACCGAGCACCGAGGCACGGCTCTGTGGCCTCGTGAGCACGAACTCTAATAGCCACCAGTACAACTACCTAGTGGTAGTGGTGGTGGTGGTGGTGGTAGTAGTGGTGCAAAGAGATTTAACAAGAAGATGAAAGTGGACAAGTGAGGCGGAGAAAGAGGATTGCGAAGCCATGACGATTTGTAAAATGGCAACCGCACGGGGACGTGCGCTTTCCCGCTCCGACATTCCTGCACGAACAAGATAGTACTAAGAAACGGTTTAGTTCAAATCTTTCCATCTTTTCTCCCCCTTATTTTCTTCTTCTTCTTCTTTTTTCGTCTACTTCTATGCTTTCCAGCTGCTGATAGAAAGATATGGACATGATCCAACTGTGATACTTTACTTAAACATCGGACTAAGCAGAAGCAACTTTCCAGTAACAGTCGAGGCTGGATAATATACAGTGCGGAGCCGCATCTCGGCATCATCATCATGCAACGTGACTCTATGGTCTGACGAGCAGGAAAATCAATGAGCTCGCGGAACCATTTCCACGCTTCAGTACTGGGAATTTCGCCGTGGAGCGCAGTAGGTCACCCACGACTCGTTGATATGATTATGCATAGAGCACAAACACACAAAAAAGAGCCAGCCATCAGCGCCAGCATATAGCCCTAGTACTGTGTAGGCACGCCAACGGAGAAAAGAAAACACAACCAGAAATCGAGAACGAGAGAGATACAAAAATCATTCGGTTCGTCGAGGGGGTTGATGTGAGTGATGAACTGCGACAAGAAAAGTGCATATCCGTGCATGTAAATCGCGGTATAGAGGAGGAGGGTGTTTGCTCGAGCGAGCGGTAGAGTTCACGCACATCATCTCATGTCGGCTGCTGCTGAATAGAAATAATGGAGAAAGCTGTGACAGGCCCAGTCCCCGATAACCTTGCCTGTAGCTGCGACCGCTGCCGCGCGACCGGCAACAGGTTGCTCGGTGCAGTATTTTACCGCACAGAGATGATGACCGGATGACGTCAGGAGAAAATCACGTTCTTCCCGCCTCTAGCGCGTAGTAGTACAACGTTTCCTAGTTTTGTGAGTCTTGACTCGACTCTTGAGCTGCCAGCATTTACGGCTGATGAAATGGCAGCAGCGTTCAGCTCGCACTAAACGTCACCAGGCCTACGCCATCAACAAGGGGCGAGTTAGTTTACAGGGCTCTCAACTTCAACCGTTTTTTTTTTTATTTTCCATCTTCTTCTTTTCCCATTCCCAATGGGAATGAATGTGTGCAGCTGAGTAATCACGATGAAAAGAAACAAAAAAGAAGAAAAAAAAAATCTCCCGTCGTCGTCGGTATAGAGGAGCAGCACGGATGGAATCCCTGCAGGGTTCTTCAATTTCGTTTCGCCGTCGCATGAAAAGCGATTCTGCCTCATTTAACCCGTGATATCAGATTGATATACTCTCTCTCTCTCCTTCTGCCCGCCGTCTCGTCTTCCGAGAGTTGGTCTCTTTAGCTCTATCATGTTTCTTCTCACCTGCAAAAGATAAATACAGCTCCCGAGCTTTCCTATCTATTGAGAGGGTGCCGCGTTATCCCCGTGATGGATGAGGATAATATCAAAGATCCAGCACAATCCAAAACGAATTAAACGGGCCGGAGCAAAAAAATACAAAATAAAAAAATTCCGGACAGGTGCGGGCTGCACGATTAGAAAGTTAATAACCCAGGAAAATCATCTTTTCCATTTCTCCACTTTATACCCATCTCCCTGGCTGACTGCGGATGAAAGAGAGAGAGAGAGAGAAGAAGAAGAAAAAAAAAATGCACCGGGCGCCGCAGATGAACTGCCGGGCTTGGCAATGTGTACGTGCACGCACTGGAGCACACGGTAACACGCACTAAAGACTCGAAGCGACTTATTGCCGCGGAACGGATGACGACGACCCAAAGTTTGTAACCAATTTTTATTCCTTTTTGAAAAGCGTCCTCTCCTGAAGGGGATACAAATAATATAAGTAAATGCCGTGTGTATATATACACATAAACGTTAACGACTATAGACGATCTGTCGATGGGCTTCGAAGCGAAAGGGAGATGGGAAAGAAACGAAGAAGAGAAAAGAGCGGGACGCGCTTGTCGGCAATCGGGCGGCAATACAGCCGCAGTAAAAAGGGAAGAAGACGCTCTAAGCCGGCAGTTTTCGAAAATGTTTATTTGCATATCAATGTGGACACGCTGCCACGTCAATATGCGAGGGACGGAGGCCGCGATGTCAACGTCAACGTCGGAGCGGACGGAGAAAGAGAAAGAAGACTTTCACCTGTTTTCTATGTCAGCACAGATTTCGGGTCCGTGTTTTGTTTTGTTTTTTTATATTTTATTTAGGAAATTTCCAACCGTGAAAGGAATGTCATCCTTTCCCCGGCACATTTCTTTTCAAGTTTTGACTCCGTGGTCCGAATAAACCAGAGTCACGACATGACGCGAACGGACCTCCCGAGAATTTTGACACGAGATCGTCTCGAGACGCGAAAGCACTTGGGAGAAGGGCCGGGAGGCTGGCAGGCAGGGAGTTGCTGTTTTAGTCCACAATTAGTCATCTCTTTATGTTTTATGAATATGCAAATAGAAATCTGGCACTAGATTGCTGCCCTGATGTTGGGCTGTCGGGTGATGAGACTCGACTCTGACTTGTCGACGAGCAAAAGCGCCAGATTCACGCTGACTTTCTCCACAGGCGGGCTTCCGTTGAGGCCGCGCGGCCGCAGAAAAGTAAAAAAAATCCGAAGAGTCACTTACTGACAAGGCTCGTGAATGTTCTCCCACTCCGCGGAACGCTGATGGTCCCCACCCACCTCGCCTTGCGAACAAGACTCGGCAGCAATAAACCGCCCTTAAAGTCAATAATCCAATTGAGCTCGACGGATAGATCGGAGAGAGTTTAGATTAACGATTAAATTGTAAGTTGGTAACCGCTGCAACGGATTTTCTCCCATGTCGTCGTCTGAGAAATGGAACTCGAACGAGTTTGATACTTGGATCTATTTTTTTTTTTTTTGTTCCTCCCTATTTTTTTCTTTTGTTTTTGCGGCAACCATGGTTTTGATGTATGTGATTGCTTGCCTTCTATCGCAATGATGCATGAGCGGATTGTGGGAAAAACAAATGCCGATGAGATCATTTTCGAAAACACAGGCCCCTTGTCGCTTTTGGCGGCGGTTCGATGATGGAAAGCGATCTCAAGTCGACTAGAAGACCGTGAATCAAATGCATTCTTTTTGATTTTCCTCTGTTCCTTTTTTTCCCTATTTCGTTACATCGTTTCATTTTTTTTTTATCCCTCCGTGTTTTCAATCGTGCCGATAACAATGACCATCCGCCGGTGGAGAAGACTAACGTCTACCTGTCTAGTTTGGTATCCGTCAGCTGGGCCGGGTCGTGTGCAGGCTCACGGAGATAAGATAACACAATATAAAAGGAACCGATTCTCTTCTTGGGTCAAGAGGAATTTATATATTATATTGCATTTTGATCAATTCTCCGACTGGTTCGTGACGTGACGTGTTCACGTGGTGCGAAAGTGCTTGGGCCACCGTCAAGAGACGACAGCGAGGTGAAAGCTCGTCCTCTTAAACACGACGTCTCGGCCGGCTCCGGCAGCAGACGTACAGAAAATCGTAAAAATATATCGAGTGCAATAACGCCCAGGGACGAAGTATATATACGTATATATAGAGAGAGAGTGACGCATAATGGACATAATCGCACCAGGAGAAAAAGAAACAAAAAGGACAAAAAGATAAAGACGAGAGTAGGGCAAAAAAAATGCGCTCAGAATGGGAAGAAAAGGTGGAAAAAAAAATGCGACGTTCGGCATTACTCGACCGTTTCGTTTCATCTCGTTTTATGTCGCTCTTACCCTGTGTATGTGTGCGTGTACGAATATAAACGCGGGATAAGAGCGGCGCCTCTTTCACGCTCCGTTGTCATTTCGCTTGCCCTGATAGCTCTGCTCTACATATAGAAAGCGGACCCATTTACGACACAAAAGACGGAGCGGCCGCTTTCGATAAGTGCAATGATAAATGAAAAAGAGAAATATTTAGAATAGTATACGTACAAGAGAAAGAATGAGCGTAGAGAGAATGAAAAGTAAGACAAATGAATACAAAGTTCTTGTGTATACGCGCCGTCTGCGCGCCGTTGACGAATGAGCCGCGCGACCATTTCGGGCGGCGTCTAATGCTCCCCGCTCGGCAAGTCGCTTCCAATTTCTGTCCATTTATATCTATAATAGGTGTCCCAACTAGAAGAAAAAAAGCCCACAGCCAAAACGTTTTAAATCAAATCTCAATTGTGTGTTTGTGTCCGCCGGCGTCGCCGGACAGTTAAAATCGATCAACGGACGCGCGGCGCTGAGTTTCGGAAAGTAAAAGTCCCGACCGCGTCACCGCAGCAAAACCAAAGGCACCGAGGGAAATGAGCAAACGAGAAAAAAAAGGAAAAAAAAAATAATAATACAAGAAAACAAAAAAAAAGTAAGAGTGCGCTAGGTGACCATACTCCGCCGCGTGTGTGTGGTCAATTATCCCTACTTATTCCGATCAATGGCCCGACTGTTAAGAACTTTAGAAAAGGAAAAGTTTTTTTTTCTTCTCCCTCTTCTTAGCGGAACCATCGTTGCGTGGTGGTCACACAAGCGGGTAAGAAACTCCGTCGGCACCAAGGACGCGGCATTCGATGAACCAAAAGACCCGAAATCTAATTCGAATGGAATTCTTTCAGACGTCCCCAATTCTTTACTTTTTTCGTAATTCCGTTAAAGGTAGATTTCCGTGTCACGTGTTTCTTCCTCTACCGTCTATTAACCACACACTGCGAGCTCGTTCGCCAAAGCGATAGCGAAAATGTAGGTTAAAACCCCACATAAAGTACGGCGAAGAAGAAGAAAAAAAAACCAACACAACTGCATTTCTTACGGCCGTACGAAACAGAACGAACAATCGAGATCGTAGCAAACTCCTTAAGGTAATTGTCACGCGAGTGCGCAACCTCGTGAAATGTGAGCCTTACTTAATTAATGCCTCGGTTGGGGTGTTTAAAAAAACGGGGCGGGTAGCGCAGCAAGTCGGTCGGCCTCTCTCTTTTTTTTCACTCTCTCGTTCCTCTTAATTAGGAGGAAAGAAAAAACACACCCGTAACATAATCGTGAATTTACCAAGAGGGTCCCTTATATATACACATATATATATATATACGGCAAGTATATATAAAATACGTATACGATGGAGGAAGGATGACTATTAGGAGAATGATGACGATGATGATGAGCGAGCTATCCGGAGAGAAACAGTTGCAGAGTCTCAAGCTTTTAAACAACGTTCTTCCTCCTTTCGGACAGACGGGTGGGCGCGCTTTCTCCAAGAAAATCTTGATCAATGGATAATTGTTCACGCTTGATAATCGAATTGGCAGCACAGTGCGGCGTCATCATTCATCCCGCAGCAAAGTTGCCTTGTCCTGTCTATATAGAATAAGCCGACTCTATATAATTAGACGATGGTCTCTCTCTCTCCGCGTGCATGCTCGTCCGCGCTCGCCGACTACTACTGATGCTGATGCGCTTTTTGGGTGCGCGCACCGGGGCGGAAGAGAATTCCGCGCATAGAGCCGTTTCAATAAATCGCACCCGAAATCCTCCTTTTCTCTTTTTCTTCATCTCGCGCGACTGACATTCACGACAACGTGGGAGCCTCTCTCAACGTACTCTTTTTAATGTCCGCGTAACATGACGAGCTCCGACTCCATTTGCTTTTTTGTTTTTTTCCCTTCATTTTTGTCACATTCAACTCGGGAGATGAAAAGGAAGAATCTTTGCGGCTGCAAAAGAAGATGACAGGCCAACACGCAGAGACTATAGACGAAGAGACTGACAACGTCTACAACAAAGAGACGCAACTGCCATAAAAACAGAAATAAAAGGGAAATGCGTGGCGGCTGTTTCTGCGATTGTCTCCGAAGACGGAGGAAGTAAAAAAGGATTTTTTTTTTTTTACTTTTTCCAGGTTGCCTACTTTGTTAGCGCTCGTTTGTCACGTCGTGTGTATTGTTGACCTCCTTTTACCGCAAAAAAAATAAAATGAGTCCCCCCTCTGTGTGACCTCTCTTTTCTCTCTCTCTACTCTTCCGACTCTTCCGTCTGCACGGCCGTCGTAAGCGTTTAGAACGTTATTTTTCTTCACGATTCTCAGCTACGTTCCAATCCATTCGAAACGGGCAGAGCGGGGCCGGCCGGGATGATGACAAATGACGCTCGGGTCCAGTGCGAAACAAATGAAGGCGGTCTGCGTTGCGGTTGAGTACGCGCCAACATGAAAGACGGCGGCTGAGCAAAACAGAGAGAGAGGAGAGAAAATTGGGGGAAAAAAATAACGACTTCATCAAGTTTTGCGCGCCGAGAGAGATGATTGGTGTTGCGTTAGTGTGTGGGTCATGCAACAGCTGCATCCCACCCCGCGATTGAATGGATCAATCGTCGATTAGATTCCGTGAGTGGAGAAAGCGCGTCTTGCCAGCGCGACTCATAATTTCTGTTTTGTTTTGTTCCGTTTCTTTCGCCCGTTTTCACGTTCGTGATCTGCGCAAAACTTGGATGGTGGTCCGAGATGAGAGAGTTTAGTTTCTACCTTGAACGAAAGAAGAACGACGACGACGACGAGAGGGAAAAAAATGAGAGAATAATAAAAGCAAGCAAACAACTTAACAAAATTCTGGAAATATAGTCTGTAATCACCGCAATGCGTGCACTGGAACCATTTCCGGACATAAAGAGGGAGCTCCGCTTGTGAGCCTCTCTCTCTCTCTCTCTCTCTCCCTTTTTCCTCTTTGGCTCTCCTTCTCTATTTTTACTTTCAGCTGGGCAGAGAAGCGGCAAAACTCATCAGTGTAACTTGTACATTAACTAGTCGAAACCACCTGTTGCTCCTGCAGTCAAGGAGACAGAAAAGAAGAGAGGGGCGTGATGCATGACAGCGTTCAGGGGAAAAAAAATCCCGAATATAAGTGAACTGAACAAGCGACGACGACGACGACAACCAGAGAAAAGAAAACAATTGTCTCGTTTTCAAAAAAAAAAAAAAAGAAAAAAATCTTTCCCAACTGGATGATTTTTTGTTTCCTTTTTTTTTGTGCGTTGGTGTTCGTCTCGTTTCCCTCCATTCCACACACACAACACAAACGGGGCTTCTTTGCATTCATCCATTTCTTCAATTTTCTATTCTTTCCCTCGAAGTTTTACGGTTTGAAAAAAAAAAGAAGGAAGGAAGAAATGAATAAGAAAGATCTCTCGCGACCTTTCACTCCGCTCGGGTTTGTGTTCTCTATTTTTTTTTCTTTCCCCCGCGCGTCTTGTGTAGTAATCATTTGGGAAAGAAAAAGAAAATCCGTAATGCGCGCAACGTTCGGTTTGGAGGGGGGAAGATGTCGGTATAGGGCACCAAGACAGAAAAGAACTTATTTACTCGGTCGTAAAACAAATGGGAATGAAGACTCGACTTTTTTTCTTGTTGTTTTTTTTCCGCGTTTTGAACCCAGTCGAGCTGGTGTGGCCCGAAAGAAGAAGAAGGTTGTAGAGATGTACAGATATATATAGTATATATAGGCTATTGCCTAGGTATAGGTTCATCCATCATTGCTCTCCCTCTCTCTCTCTCTCCGCGCTCTCTGCGCTATAAGTTTCCCTCTCGAACGGCGAAAAAAAGAAGAAGAAGAGAAGAGCCGGGCGGCAGGTAGCGACAAGCGCCAGCAGCGAAAGATTGTTATAAAAACCTCGGACCGACAGCAGCAACAGCAGGAAGAAGAAGCGCGCCCAGCTCACCGGACAAGGCAATCACATGGAGGCCGCGCGCGGCGCGTTGGTAACTTAACTTTCACCTGCGGTCAGTTGCCACGGACGCTGAGCACAGGAATGATTACAGACACACACAACTTCGGCTTCTTCTTCTTCTTCTTCTTCTTCTTCTTCCATTTTTACCTTTTTTTGGAAGTCTGCATAAATAATAGGCCTAAAAGAAGCGTGTCTAGTCCGGACTCATTGTCTGACCGTCCATTATGAAAAGAAGAATCATTGCTCCTTTTTTCCCTTTTTTTCCGAGTACATTCTTCTTCGTTCGTTTTTTTTTCTTCTTCTTTTCGTTGTGTTCACTTTGGCAGTCGGGAATCGGATGCTGTAATGACGAAAGCCCTTGACCGCGTTCGGTTCAACTGTAAGGAGTCACGCGCATTCCTGCGGTTCGTCTTTGATCACGAGAGAGATCCCTTTTCGCTCTCTATCTCAATCAACTCTTTTTAAAGACTTCTAGAAGAAGATGAGCTGCTGCTGCTGCTGTTGTGTTTTGTTTTGTTTTCCTTTCCACCCTACAAATGACGACCTGAACGCCCGATCGAGTCGCCATCTGATCTCATCACGGCGGTGCGCCCACTTCCCTATTCCATCGCATAAATTAAGCCGGAGAAAGTCACGGTCCGTCCGCATCTTCTGCCCCGCAGTGGCCTCTTGCCTCCTTCGGCGATATATCTTGTCTCCTTCTTTTCTTTTCTTTTTTCAGCAACAAAAGAGAGCTTGTAACGAATTTTTGCATCAGCGGCGTCAGCGGCAGCTTCAGCAATTCCCCTTTCGCCCCCCCGAGGTTGCTGTTTCTGTTTGTCTGGCGCGGGGTTTTGTTGGCTCAACACGTCGTGGCACAATGGCCTACTCTTGTCCACACAATCCATACGATTCCCTGCTGGTTCCTGCTGGCTTCGACTCTCCGGTTGAGGCTTCCATGTCATTGACGATATGCGCCCTAAATGGCGTAGGGCACTAGATCGAATACAAAAGAGAAGAACAAGGAGAGAGAGAGAAAAAAAAGAGCTCTCTCATCATCTCTCACGGATTTTTCTGTTCATGCATCAGCGTCGTGTTCTCTCTCTTCTACCATTTTAGGGGATGCGGGATACAGTTGGGGACCGCATAGCGCTCCTATTTTGTAGTGTCTACAAGCCGGTTTATCGGGTTGTATGTAGCGCGCGGGATCACGCGGTGAAAGTGGCGCCCGTGTGTCGTGCTTGCCTCTTCTTTTATCTTCCCTGTATACTCTACTACTACTACTACAACTACTTCTACGCCATGATGCTATAGAGCGCGAGCTAGAGTAGTGATACGGCCGGCTGACGGTCTTATCGGAACGCATTCCGTCTAGCAGGTGGGAGAGACATGAGCACAGATATAATGACCGTGCTCGGAATTACCTCTCTTCTTCTTCTTCTTCTTCTTTTTTTTTTCACTATCTATCTCTATTCCTCCTTCCGAAGAGCAGCAGAAGCAGCAGCAATGTACGATGAAAAAGAAGAAGAAGTATAGAAAGAAAGAAAGAAAAAGAAAAAAACTTGAAATAAGAATCCATTAATGTGAAAGTATATTTGACGGCGGAACGGGAGGGGCGGGAGCTGTTGATGATGATGAGCTATGGCCGCTCGCCCCGGCGGGGGATTTCGGACGTTGGGGAAAATCACACACGACCTTCCGCACGCCCGTGTTACGCTTCTTCTTCTTCTTCTACTGACTTTCATTGATATGGAATTCCTTCTTTTCCAGCCGTGGAGAAGACAGAGAAAACTTTCGTTCCTTTTCTATTTTTATATCTACATATATTCGTTCATTTGACGGGTAATCAAGAGGAGGAAGAGAGAGAGAGAGAGACGATGGGGCTGCCGGATTGACCGAGTCCGCTTGATGATGGACGGCTTCCCCCTATCTATCTAACTGGAACCCGTATGAGAGCGCGCACGCGTGTACGTACACGTATATAATATATATATATATATATCTACGTTACGTTGCGTTACGCAGAAAAAGAGAGAGAGGGAAAGAAGACAAGACAATCACCTGCACATGCAATCAACGCGTGTGGTCAAGCCCAACTCTTCTTGTCAGGTTATTAGGATGAGAATGTAATGGATCGCCCGCACCGCGAACGGAGGAGGCCGAACCGGTGCGCTCCATCCGAGCGCCAACATTTTTTTTTTTCATTTTCGGCGGACAAGTTATCGAGAAACAATTAAGACTTAACCGTGTGCGCTGCTGCTGCTGTCCGTTGTGCGCATGTGGGAGAAATAGGGACAGCGGCGGGTGTGTGGGAACCGAGTCACGTCATTTCTCTTACCCCCCCTACAGCCATAGATTGAGTCACTACGTAAGAATGGAAGAGTTGAGGTGCTTCAAAGAAAACTTTCAAATTGGTCAGATGTGCTGAGTCGCTACGTAATACTCTCGGCGAAAAAAAGGGGAAAAAAATGAGGTCATTTCGTGTGTAGGAATTACATTTCGGCTCCATTCAAAAACGGCCGCGCGGATGTGTAGTGTTGTGTAGCTACATAAAAAGAAACGAAATGGACGAAATAAGAATTCCGCACAAGATTGGATCCATTCGCCTTTGTTTCCGCGTGTCTCTGTAAAAACGAATAAGAAAACAGCTTTTGGTGGAGGGAAATAAAAGAAAAGAGCGAAAGGCAATCATAAAAAAAAGAGATTCCCTTTATAATCCTTTCTTTCTTCCTTTTTTTTCCTTTATTTTTTTTTATTATTAATATCTCGAATGTTTGTGCGTTTGACTAAACGAGGTCATTTCGTTTAGAGAAAAGGAGAGAAAACCTACGGGGGTATAGTCTGAGACGGGGGTTCGAGTCTGGACGAAATAACGGACCAGCGGACGACATAATGGACATTTGATTCGCCGCTGGAGAAGAAACGTCAAAGCCCGGGCCCTTGTGACACGTAATAGGTCATTAAGACGGTCATTTTCTATTCAAGTAATGTCCGTGATGTGTGTCTGTGTAGAGACGAGACGGAGCAGCAGCTACACAAGCTTTCTAGCGACAGGCACCGTGAACACAGGTGAAGCCATTCACTTTTTACTTTCATGATTACTTCTTCTCATTCCTTGTCTTCTTTTATTTTATTTCATTTCTTTTTTTTCTCTCCTTCTTTTTTTCAAACATACGGTCGGCCGGCAGTATAGTACGTGATGCGCGCTGTTGAATTCACGCGCCGACCGGAAAACAATCGGCCGATACGAGTGCTGACGATGCCAACCATGGAGAGACAACATGAAGAGGAGCTGTTAGTGCAGGCCCCAGCTATATCCAACCCAAAGGTAGAGAGAGAGAAAGAGAGAGATAGAAAAAGAAAAGGAGAGAAACAAGAAAATAAAATTACTAGCACCGGTCTCTGCGTGAGTCAAATAACCAGTCTCGCCCGAATGATGGAAGACGTTGGAAATATTTTTCTTTTTCTTTTTTTAAAAAGGAAGAAAAATATCTAATAATAAGGAAGATGTAAGGTAAAAGAAAAAAAAAGGGAAGAGAGTCTTGCTGGAAGCGACCCTTTTTTGAATTGGATCTCCACAAATTTTGTGCTGCGTAAAAATACAAGGGAAAAAAAGAGGAAAGAAAATGTTCCGCATTCTTCTATATAAGCAAAACTATCCCGTCTACGCGCCGTGTAGTGGGCAATCTGTTGGACTGTATCAACAGAGTCAAAAGGTGAAAAAGAACGATGAGAAGAGGAAACAGCTCGCCTAACAATAGAAACGGTCAGACAAGAGTTTTTCCTGCTGACCGAGATCAGAGAGAGAGAGACATTGTGTTTGAGTTCCATTTCCACGGAATGCGATGATGATAGCAAAGGAGAAGAGAAGAGAGCAGGCCGTTCGGAACGTCGCGGCCGACAATCGGGTTCACTAGCGCGCGGTATGATGATGAACGTATCCAATCCAAGTGTTGAAATGCATTCTTTCCTCGACGATATACCGGTTCAAAGAGGAAGAAGACCAAAAATCAAAGAACAGATCGAAAAGAGAAACAAAACAAAACAAAAAAAAAATACATTTTTTCCAAAGACCGACCGTGGGCCCAATCTAGGAATAATTAGTTTGGAACGGAGTAGATTGGTCCCTCCAATAACAAGGACGTTCCGGATGAAGAAAGAACCCGCTTACCGAAAAAAAAAGAGAGCCGAGAAGATAAGACGGAGAGAAAAAAAAAAGTCAACGAGGTACAAGACCATCAAGTTGATGAGATTTCTGGTCGGCGGCGAGTTTCTGTCTCCCACCAATTTGTACGTAGACATATAGAGAGAGGTACTTAGAAAATGAATAAATCAAGAAATGCCGACACGACTCGAATCGCTACCGATAGACCAGTTTCCCGAGCATTTTCTCTCCAAGAACTTCACAACATATAAGAACACGTAGATATTTATTTAATTTTTTTTCTCTCTGTCCTACCTTTTCTAGTTGCGTAGTAGTAGCTGCCGCCGCTGTCAACAGATCCCACGCGATCGTAACGGCCCTGTAGAAAGAGAAAAGGAACGGAATGAATGATGAGATTCAATCCCCTAAACAACGGGCAGTGCTATCGAATTTCCGCATTGTCTCATCTCGTTGTGGAAAGAAAGAAAGAGAGAGAGAGAGAGAGAGAAAGAAAAGATAATCATCGAACGCAGCGTGGAGCCCGTTCCCAATGAGCGACTTGACGCCAATTATCCGTTTATCGGTGAAACTTGATCATCGGAGATTGCCCGTCGCCGAATGGCCCCGATTCGTGAATTTGTTCAGAGATTCTTTCGTGTCGCCTTTTATTTTTTTTTTTTGTCTACACTGCTTGGGAAACAAAAGGAGCAGCCGATAGGGGGAAGAAAAGAGAGCTATCTTTCTGATCTACTTGCAACAGAGCGGTAGAGAGGATCGGCCGGGCGTCTTTGACGGCGCTTTCATGGAAGGTGACGAAGATGACGAGACAGAAAAAAAAGAACGACGGAGAAAGAAGGTACAAGGCGGCAATCAGATGTCGGGGAAGCTTTCTACGTGTATCAAAACTACTCGCTACTAAAGCTGCCGTGTGTTAATGATACATAAATACATAAGAGGGGGGACGGCCGTCGTCGACAATCGTTTTCCCTTTTTTGTTCTTTCTCTCTTTAGATGTAATATTTGTGTGTGTGTGTAGGACATCATTGTTTTCACGCTCGGTTGCAGCAACCCAACATGTTGCACTCGGCTTTTTTTTTCTGTTCTCGTGTTGTCCCTGCCTACCCATTTAGACTGCCTGGCACAGCTGGGCGGGGCGAGAACATCTCGGAAAATACTGTCAACTCTTGCACACAATTCGTGGAAGAGAAAAGGCCCCACGCATAGACATGTACACAACCCTCTTTTCCCTTTTTTCTGCTTTGGTTAATAAACTCAAAGAGGAAAAAGAAGAAAAAAAAATTTATATTTTCTTTTGATCGGTAATTACGATCGGCGAAACGGCCTCGATGCGCCCAAATGGGAATCGCTCCATTATCTCAACCGGCGCCCGAAATCCAGTCTGCTGATACCCCAATGACCCGTTTCAATGGTTTTGGCGACCTGCGTGCACCAACCATTTAGAGAAACGGAAAACCCGCGGGAGAAAAGGAAATCAAAATTCCGTTCGTGAACTCGACGTTTTTTCTTTTCTCTCTTCTCGTCGATTCTCTTCCATCTTTTTCTTCTTCCTCATCGGCGTCGGGTAAATGCGTGCAGCTTCCTACCACCCATACACAACCATGAAACAGAGATACTCTATAGATATACTGTTGTGCATATGTATTCATAGATATTCCTCAGACTTTTTCTTTCAAACTCCCCCACTGTTACCGGTTGCGCGCAACGCCCCTGCAAATGGGCTGAAAGCTTTCTCCCCGAGCTCAGCTCGGCCGTAATCATCATGAACAAAAACCGCACATTCGATTTATTCAACATCGATTGGAAAACAAAATATTAAAAAAAGCATTGGTGGATAACAAAAGAAGTGGTAGACAATTCCCCCAAGAAATTCGATTTCCACAGGGCGGAGATATTGAGAAGCCTAGAATGACAATCGATATGAAAAGCTACCGAGAAACACAACGTAACGAAGAAAGAAAGAAAAAAAAACAGGGAATGAAAATATACAATCAAAACAACATAAGGCGCGGTCCGGGAGTGACGCAACCTAATGGATTTCCTAGCAGCAGCAGCAGCAGCAACACGGCTACTACAACAACACACTGGTGTACCTTTTTGCTAGGCTATTTCGTCAACAAACGCGCCAAAGGCCCTTTGGGGCCTTCTCATCGGTGTACATTTAGAATAGAGAAAGGGAGAAGTTCTCTCCGTTAAATAGTTAATAGCCCATAGGAATCTTATATCACCATTTTGGGGAAGAGGATCAATTAAGCGGGCAGGGAGCTATTAGAAGGTTCAACTGTATCATTTTTTATTTGGCTCGTTTTTTCTTCTCTCTCTCTCTCCTTCTTCTTTTGCCATCTTCGCAGTTTCAGGGCGATATCGTGGTACGCAGCAGAGTGGTTGGTGGCGGTAGATATAACGACGGCACGTAACGATCCCGACACGCGGGGATGATGCCAGACAGTTATATACAATTTAGGAGAAAGCGGATCAAATGCTGGACAGCAGAGGAGAGATGCTCGCTCGCAAAAAAAAGAAGGTAAAATAAAATAAGGAAAGACGACGACGGAGAAGAAGAAGAAGAAGAAAAAAAAAAAGAGTTGCGCACGGTGCTTGACGCGAGATTCAGTTCGGCGTGCTCTCGTAACTTCTCTCTCTCTCTCTTTCTCTTCTCTCGTCCAGATGACCATAAAAAGACGGAGCCAAGGCAAGAAAAAAAGAGAAAAGAAGAAGACGAAGAAGAAGAGGATGGCGGGACAGCCTGCTGAGTTCGGACGCAATAAACAACGAAAACACTGGCAGGCCGCGGGAAACTGGCGGGAACGCCAAAATGTCCAAGGATCGCCATCGGCCCATAGACCCGCAAACGCGCACATTTATTCTCCCGCGCGTCTCTTTTCTTCTTGGCCAAGAAGGCGAAGAGCGTAGAGAGAGAAAGAAAGAAAGAAAAAATCTGTTTTTATTTTCCTTTTTCTTTCTTTACGAGCGCTGGAAGAAGAAGAAGAAGAAGACGAGGAGTGGGGAGGGGGAAAAAAACCCGAGAGAAGAGACACTTGTCGACGACGTCAACTTTCGCCAAAAGGAAGAGTAATGGACTATCTTTTCTCCTGGTGGCTCTTTTCTCCACGCTCTCGCTCTCTTCGCGTCGTCTTCGTGTGTCCGGGCGGCCGAAAAAGGAGTGTCGCGTCTTCACCTCTTGAACCCAATTCGCCTTTCACATATTATTATTATGATAGCCAGGCCTCTTTTGCTTCGCTGAACGAGAGATCCGGAGACGGGCCCCGGAATCGAAACGATGGTGGAGGGAAAACGCGCTTTGATGGACGAGAATCGCGTTAGACGATCATTCGAAATGAAAGGAGGCGGTTCGCTTATCAAAATTGTATGCGGCACGACTCAATCAACCGGCCGTAAGACCCGGACAATAACAACAGCAACAACAACAACGTCTGTAGCACCGAGATGTTGTATGTATACATCAAAATAAATAATCAAAAATAAGATAGAAAAAAAAAATTCAAGAAGAAGAAGAAGTAGGGAACCAATATCGTGCCGCTTCATCGTTGTGGCTCGTTTTCGAAACGGCCGAGTCACGATCGATGCCTACGCCTTCAATCACGGATGGAGGTGCGATCTCGTGAAAGAGGTGTATCCCGGCTGTCTCGTCCGTTCATCGGTACCTGCCAAAACAAAGCAATTTCATCTCGACACAATCTTACCGTTAGATCGGCCATTGGAGGAGGAAGCAGAGAGAGACGGAAGAAGAAAGAGAAGAAGAAGAAGAAGGTGAAGGAGAACAAGAGAAAGAGAGATTTTGGGAGGGAAGAAAAAAAGTGTGTCAAACTCAACAGGGCATCTTCCTCTCGGCGGAGACACTTCTTTTCCACTCGACAAAACAAAACATCATCGATCGGCGACGACGCATTGTACAAATGCGTCCTCGTCCATCGCTCCGATCGCTCGTTCCATTTCCAGTCGATGGAGAAACGTTTTTCCGGCCATAAGCCACTATACCGTACGACAGATGCGGGTTTTGAGGGCAAGCACATCTCTCTAAAGGGGTTGGACTCGGATTGGCCGTCCGGGCCGATATCTATCTTCATCCAGCATCTTCACGGCGCATCGCCATCAGTTTCCGTTGGACATCTCTTCCTTTCTCCGTCGACATCGCGGGAAAAGAATCAGAAGAAGAGAAAGGGAACTTTTGGGGGTAGAAGAAGAAGAAGGTCCCATCTTCTCCTTATAAAGTCACCCAATTTCCATGGCAGCAGAGACCAGCAGCAGCAGCAGCAGCCTCGTCTATAGTCTATACCCACAACCCAACAGAGAGGAGAAGAGCAGACATAGCCTTTAGTCCTGTGCATACGTGCTGCTGCTGCTGTATATAGCCGTGGAGAAAAGAGAGAAGAAAAGTCTCTAGGTGTCGGGGCGGGCAGAGGAATAAGGTAGGTAGTAGGAGGCGGCCCCAAGCCCGACTGACCTACATTTTCCCTTCTTCTTCTCTTCTCTTCTCTCCAACTTCTTGTATAGCCCACCACCACCACCACCACCACCGCTACACCACCTTGTGCATCCCTGCAACAAGGCTTTTGGCTTTGGCGGGGAGGTGGGCGGCCAAGGGGATGGCCAGCCGGTACACACCGGCACACAACGGCGAGTAAGCACACGATCGAAGGTGAAAGGGACTCCCCTTATATATTTAGGCAGGAGGATTCCTTCAACCTGTTCGTACACGCTCTTGAGATATCGAGCAAGGACGGTGCTGGTGTTCTCTCTCTCTCGCGCCCGCGCTCCACAGTGGTCTCGTCTCTCTTTCTTGACTCGTCGTCGTCGTCGCCGTCGTCGCCGGCCGCCACCAGTGCTCTATTCCCCCCCGTCGCCTTTTTTTTAACCAAAATAAGTTTATCGACAGGTGAGCTCCCGTTTCAACGTTCGGCCTCGTTCTCTATCTACTACTACTACTACTACTTCCGACTCTGTCCACAGACGGACGGGGACACTCACAAAAAAAAAGAAAGCACAAAATAGTGACCGCTGCTGATTTCGTCCCAAATTACCTCCAAAAAAAGCAGGTTGATTTCACGCCCCGACCGGAATTCTTCCCCAACGTTCGGAAATCTACACAACGACTCTTCTTCGAAGCAAAATGAAGATGATGGCAGCCAGAGGCACTGTCGTCTTGTTGGTGGTCTTGATGGCTTCGTCAGCCTTCGTCTCCGGAGAAACGTGGATCCAGCGAGTGAAACGAGATAAAGGTGGCCATCATCATCAGGTAGGGTGACCCTTCTTTCTCTTTCTGTCTCTTTTTTTTATTTTTTATAGTCCACGTAGTCTCTTTTTGTTCCAAGAAAAAAAAAGAGGAACAAATATCACATCCGCAAAGTGGGGAAAAAAATACCCGACAGCAGTTCGACGATTGTCTCAACTAACCCCAAAAATGCTTGTTTTTTTAATACTGTTATTGGTTACAGTTTTTTTTTTCGTTGTTGTTTGGTGGTTATCACAAGTCGATTGGGAACTACGACGACGTGATTGGTGCCAAAAAAAACCTATGAAAATGCGTTACCCCCGTTTAGAAACGGTCCGCTACCTGTCCATCATTTCCGGTCGGTCTGGCGGCTGGCCCAGTCGAGCATTTGATTATTTCCAGTGGTTTTTCGGTAAAGAACTGGAGCAGTATCGGAGGGCAGACGCCGAAAGAGAAGAGACAAGACAACACACAACAAAAAACCAAAAAAAATAAGAATAAAGGGGGGAAGTTCCATTCCGTTATTATCACGATAGTCAGATTGGTGTCGGGCGGCCAGAAGGCGAATCATTGGGTTTTAGATGAGAAAAACACAACAGCAGTGACTTGTGAACGATCAGGTTTCTCTCTCTTTCTCCGGTTCTTTTTTTAATATCTCTGTGAAATTGATGGATGGTGGCGGAAAAAAAAAGGAGAAGAGATAAACGAACGCGCGCCCGCGTCTGACTTTCTCCTCGCCTAGCTGCTAATAACGTATGTGTGTTGTGTATGGGGCTTTACAGTTGGAAGTTTCGGGTTGTTTGTTGTAAATGATGGCCGAGCGGACTCGGGAGAAAACAGCGTTTTTGGTTTGCTGCCGTTTCTCTCTCTCTATGTCTGTCTGCCGCTACTGCGCAACCACGGCGCATCGTCTGTAGTATCAATAATATGACGTATATTATATGTATGGGCAGCAGCTAGCCAGCCAGGACCGGCGAGCGGAGATTCGTGCGTGCTTGCGTGTATGTGGCATTAACGGCGCTACGGTGGTGTGTGCGGGGTGGTGTGTTGTAACGCGACTAACTTTCGTCCGGGGGCTTCCATCGCTTTTGTGATATTCATACAGGATGTAGGGCGGCGACGACAAGGAGCAGCTACTACTGGTGATCACCGGTATGTCGGCTCTCACGTTGTCCGGCCGTCGCTGCCGCCACCGCCGTCGCCCAACGGACTCGACTACTATCAGAAGACGGCCGTCACCAAAAACAGACAGCAGCAGCAGATACCGTCGCTCTATCGTCCAACAACATACTTCCGTCATCCGGCGAGGATCGGGCCGACGAATCAGCACAAGCGCATGGTTCCGCAACGGCGCCTACCCGTCAACGCTAACCAGCTATCTGTATTACACGAAATTAAGCCATGGCATCTATTACGACACAAGCATACACACAAACCCAAAAACCCATTCCTTTCTCGATATCCCCTCGTCACGGTGGGAAACTTGCGGGGAGCACATATCATTCTCCATTTTCTCTTTTTATTTCATTTCGTCTTTTTTTTTTTTACTTTATTTTTTTGCGAGCGTCCCCCCTTTTCCGTTTCTCCACAGCCCAATCATCGCCTCTTTAATGGCGAGTTCATGAGAACACCTTCGACCCCGATTTCTTTCCTTCCTCTTCCTCTCCTACAACGCTCTCTCCTCCTCCTCCTCCTCCTCTTCTTCTTCTTCCTCATTCGGTCTACATTGCCAGCGAGAGCCGTATATACCCCTTCATGTCTATATATGTGCATATCTACATGTATATATTTATAAGTTCTTGGTTGACATTCCGGGCCGGGACCTATGAACTTTTTCTTCTTTTTTTTTGTCTGCCAAACTCTCTCACTCTTTATTTTCTAGTTTTTTTTAGAGAGAAGGTAAAACATATGGTTTACTGATTTCTTGACTGAAACTAACCTGAATCAGACGTGACACCAATTTTTTTTTCCCCTGTTTTTTATTTTTTACCTACACCAAAAAATTGCACCTTTCTTTGGCGGTCGTGTTTATTTCAGGTCTTCAGATCTCTAATTAGCTTTCCGTTTTTTTCTTTGATTCTGGGAAACGTAGCACGCTCCAATCGGACCGGTTCAGCAGCAGCAGCAGCACTACGCTCCCCAACAACCTCAAAGACCTGCTTACCTTCCGGTTCCTTTGCCCATTCATCTCCAACCGGCCTCCATCATCCTGCCGTCGCCTCCGCCCCAATCCTACCAGCAGCCGACCCCGTACGTTTCGCCCGCCGCTCCGGCCCAGGCTTCCTACGGAGGAGCGTATCCGCAACAACAACAGGCGAGCCAGCAACAATATAATCAGGCACCTCCACCGGCTCCTTACCAGCCTCCCCCACCACCTCCTCCTCCCCAACAACCTCAATACCAACAACCTCAGTACCAGCCTCCTCCACCTCCGCCACCCGCGCCTTACCAGCCTCCTCAACCTCAGTACCAACCTCCTCCTCCACCAGCTCCTTACCAAGCCCCTCCGCAACCTCAGTATCAACCTCCTCCGCCACCACCTCCCCCGCAACAGCCCGAATACCAGCCGGCTCCTCAGCAATACGCTCCTCCGCCACCTCCTCCTCAACAGGAGTACCAACAAGCCTCCCAACCCGAATACCAACAAGCTCCTCCGCCACCACCAGCACCTCTTCCTCAACCTGAATATCAGCAGGCTCCTCAGGAGTACGCTCCACCACCTCAACCGGCTCCTTATCAAGCTGCTCCGGCTTCCGCTCCTATTGAACCTCTTCTGCCTCCTCCTCTGTACGCTCGCCAGCCCCAGCAGCAGCAGCAGCAACAGCAACAACCGGCACCCTCTGCGGAAGCTTACTCCGCACCAGAGTACGCAGAAGCCAACACGGCCGCCCCGGCTTACGAAACCAACCAACAGCAAGAACAGTCGGTTGGTAGTTACTCGGCATCGGAACCCGTCACCGTCCCGCCGGTGGCAGAGGAATCCGGAAGCTACAGCACGCTGGCTCCATTGGCCTCCGACCAAGATCTGCAGACGAACGCCATCTCCGCTTCGTCGCAGACCGTTCCCAAAAAAGAGGAAAGCTCCCAGTGGAGTCAGGGCTCCATCCCGTGGACTTTGGAGAAATTGGGACTCAATACCCTCAACGACCTTCTTGTCCTGTCCGGTTTGGATGAAATGTTCGACAAAGAAGGTGAGAAATCGTCAATTTTCTCTTCTACAAATATGTTGTACCCTTGTAGGCAGAAGAAAACAACAATACCCGGATTCGGATTAGCATATATGCAAATCTGATTATTTGAATCCGTGTGATCCGAAATGTAAAGAAAACGGGTTTGGAGCTTGATAATACGAGGTGGGAGAGAGAGGGAGAGAGAGAGAGAAAAGAAGAGCGCGCCGGGGCAGAAACACTCGCTCGCGAGCGAAGACCAATTTGAATGGAAAGGGAAAATGTGACCCGCTTTTCTTTCTCCTCAATAGCCAAAATAAGAAATCAAGGAGAGAGAGAAAAGAGGCACGCGGCCGAATCTTAATGTCGTCCTCTTGATATATACAGGACCTTTCACCGTTTTCGTACCGGTTGACCAGGCCTTCGAGATCCTGATCCAGCGTTTCGGCGGCATGGAGAAGGCTAGCGAAGAGTTCAACAAGAACCCAGACGTCCTCAATTCGGTAAGTGGTTGTTGTTGTTACTTCTTTCCACTTCTTGTTTCCTCTTCTTCTTTTCTTTCCAAGAATAAATCTGTCTACCGCCTCCAAGAATCGAATTACCAATCAGAGAAAAACACATAAAAGAGCTTCAAAGTGTATATAGTATGTCAAGATGAAAAGGCAGATATATAAGCTGTGTGTCTAGTGGCCTAATTCATTGGCAGATCGCTTACGCTAACGCTGAGCCACGACGCGTGATTAAAAGCCCAAAAGTCCGTGACGGCCCACAAGTCACGGCAACACACATTGATATCCCAAATGTTGTGTTTTGGCGATTGTCCAAGAGAGAAAGTCTTCCAACACGGAGAAAGAAAAAAAAAAGGAATTTTATAGATTTTTTTTCCTCCTCTTTCTAACTCTCTTCCGAGTAAGAAGAAGAAAAATATATATATGTAAGGGGCAGGCGGTCTCAACCCTGTTCTTTCCCAGGTATGCGCTGGGCGCGGGCTCAGCTCCGAGGCATCAGTCGAGGCTGCTACATGGCTCTATAGTCGTCTTCTCCTTCTTCTTCTCCTTTACCTCCTCATTTTTATTTGTTGTTTTCCTTCTCTCGAGGAGAAAACGAATTCTTCCTTTTCTCTTATTGAACCGGTCGTCTTGAATGATGGCCGGCCCTGTTCTTCAGACTTACACACACACACACACACACACACACACGCACAGGTGAAACGGGGCCCCCTTTCCAAGCCCACTGGGCAAATGCAGCAACTTTCACCGGGCGTCTTACACGCACGAGAGGAGCTCGCGCGCCTCCTCCTTTTTCTTTTTAAGCTGTCGAAAATGTAGACGACAACCGTGTACCTGTTTTCATGTCGGCCAAGGAATGTTACTACTAGGCTCACCGCAGAAAAAATATTAAATGGCACGGCTGACGTTATATAGACTCGACTCTTGCGGTTTTCTTTTGTTTTTTTTTTCTTCTTTCTTCTCCTTTTTTTTTTGTCTACTCCGTTCGTCCCTCTCTTTTTCGAGTTTTCTCTGTCAATGTGATTCATATCGATATCTAACTATGTGTACGTTTCTCTCCGGACAGCTGTTGAAGCACCACGTCGTTCCCGGCGCGGTCCAATCATCGGCTCTCCAAAACAACGGCGCGATGCAGAGTCTCCTGAGCACTCCGCTCCGAGTCAAATTCTACGAATCAGAAGACAACGAATGGAGACCATTAAAGGTAAACGCTCCGGTACATTTGCTCTCTACCCGAAAGGATTTTTTTTTTTTTTTGGTTCTGTTCGGGCCCTGTCCTGCTTGTGTGGTCTTCGTTCAAGTCGACCAGTTTTTATCCATTTTATCCGACTTCGTCCTCGGTAGAAGAGTATAGTTGTAAGGGAACGAAAAACTTTCTCCTCAGCAACACGCAGCTCGCCAAATGAAGAAACATATTAAAATAACATTAAAAGCCAGGAACGGCAGGTGGTCATTCTCATTGCTACTGACCCTTTGGTCCATGGCGTAGAGTCACCCGTAGTCATTCCCGTTCCTATTTCTTTTTCTTTTTTACCCAAGTTTTTTTTTTGTTGCCGACTTCTTTTTCGAACGATGGAAAAATGTCGAAATACGGAGGAGGAGGAACCGTGAAAGTGGCTTATCTCTGCAACATGTTGATAGGGGCCCTTCCAGTTTCTAGCGTCATTTCGTAAAGGTTTTTTTTCTTCTTCCTTTGAGGGGATTAGAGAAGGAAGCGCGAGCGCGCGCGCAACGGCGAGATGGCCGTTGAGAGAAAGTTAGATGACACAGTCGTTTTTTAATAAACCATTTTCTTCTTCTCCTTCATTCGTTTCCCCTTTTATGGGCCAACCTGACAGGTGATCACGGTGAACGGTGCTCGTGTTGTCAAACCCGATATTCAAGCCACCAACGGCGTTATTCATATCGTCGATCGAGTCCTCTTCCCCGTGCCGCAGGCGGACATCTACAACACCCTCAAGAACGATCCTCAGCAGCGCTACACCACGCTCGTTTCCGCTATCGATAGAGCGGGACTGACGGCCGTCCTGGCCAATCCCACGGGTAATTGCCTTGCCTTCTTTTTTTCTCCATTTCTCGTCTTCTTCATAACCCGAGAATCTCCACCAAAAACAAAACGTTAATGAATTCAAAGTGCTGTGAATTAACCCAAATGGTTCGTCTGTTGAAACGTTTTCTCGTTCACAGCTGGACCCTACACGGTCTTCGCTCCTACCAACAAGGCCTTCTCACTGATTTCCCGCGCCGAGCTCAACGGAATTCTTAATGATCCGGCCAAGTTGACGAAATTGCTGCAACGTCACGTCGTCCAAGATTTGATCTACACATCCGGTCTGCAAGGCTTTCAGAAAGCCTACGCCCTGGATTTCGAAATCCTTTACATCTACCACGCCAAGGGTAAGCGTTTCATCAGAAAAAAAATTGTCAAGGATAAAGAAAGAAACAGAAAAAAAAAAATCAAAATTTCACTTTCCAATTAACCGTGTCATCAACTTTCTTTCAACAGGCATGACCAAGGTGAATGGAGCTAACGTTATCGACCAGGATATGACGACGCTCAACGGTGTTGTCCATACCATCGATTCAGTTTTGGGTCTTTATTGATTTTGAGGGTCCGGCTGAGCCGCCTCTAGTCACAGCCCACAACTTCATCGAGGAAAGAAACAAAACAGCAGCTCTCCTATAATAATACAATTTTTAAAAATCTAAAATATGTTTCTATTCTATTCTTCGTCCGTCTTCCAATCTTAGCCCTCCCAATTAAAAATTTGAGTTGTGTCTTTCTCGTGGTCATAGTTAATAACCATCATCTTCCTTGCAATGCATTCCCAGTACGCGAATGAAATACGTTTCTCCAAGATGAGGACCTTCACTCTTGGCTAAGAAACATTGTCCATATCGTTATTTTGTCCAGGTTGATCGTGCAATTTTGTTCGGATCTGCCCAAGCCATTTTTTATATATCTCCCAATCGTCATTTGCTACGTACCCCCGAAAGAATGTTACTAATTGCCAAGCGATTGGCGAGATATTACGTCCCTCTCTCTCTCTCTCCCTCTCTCTCTTCTCTACCACTACATTATAAAGCATGTATTCCCATCAACATAGCGAGTATTATGAACAAAAAAAATATGTGCTCAATGGCCAGTCTCTATTGGCAGTGTGTACACATTTGTGAGAATAATGTCTTCCGCCTTGGGTTTAAATCCAGACTACGGCAAAGATGTTACTCGAGAAAACACGTACACATCCGGCTGAGGGACAATAAACATGGTTTAACTTGACTAGAGAGTCTATATTCAATAATTGGTATTCAGTTTGCAATAAATAAACTTGGTTGAAAACAAATTCATAAAACTTTCAATACCAAAAGAGAAAGGAGTCTATAAAGAGAGATTGTCCAGGCTGATAATAAGCAACAGGATATTTACATGCCTAGGCACATATCTCTCATCACATTTTATAAACACTTGAGACAATAATGTTTTGAATCACTAATCAATGGTGATCGTAAAAATTTCAACAGGCCTATAAACAAGTGAAAACATGCTGCTCAGCACATCACAGGTCAACCAATGGGGAAAACACCATAAAGAAATAGAAAGATGTAATTACTGATTAGAACTTACCACAATGTTAACTCCATCATTCGAGAGATTAAGGAAGCTGTTATGCAAATTATGAGAAAGCCAGCAACAATGTAAGCCAAGTAGACCAAGACGAAGAGTAGACCAAGAGGGCCGGCATCACTGCAAAAATTTTGGCTGAATTTATCATGATCGACCCGGATAGTTGATGAGTAGAGTTCAGCTTTCGCCCCAAAGACTTTCCAGTTGACCATAATCATATATGTCGTTGGCAATCCTTCATCGAAAACTAGCACTCAGCAGACAGAGACCTCACGTGTTGATTTGCTTGAGGTCTGATATCACAGCAGATGCCGAAATGACGATGCTATTTCAATTAAATATGCACCACGCGAACAAATGTTTTGCCTGGTAACTATGGCCATTTCACTTTAAAGATAAATATTTGGTTGGGAGAGAACGTGGTCTGCGAGTTTCCTTTCGATATATTCAAATACTCGAATGCAAACACGACAATGAGACGATGCCATTTCTGGATTCTCATCGGACATTCGGAGCGGCAAAAATGTTGTTCACGTCCCCGACCCCGTTAACATAATTTTGTTTCCGAAAATATTTGAAAATAGCTTTTATTTACTATTTGATAACATCACTATTCCATTTCTCATAAGATAATTGCTCAAATCCCATAACAAAGTTGACCACAAAATGTATTCAAGTTGCAACAGGTTGTTGCTTTATATTGCAATCTAAGTTGTAAACCTGCTTCAGAAAATGTAGAGTGATGAAATATGTGCATTTTTCACAATCAGCAAGACAGTAAAAAACTAAAATACAGCCAGGAGTTCTGTATAAATATGCTGAAAAGAAATATGTAAATCAGGGATCGGAACTTTTTTTCTTCGACCTGCCATCATGCATCAACAAAGCAGAGCGCGTCTGTTTCCAAAATTCTTTTTTGAGTAATGAGCAATTAGTAGAGCAACTCCAAAACCATCAACGTACTTTCTCCAAAGAAGGAAATGAGAAATCGGCGATTTCATCTTGTACTAACGCGAGTGAAGAATAGAGAAGAGATGAAGAGAACATAAAAAAAGACAAGTTTCTATGCGATTTTTCTCACGGCCGCAAAATAGAGATCACCAGAAATTCGGCACAGGTAGAACGAAGGATCATATTTTCCGAACTAATTTCCATTTCATTAGCATTAGAAAATTTCAAAGGAAAACAAACTTGACAGCTCCGAGGAAAGCTAAAACCAAATTTCTGGTCTGACTGTTTTAATTTCAGATTTTTTTTTCTTTTCGTATCGATATACTTGCAGACTTGATCGATAATGTTCCATTTACCGTTGGCGGTTACCGGTACATATAAAAAAAGAAAACAAATAAAAACTTTCGCGGAAGTTTATTAACTTATAAACGCAACGTATTAAAGTACAAGAATGTCTCGACCACCCATATGTAGCACCTTTCAAAGATTGGGTAGTTTTAGCACATAGTTAACACAAATCGGTAGAAGCCGAAAATATGGTAAAATTTCACGAATTAAGGTTTTGAGATCAAACGGAAAAATTTCCTTTTGCGGAGAGGTACATCTGACAATACGAGCGCCAACTTGCGACCCGACTGAATAACCGCAATATATAACAGAATAATTAAATTTCTCACGAAGTGATGAATTTCTTTTGTATAGCAGCTGCTTAACTGGGTTCACTCCTTTCTGAAAGGACACTGAGCAGTCGCTCAAATTTGACGTATCGCTGTTCGCCGTTGACCGAGACGTCCCTACTCCCCCATAAGAATTTCAACTGAAACTCGGTACGGAATACATCTGCCAGAATTTCGTCCATCTTGAACTGTTCCAAAGCATTTCTACTATTGCGCAAGTAGAGCGGTAAGTTGAGTGACCAAGAGCGGATCAATTCCATATGACTAGCAAACAGATCCAGTGCATAGTCGGGACCGGTCGATGGTAAATGGAGGTTGATGAATGGAATCGATACTCCTTCTTCGGCCATGAACGAATCCATTGTGGCCTGCCAGAGCAAGATCGCCGAATGCAAGTCCGGAATAGTTGTGTTGGGCGCGTGCGGGGCGACTTCTTTTCGATGGTGTGGCTTTAGTCTGGTCTCAAACGTGAATGCATTTGCAGTATGTTTCTGCCGCAATAAATTCCACGTAGCAGTTAAACGTTGTATCTGTTAGAAAGGATCAATCATCCGACTAATCAATAAAAGTTTTGATCCACTTAAAATACGGACATATATATATACCTGAGGCATACAGAGTCCAAACATTAGTCCGGCAAAACCGTACATGTTACCAAAGGCTGTTTTACATTCGATCGCAACTTCGATCCATAAATTAAGCATGGCCATACGGTCCTCCACTGACGGACAAGTCAGAATTGTCACGGCCACAAACAATCGCAAGCAATTTGTTCTGTATAAATTGACGAATTACTTTAAGACTGGCGAAATCGTACCGTTTAAAAATGTATTACCTTTCAAGCAGGTCGAGTCGCAGTTGCTCCCCATTGGGTAACATACTAAGTTCAATGCCGGATGTGACCCCACGATTGACGTAATGATTCTGATAGTGGAACGGAACGTTCTCCAGCCCATCGGCCAATCCTCCCAAAATATCAAGATCATCTATAGTTAACAAAAGTATTTTATTGCATTTTTATAAACAATATAATTAAGATCATTGTGACAATGTCCATTACCGTATAACAAATGCAAGGCTATGGACTTGGCCGAATGTTCATCTAACACAGTTGACAACCCATCTACTGCCATTTCCTCTATTGGCTTGTTCTCAACTGGTGGCAACAAGAGCGTCTGAAATGTCAATAAATTTGTTAGAAATATTACCAAGTAAATTTTGTGTTTAGTGAAATTACCTGAAAGTTCTCCAAATCGAATAATGATGGAAACTCGCGGTCAATCAACAGAGGTGGTGGTTCTTCATTATTCGGTGCTACTTCATCAGGATCGGTGGCCAGGTGCAATTGATTGAACATCATTATCTTAGCTTCAGTATCAAAGTCGCAACTTTGCCGATCGAGAAAAGAGTTTCTAGTTATAGACATGGGCCGGCCTTCTTTACTTTTGGCTCTCCTCAACCGCGATGGTAAAGTGGCCGAATGGATCGGCAGTTGAGATACGACATCGACAGCCTCGTTTTCCTCAACAGCATCTGCTCCGTTGCTGCTTTCTGATATCCGGTTAAGAGAAACGGTGCCATCAACGATGACGTCTTCTGGCTGGTAAATTTGCGATGGGACTCGACTCGGCTTGGGCGGCCCTCTCGTGGGCGACGCCCCATCATCAGACAATGAAGGATCGCTTGGTCTCCTCCTCATCATCACCCGTTCAGAGGCAGAGGTGGGTCGAGGTAGCGATTGCGTCGAGTACTCTCGTGATGTTGGGTGAACCATCCGCACTCTGCCCGTCACCGCAGGTAGGGGGTTTCGACCCGAATAGAGGCTGTTGCTGCTGCTGCCGTGCAGTTGGCTCGCGCTGGGCAACGGAGATGATGGATGGCGGGATTGCGAGCCGGCGTGGCTGTACCGGCTAGAGTACAGCGAAAGCGGTTGCGTCCGATTGACGGGCGTGGTAATTTTGGCACCTGTGGCGGCTGTTACGGCCTTGCCGCTACCGACGTAGCACGTCACCAAGTCCGGAATCGTTTCAAACGGCTCCTCTTCCAATGTGTACTGAATCGATGCGTAGACGGTATTGGGCTGGACGACCACCTATTGACAGATGGACGGACAAAAGTGAAAACCAGGTCAATTCCGGATCAAGAAGACCAGAGAAGAAAGGTCTACCGTTAGGTTGCTAGCTCTCTACTCTAGGTGACATTTGGTCTACTGTATACCTTTCTAATGATGAAGTGAAGACGGGCTCCCTTCCAAAAGCAGGAGAGAACGAGGTCGCCTGGTGGGCCTGAGGACGAATCGCGGATAAGGAATTCGCCATCGTTGTTTAGAATACTTTCGGCGTGGCTTCTCGGAATCGGTCCGTGGTACCTAAAATGAGCGTACATGTAACAGGATGTAGGAGGATTTTTTCCCCTCGGAAAGCATTCAGCCATCGATCCAGCGCGTCGACGAGTCAACTTACCAAGCGTGAGACTCGTAGCAACGCCCGTCCTGACTCAACTCCCATTCTAGTTGACGTCGTAGGCTCTCTGCTTCCGTCAGATCAGCGCCATGAATCCCAAAATCCTGCTGTCAGCCGACATCACATTAGACACGAAAATGCGTACAAAATAAAAGGGAACTGCGGGACGAGTACGTATGTTTGGCGTTTGTTGACGTCAAAAGAAAAACTTACCATCCGTGAGATGTTGAGAACGCTGGCGCTGTGCTGTTGTTGCAGACCCTTGTTGTGCGCCGACTGCGCAAATTCCGAACGCGACCTGCGCGGACATCAAACACGAACACACACACACAAAAATTCAAAGGGGGAAAATATCAGCTGAGTCGTTTGGAAACACGATCTCTTGGACGTCTAACGCGCTCGACAGTTTGGAATTCAATGACTAATTCGCCGGGGTCGCGAACATTTTCAAAAGAGCGAGAAACGAAAAGCTGAAAAGGCCCTAAACAAAAATTGTTTAAACCCGACCTCGGGCTATTCGAATGCTTCCTCGAAACCATGGGTCTGTTTGTGATTTACAAAGATACGATAGAAAAGCTATATATACTGCGCGCGACATGTGGAGTCGACGGAGAGGGGAGACCGCTCCATTGATACTCATCGACGGTTGGGTGGAGGAGGGATCTTTCGCCCTGCTATTGATTTTCATCTCCCTATTCTATGTGGTGGAGTGGTGGAGGGGGCCACTTTTTAGATAGAAATCTGCGCCAATATAGCACACGTACGCCATCTAGTAGGTGATATGTTTATCACGTTGCACAGTACCTGAGATTGGCCAATGCATTATCTGCAAAGGAAGTGGAATATCTTGCTGAACTTCCGAGTTGATCTTGCTGCTGTAATTGCTGTGTAGTACCTGGTTAACGAGTCAACATTTGAATTAGCCAACTTCTGATAGTGAAAAAGAAGGGGGCGAGCTAGAGAAAAGTGTTTCCTTTTCACGGCTTAAAAGGTAATATTGCATCAGAGCGGAACTTGTACCAACAACGGCACGCAATCGGTCGTCGAACAGGTAAACGGGAAAACAAACATTAAAGGTGAACCGATATTAGAGGAAGAGAGGGAGAGAGAGAAAAAAAAAGAAGAAAGAAACTTTGTACAGGTACAGCTGTGGAAATTGATACAAATTAGTGGCTGTCAAGGTGAGTTGCGCTGCACTGCCCAGCAGCATGAATTTCAAAGGGGGATGATCGCGGGAGGTGGGTGCATATTCCGGGACGAATCACGCGCTCTTATAACTAGCCACATCCGGCTTTGGAGCCCGTTTTCACTTTCTCTACTACAACTATAGTAGTAGTTTTGAGAACAAAACATATGTTAAACTTACGCAAGCTGCGTTTGGCTTTCAATAGAACCAAACTGGACACAATTTTAGCCCGATGGGCGCTATTTTTGATTCCTATATTTTTGATGGCCATCTCGTCTAGGTGAAGGATATCCTGTTTTACAGTCATTAGATCAACATTGAGTAACGCTAAAAGCATATTGTTTATTCGCCCGAAAAAACGGAATGTACCTGGACGCCGTGGTAGTTCTGGAAGAGATGTTGGTATTGTGACAAATTCAGGGAATGCAGCCAATATTTAATGTCTAAATGCATTTTCTTTTATTCAGTTGCGTTCTGTTGTTCTCTCGGTTGACAACAAAGCCACTCACTCTCGAAACGTGTCGTTGACTGAAAGCTAGAACGGCTGGCCTCGTCTAACACACTCACCTGAACCGTATATAATCAACAAGTACGAGGCGGCTCTAATCTGAGGCGCCGGGCAAGAGTCAGATTCCTTCTCCCCTCCGCACTCTCTGGCTTTCTAAGCCCAGGGAATTTTTTAAATACTGATTTTTTTCTTTTTTTCATTCTCCTTGTGTTTTCGAGGACGATAAGAAGCTGTAACAGCTGGACTAACTGTTTTGTGCTGCGATGTTCAAACTTTGATTTACGGCAATCGAGCTTATCGGTTTCACCGAATTTCGTCTGGCTACATGAAGTTTTTAAAAACATTGATTATATGCACCGTCAGGTGGTCACGTCAACTCGTGAACAGCAATAAAATGTGTAATTATCAAATTCGTCAGAAGTGATACAAGAAGGTTGAGCAAGCGGACGTCGAGCCACTGGCATCAGATAGCGCGGATCAATTTCTATGTAATTTCAGTAGATTGTAGTCTAGGACCCCAACTTTCAGTCTTTAGCAAGTCATTCGGAAGCTATCAACCGAATGCACCCGTAAACAATTTTTCACACCTCGTACGGTACGTACTTCGATTTCGAAGACTTTTTTCCCGGTACAAAGTTCCATTCCCGACTTCTAGATGGCGATACTGTACGACTCCCGGATTTATTACTGACGGGCTGACGGCCAAGTATGTTCCAATTCCTCAAACAAACTGCAGTTATTTTTCATTATTTACAAAAATTGCTTTTTAACAGTGTCAGATGGAGGAGTAGAGAAAGAGCTTTAGATTCGCAGTGCGTCCGATTTTTTACGACGTACGTGTTCAAGAGCCCAAGTTCCTCTCCGGTCTGAAACCGTTTCTTTATTCCTCTTCTCTTTATATTGTTCTCCTAGCGCAATCGAAACATTAAAGTAGCTGAACCGTCCAAGGAGAAACTATCATAAAGCATTTTTAAACGGAAAAATAAAAAGAAAGAAGAAAAAAAGAAATCCTTATAACAAACTGACCGGCTGGATAATACATCCACGCTGAACGCGTTCGTGAAGGTGCGTGAGTGAAAAATGTAATACCGTATTGCATAGGTAGAGAGAAGACCGTTTTAAATAACAGAAAAACTATGGAACATGGACAAAACCACACGCTGGGCGCCTACTCCGTTTATTTATTTATTTTCTCAAAGGGCGTGAGCACAGATGCCATTGACGAGCCGTTCAACCCAAGAGATGAAGAATGTCATCGACCATCATCAACTCGGAAGCAAAATGCCGTGAAATCGATGGTCGAGCACGCGAACGCACGTCCTGGGCGACGACATTCTTTTCATTCTCTTAAATTTTCTCTCTGTGGTCCGGCCCATTCCGCACGAGGATGCGAGAGAAATAAAAAGAAACTGGAACATAAGGAAACCAAACAGGAAAAGGTTTGAGCCGATTAGAGGTGATGAACGATCCTTGGGATTGACAGCGTGCATATGATAACTGTTTATTTGTGTTAGAAAAAAGGGGAGAGAAATGAGGGTTACCCACCTGACGCCGGCACTTGATGGCCATGGGTTCCGTATGGCTGGACCGGCCACCAATTTGAGTTCATCCACCACCGCCACTGAAAAAAAAAATTGAAATAACTTTTTTTTTTTTTTAGCGGAAGGGCGGAGGACCCCGACGACGAGGGATTTTGAACCTGTTTTTTTCCTCTTGTCTTTTCGCTTCTTTTGCGGTAAATGCACGTAAATGGTTTTGAAGCAGCTGTTGTCTCAAAAAGCTCCAACAGGAAAAACAGTATCGTTTACTTATTATTCTCGACATTAGTTTTACCATTCATTTCAATTACAAAGCTCAATGGGCGGCCACAATGTTCCAACTGATTGTTTTTGAGCCTATAAGTGTTGTTTGGGTATGGACCTACAGGTTTCCTTATCCTCTTTTGTTGTAACTAAATAGCCTACGCTCCATACTCCGGCTGACAAGATCAGTTCGCATTCGCATCCATTTTCTTCCATTAAAGGAGAAGACCAGAGAACTCTTTTGGAGCGAGAAAAATTGTTTTACACCATGAATTTGTAACTGTAAAACTCTAATTAGTTTGCCTTTCGTAAAAAAACGAAGAGTCATTGTTTAATTCACCATTTGACGCAAATTCACAACTTACGGAAAAACCTAGGAGCTTATCAGCTGATAGAAATGATTTTATGGTGACGCGTAGCAGATGAAAAACGCAACACTTATTGTTAATCTTTGTGTTCTATCGTAATGTTTTCTAATATGACATAAGCTTAGGTTAATGTATTTTTATAGGTGGGCGACGGGCCGTCCGCCCTTAAAACGGAATTTTTTTTTTGATAACGAAAAATCCCGTTCGAAATTCGTTCCAACCAGGATTCCTTTATCGTCTTGTCACATTACCGCAATGACAATCGGCCAAGTCGCCCATCAATACATGTTTGGAGGGAGGGAGGAACGTGCTTATTGACATGCTGTCTTTCCCTGTCGGAGGAATTGCGGCTTTCGCCATGGTGCGAGAACCGTTGGTGTTTACAAAGCCAAATACTTGACGGCTTTCTCGCATTGTATAATTCATTGATTTTCTCTTACGTACGTACGAACAGCTATGTTCTTTTACTTGTATTTCGGAGCACGGTTTTCCTCCTTCCGGGGTGACCATCCACCGATTATTACCAATCACCAAATGCACCAGTTGCCGCAATGACCGTGGCCGCGGTTGATATTCTCTCTCTCTCTCTCTATGAAGATAAAGAGTCCAGATAAGACATAGCCTAATTGTATCTAGATATCTCTTTTTGGTTCTCTCTTTCACCGCAAATACCATCAGCACCGCTCTCACCAATAGCTCGTCGTCGCCGACATTTTTCCGCAAATGGGCGATCGCCTAACCATGAGGCCTCTCGCATCGTGTCGTACCATCTTTCAATAGAGGCGATAGAAACGTGGAAAAAGGGGCCTAGAGACATTTCAACGATAGTCGATATAAGAGCCCGGGCTAATGCGAACGGAACGCGCATCATCGTTTCAATTGAACTCCCTTCGGCTTACTTTGGGCGAGTCGTAACTTTATTCTTTTACGGATCGGGGACAATTACGCGGCCACAATGTCCCTATCGATCCCCAATCTTCCTTTTTTGAGAGTGGGTGGAACGATACGGGCGATAATACGGCTGAGCAGAGGCGCGGTGTTCAACTTCATCAGCGCGTTATGGCACGGAAAACGGTCGGGTGCGGGGCGCGTGCCGTTAAAAGTTACAACCGAGCCAATGGGTGATTTATTCAGTAGTGGAGGCGCGTATATGAAACCTTGTCTCAATTGAGCCGTGGAACCTGCTCCGTGCTGCTGTCGGAGCGGCATAGAAGCACGGTTGATTCCCTCTGAATAAATTTTACAAGCCGACATTTTCCCTCGCCGTGACTCTCGTTCTCCGCTACGACTGACTACCGATCCTATAACTCGTAAAAGAGGATGAAAATTTCCTCTCTCCTATTTGAAACAATAATAAGGAGTGAAAATGAAAAAAAGAAAAAAAAGTAGTGAAGATGAAGAAGAATAAGAAAAGCCGTTTGTGCCCGGGAATTATTCATCCCTTGATAGAAATTTGACCGAAACGAAATCGACATTGTAAAGATCGGGGAAAACGGAAATAAGACGTTGACGTCGCCTCGTATATTTCCTAGTCTCTACGTCTTCCTAAGGGGAAAGACAGACGCAGCAGTAGCAGCAGTAGCGACGATGAAACGGGTTTTCTCTTCGGGTCGAGTCGGGTAATCCCCGAGGATCGTTTAACATTCAATAGCACAGCAGACGGAAACAGTGTGCTGCGCGACCTTTTAGACGTTAGCCTAAGCGTTTATACAACAGCTGCTTTAGGGAAATCAACTTACCGACACGCCGAGTGGAGGACTCGAGCCAAAAGAGAGAATAGAGAGAGAGAGAGAGGGACCTGGTTGAGGGTATAGAGGAGGAGGTTTGTCGCTCGGTAACCCGGGCACGCGCCGCCTTCCGTCCCTATATCTCGCTGCTGTCCTCTACGCCTCATTTGAATTTCAACAGGGTTGAATGAATAGGCAGGCAGTCATCGAGTTCTATTTAGCTTGTGCAGTATCTTATCCACTGGAAAGGGATATGAGATACCATGCAGGGGAGTCGGGGAGAGGACGAGATGGGAGGGAGAAGAGAGAGAGCGAGCAGATCGGTGATGACATTAGTCGTCGACAATTGCTACCTTGTCGCAACAACTCGACTCGGACTGATGTATGTGATTATAGATATATATAGCTTGCTGACATACAACGGGCAATCATAGCCTCCCTCCCCAATCACGTTAGACGCACGCTGAACTTCGTCTCCCCCCTTTATCTTCCGGCCAAGTCGACAACGACGTCTCTCTCTCTCTCTTTCTCTCCGTCCTTTCTCGCCGATTCGCTCGTCGCGCTCTTCTGCCGTCGCATACGAAACAGCAACCCATTTTCGTCGTCGTACCGTTTAAGGAGAAATGCTCAATCTAACGGAGTCGTCGCGCCCCGACCGTCATCATTTCACAGTTAGTTTCATCGCGATTCAATTTGATTGAAGATGGCGCAAATGATGATGATGGCGCCATTGGATTAGAGCTGCTTCTCCGTCGCTGCCAGAAAGAAGCCTTATTCGTCTTCTTTTCAGAAACTTACCGGTATAATGTATGTGTAAGCCATCCTTCTTGACTTCGCTTACACGATCTACCCTCCCTGATTGGTCGAAATACTCCATTACCTTCCTTCCTCGAAAGTTCCAGTCTCCAGTCACCCGGTATTAATATAAGCGCTGACAAATATCAGGCACGCACGTATGACGTCGCTTGCTAGGATTCGCCATCAGCGAAAACCAGTGTAACCTATATCCTTTTGCTCTCCCTCTCCTGGACGATAAGGCTTCCGGGTAAATGACTCTAGATTCATTAAACTTTCCGTGTTCTCGGACGTATCTGGGAAGCGTAATACGTACTGAACAAAAACCACCGAATTGAGAAATGCTGTTTTTTTTCTATGATTCTTAAAAAAAAATTGTCTTAAAAGAGATTTAGTTCTTAAGGTTACGGGACGTAAAATCAAAAAGCTTTAGGGCTTAGGCCTACTTATCGAAATATTTTGTTGAAAACAAAGTTCCTACAGGCCAATCCAATTTGTCAACGTCAAAAAGAAAAGGTTATGTGTTGTGTCCTGTGTAGGCTTACATAATATTTGCATTCCTCCATCTCTTTAAACCTCTCCGCGTTTAAAGTCTGAAAAAGAAATGATGATAACAAAGAATTCGGAAGGAGATTTTAAAAGAAACGAAATGTCATATAATAAAGCGATACAAATGAGTTGGTTTCCAAGACAATTGACAGTAATTAGCAACAAAATGCTACCCTGCACCACGTTACAAAAAAAAAACAACGGGAAGACAAAACGGAACATTGGGTTAAACCCAAGTAGACGCCTGTAAAGACGCATGCGGTCCATAAGTACGGATAAATACAGAGGAAAATAAACGTGAAAATATGTAAAGAATGTTGTAGAATAAATGAATTTACATATGGAGTCGTCCCTGCGTATTACAGAGGAGAGATAAAAGAAAGGAGCGTTATACCGTTGTGAAGCGGAAACCGCTGCGAATCTTTTATAGTTTTATGAAGCGAATGATGACGACGTCTTTCCTCTGCTGTTTTGAGATCCATTTATATATAATATACACCACAAATGTACGGCGTATACACATCCAGTCCCCATTATATGTGTGTAGTCTTTCCGCTGTCCGCTACCTTTTAAGGGAGGACATCCGTTCCAGGATGAAGCTCTCCGGCGTGTGGGAAGATGAACATATGTGTCTGTCTGCTCTGATAGAGCGCGGTGATACCCACTCCTTCTTCTTCTTCTTCTTTTTCTTTTCTTTTTTCATCGTGTTTTTACCCCTCTCACTTTGCTCTCGATGGAGTTCCCAGTCGGCCCGGAACGCTCATCGTTTGATGGATGACTCGACAGAAGAAGCCTTCCACCTCGTATAGGCGTCGTCATCATCACCCCAACAGCGACACCCATACAACACATTCTCTTAATTAATATTGATATTTCCAAAAATCGATTTCTGGCTATTTGGATGGAATAATAGCAGAGACAGCACGCGTCCGTCAACGAAGAATCCCCCAATACCGCGCACCGGGCTGTACAAAAGATCGGCGCCTGTTGAAGAGGGGAGGGAGGACAAAACTTATTGCCGTCGCATACCATGTTAACCCGACTGGTCATCGACATGCCGATCTCCAAGGATATAGGAAAAGAAGGGCCCCTCTTTCCCTCCTTTTAGTTGGCGTGTAAGGGCGCAGCACGGAAGAATGAAGCCCGTCGCCCGGATTTTCTAATCTGTGGTTCATTTATTATCCAAGACGGGCAGAGCGTCGTCCTGTTCCACTATTCACGAGCGCATTCATCCAGTGCGCTCTTGTTCTCCTTCTATACTTCTCTTTTCGGACGACCCGGCAATATAGAGTTCGATAGAAATAAGGGGAGACGAGGAATCGGATAGACTACGGCGGTGTGGTATAGAGTTGTCGGGCTGAGGTCTAGGTTCATTTATCTTTCCATATAACACCTAAAGCTCGTCATCGGCTCGCTCTCAAATCGTCTATAAAGCCTTTTCTTTCTCATTCTTTCACGTCGCTCAATCACACCGTTTTATACCGTCGTTAGACTGCCGGGCGCTGTTATCACTGTTTGTTGCCGCACGTGTTAACGACTGTCGGTGAGAAATCATGGATTGGCATTGTAAAAAAGAAAAAGAAAAAAAAAAGACGGGAAGGAAAATAACATCGCCGCTCGTCTCGACTCTTATCGCAATTTATCTCGGCGAAGAAACAATTCTCAAATGTTTACGACCGCGGCTCTGACGCACGACATGTCACCAGACGATGAGTCGCATTATTTATAGAGGGGGCTCATTAAATAGAATGAATTGCATTTAGTGATATTAAGGCCAAAGGTTGGGTTATATTCGTCGTCCTGCCCGCATCACACGACGAGTTACGGAATTTTGTTGCTTTTTCCTTCCCCCCTGACGCTATTGCAGTCATCGTTTGTGACTAATATAAAGCTACAAGAGGATTAGATAACTTATGGACGGATAGACTAATACCGAAAACAGAGCTCGGCCTTGTCTACGTTTGTTCTCCAACATGCCTTCAAGGGCGTTTCGTACATGAAGACCTATTGCTCTAAGGCCTATCCCTTTTCTTTTTATATGTTTCGGCAGCGGATTGCGCTGTAGGAAGTTAGAAAGAACCTCGTAGTATATTTATATCTCTTATAGATTACATCTTGCGCCTCCGCTCATCTTGTGTGATCCTTTTTTGATGCCCACGGGATGCGCGGCGTACGTGTTTTTCGTCCCGGTCAGTTCCTCTCATTCTCCTATTACAATTGGGCGTAGGCGCGGGCGACCGTGAAAAGGAGTCAGGTGTCGACTGCGGACGAGAGAACGCTTGCGGCTAATTCAATTAACTCTCTTTTTCCCTATACTATTGGCCGAGAAACGGTATAGCAGTATAAAGCCAGTGTACAATACTGCACTGTACAAAAGGAGGAAAGAAAAAGGGAGAGTGTGCGGGCAATAATGACTCGGTCGTCTAATGCCCTGTCCCTGTGGACAGGGACTGGTCAGCTCCTCCAACATTTGTTCCGGGCGGAGGGAACTTTGGCATCCGTCGTCGCCGTTAAACGAACACGAATGAGCCAGCTAGAGAAACGTACAGTCATTCGACGCCGTGTCTTTAAAAACGGATTACCTATTCTATCGACAAAAAAAAAAGAGAAAAGAGCTGCTGGATTGCTCTCCGCCTGCTGTTCCTGTTATACCGCCCTCCCCCGCTCTCTATATTATTTGCTTTTTCGCCAAAATGGATTTGACGCGTTATTGTTGGTCTGCCAGTTACTGGGCCCCCGCTGTATATATACAGTAGCCTAGTCGGTGGTGTACGGTGCCGGCCTCGATATTGGATCAAGTGGATGGAAAGAGTACCAAGAAAAGCTGGTTGGCCGCCGCGGTAACCTGACTCTTTGCGGTATGTCTCGTATATACACGAACGAGCAGGAGAAAGAGCAATAGCAGCAGGGCGAGCCGGCTGCTGTGTGGTATACACCGAGATAACTGGATTGATGGAAGGACCCGTGCGCTCCACTCCACAGATTATATCGGCCTTATAAAAATATAGAAGGGGGAATAGAATAGATAGATAGAGTGAGTGAGTGAGTGAGTGAGAGAGAGAGAATCAAACTGCCGGGGTTCTCTGCGACTGCTACAACTAGGTAGGCTACTGTTGTGCTCTGTGTCTAAGCGCGGCGTCGAACAAAAAAGCCCCGAGCTGCTAATGCGATTGTGGGCCAGTCAAGTAGAGAGAAAGAGAGACACGCTCGACTGCGTCTGTAGTTTAGACATGGACAGAAGAGAGAAAGAGACGTGAGCTGCTGCAGGTTATGTGATTTGCTCCTCTGGTTCTCTCTTCGCTCCTGGCGCCTTTTCCTATAAAGCAAAAACAAGACACTCTCTCACGGGACGCCGAAAGAAGGACTCTTCTAGGCTCCTCGCTCTCTCTCTCTCTCTCTTCGATACAGTTTCACCGATTCGGCCGCTGCTGATGCTGTCTGCTGGGATGTTGGCAGCTCACATTGGGCCCGACAGCTGCCACTGGAACGCCAGCCAGCCTTCTTTTTGACAGCCGCATTCTTTTCTCTCTCCATTTCCCGGCCAGCAACGACGCCACCCAGCGCACACTCACACATACAATATGATGGGTTTTTATTACAACAAACCCTGCTGGATCTATAGCCGGCCCCCTCCATTTTTACTTTCATTGCCACCACCTTCACCCCCTGCTCCACCGCGACGCCGCCGCGTCACCCGATGGTCGAGAGGTCTCTTGTCGTAATCTCGATGGAGAGTCGGCTTTCTCGCATTTCACTCGATAGAGAGAAACAGAAAGCAGCAGCAAGCTCCGGGGTTCTCTTTTGATGCGGATTGCTCCATTCTGAATAGCGCACGACGCTTCCTTCCGTGAGCCCCCTCTCTTCTTCTTTTATCTATTTCTCTTTTCTCCCCTTTTTTTCCTTCTTTTGCGCGGCCCTTCTCACTATTATATGATGATTAAATTAGCGCTACACTAGACGTCGTCGAGGCTCGTGGCTCGTTTCCTACCGTCGACATCGCCCCTATATCTTCGTTGTCGTTCTTCCAATCCAATTATAAAAAAGGCACAGCAACTGTGCAGGGCGGACGGCCCGAGGAGCTGCTTGCCGTCTAGGTAGACGACGTAGATCTTGTTATCAAACATGCTCCCAAAGTTGTCCTCTATGCAAATGTTTCCCACGCCACGTGTAAAGGCGCCGTGGAACAAAAAAAAAAAGTGGGAAAACATTTTGTTTTGTTTTTTTGGGAGGAAATGTAATATAAGGCATTAGTAATCTCTAAACAGTTTTGAACTTTTCGGTTACGTAAACATATCCGTAAGGAATCCTGCAAGCCTATAACAATCGCGTGTTTGTAAAATACAGAACGTTCTCAATCTCTTTTTCTGCTTTTTTTTTCTCTCCGTACGGTATCACCTTTCCGTGATGCCTTAAAAATAATAAGCATTAAGGAATCTTGAGAGGGGAGAAAAAAAAGAAGTCAATGCTGAACATGTTAATGTTTCTTGTCCGACTCCCAAGCAGCTTGACAGGGCGGTATCATCAGTCGAGGAGGACATAGATAGGCACAAGTCTCGGAGGTCGTTTGGGCGCTTCATACGAGATCACGACGGGACAATATCATGACGGCGGAACGGAGAGTGAAGAGCTAGAAGGAGAGCACGCGACATATCCACGTCACACGGAAAAAAGGCCTTATAGTCTCTTGTCCAGCTTCAGGACGTTCCACAGCTTTACATTCACTCGTTTTCCCCGACGCCTCTGCAAGGGAGGAGGAGGGTTCTCTCGACCATATGTACCTCGGTTATACAATCTCGATATCGTTGACATTAGCGCAGACTCTGATTCCCCATGAGGGATTCTCTCCTCTCTTTTTTTTGCAGCCATTCCGATTTGCCTCTCTATGTGGACGCATCAATTATGCAGGGCGCAATGTCCTCCGCCTGTTTGGGTACACTGCGACAGGCAATAGCCTAACAGCTGAATAGAGAACAATTACTCATTGTCGTCGCCGCCCTAACGATTGGCTTACACTGTGATTCTTCTTCTATGCACGGAATTATTTATAATAAAAAAATACAGTTTTTTAAACATTTAAAGAGTAGCGTGTATTTTTTTCCCGCCATGGGCACCGTCAACTCGTCGAGACGACACTGTTTCTGACCTTAGGCTCTAAACGTCAAGTATCAATTACATATTAAATTCTTTTTAAGAATTTAAAAAGAACCAATCAAAGTACAAAGTAGGATTCAAACAAGAGGCGAGAGAAATTCCAAACATTCACTAAATCAAAGAAAAACTCGACTGGATAATAGAATATGTATAATACTGTATATCATATATGTTTATCATTTGGTTTAGGGCTTTGAATAAAAATTAATGCAAAAAAAAAAACTGTTTGTGCCTATAAAACGATTTTCCGACCACGAAAAAACTTTGAAATAGTACTGGTGCGCTAAAAAATATACAACAAAGTAAAAAGTAGGAGGTGCTATTTCATAATGACAAAACGGACATGTGTCGAGGAAGTGTGCGGCTATTTTTAAGGGAGAGAGAGAGAAAGAGAGAGAGAGAGGGGCCAATATCTTCACAACCCGGAACAACAACAAGTTATGACACATCACATACAGTTATACACAATTACGGATTGGTGTAATTATCCTGCGACGGCAACCAACAGAACAGGACAACAACAACAACAACAAAAAAGTGGAGCCACTTTGGCGTCGTTATGGAGTGTATCCGTATACATATCGCGGACTACGGGGGATACGTTCAGTACAAAGACGAAAGATAGAGCGACCCGAAATAAAAGGAGGGAAATATGAACAGCAGACTAGCGAGCTAAGCGGATTGATTTACCGGTAAAAGATGATGTTTGGCCATGAAATCCTGATGGCCGATGAATGCCGGATGATTGGCGAGGAAGTTGGGCAGTCCGGCAGCGGCGGCCGCAGCGGCAGCCATTTTGACTTCGTTGCTATTGAATAGGGCCCTAATGTGATCCTTATTTGATGACGAGTGAATGCTATTGAAATGCGCCAGAGCGGCGGCCACGACCGATGCGGACGGTGTCGATGACACGTTAGGAGGTGGAGGTGGCGGATGATGATGGTGCTGATGATGTCGATCCGATTGGGGATGATTTTGTTGATGAGGCGGAGCAGCGGAGGTGTTGGATGCGTTGGCAGCGGCGGCCGCCGCAGCCGTGGTTACAGCTCCTGACGTCGGTGGGGGAACTGTCGATCCGTTGGCGGTCGTCGTTTGGACCACGGATGCGGCAACGACCGTCGCTGGATAGAGCTCGGCGTGCTGGCTCTCGCGGTGCCGCCGCAGGTCAACTTTGCGCTGGAAAGCTCGTCCGCAGTGGTCGCAGGCGAAAGGTTTGTAGCCGGTGTGCTTCCGGGAGTGGGTAATCAAGTTGGACGATTGGCTAAAGGCTTTCCCGCAGACCGCGCACTTGTGCGGCTTTTCACCTGCAATTTGATAAAATGAAGAAAACGCCATTAAAAACTGGGCCTTTCTTTTAACTGAAATATTTGGTTTTGAATTTGAGTTTAGAAATCATCTAGGCCTAACAAGATTTCCCCTTCACCGCAACAATGTAAATAATTGGGAATGACATCACCGTATCACAATGCTAGTTGAATTAATTGAATAACACTGGTCAGGAAAGAAAGAAAGTTGACGCAATAGAGGTTTTCCCCTATGTACATAACGAGTTTTTTTCTTTCCCGGTAGAATCAAAATTTAGCCACATCTGAAAGTGCGATAACGAACAGGTGAGAGGGCGGAGCCGATATGATCCGGCGCTCCAATTCCCGCACTCTTTTTTTTTTTTCCTCCCTCTCTTTCTCTCTCTTTTTCCCCACAAAAAAAAAGTGTATAGCTATACGCTTAATGTATTATAAAAAGGCCGTGACTATGGATGGAATTTATTGACCGCGTGCGGGAGAAAGCCGCAAGTCGGTACGGCATTGGTCAAGATCCGAGTACGGGCGACACCGCAGTACTCGTCCCGATCACGCAAGGCAAGCCAAGACGCAACACAGTTGAACGAGTGCCGTGAAAATCGTTTTTCTTATTAGAAATATATAAATAGTATATATAAGTATACGCTGTACGTATAATGTTGAATGTTGAGATCCCGACCGGGTTTTTACTTTATCGTAACGGTCTCGTGAATGACTCTCCTAATGGACTCGAGGGGAAACTGCTTCGGTATACATTTTCTTCTCCCTTCTTTTTCCTTGCGTTAGCTTATACATAACGAGAAACCGAGTGCGCAGTACACGCTCTTATCTAAGGAACAAAGAGAGAGTAAACGGTCTGGTCAACCGCAATCATCGACGAAAATATACGTCGTCGAGTCGTAAAAATCAATCGGTGGACTCCCCACTTTGCCACCCATTTGCACTTGTCTCCTTTTCTCTCCGGCTCGCTCGCTCTCCTTAACACAAAGCCAACGATATTCTATCTAGGCGACTCTACAAAGACCATAACGCAATTACGTCCGCCAGCCAATAAGGAAAAGATCAAAGCCAATCAATGGCAGGCGACGAGAAAGGAAATATAAGAGCTTACGTACACATACGGCCTGTGCGTACGCCTCTTTCTTTGTTGTTATGGTATTTTGGGAGCGTTCCTTGTCTTAGCGATGCCTTGCTACTCTTGATGCCACCACTAGGTTGGCCTCGTCATGTTGTGATTCCATTTACAGGGAATAAGGGGAGTACCAGCTCAGGGAAATCAGTTAAAATAACCGCGAAGGGTGTAGGACTAGCTCTCAGGATGCCGTAATTGGGTTAACTCGGATGCTGGGGTGTGTCTGCTGCTGGAGAAGCGCCGTGCGTGTCGCGGACTAATATTTGTACGCTGGGCCGCCTTGACAGACGGACGGGAGGGTCTCAACTATGCTGAAAGTCAGGGAAGGGGGGAAAGGCACGAAATTTTCTTTCAAGTGTTTGTCAACTCTTCAGATTGTACCACCCTTTTTCCAAGCAACAACATCTTGGCGAAGCGAATCACATCAAAGTTGAACGGAATAGAAAGAATAGATTTGAAAAAAAGGGGCTGCGGACTTACCCGTGTGGATGTAGGTGTGCTTTTTCATGTCGGATTTCTGGTGGAATCTTTTACCGCAATACTGACAAGGATACGGCCGCGTGTCCGAGTGGATGAGCAGGTGAGTCGACAGCGTCGACGACCGCTTGAACGTCTTGCCGCACTGTCGGCACTCGAAGACTTTTTCCGTATTGTGCAGCGACCTATTTCATTGGAATAAAAGAAAGAAAACTATTGCAGTTTGTCTTGATAACGGCGTTGCCGCAATAGTTTGAAAAACACCAGGTTCAACGCGTCTATTAAAGAAAATGCCTATCGTTGAAGACCTCTCAAGCGCAGCGTGTTCGCCGAAAAATCTTAGAGTCCAACGGAACGCATAATTCCAGCCATTATCAATCAAATCTTTTTAGAGTTTACGAATCTTTTACATCGGACTGGAACACGCCGCTGACGCTATTGGACTATATGATGCATTTTTAATGGAGGACTGACCGGTTACAAAATACGGACCGATGCTGATTGAGGCTGATCTCGTGGCCGAAAGTCTTGTTGCAGACGTCGCAGGCGAACGGCCTCTTGCCGTTGTGCGACCGCCGGGCGTGAACTTCCAATCCGTGCGGAGTCGAAAACATTTTCTCGCACTTGATGCACGAGAAATCGCCTCCGTTGCCGCTTCCGCTATTCGTTCCGCTCCCGCCGTTGTTACCGGCTCCTCCGCGTTGATGGAAGCATTCGAGCGGATACGGGTGGCTCGGATGTTGTTGCTGGATGCGTCGAGGGTTGAACATGGTTTCGTTGGCTTGCTGCTGTTGCTGCTGCGGAGACGGCGGCGGAGGCAGTCCGAGTCCGAACGGGAGAAAAGTCGGTGCTCCGGAAGAGGCGGAGGCGAAATGGCTTTTGGCCACCAAATCGGGCGGCAAGAAGGAGCCGTAGCTGAGCAGCGAGAGACGTCGCGATAGGGCATCGTTCATCCGTCGGCTGAAAGCGGAGACGTCGTTGCTGCTCAACATTTTATGGCTTCCGGGCGTCTCCCCGATGATGACCACTTCGTTGCCCCTCTGTCGATAGTTGTCGGATTCGCTCAAAAGCGAGCGGACGCTGAAACTCCTCGGCGACGCCTTTGATGGCGGAGGGCTGGCTGGCGGAGGTGAATCCGCCACATCGAGAGCGATCGGTCTCCACAATGTCGCCGTCTTGTTAGACGTCGTTTGCGGCACCGAAGGCGCTTCCGTCTCTTTATCCAGCAACCGGTCCACTCCGAAATGGTGTTGAGTCATTTCTGCGAAGACAAAATGTTCATCGTCTAGTCTTACGACAACAAATTAAAACGACAATGTAATACCTCGATTGGCCGATTGGTGAGGCTCCGACGAGAGAGGACGTTCGTCAGTCATTGTTGAATTGCGTCTGAGTGGTGGACCGAATGGAGCGGCGTTAGCTACACGAGTCGGGTACGGAACTTTGACCTGACGAACGATAATAAACAAAAATAAAAGAATGAAAAAAAACCCGTCGCCCACAACGAAAGACAAGAATGAATTTAATATCGAGCAAGGACTTTCAAACCACAAGGCTGCGCTATAAACTGATTCGGCCGTCATCGTCGGACTGCTCTAGATTTAAGAGTTGTTAATTCAGTAGTGTCAGTGAGCTGCTGTAAAGCTGGACGTGATTACGTCAAGGTTTGCCCACTTGGCCACCCCAAATACCCTTCCAACTTGTCGACTCTGTGGCCCTTGTGACAACTATCGTCTCCTACAGATAAGATTCACGCTCTGCTGGGGGTCAGCTGATGCTTCTGTATAGGCCTCTGTACTAATAAACCCAACGGTTTTCCAAGGGGAGATGTCTGAGGTAGGTAGGTTATAGGTGGAGCGGTATATCGTGCCTGGTCACTCTAAAGATTAGGCGCTGTAAATCAATGTCTCTGGCTGTGTTGTTGCTTCAACAACACGACGACCGTTCACTCCTGTAATCAGGGGCGGCAAACACAAATCTGACGGCCATCACATGCTCCGTTTCATCAAGGCGAAACCATGATTGAGCTTGTTCTGCGCCCCCTTATCACCGTGTCAACGCTCGTGTAAAGGTCCTTTTTTCTCTCGTAGCAGTTGCAAGTTCGTCGGGTGTGAAGCGTCCAATACACACACGATAGGGATCAACAGGATTTATCGCGGTCCCAATGACGATTTCCAGTGCCCGAATGTGTTGAAACTCGACGAAACACAAATTAATCCAGGTAGATCAACCGCATTTATACAGTAGAAGTCGACTGATGACGCAGTTTCAATGCAAACACATATCTTAGATGTAGATGTTGGGCTATTAGAGTAGGAATGGACCTGATGACCCTTACCTTGATGATGCAATCTGCTGCTGTCAAACCGGATGAACTCGGAATGAACTTGAAACGTCAGACTGATCCAACAGATCCAGTCGGTATGGCCGGCTGGAACAAAAGCGGCAGCAATATGGAGTAACCCACCGGCTTTTCCTCTCCTCTCGTTGCGAGATTTGAGAGAATGGGAGGATTTGCTCTCTCTGTGATGCTGGGGCCGGAGAACCGGAGAAAGGAAGCTTGGAGGGAGGAGATTGGAAGTCTTAGCTCTCTCTCTCTCTCACTCACTCTCTTTGGGGCTGGCGTGCGTGATGTGTGCGCGCGTAATCAAGTCAATCGGCAGGGAGGACTTTGGCGGCTGCTGCTGTCGCCCCGGCTGGGCTCTATGGCACTTGACGATGTATATGCGCAGCCGGATCGTCGTCCTTTCCCCTGGATGACGTTGTCAGGGAGGGGGGGGGGGATAACCAACCCCTGGCTCAGTGCTGCTGCTGATGCCGATCTCCAAAGAAAGGGCAGATTCTTCTCGGTTCTCGCTGCTGCGTCTGCCACCCGCCATCCGCCCAGTCGGTGCCTTGGCTCTCGACCGACAAACCGGGAGCCGGGCTGCGATTGGATGAGCCGGAGGAAGGCGAGCGGATCTGGTTGGTGGGCTGCCCGTGATTGTTCCCCACCCTTTTCTCACTCCCCACTCCCTATGGCCGCACCCCTCACGGGGCTCCTTCTTTTTGGCTGGAAAGCGTGCGGAACACGAGCCCCACCGCTTCCTTCCTGCCTTCCTTTTCCGCAGCGGATCATGCGCGTTTCTTCTCATCCGCGGCCATGCCTATTTGACAATATTCTTTCTCTCGTCATCTCGTCCAGCATCCAGCAGCATCATCCAAGTCGCAACATGAGGTAATTGAGGTATGTTCATTTCTTTTCCCTTCTATTAATCCGACACCGTTAGAACTGGACCAGACTAGTTTTTTTATTTGTTTTAGATACCTCCTCTCCGTTATCCGACTCCCTCTATATATATGTACTTGTTGACTTTTGGACATTTCTTCTTTTTTTTATTTGAGCTTTATTGCTGGCTTTTTTGGCGCTTTGTTTGACTTGATTATGCCCCCAAGCCCTGATACCGGGCAAATCATTGTGAAGGATAACAAGTCCACACTTGATCCTCCGCCAACACACTCTACGGACGTCATTCGACTCGCCTGCAATCTACATTGCCCAGTATTACAAAAGGCAAACATGCACAGGGTTCATCATCATCATCATTATTACGCATTGACTAGACTATTATTGACTAGAGATAAAAATGAACGAAAAATCTTGAAGTCTCAAACTTTCAGTTGGTTGGGAACGAAACGCTAACTGGATTACGTGCTCGTTAGCATGTTTCCCTGAGTCAATCACGTTGAGAATTCTTCATTCTGATGATAATCTAATCATCGATCGAAGTCTATTATTGCTAACCTGAACTGATTTCCATTGATGGATGAAGAACAACTCTCGGGAATTTTCAAATAATAACATCGTCAAGTTATCCTACTCTTTTTTTCTTTTTTTCCAGCTTTTGTTTCCTTTTTTCCAGCAATTTCCAGCAGCGGCGACGATCGTCAAGTCATTTCCTGCTCCGTTGGAGGACACCCGGTCGGGCTAAATGACCCGGACCGACGACGGACGAGCTCGTTACCTGCACAATCTGCGACCCGTTTCTGACCAAAGAAAAAAAAAAGAAGAAGAAGAAAAAAAACTCGTTCTAGCAGTTCAACGTGCAGAAAAATTGGATGCTCGCTCTGCAGTATTCCTTGTGCAGTTTGTTCCGCACCGCTGGCAGAACCAGCCGCGAAAGCAATAAGGTAAACACGACTAAACTCTAGTTCGAATTTCATCTTCTTACGTACGCACTCTATATTATTTGAAGCTTTCAGCCAAAAACAGCCGGCAACGTTTCCAGTTCGTTAAGACGTAAAAGAGAGAGAGAGAGAGAAAGAGAGAGGAAAAATTTCGTTTTAGACTAATTCTTTATAGCTCTTCTGAACCCTTTCGTTAATAAGCAACTAGGACGCTTGCTTGGATTCAAACTGTGCAACATACGGTATATATATATATGGATACACCACACTGTAGTCCGTATAATGTACCTCAGAATATATCTGGCAATAATAATAATAGAGCAAATGATGACATTGTTTTTGCCCGGTTTGGGTTAGTTATTTCCAGCGGACATTGCTCCTTTTCGTTCGGGTCTAGTATCGGTAGCAGGCGCAACAGAAGGTAGAAAATGTCGTCAAGTGCAACGCACACGTTGTTTACGACTGGCGTGCTGATGGTGCTGATGGCCTCTTGGTGCGTTCCGCTCGGCCGGGCCAAAACTTACGACAGATGCCAGCTCGCCCGCGATTTACTCCACAAGTACAAACTGCCGGCCAATCAAATCTCCCAGTGTACTGATTTTTGTTTTTATACTACAATGCATTCATTCTCCTCTTTTTTTTCTTTTCTTCTTTCGACTGCCCCGTGCTATTTCTTTTGTCTTCTCCAAAATGGGCTGTCCTCATTGACTTTTTATGGATTTATGGCGGACCGGGAGCTTGGACTGATGCGCTACTGTTGCCCTGCTGCGTCATAATGAACTCTAACGATCTTCTTCTTCTTCTTCTTCTTCTGTTCTTGTTTTATGGCCCTGTGGCGGTGCCGGTTGGTGCGCGTGCAGGGATTTGCCTGGTGCGATGGGAGTCGGACTTCAACACGTCGGCCATCGGCTCTCTTAATGCAGACGGATCGCTCGACCACGGACTGTTCCAGATCTCCGATCTGTACTGGTGCGATCACGGAGATGGGATGGATGGCGCGTGTGGTCTCTCTTGTGACGGTAGTCCGCTTCCTCATTCTCTGATTCATTTCCCATTCCAGTCTCCAGACGTTTCGGGCTCTGCGCTAATCGCATTCTTCGTTTTCTTTCTCTTTTTTCTGTCCCCTATATATTCCAACACACAGCTCTGAGGGACGATGATATCAAAGATGACGTTATCTGCGCCAAGCGAATCTTCCGCCAACACCAGCACCTCTACGGCAACGGTTTCAACGCCTGGTAATTTACAGTAGATTGAAAACGACGAAAGAAAAAAAGCCAATATAAACAGTTGTTTATTCTTCGAGGCAATTAGAAAAGGAAATAACGTAAACGACTAATATCGTTTTAATGCGTTTCAATTGATATTAGGAAATTCTACGTGTTAGAAACGAAAGGAGAAAAATTGGAATTTATTTGACGGTAATAACAGGGTACGGCCGACAATTTTTATCTATTTTTCCTTGTTCGTTTTCCTTCAGGAGCAGGATAGAATGTAGAAGAAGAAGAAGAAGAAAAAACACACGAGAAATTGTAATGATCATAACTAGAGAAGCAGAAACCGCAATTATAACATAAAGGCCGGGAGCCCACTGTGTTTTAAATGTTGTCCTCCTAGTCGGGGGAGCCATCAAAGAACGTGCTTGGTTGAGTTTCGTATCGGCTATTGGTTTAGAGAGAAGAGAAAAAAAAACGAAACGATCGTTATATAAATCAAGTTCAACAATCGTTTCGAAACTTTGGAGACGAAAAATACGGACGCTGCCGTTATTTCACGAGATCGTTCATCCTCGTTAAAACTTAGGCCTACAGTCGCGATAATTGGATTTAATGTTTTGGTACTTTTGAGGCTAGTGCGAGGCAAAACACAAAGTTGCGAGGAATTGGGAAGAATATGTCGCTTGATATAAGAAAATGATGACCACGAAAGTGAGACGTGATGTTCGCTCGGGAGACGGCCATGTTTCCCCCCCTCGGACTGGGCCGTAATAACATCCCATTGATGTCCAATGTCTTTCACACATTGAGGAGTGAATGTATTCATCGATTCGTTTGTTTCTCCGTGTGCAGGGTGGCGTGGAGGATTCACTGCCGGGGCGATACGGATTCCTACACGGCCGATTGTTCCCTACTGGAGAACGATTCGAACGCCGATCGGGAGCGGAAACCGCAATTGGCCGCTCGACCAGAAAACCCGCAAACGCAGCGCAAGAAGCCAGAGCAGCAGAAGCAGCAGCAACAGCACGAGCCATGGCAATGGCTCCCGTTCAGCCAAGCATTTCCGACCGGTTGGTTTTTCTTTTAAAAAAGAAAAAAACGGAGCAAGAAACCAAGTCCAGAGAAATAAATAAAAAAAAGTCTAATATTTATATACAACATTCTTCTTCTTCTTTCGCCTTAACGTGTAGTGTACAACCCGCTTGTAGCATACTTTCATGAAAAGGCGCGTGCGCGCTGATTACCAGAAGCGGAATGCGGAACCACCGGCATACATCATTCGTCCGCTCCGTCGTTTTGATCTAGAAGGATGGAGCCGTTTTAACCGCTGGCTCGTCCTCCCCACACATCCAAATAAAGCTGATGCCTTTTTTTTTCTTTTTCTTTTCAATCAGCGTGAGAGGGAACCAGGTGATGTGGAGCTGTAAAAAAAAGTAAGGAATTGGGATGATGCAGGATTCGCGCAAATCCAAGTAGCGCAGCGACGTAAAAGGATCAGAAATCCCTGCCGTCTAGGAATTGACCGATATACTATAACTCTCTCGTCTCTTAACGACTTCAATATTTCACAGTGTCCTGGCTTGACGTTAGTGGCACATTCTTCTTTTTTTTTGAATCTACCGCTGTCAGTCATATTTCATCCGCCCTTGATCCACAATTCCAGATGGTAAATCAATCAAAAAATGAATTTGAGGCCGTCCTTTTTTCCTCAATCGTTTGTCATAATCAAAAGTGGAAAGAGGGAAAACGGAGTGTCTCGAATAGTGGGATATAAGCTGCTGCTGCTGCTGCTATGCGACGGCGAAATCACGATGGAAATCCGCACCGCAGTTACGGGCGAAAAAGGAAGTAATGGCGAAAAGAAGGAAAGAGAAATAAAAAAGAGAAGCGCGCATCACGCAACATTTGGATGGTTGTATATATCCCAGCGTCGCTCCGCTGGCGTCGGATAGTGATTGAAAGAATGTCGAGCGATCCGGAACGAGGGCGATCACGCCTCGACTCTTAATACAACCGAGTGTCGTCGTTACGACCGCAGAATAAGGCAGCCGGTCGCCCTGGACTTGCGCGTCCGCTGCTCCTCAAACCCCCCGGAATGAAACTTTGCCTGCTAATGTTGTAGTAGATTGGGTACGTAGTTACATCGGCGGCACACACACACACAGACACAAAATGTATAATTAGGACCATCGATTATCCACACGGAGTTGGTCTTGTGTGAAGACAAGACACACACAGAGGGAGAGAATGGAGCGGCAGGTCGCTGATTGCGTTTTGCCTCCCCCCGCCACTCCAGCTAGTCTGAGGTGTTTGTAGAGCTCAGGTGTGGAAGGCGAAGGAAAAGAGCAAGAAAAGAACACACAAGACACAAAAGGTATACTATACAGAGTACGAAGGGAAAAGAGAAGATAAAAAAAGAGCGCATGGAAAAAGGAACTGGGAACAAGGCGACTGGAACGCGTGCCGGGCTGCGGCCGGGAGAAGTGCGCCAGCGATTTATTTGATCACCGACCTCGCGCGCGCTCTTGCGGTTACTTCGTCTCTTGACTTCTCTTTTTCTCTTTCTCTCTCTCGCCTTCAGGTTTCACCGGTTCCACTTCACGACCGACTTCACATACCTACAGGAGGATGTTTTCATTCTTTTTCTTCGGCTTCGGCTTCTCCATGTCCTAGCACATTATTCTTCGATATTTTTTGCTTGCCTCTTTCAGTCTCTTTCTCTCTTTATTTTCAGACTTAACGGGCCGGCCATGTAGCGGCCGTCTGCATCGCAACGGGAAAATGACATCATCCATTTGACCATTTTTTTCTCTCTCTCTCTGGATGTTGTCGGGCATTCTCTACGTCCAACCGGGAAATGAAAGAAAACTGCAACCGTCCCCAAAAGAAAGAAAGAAGAAAAACACAGTAGGGAACAACACAACAAATGGGCCTCCAGCGATTGATTCACTGCTTGCCCAGTCGATTGGGGGAAAAAAAGAATTGAAAAATAAAAGCTGTGGGGTAAAGAAAAAGAGCGAGAGAGAAACGGGCAGAGCAGACGGTGGGCAGCAGCAGTAGGCTACCTATCTAACAACGCAAAGGTAATCACGAGGATAACCGGCGTAGCGTGACTGATCCATCCGGCCGGCAGCACATTTGGGGCTGGGACGAGTGAGGGGAATTGGAAGTGGAGTCGGTTATCCAGCACTTAGCTAGCGTGATTGCCTCGGACACGCGCCCATCACCCGGCCGTCTGCAGCGCTACAGCCCTGTAGGGCAGTGAATGCCCGGTTTCTTCTTCTCTAAGGATAAGCAGGAAGGCGAAATGATTTGAATAGGACATGCTAAGAACCTTTCACGGTGGATTGGGCCCGGCCGAGAGTGCGACAAGAATTGAACGCTCTCTCTCTGTTTCTTTTTCCCCCCGTACATCCGACACGAGCGAAATACTTTATCTCTTCCGTTTGCTGCTGTTGATGTTATCACGGTATTCCTTCCGTCTTTTGTTCTGCGTGAGCCGTCCATCGCTGGATATATCAGGGGAGAAAGTAATCAACTTGATTGTTATATCACGTAATGTCGGCTCGATTTGACGTCATCTTTCTCCCCGAGACTCTCTCTCTACTTTTGACTTTTCTACGCTGTAATCTATAATACTTATTTACCGTACCAGTTTCCCCCTCCCCCACATCGTTTTGACTTGTATCTCGTCTCACAATTGGACGTGTGAAAGGCGAGCGTTTCTATCAATTGATATGCCTTTAGTCGACCGAAAAGAGCTTTCTACGTCTCGGCCAGGGGAAAATGGCGCCCCGAAACTTTCACGCGATCCCATCACGTAATCCCTATTTATATTATATAGATATATATATTTATATTTATATATACTACTTTGCGCTGTCTCGGTCGTATTGGCCGCAGAAATGCGGACGAGATTCGGCCACAAAAGAGAATCGAAACGTCAGCAGCAGCAGGTGGAAAAATAATAATCGTCATCGTAATAGGAAAAGAAAAAACGCACAGGCAACGCTTTCTCCCCCGGTATCAAGCCGAACGCGACAAATGAGCCGATGCTTTATGTTTGGCATCAAACCGGCAATAACGAGCCAAAGAAAACACCTATAGGAAGAGAAATACAAGGCTACTATATAGAGGGCCACTCTACATTGCTACACGACTTCCTAGAAACAGTTAAAAATAAATGTACAGTATCTACACTAAAAAATTTAGGTGACAAAACTATATAATCACCCAGCTAGTCTTATATCGCACCTTCGTTTTTTTTTTGCGCAGCAGCGGTTGGATTTTCTAACCAGCCGCAACCTACTTGATCGACCAATGGGCAACCGTCATCCATATCCAGTTTTTGATATTTTCCTTTTGCCAGCTTTCCTTTATCGCCAACCACGCTCGTATATTTATTCTCTCTTACGATTTTTTTCTTTCGGTTCTTTCTTTCTCGGTTAGAGTTCTGGCGTTCCAGAAATTGTTTCTCCCAGCTTTCTTTCGGTGTACAAACAGCCAATGGAATTGAAGAAAAGGAGGTTCTCCGCTACTCTAATCCGGACCTGCCCAGTGGCTGCGTGAGCGTCTGGCCAATATAGAAGGGAGGCGGCCGGCCAAGTGGAAGCTTTATTTCGCTCATGATTCTTGTTTCTATTTGACGGTTGAGATCCAAATCACTATGCGACTCGCGGGAGGCCCTTAAACGAGTTTATAATTCAATCAATTGATGGGTCGAGGAGCAAAGGGTCGCGAGTCTGCCGTCGGAATGAACGGAGCGGAGAGCCAGAGAGAGAGGGAAAACGATAGCGCAGGGAGTTGACGGCATCACATCCAGCTGTCGGCGATAAGTTCTAATTAGGCTTGCCTCAGAATGATTGCGGAAGAGCCGCTGTATGGTCTGATGTACTCTGTTCTCTTCTCTTTTTTTCGTTCTTTTCTGTTATTCCTACCCGCAGAGGGAGCGGCCTAAAATGGTCTCCATTGGGACGAGTCGTATCGCTACTCTACAAGAACAAGCATATAAGAGCTAGAGCTGAGGAGAGAGAGAGAGAGAACTGATGTTACTCCCCCTCATCTCCTCTGGCCCAATGTCTCCTCTACCGCGTATCATCAATTATAACCGTGGCGTTCTATATTATCCATCAGCAGCTCTCTATTTTTCTCTCTTTCTATTTTTTTTTATGATTATGCTTTTGCCTTCTCATCTCGATGGGCTGCGCTTTACTGCCCGCCGTGGCCTTTCGGTGCCCGTGCGGTCTCAATCGAGACCCATTTACATCGGAGCCGAGAGAGAGAGAAACGAGAGCTAATCTAGAGAAAGAGAATCATGTTCCACATCGACTACGACGACGAGACGAGATGGTAGTAGCAGTAGCGGAGGAGAGCCTCATTCGGCGATTGCTGCCCGGCTCTATTTTGATGCCGTTCAGCTGATGGCCCGCCAGTCGCTACCGACCCAACGGCCTCTCAATTGGTCGGTGGAAATAAAGACGTCACGGCGTGCAGTCAATGTGTTTTGAGGCTAATCAACTCTCGTTGCTTCTCTAGCTGCTGCTGACCTTATCTTTCTCTTCAATCCAATTTCCAGAGGATGCGTCCATCCAACGCCGTCCAGTCTCCCAACATAAAAAGCGGAAGGGGCCCGAAACGAGGAAGCGTGCCGCAAAAATAAAGAGAAGAAGAAACGGCAGAGGGTGACTCTCTGCTCTGTTCCGTGTTGTTACTTGTTGGCCTAAAAGGGAGCAGATAGGGCAGCAAAAAAGAAATCATCATTATCATCATCATTATAATGAATGAAAAGAGATGGCCGAGTTGAGGGGGGGAGAGAGAAGGGACTTTTCGGTGGGGTCGTGGAGTAGAAACCATTTTCTAGCTCACCTGTCTTCATAAAAATATACGTATTAAAAGGCAAAAGAGAGGGGGGCTCCTGTAACACACAGTGTGTCCGTAGCACGTGCCATGTGTCGTGTGAGACCCGGGTTGGGGGAGGCGAACCACGTAGTATAGTATACAGCTTACAGCCACACAGAGTCTGGAGGTAGGTTACGGATGGCCACCTTTCAGTCGTTGACTTCCTGCCGAATCAACTCTCTACTAGTAGTACTCCTACTACTACTACTACACCCTCACTATAGTACGGCAATAGCAACCTTTATTTTTATTTTTATTTTTTTTTTTTTCGAGCCATGCTGGCAGGGAGAACCGCAGCAGAAGCCATCTTTCCTTCTATTTTTTCTTTCTTTTAATACCTCCAGCAGCTCCTGCATTTTCATGATTATTACTGGTATGTATTTTCATCTTTTTATAGCGCTGCTCGCTGCGTGAGCTCATCCGCGCCCTGGAAACGGGAGAAAAAGATAGTCAGAGACTAGCTGCAAAAAAAAAACAGACTTCGTACTAAAATTCTTTTTTAAAAAAACGACCCAATAGGACAGCGATGCGACGATGATTTTCCCTCTCACAGTTCCAAGCTATTTGCATAAATAAATGATAAACGGCCGTTTAGAAAGAAAACGGGTGACTTATGGGTAGGCTAGGAAGAAATATCGTTTTTTTTCTTTTCTCTTTCTCTCGACTCCATTATCTGTTTTGTTTCCTCTTTATTTTTTTTTCTATTTAGTCACATCGTGCGTGTGTTACCTGTGAAAACGTCCGGACCGGTGCTGTTTGTCCCCCCTCCCTCTTGTATATCTATCTCCCTCTGTTCAACAAAAACTCTTCTTTTTTTACCCCCTCATATGAGGGTGCTGCTTGCCAGATGACCCACATGGTAAGTCACACTCATCACGTGCCCTCTCTGATAAACATTCACCCCCCCCCCCGTCACTTCACCCAACTCCGTTTACCGAGCAACCCCCCATCTTTATCCGACAGCAGCAGTCATGACTATGTGTATTCCGAAATTTTTCATATTAACGAAAAAGAAAAGGAAAAAATTCTTATTTTAAAAATGAAAATGGAAGCCGACTGGCAGCACACGCTCACACCCTCCTTTAAATAAAAAACGGAGTTCGGTGTGGTTTTTATTCGACGTTGTTCTATTGAAATCGCGCAATGTTGCAACGTCATACACTTTTATCATATCATCTTCAGGACACGAAATTAAGTGAATGGACTGATTATGACGACAACCTACGCGCATGATGGGTTATGAATAATTCATAACAAGTCGGAAAAAGTTTGTCGGGCCAGATGAGTTACCGTTTTTTAATTGACTAGCATTCAGAGCCACCTGATTTGCATGTTGCGTCGTCATCTCAGTCGGTTGCGTCAACCGTGTGACATAATTAAAACTGGCTGGAAGGGGACGACAATCCGTTGGAATCAAAACCCAAAATCCAAGCAAAAACGAATCAAAATTGAAACAAAAAAAAAAGGAGGGAAGATTACCTCATGCACAATCGACGGCAATTCAATTAAAAGGTAACAAACGGGGGCCGCGCGTGCGACGTCCGAAACAAGAGAGAGGGTAGCCGTCGGGGTGGGTAGAAAATGATGGGTATTACCCTGAAAAAAAAGGGAAAGAAAAAGGAAACACTGTACACGGTAACATAAAAAGGTAAAAAAGAGAGAAAGAAAAAAAGAAGTCAGAAAAAAACAAAAGAAACGATAGGGTGAAGAGGGGAGGGCCAAAGGTCGGTGGCGTCGCTTACCTGCTGACTCTTTTTCGCCTGCGTCAAAGGCCAAAGCAGGGAGAGAGGGGGGCTTTTGATCACCTGGTCTGTTAGATATAGAGACAGAGTCGAAGAAGAGAGAAAGAGGGGGGACCTTGACGCCGTTTAAGCGCTGCGCATACAGTCGAAGAGAGAGAGACAGATACACGTATGTTGTTGCTGCCCGTCTACAGCACACAACACGAGCTATTGAGGAGGGATTGTGAAGTCACTGGCGTGTCAACACCTGCTTCCGCTTCTGCTGTTGCCCGAAAGAAAGAAAAAAACCGTTTTCGCTTCTTCTTCTTCTTGGCTTTTCGAGTCTTTGTGGAACCAACAGACTGCCGTCGGAAACAAGACGCTGGCTATCAAGACATTGTTATTTCCCTTGTAAAATAAGAAAAGCTTTTCCCCTTTTTCCTGGGGGTTGATTGTTGTTTTCTTTCCTTTTTCGGCCAGTCGAAAGCTGCCGATGTTACGTCTGTAGCTCGTGCCGTCAGTCAAGGAAGCGCGGGGCTTCATCAGCTGCCTCCTTATCATCTAATCCGGCCCGTCGTCTCGTATGTGCGCTGCCTAATAGAAGCATCACGACAACCGACGGCTGGCGTTGGCGCTTAATAATCCCGACACAGCGCGTGCCCCGTCTCCGATTTCATCGGCAGAATACGACGACACTTGTGTGCCATTATGCACACAAAAGCCCGCTAATGGCCACTGTCCGTCCTGCGATGACGGGATTCATTCGTTACACATTATGTCGTTTGTCTGCGTCTGTTTGTGCGGACACAGGTATGCGTCGAGTGCTGGTCGCTACTCTGTCAACATGTTTCGCAGAAGGGGCAATCAGACAACCTATCCGGTTGCTAGGGCGAGTTTTTATGTCGTCGTACTTCTCACTGTTTGGTTTTGGCACCTCTCAACTATGTGTGATGTTTTGTTTTGTTTTTTTCTTCTTTCTTTTCTTTCGAGCTCTCCCCCACTCGCCATCATCGTGTTTACCTCGTGAATACATATTGACCGATCCACTTGATGGGCCAAACAGAACCCCACAGAATACGGGACTGGGCAAACAGAGGACGGACCGCCCTCCGCACTATATTAGAATAGATGTCTGCGGCCGTCAAAGCGAATAACGAAGTGACGATGAAGGACGTGACAATCGCCGGACGGTGTACGAGGAAGGCGTCGATTGTAGCACCGCACCATGTCATCATGATGTGTGTGTCTATGTCGACGCTGTCCCTACATATATCGGCTAATGATCCCGCACTCCCAATCAGTCATGTCAGTCGATCCATACGAGTACATCAACAGCAACAATGGGAGAGAGAAGAAAAAGCGGGGGCGGTAGGCGCCTTATTCTATCCGAATCAATCGATCACGCTCTAGTAGTTGTGACCATCAAAAACCCCACTGGAAAAGTAGGTTGCACGACAACACCTGCGTTACAGTTAAAATCACAAGAACTTTTGCTGCTCTACGAGAATTCGCCAGTTATTCGAAAACAACCGACTCAAGGATTGTTGAAATTAATTAACCTATACTAGTCGACTCTGGTGCGCGCAGTTGGTCGAGGAGCTTGCCGCGGAACCAATTGATTTCGTGGTGGTCCGTCCCTTTTTTTCTATGGCGTCGTTCCGCGCGGGCCTTCCGCTACTTTCAACCATTTTTTTCAATGGGCTTTTACTCTATTATACGGTTTTTATTGTCAAGACTGTCTGCAACTCATTACATCTTATACGTTCAACAACACAGACCTTCTGCAAATAATGGATGACATATTAGCTGCTGGTCTTTTACAAAGTGAATCTAATTAACCGTCACGACGCCAGCAGTGGCAAACAAAAAAGAGAGAGAGAAAGAGACAGTGCTATAAAAGCTATTCATAGAGGGGAAAGTCATCATTACAAAACATTGACCAGATGCTACAGTTGTTGCGAAAGAGACGGGGCCGGCGTTGCGATCGAAATCGGGGGATGGCGTTGCATGAACAGTCCCCTCCGCCATATTTCCGTGAGACAGCCGAATTGACGAGGGCTCGTGGATTATTGTGTTGCTGACTGCATTTTGTCAGTGTCGGCAGTTGGCGCCCTGTTTCTCTCTCTATGCAGACGATAGAGCGATATAGATTTTAAACTAGTATTATACTTTTTTTATTTCGACTTTGTCAATGACACTAGCTGACGGCCCGTCAAACAAAACGGAAGAAATCGGCGCACCTGCCGGGCTAGCAGCCGCTTCCCCAAAAAAACCTTACACACGGAGCCTTGTCCTTTTTTTTTGTCAAGTCTTTTTCCGCACTCGTAATAATCATTCAACTGAGGCAGTAAGCTCAAAACAAAATGGTGCATCACTTTGTGCTCTTCCGAAATGCGGAATATATCAAACGTATTTACTTACGGATAGGAAAAAGCTGGACCAACAGAAAAATCTGGCCGTCTAGTCGTGATATGATGCGTACGTTTTTGAAAATACCCCAGCACCTGTACAAATTTGTCGACTGTTCCGGCTGTGTATCCTGGTATTAACGCAGCTAATATTGGGCAAATTTGGGCCACGTACAGGAGTCGAGTAGGAGTGAATTTGACGTCAATCCGACTAAGGTCATCGGGGTTTTCTATTGATATTTCTCTCTCCCTCAGTCCCTCTTCCCTTTTTGGTGTGAGAGGGTAGAAAGTACGACTGTCGTTTAACGAACCGTCACACAAAAAAACTGCTCCGATAAATACAAAGAGAGAAGACATTGAGTACATCGAGATTTCCCCATCGTTTCATGAAATGTGTGCCAGACAGATGGAAACATGAAAGCTGCGCTCGTACTGCGTCGTCTGTTGGTGGATTTTGATAGGTTGTGAAAACTGGAAACACTATTATTCACCTGGAATTTTTTTTTTCCCCCTTTGGTTTCTTGTACGTTGTATCCAGGCAGACATGGAAAGCGTGAAAAATGATTCAAACAAACAAAAAAAAAAACCTTCAGCCTTGACTTGATTGCATTTTGGTTGCATTGGGATTTGGACGTGAAGGAGACCTCTGAAGCAAAACAGACAGTGAATATAAGGAAAAAAGAGTTAAAAAAACAAAAAACAAAAAAAATCCATCGACGCGCGCCGCCATTGGCCCAGGTGTGGCGGGCGTCGTCATAGCGACCGAGCCCCGACGCCAATCTGGATAAACCAATCGCTGGCGCCGTGGGCCGCCGTGCGCTGTTGGGCACGGGTGGTACCAGAAAAAAAAGAGGCGGCTGGGTGGTGGTGGTGGTGGGTGAAAAAAGAGGAGGATTTTCAAGTCGACAACACAAAAAAAAGGAGAGCTCCCGCCGACAACAGCAGCCAACCGGGCGGAGAATCAGGTGAGTTGGTGGGGGAGAGAGAGAGAGAGAGAAAACCTTAAAAAGAAAAAAAAGTAACATTGGAACGAAGGCTCGTGTCGCCGACCCAAAGTGGGTGGGTGGGTGGAATAACAAACTACTACGGACTACTACTACGACTAGTGTAGTGCTGCCGCATTTCAGTGCCAGCTCCTGCTGCTGGATTTTCCCAATCCAGCAGCAACAGACTGTAACTCTCCTCCCCCCTCAGGCCATCCTGCTATCTCCACCCCCTTCTCTCTCTCTTCTCTCCGGCTCGCTTCTTCCCTTTTTTTCAAATGGGCATGAAGGACTATAAGCCAACTGCTTTTTTTTTTCTCCTCTCCTACCTCCACCTGGGTGTCTTGCAAGGTGTTGTAGCAAAAGGGAGGAGGAGCTGGATGTGAATTGCTGCCGTGTTTTTTTCTCTCTCTTTGGTATAATTCTCCTTGGCTATCTGCTCTGTCTCTCTGTCGATCCCTCCGAGTGTCTTGCGAGCCGCTCTGCCCACCACCGGCTAGTTCAAGTCCTGACGCCGTCGCGCTCAGGTGTGTCGTCTTACCGATCTCTCCCCCCCCCCCAACTCCCGTCACTTCATCAACAAACGCTGCACGCCGGCCACTATTACTATATCACTGTTTGCCATTGCAGCGATCGTCGACACTTTACCGATTGGCGTTGGTGCGGATGCTTCGACTCGTTCCGTGCGTCCTATCTTCTCCCGAGTTCCGACTAATCGAGATAAATATATCGTTCGACATTCTGTTCGTTTCACGTGGTGTTGAAGTGCTTTCAGTGCGCGTTGATTCATTTGGAATTTCCTACTCTTTTGATTGTTTTTTGAACGAAAATGTACGAGAATTCGTCGTCACCAGTGTCGGCAAGACAACAACACGAGGCCGAGATCCTCCGTCGGATGAGCGCCGCCCGATCCAGCGCTTTCAACGTCGTTGCTCCGCATTCCTTTGAAGGACATCACCAGGGCAAAGGTAATAAGTCGTTTCTATTTTTGTGAGCTGTGACACCCACGGACATGCGACGACGAAATTGAATAGTAGTCAGTAGACGTGTCTGTGCCAGTCCCTATTTGCATCAGCAAATAGACGGTTGATGTAATCATGACGGTCTTCTTATCGCCCCAACTCGATTCGATAAGATGTGGACGGCGTTGGATACGGCGCCAACCCCTTCTTCGGCTCATTCGGCCTACTCTCGACGTCCTGGCTCGTCTGGTCACTCCAACAGCAACAGCAGCAACAACAGCAGCAACAACAACAGCAGAACAGCAGCACGTCGCCCAATCCGTTCCTCTATCCGTTCGGAGCCGGCCATCCCCTTTTGCCCAGCGCCGCTTTCCTCCGAGCGTCCCTAGCGGCCACCAGACCAGCAGAACCTCCCCAAGTGACTCCTACACCATCAGGTCAGTTTCTACCCATTCCGTCGGCCCCCTGATCTGCATGCTAAAATGGCGAATTTATCTGAAATAACAGAAGTGGCCAGTAAGTGCCGATCGGCAGCTCCGCAACAACAACAACAACAACAGGGACCGGAGACGCCACTCAATCTGAGCACCAAACCCAAAGCCAAAGGAATCTGGTCTCCGGCTAGTTTGTGCGAAGAGGAGCAGAGTAGGCGGACGAGTATCGGCAAAGCCGCATCGCCGGATCGTTGCGATTCGCCGTCGCAGCCGGACTCGCCAGGTAGGAGATCATCCGAAGCCGAGGAGAGTCCTTATTACCATGGCACTTCGGCGGCCAACAACGGGACGGCCTTCGCTCGCGGCCCGACGGCTGCCGCCTTATTCCGGCCTTTCGACCCGTTCTACAACATGCGGCCGGGCGGCGGCAGCTGGAAGACGGCGGACGATCACCATCATCATCACCACCATCACCACCAGGAACAGCACAGTCCCCAAGACAGCCGGCAGAGCTCCAATGGAGAAGACTCGGTCTATTCGGACAGTGTCAAAGACGAGGACGTGACGGCCCACTTCTGCCGCACCTGTGATCAGTCCTTTTCATCGGCTCACGCTCTCGAGGCGCACGTGCGTCAAAATCACTGCGATAGGGATTCCGTCGGTGGAGTGGGCGGAGACGGACGGGTCTCGTCGGGCGCCTTCCCTTGCTCCCGCTGCCCCAAAGTCTTTGAACTCGGCGCCAGTCTCGAACAGCATTTAGCCACGCACCATGCTACGCGATCTTTCCAGGTAAAAATGCACAAACAGAAAGTCGATTGAGCTGTTGCTCAGACTAGCTACTCCTGCCACTTGTATGGCTTATTCGACCTATTAGGCTAACTTTGTGGTTGATGCATTGCTTTACAGTGCAAACAATGCGGCAAGACGTTCAAACGGTCGTCGACGCTCTCGACGCATCTCCTCATTCATTCGGACACTCGGCCGTATCCCTGTCAGTATTGCGGCAAGAGATTTCACCAGAAATCCGACATGAAGAAGCACACCTACATCCATACAGGTATGTTTCCATCGACCTATTAGTTTTTTAGAAGAAAGGGAAAGTCCCGGGAATAGCCTATATAAGCTAATAGCAGGAGGTCGGAGGGAACGGTTGACCAATCAGAGCCGAGTAACGAAAAAAAGACGCCCGGAGTAAACCTTACAATATCCTTTGCAAGTTATCTAGGGATCTTTTGTTGACGGCGACGTCGTCGAGGTAGCGAACGCTGCGAGTCTCCCTACATAAATATATATTTGGATGGGCACTGGTCAGGTTTCGTATGTGACTCGCGACGAAGGCATCACGCCCCGAAATATAAAGCTCAACCCTGGCTCTTCCTCCTCCCTCCTTTGCCTCTAGTTACCTAGCCTACTGGGACTTGACTTTGATCTAATCAGATTTGATATTGATCCGTTCTCTCTTTTTTCCCCTCCGTCTTGTCGTTGTGGACCTTGCCCTATAAGCTGATAAAACGCCGACGAATCCGCCCACCTATAACTATAGGCTACCTATTGCCTGCCTCGTTGCGGCATCTCTTTATCATTTCTCTTGTGTCACAACGAGCCGAAAGCGATGCCTAGGCCGTATGAAGAGGGAAGGGGGGACTCGTACAGTATATCCCATGATGAATAGGCGGTATATATACAGAACAGAGCTGGACACCGTCTTCTGGAAATTGAAACTAATGTTTTGGTGTGTGTTGTGTCGATCGTGATATTGCAGGTGAGAAGCCGCACAAGTGCATCGTGTGCAGTAAAGCCTTCAGCCAGTCGTCCAATCTGATCACCCACATGCGCAAGCACACCGGCTACAAGCCGTTCGCCTGCGGACTCTGTGACAAGGCCTTCCAGCGCAAGGTCGACCTGCGGCGGCACCGAGACAGCCAGCACCCGGCCATGGCCCACCTGCCGCTCCCGCCACCCCTCCCACTCAAAACGGAGCGGATCGTCAGCGGCAGCAGTGCCGTCGTCTGAAGAAGAAGAAGTGAAAACGCCATTCCATTCAAGACAGGAAAAGACAAAAAACAGAAATTAACATTTCAAAAGGAGAAGTTGAGGGCAGAACAACGGCCGTCATCATCCGTCGCTGCTCTGGCCCTTGTATTCTTTCTCAACGACTTTTTTAGTCCTTAATATATAAATACCATATTTACCAATACGTACAGTAACATATACAGTCTAGATAGAATCTAAAATTAATCCAACGAAGCGTCGTTTTATATGTCACACACACACACACACACACACACACACTCCGTGCCTTTTTTTTAACTTGGTCAAGTAAATACGAAAAAAAGAAAAAAAAATACGGAAAAATTGGAGCATACTTGTTGCCCTAGCTCATTCACCGCTCCACATAACAAAAGCCCCCCTCCGTTGTTTCCACGAACCGCTTTTTCTCTCTAGTCTTCTTTGTAAATAGACCACACCAACTTTTTTGAAACCTATTTTGTAGGCCGAATGATATTCACTCGCTATCACTTTTTGACTCCGATGGTCGTATTTAATCATTTCACCACATTTTGACCCCACATTTGTGTTGTTTGTCATACTGTATCCCAGTAGTAGTTTATATTTAACAGAGTAAAGAAATTCACATCCACAAAGACGACGAACCGTTTGGCAAAGAAACGTCGTCACCAAAGTCCTCAGCTTAATCCATTAACATTGTAATCATAAAAAAACAACAAAATAGAATCTGGCTGGTCAGAGTGAGACTAGTCGTTTAACATGACCACCTCTCCAAGTAACTGAAAAAACGTAATTTTAGTTTAAAAGAATGAAAGAACGAAACGAAAATCCCTCCCGCATTTGTTTTTCTTCGTGTTTATTGTACAAATGCTTATTGCTATTGTGTTGTTGCCCTTTCGATGATGTGAAAACACTAGTAATAGCGTGCCGTCACCTGTATCCATCCCAGGCCAGATCTCGTTCGACACGCTGAATTCCATCTGTTGTCACCATCCTCATCTGAGATCAAATCGAATAATTATCATCCACAATACCTTTTCAATACGTTTTTGTCACTGCACCGAAGAGATTTGGACACTGCTCACTGCTTAACTTGCTGGGCAAAAGTTGTATTTCTTTGTAAAAAAAAAAACTTTAAAAAAAACTAGGGGAATTTTGAAAAGACCGCAAAGTCTTCAAAACAAAAAAAAAACCACTGTTCCGAGTCGTCCGAAACAAAATGATCCGGAGAGACAAGAATCGTTACGTCCGGCCCGGTGTCTTGTGGTATCCCTCCATTCGGCTTTTCTTTATCCCCCTCTTATTATCTTATTTTTATTTGTATGTGGCGGTTTCTTCTTGTGTTTTTTTTTCGTACGTGTCATCACCCCGAGTATGTCTGTCTATACATGTGTGTGTGTGTGTGTTCAAATGGAAATCACTACCGACGGCAACAGCGAAAACTCAGTCGATTGAGCAACGACTCCCCCCGTGCGCCTGCACCTGCTGTCCTCGTCTCTTGCGCCAGGAAGCGAAAAGCAGCGGCAAGCAGCAGCCGGCCCAGTGCATTGGCTTGATTGTATATACGACTACTATCATCTTATCTTAAATACCCGTTCCACGACGTGTTTGATGTTTCAATTCAATACAAAACCAAACAAAGAACCAGCAACTTGCGACACAAAAAAAACACGAAATTTCTAACGAAAAAAAAGGGACGCGACGACAGTATTTGTTCTACCTCATTCCAATCTAAAGGCTAAAAAACCCCACTTTCATCGGCTTCTGCAGAAGGTAAAACGACCGTTACCGGTGTTGGATACCTGAACCCTCTTCGGGTAGAACAGCTTAGGTCGATTAAAAGAACAGAAGAAGAGGAAGACAAAAAAAAGAGGAAAAAAAGGTAAAGAGTCAAAAGCTGGAAGAGCCAAGCGAGGTAACCGGTATAGGCTACTGGAGAGAGAAAGCTGCCGAGCTCTATCTGATGAGTGCCTTTTGCCGCGTGCCAACTGTTTTACCCAGCCCTTCCTTCATTCCAACGATGGCTGATGGCTGGCTGGCGCGATGCGCTGCGCTGCCTTCCCTCTATACTTCACCCGATTTCCAAAGTTAAGAAAAAGCCCTGCTGACCACCTGGTTTGGGTGTCTAGTCGGGTGGCGAAGGGAGGGGCGAACAGGAGGCAGGTGATTAGGTTGGATGTATATATATATATATATACAGTCTTCTTTCTTCTTCGTCCTCCTTCGTGCTTCTTCTTCATCATCTTCCTCTCTTTCTTCACTGAACAATCCGACATCCGACGACTGTTCTCTATTTTTTTCCCCCTTCTCTCTTTTATCTCCCTTCGTCTATTACCTTCGCTACACTCTATGGTTTATAAATACCGCTTCTGTCAACTGGCATGGTCGGTCCTTGATGTTGTGCTGTCGTGTACAACCCAGCGGTTGGATAGGGCACTGTTGCAGCGCTCAGATTACCAGCGTGGCGATTCGGTGACCGTATCGATGGGGCAATCATAAAACAATAGGACAGAAGAGATATGATATAGGGCTATCGATCGCTTTTCGACTTTGATCCCCCCTCCCAAACAACAACAACAACAACAACAGAACAGGTACGTAATGATAAAGTTAAAGAAGAAGGCGGACAAACTATAGGACATACTTTTTTTTTGGTCTTTCCGAGCTTGCCTTCTTTTTCACTGTCTACGTGTGTGTGTTATTTCATTTTATCTATTTTTCCCCCTTTGGTTAAATAAGAGACGCGTGTCGGTCGCGTGGGTCGAAAACTGGCGTCGGCTACCACATGCCCACTCTTCCATATCATAACCGTGACTTCAATCTCCTATTATATACATTCCCTCTTTTTTTCTCTCTCTCTCTCTCTTTCTCCCTCATCTCTCTCTCTCTCTCTCTGTCTTCTGGATCTACGTGTATGTGTGTGTGGTAAAAGAGTCACGTGACTGTTATTAGTTCCGCCGTTCCTAATTTGATAGTGGTCGCAGAGGACGGCAGCCGAGGAACAAAAAAAAAAAACACAGCCGGCCTTCTTTTTTTTTCCCATTTCTATTTATTCTTTCTTGAATCGCAGGCTTCTCTTTGCTTGTTTTCCCCCCTTGTTTTTAATACGATTACGCCCGACACATAAACACATATCACTCAACTCGACTCGGAGACTCGATTGTCGCCCGGCACGTTCCCCTAGCTACATGATTCAGATTGATTCACTGGACGGGTGCAGACAACTCCCTCACGGCACTTGCCCAATATCCGCCCAATCAACCGCGGATTCTTGCGTTAGCTGTCTGATGCTACCTCATCCGTTACAATCAGATCGCTGAACCGTTTCGGTCTTGGTTATATATATATTTTTTTCGTTGTTGTCTCTCCAATCGAACGATGATTGACTCCTCACGAACGCGGACAGCTGCTCTTTTCATTCAATCATTTTATTATGCGCTATGAAGCAATATACTTATTGAGATTGGACAGATCTCAATCATTATCGGCTCATCAATCCTATTATTGTTATTATTGGCAAACATTAGTTGTCTACCAAGTCATCGATTGGCCTCGTCCTGCTAATGCTTTATCCGATAGCTTTTTGTCGTTATTATCTTGTGGTTCGTAGACATACACATACGGCGCTCATATTGATTGGACACTTGTGGTGGACTATAAAAGACAAGGCCTGAAAGTGCTTCGGCCTAATAATTCAACAGTTGCTGCCACTAGCCTCGTTTTCCCTCCTTCCGTACGGGTTATATGGCCGCGTGCTGTGCGGCGAGAGCCATGTCAATAATGGATGACGTATAGCCAATGATGGAGGCGTCGGGGACTGGCGTGTCTACACAAGAGAGTGGTAGGGCTTCATATTCTTTTTATAGAGGGATACGCTTCAGAACGCTCTTGAATTGAGATTGGATTGGATTCCGCAGTTAGTGCGTGTCTGTGCCTGCTTTTTTTTCTTCTACTTCTTTTTAAATATTTTATTTCCACTCGGCAATCAACTCGCCACTGCGCGTTGGCCTGAAAATGAATCGAACGAAGTCGAGCAGCATCGATTTGAGGATTGAGGTCGCTTACCGTCAATCTATATGCATCAGTCGTCCCTGCCGTCGTCTATTTACGTAGAGCCATCAAATAAAGCTTCATGATCATCACATAACGGTTGCGTCGTCGCTCTCTGCGGTGCCCCGCGCCGTATTTGCCGTGAGTTCGCTTCCTCTACTCGTACTCTGTAAACTAACGAATATGCGTTCATTTTGATTCTATAGCGTGACCCTTCATTTTCATGAGACTTTATACATTGAAAAATAAACTATGAACACATTTTCGTTTCGAGCCGACAGGGTTTTTCGGGAACAGGGTCGCCACTGCTCCATGTGCACACCGACGTGAAAATATTAATTTCATTTTTCTCTCTTTAAACGACATTGCTTTATGGCCATTTTTTTTTCCTCCTTCAAACATGATGGATGGACGGGATGATGGGACGGGCTAGGACTGTCACCTGTGTAATTGTTCAATGTAGACTGTCCAGACCTCGGTTTTCTCACGCAGACGTTCACATAGCGGGCCACAAAATCTACATGGCCCGCTAGGGGAAAGGGGTTGGAGCGACCTTTTTTCCCTTTGTCCGCGTCGAGTCATCCCACAACACCTGATGTCAACGACGACACGGCACGGCTGCGTCGCTGACGAAGTCCCGTCCGAGCGTGCCGTACTGACAGCTGTTGCCGAATCGAAGCCACTCCCGCTGTTACATCACAGATGCTGAATACGATCGCAAACTTCGTGGAACGCTCCCCTCTTGCAAGTTATTCGAATAAAATCGGCCAATTTTATTTCTCTATTGACGGCAGGGTAGACGGAAAAGATCAATTCGCGAAATGGCAGAAGAGGAATTGACGTGCCCGCTATCTTATAAAGCGTCTTCCTATATATACTGTATACCTATCTCTAGCGTCAGTAAATAGAGAAGAAAGAAAAATAACTGTAACAACGCAAGCCCGGCCAATTATAAAACCTTTATTGGTTGGAGATAGGTTTTTTTTTTTTGGCTGGCTGGAAATTCGTGTCTCGCATGAGGTTCTCCTGCAGCAGGAAAGATGGATGACTTTTTATCCCGTACACACAAACGTCCGAGTGTTTTTTTTTCTATCCCCTTTTCTCTCGACGTTCTCTTTTATGTGACGGCGCTTCTTGGGATACTTCACTGGCACGCTATTGATAATGGATAAGGCACATTACATTATCGGTAAGAGGGCCGGCGCGAGCTCTATGAAAAATGCAAGCCTCTCCACACAGCGCGCGCCACTGTTTTCTCCCCTTTTTTTTTGTTGTAGGTTTACACTACAAAGTCTTTTATATATATGAAGGCTACAAAGAGGCTATAGTTTTTTTTTCTTTAACCTTCCTCGACTATATAGGTGACTAGATAGAGATGATGGGAATATTTCGTTCCTAGCCGTTCAATACTTGTGTATGTCTCTGATGGATTTGATGGGCTTTTATTTGGATTCCAGTTTTGCTGCGCGCCGACTATGTCACGTGAAGAATGCTATTGTAAAATAAAACCCGACGAGCGGGAGAGAGCATACGCGTATGGCCTGCTTTCTGTCGCCTATCTGTTCTCCCATCTCATCAGACTGGACATGTCTCAACCGACGAGTGTGTAATCACGCTAATGGTAACTATAGATCAGGAAATATGTTCATACGTACAGAGACACTTTCTGTTTTTTTTTTCCATGTACATATCCGACTCTAGGTTTGCTCGAATTCGGAGACTGGACCCGGAGCAGCTGTTCAATTCCCTCAAGCTCGTCGATGTCCTAAACACGTACAAGCTGCATAAATGTATATGGCTTGGGACATATGCAACCTGCGCGCTAGATCGGGCGGCACAAAGTCTAGGCACTGCTATATTCCACTGAATAATTATAACGTGTGCCGCAGAGTCGAGTGGGAGCCCCCCTTTTCCGACCCCCCCCCCCTCCCTCACTTTCCCTCCGCCCTTATGGTGGTGGGCATAAATATATCTCGACAGGCCTATAGTCGTTTTGTACTGTGATGCTACGAAACATGTAATATAGCAGATCGAAAAGTCGCAGTAAACTCTCAATAGAGGTGATCGGGGGTGTGTTTCACGCATCTGTACCCGTTTTTCTTTCCTTTTTCGGGGGGGATTGGGATTTTTCAACGCTGTCGTGGCGTCTCGGAGAGGAAATTTTTTACATTTTCCTCCCCATTCTCTATAACTGTCTGATGTGGCCTCGTTTCAATCAAGAATTCATGAAGAGGCGGCCATTATTCAGGTGACATGTGTATGCGCGTATGTGTACGAGATATATGACGAAGGCTATATAAAGCCTATCTTCAACCGTGCGAGACTGCAAGCGCATTACATGTGGAAAAGAGAGAGAAAAGGGGCAAAAAAGGAACCTAGGCTATCTTTTATACATTAGAAGTGCCGTACTACGTCGGAGACCTATACGCCCTCTCCTCGGCGAAACCAATAGGTTTTTATGGGTGAGTGGTGACCTTTTTCCCGCCGAGTCCGGAATATGACTGCTGGGGTCGGCTCCGCATGATAGCGGAAAGGGGGTCGCTCGATACGCAGTGTAGAATCTTATATGACCGCACGGGCTCGTTTTTTTCCCTCTTTTTTCCCCACTATTTCCCTGCCTGCTTGTCTGTCTCTCTCTCTCTATTTCTCGTTTTCTACCACTTTTGCTGATTGGAAGGGGTGTATAGGGACGTGCGGCAATGTTGGTCTCTCTCTATATATATATATATTCAGTATATACAAACTGTAATGCTTCGCCGGCAATTCCACACGGGTTGGAGAGGGCACCAAGATTGATTATGATTCATTACTCTTATTATAACGAGGGAAAGAGAGGGAGAGAGACAGAGAGATCTAGAAGCAACACTTAGCCGAGTTTCGTGTTCCGCAGCAATCAAGGGATCCGCACGGGACTGAGTCCGGACCCTTTAATAGATATGATGTCGGTCGGGATAGTGTGGGTTATATTAGCTTGTGTATAAAACTGGTAGATGATGGAACATGTTGCGCTGGCTCTTTACTGAGACTAGCTATCCTATAGACATATACTATTTGACGTACTTCAGGTTCAGGCCTTCATTAAGTTTCTGGTATAAATGACCCAGGATAATTGAATGTTAGTAATTCTTTGTATGGAAATGAATATTATATTTTGGACTTTTAGACGTTCTCGGACAGAGTTTGAATATGGTTTGGTATCAAACCAGTAGATGGCCGTACTAAACGGTAACGGAACTCGAAAAAGGTCGCAAAATGTTATACCCTGTGTTGCCGCTGCTGCCAGACCAACGTGACTACGCCGCATAGACGGGGTTACACAAATACACAAAATTGATCTTTTTATTCACATTCGAAACGACGATACTTTCTGTCCCACATCGCACCAGACAAATTAATTCTCTATGCGCTTCCCTTTATTTTGCACGAATAAGGAAGTTTAAAAAGAATTCAAATCAACGAAATAAGGGGTAGTCGGTAGCGCTAGGCTACTGCGCGACCTTCCAATAGTTTCAAGAATGAGAAGTTTCAACAATATCATAACAAATAGTTATTTAATAAGTCTTATTAAATCAGGAAAATGTTATTTGCTATACAAAAATGGGTGATTTTTCCAAAGAAGATAAAATTTGAAAATCTGGTTTCAACAAAAACCGTGAGTGCGCTCACGCTCATGGTTTCAAAAATTGATCGCGAGTGCGCTTGTACATTTTAGAAAGACCGTGCTCGCCCAACCCTGCTATAAGCTGATGAGACAGCATAAACGCATCATGCTGTTTCCCACGTTAATCGCTTATAAGCAATGCAGGGCTTTCTTGCTGAAATCTAGCCGACCGATGGAATCAATATTCACGTGAAAACGGTAGCTGAATATAAATAAGGTAACTAGAAGCAACCGTGGGTGTGCTGAAAGTGATTTGCATAATTGAATATAGAATTTAACTTGCACCTACAACTCATTATCTCATTAAAATGATTTGATTTAGATATTAAATATAAAGTAGCTATAAAACGATATTATAGTACCTATCTAGGGAATCTTAGCAAATGAAGGAAATTGACAAGGGCTTTGAATATATGATTGGATCGACACTTGAACCTTGAGGTCTATAAAGCCGTTCGCTCATAACCTTATTGGCTTCATTATCAGTCCGTTTCGATTCGATAAAAGTACCCCATTCCAGAGGTGAAAGCTACTACTCATCAACTAAGCGATGCAGTCAATCTGGGAACTGAAGAGACTTTTGATTGGAGTCTTGTTTAAATCGAAAAACTTGTCTATGCTAACCATCATGATAAGTATGCTGATGTTTGTTGTGGTAAATGTTAATTCATCTTCACCAGTAGAATCCAATGTCTTCAACAGTATTCATTTAAACTATCTCATATTTCATGTAAGTATTCTATTCGTTTTTGTTTTACAAAAAGAAAAACAACTGATGGGCTAGATGAATAATTCTTTTGAATTTTAATTTGCGAACCCATTCAAACATGCACTTAGAATCCGCCCTTTGATACCTTTACTTTGGAACCAAATGGAACATACAAGTACTCCGGATCAACTGGAAAACTAATTGAATGGATTGCAAAGCGTTACAACCATACGTATGTGGATGATATTAGGTGTAGGCTATACGTAGGTTATTTGAGCTTATTAAATGGTTATTGTTACATTGAAGTATACTTTCACTCTACTATTTTGTAATTTATAAGTCGCATATCTACATTGGGATGAGTTTTACGTTTGTCGTTATATTTGAAAACACTTTTTTACTGAAAATTTTAGACGCCAATAATATGTAAAACAGTTACAGTATTCGCGCATCTTAAAAACATATGTTCTTATTTCACAGTTACAGTTTTGTTCCAATCAATCAGACTTTAGCCGACCAAATGGGAACACACGGAGCTTTATTGTATCAGCTCGTTAACGACCGAGTAAGTAAATAGGTTAATTACTTGTGAAAACGACTTCCATAATTGTTCATTCATTAGATTTTTAAATTAGAATATCGATGGAATAGCATCTGGTTTTTACCTTACTCTTGAAAGAATCGAGAAAATGGATTTCACATTCCTGGTACTAGCCGAAAGTTTTGGCCTTGTTGTACCCATTTCAGGGGAAGAAAGCCGATTATTCGCCTTCATCAGACCATTCCAGCCAATGGTAGTAATTGTAGTAAAAGCGAGAATTAAAAAAAATACAATTTCTTCGTTCATTAAAACTGCAGGTTTGGCTAATGATCCTCATTAGTATTATTTCCACAGTTAGCACAATGACTTATTTTGGATGGCATTATTATTTTTACACGAACTTCTTAATCGCAAAAGAGGCAGATTCTCATCGTATTATGAAAATGAAACTTGGGTCTGATATTATTTCGAATAACCTCAGTTCTCATGTAATGTACGTAATTAATATTATGACTAATCAAGGTATATATATCAATTATTCATTTTCCAAACACACCAAAACCTATTTATAACTACGATCTGGTTTTGATATCTAATTTTAGGGAGAAATGAAGGGTACAGCAGTCACTCGTTCCGAGTCCTTGCTGGCTTTTGGCTTTTGGGCGGCATGGTCTTGGTAAATTCTTATTCGGGTATTGTCATTTCGTCGCTTACAGTTCCGAAAATGAAGCCTTCCGTTGAATCGCTAGAAGACTTAGCAGCAAGTGAGGATATCGGCGTGGTGCTCCGATCGGACGTATCGACTGGAGAGCAAATACTAGTACACTAATAAAAACACTCGCACATATTATGTTGTTTATCATTAAAAATTTGCCACAGTTTCGTATAATAAGTCAATTAACTTTCCTTTGCGTGATTCCTTGTTGCAGAATGCAAAATCAGGCGTTTATAAGGCTATTGGAGACAAGGCTCGCAGAAACCCTGATCAAGTTCTAGCTGATCCTTTTAAGCTCAATGCAAAACTACTAAGCGGACGTTACGCATATCCCTTTGTAAGTATATTAAACTTTGCGAAATGCTAACTTTTATTTATTTTGTGTGGTTTATTTCTTTTCATATCAAAAAATAAGAATTGAAAAATAAGTGTGTAGTCTATAGCTATAGGCTGTAAAAAGCTTTATCTGTTTCACAATAATATGTTAAATAAAACAAAAACAATGTGATCAGGAGATAAAAATGAAAGTTTTAATACTTGTTTTACAGCTACAAACATTCTGCAGGAGTTTTGTTGCAACCCAATACAAAAAAGATGGATATTGTCGCTTTAAAGTAGTTAATCTCCCAACATTTTCATCTGGGTATTATCATTTTCTTGTTAAAAAAGGCAGTCCTTATTCACACATCTTCAACAAAGGGTATGAGTCTCATCTTTTCTCCACACATGAACAAATTATACTCGAAGAACTATTATCTTGAAGCTATAATTTCTAATATAATTATTATACAGATACATGGACTTTTGGGAGAGTGGGATTGTGCGTTTTTGGATGAGAAATTTAGTAGCTCAGGCTGATGAATGTTTTTCCAAAAGGAAAAAAAAGTCTGCTAGTCAGGTTCCAATTCGTTTATCTGACCTTGTCAGTGCATTCCTAATTTTAGGGATTGGTCTCGGATGGGCGATGCTTACTTTTTTTCTTGAATTAATTTTTCTTAAATTCATTAAAAAAAACTCGGCCTAGGTAGACAACTCTAAAACGTTGCACGAATGGCGCAATGTGAAACCTTGCTATTGGCGACGCTTGCTTATCTTACCAAATATATATTTCTAAAATCCATTAATTTCTTATTTCATCACAAAATCAACCAATTGTAAGGAAAAGGTCCTAAGGGATTGTCAATGTTTGCGGTGCTCCAAACTGAATTTTCTGAATATTACGATTCATGTCGGCACATCGAATAGTGTTCGAAAAAAGCACGTGGAATCATCACATCGCATTATGTACATTTTTGGGAAGCTATGTTAAGGAAGAAATGAATAGAAACCCTCGCGCCATCCTAGCGGTTTTAAGGGGTGTGAACAAACGAAGTTGGTTTTCTCCGCTAGATGTAAGCACGTGCAACATTAGTCCTGCATTTTGCGTGGAGTTTTACCAAGTTTTACTAAGAGAATGTTCAAGAAATGTTCAAGAATTTACAGCATTTAGTACACAGTCCTCTTGAAATTCTCTTGAATTATATTTGGAAGGCATATAGCTTCAAAATGTAATCACCCGTTGCAATTGATGTCTAAAACGTATCTAATGTATCCCAATATTTGTTGAAGTATGTTACGTAGTTGTATAGCGTTACTATACAATAAATTCAAGCTAATTGAATAAAGCAACATTTTTCTGTTATTTGGCTGGAAGCATAAAAGAAAAGTAAGAGGCGACGTTGGTGCGAGAAAATGTAAAATTTTCGTCTTATTTAGAAAGCTGCAATGAAAGCAAGTCCTACTGATGGATCTTACTGATGTATCTTAGCGCTGCGCAAATTTCACCCTTTCGGCCAATCATGTTTCGTTATTTGTCAGCAGTCGGAAGGAAAAACAACAAAAAAGGTATAAATAAGTCCTATAATCTAGCCGTAAGCTGCCGTTTCGATGGATGATGTCTTATGCGCTTGTCTCAAAGATACGATCGTCGCGAATGAGCAGCCGTTCAAAGTCCACTGAAACACGTCTTTCATGGAATTATAAACAGTACCGCCGCTGACCATTAAGTGGCAATAAATATGGAAAGAATTTGATTAGACCAGGAACATATTCGGCTGCATTTTCACTTTACGATCTCTCTGGAATACTGTTACTACGATTAAGAGCCTGAGCGATAAAAACCGTAGCTTAGCCTTTCTCTTCAAGATCCTGGGAACCTTGCTTGAAGGCTTGAATCGACGAAGCAAACGTCTCGATTATTGAAAAACGGAATAATCATCATCACGCAAGATGAATACTATTGTACGTCAGTCAAATCTTAAACGGTAGCTCCTCAAATTTGCATCAGCACGATTGCGATTAGGGGGGTCCCAGAGTTGGATGGGCAAAATGTACAGACAAGAGGGGTGAAAGGAAGATTTACAAGACAAAGAGAAAACGGCTTTGATTTTCGACATCGTCATCGCTCAGCGGCCGCGTTTTCGTAAAAGACGTAATGACCCCATGAGAAGCAGAGGGGGGAAGAAAAGAAGAAGACCGTTGCCGACTCGGCGGCGATCATATATCCCGCCATCATAAATCATTATTGGAAATTCACACAGCAATAACGTGTCCATTCAGGTAATGAAACAACGGGAAGCACCAGATCGAAACTCTTGCATAACAAAGTTCACCTGCCGCACCGATCAGAAGCATCGGCGTCTTGAATAACGGTCGAAATGAGGGAGAAGGTCTTGCTGACAATGAGATTCGAAACCGCGGCCCGGCTCATCAGCAGCGGGGGACGGGAAGAAAAATTTCGTCGGGTGCGCTCTTTGAGAGGAATCGATCATCTAATCCGTCAGTGTGGGGTCGGATGATTTCGGATGATGTAGGACAGCACACAGGGGAGGAATGAAAATGAGCAACCTCCAGCGTTACGCACCAACAACCGGTAGAGAACCGAAGAAACGTTCGTTCTTCTTCAGGGTGGGCGGGTTTCATTTTTTCTCTCTCTCTCGTTTTCTTTATTTATTTATAAAAATATTTTTTGTGGATTCTTTTTTCTTATCTTTCCCCAAGATAAAACACCTGTAACTGTTTGATGATAGCCCTGGAATAATGTGGTAGGGAGTAGGGAGGAAGGAGAAAGAAGGTGTCCATAATCTCGGAAGAGGGTAGGGCTATAACGTCTAACGGACAATATAAAAGGGAATGCATGAATTGAGGCCACCAGCAGCAACATCAGCTCTCGATGGTCGGTTGAGTAAATGAACAGTCTGCTACTAGGAAAAGAAATGACTCTGGCAGTCTGTAAAAAAAAGGGCTCGTTCAGTTCTGTCGTTACAAAACACTCCCCTCGTATTTGGTTTGTTTTTTTATGTATTTTCATTCTTATGTATACATTTTTTTACGTTTTGATTTTCCCCGAAACCTGCTGGGCGAGGTCGGTTTCAGTTGAAGAGGTTACCCTCCTTACATCCACTGTTGTGTCTATAGCATACCTATAAGCTAAATAGGTGTACTGGTACTACCTAGGCATCGGTTGAAGGTATATCCTGTGTATACTTTTACGTCTCTGTGCGCTCTCAGGTAACTTGTTCACGGTCTTCTGATCGCATCACGCTGCCGGCTGACAAACACAAAAAAGATGACACGCTGATCTTCAAGTTTACCCCCAGCCCATCAACAGGCGGGGAACACAACACACGGCGCAGCACATTCCAGCGCCTTTTCTCCCCTTACACCCCTCGACTCTCTCTCCTTGTCCATCTCTCTCTCTCTCTCGTCTCTCTCACTCTCTTCTGTGTACTAGTAGATCCTCTCAAAACGAAAAATTCTCCCTCCTTTCTCTTATGCCTAGCGTTAGCAGCTGTCCCTGTCAAATAGTTGACGGACATCTCATCAACAACAAACAAGGGAAAAATAGTTTGTCGAAGGTATATATAAAAAAATATAAGAGAGGACCTAGAAAGGAGGAAAAGAGCGTTGCATCGAAAATCCATTTTTCACCATAATAAAGCCCGTTCCAACCGATTGGTCGCGGACGTGCTGGATGAATGAAGCTGCGGTATACGACGAACAGTCTCGCCAGAGAATGCCGATATTCCAACAATGATACTTCTCCATGGGAAAATGTGAGTCAAAGGGGAGAGATTTCGGAAAAAAAGAGACCAACAACGGAAGAGTATCAGTGGATATCGATAGGACTTCATAGTATACTTGTGTTCAAGCGCACTGACGGAATGCTAGAGTGTCAACAAGGCTTAGACGGCCAGCAGCGAGCTAATGAAGCGGCAGTAAAACGATATCCCACTTCAAACTTCATTAGGTCGTGTTTAATAAACAGGCAACAAGCTTCTGTATTTGTCTGATTGAGTTTCTCTCTTCTTCCCCGTGGACTGTTGTAGTACACGGACCTTTTATGAATCGATGAATAATGGATGAAGCAGAGTAACAGTCTTTCGAGGACCTGAATATCTGAACCGCAATCGGGCGAAATGAAGACTTGCAGCCAACGGTTGGCGAACAAACCTTGACACATGTAGTACCTGGATGGTGTAAGTGTGTTTGTACGCTCCGGGAACGGACACGATCGTGTAGAGTGGAAAAAAGGGAGATGAAGTCGATGAGTTGGAGGGAAAAGCCAAATCATGATTGGAATTATTCATAATGTGATGGTTGTTGTGATAGATGATGGCCGTCTGTTATTTTGCTTATTCCTCCCGATAGTTGCCCCAGCATCAAAATAACAGATAAGGTAAATGCATATAAGCATCGGAAAAAAAAATCAAAGAAAAGAAATGAAAGAAAAAGGGAGAGAGCGCGAGAGATTCAGAGGCGATTGCCTATTTGCCCCCTAAAGGGGGGTCTCGTCTAATATTCGGTTTGGCTGCGCATAGTTCCTACGATACATCTCACAAAAGAGGCGTGTCATTTCGATACGATCTATGCATATTCTACCCTGCGGTCGACGGCGAGAGACTTTCACTTCACCGAGCTCCGGCGCGTTAATGATAGTCTACAGTAGTTCAACGGCTCGCTCGTTTTTGACCGTGACTCCGTCCGTCTCTACATAACAGGCGCAATAACAAGCCCGCGGTCCCAATACAAACCCGAATACACGAAAGTCGGAAAGTGACACACCCACTCGGCCATCAACAGGAACGATCAGTCCTTGCGATCCCATACACGGACGGTCGGCGGTCATTTCCTTCCATCCACAAAAACTTGTTTTTCCTTTTTTCCGAGCCTTGTTGTTGTTGTCGTCCCGATGATTCGATTTCACGTCCACTAACGAGATAAGAAAACCGTAATCTTCAACGGTCATTAGCTCATTGTGTCTGAGCGGCTGTGTTATATAGTAAAGGGCACATCGCGTTGGCTACACGGGGGTAATTACGTTCGGTGCGTTGCGGCAGCCACAACGAATCTCTTGTGGGAGTCTGTCCTGCCTTTTTCTGCGGAATAGAATGAGAAAGAGAATAAGCAAGAAGAAACGAGAAGGAAGAAGAAGAAAAAGAGACGAGCCAGTCCGCCCCGCTATTCTGGCCATTGAAACGAAAAGGCGACAACAATAGCAGCTAGAGGAGAGTCTTGAAGACGGCGCAAAAAAAAGGAAAGAAAAAAAGAGGAAGAATGAAAGACGACGACGACGACGGTCTTTTGTGTCCAACAGTCTAACTCTAACATCTCACCACATCACAGACGAGTCTCCTTGGCGGCTGACCCAGCCTCCCATTGAAGCGAAAGATGAGGAAACGACCGTTGGAGGGGGCGGCGCGCAACGCGCTCCACCGTCTATAATTGCCGAAGAATCGCGCCACACGGAAATCGGATGTGAAGTGGACATTCGGGCACCGAAATGAAAAGCGCGGACAAGGCCTTCGGATAATGCGCCGTCTTTCCTAGTCCCTATTGTTGGAGCCGCGGATGAAAAGACTCGATACCACTCGGCCATTCATATCGGTTACACTCGTCCTTTGTATACGCTCCATAGTACGGATACACTTTCACAATAAACGAGAAATTGGTCATCATTTTTAATGAGCGATCTTGCGGACTGACAAACTTGTAGCTGCGTTGGAAGATTGACCAACAGAGCCATAGTTCTTCGCCAACAAACAGGCAATAAAAAAAAATTCTAGTGTTGGGGATAAGATAAGAAAAGACCTAATTAAAGATCACTAGGTTGTCTAGCGTAACGGCTAAAGCTATTCTACTACTACCGGTTCCTTAAAAGGGTTTCCCACTTGAGTTTTTTTCTTCTTCTTCTTCTTTTTGTCCCATGTTCTTCCCCCTCCATTAAAAGGAGTTGGGGTGAAGCCCGTCTTCAGTTTCAATTTTAACCGACATGTCATAATAACGTAATAATGAACGTCAATTATAACGACGTGTGGTCTCGTCGTCTATGGAGACTCGACATATAGGAGCTGGAAACCTTATCGGATTTATAATTCGAGCTCATCTAAAATTCTCCTAGACTTTTTTCTTACCTTTTCAAATCTCCCTTTCATGTCTCTTGTAATAGGAACTTATTAATTTTTTTTTTGTTTGGTCTTTGCTTGGATGAAGATGATTATTAAATTTATGATGCGGGGCATAAATAATGTATAGATATGAAAACGACGGCGACGCCGTATGTGAAGACAGAGCGTGGGGGCTAGGAAAGAGATGGGGGGAACACAACAAATCGAGTAGAAAGAGGGAACGAGAAACTCGAAAACGGGGCTCCCTGTCGATGTAATATCTTACCCATCAGTTATAAACCCCGAGATTTTGACGTTGTTTTTCTATACCACAAACGCATAGATTCATAGGTGGGGTATATGGGGAGAGAAGAAGACGATGGAAATTTGCATTTAACCTTTCACCGGAGGGTATATTTATATATATATGTATGTATTTTCTGGCCTCTCTCTCTCTCTCTAGACCAAAGGTTATAGAGAAAAGGGGTTGCCACAAGGAAGGAAAAAAAGAGGCTGGAAAAAAAGAAGGAGGAAAAAGAAGAAAAGAAAAAAAAAAGAAAAAAAGAAGAGACGATGATGAGATACAGCCAGCCAGCAAGAGTCAAGACGGGAGAGCGACGGGAGGAACGAATGAAGAGAGAAGGCAAAGAGAACCCAAGAGCCAAAAGCCAGAGGAGAGCTGAAGAGGTGAGAGGGTAGGGGATGTTTTTCTTGAAGCTTTCAAAGTCGAATAACTCGTGTCGAGAGAGTCAGACACAACACAAAGTCGCTGGCAAAAACCGAAAAACATTCTTATTCTGTTAGCGTCTGCCTTGTGCGGCGGCCGGTCAACAAGTTTTTGCCTGCCGCGAGCTTGCCCAGTGCCATCGACTTTTGTGCCAATGCGCATTTTTTTCGCTCAGTGATTACTCCGCTTCACTAGAACTAAGGTCGGACGTATATTCACGGTCATCTGCTCCTCTGATCGTCTCCCATTGCCTTGAGTGCCCTTCCGTAAGTGCGTGCTGCTGCACTCCCGCCGACTTTCGCCTGCCGAGTGTTTATTTGCCTTCGAGGCGCGAATCGAAGCCGAGAGAGAAAAAAAGGAGTATAGAAGGAACGAAAAGAGTGGGGAGATGATCGGGATAAGTGGTTTGTGAGAGAGACAGACAACCGGCTTCTCCTTTTTGGATTTTTTTGTTTCGCCTTATAGACGAGCTAGTCTGACTCCCGCGTGAGTGCCTCGTCCGTCAGCTACTTAAGTTACCCGCGTTCAAGTCTCCGCTCCGACAAAAAGAAAACTGCAGCCACCGTATGGAGGAAGACATGCCACTTCTCGGCCATTTCGGCCGCAGTTTATCCAACTTGTTCACGCAGTGCGCCACTCCCAATTCTCGAGGGGTAATTGTCCTGTCTATCGACGACATCACTAACGGAGACGGCGAATACCTTCTGGACGGCAATAAAAAAGGTAAAGAAAAAAAAAAAGCAGACAACAACTTTATATGCTGAAGTAGCAGCAGCAGCAGAAGCAGTAACCGACCATTTTATGTGATGTGTGTGTGTGTTGTCGGGTGGGGTATACGATAGTTGCATTCCTCTGGAAGTCTTAGACATGTTGATGATGACCACCGAAGGTGACTCGTTGTTAAGGCTAACCGCAACATGGATGAGGGCATGTTTGCCCTGGAGGATGCTGATATTTTTCTTAGATTTCCCCCCCCCCCCTTCGAAAAAGGCGATTTTTTAAACAAAGTAAAATTCCAAACGGTCAGATACACAACATGAAGAAAATGAAGAAAAAAAAACCTGCACGTTAATAATCACCAATGTGATGGTGGAAAGAAAAAGAATATTTCTCCCCGACTCCCCTTCTCTTTTTTTCTTTCTTTCTTCGGGACGAGTACCTAACTAACTACACCGACTGCCTTGGCCATCTCCGCTTGCCGAGAGAGAAAGGGAAAGAAGAAGAAGAAGACAACAAAAGCTAATGGCTTATTCGTTCCGTAACGTTCTGGGAGGTCGAGTGAAGGTATTTTCGGGCCCCGACTAACTAAGGCGGGCTTCTCTTTTTGCTCTTCGTCTTCTTTTTGTGTGTAAGCGCGCTCGTTAAAGGAGAGCGCGCCGGCCTGGCCAACAAACTGCCTATTAACGAGAGTGAAAAATTACCATTCCCGCTTTTATATATAAGCGTTTACGTTTAAGAAGAGAACCCCGCCACATTTGATGATGAAGTCTCCTTGTAAGAAGAAGAAAGGGATTTTTCTTCTCTGAGAAAAGAAAGAACGAGAGAGAGAGAGAGAGAAGGGATGAAATGAGCGAGAAAGAAGGCTGCCGTGGTAATATACTGCACCTACCAGACAGTTTATATTTATATACATAATAATAATAATAATAGTAGTATAAGAAAAAGAGAGAGAGAGACGAAGGGGGGAATAGGTACCGTACTGCAGTGTATAAAGCGCGTCTGCTTGGGTTGTTGTTGTGTTATTTTCAATCGCGATAAATAGAAACGTCGCCGTCCTATCCCGAAGAAGGGGAGAAAAGAGACCCGACCAGGAGACGACGACGGAGAAAGAAGAGGAGACGAAGAATATTTGAAAAATGTAGACGTCGTAGAGATGAGATGGTTATGTATATAAGATGGCCCATGGCCGTGGAAAACTATTTCTTTGATCTCTTCTCGTATGTTATCCTATACAACTCTCTCTCTCTCATACATGGTGTTACACTCACACAGAGAGAGAGAGAGAGAGACCATGTGAGCAAAAAGGAATAAGGTTCCGAGTGGGGTTAAGAAGGATATATAGTACTACAAGAAAAGGGGTGATGAATAGAATCTGAACTGCGGTCTATCTGTTAAGCAGTCGTCAAGTCCTCGGACCGCCCATAAGTAAGTAGGAGAAAAACCCTAGGACTCTATAGTCAACGGGAGGTTGAATAAAGGAAGAAGAAGAGACAAGAGGATATATAAGAGCTAGAGAGAGAAAAGGATGCTCTTCTTTTTCGCCCATCGTTTTCTCCATGTTTCCGATGGTGCCCTGCTCAGTTGGAGACCAGTCAGAAGGCATTTGCTCTTTTTTTCTGCTATCGACGTCAAGGTATATACATGCTAGGGGGGTTAGGTGGCGACCTGTGGGGGTACCGGGGTAGGGAGTCCGGCCATTCATCTTTTCCCACGAGTAAAAACGTCTTAGCACTTTGACGGCGCTGCGTACAGCCGTACGGTAGTGCCGTTGCCTTAGTATATCCATCCGCCAGGGTGTGGACTCTTGTTTCTCCTTCGTCCTCTCCTCTCTCTCTTTTTTTTGGGTACCCCAAAGATGCTAAGATCTGATTGGCAGCTAGTCTATATCTATCGGAAAAAAAACTTACGTGAAGGTGACAATAACTTATGGATGTTTTGTTTTTTTTTGGGTCCCTCTCTTTCCTTGTCCGAACCGTCGTTCTAGATGTAATCACGTCATAATGGTTCAAGCTTCTCTCAACGGTTTCTTCCTCCATACTTGCGAGAGATAAGCCACGGCGCGGAGGTTTCAGCACGCTGGAAAAAAAAGACGAAAGGGAAAATAAAGCTATATACAACCTTCACCTTTCTTCCATTTTCTCTCTTCCACCTTTTTTTCCTTTCTTTCTATCGGCTAGTTCCTTTTTTTAGCCCTGACCAAGCGCATTATAGATATAGACGGGGCCGCACATCACTAGCCTACATTCCACGATACACCTGAAAGAGCCCCGCCGCTCGATGATTACAACCGCCACAATTGGTGGAAAGGGGAGGTAGAAATAGACGGAGAGTGGGAGAGAGAGAAAGATAGTTATATATATTAAATGATGCCCCCATCATCTACTAGTGGTGGTGGTGCACACACTTGCCGTGCTGTGTACATTCGCCGCGCTACGGAAGGCAGCGAAGAGTGAACGAATGCCATACTGTACACTGTAGAGGCATTCATGGTATATTACCCATTATACCATTTCTAATATAATATAAAGCAAGAACTGCCATCTAGCATAGTTAAGAGTACGATGCCGTCAATAATTCATCATCAATTTGGGTATTCAAGCAGAGCGCGCGCGCGTTTCCTCTCTCTCTCTCTCTCCCCACACAGCACGCAGATGCGATAGAAGCACCTAGCTATTTCCCTTTTCCACCACTTTTTTAACACTCGGTTTGCTGGCCACTGGCCTCTTTAGATGATGGGCTACCAGTTGGCTTCTGGGCTCCTGTTGAAATGAAATGAAAGAATTGGATAGATGGAGAGAAACGAGGAGAGAGAAAAAAAAGGGGGAATAAATAGCCTCAGCGGAAAGTCGAAACCCCAAGGACGATTCCAGTCATAACTTGGCCGGCCGGCCGGCCGTGCGATGTGATGGATGAAATGTTGTACGGCTATACGCCAGTCCAGGTTGTTAAGACCGGTATAAAGGCGGGGATTTCGGATTTTCTCTCTTCTTTCTCTTGTTGTCTATTTTCTTTTTCTTTTCACCCTTTGCCCTTTTTGTGACTCGTTGACATCCAGCCAGTGTGCACCAAGTGGCAGCTTATTTTTCTCCATCATTCTTCTTCTTCTCCTTCTTCTTCTCTTCTTCCCTTTTTGTCATTTGGTTACTTTGGAGAAATATATATTTTTTAAATACTCGCTTCTTTAGGGAATGATCTCCAATTTCTCCGACTGATGGACCGAGTTTTCCTTTTCCCTTTTATGTTTTTTACCAAATCATCGTGTCTGTGTGCGCGCGCTGGCCAGTAAAAAGAATAGAGAGACAGAGAGAGGGGACAATTTATATTATTTCTTTCTTTTCTACCTTCATCTTCTTCTTCTTCTCTTTTTGTCTCCTATATCTGCACCGCGTCGTTCCCTTTAGTTTTTCTTCCTCCCATCTCCAATAAGTTTGACCATCTCTCTCTCTTTCTCTCCTCCGCCAAGTTTTTTCTTCTTTTCTTTTTTCCTTCTTCTTCCGAGGCGGCTTTTCTCTTGGTCTTTTTCTTTGGATTTCCCACCCCCCTATTTCTCCCAAGCTTCTTCTTCTTCTTCGGCTCCGTATCCCCCCAGAAGAAAGAAGAAGAAGAAGAAGAAGAAGAAAAAAAAGGTGGGCCCTAAGGGCATCCGCCACACCAATCTCGGCCCCCATTTTCTTTCTATACATACGCATATAGATATATATATATATATATATCTACGTGGTGCACACACACTTCTAAAAAGAAGGAGAGAGGAAAAGAGAAGGGGGAGGGACCTGTGAGCGCGACTTTTCTCTCTCTCTGGCTAGTCGCTCTCGCTGGGTATATACACACTCAAGAGACACACCGAGAGGGAAGGTAAAGGTAGGCAGAGGGGGGTTTCTAACTCTTGTCTATAGCCGAAACGTCAGTCTTCTGCAGTTCTGGGTTCAGGGCGGACACGACCAAAAGTTTTTCAGGGGACCAAGGGGTTTCGTGTCTTGGGGACTTGGGTTGTTTCATCTTTTTCGCCAGCGTCGATAGTTTTCTCTCAGTTTTTGTGCGCCTTGAATTTCGTCTTGTGAACGCCCGTGTTGCGCTAATCGACGACTCCGTCTACCAACAAGCGTGTGATTACCCGCAGTGCGACGATTTATTAAGAGAGAAAGAGAGATCGGGCGATTGTGACCTCTACAGAATATATATTGGCAAGCCGAGTCGAGTGTTGTGGCTACGACGGGACGTCCGCTGTTGATTGCAGTTTGTTTCGGTCCTTTCACGGCTGATGGGGATTGTGTCATAAAAAGAGGCGTGCCCACTTACTCTTTTTTCGCCTGTCTCACCCACCTGGCCAAGATTGGCGAAGCCCTTTTAGTCTTTTTACTCGTCGCCAACGAAACTAAACGTCAGCCAGTCTCGCCGAAACTCTCGCTAGACCCACAAGTGTTTACGGGACGCCATCAAAAAGTCAGGAAGCCCTCAAGTCATCAACGGTTTTGACTAGCTACTTGATTGCCGTCCGCCAGAGTGTCTTGGGCAACTCTTTTTTTTTCTTTTTTGGCCATCCTATCAAGAGAAAAGAAAAAACAAAAGAACCCTTCATCAACGCCAAACCGAAAAGAGAAAAAAAAATCGTGTATTAAATCAGGAAAAAAAACGGCGAAAACCAACAAAACAAAAAACAACAACACCAAACTCTTCGGCTTTTCGAAAAAGGCAGCGCGCGAAATCGAGTCACGACCGCGTCTGCGCGTGTAGTGGTTGCGCGTCGTTCCGTTTTCTTTTGTTTTGGTTTTGTTGTTGTGTGTGTGTGTGCGAGCCATCAGCACACAACATCATCATCTTTTGTTTTCCCTCCAACCTTGTGAGTGTGCTGCGGTGGTGAAGCGCGTGTGGTTGGGCATCAGGTCCGTCCATCTAAACCCGAACCCTCTCCCTCGTGTCGTCCTCGTGAAAAGGGCGGAGGAGGCGGATGAGCCGAAAAGAAACAAAAGAGGGGCATAGTAGAGAAGATAGAGAAGAAGAAGAGTTACAAGTCCTACGGACACGGGAGAATCTCCATCTGATCTTTTGGGCATTTTGAATCGGCGCGTTCGGCATTCCACCGGCGCGGCTGCTCGACCCCGGCTGCTACCTACAGCGAGGCCGTATGCTAATGCGTTCAAGGGCTGCCGCCCTTTCGCCGTCCTGCTCCCTATCCGCTGCTCCCTAGCTGCTGTTCTAGTCTCTCCGGCCCGTTTGAATAATAACACGCGCGCACGGCGGCGGCCGGAAAAAGCCCTTTCGTTCGTAGAAGAAGAAGTAATAAAAAAAGAAGAAAAAAAGGGGGAAGAAGAGAGAAAAAAAGAAGATTTACACCAAAACGAAGAGAAAAAAAGGAACCCGAACTGAAAGGGGGAAAAAATATAAGAAGAAGATCGTCTGGAATTCCATTTTGAAGATTTTGGATTGCCTTCACGAGCATGTGTATTGTAAGTTGACCGTCGAGTTGTTGGTAGAAAACATTCCTTTCTCGTTTGTTGTTCTTCTTCTCCCGCATACCATATTTTTCCAGCAAAGTTTTCACCATTTCTCCTTAAACTTTCTACCTATTCTTTTTTTTTATTGACGGGATTTTCTTTTTTATCCCTCCCTCGTCTCTCGCTGCTGAGGTTCTTGTTGTTGTTACACTTTCTCACGGACGGTGGTAGACTACCGCGTACCTACTGCCCCAAAGTTTGATTAATGAATCTGTGCCGATGAACTATTGTTGCCCGATCGAATCTCCTTTTTTTTCCCAGAAGCTACAAATCGACAAATTTCCTCTTCTTCTTCTTCTCCGTCTGTGGCCCAGCAGTCACACGATCGGGTCGGCTGGACCTTGTACAAAGTGCGGTAATCCATTAACGAAATCACGTGAAGATGATCCAGCAGAATTTCTTTTACCGAAGAGACGGCCTCTTCTTTCTCTCTCTCCCCATTTTTGATATATGACGTATTTTATTATTTTCCCCCCTCATTCGAAAATGTTGGACTGGGGAGCCGGCTCCGCGTTCTCAAATACGAAGAAAAGATCCGACTAGAGTGTATAGCTAGCTTAATAAGTGCCCAGCAAGTCTTGTAGACTACCAAGGACGAAGAGATGATGGAAGAAGAAGAAAAAAAACTTCTCAGGCTTTTTTTTCTTTATTCAATTTAGGCAACATTTCAAGAGATCAAAAGAGAGATTTTATAACTAGAAGAGGAAAAGAGAAAAAGAAAAAAGAAAACTTGACAATAGGGCGTGAAAAGTCTGTTAGGAAGGCGATGAAAATGACGACGCTTGGATGCTTTTCCGATGATATAGATATGCCACACAATAATGATAGTTGGCGTAGTCATTCAGACGTCGCCAATGGACGCCAAAGTGGGAGAAAAACGGTCCAGAAAACGGAACGAACCTTGTCTGGCCGTTTGTTTGTTGATGCGTCTCTATATGGAACGAAATTGCTTGCTATCGTCGTGACAATGCAACGTTCGAGACATTGTCCCTCTCTTCTTCTCTTCTCTTCTTCTCTCGGTCCCTATTGGATGTAGTAGATTGTACACAAGTAGTCAAACAGACGGACAAAGACGACGACGGCAAACAAAAACTTGTCAGCGCTGATTTCAGCTTATTGTCGTTGTTTCTTTTCTTCGCCTCTCGCTTTATTACACGAGACTTGTCTTTCTCTCTTTTCTCTGGCCAAAAACTTCCTTTTTTCTTCCTTCTTCTTCTTCTTCTTCCTGACTGCCAACACACCACACCGGTCGGTATTATTCAATTGTTGACGCAGTTTCTTCTCCCCTCAGCGGTTCCCCCCACCAATCTACCTGAGCTTGTAAAAATCCGGGGGAAAACGACGACGACGACGAAAGAGAGGAAAAAAAAGAGGAAAAAAGAAAAGAAAATGTTTGTAGGTGTGCATGTTACTGGAGAAGAGCAGGGCGTCACAGGTGAGGGGGCGCGTCTATAGATCGGTCGTGTCCCCTCTTCTTCTTCTTTTGCTTCTTTTATATTTTGGCGTTAGAAGGCCTACTCCCATTTTTGACTCTGGCGAATGTTTCACGCTCTGCAGAGCATCATCCCCCCTCCACAGCCCCATCTAGGTTTACAGTACTTTGCTTTTTCTGTCGAGGGAAATAGTACTGTACAAGTATACAACCGGTAATAGCGGCAGCAACAACAACAAGGACACCGCTCTGCAGACAACAATACGCAGCCAGCACTTTCGGGTCGCACAAATAACAGAACAGCAGTCAGAGTCGTAGTAACAGTTGTAGTAGGCTATCGCTGCCATAGTGCTGTGTGGGAAGCGACTCGCTTATCGTCGCTGTCTTTCCAGCTTGTCTCACGGTGACGGATATCTCCTCCTCCTCCGTGGCCTTTTCTAGCGAATGCCAATAAAATAAAAAAATAAGAATAAAAATGTATATAAGGGGAAAAAGCTTTGATTTCTTTCCAAAGAAGATTCCACAGCACCGGCTTTCACTCGTATCTCTCTCTCTCTGAAAGTTTTTCTATTGAATCTGCCCGTCGACTTGATGTATGTATATCTTATGCGCATGTTTTTGCCCGGTGCCAGCGAACAACACGTACGTACATAGTTCTAGCGCAAAAAGCTACGACAACGACGACCGTTGGGAAAACGTCGAGATGGCATCGAAGGCCCATCATTTTGATTGGCGAAGGTCGTCTTTTTTTTCCTGCTTTTGATGGGAAAGTAAATAAAATAGCGAGCCAGCGAAGCGCGAACATTCCTTGGGCTGAGAGGTGTGACCCCTTGGGCTGTTGTCGTCTGGGGGGCGAAACAAAAGAATCGCAAGGGTCACCAAACAGCCGTTGATGAGGAACAAGGCCTCTCTATTTCGATTTGTTTGTATACTCGTCCCAATAACGACTCTGCAACTCGATGCCCGTTGCGGAACTGACAGAATGATATCCATTCGTTCGCAGCCCAATCATCTTCTCAATCAGTAAAAATCTCTTCTTCCGTTGGTATGTCGGTCTCTGCCTACTTTTCGCGCTAGCAAGGAAGTTTTTAGAGGGAGAAAAATGTAGCCTAGATCGTCGTATCATTGTGTCAGTCGAACATTCCAGAGTGGATTAAGAGGTGCCGTGTTGTAGCGCTATACAGATCGGATATCTGATCCGGATCTCCTTCTTCATCTGTGCTGGACGACGGCCGGTGCCATTTTTCTAAGATCTCTCATTCTGTCTCTCTATCTCTGATCGAGAGGTGTGTCGCTTTTGCGTGTATGTTTTCCTAGCTATGTGTCGTATTATCAGTCGGGGGTAGAAAGAAACAAGTCGCGTGTCTTGTGTGGTTGGCTTTCCACCATTCTGGCCGGTTGGAATCTCTTTGCTCTCCATTTTCTTCTGACTGTAATACAGAAAACGAGTCTAGTATCGGGCGATAGGGGGACCGGCCGGTCTTCTTCTACCATCAACCTTGCCATCATCGTGTTACCGCCCCGATTTTTCGATGAGATCTTATTACCTATCCGAGATGGAAATCGAGTCCATCGCTCAGCGCCTTGGCTGGCGCGTATCATTCTTGAGCAGATTTCGTCTTGTGTATTTTTTTCTTCTTCTTCTCTGCCTATAGCTCTGGAATCCCTTAATCTCTCGACAGTCATCTGATTTCATTTGGGTAACCAGCTGCTGCCCGCTGTTCGCCCTTATTCCCGTATATAGATTTACAACACAAAACTTTCTTCTTCTTCTTCTTCATCGTAGAGACCACCATCGCGTTCCGATCGATGGTCACATTCCATCGCCATTCGCGGACTAGTCATCGGTAAACCAGTTCTGGCGGTTGTCGTCATCCACGTCTTGCTCTCGGTTGATTGTTTAGCTGTTGGTATTCAGAAAAGTGACTAAAAGATTCACAGCCCTCCTTCATCTTCTTCATGACGCAAGGCCACCGCGATCAGTGACGCTCGTTTTTACTGCGGGAGATCATCTCTGAGCGTCCCCGTGCGTCTTTTTGAATCTTTTTTCTTTTCTTTTTGTTACAAGAAAGAGACGCTCCGCAATAGATGATGGAAATCCTACGCGTCTAGGAAAGTGGGAGGCAGCACCTCCTACCAGAGGTATGTCAATCCATCAAAGACCAACGGCCCCCGTCCGATTCCTCTCAGCTCGTTCCGCCTTATTTCCATTCGTCTTTCATGTATTAGTGGCACCAGCACCCAACGGGCCGGCCCGTGCGCACAATTCATTCCCTGCCCTCCTGTTCAATTCTCAAGTCTTTTTTTTTCTCTCTTTTGGTTGAATAATACTACGCGGAAGACTCTCGAGTTGTATTTTTTTTTTCTCTCTCTATCTCTCTTCTTGTCTTCTTTTAATTTTCACGCCAGCACGCACAACCGTTTTTCGCGGCCGTTGGCTGCCGGAATGGGCGTGGACGCGAGTTTTTCCTTGACGCGCCGCGTGTCAAAATTGTCGACAGCTGTAATACTTTTTTCATTCTATTTTTATATGCTGAGATTATTTGTAAATTGCTGTGGTTGATCTACCGAGTTTCTTTGAGCAACTTTTTTTTTCTCTTTCTCTCTTTTCTGTTTCTGTTCTCCTGAATGACGGATGACGGTTGAAGAAGAAAAGAAATTAGACAAAAAAAGAAAAAAAACTTTCGAAAACAAAGCAGCAGAGATCGAGTCTGCCGGGAACACTCCATCTCCCGCACGAACTTGACACGTCGCAAACCACGAAAAGCCGAGAGTTTGGAGAGACAGACAATGGAGCTCCGTCGGGTTGTTGTTTCCATGTATGCAAAGTCGTTGTAGGTCGGCCAGGCCAGGCGCGATTGCATCCGATTGTTTCACACCCAGAGCACCAAAAACATTCAAAGTGACGGCGACGGCCGTGCTGGCTGTATGTGCGGCCCGTATTTTTCTCTCGCCACGCATCGCGTGTTATGTTGTTATCTCTCCCAAGCAACCCGTCTCTTTCGTTGTTTGCGGTTGTCGTCGTCGTTTCGTGACTGGCGCGTTCCACCAACCCCGCAATCTCCTCCTCGTCTTGAAAAAAAAAAAAAAAGATTCCGCGTTCGATCCCGCCGCACGTCCCGTTTCGCGGCGCAATGCGTCGTCACAAAAGACGGGAGAAAGCGAGAAGAATAGGCGGCGTATTTCGACACGATGCGCCGCAATAGAAAGATGGTCCGTCGTTCGACTGAAGGAAATTGTTGATTTTCAATCTTTTCTCTTTTTGTTTTATTGAAATAGGAGGCCCCGTCGCCATGCTGAAATGGGCAAAAGGCTCGAAAAACGGAGGCCACGGTTCGGGCCATCCGGCGGCCCGTGTTAGTTTGGCCGACCTCAGACGGGCATCCGCCAAACTTTTGCGCCGCAAAGATTCGTCTTCGTCGAAATCGAAAAATAATTTGTGTAGCGGCGGATCGCCGACGCGCAAAATGGGGACCACAATGGGCACCGAAGGCTGTTCGCCGCCTCCTCCGCTGGTGCCTCCGCGCGGTTCCAGCACTTCGGGTTCGATTACCTACGGCAGCGTTTCGACGGTCGTCAGGACGCCGACTCCGTCCAGCCATTCGGGTGGAGTCATCAAACAAGCCACTGTCAGACGAATGTCAACATTGAGACAGGCCCGTTCCCAGTCACCCGGCGAGGACAAACGACCGGGTTCTTCATCGTCATCTTGTACAACCAGTTCTTCGTGCTCGTCTTCGGGTAGGGCGAGAAGGAGGCTTGTTGACACGGGCGACAATGGCAGCAGTCTCTACATGCAGTTGGACAAGATCCCGGTGGCCGTTCAACAGACGTCTTCACAGTCCAGCTCGTCTTACATGGCCGCTGTCAATCTCAAACGCAAAGCCTTGGAAGACATCAGTAACCAGGCTTATCGTCATATTATCCACAGCCTTCAGGACGAATTGGCTCAAATGTCGGACGCCGAGCAGGAAGCGGCCCAGTCGGTCAACGGCTCGGCCGACGAAACGCGCACCTTGGCCGAAGCCACTCTTCTCCCCATGAATCGTAAGTTGTCGACTACATTTTGATTTTAATCCGCAAAATGTCGCAAAATGACAATTTGTTTTTGCAGGAATGGAAATCACTCGGAGCTCCGTCGGATCAGTCATCCGTAATCATTCCCGTCAGGGGAGCGTCGTCATCGGAGATCGTGAAGCTGCTCCATCTCCTTCCGTCCAGCAGCAACCGCCAGTGGCGCCGCAACAAGTGGATGGCGTGGCTTCGTTCACCAACGTGCCTCCATCCGGTGATTTGCACCGACCGCGGGCCGTCCGTCACCCATCGCCGACTTCCGAATCGCCCGACCTGTTGGATCTGACGGGCGTCGCGGCTCTTGGCAGCCGGAACGGTCTGCCTACTCCGGGCCATCCGTTCAACGGCACCTCGTCGCCCTTGAAAAAGACCTGCCACACTTCCACCGGACAACACCTGCACCAGTACGGTCCGGCTCGTTCCTTAACTAATGGATTGCCCGATCCGTCGCGATCATCGCCGGCCCAGAACGGAAACAGCCAAGCCAAGAAGAGCCGGGCCAACAAGCAAGTGACTTTCCAGACGGAAGCCCGTCTAATTGGCGAAGCCATCACGCTGCCCGTCGTCTTCGAATCGGACCAGGAAGATTCAATTTCGTTGCATCCGTCGGGCGATAGCGAAACGGAGCCGTTGATGCCCGGCTTCGTTAACGTCCCGTGCAGTCGCAGAGGATTCTGCCTGGAACTGGATTCGGCCAGTTTGCCGGAAGTGGGGAAACTTGACGAGTCCGTCGCCGAGCAGACGGACGAGGTGGATCACCGCTGTCCAATTAAGCGAGTGACGTCGCCGGACGGCTACGACTGGCAGCCGAGTTATGTTAATCTGGAGGACACGGAAATCGCTCCCGTCCTGTTGGCATCTTCGCGTCCAGCCGACGATTCCAGCGATTTCTGGAAGCCCAGATCAGTGGCTTCCGGCCAACAGCAGCAACAGAATCTGCTGGACTCGTTGCAACCGGTCTACGACGCGCCCAACAACAGCAAAGCCGATGATATTAATCCGCTCCTCTTGGAATTCCCGGGTTTCCGTTACGCCATCCAGCTACCTGGTAACGTCCTGGAGCGGCGTTCCATCTCCAACGGCAGTTCCGGCAGCGACACACAGGTAAAAAGGGCTTTGGCTCTGCCGATCTCTATAACAAACAAAAAAGTATTGACAATAGAAAAACACACGCAGTAGCTCACCGCGAACACTATTCACCTGCGGCTTTGATATCAAGCCAATACACCGGCGCTATTGTGACGCGCGGCGGCTTCTTACTTTGCCAAGGATGACCGTTATGTACATACACGACCAAACTCGGACTCGAAAATCCCCTGCGGATTCCCAGTATCCCCCATCGCTTTTACATCGCCCGTTTTATTGCTCTGTTATTATCCAACTCCTTGCGCTGCTGATGATGGACAATAGGCGTTATGTACTCTTGGCTGAACTATGACATAATTGGAGGGTACGGGGGTGTAAAAGAGGGGGGGTCTTGGAAGAAAGTAAGAGATGTCGGTCGGGGTTGGGAAAAGTATGCCGCATCCACCCGAAGGGCGGACAAAAGGAATAGGCCGAGGCAAATTTTTCTTATTCCACGCGGACGCACCGCTCTCTCTCTCTCTCTGCGCCTCAATAGCATTTTCCTTTCAATAGCGAAAAATTCCTCGGCCATTGAATTTCAGATTTCTTATTTATGCGTGTTTGTAAGATGATGGAAGAGAGGAGTGGAACAGATTTATTTACAAATTTTGAATAATTGACAGGATTCCGGAGTGGCCGAAATGGCTCAAGCGCTTTCTTTGAGCCGGGCAGCCAGCGCTAGTCCTCAATTGGCGGCGAGCAGTCAAAGTTTGGCCGAAGACATGTTGTTGCCCGTCCAGCCTTTTGTTTACAACACTCTGCCGCGGACGGACAACAAACGGAGCCAGTATTACAACTGCTGGAGCCAGTCACAACAACAGCAGACGCAGCCGCAACAACAAGCCCCGACGACGTCTGGCATGTACTCGACGACCGATCCGCACTTCCTCTCGGCCTTGGCTTCGCCGTATTTTAGTCGTAGGGCGCCGGAAGAGAGGCCGACAGAGGCGCCGTCATCGCCTTCCTCGGTCATATTGGCCAATGTGGATCAGCAGGACTCTTCCTGGTCCTCGGATCACTTGTATTGCAACATGGCCTCCGTCGATCCTCTCCCGTCTCTTCCGCCTCGCATTTCCCGCCGTTGCCATTCGTTACTGGCTCTGGCGTCGACCAGAACGACAACGGCAACAGTGTCGGAAGACGCCGACTACGAAAACTTGAACATGCCGTCGCAGCCGAATCAATCGCCCGCCATGGCGTTCAAGGCCAGGTTGAACATTTCGCACAGCCGGAGCCGGAGTCTGCGCCATTCAGGCGATTTTACTAGTCCGTTCGGCTGGATGATTCCACCGTTCCAGCAACAGCAGCAACAGCAACAGCCGACTCTCAAAGCCAAAGAATCAGAGCAAGAATCGGAGGAGATGAACCGTAAAGAAACGGAAGTCAAAGACAACATGGAAGTTGAATCGAGACGGGCCAACCGATCCGTTTCGGCGCGGCGGCAACAATTGATGTACGAGCGGGCTCATCGACTGGAACTGATGCTTAACGACGCCTCAATCAACGATTGCTCTGAATTATACGAGCCGTCCGACTGGTCGATGGAAGCCATGTTGTCCGACACGGTCCGCGACTTGGATAACCTTTCGTTTTTGGACGGAGACCAGCAGCACTGCCGCAATTGCCAGCATTGTTGCTGCACTTCCGTCCGCCGGCCTCGTCCGCCTCCCCAATGCCGTTGCCAGATGCTCTACGTCGGCCATTCACCGTCGTCCAGCGGATCATCGCCGTCCTTGTGCCAATGCAGCCACAGGAATAACAAGAAGAAATCGTCGTGGCCGTCTTCTAAAGTGAACGAGGCAACACAGACGGAGCAGAGCGCCGCGTCGCCGCTGGCCAGGACGGCCGCCGCCGAGAATCCGCTCTACATGGCCTACAACGATTTGACCAAGATTGACGACCTGGACCGCTCGAGCGCGGCTAAAAGCGCTCAGGCCGGCGGCCAACCGATCGGCGACGACTACGCTTCCGACGGATGCGAAACATGGAATTCCCACAAAGCCCTTTACGCCCGTCTGCAAGCGGCCAAGCAGAATCGCGAAGAGACGCCCGTCAAGAAGCGCGGCGGCAAGAGTCGACACCACCACAACAACAACAAACCGATTTCGACGCCCTCTGGCAGTCGAATTTGGCGTCACGACGGGCAAACCGTTTCGACGCCGCAGAAGAATCGCCGGGAGGGCGGCAGGCGGCGCCAGCATCGGAGACGGGCCAACATCAACTCGATCAACACGACGGCCAATTCCAGCAAAATGGACAGGACTGCGATGAGTACCCGGAGCACGTACAGCACCAGGGGGACTTTGGGGCGACGGAAGAGCTCGCGAAGACCCAAAGCTGCCGACGTTTTGCACGGAAAAGGTCACTAACACGCTCCCCTTTTTTTCTTCATGGAAATCTCTCAATCAACAATCAATTGGGGGCATGAATATATAACATTTCAATTTACTTTTTTTTCTCCAAAACAGGGCAATTGCAACTGTCAATTTATCTCAATTCGGGTCTATTAACTATTCACGGTAAGACTATCATCAATCATAGTTCCCCCTCCTCTGAGTTGGGTGTACATTGCAACTGACGGGTTTTTTAATACTTATTTATTTATTTTTTTTCTTCAATTGATGAAAAATGCAGTTCAATCAGCCCGGTATCTCAAAAGCTCCAGCGGCAAACCGAGCAACTCGTACGTCAAGGTACGCCAGTGACATTTCTATTTGATTTTCGTCGTGACTCAATTATTCAAGTTTCTCTCTCGTGTTGCGAACCAGGTCTCTCTCATCCCCGACAGCCCCGAACAGACATTTTGTCGGACGACTTTGGTGAAAAATGATAACAATCCATGGTACGACCAGAAGTTCTCCTTCGAATTCCTCTCGGCTGATCTTTACAAAAGACTTTTCATCTCGGTATGGGATCGCGACGCCAAGAAAAAGTAAGTCGTCGTCTCTTTTTTTTCAGTCTAAAATGCGTTTCTCGGAAAAAAAGGAGGAAGCATCGTACTCTATTTGTTGGAATCCTTTTTTTTGTTGTTGCTGCTTTCAAAGTGGCAGAGAATTGATCCATCCCTGGTGCGCTGACTTAAAAGCGAAGGGAAAATCGAGTCAATTCGATCAAGCCCGGAGCTAATTTCATTATAGTATGTTAATCTCCTAATTTCTGTTTTTTTTGTCCCGCCTGCAGTCGCAGTGATTTCATGGGGTGCATGTCCTTCAGCGTCAGCCACGTCATACGTAAAGTGAGTACCGCGGTTGATTCGTATCCAATCTTACACTTTCGCTTACCTTACATTCTTCGCTCCCATTTGCATTTGGAACCCCTTTGCCTCTCCTGACAGGCTACCTCTCTCCCCTCCCTTATCTATACCTCCTCTGACGGCCAGTCCAAAAAAGAGGAAGCCATTTCGAGGCCAAGAATGGACCGGGCGGGAGAACTCGTCAGGAGGGCGGTGGACCGAAGGGTCCTGTCGCTTTTCTTTTCCTTTCTTTTTTTTTTTTCTCTAGCTCAAAGTTTTTCTAAACCTATTAGTCCGTCGCATAGTGCATATATAGGATTAAAGGGCGACGACGAGACACAGCGTTGTCTTTCCTCGCTTGATGTTTCCTAAATGTAATCCATTCTCTTTTGGTGACAGGACGCGAGTGGATGGTACAGATTGCTCAACGGGAACGTCGGCCGCCAGCGTCACTTTGCCGTGAAAAAACAAATCGATTTGAACAATTCGACGATCGGTACGTGTCCAAATCTAAAGAGTGCCTATTTCCTGTCCTCTGGGCTCATCGACTTTTTCTCTCTCTCTCTCTCTTGTTATTCGGCAAATACAGTACCGACAGATCCCGACATGGAGGAGGATCTCGTCGTCGTTGACGACAGCGACTTGGACAACGGGCCCAATGAACAGAATCGGACCAGAGGGCCACTACCGTCGCCATCCTCGGCCGCGTTGCCGATGAGCGGATCGGACGTTGCAACAACTCCTCTTCCGACGGCCGAACCCAAAGGGAAAACGCCCTATACGACCAGCGTGAAGCTCCAGAGAGGACCGAAAGGATACGGTTTCTCCGTCACGTGGACTCACCCGCCCAGGTATGTGCATGTTCCGCCGACTGCTGTGTTTTTTTCTCTCTTTCTCTCTTCCCTGATGTTCCTCTCGATTTCTTTTCTTCCCTATCGGATCAATGTTTCTCCGTCAAATTAGATTTCCCCATTCCTTTACCGCTACCTGCTATCTGCAGACTTGAAAAGAAAAAAAAATCAGTTTTGATCACGTGGATAAGAGGATAAATCGATATTGGTCGTCGTTATCTTGTCCTGTCCAAAGTAATATACAACTTGCACTGCCAAAGAAATCGATGGTCCTAGTGAGAGCGTAGGGCACAATACTACTCTCTCAGAATCCGAGACGTTATACGACCCAGGACCCACTACTATTACTGCATTTTATCTCGTATACAAGGGCCATCCCACTGTCGTCCCACTGTCGTCGTATCTATTCAATATTTCTTATAAGACATTTTTCCCTTGTTTTGATTGCATGATATAGGATCGAGAGGGTCGAGCCGGGCTTAGCGGCTGACCTGGCCGGAATGCGTGTCGCCGACTACATTGTCTTCGTCGGCAGCCACAACGTCGTCAAAATGGACGAGGAACAAGTTCTTCAACTAATTCAGTAAGCCTCTTTCTATTTTCTACGTCTTTCTTTGTTGCTCTGTGTTTCGTACTAGGAAAACTACAATTCCTAAGACCGAGACGTCAATAACTCTACATTAACTCGCGCGAACCGGCTGGATCCGGCCTTGGTCCCGCGCCTTCATTCCTTTTTTTCTTTCTTTTCTTTCTGGCCGTCCGGCTGGTGTCGTTAAAAAGAGCGTTTGGCCGGCGTCGTATCGAGTTTGCACGCGTGTTGCCTTTCTTGTTTGCGTGCTCGCCGACTACAAGGCGGTTATTTCTGCTACACTTTCAAATCCCGCAAATCCCTCTCCACAAACACAAAAGCAGGCTACGGCTCTTTTCTTTCAACACTGCCGTCGAGACTTTCGGCCTCTTTCCGCCGGACGAAAGGGGGAAAAAAAGGTCTCTGACCGACTTTTCCGCCTGAAATTGCTCGTGCTGATGGAATCGCATCTCGGATGATGGTCAGAAATGCCCTTATGTAACAAGATGTACTGAGTAACTGAGTAACAGTCACAGCCCGTTACGAAGAGTAAAGATAATGTCCCCAGATACTTGACCGTTTTATAGTACGCTCGGAAAGAAAAAAAACGGCGCGGGACGTGAAATGTCGGCGTTGCACAACGCTTTCAGCCTTTTCGTGGAAGAACTTAGGGAAAGGAGAGAGAGGGTCCTGTACAGCGTCAAATCCAATCTTTTTTCCTGTTTCTTCTTCTTCTCCTTCTTTTGTGTCTGCCGTGTTTCTTTTCCAGCTTTTTCGATGCGAAAAAAGCAAAAGGAATGTGAAAACGAGTCGCCGAGCGCGTGCAGCAGCGCCGTATGACATTTCAGCCTCCCTTTACGTCAAATGCGTAGCTAGATCCTTTAATGCAGTCTATAAGCATAGGATATATTCTTGAGGGCAGACAAAAGGTTTGCCATCAGCGCCAGGCCGTCGTTAGACACAATTTTTTTTCTCCTCGCTTCTCTTCTTACTTTCTTCGAATGGGCGAACGTAACGCGGCAGCGTAGAGCATTTAGACGGAAAGCCCGTCCTTCTCTTTCCCCGCACACGTCATTCTTGTTGCTTTGCCGCACGAGCGATCGATCGGGGAACCTTGAAAAGAAAGGCGGCCGAGAGAGGCCGAGGAACTCCAGCGGGATTCTGAGGGGAGGATAACTTTGTCGTCTTTCTATCCATCGGGCCGAACACAAAAGGTGATGTCTCTCTCTTGCTGAAAGGGGAAATGGTCTGATGGAAAGCATTAGATGTGTCAATAAAAAAAAAAAAAAACTGATATTCGGTATAACGCTTTTCGTCAATAGTCGGGAGATGATTACATCTAGAAGGATTTTCTAAGAGTGTTTGACGGATGCTACCACAACAATCTGACGTCGTGTTCTTTCTACCTTTGTTTGCTCTTGATGGATTTTTTCTCAAAATTGTTTTCTTTTTTTTTCTCTTTTCCTTTATCGTTGGGTTTACAGATCGGCTGGCGACACTCTGACTTTGGAGATTTACCGAAAGAACGGGAGCAAACCGTCTGGATGCGGAGGCATCACTTCCGACCAGCTGAACGCGGCCGAATTGCATTCGGGTGGAATCTTACATCATCAGCAGCAGCCGCAGCCGCCGCAGCAGCAGCAGCGACAGTCAAACAGCCCGGTAAACCACGCGCATAGTAGTAGTTGTACATCCACCGCTGCTGCTGCTGCTGTTGCTCTAGGCCGAGTAGGCCAGCCGCCGATGGCTGCTGGCGTCTGTAGTGTCGCAACGGCCATTAGCCGTCGTGTAGTCGAGAACGCGGCAGTCCGTCCGGCATCAGCCAGCAGTAATGGAGGTTCCGGTCATGTATGGCACCCGAGTAGCAGCAATACATCGACGGTGCCGGTCGCACCGCTCCCAGCCACAGCCGCTCCGCTCAAAGTGGCTTTCAATAAATCGATCGGCGGAGGCGTACTCGTCTGAGAATTCTTGTTTTCTCTTTTCTTTTTGCCTTTTTTCCTTTTTTTAAAATTGCATATATATACTACTCCTTGACTTCCTCTATACTGCCTTAAAATTCTTTTTTATTTGATTTTAAATACATCGCTTTTATTCCCTAACCCGTGTTGTAACGTTGGCTGTATAAAAAAAAAAGAAAGAGGAAAAGTTTCAATGTAGCTCGCCTTCTCTATTCTCCTGTGGCTATATGTATTTTGTATTCAGACTTTGACCTTTTAGCCTTTTTATAATGCAAGTCTCGTGTATAGAAACCGCTTTCATGTATACCGCGCTGCCCGTGTAAATAAATAGCATGCAAAATTCGGCATTTTCTCTTGAACGGAATAGCATCACAGGAAGAGTTATTGTGCCCCGTGTTTTTTCTTGGCAAAATTTGGTGAGTGACCTTAGCGTAATAATCTCCGCTAACTGCTTTGTTATTGCGTACGCATACAAGTTTAGAGCTCAAGGCTGCTGCAGAAGACTGTAGTGTGGGGCTAGTCAAATTCAAAGTCAAATCACGTGGACAATAAGCCTCGTAATCAACCATTTAGAAGTTTAGAGGGCTTTACGGGCGTTTGATGAAGAGTTTCCTAGCAAATTATTGATTTATTTTCTTAGCGCTGATGTACGACGACGTCATTGCCTCGAAATGTACACTACTTGATAATTCAACGACACCCACGAAAGCACGTGCAGGTGCGGGGGCGAATTGATCGAATGATCTCGATCATCAACGTCACAAATCAAACACTACTCCCGTATCTAATTTCAATGCATAAACATCAGATACAAGAATATGAGAGTCATCATCACCCTCCTTCGATTCGCGCTTTGTCTTGTTTGCCTTATTATTTTTCATCACGTAGACCACCAAAACGAACGGGGCGTCGGTGGATCTTAAGCGGATGGGGAGCAGAATTGAACATAATGAAACGAAAGGGAAAACAAAGGAAGAAAGGAAGAAGCCCAGGCTGTTACAGAACTGTAGGCAGAGGCCTCCTTTTCTTTGTAACTTTTTTTCATTCCCCCCTATCGCTATTATATAACGTCTCCCTCAACGATCCCGCGGGGTTTTCACAGGTCGCGTTTTCCCTTTAAAGAAAGACGAGTTGCCATGGCAGCGACGTGGCCCAAATGGCGAAGGATGGTCACGCGATGCCAAAATCCCACTTTGTTTCTTTGGCTTTTGTTTCGTCCGTTGATTACAACTTCTTTAACAGCAGCCGCAACAAGAAGAAGGGACGACGTCTCCATCGCCGACCAGTGAAGTACACAGAGCCAAGCACGGACTGATCAATGCCGAGACGGCCATGACCCTTGCTGTTCACCGCCTATTGAACACGGTACAACGTTCGGCCGGCCAAGCTGCTGTCGGCGCTGCCGTCACGGCCGACAAAGGTCGGACGGTCTTCTATCTATCAAAGGTATTGCAATTTCTTTTCCCTTTGCCCAACTTCCTATCATCTCTATCGTCTACCCGTTGACCTTTCGTTCTTCAATGTATTGGAAGGGCGCACAACTTCATAGCGGTATGTTTCCGACATTTGAAAAGCAATGAGCCCTCGTCTCTCGTCCGCTGCAAAACTTTCCTTTTTAGCATATCGAGTCGTAGATAAGAATGCTCGGAGCAGAAAAGTTATTCCAACCTTGTTTTCTCGAGAGAAAAAAGATTCGGCGCGTTTTTTAAATAAAATAGGACATTTCCGTCACCGAATCTGCTCACCGTCGGTCCAATTTGCTCCGGCTGTAGGGTTACATATCGAGCCTGGTATGTGAAACTGATGAGACGAAACGACCGGACCGGACCGCTGTCGACCTAGGAGGCCAATTGCCATGGATACTCTCAATTTTTCGAGAGTTCTAGGAACCATTATACAATGACGCTACTCGGCTAGTCGTAACATGTACGGAGAATAGCCTTGCGTGGATTATCCCAACTCTGACATAACATCGGGCTCTACTGTTATTGAACAAAAACGGAAATTGGAGGAGCCAAATCTCCCCTACAGAGTCTACCTATAGCCCAAGAGATAGTGCACGCACTCCAACAGGATCGGTCGCTGCATTCTGCCGTGTCTCGTAATACCTTTGTGCACATGGTATATATACTATACGCAAGGCTGGGCTCTGCTGCGACACGGTTGATTGCTTATTCACGTTTCGGCTTTAGACATCCAAATCGACTTGAACATGTTCGCATAACACTTTTTTTTTAATCCTCTTGCTTTAGTCTCGTGCATTCGGTGTAAGACTTCAGCAGCGCGCAACGTCAGCTTACGGCTTTACACATTTTTCTTTTCTTTTCTTTTTTTATGAGATGATTTTTAATCACACCGTCGGGGGTTCAAGCCAATGAACTGCAGCAGAAGCGTTACGCCGTACACTTCTATACGTATTTTGGATATAAATATAAAGTAAGCCGTATAAGAAAAGCCAGAACGGGAGGCAGTACCCGATTATTTAGCCATTTTTTAGGGGGGGGGGGTGATTTTCAATCCGCCCAGGATAGCGAATTTTCACCTTCACCTTCGTGAAATGTTTGCGAAGCTCTCCTCCGTGCATCTATAATTCTATATACTAGTTTTCCACGAAACAGAAAGAGAGAGAGAGACTGGCACCTGGTAGTATTCATATCAGCTGGAGCAGTACCAAGAGAGTGTTACGACGGGTCGTATTACGCACGCTAGATTGACACATTGGATATTGACATCTTCTCCGTTTCCCTTCCTTATCCAGCTGGAGAAGATGGGAGAGGAGCACGTCGACTATATGATCATGGCTCACCAGCTGCGCTCGTTCAACATCCACACCACGCCGTTGATGATTGCTTCTGAGGTGAGCGCGTACGGTCCAAACCTTTTCGTCTCCATTTCCTATTCCATTTCCCTCGCTCGGCCTTTCCTCTTTTCCCGCCGTATCTCTTTACACATCGCGACCCGATCGATACGAACCTGCTGTCGTCTTGTTGCCCAACGCTTTACAGATCGTTTTCCCATTTTTTCCAGACCCTTCCATCTTCATCACCTTCAGCATCAACTTTTTTTCAATGTCCAATAGCTTTGACCCCGTTGTGTTTGCTCAAGCGAATCGAAATACCCTTTCGGGTTTTTCCTCCGTCTTTCTTCTTCTAAAAGTATTGACGTAGTAGCCTACACAATTGTTTCAATCTTGTGACGTCACTGTTCGACAACAAAACAGCCACATGCTGCGATCGAATAGTCCGAGACAAAATAAGAGAGCCGGGAAATTCAATTTCTTTTGACGTTCTTCAATGTTGCCGCGATGCGCTCGACGACGGATGACGGTGCTGCAGCTGCACAAGCTGAAGAAACTGCTGGACCGCGTCAACGAGCACTTACCGTCTGTCGTCACGGCCACGCAGAAGGGCTCCAGCGACTGTCATGACGTCGTCCTCTCTGACCAGTACCAAGCCGTGTTCTCGGTAAGACATTATCAAGGGCCAAACGGGTCGTGATCGAAGATACGACAGACGAATAATGATGACGTTTCTCATCACTCTTTTACTTCTTTTATTCGTCGTCTTGTGGTGCATACGTCAATGACGTCATCGCAGCATTTGAACGACATCTACGGCTTTCTGAGAACGTTGAACCAGCTGCTGAAGAGCGAGGACCGTGTCGACTACTTCCTCGACGCTTTCCAGGTTAGGACTGCGTCTATTTTCTAACATTTTGCTATAATTAAGTGATGATGAGTTCATAGTTAACTGGCAACATTTCCTCCGACTCTCTAATCAGATTTCGCTGGACAAGTTTCACTTCAAAGTTCAAGAGGTCTTTGCGCCTCGTTGCGTCTCACTAGGCAGTCCAGGCCCTGTCGGACGGGCATCTCTTCCGCTCATCCGAGTGCAACAGCAACAACTCCAGGAACAAAACATTGTCTACGCGGCCAGTATCCGCCAGGTATATTTGTCTTTGGTCTTCTTAGTCGCAGTCAAACTTTGCAACTCTCAATATTTGCAAAATTCCCTTTGTTTGGTGTGGGGGGGAGCAGCCAAAGTTGCACTCGAATGTCAACGACGGTTGTTTGCTGCACCAGGGCTTCTTGTGGAAACGCAACGGCCAATCCGAAACCCGTTTCTGGGCTCTGCTCTTCACCGACGCCCTCCTGCTGACTCACGTAATCCCCTTCCACGTTTCTAACTTGTCATCTGCAATTAAGTGAATCGCACCAATGCCTCTATTGACATCTTCATCGTGTTTGTCCACAGGTAAACAATGGCGTCCACTTTGTCGAAGAAGAGCCGATCCTGCTACGCAATACCGTTCGAGTCCTGGCCGACGATAATCACTTGAGTGAGTTGTTCCCTCTTTTCTCCTCTTTTACGCATGACGTCTCATTGTTCCGACATTCTATCGATTGTCCATACGTCACTGGAAATCGAGACCGTCCCTGTACTATTAATGGTTTTCCTATTAGAAATATACTTGTCTCTTTATGCGTGGCGGCAGCGGTGTTGGCGGTAGAATAACAAAAGGAGCGAAGACGCGATGAAATTTATATCCTTTTGACTCAAACTCTCGGGTCGCATTCGGGATCTTTTCAAGAGACGCAATGAGCTTTATTTGCTTCCTGTTCATCCCCGGTGGCGCACTCCGTGATTCCGAATCCATGTTTCGATAGTCTATTTCCGTAATGTAAAGAACTCCAAGTGGGTTTCTCCGCGAACCCTTAGAAAGAGAGGGATATATACAAATCTATTCCGGCTAGCCATTATATCTTCTGTTGAAGTAGAAAAGAACAAGTGAACGGTCGCAATGAAGAGTGGAGCACTCAACTCTCCTTCTTATTCCAGTGCTCTACCAATATCTGTCTGTATATTTACCCTGTTCTCTCTTTTGGAATACAAAAAAATAACAGACCCGGCTTTCCGGCTCGTGTACCGAGCATCCGACAGCAGGACGAGGCTCAGCAAGATTTCAATCCATCTCGGCTGTTCTGTCGTGACGATGCGAGCTAAAGATTGGACTCAAAAGATTACCTGGGCCGATCTTATTCGTCGTCAGATGTAAGTGACAACAACAACACAATTCGATCTTCCTCTTTTTTTCATCGGCTTTACTCTGTTGGCGGGGGAGATTCTTTTCTCAAGAAAATTCGCGAGACAAAAGGCGCTTTTGTCTAATCATCAGCTGCTGCTAACGAACAGCTCCTTGTGCATTCATGATTGATGATTGCGTTATGCACACACGCACTCTTTGTTTTACACGGCTCTTCTTCTTCTTCTTGAAAAACAGTGATGACTTGCAAAACCGGGAGCACTGCTGGAACAGGGCCAGCTTGTGCGACAAGAATCGAACGACGGAAGGACAACAGCAGCTGAACAACGGCCGAGGAGGAAGCGGCGGCATCGGTATCTTGCGCCGGGTCCATCGCTGTCTCTCTTCGGGCGCCATACCCATCCCGGCATCGATGACGATAGCGTCGCCGTCCAACCTGCATCCGGCGACCGAGCCGACGACTTTCTACCAGAGCTATTCTTGCGACGATCTTTACTTGGTCTCCGACTTGACACCCAACGCCGCCCAGCAGCCGCCGATCAGCGAACAGCAGGAAGAACCACCTGACTCTCCTCCGACGGCGGATCGACGGCCTCGACGACAGCCGGAGGAAGCGAATGAGCTCGTCTTCCAAGAGATCGATCTCACCAATCCATCCGACGCGGTATGTACAGTCTACCAGTAGAGTGGTGCCAGTAGTAAGCGCCGTCGACGTCCTTCGCGACGCCATTTTCATCCGCATAAGCCGCATGACGTTCCACTCGAGTCGCGAAATTGCCAACCGGGTGCGGCTGCATTCCGCTCGAGTTGCTTTCCACTTTCCTCCAACTTTTCTTTTTCTCTTTTGCTCTGCGTTGTTGTTGTTGTAGGTCCGTTTTATTTCGGTTCGGACGGACGGGGGGCTATATTAGAAGAGGAAGTATATAGTGAGTGAAGAACGTGAGCTTAGCAGCTAAAGATTTCCTTGGTCAAAGCCATCCGGCTCTGCTTTCTGCGGTTTATGAAGCGAAGCATCAAGTCAATCCGCTTTTGGGTGCGGAACCGGCCAAAGCCAGCAAGTCGCATTTCTCGCCGGCGAAAATTCTGCTCTGTCTGCGCGCGAATGTCGCATTGTGGGCACGCGTGGGCGTCCTAAAGCTTTTTCGCACAATCTCAGAGTGGCGACGGCCGTTGCTCAATGCCAACCGGGCAACGTACGTTACAATGGAGCTAATTCAGAGTTTTCGAAAAGTTGGCCCTCTCCATCCGCCCAGCAAACACACAGAGACTGCCAGCGAATAACTCTAGAAGGACACAGCTCGGAGAGTTGGAGAAACTTGAGCTAAATCTCTCTGGCTCTAAACTTTAGCGTTTAAGCCACTTTTCTCGCGGATTCAGATAATGTCGCGCCGCTAGGACGACCATCGCTCCGTAGATTTTCTCTCGGCGCGCACTTTGATTTTTTCATCAAAAGGTTTCATCGCGTTTCGATGGCAACCGAAGAAGACAAAAAAAAGGCGTTTTCTCCATTTACGTCGGTACAATGCACATAACGCGAACTCTGGGGGTTTGCCGAACAACGGAGCGAATTGCGTCATCAGGGAGGACGAATAACCGGATGGCGGTTGTGGGGCTGAAGTTGACATCTAGATGAAGGTTAAAGGAACATCGTAATCGGCTGGGAAAAGGTGGAAGAGATTCGCGTGTCTCTGGCACCGAGTCGACACCAGCGGCATTTTATATCGCGTGCTGCCGCGGGAGCGATGCGTGCGGAAATTGAAGAAGAAGCGAATACTATAACGTATATGATACTACGTAATAAAAAAAAGAGGGAAAAAAGTGTCACCTCGATGAGATTTAGTTTTCCCTTGTCCTTGCTTGTTTATCTATTGATTCAGGGCTCTCTCTCTCTTTTTCTCTCTTGCGCTATTCAGAATAGCTGGCATGGCGCCCTTGAATACAACGAGCACGCACTTCTCCAGGGACGGCGAGCGTGTTGGTTCAAAAATGCGAGACCTACCCCTTTTATACTTCCTTTTGCTTTCCCCTTTTTTTTTCTTGTGTTAGAGAGAACCCCAGCTGGCCTTTGCAAACGCCTCGGACAAAAAATAAACTCCCGCGGCACGTACACTTCAATCTCTTCTTCTCCTTTTTCTTACTGATTTGTTTGGAACTGCTGTTCAGCAGCAACGAGGAGATTGCGCCAATCGATGGGCAGATACTACAGCAAGCCCTTTGGAAAACAACTTCCGTTCTTTTCCCCTTTCAGCCGACGAGCCCCCCATATATATTCCGCACCCTCCAGCGAGCCTCTTCCGCTATCAATATTTCAATATATACGGCTTTGAAGTAGAGCAGCAGCACTGCTGCAGCTTCCACGTGCTCTCTTTTGTGTCCTACGCGATTCGTTTCATCGCCAGTCATTTCGCGGAAAAAGTCGTTGCCCCCTTTTTTTGCGTTTTTTTTTTTGGTTTGTGTGGTGGCCTCCCATAATTCTTCTATCACATCACTGACGCGCCATGTTGGCTTTGATTTGTCCCTGAAAAACAACTGGCCGCAGATCATGCACGACCCATTGGATATAAATAATCGACGTGCCCGTGACAGAGTATTAATAAATCAAGTGGCGATGCAAGGCCGTAGCCTGATGCTTGTAACGTTGGCGACGGTCGAGGACGACGCATTTTGTACCAACCACCCGCCGCCGTTTATTGATTGTTTTTTTTTTTTTTTTTTTTTTTTTTAAATCTTTATCCAATTTCTTTTGCCCTGTTTTTTTCTGTTTAATGGCTCGTGTCGCCCCACCGGTTGGCACGCCACTCTTCCAGTGTCCCTTCGATTATTTTGGTGCCTTCGTGTCCCTTGCAGAGTTAATCGCAATGCAGTACATCGAGTGCTCATTGCGCGCATAGAAAAGCGATTCATCTCCGACGTCTTGGACATTCATTCGTTTCCCTCGGGGGAGTCAACCCCAGTGCGAGACTCGTTTTACCGTTCACAATTCCAAGTAGACGCTTCATCCGCTCTTCTATTGTTTTATCCCAGAGGAGCGCAACCGACCACACAGACTCGCGAGCTCGCTCTGTCGCTCATTGCCTCCAAATGACTTTTGTTTTCCTTCCTCGAGTCAGGAAATCAGGCAGTCTATCCCAAACAAAACAACAAGCGAGCAAAAGTTTTCCAAGTAACAAATCTCCGACTATCCTCCTCCATTCTTCTTTCCCGGGAGAGAAAGTCCGTTAATTCTTAAGCTGCTGCTGTACCGGGCAACAGTTTCCCAGTTCGCAGAGTCCTACTCTGCACTTAAAGATGAACGATGATGACTACGGAAGAGTGGCTTGCAATTACAACAGGAAGAACTTCTCCATTACAGCTTTTTTTTCCGCAACTTGATCCATTCAAATTAGTATATACAAATCAGCCCAAAATAGGAGGATATAAGAGACATCTGAATGGCCCAGTGGGTACTAGCCTACTTTGCCCTTGTACGCCGCAATAGGACCCTGATTGCGACCGTTCTTTCTGAAGAGATCTCAATTAGCCTATCCAACCAAAAAGACTAATCTCTTCTTTTTCTTCTTTTTCGGCGAACCCGTTTACTCTTATTTCAGGCCAACGACAATTCGATAGCTGACGGAAGATTGGTGTGTTTGGAAAAAAAAACGACTTTCAAACTTGATCTCGTCGAGAGAGTATTGTCTGACAGTATGACATAACAGACGTCAAAGGACAACAACTCGGTGATGTGGAGGGCACATGAACACTAGATTTACTTCACCACGGCAGCTCTCTTCTCTGTCCTCTTCTTTTTCTTTTTCTTTCCCTTTCCTTATTCATCGTCAAAGACAGCTGGTCATAACAACGTTTCAGGTCTTTGGCCCGTCGCGGCTGTTGCCGGGATTCCCCTTTCTCCATAGGGTTAAATTATATGTCAATATACTAAGCCAAAGTACAAGTAGCCAACGAATCAAAAACCAATCTCGGGATGCACCCGCGCCGCCCGCCGCCACCCGCTCTCTGTCTCTACCGCAACTCGTTGTCGTTCGTATTACGCGATGGCAAGCGCTGTCATTTCCCGTCGGAGCGGCAATGTGCGCGTGTGGTGCCCCGTACCACAGAGACCAAATAAAAAGTATCACTATGGATGGCTAAGTTCCTCTCTCCCATGTACTCCACCCTTGCAGAGTCCCCAGTCGCAGCGACAACGGGAAACTACAGCAACAATCGCTTTGACGTCATAACCTTCCTCACCTCGCCCCGTATAAACAAAAATATATATATACTAGGACCAAGCCGACACATAGCGTATTATAGAAGCCGACGGCCGACGGGCCCACCCTATAGCCCGTCGGCTCGGGCGACTCTTATTGACTATTAATCTTCTGAGCTGTATTTATGTAGTATTTATTTATTTTTTGGCGTCCCTCAACCCGCGGTCGGAGCGAACTGCGACCCCAACGCGGATGTGTGATTAGCCGAGGAGATTGTCTTTTATCTTTTGTTACTAATATCTCGTGGCTTAGGTATCTATGCGCTAATATAACCATATCTATACATAGACACGATATTATTACGCACGGTACGTGCCTGTCAAGGACTCAAGGTATATGTACGGTGACTCGGTCGGGTATAACACATCGGCGATTGACGTAAGCGAGATAAGTTCCGTGAGAGAATTCATCTCCAATCGCTCGTTGTGTGTGTCCATTTTATGATGATGATTCTTTATTGCTCTTAGTTTTGTTGACTCGGTGTCTGGTGGCGTGACGTCCGGGCGGCGGCGACGGCCTTTGTTGTTCTGTAGTAGACCCCTTCGTTATCCCCCGTTTCCATCAATTGGAACCTCACTGTATTGGTTATCCCATGCGAAAGAATAATGCAGACCACTTGTCATCACGTATAAGCTCACTTTTTGTTTGGTCGATAAGTGTATCCACATTTTCATGCAGTTTTTTTCCTTCTTTCTTGGTTTTTCTGTTGTGTTTTTTTTTTCAAATAGGATAACATCAGCGTCAAGTCGGTTACTTCGGACGTGGACGAACAGGAGCAGATTCAGGAACAGCAGTCCGATGACAAATCGTCCAGCTGTTTGGGTTTACACAAACGTTTATTTCGCCGTGAAAAAAGCAGCAGCAACGGACCCACCACCACACAAACAGACAAAACTTTAAGGTACTATATGGCGAAAGAAATCCGATATGCTCGTCTCTTTTGCGTGCCCTCCCAAAACTCAACACCAAGCGAACTGGGTTTTCCCCCCTTGTTACTACACACGGCGAGGTCTTCAAAGGGAAGAATGAATGATGGGCCATGTTACGTGATCGCTACAGGATTCAAAGGGCAACCCATAGAAAAGAATGCAAATCCGTTGACGTCGGCACCGGAGTCATACTTTCGATTGTACTCGCCCTAGACTGACCGGCGCCAAGTGAAGCAGAAAACATCATGAATAACATAATATTGGCGTAGGAGGGACGGGGAAATTGAATCTTCCTGAAATTATTTGACGATTTACGGACATCCTCAACTGATATTCCATTTTCCAAAATATATCCGACGTGGCTCGGCTGTATGGGTGCAGTGCATTCGACAAGGAGAGAAGCGGTGGCGTCGGCGTCGAATCGTCGCGGCCGGAACCAGGTCGTCAGCGTGTCGGTGCCCAATCGGATTCAGTTCTCCATGTGCCGCACCGCACTGCAGACCGCATCCATAGCTGGACTGCCCGTCTCTGCTGCACATTGTTCGACACCAAACCGGTTCGCACATCTGAGGTGAGTTATCCCTCAATTACGTATTTCCTCTCTCAAATTCTGCACGCACCTGGACAATTTTTCCTTGTTGACGACCTTCTGCATCTTTCCCACCTGTCGACTCCGTGTAAAGTGATGCGCACTTTTGCCGACCCAGTCCGCGATGCGTTATTTTTTATTTATTTTAATCTTATCGTCGCCGCAAAGAGGTCAAATAATCTCTGCGGTTTCTGCAACGATTGGATCCCCCAATTTCCGTTTTCGACACAGAAAAAAATAACAAATGCGGTCTTTCATCAATTGGGCTTATTTCCCACCGCTCGAGTTATCATTTTTGATATCTTTTATTTTTCTTTCCCCGCCTGTTTTTGAAAAAAACATCAACACGGCACGCAGGAAATTTCGTTCGAAAATCCATCTCGACCAAATCCCGGGGGGTTAGCAAACTAAATTTAGAGATTTTGTTGGATTGTTTATCGACGCACGGAGGCTGTGTGATATCGCCAAGACGTCAACAAAAGCTGCGTTCTGTTTTCACGGGGGATCGGACAAGTGAAGTGAATCTTAAGAGCTCCCTATCAAAAAAAGAGAGAGAGAGAGACGTTCCTCTTGCACGAGGAAGGAACAGGCGGAACAAGAAGAAGAACAAAAAAAAAACATAAAAAAAAAGAGAGAACCCGTCAGCCAATTCGTTCTAATTTATTGATTGAAGAAGGACGGTTGCATTATAGATGGGAAAATGGGGGTTGGAGATCGACTGACGAAGAGCAAGTCGTCGAAGCGGAAACCGAATGCCAGAGACCGGTGCGGATTGACGTCAGTAGAGTTTTCTCAAACTGGGGAATTCGGGGTACTCGACTGTGTCTCGTACGCTGCTTCCTCCTTTTTCTCTCTCTCTTTTTTTTTCCATCCCCTCCGCCCTCGAAGTTCGTCTCGAATGAGATAAAAAGTCGGCAGAGATGCATGTAAAAGAGGAGACCTTGTACTCTGACATACAATTCAATTGAAGACGGCCGCACCGAATAATTGGACAAAAAAAGAAGAGAGAGAAGAGGTAGTGTATCAACTTCTTTAGTTGGCGGCGGCGATGGCGGTCCTTGTTCTTTGACATCTCATTTTACCTCCGCTCGGCTTCTCTTTCTTCCTTATCCGGTGTTACAAATAATGGAAAAACGCATCACTGACTGGCGCCCGTCGTTTTCGATTCATCGTAAGACCTTGGTACGTATGACGGTGAACGAAGGACAAGCAGCCGCATGAACGGCCACAGAAGCGGCCTTTGGTGGGAATGAGAGAGAAAATATAGCTAGAAGAAAGTCATCCTGCTGCTGTGTGCTTGGAAAAATTGATTTTCCCTTATTCATTTCGAAAAAGTTATTTCCCCGCGCCATTCCGAGATTCCCAAGGGCAACGGAAACCTCCGAAGAAAGATAGAAAAAAAGAAAGATCCGTAGAGCCGAAGAGTTAGAGTGGCGCAAGAGATTGGATGACGGACTTTCAGTTCTTTCCATCTCTAACTTTTTTTTTCTTTTTTTTCCTTTTCCATCGTCGGCTTCATTCCAAAGTCTGCGACGTTGGATCGTCACTAGCGCGTGCATTCCTTACTTATGACTGACTGACTGATGACGCTACAACTAGTTTATATACCGTGGGCTACAATTCTTTTTGTAGAGACTAGTTATATAAAGTCATTTGGGCGCCGACCCTGCCCTACCTACAAGACAAAATGATGAAGACGTAGAGGAAAAACAACTGTTTACACGAAGAAAAAAACCATCAGCCCACACGTCACCGTCCTTCGGCATCAAGGCCGGCCACAAATCAAAGAGGAGGAATAACGGTCTACTCCCCCTTGATAGGATTGATAGGATTGGGCTTCCGCCTCCTCTTCCTATTACGTCTCTACCACCTCTATCTATGAAATCCATCTATACAGATTCATGGACCACAATCGCAATCCGCCGTCTTAACTCTGTTACGTCGCTCTGCCACAGCGGCTAATGTTATTAAACTCCTCGCAAAAATGAAACAAAACAAAAGAGGGACCAAGGCTGAGATGGATGTCTGCCGTGTCAGAGGAGGCAACGTTCTCGGATGTATCCACACGAGCCCCCCTTCTACTTCTTTTTTCCCTATTAGGGTTCCTTGTTTACGCCCATGCGAAAACGCCGCCACACTCTCCGTAAATAGAGGCAACAACACGCGCTGCCTGCCGTTCTCACGTACGTAATAAAGATCGATCGAAACCGTATCATGTTGGGAAGTTTCAGAAAATTGTTGCTCCCTCAAACGCCATCGCAACAGAGTGAGAACCAAATAAATAAACGTCGACTCGAGACGGAAGACAACTTTGTATTTTTTTTTTCTCGCATTGCGAAACAAATTCGTCGTCACGGACGTGGCACGCGAGTTTGACTCGATGACCCCTAAAGGCCTTAACTTCTAAGTGGTCTGCTGACATTGAATATTTTCCTAGGCAACGGTATTTTATTGCCATTGGCTGCGTGATGGCGTTCCGGTGCTGCGACCGAACAACAACTTATTCTACTGTCAGCTTAGATGAAACCTAAACCGCGGGCGAGCATTTAAAAGGCGGGGTGATATAACACTTGAATTGTTGCTTTATACTGTTGATGTTGGAAGACGGATGGATCATGGGGATCGTCGTCGACTGAGGGCACCGCAGGCCGATCTTGTGTAGCCGTGAGCGACTATCGATCGGGGGAGGACTTGCGCTGATTCCGAAGGAGCGCGGCGACGGCGGAGGGGAATTTTCGCTATCACATCCTCTCTTTCTTTTCCTTTGCTGCGCCCCCACTGGAATTCTCCTTGTTTTGTTTTTTTTCAGACACTTCCCAGCTCTCGCTCGGTTCCTCGACGTGTATGACGTCAGCAGCAGCAACTTTAGTTGATGTTGTTCACTTTTTCTTCTTTTTTCTCTTTTGTTTTCCTCCGAGTTTATTCTTTGCGTTCGCTCTGCTACATGACTCTGATATATCCACACATCCGTGATGCAGGCGCCCATCTATATACGACCGAGTGCCAAGCTATTTTTAAGCCAGGCATCTCTTTTCTCGTTCTCGTTTTGACTCTTTCTTTTTTCCTGCACACAGAGAGAGGAAGTTGGATAGACGACGTGTAGAGATGCGTCTCTCTCTCTCTCTCTGTACTGTTTACAGTAGGTGCGAGTTTTGTCTCGAAGCCACCAAAGTGTGCTTGAAGACCCAAACAAGAAAAAAAATTGGGGGATCGACGGCGACGGTCCGCAGCGTTAAATGAGCGCAACGTACAATGTTGGCAACGAGACAAAGACAATAACAATGAAAAAATCAGAGCGGCTCTAGGGAGAAGAATTTTTGCCTTTTAAATCATTGGCCCGACCCGTTGGTGATGGAGTGTCACGCAACGTCTGTCCAGACCGACTCGACGCCCCGGAGTCGCGTCATCTTTCATTACTGAGCCGTCCACTAACAATCCTAGCCACGGACGAGAAGAAGCAGTCGACGTTGTCAAAAAATGGTACATCTACGGGCCGACTACGAGGCTATAAATGACTCGGCTTTTTGACCGACTACGGAATGACAACATGATACAATGACGGATCCGGATCAAATAGCTCATCAACCTTGGACCCGCGATATACTATAACTCAATATCTATCTGACCGCTATTTTTAGATATTTCTCGGTCCAATCACCCAGCACCTGATCTCCTCAAAAGACTTCATGTTCTTGTTCTGCGTATTAGATCGCATGATGCGACGTCTCTATAGACCTATATTTGAAGATATGGTCGAGAATGGCACGGCGTCGTTAGGAGAGTCTGATGACTCGGACGTTAGCGCTTGACAAAGAGCCAAGAGACTGGCCAACGATCGGATGACATCCGGTCGCAGTTATCGTCCGTCATTCGGCTACTTAACGTTTAGCCATTTGGACGCCCAATCGATCAGCATCGTCCGTTGGACGCACGTACAAGTTGTTGTGCGTCTTTTCGCCATTTCAACGGTAGCAGACATAATGCGGAATCATCTTCCTTGTAGCCATAGAAAAAAGAGAAAGAAAAGCGCTGCGGATGGCGGTTTCGCTGAAATGGAGAGCCCATATATATATATACACGTAATATGTGCGTGGGTCCGTACGGTGAAAGGCTCAGGAGCCGCACGCGGATGCGCGGATCAATAAGAAGAGGCGTGCTGCTACGTGCGCGCGCTAGACAGAGCCTCTGTTTCTCTTTCTTCCTTATATAGAGACGTAAGCAGTCAAAAAGTGACAGTTCCTCCGCCTTTTTTTTCTTCAACTGCCAGCTCTTCCAAACATGTCGAAGAAGCGGATGAGATATGGACTTGTTGTTGTCTTCCAATTCCAAATATTTGACACAGATGAAGGGCTGCATTCGAGCGAAACGGATCCTCCATTGACGCGCTTCCTCCTCTCCTTGGAAACGACAGAATCGTGGAAAAGCGGAACACGTCGGAATTTCATTTTGCGAGTTGCACCGATCATTGTAGAAAAGAGCAAGAGTATCGGAGCCAAATGGGGCCGTATACTGACGAGCCGCATCTGCCATTGATTAGCATAGCGCAGTCTAGTCAAGGGCTAACGACTGCGATTCCTGTAATAGTTAGCGATAGCGCTCGTAATGCGACACGCGGAAAAAGATGGCGAAAACAAGAAAAAAGGGATCTAAAGGGGAGTCAATACTTTAGCGGAATAACGGCAGCAGCCGACTCGCTTGGTCTCTCTCTCTCTCTCTAGCTTATGTATCGTGGACTCGACGCTCTTGATATTCCCGGCGCTTTGCCCGATGAATTTTACAACAGGGTTCTGCTTTCAATTAGAAATATGACGCAACTGGCGGGGGAGCCTTTCCTACAGATCGGGCTCTTGGTCGCTTGTTTGTTTGCTAGGCGTGTGTTCTCGACAGTTTCTGGAAGTTCGTTAGTGATTCAGTAACGCACGCTGTTGCTGTTCACCCCGGACTCGCTTCTCTTTCTGTCTTATAGCTTTAATACCGTGACAACGTCTCCAAGTCAGCTGCGCTTTCTCTCTCTGAATTGTTTCGGATTTGCTGGTTGCGTGTCACTTGCAACGATGAAGATGCGAAGGAAAAGGATAAGAAGGAGCTGGGCGACGAGTCCGCTGCTGCTTGGATATTGGCAAAAGGGGCAGCCACGTAAATAGATTCATTATTCACTGAGGGCTAATAGTCAAGCGTCGAGTCGAGATGCCTGGAAATGGTCGGGACGGACGGACGGTGCGTGTGTTCTCGCTGTCTTTTGACGTCATCAAAGTCGAGCAACTCTAAATCATCGTTTTTAAGGGACCGAGCGGCGCACTCGACGTGTCCCTTTCCCTGTCTAACTCGTTTGCGCCAACAAGGCGAGGATTTTGCGAGATTGCTTTGCTTCGAGTGTTATTGCACTGCAGCCGAACTTCAAAAGGAAAACGACGACGTCGAAGTTCGGCGCAGTACGGGGCCGGATCATCGTTTCAAGAGTCAATATCATATTCGACCCAAATGGTCTCGTAATATTAGAGTAGTACATACACGATTTTCGCAGTGCACTCGTCGCCGATCCGTTCCACGGAATATGCCAATGCGCAAAGTCTATGACAGTGACTGAATTATTCTTTTTCCGGGTATTGCGCTATCGCCGATCTTTTCCGTCCGTATTACGTCGCCGTTGCGCCGTTGGGTCTTTGATCCCAGATCGCACATTTGGGTTATTACTTTATGCTATCTCGGTCGCTTGTCACGTCCTCGTGACACTTTGTGTGGTCAAACGACCTCATCATTCTCCGACTCGGGGTAAGAAGACGTTTCACGTCGTATACAAAAAAAAAAGAAAGAAAAAACGTTCGTCCCGGAAACGTTTCCTCATCTGAAGCGGTAAGGCGAGCAAGGATGCGGATCGCAGCACTTTTAATCATGAGGGAAAGCGAGCTAGCCTAGCTGGCGTCGCTCCGACACATCTCCTCAAAACGAAATCCTTTTCGCCGAGCAGCTCGTGTCACTCCTTTATATACGGTGGGCGCCGGCCACGCAAAAGGTAATGATCCGTTGGCCTAATTCTTTTGACGCTCTTAAGAGATTTGCCCACCGTCCCGGTCCGCCGCCGACCAAGGAAACTTATTTGATCATCCCGCAAGAACCATTGCGGGATCGTTATTCTCTTATTTTCTCCCTCTTTAACCGAGGTCGCCCCGTATCGAGCGCGTGAAATAACAACAAGGACGAAGCCATTAGCCTATATCACGAGATGATTGAGCTTTATTAATGTACAATCTAATGACATGTCGCATTAGAGAGGGAATCGCGATGCTCATTTGTCGGGGTCGTAAAAATGGCCGAGGTCGGAGACGATGATGACGTACGGACCAAACGAAGAACGAGCATTGACGAAGGAAAAACCTTTGCAACCCAACTAGTAGTAGCGTAGTAGTACTACTGTCGTTGTAAAGACCGAAATGGTCCAGAAACTAGGTCATTACTCTCTTGGGATTTTCACCAACGAGCAGGAGTGCAGTGCCGGGAGCGTGTAGAGAGAGGGAGCCAACGTCTCAATAACCCCAACGACGAGTGACTCGTTGCAAAATTCATGCGCTGTTTCGTGTAGTACCGTAGTAGGTACTATTAGTCTGGCCTAAGGCTTGTTCATTTGTCATGATGACGATACCAGACCCTCTTTATTGACCCATTAACAACGTCTTCCACGCTAATTCATCCCGCACTTTAACTATGTATGCCACATTACTAAACCATTTGTTTCCCCCATTAGATTGCATCTGTTACCATTTGTTTGGAAGAAGCGGAACCTAATAATCAACCATCGGATCGAGTACGTTCTCCTAAATCAAATACATTCCAATCGGTACTGGACACAATATCAGGTAATTTTCAGCGATTGTTTCTGAAAAATTCGAATGAAGCTGGTGTTAAATTCAACCGAAATAAATGAACTTTGTTGTGTGTTTCGCTTTTCCACAGAAGACGACACCGGTGGGGATAACTGCAGAATGCGACAGTTTCAGTCTTCCATGAACACGGATGAACGGCATGTTCTACACAGCACAGGTTGCTAACGAATCCCTCCACAAAACTTGTTCCTCACGCAACAGAACTTTGCTTTATTTAGTTGGGACGAAAACTCAATGATAGACGAGTTCCGAAACGAGACGAAGCGGAAGAATCGATTTGATTTATGTAACCATGTTATATAGTGATGAGGACTCGGAGACCGGAGCGCGATATGCCATGCGTGGCAATGAAAGAAATGAGATTCGCCAGGATTTAAGTGACATAACGGACCCAACTTGATCATTAATAGCCCCGAGCTCGGTTGGGGGGACTGTCAAGAAGATAGCATCGTAATATATTTGAAAACAGCATCGCACGGATCGATTCGTTGTTATCACGAGAGAGCGACGCAGTTAGTTTCACGCATGTGTCGCTGATTTCCATTACAATCTGTTGACTTTTCAAGGAGATGTGGGACTGCTCCCGTTCCGCTTCCCCGGGGTTACCCTCGACTAAGCTCGAGTGTCGCATTCGAAATATTAAAAAAAAGAAAGAAAAATAGACAGCCGGCAGCGCTAGGATTAGAATTCAGAAGTTGAAGTTCTCCTGAAAAGTTTCCCCATCGTTCCTCGTTATAGTCGACGACGACGACGAGTTTGTTGTTTGTTCAAGACGAGACAGTTTGAAGTATTGCCCTGGGTGGAACATATTTATTATATGATCAGTCGCAACTACTACAATACAAAACTCAGACAATACGTCGAGTACTATATATAAGTTGTAGCCTACTAGTTGTTTCGTGTATTTGACGAGCGATTTCCAGACAATATATATCTTTGATATGTCACAGGTGACAGCACGGAAACGAGTCCCAGCTGGGCGTCAGCGTCGTCCAGCGCTATGGAGACGCCTAACGATGTCGACCAACCGCTCGCCTTTGATTTCAGCCGCAAATGCGAACTGAATCCAGACGGACGTCAACAACTCGTCTTACCGAAAAGCAGGGTAACATTATGCATTTATAAACACAGCGCCGTGCCACCACTGGAAATGCACCGGCCATTTCCAAGCGCATCCTCTATTCTAGACGACGAATAAAAGATGAACTTGGACTTGAGCGCCGTGAATACGACGCCATTAACTGTCTGGTTTCCACAGATAATAATTGTGAAAAGAAGGGCATCTCATTTGTCTGATTTTTTTTTCTTTCCCCCAAATTTCTTTTGACGACGGGATAGCAGGTTACCGCATCAGGTCGATCCAGCTCGGGCACTAGGGCTGCCAGCGGCTCCATCCCGGTAATATTAAGATCCACTCTTCTTTCGACTACGACTCTTCTTTCTCTCCTCTTGTTTGCGTCTAGACGCAATGCCGTTTGTAAAGGCTTCTTTGTCAAAAGCCCAAATGATGTAATAGCTTACATAGTCGACGGGTTTCATTTCCGTCTTTTGAGTTGCCTCAACAGTCAAAAGTAATTACTTGTTGCCAACCCTTTTCAACGCACATCTAACTGCTTTTTAACGACGATGTCTTCGTTATAATAAGAAACAAATTGTTGCCGCTATTAGGTCTCTTACAGTATGCCGACTACGCCAGAAATGTCGGAAGCCTCGCCGTCTCCTCGTCAAGTCTCTGCCGGTTTCTTTCGGTTCCCGTTCGTTGGCAACGCCAGCCCGCGCCGATTCAGAGGGCGGGCCATGTCGGGTATTAATATATATATATCGAGAATTTTTCAATGTTCCGAAATCGAAGCTAAAATTTGTCTTTTTTTTTTTTTTAAATTTGGAAATAGCTGAAAGTCATTCAGAAGATATCGGTCCGTCAGTCGCCGGATCGTCTTCGCCACCGTCGACTGGATTCCCGCATCACGAACGTCCGGATCCGTCGCTGCAAACTCAGGCGATCCAACAGACGGACAAGCGTTTGCGATTCCCGCGGTTCCTTCGCCGGACGCACAGCGCCTCGGCGTCAACGACGGAGGCTCCTCCTTACGCCCTCTTTCTGCGCACCAAGAGAGTAAGTCTGTTGCAGTTGCGAGCGCCACCGCTAGATGTCTCGTATTGTAGCAACAAATCGAATCCTTTTCGGGAGGATATCGAATCGACAGACGACAGATGCTGGACACGGCGACCTCTCCCTGCATGTTCCATTAAGAATAGGAATTGCCTAACCCGATGGCTCCCAATTGATTCGTTTCGTAAGTTGGCAACGCGTTCTGTTGTGAACTCTGTTGACGTCACCAGGGTTTTTTAAGAGCGCCGTAAACCGGGACGTTTGGGGACGCTGCGGCACCTAATAGAGCCGGAGCCGGCCGGATGTGGTCGATGCGGCAACCAGCATAGCCTAAGATCCGACTCTCTTTCAACTAACGCAGTTGGCGAATGTTTGTTTATTCACTCAGTTGTTTTGAGCGTCCATGTTGTTAGGCTACCTATTGCGGCAGTATCCGTTGATGACGTTGCAATAAGCAGAGCACGGGACGTGCGTGACCGCCGCGGTCGACGATGATTTAAGGCCGTCAACACATGTGTGCACACATCGGTTTCGTAGCCGTGGGCTTTGCGTGAGATAAAAGTTTCGAAAGGCGTGAAAGTGGCTGCTGCCGAGCTGGAATAGACCACAACGCCAAGTCCTTGCAAACGTCGTTCCAGCCGCGTCCGGACGAGTTCGATGACGTCAATGACGACCGTCGGTAAGGAGAAAAGCAAGCGAGCCGGTGAACACTCTTCGGATCCGCTTGGTCAAATCTCTTAAGGGCAAGAGAAGGGAAAAGGGGGAAACCCCAAACACAGCTGTCCGTGACTGTCCATGAACGAGGAGGGCCTAGCCAGCCTATCCAGCCCGTTCCGAGTCCGTTCTGTTTGGAGACGTATCGCAATCCCGGCGGCAGTTTGCGCAACGAGCTCGGACGTGGGAGACAAGTAAGAAGGCTCCCGTCGGACGACCGCCTATTGTTCCACGGCCATTTCGCTTGTGAAAAAGAGCGGCCAGTTCGGCTACGATGACGTCAACCGGGACACGTTCCGTTTGCTAAAGTGTGTTTGAGTAGAAGATTAGACACATAGGGCCGTCTCTTTCGTGGTGGGCGACGAGAAGGATGGAAAGCGATCAAGTATAAGCAGCGGGCCCGTACTCCCACCGAATACAGTCCGCTCTGTACAGAGTATTAACTCTAAGCGAGAGTCAATAATAGAGAAGATACCTATCTGGCTCCGCCGAAACGGAGGAGTACTAGCTGGAGCAGCAAGTACAAGTTTGATGGCTCGCTTATTGTTATGTTATTCACCGACTATTAAACCGTTTTGATGTCAGTTGTGGTGGTCGTAGTAGTGGAGAAGAGGACCAGCCCTTTTTATTTATGTAGGAGGCTGATACTGACTGCGTTATGTATATTTATAGAAAGACGCGGAGAGCCGCGAGGTGGTATAGAATTTTATAGCCGCGCTCTCTCTATGCTCACGACGGGCTGCTGTCGTGCGTCAGTGTATACGTTTCTTTTTTCCCTATAGCTCGTTATGTATATATCGGGTGACTGGGTAGAAATTCATGACTCGATATTGTGTTACTCCTAATCAATTCTGGCCATATAAGAGAAGGGGATCCCATTTGTACCCAAAAAGAACCGACTGCTACTCTACTGCTCTATACCGCCCGGCCCATGTGCAGAGCCCGAGAGGGCACAGAAGAGAGACTTCCCTCTGTGTGCCGGTTGCTACAGTAATGGTGTTGCTGCTGGTCGCGCTATTTTTAGCGCTTCCCATTTGCACAGCTCCGTACAATAGGTCCGATACTTCTGTGTACGCGAAATATGGTCGTCGTTATGACGTACGACTTCTTCACTCCAGTTCGTCCGCCTCCCACTCGTTACTTTGTCATCAGAATAAGCGCAAATGCGGAGCCAAGCAACGTTCACCTGTTTAGAGGCGGTTCAAAAACGTCGCCCACTTGACATTTTTCTCCCCCATCATTACATACAGGTAGACGTGTGTACCGGTGCAAAAACTACTGCAGCTTTCTCCCCGAGACTGTTTTAGCGTGCGCGATAAATAGGTTCTTCTAGAACAAGAAACGCGTCAGTACTTGAAAAGAAAAGGCGCGGAATGCCCTCCGTGAGTGGAAGCCCTTAATGGATGCTTGATAACATCTATATAGAGAGTCGTCGCAGTACACATATTTTTCAAAGGGACGAGTTTTTCCTCTCTTACTTCCTCGTTGCGCGGCTAGAAATAGCCGGCGAACAATCAAGAAATAGTTTTGCGCAACATTTTGGCCCGGCCATTTCTCTGACGAGCTCTGATGAATAGGCAGCTGCGGCACCACGGCGGAGAACAGGTCCACTCGACTATGAAGACCGTTATTAGCGAAGAGCAAAGAAAAGAGGAGAGGAACGGTCGCAACGCAACGTTAAGATCCACTCGAGTTTGACGTCATCCGTCGACGAGATCGTCCTCCCACCCCCCCACTAGGGCCTTTATAGTCATTGAGTTGATTTGATTTGGTTTTTCGTTTGCGGTGAATCAAGCTCGCTGTGGCCGTAAAAGTCGATCCGGACATCGTCACAAAAGCCAGAAAATGATACTGTATGACTCCACTAACTTTTTTTAGCGGACAGGCGGACGTTATGGGAGTGTCTACGCGTTGCTAAAAGTTCGCCGGGGTTGAATTGATGCAGGTTATAGAGAACGATTCACTTTCATTAGGGTCAATCGGACCGCTCTAAAATAGGGTCCGTGACCATCTCCCTTTCAAGTTTATCTGTGTCCGGTCAAAGCCTCGGGGATTAGAAACTCTCTCAATCTTTTTTTTTTTGCCGCACCTGGAAAACGGACGACTAGACCGAGAGGAATCTGGGTAACATCCATTCGACCTAAAGTTTTTCAACATCCGGTTTACTTCTACGTAACATCTAGTCGAAGAGAAACAGGGAAACGCGGGCAATCCAATTTTTCAAATGTCAAGAAAGTTCGAGAAACTTTGATCAACGCTTATATAACTTTATCAAATTAAAAAAAAAAAGGTTTTTTTCTAGAAAACGATAAATTGGTTATTAGGACCCCCGGTTTCTATATTTGGCGCCTTTGATTCGTGTCGCGACGCTGGCTGTCAATTTATCACGTGCAGTGCAACTACAGAACGACGTAGACGCGCAAAAGCAGCCGCTCGATGATAGGCTTCCTTAGTGGGATAGGCCGACACGTGAACCGTCTCCACCGTGCGTCTCTGGTTGTTTGGCTCGGACTGTTTTCACATCCGCCCCCTTCCTTCTTCCTATTTCCTCCTACAAGAGATCCGGTCACGAGACGCCGGTGCAGGTGTTTTAGTAGAAAGTGTCCTGTTACTTCCGCGTAGGCAGCTCCGTTGCTAACTATCGCCATCAGATATTAGTTTCGCAAGCGTCTCTCGCTGCGCTTGGCATTCTCATTTGGGCAAGAATTTAACGACATTATTAATATTCATTTGTCATCCTTTTACCCTTCTAGATGGTGAGCAAGACTCGCTCAGCCGACTTGGCCGTCTCGGGAGCTAACGAAGTGTTCAGCACTAGCGTCGACGATGGGGCGGTTGGTGCCATGGCCAGCAGAAAAACTCGGCTGTAAGTCAATTCTATGGATAGCCTACTTGCAATATTGTCTGTATTGTCTATTAGGGCCTTCATTTGGGACGCGAATCTGAGACAGCCTTGGAGTTGGCGAAAAGTTGCATAAAGGTCAAATGTGTTGGTTGGCGGCGTAACTTTTTTCTAGTTCAATGGCGTTGCTATGAGTTACTATATGAGCTCAGAGTTTCGCTGCTGGCCCTCTTTCAAAACAGGGGAAATTGTGTGCCGTATAATACAAATGTACCCGAACGCTGATGAAGTCGGATGCTTATCATCTCTGTAAACGCTAATAGCATTGGCTTCACTGTTCTTCTGCGGGTGACGTTCATTATAACTCGGATCCGGCGAAAGTTGGTGGACGTATCCTAGTTCTGCGCACAAACCAATTCTCTGCGCAAACGGGTTTCCAGAGTTACAGCATTTGCTCTACCTCTTTGTCTCATCTTTATTTTTCTGCCATTTTCTCTTCCCGCGCCCCCATTCCGCCTTGCAAAGTTTGCTCACGTGCAGTCAGCGAGTCAGCAAGTTTTGCGTCTTTCCATGTATATATTATACAAATGGCGGATGCTGAAGTTTTAGGCCTGCAGACAGGTGCAGCACGAGACCAATCTACACGTTTCTCTCAATGACTGCCATGACGACGCTAAAAACTGTTGAAACCGACTCTCAATTTACAAATTGTTGAATACCACGCATTTTTCAAAATGAGAAATGCCTCGAAGAAATATTTTTCTTGGAGGATGCGCGATGACGTGCGAGGTCTATGACTCGCAAGAGTCAAACCTGTTCGCTATTAAAACTTTTGTGACGTAGTCAAAATGCCGACTTTGTTCTCGATCGGTTAGAGTTCCGGGTAATGAATTGAAGCTCTGCGAAAAGCTGCATGGTCTAGAAGGATCTCATTAAATTCCTTGAAAACCTTATCTCATATACTTATTCCTTCATCTAAAACCAAAGCCGCTCTTCCGCAGCGCATCTTTCCGCAGCTCTTTTTTTTTCTTTGTGCATTTCCCATCACCTCCATCGAGAATGTTCCAACGATCGCGCTCCATCGCAATCGAAAGTGCACTCGTGCGTGCGTGCTCTTGTGACGTCGCTAGTCTTAACTATAGGTACGGGCTTGTTACCTTCGTTTGCTAGACTGCAGTCTGCTAGGAAAAAGAATGGCGAAGCAATAAAAGGAAACTTGGAAGGGAAAAGTTGGTGAAGAAAAAGAGTTTTGTCGTTTGGCACAGACAAGCCATCCAGAAAGACAAGTCAGACTGTGTTTTCCAGAAGGTATGCTTGATGTTTCCAAGTAGACGTTGTTTTGGTTTACATCATCGTATAAACTGACGATGCACTCTATCCCACTATTATGTGACAGCGAAACAGAGTCGCCCAGGGAATAAGTTTTCCAGTAGATAAAAGACAATTCTTTTGTTCGTCTTCCTCTCCATGCATGAGAGTTGCTACTTGAACAACGCCCTCCTCTCTCTCGACTGGAAGCGCATGCTAGCAACCGATTTGCCAGTGTATAAGGTAACAGATCTCGCGCAATACGAGATGCTGAACAACATCGATCCGGCGCCGAGGCGAACTGAACTGACTCCATATCTGCATGTTGAATCTCTATGGGACGCGTCCGGACGTGACACGAGATCTGTCAATTTGGTTCAGCACGCTCTGACGTCTTGGCTCTTCCCTAGTATTTGCTGGCCAACTACGGCTCGTTGCTGCCGAGATGGTCTTTTTCAATTTCGGATGTTCCTTTTCCATTGTTCTCTTTCCTTTTTGAGAACAGCCACCATCATCCGGCGGTTCCGTCGGCATGACACGTGAGCTCCCGACCGGCTCTGAATACGAAACTTCATTCGCCCCGAGTCGTAATCGACGCAACTATTGACTGCCCGTTTGCAATTTGCATCGCTCAATGATGGGGATAAGGGACGGGTTTGAACTCGAGAGGCAAACAGAAGAAGAGTGGTGGTGACGAACGCTGACGAAGCGTCTAGAATCTCTGGCTCGACACAAAAGTGGAGAAAGGGACGCAATATGAAATAAGTTATTGACAGGGGGAACATAGAGAGAGAGAGAGAGTGGCAAGGAATGAACTTTGACGAGTGCAGCACACTCTTCAAGGGGATTGAAATGTCGTCGTTTGGTAGAGTCGTTTAGCATCCGGGAACAGAGTGCAGCGCCATCGCAGACAAGCCGGGCTAAATCATTGGCGATGGTTCAAAAGACTGGCTAAGTACGTCTTAGGACGAGGACATCATCAACTCATCATACAAGTTTAAAGGAGAGATACCGTACTAAATAGAGCGAAAGGAAAAAAAAATCCTTAGAAAGGATCAGTCAACAAGTTTTCTTAACACGGCAACGTGTGGGCACGGGTTCGGCCAGCACGTGCGTGCAGACCAGGCAGGTATATTTGTACCGGGGTCTATAAGGCACTTGAACGGCGTCTTTCCTTGTGTAATTCGCTTGATTTGGGAGGAGGCTATAGAAACCCACCTACACTGCCGATACCAACCGACAGATTTTTCCCCCCCTCCCTCTCTCTACCGTCTTTTGATCGACAGGATGGATGAGAGTCGCCTAGCGACCGTCGTCGTATGCCGGACGCGCTCAATGTTCCCTCTGTTCCCTGGTTGACTAGGATCACTTAACTGAAAAGACGGGCGGACTTGTGGGGTAACCTAATGTTCTCCTTTTTGCTTCGCTGTCAACTGCGTAATATTCTGGTCGTTCACCTTTTCTATTGTGACCGTGAACGCATCGCGCTGTTTCCTAGACTTGGCACCGATATCAGTAAAGCGTTTCATCTCGCTTCGCTTGAAGCCGTCGAGACATCAAAACAACAAAGAAAAAGAAACAGTTGCACACAGCAACAACAACCAAAAAAACGATAGGCAAAACAGATCTGTTTTTCGGCAGCGGTTTATCCCGCGAACGAAAACATACGCACGTTAATACCAGAAGGGCGGGATTCCCGAAGCTGAGGGGGCATTTACGCGCGGGCGCGTAGCGCGCAGAAGGAAAAAAAACGCGAGTCGATCCAGATGGCGTTCCGGTATTCCCCGGGGCTTTCCGTCGCTCACGCCGCCCCTCTCGGTAGTCACTCGGAGCGCGACGATATATAACCGTAGAGCCGAGGCTGTGTACAGCATTCAGACTCTACTCTACCTGTGTGCTAGGTGCGTCAGTGCAACTCGCCGCTGCTGCCCCCATCATTCTTTTGCATTTCCCAATCCAAAAGTCACTCGGTAAACAAAGCGAAAAACGAAAGAACTCGTGTGTCCGTTTCGTTCAACTTTTGGAAGTTGTTCAAGCGGAAATTCGTGCGCCGTCCACCACTATTTTTTGCGGTGTTTCGTAGTCGAAACATGATCCACACCAAAGACCTCCGCCATCGCGATTCGCTTCGCAACACAAAAAACGTGCTCGAGTCGTTAAATTTGATGCTAAGCGGCGAAAATCCCGCCGCCAAGCAGAAACCAACACACCACGTCGGTGACAATAGTCAGCACAATAACAGCTTCTTCTTCCAGTATTTTAAGCGGTCAGTTTTAGCCAACATCGAATTTTAATTTTTAAGATTTAATCCGTGGCGGAAACCTGTCATTCCTCATGTTGTTTTCCCTATACACAATAAACCGCAAGATCTAATCGTCATTTCCTTGTTTTCAATCTAGGTCGGAAATGCGACTACGCTTGGGATTTCTACGCCGGAGGAGTACGGAATCGTCCTTGTCGGCCCGGCCGCCTCCAGAAGAGGCCCAGAAATGGTCGGAATCCTTCACGGCCCTAATGGCGTCCAAATGTAAGTCGATCGATCGCAATATTAGGAAAATCCGAGCAGTAGTAATAACAATATCATATATGTATATATATATATATATATACGTATAGATTAGCATAAGAATCGTGCTGTATTCATAAAAGATACGACAGAGCCGTTGAATATGAATTAGAGCCGTCGTTTTGCCACCGACGATCTTGGCTTATCCTTTCCTGCGCTTTCCTGCCATTTGAAAACTGTTCGCGGCGAGCCATTACCTTGAGCGTCCGTTTTTCGCTACCTCGTCTGTTCCGGTGTTTCATTTTTTTGAAGGAAATATTGTTGGTGGTGTGGGAAGGAGGAAAAGAGGGCCCTTTTTAGAGCCAGTCAGCTAAAAAGAGATGGACTCCAGGTGTGCAAGCGCGGGAGTGGCCGCAGCTCATACATAGACGAACGCAACGCAGCCGCCAGACACGACACGCACGTTTCAAGGCCGATCCAAAACCGTTTTCGGTGAATGGGAGAGAAGAGCCTTGAGCATGTCTTGTGCATTAAATCATGTCGAGAAAGGGAATCGAAGGGAGAAGGAGGAGGAGGAGGACTCCTCCGAGCCAAAAACAAGCCAAACGCATTTTCCTATATTGCGTCGTTTTTCTTTCTTTCTTTCGTTCTTTCTTTCTTTTTTTCTTCGATTGGATTGTTAGAACTGTTTCCCCCTTTCTGTACCGTCTAGCTCTTTCTACCCGATTTGACGGATGATATAACGACGGCGGTTATCGTGCTCACGGTTGGCGAGATTATCGATAGTCGGCAATCCATTCACAGGGCCGCCTTACAAGATTCGACGAGATTGCGTGACCTTGCAGGGCGAAGGAAAACGGGATCCAAAAAAAGCAAATAATAAATATTGTAATAATGTTTCCAATGTTCAAAGTCCTCCAAGAGAAGAGAGAGAAAGGACGCCCAGGAAAAGAAGCAATTCGTTCGACTGGTTTCTCTATTCACTTATTCCTTTTGTGCTTCCGGCTGTTTGTCTATGCGATCGATACACTGTGTGCCATATTTGATTCTCCGTTCGGAAGAGGATGGGAAAGCCAAAAATCTAAAAAAAGAGAAGAGGGCAATTTTTACCGGGGAGAATACGCGCGCGCACCTGCGCTCGGGACTCGGTCTCTTTCCTGGCTGACGTCATTGCCTCCGCTATTCTTCTGTCTCCCAGGCCACCCCTTTTCTCGTCGAAGCGCATCGACGACTCTTGATTCGCCCTCCTCTACCGCCAATTTTGTTTATTTTGGGTATTTTCATTCATCCCACGCTTCGCTAAGGTGCCCCTCCGTCCATGACGGCGTGTCATTTCGCCCTAAATTTGATTCTCCCAACCTCGATCGATCGATGATGATGTAGACCGCACCGGAATAGAAAGCGGGAGGAGTCAAGACTGATGATGATGACGACATAGGACGGGCCGGAGATAGCGGCGACAGGTTCTCATTTGCTTTTAATCGAATCACCCCTGTAACGAAGAGAGTTTCTGCAGAGTACTACTAACCTCATCCAGACAGAGACGTCGTCTCCTTTTCCTAGAAACAAGAGTCAGGAGAGGCTACGGTATAGAGAAGAGAAAGTTTGTGTTGATTTGGCTTCTGGTAACTCGGAGCGAGAGATGGAGAGCTACTACGCAAACGGAAAAACGAGAAACTGGCCTACGTGACTGCGTCATAGCTACTTCTATAGAAATGGCCATAGCACCTGGGATAAAATTGATGTATAGATAGAGACAGATGCCCTCATTCCTAGCTTTACTTTTTCATGCGGACTCCCATGTATGCCGGATCTATTTGCCACCTTTTTTTTTCTCTCTCTCTCTCTTTCCACCCTGCTGAAAGTTACATCACAACGAAAGAGAACTCGGCCATCTGTATGATTTATAGATTAATCCAACTTTTTTCGTCTATGTGCGCATTGCGTCACGACTCACCTACCCACTCTATTTCTTTTCGCCCGTTCTTCGCGTGTACATAAAAGATGACAGTTTGACATTTGACAAGAGTGAAATAAATAAAAAAAGAAAAAAACAACAACAATGAGGAAAGAGACTGCTGTGTGCATACAGAGAGTAAATCCTCTTGGGATACGTCTTGGGAAGACTTTAGCTGCGGGCCACAGGACTGTGCGGAGCTATATATCCATGGATGCACCTACACAATTGGATTTTATCTAGTGGACGCCCCTCTCGCACTTTCCGAGTCCTATTTCAGTATCCTTTTCGCTTTATTCTTTCAACTGGAACAACGAACAAGCGCAAAAACGGCGGACGAGAGCTAAAAATACCTACCAACAGCATGGCAATGGATGACGCACACTTTTATTCCCTTTCCCTCCGCCCAGTTTACATTAGATGACGGCTCTGTTCAACGGAGCTGTCTCGGTCGCCTTTTTTTTTCATGCGTGGCTTTTTTTGACGGCCGTCTGGGTTCACCACTGTAACGAACGAAAAATAGCGGCTAACTTAGCTATAGAACGTATATATACGCCGTGCATGACGGAGCACGAGGTATGGAAGGCCATCGACATTAATCAGCAATTTGCTTTCTTTCTTTTTGCAGATGGTGCCGCCCTGTATCGCGCTTTCTTGCTCCGCGAATTTAGCAACGAGAACCTCGAGTTTTGGCTAGCCTGCGAAGAGTACAAGAACTCGAAACCGCAAAAGATGGCCGCCAAAGCGCAGAAGATCTACAATGACTTTGTCGCCGTCCAAGCACCCAAAGAAGTGCGTTAGTTATCTTGGCCTACTTTTCTTTTCTTAAATGTCTTTGCTAGCAGTTTTTTTAACGAGTTCAAGGATCGTCATTTTATTAACTCGTTCATTTCGATTGCTTCCCATAGGTCAATCTGGATGCCGAGACGAGACTTATCACCTTGACCAATGTCCAGTCAAATAACCCGGATCCGCACGCATTCGACCGCGCCCAGAGGCGGATCCAGCACATGATGGAACGCGATTCTTACTTGCGTTTCCTCCAGTCGGAACTCTTCCTCGAGCTTGTCCACCCGGAACGCTATTCGACGTCGACGGCCGAAGTGTCGGACAAGTCATCGTCGGCTCCGTGAAAGCCAAAAATCAATCAGCAAGAAGAAAAGAAGCCGACCGAGAAAAAGAAAAAAGAAATCCGCACAGAAAAAACAAACGGAACCTCTGTAGAGCATCGGGACCGTTGAGCTGCGCGGTGAAATCGGTCGGCTCTCTCGCCACTTTCACGCCTCCGACAACGACTCTGGCCGTCGTCCGTCATGTTCTAATTTTGGAATCATCGTATCTTCTTCTCGCTACGGAAGAGCTGCACTGTGATATTACTACTCCTCCCGTGTTTCTTGCTACTATATATTATCTTACTGCTTTGATTGGAACCAGCGGCGAGGGGAAAGAAACAAAATTGCCCGTTAGTTTTTCTCTCTCGTTCATTTCCCTCCCATCTATTTACACCGAGTTGAGAAAACAGCGGTCGCTACCCGGTACTGTACATAGATGACAGACATATTATTACAGTCGCCTACTACCGACCTATCCCGCTGCTGCTGACCCCAAAAGTTCCCTCTCTTTTTTTTTCCAGCACTTTTGACCAAGAGGAAAAGACACATATAACAATATCTTTCGCAACTGTTTTGATTTCTCAAAACACTTGGTAGGAAAGTTTTTTCAAACATCGAGGATAATGTTGTTGCGTTTCAAAACACACACCCAGAATCGCGTAGTAAAAAAACAAAAACAACCCCTCCCCCCCCCCCCAAAAAAAAAAAAAAAAAAAAAAAAAAAAAAAAAAAAAAAAAAAAAAAAAAAAAAAAAAAAAAAAAAAAAAAAAAAAAAAAAAAAAACAGTGACCAGATAAAATATCGAAAATGTCTACCGATATTCCGGATATCCGGATAGATCTCTCTTTCTCCCAAACTATATATCGTCACATCACCGTTTTGACTATCGCTCCGGTTGTTTTGTTTTTTGTTAGAAAAGGAAAAGAACCGTGACGTCACTTGAGAGCGGGAAGTCGAACGACGTGTTGTGCATAATGTATACATACACATGTATATACATCTATATAGTTATTCTACAGTGATCTATATATATTTAAAAGAAGAAAACGTTGCTTGCTTTGTGTAACCGAAGATGCCCGTGTTCTTTAGTGTCCGACGAAAAACAGGGCACCATTCCACGATGATGATGCCGTCGTGGTTCACCACGATGCCGTTGACTAGTCTCTTTCTCTCTATTTTTCTTCTTTTACCATAGACTATTTCTCGCCCGTCTCCATATCTATACACACACTTTTACCCCATTTCTGTCTGATACTGATGACTATGACTACTATTACTACTATTACTACAAGTACTATATTTATTGCAATGAAAAAAGAGATACTGATCCTCTCTGTAGCCATGAAGAATTTTCTCCCGCCCAGCAACCACCATCAACCACACTATAAACTCATGTAACTGCTTTCTACCGTTCTCTCTCTTTGAAAACCAGTGTTGTCTTTTCGAATTTTTCTAGTCCAAACTGTGTTTTTTTAAATGATACTTTGATACTAATGTGAAAAAAAGTGAAACGACTTGGACTCCGACATAGGAGATATCCTTGATCGTTCAAATGTGAATTTGATACGTGCTTTTAAATAAATGAAAATATATATCATAGAATATATATATACAATGAAACACAATCTACTTCTCGGTTTCATTTCTACTCGGCGCTCGAGGGTGACGGTGCTGTTCACGTGAACGGGTTCGGGATAATGAAGCCTTGAATACCAAAGGTGAGCGACACCGGGGACAAACAAACACTCTCGCATCATGATTAGAAAGGGTCACGTAACGTTGAACATGAGAATGGCACGAGGGCCCTTGTCTCCCGAGTTACGACTATCGATCGCTAGTACTAGGGGTTCTTCAATACGCGCTGCAGGACGGATTCCCTCCTCTCGCATTGATTAAGACGTCGACTCTGTGCGTCAGTCTTGCCGGTTGCCGCTCCTGGGCGGTCCGATAGCCCCCGCTACCCTATACTAGTCCGACTTGATGTATTATATATTATGAGCACACTACGCGTATTCTAGGCGACGATGAAACTAGGTCGAGGTTGCTGTTGTTATGGTCAATTCTTTCAAATCCGTTCTGTATCAGTAGTCTAGCGTCTAGCTACTAGGATCTTTTCCGTCGAGTCTAATACGTCAGACACGCGCAGTAAATTTTCAAACTGGGAGCCCAAGGAGACGACAACGAACAACTGTAATAGTATTGCTGTCTCCCTCTCTCTGTTTGTTCGAAATGGGCGGACAACCCGCGTGGTTAGGAAAATACATCAGTATAGTTGTAGGACATAGGCAGGGGGGAGAAAGCCATGAATCACGAGGTCAGAGAGTGTCGGACGGGACGAGATATCTGGTTTCTTCATTTGTTTTTATTTCCTTTTTGCCGTTAAGCAGCGGCAAAAGTGGACCGGGCAAAAAGAAGTGGATTGACTGTGATGTACGTGGTGTGATAAGAGGATCACGCGGCTCGTGGCGAAGGTCAACGAGATCGTTTAAAGGAATCCCATGCTTACACGTGTGATGCTTTCTCCATAGGACTACAGCTTAACGGGTTAACGGACAACTCGGTCGCCTCTCTAGAGAAAAAAACGGACGGGGACCGTGGAAAGAAAAATGGAACTCGGATACAACACTTTTTTCTCGGCCAAATAGCGACTATATCAGCGACTATATCTACCCAAGGACAGGTCTTCTTCTAAATGAAGATCTGCGTTTCAGACACGTCGATGCTCATTTTAATTTGACTTCCGGTATTTTCCTTGTCGATTTCAATTTTATTACACGATACCTTTCAACTCCCTTTAATTTTCTTTATAGCTTTTTGCAGCTGTTCTTGATAAAGCGATCATTTATCGTTTTTTAAAAGATGGTTAACAGCCCCACAACTTTCAAGGTTCGTTACCATGGGTCCCATGGTTGCCATCTCTCTACCAGCCTTTATGGCCGAGGATAAGCACGCGCGCGTGTCCTTCTTCAAATCGAATTGGCCGCAGACGCTGGTATTATTCAATACTGCAGTATCTTTCTATCCAATTTCGTCGTTCTTGCTAAAGCTTCTTCTTCCCTTCTTCTTTACGATCTAATCAACTTGCCTTCTTCGCTGACTTCCGGTACTCAACTGTTGGTAATGGCGATCCTAATCAACATTGTTAATAATCATCCAACGTCGTAAAGATTGAACGACCTAAACGTTTGTGGACGTGATGACTTTGGATGAAATGGTGAATGCATGGCGATAAGTGAAGACACTTGTTAGATGTAGAAAGAAACAAGTTAGCTCTTGATCCGTTCAGCAACTCTGATCTTGGCGTCCGTTATATAAAATATAACGAGTTAACGACAGATTGGATATAACGATCACCATGACGACCTCACGCCAACAAGCCAATCGACAGAAGAGACGGAACAAAGTTTTCTTCATCCAGATGCCAGGAACGTCTCTGTAAGCGTTGATTAAGGTAACACCATTCAGGAAACTATAAATCGGCCGAGGAAAACCTTTTAGTCAGGAGCCGTCGGCCTTAGCGCCCCCATCATACGTTCTCGATACACGTGTCCAACAAACTTTTGCCAATGTATTTTTATTACATTCTATCTTTTTTTCTGCCTCGCAACTTTCTTTACACTATAATATAAGCTTAAGTGCTACTAAGGCCTGAAATATTGAATCAACGTGCTTGCTTCCGGCGAGTCTCCGGAGGAAACGATAAAATGTTCCTGGGTCTGGCACGGTAGGCTACCTAACAGTTTAACGATTAGTCAACATTTCTTGCTTCCCTCGGCCTCGTCCGTGACATTTTCCAAATGGGTGAGCCGTGATAAAGAAATTGTAAAAGCGAGCAAGAGAGGGTAAGGGAGAAGAAGGGAAGGGAGCTTTCATCAGATTTTCATCGTACAACCAACCAGCGACGGCATAGAAGGAGACCTGAGGAGCGCCAGCTATTCGTAAATTCAATTGCCCAGCACGAACGGGATGCCGAGGAGATGGTAAACCATACAAAAAACATGAAGAAAAGGAAAAAATATATAAAAGAATCTGCCACGTGAGTTGAGTCGGTCACATGTACCTTTCCTCTGAAATGGTTCACGTAGCATGAAAGGGCAAACGGTTTGGCGGTTTCTTAAAAGATTTGTGTGAAACAATCTACCATCAGCTACCAGCAGTAAATATTCTTAGTATAGCAATCTGTCTTGCTGGTCACTCCAATTAATAAGATTATCTATTAACTCGCCAACGAAAATGTAGCTAAAGTCTAGATGCATAGCCTAATTGGTGATTGGGGATAAAACGAGAGGCGATAAGAACCAAGTTGAAATTTCGTCACGTTGGAAATATTTGTTTAAAAATTTAAGATTTATGATTGTTATTACTAGAAAAATATTGAACCACTTTCGATGGGCATCAGCTTCGAGGGCCAAGGCTATTTCCGTCTAACGTCTATGTAGCATATGGTTGGATTCATCTTTCGGTCGAAGCTCCCGAAAGTTTCTTATAGCTCCAGTGTATTCTCCCCGAGGACCAAAAGACTTTTTCATATTTTTTTCATGTTTGCTCTTTATGTTTCTTTTGGAGTGCTCTCCACCGGTATCGATATCGTCATTTTGGAACGGTATTATATCTTCTTCAATGTTGCCCGCGCACGTGAACTTGATCGAACGATACACGGGTATAGGAGCGCCTTGCGTCGTTTGCGCGTGACGGATGGATCAAACAAAATGACGACAGAATAAAGGCATGAGGGAAAAAATGTAAACAAGATGGAAACAACGAAATAAAAGATGTGATCAGCAAGAAATGAAGAGAATGGTGGAGTCGGGTGGAACGGATTCCACATCCACAATACAATCGATGGCAAATAGTTCGTCTCTTTTTAAACGTCTGCAACGTGACTGCAAGGGCTTCTACTTTATGAGTGTGGTCGATTCGTGAGCGGCTGCAGATGCAGTCGTGTTCGATAGATTTTAATGGTGGGCTCTGTTGGGCATTGTGGTTCTCTAGACAAGCGAAAAATCATTTGCGAAGTGAAACTCGAGAAAAGAAGAAGTGGATGAAAGTTCACCAACAAAAGAATTGAAGAAGGAATGGAAATGTAAGTGGTAGTTCAGTCTGGACGGATAGGTCTTCCCGGTCGTGATAATTGGACCCAAGCCCCCAAATTATTAAGTGGCACTCATAATGCCTAGCAACAACTCCATCAGCGGAAACCTTTCTGGATCGTTAAACTTTCGTCAGCCATCCCCTCGCAGTCAACATATATCGTCTTCTGACGAGCTATTGACTCGCTTGTGCGACAAATAACTGAGATAGGCTAGTTTGTAACGACTACGTATCCACGAAGGGGAAAACCCCGTCCATCCTATTTTACGGTATCCTGGATATTGCTTGGTAATAAAATACATTGACAATTTGACAATCGTCCCTCAAAGTGTCGCTGCTGGGTGCAAGTAACAGCAGACAATGACGAATGAAGACCGTGAAGATTAAGAAGGCGAACCGATTTTATGGCAGCGCTATTCTCTAACGTTCTGCTAGACCCGCATCGGGCGTTAGCTTAAATGTCTACACAGTTCTCTTCTTCCGCATCTCCAGTCCGTCAAGCGACGGCGTGCGAAATGACGCGCTACTTTTTTTTTCATGGCTAAGGTGAAAAAGATTACATCGGCTAGACAGGGAAAGCAGTACGGTACGTTGTGTATGAAGCCAAAGATTTATAATGGAACCACTTTTCGTCCAAGGTTGTTGCAAATTTGGTACCGAGACTTACATTCATGCCTATAGTGCTTTGTAGGCAGATCCTATAGCGTCATGAAGAACAAGAACGAATGCCGATCTAACAATTGCGCAGGTCTAACGATGGGTCATGGGTAGTTCTCATTGCACTGAGATGGCTGTGAAAATGGATGAGATACATGAATTGGGTACCGGTAGTGAGTATGATGAGTTCATGCGGTCATCGAGATCAATAAACACTGGAGTAATAAGAGGCAGCAGGGGTCATTGATATTGAAAAAGATTTGTCCTCCTAAGCTCATAACTCTTAGACCAAGTAATCCTGTTGTTAAAAGATTGCTAGAAATGCATTTCAAGTATGCACAGACAGTAGGGTTTGCCTTTTATTTTCGCAAGATAAATCAACCGGTGTTTACTATATACTCCGTCGCCATTGCAGTTCCGGTCACCAGTCCCTGAATATTTAATGCCAATTTCTCAAAGGCGGAACAGAGACGGAAGCGTATAACAGAATTCTTCAAACCTTGCTTTAAGCCACACATGCTTAGATAGAATTTAGTATTTCCAAGACGGCAATGTGAAAGTCATTCTGCGCTCTTGAAAATTCTCCGTAACGTAGGTGAGCCATGATACAAGAGACTCTTGTATCTCTCTTGTATCATGGTTGAGCGTTAAAGACATTTTTCTGCTACTGTACTGCTGGTCGCAAAAGACATGCAAGCAAAAGACTTCTTTAGCTTTATATACAAACCCATATTCGTTTCACATCCTCCTTTTACGATAAAAAAAATTAATATGAAGTATTCAACGAGATTTGCTGTTTGTTCTTTGTTTGCTTTTTATTTCATGTCGAAATAAAAACACCCTGCTTGCCTTAGACGTCCAGAATTTCGAGGTTACGCCAATGAAGTTCTTGGCTAGATAGCCTTGATGGTGGTTCCTCCTATGTCCTATCCTATCCCTGGTGGTTGTTATCCCTTGGACAGATGCTGCTTAGCATCAGCCTGAAGTGGTCTTGTTGACTTGTTTTTGTCAGTGACGTACGATTGATTTGTGCACTGCTGATCGCCTAGGAACAACAACATACTTTCGCAGTCTTGTTATCAAAATGGTCGTTAGATAACGGATTCGTATCGCGATGGAGTAACCTTCACTCAGTTTTCCCGTTCTGCATGGCGTGTCCCAGTTTCTTCGCTGATTTTTTGCATTTTTAAGATACCCCAGTTTTGTAAATCGTAGATTGGTTGTTGTGACCCCTATTTTTGTCTTTTCTGTGCCATCAAAATGCCCGTCTTATTACTTGAGCGATTACCTCTCCCGAGTTTGGAAGCCTACGCGGTTGTCAGTGTTTCCCTCCTGGGCTGGTCTCTTCACTACGCAGCAGAAAAGACTCTTAACCCTTCATGGAGAATGCAGTTTGTCGACACAAAGAATGTGAGCCAAGAGCTTCCTGGTACACTGCAAACATACATTTCCAATATACTTTCCCGTTACTGGTTCAGTTCCAGAGCTCAAGACATCATATCTTTTTCCATCCATGACAGCCTCTGCATTTGGGTAAGCACTTTGGTCAGCCTCCTTATTTGTAATTAACTGATATTTTTATTCTATACAGATTGTTGTCAACATGGCTTATTGCCTTCTTGTCCTTTTTGGGAATTGGCTCCAAAAACAAGTATTTGGGGAACTTAGGGTTTCTGAACTCCAACACATAAAGGTTATTATTGATTGTGTGAGAAACTTGTAATTTTAATAAATAAATAACAAATTTTGTTTACAGGATAAATTCTGGAATTGGGTTTTCTATAAATTCATTTTTATATTTGGCATCATAAATGTTCAAAGCATGGAAGGTGTGATATTGTGGGGGTCCTGGTTTTCTGTAATTGGTTTCTTACACATCCACGCTCAACTATGCCAGGACAGATTTGAATACGTAATCAAATTGCGTTAAGTTTTGTTTTTTCAATAATTTTTAAAATCCGTTTTTTTTCTTGTATACAATTTAGTTATCAATGACTCCATGTACACCTCGTCACCGACACTTCCGCTTACTCACTCTACTGGGTTCGATATTAGTGTCGTCAGGTGTCTTGTTTTTTATTTGCCTCGCGGTTGGCCAACGCGCTGGATGGATCACATTTGCCCTAGTGGCACCAGAATGCCTTCTCTTGGCTTTGCGAACAACCCATGTAATCGCCAGATACGTCATCTACCTACAGTCTTTCCAGCCACCCAACAATCAGCTCTCTCAAGGTTACTTGGGTTGCGCTACCTCAACAGTGCACAAACATCTGACGATTGTTGATCGTACGTACTGATCATAGGGTGGAGTCCTACATCGTACTACGTGGAATTGGCGGTGGAGATCTCATGCCTGGTCGTGGATTTGGCCCACCATGTGCGACAAAGAAACCTCTTCTTCTGCCTTGGCAGGCTTTGGTAACGTTATTATTTTATTTTTCTAGATCCACATGCTTCTACGAGCGAATATGCTGCTTTCCATGGCATCTTTGGTCATTTTCATGCAATTGCGAGTGCTGTATGAACAGCTGTGTGGTCGACTTCGCCGTCACGGAAATTATCGACGGATGCAACAACTTGTCCAGTTGAGCTGTCCATTGGAAAAGCTACACTTTGAACAAGAATCCGAGTGGGAGGATAACAAGTGTGCTATTTGCTGGGAAGCAGCAGCTGTAGCTAGGCGGTTGCCGTGTGGACATCATTTTCATCACGGTAATCGACTTTTCTAACACATTTCTTGTTCTGAATCACAAAAGAAGTTTGTCGAGCGCGCAGGTTGCCTTCTTCACTGGCTTGAACAGGATCCCACTTGTCCGACTTGCCGACGTCAGCTACTTGAAGCCGGTTCAGAGGATTCGACCTCGGCTTCGCATTCACGGACACGTGAGAATGCAAGTTTGATATCTTGGACAGGTTGGAGTCGATTGCTGCACCCGGCCGTCGATACACCCGTATCCGCGACAGCAGAAAATTCCCAATTAGAGAGTTTAGCAGAGCAGGTATAACGAAATGCAGTCACGTTGAAAGGTGGCACAATACCTAATTTACTGATTTAATCGTTGCCTAGATACTTCAAATGTTTCCTGATTATCCGATCGCTGCTCTCATCGACGATCTGCGACAAACCCGCTCACTTGATGTGACGGTCGAAAACATTTTGGACGGTCGTCTTCTTCCGACTTTTCCTAGTTTTCAACAAGAGCCTAGTCTTTCAGCGGTGCCAACCTTTATGAGTCAGGAAACTTCTCGTGAAGCCTATCTGGAATCAGATAACATTTTTGTCGAAGATCCCCAAGAAAGACAACAAATTCTACAGTGTCGTAAGCACGAATTACTAGAGGATGCTCGTAATCGTTTTCTGCAAAGGCAAGCACGCAATAACATTCCCACTAATCATGAAATCTGATTACTGCACATTTCAAAAACTTAAAAAGCTGGCTACAACGATATAACTTCCGATTAGATGGCTTCTCATCACGTGAACAGTTTGTTTATGAAAAAGTACGCGTAGAGCGATCGTGCCTTTAATAATGTACTAAGGGGGCTTTTCAGCTTTTGCACGATTGGAGTTTCACCAAACGGCGATACGCTTATTCTGCACCAACTAGTCCAATCGCAGACGGTCGAAGGGGCCTATAACTGTGATTTACTGATTTTGTAGCTCTTCGTCTCCGTCGACGACAGGAATGATGCGTAGCCAACTCATGTCACCCAGTCGCCAGTATATATATATATATATTATATTATATAGTATATAAAGCAGAATTATCCAGCATTCTCAATTGGTCCCCATGAGACATGAAAAATTATTTAAGAAATACTGAACTTCTAATTACCTTCATTTTGACTTTGTAATTACATATATTATTCGACTCTGATGTGAATTTCTGTTAAAACCATAATTTGCTGGTATAGTTAATACATTTTCTACATTCACATTTCACTCTTTGAACTTCTAGGGCTCACACAATGTATTTAGTTGTCAAACCAAGTTAGTTAGAGAAGGAAGAATGAGATCAAACAGTGTTTTTCTTAATATTAGTTTGGTCATTAACTTCTATTCTTTTACGTTTTGCAAAATGTTCGATGCGCTCCTCCAAGCTTTCTGCAAATTTCACAAATATAAATTTAATTAAGGCATAAAATTATCCCGTTTAGATACAGTAGACTGCAACATACCGCATTTTTGCCTCTTCATCAGCGGAAGGTATGCTTTGGGCTCGATTCCATAAACTAAACCTTTCAATTGACTTTCAACTTTAGTATCCGATAATTTTTCAAGATTATTTAACATTTCTTTAAGCATCACCGCCCTAGAACATAATAAAATTTTATTCTTAATGTCTCAAACATAATCTTATCAAAATTTTTAAACTCACTTTATGCTATTTTCAGCCCAAAGGGTTTGATAACCACCAATGACGTATCGAAGAGCTTCCGCATCGTAAATCCAATGACAGTCATCGTCGGCATAAGAACAGGTGAAGAGATTTAAAGGGAGTTCTGAAGCCATTCCATACTGAGGTTTCCTGGGATAATAAAAGGAAAGGATTTTTACACGTGAAAAATATTCGTATTTGTCCAAAAGCGTCTACCGTGGGTTACATTCCACGTCCAGTAATTGTTGAACCACTGTAGTTTCTTCTTTCCCTTGACCAACCAAAAAAAGAACAGCAACAATACACCTGACTTGGTGCCAAAGAAAAGCCTGGCCTATTAGTTTCAATCGGACCATGGAATAGCCGTCCGTTTTGTCGTCAATGGGATCAATTTGAATATCCATTATTCGTCGATGAAATTTAACAACACCATTGCCAACGTCCATTTTACAAAAATTGCGAAAGTCGTGCTCTCCGATAAGATGCTGGGCAGCGATCTTCATACGCTGTGAAGAAATAGTGATGAGAATAATAAAGTAAAAATTACACATTTATAAACACTACCTCTATATTGAGAGTGGCTTTAGGAAAGTAATAATGATATGTCCTTTGTTTACAATCAAATCGGGCACTGAAACCTTCTTTAACTGGTGCCCATGCAATCACTCTGATTTCAGGTGGAAGCACTTTATTAAGTATGCCAGCATAAGCAATTTCATCTATTGTTCCAAGTTTTGCTTGGTGGCCTTCAGGCACATATACTCCCTTGCCTTCTGCCAAATTTGAGCGTAGATCAATAGATATAACCTGTTGGCAAGAAAGCTGACATATTAGATGATATGTTACAGCCGGTTACAGCTCATTGAAAACATGGGAAGTACCTGTCCAAAAGAACTCACACCTTTGTCTGTGCGACCACATCTATGGTAATTACTTGTTTCTCTATTTTCCACTAATCTTGTTATTTCAAGGGCTCTGAATAATTCAGACTCAATAGTCTTCTCTGTATGTTCTTGAACAACAAAACCAGCATAGTCCCAACCAACATAAGCCTAACAGATTGTTAAACTTATCAACATGATCATAGAAAGGATATAATAATAAGAAATTTCAGTCAGCATACCACATGAAGTAGCACATGTCTTTTGGCATATCTAAAATTTTAAAACCATGAATTAATTTTAGCTAGCAAATTCTGTAGGGAATGTATCACACTTTTTGTAATCAAAAACTCTTAAATTTTGTTTTCTTTCCCCTTTCTTTGAAGCATGACCAGGCTTTAACAAATTTCTTAGCTGACTCACATGCGATTCCAATTGTTGAATTCGTTGAATTAATTCCTTCAAAATAAAGTTGCAAGCATAAATATAAGGAGAAAATCACAAGTGAAAACATTATACTTCTTTCGATAGTGCTTCCAGGTCTTGATTTTCTTTGGACTTGCGAACTTTCACTAGCTTAACTGTAGACATTTTCGCATTATTTTCAGTCGTCCATTAATTAACTTGTAGTAGTATAAACAATAGTACGGTAGTTTGAAACGAGTGTACGAGCAATAAAATGTGCGGATGAGGGTGCTAAAATGCGCGGATTTTTCGATTCATGTTAACGGGTATAAGTAAAGTGCGGAGTGCAGAGTACGTGTCGGTAAAGTGCGGAGTTTTCATAATTTTGTGGGTACAACACTGCACTTTACTTCTACCACTAATTCCTCACAAACGGTAAAGTGCAGAGAAGGAATGTGCGGAGTAAAAAAAAAACGAAAAAATAAACTTAAAAAAAAGTATGACGAAAAATTGCGCTTACTTAAGCATAAGCTTGATTCTCGTTTACTCTTCACTTAGCTGTAGGTTTCCGTCAACGAATTCTTGTCGAATTCTTGTTTGTTTGTGGAGACATAAGCCCGTGTTGAGAGCAGAAACGATTAGTTGAAGCATTTAGTATATGTTCCATCAACAATTTTTCGTCTATCAACTTCCGAATAAGGTTCATCCTAAACGCGAGATTACAAAAGGTCGTACTTGGTCCCAATTTTAAGTTCTTGACCTCCTCTATGTGTTCTATGAGTATCTTTTTGATTTTGGCTTTTGAGGAAAGAAAGGGCGATTAGAGTATGGAGTATGTTTTATCAGGATTTTCTCGTCTATCTCCTTCCGAACAAAATTCATCCTAAACGCTAGATTACACAAGGTCGTACTTTGTCCCTATTTGAAGCTCTTGATCTCCTCTATGTGTTCTATGAATATCTTTTTGATGTTTGGCTTTTGAGGAAAGAAAGGGCGATTAGAGTATGGAGTATGTTTCAGCAGCATTTTCTCGTCTATCAACTTCCGAAAAAACTTCATCCTAAACGTTAAAAAAAACAAGGTCGTACTTGGTCCCTATTTGAAGCTCTTGATCTCCTCTATGTGTTCTATGAATATCTTTTTGATGTTTGGCTTTTGAGGAAAGAAAGGGCGATTAGAGTATGGAGTATGTTTCAGCAGCATTTTCTTGTCTATCAACTTCCAAACAAACTTCATCCTAAACGCTAGATTACACAAAGTCGTACTTGGTCCCTTTTTGAAGCTCTTGATCTCCTCTATATGTTCTATGAATATCTTTTTGATGTTAGGCTTTTGAGGAAAGAAAGGGCGATTAGAGTGTGGAGTGTGTTCAGCAGCATTATCTCGTCTATCAACTTCCGTTACGCTCTTCAACATCCTAAACGCTAGATTACACAAGGTCGTTCTTGGTCCCTTTTTGAAGCTCTTGATCTCCTCTATATGTTCTATGAATATCTTTTTGATGTTTGGATTTTGAGGAAAGAAAGGGCGATTAGAGTATGGAGTATGTTTCATCAGCATTTTCTCGTCTATCAACTTCCGTTACGCTCTTCAACATCCTAAACGCTAAATCACACAAGGTCGTTCTTGGTCCCTTTTTGAAGCTCTTGATCTCCTCTATATGTTCTATGAATATCTTTTTGATGTTTGGCTTTTGAGGAAAGAAAGGGCGATTAGAGTGTGGAGTGTGTTCAGCAGCATTATCTCGTCTATCAACTTCCGTTACGCTCTTCAACATCCTTAACGCTAGATTACACAAGGTCGTTCTTGGTCCCCTTTTGAAGCTCTTGATCTCCTCTATATGTTCTATGAATATCTTTTTGATGTTTGGCTTTTGGGGAAAGAAAGGGCGATTGGATTATGGAGTATGTTTCATCATCATTTTCTCGTCTTTCAACTTCCGTTACGCTCTTCAACATCCTAAACACTAGATCACACAAGGTCGTTCTTTGTCCCTTTTTGAAGCTCTTGATCTCCTCTATATGTTCTATGAATATCTTTTTGATGTTTGGATTTTGAGGAAAGAAAGGGCGATTAGAGTATGGAGTATGTTTCATCAGCATTTTCTCGTCTATCAACTTCCGTTACGCTCTTCAACATCCTAAACGCTAAATCACACAAGGTCGTTCTTGGTCCCTTTTTGAAGCTCTTGATCTCCTCTATATGTTCTATGAATATCTTTTTGATGTTTGGCTTTTGAGGAAAGAAAGGGCGATTAGAGTGTGGAGTGTGTTCAGCAGCATTATCTCGTCTATCAACTTCCGTTACGCTCTTCAACATCCTAAACGCTAGATTACACAAGGTCGTTCTTGGTCCCTTTTTGAAGCTCTTGATCTCCTCTATATGTTCTATGAATATCTTTTTGATGTTTGGCTTTTGAGGAAAGAAAGGGCGATTAGAGTGTGGAGTGTGTTCAGCAGCATTATCTCGTCTATCAACTTCCGTTACGCTCTTCAACATCCTAAACGCTAGACTACACGAGGTCGTTCTAATTCCCTTTTTGAAGCTCTTGATCTCCTCTATATGTTCTATGAATATCTTTTTGATGTTTGGCTTTTGAGGAAAGAAAGGGCGATTAGAGTGTGGAGTGTGTTCAGCAGCATTATCTCGTCTATCAACTTCCGTTACGCTCTTCAACATCCTAAACGCTAGATTACACGAGGTCGTTCTTATTCCCTTTTTGAGGCTCTTGATCTCCTCTATATGTTCTATGAATATCTTTTTGATGTTTGGCTTTTGAGGAAAGAAAGGGCGATTAGAGTGTGGACTGTGTTCAGCAGCATTATCTCGTCTATCAACTTCCGTTACGCTCTTCAACATCCTAAACGCAAGACTACACGAGGTCGTTCTAATTCCCTTTTTGAAGCTCTTAATCTCTATATGTTCTATGAATATCTTTTTGATGTTTGGCTTTTGAGGAAAGAAAGGGCAATTAGAGTGTGGAGTGTGTTCAGCAGCATTATCTCGTCTATCAACTTCCGTTACGCTCTTCAACATCCTAAACGCTAGACTACACGAGGTCGTTCTAATTCCCTTTTTGAAGCTCTTGATCTCCTCTATATGTTCTATGAATATCTTTTTGATGTTTGGCTTTTGAGGAAAGAAAGGGCGATTAGAGTGTGGAGTGTGTTCAGCAGCATTATCTCGTCTATCAACTTCCGTTACGCTCTTCAACATCCTAAACGCTAGATTACACGAGGTCGTTCTTATTCCCTTTTTGAGGCTCTTGATCTCCTCTATATGTTCTATGAATATCTTTTTGATGTTTGGCTTTTGAGGAAAGAAAGGGCGATTAGAGTGTGGACTGTGTTCAGCAGCATTATCTCGTCTATCAACTTCCGTTACGCTCTTCAACATCCTAAACGCAAGACTACACGAGGTCGTTCTAATTCCCTTTTTGAAGCTCTTAATCTCTATATGTTCTATGAATATCTTTTTGATGTTTGGCTTTTGAGGAAAGAAAGGGCAATTAGAGTGTGGAGTGTGTTCAGCAGCATTATCTCGTCTATCAACTTCCGTTACGCTCTTCAACATCCTAAACGCTTGATTACACAAGGTCGTTCTTGGTCCCTTTTTGAAGCTCTTGATCTCCTCTATATGTTCTATGAATATCTTTTTTATGTTTGGCTTTTGAGGAAAGAAAGGGCGATTAGAGTGTGGAGTGTGTTCAGCAGCATTATCTCGTCTATCAACTTCCGTTACGCTCTTCAACATCCTAAACGCTAGATTACACAAGGTCGTTCTTATTCCCTTTTTGAAGCTCTTGATCTCCTCTATATGTTCTATGAATATCTTTTTGATGTTTGGCTTTTGGGGAAAGAAAGGGCGATTGGATTATGGAGTATGTTTCATCATCATTTTCTCGTCTTTCAACTTCCGTTACGCTCTTCAACATCCTAAACACTAGATCACACAAGGTCGTTCTTTGTCCCTTTTTGAAGCTCTTGATCTCCTCTATATGTTCTATGAATATCTTTTTGATGTTTGGCTTTTGAGGAAAGAAAGGGCGATTAGAATATGGCGTATGTTTCATCAGCATTTTCTCGTCTTTCAACTTCCGAACAATTTTCATCCTAAACGCTAGATTACACAAGGTCGTACTTGGTTCCTATTTGAAGCTCTTGATCTCCTCTATGTGTTCTATGAATATCTTTTTGATGTTTGGCTTTTGAGGAAAGAAAGGGCGGTTAGAGTTTGGAGTGTGTTCAGCAGCATTATCTCGTCTATCAACTTCCGTTACGCTCTTCAACATCCTAAACGCTAGATTACACAAGGTCGTTCTTGGTCCCTTTTTGAAGCTCTTGATCTCCTCTATATGTTCTATGAATATCTTTTTGATGTTTGGCTTTTGAGGACAGAAAGGGCGATTAGAGTACGGAGTATGTTTAATCAGCATTTTCTCGTCTATCAACTTCCGAACAAACATCATCCTAAACGCTAGATTACACAAGGTCGTACTTGGTCCCTTTTTGAAGCTCTTGATCTCCTCTTTATGTTCTATGAATATCTTTTTGATGTTTGGCTTTTGAGGAAAGAAAGGGCGATTAGAGTATGGAGTATGTTTCAGTAGCATTTTCTCGTCTTTCAACTTCCGAACAATTTTCATCCTAAACGCTAGATTACACAAGGTCGTACTTGGTTCCTATTTGAAGCTCTTGATCTCCTCTATATGTTCTATGAATATCTTTTTGATGTTTGGCTTTTGAGGAAAGAAAGGGCGATTAGAGTGTGGAGTGTGTTCAGCAGCATTATCTCGTCTATCAACTTCCGTTACGCTCTTCAACATCCTAAACGCTAGATTACACGAGGTCGTTCTTATTCCCTTTTTGAAGCTCTTGATCTCCTCTACATGTTCTATGAATATCTTTTTGATGTTTGGCTTTTGAGGAAAGAAAGGGCGATTGGAGTATTGAGTATGTTTCAGCAGCATTTTCTCGTCTTTCAACTTCCGAACAATTTTCATCCTAAACGCTAGATTACACAAGGTCGTACTTGGTTCCTATTTAAAGCTCTTGATCTCCTCTATATGTTGTTTAAATATCTTTTTTATGTTTGGCTTTTGAGGAAAGAAAGGGCGATTAGAGTATGGAGTATGTTTCAGCAGCATTTTCTCGTCTATCAACTTCCGAACAAACTTCATCCTAAACGCTAGATTACACGAGGTCGTTCTTATTCCCTTTTTGAAGCTCTTGATCTCCTCTACATGTTCTATGAATATCTTTTTGATGTTTGGCTTTTGAGGAAAGAAAGGGCGATTGGAGTATTGAGTATGTTTCATCAGCATTTTCTCGTCTATCAACTTCCAAACAAACTTCATCCTAAACGCTAGATTACACAAGGTCGTTCTTGGTCCCTTTTTGAAGCTCTTGATCTCCTCTATATCTTCTATGAATATCTTTTTGATGTTTGGCTTTTGAGGAAAGAAAGGGCGATTAGAGTGTGAAGTGTGTTCAGCAGCATTATCTCGTCTATCAACTTCCGTTACGCTCTTCAACATCCTAAACGCTAGATTACACAAGGTCGTTCTTGGTCCCTTTTTGAAGCTCTTGATCTCCTCTATATGTTCTATGAATATCTTTTTGATGTTTGGCTTTTGAGGACAGAAAGGGCGATTAGAGTACGGAGTATGTTTAATCAGCATTTTCTCGTCTATCAACTTCCGAACAAACATCATCCTAAACGCTAGATTACACAAGGTCGTACTTGGTCCCTTTTTGAAGCTCTTGATCTCCTCTTTATGTTCTATGAATATCTTTTTGATGTTTGGCTTTTGAGGAAAGAAAGGGCGATTAGAGTATGGAGTATGTTTCAGTAGCATTTTCTCGTCTTTCAACTTCCGAACAATTTTCATCCTAAACGCTAGATTACACAAGGTCGTACTTGGTTCCTATTTGAAGCTCTTGATCTCCTCTATATGTTCTATGAATATCTTTTTGATGTTTGGCTTTTGAGGAAAGAAAGGGCGATTAGAGTGTGGAGTGTGTTCAGCAGCATTATCTCGTCTATCAACTTCCGTTACGCTCTTCAACATCCTAAACGCTAGATTACACGAGGTCGTTCTTATTCCCTTTTTGAAGCTCTTGATCTCCTCTACATGTTCTATGAATATCTTTTTGATGTTTGGCTTTTGAGGAAAGAAAGGGCGATTGGAGTATTGAGTATGTTTCAGCAGCATTTTCTCGTCTTTCAACTTCCGAACAATTTTCATCCTAAACGCTAGATTACACAAGGTCGTACTTGGTTCCTATTTAAAGCTCTTGATCTCCTCTATATGTTGTTTAAATATCTTTTTTATGTTTGGCTTTTGAGGAAAGAAAGGGCGATTAGAGTATGGAGTATGTTTCAGCAGCATTTTCTCGTCTATCAACTTCCGAACAAACTTCATCCTAAACGCTAGATTACACGAGGTCGTTCTTATTCCCTTTTTGAAGCTCTTGATCTCCTCTACATGTTCTATGAATATCTTTTTGATGTTTGGCTTTTGAGGAAAGAAAGGGCGATTGGAGTATTGAGTATGTTTCATCAGCATTTTCTCGTCTATCAACTTCCAAACAAACTTCATCCTAAACGCTAGATTACACAAGGTCGTACTGGGTCCCTATTTGAAGCTCTTGATCTCCTTTATGTGTTCCAGGAATATCTTTTTGGTGTTTGGCTTTTGAGGAAAGAAGGGCGATTAGAGTATGGAGTATGTTTCAGCAGCATTTTCTCGTCTATCAACTTCCGAACAAACTTCATCCTAAACGTTAGATTACACAAGGTCGTACTTGGTCCCTATTTGAAGCTCTTGATCTGCTCTATGTGTTATATGAATAGCTTTTTGATGTTTGGCTTTTGAGGAAAGAAAGGGCGATTAGAGTGTGGAGTGTGTTCAGCAGCATTATCTCGTCTATCAACTTCCGTTACGCTCTTCAACATCCTAAACGCTAGATTACACGAGGTCGTTCTAATTCCCTTTTTGAAGCTCTTGATCTCCTCTATATGTTCTATGAATATCTTTTTGATGTTTGGCTTTTGAGGAAAGAAAGGGCGATTAGAGTGTGGAGTGTGTTCAGCAGCATTATCTCGTCTATCAACTTCCGTTACGCTCTTCAACATCCTAAACGCTAGATTACACAAGGTCGTTCTTGGTCCCTTTTTGAAGCTCTTGATCTCCTCTATATGTTCTATGAATATCTTTTTGATGTTTGGCTTTTGAGGAAAGAAAGGGCGATTAGAGTGTGGAGTGTGTTCAGCAGCATCATCTCGTCTATCAACTTCCGTTACGCTCTTCAACACCTAAACGCTAGATTACACAAGGTCGTACTTGGTCCCTTTTTGAAGCTCTTGATCTCCTCTATATGTTCTATGAATATCTTTTTGATGTTTGGCTTTTGAGGAAAGAAAGGGCGATTAGAGTGTGGAGTGTGTTCAGCAGCATTATCTCGTCTATCAACTTCCGTTACGCTCTTCAACATCCTAAACGCTAGATTACACGAGGTCGTTCTAATTCCCTTTTTTAAGCTCTTGATCTCCTCTATATGTTCTATGAATATCTTTTTGATGTTTGGCTTTTGAGGAAAGAAAGGGCGATTAGAGTGTGGAGTGTGTTCAGCAGCATTATCTCGTCTATCAACTTCCGTTACGCTCTTCAACATCCTAAACGCTAGATTACACAAGGTCGTTCTTGGTCCCTTTTTGAAGCTCTTGATCTCCTCTATATGTTCTATGAATATCTTTTTGATGTTTGGCTTTTGAGGAAAGAAAGGGCGATTAGAGTGTGGAGTGTGTTCAGCAGCATCATCTCGTCTATCAACTTCCGTTACGCTCTTCAACATCCTAAACGCTAGATTACACAAGGTCGTTCTTGGTCCCTTTTTGAAGCTCTTGATCTCCTCTATATGTTCTATGAATATCTTTTTGATGTTTGGCTTTTGAGGAAAGAAAGGGCGATTAGAGTGTGGAGTGTGTTCAGCAGCATCATCTCGTCTATCAACTTCCGTTACGCTCTTCAACATCCTAAACGCTAGATTACACAAGGTCGTACTTGGTCCCTATTTGTAGCTCTTGATTTCCTCTATGTGTACTATGAATATCTTTTTGATGTTTGGCTGATGAGGAAAGAAAGGGCAATTAGAGTATGGAGTGTGTTCAACAGCATTATCTCGTCTATCAACTTCCGTTACGCTCTTCAACATCCTAAAAGCTAGATTACACAAGGTCGTACTTGGTCCCTATTTGTAGCTCTTGATCTCCTCTATGTGTTCTATGAATATCTTTTTGATGTATGGCTTTTGAGGAAAGAAAGGGCGATTAGAGTGTGGAGTGTGTTCAGCAGCATTATCTCGTCTATCAACTTCCGTTACGCTCTTCAACATCCTAAACGCTAGACTACACGAGGTCGTTCTAATTCCCTTTTTTGAAGCTCTTGATCTCCTCTATATGTTCTATGAATATCTTTTTGATGTTTGGCTTTTGACGAAAGAAAGGGCGATTAGAGTATGAAGTATGTTTCAGCAGCATTTTCTCGTCTTTCAACTTCCGAACAGTTTTCATCCTAAACGCTAGATTACACATTGTCGTTCTTGGTCCCTTTTTGAAGCTCTTGATCTCCTCTATATGTTCTATGAATATCTTTATGATGTTTGGCTTTTGAGGAAAGAAAGGGCGATTGGAGTATAGAGTATGTTTCATCAGCATTTTCTCGTCTATCACTTGCCGAACAAACTTCATCCTAAACGCTAGATTACACAAGGTCGTACTTGGTCCCTATTTGTAGCTCTTGATCTCCTCTATGTGTTCTTTGAATATCTTTTTGATGTTTGGCTTTTGAGGAAAGAAAGGGCGATTAGAGTGTGGAGTGTGTTCAGCAGCATTATCTCGTCTATCAACTTCCGTTACGCTCTTCAACATTCTAAACGCTAGATTACACGAGGTCGTTCTTATTCCCTTTTTGAAGCTCTTGATCTCCTCTATATGTTCTATGAATATCTTTTTGATGTTTGGCTTTTGAGGAAAGAAAGGGCGATTAGAGTGTGGACTGTGTTCAGCAGCATTATCTCGTCTATCAACTTCCGTTACGCTCTTCAACATCCTAAACGCAAGACTACACGAGGTCGTTCTAATTCCCTTTTTGAAGCTCTTAATCTCTATATGTTCTATGAATATCTTTTTGATGTTTGGCTTTTGAGGAAAGAAAGGGCAATTAGAGTGTGGAGTGTGTTCAGCAGCATTATCTCGTCTATCAACTTCCGTTACGCTCTTCAACATCCTAAACGCTTGATTACACAAGGTCGTTCTTGGTCCCTTTTTGAAGCTCTTGATCTCTTCTATATGTTCTATGAATATCTTTTTTATGTTTGGCTTTTGAGGAAAGAAAGGGCGATTAGAGTGTGGAGTGTGTTCAGCAGCATTATCTCGTCTATCAACTTCCGTTACGCTCTTCAACATCCTAAACGCTAGACTACACGAGGTCGTCCTAATTCCCTTTTTGAAGCTCTTGATCTCCTCTATATGTTCTATGAATATCTTTTTGATGTTTGGCTTTTGAGGAAAGAAAGGGCAATTAGAGTGTGGAGTGTGTTCAGCAGCATTATCTCGTCTATCAACTTCCGTTACGCTCTTCAACATCCTAAACGCTAGATTACACAAGGTCGTTCTTGGTCCCTTTTTGAAGCTCTTGATCTCCTCTATATGTTCTATGAATATCTTTTTGATGTTTGGCTTTTGAGGAAAGAAAGGGCGATTAGAGTGTGGAGTGTGTTCAGCAGCATTATCTCGTCTATCAACTTCCGTTACGCTCTTCAACATCCTAAACGCTAGACTACACGAGGTCGTTCTAATTCCCTTTTTGAAGCTCTTGATCTCCTCTATATGTTCTATTAATATCTTTTTGATGTTTGGCTTTTGAGGAAAGAAAGGGCGATTAGAGTGTGGAGTGTGTTCAGCAGCATTATCTCGTCTATCAACTTCCGTTACGCTCTTCAACATCCTAAACGCTTGATTACACAAGGTCGTTCTTGGTCCCTTTTTGAAGCTCTTGATCTCCTCTATATGTTCTATGAATATCTTTTTGATGTTTGGCTTTTGAGGAAAGAAAGGGCGATTAGAGTGTGGAGTGTGTTCAGCAGCATTATCTCGTCTATCAACTTCCGTTACGCTCTTCAACATCCTAAACGCTAGACTACACGAGGTCGTCCTAATTCCCTTTTTGAAGCTCTTGATCTCCTCTATATGTTCTATGAATATCTTTTTGATGTTTGGCTTTTGAGGAAAGAAAGGGCAATTAGAGTGTGGAGTGTGTTCAGCAGCATTATCTCGTCTATCAACTTCCGTTACGCTCTTCAACATCCTAAACGCTAGATTACACAAGGTCGTTCTTGGTCCCTTTTTGAAGCTCTTGATCTCCTCTATATGTTCTATGAATATCTTTTTGATGTTTGGCTTTTGAGGAAAGAAAGGGCGATTAGAGTGTGGAGTGTGTTCAGCAGCATTATCTCGTCTATCAACTTCCGTTACGCTCTTCAACATCCTAAACGCTAGACTACACGAGGTCGTTCTAATTCCCTTTTTGAAGCTCTTGATCTCCTCTATATGTTCTATGAATATCTTTTTGATGTTTGGCTTTTGAGGAAAGAAAGGGCGATTAGAGTGTGGAGTGTGTTCAGCAGCATTATCTCGTCTATCAACTTCCGTTACGCTCTTCAACATCCTAAACGCTAGATTACACGAGGTCGTTCTTATTCCCTTTTTGAGGCTCTTGATCTCCTCTATATGTTCTATGAATATCTTTTTGATGTTTGGCTTTTGAGGAAAGAAAGGGCGATTAGAGTGTGGACTGTGTTCAGCAGCATTATCTCGTCTATCAACTTCCGTTACGCTCTTCAACATCCTAAACGCAAGACTACACGAGGTCGTTCTAATTCCCTTTTTGAAGCTCTTAATCTCTATATGTTCTATGAATATCTTTTTGATGTTTGGCTTTTGAGGAAAGAAAGGGCAATTAGAGTGTGGAGTGTGTTCAGCAGCATTATCTCGTCTATCAACTTCCGTTACGCTCTTCAACATCCTAAACGCTTGATTACACAAGGTCGTTCTTGGTCCCTTTTTGAAGCTCTTGATCTCCTCTATATGTTCTATGAATATCTTTTTTATGTTTGGCTTTTGAGGAAAGAAAGGGCGATTAGAGTGTGGAGTGTGTTCAGCAGCATTATCTCGTCTATCAACTTCCGTTACGCTCTTCAACATCCTAAACGCTAGACTACACGAGGTCGTCCTAATTCCCTTTTTGAAGCTCTTGATCTCCTCTATATGTTCTATGAATATCTTTTTGATGTTTGGCTTTTGAGGAAAGAAAGGGCAATTAGAGTGTGGAGTGTGTTCAGCAGCATTATCTCGTCTATCAACTTCCGTTACGCTCTTCAACATCCTAAACGCTAGATTACACAAGGTCGTTCTTGGTCCCTTTTTGAAGCTCTTGATCTCCTCTATATGTTCTATGAATATCTTTTTGATGTTTGGCTTTTGAGGAAAGAAAGGGCGATTAGAGTGTGGAGTGTGTTCAGCAGCATTATCTCGTCTATCAACTTCCGTTACGCTCTTCAACATCCTAAACGCTAGACTACACGAGGTCGTTCTAATTCCCTTTTTGAAGCTCTTGATCTCCTCTATATGTTCTATGAATATCTTTTTGATGTTTGGCTTTTGAGGAAAGAAAGGGCGATTAGAGTGTGGAGTGTGTTCAGCAGCATTATCTCGTCTATCAACTTCCGTTACGCTCTTCAACATCCTAAACGCTAGATTACACGAGGTCGTTCTTATTCCCTTTTTGAGGCTCTTGATCTTCTCTATATGTTCTATGAATATCTTTTTGATGTTTGGCTTTTGAGGAAAGAAAGGGCGATTAGAGTGTGGACTGTGTTCAGCAGCATTATCTCGTCTATCAACTTCCGTTACGCTCTTCAACATCCTAAACGCTAGACTACACGAGGTCGTTCTAATTCCCTTTTTGAAGCTCTTAATCTCTATATGTTCTATGAATATCTTTTTGATGTTTGGCTTTTGAGGAAAGAAAGGGCAATTAGAGTGTGGAGTGTGTTCAGCAGCATTATCTCGTCTATCAACTTCCTTTACGCTCTTCAACATCCTAAACGCTAGATTACACGCGGTCGTTCTTATTCCCTATTTGAAGCTCTTGATCCCCTCTATATGTTCTATGAATATCTTTTTGATGTTTGGCTTTTGAGGAAAGAAAGGGCGATTAGAGTACGGAGTATGTTTCATCAGCATTTTCTCGTCTATCAACTTCCGAACAAACATCATCCTAAACGCTAGATTACACAAGGTCGTACTTGGTCCCTATTTGAAGCTCTTGATCTCCTCTATATGTTCTATGAATATCTTTTTGATGTTTGGCTTTTGACGAAAGAAAGGACGATTAGAGTACGGAGTATGTTTCATCAGCATTTTCTCGTCTATCAACTTCCGAACAAACATCATCCTAAACGCTAGATTACACAAGGTCGTACTTGGTCCCTATTTGAATCTCTTGATCTCCTCTATATGTTCTATGAATATCTTTTTGATGTTTGGCTTTTGAGGAAAGAAAGGGCGATTAGAGTACGGAGTATGTTTTATCAGCATTTTGTCGTCTATCAACTTCCGAACAAACATCATCCTAAACGCTAGATTACACAAGGTCGTACTTGGTCCCTTTTTGAAGCTCTTGATCTCCTCTATATGTTCTATGAATATCTTTTTGATGTTTGGCTTTTGAGGAAAGAAAGGGCGATTAGAGTGTGGAGTGTGTTCAGCAGCATTATCTCGTCTATCAACTTCCGTTACGCTCTTCAACATCCTAAACGCTAGACTACACGAGGTCGTTCTAATTCCCTTTTTTGAAGCTCTTGATCTCCTCTATATGTTCTATGAATATCTTTTTGATGTTTGGCTTTTGACGAAAGAAAGGGCGATTAGAGTATGAAGTATGTTTCAGCAGCATTTTCTCGTCTTTCAACTTCCGAACAGTTTTCATCCTAAACGCTAGATTACACAAGGTCGTTCTTGGTCCCTTTTTGAAGCTCTTGATCTCCTCTATATGTTCTATGAATATCTTTATGATGTTTGGCTTTTGAGGAAAGAAAGGGCGATTGGAGTATAGAGTATGTTTCATCAGCATTTTCTTGTCTATCACTTGCCGAACAAACTTCATCCTAAACGCTAGATTACACAAGGTCGTACTTGGTCCCTATTTGTAGCTCTTGATCTCCTCTATGTGTTCTTTGAATATCTTTTTGATGTTTGGCTTTTGAGGAAAGAAAGGGCGATTAGAGTGTGGAGTGTGTTCAGCAGCATTATCTCGTCTATCAACTTCCGTTACGCTCTTCAACATTCTAAACGCTAGATTACACGAGGTCGTTCTTATTCCCTTTTTGAAGCTCTTGATCTCCTCTTTATGTTCTATGAATATCTTTTTGATGTTTGGCTTTTGACGAAAGAAAGGGCGATTAGAGTATGGAGTGTGTTCAGCAGCATTAACTCGTCTATCAACTTCCGTTACGCTCTTCAACATCCTAAACGCTAGATTACACAAGATCGTTCTTGGTCCATTTTTGAAGCTCTTGATCTCCTCTATATGTTCTATGAATATCTTTTTGATGTTTGGCTTTTGAGGAAAGAAAGGGCGATTAGAGTGTGGAGTGTATTCAGCAGCATTATCTCGTCTATCAACTTCCGTTACGCTCTTCAACATCCTAAACGCTAGATTACACGAGGTCGTTCTTGGTCCCTTTTTGAAGCTCTTGATCTCCTCTATATGTTCTATGAATATCTTTTTGATGTTTGGCTTTTGAGGAAAGAAAGGGCGATTAGAGTGTGGAGTGTGTTCAGCAGCATTATCTCGTCTATCAACTTCCTTTACGCTCTTCAACATCCTAAACGCTAGATTACACGCGGTCGTTCTTATTCCCTATTTGAAGCTCTTGATCCCCTCTATATGTTCTATGAATATCTTTTTGATGTTTGGCTTTTGAGGAAAGAAAGGGCGATTAGAGTACGGAGTATGTTTCATCAGCATTTTCTCGTCTATCAACTTCCGAACAAACATCATCCTAAACGCTAGATTACACAAGGTCGTACTTGGTCCCTATTTGAAGCTCTTGATCTCCTCTATATGTTCTATGAATATCTTTTTGATATTTGGCTTTTGAGGAAAGAAAGGGCGATTAGAGTGTGGAGTGTGTTCAGCAGCATTATCTCGTCTATCAACTTCCGTTACGCTCTTCAACATCCTAAACGCTAGATTACACAAGGTCGTTCTTGGTCCCTTTTTGAAGCTCTTGATCTCCTCTATATGTTCTATGTATATCTTTATGATGTTTGGCTTTTGAGGAAAGAAAGGGCGATTGGAGTATAGAGTATGTTTCATCAGCATTTTCTTGTCTATCACTTGCCGAACAAACTTCATCCTAAACGCTAGATTACACAAGGTCGTACTTGGTCCCTATTTGTAGCTCTTGATCTCCTCTATGTGTTCTTTGAATATCTTTTTGATGTTTGGCTTTTGAGGAAAGAAAGGGCGATTAGAGTGTGGAGTGTGTTCAGCAGCATTATCTCGTCTATCAACTTCCGTTACGCTCTTCAACATTCTAAACGCTAGATTACACGAGGTCGTTCTTATTCCCTTTTTGAAGCTCTTGATCTCCTCTTTATGTTCTATGAATATCTTTTTGATGTTTGGCTTTTGACGAAAGAAAGGGCGATTAGAGTATGGAGTGTGTTCAGCAGCATTATCTCGTCTATCAACTTCCGTTACGCTCTTCAACATCCTAAACGCTAGATTACACAAGGTCGTTCTTGGTCCATTTTTGAAGCTCTTGATCTCCTCTATATGTTCTATGAATATCTTTTTGATGTTTGGCTTTTGAGGAAAGAAAGGGCGATTAGAGTGTGGAGTGTGTTCAGCAGCATTATCTCGTCTATCAACTTCCGTTACGCTCTTCAACATCCTAAACGCTAGATTACACGAGGTCGTTCTTGGTCCCTTTTTGAAGCTCTTGATCTCCTCTATATGTTCTATGAATATCTTTTTGATGTTTGGCTTTTGAGGAAAGAAAGGGCGATTAGAGTGTGGAGTGTGTTCAGCAGCATTATCTCGTCTATCAACTTCCTTTACGCTCTTCAACATCCTAAACGCTAGATTACACGCGGTCGTTCTTATTCCCTATTTGAAGCTCTTGATCCCCTCTATATGTTCTATGAATATCTTTTTGATGTTTGGCTTTTGAGGAAAGAAAGGGCGATTAGAGTACGGAGTATGTTTCATCAGCATTTTCTCGTCTATCAACTTCCGAACAAACATCATCCTAAACGCTAGATTACACAAGGTCGTACTTGGTCCCTATTTGAAGCTCTTGATCTCCTCTATATGTTCTATGAATATCTTTTTGATATTTGGCTTTTGAGGAAAGAAAGGGCGATTAGAGTGTGGAGTGTGTTCAGCAGCATTATCTCGTCTATCAACTTCCGTTACGCTCTTCAACATCCTAAACGCTAGATTACACAAGGTCGTTCTTGGTCCCTTTTTGAAGCTCTTGATCTCCTCTATATGTTCTATGTATATCTTTATGATGTTTGGCTTTTGAGGAAAGAAAGGGCGATTGGAGTATAGAGTATGTTTCATCAGCATTTTCTTGTCTATCACTTGCCGAACAAACTTCATCCTAAACGCTAGATTACACAAGGTCGTACTTGGTCCCTATTTGTAGCTCTTGATCTCCTCTATGTGTTCTTTGAATATCTTTTTGATGTTTGGCTTTTGAGGAAAGAAAGGGCGATTAGAGTGTGGAGTGTGTTCAGCAGCATTATCTCGTCTATCAACTTCCGTTACGCTCTTCAACATTCTAAACGCTAGATTACACGAGGTCGTTCTTATTCCCTTTTTGAAGCTCTTGATCTCCTCTTTATGTTCTATGAATATCTTTTTGATGTTTGGCTTTTGACGAAAGAAAGGGCGATTAGAGTATGGAGTGTGTTCAGCAGCATTATCTCGTCTATCAACTTCCGTTACGCTCTTCAACATCCTAAACGCTAGATTACACAAGGTCGTTCTTGGTCCATTTTTGAAGCTCTTGATCTCCTCTATATGTTCTATGAATATCTTTTTGATGTTTGGCTTTTGAGGAAAGAAAGGGCGATTAGAGTGTGGAGTGTGTTCAGCAGCATTATCTCGTCTATCAACTTCCGTTACGCTCTTCAACATCCTAAACGCTAGATTACACGAGGTCGTTCTTGGTCCCTTTTTGAAGCTCTTGATCTCCTCTATATGTTCTATGAATATCTTTTTGATGTTTGGCTTTTGAGGAAAGAAAGGGCGATTAGAGTGTGGAGTGTGTTCAGCAGCATTATCTCGTCTATCAACTTCCTTTACGCTCTTCAACATCCTAAACGCTAGATTACACGCGGTCGTTCTTATTCCTTATTTGAAGCTCTTGATCCCCTCTATATGTTCTATGAATATCTTTTTGATGTTTGGCTTTTGAGGAAAGAAAGGGCGATTAGAGTACGGAGTATGTTTCATCAGCATTTTCTCGTCTATCAACTTCCGAACAAACATCATCCTAAACGCTAGATTACACAAGGTCGTACTTGGTCCCTATTTGAAGCTCTTGATCTCCTCTATATGTTCTATGAATATCTTTTTGATATTTTGCTTTTGAGGAAAGAAAGGGCGATTAGAGTGTGGAGTGTGTTCAGCAGCATTATCTCGTCTATCAACTTCCGTTACGCTCTTCAACATCCTAAACGCTAGATTACACAAGGTCGTTCTTGGTCCGTTTTTGAAGCTCTTGATCTCCTTTTATATGTTCTATGAATATCTTTTTGATGTTTGGCTTTTGAGGAAAGAAAGGGCGATTAGAGTGTGGAGAGTGTTCAGCAGCATTATCTCGTCTATCAACTTCCGTTACGCTCATCAACATCCTAAATGCTAGATTTCACGAGGTTGTTCTTATTCCCTTTTTGAAGCTCTTGATCTCCTCTATATGTTCTATGAATATCTTTTTGATGTTTGGCTTTTGACGAAAGAAAGGGCGATTAGAGTACGGAGTATGTTTCATCAGCATTTTCTCGTCTATCAACTTCCGAACAAACTTCATCCTAAACGCTAGATTACACAAGGTCGTACTTGGACCCTATTTGAAGCTCTTGATCTCTTCTATATGTTCTATGAATATCTTTTTGATGTTTGGCTTTTGAAGAAAGAAAGTGCGAATAGAGTATGGAGTATGTTTCAGCAGCATTTTCTCGTCTATCAACTTCCGAACAAACTTCATCCTAAACGCTAGATTACACAAGGTCGTACTTGGTCCCTATTTGAAGCTCTTGATCTCCTCTATATGTTCTATGAATATCTTTTTGATGTTTGGCTTTTGAGGAAAGAAAGGGCGATTAGAGTGTGGAGTGTGTTCAGCAGCATTATCTCGTCTATCAACTTCCGTTACCCTCTTCAACATCCTAAACGCTAGATTAAACGAGGTCGTTCTTATTCCCTTTTTGAAGCTCTTGATCTCCTCTATATGTTCTATGAATATCTTTTTGATATTTGGCTTTTGAGGAAAGAAAGGGCGATTAGAGTGTGGAGTGTGTTCAGCAGCATTATCTCGTCTATCAACTTCCGTTACGCTCTTCAACATCCTAAACGCTAGATTACACAAGGTCGTTCTTGGTCCGTTTTTGAAGCTCTTGATCTCCTCTATATGTTCTATGAATATCTTTTTGATGTTTGGCTTTTGAGGAAAGAAAGGGCGATTAGAGTGTGGAGTGTGTTCAGCAGCATTATCTCGTCTATCAACTTCCGTTACGCTCTTCAACATCCTAAACGCTAGATTACACAAGGTCGTTCTTGGTCCCTTTTTGAAGCTCTTGATCTCCTCTATATGTTCTATGAATATCTTTTTGATGTTTGGCTTTTGAGGAAAGAAAGGTTGATTAGAGTGTGGAGTGTGTTCAGCAGCATTATCTCGTCTATCAACTTCCGTTACGCTCTTCAACATCCTAAACGCTAGACTACACGAGGTCGTTCTAATTCCCTTTTTGAAGCTCTTGATCTCTATATGTTCTATGAATATCTTTTTGATGTTTGGCTTTTGAGGAAAGAAAGGGCGATTAGAGTATGGAGTATGTTTCAGCAGCATTTTCTCGTCTATCAACTTCCGAACAAACTTCATCCTAAACGTTAGATTACACAAGGTCGTACTTGGTCCCTATTTGAAGCTCTTGATCTCCTCTATATGTTCTATGAATATCTTTTTGATGTTTGGCTTTTGAGGAAAGAAAGTACAATTAGAGAATGGAGTATGTTTCAGCAGAATTTTCTCGTCTTTCAAATTCCGAACAATTTTCATCCTAAAAGCTACATTACACAAGGTCGTACTTGGTTCCTATTTGAAGCTCTTGATCTCCTCTATATGTTCTATGAATATCTTTTTGATATTTGGCTTTTGAGGAAAGAAAGGGCGATTAGAGTGTGGAGTGTGTTCAGCAGCATTATCTCGTCTATCAACTTCCGTTACGCTCTTCAACATCCTAAACGCTAGATTACACAAGGTCGTTATTGGTCCCTTTTTGAAGCTCTTGTAACGATCGGCCCACTGATAACGTTCTGTTTGAACGTTATTAATGAGGGACCAGTTACGGATAGATATAGCTTATGTTTAGGCAGAGTAAGAGGGCCGCCACGGTACGTCGTGCATCACGGCCGGTGAAAATGGAGAAGAAGGGATAGAGAGAATGAGGGAAGGAGAGTTGAGTTTACACTTACTGTGGCGACATGTTGGTTCAGGCTCCCGACTAAATAACACAGTGTAGGGGTGGAGGACACTTGTATTTTTGAGCAACACAACAGGAGTACACGCGGCAAGTATAACTAAAGGAATGACGTGCTCTGGCTAGAGCGGACAGAGTTTAAATAGGGAAAGGTAACAAAGGTGAAAAGGCGCTGACATGTTGGCGCTCAGGCCGAGGAAGCAAGGTGAAAGTTGAGAGAAAGGAGGTCAATAGTTAGGTTATAGAAATGAGGACGCACTAGACACGGAAACAAGGTGAGGAAAGAGAAAGGAGGTCAAGAGTTGGGTCGTTGGAAAAGGAGGGCAACTGGAGAAAGCGGACGGAGGTCATAAAAGAGAAACTATGATGCGGCCTGTTCCTTACATAGCTCCGGGGGTACGTAGATTGCGTCCTGCAATCTACATTGCTAGAGGAAGGGTGACGTCGTCGCTCCCGGAGTCCGTAAGGTTGATGCTGTAATTGGTGTCGATGCAGAGCGGGTCCGTGTCTGAGTCTGCCAGTGTTACAGACAGACACATGCGGTCGTAGCCGTAGACCGCTTTATAGTCGAACGAAACTTCGTTAAGGGCCGGTTCCAGCAGGTACCTGCCTATCCACTTGCCGTCAGGTAGTGGTTCGAAAGGGGATGGCGACGATCCGGAGATAGACCATTCCGGACAGCATGGCGGCGGCGGCTGGCATTCCATATCGACAGGGGTCGATGACCGCGGGTAGCTTTCGTCCGAGTCGTCCGTGTCGCTAGCATCGATGGTACTGGGCTGTGGGCAGTACGGCTCGTACTCACTGATGACACTTTTGTTGATGTGGCGGGTCCGAGGCGGAAGGCGAAAGGAACGCTCCCGATAATTGGCGGCGGACGCGTGGAAGTATTCGTCATCCGAATCTATTGAGTAGTGGCTGCTTACTACACTTACGTTGTTCTTGGCGTCGCCTAGCTTGGCGCACACGCTGTCGTTGAGCGCGGCTGTTCCAATAGAGCCTGATGCTGGGATCTCCGCCGTGATGAACGCGTGATCACTTTGTTCCGGGTGGAAAAATCGTTCTACCACGAAACGAGACGTGGCTCCGTTTGAAATCGTGTACGATACGAATTCAGGGCTGCACTCAACTTTAACTTCCATTTTTTTATTTTTCTTATTGGCAACTTCACTCGATCACTTGTCAAAGCGGACTGACTGTCGTGGTCGTATTTTGGGAGAATTGGTCCGCATTGAGGGAGTAATAAAATTTAGCATCGTCTATCAAATGGAGGGATCGGTTGGAGAGTGAGGAGGCTCGGGGGTGGGGGGAACGACCTCTATGTTTAGATAGGGGGTGTGAGGCAGGTAAAAGAAAATGGTTGCTGTGTTTAGAAAAGGGTGTGAGGCGGGTAAAAGAAAATGGTTGCCGTGTTTAGAAAAGGGTGTGAGGCGGGTAAAAGAAAATGGTTGCTGTGTTTAGAAAAGGGTGTGAGGCAGGTAAAAGAAAATGGTTGCTGTGTTTAGAAAAGGGCTGAGGTAGGGGGAAAAATAAAAAATGGTATTCGAGTTTAGAAAGAAGAAAAAGAAAATGGCTGCTGTGTTTAGGGGAAGGAAAGAATCAATGTTCGTTGTGTTTAGGGGGAGCATAGAATACTGACGGAGGATTATTTAGCCAGAGACACACAATATTATAAAGGTACAGATATAAATGCGATTATTGGCACAAAAGAAGAAATTTTTAGGGATGAAGGGTCTTGTTGAAACAAAATTGCAAGAAAATTTCATTTTAGAAGACGGGCTGCTTCGCGATGGTTATTTCTCGCCATCTCCGCGGTGGTGTACGGTGCGCGGCTCATTCTGACGGGGGCTTCTGTGATGTTATAACCAACGGGTCTGCTTGGGCCAAGAGGGCGGGAGCATTCTGATGCGAGTTGTTTGTTCCGTGTTAACTCGACGGCGGTGTAGGGTTCGCGGCTCATCCTGACGGGAACTTCCGTGTTGGTCGGTACACTCGGTGCGGGAGGATTGATGGGCGCCAGTTCGATGCGACAGGTAAGGGGTTTGGGTTCTTGCGGGACAGTTTGACGAGAGGGCTCGGGCTTTTCTGAATCGTCTTTACTTATTGCTAACCAGGTATATGGACTACAATATTTTAAAAACGACAGACAGGGGACAAATTGTGTAAGTAGTGAACCAATCCCGCAGAATCGGAATAACAATAGTGCTGTTATACCGATTCCCGCGATGATACCGAAGTCACGGATCCACCCTCCCATTTTTGTGAGGAAAGGGAGATGCTCGAGAGTGTTATAAGGGAGTAGGACATTACTGATCATGGGGTCACCCATTTGACCAGCTGTGTTGTGGACGTGTACGGATGCTAAAATCTCGGCAATTGTCATTGCCGGGCTCATTGGATTGGGACGCAGGGCGGGGTGGAGTTTAAGAACGGTCCCGAAAGAATTGTCGGCTTCGAATGGCAACGTATTGATCAATTGATGACCTTGTACTACAATTGAGGGGATAACGGGGGCCCAAGTATTATTTCTAAACGTGTGTGCCTGCCCATTGAAATTAACGTACGATGAATGCCAATAACATTCGGAATATCGAGTTAACTCCCATCCTTCCACGTTAATCGTTGAATCGTTGTACCTTGGTTGAGGTCCGCAATTCGTGATTTCGGTGGTGAAGGATACATTGTGTGGAGTGCATTGAAGTACAGCGACTGAATTTCCCACCTGGAAGAGTTTGCTACATACGGGGAGATCGAGATAGCTGGCGGCGAGCCATCCATTGTACTGTGCGGTCGTAACGGCGTTTTTGTGAGCTAGTTTACGCGCTTGGCACTGAATAGCACGCATTTCTCTTCCTAATCCATTCGACATTTCAACCGCAAGATCTCTAAGGTATTGGGTGTGGGCTGCTGTGTCGACTTGGGATTGAAGCAGTGTTGCGACTTTTTCCGAGGCAATTTTCAAGTCACTCGGTTTGAATGACTCTGAAGTTTTATCTATGATTTTTGTGACTATGATGACATTTTCCATACCGATTACTGGACTGAATTCGGACTTGGCTGCGGGGACGTTGCAATAACCCGTCTTGTTAATGTAAAATAGAAAATCGATCTGTCGCTCGGCGTCACGGATCCTATGGATGTCAGGGTCAGTGGTGGAGTGTAACATTGCGACACCTCCTTCTATTTTCTTTATTTTACATTTCTGTTCTTCTTTGTAAGAGTTATCCCAGACTAAGGTAACCAGGTTGTGGGTTATGGTTCCATTTGTGCCCGGAGGGATGTCTCCTAGTGGTGAGCTTATGGTACTGTTGGGGGACTCTGTCTCTAACACGACTTCTTCTAGCCTACAGTTGTAGACGGATTTTTCGAGAGTATACCAATAGCTTGCTTGGAGGAAGGGGGGTATTTCTAGCGACCATTTGTTACTTCCTAAGGCGTCCATTGCTTCACCCTTGCACTGGCGTAGGTCGCGCATTTTCCTGCATTCGACCGCACTTACTTCTAAGGGGAGTCGTCTTTGGGTTGGGTACTCGTAGCCCCAAAAATCCATTTTTACGGTTTTGGTTATCAGCCACATTGAGCAGGTGTACCCCGGGAAACGCGTTAAGGTTGGCAATGTCGAGTATACTGTATAATACACTGCTGACGAGAAGGTGTGCGTTGAGACCTGGTGCTCGCAATCATCGTCGTGAAAATCTAGAAATCCTTTACTTTCTGCCGAGCCACAATCGCAAACTGTCGCATTGAACGCAAGGGATGGGGAGAGAATAAGCAAGAAAAGTAGTATTGAAATTCTGAATAAAAGAAAAAAACACAGAGTTAACTAGGGGCAGAACGCTACACATAAAACTACAGAGGGGGAGCGGGGTTTTCTACGCTATTATTTTGAGAGTCTGCTGGTACGACCGCAGTCGTATTCAATTGTTCAAGAACTTTCCAAGAGCGAAGTCCCGGACGTCGTCCTGGCCGAGGGGCTACAACGAAGGCCGGCCTAAACACAGAGGGTGTTGTAGGTTTCTTTTTCTTAGTTTTTCTCGGTTTTACCGAGGGGGCTTTCGCGAGTGGCGCAGGGTCGCTAGTTTCCTCTGGAAGAGGGATGTCAATGATTTCATCGGACATCGTTTGTGTACGTACGTCGAAAAAGGGAACACAAGGTTCGTCTTTCCAAATCATGGTTTCGAAAAGAGGTTTGATCCTATTTACGTGTACTAGCTGGGTTTGTTTCCCTGTACACTCCTGGATCTCCACGGTAGAATTGGTATTCACTTTCTTTACGCGATAGGGTCCCTTATAACGAGGGTTCAGTTTCCGGCTGGTACCTCTTTTCCAAGCTCTAACATCAAGGAGAACTTTATCTCCTACTTGGTATTTTAACTTTTGAGCCCTAGCGTCGTATTGGGTTTTCTGTTCCTCTCTTGCTGCTTGAAGGTTCGTCTTCACTAGCTGAAACGCGTCATAAAGGCGCGTCATTGTCTGGCGGGTGTAATCCCTTGGAGGCACAATCAATGAAGGAGGGGGTTGTAGAAAGCGATCTAATGGCATGATTGGATCACGGCCATGATTCAGAAAGTAAGGTGTCTCGAGAGTTGACGAGTGCACAGAATTTCTGTAGGCAAATGCTACCGAACCTAACATTTCTTCCCAATTTGTAAATCCATCGTTCAGGTATTTCCGGAGCATCTCGACCACCGTTTTGTTAAAACGTTCGGTCAGGCCGTTCGTCTGTGGATGGTATGCTGTAGTCGTTTTATGTTTGAAGTGTAACGCCTTGCAGACGTTGTTAAATAGCTCCGACGTAAAATTCGAGCCTCTGTCGGTGATGATGGCCTTTGGGGGTCCATGATACAAAATTACTTTGTCTACAAGTGCTCTTGCCGTTGCAAGGGCGGTCTGATCTGGGAGGGGAATTACTTCTACCCACTTAGTGAAATAATCAGTGATGACCAAGATATGATTGTTACCCTCCAGGGAGATGGGTCTGATGGGACCTAGAAAGTCTAGTCCCAAGACTTCGAATGGGGCGGACGCCAAATCTAACGGGTTCAAAAACGTTTTCAGGTGTACTTTGCGCTGCAAGGCGCAGACCTTACAAGATTTGCAATATTCTTTGACATCTTGGAGCATTGTGGGCCAATAAAATTTGTCGCGTATCCGGAGACAGGTTCTTTGGAACGCTAAATGGCCGGAAATAGGGAAGTCATGGTACTCGTCCAAGAGTAATTTCCTTAATGAAAGGGGTACTACCACCTGAATCTGAACAAAGGGTCTTCGTTTCTTTGAGACCGGGTGAAGAGTTCTACATAAAAGTCCGTTGGACAGGAAATAAAGCTGTATTTCCTTGGCCCAAATTGGCATGTTCCTATTGTGTTCATCCCATAGGATTCCATTTTCTAAATACGCCGTGATTTCCTTACAAAGAGGGTCCTTTTGCTGTTCTTCAAACATGACATCGTTGTCACGTGGTATCGCTTCTACCGCTGCTACTTTGATGCGGGAGAGGAAGTCTGCGTTTTCGTGAACCCTTCCCGGCCTATACTTAATTGTGTACTTAAGGTTCGAAAGGAGGATAGCCCAGCGTCCCAGTCTACCGTTTTCGTCCTTAACTGTTTGCAGCCATTGTAGCGGTCGATGATCGCTCACGATTGTAAAAGGTTCGTCCTGCAGATAGTGTTTAAAGCGACCTACTCCAAAGACGATTGCGTAGGCTTCCCTTTCAATCGTAGAGTACTTGAGCTCATCTTTGTTTAGATGTTTGCTGGCGTAAGCGATAACTACTTCTTTGTTATCCTGTATTTGTGAGAGGACGGCGCCTACTCCATAGTCACTGGCATCAGTGAAAATGATGAATTCTTTCCCGAAATCAGGGAATGCTAAAATGGGAGATGTCACTAGGCAATTTTTCAGTTTTTCGAATGACTGAAGTTCTTCTGGTCCCCACTTGACCTTGTCATTCTTGTTTCCCTTTGATTGAATTAGAAGCGGGTGGGCTATTGTTGCAAATTTGTCTATAAAACGTCTGTAGTAGGACGCAAGTCCTAAAAAGGATGCTAGCTCTCCCAATGTTGCGGGTGGTTCATATTTTCTTATTACTTCGATTTTTTCGGGGTCAGGACTTGTACCTGCTGCGGAAATTACATGCCCTAAATAATGAACGAATTTTTCTAAAAACCTACATTTTGATAACTTTAGCTTCAGATTTGCTTCTTTGAGTAGCTTAAAGATTGTTCGTAAGTTTGTTATGTGTTCCTCGATAGTACGAGAAAAAACAATAATGTCGTCCAAATATACAAGACAGATCTTGCCTAATACATCGCGAAGCACATGATTCATGAGTCGCTGAAATGTACCCGGGGCGTTTGTTAACCCGAAAGCTAGCCTGTTCCATTCGTAGACGTTGTTGTCGACTATGAACGCGGTTTTCTCTCTCGACTCGTCGTTCATTTCTATTTGCCAGTACCCTGATGCTAAATCGAGAGTCGAAAAGTATCGCTGTCCCTGCAATAGGTCTAAGACATCATCAATCCTTGGTAAGGGAAACGAATCCTTCTTAGTTATTGCGTTTAGCTTGCGATAATCTATACAAAGCCTGTCTTCTCCAGACTTCTTTTTAACTAATACGATTGGTGCGGACCAAGGGGATGTTGAAGGCTGGATGATTTCGTTTTCTAATAGCTCGTCAATAATTTTCTTCGCTACTTCCTTTTGACGGGGGGAAGTGCGGTACGGGCGCAATCGGATGGGTCCCTGCCCTTGCGTGTCAATGTGGTGCTTCACTAAACCTGTACAGCCTAATTCCTTAGTGTTAAACGCGAATGCGTCTGCGTTTTCGAGTAATACGTTACGCAGCTTGCGTTTTGTCTCCTCTGGTAATTCGGGTAAGATCTTTTCAAAGACTGTGGAATCGATGGTTTTATTTTGCGTTGAACAAGAGTTGATGTGGATTGAATTTTGGTGCTGAATGTGTTGGAGGGATACACGTCCTAGTACTTGGAAGCGAGGTAATAAAATAGGCTTGTCCGTTTCATTGACGACAACGATTCGGAAAAGTCCTTCTTCTTGCATTTTGGATACGAATGGGTCTAATCTGAGACCTACTGGTAGTTCAGGGGCTTTATGAAAGTAGCAAGCGACATCGAGTGGGAGTTTTCCACCTCCTCTCTCGCTCTCCACCACGCGCGCAGTGAATGGAGGAATTAAAATTTTTGTAGAAACTATCATTACGGGTTCGTCGGGGAACTGGCCAGTTTCCCGCAGACGGTAGATTGTCTGCTCACGCCCGTCAAACATAAATTTATGCTCGTATAGAGCATCTAACCCTAAAACGACGTCTTCGGAGATGTTATCGACGACGATAAAAGATTGCGTTAGGGAATCGGGGTTGCTTTCTGCAACAAGAGTGAATTTATATACTACTGTGCCCTGTGTATTGAGTCTTTTGTTGTTGATGTCAAACAAGTCGACGGAGACTTCTGTTGTGAAATGTTGAAAAATGCTTCCTAGGCGTGAAAATACGCTGCTGTTAATTAGACTTCTCCCTGCTCCACTATCAAAAAGTGCAACTAAGCACTTGTTTCCTATCATTATTTCAATTCTTGGAGGTTTGTAGGTTCGCACGCTATTGACCTGCTGTCGGGGCTTTGAGATTGTCCCACCGTTTGGCCCAACTAATCGGACGGCGGAGCCTAGTTTTCCGAACGCGAGTGATCGCTTTGAGCGGTCGGTCGTCGTTCATGATGATCCTGTGGAGGATTCGGCCTAGGTAGTCTATAATTTGGGCAGAAGTTGTAATTGTGGCCCTTTCTTCCACATTCCTGGCATGTGTAATTCAATTGTTTCTCTCTAGCCCAACAATTTTGTGTGGTGTGATTTCCATAAGTATTATGGAATTCACAAAAAAGATTATCTTTGTTGTTTGGTTTTTCGAACCAAACTCGTTGGGAGGGATTTCGATTTTTTGCTTGCCGTAGGTTTCTCTGTAGCTCTTCTGTTTGAATTGAAAGGTTCCTTTCTACCGATGAACAAAGCTTGTTCACGGCGTCCAAAACGCCTCTCATTTCATGGTTTGGGGCTGGTGGAGTCGTGGGTCGTAATGGGAACGGAATAACTGCGTTGATGTGCGTTGGGTTCTCATCTATATAATCCTCGTCACATGCGGCTCTAGCTTCGGTCTTTTTTATCAAAATTTCGAACGACGGGTATTCTTTGTGCTTCAGTTGCCTTTGCAAATTGCGGGGTAAACCACTGAGGAATTTATCCATCAGCATTTTCTCGCTGACGGCAGCGGTGTCAGCTGATAGTCCACCTTTCGGAATCGGATATGCATGTAGGAATAATTTTTGCAATCTGCAAGCGAAATCTCTTATCGTTTCGCCTGATAGCCTAGTGCAATTCTGGAATTCAGTGAAGTACTGCGTTCTTGTCTCGCTACCGTGGAAGCGTTCGAACAAACATTTTTTAACGTTTTCATATTCCTTAGAGCTGATTGGATTTTTCTGTTTGAAGGTGGTTACGCACTCGAGGGCATCATTCATCAAACGAGAACACAGTAGTTTGATCTTGCGGCTTTCGTCGAAATCCGCTGTTTCTAGCTGGGACTCAAAGTGTTTGATCCATGTTTCAAACCTAGTGGCCCCTTTACCACTAAATGGAGGGACGGTTGAGATAAGAGTGATTGCCTGCTTCTGCTCCTTGGCTGTCTGGTCAAGAGAGAATGCGCTAGGTTGAGTTGCGGGTATATGTGAGGGTGGTGTGTAGTTTTGTGCGCTGGGGGCGGTAGAATTTGGGGGGTAGGGGGTTGATTGAAACTGTGGGGTAGGGTTTGTCTGTTGGCTAGAAAGGGGTGTTTGATTTATAGGTTGCGTAGCTGACGAGCATGCCTGTTGGTTGACCTGATCTGTAGCGCATTTAACAGCGTCAGCATGGGCCACTCCTAACTGGGTGAGATCCCTATATATCTGCACAAATAGGACACTAAAGTTGTTTGGTAAGCCTGAAGTTTGGTTACAACCCTGGCTTATCTGTTGGGGGGCCCTAGAGCCTGCGGAAATGTTACTTGAATAACCTCCAGACATGTCGGGAGTAGGTGGGGCGGTTACTGGAGGTCCGAAAGAAACTTTACGAGCTGACGGTGGCGTTCGTCGCGGGTTGACCGGCGTAGATGCTGCGTTAGTCGTCGATGTGACTGTCGTAGTGGTTATTGTAACCGTAGCTGTTGTGACTGATGTTGGAGTAAATGAAGGATGTTTTTTGTGGGTGTTGGAGACGCTAGTAAAACTTGGGATCGGTCTTACTATCGTTTGGGTTAACGTGGTAGGAGTTTGGTTCTGATAACCTCCTCCTACAAAAGGTGTGCTGGCTTGAAACGGAAACGCGTTGTTATTTTCGGATGTGATTGGACTGAATGGGAGACCTACACACTCGATGGGGTCGCAGTTGACAGCAGCTTCTGACGTCTCAGGGACGCAGTTAACAGCAGCGTCTGCTGTATTTGGAACGCAGTTGATAGCAGCGTCTGCCGTTTCAATATAAGGGGCTGAGGGAGCAAATTTGTAGTTTGGTAGTGGTGATTGGATTGGTGTGTGGAAAGTTTTCAATTTAAGGAACGCAAAAAGCTCTATCGGAGTTTTGATATCTGGGCGCGTCCAAAAGAGGGTGTGTAAGTCTTCTACAATAAATTCGTCGGAGTATTGTGGCCTATTATTTGCTTCTCTCAGGAACTGTAATTCCCAGACCAACTCTTTAAATGGTACTTTCTCTATACGGAGGTGACCGTATGTGTGATAAAAAGGCCTCGTCTTAGTCGTATTTTGTGAAGTTAACTCAAAATCGTCGATAACGGTTTTGTCGTTTTCGATTTTTTCTAGCTCTTTTTCGGGTAGAGTGTCGTCCGATTCAAAGGGGGTTAGGAGTTCTTTCAATTCCAATTCCCTCCTTCGCTTTTCTAATTCTATATTATCTACGGGAGGGCCAAATGGATCCTCTGTTTCTGGAAATAGACTGTCGATTGGTATTGATGCAGCGCCGTGGTCAGTAGAGTCGACGTTACGGAACAATCTCTGCTTTGGTCTAGCACCAGTAGCTAGTGCCCTAAATACTTCCTCTTTGCGGATTTCGCTGAGTTCTTCCTGTGTAAAGTTATATAAATCTGATGGAGAAATTCTACCAAAGCTATCGGGGTTGATAGTCGGCGTTTGTGATGCCGGAGTCGCTGCCGAGGCGCCGGTTTGTGTTGATTTGGTCGCAAATTTGTTTAAAAATTTCTTAAATCTTGCGTTTAATTTTGACTTTTTTGTGACGACCATTTCTTAGTAAAAGGTGTGTACAGTGTGTACATGAGGTAAGGCGAGGGAGGGAAAAGTAAGATTCTTTTACTGCTATGGTGGAGGAATTTGTTCGAGCGGTAATTTTGAGAAGAGAAAAAAATTGCCTATTTTTTCAATGACTAAACGCAAGGAAATGGTAGCGGCGCGAGTGGAGGCAAAAAATGAGAAACGCGGTTCGTAGCCCGCTGCCACCAGATGTAACGATCGGCCCACGATAACGTTCTGTTTGAACGTTATTAATGAGGGACCAGTTACGGATAGATATAGCTTATGTTTAGGCAGAGTAAGAGGGCCGCCACGGTACGTCGTGCATCACGGCCGGTGAAAATGGAGAAGAAGGGATAGAGAGAATGAGGGAAGGAGAGTTGAGTTTCAACTTACTGTGGCGACATGTTGGTTCAGGCTCCCGACTAAATAACACAGTGTAGGGGTGGAGGACACTTGTATTTTGTGAGCAACACAACAGGAGTACACGCGGCAAGTATAACTAAAGGAATGACGTGCTCTGGCTAGAGCGGACAGAGTTTAAATAGGGAAAGGTAACAAAGGTGAAAAGGCGCTGACATGTTGGCGCTCAGGCCGAGGAAGCAAGGTGAAAGTTGAGAGAAAGGAGGTCAATAGTTAGGTTATAGAAATGAGGACGCACTAGACACGGAAACAAGGTGAGGAAAGAGAAAGGAGGTCAAGAGTTGGGTCGTTGGAAAAGGAGGGCAACTGGAGAAAGCGGACGGAGGTCATAAAAGAGAAACTATGATGCGGCCTGTTCCTTACACTCTTGATCTCCTCTATATGTTCTATGAATATCTTTTTGATGTTTGGCTTTTGAGGAAAGAAAGGGCGATTAGAGTGTGGAGTGTCTTCAGCAGCATTATCTCGTCTATCAACTTCCGTTACGCTCACCAACATCCTAAACGCTAGATTACACGAGGTCGTTCTTATTCCCTTTTTGAAGCTCTTGATCTCCTCTATATGTTCTATGAATATCTTTTTGATGTTTGGCTTTTGAGGAAAGAAAGGGCGATTAGAGTGTGGAGTGTGTTCAGCAGCATTATCTCGTCTATCAACTTCCGTTACGCTCTTCAACATCCTAAACGCTAGATTACACAAGGTCGTTCTTGGTCCCTTTTTAAGCTCTTGATCTCTTCTATATGTTCTATGAATATCTTTTTGATGTTTGGCTTTTGAGGAAAGAAAGGGCGATTAGAGTGTGGAGAGTGTTCAGCAGCATTATCTCGTCTATCAACTTCCGTTACGCTCATCAACATCCTAAACGCTAGATTACACGAGGTCGTTCTTATTCCCTTTTTGAAGCTCTTGATCTCCTCTATATGTTCTATGAATATCTTTTTGATGTTTGGCTTTGAGGAAAGAAAGGGCGATTAGAGTATGGAGTATGTTTCAGCAGAATTTTCTCGTCTATCAACTTCCGAACAAACTTCATCCTTAACGTTAGATTACACAAGGTCGTTCTTGGTCCCTTTTTGAAGCTCTTGTTCTCCTCTATATGTTCTATGAATATCTTTTTGATGTTTGGCTTTTGAGGAAAGAAAGGGCGATTAGAGTATGGAGTATGTTTCAGCAACATTTTCTCGTCTTTCAACTTCCGAACAATTTTCATCCTAAAAGCTACATTACACAAGGTCGTACTTGGTTCCTATTTGAAGCTCTTGATCTCCTCTATATGTTCTATGAATATCTTTTTGATGTTTGGCTTTTGAGGAAAGAAAGGGCGATTAGAGTACGGAGTATGTTTCGTCAGCATTTTCTCGTCTATCAACTTCCGAACGAACATCATCCTAAACGCTAGATTACACAAGGTCGTACTTGGTCCCTATTTGAAGCTCTTGATCTCCTCTATATGTTCTATGAATATCTTTTTGATGTTTGGCTTTTGAGGAAAGAAAGGGCGATTAGAGTACGGAGTATGTTTCATCAGCATTTTCTCGTCTATCAACTTCCGAACAAACATCATCCTAAACGCTAGATTACACAAGGTCGTACTTGGTTCCTATTTGAAGCTCTTGATCTCCTCTATATGTTCTATGAATATCTTTTTGATGTTTGGCTTTTGAGGAAAGAAAGGGCGATTAGAGTATGGAGTATGTTTCAGCAGCATTTTCTCGTTTTTCAACTTCCGAACAATTTTCATCCTAAACGCTAGTTTACACAAGGTTGTACTTGGTCCCTTTTTGAAGCTCTTGATCTCTTTTATGTGTTCCATGAATATGTTTTTGATGTTTGGCTTTTTAGGAAAGAAAGGGCGATTAGAGTATGGAGTATGTTTTATCAGCATTTTCTCGTCTATCAACTTCCAAACAAACTTCATCCTAAACGCTAGATTACACAAAGTCGTACTTGGTCCCTGTTTGAAGCTCTTGATCTGCTCTATGTGTTATATGAATAGCTTTTTGATGTTTGGCTTTTGATGAAAGAAAGGGCGATTAGAGTATGGAGTATGTTTCAGCAGCATTTTCTCGTCTATCAACTTCCGAACAATTTTCATCCTAAACGCTAGATTACACGAGGTCGTTCTAATTCCCTTTTTGAAGCTCTTGATCTCCTCTATATGTTCTATGAATATCTTTTTGATGTTTGGCTTTTGAGGAAAGAAAGGGCGATTAGAGTGTGGAGTGTGTTTCATCAGCATTATCTCGTCTATCAACTTCCTTTACGCTCTTCAACATCCTAAATGCTAGATTACACGAGGTCGTTCTTATTCCCTATTTGAAACTCTTGATCCCCTCTATATGTTCTATGAATATCTTTTTGATGTTTGGCTTTTGAGGAAAGAAAGGGCGATTAGAGTACGGAGTATGTTTCATCAGCATTTTCTCGTCTATCAACTTCAGAACAAACATCATCCTAAACGCTAGATTACACAAGGTCGTACTTGGTCCCTATTTGAAGCTCTTGATCTCTTCTATATGTTCTATGAATATCTTTTTGATGTTTGGCTTTTGAGGAAAGAAAGGGCGATTAGAGTGTGGAGTGTGTTCAGCAGCATTATCTCGTCTATCAACTTCCGTTACGCTCTTCAACATCCTAAACGCTAGATTACACGAGGTCGTTCTTATTCCCTATTTGAAGCTCTTGATCCCCTCTATATGTTTTATGAATATCTTTTTGTTGTTTGGCTTTTGAGGAAAGAAAGGGCGATTAGAGTATGGAGTATGTTTCAGCAGCATTTTCTCGTCTTTCAACTTCCGAACAATTTTCATCCTAAACGCTAGATTACACAAGGTCGTACTTGGTTCCTATTTGAAGCTCTTGATCTCCTCTATATGTTCTATGAATATCTTTTTGATGTTTGGCTTTTGAGGAAAAAAGGGCGATTAGAGTACGGAGTATGTTTCATCAGCATTTTCTCGTCTATCAACTTCCGAACAAACTTCATCCTAAACGCTAGATTACACAAGGTTGTACTTGATCCCAATTTGAAGCTCTTGGTCTCCTTTATGTGTTCTATGAATATCTTTTTTATGTTTAGCTTTTGAGGAAAGAAAGGGCGATTAGAGTGTGGAGTGTGTTCAGCAGCATTATCTCGTCTATCAACTTCCGTTACGCTCTTCAACATCCTAAACGCTAGATTACACGAGGTCGTTCTAATTCCCTTTTGAAGCTCTTGATCTCCTCTATATGTTCTATGAATATCTTTTTGATGTTTGGCTTTTGAGGAAAGAAAGGGCGATTAGAGTATGGAGTATGTTTCATCAGCATTTTCTCGTCTATCAACTTCCGAACAAACTTCATCCTAAACGCTAGATTACACAAGGTTGTACTTGATCCCAATTTGAAGCTCTTGGTCTCCTTTATGTGTTCTATGAATATCTTTTTTATGTTTAGCTTTTGAGGAAAGAAAGGGCGATTAAAGTGTGGAGTGTGTTCAGCAGCATTATCTCGTCTATCAACTTCCGTTACGCTCTTCAACATCCTAAACGCTAGATTACACGAGGTCGTTCTAATTCCCTTTTTGAAGCTCTTGATCTCCTCTATATGTTCTATGAATATCTTTTTGATGTTTGGCTTTTGAGGAAAGAAAGGGCGATTAGAGTACGGAGTATGTTTCATCAGCATTTTCTCGTCTATCAACTTCCGAACAAACTTCATCCTAAACGCTAGATTACACAAGGTTGTACTTGATCCCAATTTGAAGCTCTTGGTCTCCTTTATGTGTTCTATGAATATCTTTTTTATGTTTAGCTTTTGAGGAAAGAAAGGGCGATTAGAGTGTGGAGTGTGTTCAGCAGCATTATCTCGTCTATCAACTTCCTTTACGCTCTTCAACATCCTAAACGCTAGATTACACGAGGTCGTTCTTATTCCCTATTTGAAGCTCTTGATCACCTCTATATGTTCTATGAATATCTTTTTGATGTTTGGCTTTTGAGGAAAGAAAGGGCGATTGGAGTATGGAGTATGTTTCATCAGCATTTTCTCGTCTATCAACTTCAGAACAAACATCATCCTAAACGCTAGATTACACAAGGTCGTACTTGGTCCCTATTTGAAGCTCTTGATCTCTTCTATATGTTCTATGAATATCTTTTTGATGTTTGGCTTTTGAGGAAAGAAAGGGCGATTAGAGTGTGGAGTGTGTTCAGCAGCATTATCTCGTCTATCAACTTCCGTTACGCTCTTCAACATCCTAAACGCTAGATTACACGAGGTCGTTCTTGGTCCCTATTTGAAGCTCTCGATCTCCTCTATATGTTCTATGAATATCTTTTTGATGTTTGGCTTTTGAGGAAAGAAAGGGCGATTAGAGTACGGAGTATGTTTCATCAGCATTTTCTCGTCTATCAATTTCCGAACAAACATTATCCTAAACGCTAGATTACACAAGGTCGTACTTGGTCCCTATTTGAAGCTCTTGATCTCCTCTATATGTTCTATGAATATCTTTTTGATGTTTGGCTTTTGAGGAAAGAAAGGGCGATTAGAGTATGGAGTATGTTTCAGCAGCATTGTCTCGTCTTTCAACTTCCGAACAATTTTCATCCTAAACGCTAGATTACACAAGGTCGTACTTGGTCCCTATTTGAAGCTCTTGATCTCCTCTATATGTTCTATGAATATCTTTTTGATGTTTGGCTTTTGAGGAAAGAAAGGGCGATTAGAGTATGGAGTATGTTTCAGCAGCATTGTCTCGTCTTTCAACTTCCGAACAATTTTCATCCTAAACGCTAGATTACACAAGGTCGTACTTGGTTCCTATTTGAAGCTCTTGATCTCCTCTATATGTTCTATGAATATCATTTTGATGTCTGGCTTTTGAGAAAAGAAAGGGCGATTGGAGTATAGAGTATGTTTCATCAGCATTTTCTCGTCTATCAACTTCCGAACAATTTTCATCCTAAACGCTAGATTACACAAGGTCGTACTTGGTCCCTATTTGAAGCTCTTGATCTCCTCTATATGTTCTATGAATATCTTTTTGATGTTTGGCTTTTGAGGAAAGAAAGGGCGATTAGAGTATGGAGTATGTTTCAGCAGCATTTTCTCGTCTATCAACTTCCGAACAAACTTCATCCTAAACGCTAGATTACACAAGGTCGTACTTGGTCCCTATTTGAAGCTCTTGATCTCCTCTATATGTTCTATGAATATCTTTTTGATGTTTGGCTTTTGAGGAAAGAAAGGGCGATTAGAGTGTGGAGTGTGTTCAGCAGCATTATCTCGTCTATCAACTTCCGTTACGCTCTTCAACATCCTAAACGCTAGATTACACAAGGTCGTTCTTGGTCCCTTTTTGAAGCTCTTGATCTGCTCTATGTGTTATATGAATAGCTTTTTGATGTTTGGCTTTTGATGAAAGAAAGGGCGATTAGAGTATGGAGTATTTTTCAGCAGCATTTTCTCGTCTATCAACTTCCGAAGAAACCTTATCCTAAACGCTAGATTACACAAGGTCGTATTTGGTCCCTATTTGAAGCTCTTGATCTCCTCTATATGTTCTATGAATATCTTTTTGATGTTTGGCTTTTGAGGAAAGAAAGTGCGATTAGAGTATGGAGTATGTTTCAGCAGCATTTTCTCGTCTATCAACTTCCGAAGAAACTTTATCCTAAACGCTAGATTACACAAGGTCGTACTTGGTCCCTATTTGAAGCTCTTTATCTCCTCTATATGTTCTATGAATATCTTTTTGATGTTTGGCTTTTGAGGAAAGAAAGGGCGATTGGAGTATGGAGTATGTTTCATCAGCATTTTCTCGTCTATCAACTTCCGAACAAACTTCATCCTAAACGTTAGATTACACAAGGTCGTACTTGGTTCCTATTTGAAGCTCTTGATCTCCTCTATATGTTCTATGAATATCTTTTTGATGTTTGGCTTTTGAGGAAAGAAAGGGCGATTAGGGTGTGGAGTGTGTTCAGCAGCATTATCTCGTCTATCAACTTCCGTTACGCTCTTCAACATCCTAAACGCTAGATTACACGAGGTCGTTCTAATTCCCTATTCGAAGCTCTTGATATCCTCTATATGTTCTATGAATATCTTTTTGATGTTTGGCTTTTGAGGAAAGAAAGGGCGATTGGAGTATGGAGTATGTTTCATCAGCATTTTCTCGTCTATCAACTTCCGAACAAACTTCATCCTAAACGCTAGATTACACAAGGTCGTACTTGGTCCCCATTTGAAGCTCTTGATCTCCTCTATGTGTTCTATGAATAACGCGAATTCTATGATAAAACGCTAGATTACACGAGGTCGTTCTTATTCCCAATTTGAAGCTCTTGATCCCCTCTATATGTTTTATGAATATCTTTTTGATGTTTGGCTTTTGAGGAAAGAAAGGGCGATTAGAGTATGGAGTATGTTTCAGCAGCATTTTCTCGTCTATCAACTTCCGAAGAAACTTTATCCTAAACGCTAGATTACACAAGGTCGTACTTGGTCCCTATTCTAAGCTCTTGATCTGCTCTATGTGTTATATGAATATCTTTTTGATGTTTGGCTTTTGAGGAAAGAAAGGGCGATTAGAGTATGGAGTATGTTTCATCAGCATTTTCTCGTCTATCAACTTCCGAACAAACTTCATCCTAAACGCTAGATTACACAAGGTCGTACTTGGTCCCTATTTGAAGCTCTTGATCTCCTCTATATGTTCTATGAATATCTTTTTGATGTTTGGCTTTTGAGGAAAGAAAGGGCGATTAGAGTGTGGAGTGTGTTCAGCAGCATTATCTCGTCTATCAACTTCCGTTACGCTCTTCAACATCCTAAACGCTAGATTACACTAGGTCGTTCTTGGTCCCTTTTTGAAGCTCTTGATCTCCTCTATATGTTCTATGAATATCTTTTTGATGTTTGGCTTTTGAGGAAAGAAAGGGCGATTAGAGTATGGAGTATGTTTCAGCAGCATTTTCTCGTCTATCAACTTCCGAACAAACTTCATCCTAAACGTTAGATTACACAAGGTCGTACTTGGTCCCTATTTGAAGCTCTTGATCTCCTCTATATGTTCTATGAATATCTTTTTGATGTTTGGCTTTTGAGGAAAGAAAGGGCGATTAGAGTACGGAGTATGTTTCATCATCATTTTCTCGTCTATCAACTTCCGAACAAACATCATCCTAAACGCTAGATTACACAAGGTCGTACTTGGTCCCTATTTGAAGCTCTTGATCTCCTCTATATGTTCTATGAATATCTTTTTGATGTTTGGCTTTTGAGGAAAGAAAGGGCGATTAGAGTATGGAGTATGTTTCATCAGCATTTTCTCGTCTATCAATTTCCGAACAAACATTATCCTAAACGCTAGATTACACAAGGTTGTACTTGGTCCCTTTTTGAAGCTCTTGATCTCCTCTATGTGTTCCATGAATATCTTTTAGATGTTTGGCTTTTGAGGAAAGAAAGAGCGATTAGAGTATGGAGTATTTTTTATCAGCATTTTCTCGTCTATCAACTGAACTAACTTCATCCTTAAACGCTAGATTACACAAGGTCTTACTTGGTCCCTATTTGAAGCTCTTGATCTCCTCTAAATGTTCTATGAATATCTTTTTGATGTTTGGCTTTTGAGGAAAGAAAGGGCGATTAGAGTATGGAGTATGTTTCAGCAGCATTTTCTCGTCTATCAACTTCCGAACAAACTTCATCCTTAAACGCTAGATTACACAAGGTTGTACTTGGTCCCTTTTTGAAGCTCTTGATCTCCTCTATGTGTTCTATGAATATCTTTTTGATGTTTGGCTTTTGAGGAAAGAAAGGGCGATTAGAGAATGGAGTATGTTTTATCAGCATTTTCTCGTCTATCAACTTCCGAACAAACTTCATCCTAAACGCTAGATTACACAAGATTGTACTTGGTCCCAATTTTAAGCTCTTGATCTCCTCTATGTGTTCTATGAATATCTTTTTGATGTTTGGCTTTTTAGGAAAGAAAGGGCGATTAGAGTATGGAGTATGTTTCAGCAGCATTTTCTCGTCTATCAACTTCCGAACAAACTTCATCCTTAAACGCTAGATTACACAAGGTCGTTCTTGGTCCCAATTTTAAGCTCTTGATCTCCTTTATGTGTTCCATGAATATCTTTTAGATGTTTGGCTTTTGAGGAAAGAAAGGGCGATTAGAGTATGGAGTATGTTTTATCAGCATTTTCTTGTCTATCAACTTCCGAACAAACTTCATCCTTAAACGCTAGATTACATAAGGTCGTACTTGGTCCCCTTTTGAAGCTCTTGATCTCCTCTATATGTTCTATGAATATCTTTTTGATGTTTGGCTTTTGAGGAAAGAAAGGGCGATTAGAGTATGGAGTATGTTTCAGCAGCATTTTCTCGTCTTTCAACTTCCGAACAATTTTCATCCTAAACGCTAGATTACACAAGGTCGTACTTGGTTCCTATTTGAAGCTCTTGATCTCCTCTATATGTTCTATGAATATCTTTTGATGTTTGGCTTTTGAGGAAAGAAAGGGCGATTAGAGTACGGAGTATGTTTCATCAGCATTTTCTCGTCTATCAACTTCTGAACAAACATCATCCTAAACGCTAGATTACACAAGGTCGTACTTGGATCCTATTTGAAGCTCTTGATCTCCTCTATATGTTCTATGAATATCTTTTTGATGTTTGGCTTTTGAGGAAAGAAAGGGCGATTAGAGTATGGAGTATGTTTCATCAGCATTTTCTCGTGTATCAACTTCCGAACAAACATCATCCTAAACGCTAGATTACACAAGGTCGTACTTGGTCCCTATTTGAAGCTCTTGATCTCCTCTATATGTTCTATGAATATCTTTTTGATGTTTGGCTTTTGAGGAAAGAAAGGGCGATTAGAGTGTGGAGTGTGTTCAGCAGCATTATCTCGTCTATCAACTTCCGTTACGCTCTTCAACATCCTAAACGCTAGATTAAACGAGGTCGTTCTAATTCCCTTTTTGAAGCTCTTGATCTCCTCTATATGTTCTATGAATATCTTTTTGATATTTGGCTTTTGAGGAAAGAAAGGGCGATTAGAGTGTTGAGTGTGTTCAGCAGCATTATCTCGTCTATCAACTTCCGTTACGCTCTTCAACATCCTAAACGCTAGATTACACAAGGTCGTTCTTGGTCCCTTTTTGAAGCTCTTGATCTCCTCTATATGTTCTATGAATATCTTTTTGATGTTTGGCTTTTGAGGAAAGAAAGGGCGATTAGAGTATGGAGTATGTTTCAGCAACATTTTCTCGTCTTTCAACTTCCGAACAATTTTCATCCTAAACGCTAGATTACACAAGGTCGTACTTGGTTCCTATTTGAAGCTCTTGATCTCCTCTATATGTTCTATGAATATCTTTTGATGTTTGGCTTTTGAGGAAAGAAAGGGCGATTAGAGTACGGAGTATGTTTCATCAGCATTTTCTCGTCTATCAACTTCTGAACAAACATCATCCTAAACGCTAGATTACACAAGGTCGTACTTGGATCCTATTTGAAGCTCTTGATCTCCTCTATATGTTCTATGAATATCTTTTTGATGTTTGGCTTTTGAGGAAAGAAAGGGCGATTAGAGTATGGAGTATGTTTCATCAGCATTTTCTCGTGTATCAACTTCCGAACAAACATCATCCTAAACGCTAGATTACACAAGGTCGTACTTGGTCCCTATTTGAAGCTCTTGATCTCCTCTATATGTTCTATGAATATCTTTTTGATGTTTGGCTTTTGAGGAAAGAAAGGGCGATTAGAGTGTGGAGTGTGTTCAGCAGCATTATCTCGTCTATCAACTTCCGTTACGCTCTTCAACATCCTAAACGCTAGATTAAACGAGGTCGTTCTAATTCCCTTTTTGAAGCTCTTGATCTCCTCTATATGTTCTATGAATATCTTTTTGATATTTGGCTTTTGAGGAAAGAAAGGGCGATTAGAGTGTTGAGTGTGTTCAGCAGCATTATCTCGTCTATCAACTTCCGTTACGCTCTTCAACATCCTAAACGCTAGATTACACAAGGTCGTTCTTGGTCCCTTTTTGAAGCTCTTGATCTCCTCTATATGTTCTATGAATATCTTTTTGATGTTTGGCTTTTGAGGAAAGAAAGGGCGATTAGAGTGTGGAGTGTGTTCAGCAGCATTATCTCGTCTATCAACTTCCGTTACGCTCTGCAACGTCCTAAACGCTAGATTACACCAGGTCGTTCTTATTCCCTTTTTGAAGCTCTTGATCTCCTCTATATGTTCTATGAATATCTTTTTGATGTTTGGCTTTTGAGGAAAAAAAGGGCGATTAGAGTGTGGAGTGTGTTCAGCAGCATTATCTCGTCTATCAACTTCCGTTACGCTCTTCAACATCCTAAACGCTAGATTACACGAGGTCGTTCTAATTCCCTTTTTGAAGCTCTTGATCTCCTCTATATGTTCTATGAATATCTTTTTGATGTTTGGCTTTTGAGGAAAGAAAGGGCGATTAGAGTATGGAATATGTTTCAGCAGCATTTTCTCGTCTTCAACTTCCGAACAATTTTCATCCTAAACGCTAGATTACACAAGGTTGTACTTGGTCCCTTTTTGAAGCTCTTGATCTCTTTTATGTGTTCCATGAATATGTTTTTGATGTTTGGCTTTTTAGGAAAGAAAGGGTGATTAGAGTATGGAGTATGTTTTATCAGCATTTTCACGTCTATCAACTTCCGAACAAACTTCATCCTAAACGCTAGATTACACAAGGTTGTACTTGATCCCAATTCGAAGCTCTTGGTCTCCTTTATGTGTTCTATGAATATCTTTTTGATGTTTAGCTTTTGAGGAAAGAAAGGGCGATTAGAGTGTGGAGTGTGTTCAGCAGCATTATCTCGTCTATCAACTTCCGTTACGCTCTTCAACATCCTAAACGCTAGATTACACGAGGTCGTTCTTGGTCCCTTTTTGAAGCTCTTGATCTCCTCTATATGTTCTATGAATATCTTTTTGATGTTTGGCTTTTGAGGAAAGAAAGGGCGATTAGAGTACGGAGTTTGTTTCATCAGCATTTTCTCGTCTATCAATTTCCGAACAAACATTATCCTAAACGCTAGATTACACAAGGTTGTACTTGGTCCCTTTTTGAAGCTCTTGATCTCCTCTATGTGTTCCATGAATATCTTTTAGATGTTTGGCTTTTGAGGAAAGAAAGAGCGATTAGAGTATGGAGTATTTTTTATCAGCATTTTCTCGTCTATCAACTTCCGAACAAACTTCATCCTTAAACGCTAGATTACACAAGGTTGTACTTGGTCCGTATTTGAAGCTGATGTGTTCCCAATATATCGTGGTGATGTTTAGCCCGTAGTACGCGCAGCAAGGATTGCAATATAATCGACATTTCGTGGACACCATTCTTCAACTTCAAACTGGGTTTTATATAGAAAGCGAGATCAGAACTTGACGTACTTGGTCCATTTTTAAAGATTTGGATCTCTTTTATGTGTTCCCAATATATCGTGGTGATGTTTAGCCCGTGGTACGCGCAGCAAGGATTGAAAAATTAGTGGTTTCATAGACACCGTTCTTCAACTTCTGACGACGATTTACAGAGAAGGCGAGATGATAGAAGGACGTACTTGCTCTCAATTTGAAGCTTTCGGTGTCATCTATAGGGGAGACCGGACCCATATTGGACACCGTTCCATGTTGGACAGTGCAATCAAAAATAGTAAATATGCATTTAAAAATCTAGTTTTACAATATGTTATTTTTAGCAGTACGATGCTACATTGTGTGAAATTTCATTAGTTTTTGACTTCTAATGAGAGAGATATTGAGGAAATAAAAAAACAGCAAAAAATATCGCAAATTTTTTTACCGCTATTTGACCAGTTTTGCCCAATAATTCTAAACTAAATAATTTGTAGACACCCAATTTTGTAGAGAAATCAATTCTCTATCATTCTTCGTGAAAATCTGAATTTTATGTAACATAGATTGGCTGTAATTCAAGTTTAAGTGGAGGATGGGTGTTTGGGGGGACTTTGGACTTAACCGCGGGGTTAAGTTAGACTGCAGAAAGCATAGGGAAATTAAGCTCCGCCCCCTTCAGACGCGGTGTTCTTATCTTAAATTGTAGTTTTTCCCCTTATAAGAAATTTTACTCATTTTTTGAGTTACGATTACCAAATTAGGATTGTTATATAAGTACGTAATAAGCAACGTTCTGAAATATTTTCAAAAATTTGGCATTATTCTAACCTCCTTTATTGACCCTGTCTAACTTGGTACAGGCGTCTGTCCAGTTTGACCCCAGGCCGAGCAGAAAAACCCAAAAAACTAAAAGCCCTATAACTTTTTCAGTTATTTTGTTTGACAATTGCAAAAATTACAGGAGGTAGGGGGGAAGGTAGCAAATAATTTGCAGAAGAAAAAAATTCTTTTGTGTGATAGGTACGAGAAATAATGGAGAAAAACCGGAAGTGTCCAATATGGGTCCGGTCTCCCCTATGCACCTAAAATATCTTTGGTATGTAAAGCCTGTGGTACGCGCAGTAAGGATTGCAATATAATCGACATTTCGTGGACACCATTCTTCAACTTCAAACTGGGTTTTATATAGAAAGCGAGATAAAAAATTGACGTACTTGGTCCCAATTTAAAGCTTTTGATCTCTTGTATTTGTTCCCAAAATAACGTGGTGATGTTTAGCCCGTGGTACGCGCAGCAAGGATTGCAAAATTAGTTGTTTCATAGACACCGTTCTTCAACTTCTGACGAAGATTTACAGAGAAGGCGAGAAGCTTTTGGTGTCTTGTATGTGCTCTAAAATATCGTTGTATGTAAAGCGTGTGGTACGCGCAGCCAGGATTTCAATATGTTCCACATTTCGTCGACACCATTCTTCAACTTCAACTTACGCTACATACCAATACATTTTTATTAAAACTTGAAACCAAGTTTTAGTGTTATTGGATTGCAAATAAGAAAATTCCGTGAATCCCATACACAGGCTACATGAACTGATTGTGCATAATATAGTAACATACACGAAACTCGATTCATTATACAGTTGCAGCTATAACCCGAGCAGTTTTTTGAGACAGGGGGTAGTTTCGTTTATAAAGGAACGCTAATTAAACCGATCTTATAAGGGAAGCTAAAAAGGTTTTCCAAAACCTTTAATTTAGGTTTAGAAAACATTGCTACAGTAGACACACGAAGCATCTGAACACCCAAAAGAACCTTATGTAAAATGTTCGTTATTGCGGGGCGCCCACTGTTCGACGTTTTACCGCAACTCAACGATTTATCCAAACAGGAAGAACTACAGGGACGCGAAAAGTCTTAAACAATCTGTTTCCGTTAGCTCGCTAACCGAAACTAGCTAACCGAAACAGATTTCCAGTATTTATTCAAAATACATTAGTAAAAGAGTCCTGATAGGCCTACTTGACAAATGGCAAATGGGTTGATTTTTATTTGACGATATATTGCTACGAGTAGATTTCGTATGCTAGAAGTAGGGGAGAGCGGACCCAGGCTGGACAAGTACCGGTCTGGACAACCGCAATAACTCAAAAAATTTTAGCTAAAACTAAAAAAAAAAATAGTGCCGTGCTCGTAATCTAAATCCCTACTTGGGGATGAAATTTCCTTATTAAATCTTTATTAGTTTTTAGGATTGAGAAGAAAGAAAAAAATGAGGGTCTGAAATGTAAAATTTTGTCCGATTATTTTTTTTATGACGGAACAAGTAATGGGTTTAAAAATATTTTAATTATTAAAAGTTGTAGATGATTCGTTTCTTAATCACATGCAGCAAAATTTATAATTTTATAGCAATTATGTCTGTCGCTATTCGCAATTTGGGAACACTCCTTTTGGGGGTGACATTGGACAACCGATTGGAGTGCTCGATTCTATGAAGCCCCTCCCACTTTTGCTGTTTTGAGTCAAATGTCCAATTCAACCCCCCTAACAAACTAATTTTTTTTAATAACATCAACTTTTGATTTTAACATTTCTTTTCACGTACAACTGTAGTACGATGAATGATGTACTACCCCGATATTTTTCGAAATTATTTAGCCATTCTATTGCTGATTTATTAGATATGTCCAATATTCCCCCCACTTGTTCAGTTTTCCCCCCACTTTTTAGACCCCCCCCCAGTTTTTTTCGCATTTTTTAGAAATTCAATAATAACGGCTAAATTAATAAAGATACACTTCTGAAAAAATTTGTACATGTAGAGAAAAATACGCTCTACAAATGTACATAATTAGATTTCCCCTACCTATATTTTTTTCAAGATATGGAAAAAAATAATTTTTTTGCCCAGTTCGGGTCCGCTCTCCCCTATGTATGGGATTCACGGAATTTTCTTGTTTGCAATCTAATAACACTAAAACTTGGTTTCAAGTTTTAATGAAAATGTATTGGTATGTAGCGTTACAAAATCAATGATTAATTGAAGTCAAAATGTATTATATCGCGTTAATTGTTAAACTACAATATCATCTATACTTTCTTATACGGCAAATTAAGTCTCGTTATAGTATTTACTAAGTCGTGCCTGCAGATGAGAAGGTAGATTAAGTGATCCTCGATGAGCTACTTTTTCGTGTCCATCAAATTTAAAACTCGAAATGGTCTGGATATTGGGTAAATCCAATAGTGGAAAATATTTGACGTGACGAACACCGACGTTTTTCTTGAATTCGGCTACGTAGGGGGTCGATGGAGCAATTTTCATTGTCTGACTTATAAAGACAAGGGAATATTTCACTGATATTTAGACCTCGATTCATTGAAAGTTTTGTTTTAAAAATAATTTAACCTACGCTTTTAAAAGACATTTTGGCATCAAGATTCGAGAGTCTAGGGGAGGAGGGGGGCGGCTGTACTTAATTTCTTGTGCTCTCCTCCCTTTCTTTTGATTGATGTCTGGGTCAGGGAACACTGCGTCGACGTTCAGTTGTAAAATCGTGTAAAATACTCAAAATTGCAGGACAAAATGCTTGCCCCGTAAAGTTGGAGACGCGCGGAATAGCTTTGAATGCGAACTTTTCCGGCCCCATGGCTTTTGGGGCGGGAAAGATCCCTTTCCCTGTCATTCCAGCTGGGGCCGGAATGACTAAATACCCTGAATAGGTACCCGCAGATAAAGAATCGTTTGTAACCTTCAATATTGCCATCCCATGTCGATCGAGCACCCAAGTTGAGAAATTTTTTTCTCGATGAGCAGCAATTGTTTTGACTGCACAAGGCGCGATCGCATCGCATCGCATCATTGGTCAGTTAACAATAATACTGGTTCTTAAGAAAATCGTATTCCTTAAATAAATTAAATGTGTTAATTCCTCAATGTAAAAATGACCATTTAAACATGTAGTGACTTGGACGTTTTACTTCTAATGACGTCAACAATTTTGGTTGACTTTTCGATCATGGGTTTTAACGCGAATTAACACCCAAAAATGTATTTCATTGCAGTAATTACAATATTTTTCACTATATAAATCCGCGATCCAATTTCTACTTCTATATACCTTTGGGTGATTTAATTTTGCAGACAAATTTTCCCAACGTTACCATTCAACCGATAACAGTTAATTTAGCTTTGAAGAAATTTTCTGGTTTTTCTGATCACTGAAAGGACAAAGAGAATCGACAGCATGGAACGAGTAAACATTTTCAGTAAATACATTCTACAGCAATGCGAAAAAAGACGATTAAAAGGAATTCTTCCAAATTAAGTTCTGCAAGGTTAACTTTACCTGACGAGAGTTTTCCTCGCTTGTGGAAGAGTGCTGGGTTCGTCTTTGAGAATCCATTGTCGAATCCCTTGAATGTAAGTTTCGAAATAAACCCGCCAATTTAGTTGCCGGACATCAAATTCGAACGCCTGACGGTCTGCTTCCGACATCTTGGACCGAATTTGCAAGGCGTTTTCACTAACAAATTTCCATTGATGACTGTTGAAGAAACTTAAGGACGAAGTAGCCCTAAACACTCTTTCATACAACTTTACCTTAATCGTGTTCAAATAAGAAGTAATGTCACCCTTATTCTGTTAGAAATTTTTTTATTATTTTGTTAAATACCATTTTGGCGCGCTTGCCTGATAGGTGGTTAATGAAATCTACGCAATAAGCTGGTATGTAATGCGTAAGAAAGATGTTGATCCGGAAATACCAGTCACGATTGGTACACTCTCCGCTTGGGCACCACATCATCTCTTTCGGTGGGTATTTACTGATGGCGTCTACGGAGTAAGATCTCAATTCGCTTATTTTAATTGGATTGTGATAGCTCGTGGAAGAAGTGTAAACTGGAACTTGTGTCGGTCTATTGGAAACATAAAGGACAGTATAACATTGGGACGCCATTTAGCAATAAAAAAATAAAAGCTTTGGGCGTTAACTGTAGCAAGTTTCAGGTTTTATGGCAGAAGGAAATGCAATGCACGACTCTCAATAATATTTTAAATAGATAGTTTCATACTTGTGAATTGCTGTATGCCAGGCGACAGCGATCATCATATTGACGGAATAGTCAACTGGAATCAGGTCGATGACGCAATCAGCTTCACACTTGAACAACCGGAGGAAACCTTTCGCTCCGCCAGCAATCAAACCTATCATACCAATCAAAAGAATATGCAATCGTTTGACAACTTTCAAAATTACAAGGCCTTTGGTAATAATAAAAAAAGGTGCCAATCTAGCATAAAAAATGTAAATGTTATTTTGCCCACCTGTTGGTCCGTAAAGAGTGTCAATCCATCCGGGTGTGGGTTCCTTGGCAGCAGCTGTGCAAGGATGAGAAACATTTTATTAATCAGCTGTCAACTGAAGACGCACATTCTTTTGTCTCCACCTGTTACAATAGAAGGACGGACGATGGCTAGGGGGACACATGCGCGTTCTCTTTCAAGAATTTGCTCAGCCAAAGATTTTGAATAAGTGTATGTGTTGGGATTCGCCTCACCGAGCAACCTAATACCGACAAGTTAAGTTACGTTGTATGGTAATATTTTCTTTTATCTTACTGCTTTGTGATATTACGACAAAAGTCTCGATCGATCGAATCCAGGAAGTTGATCAACTTGATTGGATCGATATGTGGCGGATATATCTTCTCATCGACAACCTCGCGATCCAGGTTATTAAAAGCAGTGGATACATGCACAAAGGCCTGTAAGAGAACAGTGTTAGTGGGTTAGTCATCGATCACGATACCAGGATTGTAGTAGAACAGGGGGGGGGGGAAACCTCAAGGTTTTTGATCCTTTGACAGATGACCAACAACTGTCTTGGTCCTTTGACGTTCGTTTCAAGTGCATCTTTCAAATCATCGTCGAATCTAACGCTGGCCGCTGAATTAAACACAACCGACACTTCATCAATAATGAATTGTAAATCGGTCTGAGAAATTCCAAGTCCTGGTAAAGTCAAGTCTCCTGCGACGGCAACAATTTTATCCAGCGCATTGGGTTGATCCCGCGTTAGCCAACTAAAAGCCTGTTAAGAGTATTTTCCATGATTCGTAATAAATTTTTGTATTTAAAATTTTCTACCTGATTGTTCACCAATTCGCTGCGACGGGAAGAGATATCTTTGCTGGAAGAAGTTCTCATCAAAAGGTAGAGACGTTTAATTTTAGGGCACGAACGCAAAAGCTTCTCCACAAGCACTTTTCCGACAAATCCCGTTGAGCCAGTTATGAACACCGAACGATCCTGGAAGAAATCGGCGATAGTGCTTTCGGATGTCATTTTCGTTTTTCGAAAGCGACCAGTTGTAAACGGTTTCAAGGTACTTAACAATAACCGTAATTGCTTTGATGCTTTCTACCAAGACAGTTGACCACTCGTACTTGTGTTGATGGAGCTGCGTCCGTAACTGAAAGGCCCAACACCGTTACAGTCGCCTTTTACTTTTTTTGCGAGTGAGAAAACAGAAACATACTAGTGTGTCGCCCGAGAGAATGTTTTTAATGCTGGATCTGTATAGTAACCGATAGTAACCAAGATCCGGCCGACTTCTTGTCCTCATTTCAAGAGGCTTCTGGTTACGCTTGGACACAATAACTCCTCCCACGGCCTGTTACAAAAAAAAAAAAACAGCAACACGCGCTCATTGATCGTGTTGGCCTTAGCCATGTCGGGAGAGTAACGTTGACAGGCGGCCTAGCTGAACGGCTCTTTTATATCTGTTAGTGAACGTTCTCGATACACTGCACAAAGAAACGTATTATAAAACACCTGAAGGACATATTATACATATGCCTCTTATTTTTCTCAGTACGGAAAATTTGCTTCTTATACGTACCGCTTTCAAAATACGCATCATTAATTTCCCTTGATATAATGAAAAAACCTTGCTTGTTGTTCATCTTTTCTGGTTCAGGTCTAAACGTATTTTAGGTGATACGGGGTACGAAGCTTGGTCGAAGTGACTTAGTAGAAATGCGAAATAGTTTTGAATAAAACACTTATTGCGAAAAGTCCTTGAAACTCCCAGCAATTACGTGATGGCGCAGTTTTTCGTTTTGAGGAACAATTTTATGCTGAGGTAACAAATGAAATGAAGAATGTAGACGACTTTTTCTTTGGCAACTACAGTACCGTTAATTAATCTGCGAATTGACGTCATGCATGGATAAGAACTCCTCGTAGTTCTGCTTGCGAACATTTCCTAAAAATATGTAGAGGTCGTTCAGTTCAAGAGGTGATTCGTTTTCGTCTAGCTGTGTAAACGTAGCTCATCGGAGACGATAGAAATATCAAACATTAGACAACAAATACCGTACTTAATTCAAGCTTCGCTCATACCTAATCACTCTCTCGAGCGGTTCGAGTCGAGCCGCTAAGAATATATCGTCATCGTACAAGAAACATAGATGAAATATCTTCAAACTTTGACACTAAACATCTAGAACGTATAGCTAAAAGGGAAACAGGTATTAGACCGCGACCATTACGTTTATGACTTTGAAAGTTTATATTTAGTCCTCGCGAGCCATACTGCAGTCAAAATTTTTAATGGCGATGAAGAACGAGGAACCCAAATAGTGGAATTTCCCTGCACGGACCAGTCCACCCGTCTGCCATACTGTCTACATTTCTTTCATTCGTTAGTCAAAAACCTGCTTCAGCACCTATGCTTTCAACTCGAAACCGGAACGAAGATTATTGACTATGTTTGCTGGTGTTGGTGATAACGATGGAACATTTTCTTTGTATTCCGGAAGTAACATTTTATTAACTGAAAACCATATTAATTGATTATTTTCAACGTAGGTACCAATTTGTTCCATGGTTCTGTTTTAACACTGTACAAGTTCACATAATTAGATCAGTTTTTATGCCCAAGAGATATGCTTGGGATTTTCCCCCAAACACGAACCTTTTATACATCAAATTTTTCAAGTATACAACCTTCAAGAAGTATACATATAAGGATTTTGGATTTTGGAGTTACAAAAAAGAACTGTCGAGTAGACTATTTGGTCGGAAGTTTCATACGATATCCTGTGCATCATACGATAAGCCGTTATGTAATTTATAGTTTGACGAAACAAAAAGCTGATCGGTGATCACAATAAACTATTCGCTTTCAGTTGAATGTCACAATGGTGTCACGTTTCAGCGACCTCAGTTCTGGAACAGCAGGTGATTCTGCCACAATAGTTAGTGGGAAAGCTATGAGGGTGGTCTCGTTCTTAATATAGATCGAAAGCATGATGTGTGTGTACACAATGTTGTGTGTAGTATAGTGTATTGAAGTATGGAATACGCACTAACGCGTGCGATGGAGCGATACAAGGCTGTACTGGCGATGACGGTTCTTCTAGAAAAGGAAAGCGAAGGTATGAACATCCCCCGTAGCGTTTTAAATGGAGCTATCCAAGAAAGCTAAGAACGTACCTCGTTAATGAATGCAGTAGAATTTTACTAAAAACCCTTCCGCCATCGCAGTCACGCGACCAGCCGAATATAAGATCAGTAGCTTACTGATCAATAAGTAATTTTCAAGCCCAAATTAGAAAACGTTGTAACTATAATAAAACTAGAATATATAGCCTAGCGCGCGCTAGGCCACAGAGCCAAATAGCGCTTTAGAAAACTAAAGGAAATATAACCACACACTGTTTAATGCACACTGAGAATGAGCACATTGTACATTGCATGTCGCCAAACTTCTTTCTTTCTGAAGGTGGACTAGATTCTAGATTTTTTTCCTCCTGGACTTGTAGTCAGGCTAATGATTCTGTAAAACTATACCACCTACCCATACCAAAGTATTTCCCGATGAAAACGGGTCTTGTGTCATCCTCCTTATTTATCCCACACGCTTTGACGAGCAAAAAAAAACATACTGTAAAAAGCATTAGTTGATGCAGATTTCAAATGAATACAAATCAGCTAGATGGGAATAGTGCGACAAATTGTTGTCTACTGGATCCTATACGAAATTACATGAAGCGGATCCTATACGAGATTGCATGAAGTGAAAGCGAAGCTGGATCATCGTTTTCACGTCCACAGTTTTCTTCCTTTTTTCTTTGCGAGGCAATCGCTAAAAGAAAAGGACTCTGGCCTTGGTCTACAAAAGCTTCAACCGTAACTAATCAGAGATTTACAAACAAACACCCCGTTTGCAGGTGACGTCAGTTACGTATGTAGTAGGATTCCGTAAAAAATCAAACATCCAGTCTTTGAATCTATTTCCGTTCTGACGTTTACGAACATAATGTATTTTTGTTTCTGCGTATCAACAAACTATTCAGCAGCACTATTTCTATGTACTGAAAGCGACGATTGCGTATAGTTTTCAAAAAACTTGTGTCCGCTCGTACGCACGAGTATCGTTTTTAGAAAACATCTCTTGTTTAGCTAACAAGCGGAGCTATGCCATATAGAAGCTATTAGATACGTATAAAAATAGACAACTAGTATATGGTAGCCATAATCAAAATAAACAGCTCTAGCCACTATCCCCAAAGCTTCTATCGCGCCATCGAAGTGAAATCGATGAAGTTGAGAAACAGCTCTCGGCGAAGAAGGTGTCGGTCCGATTTTTGCTTTCACGACAGAATTGCATTCAAAATAATTTAACCAAACTACCAATATGAAACAAAGCTGGTGTGGCTGTTCTCTGCAAAAAGGAACGAAAATTATCAGCATCGCCCATTTGGTATAATTGATCTTTCTAGTTTAACATTAGTTTCAGATTATAAGAAATAAAAACTTAAACCATTTCAAAAAATAGCTCATTAATTTGGCAACCGGGATTTACCGAAGCTATCAGCTCAGTCAGATCGAGTTTTCTGGTAACGGAATCTACATCTCTATTTCATCTTTAAAAATTTTTGTAAAAATATATCATATCATCAGGAGAATATGACGGAGTCAAGGCTTTCAGTTGCATTTCAAATACGCTCGTCTCATTCGTCTTGGCGATGTTCTCGGCCCTACTTATTGATGCCGCATATAATAGCCACAGGCAGCTAGTGATGCCGTGGCTGTGGGCGACAATGCTTATTGCTTGTACCCGTGACGTCTACATGCTCATTCGCAGCGTCTTCATTGCTACGACGGGCGACTGGTTAGGCGCACTTTATGTAGTTGCGTCAATAATTCAGATAAGTGAGCATATTTTCATCATCCAGTAAAAAGCTTGTAAAATGCGTGCAAGGAAACTCATTCGCAATTTGTTATATTTTATAAATGTTAGCCTTGGGATTGTATCTGTGGTGGATCGTTTACAGTTTTTACCATGAGCTCAAAGACAAGGAGAAGAACGGCCTGCTTCTAAAACAAACGACCAGTCCTGTCAATATTACACATGTTTAGCGCAACACCAAGAAGTCACTCCACCAAGGAAGCTTTGTGCGCAAGTCTCTTTCTCACTCCTGTATTATTCATTTGAGACTTTTATGAGCAGATTTAATTAACTTGTTTCTTTTGAAATCGAAATACCGATTCAAGTTTGGTGAAGCAGCACGCAAGAGGCTGTTTGAATACTATTTATTGTCGTCCTACACTTGTTAAAACTAATTATTTACAGACATTCACCATCCTTACATACTGACCTCGACTGTTCGTAAAACTTATTTGGTTATTATGCAATATTATGCAATAATATAGCGAAAAATATTGACGTGAAGACAATGTTTGGGTTTTTTATATTTCCGACCAATCAACCACATTATGTGTATACAACATACCAATACATCGTGGTATTGTATATTTCAAAATACTTTTATGTTTCGCAAACAATGTGTCATTATGCCCGTTAACCTAGTCAAATTATTTTTGGTGTCCAAGGTCCATCAGCTACATATTCCTACTCACTACGTCTTTCGGAATAACCGCGGTAAGCTATTCGAGCACACACAAAGCTTTGAAAAGCCAGGATAAATGAGTTTTGGCCGACATACTAGCTATTATACAGACTATATTGTTTGAACAGGAAAGGAATTCTTTTTTCGTATATGCAATTATCATGTCAATTGCTAAACCAATAATTTAAAAAGATTTGAAAAACGAAGCTCTTGTTTAACGATCTGTAGAAAATCGAAAGCAAACATTTGTAAGCTATAGTTCAAAACTGAAGTTTAGAAACAGATTTCTGAATGGTCATTTAAATTCACGAAAATTGAAGTTAGTACGTATGATATATTTACATAAGGGAGAGAGTAGAAGTAATTTAATTCATATAAGTAGGTTACTTTTTTGTTCCCACATTTACACATTCAAACTGCACATTTACAATCACAAGAAAACGTTTGATTAGCCCGCCAAGTAACAATCATCGATTACAATTTTATCGATTATTATTATTATCAAGTTATTTTTACAATTTAATTATAGGGAATTATTAAAAAATAGTAAATGAGAAAAAAATTAGTATAGTTTCAAAGTTTAAATAAATTTAAGATTAACTAAGATTAGTTAAAGTTCACCTGGAATGTAAAAAAAACATTGACTGTTCCTTATCGCCTGAATATGAATGATCGATTCATCATCGAGAGCTGGCTGAAGTAAGCAATTGCAAGTCACTTCGTTTTGAAAGAAAAAAACCGGCGAATTTGTCCTTTTTCTCTGTTTAAAAAACAGCATGCCTATCTACAAAGGTATGTTTTTGTAAATATGTCAGTAATTTCCAAATGAACTGTCATTGCTAACTTTTTAAACTATGTGCTTTCAAACTTAGTCAAGGTAAAGTGGGGCAAAGAGGTGTTTAACGATGTTGAAGCTAACACCGACGAAGAACCCACTTTATTTAAAGCTCAGCTATTTGCATTGACTGGCGTCCAGAATGAGAGACAAAAAGTTATGTTGAAAGGCGCCACACTAAAGGATACTGACTGGGGCAACATCCAAATGAAAAACGTAAACACCCATAACTGAAGTTTCTCTTTTTGTCCATCAAGATTTTGTTCTTACTTATGTTTATTTCAAGGGTGCTGTTGTTTTGCTTATGGGCAGCAAAGAGGAAGATGTTCCTAATGAACCGAAACAAAAACCTATTTTTGTTGAAGATATGAATGAAGATGAACTAGCTAGCGCAGTAATTAATCTGCAACCAACTGTTCCAAATATCCTTTTTAACAAATATATCACTTCTATATTTTAGCTTGATTTTCCATCTGGGCTTACAAACCTTGGCAATACATGCTATATGAATGCCACAATCCAATGTCTGAAAACAGTCCCGGAGTTGTGTGAAGCTTTGAAGGAGTTTAAAGGAGGTAAAGCAGAAGCCCCTAATATAAGTGAACATGAAAATTTTTAAAATTCTTTACAAAATTTTAGAGGTCAGTCTTAGTGGTGGAATGCTTGCTGGTTCTGTTACTGCAGCACTGAGGGATTTATACTCAGCTATGGATAGAGGAAATGGTTCATCCATTCCACCCTTCATCCTACTTCAAGTTCTTCATGCAGCATTCCCACGCTTTGCAGAAAAATCTTCCCATGGAGGATTTCAGCAACAGGTTAGTAAGAACTACTAAGAAAGTCTTTAAAATAGTTGCATTAACAAATGACATCCCATTCAAGGACGCAAATGAGTGTTGGACAGAGATCCTTCGGATGTTGCAGCAGAAACTTCAATCCAAAAGTGGCAGTGATCAGTCTCGTCAATATTCGTAATAACTTGTAGTTCTTGTAGGTTCTTGACTTTTAAATTGAATAACAACAAATGGTGTATGTAGATCCATCATCGATCAGTATTTCGGAGGCCGCTTCGCTTGTGAATTAAAATGTACTGAGAGTGAAGAAGAACCGGTCACCAAAAGTGAAGAAAATTTTTTACAGCTGAGTTGTTTTATATCTCAAGAAGTTAAATACATGCACTCGGGTTTGATGTCGGTAAGTACGAATAAATTTCACTTATGTTTGCCTTTTTTTTAAATTTCTCTCGTTACGTTTTTCTCGATGTTTTAGAGACTCAGTGAGCAGATTACTAAACAATCTCCTACTCTTGGACGAGATGCTATATACAGTAAATCGGTGAGAAAGAATTCTAAAATAACAGATAGTCGATCGTTATTTACAAATTTTTGTTCGATGTAGTCCAAAATCAACAGACTTCCAGCATACCTTTCCATCCAGTTTGTGCGTTTCTTCTATAAAGAGAAGGAATCCATAAACGCAAAAATTCTCAAGGACATCAAGTTCCAACTTAGTTTGGACGTTTTTGACCTTTGTTCTCCAGAATTGCAACAAAAGTTGATCCCGATGCGAACAAAGTTCAAGGTTCGAATTTTATGAAAAAAGCATCGAAATCAAAACTAATGTTCATTTATTCCAAAGGAATATGAAGATCGTAAAATAGAAGAAGTAAAAGAAGTTAAAAAGCCAGGTGACTCTCTGGTAAAAGCTGATGTAAAAACAGCCCCGTATTGGTTTGAGGACGGTAATATTGTTTTTCTTCGTTTTTAATTATTTTATTTTTTTTTTAATTTTATTTTCTTCATTTGAAATTTTTGTTAACCTTGTTTTTTTTTTCGTGTTAGATTTTGGATCAAATAACTCAGGGTACTATGAACTTCAAGCAGTTTTAACCCATAAAGGGCGTAGCAGTGGAAGTGGTCACTATGTTGCATGGACGAGGAAAGCAAGGACCAATCAGTGGCTACAACTAGACGACGATAAGGTTACGCCTATAAGCGAAGAAGATGTTCTAAAACTGTCTGGGGGTGGTGATTGGCACTGTGCCTATGTACTTCTTTACGGACCACGTTTATTGGAGATTGACGAAGGAGTGGACAAAATGGACACTACAGTTTAATTGCCCTTTGAAACGCTTCGATATCCCCCGTATTCAGCCAATAAATTGATTTAACTTGATGTCAGTATTCTGGGTGACAAAATTTCAAATGAAAATGGTCATTAATCGATCTTGACTGCGGCATAAATTCTTCGCACGAAAAAGTGGGCGGCGTAAAATCCGATCGTGCCGGTCAGGAGCCAGAAAGTAAAGCACATCAGGGTGGTGTATCCAAAATAAAGAAGAGTTGGGGTGAATTCTGTTATTTCCAACTGTGTGATGAAATAGAAGACTGCATAGGCGAAGACGTAGATGGCTGATCCACCGGAGACAATAAAACTGCGCCACCACCAGTGATAGTCCTATACACACAAAAATACATGATTCAAAAAGTGTGCTGCCAGTACATTCTCAAACAAAAATCACCTCTCCACATAGTTGAAAATAAACCATGACGATGGCAATTTGCGAACACGAGATGGCCAAAATGATGAAAACCAAGAAAAGGAATCCAAATAGATAGTAAAACTGATTCTCCCAAATTGCGGTAAAGATGAAGAACAGTTCGATAAACATGGCTCCAAATGGAAGAATTCCGGCCATCAGGGAGCTACAAAAGTAAAAAAATAAAATAGAAAAGGTTACAATTAGCAAAAAGGATGATTGCCTTTTTTTTCATTCACAGTGAGCTTACCAAAGAATGGGATTCATGTACCAAACTTGTTCTGGCACTTGTCTCGGAATTTGGTTGGTCCTAACAGGTTGCTCAAAGGGTGCCTTTCGATAACCAAAGTAATAACCGAGGAACACCAATGGGAAACAAACGAATAGCCAGAGACATAAAAGCTTCAACATTGTAGTAAACGGAACAGCACCACTGCTGTGCTTGCCCCAGATGAAACAGTTGAGGAAAAATCCCATCGCTGACATAAAACCAGGGTACAAGATAGCGGTCTGTCGTTTAAAACATGATTAATTTACTTTTAGATTACTAAACGAAGAAGCTAGTAAAGCTACTTACAAGGAATGCAGCCCGCTTCCATTCTTTGCCTTTCATGGTTTTGTAAAGTCGCCCGGAGTGATATCCGGCTATAAGCCCCATAAAAACGTACAAGAAGATCGCAGCTGTCATCAGAGCTCCTCGTGATGCTGGCGAAAGCATGCCGAGCATGGCGAAAACTTTGGGGGGAGAGAAATAAGGTGTATGTCGTTAACAAGGACCACGGCAATTGAAATATTAGCTTTTCTTTGAATTCCTACAGAGAGTAATGACGGCCATGCAAAAAATTTGGATCCCACTGCCAATGACTGCTGCGAACAGTTTAGGATATCTGGGAGGACGAAATACATCTCCATGGACGAGCTTCCAGCCAGATTCTTCCATCGTCTCGTCGTTACTGTCATCTTGATTATACCTAAATAGGCAGATAGCCGTAGATAATCAGGTAAAGCTAGCTAATGTGGTAAGGGTTTCCATGGGTAGTACGTACTTGGCAATGTCCCGCCGAAGAGTTCGGATGATGATCATTGTGAGAATTCCCGAAAGGAAAAACACGACGATCAACGAGTTAACGATGGAGAACCAATGGATTTGTACGTCACTCATGGCCAAATAAGAGTCCCAACGAGAAGCCCATCTGACATCCGATTGTTTCCACTCTACCGAATAGGTGAAAAACAACTTCGTTTTACCCACACGATTGATGTACTGTGGGCGAGCATTGTCAGAAAATTCACATGAATCTTCTTTGAACTTGATGTCTTCATGAGCCACGCTGCGCGTTTCAACTTCGAATCTTACAACTCGATAGTTTTCTCTATGAAACATCCAAAGTATAATCAATATACAAAAAGAGGACTACAATGTCATCAGTTTTTGACTTACGAATCTTCACTATGATAATGTAAAATGATTTTCAAATGATTATTCAAGGCAACATTTTGATTGTGGAGGAATCCAAGCCTGTAACCATGCTCATATTGGATACTGTCAGACTCTTGTGTTACCACTCTGGTTGCACAGGGCAAATTGTCCACCAACCTAGAAGAAGAATAAATTGGCTTAATAGTCAGTACAAACAATATGACATCAAAAGAAGAAAAACTCACAAGTGAACAAAGTATTCATGTTCAACTTTGTTAATGACATCCTTGGCCATGGATTCTTCCCATGTCATTGGGGTTTCTGGACTGTGACACAACAACTTACATTTAATATCTTTCAACATCTTGACTTCGTAAGGTGTGTTCACAATTCTGTCTCCTCTCAGAACTTCTCCCAAGTTCTCGGATTTGAATTCAAATTTGTCATTTTTGGGACGACAAAAGGGCAAACTGTAGTAGGCATAGGGTAGTTGGGTGTGTGTGCTAGTTAACTTGATTGCTTTAACTTCGATTTTGTCTCCACTCTTGAACTCGACAGGGGCCACTCCTGGTATGTAGAAACCAGTAATTTTCCCAACTAGGGTCAGGAACAAGAGGACAGACACAAGGGCTTTAGGGGAAGCACACATTTTATACATGGACATTTTCATTGTGCAAAAACAATCACAGGATCAGCAGGTCTTAAAGACTGACGAGCCGGTTCAATATTCACACTAATTCAATGACGTGGCGACTGTTTTCCCTCCCTACTCAGAAGGATTCCATATACATTGATTCTTCGCGTAGGTGAGATGACTTGATCACAATCTATAACATTCCCATTACGAACAAGAGATAATACCGCTTTGTTATTAACAAGGGCTGGCCTGAATAGTTCAATTTTACGACAGTTTCGACTGCACACACGACACTTCTTACTTGCTCTCGTACACAAGTTTTGACAGAATCGCCTGAGGGAAAGATTACTGAATCAATTCTGAAGTCAACATACTACCTAGAAATATGGAAACGATTCATTCCGATTCCGGATCGAGAATGAAAGAAAAAATACATATCCATCGACGAAAAATTACGACCACATAAATCCTATCGACTTCATTAAATACCCCAAGGTTCCATGGCATCAGTCTGAAAACTATGGTCTATATTAGGCGAATCTATAACTGTTTATCGACATTGGGCTCCGAGCTGGTCTTTGCGAGTCAAGGGACCTGATGCACCGGTGTTGGCGCCTATTTAAAAATATTGCCTCGGGACACGAAGCCAAGAAAATGTGAACACCTGGATTGAAAGCGAAGCAAGCAGTTGCCTGTGAACCGTTGACTAGAGAAGTGTACGTGTGCGGATCCTCTACAACAAAACAATAACGTTTGAAAATATTTTGCTTCATCGGTTAATTCAAGCTAGTTCCAAGTGTTGTTTGGTTTGCCAATTTTGCCAAGACATCTTCTCCACTGCTTCGAAATATCTGGTAAGTTGGCAATCTTCATTGTAAACTATTTTTACCTTGGTGAAGGGGAGAACTAACCCAAGTTCACCCCCGAGAATTCAACACCTGAAGAGGCTGAGGGTGCGTTCCCTCTACATCTTTTGTTTAGCCGACATCCTAGTTTCCAACAACTCTCAGCCTTTTCATTCGACGGAATTTTACGTCTGATTTGTGTACATCGTTACGGAATAATTGTTGACAAAACAGAGAATGTTAAGGGTAACAGGTTGAAGACACGAAGGAATTTCGTTCGCAGGTGAACGCTTTTCAATGGTGTCACCTTTTATTAGCAATCGAAAACGGTGCGTGCAGTTAGGTTGGAGCAACCGGCTCCGTAAAGGTTTTTTTTTAAGAAAAAAAACGAAGATAAGAGAGGCATTATAGATTCTCCTCAGCTCGGTTTAACTTGTTCAGTGCTGCATAGCTTGAAAAAAGAGAATTCTTAGCTGGGCATCTCAACCACCTGTCGTTTTTTAGCGCAGACTCCCTCCGTTTGACGACATAAGAGGATGAAGGTATAGAAAGAAATGAAAAGGAAATTTAAAAGAAGAAACAAGCCCTTAACAAGGTGGAGACACACACGCAGAATTTTTTTTTTCAGAGAGAGAGAGAAACAGGGAGGGTGGAGTCGTAGACGGCGACGAGGACCCACAGGACGAAAGGAGAATCCCTGCAGAATGAATTGCGTGTCACATCGCGTTGTAGATGCAGTCCTCATTTGAAAGGATCCCGGAATCATCCATTATGCATTCGAAAAGAGTACGCCATCCAACACTGTCATCATCAGCTTGTGGTGCTTCTTATCGAATGTCTTTGTGAAACATCAGCCAGTCGAAAAAGTTTGACGGGAAAATTACATTCTTCTGCCAACGTTTCGCCCGGCACTTCATACTTGTGTATTATGATGAGGCCTCTTTCTCCCATTCTTCTATTCTCGGCGGATAACGTTTTTCTACCGGGTGTAGGACTGCGCTGTTTCGAGTGCTCGTCAGTGGTCACCGACGCTCGTAAATCAGCGCGCTCAGCCATGCCCTACGCAAATCACACGGCCACACGCGCCCGGCTGGTCATAACCATCACCCGAATGCCTTGCTTTTTTTTCCGTAGACAGCGTGCGGTTCTCCGAGCTACCGTAACATTTCTACCCTAGAGTAAACAAGAAGAATAAAGTAGCCAACAAGTCGTCTCTTTTCTGGTTGTTGTTGTAGACTTTTAAAAGCAGCTACATCGCGGAGGTATTCGGCGAAAAAAAAGCCGAATTCAGAGAAAACGATCCCGTTTTCGCGTCTTCCGCATCTAAGTGTAAACCGGATTTTTTGGCGACTGCCGTTTGCGTCGCTCGATGATGACACTGCGACCTTTTTCGGCGATGACGTGCCAAACACAAACGACCGAGACTTTGCGTGATTGGTAGATGGGCGAAAAATGCGCGTGAACCGGAGGAATCTGTTGGAGGCATTCCGGTATTTCTAGTTATTTCTTGTTGTTTCTCTTCTCGTCTCGCATCGCTTCCATCGATGGTTGGATGACAAAAGAGACAAGTCACGCGACCTTGGAGGGACAAACGAGCGACTGCCGTCCTCGAGAGAGAAAGAAAAGCAGAAGCGGCGGCAGCAGCAGCAGAGAACGGGGCAACTCTTTTGAATTGGCTACGGCAGCAGCAGCAGCGATGGCAGCAACAGCTACCTGTTGGGCTCTTGTTTCCTGCCCTTGACAATCTTGTTCCCTTATCCCATCTCTTTTTTCTTATTTTTCCTTCTCTCCCTCCCGCTCTTCAAATACCTCCAGGGCGTTCAGATCTTTGGCCGAGTGCATCTATTTATTTATTCTCTCTTTTTCTTTCTTTTTTTCTCCCGAGAAAATATTCACGCTGCCTCTCCTTTCTTATTCACATGTTGCACCTGTGCGCCTTAGTGGAGGTCGATTGCAGCAATCACCAGCAACCATGCGCAGAACTACTATATAGGGACTCATTTTCGCTGTTTCACCTTCCTAGCTCTCTAACGAAGAGAAAAAGACTGCAATCCGGTTGTTTCGTTGTACATTCAAATCGTCAAGTGGAAAAAAGGGGAACAAAGGCAACCAAAAAATAGTCATCCTGATGGAGTAGACTAGAGGAAACGCTTCTTCTCCTTCTTCTCATTCTCATGAGGTGATGGTGAACGGGGGGGCATAGGTGTTTTCTGGGCGCATCCTGAACGATTTAATCACCGGATAGGCCGAGGGACCTGCTGTATAAGCGCCGGATTTCTCCGTTCTTTTTTTCTTCCTTTCTCGAGACTGGGGGGTTCTTATTTTCCCATGAATATTACAAGAGTCATCAGTAGAAGCAACGAGCCTATGTTACCGGAGGGGGTCCTTTTCTCCTTCCTCTCTGTCTACCACAAGGAACTAGCGAACCACCACCTATAGCCGTACAAGACGTTTTCGGCGTAGGCGTATTTAGGAATTGTAATATACATTTCAAAGCGACGGGCCAGCAAGCGTACGGGACGGAATATAAATGTATTAGATACAAGAGGGCGATTTTTATTGATCATTCAGCCGGTTGCCTGCCTGCCTTCCTGCCCACGATGCTGCAACACTGAAGAGGAGGAAACACGAGTCCGTTAGATCTCATGATGTATATTAGACGCGGCTATTCTAGCTATTCTATAGAAATTTCTCTCCTTTCTCCTCTGACCCCCTCGACGATCGTGGTGGTTCATATATTCTTATTCAATATCGAATATTTATAGCAGCCTAGCCTATAGGAAGGGTATATTATAATAAAGAGTCGGGACGCTTGCTGAGAAATTGTTACACCAATCGTTGTTCAGCTCCGTCCATTCGAAAACGCGCCCATTCTGGCCCATGTTCAACTGCGCGCGGCAGGTGACTCCACTTGATTCCGGCCATTTTTTACTTGTTGGAAGACAAAAAAAAAAAGGAGAACGAGAGAGAAAATGTGTTTCCATTCCGGTTGATTTAAGGCTTTTCCCACAGGGACCCGTTCCCGTCAGCAGCAACAGCTCTAGTTTTTCTTCCTTCAAATAGGCTATGTCTTTTCGGGTTTTTAAATATCTATTTTGGCGCGGAAGTGACAGAAAGAAACAACCGAAAACGGCTCGTTCGTTTTGATACGACACATGTCGTCGTCGTCGTTGTACAGCGGCGATGTCACAGCTATTCGATGAGAACGTTCGCACGACCTCCTACCGCTGCCGCCGCCGAAAAAGAAGTCTTTCTGACACCCCTCCGCCCTCTCTCTTGCTTTGCGGCGGATTCTTTTTTCACATTCTATTAACATGCGCGAACTTGTACCTGTAGCTAGCAACACTTTGCTTCTTCTTCTTCGACAGTACCAGTACGAACACGGCGAGTGACCTCCCCTTTTTCTCCTCTTAATAAGACCCGGCGCATGTATAATCGATGCCTCTTTTTTTTTTCTCCGTTTTAATGCGCGCACAAGAGAACTCTGTCGTCGTTAGTTCGCTCCGAGGGCCCCTTCTAAGGCAATAATGAGATATATACAGCCGCCAAGCAGATGTCTAAGCATCGCCAAACGATTCTTGTGTTGCGCTACGACCCCAGACATCCGGCCAAATCATCGCCAATCACCGATTAGTTCTTGGTCGTTATGTATTTTTTTGGTTATTTTCTTTCTCCCCCTTTCGGGGACGGAGCTTGCTGGAATCTGAGCGCGCGCGCTGACGACGTCTCGATCATTTCACGCTCTTTTGCATAACTCACACCGCCGCCGCCGCCACCACCATTCCTCCCTCGCGAGGTGAATGCGATAGACGGAGCGAGAGAGAGAGGAGGAAACTCGGGAAAAGGAGAAAAACTTTGCGTGCGGATGGCGACCGAAATCAACGGATGGGAGTGAAAAGAGAAAAGAAGGCCAAGAACTTTAAAAAAAGAAGGAGAAGAAAAAACCTCTGAGCTCAGCGCTGTGTTATTATTGTGATCAAAAGGTGTGCGGATGATGTGTTGAGGAGGAAGAAGGAGGCAGTGGGGGTCACCGGCGAGAGGTCACCCGCTCCAAGACACCGCCGCTTTCTTTATTGCGAGATACATCACCGACGAAAAGAGAATGAAGAAGAAGAAGAAACGGAAAAAAGGGCTCTCTCACGAAAGCACACTGCTCTGGGGCCCCCGAAAGAAAAAGGAGTCGTCCTCGTCGCCGTCGAAATTGGAGGGGGGAAATTAAGAAAAGATCCATCGGTCCTCGTGATTTCGGCAGGAGAGTGGGCGTGATCCAGGGGTTAACACATGCATAGATTATGTTTCTTCGTGTATAACGTATCGGACGATTGGATCCGCCCCAAACGCGCAACTTCTTGCTGCTTCGTAAATTTCTTTCCTCGTTTTTTTTTCTTATTATTATCTTATAAAAGAAAGAGAAAAAAAAATAGGGACGACGGCGATTATCATGTGGCAACAGCATCGACTTTTTGAGAAATAACTTCCTGGTAAAGTCGCGAAAATAGCGTTAGTACTTGCAATCATCATCACTTGAAGAGAAGTCAGCAGTAGACTGTGCATTGCTGCTGGTGAAATGGGCGGCAATCAAGGAAGACGAGACGCCATCATGCAACTTGACAAAGTACTGGCGAATCAGTTATGGGGAGGAGGTCTTGTAACTAGTTTCTGCAACTAAGTAAGTCAAAAATAGATACAAGTAGGAAAAAAAAGCGGCAACGATGCGCACAGAGTGTCTTAGTACGAAATGTTCCGCCGCGCGTGACTAATAACGAGCCTCATCCGGAAACATCTTTTTTTTGTGGGCCTATAAAAATCCAGCGATCGCGACAAAACCCGTAAACTATAAATGTAAAAAAACAACAACAACAACAACTCGAGCTCGTAAGTAATTCTTTACAAGGGGAAACAATGACGTCAGACTGTCGGTTGACGTTCGCCGACGCGTATCGCCGTGTGTCTGTACGAGCCGTCTGTCTCTCTCTCGTTCTCTTCCACCTATACACCACCACACTACACCTTTTATCTGATTGATTCTTGTCGCTCGGAGGGGAGCGATGCTCTTTTTGGTGCGGATGCCCAAAAGAACTGCCGTTTTGATGAAAAGAATAAAGATATAGTATAGTACTAGCCAAAAGAAAAAAATAAGAGAAGGCAGCCGCTGCGGTGGGGCCGCTGCGCCGGTGGCTCGACCCGAGTAGTAGTGGTACGGTACCCGGTAATATAGTGCCGTCGCAGAACAAATCGTTTAAGAACTTTTGGGATGTATTTCATTTCCACAAAGGGGGAAAAAGGGTGGTGGCGGTGGAGCAGATGTGCGTGCTGAGAGTGTGTGGATATGATCGACGACGACTTCATTCCACCGCGCATATTTTCTCCGATTTTATTTTCATTTTCGAAAAAAGAAAAAAAAATTCCCTGGTAAGAGGCGCATAACGGAGAACCAGACCGCGCCTTTAGCGACATCATCCGGGAGAACCGCCGCCGCCGTTGAGCGTAAAAAGGTTGCTGATACATATAGATGATGACGAATGGCTCTAACGGTTGTTGGTTTTGTTACTTTCTGCGGCGTTATTCCAGCAGCCACTTCACTCGCAGTCGTTCACTTCTCGCCTCTTTTCACACAAATGGATGTCGAATCTTCTTCTGCGCTACGCTCAAAAGTCTCTTGTTGTCTTTTATTTTTCAGTTCTTCTTCTTCTTCTTCTTTTTCAACTTGCTGGCGACCTCATAGGAAGACGAATCTCCCGTTACATTAAGAATCGTAAAAATAACAACACCCATCATTTTCATAGAGAAGCTTTCTCCGGCTAGCGACGCCCCTCATTGGCATACAACAAGGGAAGAGACTTCAAGAGAGACTTGAGAGAGAGAGAGACGGCTATCTGCATTGTTATTTGATTGTTGTCCTCTTGTTTAATGAACGACGTATTATAGATTATGATCCTCGTAGGTGATTATAGACTGACGGAGTTGAAGAAGTTGGGAGGGACTCGAGGCGCAAACTGTCGACGTTCCTATGTCATGACTGCGAGGTTTTCAATTAAGGCCCTGATGAACAGGTATTTCGCGTTCTTCCAACATAGGCAGACAAAAGCCATGAAGCTTGTTGGTTCTTCTTCGCGTAGTATTACCGAGGAAAAACTCTCGATCAACTTTAGAGTAGCAGACGGGCGCTTCACACAGACACACTGTTTTCCACTCGGGGCTCTCTATATGTAAATGACGACATTGAATGATGCCGGCATTTCTGAAGTCGACTCGTTTCGTTGTCTCTGACGCGGAAGCAGCAGTTGGCCTCTTGTCTCTTTCTCTTTAGAGTATTTCACATCAGGGGCATCGAAAGGCCGTCTCGAGACGCAGACTTCCAGGTATTCTCTCGCGTTGTCGAACGCGGATCTGTCACGGTTTGTGTTTTTTTACGCTGGCCGGGCGAAAGTCGGACAGCATTGAAGACAAGGTACAACAACAACAACAACAACAAAAAATGTCCCGAATCCGAGACATTTTCTCTCTCGTCCATTGTTATTTGTTATACGCTAATGTCGTTGGACAAAGTGGCAAGAGAGCGCTTAATAATCAAAATAAAAAAACCGCGCGTTACTATCATGAAAAAAGGAGAGCAGAAGCGAATTGAGTTTTGATTACGACGCAAAGAGCGCGCGCCGGATGACAGGGGATTCGCGTTAATTTGAAAATTACAATCTCATCTAGTCGAGAGAGCGAAATGCGAAAAAAAAGAGGAGAAATTTTTTCTCGAGACTGCACAGAAACGGCAGCGACCGAAATGGAAGCAGGTTCCCATCGAGATATGGATCAAAATATCCGTGGCGCTCCAGGGACAACAATGTTAAAAAAAGAACTGGAAAACCAAATAAATAAAAAAAAAGAGTCGAGTCGACCCTGGAGCGAGGACTTGTAAGGACTTTGATACCGTTCTTGATGTTCATGGGGCAACATGACAGGGGAACAAACCAGCCAGATCCGTTTTTTTTTCAGGTGACCGGTTGGAGAAAGAGCTGAGAGAGGGGGGAGACCAGAGAGTCATCAACCGGCGACGTCAGGTGGCATTCTGCTCCCTCAGACGACACAAAATTCCGATAGAAAATTCACATGTCTGGTTAATGTTTGTCGACTGTGCGGCGCTCGAATCAAAATCTCATCGTCGCGATTCTTATTATTATTCCGCCTTCTTAATTCTCGGCATAACTAATCAACTAACCGCGGGGGATGCGTGATGCTCTCAATTGTTACCTGTTGGTTTCGTTGGAAGTAGGAGAAGAAAAATAGAGAGAAAAAAAAACTGGAAACAATAGACGATCGCTACGAATACCTCCCACCTTATCTATACTATATTCCTACTTACCTTCTGACGACGACAAAGAGGAGAGAAAACTGGAATATCAAAACCGAATCTCGAAACAAAAAGAAAGAAAATTTCTGGTTTTTTGGGTGGACAAGTTTTTGGTAAAAATTTTCTCTACGTTAGAGACTATAGCTCGCTCGGCGGATGATACGTTCCAGAGCACAGAGTTTTCTGTTGGAGGAGGAGGATGGTGCTCACGACCTGACCGCGGGCTTTCTTATCCAATTTCTCTCTAGTGGATTTGTTTCGCTGAGTTTTTTTTTTATTCTTCATTCCACCAGAATCGGCATGCTTGGCCAGTTTCTTTTTTGTGTTACCAATGTTTGTAGGTGATGCGATAGGCTATCATCTATCCGACCATACAAGAAATACTGATTGGCGAAGCAGTCAGGAGAAGCGACACGACACGTCAAAGCTTAGGCACTCGTTATTCAAAACATTCAGATGCGTCCATTATGCACCGTACGTCAAATCACGAAGCGCTAAAGTAAAACACGCACTGGCTTCAACCAAAAAAAAGCGCCAAAAAGAATAGAGATGGACAAGACTGATGGACGACAGATAGACTCCCGTTCGGGACGTTCAACCGGTAGAAAAGTCCTGCTAAAATACATTTGAGAAAGAAAAACGAAATTGAGCTAATTAAAAGTGCACACGCTTCCAAAATTGAATTGAGATTCTCTGGTGGGCATGTGCCTCTTGGATGTAGTGACGAATGATAGCGCGTCTTTCTCTCTCAGTCTTTGACAATTCATTTTTTTTCAGTTCTCTTTGGAAAGTGGTTGTAATAGCGCTTGATGGTGAGAATTCGATGATTGTAACCAGAGACGCTATTGTTCTCTCTCCCAGCCACCACCACCACCACGTTCTCAGTTCGCTCCAGAATTGTCTCCTGAGCGGCACGGCCGTTGGATTGCTTATTGTCTCTGTCGTCATTACTTGACGTTTTGGTGCTGTCTCGAGTTGGCCTCATTTTCCAGCCGTCTTTTATTTTAAAGAGAGAGGGAAAAAATAGAGGAAATACCCTGTAAAGAAAAAGGGAACGATACACATTTATTTATATACACTCTTTCCAGTCTGCTGTAGCTAGGCGACCGTAGAGTAAAAATCCGAAAGAGACAAATACACGGCGAAAAAAGAAAACGAGAAAACCCGTCGACGAGGCCCCATTGTGGTCAACTCGTCGTGACGAGCTAATCGGCGTGACACGATCCCCTTTTTGTCTTTTCCTTTTTATTTTCAAAAAATAAGTTTTTCTTTCTTATTCTCTGCGCTGGCGTCTAGTTTTGTTACATTTCCTACTGCCGTCGTCGTTGGCAGGTATCGAGAGTCCGCCATCATTAACCGGCCGTCTCCCCAGGGCAACCCAACTGGCGATCATGTGGACGACGACCAAAAAAGTTGTTCCCTGACTCGATTCTCTGTTGCTTTGTTTTTTTGTTTTTTTTTTCACGCGGATCTCCCAAGCCAAGAAAAACAACAGCGACGGAAATCGTCACCAATCCCGCTATTCGGAGAGCCTCTATCTATCCTCTGCGCCCGCTTTTTTCGTATCAATATCAACGACCTCTCGGCTGTAGTATTAGCCGAAGAAGGAAACCAGAAACGCGTTCACATCGTATAGGACATGAACCTTTTGAACACGAGGAACCTCGAACTTCTTTCTTCGGCTTTTTACAAATTTGCATCGTAAGGTTTGGTTCTTCATGCCTCCTTCTTCTTCTTCCCCTTTTTTCGAGGCTAACATGCTGGATTTGCCACGCTCGGCTGGGCGGCGAACTCGCGCAGAATAGACTTGAAAGAACATCCAGCCGAAAGGAAGAGATTTGTATATTTTCCCCCTTTCTTTGGCGTCTCCGTCTTTACCTTTGCTTTGAAACCCGTCACGCCGTCAGTCAACGTCTCGTATCGTTATTCATAACTTGTACGATTCTTTGGCTATATTCTACATTGATGTTGATTAATGAAGTCATTGTTTCACCGTCTCTCATTTTTTGTTCCTTTCTTTTTCCTCCTTTGAATTAGTTACGCGCAATGGTGGCCGGCCAGGAGCAGTGAAGGAAGATTCGGTGGCGGCGGCGTGGCGGCGAGCATCGATCCCCGAGGCCGCTTTTCGGGAGTTGGTTCTCAAACACATCGTTACAGACGACGACGACGTCTCTCGTATTCTTCATTCTTCCTTGTTGAAAAAGAAACCACGTCATCGCCACAACGGGAGGAATGAGGGAGGAGGACCTGGAGATCGCCGTCAAGGTATATAAAACACCAAGTCAACTTGTATTTTTTTGTCCCCTCATCTTGGCCCCTTGGACTCTCTCTATTTGCATAAAGATAGCAATAGCGCACTAGAAGGCCCCGTTAGTTGACGGCCTGTTTGGCCAGAGGAGAAGATGAGAATGGCCGATTGTTGGCCGTGTGTATTATGACCGTCCGACCCGTCCTACAATGGCCAGCGCGACTCCTTCAGAAGTTTCAGTCAAGATAAAAGAAGAAGAGAAGAATGAACCGAGATTGACGTAATCCTAACCCCGCCTTGCGTGTCTGTCCGCCGTCTTTTTTCTTCTTCTTCTTCTCCGGGCACCAAGGTCGAGAAGAGCTCTCGGCCATCGTCGTCATTTCTCTGGCTGTTGGCAGAAAAGCTCCAGATCGTCTGGTCTCTCTCTCCCTCTCTTCTATTCTAATTGCGCTCTCGTGTGGTCGGTCCTCTCTCTTCTTCTTCTCCGCCATCATTTCTTTTCTTCTTCATTCTTTTGTTTTTTGTTTTCGACGGGGGAAATTTGTTACTTTCATTACATTCTTTCACGGCGTTCTTCTCGAGCTGCCTCTCCACTTTCGCTCCACCGCATCTCTCCCAATTCCCCTCTGTGTATACTGGTTGATATCTCTCCGACGATGGCTATTAAGACGCTTTCATTAGCGCAAATCACCTGGGCAGCTCTTACTCAAAAAAGTAAATATAGAAATTTGGGCGCAAGGCAACGATCGTATGCGGGAAACTGCCTGGCTAAAATAACAAAGGGTCATCAGCCATCAGCTCTGCTCGCGCCCTTATCCATCGGAAGGTGGAGCGACCGTCAACACTGCCCCTGGTAGCCTATAGCCCTGGCGCAATGGAGCTATTCTCCTTCTCTTCTTGCTTCTTCCTGGTCATTGCCTCGAGATCTCTGACTTCATTCAGATCCTTGTCCTGGGGTTTGATGCCAGCATCACCTGCCCAGGTTGCAAGAGTTTAAGGCGGTGGGCGTCATCCGATTGGCGTCCATTTGATGGCGAGGAAAAGATGAAATATGCCGCGAGATGGGTGTAGTGAATTACCATTGATGTTGGCTCTCATCACACGGGCAAACGGTCATTTTCTCTCGCAGATGAAGGAGGCATTTATTGCAGATGATTCGCTTCGAAATGGGACGTTTTTACAATGGCCGTTCGTTCATCCCGCCTCGGCTCGTCAGCAGGTCGTCAGTGCGGTCGATACAGAAGGAGTGGTCCGGTGTGGACGGACAAATAAAAGCCGTCGCCAACGGCCGAGGGGGAGGCAAAAACAGCCGAGAAAAACCATCGTTAAAAGGAGAATAAGCGGCTGCAAGAGAGCTATAGAGAGAGCCGGAGACGGCAACACGGGACAGAATACAAAAAAAAGGACCGGCTAAAAAGGAATCAAGACGGCGGAGAGTTATTATATATTACCTATTTATTATTAAAAGAGAATATAAAGAGAGAGAGAGAGAGACAGACAGAAAAAAATACAATAAAATGAAGATGACGGAAAATGCGCGCCGGCTTTGAGCGCGCGGAGAAGATCAAAGCAGACGCACAGCACACAGCCAGATGATGCTCTGTTCGTAGCCTACTATAAGCAACAGCAGTGGGGAGAAGGTATTAGATAGATTGTCTGAGATCTTTTGACTTATTGAATACGCGCGTATATATCCAAGGATTCTATCCGGCAGGGTACTTCATCATATCGTCCGCGCGTTGTCAAGTCTGTGGAGAAAGAAGAAGAAGAAGAAGAAGAAGAAGAAGAAGGGAAAAAAGATATGTGGGTTTTTAGTTATCCACTGTGAGTCACGCAGCACCATCTCCACTATACTGCTGATTATTATTTTCCTTCACTTATTTTTTTGGCTGAGAGCTTTGTTTATTTCCTCTTTTATTTGCCAATATTTTCAGACTATTGAGTACCGAATTTGTCGGCTATAAAAAGCTGAAACAAAAGCAAGCGAAAAAAATGGGAGATACGTGACGACGGTCATTCAACTTAAACCATCCGCGCATGTATACGGTATACATATTATAGGAAAAAAGATAGCTAGATAGAAGAACGGAGAGAGAGAGAGAGATAGAAACACGCGATGGCAAAGTGGTTTGAGCTCTGGTGTATCAGGTTTTAGACCCGTCCGCTTGATTATACCGAAAAATTTTCAGAACCGAATAGCAGTCTGCAGACTCTTGTAACTAATAAACAAGAAAAGCGGAGAAAAAACAACCCAACTGTTCTTTTTCTTCTTCTTCTTTTTGTTGTTATCTTCTTCTATTCAACCGAGTTATTTAATCCTTAGCCAAACCCCGTCAGCATATTCCATCATTCATCTTAATTAAGAGCTCGCTTGATGAATGTCACGGGGGTTCCCGACCGATTCATTAAACTAAGCGCCGCTTGCTGTATTCCATGCGGGTGGGGTCGGCCCTGTGATCTGCGGCCCTCCCGCCCAAATTGCGGGAACAAGTACAACTGTAAAAACGAGTGGAGATGTAAGCAAACGCAAGCGCCATATGGGAAATGGCTGGGTTCAGAGAGTGATTAAGACCTTTGTCTCTCTCTCTCTCTTTTTTCTCTCCTTCTCCTTCTTAAAGAAGATAACAACACGAACTCGAAGAGAAAAGATGGCCGAGTCCATATAAACATGTTCCTCTCGGCTAAATGTCAGTTTACCTCTTTTGATTCTAATTCCCTTCTCCTTTGCTGCTTTTCTCTTTTGGGCTCCGATCGTGCAACAGGTGGTGATTGTAGGCAATGGCGCCGTCGGCAAGTCCAGCATGATCCAGCGCTTCTGCAAAGGCGTCTTCACCAGGGACTACAAGAAGACGATTGGCGTCGATTTTCTCGAACGGATCATCGAGTAAGAGAAGCCCAGTCCAAAAAGAAAGAGATGCAGAGTTATTTTATCGGAGCCATCGAGAAGCCCCTTTTTTTCCTCATGCATAATCATCTAACGTCATCTCTCTCTCTATCGACGTGATTTAGGGTCAACTGCGAAGAGGTACGGCTGATGCTGTGGGACACGGCCGGCCAAGAGGAGTTTGACGCCATCACTAAAGCTTATTACAGAGGCGCCCAGGCGGCGGTTCTGGCTTTTTCCACCGTCGATCGTGTCTCGTTCGACGCCATCCGCTCGTGGAAGAAAAAGGTACGTGTCCCGGACGAAAAGGCAGATGACTTGGCTGAAAAAAAACAACGACCGTAATAACGATCATTTCCGATCGAATAAGCGAAAAAGAAAATGGAATGGATGGGGAGTTCGAATATGGCGAAATGCTTAGACTCTCTTTTTCAACGCATCGTTAGATCGGATGAGATGAATGTTTTATTTGATCGTTCAGGTGGAAGACGAGTGCGGAGAGATCCCCATGGTGATTGTACAGAACAAAATCGATCTTGTCGACCAGGCCGTCGTCGATGCGTAATTTTCTCATTTCTATTCTTGTCTTTTTTCCGTCGTTGTCGGATGTTGAACTAATACGCGCTCCTCCATTGGCAAAACAGAGATGAAGTGGAGACGCTGGCTCGCGAACTGCACTGCCGACTCTACCGCACGTCGGTCAAGGAGGATTTGAACGTCAGTCAAGTGTTTCAATATTTGGCGGAAAAATATCTCAGTCAGCTGGACGCTTTGGACGATTATTGCGACGAGCCACCTCGCTCCATTACCATCGGTGAGGAACCGCAACGCATTTTCAGACTCGTGCTAACCGTTTCTCGACTTGAGCCTTCATTAACGTCACTTTTTTTTTCTCTCCTTTTTTTCTATTGCAACGACGATAGACGCGTTCGTGCCGCATTCTGGGAATGGCCTCAACGGTCACCCGGATACGAAGATTCAGCGGTTCCAGCGCTGGGCTTCTCGACTGCCACGCATCGTGGACCGCGATACCATCCGACTTCAGCCGTCCAACCGCAAGAAGATCATCATAACGAAAAACAAGTTGAGAAACGCTTGCTCCTTCTAGAGAGAAAATGACGGCGCTCTGGAAGAGAAACAAAAAACCAACAATAACAATAAAAAGGCAAAAAAAAACTACAAAAAAAAATTGAAACACGAAAAAGTTAAAAGGCGATGAAGAAACAAAACGGTTTACAGAAAGAGATGAGAGAGAGAGAGAGTAGGACGAGACACATCATTTTTTGTGTGAGGAGGTCTATTTGCTCGTCCTGCTGTTGCTGCTTTTTTTGGCATTCATATCTTGTCGTTTTATTTTTTTTTATTTTGTTACAAAAATATTTTCATTGCTCTTTACATCGCAACTCCTCCGTCGTTGTTTTTGCTCTCTCTCTCCCTCTGTGTAAACTGTATTGGATATGTAATCAGACACACACAAAATACGGGGACTAGTTAAAAAGCCGGGCCCCGTCTCTTTCCGCTAACGAGAACATTCCTTCCAGCAGCAGGGCCTTTTTATATCTTTTTTTTAAATTGGGGGAACTTGACGTGAAGACTGGCGGTTTCCCAGGTGCCATGCGATGATGCACGTCGCACACAAGACTTGTTTCTTTATCCTTCTATATTTGTCTTTCTCCCTCTTTCTCTCTCTCTGTCTGTGTATAAAACCATCCCAGCACTACCATCCGTGTGTTAGGACTGGATGCGAAACGAAGCGTCCGGAGAACCGCACTGTGTGATGGACGGATGCGTGACAGACGAGACAAGTTGACAGGCCGTGACGGCTGCTAACAAGCACACCACTATTATAGATTGTATTTGTACATTGGAAACAAGACGCAAACCAACAACAGCAACCAACACAAAGACGAAGACGAGGAAGAAGTAACACAAAAATAATTCTATATTTAAAAAATGAAGTGATGCTGTTTGTTGCATATGATAAGCGACGCCTTATTGGATGTTTTTTTTTTCATCTCCTTTTTGTTTGCCCCCTGTCTCCTTTTTGAAAATGTTATCCCAATCCCCGCGAACCGTGGTTCGTGCATTTGTCCGCGGTTTGGGTACGGTGCGTGTCACATAACGATTGGGAAAAAGAAATTAATGGATAAATAACGATTCGTCCGTTTTCTTGTTGTTGTATACACACGCCGCGGCAGAAAAAAGAAACATTGTAAATAAACAGACAAGAAAGTTTTTTGTTGTTGGCCAGGTTTTCTCACTTTCCTCTTCAATACAGCTGGTTTGCGCACGTCTGCTTGCACAGCCCATCGAATTATGCTAATAACAGACGTTCTCTGGTCCTACAGTATTTTTTTTTCCTCCTTGCGCAATACACAGACAGCTGACGCATCGCCGTCATCGTCTGCCGATTGAGCCACAGGTGATTCGTTATATTCACGATGAGGTGTTGGGTTTGAGATGAAATCAGCGGCAGCAGCCCAGGAAGGTTTGTCCGTCCGCAATTGAGCGGACAGCCAATTGGCTGCGCGTTGACCCCCGAAGCGCTCGAACGCTTACGTTCACAAACATCCAAGATTCTAAACATCTTTTGATTGATACCGACAGTGACGTAAACCCATCAAGACAAGATTCGTTCATCCGTACCCGGGTCGTGACTTTTTCTTTCCCGTTTGGCCCAGCAGCCAACAAGGGCGTCAACACCTACGGCTTTTTTTTCGGTACGGACGCACGGATATGTTCTCAGGTGCGGACGTATTTTGTTCCGAGGGGAAAAAAGGACTCTGATAATTCATTCTCTTTTGTTCTCTCTCCGGAAAGAGGTTTCCGCCTTCTTATTCCCAGCAGAAGAATGGAGTATACTGGGAGCTCTTCCATCAGGTGAGTCCCATTCGTTTCTCTGGCGGCGTTGACAGGCGTTGGGAGCATTTCGGCGGCCGCCAAGATTCGGGCATCCCTGAGAGGCTTCCTGAGCGATCCCAAGAAAAGTCTGAAGGAGACTCGTTGCAATCAAACGAGGAGAAAGATTGACGAGACGTCGCTATCGTGTCTTGTCCGTCTTTCGCCGAGACAAACAGCTGCCCTGACGCGTGATTGGCGGTGCCCGCGGTGATATATAGAAGAAGGAAAACACCCAGACAAGAGAGAAATAATAAACTTACCTATGAAGCCTATGGGTACAAACAACATAGGAATAGCGGCTGCCTACCCGCACACGGGGGTTTGTTCTCCGCCAACCCTTTTCCATCGTGCTTGCTTTAATTTGACGTGAGCCGCGCCGATGACTGATATACGCAAAGCAACAACTTGTGGGTACCGTGCGCCATCAGGTTGGCAGCGGGAGGTGGAGAGCGCGTGCGCTCCCTACGTGAGCCGTACCGTGTCTTGTCAGAATTAGATAACACCAGATGCTTCAAGATCCAGCGCTCCGCGGTACTTTGACTCTTTCATCTTTTATTGTAAAAAGGAGAAGAAGGAAAAGAAGAAGAGGAGGAGGGAAAAATGAAATGAAAAACGAAAATACATTTTTCATGTTTTCTATTTCATTTGTTCTACCCCCTCAGCTGGACCCGTTGGCGTCCGACCAATCATTTTCCCAAAAGGTGATTCGCTCAGGTGACTGCGATAGTATTCTTATAGACAGATAAAAATAAAGAGGATGCGCATTCGTTAAGGAATGTTGACTCCATCTTCGCTTCTATTATTCTCCGCATCGAGTTTTTTTTTCCTTTTTCTTTTGCTAGTATCTTCCTTGTCGCCATGTGCCGTTGGTGTTGGCAAAGGACAAAGACATTGAAAAGAAGTCTTTTGTAAGCGTCAGAGATAATGATGACTCGCCGGGATAGACTTTTTTTTTCTTTTTCTTTTTTTTAAGTTTCTGTTACTTCTGACGACGACCGGATGGATTACCATCGCCTTACACAGGTAGTATATTTTATATACACCGTCGCTTTCCTTTTTCCTCTCTCTCTCTCTCTTTAGAGGTCCGCAAAGTCAACTGCTCTGTCCAAATCGAGACGTCCGTGACTTGGAACGTGCAACAAAACATAGGTAAGGATGGCTGAAAATAAATCAAGCGAAAATTTCGTCAAGTTTCTTGTAACGTGAGCCTTTTGGCGTCTGCCCGTAAAAGGTGGTATAAGCCCAACTTGTGTTTTTCCCCACCACCAACACCGAAGAAAACGGCTATAAGTTTAAGCCGAAAAAAACTCCCATAAAAAGGAAGAAACGTTCCTTCTTTTTTTGTTTATTTATTTATCTATTTTCCGTTTTGTTCAAAATGTAGCTTAGTTCTGTCAAGCGGACCTTACGGTTGATTAACTACCACAAAAAAAAAACGGGGAGAGTATAGTAGAGTATAACGAATGAACCGGAACGTACAGTGTATATTCCACGCGCAGTTCCAAAGCGGTATTCTTTACTTATTCCCTCATTAAGCCATTATTCGGTAGTTAAAAAAACCCTAGCTCGACCGATGGAGTGAAAGGAGTTTTTAAAAATAAAAGAGAGCGAAAGAAACGGTGGCCGATGTGGGTGGATAGAGGAAGCAAACAACAACAACAACAACAACGGAACGAGCGCCGACCGCAGAATAGAGTCGAATCTTCGCACGAGCACCGTCTCTCTCACACCCGTCCGTTGGCCTGCCTGCGTTACTATAATGGTATACAACCATCTCCGCTACTATACTACGACCAGCGATCCCTCCTCTACTGTACAGTTTCGCTAATTTACGAGTGTCTTTTTTCGCCGTCATTTTCCCCACTGCGTAGTGATTAACGTGCGACGTTGTTTCCATCGCCCGGTCGGCAAACACACACAGACACAAGCCCACGGAATATGTAGAATAAGCGCTGGCGCGTGTGCTGGAGCGTTTTTCGCGGCGCCCAGAAAAGGGTCTTCCATTTCTTTTCTGTTCTGTGTGGTTTTATTTCATTCTCCGCCGCCGTTCTCTCTCTCCGTTCTTTTCTTTTTTCTTTCCTTTTCATACATTTTTAATCAGCAGCTATGAATACAAGCGTTTTAATGGTTTCGGCTGACTGGCGCACCACACAGAGCCATGATCAATCGGTCGGTTGTTGATCCTCATCGTAAAGAAAGAAAGTAGGAAAGAAAAAAAAAGGGAAATTTTCCCCCGGCAACGTATATTATATTATACGCATAATATACACGACCCCCTAACAGCAGCTCCCTAGTTTACCAACGGGCGATATGTTCCTCTTATTACTAGTTTTGGGTATTTTTTTTTCTCTCCTGTTTTCTCTTCTTTTTTTGTGGGCCCCTCTCATTCCCGATGCCGCCCGGGACGGTTGAACATAAACTATATTTTCACGAGGAGATAAATGAAAATCGAGCGACGTTAACTGCCTGATATAATCGTCCATCACTGCCTGTTCTTGTAGTTATGATCATCGTTCCTGTTTTTTTTTTTTCCTTGCTATTTTGTTTTGTATTTTTTTGTTCTTCATCCTTGAACTGCGCACAGAGGATCAAAGAGAGATTTGGAATTTATTCGGTCCGTCTCCACATCCTACGGAGCTTATAGCCAACTAAGGAAGCGGAGCAATCGCTGTCGTCACAACACGTTAGGTAATGAATCTCGGAATTATACGATCTCGATTTTGTCTCCCCATTTGTTGTGCCCGCGTCGCCGTTGATACGGACGAGTCGACGACGAATTAACGACGCGGAGAAAAAAAGAAAAAAACTTTTAGTAAATAGATGGGGCGCGGCGCTGGGCGTAGCTCGTATTTCTTGAGCTTCTTCATCCGCGTGCGCGCGCGCGCACCCGCCGAGGAACAATCGCCCAAAACAGTGAGCCGTTACGGTAAAACGAGACAAATGCCGTCTCTATCTTTCCTCTTTTCTTTCTCTCTCAATTTCGAGTTTTTACAACGCTTACAAACTGTCGTTGTAACGGCAAAATATGAGATCCAAACTTTTTATGCTCTATAGCCTTGTTGTCCAGTCGTCGCACCAAGAACCGGCGCTATATAACTTGTCACGGCTGCCTCTTAAAATTCAGAATCTACCGCCGTGGCGCTGCCATTGATCCGGTTCTATATATAATATTTTTTCGCTCTTTTTCTCTCTCTCTACAAAATTACTTTATCTACTACAACGGCGAGGCGTTACAGCCAAATTCTGGCGAGTTAAATACGCTGACGTCATTGCATTTCTGATTCGTGTGCGAGGCCGTTTACAATATAACGCGCAAAAGAGCGGACCTCCGCTTCTTTTATATAAACGGATTTTCCTCCAACGCTTCTGCGCCTTCATTGCCACCATCTTTTTTCTGCTGTAGAGGAGATACGTATAAATTGAAACGAAAAGGATATATGGAAAAAAAGGTTACGACTGCAGTTGTGCCCAGTTGCGAGCACATTGCCCCGTAGCTTTAACGTTTGTGCCTTGAATCTTGACCGGGAGCGACCACATTCCTCTTCACGATCAAGTAAACACGCGTTCAGCCAGAATGCCGGCCTTACTCGGGGATTCGTCGCTACGGCCCGTCGGTACGTTTTCTTGATGAAAAGCCGTGACAAAACGTCTCCGACTTTTTTAAAAAACACTGCATTTTTGCATTAAGTTTCTAGTTTTTTAAAAAGCTACTGGACACGCCTTTCGCGTTATTTTCTTTTTATGAGGAATTTTTCATTCTGTTCTTTTCCTTGTAAAAATCAACGCTGATTAGAGAGAAGAGATTAAGCTTTGGAACTCGAACAATGCATTGATTGATGTCTTGTTACAAGGAAGGAGGTAATCAACAAAGCCGAAGACAGTCGAACAAGTGACCGGGCAATCGCATTCGTTCCCCAAAAAATTCCACGAAAACTAACGAGGATGCTGATGAAGACTGGCCGTTTGTCGTGACCCGACAACATTACAGCCGGTTCAATTGGGCCCGCGCCACTGCCAGCACCACCACACGCAGCGAACCGGTATATTAGCAATTCTTCTTCTACTTCTCTCTTTTCTTTTCTTGTTAACAAAAGGCGATGATGTTGTCTGCGCTAACGTGTTCTTTTTTTATTTCTATCAAAGTCGTAAAAAAATTGAAATGCGAGTCGTAACATCGGAGCATAGAATCAAACTGTAGGAAATTGATTTCCTCTTGCGTGGGGCGAGAAAAATCATCAGAGGTTGAGAGAGGTGTCGACAAAAGAGGTCCTGCTTGATACGAAACATTTCGGGGGGTCCGTGATGGACGCTGCTGTCGGCACAGTCGCCGCAATATAAAAATAGATAGAGAAGAGGACGGTGAGATTCGGAATGAAGGATGTAGTGGGCCGCAGCAGCGCCTGGGAGGTTTATGGAAGATGCGTTTCTTGGCGTCGAGCCCTTTATATATACATAAATACGTTCATCCGTTTTCAATAAAATGCGGAATAGTGCGGCGGCGATGGTGCGCGTCCATAAGCGACTCCGATGCGTCTCGGCGGTGGTCGAGCTGGATAGGCTCCCTGTTCCACGGTGTACTTGGGACCAGTTCGATAATGCGCGTAGTCGTTATTGGAAAAACCATCGTCGTAGATGCCGAATCCTGGATCGTATTTGTCGTAACTGGTTGCCACGACCCAGGCGGTCAAACTGGCCAGAATGAGAGCCAACAGCAGGAGCTATAGTTGAACCGAGCAAAACGGAACAACAACAAAAAAGGATTCAAGACATTCATCTTCTTCTTTCAAAATAAAAGAGAAATAGGAGGTAAAAAAAGAGAAAGAATATTAAATAGAAAACAAAAATACCTGGCTAAACCAGTTGAAATTATGGCGAAGAGTAACAAGCAATAAGCCAAAGAAGAAGAACAAAAGAAAATCGGGTTTTTGAAGAAGCGATAAAAACAACAAGAAGCTAATTGTACCTGAATGTTGGATGAATACATGTTGGCCGGAGGAGCGTGCGTGAGACTCAACGAATCTTGTGGGCCGGCGCAGCTGCAAATGCCGTGCAAGTCGACGATGTATCCAGCGCTCGTCTCGGTCGAATAGTCAACGGGCGACGTGAAATTCCACCTTTCGGCCAGGTGTTTGAGAAGCAAACCAATTCGACGACCTTCTCTCCGCCGGCCAAGTCGAAGGCCACGCCACCTTCTCCTCCACCGTCTGTGCTCTTATTTTATAGGTGGTAGCCCTGATGCTGTCGTTGATTGAAAACGAAACCAACGCAGAAAAAATAAATAGGAGCGACCGTATATAGAGAGAGAGAGGACGACGTGCTCTGGAGGTTATAGAGCCAGAAATTTCAGGTTTCAATCACGAGCGTTCAATGCCGAACATCAATAACACGTAGGAGTAGAACAACCAGGAAAAAAAAAAACATGAAATGAAATGGAACCAAGGTGCTATTTACGATGAGAGGACAACCTTGTCCCACTACTGCGTTGTCTTGTGTATAAAACTGGCGTAGTCGGCGTCTGGCGACCGAGTCGTTTTTTGGGCGCGGACGGACGGCTGTAACTCTTCCAGCGGACGAGTGTTTATTATAACGAATTGGAGAAGGGTAGCAGAACGGGAGCGAGTCGAGAGTACACTAGTGCACATTCACGAATGTTGGAACGACGGCGTCAACGACGAGTGCGTGTTCTGTGCGCGTCAATAAACAAGGAGATGAAACACGAAATGACTGGATCTCTCTGACTGCCCTGTTGCAACAACACTAGACGAGGCGTAAGATAGGCTAGCGATGGCCGAATGCTATTGAAGTCATTGAACCACTGCCTTTTTGAGTTTTTTTCCCTCTCGTTTACTACCTTGGAGGCTGTTCTTTTCTCGATGAGGAGGCTAACTATGGAGAAGAAGAAGAGGGTGGAGGTGAGTGGAGTGGGGGAGAAGAAAGAGAGAAGAAAGAGAGGCATAGCTGGTGATGTTGCGCGGCAGCTGTCGGATTGCGGGCTCATCTCGGCCGGACGACTCGACCTTGACGAAGTAGAGGGCCATCCCTTGCCCTCGAGTCTTTTGTCGTCTTCCTTTCTTTCAAAGCCGCAAACGAGCGCCAAGATTCAAAATATATCGAAAAAGGCACGTTCGCTCTCGCGCCATCTGTTACTTAACACCGGCATCGGAATTTCGGGCCATTAAGACGAGAGAAAACGGCCGAAGGAGGAGGAAGAAAATGTCAGGTTCACAAAAAAATGATGAAGATTTCTTTACGTTCTCCTGCCCATTTATTTGGACATCAACGGAGAAAACCCGGACGTATTAAAAAGAATAAGAAGGAAATTCCCTTAAATTACGTTTCGTTTCATTTACCCGACCCAACCGACGGAAGGGCAAGGCAAAAAGACGCCGTTCGAGTGGATTTTACGCCCGGCTTAATGGTCAGGTAAGTGACGTCGCCGGCCTCCTACGGCTATTATTATTTTCGTTCACCTATAACACGGCCCTCTCGGTTGCGACAGAGACTATTAAAAGTAAAAAAGCCAAAGGAAAAGCTCAATGAGGCGACGAGGTTTTATGAAGAGGAACCGTGAAAACAACAATAAGGAATCGCGGAGAGCCGGCAATGAAAAGAAAAGGACGGACAAAAAAATGTGTTTTCTTAATTTCATTTGTATTTTTTCTTTCTTTTGGTAATGTACAGAGCGATCGATACACATCATGGTATGTATAATATATTTATAAATTCATATATAAAGAAATATTTTGTGGTTTTAGATTTAAAAAAAAAAAAGACTCTGAAGTGACTAACCTCTTTTGGTCAACATCTCACGCGCACTGCGCTGCAGACGCTGCATCGGAAATAACTTGCTTTCTTAAAGCTTTCAAAATTATCTTTTCTTTCGTTGTTTTGGTCATTGTTTTACACACAAAAATTCGAGTCATATCAGAATTGTCAACCCAGTTCTCCGAAGATTCCAAGTTAAGAAGTAAGAAGAAGAAAATCCGCGCCGCTTTTAAATCTTGGACACCCGACCTATTTGCATGGAGAACAATTTGAATGAATTAGCACAATTGCTGGTCCGTCATTTACAGCCAAATGGCGAAGAGATTATGAAAGAGAGAGAGAAAAAGGTGTTAGAAGGCCGCCCTACTTGGCAGAAACTGACGTGGCGTCTAAACAAAAAGAAAGCACCAATGACAACAGAGCCATTACGACTCGGGTTTTCCATACCGTGAATGGAGGCCTCGTCTCCCAAGACGAGCATTTGACGGCTGCCAACCCGGCGAACCATCAAGGCTGGACGCTGCTGTCCGGTGAGATCCATCGATCCGCGGCGACTCGGCGGCTGGCTGTAGGATCTGTATCGAGTTGGAGGCGATTCGTCGCTGTCGGACAAATCGCGATCTCCATCCACGCTCCTGGAAAAAAAGACCGTGTTCCGGATAGATTCATCAAAGTTCTACAAATTCGATTGAGAGAGAGAGAGAGCGCGTACCTGGCACCGGTGTGCAACCGTCCGTGATTCGGATAGACTGGATAAGGCACCATTGGAGGGTCGAAAAGATCGTCGCGATGGTGACAACAAGAGCCGGTGGAGTTATTGGCTTCGTGCAGGCTGTGAGATCGACGGCTGCCGTGTCGAGACAGTGAGGTAGAAAGTCCCAGACACAGGCCCATCGCCGGATCTTCTGCGTTGGCCGCGAACGACTCGTTGTGCCCGCCCGGCAAGTCCACTAAACAATTCAATGCGTTTCTTTTGAGTTTCAATCTACTATTTCCAAATTGATTTCAAATTGAATAATACTGTCTAGGTCGGTCGTGTAGACGGTCATGCCCGATCGATTCGTGTTGAAAGTCTGCAGACTCGGCTGTAGGGATTTGTTGGTAAACTGAGACAGGACGGCGAGATTACGCGACTCTTGACGATGGACGGATATCTCGTACACCTTGCGCCCGTACAAAATCAATAAAATGGTCTTGGCGCATAGAATGTTGCCCACGACAATCGCCGGCTCCCTAACAAGTTGCAAGAAAATTCAAATTTGAATTCAAGTTAAAAAAGCAAAGTGAGAATTTAATGGGCGACGCGAATTACCTGGCTTTATAGGACGCTTGAGTGGCAATCAGAGTCCAGATGATGGTGAAGAAGGCCAATAGGGCGCAACAGGCCGTTGTGGAGCGACTATCACGAGGAGCATCGGTGGATCGCCAAACGACCAATGAGAAGAGAGTGGCCGTGAAGAGCAAGATGATGGGCAAGATGAGTGAAATGACCAATTCCGATTCAAAATTCTCTGCCGGTGAGCAGCGGTAGAGAATGCCCTGATATTGGAGCTGGAGCTGGATCAGCGGAGACGCAACGGCTTCCGGCGGTTTGAAAATGAGCCAAGCCGAGAGCAGGATCACCTGAACGGCGACCAGCGTCATGGTGGTAAAGACCAGGCCGGGCGGTTTTGTCGCGTCGGTTAAATCGAAGGAACGTGTCGACGAAGAAGAGCTGGAAAATGAGACGGAAGTTTGGGCATTTCCACGGCTAATCCGGCGCCAAGCGTGGACGGAACGGACCAAGAGCCCCGAGTAGATGATGGCGTAGGATAAACCGAGGAAGAAACGGCGCAATCCGCAAGAGACATCGCTCGGCTGGATCAGGAAGAAGATGGTGGTGATATACAAGAGAGCGATGCCGGCCAAAACGAAATAGCTGAGAACGGCGGTGGGCGACGGCTTGGGCAAGTTGCGGATGAAGAAACTGGCGCACGCCATGCAACTTAGTAAACCTAAAACGCAGAAAATAATGGCGACAACACCCCAGGCAGTAGCGAAGTTGGTGGGCACTTCCGGAGGCAACTTGGAAGAGTGAGTAGGAGCTCCGCCTACTCGGGTCGATCCCGATTGTGACGCTTGAGCCGAACAGACGGAAACGCAGGTTCCTTGGAGGCATTCGATGGACGGAACGGCCGCGTAAGGCACGTAAAACTTCATTTGACTTCTGTCCATTTCCAGGCGACTCTGACGCCAGAAACCGACGCGCTCGTAATGGGCCGTTTTTTCCGTGTAGTACTGGACGTTCCAGACGACGACGCCGCGGTAGCCGCGTTTCGGCGCCTGTTCCGACGCCTGTCGCGACGAGTGTTGCGAGTAAGGCTCACGCTTAACCATGTCGTTAAGGACGGCGTTGAAGCGCTCCTGCGAGTTGGGTCCGCAATCGCTAAACTGGACAGCTTCCGTTCCGGCGGCGCAGTAAAGTTGCAAGAACTCGTGCAGAGCTCTGACATAAGTCTCGACGGCCGCCATCGTATGGTAGACGTAAGGATCCTGTTCAAAGTGAGACAGCTCAAACTGCTCGGAGCCGGTGCAGGGTTTTGGGTACATCCGCTGGATTACTTTGCTGCCCAGCACGTGACATTCGAAGTGGTGCTGGAAGTATTCCTCGAACCAGTCGTCCGGTATGGTCGAGTGACTATCAAGCGTCATGCCGGCCAAGAACTGATTGAATCCTGGAACTAAGTAAGTTTCCATGGAGACGGTCAACACTCCGGCCAGTTTGCGGCCGGACGAGTGAAAGAGAATGTCGCGGTGATTTCCCCAAGCGTGATTGGCCAGAACGACGAACCGATTGCTGAGTCCGACATCGTCGAGAACCAGGAGGACGTGCTGGACTTGAGCGGGGTTGTCCAGCAGCAAAACGGCGACGGACAAGACGGGCAAGTCGGAGGCGATGGCCTCTAACAGCGAATGAAGATCGACGACTTCCCCCTGGCCGAACTTGTTGACACGAACTTGAGCTCCGATACAAACTTCGTTGCCGGACTGACGGACCAGTTGGAGGAAAAGGTCACGATCTGACGCGCCCGTCTGACTGTCGTCATAGAAAAGGATCGCGTGTTTCCACGACAAACCTCGGACAATGTCGAAAAGAGCTTTGACTTCGTCCTCGGCTGTTGGAACAGTTTGGATGATCTGGTTGCCGCCCAGCGAGTGCCACGTCTTTTCCTTGTTGCTCCCGACGGACAAGGCCGCCTGATTCTGTTGGCCGACACCAAACGGGGCGTTGTTGCTCCGATATCCGTCAACAGCCGCGCTAAACTGAGGAATATTCGCCTCGCTGAGCACATTAGCAACAGCATGGGCCGTTTCACCGTCCAGGGTGATGGCTCCGATAATGCTGGACGACGAAGCGGGCGATCCGCTGTCTGCGATGAATGAGAGCAGTCGTTGCTGGGCTCGTTCAACTCGCCCGCACGAATCGAAAAGTATAGCGCCAATTTGCAGCGATTGCGGAATGGTCCGGTTTTGTTTGAGACGTTCCAGGGCCATGGCGACGGCCGCCAAGTTCTGGAACATTCGAGGACTGTGCATAGCACCGCAAGAGAGCGGCTTCATGCCTTGACGATGGAATGGAAGAAGACCGATCAGCGAAAAACCCGGTTTGATTCCCGGCTGGACCAACATGGACGGCGACGGATGCCATTGCGGCCTGGGCGAAATTTTCAAACAGTTTAAGCATTGAGATGCCATTCTCTCCATTGGAAGGGAGACGGATGCGTTGCTTGCGTCTCGGACCTTCAACTTGGCCGTGTTGAGTGTCAATCCTTCACGGAGGGAATAACTGCCGCAAATCATTTTCTCCATGCCCAGCATTTGAGTGTGATGGGCACTGACGATCTCAACAGTGGCCTCTTGGCTAACTCCTGTCGAGCGCAAAAAGTTGACTGGACGACCGTTAATGTCGATGAATCCCTGATCGGAAATGGCTCGCTCCAAACGGCGACGGACGTCTTGACTGGCCATGGCCGGACAAATTCCTTGTTTGAGGCCGGGACACATTTCTTGGCGGACGCGCTCCAGGCCTTGAGCGATGGCCAGTACTCCGTTGATGGTGTTGGAGACGGTTTCGTCGCGATCGTAAACGGAATCGGACGGACGGACGGATTTGGCCAGGTGGTGGAGCGACCTGTCTTGGCAAGTAGCTCCACGGCAATGGAACATCTGGTTCCAGTATTTGAGCAACCAAGGGTTTGGACTGCTCAAACTGAATGGCATTTGATCGTAGTCCTGGAAAAAGGAGCCGGCCGTCGGTAGGCGGTTGCGTAGATGGATGACACCAGACAGAAGGACGCCAGCTTCGTCGACGACCTGTTTATCGGAGGATAAAGTAACCAAGACGATCGATTGCCCGGCAAGTTGCAACGGGGGCAATTTTCGAATAGCGGCCAGCAATTCGAGGATTTGTCGGTCGGGCAGAAGAGCCACAAGGACGTGGGCGCCGTTTTGCGCCTTGGAATAGATCATAGACGCCACGTTTTCCCAGTAATTCGCCAAATGCGGTTGCTCGTTGACGGCCAAATCGACCGCAAACTGGACGTCTTGTTTGAAAGCGAAATTCTGGAACTCTTCGCAGACGGAATTGTAAGGGAAAACTTGGCTGGAGCAGACGGAAGAAACGTAGGTCCAATTCATCAGATGGAGAACGTCGCTCAAGACTTTGGCCGTCATCGGAGTGGACGGGCTCAATTGAAGGAGAGGCGAAGATCCGGAAGGTTGCATTTCGAGTCCTGGAACGGAGAGGATGATTGGCAAGCGATGTCGGTCGTGCAATTCGTAGAGGACTCGCGGATCGGCATCAGGTGTTCCCACCACAAGACCGAGGATCTGGTTCTCAGCGATTCCCGACTGGACGGCCGCTGTGCTAAATGCGCGGGCAATCTCGGCTGTCCGCTTCTCTGGCGTACCGCAACCATCCAAACCGATGGCGCCGAGTTGGACGCCTGGCAAGACATCGGCCATTTGATTGACTTGTTCCAACGCCCAAACGAAAGCCTGTTGGAAGGGGAAAAAGAAAAAAAGAATCAGAAAATTTCCTCAATTCCAACTGATTCAAATGATGGCGGGATGCATAATTCATTCCAAAAGCAAGTGGAGCAAGGCCATCTGTCAATTTGGGGATAGAAACCATGTCAGATGAGCCATTAAATTGGAAATCGCAATTCCAAATGAGGAATTAATCCAATTAAGGTGATCGATGGATTCGGAGCTGAATAATGTGATTAGATTCACAATTCCATTATATAGACTCCCACCGTATCCATTACGGAGTCAAATTTATTCATTTAAGCGAAACCCAATTCTCTTAATGCGATAATAACCCAGATGGCTTTCATATTCTAGAATATACCTCTGTTTGTTGAATGCCGCGAGTGGTCACGTTGGTGGAGCAGCTCCACAGTCCGTCGTGGCTCCTTTCGCGGACGTCAAAGAGACCCATGACGTAGAGCCGATCTCTGCTGGATTTAATCAACATCTGGTTCTGCTGTTTGGCCACGCAGCTGGCGCAAACCTCTTTGCGATTAGCCGAACACTCGGAAATCACCGAGAGCAGCCCGTCGGCAATTGGGTTATTGTTGAATTCGGAGGAGGAACCGTTAGCGACGAAGTGGAGAACGTCCTGCTCGTAGGTGGCCATCGGTATGTAGGTGAATTCCGAGAACCCTCCTCGCACTTCAACAATTTCCAGGGGAGTGTCTCCGTAGCCTTGGTCGGTGAAGCCGAACTCGCCGTCAGCGTCGCCGGGACGATCCGTGCCTGTGTTTTGAAGATAAGCCAACAATGTGTCGCGGAAGGCCGTCGTGTTGGTGGCGCAAAGATCGTCGACGTCGTCGTTCTCTCCGCTCTCCCTGGCCAACAGTTGCTGGTCGGGACAATAATCTTCAATGAGACGGGCCACACCCGACGCGACGACATAAACCGTCTGAATGACGGTCGTTGTCGACGGATGGATCCTCTGAACGGTCGGGCATTCTCCGCTTTGTTGGCACTGGCTCATCTGATCAAAGTACTCGCCATACCACGGATTCCTTTCATTGTTCTCCGGCCGCAGTTTGGCAAAGTGTTCGACGAATTCCTTGACGAGCTGGACTTGCGGACGGACGACTAACCATCTACCGACGTCTTTGACCAAGTTTTGGACTTTGCCGCCGGCGATCCAACTGCTGGCGCTGATCCAGGTGATTTGCTTGAATTTATCGGCCTGTTCCGGTGAGAGCAGGTGCATCTTGGCCAGGATGGATTGTGTGTCCATTTCGTCGGTCCACAAGACGACGACTCGGCTGCCCATGTCCATCTTGGCCACTAGCTGGTCAAAGACGCGATCGAGAGAACGGCTGGCCCTAGCCGGGCCGGAGCGACTGGTCCGATTGAGTTTCTCCACCAAACCGACGCAAATTTGCGTGTTTTCCGCCAGATGCTGGAAGTGTCTGAAACCGGTGACGGCGTCAACGTCGTGGCTGCTGTAAACGACGCTAACGTAGGTCCATCCGGCGTAGTTGAGGAGATCAATGACCGCTCTGGCTGCGACGGACATGGGAACGGGCACCTGTAAATGGTAGGCGGACGTCAGTCGGGTGTCACTTCTCTCTTTGGCGCTGATGGTCGTGATGAAATTGGAGGCCAACATCAAGGTGGCCGCTTCCGTTTCTTCGCCGCTGGTAGCCGAGACGACAGCTAACAGCTGGTCGGGATCAATGTTGATTTCTTCCAGCATTGGGTCGCCCTCTTTGGCCAGCACGCTGGCGACCAGATGGGCCGCTTTAGCTGGCGACGAACAGGTGTCGAATACGACGGCGCCAATCTCGATGCCGTTGAGGAGCTCCGTATTGCGGTTGACCACATCCAGCGCCCACAGGAAGGCTTCGACGTCTTGAATAACGTTCGGATCCACCTCTGTGCTGCACTGCAATGGAGTCGGCCCGGCTTTATGGACTGCGAACAGGGCCGGAATGATGACGTCCGTGATTTTCAATGGATGCGGCTGGTTGTTCTTGTTCCGCGACCCTCGCGCGTCTTTCTGGTCGTTGTATTCCGCCCGGTTCTGATGATGAACTCGCCCGTCGTAAACGCTGCCGGACTTGTTGACGGAAACGATCGACTCTTCCACCAATAAATCGCCGTCCGACAAGTCTTGATCAACGGGTTTCGAGTCGTCGTCATCGTCTTCTTCCGGAGCGGCGGTTTGATAGGTGCCGGGCGACTGGAAATAAACGCAGCCGGAGCAGCCGTTAGCCGGGCATCGTGACGGCTTGGTTTGGAATGAGCGATCGATTGTTTGGGCTCCGGACAATTTGTGGTATGTAAAAAGTTCCCTAATTTGATCGCCTTCGGCTGAGCGTATCAACGAGAATTTGACGTCAGAGATCTTGTTGCTGGAAGGTTTCTTCGAGCCGACGAAACCGGCCGGAACTCGATTGCCGGGCGAAGCGTGCTGCAATTGCAACGGATTGAAGATGTCGTCGAGGAACTCCTTGCGCGTCATTTCCCGAAGAGACTGGCAGTAGCCGTTCTGGGCCGAGCATTTCGAATCGCGCGCCTTGCGGAAAGCGCTGGCGAAAGCGTTCAAAACGTGGACGGCCGGCAGGACCCGCGTGTTTCGCAAAACTCGATCCAGCGACGTTTCTGGAACGTTGAAATTGTGACAGAGCAGCCATTGCGGGTCCATTTTCGTGATGTTGGCGATGGCTTCCAGACGGCACTTTTTCATCAGGACCATGTATTCCAGGAACCAAAGATTTTCGGGAACGGGCGGCAGGGTCGGGGTCTTCCGGCGAAGCCAGTAGCTCTCAAATTGATCGACAATAATGGGACTGACGGCTGCGGCGTAAACATCGCTAGGGCCGGTCAATTCGGCCAGCAGGTCCGTCTTCTCTGCCGACCAAGGATGCGAGAAGAGCCACTGATAGCGTCCGCCTCCAGCGGCGCGAGTCAATCGCCGAGTGACGTTCTGCGCGTCTTCTGGCGGCGAGATGACCAGGACGGCCGTCGAATTGCCGGCGTCCATTAGCAAGTCTTGGGCGCTGACCGGAGTATAAGATTCCAAACATAATCCCATGTTTTCGGCTTTGGAGCTGACGGACTTGGCGATGGCCAGACTGTAGTCGTCGTCGGCGTAGACGACGGCCACTCGATCCCACAACATCTGTTTGGAAAACCGCACCAGCGCCTGGAATATATAGACGGACACAAATAACCCAAAGAAAAAGGAAATGGTAATGACGGAGACTTTTGGGCTTTTGTTGAAAGAAACAAGAGGTGGGTGGGTTGAATGTTATTACCTCGGCCACTTCTTCTGCCGGCAGGAAGTCGTCCAATCGGACGGCCATGAACGGAATGCTAAACGAGGCGAGCTGCTCGCCAATTTCCGGATCCTCTTCGACCAATCCGACGAAATCGATGAGCCCGAGCATCGGCTTTTGCTCGTGTTCCTCCGAGCTGCTTTCCCCATCCCGACAGTTGCTCTGGTCGTCATCGAGCAGCTCCGGAAAGAGGACGCCCAGCTGGCGCTCGGCCAAATCGGCGTCGCCGCAAGCATCGAAAATTTTCAAACCTAGATTCCGCAGTGGTAGCCAACACGCACAAAAAAAAGTTGTATAAAAATATATAAAAATGTATTGTTATTCCCTTTTGTTTCAAGTGGCGCCCCGTTTCTGTGTTGTGAAACGGCGGAGCCCACGGATTTGTATAAATGGCACTCGACGAGACATAAAAATGCATCAAAAACATCAAATAAAAAAGAAGAAGAACGAGCGAGCCTAACCTAGTTTGATTCCGGGGATGAAAGATTCCTTGACTAATCGCGACGCCACCTGTCCCGAGTTCTGGTTGATGAAGGACAGGTACCAACGGAGACTCTCGTACAACTCGATGGCTTCACGGTGAAGTCCCGTCCCGCATTTCCCGGGGGTTTCGTCATCCATTTCGCGCACGTTCAACAAGACTCCTACAATCACCAAGATTATGATTATTATCCTTCGTTACAGTCACGTCTAATCGACGACTACGAGGAACCGAGAGGCAAACATTTCGTGAAAAGAAACTGGAACGCGGTTGAGGGCTTTTTCGTTATGTCATTGGCGTCTTGTAAAGGTTGGCAAAATCAACAAACCTACTAGATTCCCGTTAGAGCGTAGTACATCCATCATTCGAAATTAGCGATAAAAAAAGGGACGATGGCCCATGAAAACCGATCAATAGTTGGCCGATTGGGGGTATTATATGACATGCCAAAAGGTGGTTAGGACATTACCTAAATAAACGTCGGCGTCATGATTGACGATCACTGGTGCCGGCCCGTGGTAGCAGTTATCTCTTGTTGCCGAGACGGTCGCTAAGGAAGACGTTATCAGGACAAAACGAAGGAGCAGCTGCAGGCCGTTGACCCTCTTCATCACGTCGGCCATCTCCCACGTTAGTTGGATCTCTTTTCTATATCTAAAAAAAAAACTGATTGGAAAAAGAAAAGAAATTCAACAAAAATTAGTTCATTCGTTCACGAAAACAATAGAAATTACAATATGTAAAAAAATTGAAATTTGTTCTATTCCCTGGGCGTCTCTTTTCACACCGTTTGCCATATGACGGTGTTTTTTTAAAGCAAAATATAGAACGCCAAGTTCAACGCAGTATCGTAAACGAAACGGTACACGAATCATTTGGAGAAGAATTTGCAATCATATAACGCCATTGGGTTGATGGATGGAGGCGTACAGGTCACTTTAAAAGATGGACATACGAGGGAGTTTCCTTTCGGCTTGTTGAGGAGGCCAACGTGCATGCGTGTGTGTTCTCAACTTTTTGGTAGCACCGTTATATTCTGCGAGCGAACTAGACGAGAGGATCGTAAATCATGCTGCAGCTTGACGTCGCGCTTCTTCTGCCTCCTTCCGTCACGGAACGCGCACGAAAAACGTGGATTGTCGCTTCCGTGCTGGCTGTTCTATATGACGCTTGTCTTTTTGTTTTCATAGCCCTAACGCAACGAGGGTCGTTGGAAATCAAGTTTGCGGTTGAAAACAAATAACAGCCAGAAACGGAGAACACTGCGTATATATAAAGAAATAACCGGTCGACGGAATGTAGCGTGACAAAGAGATCAGGGAAACAGCACAGAGACTTATTGAAATACAAGCGACAAGATGGCCGTGGTGTACTGAATCGCCGATGTAATCTCTTGTCCAGCAAGCAAAGAGGGCCAGCCCTCTATATACTTAAATTTTCTCATCGTCTTGATGAAAAATTCACAACGCAATGTACCGTTCGTCCTCCCTACATGGTGTTTATTAGACGGAATTCACACTTGACTGGAAGGAGCGGCTGCTGCTGCTGCGGGAGTATGTCATACGGGCTTCTGTGTGTTTTTCTCCGGCGTAATTACTCGTCTGTGTCCCGCACTTACGCCACATTGACCCATATCCGCGGTAGTCGGCCGTAGAAGCCGAGAGGTGTAAGAGGAGAGGCCAGTGGTATACCGAGATGGGGCGGGATGATGATACGCGGCGCGCGGTCATACGTGACATCTGTTGTCCGCACATATTATTCCAGCCTGGAACGCACGTACGTAGCCTACCACCTTCTTCTTTTCAAAGGCGGGTTGTTTTGTTCGGTATCTGGGCTGTGTGAATAAGCCGTTAGAGCAGAACCGATTCCATATTATATTTATAGACACTCCTTTGCACGTCAAATAGGAAGCTAGCGATACGTGATCGAACGAGAAAAGATGATGGAACCATTTTCACCATTTTCTCTTCCATTTCGTTCGTTCTATTATCTGCGGCAAAGAGAAGAGCGGAAGATGCTTCGTCTGCCTGCGCCTTTCAGACCGCTCTTGTTCACGGGAAAGTGTCGGCTGGGCGGGACTCACGATTGACGGATGACAATCATCGTTCAATCATCCGTACAACGCGCCGCGTCGTGATCTCCCACGACAATGACGTGGCTCCGTCATATAATAATAATAAACCGAAAAGGAAAAGAAGGAAGCCGTCCGTCCGGTCGTGAACCTCTTCCCATATTTTTTCTTCTGGTTCTCCGGCAGTCATTATATTATACACGGTCAACACTCTAGACTGGAAAAATATTTCCAGTCGTCTATACAAAAACAAAAGAAAGAAAAGAAAAACGGTCATTCTGGACGGGCCATCGCTCCGCAAAACAATCGCAGCTAGCACTCGGCTGTCGTTAAGAAAATTAGGTACAGAACGGTCGCCACGGAGCAATACTGCAGCAAGCGCAGAGTTGAGAGGAACCGATTAAGGGCGATGTCTTGTGTGTAATATGTGAAAATGTTGCGCAAATATTCTCACGGTCACCATTGAGGAAAAACGGAGAACAAGGCAGACCCAAAAATTGAAAAATGCGTATGGAAAAAAGTTTCAAAATCGCCCGTGACTAATAATAAGCGCGTAAGTCATATAGAGAGAAGTTGTTACGATCGTGACACATATGGTCTATGCCGACAGAGAAGAAAAACAAAGAGAAAAAATATATAAGAGGCCCGCTGAGACTTTTTCGTTGGCGGCCAACCCCATTAGTCCCAAGTTGATTCCCTTCTGCCTTTCGATGAGCTTAAAAGCGACGACGCAATCGATTGTTCACCAGACCGGGAAATAGAGAGGTAGCAGTCATTGTGTGTATCTGGTCCTTGCACTGTGGCCGCATATATAAAAGCAGCGCGCAAAGAGGAGGAAAAAAAGGAGAAGAAGAGCGAATGATTCGTGCAATGGCGCGTAAGAGAGCTATTTGGCTGACGTTAGACTCTTTTGAAAGAAAAAAAAGGCAGAAGGAAGCGCGTCGTTGTCCATTTTTTTCTTTTTCCTCCTTCTGCTTATCTCACGAAGCGGACAGACTGAATCCAACCCGCAATCACCTCGACTCGATCTTGGACCTGAACGAACGGAATTCCGGATTATATGTTGACAGAGCCCGTGAACATCTCGAAAAAAATGAGAGATTTGAATCCATTTGCTCGGCGAATTCCGTTTATGTGATGTACCTACCAGATAACTGTGATTTTTCGGGCTTCTTTAACCGCCCAAATGGAATATTTTTGTTTCGGCTTTGATGGGAAATAAAGGAGGGAATAAAAAAAATACTACGTATGCGCAGCTCCAGCTTTATATACGTATATAGTTTGGTTTTTCTGTTGCGGCAGGGCCGTCGCCCTGCTGTTGCCCGCCGCTAGCGGGAAGAATCAGCTCGAAAGAAAAAAATTAACGAGCCGTAGTACACACTTGAGAAGGTCCAGATGTACCGTTATGGACAGGGGAGGAAGACAACAGTCTTCTGACCGGCATTCCCTATCTCTCTTCAACCCTTCACTTGCTACCTTACACATCCTCTAGAGCTACTATCACTAAGTTAGAATGTGGATGAATTCTCCGCCACCAGCAGCGTCCAGCGCTTAATCGGCGGCTAGTATATACTTTGATTGAGACGAGTGCTTATTCAATAAATATACATGGCGAATGTAGGACTCGACTATCCATCATTGAAATTAGCTATTGAAGCACGGATTTACATAGGGATGAGCAGAAATTGCCTAAAGTAGGAGACACTACAGCGATCCAATACAAAATGTATCTCCAAGCAACACCGAAAATCTCCGACCGTGAGACCGGGTCATTTAACGGCTCTTTTTCTCTTCTTCTTTTTTTCGTCTCATTCAAAAGCAATAGTCCGTCACTGATTTTTTTTCTCTACCTTTAGGTATTACACAAGAAACAAGAAGTGAAACAACAAACAAAAAGATGACTTACTTTTTTGTTCGCAGAAATTTTGGCTGAACGCCCAATTCCAGGTAAAACCAAACAAAAAACCGAACGAACACAATCAGTCAATTTGTTCTGACGAGGTGCAAATCACAACGGAGGTTAAAACGAGGTAGATGCCAATCAGGTCTAAATCGTCACGAAATCGCCATGGAGACGATGGAAAAAAAAACACTGTGGCGTGGAGGACGGAACCTCCGTTGTTTTGGAACTCTGTTGCACGTTGGAGAGAACTTTGGTGGCGGACGGAACGTAGCAACGATCCGTTCGGCGTAAGAGTTATTAGCCGACTAGCATCATACCTGTTGGTATACGTCCAGTTACTGACTATGGACTGGGCTCGGGCGGTGTATAGCGTGAGAGAGGCGAGGCTATGGGCTCTGCTTACCGCTGGGGCACCGCATCCCCACTGTAAAAAGAGTGGGAATGACTATCTACCTGCGTTTGTTTCTTTCCCGTGGAGCGAAACACCTGTCGCGCTCTACTCGCTCTGTCCCTGCTGCTGCTGCGCTTCTTCTGTCCAGCTGGCCCAAGCTTCTTCTGTTCCATCCTCGGCCCGCCCGTTTAATAGGTTACTGTGGCGATGACGCGGCTCGCTGCGCATTTGCTTGTCTTTTCACGATGTATACCGAATAACGTCCATTAAACCAGAACAGCGTAGTAGTAGTAGTAGTAGACCTTTTTTTTCCTCATTTTTTTTTATAGACACGAACTGATTTTTTCAGTCCATTCTAAAACAGAAGGTGCGATAGGGATTTTTGCTAGTTCCCGCGTCCAGCGCGCGACTGTGGAGCAAATAAAGCGGAACCAGTTCGCGGCATCCGATTCCAAGTGGATCTTGTTTCACACACTCATTGAGCCTTCGCTCTATTCCCTCCTATTAAGTCAATAAGGGCCGCCGCCGCTTATTCCATCCATGAAATATTCTACGGGCCGTCTGAATTTGTGCCAAGAGTTCGCGCTCGGCTCCGACGCGGATTTCAACACAGACGGCTAGCGGGTCGAAACGTACAATTACGTCACTGTAGTAATATCTCGACGCCGGGATCTTGAACATGGTCAACGATCGAATCGCGCATTGCTGGAAATGTCCCAACAAACTGCAGGAAAGTTTCTCAATCCTCACACAGTGGAATCAGCAATAAGCCATCACTTTTCATCGGCAGTCGCCGTTGCGGAATCGCGTGCGAGACTATAACGACACGAAAAGAAACAAAACTTTCTAAAGGACGATATTTCATTACATGTTTTCTTCCGGAGATTTGAAAGCGGGCAATACCCATTCGGATTCTTCAGTTCTTACTTTTTTTTGTTGTTGCGGTGTCTCTTGCGCATATCCTCTATTTGCCCCATCCGTATGTAAGAAATTGAACGTCAACCGAGCCTGGTTAATACGGAAAAAAGATTGGCGCGAAAGCTGCGCTCCAGCCGATAGCTGTTTCACACGGAGGATGGTCTGCAAGTCTGGGTTTTTTAGATTTTTATTTTTCAATTTGCGCGCTTTCCATGCGATTAAATCGCAGATATAAATTATAATCGTCTCGCTAATTATACCGGCGTGGACTATGTGTACACATTGTACACAATAGAGTGCGCGCAGTAAGGTACGCCGCCACATACATTGTTCATTCTCATTACGCCTAGTAGTAGCTGCGTAAATAAGAGATAGAAATAGAGAGAAGAACCAGGAAATAAAAAGAGTTTGCCACCACTGTTACATTCGGTGGTCCGACTGAACCAGAGAAAGAAAGAGAGATAAAAACACCCAAAAGTAGGCTATCTGGTCTGTTGGGGCCAGATGACGTTCTAAGTGGTTTCATCCCTTTTTTTGCTCGACCAGTGTTCCTCCTCCTCGCTACAACAAAAAGGAATCGACAATACCTTAGCAAACAAACAGCAGAATCTCGACTCGGTTATGAGCCAACTGCTGCTGCTGCTGCTCTGTGTGTACACGCACAGCTTTATTTCTCCGAATATAGTACTAAGCTCTTCTCTCATTTTCCAGCCAATCGAGATGTTTTCATCTTTTTTGTTGGACCAGATGACGACCGATAGGATGATTGTGGCACCATAATCGACTATTTCTTCATCTCTTTTTTTTCTGCCCCGAAGAGTCTAGAAGATCGTGCGCTCGATAAACTCCAACAAACAGAGAATTCGTCGGTGTACGACAAGACGCGAAGCCAACACTCGAGAAATATATGCGCAGTGAAAGTTTCGGTTGGAATCTATTGGAATATTTTTTTTTTACTTTCTTTTTCGTTCCGTTGTTTCTCCGCTACAGTTCCTTAACTTTAAAACTGAGAAAAAAAAAAGAAAAAATAACTATGAGGAAATGATGCGAAGTAAAGAAAGTATTCTACTCCAACGACACGAGAAAGTTGATAATATTACGGCCTTTTGCTCCATCGCCCGCGTCGGTGAAAGACGTAGTATGACGAAAAAGCGAGCGAAAATTTCGTCAATTCAATTCTTTGAACGAGTGGCTGGAATGGACTCGCCCTGCCAGGATTCAATCGGAGCTAAGTTGAAGTTGTGGGCGGAATAATGGGGACGTTGCATATACGAAGTCAAAGTGCCGACGAGACCGGAACGCTTATATTAGCGCTCAGTCTAGGGGTAGGCTACGGTACCATGTATATCTACGTGGGTGCTGCATTAAAGCCCACCGCATTACTCCGGTATATAGCTCTTTTCTCTTTGCAATTCAACAAAATATAAGTCACTATATACTGCTGCTGCTGCTGCTTCCGAAACGGAAGAGATGGAAAGAATTGGGGCGAATAGAGAGAGAGAGAGAGTGGAGTGCGTAAAAGTAGGGTTGGAGAGAGAGCGAATAGAGTCGAGAAAGAGTGCAGCAACTAATCTAATCTACCTCGACCTTCTCCGGCATTGTACCGACGCCCTTTGAATAATTGATGCGCGGCCCGTCATCGCCGAAAGGCGTACACAAGACACGCTAGGATCTCTTAACTCGTCCGCCGTTCCGTATATCCTTCGTGAATAACGTTCCCTGTCCCCCTTCCCTCCACATCGAACCCCTAGCCTATTAATACCGTGAAGATTAAACAAACTTGTGTATACATTGGTGCAGAGAGCCGCCTAAGTAAAAACGGAGAGCAAAACGTCGGGCCCATTTGAATACGATTTGTCTATTTGAAAAGCGGAAGAAAGGAGAAGAAGAACGGATCCGTTAATGATCCAGGGCAGCAGCACTCTAAAACCTCGCAACGGGTCTCGATTAACGAACTTGCTCAGCGACGATGACACGCCGAATCATGGCGAATAGGTGCTGCTGGTCCTGAAATTCAACATCCGTCGAATCGACTGGGGAATATATGCATCACAAGACGAGGCGCACGCTTGGAACAATCGGGGAATATCTTTCTTGGATTTCGGCCTGATGTTGTAGTGAAGATCGTGTCCTCTCGCGACAAATGACCGCGTCGCTAAAGCCTAAAAGAGCGGTCCCCATCGGGCACTAGCACGTCCCACTCTCACGTAACCGTTTCATAATTGCGTGATTGTATGTTCATCGACACGCTGCTTGGTTTCGCCATTGCCCTAGTGGGAAAATGAAGATGATAACTTTGCGGCTCGCAAACTCGACGCTTCGGGAGGTCCCTCGCTGGCGCGTTCTTGATACCAAATGACTCGCTCTTTAGATGCTAGCCCTGATGATGATGCGGCGCACTATACACGATGCTTCCGAGCGTCATTTCTCTGAGAGAGAGAGCAGCAGCACTTCTCGTCCCAAATCTAATCATGTTGAAGGCTGGAGAGAGAGAGGAAGAAAAAAAAAGTGAGCGCGAGGGCTGTATGGAGATGGAATATAAGAGGACGATGGGGATTTACCTCGACTCGGTCTGTTTGCAAGTACAAAGGTTCCCCGTTTGATAATTTACATTCCAGCCAGCCCGTCATTATTGTCTGTCTCGAGGGAACTTGGTCTGATACATTTAACTTGACTATTGTCAACACATCTCTCGCCTTTTGCCTTTCTTCCTTCCGAGTTTCTTTCACATTCCCTTTCTTCTAGTCTCTCTCCGTCAAAAAAGAGAGACGAGGTTTATTAATATGTAACTGCCTTTTGTCCTCGACGACTCCGACCGAGCTCCTCGTGCCTCCTCCGGGCGACGACATGCAGACTCTCCTTTACCGAGAAGGGGGGAAAAGTTGCTTCCAGCAATAGTCAGCCGGCCTTCTGCTGCTGTCCATTGTCAGCGAGGGATCCTTTTGAGCCCGTATGGAGGAGCAACTCATCGCGGAATGGTATTAACGTCTTTATTGATTTTCCAATCACGTCGCCGTGACAGTCGTCTCTCCGTCTCCACGATGCGTGGTGGTCCTGGTGGCTTTCGTCTCCTCCCACACTCCGAGCTCCGTCTCTTTCTCTCTGGCCGCCCCCCTCTGTTGTATTGCGCTTCCATTCTACACGACGGCAATAAAGAGCCGCAGAGAGACGGGCGGGTGGTAGCGGCAACAATCAAGGAATAAGTCAGTAATAATGCGAGTCCTTTTTTTCCGAATGGTTAAGTGGTGTATGTACTGTATTATTATAATATAAGATATTTTTGGATATATATTGTTATGTATAAAATTTTCGCCTTTCTTTCCTTCTTTTCTATCAATGTGACAATGCGGTGCAAATGACTTGAAGAAAAGAGCCAGAACCAAAGGAATAAAGGGGGGGAGGAAAACGATGAACAACAGACAAAAGAAGAAAAAGGCGAGGGGTGGGTGCGTGAATAGCGTCCAGCGGACGGTCTTGTCCAGAATCTTTTCTCTTTTGATCAGCCTCACGATCGGTTCAACTTCTACAGCTCCATTTATCTCTTTTCTTCTTCTTCTTCTTCTTCTTTTCTCCACCCGGCTATTTATCATTCTCTTCAGAACTTGGTCGAATGGTAGGTCAATTGAGGATTGTCTCTCCGGCCGTCGTCGATGATGCACAGGGCCGGCTGTCGCGGACTGATGTTGCTGCTCAGCTGCTGCTGCTGTTGCTGTTGTTGCTGCTGTTGGCGAAAAACCACCGAGTCGGCTTGATGCTGTTGCAACTGTTGCAAATGCTGCCGGAGTTGAGCTCGGTGATGCATCGAACTGGCGCGGTTGTTCATCACGTCGTGGTGGCGATGGATCGCGTTGAAATCGGCCTCGTAAGGCGGCGGCGGTGAAGGATCATCTTGATGGCGATAGGTTTGCAAATGACCTGTCAAATTCCAGATTGAAAATTATTCACATTCGCTAAATTCTGTCTAATTAGTCTACTTGTCTAGCTACATTGGAGCCTGCTGGATCGGCTTATCTACAAGAGGAGCTTAGGAGAATTGCCTAGCAACCAGTTTTCTTCTTCTTTGATGGGAATCCCGACGATGGAAAAAAACGGGAACCAATTACTAGTTGGGTCTAAAAGCACCGGGGCAGAGCTTTCTTTGACCCACGCTCATCAAGGAGAGGCGTCTTAGGCCACGGCCAGGCGATGGAGCTGCTGCTATTATCTAATGATCCTTCTTATGTCTAGTCTATCAAATCTCCTCAAGGTTCTTGTATCATCCGAACTAACCTAGCGCATCCAACGAGCTTAACACTAAAGATTTTTGTGGTTGACTGAACCTTGAATGTTGGTGCCCGGCATTCTGACGGGGATAAGACGCTGCTGTTGTTGTTGGCTACTGCTGCTGTTGTTGTTGTTGCCGCTATCGGAGCCGGAGCCGTTGGCGCCGATGATCGAAGGCATCCGGGGTAGAGGTCGACTCCAATACAGATGATGGCAGGAGCGATTCATCTCTTGGCGACGAGCCGCCGCAAGATGGTCGCCATTTGAAATGGCGTTGCCCAGTCCATTGCCTTCGGCCGTCATCATCGCCACCGAAGTCGAACAATGGGCGTCCGAGAGGGAGTAGAGGCTCGGGACGCCACTAGCCACACCGCCGCCGCCACTGACGCTGCCTTCGCCTCCGTTAAAACTTTGAAAGCTCGAAGAGGCGCGAACGTCGTTGAAACCAATGGCCGATGGCCGGTGCTGCTGTTGATGGTGATGCTGCTGGTTTGACGATCCTGGACTCGTCGTCATGGCTGCCGGAACGTAGGTGCTCATCGTCGAAGAGCAAGGTAATCGATACAGAGGACCTGAATATGTTTCAATATAGCAAAAAGTTAGAGAAAGACGAGAAGTCAATGAAACAACGGGGAGATGAGCAAACTTGGGAGACACCGAGCACAAAAGTTTCCCGACAGAAAGAGAAAGATGGAGAAGGAGAAGAAAAAAAAACCGAAAAAAAACGCAGTCAGCGCATCAGATTCATCATTTGCTTCTCGGTGATGATCATCAATCGATCCCCCATCGATCACGACAAAGCAATGCAGTCGATCGATTACGTCGACCGGCGACAGAAGTCGGTGACGTTGGCCAAAAGGGAGAGAAAATAAAAATAGAATCGAGGCGAAAGAACGCTGCCGAAACAACTACAAAGCAAAGAAGGAGAAAAAAAAAAGGAATAAGGAGAAGAATTCGCCATAAAACGAAAAAAGAAGAAACAAGACGAGAACAATACGAAAGGATCTGGCGGGAGAAACAAAACAGAAAAGCAAAAAGAAGTCCTACATAGATGTATATATATGTTTGTTTGTAGGCTATATGTTCGGCGGATGAATGTGCAGTATATATCTTTCTCTCTACGCGCTGCGGTCCGTGCTGTGTATTTGGCGAGGAGAAAAGAGGGTGGTAGAGATGGAGATAAAGATAGATGGAAAGAGAAAATCAAAATAAAAAGAGGCGATCCGAGCGGAAGATAATCGAGAGAGCAAGGAGGAGGAGGGTTTTTGCTGCGAAAGAAGAAGAAGAAGAAGTTGTGTTCAATCTTGCAGCGTCTCCCGCAACAGCAGCAGCGGTGCCAATCCGATTTGTTCCCTCCGACGAACCGTAAGACCGCGCGCGCACCCAGACAGAGAGGCCTCTGAAACGCGGCAAGGGCGCGAGCGGCTACCGTGTCTCTATCAACGCTCAATCCAGACGATGATTGGCGTGACTGATTCGTCTACGCTTTCCCTCCCATCGCTATTATACAACCCCAACATTACCCCACTTCCCACTGCATCGTATAACCAACACTGTCCCCGAATCATCCAGTTATTAGGCTCGTCTAGATTTAATACTTTATTCGACGATCTTTTCCCCATTTTCCTCTTCCAGGATCGACGGGACAAGATTTTAACCTTCGTGACTTTTTCAAAAAAAAGTTTTGCAAAATTTAATAGCTTAAGGATTTCTCGTTGGTGCTTTTTTTTCTGCCCACAAAGTATATGTGCATACAGTTAGAAAGGTTAGGTTGTTCTATAATTCATCCGTCCTCGCTCCTGTGTAATCCTACTTTATGCCCGTGATAAAGTCGCGTTGGTTCGGCTGCCATCAAAGTGCGGCGGCGGCGACGACATAGCTCCCCGCTTTAACTATTCGGCCCTTTTTTGCATCGTTTTCCTCGGGTTCTTGATATTTCAGTAGTCTGGGACGGGGAAGAATTGGTAGGAAATTATGTTTGCCCTGGGAATTGCGTAGGCTACACATCACAATGATATTCCACGTTTCTTCGTAGCGTTCAAAGCCGTTCTGAGTAATGGCGGTTCTTTAGCGCAAAGGCAAATCTCAATATTGAACGAACGACCGACCAAATAAGAGCAAGATTTGGCCGACGAAAACAAAGGATTGGAAACCGAGAAAAATCGCTAACGATATTATTAGATTACCTGGTCGTCGTTTCTTATGTAAGAGGCAGCCGGGACAGACGAAGCAGGCGACCAGGATGAGTAACGTGATACCAGCCGCAACACCAAGCGTAATGGCCAGAACCAGAAGTAACCTAGAATAGACGGGCAAAAAACCGTAAGTTGTTTTCCCCTCTAAACAGTAGCCACCATCGAACGACGGTACGAAGTAAAGAGAACAAATTTGATTGACTGTGAGAAGACTGTCGAGAGAGGTATTAAATTGCACAGATGGAACTTACGGATCTTCAGGTGGAGGAGGTGGAGCTGTGGCGATCCTCAGCTTACCGGAACAGCAGTATTTGTAGAATTCTGTTCCGCAACAGAAACCGGGAGTGGATGCGTCCAACCAAGGGCAAGGGAAGCCGGTATTCCATTTCCCGAATTGATCGCTGTAGCCCGGACAGTAATCCGCATTCAGCACTGTTGATCCCAAATGCATCAAAGAAAATGTTTCATTTTCAGAACTTGGACTTTCTTTCCAAATCAAAAGGTTTGTTGACCCAGACTTAATAAGAATCGCTACACCTTAAGAGCACTTTGGGTAAATTAACTTTCTCGCTACCTTAGCAGCAAGTTCGTTGCACTTATTTCGTCGTCGACCAGATCGTTTTAATGATAATCGCTGTGAAATACTTGTCGCTACGATTATATAACGACCGGTATTGCTTCGTTTATTTTTTTTTTCATAATATTTTTTCTAGGTGGAGAACGCACAGGGTATTTTCTCTTTGTAGAGTCTCGGACCCGTCGTCTACTGATGACAAATGCGTGGAAACTCATTTTGGTTCTTAATTACAACTGGGAGAAGCAAAGATCCCCGAGCACATATAGACACATGAAAAGAAAACCAGAGAGAGAGAGAGCGGAGAGAGAGAGAGAGAGTGAATGGCTTCACATCGTTATCCAGCTTGTAGAAATCGTTCGACACCGAAGCAAATGCTATCGGAAATGAGTGACGGGCTGGTTTTAATGAGTCCCGAACACGCCCGCGCGTATACCCAACGGTTAGAAAAAAGATTGAAAGGTAAAAGAAAAACACGGGTTCCGAAAATAGAGAAGCCGGAGCTCCATCGGCACAAAAAGAAAAGAGAAGTAGCGGGAAAAAAAAACCTCAAATCAACCTTTCATCGTGAAATAAAGTAGCTTTTTCCTTCTTTCGCCGCCTGCCCCCTTCATCTTGCCAACGATAACGCTGTAACACCAGCATAAGCCAAAAACGACGCGACGTAAATCAAAGAAACGTATCATGTTGAATCGATAGGCAAGAAACGGCGTTCTGCTTTTTCTTATTTATTTTCTGTATATCCATCTCGTTCTCTCTTTTTTCTTCTCTCGTCCCGGAGTTGAGTTGATATATGTGAACACATTTACGTAACCAAAGGGTAAGACGGAAAAAAGGAGGCCGTCGGGACGCGACGATATCAATAAGACTAGCTGCTTTTTGGCACTGATGCATTCGTGTCATTCTTTTGCGATGCTGAGCCCATCAGCTACTTTGAAAGGACAGGTCCTTCTTCTCATCGTCGCTTTAATATATTATGTATTGCCCTGCATACTACAATGTGTAGGCGCGCGTATGTGTTTGTACAGAGTATTTTTATAGGCAATAGTCTGAGGCCGTTCTTCAATGTCCTGATCTATCTTTGAGCATTTCCCTCTTGACATTTAGGTTCAAGTTTCTTCTCTTTTTTCATATTTGTTATTATTTTCTTCTTTTTCTCCTCTTCTTTTCCTCCATCTCCTTTTTATTTGGATGAAATACCGGACCCCCTCCGGCATCGGACCTTCTTCTGTTTGTTCAACCGGATCGCTGGTAAGTGAGTAACAGGAGGGAGGAAAGCATCACAAACGAGGTTATTATATGTCGCATTCAATCATTACCGTTGTATGTTCTACCAGTCCTGAAATGTATTTTCTTCTTCTTCTTTTTTCCTCCTTGCTCAGAGGTAAACTAGCGATCCCGCTAGTGGAGGGACATTTTTTTTCCGTGTAAAGCCCTTCCGTCTTTTTAACGAGACTTTGAATCGTTCAAGTGCCCTTCTTTGTTTGCAAACGACATGGTAGTGATCGAGTGCCGTTTTCCTCCTTCTTTTGTTGCTTCCATTCACTTTTACTTGATTCTTCCTTTTCCTCGCTCCCAATTTGAGCGTCAAGTGGGCTGATTCGTCGTCTAGCTGCCTCTATTGAAGAAAAGAGCGGCGGAGAAAACCTGATGGCACGTCGACGTCATTTCGGTCAGACAAGGCACGATGTCGGTTTCGTCTTCTCCTCAAAATGGCGCGCACATAGTGTATATACGTCCCCATGTACATGTTTGTGCGGTTCAATACGTAGAAGCATCCGTAAAAAAGGATGATGCTTCTTGCTCGAGCGATCCCGACTGCCGGCTTCCGCCGGACGGCAGTCACGAACAGCGGCATTATTAAGCTGCTTGTGTACTACTGGCCTTCTCTAGTAGGGCTGTAAACGACAGCCATAGGGGAATGAAGAGCGCCGTCGACGACGACCACCACCGTTGGCCTCGGCGCTTCTTCATAAATCAGATTCCCTCCTCTCCAGACTTCCTAGAGACCCCCTGCTCCCTTCTCCGAAACTCGGCGGAGAAAGGGCTCTGTAATGGGCATGATAAATGACTCAAAAAGCGGAAGTAAGAGGGGGCGGAATAGGACAGTTTCGAAGTCCGTGTATGGCATCCGACGACGACGACGGCGCGGGCGCGTCCAATTCGCTTACCTACAACCGTCAAAAGCTCCTTGAAGACGTCGGCCGATCTGACCAGCATCCCAAAAGCCAACAACCCTAAGATTAATGGAGGGACTAATACGTTTGTTACTCTTTTCTCTTCTGCTGCGCCTTGTCTTCATTTATTTATTTTTTCTCACGGGGCGGTTCCTCCGCGTTTTCTCCTCAACAAAACTCTCTCGCTTACCGCCTTGTTGTTCAGCTTTCTACGCCTTCTCTCCCGGTAGTTGGGGAACACAACACAACTTTTCTTTTATATTTACGGAGGCGGCCGAATCTCACCTCGCGCAACACAGATCTACACTTTTGGGAAGGAGAACAGCGTGATTCCCAATATATAAAACACGGCGTCATTAGTCATTTCTGTTTAGCTTCATCCGGTTCCCCCAACAGCGCTTTATTCTCTTCGACGAGTTCTTGTCTCCTTCTGCAAAAGTTGCTGCTGATGCATCGCGTACGCTTTGTAAATCACGTCATCATCACGACTCTCTGGCGGTCTATCTGCTCCTACTGATCTATCCACTAGGGGTCAGAGAACTTAGAGGCCCTCAAGACATGAGATACCCAACGAACCCGCGACCGATGAGCTATATACGCGTCTACTTTTCAAAAGCGGAAGCAGGAGCGAGGAGCAGGCGGATTGGGGCAAATCGCTGAGATAGGGAAGAATCCGTATCGGTTCGCCGCCGCCCATCGTCGCTTACTCTCATATAGATATTTCGACATTCTTTTAACGCGAACAAAGAAATACCCGGAGAACTTGGTCCGATCAATAAAGATCATGAAATACCGACACGGCGGGAATACCGGCTCTCGTATATTGACACGGTCAACGGCCAACTTTCTTCTTTTTTTTGTTGTTGTTCCCCGTCTAGACTTGTTTTTCTCAGTCCGGGACACGAAATACCGACACCAACAGACTCGCGACGACAAATAAAACCACTTTTAGTGAAAAAATTGCTTGGTGGAGTCAATCACCAAGGTCATGAGGTCTGGAGGGTTGAAGAGGACGTCGAAGAAGAAGAAAGCAATCGACGGGATTGAAAGGGAGAACTAAGACGTCATCGGAATAAAGGGAGGGACGAATTTGTTAATTACCCAGACGTCGGCATCCGCGAGACAATCCACGACGTTGCGGTCTATTGATCCTGACGAAGGGGAGGATGTATCTTGGCCGTTCGCGTGGTCGACCTAATACTACTTAAGACTTTGTCTTTCTCTGAGACGTTTGACCGTCAAACATTCCCTTTTTTTGTGCGTGCGCCCCCGTCCGACCGTCACAAGCTGTTTGATCATCTTTCAGGAAAAAAAGAGATACCCTGCTGTATCTCATTCATGAGCGGATTGGGGGCGACTCTCGGTCTGTTGTACCATTCTAATGATATAATCAATACGCCGCCCGCGCTCCCCCGGCGATGCGTCCGGAGCTAACAGAGGACTCGATGTCTGGCGGAATATACACTTGCAAAGCTACGACTATGCGCGGCTTCAAAGGTAAAAGTCGTCATCGAGGAATGATTTCTTCCTCTTGATCGACTTTTTCTTTTTCGTCTCGGATTCTTCAAGACGGAAAGAGTCGTCGTCGTCGTCGAGCGGTTGTTATCGTTGCGCGTGGAATATGTTGGGGAGAGCACATACACACACACAGACACTCGTACGGACGCGGAGAGACGCTGCTGGTTAGGCTAGAATTGAAGAGGTCCTCATCTTCTTTCTCTTTTCCTCTCTCGTTTCGCTTCCCCCACCAACCCGTTTCCTTCCATCGCGCAATTCCAGCGCCACGTTCTCCACTCCGCAGACTTGAGCTCTGACGACACAAGATGTAATCTGCCTCTAGCTGTGCGTTTATTTTTTTTTTGGTGCGCCGAGACCCTTTCCTCTCCACTATTTTATATATATATAATATATTATAAAAGGTATAGTGCTGGTGGTGCGCATCGAGCGGCTCGCTTTTGTGTAGAACACACGCTAGCGCATCCAAAAAGGGAAGAGTCATTTTTGGCGTTCCGTGCAGTACAGGAACATCGATCGGTGGCCGCAAAAAAAATGTATATATATGGGGAGGTATATTTAGAGATCGTTGTATGTTATTTATGTACAGTCTACACTCTATTATCCGACACCTCTCTTTGGCGAACACACGCAGTTCCTCCTTTATCTTGATGGAGTGCTGTGCAGAAAGAACAAGTTAGCGAATTGAAAGACTTGGGTTTTCATCCTTCACGTCCTTTAGTTCTATACACGTAAACACGGATATAATTTCCTGTTTCCTTTTTCCGGCTAGCGTCTCTCTCTCTCTCTCTTGGCTTCTTCGCCTTGTAGAAAAAAAAACAAGAATCGTCCGTTCCTTTTTCGACGAGGGCCTTTCTTCTTCTTCATCATTATCATCATCATCTACTTCTCTTTTTTCCTCATCAACATCCTTCCGCTGGGTGATTCTGCGCGCCAATGGAGCAAAGCTCCTTTCTCTATAAAGAGCAGCAGTCTTAGCCTACTTTTTATAATACCATCCAATATATCCTCCAGACTTGTTTTCCGTCGGAAAATTTCAATAGGGATATAGAAGTTAGTGGATGAGATCGGTTGGCGGCCGACGGTTTTGTTTGCCTTCACTTTCGAAACTCCCGTTAATGGATTAACAACCCTTTAGGAGTTTGGTTTTCCCATTTTTAGGAAAAAAAAGAAAGACTTTTTTTTCTCTCCCCTATTGGCTGACAAGTAGAACGCTGTATCCCGCAAACGGGCGGTTAATTTCTAAGCATGCATGTCCAAAAGTCCGTCGTAAAAGCAAACTTTGAACAGCTAAAGGTGATGAGAAAACGACGACTCTCTCTGTCTCTCGCTGGGTTGCTGTTGTCTCAAAACTTTAGGTAGAGGGGAAAGAAGTTTGGGAGAGGTCCAGCTGGAATATAAGGTATATGTACACATATATCGACGACGAGTGTGAAGTAATCACCATCCATCGTCTAGTAACTTGTCGGGATTTGAAGGAGGGTCGCAGTAGTAGCAGCTGACACGACGGACGTTACGTCAACTAGACGACGAACACTATACTACGCCGTACAACCTCGACCGATGCGCCAATGTCGCCCGCTCCAGGGGTGTATTCTATCACTGCAGTATATCATCAACTCGGACTTGCTCCTTTTTTTCCGGCTCGCGTGCTAGCCAATAATATCGAGACGGGACGAAACAGTCCCCAATAAAAAAAAAAAGGAAACAAGAAGTATAAAATAAAATCGTAAAAAAAAACTGCGCGCTGGACTATCCCAACTCTCTTTTTCTCTCTCTGAAACTCTAGTGCCGGGAATGTTCCCGACAGGAACTGGCCGACGGGCGACCCGTTTTTTCTCTCTTCCTTCTACTTCCTCTTGCTCGTTTATATAATTGATGTAACATATACCTCTCTCTATATATATCTATTCTTTGGCGTGATGAGAAGAACAAAGGAATAAAAACTATGGGTATATTGTAAATTAAGAAGAAAGAGAAAAAAAAAACTTTCTTCCCATTTTTCTCTGCTCGATTCCGGTGCTTCCTTGTCGGTTGTATCACCAATTCTTTCTTTATACATATATTTTTTTCCTAGCTCTCTTTCTTATATTCTTTTCTCCATTGTTTTCTTCTAGATGTGCGTACGGTATATATATATATATATTGAGCGAAAAGGGAAGAGAGAGCAGCGGAGAAAAACAAAAGTTTCCGTCCACTCTCAGTCCGGCACCGACGCTCTGTTACATTTTCCCTTGTTCTTCTTTCCCCTCGACTTGTTGTGATGTCCTTCTCTTTCTCTCTCTCTCTCTTTCCTCCTCCTACTCTCGGTCCCCTTTGTGGCCCCGGCCCTGATGGAACGCTATATAACAACAAATCCCCGTTCCGGTCCAAGTGTATCTCTTTCTCAATATATACACATCTCTCTTAAAGAGTCGGCCTAAATGGGTACGGTATATTGTCTTCTTCTTCTTCTTCTTCCAAAGGCCAACATGATAGAAAGATGGGGAGGAGCAAAAGTACGGTAGCAGGCCATCTTCTTTGCCATCGACGTTGTCTTCGTTCGACCTCTTAAATCACAATCTTAACCGTCCTCCTTCCTTTATATACCGTACACTACTATGTAGTATCTCTCCTTGACGTCCCTTGTAGTACGTGTGCCTGTTTCGATCTCTGTTGAGACTTTTTCTCACACAACTACCGGACAGGAAAAGAGAAAGAGAGAAAATCCCGATAGACGATATCTTCTTCGGTTCAATTTCAAACGAAACGAAATTGATTCACCCCGGGAGCTTTACTCTACGGCTACATTCGAGAATGATTACTAGTCGTGGTGGGGTGCTAGTAGAAACAGTACTATGGGAAGGCGACTCCATCATTTCCTCCGGAACCATCAGATAAAGAAAGAAAAAAAAAACTGGCGAAAAAAAAATCGAATCACAAAACGCAGAAAAAGAGAGAGAGAGAAAAAGAAGAAATGGTTGGAAATAAAGAAGAGAACATAGATGGGCGGAGGAGAACAGAGAAGACGGCGGGCAAAGATAAGCCGTCGTCGAGATTGAAATGCCACGCTGATTGAGTTTTATATAAGGTTGCCCAATTTCAGATCCAATCTAACGGCAACCTCATAAAAAAGGGCGACCGAACGAAAAAAAAGAGAAGGAAGAAAGAAGGAAAGAAAAGTCCAACAGAGACCTCGGATGTAAAAGTTGCTACCATTTCAGGAGCAAATCACTGCCATCAGGTCCACGTAGGAGCGTAGATCCTATCCTATATCCCGCCCTTGTATATATATACGTCGAGAGAAGGCTCTGTACTGCTTGCTTGCGGTATGTGTGGGTGAACGAATGTCTTGTATCGTCTGTACAATCAACTCGTAAAGTTGGGGCACAAAGTTGACCGAAAGTCCGCCTTCGGGATTTCTTATTTCTTTCTTGTTAGCAGCAACTTGAAAAGTACAGCCAAACCTTTTCGTTTTTCCCTCCTCCTGCTGCTACCGTACCGTACACGTATGCCGGCCTGCCAGTAATAGCAGTACTCGTACTACTACTACTGTTCAAGTTCTTCTTTTATTATGATGGCTCCGACGGGCAACCTTTTGCCAACCAAATGCCTCACCGATTTCCACTTGACATTTCGAAAAAGTTTTGTATTCACCCGCACTAGTTACAACTTTTTTTTCCTAACTAGATTGTCTGTCTCTCTCTACCATGTTTTGCCGAATCCAACTCGGCTTGAAACCTTTTTTCCGCCTTTTTTTTATTGAATTTCGCTTCTTGTCTAGAGGAGACAAATCGATTTTTCTTTTCTCTATAGCCAACTTTGGGTGGGTGGGGTAGTGGATGGCAGCAAAAAGGAGAAGACACATTCTCCATTGTAGTCCGCCGAGTATATACAATCGAAGAGCACGCCGCTCCAATTTCGTGGCCCATTATTTCCCTTCGGAATTGTCAACCGCGCCAGCCGCTGCAGAGTACAAGGACCCACAGGGACGGAGAGTACAGCTTCACGTGAATTCCTTACATCGGATTGGATTGTCACCCAGTGCTCAAGGGGACCGGGAAGGTGAGTGCTAGTAGAAGGACCAAAGGGAATCCGTTGTTCTTACATTTACAAAAGCGCTCGCTATGCGGTGTCGATGAAGCCAAGGATGAAACTAGATATATCATAACACTCTCTTCTTATGGAGCTCAAAATACACATCCATCATCCATTTTTCCATTTTTCAATAAAAGAACCTGACGACACCTTTGGCAGATCTGCTATAAGTTGACAACGAAAAAGACGTTCTCCCTCGCTGGTTTTACGGCGCTGAGCGCGGAGACAAAAGCGCTAGTGAACTCGGCGCTGAGGGGAAAAAGGCGTCAAAAACCGGCGCTCCGTTTTGACTTGGTAATCGTTGGTGTGGAAAACATAACAAGTACTAGGAAATTATATTGGCTGATATCCCAGGATGCGGCAAAAAGGCCGTGAGCTGACTGGCAGCTCTCGGGGCCATTCGACCGTGATCTGAATGCAAATGACGGGATCGTCAAGAATTATTTAAGGATCGCGAGCTGCTCATCGCATCGTTATTCGTCCCAACTGACTTATCGCTATTCTTGGCCTGATTCCTTCCCACCAGCACCCGTTTTCTTTTTTTTCTCTTATTCGTCTCTCTCCTTTTCTTTTCCACTTGTTATTTTCCGTTTTCTTTTTAATTATAGATATCATCCGACGTTTCCCTTCGGTCCCCAAGTCTTCTTCTCGTGGTTTGATATCTTTTCCTTTTCATCTCCTCAAAGTGTTGCGGTCCCATTCGAGTTAGGGAGCCACATCGGGAGTTTGTCAAGAGAAAGGAGAAGAAAAAGAGCCTGGAATAAAACTTCAAGGAAAAGTGGAATAGTGGATGGAGGTTTTTTTTATTGACGTTTCTCTTTCTCGTTCAGGTACGTAATCTCGTCAACGGTAGGAACTTTCAGTTTCGGTTCCGGCCTCTCTCCGTCGTCGTTTCCATCTCTTGTGTGTATGTCCGTGTGCTTCACTCTTAGCAGCAGCAGCAGCAGCTACCTTTCATCATGTGTTGCCAACACATCACCATCAGCGCTGTTCGATATTTCATTAAGGCTAATGCTCGCTGCTGCTGCTAGGGCTCCACTCTTGAGTTTCGTGCGCAACGTTACATAAAAGATGCCTCCCATATATGAGTGCGTGCCTGCCCGTCAAGATGAAGGTGTGCATGGTCAAAGCCTAGATCCCTTTCAACTCGGCCGTTTCTTCCTTTATATTGTATAATACTAATAATATCAAGCTACTACTACTAGTAGTAGCAGGTACCGGCTACCTCATCGAGCCTACCTCCCTTTGTAACGTGATAGTTGAAAGTGGGGTAAGAAAAAAGAAATAAAGTGAGGCGCTCACCTTCGTGACTTTGGTGGAGGAGCGGAGAGACGGCCATCTTTTCTCCCGCGCTTCTTGTCGCTAGACGAAAACGAATGGTGCTGTAGTCTAGTATTAAGAAGAACCGCTGGGCAAGCTGGCCGGCATCGATCCCGTTGATAAAGCCCACCACGTCTATACAATCCTGGAGAAAAGAAATAGAAGAAGAAACGTAATAATAAGGATAAAAATCAACCCGTCAACGTTCACGGCCGTTTCCCATTGTACGCACTACGGGGGGCGTCCGTCCGTACAAATAGAGAAACTGTCCTGCCGTACGTATATACTCGATTACTGGTTCGCGTGATAATTCTCAGTCAGGTTAAAGCAGTTGCTTCGGCTTTTACAATTAGAAAAATCGAATTCCACCATGAATGGAAACGCTCGGCTATACTAGTGCTGGGACTTTGTTGTCAACAACTTTCTCGTCAAATTACTACCAATCGATTCAGTCTGAAATGACTGGAATGCCGGCCGGCCGGCCGGAAGTTTCACAGTGCATAGTATCGTTGGGAGATTATCGTCCGTAAGATAGGAGCAGATGGTTGACAACAGACGATCAAGGCACCAGTCGACATTTCTGGCAGTTGGCACAATTTTTACCGGGTCATTTCCAGTATTTCAAAAAAAAGGGACGTCGGAATGTGCTGCTGTGACTACGACCCGGCCACTGTTTTCCATATCGCCAACATATCGCCCGATCTTCTCGGAACCTTTTCTCTCTCTGTCTCTCTCTCTATCGCCTCCTCTCGCCGTGGCAACGACGGAGCTTTTCTTGCTAGTCTTTCTATTGAATTCTCTCCTGAATAATTCAGAAGAAAGGAAGGATATAGCGTTGAAGGAGACGGCTGGCTCCTACTGGCCGTGTCAAAAGACCAGTAGGAGCCCCATATACCTTCCTCGTGTTATTGCCTTACTTTGCGACGGTTCCGCAGCCCCACCCTTCATTCAACGACCGTCCAGCAGCAGCAGCATCAGAGCCGGCCACCTTATCTTTCCTCTCTTTACTGGGGTGCTTTTCTATTGAAGCTGTTTATGTTTCTCCGCCGGTGCTTATTTCTCCTCCCGGAAAAGCAAGACTTTCTTTTTTCTAAGGAAACGAGTTGCATCTGATGGGAACTCCTACGTTTATATGGAACGCAATATTAATACTCTTCACGACAGTCAGCGAAAACTCGTTGCTGCTGTAAACAAGCGTCTCGCTCTGTTGCTAACCCAAGTGTTCTCCATAGAAGCGGACCTTTGACGAATTCTCGGGAAAGAAATGGTTGAAAATAATGCGATATATACCCTCCAATTTGCTTGTATGCATAAGAGTGACTCTATGCGAAATGTTGGTCTTATTGTAACGACTTGATTCTTCTGGAAAGGCTGCGAAGGAAGCCGCCAAGAAAAACAGAGAGCCGGTGATGGCTTTATATGCTCGATTCTTTCTAGACGATTTAGTAGCGATGCCGCAACAACGGCATGCAGTATAGCAGCCGAGGTTTGCTTCCTTCCTCCGCGCGGCTCTTTTTATGGGCATTTTGTCATACACTGTCATCGTCGAAACAGTCGACTGACTGTGAGCAACAAAAGACCGATGCTCTTCATTCTACCCGTATAGGTCTATGCGCCGCTGCTGTTTATAATAGGAGAGTAGACGAGTAGTACGTCTCTTTCTTCCCATTCTATGCAGCAGCGACAGTAACTCTGTCTGTCGCCTTCCATTCTCAGACAGGCTCTAGCTTCTTTTCTCCGCCACCGCAGCAGCGCAACTTGGTTTTCCGCTGGTTTTTTATCCTCGGCGACTTCTTTTGTTGTGTGAGATTAGTCCAATTGCCCGGATCCTCCAGAGGTCTATGGCTGGATTCTTCTGCCTTTCTCTCCGATTTGAGCCCTAGTCGTTATTAGCAAGAGCACGGAAAGCTGGCAACACTATAGAGCTAGTACTAGACCCATACAGCGCAACTCAAAATGGAAGACAAGGCGTCGAGGACGGTTCTCTTTCGTAGCCAGATTATCTGCAATCACGAGCTCTAATCCTCCAAGTCTCCCTCTAGTATAGGGAGTCGGCCGACGGAAATGACTCGATGCGAGTTCTCGGCGTCTTATACTAGTATACAGTGCGTATATATACGGGCGGCGGCGTCGTCGCTCTTCTCCGTTCGCTGTTGACCAAAAGACGGCACCGCCCTACTTGACTGCTGCCTATACTATACTACCCTTTTCAGGCCGCTGCACCGTCCTCACCAATCCTTTATTGATCCGTGATTGACTCGCGGCAGTATAGCAGAAGCAGCAGCAGCATCGGATTCCTTCCATTTTGCTGGGCGCCGCCAGTACAGGGAAAAGACGCGCGCCGGACCAGTCGTCTATCGGCCACAATCGAGCCGGCGTGCGGTAACCTAATCTATTGACTGATGATGGTCGCCTTTGTCGAGAACTAAACGACTGTCCATTGAGCGATATGGGACAAAATATACGACGCTTCTGCCATAGCTGCTCAGCCGCTTTGGCATCCAAACAAAAGGCGACATGCTGCTCCCGCTGCTCCGTATAGTCAGTACAGCAGCAGGCAAAAATAGATCGACTGATTCGATATGTAGGCTAAGGCGGTACGGTGTACATTCTATTCCCTGGGCCAGCTCGGGTAGCGCCAGCCGCAGCGAGATGGCGAAGACGTGAAGAGTAAACATAACAACACAACCGGCGTCGCACCTTTCAAGCGTTGTCTTATCTGTAACCTAAAGGAGACTCCTGATGCTTCTGGCTTCCATTTACGCCAACGTCGCCATTTATTATCGCCACCTCAACAACGTGATACGTATCCGCCGTGCGCTGCTCTACAGCACTCTCTGTCTTTTCTAGCTGTTCCGTGTTTTCCTTTTTCCATAATACCCTGACGGCTGGCTTGCCTGTCGCTGTTTTCAATTCCTCCTACGTCTTGGGCGGTGCCAAGCTAACGTCAGCTCCCACGGAGTTGCCAGCGGATCCCGGCGCAGGCAGCAACGGGGATCTTTTCGTTGCCCTCCGCATTTCTGGGATGACAAAAATAATTATAAGAAGGAACTCGAAGACTTCCAAGTGATCTGTTTTTCCTCCTCGTCTTTCTCCATTCCCCGCTCTCTCTCTCTCTCTCTCTCTCCAGTTGTGTTGCTCTTTTTTGTAATTCCTCGCGGCTCTTCAACGTACGTTTGTGGATATTGGACTGTCACCGAAGGTATAGTACACGCCTAAACTTCTTTTCCGTCTTCTAACGAAAAGATTCATCTCAGTTTCTTTTCTTTTTCAATGCCAGGAGCAACCGGCGAGACGCAGCTGCTGGCATTCCGTCTCTATTTTCATCGATAGAACGGAGGCCGAGGGAAAGAGGGAAATGAAAAACGGAAAAAAGGGGATATCCACCACCACAAGAGCCTATTCGCGATGCGTTCGAGGAAGGAAACGGAGAAAAGAAGAAGAAGAAGAGATACCTTTTGTCGTCGTTGTGTTGGTTTGCGCCGACAGACAATTTACGATGCTCAGAAGCCGCCGCCGAGTTCTGACAACACGGAGACACGCGCTCGCACAACAGTCCTTAACCGCGTCCCTAATGCGCGTCGCTTTCAACTCCCTACCTCAGCGACTTCTTTAGCAGCCTCCCTCTTTTGTTTTTTCCCTCGTCTTTTGTTTTTTTGTTTGAATGTTTCAATGGAATCCCTTTCACTCTTGCCCTGCATGTTCCACCAAATCCTCCGACCCGACCCGTCCAAAACTTCAAGCTTCGTTTCGTTCCCCTGTCTCGTCCCGAAACAGCGCTAGGTATAGTAGTGCTTAGACACGGGTCATACCGCACGATGTGTGTCACAGCGACAGTCGAGGTCCTTTTTCAAAATAGACAAACCTTAGTTTGTCTGGAAAGGGGGGAAAGAAAGAAATAGAGAATGCAGAGGAGGGAAAAACCAAAAAGAACGACGTTAGTTATATAGCTGCCGGTGTATTTCAAGCGGCGGTAGTGCGCTCATCGCTTTCCCAGTCCGAATACAAACACTCGTGTTACATTCCGCACACGCGTCCAAGAAAAATGATGAAAGCGAAAAAAAGCAATTGTTTTGCGCCGTATGACACAAAGAGATAAAACACGGGCAAAAAAACTGCTGATTTCACGAGTCGTCGTGTTTACCGGTCATCGACGCCAGCGCCGAAACAACCGGCGATGGTGGTTGTGTATATATTTATTTTTGAAAAGAGAGCAAAAAGAGAGATAGACGGCGAGAGTTGCAGATTGCTCTGCGTGATATCCTGCCGTTCTCGCTGGCTGCTGCTCCGGGCGCTGTCTCTCTACTGCGTCCCATTGCGAAGAGATATACAGTAGGGGATGAAGCAAATAGGAGAAAGAACGAACCGAGGCAAAATAATGACTACCCATTTCCTGCCATTCCCAATTCTCGTCTTCTTGTTAGCCCACTTCTCTTTCCATCAAGATGGACCTATGATGCTGTATGAGTGCGCCTCAATCACTGGGGCCATCTGCGAGGAAAATCTCAGTTTCGCTTGTGTTAACGATAAAAGAACCGGAAAACGGCAACTTACAGAATCTCACCGAGCACTAGACCGGGCCTTTTCACGTCACAATTGCCAGCCATTCACGGCGAATCCGATGATGGTGTTTAATGCGGCCTCTCTCAGCGGAGACTCAACTAAGACGACATTGATGGCACAGTTTGTCCATTAAAAGAATACAATCAAACGACTTTCACGGTCACACTTTGGTCGGGTCAGTCTCCCACAGGTTCAACAACTTGAAAACGGCGCACTAAAAGAGCCAAGTCCCGTCTTCGGGGGTGTAACGACTGTGCCGACAACGTTGCGTGCTGTTTCTTTGACTCACCCCGACACAATACTGAGTCTCCCGGTCGCCTGGACCGAATGGTTATATCCTAGTCTGCTGCTCCGTGGTGGGGTTCAGCGATCCGTCTTGGCGCCTGCGCGCCCCAGTTAACTTGAATCATCTACTTGCCTACGGAAAAGGATAATAAGAAGAGCTGGGAGCGGGGGGTAGAAAGAACTATACGTTGCCGACAGAAGTCGCCTGCCTGAAACGGATCACGAATTTTTGTTCCCTTTTCCTTGTCGAGATCCTATTGAAATATATTCGCGCTTGACGGGGTGTTGCTCAATACGCTGGTTCATCGAATCACATCAAAAACAGACTGCAGTGCTATGTACTCTTCATTCGACGACGACAGTGCGGGTCGCTCTTTTGCAGAATGACAACAAAGCCAAGCCTAGCGCAACAATAAAGAATACAATTTGCTGCTGCTCGGTGAACATCACACCAGAATACGACATTTTCAAATTCAGGGGGATATGATGTTGTCGCTCTTGTATTCGACGCACCGGGCGTTAAGAGATGGTAGACAGGATAGAGAGAGGCCAACGTAATCTAAAAATAGGGCCGAAGAGACGATGAGTCTGTCAAACAGACTGTGATTGGCTCCGTCTACATTTTCCCATCTGCCTTTCCCGTAAATGCCGAATTCCTTGTCTCCCCTCACCTTTCACTTTTCGTCGTCTCTTGTACTCGCCTTCGCTAATGAATTTCCGTCACTGTCGCTGCCCGTCTCACTCGTCGCGACACAAGACCCGATCCTACCTCCTACACACATCTGTCAATGCCGTTTGGCCACTGCATCAAGCAGCTCAGGCCGATCGACGTGAACGTAATCCGTTTATGTGCCATCGCAAAACTTGCAGTTGCTTGCAGTTCACTAACCAGGTTTCTCTCTCCCGTTCGCCAGTCCCTCACCATTCGACTCGGACGGACGGAAATAGTGTCGATAATATATTAAGTCATTGTCTTTCCCGGTAAACGCCAAGTTCCACTTTTGCGACGATGTTTGCCATCTGGCCCGGCTTTCAGCGTTTGCATTAATTGATGCCTGGAAAGTGATGATTTAAAAAAAGAAGTTCAAAGGACTAGCAAAGCGATTTTTCGGGCAGAAAAATGGAGAAGTAACTTTAGATGTATAAATATATACACAACAAGAGGATAGAGTACGTGTAAGAGGCAGCTGTATAACCATTGGAGCTGTTCGACTTGTGCTACTGTAGGCCCGTTGACGGCCGTCATTTCCGTTGAATATTCTGACGGCAGCTCCGACTTTTCCAGACTCACTTTGGGGTGGCCTTCTAGTGCTGGGATCGGCGCAGCTCTTTGTGCTTCGCCGTAGATCACTCGCGCCTAGTCCTTTTAACTTGCCCCCCTCATCCTAACACGCCCTTTTATGCTGCCGCCTTCTCTCCCATAGATCTCTCTCTTCTGATTACGACGATCCTATCTCGTCGGCAATGTACTTTACTCGGACCTTCAAGTTTTTTTCGCACTTGAAATACTTTCACTCGGACAGTATCAGTGAAGCGTTCCATCTCTCCAGTGTCAGGCAACGTAAATCGGACGTGTTGATCGCATTAGGGACGTGCGTACGTTATTTTGGCGAGTCAGTATGCGCGATTCTGATTGTATCAAGCCGGCAAGCCAGCTACTGGCAACAGCATAACCTGGGATCGTTTCATCGGTTATATGATTTCATTCAGCGCAAAGTGATGATGAAGTAGTCGATCAATATAATAATCCTTCCAGGCCATAAAGCCGATTGGTCTCTCGTGACACGGAAGTTAAGTGTTTAAAACGGACGTTTTCTCGGTAACTTGAATCACAAAACTTCTACGCCAAGGGTTGGTGCATAAGAAGGATACTTTATCCGCCGCGAGTTGCTCCGCGATGCCCTGTCGATAAATAAACATGCACCCGCGCAACCCTCCAACGAGCGGCTGTCAGTCGAGATACTCCTACTCTTGTGAAAAAAACCATCTGCTACTCTCCATACGAAATCGGAGAGGGTTGACAAAATTCAAAGGATTATTGTGCATCGTTTCATTGGCTTTTTAGACTTGCATTCAGGATTTTCTCCCGACGTTTCCAACTTCCTTTGACTAATGCATCTCGAAGAACACTTTAACTGTAAACTTGAATGAAACAAATGGTGATTACGATGCCGCTGCGATGAAAGGGTAATCGGTTTCCCCCAATTTTATAAATTTAAAAAGAACAATGCGAATTGACTTTTAAATTGAATTTTCTTTTGGTGTTTTTGTATTGTTACGCCATTCAGCTGCCACCTAACGATAGAATTCGGAATAACCAGTTGCAGCTGGCTTGGTGGTTTGGTGTTTACAAAGGAAGAGTCACAATACAAGACAGATAAATTATTTGTTTTCAGGGTATTTACACGACTCGTCAACAAGTCAGTCCACCGCTTTCCATCCATTCCTCCATTCAAAAGAAACTATTCGGGAAACAGATACAGACAAACAAAACATGGGACTGACCAATGTAAAAGAAACAATTCCCATCATCAAGTTTAAAGGGTTTTAAAGGATTCTTACGACAGGATTTCGGTTCTTAAACTAGAATTGGGTGCCTTACAGTTAAAGACTGGGGTAAAAAGAATCATGTGATGTGCACTTCTCCGTCGCTTGATTTGTTCGCAGGAAAAGGCAGGATTCTATTTTGGAAAAATCATCCAAATAATACCGCGCGCCCGTTCTCTCATGGCAATTCTTTGGTTTTGTTGTCACTGTCGGAATCCACCTCAATATTTACTTCCTCAGTTGCACTCTCTTTTGTTGGTCTAAATTTCTTGCAGCAAGCGCATTTGGCGAACTGGCGATCGTACGGCTCCAGGGATCGACATCCAACAGGCAGCCACTTCCAATCCCGCATAACGCGTGGCAAACAAGACGGTTTTCTTCGTTGAATCGTTTTGATCACGGCGATCGAGATCAGGAGAACCAAGATCGGGATGCCGACGCAAAGTAGTGCGATAGTACCAGCAATGGAGAGACCCAGAACAATGCCAGGCAATAGGAAGAACATGCCCACCAGGTATAGAATGGCGAACCAACGGTATTTGGCGGTCTCGTTACCCAGAAATTTGGCCATCGGGATAGGAAACCGCATGAACGGGATTGGGTAATAAAGCAAAATACCCGTAATGTTGAAGAACAAATGGACCATTGATATCTGCAGAGTATCGTGCAGCATATCAGCTTCTGCTGTCAAAGCAGCGATAACCGCTGTGGTGGTTGTACCTATATTCGATCCTAACGTTAATGGATAGACACGCTCAATTGATATGACACCGATGCCAACGAGTGGGGTCAAAGTTGACGTGAAGACCGAGCTCGACTGGACTAAGAATGTTATGCAAGCGCCGACAACCATTGCGAGGTACCCAGTTAGCCAAGGCACGTAGGGAATTTTGGCATTGATCACCCGCTTGATGAGGTTAGCAATGTGTCCTGCATTCAAAGCATTGCAAGGTTAATAAAGTCCTGCAATGCCAGAAAGTTTGCAATAATATGTTGTACCCTTCATCATGGAGTTGAGAATTTTGACGAGGCCAACCAAACAACCGCAGAGCATGAACAGCGAAATGAAAAGGAGAATCAAACCAACTGCCCAGTCTTCCAGTCCCGTGTTCTCGAACAGAAACTCTCCATCTGAATAATACGATTCATTATTAACCTTTCAATTCTTTTGTTTTTCAGTTATTAAAGGGTAGCTTTAGCTAAGACTAATGCAACATACCACATGGTACAGGCTGAGTGATATTAGGACCACATTGCTGTATAAGTGAAGCGTTTTCGTAGAGAGGATCGTTGTTGGCCCAACCTTCAAGGACATATGGATCAAGCTATGTAATAACATATGCATGTTAAAAAGAAATGATTATGATTCCGATGTGAATATTCATAAAACATCAGAGTTATTACCTGAATAATTTTGTCCACAAAGGGATCAATGATAACGTTCAGTAAACGAACTTCACCATCACCGGAAGAAGAATTGACACCTTTGACGATAGCTCCACTCACCCATTCCAAGTATCCCAGTCCGAATATCGAACCTGTTCAACACAAGGATTCATATTTTGTTCTTTAATAGGTAACAATTACAAACTTTTTCTTACTTGATACAATCTCCACAGTAAAAAGTACGATTACTGTTAACCAATTAAACATATCGTGAACTGTTGCGCCGGCAAAAGCTCTCCTGAATTCATTTTTATTGGCGATTTGTGTAAAGGAGACGATTGTGTTGGTTACCGAAGTTCCAACCTTTACAGGGATAAAGAAAAATGTAACAGAGATACTTTATACCAACGATCGAAAGAGAAACTCACGTTAGCTCCCATGATAATCGGAATCGCTTGGTGAACAGTAATTACTAGATAAGGGCATAGCGCAATTTAAATATACAAATTTGCGGCAGATGATTTCTAAGCAATTTACCTCCAGCTCCGACCATTGAAACGACAATGGAGGTGGACGTACTGGAACTTTGCACCAAGACAGTGACTAAAATACCGATCATGAGTCCTACTACAGGATTTTGCATTAGCTCACTTTGTTGAAAAATAGCCCCTATTATTAAGAAAAATAAACTGTATTCACGTCGAAGTTAAACAAACATTAAATTTCAATTTTACCAGCAGTTTTCCCTGATATTAAACGGAAAGAGCTGGATAGCAGATCCAATGAACAGATAAAAAGGTACAGTAGGCCAAGTGCCGTAACAATTTTTGCTGCGTTAATAGACACGCGAAGTACTTTGGCTTTCGTGGTCATATCTGTGAATCGCAAATGCAATTAGCTAAGTTAGAATTTTTCTTGTTTAAAAAATGTAATTTAAATAACTGGATAAATATTCACGAGGTCGATAAATAAATTTACCTGCCCATTTCTCGGAGTCGTCAGTCATTTCTACAATTGCCCAGGGATCGTCAGCATTCGCCTCCAAGCCAGAATCCGTTCCATCGGAGCTACTGCTAGAGCTAGATCTTCTGCCATTGTTGCTTTCTTTCTCGGGGTGGTCGGAGTCGTCAACCTTCAAAGCTATTTCGTTGGAAACCTGTAATAAAGGGGGAAAAAAGAAAGCAACATTTTTACAATAGACTACATAGGAGAAAATGAAAGGTGAACGGAAAAGAATTGAATAGGCCAATGTACCACAGAAGTGGAATGAACATCATTCTCTTCACCGGGACTCGCCGTAAAAGCCAAGTTGTCCGTCATTGCTGTTGAAAATAAAAATTATTAAATAAAATATTACAAACCAAAGACAGCCCATAGAAGAAAAGATAAATTACCGAAAACGTTTTATAAAATTTTGGCAAAGCTACTTCTTTTCCTCTTGGTCACTAGGGACTAAGGCTTCTGGTTGTGCTGCAAATTGACTGCACCAAGGGAACTTTCTTTTATACGGGAGCTCTTGGTGTGAATGGAATGTGACCAGCCCCTTTTGCCCCTCCTCCACTAAAAGACTTTGATCATCAGCATGTTTCCTCTTTCACGTGATATTGATGTGACTCTTTCTGCATCATCCAATGATCGTGACTTTTCTTGTGGTGAGACGCAATACTTTCAATTCATGTCCAAAGTCTTTATCATGATCTAGCCTAATCAAAGATCATGAGCTCTAAACAGCGATAAATTTTGACAGGTCTAAGCTTGATAGTCAAAATTTTCACTTATATGTACAGCGTGTGTAGGATTGACATTTGACAAATCAAGCATTTTTGATACCTATTACGTATACTGCTTTCATATCGCATCTTTAGCCAAAGTAGCTAGGATACGCCCGCTTTAAACATATTCCCTTTTTATCACTTTTTATTTTCCAACCCGTGGTAGAGGCGTGAAGAATATTTGAACTTGTTCCTATTTCACCACTGAAGCTACGTGTTCTTACCAAGGTTATAAACGTTATGAAACCAAAGTAGAATGTGTGGTGCAACATGTCTCTATAGACAAACTGGATCATACCATACCTAGGCTCAATGACATGGGCGTTAGTTGAACGTTTTTTATCTGCTCTTAATTGAATATGAATTACTTATGTCACTTGCACATGTCGTATCCGGTATACAAATCATTTATTTGACCAATTGACCCGAGGACGTACGAAGAATATCTCCATTGTAGGCTTTATAAAGCTTAGCTCAATTAGCATGTATCCCACATTATTTTACAGATGCTCTCTCAGTCTCTAATGAACTATTGCAAGAATAGTCGAAATATGTATAGTGACGAATTTTATTCGAAGAGTAGATTTTATGTACGTACTGTTGTTATTAGTGATCAGATTCTCAATTTCACCAAATTTAGTTCTAAATTGCAAAATTGCTAAAATCTCCCGAAAAGGTAAGTTCTGTAGCAGTATATAGAGAGTCGGTGAGAGTTATAACTGAACTCTGGCCGCATATTAATTGGTCACATCTCCCGCTGTTCTTAATACGTGTTATTTATCACAAGCAGTTATTTAAGTACGGAAGAATCAAGTCTTATTTCACCACGCCTTATTACACCTTTTTACGCTTATTACCTCTTAAGGTACCCTATTCTAACTTCAAGGAGCGTCTTTGCCTTCCGTAATGTTAGTTAATGAGGTTAAATATAATCCAGTAAGACCTCCCAAACGTAAGAAAATAGTTGAAAATTATTCATAGAACATATACGTTCAAAAAATATTCTTCAAGCCTACTAACATCTTTTCAGTACGATTCAGGCAATAAAAGCAAAAATTTACATAATAAAACGTACGGTTTCCCCACAGAATATCGTACTTTTTGACCTGCTGTAGTTGTTTGTCCCTTTTTCCTTTCCTGCCCAAAGATTTCATTGCTTCGTTTAACACACGCGCAGGTCGCGTGTGCTATGCGTGAATGTTGACGTGAATTTTATTGTAAAATTTCGTATTTTACGGTGGTGCAACCTACATTGTTAATACCTATTAAGATAGCGTAAGAACTGTGGAGTTATCACTGAACTGGATTGAAACGGTTGACATTCGTATTTGTTGTAGTGTAGACAATTATACTATTTGTACTCTTAACGAACAGGCGCGAACAGGTTTCGATGTAGGCTACTAGAGAGCCTTTTAGCTATTGCATTACCAAATAATGTTTTAAAAACATTTTATTCTATTAATTTGTAATACTGCGCCTATAATTCGTCTCGCTGAAAAAATATAATTTGGCGCAAAGTAGTAGGTACAAACGATCGGGAATCCTATAGTAGTCGGTTATTTTTTCACATATTTATTTAGTGCGCATTTTGAATTGTGTCGAAAGATTGTATATAATACATTTACATTTTATGAAAACTTTCAGTTCTTTTTCGGTACTAAAATTCAAATGGAAACTTCAGAGACCATGACAGCGTCGTTACTTGTGTTAGTATTTTCAGCTGGCCTAAATCGATTGCAGCAAGCGCATTTAGCGAACTGGCGATCGTACGGTTCCAACGATCGACATCCAGCGGGTAGCCATTTCCAGTTACGCATAACGAGTGGCAACCAATTTGGTTTTTTTTGTTGTAAAATTTTGATTGCAGTGACAAAAACGAGAATAATTAGGATCGGAATACCAACACACAAAAGTGCAATAGTTCCAGCAATAGACAGGCCCAAAACAATACCAGGTAAAAGGAAAAACATTCCAACAAGATAGAGAATAGCAAACCACCTAAATTTAGCCGTTTCGTTACCCAAGAATTTAGCCATCGGGATAGGGAACCGCATGAAAGGAATGGGATAGAAAAGTAAAATACCGGTAATGTTAAAGAACAAATGAACTAGTGCTATTTGTAGAGTGTCATGCAAGGCGTCTGGTGAAGCCGCTAATGCGGCTAGGAGCGCTGTGGTGGTCGTACCTATATTCGACCCTAACGTTAGTGGATAGACTCGTTCAATAGAAATGACACCAATGCCGACGAGTGGAGTAAGAGTGGATGTAAAAACGGAGCTTGACTGGACTATGAAAGTCATACCAGCTCCGACAAAAAGAGCTAAACACCCTGTTAACCAAGGCACGTAGGGGATTTTGGCATTGATCACCCGTTTGATGACATTAGCAATATGACCTACGTATATATGAAACTTGTTACTTTTACATATTCATACCAAAATAATTCGTTAACAACTGTTACCTTTCATCATCGAATTAAGAATTTTTACGAGACAAACTAGACAACCACAGAGAATGATGAGTGAAATAGCCAATAGAATCAAGCCTACGGCCCAGTCTTCCATTCCCGTATTTTCAAATAGAAAAACACCGTCTAAAAAAAATTAGGAGTTAATAAACACAATTAATACAATTTGAATTTGCCCAAAATTATATAAGAAGAAAATGACCAATAAAATTACCACATGGAATAGGATCGCTATTGTTTCCCTTGCATTGTTTTATAAGAGAAGCGTTTTCATAATGTGGATCGTTATTAGCCCAACCACTAAGGACTGCAGAGTCAAGCTGTAATGATAATCCAATGGAAATTAGTTCAAGCTCAATATTAAATTTAAACCGTTAAAATGAATTTGAAAACAATTCAAGGGGTAAGCTCGGGAACAGCGTAGGACTCAAAACAACCCAAGAGCATCGAAGGAAGGTTACGAGAATGCATTAGGCTATGCCCTACCCTTACTCTAATATTATTATTAATTATAAAATTTTGCTCATCTTCTGTTGAGTTTCGTGCTTCTTAGAACAATTGCTGGGGTTGGCAAAACAGGAATTTGGAAATGAAGATTATAGACGAATGTAACTTTACCTGTATAATGAGGTTTACAAAGGGATCTGTTACTACTTTCAATATTTTGATTTCGCCTTCCCCCGTAGAAGAATTGACGTTGCTAACTATAGCGCCACTAAGCCACTCCAGGTATCCAACGCCAAAAATGGGTTCTTTCAAAAAGCAAACAACCAAAAACTTAAGTATAGCAATATTTTTTCGTTTATGAATGTAACACAAAATACTTACGGCAAATAATTTCGACAGTAAAAAGTACGATTACTGTTAACCAGTTAAACATATCGTGAACGGTAGCGCCTGCAAATGCGCGGCGAAACTCGTTTTTGTTGCCAATCTGGGTAAACGACACGATAGTGTTGGTAACTGATGTGCCAATCTTTATAGAATCAAATAACAAAAAAATATAGTTAATATCAATTTAAAGCTATTTAAATATGCATAAGAGAAACTAACGTTAGCTCCCATGATAATAGGTATCGCCATTTGAACTGTCAAAACTAAAAAAAAGGCAAAATGTATAACCTGAAGCAGAATAATTGCGTAATTAAATGATTATTTCTTACCGCCAGCGCCTACCATGCTCACTACGTTGTAAATGAGTAACCAAATATTACAGATGCAAATGTAATGTAATATTAGTTCAATTTTTAAATTTACCAATAATTGAAGTGGAAGTCGACGAACTCTGGACGAGTACAGTAACTAAAATACCAATCATCAGTCCTGTAATAATATGTTTTATAAGAATGATAATTCATTAAAATTATAGTGAATCAAATTTCTGATGAGCCTACCAACTACTGGGTTTTGCATCAATTCGCTTTGTTGAAAAATTGATCCTATAAAAGTAGGAACATAGGATTTACTTGTTTGAAATGGCCGAATAATGAATGGCGAAGCAGTACAGATTAAACGTACCAGCAGTTTTTCCAGAAATAAGACGAAATGAGCTCGCCAGTAAATCGAGTGAACATATGAAAAAATACAAGAGAGCAATTGCGCCAAGTATTTTGAGCACGTTGAGGGAAACTCGAATAGTTTTTGCTTTATTACTCAAATCTGCAAAGTTTGATTGCGTTACAATTTAAATTATGTCTGAGAGTTTTCACAGAAAAATTTCTGAAATAAGAAAATTTCTGCGCATTTCGAAACTTTTAACTACCTTCCCATTTTTCCGTATCATCTTCCAAATCAACAATTGCCCATGGATCCTCATCAGAACAACCAGATGATGCGGAATTTCCCATAGCAGTGTCCAATGTTGTGGTAAGTTTGTCCTTTCCATTTGTCTTTTCTATTGAATCAAGACTTACGGAAGTTGATGCGGGAAACTAAGTTTTAAAATAATGTTAACGTTATTCAGAAAATGCGAAAAGAACGCATACTGTTTAAAATTAAGAAATTTACGTTAAAGACTTACGGTACATCGCCAAGCGACAAATCAGTGCCCTTCTCTTCCGAGCTGAAAGATGTGATTAGCGCGTTAGTCATTTCGCAGTATATTTATTTACTTTTTTGAAAAAGGAATAACTTGATCGCTCGAACACCAATTTTTAAATCAGAACTGAGAAATCGGATCTAAAGTTAATGTGCTAAGGTTAGTCAAGAACTGTATCTGAATTAAAAAACCGGGCGCAATTTATCGATGTTGCCTGAATTTTGAAATGCAACAAACTTCTATTGTAAAAAAATTTTTATGGCCATATACACTGATCATGCGTTAATTGCCCTCTACTCACGTGATACGAATATGGCCTTATTTTCCGAACACTTCTATTACTATACAGCTTTTATTGAGCGTTTACATTAAAAAGAATACTCTTAAGATAGCAAGGAATTTGTAATGTAAGACTTCTTGAGAAAACGTGATAGTACGACAATCATTATTTTCAACTGCTGGTGTGAAACAGCTTTGTGCACGGTAGACAAATTTTTCTTAATGATTTTGCTGAAACTAACCATTAGTGATAATAGTTGGCAAAAGAGCACAAATAGACTACAAACAGCTGGGCCTAAAAATTAGTGATTACAGCCTATCTATCATGTAAAAATGTCCTCCGGTACCCTTCGGTCGATTTCTTTACATGCATATGTTAGAATTTCTTTAACTATAATTTCTTTTGTTTCCTGATCAAGGTTTCCGAGGAAGTAAGTACTTTGGATGACGGAAGCGTGGTGGTCTTGATGATCGGATCACGAGCAAAATTTTTCTCTTTCACGAAATAATTAAATTTGAATAGATATTATTTGGTTCTTTTATACAGCCAATTATAGCAGGTACCAAGCTTAGTGCTGCCATATATCGGCGCTCACAGGCTTTTGACTATACTTCGGTGATATGGGAATCGAACCCAAGACGCGAATGCGCTTGTTTCACTACAGCGAGCAGTGCCTTAGGTTCGTTCAGACTGGCACCGTTTTCTTATTATTTCATGTCCTTGTGTCAGGAGAATTGCTTGTTTTCGTTACTAGCACAAAAAAACTTAGGAATTGAAACGCGTAACAGAAGGACCCTAAAACATAAGAAAGGGTGCCAATTTAAACGAGCCTTTAGAAAACAGCACGATCACATCCTCATTTTTTAGGTGCTCCATAATTAAATATTTTTTATTTACAAATCAAACTTATACTTAAATTACTAAAACATTGAACATGTCACCAAGAATTGCGTCATCGTCCTTCAGTTCATAGGATTAATCTAGTAATCTTTTTCGGAGACAATAAGTACAGTAATAAGCGTTATCGCAGCACGAAGTTTGAAAGAGAGAAACAATTTACGTTGTAAGAAGTGTTGAGCTTGTCCCAATTTAACATAAGCCTCGACCCCGCCTCGACCCTCCCCCTTCAAGATAATAAATATTTTAAGTGACAAACTTTCAAGGTTTCGACGCAATTAGGGAGTTTGAATGCTCTCTTTATCAAGACTTGCTCTCCTATAAAGACCTGGCCTGCGACATCCAAAAAGCGTCAGTTATCAGACTGGCGTTCACCCAATAAACGGTTTCTTTACTCTGCTGAGCGCAACAGATGTGAATAAAATCCCCGAATTTGTAATAGTAAAATGTAGCCAAGTGAAAACTATGCTTTATTCCTTTCAAAATGCTTGAAAAGTAACATGAAGAGTCTTATTAATGAATAAACAGTGATAGTTCGAATATAAAAGTTACCATTATTATATGCGAATTGTATAATAACCTTCTCTTCTAGAAACCAAACCTATCCTCGACGAATGATTATTCGAAAAAATTTCAGTTTGGGACATGGATTTTCTCTTGCCATTTCTTTCATCTATACGCCCAGGTAATGCAGTTTTCGAGTACAACACACACTGAAGTATGCTACATAGACCCGTTTTACTTTTTTATTGGTCTGCAAGTTACATAAGAGTAACTGAGATAGACATTGAAATTGAACCTTTGCGCACGGTTCGTCTTTCCGCATCTTATTTTGTGTTGTTGTAAAAAAGCAACAACCGATATCTTGCCGTAAATGGCGTCGAACTCAGTCAACTCTTCAAATCTCGTAGCCGCACGTCTCACGGCACTGCTATAGTAAAATTAATATGTTCATTAAAGTGGGTCATTTCGTCGCCGAATGCGTATGATTTTAGCACGTTTTATTATCGCGAATTCCTGTTCGTAGTCGCGCTTCAACTTATTCCGTGCACAAATACAAAGAAACATGATACAAAGACTTCAAACCAGTTGTATATATTGTCTTTTTAAATATGTAAAATCGACCAAGCATAATATATAAAAACGAAATGTATATGAGATTCTATTTTAAGAAGGTTAACGTCAGGCGGTAACGTCAATCAAGGGTTGTGCGCTTGATGATTTTAGAACGTATTTTATCTACGACGGTTCATTATTCTACATCGAACACTCCGTGTAGTGTTTGGAATAATAGTCCACATTAAACAGATACGTGGAGATTTAGGAAACATAAAACTTAAAATATGAAGGCGCTGCGAAAGTGCGGTTGGGTAGGCGCATATCTATGAATCTCAATTCAAAACACTCTTAAGAAGGTGTTGGTCTTTTCAATCGGTAGAAAACCGAATTTTACGCCCAGGCTAAACATTGCAGGGGGCTAGTACACGTTAGCGGGAGATTCACAGGCAGCGTGAGCGCTGCTCGTTGCAACATAGACTAGCAGTTAGGTGTTAAAAGTGTTGCGTTGGGGCAAAGGCAAATATGGGTAGCCCGAATGGGTAAACTGGTTACTCGTATCCTAGATTAGAAATGCCAGTGGGAGATTCGTTAAGTTTTTTGTCTTTCGGCTTACAGCAGACACAACGTGATATAAACCCATCTAGGGGCTCTAAGGACCTCAAATATAAGGGTAACCATTTCCAGGTTCGCATAGCAACCGGTAGAACAGCAGGCTTTTTACGTTGTAAAATTGAGATGATTGCGACTGCTGTTGCGATCACAATTATCGGAGCGAGAACAACGATCAGAGTCACAGTGCCAGCAAAGGAGAGGGCTAGAACGAAGCCGGGCAAAAAGAAAAACATAAAGATCAAGTAGGCAATACTAAACCAGCGATACTTTGCCGTTGTCTCGCCGAGGAATTTCGCCATCGGAATGGGGAAGCGGGTGAACGGAATCGGGTAAAATAGCAAAATTCCTGTGACATTGAAGAAAAAGTGACACAGAGATATTTGCAGTGTGTAGCGCAATTGTTCAGGTGGAGCGGCCAGAGCAGCGATAACACTAGTGGTCGTTGTGCCAATATTTGAACCTAAGGTGAGCGGATAGACTCGTTCCAGTGAGATGACGCCAACGCCGACGAGCGGAGTCAGTGCTGAAGTAAAAACCGAGCTAGACTGAACCAAAAAAGTCATGATGGCTCCGATCGCGATGGCGAGGTAACCAGTAATCCACGGAACGTAAGGAATGTTTGCGTTGAGCACTCGTTTGATGACACCAGCAATTTGACCTACGAAAAAGTTGACGTGTTTTTATAACATTGCACGATTTATGATCAGTGGTTAAACGTACCTTTCAGCATAGAGTTTAGTACTTTAACGATGCAAACTAAGCAACCGCAAAGGATGGCTAGTGAGGCAACAAGCAAGATCAACCCGACCTCTGCGTCATTAAGACCGGTGTCCTTCATGAGGAAATAACCTGTTGTTAAAGGAACGTAACATAAGAACATTAAGGTTAAAACAAAGGACACTTTCAATGACCTAAATTTGTATCAGAAGAAAACGTATATACAAGTGTCAGCCTATTCAGATTCTTGCTACTTACAAGGCTCTTTGAACTGTACTCCATTAACCGTAATCGGACAGTATTGCTTGATAAGGGAAGAGTTAAAATAAGCAGAATCATTCTTGGACCAGCCTTCGAGAACTCCTTTGTCAATCTGCCAAATATAGGATGCATCTGATAAGTCGGGAACCACCAAAGACTGGTTCAGAAGCCTTCACTTGAGGTCAACTGTGCTTACCTGGACGACGAGTTTTGTTAATGGTTCTGTTATGGCGTTTAACATCTTGACTTCACCACCACCGGGACCCCCTGCTCCGATGTGTTTAGTTGCGGCTTCACTGGTAATTTCCATGTAGCCCTTACCAAACACCTCTCCTATTATGCAAAAGAAAAAGAAACATTAATGCATTCACTATCAGAAATAATATCATGACGTTTTCGCAAGCATCTTTAGGCGATGTTTTACTTGTAATGATTTCGATGGGGAAAAGAACGATAACCGAAAGCCAATTGAACATGTCGTGAACGGTAGCTGCAGCGAAGGCTCGGCGGAATTCGTTGCGATCACCCATTTGGGTCAATGAGACAATGGTGTTGGTCACGCTGGTGCCGATATTTGCGCCCATAATAATCGGTATAGCCACCCGAACAGTGAGAACTGGAAATCCCAAGTCAGAATAAGTAAGGATGACGAATGGCTTTTACTCTAAATATCGGCATGACGTCACTTACAGTTTGCAGAGACCATGGAAACGATAATCGAAGACGACGTGGAAGAACTTTGTACTAAAACGGTCGTCAATATGCCGATCATTACACCGACAACAGGGTTTTGTAGCAGATCACTTTGTTGGAAAATTTCACCTGGGTAATTCAGATGTTTTTTCCGTTAGTCACACATTGGGAAGGTGACGTCAATACAGACATAGTGTACAGAATAGGTTTTTCTTAGTAGCCAATTGCCTACCTGTGGTTCGTCCACCAACTAGCCGGAAGGCGGTCGAGAGTAGATCAAGGGAACAAACGAAGAAGAAAAGCAAAATAAGAAGAGCTCCAATCTTTGCCACTCCCAACGCAACTCGCAGCATTTTGGCTTTCGTGTCCAAATCTATGACAAAACAACTTTGGTTACACAAAACCCTTCAATTTTAGTCGAATCATGACATCTCTATTTCTAGCAGGTCTTTTGTCTTATGAATATTAACGTTTGGCATTGAACATTGAGATCGTTTTACACGAGATAAAAACGGCAGCGGCCTAAAATTCGCAGCAAAATACTAAATATTTTCAGTGCGTAGGCACGTATTTGCATCCCTTTTCACATTATCGCTTTATGAAATAGATGCGCGTGCCACTTTTTCTTACTACATCTGGCTCGCACATGTGCACGACGGTGCACCTTGCGCCACACACGATGTAAATTCTATCTTTCTGACCTCCGCGTGCTTTACAAGTACCTACTTACAAAATACTCACGGCCTAGCCGTGTGGTCTTCGTAATGAATACATTTGCACATGGAATTACCTGACCATTTCTCCGACGTGTCGACAAGGTCCGTCAGAGCCCATGGATCTTGTTCCGCTTCCACGGACTCCTCGACCGCGCCGCAATCCGAGCCGCTGTGCTTTAGACCCAGTTCGACGCGCCCGATATCACAAACATTTTGCCCAAAACTTTTCTCGTCTGATTTGCCCAAATTGGTTTCCTGTTTCAAAGTGGAATACAATACGGGGTTAAAAACTAATCGGGATATGACTGTCAATTAGCAATAAGTGATTAATACGGATAACAAATTATAAAGCAATGTAACCAATCCAATACATGATGATTAAAACTTACCAGAAAAAGTTTTTTGCCGCAATCTTTAGTAGCACCGTAATTGGTGAGTAGGCTGTCTTCTTTAGACAACATGTCGTTCGCGTCTTTAGGTGACTTGAGGACTTGAGGACAGAACGGAAAGGAGCTTACTCGCGCCAGCGTGTTAAAAGCAGGGATTCGGTAAAGTTACACGTTTTGAAGGGCGTCGTGACGCGGCGATCGCTCTATGCCAGATGCGTAGCGGAACTGAACTGAAATCCCCCGTAGAAGTGACCGGAAATTTATTCCACTTGGTCACGTGGTCACGTGCTTTCAGTAAAAGAAGCTTCGCCGTGAAAACAGTCGTTCCCGCCCGGGGCCAAGGCTCTAGCTCCAGTTTTTGCGCTCTCTCCGCGCTCCTGTTTTTTTCTTATATTATTACCTGCGTTATTTATATTATTACTAGCTTAATTTTTCCAAAACAAGACTGTCGGATCTTGGAAGGTTCGTGCCGCCGTGTCGTTTACATTACGCGCTAGGTAAGAGATCCATCACAGACTTTATCGTCATTACCCGTAATGAGGAGAATATTGTCCGGTTCAATTTGGTAGGGCTTGGATATAAAGGCCCATTGATTTCCGATACAGTTACGGTTGCGTATAGTCGAGCAGATTTTACGGTTGCTTAGTTTCTGCTTAGATTTGAAAGCAATTTGTCCCAGCTATCAACGTACCTGAGAGAAGATACTAACGGAATGCATCTTGGGATGTCAGTTGCCATCCACCATAATAGTGTGTGGAGGCCTTGACACTCTCGAGGAGTGATAAATGCATACTTGATGCTTCGTTTTTGTAATTCGACCTTGCCAAATCCGTAGTTAGATTTTAGGTTCCCAGGGAATGCAGTTGGTTCGCCAAATGTTCGTACATGGTTGCACTTGCACCTGCTAAAGTACGACGCCAAATTCGGGCACACCACTCACAATGACGACGACGGCTCGAAACGGAAAAAAGGAAACGTGTCTGTCGACATGCGGATCCGCTGGAAATTGAGCGACGAATGATGCAAGCGTGACCGACTCGGCCTCGACTGCCTATCGATTGAAACCTCTTGCATCCAGAAACATCGACGTCAATGCGCAGCTCAGAAGACATTCTGGATGACAATCGTCACAGCGCAAGCGCCCAAATTACATTGCCGTGCATCGGACAGTAAATACACCTAGTCGAGACTTCCGTTATTTACGTCACAATGCCAATACTTGATGTTGTTTTCGAGACCTGAGATGGGATAATGCGATTTCCTTTTCTCATTTCTGTAATGTTAATATGGTGTACACTGTGTACACACAAATAAATCCAAGGTATTACCAAACGGGCGTTTTTCCTCCTTTCGTTTGTGTATTGATGTATTGCGATGTATTGATCACAGCGCTTTCGTGAAAATTGAATATCGCGAATTGAAGACAAGAACAACGGCAACTCAGCGTCGTGTGTTGTATAACTCCGCTGCAATCGGGATTGGAGAAGGATTCTCAGTGCAAGGTTCAAAGGAAAAATCAATCCCAGCACTCCACGCCAACGCACACAAGATTCTTATCCAGAAGACGTTCAATAGGTTTGAGAAAAAGAACCGTCTTGGCATGCTTCGTACAATTCATCAATGATTGGGGATGAAAGGGAACGTTGCGTCGTTGCAGGCCAAACGCTACCTATAACCCTTGATTGATTTCAGAGGTATTTGACGGGAGATGAATGAGGGAGGAAAGTCTAACATCCGAAACATCAATGTAAGCGTAGACACAAACTTGTCAGACCTCAAGGTTCTGCACGTGACGTCAGAAGATCTTTTCTCTTGACAGGCCCATCTAATAGCACACACAATCTTTTATGGACAGAATGAACCCCCAGAATGCGTCAGAATACATCAGGATCCGATCGATTGTTGGCTACATCCTATCCTATCGATGTTTTCCTACCAATAGTTGGTGCTCCAAATCTCTTCCGTTTATTGATACGAGAGTAACTTTCAAATATGGCCATAAGCCAAATGCTCTTCACATTTTTTATACTGTTCCCAGCTTACATCATCTAGACTTTCTTCACAAAACCGCAGACGAGGCAACAAATATGATACAGTTAGTTCCTAGAAAAGTGCGTTTCCGTACAAAATTCCAGCGCGCAATGTCCATCTGTGCGGATGCGGAACCTTTTGCATGGCTCGTCAGTCACCTTCAATGTCAACTAGCTAATAATTCCAAAACAATGCACAGCCTATTTGTCGGCCAGACCAAGGTGAATTGCAAACATTGGCCTTGACACCTATACGGGCAATCCTGGCTTTTTACCTAAAGGCTTCTGCGACGGTCTGGATTCATACTGTTATATGCGAAACAAAAGTTCCATGCCCGGAGCGAGTCTGCTATGTGCATCGGAATGATTCGATGAAAGTTTCAGACAACCCTATTGCGCACTTAAGAGCTCTAAGCTACCTGAACTTCTATAGACGACTCATACAACTTCCTGCACTTAATTCCAGGGCCGATTGCTTTGGCTGCTGGTCTGGTTTTCCCGTCAAGACACTGACGTGCTGGCGTGGCAACCTCACCATCCGCAAACTTTCCATTATTGTCGGATAAACACGAGAGCCTTCCGTCTGCTTTCGTATTTTCTGAACCAATTTTTGTTTAGGGAGACGGAAAGCATAAGGGTAGTCACTGAGTTCGCGTGCTGCGATTTTGTTTCCGTTTACTTTGCGATGCGCGTCGGCTTCTCCTAGGTAGGATAGAATGCATCAATCTCAATACAAGAGGTAGAGCAAACGAGGTTTCCGTGTGTGAGTATATACTATCGTTACGCGGGCATGGACAAACAAAACTGCAAGTCACGTCATTTTCCCTGTAATCAGTAGCTACTGTCAATACGATTGAGGTGAATTTCGTTCGCGATGCTTCTTTGATTGCACTTAAATCATACGAGCGTGAATATGTCACTGCGCTAGTCTTTGCACGGCAAGCACGAATTGACCTAGTAAGAAATAAATGTTGGTCAATCAATTTATGTATGTATGACGCGCATCAGGCAAACATAATTGGAATCCCCAATTTCTTCATCCGGTTTGATCGGTTTCGACGTGATTCCCTGATCCCTGTTCTTAAGCTCTACACGAAGGAAGATTGTTCAAACTTTAATGTCTATATTGCAAAAGAAAAAAGAAACTTGGGAGGGAAAACCTTCTCTTTTCACTTTCGTGAAGTACAAATAAAACACTATTTTCTCCTCGGGCAACGAGCTTTAAAACCGTTGGTTTTTTTCTGAACGGATTCCCCGATCGAAAGCCAATAGTATTCCTTGTAACCAAGCGACATAGTCACTGCATGGAAATTGCTTAAAGCTATACGATGCGGTCTCCGAATGAGAGGGATGTTGCGAATTCAAGAACACCATGTGTGCTGGTTGAATTAATCAACGTAAAAACCCTAATTTTTAATAGCTTTTTCTAAAATGCTGTAGGCTTCAATTCCTGATGCCAACGCCCCGGCCTTCATGCGACACCAATGACGACCAACTCTTGCAATAACTTTGGCGGGGACATCCGAGGCCAAAGCTGAACGACCGATTGTTGTGAATTCATGTCCGGCGAAACGCTAACACAAATCGGAATAAAAGAGTATTCATGATTGGCGCATTTGGTTCTTTTGTTGCTTTATATTCCTCATTATAAGCCCATAGTTAATCGAGATTGAATAAAAATATGTGGAATGCCAGGATGAAACTGTTCGGTTACTACGTTGCACTTATTTGAATAAAAAAAACTCCATCCATTTCTCAACATCCGGTTTCCAAATCCATGCGACAGCAAACCGATTCCGTGCAATGTTACAAAATGAAAAAAAATCGCTTCCTATAGAGCATCATGGCAATCAGAATCCAGATGAGGGAAGCTGTCGCATTCATGGACAAGTGGGCTGCATGAGTATTGTTGACTGGCCGCCAAGAAAACGGTAACAGAGGTTTTGCGAATACGTGACCGACGTACAGCAGCAGGGCGTTCATTCCTAAAATGCAATTAATAATAGAATCACATTAACTTTCGGTTGCGCCTGTGAAATATGAATTTTATATATGTGTGTAGGGAAAACCTACGACGTCAAATACATTGCACAACTTAAAACTGAGTTAACTCGGTTTGCTCTGAGCTTCCAGTTCTTTTGGGAAATTCGCATTTTGTATGCGTGTGTAGGGAAAACCTAAGATGGCAAACATGGCACAACTCAAAACTGAGTTGACTCGGTTTGCTCTGAGCTTCCAGTTCTTTTGGGAAATTCGCATTTTGTATGCGTGTGTAGGGAAAACCCGGAAAACCTAAGATGGCAAACATTGCACAACTCATAATAACTGAGCTTTGTGCTTTGAGCTTCGGCGCATAGATGGCGAAGTCATACAGTGACTACATTGGCATTTCATTTTAGTTACATATTTTAAGAAAAACTTTATAGGAAAGAGACGAAGCATATGATTCAAGACACGCAAAAAAATGCATGCAGTCAAGACAAGTCGACCTACTTAGACTGAATTAAATCGTTGTTACCTGCGTAGCGAAACGGGGCTCCTGACCACCAAGCTAAAACATCGATGAGAACGTACAGGATGGTAAGGAGAAAGAAAGCTATTGAGCTCGTGACCAGCACGAATGAAAGGGACCATAAGTTTTTGTTGATCGGGATTGGGCCATCATCAATCTTAAATTCGCAGAGAACACCTCCTAATAATCCCTATAGAAAATATCAAAACAATTGTAACAGAGATATATGAAAGATAATTTGATTGTGTCCATCTTACCGTCACGAGAGACCACGACAACCAACGAAAAATCCTTTGATTGTTTGCTGGAAAAATCAAAAGTACTTTTGCGGCCTCTGCTCCCAAATAGGCACACAACACACAAGTTAACCCTCCAAGCACCCCTAAAAGTAAAAGTTTGAAAATCAAAAACCGGTTTTGAAAACATACTTTCGCCGTCATTTAGGCACATGTCAAGGGAAGGAAAGCATCACGTGGGAACCAAAGAAAACAAACCTTCAGGATCAAAGGCAAGAGTGGTGTCATAAATAACTCGTGGAGTCGGCCTTTGGTAAATGTGATCGGTGCCAAAGAGAGAAACGTCAACAACACGAGCCGCACCTCCAGTACAGTTGCTGTACTGGGCATTTTTCTCAAGACCACCAGCTCCTAAATAGCCTCTAAAGATAGAAGAACATTAGCGCCAGAAATTCTAATGGGAAAATAATTGCACTGATGACTTTAAATTAAAAAAAAAAAAAAAAAAACTTACAAAGGGCAATCTGGAACTGGAAGCAGAAAAGTGATGAGTAGCTGAGTTGTTACAAATATCGTAACAATAATCCACTGCTTCCAGGAGCACACGATATCTCTAATGGGCGCGAACCAAGCATACTTGGAATCAATTACAACATTGAAATTTAATACTGATGAGACAGATAATTCGAAAATGTCTTTTGTTTTTTAAAAATACCCTTTGATTATCTTCAGGATCAAAACCATTCAGCTCAATTAGAGCAATAATGAGGTAAACAAAAGCCAGTCGCTGAAGGACTCCCGGTATTCTTAGAGTGTAGATATTGTTATTGCTCAGCGAGTTCAGAATAAGGCCAATAAGAAACATTAAGAAAAATCGACGAATTATGCTCATTAGAATCCGCTTTTTGCTTAGGGCCCGTCTGAGTTGTGAATTTAGGGATAAAACGCAGCTGGCGCCCATCATCCAAACGAAACTGTGCTTGTAAGAGAATATTTTACAAGTTAATTACTTAATTATTTGAGTTTTTTTGTTAAAATTATCATTTGACATTTTTACCAGGGGAAAATAACGTCAGCAATTGTAATGCCATTCCATGGCGAATGTTCCAAAAACCAGTATCCGCCACCTCCGTAGTTAACGATTATCATGAAGATTATCGTAAGTCTTTGCGGACATAGTTGAAAACAAAACAAAATTAAGGCTAAGTAATTGCCTTAGTGCGCTCGTTAATTTATACGCGCGTATTGAAACTATACCCGCGAAAAGTGTCAAGACATCGGATTCGATATCTGATGACTTGATCTGTTTGCTGAGCTGAAGAGTCGGGAGTAATAAGTAACGAAGCTTCTGGTGTACTGGAGCTACTGAACAAATTGGAGAAGTAGAAGCATGATATGTATCGTTCTTGAATTATGCACTTCAGTCCCCACATAATCAATACCAGGAAAACTGCTAATGCAGCCCACAATAATGCTGAAATATAAATAGATGAGATTGCATTGTTGAAGTATTATGCAGACTAGACAATATAATAATAACTGCTCTTTCATCCTTACGAAGATATATGTTTGCAGGAAGGGTATCTATTTTAATTTGACTGCATTCTTCATCACTTGCATTCATTGAATATTGGCCAAATTCACCAAAGTGATGGGTGAAACTAAAATGAAAATATTTAACTTAAACTTGAAGAACAATGCTATTTCACGAAACTACATACTTGCACACTGTGAAGTCATTTTGTTTCACTTGGAATAGTGTAGGATATGTTGTGTTTACTACCAAAACAGTACTACCACCAGGATTTACTGAAGCCAGTTTCCACATAGGGCACTGAAAACAGAAACATAATAAACATTGAATTGCAGTGATAAGAACATCATTATTATAAACCGTAGTTACTGCACCTCAAGACATTTATTCGACTGTCCCCAGAGGTCTAGCTCTTGCACTATGTGTTTATTGATGTGATGTAAAGTGAAGCAAGCTTGGTCCATTTTAAGTAAATATTGTTTTTTTGTGGAGTTGCACCAAATGGGTTCTTCCGAATTCCAATTCATTTTTGAGGGATGATTATCAATAAGGATAGCAACAGTGACAGCTTCAACAAGTTTGGCAGAAACGCCACTTTTTACGTTATTCCTGTCAATTAAATGTCGAGAAGTATACGACAAGGAACTAACCTACGGTCATCGTAACAATGAAGGCGAAGTAAGAATTTAAAGTCGACGACATTTTCTTCTACATCCGAGTAACGGGCAAAATACTGAAACAGCTGAGCGCTAGACTGCGTAGAAGGATCAGCTGTTTTTTGTTTTTTTTTTCAAATGACCAAAAACGCCTCTTTCTACCTTTACTCCTCGGGCGAGACCGTGAGAGAGGTAAGGTAAGGTAGCTGTTTCAAAGTTGGATCATCACTGTTTGTAATCAAGACGATCAATCGACTAGGCTGAGGTAATGGTACCATAATTGGGTAGTACAATCCAGTAGACCGCGCGAGTAATTTTAAGGAGTTGGGTTACATATACTTAGAAAGCTGACCTTGCACCGAGATTAATTGTTTTCCCTGATTAACATTTCAGGAAAATCAAAAGCAGTCACACAATACTGTAGCGATTGGCCGAGAAGAGGGTGCGGTTCGGCGGGTTTGCTAAATGCGATGCTGTAAGGCCCGCCTTTTCTTGGTCGTTTCCTTTTTAGAGTATATTTTATAGCCTTAAAGTGGTCGAAACAACTTTTATTTTCAACTTCATTACGCGTTGCTTGAGGATTTGCTTTCAGAGAACTAGAACGACATAAGTAAACACCAGTGGATGGTGTGTAGCTAATACATGATTCTAGCGTACATAGAAGGCAAGAGTTCAACTCTTAATGAATCCTTTCGAGCGCTTCTAAAACTCAAAGTTGCCCGTATTCTGTTGCCAAGTAATTAACTCAGACTCGCATTGCTCAATCATAGGAACCGGAAAGGAGCATGGCAAAATCTTATTGGATTTTCCGTTTTTCGTCTTCCGTTTGTTATCAAAACATTGACAAACTCTGGAAGGCGAGGAATGCCGGATAGCAAAGCTTGGTTTTCAATTACCAAAGAGGAAAGGACATTTATAATAAAAAGGGAATTGTAGACGACGACAAGAGGCTCGGAAACATCAAGCCAACAACGAATTCTACAACGACAATTGACAAACGGGACGAGTCAGATGAGCCAACAAATTATTTAAAATTTTCCATTAATGATGGCAGCGAAAGAGCTTATTGATGACTTGACGTCAATCGAACCAAAAGATGACAGTTGCGACTCATCAAAAATGAGTATTATTGATAATCCCCACAAAAAAGTCGATTCCAGCGACCAATTAAGATCCATAAAAACGTCTGTATAAAGAAGAGAAGAAGAGCTCGCCGAAAAGAAGAGGAGAAAGGAATAAACACGAGTTTCTCACGTTCGTATTCACAACCATAAAAAATAGAAGAAGAAGAAGAAAATACGTGAAGGTTGCGCTAGTCCCTTTGTCGGTGCTGGGCTCGTATGTTTTCCTCTTCCATTTATGTTATGACCGACTGCTGAAAAGAGGCTCCCGAGATGGAGTGCATCGATGCACACGATGTAATAAGCCACTTGTGGCCTCTATGAATAATGAATGTTATTATTGATTGTCGGACAGCGTTGGACAGGTGGTCTCGGAGGGCAGAGAAAATGGACAGAACATCAGCGGTAGCAGAAACACTGATTACTTAAGAGACGGAATGAGTCATCGGAGCAGGAAAGTGCAAGACGCTCCGGGATTCGTCCAACCGACAGCGGACGCGTCCGGCGTTGAATCAGCAAGAAATCGGAACACAGGTATTTACTATTCCGGACAGGACCCAGCGCCACGACGCACGTACGCAACTGGAGCCAAATGGTGTTTCGTCCGCGAGAGCATCATCAGGGGATATATAGGACGTGAACGTAGACATCAACGGCGCTACCTCAGAGAATTCCTCCCCAACGAACCCGGGAATAGCACGGATCAATGCCTGGACGAATAGTCGTTCATCTTGTTAGTCTTGGCTCATTACCGCCAGTCGGCCGCCGTAAATCTCTCTGCACGATGACACATTTTCCGTTGTTGTGGTCGACTGGACGTCGTCGTCATCAGATTATCTCCGTGTTGTATTGTCGTCTCTATTCTAGCACCCCCAGTCACTATTATTAATACCAGACGATTATTACAGTCCTTGGACCTATTCTCTCGTCCGTTGACCACTCGTCGAGTTGGTGCTGTGGTGGTGGTGGCGGTTTATGCGGCGTATTTCATCAATTTCCCCTTCGATGAAATGACGTCGTTCATTCTCGACTGGGCAGGACCAGACATGGACGAAACGGTTGGATTACGTTACCTCTTGTTTCTCTTTTGTGGGAAAACGGGAACTGTAGACGCCACGGCAAATAATATAGTATATTATAGTATGTTCCCAGCAGCAGCAGCAGCACTCGTCGTCGTCGATCGATGATTCTCTTTTGTCCATCAACAATGAAGCTGGAAATGGGAAACCGTTTTCTTCCGGCATTTCGGTAGAAAGTACGTAGCGCATATCTGGTATAACTTCTGTTGGTATATACCACCAACAGTTATTACCATACGCCATTCGCTTTTCCTACAATTCACCTGTTTTGCATGCGATTTGGCCAAACATTGGGTAGTGTACGTGACGCTGCTGCTGCCGCTCGCTGCTCTCGGTACACGCAATCATTTGCAATGCACTTTAGGGCTGCGCTGCCGCTACCAATAAGGAGGTCAAGAGATTGTATTATCGGCGCCAAGGGACTGATATCACGATGACTCGTGTCACCGCAACGGCGCATTCTCTAGAACTGTATAATTTTGTTCGTCTTCTTTTTGAAAACGGATATCCCATCGCGGTTCCTAAAAGCCCTGCAGCCTGCTCTTATTTATTTTTTCGGGGGGTTTCCACACTTGTAGGCTAATGCATTCATATATGCGTACGGTATTGGTAGAATAAAGGAAAGAGAAAAAAAATACATTGAAACATGTCAAACAAATGTATAGTGACCCGCATAGAGCAACGATACCACGAAGACTCATCTGAACCGGCCTCCGTTCCACCCCGTATATGCGCGCCGATAAAGAAAAAAAAAGAAAAAAAAAGCCAAAAGAGAGAGAGAGAGAGAGAGAGAGAGCAGGGACAAGCGAGCTGAAAGGGGCGGCAACAGAGTCAGTCCAAGTCCAGGTTTAGAGCCGGAGAGACGTGTTTCTCCTCGCCGCTCCCGTTCTTTTTTCTTTTTTCCTCTCTCTCTCTCTGTCTCTCTGTCTGTCTCTGTTTCTACTTCTCTCTTTCCCTCTGCCGTCACAACTGTTTTATTTTTCCACAAGTGTATTACTACTACTACTGCGTGCCTGTGTTTATGTGTGCCGTGTGCCAGTGCAAGTTCCCCCCGGTTTTCGTTCCCCCCCTGTTATTTACGTTGACACAGACCGGCAGAAGCGACGGTGAACGAACCCGCAGCCGTCTTTTCCCCGTCCATTGTGTGGGTGCGCGAGTGCCGTATTGTGTCGTCGTCGTCATTTCAAACCAGAAAAGGGGTTTGGCCAAGTCGACTGATGGGTTTCCGATCGCTCTGCTGCTAACGATAAGCGCCCGGACCACTTGGAATCGCCCGTCGCTGCTCCCGTGCGTCTTGTTATCGAGAGAGCGTGACTGAACGGACGCATTACCGCATCATTCGTTTACTCGACAAAGAGGAGAAGAAGAAGAAAAAAAAAGACCACCGTCTCTTTCAACGGACCCAGAGAGAGAGAGCATCTTTTCCTCCTTCGACTTTTGTAGGCGATGGCGAAAACGGACATGTCCGCCCGCTATCGCCGCCGCGTCTGATGTCGTCGTCGGGACTATTTCTGAAACGCCTACCAGACCACACTACCAGCCGAGACGGAACTGCGCCTTGTTTTTAAATAATCATTCACGATTTTGTTTTTGGAAGACAACAACAAAAACAAAAGAATTACTCGTTGCGTGGCCTGCTGCTGCTTCTCCTTCTGCTGCTCGTCAGGGCGCTAAACTTGGCTCACCTTCTATCCCTCGTCAGTGTGGTCGCCCGTGCTGGATGTGTGTGCGTCGTGTTGCGCTTCTCTCCTCTGACGTGCATTGCATTAAACACGCATCGAGCATCCGCCGAGCTGCTACTCCTGCTGCCGCTGCTCTCCTGATAGACACGTCAAGCCTCCGGTCTCTTGATCATCTCCGTAGTTAAGCCCTGCATATACACTCGCTCTTCCACTCTGCATTTTCCCCCTCTTGGCTGCGCCCATTGTTGCCGAGGTGAATAACGCACACTCTGGTTACCAACTGCCATCTCTATATAGCAGGCAGCCATGCAAGGTTCTAGGTAAGTGCCTAATTTAATACACCGGCTCTCTTTTATCCAGCGACTCTTGTTGCCTTTTTTTCCTTCCTTTCTTTCTTCATTTCTTTTTTTTTTCTCCTACATCTAATATGCGCTCGAGTCTACTTGACTTTGGTACTTTGTATATCTTGTTGGGGGGTTCTCTGTTGATGTTATTTGCGGCTAAAGCCGGAAAGCCGAAGTCAACTAGAAGCTAAGAGGACGATTCTCTCTTTGTTGTTTATTTCGATAGGTGGGCGGACATTTGTTCCGCGCCAAGCTATCTTCAGTTACCCCTAGACCCCGTAGATTGCGTCCATTATGTCTAGACTTGGAGAGACAGAGGTGTTTCTTTTTCTCAAGCGGTTCCTCTCTCTCTCTCTCATATTGCTCTTCGCTTCCTATCCGCCGTTTTAATATGTATTCGCCTATAGAGTTCCCGTGTGTGACGGGCGTAGTGGCGCGGGAAGACGTCGGGCGGATGCAATGATGGGAGAAGCGGGTCACACGCCACTTGCTCATCAATCCGCGAAATCGATTCACGCACGGAGCCGTATCGTCTCTTTCCCTCTCTCTCTTTTATATTTCGAATCTTCTTTTTTTTTCTCTCTCGACTTCCTGTGAGACATGAAATCAGATCAATAATTCGAATATCGGATAGGAGGACAACAGAATTGTTTAGTCTCCCGGCTGCTCCTACGGGATTGGGGCGGTATTTTTCGAGCCGAATAGCAAAAGGGCGTAGGGAAAAAGATGTCTCTCTTTTTTCTTTTAGACTTTTTTTTTCTTTCGATTTGTTTTCGAGGAAACGAGAAACAGGTTTTCCTATCCTATTCTTCTGTCGATTTTTCTCATTCGTTCTTACACGTGTATTCCTTTCGTAGGTACGAAAAAAAGAAGAAAAAAGCAAAAGGGAGAGAGAACCTTCTCTCTTTTCTAATTTGTTCTCGTTTTTTCGGGGGGAGAGAGAAAAAAGAGAAACGGAACAAAAATGTGCGACTAAAAAGAGAACTGTTGTCAAGATCATCACTTTTCCCCTCTTCTTTTTTTTCTCTGTCGCAGCTTTTTGCAAGTTGACAAAGAGTCAAAATGACATGAAAGATATCCGGGAAAAAGGGGGGAAATTGAAAGTGAAGGATAAGTTTACTTACATATATATACATAGCGCTGTGTTTGTCAATATATAACGGAGGAAGCGATGCAAATCACGAAAGTAAGAGAAAACGCTCACTCTTCCGTGATTTAATCCGCTATAAGGAAACGGAGATAGAGGAAAAGAAAAGGAATGTACTTTTTTGCTTTATTCACTTGTTTGCTTAAAAAGGATTAGAGTGCGACAATTGTTGACACACGACGGCTTGTTGTAAATGACCGTATACGGAGATTGAAGCAAAGCCAGCACCTGACCTGGAAAAAAACGTGGGAGAGACGCAGAGAGAAAAACCAGATTTCCAGGCGCGCGTTCCTTGGACCACCACCACATCTTATCTTTTACCACTTTTAATTTGCCTAAAGCTCAAAGAACAATAAAGCCTTATCTAAAGCGGATTTTGCTACGGCGCAATATAACCCGATACGTCAAAGGAATAAACATTAATTTTGTAAAAAATTATGGAAAAAATGGACGGGAATATATAAAGAGAACAGAAAAAAGGGGACTTTGTGCGTGTGTTGGGGAAAGTGGAGTAATTTCACTTTGAAGGGTGCCCACACACTGTCCACACAGCTTTTGAGATTTTATAAACCTGGAATTCTAGGTCAAGGCATCCAATGCAAACAATGATTTTATTGCATTCTTTTTCTTCTCGTATTCTCTCTCTCTCTCTCTTTTTTTCTCTCTCTGAAAAGAAGAAAAAACTCCCAAAAAGTTTTGGCAGAAAAAAAAATAACAACAGCAACGACCATTTATGGGGCGTTCGCGCTGGGCGCTGACGGAGCAACTTCTCCATCAAAGAATCTGATCGTTTACAGTAACAACAAACCCCCCAAAGCCAGTGCCAAAGAGCAACAAAAAAAAAAGTAGGAACAAAAAGAGAACTGCGTTGTTATTTCTTCGTCTTCATCTTCTTCTTTACGAAGCAAAACTTTCGATTGAATTCGTACCACCCCGATACTTCCTTCCCGCAAGGCTCTTATTGTGTTAAAAGATAGCCAAGTGTAGAGAAGAAAAAAAAAGTAATATATAAATATAAATAAAAAAAAAACACACCTAAAGTTTTCCCTTTCTGGTTTGTATTGTATAAAGGAATGGTCGATCCATCTATCCATGTCTCCTTTGGCCGGAGAAGTTGGTTGGTTGGTTGGTTGGAGAGGGAGAATCTCGTTTTTCACGCAGTTGTACAAAACATTATTCAATCCCGAGTTTGCTTGTTGAAGTTCCTCGCGGGCGCCGCTACTTCGTGTTATTTCACGGCCTGTTCCGTGAGTGCATGCGCCACCAGCTTTCCCGAGGACATTGAAAAGTTTTTCTAGTTTTTTTTTTTGTTTTCGTCGCTCCGTCCGTTCGGGTATATGGGGGGGGGGAATTTTCTGAGAAAAACAAACGGCCAATTGGAGAGAAAGGATAGTCAAAGTGAAAAGGCAATGAGCGCTTTTCGCTCAAAAGAGCCCGCGCGACCGAGCCGAGTCGGCAGCCACCATCAATTCATTCTGTGCGAGCGCATCGCGTCCGAGTTATGATTGAATCCTCGCGGCGTTACTGCGTTCTCTCACGTCCTCCTTCTTCTTCTCTTATACCACTATGTTTACCCGCCGCCGGATCCATCTTTCTTTCTCTCTCTACGTGACCCATCACTGCATGATTCTACCAACTTTTCCATCTTGGATTCGTCTTTTTATTTTGTTTTCTCTCTCTCTTTGCCCGGTCGTCCAGTATAAACCCCCGTTTGGCTGGACCAGTCGCCACATGCAACAACCAGCAGCTCGTTTCAATAACAAACAAAAGAGAAAAAGGTCATCTGCGTTGCCTTATCTGGTCAAAAAATAAATAAATGAAAAATAAAAATAAAATGAAATGAAACGAACGAAAATAGGAGGAAGGCTGGTAGAATGCGCGCGGAGCTACCTGGGACCCCGATTCAGAATGCCTTGTTTGATATCTTGATATGCCAGCGACTCGAGGGACGGTCGTACGAGTTTTCTTTTTCGTTTTTTTTCGTGTCTTTTATGGCATGCTGAGGCACCATGATTTGGGTGGGTCACGCTAGTGATGAGAGCGGCGCCGAGCGCGAGCGCGCGCGCGCCACCGACCTTTCTTCTCCGCTTCTCTTTCTCTCTGACTTCTCGGGTTATCTTTTACACTCTCGAGAGTGCAGAAAAGATCATCAATCCTATGTTCGGGACCACCAGAGAGAACGACTGTAGGCGAAATAAGTAGCGCCGAAGAGAGAAAGGTTTCTTCACCAATCCGACAGTCAGCTCGTTCGTGTGGACGCTAATGACGCTTTTGGCGCGACGTGTGAAGGTTTCGATTAACATTCAGGCGCAAGTAAGCGGAAGGGTCGATTGCCTTAAAGTCAGTTGACTACTGACGTCACAGACCGCGTGCTGGGAGACCGGCTCCACCTCCTCTGAATGGCGCACTTAAAAAAAAATGAAAACATGAAAATGATCTACGAGACGGGACGGATGAAATGGATCCGAACGACCCATTTCCACACGACTTGTGATTGACTCTGGCTACTCTATTCGGTCGTATAGACTGTACCCACCAAGGTCCATCGTCCAGGCTACGACTCGACTTTTTAACTACCAACATATACGGTATACACAAGATTTGTGGGGTTTTATCTAAGTTGAAACATTTTCGTCTCTCGTGGGGAGTGTTTTTTTTTCTTTCTCTAACTGGGTCGAGCGGGGATAGACGACGCTCATCGTTGGTATCGCTAGAAAATGAGAGAGAGACACACATTTCATCGACTATACGGGGCGTTTGCCATGGAAACGTTTCCGTTTGTTCTTGTTTTCTGTGTTTGGATCCGCCGCCGCCGCCGACTCGGAAAAAAAGTAAACAGTCGACACAAATTCAGGCGCAAAGCTGCGGTGGTGTGGAAAACGCTCCTCATTTCTTTCCCCGTCTTTTTGTTGTCTCTGTGGCCTGGATTCGACCTCTACCTTACATTGTGGATCCACCAGCATCGCTCTATTGTCGGACGATTTCCCTCATCGATCAGATGGGCAAAAAAACAAGTGGGCCTTTGCTTTAGCGATGATGATGCGCTTGGCAGTCAGAGGAAAGGAGAACAACAGTAAGTCGAGAGAGAAAGATGGAAAGAGAGAGAGAGAAAAAAAAAGAGAGAGAGAGAGCGAGGTTAGACACGAAGAGAGTCGATCAAGAACACGCAAAACACCCAAAGGGGCTTCGAGGTGCCATGTGAAACGGAAACCTTAATAAGCGGATTTCTGTTTTTGGTGGTGGTGGCAGCGGGCCGGACCGCGACGGATTGGGTTCCATAGTAGCAAAACGGCCGTCCACTTTGATTGACGACAACATGATATCCAATAGAATTTTCCAGAGAGGGAAATGGGCTCACAAATTTCTTAGTTTTCCTTATCATTATATATACTCTCCCGTTTTGTTTCGTGTCTTTCAATCCGGAGCGCTCATGTTTGTCTACTGGATCGGATAACGATCCGGCAGCAGATCATCATACCACCAACGACGCCCACGCCTACAGCTCGGCTGCCACATTCTCCATGTTTTTTTTTCTTTCTCTTTCCATCGGTTGCGCTTGACCTGATTAGTTGATGAACGCAACTTCCCGCGGCCTTGTCCAGCTCCGTTCTCTGTCAACCCTCCGCCCATTTCCACCCGTCCCTCCCGAGTTTGATGCCAGGAGAACAACAACAAAAAAAGAAAATAGTCACTAGTTTGGTTAATGTTGTCATTTCGAAGCGTTCACGTCATCCGCCGTGTTTGCGTGCGAGTTTCAATCGCGTCGCCAACCGGATTTGTGAAGGGACGTTGCGCTCCAGTGTTTATACTGTCGTGATGACTCTTTGAGCTGGATTACATACGGCCGTGGGTTCTACTACAAAAATGGAGAGTATCCCAGAAGGGTATTACCCTGCGCAATGATAACAAAAGGGGAGAACGAAGGCCGGTCGATATTCAATACGAGACCCAGAACAGAATCTATAGATATAATAAGTAGGATAGAAATCTCGTCAGTTCTTGTAGAGAAACCTTGGGGCAAAAGAGGAAAAACCCCCAATTGGATGTAACTGGTAATAATATTCGGTACCTTGAAGAGGGCACTAGGTGGACAAGAGCCAGCGGAAAGGCGAAACGGAAGCGAAATGGCAAGCGGAAAGGATAGCAATGAGATTCTCGGAGAGAAAAGAAGCTGAAATGCACGAAGAAACGTGACTCTCATGACGAATAGCGCAAGTAAGAGGGACGGAAAGTGGGCGAATCTCAAAAGATTCTTTGCTTCTCTCTCCGTTGAATGCGATTACTTCGCATCCGCAGCTATCGACAAGGTGCACGTTCGATAATCTTTTCGTCCAACTCGTTACTTGGTGTACTTTTCCGTTGTGCGCAACTTGGCAATTTATCCGGCGTGTCTTTCCATCCAATGCTCCTCTCAGGGCCAACTCGACCGTGATATTAGATATATACTGATGTTTTTTTTTCATCCAAAGAGCAAAGAACTCCTTTTTTTTGGCCTTTGGTAGTCAAAGAGAAATCGGGACTAGCTTTGACACAAAGTCGTTATCCCGAAGCATCACCAAGTCACGTTTTTTTTTCAGACGGAAATTGCCCCGGTTGCCGTGTCAAAGAGATGGGCGACGTCAGCGGTCGCCTTGTCGAAGTGTAAGGCTTCGTCCGATTAGCTTGTCGTGCGACTGCGATCCATTCGAATTCATGCGAAACAATGGGGTGGAAACTTTTGCCAGCGATTCAATCAATTGTGTCGCCTTCAAAGAGATTGGCATCGCGCCCATCTGACACTGCTATTTTTTTCCCCTTTTCTCGCCTTGTCGTCATTGGCGCCATGCAAGAACATCTCGTTAACATTGGGCGCAACAGCGCCGCAACCGACAATGACATTTAGAACGACAGCCAAGAGAAAAGACACGACGACCTTTCAGCATCCGCCCGAAAAAGCGGAAGACCGTTTGCGCGAAAACGAGTCTACGCGAGGCTTTTTCTCCTGTCAACTAAACCTTTCACCGAGTTTACCTTTGCACAATTTATTCTCGACTCTTTTTTTGTTTGTTTGATCTGTCGTCGTCTGACAAGACTCGCGCATTTCAGCTGCCTGGGGAGCGAACGTAAATTGGGTCGAATTCGCGGAAAGCAAACCGCTTTTGCGGTGATGCAACTCGACGCAATCGCTCGTTTCTCCGTTGGCACAGCGGCGTATCGGAAAAAGTTGACGATTAAAGTCTGAAAATGACGTAAGCGCACCGAAGGAAGATACCAGGGAAACCGAGACAACGGGGAATCGAGATTTAAATTTGATGGCCTTAAGATATTAGTCAGCCATTTTCTCTTCGCTCCCAATCGAGACGAGATGCTGCTTTTCTATAATGAGCTCGTCAGGCCTATACAGTCGCGTGACATCAAAGACCTTCTCCAATTTTTTTTTTTAAACTTTATGATTAAAAAGAAGAAAATGAGAAGGTGCTTGCTAGCTGTCATGCGCCTAAAGTAAGACCAAATCTTTTTTTTTCATCCTTTTTTCCTCTTTTTTGATGACGAAAATTTTATTTAAAAGAGTAGGAATTCTCTTGAGAAACGACCTATTACGTCATCACGTGATTTGATCTCGTATTTCGTGTCATCTTGTCCGGGACTACAACGTGCCAGCACGTAGCAGCGCTCGTCTCGCGCAGCGGCGTTCGATCTTTTTTTTTTTCTCCACATATATAAATATATTTTTTTCTGCTTTGGGGAGAGTTGGCACCACGACGACCATCGGTTATGATAAGACGGTTGGATAAGTGGCTCGTTCAAGTTGTCATTCGTCTGTCGACTGCGGAGAGGAAATCACGGCCACAAATTGAGTTTTTCCCTCGCCGTTGTCGATCGAAAACACGTAGTTTTTCTTTTGTTTTCAGTGATGCTCAGCTCGTTTGAAACTCGTCAGAGAAGAAGGGGAGGCGGACTTTCCTTCATTTCTTCTTTGTGTTCCACTGCCGCCTACTCTGAACAGTGGTGATACATTCTTCTTCTTTTCTTTTCTCGATCCTCTCTCTCTTTCCAATTATCTAAGCGCGCCCTTAATTTATTCTTTTCTTTCTCTTGAAAACAAAAAAAAAACAAAAAAAACAGGAGCGGCACTCCCGACGGCTCGAAATTGGCTGTTAACGTCGTCGGTCCTTCCAGCAGAGCGACTGCTGTCGTCGACATCCCATCGCCACCTGTTTCATGGACAACTCGCAGACAAACGGGTAAGTGATTACGCGTGCCTCTTAATTGTAAATAACAAAGAGAAAAACGTCGCTACCAAGGAGAACTTGGCAGCGACGTCATCCGAGTTGGTAGTTTTAGATGTGTGGACATAACACTATATTTGCGCACACGGTTCTGAATCGATATCGGGATTCGTTGGGTCGTTCGGGACGGTGACGTCCGGGACTTTCGCCACCTATCAACCGCCAGTCCAACTAAACTTGTTCGAGTCGGTAGTTTTCGTGCTAGTCTCTAGTCCTAGATGTCGGCTCTAGCGCCGCGCTCCCGTCCGTCGTGAAAAGGAAAAAAAAAAATCCTTCCGATTTTGTGCGACGGAACGAGGGGGATGTATCGAAACCGACACGTGGAATCGGTCGGTTCATTTGCCCTGCGCCGTGAATTCCAAAGGTCAAATGCTAATTCTCACAAATCCATACCGTCTCCCTATTCCTTTCTCTCTCTCTCAGCTCTTATATAGTTGTAGAATAGTCTTGTCTACTATAATCGAGCGCTCAATATTCAGAGTTTGAGAAGCGCGCTGTATCCTTTTCCCATTTTTCTTTCTCCCCCAAGATTCCCTGGAAATCAGACTTTGATCGGGCATGTGTTTCTTTTCCCGTTGAATTTCAGTGCGTGCGTTTCAAGTCACCTACCTATCTGATAACGATCAGGAAAAGAACCTTTTTCTTCTTTTGTTTCGTTGTGTGGCAGGCTGCCCCAATGGTTGCCTTCTTCTTCTTTTTCGGGGCATTCCCGCATGATTCTTTGATTCTCCTCCATTTGAGGCTTTTGTTTGTTGCGCGTCCCTACACGTAACCGGTCGAGGCCAACAACAACAAAAAAGAGGAATACCAAACAGATCTGAAGGCTTTTATATACCATCCCACCTTGTGCGTCCGCATGTCTGTCTGCTCGTATGGCAGGTCGCGGCAACGCCATGCTGGCTTCGAGTCCTCCCTGATGCACAATGGTGGCCGGATCGACACGGATAGGCTTTCTTCCTCGCCACGTTGTCCGTTGTCGTGAAACACGTTGCCATCGGGGCCCATATTTTGTAATATTTTTCCTTGTATTTTGTCTTTTTTTTAACATCAAAAAGAAAGAAAAAGAAGGGAAAAAATGTGTAAATATATTTTCCGTTTCGTTCGCGACCCGCTGAAAAGTCAAACAGAAGAAAAATGGGGGACAAGTAGAACAACAAACGAAACGGCAAATAGTAGGAAGAGAGAAAGAAGAAGAAGAAGAAAACAAACGAAACACAAAAGATGAAGGGGAAGTTGTGGGCGGATGGAGAGAAAAATAAAAGGTGAGCCGGCTGTGATCCTTGTTATTGATGAACGGGAAGTTTTTGCCGGCTTCACGGCGGGTCTGATCGATAACCTCGGGTCTGTAAACAGTCCGGATAATGCGGGTTGAACGAGAGTGACGTTGAGACACTCGGTACTGTCTCTCTTTTCTGCCAGACTCGAGATGGTTACCGGGGCTCTAGACCCTTAAAGCCGCCATTCAATTCGCGTTAAAACTCGTCTAGGCAACACACAAGCACTCTTTTTCTTTCTTTTTTTTTTAAAAAAAAAGGGAGAGAGAGAGAGAGAAAGAGAAAGAAAAGGGAGAAAAGTTTATCCTACGACGACGACATGCTTTTTGTTTACTCGACGGGGATTTGAGGGATTTCGACTCTACTTTTACCAGAACTACCACGGCCGCCGCCTCCGTCTCCGAGTGATTATGCACGTACTTTTTTATATTATGCAGTTTGCCTCTTTTTTAGACGTTTGCTTTATCCACAGCTCGTTCAATTTTCAGAAGGGGGAAGCGCCTAAAAGTCTTAACTTTGAGCTCTCGCTCGACAGTTTTCCATCTTGAGAGACAAGGCGGCGGAGAATTTTCAGTTAGAAATACAGACAGGTTTCGTAGAAAACCGCCTGCCCGCCCGCCTTGGCCGTGTCTCCAACGGCTTCAAAGATCAAGGTCCAGGTCGGAGCTCTATAGTCACTGCCTGATTCGTCTTTTCCAGCGCGCTCTGTGTGCCTTACCCGCCGCTGAGCGCCGAGGAAAGATGGAGGCAGCGACGGGCAAACTTGTATAGAGGGACGAAAAAGAGCCAGACAGAGTGCCAGACAGAGAAACCGACTGACCGACTGACTGACCAACCTCGTCTAGAGTGAAGGAGAGAGAGAGAAAGAGAGAGACGAAATGAAGCTTATAAGAAGAAGGAGAAGAAGAAGAAGAAGAAGGCGAAGGCGATCGTTTTTGCCTCTGTGTTAGTCGTCGGTGCCGAGCGATCACGGATGCGCCTCTAAAAGGAGCGGCGCCACGAGCAAACAGCAAACGGCGCTGCAACTAACAAGACTCAAAAGGATTGCTCGCTCCCGAACGTGATGATCGAAGGGCAAAAGGAATCGATGGCAATCGAAAGCCGGCGTAGAGGATATAGACCGTTTGGCGTGTGCCAAAATAAGAGTGTGTGACAGTGGGAGAACATTCGTTGCCGCCGCTGTCCTCTAACGGATGCGATAGTAGTAGCAGTCCCCAGTAATACGGTAAAGTTATCTCTCTCTCTCTCACTCACAAGTTGGCTTTATTACAAACAAAAAAAGGTATATATTGTAGTAGGTCTCTACTATCTCGTTCCTTTTTGTTGTACAATATACACGTTTACGTCAAGGCTCCACCCCGCATAGCGTGTAAATAAGCCGATGACGACGACGACGACGACCGGTTCCGTTTGGGAATAAGGCAAGTCACGCGTCGGGGCCGACTGAAGCCTGAAAATTGGCGAGTGAGTAAAGTTTGGACATAGAGAGAGACTTTGGACGACAAACAAGGATATATAAGGTGGTGGTGGTGGTGGTTCTAGTGGGAGAACTGGGCGCGATGATGGAGGCCAGTCCAACCGTCCGATGGACAATGGGTTTCTATTGCTGAATCCAACTTGCACGCAACCGTCGAGCTCATCGTTCCCGTTTTCAAAACGCATCACGCACATCGTCTGCTGGCGTTCTAAGCAAATAAAAAGAAAAGAAAGAAAAAGAAGAACAATAAGAGAATACGGGCTCTTATTATATAGCCCGGATCTCTCTCTCTCTCTCTCTTCTCTCCTTTCGTTTAGATCGGGTCATTGATCCAGCGCGCAATGGAATGGACCCGGGTTGGCAAGCAGAGAGAGAGAGAGAGATCGATCCCCCAACAACCAACACCACGGCCGGCGCACTGTCGTCATCCGGCCAAAAGCATTTATCGCGATGCGAGTACCGAAAAAGCCAAAGGAAGGAAAGAACGAAAAAAATAAAAGTTTTTGCGTTGAAAGATAAGTATCGGTGGAAAAGGGAGGAAAAGAAAAGAAAAGGGCCAAGTTATGTGTGGCCCACCTTTCAGAATCCAGACGAAGGTGCGTCGAAGGCGATAACGAGGCTTTATATATATTGTTACACTTCCTTTTTTTCCCCTCCCCACACTGTCTGGGACTTGTATGATGTCCGTCTTGTCTGGTTGGATCCCGCCGTCAGCCCGGCACATCCAAATGAACTCTCTTTGCGACTATTCGTCTTGGTCGTCTCGTTATTGATAACAACAACGGCAACAACAACAATCAATAAGAAGAGCTAAGAAAAGCCGAGTGAGATGTGGAAGAAGATGACTCGACCACACGGCCGAGATATTGTAGAAAGGAAGGGACAAAAGAAAGAAAGTGTCTAATAAAGGGAAGGAGGAGATGGGGAAGGGAGTCGGCGGGAGTAAACCCCGCGCTCGTGACGTCATTCTCTTTCTGGGCTCGGAATCAGGAAAAAAAAAAAATAAAACGAATGCGGCCGCGCCGCCTCCTCCTCCGCTTCGGGCCTCTTCTTATATTTTTTGACTCGCATTGTTTTGTTTTGTTTTTCCCTCCGCCACCTAGAAAGAAAGCTCTTTTACTTCTATTTTTGTATATGAGATTCTTTTATGATGCTTTTCTCTCGGCCTTCTATTCATATCGTCGAGGGGATACTCTTCTTCTTGTTCCAGAACCGTCGCAGATGTTGTTTGTTTCTAAAAGACACGACTCTCCAATTTCATTCAACGCTATTTCCCTTTTTTGTTTGCGGCCAATAATTTCAGCCGGCGCTTGACGGCCAGCTAAGGAAACCACTTGTTTTTTTCTTTCTCTCTCCCTCTTTTATTTTAGCGGTCATTTCTCGAATGAGACTATGAGAACGAAAAAGAGTGTGTCTTAAAAAAGAAAGAAGCACGGCGAAGAAATGAAAGAAAAGTGAGAGGATAGTGAGAGAATATAGGCAGCGGAGAGGCTAACAGCCGCGTCAAGGGCCATTCGTTCGAGGGAGAAAGGCGAGACTCTCTCTCTCTCTCTCTCTCTATGTTTTCTGTATTGCCCGGCAGTTGGTTGCAGGGCAGACACACGAGTGCATACGCGTCGGCAGAGGCGCTGACAGAGCCGCGGGACGGCCGGCCAATGAACCATCAGAGAAGGAGAGAGACTAGAAAGAGAGAGAGAGAGAGAAGAAAAAAAGGAAGGGAGGCAAGACACGGCGCTGGCAGTACACCGAGAACCGGCACGTCAGACGGAAAGCGACCGCCGAGCAGTGAGCACGCACCGCACATTTGCGTGTCATTTTCGTTTCTCGTTTCTGTTGGCGTTGTGTTTCTTTTTCTTTTATTTGGGTGTGCGCGTCTGATTCAGCAGCAGAGCGCGATTTTGGGCATCGTTTCCGTGGCGTTTCGTGACGTCGCCCTCGGCGTGAACTCGTTTTTTCCAACAACTTATCTTGTCTTCTTCTTGTTAATTGTGACTCGTTTTGTGTTGCGTCTTGTTGTCGGTGAACGATCTCTTTTTTATTTTTCCGAGAAGAAGAAGAAGAGAACGACCATGTGTGTCTGCTGGTCGCCGTCGTCGTTTCAAGTGCGCGCCGTTTCTTGGTAGCTCAGTGCGCGATTCTTTTTTTTTTCTTTCTGGGGGGAACAACAACAACAACAACAACGGACGGCTCGTTGATGGATGGACGGCAAGCCCGTGGATAGATGGAGCTTTCAATCTTTTGGTTTCCTTTTCATTTTCCCGCTGTCGTGCGCCTCTTCTTTTGTCATTTCATCCGCCCGTTCGCCAGGCGGACTTGACAAAACGACATCGACGTCGTCGTCGCACCGTTTTTGACGTTTGCCGCTGCGTTGGCGACATTGGGCTCCTTTGCTCGCTGGATCTGATCGATCGGCTTTTGGCTCTACACAACAGACTCCGCCGCTGCCGCTGCCGCCGCCGCCGCCGCGCACGCAATCTCGAAAAGCGAAAATAAATAAATAAATTTATTTATGTATGTACAACAACGACAACTAGGAGTGCGCCGAGGATAGATGTGTAGAGAAAAGTTGGGGCCAACCAATTTGGATTACATATGTGCGCACATTTGTCGAAGAAGGCGGAAGAGGATGGCTCGAGTCGCTGTGCAGCAGTCGAGTTCGCGGAAATGCGAGATTTCCAGTTGTGCGTCACAGCAGTGACGGATGGTGGTGATGACGATGGTGCCGCTACTGTCGTTCGAGACGTGACAATGTGACCGTGTCACACGACGAATGCTCCTAGCTGCTACCGCTCGCTTCTGTCAAAGAGAGGAAAATCAACGTTGAAGAAGAAAAAAGAGAGAGAACAAGAAAATCGGCGGAATAAAGAATTTCCCAGGCCCCCTTTTATTTCTTTTCCCTTTTAGGGGGCTCTCTTTTCAAGAAAATAAATAAATAACGTCTCAGAGTGAGGAAAGAGAAGAAGGAGGGAGGGATCTATACCCCCTCTTTTGTGACGCCGGGACAACGTGCGCGGCCCACGAAGAGGCGCGTCACTGTGCGCCAAACAAATACAAATAAAAGAAAAGAAGAAAATCAAAACGGAAGAAGAAGCAGACGACGACGACGCCGGCGCAAGGAATCAAGTGGGCGGAGGAGGCTGAAGAAATAAGAAGAAGGAACCCCAGTGATTGTGGCCGTGCGTGTTGTGTATTGAACTTTCGGTCGACGGACGGACGGCGACGTTTATTTTTTTTTTCTTAAAAAAAAAAAAAGACGAACGAAGACGCGAGGATAAAAGATTGTTGACAACGGGATCCCATTGGATCATTGAATTGATGTCGACGCTCCGGGTATAAAGGACAATTGTCAAAAAGGCAAAAAGGGGCCCGATCGACGACGCGACGACGACTTTTGTGGAACAGATAAACGGTCCGAAAACGAAAGCGAAAGAAGAAGAAGTGGGCAATAAATTTGTGTAGAAAAATACGAAAAGAAGAAGAAGAAGAAGAAGAAGGCGCTACTAGGGGTTTGTACTGCGACGGCGGCGATAGGAAAGGAAACTGTGTGGATGGATTATATCAGGCGGCCATGCTTCTCTCAGCTGACCAGTGGACCGAATGACTTGTGGTGGCGGTCAGCCATGGGTCAGACCATGTGCTACTTTGGACTGGATAAACGTACGTAACCGGTTTTACTCGATCTATGGTTTGACGCCAAACAGCTCCTCTCCGTGTGTCTTTGTCATCCGGTTTTCTTCGGTGATGACGACGACGAGATTTGACGACTATTTTCTCCTCTTCGACGAATTTTTCTTCTTTTCTTTTCTTTTTTTTCTTCCTTTTTCAAAAGAAATCATATGGGATTCTTTTGTTTCCATTCTCTCTTGTTGCATTTGGCCATCTTCGACCAAGAGGGGCTACCCCCTTGCGTTCGACATGTGTTATCAGTTTATCACGCTCTTGTCTTGTTGGGTTTCTTCTTTCCTTGGCGATTGATTCATTCGCTTCTTTCATCCTTCGTCGTTCTCCTTCTATTCCTTTTTTTTTCTTACTCCCAACTTCTAGTATTCGGAGAAATACTGGGACTTTGAGGAGGAGGAGGATAGAGAGTTCGTCCCAATGTGTCTCGGCTGGCACTCGACATGGAAATATATTTTAAGAGGACGGAAGGGGCGTGCAAAAGAGCCGGTCACGCTTGAAGCGCAACGTCGCCGGAGAAAGTGGCCGCATTTTTCTTTTCTCTTATTATTATTTGAAAAAATTCTGTGGAAAATAAAAACAAAAATAAAAACAGGCAGAGGAAAAAATGGACATGTCTCCGGACTGCATTTAGAGTTGATGTATAAATTTAGCAGTTTCTGAGGAATTGTTGTTGTTGTTGTTGTTGTTGCAGCCTCGGCCGTAGCGATGCGGCTACGGATGGCTATGTTTTCCTTTCTGGATTGGTGCACGCGGAATGGCGGAAAAGAAGAAGAAGATGGAAAAGGAGTAAGAAAAGACGAAGAAGACGAAGAAGAAGCGATCGATTTTTGTGTCACGGCTCAGAGGACCAGCGGTGCAGTTTTGCGGCTCGAGCGCTCTTTTACGAGCGACGACGTCGTTAGGGAAAACATACACTCTCATCTCGCTCTAGTGCTATCCTAGTGGTATATATCCTAGTGGTAGTCCTATAGTTTGCTACTGCTGTTGCCGATCGACTCTTTTTTTTTTCTTTTTTTGCGCCCGCCGGCGGCGGCGGCGGCGTTACAACAACAACAGACAAAAACGCAAAAGGAACAGACGGAACAAAACAAAAAAAAAGAGAACAAGGCAACTTGTTCTTAGCTTCTTCCTCTTTTTTGTTGTCTACTCCTCTTTTCCGCCCAATTTGCGCGCACCGCGTAGAATACGGTCCGTCTCTGGCGCTGCTCATGAGATTTCATAGCCGACTGGGAATCGTCTAATCAATAACTGTTACTGGCTCCGACTTAACGGCCGTTGGCGGACGCGCATCCCGGCCATATTACATGCGCGCCGCATTTCCTCTATTAATCAATGCCGGATGTCGCGTGTTTCTCTGTCCTCCCCCTCCCTGAGCTCCTTTGCCGTTGATTATTTAAGGAAAAAGCGACGATGACGACGAGACATTTTCCCAAAAAAAAGATCGACAAAGTTTCCAGGATTAGAGACTTTAAGTCTGTAGGACGGGGCCCTAAAAGGACGCGCCCCTATCAGAGAGAGCCGATTCGCTTCGGCTCCACAAGAGTGGAATGATGTGTGTCGAGCTCTCTGCCAAACCGCCCTATGTCGTCGTCGTCGTCGTCGTCGTAACCAATTCTGCAATATCAGACGCGAGCTGTCTCGTCTTCGTCTGAAGGCCCAAGGTTGACATTACCGGGAGGTTTCCCAAGGCTTTGCTTGAGCAGCAGCAACATCAGCAGAGTCATCAGCTGTTTAGTTAAGCTCATCACGCAGTGGATCGGGACTTGTTGTCCGACCGTAGAGCGGACAATTCCTTTTGGCCCTTTGTCCAGCGCTTATAATCTGGTCGGTTCTCTCAGTGACCCGTCTCTCTGGTTCGATTGACAGTGCGGATGCAACGAGCGGACGGGCTAGCTCGCTCTGCGCTAGACATGGGCAAATTGTCAGCGACTCCGAGTCGGATCAAGTCCCAGTCAAAAGATTCCGCACCAACTGCGGGCTCATTATCCCATGGGATTTCCTTTGGGACGGGCTTTAGGCCGACGATACGGATGGACCAAGTCGGCATCTGACGTGCTCAATCTGCAACGGCCCAAAAGTCCCGCCGACGACAGATGAAGCGAGGGAGTTGGCCGTCTGTTGCAGAGCGCTAGCAGCCCACGGTTGGAAACCCCGAAATAGCTTTCTTCCACCTCTGCCCGGCCCGGTCTAATTCCAGTCACCCCTTTTTAGTTTAGTAGTACGTGCCTCTGAGATGTTGTTGTTGTTCATTTCCTCCCCGAATGAATCGGACAAACAGCGCGCGCCCGCCATTCGCAGCTTCACTATTCAATTGAAAGCCGCGAATCTCCATTTCGTTAGGAGGACGGGCCGATCCCATTTCTCTTCCGCTCCGGGGCTCTTGAGGAATGTTTTTTTTATTTTCGAAAAAAGGCAGCACACTCGACGACGAGGACGAGGAAAACAAATAAGGAAAAAGGGAGATAGGAACGAGAGCGAAAGTAATTGGGCTCTTTGCCGGGCGTCGGACAGAAGCCAAAAGTGGGAATCCCCCAGCATTTAACTAACAGCAACAACAACAACAACAACAACAGGCAATCGAAAAAAGAAGAAGAAGAAGAAGCTGGCGGATAAGAGAAAACCCAAGGCGAGAGGCCGTTTAGGGAACCGCCTGCCGCGCTCTTTCTTTATACAAGAACTCTACGTAGAGATAGATAGGAACTAGGTATAGGCCGTCCGGAGGAATTTGTCTCTTTCTCGTTATCGGCCGCGGTCGTTCCCTAGTTCTCCGACGAAAAGAAACGGCGTGGGGCACGGGTTTTATTTTTGTCAATTGAAATGGCCACTGTGAAACGTTGCCACTCGTCGAGGGGGCCATTAGTCACCGGGATCTCCCGCTCGCCAACGGACAGTCTCTGTGTGTACGTGCGCCTCAGTAGAGCCGTAATGGCCGAGAGAAAGAGAGTGTGTAGGGAGTTGTGTGCAAGGAGAAAAGGAGGCCCAATGGACAAGACGCGAAGAAAAGAAAAGGAAGAAAATGGGCAAGATATCGGAGAGCCTGCAGTTGCAGATGACTGGCCAGTCTTTTTCGGCAGATTTATAGAACTGCCGGAACCAGAAGACGACGACGACGGCCCAGTAAAGCGGAAGTAAAATGGATTCTCGACAGAGAAATGCGCGTAGAAACGGAACAAGAAAGGGATTTTTTTTTTGTATTTCAACATGGTGAAATAAAAGAAAAGATCTCGAGAAGAGAAGAGAAGAAACTTTAATAATAAAGTAGCCACTCGCAGTATTACGTTGTTGGGTTGTAGAGAGACAAAAAGCAGTTGCGCCCAACTCTATATCGGATCTGTGATGGCTCGCCAGAGACGAAACGATGTTGAACTGCTTCCCTTCTGCTCGCGGATTCTCTCTTTTTAGACAACTTTTATGTATCGCTGCGTTCTCGAAACGACGAAAAATCGATGGAGGCAAACTTGTTTCTTTTTGTTTTCTTTCTTCATCGCAGCATCTCGCCCACTCTACATTGTGTGAGAGCGACACAGCTCGGCTTGTAAGGTAACAAACGGCAGCAAATGAGGAAGCTTAACACTCTGGGCTATTCGTTGAAAACTCGTAGTGTCGTGGCTCCAAAGTGTTGGCCGGCCATAATCGCACCTCGGGCTACTTGAAACCAAAACAAAAGAGATCCCGATTACTACAGCAATGCTTGTTGCTATTCGAGTTTCTCTTGTTGAGTTGTTGTTTGTTGTTGGCCTTTCCGTTTTCCGAGAAGACGCTTTTTTGGTTTGTTTTCTTATTTGACGCAGTCGCTTCCTCTCGACTGCGTCCAGATGACAACCGGTACAGCCGACCCGACCGGTTCTAACGTGACCTAGACTTCCTCAATTTTGCGGGGTTAACTCCAATCGTTTTGGCGGTCAACAACATGGAAATAAGAAGAGAGAGAGAGAAAAAAAAAGTGCTCTCTCGTCCTTTCGAACTTGAAAATCGATCTAGAAAAGAAAACGAGTATTGCCTGTTGTCGTTTGATATTCGAGAGGACGATGGACTTGTCGACGGCAGGAAATGAAATGAGAAAAGAAGAGAATTGAGACCAAGTCACGTGTGCCAAAAGAGAGAATAGAATAATGATCTATTGCGCCGCTGCTGCTGCGGGCCACGCAGTGATATATACGTCCCTCGTCCGTCTTTGAGACAGTCGAACGGCCGATATTACGAGAATAGATGCAACCGAGCAGCGGCGGAGGAGCTGGATCTCTTTTTTTTCTTTTTGGGGAAATAGTTTCCACGTGCACTCTATAATATCCTTATCGTTTTCTTTTCTGTCTTGTCTGCGTTTTTCTATTTCCCCGGCTCTATCTCTCTCTCTACTAACTGAATTTTCAGCAGTTCACAGTCCAGAGTCCAATCTCCTTTTTTTTTTATTTTACGATCGTCATCGCCGCCTTTGCCTCCCACTCTAGTTGATCCCTTGATAGCGCGATATTACGCACAACGCGCTTTTGACTTGCTAAACAGGTCTCGGGTCGTCGTCGTCTATTTCCTTCAATTTCTTTTCTTTTTCTTTTTTTTATATTTTTCTGTTTGTTCTTTCTAGCTCTCTCGTCCCTTTATCCGCCCTCTGCACGCACCACACATACACACGTCAGCCACAATATCTCGTTTCCATCCCGGTGGCCAAGAGTTTTGTCGGTTATCTCGGTCGGACGCCCGCACTCGCGTCCTTGTACCGTCGTTCAACATTGCCGCTTCCTTCTTCTTACCCCATCCGAGCGAGTCGAGCAGAGAGAGAGAGAGATTCATTTTGAAGGGAAGAAATGTTTGGCTGCCAAACATTCCGTTCAAATGAAATCACGCGGAGCAGACTTCATTACGTGTTGATTACCTGCTGCCGCGCGACCGCCGACAATGCGCAACACGTCCAATAAGTTTTGGTGAGACTTAACAAATGAAGCGATCAAGTTTTCAGGGCAGAAAAACAAAATCTCGGCCTTTCGGAAGTGAAACTTAATGACGGGTTGTAATCGAAATTGATTCGACGGGCTACCGTTCGATGCCCCGTCACATTCTTCTTCCTTTTAGAACTTGGGAGGTTATTTCCTCGCTCCGAGGTATTAATGATCGCCACGTGTCGGGCAGTTTCGTATCCTAGAAAAGAAATGGACACAAAAAAAAAGGAAAAGAAGAAAGAAAAGAAAACAAAAAAATTATTCCGGTGTCGGTATAGAAGCTAAGGCGGCCCGGGTAAATGGCCCTTGGCGCATCGTCCTTGCCACGCGCTTCTAACTTCAAGGTGGCCTCATAGAGAATAAAAAAGAAGGGGGAAAATAAAAATTTGCCGTTGGTTCCTCGGTTGCGTATGTAAGTACAAACGCGTATTGACGATATATGAACCTTGAACGGCAATGGCCCCCGTAAAGATTGGACCGGGCGAGAATCCCAGCAGCGAAGCGAAAAGAAGAAAAGAAAATGGCCTAATATGGTCGTTTGGTGTTTTCATTTTCTTTTTTTCTTTTTTGGCCCGTCTCTGCTGCTGCTGCTGCTGGTCTATTATGGCCATAGACGAGCCACTGGGAGAAGGTCGTCGTCGTTTTACCGCTCTGGCGCAAAGACCAACGAAATGTTGTTTGCCCCGTTTGCTGCTGGACTCGTTGGCGGCTGAACGCGCGCATGTATGGCCCGCGTCTCGTCAACAGGCGATCCACGTCAATTCCGTCCTCTCGTCAAGCGAATGAATATTTCATGGCGCGGAAGCCGTTTGGCTGCTCCTGTACTGTTTTGGCTGGTGCAGAGAGAGAGACACGGAATAACGTAGCGAGCGCATCACCAGCATCAGAGAGTACTTAAAAGCGTTTGAGATTGACGGCTGATGGCTTGGACAATGCAATGACATGTTGGACGAGACGCAAGAGCGGACAGAAAATTACGGCCGTCTTGTGTCCCTCTTGTAGCCCGTTATCTCGTCTCTCTCTTGCCAGCAGTTTTTTCCTTCTTTTTTTTCTTTTCTTTTTTTAAAGGGCTATTGAATCCAGCGCCTTTTTGGCGCGCTCCAAGTGTCCCTCTGAATTGACGCCGTTTTTCTTTTGGCCAGCAACAATTTCATTAAGGCGCCTTTAAGTGCGTTTGAGCCTGAAGAAGAAATATCGCCGACAATGTCCTTGGCGCAATCACGCAAGCGCCGCGATGCCAACTTCGTCTTCTTCTTCTTCCATCTTCACGCATGGCCTATTTTGATGGAATAGAGTCGGAGTGGTCCGACAATGTCTGCGGCGGCGTTGGCCAAGTGGAACAGGTGTGCGTGTTGCCATCGAGAGAGAGAAGTAGAAGGTTGCACCAGAAGAAGTCTTGAGCCTTTTGGTGTAATCGCATCACCGTCGCCGTCTCGCCGAGTGCGATAATGCAACGAAGGAGGAGTTTTATTGGCCGTCCGTCCGTCTAAGGACACTTAATGGGATACGCGCGATTCTCGGTACTGTGTCGGGGTCCCGCCACTCTTTTCGCCATATTTAAAAGACCCCGCTCCAGGGATCGACGGCGCTTTGTTGTTGTTTCGTTTTCAAAGAGAGAGACGTCGCTCACCTTTTTTCCTCCTCTTGGCTATGTACGTCGCCGGCGGTAACTCGAGCGTCCCTTTTGCCAAACAAGAAAATCATATTGTTTTCCATGTTTTCCGTCACTCGATCCAGCCGGATCAGTCGCTTGACTTTGATATTGACTTCCATCAGAGAATTTCCTCTTTGCACTAGACTACTGTACCAATGTCCTATCTAGTGGCAATTTCCCGGAATAAGAGAAGAAGCTTCTGCTTATTTGTTGTTGTCGGATGTACTAGGCAAAAGTCGTGTTCGACCGGTGGCGCTGAAATATTCCTCGCCTTTGACTTTGCTCTCCGCCAACTTTGTTTCTGGGCTTTTGTTTATTAGATGAAAAGCAGGGCAACACACGAGCCCCTGGTCCACTTGAAAGCCCTTGGAGCAAGTGCTGGTGCTGGTGGCTCATCTCCTCTCGACGACTTGGCTGACTTGATTTACAATGCATAGCGTTGCGGAACGAACCAAGGACGGCCAGGAAACGGGCTGGCTGTCGTCGGAGCTCCTTGTAATGGAATTGAATGTGGAAATGAGAAAAAAAGAAGAAAAAGAAGAAGAAGAAGAAGAAGGAAAAGTTGTTCAACTCCCTACATACTTTCTCGCTTGGCCTCGTCGGCTCATTTTCCTTTCGCTTCCAATGACAACACTTTGGATGGAGAATGTGTTGGCCGTCTCCAGTGCTCCCCCTTTATCCTACTGCTTGCGATCTGCCAGTTTCAAGTTCAGCGCGGATGCCGCAGAGTGGAGGCAATATGATGCAATTCCCAGAGCCAATCGCCCCTCTCTTGTTCCATTTCTTTTGGCCGTTGTTGTGTCCGCGGTCGACAGGAAGTTTATGGTGACATAGGCCGATTTGCTATCTGTCTGGGCTTTTCTGGCATCGACTAACAGAGTCCAATCAGCAGCATGACCCACAACAGCTCGCGGTTTCTCTTGTTTAACTTTTGACTCAACTTTGCTCAAGGCCTCGCCCAGCGGCAGTCTCATCTTGTTGTTGTTGTTACATCCGCCAAACAAGGCGATGGGCTGCTGCTGCCTCGACTCTAGAAAAACGCACAGATTACATAATAGTCTTAGAAGGGGAAAAGCGTCGGGACGTGATCGATCTTGATGATGAAGCCCGGCTGACATAACGTCTCGTCATCGATTATATCCGAGACCATTCACTCGCTTTTTTCCCGACCGCATCCAATCCCCCAAGACATTTGAAACTTTAGCACGACGGGAACTCTTCTTCTTCTTCTCTACGCCATCATTTTTCATTCCTTCTTCATATCTGTACACACAACGTCTAGCGCGATGATGGATTTTTCCTGAAATTTCTCGTCTTGGTGTTTGTCTCGACTGCGAAATGGATGGGACCGGCAACGTTTCTTTAACCTTTCTTCCCCTTCTAATTCTTCTTCTTCCTTTCCTTTTTGTTTGTATACGACCGCCAGTGTCTGGCACCTCGTGAAAAACTGTTTAGAGCGCAAGGTTATGTCGGTCGTTGCTTGGCTGTTCGCCCTTGTTATCCAGCAAAACACGCCGTATTAGAAGGCACCGCCGATGCGGGCACGCATCACCTCGGGACGGACAGTTCGTCATCAGGCGGCTTTTTTTCCTCTTTTTCTTTTTCTTTTTTGTATTTTAAACTTCAACAACAAACCAGAGTTCCGCACGGATTGTAGGCATTCTTTTGTTGTTTCTTTTTGTTGTTTGTTTCTTCACAAATTTTGTTGTTGTTTCGGTTGCTGCAACCGCGAAGCAAAAAGAGAGAGAGAGACCGCGACTCTTGAGACAAACAAAGCCAAGAAAGAATGAAATTTGTTTGTTTTTTTTTCGTTTTTCGCCGTCGGAAATGTCCAAAGTACACGAGAGGGCAGGAGACGGAAGATGGAAAGAGATGAGTTGGTCACGATTTTTTCGAGACTAGGGACCGTCGTTTTTCGTTGTTGTTGCTGTTGTTTTGGTCGTCGTCGAGTACGAATGACGGTTGTCAAGCGGAGGAAGACGACGCAGTAGAATAATAAGAGAACACGAGGAAAAGAAGAAGAAGAAGAAGACGGGCCAAGGAGTGGGGTCCCCCCTGCAAAGCTTTGCGTTTGTTCATTATCTGGGTAAGGGATCGTGCTCCATCGTGCCTCGGGAAGGAATGTAGCTGGAGCAACAAAACATAAAGAGAATGGAACACAAGAAAAAGAAGAAGAAGAAAAAAAAGCCTAAAAAAGAAAAGTCAAGGACGTTTGAACTCTGGCAAACGTAATGACGGGCTCTGTGTTGTTCCTCTTTGCCAATTGTTGTGCGGACGCCGCCAACGCCGCGCTCCGGCATTACCGGGGCGCGAGACAATCGGAACCTCGAGTGGACGAAATAAAGTCTTTATTTTTCCCGTATATATATAATATACAGAGAGAGAGAGAGAGAGTAGGAAAAGGGCGAAATGGAGAAGAGCAAACATGCCGTCGCTGTGACGTCAAACTCATCGTCTCGTTTTTCGCCACCGGAGAATTGTCTAGCAGGCTGGCGAAATCCAGCTGTTGCTGTTGTTGGGTGAGCACTCGGAAAGCGAACACAAAAGGGGGGGGGGGTAGAGAGAGATAAAGCTAGTTGGAGCCAGTTTAGTTCTTGATCTGCCAATTAGATTAACGGAGCGACTCGGAAAACACTTGGAGTTTGGCGTTGCAATGGAGCAGACGCCTTTCGCTGCGCCTCGTCCGCCGTCTCTGGGAGTAGTCGAGAGAAGGCAGAAACGACGATGACAACAGATCGCACAGCACAATCCACTGAACGAGAAAGGGCCTCCGACGATCGATCTGCTTTTGATCCGAGTTGGTGCGGACCTCCCTCCCGCATCTCCATCGCTTTTCTCCGTGATTCCATTCGTTGCCGCTTTGATCAAAAGGCAGCCATCTTGTCTTAATGAACTCGGGACTCCCGGCTGCTGCTGCTTCTGCTCTATAGCCTCGCCCGTCCACTCCGCTTTTCTCTACTTTGTTTACAGGGGAAGGTGATGTGCTATTGTGTGTTTTCCCTCATTCTTTTCCTCTAGTGACCTCTCGATGATCCCCTCCGTCTGTTTGTCGTTGACGACCGACGAAAATCCCATCTCCATTTTGAGAGAGACTGGACGGCTCCTCTTTTCTCTTTTTGAATCACGTCCAGCTCGCCTTTGATGTCTTCGTCGACGACGTAGGGGTTTGTCATTTCACCTGGCACGTGACTAGTATTCCAATCCAGCTTCTCCTCCTCCCACACATCGATCCATCCGGATGGAATGCCGTGTCTGTCTCTCTCTCTCCAGCTGCCCGGAATCCTACTCCTTTTTTTTCCTCTGAAACGAAGCGGTTGCAACACCATTTTCTTCTTAATTAAGAAATTGTTCATTTTCTCTTTTTCTCCGTCATTGATCGCCATGGCAGACAGTTTGAATCTTGCAGCGTCGATACGAAAGAGCTGAAATAAAAATGGAGGTCTCGAGCGACCGCTAATATTAGCCTAGTATCATTTTCTTTAAATATGTACAAGGCGTTGGGTTTCTTTCTTTCTTTTTCCCCTCCATCTCGTTCGGCATGACAACCATAGCATCGCCAATAGGAATCCCAACCAAGCGGCTTTTCCGTTGAAATGGTGGGAAGACGGCCCGATGTCTGATCCCCTTGCCGTTCGTGAGACATTTTCACGAATTCACGACGACTGGCGTAGAAAAGATCGTGACTTTGAAAATGTTGAAATAGAATAGGAAATGGAGAGAGAGAGTCTCTAGATTCTAATTTACATTTTTCTTTTTTCCGTTCCATGAATTGTGCAGGAGCAGCTTCGCGCGGAGAGGATTCGAGAGGGACGAGCGAGTTGACGAAAGCGGCCGCGGCCACGGCCTCGTCCAACTCTAGCGACCACGTTTGCTGCTCGCAACCTGCCACACCGTCGACGCCGGCGCCAACGGGGGCCCTGATTTCTGCTTCCTCATATTCGACTTCCAATTCGGCCATCGCCGTGGCTCCGGCTCCGGGAGCCGGTGCCGGCGCCGCGCCGCCAGCCGCGCCAGGCGGCCACACCTTTAGCTATCGCCATCATCACGATCATGGCGAATCCAACGAGTGGGACGTCAAGAAATGGAACGAGGAGCGAGAGCGCGACCGAGAAACGTGGATCCACGACCCGGAATGGCTCCGAGTCGAATCGTGGATCGACGAACACCCAGACTTTTGCCTCGATTACTTTCTCAGGTACGTACGCGAGAAAATGATTCCATTCAGGAGTTGCGTTTGTTGACGTGGACTTGATTGAATAAGACGACAGCAGAAGCAAAAAGCCTTTCGTGCTGCACATTTGCAAAACGTCGTCGTCGAGCTCTTTGGGTGGACGCCCTTGTCGCATACACAATGCTCCATCTCTCTCTAGTCTCTTTCTGCTGGACCGTCACGACGGCTGCAGTTTGGAGACGGCCCAAAAGGAGATTCGAGCCGACTTGACGTGCCGTGTCCACCGATGGTGTAATCTTTTGACAGGAACCCGCCTTTCTCTCTTTTCCTTTTTCCCCCGTCGGTCAGTCGGTCGGTGGGCGACGAACGGAAATGTCTACTTATGCGAGGCACGGTCAGCCGGCCAGCCAGCCAGTCAGCCAGCGAAGGCTACGCGATCTGCCGATGCGACACAAAGTCCTTGCCCGTGCACTATGCGGCGTATTTCTTCTCTCTTTCTTTCTTTCCTCCTCTTTACTTGTTTTTTTCTTGTAAGTCTGCACGGCGGTAGCGGCGGATGTTTTGAATTTGGCCAGCAACGGTTTCAGTGGAGCGCCCACCCTCTTTTGCGTCGAGTAAATAAAACAAGGAAGAGAGAGAGAGAGAGAACTCACGCAGAGATCGAAAATCGAATGCTTTGCTGACCTCGGCGAGACGGGGTGTGTGTGTGCGGAATCTGCGAAAACGTTGCGCATTTTCAATTCTCGTGATCTATAGCCAAAGAGAGTACAGTGTACTAATGCAATCGTTTTCCACCATCCGTCACTGTCTGCAACTTTCTCAAAGAGAAAAAGTTCTTTTTTTCTTTTATGGAACGGGTTATGTAGAAACAAAGTAGCCAATGGAAAATTCAACAGTTTAGCGAGAGGCTCCGCCAGGATTTGATTCGAGCCAAACTCTTTTTTCATTAGGCTTACGGAGGCCGGAGCTTATGGCTTATGGGGAGTACTGACTGACATGTGCATTTCATGTTGCTTGGCTGCAGAGAGGCCGACGGCGAGCTTAGAACATTGAGTTGACATCGTCGTAGTCTCAGACTTATACGTCATGGTCGATCAATGTGTATTTTTCTCTATCTCTATCTCTCTCTCTCTGTTTCGTACGTATTAGATGTGTGCATCGAAATTTTATTTGGTTGTTTTTGTTTGTTCCTTATCGGTTGTTGGTCATCGCCGTCGGAAAAGAGCAAGGTCGCCGCCCTCCGCTTGGCCAACTGTCCGAGTGCGTTCGCCCTTAACGGGCAACTCACGCTCGACCTCAAAGAGTTCCCAGGGAATATGACACTGGCACGTTTTTTGACACGCTCTCTCCTACAACTGCCATATATGCCCGCTCTTACCCTCTTTTTTCTTTTCTTTCTCTCTTTCTCTTTCTTTTTATTTATTTAAACCCACGTTGCTTTTGTTTCCATGGGGCGAAATGCGGTTCTTTTTTTCACGAGAAAAACACAACTTTGTATTCGAATTGCCCAGGAACAACTGGTGAAACGAGCCAAACAGATATTGATGGAGTTGCCAACACACAAAAGAAAGGAGGAGGAGGAGGAGGAGGGAAATAAAACGATATAAAGGTTAACGGACAGATGGGCATTGCCCGGCAACTCGAATAGAATCGTGGGCAAATTGCATTGAGATAACTCGATCAAGTTGAGACGAGTTTTGCGCCGAACCTGAACTTTCCTCTTTTTTTTGCGCACAAGAGAGTGGAGAGAGAGAGAGAGAATAGGGCAATTGATTGTACGAGTATAGTGCAGTAGAGCAGCCTATAATGCGAGGAAATTGAGTGCCGTGCTAAAGGCTTTTGGCGTGACTCTTCACCTGATCCCAGAAATGGTCGTTGACTGAAGCGGCCGTGCACTCTCTCTCCTTGATCCTGCTCTTCAGACATTTTTTCCCCTTTGGAAAAAAAAGACGACACAAGAAGCAGCTTTCTATAGCGACTTGCGTAACGTCTCCATCAGCTTCCAATTATTCCTCCATTCGCCTTCAAGAAAGAACAAAACAAAACAACCGACTGTCTCAAATGTCAAAGGTTCATTTCAGACGCCCAACTTATTTTCGGTACCTGATCAATCATCGTAGCGTCGCAACGAATGACTTTTTCGTCCGTCGCTTTTGAAAATATGACGAGGAAGGAGGAGGACGCCTTTCTGGCTCTCATCCGAGAATTGCTCATGATTCATGACCTTCCCACCGTCAAGTGCTTTAATATCGCACAGATCTAGAGTGGTTTGCTCTCTCTCTCCAGCAGCATCTGCCAGCTGGTCCGCGTGACCGCTGATGCGCCTTTTCTCCTCTTTGCGTTCAAAAGCGTTCGATGCGACTCGATAAGGAAAACACGGAGATGTCTTAAAGTGATGGCACGTTCTGGTGCGTCTGCTGACCGAGTGTCCAACTTTTCTTTTCCAATTCTATGGGAGTTATTGACAAATGTTGATTGACCATTTTTGTTGATTGCAGGAAAGCCACTCGGCAGATGGTGGACGCTTGGCTGGTGTCGCATTCGCTGCCGAGCGGAGGCGGCGGCGGGACGAATCCAGCGGCGACTCCTTCAGGATCGGTCGACACGGACCTTTCGTCGCCGGCCAGCGGGCAACAGCAGCCGGGCAACAGTAGCAAAGCCGGTTCGGGAATGGCGACGCCCGTTCGTAAGATATCGGCTCACGAGTTTGAGCGCGGCGGCCTATTGCGGCCGCTCGTCAGCAACGTGGACGGAACGCTGACGTTCATCAGTCCGGTGACGAGTGAAGAGACGCACGCCCTCATCAATCACAACGTGAAACCTTTCAGACGGAACCGTAACGAACTCAAATCGCTCGACGAGAAGGAACTCATCTTCGAATTGGTCAAAGACATTTGCAACGACCTGGACGTGCGCAGTTTGTGCCACAAGATTCTCCAGGTGAGACGCAAAATGGTGCAACTCGCCTCTTTGTGCGATATTTCAACGTCTAGGAAATACTTCGGCGTAGGCGGCCGAAGCGGCGGCAGCGACAGCGGCGGACGTGTTTACCCAGCCGCTAGACGAGATTGCCATGGTGAAATATCTCGTTCACGCTCCGCTAGTTAACCAAGTGGGAGTCTGTGTTTGACGTTCGTTGATGGAAGAAGAGCGGAGGAGGCGTGAAATCGGCAACGACGGCGTCTCGTCGTCGTCGTGTTGTGGACCTTTCTCCATTGTTTCCCGCGATTCGATTGACGCTTTTTCCTCTCAAATGGAAGGAAGGGAGGGATAAACTGCCTCGCTAGTTTGAATACTATCAGTAGAACTTTGTGTTGTTGTGTTGCGTCTCTTATTTTCCAGCCTGATTTGTCTCGGTTGTTTAACGACGCGTTTTCTTCATTCCATTTTCTATTTGGGCGACCGGCCTGTATAGAACGTGAGCATTCTGACGAAAGCCGATCGATGCTCCCTCTTCCTGGTGCAAGGCGAACGAGGATCCGACTCGCGCTGCCTCGTCTCGAAACTTTTCGACGTCTGTTCCCAATCCACTTTGAAGGAAATGGAGAAAAAGGAGGAAATTCGCATCCCGTGGGGATCCGGCATTGTGGGCTACGTAGCTCAAAGTGGCGAGCCAGTCAACATACCTGATGCATACAAAGTACTTCGTTAACTTTCCTCTTGTTCCTATACATCTTTCTTTAATGTAATTTAACTCATTTCCTAAATTTGTTGATTTGAAAATATTTAAATAAACAGGACGAACGTTTCAATCACGATGTGGACGTGATGACGGGCTACCATACGCGCTCCATGCTCTGTCTGCCGATCAAAGACTCGAATAACGAGGTCATTGGGGTCGCGCAAGTCATCAACAAACAGGGGGATTACGAAGCCACATTCACGGCGACCGATAGCCGGGTCTTTGCCGGTTATCTCCAGTTTTGCGGCATCGGTCTCAAAAATGCGCAGCTCTACGAGCGCAGCCAATTAGAAATTAAACGCAATCAGGTAACGTAGTAATCCAGCCTTGGATTTTATTGTTGTTTCTCCCCCCCCCCACCCAGTTTGTTTTGTTCGGTCGTGACTTGCGTCACGTTGTTTTATTGTAGTACGTCGGCAGAGTCTAGAAGACGACGACATTGTTTCTCTGTACCAAAACCTCTTTTTGATCCTAGTCATCAAGGAAAGAGCAAGTGCATTAACTTGTAATAGGCCTTAAATCTTTCTCAAAAGAGCGCCCAGACTGCGTTAGTGCGTTATTAGACGACACACAATGTACGGCCTCGTAAATCTTTTGCCGCTCCTAGTATTTAGACCTACAGTGCGTGATTCCGCATTCGGCTTGGCTGACACATTTTCTTCTTTTTTTTTCTTTTTCTTTTGTTCCAATCGTTCAGGTTTTATTGGATTTAGCCCGCATGATCTTTGAGGAGCAAAGTACGCTGGAGATCATGGTCTACCGCATCTTAACCCACACGCAATCACTAATACAGTGTCAGCGTTGCCAGGTAAATAGCCCGTGACTTGTTTTTGGCCAATCCCGACTTGTCTCAATCCGTCATTTCCCCCCATTTCCGACTTGTCTTCCTCTCATTTTTAGGTATTACTAGTCCACGAGGCGTCGAAGGGAACCTTTTCCCGTGTATTCGATTTTGAAGCCAGCGATCTTAGCGGAGAGGACCAGGAGGGATCTGGAACTAGGTAATTGATGTTTTGCTGCTCCTCTCTTAACTAACTTATGAAGTAAGCCCAAGTTCGAGTCCCTGGAAGGAGCATCCAAGTTGTCAAAGACACAAACTCTCTCTCTCTCTATTTTCCGCCAACGTTTCCGACGAGTATTAGCTTCGTCTTCGTCCTATTTTTGGGCGATTGATCATTGGACCCCATTTTGTTTTTCAACGGAAAGTTTCCGCTTTGCCGGGTGCATCAACTCTTCGTCTTATTTGTTTACAACTTGAAATACAACTCTGTGAAATGTATGCATTTTATCCCTCCCGCTCTGTTTTTGTTTCCATGTGCGCCATCCCGCTTCTCCGCAGTCCAAACGAAAGTCGATTCCCGATTAACGTGGGCATCACCAGTTACGTCGCAACGACGGCAGAGGTACCACAGCATTTAAAGAGACGCACAAACGGCGGATAGGCTCGAGCCAACTCTTGATTGCCTTTGAATTTTTCAAATCCACCAGACAGTGAACATAATCGACGCTTACAAGGACACTCGATTCGATCCTTCGGTCGACGAAGGCACGGATTTCGTCCACAAAACGGTCCTCTGCATGCCCATCAAGAATTCCGACGGTTACACCATCGGAGTCATCCAGGTATTTCCGACGAAACGAAACTTTCTACGAGTCTAATGGAGTCGACAATTGACCAACTTTATTTGCCTTGTAGTTAGTCAACAAATTCAACGATCTACCCTTCACCAAAAACGACGAGAATTTCGTCGAAGCCTTCTCCATCTTCTGCGGCATGGGAATCAGCAACACCAACATGTAAATATATAGTCTCACTCTTTCCCCCACCATTTTGATTCTTTTTGACTAAGGGGCCTGTTGTTTTTGTTGCCGTGTGAGTTTTGTGTTGGTGTTGAGGTTTATTTTATTGCCGACTCGTACCCATGTGACCCATTCGTATTCATCAGGTACGAGAAAGCCATTGTGGCCATGGCCAAACAGCGCGTCACGCTGGAGGTGTTGAGTTACCACGCTACCGCGCCGGCCGAGGATGCCACCAAGTTAAAGGTAAACATTTCTTCGACTGTGGCAGTGATGGCCAGTTAATCTCTGCTAGTTACTTTTGGCGCCTCTTCCAAAAGTATTTCTTTTATTCGCGCCGAGTTGTGTTGTTCGTTCGGTTCAGTGATTTGTGGTCGCAGAGAGAGAGAGAGCCCCATCTCTTAAACACATGCCTTCACTCTGCGTTCCACTATCTAGTCGCCAACATCTGGAAGAAAGAAAGTTAGAGAGAGAAACCGGCTTCAAAAAAAAAAAAAAACAGAGTCATAAAACAGAAACCGAGTACCGTACGTATGTTGTTTTGGTTTTTCCCCGCTTTTCGCAGCCAGCGCGACAAGACGACCAAAGTGTTGAACGTTGAGCGTACGAGTACTTATTTCCCCCTTTGGTGCCTTTTCTTTCTCCGCCTTCTTCCTCTTCGCTTCGTCTATTACTACCGTACTTTCAATTTATCCGTTCTCCTCAAAACGGAGGAGACGAGCGGCGAATCTCTTTCGAGTGATCGAACATTCCCAGTTTGAAGTTTTTGTCCGAGTCTTGGAGGAAGAAGAAACCAAATAAAATAAAATAAAAGATAGGCAACAGATTGACGTCAAGAAAAGCCATCCGGCGCTGTGATGGGGCCGTCTTTATTCTCCTCGACTCGTTTGGCAGAGCCGTTGACAGTAACGTCCGTCGTCTGCCCATTTTGATCGTCTTTTTCGCTGTTTCTCCCTTTTCTTTTATTACAGAGGGCCATTGTACCGTCGGCAAAAGCGTATCGACTGCACGACTACCGTTTCAACGACTTCAGTCTGGAGGATGAAGAGACTTTGAAGGTGCGTGTCTGATTGTTGTACCTATCCAAAAGACCCAAACTACTACGGCCTTATCGCCGATGCTGATCCAATCATTTGTGACCGTCTATTGTCGTTTGAACACTTTGTAAAACAGGCCTGCCTTCGAATGTTTCTCGATTTGGACTTGATTGGGAGATTCCACATTGATTACGAAGTCCTCTGCCGCTGGCTCCTCAGCGTCAAAAAGAACTACCGCAACGTGACGTACCACAATTGGAGGCACGCCTTCAACGTGGCCCAAATGATGTTTGCCATCGTGACGGTAGCATTCGCATTTTTTATCTCTACCGTAGAGTCAAGCCATATTCTCTTTCAATGTTGCCTGTTTTTCCTTACAGGGAACGCAATGGTGGAAAATTTTGGGTGAAATTGAAGTCTTGTCGCTCATCATGGCCTGTTTGTGTCACGATCTTGACCACAGAGGAACCAACAACTCGTTTCAAATCAAGTACAGCTACCACATCCGCTTTCACCATATTTAACTCGACATTTCTAATGATTGTCTTGTTTGAACAGGGCCTCCTCACCGCTGGCGCAATTGTACACAACATCGACGATGGAGCGTCATCATTTCGACCAATGTCTCATGATTCTGAGTAGTCAGGTATATAGTGACTTGCGCTTCTTGCCATTTGCCACGCGTGCCGTCATTACATTTCTCGTTTCCTGTGCCACAGGGCTGTCAAATATTGAGCAACGTGACGTCGGTCGAGTATACGAGAATCATCAAAGTCCTCGAAGAAGCCATCTTATCAACCGATCTCGCTGTTTATTTCGGGTGGGTCTGCCTCTTCTTTCCCCATCTACCGACACATTTCCAGGTCCAACCTCGTCGTTAACGTCGTTCCCAAATACCGGCATCATCCGGCCGGGATGTTTGAGGCGGACAACGGTCCAACTGCCTGGCCCGTTCCTAATCAAATCGGTTTGGCGAATCGAAATTCGTCAGCTTAAAAGCGGGGAAAGTCAACTTTGAACTTCTTGTCCTCGACTTGGGGAGTAGCACAACGTTCTAACCAACGGAGTCAACGGATCGTGATGTTCCTTGTAGATGTCTACTTAAGTCCTCGCCAAGTTGAGAAGTTTGCAAGTCTTGTGTGGCGTCTTTCTCAGCAATCAGCCAACCATATCGTACACACAGTTTTCAAAATCGACCAAGTGGAACGCGCTGCTCAGCTGTGCATTTCCCTTCCGCCTACGTCAATTGATCTCTGTGAAGTCGTCGGACTCGAAGATTCTCCATTCTAAAAGGAACAAATGGGAATTTTAGGCTTTTCAATTGTGTCCCCGCTTTCCATTTAGAGAATATGTCGACACATATGACAATTCATTAGCCAGAGTACCGAGATCGATAACTAATGGGTACCAATTTCCTCTTGAAATAGGAAACGTGGAGCTTTCTTTCAACTGGTTTCATCCCGGTCGTACGATTGGTGGCAGGACAGTCATCGGGAGCTGTTACGCGGCATGATGATGACTGCTTGCGACGTCGCCGCCATCACCAAACCGTGGGAGGTTCAGTGGAAGGTGGCCGATTTGGTAGCCAACGAATTCTTTGAACAGGGAGACATTGAGCGCCGGGAGCTCAACATTACGCCGATTGTAAGACGAGTGCTTTCATCATCTTCGTCTTAAGAGTGCGCCGCTAATCTTATTTTCTCCTTTTTGATTTTTCTCTAGGACATGATGAATCGAGAAAAGAAGGATCAACTGCCCGCTATGCAAGTCGGCTTTATCGACTCGATATGTTTACCTGTCTATGACGTAAGTTGGCTAAGCCTATTCTATCGATGAAAACTTGCCACAATTGAACCATTTTTTAATTATCAGGCTTTCTCTTCGGTGGATGAGAAACTGACGCCTCTTTTGGACGGAGTCCAAGCGAATCGGAAGAATTGGCAATCGCTGGCCGATTCATATAATCAGCGTTTGCAGGAGCAGAAAGAGGCGGCCCAAGAGCAAAAGAGGAAGCAAGAGCAACAATCGCAGCAACCTCCGCAGCGGAATGGGCAAATTAGCACCGTATTGGAGGCTTGAGGAGAAAATTGAATCGAAAATCTTGCTGCCAAATCTAAAAACTAAACTAAACAAGAAACAAAACACACTTCTGCCTGCGAGACGGCCTGTAAAAAAAAAAGAAAAAAAAATCCAAACAAACAAACCAATCGATCATCACTGGCACAACGGGTATTGGAGACTAATATAGCGTCTCGTACTCGCCGAGTCAAATGTACATACGTACTGTATCTCTATTACCAGCTGGCACAATGATACTTCTTCGTCGACAAAGACGAAGTGATGAGCTGTTTCCTTTTTTTTTTTGTTTTCTTTTTCCCCATTATTGGAGAAGGACATGGTTTATGGTACTATGCGCAAAAAAAATATACGGTTATATATATTAATAAAAACAAAAAAAAACAAAAAATAAAAAAGTCATATCCGACATTTTTGAGCGCAATTGTGCGACTGCAGAAAATTACCTATTCACGGGCAAGAGACCAGACATCGCGATCCATCACCGACATAATTGCTCGCGTGCGCGCGATCTTCATTTCCTATTCTTAAAATGCTTGTATATTATATATTGAAATTCCTTTACAGAAAGTTACAGGAAACAAGAAAAAAAAAGGTCTAATCGTCCTTTACAACCTCCTCTCCCTGAAAGTAAACGTATTTGGCAAATATCATAGAGAAGACTACGAGTTGTTTTGTGTTAATATGGTGCACACATCATCATCCTCCCTGTTACGTATTTATGAAATCAACACACAAATATCAGCATATTGTTCCCCCGAGTTTCATTCTCTTACTCATCCCTAAACAGTAGGGAGAAAGAGAAAAAACAAACAAAAACAAACGTTTTTTTTTTTCATAAATTGCGCGCATATTGTAGACATCCCTTATCCTCTCCCGCCCGGTCTCCTCCTCCTCAAAATGATGGTTTGTTACATACTGAATGAAAAATGCCAAGTACAACGTTTTTAAAATCCCCAAATTTTAGGGAAGAAAGTCCAGTTTATTTTTGTTACAAGTATACTCAGTCGAAAGAACGAATGATCCAGTTCATTGCGTAAATGTTGCTGGGAAATGTTTTCAAACGGGTTCAAACGAAAGAAAAAAACTTGAAACCTGGAGTAGAAAACGTCGAAAAAATTTGTTAAACAAATTTCTAATAGAACTTCAGGGTAAATTCGAGTGGGACAACAGGTATATCAATAGTGAGAAGTTATAACAAAATGTTTCTGAAACGAGAAGATGACGCGATAGTCTTGTTGACCAGATATTTTGATCTGCTTTTGACCGTCCAACTGTTGCAGAAAAAGATTGTAAAGTGAAAAAAAATTCATGAATCGAAAGACGTTTGAAATCGATTAATAATTTATCAATTTGGAAAAAAATAGAAATAAAGAGAACAGATAAATAGAGTATCAACACCGACAGGCTATGCTTAAGAAATTAAATTGAAATATAGGCCGGCATCGAAGATAATGGACCAACGAGCGGAGAGGATTTTAAGTATTGATTTAGAATTTGAAGTATGGCGCGTGGTTGACAGTTCGCTCGCGCGGCACTTGGAATCAAAAACAAAAGACTGCTTGCTCTTCATCGAGTTGGATGAAATAAAGATGAAACGGATCAATAGATGATAACGGAACCCAAAGATGACCCATCAATTGAGATCTGGTAATGGGTGCCAACGTTGGATGTGCTCTCTGGGTCTAGCGAACATTTCGTTCCTGAAATTTGTTGGGACAAATTAAGATATTCATTAAATCATTATGCATCAAGCTGATCAAATCAATGGCGTCAATCAGTTCAGACTTACCAGTGAGCCATTCCTCGGCCACGAGCAAACATGAAAGAGCCGAGCACCAACCGACCCAGAATGCGATCTGTTCAAATTAGGAGAGCCGGGCAATAGGAGAGTTAATGAAGTGTGTGGTTGCAGCGCATTTCGGTAATTACCTTTATTGTCCGGCTGGTGAATTGCCAAAACTATGTTGGTAGCATCGACATTGGCAGCTTCTAGTCGGAAATGAAAACTCTCGTTATAGCAAGGTTCAGCCGAGCGGCGAATGATGCCCGTCCGTTTCGTCTTGACAGCTCTTGTTTGGTTGAATAAAGTCAGACGGACGTAGCTGTCCGGCGTAGCCGTATTTGGAGCCTATATATATAAACAAGAGGAAAATGTAGCCATCAATCATGAAGAAGCTCCGAATGTCGGACAGTAGACTAGATATGACGGCGTCGTCGTATTTCAATTACTTTGATGTTCCGGGCCTGCAAGATGGTAACGGTGAAGCGATCAGCTGACGGATGGTAACAAAGTGAAACATGCATTTCCCCCGGTGATCCGCTGGACGAAGGATCCTTGCTGATGTCTTGAGTGATTATTTGCTGTCAAACAGGAAAGAAAAAGGAAAACAAGAGATAAGAAAACAATTGAGACTTGTTTTTTATCAGGATGAAAGCTTACGAAAAAGGAAGTTGAAAGAAATTTTCAGAGAGAACGGAAATTTCGTCCAAGTACACAGGGAAAAAGGTCATCAGCCGATCGATCGATTGTACCCAAAGGAAAGTTTCTGACAGGCCCCGTGTTTTGTGCTCCCGCCCCTCCCGGCTATAAAGCGCGTCGGAATTATCTAGATAACCGGCTGTTGTCAAAAGCGGACGTCGTCATTACCTTTTCCGTACCTTCGAGCGCGCGCCGTTTGCGTGCCTCCATGTCCTCGATTCCACCTGATGTACACACAGGAACGAGTCGGACGGATGATGTATGCAAGTTGAGATAAGTAACGCGCGTAACTCGAGAGTGAAATAATATTTGCACTGGCGGAAATCAAGCGCAACAAGAACAAGACGCTATTGACTTGGAGCCTACCTTTGAACGTTTGAACTCGGCTCTATCTAGGATCCGCCCAATCCCCCCTCGGAGGCTTAAGACATTCTCAGTTTATTCGAGAGCGCATCGTTTGCTTGCTTGTTCACTCGATTTCTATTGACTCAAATGCCAAGTTAGTAGAATCAGCATTCGAAGATATGGTTGGCACTTAGCAACTCCACCATCCGAGCTTCTTCTCTTACGATGGGTGACCTTGCAACTCAGTGATCTGTTCTTAACAGACCGTAGCCCAGCAACAGGGCGTGTTCAATCCCGAGAGGGTTTCGGAAAAGCCCTTTGCCTCAAAAACCTTTCTCGTACTCCCAATGATATAGGCCCGGCCCAGTCCCCCCCCCCCCCCTTCTATGCGGCGTATAGAGATTGTATATCGATGTGTCAAGACAAGCATCGACCGTGGCTTTCTTCACGCAGCCAAGGATTTTTATTGCCAAAGGTATAATCTTATATTTTTAGGCGAATCGTTACGAAGTACCGTCTCTCGCTGAACAAAGCAAGCCATCTAACAGACAGCACATTATAGCTATAGACGATATTATATTTAGCTACATAATACGCGTCGGGCCAATCACTCAGAATGATCCGTGTGCATCGATCCAATACGTAGGGAGTTTTAATGTAGAGAAACAGTTTCAATATTTGATTGGAGCCGTGTTTAACAGATTTTGTCTGGGTAACAAACTCATGGTGGAGCCGGGTAGAACATTGAAAATGATGAGGAAAAAGTCCAATTACTCAGACTAGAGCACTATTGGCTAAAAACATTTCCTAGAATAGCTAGCGGCTGTTTTTAGCAAAAAAAAATGAACCGGCTCAGTGCCGTCATTGCCGATTTCAGAGAGAAAATAAAACTTTTGAAGGTTCGAGAATTTGCACGGAGGCAGTGAATGTGTCTCTATAAAAAGAACCATGTTTTGTGTGAGACTCGGCTGGTAACATGCTATTTGATAATAAGCAACTACCGGTGAGGGCTCAGATCGGGATCAGGATTTCTTTTGAAAATCTAAACTTATATCAGAGAGAAGGCGCGTTGAAGAGGAAAAGGGATTAGCTTAAAAGATAGGACGACAGTTTCAAGTCCTTTTAGAAAACCGAAATATGTATGAACATTCGTCAAACGGATCGCTAATGTAAATTATTGAACACAGAAAAAAAATTCCTACATTTAATTAACAAAATCTTAAAGCAACTCTTTTTTGTAAGCTTCTAAATCCAACATGTTTTTTATGAGAGAAAAAAAAACTTATTTTGGGAGCCATCAATCCATTGTGGACGTCAGACAGCTTTAGAAAGTTTACTCGGTCGTTGGTTGCCACCGCATTTATCTTTTTATCGGTGATAGACCACGGAAACTGTTGCTGTCGTTGGTTGGGCTATTCGTTCAATATTGCGGCCGAGCAAAGGCCTTTAAAAAAATAAAGGAGCATACTAGGTGCGTCATTTTCCCATTCTTCTAGTCTATAGCCCATTCTTTCGGTTCTTCTTTTTTCGCTCATTTTCCGCCCACGTATACGATTTACGACGAGATTATAATGAATTTAGCATCTAATGAACGTAGCAGCTGATAACATAAACAGATCTCGAAGACCTATAGACTTGGAATAGAATCTAGATTTTTTTTTCTTGTTTTTCCGCTCCTCGATTAATGGTTGCCTGTCCTGTTATCAAAAGACATTCGTTGCCAGCTTCGTTGTCCGTGAATCTGTTGCCAATACTGGGCATGTCGCATTTTCTCTCTTTGCTGCCGCTGGCCAGCCAGCACGCGTCGTCCTCAAATTCAATCAACCGCCAAAGCAACGAAGTGAGCCTTCCATTACGCGCCTTTCTGCAAGATGAAAGAGGAACTACTGGAAAGGGGAGGAGGAAACGAGGACGACGTCGGAGAAGAGGGCGAGTTTTTCCAAGCAAGACGAGAGAGAGAGAGAGGAAAAACATAACAAGAAAATATAAAAACATGTCCAAACGAGTTGAGCATTCTCGTGCGCTTTTGCCCTTTTTTTTTGTTCCTCCCCGAAAGCACATCACTAAGCAATTCCATCTCCCTCCTGTTATCGCGTTGGAATCGTCGAATCGGAATCGAAAACCAACAAAATTGAAAATTGAACAGGAGAGCGGCATACGTTGTCCGACTGTTGAGGCGTAAAACATGTAAATATGTTCTGTCGGAATAGAGTTTTCCCTTTGTTAGAATATACGCACGGTCGCTGCTGCTGCTGATCTCAGATATTGTTAGACAAACAATCGGTAACGATGGAGACGATCGAGTGCATCAGAGTAACAATAACGAAGTCCGAAAAGGACTCGCCCATAGTACGTTGTACGCGCTTAGTACGTTATAATATTCTTTTGTTGTGCCTACCTGTTTGCCATCTTCGATCGAGATGTTTTTCAACGAGCAGAGCAAGTGTCCGATGACCTGCCTCTTGCGAAGTCGCCCGTTGTCGATCACAGTGAATTTGACAGTCTGATCCTGTAGCTCTTTATGGGAAACCTGTGCCAAATAAAGAAACGAAAGGAATTTGCATTGGCCATCAAGGAAGATTAAAACAATGCCATATTGAAAACGGAGAAAAGTCGACTGATTCGCTATTGATTGACGAAAAACCGCGATTGATAGAAATTTTCTGCCGCGATCCTTTCAGATTGCCGGCAAAAGACTCTGCCTACTACACGACTTTGAAAGGGGTCTGCTGCTGAGTGGCTTTTCTAATGTAGAAGAAGAGAAAAAGCGGCAGAGAGAAGAAGACTCTGCCCATCGTGATTGGTATTGATCGCTCTTTCCTCTCGTCATTTACCCGCCGATATGCCGATGTTCCATGTACCACCTATAGTACTACGATGCACGGCCGATATCATTTTACATTTCAGTTGCTGCCGACCGTCTTCGTCTTTTGGTACAGTGTCGCGTCGCGTAACAGGTATCATTGATTCGCCTCGTCGTCGATATTAATGGGGACATTGAGAGTTTGGTTACGACGACGTCGTAGATATATTATCAACGAGGAAGGATTGATATGTGCAAAACTCACGCAGAAACCAAAGACTTCGTTGAAGACCGGGTTGCATGTTTTCCGCTGGATACTCGACTGATGGTACCGTCGTTCTCCGGGAAGCAGGGCCACTCTGTTTTCAATAAGAACAACAAAAACAAAAGAGAAAGAGAGAGAGAAAAAAGAACGTGCAAATGAAGTTTTAGGTATCCGAAATCAATAACGTCTTTGACAATGTCCATAACTTTGGAGATGGTCGTTAGACCGTTAAACGACGCGAATAATGAGGAATAAAGAACGCAGCAGGGGCATCATTATAAACTTCAAAAATGGATCATGTGGATAAGAAAAGATTCTTTCAATCGAAAGGCAATTACTAGCGCATTTGCCACTTGGATTTCTATAGAGGACGAGTGAGGCCTCGTTAGGTGTCTTTGACAACCTGACAACATTTTTAGAGAAGACGTCCAAGTAGTCTTCGTCTGATTGCAGTGTATATAAGTAAAGGACTTGGTCTGAAGGAAAAGTGGGAAATCATTCCATCAACTGTTTTTACGGCCAGTTCCGAACTAGTAGTAGGCTGTTAGCGGAAAATTCGAGTGCCGCTAGACAAAAGAGTCTCTCTACTTCCACCAGGTCGTTGAAGGCGCGAAGAAGTTTCAACCTCTTGAAACCAGGCCACCCCGGTGACGAGCTTGAGCAGAGGCACACACAACTAGTCTCTCATCTTATGTCGTCGTCTTAAACAACAGGTCCCAAAGAAAGAGCCAGGAAAGACAAAACAATGAAGGAAGAAAAAAAAGAATTAATGATGAGAATCTATACCTGACTAGAGGATCACACGCCGTGGTCGAGTCCTTATCTCGGCTGGGCAAGTTGTGAATGCGAATCAGATTGATGAGCAGTTTCTCCTGTTCCGAATCGTAGTTAATGCTGAACCAGAAGCGGCCGAGGTGACCCTCTGGATAATTGCTCGTGTCCTCTTCGGGAATCAACGGACTCTTGTACAGATCGGGATTCAAAGCTCCGATGTTGGATGTGACACCTGTGAACCGTAGGCAAACAATCAACAACAGCCACCACTGGCGTCCTCTATTCTAGTAAATACGTCGAAGAAGAAAGTTGCATAGACATGGTCGACCACCACAGACCTATTCACTATAGCTCTACCCTGGACCACGATCAATAGGCAGCCTTCTACGACGCCATCACGGCTTCTTTCTTGCTGCTAACAACACAAGAAGCTCTCTGTTCCATTTCCTCAATAATAGACTGCCCTTGTTATGTGAGTAGATTCTCGAGTCGTAGGGTATAAATGCAGTGACGCAACGGAGTTTTGCAGTCTTTACTGGACCGTGTCCGGTCATCGTAATCGCACAAGGAATAGAATCCAAGAAGAAGGACGTTTTACTCCTTTTCATTTTTCTTACTTGTATAGAGGAGACGAACGCGTTCAAAGCTCTCTCTGATCGAATTCGTCAAGATAACTGCACTCTATGACAGGTAGTATATAGTAGAGAATCGAACAAAAGTCGCCATCCTTACCTGACACTGGGGAATTGCCGCTCGAGGTGGCCGGCGGTGAGACTTCTTTTGACGGCGATGGAGTACGTGACCGCGCCGGAGTCGGACTCGGTTCCCGGAAGAAGTTGAAAAGCTGTAGGAACGTGCCAACGAGTGACAAAAATACGAGATCTATGAAGTCTAGTGGTGAGTGGGAAACATCACATTCAATACAGGGGACAGCTAAAAGCAAATTGATGAACGACGACTAACGGGAAAGCGTTTTTCTTTTCTTTTGACTTTTCTGGATACGAAGTTGTATATAATAAAGAGTTATCTACCGACGGCAGAGGTGAGAGGCACGGAGAGTGTGCCGGTGACGGTGAATAGTTTGGTATGGGCGACGAAGGTGCCGAGCAATGCAAAAGGATCGAAGGTGAAAGAAGCGGAGACGCCGAGCCGTCGGTTCTACCGGGGAAAAGCAACGCCGTCGAGAACCGTCTCTGGCGAACATTATTGCCACCGCTAGCGTCTCCCGGAGAGAGGGTCGTCGGAGGCTCCTTCTTTGTCGGGATGTCCAGCTTCTGTTGGCCACGTCGTGATCGAGGCGGCGTCAGCGAGAAGGCTCCAGGCGGCAGGGTAAATTCAATCTCTTTCGATCTACAAGGTTGAGATTGAAATGAGAACGTCGATCGTTGTTGTCGTCGTCGTCGTCGTCGCATCTCATGCGCCCCGCTCGAAATAGAGGAACACGCACGGAGCGTGATTGAGACTCGCAATACCATCGCACACACAGGTTCATCGCCAAGATTCCCAGTGCTTTCATACAATGTATGTATATCTAAGGCGCTGCATCGCAGCACCCGCCATTGTTTCCGCGTCTCCATCAACGCGAGTGCTATTATGGGCGCTAGGAGCCCAAAAAGACACAGAGAAGCAAAGCTGGCGGATGCATTAGCCGATTTGGCGGTGCTCAGTACCGCGTGAAGCATGAAATGTCAGACCACAAAACTAGTAAACTACCAAGTAACCATGAGCCTCTTTATAAGCGATTTGAAACGTCAAACAAAACAGGAATGATAGACGGCGATCTTTTTCGGACGCTGAGCGTTCCGCGTCAATTGGCCCACAAAAGGAGCAATTGTCAGCACGAGCTGGAGATAAAGAGAAACGGATTGGACGATAGCAAAAATAAAAAAAAAGCTCCGCTGCTGCTCGCGGGCTCGTCATAAAACCAAATAAGTCTCGACGACGATGAAATAATAAGCTAACGAAACTATGGGACAAAAAGATTCGGGATCGATCGGCTGCTTGATGCTGCGGTGCCGATGTTCGACGGGCTCCAAGTATACTACTAGCTTGCTCCTGTTAGACGAAGACATCTTTGATGTCCCGGGGATAATGGAGCAGATAGCAAAATCGAGTTAAAGGGGAATAGTACTGACCGAGGCAGCGAGGCCGGGTGCAGCAGCTTCATGGGCAAAGCCAGCAGGCCGCGCGGGCCCGGGAGCCACACTTGCTTGGGAAAAAGAGGGGAAATCATCTCAAATTGACTTCCAGATGCAATTTCAAACTCTTTCTCCCAGGAGGGAAAGAATCATTTACCCAGACATGCGAAAAAAAGAAGAACGAAAGACGTCGCTTTAGACCTGCACTGGGGAGCCAGTACCATTTGTGCACATTGAGGATTGCACGCGACGCAGTACCTCCAAAAATTGAGTTCCAAAAAAAAAAGTTGATTTCTTCGTTTTGACCACAAAAAAATTGGCAAGTAAAATTTGACGTACCCGAGAGGCAGGATGAGTCGCTGCTCATAACTTTGAGTGCCGAGTGACTTTGCCATAATTTCTCTTGTCTAACGCTTCCGGCTGTATTCACCGAGGGGAGAAAAATCGAACGACGCGGACAAACACGACGGCAAAGCGGACGCAATGCTGGACCGCAACTACACCTCGACAAGGAGCGTCTTGGACGTTTTTTCGATTCGCGGCCCGTCTTCACTGGCGGCGATTCCGTTCTTCTCTCTTTTTATTTTGGCGGCTTCTGTGGTACTACGACTACTACGCTACTACCTACTCGTCCTTACCTGCCGCCGCGCACCCAGTACGAAATGGACATGCGCAGCGGGAAAGCGCCACCTGTTCGCAACGGCGAAGGCTCCTTGGAGCCGATGGTAGACTTGGTGCGCGGCTCGTCCCGCCGCTTCTTGGCTTTGATCAATCAAGAATCTGAAGACCCCAGGACAACTCTTCTTTTTGAGATTTCTCTTCTTGGCTGGCTCTCTTTTTGTCTGCCGGATGCGTTTGCCTTTTGTTGCCGCCATCCTCTCTCTTGGCAATAATGTAGGACTAAGTTAAAGGAGTCCCTTTGATGAAAGAGCTGGGAGACGGACGACGAGCGGAGCTCCAGCGCCGATTATGAACTGCTGGCGAAAGGAGCGACTGACTTTCCTCGTTCGACCACCGCCACCACTTGAGCATATCCCGTCGCTACGTGCTACTTCGCGCCACTCGACGTCACAGTGCAACGATTGATTTCCAATTGCTCTGTGATAACAGGTCGCCGAGGAACGGATATGAGTCAGGATCTAAATCCGCTTCTTCTTCTCTGTCGACGGAGAGGCAGCTAGCTTTTGCCCAGCAGCTAGCGGCGGCTCCAGCAGTCCTCGTCGATCGTAACGAACCTGACATTTGGGGAAATGGTTTTCTCCTTCTGATGATTCCTACTCGGGGGAACGAAAGCCACAGGTCCTTGTTCCACTCTCCTATCCCAAGAGATGGCCGGCTGGCCAGCGTCGAAGGCAATAAGTTGGCGAAATTCGCTAATCCGGTGACGAAAGTGCCCCGTCAGCATGCCAGAAAACTCGAGATTACAAGTGAAGTCGAACAACAAAGCAAATCCCCAGCAGCTCATTTTTCATTAACGGATGACAGCGCATTCTGTCCAATGTATCAGATTACGTGTACTACCTCTTTTAGAGTGGCTTCAACCGTGGCTAAACATCTTCATTACACTAACAGCATTTAGAAACCTTTTGCTGGCACGCGTTGCTGGAAACATATTTCCAACCTTGTCCAGCGGCGCGTATACATATGCTCTTTTGCCAAATGGGACAAATAAGGAAATGTGTATGTAAGACGCATCAGTGCAGTTATTATACACGATTCCAAAAACAAAAGAAAAGGTCATCGTGCTATGAGGGAAATGACTTTGTGCGCTTCTGTTACTGGACGCTACTGGAAAAATCACAAGCGGCAGCATTTCTTCCTCGTTTCGTCGTCTGTCGTCGGTGGTTCCGTTTCGGTCTTCTCGGCAGTCGATTCGACGTTGAGGATGATCTTCTCGATGGCGATTTTCTCCCGAACGTGAAGTTTGGCCGCCATGGAAACGATGGCTTGTTGGATCATGTAGCCCGTTTTGGCGCTCGTCTCGAAAAAGTCCAATCCCTTGCTCTGTAGTAGAAAGTGCATTTGATGAATAAAGAACCGATATTGAATCAGAAAAGAAGGGGATTTATTTCCTTGCTCCTCTCCGTCGCGCTCTGGCTCTCAAAGAGAAACGTGAGACCTCGGTCGATCGGGGCAGAGTCTTTTTACCCCATCCATCCATTGACTCACGTTCTCAATATATATAAATGCTTTCTTTTTTTTTTTAAATAAAACAAAATGGAAAGATACGCCTCGTCCTCGTGTCAACAACATGACCTTTTGTAGTTCAAAAATAGAACCGGGTAAAAGGTTTGATTTTGGGGCTCTGATTCGACTACTTTTGACGTCAATGGCACGTCAGGGAAACGGCAACAAGCCTTGGGTAAATCCCTGACGTTTGTCGGTTGCATGTCTTTTTTGTTTCTTTGCAGCCGAAAACACGAACATTGGCCCTCTTCAAAAAAGCCCCGCCGCTGACTGTTGCTAGCATCAATCCGACTAGAGTCTCGTGAACTAAAGTACAGTGGGCACTCAAATTATTAGAACACGGGGCGCATTCCCATTGCACCCCGTGTTATTTTCGCGTTTATTTTTCCGCCCCCCTGGGCTCAAAAATAGTGCTAAAATTTTTTTTCTGATGCCGTTTAATTTGTCTTGGCGAGATCTCTTAGTGGGTTTTTTTGTTTTATCCTAACAATAAAACCCTAGAAGCAGGGGCAAGAAATTTATTTATTAGAACAGGCCTTTTTTCCCCATCCTTCGTACACAAATCGGTCAACTTTAACAGCCGACAGCTTGTTTTTGAAGCAAACTTGAAATTTTTATATAAAATCAAGTGAGACTTCTTCTTTGAGTCTGAAATTTTCATTAAATTTGGGTGATAAATGAAAAAAAAACGGCTAAAAAACTAAGTCGCGTTTCGAAAAAGGTCGTTTTTTCGACCAAGGTCACGGCTCCCCATGTCGAAAGCCTATCCCGGCCGTTTTTTTCGAAACGCGACTCAGTTTTTTAGACCTAAAACTCGGAGCCTTTTATCAAAACTTAATGAAAATTTCCAGACTCAAAGAAGAAGTCTCACTTGATTTTATATAAAAATTTCAAGTTTGGGCAATCTTTCAAAAACAAGCTGTCGGCTGTTAAAATTGACCGATTTGTGTACGAAGGATGGGGAAAAAAGGCCTGATAAATTTCTTGCCCCTGCTTCTAGGGTTTTATTGTTAGGATAAAACAAAAAAACCCACTAAGAGATCTCGCCAAGACAAATTAAACGCATCAGAAAAAAATTTTGTTAAAGTGCCCACTGTAGCTCGTGAGTGACAATCTAAAATGTACGTCTCTGTCAGCAGTTGCCTCGACGCTAATGACGCACAAACCGTCACCACGACTTCCCCCCAAATCTACGACGTATTTACGTTCTTGTGTATTTCTTGTCATTTATTTATTTCGAGAAACCCGTACCTTTTTTTGATGTTATTTATTTATTTTGTGAGACCGATTTCTTCCGGCTTCCGGCTAAACTGTAGTACGACCAGCCAGCGTCTAGCGCGTCGTCTGAACACAAGGGAAATCAGCCGTTTTGACACGCACTCCTATTTTGCATCCTTGGCGTGACGATGATCGATAAGAGTGCGCTATAGATTTATAGAGGCTATTATTAGTTTTGGGGATGTCAAGGCGACCATCTTCTAGCCGCAGGGGCACGTCGCTTAACGTAACTTTGATTGGTTCAAGTCAACAGAGGAGAAAATCATGTTGCTAAATATATTGACGGAAGCATATCCGGACTTGGCGGTTGCTACGTGAAGCGAACTGCTGATACTCGAGTGCGCCTTGTGACCCCGGCATAATTTCGATCCGAGCACGTAGTCAATTCCGGTTGGGTTTTGCGCAAATATGTCGCGCTAAATATTTGAAAACGCACATCACCGCGGTAGCGTGTGTTATAAACCACCACCCAACGTGCCATTCATATTCTGGAATAAATTGCCGATCGTTCCCGATGGCAGACAAAATAAATGTCGGCAACGGTCTGTGCTACTATGTAATGGAAATCTGTGTTGACGGCAACGACGCTGACAGCGGTTGCGACACACTTTGTCTGCTGAAATAATCAGTAGATAGCGAGGAAAGGTCGATCGAAGAGTGCCTAGAGGCAATCTGCCAAATTGACGGCACTCTATACAGTCACCTGGGTCATTGTGTCTACTATACTTGCGCTTCCACTAGGCTAATAACCTATTCGTTCGCATGAGCTCGTGCAATAGTAAAGGCAACAGATCGATCTAAACATGTTTGGAGGGCCGCAAAATCAAAACTCTGCCCAGGACTCGGTAGACGTACTGCTGCAGTTGAGGACATTTCCAACATGGCGTCAGTCGAAACCGCCTATTGCGATCACGTCACACCGCACAAGTTTCCCAAATTCAACAGTTTGAGATATGCGATTAATTAGGTAGGGAAGTTATACTTGTGCCAGTTGCATTGCCGTTGATGCTGGTACTCGATGCGGGAAGCGAGTTATCGTGACGGTCATACTTTGGTCGCCATCCTCTTGCTCCATTTGATCCGCCTCTTGTTCCAGCAGATCAGTCTTATTTCCCACCAGAACGCAAACGACGTCCTCGCCGGCCACCTCCTGCAGTTGCGTCAGAATCAACAAAACGGGTTGAGAGCTTGAGGCACAAGATGAGCGTGAGAAACCCGCAACATGTAAATCCCCCGGAACGGCGTCTTCTTACGTGCTATTTCAACTCTACCATCACCTAAGACGCCCGTCTCGAGTGCAACTCCACTTTAGCGACAAAAATAAAGGGGGACCCACTCGTAGATCAACAAAAACGTAATGACCTACAGGTGCGTAACAAGAGAGAGACTTTCCCTCTCTTTGCAAGAAATATTTAAAAAAAAGCGTCTTTGTTACTTTGATGCAGTCGATCCAGTAGCGAACATGAAGGAAAGACGTCTCGGACGTGACGTCGTACATAATAACGACACCGTCGGCCTTCCGCAGATACTGTCGACTAATGCTGCGATATTTCTCCTGGCCTGCGGAAGAGAAAAGAAGTAGATTTGTATATTTCCAGACGTTTGTTTACTCTCGAGTCTTCACGACTACGATCTATATAATGATCTAACTGTTGCGTTTGCCTGCTGTGTCCCAGAATTGTAGAGCAGCCTGTTTCCCATCGCCGACCGGCAGGCAACGGACGCTCAGATCGATGCCGACCGTGGACGATTCGCTCGGTCTGGCAAATTCGTCGCAGCAGAACCTGTTCAACGTCACCGCAAGAGTTAAAAGCAAACTTGTTTATAATATTTGTCATTTTGAGGGTACACTCCGAGTTCACGTCATTAATCTATGTTGCTATTCTCAGCCGCACCCAGTGCCTGTCAATATCTGTCCTTTGTGTACGGAGAACCCGATCGCATCGGTTCCCACTCAATACATCCGAAAATAGAAACAGAAGAAGGTAATTGTCTTTGTTGCCAAATTGGGCTGGGAGACGGCACTAGCAACGTTTGGGAGGTAACCGATTAACCGTATTACTGAATCGGAGGAAACGGAAAGAGTGCTGGCCATATAAACAATCTATTAATAAGTAAGGCTTGCCTCCGCTATATATATATATACAAGCATAGTTTTCTGCGCTAACTGGAAACGCCGCCTTTACGGTAGATCGATTCACAGGGAGATTTCGCGTCAACCGGTGCACGCACAGGTCATATCGAAATAGGATCGCACAAGGGGAGCTACAATCTATATTCGGAGTTCCTTTTTCGTTGAACTTTGGATTTTCCTATGAATCGTTCGCAATAGTGAGTTCAACAAACTAGAAAATAAAACAAAAGTTGCTTTCTCGCTTATTTTTTTGTCAAAAAGAAAGAAACCAATCGGAAAGTGTTCAAGCAAGTTTGTTCGCTGGCGAATCGTCGATGAGGCAACGACCGTGAGACGATACCTAGACAACTATTATATATATTTATACCTGCGAATGAAGGATGTTTTGCCGACGTCGCTCTCGCCCAGCACGATGATCTTAAAGACGGCCGATGGAGTGACAGGATCTCTGTTCGAAGGGAAGAGATGCAGAAAAAGGTTAACAAAAGGTTCTGGTATGAACATATTTAGAATCTCTGGAAATGTCATTAAACAAATACGAAGGATATTATCAACAATATGAGACGGCATCAAGCGTCTTTGTTGCGGACATATAGTCGCCGGACGGTAAACGTACGTAGGCCAAATCCCTGTTTTTATATGTATTCCCTTTCACGTTTTTCCCAACAAGTTGGATTGGGTCGTCGTCCGAATTTAGTGGACTAAATGTTACTCAATAACCAGTGCATAATAACGACGACGAATAATCCAGCCTAGCATGGCAAGAAACTGAATAAATGCTTACGAACCTCTTCCGTAATTGAACGCGGTGAGTCCATTGGCCGTCGTGGTATCCGGTTAGCGAGTCCGAGTACGAAACCGAGCCGTTTTTAGAGCGGAATAGAGGCACGCTAGTTTCATCCATTGCGTCAATCTCTTTGATATCCAAGACACCAATCGATCGCGGATGTTGAATCTTGGTCGTCCATGTTACGCTGTGTGTAGCAGGGCCCGTCAAAGACGTTGGGAATGATTCGTCGGAACGAACTGCTGACAGCAGTTGCTGGGTCGCAGTCGCTGCGCTGTCTCGGTTGTTGGAAAGCCGAGCCAAGGCCAAAGCCAAGTCCTCTGACGACCAAAGAGATAATGTCATTTCTCGCTTCCAACTCTGCGGACATGGGTGCTACCTTGACGACCTTCCGGCCTGAACCGTTCCTCTAGTAATGGGCCAGTTCCCGGTTGGCTTAACGATGACGGCGATTCCAGAGCAGACGCCAGTTCATCAAACAAACTGGTTTTCATCACCGTTGTCTTGGCGGGTTCCGAGAAGATCTTCTGCTGGGTTGACGCCCCTGTTGAGGCCTGATGCTTCGGAGAAAAACAACTCTTTAACAGACAATTTCTTGACGTCGTAAAAAACCCCGGCTAACTTTATTTCGTACTGCACATCGTGTGAATCATTATAACACTAAATTGCGCCACTGACGTCAATGCGTTGCTAGTCCTTGTCCATTTGCTGATTTGAAATTTCCTCGTGTCCGATGAAGCGGGATATTTCAAAAGGTAAAGCGTCGTCCTTTTTTTCCCTTTCTTTCTTTGTTCATAACTTTGGAGGATGCCGTATAGTTTCACCCTTTAATCTCTTCCCGTAGGTTATTTAGTATTCAGTTCAGAACTCTCCTAGCCGAGTCTCGGGTCATGTCTAGACTTTTTTCCCGTTTAGGCCGAGTTGAACTTTTTTTCAAGTTTCAAAGGCTCCCAGCAACAGAAAATTAGCGCTTTTGACTCTACGTCTTTGGATAACGAATCGCTGCTTGGCAACACCAACTCCGTCAATTATAACCATTATATTGGCTTCCCACTATTAGACTTTCCTTTCTCATCTCCCCACTCATTTGTACGTTGATCTTTATGTTGACGTCGTGGTCGAGTTAATCGCGATGACAGCTCATTTCGGAAATGAAGAGGACGACTTTCAATGCAAACCGATCATCAGAAATTTACGGATCCCCGAGTACACGCGTCACTCTCTATGGTTAAATCGACTGTTGCTTCTTTATCTGAACGCCCAAAGAAACAAGAGGACAGAAGAGGATTGTACCAGTATCTATTGGCAACGTCGACAAAAAAGGCGTTGAGAGAACCTAACAGTGGAAGCCGTAGAAAATTCTACCTAGAGCTGAAGGCTTTCTCCGGCTACTATTGCGGTATCTAATTAGAACTCTCTGAGGCTCGTCAGTGGGGCCGCCTTTGGGAGTTCATCGAACAAGAAGACTCGAAAGCCTCCAGTTATATAGCCCTATACCATTACGCGCGAGTCTGAGCGAAGTCTTCTCCGTTTAGGAGTCCCGTTGTGGCGAGGAAAGAACTAGTCCATCACCAGGGATTACTACGGAAAGCTTACGCAACATTATTCAGACGTCTTTTCCGAGTCAACGCTTTTTCTTCGGATTTATAATCTTTAACCACTTGCGGCGTAGGTAGCCCTAGTATCATGCCTGCCCCCTCACCCAAAGGTAAGGCTACACGTGGAGTAGTATTAGACTGGTTATATTTACCACAACAACAACAGGATCTCTGGGTAGTTGAAGATCAACGATATCAACATCGTCTACTTCATCTTCTTCGAGTAGATCGGTAGGGTAGGGCTCAGTGGGATGTGGGGAAGCCACCTCAAGTTCCTTAGCAAGGCTGGCCTTTTCGTCCATGTTATCGGCGCTGCCTCCGCCGTATTCGCGCAGGTCATTCTCGTCCGTCAACCGAGTGTTGATGTTTCTGAGCAAGTGCAACTGCTCCACCAAACCTTTCACCCGGACAAAAGTAAATAGTATCATTAGATTTAGCGGAAGTAAGTAACAAGTTTTTCATGTTGAGATCTGAAATGAGGCATCGTAAAGTAAGATCGTCAACGCCAGAGCTCGAGTCATTCATCTTGATGTGCAACCGCCTGCTGCTGCTGTTGGTTTTTATATTCTTCGCAACCTGAGAGAGTGACCGGCCAGAGTCTGATAGCCTTCTTTTGACTCGATATATAATTGGGCTCCGGTCATTAGGACGGCTCTCTTTTGTAGACGCATCTCGACTGCGCAAGGATCAAGATCGATATGCAGCAGCTCGGCGCGGCCAAAGCCGCTAGAGAGAAAAGAGAGCAAAAAAATAAAAGGAACGTGTAAGACCTTCGCGTTCGACGGCAATGTTCTCCGCTACGCTAAAAGCAGCCATGGCCCTCTGTCGTCGTTCATTGACACTCTCCCGACGCAACCGCTCCAGAGCCGATTGCAATTCTTCCGCGTTCCTCGTCTGGATCTCCAGTTGACTTTCCAAGAGTTTCTGAAAAACAGCAAACACGTGAACGTGAAAGAAGACATCGACGTTTACGATCTCTTTAATCCGCAAATTATACATACCTTTTCTTTATTTAAAAGGGCCAGTTCGTGCTTGCTGGTTTGTTCACTCTCCTGGACCCGGTTGAGTGTCTCCTGTAATTCTTGCTCGCGCCCTTGGAGCTGCTGCAGCAGTTGATCCTTCTTTGTGATCTCTTCTCGCATTTCATTTCGAAGTTGGGACTCTTTCATCCTCTCCTGTTGTCATTAGAAAAGAAAAGAGAGAAAGAAAAAAAGTTTGACATGACACGATCTCACGTTCTTGCGTCCGTGACACAAGTGATAGCGAATCGAGCCACTCTTTTCCAAGGGTTTTTTGGTTGCGCACCATTCGAATGACGAGCTGCTTTTCTTCCTCGATTTGTCGTTCCATCTCCTCGTAGAGGCGTTTCATCTGTCAAAACGTTTCGACGAACCATCTATGTTAGAACCCTTCATCATTTTTATCCCAATGAGCAACTCGCAAAATCAAATGTTCCGACAAAATTGTTTTTATTTCCAACTGACTTCCTCTTCGCGCTCCTCATTTTGAATCCGCATAAACTCTTCCATCGTCAGCTTCTCTTTCTCCTTGCTGTTGATATTTTCCGAGACGTTTGACAGAAATTTTTCAAACTGCATCGTGGCGTTCGGGTCGTCCGTACGGAAGTGGTCCCACAGTTGCTTGACTGTGTTTTCGTTGCTAAAGAGAAACCACAGTTTTAATTGGTAGGTCTCCTAACCATTTACGTATAGCTTACTCTTCGAAAACATTTTGGCCTCCCAATTGGTCGAAAAGTTCGTTGAAATTTTCGTCGTCCTCTTCCTCGTCGGCTTCTTTGTTTTTCATTTCTATAGCGCTGGCATCGACCGCCTCTGGCTCCAAGTCGCTCTCCATGTAAATTCCTTGAAAGTTCATTAAAGAAGAGACCCGTTGATTTGGTTTGCCGAGAAGATGAGGATGAGACACATTTGCATATATTTACCGAATCCCTGGATGAATTCGTCGAAGGTAAGATATCCGTTTCCGTCAGCATCCAAGGAATCAAATACGACTTCGAGCTGTTCGGGTTCAAGCGGCATTTCGCCGTGCATCCTCTAAAATTGAGCGACAATAAACACAACCGTATAATTGAGTAAACTGGTAAAGGTACAACTCGCTAAATATTCATGTCCGTTTTGAACTGTTTAGTTCAGAACCGTTTAGAGAAATATAATCTTTTTGCATTGAATTTTGAAGAGGGAAGGTCTAGTTGGGGCTATTTATAAATTGAACAGTGATTATTAGCATCAACCAGTTTGCAATACAAGACCTGCATGTCTCGCTTCGTCACGAAGCCTTTCTCTTCCTTGTCGCAAATAGCGAAAAGATGCTGAGCTCGCGCTCTCAATTCACTCGTTTCTTCGGCCATCTTTCCGTATCGTTTTCTCCGTAGTCTATTGAAAGAGGGAGAAAGTATCCTACATTCAGCCACTATCTAGATAATATTAACGACTGGCGCGTTACTCACACATTTTCCTTCAACTCGACGAAACTTAGTTCAATCAATTCGGACCGTTTGTTGGATACAACACGAAAGGGCCATACATCTGTCACACCTGCGACTAGTTATTTACTTTCATGCCTCATATGCAGCCCTTACTACACATTTACTAGCTGCGTGTCTGCAACAGAAACGGTATCGTCTGAAACTTGCACTTGTGGCAATGCCTATCGTAGGGTTCCTATGTATGTGTACACTCTTAAAACCAAAGCATATTTTTTTAAAAGGTCTATGACAAAGCGGATATAGCGAGACGTAAAATAATGTATGCGAGCTCTTTGTAATGTATCCTGAAGTGAAGCGTCGATATAGTTTAGACAAACACTACCAGCCGCTAGCCAAAGTGACTAGAAAGTAAAAATTGTACACATTTTGCACAACCCGCACCTTGTAGGCAAACACCAGTTTGCAAACAACTTTTAAACATACATTGTGCTGGGAATACGTTCAATGTTGAGGTTTGCCTAATGCATATTCATGATTAGATATTAAAAGAAAGGAAACCAAATGACTTGCGCAAGGAAATCGCGCAAAGGGTTTGACAAAAGCCTCTTTTTCGCTTAGCTAATATAAGTTATTTCAAGAATATTGGTCTTCTTCATTTTAATTATGGTAATGTGCTGTATCTATTCCATTTTGTGTGGAAAAGTTAAATATCATATTACGATAATAGTATTTTATAATTATAATTATTTTTTAAATTTAAAATGGTATCAGAAGTTTTTTTCATCTTCAACTTTCTGGCCAAGTACTTCCATCCATTTTCTCCTATATAATACTACTTTATGCAAGGAATACGTAAAATTAAATCTTTTTTAATGTTGAAGGGAAGATTTCAAAGCAGCTAATGTGTTTTTCAGAACTCTGGTAAATAACTTATTTCCACCTTGGATTACTTCTTTAGAAGATTATCTCAGGTTTTGGACACCTTTCTGGGACTCTAGAAAAATATTTCATTAATTTAATCGTCTTATACAGGTAGCTACATGTTGTACAATGACTATCCAACTGGAATTTAGAACAACACGGAACGGGAAATCCCCAATCAAAAAAGAGAAAGTCTTTGTTACAAATGAAAGTTCGCAACATCACATTGTCGCATTGTTCTTTGAGGTTCTTATTTAACTTATCATAGCTTTTTTCTCTTTTTTTTTATTGCGGATCTGTCCATAACATTTTCGGAATAGCCGCCTGTTACGGACGACTACACAAATCAGCACTTCGATTTTTTTGGTTATTCCAAAACTTTTTCAGTGGTCATTGTATTGTAATCTCTGATGAATGATGATGAATTAACATTACAACTTAATTCCTACGAGAACTTGATGGTTGCAAATAGAATTGCAACCCGAAATGAATTTGGGATTCATGGAATTGTTGATGGTGATGAATACATTGATAGCATATATTTACTATTCCATTAATCACAAATTTCGATACTGTCAACATACATCTACTAGGAATAAGGAATGTATAAAAATGAAGAAATTTGTATAAAAGGCATACAGCACTAACAAACAAAAAAGCGCTTCACAACATTTTTTTCTCTCTCAACGGTGAAATAGACCTGGAATTTTTCGCTTGATTAATACTTTTTGAGTATGCTCCAGAATGGAAGTTCTTGAAAAGGAAAAAAAATGCAACCGCTTGTGTGACAGCCCACCAGAAATAAGCAATAGGAAAGTCGCATTCAATTACCACTAATTGGGAACTGTGTACGGCAACACACACAAACTGAAACATCTGAAACCCAGTCAAATATTTCTTCCACCAAAGGTATTTCCGGAAAGCCGGACCCATTGCTGACATTAGATAGTAGAAGTACATAACAAAGTGCACAAAACTGTTAAAGGTGACAAGGAAGACTGCGTGGCCGCCGCCAATAAAGCGGAAACAAGGCCAGACACTCAAGGGCATGATGCCATGGTGAAAAAGATGCAGGAAGGTGATTTGATTGTTTTTCTTGCGTAAAACGAAAAACAATGTATCTAGAAAGTCAATAAATTTAGAAATAAAGAAGCAATAGCCGACCATAATTAATTGGAGGGCTTCATCATTGTAGGAGAAGTCAGCTGGCTGACACACAAGGCTATAGCCATTGAACCAAGTTAGACGACAAAATTGGTAGAACATCCATCCGTTGAAAATAATTTGAAAAATGTTGTAGACAATAAGAACGCCACGCAGTTCAAAAGCTGGCCGTTTTTCCATCAGTTTGGGACCCCATACTTTGACGAATGACAGGTAGCCAATGACAAAAAATATTGTTGTTAGTGGCGAATCCGTCAGTGGCCATCCATCAGTCCGCCTATCTGTGAATTTAAATGATTTAGATTGTGAATCACGTTGCGAATTAATAGGATTTGACACTTTTTGTGAGTAATTATAAATTTGTACCTCTCAGCTCCCAGATTTTGCTGTATTCCTCAAAAATAGTTTGAGTCACGGAGCCCATGTTTCCACAAAAAGAACCGGAGTCCGAATGAAAGCGTATTGTGTTCGAGATACGCGATGAAATACCTTACAACTTTGTTTTTAAATCCGCCCCGTCTTTGCTCATGAAAGGGCGGAGCGAGTAAAATACAAATATATTTCGTCACTCTTTCGCTTAAGTTTGCTTCGATTTCTCTTATTTATTCTTTATTTGGAATAGAGAAAATCATTTGGAGTTGCTAAGCCCTTTACGCCGAATAACATTAGGTTTCCCTTTTTTGCTATACCTGCTGCAAAGAAATAATGAAAGAAGTTGTAAATCGGTTATGATTTCCACGACAAATCCCCCCATCCCCAAAGTGTTAGCAGATTAAGTTCGATTATGCCACAACTATCCTGATACACGTAGACATATAGCCCATATAAGCTAGAGAAATACCATGACAAAAACAGAAATAGTTTTATTTTGAACAGCGAGGGCCAACCGGTTTGGGATAAAATTCTCCTTTATATTTTCTTTTTTATTATTTCCTTGAATAATTTTCCGAAAAATAAATAAAAACACCAACATTAGGAAGGCGATTAAACAGGGTCTCAGTCATTCGTAGACGACGAACATCAACTAAAAGGTGTGCAGACAAACGCAAAACACTCAGCCTTTTTTAGTTTCGAAATAATTTTCCCCAACCCTCTACAGGTAACACTTACGAAAAGATGTACCGTAACACATTGTTTTTAACCGGTCGTTTTAAAGTGACGTGAAAACTGCTTCCCCCACCAACAAAACGGACCGACACCTTCTGCATTAATAAGGCGTGATGAAAAAGTTGAAGGAAGTGAATAAGACCAGACAGTGCCGAATCTGGAAATGAATGAATTAGATGAATCACTAAACAGGTAGCGACAAGTTTAGTTAAACTTCAGTCCGTTAAAACAGTTTGGCTAATGGTATTAGAATACATGCAAACCAGGAGGATGCCGCATGTTCGACCGCCTGCCAATTTTTCTTCAACTTCGGGCCCCATATTTTTGGTACGAACAGTTAGGTAAGTAAACCAATATAAGAAGTCATAACATTAGTACGGTCGGTAACAGGTAATTTCACGAGGAATCTATTAAGCCTAGGCTTAATAGTTTCCAATGAACAATAACAGCTATGAACAATAACAGCTTTTGTTCATTGTAAACGATTGACGTAATAATATTAAATTTAAAAGTAAACATCTATCAAATCTGACTGATAACTGAATTTAAGGGAGTAGTCTAAATTGCTGATTGACTGTAAAAGAAGGTTGTCGATCGACATAAAAAAAAGGAAAGCTGGTTATACCTCTTGGTTTCAAGATTTTTGAAAGTGCGATTACCTTTTAGGAAGGGTTTGCGTTTGAATTGCTGCGCACAAGACAAAAAGTCTGATTTCTTTTACTATGGACATGAAATTCAAGTCCTGTGGATAGTTACAACTAGCATACTTGTGCAGGTTGACGAAAAAAGGCTGAAACGTCAAGAATCAGTGAATATGTTATTTTGCCAACCTGAACATTCGTTGTCAAGCCTCCTATAACCTCAATCCCAACCAAATGCTCTAATAGAGCTCTTTTAACGTTAGAAGAAACATAAATAGAGCTAAATTGTACCTTTTGAATAAGGAAGACAATAATTAGATGAACTCAGATAAATTCGTTCCATGTTATACTATTTTCACAATAATAATAAACATCGAATGAGCAACGGATCAATTCATGAAAGCTTATTTTTGCTTTTGTTGGCTGCGGATTTAGAGTTGGTTACCGGACTTGATTTTGAGTACGCTCCGGAATGATAGTTCTTGAAGAGAAGGAAAAATATCACTGTCTGTGTGAAAGCCCACCAGAAATAACCAATAGGGAAATCACAATCAATGAACAATAACAACGAACTGTGCAAAGCAACACACACAAACTGAAACATTTGGAATGCTGTTAAATATCGTTTCCACCAAAGATATTTTCGGAAAGCCGGACCCATCGCTGACATTAGATAGTAGAAATACATAACAAAGTGCACAAAAGTATTAAAGGTGAGAAGGAAGACTGCGTGACCGCCGCTAATAAAGCGGAAACAAGGCCAAATACTAAGTGGCATAATACAATGGTGAAAAAGATGCAGGAAAGTGATTTGATTGTTTTTCTTGCGCAAGACGAAGAAAATCGTATCTAGGAAATCGATAAATTTGGATATGTAGAAACAATAGCCGAGAAATACCATTTTGAGAGCATCTTCGTTGTTGGAATAATCCATTGGCTGACAAATTAAACTATAACCGTTAAACCATGTAATTCTAAGAGATTGCTGGAACATCCATCCGTTGAAAAGAATTTGGAGCACATTGTAAACCATTAGGACGCCACGTAATTCGAAAGCGGGTCGGTTTTCCATCAACTTGGGCCCCCATAGTTTGACAAAGGAGAGGTAGATTACACAAGATATTAGAGTTGTCCTTGATGAATCGGATAACGGCCACCCATCTGTTCGTTTATCTGGTTGAAACAATAAAATGTTTGGTTATAATAATAAAATTAAATTTCACAAAAAATTTGAATTAAATGAAAAGTGCGAAGAAAAACGGACAGTTAATATCTAATTCCAATAAACTTGAACCACAACCATTAGGCTCTTTAAAAAATAAATCAGCAATTTTTACTGCGCGCGAGTTGTCGAAGGTGACATTGAAGATGTGAGAGTTTTGCGGTCTATTGTAACTCCCCCATTTCTAAGTTCATCGCCCTGATTTTTTCTATACTCCCTTTACTGAGTAAATTTTTTTTTACGAATGCTTGTCTTCCCCCATTTGGGAAGCCATTGGAAAAGCTATATTAATAATCAAGGGGACGGAAAAGTATATATAATTATATACACATGTATACAGACAAACAGTATATAATATGAGAAAAGCAGACGGCCGTTTATCGATAAGGTGTTGAGTTGTTTTGTCATAAAAGAAACTGGAAGGCTGACGCTAACCCTGAGGTAATACATATTTAGTCGTAAAAATTGAGAAGACTGAAAGCAACTATGGTTATAATGACATACAAGTACGTACCGTATACTGTTTTATGACAAAAGAAAAATCTTACCTCTTAGCTCCCAAACTCTGCTAATTTCTTCAGAAATAGATTCAACAACGGACTCCATGACCATCCGACGCCAACCGTACCTTGAATCTGACTAGTTGGTACTTGGTAGAGTTCTTCTTCAACGAAAAAAGATCCTGGCTCCCCTCGTGCGGTCGGATACTGCATAAAAACGGTCACTAGATGCTAGGCGGAAATTTCAAGGTCGCGGTTACAGGTAAAAAGCCCTTTGGCCGTCTGGGCGTTATGAACGGCTATACATACCGTTATATTCTGGAGGGGCTACGGGTGAACACGTACCCACTTTTTACCGTATGAGCTAACTTGGAAAACCTTATTCATCAGAGCCTGGAGCTTCATGAATAAACGTTCCATGAATTCCGAGACCGTAAATGATAAGCGTATATGTTATCCGATTACGGTAACTTTTTGCTCTTCTAAAGCTCAATGTATTTTCTTTTCAGAAATGTCTACGTGCCATTTTACTTTTTGTTGGACAATACATTGTCTGAGTCCAATTTTGTTTCTTTTAGGTAAAAGCCACAGGGGGCTGTCTGGTGTGTGAACGCATTCTGGTTACTTCTGTACTGCTCTGCATCATTTTGAAAAGATGAACTTCGTATTTATTTTCAGATTGAAAACTCGATTATACATTGTTGACAGGCTCGTTGTAAACAAGTTTCAGCCATCGTGCATTGTCGTTTTTCATCAATAATTGTTACCTGAATTTTGTCGCGGTATATTTGATACCAGAAAAAAAGTCTATTCAGCTTTTCCGTAAGGTATTCCATCAATTGCAGTCGATCGAAGTAAAGACAGAGTAGGGAATCAGCGCAACTGGTTTTGCTCTACCCAAGTTCAACGTCTTTTAGGTTCTTCAATGCGTACCTGCGTGAGTCCTCGAATTGTTGCGACTTTGCGAAATTAGAAATATATGGATATAGCCGAGCGCCACATGTTATAATGACGAAATATCAACGCACTGCATGTTTTATTGCAGAAAAATTAAGTCTTTTGTGAGGGATCAGGGATAAACGACATTAAATTACACACGAAATAGGATGCCGAAGTATATGTATTGTTTTCAATTGTGAAGACTAAAAAGTTGGGGCAACTTGAATTCATTTAAAGTCTTCACAACCTTTCTTCAGTTTAATCTAGGGCGATGTATGGCAAAACAATAGCTGAATCGAGAATGGTTGGCTTAAAAAATTATTCATTCATTCTTTGTTTTGACAACCGGTTTGGGGGAAAGCGTTCCTGTCACTTTCTTGTTAACATACGTGCGTTTGTAAAAATTGGTAAATAGAAATAAAAATCCCACTTCGTGGGCACCAATCCACCAGCAAACAGCGATGGGAAAGTCACATTCAACAAATATCAGCTGAAAACAATGGAGTGATGCGGCAACAAATTGTATCATTTGAAAGGTAGTGAGATATTTCTTCCAACCAAGGTATTTTTGAAAGCGCGGCCCCATGGCAGACGTGAAGTAGTAAAAGTACATCACAACGTGAACTAATGTGTTGAGAAAAGCGAAGAATGAGGCGTGCCCACCGCAGACGAACCGGATTCCTGGCCATAGGGTTGTAGGGAGAATCCCATGATGTATGACGTGAAGCATCGTAATTTGGTTAGTTTTCTTGCGGAGAACGAAAAACACCGTATCGAACAAGTCGATAAACTTTGAAATGTAGAACCAGTAGCCTGCTCTGAGTACTCGAAGAGCCGCTTCATTGTTGGAGTAGTCTACCGGCTGGCAAACTAAACTGTAATTGCCACTGAGCCATCCGTAGCGGCCTAGTTCATAAAACATCCAGGCGTTGAAAAATATTTGAAACAAGTTATAGACCATCATAATTCCTTGTAGCTTGTACGCAGGCCGTTTTTCCATGAATTTGGGGCCCCATATTTTCACAAAGTAGAGGTATGAAAAGCTTATCAGCATGGTTGGAATTGGAGAGCTCATCAGTGACCAACCATCGAGTCGCTTATCTAAAAATTTGTGTTCAACGATCAGTACAACAATTAGTTTGAGAATTATCAAGAAACTTGTTGAGGAAAGGAAGTCTTGCTAGTGAACACTTGAACTGACTATTAGTAAATAAGGAGTAATAGAAAACGAACTGATCTTCATACCTCTCAATTCCCAAAATTGCTTGCTTTCAAAAATGAGAGACTGGACGAGAGCAGCCATCACATGTCACCACAACAGCTAACCTTACTAAACTGACGACACGTTACAATCGTTGAGCAGCAAGCAATAGGAGATTTCCTCGTTCTTTAGCAATGGTTTCCTATTTCGAAATAACGTACCGGATTCATGTGCGTACCACACCGGAATTAAGTGGTACTGCTGCACCGGACGCATGTGTACCCCATATCGGCACGTCCCTGCCTAAATTATGCATATGCCTATCCCACCGGATTTTTGTGTACCGCACCAGACATTTATGCATCAGATAAGCGACATAACTACCATACAAATGAACCACACCGGCGACGCTTGATTAGCTATTATCTCACTGATGTAGACATAGGATCCAGGAAGCTAGAAAATTTAATCACTATTCAAAATAACAGAAATCCTTTTACAAACAAGTTAAAGCTTTGTCAACTGAAATCGCTCGTTATCATCTTCCAAACTGATATTTGTCACCACCCTGGCAAAAACGCTATAAGAAACCCAACAATAATACAGTATACAAATGAAAAACTTCACAAGATTTCGTTTCGTGTAGTCTACCATTATTTTTGGGCCAAGTACGTGAAGGGAATGTTCATTCGTCATTTAATGATGATGAGTTGATTGCAAGGGAAAACCTTTTTGGAGCTTTCGTAGTACTTAATTAAAAATTGTGAAAAAGATTCGTCATTCGTCAGTGTGTTTTTTTCTTGGTATAAGTCTGTTTGTAAAAGTTGAGGAACAGAAAGAGAAAAACCAACTCATGTCCACCGATCCACCAACAAAAGGCGATCGGGAAGTCGCATTCAACAAAAATCAGCTGGAAACAGTGAATCGAAGCAGCGACGAATTGAATCATTTGGAAGGTGGTGAGATATTTCTTCCAACCCAGATATTTTGTGTAGCGCGGTCCCATTGCAGCCATGAAGTAGTAAAAGTACATGACGATATGCACCAACGTGTTGAGGAAAGCGAAGAAACTAGCGTGTCCTCCGCCGGTATAACGGACACCCGGCCAGACGCTCATTGGCAGCAACCCGTGGTGGATAATGTGAAGCATCGTGATTTGATTACTTTTCTTGCGGAGAACGAAGAATATCGTGTCGAAGAAATCGATAAATTTGGAGATGTAAAACCAGTAGCATGCTCTGGCGACTCGATAAGCAGCTTCGTTGTTAGAATAATCAACTGGTTGACAGACTAAGCTGTAATTGCCACTGAACCATCCGTAGCGGCCAAATTCATAAAACAACCAACTGTTGAAAAATATTTGAAAAATGTTGTATAACATCATAATTTCTCGTAACTTGAATGCTGTTCGGTTTTCCATGAACTTCGGGCCCAGTACTTTTACAAAGTAGAGGTAAGCCAGACATATCAACATGGTGGGAACTGGAGAGCCCGTCAGCGGCCAGCCGTCTAGGCGTTTATCTGATGAGTCACATTGTAGGATGAGTGACGCGCATATTTCTACAAACTAATATGTAACACTCTTCGACGATAAATATTGCACTGGCTGTTCAGTTACCTTTGTAGTCCTTTAAAATTATGAAGCTCTCTAAAACGTAATGGACGAAATGGGAAATAATAAAAGTGATCATGTTACCTCTGGATTCCCATAACCTTTGCATATTCCATGTACTGTTGAAAACCGCAGACTGCACGAGTGAAGCCATCTCGTATCACCAGTTACTCGGTCCAACTAACAACGTATTTTCAATTGCCAAGGTGTTTATATAGGTGTTGGCAGAATGGGCCGGGTTCAATCATATTTAGAATAGGAAAACGCGACGCCTTCACACACCAATGCATTTGCCTACGTCTTATTCCGACGTAGATACTTTATGACCGCCACGAGGCGACAATAACCTTCATTCAGCCTATTTTTTGTGCTAACGCGAAAATAAAGAAGCAGCATTATGTGGACGAAACGGGCGACAATTTCGCCATAACTGTTAACACCTCATGGCCAATACTTTTACCTTCGGACTAAGGATATAGGACTACTGTAAAAGCAAATGCAGCGCGTGCGGATTTTCCGGCGGAACATCACCACGCACTCCAGAATAAAAGAGATCGTCATTCAAGGACCGCGCATATTCAGCAGTTCTAGTATTCAAGATAGCTGCCTCCGGCCTCGCACGCGTGATTCATGCATGAGGAAATACGACACTGACCTTGTACCCTAGTAATCTTCATTCTATAAATGTTATTCCGTCTCGTACTCGTAACAGCGGGGAGGTTCTCCGTCAATAAAACTATCTGGCATACCCAAGTTTTTCACAATTCGATCGGCTCGGTTGTATAAAGACACAAGGCACTCGTCGTAAAGCATTGGGTTGTATAAATACGCTGCAACATTTTTCGCTCTCTTAATTCTTGCGCCTATAATATACGCGTAAAATTGTCACCATTACAAAAGAATTTTCATCATTGCATGTCTTCAAACATAATGTCACAAAGGCGTCAATTCGATTCCATCATAAAATATTTTAGTAAATGCTTAGGTCGCTGCCTTGAAATATTATATATAAAGCGACGTTGGATACATGTGACAATGAAAGGCCGACCTTCGTGAGTTTTGCGTAGCTATAAAAATGCTCATTAGAACCGCCAATGATGCGTCGGATAGACTAAAATGTAGGTTGACTCATATAAGGGCCGTCTCCTTTCCAAGTAGATTACGGTACGCCATTCCCGTCTATTGTCTTTTGATACTATTTTTCCCATCGGTTTGCGCTTCAAGCGATTAAGCGACTGTGTGTGACTCCTCTGACCTAAATGCATAATAGAACCAAAGTACGATGACACGTGTCGAATATTCTAAATGAAACACAATATCCTTCTGAAAACAGATTTTACTTGCACAATATTATTTTCAAATTAGGACATTCTTTTTCATATAACATAGTAGTTCAGGACGGTTTGCGACCAGAATATTTATTTGGTTTTACATATTTTCTTGGTATCAAATCAAATTTCACCATTGGAACGACATGACAATTTCTTGTCCAGTTGACCCTTCATCCGATTCCTGACTTATTTCGACGACATTATTCGATTCTTCGGCAGGTGGTAACTTGTGAGCGCGGCTGACGGTTCGGCCGATATGGAAATCATCATCGACCAGCAGTAGGCTTCGATCCAGTAGTTGGTAAATGGTTTCGTAACCGCCGCTGTCCACAGCCAAGTTCAGCAGAGTCACCAGCGAACTCTGGTTGATTTTTATGCCGACGCCGCCGTGGCAGCCTTTGCCATTCAGACGTTTGTGAGCAGTGTTTCTACAGTTCAGGCACGACGCCGAGCCCCATCCGACAGCTGTCGAACACTTGCCACCACTACTGTTGATTGTCGCCGAGGTCACGTTGTTCACCTGATGCGAATCGCACAAGGAGACACAACTTCTGGAAATCAGTTTGTTGAAGTAGCGAGGGAGGTCCCAAGTTGTCGTCGGCGTCCGAACTGCGCTCGTATCCTGATCCTGTTCGAGCATCGCGTATAACTGCGTCACTTCCGCCTGAATCGCAGAGCTGTACTGCATGGTGACAGAATATATTTAAAAAAGAAATCAAAATCAACAAACAACTCGTGGCTAAATTCAATTGAGGTTTCCATTGTTACGTCGTCGAGAGTCGAGACACTTGAATTCAGTTCTTTGGCCAGGATGCGCTCGAGTCGCTGGATCTCCGCATCCAACTTAGCAATGTCGCGTAAGTAAACTCGGTTCATGATCTCGGCCCGAGTCAACAACTCTTTGCGGTCGTCTACCACCATCCTGAAAGCAAAGTTGGAGTTGTTGACTTGTTTGTCGACAAAACTGTTGCTGAATAGTAGCAGAGAAAAGCCCTACCGTCTTGTGTTGAACTCCAGTTTAAGCCCAGTGCCGTGACATATTGGGTCTATAGGAACGCCGCCTCGTGATTGTCGCCAAACGGCATGGAACTGCGGTCCAACGACGACACAGATTATTGACATAATTCAAGCCATACTAGTTTTTGATTTGTATTACCTTGGGTAAGAAAAGAAGGCAAAGCGCGGTGGTAGTCGAAGTCAGAATCAGCGTCGCCACCACCAAATAGTTAAGCGTCGCCCGATCGGAGAGGAGCGAGTCGCAAAAGACGACGATGATACTCGTCAACACCACATTGTACACGTTCATACCGATGTAGGGCGAATCGTTGAGTGCCGGAATGGCGACTTTCCTACAATCCAACGAGAGTCATTTTGTTTAATTCTTCCAACTGATTTTTTCGTAATTTAACCAATGTCTTACCTCGTTTCCCAGGCCATGTAGACACCACCGACAAGCAACAATCCCTTCTTGACGTAAAGGATGCCCAGCCACATGGAAGATCGGTTAGAGCGACACACTTCCACCTTGAAGAGAGCGATTGCAATTGGGAGGAGAAACGACGTAGAAAGCGCTCGATGGATAAAGCTTATAATCTTATATTATTATTAGTACCTGAGGTTGGTAGACGACGCTGCGATCCACTGAGCTGACCACTCTGGCGAGATTGTAAAGGTGTCTTTCGAGTGGATCCAGCGCTACCCACAGTCCAATTACCAACGTGTCCATTAAAAGTAGCACCAGGATCAGGCCGATCAATTGGGTGTCGGCCAGAAGCTACAGCGTATCGATGTAGTGATTAGAACCCCCGATTGCCTCAGATTACCTGATATTGATGAATATACCTTATTTTTGAGCAGACTGTTGCGCATGCTAAAGATACGATGGACGCGGAAAGTCTTGGTAAACATGGCGCCGAAGGCAAGTGAGAATCCAGCCGATAGGAAATAAGCTCGACCCTATTTAGATTCGAGACAAGATAAAAAAAAAAAGGAGAGAAACGATGAGGCAGGGAATTTAACTGTAATTTTCCAATAGTGACGCACCATGCAGACAAAGGGGAAGCCTGAGTCGTGTACGAGTGTGGCGTGATCGACGCCCATCAGGATAACGGCACCGTAGACTAGCACCGAGCCGACGATAGCCATGTTGTTTAACTTGGGACTGGAGAGTTTGATGTACCTTTATCGAAATGAAAGGAAATGTAGCCAACGCGCGAACGAAATATGGCGTGCTGTTTTTTTTCCCCCAAACTCTAACTATGACGTACACTGCCGGGTAGTATAGTATACGAATATATCTACGTAGTGGCAACTATATCATAACTACTTTATTTATATTACTTGAGTTTCCTTTTGGCCAGGTTGAACGAGAGGCAGATAAGAGCGAAGACGATGCCGAGACTGGCCAGTAAAGTCATCGTGTAAAAAGCGGACGCCGCTATCGTATCGATCCGGTACTGTCAAAATGGTAAAGTTTCAAAGACACCCGGAGTTGAAGGACTTTCGGTTTTAAATAGTATCAATTTCTAATGAGGAAAATAGTACACAGTACCTTGATGATTCGGGTGGCGACCGGTGGCTGGCCCAACGGCCAAAGCACTGGCCAGCTCTCGTTCATATCCAGGCCCATATCGGGATGGAAGAGACCGATCTGTCTAGCGATTCCCTCTGAAATTGAATCGCCAAATAATTACTATCGATCCTTTTTGACGGAAAATGAATAGCTGAGGCATTTATATTCACGTTGGATTTGAAACAAAGCCGTCGTCCCAATCCGATCGGCTCCGGAGAAGGAGACGAGGCCCGAAGCGCCTTGGAAACGCAGGGATGATATCTTTGTCATCAATTGTTCGGCCATATCTTTGCGAGCGTAGTTGAAATCGGCCAAGGACATATTTTGCTGGCCGTTGTAGTCGAGCTGGAGCTCCCGCAAGGCCAACGCCATCGTCCATACTGCATCGTAGATCTCTCCGTGAAATTCGTCGCCGGCGATCGTCGGAATCTATATAAATCGAACGACGACGTCATCGACAGAGTTATATATGTCAGCATATAATCCTATATACACATATTTATCAAGAAATATGGACGGCAGTTTGTTTTGGTCGCGATGAGCAAAACTTCCATCCTGTCGCTATAACTGCTGAGAGGATGACGGAAAGGTTAAACAAGTTTTCGGGCTTCTTCATTCGGCTCGGACCATCAACGGTCGCTTTGCGAAACAGTGAGAGAGAACTATCCCGGGGAACAAGTCGAAGGAAAACTTGAAAGCAGACAAAAAAGAGAGGGAAAACTTGGTGCACCGAACAGTGAACTCGGTCACCCTCCCTTCGGGTAGCGCGCGGGAGAAAAGCTCCACTTGGATTAAAGTCACGGACGTGCTCCAGTCCTCCTATACTTCCGGTCGCTCTTCAGCAGCAAGCTTCTTCCTTCGACTCTGAACGGGGTCTCGTCGCAATGGCCCTTTCCCCGATGGGTCTCAAATAGTTCAAAGCCCTGCCGACCGTGTTTGCCAGTTAAGAGTGGCAATCTTTACCTTACGGCGGGCGCGGGCGGGTCCCCCAACGATAACCGCAAAAGCTCTCTCTCCCTCTCTCCCTCCGTGTACTTGAAACTCTATTCTGTGATCTTCTGGATTTTAGCCGGAGGGAAACTCGATAAATGTGTGCATCCTACATCAGTCTCTAACTTCAAAGTCGTCGGAATAACTCATCCAAGTACTGCAGGAATTTTCCCGATCGACTGGCTCAAAAGAGCGTCAGCAAACGCGGTGCTGATGGTCGTCACCTTTGGAAATCGGAAATAGGAAAACCATCAAACATTTTTTTTTTTTTTTTGCAAATCGCCAAAACTTTTTGCTGATTTTCTAATGCGTCAGCCTCAGGGCTTCAAGTTCTTAGTTCTCTTTTTTCTTTGGTAGGAGGATTGTGGAGGCGTCAACGCAATCTCTTCGTGACCGATGACGGCTAATGTTCGTCTCTACTCACTTGAAACGATTGAAAGAAGCCGTCGGTGATATTGACAGGATGCGAGTACGGTCGCATGAAGAAATTCCCTTCAATGACGGCCATCAAATCCTTCTTGCTGACGCGATTGCACGTGCCGTTGGCAGATTCCGCGCTGTGCTGCTGCAGCAACTGTTCCAGCCACCTCTCGGAGCCGAACACCGACCCGGGAAAGATCCATACCTGTAAGTGTGTGGTGGCGGGCGAACCGTTTCCATTTACAAAATGAGTCCCAACTCCGAGTCTTTTTTTTTTTCATTATATATATGCGTCTCTTCATCAAATGACTTTCTTACGTGATCGGCTCCGTAAAGATTCCGACGATGAACCTGTTGACGGTGAAAAATTTTCAATGTCAAAGTCGTATCTTTTCTCTCTCTTTTTTGCGGTAATAACAAGTTTGGCAATGAGAGTTGTGCCCATCAAGTTGACGTACCTCGCAAAAGATGGGGAGCGCCATCGACGGGGAGAAACTGCCGATGATGATGCGCGCATCGCGAGCCTAGCGTGTTTGCATGCGGAGAGAAAACGACCTTGTATAAAGTCAATCTATATAATCCAACTTGCCGTCTACGCAGTATTAGTTTCGAATTCTAGAGAGTTGGTTCATGCATTTTTCATAGCTAGATAGGAATTTTGGTTTGTTGGGGGTGTCACCAACTTGAAGAATTTCCAGCGTATCCGTCAGTTCGTCGGGTGCGAAAGTCAGACTGTTGGACACGGAAGTGTTGGCGTCTTCCAGCAACGCGCTCAGATCGTTGATCACCTGGCAGAAAGAAAATTTTTTGCCATTTTTTCTTCGTATTTTGACAGAATTAGGACGAGAAAACTTACCAACGAATAGTCGTCTTCGTTCTGGACGAGGACGGAAACGCTGTCCCATCTAAAGTGGCGCAAGACGGCCAATATTGCGGCGTTGTGCGCGGACTCGACGGCGACGGTCCGGAAGAAGAATGGAAATTTCTGACGATCGCTCAAGCCGGCCGACGTTGCCGCGTGTGAGATCTGTTTCCCCGATTTGTTGACATTTTTGTACAGCAGCATGTTAATGAAAAAACTGATTTATTTTTGGTTCTCTTGAATATTTGTCGTCAGTCAAGTATGCGCGGGATAGAGGGAGAGGGCGAAGTGAATTGCGACCCATTCAGCACAATCGGATGGATGAAGCTGCTGCATAGGACAAGGGCATTTCTTCCTATTTCTGAAGCTCTTCGGGGTCGCCTGCATCTTGCTGACGCGGAGCGACGACGACGCATTCATCCTTCGGTGCCCTCTACTATACCCTAGATGGGTATCGTCATGATGAAAACCATACAGTGGCAGCAGCAGCAGCATCCGCCTTCTTTTTCTTTTCATTTCTTGAATACGGACTCCCGATAGACACGTAGTCTCTTCCCAGAAAACTATCTGCGCAGACTTTTTGAATAAGAAAAGGGAGCAGCAGCAGCAGCTACTTAATTGAATATGTAGAGTGTACATATATGGATAGGACGCGACGAGGATGGATCGAATGAGAAACGGCTGTTGATTGACTGGGTTTTGTGTACAACATTCTTTTCTTTTTCTCTCTCTGGCACAGCAACTTATGAAACCTGAGCACTATCAGAGTAGATTGCAAGTGTCGTAAGAGAGTTTCGACTCGTTTGCCGCTTTTCATAACCCTTTGGCGCGCAAACTGCTTGACACGACGAGCGACAACAAAAAAATCCGTCTGGGCTCGAGTGTCGGAATCGAATTCACGCGATTAGATTACGACCTTCCTAGTCTGCTAGTACACGGAGTCTAACGAGAGGCTACTGAGTAAATTGACTACAGTTGTACACCATAAACACGTCCAGACGACCGTTGTAGCAGCTAATGTGTCTCTATAGGATGTGCAGCGGGAGTGCCGTTGCGTGCTCCTCCGCTGACGTCGGTCGTCGTCGGCCGCCGTCGTCTGTATTATTAGCTTATATAGCCTAGCGTGCACCAGGATTGCGACTTGGGGAATGTTTTGGGGATTCTACTAGGTCTGATATGGTGCGCCGGTGGAAAGTTACTTCGGTACCTGGACGATGTTCCAGTAGGACGTGACGCTGGCTACGCTCTCGGTCACGTGCGAACAATGCGGACCCAGTAGCATGAGGAAAGGACGTCCATTCGACGCCGTCGGCTTTGCCCTCTTGCTCGATAACGATGACGCTGATGACGACCAGTCCTTAGTCGTGTAAATGGCGTGGAAGAAGGCGTCCACCCCGGCACCCGAATCGCACTGCAATGAATGAAATCCATCATCATCAAGACGAAATTCAACAAAACAACACGTCAACCCAAACGTCAACAACAAATTTTCTCCCTAGAAAAGTGTTTATACAGTTTTTTCATCCAATCAAATAAATAAAAAATCTAGGGAATAGCGAGTATAGGCCAGTTATTAGCCCGGAAAAACACACACAAATCGCGTCTTCTTCTTCGGCTTGAACCAACAGAGCGAGTGGGCGTCCCGCTGAGTTTGCCTCCGGTCCTGTTTCAACGGAAACCGGACTTGGAATATCGGCCTACTCTTTTTCTTCGTCTCCGGCCTCCTTGAAGACAAAAAGTTGGAGGGCCTCGCGTCCTGGTGCGCGTATCTGGAGACACGATCCGCTCGATCCGCTTATTCAATATTGACTGGCGTTGATTGGTTAATCGATCGTCACTCTGTAAGGAAACACGGCCGAGAGAGAGAGAGAGAAGGAGGACGACTCGACTAGAAGAGTCAGTGGAAAACTGGAAAGAAAAGAAAGAGAGAAGAACAAACTTTTCCGGGTGTGCCAATGGTCTTGTTGGGCGGGCGTGAGTGTTTGCCGTGATTCGGTTGAATTGTGAGTCAATAATTCTCTCGTCTGTCGTCTCTCTCTTGTCTCGTCAGATGAAGAAGAACGGGGGCGGGCATCAAGGAGGAGCTGACACTGTCGACTCGCGACTTCCGCTCCCGCCAACATCTCTCGTCCACCCCTTTTTCGCTATTTGGTCATGTCTTTTTGAAGGGAATCTTTTTGCCGCGCTTTGATGGCCCGGCCACAAAAGTCGCCGCTACTATACATAGACAAGGGACCCATACATCTACATCTTCTCCGTGACGCGGTCATGGGCATTAAGCGCAAGTAGAACGTCCAACTCTTCCAGTCGACGGACGTCGTCAGAGTAGAGTGGCAGTTTTCCTCTTTTTTGGGGGGTTTCTTTTCTTTTTTTATCCGACCCGATGGAGATACGTGACTGCTACAACCGCTTGGACTGTACAATCGATATTGTAGCTAGGAAAAATCTCCATACACGCCAGGGGCTCATTATCGATTTCGCGGTGAAATGGACAAAGCGCCACAGTCGGTCTGAGCTTCTTCTTCCTTGTCTTAATTCCGACTCCAAAGTCCCTCCGACGAATCTTTTCTTCCGCAACAGCGGGAAACGGAAGATGGAAGAAGAAGAAGAAGAAGAAGGCGAGCCATTGATTTAATCGATGACTGCACATCTCATTATAGAATACGATTGGAAATGAATGAAAATGGGTCGCCGAGAGCTATAGTTTCGGTGCGATCGTGCACCCAATCCCGCACGATCTTTTCTTTTTTAAAAATGTTTCCTTCCGCGACGTCAAAAAAGAAACTGTTTTTTAACAGCCAAATTCATCAGAAAAATTGAGTTGATGCATTTCCATGTAGAGTAGCGACCGTGTTTTACCACTAAACCGCAACCCGGCAACGGTTTTTTTTCTCTCAAAACAGAAAAGAGAGAGAGAGAGATTGATTGTTTTCGGCGTCGACGACCCATATGCTGTTGATGAGAACGGCCTTTTCTCATCAAATACGAAAACAGGTGCGCGCGCTCGTCTGCAACAAAAGATGAAGGAAGTCGTCGATCCGTGGACAAAACGACAACAGGTCAATCAGCGTTTTTCTCGTTGTGGTTTTGGTGCATCAAAGAAAGAAAAAAAAAAACAAGAAAAACGGAGGAAGACACACAAAAGGGACGTACGGGCCTTCACCTCCCATCGTCGAGACGACACGGTTATTATTATTGTAGGAATAGCCTAGCAAGAAAGATAATACCCTATCCATTGTTCTCCGGTCGGGATTATCATCCGCCATTCTTTTGTCTCTCCCCTCCCTTTCATTTACCACACACTTCGATTGCTTGAAGCCCAGCCCCGGATTCTTCATCTCCTTCCATTTTCCCAGACGTCCGTTTTTGCTGTTGCCATATACTTTATCCCGTTTAGTCTACGAGACGACGACAGTAAGAGGACAGAGGGCGCATAGATTTCTCCCGCCCTTTCTCGTCAATTGCGCAAACAATCTAAATGCAAATAGCGCCCCGACCGAAAATCAAATAATAAAATGATTCGCTCGACGTCTGTTCCAAGTTATGGTCAGTTTCCATGGATTTTTTTTACCCCAAGAAATATTCGTCCCAACTATATATCGTCTACTCGTATTACTAGCTTGCGGTTTTCCATTCTTCCACGGCAGAAGCGCACAGCGGGCTATTCAACGAAAATAAGAGAGCAACTCCTATAAAGTGAGGTCAATATGACTCCGCTATGAAATATTTTCATACGGAGGTTTTAAAAAAATAAATACGTAAATAAATTTTCAAATAGTGGGAGGAGGAGGATATTTTTACTACCATCCGCCATTAAAGTGCAGGGGGTAAAAAGAGAGGCGGATTCATTTGATGTGATCTGTGAGTACCTTGGAGTCGTTGACAAGCAACTGGAGTTGAAATCCAGGTATCAATCCTTGGGCGTTGACGTGCGCTACGGCCATTTGGGCCGTTTTCAACAAAGAGGAGCCATCGATGGGTCTGCTGTCGCCATCCATGGGACTTCCGCTATTCCTCCCACCGGACGAGGATGACAAGTCGAGCAAAGCCAAGATGGGCAAGGTAACATTCCGGCGAGGTCGCTTGCTCGTCGGTTGTGAAAGGTCACTCGCCTCCTCTTTCTTCAAGGTCGAAATGTCCATTAGCAGCTGAGAGGCCTTTGAACTCGAATTGGCGACGACTGACGGCGGAGGCGAAGAAGAACTTGACCACTTTTGAGTCGATGGACGGTCACTAGCGGGCGAGGCCGCCAGGGTCCGCGACACTTGCGACAACAACAACAATAAAAGGACGAAGGTGGAACAGAAGAAAGTCCAATGATTGGCGACTAACGATGAGCGCACGCATCGGCTCATGATTGCGCGACGCGGCGAAAAAGGCCGGCACCCGTCACCATGTCCGAAACCTTTCTGTGCTCGGCGGGATCTCTCCATGCAGCGCGCCCGCCGCTTCCAAAGAAGGAGGGAGGCGCCCGTGGGGTTGGGATATAGTCGTCGTAGTAGACTGCCGTACAGCAGTAGCAATCTGGCAAACTCTTCGAGACCGGCGCGCATCACGCTAGACGCCAATCAACGCACGGACGGCACTGCACTGCGCCCGGCCTGATTTCGCACTCCGTTATGCCGTCTCTTGTATAGTACTACCCCGAGTCGAAGCCCAGTGAGAAACACAATGGCCGACACTTGGATTTGGCGGAATGAAAGGTACGGATGATCAAAACGATCACGTCTCGTCAGTGTATAACTTGATCGAGTCGGTTTCTGTGATCCGTTTTCGACTATCCGGTCGACTGGACCCGATTTCCCTATTGATTTATCTCGTCGTCGTTTCTCGGGGTCCTTCCATCCAGCAGCTCCTGTCGTTTTTTTATTCCTTTTTCTCTCTTTTTGGGGAGGAAAATTGAATCTTGAACCACTTTCAGGCAGCAGCGGAGAGGATACTCGAGGCTTTCCCTTCGGTTCCAAAGTCATCCAGTAGATTACAGTTCGTTACGCGCCCAGAAGCTTTTCCTCCGTCCCGCCCACAACTACTGGCTGGGCTGGGGCAGTCACGAAAGACTATACGGTCCCCCCGTCTTTAGCTAGAGCTCTACGACCGTTTTCTCTGTTTCTATCTCTCTCTCTCTCCGCTCTGGAATCAATTTGAGTCGACTGGCTGATCATCGGCGAAAGATCAATACGAAATCAAAATGCCATCGACAGTAAGAAGAAGACGAAAAAGAAGTGGTCTCGGTCGTTGGACAGAGCGAAACGAAGCAGTACAACATAGCGGCGGTGGATAGACGAGAGAGCGGCGGGGGAAAAAAAAAGAGAAACACATCCGGATTGGAATTGGATGGGTCCATCTGGCAGATTGGGTGACGCGCAAGAAGTCAAACGCGTTTAATCGATCGACAGCACCAACTTCCTCCCCCTTTCTCGCTCCAGAAAAAAAGAAATAAAAATAAAAATCTTAGTGACTCCTCGACGAGAATGTCTCGCTACCAAAAAAAGATGACGACGACGGAAGAATGAGCGAAATTGAAGAAGACGATAGAAGGATGGGGGAGAAAAAAACCTATCGCGATCAGCTCTCGTCGTGGTGATAGATGATTTCACAATGGGGCGAACGGAGTCAATGAGGCACGTACGACGACCTCATGTCAGCAAAGTGCCGTGTGCATATATTAATGTGATGACTTGCCAATCGGCCTTTTGCCTCAACAATTGCCACAGGGCGCAGCACACAAAAGTCCTGCTTCTTCTTCCGTTTTTTTTTTTGAGATTCGCCTCCCGCTTCTATTATGTCTGGAGAAAGAAAATTTGTATTTATTCCTTCCTTCCTTCCCGATATTGTGTTTCAGATTTCCCGCTGCTCCGGAAGATGTGGATGGTACTACTCGACATCTTCGTCGGACTGAAATCAACTTGATCACGTCGTGGGCAACCGACGAGTTTGCCATCTCTTTTGTGCCTCATCACTCGACTGGCGAACAGAATAGAACGGCCGGAGAAGAATAAACACGCGTCTACATAGGCGGGAAAGAAAGGGGGAAAAAAATTCCATTTTTTCTTCCGCCGCCTATTCGTTTCGACGTCGAGTGACCCCCCAACTCTCAAAAGAAAAAAAAAACACTTTCACCAAGTTTGCTGGGTTAAAAAAAAAAAACTTTGCTTACTACTAGTATATAGTCAACTGTGCTGAATGGATATATAGCGTCGACTCGGGTCGAGATACGGCACGTGCTCCATTCACGTCACTAGTTACACTACAGTTGCTGCGGACTGGCAACAACAACAACAGCAAAAAAAAAAAATGAAAAGTTGACTCGAACATGAAGGGAACAACAAAAAAGAAGAAGAAGGAGAAGAGAGCGGAAAATTCGCTGGTACCGCCGGAAAGATTTGAACGACGACGCAAAGAGGAGACAAATAATCAAAAGCCTCGCATAGATCAAAGACAGAGACTCTCTTTCTATTACTTTTCTTTTAAAGCCCAGCTTCAGTCTATGTGGCCCCCTTCAATTCTTTTTCTTTCGGGGACTAGATCAGATCGTCGTCGTCGTAGAGGAATCGACGAAGATGGGGGAAGGAAGCTCTCGCTAATGACACGTTCGAAACACTCGGACCGACGCTATTTAGCGCCGAGGAGATCGACTCTCCTCCTCGGGGGGCCCAAGAGCGCGGGCGTGTGATTTCCGCAAGACAATGTGGTCCTTGATTTGCTTGCTCCTTTAAGAAAGGAAGCTTATAGCTAATACGTCGTCTAGCCTTTTTTTCGCCCCTTTCTTGGGCTCTCGTTGTGTCGTCGCGACACGATAGTAGACTCTTGCCCTCTCAGTCGGGATTTGTTGCGTGAAAAAAAAAAAAAGAGTCGGGTCTGGCTCTTCTACAGTAGTAAGTTGTGTTGAGCCGGGGCGATTAGCATCCGGCTGGGTCACCCTACAAGCCGCGGCCGTCTCTGCCTCAAACTAGACCATTGAAACAAGGAGGTTTTTTCCTTTTCTTCTTCCTTCCTCTCCAGTGTTTCTCAGTGTATAGGGTCGTCATCTATAAGGACATCGCCCCCTTTTTATTCGATTTTTTTGTTCTCTCTTTCCTCCCTGAACTTAGTGTAGACGTTCTGGGCTATACAGGGAGGAGTTGGCTATACACGCGGAGAATCTGCCAGTCTGATGTCACACCCAACGACCACCACCGATAGGGCCGACTACAAAAAAAAAAAAGAAAAGGCTCGTTTTCTATGGGAGCGAGTTCACATCGTCGGCCGTATATAAAGGCCGTCGAGAGCCCTTTGACCTCACAGTGAGGGGTGAATTCATCGTCGCCGCGTAGTGTAGCGGTGAACTTCAAGCAGCTTCGTGTTCTTCGACTCCTTCTCCTTTTTTTCTCCAGCTCTAACAAAAAAAGAGAGACAAATCTTTCATCCGAGTTGAAGGTAAGAGCCCAGACTTCCTGATTGTATCGTCGTACCATGCAAGACTCGATTCTTTTCCGTCCTCGTCGACAGTCAAGTCAACACTAGCTTAGATTGTTGACTGCATTCGCCCCTTCCCCGCTCGTGATTTCCCGTACGCAAATCACGGAGTCCCCGTGATCGATTTTTCCCTCATAGTCTTTCCACTTTCTTTCTTAGATGATGCTGCGCTATATTTCTGTCGTCATGCTGGCCGCTGCATGCTTGGTTTGCCCGGCGTCGTCGTCCGACTCGATCGAATCGTCCATGTCAGCCGATTCTGATTTCCAGTCTTTGGGCAGCTCATTTCGCTTTCTGGGCATCACCAAGACAATGGCCACGACGACGACCGTCCTCCAAGTTCAGACCGTCTACGTCCACCCTACTTGTATCTTTGTCGTGCCCGATGTCAAGCCTTGCGCTCAAACGCCGCCGACGACGACGCCAGCTCCGACGACGACCACTACCACAACGACACCGGCTCCTACCACGACGACAACACCGACAACGACAACAACCAAAGCCACAACACCGAAACCAACGACGACAACGTCGAAACCTTGGATCGAAATCATTCCAGGATCTTCCCGCCCAGTCATAACTGGAGTCGTTACCATCAACAAAGTCGATCCGCCTAAATTACAGTTTAACCTGCCGCAGTTGCTCGGAGGTGGAAACAATACTGGTAACGGCCTTGGTGGACTTTTCAACAAACCGCCGCTCAACATTAATGTTGGCGGAAGTGTTTCGGCTAGCGTTTCTTCTGGTGGACGTCGCCGTCGTCGCTCCCAGTTGATCGAAGAGATGAGCATTCAACCATCCGTCGTCAAATCGTAAGCATTTAGTTCTATTCTAATCGTTGGATGTGTGTTTTATTCAATTGATTTTTCGCTGCCGACAGGATGGAAATGACGGCCAGTCCCGAAATGTCTCTGCGCGAGGCGATCCAGCAAGACGTGGCCGTTGAGGCTTCCCGGGCCGGAGACTACCAAGAGTACGAGATTGTCGGTTTGGCTCCGGACAACTTTGTCGATCGTGGGATGCCTTTGTTCGGCAATAAAGTCACAATCGTCAAGCTGGATCGCGTGACGGTCACGGCCAGCACAACTGTTACCTCCGCCTACCCCAACAGCAACCAACGGGTCACGTTGGCCTATTACGGGTGCGTCCCCCAAGACGCGCCCAGCAACTTGCCACCATGTTGATAGCTTCTCCCTAAGTGCCCGTCGAGTGTTTTCATTAAAAGCACTGCTACTATTTTATCTATTTGTACTTTGTATGCGATTGCTCACCACTCCAAATGCGTGTCTTATTAATAAACGGAATCATTTCTTTTGTTTATTCGAGATAAAAGTCTATTACTTCTTACTCCGCCCGACGCAAAACGGGCGATCATAACGGCTAAAACAAACGCATATTGTCATGGTTTATCAAAAAAACACTGGATAGTAACACAATAATATTAAGAAAAGCGAGAGTTAGTGATCGTAAAAAATATATATATGGATTGTATATAACCAGAAACCAATCTGCTGGGCTATATCGAAACTGCGCACGTGACAGTTGCCATATTTTAACACGGTAAGGGGGTTCTTCTTTTCATCATTTGGTTTTCTTTCTTTCCATTTTCCCTTTCTAGTTGCAGTTTATTTCAATAGCAACTTTTGACTTTGTAGTCCTCCTTTTTCCCTGTGCCCTCTATTATTAATTCCCTGTTCCATATTGATCCCTATCTGTAGTCTAGTCAGCGCGGCGGGTTGTCAGGTGCCACACAAGCCACTGAGAGGTCACTGGCCCTTTGATCACTCACAAGAAGAAAAGGGCGAAAAGGATTATTAAGGAGAAAGGGAAAAAAACGAGACAATACTCCTCTCGTCTAGTGAATTTTGAAAATGGCGAGCAGACAAGACACTCTGAGCCGATCATAAAGAATTCATCGGAGACTTGAAATTTTTTGAAAAACGAACATAGGGCTTAAAAAAAAAGAAGGGGATGGAGAAGAGACAGGTGGATATATGCACAAGATGTACATAGGCTACGAGGTATAAAAAGCCTAGTTGAAAAATATTAGACCGTTCAGTACGGACGTCCACTTCGTTCGGTGCTCTTCATTCCCTTCAAGAAACGAAAGGTAATTAATATTTCGTCTTTCTCACATCCAGAATGGATTCTCATATATTTTTATTGGTTTTATTGGCAATTTAAGATGACGAGGTCGGTTTGCGTCTCTTGGCTGCTGGCCTGCTGTCTCCTTTGCCCGGCAGTTTGGGCTTCGGAAGAAATCGAGTCGTCCATTTCGACCGATATGATGGGCTCATTGCGTTTTTACGGCGTCACCAAGACGATGACCACCACGACGACTGTTGTCCATTTGCACACGAAATATGTCCATCAGTCGTGTTTGTTCATTCCGTTAGGGACGCCAACGTGCCCCAACACAACCCCAGAACCACCAACAACGACAACAACGACCACTACTCCGGCACCTACGACTACGACCACAACCACTACCCCAGCACCGACCACAACGACGACTACCGCAGCAACAACTACCGCGGCGGGTGGAACAACGACGCCCAATACGCCATTCAAGGTCGTCGAAGGCCAGTTCAAGCCATCCGTTTCGACATCCATTACCGTCAACAAACTCGGTCCTCCTAAAATTCAATTCAACCTACCCCAACTACTCACTGGCCAGGGTGCTGGACTCGGTAACGTCTTCAACAAGAACCCGTTAAACATCAACGTTGCAGCCAACATGACGGCCACTGTCCACCCTGTAGTAGGACGCCGACGACGCTCTGAAATTTTATCCGACAACAACATTCAACCTTCCCTCGTTAGAGCGTAAGTTGGCACCTCATTCATATTCTAGGTCGTTCCATAATTTGTACCCATTCTGTCTTATAGTGTGGAAATGACAGCCAGTCCGGAAATGTCCCTGCGCGAAGCCATCCAACAAGACGTGGATGTGGAAGCGTCCAAAGCGGAAGAATATCACGAGTACGAGATCACTGGTCTAATGCCGCACCACTTTGCCGAACGAGCTCTCCCCTTCCTTGGCGGCAACAAAGTGACTATCGTCAGAGTTGATCCGGTGACGGTTACTGTCAAGCAGACTGTCACGTCTCAATTCCCTTTCGTAAATCCAACTGATCGAGTGACAGTCATTTATTTTGGCTGCGCTCCGTCTAAGGTGCCTGATTTGCCCCACTGCGTTTGATTTCGCCATTTTTTTTTAATGAATCGCATTTATTCAAGGGAAAGTTAAGATTTTGCTTGTTTGGTTTTAAATACCGGACATAGGAGGTGAAGTTGACGAAATAAGTGCATTTAATACTGCTTTGTAATTTATAAGAATTGACAGGCTGAATGAAATAAACGAGTGTAACATGTCAACCAAACGACCAACAAACGAATAAAGTTAAACTGGCTTAAATTGGTCTCCTTCGCCCGTATCATCAGTGTTGAAGAAAAGTTAACTTTATCGACATTTCCCTTTGTCAATGAAGCGTCTTGGGAAAGCGTTCTGGAGGAAGACGGGACAACAAGACATTATTATGCGGGAAAGTTTTGATGATGAAACAGCTGAGAGAGCGAAGCTTGGCCCGCTTTTAAGAGCGAAGCGTGTCACCAACCAAATAAGGCGAATACATTTGACTCGTCGAAAACGTCACTGAAAAATACCTTCGTTATATCTCTTTTGCCAAAAGTAGAATGAGTTTGTCAAAATAGTTTTCAGACATAAGTGGGCTTCGGTCACGTAATCAGTCGACGTGAGGTCGGCGCTGAGCTGGCGCTGAGGTCGTTGTTTTGTTTTTGCTTAAGAAATGGAAGACTTCCTTTCCTTTTGGCAAAATCAACAATATTTGTAAGTTTCCTAAAAGCTACTATTTAAAACTGACGGTAAACAACGATAAACGTAGTAGTTTAGAAGATAGTAAATAAACGGTAGCTAACGTCGGAGAAACCACAATATCATGCAACTCAATGGAGAAGATCTCAACAAACAGAAACGCTCGACTAGCAATCCGTTGCAAACATAGTATATGGTATTGACATTGTCTTATTAACTTCAAGACGATTGAAGCCACATGCCAGCTGACTAGTCAAAGTTATACTGTTGAGATGCAAGTCGTTCTTTTCGTTTCAGTGATTTCAGATCGAGCTAGAGATGACTGGTTGGCGACATCAAGTGTAGCGCCCGCTGTCAAGATGATGGCTCAGCGAAGGCAAGCACAGATGGTTGTCAGTTGGGATACGGCTACTTCTTGTTTGGCGATCCAAATGGATTGAGTGGACGTAGCAAATATTGGCCAGTAGACTATTACTACGTCAGGCTAGTATCTCTCTCGATCCGTCTACAAGAACAAAGTTTGTACTTGCTTGCTTCCTGCTCGCGGTCTTGTGCGTATTTACTTGAGCGTGAGTGTTGCGTCGCGGTCAGCGTAGTAAGAAAGTCTTTTGCAAAGAAAGAATTTTTACAATGCCGAAATGGCATCCAAAATAAAATCGTGACCCCTATAAATGTTTCACGACCTAGGAATTTTGAGTGTTGACTCCCGACGTTACCTAACAGTACCTACTATGCAATCTGCGGATTGAATAATAAAAATATTTACAAAATCCTAGACCGTTACGTGTTCTTGTTGAATACATTTATTTACGTACATTTTACGTTCTCGTAAATTTTTTATTTTTCGAATGCCTTTTTTAATGAGATGCCAGCATTTGTAGAATTACTGAATTTCCCGGGAAACGACTATATACACGCAACTCTCGCCACCTCGCGATGAGTAAACAATACACATAACATTTCTTAGAAGAGAAAATCATTGTAATGATCAAACACATTTTAAATAATAAAAAAAGAGCGAATTTATGAAGAAAAGATTTTAATAAAAGTAATTCTAATCACAAAATTGGAGAACTGATTTTTTTTTGTAATCTGGATGCTATTTAGCAACGTTTTTCATTCGTACATTTAAGGCGGTAAGCGAATAAGGGAAAAGCGATCGCGAGTCGTATTCGTATCGTACCTCACTCACATGTTGATCTAAATAACAGAGATAAACAACAAATGGAAGCGTGCTCGGAGCGATTAAAAACTTTCCGTAAAGGAGATCCACATACGTGTCAACGTATTTGGGATGTAATAAAACTAATCAGAGTGGATCGTAAAGCAGCTACTCTGGATAATGTGGTTCGTTACTATGGAAAAAGCCACAACGTTGAGTACGATGTTTTGAAGAAGGAGCTTGAGTTGCTGGTGGAGGACAAACTCATCATTAAGAAGATTTCAGCTCCAGTAAAAGGAAGTAATAAGGGTGTTGAACAAACTATCTACTGTATTCCAGTGAGTTTTCACCATATTTTTACTTGTTGTTGACCTTCACAACAAACAAGCTTTATTTTGTTTTTGAAGCTGGAATCTGAAGTTATTGTGAAAGACAAAGAAACACACGACTGGTATTGCTTTAAATGTCATAAACCTGGACCTGTCTTGCCATGCACGCTTTGTTCCCATGTGTACCATGAACTATGTGTGGAGTCTGAACAACTTCGGAAAGATCCTGAATTCATATGCCCTTATTGCAAGGTATTACCATTTTAAAATAAGTTTTACCCCGACTGTGTGTTATCATCTAAATCATACCTTTTTAGGAACCTAATCCTCAACCTGGCGATGATGAACGAATTGATTTGAATCTCTTACTTTCGTTTGCCTGTTCCAGACTTGAAGACAGGGTATTAGTGTGCTTCGTCTATTGAAAAACTTGATCTATTTATCCATCTTTTTTTAAACTGTAGCTTCCTCATGATAGCTACATTTGGAACCCAGTTGCCAATAATGTAAACGGGGCGTTTACTACCGACCGATGTGCAGCCATTCTTAAGAAAATGTAGGGATTCAGACTTTCACCCTTTACAGACATTCCTGATAAACAACCTTTTTTTCCTTTTTTTTTTATTATTTCTTCAGTCCCACCAAGGTAGACCCTGGAGTTAGTGAAGAATCTTGGAGGGCAAAGTTTTTGCTTCGCTTCCCCAATGTGACCATTCCCAAGATGAACGACAAGGCCGACCGACAGGTGTACAGATCTCTTAATCATTTTCAGTTGGATACTGCCACCGTCCTCCACAACGTAGTAATTTTTCATGGAGGTATGTCCGATTATATTTCTTATTGAAAACAGACTTGACAGAGCCCATCTTCCATCTACAGAAAATAGCCTTTCAGCTGATCAGGCACGCGTAGTGCAGCGGGATTGCGCACATGAATTGAAGGAAATCAATCTTTGCAGAGATTGTTACAGAAGATCGAATCAACAGGAAGAGAGCGACTGGTTTTGCTTGCCATGTGTTCCTCAACACGAGCTGGTCTATGCCAAGGCAAAGGGATTTCCATACTGGCCAGCAAAGGCAAATCCTAGTTATTGTTTTTAATTCATTCGTTTCCTCTGGCACTTTGCGTCAATACGTTGATTTTTTTATTAGGTTCTCAAAGTTGACGGCAATTTGTATGATGTCCGATTTTTTGGATCCGGACACGACCGATTGACAGTGGATAAGTCCTATATACGTCCGATAAACTGTAACATAAACTCGTTAGTGGTATGATAGCTTTAATTCTTTCCTAACGAAGAATTGGATCATGGAAACAAGGCCCGTATATTTTATTTTAGCCCAAACGAAGTACGCAGTGGACCAAGGCTTTCGAGGAGTTACAAAAACACCAAATAATGCTTGAGGAGGTGTCTAGTTCGGAGGAAGAAAACGAAAGCGAACTAGTTAATAATGTTGAAACGGAAAACAAATCGACAAAGGAAAACCAAAGCACAACTGGAAACATTATCAACGAGAACAAGTATACCAAATACAAGGAAGTGCGCATTTCGCTAGAGCGGATCACTTATCGAGATGGCAATTTTCAAGAAAATAGCATAGACTCAAAGTCGACGCTAGCGGTAACTCACTGATATGTTCCTCTGATTCTGAGGGTAAAAACTAAATCAAAACACTATTTCAAATAATTTCAGCCAAGCACTCGTGATGAAGCGACCCAAAGTGAGAACTTCGAGTCAACTGATCCCGTGCCTTCTGCGTGTTTCGTAAATGAACAATTATCAGAATCGAAGGCAAATTTGGAATTAGCAAAGGAAAAAATAATTTCACTTGAAAAAGACCTTGAAAATTTGAAAAAACAGCATGCTGAAGAACTTAAATCTTACCAGCAAAACCATGCTGCAGAGCTAGAATTTCTCAAACAAGGTCATGCTGCAGAGCTGATGACAATGGAAGAAGAATGTAAGAAAAAGATAGACCTCAACAAAACTAAATACTGGGTAAACATTGCACTTAACTTCTTTTATCAACTAATAGTAATAGTTTCATTATCTTTAGTGTGCCAATACCTGTGGGGAGGAAGGGATTTATCATTGTTGCCTTAATGTCTCTTACTGCAGCACCACCTGCCAGCAATCACATTGGAAAGCTAATCATAAGAGGATGTGCAAGCGTGAAAGGGAAGTGAAACGGGGCAAAAAAGGAGGAGATTAAATTAAAAAACATTTTCACTATAATCTAGAACTGTATTATTGATTCGTTTGACATTAATGTTGAAAATACAAAAACAGACTTCAGTCTTTCAATTGGGTCACTGCCACAGCAAGCTGCAAATAACAAAATTTCATGATTTGTTAAATTATTACATTTATTATTCACTTGTTAAATTGTAAAATTGAATACTCTAAATTAAAACGAACCTCATGATTGTGATAGGAGGCATTCCCGGCTCTGTTCCTCGACGGAATCCTGATTAAAAATTTTTAATACATGAAAAGTCATTAAAGTCTGTGGTTGTAGCAGCAAGCACTTGAGGTAAACTTACCTAAGTAGAGAACTGTAGGGATGAAACTCCAATGAAATATAGTTTTGCCAACGTTGACGACAGCGGTCAGTTTTCGTTTGGTATCCTGACTAAGTTTGGCCATTTTGGATTTTCGCAAAAAGAATTAGAGAACAGGATAGAAATTGGAATGGATCAATCGATGAAGTCCTCGTGTGTGTTTGCAACTCAAGCCAGCAGGACTGCTGCAGAAGACTAGAAGTATCTGAAGCAGCCGACGCTAGGCAGACGAATGCTTATCGATATTTTGACTTTTTTTTTTTCCTTTTTTTATGATTACAAGAAAAATGATTGTATAAAAGAAATAAATCTCCTGTATTTATAGAATGTTTTTAGCTTACGGTGTGTATGAATACCTCTAGTGATACCGATACATAGACATTTGTTTGGTTATGACATTCTTGATCGATTTTTGAAAGCAGACGAGAAAAGAATTATTCCCGCTTTTTACACGTGTACATCTGTCAAAGTCAATTTCAGAAATATCCCCTTTGCGCCTTGATAACTGACCAAAAGGTTCAAAAAGATTGGTAGATATTCATAGTACAGTTTGCTACCCATAAACTCGTGTATACAAGTGTCTACTGAAACTTCGCGGATGTGATTATAATAACGATAGCTTTTAAAGTCTATTCTTAGCCGTGAGCCAAAGAGTTACGTTTGGATACTTCAATGAGACCTCTCGAAGCAGGTATCAACCAGTCATATTATAATACCGACTTTCCTGGCATTTTCATGTTTTACTACCTCTACTTTTTAAGATGCAATGGGTAATGAGGAGGAACTCCGGCTAAGAATTTCTCTTTCACCTATCAATAAAGAGAATAATGCAGAATCAACTGGTGGGAAAACTGGGTTACGGCACCCAGCAGCCATAATTTTAATGGTTCTTTGGTACATGTTTAGTGCCTTTAACCTCTTTGTAAACAAGTATATAATTTCTTACCTGAAAGGAGACCCAGCTTTACTTGGTAGGTTTATAATTGAAAACTAATTCTTATTGTTCTCATTCTAATAAGGGCACAAAAATTAAATTTCTATTTTAGCTATGAGCCAAATGTTTATGTGCATGTGCCTAGGCTTTATTCAGCTAAGATATTCATGTGGGCTTTTTGCTAGTCGTCAGCAATCAAGCGATATGTGGTCCTCGGTTCAGAGGCCAAAACTTATACAGAGACCTATGCTGATATTAGGAAGCTTAAGGTAGAGAGCTTATCTAGAAGTATTAGAATGGTTCCTAATTTTATTGTTAGGTTTACTACTCTAGTCTTAGGACTAACATCTTTAAACTTTGTTCCCGTGAGCTTTGCTGAAACAATCAAAAGCTCACAACCACTGTTTACTGTGGTGATTTCTGCCATATTCACAGGTACAGAAATTTAACCTTGTGTTCTACTAAAAATTGCCATAACAATTTTATATGCCAGGGGAAAGGACTGGAATGTATGTTAATTTATCCCTGATACCCATTATGGCCGGGCTAGCACTGTGTTCTGCCACTGAGCTCAGTTTCAATATGGAAGGTTTTATTGCCGTTTTGTTGACAAATTTATCCGAATGGCAAGTTTCTTTACTTTTCCGGTCTAATTTTGCCAATAACCATCAATATCGCATGTTATTTCAGTTTGCAAAATGTTTATTCAAAAGTGTTGTTAAGCAGCGAACGACATAAGTTCGGGCCGGCGGAGTTGCAGTTCTTTACGAGTTCAGCTTCGTTTGTGATACAAATTATGGCCAGTTTCGTATTAATCGATTGGGCCAAGATTCAATTTTCCGCCCTGCTAGTATGTGCCATGCTGTTCAATGGAGCATTCTTCCACTTTCAAAGTATCACCGAATATGCTCTCTTAGAACATATAACTCCGGTTACCCATAGGTACCTAATGAAATTCAGTATTTCAGTCGCCAAGTTTCTAGAATTTACTAAAATTTTTATCGACACTTTAAAAACCAGTGTGGCTAATACGGTAAAAAGAGCCCTACTTATTTGGCTTTCAATCATCCTCTTCGGTAACGCTATCAGCCTCTATAGCGGTATGGGAACGCTTGCTGTTATTGCTGGTGTTCTCGGCTACAACAAAGCCCGACAACTAGATGCTCAACGAATCCAGCGCTTGATGCCGGATGGCTACCCACTTAAAATTGCTCTCTAAAGCTAAAGAAAGTGAGGCTGAATGAGTTCACAATGGCATTCCTAATCCGTCCCTAATCGATATAATTCCACGTTGTCTTAAATGATTGCTAAGATTTCGATTCCAAAATTTATTGGGATTATAAATTTCCCCGAAAAACCCTTATTCCCTCCCTTAAGGCTATTTAAAGGTGGAACGTGTTCTTTCCTGCCCGCCTTTTGTTGCAATCGTTCTATCCATAAATCTAGATGACTTAAGGTGCTACGTTGTTTCTAGAGCAATATTGGATTAGTTAATACAAGCGCAAGATAATTTCTTTTACAAAATTCCGACTTTCTTAATTCATTTCTTTAGGACCTCCGACGTAATAATAAGTTGCCAAATTTGTCTCTTGCTTTTGCATAAATACGATACGTTCTCTATAGGCTAATAGGTAAAATGATAAGGACGGCATTCCAACAATCGTTTCCGTTCATCGAGTGATTACATGAGAGTGTTTCTTTTCCCCCAAAACTTAACGAGCTGTTGCTTCGACGTTGTTTGACTTGCCTAACGAGCAATTATAATTCATCGGGGGTAAGGTAGCGACGGAGGGCTGTTGATCGTTGTCGTGACAGCGGGCTCAGTTTACATAGAGGATAGACCTCGTCGCGCGCAATTCGAATATTGCAGCCTCTCTATCGCTGCTTTTGCTACCTGTAGAGGTCAATTAAGAAGCGGGATCGAGCCTTTCTGGCACTCGTCCCGTTTCCCCCACTTTCCCCCTCCGCCGTTTGGCGCACGCGGCACGGAAAGCTGAACTAGTAGCTCAGCAACCGGTTTGGATTTCACTCTAGTCCTTATCCAAATCCTATGAACAAGAACATTTTCAGTGCAAAAGGCCCCTTTTAAAGCGCACTCTTCCGTTAACTGCAATTAAATCTTTTCCGTAGTTCCTCTATTGGACCACCGACAAGTCGTCACTGTCGGCTGAAAAGAAGTCGGAAAAGACAGTAAATAAGATTGAGGCCAAGCTCACACGACATTTACTCGTCTTTTGGGCCCTGCGGCTGATAATGATCAGCTAGAGGAGATTAGAGGCGATGACACAAATGGGAATTGCTTGGTGTGACAGCGCTATGCGTGTACTTAGTCATTGGTTGGCAAAGGTTAACGCCAATAGATATCAGCGAAGCCATGTAGTTCGTCATAAATCAAGACTCGGTAGAAAATATTTTTGCTTTTCTGAGCAGTTTACACTATTTTTCACTAGTTTCGCCCTAGAAGGATCCGGAGGTTCGATGTGGGCTAGAACGACAAACCCATCAGCAAACCAAGTACGACGAGTCGCGAAGACATTTAATGACTTGATTAGTGCCTCCGTCGCGACTGTAAAGGTTATTTTTATAAATAACCAAGCTAGGCTGATTTGTTTCCGATCAGTCAGCTTTCCTCTCGCTCCCAGCTCTCCCTGGTTCGTTCTTTTTCTGTGTTTTTTTTCCTTCCGCCTACACTAAATTTCTTAGATCCTGCAAGTAAATATATTTGATTTTTAGCCCGTCAAGTTCAAAGGGATCTACAAGTTGGGGTCAATAAATCAGCGCTGCCATGAACCAACGCCACGTTGGAAGCGTCTCGGCTAGCTAAAAAAGACTACTAGAACTAAAGTAGCTAGTAGTAGGTTGAGGATATAGAGGACAAAAAGAGTGTGAAAGGAGATGGTGACAACTTGAGGTTAAGCGAGCAATTTATGACCGGCGCCTGCTGGCGGCTTCCTATCCCCTCTCTCAAGTCCTGGCTTCCATAGTCGCCGCACTGCCGCCTCCGTGCCTCCTCCGTCCATCGCTCTCCCGTCCCGTCCAGCTGCCTATAACGAGCCGATACTGAAGGGGCAAAGCAATCTTATTGCGCTAGTTTTATGGGGAAACAGTTATCCCGCATACGACAGGATGAGCGAAATAATAATTTCTGAACGAGAAGAGAGAAAAGTCCTCAAAAGAAAAATAAATAATAAATAATAAACGACTACTATGAACTACCGTATGTATATGTAAAGAAATCGGACTTGGGCTAGTTTCATTGCCAGAGAGACGGTAAAGAGATATGAAAGATTCCGTCTCCGGAGACGGAGGTCAATTCTCCATATACTTTGCCCGTTAGTCCGTAAAGTCGGTAATCGAAACCGATAGAGAGGAACGTGCGACTTGGTCAACGTCACAAGTTTGTCGGGAACTGGCCATCAACTCCACGTATCATCTACTGGATCAAATTTCTGTGAGGGAGCCTGCGAGAGCCTCCTCTCCGGCAAAATGTTGGCTACTCCATCCATTTCCTTTTCGTTGTATAGGAAATCAAAAGAGGGATCGCAACGCATTATTTATAAGGAATCGCCGTTTCTTTTTATTCAAGTCTATTACGTCTGATTTTTTTTTCGCACTTCAATTTTTTATCGCCGACCTTGCTGTCAAGTGACCCTTTGCTCTCATTCTCCAAACTTGTTCGTCTTAAACCAAACCAGTAAGATCTTAATATAGAACATGAAGTATGAGCGAACTCATCACGTCTCTCGGCGATTCATGCAGAACCTTGAGTAATCGATAGCCGTATAGCGTGATTTTTTGCCTTTCGCAATGAAAGAAATTGTCAACAAGTATTTGAATTCCTTAGGGCTTTTCCGTTCCGTTTCGTCTGTTGTGTTGTTACATTTCGCCATTCAGTTAACGATTGCACATCAATAACGAGTACAGGTGAATGGCGGCAATTTAGCCTAACGTTTATACGACAGCAGTAGTACGATATCGGCGTCGAGGATCAAGTCGGGATTGGGCCACAAATAGGCGCCGTGCGGATGGAGCTCCGCCTTGAACATCGAATCTGCTCCAATCGGGCGACAGTACAATGTTCGTCGGACGACAGAATGGGGCAAGAAAGGGCACTTGGCACTGCGCTGTACCCTGGCGCGCGCGCGCCGTCTCACTGTGTGTGTGTGTCTTGTTGGGTAAATGCTTGCGTGGGAGGGTCGGGTTAGACTTCTGGTGAAGACCTATAACACAAGCCAAACGGGAGGAACAACGCCGAATAAGAAAGATTGATCTGGTCCGGAGCAGTCTAGACTAATTGTTGTCGGAACAAAACTCTTTGGCTTTTTCCAATTTCTTCAAAGGAAAGAAGGAAGGTTTGACGTGCAATCATTGGCTGGCCAACAAAGTGAAGCATCAACAGCGCGTTCAATTCATTGTGCGTCGTTTGCATTCAAGTGTCGAAAACCAAAATCAATCGCGGAGGTTAAACGTATTCTTGTTTGACATGCGGCGGCCGTCGGCTGAGTAGTCAAAGAGAAAAATCAGCACCTTGTCACAACATTCAGGGCAGCACGCAAGAGAAAATAAACTCCATCGTCGTGTCAAACATGATCCGAACGGTAAGACCTATTTTCGCTCTCTTTTTCTCGATTTTTAATGATTCTCGAGCATATAAGCTGCTGTAAGTCTGCTGATCGACTCGTTTGCTTGGAGAGGCAAGTCAATCTCTCTCACTCACTCACTCGTCGAGTTCTTCGACGATGTGAAATAGAGATGGTGACCCCACCAAATTGATAACCTTTGCTATGCTCTATATCGACGATGGCCTTTTCCCCGTCATCTGCTAGTTTGATGCCTAAAATCTTAACGCGCGCGCCTTCAGTTTCTATGCAACTCTGCCTGATGACCGTTTGGCTGCTGTATGTCTGTGATTGTGCCGCTACAGGACATGATGATGGACCCGTCGAGCGGCCTCAAGATCAAGCAGGAGATCTCCACTCCGTCACCATCACCATCTCAGCAGCATCACCTTATTAGTAAGTAAATGAAATGCTCTTCTTCCTTCCATGCAGTCTACCAACGGAAACAATGTGTTCTTAGATTATCAGCATGTCAGCAATCAGCAGTACTATCTGCAACAATCCGCGATCGAGAGTCACCATCACAAGAATTTGCCGTCTTACCCTGCAATCCATCACCAACAACAGCACAGCGACCATCAGGTATTGATGAAGAGATCTGCAGATCATCACAAGGACCTATCGCCGCCGTCGTCTCTCCAGCAGCAACACAACCCGTCGGCTGGGACCAAATCCGAGACGGAGCTGTCTCCCCAGCAGCAACCGCAACAGCAACAACATCAACAACAACAATTGGATTACAATCCTAACCTGAAGCCGCCCTATTCTTACGTGGCTCTGATCGCCATGGCTATCAAGGAGAGCCGCGACAAACGATTGACGCTCTCCGAAATTTACAAGTTCGTTAAAACGGTCCTGCTGTCGAGTTTATTGACGTTACTCACTGTTTTACATTTCTGCAGTTACATAACCAAAAAGTTTCCCTATTACGAGAAGAACAAGAAAGGCTGGCAGAACAGCATTCGGCACAACTTGAGCCTAAATGAATGTTTCGTCAAAATCCCTCGTGAAGGGAACACGACGGGCGATCGCAAAGGCAACTACTGGACTCTAGGTAACATCGGCTGGAAATTATTGAAGAAGGTTAAGATTAATAAATTAGTATTCGTCAAATCAAAGACCCTCAGTATGAAGATATGTTCGAGAACGGGAATTATAAACGGAGGCGTCGGATGAAACGACCCTATTCGATGAGCAACCGAGCAGCCGCAGCAGCTGCAGCGGCCGCCGCTGCCGCCGCCGCTAATTCGGCGGCTGCCCTCAACAAATCCATTTTCAGTCCGGATACTTTAAGTGGGCATATTGGCCGAACATTCTTCTCTCCACCCGCCTATCCACCGTAAGAAACTTTGTATTTCTTTAATACATTATCCAATTATCCGATTAATGAGTTATGGTAAAGGGCCGCTTGCTGGACTGGAGCTCATCATCAAACATCGTCACTGACCTATACTTCCGGCCATCACACCAACTTTAACGCATTGCAAGCCCCATTTAGGAAATCTTCACTCTCATCTCAAGTAAACTCCATCACTCATTTATTTGCGTTCAAATCAACTAAATAATCTAATCTGTTCCAATTATTTAGATGCAACCACCATTGCACCAGTCACACTTTGCCTATCAATCGATGGGCGGTTATCCTACGATGCCTCACAGCAACTTATTAAGTATATGTTGACTAAGCAAAATTCAAAACTCTTAACTTCAATTTTTGTCAAAATCTTTTTTTCGATTAGCTGGCCACCATTTACCCAGTAATTCGAATTATGGAAGTGGAGCTGCCCCATTGTCGTATGCCACCAACGGATGTAGCAACCGACATCAACAACAACAACAGCAACAATCAATCAACAGTGTCCCAAACGGCAACAGTGAGGCCATCATGAACCGAGAAACATCAATAACTGCCAATCCGGTAGTTGCGTCTTCCTCGGCCGCAGATCTAACCAGTTTTCCTGTTGCTAATTCGTCGTCGTCATCCTCGTCGTCATCGTCCCATTACTATCATTCGTCCTGGAATGAAGCCAAAATCTAATAGACCCGCAATTATCCAAAAACCCAGTCGACGGAAGAAAAGAAAAACAAAGGCGGAGAAAGAAAGAGGAAAAAAAGAAGAAGAAAAATTCAATCTAATTGTTTTTTTAGTTGGTGTTTTTTTGTTCTCCAAATTTAAAAGAAAAAAAATTCTGTATACGAATACCTCGTTCTGTCATCGTGTGCTGGAAATCTCATTATATTACACATTCATCGTGCACGAATCATTTTGAACTTTACTTCTCAACATGACGAATAGGCAGTAGCCTACTATACGAACAGGCCCATGAAGTTCCTCGAACAGATACAAGATCTGGAACGGAAATACAAGAAGCGTTTGCATTAAAAGCTAAAGAGACAGGGGAGTCGGGTACAATGGAACTCGACTGCTGAAACCATCAGCCCTCTTCTTTCTTTCCGGCATTGCATCGGAGATGCCAGTAGGGGGAAAAAATGGCACAACAGTAGTCAGTGTAAAAATTCCTGTAGGCCTGTGCTGGGTAGACATAGTATAGTAGTAGTGACTGGCTGGTTTCTGCCATGTGGCCTGCGTCAGTTGAAATGAATCGGCTTCAACACCATTCTCAGCTGCTACTGTTGTGGGCCCGACCCCTCTAGACAAAAGTCGACTGAACTCTCAATCGCTTTCCGCTACGGCCATGCGAGGAATAAATTAGCGTTCGATTGGTTTGTTTTGTTTCGACTGAGCATAACGCGGAACTTTGTGTGCTCCTCAGCCGCGTTTTGAGGAACTCGGAGAATTTTCGTCGCGGAACGCGTGGACCAGCTCACCCGGGCCCACGCGATTAATGGACTACACTCTCCCTTCGGTCTTCCGAAAAAGAAGTGCCGGGAAAAGGGTCGATAAATCGACGACACTTTCGCACCTGTTGGGGTTATTTCACTGCCATGACTCGAATAAGAGTTTTATCTTCCTTTCTCTTCTTTTTGTTTGGTTTTGTTTTGTTTCTGTGTGCCACGAGTCGCCTAGTCTTTGGAAACATTCCAGTATTTAACCAATTTTTAATTTGAAACAAGAAGGCGAAGCCTAATTCTGGCTCCAACTAGTCTCGATCTTCAAAATAAAGAAATTGTCTTTAAAAAATGCGCGCAACAGCGTCTGCATAATCTGGTATTGATGTAAGCAAACGTCAACGAAGGGCAGGGAAGCATAAGAGCGTCTTACCATACGGCTTGCGCCGACTAGATTGAATGTCATCGTTTGAAAGGGAAATATTTTGACACACAAAGTCATCATTGATCAGCGTGTTTTGATTATCGGCTTGGCGCGCGGTGTAGTATCGCCTTCTTTTCACCATCATTTAATTCACCCGAGTTTATTTTTGTTATACGTAGAGAGCCTACACCATCAGCAGTAGCAACAGGGATTTTTTTTCCTCCGTTTTTTCCTCTCTTTTAAATATCCAAACGAGAGCTAAGTGGGGGTATTTCGGTGGTAACGTGACCCCGCTGTTTTGTCAGGCACCAATTTTAACGAGGGCTAAATTGGCCGTATAGAGAACGAAAGAGAGAGAAACTGTTTTCAAGAATAACAAACAAGAAAAAAATAAAACAAAAAAATAGAAAAGCCTTTCCTTGTCTGCATGTCTCGTGAGTGAACTATTACTACACTGTAAAGCAGCATTGAGGATCAAGAGAGCTTTGGATGCTCGTATCAGTTCACCTTTGAACGGGCGACGATCTCGTTTTCGTCTTCCTTTTTTTTTTCAAGAATAAAAGTTATGTCGCGTCGATAACTGCCTAGTTATCGATGTCGTGCAATTCAGATGTACACAAGAAGACTATTCAGCATTAACAATTTTCGAATCATTAGGAATAATCCTATATTCGTTACTCGTCGAGCTCTTTTCTTTTTCCCCGGACCCTTTTCCTTTTCTGCCACAAGATTTTACCCCGGCGACACACACAGAGCGCGACTCAGCAAGCGGCGATCGAGTTTCAAATATTGACGGCGTTGTTTGTTGCCGAGTTGATATCGGCAATGACCTCCCAGCGCTCTCTTGGCTTGTGTAGGAGATACCCCGCGTTCAATCGTGGCTCTATGTAGTACGAGTCATCGTCTCTACCATTTCTTTTGCCTCTCTTATCCTTCGTAATCGGGCACCGTGTGTGTCACGTGATGTCACGCCAAACTCGTATGTCTACATTGGCAAACGGACACTAAGCGAGTGGAACGAAGGACGAAACCGACCACCCAATGGCGGGTGAGTAAAGCGTTCACACGATCTCCCCCCATGTTTATGGGTAGGCCTACCACAGTCCGCTTAGACACGTTTAATGGTCGGCGATAAGAAGTAAAGCTCTCCCGGTTGCATGGCGGCTCCGGGTTCCAATGACAAATAAATCGCCAAGAATTTGTTAAAGCTCGTGTTACACCCTCACAATCGCTTAGGTCGACTTACTACATGAAATTCCAATCGTCTTGTCGTCGTGAAACACACTCGTCTCGTCATATCGATGATGAGAAACGGAACGGAAACAAACGGGAAGGATAGTATTTGTATATTGAACTCAAACTAGCTCTAGTTCAAGTATAACAAGAATGTAGTTGAAATTATTTCGTTTGTGGCGAATGGTGGAACGGCGAAACACTTTAAGAAACTGGAAAAATTCCACATTGGTGTTAAAGGTGTTGACACAAGCGAAGGAGGTTTTGACGATTGTTCCATTAGATATCAGCCAGAAGAAAGAAGGCCGAAAACTTCAACGAAAAAAAAAGAAACATTTGTAAAAAAAAAATAACTTGGGGGTTCACTGCCATCCGAGATAATATTTTTTAGTCGTCGAGTAGATCGTCGTCCAAGTTGACTTCGGACGTATCGACATTATCGTCTAGCTCAAGATTTTCCAAATCAAGTTCCAGGTCACGGTCAAGCTGACTGCGGCCCTGGGTTGGTTCAGAAACGGCGGGCTGGAATTCTTCTATATCATCGTCCAGCAGATTCTTAGGTTGGCTGACGGCCGACGCGACCGCTGATCCCGTAGCAGCCACTCCCACCGCTTGTGGTATCAAGAGTGAGCCGGCGGAATGGTGTTCATCGGCTTCTTCAACCTCTTTCTCCTCGTCGGCGTGAGACACTTTGGTAGGTGCAACGTGGTGGAACTGATCCTGCTCTTCGGCTAATCGCATCTCCTCCACTGGGTGTCTTTCCCAATTGTTGGGCAGGGAAGTGTAGGCCGAGGCCGGCATCTGCTGGCGTCTCTGTTCAAGAAACTGCTCCGTCTTCAAAGCATCCATCAAACCTGGGAAGAGATTGTCGTACTGGGCTGGATCGGCCAGACTCTGACTGGCTTTGGCATTGACCTGGCTAAGGCTAAGCTTCCAGAGCTGGACGACGCGAGAGATTTGGCTGGGCAGGTAGGTGCGTGCAAAGAAGGCAGCCTCGGGAATGCGTTGGGTATTGATCAAAATCTCAAGGCAAGCGTTCAAGTCGCCACTGAGGAAGCGCGTCAAAAACGCAACGTTGTTCATGCCAGCTCCGATGGCGTCGTCGCCCAGCCGTTGCACCATTTCGGCGTTGCCTAAATTGAAAATGGGTCAATGAATAAGGCCATAATTGCAACTGCAGATAAAACGAAAAGGACTACGAACCGGACGCAGTGGCCAAGAGGAGGAGACCTCCAAAATCTTGAGCTTTGTGAAGACACTCTTGAGCTAACTCGAACTGGCATTTAGTTGTGGCCAAATCGGCAAGTTGCTTCCACTTGTGTTCACTTTGGGCCTCGCAAGCCAGCTGGTAGGCTAGTTGCAATTGTCCTAGTTGGAGCGAAAGTTCGAAACGATGTTCGGGATCAGCAGAAACGGCCAAAGCTTGTTCCTTGAATCCCTGTTTCTCGAGGAAATGAGCAACGCGAGTGCGCTGCTCTTTAGGCACCGACGGGAGTACTCGGTCAGCTGTTTCAAAATCTCGTCGCATTACTGCTGTTTGATATTCAAGCACCGAGAGCTGCAAACCGTAGGAGACAACGTTAAGCTCCTTGTCGCCCAAATAAAGGCTATTGTCTTTTGGAATGTATCCCAACAAGTACATAACCCTGCACACAACAATAGAAAACATAAAAATGGGTTTTCGTTGATCGTAAATTTTGAAAAGGCACACCTGTCCAAATGAGCTACTGTGACGATTTCACCACCGACGTAGTAATTCAAGCGGTTGGCGCTGTTGGTGTAGATGAAACAATCGCCCACCCACAGACCTGTCTTGACACTTTCCTGTACTTCTGACAGCATTTCGAAAGCCGTCTTCAAAACATAAGATAAGTATTCATCACAGGTTTAAATGTGGCTACGTAAATTGTAAACAAGAATGTACCTCGATGCCTGCGTCGTCTGTTAGGCCTTCTTTGGTCTCAAGGCTCTTTGCCACGGCATCGGCGTCGTAACGCAACACAAAATAACTGTCTTCGGTGGAAATGCAAACGAGTTCGCCATTTTCGGACCAGTATACACCACGTGGTTGAATTTCGATTCGGCGAATCAATGTCAAATTGTCCCATTCGTAGAACGCTAGACTGTTGGTTGAACGGACACCGAGCATAGCTCCACCAAAAATTCCTAGAAAAAAAAAATTGAAGAGTAACATCCTGAGTGGCATTGAAGTTAATAGCGGCATTACCTTCAGCCCCTAGTTCTGGTTTAAACTGTTTCTTTTCCTTGAAGTTCTTAAATACTTTAACCGATGTGGCACTTTCACGGACCGCATATTCAGAAGAGTCGACTGCCCAAACAAATTCCAAAGCCGAGCCGAATGCTTTGTTACGCAACGCCATGGCCGTGTAGATAATATACTCTCCGTCACCACAAACGACGACGAACCTGTGTTGAATCTGATTAGTCAAAATTATAAAAAGGTCAATTACGTTAGAATTACCTTCCATTCGGATTATGAGCTACGGTTTGCGGATAAATTTCGCAAGCGCCCATATCTTTGATGGCCAGGGGAAGGCGTTCGCCATCTTTGATCTCCGAGTCTGGCAGTGCCTTAAGATTGGCCTGCTGGATTTCTGAGTGCTTGGCCCAGATTATTTTACCGCTTTGATCCATCGACATCGCAGGCTCCTCGCGACCCAACTTAATCATGATGGATCCTTCATCGTAGCCTAGAGCGATGTTATTGGATCCAGGCAAACAACAAATGGTCCAGACGCGCTCCAAGCCGTAATTGAGCGTCGTCTCCAATCGGTAGGTGTTCGAATGCCATACCCTATAAAAGGAAACATATTGACAAACTGACATAATGATAAAATCACTAATAATTACCTGACTGTCCCATCTTCTGAGCCAGTAAGAAGGATTGGAAGTTCTGGGTGGAAGGCAACAGATGAAATGTTCTGTGCATGTCCTTCCAGGGTCTGTACACAAGTCTTATTTTGGTAATCCCAAATTTTAACGAGTCGGTCATCAGCACCCGAAATCAAATAAGGTTTATCTCCGGCATGGTAATAATCAACGCAGTTAACTCCTTTCTCATGGCCTTCCAGAGTAAAATTTGGGCTGTTGGAACCCAATTGCCAAACCTGAAACAAAGGTCATAGATTATTGGAAAATTCCAAAAAGTATGCAAATAAAAAAATTTTAAAAATACTTTGACTGTTCTATCAAGTGATGCTGTGGCAAATGTATTGTTATCTTTTGGATTAATCACAATCTGCATAACATAGTGAGTGTGACCTTCAAAGACTTGTTGACATGCCCAATTCTTTTCCCAGTTCCACAACTTGATGGACATATCATCTGCAAATGGAGAACAAGATAAGTGGACATGTAATACATAGAAATAAAGTCAAACCAACATACCACTGCTGGTCAATATAAAGGGTTGAGTGGGATGGACAGCAATGCAACGAACATAGTCAGAATGAGCTTCAAATGCTGTCACACGATCAAGTGTGTTGTAATTGAATACTCTAACCTGTAATACAATTTAGATTTATATGGATGTAAATAGAGTATTGAACAAACTAATTATACCTGCATATCATCAGATCCACTGACCACCCAGTTTTTCCTTGGGACAAATTTGACAGCACGGACAGGTAAGTCACAAACCTAGAAAGTAGAATGTTAGCTTACTGAGAAAGCACAATGTTAATTAGGCTTAACCTCAAAGGATTTGATGATTTGTTGTGATTCATGGTTCCAAATGTGAACGTTTCCGTTATATAGGGAGGCCAACATCCATGGCTCAGTTGGATGCAAGTCAACACTTTTAACTCGATCGGAACGGGCAGTAAGCCTTCGCTTGATGTCTAATTTTAACGGCTAAAAAATACAGACAATTCCGTTTAGTCTATTATTGGCGTGATAAATAGATATTTTTAGTATTTAACCATTTTGTTGTGAAGATGAATCGGACTACGTGGCCGGTGAATTTTTCTGGTGATCTGTCATCTATAAGCGACATTGCCACTTTCCGAATTAAATCACGGGACACATAAGGGCACCAGGGGACATAAAAGATAAAACAGAACAAAAATATTTTCTCCCCAAAACATGTTTCCTCTTCACGAATATAGAATTCTTAAGATGAAAATAATACAATTTGCACACAAGGTTGGTATATTGTTCAGATATAGCGTGTGCGTAAAAAAAACGGCAACAGCCCTTTTCTTTCCCACTCATCATGTTTCCACTACTTGACTTCAGAATTCAAAACATTGGTTGAATCAATGGCTACGGCAACAATTATTATTAGAGTTATTCGTTCTTTCGAGTATCGAAATATTCGTAATCTTGTTATGAAAGATGTTTCTCTTTCAATAACAACAGAAGAGTTAAAAATAAAAATAGCTCAAGCATTACAGGTTGCCCCTGGTCTACCACCACCTTTCCGAAAATACGATTACGACACTTTAAAGGTAAATCAATAGATGGGTTACCATGAAATGGCTGAAAAATAAATGATTTTGATGTATTTTTAGATTGAATCACATGCTCATGGAGCTAAAACCAATGATCCAGTCATCAATCATGAGAATGATGAGGGTCTGATCCTAAAACCAGGATGTACACTTGATGAAAGTGATGTGAGAAATGAAACTGAAATTTCTTTCTTCAAATATGAAGATTATACGGCACACAAAAAAAATCCAGTTTTGAAGATTGGAGCAAGTTAATTTTTTAAAAACATTTCTATGTTGATATCTTAAACTTGCAGTAAAAAAATTCTCAGGTCATTTCCTTACAAAAAGATTTTACTTGTACAAGCTAAATGCAAAATACATGGTCTTATTGTTTTACTATATTGGAAGTATTAACATGTTAAGGTTAAGAGTGAAGACGGTAAGAATAATCGCGAATATTGGTTTTCAAATTAAATGTTTTGATCCTTTCTTGATCACATGAACGAATAAAACAACATAGCAGACGAAAAACGATTGGCGTCTGCCAAGTGCCAAGCTTTCCGAGTATTTGTTTGGTTTGTGTGGAAATGTCAGAAAAAAATTTGGAGAAAGTGCGTTCTTAAAGCGTAGTTTAAATTAAAAGTAAACAGCAAAAGCTTGTTCCAATGGACAAGGTGAAAAAGTATTGGCAAAAAGTCGTGAAAGACAGAGACGAATTCTGGAGTTCCTTCTTTAAAAAGGTATAGGATAATTTGCTTTATTACACATGGAGACATCTAATTTAATGTCAAATTGGTTATTATTAGTACGAGGAGGATAAACAAGATGTCGACGTACGATCTTATATCGACAAAAGTTCCTCAAGAATTGAATCTTTACTTGAACTAGCGGCTGATGAAGCCGAAGATGAAAAAGGGGGTGAAGCATCTGATCCCAAAGTACCTTCAAGATACTTTGAAGAACAAGTTAGTGATTCTTCTGAAGCAGACTTTATAGCAAACAGCACTCCATTCTCTTTGTTGAACAATGAGACCAATCTAGGTAGGTTGACAAGACTGTTGGATGCCATGGGATTGTATAAAAGAACATTAATGATTTATGTTTTTACATAGACATATTAAAGGAGGAAGATGAACCAAACAGCAGTTACAAAAGCCCAATTGCCCAAAAGCCCGAAAGCCCATCAAAGAAACCTGAACCTACATTCATTGTGGAAATTGTGCCAGAAGAAGATGAAGTAGACCCAAAACCAAGAATCACACATTCAGCCAAAAAGTTGAAATTGTTTGAATCCAAATCACCTACCAAAAATACTGTTGATGAAACTGTAGTTGAAGATCAGAGCAATACCTTAAGTGAAACTTTTTTAAGTGAAAGCAACACATCTTTTCATTCATTTTGTAATAACGATTCGTTTAGATTCGTCTGTCGCCGTGTAAAATCAAGAAATAGCCATGCTTCAGCTCCAAAGAGATTCAAGCTTATGTAGTGTTTTCTATTATCTAAGTGACAAAATTGTGTGTGCGTCTTAATTTTTGTGATCATGCATGTACTTCACCCATAAAAGTTCTCAAAATTTGCTCCTATTTCGAGCAATGCCGCCTATTTGTTTAAAATTTCGAAAGACCTGATAATATATTTTACTGAAACAGATTCCAAAACAAACTAAACCACGCCACAATATAGGCCAAATAAAAAAATTTCAAAACAAATATTTTTGTTATGACGGCTTTTGAGTTGGATATTTAAGCCAGAGGAAAAAAATAGAAGCATATATACTTTAAGTTAAACTCGCAATTGAACGTTTCTAATTTTACTTTTTCCTTAAACACAGAGTTCCGGAGACGTTTACAAATTAAGTTCTGGTGCAGCGCAATTAATTTCTGATTAAGAGTTCTCTAATATCAACGTCGTCCAAGGAATTTTATGCAATACTATTATATCCTAACTATCGAAACCCTATTTAAAAATCCGTATTCAACAACTATAGAATTCTGTGTAAATAGAATGTAGTGTAGTGTAGTAGTGTGAATAGAATTCTGTGGTCGATCAAGTTATTTCTATCTTCTTACAATATACTTCCACGATTGTAAAGGATATTGACCACATGTGATTTGTGTCGATGGCCACGGTCTTATGATCAATTTGGTCGATGATCACTGGAGAGAAGTCACGCCCAAACGAAGTAAGAACATGAAATAAATTCGCTTCAGACTGCCTAGCGGTATGCGTGTTTCTTAGCACGTCATTTTTAAATTTCCAAGCAATCGGTGCATTGTTTTAGCCGTCTCGTCAACTATATATTCTAGACTGCTTAGTATTCAGATTCAGATTACCCGATTCAATTTCTCCGCCAGGAGGAGGGCGACGCTCCGCACACCGCTGACGATGATGCGAGATCCCCCTTTTTTTGATTGATCGATTTAAGGAGAACAAGGTCACGGTCACGGTCACCATCCTGCCGGTTGGCCGAATTTCAGATAATTCTCGAATGTTCTCTTTCCTACCACAATAGAGCATTGACCCCTGTTCAGGTAAAATACATAACCTCTGTGTACACACCGTGTTATCGTCGGTTATCGTGGCGATAACGGGCGATAATAACAAGTTTCATATTGCGAGCGAAACACATCGTTAGGCTACTGAATTCTGATCAGACTTCCAGGAAATAAGGGATTTGATGCATTGATAACTCTTGATTAATCAAAGTCTTCTACGCTATTTTCTCGGGCAGATAACGCGTAGCGGCAAGTATATGCGTTGATGGATTGATGCGGATATTTATTGTGCTACTACGAAAAAATGAAAAATGAAATTTAGATATATTTGGTTTGTTATTGCTGCACTGTGTATTTTATTGTTTTTGCATCGGAGACGTTTCAACTATTACGTTAGATGGGATGAACTCATGAGCTGGATCAGCGACACATTATAATTAGAAATAAACGAATAAATCCCAATCATAAGAAAGGTAAATAGAAAAAAGGAAACTCGTCACGATGGGTTGACAACAAAATAATCACGGTTATAATATAATTAACGAAAGCATGTCGTCAACATTCAAAGAAGTAACTTAACGAAGGAATTATTTGCCGCTTGTTACTCCACTGCAAGTACTGTAGTTGGTAGTGCTTTTGCAAATGGCAGTCAAATAAACTGAGTAGGTGGATGTGGTAGTAACGAAACTAGTAGATGTTCCGAAAGAAACCAGGAAACGACCACCGCGAACGCCTTCGGGTGCGTTAATTCCAGGTTCAACGACGAACGGTACGTATTGCACAGACTCGGCTGCGCGCGCTTCGCGTTCCTTGGTTTCTTCATTTTTGACTTCGGTAGTTCCCCTAATAGAATTTTGAGGAGCAATTGTTATTATTACAGTATTGTCGCCATAAAATAACTCAAAATAAATCTAATCTTACTGCTTGCGGAGGAAGACACCGGTATCATCTGCCTCTTCGTCGTCGTCGTTGTAGAAAAGTCCTCGAACCTTCTTGTTGCCGTTGAGTGAAAGACCACGACGACGGCGACCGGATGGAGAGCAGATGGAGATGGCTTTCGTGGAAGTGGTGCAAGTAACGGAAAGGGTAGTGGTGGAGGTGGAGGTGACCGTGGCTACGGTGAGAGTGTATGTTCCAAGGAACAGACGATTCTCGGGATTATTCTGGTTTTCAATGGATGACTGAGGAATGCCGGCACGGAAGTAGTTTGGCTGTTGTAGTTCTGATGGCTGACGCATAGGGAAGCCTCCATAGTTAGGACTGTAGGGAGCTACTGGATAGCCAAAATGGTAGCCATACTGAGGATCAGGATCGGCGTAAGTGCAAATCACGACTGCCAAAACCAATAAACAGCCGAGTGCGATATTCATGATTCTTTGGATTGGAATCGGCAGATATTTGTATACAAAAGAGTCAATCAATCGGGAGCTACTAAGCCAGCTTCAATGTTTGCAGGTTCAACATTCACAATCGTCTGCTTATATACGGTAGAAGAAAAGATGGCTTTATCTATTAGCAATCCTGTTGAAGGTATGCTATCGACTGCTTCTGGCTTGATGCGAGTTTAATTGGATTTGATCGACTTTCCCAAATAATTACCATTACTGAGAGTTGTTTTATCTTTCATGTTTTGTCTTGATTCTCTAGTTATTGTCTTGAGGGAAGTTTCGGATTATTAGGCGTGAACTCTGATACGGTACTTTTAATTGCTTTAACCCGCGTCCAGCGAACATTCCACTGTCAAACTGTGGCCCTGAAAAATTCCGTTGTTTCACTCTTAAGTTTTATTGTTAGATAGCCCAGCTGTAATCAAGCTGTCCACTTGAATAGTGACGACATTTTGACCCGAATCAACGGGAAAATTGATTTTAGTCGCCAACGTTTTATGGACCTCAGCCACCGTTTTTTACATGTCAACCAGACGAGATTGCGGGACTCTTTGTTATTGATGCACCTGTGTTACAAAAATCATCCCTATTACCGTATTACGGCCTACCGGAACAAAAATACTTTAAGTATCGGGCTCTGTCACATTTAGGACGTCAAGGAAGTTCATTCTATCTCTCCTGCTCCCGTGGAATGGCCTAGATCTCGTTTGTTTGTAAGGGCCTTTCAATGATTGCATGAACGAGCCAAGAAAGTTTAAATGAGAGAAATAAACTTGTGTCAACCGACGTACCAAACCGTGACTTTCAATGATTGCATGAACGAGCCAAGAAAGTTTAAATGAGAGAAAACTTGTGTCAACCGACGTACCAAACCGTGGAAGGAGTACGACCAGGGTCTGAGATGAGACAACAAATGTCCTTTAGCTTCCTCCTCGGTATTAAATAAGTTTTGTGTTTTTAAGAAGCCTTTGAGCTGAATAAGTGTGCTGTATTTCAAAAAATTGAAATTGTGTGGTACGCCGGCGTACAAAATGGAACGACGGACGAGAATAAACAGTGTAGGCTACTAGTGACATATATGTACGCGTAAAGCTTGCTTTAGTCACATTAATAAACGATTCCCGCACAGGTTTCTAGTTTAAATAGTTTCCACTGTTATTTAATACTAGTCCTAATAATAGCATAGCTTCACCCCCATTTATCCACGGTCATTTTTAAATTAATTAGGCCTAACCAATTTCGCAAGATACTAAGCCAACCATTTTCAAAAATTCTAGCACACACACCTCCTCTTACATGCTTATGATGCATTCAAAACGCTTTTCTTTTTTACTAGTTAATCTGCGCGTGATGCGGTTGCTTCCTATTGCTAAATCTGTTATACCGCTAGTTGCTTCTGTTAAGATACGGTACTTGAAAAGCAGAGAAACGCTCTGCGTTTGGCTTCTTACGTTACGCACAATTAGGGCAATGTTATACGGAGATTTGAGTTTGATTGATCGTTGTGGATTAGGCGATGAAGGAAAAAATCACGATGTCTACCCTACCGGCCAAATATTTGCCATCAATAGAATTCGTGTGCTTTTCATATAATTCCTTCTTGTGAACGGAGCTATCCCAGTTAAAAATGTTCTATACAAGTGTCGAAAATATTATAGATTATTATAGTTTTTTACGTAGTTTTTACATGTAAAACTATAGAAAATCTATAATATTTTCGACAACTCTATGGAACATTTTTAACTGGGATACTATAAACCGTACAAAGCTACCGTTCGCACTGGAACACATGATTTACTCTACAGATAATGCATTAGTTAATCTGCACACATAAATCTACGCATCATATACATCTAGCTGGCTGTGTACCACCGAAGACAAACTGCTCATTGGTAAGACTGTCCAAAGGTTCAAGAAGGAGAAAGAGTGTAAGGAAGGCATTTTTCCCCAACCGGCCTTTCAGTTAACAATAACTGCATCTACCATTTCTGATTTCTCTCCTCTGGCCAGTGACACTGATGTTGAGTTCAACCCACACAAAAATTTGGTGCGCTTTAAAGAGGGCTTTATGATATGTGTACAGCGTATGCAAATAGCAATACGCTTGCTGCTTAATGTAATTTTTCTTATAGTTACTCATAGTTTTATTGTAATTTGTAAGTTGAATTATATATTGGGGAAAATAAATAATAAGCTTAAATAAAAAGCGGATATGCACATCACTTATTTGCGCTTCTGGCAAACTACAACAGCAAAAGTCACAACAAGATTTTCACGGGGCGATTTATCCACTATTAGTGCTGAATTTAATCATTAGCTTCATTAGTTTATGCTAGCTAATAACTGTACAAAACGAAGTTGCAACTGTACGCAAATGATCGCATTTAAACTACAAACCAATGAAGAGTGTAAAAAAGTGGCGTTTTGTGTCATTGCTGCACGGTGTGTATTGTATTTGATGTAACATCAGATAAACGAAAAAAATCAGCTAGTTTGTTGGTAACATGGAACGAACGACAACATCCTCCATGGAATTTGACGTTGGTAATGCGATGGCTTTGAGCTAAATTCTTTTGTCTGTTGTGGAAAAGTGTGTTTTCTGGTAATTCAATAAGCTGAGCGCGCGCTTCTCAATCGAGTCAGTCAAAAGAATACATTGTAAAATCAATAGTTAGTTAAATAGATGAAAAAAGGGAAACTGACGCAATACACCGTTTGCGGCGGGTCTGCAACAAAACAATCACGGATATAGTATTGTTAACGACGGTGCCGTTTTCAACACTCGATCGGCTAAGGAGACTTGTAAATTATTTGCCGCCGCCAGTGCAGGTGTTGAAGCTTGTTGTGCTCTTGCAGAGAGCTGTCAGAGCGAAGGTGTACGTAGAGGTGGTGGTGGTGGTAAAAGTGGAAGTTCCGAAAGCCACAAACAAACGAGCACCTCGAGCGTTCTCAGGGGCGCTGAAACCGGGCTGAATGACGAATGGAAGTGGGGCTTGCGCGGAACGGGCTACACGTTCGGGCTCAGCCTCGACAACGGGGGCGGGAGCAGGCGCAGGTGGGCTAAAAGAGAGAAATGGAGAGAATTCAAAAATAATAATTAATTGCCAACGTTTTTAAATATAAAATGTAAAAAGGAGTAAACAGAAGACTTACTGGATGAAGATACTATCGAGTTCAAGGTTGGGTTCCTTGTCGTCATAGAACAAACTGCGCGCCTTGGGGCTGCCTTCGTGAGTAATACCACGACGACGACGTCCGGAAGGAGAGCAGATGGAAACGGCTTTAGTGGAAGTAGTGCAGGTGGTAAAAGCAGTAATGGTAGAAGTGACAGTAGTAGAGTCCAACGTAAGGGTGATGCTTCCAAAGAAGCGAGCATCCGGGGTCTGGGCCACGTTTTGAATGGATGACTGAGGCAAGCCAGCACGGAAGTAGTTAGGCTGTTGATCAGGATAACCATAGACGCCATCATAAGCTGGGTACGGCTGATACTGCGGGTACTGCTGGGGCGGGTAGCCGAAACCGAAGCCGTACTGAGGATCGGCATAAACGGCGACCATGGTGGCCAAAATCACCATCGAGCTGAGTACGATATTCATGGTTCTTTGAATGTGAATCAAAGGAGTAAAAGGTTCAACCAGTATGAGCTACGAGAACAAGCTTCAGTGTTTGTGGCTTCTGCAGTCTCTTTTGACTCCTTATATAGGTGTGGGGAGAAATGTCTACATCTATTGCAATCCTACTCTAGCTATCACATTAGATTGCCCCTAGCCTGATGTGAGTTTAATCGGCTTTCATTGACCTTCCATGATTTTATTCCCGATTCATCCTGGCCTTTACAAGTGAACAAACTAAGGGCGTTGATTTCTCTGAAGGATTACTTTATTCTTTCCGATGAGCTCGACCTTCAACTCTCTAGAACAGTAAGGGTTGCGATTCTCTTTAGGTTCATCTAATCCACATGATTAACTACTTTTGATATATTTGCTTTATTGAATCATGCTATAAAACCCAAAATTGCATATCCAGCAGTAATTACATTTCAAACAAAATATCATAATTTACAATAGTTGGCGCTTCTTTCGGTTTCTTTTAAATCAGCTATAGTAGAAAATGAAGTTTACTTGTACAACTTTTCGGGCTCAGAATTAAATCAATTGAAAATGTGCGTCATGGCCGATGTCTTCGAATGTTATGGCTCTGAGTATAATTATTATGATAATGTTTTATGATACAATTTATATATATTTATTGTTTATACCATCAGTTTAAGGATGGTCGTTTATCATCGCCACATCTTCGTTTCGATACAAGAGTCTTATTGGTAAAAACGCAAATTAAAATCCGTGTTTTAACTTTTCATTTTATTGAACCCCAGCTCTGAATAAGTAAGCCGGTAGTGCGGCAAACTATATTTTAGTTCAATCTTTTTCTTTTCATACAAGATCTGGTCGCGGTTTGGGTATTGTTCTGTACACGTCGTACATCGACTCTTATAGGCTAAGTAATCCTTAGTGGTTTCTTTTGCAACAGCGATAGTTCGAAACGCTAACGAATGGAAATCACAACCCTAATTATAGACTAAAGGGCTATTAAGTTGTATAAGGTCGATGACACCAATAACTTTTGTCGGTGATGGTCAAAAACGATCTATTTTTTCTTATGGATCCTTTGCATCCGTCGTACAATGTGGTTGGGCGTTCCCACTATATATGTTACTGTAGATTATACATTTCTTTCTTCGTAATATTAAGCTGTATATTAATTAATACGTGTTTCAAGCAGATGGTAACTGCGAATGTGACAGATAGTTACGTAAAGAATGCGAATATACAGCACTATGATGGAATAAGCATTGTGAGCATTGAACGCATCACATTGGAGTAAAATATAATTAAGTGTCTGCACTTGTTTTGGAAGGATGCGTATTTTATTAAGTTAACACTTAGATGCAATAAAGTATTGTGAAGGATGGATGTTCGGAATTTTTTAGGGCAATATGATCATTACATTCATTCTTTTTGGTCACAAGACTTTATTTTCCGGATGAGCCACAGGTTCCATAATTGGTGGTGCTTTTGCAAATAGCAGTCAAGCTGACGGCGTAAGTACTTGTGGTGGTTGTAGTGACGGTCGATGTGGCAAACTTAACCATGAAACGACCATTGCGCATTCCATTTTGGTCCGCCAAAACCATACCGGGTTCTAGGACGAAGGGAACCAAGGTCCCTGATTCTTCTCTAACCTCACGGGTCAGCACTTTTTCGGCTGATGCTTTTTCCTCCAACCTGAAAAATTTCCGAAATGTTTTGAAATGTCAGGAAAAGGACCAAATGAGAATGCGGGGGCAAAGCCATTTTGTCTTCCTCGCATCCGTCATCAATTAGATGAGCTAGAAAAATTCTTACTGCTTGCGGATGAAGACACCGGTATCATCTGCCTCTTCGTCGTCGTCGTTGTAGAAAAGTCCTCGAACCTTCTTGTTGCCGTTGAGTGAAAGACCACGACGACGGCGACCGGATGGAGAGCAGATGGAGATGGCCTTTGTGGAAGTTGTACAGGTGGTTGAAACTGTGGTGGTGGAAGTTGAAGTAGTAGTGGCAATAGTAAGGGTGACAGTTCCAAAGAACAGACGATCCTCTAGTTTTTCAGGTTCATTTCCAAAAGACGACTGAGGGTAGCCGGCTCGGAAATGGTTGACCTGGCCAAATGAGCTGGGTCGATAGGGACCAACCGGGCCACCATAAGCAAAAGGATTGTAGTATCCATACTGATACTGCGGCTCAGCATAAGTGGTGATTACCGCGGCCAAAATCAATAGGAAGCTAAGTCTTAAATGCATTTTGTCGGGATTCTAATAGAGGAGAAGGAGATAGACCCAAATATTTCTAAAACTGCGAGTGGATGCCAAACGAATCGTCTGAATCTAGTGGAATTCAAAAGTCATGTGGACTTGAGCCTTCCTCATTACGCTCGACTTTTATAGCCAAAACTCATCTCACTCTCTTGCTTTACTTGATCTTTAAATTTTGCTTCTGGGTTGATTGAACGGAAATAACCGGATCGAAAGGTTATAACACCGGTTGTGTAATAGTCAAAACCCAACAATAACCAATGAAAAGTTGAGAAAGGGATAGCGCTGCTTTTTTTCTGTTTTTTTTTGTGCTTAATTCTATACTATGCTCCAGTGCAACGACAATGATTGATTGTACTGGTCTTCGATTCGTAATTTGCGTTCATCTTCAAAAATGACAGTATAGATGGATGTATTCTTTATTAGCCTACGACAACGGCTTCCGCGCCCCATGATTGAGGGGAACATCTTGCGCATAAATCAGAAAACGTAGATAATTGTCTAGTCAAGTAGCCAATAACAAAACCAGAAAGAGGGAAATCCTTTGAATTTTTTGTTATCATTAAAGCCGTAAATTCGTTTGATTTGCTTTGAATGAATCCTTCCTGCGGGAGATCGCCCTTGACGTTGATCGATAGAAATAGATTTTTCATGATTTTGCTGGTAGATTGACACCAAACACTGTACGCCTATAACTCTGTGCTTCCTGTAATCTGTGCGCACAAAGTCCATTTTCAACCGTACGTACAGTAAGTGAAAGTTAAAGTTGGTGCGCCCCAAGCATCTCATCCCTACTTATTACTTAACAACCAACTCTCCGTACAACATGTAAGATAATGCGACTAAATTCTTCCCTTGAATTAAGGATCTAGGCTCTCTTTTTTCATCTTGTTTCTAAAAATAATAAAACGGTTACATTTTCTCGAAATTTTGCTTGTATTTCAGTTGGTTCTATAGAGTTATAAATTATTTGTTGTTGAGTAATGCAATTTAACTACGAAAGCTTATAATAACTATGTCTTGGTGTGTGATCATCATATGTCGAGTTCCAAGTGCAGAAACCATGTCGGGTCGAGGATTAAAGACCGGAGGAGCGGTTAATCTACCTTAAAGATTCTTTGACTTAGCCAGAGGCGGGGCACGCTGCGAATCCGGTGGTGCTGCTGCAAACGGCTGTCAGGACGGAAGTAGTAGTCGAAGTTGTGGTGATTGTCGTGGTGGCCACAGCGAACGAGAAGAGCTGACGACCGGTACGTTTACTACCGGACAAGGTTGACTGAAGTAGCGCGGAGGTATCGTCACTACGTACTTCTCGGTTGCTGTTGCCCTCGGCCACAGCTTCAGCAGTGGGTTGTTCAATAACACTAAAGCATCGACAATTAAAAAGTTTGTCCCAATATACTTATTGGAACAGATAGCATCAAACGACTTACGATTTCATCGAATTAGAGTTACTCTCGGACAAATCGTCATCGTTGTAAAAGAGTCCGCGACGAACGCGGTTGTTCGACATGTCGTCATAAAATAGACCACGACGACGACGTCCAGCCGAGCAAGTTGTCAAAGCTGCGGTCGAGGTGGTACAGAACGTGGTTACCGTACTTGTCGACGTACTGGTTGTTGTAGAGAAGGTGAGGGTGAGGAGGGGTTTACCACCGGTCAGCAGACCAAAAAAAAGTCTAGAATCCAAATATGTTGGTTGTTCGGCCAATTGATAAGGCAAGGTCTGGCGGAATTCGGATGGCTGGTATGTGGATTCGGCAGGATAGTTGGAATAAACCGGTGACGGGTACATGTAATGCGTTTGGTAACTTCCAGGCAAAATGTAATGCTGAGGCTCTCCGGAGACAGCGATCATCGCAAGGCCGCAGATCGCCAAACAAATAACAAAATTTAACCGGAACATTATTGATACTTAAAAGTGGGAGCGATTAGTCACGTCTGTGTAAACGATAGGCAAAGTACTCTTTTGTCGTAGATTTGCAAAGCTGACCCTCTTTTATATGAAAATTTTACGGTAGCGTTCGTGCATCTTAACCGTGGGAATGAAGGTGGAAATTGGTCAGTTGACAGGACTGAGCGGCATTCGGGGCGTTGAGCGGTTGTCAACTTGTCAGTTTTGACGTCGAAATGCAACGTCTTGGTCAATCGAGGCTGCTGTTTGAATTTGGCAGCATGGCGTTCCGCATTCATTTCATTTTGAGCGACGTTTTCAATTTCGTCACGCAACGAAGCATCTTGGAAGCTATGAATTATTTTTGTTCTATTTTTTCTACAAGTTAGCTATTAGTGTATCGAGGTAGTTTTTGAATTTATATGGCCAACACCTCGCTAGCTGGCGGGCGTAACGTACGGTGCGTCAAAGACTACAGAATTACGTCTCTTTACGATATAGCAGTAAGATTTTTATTTTTACGACTGGATGCAATAAATTTATTTTTGAGGAACCCAATAATGACAGGTTATTTTAAGAAATATTTTTAATCTTTTGTGTCCAGTCTTTTCGCAACAGTTGCCTACAGGGTATGAGTATGCAAAATAAGGCTTGTTCAAACGATCCGATTCAACGATCCCGAACTGACACGAAATTCTTTCAAATTATAACAAAGATCTGCATGGGGAATACCCAAATTGACGAACTTGAATATCAATTAAATTGTAGATTATAGCCCCTACTGGGGTCTGGGTTTCAAGTTTACTTTTTATTGTAGACTTCATCGTCAACCGACCATAAAAGTCCCCTCGCCCACACCTCAGATAAATTTCGGATGTTTATCCTTTTTTCCATCCTAATAAGGTTTTACACTTTATCGTTTTTGTTATCATAATAGTTTTTTATCAATATGTTTCTTTGATGAAAGGCATTTTTAAGTAAGAATGAAATTTTCCCAAATGATTTACTGTTTAATGCTTATTGACTGGGCAGCTTTTAAAAGGAATGGAGTTCATTCACATTCAGCTTCATGAGTTCAAAGTCACTGTCCTGATTTTTTGTTTTGGAAATCAGGTTCTCAACATATGCAACAAAAATTTCACTGAAACAATTCGCTCGCGGACGAGCACAATCCGTAAGGATTGAAAATTTAAAAAAAAGACTACTTATGCTTACTGTGCAGCTGATGGTTGCTGACCATCGCTGATGTTTTGATGATACCTCACGATCAGAAGGTGAAATGCATTAAAATCTCATCGCGGTTGGGCCCTAAGCGTATATTGCCGTTCGCCAACGAAAGGTACTGTATCTTCAACATACGTGGACACCGTGATTGATAGTGGCTTGCGCCAGTGCTCCTCTTCCAAGTCGTCTGTAATAGAACTAACGATATTATTCTTGTTTTTGTTAGTCTGATGCCATTTCACCCATTCTTCTCACGATTTTTTCTCTTTTATTTTCAGTGTTGTATCAGTAGTAATGGAAGCGAGAACGATGAACTCCTGAAACCAAGAGATTATCGACATATAAAAACCATTCCAAATACCACGTCAGTGAATGTGTTGCCGTATAAAAAAGATGAACTTTTTAAAAGAATTGTAAATGAATAACTAAATGAATTTGTAAAAAAAATTCCTTTTACCTACTTTTTTTGAAGCAAGCAAATAAATATGAAATACGAATGGAAATTTCCCAAATATACCTATTGAATATTTGAGCGACCCATGAAGATTCATGCTACCCATCCCACGACCACGAGAGATAAAAAAAAGAATTAGAAAATCCAAAATTGTACAAGATTTTTATTTTCTTTCATAAAAAAAATCTCTCATTTAGTTTTACTGGTGTCAGTTAAATTTTTACAATTAAATTCTAAAGATGACAAATGAAAAATAGAAAAAATCCCAAACCTTGTAAAATTTGCAAAGTAATACATAAATATCTGGCAATGTAGCATTTTTGAATTTAAAACCCCCCCATGAATACATTGTGATCAGCTTGTCACCTCGATTTCTCTACCCCCTGACAAAATCAGTTGGAGAAAAATTCCTTTCCATCCCCTACGTATTTAGTTTACGTGCTCTGAGTATCAACCTCCAGAGAGATCATTCGTAATTTTGTCAGCTGAAAGGTAAGACCCATTAATTCAAGCTATTTTTTTTTTGAAATTTTCAATAGCTGTCAATCAACTAATGTTGTATTGTCTTTGTACTACTTGCTTGTGAATTCACGTGTTTAGTTAGATCATTCGTTTCGTCGCGTGGCGTGCCCCTTGTAAAAAGACTGTTCATTGCCTGATGGTTTTTACAAGTCGACGTGGATTTTATCATTTTATTAAGCTATTTAAATAGTAGATCATGCCTCTGCCAAGACAAGAAGTGCTTCCCTCTGCTTTATTGGTAAACTGTTTTTTTGCCTGTTTTATTCAGTTCGTTTTAGTTAAGACTTTTGTATGAAAACAGGTTCATGATGAAGGGGAAAATGCTGCTGTACTTAGAGGCAAGAGCAGTCTGCAATCAAGTGGGAAATTGAATGGAGCAGCAGTTAAGCAGAGGGCAGCTTTGGGAGACATTTGCAAGAATCGAACAGCACAAACAAATAATGTTGTGAAAGCTGACGTTTCAGAGAATGATTTCAAGAAGCCTATTCAATTAGCAACAAAATCTATTGCAAGCAACAAAAAAACAGTTCAAGACTCTGAAAAGTAATGTGTATTTAGTATTGGCTTTTTTGTAATAATAGGTTACTAATAAATTTTTCAGTCTTCCCATCTCTATTGAGGAGAATGCTGCACCAGTTGCTGGACCAGAGACTGAGAGGCCACGGTCCTTTTCATCCCAGAATTTGAATGTGGAGGAAATTGACACAGAATCTAATCCACAGCTGGTTGCTGTCTATGTCAAGGACATCTATAAATATCTTCATGAATTGGAGGTACTCAATCACTGCAGTTAAATTTTTTTCTTCATTTTACCTTTTTTCATTGTGTACTTGTGCTTGTTGTTTTGTGTTGTGCATAGGAGAAAACATCCATTAAGCCTAACTATATGGAAGGTTACAAAATCCGACCAACAATGCGTACCATTCTTATAGACTGGATGGTGGAAGTGCACGGTCGTTTCAAATTACTTCAGGAAACCTTGTATTTGACCGTGGCTACAATGGATCGCTTTCTTCAGGTAGGTTGATTGCGCAACTTTCTTGTGATAGAAGTTTCTATAATAATTTTGATTTCAGATTGAGCCCACCATAGTTCGACACGAGTTGCAACTTGTTGGACTGACATCCATGTTCATCGCTTCCAAATTCGAAGAGATGTATTCTCCCGATATTCACGACTTCGTCTTTATGTCGGACAAAGCTTATACGAAGAAAGAGATTTTACGCATGGAATACCGAATCCTCAAGGCGTTGGACTTCAATTTAGGTCGTCCTCTTCCTCTTCATTTCCTACGTCGTTATACAAAAGCTGCTACTCACAGCTATGACTGGGTGAGTATTATTTGTTCATTTTTTCTTTAATTAGCCAGCTGAAAAATAAAATTGTTTTTTTTTAGGTTGATGTCCTTCATCACACTTTGTCAAAGTATTTAATGGAGTTGTCATTGCCTGAATATGACTTTTGTCACTATCTGCCGTCGCAACTGGCTGCAGCTGCATTATGCTTGTCTCTCAAGTAAATTAATTTTGTTCCATTCTTTTCGGATATTTTTTGACACTGTTTTGACACTCGCGGTCTTAATTGATTGCAGAATTCTCGATGATCATGAGACTCCTATTGATATTTTATGGAACGACACATTGAAATTTTATTCTGGATATGATTATGAAGCCCTGGAGCCAGTAGTGGCGAAGTTCTGTTCGCTGCTTATAAAGTCGGAAACAAGCAAGTTTCAGGTAACTTTTTTCTGTTTTAGCTGTTACTGATTCGTAGAGATTCATTCCACTTATTTAACTACAAATTTACTTCAACCCTTTAATTTTAGGCCATTCGCAAAAAGTATCTAGTATCGAAATTTTATGGCATCAGCAGTCTTCCTCATTTCAAATCTCCTCTTATTCATGCCTTCTTAGCGAAAATGGCTCTGAAAAACTGATTTTTAAAAATCTGATTCTTATAATATTTTACTGATGGTTGATCCACGGGACAGCTTAGTTGATGCCGCACGTTTTTCACGTCATTGACCGTGACCTCGTGTTTGTTTTTCAAAATTCTCGAACGAAACTTCATCTATTTTTTCCCCTCGTGCATTTAAGAAATTTTCTTGCTTTCCCCATAATTTTAATAACTCCGCGTGGTTTCCATGTACTGTAATACATAAGTATCAGCAAAATATATATTTTATGTAGCCGAAAATGATGTATTTATTTGTTATATCTTCGACAAAAGGTGGCTAACTGGGTTAATAGCGCCTTCGATGTTCGAACTCAACCACGAGTTCCATGCTTGCCATAATTCTGCAACTCTAGCCCTTCTTTCGTACTATGCGCTTTGTTCGGCGCCGATTTGGTTAGGTAAGTCCTGGCTCTTTGTCAAGCCTAAGTTATTGTGTTTCAAACATGAAATTACTGAAAATGTATTGAGTTAACGGGGTAAATAAGGAGGTAAAGAAAAATATTAGAGTCAAGCATCTGAGAACAGAACACTTTGGAAACGGTGATAATAAATGTAATATTGAAGAAATGTATTTAATTATAATTTTTTTTTGATTAAAAAGGCTTTTCATAGGGAAACTATGAACGGATTGTTAATCGGAAAACAATAGTTTAACCAAACAGGGCGAGTGTTATTCATTTGTTGCACGCAATAAAGCTTACGCGGCCATCGAATTATTTGCCACTGGATCCGCATAGCTGGTATGAGCTTGTGCTTCGGCAAATAGCAGTCAAAGAGACCGTTGTCGTATCGGTAGAAAATAGAGTGGTAGTTGAAGTACCAAATTGAAGAAATACGCGAGCTTTATCACTGGGAACAGAAAATCCTGGCTGGACTACGAACGGAACGGGAGGTGCCTGGCGTTGTTCTCGGATAGCTTCAACTTCAGATTCAACAAGTTTCACTTCTTCCCTTTAAATGCAAAGACATGACAGGAGACAAGATCGTTCAGATTGTTTTTTTTTTCGTCAAATTTACTCAATAAGAAAAGATAAAATCATAAGAATTGATATATACTTTTGAATTTTTGGTAAGAAGGGGCTCTCCTCTTTACCATCTTCGGAATAGTAGAGTCCGGCACCATTGTCGGTAAAAAGACCACGACGACGACGTCCAGAATTAGTGCACTGAATCAGAGCAGCCGTGGACGTGGTGCATGATGTAGTTGTTGTAGTCGTGGATTGAACCGTTACTGTCGCAAGAGTCAACGACAGGGTTGTAAAGAGGAAACGGGGTTCGTTTTTCAGCAGTGGGATGTCATGTGAAGGTTGCGGGAGGTTGGCTCTGAAATAGTTGTCCCCATGGAGAGAGGGATAGAACTGTGCCTCAGCATAAGCCCCAATGCTTACGACCGAGATTAATAGGCCTACCAACAGAATGTGCATTGTTGTGATTTTTTAAAATTACGACTCTTGCTAGTTCTTTCAAAAATTCGTAGCTCCTGAAATGTTGGAACTATGAAACCGTCTTTTATATACCTTTTTGCAAATGGCACGAGGGTTCGTCTTGCCACAGGAACTGATACACCTCAAGGGCTGATTGCCTTTTGATGAATGAAACGGTGGGTAATTTCAGATAGGAGCTATCAGCTATTCATTCTTAGTTTCCACTTGTTCACAACTCTGTAACTTTCCATTAGGCATAGTCCTTATCAAGCTTTCACGTTAACCAATACATAAGCGGTAGTTAATGGATCTCCTCTCCACTCTCCCAGGATTCTGGCTACTTCAGACGCTGGCTACCCCGTACATTGGTTACCCCGGACACTGGGATGAGGGCGACACACTTACTACGGTATACACGTTACCCTCTACTTGTATAATACCGGACCTTACCTTTATGGCGGGCGGATAGTGCCACTTTTAATGGGCTTATTTAACAGGAATACGGGTTGTTCAAACCGGAATTCCAATATTTAAAGGTTTAGGAAAGGTATCTTATACGGGAATTTGATCAAAGTTGGGTTCCGCAAACGAAATACTTACTTTGAAATTGGACTAATGTAAAATAAACACGACGTAAAATAAACCACGTAAAATAAACCCGATTTCAGTGTTTAATCACCGTGCATAATACCCGTTAAATAAACCCGATTCCAATTTAAATTACTTTTTAAAACTACCCGGTAAAATAAACCCGATTTGAATTAAAAATACCTATTACAAACTATGGAACGCCAAATGACGACATAAATAAATACAGTTTTTCGTCTATTAATTTGTATATTGTATACCAGTTTACTACACAATATATACAAGTCACATTTTTACGAAATATTATATAGTAGACCAAATAATGTGTCGTACCGTATGTATTATGCGTATTCTCACTTCCGCGCAAAATAATATACAGTATATAATCCGCCATATAGCGTGCCCTTTTACCCCATTCAAAAATCGACCCCGAACCCCCAGAAAACCGAAACCATCGCCTGCTGATCACAAAATACACAATTTCCATTGTGAAGAAAAGATTTCATTTTCCAGTGTGGTCTAATCCACACCTAACCATTTAAAAAATAAACACGCTCTTGAAATGGAAGAAGGGCCCTATTTGGACCCGTTATCTGCCAAGCCAGCGGCAACGCCGCTCACGCACTTTCCCGAGAAGATTTTTTGTGGTACGGTTCGGGAATCGCCATTACTATTCGAGAAAAATTCGAGATTCGTACCACAAAAAATCTTCTAGGGTTGTGAGTCGCAAATCTACTTTGTTGTTATGAATCTTGTGATCAGCAGGCGATTTTACGCAAATTACACAAAAAAGTGAGCCAACCTACGCAAAAAATAGGCAAATTACACGAATTTTTAATTAAATTACGCCAATTTTATGCAAATTACGCAAATTTTTGTGCAAGTTAAAGATCCTTGCTTCTTGTACCCTAAACTTGAGTAGTCAACCCCTCGGCGTTTCCAAAATATTCAATCATTTTTTTTTTCATTTTTTTTTTCGTTTACATCTTTTAAGATACCTTTAAGGCAAATTTTGTCTTAAAGGCGTCTTTAAGATGGCTTTTTGGCGAAAAAAGACGTCCATGTGCTATGTGGGATAGACTTACCCATCACAATATTACATATTTTGACTTTGGGAACAATTTTCTGAATTTTCTCTGTATGAGAAATATTATAGAATAATACGAGAATATAATTTTCGTTCACTTGTATAGAATGCTTCAGCAAACCGAATTCTTTTGGCGCATTAAGAGGCATTTTGGCTATTGCACCAAAAGATTTGAAACTTTTGAAATTTGACCAACAAAAATTAGTTAGTTATTTTTTCGTCACAAGTATTGATTGAAAGTAGTTTGTAAAGATTAAAGACTTAGGAATGCCAGTCAATCCGGCCCCAAACTTTCCGGCCGATCAAATTAAAACTTATGTAGTAACTAATACTTCTCCATTAAAAATATTGAATGACCCTAGTTTCAAAGTCAATAATTTCATTAATTAAAAACCAAAAATTAAACCAAATTAAAACTTATGTAAAAATTAATCAAAATGTTGAGCTCGAGGTTGAGCTCGATGGCGGGTTCCAGTTGTCGGTTTCGGTCCTTACTGACTGACACCTATTTATTAGTCTGCGATTGTCCTTCACAGCATATCACAGCCGTCACCTGGCTTTTTAAAAAAGAAAATGACAGAACATGTGCCGTACGTGTTCACTCAAATTTTCCGTGGTTAAGCCAGAAAAGAAGGGATTAAGCATCCGGATTAATTACACTTATCATCTCTGGGTGGAGACCAGAAAATAGACTCTGTTGTATATTACCAATTTTTTTTTTCTGCTTTATTGGTTTTACTTGATAAAATGATTTACTTTTCTAAGCTAGTTTCGTTCAATATTTGTTGGAGTAGGATTGGCGTAGGATTGTAGTAGCATTATTTATTACATAAGTTTTAATTTGAGGCCGGAATGGTCCGAAAGTCAGAATCGTTCCGGCCCCAATAAATGGAAAAATTTGTGGCCGGAAAATCTGGGGTCGGAAAGTTTGGGGCCGGATTGACTGGCACCCAAGACTTAGAAGCTATTTAATCTCACCGAAATTACATTCGACAATTTGGTGCAATAGCCAAAAGGTGGTCAATGCCATAGCAGTAGCAAAAATGTTCTTAGTGCACATCTTTTCATATCTTTCCGTGCAATAGATTTCTCGAGCGCCTTATTTTCGTGGTGGACGGTAAAAATCGGTCCCATTTCAAAAATAAAAAATAAATTTATGCAACATTTTCCTGAAGCGAAAAAAATTCTCGCTTGATAGAGCTCAGAGTGAAGCTCTTTTAAGCGTAAATGAAATACTTTATAATTACGGTTTATCAGATTTACTAACTACGTACTTTTTTCTAGAGTTTCTCTTACGCGCCCCGTGAGCGCAGGTTTTTCGAATTTATTTTACTTTCAAATGCCACATATATTGTTATTTATGCAATGAAAATACCGTAATGCTTACGTTTTATTCATTTTTTCGAGGTGAAACAAGAACATAAAACAGTGAGAATATCATTTAACACCAAAAAAAATTAATGAATAAATTATACAAAGGAAAGATTAATTTATTGCTACTAATGGATAATTAGAAGCTTTGTTAAAAATAATTATTCAGCGTCGTCTTCTATTGAATTCTATAGTTCCATCAGCCATTACTAGCAAAAAAAGTAGCATAGTCTGAATAGATTTATTTGCCGGTGGATCCGCATAGCTGGTATGAGCTAGTGCTTCGACAAATAGCAGTAACGGAGAGCGTGGTTGTAGCGGTAGCAGTAGAAGTAACAGTTGAAGTACCGAAATATAACATCACACGAGCATGTCCATTAGGAGCAGAGAACCCTGGCTGGACTACAAATGGAATGACAGGTGTCTCGCGTTCTTCGCGAACAGAAGGTTCAGGTTCGACAGATTTCTCTTCTTCCCTAAAAAAGGAATTGGATCGTTATAATATTTCTTTGAATGGCAGCAATGATGAAATGATGAAATGAAAGTAACTTGGTGAAACTTGAAATCAAAGATAAACAAAAGTACTTTTTATTTATTGGCAAGAAGGGGGTCTCCTCTTGACCATCTTCGGAATAGTAGAGTCCGGCACCATTGTCAAAAGAAAGACCACGACGACGACGTCCGGAATTAGTGCACTGAATAAGAGCAGCTGTAGATGTAGTGCATGTTGTGGTCAATGTACTGGTGGTAGAAATTGTGTTGGTCACTAGAGTGAACGATAGAGTAGTAAATAGGAAACGGCCTTCGTTCTTTAGCTCCTTGATGTCATGTGAAGGTTGTATTTGGCCAGCCCTGAAATAGTTACTATCGTACCCTCCAGTAGGATAAACTGGGGGGTAGTAAAACTGGGCTTCGGCCTCGGCGTAAGTACCAACAGTTACGGCTAACATTAATAAGCTGACGAGCAGTAGCTGCATTTTTCTATATTAGTGTTTTTACAGGAAAAAATCTGAAACGTAATAGGAGAATCAAAGAAGTGTTGTCTGAAGTGCTGAGCTGATTTCGTCGTCCTTATATGCTGTTTTTGAACGGGCCGTCTTACGTGTTTTAGACAGAAGTCGTATGCCTCTGGGTTAATGTTGTTTTAATAGCTAAGCCATCGACATCGGGCGATTCGTTGGTGTAACGAACTGCTCAGTATTGCCTTAAGTACATTTGTTTCCAAAGCAATTAGCTCCAAAATGTTTGTTAGTTAACTGTTTTTATGGTGACATATTACAGGGTCGTTTATTTGGTTACCGACTGACAAAAAAGAAATTTTCGACGGCTAGAGGTATAAAATGGTCGTTTAGTTGATTGAGCCCCGCGCGATAATCCTTCCGGCTTTGTCAGTCTCACCGTGACGGCGATTATCACTCCATTGTTACCGGTATAGTTCAAGTGAACTGAGTACACCAGTATGAGATTCAGACACCAGACTTCAAGCAAATTGTTGATACTGAAACAGATCCTAAAATAGCGACTAGAGCTGTCGATGTTTTACTCATTAAGTCGTGTGAGCCCTTATTTATTGGCCCTCTTATTAATCTTATAGCAAAAGCGAATAGCCTTTTGCCATTAACAGCATGGTGAGTTGGTGAGGTTCAATAACAACATAATGTTACCATAACAGTTTATGTTTAGTCATAATTTAAACCTATACCGCCTGCTTGTTCATTAGAATCTTATTAATGTATAACAACGAAAGTAAGATAAATCAATTTCATTTTCTCATCCCACTAAGTCGCTTCTTGTTAACATTGTTGTACTTTTAATATATTCATCAATTCCCCTTAGCTTGAAGTAAAAGAAGAACAATGCTCCCAGTAACACGCTGTTTGGCCCCATATCATTTTATGACTAGACTGATATCACCGATATCGGTTCGAACAGCGGTGCTACTAGGGGAGCTTATATTTTGGACGCTGTGTTTATTTAATCGAGCTGTAATTGCCTTTTTATGCACACACTTAGTTAAACTCATTCTTTGCTGATGATATAATTTATGCATTGACTATTCAATAAGTAGCCAGTAGTCTACTCATACTCCTTATACGTAGCGATTTGTGGCATCAATTTTCTCGCAATTAATTACTGTTTCATTATTTTTCATTATGTTTCCCTATTAACTATAAATTAATCATCGAGGAAGTGTAAACCAAATAAGTTAAAAAATAAAATAAAAAGTTACATCACGCGATTTATGTTTGCTAATTCTTCATAGTGTAGTGTATTAAATTGCTCATAAAGTATAGAACTCCATACTTTTGCAAGCACCAAGGGCCAAGAGTTAATCTTATTTAGCGTAGATTTCAAACGCCAATGGTTTCGCGGATAATTTAAATGTCAAACAGAATATTAAAATTGACAACAAAAATTCGGTTCGGGAGAGGAAGCTGGAAAGTTGAGTAAAACCGGTGAACATTTTATTAACCGCTGTTGCCGCAAACGACGAATCCGGTAGTACTTGAGCATATAGCAGTCAAAGAAGTCGTGATTGAAGTAGTTACTGTGGAAGTGGATGTCGAGGTAGCATAATTAATGAAGATACGACCAGACGGACCAACAGAGTTTTCAAATCCTGGCTGGACAATGTATGGGACAGCAGAGACCGTCTCACGAGTGTTACGACTGACTTCTTTAGTTTCAGAGGGCTCATCTCCCCTAAATAAGAAAAAAAAATGTATAACAAGGACTCCAACAATGGACATACAAGAACCCTAGTACTTTAAATGCGTCTGACTTTGCGATTGAAACCGGTTTCCCATAAAAAGATAAGCACACGAATCGCATTTCAGCCGCATTTAAAGTACTAGGAAAGATATCTAGATGTAAAAAAAGAAATAAAATAAAAAAAAGCTCTTACGTGATAGGAGATGGTAGAAAAATGCTGCCATCGTCTCCTTCTACTTCTTCCTCGTTGTAGAAAAGTCCGCGACCTTCCTTGTTTTTGGGAATAGGAACACCACGACGACGTCTGCCGGAAGCAGTACAGTAGGAAATAGCAGCAGTGGTCGTGGTGCAAGTAAATGTAAGAGACAAAGTGGTTGTCACGGTTTGAGTGGCAACAGTGAGCGTTAGCGAGCCAAGGAAAAGACGAGCTGCGTCCGTTGGCACCTGGGCGTCATATGAAGGTCGTGGAATACCTGCCCTGAAATAGTTGGGCTGCTGCACGGGATAAATAAAGGGATTATACTGGGGACTGTACTGGGCTTCGGCATGGACACAGGACGCTACTGCCAATAGCAATAAACAAGCAAATGGAAGCTGCATTATGATTGTATTCGTTTCTCTTTTTTAATAAACCAAGTAGTGAAAAACGGGAGCGAAAATTGAATGACTTGAATTCAGATAAGCAAGATTTAGAGTGTTTTGGGAACTTGTTGCAACTCTTTATATATCTTATTCTTGCGGAAGCAAACATACGAAATATCGCCCGAAATCGGTTTAAAAGTATTATTGCTTCGGGGTTGATGATATTTTGATAGCCAAATAAACTCCATTGATATAATTATTTCGCCTCAATCTTCATGGAAAATGTAGATCGGTAATAAGCAAGGGGGAAGCAAAGTATTGCATCCAGATTCATCTCTACATCAGTCTCGTACTCTGCTCGTACTCACAGGTCAATGTCTACAAAAGGATTGAGTATGTTAAAATGCAAATACAGAAAAAAAGTTTGCCGTCGGTTTCTGCATTGAACCAACTGTAAATGCATGTCTGTGTATATGGGATACGTGCATTTGGTTACTTTCCCGACAATTTTTTAGGACACATTTATGCATAACAAACTTTCAGTGGGTTTCATATGTAACTTAGTCAACATAGAACAAATAAAATGACGAGTTGAGCAAGGGGCGGCGAGGGGTCAAGAAAGTGAACTTACATTTAGAATGGAATTCGACCTTTTCTTCAATCGGTGCCGCAATTAAATGAAAAAAAAAACTAAAGGTTTTTAAGCACATAGCGACGATCAAATATGTTGTTGTGGTCGTAATTGCTTGAGTGGTTGTCGTTGTAGACTAATCGACAACATTTTCAAATCTTTGCTGAATAATATAGGGAACGGTCACTGTTGTCTCGCGGGGGCTGCGGTTTTACTTCGGAGTTATGTGAAGTCTAATCCCTGTAAGAAAGTAATCAATAATTCTAGACTACTGTAAACAACAACAATTACAATAACCATAGACATTTTAAAAAAACGGAAATAAATGCACACACTTTCACACACAAATTAAAATGTTGTCATCTTACTTGATAGATGATGGTAGGAAAATGCTGCCAACGTCTTTCTCTCTTGTAGAAGAGTCCTCCAAGTTTTTACTTACGGAGGGGGGGGGGAGAGAATACCACGACGACGGTGGCAGGAAGCTGTACAATACGAAATTATAGCAGTAGAAGTCAAACGTATCAATGTTACAGTTGCAGTGGTCATTACGATCGACGTCTTAAGCGTAATAGTCAAGAAAAAACGCGCATCATTTTTTGGGAGCTGGATGCCATAAGATGGTTGCGCGATTCCTGTTCCACAGTCGTAGGAATGCGCGGGATAAAAGAGACTGCGCTTTGGCATAAACATAGGATGCTACCGTTAATAGCAATAAACCAACGAATGGGGTCTTCATCCTACTGTTAACGTGATTTTTTCTTACTTTTTGTCTAAGGTGATAGAAAAAGAAAAAGATTTTACAACGAGACAAAAGAAACATGGTTTGAATCTTCCAAAGCTAGGGATAGCATTAGTTCTTAGAGCAAGTCAGGATCCTTTATATAGCCTATTCTTTTCCTAAAAGAGGTCATCGGATCTTCTGGTCCAAATAGGATTCGAGGTATTGTAGCTCCAGGGTTGATGATAGTTTGATACGAAAACAAACTTAATTGATACTTGTTCTCACAATAATTTTCGGGGATGATTCTCTTCTCATACGATGCGTTGCGAATGTACTAGGCGGTCAATGGCCTACCTAAGATCACAAGGTTAAGATACTTCTAGAGTTTATAATTTGGATTGTGAAAAGTTCTGCCCCGTCCCGAGTTTTCAAATTTGCTGTTGCTCGTTGTACGCTACTATCAGGCAATTTTTTTGTCTTCTAGATTTTTACGTCATGTATATCTCCGTCCGTGAACTTTAGTCCGTGAACTTTCTCACTTGGCCAACATCATTATCATATTCCTCGTCTTTTTTGTGTCCGCCAAAATATAACAATTGCCCGTACAAAAAAAATTAAATTTTTTTAAAGCTATTTAATTTTTATTTCATTATAGTTAAAACAATTTGGTCCACTTTAATTTATCGTTACAATATATTACCTTCTGACCTGCTGACCGCTTTCTTGGCCTCGTTTAGGGCGGCTTATACATGCTCGCATTGGTTGTAATACACCTGTGTGCGTTCTGCGTGCAAGTGGAGTTGTCTCTTTTCTTCCCCCCGCGAATTACGATCACAAACATAATACACATCAATAAAAACATTACAGATCATTTAGTGTCACAGACAAGACCAGTGGAGATCTGGCTACTACCTGCCGTAGATCATTAACACTTTAACTGGTTAAACCCATTGACAGACTGCTCAAGAAATAAAGAAAATTATTTATATTAATATATTATGATATAAAATCGTTGGCATCAACCACAAAAAGGTAGCGGGAAAGTCATAAAGTTTACGAGTTAGATTATCTGATGAACAATGATCTTTCTAGCTATGAGAAAAAAAATATTAGCCCACCGAACAATTGGGGTAAGACTTAAAAACTATTTTACACAACGATAGTTATCAAGTTATCTTGTTTGACCCCGTAGTCACATTACACGGATACGTGAAGTTGCACTCTGTATATTTCAGTGAAAACAAAATTGCCTTGAGAATAATGGCAAACGTGCTTCAAACAAAGTATCGAAAAGATGGGGAACTTGGAATATAATTAACTAAGTTTTCGAAACAAGCTAGCAATTCGCCATCCTCGAATTCGAAAATAACATCCTGATTTGCAATAACAGTAGAATATATAATCGGTACTATGTGATCGGACATTGAACGAATGTTAACAATTTATTCAACAAGGATTTATTTTCCACTGGTGCCGCAGGTGATGAATCCAGTAGTGCTGGAGCAGATAGCCGTAAGAGAAGAAGTGAGGACAGTAGTAGATGTGATTGTGGTCGTAGAAGTGCTGAAGGCCAACAAAAAGCGAGGATTGCCAGCAGGAGCGGAGAATCCCGGTTGGACGACGAATGGAACCGTTGGAAGAGGGCTCTGGCGTTCGACACGGACCACCTCAGCTTCAGTATCCTCGGTCCTTTAGGAGAAAAAAAATGTCAGCATGAAAACCCAAATTATTTCCGTGTACGTCACCGAATAAACGAATTACGACTGTCATATTTGTAAGAAAATAAAGCTTACAGTTTGTCGGGAGATGGTAAGAAGATGTTGCCATCGTCTCCCTCTACTTCTTCCTCATTGTAGAAAAGTCCGCGGCCTTCCTTGTTTTTGGGAATAGGGACACCACGACGGCGTCTGCCGGAAGCAGTGCAGTAAGAAATGGCGGCGGTCGTAGTGGTGCAAGTGACATAGCTCGTTGAGGTGATTGTCGTCGACGTCGTCGACAAAGTCACAGTGAGGGTTAAAAATGAGCGGGCATCCGGTTGAGCTTGTTCGATGGACGAAAACGGAATACCAGCGCGGAATACATTTTCTTGCATGGGGTAACCGAAGCCAAACTGTGGCTCGGCATAAGTGCCGGCTACGACTCCCAAGAAAAACAAACAAGCGAGTGAAAGGCGCATTTTGTCAACGAAGATATTGTTTTATAAAAAGACAAGACGACGGATCAGACTCGATACTCCAGCAGATGCTAGTTATTGTGGCTGTTCGAAACAACGGTCATTTATATACTACTCGGTTGAGGTTCTACTACACGACTACTAGTGCACAAAGGGTTAGTTGCCTTACGGCTTGATGCCTTTATAATTATCACAATTACTGATACGTAGAAACTAGTTTTCGTTTGCTGTGGAAATCCTGAATCGATGATCCAAATTTTACCTATGCCAGCATAATCACCCTCCTTGCGAAAATGATCGAAGATGATGGATACTTATTCACGTGGCTAGGTTTTATTCTACCCATTACTCCATTCCTTAAGAACTCCTAGGCAATGCCTATAGAAGACAAAAACAAATTAAGGTTATTGACCGTATTCCGTAGGACAGATGACGTAGATTGGCGTTTTTATTGAAATCATCAACACTCAGCTACAAAATTTATAGGACCTACCGACCTACGGATCGTATATTGGGCGAAATCTTGTCGTCCATTCTCTGCAGTAGTAATGTAATGTGGCATCAATTTAACGAGACTTTATTCTTCTAAGACGACGACCATTGGTCTAAGTTAAAGAAATGATCACGATATGACTTTCTATTTCTTCAGGATACGGATTAGACCAACGAATGCATATGATGATCAATAAAGATTTTTAAACGAGAGTTTTTCTTTGATTTTTTTACTATTCTGCCTTGGAAAGAGCTATTGGATTTCCGCGGCACGCATTCATGGTGCTCCTAGGAAGCTAGTACAAAAAAAAAGATATGCCTCGTGACGCAAGCTTGCAACATCTCGACATGCCCGTTATTATCTTTTGCGATGTTGCGTTACTTGCGTAACACAAAATGAAAAAAAGTGACCACTTATACCTCAGTACATACGTAATCTAGGTCGGATGGGGTTTCGTGCATCAGTGTTTTTTCTGGTTTCGCTAGCCAGAAGAAACATCTTTTACACGATTTTCCACGTCTTTGCGTTTTTTTTTTCACGCACATTGAGTGAAAACGTTATACTTCTATTTTAAACAATCTTGTATAATACCTTTGGACATCAATTTTCTAACTGACGTGTGGCCATTGTTACAGATTAAGACTGTAAGAAACTAAGTTAATTGTTGGTTTGTTTTCTTTTATGGCGACATGTTGTCTGAAACAATCAACATAGCAATCGCAGCGACAACTCAAAAAAAAATATTGCAATTTCTTCTAGGGGTTGGCAACACTCTGGCAGGGTATATGAAAAGTGTACAAGGATTATGAGAGATTCCTCTAATTTCTTAGTCTTCAAATTTGAATAACTTTTCTTTTATTTTAATAATATTCCCTTAAGTGAATTTTGCTAATTAAACGGCAGGAAATATAGAAAGACTCGATAAATAGAGACAAGGTCGACCACCGTCAAGAATTTTTTTCGATTTTTCGGAAAGGAAATGTGTCATGGTTCAGACAAAGGACAGAAAGTGGCTACCATACCTAGATAGACGTGCGATTTTAAATTCTTACTTTCTTCCAAATGTAAATTGATTGTCAGGGAGAGTAATTGAAATCCTATATTTTCAGACATTTAATTTTACAAGGATAGAGCGGTAGTTTCCTTGAGTAGTATGAATTCTCTGATCTTTACGTTCCTAGCGCCAAACGATAAATCTCAACGAAAAACATCAAATCCGAGTCCGTGTGATGAACTTTTTACATGTTAGTAAAAACTAATAAAAACTATGATTAGATTTAAACTGTTCGTGACGCCAAGAAAAATCGATTCAGACACGCTGCCGCTAAATTATTCAACATAATCGCGTTTTTGTAAAATCATTTTGGAAAATTTGTAAATAGTCAATCCGTAAAAAATTTTTCCCGGCCTTAAAATCAAAAATGGCCCCAGCCATTCGGCCCCAAAAACATTTTAGGCCGGAACGGTTCGTCAATAAAGCCATTCCGACCCGAATTTTCCGGCCCAAGCAATTTCGATAAGAGTTGCTTTTCTAAGCCTGAAAGCCTTTGAGCCGGGCGGCGACTCGATGATGGGGTTTCGGCAAAAAACTTATACTCTAGATAACTCGTAATGTAAAAGCTTGCAACGGATGGCAAAATTCCATAGTATGAAATTTGTTTACTTGTGTTAAGATTATTTTTAATTGTTGAAAAAAAATTGATTTGTCAGTAGGGGGTTTCTTTTAAACGATTAGATCAGTGGCAAACAATAAAAAGGATCTATTTTTTTTTTTTTAAATCGAAGATCTAATGATGTAAATCATATGCATCGATCCAACTACTCTAAAATATTGTAATTATTGTATAATCCGAGTTCAAACCGGTGTAAAAGGTAAAAGCCATATATATTATTGCCATGCACTGCAAAGAACTATTATGTTCTAAGTTTTGGAAAATAGACAGTCGCTTAATGAGGTTAATTTTGCCGATTAACTAACTTGTTTAGATTTCATATTTGCTGTAGGGGAGGATGAAATAGCATTGACAAGCTTGGGCCGGAAAGTTGGATACTCTCTCTCTCTCGGATGGACTTGTTTTGTCTTGTGTTTTTCTTCTCTCCGCCGCTACTGCCATCGCCATGTTCTCTGCTATTTTTTTCGGCAAGTACCGAATCGCTTGATCGCGGCTATAATCTCAATCTTCGCAGATTACATTGTCTATTATTCATCTCATTCAGTATATTCCCAGTTGGTCTGCTCTCCCTCCATCAATGTACATACAAAGACTGTTAATACACTGGTAATTCAAACCAATTCAAATTAATTTCCAACATCGATATAACTTCTCTTGAGATTCTCAGAAGGAAAAAAAAATCGCCGATTACGCTTATATACGAGCGCTTATATGAACCGCGCGGGTAAATACTTTTCTATCCGATGGGCCTTTTTTTTATTCAACAGTGTTAACATTAAACGTACGGTGTTAACAATATGTACATGGCGGACGGACACTTACTTGGCAACTTACGTACATTTCTAAATTAATGTATATGCGCTGAATCTTGTAGTTGCGCGGTAGTAGCCTAGGTAGTGTGACAGTGATTAGAGTGGGAGATCTTAACCCCCCCCCCTCACCAAACAAAATGACGACTTAAGACATCAAATTGACATCCCAAAGGACTCATTCTAGTCTTCAAGATATCCTAAAAACAAGGGATGCTAAATTCGCTCCCCCTATTGCCCACCCCTGTGTAATGGAAATTTACCACAATTGTCACGATAGATTTTTCGGAAGTTCGGAATTAAGACTATATAGGCTATCACACTATTAGTTTCAGGAAACATCGACCTTAAACCTAGGATGAAGGTCGAGCCACGAGGCTTTATCGATATTCTCATCTAACGTTGTTGATTGTTTAAAGTAGGCGTGTCGATGTTGGAAAAAAAAATTAGGTAGGGGTAGGTGTGTCAGGGAAGGCAAATAACTTTTTTCAGGGGTAGGTACAGTATGTCAGGGTAGGTATATGTTGGGGATTCTATGAAATTTTTTGATGGGGTAGCTGTGTCGGGGTAGTTGTGTCGGAGAGTCTGTCTACATGAGGTAGATATGTTCCTATTCCGCGTAAAATGGGTAGCCAATGTCGAGGTAGAAAATGTCGCCCACATCAGTCCCATGACTCATGGGCCATGAGTAGCCAGTGCCTGAGGTAACCATTGTTGATTTCCCGATTGAATTATAAGTGAATGTGAATTGTTAACAGAATTTAGCTTTTTAGTTGATGGGCAGCTGGGCAAATCAATCATATTGAAATAAAACCTACCGAACGAGCAAAGCGAGGCCATTTATAACAATTTATTGAATTTCGCACGTCATTCACGATGCATAAATACTGATATCTTTCCCATTCTTATTCCCCCTTCCTCTTACCCCATTAAATTAAATAGGCATGCAGGAGTTCCGATATGCTTTAAACCTTCGAAACTGACAACGTTCGTAAATGTTCCTTTAACCGATCCAAAAATGGCTTCATCAAAAGTCGGATGAGATTCAACAACAACTTATTTCCCGGAACCGCAAAGGAAGAATCCGGTTGTGCTGCTGCAGACGGCAGTCAACGTAGCAGTGGTAGTGGTGACGGTGACGGATGTGACGGTAATGGTGCCAAATGCCAACAAGAACCGGTTGGCCGGGGCTCCTTCCGGCAAGTTGTATCCAGACTGGATCTCCAAGGGGATCACTGACGCGTCATCGACTGACTTGGCTGGTACTTCCTCAACGGGGTCAGCGCTGTTTAGATAATGAAACCGAATGATTTGTTTATTTGCAGCTAGCACAACTACCGGTACAAACTCTAATTGTCTTTTATACCAGTAAGGCTTAGACAGCTTTAATAGAAAATAAAGCATAACTTACGTCTTGGAAGCAACGGGAAGGAAGGCACTGCCGTCCTTGTTTTCGATTTCGTCATCGTTGTAGAAGAGACCACGACGAGCGCGGGATGAAGACTCGTCGTAGAAGAGACCACGACGACGACGGCCGGCAGTGCAGGTGGTCAAAGCGGATGTAGAAGTGGTGCAAGTGGTGGTGGAAGTGAAGGTGGAGGTGGTGGTGACGGTCGATTTGACCAAAGTGAATGTGGTGAACGTTACTCCGGTGCCAGAGTAAACGAAAAGACGGCCGTCATCCTTTTTTTCATCAGATGGTGCGGCAGCTTTGTCACCGGCAAAGGTGGCGACAACGACGCTGAGGATTAACGCGCAAATGAATTCAAAACGCATGTTCTGTTTGTGAGTTACGTGAAAGTAAGTGCTGGAATGAGTATGACGGCTCGTTCCCAGACGCAGCTACATTTATACGGCCAAGAGCTCATTCAGTAAACTCTACATCGCCCTTCTTCCTATTTTTTCACGCTGATGAGGCCAATGGACTTTGGTCTAATGGCAATTCCTATAAGTCAACCAAGAAATGGATCGTTGCCAAACCAATTTTGTTATGTTGATTAGTTTCCGTCTTCTTGTTAAACTTGTTAAAATCCAAGGTCAATCAGCCCTCCTGTTTTTCACATGTCAATTTGTTATTTGATGTCTTATATGTATGTTGTAGCTACAGTGTGTAGCCAGCAACAAATTTAAACTCAGTCTCTAAAAAAAAGAAAGTGATGAGGAGTTTAAATTATTCCATCATTGCCGAAACGATGTTACCAATAAAGCGAGATCACGCACTTGTCTACTTGTGTCAGGCATCAAAGTTTCTCATTAAAATAAGAATTTGAGTTTTCATTTTACGGACACCTGAGGTTAATGATCATACCAACGCATACCAATTCACGAAATCTATATTCTGGAATTCAATTGAACATCTGGTGATAAGATTCTAACAAATATTCGTAAATGTCATTCCTCTTTTGTCTTTCCTTACGTAAAGGCCCTCTTAATGCAAATGCGTGTGCAATATATACGGTAGCAATCGCCTTGCATGATACCTGATGTGGCCAATAAACGATAGACAATATTTTGGCAATTTGATATACTTTTTTGTAACGACACATTAAACATCAATTATTGCTTCCTCAAATTATGTTCATCTAAGTAAATGAAATAGAACAGGTTGTCAGACGGCAACCTTTTCTTTTAACTTCTTCTCAATCAAGTTCCAGTATAACAGTCTTAAATAAATATAGAACAAAAAATTGCTGCTAATCTGTATATTTCAATGTCAAGAGGAGAAATCAGAGTTTGATGGATAAATATTGTTTCAAAATTGATGGTAACATGCTGGAAAGTGTCAATGTATCATCAGATAAAATCAAATCTCGCGCCTTTGTAGCCGAGAACGGTACATCCGTAGAAACGCTTATGTGCAAAGCGAGAATCCGGTAGTGCTGCTGCAAACGGCTGTAAGTTTCACAGTTCCTGTCGTCACGGAGAACTTGGTGACGGTTGAGGTTCCGAAAGCCAACAAGAATCGGTTGTTCTCAATGCCAGTGGGTAGGGAGAAACCTGATTGGACTTCCAATGGAATCACAGCGTCTTCAGAGACAGGTTTGGCGGGAGTTTCAACGACGGGATCGGCGCTCCTGTGGAAGTGAAATAACATTTAAGAACGAATTTTAAGTGATTTCCAACAAAGATATTGTAGTTCAATGGTTTCAAATTTATGGTAGCTTCGATTATCTTAAAAGACAAACCAAAATAACGTACTGTTTAGCTTCAGATGGAAGGAAGGCACTGCCATCCTTGTTCTCGACCTCGTCATCGTTGTAGAAGAGACCACGGCGAGCGCGGCCCTGGGAAGCAGCATCCTCGTAGAAGAGACCACGACGGCGACGGCCGGCAGTGCAGGTGGTCAAAGCGGAGGTAGTGGTGGTGCAAGTGGTAAAGCTGGTCAATGTGGACGTAGTGGTGGTGGTCGATCTGATCAAGGTAAAAGTGGTGATGGTGAAAGCAGAGTTGCCGAACAAACGCTCATCAGTTTTTGGGGCGACATCAGATGTGGCATAAGCCGACACGACAGCCAAGACCAACAAGCAAAGGATTTCAAAACGCATTTTGATTTTAGATTCACGTGAATCGAAAGGGATGTGCTTGTTGTTTGGTTGTAAGCTGATAGTCAACGAAAACGACTCGCCACTATTTATACTTCCTTCGCATGGGTCGGCTAAGCGCCACCGCGTGACATTTGTTATTCATTGCTCTGATAGGGTTGCTTGCGGCTGATGAGATTTTAAGAAAGCGGATTGGCTCCTAAAAACAAGATATCCATTTGCGAGGCCATCACATGTTGATGCAGGTGATGTCTGGCGCATTATTAAGTTTAAACTGAAACATATTTACAAACAATTTTCCAATAGTTCTGGCTTATTGTTATTGTGCAAGACCATCATTTTTAATACAACAATTAAATTAGCGAAAATGTCTCGAATGTTATATCAGGTTTACAAGATGGCAAATGACAACGCGTTGGTCTATTTTCAATTTAATACAATTTGTACGTCGAGAATGCCTTCAATCTTTATTTCCTTTACCCAAGGACGTAGGATAATTTGTCTACGTGTATATATATATACATATAAAATTTGTTCAAGATAAAAGGGTTGCACCTTTTAGGCTACAGTATCTATACCTTATCAGGCGATCTTCGTTGCATTTCACGCGTAATTGTTTCGTTTTAATGTTTCTTTCGATATCAAAACCCGCCCAATGATGTAACGTCATTAGTCTAACATTATAGACTAGAAAACAACAAAGTTCACAAATATTTTATCTGATTGATTCAATGTTTTAACAAAACCAAAATCGAACGCAACGTCGCGTATATTTATAATTTTGTGACATTACATCGCATGTTAGATGTTATATCAACATTTCTTGATATAGTACTGCGATAAAATTGCTGTTTATAGTGACTTTTGTGTATCTTTGGGAAAATACTGACGTTTTAATTATGCGTATGATATGTACAATTCTGTACAATTCATTATGGGTACAGTCAGACAAACATTTTACAGCTACCATATTTCAACTATAAATGGAATCGCTGTATATTTCTCCAACAGTAGAGCGCCTTTTAATTAAAGTTGCCCTCATTCTGACTGTTCGACGGAACAGATTTTGTGATAGTTTGTCAGAGATCTTAATTTAATTTTAAAAATTGTTCTCCGTGTTTAATTCTTCAATAATTCTTCTGTAGCCTCTATATAATTTTAATATTGGTGTGCATGTTACGTAACTTCATACGTTTGATGTATTTTTTATAACGTTACGATCGGTTACGATTATGTGTTTTTTTTGCGTATTATGCATTGCTTTTTACTTGTGTCTTGTACGTTTTCAATACGGCACTATATAAAGTTGTATTTACGTTCCGTTCTGTGGTAATCATCGTCGCGACTTTAAATGACAAAATGTGAAAAGCTTTTTGCTGCTTAAATTTTTATTGCAAGTATTTCAGGAGAATAATAATAAATCGGATTAATATTTCCGACAATGCCAAAAACGAAATTACTCGAGTACCAAGGATGACGTGGTTTTAGGTCAATGGACGAATTAACAAGGGATCATAATGCTTTACGGGTAATCGGGATGTAATGTTATAGTACTCTGACCGCCGAGGGAAGGAACCAACGCGTGCCATTTATTAGCCGCTGGCGCAAACCAAGAAACTAGTAGTGCTGCTGCAGACAGCAGTCAGGGTCTTGGTGGCGGTGGTAATGACGATGCTAGTGGCGGTTGAGGTGCCGAAAGTCAACAAGAATCGGTTGGGCGATACTCCCTCGGGGAGAGCGAAACCAGGCTGGATTTCCAAGGGGATAACGGAAGCAGCATCAGTGGACACCTTGGCGACTTCAGCAACTGGGTCAGAGTCCCTAGAAAAAATTATGCCAATGAAAAAAATGAATTGATACCACACAAAACGAAGGGTGTAAAATTTAGAATCAATCATTTTACTGTTTAGCCTCTGAAGGAAGGAAAGCGGCGCCTTCCTTGTTCTCAATCTCATCATCGTTGTAGAAGAGACCACGGCGAGCGCGGCCCTGGGAAGCCGTATCCTCGTAGAAGAGACCACGACGACGGCGGCCGACAGTGCAGGTGGTCAAAGTGCCGGCGGAGGTGGTACAAGTGGTGGTAGAAGTGAAGGTGGAGGTGGTGGTGGTAGTGGTCCTAATTAGGGTAAAAGTGGTAAAGCTAAAGGTTGATCCAGATGATCCGAACAAACGTTCTTCCTCTGCTTTAGGAGCAACTGCTGAAGTGGCGTAGGCAGCCACGGCCAAAGCCAAAAGACAGGCGAGCTCAAAGCGCATCTTTAGATAAATATGGAACAGAAAAGTTAATAAAGATAAGTAAGAGACTGTAAGCTACCAGAGCTGACTGAGGTTAGTGGTTCGTCATCAATGACTGGCTTTATATACCTTTGTTGTCGTAGCTTTCCTCACCGAGGCTGTCAATCTCTTCTCTCGCCATCTGGCTCCGGGCAGAAAGGGTTTTCAAGCGCCCGGATTGGTTCTTAAACCGTTTTCCATTTAACGTTCTGTCAAATATGTTCGCATCTTTTACTCGTGGAAATGATGGCGGAGACTCAATTTGGTTGGTTGGCCAAACAAGGAAGTGTTATTCAAGGAAAAAGTTCCACCTCCTCGTTTACATATTAGTAATATTAGAACATGTGTGTCTGTCCTCTGCTGGTCAGAGACGGGCGCCCATGATACCAAATTACCAATATAATTGGTTCTAAAAATAACAAAGTACAAGTCATGTATTGCCCTAAAAAACGATGCATTGTGTAACACACAACCCTCCATTATATTCGAAATATTTATTCAGTTTTAAGTTTTCAAATGTTTAAAAATTAGTTCGCTGGTTAGTTTGGTGGCAAGATATACGAGTAAATATTATGATGAAAAGTTTGACTAGTTTACTTGATTAATACTGAACACATTAAAATTCAGTATGCTTGTGAAATTAATACTTCTACAACTTAAGCATAGAAATAACCTGGCCGGCTGTCTCTCCAACAAACACTTAAATGTGGTGTAGGTAGGCTATTGTAATTAATGAGACAAAATTATTTTATTATTAAGTTTGAATAGAAACATTTGTTTTATTGTCTTTGGCAAGATAAGGAGTTTTTATGCTATTAATAGGAAAATATATTTAAAAATTCAAAGTTTAAAAATTATGAGTTAACACAGAGTGACAATAATAGTTTATAAACTTTGTTCGGGTTTTCTAAACGTTTTATATATTTTTTCTAGAGTTTTGTATAAAAATTAATATTTTACAACGGAAAGAAATTACGTTTGTTGATTTGTTACAAGAGAGGTACCAAACTGCTAATGAAGCGTTATGAGCATGTTTATTAACTTACAAAATACTATCTACTTATATCATTCAACGACATTTTATTAAATAGGAATGCTCACGTATTATAGTTCATATTTCTTATGTGTTCACGCTGTGTAATTCACTAGATTTTTTCGATTATACTTTTATTATACAATAGTAGGAAAAGCTAACATTCACTTAACAAGTAATAGTATGCTGCAATAAATGCTAGATTGCTAGCCAGTACCCGTTCTGACGGTGAAGCTTCTTAGAGACTACTTTTTGCACCTTTTACTGTATGGTAATACCACTTCAAGAGAAAATGCTTCTTAACTGTGTATTGCAAGTTCAAAAAGAGAAAACTGAATGGATAAATACTCCCGGAAACGGTCAAGGGGTTGAAACATGTCGGGAATTGGAAAACGTTTCACAAACAAAAAAACATTCAAGTAAAATGCGGATCAGTCAAGCGAAGGGTCAAACGTTCAGTTGGAGAAGACCTCGATGTGTTGGTGATGTTTACGGCTAAGTAGCCGCAGAAGGTCTATGATGTTGATGTTGATATTTTTAATTAAACTTAGCGGCCAGATGCGCAGGTGGCGAATCCGGTAGTGCTAGCGCAGGTAGCGGTCAAGACGGCGGTCGAGGTGGAGATCAATGTGGAGGTCAGAGTGGTGGTGCCGAAAGCCAAACCGAAACGGGGAGGTCCAGAGAAACCTTCGGGGAGGGAGAAACCAGACTGAAGGGTAAGGGGGACCAAGTTGTTCAAGTTAACGGTAGGCTTGGAGGAAGCGACTTCCTCAGCGGGCTCAGCGGACCTGGAAGATGAAAATTAGAACAAGTATTAGTCATTGCAGTCGAACCCATTACGATTAAAATATTGACTGAAAGTATTCACCTCTTTACTGGGGCATCCTTGTGCTCGAGATCTTCGTCGTTGTAGAAGAGACCACGGCGGGCACGGCCTTGGTTCTCAGCCTCATCGTAGAAGAGACCACGACGACGGCGACCAGCAGAGCAGGTGGTCAAGGCGGCGGCGGAGGTGGTGCAAGTGGTGACGGTGGTGACAGTGGTGGTGGAGGTGCTGGTGGAGAGGATCAGCGTGAAGGTGGTAAACCAAGAGCGGGCATCACTGGCTTCCTTGGCGGGAGCATCAGCTTGAGCGTGGATGGCGGAAACGACGGCCAACAAGAGAATACAGGCAAGTTCGAAACGCATTTTGAATTAAAGTTGATACTTGTTTGTGGCTGCTTGAGAGGAGGATGCAAGCTGAGCTGCTAGTTGATGCTGTTTGCTGAGTCGCGGCCGAGTATTTATACCCCAAGATCGCACAGTGCCTGCCTTCTTGCCCGCGACATTGTTTAATCAATCTGGAACAGATCGCTTGCGGCTGGCTAGTTCTTTTTCCGACTTTGGGATTGGCTCAGGATTTTTCTCATAAACGGTGGCCCGTCCAACGTTTTGGAGCTTTGCCAAACTCGTCAAACTCATGGGCTTTCTAATAACCTCGTCGTAGACTCATGGCAAAGGTTCGTCGACAGCAAATTCAAGGTAATCAAAGACTTTCCTCGTTCATTTGAGTGGTAAGAGAAAAAAACTTCTTCGACAATATTACACATGTTTCTTATTCGAATCATTTTTAGAACGCTTGATTCCGAAAGTTATGATTGCTTTCATTTACTGAGTTATATTTTTCTCATTTGATTCAGCCCCGAGTTCAGCACCCGAGTTTGGGAATCTTGAATTCAATGCGTTTCTTTTATTGGCTGATTTGAATAGTCTATTCGTAACACAATGATGAGTCTTGAGATTCTTTCTTTATATTGTGAAACTACGTTATTATATTGTGAAATACTATGATTAAGTCATTGGCGCTGCAAAAAGGCATCTTTACTAGACATCTTTACTACCAGGCGTGGTGTTGTAGGTGGGTGATCATAGGCAATTTGTTTACCATCAGAGAACAGTGTTTAACAGCATGGTGCATTAGGGAAACTAAAGCCCTGTCAATGTAAGAACAAACCAGCGCTTGTTTACGGCGATAAGTGTAGGTTTGCAGCAGGTATAATTGCCATGCCCTGAAGGAAGAAATACATCAACCGTTTGTCCGGCACGCTTGCCGTGCTGCTGCTCATACATGGAGGTATACAACCGAGTGTTACATGCTACCTTGCTGTCGATGCCCATCAAAGATTATTTTTTTATGCGCACTACATATTACTCTATTTTTTCGAAGGTGATGACAAATTGGTTGGGTTTTATAGGGGGTCAACATTTCTTTCATCTTCTCTTTTTCCCCTAGCATTTTCGAGCCAAGTCTACAAAAACGGAAACTGAGCGGCTTAACAAGTGTACTTCATAACAAGTCCCTTGCTTCTCTAAAGATACGTGACCGCATAGGTCTACTGCAGGTAGGCCTAAGTCTTATGTAGCCTATACTGTAAGCATATCGATTCTTAAGGCATTATTTTATCGAGTAGCGTTCGCTATATTTTACAAAGTTTAGGATCAAGCGGGGATCAAGTGATAATGAAATGAATGTTAAGAAACTACTGAGAAGGTTGCCGTATAGGTATATTATTACTATTTAGCTTTCGCAATTTGGTGCGTCTCAATTTTTTTGTTCAAATGTGTATATACAACAATGCGTAATAATGTGTATATACAACAAAGTGTAAGGAGACAAAGTGCATATGCTAGCTAACAAGTATAAGAAAGTGACTTGAAAAATATATGTACATACAATAATTCCAATTACGTTCTACCTTGAAATTTTATAACTAAAATGCTTAACATTGTTATTTATGTTAAAATCTAAGATGGAAACGATATTTGACCTTTATGCCTACAGAAAGAGAGTGCGAGTCCGAAAGTTGCTTTAACTTTTGACATTTCGAAGCATGGCAAACGCTTTCATGCCACCCCCAGCTTCAATGCAGACACCGGCCTGAAGACAGCTCTCGCCGTAGACATTCACGTCATGCACGTGCCGGCCGGCGCCAGCACAAAGCTCATGGAACAGATATCTACGCTTGATTAACGGCAATTTTGCAACGGACAATTTTTCGGACTCCCAATAAAGCAATAAAATAATCAATAAAATGATAACTCATTGCAATATGCGCAACTCATAGATTTATATTTGCATGAAAAAAATGAACAAAAAAAATTGTTGGCTTAGGCAAACTGGTGTCGTTTGAAAAGCAATTGTCGAATTTTGCGTCGGTGGATTTTCACAACGGTCGTTTTGTCTCCGTGATAAAGTACGGTATACCAAAGTTCAAAATTCAAAATTCTTTTTATTCAAATTTTTTTAGCTAATTTCAATAGAGATCAATAGCGCCTGAAAAGCATACATGCAGCTGACACGTCTTACGGTCTTAGTAAAAGCTTCGGAATGGCACTTCAGAAAACTCTTAAAAGTTTCCTCCCATATTCTTGTTTGCCTTCATCTATTCAACCGACAGTCTCTACTCACGTCCACTAGCCTCTAGCCTAGTATACTTCAATTTCCATGCATTCGATTTTTGCTCTTAAAAGTATAGCAGTCAGTTTTTGAAATATAAAGACAAGGAATATAAATATATTATTATAAAATTGCACCTAATAAGTGGTAGGAGGAGACTCATTCGTGTAGCTATTTAAGGGAAACAAGATTCGGCCAGCACGGAAGAACAAATTGAGAAGGTTAATCAACTCACGAGACTTAATTCTCGGAGCCCAGAAAAAAACGAGCTCTTGTCTTGAAAGAAGACTGGAGGTGAGATCACTGTTGGCGGTTCTCAAATAAGATGCTGTATGATTGGACTCTGTTGCAAGGTTACGGATCACGCAGGGGGCCTTGTCTACTGCCCGGCCGTGACATTACGGACAGTCTGGCTTGGATACTGAGCCATTGGTTTTTTTCACGGCCATTTTTTTATCGTCCCGAACTCTTTTTGCGTTTTCTCCTCCATCCTTCAGGTGTCTCACTCTGTTGCGGTAACGGCACGGGGCAAAACCCATTAAAAATCCCATTCTAGCTTGTCAGTTTGCAGTGACGACTGCCCCAACATCCCATCACTCATCACTCAGACGGGAAGGCCAAAAATATCTTTTTTGAAGAGTTCGTCGTATTCACTGATACTTCTTGCAGGCACCAACAGGTCGTGGTGATACCTGCAGGTATCGCCACGTATCGTCTGGAAGTAGGATGATTTGGCTGTAATTTTTTTCGTTCTACTGAATACATGTTAAGTTTTGAGCCTTAGGCTCTATTTCCAAGAATGGGGTTTCGCGACTTAAGTCTAATTATTTTCCCAGACGGAGATTTTCACTTAAGGAAATAATAAGTTTTCTGCATCCCTGGCTTAAAGGTTAAAACACTATAAGTGTAACTGAAACAAGGCTGTTAGATTCAAATAAAAGTCTGCCTCTTCGTTTCAACAAGAAGTAGCGTCAGTGTAGGGCTAATTTTACGAAGTCAATAAAATAATTTGCTTTGATTATCTACGATGGAAAAATTTATTTCACGAAGCGAACCTTGAACTTAAAGGAATTATTTAACTTTATACTACATTTATGCATCCCAAGCGATTGGATCGACATGTTTTCGCATATAAATTAAGCTTACCCCAAGTTTCACTTTCTTGATGTGAACCCATCAGACGTCTATAGTTATTGAAATTAAGTGGGAGTTATCATTAAGTAGGTAGCTTATGAATTAGGTTTTAGAATACAACCTCAGACGATTAAATAAAATGCGCTGTAGGCTTAGTACTTCAAAGTTCAAATGAATATGAAGTTTAATGTTTATTTGAAAATTCCATTTGGCGAATTTTAAATGGTAAATAAATTATGCGTTACGTTATCAATAAATAAGTATATAGCGGTCAAAGGGCCCATTTTAAAGTCCCAAATATCCTGGAGTGCGCGATGGTTCAAGAAGGAGTGCGCTTCTTTAGGAGGAGCAGACCGAAAAACCGGTGGTGCTGCTGCAGGTAGCGGTCAACTTCGAGGTGGCCGTGGCAGTCGTCGTGACTGTTACAGTAGCTGTGCCAAATGCTAAGAAAAGACGGCTTAGCGGTAGCGCAGCCGGGATCTCATAACCTACTTCTGGAGCAAAGTAGGCGCCAAATGTGGGTTGAATGGTAAAAGGAATAGCAGGAACAGCAGGTTGCGTTTCCAACTGTCTAGAGGCACGAGCCGCCTCAGACTCCTCAGCACTGAAAAGAAACACAACAAAAACGAGGGTTTATTCTACTATCGTATAAGTGGAAAGAGATTGGCAAAAAGTTAGTCATATCAGTAAATACTTACGTTGGTACTGGGGCCGGCAAGAAAATGCTGCCCTCTTCAACGTCTTCTTCCTTCTCATCGTAGAAGAGACCACGAGGATTATGAAGATGGCCATCCTTGGCTTCACGACGACGACGCCCAGCTGTGCAGGTTGAAAGCGTAGTCGCCGATGTGGTGCATGTGGTTGTCGTGGTGGCGGTAGCAGTTACCGTCGCTGTCGTTATCGTGTACGTGAACGTTGTAAAAGATCCGAAGAAAAAACGGCTATCCTGTTGGCGAGCCATAATGGGGTAACCACGGAAAACATATGGACTATTTGGGTGTGGATACTGAGCTTTTCCAAAAGTGACCACAACAACAATAGCCAAAATCAACGAGGATAGCATCAAACGCATTTTTTAAATTAAAGAATAAATCCACTGGGAACTACTGAAGCTTAATTTGAACAGGGTTAAAGCCACAGAGCGACTGTATGGAAATCCAGGGGTTGAATTCACCTTTATATAGGCCTACCCCCTACGTAAGGGCTATCTTGGGGTTGAAGAATTCAAATTATATTCACCCTATAGGCCTAGCATTTTCCTAAATTTGGTTGAAAAACATGGTTTCCCCTCATTTTTTTAACGTAGAGCATGGCCCTTGGCGCTGTTTAAATAAATCTAGAAATCCATCAAAAATCATTCTACCACCATCCCGTCATTATTCAAAGTGTGTGAACCCTCTCCCGAAAAAAATAAACTTACCCTCCTCATCCAGAGAGTTAGTAACGCAAATGCAATTTAAGTACGAACAAGAAGTTAATCTCATCCACAATTTGATATAATAAAAGCATCAAACTATCATAATTAAAAATGGTGGAAAATGGAATTAAATTTAAAATTTCCTTTATTTCAAATTTTTATTTGCACACGTCAAATGAATGGAAGGTAATTTTACGTAAAATTTAGAATTAGGCTGCCCATATTTTCTGGAAAAGCCCACAAAGCAAAGTAGGATGTAGCACCAAGGAGGCAATAACCTCGTGAGCCTATTTTGCATATTAGGCTACAAATCCGCTTAGCATTTAACAGTGGCGCTGCTTCCCGAGAGAGAACTAAATTAATTCTCAAGGTTCAGAGAGCGGTATTCGTGTTTCTTATGATTGGATTTTAATCGCAACCCTCTGGTCGGCTTTGAAATTTTTTTTATGTTGTTCTCTACCGGTGATTTAAAGTTCATTGTTCTCTATTGCATAAGACATGTAGCTGCTGGGCTTCAGGGCAACAGTTAATGATTTCTTGGTGATTGATTAGTCGATTTCTTGGATGTATCGTGCATGTGCATAGAAATCCAATCTCGTGTCACGAACATATCATGGGAGTGGTTGCTTACTCCTTTCCCCCTCGGTGAATAATATAAAATTCATCGAATAATTTCTTTCTCCAACCTGAGATGCGCACATGTGTATCAAGTGCGATGAACCTTCGTCCAGTCCTTGCTCTCATCAATCAAAGCTGGCCATCAAAATGATAGAGGGAGCCTTGATGATGCTGACGCGTATGAAGGTCAAGGCAAAGAGAAGTATGGCCATGATGAGCAACGGATAATGCGAAGCTGTTGCATCAGACTGCTATCAGTCAAACTTTTCCAGATTGTCGGGATTTTGATTACTTACTGCTTTCTGTCTGATATTTAAATAAATGAACTACCTGGCTCAAACCTAATTTATAAAATTTAAAACTTTTTTTTTTATTTCGGGCAAATGAACCTTAATATTAGTGTTGATTGTTAATTTAAACTTACATAAAATAATTTGGGCTGTTGACATATGTAGGAAAAAATTATTAGGACCTATAGTATAGATAGGCTCGCAATTCTTATTTTCATGGGAAACCATACTCTAATGATTATACTCTAGGATGATAATCAATAACATTCACGCTATAATGAATTTTGAATGAATTATTATCTAGGTTACTACCCTGCTTACTGCATCATTGATCTTCTCGTCCTTACATTTTCATTTACCTCTAATCTTAAAAGATTAGCCTTAAAATGTCGTGATTTCTACTTATAATCTGGTATAATTAACAGTCGTGTAGACAAGATTTCATTTGCATGTTGAAAGCGGATGTAAAAACATTAGCCTAGCTATAAATTGATTTCTTTTCTGTTTTTTTTCTGCTGTCCTTTTTTATAGGCTAAATAAGCAAAAAAGAATTAATTAACTACTAATATTTAAAAAAATGATTGGTCGTTACATGTTATTCTGCCGATGCATACGCAACTGCATTGTGAACAAGGCTTTAACCGTGTACTATACCTTAAATGTTGAATAAACTTTATTATAAATCTATTAGAATTTTGTGTTTCTTGATTTTGTTATTCATAGAGCTTTCTAGCATGCATCTAGCAACAATTCGAGCCAACTGGTGGTGATAGATCCAACTGCATTCGTTTGTTTTCAAAGTAGTGACCGAATTTTGCACCAGAGCATGTTTTATTGGTAGCTTACTCCGTGAACCTGTGAAAGGCTTTTGAACCAGGAAAAGGCACTTAAATTGTCGTTAAAAGTTTCCGTGGTCTAATAATTTGAGCATTCATAAAAACGCACTTTTGGTAATGAGTTAAGCAGCAAAAGTGTAGATTTTGGTTGATATTATCTTTAAACAACTCTCTATATACGCGCGTCGTCAATTTCTAATATAAATACTTCTATAGTTAAAGTGTTTTTAAAAAACTAAATAAGGGAACTATACAAAATGTAAAACTAGTGACTTCAAATAGGGATAAACCCTGACTGTTCAAATGGTTGAATCAATAAAGTGCGACACCGTACTAATGGCAATATATAGAGTTATGCGTAGTTTTGGGGCCGGAATAGTTTAAACCTATTTTGCCGTTCCAGTCCCAACTTTATAGCTGAAAACGGAATTTCAAATATTCTCCCCACTTCCTGCGTTCTGTAGCGGAATTCTACACGTTGGGATCTTAACGGATCTGAGTTTTTAAAACCTAGCCAGCGGGGTCTAGAAGCCTACCATCTTTGAGCCTACCATCAAACGAGGTTTCATGAACACATACAAACTGAAAATTGTCATAATCTAGCTAATAAATCTAGTTCAATCTCATCCTATCTTCCTTCTTACGTCGGCCGAAATCTGAAACACCAAGAAGACACACAAGGACTCACATCAGAGACTGCTGTGGTCATGGTTATATATTCCATCCCTACCGCTTGATGGCATAAGATCTGCAGTCCTTGTGCAATGACAAATATAGAATTTTCATTATTTACTAAAATTTAAAAAAAAGTAAAGTCTCAATCTGGGCCGGAAACTTTTTGGGGCCGGAATGGTATTGACTTTTCTTTACCATTCCGGATCCAAAAACCGGAACAATTTGGGGCAATATTGGTTACCCTAGCACTGGTCCATCGCCAAAAATCCGGTTTTAAACGGGTTACTGAAACCGCGAACGCGAAAGTTTCTGAATACTTTTACCAGTTGCAAACCCCCTTCTTTCTGTTTTATTTGCGGAAATAAAACGGTTCTTCGTGATCGCGCGATAAAGCACGCGCGTGCTCGGGGTAGTACGTAGTTAAGGAAGCAGCCGCTAATCAAACAGACCCAACGCGCACTGTACCACACGACAAGAAAACACTTCTCAACGCGGTCAAGATCATACTCCAAGAGAAATGGGAAGAAGAGTGGCAGTCTTCGGACCAGGATCGGCAGACAAAGATGTTTTTTCCATCAGCATCCGACGCAAAAGTCCTCCAGAACTCGTTCATTCATCAGCTCTAAACGGCCATCTACATAAAATCGGCATCGCATCTTCTCCGTCCTGCAGCTGCGGCGTGGAGAGAGAAACAGTCGAGAGTCGTGTCAGTAGTAGAGATGGGGACGATTTTTTCTTTGCAGGTTTTCTCTCCATTTGTCTATTAGCGATCGTCGATCCAATTCACATTCGCATCTGAAAACGTCGTATCCAATTAAAATCCGAGCCGATCTAATCCGTGCCCAAAAGTCAGAAAAAATATTAGCGCCCTTGTGGTCTATTTGATTGAGCATATAACCTGCATGCATACAGTTTCCTATTTCATCTTTAATTTGAAGACCCTATCGAGGAAGATGCGGGAAGATGCCTCGGTATATACAACGTATTTATAGCCGATATCGTACAGGAATTAAGTTGAAGTCAGCCAAGCTGAAGTCTACAGTAAAAACAGTAGCAGAACTCAACGCAAGGTTTGAACATCTTCAGAAGTCGTTCAAAAAGTGACGCAGTATTTTTAAAAATCTAGTTAAAAATTAGAAACTCTTGGGAAGGTCGATTTACTTGCTTATGATGTTTGTATAATAAACAAGGATGCATTCGGTTTATTGTCTTTATTTACTTACTTGCTGTCCAAGGTTAATCCAAGGATTGGATAATTTTTTTATCCATTCGTGTACGTAAGCATACATCTATATAATGACTTCTATTAAGTCACTTTAGATGTACATTAGTTAAGATTTAACGCTTCTTGACTCGAAATCCGGACCAAATTGAAGGTCAAGAAAGCCATACACCTTACGGACCCCATGGAATTTGACGATCGGATTATGAGGACGAAAAAGTATTATATGTAAGCTGCTGGCTGCATCAGTTACAGCACACTCAAGTGCTGTGTGTCTCAAGCAGGGAGCCGTAGATAAAACCTAGAGAGAAACGGAACATACACCCATTCTAATTTATATTGCTGATAAAGCAAGTTGTCGCACAGAGGTATATTCATCTCTAGTACTTCATCACAGATCCGGTTCCAGCAATGGAATACACGTCAATCCCCCCCACCAGAAGTATCGTGTGCAGCAAACTTTCTAGGACAGGGCCATCTGGCTCAGTACGAGCCTTGTCACTTGTGCGGATGAGAACAGAATCCGCTCGGCTCTCTACTTTTCAAAGATGGAATGCCGGACCGCAAGGTTCTCCGTCACCGCAGGTATTACTGTTTAACGACACTTACCAACATGGAAAGTGTATGAGCATTATATGAATTATTATATCAGCGCTTTTTCAACAGGTTTTATCATCAGCCGGTTTTATCTATCGTGGGGTGACCGATCACACTCAGTGTTTCATGTGCTCAGTGGTTATTTCCCACTGGCTTCCAGGGCACGATCCTGTCATTGAGCATTACAGACACTCCCCAACATGTGAATTTCTGTTAAGCAGAGGTCAACAAGACGACACTCGAATGCAGCAATCTATTTCGATTCCAAATCCAAGGCACAATTCCACGAATTTTCCCCCGGAAGCTAGCGGACGTCCCACGGACGCTTCGCTTTGTAAGATATGTTACAGTAAAGATATGTGTTTTTTGTTTCGTCCTTGTGGCCACCTTCTGACTTGCGGATCCTGTGCCGAAAAGTTACTCAACTGCCCTATTTGTCGTCGTCCCATTTTCGAGAAAATTCGCGCTTTCGTCTCTTTCGAATAATAGACTGGTAATCATGATAAGACTTCAGATAATTTTCTTTTGTGAGTACGGGCAAGGGATTATCTTCCGTTGTTGTTGAAATACTTGTCGACAGGGTAAATGACTTAAGAGGTAGGTGCAGATGTTTGTCTTCATTTGCGCTGTGCTTTCATTTTGCGGTTGTAATTTGTAAATATACAAAATATCATAATTTTGAGTTATGCCTAAGTTTTTTTATGGGATGTCTAGTCTTTAACCTTTTAGTTTTAGGAAAAAGGTGATGACGAAGGCCGAAATTAAAAGGAAACAGTTGATCAAAGGTAACGATCGATAAAGGTACACCGCAATATAAGCGTTCCACGGTGACAATTCATCCAATCGAATAACAGCATTCAAGCCAGCTACCATGGAGATCATTTGAATTACGTACGGGGTTGTCGAGACCAACCATAGCACTATCACCATTTGAACCACCTGCTCGATGGATAAAATAAAATTTTGTATCATTACTGTAGTCTAGCGCTCCGTTTTATAAGGTTGTCATTTACCGTAGAGACGATCACGTGGAAAAGTCTTCTGTGGTGGTCTTTGTAGAGGAAGAGTTTTCCGTTAATACTCAACTCTCTTTCGTGTTTCAACACTTGAATTTGGCGATGGCACGTAGTGATGACACAAGGACTTAGTTTGACGATCATTGCAACTGGTCGCAAATAAAAGAAGAGGATCCAGAAGAAACTAATCATCGTTTCCTCAAGCTTGGCTGATTCTGAAGCTTTGAAAAAGCACCTGTACGTCCGGGTGATTAAATAAATGAATATGATTGACTTTCACGACAACAACTGTGGCAAGGTTATACATTTGAAACGTGGGATTGAGGTGATAGAGGTTGAACGCTGCGAAAGATGCTAAGGTTGAAACGGCACAACTCTTGAACAACTGAAAGTGGAGCGGTCGCTTGCATCTCAATCGGAACTCGTGTTGAGCCATCCGTTTTCGCTCGAGCTGGCTTTTATGTAGAGAGTCGAACCCCAACGTCAAAGCCAATAAAGCTATTTTTCAATTGAACGAACAAAGAATTAGGACTCGCGGAGTGAATTTTATTATCTGTAGTTCGAACTTACTCAAAAGACCATTCCAACGACAAAGGTCATTATTTTCTTTAGGCTTGTATGCAGAAACGAGGGCTAGAATCCCGTTGGAGAGGCAAAACAGGAACAGGTACGTGTTGGCTTCGTTAGGCCAGTATAAAGCCAGGGCCAGAATCAGGAACCCATAGCAAACAACGGCTGCTAACTCTGCAAGAAATTCGTTTGGTTACAACTACATAACAATGTGATTACAGGATGGTGATCGTATTGTATTTAAATTTAATTCATTACTTAAATTCGACTCACTTTTTAAAGCTATATATCCAAACACGTCGGTTGAGAAATCAGAATTCTAACAAGAACTTTTGAAAATGATTTTAAGGAGAATGCCGTTCTGTTGTTTTATCGACAGGGGATTCAACTGCAACCGCATCAAGGTTTTCTCCACAAAAATAATGCAATGACACAGTTTGATAGACAAAGCTAGCATTTCGATTTGGAAAACTTTGTTTATTGACGCACAAATTTTCTGGTGTGGAACTGGAAAACGTTCTTAGATAATACGGAATAAATGAAAGAGCTAGTATACACCTCAATAAAGTTCTTTCCGAATAAGACACCTAATTTGTTATTGGTGTTACAAAAGGCTCGACCGAGAAAAATTAACAAAAACGTGAGGGGAAAATGTTGGAAGAAACGACACCACTCACCCAGCACACACGTGATTTGCTCGTATTCCATCCCTCGAACCAAGTTTGAGTGAAAGGTTTTTCGGAACATCGGCCCAAAAGCAGACTGGTACAGGCAAATTGGTTTACACGAGCAGAGTGAAGCCTAACAATAGGGTAGTGCCCCCCCCCAATCCTATTCCAGAAGACGACGTAATACTCGGCAGCATGCCGGTATGTGACTAGGTCAAACAGTATAGTTTGGTTCAAAGTAACTACAACTTTTCTAACATTTTTTCGTTGGTGAAGGCAAAAAGGAGTTAAGGCCACCATAATCAACTTTATCACGACATAGACATTTTATAAAGCGACCAAACGCCTTCGCTGAGCAAAGTGTTCAAGAAGGCGCGACTAATCAAACCGTATTTCTCCCATTGCTCCAGTAGGGCAAACGTAGTTGCACTTTCGCTTGGAATTTCGATAAGGTTCTCCTTAGTGCTGGAATCAAATCAACAGTCAAAAGAGGGAAACTGATGATAACTTGTTCAAAAGGACAAAAGTAAAATTCAATTACCTTGCAGCAAACTCCAAGTGAGAACGAGCAAATTGGATTAGAAGGCTGCAACATGTCTGCATGGGGGCCGGGCCAAGGTGGCGCAGCACTGTGGCCGATCCGATCACAAAGGGTGTCCCGTCTACACCATCACCAGACCTTCTAGAGACTAGACTGGCAAGTTGCTTGCTGTAGGTAAATTTGTGTAAATGTGATACGATGAACAAGAGCAACAGGTGAGGTATATAGGGTAGGTCAAGACCACGAGTGGCTATGTAAATCTTCTCGAACGGCTCGTAAAGACCTGACCACTGCAAATACTGAGCTAATTCGGGTAGCAACGAAGTTGAAACGGAATCTGAATTCTTATCTCGACGGACAACGTCATTTACGACTGACCTAGAGAAAATGAAAGAGTTTACGTCTGTAGGATAGATCTCATAGTGCCGTTGCTAACGGGAGGTATTGATAAAATAATGACAAAACTTACATGCTGAGTGTTTCCAGCGCTTTCCAGAGAAGACCAGAGTCAAACGATGCGGTTGATTTTAGTTGTTGTGAGCACGATCGCCTCAGCAGCTGTAGTTGGCCAATTTTCAGCACACGATCGAGGAGCGTCTGAAAAGACTTTTGGAAACGCGTGCAGTAAGCTCCATATGTTTTACTTGGCTGGCCTAGAAACGGTAGAAATACATTTATACTACTGTTTAGTTAGAATATCGTCAGTGTATATAACAAACCAATAGTTCCTGTTGTTGGTGCAGTGAGGTGATCTAATTCCGCTAGAGCTTCGAGTGAATCTTGATGACGGAATACCTCTTTTTTCAAATCACTAAACAGGTTCTATTTTAAATAAGCGAAAAAATGTTAAAAACTTATTAGCTATATCTAAATCGGTAAAAAAGGGCGTCTTACGGTCAGTTCAGTGGCGATCATAAAGGCGAAAAGCGTGTCTAATCCAGCTAATCCAGAGGTGCTTAGAGCACGTTCTAGTTGGGAAAATAGCAGGAAATTTAGTACTTCCGTTTGAGACTTGCCATCATACCATGTGTTAGTAAAGGAAACAAAAACGGTTGTCCTTGAAAAAAAAAAGTAGCGTTATTTTTGTTACGAGATAAAATAAAACAAACACGCGTACTTGGGATCAGTGATGCGGAGGATTTCACGAGCCAATCGTCCAATAAACGTTGCCGAACGTGGATCATTTGACGGGAGCATCGGAATCGGAACGGCCGTCGATTGAAATTTACTTTGCCAGTCTTGAATATGATTTGTTTGAAATGTGTTACATTCCTGTTCCACATTGTAGCCAACAATTCGTGCTGCTTCTTCTTGAAACATGCGAAGACCCTGAATGCGGACGTAATCTTGAATGTACTCAAAAGATTTCCTTAGTCCTTCCATGGTTTCGCCTAGTTTTAAAGATGACTTAAAATCCAAGTAAAAGAAAAATGAGGTACTCATTTAAACAAACCTAAGCCGGCAAGTTTGTTAGTCAATTCACTGGTCTTGGCTTTAGAATTGAACGAAAGAGAAACGTGCATGGCCATGGCCATTCTGCGCACCAATTCTCGACGTATGCCTTCTTCAAGCAACCGCTTTGGATCTAGACGGACAATTCCAACTAATGTCGTCTTCATAGCTAAGATTCCTTCGGTGAATGTTGAGACGGATTCTGTCAGCTTAGCAACCTGAGAAGCATTCAATTGAATTCAACTGTGAGTGAACAAGTGGAGTTTTGGTTTCCAACTGAGAACACACCTGAAATCGTTGGTCCAGCTGAGCGTAATCCTTCAGTTTTTCCTTGTCCAGTCTAACAGGCATCTCTTTGATAACATTTGTTTGAAGGTTAACAATTTGTTCTACTAAGGCAAACATGGATTGGGGAATTATATGTAAGACATGGCGAATGTAGGAGACGAGTTCGGTGGAGTAGTATTGTGATACGGAAACCAAATCAGCGCTTCGTGCTTGGTTTATCCGCATCAAAGGCAAATCCAAAGCGGAAGATAATTTCAAAAATGTTGCTCTCAGACGACCAACAAGAGTTGGATCTTTTCGTATTGCCGTTTGCATGTGGCCAGTGTAAGAATCAATTATTAGCCAGGCATAGCTTAAATCAGAAACTATTTGCAGAGTGATCAAAAAATCTTCACGAATGTTTGCGGTGCGTATCATATGATGCAGTTGACGACGGGTTTCCGTCAAAAATTGCTTTACTTGCAACTGTGAATCCAACTGATGAAATTCTACAGAAAATGAAACATACAATTCATGCTTGAATAGCAAGGAGGAATAGTACAATGAGAGAATCAATAGATTTACCTTGAACTTCTTCGAGAGCTGATATAAGTTGGACCATCTTGCGACCAGAAGCTGTACCTCCTTCCTCGTAGTTTAGGACTTCGACTTGTTGAGCGATTTCTCGGAGCCATAACTGAAGACTCTCTATAACACAAAATCAAAAGTTACATTTAAAAAAAATGACAATACCACACAATTATTTTTACCATTTTTTTCAACTCGCGATAAAGGTTTCGCTCCACTGAATACATCAGCCAATTCAGTTAGCCGATCAACACATTCACTTTTACACCGTAACCAGTTGGTACGTTTCTCCGTAAGGAGATTCTTAAACGTTTCTCGGACGTTTAATTCAAGCTCTGCCGTATCCAGCAATAATTCGAATACTGTTAGCGGTTGATATTTCGTGTCGTTGAGAACCTGGTCTCTAATTTGTCGGCACTTTTTCATAGATTCTGCTCCTAAATGGCAAATTTGAGTAGAAGGAACTAAACTAATTTATTTAAATTGTACCGAGAGTTAACGCATTTGTATGTAAAAGCATCCAGCGCAACGTAACATTTGACTGTCGAATCAGATTTGTCAATTTTTGCATATTATCTAGCAGGCATTCCTCGGTCAATACTCCTTCTTTAAGTAATTGACGTAGCTGAGGAATAAGCTTCTCCAATTGGTCGTAATGTTTCACTGAACATTCTTTAACGTTTGACGCTTGGATGGTGTTGCTCAGAGCCAAACGTGCTGCTTTATATGGCTCCCATACTTCGATTAAGTTAAAGATTAACCCCATGTAAATATTAGTAACCTAAAAAAGAAAAACGGGGGAAACGATTAAGTTCAAAAATCTTTTGTGAGAATTCGATTACAAGCATTATCCTCACCCAGTTGTCAGGAAAAAATTTATCGACAATTTCTCTCATTTTCGCTGTCTGATTGTGAAGTATATCTGGAGTAAAATAGAGACAAACCACCAGCATAGCAGCTTGCTGGGCAAGGGCCGTGCTCCGATGATCCGGATGTGGATGGGTGGCGATTTGATGATAAATGTCATCTGATCTTAAATGACCTATCACCACATCTAAATAAGATGAAACGATGGGAATGCGCCTAAAAAGTAAAAGAATCATAACTTTTTCAACATCATACAGGAAAATGATGATATAATTTATACTTGAAATAATCTTCAGGATAATGTGGAGGTCTTTTTCCTGGCTGAGACCTCAAAAATCCAGTAGAGCGTAAAAGTTGGCAGACTTCATCAAGCTTAGAATTTGAATGAGTTCTCTGAACTGAATATCTGTAGTATGACACCAGCATGCGTTCTCGAACAGGTCCATCAATATGGGTATCTATGACTAGCAACATGATGCCGTAGAGGTAAAGAGCTTCACACTGTGGGGGAATTTGATGTTAGATCAACTACATCCTTTTTCAAAAGAATCAAAAGAAAACTCAAAATTACTATTAGCTGTTTCCCTTCATCATTCAATAAGATTATTTCAAGGGTTTGTTGAATATAAATCCCTTCATCAAGATCGTGTAGAAATGTGTTCAGGTCAGACACATACTTGTGAACACTCTCAAAGGCAAGATAGAACCTTGTCAGTATCTCTATGTAATTCTTGCGCAATTCCTCATCCAGTTCAAGCAAAATCTGAGTTTTGATTTTAAATTTGTAAATGTCTGAACATTATTAGTAATGAATTTGATTGAAATGAACTGACATCACTCCCATTGATTTTAGAATCAAATAAATCTTGTTCTTTGAAGTATCGAAAATCTGAAACGATTTCATGATACTTATTTTGATCCGACCTGGAAAGAAGTTATGTTGTATAAGCATTAAGGTACGTGACATAAATGTATTGCAGTCATACTGAAATATTTGGGGAATAAAGTCCTTTAGTCGCAATAACTCAGCGATGTTAGCGTGAGCTCGCGACACGAGACGTAATAGAGTTTGGCCACACAAATTATTCTCCGCCAAAAAATCCTCTGCCATGGCTGTGGACTAGACTTGCTTTAGTTGCTCACACAAACAGAACCACACACACACACAACACAATAGGCGGCTCGTTGTTTACCTTTATCATAAGAAAGGCCTACCGAATTGAAAACCACGCAGATGGCTCTGCATGTAATACCCTTGTGTTGCCATTTTTAACGAATTTTGAAGAAAATCTCAAATATCGACAGTAAAAACAATTTTTTTAAATTCTAAAGTTTCATAGAATTATAGAAATTTATTCTTTATAACGTTCTGCAAACTTTGTCCTGAAGTAGTGAGTTTTGGATTTTGAATTGCCGGTGGTTGTTGGCCTGTTATTCTATAAAAACTTTCTAGTACCCTACCCTCTGTGTTCAGTCTGCTTCGTGAGTATGTCGTGAGTGAAAGCTCTTACCCGAGTTCCTAACGAATCGAGGAACCCTCATATTTTCATCCGATTATTTGCAATTTTTCAAATAATGGAAGTGTGTTTTAAATAACTTGAGAACATTCGAGTTTGAAATCTTAGCAAAGTGGATACCTCAGCAAACTGACATGTGAGTTTTAGTGCATTTGTTTGTAGAAACGTTATTGAAGCGTTTAAGTTGCTGTTTTAAACATTCCCGTCCCTCACCTGTACGTTCACAGTTTCCGGTTCCCCTTCACTTTCCCTTCATAATTCATACCGCGTTCCACTGAGCCGCTTTCTCTCTTTCTCTTCGTTGTGCGTGTGCATTTTGGTTGTGTTCGCCTCAATGGAATGTCGTCTGTTAGAATCTCGAGATCTTCATCCAAAAATTTTGTTTGTCTAGACCCTGGATTTTGGGTTAAAAACGTAACAAAGGAATGATCTGTTTGGAATTAATCCGGGCTATGGATAGTTAGTTGTATGATAAATAGTGGCCGTGTCTCTTTAAGTTAATTTTCACACAGGAAATTCTCTCCCTGAAATACATATTAAATTATGAGATTAATATCGGTTATCCGCATGTTTCCGGCCACCGGAAGTATGCGGTTCTACAGATACTTCTCAGAATGTTAGGGTCCGTTAGCTTTTATTTTAATATCTCACATATTGGTATTTATCGAAAATTGTTCGCCGCATGACGTATTGTGTTAAACAACCACTCGATACCAATAGTTTAAAAATAGGGAAGGAATAATGAAAAAAAAACATCCATTTCCGTGCGTCCTAAAACAAATGCACTTGTTCTCAGTCGATATGTAAGAAAATTTTGTTTTAAAAACCTTTTTGCGACGCATCTCCGTTGTGTTTTGATTTTGTCAACGCATCGAGTGAGGCGTTGTCCTATGCCGCCTCTACTTTATCTACACTCCCCCTAAGGCTCAAGGATCCCTCACCATGGATCCCGAGTTTTCTTTTGATTCGGTATCTCACGCAGAGCTGTCCGATCGATCGGGCGAGGGTGAGGAGAAAGTGGTGAAGAAAAGAGATGCCTCAGCTGAGACTGATTAAATCGTTGACATTTGACGCAGCTACTTTTTACGTTCTCTTTTCTTACTCAGCTGCGATGACTCTAAGAGTCTGAGTTTGTTGACTCGGTTTTTGTCATTGCGGAACAGGGATATTGCTTTCTCCGTAGTATATTGTCCCGAAACAGAGGCGAGACACTGGAGAAAGCTATTCCTTCCAGAAGCTTTTGCTTTATCGACTTTCTCCCGAGCGTATTCTTCTCGTTATACAAGCACGCGCGTAGTGTGTGGCTCTGATGATTTCAACGTCAAAGGTTAGAGGTTGCTAATCCAGTGTTTGAGCCGACTGCTAACTGTGAATCGTGTGTGATGGGTGGAGCGAAGCGACACCGATAAATAAAACATTCGAATTTTATTTACCGCGCATGGTCCACACGGTAGATCAGTGAGACACCCGAAACGATCCAACGTTTTGTTATCGTCCAGTAAACTAACACGCGAGTTTTGGTTGATAAGCAACATAGAACCTTTATCGTGTACAGTACGTGCATATTCGTCCAGTCTAAAGTTTTAACTACTTGCAGGTGGTGCCGTGTCGTCGGAGGCGTGACTCAGTCGGATGCCGTGTGAGATCGACGCAAAGGAGATTTTGCTTCGTGTCCGTTAGTTCCGTTCAGCTACGAAATGTTGAACGGCGGTAGGATTTTCCGCAAAAAACTGGCCCTCGTCTTGTTGGCCATTGTTTGTGTCCCTTTCACCTTTATTCTACTGCAGCGAGATGACAGTAATGCCATAATTTACCACTTCCACTTACTCGGTAGATTGATTTTTCCAACTATTTTCGCCAGGTGGGACTCATTTGGAGGAGGAACTTACTTCGGAAATTGCTCATCTCCGACAACGCGTCTCGCAGGTTGAAATGATTAACCAGGCACGGCGGAGGGACTTGGCTCTCCTGACACAGCACGTCAATCGATCTCTACCATTAGCTTCGAGTAAATTACCGTTCATGGGCGCTATACACTTTACGTACTTCGTTATAAGTTGTTTTTCTCCGAAGCGGAAAATCTTCGTACCCATAAATCTTGTCAACCATTTTTCTTTTCATGTGATATTCCCGCGGGATAAAAGTAGTAGAACTAACAGCTGCGCATGACGTGACGTCTTTCCTTATGTTATAGCCTTTAAACTTTGCACTCATAAAACTCCGTTATTGTTTCAATTTTAAGCGAATTTCTCAAGCAACTACTCCATATATGTGGTTTAACTTGCATACATTCAACTAGTGGCTTGCTATTTGGTGTATTCATAAGGACTCGTCTTCATTTTTTGCTGTCTTTATTCTTGGCAGATTACACTAATGGGGAAGAAATCGCAGAACTGTCTCGTTTGCTTTTGGACCCCGATCGCAGCCAAAACTTGCGTCTGCCCAACATTTTCTCTTTCTTGCCTTACCTGCTCAATAATCCGCTCAGCACTGTGCCAGCTTTTGTCCTCGGGCAAGGAAAGACTTACGGTTTGTTTTTTATTCGTACTTTACTTTAAACCTGTTTTCACGGTTCATTGATTTATTCTTGCAGCGTCGATTGTTCTCGGTGTGCCGACAGTAAAACGAGAATCCCAATCGTACTTGCTTCCAACTTTGGCAAGTTTGATTGAATCCATGAACGAGGAAGAGAAGAACGACACGTTGATTATCGTTTTTGTTGCTGAGGTGAGTGGATTTTTAAGAGGAATTTTTCGAGAAAAAAAGCTGAATTTCCTCGGAACAGCTAAACGAGGGTCTTATAAACGCATCGTTCGTAATCCTTTGTTCCCCATCTGTGATTGAACGAGGCGGCTCGACGGTTTTATTTCGAGAAATTCTATAAATAACCGACCAGGACTCTGGGGAATTGTTGATATTGTTTCCATCATAATTCAATTTGCCTGTTGCAGACGGATCTCGAGTACGTGACAGTGATTGCAGAGAAGATAAAGAAACAGTAAGTGATTGTACCCGGTTTTTAATTTTTTGTTTTTCTATTTTTGTTGACCTTCCCATCGTTTGCCTTTCAGATTTGGGGACGCGATACAGAGTGGACTTTTGGAGATAATTTCACCGCCGCCATCTTTCTATCCGGACTTGAACGAGCTGCGAGTCACATTAAATGATCCTGTCGAGCGGGTCAAGTGGCGAACGAAACAAAATCTTGATTATGCTTTCCTAATGATGTATGCACAGTCGCGTGGAATGTACTACGTCCAACTGGAAGACGACATCCTAACGACCTCGGGATATGTTACTAAAATGAAGAAATTTGCCCTGAAAAAGGATTCCATGAATCTCGACTGGTTTCTTCTAGACTTTTGTCAATTAGGATTTATTGGTAGGTTGCTTTGCTATAAGAAAATCTTGACTGTGGTTGTTGATCATTGACTTTACAGGGAAAATGTTCAAGAGTACCGATCTACCTTATATCATTCAATTTGCCGTCATGTTTCATAACGATAAACCCGTAGACTGGTTGTTGGATCCAATCATCGAAACCCGATACTGTCCTCACGATACGGTAAACGACATGCGCAGTCGCCTTTCATTCTTCTGTATGACGTCAATCATTTCTTTCTTTTTGATGAACCGTCGTGTAGAAGAAATGCAATCAGATCAAGCTCCTCAAGTGGGTCCACTTCAAACCTTCGCTTTTCCAACATGTGGGCACAACGTCATCACTCAAAGGCAAAGTTCAGAAACTTAAGGTATAATGCCTTAGAATACGTTCCATCTGCAAAGGATGTTTGGTAATTTCTAAAGTTTACTTAGGATAAGAATTTCGGGAAATTAGTTCTGTTTACGCCGCACAAGAATCCGGCGGCCAAAGTTAGTTCACCCATCAAAGCTTACAAGCAGTTCACGATTCAAAGGGCTTATCGTGGTGACTCCTTCTTTTGGGGTCTTATGCCCCAAGCCGGCGATGACATCGTCTTTGAATTTCAAAATCCTGTTGAGCTGCGTGGATATCGGTTACGAAGTGGAAACTATGAACACCCTTCGGATTTGCTCTACAACACATCGGTCGAAATTCGTCCTGTGGATGCGAAACAAGTCAAGGATCCCTTCAAAGTTTCTTCTTCTAATTACGTTGCCGTCGGTAGGAGCTCAAGATTCAAGTTACGCTTATTATAAACAGGTAAACAGGTTCTTCTATTTCATTCTATCCCAGGCGAATTCAACGATCTTGGCATAGCCGAAGGCAAAACCGATCCCAGTCAGTTTGGTCCAGTTGATGCAGTTCGATTGGTAATTAAAAGCTCCAGTAAAAATTGGGTCATCATCAGCGAGGTAATAAGCGTTTTTCGTTTTTCGAATCAAGTTTTACTGTTTTGAATCTAAACATTTTTTATTTCACATGTAGATTATGTTCGAAACGGGCGACGGTTAATGGATTTTGGAATATCACATAGAGAGACCTACAAAACCTTTCTGTGCCATTGTCCACCCACGGCCAAAAAGTCAACTTGAGGAGTTTTTCTAAATTGTTCTCTATTTTGTTTTGAAACTTTTGATATAGACTAAGTCTTGCTAATGCTAAGATTGTTCATTGTTTTTCCTTTTCGGATTTTGTTGAATGTGGCCTACGTGAAATTCATGTATACCACAGTCCTACAGTTCAACAAACGAACTTGGTCCTGGTGAATCGAGTCTGCTATGAGTTTGATCAGGTTACGACGTAGTTGTCTATAACTACTACAAAGTTAACCCCTGCTGTGTGTGACTTGTGTCCAACTCGTGTGATCTTTCCGTCTCATGTTATTTCAAGCTGCGGCAAATTTCTTGCTCTATGTACATACTGTACTTGAAAGTTTTATCAACATTTTCCCCTCTCCAGTGTGTCTGATGCTGTTTCGTTTTACAATTCGAAACAAACAATGTCTGACTTGAAAAAAAACCAAAACATGTGTGCGCAATAACAAAATAAAAGAATTTTTTTCATTGAAACTAAAACGCACGCAAGATGGCGTTTGTATGCATTTGTGACCGTCTTTCTCGATTTAAAAAAAAATTTGACGGGAAATTCTTGAGAATGTACAGTATGTCCACTGAGGGAGAATAAGACGACAATTGAATCTCTGATGCGGGAATTGTGGGAGACGACCGATTTTTTTTTTTTTTAGCCTTGAGCCCATTAGATTATACCTTTATCGGGGCGCTTACTTTTCAGAAATTCGATTTCTCATCGTTCCAAGGAACGTTGTGACAGAAGCGCGCTAGGATTATCGATTATTCAGGGTCAGCTTCGTTTTTCCAAGAAAATGGAGTGGACAAGGATTTTTGCCAAACAGCATTTACGTCTTCCGCAGAGCTGAATCTTTCTCCCCAAGTTGTTCCGCACCGACAGTTTCCATTGCTCCGATCCTAGAATAGCTGACTCGTTTGAGAATAAAACAAATAAAAAAAAGGGGAACCGGGAAAGTAAAACAAAAGTAGTCGGCGAAATTAAACGAAATGCCTGCGTTTTCCCTTTTTTCCTACTGGCAAAGTCTTCTTCCTTACCGACTACAGAAAGAGTCTCCCACCGCAGAATGCATACATGCCAAGAGATTGAGAGGATTGACGGGTTGCAAGACGTGACCCGACTACTGTACGCACTATCCATCCATTGGGGTGCGCTGTATCTGCAGTTACCGAACACCCCGAAGCGTCAGTGACATTGTGTCCAGACAAGAGCCGGGATACACAGGAAGGCCTCTCTTGAGTGATTGCCATTCCCAGTCAAATGAATAGGACATTTTCTATAGTAGGAGCGATTCCTCATCGAAGCAGAGGAACTCGCTGCGACGGGCAAAAGAAAGCGAAAAGAAGAGTTAGCGACACGCAACAGTAGAATTGAAAACAGGGATGACCCTACAAGTTTCTAGTACTAGTGTACCATCAGTCTATATTCAATCTGGGTTTATTGATCGACGGTCCCACCAGCAGTTCACAGCGCGAAGCCTGTTTAGCTGTTTACAAAATAAAATTCCGTCTGGCTTTCAGGAGAAGGAAACTTTTTCGGGAGGTTTTTCTGTTTTGTTTCATTCTATTTGTTTTTGTTTGTTCGTTTTTTTTCTCCTGTCCTCCCGTATACGAAAAACAATGGCGGCGAAAAGCGCTGCTGAGACGGCACGTGAGGTTTGGCTCGAGTTCACTTCACTTTGGGGCGCCGTCCTTTTTGTTTGTTGTTTTTCGATGGAACAGGTCATCAGGGAAACGATACGGAGGTTGGACCTGCTGCTGACAGAAGAATGTAACGAGGCCGGACAAAAAAAAAAATAATAATATGTATAAATATCGGACGAGACTAGAATATGACGAGCCATCGTCTCTATTTCTGGCCACGCCGCCCTCATTCCCATAAAATAAAGACATACAAATATGGCTGTCTATACAAGAGACACGGTACAAAATGTCGGGAGAGGCCGGATTGAGCTAATATGACAATCAACAACGATAGCGGCACGGGCAACAACAACCCAGACATCAAAGCTCAGTGGATAAGGACGCATTAGCTAACAGTGTCGAGTTGGGGACAAGAAACGGCCAAGGAATCCGCCAGCGAGTGGATCAACAGTCGGCGCGGACAGCGGTGCCGCCGCCTCCGTTTGAAGACGGAAGTCGGAAGGTTAACACTCTGTAGGACGTTCGGCGTGGAAAGTTGGTGGCACGATCGCCAAGTTTTGCCATGGAAACGGAATGCGCAACGAGGCGTCTTGACGAGTCGAGTCCCGAGCCACGATTGCGGTTTAAATGTTTGTGTTCCAACCGTCCGGAAGCTCGTTTGACGTTCCGGTTTCCGGTTCATGGCGCTCATCTCTTTCATGATCCGTTGAGCCGGCGTCTGAAACATTTCACCGACCACTTCCGCCGTCAGTTTGCTCTTCGACTGACTTTCTTTGTGCCTCCTACGCGGGTAAGTCCGTTTGGTCAACGGGAAGATTTTGGCCGTCATGTCGCGCATCTCCATCGTCGCCACAATCACCCCAATCAGCACGAATACTGGAAACGAGAGATAAAAGGAGTTATTAAGAGTGAGAGAGAGATGAATTCAGAGATTCCCCTCCGATGTCCGATTTATATCTAAATATTAGACACAAAGCGTGACGATTAGAGGAACGATGGATTATGGGACTGGCGGAACACCAAAGGTTTACTTAATGGCGGTTTCAGCCGGGATTAGAGTCGGCATTAATAATCCAACTTGATTCTTTGGGCCAGAGAGAAAGAGAATGGTAGTAGTACCGCGTAGAAAAAAGCAAAAAGTTTTTGACATTCGATCGAGATAAAAGCTGAACCGATGATGCGGGAAATCTCTAAGAAGTAGGTTAATGCAACACCCTGACGGCTTTCTATATAGAATCCAGATTATGTTAACGAATTACGTCGACCCGTTAACGTCAATCTACCGTAGTTTTCATAATTTAATTCCACGTCCAACTATTAAGTGAACTTGGGCCAACATCAAATAGATCCAAAGTTGATGGCCGGGAAAAAAAATGAGAAAGGTGTACCGCCAATGCCGATGAGAACGGGCCCGATGTACGAGTAGGAAATCTTGCGACGTTTCTGCGAAGTGGGGTCGACCAAAAAGAGGGTTTGGTTAAAGTTGACAGCTGCTTCAATTGAAGAAAACTCCGTGAAGAATCCTGTAGTAAAATTCAAATGATTTAGAAAAAGACAAAAAGAAAAGGTGATGTAGAGTAAATTAATAATTAAAGGTATTCCACCAGCGGAAAAAGGTGCCGATTAGGGAAAGAGAAATGAGAAGAGCGCTCGGAAAAATAGAGAGAGAGAGAGAGTGGATCGTGACAGGAGTACACAACGATGATTGTAGCGGCCTTCTCCGCATTTTCCATCTCTTTTTGGCACATTTTTTTTCCTGGGGACTTTCCCTTGCGCCGTAAGATTAAGTGAGACGGTGAGAGAGAGTGCGACCGTGTCCACCTGTTTTCGATCGGCTAAATATAGAAGAAAAATACAACAACAACAAAAGTTTCGCCATCGGATCGCCAGTTGGAAACAATCGAGTACATGATGTAGAATCCCCACTACTACTGCATTAGTAAACGGCTCAAAAAGTACGACGCATCTACTCGTAAAGCAGCTTTCCTCCTCTCTTCCCAGCAACTCCATCGTCTGACCACAATGAGCTGTTCGATCGATAATCATTCCAGCAATGGGAAGCTGGATGCTACGAGTTAATAACATCGGTCGCGTGTTGACTATCCGAGGGTTGGCAGTACTAGCAATCCTCGTTCAATGTAATAGTTGCAATGCAAATGAATCGTCTAGCATATCGCGAATAAACAAGGCGAAAATGGCCTGTTTTGAAGAGAAAAGGTAGAAAGGCGCGAAGCATGCACACCGGCTGAATTTATTACTTCGTGTTGGACGGCAATGGCTCATTGGATCAATAGAGTCGACATAGAGTAGCGGCGTGAAGGGACCGCGCCAGATGCCGCCAAGGCTCTCTTTCTTTCTCTCTTTCCGCTCTCTTCCACCGCGAAGCATTGGAGGACGATGTCTGTAACTAGCACATGTGTACATAGTTGTGCTGAGAGTATCGAGGGAGCGACACCACCGGTACCCCGTCCAATACACGCAAATAAACAATAAGGTAGCAGCTAATGCACTTTGGCTGTCGTTTCCCTTTCCCCCCAACTCCCTCGACTGGAACGCATCTCCATAACAGACGGAATACGTGAATGGCGGAGGAATCTCTTCTTCGACAAATCTCATCAAAGAAGTAGGATTTCTTCTTCCATCTCATTTTCCGCTTAAATGGATCGTCGGACCCTTTCAACGAAAAGGCGCATCTTCTTCTCTTTTATATCAATCTCAAATGAAATCGAACTAGATACATCTATAGTGTATCGCTAGAACTGGTTCTAATGTTACGCCAATAAAGTAGCCTACCGACGAGGACGATGACGCATCCAGTGAATAGCAAGAGGAGACCGAAGAGACTGGCCCGACAGGCGTCCCACATACAGCGGGAGCCGATGCCCTTCCATTGGGCTCGACGCTGTCGCTGCTGATAACTGATGGTGGAGCGACGAATGCTGGAGGATGCGTAGCTGACGATGGATCGGGCGCAATCCCCGAGGCCAGTTGGATCCAAGTCGCCACTTTCGGGACTAGCCGCCGCATCTCGCCCGGCCACTCTGTTGCAGCCGCTGTCATCTGCCGCACAAGACGCTACGACGACTTGGATGTCACCGGCGTCACCCATGATGACGATCCACCTTCAACGGTCGGTTCATAATTGCATTTCCTCCGTCGAGCTCTTCTTCTGCCACAGTAAGTTGCACACAGACACCCGCCCACACGTCAGAGTCGTCCTCGGCGCCCGGCTCAGCTGGATGTTTTGAATTTTTATTTTATTTAAAAAAAAAAAAAGAAAAAAGAAGAGGACGCGTGGGATGGGACAGCCAGAAGAAAGAGACGAGTCGATGGGACCACTATTGGTTGCTGCCGCACGTTGCGTCGACGCGCCCGAGGCACTCGTGGGAGAACTTTGAAGATCCAGCACAACTATTGAGCGTCAAGTTGGACTTGGACCACTTGGACGAAACACAACAGCAGCACAGCAGCAGCAGCAGCCAACCGGTTGCTTCCAGCGGAAATATTCCAGCGGATCTACACATACAACGTGAAATAAGACAATGGAGACGGGGCGGACGATGGAGAAAGAGTAGATGTACAGCGTCTAGTTATTATTATTATATTACAACAAAAGAACAAGAGTTGGCCTACAATGAAATGCGATGCCGCTTACGTCTAACAACATTATTAGGCCACCGTTTTCTTACCTTTGTTGTTTGTAGGAGCAAGCCTTTTTTTGTTTGCCTACATCCCTTTAATGGTTAATACTATTACTGGCTGGAGCTACAATATATATATACTACTACTAGGAGTCTTTTTCAATTTAGCAGGCATGCGAACAGCCGCTTAGACTGATTAGCATCGCGACTGATATTGATTAGGCAATTACAGACGGAACGATCAAGATTGTTACATACCAGACCGTAGATCAAAGCCGATCCCTCTCTCGCCCTACGGAGCGTAACTGGTAATGGATAGTTGGCAGGACTGTCCTCGTCCAGGATCGATCGATCGATCAGTCCAAGTTAGCGAAGGAGGCCACCACCACCTCGACTGCAACATCCAATAAGCTAGTGCTGTCCACTCGCACTTGTTGATCCTGTTCGCTAGTACACGACACGTCACGGGAGGCGCTCTGTCGTTCAGGCGGCCACAATCTGACACGGCATTGCTTCCTCTAGACCAGATCACGAAGTGACGACGACTACTACTACTACTACTTCATCTACGGCAAGAGCAGCATCTTTACTCCGCCGACTGGGGGTCTCATGCTGTCTTCCCTCTGACTACTGGAAGCCGAAACGGGGACGTGGACCTGTATATATCTCCTTGGCAAGGGTCGTCCCGTCGCGCGCGCGGTCCTCGGTCGGGTTCCTTCTTTTTCCTCGATCCTTGGCTGACCCTGCGACGGCGCAAGCGTCGGCTACCACCCCGTTTGAGCCTCTTTTTTTCTGACCGACAGACGGACCAACGAACGGATCGTCTAAAGCATCCAGCATATCGGATTGAGCCTATTCAGAGCGCGTCCGTCGTAAAATATAAAAAAAAATCCAGTCATTTCAAAGTGACGAGGAAGTGGGCGACGGCCGTTTCGGATGTGAAATAGACATCATCTTGATGTCGCCAACAGGTTCCCTCTCTTCTTCTCTTTATATTGTAGTCATCGTCGTAGTTATAGGAGGGATGATGCGCAATGGGAACGAGGGGACCATTGTGGACAATGATGAATATTTAATGGCCCCGCAGGGTGCCCTTTTTCAATAGCTCGGATGCCAGCAATAGAGAAAAACCCTTGGCTTTACTCTCTCGCTCTGAGACTCGTCTCCAGGATCCAAACAACCCTCTGAATCGATATTCCTACAATGCGTTACCATTGCCGGAACTAGCAGCTCCGCAAAGCGACCCAAAGAGAGAGAGAGAGGATCACGATAAAAGAGAGAAAAAGAGTTTGGAACGTCGAGGAGGATTCCTACTAGCTCAACGTGGATATTCTCTTCTATAACGCAGAAGGCAATCCAACATCCCATACAGCCAAGATCCTAATCTGACGACCAAAGAGATTCTTCTCCCTTTTTTCTGTGCCACAATATATGAAGGGAAGCCATGTCTCATTCTTCCCTCCACCACAATCGCCTTTTTTTTTCCTTTTTTCTCCCTCTTGAGGGAACGGTCGAGTAGCATCCCAAATCTCCCTTTTCCCTCTTCCTTTTCTCACTCAGTCCACTTGAGCATCTCTCTTGCATCGACAGGAACAATGGAAATAAGCAAAAGGGCGAAAAACCTCCTCCTAGCGTCTTCTTACCCCCTATCCGACCAGAGAAAAAAAGAGACGTCCGGGGTTCCATGAACGATCCCAATCGCCTTAATAGAGAAACAAATCTTTTTATGATGTCCGTGTTCAGAGCAATAGGGGGTCGGTCACTGGTGGTTGCAACAAATATTTTGTTGCTGTTTTCCTCCTTCTTTTGGTGGGGAATATGCTGCGTTACGTAAGTTCGTGCTGCCAGTCAATGTTCAGTTTGATTAGGTTAGCTAAACCATTTCAATCGAATTGTCGTCGGCAGTAAAAATGTCGGTGGGCGGACATAAAAGTTGGAAGAATTATGGCGACGGTTTATTGTCAACTGGACTGAAGGAAAGGAGAAAGAAAAAAAAAGAAGGGGGAAAAGAAAAGTTTAGTGCCGCATTTCGGCGAGCTTACATCCACGACATGGACTGGATCTTGGCCGGTAGATAGGTGCGGGAGAGAAACTGCGGGTGGATTTTCGTCAGGCCCTGGATTTCGACTTTGCAATCCAATCGGCGTAGTTTGAGCAGCTGCAGTTGTTCCAAAGAAAAAGTCAATATTTTTTGTCCAGGGTTCAAGAAAAGGCAAATAGAAGGCGGAGGGGATTCATTAACGCGAGCTTCAAAGACATTGACTTCCTCTCGGCGGTTGAAAGATCAATCGGAGAACTATTAGAGCGTTGCCTAAAAGTAAACAAAGAGCCCGGTGCGCACAACACGCGTATGAAAAGCAGGGAGGGGTGGGAAAGGAAAGCCCTCGAGGATATGGCGCGATTATTGCGAGTAGCAGGAATCGATGAGGAACAGTCGGGAGCCATTGGATGAAACACAAGGACGGAGATAAGAACTCATTTAAAGAAGAAGCAATCCAGCTAGACGAGTAGTCAAGCGCGCTCTAGACGGACGCGGCTCCTCTCCACCAGAAAATCAAAAGCTCTCACTCGGACGCGGCGTTTTCTGCCGCTGCGCTGCTGCTGCTACCACTCCGCCAGCAAAACTCTCTACAACAACACTACGCACACGTACGTACCTGTTCGTGAAGGAGTCGGTTTTCAGTGATGAACGGACGCTTGGCCAGAGAGTCGATGAGGGATCGATCGCGTTGGGTTAGTGGCAATTTGGCTTCCGGCGGAATTTGCAAAGCTTCAATGTCGGTCGGCTGCAGTCCGATGTATCTCAGTTGCGGCGAGGACAAGTGTTCAATATCTTCGAGATTCTATAAAAGGGGGGGGGGGGGCAAACGAGAATTTAGCGAAGTACATAAAAGAAAAGAAATATACGACGAGGGTATAAAAAGCGCCTCGTCGTCTGGACTTTTCCTTACTTGACTTCCGAATCGATATACGGCGTGGATAGATATTCCGTGAGGATCCGCGTCAACCAAAGCCAAGGGAGGAAGTTGAAGCTCGTCCCACAAGCGGCGCAGGAAACGGCGTGTGTTGACGTCCGGATAGCCTTTTCCCTGAAAGCATACATATAGTATATGGTATAGTAGTACTGTATATTTGTTGAGAGGAAAAGAGAGTGCTGAGCAAGTTGGAGATAAACAGCATTGCGAGTTGGGATCTACGTACCGTGATCAGAATGCAGTTGCCGACGAATCGCTCGATCTTGTCGTCAATCAGCTTTTGGAAAGTGCTATCTTTCTCGACGACCAAGATGAAAGAAGCCTCGCTGCGAAATTGTGAAAGATTCTCCACGTCGTTTGGTATTAAAATCCCTTTTAATCAGAAACAAAAGAGTGGAGGAGTCCACTCATTATTTAATCAGTTATAAGCTGCTAGGCGGGTGGTACGATACGTACCGGTTGGCGATTGGCAATTAACGAGCTTGCCGTCTCCATCGACGAAGTTTAAAGAGCCGGCCACCAAACCTTTCGATGTGGCACCAATGTGAAGACAACGACGCGGCAAATTCAGCAGTCTTGTCATTTGGGTCACCGTGTTGTCCAGCGCCGTCTGGTTCCCCCAAAGCGAGACGTCTTCGTAGTAGATGTCGCTGAATAAGAAAAAAAGGAAGTTCGTGAAACGAATGCTCTAGTAGTCACGTGACCGACCCTCTGTGACCAGCCTAAAGTTAAGGATTATGCGCAGAATGAAACGAAAGCACTGGGTGCCCTTCATAGATACGCAAGAGCTTATTGGATTAAGATGAAGAATAATAGAGGACGAGGAAAAGTCTGGCCGAGAGATAGATGAAGGAATGCATTTGAAGAGAATGGGCAATTCAATTTTAGAACAAAAGTACCGTTTGGTCGAGCTTGTATTGGTGCGAAGGAGTGCGTGGGATTTGGCGAGTAGGTGGAAGAGAAGTAAACATTTACGTCGTTGTTTGGCTAGCCTCCAGGTCATCATTTCGTCTTTTCCGTGAATCGGCAACTGCAGAGGCCAATCTCCCCTTGCTATGGCGGCCACAACTAGAATGATGTAGTCCTCGACGCGATCTAATGTTTCTTTCCTAGAATTTGTCATTGTAGATCATGTTAAAGAGACAGCCAGGGGAACACATTAACTAATTGCAACAGCAATATTGGACATGGAAGAAACATAAATGTGATTAATTTACTTATTCGGGTGTGGGTAAACTCGATTCAGTCCATGTAATGCAATTAGGCTTTGCTGTAACTCTTTAAGAACAATAGTGATTTCTTGCACACTGGTCATTCTTGGAACTGGTATCGCATCAGACTGGGATGCACCGGTTTGTCAAGTTCAACTGATTCACACGAGTCTCGACGTTACTGTTAGTTGCCTGAATACGTAATATCGAGGCCAAATCAGTTTCAACACAGAAAACACCGAATAAACAGCACTTGTCAAGAGAAAGTTACATTTGTTTCCCACAGTTGTCAATCACGTGTGCTAACTGATTTCGCGCGTCTTTCTGTCGTCGTCTGCAAAACTTCGATAATCGATTGATAAATGGTCGCCAGTGTTTCTTTTTGAGTGATGATGATGATTGTGTTAATGGCTGTGAGCAGTGTACAGATGAAAGAAAGAATAATGAACAGTGGAATCTTGTGTTTCCATCTCAAATGAGTTAAGTGGATTGTTTGAAAAACAGACTGACAAAACAACAGTTCAAAACAGTTATATGTGTGGGCCACCCCGAGCGAGGTAAGCCGTCTCATCACGTCAGACACTACTGCCGACTTCCTGAACACAGTGGAAAGCGATCCGTCATCTTCCTTCGATGGGTATCGAAAAAAAAACAAGATGGTGATTGACCGGCAACAGAAGCAAAACATGGGCCTCACACGAAGGAAAGGGTACAAACGGCATAACAAAGGTAAAAACATATGCAAGTACCAACACTGTCTGAGCTAACCTTGTAAAGTTTCTGTGCTAAAAACATAGCTAAAACTTACGACATTCTCACATATCTAGTACGGTAGTTGTTAGTAAAACCTGTTTTATTTAATAATAGAGCTGATTATTCTATTGTTGGAGTGCGATTTCCAATTTTTCCCCTCGAATATATCTTTTGATAAAAATAGCGCCCTTTAAAAAGTGCTTGACTCTGGTTAAATACCTTTTGGGCCATAAGACTGTCCATCATCCCGAATGCGATTGACAATGAAACAAGGGCACGTCAGAAGAGAGAAAGGGGGGATTGAATGGCAGTCAAGTACATCACTTGACCAACAAAAGCCAACATCTTGTTGATATATTGTTATACGTATCTCCCTGCACCCTCCCAAACTCTCTCGGAGAATACGGATGAAGGGGAGCAGCCGCTTCGAGTGGTTCCGGCCATTATGATGCATAGATATATTTTTCCTCTATTGCCGAATCGCTTTTATTTTTTTGATTGAAGCATCATCGGGGGCGACGAGAATCAAACGGGGGTCTAAAAAATTGTGCCAAGATATTTTTTTTCCCACGTAGCTATGAATGTACCAGCATTTCGGAAAAAAACTTGTCCAACTGTACAAGGAGAAGGGCTGAAAACAACAGAAAGAAAAGAAGGAAAAAAGTCCGTTTTTTTCCTGTTGGAACCGTTTTCTCGATTCTCGTATTGATGTTTATAAATAACAGCTCTCGTCATTTCACGAATAGTGGACGATCCAAAGAAAAAAAAAGGTCCGTCAAAAGCTGGAACAACGCGTTCCTTGCCACCATGTAATCACCCGAGTGTGCGTTGACATTCAAGTTAACTTTCTACAATGGAATTCTATTACATTTCTGTACCAAAAACTCGCCAGGCACTCTGCTGCTGTACGGTACTCTGCTCGTTTGCTCTACTAAGAGTTAAGTGTGGAAATAAAAACGGAATCCGCTCGCGTCGTCGCGGTTGATTGTTACCAAAACAGCTGCCTCGCACTGTCGGATGATGCTTTTTAGTCTCTAGCAAGAATCGATACATTTACGAAAGCTCATGAATATTGTTTGACGATGGGGGCAGCTATTATACCGGAGGTAAGCCGTTTCTTTTTATTATCTGCCACGCGAGCTCTCTGTCGGCAAGACCGCACCTGCCCCTTCTCTTCCCTCCGATTTTTTTGAGCCAGTCATCTGCTGCACCTCGTGCGGTACTTGATGACGCTTATCCGACTGGAGAAATTATCATTCCGCGCTCCCGACCGTATTTTTAATTTGAGATGTAAGACCGTCTTTGCCCTGCCTTAAGCTGATTGCTACTTGGAGATCCTTTTTTTTTTGCATTACGGGACGGACAATCAGCGACACGACAACCGACGGATATGACTCGAAGGTATAGGAGTCAACGAGAATGTGATCTGTCGGGCCCAGGCGAGACTTGTTGAGCAACAATAACGAAAGGACACCCGCATGGCTGATGCGCGCAGCACGGAGAGGCAGCAGCAGCAGCCGCATCAGCAGCGCGTGCTCACCTGCCGCCGGACCTGATGCTTTTATTCGCTATCCCTCCCAAATCAAATCAACACACACCACCACCTGGAAAATATGGAAAGGTGGAGAGAGAAAGAGAAAAAAATAAACTTAATGCTAAGTAAAACAGATTAACGGAAATGTGGAAACGATCTACAATTTTCCAACAACGCCGTCTATCCGCGCTGTAACGTAAGTATATATCAATCATAGTTAGGTTGGTTATTTTTCGTTGTTATTTTTTCGTTCTCCTACACTTTGCATAATCATTTTCTGAATTTACTGCACGCGTATATATATAAACGCGCAGCCCTACAGGCTGGATCAATAAGTAAAAGAAAAAAAAGCTGGGCTTCTTGCGTAATAATGTCGAGAAAAGAAAAGAAAAAAGTGGAGAAAAGCGGCCGGAGTGGGTGGCGATGTTTGAAATTTCCTCCGGGATTTAGCCGCCGCCGTTGCCGGCGTGACCCGGCTGTAGAGAAGATGTGTGATATCTGATAAGACGTTGATGAACACGTCCACACGATCACCTCCCTACTGCTAGAAAGGCCATAAAAAAAGTAACCAACGTATAAACACAGCGCACTAAAAAGGACATAAAGATTACAAGGGAAATAGAGACGAATCCATCTCTTTCTCTCTTTCCCATCTTTTGTTGAAAATAAAAACAAAAAACTCTTTTCTTTTTTTTTTCCCTATTTTATTTCAGAGAGACGAGCAGATGTGTGTCGCGTGTTGATATCAACATATTGCATCGAAACGCTTGCTGCTGTTGCGGCTGCTGCTGCTGCAGTTGCCTATTTGTTTTTGTCGGGCACATTCAAATCACCCGCACTTTTTCTTACGCTGCACTGGCTGCACTTGCGGCTGCGACACCTTCTGGTCCCCGTCTCCTCTCTCCAGTCAAGCCTATGTCTTCAATCTTTTTAAAATAAAGCCCAAAAGAGACGGGGGGTACTGGGACATGCACTCACAAAAGAGCAAGAGCCAGGAGAGAGAGAGAGAGGGAAAAGTGAAGTTTATTATCGAGGAAAACAGAATGCACGCGCTAGGCCTACCACCATGGCGCGAGCCCGGGCGTGGATCAATACGAGAATTAGCTCACACGCGTTCGCTTTGAGGTGCCGATGGCTGATCAGCCGACAAAAGATTTTCCCCATTGGGTGACGAAGCGGAAGAAAGACTACTCTTTTCTTGATGCTCTTTTTTTTGGATTTCTTTTCGTCTTCTTGAAAGATTTCTTCCTTTTGATAAACAAAATGATAAAAAGGAGAAGATCTAGTGTGTTTTGACGGAATGTTCGGCCGAGCGTGAGCGTATGCTAATCAAGCCGCCTTTGCCCGACGCAGCACCATTGAAGACAGACACTTTGATCTTTTACAATGTGGTAAAATTATTAGAACTGCTCCCGACTTGTAGATTTAGCCTGAGGAGATTTTTCAGTCCCGTCTATTTTGGCCTTCGGAATCACGATAGTGTCAAAGGTCCAGGCCTTATTTTTGTAATTCGTTGAATTAGCGCCGATCGGATGGATTCCTTTGTGTGCCAGGGAAAAGGAGAGACGGTCCCGCCGTCGTCTTCTTTTTGATATTTTTGATTGCTTTATGGATAATACCACATGAGGAGCCGAGTCGTAAATGCATGGCGACATCTCTATACAACGTGATAATTAGCAGCCATTCGTTGTCATCTCTTTGGAAACGACAACAAAGATGACTGGAAATTCGAATGTCTCATAGTGTTTTCCTCGAAGCGGATTTCAAGTTGTTTCGTAGTAACACATAGGTGGAACCAAGCAGATTTCGCCGAAAATCGCAGTTCTTTCATAGATTAGCCAATGGTAATTCACGGCAAATCCCTTGTAAATGGTAAACGCTTACAAGATAATTCCCTAATTATTTGTTATAATCCTTTCGGTTCCCAAAACCGAAAGCGTTGGATAAGAAACTGTCGGTTTAAGTTTGATCAAGTGAAACTGTAGCCTACATAATTCTGTTTATTCATTTAGGGCGGCTTTTAAGTGACACGGGCGTTAGTTAATGGCCCTTCAATTTCATTTGATGATTTCTGGCAAAATGGGGACTTCAATTACTTTACTCCGTCGGCGACTGCAGCAGCAACTGCCATTCGGTAAGTCACTTTTATAGCTCTTCCTTTTTTTTTAAACCCTGCGCCCCCTCAAAAAATTTAACACGATGCTTCGTTTAGTTGTTATGGTTACCTTTTCGCAGTCATCGTATTAATAGTCAATTGAAGGCAACAATAGCCTAACAACACAATGTAAACCTTTTGAAAAATGTAATTACTTTAACAAAAAAGTCGTTCAGTCAAACTTGAGTATCGCAATAATAATAATCCAACTCCCCTTTCAAACTGATGAATAATATAGTGGACGCCGTCCCGGCTATGCATTATTAGTAGCTTTCAGGGCGGTAGAGGATTCGCATTCAAGTTCGCTACGGTAAATCAATTGGATCTACCTATTTTGAGAGCGCATATCTGCTTTCTTGCGTCACAGATTACGTGACAGTCTGAGAATGAGCCAGCGAACGACTCGCAGAGATTTCGTAGGTGTAATGGCTTCAATAGATCAATGCGTTTTGGAATGCATTCCTCCCGTTTTTTTCCCCTCCAACTTGTCCGTTCTTCTTCTAAGATGATGCGACGCATTCCAATAATTCCGGTCTGGACTATCAATACCAAAATAAACAAACATAAAAGAAAAAAAGAAGTAGAATGTTTATTTTTAAAGGAAAGAAATTCAAATCGAAAGAATTTCGCGTCTTCAGATGAGGGCATCAGTGGAATCATTTTTTTCCCCTTCTCTTTCAGTCCTCGTCTTAGTATACACTTTTTGTGGTCCCCTTCAATTCCAGCATCAGTTGCGTTCGACATCAGCCAACTTGGGAATTCTCGTTCGCAGACACAATAGGCTAGGTAATTATGATGATGGAGGGCTCCTTTTTCCGCAGCGAAATGCCGCCGCCGAGGACATTGTGATACATTCTGGTAGTAGCAACTTTTATCCGATCAGCATTCGCCCCGATCAATAATAGAAAGGCTGAAAGTGACGCGGAAAGAGGCCGACAGTTGAAGGGACACTGCCGTAGTGTGTATCGGACAGCTGCCGCTCTGTCGCTGTTCAAAGTACTACGTGGAACGTTTTCCATACTTGATTTCGCACGAATGTAATCCAACACTCCCTGGGTGTGCAGTCGTATCGGACATTGGGGAAACAAACGTGTTATAAAACATCGGAACAACATTCGATCGGGTTTTTGTGCGCGCTGTACAAGTATTACATCGACGTCGCCGCAACATAGGACCTCTGTGGGAACAAGATTGGTCTTATATTATTATAGGAAGCGGGGGATGATGACGATCTGACCCTCTTCAGCCGGCCCTTTATTTTTTATTGCTCTTCCTTCCAGTGTACTGTAGTAGTGTAGACTACCCGGCAACCCCCTCCCCAAAGAACTGACCTCCTCATCCAATTCACCATTGATGGTTAAATACAGATAAATGTAATAGGGTGTAATCGGGCCCAAATGGTCCTGTTCCGCTCCCCGCTATAGGCCTATCTGTGTCAACCCTCCTCCACTGGGGTTGGGAACGGTTGATGTGTAATTCCTCCATTGATTTATATTACATCAGCCCTCAGTTAATGAGTCGAAATGGCACGTTAACCACGACACTTTTCTTTTTTTCTCTGGTTTGGTTTGTAACTGTCCCGAACCAGAGGCGAAGAATTCAATCAAGTGGCGAGCAAACATAAATAAAATGTTTGTTGGTTTTCAAACGTAGGAAAAAAAGAAAAGAAGGAAGAAGAAAAACGGACACAAAAGGGGACGGCCAGCTCTGAAAATGAGGGGGGAAATGTTGTTAGGTGGAGGGTCGTATGAGAAAAAGAAGATGGAATGAGGCACGGTATTGGATTGACGACCGAGACAACCCCCTACCGAGCGCTTGTTCCCCGTAACCCAAAGAGAGGGCCAGTCCAGCTTACACAGTACAATACAGATAGAGAAGAGATAGATTCTCTTTTTCGGGTCCAGCACCTTTTGCTAGTTTGTACTGCTAACGCAGTCGGGATCGGTTGCGGCCGATGGGCTCGCGCGGCAAAAGGGGGAGAACAAGGAGACAACAAAAAAATGCACAAAAAGGGACACGTGTCGCGCTGATTAAAACATGCGGTCGCGTTTAGTCGCCGCAGAGAAAAGACCAATCATAACGGCAAACAACAACAACAATCCGTCGGTGGCCCTTTTTTTTATTTGACGGGCCGCGCTCTGTATCCGCGGATAATCTGGCTGTCACGCGACCCCTCAACTTCTTTTTTTGGCTGCTGCCCTGTTTTTGTTACTCGAGAATAACCGACGGCGTCATGCAAATAAGACCACTTAGTCGTCGTCTTCCTCGTCGTTGGCGGCGGCGTTTCAACTGAAAGATTCGCCGGCTCTTTTTCCTTCTTGAAAGCGGTCAAACGTTTCTTAGCTGACAAAGTTGATTGTAACATGTCAACAACAGCTAGTGCCTCATCATCTCTTTTGGACAAATCCCAGTCATTTTTTTTAGACCGTCGTCATATTGTGACGGTCGGAAATCACGGGTCTGACGCTCGGCCTCCACAACACGCTCGGTCTCTCCAAATTGATTATTCATGAGGCGCACGCGGTCATTAGCATAGCCGTCTCATTGGAGGCTCGTGTTGCGTTTTCTTATTTTTTTTGTTGCCCGTCTCGTGTCAGAGAGATCGGAGAGTTTTTTTCCCTCCCCGATTCTCTCTTGTGTGTTCCAGAACGCGATGGAGTAGGCATCTAACCTTATGATTATTGGTGCGTCTCGTTACCATGACGGATGAGCTCGACGCCATTAGTCCCGACTTCACACCCCTTTTTGCTTATTTCTCTCGTCGTCGTGTTTTCCTTGCTTGTTCTCTTTGAATAATTCCTCTTTTCCAAGCTCGCTTAGTCCAACGTGAATTCCGACTCGAAAAGATTGATCATTTCAGGGCATTTTTCCGAGCCATTTCCAAAGCCTTTTGGTCTTTTTCGAAAATGTCATATCGTCCTGGAATGCGCGCTTGACCACCTTCTTCTTCTTCTTGAGTTTTCTCTTCTGGGAAAATCGTAGCGATGCTGTGCGTTTCGTGTGCGCGAGAGAGAAGGGGAGTATAGTAGTCGTAGGCAGACAAAAAATAACACGTTGCGCAGTAGATGAGAATCTGTGACGTGTTGTTGTGGTTTGGAAAACCGAGTTCTTGTTTGGTGTGTGTTGTAACTGTCAGGTGAGCTGTCCGATCGCCAGAGAGGAGGCGCCTCTCTCTCTCTCTTCTTGGGGAGGGAGAAAGACCAACCCAAAAAAAAATTGAAATAAAAAGGAATAGAAATCTTTGGGTCTCTGCTGTAGCCGACTGTGGCTGCGTTTTGATGCGACACCACCCATCCGACTTTGAGCCGATTTCACGCGGGAATTGAATAAGCACCGTCGACATTTCCATTAGCTCGTCTGATCCCCTTTCTAGTTTCTCCCCATGAACATATTAACCGTAATGTTTCAATTGAATAACAATTTTCTTCAACTGGGAATTGTGTAGAAGAAAAATGACGGAGAATAGAATAGAGACGGTGGCAATGATGAGTTGGGGTTAGTCGACGGGTTATCTGACCCAACCAACAAAGGGGGTTAGAAAAATAAACAGAAGGGCGCTCACCTGCTGATTCTGTCCGAGGCTGCGTGCATATTTGCCTTTACCTGCTGCTCCGGGATGAAAGAGAGAGAGAGAAAAACGCAACCAGAGTCAAATGATTTTCAATTCTTATCACCTTTCTTACTACGTTCGGGGGTGATTTATTCCGTGCGCGATTCCGTCACAACTTTTTCCTCTTCATCTTCATCTTTTTCACTCCCCCCTTAGCTTCTTTGTTCGGGGGGTTTTCTTTTTTTACGATTCTTTCACCTTTTGTTGTTTTTTTTTCTTTTTTCTTCGGGATGGAAACATCAACACGACATTGTGAGATTTCAATACGCAAAAAGGCGGACTCGGATATTTTCTTCCTTCACCTCGAAAAACCCGTAACACACAAACTTCCTCCTGATGGCAGAATAATAGCGGCGATAATCAAGCGCGTTAGCGAGTAGTAGTACGTAATAACGGCACGAATTATAGAAAGTAGCTTCTCTTGGTTAACAGGCGCCGACATTACCGATAGGCGATATTAAATCCGACGCATCCGCGGACATATTCCGATTTCTTCGGCCCGGCACTCGTAGAACGTATATAATACAGGAGGGGATGGAGAATGCTCGTCTATTGACTGATGGTTGCATCCTCCTCTTCCATCTCTTCTCGAGACGTTTCCATCATTGGGGCACGTACTCGCCTATTTTCTCTTTTCAACGTTCCTTTCATTCTATAACTCTTCTCTATTTCTTTTCTTTTTTTCTCAAACCTTCTTTTTACCCGACTATTTAAATTCGCCTTGCAGCATATTGGCTCATCGCCGTTGTAATGAGTCGTATCATTACGGCATCTTTATGTATATTCTACTATCACTCCCTTATCCAATAGCAGGATCCAGTTATCCCCGAGGGTGAGATGGTGTGTGTTTTGTGGCCTCCTGTGCGCGCCCAAGTTGCCTCCTCTTTTCTGCAGGTGAACGGGTTGTGTGTTTTTGGAGAAGTTTCTCGGTTGTCGTCCCGATATCACGGAGCCCTCCCAACGAGACGGACGAATTGAAAATCATCTTCCTCCTCCTCCTCTTTCTCGGCGTAATATCATCCGTATGAGAGGAAAGTAGCGGCCACCGAATCCGATGCAGACAACCCAATCATTAGATCCCGTCCGCGACGAGTCTTTTCCTAATCCTAAAATTTTATATTCGACTTAAAACACCACCTTATAGTAAAAAAAGAAAAAAAGACAAGTCAAAGAGAAAAGAGAGGAGGTTTACCTTGATTTGCATCAGACGTCAGCGGGAAGCGAAGAGGCGAGTGAGCGCGGGAAGGATGGCAACTTTCACGCGAGGCCCCAAAACAAGTTCATCCAGTGAACGCTATCGGACTTGGCGTGGCAGCCGCGGCAGCGCGCACGCACAACAACAACAAAAAAATTGAGGAGACCGAGAGCTTTGATGGACTTCAACAGGCACTCTGTCTCGCTATCAGTCAAACATTACTCAGGGCCTTGTTAGATTTTATTTATATATTAGAACATCTAGCAGAGAGAGAGAGAGAAAAAAGTTGAAAGAATAAATATACAACGACGTAACTATTTTTTCTATGCATCTCCTCCGATTGTAATCTTACGTATTCTCCTTTTTTTTCTCTACGCCATTCCCCGAAAGTTTGCTGCCAAATCCGAAAGAAGGAAACTTGACGTGAGGAGGGAGGCGGTAGGAGGGTTATAGTCTCGAAAGAATTCTCTCTCTTGTCGATTGATTTAGACGTTGACAAAAGAGTCCGACGTCTGTGTAGAGACTGAAGGCATTATGGAATATACTCCTCCAGCGACTACTGACGTCGACTCGGCCGTCCCGAAATCAATTGATGTTTGATGTTCGACTTTACGAACATTGGAACACACAAGAGGATGACGACGATGCAGTGCAGGACAGTCTATAAGAAGCGGCCCGAAAAGGACCCCCGGAAGAGATTTGACATTGGATCATCAAGTGGCGAGAAGCGCGGCGGCGCGGTAGCTCGTCGTAGGTCCCCACCACTTAATATAGGGCAAAGTGTATAGACCCTATACATCAGAAGAGGAGAAGAGAGAGAGAGAGCCGGCTCCTCTTTTATAACTCTCTTTCTCCATATATATACAGTACCACCGCCGCTTTGATGGACTCCCTCCGTTCTGACATTTATAGAAAGGGACGGCCACCAGTGATTGTTTGAAAAAGAGCCATCGACGTTGCGATGATGTGTGCCTCTCTCTCTCTGTGTGTAGAGATGGGCCAAGAATTGAGGGGACTACCACTTGACGACTAGAGAAGCCCCCCACCAAACTCCCTCCCCCTCCGCCCTTCAATAGCCGTGGGATTGCGCCACGACCGACGGCGGAGAGAGAGGCAGCCAGCGACGACGACTTTTATATATATTATATATCTCACTGGGGTCAATTGAGCCGAGCGGCAGGTCCTCGTCGTCGATGTGCCTTCCCATTGATTTCAATGACCAAAAGTGATCCTTGATCGAACGCAATCAGCACATCTTTCAACACGGTCGCTCCGATCTCTGTCATAAGTCGAATTTATTCCCGTTTCTCACGCTCTCTCCGACGACAAGAACTTTTGGTGATGAAACAAATGAAGCACGCCAAATAGGTCCTGCAGTACAGACCTATAGTCAATATAATAAATAAAGGGAGAAAGAAAAGAAGAAGAAGAAGAAGCGGAGTGGGTGGGTGGATACGGCGGAACGTCGAGTCAAAGAGGGCGGAGTTTCGGTTGCACACCGATCCAGCAAAAGAAGTCCGGACGGCCCGGCTCCGCCCCCCTTTCGAATGTTGCCCATCACGGGTACATTGAGGGAAAGGGATGAGGGAATCTGCTGCCGCTCGGAGAGAACGAGAGAGAGATAAACGACTGACCGCTCACCCACCGACTGGCACATTGCGGTCACAACAGCGGACAACCAAAGTGCCAAGTCGACACCACTCCGTGGCTCGCTTCTGCTGCTGCTGCCGGTTTTTTTCTCTTCTTCTGCCAAGACAAATCTTCTACATTGGAAAAATCGACTGTTTTTCGTTCTTGTTTTTTTGGAAAAGTTGGAGACATTTCGTCGTGCGTCTAGAAAACAATCACCGGTGTTGCTGGTTTTTTTTTTGTCTACATCTTCGTCGTCTTCTATTGTTGACTCGTTTTCACGCGGGATTCCGTCAGCTGTTGCGTCATGGTCATCTCGTAAGTCGACATCAATGTTTTCCTCTTACCTGTCTTTGTCTGTGTCACTCTTTGACATTCTCTTCTCCTTGATTATGAAGAATGTTGAAAGGGTCTCGTTTGAGGGGCCGTCGCGGGTGAAGCTCGTAGTTAGCGGCCGATCGAAGCGCTCGAATCCTCTCCTCGTCTGTCTCTATAGGTCGTCGATGAAACAGGTTTCACCGGCGAGAATGCGCGACGACGACGCTCTCTGTACGCTTACGTCCCCTCCTTATCTCGCCAAGACAGCGCAGAAGCCTTGAAAATCGCTTGACAGTGCCATTATTATCGAGCTTTTCTTTCCTTTGTGTCTTGCTGCTTCATATTCCCTCTATACCCTCCGTTTTTTTCCCCTTCAGACTCTCCTCTAGTATATTTTTACAATTTTTAAACTTGACTTATTGGGAAACAAGGTGCGTGCGTATAAACATAGAAACATTCGTCGTCCTGTACATGTTTGCTGCTGCCGCTCGGATGCGGCGTCCAGATAATCAAGAGAAGGGCCCTGGGAGAGAGAGGGAGACCTGTTGCACTTTTGCACGATCATTCCAGACATTCCATCGTCCAACAGAACAGAGAGAGAAAGAGACGTGCTGCAATATTATATAGACGGGCCCGGTCTATATATAGGATATGGGATAGATGTCCAGGGGACGCGCTCGCAACTGTCCTACTCCTCGGTTCTTACATTCCTTCCATCGAGGAAGACGAGTGGGGAAAGAGCGACAGAAAAAAAGGCGAATTTGAAACAATAAGAAATATGTGCCATCCCGAACGCGTCTCCGCTATATAAAGTCATTGGGGGAAAAAGAAACTAAAAGACGAAGAAAAAAACTGGTTTTTGGATTGTAAGATGTTTTGTTTGTTTTATCGGTTATATTCTGTTTCATCGGTTCATGAGAAAGTTCCCGGTGTCCCATTGTAATCGTCGAGTCCATTACCTTCTATATAAAAACGAGATAAATAGACAAGAGAGTTCCAAGTTTTTCCAAAGTCGAGCACTAATCGTTCTGACCTCCCCTCCCTCTCTACCTTCAAAAAAAAAAACTTGCCGTTGAAATCCATTTGCCGGAATGGGATCCTATCAGTCGTGTTCCGTTGGGAGAAAAAGGAAATTGTTCCGATAAGAAGCGGGCGCATTTTTAATAGGCCATTCGATTCCGACCTGTTGTGTCTCTCTGTCGACGACGGTGGTGTCGGATGAGCCGCAACAGTTACATTACTACAACTGGAGCATTCCGGAATGTTTCGATGCAATGCGAGATGAACACGCATGCACCCATAAAAAAAAAATCAGCATATAAAAGCATTGACTATATCGGCATATCTAGCGCTGTCTTTGACGCGCTACGTGCTAGAAATGCTAGCGACACTATAAGGTGGTAGTCTACAAGGGGGAGAAAGAAGAAGAAGAAAAAAAGAAGGCGTTTGATTGTCCCCTGCATCTCCTTTGTCCGTAAACCCAGTCTTTATACATACACTTCTCCCCGCTATTTATTGTCAAGTACATCAAAAGACAGGAGTTGCGCGCGCACGGAAAGCCCACCATCAGCCTGGTCCGCCCGCGGAATTGTTCGACCCGAGGTTTCTTTACACTATTTTGAAAAAAGAGACGACGACTCCTCCTTCTCCTTCTTCTTGTAGTCTATAGTATAGGCTCTCTTGAATCATCTGATTCAATCAACCCCGCCCTGCTTGTTATACACGGCATCAATAGTATAGTGGCGCGCAGAGCACCACGCGCTCTGCTCATCTTCTTCTTCTTCTTCTACAATCTTTTCGTTGTATAATAGACATTTTTTCCGCGTCATATAATATTCAACCTGACGCCGATATCCATCTGCTGCCGTGATCTTTTTTCGCGCGAGCTTTCTCCTCCCCGAATTCCGATGGCGGGCCGATATCGGGAAAAATCATCGGAATTGTTCGATCATGTTTCTTTACTCTTCTTACCAACTCGGAATTTCTTTCTTTCTCTTCTTCTTCTTCTTTATTATTATTTATTCCGTGTGTGCGACGGACGTTGCGAGCGACGTTGGGAGAATTGTCGCCGCGCGTCGTCGTTCCTCCGTCGCTTTTGAACAAGAGAGGATTTCCTGCTCTTTGACGCAATCGTCTCTTATCGTGACATCATCTCTTTAAAACCTTCGACACAACCATTTTCACCCGACCATCTTGTTTTCTCTTGAAATCTTGTTTCCGCTCTTCTCTCTCTGAGCTCCTTTTATCGCCCGATCGATCAAAACTGTTCAACATCACGGACTAAACTACACCGAGTTATTGAAATGATGTGATTTTTCGTGGTGGAGAGAGAGAGAGTTAAATTCGAAACTTACCGCGCATATAAGTGTGGCCTACAACTCGAGAGGAGCATCGGGGTCCGAAATGGAAATGGATATCCGCGTCTTGAAAGAATAAAAAAATAAAAGGCGAATAACAAAAGACGGAGCGAACCGTATTGTTCTCTTGTGGGGTCGTTCTATTTTCCTCTCTCCCTTAATTTCCCCCTTTTCTCTGTCGAATCAATTCAAATAAAGCGACGCGCATCAGATGGGCGCCGCACATAATAAGAATGGATGACGCGACCATTCATGGAAGAGTTGAACTCGGCTGAGGGGGGAGAGAGACTTAACAAGAAGAAGTAAGAAAAAAGAGCTATCGAGTTACCAACAATCTACTGCGGTGATGGCGGGTGGGTGGCGGGATTTGGTGTAGTGTTCGTCCGTCAAAGCCCTCGATGGAGTAATACTAACCGCATCAAAAGTACTGGATGATTCACCCAGTCTTTTCTCTTCTTCTTCTCAAATCCATTTTTTCGACGAGGGTCAGAAGAAGAAGAAGAAAAGGGCTGCACTTGTTTCCTCAGCATCCGCACTTGTTTCGTCGGGTTAGCAGGTGTTGTTTTACACCCACAGCATCATCTCATCGTCCAGTTGCTCTCTTTTCATCGTCCGCGAGGATTCATCCCTTCTTTTGTTCACAATTTCTGTGTAGATTGTTTGCGACGAAACTCTTGTTTTTTTTCTTTTTCTTCTTTTTCTTTTCTGTGTTCGTATCTCCAGACAACAAATGGCCTTATTCATCTTCTTCTGGAGTCTACAAAAAAGGGAGAAAAAAAGACAAGTGATATAGCCGTCACATATCCCCTTTTGTTGCGCCGGATTTTCCAGGTTCGATTACGAAAGTGTGAGAGAAGACTTAATCCCGACTTGGGACAGCTATTTATAGGAGCCTAGCCGGGTGTAAAGGATTACACAAAAACGTCTCGCGCATGTATATATAGACGTCAAATGAGGCAAGATATCAGCTACATGGGGGGGGGGGGGGGGGGGGGGGGGGAGAGAGAAAAAGAGTCGGCTTTTGATGGCCAAGTGGCTGTTTGACTCGTTTTGTCAACGAGCGGGGCACAGGCGACGGATTGGGGTTATCCGGCTGCGTACTATCACACGGCCAAAAGAGACTGATGGCTCTCTTTCTCTCACTTAAGAGGCATCTAAATGAGCGCCATGCATACACTCTCACTCCGTTGGTGTGACAGTGTCCCTCTGGGTCTCCTCCATCTCGATTTAATGAGAGAGTATACAACATACGTCTTCTTTGTCAACACGGTTTTTTGGGGGAAAGCAAAAAGGAGACGGGCACCGCGCAGACGCGCAGAGCTCTCGCCCGGCGAGATATGGAACAAGAACACTCTTCGTATATATAACTCGACTCACCTGTTGCCCGTCAGCTTGATCACCAGTCAGATGCGGTTGAATGGTCGTCAGCTCGACAAGTTAACTTCTCCCTTTTCCCCTCTCTCTCTCACCCGTCTGTTATTTTTCGATTTTTTTTTTTTGCATCTCATCGTGAGTGCGATGGACGCGTGATCTCTTCGTCCCCGATTCTTTCGTTTTCCTATTTTTTTCTACCCCTCCGTCTTCTTCTTCCTCTTCTCCATGGAGTTTGATTACTAACAATCTGGCAAGAAAAAAAAAAGAAAAAACCCGACAGGTCTCTCATGATGTTCTATCTATCTCCATCTGAGAAAAATCTAGTGTCGACATTACTGTTTCGAGTCACGAGCTTAATATTCAAATTTCTCCCGAACAAAAAAAAAAGAAACAAAACTAAAAGAGGTTGTTTTCTATTTGATTTTCGTTTTGCTCTCGACAGAATGTGCTCCAAAACTTCATCGTCGACGGCCAACATGGACTGGGACATCAACGATAGCAACATCCCTAAGGTGAGAATGAAACATGATCCTTTCATATCGTGTAGTAAATGGTGGTTTGAATTGTTGATTTCGAATGCTGTTGTTGTTGTTGTAGTCTAATGCTTTAAGAAAGAGAAATGGATTGGCCTGATGCTGTAGTACTTGGGACCAAGAGAGAATAGATCCATCATGGTTCGTTTAGGTTTTGGATGACTCGGGACTCGAGACCCGAGTCACCTCTAATTGATAGTGTCTGGCACTCGGGTGATTTATGACCTCCCACTGAAACATTGTTCTCCCCCGCCCGTGCCGGTTGCGTCCTATTCATTCACCGAACCTCTCAACGAGAGATTCGTATAATGCGATAATGATACAGTAGAAGCAATTACGAACCGTTTGAACAGATTCCTCCTTATATATCTTCAAAGAAACAATGAGAGAGAACAAAAATCTACCATTTTTCCTCTGCTCGTTTTTAATTCTGGACAAAATACAGTAGAAAAATCGGATTCCGTTCTTTCTGACTGCAGGCTTCATTAGACTAAACGGTGGTGGAAGAGATTCCGATCTCTCAAGAGTTGAATCACGTCGATCCCTTCATGATTCATTTTGGAGGCCACCCTTGATTTCTCTTTATAGCATTTCGAAGAGATGGGGTTTATTTTTGATTCTTGACTTTTCGAATCGAAACCCTAATAATAGTCTTAACGCTTTGGGTTTAACAACCGCTGTAAGATTTCAACAGTAAACAATGCCCGCAGCGATCTGTATTTGAAATGATCATTCAATGATCATCATTAGCGGCAGCAAACACGCTATTTTTGATTCTCCCCCTTAATTCCTGTTTCTTTTTTTCTTAATGAATTTCCCGAATACTGTTATCTTCCTACGCACTCGTATATGCCATTATTCAAATCAATTTTTTTTATTGTATTCTATATTTGTTTGTTGGTGGTTTTGTTGTGTGTGCCGTCATGAGCTGTTATTCATGTTGTATGCCTCCCCGTCTGGATGTGCGGTCCGAGACCACGGACCCTAACGATTTCGCTAATCAAGGTTATACATCATCATCATCATCATTTCTCCTTGTGTTTTGATTTGCAGGTGACTCGCTATGATCATTTCAATGACTGGGTAGACGGCCACGTGCGCCTAGTCTACCGGCCGGACTGCGAGGAGGCGCGTCGTCACGGCTCCGGCTGGGCGATGAGAAATACCAACAATCACAATGTCCAAATCCTCAAGAAATCGTGTCTGGGCGTTCTGCTCTGCTCCAACAGGTGTATTTTGGACACTGGAGAGCAAGTCCACCTGCGGCCGGCCATCTGCGATAAAGCCAGAAAGAAGCAACAAGGTACGAATCAATTACTACCGCGTACCGTACATTATTACCTACAGTATTAGATTAAGGATTAGCATCAAGGACTAAAACACAGGCCTATCGATGTGTAACGCCGACCCGCTAAATATTCCGTGCGTCATCGCCAATAGATCTCTCTGGTCGTATTATTCAAATCGCGTCCTTTCAGCTGTTCCATTTCGTATCGACACAATCGGTAACATGTGGGTAATTGCGCATGATAAGGGCTCGATACAATGTAGACTCGCGATGAAAACGACGCCTCCTATACACACTCCCGTTCTTCTCCTATATTCCAAATGTCGTTTACCACATTCCGCCAACGTTTTTTGGTTTTGTTTTGTTTTGTTTTGTTTTGTTTCGTCTGTCTTTTGTTTTCTACATTCGAATTGTCGGCAGCTGTTGTGTGCATTCTGTGCGTCCGGCAAGGGAAAAGCCCGTAACAAAATTCCCGATTCGTCAATTAGATTGCCTTGAGCTGGAGCGCAAGAGGAACAAACAAACAAACAAACAAACAAAATCTCATCCATCACTAGCCCATCGCCGCGTAAGAATGCGAGTGTTGTGGCTCTTTCGGTTTCGTGTTTTTTTGTTCTTGTTTGTTGTGTCTTGCGCGCGTTCTTCTGGCGCGCCAATTTGTTTCCCCTTTTCACCTGCCATCTCGGCCTTTTCCCGAAGGAAGCCTCGAGTGCCAGACGAGCCGACAGCGCTACAAACTACACGTCAGAAAAGGATTTATTCCCCGTGTTTCTCCCCGTTTCGAAATTTCGGAGAACAAGGGGGAAGATCGGGGAATATCTTTAGAAGAAAAGAGAAAAAAAAACGAGTGCTGAAGACACAGTCTGAGCAGGATCAGGTGATTTTTTGATTGCCAGCCTTTTCCGTGTAATCGATGCCTTAATGGTGATCCATTAATAACTAGCCTCAACCAGATCTCGACTGATTTGATGTTGCGTGAGCCGTAGAAGGGATTATTGATGGCTTCTGTTTTGTTGTCTTTCTTTTTCTTTCTTTTCTTTCTTTCGCTTTCTTCCTCTCCCCTCCGCTCTCCCTTCTGGGTAATCCATTTGTCGAGCCGTTGTTATCTCTACCTGACGCGTCGGTGCGGCTCTGTTCCCAATTTGTTTCCACTCGAGTGGACCCGGGGGTGTTTTTAGAGGGGGCTTCAAGTGAACCGCTGTCCGGCATTCAATCATTTAACTATCTTCTTGTACTATTCCGTGTTATTCGCAGGTAAACCGTGTCCCAATCGGCGATGCAACGGCCGGCTGGAGATCATCGCTTGTCGCGGCCATTGCGGTTACCCTGTGACGCACTTTTGGAGACACACAGAACACGCCGTCTTTTTCCAGTCCAAGGGCGTTCACGATCACCCGAGACCCGAGGCCAAATCGACGGCCGAACAGCGGCGATTGCGCGGAGCTGCCGCCTCCCTGGGTGCTGGCCTCCACCACGGCTCTGCCGGCGGATCGGGTCACCGACGGACGAGAGGCTTGGCTCTTCTCCTTGCTCGCTCCCACCACAAAGTCAACGGAAAGGTACGCTGAGCAAACAGCCACCATTTTCATTTCCCTATATAGAATAATCGGGTTGCGACATCGTCATCAAAACTAAACAAAATTTCCATTCGGTTGCAGAATGTTGCCAGTCATCCTTCCAAACGTGATAAAAGTAAGGGCGCGGCCATGGCGATTGTCAAAGGTATACACACAACAACTTGCCCTTTGATCTTTATCCACCAACTCTGTGACTATGTGGATTTTATTATTTTATACATCTCTAAATGATTTTTCTTTTTTTTCTGATTTGATTCGATAGACGAATGCCCCGTTCAAGTCAGTCCGGCTGTTCCGCTCGGCATGCCCAACGTTGAATCTGCCTCGATGCCAGTCGTCGTCGATTACCATCACCAAGTACACATGGAAGATGGTTATCCGTCGGTAGCGGCTTATCCGGCGGAGGCGCACGACGCTTCCCTTTACTACCACCACCACCAACAACAGCAGCAGCAGCAGCAGCAACAACAGCAGATGATTGCCGATCCCTCTTCGATGATGGACAGTTCCTATAACCTGCCTTGTGACTACAACAGTTCGGCTGGATACTGTCCGCCTGTTATCCAGGCCGACTATCCCTATCAGCACTACACGTCCGCTGCCGTTCCGTCCGTTGCCCCAGCACCTCCTTGCGACGCCCAATCTTCCGGCTATTACAGCTCGCCCGCCGAGGCCCATCATTACTCGTCTCATCAGCATCAAATGGACGGCAGCAGTTCAGCTGGAGGAGCACTGATGCCGCCTTACGATTGTTACTCGAGTCACGATCATTTGGAAAAGTACCAGGCTGCCTTCGTCGATGCCCTGGAGAGCCATAACACGTCGATGGACACGTCGGCCGAAGGTGCGGGTACGGCCAGTAACTCGTCGGCCGACCTGGACCCGTTGCAAATCCACTCGAGTCTTCAGCAGCTGCCCACGCCGGAATTCCAATACGAGTACGAGACCAACTATGGCAACAATGAATGGACCATGACCAGTGGCAACTACAATAGCTACCCGTCGGCGGAAAACTACCCGACTGATAGCGTTGGCACATCCGAATCGGATATGCCCGTATTACCGAATTACTGTTTTGCCGCCTGCGTCTTCACGACTCCGCCGTCTTCCGAGCCGGCCAGCGCTAAAGTCGACATCAGTACCTTTTCGCCAACGCCTATAACGACTCGTCACTTTGAGTCGTACGACTACCAGACACTCAACGAAGAGCCTCTTCATCCCGCCTTATGAGACGCCTTCCGTTGCATCTTTCTTCTGTGTCTTGTTCTTTTCGAATATTTGCAAGTACCAGAACAAAACCAAAACACAAAGAAAAAAAAAGAGAGAAAAGAACTGCCGTGCCTTTGACACGCTCCCATGTTTCTTCGTTTGGTCGATCTCGCCTGTTTGATATTGTTTTATGGGATGAAAAAAAGCATTCTTTTGATTTTTCCTCTTTTTAGCGATGATCCGTTTAATATTAATGAATTGAAACCGTGTACGCATCGAAGAAACTGAGTGACTACTGTGTTTTTCTTTTGATTCTTGACTGAAAACAAAATGTCCGTGTTGTTTCATATGTTTGACATACATTCTCTCCAGTGAAGTGTTGCCATTTCCCCCCGTGCTGCGTTAAACTACACATTCCTTTCAATGAGAATCTATTAGCTCGCCAATGACGATAGCCTTGTGAGAAAAAGAACAAAAAAAAAACAACCGACTGGCCACAAGTGCCCTGATCTCCCTCCCTTTTTATCTGTCAATCTATCTTTTTAAGCTCTTATCCATTTTTCTTTTGTCTAAAGTGTAGCGTTTTTTTTAGTAATTGCTGATGGAAAGAACACAAACAAACGAAAAAAGTGGAATCCACATTGACGCACCCATGGCTCAAAATATACAAAAAAGTACTTACCTTGCGCGACTTCCTTTCACTCTTGCGGGACCGAGAAAATGTGTCCTTGCTGTACGTGACGCGCTCGGCAACCGATGCTGTCAAGTCGAAAAGTTGGTTATTGGTCTTCGGGCCTCGCAGCGCTAAATATGGGCGAAAAGAAATCTTGGTGGCACTGTGTGAAAGAAGCCCGTTAAAAACTTCTCAGCACGTTTTAACTCGTTAGCCTCGTCGCAGCTGAGATCTATCTATTGTTTGAGAAATCGATGATGACGAAACTTCATGCAGCGATTCAACGAAACGACATTTCTTAGGAGACCAGATGTCCACGACGGGCCGGCAAGACTGCTATTATTATCTATTGGTGACAAAAACGAGGTACCGGTTTTCCTGTGAAATCGAGCTGTGTATTGTATTGTTTGTAAGGGCACCGTGCTTTTCATCTTCTCTCCTTGGCGTCAATCTCCCACGTTTCATTCGAAAATAACTTGACGCAGTGGGCTGACTTTAAAGGCTTTTCACTTTTTACGTTCAGCAAATTGCTCATTTATCAATCGCTAATGGGAAATGGCACTAAGGGACACTAGGCGAAAGCTGTCGAGTATTCAAGTAGATAAGTGCTTGATGATTACATTCAAGTAAGCGAATCTATCAGAGTGTGGAGTTTATATCCCGTTCAATTCAAAAGAACTGTAGCCGTGATTCTGTAATATGATATTTTCACTTTCAAATTAAATATTAGTAATTTTTTGGTTAACAATTTTTTTTATTTGATTTTTTTGTCGGCCTAGCATTGTAACTAGCACACAGTCAAACAGCGATGTAAACTATTGTGACTAAACCAATTTTTAAACACGAATTATATTAGAGATATGGATAAAATATCGTTGCGTGTGAAATTGCTCAAGAACTTTCAGATAATACGACGAATCACCACGTAATTGGATCTGTCCGCCCGTCGATATTATCATCATTAAGAGTATTGCCGAGTGGCAGCTTTGAACCCACAACGTTATATCACTGAACCACAGCAGCAACACGCTACCAGACGAGCTACTTTGTCGGCCCGTGGATGTCCAACAGATAAGGTAGTATTCTAAGTATTGGTAATATTTCACCTAAGTAAATTTCGAAGAAAATGTGGAGGAGTTTTTATTTATCAGCAAAAAATGGAAAATGAACATAATTTCACAATGCGAACGATTTAAATTTTATAAAAAAGGGTGCTTCCACCCAGGATCGAACTGAGGACCTTCAGCGTGTAAAGCCGACGTGATAACCACTACACTATGGAAGCTTATTTAAGGAGAAACAAATTTTAGATCAGTACCTACTGTACAAAGGTGGCAAGGGAAAAACAACAATTAGTATAGGCCTTGATCTGCACTTAACTTTCCTACGATTTACGCAGCGAAATATAATTTCTCCTGGGGGTTCAATAACCTGGACGCAAAAAGCTAAAGAAAGTTAAAATGTCTCTTTTGTAAAGTAATCCAATAGATGGCGTATGTTTTAAGACAGTCTTCATCAACAGGTGGCAGGACGATTTGGCAAAAGAGCGAAAACTGCGGAAACCCGGCGAAAAGTGTATCATAATAAAAGGCTAAGAATTATATGTAGATAAATTGTTTAGAAATTCAAAAATGAAATAATTGGAGAAATCTAAAAACATACATGTGTGAATTGCGATTATGCCCGGGTCTCGTATGGGCTGTGTGGCCTGCTGTTGGCCTGTCACAGTGTCACTTTCGATGACAGGTAACTAATTCTAGATCGCGCAACAGCGTAGTCTATTGTTGTTCTCTCATGCTTGCATTGACGTACGGATTTTGAATGGTACCGATTTACATTTATTTTCTTAAATTTAGATCGTTTAAATAAATTGGTAAGGGTTTTTAGTGGCGACTAAGTTACTATTGAGGAGTTTTTAAAAAATCTGTATCAATCTTCTAAGTAAGTAGACATTGTTAGACTCCTCCTTAATTGTGTCTCATGTTGTTGAAATGGTAGTGCTCAATTAAATTTCATCACTTTGAAACTAGGATCTGCCATAAGCTAAGCTAGAAAGCAGTTTAAAATATATGTGTAACTCTGTTGTATTTCAGTTCATTAATTCATTAGTGTTGGTTGTGTGAAACGAGTCAAATCACAATGTTTACTAGTTGCTTGAAGAGTAATTTGTCATTAAGTGTGTCTTCTGTCAGTACTTGAGAACTCGCACCAATAATGCTGAACAGACTAAACAAACACATGTCTAAAATCGATTCTTCCATATCAAAAGACTGTCCCAACTGCGACATAGAAGAAGATATCTCCCATGTCCTCTTAGAATGCCCTTCTTACGAACCCCATCGTGCCTCTCTTAAAGATTTCCTTCTCACAAACAACTTAGTCATTGATGTCCCAACAATACTCGGAAACAATTTAAATATACCTACACCTATCCAATTCAAGATTCGAAACCTCCTTCTTTCTTTCCTTCAAAAAACTCATCTTATCTTTCGCATTTAATCCCTTAAAAAATCAATTGTTAAATTAAATTGGCCCGTCCCCTACACTTCACTTTCTACCTTCTCTCTCCTTTCTTATTCTTCTTCTCAAGTTCCGAACCAGTATTAATAGCGGGTGCAAAAGGGCACCGCAGCTTCATCTCAGTGGCACCGTAATCATCAAAGTCAAAGCCAATAATGCTGAGAAAAAGGGATTCTTGTGGCAGCGCTGGAAGTATGATTGAACTCGGGAGTGCGTTTACAACATGCAGGTAAAATTGAATTGTTTTTTTTTTCTATGTCGATTCATCGTCTCAATAAATGCGTTATTTCATTTTGTAGGACGAAAAGCAAAGTCAAACGGAAGCAGCATCGTTGATTCCACACAGCCAGCCACCACCAGAAGTGGAGATGGAACTGGAAACCGAGACGGATGTGATTGCACAACATTGTCTCACCCCCCCCCCTCCCCCAAATCGCCGTCACCTGTATGTATTATTTGTGATGTTTCTTTTGTTTGCTATTATTTTCATTTAAATTGCTGAAGATTTTTTCTTCTTATGTTTCAAGTACCGCAAAGGCGCAAACCTGAACCACCGGAGACATGGAGCCATCGTTATTGCTTGTGTCATTATACCATGTGCAGTATTGTATGACGACTGATTGCCACAAACTGCATCAGCCGACTTACTTGTACAAACTGACTGCTAGAAAAAACTATGTGATCAGCAGGAGGTAGGGATGGGCTCTGTTTCGAAAGGGTGAATACAGCCAAGCGCCCGACTAGATTCAATCGCATCCCCTAAGAACTGGCCCCAACCATCACTCTTCTCTCTTTCCGGCTTCTCTTAGCCATTGCCACTCGTTGGGCGGTACGGGCTGTACTGAGCGACGTTCGGCAGAACGAAATGATGAATAACGATTATCTCTTATAGAGATTTTCTGGTCTGATCGTTCAAAAAAAATTCGAACAAAAATTATGTACCGTTGTCAAATGTAAACATAATAATATAATAAATTTATGATAAAATTCCGGTAAAACGCTTGTATTTAATCGGCTAAACTTGTTTCAATTGCGCTTTACACGCGAGTGTTGGGTGGGGTTTTTTACCGTAATCTCCCGTTATCCAACTGCATGAGGATTCGAACCTCCGACCTTTAGCGTCACACCTCGATGCTTTGCCACACGGCTGCTAATAACATGTTTATGGGGAAATATGATGAATATATATGCAGAAAGAGAATTAAAAAAAACGGAAGAAATAGACGGACAACACCCATTCTCTTAAGTAATTTCCATAGTTTCTTTTATGAAGGAAATTTTATGAAGGGTGGACATCTAAAATCTGCGTCCAACTACACGTCATCACATGAGGATTTGAACCACCGATTTTTTTGCGTCACATCTCGACGCTTAGCTAAACGGCTACAACTTGTCTTCACGATAAGAACTGCGGATAACAAGTAACCACACTTTATGTTAAATGAAAGACTCAAGAATCTTTTTTTCAATTCTAGTTAGTTTAAGCGAGGCCGGCGAGGGTTCAAACCTCGGACTTGTGTCGTCATGTTTCCATGTTTTGCCACACTGCTACCGCTGACAATTCTTGTTCTTGAAGAACGAGTTCCCGTAGTTAAGAATCGTTCAACTGTTTAGCGGGAGAAGAGGGTCGTCTAGAGGCTTTTTTCTTCGACCAGAATCCTTTGGAAAAATTTTAGCACGATATAATAGTAGAACAGCGTCCCGTGTACTACTGAATTATCTTTCCAACTAATTTTTGTTCAGGACGGGGATTGCATTTATCTTATCCAAAATAGCCATGCTAGATTCAAAAACTTACCGAAATCATTCAAACACGTCAATGTAGTCTAAATTGGTAGTCAATTTTATGCTTAAACTTGGTTAACCATGAATCATTGGGTGCAGTAGGAAACTTTGAAACTAAGCGCAAGTTGCGATATTATAAAAAGAAAAAGGTAAAAAGAGTTTGTTTTAGTTCCGAGAGCTGTTACAGCAAGACAGATGCAAAGTGATTAGAATCAAGTGTCTTTAGTTTCTTTTTCCAAGTTAACAAAAAATCAAGTTTACAATGACTTTGAAATGATTATAGAATCACGCTCGCTTCTAAGTTAAGAGGCATTTATTCGGTCCACTTTTACGCGATAGAAGTTCGTTCCCTTGGGGAGGTTGTAACGATTTTCTTCCTATGTCGCACAGAAAAAAGGATTGAGGGTCAATTATTCAATTCCAACAAAGCAAGAAATTTTTTTACCTTGCGCACGAGGCAGAACTCCCTCTGAATGACACGGGCCAAAAATGGCTCAATCGTACTTTGCAATCCAAGTGTGGATATCGAATCAGCATGCAAAAAATGGAGATACGGTCCTTTATTGTACAAAATATGCGTAGAGTATCGATCATCCCATTGGACGACTACTGCATCTCCTACTTCACAACCATATACATTGGCCGAACCTTGCCTGACGAGCGACCTAGTCATCTTATTCTAAACCAAAAGAAAAAAAGATCATCGTTATACATACTATTACTATAATAACAATACGTACCATTGGCTTCTTTTTTAAAGAAGATTTGGGTTGAAGTAGTGGACTGGCAGATGACTTTTCGTCCGATTGCAATACTGCTACGCTAGCTGCCATGTTTACTGAGCTATATATTTATGGGATTTTCAGATTATGAACTATTTTTGAATTTATCCTGAATTTTGGAACTAGCCTATAATGGTAAATAAAACAACCTTATTTGTGAGATAGACGTGGTAAACGGAAGAGGGGGTTTGCTCGCGAGGTTGACACTCTCCATACGCAATTGATCAACCTTCGAACCAACATTCTGTATTGTTTGGTTCGATTCTTTTAGGGCTTCAGATAACGTTTCCTCCCATTTGGTTGGTTTGGTATTAGTGGTCTTGTAATGGGTTGTAAAACTTTCAACAAGCGTAGATAATTTTTCTTTTTCGTGTTTCAGCTTTTCTACAAGAGGCAGTAATAATTCGTCTGATTGGCTCTCCTAGATCAGACAGTACAAATCAAGTCTATATGCTGTCTATTTTATTGTTTAAATTACTTACCGACAACCGCTTCGTTCTCACTGGATTACATGGACTGGCCGGAGGGGTTGTGCGCATTTCAAATTTATCAAGGCTAGAATCAGATGGTGATCGCTCGCGAAGACTTGACACTATACGGAATCTATTCATTAAAAAACCATAATTTAAATTTGAAATCAAATAATAGCTACTAGGCCACTGGGACACATTCTCTAAACTTACCGCGATCTAAGCCCCTCAATTTCTAAACGATGTTTCCGCTGAAGTTCTTCCTTTATTTGAAGCTTCTGAGCTTCGCTTTCCTTGAGCAATTCTTCATATTTTGCTTTCCACTCCAAGTCTGGAAGTCCCATTTGGTTTTGGAGGTGTAGAAGACCACTCAATTCCGAGTCCTTTTCCAGCTTCAGTTGTTCGAGTTCAACTTCGTGACCAAGCATAAGCTCTTGTTTCCACGTTCTTAGTGCATCTGGGCTTTCCTACTCTCATTCAAATAGTTCAAAATTAATATTTGGCGCACGTCACCAAGAAGTAAGGGGTTAGTATTTCACCTGTTCCGAAGCCGATTGCCATTCGCTCACTGCCGCTAGAAACTTTTCTTCGGCTTTTTTCACTGCTTCTTTTAAGGCCTCAATTTCCTGTTTATGCCTCATTCTTTGATTCTGCAATTTTTCAACTTTCTGTTGTTCCAACTCTTCCTCTCGCTGCTGAAGACAAACTTGGGCGCTGGTGATGAGCTCTTTCTTTTCCTCCTGCCATTGAACGTTGCGATTCTTCCATTCTTCCAGTTCATGACGAACAGCCAATAATTCTCCCATCAACTTACTCTTTTCTTGATCCAATTTTTTATTTTTACTCCTTTCTTCTTCCAATAGATCAGCCGACGTCTTTTCGAAAGACGCAAACATCACACGAATATTTTGTGTAATATCTGATTGTAATCGTTTAAACTGATCATTTGCAACTTGATTCAGTTCAATCGTTAATTTACGAATGGAGCTCATTTCTGTTCGGAAGGCTGGTAGCGCAGCTTGACCAGCTTCTAAAGCGCACTGCAAGTGAGATTGAAGTGCCAATAATCGACAGCGTTGGCCTTTGACAGTTTCTTCTAATTGTCGCTGAAGTTCTACTCCAGCGTCGTCTCTACAGCGGCTCTGAAATACAATTAGAAAAAAAACCTAACATTAGTCAAAGAAATTTTTTTAAAAATACTGCCATTTACAATTGCACTGGAAGACTCCTCCGCATGGTACTCGCTGGAATGGAAGTCGGATTGAGAGCGCTTAACCTTGGAACGACATGGTCGAACGGGAGGAGAGAGCAGTGCGGCTGATAAACTGGGGAGGACACCAGTTTCAATTTGAAGTTCGGTTGAAGTTTCTAACATTTGCGCTGATGAATGGAGTCTTCCTAGAATAGGCGGTTCTCGCAACACATCCTAAGTTGGTTAAGTTGAATTAGAAGTCATCCAAAAAAATCAATTCAAAGTAGTCACCTTCAGATTATTAGGTAATTGCAAATTGGCCCATAATGTGGGTAAGGCGTTTTTTAAACGTTCTAGATCGTCAATTGTAACTGGAGGTAGATTAGTGTCGAATGGAGCGGGAGGTGACGTAGCAAACGTCGGAGGAAATGTGTCGACGATGCCAGGGAACAGAAGTGTCAAAAAGTGCCCTTCACAAGCCTCGCTAAACTCCTTACGTTGGGAAGTCTCACCTTGATGAACCGTTTGAGAATAACCTAGAGTTAAAGTAAAAAAAAAACGTATAACTGTAAAGCTACTGGAAACTAAATCTTGGCGAGTAGAATAGATAAATTACCAGAGAGTGTTTCTGTCCATTCAACAAATTTGGTGACAAAATGTCTTCGCCTTACTATTTCGACCATAGAACGCAGGTATACGCTTGGCGCTTGATGTAATTGCCGAAGTAGATCAAAATGTCGACGAAGACGGCGCAGATTTTCATTTTGAAGTACTAGGCGGGAGTCAACATCAGCCAACTGACGTTGTACGAACATCACCCAACGAAGTCGAGCATGCAAGTTGGCACTCAATTCTTCCTTAGCTCGACTACATCGACTACGGATGTCACGAAGCTTTTCATCGTTCCTGACCATAACCTAGAACAACAAAAGTTATGAATGCTGAAAATGGCTTATATCGGTACAGACTTAAGAAACCTTAAGTTGCTGTCGGTGGGAAGCGCATAAATCTGGTAAAATGGAAGCGTCATTAAGGTTGCGGGCTCTCTGTTGATTTTGAAGAAGGGCTTGAGCCATTTCACCCTGCTCATGGACTTTTTTCCTAGCTTCGACAAGGAGCTGTTCTAGACCATAGAGTCGTTCACCGAGCCCTCCTATTTCTTTCATTTCTGGTCTCTCGGCTGATGACAGAGCAGCTTCAATGTGCTTTTCTAAAGCTTGCAACATCTGATTATCCATTTGCTCCAAGGCTTTAGTGCAATGATCAGCAACCACATTTAGGTTAGTGTTCTCATCATCATTGGAATGGATCCAATCGAGGAGAGGCACTTCTTGAACCTGATTGAGTAAGCATGGCAAAACTGGAATATCAGCTAAAACAGTCAGGTCTTCCCAGAAGTGACTAAGAATATCCAGGTTCTCTTCACGGCTGTTAAGGTATTGCTGATATGTTTGCTCAAACAATTCTGTTCTTCCCTTAAAAGCAACCACTATATCTTCAAGATTAGCCACAACAGCAGACCACCCTTGTTGTTGCATATGCTGATCATGGACTAGCTGTTCACATACTCTTGTGATTTCTCTTGCAGTTTCATGGAGTTGTTGTGCCAATTGAGCTCGGGCCACCACTGTTTGGTATGTTGTTTCTTTATCACTAAGGCAGACTTCCACTTTATGTTTCAAATCTTGGGCTGTGAAAGCACAGGACCAACTATTTAGCATTATTAAAAATTTAAATATGTTGTTTAAAATATTTACCTGAACCAAAGTCAATACTGGGGGAAGGGGGGACAGAGCTTTCAATAGTAGATTTGCAAAAGAGAAATATGGGATTTGTGTCAGTGCCTGCTGAATAACTGCAGACCCGATGTGATGGCTCCAAGCTCTGTCCTCCGCTTATAAGTAGAACTTGTTTATCTGGCGCAACTTTGCATGCTTTGTAAACAACTTCTTTAAGATTTGCTACCGTCTCCAAAGCAAGATTCATATCAAATGTTAAAACGGTTCCAGTGTCAACTAAAAAAACGTACAGCATTTTCTAAATAGTGTTACAATATGTCACAACGAAAGTAAGTGATTAGAAAATAGACGAGGTAGAGTTAAAACGTCGTCACGATGCAAAGGGAAACAAAGGTTTGTTGTTATCAGCTGATTTCTTTTCAAACTGACTTGTGGCGCCATCTTCAAACACGATTCTAAGTCGCGCGCCTATTACCCGCGCGGCCGCGCCCTGCGCATGAAGTTATCCCAAGGGTTTTCGGTTTTTTTCACGTAGCCTTCTTCTTTACCAAAAAAGTACATCGGTAAAAAACTAAGATTTGGAACTTACGTTAATATATAAAAGCCGCAATATAATTTTTATCTATTGCTGTTTGTGCTTTGTATACAGCTAAAAAAACGTGAAGCATTATTAATAGCTGATTGTAGTCATATAATTGGCATATGTAATAAGATTACCCTTTCGGTTTGAGATATTTCTTAGATATTTGAACAAAGAATTAAGTAATACGAATTGATGTTTTACGTTTAGAAAAACCAAAATTTGGAATCTTACGTTAATAAATAAAAGCCGCAAGTATAATTTTTAGCTATTCCTTTGTATACGGATAAAAAACGTGCAGAATTATTAACAGTTGATTTTAGTAATATAACTATCAATTGTATCCCAATACATTTTTGGACAACTATATGAAGGTTTTAAAGGCCCCATGATTTTGTGTTGAGAAGAATCTTGTGTCATTGGGACCTTCTGAGTCTCATTTTATTATGAATAGCATTGGTTTTTTAATTGACTAAAATAAAAGATGCCTTTCTCTTTTTCAAGCAAATAATTTCCTCGAGTGCTTCAATCATTATTTTTTTTGCTAAGTAAACACTAGGGCATCCAATTAATTTGTTGTACCATATGACGCGTCTCATTTTATTACGAATTGGTTTTAGCATTGGTTTTTTGGCAATTTTTAAAGCTGCCTTTCTCTTTTTCAACAAATAATTGGCAGTTTGTGCTAACCTAAATATTGTTGCACAAGCACAATTGATCTAATGAGAAACTATAAACAGGAAAAGGAATTGTTGTGAGTCATTCGTCAACTAGTTTAAAGTAAAGCAATGGACTAGCTAGGTGTTTTTCAAGTTTATATTCTTGTCCCCAATTCGCATCAGACGGCGGGTCCTTTTGCAAATCACGAGACATCCGTCTGCGCATTTTCACGTAACATCCGTCTGCGTATCTTCACGTATTATATCGTGCGCAGAAGCGCACCGTTAGATGACCTTAGACTGATCGAAATATACGGACTGGCGAAGGCCCGATTGATAACATCGTTAGATCTCTTGGCGCTCTATATACTTGTAACCATTCTTATGACCAATAGTGTAAATGCAATGACATAAAGTGGGTGACAATATGTAGTTTCTTGTTTTGTTTTTCAATAACATGCGAGATGTGGCGCGCTATTTTTCCGTAAAACCTGTAAAAGTGCTAAGTGTCACATCTCAAGCCATAACAAAATATCATCAAGGTCTAATGTAGATTCTTACTTATGGACATTGAAAGGCGTTGAACTCTCGTGTAGCAAAACCAGTTGGGCCGTTTCCTTCGTCCAATAGTCTGCAATTCATGCGAAGAATACCTACAGAAAGTTGGGAAAAAACTTGATTGAAATACCTCTCCTTCGATGGTTTCTAATGGAAAATACGGATATATGATGACAATGCGCGATGGATGAAACTCGTTTACAAAAAAAACTGGGCGTGGGGTCAGGCCGTCGAGTCTTTTACGAGTTTTCAAACTAGAAAGTCAAAATGAAACTACAACAATAATTATCTTGTAAACCGCATCAAGCTTTTATAAATAATATCTTACGATCATTTGTCAACACCAAAAGTTTCATAGATTTTCAGCGACTAATACTCACACACACACAATTCAATTAAATTTTGCCAAATCAAAGATCTGGTTTTTTTTTGGTTCATGAAAAGCAATGTTACTGGTTCCGAAACAACTCGACTAGTTGGCCAACTTACCCGGATATCCAATGAGGTAAATTGGGGTAACGTAAACCAAATATAGTTGAAGTTGCGGAAAGTCGCCAACTAGTTTTGATGAATATCGATTGCCTCCCAGAGATTTGTAAGTATGTAGTAAGTATAACTCCGCGAAGAATTAGAATCGTTGGTTCATGGGGTTCTAGAATTTCGCGTATCCTGTATAAAAGGACCAAATGAACGAATTTTCGCACAGTGTGTATTGTAGCCTGACTGATAGCCCACTTTGCTGTTAACAGCTATAGACGTTGAAATAAAGATGCATTTCGTATTCTTTGTGCTTGTTTTCTGTTTCACTTATGTAACGACTGAAAAGACTAAAGACGGTCGAGCGTTCGGCTATAATTATGGGGGTAACGCTGTTCCTAAATTTGGATGGGTTCCATCTACCACAACGGTAACTTCGACTGTCACCGCAACTTGTTCGCAATTCATTCCAAATCAAAATACATGCGGTCGTAGACGACGAGGTATTCTCTTTGATGAAGACAATGAAGACCAGTTTCCTGTTGTTCCATCTCCTGTACAAGGGTAAATTTGAAATGTTTATGTGTGTATCCCTTTTATTTTAACCTTTTTCATTTTACATTCTAATGGCACAGAGTCGAGGCTACTCAAGTACCAAATCGAGTGAGCCGTTCAGCTGATCCACAGTATATAGTCCCGTCACCGTTATACGGATTTCAAACCAAAGATGTCCAGTCGGCTCTCTATGACAGCAATTACAACTATCGTCCAATTTTGATGCCTTACTACGGTTCATACGAACAACCTGCAATAGATCAACGGCTTTTCTTTGGTTCTTGGAGGACTGTAACGACAACCTTCTACACCACAACCACTTCCACCTATATCCCGCAATGTAACTCGCCCAACTTGTTATCCCAATGTTAAAGTTTTCTACCGAGTTTTATCTTAAGAGTTTGATGCCCGAGTCTGGAATAAAATTAACCAAACGTAACTATCAAATTATTCACCATAATATTTAGTATTATTAAGGTATCTGGGTAATTGTTTTACGTTCTAATTTACACAAACGTCTATTACAGAAATTAATGCATCTTATGCGTTGAATCTGCATTTTATCAATCATCGCGAATATTAATTATACAGAATGACACTGCGAAATATTACTGAAATCCCATTATGAAGAAAAATAGTTTGCTTGTTGTGTGCGTTGGTGTTACTATAGCCATTTTTTCTGCACTGCCCACGATTTGGGATGCCATTCTTTTGAATTTCTGATGATGAATTCTACGGAATTCTACGACATGTGACAGAAACCGGAATCCAGCGACCGCTTATTCCGAAGTATAAAAAGGCTAACGAATTTCATTTTTGCAACAGTGCTCTGCGACGGTGCGACCTATTGACTGTACATTCTATTCTTACAGTTTAGCTCACTTTCTTCAAAATGCGTTTGGCTCTTTCCGTTCTTATTGTTTGCTTGGCTTACGTAGCAGCTGCCGAAGCAAATAAAGCGTTCGGCTATTATTATGCTAACGCTGCGGATCCGAGACTTTTCAGGCCAACAACCACTGCAACGACGACACTTACTTTCACCAGCACTTGCACCAGGTCACTTAATCCCGCCCCTCCTTCTTGTAATGGTCGCAGACGTCGAGGAATTATTTTTGAGGAAGACAATGAAGAACAATTCCCTATTGCTCCCTCTGCTGTGCAAGGGTATTTATATTTATTTTATGCGAATGCCTTGAATACGTACTTTTTATAACATTCAAAAAACATTTTTTCTTTTTTGTCTTTCATGAGACCAATCTTAAATCTTTGCCTTTATTATTATCTACAACTTTGTTGTCATTCACATAGAGTCGAGGCTACTCAAGAACCAAGCCGAGAGGCTCGTGCTGCTGATCCGCATTATTTGATCGTGTCACCTTACGGATACCAAGCCCAAAACATCGATTCCGCAGTTTATAGTGGGCCTTACAACTACCGTCCATTTGCATTGCCTTACTACGGGTCTTACGCACAACCTGAAATGGAGCAGCGTTTTTTCTGGGATGCCTGGAGAGTGACAGTGACGTCCACCGTCATCACCACCACCACTTCCACTTCGATCCCAGCATGCGTGGCCGCTGTCAACACGATTGCCCAGTGCCCATAAAGCGTTTTTGCTTGCCGACGTCCTTTTTGAAATATCCATCGGACAAGTTCAATCAATCCACCAACATGATATATTCACTAAACACGAACATAATAAAATGTATCTGGTAGCTAATAATTTATATACCACTGAATAAATGAATACACCCCCTTCAGATCTACATGATCCATCGCTCAAGTCATTATACATTGTGTTGATATGCATTACAAAATGGACGGTTTTTAATGATCTGTATGACCTCGGACATATAACAAATCGGTCACAAATGTAGCAATAAACATGTTCAGTCATAGTTCATTGATGTCGAGAAAAAGGCAACGTACATCATGCATTTAAGTCTTAGCTGGCCTAAACCTTGGCCTAATTATAATCGATTAGGCCAGTCATTTCTCCGACAATAAGGCCAACAAATTTTTGATTAATACGTTTTTTCCCACATAGCACATGGACGTCTTTTTTCGCCAAAAAGCCATCTTAAAGACACCTTTAAGACAAAATTTGACTTAAAGGTATCTTTAAAGATGTCTTTAAGACAAAAAGTTGTCCTTGGTGCTATCAGGGTTAATTCTAAAAGCCTGCAAGTCAAGGAGACCAAAATGGCAGGTTTCGTGTGGTGTATCTTTTCGTAGAAGTTCTTTAGCAAAATTGGAGAAATAGAGTTAATAATGTTCGTCAAAATAATACAAGTCGTTTAAAATAAACCTTAATGTTTTATTTCTTATAGCTTAGGAGATGATAACGATTTTTCTGAGAGGGTTTTCGAAAAATGAAAATTTTCGACACAAGTAAAAAATTTTCAGGGTAGGTTAAAATCAAAAATAAAATAAGCGCCAGATAGCCCAAAATGTAATCTTTCATCAGCCTAACTTACATATTTTTTACTAACATTGTAAAAAGTCACACCACGCCAACTCGGTCTCCTTGACTCGCGGATTGCTTGTTATTAAAGATTCCGTGGGGTAACAGTTTCTATGAAGGCTACAGATTCATCGGGAATTGAGGGTGTAGTGAAAAACAAAGGTTAAGTAAGCGTATTCATCTGTTTGTTGAAACGATGAATGTGGTGGCAGTTTACCGTATCGATTTACACAGAGTGACAAAAACCGGTATTCAATGACCAGGTAAAGACGTAATGGGTATAAAAGAGCCATCAATTGGCATTTTTGCAACAGTGTTCTGCAACCCTCCGTCCGTTCGAATTCTTACAGTTTAGCTCACTGACGAAATTCAAAATGCGTTTTGCAGTTTTTGTACTTATTGTCTGCTTGGCTTACGTAGCCTCTGCCGAAGCGAATCAAGCGTTCGGCTATTATTATGCTAACGCGGCTGACCCAAGACTTTTCAGGCCTACAACTACTTTAACAACGACGTCGACTTTCTCCAGTACTTGTACTAGGTTAGCCAACGTACAATGCCAAATAGGTCGCAGACGTCGTGGAATTTTGTTGGAAGGAGATAACGAAGAGCAATTTTCAATTTCTCCTTCTGCTGTCCAAGGGTAAATTATTGTTTTGTTTTTTCTCTTGGTTAAGTTTCCATAAACCATGTAAAGTCTCTTATTATTTTAAAGTTGGCAAATTAAGTTTCGGTTACAACCATTATTATTTTTTTAATTAAAAAACTTTATTTACGATATAGAGTCGAGCCTACTCAAGAACCAAGCCGAGAGGCCCGTGCTGCCGATCCCCAGTATTTGATCGCTTCTCCCTATGGATATCAATCTCAAGATATCGACTCCACCGTCTATAACGGTCCTTACAATTATCGCCCTATTGCGTTGCCTTATTACGGATCATACGCTCAACCAGAATTGGAACAGCGTCTTTTCTGGAATGCCTGGAGAGTGACAGTGACGTCGACAGTCTTCTCCACCACCACTTCCACTTCAGTTCCAGCCTGCAGCGCGCCCGGCACGATTCCTCAATGTCCTTGAAACATTTTTGCTTGCCACCGCACTAATAAGCACATTTTTCTTTCACAAGTCGAACATCAACGCAGAAATGAAATCAATGCACCACTTATTTAGCTTAGCGTGAACATTAATTTATCTGGTAGTTAATTGGTTATACCAATGAATAAGTTAATACACCCTTTCAGATCTACGTCTCAATTTAATCAAGGCTTATGTTAATTGCGTTGACCTTAGTTAGTAATTTTTAATTTACTATCCTTTCCCACCTCTAATACTTCCCACCCCCTACGGACTCAATTTCCTTACTCATCTATTGTCATCAACAATTTAAAATACTGTCGTGGTTATCATGCTACCTATGTAGTTTTGCCACACGTAGCAACCTTTTTTAAATTACGAGTTATCTGGAATATAAATATTAAACTCTATAGCACCACCTAGTGGCTTTTGTACTTGGAAAAGTAACTCCTATTTAAATGGCTTGTGCCGGAATGGTTTTGTTGGCGAACCGTTCTGGGGCCAGGAAGGCCGGGACCGGATTGACTAGCAACCCTTGCCCGGGACACGAAGCGCGCGGAGGGCGTGTTACATGAGGATGGTACACGAAAATGTGATCGATAACCTATAATGTCTCAAATCAATTTGGTGTCATTCGCTATTCCTGAAAGATGTAATTGGTATCCTGTGTGATCTCAATTTTACGTTTCTCGTTTTTTTTGGTGGAAATTTTGAACCACTGCGCAAAGGAGCACCACAGTTTATTCTTGTAAATCAGCTGGTCCCTTAGCTCATTCCTTCTGTAAACATTTATCGCACCTATACCAGTATAACACATCGTAAATAAAAGACTTATTCATTGGAATGATGCCGTTGTTTTCTGAACCAGTAGTACAAAAGAAATTTAAAAAAAAATGCATTCCATTTTTACCGTGTTTCATTTGCGCGCGCTATATTTTGCGACGTTTTGATTTTGTGTCATGCGGAAAAGGTCATGCAGATTACCAATATCTTGCGTGGTGTTTCAAATTAAGTTCTTGGCTTCTTGACTTCGGATTAATATTTTCAGGTGCATTTAAAATTCAGGTAATAAAAGATAATTAGTTCACCGAATGATGCATTCTTTATTTTTCAGGTTTCCCTAACATCTTACCGTGTGTAAGTTTCTGATTGCTATTCCATTTCATCTGTTAATCTCGAAAAAAACAGGCCCTCATATCAGACATACTGATGCCACGTCTCTCTCTCTCTCTCTCGCTGAAAACATGTACTTGCAACGAAGCCTGAACTACCATGACAGAGAACTGGACGAATTTAAATTTGAATCTAGATTAAAATGTCGGTGTGTTCGACGCCGGCGTTGACATCGCCAGTTCCACAGATGTTGAACTGCATAAGAAATCGGTAGACCAACCAGCGACAAGACCAGCATCCAGTTTTTTTGTAAAACAAGTTTCAAATATACATACAGAACCATACTCACAAAGGAGACATCGTCCAATCGTTTTCGACGTCAACTGCCTAGAGCGCCTCATCACCTTCAACCGTACAGACGGAAATTGGAAAGTTACAGGTAACAAACATAATGCGCGGCAGAAAAACTTTAATGCATACCATACATGGTGCGCGTTGAGGCAACTCTTTTTCCTGTTTTCTATGTGTTTTATAATAACACCCAACAAGTTTTCTCTAGGCCAATAAACTCGCGCGCATCTTCCTCCATGAAAACATTTTTCCCCCAAAAAAATAAAGGCAAAGGGATGGGCCTAAAGGTTACACGATTTGTCTTCTGTTGCCTTCTTACATTATATAGACCTGTTCGTTAACCGGATTCATCGCATCCCTAGGCCCGTCTAGGCCGTATAAATACAGCCGTGATAGGCCGAAGTTTCAACAGTGTCCTATAGCCAACTATCCGTTTGAAACCTTGTCCAAGAGCTTAGATTTTTAAAAATCAAGATGCGTCTAGCACTATCAGTACTTGCCTTTTTCGTGGTTTATGCCGCTACCGAAGACCACGCAAGATCCTACGATTATTTCCAGCCTCCATATTATGCTGGCGCTAATTACGCACCAGTTGAACAAAAGTTCTTCAGGCCTACGGTAACTGTAACATCAACGTCGGTTTCCACCGTCACTTGCACCAAGTCAACTGCTGCTTGCGTTCGTCGCCGACGCGGAATTGCTCTTGATGAAGACGAGAGCAACGATGAACAGTTCCCCATTGTTCCCTCTTCCGTCCAAGGGTAAAATATTTTATATAATATTCGTGTTAGTTTCCGCTGTTTTATTTTTCACCTCGATTTTCACAGTAATTTGTACTAATGTTGACTTTCATTATTTGATTATTACAGAGTTGAGGCTACCGCAGAACCAAGCCGAGACGGCCGTGCTGCCGATCCCCAGTACTTGATCATGGCCCCATCTTTTGCCTACCTTTCCCAGCAGACACCTTACAACAGCGCACCTTTCCATTTCCCAGGACAATATCGTCCTGCTCAACCTTACTACGCTGCATACCCACAACAACAACCTCAAGCTCAAGCTGGCGAGCGTCTTTTCTGGAGTTTGATTCCAAATTTAACAGCGACAGTCACCTCAACCGCCTTCTCCATTTTCACTTCCACCTCGACTCCAGCTTGCCGTACCACCGGTGCTATTCCTCAGTGCCCAAATAACTAAAAATGTTTACACTGAATTCGCTAGTACCGAATTCAACAGAAAGAACAAAAGATTTAACCTATTGGACAATTTGTTACTGGTATAAAGATATATGTTACACGATTGTTTTATATATTTAAATATATTCCTTCAGCATCAACAATCTTAAATTGACTTTAGTTCCATAGTGACGCTTGCGGCAAAGTCACTGTTGAAGTGATTATGCATTCAAAATTTTAATCGCAAAAGACTCCAGGTACAAAGCGAATGAACTCGCAGTCCATTTACCTCTAGATAATAGTCCCACAGGTATAAACTCATCTGCAATTTATTTTGAACCAATTTGAGATGAAAATAAACTAGAACAAATGGACTCGGGCGATGCGTCGGGGATCCATTTGGCATTAATCTGATGGATGCGAGTCCAATCTTGATCGATGGCACACGTTGGGCGGGGTACGTCTAGAGCTGTTGCTCGAGATTTTACTTCCATCTTAGATTCGAATGCCCTCTTCGTTGATTTAATTTATATGTAAATTAGATGCAATTTTTCTTCATTGTTCATCTAGCTGTGCTTGCAGCAGGCCCAGAAGTGAGAAGATCCAGTACTCATTTTGCTATAAAAATCAAGTGTAAATCTGCTTAAAACTCGCATTCATCAGAGGCAAATCATTGAAGAACCAAGATGCGTTCTCTGTTGGCATTGTGTTGCTTGGCGCTAGCTCTCCTGAACGGAAACGATGCTCGCGAATCCCGTCAGTATAATTTCAGTCCTTTTTACCAGCCCCAGCCCTACTTCTATGGACCACAAGGTGTGCGCTTCCTTTGGGGCACCACTGTCACCACCACATCGACGCTTTTAAGCACTTGTACCGTATTTAACGCCACACCTTGCCGTCGTAAGCGCGATCTCGATGAAGAAGCTATTGCTCCGTCTGCTGTTGCCAACAGGTGATTTTCAGAATCATTAGAAAACAAATCACGTTTTCTGTCTTGTTTACGTCTGTTGCCATTTTTCGTGTCTACTTAGAATCGAGCCAACCGTCGTAGCTACTTTGGAATCTGCAAGAAACGAGCGACAGATTCCGATCTACAGTCAACAACCCTACCAGCTTCATTCCACCTTTGGCGGCGCTTACCCTACCTACAACTACTACAATCCCTATCAACCGATTGCACCGGCCCCGGAACGCTTTTTCTTTGGCAGTGGCGCGACAGTAACCTCGACAGCTATTGTTGTCTCAACTTTTACCTCTAGACCATCCTGCTCAAGTGCAAGCGGCTTCCCTCGATGTTAAAGGAGTGAACGACCTAATGTCTATACGTGAAGCTCGACGTTTATTTATCCGCTTTTCACTTTTTGTCCTTGACTCTTGACAATGAATTATCTCCATACTAACCGGTAACGCAAGTCGCTGCCCTCATGCTCTACGAGAACCGCGTCTGTGTGAATACATTTCTATGGGCATTCAAATATCTCGTTTTGGTTATTTCTCATCGCATACGTGTATACGAAAGTTTTTTCGAGGCCTTTCTATGGTTATAAATATAAACGTGAATCCGGTATAAAAAGCGTTTATAGGGCAAAGAACTTTGGCAACCTTCAACCCATATATAGCACTTTGGAACAAAGCATCCGTATGTAAAAACGAAAAAATGACCGGTTTTGCCTCGTCTCGCCGTCTCGTTTTTTATCCGACGTAAAGGAAGAAGAGGCGCATGTTGAATAAGTATGGAAAATGTAGGTGGTCACGACTTCACGAGAGATGAATGATGAGCAGACCCTTCTAAGATGATAGCGCACGAATAAAAGTTTAAGAGATATCCAATTAACATCGTAGCTATGAGAATAATTATTCTTCATGTTTCGTGGCATTTCTCAAGGACAATAGGGGAACTCCCGTCGTATGTTTCACGTTCACGACAAGCTCCGGAGGGAGCACACTGCCCTTGTCATCCATCAAGTTCCGAATACACCCCATTTCATATGTTATGTGAGGTGTGTCCGTGTCGGCAAAAAATTCGGGTAAAATGAGCCATAGGTGCAGCTGATGCAATTTTTTAAATCCAAATTTAGGATGAGGGGGGGGGGGGATTCTACTAAATTAGAAGGCGGAGAAGACAAGTTGAAGCCTAACGATCAATCTCAAACGTATCCCATCCGTCACCCACGGATTTATTTGCCCGTTGCAATTCGTATATAAACTTGCTGAAATCTTGAGAAATATCACAGTCGCTTTTGTGTTTGCAAAACAGTATCTCAAATTTTCAAAGATGCGTTCCTCCATTGCTCTTTTGGTTCTTTGCGCTGTAGTCGCAGTCAAGGCTCAATTCCAATACGCCTACCAATACCCAGCTTACCAATACCCAGTTATCGTTGGCCAGCAGCCCCAGAACTACATCGCTGACAGCCCGCAAAACCGACTCTTCTTTGGCAATCTCATTACTACCACTACCAGCACTTCAACATCTACTATTACTTGCACTGTTTCTACCACTGCCTGCACCGGTCGTCGTAAGAGGTTCGTGGTCGGAGACGTCGAAGAAGATATCCAGGCTTCCGCAGTTAACCCGTAAGTTGTCGATACTCAACGCGCATACGGTTGCCCATACATGAATTCATTTGTTTTGAATTTACCGTTAACAGGGTTGAGGCCACCCAGATTGCTGATGGTTCCGAGAGACAAGCTCGTGAAGCTAACCCTCAGTTGAACGGTTTCTGGAACGAACACCCAACATACGAGATCCAGCCAACTTTGGGACAACCTCAGTACTATCCCGGTTATAATTACGGTCGCCAACCGGTCGTTGCTGCCGACGGTCGTTTCCTTTTTGGCAAGATCACCCTTACTTCGACCACAATAACAACCACCACTTCTACTTCTCGACCTGGCTGCTCTTCAGCCAGCGGTTTTTCACAGTGCTAATTTAAATTCAATAGTCTGATTAAAAACATGAAACGGCTCTCTTTACCTGGCGACTTTTCCAATACTGATTTTAAAAAAAAATGGGAAAACATTGATAATAACCATCATGTCTGGAATATCAATGGACCTTTTTAGTTTGCTTAAAAATAAACTGCAATATTTAATCATCAAGCATCTGATGAGAAAAAAGATATTATCTCACAAATTTGTATTCACATCTTCTCCTCTTCGTTCTCGCCCGTTTTCTTTTCCCCTCTTTCTGCTTCTTCTTCTCTTACAAATTGAGTTATATGTATGTATGGAGGTCGACCTGGAGCTAGCCTAATTGGGTAACAAAAGAGAGAAGGATCCAGTCACAGAGTAGAATGAATGGGTGAGAACGGCTGAGACGAAGAAGAATAACAGGAGCGACGAGAGAGAGAAAAGTAGTGGCTGGTAAAAAGGTCGATGATCAAAATGATGGCAACACAAACGCACGGGTCAAGTTACTTGGCAACACGCTTATTGGACAGGAAAGGAAACCAACTTGCCAGAAGTGAAAAACAAAACAAGTTTTTAGTGAATGACAAAAAAATGTAGAATTGGAAAGAAGGTAAAAGAGAGAAAAACCGGTACGGCTGATCAAAAGATAGATATCTGGGAAACGAAGAAGGAGAGGAAGAGACTGGTGGTCGGGGTCAAGTTTTCCAAATTTTCTTATAATATATATGATACACCATACACGTGAAAGCCAATTTGTTGTGTTTCGTATACAAAGAATCGATATAATCAGCTGCTGATGACACGGGCGTTATTGAAACAAAAGAGAGAGAGAGAGAAAACTTGCACAAAATCACAAAGGATTAAAATGAGAAGACAAAACTTCAAACTAAAACAGAAGAACAAAAGACTTTTTGCAAGGGTCTCAGCGTGATTACAAAATATTTTTCATACAATGAAATTGTGGGCTTTCATGTCGTATTTAACAGAGTGTGAAAAGGAATCGACCGATATGCTTGCGGTCGCAGCTCGTCTACTCTTTGCTGACACAAGACGTGATTGTTTTTTTCTCAAAAAATACCTTTAAACGCGTAGTTTGAATCTCGCTATCGATCACTCGATGACCGAAGTCGGCTTCATTAAAGAAGGAAGAGCAAATGGACTAGACAGACAGAAATGAATTACGTGAAGATTTAAAAAAAAAAGGCACTAACCCTTGGACTTGTGTGGCGCGACTTCGAAATTCACCATTCATTAACTCGAAATTACAAAATTACAAAAAAGTCATTTTTTTTCTAAAAATGCATCGTTGAAAAAATTCAAACTGCGCAACACCATCTGATGGTCGGAAATTCAACTGACTGCATTAGACGGCAGACGACGAAAAACTATGTTTTTTTCCAAATAACAACAACAACACTGGCTAGAGAAAAGAGTGAAGAAAATATCCCACAAGTTGTGTCGTTGCATCTGTATCAAGTACACTGCACGTGGGGAAAGTGCCACCTTCTTTATTTTGTCTTCGTCTTTGGCTTTTCCTTCGATGAAAAAATCCAATATTAACAATCCTTCTGTGAAGTCTTCATCTACTGAAAAGACCAATGACTAATCGATGCCCTGGCGGGTGATCATACATTAATTTTATTTCGTTCTAGAGCGCAAAAGTTCTCTTGGTATGTGGAGAAGCTTTTCAGATAAGAAACTCCCACAGTTTCAACTTTTTTACAGCTTATGGACATGTCAGTGATCAAAGGGCTGAAAGATACGGAGAGGAAGGAGTAGGGAATTGAAAATTGGAGTACAGCATCAAAACTAGTCAAGGCAATCAAGTTCACTCAAATGTTTTCAAGAATCACTTGTAGGTTTCTCTTGTCTTGAAAAAAATTTTACTTGCCATATCAAACTTGGATTGGTTTGAGCAGCGGCTATTCCAATTAATTAAAAAAAACATGTCACCTATCATTTCATTGTTGCTATGTAAGTAGCTTGAAGAAGAGGTATGCTAGTGAAAGATTGATGATCAAGATGAAAATCGTCAACTGTTGGCGAGCAAACCAGGCCTGTAAATATAAATAAACATTATTCATTCCATATCTGATTCGTTTGGTCAACTCTCCCTCTCTTGCTTGCTGTGCTGTACTTGAATCTATTATTTGACTACTGCAAAGTGCACATCAAGGCAGAGAGAAAAAGTGTGCAACACTTTGTATTTGTATTGTTGTTGTTCTGACCTTGACTTGCGGGCTACAGAAATAGAGCAAAGGATTCGCTCTGTAGCGTTCGGCTTCCTCATTTTGGCGTCGGACTTCCTCTCGTCTCTGCGAGCTGAGAACCGAAGCCTCCTCTCGACTCAGGATCGCCGCCGGCGCGTCGGCTGCACCAGGAAGACTTTTCTTCCGTTTCGGCACCGGAGCCGGAGCCACCTGTGTATACGCAACAAAAACGTCAACGTAAATATATATTGAAAAAAAGACGAATCCGAATGATTCATCATGGTAGGATTTCTCTCGTCCGTGGAAACGTGACGATTGTGCGGGCGCGTCTGTGGTCAGGCAAACACAATACCATAGCTTTGGGGGGATCGGGCAGAACACTGCACGAAGCCCTCCTGGCCAAATATTCCATGTAATCCACAGAAGGCTCTTCATCTTCTCCTTCGTCAGTAGCCCACGACCAATCCATGATTGATTCTCGGCCTCTAGACCTGATCTTTGTTGCTCAGCTGTTTGTTGGGGAACAAGACACGTGTTGATCGCGCACTCAAAGACACGCACACAACAAGCACACGAGGGCGCCCAACTCGGATACGCCTTCTCTCTCTCACTCTCTCTGTGTATGGAAGATGCGGGAGCAAAGCTTTGTGTGCCGAAGGAAGAAGCGGGGAGCGAGCGAGCGAGTGTCGCGATCCGGACTAGAACCTCCTATCGGCGGGCAGTTAGTTTCGATCCTTTAGTGTCGCCTCTCTTTCTCTTCTCATTCTCTCATTTCCTTCCCTTGTCTTCTTCCTTCACCCATTCGCCTCTTCGCCGTCCGTGTTTAACCCTCCTCCCAAAGGAGCACCGGCTCGAAAGCTATTTCCATCGGGAGATTGGCATGAAGCCGCACAGCCGGACGGACGGGGCTCCAGCCCATTAGTTTGCTATCATTCTCGCACGCGCACGAAGCATACGGCATCAAGGGGGTCATATTCTAAAAATAAGCCATTCCCCAAGAGTTTCGAGTGGCCGAGATTCGCGACGAGGCCGGCAAGGAAGGAGAGTAGAAGGAGTCACCAAAAAAAAAAAGAAAAAAAAAACTAAAGAGAAGAAAACACGCCAACGCCGCATTCTTGGCTGCTCTGCAATCCGTCGTCGTCGTCGCCGTCTTCGCCGGCGTCGGCAGAGTTTACTGGCTGTACCGTCTATACTGTACACTACCCACTTGGACGGCCCGTCGTCCCACCGACCGCATTGACAAACATGACGGCGCTCGTCTTCTCAGCAATGCCCAATTCCCAACCGTGTCCTCTTACCTTTTCTTTTTTGCGGGCGGGCGAGATGTAGAGCGACTCGGTCCGTTTTGGCGTGTTCATACCGTCGTGGGGAATTTCCTGGCCGAGCCGCTGACGGAGCAGCATCTCCTCGATAATGTTTCCAGGTTGGCCGTTGCCGCCAAAGCCCGGTATGCTTCCATTACCTGGACTCGTCGACATTTCCTGTTTTTCGACCGATTTTTTTTGGGGGGGAAATAAAGTTGAATTAGTCCGTCTCTGCCAGATGAAAAAATGTAAATAAAAAGAGAAGAGAGACTGATGAACTGACCCGGATCGGAGTGGCCATTCGGCGCTGGAGGCTGCCGTTGTTGTTATTGGCCCCGTCGACGACGCTGCTGTTGCTGCTGCTGTCCGGATGGAACCGGCTGGATGAAGGCGTTGGGCTACTGCTAGTGAGAGGTGGTCGCTGTCGCGAGTTGGAGCGGAAGACAGCCATGCTGGGCGTCGGAGCCGGACTGGGACCTCGGCTGCTGCCCATGAGGGAGGACTCTTGACGCGTCAAAGCGATCGAACTTTGCCTGGACGATCGGCTGAAACGGTCCATGGACGGATCGCGACTGCGGTCGCGACTGGGCGGCCGTTTGTAGTGATCGAAATGGTCGTTCATCGCCTGTTGGAAGTTGTACGAGGGATTGTTGGACTCGACGTAGCCGCCGCCGACGACGAAACTGCTGCCGGACAGGGCTGGTCCTCGTCGCAGTGAAGAGCGCCCGCGCTCAAGCTGCCCGTGTCCAGTCTCTCTCATCTCGTCTCCGCTGCTCGAGTACATGCCACCGCCACCGCCGTCGTAGCCGGCCTGATTGTAATTGGAACTGTACTGGTGCTGTTGCTGTTGCTGTAACATTAATTGTTGTTGTTGTTGCAGCGGCTGGGACATGGGTCCTCTGAGGCCGAACTGATCCTGACTGTTTTTCCTGGCGAGTAAGTTGCTGCTGTTGCTATTGTTGTTGATCGTATTGTTGTTACTGTAACTGTTGCCGGCCGTTGTCGGACCGAATCCGCTTGGGAGCATCCCGGCCGGCGATCGACTATTGTTGGGATAGGCCATCGTGTTCATCGCTGCCAGGTGATCCGACTCGGCCATCTTGTTGGGCAAATTGCTCGGACTGCGGACGCCGCCGATGGCCACGCTCGGTCGGCGGGTCAGTTCGCTGCCTCCGCCGGGCGGCATTAAACCACCGAAATCTTCAATTCGGCTCGATGCCGACGCGCTGGCCGGCCCGCTATCGTGTCCGTAATCGCTGCCGTGCTGGATGTTGTTGGGCGTCAAATAAGCGGCTTTTGACTGTTGCGATCCGGCCGCTGCGGCCGCTGCTGCGGCGGCGGCTGTTGTCAGTTGCGGCTGAAGGCGCAGAGCCGACAGAGGTGGTCGCATCGTTTCCGAACCTACATAAGCGCCAAAAAAATCGGAAGAAAAAAACAAAACAAAAGATCCTGATAAAAGAGAGTGTCTTGTTGTTGACGGTCTCTCTCTCACTCGAGTTATCGAAAGTAATCAATAAATCAAAAGAGTGGATACACGGATGAATGACTCATCAAGTTTTCCGCCTTCCACGTGCAAGACCGCAGCTGCACCATCGTCGGTGTTTGAGCTGCTGAGTGATCAATATATTACCAATGACGTCATGATCGATAACGTTGGCCCCGACATAGAGTCAATAACAAGAAGAGCCGGTAAGATCCCCCCCCCCCATCGACTCTCTCTCTCATCAACGGTGCAGGGAACTAGTATAGTCCGTGTCCCTACATAGATCGCAAACGTGGGCGGAATGAAATATTACGCACACACAACACACAAAGCTTTCCGCGTCTTTCTACAGCATTTTTTACCCCCATCCAATCGATATTTGTGTGTTCAAGGCAGCCAGACTTTGCCTTCTCTGGATGGATGTATCTTCTTCTCTAGCGCGATTGGAAAAACGACGTTGTAAAGATAAACCTGAATGAAAACAGCTCCCATAGCTCCTCCGCTGCTGCTCAATGAAGCAGCCCGGCAACCTTTTTTTTTTTTTTACTTTGAAGTTTTCTATCTTCACACAATGTCGTTGCTACGACTCGGCGACTAGTACTGGCTGCTGCTGCTTTCTCAGATGATTGAATTTCGATTCGATTGGGTTTGGTTGATTTACTTGGTTGGAAGTCGGGCGCCAGTTGTTTGGCAATGATGACGGCGAAATCGGCGTCTTCGCGAGCGTGGACGGCCGCCACATCGGCCAGCTCGGCTTTACCGCGCGCTGTCGACGTCCGCGAGATGGCGATGTCGGCTTTCTGGAGGGCGATCTTGGAGGCTCTCTGGGCCGCACTGACGGCCGCCTCGATCCGCTCCCGAAACTTGGCCGACCGGATCAGGAACAGGTGTTTCTTCTTCTGCGATGTGATGAGCACGTTATTCTTGTATTTGCCTTCCTCTTTCGTACCGTCCTGTATCCAAGAGAGAACAGAAATATGTCATCAAATATGGGAAATATGCCGGACGCTCGTCCATCAATCGAATCCCTTTGAAATATTCAACACAAGACTGGCGGTTTCATTTTGAAAATGTTCGATCGCCTCGTGGATGACATTTCCAGCCCATTTCTCTTGTGTTGTGTTTCTTTTCTTTTCTGCCAGGCTTCGAGTAGAGCGACAGTGTCTCCTCCCGTTCAGCGCAATAAATCCCAATGACTTGGGCGTGGTAGTAGTAGGGCGACTGGCCTTGGCGACCGAATGACCCAAGAGATGGGAATGGATCGTTGTCACGCGACAACAAACTCTCCTTCTCGTTACTTGCCTCCCGTTCAGATTGAATGACATGGTCTATTTGTCTATTCGCCTGTGTAAATGACGATCCATCGACAATCTTCTAGACTGTGCGCGGCCTCTACACGCTTCGGCCCGCCATTTCCAATAGCGATCCCGCCCCCTTGAAAAGCGACAACTGGAACTGAAGGAAACTTTTTTACAAATGCCCGAAAATACTAGAATGTCGCTCGGCGCTCGGCAACTCTAGACTTGTTCGTTGAAAACTTATTCATGGCTCCGATGAAGAAAAAAGTTTTCGCCGAACCCATTTTCTCCGACATCCAGCGGATGCTGGTAGCGGCATCTGGAGCACATTGGGGAGTCTATATTTTCGTGCTGGATGACCTCATCCGTCGCCCCAGAGAACAACTCCAAGTTTCCACACAGTCACACACGCGCATACTTTTTTTTTCTTTCCTCTCGCCCAAAACGGGCGCCCTCCCTAAAGTCCATTCTCCACTTCCGGCGGGACGGCGTCCGTCTTTCGTCAGATTCAAGCCGCGCAAAATTCTTGAAAGGTTTCCGTCAAAGTTCATTTCCCAACCGGAAAGAAGGATTGAGCCGCACACAAACTTTGATAGTACCTTTCATTACTGGGCCTATTCTCCTCCACTGACGCGCGTTCGTAGTGAGAGAGAGAGGAATATACTAACACCAGACGATCCTATACATCACAGATGATGTGACTCGACTTTAGTAACTAACAAGTTCTGGCGTAGTCTAAGCCACTGCTGCAGCCATTCCCTTACTTTTCTATTCCACCTGAAAAAGGTATGAAGGTTAGAAAGACAGATAGATAGAGGAGAGTGGAGGAGAGAGAGATATATAACAAAACGGGAGGAATCATGAAAGAGCCTGGGGCAAATCAATAACCGTCGACGACACAGAGAAAACGTCGGAGGCTCTGCAGCTCCGAGCAGCGCGCGGCAACTAATGTCTGATCCTTAATTCAAAAGGAAAAGCTTGGATGGAGGGAAGAAAAAAAAGGGGCGAATAGGTGAAGAAGACGAACGGTGGAGAAACTTGAAATAGGCAACAAGGTCCGACGTCAAGCAGTTAGCCATGTTATATACTGCCGCCAGATTGGATTAAAGGATGGGTGGGGGGCTCGTATAGACTTTGAACTCAATGTATAAATATAGAGAGAGGACGCCGACGGTATGGAATGATGCACGAGGCCTATACAATTCGCGGCGCAAAGAGAAAATGGAAAAAGGAGAGAGAGAAATGGTGGTGGCACAACATACCTTGAGCGTGGTGACGCCATAGCCGTATTTCTTGTTGTTGAACCACTCTCCCTCGTACTTGAGTCCGTCGGATCGTTCGCTGATGCCAAATCCGGCTCTTTTGTCATTCTTCCACTCGCCCATGTACGTCTCCGTCACGTTGGCATCCAGCGGCTCGTCCTGTGTTCAACCCCGGCGCGCCAAACAACCGCAACAACAACAGCCGGCAACCCACAACCAATGGAAACCAAATGGAAAATGTATAAGCGATGAGCATATTGTCAACAAGATTCAAAACATCGTCGTTTTTCTATCAATGCCGACGTGATTTCTCTACAAGAAAATAAAAAACACCCCACAATTTTATCCCGCAAAACCTAACAAGTTCCATACAAAAACTACTTTTCTTGCCAAAGTTTCCACTGGCTTTCCTTCTTCTGCAGTGGAAATAAACGACAAGGAAAAAAAGAGCCCATGATTCGTTAGTTGATCCATTTGTAGTTGTCGGGGCAAAAGTTACTGCACAAACGACAAGCCGCATCTGAATTGCTGATGAGAGCGACGCTACAGTATACAAAAGTTTTGACCCCGGTGCAACCATTAGACTATACGTCGGAGGAATCTCTATGATTTGATTTCCTCCCAGTCGACTCGATGGTAGAGTCTAGGATCCATGAATGACGATAAAGAATAGCGTTGTAAGACGTACCTCGGCAATGAAAGAGGCGTTGGAGTCTGTGTGGTGAGAGCCGGCCGTCAGTCCCGACTGCGACGACTCGGTCGACATCCAAGAAGCCGAGCTGCCCGTCGAGCGGATCGACGCCGACGTCCCCCTCTTCTCCAACTCGCCGGTGCTGTGTTGCTTTTTCAAGCGCAGACCCTGTTGTTGTCGGCCATTCATCGAGATAACATTATTCCGTCTTTCCTGGAACTACGACGACAACATTATACCTGGAACAATGTCTTTTTAATGGTAGAGGATCGTTCGGAGAAGGATCGTCGTCTGGCCGGCGGCTCGTCGCTCCGCGATTTTAAGACGAAACCGCCTCGTCCGTCATCGAGCCTCTTGTCTCGGTCGGCCGCCGGATCGGCTCCAGCTCCTCCTCCGCCGCCGCCGCTGCTGGCTCCGATGGCGCCGTGATGTCCGCCGTGATGTCCCGTGGCCGCATCACTGCGCAACGACGTCATTGACGAGCGGATGCTCTTGGGCCGGAATCGCGAAGCCATGCCGAAAGGTGCACTTGTCCGCACTCCGTAGCCGTGACGTAATCCACGTAGCCATTGACCTTGGTACGTACCTAATGAGGAACACGACAAGAGTAAAAGGTACACAGGTTCAGGTGCTGGTACACAGTACGAGAAGGAGAAGCCCGTCCGTCGCTAATCGTATTCAACTCGGTCAATAGAATAATCAAGAAGAAGATCCTCATCTCTATTCCCTTTTTCTAGTTTCTCTTTTGAATTACATCCTAGTCGTCGTCGTCGTCGTTCTTATACATTATTTGTCTTTGATACTTTCCCTCTCATCTTTCTATATAGCCCTCTCGTTCGGAATTTGGCCGGGCGCCCACTTGGCCTCCGTTCATTCATTTCCGGTTGGGACTTGCTCTCTTTTCTTTTCCTTTTTTTATTATTTTGTCTTTTCCCTCCTTGTTCTTCTTTCTTTTCATCTTGTTTTATGCAATCTTTCCGCCATTTTTGCGCTTTGGCGCTTGGGAAGAGCACAGGTAGACCAATGGCTACCGTCCATTCATCAATCAATAAAGGAAAAGGGGAGCAAAAAAATGAGGTGGCACTAGATCATGCTCGTGCGCGCGGATAAGACCGTCTCTTCTTTTCCAACGATCAATGTCCGTCTGGTCGTGTCGAAACGCGTGGCGCGTGAATCGGTCTCATCGAAGCGCACGTCATTTAATGGCTGTCGTGACACTGTCCTCCTTCTTTCTTGTTAATATATTAAACATTTTCAACGTAACCCGGTCCACCACCCCCCGACGCTAATAGAGACACGGCACGCAGCGCCTTTCTTCCTCCTCCTACTCTTCCTCAAGGGATAATTATCGGTTTCATTCCGACTTCCGGTGTGCGGCCGGCGGAAGTGGATGGCGAATCGATAGATCGACACCTGGAAACCCTCTGCGCCGTTCCATGGACAAAAAAATTCCAGCCAACAACGAACTACAGTCAATTAGCTGATTGGATTGTCACGCTAGACGCATTGGTCGGATAACTTTATTATCAAGAACCAAGAAGAAGAAGAAAACTTTTTTCGTTGTTGTCTTCTTCCGCCCTTTTGGTTCTTCTTACATCGTCATGCTCCATTGTGTTTATTTTTTTTTTCTTTCTTTCTCGGCCAGCCGGACCGGCCCAGTGAATTGGCAGAGCCAATAGTGGACTGGGGAGAGATATATAGCCGGGCTCCTATACAATCAATCAAGTTTATGTCGGCCCCAATCAAGCTGCGCTACTCTGAAAAGGGCGGAGGGTATAGTGTAGTAGTAGTAGTCGTAGTAGTCAATTGAAAGAGAAACAAAAAGGGAAAAAAAAGAAAAGAGAAAAAAAGAAGAAGAAGAATCCCCAAACAAGAGTCGAGAAAAGATCCACAAGTCCCCGCGGTATTGCAGACTCAGTCATCCGTTCCGACCCCCCGTCCTATTCCTCTTCATATCCCGTCTGGTGAGTGCCGGCGTTCACTCGCGCTACACGCAACGATGGATACAATAGCAAATCCCTTTCAATTGAAACGTTTTTCCTCCTTCTTTGAAAAGGAGACGATCCGGCCCGTCGACTCCGGCTCGAAAACCAATGGCGAAATGTCGAGTCTATTAGCCCCTATATAACCCCCACCGACTGGCCGGCTAAAAGCGGATGCTAAGAATCCCGTCTGAATGGGAAAAGTTGGTATTGACGACAGAAAGGAGGGTGTCGGGCGCGTCTGAAATGATCCGGTCGGCAAACACGTGCTGTTACTACTTGCTAGTGGTGGATAGAGAGAGAGAGAGAGAGAATCTTAGCGCAAGTTGGCGGCAGGGTTCGCAATTAGGCTAATTGGATCTATTCTAGCTAGATAGACGACGATCCACAGAGTCTTACTGCTACTACTCGTCTCTCTCTCTCTCTGTACTGACTCCCCATCTCGAGTGTCTGTCTGCATATCGATCGGTGACGTCAAAGTTGGTCGCAGTTGACGGTCGGTTGTTGTCGCGATTCGTCGTCAGCGGCGACGAGTACCATCAACATCGGTCGGAGGAGAAGATTGGAAGAAGAAGAAGTTAGGGGCCAAGAAACAAATCCTCGGCCAGGCGTTGAGAAATGGGAAAAACAAGAGCCAGGGACAACATCAACATCCAGCAATAGCAAGATCCCTTTTTCTTCTTCTTTTCTTCCTTTTCTTTTAATGGAGAAGCCAACATCGTCCAGCTGAGGACCAACTCCCCGAAAGAGGTTCCTTCCTTCCTCCACTATAACATACACACGTACAATCAACGATTTCGTTTGGATCGTAACGGCTTAAAAAGAAGAGTTTGTAGCCTACAACCAAAACAGACGACGACAAGAGTTACGAGAGGATAGAAAAAAGGAAATTTCTATGATTTCCGTCTCCCCCTTTTATTTCTTTCTCTTTTTTTTTGCTGAATTTTTTAATCACTGCGCTCCGCTTGTTCCCAACTGCTATCGGGATCCTTTACTTTTAGTCCTTTTAAAATATTTGTTGACTCACTCTCTTTCCTCTTCTTCTTCTTCTTCCTTTTTTTCTTTTTCTTTCGTTGTTTTCTTTCCCTTCTTTTTCTATTCCGGTTCATCCGTCTCTCTTTTCTCTTGCGAGCATCGAGGCCAGAAGGAACTCAATTGGACGCAGGAGCCAAGAAGTCAAACCGATCGCCTGAGCGCCCATTGAGAAAAGAGTTTGGCGGTCTACTCTTGTGTGTCTGTTCTCCCGAGTGCGTGTACAGAGAGAGAGAGAGAACCGGCAGCAATGCACACAGAGAAAAGAGAAGAAGAAGAAGTTGTAAAGCAAAAAAGATCATCCAACATATTTTTTTTTCTCTCTTTTTCTCTCTTTTTTTCGACTTTATATATTTCTTTGGCTTTCTTTGAAGCGCCGGCCCGCGCTCCAGGAAGCCCCAAATGAATTGAACCATACACATCCGCAATGCGCAGTGCGGATGGAGCGCCCAGATAGCCAAAGTACTCCGAAGACGTTGCGAGTTTGTGACTACGTAGAGTTGTTAGTAGTCTAGTACTATGTGGAACGGGCCGAGATGATGTCCATAAAAAAATCAGCTGCTCCATTCATGGCCGGTTGCTTTGCTTACTACGACGACGACGACGTCTAACACTACTATTCGATCTCGTCTGTCCGCAAAAAAATGGCAGACGGACAGTATCCGCAGTATTAGCGACGCTCCTAGGTCAACTGGATATTGTTTGATGTTGTCGGCAATTCAATGATGCGCTTCATTCTTCCTTCTTCTTCCTTTAACTCTTGTTTGTTTACCGACCGACCAATCTCATGTTGTGCTCCGCACGTGTCGTCCTGCTGGACCCCAAACGTCTCTCTCTCTCTCTTACTTCCCCCCCCAACTCTCTTTCCGGGGGCTTTTCAATGTTGACGGTCCGTTTTGACGGCCCGATCCACCAGCTGGAACGATCCGCGATATAACATGACCGCATATAAACTGTCAAGTGTTGTATACAGAGACGAGGGAGAGAAGAGACTGGACGAGGGAGTTGGTTAGTTGCCGTGCGCGCTGGGGTAATTGAATTGATGATAGAAACTGGATCGTTCCGGCCAGCTGCTGCTGTTGACGGATGAGTCGGCCTCAAACTGAAACCCCCTCTGCCCGTCCGTCCGTCTATATACTCTTTTTTTTTTTCTCTCTCTCGTATCAACATCAACATGTTTCTCTTGTTTCATCTTCGCCGGCCCTCTCTGATCATTTGAAGCGAATCGCCCCCGTTTGTTTCAAACTAAAAGGGCCTAGCGCCTCGAAATGAAGGCGATCGATCGCCAGTGAACTTGCGCCTTTATTCAAACGCTCTTATATATATATACAGTATATATATATATATAGCGGCAGCGACCTTTTCTTTGTTCTAGACGACGAAAACGGGACTTTGCAATGAGCTTGGCTTCGCAACAATAATCGAAAGCCATTCATATTTGATGGCCAAATGGGGGAAACACGGCGGTGGAGGTGGTGGTGCGCCCCGACGACGAGGACTTTGACGTGACGGGAATGGAGTGGTGCGTGTGCGGATACGGAATGAGATGGACGCCGGCGACGACGAGGTGGGCGCGCACAGTAACAGGTTTAAAACCGTCGACACGAACGATCGCATGAAAATTGGCCCAAACCAAAAACAAAAGAAAAACAAAATATTTTGTAAAAAATGCCTGGCGTGTTTTCTACACATAGCCGCGGGGAAGCGTCTGTGTAAATGGCCGACGTCAGCATCGCCTCCTCCTCCTCCGCCGCCGCCCGCTTCTAGTATGACGTCAAAAGACGACGACGACGACATCCGATCTGGCGACCGCCACCATTTTCGAAAACAACAAGACACTAACGAGAAAAGAAGGGCCCAATGTTGGACGCGCGCAGACGCCGTGAGACACGTGAAGAAAAAACAAAATCAAAGTGGCACGACTCCATACATGACTAGCGTGCGGAATGTTTCCTGGACCGGACTACGAGAAGGCTACCTACTAGTACTAATAACATCATTTTGCTAGTTAACTCCCCGAAAACACCTGCCCGATGATGAGGAGTTGATCGTTCCAAAGACAAAAAAAAGAAGAGTACGTAGTAGTAGCAGTAGTAGGGGTAGAAATGAGTTGGAATGCGGAGCATCTCGTCAAATCACGAGCGGGGTAGGAGAAGGAGGTCAGGGAGGAATTCCACAGCGGAGCTTGCGCTTGTTGCCAATCTCCATCGGAAATGGCTCGTCTGCAGGGAACGACAAAGAGAAGAGTCCTCTCTCTCTCTCTCTTCGAAATGTGAAACATGAACGAAACCAAAAACGCCTCTCTCATCTACCAACTCCGCCAAAAATGCTCGAAAGACAACTAGAGAAGACGAGAGAGAGAGAGGGGGATTTATTTATATACTCGGGGCCGGTTTTGGTGAGTTGTAATAGAGCAGGAGCCGCGCCGAGAGAGCGGGCGCATACCGTCTCGGCTTCTTCTTCTTCTTGACTTGATTTTTTACTTTTTCAACTCTTTTGTTGCAATTTGCAGCCGCATAATGATTTCCTTGTTGGAACAAGGAGGGGAAGGCTGGCTAGGCTACCCTATCAAGGCTACCGGGGTTGAATAAAAAGTGTTTCAGTCGACATACCTCCATCGGCGTAAGTCTCGGATCCGTAACCGTCCTGCAATCCGTTGGCCCACGTGCCGTCGTATTTGGCCGTCGAGGTCAGCGATTGGCGCACACCGTAGCGGCCCTTGAATCCTTGCGTCCACTCGCCTCTGTAAATCCATCGGCCGCGAGATTCGACGCCCAGTCCGTGCCGTTTCCCGTTCTGCCAATGGCCCTCGAATGTGCTGCCACTAAACAACAACAACAAAACGGGGAAAGCAACAACAAAAAGAAAAAGAGAGAGAGAAAAATCATTAATCACCTTTATACGTACTAGTGCTGCTGCTATCTACGTTATTTAGTTATCCCCGTCACGTGAATGTTCTGTCGCTTAATGCCCAAGTTGCTCGGCAACGAGGAAAAGAAAAAAAAGGAGTAGGCGCCCTCGAGTATATACGCCCGGCAATAGTGGACCCGAAATGCACTCCGACACCAGCAACAGACCCGGAAATCGTTGTCGACAGAGAAAGTGGAGAGTTTGGGAGTCGAGTAGTAGTGGTAGTAGTAGTACGAGACGGAAGGTAAACAAGATTTCCCTTTTTTTCCCCCTTTCTTTCTTTCTTCTTTTCCCAAAGGGTCTACTGCTGTACACTGCAGGAGCCACTCGAGATAGCGCAGGCCACTTTTCTGTGTTTTTTTTTTTCTTTCTTCTTTGGCATCAAATCGACTTCGGCATCGTTCGCTTCCTCGTTGGACCCGAAATTTCCTCCTTTTCTTTTGTTGTTGTTTTTAAATTAGGCAAAGCAGAGAGAGAAAGAGAAGGGAATTGTGCTAAATGAAACTGGGCGCTATTTTTGAGCGGCAGCGGGTCAATACGGCGCGTGTTGCTTTATCAACGCCACAGCGGTGGGTAATAGAGTTGGATTGACCAAAAGAATACTATAGGAGGGCACGGGATGTTGGTTCTTCACATAAAAACGGACCGAGTGTCTAGCTGAAAATGTAATCAAGTCCGGCACGGTATATTACACCAGCGGGCGCGTACACCGCCGCAAAGTGTTCCATAAAGCAGTCAGAGGCCTCGACCCCCTCCAAAGAAACCGCCAAAAAAGAGAGAAACGAATGATGTAAGAAGATCTATATCGCATACATTGATAAATCTTGGATCCACCGAGTTATGGCAAGAAAAAGAAAAATAAAAGAAACAACTCTGGAAGATTAAAGTTTCTTTTTTTTTGTGTGTGTGCGTGTCGGTGATGGTATGTGTGCCATATGCTTCTTACATACACTCTTCTATAGTTCCCGGCTGGCAAACCCGCGCCCTCGGCGTATGTTTTGAGAGACCCAAAAAAAGAGAGAGAGAGAATGAGAAGAGAGAGAGAGAGAGAGAGAGCATCTAAATTTAGTCCAGCCAGGCCCAGCACAGCACAGACAACCCCCCTTGTGTTGCCCATACTGTTTTTACAAGAACAAGAAAAAAGAAAATAGAGCCTCTCTGAATTCGCCTTGTTTCTCAGCTCCAAGCGATGGCCCAATCACGAGAAACATATGGAAATGTTCCACCGAGCGAATGGGGAGGACCAATGGCGAATGATGGAGCGATTGGATGATGCAAAGAAAAGAGACGGACGGATGTTGGATTGAAACCGACTGGGACATTGATGGGCAACAGGTGAATGGCCTAAAAGAAGAGGAAAGCAAAAAAAAAAAGGCGGACGGACGGACGGACGGACTCGGAAACCCCAAAACAAGGAACTAAAAAAGTCCGTCCGTCTGTCCCAACGGTGGTGGTGGTGGGGCTGGTGAAGATATGCGAGGTGTCTAAACATAGGCAAAGCGAAGTGTCGTGTGTCGCCAGTAATTACCCGGGCCAGGTGTAGACACCGGAGACTTCGAATCCGTAGTTCCAGGAGCCGGCGTATTCGCCCTGGCCTTTGAGGCCGGTGCAGACGCCGTGTCCGTGGGCTTTGCCGTCTTCCCATCCGCCGCAGTACATTCCGCCATCGTCGAAATCGAATCGGCCACCTTGGACCGGTTTCTGTGGGCTGACGCTTCCGGCGGAGCTGGCCACGCCCGTCGTCACGTTCGGCTGCATTTCGGCCTTTTGGCGCCCCTACAGAAAACAAAACAAAACACAAAAAATGACGTCCACATATAAACATTTCAATCTAGTATGTCATCTTTCTTCATCATTTCCCATATAACGTATCTACTTGGAAGAAAACGATGAATAGTGTCGTCCTGGTGTACAGTTTGACGCGACATCCGAAGACGGAAGGAATTGAAAAAGACACAACAAGGATACTATAGCAAAAAAAGGAAATCGAAGCGGAGCAAATCAAATAAGCAAAGCTAACGCAAAGAAATCCGAGGCAAAAGAAAAGAAAGAAAGAACGAAAAAAAAAGGCGGATATCAAGTGATAAAAAAGGCAAAGAAGGAGGGCGCGAGTCAAAAGAGAGTAGGAGGATCTGGAATCCATCCAGTCATAAAGTTAACAACACGAATGATGAATGATAGACGTACACTCTCTCCTTCTCTCTCGGCTTCGCTTTGCTCCCGTCTACGGACGACGAGGAGGGCTACGAAGGACGTCGACGACGCTTGCCAAATTCCACATCTTCTCTCTACTCTTTTTTCCCCTCGACTATGTGAGATGTTCCCTTCCATCTCCCTTTTTCATATTGTTTTTCTTTTCCTTCCTTCTTTTTTTTTCTTTTTTGTTTCTCGCTGGAGCGACAGTGATGCGCGTGCGTCTACGGAGGTCTTTCTACTACATAGCTATATACAAGTCGAGTAAGGAGAAAAAGTGGCCGGATAGAGGGAGTAGGCGGGAAAGATCGTGTCATCGATTAAGGATCTCGTTCGTTCCAGCAGCAGATTCTGGGGCTGGGCCGGAACAACAACAACAAAGGCCGTCCAGTTTACGAAGAGAAAGGAAAGGAAGAAAGAAAAAAAAAGAAGAAGATCGGACACTAAAGGGACACTCGATCTCATTTGGTGGTAGCGTATCTAAGTGGTGCGATCCTGATCCGGTGCGGAAGGAGCGCCACGGCGACCCGTTAAAGGGATGTCGCCAACGAGAGGACTAAGCCCGGTAACCGCCTACTCTCTCTCTCTTTTTCTCGACAGTCGCTCATTGCTTATTGAAGCAGCAGTGGAGCGACGGCGGCCAAGGATGGCTTCGACCGTCTCCCAGGGCAGCAGCAGCGGCAGTGGAGAGCAGCCCGGAATAATTCTAGTGGAAATAACCGCAAGTCTCCTATAAGCAATTGAAATATTTTTTCTCTCTTTTTCCTTTTCTTTTATTTTTACAGTTATTCAAATGCGTCGTCGTCGTCGTCGCTTCTTTTTGCGCGATCCGCCAACACTAGCCGACAGTCCGAAAGAGAAGACGGGGAAAAGCACTCTCTTTGATCTCGTAGACCTTCTTCTACCCTTCGGTCTATATCCTATGGGCCCAGATTGTTGTCGTCGTCGTCGTCGTCGCTCTATTCTGGAAAAAACCTCTCCGGGAAACATCCTACTGCTGCTACTTGACGACCTCATTTCCCTGCCGCGCCCCAAACACCAAATAACAAAAGACTCTTCTTCTTCTTCTTCTCTTCTATCCCCAATTTTTTTTTTTTACAACCGACCCCGCTCCAAAAGTGTTTTTCTTTGACACGTTTTCATTGGGAAGAATATCGAGGCCGGCCAGCAGTAGGGAGAGAGAGAGAGACAGAGCCAATCGATAATGCGAGGACGTCAACAAGTGACGCGCAGACTGGGGCTGCTGGCCATATTTGATGAAGGGCGGCTCATTCCAGCTTCATCTGCTCAACCTGTTCGGTCGGCGGAGAGAGAGAGAGTCGGTGGAAGCTGGGCCACTTAATAAAAGCTCTATACGAGATGATTCTCTCCCATCCGGATTGGATGGAAGGAAACGATGCGTATTCGATTTGGACGCGCTTCTACTTATGACTTATGAATGACGTGCTCGACTCGCTAAGCGACGGCTGATGCATTCCCCGCAACGTGACGTCAGAAGACGGCCAACAGCCAGTTTCAACCTGTCCCTGGCTATTTTTTTCTTTCTTTCTCAATCAAACCCGAATCAATCCCCTTTTCTTTCGAAACGTTTTTTTCCGCCGCGAAATCTACTATCGTAACATCCGACGCTCGTGCACGAAATAATAATAATAATAATGGCAATAAAAAAAATCCACTTGGCTTCTTGCCCGCCGCAGCGCTATCTTCTCGCTCTTCTGGTTTTCGGCGCAAACAAAACGAGCGGAAATACTACACGTAAGGCTCACAAAAAAAAAAAAAGTTTTTTTGAAGGAAAATGGCGACAATAATGGAGACAAAGTTGAAAAAAAGTAGAGAAGAGAGGAGAAAAAAAAGTGATGTATAGTAGCTACTATCGTATGTACATAGGAAATGAAAGCGGCCCTATTTTGCATATCGATTTGGCGTGTTTCTCGACTATTTGCAGACTGGTGCGGTGCGCGCGATGAGGGACGGTCACCGATGTTTGGCCGGGGAATATCGAACAAGTTTAATCAAAGAGAATGGGAGAATGCCACCCAGGAGAGGTGAAACAGACGGGCGGCTTGGGGATGGGCGTTGGTGTGTGTAGCAGCCAAAGAGATCGAGTGGTGGTGGAAAATCTTTTTGTTGTGTGTGACGGACCAACAATCATCATACCCCCCCCCTCTTCTGCTTCTCCATTCTGGACAGATAGACGCGCACACAGAAACCCCTTGCTCTTGTCTCTGTCCTTTTGCCGCCTCCGGGGCTGTCTGTCTGGTGGTGGGAGCACACACACACACGGGCCAGCAGACGGGCGGGCTAGATTTTAAAAATAACACGCGGGAGCAGCAGAACATTGGCGGCGCGCGCAGCAGCAGCAGCAGCAGCCGGGGCGGAAAGGAACGAAACGAAATTCCAAACTACTACTCTCTCTCTCTCTCTACTGCACCGCTCTGAGAGCCAATGCAAAAAGATGGAAGAATCAGCAGCAGCAGAGAAGTTGAATAAAAACCAACACAACTTGGCATTCTCGCGCTCGCACAAAACTCGGATCCCCGATTTCTCCACGTAGTCGTAATAGATGGCGGCGAGTAGTGGGGGAGTAGGAAAAAAGATGCGATTGCTGTCGAAATGAATCACGATTTCTATGGGGTGGAACGACGACAAGTTAAGAGAGAGAGAGAGAGAGGCCTATACGCGCATCACTGACCTCCGCCAAGGAAAATTTCACGTTTTCGCTCTCCCTCACCCCACCGAGGAGATTTTCCTTGGAAATTCACAACGAATTCGCTAATAGAGTTACAACAAACATCACAAAAGGACAAAGTAATCAATGGGAAAAAGATTCTCTATCTTCTTGTTTTGTTTCATTACCTGAACGTGCGGATGTGCGCGCGCGGAGCTTCACTTTCCCTCGTTTTCTTCGTCGAACGCTCCGAGACGGAGAGAGAAACGATGCAAAAACGGGTTGGAGTGCTCTCAGTTAGTTGGAGAAAGAAGAGGCTTCCTCTTTTTTCCCTTGCTATTCCTTTCTCTTCGTCTTCTTGAATTTTATCGAATTCTTTTTTTCTTTCTCTTCTTCTTCTTCTTCCTCTCTGTGTTTTTGTTGGAGAGGAGGCGGGTTGGTAGGTGGGGCTCAAGATGGGCAAACAGGGTGGGATGGATATAGAGGGTAGTAGTAGTGGTAGTTTGTAGTAGTATAGAGCGTTGTATCACGAAGACGAAGAAGAGTAGAGTGGCTGGGCGAGAGAGTTAAATTTACACTCGGCCAGCCGTCGTTCTATTTCCAGCGGCCGGAGCGGAGCAGAGGAGCAACAGCAGCAGCCGCCGTTGGGTTTTCGAATGCCGAAACAGCAGAAGAAGGAAAGCAGAGCAGAGCTGGGCTGGGCTCTAGCTCTATAGCTTACAGAGGGAGAGAGAGAGAGCCAAGCTGGCCGGCCAGCAGAAAGGAAAAGAACACGGAGCAGAGGAGCTCTTCTTCTTTCTGGCTCTGTCGTCTCGAGTCGTGCTCTGCTGCCAATGCTCCCACAGTGGAGTAGTCACCTCCTACTCCAATCCAGATGTAGTAGTAGCGAAGGCGACGCACCACCTCCACCGTCTTCTCCTCCTGCTCCTCCTCCTTTTCTTCGTTTCCCTCTTCTTCGGCGACGACTTCTTTCTTGCCTCCCTCCTACTCCACCTACTCGTATTCCACTAGCCGGGCCGATTTCACCGACCGTCGTCCGTTTCGGCTCTCGTCGTCCAGTCCAGGCCGAAGCGGCACAACGGCAAACACGGCCACTGGCCAACGACCAGGAGTCGCTCCAGAAGAAGCACCGAACGGCAACTTCAGATCCCGCCGTCACACTTTTCTTCCGCACTCGTCCGATCAACATTCACCAACAACAAAAAAAACTGATTTTTCTTCGAAAAAGGGGGAGGGGACAATCTGCTGGAGATTGTTCTCTTCGCTCCTTGGCTCCTTCTTCCCTTCTTTCTTGTTGTTTTGCGGAACAAGGACAAGGCTGAGAGAGAGAAAAACGAGGAGAGAGGTTTGTTTGCGTTTTATTTCGGCTGTGCCGGGCGGTCCGGGTAAGATTCCTTCCCGACTCCCGCGAGCGCGTGCAGCGGCGGCCCCATCCGCCGCCTCTTCTCACCTCTTGGCCCTTTCGCCTCCTCCCAATGGATTTAATCCAAGAAGCCAAGGCGGCAAATAGCAGCTCCAATTGTAGAGTAGGATCCGCTACGAGATAGAAAGGAAACCAGAAAGTACCGTCAGACACTGGGGTCGAAAGAAAACAAGGATCGACAGAAAGAGAAAGAGAGAATAACGGGGGAACCAACCACGACGACGACGACGACGAGGAAATGCTCAGCTCTTCTTTTCTCGTTCACTTGTCACGCAGAATCCTCCTCGTTGAACAAGAACCGGAAACGGATTGACTCTCAACGGGTTCAATCCTCCTCTTCCTTCTCCCTCCGCACACAAAAAGAGAGAGAGAGAGAGAGAAAGGCAACCTCTTCAGCTCTCCAATAACTCGACTATCCAAATCCACCACCGGGGTGGTGCAGCTGGATGAATTCCGGCAAGGAGACAATACGACCAAACCAACCAAAAAGGGGGGGGAGGGGGGACCAAAACAAAACAAAAAAAAGACGAAAAAAGAAAAATTCCACACTAAAGTGCACGGCGGTTGATGATGTTGTTTGGTTCCTTTTATCTTCGTCTTCCTTTTCTTCTTCTACTTCTCGTTATGAGAGGAGAGAAAAGGAGAGAGAGAGTCCAAAAAAAAAAGGAAACGGCCTGAAAAGTTGGAGCGGCAAAATCAAATGACGGACCGATTTAGAGTTGTGGGCAAGGCCGCGGCCGGCGACCGACTGAACGTGGCTCGTCGGTCGGAGAATTCTCCTCGGTCGGGTTCTCTCTCTCCGGCGTGACGAAAAAGAGAGAAAAAAGGAAGAAGAGGGGAGGAAAGAGAAGGAAATCAAAGAGGAAAGAGAGAAGAACCGACGGCAGCGCCACCAACTCGACACGCTGCCGGGCAAGGAATACGTAGGTGGAAAAGAGGGAGGAGGTGCACACACAGTCTATGCAGCAAAGAGAGAAGGAGAGAGATGTGCGACGGCGCATGAGTGCGCGCAGAGGTGACGGCCCATCCCGCAATCCAATCAAACATGATGCAAACTCTTGGGCCAACTGCAGCAGCTCAGGCCTTTCCGGACACAAAAAGGAAGACCTACTACGACTACTAAAACTAACTCTCAAGTATACGGACTGCTGGATCTTGTTGCACTATATCAACGGCCGTGGATCGAGCTGGTAGAGCCAAGTTCGATCCGGTCAAATGCGGTACTACACCGGCAGCAGCTGCTGCTCGGCCCATGATAAAACAAAAAAACATCCCAAAAAAGAAGAAGATGAAGGGAAAAAAATGGATAGTTTGTCACTAAATAAGATATACGAGCGACAATATCAATAACGACGTTGAGCATGTTCAATGAGGTGACCGACGATGCGTGTCGGGAATATCCCAACTCTCCCTGGGGCCGGCCGAAGTGGTAGGAGTAGAAGTGCGCCCGCCAGTACACGCAACTCGGCCCCTGTTTAGAGAGAGAGAGAGAGAACAAGGAGAAGATCATGGCTTCCATGGTAACCTACGATCTCTCCCTCCCCTCTTTTCAAATGATCCACTACTACACCTCCCCCGCTCCCATCGTCGACCCGTCGGTTATAAAACATTCGGTGCGCGTGAGAGTAGACCGCAACGGCACCGACCGTGTACCACAATCAGCCACCCAACATGATCCCCTAACTGACGTAAAGCCGCTCTATAGGTCTTCGTGTCACGTTCGTCCGTCCGTCCATCAACCGTCGATGCCAGTTGTACCGTTAACAAAGGGCTTTGCGCACTTTTCTTCTTCGTCTCTTCTTCATCTCGCGGAGCAGTACGCACCAACCAAACAGAACAATCTGGACACGATAACAGCGACATAATAACTAATCCTGTAATCAAACAAAAAAACGTTGGTTTTTACCTCTCACTCTTTTCGACACGACATATTACAGCTAGAGCGCACGAAAAGGCCAATAAAAGGGGGCGAAATATATAAAGTTTAAACTATAAACTGGAGAGAAAAACTAAGGGCAGAAGAAAGTGTCAGCTCTGTGGGGTAGAAAAAAAAACGGGGACATTTGCGGAATTGGAGGCCATCAAACGGCCAACTTAAATTTGTCCGGCTCGAAAGTTTGCTGGAGCACGCCGCTGAGAATGGCTTCCTTGTCGACTAACGTAGCGCCGCGTTTCGTCCAGTGTAACCACATTTTCTTGTCCGGGTCGCAGCTGATGACAATCTTATTATCCACCGACTTGTCCTCGCTCTCTTCGACGTAGAACCCGCCGCATGACTCGACGATTTCTATCACGAATGCCATGAATTATTACAAAACAAAAGGGTCGTGTATCGACTGACTGAATGTACAAATGATGTTACTACCTTGCATTTCAACTGGCGGTGGCATGACGGACGGCGTAGCATGAAAGATCCAGCCGGCCAGAAGGGGAGTTTCACTGGCGACTTTGAGACTGGCAGCAAGTTTGAAGTTGAACTTCTTTTCGCCCTCTTTGTCACGCAGCAAGTGCAGCCACGGATCTTGCACAATCAACAGAGAGTAAGAAACTGGTAACAGGGCACGCTATCCTATACATCGCAAGAGATGCAACTTACCCACAAACTTTCCGCTTGAATGGCATTTCGCTAGCCATTGTGGACCGACGATGGGCAGTCCCAGACCTACGCAGCAAAGAAATTTCACTGTTCGGCGAATTCGGTCCGTCACCAAGACGGAACAATCCTTGAATGTGCTAACGACTCGACCACCTGCATCATCAAATGATTCATTATTTTTAGATATAAATTGCATACATTTTTAAACTTGTTAGTTACCAAGAGTTTGAACGATTTCGTGATCGCGTTGGTCGTCGATGACGGTAAAGAGAACTCGAACCTGCGTATCATTTATCGTTAATAGTTGAAAAAAGAAAAGAAACACTGGCAAAAGGGGTTTTAATTGATTACCTGGCCGGCTAGAGCGCGTTTCCGTCTTCGAGCTGTCTCTCTAGCAGGTGAATTGGATCCGACGGAAGACGTGTCCGCATTGTTGTTGACGGAACGTTTACTTCGACGATTGGATGCCGCCGGTTGCCGTGGATCATCATTTTCAACAAGAGACTCGTCTGTCGGCTCTTTCTTGATTGCAGGCCGTCCTCTCTTTTTCGGCCCCTGAGGCATTGCTGTCGATTGATTCACAGGCGGATCGGCTTGGTTGTTTTCCTTGGGACCGCTGCGGGTCTTTCGGACTGCTCGCTTAGTTGGGGCCGGCTCTTCATCAACGGGTGCGGTAAGATCGGCGACTGGCACAGCAGCTACTCTCTTGGCGGTATCAGATTCTTCGGATGTCTCGATTTCCGCAGTGTTACGGGCTGGACGGCCCGGACGGCGTTTCGTTACCGGTTTCTTTGGAACTGGAAGTTGTTCCGAACTAACCGATTCGTCAGGATCGGTGACTGGTAGGGATACAGGAGCGGCTTTCCGAGCTGTAGTATCAGACTCTTCATCGGATGACTCGACTTTGACTTTCAGTGTGATGTTGCGGGCCGTTCGACCTGCTGTGCGGCGCTTATTAACGGGCTGCTTACTTGGTTCTGTGAAATCGGAATTTCTTCTGGTGTTGGGAACAGGTTTGCGAGACGATCGCCGAGGAGCCAATGTCGAAGGAGAATCGGTTTCTTTCGAAGAGGAATCGGTCGCAACTGAAGGTGGATCTAACGACGGGGTATCCTCGGTAGTGTTTCCTCTTTGCGAATCCACTTGGTCGCTGTCGATGACCTGTCGGATTTGCTGTAACCGATTAGAAGTCTCGACTAATGCATCAGTTTCGAAGCCAACAAAGGGCTCGGGAGTCCTCTCCCTCACACTGGGAAAAGCTGAATAGTGCGACGCGAACGTCAGTTCGAAATCGCTGTCTACTGTTTCGCTTCCTCCATGACGATCTTCGTCAGCACTGGAATCTAGGACCATGTCTTCTGGAGTGGAAGTTCGATTAGAGACCGACAAATGGGCCTCAGCTGATGTCGATCGACGAATAATCCTTCTTCGCGAAGTTTCTTGGCTAACAAACGGCGTCTCGGCTACATAGGACGTCTGGGTCGCGAGAACCATTGGCGTCTCGGCAACGTACGGAGTCTCGGCGACATAAGACGGCGATTCGTGGAAACTGAAGGCAGGTGTGACCGCTTGCGTCTCTTCGACTACCTCGCCAGTAGATTCGTCGAAATTGAAAACGGGCGACTCAGCAGCCAGCGTTTCTCGGCCCGTGGCAGGATTGTTTATTGATGTGTTCTGGCCCGTTAGGTCGAGTACGAGACTGCAATCTTTTTCCGACGTGATGGTGGAATTCTGCGGATCAGGGCAAGGGGAATCGGCGGAGAACAAGTCCGGGGATAAAGGAGACGAGTCGGCATCGGTATCCCAGTTGTCAACTTTTTTCAAAGCACTCCAAGCTTCTGTGCCATCGAGAGGTTTTATGGCTTCCATACTTTGCGCAGAAGGGAGATTTTGTGCTGCATCCAGATCAAGAACCGGTGACGAAGGTAAGGTTTCACAATCCGAATCGTCATCTTTTTTTTGGTCTACGACGGTGGAGGCAGAAGAAGGCCCTCTTTCGGGAGACTTTGTGTCAAATATCACCTGAGTTTGATCATCGTCTTCGTCAATATCCATATCGCTTGCTTGAGTTCTCCTTGTCGGGGAAGAAGTGTTTTGATTAGAGTCTGAATATTCCAATGGAGACATTTGTAGAGTTCCGGAATCTGAAGTACTTTTATCAATACTTCCAATACCAGCAGTTGACGAACTCGCTTGTTGAGAGCAGCTTGATTCGATACGAGATTTAGTCAGCAACGGTTGGGTGGGACCCTCATACAAATTCATCTGCTCGAAAGAATTGCAATCTTGCTCAACACTTTGATGACTTTGGTGAGAAGCTTCTGATCCTTTACTGGAGATGGTTGACAATGGCTGAGTGGGGCCATCATACAGATGGATTGGCAATGTATCCAAATCAGATATGTCTGGTTCAGAAGTGTTGAACTTGTTGGGAGATTTCATCAACAATGGCTGAGTGGGACCATCATATAAGGCAGACTCGGGGCTGGTAGATTCTCTTTTTCGCTTTGGACTGAAAGAGTGATGCACTGGAGGGGACGCTGTTCTGAAATGGCCAGCATGATCTCTGTGAGGTGACGGACACTTATTTCTTCCACAAATTAAGTTTCTTCGAGCATTTGGAAATAGTGGCTGGGTTTGGCTGTTTTCACTGAGATTGGGAGAGTTTGTTTTGGATTCGCCATTTGGTGAATCAATTTCATCTTTATTCATGGGATCTTCATCGTTATAAAGCACAGGTGATTCTGGGATAGTATCACAATCCGAGTCTACATCATTGGTTTCTCTTCCTTGATTAACTTCAGATGATGAAGATGATACATTATGTCTAGAAGTATTGAACAGAGGTTGTGTTGGACCATCATAAAGCACCTTTTCTTCGACAAACACTTCATCTTCTAGGTCTATGGCCTGTGTTTCTTTTTCGTAAATTCCAGAAGAGTCGGACGCGTCATACGGAACTGTAGACTTGGAATGAATGTCATCCTCAGAGTCACTCATATTTGAATATGTTTCAGTAGCAATATAAGATAGAAATGTTTTCAATTTATACAGTTTCAACTGAACAGTGACACAATTCCTAAACAAGACTTTGTTAGGAATTCCCGCGCCACATGCTCCAGCATTCACATCTTGTTTAAAAACATGAGCAGACGACTCTTCTTTTTAGGTATCGAAGGTATCGAGGCAATCGAAAGTGTATCGATCGACCAGCATTTTCGTCAACAAACAATTTCCTTGAGCTGCTCTCTTATAGCTCTAGCGCTAGAGCTATAGTAGGCGCCTACTATTTGATCCACAATTTCTTGATTGAAATATTTCAGAATAAATGGCAGACGTGCATCATGAGAAGCGATTCAATTGCAAGTTCGAAGGTTGCGTCTACAGCGAAGGTTCACGTCTCTACTTCCAGAAATATCAGTATTTAAAACAGGTATGAAACACCTATCAATGTCTTATGAAATTGAATTAAATTGACGTTTTATTGCAGCATTATGATAAAGTTCACAATGAAAAAATATATGCATGCACACAATGCTCCAAAAGATTTGCGACTACTACTCTACTTAAAAGTCATGGGAACTATTGTGGAAGGGAATTCAAATGCTCTTGTGGTGTGGTGTACAAGAGTAACGAAGCACTTCTAACTCATGCAAAGAGAAAAAATCACCCATTAGGACCCATTCCCAGGTATTTATATAAATTTAAAACATCTACCCACCTGTCAGCCATTATAACTTAGATTTTTCTTAGGGCAAAAAATAACATGAAACAAGTTTCATCTACCAATAACAGTGCATCAGTCATCTTACCCACTCATGCACAAGTGATTATTCTACATCCCAACAGTAGTCAGTTTTCAAGTGGTTTCCTTGAATCTCAAAATGTAAATGAAAAAGGCACTCAAGCTTGTTCAATGCATATTATGGCAGCTGTTGCCCTGAGTGAACTAGCTTCAACCACTCCTGCTAACCCAATGCTAGAGAAAAAAGAAGTGTCAACTCAAACAGAAAACATTGTTCCTGAAGTGTGGATGAATTCAGTTCAAGAAGAAACAATCAGCATGGAATCAAAGGTACTCTACACTAATGATTGGTACATTGTGAACTTGCAATAGCACGACCTCGTTCCATTCTAGATTCATGACTCTGGTACGCAAACGGAGGAAATAGATTTCAGCACGGTCCTTAATCCCGACTCGCCACAAAACCCCAGTAGTCCGTGGTTGGGCCTCAGCGCCGAAACGCAAACAGTTGACGAAGACGCCGTTTTGCGACCTTTCAATTTGTGCAATATACAAACCCAGACGCCGTGGAACGAAATGAGTGACGATGATACAACAGAACTCGCCCATACAGAAACGCAAACCCTGTTGTCTTCGTTCTTTATTGACGATAGCAACATTCCGGAAAGGAATGTTGTTTGGTGTCAAGGTGAGCGAAGTAAAGCATCATTCTTAGTGAAACAAAATAGTGAAGATGCTGCAACCGACCCAATGGAAATCTTCGATTGGAAAGACCAACAAGAAAAGTCAAGAATATCCCAAATGATGTAAACTGTGAACATGTGGAATGGAAGATAATAGATATATTTTTTCGCGCAGTGTGCGTGTGCCAAGGTTATAATCCGTCAGGTGACAAGAAAAAAGTAGAAAATAACACAAATTAGAATAGGCGTTAGGCAGATGCGATGCAAAAACTTGCTCGTCAAATCCTGCGGGCGGAACATTCTTGGTATAAAAGAGCCAAAACATTACAATACCAGCGTAAATGACGACCGATTATGTGAGATCATTTTCGTATAATAGTAGCTATATAGAATAATCATTTCACTTGTCACGGTCACGCTTTGTTCGAACTTCTTCGATCCGTTCCATGCTCTGAAGAGTCGCAGCTACTACACGTAAGTGCTCGACACCAGCTAGTAGATCTCTGAAGACATCCAAAGCAATACATCAATAAACTTCTACAATTATATTTTCTCGAAAAAGATCTCGTTTTACCTTATGGATCTTTCAGCGCTATTGGCGGCTGTATGCAACTCTTGCGCTGTATGATTTAGACTTCGCGCTTGACTCGGACTAGTTTCCTCGTTGTACTGTAGGCGAATGGCTTCTTGTAAGCTCTTGACTTCATCCTTTAAAGTGAGCCAGGCAATTTAAAAACATCATAGTCTTCAAGTGCGAACAAAATTCCTGCTTACCTGAAGCCGCCGATTCTCTTTTTTTAGCTGAGTAACTTGGCTCTCTGACTGCACAGCACGCTGCTATACTCGAAAATAAATAAAACGTAATTACGGTTCTATGCCTTAAGAGTCTGAAAATCGTGTACCGTTGCTATTTTCAGATTAGATTCTATCTGTTCCATTGATCGTTCCAAAGAAGATGCTTCTTCAGACTCTCTTTGGCGGTGTTCTTCCAAAAGAGTTTCAAGCCGTTCAATCCTAAATAGAAGTAAGTTGCTTTGATTAAAAAGATCACGGAAAACTAAAAGCGTTTCAGTTGCATATACCGAGCCAAGGCCATTCGCTCATTTGTTATGGTCATCTCTAATTGCTGTCGCAACCGAGCGTTTTCTTCCAATACGACACCATTATGCGGTGGTAACTGTATTCCAGGTGAACCGTCTTCTATCGTTTCCTGATTCATGCGGCTAGACTGCATCGGGCCATCGGAGAGAAAATCAGGTAACTGTGTTAGGCTGTTGACGTTTTCGTTATTGTTGATTTCGTGAGCCTACGTGAAGATAAGTTTAGTGAAAATGCATCCTCATTTACGCTTAACTGAGTACCTGTGCTGCACCAGGAATGGCAGGTTCCTCATGTGGTTGTAGGTCGTTGAGAATTGCGGAGGAATTTAAATTGGCTAGATCCAAGGTACCCAAATGAACATCATCCTCTATGTGGGATGATGCAAGATTTGCTATGTCTAATGGAATTGGCATAGCTCCTATAGAAAATTTTACATGAGGAACATTGATGATACTTTAAGAAAAAGATGACAAAGTATTTACCGGCAGCATGTATAGGGCTGTGGCTTCTTGGAAGGTCTAATGGACTGTCTGCTGAAATGTTGTTACTGCCAAAGTTTTGATCTGGCATGTGAAAGCCATTCAAATAACTTGCTTGACCATTCAAATCATGCTCCACCCCCATGTAATCTTGGACAAAATCAGGGAGCCCACAAGGACTTTTAACATCAGCACTGTCCAATCCAATCCTAGAATTTCTTGTTTTGGTCTTTGGTCTTGCTCCTCCACAGCGATTAGCTTCAAATTCTTCCTCTGAAATTCGGTGTTGATCTGGTTGGGTTACTGGGCCAATATTTTGAGATCGTCTCAAGAAATGTCTAAATGAGAAGGGGTTGTCTTCTCTTGTGCCTGTGAAATTCATGTCATATTAATGAGATACTATCTTACAGATGCCTCACAATCAAACAATACACCAAAATAAATAAACTCTGCATTATTTTTAATCGACTGTCTTCTAGAATTAATGAGGTAACTCCTCGACTGACAAGGAGAGAAGTAACAATGTAACGTCAACAACTCCAAATAAAATGTAATGAATGAATTAATGATTACTTGTGGATGTATTGGCTGGTGGATGAGAAAATCCAATGGCTCCTTCACCCTGTTCATTGTTTGCATCACGATTATTGTCACTGGATTCGAGATTTTCACCTGCCCCTTCAGCATCCATGGTCGACATCAATTTTCTGCTTCTGTTGTCGTTCACTCGTTCTAAAGAGGGAAAACAAATGTTCGCCATCTGTGGAGCTCATTCTAAACCACTATCTCTTGTAGTAATTGGCTTATCTTCGTTGAGTAGAGTACTGAGTAGTCTGCTAGCTTTCTGGTGACAGCGGCAGGATCAGGGTGTCTAAAACGTTCCAACTTGTTTTTATTAAATCAACTTAATATTAAATAAATATGCAAGCCAAAAAAGATAAACCGTCTCTTCCTTCAGTGTGGAATCGAATGCTATCGAAAAATTCCGAATGGCCTGATAAGGTAAAACAGTTATGATCGCCAGGATAAAACGTGTGAATACCGGTAACTGAAACTAATAAATATTATTTTTTATTTTCTAGGATGAGTTCCTTGACGTTATTTACTGGGCGAGACAAATTCTAGCAGTCATTCTAGGCTTGGTTTGGGGAGTACTTTCTGTTCAAGGATTTATTGGTCTCTCGCTGTAAGTTGTTGAATATATTTCTTCCAACCAATAACATTATTTGAAACTGAGAAATGTTCCTTTTTTTTCTTCCAGGTTTGCCTTAGTGAATGCTGGTCTTCTGTATGTTTATTTCTCATCTTTCCAATGTGTTGATGAAGAAGAGTATGGTGGTGCATGGGAATTGACTAAAGAAGGATTTATGACCTCTTTTGCAGGTTTCCTAGTAAGAGTTATTTTTTTTAGGACTTCCTATATGAAGCCATATTAATAATTAAACATTCTTTTTTCAATTCAAAGGTAACATGGACAATTGTTTACTCTGGCCTTCATCATTAAAATAATCATCTATCAAATTGTTTCAATAAAAGAATAAAATACTGTCTCAACAGAAGTATCATCAGGAATACTTTTATATTTCATCATTTCATGTAGGAATCAAATATAACCTTTACAAAACTTTTCAAGCTTTTAAATTGAAATGTATAGACATTAAGGATAAAATATTATGTAAGAGATAGAAAGTTGGTCAGGTAAATTAAATATGACCGACTTGTAATAACACGAAGAGTAGCGGTAAATATTGAAATAGAGCCTCAAAACGAATTTGTCTAGTATACTATTGAGGTCTTTTTGTTTAGTTAATTGTTTAGCATATGCATGGTGGCATCTTGCGTGTTCTTGTTGAAGACCACAACTTGGATCAGACTGCAATTTTTTTTTTTAACAACCGCAAGTATATGGAATGCGTCTCTGAATGTGTTGTTCAGCCCAAAAAATGTGGCGGGGTACAAAACAGCTCTTATGAATTAATATTTCGAATTATTTTTCAATGGAGTGTGGTCAGTGGACCGGAAGGAATGGAGAGTTCTACTCGTAGATTTATCATCGTTCCAACTGTGAGCGAAATCAAACCACAATTTACGGGCATTCCGCTCACGCAAAACAAAAAATATAAAGATAATGAATCCTTGTAGCGAATTAAAAATGCAGAAGAAATAGGCAAAGATTATTTGCGAGTAACCCACTGATAAAAATCCAAAGATCCAAGCAAGTCCTAATAGGAAAAATATGCAAACAGCCATCCGAAATTGATACCATGATCTCGTCTGAACAGACTGCGAAGTCCTAAAATCAGCCCGCATTCGCAAACAGAGTACGCTCTTAAGGACTCCAAGGAAAATGAAAATATTGAACAAGAGAATCAAGCAAACTGGAGCCAATACTGTGAAATAAAAAGCTTCAAATTGCATCCAACAAAAGTCATTTTTGAGTGCTGTGTAGAGATTGGAGTCATATAATAAAATACCAAGGACAGGCAATATAGGAAGACCCCATGCAACTGGACCGGCTCTACGCATAAAACAGGATTTGTAGTTTTTGGCTCCTATAATGACGACGTAGTTTAAATACTGGTATATTCCTTCAACGGCCATCCAAGCGAAGGACGAAAGAAGAAAATAATGCATCGCTGCTGCGGCAGTCTTGCACAAACGGAGATCAAATGTCACTATACCAGCACTAAGAAAACAACCCATTACGCAAAAGAGGGCCAAAGAGAAATTGAAAAGAATCTTGTTTCCTAGCGATTTGCGCCATTTTCTAAAAAGGAGGAAAGTAAGTATAACGAGTGAAAGTCCAACCATCGAAGCGACGCAACCAATCACGGAAATGAAACTAAGAGTAATTCGATGAACTTCGTCCATCGTGCCGTCTTCATCAAAGTAGGGAAACAGTAATGCTAACGGTGTTAAATGATTACACTCACAAATGTAAAAATCATTGACGTTACCCACATATTGGCATCCGGATGGAGACCAACCGCCAGAGACGGATTGCGCATCCCAAAAGACGCATACTGGTGTAATCGATGAATTATGTGTGGATCGAGAGCGGAAAAAAATACGAACATTTTTATTCAAGTTGGCTAGGCTTGAGTTTTCTACTTGTGCTATGATAACTGGGCTGTCCAAAGAGAAATAGGAGTTCCCTTTCGTTAATAAGGTAATATTACGGTTTTGGCCAAAGAGATCGCTATTAGCAAAAACAGAGAAAGAAAGACGTAGGCTAGTAGAATTATCCAGCCCTTTTTGTTTGCGAATATCCTCTATGGGTAGAATGATAGCTATGTCCCTCTTAATCAACTCATCCTCCACGCTTTTTTGGTCGTTCTGTAAAATTCGGGTGCCGTTAACCACCAACTCATCTTTGTTTACATTTGCACCGTATCCGAAGACGTTTTCATTGACAAGCATTAATTCAGTCATGTAACGATCGCTGAAGTTCACGCTCCCTCCATTTGGGATATTAACTTGTCCCATTACTCGCTCAAGACTTTTTACCAATGCGTTGGATACTCCAGTTAAAGACTGTGCTTTTTTGAGTTGATTTGGCGAAGCTAACATCTGTTTGAAAACAAGCAAAAATAAATACAAATTCTTCTCTTGATTCATTCGATTTTCACTAATAGCATACGGTAGATAAGATCTGAGATGTTTCTTGGAATTGTGTTTCCGACGGATGAGCTATACGGGCGACACTCGCGTGTAGAAGGCGCGCGGCCTCGCCAAGTTCAACTCCGGAAGGTGTATCTGCTGAGAAACTTGTGACCATCTTTGACAGATTTTGCAACGCAGCGGATGGGTTAGTAGCATTGCTAACGACCTCATCGTTTAGCTTCCGCAGAATTTTTAGTCGATCTGATGGTTCCTTGCAATCGCCGTCATCAGGGAACTATAAATGCGTACATGTAAATACAATACTTTTGAAATGTATCGTAATACACTTAAGTATTTTAAATATTTCATTGGTCTTACAAAGAGTTTCTCCCAAAATGCTCCAGTATTAGGATTTCCAAGACACATTCGTAGAATTGGTTTTCCATCTTCTGTTTGACATGGGTTTAGCGGTTCCGATTTGAAACCAATGCGAGCTGAATTCCAAGTTATATTGAACACTCTATCTGCTGATGAAATCGTGGACGTTTCACTTTCACACGCATCCGAATTGCGAATGTGGATTACTTGGTAAGACAATTGGCTATTTCCGTGCTGAATAAATGCATTTTTCAATAGTTCTGTCCAGTTTTTCTGTTGCGTTGGGTTTCTTTTTTTGTTGATAATTACCACGCGCACTAGCATACGTAGTTGTTGTTCATGAGCCCAAAGTCGATGCCCAGTTACGTTTAGATCGAATTCTTTCGTGGCGATTTTTTCCAATCGGTATACAACATCCGTTAGATGATCAGGTCGAAAATCGATCGAGTTTTTTTGTTCTGTTTGCAAATCTGTTCTGTTTATATCTAACAACACTGAGAAAATTTGGTGAAATTTTGGTGGTCTTAATACGATAAAAGGATCCGATCGGACGAATCGACGCGGCCAGCCGATCCATCCTTCACAATTGAAAGTCTTTGCTGTACTAAAATTTGAATGAAGTGAAAAGTTGAAAGGAAATTTGTTCATAGTTTCATGCCTTTCACCATCCAGGTAGCAATCAATGTTACTTCCTGTTAACGTAGATTGAAAAAGGCTGATTGGTTGCTGGCTAAAATTAAAGAAATCCGACAAATCGTCAAAGGACCGGGGAGTTACACCCATTTGCTGCTCAACCATTTCAACAAGGACATTATTGTCATGGGGATTCTCATGAATTCTGATATTCTGAGTCACGATCAAGTTGACTTCTGCTTGGCAAAGAACTTGATTGCGGAGGCTAGTGCTAGATACCAAATTCCACAATCCGGCGTCATTCATGACGCCGTAATAGCCGTTGATCCAATCAACCGATGAGTCCCAATTGAAGTGGTCAAACTTACATCCAACACCTGAGCTGCGCCAGCAGTAACTCTTATAACTTTCGGACCAATCCAACCCAATCCAGGAAGAATTTAATTCCAAGGTATGGTTTTTGGATATAACAGTTTTCCATTGTTCGGCCTTTCCCGAATCTTCGAATGTAGCCATAGATATGTTGGCCAGCATTCCGAAATTTTCGTTTTCTTTACCGCATCTTTGATTGGCCTCATTCCAATTCATTGGTGATTCACTTGTAATCAGGTAGAAACAGGTCAACCGGCCTTGCTCAATGACATAGCCATACCAAGGCGCCGGACACAAGTTTTGCAATTGGGCAGAAGTTTTGTTCCGGTTAGGTCGGTGAACACAGACTCCTGGTACTGTCTTGGAACAATCCGAAACGTGTTTCTTACCATTCCTGTCAATTGTCATGCATTCTTCTTCCACAAGTTCTGTCCAATTTTCGATCCTGTCCATCAAACTTATTCCTACAGGATCTTTTGGAAAATAATACAATAATATCCCTTAAAGTGTACTTCTAATTTATTGTACATACCTTGGTTGATCGAATAATAAAGTAAAGGGCCATAAACTGACGACCGGCGAACAGGTAGCCAAACATCGTCTAAATTTTTCACGCTTTTTTGCAAATGGCTAATTACTGCAAGGTGGTCGTCGTAATTAACTCCGCTCATACTGAATGTAGGCCACTCATTCATGCAAACGGCCCAGGATTCATTCCACGACTTATCTCCAGTAATCTTGTAACACAATTTCATATGTTCGATCCAATGAAAGCCTTGTCTACAACGAGGTTCAAGCTGGGCGACGATTCGCTTGCATTCATTCTATACTCAAATCATCCGTCGAAACATGACCCAATCTGTTGAACATTGAGTAAAAAACTGATATATTACCTTATTTGCTACCAACGACGCACCATGCGTAAAGTTGGCTAAGCACTGTCCAGTAAATCTTTTGACATTGTTATCCTCATAAACGCACAAAATATCCTTGTCAGGTTTCACGATCGAAGCGGCCCAAGAACGGGGCCAAAATATTTCAATATGATCAGAAGCTGGAAAGCTATTCGCTTGTGTGAGAACCGTCTGATTTTGGCAGTAAGTTGCCCACGAGACGAGGATTTTTCCTATTCCAGGAAGGCTATTCAGCTCGGAATTACTTTCTACTTCCTTGCTCACCGTGTCCAGCAGATGGAACAAGTCTTCTTCCTGTATCATATGAACCAAAATGTAAAAAAGTTAAAAATTAGTGGATTGTGTAAATGCAGTGTGTTAAAAGTGTTTGCAGCATTGTCTATATTAATGTATAAAGTATAGTAGGCGAGGCGACTCTTTAACAAACATCATTACGCTTCATAACGGCAGATCCGGTAAACCATTTTTTGAGGGTAAGCAAGCAGTATTCTATTGTTTAATCTAGTCAAGCCACTATCTCTATGTTCGCCAACTTATACCGGGTATTTATGAGGCACATCGATGTACAAGGAATTTCGATATTCGATTGCATCTGGCCCAGCAATGGAGTACATCGGATTCAAAAATGCATATTCAATGTCCGTGTACTTCATTTTCTTTTTTAAAACCTCCTAAAATGTTAAGCAAGTAACTTTAGCTCTTAATATTCAACATCGTTTCACCATTTAAAATCACAGTACTTGAAGGATGAATTTCTGCACTTTGCTTATGACATCGAAATCATTCAGAGGCTGATTGGTGCTTGCCGTTTTAATAGTAACAATACCGTTTAGTACTTGAGAATATGTTAAAATAATGGGATTCGACGTCGATACTTCCAAAGCGCCAAACTCTTTAACTTGACATTGATAAGTTCCTTGTTTCTGGTACATAGTTTCCGATACGGGCTTGCTTTTGTCGTTAACACCAGAAGGAATTAAGCTTGGTCCCTGTTAAATGAAATTGAGCAAATTCATGTTCCCACACATTTGTAAGCATCACATGTGAAAACTACTACATTATCTTCCAAGAAAACACCGTCTTTGATCCAAGAATATTCCAGCATTCTAGATCCATTATTTGAAACATTACAAGCGAATATTAACGATGTTTTCTTTCGATCAATATCCAACAAATGATCCATTCTCATCATGGAAGAGGATGTACTGTCAACAGTCAGCTCTACTTTAAGAGCGACTTGATGAAAATCTGCAAAATGAAACATTCTCAAATGCATCACACAATATATCATGGTGGATGTTGACGTCATCACTAACCTAGATTGTTTGTAGTATTTTTACGGTTTTTACTGATGCCACAAACAACTGGGAACGAATCATTGCAGCTTACAGATTCGTACTTTTTATTGCGGTTAACAACGACGCAGTTGGGATTGTTGGGCCATCGAAGAAGCGGATGTCCTGGCATCCAATCATCTTCAGGCACAAGCCGGAATTCTAGATCATTGGTTAAAGCGTTACACGCGAATGCAAAGAAAATTATAAATGAGAAATGGAAACAACTTTGGTTCCGAAACTCGTGTAAATAAACTTACGTGGGTCAGGATTATGAAGCACCTGAAAACGATTATTAATTCGGTGTAAACTAGACCATACTTTTACATCAGTTTTGTTGTCATTATTTATATCGGATATCCAGTTCTCTAAATTCTGTAAATCGAACAAGGAAAATAAAATCGACGACCGAAAATACAATGGTGATTGGTGACATGCGAGACTGCTACTTACGGCAAAATAATCTGAAGAGATAAGAGATCCTCCACTTTGAGTACAATCGGCGTAGGCTGCATACCAATTTGAAGCAGCTGCTCGCGTCCAAAAGCAATTCGGCTGATTTTCTTTGCAATTAAATTCTTGGGAAATGGAAGAAACTCTCAACAAGAGCATAGTTAAAACAGCCAACCTGTCGCAAAACATTTTGAGCCCAACTGAAACGGTTGCATAGCCGTCTTTTGCGTCTCCAATGACAAATATAGGAATTTTACTATCGATGTTGAAATTTGATAAGTATTACAGAAACGCTGAAAATTTGAAACCACATCCTAAAATTGGCCCATCATTTTTGTGGTAAAAGAGTTATTCTGCGTCACAGGACTTCTGAACCATAAAAGAAATGACGAGTGTATCTATACTGCTAAAGAACAAATAAAACAACTTCGAAGCAGCTAAAGAAAGCGTGATGAGGAAAGTGTATTGGAGTGCACGTTATTAATATTCAATCAATCGTCATTGTTCAAGATATGAGCAGTGGACAATGTGGAATCAATTGGATATACATATCTACTGGGAGAGGGTTAACAAATCTATTCCAGGTGTACACCTTCCATTGCAGAACGATTGTTCTTTTTACTATATAGGTTATTTACGAGGGGTTATGGAAACAAGCACGCCTTCTTTTATTCTATGAAAGAAATGAATTATCATTCACATTCAAATTTAGCCACTAACAGTCGAAAACGCTGAATGAAAACAATATAATGTAGCAAACACCAAAACACCTTACTAATGGATTATCAATTTCGAATGGCAAGGAGCAGAAATGAATTGGGAGGGGGGGAGGGGGTCGTCGAGAAAATATCAGAAAATAGAAATCAAGAGGTATCACAGCAAATGAGGCCAAGACACTCGAGGACACGTTACGCAAGATTGCTGAGTGTTCAGTGTTCATTTCCTTTAGTTGCACGTTTTAAAATTTTTTTAATCAACTGTCGACCTGTCGTGCTTTCTCAACAAGCGGCTAGTACTCTGCGCGGTCCGTCTTAAGCATATAATTACTTCTTCCTTTTCCATCGGGAGAAAAATTGTAAAAGTTACGAATTGCCCCGAACGATGAACGACTTGAGAGACTCGGGCAGCGGCAGAGCTTCTATGTGATCCATCCTAACGTATTGGCGGATGACGAATCGGCACATGTATTGCAACGGTAGCACCTCAGAAAATCGTGATACAGGTTTGGTCAGTCGGACGGGATATGAGGGTGATCCAGGAGAGCGTGACCTAACAAGTAAATGTTAAATGAGACCCACAAATTACCCTGCACGGCTGCATATTTACCTAGAGTAGCAAAATATGCCAGAACGAGACGTATCCATCAAATGTTCAATAAGCTGACCGACGCTGCTATGCTGTTCGGCCTCGGGGTAAGCGTAAAAGCTGAAGTATCCGTTAGTGTGTTCGATTCGTGTGTGTAAGGTTCGACCATAGGATCGAAAACTAAGACTCAACAGGTGACAATCGTCACTTGAATCGCGCACCAGAAAAGCTCCGTCGGGCTGATCTACCAACTTCCGTTCGGCTTCTCCTCTGGTCATCCGTCCCCAATACCATCCATACTTAACCAACTTGAAAAGTTCCCACGCTAAATTACTGTTACTGGAGGCAGTCGTGGTGACTGCTGCACTACTGGGACTTTGTGATGAAGCTTCTGCTTCCACACTATTACTGGGAAATTGAGTGTCTGTACCATTGATAGTGTTTGGTCTAACTTCCTGTTATTTAAAATTACAAATTCCTTTACATGGGTCTTGTGAAAGTGCAAAAATATAGCTACACTTACTTGCACTGGTAAACTGTTGTCATTGTGGTCATCTTGGTTTTCAGCAAGTGGATCTAGTTCACTATGAATATCACAACAATTCCCCCTTGTACTTCTCACTGAGTTGGGCATGGAACACAAGCGACAAGTCTGTTGAACAGTAGGTAGAGTTTTACTCTTTGGTAGTGAATCCCGATCACATGATTCTTCTGCTATTGAGGATATGGAAAGGGAGAAACTGTGGCGTTTATTCATATTTCTGATGCGAGAATGTTCACTCCTGGCAATCTTGAACTTGCGTTTCAATGTGTCCAGTATACTTGATTTGGTCTTAGGTTCTGCATAGCCAGACTCACCTGGACTTTTCTTTAGGCGTAGAAGATCACTGAAGCTCAACCTGCCTTTGTTAGAGAGGGGTTTCTCCTGATTGTAATCACTACTGCTCTGAGAAACTGAATCTGTCATTTGAAGCTTGGACTCGGAGCTCCATCGATTGGTCCCTAATTGGGTTGATGTATTCGAGTTCGATTCACGAGCGATCGCGCCTCGATCCCTCCGAAGAAAATCTAAACCACTCCAATTGAGTTTTTTCATTGTGGCGATTTAGAAACTGTTATGATCCAACAACCGCTTCCCACACTTTTTAGTTCGGTTCATTTGCGTTTGATTACGTTATCACGTTATCAATAAATTTTATCAATAAACCAACACCATGACACGGACGAAAAAGCTCTTGGAAAAATGAAACTTGGAAAGGTGACATCTAGTACAAACCATTCAAACGAAAAATTCACTTTCTATAATTATAATATATGGAAGATAAAATAAGATTTTTCATTTAAATTGTTCTTTGAAAATTAAAACCTCTAAATATTGAAGAGGAAAACTTTACATTTAAGCTTGATTTCCGTATTATCTAAAAAAAAGATATCCAGATTGTCGTCGCCATTTTGCGAACTGACAGTCCTGGTCGTCTGCAGAGGCACCTATCCCTCATTACAAAAAATAATTTTAAAAAAGTCATCACACAGTCGTCGATAATCAATTATAGCACTTCTTCCGAGTTTATATTCAGAGACGAAAATGTTGCACGTCATTTGGGATCTCTTGACAATCGAATTTGTCATAGTTACAAGTATCGCCCTTTTGTTTGGTGTTTGGGTAGGATTTTATGCAGCCAAGCCCAGACGTTTAAAAGGGAAACATGTCATGGTAAATTGATTTTATATCATCACTATGACCTCATTATCTTATTTCTTTTTGGTTTAACTGCTATTTTACATCAAGATAACTGGGGGTTCAAGTGGAATAGGCAAATATTTGGCAATTGAGTCTGTGAAGAATGGAGCTCATGTGTCAATAGTTGCCAGGAACCAAGCACTTTTAGAGAATGCCAGGGAAGAAATCTTAAAATTTGCCTCTTCAACTGAACAGAAAGTATCATGTTTCTCTGGTAAATGTTAAGACACTTGAAAAATATTACCCACTGAGTCTCATTCTTCACTTTATTTTCAGTTGATGTCAGTGGGCCTTATGAGAATATTGAACGCACAGTACTTCAAGCAGAAGAGGAACTAGGACCTATTTTTTTGCTAGCAAACTGTGCTGGCTATGCTAAAGCTGCAAAATTTGAAGACACTTCTGTTGATGAGATGAAGGTATTGATAAAATCACAAAGAAATAATGGTTTTGATATATTTTCTCTCTTTTTTAGAGACTTATGTCTGTAAACTACTTTGGGGCAGCTCAGTTTTCTCGTGCCGTAGTTAGCGGTATGAAAGGAAGGAGGGAAGGAGGAATTGTGTTTGTCTCATCTCAAGGTGGTTTGTGTGGGATTTATGGATTTGCTGCCTATGCAGCATCAAAATTTGCCTTACGCGGTTTGGCGGAATCTCTGGCCATGGAGGTACGTCACTTTTTTTTCTACGCGGATCTTAATAATTCACAGTATGTATCATATTGAGTTCTGTCGTTTTGTAATTGTAGTTGAAGCCTTACAATCTAACAATAACTGTGAGTTTCCCACCGGATACGGATACGCCTGGCTTTGCTGAAGAAAATAAAGACAAACCGGAAGAGACTCGCCTTATTTCTGAAGCTGCTGGTCTATTTTCCCCTGAAACTGTTGCAAAGAAATTGTTAAATGACAGTTTGGTAATTTCTTTTCTAACCAAAAAAAAAAAAAAAGAAAAAAGATGTGCCTCTCATTCAAGAAGTGAACTTTTCTCATTGCAGCAAGGGAAATTTACAAGCACTGTTGGATTTGAGGGATTTATGCAATCCACAGTTTGCATAGGAATGGCTCCTGTTACTTCTTTCGTAGATTTACTCATACAGGTAAGTTTTTTTTAATACTTTTGGTTAACTCCATGCGTTTCATAAGATGATTGCATCCGATAGGTGTTTTCGATGGGTATAATACGCTTGGTGTCAGCGTTTTACTTGTCGAAATTCGACCGAATTGTTGTAAAATGTATGGAAAACAGAGATCAGAAGAAGCGATCTCAGTGAAAATAATTAACGTAAATTAAAGGTTTCCTCATTTATCACCAATAATAAGATTGGTTTTTATACGCCTTACCGCTGTCCTAAGAAGTAGTCATTTAAACATTTTGAATTCTATGCTAGTTTTATTGTGGGCAAGATTTCTCTTGATTATGTAATGGAAAAGTCATAGTCAATCTAAAATTTGCATTCCAATCGCTCCTTATTTTAGGGATCAATAATTTCATTGCATGAATGGTGTATTTGATTCGCGAGATGAGAAATAAATCAATAATATAAGTTCGTTTCGCTATTGTTTTGCATATATAGTCCCATCTTTACGTGCCTTAGAATTTGATTCATAAATTTTGTAATAATTGCCTCTTAATGCTGTCATACATATGATCAGAAAAAGTACATGAACTGACCCCTAACCCATTACTTATTTAGGATCGGCATAAAGAATTCTCTAATCAATACCAATAGGGCAATAGCTTAATCCCTTTTGGCCACTTATCACGGTTGAACCCATTAAAATTTCTTAAATTCGATCCCTTTATTTACGCAAATTTTAACTATCCACTCAGCCATCAACAATATGGGAAGAACAAAGAGGGCAGCTGTAGTCAGTGACAGCTTCTAAATTTGCCTGTAGTACATTAAATATTATTATAAGAATTATTTTTCAATTTGAACCATTTTAAGATGTATACCCTTAAACAATAGTAGCAAAAGATGTGGTGACATTTTGCTTCTTGTGGAATAATTGGCGTATCGTTACACACCGCACACAAAGTGTTTTTACTCCAACTAACATTAGCTTGACTTTCGTCTTTCAGTCTGATCAGTCTAGTTAGCCAGCTTTTTACTCGGTGGACGTTAACCAAAGGTAATGCAAACATCAAAGTTTCCTAAAAGTGCAAATTGGAGTTAATATAGTCCCTTTTGTTTCTAACTAAAATGTCTTACAGCAAATGAATGCCAAAGTAATTCTCTTGTTAAAGTAGTAAGGTCTGCAGATTTTGGTTCATTTGGGTTGACTAGTTGTGTTTGAAGACTTAGAACTCTGTGCAGTAGTGTGGGATAAAGGCCTTGCTTCAAGAAAACTAAGCTGTTGAGAAGACTAAGAATCTTTGTTGAAACATGTACAAAGTTAATGAATTGGGAAGTCTGTTTACAATGAAAAAAAAATAATATATTTTAAAAATCCTCTTTAACTTAAAATACTAGCTCATTTTCTTACTGGCTGCACCATGTTCTCATTTAGAATACTAGATGATATTGTGTTCCATCTCTGAGAAACCCACTTGATTCCAACTAGCATAAAACCATATGCATACCATTTATGTGGTATGTATGATGTTGTACTGTGAGAAAACTGTATTCCAAGTAGCTTGTGGCTTACAAGGCTTGAACTGGTGTAAAGAGGAACCTATTATAATTAATATCTTGTATTATGTGTTACATTTTATATCAATATTATAGAATGTTTATACCACATAAACAGCAAGGTCAATCAAAGCTGATACTTCTGGTTCAATTTTCTTTAGAATGTTTATCTGATAAAAATAAAAGTAAAGACACTGGGAATCAAGTTGGATTGCGCTATATTAAAGAGTTGCTTGTGGCGATTACTGTACCGGTAGATGTGTCAAAGATTGGTTTAGTTGAGACTGGAAAAGTTGGCAACATTCTGAATCTAGTTCGACTGCGTCTATCTATTATTTTAGTAGACGTTAAAAATAAATTTGGCGAGCTGGAAAATTCCATTTAATGAAAAATTGACATGACACTTACTTGGCTTTCCCTAGGCACAGCCATGTTTGTTTTTGTTTACATCTTTTGGACAACGCCATCTGTCTATAGCAAGTTTTCCCTGTGCGCCATTCGCGCAACGTTTTCGGGTTGTATGCGGAATGGTGTCACGTGACTGATTCCGCTGGTCTCATGTAGCCTTATGGGGACTCGATGTTTTTTTACTTTTTGAACCTTAAAATTAAAATTTTTTCGGGAAATTTTTTCAGGGCACCATTATAATATTTTTCTAAGTATTAATAATACAGAAAAAATGTATTTTCTGTTTCAATTATTTTAAAATATGTGGCTCAGTGTCACAAATGAGCCTTTACAAAAATTCCCGAAAAAATTGTAATTTACTACTTGCTTCATCGTCTGAGGAAGGAAAATCATATTAGGAAAATGATATTGTCATTACAAGCAGTGCAAACTTGTGGCCACTAAAGGAATCGATTCTGGGTCTGTCTCCGGTTAATGATTTATTACTCGTTGATAATCATTGTTACGGTAATGTTTCGCATCGCAATCGCGAAGGAGACCGCATGCGAGACCGCATGGTACCCAAGCAGTTATCTTAAAGCGCGTGTCGGCACCTGGCGCCAGATCAGGTGTATAAGACATGAAGAACATTCGATACAGTCGGAGAGGAAGGTTTCTGTTCAATACCGATCGATTCGCGAACGTTATAACAATTATATGACGACATCCGCTTATACCATATTTTGGTTATAAATACCTTACCTGGATGCCCCTTCAACATATTCTTTCTTTGCCTCATGTACGATGGGAATCATTCCTCACAAAGTCACAAACGAGGTGGGCAAACAATTCAGGAAAAAGACGGAGAAACTTGATTGAATTTTATAATGCAAACATCCAGAGATGCTGGTACGTGTTTACATCATTGCTAACATGTTAAGCCGTTTGAGACGGGGATATCAAATATTTTTTCATAGAAACACCGAGATAATAAATAATAAATTATTTCCAACATTGAGCTAAGTTTTCCTCTCTTAGTGGAGTCGTCGGGGGCGGTTGAAAAATTGTGAAAACTTCAATCTATTTGTCTCCTTTGCTAATGCACCAGCGCTAATAACGATAACTGCTAAACCAGCAATCGCCGTCAATTTTAATCTTGGTGCGGTCTGCTTGGAAGGGTCAATCTAATAAAAATACAGTTAACATCAAAGTATATAACGAATTAAGAAAAAAAAAACGTCAGCCAAAAAACAACAAGAAGCTTTGTGAAACTTACTTGAAAGAAAATTTTTGCTACCAACGTGACAGCTTCTTGTGTGACGATCCGTTGCAGTTGTGAGTTGGACATGTTAGTGGGCCAAGTGAGCTACCGGCCAAAAGTGGAAGAATGAAAACCTTGTATGCAACCTTATATACGCATTGACGCACCTTACATAGCGAACGTCCGTTTTAAAGAGTTTTGAGTTCGTTCTAGATTAACTAGATGGTTCTGGGGTTTAATACAAATATGCCGAAAAAAAACAATATTTGAAACTAGATGGTTCTGAAGGTTTAATTAGCACAAATTTCTGAAAAAGTGGTATATTTTGAATTCATCAACCTCTAAATTTGGATTTTCCTACTGGACAATCCGTGAACTGTTCCGCATTTTCCCCCATTTTTGAAATACCCAGAACCGCCTACTACTAGCGCCCTCTGTTCAAGGGTGAAATGAATATCAATAAAAAAACGAAAAAGTTTAAAATAAAAAAAAATTCATTCACTTTCATTGTATCTTTGAAAGTTATTTCTTGTAAAACAATTAGTCCAACGAATTTCAATCGATACGAAAACTGTATTTTTGTAGTAAGTTGTAAATGAAAGAAGTCTTGAATCTCTTGAGCCGCAACTTCGTCGCCTTCGTCGGGATGTCGAACAGTACGTTGTGCGACGAAAGTCAGTCAATTTCATATTTTATACAGCTACATTTCATGTTTCTTTATACTACAGAGGTGAACCTTATTACTTTAGAAAAATGAATCACTTTAGACGGACATTACTGGATGGCATGATCAAGGTAAACTTTTGATAATGTTAAGGACAGCCCAATATTCTTTTTTCACGCATTCCGTACCAACTTTTGAAGATTGTTCAAACGAGAGAATTTGAACTTGGCGTCAGCGGAATGTTGATGGGAATAGGTTTGGGAATATTGGCCGTCTATCACAAAGAATATAATTCTTCATCTACGTACAATAGCGTTCGAATGCAACACAATTCTCCCTCGGATTCACCGAATCTGAAAGATTCAGGTATTTTTAAGTCGCAAATTACAACCTGTAGTTGTTCATATATTATTATTTTTTAATTTTTAAAACATAATGATTGCATCTTGCAAACAGCCTAACAGTCTAAATTTATGGATCATCACGTACTGAATGCTGCGTGAACGAATTGGTCATGGTCATAACACTCGAAAATTTCGCTTTCCTAAATATGAAGAGAATTACAGCTCTGAAAATTTTAATCTTATTATTGGTGAATTTCTTGACACCAACACAATCAAGTTAATGTAGCTGTAAAATTATGTTTAGATATTACAATATTACTGAATATTCTAATTCAATACAATCACCAGAGTTTTTTACACTAAACTGGTTAGTGTACCTGGTCAGGGATCAGACCTGCAGCGCCTGCAGACACCTGGTACAAATAGAATTTATAGCCATTGAAAGTTGGCAACATGTACTGTTTTTCGTCTGCTATTCTCACATGTGATGATGTGAATGATGAGATTTGCCTAGGAGTAGTAGACATTTAAATCTTGTTGTTTAGCTATACGAATCATTTGTTACTGATTGTAAAGAATAATATACTGCTTTCAATAATGATGAGAGTTACTTCCCAATCAGTGCTAAATTCTGTGTTGCAACGTAATCGTCAAATTCTCAAGTTTATAAGAACAAAAGTTACAAAGAGATTTTTAAACAAAAGCAAAGAAGAAACATTACCTGGTAAAAGAAATCATAAGTGGGTTTTTAGCAGTTCATATCTCTATTCATGTACAGTATTTCAGTATGCACCTGCTAAAGGAGAAAGTAGTACCCGGGTTTTCACCTGGGGGTTAGCTGAACATGGAGCGTTAGGTGAAAGACAATTCTTGAAACCAATCACCAAAGGCAGGAGACCAGTTGAGTATATGCATAGACCATACAAGTTAGGATTTTCAGAAGAAAATGAGGTAAAGTGGTTGATAGTGTATTTATAGCTCATGAAGTAAAAACTGTTTTATGTATTGGCGTTAACAGGTTACAGATGTTGCTGGTGGTTATGGCTTTACAGTTTTTGTTGCCAAGTCCAAGAAATCATCTTCCAAAGTTTTTGGAACTGGTCTTAATACTGATTCTCAAATTGGTAACAAATCAAAATGAGAATGCACAGAAATCTTTTAGTGTTTTTTTTATGGTCACAACAGGGTATCATGCAGTGAGAAAAGACCATCCATTAGAGCTCATAGTAGAACCGGTTCCTATTCACCTGCCCAATGTTAAATCTTCTGTTGTGGGAGTTGCGTGTGGTAGAGCTCACACGGTCCTTCTTACAGAGAAAACCGGTGTCTTAACGTTAGGACATAATGGTTACGGGCAATGTGGTCGGCACGTAGTCGAAAATGAAGATTACCAAAGGCAATCGACGGTACACCAGATTTTACTAGATGCAAAAATTGATCAAGTCACCTGTGGTCAAGATCATACGTAGGTTTCTTTGCGTCTTGTTATTTTTTACAGCATTGATTCACGGTGTCAAAAATTTTTGTTGATTCACAAGGATGTTGATAACTGATAAAGGATCAGTTTGGTCATGCGGATGGAGCGCAGATGGCCAAACAGGACTTGGACATTACAAGAATACGGATCGCATTAGCAAGTGCGTCGGAGACATTGCAGGAGAGAAAATAGTGAAAATTTCCTGCAGCGGTGATTGCGTCCTTGCAGTAAATGGTATTTGGATATTTTGGTTACACTTACATTCAGTTGATTACATTTCAGCATTTCAGATAAAGGGCAAGTTTTTGGATGGGGAAATTCGGAATATGGTCAATTACGCTTGGCTACCTCAGAAATGCAATCGCATACTCCACGTCATTTACCCCTGCCATCGATTTTTGGAAAAATCATAGATGTTGCAGCATCAGGGACGGCGTGTTTGATATTGAATGGTAGGGACATTTCATGAGCGATACGGAGATAGTACACCTTCTATCAAGAAAGATAATCCACTTAAATCACTTTTTTTTCTCAGATGCCGGAGAAGTATTCGTATGGGGCTATGGGATACTAGGAAAAGGCCCAGTGGTCGATCAGAGTGCTGAACCGACTGCTATCCCATTGATTCTTTTTGGTTGTAATGAATTTAATCCGGAGGGCAAAGTAAAATCGATATACGCAGGACTTAGTCAATTTGCTGCGGTTACCAAAAACGGCGATCTCTATGTGTGGGGTCGCAATAGATTCGGCTCACTTGGTCTAGGACATCTCAATAATCAATTTTTCCCAATAAAGGTACGAATATTTATTTGTTTGGTAAAAACTTTTTTTTTTACATTTTTGTGCGTTCCCAGGTAAATATTCCCGGGTACGTCAAGAAGATTTCTCTTGGTGTTGATCATTGTGTTGCGCTATGCCAATCTTACCTCTGAACGTTAATAAATTTGTACAAAGTTTTGATTAAGTGCATCGCCATATATTAGTAAAATTAATCAAATTTAAAAAAAAACGAGTTGTACTTTTATTGCAATTGGTGTTCGCTTTTTTAAATTCTAAAACGACTACTTAGGGGCGACCTTGTGTTGACTGTTGTTGATCCGTCTGCTCACATAATAAAGTTCAACTGCAAAGGGAAGATCGTATAAGAACTACTCGGGGATTTTCATTTCCTGATTTACCTGAACAGCGAATGTGATTGTAAACTGACCGGTGGTGAACAAGCCCAGATCGGAATTCCCAGAACTTAAACGCAATATTTACACGCGACTTCGTGGTTTTAGTAGTCGCCATGTGTGTGAAAAACAAGCTACAACTTCTTCAAACTTTTTGGCTGCAGCGATGTAAAGGCCAAGGTTTCGATCACAAAATTTACCAAAAGGTAGCATACTAGCATTTTCAGTTTGACAAAGACGATTTTTGTGACACTGGCCATTTTTACAGGTTAAAATTGTAGCTGGAAGTGAAGGAACATGTGAAGCTGAATTTCAAGTGGAAGCAGAACATACCAATCAAGCTGGTCTACTTCATGGTGGATTTTCAGCTTGTCTTGTTGATTCAGTTTCAACTATGGCCCTACTGACTGATTCAAGACAAGTTCCTGGTGTTTCTGTAAATCTCAACATAACGTAAGTAAACCACTTAACTCACTTTGTCTATTCTATCTCACCAGCAGCCAAAAGGTTCAGTCCAACAAAACTATGGCAGAAAAAAAAACAAAGAATAGTTGTTGTTATCCTAACTGCTCCCTGACAATTGGCCTCAGTGTTTCGTTTTTATCGAGCGATTTCTCACCGATTTTGATGGGCCACTGATTCTAAACTCAAATTATTCAGTTGGAAATGTTGCAAGTACAGTATCCAAGCCACTTTTATTTAAAACAATTAAATTCCACACTTCACCCGGCGTTTTCGTTCCAACATAGACCGTAAACTCCATAATAGAATCGTAGAAACAGGTCTAAATGAGCTTTATAGGACCTTTCATGCAATTTTAATACCATGCATTACACGCACGATTGATATCGCTATTAGATATTTGAAAGCGGCGAAAATCGGAGACGTCGTTCTAGTCAAAGCAGCTATCGATAAAGTTGGCAAAAACATGGCCTTTCTTAGTGTGAAGATCTCCAACAAGCAAACGGGCTCCGTTCTAGCACAAGGTCCGTCTCATTCTATAGTCCATATATTCTGTCCACATTTCTTACTCGTTGCGCTTACATTTTACAGGAAGTCATACAAAGTACATCCCTTAAACAATTGTATTCAGCAACAGTGGTATACGTAGACATAGAAAAAGCTCCGACATACAGTTTCACTGGGTGGTAAGTTCGGTCGAAAAAAACAACAAAACACGGCGTTGTAAATTGGTTCATTGTGTACGGACTATATTCAAATGACTTTGGATGGTATTAAAAAGAGTGTATAAAATTTAATTTTTAAACTTGACTGGTTCCATTTTCGCGAGCATCCGCGATATATATTTGTTCCCCGGCACTGTGTTGAAGCGTGATGTACTGCGTAACAAAGTGAGATGCGGGATAGGGGTTCATCAATAGTGGGTCACAGAGTAGGCTGTCACTATTGTTGGCAGATCCGCCCCCACTGCCCAGGGAAAGATCCAAGTTGGCTAACTTGCTGGCCAGACTAGATCCGATCTTGTTGTTGCCCCCGGAATTGGATTTGCGCACTTGGCAGCCATGGACGGTAACACCGGCAGGCAATTGCAATTCCAGTGAATTGCTTCCCTCTATCTGTATGGAGGATAGTGGAATCCCTACGCACGGTTGAATCAGTCGGGTGTTGTTGGTCAGCAATTCCACAACTTCAGCCGCTTGGGGCCTTAGTGACGGCGTCCGGTGCCAACACGACTTTAACAACGTTTCCCTGTAGAAGTAGTATTCAGAAGATTAAATCAGATCTCTTTTTAGCTTTTCCTATTTCAGATTACAATTGCGGTTTGACGCCTTCAGGTATTTCAATCGTCATCCCGTTTTTGACGTGCTCCAGCACTTGATTGTTACTCATTCCTTGAAATGGGAAACTTCCGAACGTGATTATTTCATAGAGCAGGACGCCGTAAGACCAGATGTCTGTCATCGGTGTAAATAGACCGTCGACCAAACTTTCTGGCGCCATCCATCTCACTGGTAGCATTCCTAAAACGGTTCATTCAATAATGGGCTGATCAAAGTTTGAAGCTAAGAGAGAAATAAAGTGGAAAGCGAAGTGGCAAGTGACGAAACAATGATGCTATTGACTTAACGACCGACGTCATAGAAAGTTTAGTAAAAGACCGAGTCGCCGCCAATCGAGTGTCCCACAAGGACGTGCCGTTGCGGACGTGACGAGGATACTATGAGCGTCCCGGGGATATAAATCCCGACAAAAGACTTCTTGTCTTTTTGATTGTGTTCTGAACCTTTTGCGAAGAGCTTAGACACGACTTCCGGCTCTACTCTAAGACTTCAACCTCCTCGAAACGTATTAGAAGCAGGAAGTAGGTTAGTTTACCTTTTCGATGGAATCGGTAGTAATCGTTCTCGTACCTAACCAGAATCAAAGAATGCACAGTCAGTGTTGTAAATTCAGATAACATTTAAATGAATTACATGGGTCGAGCCATCCCGAAATCAGCTAATTTGGCAACACGATTCGAATTCACCAAGCAATTCCGACAGGCGACATCTCTGTAAAATAATCGACACAGGGTTTAATAAATCGAATAATTGAAAAAAGAAGCAACACTAACCGATGAACGTATTTAAGTTCGGCCAAATAACTTAGTGCCTTAGCAACGTCAAGAGCGATGGAAGTCAGCCGACGGCCAGATATTTCGTCGGAATCTTCTCGGCTCTTTTCGTAGACCAGGTGACGACGGGCGAGCAAGTAAGTTTTTAGATCGCCTTGTTTCCGTCAATTGAATGATATTAATGTTTTGTGGCCTCCCGATTCAATGGAACAACAATAATCTCACCATAGAGGATAAATTCCATAACGGTATAGACAGGCTCATTGCGTGTGCAGACTCCTAGAAGCCGAACAATGTTCTTGTGATTAAATCGTTTCATCATTTCAGCCTCGCTGAGAAAGTCCAGTTTCTCCTCTACTGTCGATCCCACTTTGAGGGTTTTGACGGCGACGGCCACCTGTAAACAATCCTATTGAATCCGTCAAGGTAGAACCGACATTGTACTCTATAGACTGACCCATCCTTTGTCGTCGAAGAAAGCTTCCCCTCCGTATACGGTCCCGAAAGCCCCCTCACCCAATTTGCGATTGATGACGATCCGTTCACGTGGGATCTCCCATTCGTCGAGCGTCAGGAGTGTGCCAGACGATAAGAGACCGAGTGCTCTCATTCTCTCTTCAGTTTGCTCCACTTTGCGCTCATATCGCCGCTTAAAGACGAAAAAGAAGACGACGAGGCAGCCGGCAAAGACTCCAAATCCCAAAATGTTTGCAACGACAATGGCCGCTTCGCACTCGACGTTCAACAGCTGGGCCAAACCGTCTAGGACGCAAACAGTCGTCGCCGGATCGGGATCGTCCACCGGCTGCTTCCCGTCCCACGTCAGCCATTTAATGAGCGATTTGTTGAAAGTCCTAATTGGATTCCATTGTACACGAATGGGTGAGAAAAGTCTCGGATTTGTTGTCCATTGATTAGATATTCTTACGAATGAGGATGCGCGGTGGGCACTTTGAGCGCTTTGGAACGTATAACGGGCATGAAAGTACCGAGGAGTTCGTCTGCTTTGTTGATCCATTGAAATACTTTGATGTCGGAATAGCGCGATAATCCGCCAGTAAATCTCACTCTACCCGATACGCCGATAAAGTCCATTTCATTCAGGATGCTTCTCAGGCTCCTTTGATTCATCGTCCGTCGAACAAAATAAAGAAAAGAAAAGAAAAAGATGGTGTTAGGTTCTTAAGCTATCCATTTGGAAACCATCTGTGGCATTATAACTAAGTGGAATCTTTTGATTTTGAGTAATTCAGGAGGCTTAATTAAATATAAATGAGCGTTGGTACTTTGAAGACGCCAGCACGTGTCCCTGCGCTTTGGTGAAATTCAGCTCGTAAAAAAGCGTGGATCAAGAACGATCAAAGCGCTTATGAGAAAGGGGATCTGCTGCGCTGCAAGTATGTGCCATATTTATCTCTGCCCATCGGATAGGATCAGATGAGAGCGTTGGGGTTAAAGTCGATGTGAAAAGGGCTCAAGAGCTCAACTTCTCAACGGCCTAGGATCGTGACGCGACTTACGACGATTGAATAAGTTAACCACTGGGAGGTATTACTTTCCCCCTTAAAGAAAATAAGCCATTCGCACGTGGAGAGATGTTAGAACTGCGCTTCTGCGTTTCGCGCTTCGGGAATAATAGAAAACTGGTTGCCGAATGCATAGGGGCTATATATATACAGAGGGCTCTATAATGTGATTGCTCTACTTCCAACCCAGTTGGTCCGCCTGAAAGCTTTCGCCTTCCCAGTTCTCGGAATAGGGAAGAACCATAAAATGGTAGAGCGTTTTGGTCGTAAATCAGCAGCCCTTTTTGTCGGCGGACATTGTCTCGTTCTTGGACCTCCCCGAAAATTCTATAGTATAAATGGCCTCCCTCGATTCTCTTACTGTCACCACAAATTTGTGGAGATACCAAAAAATTGTTGGGATGAATGTTCCAAAGGGGGCAAAACGTTTTGCTAGACAGCGCTTTGTGGTCGGACATCAAAGGAAAATGTAGCGAGGCACATTGGATAAACATGTCACGCAGGATAAAATATGGTTGTTGGTATAATACTGACTCGGTAGTGTGATCGGTATGGAAGTCGGCTGCCAGGGATTCGTTGCCCGTCAATAGTTTGTCCAAAGCCAAAGCGTAGGTCCACACGGAATCGTAAATGTAGCTGGCGTATTCCGAAGTTGAAGTGTTGAATCGGGCGCACTGAAATTCGTAGCGACGTCGCCAGTCACTGACATTGGTCCCTTCTTGCATGATGCTCTCGTTGGGAGCGTAGCTCGAATACGTCATGTAAAAGTGGCCATCAATCGCCTGACAACGCAAATCGTTAACCATCAACCACGACGATATTACCTAATAGTTTTCTATTGTACGATATACCCGAATCATTTGCTCTGTAGTACAGGGAATTGCCTCTTTGTCCATCGGACGACTTGATTGATTGATCCGGCTGTCGACATCGTACCAGGAAGGCGTGACGCTCTGTAAAGAGAAATTTCTTTTTTAGTTATTAACCTGGGTTGGAGAGTAGTATTTGCAGATCTAACCTGGAAATTAAATGTGGGTAAAAACCAGACGTAGCCCTCTCTCGCTGTCATGTTGAGTTTATATGCTTGACACATTACTTCCAATGCTCGTTCTTCATCGAATTCGCCCACTATAATTTTCACCCTCTTGGTTTTCAGATCTTTCAAGTACTGTGGGAAAATAGGCACTCGAGAATCTTTGTTGTCGCTATCGTTACCAGCTATTATTGTAAAGTACCTCGAGTGATGAACTGCTGATGATTTTCCGAGTGGCGACGAACGTAATCTTGTTGCTTTCCGCGTGATCTTGCAATGTGGCTACGTAGTCTGAATATTTTTTGCCGTCGCCTATCAATGCTCCGACTCTTTTCCAGCCCAATTGTTGGAGCAGAGTCAAAAAGACGTATCTGCCGGAAGAAACACAGAAATGTAGGGCTATTGAGTGTTATCTCTCATAAAGATAACACTGGTGTCAGAATGCGCAAAAAAAAGTAACGAACTTGAATTGGCGCGTCTCTCCGATGGTGCGGAAAAAGTAGGGGAACTTGTCGCGATCGGAGAAACTTGATCCCTGAGCGCTGTAGCTGATGGCGATCGTTTTGAAACGCTTCGAAACTCCCGCAACGGGTTCGACAGTGTCGGAACAAGCTGGACCTAAAATCCCCCGCGGCCATAAAACATAAACATTTGAAATGGATCCCTGGGATAGTTTCGCGGAATGGATATCTACCGAGAATGCCGACCATGCGGTTAAAGTGTTTGAAACGGAGATAGTCGATGAAGCTCTTCATAACCATGTCCGCAGAGCACTGGCCGTCAGCCACTAAGAGTTTGAGATCATAGTCCCTCAGGATTGTTCCGTTTCGATTGATGGCATCGACTGCCATTTGAGCAGCTATATGGGACCATAAGGAATCGTAACACATGAAGCGAATCGTCGGCTATTATCTATCTACCTGGCAGCATGCCTCGTCCGCTCTTGTAGAACGGGCCTGAAATTGGGAAGATCCCACCGATGTAGAGTTCCGTTTTGACAGTTAAGTCGGACGGTTTCCATTGCGACCAAACGTCCTGATTGAGCCTCATCCATTCGCAGGCGACTTCTTCCACAAGCGGCTGATCTTCTCCTCGTCCGTTGTACAAACGCAGCATGGCAGTGTACTCTTCTTGGGTAAAGAACACGCGCTGCAGAGCCTGGTATAATCCAACACAGAAAGAAGCAAAGAAAAAAGGGGATTGTATTAAAAGAGCTCGTAGACATTGCTCGTTTGTAACCATCGTTTGATGCGCAGGATTATAGAGAAGCAAAGATGGAAGAAGCACTCGAGATATGTGTATGCAATCTTAAACAAAGTGCGGTTTCCTATTCTTTGTTTTTTTCTTTTTGTAGTTTCTTGCCCCCTTCTTTGTGCACTGCGCAGCAGTTGGATTAATAGCATGGAAAAGGTTGTTACACGGAATGATCAGTAGAGTGCGCTTTTTTTTTATTCTCCCAACCGTTGCGCACTTGTTTTATACGACATCCATCGGGAAATCGGTCGTGTCGAGGCTTTTAGCATAATAAAAAAAAAGATGTAATAGATTAGGGCTTGTAGCCAATTCTCCGACGGGCGGGTCTTTGAATCGTTAAAGGAAAATGCTATTTCGTGGTCTCATTTTTCAGCCGATTCGTGTCGCTAAATTTGGAAATCGACTTCTTTCAGTCAATAACACGATAAGAAGTAAGCCTTGGGTATCTGGACTCTTACCGGGAAGTGCCTATTTGGTCAAGACGGGCGGATAGATGGGGTCAGTGACACGAACTTGCAACTAGCTGGACGATAACAACAAACATGGGCTTCTTGGAATCATCTTTTCATCTTCGGTTGCTCGAGCAAATCCGTTGGTAGAGAGTAATACCATCTAGCTAGTAACTGACGGATGCCTTCACTTCAATCAGTTGTAGATGTTATTGATCTTGGTGTTCACATTAGACGACGTCAGGCCTTTTGGGCCCTAACACTCGTAAACTTTGTTATCGCTTCCGAGTATAAGAAAAACAATTTTTGTACCGTGCCATAGCACACATGCACAAAAGTTTCCTCTCCTTATCTTATTGTGCGATAATGAATTCTGTTTGCGTCTTCCAGGCGACAGATGACGCACAAACAGCCATCCCACATCCTCACGTCGGAAAAGCTTTTCCGGGAACGTTGGCAATCGATTGAAAACTCGGATGTACCAAAAAAAAAAAATCTACACCACGTTAGGCTTCAAATACCTTACAATGTGCGGTTAGTTTGGTGCCTGAGTGTAGCTAATCAAAGTGCATTCTATTTCGATGACGCGGTTGATTCGAAACGGAAGTCAACGCCTTGAGTCGCTTCTAACAAATTGCGTGTATGGCACCATCCGCCAAAAGCCTTCCCGATAATTCGGAACGCAAATCGAAGAAGATGCTAGTCGCACAGAACAATCGGAATAAAACGCATTTAAAAAATACTGACAGCGAAAAATGAAGGGAGAAAATCGCTGACCACGCTATAGAGAGCGGTTGTTGTGTAGCGGAACGTGTCGCTCGTTTTGAATGGCGATGGTTACCGCTGTTGGATTATTCAACGGAGAAGCGTCTATCCCGCGTGGTTGGTCATATCCTAGACCATGAAAATAGACTGTATTCTCTGGAGATGGCTCACCCAGATGGGATCTTCAAAAGTGATTGCATCCTTCGCGACGTCACGCGTAAGTTCGGTGCATGCGACCTTTGGCTATAGTGAAAGGTTTTCTTTCTTTTTTCTATATATATATATGTAGACAACTTTGTTTATTCTTGATATAATCTGATCCGAAAGAATAACTAGCCCCTGTGTCAACAAGAGCCGTGGTCCGCTTTGGCGCGTTAGGTTGCGGCCGATGTCCAAAAGGGGCAGAAAAAAAGAAAAGAGCGTCGAAAATAGAGCCAACTTGATTATCTTGTCTAAAAAAAGGAAGGGTCGCACAAATCTCGCCATGTGTCAATATTAGCTTATTGGGGAGCTCCAGAGTGCTGTTCGATTCTGCAGGCGTGCGGAAGCTTTTGTTATCACGCCCGGCAAAAAAAGACAAGATTTATGTATACTGTTATATAAGCCGTTGCGGCCACCAGGCATAGCCTTGTCATAATACAATATGGTGCGCCAAGTTCGCGCGAGTCTACTCTCTATTTGTCTGCATGATTCAATTCAAAGTTGAATACTATAACCCGTTTAGACGCTACTAACAACTGATTTACAATAGCTGGTGACGTCGGTTGGCGTTGTTTTTCTTTCCGAGACGTGACAACTCCCCAGTATAAATCTTGTTTAACCAGACCAACTTCGTTATTCTACGACTGAACTTTCGGCTTCAACTGGACACGCATTTCTCCAAGTTTGAATATTATCGATTGTTTAACATTCAAGTTGTCCTTTTTGATTTATAACCTATCGTGCGTGTCAAATCAGGATTTTAGTCAAAACAGCCGTCTTACCTCGAATACCAGCTTGGCTCCTTTTTTGACGTACGACCATGCGACCTTTTCGAAACGCTGAAACTCGTAGGCACAGCGCATGTCTGATCAATTATTTGAATCCATTGTCGATTAGAGAATAGTCAAGAAACCTACGCATATAGTCTATAAATAATACTTTACCGCTATCGGGAGTCGAAAGGGTCTCGCACTGAGGGAAAGACAGGCTGAGGAAAGCATCGCTCTCCGTGATGGTGCTCGGTCTCCAGGCGAAGAACATGATCGAACGCCCAGCATGTCGTCGATTGACGTCTCCAACGAAGTCGCGGACGACCTTGTCGGCATTGGGGCCGAGCCAAACTACCTTGACCAGAAGTTTGAGTGAAGGGATTTGCTTAATTAAGAAACTCATGTAATCTGGATATTCGGCCAGTAGGACAGCGCACGGTGGAGCGTTCCCAAATTCATCGGGTTTACAATAGTCTGGGTAAAAGACTCCTTTGTCGCAATGACTGGCATCGCAATAGTATCTTTTGAATAAAACAACAAAAATTTTTGAAGCATGTACCGTACTGTCGGACAATTGGAAATCGAACCTGCCAGTCGAAGGATCTTTTGTGAATTCTGCTAATCGATTCATCTCTTTGCTGTCAACGTCAAAACGTGACGCAATCTCGGGGTCCTGGAGGCTGCGCCAATGATCAGCAAGTGGGATTCGACGACTTGTCCATTCGGGCATGAACCAACCAAACCTATAAACACGGGGAAAAAAAATAGGCAACACTACAGGGAACATCTCGACAGGTGCCGATGACGTCAAACGTTCCGAATCAAGTTCACAGAAGAAAAGTTTTCCTCGCTGATGTTTTTCTCTCTTCGATCAGTTATCGTAACAGCTAAATCGGGGGTACAGTTTATAAGAGAGCTGCTGTCCAAACTATTTCCGTCACAAGACAACTGAAACCCCGCTGCCTGACAACGGCTGCAATCATCGGGAAGCGCAACGAAGCAAAACGTTCAAATGCTGCCAAAAAAATCTCCCAGGAAAATCCAATATGTATGAACTTGTCTGTTTCAAGTTTAACCCAATTCTCAATTTAATTTCGACATAGAAAGAAGAAGAGAAAAAATCAGAAGAATTCGGTTCACTTATTCCAGCGTAAGAAATCATCTTTTTTCGAGCAACAAATAAGATTTCGTTCGAATCAATTCACAAACAAGTAAAAGAGTAGAATGGAATATCTCTTACCTTCCACCAGGTCCCAATAAGCCGCACTCTTCCAAGTTACCGGAAGCCGACCATTGCTCCATGTTGTATCCGAGTGGGACCCAAACTTCCAAGTTGATCATGGTTTCCGGCACGAAGGATTCCGATTGCAGTTCGACCGAATCGCAACTGTCATAACCAAAGGTAAAATACCAAGAAATTTGCCAATCAGTATTGATGTCATGTCCTCATTTTTAACCCCATCGCAGAGCGCGTAATATGATGCAGGGAACCCACCTAATAACTAACTTGTATTGAGTCGCAAATTATACGGCGTGGGACGTTTCAATTGCAAACAAAATGAAGGTCTTGATATTTTGAGAGAAAAAAGGCGGACTAACGAACATCATATAGTCACCACCCGCATCTAATCCGCTAGGTACGGTCTGAAAAGCCTATGGCAACTTATTCAGACATCTGACCTGCGCTATCGCCTATCAGTCACCTACAGCGTGACACGCTCTCAATCGACCGCCTTCCTTTCCGACATCGTCCATCAACGTTCCTCCTCGTCTTCCATTAGAAGGCGGCATCAGGTCGTTGTGTCGTTGTCACCCATTAGAGAGTAAAAGCACGTGATAGGAAGTGATCGTCCGATGGCCCCGTTGTAAAGGAGACTTTTGGGGCGGATATATAGGGCGAGGATGTTATTAACAGGATTATATACTTCCTAATGTGCCATTCTTAGTTCTTACTTTCAAAAGACCCAGGGATGTTTCCCCGGGTGAAAAATATCTTACAAGGATCAAGGAGTTGATTCGTTCTAGATGACGGTTCATTATCATCTCTAGACGTCTATATTATATATCTTAGTACAGACGGTCGTCATGGATATTACATAGAGATGGAAAATTCTGGGAATAATCTTTTCGATTTTCTTCCACCCAATGGATTCAAAAAGCAGACGTATTCAAGTAATGTATATCTCAGCAACAGTTCGGATCAAGTTTCTGATGTACCGCGCGATCTCTTTTCTTATTTGTACACAACAGCTTGCTTTTCTACTTAGAAAGATGCTTATCCTTGGAAGAGTCGAACCTGCCTATATTATTTCTCCAAAAGACCACTGGGTACGATCTCTTTGATTGTGCAACGCTTAGTTATTGCAAGTGACCCGTATAGACATTGCCCATGGTGCTTGTTTTTCTCAACGTGCGCGTCAATATGGCAACGTGCCTGCGTGGGCGTATTTAAAAATTTATATGCTTATGGTGTACCATCGATTCAGAACTATTATCTTTGATAGGCTATCATTTGCTAAGGGAAGGTCCCTCCGATGATACATCAAAGTAATAATACAAACTTGATTGGGTTGGAGCATCCAGTCATGCGGCTGAGGACGGCCGAGACATTGAAGGCATCTCGACGGGTGGTGACGGTGACGTTACGGTAGCCGAGAACTTCTCGGACGAAGATGGCGAATACTGCCGTTGACAGCTGGTGTGTGACCCGGTCGGAAGCTTCTAGTCTCAATTCCAGGGCTTTGTTGTCATGAAGAAACGACCGAACTGGCTTTTGGGCCACGTTCAGACCCACCGCCGCTTCATTTATAAATAGGATGTTAGACTATGCCACCAGGGACCAATCATAAATCTATTGTTTTTATATAGTCTAGACGGTTGTCATCCATGTTTCTCTCTTTTGGCTTCGCCAAATGTAGCTGGATCAGACAGAACAGCGGAATTAACTACCCGTAACCAGTTATTCTTCTGTCAAAAATATAAAGCTGATGGTGCAAAAAAAAGGGAAAGTTAACTACTATTAACGGAACTTTTGTTGAAATGAATACTGTGAAATCCCCAGAGAAGACGTAACTGCTTTATTTAATGGAACACTACGGAGAATTTAAGTGTAATTAGTTCCAGCAATCCGGCGAGACGCGACCAAGACGTAATATGCCGTACTTTTGCGTAAAAAGGTTCAACTCTCTTAGGAATCGAGGCTGCAAATTCCAAATTCAGGTTTCCCGGAATTAATAGACATAATCTCCTGAGATACGGTTCACGAGGGCATCAATTGCTTCCGGATGTCGTTATACTATCACCAAGGGGAAAGTCGTCAAATCCAGAAGAGAGAAAAAAAACAATAATCCCAACGCCGGAATTAACCATCCGTTGTCGTTTCATTGCCAAATAAATGGGCCAGATTACGTCATGACAAGTTAAGGCCAACATCGTAAGGTAAATTGTCTTTTATAGACGAGTGGGCAGGCAAGACTTGGTTCGCACGCGATTTAGTGTAGACTGTATCTAGGTGAAACTTACCGAGTTGTTGGTCAGAGAGACACTTGCCGCTGGACGGTGTCGAGATAGAGCCAAGTTCGATCGACATGGTAGGCGTCACGCTGGCCGCAATCATCGTCGCCATATGGAGCAGCACTACGATGTTTATCATCTTCACCGCCATCATTTATAATAACTTGGGGGCAGCGGGTACGAAAGTCCTATTTGTAATGCCACAAATTGTAAAATGATAAGCTCCTCTGGGAAAATTCCTCCAAAATAACTCATACGAGCGCCGATAATAATGAATCTTTCCGTGAAAATGTGTACAGCCAGCCTCTTTAAGCCTTAGCGTGGACATAAATCATGTAGAGCGTCGGTTCAGCGCGTGATCACTTTGCCAATAGCAACCGATGAAGAAAAACACGGCGGTGTTGGAGAAACATTGTTGCATTTAAAACTTTCCCATTTCTTCCATATTTTGTAGACCTTGCTTCTTTTTTTTTATCTATTCATTCCTGTTTTTTTTTTCTCTATCCGTGTCGCATGTTTACATTCGGCTAGTCTTTGCTCAACTTGCCATTAGTGGACAAACGACTGGCCAATTCAAACACGCTTGTACAAAGGCACGCGATCAATTTCGCAACGTCGTTACCTCATTCGACAACAAAGACGTAACATCCACCCGAGATTGGCGTGAGATCGCCGAGGGCAGGCGAACCGGAAAAGATTGTCCATCGTAAAGGAACTTGGTGGGGCAACTGAGTATCTATTTGGCGTCACTCTCTCTCTCTTACTCTGTGGTGATTCAGACCGTTAAAAAAAGGGGGAGGATGGAGCTCACACTGCGAGGGCGAAGGCATCCGGTCACGTAGGTACCGTAGCCTTTTTGCTCGGAAGCTGCACGCTGTATTGATCTCGCTATAGTTTCACGACTTGTGTACGCTTCTTTTATGCATACAATACTTTTCCATATGGCCAGTATCTATACTTAAAAAGATGCACCATCAATTAATCTAGTGATGACATATTCAAGAGACTTTCGCTGAATATACTGTATATCATTCAAATTCGTTAGTAATCCACCCTACAAGTGTCCCTTTGGTGTCTAATGCAGTGACATTTATTGAGAGCCTTAATATATCTCCAGCAGCCTTGCGTTGATGGAGATTGGAAGGGACAAAGAGAAGTGCGTTGTTATTGTCCCAGTAGGGGAAACCGAAGACAATCACATTTGTACTATCCTTTTGCTGACGTCACCTATAGTACGTACACGTCGGAAGAAAGAAAAAGTGTGTTGGCTTCGACGCGGCATCTTATCTGGTCGTGTTCAGCCCTTCTTGCACGACGTACCGAGATGGATGTTGTCGCTGCACAAAAAGGCATTGCGATGCTCACTTTCCGGTCGACCGATCACAAATGCTACCAATGTAAAAGCCTCGCGTTGTTTACATCACCTAGGCGTCCTCAACGACCTCGCCCATCTTCCTGACACTTGTCTCCAAAGGTCACAGAGTAAGTGCGCGAGGTCTCGGGCATTGCGCAAACGCGTCTTCAAATGATGTTTTGCGCTAAGAGTTAGGCATTTGCAAGTTGGAAAGGTCTTCAACTTTCATTAGAGAAAGTGTTTGATAAACAAGCAACCGACTTCAAGGGAAATGGTATTGTAATTTCAAGAGACTTGTTGATATTACAATCTCCGCTTTGTTTTGCCGAAACTCCAGCACTGGCGCTTTGAGAGAGGAGTGCCAATTTCCAGCATCTATTCGTAGTTCTGATATCTTCCCGATTACGACGATAAATGCGGAGCAAATAGATTGTCTTGGAATACGAGTATCGTCGAACCAGCTATTACTAGCTCGTTAATGTCTGTGTCCGTCTACAATTTCCTGGCTAGCCCAAGTTCGTATTTCATATAGTTCATAATACACATGGAAGAATAAATATCAAAAGACGTGCAGTGTACGTGAGAACATGAGCTGCTTCCACAGAATTTCAAATCCCAAAAGAGGCAAGTTGTGGCGTAGGAGTTTACGTGATTGAAAAAAAAAATACACGTGGAATAAATTATGGGATTCCCTGTGTGCATTGTTTAGTCCACGGGTGTGTTACTACTGCGCACATTACTGGTGAATACCGGATTCCTTTCGGAAATAACCCACGTGCTGATCAAATTTTCACAAAGGAGACAGTTTTCTTGAAGAACATGTGCTTTTCGGCCTGCGCCGCTGGTCGTGACCTTCCATCATTCGACTCCGTTTGTATTACAATTCTACTCTCTTGAGACAATATGTTGAGCCAGGCGCTGTTGATAAGGTTTTACTAACAGAATGAACCTTGGGGATTCCTCCAACGTAATAGGGTTTCGATAAGTTAATGATTAGGTAATGATTCAGCTGTTCGCCTATTCCCCCCCCTCCCCTAAAAAAAATCTTACCCTATGCTCCCTTTCATATATCTTAATTCGATTAATCGTACTACACATTTGTTGTGGAATTATTGCCGACAGAAGAATGCGTACTAGTACTTTAGTCGCTGCGTCTCAGATAGCCTACACGCGCCGTCATTTAGTGAGTTAGGACGACGGCCAAAACTTATTATCCCGTTGATGGATTTAGCTCCATCCAACAGCTACAGCTCTTTTGCTGCACAAGCAATAAGAATAGTCCACTATAAAACCTAATAAAATCATCCGCTGAGAATGTAGCGCGCGGGAGTTTGATTTCCCCAATGTTTGTTATGATTGGTTAGCGGCTCGGCGCGCACGGAATGTAAACTATGAGCTGTTGTCAGCTGGTGCAATATTATCTAAGAATGGCGGACCCCGTTGACCTACAACAGTACAAAATTAATTTGCCTCTGTCGGTATTTCGATTCCTTTGATGAAATTCCAAATTTTTCAAAGATTTGAAACAATTTGAAAGACAAAAAATACTGATTTACGACTGTCAGAACAAAATGCCAGTAGGCTACTGGCGAAAGAAAACCTCCGTTAAACAATTGTATTCCACTGACGTACTATAGCGGACCGATTTACGGAGTTGTCTAAATTGGTCTAGTTAGACGAGTTCCGGGCTATATTATTGATGGCGATCCGGGTGATGAATGACGCTCAACGTAAAGGAGGATAGAACCCGACTAGTGCGACATCGGCCGGCTTCATGATCCGTAACGTTGATGATCGACTTAAATCAAGACACAGATTGAACGAAGCGACAGCGACGATACTGTTTCCATCACGCCGATGGATGCATAGCGCAAGGCTAGCATCCATCCACGTCCGGAAGGAGGAGGAAAATAAAATTCCCCCCAAAAAAGGCAGCCAAGCAAACCGGTAGGCAACGTCTTGTACAGCCGTCTCACTGTTGCTGTGCGAAACTCCGGGACCCTCAAGAAGAAGTGCAGTTCATAACAAACGGCCCCGACCGTTCCGATCCCGCGCATAAACATTGAAAATAGACTAGAAAAAAGGAAGGAAAGAGAGCCCATCTCAAGCCGCTGTTTTGAATGGGAGTGAGAGAAAAAACGGTCCAGTGTGTTTCCCAAACGTCTTTGTTGACGGTCTTACGTATAACTGCGATTATGTCACGCAAAAAAGCTCCCCGGAGCAACCCTTTTTTTCTACTCCAGTAGTTTTCACAGTAAACTTTGCTTGTTTAGGATGAACGTTCTCGGCGGCCCTATAGTGAAAATCTATTTTGCGTTGCAATCTTTTGGAATGCCGGACTGTGCAATTTCCCCAAAGTTTTTTGTTGTTGTCTAATGGTAAAATGGGAAAGAGCTGAAAGCCTGCAGTTACTTGCTTGTTTATGCTGAGATAACGAACGTGAATCGACTCTTTCCATTAGAGTTGCATAATTTTCAGTCATTCAAAGATGCGACCATTCAGCAAGAACAATTTTAACTAATGGTCCCTAATATTGAAATCAAGGTCGGAGCCAACTAAGTCTGGATTTCCGTGCTTTAAAAATAAGGTTATTCATTCGGCTCTTCGGTGACTTCTTACTTCCATTTATGAACATTTCTATGATAGTGCCAAAAAGACATCGCTTTCAGAAATTTGTTGGTTGCGGTTTTTCTTTTTTCCTTCTTCGATAAATAGCAAACTGGAATTCAAAAATAAGCTGCATTTCAACTTTCAGAAACACCTGGTCGTTGGCGTACTCAAACTTTTCCAGACAGTCTCCCCCTATCAAACAACGATTATAGAAAAGAAAAGGACATCACATGCGACTTGGCACATTTTCAGACATTCCTTCGTCGTGCTTCTTTTCCATCTTCGCTTAGTACCCACGTAGCAAAGATCGTGCTGGGTTTTTGGGTGCGTTCGAGACAGTTTGTTGTCGGTACCGTATCCACACCATCATTCTGTGGCCAGTTCCTTCGCTATATATGAAATGTCTTCACTCTAAAACAAATAGAGCCGAAAGGTGACGAATGGACACAGTCACACTGATTGAATAAGATAGAATATTGCTGCCAAACTTGCACGATGTTGTTGATAAACATTTCCTCTACAAACTTTAATATATCGCTGTCAGCAGTAAAATGTGTAATCTTGGTTTTCAATACTAGTACGAAACTCTACTCTTGTTTATGTTGATGCCTATCTCGTGTTTCATACGTTTTAATCCCTTGTACTGTGCGATAATTATATACGATTTCAGCCGCCAGTTCCTTTAGGACGTTCTCCGTATAAGCCACCCCACTATGCGCTAAATGAAAATCCGGAATTACTGCTCGGCAAGAAGGAGTACTTTACACATGTTCAAAAAGAGAAATAGAACACAGCCACTTGAACACGCCTAGTACGTTAACCTATTTAAAAAGCACATTCACTCATTGGCGAGTTGTGACTGACAAAAGAATAAAGATGCCAATCCCTATTGGATTCTGAGTTATGTAATCGAATCAATCGGGCTCTGACAATGTATCGTTAGATCACTAGGCGACAAGCATATTGTTGTTCAGTTGTATAAGAAATGCAACCAATAAATAAAGGGGGAAAACCCCGTCTCGTCTTTACAGTCGTAGTGCCGAAGGCGTAGCACCGTTCTTGACCGGTCATGGCGATTGGATCAATATAATAAAAAAAGAGAAATATTGGAAGCTGTCAGCCGACGGGGATGCGATTTCAATCATTTGTTAACTGATCAAGCAAAAGAATGGGCATAGCACCACCCTGCTGGACAAGAGGTCAGCCACCAGGCAATCCCTATTCTAATATGCTGGCGGTCACCACTGTTACTGTTGGAATCAGCACAGTTCTGATGGTGTCGGGTGTTTTCTTGCCGATAGGAAAAAGGCGCCTTAATGGCCTCCCGACTCGCCAAAGTAGTTTTAGACACAACAACGCCTCGTTTAATTTTCCATCCCAATCATCACACAAAGCCGCCAGGAGAGATGGAGCGATTGACTGCGACTTGAGTCGTACCCCATCTGCCCCCCTTGGATGATAATAACAGCTACAGTTTCCCGCGCAGTGTTTTCATATCGCATTCCACTTTTGCACAGGAGGATATGATGACATATTATCGACACCGATTGAAATAGTGATGCGCGGTCAAATCAATAAGCCGTCGCGGCGCCACGACCACCACTGACAAACAAAACACGACGATACTAAAACATTTATACGACAATGTTATCGTTAATGTTGATGCACCGCTTTCTACCCAACTCCGCCCTTTCGCGCAAGCCATCTTGTCCTACAACAGATGGAAACAGCGGCGTTCTGAAAATTGTGGCGCGCGAATGTGAAGTCTCTTTCGGAAATACGTAGTTGGCACGCCGATAGCAAATTGGAAAGTTACGCTCATTCTATATTTTATTTCAAAAATTCTTCATGGTCGACAGTCATGCAATAACCGGTTCTCTGTCGATTACCAAAAGTGCAGTTCGATCGCGTTCATAAGCTGGTGGTGGTGGTATTTTTGAGAGACGATGGCAGCACCTTCTTGAGTTTTTGTCGATCTGAATTATTGGATCGAGAGGATAACATAAGTATGCTCCTTTTTAAGACGCTCTTGGGAAACGATCCAGTAGGTTAAAAACATGAAGGAAAAAACAGACACTTGACGAAAACATCCACTCTCGATTTGCTAGCAAACATTTCCCAGGCCAAATGGGCGCCTCCCGTAATGGCCACATGCACACATTTCCAAGTTACTCATCGTCAAGTGAAAAAGGAGAATCAACAGACTTACCCTGCACGACCCACTTCAGGAAGCGACGAAAAGTTTGTGGGTGGAAAAATGCAAAGTTCAGCGAGGGAATGTTATTATTTGATGACAGACAAGACGATCTTTCCGTAGAAAACGAAAATAGTTCACGGAACTAGTACAAAATGGAATAGAACTGTAATCGGTGGACGATCAGCCGTGTCTGTCGTCGCATGGCCCACCGGTTTGCCAGACCAGATTTAAAAGTTACCAACAGTCTCAACGCTCGGCTAGCGGGGAACTGATCAGCTCGTTGCCCGTCTTCTCCGCTTTTTAGCGAGCAGCCGCGAGTCCAGAGGCTTGCGCGATGGCGTGGAGTCGGCGCGCAATTTCATTTCTGCGAGCCTCTGGTGTGTTCATAACATGTTAAGTGTCAAACTTTTCAGGAAATTTTCTGTTTTCGTGGTTTTCCTAGACGGGTATGTATATACAGCCAACTGGACAAACTTTTGTGTTGCTAACGAACAATACCATATGTATGTGTTTTTTGGTTTTGTCGGGCTCATATGATTAAAGACTAAGCTTACGTTAACGACAGCTCGCGTTATTTTTCTCAACCCCTCCTTTATTATTTTATTTATTATCCCGAACGGTCTACACGTTATTAAATATATCGATCTTTTTTGTTATTTTATTTTTTTTTTTCGGGTAGGCAGTCTAGTCTATACTTTAGTGTCATTGTTGGTAGTTGACAGGTTGCGCCAGTTGCAAGAGCAGCTGCTACTCAAGTCTGTCTGTTACCTAGAGATGCGTGCGTGTGAATCATTCAGGATATACATGAATTATTCAGTTTTCTGTGAATGTTCGTATTGACGTGTTGCGCGTGGTTCGATTTACCAGCTTTTAATTGTCACATTTACTGCGTAAAAATCTACCACACCCTTTTACGCATTTTTTCTCTACCACATAAGACGTGACAGACGTAGCCATATGAATTATTTCTGTTACAATACTTTTATTAAAGAAGTTTACATTTTCGAAATTAACGATTTAGGATTTTTTACTTTTTATTTACTGCGCATCATTGGTCAGCATTCTAAAAACCCGCAAAATTCGGTAAATTAATTACAGTTAGTACACTTTCATATGCAGGCTTACACCCTGCAGTAACAGGATTAAGGATTTTTTCCGAAAACCCGTCCAAAAATATCCCTGTGCATTTTCATATTCTTAACAATAGGTGGCTCTGTCCGTACTTATTGTTGCTGTGAGCCAAAGGGAAAAAAGAAATCAGCGCTCATATCCACTCCGCTATCCGCTGATTCCCTCTGCTAAAGGGAAAAAACATTCGAGAGACGGAGAAGAAACGTGGCAAGCAAATGGCTGAAGCAACAGAAGCACCCAAGTAAACAAACGTTTATTCTCTGCAAATTTTGTTTTTACTACATGAAAATTTCTTCGTGATTGCAGGGAAGAACCTGTAGCAGAAGAGGCTACTCAAAGTGAATCTTGGTGGGGATCCAGCTGGCTTCAAGCTGCAAAAAATAAGGTGATCTAATTTTGCCCAATATAAAACAACAGTGAATCTAAGATGTATAATCAATTCCTATGGTCGTTTATTTATTATTATGTCCCTTTTAACATTTAAAGTCAGTAGAAGTGTTTGACACAGTGAGGAAAGATGTAAATGAACTTGCTCAGACTGCCAAGGACAAGGTATTTATTATTGTTGAAAAGTGTCAGCACCATCTCTTTAATGCATTATTCCTACTTCCTTCAGTCTGCTGAGGTGTATGACTATGTTCGTAAAGATTTTGACGAATTTACCCAGACAGTTTCAGAAGAAGTCAGCACCACAGCTACAGCTTTGAAAGAGAAACTTAAGGTATTGTTTTTGTTTTTTCTTTAAAATGTGTGTGTAATCTATTAAATGTGGTTGTTGTTCTTAGATTGATGACTCAAGTGGAACAGCAGCTACTGTCAAACGAAGTGTTACCTCCTTTCTGAACCAAGTCTCTGATGTTTTCTACATTCCTCCTGAGGATGATGATGAACCTATATTTCTGGACCGTCTAACTGCTATCATTTATACCCTGGGTAGTGATCCTGCAACTTTCCTTGTGGATCCTGATGCCAAAGAGTTTGAGGCATGGCAGGATTCTTTGAATCTTGAATCCCAGCAAGATGATATTGCTGCTTTGATGGCTAACAATGAGAAATTGAGGCAAAATTTTGAAACTCTTGTCCCTACTAAGGTATGTTGTTTGATAATAATTATTGTAGAAAATCATAAAAAAAAATAAATTTCATGTTTTTGCTGATTAGGTTTCCGAAGCTTTGTTTTGGTCGCGGTATTTGTTTCGTATACATGTTGCTAGAGAGGAAGAAACTAAAAGACAGATCATACGTAAAGATGCCCAAGTCCGAGCCCAAGCTGACATTAAGGGAAACGATTTGAATTGGGATGATGGTAACACGAGCTGTTCTGAAAATGTATTCATAACCAAAATAACAATATTATTCGACTTCTATAGATGAAGCTTTGACATCTCCCGAAGAAATTCCTGAAGAGGTTCAAAGTAAGTTGTTAGCCGAGTATGAGAAGGAATGTCAGGGTCGGCTTGCAAGTGAGGACAAGGGTGAACTGAAATGCAAGGAGAAAGGAGACATGGTACTGGTTTCAAGATCAGGTGAAAGTGGAAGTACATCGCCAGGAAAAGGTAATTTACTTAACTATTATTGACTCGATTTTTTCTCATTCATGTAACAATACTTTGAGCAGAGAGTAGCAACGAAGATGACTGGGAAGAAGCTGTCTCGCCCGCTGTACAACCGAAACAGGAACCACCAAAGGCAGCCCAAAAATCCCCCCAAAAGTCACCCCAAAAATCCCCGCAGAAATCGGCTAAAAAGGTAAGTCGAAGTTTTTTAACTTTATTAGAATGTAATTGACACATGTTACTCTTCTTTAGTGATGACGTGGACGTGCTATTGATGGGATCAATCACTTTGAAGATTACAAGCACATTGCGCATATTCTCTACGGGATTTTCGTTGATTTTGCTGTAAATTCTATATCATCTCTTCCTTCCTAGTTCTTTTTTTGTAAGCGAGGAACTTCTAATAAGGGCGATGGATTCGCCATTGTAACGAACTTTTTCAAACCCCCAAAATGAAGCCTTTAAACCTGTGCTTTCATTCGTTGCATCCCCAAATTCCTTTTATTTCTTTTTGTATCATGGATAATGGTATATCAACATCAGCCGTTCATCTGCACGGAATATATTATTTACTGAACGTTCGTGAGTTTCCTTATCTCGATGCTTTTTTAGAACGTTTGGTCGTATCTAAAAGGCTACGCAACGAACGATATCTTTTGATTCTGCTTAGCTGATCAATCTTTTTTATTCGTTACTAACCTATGCAATTCGTTAACCTTTACAGACTTGTATTTTTGTTCTTTAAAATTAGCGAGCTATTTTCTAAATAAACCCCTAAGATTTCTAGGTTATATCGTAACAAAAACCACGAACTCGGTCTCTTACATCCGGCACTTTTTTTTATCTCAAAATATATTTTACCATAGATAAAACAGATCCTTATTTGGAAACCCGTCGGAAACAAAATCTGCGAAATTCATTATTCAAGGATATCAGATTGGAGGAACAGCAGCTGCTAAAATAGTTCTTTATTCTGCGGAGCGCCAAAGAAAAAAAAATAAAAATAAAACGGCAGTTTAACGGAGTAAAATGAGCAAAGTTCACTGACCGCGGTTGTGTTATCTATTAGTACTTCTTCATAAAAGCTAGTTACATTTTTGGTTGTATTCTATAGGCTACTCGTTCCATGCCAAGTCAATGTATTGTCGAAATTCACATCAAAACTTCTTTAAATTATTTTAAAACTAGTTCATTTTGGTACTTTCAGATCAATGTTTGAAGTCTAATAGAATCTTTTATGTGTTCAATGACATGTTGCTCTTAAGGAGGACTACATGGATACAAGGTAAACCGTCCTGTACATTGGAAGGCATTTTCGTCGAATTCATTGTTACCTGTTGTTGATAAGTTTCATAGTAGTGGCACGATTCATCGGAACTGGGTCAAATCAAAACTGGGTGTCCTAAAAATATTAGTCACGTGATGGAGCAAAAAGGCAAAGGGAATTCCTTCGAAATTCGAGTTTCCTTTGACTGTTCTTACTAAATACTTTTGTTGTCCCGTCTGAAAACAGCATTCAAGGCTAAAAAACAAAACAGGAAGAATTCCTTCTTGTTGTTTTGTGAACAAAGTGACATATGGCGTTATGCTGATTGTTCCGTGAACATTTCCCTGACCATTCACACTTTTTACGGTGATTTTGCGATTCAAGATAACCAACAGTTCCCTTTTCTGTTGTAAATTTGACGCGATAGTTTTCGGTATTTAAATTAAAACCCCCGAGGTACACAGCTCGTGGCCATTGTCGTTGAATAGCAATAAATAAGCGCTATAAGTAAGCGCTTGAAGGACACGCATGTACTGCCGTGACGAAAATCAAAGTAAGACGTCGGAGCTTGGAAACAACTGCGCAATAGACCGGTTACTTTCTTGTTTCTTCCTGTTGGCCTCCGTATAGGAACTGAGAAAGTATTCTTTAAATTATGATTTGTTATTGGCTCAACGACTTCTCCTTTGTCAGAGTTGCACCAGTTTTGGATAAGACTAATGTATAGTTTGACTAAAACCAAGAATTCCTGTTTTACGATTCGATTTTATAGTAAGAATAATGTTGATTAAGTCGATCGTCAAGTCTTCGTCAAACGCTTAATACTTATCACATGAAATTTTGTTGGATCGCTTCTCGCGAAACGGACGGATGGCATTAGTAACCTTGAATGTGTTGAGGAATCATATTTCAAAGGCTTCTCATTTAGATGATATTACATTTCAAAGAACCTAATCTCTAAGTAAGCACGTTTCTTGGTAAATTTTCTGCGTTATCTTTTACAACTCTAAAAACTCCTTATTTTGTGTGTTGATTTTACTTCTAGTTATCGACTTGATTCGACAGGTGGCAGAACAGTTGTGGCAACACAATTGAATTCTGTAGTCCGTTTCTTTGGATTTATATTGTGTAGGTTTCAACCATTTGCGCGGACGCAATACTACAGCTCCCTTGAATTCACCTCTTGGCTGTAGACCGTACGTAATTACACCCAACTATCGAGTTACATACCGCTCGAGGCAAACCAATTGACGTATTTCAAATTAGTCCGTTTTTCATATGTTTCACCACGATGACGCAAAGCAATATGTCGATGTATACAAAGCGCCCAACGCAACGGGGGAAGTCTGTAAAATAAAAAAAACAAGTCTGTTGACGAATAAGCTATCGAACCCGACCGACAGCTCGTCGTTATCGACAGCTTGAATTAAAGGGATCGAAGATTGAACTTTGTTCATATTTTAACAAACAAACACAAACTCGACCTACACACAATCATGTTATCCTTTTTCGAAATCGGAAAAATGACGAACGCTGCTAGTTTGTAATGATAACAGTTGCGGTGGATTCAAACAAACAACTTTCCTCAGATTTTTTTATTTGTTATTTTTTCCCAATGCTACGTAGCTTTATGGGCGTGTTACGTAAGGGCGACAAAAACGCCACACCATCTTCTCGAACCTTCTCTCTGGTGATGTCCCGCTCAGTCCCGTGCAAACTCTTCCTCCTTTTAAAATGCCCTCCGGTTTTCTAGGAAGACGGGACAAAGAAAAAAAAGAGAGAGAATTCTGTTTTTCGGCGCCAGCCTCACCGACCTGCCTCCAGCGATGAAAACGCACACCTGAAAAGCGTTACGTGAGTGATATTTCTTCTGTCTTTCCCTTTACTTCATTTTTTCTTTCTCTGGCGCTCGTAGAATCACATCCAAATTTGGAGACCCAAAACAACAAAGTATTCACACCGACATCAGATCTGGCATGATATTTAATTACATTGAAACCAGAGGGGCGGATCAAACTGTTTGTGTCCTGTTGTCAGCGACGAAAAAAGAAAACCAGATTTTCACTTGTCGGAAAAGCATTTGACAGTCGGCTGACTGGACTAGGTCAGGTGGCATACCTGGTGATGAATTTACCAACGAGTGAAATCGGCTTTATCATTTGCCATTTCCCTTTTTTTCTCGTAAATGTAAAATGATTAAAAGAGAAAAAGAAAACATTAAAAAAATTTAAGAACAAAGAAGCAGAGAGAGAGAGAGAGGGTGACGACAGGGTACGAAAAAGCCGGTTCGGGATTTAGTTTTTTTGTTGTATTTGGTCCGTGCGATAAGCTAGATAGACAGTACGCCGCGTGGAGCGTGTACTCGGCAGTCAGCTGGGGACCGTCAAGAAAGTCAGTCGCTGCACACACAAGCGCGCACGACCGCAGTATACACAACAAAAAATCGGCCTTTAATCGTGTGCTTCCTTTTCTCTCTCTCTCACTTCTTATTGTAGTCGCTCTCTCGATTTCTTTCCTCAGTCGTCATCTGCTTTCGGTCCCGGTTGGTAATCTCGACACCCGAGTGTGTTGTCGTCGTAAGGACGAGTGTCGTGTCGTGGCACAAACTGGTTTTCTTATTTGTTTCATCCCAATAATCTCGTCGACGACGAAAAAGAGAACTTCCTCAACATCAATTGAAGACCCGACTCCCATCTACCCTAGTTTTGCTACTAATCTGCTGCTGTCATATTTACTGGCGACGGTGACTGAACAGGATCACCGAAAATGGCGACGACGACCACCGACCAGATTCAAGGCGAATTGGAACTCGGCTACCAACACACGCTGGTAAGATGAACCACACTCGGTGTTAAGAGCTAGAACAACAAAAAAATGCATCTTTTGTTTGACGTTTCCTTGTCTGCTACGTAATCATGCTATAGTGTTTTTTGCCCATCTTGTCAACCTTGATACCATTGAAAAGGGTCATCAAGATTCGATTATCTCTCTTAAGTTTCTTCGAACTTGTTCCCTCGATTCTGGCCCGGAGAACGCGGAAGTTTACCACCGTCATTCGCCCGTGAAAAGACAAACATTTGGCCAAGAAAACACCGCGCATGCTAGTATATCTTTTGTCTGCGGATCGTCTGTTTTATTTTCGGCAGAGCTACAGGTGTCTGTGTAAAAGGCCGTTATGAGTTAGCTCGCTGAAATCGTTAAAACAGCTTGAAGCTGTTGTTCCGTTTCTGACCTTGCATCTTCTTTTAGACGTTCTTCCAATCTCTTTGTCTTTTTTTCTATTGTTATAAAGTTTTATTTTTTATTATTTTTTTGTTGAAATTGAAGAGAGTGGTGTGGTTGTTGGGTGCCGATGACCTGAAATCGAGCCTTCATCACGATCGGCCGGCGAAAATGCGTACCTGGTACCAAAAGTGAATAGTGCTCGTCGGGCCACCTTGTCCGGCCAACAGCCACAGGGTTGTAGGAGTGGTCAGTAGCCTCGGGGTTGAAGGTGGGCAAAAGTAGCTTTGGACGTCGTGTTGCCAAGCGAAGGACGTCGTCGACCAGCAGACTCAAATTGCTTCTTTTCTTTTTTTTTTTTGAATTCGTTTAATTGTCCTTGTAATATGCAAAAGCACAGCAACAACGAGTCGTCAAGATGAGTTTTCGAATTTTGAAACGCGGCCAAAACACAAAATGGCTTCGATTCGTTTTTTTTACCGCCGTAATAATATACGAAAAGTGAAATTGTGCCGTCACGGGAGGAAAGCGCGTGATAATTGAGAAACAATCTCATTTTCTAACAACAACAACCTAACAAATAGTCAAAGAAGCACCTTGCGTATAGAAGATAAAAGAAAATCTCGTGACTGGGGATAATAAAACACGAAGGAAGACACCTGCCTATATGCATTGACTGGCAAACATAACCTACTACTCCTATCATGTGATGGCACTCTTATCACTTGCCCCGGCTAAGCGCGTGACAATATTCAGCGGCTTTCCAATGGACAAACAACTTGTATGTCACGCACATCCAGAGGGGGTCTATCGATTGTTTATCATTTGCTAGCTGAGACGGCACTGTGCGTGGATGCGCTAATAAGTCGACATTGGAGTGTACGCGATGACGTAATCCGTTAACGCCCAGTGTTTTCAGAATTTTTCAAAAAATTCGTTTACATTTTGTTATAAAACCCGGTCATTCTTCCCCATTCTTATAGAAACAGTTTGATCGCGTTCACAGAGACTAAGCGTGATGCTGCATACGATTTTTTCATGCTAGCGCCACTAGGAGTTAAAAACAGCAGTACATATATACGAGCCCGAGCGTCACGGTCACTTTTCTCGATACCTTCCGTCCGCCGTCTATACTCGCAAAGGGAGTTTCTCACTTTCACTTGAGGTTCCACGACTCAATGTATAATAACGTCCTAGCCGAAGGGGATTTGTTCCTCGAATCTTGTTCTTGCCTTCTTGGCATTGCTTCAATTATTACGGAAGAAACGCGTGAGGTGTAGGCTAGCACATGTGTGGGGATTTGTAAGATGTATACAGACACTACACTCGCAGACTTTCACTATAACGAAGGGGAATATGTAACCGAATGGAATCGACCAGGATCTCCGGTGGTCCAGTCAGCAGCTCTCTCCGAGGCCGACCAGCCGGAATGGCTAGACTTTTCTCATCGAAAGAAAGTGGCCGGTCAATCGAATTGCGTCCACGCAAATATGAAATAGTACGTATAGAAGGAAGGAGGACGTAAAAGGGAAAAGAAATGTCGCTGGCTCCCAGTTTTGGGAAGCTTGCGGTATCAAGGAAGCTACCTGGAGAAAAGGAGAGAAAGTTTGGCCATTTGCACCTTCGAGAATCTTCCGAAACGGAAAGTTCCTCTCTCGGTTTGTTGTTGCTTGCACGATTACTTATCGCCTCTCAAAACGATAGGAGAAAGGCTGTAAAGTCTCCTTCACTCTTTTTTCGTATAAGAGCTTCTTTTACGTACCTCCCGCCGTGTTTACACGGAAAACTTTTCTTCATCAGACACCAGCTCTTTATCTAGGAGCCGATGATGAATAAGATCGAGTCTGGGTCTGCCCATATATTGAGATGAACTAATGTTTATTCAAAGGCTGTTGGACCAGATTATACAGATCCATTGTTATGAAACTCGGCAGTCCAGATACATGGGCGATGGTGGGTCAACTTGTCCAACTAGATCGCGTTTCGGCTTCTTTTATAGCCTTGAATCCGTTTGATCAGATAACAAAGCACAATCAGGTCTGCCGAGACCTACGACGATTCTGTTTAATGGAAATTAACTGAATAAGATACAAAACTTAACCCGGTCGAAACTCCCCGAGTTTTCAATTAACTTTCTGCCCTTTGGCGATAAATTGGCGTGGCCCGGTAAACCTGTTTCTTTGGTGGACGAAAATCCGTACCAGTCGGTACCACGGACGACGAAAACCCGCCGGTGAAGACCTACTTCGTTCTTTTTCTTGTTTTTGTGTTTGGATATACCCGACGTCCCCCAATCTCTTCCACCACGTTATTCCTCGCTCGTAGCTCGTATCACTTGGCCCATCCGCGTCGTCGTGTTTGTTGTTGCAGCCGACATGGTTGGCGGAATTCCGAAACCGCTGGTGGGAATTCGTGGAAGAGACATTAGCCAATCAGGAGATTGACGGCTGCGGGAGGCGCCTGACTAATGTCTCGATGGAATTTCCCGCACCGACGTAATAACAACCTTCCTGCCGAGGGATGTTTCAATATTAGAAAAGATGGGTTGTTGGCTGTTCTGACCATGAACCTGCATGTCTTTTCACTGGAAAATCCCTTCTTGGAACCATAGTCGACCTGGGGTTTTTCCAAGTGAAGAACTATTGCAATGGCAACTATTTGTGCCAACTTTTAAACTATCTTTCCGATACCAATCTGCCGAGTCAAGGACTGGGCAGGACTTTATTCATAAATTCAGCTTTCAAATTTTGTGTAGTTTTTTTCCGCCAATTCATCGACAACTAACAAAAGTAACTGCGGGCGCCGTGGTACGATTGTTGCGTATTCCGCCATTTTCACATCGCATGGGTGAACTTTTCCTTTTACGGAACTAGCTGTATTTCTTTTTTCTTTTCTTTTCCTTTCTAGCTTGTGCAAGTGTCGACAACCCTTCTCGGTTTTCCCCCAACATTGAATTTCCATTTATTCGTCTTCCCGTCACTCAATCTTGACATCACGTGACTCTCTCTCTCCGTCTTCATTCAACTCTTTTGTGTTGATGCGAGCAAGTTGCAGCTGCTGCTTTAATCCATCGAAAAGCCTTGGTATTGCGTTTAAATGGCGCCGTCAAGGTTTCTCAGTCGACGGCAAGAACAAGTTACGTGAAAAAACCAGTACACAACTTTTTGAGTGTCTACGACGTGTGGCCTCCTTATCTGTCTCTAGTCTTTCGCACTCGAAAAGGGTCGGTAGTCCTTGGATGGAATTTTTGCTTAATAAACCCGAGACCTTAGCCCTTATTTCAACCTGTTGCACACGCAACTTGAGGGTTTTCACCATATAATGACGAACGATGAGCACGTGGTTGGAACAAAACCCATCGGGAATCCCGCGTCCAAAACGAGGTTTGCGCCAGTGGTTCCAAAATCGCTAGAGACCTCGCCAGTAGCGCTTTTCTACACGAAATGGTCCCTCATCGTCTCCTAACGGGGTTTCTTAAATGAATACATCCTGACGTTTGAAATCAGTTAAGAAGCCCAACTCGCTTAATCAGGATATATGGGGGCCAATGATTTGTTGTCTTTTGCGGCACTTGGGGGACTCCGGTTCTCTCTGTACTTTTGGTACAGAGAGAAAGAGAGAAAAAATAAAGGCAAGACTTGTAAAAACAACAAATGATTTGCTGTCTTCTTTTTACATCGACTTCCTTCCAGGGATTCACGACTGTGGTCGCGTGAGTCGATTTCCGTCTGCCATAAGATTTTTATATCCTTTCTTCTTTCTTTAATCGGGGTGGATGTGGTGAGAGGTGGGCATTGACGTCACTTTTTTTTTGTGTGGTGGTGCGGTTATTTCTGCCTGCTGGACTGGGAGGTGAAGACGCGAGCCACTGACGTGGCCGAGCATAAAAACGGACTCATTTTTTCCCCTACTTTATTTACTTGTCTTTCTGGGAGTTAAAACAGGTCCGTCCGTCACTTTGGGGGGAAAACAAACGGGCACGCGCCTTTTCTACGTTGGTTTTCATACAAAAGCATATCCGAAAAGAACAACCCTGACGACCGTTCACTACAAAAAATCCCACATGTCAACAAATGGACGGTGTTCCATGTATGGGTTTGGCAAGAAATCTGGGAAAGCGTCAAGGTTTTTTTGTTTCTTTGCCCTTTATAATACAATCGCTACATATTCACGTTGTTGGCTCGTCCTTGTGTCTTGAACCGTGTTCGGTTGTATATACCATCTCTCATAGGCTCGAATTCCGAACCCATCAACAAGTGGCCAAGAGATACTTGTACTTGGCGCTGGTTCTTTTGAGGTTCCTCTAACCTTGTCCCATATAAAAAAATGCACATACATGACTCCCACCTAAAGTTATTAACACTTGTGACCTGATTGAGGAGCGCTCCGTTGTGAGAATGCCAGTTGCGAAATGCATGTACTGTTAGTAGTTAGTACCAACATCAGGTGGGATTTATGGTCGATAATGACTACCAGTCATTACGGTAACGGTCTAGGATTTCGCTTCTTTTGAAATCTATCCGGCCGAATCAACTTCTGTTGGTTTTTTGGACACCATGTACAATTAATATTAAGAGCCCCTGTTGTACAAGTCCTCGAAAAAACGGGAAAAACCTATTTTAAAAAACAACACAATAGAAGGGTACTCGGGGTTCGTACCAAGGTTGCTTTGTAAGTTTAATGTTACGCTACCACCCGTGTAAATACGCGACCAATGAAACGGCAGTCGATGATCGGCAAGCAAAAGTGAAAGTATAGGACAGGTAGATAACAAATCACCACCTTTATCGTGCGTGTGCAATTATCTGAGCGACAATCACAGTTTGGAGAACAAAGGTCATTTTCCGGCTTGTAAACAAAAACCCTCTACACTGTCTTGCACAGCACTGATATTGACTTTCGATTGTCGATCCCCTGTCTGTCTTTATACAAATCAAGTTAACGCGCGCTTGCGGCTCAACTTTCACTAATGAATTTGCCATTTTTTTTTAAAAAAAATACCAAGTTGATGTCTCGACAATCTAATTGATAGTGAACTCGTTCCTGGAAACAGGTGCAGGATTTGCTAATAAGCAGGGCAAGGTCTTTCGACACGTTTGCAAATCAAGTTTCTGACATACACATTGGCCTCAACGTCCGAGAAATGCGCTTTTAGAAGGATGCAAGAGTGACTTGTTGGGAATGGGAACTGTCGCGAATGTCTGTCGTTTTCCCGTTCCACGTCCGTCACGCCCAGTGATCGATTGCGACGGTAAAAGGTTGCGAAAGACGGGCTAGAATTAGATTTTGAGGTTGTTCGCCTTACGGTTAATTGAAGGAATTCAATTTGAAAATAAACCTCTGTGTCATTAGAAAGCTATGCCTAGAATCAACAAATAATGTGTAAATGTCCATATTAAGCGCTGTGGGAGGCTGCCATTTATGACGCGGTAGTTATCGACGACCTTCTAGCAGCCGTTGTTATCTCAAGGCTTCCTATTCACGTTGATGTTTTTATACGTGACAAGTCCGGCAGCTTTGGACGAAAACTCTAGCCCGGTTGTGTGCCCCTGCCGTCTTGTGAGTATGTACAGCCAGTATGTGTTTTCGCGTTCGACATCCTGCGGGAGTTCCAAAACCTATTTTAAACCGCGCTGGCTCCACGCCCGACACTGCGCGGTTTTTCCCTTCTTGCGCGCGCGCTCCTCTTTTTCAGCATGGATAGTCGCTGTAGGTCGCCGTTTGATATGTTGGCGAACTTCTTCGCTCATTGCAGACTGGAACTGTGCACGATTCTGTCACGCGCATAGCCGTTTCATCCGGCCCGCGCCCACGATGGGCCCCGAACCCAAGTGTACCAAAGTGATTCGTAACCCCGATCTGGTGGATATTGACCACAATTTCAACTTCATTTTCACTCTGGTATTGTTTCTTTTTCGCATGGAACCCTCCCTAATTTGGTTTTCCAACAACTTTTGGGATTGGAACGTTCCCTTGCTGTTCGTTTCTTTTTGCCGCCGGATGACATTCCAACGAATCCAGTGAACTTTGGGCTAACAACACAAAAGAGTGATTCACGTTACACGACTTGTTCGCCGTATTCTAGAGTTGTTTGTTGCTGTAATAATACGCACCTGTGATCGTAATTTCAATCCCGAGATGATGATGATGACCTGCATTTCGACACATCATTTTTGTTTTTATCACGCTACCGTAACCCTCTAGCAGACCTTGAAGCGCCTGTAAAACAAAAACAAAAAACCCTCCCCAAAAAAATATAAAGCTCTGTAACAATTGTTTAACCAAGATCTCTTGTAAATATGATCCATAAACTGATGGCAATTGTCTATACTTTATTGAAATGATGCGCGAAGATGTATGGTCGCTACTCTCGGTCTCTCGGAGAGTATGCGAGGCAACAAGCGGCCGAACTTCGTGAACTGGAGAAACAGCGCAAGAAGGAGGAAAAATTGCGGAGCAAAGAGTTGCGCACCTACCGCGGCAAATGGACTTCCCGTTTCCTGAGAGTTGTCTCCTTCATATGGCGTCACACTTTCGCCAAAATTGGAGAAGACTGGGTTTTCCTTGCCTTGCTCGGTATCATTGTGGCCATGCTCAGCTACATAATGGACTACGGAATCGCCATGTGCAACACAGGTACGTCTCGAAATGCCTCATTAAAGTTGTACATACTAGATTTAGCATGAAGGCCGAATACTAAAAGCTAGTAGCGCAAGTAGCGCAAGTAGAAAGTTTGTATGTCATATGAAACGTAGCTGACGATGGATCTTGTAAATGTGAATTGGTGACAGCTCGAGTATGGATGTACCGTGATCTGACATCGCACCCCGCACTGCAGTACCTGGCCTGGATATGTTTGCCAGTCTTCCTCGTCTTGTTTGCTTCCGGTTTCGTTCACATCCTGGCCCCCCAAGCAATCGGTATGTAGTGCTCTCTTATTTTATTTTGCATTTCTTCAATAAAATCCCATCCTCCCGACCGAGAATATGAGAGATGAGAGACAAAACGGGAGCTTGTTTCTGATGATCAGTCCGCACCAAACTGGATTTCTCGTTGAACGGGATATTCGATCACTCTTGACGGACAGCGCATGAAATAGGAGCATCGCCTCGATTGTCACGTCAATCCTGGCGTTTGTTGTTGCGCTCCCTTTTTTCCTCCTTTTTTTTAAAAAAGTTTATTCAACTTTTTCGTCAGTTTCCTGATCATTGATTTCAATTTGTTTTTTTCCCCCATTTTTCCTTGTTTGCCCTAATCGGCCGTCGAATAATTAGGTTCTGGAATCCCTGAAATGAAAACCATTTTACGAGGCGTCGTCCTCAAAGAATATTTGACGTTTCGAACCGGTATTGCCAAAGTTGTGGCGCTGACTGCGGCACTTGGGTCTGGAATGCCTCTGGGCAAAGAGGTAAGCAACAACATTTGCGATGACCCATATAAAAAGGCTTTCAAAATGGTGAAATGCTTATTTGATGACAGGGTCCACTGGTGCACATTGCCAGCGTCGTGGCTACTCTCATGTCCAAGATGGTGACATCTTTCAAAGGAATTTACGAGAACGAGTCGAGAAACAGCGAAATGTTGGCTGCCGCTTGCGCAGTTGGTGTTTCCTGTAACTTCGGCGCGCCTATCGGAGGTTCGTCTTTTTTTAGAATAATTTCACATTCCGTTCCGGATTGAAACCTCGTAAATTATCGATAGGTGTCCTGTTCAGCATTGAAGTGACATCCGTTTACTTTGCCATTCGTAATTACTGGCGTGGATTCTTCTCTGCCGTTTTCGGCGCTCTCATGTTCAGATTGATGGTATAAATTTTTACTTTTCCCATTCATTGATGTCTGGAATGCTAATGTATCGCTTTTTTGCTCATTCTGACCAACAGGCCTACTGGTTTTCCAAAGAAGGTAATAGAATCTTCAAATCAAGTCAAATGCATTTTGAATTCATATCTTAATGTTTTATTATTTTACAGAAACACTCACTGCCATCTTCAGAACAGATTACCAAGTAGACTTTCCGTACGATCCTCAGGAACTTTTTATCTACGCTCTTGTCGGGTATTTCATTTTCAGATAATTTGATCCCGATCGAATTTAATACTAATTATCACCATTACAATAGTGCATTTGGTGGACTGTCTGGAGCGGGTTTCGTCTTGTGTCATCGTAGATATGTGCTGTTTATGCGAAAGAACAAAAGGATCAGCTCCTTTTTACAAAAAAAGTAACTTACGAATATACAAGATAGAATTTTATACATTATGTTGCCGTATGCTTACCTGCCGTATGATATTTGCAGTCGTTTCATCTATCCTGGTTTGATGTCGCTCTTCATCACCACTTTGTACTTCCCACTGGGTTTGGGCCAGTTCCTCGCCTCTGAATTGTCAACGCGCATTCAAATTATTGAACTGTTCTCCAATTTCACTTGGGTTAGCGATGACTTGACAGTGGAGCAAGCTGAGATCGTTTCTCATTGGGTCACCGACAGCTGCAGCATCTTTGTCAACTTGAGCATTTTCATGTTCATCACTGTAAGCTGTTTTTTTTTGTTGACTTAATTGCTAATTTTTTCTCATTTTAACACCGTTATTTTTTAAATTAGTTTTTCACGACAGTCTTGGCTTCAACTCTGCCTGTTCCATCCGGCAGTTTGATTCCAATTTTCAAAATGGGCGCCGCTTTCGGTCGCATGATTGGTGAGGCCATGCATTTGTGGTTCCCGGAAGGTGTCCGTATAGGCACCGCATTGTCTCCAGTTTTACCAGGTACGTTTGAATCGACCAGGTAAAGAGAATCGAGCCTTACTGTATATTTTGCAGGAGGCTACGCCATTGTTGGAGCCGCCGCATTTTCTGCCGGCGTGACCCATTCCATTTCCATCTGTGTCGTCGTTGCGGAAATGACGGGCCAAATTCGCCATATTATCCCTGTTATGATTGCCGTCTTGGTTTCCAACGCCATTTCAACTCTCCTTCAACCGTCTCTCTACGACTCCATTATCATGATCAAGAAGCTGCCTTACTTGCCCGACATTATCTCGTCCAGCAGCGGTACGACAACTTGATTCCTTTCGACGCTCTTAATATAAAATCTAAACTTTTACATATTCCTTAAACAGCTGCCTACAACATTTTCGTCGAAGATTTCATGGTCCACAACATCAAGTACATCTTTAGTGGTATGACGTATAAGGATTTGAAGAACAAAATTAAGGAAAGTCGTCGCGTCCGTGCCTTCCCCTTAGTCGACAACCCAAGTATGCTTCTTCAGTTACTTGTCGTGACCTCCTCCATATTAACTTGCTTCATTACCACTTTCAGATAACATGATCTTGCTCGGCTCCATTCAGCGAACGGAATTAATTGGTCTCATTGAGAGACATATCGGCCGTGAAAGACGATTGCAAGTGGCCGCTAAGAGACAAAAGGAAGCGAGAGTCAAGTAAGTATTTTGCAAAAATCTATTCCCCAAGGCATTACTTACTACTGGTTCTTCTCTATTAATTCATCAGACTGTACGAAGAAACGATGACGTCGTTGAAATTAGACCCGCCACCATTCAGCCGAGTCAGTCTTGCTCTACCAGCTCCGCCTACTCCAAGCCTTGAGGAATCCACCAAAAAAGTAGCTGAAAGGCGGCCATCACGTTTTGAGGTGGTCAAGGCACCGGAAATGTTTGAAAAAATGGCAGATGAAGAAAGCAGAATGCAGGAACAATTGCAGACACCGATACCCGACCCGATGACGCCTTCTTCCATCACATCTGGAGAACCTGACGATGTATGTACAATATTTGAGCAACATTCCCAGCTGTAATCTAATCCGTACAATTATTTTCTTTTTCATAGGGAGCCTCTGGCGGACAACCTAAATCTATTTTGAAGAGGACGAATTCACAAACTTTGAAACAGACTGGACCGATGGCCACTCCTTCGTTAACACCATACTCTACCGTTACCGGAGCGGAAGGAAGGTATGTGAAACCATGTCTTGAAGTTTATGTTTGTTCTAGTTTTTGCTACAATATTTTTTTTTTTTGGTTTGTAGCAAATTTCGTCAAGCCATTGGCGCTTTCATTCGTAAATCGTCTACCATGTTGGATACATCCAAATTCGATTTTACCGGTAGCGGATCTTCCTTGCCAACTAGCCCAACTCCATACAAGAAAGTCACACTGGTAATCAGTTTTGTGCTTACGTACGGTAGTGACCACAACTTTCAATGATGTATTTTAATATTGATAGCCGAGAGAGAGGGTAATCGATATGTCTCCGGAGGAACAAAAGCAATGGGAAGAAAGTGAAATGTTGAAACCTGTCGATTTCTCCGCTCTTCACGTCGATCCGGCTCCCTTCCAGCTGGTCGAGCGCACCTCGCTGCTTAAAGTACACTCAATGTTCTCGCTGCTGGGTGTCAACCACGCTTACGTCACCACCACTGGCAAGCTAATGGGAATTGTTTCTCTCAAAGAAGTATGACACGTAAGATAAATACACTATTTTAACGCGTATTAACTCTTTTTTTCTGCTTCAACAGTTGCGCAAGGCCATCGAAGATGTCAATTCAGGTGTGCATCCCAGCGGTAATCGGCCACACCAGCCTATTCATCACGGAAGAGACGTTTCGCCAGGCGCTCCTATAGATATTGAACATGGTACGAATGATTGAAATATGCTGCTCAATTATTATCATTAATTCGAATTTGAATTGTCTCTTCTATAGGTCCTGAGCCACCTGGTTTCGACGATTCTGACGATTCTGATTCTGAAGCTGACGAATATGTCGGCCCTGGCCACTGCACCGTCGTGCAACCGAGCACAGCTCCGTCGTACGACAGCAGTTCTGCCGCCTACAGCAGCGACTCTAGTGAAACCCAAAGTCCACAAGAACACAAACAAACCCACAGGGACCATAGTGTCAAGTTGCGAGTTTCCAGTGCGTCCGATGACTCCAACAGCGACAAGGATTCGGAAGAAACTGACAGAAAGCCTTAATTCTATTTTTACATCTGCATGGATCATTGCCATCATTTGTTTGAGCTGCAGGAGAAGAAGTACGGTATTATATCTAGCTAAAAGTGAAGGTCCGGTAACAAAAAGTGCCCCAATATCTTAAAAATGCGTCAATCCAGTTATTCCCCAACAACAATCAGCTGTGTAGCAAAGCCATTTTTAAAACTATATAACACAATTTTATGTAGAATGCGTGCATATTTCAACTTTGAACCTCGTGAAACTGCAGTGTGCAAATGTGTGTGCGCGCGCGTTGTTATGTGTGTTAGTGTTTTTAACCTGCCCCTGACCAACCCCTCACACAGTAACTATGTAAAGTCCTTTTTTCTAACATTATCAAAAATATGTTTCCTCGCAAATTTTAAAAGGTACCACATTTATAGACTTCGTTTGATTCGACAGAGAATTACTGGCACGCTCTATGAACTACTTTTACGTCATATCACCCAGAGTTGAAATTGTGCGCGAGATAGGAACAAGCTTTCGAATAAGGGGAGACACATCTCACAATTCATTCCCATTTCTTCTTTGTACCGCTCCTAATGGTAGAAATTACCAGAAGGAACTGTCTTGTGCATGTCTTTTGATTGAAGTGGGTATAGGGAGTGAGCAGTTTTGCACAACGAAAAAACCCAATTAGCTCTTAAGAATTTGTTCTTTTATTTGATCCGTTTTCAACGTCTTTCATGCGGCTCTTTATCCCTTTGTTTCATTTTCAGTTTTCGTACGATTGTGTAATGATAGTACCACTGTATAATAATTATAACATAATTATTATACTTTATATGGCATTGTAATTAAATGTGGCTTGATTGAGACAACAATAAATCATCCAAAAGTCCGTGTTAATATGGGTACAGCATTTCTTCTAGTTCCTTGATATGTTAAATCAACAAAATAAAAACACCATTCTTGGGTTACACCAGCGATTAGTGATTGTACGTTACGTATCAATTACATCAGCTAAGCTATTTACAGCTTCTTTTACATCAATGGTTTCGGTTCGTAAAATGATGCACAAAAATAGACGGCAAGGGTTGATATCCTTTTATCCAACTCCTCTTTTCTTGTCCTAAAATAAGGACTGTTTAGGTCCTCGAATGTTTATCTCGTCTAAAGAAGTCGGAGATTTTGTAAAATGAGGAGGATGGTAGTTTTACAACGTGTGGTTTTGCGCGTGCACCAGCTGTAATATAACTTGACTCTTTTTTCTTTAAAAAATTCCCTCCCCAAAAAATTACGAAGTGGTTAGTTACACACCCGCCAGATTGCGCATCCTCTCGCGAGCAGCGGCCAGCGAGCTAGTCAGCTAGATCAGAGTCGCTCGCTGGTCTCGCTGGGAGACGGGCACACTCGCTAGTCGGACTTGGCCAACAGACCGGTCCCCTCTAAGTTTTTAGTCTCTATGATTACCGGGTTATAAAGATACCGAGCGTCACATTTCTGATCACACTTGTTTTTAAAATGGTTGGAAAGTTTGGTGCATCGTTTAGTTTTTTGCTGTGACATTAGTGAAAAAAGAAAATCCGATCTCACGTGTTTCCACAAATCTCATACCGCGTTGAAAGTTGTTACAGCTGGAATACTGGACAACTGTTTTACTGCTTCGGTAATTTGTAAACGAGAAGATAAAAAACCCTCACTCAGTGGGGCTGTTTCGAAACATGGCGACTGACGACAAAAAAGAAAAGTTCGAGCTGGAAATGGGGTATCAATCCACTTTGGTGAGTTGAAACCTTGAGATTTATTATTAGGCCCATGTTATTGGTAGGCTAACGCATAGCCTACATTATTCGCTAAGTCTGTTTCAATGCGAAAATATCTTCCGTCGGCTACTACGATTCTGGATCGTGGCCAGAATTCGTTTTGTTGTCTTTTCGTTTCTTCAAGGGCAATGAGACGAGTCGGTAAAAATTTTCAAATAGAATCAGATTAACACATAGGCACAAACGTCTGTGCGTGTGCATTCTAATTTCTAACAGTGGCAATATATATCAAGTTGGTTTTGACGTTTGGAGCCCCCAGTTCTTCGGAAGCAACATCGTAGGATGCTCTTTCCTAACAGATATATTTACCCTCCCGTCAAGAAAGATAGAGTGGGTTCAAAGTTTTTAGGCTTTCTTACACACACTGAAAGAAACGAGGACTATTGTTCAAGAAGACATCGAACTCGACGGTCAGCTAGTTGTGGAGGTAGATAGATGTACACGAAATTTCTCAAGGTTATAAGGGACCATTCGTCGACCCTCTCGATTGCTTAAAGAATACGAGTTCATTGATCTCATTCAGTCCAGCTGTCACCAATAGCCGAGAGTTTTTAAAATTTTGGGTTTTCCCATCTAATTTGAAGCTGTTTGTGACATCATTAGCCAAAGAGACCGAGAAAAAGAATCGGTTCCGACCCCGACAATAACATCACATGTATTAACATTCTTGCAATGAAAAATAGAAGACACGGCAACCGTCGTACCAAGAGTCCACATCCAGTCTGCAAGGAAGTTTTGGGTGACGAAACTGAAACCATGCAGTGTGTTCCATTAGGGTACGCTAGAGTCATCTTACTGTGGTGATGTCAGGAGAAGTAGAGTGGGCAAAGAGAGTCTGATTTGCTGGATCCGGTTCTGCGAAACGCGCTTGGCTCTTCGCTGTCACAAATGTTGGTTCGAATTCGAAGATAGAAGGCTGCAGGTAGAACTCAGGGTTTTCTCAAAAGCGCGCACAAATATAAAAGGGAAAAATCCAGAATAGAAACGCCGTCGGTAGCTTTTAGGGTCCAACTTCCCCTCTTCGACCCTCGCGACAATATAAAGGACGAAACCTGTTTAAGTGAACAGAAGGAAAGCGACTAACGAAGCGTGTAACAACTAGCTAAGGCGGAAGGTTCCATTTGACTCGTCTCAAACGGTCTATTGCAATCATGTGGCTACAGTTGCATATAATTTTTTTAAATCTTTCTTCTGCCGTCCAAAGATGTATGGACGTTACACCCGAAATCTAAGCGAATATGCTCGAGAAAAGGCTACAGAATTACGGAAATTGGAGAAGAAACATAAGAAAGACGAAAAGATGAGAATTAAGGAATTGAGATCTTATCGTGGCAAATGGACTTCACGCTTCTTCCGGCTAGTTTCGTTTGTATGGCGCCACACTTTTGCCAAAATCGGCGAAGATTGGGTCTTTTTGGCTCTTCTCGGTAGCATCATGGCTTTGATTAGCTATATCATGGATTATGGCATTAGCTTGTGCAACACAGGTGGGTGCTGCGCAAAAAAATTACTGTATTTACTCACCAGGTGAAATGATAATTTATCGCAGCTCGTATGTGGATGTACTTTGATTGGACTACTCATCCCATACTACTCTACCTATGCTGGATTTGCTTACCCGTTTCTCTCGTCATGTTTTCCGCGGGATTTGTGTATTTATTGGCTCCTCAAGCTATTGGTAATGCAAGAATAATGGACATGCTTCCAGTTGCGTAACTTATTCGGTTTTTTACTATTCAGGTTCTGGGATCCCAGAAATGAAAACAATTTTACGAGGGGTCGTCCTCAAAGAGTACTTGACTTTCCGCACCGGAATGGCCAAAATAATAGCACTTACTGCAGTTCTAGGGTCCGGAATGCCCCTTGGCAAAGAGGTATTGCACTTAACGTAGCTCAAAAATTTCTTGGAAACCTTTTTATCTGATTTTATATAACCATGCTACTCGGAAATATTTATACTGTTACCTCTAAAGTGGTGAACTTTTCATGTCGACCTATTAATGTCTTGTTATAGGGCCCATTGGTGCATATTGCTAGTATTGTGGCCACTCTGATGTCAAGCTTGGTGACGTCTTTCAAAGGGATTTATGAAAATGAGTCGAGGAATAGTGAAATGTTGGCTGCTGCTTGCGCTGTCGGTGTATCATGTAATTTCGCTGCGCCTATTGGAGGTAATCAATCAATTTTAATCGTGGAAAACATCTTTCATTTAATCGTCTCATTTTTTTTCCGGAACAGGCGTACTGTTTAGCATCGAAGTAACATCCGTATATTTCGCCATTAGAAATTACTGGCGCGGTTTTTTTGCAGCCGTTTTCGGTGCTCTCATGTTTCGACTTTTGGTACAGACAAATTTTAATATTAACATTGAACTGTTTCATCTTTTAATATTTTTGTGCAAATGTAGGCTTATTGGTTCGAGACGGAAGGTATAATTTCTTTACAAAAATTAAATAGAACAAATTTTTCTATTTTCTTTACTGTTTGTTTATACAGAAACCCTGACTGCGATGTTTCGTACTGATTTTCCAGTAGACTTCCCGTACGACCCACATGAACTTTTTATCTATGCGCTCATCGGGTGAGAAAGAATGATTTATTGCTGCGTGAGCTTACTTTTATCATTTTGTTGGTTATTGGATCTTGAGACAGGGCCTTTGGTGGCTTGTCAGGCGCTTTTTTTATTTTATGCCACCGAAAATATGTGCTCTTCATGCGCAAGAACAAAAGGATTAGTTCTTTTCTTCAAAAGAAGTAAGTTGTGTTGTTTACGGACCAGTAACTAATCTACAGTACTCATTTGGCACGGATCGACAACAGCAAATCATTTGACCGTTTTATTCCACTAGTCGCTTTATCTACCCCGGACTGGTTTCGCTTTTCATTGCCACCTTATACTTTCCTCCGGGCTTGGGACAATTCTTGGTGTCAACATTAACCACTCAAGATCAAATTATGAATTTGTTCTCCAACTTTACCTGGATGAGCGATGACTTGACGATAGAGCAGGCTCAGATTGTTTCTAAGTGGACGGTTGGGCATAGCAGTCCATTTCTTACGCTTGGCATCTATATGATCTCTACTGTATGAATCCAATCCAAAAGCAATCTAATAATTGCGATATTATAAAAAATGCTTATTTTTTTGTAGTTTTTCCTAACCGTTTTGGCTTCTACGCTTCCAGTTCCGTCCGGAAGTCTTATCCCTATTTTTAAAATAGGAGCAGCTTTTGGTCGTATAATTGGCGAAGGTATGCAACTTTGGTTTCCAGAGGGCATTCGCCTTGGAGACGTCATTTCTCCTATTCTACCAGGTACCAGCATACAAACATTCAAAATATGATGATCAGAAGCCGTTATCATTTTTTTTCTTATTAAGGGGGTTATGCGATAGTGGGAGCAGCGGCATTCTCTTCTGGTGTTACTCATTCGATTTCTATTTGCGTGATTGTTTCGGAAATGACTGGACAAATTCAACATATTATACCCGTTCTTGTAGCGGTCCTTGTTTCCGATGCAGTGTCCACGTTGCTTCAACCTTCTCTCTATGATTCAATCATCATGATTAAGAAGCTACCATATTTACCTGACATTATATCTTCTAGAAGTGGTAAATTTTATTCTAACCCCCGTATAATTCTGCCGATTTACATTTACATTTGTTATCTACGTTTCTAACAGCGGCATACAGCATCTTCGTCGAAGATTTCATGAACCGTAACATCAAGTATATTTGGAACGGTATGACGTACCAGGAACTGAAAGAGGTCATTAAAGAAAGGCGCAAAATTCGTTCATTTCCGCTTGTCGATAATCCAGGTCTGCGGTTTACCTAGTATAAATATTTGTAACGCTTCCAAATATAAAATTCTAAATTTTTTAGACCATATGATTCTCCTTGGTTCTGTTCAAAGAGAAGAGTTAGTGGAACTTTTAAAGCGTCATATTGGACATGAACGTCGTCAAAAAGTGGCTGTGCAACGACACATGGAATTCCAATTAAAGTTAGATGTTTAAATCAGGTGAAGATTGAGGCGGATTGACAATTTTCTTATTAATCATAGAGACTGCGTGCCTGAGGAAGACGAAGACGAAGTCGACAATCTACCATGTACGCATGATACTGCTGAACATCAACATGCCCATTTTGAGGTGGTGGAAGATGACATGGAGAGTGACATAGCCGATACGGAAATCAAGAATCCACCTAAATTATCTGATCCGCATAATGATCCTGTGAAATCATCTGAAACAGATGAAGTATGGCCTGATTTTATTTCACTATTTTTAAATGTTTATATTTTATACGCAATATTTTAGTTTTCTTTGAGTTTTCCTAAGGAACCTCATCCGAAAAAATCTATTCTGAAAAAATGCAATTCGTACTGGACAAAATCTTCGACGGATGAAAATGTCCTAACTACAACTCCTTATTCAACAGTAACTGGAAGTGAAGGAAGGTCTCTATCAGTGTTTCGTTTAAGCATCAATGAAATATCTCAAATATAATTTGTATTTGCAGCAAGTTCCGCCAAGCTATTGGTTTAATCCGAAATGCGTCTACCGTACTTCTAGATACGGGTCGATTTAGCTTTATCGATGCACCAGCACCAGCAATTGATATGACTCCCGAGGAGAAAAAAGAATGGGAAGATAGTGAAGTCCACAAGCCAATTGATTTCAAAGAATGTCACGTCGATCCGGCTCCGTTCCAGCTGGTAGAACGCACCTCGCTGCTCAAAGTGCACTCAATGTTTTCCTTATTAGGCGTAAATCGTGCTTACGTAACTACCATTGGTCGACTTATTGGTATCGTCTCTTTACCAGAGGTAAGTCTCCATCAAAGCAAATGATCGATTTTAACCAAATTATGAGTTTCCTGTTTACATTATTAAAAAGCTTCGCAAAGTGATTGAAGACGTCAATTCAGGCGTGGCTGTGGGAAATCGTCAAGACAGTGTTAGCAGCCAAGGTGAAACTGGTGAATTTGATTTTCAAGGTGTCTCCCCTGGTGCTCCGATAGATGTTGAAACGGGTACTATGCAAAATCGCTTATTCGATTCCGCTTGTGAAGCATAATTTAACCATGAGATGGTTAACAGGTCCCGACCTTCCTGGAGTAATTGATTCTGATTCGGAAACGGAATGCCCATCGGGACTATTGATCCCGTTGCATAAGCCAACGGATTCCAATCACCTTACGACAGTGTCTGCCGACGTAGAAAAAACCAGTGCTGATTAGTACTATTTGGGTGTTCAACGTTTCTATGCAATGAAACCATGACGGTGAATACGTGCGAAGTCAAAGTATCCTCAATTCCTCAATTTAAAAAAATCGTGAATGTTCTCTATTTTGTGGATAGTAATGGCGATTTCCAATTTCTAACTGTCCAAAGATTATATTGGGATGTGGTTTATCGAGTTATTGATCCTAGCTCAAACAATTTGGGAGAAAAAGGCTAGCAGTAGCAGTGTACGAAATTGATATTCAATGATACCTATTTTTTTCTGTTTTGATATTGCGACACCTCTTCATCTAGAACCGATCCGACCCGACTGCCTAAGTTGGTTATTATCATTTGATCTTTTGTGTTCGTTGGCTAAGCTACCGGTTGCAGTTGACTGGTGTACTTCATATCTATCTTTGTGATCGTAACTGTATCTATTCTAACTTTATTTGATCTGACTAGTAATTTATTTTGCTACGTCGAACTCGAACAACGTTCCTCAATATATAGATACAGTCCTTTATATGTATTTTCTTTGTATTAATTCTTTGCTAATTGAGTGTTTAAGAAAACTGATTTCATCGTGGGTACCGGCACGGAAACCGGATATAGTTTGTCCGTTCTAACGTTATCGTACCGAGAAAAAGTTGCGGCACGTCTGTTTACATTATTACAGCTATCGGTACGGTAAAAGGGATTCAATACGCGAATTGCAACGCTAATGAAATCACATTTGGCAGGAATGAGAAAAAAAAATTAATTTCACCAACGTATTGTCACCTACGACACTAAATGCAATGAATCGTTTTAAGCGCAAAGGTGACCACAGTAGTTGTGTGCGTCAAGTCGTCAATTTCTTCTCAAACAAAAATAAAAATTAGACCAACAAACTTTTGATACGGTACTTGACTTGGACGGAATAAACGCAAGCTTTTTAATTCCGCAAATATTCAAAACTCCATGAAATATGATTTTTCGTCTGGAATATTTGACCTCAATAGTGCCGATTTTTACATACAGCTGTGAAATCTTTATCCACAACAGATGTTTCTGAAAGTCCGCACAACTGAACAGTCAGCGTGGTTCGCATGGTGTAGCGTAGAGAATAGGATTACATAGACAGTAGTATATCCTCTCAAGGCCGTGTGATCTGCGGGGATTTGCTAAAATGTGTGACTAGATCTTTGGGTGGATCTACGAATGAGATGCTGATGACGCCCAGATGCTGCACGGAGACGACCCAAACAGAACAAGATAAGAGGGCGGCCGGCCGGCCGAGATCGGATTTGAAAACGACATGCAACTTTTACTTGTTGGAGCATGTTGTAACTCTGTCTTAAATAGACAGTAGATGAGAACATTTCTCGTCTCGATTTCCTATGTCTGATAGCCATAAGGTATTAACCCCAAGAGCTCTTGTAATCGATGCCTCAAATCATTGAACTTTGTGTTGGTTCTGAACTGTTTCCAGTCTCGCGCCCTTTTCTGGGTATTAGCCGGGTTATCGATTATTATGACTCATTTATCGAAAATAACAAACTGTCAGAAGAAAATCTGGCAACTGGGTATTCAATTCAATTTAAGCGTCAACATCCTACCAAATATGACCAATCACTGTAAAACGGGTAGCCCCCTCGGCTGTATGTGAATTTGTAAGACTCTTTTCTCTCCAGTGTTTGTCATCGCGTCCACGTACTAGCCGGGCGGCCGTATTGCTGGCCTGGTGGTGGGGTAAAGGTGGCGCCCTGATGTGGCCGGTGCCTTCAGACACGAACCTGAAAGAAAAAAATGGAAAGAGCCAGGTTAGGATAAGTAGCCAGCAGAAGAAGTTTTTACCCTCAGTCTCAGTTCGGTTGGGTACATCACCGCCCCATCGTTAGCTGTGAGACCAAAAGGTCGGATTCAATAGACTTAGTGTTTTTACTTCATTTCCACCTGGAACTTAATTACTGAATTACTGCTGTCAGCTGTCTACACGAGGGAATAAAACACCGAAACAGTGTTCCAAAACATGGCGACAGACGACAAGACCCAGAAATGCGAATTGGAAATGGGATATCAGACTACTGTGGTAAGTTTACACTTGCTTTTAAAAAAGATTGGTTTTACTAGTAATGCTATGGGTTGATGTACCAATGACGCCGACGCTAGCTGAGTTTTAAAAACTGTAAACATCTTTCGTCAGCTACTTTCAACTGTCATTCTGTACCCCGGATGTAATGAAGGCTTCGACAAGTATATTTAGATTTGTACATACGAGTCCTTTGCGTGAACAAAGACCATATATGAGCTAGATAAAATGTCGGTGTTAATTATTAAGATGCATGCAGCCACGGCCGCCTTCTTCAAAGTTTTAGGTTTTAGCCCCAAATGGGGTCCGGATCAGTTGTTGTGATTTAGGGCGGCCCTTGAGAAGTTCAAAGAACTGATGGCACATGAGCGGTGACATCTCCGTGTCGTACCGAATTTTTTTTCTCCCCTAGACAAATGACCCTCCCGTTAAGAGAGAGAGCTCACATAGCCTTGGCCTTGCCAACAAGTAGAAAGAAAATACTCGAGGACATCTATGAGCTCGCCGACCTTGTTTTACTAGAGGTAGTCTTTGTGGGTTTACTCCGAATATGTTTTTTCATGCAGGTTCTTCAGACCTCGGCACCCCCCTCGCTGCACTAGCAGTTCATTGAACTCTGTCAACTCTTGTCGTTAGGGACATCAATCTTATCTGACCTAATCAGTTTATGAGAAGTTTCTTTGTTGTGTTTACGTAACATCCTATTCTCGATAGTTCTTGGTGTTGTTGTTAGCAGCCACGTTTAAAAGGCTGAGCTGCTTTCTCCACCTAGCCGGGAGCTATAAGTGAAAATGACCCATTTTCTTGTGTAACCAAGGGCGGCCAGTGTAGCAGAAGCTATTGTTAACCCAAACAACACGGCCTTGTGGTCAAGAATGGGGAAAACCCCCCAGAAATTCCCTCCGTCTTTTTCCTACGGCCTATTTTTCCCTATAGGCCTCGGGCAATATTTACAAACTGTGAAGAGATCTTTTGTTCCGAACCACAAAGTACCTACTCTTTTGGTACACTTTTTGGTTGAAGGCAAAGTTTTGGGTGGCATAACAATCGAACCTGATACCAGAGTTGCATGCCCAATGCCCGAGTCATTTTACGATGCTGACAGCATGAGAAGTCGAATAGGACAGGTCTGGTTTAATCCGATTCAGAAAAAAAACGCGCGCATCTCTGTCGCTAAAGACGAAGACTGATGAATGAACGAGTTATCCAAAACAAGATCTCGAATGACAGGTAGCGATCACGTGTAGACAATGTAGTAGAAGTTGTGGAATGACCATTCTTTACAGTCTACAATGCGGAAAGTTCCAGATATTGAAAGGAAATTATATAGGGCGTTAACTGACAAATTTCACAACCAAAATTTAGGAGGAAAACGGATTTTAAAACTTATTATTTTTATTATCTCTGCTCTTGTTACCATCCGGCTCTAAATCATATAGGCTAGTTTTCTAATTAATCATGACTTAGAAATTTTATCCGATACTGACGAGGTTGGTCGCCTCTATTAACAAATGACCGCGTCCTGCTTATTACGTAAATGTTATCCGCACAGTCTTTGCCCGATAACGCGGTCATAAAATTTGAGTTGCACGAGTTTCCAGGGCATTGGCTGGTGGACGATTCGTCTGGTTTGTATGGATCTGAGTCGCTTCTTCCTCTGCTGATGAAGTCAAAGAGGCGGGTATTGGAAGATGAGTATTTTTTCCCCTGCTCTGCTATTGGGTAGCAAGGAACGTAGCAGATCAATTACAAGTCCTTGGTTTTGAACGATGAGTTCATTAAAGCCCCTCACTTCCTTCGTCGATGAAAGCATCACACTGTCAAATGTCCTCCCTGTTGTTGTTTCTTCTTCATCTGATTGGGTGAAAGTGGAAGACGAAACGACTAGAGCAAACAAATAAATGGACGGACCGATTTGAAGTTGAACATCAGTCCGAAGCCCAATCTTCAACCTCCATGACTCGCTCTGACTGTTATCTGACAATCACTTTAACGGTTTTATTTTACGTCGTTATTTTTCCGTGGCTTCTTGTGCTATGCGAAGATGTACGGCCGGTACACTCGGAGTTTGGGCGAATACGCCCGCGAACAAGCTGCCGAATTACGCGAGCTGCAGAGGAAGCAGAAAAAGCAAGAAAAGATGAGAAACAAGGAATTGAGATCGTATCGTGGCAAATGGACATCACGCGTCTTCCGGGTAGTATCTTACACGTGGCGCCACACTTTCGCTAAAATCGGAGAGGATTGGATCTTTCTGGCGCTTCTCGGCATCATAATGGCTTTGCTTAGTTACATCATGGATTATGGCGTCAGCATGTGCAACACAGGTTAGTAATGCCAAGGTGGTTAATAATTGACTTGATTTAGTGGGAGTAAACTGATCATTATCGACAGCTCGTTTGTGGATGTATCGCGATTTGGCGTCACATCCCGTGGAAAAGTACCTAGCATGGATCTGCCTACCCGTCTTCCTCGTTATGTTTTCCGCTGGATTTGTTTATCTATTGGCTCCTCAAGCTATTGGTACGTAGCTTAACTTTCAATTTCTTTACGTAACTTATTTTATTTGTAAACGCTCAGGTTCGGGGATTCCAGAAATGAAAACCATTTTACGAGGCGTCGTCCTCAAAGAATATTTGACGTTTCGAACTGGTATCGCCAAAATTGTGGCGCTGACTGCGGCACTTGGGTCTGGAATGCCTCTTGGCAAAGAGGTAAACAGTTTATGCTCTTCTCAAATTCTACTCGGTAATACTTATGCAAGGCTTATTTATATATAAATAGGGTCCGCTAGTTCACATTGCTAGTATTGTGGCCACTCTCATGTCCAAGTTGGTGACATCATTCAAAGGAATCTACGAAAACGAATCGAGGAACAGTGAAATGTTGGCGGCCGCTTGCGCAGTCGGCGTATCATGTAATTTTGCAGCTCCGATTGGAGGTAATAAATCTCGTCTAGTCGGATAATGTTTCCCATTCATTTAACACGTAATGTCTTCTCGGACAGGCGTCCTGTTCAGCATTGAAGTGACTGCCGTTTATTTCGCCATTCGAAATTACTGGCGAGGCTTCTTCTCTGCCGTTTTTGGCGCTCTTATGTTCCGACTCTTGGTACAGTGCACAATTATATCTAATTACATTGAAGTCTATCATTACACAACTTTTGTATTTTTCTTTGAATGTAGGCATACTGGTTTGAAACGGAAGGTAAGCTTTCTCCACAGTAAGTGGGGGGAAAACTTTCTCTAATTTACTGTTTTGTTTACAGAAACTTTGACTGCAATGTTCCGGACCGACTTTCGAGTCGATTTTCCATACGATCCACATGAGCTTTTCATCTATGCGCTCATCGGGTAAGAAACCTGAAATTTACATGGCAAAAGCCAGTTTTATGACTATTGGATTATCGGGCACAGGGCTTTTGGCGGTTTGTCTGGCGCACTTTTTATTTTATGCCACCGGAAGTATGTACTCTTTATGCGCAAGAACAAAAGGATCAGCGCTTTTCTTCAAAAAAAGTAAGTCGTAATGCGTCTATCGGTCTCGGTTACAGCTCTACTCGTATGGCACGACAACAAACAACTCTTATTACATTGAAAAATGTTTATTCACTCGATCCTATCCAGTCGCTTTATCTATCCCGGTCTGGTTTCGCTTTTCATCGCAACCTTGTACTTCCCTCCGGGTTTGGGCCAGTTCTTGGTATCAACACTGACCACTCGACAACAAATCATGAGTTTATTTTCCAACTTTACCTGGATGAGCGATGACTTGACAGCAGAGCAGGCTGAGATTGTTGGTTATTGGACCAACGACTATAGCAACCTTTTTGTAACTCTCGGAATCTACATGGTTGCTACGGTATTTCTAACTACACTAGTTGTCAATGATTATATTAAATCTAACGGGTTTTATTTTTTGCAGTTTTTTATGACCGTGTTGGCCTCTACGCTTCCTGTCCCTTCTGGCAGTCTCATCCCAATTTTTAAAATCGGCGCGGCTTTTGGGCGTATCATTGGCGAAGCTATGCACCTTTGGTTCCCAGAAGGAATTCGCGTTGGGGCTATTATATCTCCTATCCTTCCAGGTTTGCAACTACATGCCATTTGCATAAAGCAGAAACAAGTTTTGTAACTTTATGATTTTAGGAGGCTACGCGATAGTGGGAGCAGCGGCCTTTTCGGCTGGGGTGACCCATTCCATCTCCATTTGTGTGGTTGTCTCAGAAATGACGGGACAAATACAACATATCATCCCTGTCCTTGTGGCCGTCCTTGTTTCCAATGCCATATCCACTTTGCTTCAGCCTTCCCTTTACGATTCCATCATCATGATTAAGAAACTGCCTTACTTGCCAGATATCATCTCTTCAAGTAGTGGTAATTATTCCCCTGAAACTTAAAGATATTCGAATCAAATTGAGTCTTGAATAATTTATTTTACGTATGGCCGACAGCTGCATACAACATTTTTGTCGAAGACTTTATGAATCGCGATATCAAGTACATCTGGAATGGTATGACGTACCAGGAATTGAGAGCTGTTATAAAAGAAAGACAGAAAATCCGTTCGTTCCCACTCGTCGATAACCCAAGTAAATTTTTTCCCTACTATATTTCAACAATTTTCGATGTTTAATGTAAATACTATTGTTCTAGGACATATGGTGCTTCTAGGATCTATTCAAAGGAGAGAATTAATCGACCTTTTAAAGCGTCATATTGGGCACGACCGTCGTGTGCAGGTGGCTGCACAACGGCAGCTAGAATTTCAGTCACGGTTAGTTGATTTGAAACTGTGTTAAAGAATTCATGGTTTGACGATGTTTTCACGCATAGAAACTATGAACATATTACGCCAATCGATCTTGATCCACCGCCATGCCGTCTGGGCCAGACGGCATCGACACACGATCCTGTTAGTCGCAAGTCCTCGCGCTTCGAAGTGGTGAAAGCACCGGATGTTTTGGGTGGCGATTTAACTGACACAGAAAATCAGCGTTCGCACAAACTCCAACAACTTCAGCTGATGACGTTATTGCCGTCATCCGAGCCTCAGACTCCCGTTTCCATTCGGTCAAGTGAAACAGATGAAGTACGAGCCTACTGATCTAGTCTTTTTTGGATCAAAGCCAATCTACAGTTTTTTAACGCTTTTTCCTTTTACGGGTTAGGAACCGCAACCAAGGAAGTCTATATTGAAAAAAGTCAATCCATTTAGTTTGACAAGACCAAAATCCTCCCAGATGTCAATTGAAGAAACGGTACATAATACTACCCCCTGTTCCACAATAACTGGAAGTGAAGGAAGGTATGTCGGAACCTTTATTTAGTGATCACGTCAGGCAGAACTTACTTGTTTTTTTTATTTCACAGCAAATTTCGCCAAGCTATCGGGGCTTTCATTCGCAAATCATCCACTGTACTTACTGACGGAGGCCGATTTAACTTTGCGAATATCGCCACGTCGGCACCAACCAGTCCAAACCCATTCAAAAATGGCCAGTCAAAGGTGATTGACATGACTCCTGAAGAAAGAGAAGAATGGGAGGAAACTGAAGTGCTCAAACCAGTAGACTTCGATTCGTGCCACGTCGATCCGGCTCCCTTTCAGCTGGTCGAACGCACTTCGCTGCTCAAAGTCCATTCAATGTTCTCGTTATTGGGCGTGAACCGTGCTTACGTAACCACCATTGGTCGACTTATTGGCATTGTGTCTCTATCAGAAGTAAGTCAAAGACCAACTATTTGAATAAAGCCAACATAGTCGTAAACTTGCATTCTATTCACCATTTTTTTTGTTGGACAACAGCTTCGCAAAGCCATTGAAGACGTTAATTCAGGTGTGTCTCTAGCATTTCACCGTTATAGCCTTAGCAGTCAAGGTGAGAGCGGCGAATTCGATCTTCAAGGTGTCTCCCCGGGCGCTCCGAAAGACATCGAAACAGGTACAAGGCAAACAGCTGCAAGTACACTTTTCTATCGTTTAGTTGGAACTGTGGCTTATATATAAAATTCCTAACAGGTCCGGATCTTCCCGGAGAACCCGATTCTGATTCCGAAACGGATCAACCAACTCCGACTGCTTTTGTAATCCCGGTGCAATTTGAGTCCCATCAATTGGTGTCTACGGTGTCCGTCGATGTTGAGAACACATCTTCCACAATTCGGGTGCAGGAGAACAGCATCAAGCTGGTCGTCCCGAGTGCGTTTTCAACAAGCGCTTGCCCCGGATCTGTGAAGACGGATACAAATACCCCCAGTTCTTAGGATTAATAAAGCATACAATCTTACCTCTAAGGTATGATGCAACAAGACGTGAAAGGCGTCAATCAGTATTAAGTTGTGTTATGGTCTATAAAACCTTGTTGGAAAAATGGTCCAAGGCGGAAACGTTTGCATTTAATTTTAGTTATTTTTTTCACTTGCTTTTTTTAAAACATGTGACTGCCAAGTGCTTTCGATCTACAAAAAATGTAGCGCAATACGTAGCATGTCAGCGATCTTGCTCTAAAAACGCCCCTCGGTTACCTCATTCTTGCCATACCCCTTGTTGATATTATGAACTCCCATGACTGTAATGCACCAAGTTTAGTTTAATTGTTTTTCCAGGGTGTCGAATTCGGCACTGTAAATGCCTAAAGTGATGGCTCATTCATTCCATTATGATTTCTTTCTACGATTAGACTGTGTGACAAGAAAGCGAAATAAACTACTGCTTTTCTTTTTTAATGTGAGCATCCTCGTCTGGCGCAATACTTGTTTTGGTATATCGAGTTCGTACCAGTACGTCTTTCACGTCTTGCCTTTTTAATTTGTGTTTTCTGTGTGGTGATTAAAATGTTTAATGTTGAAGTTTCCTTTTTATATGTGAGAGTGTTTTGAAGGTAACAAAGTATGTCGAAATAAAGAGGTAACGCGTGGTCGTAATCTATCGTGATGAAAGAAATCCCTGATACCAACCTTATCACTGATATCAGCAAGCGTGATGTCTAGAAGGGCTACTAGCGTGATTTTTTAGACATAGACACGTGCTACAGACCAATAAAGCCGGCTCAATTCAACGGTAGTTGCTCATTAGCCTGCGGTCAGTAACAGAAGTGCCTAGCGGTGGGTTGAGTCTATCGCAGGAATAAAAAGTATGGCTCTCGGTTTTCATCCCATCATTCTATGAAGTGTAAGCGCCAAGCGGCGTGTGTCGTTGGACTCAAAGTGACTCAGTTCAGTCGTGCCCCAGCGCTCTACTTGGCGGGTTGTGGCCCCCGTCGTTCTAACTCGTTTCAGCATCAAGCATTGCACCAACAAAAATCAGCTGGGAGGTCAAGTAAACGTACCGGGGCATTATTAAAAAGATCGTTGACCTTGATGTGGTTTTCAATTTCTTTGTTTGCCGACCAGGGCAGCAAAAAGCTAGGTTTCCCAAAATAAAAGTGTAACAATAGTCAACAGGAAAAAAACTGGTCTAATTTTGTGTGTGCTGCGGCCAAAAATTTCGTCTGAAACGACAACTGAACCTCGTGTTCGTCTTGTTTGTGCACAGTTCTCCCTCAACGACAGGTTTTCTCAGAAAAGAAAACAGCAATCAATCATCAAAACATCTTTACGAAAAACACTTCTACGAAAATGACAACAGATGACAAGACGCCGAAAGGTGTTGTAGAGATGGGATATCAGACTACTCTGGTAAGTCGGCATTTAGTGGCTGTTTAAGAAGGCCACGGTGAAGGCTTTCACCCCAATTTTTTGTTTGTTGTGTGAGTGGAATTTTTTATGACCATAGCCATACAGACCTTTTGCGTCCAGAATTTTTTGTAATTGTAATCAAGGCCGATGGGCTCACTTTACGTCAAGCAGGTCATCATAAATCATTGAACCTGTTGGGCATGATACAATAGCCTCAATGGCATATTGTATTCTTGAGTGATACTGCTTGGTGATTGTTTGATTGCTAAACCTCCGATGGCGAAACAGCACTCTAATGGTTAGGCAACGAACTGAAGACGAAGCAATGCATTAATGAAATAAGAACCCCATAGCATGCCCAATATTTCAGTGCTGGGCATCTATTAATACATATTCAGTTTCTATTCCTAAGGCTAACTGCTGAAATCAACATATTTCCGAAAGGCAAAAAAAAAGTTATAATTGGGATGATCACGCTTTTGAATTCTGTGGGCTGAAGCTGGATAGATGATAATATGCGGTTGGTAAATTGCAGGGTCTGTTATGCCGTCACATTCTATAACTTTTCATGGAAGTTCAGTAGCATTTGTATTTCCCAGTAGTTTAAAGCCGCAATGATACATTTCTAACTGCTTATCCAGTAGAACCGAAGGAAGCGATAACATAACAACCAACATGTTACACATACGAGAAAGATACGAGAAATACACAGCTGCTTTATTACAGGGCTGATTTCGTGGTTTTCCCACAGTATTTCCTCGTTCGGTGACATTCTAAAATTTGCATTTGGTACGCATCTTTGTGCAACCAAGTTGACTCAAGGATATGACCAAATACTCCAAAATTTCATAAATTTCCCAGATTTTTTTGAATGACCTTGCCCTGGTTGTTCTGATTGCCACTAAATACACGTCCAGACTGTCACTTTACGGTTAGAGCCGACACCGTTTTCTAAATAAGGCTTTGTAAACATTTCCTATTTACCAGAGGGTTTTGACCACTCCCAGTACATACACACGTTCCGAAAAGGACACGAATTGCGTAAATTATGTGCAGCAGCAAACAAGCCCGGGAAGAAAACATATGACTGGACATAATTGCCTTTGTCCTTCGGAGGAAAAAAAAAAACACTTCAATTCAATTTGAATTTTTTTTTTTTTTAATTCTGTATTCGTATGCGTAGCGACGAGTTTTATTTCCCTGCCATGTCATTATGTACACTCTTAATTTGTTTGATACTTGGGCCTACTATGATAACGGAAATCTTTAAATTAATTTATATTAGATGTACGGCCAATATGCGCGGAATTTAGCAGATTTCGCTAAAGAGCAAGCGGCGGAAATCCGTCGATTGGAAAAAAGGCAGGATGCTATAACCAAGAAACGAACCAAGGTACCGCGATCTGACTACGACAGGTGGATTGCACGATTGACTGGCGGGTTGGCATTTGTTTGGAGCAAAACTTTCGCAAAAATCGGTGAAGATTGGGTGTTTCTCGCCCTACTCGGGGTAATAATGGCTGTACTCAGTTTCACCATGGATTCCGGCATCTACATGTGCAACTCCGGTAGGTTTTTCGTTCACACGTTTCTTTCATAAAATGGACTTAAAATTGACATACACATATGTTGCGTCTCAGCTCGACTTTGGATGTATCGGGAGATTACGGTCCATCCAGCAATTCAGTATTTGGCCTGGATTACTTTACCCGTTTTCCTCGTTCTCTTTGCAGCCGGTTTCGTATTTCTTGTAGCACCGCAAGCGGTTGGTATGCAACCATTCTCTCATTCGATTTCTAAAGAAATTCCCTCAGGTTTCCACTTGAATGATAATCATATGGTAATTACTTTGGACTTCAAGGTTCGGGGATTCCGGAAATGAAGACCATTATGCGAGGCGTTGTCCTAAAAGAATATTTGACATTTCGCACTCTGATTGCTAAGACAGTAGGACTGACGGCTGCCCTTGGATCCGGTATGCCACTGGGAAAAGAGGTACACGAAGGTTTATCTATTAGATAATCAGATTCAGTATGGCCAGGTTCTTGTCTATCAATCAACAGGGTCCACTCGTTCACATTGGTAGCATTGTGGGTACTCTTTTGACACAACTTTTGACGTCATTCAAAGGCATTTACGAGAATGAGTCGAGGAACACTGATATGTTGGCCGCTGCTTGTGCGGTGGGTGTGTCCTGTAGCCTTGGCGCTCCGATCGGTGGTAAAATCCAATTATGCCACTCCTTTTGCTTGAGCCATTTATTTTCATTTCATTCACCAGTTACCTTGAATTTACTTTAAACAAAATTTTAGGTGTCCTATTCAGTATTGAAGTAACATCCGTCTATTTTGCTATACGAAATTACTGGCGCGGTTTTTTCTCTGCTGTCTTTAGCGCCCTCATGTTTCGTCTTTTGGTATAATCGAATCTTATTACTTAAATTGTTAGATTTATCTCTGTACTGATTTGCAATTTTTGTTTAGGCTTATTGGTCCAGCTCAGAAGGTTTGATTGTCTCTGAACGATTGAAAAATTTCAATTCAATACTGTAAATTTAACTAATACCGTAAAATTTTTTTTAACTTTAGAGACCCTCACTGCCGTGTTTCCGACCAATTTTCAAGTCGATTTCCCATATGATCCTCACGAGTTATTCATTTTTACACTTATCGGGTATGAAATTGCACTGCTCAATCGATAAACTGCTAGTTTGCTATTATTATCAATTCAGGGTGTTTGGTGGTCTGGCGGGTGCCTTTTTTGTGTTATGTCATCGGAGATACGTCCTTTTCATGCGTAATAATAAGACGATAAGCACATTCCTTAAATATAAGTAAGTGTCCGTAGGTTAGCTATTTGTCTTCATCAATCTAATTCTGTCTCCGTCATATCATTCCATCCACTTGCAGTCGATTCATTTATCCGACACTTGTAGCTGTCGTCATTGCGTCCTTGTTTTATCCTATGGGATTCGGGCGTTACTTGGCCTCAACCCTTACAACGAAGCAGCAACTTAGCGTCTTGTTTGGCAATTTCACTTGGCTAAGCGATGACTTGACCGTCGAACAAGCGGAAAGACTCGCGCATTGGGATGTTGAGCACACAAATCTTTTCATAAGCCTTGGAATTTTCATGATGTCCACTGTATGCTGTACTTTATTTTTAAAACTACGTTTTCTTAATTAATAATTAGACTAATTTCCATTGTGATTTCCCTATTCTAGTTCTTTTTAAATGTGCTAGCTTCAACATTGCCGGTCCCCACGGGTAGTCTAATTCCAATTTTCAAAATGGGAGCCGCTTTTGGAAGAATGGTAGGGGAAGCTATGTATTTGTGGTTTCCGGAAGGAATCCGCACAGGACCTGTGATATCTCCTATTTTACCGGGTATTGTCCTTTGTTTTCTTTTTCGCAAAAGGAAGTTGATTACGATCATCTTGCATTATTTTAGGTGGTTACGCGGTTGTTGGAGCAGCAGCTTTCTCGGCTGGTGTCACTCATACGGTTTCCATCTGCGTGGTCGTCGCGGAAATGACTGGGCAGATACAGCACATAATTCCCATCCTTATTGCCGTTTTAGTGTCTAACGCTATATCCACTCTTTTACAACCATCTCTCTACGAATCTATCATCTTGATTAAGAAACTGCCATATCTGCCTAGCATTCATTCATCGCGAAGCGGTAGTACTATGGCAATTTGTTTCTTCGTATGATTTTCCATTTAAATGTTTCTCCTTTTTCACTTTAGCTGCTCACAGTATTTTCGTAGAAGATTTTATGAATCGCGATATCAAGTACATATGGAACGGTATAACGTATCGTGAACTTAAAAAGATCCTCGAAGAAGGTCAAGGTATTCGCTCATTTCCGCTATTGGACGACCCAGGTTAGTTATTGATTGTTGATACGTATATACTTTTAGAACCGCTATCTTTTAACTTATTTTTGTTGCACTACAGATAACATGATACTGCTTGGCTCAATTCAGCGTATAGAATTAATGTTAATGATAGAACGGCGTATCAGTGCTGAACGTCGATGGGAAGCGGCAGCTAAGCGGTACATGGAAGCCAGGTAGATACATTTCTACCAATTTTAAAACAATTATTCTGTTAAAATTTTATTTTTATTCTGGTTAAATAGAAAAAAAGAAAAGCATGCAAATGAACTGCCACTCCTTCGCGTTGATCCCATACCAAGTTCTATTATTATACCGCCATTAGTTCTGCAGCCGGAAGTGTCCGTGACGCCAAACTCTCCCATACAAGCCCCTGTCCGGCGGAAAGTATCGCGTTTCGAAGTAGTCACTACACCCAATACTGCCGTCTGCATCGTACCTAATACTGAAACGCCGAAATCTGTGGGACCTATACCACCGCCTACAACGTCTGCAACATGCCCGTTGTCGCCCGACACCACTACGCGTATCACAGTTGAACCTGAAGAAAACGATGTGGTAAGCCTGAACTTTCGCCTTAAACGTCTGCTGTTCTTTCGTTCCTTAGCATTATTCAATCACTTTATATTTTCTTGATTTTTTGGCGGATTACAAAGAAAACTGTAGTGCCGCCTAAAAGACCAGTGAAATCTATTCTGAAGAGGACTAACTCATTTACAATGGCTGAGCGATCTAAAGAAACTACTTCCGCTGACCTTTCATTAACCACAACTTATACTACCGTTACTGGAGCCGAAGGAAGGTATTATAAAGTATATTTCTAACGAAATCTAATCAGCTATTCCATTTCATGCTCCTTCTCTTTATTGCAGCAAACTCCGCCACGTTCTTCAGAACTTTCTTCGGAAGCAATCTGATTCTAACGACAGTGATAAATTTAGCTTCCTCAATAGTATGACGTCGCTACCTCCTGTCAATCTGCCTCAGTTGAAAAGAGTCGGTTTAGTGTTCTTCAACATCACCTTGAAATAGTCAGACCCTTTTAAAAACCTTTTTTTTTGTAGGGATCCACAGTTTTAAAACCTAAAGACAAACTGACTGACATGACTCCTGAAGAACGAGAAGAGTGGGAGGAAAAAGAAATGCTGAGTACGGTGGACTTTCAATCGTGCCACGTCGATCCAGCTCCTTTCCAGCTGGTAGAGCGCACTTCCTTGCTCAAAGTTCATTCCATATTCTCACTATTAGGTGTCCACCATGCTTACGTTACGACTCTCGGTCGACTCATTGGTATCGTCTCCTTACCAGAAGTAATTAATTTTCCAATAAGAACCAATTCAATTTAAACTAATCAATAATTTTCATTTTTAAAAAGCTTCGTAAAGCGATTGAAGGCGTTAATGCCGGTACACTCTTACCATCGAACAATCAAGAGGAAGTAAATACGAAAACAAGTAGCACGGATGATCCCTATGTGCAGGTAGAAATGCAAAGCAACAAAGAAAAAGAAAGTGAAATAGGTAAACAGTTGTTATGGCGATCTTAGCGGGCGAATATATGTCTTGTTAGCTTTTATTCACTTCTTTCGTCTTTTAGGATCACAATTCTCAAATCCAGAAGCACCCGCATCGACTTCCCGACACGTCAAATTTCAGGCTTTACGTTCCTTGTCGGTCTCAGGCATGGAAGGCGCTAATGTTTCCGAAAGCAGCTTCACTTCTGTTGCTGCAGACTCTCGTGGTGATAACCAGTCTTAAGCTATTTTTTGAAGCACAGTTTGCACATGCGAACTAGATTTCGCCAATTTTACAATCAACAGCTCGTCCGTGATTGATTATTGCTACTTTATGACAGTTTGTTTTCCATTGTTGTGCGCCCGTTTGTATAGAATGGTATGAAACTGTTTATAGAATACGGCCAAACCCAGTTTCGAACTGTTTCATTTCCTAATTGATATTGTTATTTATTTGATATTTATATTCCGTGTCCCTATTTGTTCCTCTGCAACACAGGGAGGAGAGACTTAAAAGTTTGAAGTCACCTCAATTATTTTCGACGATAATATAATCCTTAAGTTTCTCCGAGTTGCTATTCTCAAATGATATCTGAAAGGCGAAAGCTTTGAAACACTATAGAGTCAACCTGGAGATTAATTACTTTTGTACAAGTTTGCGGTGACATGATTTCTGTATATTAGATTCGAAATCTACTATACACCAAGTGATATCCATACTAACCCGCTTTTGGAACACCACACTAAAAGGTAGAGCCATTGAAGAATTAAATTAAAAAGATAACAAACAACTCACTACTAAGCAACACAAAGAATAAGATAAAGATTTTTCTTGACTTAGATTCGGCCTTTACTGGCTTGCATTGACTATGTGAATGAAATCAGGTTTGAGTGAAGCTCCTCCAACAAGCGATCCGTCGATATCGACTTCTTTAGCCAGCTCACGGCAATTTTCAGCAGTGACAGATCCACCATAAATAATACGCGTTTTCTGGGCTACTTCGGCATTAACATTATCAGCCAGCCATTGTCGCAATTTTCCGTGCACTTCTTGAGCCTAAATTTTTAAAAATACAAAACATCAATAAAGTACATGTTACAGCAAACTGATAACAAACCTGCTGAGGAGAAGCTGTCTTTCCAGTTCCAATAGCCTGAAAGAATAACAAATATATAAATGTAAATCACAAAAAAGGATTGTCAAGTTTTCTTACCCAAACAGGTTCATAGGCAATCACAACATTTTCCCATTTATCTAGAGGTATCTTTTCTACAATTGCTTTTAGCTGACTGAAGACAACTTCCTCTGTTTTACCAGCTTCACGCTCCTCAAGTTTCTCTCCAATGCAGGGAATGACTTTGAGGCCTTCACTGAGAGCATGATTGACTTTATCTGCAATTAACTGTTCAATAAGAAAAATCATGAAGCAAGTAAAGGAACATTGTCCCAATGTTGCAACCTTACAGTATCTGATTCACCAAAGACATTTCTCCTTTCTGAATGTCCCAAAATGACCCACTCAGCACCAATATCCTTGATCATTGCAGGAGAAATTTCACCTGTGATATTTTACATTATTGTAACTGTTAACATAATTTGAGTATTGGTTACTATATACCAGTGAAAGCTCCCTTAGAGACCTTGTAGCAATTCTGAGCAGCAACTCCAATGGTAGCTGGCAGCTTTTGACGGGAGTATTCCAGATAGCAAGATGGGACACCACATACCAATTCTTACAGTTCAAAAGGTGTGTTAAAGCAATATTTAAGCAAAAGAACTTTACTAATTTGTTATTTACCTGTGTTTGGATCAAGCGGGCCGGCAGTCAGAAAACTGATGATTCCGTCAATCTCTTTTTTGTTTCCGTTCATCTTCCAGTTTCCACCAACGAAGAATTTACGTTCGGGAGCCATTGTAAGAATAATGTACTTTATCTGCCGGGTCGGACGGTAGTGACTGTGGTCTAGTCTGTAAGTCGAATGAAGATCAAGTTCACCTTCAACTGCCCTTTAGGAATTTGACAAGACGACAGACGAGCACGTCGTCTGCTAGATTGAGCCACATCCCTCTAAATCATTTACTTCTAAAACTATACCTTATTACTGGACGTTCTATGGAATAATAATAATTACTCTAGTCTAGTGAGGAATAGTTGATGTTATTTTTTTAGTAAAAATATAGTATACACTCAGGGTCGACGGCAACGCTGCTCCAAGCCTCCAACTTCTTAGCAGACGATCAGGTTAATCAAAAACAAAACAAATGTTCGAATTAGTGTGGCCTGTCCTGTCATTTTCCGATTTTCGGTGACAGGTAACTTATTTTAAATCGCGCAACCGCGTATTGTTGCTCTCAGTCAAGTAGGTTTGCACGGCAAGTGAGCCGTTGAGGTAAGACAAAAAATGGTAACTATTTCAATTCATAGTCTTAAGTTTAGATAGTTTAACTCATTTAATTGACAAGGGTTTTAGTAGCTTTTTCATCAGTGAGTTTTAAGAATGTTTGTATCTATTTTAATGAGTACTGTAGACATTGTGTGACTCTTTGGATCTCATGTAGTTGAAAACTTGTAGTTGAAAGCTGTGATACGCCGTAGGCGTATGTTAAACTAGAAAGCGTGTAAAATATGTGAGTAAGTCTGAGTTTCAGACTTTCAGGCTTCAGCTCACTAAATCATTTAGTGGGTTGCATGATATGTGAGCCACATCACAACAGTGATGATGTTGCTGTTGGGGTAAAAAAAAAAGCAGCAAATGGTTATATGAAATCAAGGTTTTATCTTGTGTTTGACTGGGTCAGAAGACTTATTTTTCACTGAAATTTGGTTCCATTATAGAATTCAAAGCTCTAGGATGATTTACTTGTTCAGTCATTAGACACAGCTACTTTAATCTAATGTCATTGTTTACAGGCTGTTTGTTTGTTTGCGAGAAAACATCCTACAGTTAAGGCTGTCACCCATTATATATTTCCTATTCTTAAACAGGAATGCCAGGTAAGGTGAACTTGCATTTATTGTTTGTGGTGATGCAAGCTTGCTTTCCTAACAACTTCAATTTTCCATTTCTTGTAGTAGCACAACCCGGCTTCGGCGGCTTGCCAGTATCTCATCTCACATCAGTCAGTCTTTAAAAAATGTGTACACACAATTGGGCCGACACGGTAAAACTAGAATTACTTCTTCGTTTATATTGTTCAAAGTCTAATATATCTCTTTTATTTGTCTGCTGTCAAATTAGTTCTTTGATGGTTACTTTCTTTGTTGGACTTTTCTGTCTTAATTGGTGGACTTCCAACTGGAACTGGCCGTCATTGCCATAGGATTGGTGCGCAATAGAAAAATTGTCAGCGACACTACTATTTGTAAAAGGTTACAACTTTATCTATAAATCGATTATTTTTCATAAATGATTAACTTATGAATATCCTGGTCTTTAATGTTTAAGGTTTCGCAACATATTCTTTCCAAAGCAGAAATCATTTTTATTTGTAGTTTAGCGTTCGCAATCGTAGAGGACTCAGAAGGTTGGTTGGCCTTTTTGCCAAAGTTCATTCAGAGTATATCAGTATATATTCTTTCTTTTACTTTTTCAGGTAATTGCTGATGCCAAGCTGATACACGGAGTCATCGTTCCTGCTTATTCATGCAGTATACTCGTACGGTGACTGTTTGCTGGCCCGAACCATCCCTCTTCTCTCTTTGCGGCTCCTCCGGTTCTTTCCCGGGGAGCCATGCCTTACGTGGGGACGGTACGGGTAGTACCGAGCTGAATAAATGATAAAAAAAAGATTTTGTACTCTGATTTTGTAGTTGTCTTCTTTGCCGCTTATGTGTGCAGTATACTTGTACGGCGGCTGATTGCCATAATTGCATCAGTCGAGATACTTGCAACTGCTAGAGTAAGGTTCCCGCAAATGGGAGACCGGCTGGTGGTAGGGATGGGCTCTGTCTCGAAACGGTGAATACAGCCAAGCGCCCGACTAGGTTCAATCGCATCCCCTAAGAACTGGCCCGAACCGTCACTCTTCTCTCTTTCCGGCTCCTCCGGTTCTTTCCCGGGGAACCATGCCTCTCGTTGGGCGGAACGGTCCGTCCGAGCGACGAGAGGCAACGAACGAAATGATGAACAACGATTATCTCTTCTAGAGATTTTCTACTCTGATCGTTCATAAAATAGTTTTGACTCATTATGTTTCGTTGGGAATTGTGCAAATAATAAATTTTTTAATAATATAATTTGTTTTATTTTGTACTGTTTTTATTTTATCATATGTATTTCATGGTGAAGTTTTGTCTTACGTTGTCCAGTCACATCTGGAAGTCTTGACACACGGCTACCAATGACTTGTTTAGGGTGAATCCTTTCATATTTGTTCATTATGTTTCTTGAAAGACTGCTTCTAGAATTTGCTTTTATTTACAAGTCGTTTTATGAGGATTCGAACCTCCGACCTGTAGCGTCACAACTCGACGCTTTGTCACATGGCTACCGTTGACTGAAAGAATTAGAATGAATATATATGCATTAGGAAAGAAATACAAGTGGAGGAAATAAAGATTTTACGCCAGACGACACCATTTTTTAAAAATAATTTCAGTTGTTTCTTTCATTAAAGGACTTGATTTGGAATCAGTCTCCATTATAAGTCATTAGATTAGATGGAACTGAACCACCGACTTTTTGCTTCTCATCTCAGCGGTTAGCCACACGGCTACGACTTCACAACAAATTCTGAAACATAGACCATGCAGTGGAAGAAACTTAAGCATATCAAAAAGAAACAGACACCATAAGTATGAATGAAAGACTGAAAAATCTTTTTCCAATTTTTTTTTCTAATATAGATTACGCGAGGGTTCAAACCTAAGACTTCAACGGTCACTTCTCGACGCTTTGCCACAGAGCAACCACTGACCACTCCTAGAAAAGAAATATACATATAGACACAAAAGTGTGAAGATTTGAATGTCATAGGACTTGGCGCTCTATTGGAAGAAAAAAAATGGACCAAAAATTCGATTGACATCTATCACATCTTGTACCATTGGACATTACCAATGGACAGCACCCATAGTGACGAGACGATACGACTTGCCACGTTTACACGTTATTTTTTTTCATCGATCATCATACTGTTTAGCGTGGTTAAGTATTTCACCAACTATGTAGACTGTTGAGGTGTTGCTTAATTCTTTTAGTTCCTTGACAAGTTGAATACTTTATCTTTGATGAAACACTTTATCTTTACAAGTGCGCAAAATTTCACGAACGCCACAATGAAGTGATGCCACAATCCGAGCTCTTCTGCTCGGACTCCAATGGCGCTTGTAGCTTAACATAATTTTTTTAAATGAATTTCTCTAATTAAAGAAAAAATATCACCATTGACTTCACACTCAACAAAAGAAAACCGAGATGTGGAGGAATGAAATCAGTTTTTGAACGGGAATCGGCACCATGCGACTGACGCGAGCAATATGTGAGTGGGAATACGATGATCGATACTATATAACACTTCAATGTCACACATCAAAAACCTATTTCAATTTTCTTACCCCGATGATGCTACTAGTGTTGGATTCCCAGCTGCTGATCCATATTTTTTTCAAAAGAAAGAATATAAACGATCCGATGTCAGTAAATGGGGTTGATTAACTTAAATATCACATATTAAGACTTTACAAAGGTAATATAGACCGAATCCATGATGTTCAGGTCCTATGGTTTCAGGCCTAGATACTATTCCCTTTTCAGGCCCTTCTCCAGTCTTCTGGGCCTGAACGTCGGTTAACTGTATTGATTATCACCTGGGCATGAAATTTCAGACTTGTCGCATAGTCGTACGCCTGAATTACTTTAGCAATCGAATGTAGACTTGTATCAGACTAATAAAAACTTAAATGTAGAAATTTAGAAAATTATTTCCAAATAAAAAGCTTGTGCATTCTTCGGGATTTCCACATCTTAATTTGCGGAAAAGGTCATCAAGAGAGAAGGCAAATTCAAACAATACCAAGCAACTGCAGCATGTTGTTCAGCATGTTGTTCTGAGTAGTTGCAATATTGCTTCTTCCTATTGGTGCGCAATAGGAAAATTGTCAGCGACACTACTATTTGAGATAGTGATTTATCTATAAATCGATTATTTTTCATAAATGATCGCACCACGAAGCTAAAGCATCGATCGTCCAACAAATATGCATGAGCAGGTTGCTCAGAGTCAGTGCTGTAGGCCACAACAGGGAGAAGGCAATGAAGCATGTCTTCGGTATAACTTCCGACTCCCTGGTGCAAGTATTAATATAGAATATGACTAGGGAAAATGCATATCTTAAAGTATAAACTACCTTGACATCATGAACGAGAGGGCTAATAATTGCATTAATAATAATTGCACATCGTAGAAGATTGTGCTCCTGAGCGTCCCATAAAGCAGGGAGAAGTTGAAGCAGCGTACCTAGGAAAGGCTTCATTTGGTTGCCAAGCAGTTCGATGAGAAGCGACATTACATTTAAAACATTCATCTACGAACCCAGTTAAAAATGTTCTATACAGGTGTCGAAAATATTATAGATTATTATAGTTTTTTACGTAGTTTTTACATGTAAAACTATAGAAAAACATAGAAAAAAATATCTATGGTCGCATAAAACCATCTTAGAAAAAAAATATCGTCGTCTTAGAAAAAAATCTTCGTTTTACATTCTTCTATTTCTTTAAATAATGTGAACAATAAAGAAAAAGAGCGTTCAAGGTATGGAGAAACTGTTCCGCGTCGAACTCAAAGTCATCCAACGCTGATCGTAATGTCACAGCAGAAGACAAGCGAATGACCAGATCTTCACCAGGCTCCATTAAACCCAAACCCTTAACAAGTAACCAAAGGGCACAAATGTGGTGTCACGTAAATGGACAGCTTACTATTTAACTATATAAAAGCTTACCGTTTCGTATATCAATGGCCGGAGGTCAACAGACAATATGACCCCAATCAATCTGCCCAGCAGCCAGACTACTCTTTGTCGTAGAATGCGATAATTATTCTCCTTAGCGCGCAGTTCTTGCAGCAAAACTGCAAAACCTAGTGAAATAAATCAAACATCTTCAATAGATACTATAGATTGCTATGACAGGGACGAACCTGACTGAACTACCGATCAAAATCCACCTCATCGAACAGTTTAAATGCTGCAACCCGATTGCATTGCAAGTGCATCTTTCTTGACGATGCTATTATGTCACTCGGAGGTATTAATCCCATGCTTTCATTAAGCATGAAAATCAACAAAGGGCTTAAGATGGATGGATATTCGTGGAAGAGACTCAGAAACAAACACCCAGTACATGGCTAATTAAATAAAAAAAAGAACTGATAAACCAAATTGAATTATAGTAATAGACCTGAACATACCCTGATAATGTATTTCCAAGCTTCCCCACCCTATTCAGCAGCTGGAATTTTAAAGAATGTTATGAGAGATGAAGATCTGTCCTAACTCCTAAATCACCAGCATTCAAAGTGTGTCATACAAGTCAATAGACTCTATCAATAGTTTAAAGCTTTTAACATTCCTTTTTTAGATGAGAACCTAATATACGCAACCCTATCTCATCTGCTAATATTCTTTTTCTTCACCTAACAAGCAAAGCCTCTGGGTGTCCCAAACACTCTTTGTGAACTTTTTCTTTCTTGGCAGTCAGTTATTTTGTTAGCTTTTCACTTTGATCCCCAGATAAAAATTTTTATTTCAGTTACTGTGAATAACAATATAATTTCTAAAAAATTCTGTTTCACACATCCAACAACTAGTGAACTAAATGAACTAATGACTGAAATACAGAGTTACAAACATATTTAAAACTGCTTCTTAGCTTAACTTACAGCAAATCCTAGCTTCAAAGTGAGACAATTAAAATTACATTTCAACTACATGAAACAAAAGGAGTCATCGATGTCGACTCACTAAGAAGATGGAATAGATATTTTCTTATTAGTCCTTGATTGTTAGTCAGTCTCTACTAAAAAGCTTACCAAATTAGTTTAACTATCAAAATTAAAGAAAATGAATTGAAATCGTTACCATTCAAAATCCGTACGTCATGCTCATGCCTGATGAGAGAGAACAACAATACGCTGTTGCAAGATTTAGGATCTGGTTACCTGTCATCGACATTGGCTACCTAATTTCCCACCCTTTAATATGTGCTTCTATTTTTCACTTACCACCTGCCGTTCTTAATTTTTTGTTATTTTTTCCCAGTTTTCTCACGAGTCGCGTGACACAATCAACCGGAAAAAATCAATTTCCCCTAGAAGTTCCAACGAGTCCCCCCAGTTTAGAGTCGTTCAAAGTTCAAACTGTTCTGTGAGAAGAGAGGGTCGTTTAGAGTATTTTTCTTCGACCAGATTCCCTCTGGGAAACTGGCCCTGTAAACATCTCAAAGTCATTTAAAAAAATAGTGTTCTGTAAAACGACTCTAACATGTACTTTTAACTTACCCTTCTGAACGAGGAGGCCTTTTACGTCTGACATGCAACACATTGGACGTGGGAATGACCGATGAATGAGATCAACAAAATAGTCAAAATATGACTGAAGGAGACTAAAGGAAGTTAAATTTTTGTATTAGAGAATATAATTGTATCCATCTTATTTAATACTTGGCATTACAAGTCCCAATGCTTTACAGTATTTGTTACACACATGCCTTTTGAAAAACCGGGTAATACCAAGTGAACCAAGATTAGTTCTACCAAAGCGGAGATGCTTTTCACAATGAATGGCGGGATCTGTTAACAATGAAATATCTTTTCCGTTTTTATCAGTCGTACTGACTCCTTGGAGATCGCAAACGAGTAAATAGCCGTCGGTGACGTCATAAGAAAAGTGAAAAAAAGCAATTGCGAGTTCAAGTTTTTTGCGACCGTTTTCGTCTAATGTTGAATGGTCTACGACAAAATCCATGTTATTTGTGTATTTGATCATGGTAGAACTATCTACGCGGAATCGTTTCTCGTAAACAAGAAAACGCGGACATTTTGCGGCTGCCCCGTCTGTTTTGTAAATACGTACAACTTTAGCCATCAGAAATTTCGTTTTAATATTTGGGTTCATAGAGGTTCTGCAGAGTCTACCGTTAAACTCATCAAATGCCAGTTTCGCCGCCACAGTTTGTACTTCTAAATCGGTCATGTAACGTTGACGATCGAGATCGGGTACTTTCGGTAGAGAAATCATCTCTTTGAAAACGACGTCGTCCTTTTCAACATTTTTCTTGCTGGATGTCAGCGATGTATCTTCTTTAGGCGAATAACAAATTCTTCCATAGTAAGCTAAACGAACGGAACCTTTGGCGAATGGATTCGGAGCTATCTGCAGGTTGCATCTTCTAATTTTGTCTTCCATCCTTTCAAATGAAGTTATATCCTTGATGGATTCCGGTAAACTGAAAGACAAAATGGTTCCGTTCACGCGAGGAAGTCGCAACCAGTCAGGTTCTTTTTCGTCTAAAACAAATGTTCTTAATTCGCTTCCCCTTAAACTCGATGATCGACCAGCGGCACGACAAGTAACAGACACCGATTTCATCACGCTTTCAGCAACTACACTACTGATGGTTGATGGCTTCGTGCTATCCATTTTACTAATCTTCTGACCGTAATACTTCTCAAACACAGAAATCATCTTGTCGCACTCGCAGTTGATACGACCAAAGTAATACATAATATCCTTGTGTCGGAGTCCTTCAAAAAGATCTTTGAGCGACGGATCTCTTGGATGTCCATTCACGTAGGAGTCCACGTGGTGACCATGAAAAGTATCTTTACCGTGAGGCGGGGCATCTCCCAGGTGAAAAATGATTCTAGTGCCACTCTTCTGTGGCCACGTAAGAGATATCGCTTGATGTAGTCCTCCAAGTACGTCTTCTGGGGCATCCCCACCTCCAGTAGCGCAGATTGAAGCAACAAAGGACTTGAAATTAGCAATTAATGCTTATCATCGCTTTGCTTGTCACGGATCTGATGATTTCCTTACTAATTCGTTTTGTTCCGGTGGATGGATCCACTGTGAGTCTTCTGTATGCAGTGACCAGTTCATCATCGCCTTCTGCGATCGTTGAAAGAATAGATGTCTCAAGACCACTTTTCCTGGACTTCGGCTTTTTCTTCATTCCAGCTTCCATCGCAGCAACAAGCGTTGCGTCATCGAGTGTGCCAGTTTCATCTGAGGCGTACACTGTCTTGGAAGAACTTTTGTGAGGAATAGCAGTATCAGGAACCGTTTTTGAATAGCTTAGACGGGTAAGTGAATGTCTTCCAGATTCCAAGGTAAAGGCATGTGGATCATGCTTTTTTGTTGCGGTTCTACAGCCTGGACTAGAGCTGCGATGAGACAACAAATCCGATTTTCTTCTGAATAACGCTCTACAAACGGAACACTCCTCGAGCTCGTATGAAGTCATTCTCTGAATTAAAATTCAAATCATTTTAGGTTATGATCGTGATTATTAGTCAAAACTAAATCAGGAACATACTCTGGCGCAAAAACACTTTAAACTAACGATTCGTCACTCATAAAGGCTGAATGTATATAATACTATTCATTCAATATTATCCATTCAGCTAGATAAACTTGAAAGTCTTGAAACTTAATTGGAAGCCTTTAACTTGAACAGAAGTCTTTTCAATAATGACTTATTTGAAAGATTGTCGAAAGGACTACATATTTATTAATATTTAGTAAAATGTAGGTAGTGTTTTAGAAAGAAAAGGACAAAGAGTAATTTATCATTAGTAGTGACTTCTAGAGAAATATACACATAAAATATAAGATGGTACGTTGGACTTTACCTTACGAGTAGGCTGGCCAGGAAGTGCAAGTGGCACTACAAACACTATACACAATAAAGAATAAAAGAAGTAGAACCTGATAGAGACGGACAGATTAGATGAGAATAGAACACACATAAATGGTATCACAATATACTGGAGAGATGAGAGAGAGAGCCTAGGGATTGTCAGCACAGACCGACACAAACCAACTTGACGTGGGACACCTTGAGCTAACAAAGCCCGCACGAGCAATCACTGCATACATTTCAAGGGTTAGACATAAAGAACATGATGATATTTAGTACAAATTACCGAGAATAAGAGGAAACAGGTGGGCACAACACTGGTAGGCGGCGACGAAACCGACGAAACAGCCAAACGAACAGGTGGTTCAGTCGTTGGGTGGGCGTAGGCCGTAGGACGAAGCACGATTACACGGAGCATACACTGCCACCGTCAGACAACCGCGTCCCGTCTCTAAAAGCTAAACAGGGCGGATCGTCTCCGGTCACGCAGTCATTAAAGGAAAAGTATGGGTGATGGATTATAATCTGCATGGACCTCAGCATTAGAAAGAAAAAAAGTGTGAAGGGCACTCGCTATTACGTGTTGGATTTCTATTACGATTGTTTCGCAATCCATAACAGCATAGCACCGGGGGACAAAAGGGGAAACGGACAGATTATAGAAGGAAAATACGCTAACACTGCACGATAGACACCGTGATTCTTCCATTCCGATTCCCAACCCAACCCTAATAAAAACACAAATGGTGATGATGATCGGACAAAAAAAATGATGTTAAGCTCATTAATACTGAGATTGTACAGTTAAAAAACGGAGCTGGCTGGGGTGGGGAGTTTCAGTTTAATATGATACTTGGTTTCTTGAAAAAAATTGTTTTGCTTTTTTGTTAAAAATCCGGAGGGAAAAGAGGGAAAAATTTGAGATCAATCCTTACCCACCAGAGCGGTGGATAGAAGCTGAGAGAAATGGGCGGCGGATTCGGAGTGTGATGGGAAACTGATATGTCCACAAAAACCGGTTCGATTAGTTAAAATGGGAATTTTTTTTGTTACAAGATAAAATGACATCGGGAGCATTTGGGCATCGAAATTCCATTTTTTTCACTTTTCTTAAAAAAAAAGGTGTAGGTTGAAGAGGAATGAATGCAAGAGCGACGTACACTCTCTCTCTCTCGCAAACAATGGGACACGATCGATTATTACCGTTCCTTATAAGATAAATGGGGGAATAACAGATGGACTCACTAAAGAGATAGAGACGATTTCTGTTTTACCGCGAAACACTTATTGGTACCCACCGAATGCAGAGGGGTCCGTTCGTTCGTCCTTTGGTCGATCCAGAGCTTGGTTGGCGTTGAGGTAGCCGGCTTGAGTGGTATAGGGCGGTGCGTACGTACTATTCGATGCGTAGGCGTACGACGAACTCGGGAGGAATCCTATCGCTCCAGATGCTGGCGGATAAGGAGAGAAACCAGGTGCGCCACTTGGTACAGGGTACGCCTGTCCGTAACTAGAGTATGGAAAGCCGTGCGGGCCCCAACCATTCATCTGAGAAGTTGGCACACAAGGACCGCCGAACGACATTGGATACCCTGCACCTGTCCGGTTGAAAACGGAATCTTGACCACCTAATCCATTAAAGAAACGCTATGACGTCACTGCCGAAAAACTTGCTATCGACCCTACTGTTATTATGAGTAAATTACCTGGATTATAGAGGTTGGGTGGAAAAGATCCTCCATTTGGTGAAGTGTAGTGTGGTGCGTAGTGACCAAATGACGACGAAGGATACGAGAAACTTGGCTGGGCCGGTGTATAGGGACCAAAACTACTGGACACGGCTACAGGTTGAGGGTGCACATGCAGACCGTTTTGCTGTTGGTGCTGCTTTTGATGCTCCCCATCATTCATGTTCGGAATCTGGTCCACTAGCGATTCCAGACCCGATAAGCTCTTACTCGCAACGTCCTGCGCAAGAAGGAAAAAAAACGGTTTTTTGTTAGAACACAACGGACTGATGATGGCGATCTGGGACACGAAATGCCCTTTCGAGTTATACAGCGAACTTCAATTAGAACCACGAGAAATCCACGAATACTACTCAAGATATAATCTAATACAACTGCCAAAGTAATGTAAATGAAATTCGCGGGGAAAAATGTGAATAACGTATTAACATCAACACAATAGTTATCATGACGTCAGAGGAGAGGTGGAGAATTAACTTTGAAACTACGGTATTGTGTATCGACATAGAACTTAGAAAAAGAAACTTACCAACTCTCTCTCGTCAGTCTCGTGGCGACTACGTAAAAGATTTTGTCTCACTATTGGACTGATTGCTAGGGCGGTGTAACTGAAACTGAACAGTCACGTCTGACTAAATATTCTGATCTTGATAAGCCGGTGTTCTAAGGGATAAATAAAAAAACAGTTGAGTAAAGTGCTTGTTTTCAGGAGTACATTGTTCATGGAATCCAGAAACTTTAAGGACGCATTAGTGAAAGAGAACGTTCAAACAACGAAGACGGCGACAGAAACTAAATTAGGGCATACTAGGAACTGAAGGGCATACTGAAGGAAATACTTGTGGCTGTGCGATGCGATTTGCAACGTTTGGTGGCCCTCTCTAGCTTTGAACCAATTCTAGAATTGGTTAAAGCTCACCTTGACCCTAGGTATAGACTAGTTTGTCCCAGTGGGTAGGATACTGGCGGTGCGCCAATGGCTCCTACGTTCACTGAAATACGGGTTAGCAGAAATTGATAGGGAAGAGGGAAACTAGGTGAAAAAGAGAGTGATATTATCAATCTATCATTGTCAATATTAGTTATTCTGACCCTTTGTGTTCCGGTGTGTCTTCTAGACATTTACAGACAACAGTTTGGATTTTTATAAAAAGGAACTTTAAATACATAGATTATCTCATATTGTGGTCCAGGTGAACCAATCTACCAATCACATATTGTTGCACTCAATCAAGATGGGGATTTATGACGATGAAGTTTAGGACCCATAGCTGATTCAATGGGACTTATATTTCTGCTTGTGGGTAAAGTCATAGACAATCAAATTAGCTGATACATGCATAAGTCATACCCAATAGCTAATAAATAAGCTACTCTACTTTGACTTAGAAAGCAAAAGAAAGAAAATTAGTTACCTTGACCCACATGAGATATCATCAATACATGTTGGAATACAGAGAGAATGTATCACAAACAAAATTTGACTTGAACTCACTCACTTTTACAGCAGACACCATAGACCAGACGATTTTGCTTTTCATTTCATTTCCTTGGATACGTAGAGATACAAATCCACGTAGCATTGAGATGTTCTGACGACACGAATCACAAGAGCAAAACAAGATGATGAACACCGACACGAGGAACGGCCATCTAGAATATGCGTTGTCAAGTTTTCACGTCACAAATATATTTGATATATTCTTTTTTTGCACGATTTCCGATCCGCAATTACGATTTCAATTGTTTTGCCGGTTTTTTTTTTCAAATGTATTCTATTCCATGTTTGTTACTAATGCCATATACAAATGCGTATATTGTGCCATGCGACTTTACGTCGCGAGGTTCCCGGAGGGTATGGTGGTATAGGGTTAGAGCTGCTAATTGAACGTAACGCGATGTTACGATGGAAATAGGTATAGCTCAATCTAAAAAATGTATCGTAAGAAAATTAGGAAATATGGGCGGTAAAATGTTTAACCATTTTTAAATAAAATATTTGGGGAAATGTAAATACAGATTTAAAGATATCTATTAATATGAATTGCGTTCATTCACGGGACCTCGTGGGTCGTCCGGTGGGCTCCGCCCCCCACCGGCCACCCCACTCGCTCCCCGTGTGCAGGCTGTTAGAAGTCTAAATCAAAGTGTGTGTGATTAAAAAGTAAGCAAACCTATCATATTCGTTCGAATTAGAAATAGGCATATTTACGGATTACACCAAATAAAAAAAGGAGTTAAGCAAGTTAAGAAATCCGACTTTTATTCCGTCGGTTTCTGTGCTGTTTAATTAAATAACAATGCAGGGCTTGGTAGCTCCAATGAAAGAGAAGTAGATTTAAGTTTGCCTTCTGCATTTCAAATTCGAAATTGTCTAAAATGACATTTAAATGTCATGTGATTGATGTACACAAGTGACGTGCAAATTTTACTTTTTACAAAGCCATATCTAGTCAAAAATAAAAAACATTTTTAAATGTCATTTGATTGATTTGTAAATGAGCGGAAAAAGCACGAAAAAGTTTTAAATTAAATTTATGACGTGGCGAAGCGTAACTTTATTTTTTACAATAAATTTTTACAAAGCCGATTGGTAAATCGGAAAATCTGTTTGTCAACATATACAAATGCGTATACCAATTAAAAAACTAATTAATTATTTTTAAAATTAAAAAGAAATGATCAATAAATAATCTGAAATGAAGATCCTTCTTCTATAAAATTTAAGTAAATGAGCTCGTTCCCATTTCTTTCATGTAAAAAAGCAAGAAAAAGTTTATTAAATTAATAAGGTTTCCATTTTTGTAAAATAAAACAAAACCTAATTTGCTATTCCTACTAAAAATCTCTCTCAAAACGATTAAAAAAAATAATGCTCTCTCGCGAACGCAAATTTAAAAACGGCGTATACAAATCACACATTAGTTCAAAATGAAAATTTAAAAGACCAATGAGTTTTACATTTAACTAATGCATTAGAAAAATGTTAAAATCGACTTATTCCTGGATTTATATGTATAACGTCATCGCCTCCATTTGCAGCAACTGTCAAATTCTATTTATCATTTTATATAAATAAGAACCCGAAATTATGTAACTGAAAATCAATGATTTGTAACTAATTATTTCAATGATTGAAAGTTACTTTTAAAAGATTTAAAAAACTCATAGTGAAAATGCAATGAAATTGCATATACAAATGCGTAATTACTAAAGTAATTAACCCTCAGGGATAAACTTGATGAATAATAATGATGATTCATAAATGCTTTTTATTTACAGCTAAGTTATTACTTATTTTAGACAAATCTAAGTCTAAGCTTGCATATTTACTAGAGGGTAATTTTAAGTTTGGGTATATGGAACAGGCTACGCTCTCGTCATGACCGTTATATTAACCATACATATGTCTGATAGCTGTTCAGTTCAAAATGGACCCTCCATCAAATCAGTTAGTTGGAGTCAAACAAAAAAGTTACAGTAGGCACCGAAAGTATCCGCTCACCCGAGAGGACCTTATGGGAAAACGGCACTTTTGAACGGCTGCTACACGGCGAATTTTAACTGCCGAGTAGCGAGAATTTTTTTGCAAATTCATTTCATTTTTCTACACATCCGCAAATGTCGAACTTCTGTGACCGCTCTACTATATGTCCGCCAGACGACTATGGATTCTACTAATGGCCCCATAGTGAGTTGGAAGAGGCCATCACAGAAAACGATCTTGGAGAGGAAGTTCTCCACGTCATCCAAATATCTCATCCGGGGCAAACAATGTGCCTTTTAAAACATTGGGTAATAAGCTATGAATTCATTTTTATAGGGACACAATTTGTAACATTAGAAATATAGTAAAATATAATAGAATATATAATGAAATATAATAAAAATTCTGTTATTACAGAAGAATTGGCTAATCGAACTGGAAAAAACCGTCAACCTACAGAGGGTATTTGTCATAGCGTTTGGGTATGAAACTGAACATCAGAAAACGAAACCATATTACTTGGAGTTACAAGCGTCCGAAATGCTTCGTTACATAGAGGAACTACTACTCTTTGATTTTGGCTTTTTTTTCCTTTCCTTTTATCCGTTTCTTTATTTCTTGTTTGTTTTTTATTTTTATTTTTGTTTTACCTTTTCTTGCCTTCTCTGCATGTCCTCTCCTTAATACCAATACAAATAATCAGGTATCATTCGTTTCATTTTGAATGGAGTTCCGTTGCCTTTTCCTAGTTTTCATCTCACCCTTACATACATACAGACCCAGATAAGATTGTACACGATGCTAAAAATAACGATGCGTTCTTTAGGGTACTTTGAACACGCTCGTGTTTACTTTATCCAGATTATGCATTCATTTTTTCCCCGTTTCCTTCAGATTCCTCGAAATAACTCTTGCAGGTTCTTTTAAATGTCAAGGAAAACTACTGACTACCGAGACTCCCTATTTCGTTCAATATGTTAAAGGCCTCAAGGATACAACTTACGAGAGATGTTAAAGTTTTCGAGACAACTGGACCTTTCTCAGTTTCAAGTGGATCCGGTAGATGAATTAGAAGCCCAAATTTGGATTGATCGCATCACATCATTCGAAGAAAAAGACTTTCAGAGTTTCAAAGAAGACTTGTGCATCTCATGTTTTGGGGCTGTTTTTAGTCGGAGGGTCCCATATAACCGTGACAATTCAATTTCTTATGAATATCGTCCAAAATATCCGGTCAAAGTGTGCACCTTGTGTTGCGAAAACTTTTGTTATGATCTCCCAGCTGGTTCATTTAACATGGTGGATAGAACCCCATTGGGTTTCATGCGCCCCACCTTGAAAATTTTCATTCTTTTCAGAAAATCAGACGGTGGGAAAATAAAAGATGAAAACCCGGCCACGTTACAAAGAAATTTTATCAATTTCTATCCTGCCACGTGAGTACTTTTTGTTTTTGTTGTTACGATCCTGCGATCTTGTTACGTTCTGGGAGTTCAAGTTGCAACCAGCAAAAGGCGACATTATCCAATTTTTTTTTCTGTTTTTCAGGCAAGGGCCGGGAAGTGAACTCCCGTATGAGTTCTGTGCTATCATTGCTGCCAATGGATGTGCGCTTTCCCCATTGGGTGCCATGATTCATCGTATTTCTGACGGAATCGAAAAAGGATTTCTTACTGGGAATATGATAGCCACCGTCATAGCAGCTGAGATATTCCATCCTGGGGATATTATCATGTTGTTGATATCATCTCTATTATCGCTACCATGTTACGCAAACGGTGTGGTATGTAATTTTTCTAATTATTTATTTAATAACAATATAACAATAATAACATTTATCTTCTATTTAGCTTGACCTCAAAAAAGAGTTAATTGATGCGAAAATCCCTATATGGAGGATCTACGTGTCCGTTAATGTGACGGAGAGAAGATCAAAGGATGGAGAATACATGATCCTGAACTTTTGTAGGCTCTGCTTGAATTTTAATTTGAAATGCCACAAAAAATATATAAATGTGCTTTAACCTAAAACGGCAAAATCATTTAGAACTCAACGATCTCGACGCTACGCAGCCAAACTTTTCAGTTTACCACTTGGCTGTAAACTTACTGCAAAAAGGTAAAAAATTTCATGAGAACGTGCGTGAGAGAATGTGCAAAAGGTGTCATCTTTTTCTTCCATAATCTAATTTCCTTTTATTCTCTTAAGGATTCGATGCTAGGAAGGCGCCTTACGAACGAGAACGTAACGTTGTCCACCAAATGACAGAAATGACAGCAATGCCGGGCCCATCAAGAGAGACTCCACGAGCAACGCCTATTCCGGATCATCAGCTACGGTAAAAAGAAACAAGTTTCTCCATTATCAACTTGTTAATTTCTAACAACTTTTTGTTATTGAATATTTTCCCTTTAGTTTGGTCGAGCCGCGTCGTCTGGAGTACCCACCATTGATGGTGTTAGGTGAAATGCCGGGCCCATCAAGAGAGACTCCACGAGCAACGCCTATTCCGGATCATCAGGTACGGTAAATTATCAACTTGTTAATTTCTAACAATTTTTTGTTATTGAATTTTTTCCCTTTAGTTTGGTTGAGCCGCGTCGCCTGCAGTACTCGCCATTGAATTCGGTAGGTGAAATGCCGGGCCCATCAATGGAGACTCTGGGGGTCGAAGGGGAGGAGGAAGTTTCAATTTTTTTAAAATCCCTCTTTGATGGTAATTGTGTTGAACACTAATTAAAACATGGATTTCATTTTCGCATATTTTTGTATTTTTTGCAGAAATGAAAGCAAGGAAGTATCCTGCAAAAAGCGGAAGAAACCATTCGAAGAAGATATAAAGAACATCGAACTCAACTGACTGAAATATTTGAAAGTAATAAGGATGGATCTGTAATTGAATTTTTTTAGGTTTTGGTTCTTAACGTAACTTTCGCAATAGTGTTACAGCTCGAAGGCTGTTAGAATTCCAAAATAACTAAAAGTAGACTCGAATGGCGGGGGAAACTCTTGTATTTCTAGTAAAAGCGTCTAGACTCCTCTCACGAGGTCTAGCCGGCTCGAAGATTCGGGGCAAGAGTGAAGAAAAGACGAAGACGGGAAAAAGGGATGAAGGGTGGCGAACGCCATCTAGCGGAGGGGGAAAGAAATAGGGGGGAGAAATGCCGGGTCGTAACAATAGCTATCGCGCGTAGTGCCAAACAAAAGTTGCATACCAAATAAGAATTCTTGATCAGTCGTGAAGCGACTTTTTTGGTTTCCGTATCGAAAGTAAGAACGGTGGAATAGTTGTCGACAACATTTGGCAAGTAATGTTTAACATTAGTCACGTCAGCTGGTTTATATGTGGTTTATATGGTTTATATATGTTTTTATAACACAACATTTGGCAAGTAAAGTTTAACATTCGTCACGTCAGTTGGTTTATATGTGGTTTTTATGGTTTATATATATTTTTGTATGTGCGAATACAATGAGTGTGTAACGGTTAATCTATATATCATCGCATATGGCATCGACCATGGCCTTCTTGGCCTTCTCCTCGCTGTTCTTGGTCTCGTTGATCATGTCGTCTAAGTCGGCGTACAGAGTCTGCAACTCGGTCTCCATCTTCCTCTTCAGAGTGCTGCTGGAAGCTGCTTGGCAGACAAGTCGTGCAACTGCTCGTGAGCGTCAGCCAGCTCGGTCTCGGCTTGGCGTCTGGCACGGTCGGCCTGTTCCAAAAGCGTCCTGGATTCCTCCAGCTCGCCCTGGATAGACTTGGCACGGCGCTCGGAAATGCCGTACTGCTCGCGGAGGTCGTCGCGGTTCCTCTGCTCCTCCTCCAAAGCCGACTGGGTCTCCTTGATGTTCTGCTGGTAGCGCTTGATGCTCTTCTGGGCTTCGGCGTTGGCCTTGTTGGAGTGGTCCAAAGCGATCTCCAGCTCGTTGATGTCGGATTCGAGCTTCTTCTTCATGCGCAGCGCCTCGGCCTTACCCTTGGCCTCGGCTTCGAGACTGGCTTGCATCGAGTCGATGGCGCGTTGGTGGTTCTTGCGGGTGTTTTCGAATTCCTCTTCCTTCTCCTGGATGCGGCGGTCGATCTCCTGGCGCACCTGAGAAAGTTTCAGCTGAGCACGAAGCACCTGTCGATTGATAAAGGAGACGATTTACTGGAACGTCCCGTTAATAAATGTGAATTTTGCATACCTTGTTTTCTTCCTACTCGAGCGCGGATTCGGCTTCCTCGAGGGCGGCCTGGAGCTCTTCCTTCTCGACTTCCAAGCGCTTGCGCTGTTTGTCGATCTCGTGGACGTTTCGGCCACCTTCGCCGATCTGGTCCATCAGATCCTTGATCTCATCAGCCAAGTCCTTGTTCTCGCGGCGGACTGCCTCCAAGTGTTCCTGGCTCTCATCGTAGCCGGCCTTGAGGCGGAAGAGTTCGGTCGAGTAGTTGCGGCACTCCTTCTGGGAAGCGTCCAGCTCGGCGGTCAGGTCGTCAGCCTTAGCCTTCCATTCGGAAACGACCTTGTCGAAGTTCTTGCCGCGTTTCTCCATCTGGTTGGCCAACAGGTGAGCGCATTCGATCTCAACCTGCATGTCCTCCAGTTCGCCGGACAGACGCTGCTTGATCTTCTCCAAGGCGACGTTCTTCTGGTTCAGCGATTCGATGGCTTCCTCAGCCTCGCCTAGCCTGGCCTGGAGTTTCCTCCTCCATCCACCACAAAATTCCGTTCATTAGTAGTAACATTTCCTGCTTCAGAGGGAGCGGCAGCAGTTTTAGAAGGCCTCCGGGAGAATCAATAAAAGAAAACGCAAGTTTCCCGACGCCACCGTTATGAATTCGAAGAAAAACCGCAGCACCGTGGCAGAGAAAACAAACTCCTCGTAATAGCCGAACACATTTTGTGACATAGATACCCGAGAAGGTTTTTTGAGGTTCGATTCTGAAATCGCCTTTGTTATTCGAGAAATTCGATTCCTTCTTCTTGCTAATTAAAGTTTCTTTCAGCTCTTTTTACAATTTTCACTACGTCCAATTAAAAAATACATCAATCCTGAAAATCAACCATGGATTTATTGTAACAACAAATTATAACTACACAAAGCCCACCAGAACACAGTTATTGTTATTAAATATTACAGCAGCCGCTTACTGTTTTGGGTAATAATGTGAACAAATTGAGTAATGAGGATTAAACAAAATGAGGGAGTAACAAATGAGTGGGAGTAAAATAATTGCACCTACTTTTTTAATCTCGTCAGGAAACTTTCACCCGTCATTGACGTTGTATACTATGCTGACGATCGTGAAAATTAGCATCAGTCTGCATTTTTGTAATATGTAGGTAGTTTGGTCCGTTTTCACCTTTGCCTTTCTCGCTTTATTTCCTGCTAAGTTGTTTATTTTACGTAATCTTTAAAAGATGGACGTGCATTTTTTTGTGTCGCTTAATAAGGTAGTATGAGCGCTAACAGTTTTATGGACCACAGCATTTAAAAGGGAAAAGTGCAAGAGTTTTTACAGTTTCCCATATTTTGCGGTGGGGTTGTTGACCACTGACCTGAACCGTAAATTTTATGTACAAATTGACACATAGATTAAGAGAGTAATAATAAAACAAAGTGAAAAAGCATGTCAAAAAATTATACGGTTGCAGATTTCTACGATACATCGAACGCATACCGTTCGTCAAACCAAAGTCTACTCGCCCAGTATAAAAAGGAGTCGGCATTGTTGTTTCAACAGTGTTTTTTCTAGCACCGATCCAAGTCTAGACGTACATTTTAAGTCTCTTGCATTGATTATATTTTAAATTTCGAAATGCTTATAGTACTTCCTTTATTTTCATTATTCTTGGCCTCTGTAGCCTCTACGGAGTATCCCGAAGGAAGACAAGCTTACAATTACTATCCCTATAACTTTAATAATGGAGTGGAACCGAGATTTTTTAGACCCACGATAACGTCAACCACGACAACGACATCAACTTCAACCATTACTTGCACCAAATCAATCAATCCCGCTCCAGCAGCTTGTGCAGGCGGTCGGCGAAGACGGAGCAGTTTGTTGGGTGATGACACTGATGACGAAATCCACGATAAACTTCCCATATCTCCCTCTGCTGTTCAAGGGTAAATTCTTCTGTCATGTTTTGTTATTACTTTCTGTCAATTTAATTTTAACTAACGGCGGCTTGTTCAATTTTGGCATATTTTAATTGAAGAGTTGAAGCTACACCAGAACCGAGCCGAGAAGTGCGTACTGCCGATCCACAACTGTTCGTGATACCTCCTTATGGCTACTACCATCCAGAAATCCAGTCAGGCTTTTATGGTGGACCTCTAAACTATCGTCCTGCTGCCGCTCTACCTTACAGCAATCATAACTCGTACGGTCCGCCTGCAGGACGTTTATTCTTTAGTTTGATCCCAGGGTTTCCGGGATTTATAGTGACAGTAATGTCCACATCAACTATCTTTACCATCACGACGTCCACCTCGACTCCAGCTTGTGCAACTGTAGGATTTTTGCAATGTCCAATCTAAAAAAAAACACAAAAAACAAGGACAAAACGCTGCTGTAAAGCGCCATACAAACAACCAAAACTTATATTAAGCGTAAAGAGAAAAATGTTTAACTTTTTCGAAATATCATACTGCGGCCCTGGTGCAGAATTTAATACATTTCAGAAGAATAGATTTTTTTTTATTTTCAAAAATGATATGAAAAGAACTAAGAAAAGACTATATAGGCCTACCCTAATGAAGGCTGGTTACGAACTCCAAGTAATCACAACGAAGTGATAAAGTATACGTTACAACAGGCGGAAGACGGTTGAGTGTTGGATATTTATGAGGTTTACAATTTGGATTTAAACATAGGTATTCAATACATATAAAAAAAAGGCAAAGTAACAATTTTTCAGGGATTTACAGTTGATACAGATTAATACAGCCTACCTTAACTCTAGATTCTAAAACACCAAGTCCCAACAGATTGGAGTGAAAACCGTCAGTCAGCTTCCTTAGCTTCCTTAATATCCTTTGGCTTTTTTTTCAAGGTTAAAGCTGTAAAATCTATGTTGCGAATCTGGGCACAAACGTAAAAAAAAGAGCTGTCAAAAAGGTAAAAAAAAGGCTATTTACCGTTGCGTCATTAAAACTAAAACAACAAAATGCTTTTGTTGTGGTACCAGTGTTGCGACCACGACTTGAGTTGCGGCATCATGACCCCTTCTGCTCTACGCGGACCTCACAACTGCAAAATAAAAATAAAAAACACACACAAGACAGTAAAAAAGAGAAGGGAGAGAAAAAAATGCAAAAACAGAAAAGAGGAAGTCAAGCATGAGATACAAAAAGTTGTTTTGAGATGGAAATTGAGATGGATTGCGAGTTGGTTATAGGCGGGATGACGATATCAAATTTTTAAAAAGAGATGGCTAAAGAAACACTTCTGGTGGCTTGTCAGTGGCCGACTGGTCCGATCTTGATTAAATCAATGGACTCTGCACGCGTCATTACAAAGATTATGTTGACGGAACAAAAGTCGGAAAAGCGACAAGTAGATTACAGATTACGCCAACCTGCGACGATTCTTGACCTCTCTCGCCTCGTCCAAGATGGCGTTGACAGAGAAGATGAAGAGAATGATGAAAATGGTTGACCAGGTGGAGGTGAGGAAAGCGGCCATTTTCTCGATCACGAGGTTTAACAATGAACACTGGCCGGCATAAGTTGAGCACCAAATTGAATAACAACAAATGCCGACCAGGCTAACTTGGGCCCGACCTGGCAAAATTGATGATCTGCCTCCGACAAACGAACGAAAGATAGTCGCCACCAACACGTGACACACACAAATCTATCACACAACAAACACCACTGGAATGAATCGATCCCACTTCTTCCACTAACACGATTGTTGCGGCCAAGACTTGCCGCGAATAAATATTAAGAACAAAAGTAAAATAAGTGAACCAAAGCCGGGTTAAGAGTTAAGACTTATTTGCACAGTGAGTGGTCCGGGCCCAGAACCAAGTATTTGACTGTTGAGACTTGAGAGAGAGAATAGAGAGCCCGGGAGAGGGGGGTGGGGGAGGTAGATCGCCATCTAGTGGTGGGGAAAATAATGAGGGGGGGGGGGGTTGCCGGATCATAACCAGAGAAGACATCTCTGTTCATAACACCAGAATGATGGCAGTAGCTACGTGCGTGGCGAATAGATTGCCTATTTACTGTGCCCTATCTAAAGTGTCCGAATTGGGTGACCGAGATTTTGTGCATTTATTGCCTCAATACACACGCAGCGTAATAGCGTATGTTGCGGAAGCGTATGATACGCTTCCGCATCTATTCTGAAATACTCCTATATTCAAAAATCTCCTATAACTACGATATTCTAAATTCGTCAATATTATATATCATTATTGACAAAAAGGCATTCCTTCGTTTCTTTACCATCTCACTGACGAGTAATTAAGGATCTACAAACACATAAAAATGCGCTACACTATCGGTATATTGCGAGCGATAAAGCACAGGGTACCGAGAGCGATTTCCAATTCCGGGCTGGCGCCAATATTGAATGCAGCGAAGGCTGAGGTGCCGTACAAGTAGACGGGCATGGAAATAATGGTAGTGGTAGCAATCTCGATAGCATTGCTGTAGCCCAAGTAGTGGCAATTGCCGTCCTCTTCCTCGTTGAACAGGTAAATCCAGCTATGAAAACCAGGTAGACTGTTGTTATGTTTCTCGATGATAACGTAATGATTGGGGGCAAGATGGTTTTAATACTGTAGTTCCAAATAGTAAAATATTTAAACAATAATAAACAGTATATCGAATTAGACTACGTATTCAACGTAACCATATCCAAGAATTATTTAATTGAATACCTTAGAGAAACGACGTCACATGTATTTTTAGTTATAACCCTTACCATAAATGTTCTTTCATCAATAGATAATAAGTCAGCATATGTGTTTTGTTTTAGCTACATGGGTTGTCGTCAATATTTTGAGCTTGTGTAGTAAGGAAGAAGGAGGATACGTGAGGGTTCGGTATAAGTGCGGGTACATACTACAACATTCAAGCCTATTGGCAACAATTATGTCCGATTGTTGCGGGATCCACAGTAAAAACAGCTGTAGCTGTTCTGATGTTTTTCAAAAATATTCAATAAATACTTAATTAGTTTTTAAACCGATTATTCCCGAGATTATTTCGCTCTTCCTTGTTTTTTATCAAGATTTATTGGTCTTAATCATTCACTATTGTGCCCAAGTTGTTGTACTAAGACCAACCCTTCTCTGGACCAACCCAACACTCACAAAAGAATTGTGTGACTGTTGTCGCGCGTTTTAGCTCCGAAATTGCATCAAACTCTTTAATGTTTTTTTATTTTGTCAAAGTTCAAGAATTGTACATTCCCCAATGCAATAGTGTACCCAACCTGTACGGTTCCAATTCCAAAATAAGTCTATATCCACTGTTATATACTGTAAACACAGTTTAGGGGATTATGCAGAATGAAAAGTTATTGGTCGCCTTTACTATAAGGTGTACTGTCCAACTTCTTTGGAAACCAACAAAGGAGGTGATTGAGACTTATATTGCATTGCACAATAATTAAGTGGCGCACCTTCGGAAATTTCCATAGCAATACGAAATGAGCTTTAATATAACAGCCTTCCTTACTGAATGAAGAAAGAGTAACGGGAAATATTACAGATTACTGAGCTTATCGTGACAAGCCTCCAAAAGGTCTCGATTACTTTTCTTCCCTTGTTTACAGTATGACGTGACCTGCATTAGCCCTTGCGTTAGGCTATTTAGATGAAGGAAAAGAATCATAACAAACAGTTACCACGACAACGTGGGGGCGTCCGTTATCCTCCTGATTAGCAAGTGGTTTTTCATCATAAGCCTTCAGTTCCCGGTGACGTGTCTCCAGATGCGCTTGGTGTTAATATTGTTCAAGCAGTAGATTTTCGTTACAGGTGTTTCTGTTTCTTAAAATTTAAGTTAACGTGCCTCTGTAATTCATTTGTATCTGTTTTCATTTTTTACAGGATTTCATTATGGCTTCCACTGCTCGGCACGAACGTGAAATGGTTCTAAACGCTAAAAAAGAATTGAACTCTACGAAAGAGCCATTGGAAAAGCTGAGACTGCAATGTTTACAGCGAGGCGTCACCGGAATCCGAGATTTCGGACGGCAAGTGCAGTCTTTTTCGTCCCGTTTCACGTTTGTTTTGCTTTTGAGGAAGCAATACAATTTGTCGAGTGATACCGCCTATTTACTTTCTTTACTTTTACAGAACTTTCCGAGTGTGGGACGATAATTCCGACCGTAAAATAAGTTTCGAAGAGTTTGTCAAAGGATTGGGCGATTACGGGGCCTCTTTAAATCCAACAGAAACTCATCGATTATTCACTTCAATGGATAAAGACGGTAGCGGTAGCATCGAGTACGAAGAGCTCTTGATTGCTTTGAGGGTACGAAGCCGCAAAACACATTAATATCAAGTATTAGAGACCTTATCGCTAATGTATGCCGCCCGGTTGTCCATTTTATATAGCCACCCATGTCCAAAATGAGGATTTCGCTTATTCAAGCTGCGTTCAAAAAAATGGATAAAACTAGCGACGGATTCATTACGGCAGAAGATCTCAAAGGAGTCTATAACGTCCGGTAAAATTCTTTGTTTTGACAATTCTGGGGGAAAATTGAACTGATAACGCTTATTACGTACATGATGTATCTACGACAACCGGTTTAGAAGCCATCCCAAATTTATCAATGGAGAAAAGACAGAGGAGCAAATTTTCAAAGAGTTCTTGCGAACTTTTGACTCGCCCATTGGCGACGGGAAAGTGAGCACGTCTAGCACATCATGAAGTAGATCTAAAGCTGACTACGTATCATCTTTTTTTCTCTGAACGACGTGATCAGGTGACGCAGCAAGAATTCGAAGAGTATTATGCTGGCGTGAGTGCTTCCGTCGATTCGGACGTCTACTTCGATTTGATGATGCGCCAAGCATGGAAGCTCTAACTTCATCTAACTGCTTCCAAACGAAGTACCTGCCGCAGATGAGAGACCCTGTGGGTATTTCTTATAAAAGTCCGCTATAGTTGCCCTTCTTTAATCCAACTTGGTCAGCCATCGTAATTGTAATTGTGAATTGCTGAGGGGTAAATTAGGGGTTACTAAATGTTGGAATAACTAACAATTCGTCGTTAATCCTGTTACGTCGTAATCGTTAAACATTAGTAGAAAAAGGGATATAAATGTTAATCTCGTCATAAGTACCTTCCTACCGTTCTATCTTCCTAAAGAATAGTTTAAACAAGCTTCCTCAAATCTCACATTTGTTGAAACCAAACACAATACAAATATTTAGTGAATGAAGTCAATAAACAGAAAAAGCAGTTATATTGTTGTTCTTCTCATTGTTACGATATTAATAACATGTATGGTGATTCTTGTGCATATTATCGACTGTCCGTATTTTATAGGCTACCCATAAATATGACTAATAATACCATCACTTCACTTCCGCATCGAGTATTTAAAAACAACTTTTTAAATACATCAGCCTACTCAGAATTCTTGAATAACTTCGGAACGGTCGAGTTTTGCTGCTGCTTCTTTGTTGAAACCAGAAAAATAAAGGATTTTTCGGTCCAATGATTTGGAAACATGTATAATTGAGTGTGGCCAAACAGGTGAGAATAAAGGCTTACACCTGTTTCGAGGTGCCGATAATAATCTAACTGTACTAAAGGACCAGATACAAATTTGTATTTATAAAATAACTAGATTACATCTCTAATATAGTACGGTATCTATTTCTATTTTTAAAAAAAGAAAATAAGAAAGGAATGATTGATCAGGAAAAGATTATAGTCGTTCTTTATCATCAACATTAATACATAACGCAGTAGAATTATTCAAAAAAAGTTTTGTTTTTCTTGTCAACAAACAAAACTTCAAACTAGCTAGGCGGATAAGTTGTTGACCTCGATATAGACCCCTAGGGCTAGATTTCTAATGCCGTTCACCAGCATATCCATCCAATAGGAAAAGACCATAAAAATCGAAACCCAAACAACAACAACGCTCGAGGGTTATGTGAACGGCGTTCATCAAGGACCAAAGGTCCGTTCGAAAACTGGACATATCTGGTTGTGTTCGGTTATTTCTGCTTTTACATTTTACTTTTCTCGTCTCTGAATCCAGTCTTGATGGCCCTGTATGGAACCCAGTTTCTTGCGTGATGTTCACGTGTTAGACTAGTGGTTAACAAGAAAGAATGCTTTCTTCTTTCATACTTAGCTACTTGCCACTAACGATGACCAAAAAAAAAATGAAATTGAATCAAACTAGAAGTTATAAATCGCTCTTCCAGTCTGCATCGCCGGACGAACATTTATAACCATAATAGGAACCCGACTTGACTTGATAATGGGAACTAATCTACAAGAAATTGTAACGTACTGCATTTTGTAAAGTCAAATTTATTAAAGGATTGAATTTATTAACACTTTAATCCGACGTAAAGAAAAAAAAGTAATTTATCTTCCTAAATTCGAAGTTCTTCCGTGAGATATTAAAACATGAACAGAGCTTTTAAATTAGAACACCAATTGGGCGATGAAAGTAGCTTCGGGTCCATTGAGTTGTTGTGGATTCTGGAATATATCAGCTGTACGCAGAGCCAGCCAACAGGAAGTACCCGGCCGTGTGCACATGACTGCCGAGACGCCGACAGCCGAGGCGGCTAAGGCACCGACCAGCGCCGTTAGAGTCGTGTCCGGTTGCTTCCCGTTAAAGAGCAATACGTTTCCAGAGAGCGTCGCCCCGAACGGGAACCAAGAATCGTTGATGGCATATAAAACCGGATTGCCTCCTTGAACGCTACCTATTTACGTTACATCCGCTATGAATCCAACTACTCCGGCAAGAAAGATAGCTCGTAACTACTATACCGATCAGATTGATAGTGAAAGATCCTCGACGAACAGTCAACTGAAGCATTTTCTCGAGCTCTTCGGGTGCCTCAGACAGAAACTTTGGTGAGGCGACATGTCGGGCACTTGTAGTCAATCCAGCGTCGCGTGCCAAGACTGCGGCGTTGATAATATTGATACCATTGGCTTTCATGCCATTCAGATGACCGACTAGCGCGGAACTGGCCAGCAGATTTATATCTTCAGTTCCTTCTCCTGTGCAAGAGCAAAAAATTCAGTAATGTTATTATCGACTCGTGTTCTAGATGAGAAAAACGTTTACCACAACAAATCAATTCGACTGATGTCTCGGCATCAGCTGGCCGTTTGTCAATAAATCCTTCAGCCAAAGAGTTGGCGAGATGTCCAAGCGCTTGGGCCAGTTGCATCCAAGGCTTGTTGCGCTCAACCATTGAACGGGCTATGTTAGGTGCGTTGGCAACCCCGACGGCTTGACGTCCCTCAACCAAGTCGATGAGCTGCTCGGCGATTTCACGAGCGACGCGCAACTGAGCCTCGACGGTCGAGGCTCCCAAATGAGGGGTGCAAATAACGCGCGGATGCTGAATAAGTTTCCAGGTGGTCGTTCCTTCTTTCGGCGGTTCCTGGACGAAGACGTCCAACGCAGCACCTCGACAACGATCGGAAGCCAGCGCGTCCAGTAGTGCAGCCTCGTCGACGATACCTCCACGGGCAATGTTAATGATCCGCACGGAAGGCTTGCAGTGCATCAATGCTTCCGAGTTGATCAAATCTGTCAGAAATATCGGCATGTCATGGGCAATGCCTTATGCCCTGGTTATAAATACAACTTCCTTACGGTGTGTTTGCGGCATGTAAGGTGTGTGAACGGTGATGTAGTCAGCCAATGGCCAGATATCTTCCAGCTCCAGTTTGACAACACCAAACTCGGCAGCTGACGCCTTATCGATTATCGGATCGTAGCCAATTGTCTATCCAAAATGTATAAGATACCTGTTGTAAATATTGAACTACCATCAAAATTGAACGAATTGCACAATACCTTCATGCCGAATGCTTGCATTCTGATAGCTACTTCCCGACCGATACGTCCCAAGCCGAGAATCGCCAGAGTTTTTCCGAATAATTCGTTTCCCATGTAGGTTTTGCGATCCCAGATTCCATTCTTGAGAGCAGCGCAAGCTTGAGGTATGTGCCTACCAATAAACATTTTGAATTGAAAATATCCAGCACAGATTTTATTTTCTATTTTTCCTTTACCGACTGAGAGCAGCAATCATGGCGCAGGTGTGTTCGGCTGCGCTCATCGTATTTCCCCCGGGCGTGCTGCATAATCAAACAAGAAATAACCGAAAACACGTTATAGGCCGTTCAACTACTATCTGGTCAGATGAAGAATGATATATCTTAAAATAGGATTATATAATAAAATTTATACTTCATGACGAGGACACCACGACGAGTAGCGGCTGGGATGTCGACATTGTCCAGTCCAGTTCCAGCGCGTCCAACTAAACGCAACTTGGTGGCTGCAGCCAGAACTTCGTCCGTGACTTTAGTCTCGGAGCGAACAATCAATACTTCATAATTCTAAAACTGAATTCAATTAGTTTATGAAATCGATAAGAATCTCTCTTCATTCAAGTACCTGGATATTTTCGAGCAGTTGCTCTTTGTTCCATTGGCGAGCGTAGGTGACATTCATTCCGTGTTCTTGAAGAATCTGAGCGCAGATCGGATCAACTGGATCGCTGATCAGCACTTGCTGGATGTTGTGCACCATGATGCAGTGTGGTGATGTTATCTTTCAAATATCAAGTGATCAACCTACTCGAGTTTTCGATGCTAAAATGGTAAAGTGCTGAAGAGTATTTTTTTCTCCAGTTCAATGATGTTTTGGAACTTACCTAAAAATGGTCGTATGGAAACTGAAGACCTTCTTGACGGTTCAATGGGCTTTTTATACTGTCCAGTTTGTTGTCAAACAACGTCTACACTCGCTCCGCCCAGAGGAGTAACGCCGAAAAAAGGAAAATAATAAAAAGTTTTGATTTTTTGTTCCTTGTTGAAAGGGCGAACGTTGGAAATTCACCCTCGACCTTTACGTTTCGTATGGATATGAAAAAACAAGACAAGCGTAGTATGGAGGATCTGGTACCCCATGTCCATTTTGTCAAGTGCAAAGCTATACCATTCACTCGCTGAAGTCTCAACTTAACATTGATGATAGACAAAAAGAAAAAGAAACAGACCCAAAATTAGGGTCACTCGGAAAAAGATACGGCCAGAAAGTTTGGCTGATGAAACTTTGCCCTCAAGGGCTCTCCGTCCCAAAGTGGGCGGTGCCTCTCGGAGAAGAAGTTTTGCCTCCATCCGGCGAGGTGATGGGCTTATACTTTGGTGTAGGGCTAACTACACCAGGACCTAGACAATCTAATCTATTCCAAGAAAAGATAAAGCCGGACTAGTGCCGACATTGTTTTCTGGAAAGAGAGTTTCAAGTCCGTTTCCTTTAACCTCCAATGGAACGTCTCGTTTCTTTATAGTAGTATACCCCGTTTGTATTCAATTTCACATCATCAAAGTTTGAGAGAGACGTTGTTGAAACGCTTGTTACACATCAAAAGAGAGCTTGGCTCACATGCCATATACGAGTTATTTCTGCGTTGAGTTGATGAAGTGGAACACTGTGTAATGGCTAGTTTGAAGAGATTTTCTTTTTGTAAAAACCGTGTGTGAAATAGAATGACACTATACATGTTGAACTGGCGATTGCAGTCAAAAAAGAGTACCAAGGGTAGGTCTGCTAGGCGATAGTACAGTATTAGACTTGTTAAAGAGGATGTGACAATACTACTCGAGCGGCTCGAATATCGCCAAGTTTACGAGGCTATTCAAAACACAACGGCTCAATGAATCGTAACTGCAGATAAAGATAAAAGAATCTAGAAACAAGAGCGACCCAACCGGGTATACAATGTACATTGAGAGAAAGAGAGAGAGAGACGATGGTTTTGGCCGTCATTTGTTTAGAGAGGGTAGGAATAATTGGGTCAGTAGCCAAAAGTAACCAAATAAAAAAGAGAGGTCATGTATAAAGGGTCTGCGGGCAACGAGCCACACAAAAGAAATTGATATATATTGTATATATATATGTATAGGGAGAATATAGAGATAGAGAAACCAGGTCACACACACACAACACAAGGTTCTAATATACAGTTGGACCGAAGTTGTCGGCTGCTGGCCGAGGCGATTCACATGTATGAGAAAATGAAAAACGGGTGAAAACAACCCAAATCCAGTCCGTACTGGACTAGGATGTTCTTAGCTGACTGGATGAAAGTCCGTTTTGGCGATATCTACACATCAGAAAGCTTTGCTCTCTAGCCACCTTCAACCGGATGGCGGCAGAGAGTTCCAAAGCGACGACGACACATATCGTTCGCTTTTTTTTCCCTTTCAAGTTTCACTTTGAATAACGTGGAGAACGGAGAGAGAAAAAAAAAGAAAACTAGAGAGAGCACTCGGCCATCATCGACTTTGGAGGGAAGTCGATCGACTGCTGTTCGGGCTTTGTCGCCGTCATCGGCTCCTCCGTAAACGGCGATTCCGGGCATTCGGTCAACTCCGGAGTCAAGTCCGGAGTGCTGTTCGACCGGACACTATTGGTTGGACTGTCACATGAAGTCACGGTGAGCGTGATGACCTCGGCGCTGTGCGCCTTGCGCGGCTGTTCCTCACAGCTGCAACCGGAACCGCTGGCGAATTTCGGATAACGTCCGCGTTGATGATGATAGCGATGGTGATTGGGATCGTTCTGCTTCCGGCACGCATTAACCGGGCGCTCGCAACAATCGCAAGTATCGGCAGCGATGGTGTTGGCTCGTCTTCCTGCGTAAGCCTTTTGCCGGACGGCGGGCAGCGGACTTCGCCCGACAATGATGCAGTGGTCCAGCCTGCTCATGGAAGCTGGCCAATTGCGCCGTTCCTAATCACCCGTTCCGAAACACAAAACACAAAAGTAACACGTTGATTAAAAAGCCATTGGGGTGTAAACATCGAAGCGGATACTACATGCTTTCCGTGGCGTATACGTAACATCGTGTTTTTTTTTACACCAACTTTAATAGTTTACTCGAGTCAAAGGTGCAGATGCTGGTTTATAATCGACGGGGGTTTGTTGATTGTGTTTCAAACTGAAAATGGTAGAGAAACGATTGCGATAGGGGTTGTCGACGGTGAGGGGTGCTGGCAATTGACAAAAGCATTCGCCGGTGCTTAAATCCCGTGATTTTACAAAATAAATAAAAACAAAACATCTTTTGATTACCGTGTAGGCTTGCATTCTTGCCAATCGCGAGTGGAGCTAGAACCAACAAAAATTGCGTCACCAAAGGAAATAATTTTGTTTGAAATTTGTCACTAACATTGAAATAGTAGGCTACCATAGTTGACATACAGTCAACCCAAACGATTAGTCGACAGTCGGCTACACTCAAAATGCTCGGATATCATGTTTGGATTTACTTAGCACAATGTTTGAGTTGACGAATCGCTGACAGTTAAGGAAGAAGACAACGACGCTTATGTACAGTAGGATGCATGCCAATTCTCTCGTCGGTTAGCGCACGATGCAAAATTGAGTAAACGCCTTTCAGGGAGCCTTTGTGCACACACACTCGCTTCCCAAACCGTCCGTGTAATACACCAAGAAGATTTGAGGGAGAACATATAGATATAGACAAACGTTATTCCATTCCATTTTCGCCGCGCGCCAGTAATGCGACGGCCGAGATTTATATCCATCTCCTTTCCTCGCTCTGTGCTTCTTGCTAGGGCCAACAACCTCTGCCTCACCAAATAAGAAAAGGGCACCCTTTATAGTAGGCTACAACAACGGGTCATATCCATGGACGGTAGCCAGGCTTCGCCCCAAGAGAGGGTTTCGTAACTGATCGACCCGTCGAGTCCCATATCCTTTATAACAAAAGCCCCAAGTCCGAGTCCGACTCGGCGCGTGCGGTTACAAGTGGAGAGCGCGCTAGACGATGCGACTCGGCGCATACATATAATACACAGAACGTACTTCTATAACTAGTCGCTCGATTGTTTCGGGTCCGTTTCTTTGTCCTGCTTTCATTACGATCTTATTTCGTCTCGTTACTTACAATACGATTTCTTCCGCGCTTCTCCCAACTGGAACACCAACACAAAGGACCAGCCGTTATTCAATTAATGCGCAGAATATCTCGGCCTTTCTTCGTAGGTGTTCTTTGTTAGACATCTAGCTCTATTCTGTTCAAGAATATCGGAAGACTGGCGAGATGAATAGTAGGTTCAGACGACGGCAAATAAATAACAATAATATTGACGGCTGTATGTTGTAGGACTCTATTCTTATTTTCTCGCGGTCTTATCGGCTCTTTAGTTCTGCTCTTGTTCCCTTTCCGTTCCGTTCCTCCGGACATGAAAGGCAGAAGGAGCGTGAAGCGACTTCCGAGAGATCGGACTCGGTCACATCCGCGCCCGCTCGCACGCACAAGCCTAGAGGAGGCCGGTCCTATCTCCAAACGTGAACGCAGACTCCTCACAATAGGAGCCGAGGAGCAAGCAAACCCGCCCAAACAGCCACTGCTTCTTTTTCCCTTCCGACACGCATTCATTTTATAGTCCCACAACAGAACGGCACCAAAGCCCAAACTATATACTTCTCTCCTTCTCTTGGGGGATTTCCACTCAATTTACCACCAGCAAGAGAGAGGCACATCAGGAAGTGGGCGGAAAAGAAGAGAGAGAGAAAGGGAAAAAAAACAGAGTAGTCGTCGCCTGCCTCTTCTTCTGCTCCGAACCAGCTGTTAGAAAGAAAAACAAGCAAACAGGGATTGTTTCTTCTTTCTTTCTGCTGACTCTCTGCTGATATATTGATAAAGGGGAAGAAAAACGAGTTGATCATATTTCCCGGCTAAAGTGAAAACGGTTGTCGGGTTGAATCGGAAGTCGGAAGTTAGCCGGCAATGTCAGACGAGCGTTAAGTCTAAAACATAATCGAAGTCAACAGAAACGACTCGTCGTGCAGCAAAGAGGCAAATAGATGGGCAATCCAGTCCAGCTGCTCAAGTGCATTTCTCCGCGCGCACCACCAAAACTTTTCTCCAGACTCCAGCTCCAACCACCCTATACCCTTTCGCCATTCATCGATCCATCAATGTCTTGTGAGTGATGTCTTGATATTGTTGCTGCTGCAAAGAGGGGGAGAGAGTGAAGAGCAAAGAGAGAGAGGGAAACAGTGGAGCCAAGCAGGCAACAGAAGGGGGCCTTTGTAACGCAACATATAACCTTGTTGAAGAAGGTTCAAGTCTCTCTCTTACTCGCCTTGGACTCACAGAGGATCGTGCAGAGGGCGCAAGAGCAGCTAATTACTCATCTCGCAGGGCTGAAATGTCAAAGGGCGTCGGTTGAGCACGAGACCGAAAAGAGTGTACCAACGTAGTAGACGAGTACATACTACATTATACACTTTTCCTCCGCTTTTGCCGCACGTCCTCCTACCGTATAATGCGATTGAGCCCTTGTGACGTGTCTATATACAGCTCACTTGGCTGGAAAGTACGTCAGTTTTTTTTCCCGTCCCGCGGCCAGCGAATTTCGATGGAAACGCGCACGGCCTTTTGCACTCTGCATACGAAAAAGACGGGTCGAGTTACCATGAACTGATTGCGGCGGACGGCGGCCGGATCCAGCGAAACGAACTTGTTGGCGCTCACGTGGACAGCGGACGGTGGTACGGGCGGCTGCGACTGCGAGAGGCTCCCAGACGGAAGAGGTTGCCCCTGCGAAAGTTGTAGCGATGTCGGAGACGGCGAACAGCCGACAATGACCGGCTCCTCCTCTTTGAAGACGGGCTGGTACGGCAGCAACATCCGGATTTTGCCCCAACGGTGGAAAAATAGGGCCACGGCTGCCACCCAAACTGTCCGCGCATATCACCGAAAGGAAATTGAGGGAATAGAAAAAAAGGAAAGAAAATTCTATGGTTATTATTGGAAAGAGCAGCGTTTTTCTAGTCAATGAAACAAGAAATAAAGAAGCTAGGGAGGCTTTTTTGTGTCTGTGTGTAGGCTTCTATGAAGTTGCGGCCTTTGGGACTCGGTTTCGCAAGTAATACAAGAGAAATGATATCAACTAGGACGGAAATACCAAGAGGACGAGGCAACGACATCCACAGTAGAATGAAGATGGATCGATAGAGTGCAACCATCAGTCGATTCTTCTTTCTCGCTCACTCGCTTTTTTTTCTCTCTTCAAAATGACGGAATAAAATCCTAGTCAAAAGACGCAGTAGCAAAGATCAGTTCGCTACTCGGTCGTCACGGCGTGTGCACGTCCCATACAGTTTGCCCAGCGCCATTACACGGAGTCATGGCGAGGAGGTGAAGCAAAAGAGAGAGAAAGAGACATGTTCCTTTTTTTCTCTGTGAAAAGGATCTATTTAGCCTCAACTGATGTAGCTCTTTTCTGCCTCTTTTCCCCCATCTTCTTCTCCGTACCCCTATATATCGAGCACGAGGTTGTTTCTTGGCAAGACGGTCTCCGTCGTCGACGCAGTCGATAATCTATACGCGCTTCGATTCGGGCCGCCAATTTATATCGATGTGTATAAATAAAATGTAGAGTCGCGATAAGGAGACTACATAAATGTCCTCACAAAAAGGGAACAGCAGAGAGGAGGGAAAACAAAAAATCAAGAGAGAGGGAGAGTTCTCTTTTTGCTTCGCCGAGATCAAATGGCCACTTTCAGAAACTGTCGGCTCTTTATTGCACAACCTGATGACCTTTCCCATTTTTTCTTCCTTTTTTTCTTAGCTTTTCCTAGTCAAGTACCTTTCCCAGCATTTAGAATTGCAGAGGAAACTCACAAGCCAGAAAAGGCCTACGATCTCCCCAAAATACAAACTTGGGAAAAAGCGGAATCCATAATACAACACAGACGAGGAGTTACAAACTTGACTATACGATTTCCACATCGATCGAGAGCCTCGTACTAGAGCTTATCGAAGAGGGGGAGAGAAGGAACCTAAAAAAACAACAACAACAACAAGGATATATCTAGAGTACACAGGGCAAAAGTCGAGGAAAGAAAGAAGCTACTACTACATCCCCACTCGCTCTTAATTAAATAAGGCGGTCCTTTTTTCTGTATTCTGGCTGAGCAGCCCCTAGCTCAATCCCTTGACTTCCGTCATTGCCTTTTCAAGCTCGATATATATACGAATGGGCTCAAGAGAAAGGGACCCATGGAATGAAGTAATATCGTTATGGGAGCGTAATACTTCTGACGATGCCGGTAGGGCATTCCAGTTCATTCCGGGCTCTTACACTTAATTGTCGTTATCGCTGAGTAGTAGACTAACAGTTCGTTCGTTACTATGACTGACAAAGAGTTTCGATTGCGCATTTACACGCTCATTGGTTAGCTCATCTCGACGAGTTCCACTCTTTGATGTCGGACTGGTAGCCTAATATTAGGCCCACGCCTATTGCGTGACACTGGGTAACAACATGGAATACAGCAATAAATATAGTCAAACATTTGACGAACGATGTAAAATAGGGCAAGTCGTCGACATTTGGACGGGTTTCCCCTAATTACCAGTCACTAATTAGAAACAATGGCTTACTCGAGGCCGTCTACTCGGAGAGGAAAACAAAAATTCCCCCCTCTGAATAAATGAGATTATTGTTCTTCGATGCGGAAGACTACGGGCGGAAATCATTTGCATAATAATGCAGCAGGGAGCAGCAGCAGTTTTGCAGACGAGTCTCAGAGTAGTAACGTGACTTACCAATAAGAACTAGGATGACGATGCCCACTTCTTCGCCTCGGACGTAGACCACTCCAGCACTGTTGGCTGTCGGCGGGAACCGGTAATCAGCCCCGACGGACGAAAAGTTGGTGGAGAGCCGATTGTTACGGTACTGTCCCGAAGAAGAGGGCGGCGGCGGCGGAGGTGGAATAAAAGGAGGAAGAATAGGTAGAGAAGGAGGCACGGCTAGCATAGGAGGATTGGTAGGAGGAGGCGGAGGTGGAGGAGGAGGAGGAGTAGATGATGACGGGTAAACGTCGCTTGTTGCGTGAGGCGATGGGCCGGCCGACAAGAGCTTGGACATGGACAACCGGACGGGTTGACTTTTTATCCGGTGGCCTTTCGTTACACTTGCCACTCTCACCGTGTAAACTCCGCCTGGTCTGAATACACAAGTTCCAAATCTCATAATTAGGTTTACTATTACAACATAATCAAATAATCAACTAGTTCAACTTCAAACTAGGCCGGTCGCAAGGTCGCAAACTTGTAGTACGACGTCTTTCAACTTCTTCGCCATGTTCCGCATTTGCGATATCATTTGTAATTTAAATGTCAACTCTTAGTCGTCGTCGTCGACACTCGTTCCCCGAGGTCGGGTTACGGCGAAAGCACGTTTCACACTAGACTTCCCGGCTAAAAAGTTTTTCACTTGGAGCAGCGCAACTTATATTTCGGAGGAAGAAAAATAAGTTTTGCCAAAAGCTTTGCAATTTGAAACATGCTTTTCTGACGTGCGTGTTCAATTAGCTTAAGGGCAGGGAGGGTACGAGAGGCAGAGGATTAGGGAATCTTGTAACTTTGACATTTTCATCAAAAGGGCTAAACTTTCGTTCTAACGATTGTCGACAATGAAATACGGAGGGAATCTGAGATACGGCCGGCGTTTTATCGAAACGAGTCACGACCGAAACGAGATGAGAGTTTTGACCAATTTGTCGCGGGGAAACATCAAACTTGAGCCAACCAACTTTGGTGGAGACGAGCCGCAGTGGATGAGAGAAATTCTCGGTATCTGTCGTTATACTCTATCGTCGACTAACATTCGGCGGCGCACCAGCAAACGCCAGCAAGCGTGCTCGACACTTTCGCTCGCTTCGTGCTGACGCGGCGACGAAAACTCGTCAATTGAGTTAGACACTGAGGAGCTTAGACAAATTGTTGAACTCAACTTGACGGTTTAAATATAGAAGAGTGTCTGTTTACCTACATGAAAACAGGACAAACAGAGTGACCCCCTTTGTTGTCTACTATAGTGAGAGCCACACAACACGCATACAATTGTTGACTGGGAAAACACGGACCTCTCTTTCTTCGTTTTTTTCCGTCGGAGAAAGAGAAAAGACAATTTGAATGGGGCTTCCGACAGATAATCTATACTTGGGCTGTAATAACACGTTCGTCGGTTTCGTCATAAATTGAAAAAATTAGTGTAATTTTACCTTAGATCACTCAGGATATATGACGTCACTTCTGGCGGTACGGCGATGATCATCCTTTGTCTATAAGTGGATTAGTCGTAGGTTACACAACTAGAACCAGCCGTATCCAAACTATTGCTGGTGAGCCAGCTATAACAACTAGGATTACAAGGGGAATTGGCAGCAGTGGCAGCACGTGATCAAAAAAAAAAACTAGCCAACGTTCTGTATAGTGCTTCAATTAACAAATCATACGAATTCATCGATATATATACCTTTGACGATGCGGCCGATAGGTTATCTCCAATCGAAAGGGCGGATTGGCCTCGTCCGACTGGTTTGACGGATCCAGGCTGTCGTCATCGTCGAGAGACCAGGTGACTAAGGCGGATGATGCGCTTAGCTCTCTAACCGTGACGTTGAATGGAGCCAGCCGGTGCGATTCGACTGCAATTGAAATTGACAGCTTATTATGACGAAATCTGTTGAGACGGGGATTGACGTCAGTGAAGATTTTTGGTCGTCGGTTGGAATACCGGGAAGAAGCAGGTATTGCGCGGTGATTAAGAACCCGAGAAAGACGGCGGCGATACCTCGGCAAGCCGATGACATGATTTTCTCCAAATCGAGTGCCCGTATCAGACGGACAATCTCAAAGAGAGAGATAGAGAGAGAGAACGCGCCCACGGTCGATTCTTCTCCGAATCAGCTCATCGTGATGAGGCGATAAAGTAGCAGCAACGGCGACCCACAGCTTTACGTTCGATCGATCCTTTCCTCCGTCGTCCTATACTATTAACATAGCACAGACACACAAATACACGCGACAAAAAAGAAAAGAAAAGAAAAGAATATAAAGATACGGGCGGGATGGAACTTGTTATAACCTCTTCCAAACAAGATGTCGAATTCATGATGGGAGGCCCAAGTTCCCTATACCCCCAAAGCCATAGATATACACATCTATTGAGTACGCAACGTCTTTATGAGTTATAACTACCGGCAGTCATAGCCATCGATTGCTCATGAAAAGTCTATTTATCGATCGCGAAACGTTTTTGTGTTCCAAAAACCATATAGTAAAGGTCGATGACTTTTGAAGTTATTCCAGGATAATGGGGACCGAGTCGTCGTTGACTGTTTAGAGGCGCAGGGAATCCTCCCTAACGAGCGAACAGTAGTTGACTCGGCGCAGCCAAGCATTTAACGATTCATAAAACGGAAAAACCAATTTCAAATGGATTATTTCACATCCATATGATGTTTGGAAAATGGCATATTGTTCCTGCTGGCCCTACGAAATTACACGACATTTAAGGGCGAAATCCCCCTGCAGTAGAAAACGGATTATTTATAGGGTATATGTGGGCGCAAGTTGTCCCTCGTGTCCTACGGAGCTCGCCACCTCGTTTTATCGTCACTCGGTTCAGTCGGCATCAGACAGCGTGAAATGGAGACTACCCGTCGTCTGACTAAAATGAACGACGTCGGTAAATAATTTGAAGGCGACGGCGATATTTTATACAACATAGAGGCCTAGCGGGGGGGTAGCTGCTACATACGCGATCCCTCGTAATCAAAAGGCTCCAGGTTTTATTCGCTTGAATGTCACTATCGCGCCCCGTTGAATACCGGATTAGACGTAAACTGCCTGGTAGTAGCGACGTCGTGTACAATTCATCACTTTGCTTACGGTAGAAAAGATGTGGACCCAATCGGGCGTGCTGGAGACGCAGACATAATGCTTAACACGCTTTTCACTTCTGATGGAAGAGCGGGGGAAGCCTTATACTGTTTAGATGAAGGGTGGAAATAAAGCAACGTATTCAAAATAGATCAAGCCCAAAGTTCGGAATTGGGACGCTGCCCGTACGTCTTCATTTGGCAATATAAATTAAGTTACCCAGAATGTCTGTCTGTCTCTCGGTAACGAGTAAAGCGCAATCCTTTTTAGACTGCGGTTAGGCGCGGCCAGAGAACCGAAGTGCGTCTAAAGAGTTTTCGCGGTCGTAAAAAACAACACCCTGACCTTTTCATGACTACGAGAAGGAAGTTAGCGTCTACTCTATTGATTGTCGGTGTTGCCTGCCTTTTATTCTCTCGATGTCTCTCGACGACGACTACACTTTGGACTCTTCAGGGGATGGCGCCTAGTTTTCGGGCCTCTTTCCCCATTGTTTTCTTCTCCCCAGTCTTTTGCCTCCTTCATAGTTGATCAAATGAGAGCTAAGAAGGTGACGGTGGAGTCTTGGCGCTCCAACTTGCCAAGGAACAAACGAATAAACAGCGAACGTGACTTGAGGGCCGCATCCACCCAAACACACACACACAAAAAAAAACGGCCATCCGCAAGAAGCAGCTGTGGAAGCGACCGAGTCTTGCAGCTCAGCGGCACGTAGACGTATAAAAACTCTTCCTCTCGGGCGACTGTATTTATGCCTCCATTCTAAATTGATGGGTGAGTTGCTGTTATTTTCTACGCAGAAATAGCGACACACAGTTCTAACGGTCGCTGCTGCTGATTGACTCGCTTCCAAAACTTGCAATTTCGTCCGTCCAGTCATTAATCCATTGATGATGAGGCCATTCAATCTTGCAAGGAATCAAAGCACGGCAAGTTTATTTTTAAAATTGACTTACGTGATAGCCTGTAGCGAATATGCTCTTCTGGAAAGTTGCGATGATCGCAATCGAAATGAATAGATGCAGCACTTGAATAGAAATGGCTGGTTGAGAGATGAGGTCGATGAAAAGCGCGTGCGGTCAATTTAGTCCGTCGTGACAAATTTTCGTCCCCTTGATGAAATGTTAGCCGCAAGATGATAACATGTAATCCTCCGTCATAACTTGAGCACGTCAGCGTCCGCTCTGTCTCTGTCCAGCAGCTACACTGCCGATGCCTATACCTCTGGCGACGCACTGCAACTTGTCCTACTGGGCTGCCTGCCGTCGCGCAAACGGAACGTGAATGTAGACAGACGGCGCGGCAGCGGTCGTCATCGGCGACTCCGCCCATCGCTCCACCTCTCTTTGACTCCCTTCAGTCCCTTACAGTAGTCGTTGCTTTTAGCCCGCGCGTTTGCGACGCCGAATCACCGTCCGCATCGAATCCGATCACGGATCCAGGCTCGACTCCTTCAATGTATATCCAATGCTTACTGCACAATTGAACACGAACGAAAGGTTAAGAGTCAAAGTCAAGGAACTCGCAAACTTTCGATTCCAACCCCGCAAGAGGCAGAGAGGAAAGAAATGACGGCCCGATTGAATGATTGTTGCCATTAGAACGTTAAAATCGCAGATGACAAGACGATTTTTCCTCAAACTTGTGCAGTTCGATTGAGCGAGAGAAGGAAAAGGTTTTCCTTGACGACAACCAATTGATGGCTGGAGACATAAATAGCGTCATTTGCATATTCGATAGTTGCAAATCGAAAAAAAATGTAAACTTTCGCTTCCGTGAAAAGTTCGTCATCACAAGGAAGAAATCGAACGCTCGTAACTCGATTTTCCCCTGCAAGTCCCGGAATTCTTGAAATGAAAACGAAATTGGTCATTAGAGCCTTGAATAAGATGCAAACGAACACTTCTCCATAGACGTGAGACCAAAAAAAATGAGTAATAATACATATGGAAACGTAAAATGAATCCCCGTAGAATTACCTACCGATCGCATGATTGCGTCGCATGGCTATTATGTCATCGCTCAGTCTACCTCAGTCGATATCTTTGATCTTGTTTTCGTCATTAACCTAACTAAGGCTATATACTGATGAAACGCACTGTAGTCTAAAACCAGGTTAGTAGGTTTGCTCATCGACAAAACTTTCATTCAGAAAAGGTCAAGTACAAGAAAAATGACCGGATTTAGCTTGGCGCGAATTTGCATGCGAGTTGTCATATAGCTGCGGCCACGCGATAAGCAGTAGATGATGAATTTACGGTGCAAGCATCGTCTCCCCACTTTTCTGTCCGCGGCAGATGTCGCAATAAATAAAAATCGTTCTGGGTTTCCTTTTCCAGAGATGTTCCCATCTGTTTTGCCCAATCTACTGGAGACACGCGGCCTGAGAAACCTCGACGGAGCAGTGAACAGTGATGCGATACGGTTTGTGTTCGCTTGTTGACATTTACGGGGATATGGAACGTGTTGGATTCGACATGCAATCTCAAAAGTGAACCTCGCGCGGTTCAATCATTTTTTTCCCTCCGCGCCCAACTCGGTAACGGGCCGGTGTAACGGTTCTGCCTTTGGCATATTCATATGCGTTCTACGCGTGCTCTCTCCATGTATATTTCAATACAGAAATAGCAGATGTTACTCACAAGAAGAACACAGAAAGTTATTGTCGCCGAAAGGAGAATCAGTTTGTCGAGACGCTACGTGCTCCACTTCATCCCGCAGCCACTCGTCGCCATGTCAAAAAAAGCCAAAACATGGCGCGTTTTTATTTTACCATTCGCGCTAAATTAAATCCAAGAGACAGGGACGCTCGTGTTTCATGCGAAACCGAAAGAGAGAATCAAAGGTCGAAGGGAGACGGCTCGTGACCGTTTCAAAGGCCAAACATTGTCGTAGGAAGTAGTTGCGCTATATAGACTTGCGATGAGCGGGAATAATCCAGCAGCACAACCTCAAGTAGACGTTGGTAAGAAGAGTAGACTGTACGGATGTCGGGCGTGTCTCGTAAATTGCATTAGTTGCTCAGATGAGATGACGAGATTTCGATGAATAAATAAATTGTACGCAATCGAGTCGTCGTCTTTCAAGGAGGAAAAGATAAGGGAAATTACGGAGCATCAGCATGACGAATAGCATATTAGAAGAGGTGCTCCACCCAAGGATGTACTATTTACCTGGTATCTATTTACTGTGATGTATAGTCTAGTGTGCACATATGTATCCGAGTCGGTGGGACGACGAACGTCGACGAAAGCCGAGTGTATATACAGTACAGCTTTGTAGATTCTGACTGTTGCCATGGCTTCCTTTTGTGTGGCGGATACGAACAAATGTTACAGGGCACACATATATATATACTTTTTTATAAATACAACCCACGTAGAGACCCAAGTTTCGATCGACGACTCACCAACGGCCGTCGACCACTTACAAATCATTCGCCATAACGACCTTTCAATTTATTAGAATGTCTCAACAATTAACTATTGACATCAACCGACATTTATATGTAGGTTTGACGTCACAACATTTGATCGTCTCCACTGACCCTTGTCATCGCGTTCCGTTTTTAGAAGCTATTACTGATGGCAAATGCAGCTCCGATCTGCTTAAAGAAACAAATTCCTCTCGACAATCGAATTATCCGAGAGAAAGTCAAGGCCTTGTCTGTTTGACAATTTGCCACAGGATCAGTGGGGCGTCAGTCGATGTATTTCGCTGAATCTGGCTAGGAGGACTAACCTAGGAGCAACGATCGAATCGAATCCAATTACTATCCCCGGCAGCATCCATCTGTTTATTTATGAAGTTGGACCTTTTTCCTCTTCCACCTGAGAGATTTTCATCCGGAAAGACCGGGGACGACAGCGTCAGCTGCAGATGATTACGGGACGAATGTCATGCAAGGCTAATCAGCTATTCATGAGGACCCCTTAAGGGATGAAAAATTAAAAGACGCGGAAAAAAACTCTAGCGCGTTTTTTCTTTTCCTTTCGTTCTCCATCGGCCGTTCGTTGTGATGCTGCCAGTGTCTTTAATAGCCCGCAACCCTTTTCCATTCCTCGTCCTTGGCATGCCCAGTACGGCCTACACACCTGATATTACCCACCAACAACGAAACGGTCTGTAACTTCCGAAACACGCACGTTGCGGGTTTTGCTCCGGCCGACTCTCTTTGGGGTTTCGAATTTCTTCTTTTCTTTCTTTCCTTTTCCTTTGAGGTATTGCGCCCTTCTTATCGGTAGGCGGTTTCGATCGAACTCGTCAGAAACCCGTGTTTTCGTGGTGGTCGAAATCTCGATCGATATGGCCTATACACCGATCTTAATTTATCATTCATGAAGTTGGAAAAGAAATAGAGAAAGAGAGAAATGTGGAAAGACGAGAGACTCGACGCATAAGCTATGTATATTGATGTAAGATTGCGAGACATTTGGAAGGGAAAAGAGAGAAAAGAAAATGATGGGGTTCGACTCTACGGGACGGTTGGGTTCATCCCAATGGGGGAACGGATTGGGCGTAATCAGCAAGTCACGAAAAGCGAATAAGACGGAAAGTAAGGAATAAGTCAAAAAATAAAGAAAGAAAAGGGGGAGAAGGACTACTGCGGCCTTGCGGCTACTGAAGAGACGAAGATGGGCGTGGGGGACGACGAGAGGAGTTAATTTGAGTTCCACGGATTGCGACTCACGCACGACATCTGGCGATGGTTAGCGCTCGTCCAGCCGAGATAATACATCGAGCCGGGCACGGCCGGGCAATGGTGGGGTTTCATCACAATGGTACGCTTCCCATACTCGTCTTATTAGCCAACCCCTTCAGCACTCGTCAACCCAAACCCGACGCGGACGACAGAACGCGATTCACTTCATTTTTTTCAATTGATTCTTTTTTTTCCCTTTTTTCTTTTTATTTCCGTCCGTTTGTTCCGCTTCGAGCACGGATGTCGGTCATCAACAACGCAGTATCACGAATACGAAAATACCTGCATATACCAACTTGTAGTCGTAGTATTTCTATCTAGGCCATGACACATATTGGCCGACCTGACGTGGTTTTCCGTGACGAGTTTTCGCCATTGTCGAACTTGTATCTTTATGATTACTTTTCGGACGGTAGAAACCGATCGGCTTTTTCTGACTGAACACGAGAAAATAGAAAAGAAATATACAAGTTCATCGGGTTTTTTTTCTTCTCTTGGTGCGTGTTGCGCGATCACCTGCGTAGCGCTCCAGGTACACTGTTGCGGGTCGTCGGACGTTGAGTGCAGCTATACTATATAGCTCTCTCACCGCAGGTAGAAATAAGAATTCATTCGAAAGAAAAAAGATAGATAAGACAGATACGGATGAGTAGAGTCAAGTCTCAGGGGAAGGTTTTCTTTTGTGGGGGAAAAAAGAAGAAGAAGAAGCGAGAAAATTTATCGAACCAAGCGAGAGCTTCTTCTTCCGCCCCTAAGGAGAATGGAGCGAAATGGAAGTGGAGGGCTCCTCATTTCGCCGCGAGTCCGCGATGGCAGAAAAGGTTAGACGTGCGACGACAATGAGGGAATAGACGTATATATATATACGTATATATATATTTGGATGGAGCTGGCGCACCGCTGACGGTGACGGCCATCGATTGAAATCTTCCAGTGGCTTTGTGAAACATGTAGGAAAAGTTTCAGGAGCCGAGCTGTGCAGCCAGGAGCCGAGGCGAGTAATTATTCAGCAAAGGCCGGCCAATAAATCGATGGGGCCGATGCCGCTTCTAGAGCTGGCTGTCGACCAGTTGATTTACCATCCGCAATGTACTGTAGTAGTTGTATACGTCGACATATCAATGATGGCATGAGAAAGCGCATTGTCGAATCGACAAAAAGCTCCAGTTCTCTCTCTCTCTCTCCCATTAATATTGATTGGCGACGTATCAAACGCAGTCCTGGCCGTCCCAGAGCCCAAATCCACTATCCAGCGCGCTATAGCAGCTTCTGATCTCTTCTTCATCCGAAATTCATGCCAGCCAGCCAGCGCGTTGAACTTTGACTGCAGTATAGGCCGGCCGATCGAACCGAGAAAATGACGGCCACTGTGGAAATGATGAACTACACCAAAACTTGATGATGCTTTCCGCCATCGTTACTTTGCCCTCCCGCGTCGATGGTTCTTATTCATAATATATTCACGCGCTCCGTGATCGATTGAACTTTTCTTAATCGTTCAACATCGGCCGTCATTGTACCTCGAGTACCGACGGACCCAAAGAGTTTTGTAACTTACGCACCATCAAGTTATTAACAGAGAACGCGCCAAAGAGAATTTTTCCGACCTGAAAAAGAGAAGGTAAACATCTGCCATCTATCGGTGAAAATCTCAAGCCGCAACTTCGGACAGCCGTTTGACAAGGGCGCATCAATATAATATCGATCCACATATATATGTGTGGTCACTGTATTTACCGAGTTGTAGGTACGGATGCATCGGCGAACCAATCCGTTTATAGACCTACAGTGGGCACTCAAATTATTAGAACACGGGGCGCATTCCCATTGCACCCCGTGTTATTTTCGCGTTTATTTTTCCGTCCCCCTGGGCTCAAAAATAGTGCTAAAATTTTTTTTCTGATGCCGTTTAATTTGTCTTGGCGAGATCTCTTAGTGGTTTTTTTTTATTTATCCTAACAAAAAAACCAAAGAAGCAGGGGCAAGAAATTTATTTATTAGAACAGGCCTTTTTTCCCCATCTTCGTACACAAATCGGTACTTTAACAGCCGACAGCTTGTTTTTGAAAGATTGCCCAAACTTGAAATTTTTATATAAAATCAAGTGAGACTTCTTCTTTGAGTCTGGAAATTTTCATTAAGTTTTGATAAAAGGCTCCGAGTTTTAGGTCTAAAAAACTGAGTCGCGTTTCGAAAAAAACGGCCGGGATAGGCTTTCGACATGGGGAGCCGTGACCTTGGTCGAAAAAACGACCTTTTTCGAAACGCGACTTAGTTTTTTAGCCGTTGTTTTTTCATTTATCACCCAAATTTAATGAAAATTTCCAGACTCAAAGAAGAAGTCTCACTTGATTTTATATAAAAATTTATGGGCAATCTTTCAAAAACAAGCTGTCGGCTGTTAAAGTTGACCGATTTGTGTACGAAGGATGGGGAAAAAAGGCCTGTTCTAATAAATAAATTTCTTGCCCCTGCTTCTAGGGTTTTATTGTTAGGATAAATCAAAAAAAACCACTAAGAGATCTCGCCAAGACAAATTAAACGGCATCAGAAAAAAAATTTTAGCACTATTTTTGAGCCCAGGGGGACGGAAAAATAAACGCGAAAATAACACGGGGTGCAATGGGAATGCGCCCCGTGTTCTAATAATTTGAGTGCCCACTGTAAATATATGGTAGTCCGTGTGAAAAGGAGGGAAATACCGTCCGTCTCTCCTGCCGACGGTGCTCCAAAAAATCTCTTGTGACGGCGCTGCGTTGATTCGATCAGCCACGGCCAATAATATACGCTGTGCGTAGGTATTCTCCGCCCGCGATTGCTTTTACTCCCGTCTCTATCATCGCCGGTTTCTTTTTGGGGAGCGTCAATTGCAGACAATCGAATCACACTTCGTTGCCGAAGTAGACCGGTACGGCCTATGGAGATCCCTACGTCATTTAACGCAGCCTGTCTGGTTGCGTGTCCATAGGGAGGGCAAAAGAAAGTTATATATAGTAACGATACGGAATGGAATTACGCAAGCTTATATAGAGAATATATAGCTATATATAAGGAATCGGGCCATGCGCTGCGCAACGATAGAGCGTGTTGTTATACATTCTCTGTTAGTCATTGTCCGCCGTCATCTTCCACCGCGAAGACGACGCGGAGAATGCCCTACATACACTGTTGTATATCTCATTCGCCATTTGAATTCCCGCCCTAACTCTTAGCGGCTTATTCCGGGCGGTTGGGCTCAGTCTGCAACGGCAACCTCGGGTCTTTGGGGCGCAACGTTTGTAGTTGAAGCGAGTACCTACTATAGAGTATATACAGAGACTTGCTTGGATCTTAAGCAGTCGACCCGAATAGGTCTAGATGAGTTGGGAATCTCGATGAATATCGAATCCTTTTCAAGAAGCCATTGCGCACTATATTATAGGGCAGCTGGCTCCTCTACTGCCAGTCAGTTTACAGTACGCATTATAAGGGCGAACTGAAACGAGGAGGGGAGAGAGAGAAAAGAGAGAAAAGAGCTCCAATGGGCTCTGACGAAAAAGCCTATACACTACACTCGTCGGTATATATAATATCGTGCCGCGGTTGAGCTTGAGCTCGTTAACGAAGATACGACGCCAGAGAGTGAGAGGGGAGAGGCAGAAAGTTTTCTTTTCTCTCTCCACGCGATGCCCTAGATCATTCACAAAGCCATAGTACATCACGTAAGAGAGAGCCGGAGGAAAAGAAGGAGGCGATATTGTATCAAGTTTTCGGATACTTCTTCTTTTTCCTCAGTGATTTTCCTTATTAAATACGAAAGAGAGAGAGGAAAAAAGAGGACATGTTATCATATATAGTGCTTTCCCCCCTTCATAACAAGGTAATAAAGTGTGTATATATATATACCGTCAGTGACCCTGGTCCTGCACCTTTGTGCTGTCGAGGGAAAATACTGTAAGATATCAGACGTATCATATATGCCGTACGGTATAGATATTATTGTTATTATTATTAGTGATATTGTTATCGGATCAAAATGACGGCCGTCTGTCGAGACAGTCTCTTTTCATCCATTTGATGCTTGACCCACTTGAGGTTATTACCATTTAGAATTAAGATGATGATTGTGTTTTTTTGATTTCTTTCCTTGCTTGTGTATATGTTTGTCTAGATTCCCTACTGCGGCTTCTCTAAATATAGAACTGTGGGATTTTCTCCGCCGCATCCGCTCGCGTCGCGCGCGCTGGACGCGGCGGGGGCACTTTTTGGGGTCTTTTCTATTCAGTATAAGCACAACGATGACGAAAAAAACCTACAAAGAGGTCTTTATCGTGTAGTAGCTGAAAAGGGAAAAGAAAAAAAAAATAATCAGGTCAACCAATTCAGAGAGCTTGCGCTATATTATATAAAGAACCGCTGCATAATTCCCCGCCGCATTAGAAAAATGGCAGCTAGTCCAGTCGGCTGGTCCCCGACATTTTCTGATTTGAATTTTCTTTTTTTTTCTTCATCTTTCCTTTTTTTTTCACTCAATCGATTCTCATTTGAATTGCGGAGCCGATGCTTCCGCCGGTCAGTTCCTCGTCCCTTCTTTTTTTAAGAACTCGCCTCGAAGCCTATAGATAGAGAGGGGAGGGAAGAAAAGGGAAGGATAGAAGAGATTGACCGAATGCCGGCTTTTGGTGAAAGCAAGCGAACGTGAAAACAAACCTAAAAAGTCCGATAGATAGATATATGATACACAATAATACGATGGATGGATAGATAGAGGACTTGAAGAGCTGAAGGGAAAAGAAGAAGAAGAAGAAGAAAAGAGAGAGAGATAGAGAGAAAAGAGCGCCGTAGAGAGATGGGTTGTGCCCTTTTTGCGTGTGCGCGTCGTTACGTGCCATGCGTCGATGGCAAAAGGGGAGAGACCGGGTAGTGCCTGATGCTTCTCTCAGGATAGTCGAGGAAGCGCTGGATGGGCTTATGTCTCAGTCAAGAACCGCCGACAACAGAGAGAGAACCGCGGCTCTACTGTCCTCGTCCCATTCTGTCAATCTTTTTTTTTTCTCTAAAGAAATTCGACCTTCTCTTCACCACAAAATCGTCTCTACTCGTTCAAAGGACACGCTCCATTTCCTCGTACTACTTCCGCTCTCCCAAATTCTACTTCTTCAAACATACCGGAACGCCTAGGATGATCTCCTACTCCCGCCTTACCTGCCCATCTCCTGCTGCAATATTCAGCGCTGCATCTCCGTAGGCGGATCGAAACAGGTAACGTGTCTTATTCAGCAACTCGGCACTCTATTTCTCATTAAGCCCGAAAACATTTTCCCATGATTTATTCCGCCGCTTAACTTTAACTTGATGCCCATCTGTTGAATACGTAAACCGCCAAGAAGACTTTTATTTTTTTTTGCGCTTCGTTCAACTTTCGCACAATACTCAGTTCCAGGAGCTAAAGAGTTGCGCTTTTCCCTTAATCCGGGATCTGAGAAAGGAAAGGACGACCGGAAAGTACCTCATGTTTTCTCGGTACATCAACAAGAAACAGAGGGAGCTAGAGAAAGAAAAGGAAAAGGCCGTCCGTGGTGGCGGTATAGAGCGGGCCACCGGAACTGAGCCGCCATAAAGCGAAGCGTTTAAGTACCTGCTGCTTGGAAGAGTTTCATTACTCATCCGAGCGTGACAGCTGGCCACGGTCCACGATGTCGGCGCACGTCTTCTTTCTCCGTAGCAGCTCCAGCCGAGTCGAGCGTAAACTAGACGCCAGCTGTTCTTACTACATATCCGGCCTCCTTGCCTTGACCTCCAACTTCCTCCACCGTTTTGGCTGTCGCGGCCTTACTACTCCTTGTTTCTTCTTTTCTATCTCTTTTCATCCTTTTCTTGTCATCTTGACATCTTCCTTTTTGAGGGTTTTTTGTTCGTAGAAGGTCACGAGACCTCTGATGAAGACGCACGAGTGGCGTGTACAATACTACTACTACTACTACTAACGTAACGGCAGATGAGCGCCGCAAAGAATACAAGGGGCAAGTGGATCGTGTCTCGTGGCGACGCTCAAGGGCTGGATGAAAACAAGAGGTGCATTGAGCTGCGCGCTTCCCGTCACTAGACGACCGCAGCCCCTTTTATGTCTGAGAGAGAAAAAGATAAGTCATCAAGAGATATTGTCCTCCGACCCTGTTGGGATTTTCAACGGCCGCCCGACAGGAGCCGACTGGTGGCGCGGCCTACATAAATAGATAGGACACACGCGCCCGTCGTGACGCAGCGCGATGGGAAGCAGAAGAAGAAGTGGTGATGAGAAACATTGATTACTTCCTGAGTAGAATCAGGGCAAAAAGGAGGTGGAAAATCCAGAATGAAGAGGAACAAAAGGGTCTACGGACGACTCCAAAGTGGGTCCATGTGATTCAATCAAAGAACTGTGCCACTTCTGCTCTACCACGCAGTTTCCGACACCCAATCGTCGGATGATCAAGCGCAGCAACAACGCCCTTCAATCCGTCGTTCATAATATAAAATTAATCCCCTCATCTCTCTCACTTTCTCCGGCTTGTCTATTGTCCGATTGACTCTTGCTCTCTCTGTCTCTGTCTCCCTACTATTATTATTGCCCACTCATCGCTCGACGGTGAGCGCTGTCCCTTTTGTGCCCGTGTCACTGCTGTGCGGATCCGGGAGTACGTGTTTGGATTAGGGAGGCGGAAGTGTTCGAGAGAGCCGCCGCTGAAATCAAGCAAGCAGGAGCCTTTGTTTAGCATTGAAGAGATTGGAAATCCATTTTGCCGTGCCACTCTGCTGCGCTTATTCCCATAACGCTTCAGGCCCCGTCTCGAGGCGCTAAACTGATGCGCTCAATCCGTCTGCAGGGCCGGCAACGGCTTTTCACTCGATATAACGCGCCATATAATAATAGGATTTTTTTTTCCAGTTGATCATTGAGTATTATTATTATGTACTCGAGCCGCATTGATGATCAAACTGCTGCTACTATGAGAATAATAGCCGAATATAAAGAAGAAGACCACAGCGTAAAAGCATCCGTGTATATAGATTTATAATTAGCCCGTCTTTTCTCTTTGTTGCCTCTTTTGAAAAACTCTATAACCGAGAGTCCGAGACTGATTATACAACTAACTAGCGCTCTCTCTGTCTCACGGCCTTACGGGGCCGTTCACCCCCAGAGCGCTATAAACTATAAACACTACGACTATTACAGCGGACCAGCAGCGTCGTTGGCCGCCGACGCTGTTGTCAGCAGCTGCTCAGCCTAGCGCGTTCTCAGACGCCGGAACATCGAAACTTTGCAACAGCATCACCAACGACCAAACTAGAAACTTTCCTGCTCCCTTTACTCTTGGCATTATCCACTCAGTGTCTCGCGCGTCTTGATCCGATCCCCCTCCAAAACTTTTCGTCTGATTCGTGTACATCGACCGACTCTTCTCTTTACTTTCTAACCCCTCCTGGGTTCTACTCTCTCCTTGCCCGTCAGTCTGGCTTGTGTTGATGTACGTGGACATGGAATCGTGAACCCCTCTTCAACTGGGGCTAAATACATCATCAAGTAAGTGTCGGAATACGAACGGGAACGCGGAGACCGAGTATATAGATCCATTTATCGGCGTAAGGCCTCTTATCGTCTCTGTCATCTTCTCCGTCATCGGCCGATGGCGATGGCTTCCGGCTTGGCGCTGCTATCATGCCAAGCGACGACAATACGATCTCATTATCAGAGTCGCAGATCAGAAACGGAGAAGATTTGACAAGGGGGAAAAAGTAGAAAAAAAAGAACGTTGACTGCGGGGGAAGGAAAAAAAAACTTGTTTTGACGAGGACAAGAGAACTCTTTGAGTAAGGAGGATGTAAAAAGATAGATTCCGTGATTCGAGATGATGTAGCCTATGATGCGCATTCCTCCAACACAAAGGGAGTAAAGAAAGTTGAACAGCAAAGTTTTAAAATCTTTTCCCTTTTTACTTTTCTTCTTTCTTTTTTTGTCAATTGTCTTTGTTTTCCTGTTGCTTTATTATTTTTAATACTAAAGTTATTTTCTATTTTTTACGTTTTTCCTTGTATCCACATTTTTTGTTATTTCATCATTTTTTTCCCCCGTTGGTTCTATTATTTTCTGATAAAGACAATGTTTTTTGATGGAAATCGAGAGTCAAGGACCATTTTATCGAAAGGGAAAGGCACCTCTTGAGCTAGTCATCTCCGTGCCTAGTCCTTCATCATGCCTCTCTCTATTTGTCAATCCTTTTCATCGGAAAATATGAAGATGGAGCGGAAAAATGGCGAGCGCGGGCGCGTGCTGATGACGTGCCCGAGGATTCGCCGCTCTGCGCCCGGGTAAATGGCGCGGAATGAGATGAACCCCCAAACGATATGATTTCGGTGGAATCAGCTCTGTCGTCGAAAGCCAACGTTCCGCTCCTTCATCTTATTTATCTTATTCATTTATTTCTTGTCTTCATCTTCCGACTTCGTTTCGAATTTCGCGCTGCGCTATATAACCCCTTTTGTGGACGTGCGGGCGGTGAACTGCCGACGCCTTCTCTCTGTCTCCCTTCGTATAACCCGATCAATTTCATTGGGACCCCTCCAAAAAAATCGGTCAAACTGTTCTCCGTGCAAAAGAAAAAGAGCCAAGGACGAAAGAAGGAAGAGGAAAGAGAGAAATAGAGCAGCAAAAAGAGAATATAAAGATCGGAAGAAGAAGAATGAGAAGAGACAAAACGCGGAAGAAAAAGAGGAAAAAGGAAACGAATACAAAAAAGAAGAAAAAAAGAAAGAGAAAAAGAGTCCAGTCTCGTAGGATGGAGAAAGGGAACTGGACCGTATATCTTATTTACTTTATGCAGTGAGAGGCGTCGCAGCATCGTTCCTGCCGGGCATTACATGCCCAGCTGACGCAACCCCGCCACGCAGCCGTCCGCCTACCCTATACTCCGAGACGGTGGCGGCAACTTCCACCCAACACATTTGGGTTGGCCCGTCTTTTTCTCCTCATCCTTTTTTCTTGCTTATTTGATCCACCAAACAACTGGCCGTCCATCCCACAAAAAAAAAAGAAAAAGAATAAAATCGGACACGCGCGTCCGGTCTCGGCCATTTTCCCTTTTTTTTTGCTTATGGCCGCCCCCGCGCGCGCCCTTTTTCTCCTCGGCGGCTTTCTGCTGCCCGCGCACACGCCAGATTAGGTTTCACGCCGAGGTAGACGACAACGACAGCAAGACGGAGTCTATTCCTTTCAATCTTTTTATTTTCTTTTTCTTCTTCTTCTCTTTTCTTTTGTCTCTTTTTTTTTGTTGGATTTACTTTGCCTTCACTTCGTCTTTCCTTTTGTTCCTTTTATACTTCGTGTTCGAATCCATTTTTCAACGGTTTTCCCTGATCTCTCAGTCGTCGTCGATCCAGCCCGAGCACTTCATCCGGAGCTGCCTGCAATTGACGTCGCGTTGTCGATTGAATTATGTCGACACGGCGAATCAAAAAGAGCATTGGGGAAAAAAAGCGGTCGGTTCCAGACGGTCGGTGCTGCGCGACGGAAGAAAGACGCAGCCTCCGCCTCCCTCCCCCTCCACTAAAAATAAAAGAAATAAACGAGATATGTAGGAGGGCTAGGCCAAAAGTGTATATAGTTCTTTCAACTTTTCGAGGGGGAATGTTTTCTCGTCTTTTCCAATCCTTTGATGCTTCGCCTGATTGAATTTTCTTCCCTTTTTCTCCTTCTGCAACTGCAGCAGCAGCAGTAGGAGCAGCGGCGGAGGCAAATAAAAAGAAAAGAAGCTTTGTGTCCTTTTCTACCTCTTCCGACTTGTTTCGGGTAACTATAGGCAACTGCTCTCTACAATAGCCTCCGATTTTCTTGATTTTTTTTCTCCTCCTCCTTAGTGCGCTTGAGGTGCGTAATAGCGCACCGTGGTACTGTTAGTCGCTAGCGCTCAACAGTACGTGAATATAACGAAAACGATGTCGGTTCACTTTCCCTTTCGTTGACGACAAACTCGGTCGAGCGGAAGAAAACCTAGGCTTTTCGATGTATTATGTAACTAGAGTGAAGGATGTGCTCTAGAAGCCCATCGGACCGTGAACACGCATAGGACTAGTACGGCCTCCTAGCTAGGCCTCTATTCTTTATTCTCTTATTATTCTCTCTGGCTTTCGTCCCTCTCTTTTTCTATTTTTTTTTGTCCGAGTCGAATCTAGCGAGAACTGCGTAAATGCGCGTCCAACCGACAGTACGGACTGCAATTACATTTCCGACACGACCACCTCTTCTCTGTACCGACGCCCCGTCTCTCACGCAATATCTCCATCGCTACACTTTTCCTTACGCGCTCATCCGCGCGCGCGCCTTCCCTCCCCCGTTTTATCCCTTGATGATTTATTCGTCGGCCCAAAGTTACAAAAGCGTCCCACACAGTCCTGCTCTGCTGTCTTCCCTCTGATGGTTACATATAAATACATTTATTCCATGATCTTTCTTGCGCGACGTGGGCGAATCAAGTCCGGAGGTCTTGACACGGCGCAGCCAAACCCAGTCGACGAGCCGCGATTATTTCCGACTAGCCGTCCATATATTCTTCTCAGCTCTGCTGAACGGGGAAACGGTAGAATAAATCCCACAGTCGCATTTTCTTTTCTCGATGAGTGGCTTCTTCTCCTTCCTCATCTTCTATGACCCTTCTGTCTGCTCCTGTCGGACCTTTGGAGCGACTGTGGTCGAAGATAAGAAATCTTCTGGCCGGGATTTTCCTTATTTCCAGCGTACTTGGTCTTCGCACATAGAGACAGTACTACGTATTCCAAATCTCGTCTATCTTGTTTCCTAGAGAGAGCTAGAATCTCGGCAGCCAACAAAAGGAGAGAAACACAGCGCGCGTTCCCAGCAGCAAGAAGCCGGCCAGGGGTATAAAAACTCGGCCGCATTTTCTATTTCTACAACTTGCGAAGCTCCCCACGGGTTTCTAGTCTTTTCTCTCTCGCTATATAGTTCACTAGCTCATTCTTTTCGGGATACTTGTATATACGGTATACGAAAGCAGCCTGGTGTGAAAAGGCCCCTCGCGGGTTCCGTTGGCTTCTGCAGGCGGCGCTATCAGTTTGATGCCGTCCATTTTTAGCAGCCACGTCTCGCGTTTTATCAGTTGGTGCCGAAGAAAAAAAAAAAGATAGGCCGCTAGCAGGACCGACAGTTTCTTAGCAGTATTCAGCAGCAGTCAAACACATGATGATCGATATGTTGGCTTTGGCAACAGAGTTCTCCGACCGCACTGGCACACTTTCCGCTCGTTATTACGAAAGAAAGCGTGTTAACCTTCTTTTTTTTAACTCTCTTTCGTCGGCAGAACCTTTTTCCGGGTGGTCGGGTCAAACGAAGGTGATGAAACCATTTAACTTATTGCACCCGCCGTTTGAATAAACGATCGTCGCTCTGGCCTGGCGCCAATAGAAACATTGGAATGACCCAATAGGAATTGAAAAACAACCGCCGAGTGTTGTCTTTGGTCCGGCAGTCTTGGTTATATAGGCCGTCACAACGAATCGTTATCTCAGATAAAAACAGTGTTTGGGGACTCTTGTGGTCGTCGGTCGATGCCGGATGGGAAAAACGGGCCGATCGATTAGCCGTCGGAATCATAACGGTGCTACGTGTCTTCTTCCCGTCGAGTTAGGCCATCTCTCTCCCTTTCTTTCTCTCTGTGGGTGCGGCTGGGCAATGTTAAGAGAGCAATGTCCCAAGCACTCTGGCAGCCCACAAGGATCTACCAAAGGTTTGTCGACGAGGAGATTTTTCCAACTGACAGCAGCTGCTGGCTGGCGGAAGTGTTAGTAGTTGTAGTAGTAGTAGTAGTAGCGGTGGTGGCGGTACTGCTACTACTAGAGTCGCTTTGGCATTCTTCTCTTGCTCTCTCATCTTCTCTGTCCCCGTTTACCACCCCATTTTACGATCCGGCGTGAGGTTATTCGCGTTCGGACGTGCTCGCCTTACCCAAACATCTTCTGTGCTATAGCAGCAGCCAAACGCAGAGAGCCCGTCCCAACGGCGTCTCGTTTTCTGGCGCGTCTTTGGCTAAACAAGAAAACGTCGAGAAGGAGAAGAGAGGAGAGAGGAGGGGGGCCGGAAGATGCGGACTTCGGACAGCGGGGGAGCAAATGGAAAGAAAGAGTCGGAGCAGACAACAAAAGAGAAGAAGCGCCACAGGAGAAGAGGATCCCTTTGGGAAAGATGGAAAATAAATACGAGACAGGGATGCCATAGTACACAGCAGCACATGCCGAAGCTTCCGCGTTTGACGCCGAGATTTGATACCCCCTCCCGACCGCCATTCATGATGGCGCCGCCAGACCAATACAGGAAAATCTCTGGCGAGAACTCGCTCTCGATTTTCACAACGAAGAGAAGAAAAAAAAACAACAAATCAATACGGTGGATCTAAAAGTGTTTTGGGTCCCAACAATAGGCTAAGAGCATTGTTGACATTCTCTAACCACAACACTTTTTGCTCGGCGATTCCACTTGATTAAATTCAATTCAGTTTAAGTCTGAATCTTTTTATTGCTCTCAAAATTTATTGTTCATAACATTTCAATTAAATTTAAAACGCGGAACAAATGTCAAAGATTTGGTGGTGGTCACAATAAAGATGAACGCGAGTGGGGGATGAAATCAGGTGATACGAATTTAAACTTCGAAAGTCGGGTGGGAGCTTTCAAGGTACTGGACTCCGTTGTAGGTGACGGTGTGGACGTCCATGGTGTACGGAGTGCCGTTGGCTCCCTGGACGAAGCAAGGGGCATCTGGGCGGGCAACGAAGCAAAGAGTGCCGAGAGCCATTTCCAATTCCGGGCTGGCGCCAAAGTTGAATTCGGTGAAAGCTTTGCGACTGCCGTAAATGTCGGCGGGCATAGAGACGACGGTGGTGGAGCCGGTTTCGACGGACGTTGATGTAGCCCAAGTAGTTGCAGTCGCCATGATCCTCCTCGTCGTACATGTAGAGCCAGCTGTGGTAGCCAACATAGCTGTTGTCGCTCAACCTCTCGCCAATGTTGGCGTGTTCCCATCCGCTGGTTGCAAGAACACCGGGTACAACCTCGGAGAATCGGCCGAACCAAATGGTGTTGAGGAACTGCTTGAAAACGGCCACGTCAGCGTCGGCCTCACCTGTTTCCACAGTGATATTAGACACGTCCGTTCGTCATCAGTATAGTCAAAACGAATGGGAAGAAGCTACGTACCTTTGGAGACGAGGAATTGGTGGAGCAGTTGCATTACGCTGGTCTCCATAATGATGTCGATGAAAGCGGCTTCTTCGGCCAACTGTTCGGGAGTGAAAGTGTCCTGGATGGTCACGTTCTTCTGGTAGTTGTTGTAGAGCGCGAATGCGGCGGCGTATGTAGGCTTGGCCAAATCGGCGCTCATGTCACTGACGACCAACCTGAAAGGCATCGGGAACATAATGGAGCTAGTGCCAAACCGAAAAAAAAACTCGATAAATTGTCAATTACCGGCCGGGAGCCAAGTCGGTGAAATCGCCGGCAGTAGTCTGAGCCTGAAGGTCCAGTGTGACGACGGCACGGTTGACATCGGATGAGTGCAGAGTCTTGGACAGGGACAACAGTTCGTTGTCGGTAACTAAAAGTTATTTATCAAATAAAATAATTAAAAAATAAATTCTCGAATTCAGTATCTAATTTGCATTGAGTCGACTTACTGGCTCGGAGGCTCTTGGCCTGCGAAGAAACGGCCAAAGCCAAGACGACGATGGATACGATAGCGAGTTTCATCTAATTTGAATTATTGATCAAAATGAATATTATAGCCTATTCTGAAGAAGAATTTCGAAATTGATCGGCTTACCTTTGTTGCAAGTTTGGCTGCAGGAGAACTTCTGCTTTGCTTGAGTGTTTCTTGCGAATGTGACTAAATAGCCTGTAGACCGAGCCTTTATATACCAGTTATCCACTGATGGTTTCGACTGAAACCATCTACGTGGCAACAAACACAAGCCTTACCGGTGGAATCAATTTTTATTTGAACAAGAGGACTAATACGGGCCCAAATTGGCGTACGTGACTGTTTCATCTCGAACGACCTCCAGATCGGTGATAACAACATGTTACAAGTTGGTCTTTGACTAGCTCACAAGTTTACTAGCCGATATTTACCCAGGGAGTGGCAAAGGCTGAGAAATCCAAAGGTGGAATTTCTCATTTTCTCACAAACGATGAGAAAGTCTGATTGGGATTGGGTTCAGTTCTGTTTGAATGGCAATACAGAGCGACACGTTTCACGTCTAGGGCCGTATGGGATACGTGTAATGATTCGGTCCAGTTATCAGCCCATAGCCAACACTTCGGACAAAGGAATCGACTTACGGATAGTGTATATAGACTGATTCTAGATAGAATCCCTTTCGAATTTCGACTGGTTACATAAAAACATGTATGCAAAGAAACTCGAAGTATTATCAGACTCTAAATTTGGAACACTAAAGGTCAAAAGGAGTCTTTTCTAATGTATTTTTGGTGTTACGTAATCAAATGACATTAATTTAATTCAGTAACCTAGTTTTCCTTTTAGAATTACCGTGATCCTACACTTAAAAGGATGTCTGAGCCTTTTCCGAAAGAGTAGGCCTATATATTATAAAAGAGTATGGGCCTTATCTACTTAAAAAAATTGTGTGTACCTAAACCTTTGAGCTACTTATGCGCCGTCATAAAGTTTAACTGGAATTGTATTCCATCGACGTTGGGATCGCATGGAAAATACTATGCAATATAGACTAGTTCAATCCTATCAATCTGTTTGAATTGTTTGAATTCATATGTTATTAAAACGTGTCGAAGTATTGTTCATTTTTTAAAGATAGTTTATCCTAAAACTTGTCCATACCACCAAGTCAATCTTCAAACACAATAAACGCTCTTCATTTGTAGTTACCATGTGAACTTACATAAGCCTGTCGTGGTTATGTAACAACCAAGACAATTCCGTTGGCAACAGGCAATTGTTGACGAGCTGGCCAGCAGCAGTTTACTGTAGTCATTTGAAAATCAACAGGATTCCGTGACGCGGACTTTCCGCCTCGAGATAACAACGCCGTTGTCCTTTCACGCAACAGACGCTCTCACGTTGGCGCTGCATATGAAAATCGTCTAATTAACTAGTGTGTCTAGTCGATCGTGTTTCCATTCCGTTCAACACATCGATCCGCTTCTCGGTATATACGCGTGCGGTTTCGTCTCAAGCTCTCTCATCCATTTCGCTATCGTAGTACAACGCTCCACTTACATTCCTCAAGTTACCGCTCGCATTCAAGTCAAGAATGAGAGAGTAAAATGACGACCTTTTCGCATGAATGAAGTCCTTTGACGTTTTCACCACCTGACAGACGACAATAGACTAACTTTATCGACCATATTCATCATATTCAATTCCGAGTTATTGAAGTTGGAATTTTGTCGTTTTCAAAGACACGTACGGACGTTGTTGCCTATCGCGTTATCCAAAAGAACCGAATCTCGGCCTGTGCAGTTGCTGCCAATCCTTTGGGTCTACATACAAAAATAGCCCTACGCACGTAGTTGATAAGCGACGACTCGATCAAACTCTTCTGTCTCTCTCGTCGCGTCGATGTCACGTCCGAACAAGACGGAAAAGCTGGGTACTTGTATTATACGGATCTTATCACTGGGAGGCGCCGCCAAGGTACTCGTACCAGGCCTCGCCTATCGCCCCAACTGTTTGTTTTCCTTCGTCAATCCCATTTCTCTTATCAAAAGATCCCGTGACACGCACACAAAATGGTAGTAGCTCCAAAGACGCTCCTTGTCTTTCACATTTAGTCTATCACGTGAACTTTTTGGCATTGGCTTTTGTCGACTCACTTTTGGACTCTGTTGTACCCTGTCGTCGTGCTTGGCTCTAGTTTGTGTTTATTGTTTTCCACAATCGAATACAAGTACAATGCGATTAAGCTAGCCAAGTCCGGGTTGAGTAAATTTACTCGACCCTTTTTCGCTTTATGAATTCATCATCCCAGAAGGAAACGGAGGGATTTTACTGGGAGCGTTAGAAATGCTATTAATTGCCAGTCCGTGTTAGTTGCGTCGCCGCCTGAAGCTATCGTTCGTTTCCTACTATATCATATATGTGACCTACTGTTTAATGTATGCTCTACGCTAATAGCGAGTCGTAATGAACCGTCTAGTTTCATATCGCCCACGCGCGCTCATCTCTTGACATCTTTCACCAAGCAGGCGCCTGGCGAAAAGGCGAATGACCCGCGGAACCCCGAAAAGTCGAATATCTTTTTATTACTCTAATACTCCCACGCAAAAGTTCTTTTCTTTTTATACAAGTGCGTCGTTGGGGGCGGCTGAAACCGACAAGCGTACGCGAAGCGCTATAAAGCAGCACTAGCGTCAATGAATCGGAAGCGAATCCTGATGTAGAGCACGTCGAGTCGAGCGACCATGTCCGAGAGGGGCTCCCTTCAATCTTTCTCTCCCCCCTCAGTAATCTCTTTTTCTTCTGTGAGCTAGGCTCTTGAAAAAGCGCCGTATTCATAACTTTGATATGAAACAAGTCGATGCGTTTTTTTGTTGTTGTTTGTTTTGTAGTTTCTATCCAAAAAGGACGCCGCTTTTCAAAGGAGCCGACCGAGAAGGGCTATGTGGTACGCCATTATCGATTTAGAAAAAGAAAACGACTAGCGTTCTTCTAATGTATTGGTACTGAATAACGAAAAGCTGTTGGAAAAGAATGCAAAGTCGGATTGAGCTCTTTTGCAAAACTTTGGCGTACCGTTCTGTGCAGTATGCAATGCCAATGAATATAATATATGACTCAGACTCTGTGACGCATTTGAATATTGGTGAGAGAAAGAAGAATGATGTGCCGAACTCCCCGGAGCCGTTGCTGGGCGTCATCCATTTTTGCGCTGTTCCAAGTGTCACAACTTTGGAGCATTTGCATCTGGGATTAAAACAAAAGGTCACCGCTCTCCACCGCTTTTAAGGACGTTCGAGGAAGAGTTTCGTTTTACACTTTCTCTAGTTCTTTGCAGCGGAAAGCTAGGAACAAAGTTTACTATCCCAGTTTAACCGAGTCGCCTCAAGGACAACTGCGTCGCTACCACAGTCTACCACTTATTACTCTACGACTCGGTTCCCTACGCCCTGCATGCAAGATTCAGGAGACGTCAGTCACTGTTTCAGTCGGCAACAATTGATTGTGTGTCGGAAATAAAAAAGGAGCCGAAATAATATAAGTGAAGAACATAACTTGTACCGCACACGTGCCGGAAGGAAGCCTCTCGTATTCTCTCTAAGCCGAATTCCCTCTCGCGGAACGTAGTCGATTCTACGTACATCTTAAGACGGAATACGTAAACATTCACCTCATTATAATGATGTACAAGGCAGACTCGTAGGGCTATTAGGCTACGTGATGTCGGTGGAAAGGAAGAGAGAACAGAGTTTCTTCCGCCAACCTTTCCCTGGGCTCCCTCTTACCTCTTATTAGAGAACCCCAGGGGGGTGGATAGACAGCCAGAGCGCAACGGGCCGACGGCACCCCCCAATCGGTGTCGCATCGTTCGCTTGCGTGAGTCTTAACTTGCACGACAAAGTTGCACATTGGCGGAGAACAGCAACGTGATATCGGCAGAAAGGGCATGATACCCGAGTTTTCGCCGGTTGCCCTTTTTCTTTTTCGCCGACCTATTTAAAATTGAATTGGATGCAGACGAAGGCACATGGAGAATTCTATTTCTCACAAGTTGTTTCAATCTGGGTAAAAGCCCGAAGGAACCCGCAAATTCCCCGGCCTCGTTCCAAAAGCTGCAACATCCAGCACTTAGGCGGCATTAAACATTCAAGCACAAGCGAGTCTACGCTGCGTAGAACGTACTACTAGATATATATATTAGACCGAAAGTGTAGTTTAGGTTGTGGCAGTAGCACTAGGCTGCATTCTCTCTCTATAATACGTAGTGCTGGTATCGTATATACTATGGAAGGCAAGCACTAAAAAAGGGATGTGTGTGGTTCTTGGATTATTTACAGATCAAACAGCCGGGCCGAACGGGCTTCAAATGAAGAATCCACTGCTACTTCTTTACGAGTACGATCCCTCTCCGCCGCCGATAATGGACGGCGTGGGATCCGGTTCTTCACCATACAACCGAAACTTCCCCGAACGACTTCACCCCCCACCCTATCCGGGCTCTTCCGTCATCCCCATTTACCCGGTGCTCAGTAAAAACCACAACAATTACGCCAGCATGATCGTCGAAGCCTCTGGTGGACCTCCGCTTGAATACGATCCCGACGCTATGCCGTCGCCTGCCTTCCCCTCCATCACCGAAGGCGAAATGTCGACTCCGAGCGGACTCAACGTTCGTGCCGAAGAAGTCGGTCTTGTCCTATTGGTTCTCCTTCTTTGGGTCGGAGCTGTGGCCCTTTTCTTCAATCGATGGGGCAAAATCAGGATGCTGGAACCGTATCAGCCAAAGTTCATTGACGCTCCTCGAGGATCTTTGGCCATTGCGGCCACGACGGGAACACCAATAGTCATGTCAACGGCTCCTCATCGGCTCTCCTACCCGGTGATCGAGTTCGCCCATCAGGTACAGTATTCATTTCTACGTCATAAGAAAACTTTATTCATCGTCAACTTAGGTTTGACGACGACTTTCGTCTCATACTGCCAGATGTTTTTCACGCTCCATAGTGTCATTAAAGTGACTAAAACTTTGCGATCCCGACGCCGGGCCAACTTGATACGCCACTACGTCCTTCCAATTTTTGAGTCTAGACTGAAATATAAACTTGATAAGACTTTGTTCGAGTTTTCCGGCTCAGCTAAAGTTATATTCGATCACAAACCACGTCGCTATAGCGAATAGATCAAATCCAGTCATTCACTTCCAAAAAGGGCAGAGCAACTCTGGAGTTTTAAGCCTAGATTACGCCCGCTAGGTCATAACGAGAAAAAATTTAGTTTTTAAGTGCAATTTAAGAGTAGAGAAAGAAGATTGTTGTTAAAACAGTAATGACGACAACAAACGGGATTCGAGCTTCCATGGGGAGCGAAGAGTTTGGTAGTAAACACCATTATACAAATCCCGAATGCTATAGTTTCCATGGAGATGTTTTAGCAGAGAAAATCGAGGCCGTTGTGCTCTAGTTCGTTAGCAAAAGACTTGTTGAGTAGCGTCGACCGGCTTACAGATGCCTAGATCAAGAATTTCTCGTTATGCAAGTCGGAGGCGAACCAAGTCATGAAAAGGAAATGGAGCAAGGCACGGTCCAGTCGTTTAGCTAACAGGAAATGAGAAACAAATGTTGAAAGAGGTAGTCGTACGGAACGGATACATTACTGATCGCTGGCCTACAAAATCAATAGTCTACGAGAGAGTCAACAGCAAACACTTACGGTAGTCTTCGCTCTATCTTCTAGTGCCCGTGCGCATGATTCATTGCCTACCGAAGCGGAACAAGTTGTCGTCGACATTGTACAAAAAGGTGCCAATTTCCCTATGCAACAAGTGATTTCACCCGCTATTGCACAAACGAGAGATTTTCCGTAACTCGAATTTTTAAAAGGAAAAGTCAATGTCCTTCATATTATCCCTGAAAATGTCGAGAAAACCAAAGATAGACGTTTATTTCTTTCCAGGTAACGTAGACGAGGGGGTTTTCTTTTAAATCATCACTACGTACTGTGTAGCAAGACTATCAATAGGCTCAATTACTTCGACGGGTTCGTATTTCCTCACTTGACGGAAACGATATAAGTTGCGCGTCCAACATGGCCGACATCGTTTGCATATCGCGTCCAGACGGAGAGCAACGGTCAGCAACGCACGCGTCCACCCTTGAAAAGCCAATCCATTTGTTGCGGTCGTTCCTCATTATCCCGTCGATGTTTTCCTCAGCAAATTCACGTAACGCACGCCATACGCATAGGACATACGACGACACACCCTTTTGAGAAGCAGATCGTGACACGGTTCCTCTATATATCACCCACCCTCTCTTCCAGCTCTCTGCCACTCAGTGTTTCGCTAATGGAACCGTCTAGCTGGATCGCCTCAACGTCACAATAACGGATTGACTCGAGGGGGGGGGGGGGGAGGAAGGTAGTTTGACCGAATCGAGTCCGCTTCGCATTTCCGTCTCATATCCCTTTCCTGCGACGTAATACTACGAGGTGAACTGTTACTTGTCCTTTTCACGGACGGCCAACAACGACGGGCCGGACAGCAATCGTCAACGGGGAAAACCCTCGAATCGATAGGGTGGACAATATCGGATTCCAATACGGTGCTAGCGCCGATCACTTTGAAGAACACAGGGGCGCGAGGTGGAATCGATGAAGAACAAATAGCCAATAGAAATTGAGCGCTAAACCAATACAAAGAGAAATTTCCATAATTTGATGGGTCTAATGAATTGAAATTGATGTTACGACAGCCTCGACTCAATCACCATTCGCGTCTCAACGTCTCGACGTCGGCGGCCTGCTGCGGCGATTGCGCCGGGGCTGATCAGCCGGCGCCTGGATTCGCGTCCGGCCGCCGAAGACCTTCTGCGTCACCATCGAGTATCTTCATTCAGCACCATCATCCTTTACGCTACCAGCAAGGATCGATGAATCGACTGTCGCCCGGGTTACCGTTCTACGGCGGCGGAGATCCTTACCAGCGGCCGAGGCAGAATTCGGTTGTCGTGTTCGCCACGGCTCATTTCATGACGGCGGCTCGTCGCGTCAAGAGCGCCATGGATCTGCAGACGCTCGTCTTACGTGAAGAGACGGAAGAAAGCGTCCACGCTCTCAGTTGCAATGATGGCGGAACCAATGGCAGTGCGACGGGACTGTCGGGCTCCGCGTTACACTCCGACAACCAGGGAACCATCACTTGCGTTTGATGGCGATTTCCAACTATCGAGTATTGTCGTCTCTTTCCAGTTCCAGTTTGTTTGTTTTTTTTTTTTTTTTTTTTTTTTTTACATTTCTACATTTATCGTATATCACTCACAAAGAGTAAAAACGGCCATTGTCAAACATGTTTGTCTGCGAAGATGAGACTAATTTGGATTTGTAAATTCCGATCGAACCGATCAGACGAGTCTGTCTTTTTATCAAATTCATCTGCTTCCGATGTCGCAACTTTTTTTTCCTATTACTGGTTAATCGGTTGCGGATCAGTCAACCAATCTTCTCTTGCTGCACGCCCCCTTTCCGCCTCGTTGGCTCAAAAAAAAAAAAAAAAAAAAAAAAATCATCGACAGACAGCCAAAAGACGGAACGGCCGTTTATGGGTCGTGCGTCCCACTTCAAGACTCTGTTAGTTTGCTATCTCTCTCTCTCTTACGGGCCCCACCATGTCAGCATGTTACAATGTACATATCCTTTTTGTAGGTTTTTTTCCGGCCCGTTCAGTACTAATGACTGCAGTGTTACGATGATAGCCCTCGAAACTTGCGGTCGTCCGTGGCAACATCGAGGAAACAAACCTTGACGACCAAACCCTTTTCCAGCGTCTACCATCTCTTTCAGACGAAACCCTATCCCGACTTGTGTTACAGGCCCTTGTCCTCCAATGATTGTCATCACTATCTCTCTCGTCCTCATTTCTCCTTTCATACGATACATTTATATATAAAATATATCTCAATCGTCATCACGCGTCAAGAGGTCATACTATGTAATACTCCAAACTATTTTCTTTTGTTTTGTTTCGTTCTTTTTTCTACTTTTTGACACAAATAAACTTGAATGTATTATGTAATATCTCAATCAACATAATGTCGTTCTCATTGGATACTAATTACTGTACACGGTAATGTGCAAAAAAGACAACTTATTTTACTTTTCTCCCTCTTCCTTCGAGTCAACAGTATTTAATCTTATTTTATAAACATGATCAATTCTCCCTCCGCGAATAGATAATTACATTTCTAAAAATATGACAAACATTTTGTACAAGAGTTGATGTGTTCTGTGATGCCCTGATGATTGGTGATGATGAAGTCGATGGGTAGAGAGCTAGTCCGTTGTATGGAGAGTTCCAAACTACGACGCATGGTTGTCGCCCATATCGTGAAATTGGCATCTCATGTTGTCCGTGCTCGTCCAAAAAGGAAAGTTCTCGGAAGAATTCCTGTTAAAATAAGAAAAGAAAAGAGAACCATCAATAAACCGTACCGTTCCAAAGGCGATCAATAATAATTGCTCAGCATATTTGGGCAGGAAGTCGGGGAAATAAGAGAACCGCATACAAGTCTGAAAGAAATAACTTAGAAGGTAGCGAGGAGAAAGGGAAATGAGTAATGTCCACTTGAATAGCTGACGTAGAAGCATTTATCAACGATGATAACCTTACTACCGTTGCTGCTACCCACCACCATCTAGAAGAAGAATCAACGAAAGTGGGGTAGCGCCCCTTATACGATTCTCTGGATGGAGCTATCGCCTATCGATCACAGACGATAAAACTGGGCTACAGGGACACAAGGAGGTATTAATAATGCGAGACCCCCCAGCAGCTGCCATATATTCGAAAGAGATTTCTCATCAAAACTGGCGGTCATTACAGCACCCCAAATGGGCACTAGCAATAACACCTCGTTTCATATCTCGTCGTTTTCTCGGCCATGTAATCTAATGGTGTGTTTCAGATATAATGATAGATGGTGTGGATTATTAGAGCACGTTGGAAAGGCTGGATGGAATTCCCATTTGGCGAAGAGAAACATTTGGGCGGATTAAAAATGGCAATAACGGCCTCGATTTTCCTTCTCGGGTGCTTCCTGCAGTATTTGCCCAGGCAATTGTACTACTAGGAGTTTTGGTCTGTGGTGTCTATGTGGATGTAGGCTATGTGATGGTAGTAGTGGATGTTGACTTACGTGCTATTCGGCCGATCGAAGCTGTTGTCCTCTTGACTGGAGGTAGCGCTGGCTAGAGTCGCGTTCTGCTGCCGGCAAACCAAGCCCACATCGCACGGACAAAGCTGATTGAGTGAATACTCGAGGCCGCCATCGGGAACGAAACAGCGCTGACCCAGCGTCAATTTGCGCTGGCACACAGCTTCGCCGTGACGACGGGCGCAGCAAAGACCGGCTTGACAATCCGAATTGCCATGGCAACGGGATCCTTTCAAATTCAAAACAATAATAGAGCCCCGTTAGAAACATAAGGTGTTTGACAGAATAAAGACAATTTAGTTTTCGTCATTAGTTTATTTACTATATGTAGCTCTCGGATGACTTTCCAAGCGATCGAGCACCGGGAAATCCATTCGCAAACGAAACGCTACGGTATTGTTTCTAGGAATCCATCAATTCCTACAAACAATTCACTTGTGAAAATCGTATTCCCATCGAGTTTTGATCTTCACAAGCCAGCTCTACAGTCTAGCGATGCGGTCCGAGTGCCGCTACTCTATGGAACACGGATCAGGACATCACGTTTGATCGCTAGCTCTTGAACTGAAACCGAGTATGAACAAGATAGGATTGCTTACCCTCTTCTCCCGTTGGGATTTTCGCTTGACAGCGCCCGTACATGCACGCCAGACCTTTGCCGCACATCCTATCCCGGCGGCAAGCGAAGCCGGGCGACTTTTCCGTCCGGCAGACTCCGTAGTGAAGATCGCAGAACCGTCCTTTACCACATTGTCTATCTTCCATACATTTATCCTGCTTTAAAATAAGACAAAAGGAGAAAAAACACGACGTTAGTCGAATTCAATGGTTCCGGATATCCGGCCGACATTAATCTTAAACTGCCTACAGAACAGGACAGTTGGCCATCCGTCAGTGTCAATGAAATCAAATAAAAGGACATCTACTAGACAAGCGGCCAACAAGTAAAGAATAGAAAGACTCAACGAAATAGGATTCATTAGATGATGTCAATCAATTTACTTGTCCGTGATGTTGTCGTGTAGGCCTAGAGCCGGTCGATAACGACGAGCTGGAGGCTAGCTTTAATTTGGTATTCCGCGGATGTTCAATATCACTTGCGTCTTCCATGCTGTCCGACTCGCTTCCAAAGCTGCCGTCGCCGTTCGACTCGTCTTTCATGTCGATGACGGGATTGCCCAAAACCAGCGACCAGACCAGGCCGTGCACCGTCTCGAAGGCCAACAAGACGACCAACGATGCCAGGAGCCATTGCCTCATGATGATTGTCGGAGTTTACAAGTTGCGGTGATGATCAAACTATAGTTAAGTCAAACTCGATCTGTGCACGCGGAAAAGTTATATCTTTTCTTTTGCTTGTTTCGTTAAATAAATGATGTGTATAGTCCAATGGAGCACAACGATGAAGCGAACTGTGCAGCTGAGAGCCGATTGAAGATATCTGGAACACTCGCGACGTTTTATAGGTGTACCAGGTAGGAGGTAGGGTACAACGAGGATGGGGTTAGAGCAGGATGGCCAAACTGCCATAATATTTCTCTCTCAATACCTTCTTTTCTTTCCTTTTTCTACTCGTTGGTGAAGCCATTTCTCCATACGCATTCGAGAGTAAAAGATTAAAAATACAAAATGACCAGCCCCTTCCATTTCTCCTTTTTTTGTTCGAGTTGACTTAAGACTTAAGCTGGATAATGGGGGCCACGTGCTAGGCCCAATCCACCAAGCCCCCCTGCCTAGCACTAAGGGCAGTCATCATCAAAATACGCCCTTTTTCTATTCTCGTATCTAAAAAGAAAAGGCATAATTCCATTTCACAATGATTTGAAAGAGATGCAGAAATGAAGGCGTAGAAATAGTGGGAATAATAGGAAGAGCCAAGTGGTGGGCAATTAATCGAAAAGAGTCAGGTGCCAATTAATCGCCTTCTCGTTTTTGTTTGCGACGTCTACCTAATCATTCATGCGTTTCATTTGTTTGATTATCAAAGCTAGAAGAAGGGATTCCTCCCCAACACGTTACGTAAGCCAATCGATAATAAAATCTAAAATTATATTATATAGCGGATATTTAAGATTTTTCGAAAAATACTCATGGATGAAAATTTAAATAAATTTGAAAAATGTAAAGAAATATATATTTTATTTTATTATAAGTCATTTCTTTAAAAGAAGAAGCTATACGACAGCGGAGAAAACGAGTAAGTGGGAGTGAGTTGTTGGCAGAGTCAACGAGGGACTGGCGAGTCAAGAGGTTTGATGGGGCGTCCAGCTGGTTTGAGTGACACGGCTGTCCACACAAATCAGTGCCCAACGACTAGCCAGTACTAGCCAGTAAAATTTTGGAACAATAAAGATATAAATTAAGAAGAAAGGCTAAAGAAAGAAAATGAAAAAAAAAACAGCACAAGAAGCCATAGACGCATGCTTAGCCAGGGTGGCTCTATGGGCAGATGACTTTGGCTTGATAGGAGGAGTAGAGTCGTATATATGGAAAGAAAGACAGGTGCGCTTCTAGGGGGCAATAAGAGGTATGGTCGTAGTCTAGCCCATCTGGTTCAGCATAGAAACAACCAATTATGCTTCAATTCCAATTATCAAGTATCAACTCTTGACCATCATTCTTCTTCTGTGGTTTCTAGGAAAGGGTTTCTATAGTTTTACTCTTAAGTTTTAAGAAATATCTTTCGATGGAATCATGGTAGTTGTCTGAGTGTTTTACTGCACTCTTTATCTCCAACAGCCAAATGGATCGATTGATTCAATTTGGCACCAAAGTCAAGACCAAAAGTCAAAAAGAAGTCTTATGTAGGTATGCAGTATATACACACCAAAGCGATGTAGAATAATTGATCGATAGTTTCGAACTGGAAACAATGCTACAAATTTTGAATTGTGTATACAGTAGTACAATAGTACATAGCCATCAACTAAAGTTCAGGTTTCTTTACTGATATTTTCAAGTTACCTAAATAACTCTTTGATCCATTTTTGTAAATATTTTTGCCTTTTTAAATTTTAAATTTGTCTGAGAATTGATGGACGGGATCAAGTCGCTCTGCACCCGGCTAATCCATAATTGCTCCTGCCCCCCTTCCAAGGTCAGTTTGGCCCCTTACTGGATGGGATATGTACCTATATAAATGAGCCATCCGTCTTTTACCTCCAGCATCTTTTCGTCCCGTTCCAAATCCACGTGATATATTCCCTCGTGCCCGCCATCAACAGTAAATCACCAGACGAGCTCTTCCTTTTCTTCCCTTTTTTTCTAATTGTGATGATATATTCATTATCGCAGTCAAGCCCTCCTGACTCCATTGTTTTCTGACTTTTCTTCCCCAAGCTGCTCAAACTTGATGGTCGCTGCTCTACCAGATGTTCGAAATTCTCAAATAAAGAGGCTGAAACATCTGTTTGTACTTAGGCAAATTTGTAGGACCATCAATATATTGGGAAATTAATCTAATAGATTTCGATCCTGTTTTTAGATATACCACGAAAAATAATACTACCAAAAACTGAGTGCAGCGCAACACAGTAGTTTGCCTTTCATTTCATTAAGTGATGAACGCTTGCGCCTTTAGTAAACTTGCGATTACAAGGACAAGCGAATCCTTTCAAGTCCATTGAGTTTCTTTTAACTCATCGTCGAGGAAATGCGTTATTACGCTTCTATGGAATCGCCTTTTCTATTGTATAATGTCAAGCATTTTCGATGTGTTGCGTTTGGTCAAGGCGTCTCTTTTTCCGCCCGCTGTCAGCCATAAGTGACACTAAGACTCGGAAACGTTCTCGGCTGAAGCATGATGACCATGAACGGGACGTCCAATCCAGACGCATTAAAAATGAAAGGAACTGGTCCAGCTAGAAAGCGGAGAAAGAAAAGGCTGAGATACGACCCAGCAGCGCCCCGTTTGCCAACTTATTCAGATAGCATAGGACCGTATGAATAACGCATGATACAGTTCATGCAATATATATCTTTGCTATGCTGGACGAATATATTATCAAGAAAATGAAAAAAAAAAGAAACAGCAGAAGGAGAAACTGTCCCGATTCCACTCTGAAAATTTGGAAGTTGCACGTGAGCGAGGTTCCTCGGGAGCTTGAATAGTGGAAGTACGTGGATGATGATTTCTCTCAAAGACCGCCGGATGTAATATGCATGCAGCAAGATCTCTCATCCTGACTTCAGGTTCTATACAAGAATTTTCCCAATTGTATCTAACTTATTGATACCGAAACGCAGAACATTTTGAATGACCATTTGAATTTCCCCTGAAGAAGAGAACAGAAACAGAAAGCGAAAAAGGTTCGTATTATAGTTATTTGCACGATGGTAACGTTTTCGACTCGTCCGCATCGTTTGGGAATGAAAAGAGCCGGTGGAAAGGTCAAAAGTCAAAAGCTTTTGTTGATAACGCATCCGTAGAATTACAAAAGATATACCATTAAAGCATATTGTATTGCTCACGAGTCCGTGTTGCTACTGCATGCATTTCCAAGCTGAGCATCGCAGTTCCATTCAGGAGCAGCAGCAGAGAAATTCAACGTCAAACAAGTCCGCCGCCAGCATTTCATTACAATATGGCTAGCATCTTCATAGACAAAAGCCGCTCGCTTTCGGTTTTATGTTCTTTTGCTTCCTTCTAGCTTTTGTTTGAAAGTTTTGTGCGACCGGTATGACTCTTTTGATGAAACTCGCGAGGGAAATCCGAGTCACTGCACATCGCTCTCCCCGAGTAATTCAGCAACCAACAGTCTTTCTGCTGGCGAACCCTCGTCTTTCTGCATACCAACTTTCGTTTCGTTCCGTGTTGCATGAAAAACAGTTCTTACTTCGTGCTGCTGCTGTTATATCTAGCTAACGTCAATTTTCCAGCCAGTCGATTTTTCACATAAAGGGACCTTATGTTGACTAGACCTATACTTCTAAAATTTTAGCTACTATTCTTACAATCCTAATCTTTCCCAAGCTTTCTTTTCATAAACGAAATGTTTTTCTTCTTTTGCTAAATGCGTTCCACATACAATGTTCATTTTGAAGTTGAAGTATAAGCAGGGATTAGCCAAATGAAAGGACATCAAATGATCTCTCCAAGGGACAAAACACGCCTATGAAATTCAGGGGGAGGGGATTATGTCAACGGATTAAGAGGATGAATTACCCATCAGCAACCCATACAAGGTGCTTGTTCTTAATTAAAGAGTTAATGATTAATACGCGAAAATCGAGTAAAGCCTCTACGAGTTATTTGTGGGCATTACGTGTTGTCGTCTATGACGTTTTCGCCAAGCAGATTCGGGAGAGTAATTCACTGAGACACGTGTCGTGATGTTTTTTCTGTATGAATGATACATCCGGATCATCATCCGCAACTACGCGATCAAAGGGGGAAATGTGAAATCAAGTAGCTTACAAATGAGAGGTTGGCTAGGCTATAAATATTGTTGCTCATCACCGAGCATTCGAAACCTAGGAGACAGAACTCGTGAGGATTACTTCACATGAGGGGCTTTCTTCGGTCTTTATTTCCTTTTAGTTACAAAAACATCCAAGCGTTATAGTAGTTATTTAAGGATCTTACCTACGCCTGCCATGGGAACAAGCAGAAAAGTTTTCTATACTTCCGCGATCAGCAGAACGGACCGGATGTTTGTTTTTATGTTTGGCACGTTTTTTTACGCCCAAATTGTCGAAGAAACAACATTACATTGAAATGGTGCGCTACTTGCATACATATATCGTTCGCGTTCATGAACAAACGTAGTAAACTTATTACTGCACCTCGGCACCTCCAACTTTTGATCGTGCCGCTGGCGTTGATTGGGGGATATAGGGTACATTATAACTAAGTTGTCTTTTTTCTAACTAAAGTCAACTTTGCCATTTCATTTTTGTTGTGGACCATCTCCAGCGATTTGCAGTACGTACGAAATCGGAAGCCCCTTTTCCCTGTGATAGTCGGCTGAGCCAACACTATTCTTCCGGTAATAAGTGACAAACTTTGAGATGGGTTTTATATCAGACTTGGATCAACAGCCTGAGAAAAGCCGGACCTTCCAGTTGGTTGTTTATTCCTATATGTATCGCGCAAGCCCATTCAACATGGGTCTATACACATACATGAAACTTGGGGAACGAACGGACGCCCAGGAGACATCATTGCTCGATGCCGGAAGAGCTTCTCTTCATCTTAGAAGACAGCTGAAAAGGAAACCATATCCTGGTGGCGCCCTTTCTTCCGCTCTATGATAGTACTGGTCCAGTTCACGACCTCTATCAAAGCTATTTACGCGTCCAGTTCAGTAGTTCACCAAAATATAGGCTTTTGACGTGTATAGCTGTTTACGTATTAATACACAGTGTAGAGTTGTGTTTTGCAAATGTATTATATTCAATCCAATACGTATTTCAATTGTTTACTAAGATCCACAAAAAAAGAGAAAAATATGACAAGTATCGGAAAAAGCATGTTCCAGTATTAGATCTCTTTTATACAAGCGCAAACTATAGCGTGAATCGCCGACCCATTCAAAAATTTAAAATATTTTCTTTTATTTTCAATTTTTTAATTCTATTCTCGATTGCTATGTCACATGCCATCTTAAAACTTTTGATCGTCTCTCCCCAATTACAATTAATAATGAATACATTGACTACTACGACTTACAATGAATCAAATTTTCAGACAAATTCGAGGACCTAATCACCAAAAATTACCGTCGTGACTATAAAAGAGTAGTTTCTTGGTCGATGCTTGATTACGTTTTCCTAGCTTTTTGCCCGCCTTCCGTGGTTTGCCTTTTAGCCACTTCAATGTCGTCTGCTTTAAACACTCGGTAAATGTGTGAATGAGAATGAGTAGTATTTTGTTTTTCTAGTTCTAGTTTTTGGTTAATTTTGAAAAATGCGTTTTGTAAAGTGTATAAAGCTACTAATTGCCGTCATTGCAAGTTTATTTATTCTTTGGCTTGCAAACAAACCGAGAACAGTAAGGCAAGATGATTCAGGATGGAATATGAAAGATGACGATGTCGCAGTACCCATTAGGTAAACAAGGATTATTATTCACACGGTTAATTTATCTGATCTATTATCATATGTAGGTTTGGTAAGAATCAAAGAGAGTATATTGATTCGAGAGGAATTCATGTAGTGGTTGGGCGCTATGTTGGAGATTCATTGCCTGGCCCATCTCATCCAAATTTAACTGAAGAAATTCTCAATCAAAACAACTTTAATCCTCATCCATCACAAGGAGAATGGGGAGAACCTGTTGCAATTCTACCTCATGAGCAGTCTCAGTCTCAGAGCTTGTATAGGATTCACAGATTCAACCTTCTTGCAAGTGATCGCATCCCTCTTAATAGAACACTTCCAGACATCAGGAAACCACAGTAATTAAACAAACTGAACTTTGAAATACTGTTTACTAACACAAACATACAGATGCAAAGATCTGACCTACAACATTGATGAACTGCCCACTACTTCTGTCATCATTGTTTTCCACAATGAAGCGTGGAGTACTCTATTAAGAACAGTGCACTCTGTTATCAACCGATCACCACCTAAACTCTTGAAAGAAATCATCCTTGTAGATGATGCAAGTAACAGAAGTAGGTTTTTATTTCCTTCTTTAAAACATGCAGAAATCTAATTGTCTCTCTTTGAAGCTTTCTTGAAAAAGCCATTGGAAGAGCATGTCAACAAGTTACCGATACCAGTAATAATTTGCCGCTCAGACAAGAGAATTGGTTTAGTAAGAGCAAGGCTAATGGGTGCTCGTGAGGCAACTGGTACTAGTTTTTAAATCCAAGATGACAGTTTTCGCAAAGTTTTCGATCCATTTTACATTGAAATATGTGGTATTTTAGGCGAGGTTTTGACATTTTTGGATGCTCATTGCGAAACTACTGCTGGCTGGCTTGAGCCACTCTTGTATCGAATAAAAACGAATCCACACACCGCTGTGTGTCCAATTATTGACATCATCAGCGATGATACGTTTGCACTATTGCGGAGTTTTGAACTACACCACGGCGGAATGTCGTGGAATCTTCATTTTCGATGGTTTGGCGCTTCAGAGAGTCTTATGTTGGTGAGTACCGGCCTATTATTTTTAACATATACAAGTTCGTGACTTAAGCAAGAAGAGCTTATTAGCCATTTCTAAAAAGTTACGCGTGAGTTATGTGTTTCATAAATCTCTTTTCTACGTATTTTCAGGAGAGACGTGGCAATATGAGCATTCCGTTTAGAACTCCAGTCATGGCAGGTGGACTGTTTGCTATTGGTCGAGACTATTTCGAAGAGATAGGAACTTATGATGATCAAATGGATATTTGGGGTGGCGAAAACATTGAAATGTCTTTACGAGTATTCTAAAAACAAAAATTAGAAAAACTACCAAGCGTTACAATCGTCACTATTTTTAAATACCAGATTTGGCAGTGCGGTGGTCGAGTGGAAACATCTCCTTGCAGCCACGTTGCCCACGTCTTTCGAAAATCGAGTCCTTATACATTTCCTGGAGGAGTAAATCAAATCCTCTACGCAAATTTAGCCCGTGTCGCACTAGTTTGGATGGATGAATGGAAAGAATTTTTCTTCAAAATGAACACTGGTACATACTTTCAGTTTTCGGAATGATATTTTCAGTCGTTTTCCTTTTTCTAAGATGGTTAATGTTGTATTTTTGTACTCCAAATGCAGAAGCAAGTAGGTTACGTGATGCTCAGTCTATTCGTTCGCGACTGGCGTTGCGCAATAAGCTCAAGTGTAAAGATTTCGGGTGGTATTTGAAAAACGTTTGGCCTGAAAACTTTTTTCCCGGACCGGATAGATTTTTCGGAAGGGTATTTTACATTTGTTGTGGCATTGCCCACTTTTTCGTTTACGTTAAGGTAATATATAATTTTTGGGTCCAGATCATTCACAAATCTACTGATAAATGCTTGGAGCGCCCACTAAGCGGCGGAGGTGCGTCGCAGCCAGTTGGTCGTCTCAAGATTGTTCCCTGTGTCAAACAATGGTTTGACGCACATTTGTGGGTTGCTACGTGGAACAGCACTCGAAAAGATGGGCGCACTTATCCGGGCTATTTGATGTCCGATGAATCCATTTGTGTAGACCATTTGGATGGTGAGGCTCGGGCCATGGCTTGCTCTGGATTTAGCAAGCAATTGTGGTACCACAATATGAGAACCGATGCTATTGTTCACGGAAATACTGGAATGTGTTTGTCCATTTCTCGTCCACCTGAACCTCCTGGAGAGGTTTCTGTCCATATCTGTGATGGCTCTTCTGACCAACAATGGACGCTTCAAACAGAGCCTTGGAGTTGATAAGTTGAAACATTCCGACTCTTGGCTTAGAGCTTCGTGTAATATCTTTCTTCCGTCCCGCCTTATTCATGTCACTAAGGGTTTTGTATGTTTCATTTAAAAGTTGTCTTATTACGAATAACGCTGAAAGACTTTATTAAACCGACGAAAGTCAGAGGAACTGTTTATTGAAAATGTCACATTTACACTTGCGAATGTAAAAGATAAAGGACGCAATCACTCGCACGTGTGATCATTTTTCTGTTTATTTGTTCTCTCCTATTCACAGGGTTCTTTTACAGTGTACCGGTACAGATCTGAAAAAGGATATTCAATTGCGAAAAAAACTTTTGAATCAACCATCTACTATATTTCTGACTGCCTAGCTTCTTACGATACAACATAACATTCATGGAGGATGCTTTCTCTTTATTTTACAATAGCATTGTGCTCGGTTTTTCAAGATAACTTTTGAAAGCGGCCAGCCATTGGGCACCAACTGCACCATCAACAACGCGATGGTCGCTACTCAACGTCACAGTCATGACGTTGGCAGCACGATAACCTTGTTCTGCTGACGTGTCAACAATCAGCCTTTTCTCGGTCCCTCCTACGGCCAAAATACATGCCTGAGGTGGGTTTATAATGGCCGTGAAATTGCGCACTCCGAACATGCCGAGGTTTGAGATGGAAAAAGTGCCACCCTGTAAAACGTCCAAAGTCGTCCATTTATTGCTAAATGGTCATTTTAATGAATTTGCTTTAAATTAAATACCTGAAATTCATGGGGTTGCAGCTTTCCATCGCGAGCCTTGCCGGCTAACGTACGAACGTCTGTACTGATGGTAGCAAGGCCTTTCCTCTCGGCATTGAAGACGATGGGCGTTATGAGTCCCTTCTCGGTGCTCACGGCTACACTAATATCCACCGTGTGGTACCTATGGAAAAAGAAAATATTTGAAATCAATAAAATACAAACATTGTAATTCTACATTCTAACAATTTTTTAAATTGAAGCGAAAAACATTTAAAAAAGGAGAGGGGGCACCCGGGTTTGAACCGGGGACCTCTCGATCTGCAGTCGAATGCTCTACCACTGAGCTATACCCCCTATACACAATATGAGTAAACCTGCCAACCGATCGCTGGGCAAGTCACATGTTGAATCATTAACAAAGAATTTAAGACCTGACCAGCCTACATTAGTAAAACCTTAGTTTCTAGAAAAGGACAGTCGTAGACTGTCATGTCTGACTGTAAAAGATAGAATTTCTTACTGTCTAATGAAAGAGTCCTGCCACGACGAATTTACTTCGGGAACTTTGCGACACGCAAGCGCAGCAGCTTTAATAACAAAATCATTGACGCTCAGTTTTCCGCCGTCTTTCCCAAGAAGTGTGTTGAATTCCTGTCGAAGGGACATTACAGCATCCATGGTAACATCAACCTATAAAAATATGAGAACATGGGTCATTTTTATTGCATCTGTGCATCAACCATCGCTTCCATCCTTTGATTTGTAAAAGTTTATTAAAATCACCGTCAAATAATAATGAGGGATGGACTGCTTCGATTGAAGTAAACGTTTCGCAATGACACCACGAATATTGGTGATAGGGACATCTGTAAATTTCTGACCAGATACTGCTTGAACAGGAGCAGCAGCTGCTGGTGCTGCGGCAGGAGGGGCAGCAGTGGGTTTCGCGGGCACCGACACATTCTCGAGGTCTTTAGCAGTGATTGATCCTTCGAATCCAGAACCGCGAGATACAGAAGCCAACGTGATTCCTTTCTCGGAAGCCAACTTGCGAGCCAAAGGTGATGCAAATACCCTTTCGGAAGCGGTGGCAGCTGAAGATGATGGAGCTAAAATGTTATATATAGATGTCGTCATTCGATTGCATAAAAAAATTCAAAAATAAAATATTTACCAGTTGCTTGTTGAGATGGAGCACTGGGTTCTGGCTGATGAGATGGTGCTGGAGTAGGTGCAGCTGCAGCTACAGCAGCACCCTTTCCTTCATCTTGGAAATCTTTGAAAGCTGCAACATCTTCAGCATTTTCAACAATAATGCAAACTAGTTTTCCGATTGGAACATCTTTTGATCCAGCAGGAATCATAATCTTGGCCAAATAACCCTCTTCAGGAGTTTCAAATCCCATAGTGGCCTTATCAGTTTCAATTTCAGCTAGCAAGTCTCCTTCATTCAGCTTATCACCTGATGAGACAAAATGCATCATAACAAGATCTTTTGCAGTCCTTTGAAACTTCCATACCTTCTTTCTTTTCCCAGCTAATTAGTGTACCAGATTCCATAGTGGGTGACAATGCAGGCAGTTCAACTCTTTTATGAGAAGGAAGTGAACCACTAGCATACATTCTAACAGAAGTCTTATGAAATCCTGTAATGACTGAGGTTGCTGTATAACCAGAAGTTTTGTCAACAGTTGTTCCCCCATTTTTTCTACAAAATGAACCAACGAATTGTAAATTGGGTGCAATTACATAATAAACTGAAAGTACATGTTACACAAATTACATATAGGTATCTAATATAGAATTAAGCAAGGAAGATGTTATTGTGAATGGTTGTTACAAGTTTAATCAATATCAAGTCATCGGTAATAGTGGTGAATTTAACGCCACGGTTTCCTAATTTAAATATAAATGAGACCTTGTGATATCTTTCTGGAACACAACAGTGGATAGTTTTCGTACTCCAGCCCGCGTTTTCGTTGCATTTTCCAATGTAATTTTTGCCACACAGGCTTTTCGCACTAGAGAAGATCGAAACATTTTAACAATTTTATGAGCGGGACTGTTGCGGTGTGCTCATAGGAAGTAGGGGAACGAAGAAGGTAACAGCTGATTTTGGGTGAACCAAAAATCCCAAAACCAAAAATCCCAAAGTGTCGTCTGCTGTGTTAGTGTTTAGCTATGCCCAGAGGGCCACATATTTCTATTTCCCCTCCTCAGGTGTTGTGAAAAATTCTTCAACCACTTGCGCAGATTGTTTACACCTTCGTTACTGTTCTCGTGGATCTTCGTTTGTGGCGTTGATTTCTTTTTCAACAAATGGTCGATGACGAGAAACCTTTTCCATGCTCCAGCCCTGGATGCACAATGGTAATAACTTATATAAATAGTAAAAGGCTGGAAAGCTTAATATTTGTATGTTCGTTTAAAAATAAAGAGGTTTGCCAATGAAGACCATTTGAGTATCCACAAGAAAAGGCACATGTCTCTTTCAATTGAATCAAATAATGGCTCCAAGACTCCAAATTTTGTTGGTAAGTCCTATATCTCTTCTGTGCTTTTTACTTGGATTGTGTTGCTTATTTAAAGCCTTTTAAAAATATAGTGTATTCAGCAAGTTTCCCATTATGACACAAATAAGTTTCAGTTTCATTTTTTCATCTATCTTAATTTAACAGCTGATGAAACCCCAACACCAACAAGATTCATCCGGAATTGTGAGGAAGTAGGGCTTTTTCAAGATTTGAATGTTAATCCATTTGATGGTAATATTTGTCAGGGTGATCCTAATTTAAGTTTGAGCTAACAATGATTGTGTTTTTTATTGGGTTATCTAGAGCAATTCAGGAGAGCTGCAGAGGTCACAACACTGACTGCACCTTCACTTCCCACAGCTGATGATGTACTTCACACTCCTCATGTCTTTCCTGTCCATATTGAATCAGATGTAGCAACACAGCAATTGCCGCCACCAAAATCGGCAAACGTTCGTAAAAATTATCTTATGCCATCGCTTTCCACATCAGAGTGCCTGACTCTCCCATCTCCAGTATCAACTCCAATACCAACTCCATTGATCACTATCACTGCTCCACCTGAATCCCAAGACTTAAACCACAAAGGAATTGATCAAGTATCTGAACAATCAACGAATTGCGACAAAACGACCCCCGAACCGTTAAATAGTTCTACTTCGAAAAAAGAGCGCTACAAGAAAAATATCGCACTTCAAACTCACAGCAAAACGATTACCAACCCCGCAGTGAATATCATGCCCCGTCCAGTTATACAGCCTACACCCGCTGTGAGTGATCCTCTTACAGCGCTTCTTCTTCGTTTACCTGATGGACGTTTAGTTCAAATACCAGCAATACCTGTACCTACTGAGGCGGACACCTCTAATGTAGCGGCTAAAGCTTCGTCAATGGTCCCTATGGGTGTCGAACATGGAATCAATAACGTTCAGCCAACAAAACCTGCTCTGTCTGAGGCCAAATTGGTAAGAATACTAAACTAAAACTACTAAAACCATGTCAATATGTTTTATTTATTCTTTTATCGAAACAATAGAAATTGAAACAAGCACTGACGAAGACAAAAGCTACGATTACGACCCAGCCCTTAAATGTCAACTCTCCTTCAGTCACTAGCGACGCAAGTGGGACTGATACCGAGCCAATAGCTAACTCGGATGCAGTAAAACATGTTTTACTCAGAATGCAATGATTGTTACAATCACCTCACATTAAATTTACAAATCAGATTATGGATATGGACGATAGCACACGGCCAAACAGGCGGCGGCGGGGGTATAACTCATCAGATCCTGACCTCGACGAGGAAGAAAGTGAAAAACGGCGGAAATTTTTGGAAAGAAATCGGTATTTATTGAAGCGAAAAAACGCGAAAAACACTATTTTCTCACTCAATCGGATTTTTTGAACCTCCCTAGTGCTGCTGCTTTCCGCTCTCGACAAAAAAGAAAAAGATGGGTAACAAATCTGGAAGCCAAAACAACTGTTATGAACACGGCCAATCGATTACTTCAGAATGAAGTTATGTCTTTACGAAGTGAAGTAGCCCAGCTAAAACTACAACTTTTAGCTCACAAAGATTGCCCTGTCACCCTTGCAATGTGTCAACAAGCGTCTGTCCAAACGAACAACAGCAGTAATAAATGTTAAATGCCTCCCTTTTTTCACTATTTTGCCAACCAATTATAATTCAAATGTCTTTCCAGACGATGGGGGGTTCGCACCGATGATTCAGACAAGGAGTGGAATGTCCTCGACAATTCCCAACAATGTTTCAGGTAAATCACCGCCGAGGCAGATAATCATACTAAATACTTCCAACCAAAATCAAACAGCTTTGCCTGGTAGTAAACCTACTCATCCGCAAGTTATACTCAACCATCCTCCACTCGTTGTTGTGCCAAGAGCAGATACAAATATAGTACCACATAATTCAAATATTGTAATTAGACCCAGTCAAACAGATTTGGGCCAACAAACCTCAGTAATTATGTCTGTAAAAATGTCAGACAATTGAGACTTGAGTTTCCAATTCACTCTTCCCTCCTTCAAAAGTGCCTTCTCTAAGGACCATTAATAACTAGTGTTGAAAATAAAATAAAATTTCATTGAATTGTTTTTGTAAATGATGACTAATATTGTTTGAAGATTACACTGAGTGTATTTTTATTTGACTGTACATAAATCTTGATCTACCAAGTCTTGAGAATGATGCTGAGATGGTTCCACACCATTACAAGATCATCTGAAATTAAGGTGTCATAGTTTAACATTAGAGGAGGATGCAAAGTAAATCAACTGAAAAGATTACCATTCACTTTTTCAACAATTGGTGTCGCACCAGCCAGAATGGTGCAGCCAATCCACTGCCAAAGAAGAGGATAAAGTAAGCAGTCAGCTTGTACCGATTGGTAACAGAGAAGGGGAAGCTCTGCATGAAAAAGCAAGAAACAAATTTATTAAAACAAATGTGATCTCAATCCCACTGAACAATAGTACAGATAACAACTGAAAAGGATGCCGCTACGATAGAAGATTGCATTTGTAATCTGTAAAAATTAAACTTACCGAGCCGGGAATTCCACCAGGCAGGCCGGACTGGTGAACGGCCGAAGTCATAATATTGCGGACTTGCAAAGCTCCATTTCGTAGTGCAGACATTTTATTTTCTAGTTCGTGCTTGTCCTGTGAAATCCAATGGCGGTCAGCAGCAAACAGTAGAGACAAGAGTGAGACAAATTTCAGCGTTGCCAGGTATTATTAAAAAAGTGTACGTTTTGGGCTGGCTCTCTACAAATCAGAGTCATAGAGATATGGTTGCCAACCTCCTGTGTTATAAGCTAGCATAGGAACTGGCCCCCTTTTCGTGACTATGGTCCACATCGATCGACCTGGGGCGCGTCTAATGTCAAAAAAGTTACGTTGGTTAGCTTGAAAATAGTGAATTTTTTCATTTCGTTTACACGCCGATTAAAATCATTTTTAAGATAGTAGAAGTTGAAAATCAATTATATAATTCGATTCTGCATTTCTATGTGCTATTTAGACATAGTTTTATCAGCTTTTATGATATATATTTAATTTGAGGCCCGGCCTTTTATGGTTTGGCAATGCCGTATATTTTCGAAAACCATGAAATTTCTGTTTTTTTCGACCAAACCCCCTTTTCGTACCTAACCTTTTCGAACCGCAAAGATATTTGGTTTTCTCGGTTAGCTTTTTTGTCGCAAAAGCCAGCACGTTGCCGATACCACGCAATTTAACTTTCAGTGTAGTTCCTTACTTTTTGTCTACATCTGAAAGTTAAAATGCGTAAATAGGTAACAAAAATAGGTAAAAAAAGGGGGTTTGGTCCGAAAAATCTAAAATTTCCGGGTTTTCGAAAATATACGGCATTGCCAAACCAAAAGAGACCGGGCCTTTTGTTGAATACATATCATTAAACTATGTCTGAATAGCACATAAAAACGCTAAATTGAATTATATTATTGATTTTCAACTTCTACTATCTTAAACAAGATTTTAATCGGCGTTTAAACGAAAAAAAAAAATTCACTATTTTCAAGCTAACTAACGTAACTTTTTTGACATTAGACGCGCCCCTGCTGCCACGCGGCCTAGTGGTGGAGTTGCATGTTACTTCCCTATATAAAAAAAATATCAATTTACGGTGTGTACCGCTAGATAGCAGATCAGTAGGTCCGGCCCAAGTTGCTGATTGGCTTTCCCGCCAATTAGGCTCCGCCTATCGGCCACCACGGAGGGGGGCAGTTTGGGATAGGGAAACTTTAACACAGAGGTTGGCAACCATATCTCTATGACTCTGCTACAAATGTACAATTCTACAGTTCCTCCAAGTGGTCTAAATCTATATTTTGCGCGAGGGTGGCGTGCTGCGTGCAGCAGGTACAAACTACAAAGCAAAAATCCCCGTAAACTGGATCGGTGAAACTTCTCCATGTCACATATTTCACATTATTAAATAGCCCTTTTACCACAAGAAATGAAAGGTCTACCCCTGTCTGAAAGTCCGGGAAATTTAAAATAAGAAACGGGAAACGGCTATTCTTGGAGCCATCAAAATAAAGCTGTAGGCCTGTAGCAGTGTAGCAGGTTGTACCGCTGTAGGCCAGAGCTCATAAAGCACGCGATTTCTTGTTCTATTCAAAAGAAATCGACATTAACCTAGAACAGAACTCAATTCATCTATATATGTGTCGGACATGTCCAGAGGCACTTCCGCAGTTTGTAATTTTATCTAAGTCTCATTCATTCAATAGCGCTAGTGTGAATGAGGCTGAATATAAAAAGTACGACCAGCATGCTTTGATAGCTGTTAACTTCCTTTTATATAGTGGCTCATCGTCGTGCTCAAGTTGTGCCCATCGTAACCTACTTCATTCGCTATCACAATGCACTGTTGTTAGGAATTCCAAGCTAAAAAGGTTTTTTAAATTGGCCCTAGAAATCAACTTCCTACTTTCCCAGCAGGTCTATGATTTACTTTTTTCCCCTCTATGCAAACGGAGTTTCGCGGACCTATTTGACATGTCATCACTCAGAGGTCTCTTCGGGTGACTTTGCTGAGAATAACTATGGAACCTTTTCCAAAAAAAGCTTGTCGCCTCCGTGAAAGCTGTTGTCTTACAGAATGGAGCACTCCGAATGAGATTCAACAATGACGCATCCTCTCTAATGCGACATAGATTTCACTCCAGGAACCTTTTGAAATACGGGTCAACTTTTCCCCGAAAGTTAACCTGCGTGCGCAAACTGAATATACCGTATCCAAAGAATGTGGAACGTTAAACGACAGACCAAAAAGTGCCGTAATTAATTGCGTTACCATGGTTATCTGAGCTAAAGAGGAAATCGTGAAAGATTAAAAGACTGTCCCCATAATTCACTCTTACCATTATATATCCAAGAAAACATACCATAAACGGGAGTAACTTTGGACTACCAAAGAAAAACCAAAAGAGCGGGTGATTTAATAAGAACTTTTGGGATCCAAAGCTACCATAAATGACGGTACACAATTTTTTCAATACATAACAACTACAGCCGTCACTGAAGTAATAATGTGAATAAGAAAGTAAGTCGCATGATTGGTTTTTTCACACTTATAGTTCTCCCATGATCGTAAAATTTCGATTTTCAAAGAACTTTTATAGATTTTTAAAGAAGATATAACCAAAAACAGTTGAACTATACAAATCAGTGAAGGGAAGAACTACTCAAAAGGAAACCAAAAAAAATGAAGAAGACCAAGAAGAAAAAAAAACAGGAACGAACGAGAAATGTACTAAAGTAAGAAAAACATGAATACTTCTTAGGGGAAAGGAGGAAATTTCTCCTTTTTTTACTTTTGGGGCGGTTATCATTTTCGGAGTCACGAGACTGTGACCAAATAAGACAGAAGGTAGAATAGCGAGGCACGAAGCTTCACTTCAGTAGCAAAGCCGGCTCAGTATTGTTGACGCTTCCAATCCACTTGCAGCTCTAAACTTTGTATCGCGTAGGCTACTAGGGAAGAAACTACTGAATACTTATCGCGCAGGTCATGGCATATTTGTTAATAGTTCTTTTTGCTGTGTTAACAGCACTCAACGATTTATTTTTCGTCTCATCCCTTTCGCTACCTTTAGTAGATCCAGGTAAGATGGATCTAAAAGAATTTACTTACACTTTTAAGTTGCTGCAGCCAGTTCCTGTTAAAAGAAAAAAACTTGCGTAACAAAACCTGAACGTCTGTTCAATCACCCCAGGTTTATTTGTGATCCAAGGCGTATCGACTTGCGGTCTCGGTGGTGGTTATTGTCTGCTAAGCAATTCGTGCCTAGTCGACTCGGATTTTGAGAGTGACACAGACGGTGGCCACTGTGAAGGTTTGAAGCACGCATTTAATCCAAATGCTGATTTCGTGTGTTGCAAATATTTGGCTCCATCAACTACAATCACCCCAACAACTTTAGTAGATGACACTAATATGGATTCTATGGTTCTTGTGACGACACCTCCACCACCACCGAAACTCGATTCCGTTACCTACGCTCCAAATGAAACGGTAGGTTGTGCTTCAGTCGATAAAGCGGCCCCTTTTTTTCAAGGCCTTTCTAGCGGTAGCGATAGACTATAATCAAGTTTTAAAAATGACTTCATGACTATAACAACGATGGCTTTTTATAACACACAAAACATCTGCTCTTGTGTACCAGGATGAAACGGGAGGGAAAACCGACAGTACAACAACTGTCGCAAGTTCAACAGCAACGAGCGCAACAAAGAAAATCATATCTCCATTCAATATCGCTGCCAATACCAACAAGATTCTGAGTAGCATTCAGCACCTACTACAAGGCGGTCGGATGAGACCATCAGTGGCCATCCAAAAATTTGGACCAGAGGCTGCCGAAGTCGTTTACAATGACAAATCTCTTGTGAACCTCATATTACTGGGGTTGAATGCAACCACAGCCCGAGCAGCGCTTGGTTAATGTCAGTCTTGTTTTTTTTTTTTTTTTTTTTTTTTTTTTTAATCGTTTCATTCCCTCATAAATGCGAATAAATACAATCACCTTTTCTTTGTGGAATATTCGTCAATGTAGTTTTTAATCAAATTGGGATTTACATAATTTTGTTTATAATTATGTAGTTCTAGGGGTATTTATGTGATGCCAATCTTAAGGTTTCGACACTGAGGCGAAGGGAGGCGGGAGGGGTTGAAACAAGTAAGGGAATGGTGTTTGATTGACCTCTTCATATCTGCGTCGTGCTACTAGGCTTTCCATCATCCACGGGTACTGTATCATACAAATCGTGTTGCCAGTCAGGGGAACGCAATTCTGGTTTCAGCCAAAACGAGCAGATAGGTGAAAAGATTTAATTAAAGTTGATCGGTAATAAATGAAAAATAAAACCGAAAAAATGACTGTAAAAACTTACTGCCCCGGTATGATCCGCGAAATGACTCACGGAAGTGGCCGCCATTTCCGCCGCGATAATTGCCCCGAAATCCGCCTCCGCCATTATTGCCACCTGGCTGGTGCAGGTTTGAATGGTAATTACCCCTGCCATTTCCGCGGTAGACGAAGCCTCGTCCTCTGTTGTTAAACCTTTCGCGATTGTCGTGCTATAAATTTAAAAAAAAGATATTACCGATGATCGTGGAAACCGACCAGCCAGTCAAATTACTTCATAGTAATATCGGCCTTGCGGGACGTAGTTTGGATCGGCGTTCATTCGTTCTTTGTTTTCTTCGCTACTTTTCTTCTCCATTAAACGAAACCGTAAATCGCCTTCGCCGTCTCCATCTACGGATCGTCCATCTTGTTGGAAAGACGGACCTTGTGTCCCGGTGAATGGATCTCTACTTCGTGAAGAAGAACGTCCATGTTCCATTCTATTATCGGGTAAATCGACCGCCAACTTAATGACTCTTTCTTCGGCCGGTCGAGGTTTCAATTCTTCGCGGTCGAATATTTGACGAGATCCTTCACCCGGTCTAGCATAAAACACAAATATTTACGAAATCCTTAACATCAATCAGTGGTCTTACTACCTTCTAACCAGAATGACGTCTGAAGGATCGAATGCATATCTCAACGGTCCATGTGGGACCGGAATTGTCCCGCGTGACAGGTTTCGACGGATGTCCACTGTGATCTTTTTAAGCTCATTCAGGTCAATTAATGTACCCTCAGGCCCCCGGAATATACTATGTTCCTTAGGGATTGGCTCCGTCGTCAACCGCTGTGGAGTTGGACTCCGGCGGTACATTGAATTGTAATGGACGGGACTTCTAAAACATTACAAAAGTTCAATGGGCAAATTCTACCTTTTTTTTAACACAACATGATCCAGGCTGCAGTTATTACCTCTGGTTTCTGCGGAGGTCATTATTATACTCTCCTTTTCTCATGTGATGTGAATGTTGCTGAGCATGAGGATTTGGAGAATGGCTACGGCTCCTTGGCCTAAGTTTAAGAGAGAAAAGATTAGAGAATAAGAAGATAAAAGTCATATTACATTTAATATTACTTATAATGCCCTGGAGATCTTCTTGGAGAGATGTTTGTTGGCCTGTAATCATCTCTTAGCCTTCTATCTTCAGGCCTTCCACGACCATGTTGAAAATTGCCTCGAAAAGGCTTACCCTCAAACCGTGGTTTATCCCTATTGTAAAATGGTGAACGGCTCCTTGATCGTTGATAATTCGACGACTGGCGAGCGCGCGATCTTGACCTTGATCTCATCATCTTGTGGACGAAAAACTCGCTTACAAGCTTCTACTTAAGATGTGTTTCTCTAGCCTTCACTCCAAGAGTAGCCTTTTCCAACTGTAGTTGGAAGCGATCGTTCTTTTGTGTCTGGCACCAAACTAAGTTGAAACGTGGCCCTCAAATTGACGTTTATCCTAAAAATCTCTAAAATTTAGTATACACATTAATAAAACAAATACAAGCGAAACAATTTACGAACCTGGTATTAAATTGCAAAATTCATCTGTCTGATCGTCTCTTGAACACTAAAGTAAACGGGTGTTCCCTCTGTCAAACCTGGATTATGCGATGCAAATAAAAACCCGGTCGGCTAGTGGCATCTATGAGCACAACTGCCAACTATTTCCCATGGGCAATCCATAGCACATTGCGGAGAAACGGTTCAATTGGCGCTGAGCGAGAGCACTGATAACGGGTCTGAATTATCAGCAATAAGGGTATCGACCTGTAGCAATAGAAAACACTTCATATCTCTCTAAATCATTAGTACACGTACAGAAGATGGCGTTGATAGCTGAAAGAGGAGTGTAAACAAAAATGAGAGACGTTTTGTACAAGTCATTTTCGGAATTCAACAGTTTCCCCGTCTTTCTTCAAGTTGGCTGTATTGCTTTTTCATGGGTATTCCTTTTTTTCACAGTGGACGCATGGTTCTCGCCATTCTACTTTCATGGTTACCAACTTATCTCCTACGCTTTCGTTGTATTGTTGCTGTCTTCATGGCTCGCCCACCAGGCTATTTTCAGATTAATTAAATCTTCCATTCTTTGGGATTGTTCCACGGACGAAAGCTCGGCGCTTCGCTCTTGTCGTGAGTTGACCATAAAAGATATTTGTGATGGAGAACTCAGTAGCCTGGCCAAAAGTGCAGCAGAATCTGTGATCAACTATTGGTGTGATGACTCAAACAACAATGAGGAATTTGTCAAAGAAATCCATAACCAGATTGAAGATATTTTTTACACTCTTTCTGAAAAACTATCAAAAATTAAAATAGAATACTTTGTCAAGAACCTAGTCTTGATAGTGCACAACCACCTAAGAAGCTATATAAAAACAATGAGCTACTCTAGCCTGTCATCCCCATCTCCCTCCAAATTCTCATTTACTCATCCTGTTTCCAGAGGTGAAATTCCCCTTGAGGTGTACTTGGACTCACTCTCTCATGCTGTTATGAAAGAATTTATACCAGGCTCTATTCAGGACTGTTCTGCAGTCTTTGATCTCAGTTGTGCTGCTTTCTGTAGTCAAGTTTTGATAAAATTTGTTGATAATCTCAGTCAACCTGGCCTAGTCCTACAAGCAGTCATTCAAATCTTGGAGTCGATTGATGAAACCGTAGATTCCACCGATGCCACTTTACATTCCTTGAGTGAAAACAGTCTCCAAGAAATATCCGACATTTCGGAATCGAGCAGAAATATTCAAGACCCACAAGATCGATCTAGTCCGCGACCAAACGAAGCAGAAGAAGAAATAGGGAAAACTGTTGATCCCGAAAGTAACTTTCAAGTAAGGAATGGAAGTCCCGTATTAGCCGGCAGTCTTTCGTGCAACAACTTGGCCACATCTACTCAACCAGTGGCTGAGTCATCTTGGGTTAAATCAGGCTTGTGCAGTTCCCTATCAACAGCCACAGCTCCACTAATCCCTTCTCACTGCGCGCCTGATTCTGCTTCTGAAGAAAAAACGATTCGTAAGCCCAGTAGTCTGCCATTAATTGCTGGTTCTTCAACTGGTTCCGACGATATTGGAGTTTTGGATTTGGAACAAAATGCCAGCACCTCGGTCGACGCTGATGTCTCACCTGTTTACGAGGTAATCGTTGTCTCGAAATTTTTGGAAGGTCGTTTCTCAAGATTATATGTTCTATTTTTTCAAGGATGTTGAAGATTTTGCTACGGCAATTGCGAAACTACGCTCACTATTAGAACAGCGCAATTCCACCACTGACGTCTCTTGTGGTAAAAATAGTGTTTTGAGTCCAATCACGGGCGATACTAGGTTCGTTAATTTTCTTGCTTCGTTCTTATTATTTTACACACTTTTAAATCGAATATTGGTCAGAACCTTTAGTTCGGGAGGAGAGACAGAGAGCAGCTTTGAAGAATTAACTGAAGCTTCCGAACTACCCAACGACAGCCGAATTTTTTTCGGCATAAAAATTCCGAGAACAGAGGTCTGTACGCTTCCAGGAGAAGGCCAGCATTCATTCTACTGCATCGTTTATGATGGCATTTACACCGCTGTCAGTACAAGTTTATTCAACAACGCGGAAGATGTTCCAAAAGATTCACGCCTTGTACTTAAGAGTCGCACCGTACGCCGAAGATTTCGACAATTCATGCAGTTGCATGCCCAATTGGAGGCATCGGAAGATCCGTCGGTTTCTAAAGCCATTCGTTCGATCCGAGGACCTAGCAAGTGGTTAAACTTGCCCTTTAGGTATTTCTAACTAACCCAAATAGTAACCGAGTAATGGGTAACACATTTTCTTGTATTTATAGCCGACTGGACCAAAACACGGTGGCTCACCGACAAGTTTTTCTCGAACGTTACATGCAGCAGCTTTGCACATCACCGTCAATCGGTATGTCGGGAGAGCTTCGCAACTTCTTGGATTACGAGTTACATTTGAACGAGATTAGCGTAGCTCCATCCAACGCAGCTCTTCAACGCGTTCCGTAAAGACCTTTTTTCTCAAATAGCTAAGGCGATAAGCCTTACTTACCATAGTCTCTTTCTCTAGATTCTTTGCCAAAACAGTATCTGGCGTGCTGCAAAGCATTAAAACCGCTTTGCCTCTTCCTATTCCTGGATTTGATAATGATCAGAGTCGCCCAGTGCAACTAGTTCCCCTTCCACTGCCGTCGCCCTCAACGGTACCCTTCGATCCGCCAGACCGTGAAGGAAAATCCAGCCAATCTACGTCTTCAGTTGATGAAGTGGACAGTCCGCTGATCCCTCTTACGTGCCGTGTTACTTATGCCAGTGAAGAGAGCAAACTCGAACAGCTTTTGAATAACTGGAACCATATGGACTGCCGAGTTGAATCTGCTTATGAAGCTTTCGAGTCACATTTGTGGCGTAGTGAGCTAAACATTCAACTTAGTCAGGATACTGCCGCTTTAGATGCAAAGCCACCTCCATACGTTGAAGTAGTACCTACTGACAAAAATTGCGAACCGACCTCTAAAGGTAAATGGAATTCAGTTTCAATTTAGTTCGCATATTCAGACTTTTGTGTCCTTCATTTAGCTGGGTGGGATCGTTTCGACGGACAACTCCCACTATCAAGCAGCCTAATCAACTTAATTGTGGAATGTTTGAATTTAAGGGAAACATGGCTTACCAAAGCTCCGGTACCATTAGCCCTAAAAATCGCCGTTGGAAAGCAAATCGAAAATTATTTCCAGGTTCCTTTATTGATCCCGCAGTTGTTCCTTCATTTTTGTGTAACGTGTTTTATTGAATTTTTTAGGAATCCTTGCTCGAACTTACTAATCCAAATCGTCTCGCTGACAATCTTCGTTCGCTACGACAAAAGTTGGGCGCAAATAGCTTATCCCCTATCGTCTTGGCTGCTGAAGATAAAGATGCAAATGAGTTGGTCCGGGAAGTGATCACTTTATTAAACAAAAAGCTACCAGGTAACGAGTACTAGAAATCGACTAGAAATTGCGTTTTATTTTTATCTTTTCCCAACAGGTCTGGTTGTGCGAATTATTGGCGAGGATCTGTGCAGCGACGTCTTGAAAACTGCCTTTTCATGTTTGACGGACGCTCAACTAAACCGCGATCTCGCTTTGACCTTGCTCGATTTCATGTTTTTGCAGATTTGTGCAATTCCGTCGTCGATTGATCGCACTAGCCCTATCCTATAAATCCCCAGGGGTATAAACGTTTTCTTTTATTGTGCGCTGATACTTGGTTATTGTCATGCCCCGTCGCTCACTGTCAGGTTCAATTTTATCCCAGGACTGAAAGGTCTCACTTTCTATTATTCACTTCCAGTCTAGCCAGAAGTAAGTTCCAATATAATTTTTCAGTAAGTTATGATTTTTGTTTAGTTATTGTTTATGTGTGATCTATATTCACTTGATAGCAATTTTATGTTGCTTCTTCACGTGTGAATGTGAAAACCTATCAATCCAAAGTACATATTTCTATGTTTTTCTATATTATATTATTGTTGTAAGAAATTTAACAGATGTTATTATATTACACTGGATGTTTCGAACTTCAATGTTCGGGGTATAGTGCGACATTATTTGATCTATTCGTTTAAAATTCATTAAAAAGGAATTTATTTACTTTATTTATGTATATCTACCGTTTATTATTTATCTATCCTATAAACGTATAAATTGTAGAAATAACAATCTAGTATTATAATTATAATATATTATTAACAACTATTAGTTAGTATTAGTATGAAACTATAAACATAGATGGCCCTCGGTTGCTTAATATTATTGGCCCATCGGAGAAAGCGTTCAAAATACCCGGTTGAACGTGACGAAGCTATAGCGTTGATGCTTATTCCTAGTTCAGTGTGACTCCAGTCCAACTAGGTGTGCAAGGTAGAGAAAGTGTGTCGCTTCGAATCATCTACGACTCTTCTTTAGTTTTCCATTTGCATTTCCAAGTAGAGCTTTCTAGTTAGGCTGTGTTATCACTTCACGAAACGTCTGCTAGTTGACGTACGGTTGAATGTTATCCTTTGACACGCCTTTAATAAAACCTGTTGACTGAAGTTTGGTACCAGAACATTTTAATTTCTGTTGTAATCGTATTACGAAGATCACGATCACACATTTTTATTAAAAATGGGGATCCCAAGCATGAATAGAGTTGATGAAAGTGGATACTATGATGGTTCGAGAGTCTTCTCCTTTCTAGTTGAACCACTTGGCCTTACAGTTGATCAGGTAAGTTACACTACTTGGATTTCTAATTTAATGTCATTCATAGATCTTATTTCTTCCCAGATCAACTTCTTGCTGAGTCAATTCTCAGCAGTTGGTGCAGCTTTTGCCTTTCGTTACTACCTTCATAATTCCAGAGTTGCACCAGAAACACGTCATGGAGCTGCATTGCTTTTGGGGCTAATCATGGTAGTGTTCTGTTTTGGAAGGTAGGAAGTCATTAATATAATGTTTTTTACATTATTATTTTCTTGGTTTTTTGTTCATTTTGCTTTTTGTTTCTTGCTTCTTGCTTAGTTTAATTTAATTTAATTTTATGAAATAGACAGGCCCTTCACCTTGCCTGTCTTTCAAGCATCTCCTATGCTATCTTAATGACTGCCAGCCCTAAAATTGCACAAAAGTAAGTAACATGTTTTTTTTATGCATTTACTCAAGTGTATGTAAAGATCTTACATTTTCATGCACCCTGCAAAAAGTACTGTAGATAAATAGTATTTTGTTTGATCAAAGCTTTTCTTGCAAAGTAAAGCAACATTTGCCTGTCTCTGAGAAGTTGTGTGTCTTTCTAAATATAAAAAGGATGGCCAGGATCCTAGAATGTTAGAGGACAGTATTTTGACTGTATACTCATTCAATTCATTAGTACCAATGTTACTCATTCTAAGAGCTTCTATTGCTCATCATCAAGCTTTGGTGGAGGGATTTCTAGGAAGTGTGTAGTGCGCGAATTCATTTTCATAATCAGTTTTAGTGGCACATTTATTGAGACAAGTTCGTGTTTCAAATGTAGCCTACCCATAAATGCATTGTATTTGCTACCCTTTTTTCCTCTCTTTTTCATAATACAATTTTACGTTTTATTTGAACCTATAGGTTGGTTCTTATCACTTCGATGCTTTACTTATCACTTGTCCATATCAAACGGCAGTATTATAGCTATAATTCGTACACGCTCGACATATCAGGTAATTTTAGTTTTTATAATAGATTTGCTTGTTGCTAGGGGATTTTGCTATGTTTTTGTTATCGTGACATGTCGCATTAACAAATAACTAATTTTCCCTAAACATTTTCTGCAGCTGATTCCACTAGTATTTATTTTTGCCAGACGAAAGCTTAGAATAACTGAAACAACCAAAGTACTGTGACGAATAGTGAAGAATGTATTTTTAACTCATTTTATAGGTCCTTTAATGGTTCTCACGCAAAAAGTGACAAGTCTTGCTTTTAGCTTACATGACGGACTTGCCCGTAAGCCAGAAGATCTGACCCCTTTTCAAAAGCAGCAGCTCATTCGCAAGGTCCCAAATCCGCTTGAATATTACAGCTATGTTTTCCATTTTCATGCGGTTATGGTTGGACCGACAGTTCTTTTTGCGGACTATACAGATTTTATAAACGGGAAACATTTTTCAAAGAAAAGTGCTGAAGCGGTAATTATGATGCTGACATCAAATTAGATATCCATTTCTGCAATTTAACAAATCTTAATCTTTTAGATTGCAGCAAGAGAAAGTAACGCAGAAACTAAAGAGGACGAACTTAATGAGGTAGTTCCGGTTTCGGAGCCCTCGGCTGTATCGGTCGTATTCAAGAAACTTTTCGTTAGTCTCTTCTGCGCTGGCCTTTTCGTTAAATTTACGCCCATGTTTCTGATAACTCATGTCAAAGGTGAGGTCTTTTTCAACTGAATTTCGTAATATTTTCTGAACGAATTCCAATTTACTCGTTGATTTAGATAACGACTTTGTAGAAAACACTTCGTTGTTTGGCAAGACATTTTTTATTCTGGTATCGACCACAATCGCACGCATGAAATATTATCATGCATGGCTTTTGGCCGACGCAATTTGCAATGCCTCTGGATTAGGTTTCAATGGCTACACGAATTCAGGAAAGGCCAAATGGGACCTCATTTCAAACGTAGACATTATTAAATTTGAAGTATGTATCGATTAAAATTTGTTTTGAAGGATTTTAGCTTATTAGCTTTTTTCTCAGTGCGGATTGAGCCTGAGAGATAGTATTGACAACTGGAACAAGTTTACCAATCGTTGGCTTCGTTTCGTCGTGTATGAGCGCACCAGCCGATTCCGGACCGTTCTCACATACGGGTTGTCAGCTATGTGGCACGGGTTTTATCCGGGCTATTACATTACGTTTCTTGGTGGAGCGTTGTGTACGCTGGCCTCTCGGGCCGTTCGCCGCTCTGTTCGTCCCTTTTTCTTGAAGAATCAACTGACCAAACGTTTCTACGACCTACTGACTTTCCTAACAACGCGGATTGTTATGGCCTATCTGACCTTCAGCTTCGTTCTGCTTGAATTTTGGCCTGCTATTCGTTTGCTTTCGTAAGTATTATGAGCTACAAATGTTCCGTTTGGGCTTTCTTAACTTCTACTGTTTTTGTTTTTCTTGAAAAATTTAGACATATGTACTTCTGGGTCCACCTGCTTTCCTTGGCTGCTATCTTCTTACTTCCAAAACTGCTTCCGCCTCCGAGACCAAATAGGGAGCAACTGGAACAGCAAAGGAAGTCGATTCCTGCAGCTGGTAATGCATCTTTGTAGTTTAACAAAGCAAAATCCAAACAGATTTAACAAAATTTGGTGTTGTGAAAAATTAATAACTGAGATGGATCCATATATTCTGAATAAGAGAGCCCCTATATCCTATAGCTATAGCCTTGACGTATAGCTTCAGTAACTTGGGTGTATTTATTAAACTATTGTTCTACGTTAATCAGAAACGTCGCGTCTTTAATGAACTGGATAATACTAGATACCTTATGTTTTCTTGCAATATCGATATTTTCCTGTAACTTTGATTTTAAACTGTGAATTGTCTTCTGGCCACATCCTGCAGCACAACTGGGTAGTCACTTTAAGGGTGATCAAAATCCGTTTTTTTTTTTTACCTTGATAACCCATCCTTCCGGACCAGATTAATTGAGTATTATTACAGATAAATTTTAAGATAATTCTTCCTTTTCAAAGCTATTGTGATTTACTGAGTTTTGCAAATGTGTGGTACCACTTGACCATCGGGCTTAGAATGTATAAGCCATATTTTGATGAACTTCTTGCATATGTTATACACACGTCATACATCAAATAACCCTTTTCTGCTGTGTTGATTTCAATTTATCAGCGTATCCCGGAAATTATTCGGTTCGTTGTTGTTATTAATACGCGCGGTAATGTGATCCGTCTTGATGTGTTTACATTCGAGGAAATTGGTCCGGAGGGTTCAAAGACACTGGTAGGTAAAACAACCAACGCGATCGATCCGATGTAGACTGGCAAATCAATATTGGGGGAAAAAGGAAATAGGGTCTCTTGACGTTTCCTCCAGAAGATTTCCAAAAGTTACGCAATCACGTGGCCTGCCCACGTCTTATTGACTCGGATGTATTGTAAGGCTTTTTGTATTTCGTGGGGGAAAACACTAAATTGGATTGTAAGCTAGCTCGTCCATTATCTCTTGAAAAGCGCGCACACGTGCTCAAGATTTCAATTTTGAATTTTTTTTTGTGTTGGAAATTTTCTTTAAGATATATTCTTCCAACTTATTGTGATACAAATCCGCTTTCAAACGGGAAACTGTTGTCACGCCGCAGTTGACCGATCAGAGTCTAATCTGATAAGAAAGGTCAGAGACGTCCATCTCGCTTCCTGCATCATATGGTGCATCGCCAAAACATGAAAGTGTCAAAGTACGCACACAGAAGTAAAGAACAGAATTTCGATGTGTTCTATGGAAACAAAAAAAACCAAACAGTCGTATTTTTCTGAGAGGCATAATTATAAGGCAGGTGATGATGTTACTCGTATAACAATTTACACAGTCGATTTATCATCTGTCGACTACAGTCTGGACTAGAACTATAGACGATAGAGAAAGAAAAGAAATCACTCGGAATGTCGGATATGTAAATAATGGGTGACTAATGTCATTAATCATCCGAATAAAGAGTTACATAACAAAACAAAAATAAACCATGGCATATCTTCCACTGGCGTACAATATACGCACTCTCCCTAAGTAATAATTTAATAGTAAAAACCTGAAATGGCTATCATAAAGGTGTGACGTGAATAACAATCGAGACTTGAATATATCGGTTGGGTTCTTTAAAATATGTCGATGCGATTCGAGAGAAACGGGGCCTACTGGAGAGGGTGTGGGTACCATTTCGTTCGTTGGTTAAATTCACCGTGTCGATTGAAAGGAAAGTAAGTGGAGGTTAAATAAGCCTCTTGCCATTGATCACTGAAACCAGCTCGAAGAGCACCTTCGACGCCAATATATATCACTTTTTAAGTTACGGTAGACCTTTCCTCTGTTCGTTTGCCGTGCGAGACGTCAGTAGCAGGTGGAGATTGTCAACAAGCTCTTGCATCTATTACAAGACGGCAATTCATTAGTTATTCAATTCCGACGACGACGCTTTTAATATATGCTTTACCTGAGGAGAATATAGGGAGGTAATAGGGGCTTTCTGATCGCCAGTTAATCCTTCTGGCGACATTCTTAGTTCCAGATGAGAATGCAGAAGGAACATTCGATACCAGAGAAAGCCAGCTGATAAGCAAAGGATGACTAGAAGCAAACACATGCCTCTATAACCCCAGTTGAATTCCAATGGACCATTTTGCATCTTAAAGGGTGACGAATCGTCATCACTAGCCAAACCGAGATCGTCCGATGCGGTAGGACCATCGATCACTTCATCCCCGTCGTCTGCCGGGCGGAAGACTTTGTTAGCTCGAATAATCGATAGGACGACGCCAGGACAAAGTTACCTTCATTGACCAGAGAAGTGCGAGAAGAGAAGAAGCTAATCAGGCTATTTCTCGATTTGGCCAATGATGTGGAGGCGGCGCCTAAGTGTCCAAGACCAAAGGAGAATCTTGATCCTTCGTCCTTGGTCTCTTCGCGGTCAGGCGTAGGGGAGTAGGAACGGTCGATAGCTGAATCGTTTTCATCATCAGGATCGGATGAGGTACATTCCTGAAAAACGTCAATACTAGCGAGTCAAAAGTCGATTCATTGGACAACATGCCACTATTATATACCGTTGCTGAAGTAACTTGAACACTGCTGCTGGCAGTGTGGCTAATTATGAGTCCTTCAACCGAGTTCTGTGACGATTCGTTGCTTGAATGTTCGCCATTCTGGGATGAGCCTTCATTTTCCTGCAGAGACAACATATTTTAATGAGATGTGGTTTTGAGCCCAAACAAACAATTATTTAATAGTACCCCAACTCCATCAATGCAGTCATCCATGCGATTGGGATAGTGAAATTTTTTCCATACACTTAGTGCCAATCTATAGGCTACATCCCGGGACATAAGAGAACTAAAAAGGTGTTTTTCTGTTGGTGTACTGATGGCAATAGCATTTGGGAAAAATTTTGCTGTTTTCTCCTTTGTAATCTTCCGAACATCAGCCATGGGAATCAGCAACTGTTTGTGGGGAAAAAGAATTAAGCAATCGGGAACTATGATACAAAAAAGTTAACATAGATGTTGTGTAAATTTACCTTCCGGACATAGCCAAAGACATTAGAGTGAAATGCAAAGTAGTTATATGTGACATACAAGTGTCCTTGAAGGAGGATGTCACCAACCAAGGCACAAGAATAATCTGTCAAGACAAGGGTATGCAAACTGCAAAGGTCAATAACTTGTGATAAAAACTTGAGAAGGTGTGAATATTAAACTTACGGTTGAGGACGCGTTCATCTCTGGGAACGTTAGGAAAGTGACGAAGGAACTTTTTCTGTCTAGATTTGGACCGGCCGAGATTATTGAGATCATAGTGTACACTTTGAGGCAGGGCTGGAGTGCTCTGACTAAACTTCTTCAATTGGTGATTTCGTGGCGGGTCGGCAGCAACGGTCAACGTTGATTTAATGTTTTCTTTGTTACTAGAAAAAGGACTAGTAAGTGGTTCATCAATCGTCATTGAATCCTCGGACTGTGCCGAACGGCCCTCGGACGAAGCCAGCACTTGGTCTAACTTGCCCGTCGACACGGCTACCACTGTATTCCTTCTCCTGGCAGCAGCAGACGACGCCATGCTCAAAGTCGCACCACTGCTGGGTCACAGAAGGGAATTTGTTATTATCTTTTCCGCGGAAAACGGCCGACTTGATTTGTTTCTCTCTAGGTCTTGTTTATCACCTGAATCTTTCAGAAAAGCGGCGCCAAGGCTTCGCGGATATAGTGGACGACGAAACTGAATTCAAATCACTCGAATGGCGCAAGGAACTACTTCGACTTAGAGTTTTGTGGCCGTCGTCGTGTCTCTCGTTGACATTGTTTTCCGGCGGTGTTCCCGGCCGAGTCAAGTCGTCATATCTACAGTAATCACGGGGCAGTAAATGAGAGGAGTATCAACACGAGTGCTTTTCAATTAGTCACGATGAGTAATGAACGTCAGAACGGTGGGCAAACAAACGAGGCACTGAGGCAGCGACGGTGACACGGTCGTGACTGTGCTAGGATCAACCGGACGCGCAACTTATCGCTAATCTTATTTTCTCTCTCTCTCTCCCTTTTCGAGTGGCGCCCGGTGGTAGCAAAGGCGATTGATTATCTTGCATGGCTTTTCCAATGCATCATTTACATTTGGGTGTTTCGGGGCCAGACCTATCTATCTCGAAAAAATATAAGCTTCTCTTTTTTTCATTTCCCTCGCTCTGCGTTATTATAAGTCTAGCTCAATATCAAGTTGATCTCAATTTTGTTTCGTCTCTTTTCCTTCCGCGTTTGTGGTGTACCCTTATCTCTGATATTTAACATCACCGACACTATTGCGTCGTTTTTCCTGTCCATGTTGACTTTATTACCGTACAGTCCAACGCACAGCGAACTTCTCTACCAGCTTGCATTTGACACGTGCCACTTCCGCGAAAGATTACCAACGTCAATGTCGAAAAAAAACAAATTTTCCCGTTCTAAAGAGAAAAAAAAAACGTTTCCACTTTTGCTCAATTTGCGTGTAAAAAGGACCCACTATTACACAACTGCTCTCCGTCATTCGTAAAATGAAGCCCGTCAGGATCGTCCGAGTCAACCTGGGAAACTTTAGGGCGTCAGCTAATTGAAACAGATGGAACAGGACGGCAAGTGAGGCGATATGCGACCGACACCTCCGGGACACGCAGGAAATGACAGAAACAAAAAGAAAACAAAAACCTTGAATTTGTTTAGAATTTAATGATGAAGTAAGTGGGAATACCAAAAATAGGCGCTCGTACGTTATAACCAATTGAGGCTTGCGATATTAACGTTTTTCCCCTCAACGCGTTCCCAACGAAACGAGGAAAAAGAGGACAAACAAAGACGGAAATTTGACATTTTCATAAATAGTTAAAATAATCATACATATGCATAAAGAATAGCAATCGATCGGCAGGAAAACATTCGCGCATTGTTCTGGCAATCGAATCTTGCGGTCACAAAATACAACGTCAACGCTTCCCCCTACGCCCATCGAATAAATGACTTTTCGGGATGAGTGTGTGTGTTAGGTCCTCATCAAAATTTCACGTGTCATTCGTCAATGTTGAGACACAAAAAAAAGGAAATATGTAAAGGGCATAGCGAGCCTACTCTTGACCTTAATTGGTTTTGGTGGCCTTTCCAAGTTATTTTCTCTCTCTCTGGGTTAGTAGAGATATCCAAGCTATATACTAGTGTTCGTCGTCCTCATTAGAGGCGTCAGACGTCATCGAGAAAAACGGGCACGAGAGGTTTTGTTTTTTTCAAGGTTACCTTATGGAAATGAAGCAGAAAAAGTCGGCAACAAATCGCATGCCCGTTGATGAGAATGCCAGAACAAATGTCGGACTGATTCTGCAGGGTCACATCGGATGATCGAAGGAAAAAAGTATATACATCATTGGACTTTACACCGCGACTTGATCTCTTCTGTGTTTGTGTTTCTCATTTTGGGGTGTCACGACAGAGAGTGAGAGCTGCCGCACGATAAAAAGCGAGAAAGAAGGGAAACAAAAACAAAAAAACGGGGTCGACCCGATTCGAGAATCTGATGCCAGTCACAGGGCACGCACGTTCACCAAAAAAATCACGCCACACGTAGCAATACTTTTTTTTTCATTCGGCGAACCGGGAAAATGTTTTGACAAAATCTCTAGGAAATATGAATATGTACTAGCATCCAAGTCCTGTATAGAAAAATACATATCCGGATGGACTTTTGGGATGGAGGACTTTGGAATGATGAACTCCCTCCCTTTAATAAACGCATGCACACTGGTGGCCGTCTGTTGTGGACGGGGACTTTGATTGAACGGAAATCCCGCTCAAAAAAAAGGCGAAGAGATAGATCCTTTTAGCTGCAATTAACATGTATAAAAGCGCAGCACTCTTTGGCTTGCCCGAACGGTGACAGCTGTATAGCACAGTTGGTAACAAGCACTTTCTGGGCTCGAGCAAGCAATGATAACAAAAAAGATGGAGCTCTTTTTTCGAAAAGGGGGAGATTGATAAGTTGATTACTAACCCGATTGGTTTTAATGGGCCTCGCTGTCGTTAAGATAAATAATTGTTGTGTCCTGGCTTGTTAAACGGCCGAACAGTTCTAGGGCGACGACGCTGCTTCTAACGTCGGTGAAAGTGCAAAGGCGACTGCTGGCCAACGTTGCTGCCGGCCCGTGTTTAGAAAAAAACCGGGATGGAAAAGACCTTGCCTCCTCACCACCCTCTCACCTCGCCATCGCTGCACGCTCGGTTCTCAACACAGAGCAGTAGCAACTCCCCACTGCGAGAGAAAGTGAGAGTGCGCGTGTATAGTAACGGTTTGTGTATAAGCAAGTTTTTTTCTTTCTTTACGGGAGAGTAATGCAGACTTGACTTTGACAGGTCTCTGGAACTCCTTGTCTTCCCTTTTTTTTTGCCTTTTACTTAGTTCTTTGAATATTCTTTCTATTTGCGCTAAGACCTTTTTTGAATGATTTCCTCCTTTTTTCCCGTTTAGCTTGGGCAAGTGGCCTCGATATATGATTGGATAAAGCTGCCGAGAGAGAACTGGTCGTGTGCTAAACATAACACAACTTCCATCTGGTGAACTCGGTCGACGTGTGTAAACTATCTCGCACCCACTACTCTTTCGCCCGGTCATGACGGGCTTGATGGGCTGTAAATTACCCGAAAATTTTATTGATTTTTCCCTTGTGTCTATTCTTGGAACGAATACAGAAAGAAGTTGAGGAAGAAGAAGAAGGAAAAATTTACCTCACATCGGGCGGATGATGGGCTGGGACGGCAAGAAATAGAGCCAAAGTTTGAGAAGCCAAAAAGCCAGTCACGTGATGATTCTCGACGCTACCGGCGCCGCTACTCGCGTTCGAACTGCGACGTCGGTGGGCTTCGGCAAGCTCCGAGTCCCGGTCGGCCATTTCTTAACACACACCGTTGACATCAAGAAGAAAAGGAAACAAAAGAGAGAAAGAATATAGAAGCTACTACGCACTAGTAGTAGTCGTCGCGAGAGTCAATAATAAAAAGGAGACATGAACGAGCACGGCCAGGGAATCCTCTGGCAAACATCTATCCAATAAAAGAAAAGCAGCCCCGCCAATGATCCTCTATGACCGTCAAATGGAAATGAGGAGGTCCTGGCCCAGTATCTGGACAACTTATAGCTCCCTGACGTGGTGGTGGCCGTCTTCGCCAATGGGAGAATGGCAAACGGTTGCGCGATCTGATTAGACAAAAGGACAAACCAGTCGAAACGGAATGGAATCCTTTAGTCTTACGGAAACGGAATTCGTTTAATACAAGAATGGGACCAAGTCAAAGAACTCGATGACGCATTTTTTCTGATTGAAATTCAGAGTTTTCATTCCTGCTTCATCATTCGACAAACAGGAGATGGCGGAAGGTTTGAATAACGAAAGAACTGAAGCGGATGACGGAGTAAAATGCAAACAAAGGTGCGAGCGTTATATTTACAGAAGCGCTATTGTGGCAAGACAGTGTGTATACCATTTGGCAAACATGTTTTTGGCTTTGCGATTATCAGTTCAGTTCATCATTGGGAGTGAAATAGGTTGTCGGCAAACGGCCAACCCTGTCAACTCATTTCATAATACGAAGATGATTGCCGGAATATTCCAGGCGAAATGTCAGTCAAGGATCTCGATCGCCGCTTTTCCTCGTAGCTGCATAGCCTACAGCCGGATCTGTCATTTCTGCATGATGAATGAGCTCGTAAATTTAGCATCTTCCAAAACGTCTCTCTCCTTTCGTCTCAAAAAAATTAATGGGCTCACAATTTCTAGAAACTCGTTTCTTTTCGAAATAGATCTTTTGACGACTTCTTGATGACTAGCTGTCTTGTGAATCAAATGTTCATTCATCTCTTTCCTCCCGATCCCCTATATATATAGTAAACTCCATTTTCAACTCCGCCATTTTTGATTCTTTTTGCCGCGAGTTATTACGTGCATCAATCGTATATGCGGACGGGCGGTGATGGGGAGGAACCGGTCGTGACAGATTGGCTTCCATCAACAGGTTCGTTACGAACAGGAAAACCAACCCGAACGCTTAAAAAGGTCTCTATAATTAAAACTTCTTTTTTTCCCCCTAGCTCTGAATCCATTTTCGCGCCAAATAAATAAGTACGACCAAAGTAAGAAAACAAACTCGAGTCCAGTAAGGATTATTTACCTTCGGCGGTAGCCACTTCGGCAACGGAATCCGACCAGGTGCGGATGCGCACCGGAGGTCCCGGCGATAGGAATTCATGTACGCTGGCAGAACTGAAACGTCGTTTCCAATTCATTTCCGACAACAAACGCAAGCGGCGCGCGTACTTTTGTATAGAAAGGTAGCAGCAGTGTAACTAATGCTATTATCCCCAACAAAACACAGATCACGAAAATAAAAGCGTTTTCCCTCGTGCGCCAGCAACAACGAAATCCTCTTAAATTTAAGTTGCTCCTCTACGCCCCAAAAGGAAGCGGCGAATAATAGAAAAATGAAAGGAAACTGGGACGAAAACGGGCGCGTCCGGCGACGAATGAAGCAGATTGAGACTAGCGGTCGATTCAGAGAATCAACACCAAGTTATTTTGTGCTGGTGGTTTCTAGGTAGACGACGACATTCGCTCCCTTTGTCTGTTGTATAGACGCACAGATTGGGCGGGCGATGTATACATATGCGTGCTGTGTGTACGATTCGCTTCGGAAAATATCTCTATGCTGTGTGTATGTGTGCCCTTTTCGACGGTGATGCCGAAAATATCCAACTGCCCTTTTTCCTCTCTTGTCCGTCGACGCAGTTTCCTACTGGGCGTTTCAAAGACTGTTCTAGCAGCATCTGACGGTTTATTTTGAGGATGCGAGCGAAGATCTACACGCGTCATTCCACCAGTCCCGCGATGCTGTCCCCTGTCCGCGTGTTACTCCGCCTCCGACTGGGCACCCGTCGACGACGTTGCACCACTACTGCATTGATCTGAAAATGATTCCTTATTTATTCTCCATTTGTGTGTGCGCGTCCCTTCTTTTTATATACTAGCTACTACGTCGAGAGAGAGAGAGAGGGGAGACGTAGCGATCTTGTCTTTATCGATTGTTATCGCTGCGTACGTGAACGTCATCACTGGAATCTTTTCTCCCAGTCTCATCCCAATTCTCCTTTGTTTTTCTTTCCTCGTCCTACATCTCTTTTCTATTTCCAGCAGACTTTGGGGAGCCAGAGCAACTTCTACGGAGTCAGGAGGGACGGATATCACGCCAGACAGCAGAATCCCGACCGCAGTTATTTCTGATACGAGAATGGCGACATTTTCCTCCACCGCCACGCGCGACACCGACGATATTGATGTCGCATCACGCCAATTCGGTAGAAGAAGTCGAAGTTTTGACGTCAAAGATATATCAGCAGGTCGCATCTCGTGACATAGCAACCATTGTCGTCACATCATGAACTATGCAAAATCATCGAGGACGTCGTCGATTGCCCTTTTTGCTTCATCGATCCGCCAAAGGGCGCGCCATTAATTGACCGAATTTGCCGGTGGTTTTTCCCTATTGTTTCCTCGTTGTACTAACATTCGGGATTTTCCAACATCCGGTAAAAAAAAAAAAAAATTCAATGCCAACCAACCAGTATAGATTGTCGCAGCATGATAAGGGCCTTACTGATCCGCGCCTGCTGTTGCGGTCGGACAAGACTTACAAGTCCCGCACACAATAGAAGCAAGCCAACTATAACATAGACATCAATGTACAACAAAAGAATATATTGAATTTCTTGTACCTGAAATTCACTCGGGTTGCTGAGAACAGTAGTAGGCCTCGACCCTGCTGTAGGCTCGCTAATACCATTACGGCTCCACCAATGATGTGTAGTAGAACACGAATGTTAAGCTGATTGTCAAATATTGGCTATCGGTCGATATCTCTATGCCTACTGTAATAAGCTGCATACGCAACGCATACAGAAATATTCAGCGAAATAGAGGGTGATACAGTGGCAGGTGTGTCAGACGTCATCGTACTGGGGTTTGAACTACAACGTATACAACTACTTTTTCTGACGCAAGCGGCCCAGCCCACAGAAACCTGCTCAATACCGTTCCCGATGCTGCGAGCGTAATTTGCACTACAAAAGAGCGGAACATGCATTTTGAATAGATAAAGCAGTGTATAGAGTGCGCGTCTTTGACGTCACCGACGAGAATGAAAATAGAACACACGGCCGACGATGATATATTGACTGGAACACATGCAATGCGGCGCACCACCACTGGGCTGATAGATATGTCATACAGCAGCTAATACAATAATAATATGTCATTAATAAACAATAACGGATCATATGAAATGGGGTGAATGTACAAGTTTGGGGGACAGCAACAGCGAACAAAGCTTGAACAATGATGGCTCTTTCCTCAACAGCAGTTTGTTATTGGCAACAGGTAAGACATAACGGAAGAAGCTCGAGAAAGAAAAACAAAAACACAGAGACAACTATAGCAACAAATGTCAAACAATGAGCGGGATGTCATTGCGACCTTCCTGGCGGGCTAAAGAGAATTCGCAGATTCTGGTCAACAATCGATGAACGATGTCGGCCATTTCGTCTTCGGTCAGACTGTTGAGATCGCGACAGGAGCTGGCGACGCAGCGTCGATGCCGGCGTCCGATGAAAGAAGAGAAAGAGTTCTGCCGATGCAACGAGTTGACCGAGTGAGACTGATAGAGAGAGGACGAGCCGGATCGCGTTTTCGGCTGGCCATCCTTCCGTCGTTGGCACTGCTGCAGCGAATGGCTGACCTGTCCGACCTGATTGTTCATCGACGTCAAATCGTCCTCGATTTCGTGCAGCTGATCAAACAAGCTGGAAATCTCCTCCTCTCGGTGCTCCATCACGGCCAGAGCGTGGTGGATCGAACCGCGCCAGCAATCCGTTGATGTCGAAGACGGGCCCGAAGACGTCCGCGACGCGTCGTCGATCGCCGCCACCCAACCCGTCGAACGGCTGGCGCCTGACGAGGCCATCCACGTCCGAGCCATAATCGTCGATTCCGGCTCGGAGGAACCTTTTTTTTACATATATTTCGTTCGATAGTGATTCCAAAAATAGGAATGGTGACTTAAATATTACAGTTGTTTCAAATCGATTTTACACAAGATCCAAATCCTCGTTGTAAATGTCAACAAAGCGAGTCGACAAGAGTCGACTTACCTCAATTATATTTTTATGCACATGACGAATCGATAAGGCTTTGCCCAATCCAGTATATAACATCACCGAATTATTTAAAAAGAAACCTGTGTCGCTATCACGTATGCAGCACCAAGAGTATTATCGCCTATCACAATGTTGCAGAATAGTGCCGTACGTATTATAGAAATGACATCATAAAGTTTTTAGAAAGGAAACAAAACTTTTCCAGCAAAACTTACACGGCTAATACGCACAGCTGCTGCACGCTACTATTTTGACGAAATTGATTTTGAGCTTATCAAGTTACGAAATATGTACGAGTTATATTTAGACTAATAGTTGTAATTTTCGCTGACGACGAAACAAGAGTACTACATACCTGTGCTGGTGAGCGATGGGTATTCGGAGCCGAAACAACTGTCGGACCACTGAGAAACGGAAGGTTCGCGTCCGTAATAGGGTTTCACGGGATTGGAAGCGGACGATTCGGCTAACGTCTCATCCGCACTGCAATGGGCCATCACTGGCGACGCCGACGCCACCAATTCTTCATTGTCGACAGACAACGGGTTGGTGTGCTGTTGCAGTAAGAGTTTATGGCGGAAGTTAGCTAGGCCGGTCCGTCGGGGATCGTCTACCGCGTCGGACAAACTCCAACCAAAGTGATTGCTGGTCATTTCGAGGTCCAAATAAACAACTGACCACTAATAATCTCGACCCAACTCTTTTCTTGTCGTTGATGTTATAACTCGATTTCGTTGGGTCACACGAAGAAAAATGGCTGTCGCCATTGCTGTCACTAGGGCGGCACTTGAAGGACTAAACAACAACGGTGACACTATAGCTGATCTATACGGTAGGCAGACAAAAGAAACTCTTTGATAAAAAGCATCGGCCGGCTCGGCTGGACTGACGGCACGGAATGAGAATCCGCATCAACGAAACAGCCGACAACTCCCTCTTCACTCTCTCTCTTTCTGTTACAGTAGACTCTTTCGCTTTGTAATCCAATTGTTACGTAGACGTATATGATATTCCCCATACGGACGGACCGAATTATCCGTGCCTATGCAACTCAACTGGTGCTCGCGTCTTTTTCCTTTTTTTCGTTACCTTTTCCTAGGCTATTCGTGCTTTTTTTCGCCCGCCTTATTCTTATTCGTATTGTTATTCCGCTCGAGTGAATAGGACAGAGGCAAATGAGCCCTAAGAAGATTAGGCCAATCGAACGGACGTGCTTCGAAAATCCCCTCGAAAAAAAAGGAAAAAAATAATGTACTGTGGAAATAAAAAGAAACAAATAGTCAAATAAAATATATAAAAATTGAATGCCAAATGGTCCGCCTTTTCGTCGTCGCTGTCGCTCGGCCTCCAGGATGGTACAACACTGATGCACAGGAGTCCCTCAGCTGTTTTTGGCGACCAGCTGACCCTTCAGATCGGAAACTCGGGATCTGGCGGATTAACAATATTCTACCCTCTTCTCTGCTTTTCTACCTTGTTTTGCTAGTCGGTAATAACAAGCGCTCGCGCCGGAAGTTTCTTTGTGCGTGCGTGAGTAAACGGACAGGATCTGTACGGGGGATTTTGTACGGCATCGTGACGTCAAAAACAGGGGACTTTGGGATCTACCTCGCCGACACAGGAAGAATACTAGATAAAACTTCAGCGTTGACCGGATTTGGAACTTTGCAAGACAGAGGGCATGGGTGACTCTACCCTCAATAAGCTGTCTCTTTACGCAGTTTTTTCCCCTTCTACCTGTGTCTTTTCTCCCTGCTGTTTTGTTACTTTTACTTAGGTGAATGGGGACTATATTGAGCTGAAATATGGGCAACTGGCAACGTCAACGGTGCCCGGCAAATTCAAATTTTCTTCAAAGTTTCTTCACTACATATTGCTAAAAGATTTAAACTAATAAACTAACAGCTAATACAATTTTTGTATAGGCTCTATAGTAACTACGGAAGAAAGAAAAAGAAAGAAACAGAGTGACTCATTAGTCCGGCTTAACTCGGCAGCCTACATGTGAACGACCTCACTAAACCTGTCATCCAATCATGCAGTAACAAGACAGTCTTTAGAGGCATAACCAACCCAATGTCAAGACAGAACTCTAAGAAGGTGTATTTCTTTGATGTCGAATACAAGGGGCCCATCATCTTTTATTGAGTAATGGGTACAAATGGAGTTAATCATTATTGCGCTGTTGCCAATCCATTAAACATTTAGTTTCGAAGTATAGGCGAGTCGTGGTAGACAATTTGCGCATCCCTACCTTCGGCTTCTTTTCGCAGTTCTGCCACAAGAACACTTTCGTTTCGTGGCCCAATATTATTCTTAAAGAGTTGGATGCTTTCATTGATGGTCGATTTGGGTGAATAATACATTGTACTGCGTTTACCAGGTTCCTTCTTCGAGCGATCATGACACGATCTCCTGGCCGCTTCGTCGCTACAATAAATCGCCTCTTGCGATGCCTTATTTGTTTTGTATTGGAAATGTTTATTACTATCTCGTACTTGGTTACGCACCAAGGCGATCAGCACTCGAAAAACGTCCTTCACGTTTTCGTAATCTTCGGTGTGCACACATATTACAAAAGATTTCCCGTCACCTTCAACTTTTGCAGAAGGGCCTAATTCATTGGCCGCTAGAAGAGTTTTGACTTGCTCCCAGGTTTTGTCGACGTCTTTATAGGCGGGAAACAGCAACCATTTACCGTTTCGATCAGATGGGAATGGTCCAGGCATTTGGGCCCAAATGCCGCCTGGACAAGAACAAGAGCTTGGTTGTAGTACACAACCGGGCTTATGGCCTTTCACTTCCACTTCCATCGAAAAAGCTGCCGCTTTCCGTAAATTTTTTCTCGTTCAATACAAATAGGAAAACCTGTTGTATAACAAAGAGGCAAATGAAAGTAATATCTTATCAAGACTTTCAAACAATTGCTCCTTAAAACGACAAACAAAAGTCTTGTCGTTAAAAGGATAGATAGGAGAGATAGCCGTTATTGCATCATTTAGTTAATGAATCATAATGAATCATGGATCTCGTTCGGTGTAGGAATATCTGCAACTTCCACTTAAAAATGGAACAGTTCTTTTGTTGCAAGTATCCCCTATCCTGTTAACCCACATTCTATGTGACCGACATGCGCCTGGTAACGCACGAAAGTGCATACCTTCTCACACTCGATGACGAAAGGCAAGATCAAGGGACGAGAGGAACTAATTTACCTTAAATGTTTTATGAGTCAAGGTTGGCAAATAAAATAAGACCAAAAAATCAATTGGGAAGTAAATCTAAACTATAGGTTGAAACTAAGAATAATAATATGGGAGAATCCACTGAAAATTGACTACCGTTACCGTTACTGAGTGAATTGTTTCTTACCTCGATCAACAATTTCCCGCTAAGTTAAGGAATATTTTGCTCTAGAGGTGTGCAAATTAAAATGCGTTCAACGGCTTTCAAATCGACTGACTATATAGGAACGATTACATTTTATCTTGAAGTCTTATAGGGTAGCGAAGATACAGTATATTCAAATAGCAAATACCGGTAAATCAAACAGAGTTTTTAGAAATTCAAAAACACGTTACGAGAACAGAGCTGCGCATTCATGTGAGTTATGTGTTATGTTATCTTACGGTACTTTATTCGGTTGATAGGCAGTCGTTTTTATGTTGAATGCCGCGCCCAATTAAGGTTGTTTACTTTCCACGTCACACGCGACTCAAAATATCTTTTAGCTAGTCCCCCAATTCATACGAGGCAGATTGTAAGTTTCACTGTGACTCAGAATTTTATTGCAAAATAACAGTTTTAACAACAAAGACGGATTGGTAATGTACAAATAACAGTCGATTCGGGAATTTGAAACTTCGTTTTTGAAAGTTACCATAACTTTAGGACCTCATGAATTGGAATTGCCTGCTCCCCAACTCTTAATCGCAAGTGGAGTGCTTCCTCTCTTCAGAAAATTCCGTAGAGGAAATTTTGCTAAACTGCTTTGGCGCAGGCCATGGAGTCTGATGATCTTTTGTGTAAATACAAGCGGCAACACCAGAAGAATCGTTGCGGTGCCGGCCGTACGTTTCACTAAACGACGGGGCCGGAGGTGCACTTTCAAAACCAGCAGGATGGATTCGGTTTTGAATGTCAAAAAATTTTTTCTTCTTTCCAGGGAGGATTTGCATCCCTGATTTTCTATCTACGGTTGTGGAAGAATTCCAAGGGGGGCGTGAATTTGCTGATTGAGTACTAAAGGGTATGCTTCGGCGGCTGGAGTCCGAAGTCTTCCTCTCATCAGACATCGTATTTATTTTGAATGATCAATAAACTTTCCTACAAACAAATATAATGCACGTTAATAAAATGTTCACCAGACAATCGCGCTTGAAGGTTTACTGCATTTAAAGAAGATTACCACTGCAGCAGCATATGTTTTTCAAAACCTCTCTAAATTTATGCCAAACTCTAATCTCATGTTCAGAAAATATTACAGAATTCCTAGCAAAAGTTTAAGTTGTAGGAACAGGGTCTGTCAACTACATATCATTATCAATGAAATCAAACATATAATGATTCTTCCTGGTGCTAATAACAGCATACTATAATAATTGTTAGGTGTACATTATTATGTTACAAGAATGAATCGATCGCGAGCTCCTTAGAATTTTTGACTTATACAGAACCAGTAAAATAATAAAATATAAATACAAATGATAGTAGAGAAGGTGACATGTTTGCATAACGCTACTATGGCTATACTCAACTGATTTTTATAAGGCAGAAGGAGTGCTGGTATGTTGTATAATTATCCATTCACTTGCGAATCCAGGCGGCAGCTTGTAGAGATGAAAGGATATCTTTTCATGTACACACCATGTACTCACAACCAACCGACATTTGGTAATACAGACGTAATCAACAATCTTCGCCCTGTTGCCAATTGAACTTACGTAACAGATGAGATCTCAGCTTCTAAATTAAAAATTTTACCTTACAAAAAAATTATTTAAGAAAGACTATATGAAGGTAAACAATTGTAATGTTCAATAAAACCTACATAAGTCATACCATCAAAATGATAAAGCCCTTAAGCTATCATAAGCACTGAGCTCTGATAACAAGGAGGGCGTAAACATATGCTTAGGTAACCTCTATTAAGGCGTTTTCGTTTTTTTTCCTTTTTGAGGTCGTAGAGTGTTTATTAAACAGGGTACAACTGCGAGAAGGATAGCTATACCACCCACGGTAAATGCAGGTTCTTGCTCCCCTTCCCATTCCTTCCTTTCGATTTTTTTCTGCTTTTGAATGATTTAAAAAATCTAAACAAAAAATCAGATACTTCTTGTGTGGCATCAGCATATCGCGCAGATATTAAATGGGGTCAATTGTTAATTAAATAATCAAAACTGAAGATCAAGACCATCATAACTGCTAACGTTGTATAATAAAAAACAAATCTTGTCAATTTTTCCATTTTGAAAAAGAGAAGCCGTCTTGTCCGCACTCTTACAAAATTTAAGTAAACAAGCCATAAAAGCCAGAAGCGAAATATGTTGATGAGAAAGGATAAAACATTGCCGTCAATAGCAGACAGAAAGAAATAGAGTAACATACATGGAAGAATATTTAGTTTTACCGAAAAAAATACCTTACACATAAGCCTGATCCTATTGTGTTATTGCTTGTGCATTTCAGAACAGCTTACAGCTTACAACAAGCAAAATAGCATTTGAGACGAAGAGGTAGGTTTCAAACGAAGTAACTAAGAAATCGTTGTAATCTCCTGTACATCATCACGAGCAGATTGACTACAATGTAAGAGGTAACCAATACACTACTCAGAGAAGAAGGGCAGAGGGAAGGCCCTTCATCTCTGACACTACTGTACAATGTACATGCTTACGCAATTTCCATCTGAATCTTTTCTAACACTGTGTAAAATATCGCTCAAGTTCAGTTTAATTAAAATTCAACTTCTTTTTTTTTGTTGCGACGATTACCACGTAAATATTGTGTCGCAAAATACAACGTACCTTCAGGATTTTAACAACAGAGAGTGCCGAGATGCTACCACATTTGAATTAGGCGGATTTGACGTTTTTTTTTACTCGGCAAGTTCGTCTGCTAACAAGAGCCCTCGTTCCTCATAGCGGAATACACCCGAACTACGTATTCCCTTCACTCTATCTTGTAAAAAATGGTAAAAAAATGAACTTTTGGACAATCTTACAAATATTATTTACTTTTTGATAGATAGAGTAAAATGAATTGAAGCCAATCAATTACCTTTAGCAAATTTAAACCCCTAATAACTTATCTAGTAGGAACATTTCTTCAGTTACTGTTTCAGGTGTGCTTCAGACAATTAAATGTAAAAAAAACAACTTTAAATTCAAGTTTCTAATTTTAACATTAGAAATTAGTTATGCACTACCAAAAATTAATCTAAAACAGTCAACAGAGAAAATAGTAAACTTATGCAGTACTGTATTTTTTCCTTGTCTCAATCACATGGACAGTAAGATATTTCACTACCAGGACTGCGCTGTTTTATTCGTTCTCTTCTATACATTCAGAAAGATAAGTCTTTCAGGTTAAACTAATTATTTAGACAGGTTTGGATTCCACCAATTTAAACCAATAGCCACATTCACAGCGTTTGGGTTCTCCTTTGTACAACCACATCCAGTTGATGGCAGTAGCATCCTCTTCACACACACATCCAACAACTCGGAAATCAGCTACAGAGGGAACAACATTAGGTTTCTCCTTGGTTCCAGCCACTCTCTTGTAGACTTGCATCTCATATGGATCCTAAAGCCAAACAAAATATTAGCTCCTACTTAAGGTGAACATACAATGTTATACACTATTTACCTCCCGTCCGGCTTGCTTGGCCAGAATTTCGCGCTTTTCTAATCCAGTAGCGTGTTCAAGAGGATCGTTCATCGCTATAAATTAAGAAATCATATGTTAAAAAAACCCAATTCCGGTAACTTTTACGAACAACTTGTCCGTTTCATGGCGGCCTACGTGACATAGTGTAACATGATAAGGGAAAATTTTCTACTATTCTCCCTCTCAGAATATTGAAACGGTGTAATAGCTGAGGAATTAAACAAGAATAATTACCTCTATCTGCCGCCCTCACAGCGGTAGTAGAAACTCCTCGCCGAGTTGCAGCGAAAACCGAGCGGCACACGAACGAAGCCATTTTTCTTCTCTGGATTCTTGTGAGCGAATGAAACAAATGACTGCCGAAATCACCGACGAAAAGCGTTGCCAGTAGCAGACGCAAAGCTTGGCCCAAACATTACAAGGCGTCTGCTTTGCTGCTTGAAATCGAGGCTGCAACTGGGCTGCAATCACAAACACTGGTGGGTAAACTTAAGCTTCTCTTATTTACGTGATTTTTAATGTGTAAACCTTTTTAACTATTAGACCATGGGTGATCGTTACAACATTCACTCTCAGTTGGAACACTTGCAATCAAAGTATATTGGAACCGGACACGCGGACACGTCAAGATACGAATGGCTTTCTAACCAACATCGAGACTCGTATGCATCCTATGTTGGTCACTTCGACCTGCTAAATCACATAGCAATTGCAGAAAACGAATCCAAAGCTCGTGTACGTTTTAATTTCATGGAAAAGATGCTCCAACCTTGTGGACCTCCTCCAGAAAAAACAGAAGATTGAAAATTCCAAACTCTTTGTGTGTGTGTTTGATATGATATAAAGCATCAATGATAATACAAAAAATTTTCATCGTAAATCTTGTCATCTATTTATTTCTAGGATTTGGAAGTTTTCTTGGCAAAATCAAATAAAAAAATGTTTCTTCCTCCATTTTAAAAGAGGCCTTATGAAGTAATAAGACAAGGCTGAATGAACTTGTAGGTTTATATTTTAGCATGCAAATATATTAATAGTAATATCTTATCCGGCTGGATTTATTATTAATAGTTTAATTAGTATTGCTAATTTATTCCTTATGAGCAACACTCAATGAATGCATATTTTTGCCAATGAAGAACAAAATCGTACAATGCCGGGTTGCTGAACCGCCTCGATTTCGAACGACATCTAGGGAATCAAATTGACGCCGGCTGCTACAGTTCTTCTTCAAAACACAGACCGAGATCGACCCGGTAACGACGGCTCAAACCCTTCCAAACATTATCAACTCAAGTTATTTGGTAAGTTTTACAAAACCTGTTCCTTCCAAGTATTACTTTCATTCAATAATTCATTTTGTATTATAGTGATTTCAGTGGACTCACTATGACCGCCTCTTTATCTCGGTTTGCAATCCTCCGAATCGACGACGATGAAGATGAAAAGGCAGCCCAGAGAGCAAGAGATAAGCAAAGAGCAGCAGCGCAAAAACTTGCCCAAAGTAAAAATAAGGACGATAAAGCTCGATTGAATGCAGACAAAAATGCTGTTAGAAAAACAAAAGCTGCACAAGAGAAAGCTGAGGTAAAAAAATATCAGTGTCCTTTAGATTTGGAATAGGTTACCCTAATCTCTTTTTACATGTTTCTTTATAGCTTAAAGCATTAGCCTTTGGAGGACCTAAACCCAAAAAGTCATCTTCTTCAAAAAAGAAGCAAGCAGTAACTGAGGTTCCCGTTGATTGGAATGAGTGGAAACAGAGAGATCAGGAATTTGTGGAGGGTTCTTTTGAGGCACAACTAAAGGAGGCACTAATTCAGTCCAAAGTAGATTTTGAAGAAAAAAAAGAGGTCTCCAAGTTGGTTGAAAAAGAAGATCCAGTTAAGCAACCTTCAAAAAAAAAAACTGGGAATAATAAGAAAGGAACCACTACAATGTCCCTTGATCAGTTCAATCAAGTCCCACAGGTAATTAATGTGTGTACTAAGTAGAAAAAAAAGGACATATAACTTTTCATTTTGTACTGGCAGGCCCCACCAAAAGAAGTTCTTACTCATAATGGAACCAATGGGAAAGTTGCTGCAAATGAGCATTTCTTTGAAGAAGTTGCAGATGAGGCCAAAAAAATTGCAAGCAAAGAAAGAAATAAAGCTGAATTGGCAAAGAAAAATGCAAAAAAATCAAAAGAGGTAATTTATCGTCAGTTTAATTGCTCTAAAATAAATTAAAGCCAACATTGAAGTATATTTCCTTATGCAAAAGGCACCACAAATTGACCAGCCGCGCCTAGCTCAACTGCAGGAAGAGTTGAATCAGAAGAGTGTTGAACTGGAAAACCTTCAATCGGAAAACGAGAAGCTACGGGAAGAATTGCTCAATGTTAAAACTCGTAACAAGAGATTGTGCAACATTCTTGTTCAAGGAGAAAGTACGTTTTAATTTTAAGTTCCCTGGATTCGACATAGACATTCCATAACCGTCTGTAATATCTATAGTGAAAGAAAAGGCCGAACTTATTATCCAAATGGAAAAAATCTCCAAAGTTAAGGACGAATTGACTGCGGAGCTAGAGACCGTGTCCAATCAGTTGCAACAGGAACGAAGCAAAGTGACTTCTTTGACCGATTTGAAGAAAACAGCTGTATAGACAAATTCTAGGCTAAAAAAAGGTTTTCTACTTTTTTACGTATACTTTCTTTTACAGACTCACAAGAAGCGAACTGACAGCGAGAAATAACCTGGACTGCTGCATCCGAGGTCTTCCACCAGTGTTCTTAACGAGCCAAAGGTTGAATATGGCGTGTTTTCCTTACACCTCTGGCATTTCCCCGTTTTCCAGCCAGTGATGTTTGCGGTTAAACTCAGATTTTTGTTTGTTTAATTAATCTACATTCAGTTAGCGAGTTTCCTCGCTCAGTTAATACCAACCTTTGAATATACATGGAATAAAATGCAATTGCTCAGTACGTATTTATTAATTTTTTTAATGAGACGCAAGGAATGTCCACACTCCAAAGGGAGCTAGTAATTTTTAGAAGCGAGTTCTGAGACCACGTTTGAAACAATTTTCTAGTATACTTGGGACCCAACGTCAGACGTTATTGGGTTCCAGGTATACAAGACAACGTCGAGAGAGACGTTCAACGTCTCTTAACAAAGGAGAACTGAGTGTTTTTGTGTTCAACAAGTTTTGCGTCCGGGTTTGCTTATTTCTCCACTTGATTATGGCAATTGAAGGACAAGGACACGGACTCTTTGCACGCAATAATCTTGCGAAAGCCAGAGATGGCGAAAGCATACCGTACTGAACTTATCTTGGATGCATACTATTCATTTCTGGTTGTTGGATTAATATTTACGAATGTAATTGTTGCAGTTGCTACATAAAAATATAGCCGAATGTAGTAACGCATTAGTCTACCTTTCAGCAATAGATACTTCTAGGCCTATACGATAATGAGTGATTCTTATCCTCCTTTTGGTTCAAATATACTAACCTCCCTGTTAAACTCATTTGAGAGGTTTATAATATTTTGTCATTTCAAGGTTTGGCCGACGTATACGTATCAGTTCGAATGACCTATTTTTGGTAACTAATAGGTTGCATTTAAAATAAGCCGCCATAAGTTATATGAGAAGCGCTTATTTCTTACTCGCCGCTGAAATGAAATCGGGCCCGCGTGTCAAGAAAAGCAATTTAAATCGATTTTCGAAGTAACTACACGCAAAATTGCTATTATGTCTTTTTTTATTACTTAAATGAATTCGCTGTCTAGGTGTTGTACCAAATTAAGCGGATTGCAAATTATTAGAAAAAAAATCTGACGCAATTCCATATGAATTTCATGGCTGTGAATAACCGGAAATATTATGACAGCTTGCAGTATTGAAAAACAGTGACGTATCCTACTTTAGCCGTTAAACATTTATACAACAAGCAAGATAAGATGGATTTAAGCAGGATTTAAGTCGGATCTATTGTCTCCAGGGTTTTTTTCTAAAATTCCCTTCTGCTTCCTGTTTTACGATTGTAGCCAGTATAAATATCGTTTCAAAGTACCGGTGTTCAACATTCTAAGAGATACTTTCGATCTACAAGTCGCATCGTTTTTCTCACTAACTTCACGATGAATTCAGTTTCAGTGCAACTTTTCTACACTTTCGGTGGGTAACAACGCATTTTAAATTGGTTTCATTTTTTCTTAGAGAAATATTATAATGAAGTTTTCCATTTAAGTAGCTTTGCTGTGCCTAGGAACACAAGTAGCGTACTCATGGAGGATCCCTTCTGAAGCAAAGGTACGTAATTTACTTACGTAATTTAATTATCGGACATAATACATGGAAAGTATTTTATACGATATTTAATTTCGCATGGCTTTCAAAATTAAATGATTCTGTTAAGGGGATTTATACACTATAAATACCATGCCTTTATGGGTTTACTAGATTGAAGATGCGTTCATTCGAGTGGCAAGAGAAATTCTAGCAGAAAGCACCTCCGTTGCTCCTTTTGTGTGCCCTGGCACAGGAAATTACCCTATTCCCGGAGAAGAATGTACGGGAGTTTTCTATTCGTGCGCAACTGGAGTTCCCGTGAAACAGGTATTGTTTTTCATACAATCTCATGCTATATTTGTCAGTCTAATTATATTTAAAATCAATTTAAGCAATGCGCTGGAGCTTCCGTGTTTGATCCCAGTTCTCAAAAGTGCACCTCGGCATCAACTGCACCATGCGCATGTAAGTTTAATCTCTAGTTACATTTCCATTGAATACGTTTGGATAAAGCACAAGCACAACTTACGGTGATTAAGCATAACAAACTTTTGTTCTTGTAACGTCCGTTAGCACCGAATATCACTACACCATCAACTACACCATCAACTACACCACCAACTACACCACCAACTACACCACCAACTACACCACCAACTACACCACCAACTACAACATCTACTACAACATCACCAATAACTACATCATCAGAACCAACAACATTACCAGTTACAGAGGAGGATACTACGACAGAATTTGTTGAAATATCAACCGTGGGGTCAACAACAGTGTCGACAAGTACCACCACGAGATCATCAACAATTCCGACAAGTACCACCACGGCCACGGGGTCAACTACAACTACAGCAGTCCCTACGTTTGTCTGCACATCAACGAATGGGAACTTTGCTAATCCAAGTAGTTGCCAGTCGTTTTACATGTGCTCCAACGGCAACGCTTACTATTTCGTAATTACAAATATACTTATTAAATTTTATAACGCTATTTTTATAATGAAGCTTACGCTAAATTTCAATTTCAGGAATGTCCTTCAGGTTTAGTCTTCAATCCAGCTACCGGAAACTGTGACTACCCCGCCAACGTCCCTGGTTGCAGCTAGAGCGATTTTCTGAAAAATCAACTAGTTATTCAATTTTACTATAAGAAAAAACCTTCATTTGTTTATTCTTTTATTGATATGAAATTGCGGACCGCATAGTCAACCGTGCGCGATATGTATATGAATGAATTAGTTATTTAACTGAATTAATTTTAATAGTAGTGTTTCTCTATGTTTAAGTAAATTAATACAAAACTTTAGGATCGCACTTTTTACCACCATGTGGATTTTGTTTCCCATTGACTCAAATGGTTATCAATTAATTTCTCTATAATTGTATAATTGGCCTGATAATTGGCACAACGTCGTGCTTCTGGACGTGTAAAATTGTTGCTTAGCAATTAGTTAGCACGCCCGCTTGGTGATATTTCAGCACTTTATTATTATTCATTCCCAGTAAAAGAACAGGATTAATCAAGAAAAGATCCAGTGGATTATTAATTAAAAACACCGCACATTCAACGATTTGTTTGTTGGCTCTCTGCGTTTAGTGTTTCATGACAAACGGGATATTACCTACTTATCAGGGACGCAATGGTTTTACCAGGTTTGCCTCGACCTACACTTTACATCATAAAAAACCTCTAACAACGTGCGAGATTAATAAATAATCTTCATATAAACAATTTAACTTTTGAAATCTCAAAGCGAAACCGAAGCAAAGCTAGGGTGGCCACGTCGACTGAAGGGCTGTACTTTATCAGTTGTTCATTTTGAATCCCTTTGCTGAATACCGTCAAGTAAAAGGTGGTTTTTATAGCGTGATACTATAACTCACACAGGGATATTCCCCAACAGACAAGGAATAAAAACCTGACCATGAAATAGTTTCTCAGGGACATATGACTTGTTATACATACGTATACTCAGAAGGCCCTTGAACTCTAAGTTCGTCCCGACGGTGCTTCAAGAAACTCATACATCATTTATTGAAGAAATCAACCGTTGCTGCCAACAGGAATAATTAGCTGGCCTTTAAACTACCGAATTTGGAAGAAAAGAGAGAACGCGCAAATGCCGTTGCTCTGCCTCATTTAGAAAACTGAATGTAAACTGATCAGGAGAAAAACTCACAAACACTTATTTGGGAAAGGTCAGAAGTATAATGGTAGGCTACTCCTTTCTTTCTGATAGGGGTACCCACCCCCCATTATTGGCGCTTCTTATTTCTTTATTTTCTAATTTTTTTAAATTGTAAAAAAAAGGTTTTGCCGCATTTCTTAGTCAATTTTTCGGCACGACGGTATTACATTGTAGCTATAGCAACATGTATTTTGACTTTGCAATATCAAATGATTGAAGTAGATGCAGAGATCACTTAGTTTAAACCAATTTTGTACCTCTTGTGTTACATGCAAAATATTTCAGGGACATTTAAAACTGTTTCAAGGTTTTGGGAAAACAATTTGTGATTAGCTAACTTGATGGTTAATAGTATAAACTACTGATAAACGAATAAAAAGTCTGTAAAATAGGATTCAGGTAAATGTTAATACCACAGATTATTTGTTGCAAGAAGATGACGACATCAGTTTAGATTTACGTCAGTGTGAGGCGCACCGACAACACCATTTGTTTTCTCCGCTAAAAAGCATCTATCAGGTGAGAACAATTATGCTTGGGTAATAACCCATCCATAGATAATGTGATAACTGAGATCTCTGGTATTCATCATCACGTCACGTATGAGATCTAGCATATGCGTTCTTCCGGCTAAGTTTAATGCTGATGCGTCTCTAGATAGGCTATAATGCAACACCATAATCAAGGCCTATATAAATCGTATGCCAGAACGTTTAGCATTAGAACACCCACTCCAGTCTCCAAAACCAGTCCGAAGATTTAGTCGTCCAGTTACAAGTCTGCCTTTATTTTACAACAGCTAGCTACTTATTCAAGCATCATGAAATCGATAACGGTAGGCTATATTATTCTTTCACAAGAACTATACGGTACTGTGTAACTATTTGTAAGACTTAGTCTGTAATACGTTTTAACCATCTACTTACATTTGTTTTCAGATTATTGGGCACGTTTTTTCAGCAACAGTAGTTTGTCTTTTAATGACATCAGTCCCTGCATCTGGCCAGGTAAGGGCACTGACATTTTATTCTTGATTAAATTCTGCATTGGTATTTCATCAGTAGACATATTCTTTAAAAAAGAAATTTTACCGTATTGCGATTGGTAGACCTAGCTAGTTGATAAATCTTCTTTCCCCCGTATAAATAATGTTAAAGACGTTTCCATTATAAAATGTATGCAATAAAAATCGATACGTATTTTTTTTGAAGATTAACGAGCTCATCTGGAACCCGCCCGTCATCCCAACAAGACCAACAAGACCAACAAGACCAACAAGACCAACCTTATTGCCAACAAGGCCAGCTACCACAACAACAACAACTGAGGCTACTACAACGACAACGACTGAAGTCATTACGACTGCTCATTCCGATACTGATCCACCTACAAAGCTCCCCACAGATGCACCAACAGATGCCCCGACAGAACCTGGTACAGATGCTCCGACAAACGGACCTACAAATTCCCCATCAGAACCCGCAACGGAGGCCCCGACGAAACCCGCTACAGATACTCCAACGGATGCCCCGACAGAACCCGCTACAGATGCTCCGACAGATGCACCAACTGATGCTCCATCAGAACCCGCAACGGATGCCCCGACAAAACCCGCTACAGATGCTCCAACAGATGCCCCGACAGAACCAGCTACCGATACCCCAAAAGAACCCACAACAGATGTTTTCACGGATGCTCCAACAGAGCCTGCTACAGATGCTCCAACAAATGCACCAACAAGACCTACCACAGAAGCTCCCACGGATGCCCCAACAGAGAAATGTACCACAGAAGAGGCTACGGAAGCCGCAACACAACCCACAACTGAGTCTACAACACAACCGCAGCAACCAACTGAACCTTCCACGATTACCCAAACTGATTCTACGACTAAAGCGGTACCTACAGCCAGCACCACGAAGAAGCCATTCGCATGCCCAACTTCCGCTAGCGGAAACTACAGAAACCCCGATGATTGCTCCACTTTCTACATATGTTCGAACGGAACTCCTTATTTATTTGTAAGTGACTTTTTACTTCTTTCAATAACGCATGAAGTTTAGTGCACCTTAGTGAGTACGCATGTAAAAAGCGACATTAAATAACGTATGATTTTTTTTTTTTTTAGAATTGTTCCCGTGGAACAGTATACAGTCCTACCACCCAAGCATGTGACTGGCCTTACAACGTCCCTGAGTGTAAGTAAGTGCGACTGGATAATAGGACTGCCAATTTATCGATGACTTAATAATCTGTTTCCCCCTTAAACGATTTTGATACAAGAAATTTCTTGATGCAAGATATTTCAGATACAAGCTACTGATCATTTATGAAGCCTATGTGTATCCTACGTTCAGCTAGACATGTAACAGTAACAGTAGTGTTTATGTTGTAATGTAATATATTTATATGGATATAATTTTTAAAATGAATTACACGATCTTTCCAATAACTGAAAAGGTAATACCCCGCTGTGAATTTTGTCGTAGTTTTTACTGATTAAGCTAGGTGTACAACTATGTTCATTTAACCAAACTAGTACACCTTATGCAGTACGTGCAGTATTACATGTTATAGAATCGTTATTAGTAGCCAAGATGTGTCTCAAACTTTGACGGAGGACGCCTATCTATAGCTTAATCAAATTAAACCAACAGAAAATCAGAATAGGATGCAGCCAACTCTCCATAGACCCAACGTGAAAATAGCGCAGCATATTGCAGTTGTCATCTGGGATAACATTTGAAAATGACGTCTGTAGGCTTCCCTTTTCTGTTATTAGTTCTCTCGTGATTTACAGCCGTCAGCCGGCACAGTTTCCTCCAAATACACTTCAAGTGACACAACATAACGATCAAGCTTAACCAACCTACCTTGCTGCGTAATTTAAAAATGTTGCAATGACAAGAGACATTTTCTCAAGAAGGATAAGCTATAATGGTTTCACCAAAATAATTATACTTTAAATTATGAATGAATTACTTAAATAATATGAATAAATTTGCAACGAACTGAAGATCGATATGTAAATAAGTAATTCTAATTCTTGTAATTTCGAACTCGCACAAAACTTTGTCCTCATTGTCCGGTTACGGCTTACTTGTTTTATTTTAGCAACTAATTACTACAGGCTAGCAACTCATTAAAACCCGATTGGATGAAAGATACTTGATACAACTAACATTATTGTGTACATTACATTTTTGTTTATGAAGACATTTAATACCCATTTCGTTGGCTTCATAAATTTCCCGCGGTCTGAGGTTCCCTATCTACCAAGTTCGAAATTCCACCGCGAGATGAAGCGCGCGTCGAAACGACAGGACGCTCAATTCCAGTTTTTTTTTCCTGCAGTTGTGTGTGTGTGTGTACATGACTGTGTGTTTGCCTGTTTGGCAGTTAGCAGTGACGAAAATTCCTAATCTCGACGCGGGTTTCCGAGCTCCACTCCCGTTTTTGAAAAGCTGCAGTGACTGCACAGAGGGAAGCAAAAAAGAGACAACCTTTTTCCCTTGTAGAGTGTGGCACGGCGAACGTCACGGCGACAACAATGCAGAAGAGCGGTAAGTTGTTGACGTGCCATTTTATCGGTTTTCAATTGTGCTGGTAACTGTTTGACGTAGAAAAAGCTTCGTCAGTTGTTACGAAAAAAAAAATGGATGGCCGGACAAAGACTGCAGGAACAACATGTGCTTGACTTGTCAGTGGCCTCGAAAAGCTTTCACAGTTCCGTCTGGAGGTCCATCTTTTTTTTTCTTTCGACACAACTTTGGGCGTTTTAAGGGTGGGGAAATTCGAGATGGCGCGGGAGGGTCGAAACTGGATTCCGACATTTTTCTGATGTGGCGGTTTTCGATTGAAAAAATCGAGACCATATCCTTCCTCTGTGTGTTCACGCCCTGTTTCGATTGTAAGTGGATCCACGAGACTCATCATTTGTTTATTTCTCTGTGTTTTTACCCGACGTCACCGACCCACGTGGTTCCTGATCTACAGTGGTGAGTTTATCTCTCTCTTTTATTTGGCTTATTTTGATCAATGTCCACGCGCTGCTGCTGCTGCTGGTAGCCCAGTATCAATTCAAGTCGTTGAGTTCTCGGCCCAAACGAAAAAGTCGGGCCCTTGGAAGTGGAATAGCCGTTGTTGTAGCGTTTTGGCCGCTAGAGGCGCCACTAGTGAAGCCGGCGTGTTACATGGCGCGCGCTCTCGATCCCGCCGGTCAGTTGAATCGGAACGGCCGTTCCGACGACTTGCAAAGTTCTCCTTTTTTTCTGTTGTTGTTGTTGTTGGAAGAGAAGAAGTTTACCACAAGTGTCGTGGTTGGTGCGCTAGTTGGTGGTACCGTGTTGTTTTCTTGCTGTTGGTGAATAAGTGTGATAGGCCCCTCTTGTTTTATTGTCTGTGTGTTGCGGCTGGGTGGATGTCGTCCGGATTTCCTGCACAGGTGTTGCCGCTGCACCGAATAGAAAGGCTTTGAGGTGTGCTGACCGTGAAGAATGTCTTAGGAAAAAATCACGGTACCGGGAAAAAGTCATCATCGCTATTCTTGGCTTTTTTGGCTGTTGGTGTGTGTACGCACACCTTTTATCACGACCTCCCACCCGCCGCCGGCCAGAGTTGCCAGACCAGCCAAGGCAGCGCCATACATATAAGATCTTGTGGTGCTTGTAGTAGCAGCCGACTGGTAGTACCACTTGAGATGTAAACATGTATTTTTCATATAGAGTTTAGGAAAGAGATGGAGGGGGGGGGGTATAGAGGTTAGAGAGAATAGCTTTTTCCTTCTTTCTTCTTCTTCTTCTTCTTAATGCAGTATCTGTGTGTGGCGTGCGTCGTGAAGTGGCGCGGCTCAAGTGCTGTTGCAAGTACAGGCTCTCTTAGGAATGACCGAATTCCATATCGTGGATCAGTTGAAGTATTTGAACTTTGGCCAAGGATCGGCGCATCAGCGGCAGACGACGCAGAGTCTGGGCGACGCTGAGACAGAAGAGCTCGTCTTCGTTGTACGTCAGACGAGGGCTGCTGCTCCCGCCATTATTGAACGCCGACCTTCGAGAGAAATAGATATAAAAAAGAAGATAATCCTTATAAGGAGTTGGTCGGCTGCCATACAAGTCTCTCAAGGGGTCTCGGCTCGGTTTGAGTAATGTGACAGAGGTTATCGAGAAGCCCAAACAGAATGATTATTAGTTATTATTCAATCGAGCAGGCCCCTTTTGCCCGTTCCTTTCTAATTTTTTTTCTTGTTGTTGGAAATTTTATTATCATTATTTTGTTTTTTGTTTTTTCTCCCCAAATCCAAAAATGTTCACATTACCGGTGATCAGGTCCGCCTCGGTAGTCGGAAGGTGTGCCGGAACGGGGCGGCCCGACGTGGTGACTGTCTGTTTCTTCGATGATGACCATAGGGTAGCACTCGGCCGCCGCGGCACTTTGTTGATCGAAGCCGGGCGAAACCGGTCCGTCCGTTTCGTCGGACGATGTATGGTTATTATCACCTTCAGACTGTCAGATAAAAAGTCTCACATGATAAGCTCTTTCAATCACTGAGGTTCTTTACCTTGACGTGTTGTTGGCGGGCACCTCGCGTGCTTGTACCATCGCCCGTCGCTTCCTGCTGCCCGCCGCCGCCGCCCCCACGGGCCTTGAATTTAAAGCTTGAGGCAACAAATATCCATAATGAATATTCTATTGATTATTTAAAAGGGGGATTTTTTCTCTCTCTCTTCCTGTCGTCTAGTCGTCTTATTTCTGGCAGATTCGCCATATTTTTTTTATTTTTTTTGTTTTGTTTTAATTTTTATTTTTCTTGTCGATCAAGTCGTCACTATCTTAGCATTTTCCAAAGTCCAAACATTACATTTGCGATATCAGCGGTATACCCGTCCAGCTGGGTCAAAAACAAATGACGAACGCATTTCGTCTTTTGGAATAGTGAACTGTGGACGGACGGAACGGCTGGAAGTTAGGCGAGAATTGAAAACAACGTCGCCTCGACATTTTTCCGAGCCGATGAGAAAGCGGCCAGGTGGGACGTGCGCGGGGTGCAGTCAATTAAGAAAACCAATGTGAGAAGCGTGAGAGAAATTACCTGCGGTGTTTGATAAAATCCTGGATGAAATGCATTTGGGAGGCTAACGGCCAGTTGCCTCCGCCTCCTGATTTGCAGCCGTTGGTCTGCTGCGACTTGCGCTTGCGCTCCCGCGTGTACCGGTCCCGCAAGTAGCGCCAACGGTGCTCGCACTCGATGGCTATCAAAATGAAATGGTTTGTTTCGGAAAAAGAAGAAGAAAATGAAGAGTCTTAAAAAAAAAATGTGTATAAAGGGAATCGCAGAGACAGGTGCGGGCAAGAAACAGGCGCCTCCCCCGCTTCATTTTTCTTTTTCTTTTTTTCGTTAGTTCGGGTGGAAGGGCAGAGGAGGGAATAATCTTTTACGACTAACTTAAGGTATACTGGACGTCTAGTGGATTTTGGAAATCCGATGGCGCGGAGCCAATTTCCGGAATACCCCAGTTAATCGATTTACAAGCCCATTTTCTTTCCCAACGTCATATAATAAAAAGAAAGAAGAAAAAGAAAAGCCCAAAAGATCGTGACCGACGCCGAGAGCCGGAGCCGAGTTTTGATGTTTCCACAGACATTTGTCGTCTGCTGGCGACGACGAGTTGAACATTAGTCGATGAAAGTCGAGTCCTTTTGACGACGACTGCAATTTGTCTCTCTTTTAATTTCAGGCAACGTAGCGTTGCGCGAGATTGTTATCATTTATCTCTTTGGTTTCCTCTTGGGATAGAAAATGGGCATGAAAACGGGGTAGAAACGAGAAGTGAAAGTAGGGCGCTAGCCGTGCGCATGCGCAGCCTTTTATTTTATTTTTTCTTTCTCTTATTCGCGTTTGGTGTGTAAGCACAGCCCACCGAGAGCAACGCAATGGCGGGGCCCATCCGTTACGGTCGGGCGAGAGGGAACGCTAGAGCGCGGAGAGACGACGGGGGCTGCAGCTTACGTAGCACGGTGTTGGGGGGGTTAGTAACAGGGAGAGCAACAAAGGAAGGTGGCAAGTGGACTAGGCTAGCGAGCGACACTGGAATACTATTATCTGTATCTATCTATCTATCTCTATTTTTTTGAATTTGCGTTTGTTGCCGTCTTACCGGACATGCCGACGTTGTTGGCGATTTCTCGCCAGACGGCCGCTTTGCGATCGGCGTCTTTGTATTCGGTTTCGCGCGGATCGTAGAGGCAAGAATGGTCGCGAACGTGACGGATGATGAGTTCGTCCGGGAAATTGGTGCCGGACGCGCCGCTGGCACCACCACTGGCCGCCATCTTGAGCGACGGATCGTAACTGATGGAGCGGGGGGACTGTCGAGTCGCTCGGCCCCCCTCCTTCACCTACTTGCATCCGCCCCCGGTCCAGCCGCCGCCGCGTCGCTTCGGTCGCTACGGCAACGCAGAGGCCGTTAACGGACGCCAGGGGCCTCCGTCATCCGACGACGACGTCCTCGCTTGTCGTCGTCCTCGTCGTTGGCCAGACGACAATTCCCTCTCCTCCCCTGACTCTTTCGCCGCGCCGCGCGCTCGACGCATTTTTTTTCCTTTTTTTCCCTCCGTCGTCGTCGTCGTTTTTTCTTTCTTTAAAGATTATTATTTCTCAAGGGAAAAAAAGAGAGGGAAGAAATATCAAGAAAAAACGAAGCGCTAACGGAGTCCTAACGGAAGGCGGCCGGGGGGATAGTTGCGTGTGTTGTCGTCGTGAACGGCTCATTCACGCCGTAGATTGTGTTCAGTTGTGACCGGCCATATCCGAAGCGAAGTCAACAATTTTTTTTTCTTCTTTTTTTTGTTTCGTTTCTCTATTGAAATTAGCTAGGAACTCGGAGAACGTGACTCGGCTTAGTTTCGGTGCGTTACGCACAAGTCGTTAACGTGAAGAAATCTCCAAAAAGGAAGGAAGGACGAAAGAAAACACAACTTTGAAACATTTCGTTTTTTTTTTCTGTCGCCCCTTTTCATCTTCTCTCCAAGCTCTTCTTCTTGTTGTCGGTTGGAGAGAAAAAAAAGAAAAAATTGCGCCGGCCGGAATGTTGTGTTGGCCGTCTACTATGTGTCGCGCCGCGTGAATTTCCGTCGCCTGTTGCTTCCGTCACGCACCTCCCCGTCAACTCTGTTGGTCGCGCGTCGTTGATAAGTGGATAAACACACGCAGACATACACACCAGCGGCCAACGACTTGTTATTCTCTCCCGTTGACTATTTATTATTGACGGGCAAGCCGAGACGAGAGTCCGCGAAAGAGAGAGAGAGAGAGACGGAGAGAAAAAGAAAAAGGAAGGCTCGGAGGGGGACGGCAGTTGGTGACGCCATCTGTCGAGTGCGAGTGACACTTGAACGAAGGACCGACTGTCGCGAGACGAGAGATGAGCGAGGAAACCGCTGTGACTGGTGGCGGCGGTAGTGTGGCGTCGAGACGAGAGCGCCTGCGCCGCCCTTTACCCAATCCGCCGGATTCGAACCGCGGATCCAACGGAGGGGGCTCCACGGCGGCAGCTGCAGCCGGCGTCCGCGGCGTCGTAGCCAGTCGTCTGGCGGCCATGGCCTCGGCTGGATCTTCAACGAGCAGTTCCGTTTCATCGGCTGCGGGAGCGGCGACGACGACGACGACGGCAGCCGCCGCCGCTACATCGTCGGCAACAACCAATGGCAGTGGCAGCGACCTTCCGCACAAGCTGACCACATCGTACAGTGTCGATTCGAATTCGCGCATCCCCAGCTATCGATTGTCTAGCCTGGACCGGCTGGCCCAGCGTCAGCGTCTGTTCGAAGCCACGACCGCTACGTCGGTCCAGCCCAACGGATTGCCCACAGCTCATCCTCCTCCTCCTCCTACCACCGCTACCACCACTACTTATGCGGCGGCCGGCGAGACACACGGCGTAAGTCTGCCTCCTCACCCACTATGTGTCTTATGTTTCCTTCTTTTTTTGTTGGTCACTTGAGACGGCGACACGCCATTTTGACCCCTTGGCGGAACGGCTGTCACGCACACGGCCTCTTGTTTCGGATGACGGCCGACGCTCCGCTCCGGCATTGCGGATGCGCCATACCACTACCACTACCTACTACTATACTTTTGACTGTACAACTACCACTACCACCACTACTACTACTACCTTACCACTAGGACGACATCGACGTCGACTAGGATACACCGCTGGGCCACCCCCAGCCGTGCCGCCACTGCTGCCGCCACGGCCGCGCTTATTGATTTATTTACATGCCCAAAGAAAAGCAAGTCTAGCGGTTCGTCTCCTTCTTCTTCCACTCGGTTCGTCTTCTTGCGTTTCATGGCAGAGAGAGGAGAGAGAGAAGATCGGAGAGAGAGAGAGAGGACGACTTTTTGAAAGCGATACACTCTATCTAGTCTCTTTTGCTGGCGCTTGTTATTTGAGAGCTCTCTCCGGATATGGCGCTACGAGGACGAGGAAAATCGATGCGCCAAATGCGGTTGATGAATCATTCATCCGCTGATTAGCTAGCCAGTCTGGTAGAAACGGTTTCTCACGAGAATTGGACGCAGAACGCGCAGGGGAGAAAAAAAAAAAGATCAAGAAGGTTCGACGGCGATCAAGAGGAATGTGTTTCCGCGGTCGGGCGGGCGGGCACACGCCCCGTTCTCTCTACCATTCATCTCCACACATGGCCTCCATGTGTCTTGCCCCGTCGTTTTAAATGCAACTTCCAACTACCTTCTAAAGTTAGACTCCATCCGGAAATGGAGGAGCGGATATCATCCGTCTCGAGAGAGAGAAAGAAAGAGAGTTTTTTTTATTTTGAAAAAAAGGGGGAGAGAAGGAAGGAGAAAGAGAGAGAGGAGGGTCGCGCCATTGTTGTTGCTCAGCTTCTATGAAGTTGCACAGCCAGCAACTACGTGTCTGTGCATTCTCATCAGGGGCCATGATTTTTGGGGTTTTTTCCCCCCAACGCCCCTTCCCTTCTGTGTTTTCTCTAAACTCTGATACGTCTATGTATATTGTAAGTCTTCCATAACGAAACCCGAAAAAGCTGTTTGTCCAGTCTCGATTTCAAAAACGGAGATAGTTGGGAGAAAAAAAAAGAGGAAAAGAAAAACTGCTGTTGTTTGTGTCTGTCTGTCTGTTTAGCACATCACAGTTGTGAGTTGTCCCCATAACTGGGCCGGCCGCGCCAGATGGAGAGGCTTCTATGACTCAACTTGTTGTCTATCGATCGGCGTCGTCGTCGTCGTAGTGGTAGACGGCGTCGCGCTAACAATCCGTCTCTCTTTCTCTCTCTCTCTCGAAAATGTGTGACGAGATTACGCACGGACTATCGATTGTCGCATTGCTACCATTTCGCCAGTGGACTGATTTCTCACTCGACGACAAATAGAAAGGAGCTCTCTGGTTTTTCTCTTTTCTTCTTCCCCGTCGTGTTGTTGTTGTTCTTGTCTCTTTTTCAACTCTTGGTCTGATTAGCAGTCTGGAGAGAAACGCCCCAATAGTTTTGAGCCCTTTCGAAAAAGCCTTAGGCAAAGCGGCGTGTCAATTGCCCGACGACGATCCCAGGATTGGAATAACGGGCACGACTGAGTCTTCTTCTGCTCCTCGACTCGGCCCTGTGACGAATCGTTTTCACCCCGATCCGATTTTTCCGTTGCACAAAAGGAAAAAAGAGAGAAATAAAAGACACTGCTACAACTGACAGTGGTGAGAGCCGCCTTCTTATTAGGAGCGATTGGCCAGGTTGTTTGACCACCCAAATGTTCCTTCCCTGTTTTTTGTAATGTAATTCATCCGTTTTTACGGTGCCCGGCTTTTCCGTAACGAAGGACACGGCCTTGAATTGATACAACCGTTTTTCTCTTTGTTTCGTTTCTGTTTTTTGTTACGGTTCCGAATTGTCGAAATGTACGAGTACGTAACTCATTTTCTCTCTCTCTCTCTGCGTCTCTTTCCCGTTCTTTTGTTTCGACAGTTGCAGAGCAAACGTGAAATGTTCTTCAAGAGCGAGACACTGCCAGCGGGAGCTAGTTTGACCGGGGGTGTTTCCAGTGCTTCTTCTTCTTCTTCCACCTCGGCCGCCACACCCGCCTCATCGGCAACCGGTACCGGCAGCGGCGGCCAGCCATTGGGCAGCATCGCTACGCTCAAGGAGAGTCTTCTGGCCAACAAAGAGAATCACACGACGACGGGACCGCAGTCGTCATCCTCCTCGACGACCTTGACCGGCAGCAATAGTAGCACCAACAGCAGCAATAGCAGCGTACCCGGCTTGGCCAGCACCGGAAGCAAGGTTCGTTCGTTCGTTGTTTTCTTCTCTTTCTTCTTTTTTCTTCTCTAAAAGTCATTTATTTTGATGGATGAAGGGGATTTCATTCTTTGTCTCTGCGTTTTTCTCCCCCCTCATTTTTCTTCATTTTCTGTTTGTTTCAAAACTCGACAGGTGGAGGCGTTGAAGCGGGAACTGGCCGAGGACAGCAGCCGGGCCATCTTACGTGACCGGCTAGCTGAAAAAGGCCCGGCTCCCAGTCCACCGATTGCCAACAAGACCCGTGAAGTGGATTACGTCGGCTTTGCCAAGTAATGACGGCGACAAAACCTCCTCGTCAACCGATAGAGACGCAGAGATAACCCGTTTCTTCTTTTGTTTTCTGCTTTTTTCCCCCTCTAGTCTTCCAAACCAGGTGTACAGACGGGCCGTCAAAAAAGGATTCGAGTTCACGTTAATGGTCGTCGGCGAGTCAGGGCTGGGCAAGTCAACGCTCATCAACTCCATGTTCCTGGCCGACATTTATTCACCCGAGTATCCCGGACCGTCTCATCGCATCAAAAAGACGGTCCAAGTATGTCTGTCGGGCTCGTTTTTCCCTCTTCTTCTTCCATTGTTGTTGTCTTTTCAGTATTCTTTCTTTTCCAACCGAAAATTTCCATTTTGGTTTCAACAAAATTTGTTTTTTCTTTTCTTTTTTTGCCACACAGGTCGAACAGTGCCAAGCTCTTTTGAAAGAGAACGGAGTCAACTTGACACTGACCGTAGTCGACACACCCGGATTCGGCGATGCGGTTGACAACAGCAACTGGTACGTCACTGCGTTGCGCTTTTGAAATAAGATGGATCTCTTGTATCTTAGTCTCTGGAGTCTGTCGGGAGTAACGTGACTCGATCTGTTTCTTTTTTTGTAGTTGGCAGCCGATCGTGGACTATATCGAATCCAAGTATGAAGAGTACCTGAACGCCGAATCGCGGGTGCAGCGCCAGCCAATGCGCGATAACCGCGTTCACGTCTGCCTCTATTTTATCCAGCCGTCGGGTCACGGTCTCAAGCCGCTCGACATCGAATTTATGAAACGACTCCACGATAAAGTCAACATCATCCCCGTCTTGGCCAAGGCCGACACCATGACGCCTGATGAGTGCACCTATTTTAAAAAACAGGTTCGTCCTCTATCTTTCACCTTTCCACCGATGGAAATGGAATTCGGCAGCAGCAGCGCAGTAGTAGTAGTAGTAGTAGTACTTATTAATAACTCCGCCTCTTCTCCTCTCTTTTCTACTCCTTCTCCCTATCGGGAAACGGACAACGAAAAAACAGGTTCTCAATGAAATTGCTCAGCACAAGATTAAGATTTACGAATTCCCCGATGTCGACGACGAGGAATTGCGCAAATCCCAACGCGCTCTCCGAGATCGAGTGCCCTTTGCCGTCGTCGGGTCCAACACTGTTATCGAAGTCGACGGCCGGAAGATTCGCGGACGACGCTATCCCTGGGGCGTCGTTGAAGGTATGATTGATCGCACAATGCCTTCCCAGGAAGACCTCGCCGGACGTTAATGATGATTGTTTTTTGTTTTGATTCCAGTCGAAAACATGGAGCACTGCGATTTCATCGCTTTGCGGAACATGCTGATCAGGACCCACATGACGGACCTTAAGGAAGTAACCAACAATGTTCACTACGAAAACTTTCGCTGCCGGAAACTGGCCGGCGTCGGCGTGACCGCCAACGACGGCACCACCGGCAAATCCAACCGGATCTCTAACAAGTGAGTTGTCTTTTGGTCCATTTGCGACTGTAACACTTTGACCCCTTGACATAACGGCGAAGGAGAGCATGCGATTGGCTTTTAGCTTGCACACACAAAACACACACAATTTGAGTAATCTGGCAATTTTCTCCAGTGCATGCTCTCCTTGGATAATGAGCCCGTTTATGATGGTTTGGTAAGTCGTTCATCAACCGGAGGCTCCTTTCTAACTTTACTTTAGTCTGATTTGTTATCAGTTGTGACGCTAACATCTGATTTTGCCACTTGAATTCGGTAGGAACCCGTTGGCGCAAATGGAGGAGGAGCGAAGAGATCACGAAGCCAAGATGAAGAAAATGGAGCAAGAGATGGAGCAAGTCTTTGAAATGAAAGTCAAAGAGAAGACGCAGAAGCTCAAAGACTCTGAAACTGACGTAATTACATTGACTCGAAATCCTTTTACGTCCCCATCAATTTATGCCCTTTTTCTTATTTTTGAAAACTCTCTCTCTAGTTGCAACGCCGACACGAGCAGACCCTCCGTTCGCTTGAGGCCCAGAAACTGGAATTGGAGGAGAAGCGCAAAGCTTTTGAGAACGAAAGGGCTGCATGGGAGAATGCTTCCGGCCTGACGCTGGAAGAAATGCGTCGACGCAGTCTCGAAGCCAACTCCAGAGAGTAAGTTTTATTTTTATTGTGTTGGTTAGCTTATCTTTTTAAAAGGATCGATTTGGACGCATATAACATTTACTCATCTTTTATTATTTGCGGAGCAATTTGCCTTTCGGGGCGGATTCCTTTTTTTTTCTTTTCTTTTTTAACGGGGACGGGGATCCCATAACTTTTTATGACGTTATTTAGCCTCGAGTTGTTGATCAATCTTTACTGGGTTGCTATTTTGTACACACGTTGTATATAAAAAAATTTTTTTTTTTTTTTTTTTTTTTGTGTGTGTGTAAAAACTATTTTTATTGTTCTCCTTAACCGGCTGCTCACTCTCACTCTCTCGCTAGCCAGCACTAATCATAAAAACAACAAAACAACGGTGAATGCATATTAATATTACAATTAGGGGATTGTCCGGCGCTGATCAGCCCAAGCGCTCGGTCAGCGGGGCGGCGATCCGTTTCAAGCGGTCGCTCTCTTTGCGCACGGCCAGCAAGCCCGAAACCTACTCCCAACAACCGCCAGCCGCTAACCAAGAATGCAAACAGCAATGAGATTCTTCCCTGAGATCAATTTTTTTTTTTTACTCTTTCACTCTTACTCTCTCATTCTCGCCTTATACTGCCAAAATTTGATTGCATTTTGTTCCACCATCACATTGGATCTCTGCTCATTTTCCCCTCTTTCACTTTTCTCACAAAGTTCCTTTTGACACACTAATGCATGCGCCAGGCCATTCTTCTGTCTCTAGTATACTAACTTCTTTTCGGGGTTTAAACGGATAATTCTCACGTCTGTACTTGCTCTGCAAAGGTGAACAAAACAATCTCGTTAGGTTGTCGTCTCGTTAGATTGTGCGCTCAAAAATTCGTCAAAATCGCACGCTATAAATGTTGTCACGAACACTGTTGCCATAATTTTTTTTTGTAGTCATTGACTAACCAAATGCCCCCTATCTTTGCAGGCAAGTAGACGGCAAGGACAAGGAGAAGGTGAAAAAGAAGAAGGGACTCTTCTAGGAAAACATAAAAAAAACTCTAGATCACACACACACACACAAACATACATACATACACACAGATACACAAAAGACATTTCTATCCGTCAACTTAGCTTTTCTGTCCCTCGCTCTTCCCCCTTTATAAATCGACTGTGTGTTTTCACGTCGTATTGTGTTCTATTTCCTGTGTATAGTTTTGTCATCCTCGTGTCCCGCTCTTTTTACCTCTCGGGAGTATCCATTTTGTGTTGATTTTTTTTTATTTGAACGTCTACCTCCCTCTATCATATCTTCTCTCAGTAACAGATCCTTCGCAGTATGAGAGTACGTGGAAAAATTGGGGCTTCTTTTTTGTTTACAATTTTGGAACGTTTTCGTATGTAGACTGGCATTCCGTCTTCATTTTTTCCCCCTTCTTTTTTTTAGTTCATCCCCAACCTCATACAACTTCACTTTTTGTGCCATTTCTTTATCTTGGTGGCAGCCCTTCTCTCTTTTCTTTGAATTTTTTTTTAGAGGGAAGTCTTGGCCATCTGTCTCCTATTTTGGAGTCCTTATTTCGCGTGAAAACATGATCATCCTCAATTCAATAACAATAATATACCCCTCTCCTACAGTCCTGTCTTTTTTTGGGTTGTCCTCATCGTCGAAACTCGAGTCAACCAGGTATCATTTTTGTTCGGTTCGATCTTGTCATTAATTGGAAAAAAAGATATGAATGCTGACAAAATACAACAAATTTGTAATTTAAACAAACTATTCCCCCTGATCTTCCAAACGGACTGCTCTGTTTTGAATGTGGCGACTGGAGAAGCAAACAGAAACATGAATACAATTGATTATATCTACCTAAATGTTTCAAAAACTTATTCTTTTATCCATGATTTTATTGATAAAGTTACACTACTCTGGATTTTACATGAACCGATCATCGCAAAACATAATCATTGGGGTAATCGAATACTTTGGGATAGGAGTCGATTTCCTCTTTACTGTATTCTTGTAGGCGCTTGGGGATGGCCATGACTGGTCTAATTTGCCCACTAAGGTTGCGTCTGATATCTTCTGGTATCTCTGATCCTGGAAAAATGTGCAACCTCTCCATGTATGTCCTTCGAGTAAGGTTACCAGCTATTTCTTTGTAAACTGCTTTCCTCATGATCTACACATAGAATTAATAAACTATTTTGATCCTGTGTCAATATAAGGCACTCGAGCTGTTACCATCTTTGGGTCCTTTTTATGCAGTTCCCATGCCAGTGTCCAAGATGCTCCTTTGGGATAGCCAGTGTGATGGAAGTATACTCTTTTCCTCCATTCATCTCCACGCAGAGCAATTTCCTCACTGTTGATGACCACCACATGATCTCCACAGTCATCTAAAAATTACAGAATGAGACGAATTCGTTTTGGGAGTTCTGAAGAATAGAAAACACTTACTCAGAGGATGATAGATAGGTTTGTTTTGACCGGTAAGGTACAGGCTCAAGACTTTTGCCGATTTAAAAGGATCTTGCCACTGAGCATCATACAGATACCACATTCGACTAAAAGTCGACCATTGCTTTTGAAAAAGAAGATTTGGTAATTAATGAACAACATTTTCTTAAGACAACAAAAACTATACCTGCACACGTTTGGAAGCAGACATCTTTTTTCAGCTTTGACTGCTATTCAGCTGCTATTTAGGAGCTAGGACAACTGGATGTTTAAAGCATTAGTCTTTTGTTTGGATGAAAAGTCAAATTCAATTATACAAGAGCGGGAAAAAAGAAATTAACCGTTAATGGTTGCAGAGTAAGTTATAGTATTTCAAGGAGAAATGGATCATCAAGCTCTCCTTCGTGCAGTTGAGTCGTCTGACTGTCAAATTTTCGTAGAGTGGTATGAGAAAACTCAAACTCAGGTAGAGGAACCTTTCATGTGTATTAGCTCTGGTTTGAACATAACATTTTAACTTTCCATTTTCTTGTAGAACAATTTGGCCGTCAAAGAATCTGTTGATCGCCTATCCAAGAAGGATTTGTGTGGAATATGGACTGTTTTTATCAAGTGGGTGATGGAAATAACCAAGTCGGTGAAAGAAACCCCAGCAGAAAGTCCCGAAAAAAATGCAGTTGTGAATTCCTTGTTGATTATGTCCACCATGGCTTCATACACTATCAGTAACATGTCCAACAATCAGCCTCAAGGCTTAGAACTGTCTGTGAAAGCTATGAATGGATCACTGAAATTTTTGACCTGCAAGAAAGCAGGAACAAGCATTTGTGAAATGAGTGAAAGCTATTGGAAGGTTCACCCAGAACTTGAAATTCCTTTTGCTGTTAATACCATTCACTGGCTTCTTACCCAAGCTCTTCAACCAAAAGCAACGGTACCTTGCACTTGTGGGCTAATATTTATTGTTATGTCGCATTGTTCACATTTTTTGTGTATATATGTAGCTTGCATCTGCAAAGCAGGTTTGGAATCTGAAAGGATCAATTGAAAAGATGGATGCTACTATTTTGGAAAGCTCTGGACTACTGGCACTACTGCTTTCTGGTGTTTCTAATTCCAAATTTATAAGCGCACCCGAAGGGCGGAAATGTATTGCTTGTCTTTTTAACTTCGGGCCGCAAATAGTACAGGTAATTTACAACAACAACGAAATTACTTTCATCTTAATCATAAGAAAATGTTGTAGATGTTACAGAAGTCTGTGAAAAAGTTTATTCCCCTTGCATCGGTGTCCGAATGTGAGTCACTGGGAGAAATTTATTTTAAAGCTTGGAGAATGATACCAGAAGAAAGGAGAGCAGATGTAGAATTTTCTATTCAAGATCTTATGTACAATGCAGTGGTGGCATACAGAAAACCGTTGGGTACAGTTGAAGGTGGAGTGAATAAGGTAATCGCATTCTCTCATTGATCGGTGGTACGAACTGCGTTAATACCCCATTCAACAGGTGCCGATGAACAAGCTCCTTTTTCATTTGTTGCACGCACTGCACCGTCAGCGAAAGCAACGTACCGTTGCTGTTCTAATCCACAACCTTTACAAGCCTATACTTTGGCGCTACTTGGAAGCATCGAATGGCCTGGTAATCTCAAAACCAAGAAATTAGAATTTCTTTTTTTATGCAAATCTTAAGAATCATTAACAAATTTGAATAGGTACGAGCAAATGCTTTGTGCCTATTTTTCGATGCCTTCCCATTTGAAAGTGGCGAGGGCTTCGAAGAAGATGAGGTTGTAAGGAAAAAGCAGTGGGCTATTATGCTATCTGCTTTGATGGACCCTGTCCCTCTTGTTCGAACAATCGCAATCCAGGTTTTCTTGTTCCAAAATGCCTTAGTCGAATCTTTTCCTGAACATATGGTTAAATGTAGGGCACCTGCCGAATTCTAACCGAATACTGGGAGCTGGTTCCAGTTAATATCATTCAAGACTTCATCACTTGTATGCTGAGAAAGTTACTTTATGATTCATCTTCTGCCGATGTCCGCGCTCACGTTGTCAAAGGATTGGTTATCATGCTTGAGAGTAAGCAAACTCACACTCTTCTAGAGAAAATGATACCTCTCACCAATAAAGTTCTCCATGATCCTCACGAGAAGGTAGTTTTATTCGAAAGCCTATTGTAAGTATGTATGGTCCATGCATTATCTTTTATTATCCGCAGGTACGAGCTGAATATGTCTCTTTGTTAACTCACGTTCAAAAGTTGAAGATGATCAAGTTATGGGAGGTATGTACCGTTCGATAAAGATGCGCACGCACATAAATTTAAGCGCCTTTTCTCTTAGGTGATTGAGGTCAATCATTTGGTAGTCCGGCTTGCGACTGATACGTCGAAAAATGTTTGCCGTCGTCTGGTGACCCTTTTGGCCCCATTTTACTGCCCTAAAAGCACTCCGGAAATAGTGTTTCAGCGCTGTTTACGGCTCGTCATTGTAAATCTTCTGACCTAATTTTTTAATTCTGAAAGAAAGGACCCGATGTTTACCTTGGATTGCAGGATAATCGCGAAGCCTCGAGAAAGTTTTATCAACACATCCATGGATGCGTGAGCATCGAACAAATGGCGCAATTGATTCTCATTATATGGAAATTTTTGCGCAACCACATTCACAAGCAATTGGAAAAAAATAGAGAGAGCAACCAAAGAGACGAGACGCAGCAGCATCAGCGCACCCGTGCCGCTAAAAGGATTCGAAAAGGGGAAGCAGCAGAGGGTACCTCGGATACAAGCGGCGACGAGGACAAAGAAAACCAAGGTTCCGTTACATTATCTTTATTCCTTTTTGGGTGCTAACATTCTACTCTCGCCATAGATGTGTCCACTGACAGTGATCGTGAAGACGACGAGGGTCATGAAGAGTTCAATGAAGCGAGTATCATGGGACTGATTGATGTCGTATGCATTCTCCTGAGCGGCAATAAGACCAAATTTAAAACACCTCAAAACGTCGTATATTGGGAAAACATTAAATCACGCTTCAATAAAACCTGTTCCCTATTCTTCCGCTATTTTAGGGTAAAAGTTTTTCTTTTTATCGTTGACAATGTACTCATAAATTAAGTATAAGCAAATTGTTGATTTTAAACTTTCTTTAGAATTCAGATGGTCTCCGTTCAGTCATCTATCTCTACGGCTTATTGTCATCCACTTCATCTCCTATGATGTTGAGTTTTGTGAAGTCTCAGCTCAAATCACTAAACGACCAAGCAACTTCTAAAGACTTTGGCCATTTAGTAGACGCTATGTGCAATTGGGGACGCGGGGAAGATTTATTAGATTTTATATCCGATCACCTACAAGGCAGTGTAACAGCACTAATGCACGAGCAGTCCTCTGTAAGTGGTGCTCAAGGTGGGGGAAAAGGTATAGTCGGTTTGGTAGATATTAGGTTAAAATTGTGTCTAATCTAGTAATGTGTTCGGTGTTTTTTAAACATACAGAAACTGGGAAAAAACGCGTGTCTTTCGAAAGACTTAGTGACGAAAAGCCTATTCTAGGATTGCGGTGTATGGCTTACCTGTTACAACATCCCTACAACAAAAAAATCATCTTGCGTAAAAATGTCGCGCAGGTATGTGTAAAAAAAAACTATATCTTAAATACAGTGATAATCATTAAACATATTTTTTCACACTGTAATTAGATTGAACAATTGTGTGACAGTTTACAACCCATTACAACGGTGATTGAAGCCAATCCTGAGAAGCTGTCAAAAAAAGATGACTTTTTGTTAGTAGCGGCTTCTCTTTATGTGAAAATTGTTCTCGTTTTAAACTGCGCCTATAAACGTGAAGAAGAATCTCAAGTAAAGTACGAAGCATCTCAAGAAAAGGTTTGTGACATCCTCAAGTGGACAAGCAGGTCAGTAGAAATAAGTCATATAATATGAATTCAGAATATAGTTGCTTGTAATTAATTTTAAATAGTTTGACGGTGACGCACGGCCAACCAAACCCACTTGTGGGTGATCTCATTTCTTCCGTGGTTGCGTCCATCAGTAATTTGATCATGATTCATTCAATGGCTTGGAAAGTCTGTCGACAGTTTTTGGATGTGGTTCTTGAAATGGTTATGAGATTTCCGTCCTCAAACAACTTGACCCTGGCCATGAACTGTGCGTATCATTCCTTGGTTTTCATTTGGAGTGAGCGTTCTATAGGGAATGAGGGTGATGTCGAATGTGATGACAGAATCGCTCTCATAATTAAATACGTGCTGGAGTGCCCCAACTCAGCGATAGCTGCTGGTAATACTGAACAAAACGTATGTTTGGATGAGGTAAGCTTATACCAGTATAACTAAAAAGTACCCACCCCAAAATCAATTTTGGAACTCTATTAGCATGATTGGCCTCTTCTAAAAGATATCGTAAGGAAGATCATGGAAGAATGCCATCGACACAATTTTAAAAGAAACGAAAGCTTAGGCATCATCATACGTAACATGGTGGACATCCTCAGACAAGACATGGCCCAATATCAAGCAGTATGTTGAACTTTTTTTAAGTGTAGCTCTTTCTACGGATTTTTTTTAAATTATTTAATTAAAGGATGACGAAACCAATGCAATGGAAACGAGTTACCAACGTCAAATGGCAAGAGCAATAATTGCTGCGTTCCGGACAAAAAATGTGTTAGCGATGTCGTTTCTTGATGAATTTTTTGAAATATTTAAAAAAGATGAAGACGAGATGGTAAACTACGAGATTTTCATATCTATTTGTCCACTTGTTTTCACTCTCCTACTTCCAATTTCTAGGCTTTACCAAACTTGGTTGGCGCCACAAGATTGATGGAACTTTTGAGCAAGGATAAGGGTCGGATTTCTTCAGGAACCTTTACCCATGCCATCACTTTATTCGAACACTGGTGGTCAACAGTAGGTGAAATCGAAAAGAGCGCTAATCCAGAACTTGCCTCTTATGTGGGCGCTACGATAAAAGAACTTAAGAAAGTTTTTTCGGTATAGCGGGGATTCATTTTCAGAAGAAGCTTGTTTGTTGTTCCACAACATTATGTTTGTTTACACCATTACATGTAAAACATACTTTCATTTAAAAAATAAATAATGCAGCGAAAGGTTTATATAACATTTTATTTGATCTGTTTTAATAAATAATTTTGAAACAAATGTCCTCATTTTTTTCTGAACAATTAATCCCGAAATTGCGGACTTCGTCGTACGGTTAATTTATGAACAATCAGAGCAGATTAATCTCCGGAAGAGATAATCGTGATTCATCATTTCGTTCTGCCAAACGTCGCTCGGTCGGACCGTACCGCCCAACGAATGGCATGGCTAACAGAGGAGCCGGAAAGAGAGAAGAATGACGGTTCGGGCCAGTTCTTAGGGGATGCGATTGAACCTAGTCGGGCGCTTGGCTGTATTCACCCTTTCGAGACAGAGCCCATCCCTACCACCTGCTGATCACATAAGCGACATCGACTGATGCAAGTTGGAGCATCAGTCGCCGTCTGAGTATACTACATGAGTAAAGAAAAACAATGATGACTCCTCTGCTACTTCACATTAGGTGCAACGCCGTGTTGTATCAGCTTGGCATCGGCAAGGATCACCCGACAAGTAAAAGAAAGAAAGTTTGTTCATAGTAAATTTAGTATTACGTACCATATTTATGCAGCAAACATTCTAGGTAAATTTACCTACAAGACGCGACCAGCGATGATGACGCAACAACGGAGCAATTTTACCGCCTTTGAGTCATTACCCTGAAAAAATAAAAGGACGAAAACTTGGATTATATTAAAAGGACCCAATATGTTTATATTCAAACTTACACAATATATAAAATAAATACCTGCTGAAGCCTAAAGGTAGCTAGCAGCGGTATACATAGAGATATCGCTCACTGAGATACATGGTTGTTTACACCTTGGCTGTACTCACCCTTTCGAAACAGACCCCAACCCTACCACCTGCATTGCGGATATGAGGATCGGAAGTGGAAGGATTGAAGGTTACAGGTAGAGTCTACACTTGGCTGCAACGTCTGAGTGTAGTGCAGGTTTGCGACATCTGAAAAATCAAAAGCCGAATGTTAGTTTATCAATAATTAAAACAAGTCGCAAGTTTCAATGTACCTAGTCATACCGCTCCCACAAAATGGTTCTTCAGTCAAGCCTTCATCGGTTAGGCATCAGCAATCACCTGGAAAAATATACATTAACTGTTAATCACGGAATGAAGTAGATGGAGCACATTTTCGGAGACCGGAAATAAACCGGAAGTGGCAAATACTGCCGCAATCACAAAACAAAGTAGATATTCGGAATCAGCGCACTTTTCTGAGCAAGACCAATGTGTTGATTTAGAAATTTGAGAGATTGACCAAATCGCAAATTTAAGAAGTCTAATGTTCAGGAAAATTCTCGATTTTCGACATGTTCCAAAAGTCGATTAAATCGCGATAAACTAGCTCAGAATTTGACGAGGAATCCGATTCTGCCCTTCATTTTGCTGTACGACGTGTTTTTGTTACTTCCGGTCCACTTCCGGTTTTTTACTTTTTATTGTGTTCAACGTCTAATTAAGTATTAAATTGTACCTGGCAAGTAGGAGTAGTCGGAGGTTGTCCCGTTATGTGCAGTAACTGCACATATGATGATGGAAGCAGCTATGATAGCTCCATGGTAGTTCAGGTTGGCGATACTTGAAACATTGGAAGAAAAGATGTTAGTCAATCTGAACACAATATAGCAATTTCTAAATAGACACACATAGTCTGTTACTGAAGCAATCATTCATACACATTCACATGATCCCTAGTCCAGCAGGCAAAAGAAAATTGGTGGTTGGCGGATTTACTGTCACCAGATGTGTTACAAGTATCTGACAGAGTGACAGTATAGAATCTCTAGTTTAGGTAGAAGACACATTAATTCAAGGAAAATTAATTCTTCCAAACAGTTCCATTGAACACAACATGAAAAATTTACTAGATTTGGTATTAGGCCTACCCTTAGGCAACTAAAACACAGATCATTATGTGATCTGACTCTTATCACACAACCTAAATGAAGCAATGCTGGAATAAGGAGTTACATATATCTTATAACAATTCTTTCTAGCTTAACGTATGACAAATCACAGTTTCGAAGTGAGATTTATTATTGCTTCAACTACCTGACACAAAAAGAGTCAGTCACAATGTCTACTTATTCACACAAATATTCTTTAAATCGTTCATTTGATAGTTACTTAGTCTCTAATAAAATAAAACTCTTATCAAATCAAATAAGCTACTAAATTGAAGGAATTGAAATAGTTACCATTCAAAATCCGTACGCCATGCAAGATGAAAGCCCGAGAGAATAACAAAACACTGTTGCGCGATTTAGGATTGTTTACCTGTCATCGACGGTAGGACGGCAGGGGCAGTCCGTTTGATTCACTTTTCAGTTTTCACACTCCCCACTTAAGCACTTTATATGCTTCTATTTTTCTCGTACCGCCTGTCGTTCATCGCCATTTCTACAAGTTTTAACCATCCTCCGGGAACCCCGCGACGCACGGAAAGTCGCTTCACACAATTTACGCCTAGCGCCTCTATTAGCGGTGTGTACCCTTTCCGGCACTTTTTACCGGCACTTTTGCAAGTGCCCGTTACGGTACCAATGTATCCGTTTCGGTACCCAATGTACCCCGTCCACATTTCAGAAGTCCAAAGTCCAGAGTCCTGGTCCACGTTTTAGTCACACCCCGATGTTAGAGTGGTTCAAAACTGTTTGGCGGGAAGAGAGGGTCGTCTAGAGGCTTTTATCTTCGACCATTGATCAATACAAATTGCACTAGAAAAGTGGCGTTCAAATTTATGAGATGACAGTCACAGGTTTGGACGTTTTCACGTCCAGCACTTTCAAATCTAAAATTTGAAAATCTAAAATTTTGAAGATTTTGTTGCCATAAATAGTTATGAGAGTAGCCTTAAAATAGGACAAATGATATTTTCGAGATCATCTACCTAAATAGATAAATATCACCTTCTAACATTTTAAATTTTAATTGAAACCAGCAATGAAATACCTAATACCTTTTAGGCTACGTCGGTTAGGTTGAGGCGAAAATTCCTAGTCTAAAAGTTCGTTGAAGTTATATAGATAGAGCAGTGAGGATACATAAAAGGGAAACGAGTGGCAGAAGGTATAAGTAGCGTTTGTCTAGTGTTTATAAATTAAATAAGGAACTTAACCTTTTCCAATGTAGCCCCATCAGTTATTTAACAAGTAATACGTGTACCATCAACAGAACAAGTAACGAAAGTAGCAATTCCGTTATACACGAATGAGTGTATTCATCAACATGAAACTTCTTTATTCCCCTTACATTGCTTGAACTCAAACATTTTTGAATGATTCGAGAGGACGAAGTTTAAAAAAGTTCTGACCTGGTTGTAAGAGACAAGAAAAGAACACACAAAGTAATAAGCTGCAAGAGAAAGATCGACGTCAGTACAGATCCATTGAAAACACAGGCCTGTACTTGGATGCAAAGCTTAATTGGCAAATTCGCGTCATTTCGTCAATGTAAAGTGTTTAACCTCGGACGAGGCAAGTCCCAGAAAGAATCTGAGCCTCCGTGAACGCTCCGAGCAATAGCTTTGAAAGAGGCCTCCATTTCTTCCGGATTAATGGGAGTCTAGGACAAGCAAAACCAAATGTTATGCAAAAATTCGTGATACTTCAAACTATTCACATAGTGGGTTACCCTATCGTCTTCAATATCTATGTCCTTTGAACGGTAATTTGACATAGCAGGTACTCGCATAGGAAGAGATTTGGCCAAGGCACTATCATCGTCAGACCTTAAAGGCTGACGACCAGGTATATTCATTCCTTCACTATGACTTGAATCTGCATAGAATTTAACCTATGATATTGGGTAACAAGGTTTTTTTTTCAAGCAGCACCTTCGCTATCAAGATCGGAAGCGTCAAAAGGATCGCTAGCGGCATGTCGATCCAAATAGTCTACGTCAAGCTCAAAAATATCGTCATCAGGATTTGTCATTCCGCGTCGAAAAAATGGAGGAGGAAGTTCCTTAAAGAAAGATTTATTACGTAATATTATTTCCATAGTGGAACTAATTTGAGTGGAGCCCTTACTTTGGTGGGGGATGTGAAACTGAACGACCCAACTCTAGTTGGGGTGGTGGGAGGTGTAACTTCGCTCCTTAGGCTCAATGACTGCATTTTCTTACCTAATTGAGTTTCTTTTTGAGCAAGGAGCCTGCACAAGAATATAAGCAATTTACTAATCTGGAAATTATTTGATAAAACTAAAGGTCTTACAATAAAAGCGTATTTCTGTCCTGTCTGACTCGGGTCTCTAAGGCGGAGAGAGTTGCTTGCTGTTGCTCTGTATACCTTTGAATATTTTCTTCTACTTTATCTTCTTCTCTCTTCAAAAAACTAGACATCATTTGCTGAATGGTGGCAACAGCTTGATCTGCTTGGGATCCCTTATCTGAAAAAGTGGACAAACTGGTAAGCAAATGTACTTAGAAATTACAAGCAGAGCAGTGTTTCATGTCAAACATGAGATATTATATCTTATTATTATCAATAACCTGGAAAGTTTCTTGGAGAAGATGGCCCAGAGTTTCCAAGCCATGGTAGAACAACCTTGTAAACTGGAGAAAACCTTTCACTTTGCTGCAGTTTTGAGATTTGATTAGCATCAACCTATCCAGCAAGATATACATTTCAGTATCTTCAATGAAAATGCTAAAACACAACTACTTACCACAAGAGTTGGATTTAACAGAAAAGGGAGACGAGAAGAGTTTGGGATAGCATGGGTATCTATTTTGCAGCATATACAGTGAAAGATATTCCATTTTCCTACACTGCGTGACTGCACTAAAAAGTTGTGCTCAGTTACTACCCCAGCAGTATCAGGTATCACCTCTCTGGGAGCCTAGCATTGAAAATGGTTCTTAGCTTTCAGAGTTTAAGTTACTATCAATAGTGTAAACACCATTGTTTCCACAACCTACCTGTTGGAAAAATTCATCTTGAGACTCTTCAAACTCAAGGTCATCTGAATGAAACTGTGGGGAAGTTATAAGTTCACCCCTGATGTGAATTTGAACATTTAGGCATCCACACACAGCTCTCACCATCTTACAATCTGCCAAGTGGAAGAACAAGTTTAACGTTGTGTCTCTATCTTAAATTGCAGATTGTTTAAAGAATGATTAAGACCCAGTCTTTCATATACAAAATTTTACCTCAGCAGCAACACAGCCACATGAACAAAAGTGTTTTAACTTTTAATTCGACAACCCAAAATCTGATCGGTTTCGATCAGATTCTACCAGTCTGTCCACCCCCAACAACCAATACAGATATACGAGCGGGATCAGATAATTCTCGAAAAAAAATCTCTTTACCAACAACTAGCAGTAGTGAAAGCTTGCGTATCAAAAGAAATATTTAAAGATTAAAACTTAAACATCTTCCGAAACGAAGAAGATAGACTTACATTCTGATCAGAAGACACCGAGACAGTCCTCACACTCCGTTCCCTTCTTCGACCAGACAGTTTAACGTTTGCCCAAAAGATGGCGGACATCAAACCAAAACAATCATTTTTTTACAATCCGATTGTTTTCAATCTCGGAAATTCTGACTTCTAACTACGCAATTTTGCCATTTTAGAACGATTCTACTAGAGTTAAATTACTTAATTGTGTTAGCCTAAATTTTACTAAAAGTTAGTATTATAGTATTATCAAAGTGAATGATAGTGAAAGATTCGGTTGACCGACTTCGGCCGTTCACGTGGGTGGGCTGTATCCGGACAAATTGGTTGTTGTTGATCCCACGTTCAAAATTTTCCTCTCCTGTTTAGAATTATAGATCTAACATCTAATTGAATTATTTTTTGCAAGATATAGATCAGAAAACTGTCCCATTTGCCAAACCCCACTCTAAATTTTGCAAATGACTGCAAAGCCGATTTCCAAGCGATGTCGTGATCGCTTATAGCTCTAAATGTTAATTATGGCTACAACAGAACGTGTCGAAACAATTAAGGACTAAAATCTTCATGCGTTTACATCCTGGCTTTTTGGCCCTGTAGGGTTTGGTGCACTAAGAAGGCTAAAGGACTAATCAGATGGGCAGAAATGGGTTACATTAAGGTTAGGGATGGTTAGGTTATTATACAAGTTAACTCCAGTAAGTTACGATAGGCTCTTTTTGCCCCGCAGGAATATATATGATTAGGTAACTTCCGAACAAGACAAGGGGAATTCGTTTGTATCAACATGTCCAAACTGACCAATTCATCGATCACGAACCAGGTGCGCCAAATGCGCATTATAAAAGAAATCGCTTCGATATCTTTTATCTGTCACTCAGTCACTGTATGCCCAGAAATGATAAGGAGCCAAAATATGAGTTTCTCAAACGCACGATCCCCAACGTCGAACTAAGCTGTCTGTTTTTATTCTGTGACTAGACGATATAAATTTGAAACGATCAGTCGGTTAAATGGTATGGGTCACACAAGCACAGGGACCCTTTTGTTCTGACACAGCGATGGTGGTATAGCGGTTAGCATTGTTGCCTTCCAAGCAATAGACCCGGGTTCGACTCCCGGCCATCGCATATTAATTTTATTTTTTAGAAATGAAATTTTAAAATAATTCCGTTCTTTTCAGCGTAAGAGGGTTCCATCATTTTTATCGAATCACATCAGAAATAATATTAAACTTGTCTTTGAATAATGCGAAACTATTTATTTAACGACTTGAGATACTTACGAAAGTGATCACTGAAGATGCTAATAATAATAATAATACGGGTGTATGGACATATCAAGATGTTAGTTATACGCGACCGGTCATTAGCATTCTTGCCCTGTACCTGACTTTGGTTCTCGTCCATCATAAATTGCCTTGAGCATACAGGTGAAAAAAAAAACGAGGCAGGAAACACATTTAAGTACAAATGGTGAATGATGGGTTCTCTCTCACTATCGGTAGGTGGAGTTAACACAATAGCAAGTAAGAGTAAATTGGCAAAGCAGGTATCGGAAGGGTCTATCGTATACCTGAGCATCGACTACCGTACCACAGTACAAACGACTGCCAACGAAAACACTGTCAAAACAGAAGAATCTTCCTACAACGGTAGTGCTTAGCACTTATAAAAACTAGTACACACTTTGTAGGTCGCGAATATATACAGGCAAGTGAGTTATGACGTCATCTGAATCAGTAGAGGTAGTTGTATTCGCGATTGAACTATATCAGTCATCTCGCGTATGTATTGTTCCCATAAACTTATCTACCGAACCGCTGTAAGATCGTGTAGTTATGAATTGCTAATGCAATGCAGTCCGCCTAGCATAACAAAATGAGATTGAGCCCTCCACGTTAATCTATATCCAATAATAACTTCATGCCATTTTCTTTGAAATCATGCTCCCTTTAAAAGAATATTTTTGGCATCCAAATATCATTTCCACTGCAACCCCAAGTTACTGATAGCAATACAAAGTCACCTTCACGTATCCCCCCTTCCCATTGTTTCAATTACCCCCCCCCCCCTAACCAAATAAGTTGTGATTGTGGAGGTCCATGTGAGTTTTTTGGGAGGTTTTTCCCTCCGAAGGAGATTTCATGGACATTCCTTGGAGGCGTCGGAGCAGGCCCACCTTATCCTTCAGGTAGCTTGGACAACTGCCTGGGGTCCGACGGCTGAAGGTGCCCCAAGATGTAGAAAAAAAGCTTTATTTCAGGAAAACATTTTTTTGCACCAGGGAAGTGGCAAAAGGCAGGCAGATTTTTGCCCGCCGGAATCCTCACTCCTCGGTTCAATTAAGTCAGTAAGTAAAAGGGTTCCCCACAGCAACAGTTTACAACCGAGAATTATATTTACTAATTATGCACCGTTCGATTTGTTTCTTTGAGAACTATCGAACGGCATAAAAATAAAATTGGTTAAATTATCAGGAAGCCAGGTTATGTGCTGCTTTTTGTTTTGTTTTTCACGAATTATGACTGGTATGAACCTGGCTTAAATTTTAGTTATAGAAAGGTTTGGAGTCCGTTTCCAGGGACCTCCAAATAATACCTATACATTTTGTTCATGTCCTATGTTCCATAGAAAAACACAAAATTCCTTATTGTGAACATTTCCAGAAATAACCCCTGGCTATGTCTGTAGAGATGTCTGGAAATCATAAACTAGAGGGTAGAAAATAGGGTGACAGTCTATGGACATTGTCCACTAGTAGTTCTTGAACTACAAACTAGGGAAATTTTAAAAGTTAATTTTTGAAGGTGGCCACTCTTAATAATCTATGTTAGGCCGGAACGATTTATTTGCAACATACTGTACTTAATGGTGTAATTTTTGAAAAAAATTAATACCCATTAAACTTAGAGTTAGTTGAAATCAGTTACACACCTTAATAAAAAAAAATAATAATTTTTGTATACATCCTAACTGGAAATAAGGAATATAATTTATTTCAAGTAACCAGCAGGAACGATTGGTTTCAATTAATCAAACTGAAATACCGGTGCAAATTGGGCATGTCTCGGTTTCTGAGTTAACGTTATGTTCACGTACTTGATCATGACACGAGAAGAAAACTATCAACAATGCCTGCTGCTCAACAAAGACCAATTTAGTTGGTTGTAGGTATCATGACAAACCGCATCGATAATTTTGAATACTTTTGTACATTAAATGAATAAGATAGGATCCTTCAGCTAAACGGATGGCGATATAACGTCGTTATTCTGTACATAAAACGGAGCAGAAATCGCCCTGCGATGAGAACAGGTTATGAATGCACGTTTAAACGATATACAAATGCTTGCGCAAGGAATCGATAGGAAGGGAAGGAGCGGGTAAAAGGAGCGCGTGAATTCTGGATTTATACTTATTAAAAGAATTGAATACTAGAACAAAGTTGCCAGTCAAGGACAAACATTAGTTCACAGTAGGAGAGAAAGGCAAAGGAGGAATAAGGAAGAGATTTTACCGTTTGTTTGTCACCAGTGGTAGGGATTTCGTACGGCAACGCGTAATACGTTGATTTGAATCAGGCTCAATAGATAGATCTTCCAGTCCTTTACGCCTCAACTCTTTGCATTCATCGTTTAACAAACGAATCAACTCGTTTCTCTTGCGTGGATTTCGATTGTCTGGCGTAAGTGATCCAAAAGAACTGGCCCGTGAGCTATCACGATTTTCGGTATCAGGACCCTCCAAATCAACTTCTATTACCGTGGAATAGCTGTCGCGGTCTCCATAGCTTTCTTTCGCAGTCCGGGACGTAGAAGAAGGGGATCGATCTAACTTGATATTTTTCTTGCTGGGTCCATCAGATAGGTAATCGTCTTCGTCGCAACTGTAAAAATCCGGTTCTTTCGATCTTTTACGTTGAGTTTGTTGCTGAATGGGGAGGAGTAGGTCACTTAATCCTGTCTGCTTCACTTCCTTGCAATCGTCGCTAAGAAGTTGAGAAAGGTGTTTCTTTGGACTTGAAGCGATTTCCAATGAAGATGGCAATAGGAGGGGATCGAATTCATCGCTTCCTGAAGGTTTAAATGTGTTCGCTTCCAAGGGTGAGTTTTCTTCTGCGGTAACAGTTGTCATTCCTTCTTGTTGTTGAATTTTCAAAAGAGATTGCTTCATTTGCTCTCGCTTCTCAGCTGGAAGTTTCCCAATTTTCAAGGGTTGGACAATAGGCGAGGAAGAATCGGCTAAAAGCGCATCTGAAACAATATTGCTTCGGGCGGTGTCTTTTTTAATAGTAAGCTCGTGTTGGCCCATGAATTTTAATTCTGGAAGAATACCGCCAGTCGAATTGAGCCACTGCGAAACCCTTCGAGCTCTATTGTTGTTACTTTCAGGTGACGTCACTTTGGGTCGTGAATTCTGATGATCGCAATGAATTCCATTAGGCGTCCGATTCACTTTAGTAATAGAGATACCAGGGGGTATAACCAAGGACTTGGACAACACTCTACTGCTAGTCGGCCGCTTTTCGTCGTCGCTCTCATCTTCAGAGGAGCAAAGATCCACGATGTCGGACGTGTTCATTTTGGAAAACATTTGGACTTTTGGTGATGAAGTAACCGATTTTGATAATAATGTAAGTGATCTTGGTGGAGACTGCAATGAGGGCATTTTAACAATGACTGGATAAGAAGGTTGGGTCTTCGAGTTTTTGTTGTTAATTGGTATCAGATCAGGCAGGGTGGATTGACTTTTCGAGGGGTTGATTTTGACAGACTGCATAGTTTGCATGGACCATGCACTGGTGATGAAAGGGAGACCTGGGGGAGATCTGGCCTGTGGGTTCCCTGGTACATTTGGTTTCGCGGCCATAAAAGGTTTACCTAAACCTGGCCTAGACATGATCAAGGATGGCGATGCAGTGTGTGCGTGTTGCTGTCGGAGACAGGTTTGTGTCGAGTCTGCTGGCGCTAGACTGATGGTGCAACTAGAAGGTAAGTTAGCAATACTCCGCTGTAGCCAAGGTTGCAGTAAGGGCTGTGGACGTTTCGGCTTCGGTCGAATCCACATTTCAATGACTTCCGGTTTTAATCTTATCACCGGCACCAAGGCATCTCGACACTGACGAAGCAAGATTCGGGAACGTTTGCTGAGACCTTAAATTAAAAAATTGTATTACAAAAATTAATATTGATCTAGATTCACTTCAACAAATTACAAGGATTTGACTTTAAAGAACTTGATCAGGTGGCAAACTGTACAGTTACATATTGTTAAAATTCAACATTACAGCTTAGTGATGACCGATAATATGAGAAACATGCAGTCAAAAACAATGTTTACCAGTGGCAATCGTTTTCATACGTTCTCTTCGATCTGCTCTACTGAAGCTGTATGAGTGGGACCATTCTTCTTTCCGTTTGAAGACGACAGGGCGAAAACGATTCGAGATAGCAAGAGGATTGGCTTGGCCTGTGAGTTCCCCTGTAAATGGCGCACTCCAAACCTGTATCGGCTTCGCCACGCATAAACGCTCATAGCGGCTGACAAGAGTTTCTGAAGCTGCTGGAGTAAGTCGTGTAGCCTTCCAACTTTGCCCAAGGTTTGAAGAGAATGGAATCGTAGTAAATCTGTTAAAATGACCGAATACATTTAATACATCACTTTTTGCTGATTGAGAAATTAAGTATTTGCCTCTTATCACTGAGAGTACATGCCCTCTTAATAGCCGGCCGAACTTTGGCGGGAGTAACATTAGACGGTGGCAAGGTTTGATTACGGCTGGACAAAGACAAATACCACATAAATTTTGCCTAAATATACCATAATGATTAGACTTTTCGTTCAAAACTTTCTCAATCAAGAGAAGCAAATTCAATTACTTGATCCATATCCTGGGTTTCCATTTCAATATAATTGTTGCTGGAATGTGCTTCAAGAGCCTTGTCAGCCATACATTTTGTTTCATGAGCCTTCATTACAGAGATTAATTAGCATTAATTCAATATATAAAAAATAAAAGGAACCATCAAACAACTTGTTTTAAACAATTGTTTTGATTTTTTCAAAATAATCTAGTATCCACCTTGATTGCAGAGAGAGAGCAGAAATCTGCTCCACAGTAATCACACAGATAGATGTCATTAACTGGTGGTTCAACCATTTTGGCTGCTGGTGGTGCTTGAATTGCCAACTTTGAGTTTGAGGTTCCAGGACCCAACTTTGCTGGACTTGTTGGAGAATTCAAGCGAGGGAGTAGCATCGGGCGAGAAGCACTGGATTGTTGTCGAAAACCCTTGTCATAATTCTAAGCCATAAATTTAAAGAAAACACATGGATTAATGCACAACTAAGATAAACTTTAATCAAGAATAATACCATATTTTCATTCTGGAAGGTGACTAGCAGCTTTCCAGATGTGCTGTCATGCATTGATGTTGTTCCATCCCAGTTGTCCTCAAATCTGTAGCCTCCACTAAGTGTTTGGAGCTTTGCTGAAAACTGGAGCAAGTATGTACATCCATTATATTCATAGCAATTCCTCACCAAGGCTCGAAGCTTTTTTTCCCAATGCTACAAAAAAATATTAATATGGAAAATGAAAACGACAAAGAAAGGTGTTTTGTAAATCTCACTTGAGTCTGGTACTTCTTTGTAAGAATTATAGGGGACCATGGGACATCAGATGGCCACCACTTGAATTTAGGATATCTAACCCATCCAGAGGGCTCACATCCCAAAATGCATTTTAGGAGAAATGGTAAAAAGTACTGTAGGTCCTCCTGAATACAAAAGTGAATACCATCATCCTCAGTGGAAACGTAAGCAAGCAAGTAACAAAAACTTACAACTTTCATGACGACAAGGGATATAGGCTTGCCATCAGAAAACAACAATGGAAGATTGGAGATCATCACATCTTGCTTATTTTTTTCCTCCATGTTGGTTTCCATTTTTAAAATAGTTGTACACACACCATTACTTAAACCTGCAGAGTAAGCATAACCTCAATTCTTTGTTAGATACACTTAGTTTTTCCAAAATGTTTTCATTTTTCATTTCCCAAGCAGAAGTGAAACATGCCTCATGGCACAACAAAAGAGACTCTGTTGAACTAGAAGATATGTGACAAATTGAGACAAACAAACTAAATCACTTTGTTTACAGAAATTCGCGTCACTTTTTTCGTGAAATTTGAATTCGGGGACAAATAGATCTCTAGATGTCAGGGAAGTAGACTACATCACTGAGCGTGGCCTGACTGGCCTCCCACTTGCGACTCCTCCTCACGACATACTCTGAAAGCTGGGCAACTCACCAACGACGCCATCAATTCGGTAACTCACTTTTTCCCGCGTAGGGTAGAGAGACAAGACATTTCCAAGATCACAAAGAGTTTTCCCGTAAGACGACCAAGGAAGTCACCGACACTAGTGCAAAAAGTAAAACTTGTTTTTCCAGTCAACACACTGAGTCGTCCCCTGCCTTTCGCACCGAGTAGACAGGCCTTCACTCACAGCATTTTTCAAGGACACACAAAAAATCGTCATAGAGCTGACCGGAAACTGGGCCCTTGCTTCGCACTGCTAGGACGTGTGCTGCCGCCTAGCGGTCTTGTTCCGTTAAGCTCGAACAGGGAAACAATCGAATGGAGCATTGTCAAGTGGTTGGAAACAAGGAACTCGGAACTGACAAACGCTCTAAGCCAACGAACTGAAGTCGTAAAGAAAAGGGAAAATCTTAGTTCTTTAACGTGTTTTTTAAAAAGATAATTTTACATTTGTATGCTAGTAAAAGTTCCCGATCATATCAAATACCCCAAATAGTTTGATTGAGCCCACTTTCAGATATGATAGAATACTTGCTTGGAATTGGATTTCGAAGTCAAAACCGTGACATTCCAAGATCAAATACCTTCAGATTTTTCAAAAATATTCACGACAGACGAACGCTCTTTTTCGTATCACCAATACTTTTTCCCTAATTGGCAAAATGGCGAAATTTGGGCTTGGCACTAAAATCTCGATTGGCCCTCGTTTTGCCAAATCTATGCAATGCACGTCTAAAGTCACAACGCTAAAATTTTTTTGGGGTTGCCCAAGGACAAATTTCCCGCTCACGAACGGGAAAAGTTGGGTTATATGAAGGAAAACCGTGGAAATCGAAAGCCGACAGCGTAGTTAAGAACCGTTTTGGATGAGGGAGGGGAGAAGTTTGTACCTTTTTTTTATGTAGAAAAGTCTTCGTAACTTGTCTGTTGGATCGCTCTTAATCGCACTAATCGACGTAACAGTCGACTGTCAAGGTCTAACGATCTTTCAAGTACCTTGAGGGTGACCTCGTCTTCGTCTATCCAACGTAATTGTAGGTTCTGAAAGATTCAAGGCAACGCTGGATGAGCATTCTTCTTCGTCCCAAATCTAGTGCACGATTTCATTGTGTGACAAACTCTCAAGGAGCAAGTGAACTTTCAAAACCATTATTTAATCATTATTCGTCTCGCTAGACTTTGCTGGATAGTAGACAATGTATTAAAGGAAAAACCGGACTTTGTTTCACGCATCCTGCAAGCCAAACCCTTTAATGTAGAATTCTACCCTCTCCTCTCCTGGCCACAAACATTCCAGAACAATCACGCTGCATGACTGCGACATACGTGTGTTTGCGAATGATGAACATATGGTTGATACTAGGATGATACTGGGAGATTCATTTCGCTCGTTTTAAACCGGCAACTCTGGCAGTCGGGCTCGTGTAACTTTGTTCCCTCTCTGGTTCTATCACTTGCGCAGTAGGCCAGGGGAAACCAATTTTACTCCATGGTGACAAAAAGTTTCAACGCACACAGAATTATACCCTTTGAGGAGCTCCGCCAATTTTGTCGTACTGTGTACAACGAAGCGTGTTTTCCTCGTTTTAACAGGCTCACGAAGGATCGAGCCAGCCGCCAGCGCGCTTCGTGCGGCAGGCAAACTTCGATGTTTTGAAAAGCCTGAAAGCCTCTAGCGTTTCGTAGGCTAATGCCCCCTTTCTTCCTCCCAAAGTTTCCGATGAAGGGAATACTCGTATCGTGTTTCTCGTGTAATCAAAAACCGGCATAAGGGTAGGCTAGCAAAATTATAAACACTCCCACCACGTCTACCCTCTCATAACAATCTAATTTGATATGAAAGTGATGAACTATTCAACTAAATTTTACGATTCCATTAAAAAAAATTAGGAGAAATTCAAATAACAAATATTCATCTAATATCCCGAAGTAATTTTCATATTTTGATGTATCGTACTTGTTTATCTTGTTCATTAGTTAGATTAAAGAGTACTGCTTCACAGTCGGTGGAGATGGACGAAATCGAAATACAGAAACTGTTGCGAGCCGTCAGCCGTGGGGACCTTAAGGTTTTACGAGAAATGCATAAACGCTGCGGGCTTGATTGGAGACGATGTGTTTACATCAAGACGGGTGACTCGGCAATGCACGTTGCGTGTAGAACTGGTCTTCCTCTCGTTGTCAGGTACATTTTTATCCATTTTTTTTGCATCAAATGTCATTGTTACAAAGAATGTTTCCGTCAGGTACCTTCATGAAGAAGGAGGAATGAGTCTTGAGCAGACCAACCTAGATGGAAAGCGACCACTTCACGAGGCTGCCCAGTTTGGCCAAACTGAATGCATCCAATATCTGGTTAGACAAGGTACCAATCGCAATTATTCATCCTGTTTTGAAATGTCTTTCTCTGTCTAGGAAATTTTGTTTACAATTCACGCATTTGCGATTTTCGGTCTCTTGTTGTCTTACATATATTCTAAATGGATATTAACAAGTAGTCCGCGAGTCAAGGAGACCAAAATAGCGGGTTTCGTGGGGTGTGTCATTTCGTATATGTCCTTTAAAATGGGAATATTGGACAAATAGATACATAATATTGTTCGTCAGGATAATTCAAGTCGTTTAAAAGAAACCTCAATGTTTCATTTTTTATATTTCAGGAGATAATCACGATTTTGATGAGACGGTTTTCCAAAAACTCAAATTTTCGACACAAGTAAATTTTTTTTGTGTGTGGGTTAAAAATTAAATTGAAGTAAGCATCAGATAGCCCAGGATTTTATCTTTCATATGCCTAACTTACAATATTTTACGACCAACGGTTACAGAGCTAAAAAATAAATAGGAAATCCCTATATTTTGCCGACATTACTGTCCATGATCGAGTCGCCCCTAGCCCGCCGGCTCAAAGACCTGCAGGGGGGAAAACGACTCGCTTTTGACTCGGCAATGGCCAGAAAAGTCGGCAGAATATAGGGACTTGCTATTTATTTTTTACAAAATCGCAATTATCTCCTAAACTACAAGGAATAAAAAATCGCGGTTTGTCTTAATCACATTTTCTTGTCTTTGCGAACAAAATGATATATCTAATCATAGTTTTCGATACTTTATACTAACATTGTAAAAAGCCACACCCCACCAACTCGGTCTCCTTGACTCGCGGACTGCTTGTTAATTAATCAAATATTTTAATTAAGCTGGTGTCAGATCCAAGAATATTGGAAAGCGCATTGCTTGAAGTAACATTAAGCTTCATTTCCTTCTCGTGTGTTCAAATGGAATAATCATATATGATAACCCAAGCTTTTATCGATCTGCTTTCCAAGTTCCTGTTGGTATTGCAGTTGTGCCATTTCGACTCAAATTAAATGCTTACGTAAATTATGAATTGGAAAAATAATCTTGTTGACTGCACAAAAAAAACAAGAAGTTTCTTGCTGTACGGCAATGTGAACTCAATTCAAAGTCCATGAGACTTTGGAACAGGGACGATATTCTTATTTGTGAGACATGCGGTTAGAAACATAGAGGTGTTACAAGTTTTTAAAATGACAATGATCGGCTATTGTGGTGATCAAAATCAAAAGTTACGACATAATCACAATGTAGTATCGTGTATAATATACTTTCCTTGTCGAATTGCAAGGTGTCGAAATTGATCCGATGAAACGTGCGGACTGGACACCCTTAATGCTGGCCTGCACCAAACAAAATGACGTCATCGTCAAACTTTTGATAGAACATGGAGCGTCGCCATCCTTACGCAACAAAGATGGCTGGAATAGTTTTCAGTTAGCTTGCCGAGAAGGGAACGCATCCATCGTTAGCTATCTACTTACTGTAGATCCTACCTTGTGGCAGAGTAGAAGTAAAAACGGACGAACACCCTTACACACCACCGGTTTGAATATACAAGTACAACATTGAATTAAAAACGCAAACTAAAAGTTTACAATTTTAAAAGCCCTACACGGGCATTTAGACGTGGTGAAAGTTTTGGTTCAATGTGGGCAGTTCCTGGAGGAACCAATCGACACTTGCGGGACGACACCGTTGATGGATGCCATCCGCGCAGGCCATATAACTATAGCAAGACATTTGATTGAAAGCAAAGTCTCTAATTCCGAATCGCGGGACGGGATAGGCCGGGCGTCAATCCATTTAGCTGCTCAGGTTAGTAAAACGTTAAATTTTGCTTTTCCTTTATGACTACAGTGAAACTTGCACAATCCGTAGGCTGGTTGTATTGAATCTATCGATTTTCTACTTGATGAATGCCAAACTGATATTAATTCTTCAACCAACGATCACTCCCGTCCTCTCCATCTGGCCGCTAGAGAAGGACATTCACAGACTGTTCAGCATTTGATTAAACGAGGAGCAGATACTTCATTAACGGATTCTCGCGGTAGAACAGGTACTAAGTTTTTACCTATTCTCTGAAGTTTAATCTAAAAGTTCAAGTTGATATCATATATACTTTTTATGTTCGGGGAAGTGAAAATGTTGATGCGTTGCTTTTGTAGTGGAAATAAAGAGGGGCCTTATATCAAGTCCCCCAATCAAGTTTGCTCAAACCGTTAGCAAGGGCGTAGTAATTTAATTTTATGATTTTCGCTTGGTTCCGTTTGTACCAAACCAAAATCAAAATTATGAAACCCACAACGCGCTCTGCCCGAAAAAATGTACACTATAAAATGTAAATGAAAGCACACGTTTAATTATTCCTCCTTTTCAAGCTTTGATGGCCGCTAAAAATTATAATCAACTGGGCTGCGTGGAAATACTACTAAAAGCTGGTAAACCCTGAGGGGTTGTGAAGATTTTTTTCACTACACCAAGTTTTCTTTGTACATTGAGAAATTGTATGAATACAACGAAATGTCTGTAGAATTTTTTTTTTTTGCATCTATTCTTTGTATCAGTCATTCTTCGCGTTAAGAGCACTAAACCGTGTGAAAAGCTCTCGGTGTTACTTACATAACAATTTCTCTGGAAGATACAATTTATGAACCAACATTACCCTAGTTTTTAGTCTCTTAATATTAATTTTTTTTTTATTATTTTCCCAAATTGTCCAAGTAAAATTCCCGGTTGGTGGTACAAAAAAACGTTTCTTCATACTACGTAGTAACTGGACAATCCGCCATTTTTTTTCTCTGAAACAGTTGTAGTTCTCGTCAGTAGGTGGCTCCGGGAGGCAGTTGTTTACATTTTTCACGAAAATAGTCGTCTGCTACATACATGTCAACTAAATATTAACCAACAGGGCATGGATGATGGAAACTTTAGATGATTTTGATATTATTCCAGACTTGGTTGAAATCGTACAAAGTCCTCAATTGTTGAATCCCTCAATCGTTGAAAATGAAGACGTCCAAACAGTGCCTGTTACTATTGTCACTGGATTTTTAGGAGCCGGTAAAACAACTTTTCTTAATTATATCTTGACCGAACAACACGAAAAACGGATTGCTATTATCCTCAACGAATTTGGCGAAGGTAGGTGATTTCATGGTTAATAGAAAGTTTGAAAAAAAACGTATATCGGGGACAATAATTACAGGAAGTGCAATTGAGAAAAGTCTTGCTGTGGGGCAGCAAGGAGACTTGTATGAAGAATGGTTAGAACTACGAAATGGCTGCCTATGCTGCTCAGTCAAGTATTTTTAAATGGGTTACATGTTTCTAATTAGAATTGATACCATATCCCAATAACAGAGATAATGGAGTAAAAGCAATAGAGAACTTAATGAAGAAAAAAGGACGATTTGATTACATTCTTTTAGAAACCACAGGGTTGGCTGATCCAGGTACATTCAAACAATTTTTATCCAATTTGTCCTAGAAGTCCTAGAAATGTTTTACCATGCTATGCTGGTTTACAGGACCAATTGCTTCATTATTTTGGCTTGACAGTGAACTCTCCAGTGATATTCATTTAGATGGTAGGGATTTGTTACTCAGTTCAACAATAAACAATAGGAAAAATCTTCTATAACTCATGTTTTAAAATCCACAGGTGTTATTACGCTAGTGGACGCCAAACATGGATTAAAGGTGTCGAGCAAATTATTCTTCTTCATTCGACAACTTAACTAACTTTTGAATTTTCTCTTGAAGCAAATTAACGAGATTAAGGCAGACGGTTCAGTCAACGAAGCAATAAGGTAAAAACATATTTCTACTTTATATGTCGTATAATTACGCCTAGCGGGGCAGTGATTTCAATATGAATATTACAATATTACAAATCAAGGCAAATCGCGCTCGCTGATGTCATCATTTTGAACAAAGAGGATCTTGTTACGGCAGTAGACCTAGCTGACTTGAAAAACTATATACTGTAAGTTTCTTCTTTTTCCATTTTCGTTTTTTTTACATTCACGCAACTAGCGTGACAGACTAACTTCACCATAAACAGTAAACATGAAATGTTATGAAAAACTGACCTAATCAAAATATCAAATTCATTTCTAGGACTATTAACAGCGAAGCTTCGTTCGTCACCACTCATCATGGAAAGTACGAACGTATTAAACATAAATTCAATCTCATTAACAACACCCATTTTGTTTATTTGTTTTCAGAGTTAATTTAAATGCAGTACTAGATTTGGGACTCTACAAGCAAAATGCCGAACATAGGTAAATAATATTTTTGTCATATAATAGTTCCGCTTTCGAATTTTCGAGTCCAATTTTGAAAAGACGATTACTTAATTTTTTGGTTAAGAGACTTGCCCTTTAAAACTAGTTTTTTTTCCATTTCTTTATTTAATTTTATATACATAAATTTTAGACCAAAGGAGTATGCGAAATTTTCCAACTTTTCAAATGTCGGCCATCTAGATCTGGTGAGTTATAAACATTACTAAAACAAACTTAGTTGCGCTTGTCTGAAAATAAAATTTTTTTGTGACACTCTTTGATGACTCAAGTCGGTTCGAAGCGTAACGATGGAAATTAGCGAGAAGTTGACCCCAGAGATTGTGGACACATATCTTCAGCGCTTATTATGGGAGAAAGACGTCTTGAATTCGGAAGGGTTGGCTATGGAAATATTTCGTTTGAAGGTAAGAATGTGTTTGACTCTGACGGCACTCATCAGTTTCCATTTTTTACCAACACTTTCTACCTACTCCGAAAATAGGGTATCGTGCGCTATTTGCAACCAGAATCAGCTCGTCCATCCTTTGTCATAATTCAAGCTGTTTACGACACCTACGACATGATGCCAATCAAAAACGACGCCACCAACGCCGACGACGATCTCAACTCGCAACCTGATGGCCGCTTTGTGTTTATCGGTCAGTACTTATTGCAACAGATCTCAAATTGTTTAAAGTGTCTGTTGTCAGCGCGGATTCTATTTCATTCTATTTCATGTACAGGTCGCAATTTAGAGCTTAGTATCCTGAAAAACACTTTATTGCAACTCATTCATCCATCCTAAAATCAACGCAGAACTTGGATTGTGTTCACTTTCAAATAAAGGCTGTTGCAAAAAAGTCTGTTATTCATTAAATACAGCATTTTGAATTGTAAGCGAAAACGATCAACTGATTGCGAATGATTTCGACCAGGCGCCTCTGTGGGTTGTTGGTATCATTACATCTGGGTATCGGTATCGTCGTATCCGATGAACGGATACCTTATTAAACATTTTTATCCTCATAAAACAGTTTCGGGGAATTTAGCGGGCGTCAGTTTACGATTACAACGGATTAAGTCTCGTCAAGTTCCGCATCCCTTCCTAGAATTATTATATTGACCTTGCGGTATTCAGTGTCAAAAGGATGTGTTTTTGTTACATTAGGATTGGACACTTCTAAACCGATAACACAGCGATCAGTGTCCCTTATGCAGGCCGATCCCTAATATCTGAGTCATGCTGGCCTTGATGAAATAAGAGTTCTCTTATCAGACATGACTACCTCTTTTTTTGTGTGTTAAAGTAGATGAGAAAAACCGGGCCGAAATATCATGGAACGTAAACGGTGCAGATTGAGTTGTCGAGAAGAGAAAGATAGCGCGTCGAAAACAATCGGAGCGTCTAACACTAATGATTTGGGCGTAATTGGTTGCTAGGCGAAAATGTTGAGAGAAAAGGTTTAAAAGAGAAAAAAGACGGAGAGAGAAGGGCAAAAGAAGCCCTTTTGGCTGTAACGGAAGAAATAGCCTAATGTGTGATAGAATTTCAAAACAATCGAAACGACGAAAAAAAGCATAGCGTCATCAGCAGTCATAATCCGCAGCGATTGAAGAGTCGAGTCGTTTGGAGTTGGCTCAAAATCAGATAGCAAGTCCACAATCGAGAAAAAAGCGAACGAGTTGCCAATCGTTTGATGCTGGGGACTATACAAGAAGAAAGGGAAAAAGAAGAAGAAAGACAAGACGAAGAAGAAGAAGGAAAAAAAAAGGGAACGTGGAGGAGATATCGACAGTGATGATGTTTCATGGCAACATTTTTTGGATGAAGAACTCTTGTTTGTTGGTCGGTTAGTTTCTTGGTGAATAATGCGTCTCATTTGCTTTGATGTGGCGGGACGGGTGCTGGGATCAGCGGACGGGATTGTATTAGGGCGTTCTTTGTCCATCAAAAGTTAAGACGGCCAAAAGGGTGGTGCTGTTTCTGCTGCTGCTGCAGCTGGTGAGAGCTAAGAAATTTCCCGGGTAAAAAGAAGGAAACTGTCGGATGTATAGGGACGGGCGGTATATAACGAGGGTCGATTGTGCCCGCATATCACGTCGTCGGCAGCCCGTTGGGGGTTGGCGGAGTCGCCCAAATTGAATCATTCCGCGGGAGGCCTCGACGATGTCTAAGATAAGTGATTTTTGCTCTGCGCAACCGTTATATTCGCATGCGCCGCCTGAATAATCAACTTGTCTGCTCGTTCGGCTGGAAAGCGATCCAGCTAGCTAACTATAACTCGACGAAGAACGACTGGAACGAGATGAAGAGACAAGAGAGAGGCACATCAAGTCACATAGACGTAATACTCGGTGTATATACACGGTAGCACAGCAGCAGGAGCAGCAGTAGCAGCAGGGGAAATATAGAAGAGGCTGGCGATAGAGTACAGAGGAGAAGGGTGGATCGAGCGACAGCAGTAGCGTCACTCAAGTGTCTCTCGGTCAGCAATGCTGCACAAATTCGATTCGGATCCGTTTCTTATCCCTTAGCGCGCGGTTCTTTTCCGTCGCATCGACTCTCTCTCCCTATCCATTCCACCAGTTATAATTCAATGAAAAACCCGCACTTCAAGCAAAGAGAGGACCTCCTTCTTTTCGTCTTCTATTCTCTCTCTCTCTCTTACCGTACCCCACCGAAACTACTTTCTTTTTTTTCCCTCTTTAGTACAGAGTACGCAGACTAGTAGACTACATTGGGGGCGCTCTATTCTTCTACGCCCCATCATATCTTTCTTATGCCCTCCTCTCTTTCACGCTGCCTTCATAGACCCATTGTAATGACATTTCTCTTTTTCCATGATTGTCACAAGAGGTTGCCGAGTCCTCTATACGTAGACAGGACTACGCGCTGTACGGCGGCAGCAGAAGCACAAGAGGCACAGATTTGATTACGGCACACAGCGCTTCACTTGCATCTCATCATCTGACTCTTCCGTTCCATTTTCTCCCAACTCTCTTTTCTTTTAGGGAATACACACCATCACCAGTACTCTTCGACGTAGGACTAGTAGTTGAAAAAAAGAGACAAAAGACCGTCCGCGCTGACAGACGTTCTTTGTAATAAAACTCGTCTTGCCATCGGCTCATGAATTTTCATTGCCGAGTTACATCGCTTTGCATACTAACGAAGCTCCGAAACGAACTACTGTACCCGCATATATTCAAAACAAGCCAGATTCATTTCTAGCGCGCGCGCCATCAACTTTTCTCTATCATTTTGACCCGATGGCTTGGTCCATAAGCGACCCGCTTGATAACAGAACGGCGACAGATTTTTTTTCTTCTGACAAAACAGCAAGTGCGCGGCGGATAAAAAAAAATCAAAGTGAATATAGCGCGTCCCTCTTGAGAGCTGAATAACGCGCCCGTATTGACTAACAATGTCGGCAGCTCATAAAAAACAAACGAGAGGAGGGAGGCGTGAAATAACCATAAAAGAATAAAGAAATCCCCCAAAGTCACAAGAGTCGGTGGCAAACAGTGCCGTCTGGCGTTATTGACGTCGACAATTGCGGGGGAGGTCATCCCGCGACCGCACCAGATGGTCTCTCTCATCCGACATCAAACCGCATCAAACCCTCCTCTTAAACATCGCCACCCTCCTATCAAATGGGCGCGCTGAGCATTATTATAATTCATTAATAGTGATTAATAGACTCTCTTCTATCCCCCTAAAGGGAGAGGAGATGATCCTGAACTGCTATCTGTCGTCCAGTACGTCTGTGGTGACAACCGGGTCTTGATTAAATGCCCTCTCTAAACAGCGGGTACCCAAGGTGACAATGATATTCATAGAGACGGCCGTGCGCCTCTGCCGATTGTCATTCAAATGCTACGACCGAAACCCAATCTGTTGAACAAGAGTCACGTAAATACATCATTTATTATTAGGCCCTCCCAAATGCACGTATAGTAGCGCGCTTCTCCTATAGCGTACAAGTCTACAATGCGTTATGTTTTATAAAGGCCTATTGCGCTGGCTTTTCAACTCGGCGGCCCTATAATGAATTGGCGATGAAAAACCGGCCGATTGAATGGGTGTGACGTCGAAAAGTAATATTGGCGATAGAGTTAAACATATAAAGAGAATAGGGGCACCGCCTCTGTGAACTAGGCCGGATACACAGCTAGAGATACACACGACGAGAGAAGAAAGAGAGGAAAGCAACATCGGTGAACGCATTCATTGATGGACGGCGGTGAATAGCTATTGAGGACCATCGTCTATGACTCTCCTCCTTCCCTCTTTTGTGATGTGGGGAGGGAGGCGGGATTTCATGGCGTCGCCGGGGGTAAATAGGGATGTCGGGTAACATTTACATCGATATGGGTCGCCTCTGCTGTAATAGAATTCATTGGCCGTATACAAGACCCCCTTCTCTTCTCCGTTGGCGGCCGTATCTGTTCCAGGGGAAAGCGGGAAGATCTGCTGGCGGGTCGTAAGGTCGCAGCCAGAACCTAATTGGCTGAGGCGCAGAGCTATCTCGATAGATATAGCCCGTCGGTACAGTAGCGGTGGGCGCCATGTCTTGTGTCTGGCCGCGACCTCCCCACATAGCCCACTAGCTCTTCTTAATTGATCCGTTTAATTTGGACGGCGCATCATTAGGCGGCGCGTCGGCCGACGTCAACGCTCCAAAGATTGACGATGAGCACCCACTTTCACGACTTATAGGCCTGACATCGCCAGCCCATTTCTCTTTGTCCCCGACTGCACTTATGTGTGTCTTTTTCTTCTTCTTCTTTCCACCCTAACTTCTAAGTCTTTTTTCTGGGTTTGATTGTGGTCGCCAATCGGATCAGGAAAGAAGAGGAAAGGAGTACAACAGCACAACAGCAGAAAAGAAAAGGGAAAGAAAGAAAATCCCGACCAATCGACAGACGCTCGCTCTGGGCGACCCATTCTTTTCAAAAGCGAACGAGCCGTCTGCTTTCCTTCGCGAACAAAGGCACGTTTGCTGAGCCTCTCGCCTCATCGCCGCTATAACCTTTTGCTTTTGCCAAAAAAAGGGAACCGACGTCCGGCGACGTCGATCCGTCCAGCCAGTCATTTAAGAGCCAATCCGCTTCATTAGTCGCCGTCATCGTCGACACTTGTTATTCAATCGAAAGTTAGAAGAAAATACTTCCGCTTTGATTTTCATCCGCTCAAAATCTCTTCTTTCTCTTCCCCCTCGGGCTGGGAGAAAAAAAAGACGGAGGATGATGCGGAGATGGCCGTTTGACATTTTTTGGTCCCCGACCTTTCTCTATGCGAAACGCGTAGAACAAACTGTTTGATCAAATACTCAACGAGGGCTGAAAAATCCCCCGTATGTGGATCACAGCTCAACTATTAATGCTCATCTTTAAGAGAGAGAGAGAGAGAGAGAAAAGGGACTCTGAATGTATACAGAGCCTCATTGGGATCGTGATCCGGTCCATCACGGTCACAGTGTGTGTGTGTGATCACAAGGTTGCGTAATCCCCACTTGCGCTAATCCTCGATGCTTGCACACATATTTGCCCACGCGTTCAATGACTGCACAACAGCCCATCTATTGTGTATCGGGACGGATCGGCTCTCTCTTTCTCTTCGTCCCCATCCGTTATCGTCCTCGACCTTTTTCTGTTTCCAGAGCCGTTCCACCGATGACATATACACATCACCCAAAAAACTCGCTTTCTATCTATATCTCTCTCTCTCTGTGTATGTGTGTGCAGACTTAATCGTTCCAGATTATACACAACATCTACAGTCTCCTTTTTTGCTGTTGTTGTATTTTGTCCCCTATACGTTCGTCGTCACACCTCTCCCCATCATCCAATCCATCAATAGTGCCGTTTCAGCATCTGTCAGCTGTCCTCAGTTTACTCACTACCTATTGTGCCATACCTTATATTTAATGCATTTATTTATTCAACAGCGGAGCAATTGCAAAAAAAGAAAAAGATCGAAGAGGGAAGGAGGAAAAAAAAAGGTGGATTCTATTGTGCCGCGATGAGGTTTCGGTTTGTAACACCAAATCTGGCATCAATCAAGTTGCCGTACATAATCGGGTATATGCTGGCTAAAGAACATTTATCAGCCCAACCCACAAGTGTATACACATCGAAAAGATTGACAGCTTCCCTTAATAGATTCCGGAAGGCCGAAATGTAAACAAACAACCCAATTTGTATTCCTGGGTGGAGGGATATATATGAGACCGCGCCGCCGGAAGAGGAGAAATCGGCCTAAAATTCCGCAACCCCACTATTGTTTTCTTTTTTTTTTCTAATGTACATGGATGGAACCGCTAAAGATAAAGATCATCAGGAAAACAACGAGGACGTTTGGCTGGGCTATAGATTTCTCTCCACTCAAACTTTTGAGGCAATGGGAACCAAGCGCGGAATGGATGGAGAAATAAAAAAATAAAATAAAAAAAGCTTATAGACGGCTGACTAGAAGAGAAAGGAACCCCCCGGTATCTTTGATTGTTTGGTCGCGGTATATCAATCGTCTATCGACGAGACGAGAGAGAATGGTATAGTAGTAGTAGTAGTGTTTTGATGTGTTCGTATAGAACGCATTCACCCGTTCGCTCAGAGGGCTTTGAAATATTTTCATTTGGAAAAAAAGACGAAGGAGGAACGGATGAAAAGAAGAAGAGGGAAACGCAGCCCGCCGCATTAAGCTTTGCTTAAGTAGGTGTGAAAATCTCCGGCGGTGATGAGCCCCCCGCCAGCCGCCCCGACATTTTTCCAGGCTCCATCAAATCACTTTTCTTTCTCATCGTATAGTAGTATAGTATATATACGTACGTATCTTTCTTTCAGTGTCAATGCAGGAGCCCGTGCGGCACACTTTGAGGCATTATTGTAATCGCCCGCTTTCTTTAGACATAAACGCTGTGCGCCAGACCACCCGGCCGTGCCCAGCACACCTCGATCTATCGGTCAATTACCAGACATGTATAGTATACTTGTCTCTATTTTTCAAAACAGTTCTTACCAAGTCTTAACTGCTGACGGACTCCCTCCGGTGTCCATTACCTGCTGCCGCTATTCTGCATATACTTCTTATTCTTGTGTTGTCCCCTTTCACTTATTGTTGTGTATATCGTTGTCCCGGCACAAAATATTACTCTCGTGCGAATCCGCTTCACATACAAAAAAAAAGGGTTCTGTGTAGCATTAAACGCTTCTCTATACGGTTTGTGTACCGACATTTTCTATTTACTCCGAAACGGGGCGGGGGATTTGGCGGCGGAGAGAAAGGAGCCGGTTTCGATAGGATTCACCGACTTACAACCTCTTTAAATACCAATTGAGACTTCCTTTGCCTAGCTCCTCATCAAATTGGTAACACACAAACCCTTTTTTTTGAAGTACTAACACACGACTTGGAGGAGCGGCAAGGAGGTATATCGAACGCTAGCTCATTAAGGTTCCCAAAATAAATTTCGATACAACTTTGCTAAAGCCTCTCTGTCGGATCAATGTACTTAGTTCTGGTAAAAGTCTTAAACTGCAGAGACTTACGAGCGAGAAGAAAACCTCGCATGATTTTTAGATGCTGTTTCATCTCAAAAGCTGGTGGGGATGTTAGAAAGGAGAGAGAGCATTTAATCTGCATAAATAGTCAAAAGAGGCTATACAAAACATCAGGCATGTTGCCAAGTGGAATGTCAACGTGGGATGTCAACGTCCTTACGTCAAAGGATTGAGTGTATGAAACGAGTGCCTGATATATGCATACAAAGATGTTTCCTCCCTTTGCCATAAGATTTTCCATTTCATTCTTCTCTAGATTTAAAGTCAGCAAACTCAAATTTGAATAATATCGATTCAACACCAGAGGGCTTTCATAGAATTTGGCGATCATGTGTTTCGACAAAATTTCAAGTTTCAAGTGGTGTTGCAACGCAAACGAAAGTGACGTGGGAAATAATAAAACAGTGTCCGAATATAACTGACAAAAACAGTTTAGAATAGAATTGGGAACTTACTACTTGATGCTAGAATGTTTGACAGTAAAATGTTCAAGACGATTTTCTTCTCGAGTTTCCGAAGAGTTTATTGTTCTCCTAGCGAATCGTAACTGAGGTCAACAAAAGTTGTTTCATCTTTTTACAAATTGAATTGCAAAATTGGTTCTCACTGAATAGAAAACTATGTCATAACAAATGTTACTGGTAACAATTAGTTTTCCAAAACAAATGGTTCTTTTTTTACTAAAGAAAACAGTCGAATTTGTAAACAGGAGGTGCAAAACTGCGTGCTGCTTTCTGTGATGTCTTTAACTTGAACTACGCACACTGGAATGCACTAATCTTTGGACGTCCGGCATGCACTTGCTGCGATGTCTGGTGACGTTGCCAATTATCTCCTTGTCGGCTTATCGAATCGTCACATATTTTGTCTCTCTAATCGATTATCAACTGTGCGATACCAGCTCCCAGTTTTTCTCAGTAGTTCATCCCCAAAGTTTGGTCCCAAAAAAGAAAAACAAATTGGTTGTCTGTGTTAATTTCCAGTACGGTAGATAGCAGAGATGATATCAAATTTGTTTACAAAACGAACACGATAGTTAACTTCCCAGTTGCTGTCATAACTTGAGCGGGCGGTTAAGTCAACCCGATGATGTTGTACAAAAAGTTTTTCTCACTTGGATTGTTCGATAACTTATTTCCAAGACTGCCGAGAGTTTGAAATCAACGGGGTAAAGCTGTACGGTATAGCTATATCATCGAGGCCAGAATGACTGATATCTACGTGGGTGCCAAATAAATTTGTCGCGGAGCACCATCCAAGCGTGAAGATGATGTATAGAGAACAAGTTGAGCGGCTGTGTACTTGTTGCCAGGCCACTATCGTTTTCAATATAATAAGACGAGATAGGGTGCAACACAGCACACTTTATTGGGAAAATAATAAACTCCGCGCCGCGTGAGGTGCTAAGCTGCACCGGTGCACCCCCACACAGGAAAAAAAGTTGATAAAAAAGTGCAACTGCCGTAGTGTAGTAGATGATCGTGTTACGTGTTGTCGTTGTCATCGGCTTATGTGTTATCATTTTTCCTCTTTTTTTCTTTTCGTCCCCTCGGTTTCCCTATCTTATTTCCTCTACGTATCATTCAAAAATGTACCTGTATATCTGCAAGTGCGTAATAGGCGAGATTGCTTCCGTTTTCTACGTCTCGGGAGTCTCTTTTTGTTTTAGACTCGATCGGATAAATATTAGATTGGTTGTTATTACGTGCCACGAAACGTTGCCTATGTCTGCGTTCCGGATCGTGAAGTATTTAACGATTCTATCGACACAATAATCTACGTAATAAGACATTGAATTATCGGTTATTTTCGATGACGGGTTTTTCTCAAGTCGGAGCGAAACATCGGGTGCCTGGATCGTTGTTGATTCGTTCCCAAGTTGGTCCATCGTTTTCCGCCGGATGAGCCGGGATGCTGCTGGCTGTTTGTCAACACATTCCCCCCGGGCTTCTTTCTTGATGATAGAACCTCCGGAACACACTACAGTGACCTATTGGGACTAATCCAAAAGGATGCTATTGCCATCGTCCCCCTTTTGGTACCAACGGAACAAAAGAGAAAAAGAGAAAGAATCCCCCCGCCGAGAGTCCGCGCACATTGTGTGTACCGTCGCGCCGCCGATAGTTTGTTATCTGCCGTAAGAAAAAGAGAGTCGTCTCGATTCAACTGCTACTGTTAGCTACTACTGCGTTCCCTTGTTAGTGTTTCCGTTTATTTGAATGCCGCGCGCCGTCTGTTGCGTGAAAATGGCTCCCTTTCTTGTCCGGCCGCGCCTCGTCTGGCTGGAACCCGACAACATACAAATAAGATGACGAAATGGAAAAAGGAAGAAATCAAAAGGAGCCGTTTTGTCCGTAAAAAAAGGGAAAAGAGTGAAGTAGAAGAAGAAGAAGAAGAAGACTGTCGGTCGATTCGTAGAAGACTGCTCGTCCAGACGGACGAATCACTATCCCTGTTTCTTCGGCCCGTTTGACTAGTGAGTGTGCCGCAGACCAATATTTATACACGCTCCTCTACAAAAAGCTCGGCAGCACAACCCGACAAAAAGAGAGAAAGGTCCTATTGTCCCCCTCCTTTCTATCGGCCCATGAATAAAAGGACCAACCCAACAAAAAAAAAAAGAGAAAAAAACCCCAGTCTATTATTGAAGAGCAAGAACATGCGCCTAACAGAAAAAAAAAGAGAGAGCAAAAGACTTGGGGTTGTTTATCAACACGATTCCGTGTGATGGTCACGCACCGCCATCTCTACTAGTAGTCATACTTGTCTTGCTGGCTTCTGTCTTCACGGCTTTCTTTTTATTCTTCCTCTGCCGCCGCAGCAGCACAAGCAAAACTGCTCTCTTCTTTTTTTTTCTTCTTTCTTTTTCCAGTTGCTGTTGGTCAGCAGCAGTTGGAATCGGATAGAGAGGATGCTGGATGCGCCGACACAGAGCCGAGCAGCAGTCGTAGCTTTAGTCGAATATATTTAGTAAACAGAGGGACCCGAGTAACATTAACAGCTTGTTTTCCGCTGCTCCGCGCTGCCCCTTTTTCCATAACTTGCGCGCCGATTCTCCCGCTGATTTTTGTTGACTTGCGGGCACGGTGGTCTCACACCATCGGCACCGGTCTGTTATTCTTCTTCTTCTTCCTCATTTCCCGAACAAACCTCAACTTTTTCGGACTGCGCTTCAACGTAGCCTACAGTTGCTTTTTCTTCTTTTTTTTTATGTCGTCGGCCTACGGTACACATAGGCAGTGATTGTATAAATATTTTTACAGAACTGTTTGGTTGTGAGAGAGCAAGCGTTTTTAACTCGTTTCTTCACTTTTTTATGGTGTCTTTACTGCTAAGTATACATTTATATATATGAGGCATATATAGCCCAACTGAACTGCTGGACGATGGTTCTGCTTTCCTTCCCCGCGCCGTCCATGTCCTATAACGTAACTATTAAAACCAGAAACTATTTGGATTTTTCGGGGTAGGAAAACGGCTGTTGAAATCGTTTACGTTATTGTCCTATTTTCCGGTTCACCGGTCGAAATGTTTGACAAACCGTTTGCAGCGTTTACTTAGGATCTATCGACTGCACAAAGTATATATATATATACTGCGACGGGCCGTTTCCCTGATGTGCGCTAAGCTTTTACGTATTCCAAGCGCACGGCTCGCCGTGTTGACCATTTGCGTCTTCCTAATGCGGCCTCTTTACCTTTTATTGTCATATGAAACATTCCTCGGCGACACATGGAAAGAGAAGAAATTCCGTGCTTCGTATACGTTAGAGCTCGTTGCCGACATAGTTTTCTCGTGACGGGACCGTGCCGGGCAAGCCGTATAGCTTCGAAAGACAATATTGTCGGCCGTCATCATCGCACCGTTATCACGACGATGTGTGATGGCCGTTGGGGGCGGTCTGCTATTTTTCATCAGGCATCAGCTAGCGCAGCCTACTGCTTTATTGGACTTTTGTGCGCGCTGCTCCGGCAGATACTCTACACTGTAGATGTGACGTCGTTTGCAAACATCTGTTCCATTAACCGCATTTTAATCACCAGCAGCAACGATGACGGAAGATGAAAGCAAAGTCTACATTGGCGGTTTCAATATCACACCGGCCGGCCAGCGCGTACGTCGCGCGTCTAATTTATCGCGTCCTATACGACGAGGTTTGAAATCAAATTGCACATGCACAGAGGGCAATGTCTGTTTCTATTTACCTTTCACGTCGGATTGAATTTGGGGAAAGACGCGCGCTCGCGACACGTGAGCGCTCCCCTACACCCATTTCAGCTGTAGCCGATTGTAACTTAACAGTTTCTCGGTATAGCATAGCATAGCGGTAGTGCAATTGTATATAAATAAGTGACTACCGGTGAGGTGTGGGCGGATATATGGGAGGGCGGTCGTGGTGTATAGAAAGGGCGTCTATGAGGCATTTTCTGTTGTATTTATCAACGATATTGACTGATGAATGCGTGGGTGGGCAAAAGCGCGCGCTTGAAGCAAAGGTTTTCCTCCGCTGCTGCTCCGCTGCTGCTGCGACTCTCTGGCGTTGTGTTCCGTGTCTGGCGGAGGGTGCGCTTATTCAATATATGAGCAACGGTGCGTGCTTATATCATCAGTTGGCTCTTCAAAGAGAGGAGAGAAGTGTGGAGGAGGAGGAGGACGTCTGTCGTTTTGGGGAGGACGACGAACCGGGGCGCAGGGCGCTAGAAAGAAGAAGAGAGACGACCCAAGTGGCGAATGTCGAACGCCGGGTGTCGGTCTGGAATGCACAGCAATTATGAATACCGCTCGCTCGCTGACTCAAAACTCCAAAGGGATGAGGATAGCTTCTCTCTCTCCTCCTCCTGCTCCATCCTGTCTGATGCTTCACTGTTCACCGTAGTGGTAGAGATGACGAGGGGGTTCCAGCTATACACACTATGACGTGTTATCACTTTCTGCCCCCGCATCGCCTATCTAGTTCTCTAGACGTAGCCCAAATAAATAGCCTCCTCTCTCTCTTCCAAAAAAATAAAATAAAAAAATGTTCCACGGGGCCCATGGTGCTGACTGTAGTCTCGTCGACGACCCTTTTTCTTTATATATTGAAAAATTCTCTTTTGTTCGAGCCCCGAAAAACTTGATCGACTCGAAAATATTTCCATCAATAGAGGAGGGAAGTGGTATAACATGGCAAATAATTTGTTTTTCCTCCCTCCCTCTCTCTCTCTTTCTCTGCGCTCTCTCTTTCTCTCTATCTCTTATTGCTGTTTTTTTGTCTCCTATTGTGTGCATGGGTGCAATATCGCAAGACAGCTGATCACGGCACATTCTTTTGTCATCTCTTTTTCTAGATATTTATTTCCACTGCTAGAGATGCCCCGACTTCTCTCTACGTTGATCGCCTTGTGCTCCTTTTTTTTGTGTGTATAGCAGCTCTCAATCTCATCCAAGTTTCTTTTGACGACGGTGTCTTGTCATATTTGATCTCTTTTCCTTCGGGTGGGAGGCGAACACGTCAAGTTTCGACGTGTCCAACTCAACTTGCTCTAACTGCTCGACGCGGTTATTGTTTTCTAGTCCATAACATATTGTATTTCTTCTTGTCCCGTATGTAGGTCGTCGTCCATCTGGACAACTTGGGCGCAAAAAAAGGAAAAGAAGAGAAAAGAAAAAGGAGACAAGAAATAAATAAAAAACAAAAAGAGTTTCAAGTATCTCTCTCTCTTTCTGTCGATCTCGGTACCGTGCCGATTCACTTTGATGCCCGAAGCTATCGATTTCCTCGTGTGTTGTCTGCGGAATCAACGGGAAAACATACAAGAAGGAAGGCAGTAGTAATAGTCTAGCGCGTCATTTTCAATAGGCGATGTGTGAAACGTGCGCTGATTTGCGGTTGATGAATGGCATGGCAGCTTTGCGCTGACTCTGACGAGAAAAAAAGAGAGCGGAGATGATGGGGCGCGAGTCCTATATGAAAATCGCTATTGAAAGGAGAGAGAGGGAGGACAACTGGAGAGTGGAGGTTATATGTATACAAGCTGGAGGATCAAGAGGAGAAGACGATGAGTGGGAAAGAGATTGGGAATAATTCGGCCATTGTATCCCACCATGTCTGTTAAAATAAAAGGCAAAAAAAGGAAGAGATAAAAGAATATAAAAAGAGAAAGAAAGAAAAGAAAAAGTCGTCCGCGTTTTCAGTTCATCACATATTTGTCCAGAACGCAGTTTGAAGTGGTATTTAGCCAACTGGCTCTCGCTTATATATTGAGGCGAACTCTCTGTCAGAGACTTATTGTCCTCTTGGCTCCTGCTCCTGGATTCTCCTTCGGCCACATATGCGCATATTTGTCTACCAGACAAACGCCGAGCAGACAGAGAGAGAGAGAGGGTTTTGACGGCTAGCGACTTGGTCGATAACACTGTTGACCGAATCGCAAAGAGAGGGGACCTCGGCTCCTCCAGTCCATTGTGTCATTGGCATACAAGTCCGTATAAACAATCCGAGAGACCCACCCCAGGAGCCCGAGTCTAGATAGTAGCAGCAGGCAAAGGTTACTAGCTATCTGATGAATAGTTTTCCCCGTGAAATCTTTTTTGTGCGTTCCAGCCAGCAGGAGCAAGAGGAGCAGCCGAGCAGTCATTCAGGGCATCATCATCATATATACTGTATATATCGTCTCTTTTCTCCTAGCTCGGCTCTGTTTGCTCTTGGCCAAACCTCCTCACCCCACCCAGCCCTCAGCCCTTTTTTCTGATATATTCGACTGCGCTGCTGTGGGGACCTATTGTTGTGCTCGCCCGCATCGCACACAAACGCGGACGCGCTTGTTTGCTCACATCTCGTCCGTGTTCGTGTGTGTGTGTCCCCATTCCTCTTTTCTTATATAAGAACCATTGTTGCCCTGCCTTAATCGCCTTCATAAGCCAATCGAGATGCTCGCGTCCCCAGAACTGATGCTCCCCCCCTCCCTCTAATATACATGGAGGAGCGCCCAGTCTTACACGACATTTTCTCATGATTTTTCTATCAAAAACAAAACAAAAGGGAAATAAATTTGATTATTTCACATTTTTTACAAATTATCTTTATTTTGGCGCTCGCCTTGTTTTGACGCTTGTCGCGAAAAACACGGCGGACTTTGGAGGGGTCCAAAGTGCCATTGAAAATTCCCTTTTTCCGTCTTGTTGGGTTTTCCCTTTTTGGGGGCCGGTCGTCTATTTATCAAAACATCATTAAGTCGCCTGTTTGGGTCAATAAGCAAGAGCCAGGAGCAAAAGAAAAGAGCATAGCGACTGTATCTAACAGCAGTAGTAGAGCTCTACTACTACTACGGCGCTCCTCTCTCTACTGTGTATGTTTACGAAGCTTCAGAGCGCGTCCGCGCGCGCCCAAAGGTCCGGCTATTATCATTTATCAAGCGGCTTGTTGTTTGGGGCGGTGTGCCGAGTTGTATATATATATACGCATATATATACCCCTTTTTTCCCCGGGTTGTGTTGAATGCTTTTTATAGCGGAATATTCCCCGATAGATGTATATAGAGGGGGTCAATGCGCCGCTTGGGAGGTTACAATAGTTGTGTCGTGTCCGGTGTTGATCCACCTGGTTTACTTCTCAGGCTACATCGCAGCTATAGAGGCGCGTCTGACACTCGACGCCTTCCAACAGCCCCGAGGTTTTTTCGGTCGGCGACAAGCAGTCTGGCGGAGGAAGCGGCCGTTTTTTTCTCTCTTAGTGTCGTCCCTCCAGCAGCCGGATAGCAAGAGAAGGGGAATTTCTTGAGTTGAACGTTAAGATGACCAGCTCCGCCTACTTGAACTCGTCAGAAAAACACAAGATGGGGAATGAGATGTATAGGCGCTCTCTCTTGTTATGCGTAGGCGGAGATCGCCTCCTCTCTTTCCAGAGCTGACCCCGGTTCGGGGGGTTGGGCGGTTTGTCTTGGTTCGGCTTTCGGGCTGTCGAGGTCACGTTTTTATGGAACACAAGCGCCCTATAGAGAGTTCACCTATTGAGAAGTAGATGACTTCCATATGGTCTTGGTGGCTAATTAGGTTTCCGGTGCGCCCTCTCTTCTCTCTCGCATCCCCACCAACATCTTTCTCTTGTCTTTGCTGGGAGGAGTTGGCCCATGTTTTGCCACAAGATTTTCTTTTTTTCTTTTTTTTCCCTTTTTTGCCTCCCTTATATATGTTGTAGTTGTAGTGACTTGTTCATGCGCGGGTTCCGCTCGAGCGTGTGTGGGGCGAAGCAGTAACGCGCTGGTAACGCGTTTCAATTAACTTTCTCTTTTCTTCCCCTTTTTTTTTCTTCTTCTCGCGATTTTTTATGTCGGCGGTTTTTCAAAATGAAGGAATTCCAGTTTTGTCGTAAATCCAATCGCCCCGCACATGTCAGAACTAATAGAGGCTTTCGTGGAAGAAAATGTTATTCAATTTCAAGTGCTTTGGGCCTATAGTACTAGTTGAGCCGTTCTGAATTCTTAAAAAAAGTCGAAACCACCAAATGTTATTGGTGTTGAAAAACGCGAAAAGTTCATTGTCATTTATATAAGTAAGCGTATAAAAGTGTTGGATAAAGATACTTGATTCCGCCCCATTGGTTCTTTTTAGACGGCCACCCCCAGAAATCACTGATTTGGCATGTTCACATCGTCAGGCTATTGGAGTTTGCTGCTGTTGCTGGAGAAGCTGTATAAATACACTCGGAGAGCATATAAAGAGATGATGAGATGGATATGAATTCCTTCTGTATACCCGTCGACGACGATGTTTGATTGCTCTCGCTGGAAAATACAAGGACACAACGTCATCAAAATCGTTTCAAACGTCATCGTTTTCCCCTCTTTATTTCCTTTTGTTGGATTCGCGTCCTTTTTTTCTTTCTTTTTGATTCCTCCATCAGTTGTGTGCTTGTGTGTTCTCTCGTTGTACACACCAAAGATGGTCAATCACTTTTTCAGCGTTTTCTCTCTCTTATTTAAACACATAGATAATATATCGTCGACGGTCGCAGATGTCGAGAGTATGCTCAGAGAACCCGGTGGCCAGTTTAACCAACACCAAAGTATCAGATGATGGCACATATATAGTAGCCAGCAACCAATGGAAACCTCTTTTTTTTTGCTTCCTACATACATGTACATAAACTTTTGGTGGAGCCATCAAGCGTGATGGAGACAAGTGCTCGGCCATATAGAGAGAAAAGTATCTTCTCATGTTCTTCTCCGACCCTTGGTGAGAAAACGTTTGGAAGAAAACTGAAACATACTGCTGCCAAGTAGAAAAAGAAGAAGAAGAAGAAAAAAATGGAAGGTCTTCCCCCTCTTTTATGAACCGATCCCCATCCGTCTCCGCTTTTCCAAGCAGTTTAGCGTGCGTGTAGTGTACACTCCGAGATGGGGCCTATATCTTGTTCATATGCAGGAGAAAGGAAGCTGTTGTTGTCTGGCCGGCCCGTTTTTTTTCCCTTCTCCCCTCTCGACCATGGTAGACAGCTTGTCGCCTGTTCGGCCGCCGTCGGCATGTTATCCTCCACCAAATGGACATCGCACAACTTAAAAGGGAAAACTCGTTTTAAACCCGTGTTTCTCTTTCGACCGAAAACTTTTCAAAGTGCCCAAAACGACAAAACGTTGGATTTCGGATCGAATAAAATTTAAACAAAATGTTCTATAATTATATAGCTAATCAACGATGCATCAGCTCTATCGGAGCATCGTTTTTTGTAAAGTTGGCGCTAATAAATGAAGTCTCGTCTTCATCCGTTTTTCTGTTGACGGCGTATACGTAAGCATTATAGGTTATTTGACAGCCGAGCGTTATTTTCTTTTAGCCGCCGCCATCCTATTTTTATGGCCGCCCGATTCCCAAATGATATTACCAGCCGCAGCGTTTGCTGCGTCGCGATAAGACGGTCGGTCTAGCACGAATTCCGGTTAAACGTTGATTAAAGGAAGGTATAGAGTACGTCACAGTCGAACGGAAGCAAAAAATAAGGGAAAGACCTATTCGATTACGTTGGAAATCGGCCGCCGCGGATGTGCTGATGGCCGTCAATTGCTTTGAATTCGAGGCATCAAAACCTTTTTGCCGCGCCAGATGAGAGAATATAATCGTAACATCACCAACAGCAGCCGCACCCCATCCAAAATCTGTTCCATCGTCACAATCTACATATATACTGTACGTACGTAGGCTACATGATAATGTGCGTAATCCCTCTTCACAGTTGGTGGCTAGACTGCTTCTGTGTGCGCCTACCCATTCGTTTATTGAAATAAAGACGGATCTTTACTGATGTGCGAGGCCGACTGGTTTCTGAAGGACTTTTGCGGCCGGCATCATGGACTTGGTAGGCTACATATCCCTTTTGTTCTTGATTCACTTTTCCTCTTTTCCTTTTGTGCGGCCTCGATGCAGCGGCGTAGAGGGCCGTCTATATACGATGGGGTGGCAGATGAAAAAAGGCTGGATGACTAATAGAGGTCGACGAGAGCCCACTCGAACCGGTATGGCGTCATTGGGGGCCCGCCGCGTCTTCAGGCCCATCAAGAGTTCATTCTACCGCAATTCTCCGAATCAAAAGTTTAGTTTTCTTGCCTTTCATAATAGTCAGATATCAGCATTCTCCCCCATATTGGCTAGCTCTTGTGTCAAAAACCAGTATCAATTAGACTCTCTGCCGATGGGCCATTTGATTCTTTACACAATTCCACAGTGAATCTATAAAGAGAGAAAAATCCAACGGATAAACTATTATAGGCTTCAAACCAACACTTTCATTTCCAAACGCATCTTTTGGGTATTAAAGAAATTAATAACAAAATTCTTGACTAATATGTCGGCGAGGACTGATAAAGAGAAGATTAGCAATCGGCTCAGCAAAGTAAAAAAAAAAAGAAATGAACCCGAGAATAGATGATACCGCCGCCACATGGGTTAGTTAAAAAGGAGGCGGGAGAGAGGGGGATGTATGTGTATATATATATATATAAATATAATTCTTCGTCTCTCGCCAGAAGCAGCAGCAGCAGCTAGTTTTCCCTTCTATTAGGCCTATGAGAGGTTCGGTGCGCGCGTTCGACGAGCCCCAAACGGGCAACGCCTTTGTTACCTTTGGCCCCCCATCGCAGAGAGTCCCAGCTTATAGTGTATATAGTAGCATTGAGAGAGAGAAAGGGAGAGAGAAACCGGTGCGCCGCGCCTCTGGGGTCCCTCAAAAGACGAGGCTACGCCCCTCTCCCACCTTACGACAACCAATGGCCGTTTGATTTGCAGCGGCGCTGCCTTTTACCATTGGATCGACAAACCGCTCCTCCCCCACCCACCCCTTCCCCCCTGAGAAAGAGAGAGAGGTACAACTCGGAGCTGTAAAACATGTATATATATATATACACATACATATATATATACAGAGCACTGAGTAGGAGGAGGCAGGGCAGGGCTTTTTGGGGCAGGAAGCGCGCGCTCTGGAACAAACCCGAGCAATCAAAAACCCGCTGCGCTCGTTAATGGACCGGCATTATCTGGCTCTCTGCGCAGCTGAACACAGTTCCTCTCTCTTCTCTCTCTCTAACTCAAGTTCTGAGCTCGCGCTTGTTTGTAGACCTGTCAGTTTCGACTTTTTACCAAGTGTCTTGCCAACTAGTTTTTCGGACGATTAGAAACCAACCGAGTTATTCCTGTGCCAACAACAATTATTTACATTTTTGAAAGTGCGCTCTTCCCAGAAATTCTCGTTGTGTCTGATTTGCGCCGGTGAAACGAGTCATTGAACTTTGTCGCTGGATCGCACGACCAATGTGCCAAGCGATGGAAGATGATCTTGGGCCCAATCGTACGGGCACATCCAGCAATTCCGTCGTGACAGCATCGTTCAATCACCAAATCCACCAGCAGCAGCAACGCCACCAACAAATCAGTCCACTCTCAATCGCCAGCATGAACGGTAACGTCGTTAATTCATCCGCTTTGGCCGGAAGACAAACATTGCCACCGCACGGTTTCCCCAACGCTGGAACCAGTCCGGCTTTTAGTACAAATTCTTCTTCGTCGATGATGTTGCCGCTCGATTTGAGAGGAGCCGCCATCAGCATTCCTCCTCCGTCGTCTTACCCGGCCAGCGACGAAGGCGACCACGACAGCGGACCTGAAGAGAACCATGAAGATTTGTGCGAGATCAACGTCGATTCCGACGACTCGGCCGGCGAGGAAATGGACGACAACGAAGCGCCGCTCCACGGCAATTTCCCTTTTCCATTCGATCCGCACAGTTTCGGCCAAGCGGCCGCGTTTTTCGGCGGCGGCGGTCTGATGAATCCGGCCATGACGGCCGCAGCGGCGGCCCAGGCTGAATGGTTCATGCAAGCCGCCATGGCCAACGCGGCCACGATGAACCAACAGCAACAACAGCATCCACACCCAGCCGGATCATCCGGCAACGACGGGATGATGGGCAAAGCATCGCACAGCGGCGGCAAGTCCAGCCGTCACCACCACCAGGACGGCAGCAAATCTTCTGGTAAAGATAAAGAGAAGAGCAATCACCACAAGAGTCACAATCAAAGCGGATCCAGCGACGGAGAGACGGGCGGAAGCGCCGTCAGTGGCGGTGGTAAGTCGAAGAAGAGCGGCCTAGTCAAGCCTCCTTATTCGTACATCGCCCTGATAACCATGGCCATCTTGTCGTCTCCGCACAAGAAATTGACCCTCAGCGGCATTTGCGAATTCATCATGAATCGATTCCCTTATTACCGCGATCGGTTCCCCGCATGGCAGAACTCGATCCGTCACAATCTCAGCCTCAACGATTGCTTCGTCAAGATTCCCCGGGAGCCGGGCAATCCGGGCAAAGGCAACTACTGGACGCTGGACCCGATGGCCGAAGACATGTTCGACAACGGCTCTTTCCTGCGTAGGCGCAAGCGCTACAAGAGGCAACAGTCGGATTTCTTCCGCGATCCCGCAGCTGCTACGGCCGCTTTCCTTCATCATATGGCCGTCACTGATCCTTACACTCATCAGGCTCTGCTGGCCGGTCATCATCATCCGCATCACGCGGCAATGGCGGCCGCTGCGGCTGCTTTCCCGCCAGCTCCATTGGGCAATCAACAAGAACGGATGCAGACTCCATCAGGAGCGGCCAGCGGACCAACTGGACCGGGCAGTTTCTTGCCTCCGTTCAATCTTGGCGGCCTAACCGGTTTAGGTCTTCCGCCCGGTTTCTCTCTGCCTCAACATCATATGGCAGGGCATCCGGCTCAGCAGCCAATGGGCTTCCATCCCAATCCGTCCGGCGGTCCCGACATGCAACAGCAGATCGGCCAGTTCCAGTCCGGCTCAGCGATTCTCAAACCGATCGCTGTTCCGGCCGCTAACTCTGTCAGTGGAGTTCAACGGTCACCTTCCAGCACCCACCGCCCAGCCGTTCCTCAATTATCACCTGAATCGACGCCAAGCAGCCCGACGACTCCCAATTCGCCCAGCTCGTCGTCCGTCCCTACCGGGCGTAAAGGCGGGTCGAACAAGACGACTTTCAGCATTGACAGCATCATCGGGAGCAAAAGCGAGCCTAGCGTCGCATCGACCGATACGGAACTCCAGATCAAGGCGACGACGATGCCTTCGCCGGGCGCGGCCGCTCCATCGGCCGAAGGCGCCCTACCATCCATCGTCGAGACCGAGTTCAACTTGTCGAATTTGTCCAACGGCGATTTGGACAAACTTCGACGGTTGGCCATGGTCTCTGGTGTTCAGGGTCTGTCGCGTTTCGCCAACAGCTTGGCGCCCGTTACCTGGGCAAGGTGAAACAATCCTCTTCCTCAACCCTGCTCATCGCCATGATCTATATAGTTGGGTTGTCCCCTCTTGGCGTTTCGCATTTCTTTTGTTGTTCATCTCCTACGTTATGGGTCGATCTATCTAGTGTTTGTTTGTTCTCCAACCCTTTAAAAACAAAAAAAAGAGCCCGTCATTTGTTTCGTTACAATCAGACAAGACAACCCAATAGGCCGAAACAGTTTCTATATTTCAAAATGTTTGATGATCTCAATTCCGTTTTACGAGTTTAAAAAAAGAGCGCGAAAGAAAAAAAAACAATTTACAGAAAAATCTAGCTATCATATATCATTATTAATATTAGAACGTGTGTGATGTTTGGCGGTAAAAACGTATAAAAACCTAAAAAAAACAGATTTTTTTTTTCATTGATTGAATGGTCATGTGTTATGTAACATATTCTCTCTCCCTGCTATCTTTGACAGTATCGAATATGTTTTTGTCGGCGATTTGAATTTGGGCGCCGATCGCCCAGTAAAAAGAAGAAACTACAAAAAATTCTCTATAAATATACATTATAAATATAAATAATTATACATATTATATGTCATACGCGGTCTATTAATTCAATGTCGTTGTGCGCTATACAATGTGTTTCTCCTCCTCCTAATGGAACCGATTTTGTACATGTCAATGTCGATGTGCCGAGGCAGTTAATATACAAAACCCTCTGACAAACAAAGTTCTTATTTGGCCTAATAATGTACTACGTGATGGAAGAAGTGACACGCATCTAGTGCAATAACCACAGAAACATTTGATTTATGAGACTATTGCTATATAGTACGTCTATATATTGAGCAGGATCGTGGCTCTTGGTGTTTTCTCTCTTGTCATCGGAGACAGCAGTGCCATGCAGTTGTCGGAATGGGTTTCTTCAATGGAGAACACAAAGTTTTCTCCTCTCCGTTCCTCCGGTTGGCTAGTGTACAATTCGACTCCTCGGACTTTGTAGGCTACGGACGATATAGGCTATTTGGAAATGAGCCCTGGCGAGAAAGGAAAACAAAGACATGAGAGTATATTAGAACAATCTGGCTCTTAATCACCCCGTCAAAAATAGATATCGAATATGTTTTCGAGAGATGTTTATTGTTGTGCAGTCATCTCTCGTTGCTTTCGGCCGCGCTAAAGGTTTCCTCTTCTTCTTTTTCTTTTTCTTTTTCTTCTTCTTTTTTTTCAAAGAAATTATTATTATGGAGTGTAGCTGTCAATGGTGCGAGGGAGAAGCATAGAGCGAGTGATGTATGGCCTGCCTGCGTTATTTGTAAGCTATTTGGCTACCGGGCAAAGAGAGAGGGAGGAATGCTGTCGAAGCTGTGAAGAATGATTGGTGCGGTGGTTTTTTATTTTTTTATTTTTGAGAAAAAAAGAAGAAGGCAACTTCTTTCCTTTTCCCGTCGTCGTTGACTCGTTGTCGTCATCATCATCATCAAGCGGTCGGGGGTTCTCTGCGAGAAGATGTGGGAAATGAAGACATCATCAACAGGGACGGACGGACGGGCCGCTAGAGCTTTAGAGAGAGAGAAAGCCGAGATGAATTGATGAATGGCTTTCTTTTCTCTCTCTCTCTCTCTTGGGTTCCTTTTGGAAGAAAAACGGGAAATAGCGGCGCGAACTGAACCAACTGATTACACTACACTAGGACGCGGAACGGAACGGAACGCGGCTTGTGTATACAGAGAAGACGCTAGCTGCTAGACTCTGATGAGGCGAGGGAGGTTGAACCGGCTTGTTGCATGTGTGTGGATTCACTTTTCAGGGCTGGACGCCGAGTCAAGAAGTTTGTTGACACAAAAGCGCAGCTCAGCATCGTCAGCTCCGAAGGGAAACGGGATCTCTTTCTCGCTTGATGCTCGGCTCAACTCGAGAGCCTCAAAAAGCTCGTCACCATTTTCGTGTTTCTTCGTCGTCACCAAACGACTAGAGTAGCTTCCCCTGCATCACGTCGCTCTCTCTCCGCTCTGCTCCAACATTTTTTTTTTAAGTTTAAAGTTTTCTTCCTTCTTGCTCCACTTGAATGTTATCGTTTTGTATTCGACGCGGGCGGACGCGGACCACGGCGCGGATCAACTGTGTCTTGTTGCTCCGCGCCTTGTTTCTTTTTTGTTTTCTTCCCCCCGACTCTCTTTATACAAAACTATGGTCTGAGTAGAGTGCAGTTTGGACAAGAACAATCGAGTAGTAGTAGCAACAGCAACAGCCATAACACACACAACGGCTTAGAAAAGACCAACCGTTTGGAGCCCATCTGTGTGCTGCGACTTTGGTTTCTCTCTTTTTCTCTCTCTCTGTAGAAAGAGTCGCTGCTGGCAGCAGCCTAGCTATTCATTTGGTCCCTATTGTTTTGTTTGGTTTTTGTTTTGCTTCTCGTTTCTCTTGTTCTTTCGAGTCTCCAAACAGCAAACAAGCCCTTCCCGACATTCCACTGATGAGACATAATGGCTCGTCGTGCCGCGTCGTCTCCCGTTTCCCTGGGCTATTACTTCATTAGCTTTTCCGACTGCTGCAGCAAGGGCGACGACAATCGACCGAGAGAGAGAGAGAAACAGATCGTCTACGAAAAGGCATCATCGGAGAGGCAACCACCAGTTGGAAAAGACAAGAGAAGAGAGATTGTACAAAGTGTTATAACATATATGAGACGGGAGGAAGAAAATCGACTCGATTGTTTGCATAGTTAGCGGTCCGCCGCGCCAAACTCCACTCGTCCGCCGACTCTCGACCCGTCTCCGTATTGTATTACCTCTTGGCGCGTTAGACGACGAGATTCGAACGAGAAAAAGAAAAAAAGGAAAAAGAACCCTCTACTCCGCCGGATGAGATCGGATTATACCAAACGAAGGGAACAAACTCGAAAGGCAAATAGTGGACCCCAGTGAAATAAGAATAGCCTAAGAGAAACAAAGTTTTTCTTTTCTTCCGAAGAATCGAAACTTTGAACTTTCCCCATTTTCCACAATCGGGAATCAATTAATTATAATATTATATCCAATACTTTTTGAAGTCGTCGCCGTAATTGGTGCAACGCCTACAGAAATCCAAGGAAACCAACTTATTTTGATAGAAACTTGCATTTTCCAGGTTTTCCCTTATTTAGGAACGTAGCGGCGTATCGAATCTATTGATAGCCATTCGCTGAGAGCCGGTTGGCCTATTGGCGCGTTGGTTCTTCACTCATCGGCATGGGGTCAACACGCACAACGGGTGTAACACGGGTTTTGACACCCGCTGGACTTTGACACGAGAGCCTCCCCCCGAAAAGAAAAAAGTTGGGGTCTAGAAGAGGAGCAATAAAGGCAAAAGTTGTTCGGAGAGACCAAAGTAGGAGGAGTAGGTGTATAGTCAAAAGAAAGAGAGAGAGAAAGATATGGAGAAGGCAAAAGAAGGGGAGGTGTTGGGTTGTTCCGATTCCAAGTTTCGAATGGCCCCTCTCTTTCTATGTCTCTCTGACTTGCTCCTGCTGCAGCCCTGACGGAACACGGAAAGCTCGTTATAGGTTCCCCAGTTGGAGAGGGAGAGCTAGAGAGAGTTTGCTTTAGCTTCTGTTGCAGGCGGTCGTAGACACAGAGAGACGCGGTGAAGAGAGCAGCGAGAGAAACGAGGCAAACTTGATGAGGACGACATGGATATGTTGTTTTTTTTTTCTCTCTTTCTCTCTTCTCTTTAGGTTCTCTCCGTGTAGTTTGCTCTAACACACTTTGTGCCAAACGGCTCCGCCTCTTTTAGACTCGTCTTGTTGTTTCTTGTTATTCCCAACGCTCTTAACCCCACTCTCTCTCTCTCGTTCTCTCTTTCGCATAAATGTTAAGATTTTGAGCTCCTTCCCTCCTAGCCTACACAACATTTGAAACGGGGATAAATACCGGGAATTTATGATGTCAGCTATACCCCGGAACACTAAATTCCAGGATCGTAACATTCGATATAATCTTCGACGGTAGCAACTTCATAAACTGTCAGGGATGCGGATGAAAGATGGGAAAGATCTCCGATGGAATGATCCCCATCACCTGGAGCCTGCCAATCAACAGGGCCGGTCGATGTTGTCAGCATCAGTTGGTGTTTACTCGCGTCTCGATGTGTCGGGCTACAGCAGCAGCAGAAGACGATAGAGACGCGTGATGGAAAGAAATGGCAATTTAGAAAAAGAGAAGAAGAAGAAGAAGAGGCCAGTGAAAAGAAAGATAAAAGAGAAACAGAAGAAGCCAGGCAGGATATCACAGAGCCTGCTGTGGAGCTCTGATAAGTACAAATAAATATATATGCGGCATAGGAAAACAAAGCAGCCAGGCAGCCAGCCAGTGGAGGATGTGTCTCGGACTCCGGGACGAGACCACACGTGGATCGTTTATGGTTATAAGGGATGTAAACGACCAAAGGCTCAACTCGGCTCCTTCTCTCTCTTTCTCTCTCTTGGCTCTGCTGTCCGTGAATGTATCTTTGTTGCTCTTGGTCCTCTTCCAAAGTGTACAGCAGCTACAGCTGCTCAGATCATCAGACTCTCTCTTTCTCTCTCTCTCTATTTCTGCTGGCTCCAGTAGTAGAGTATATAGACCCAAATACCCATCAGTTGGATCAGCTGAAACGCGAGCTCGTGTGTCATGTAGGCAGAAGATTCACAGTGGCGGATATGACAACGCATTCCTAAACTAAAAATTTAAAATATGAATTGGTGGATAAGATGAATCAGGTCGCTTTCGATAACGAAGGTGTCAAAGTGTTTAGCCAACGAGGCGGAAGAATGTGCAGTTGTGCCGTATACCAACAACAAGGATCCAAAGGGAAATGAGGAGGGAAAACGACAGGACGCGGCCGAGTGGTATGTGTAAAACACATGTGATAACAAACGATACCGGGGATATACCGAGGCACCGAGAGACCAACAACGTTTTTGGTCGTGCCAAACTTGCATCTCTTATTTTTTCAAGTCGGGCGAGACAAACAGTCGCCGACGACGACGAACCCTCGCGCTCCGTAGTCACCGTCGTCGTCTTCGTCGGGTGATTTAGGGCACTTGACAGGAAGTCGCCAAGCTGTCTGACGCTTCTCCCTCTTGAGAAACAACTCGGTCTCTCCCCATCACAAGCTAGTCCTTCATCTTTTCTAGCGGGGACTACCCAGCGAGAGTTGTAATACCCTCCCTAGCCCTTCTGTACATTCCTCCTTTCTTCCGGAGCGGAATATACGTATATATATATATTACATAACAAAAGAGCATATAGTATATATTGTCTAGGACTAGCTTGGAAGAAAATGACCTATCTTCTTAAAAATTCTAGTAATGCTCGCACGCGCCTTCTTCACAGTTTTTCCTTGAGCCAGACAAAAGTTACCCGACAAAAACTACAACGTAACTGAACTTTTTAATTTCGTGGAAAAGAGACAAGAAAACAAAGTGTTATTCCGACGGAAGAAAATGAATCCAAATTAATAAAATAGAGGCCGTCTTCCTCACAAAGTTTTCCTTGAGCACGGATAAGTTGCAGGGCCAAAACTACAACGTAAAACTGACACTTCAATGCAAACTTGGCTGTCATTTTTCTTCGTGGAAAATCAAAAAGTATAAACCGGCAAAAGTAAAAAGAAAACAAAGTGTTATTCCGGCTTTATTAGACTGTATATAAGTTTGAGGGACATAAAACTGGATGCCAAGTTTCCCATCTTTCTCTCTCTCTTTCACTCTCTTTTTTTTCTGGCTTCAGTTTTTCAGATGTTTATGCTATGAAACTTGGAAAAAAAAAGAGTTGAGCTGACAGTAAGAGTCGAGAGGTTTCGGATGGCCAAGAGAAGATGAAGAAGATGGGGGTGGTCCCCGTGATTGGAGATCCCAGCTGTGTTGGTCTGTTTCACTTCTCTTTGCTGCTTGTCTCTCTTTGCCATCGCCGACGACGAACCGAGCCGAACCGAGCTGTGCTTTCTTTTTTCGCTCTCTGGCGACCCCTCATCATCATTCCCCCCCTAGAGTCGGCCCAGACAGCTTGGCACCAAATTTTTCTTATTTTTTTTCCTCTTCTTTTTCCTCTTCGGTCTCTTCCTTGTTCCCATCTTGCCGAGGGAAACACCGACTCGTTCCACCAACTACTCGAGTTGCCTCGCTGCAGAAAAACCGTTGTCGACCTATCCACGTTACTCGTGTTTCCGTCGCCCGTTCACATGCGCGCCCGGCCTCTCTCTCTCTTCGAAAACACATGCGCAGGTTTCGTTTTTCTTCCACGCCGACAATATTTATCACGGTCGGTCGAATCATTTTGGAAAGGAACAAGTTCTTCCGGTCCTTCCGTCCGAGCGGCCATCAAACGGCCCCAGGAATTTCCTATGGGGATTCCTCCGAATTCTTTTTTTAGAACGGACATTTTTTGTTGTTGTTGTTGCTGTTGTCTTCGGTCCCTCCGTCTTTTATATTCAGCGCAGTCACGGTGGGCTATTGTTACCACGGTGATCTATACTTCTCGGTTGCGTGTATACACCACCAGCGGAGCGGATACATCTCAGCCAGAGAGAGAGGGAATTTTGTCCGGTGGAAGGAAACGGGACGAAAACAAAACAGAAAAGAAGAAGAAGAAGAAGAAGAAGAACAGTAGGGAAAAAAGAGAATGCAGAAGAGCATCCAGCGATGCTGGACCACCCAGAGGGGGAGGAGGAAGGTGCTGTGGCCGGGGTATGGCATGTAGAAAGAGAAGCATCTTCTTTTGTCAGATGGTTATCGTCACTCTCCTTTTTCCCGCTGGCTGGGCCTCGTCTGTTGGATAATAACCGAAACGGTTGTTTTTCTTTGTACAGGGCACACACCAAAACACAACCTATAGTCCCTTCCAACCCCTTCCACCCACCCACCCGAGTATATATAACACGACGCGGTAATATAGACACGAGATTCCGTCACGTACATCGCCAAACAATATAAAATTCCTTTATCTCTTCTTTTCTTTCTTTTCTTTAACCTTATCCTTTATTTTTGTAAATAATTCAATCTACAAAAATCAAATAGAGAGAGAAATATTTTCTAGCTCTTTATTTCCAGTTTGGTGCGTTCCAAAACAAAAACACAAAAGGCAAATCTCTCTCTCTAAGGGAACTCGGTTGTTTTTATTTTGTCAAGACTTGGAAAGTTCCCATGGCGGATTAAGTCTAATTGATGATCCGGCCACTCCTCCTCCTCCTCAGCTCCTAAACGTTATGCGTTATTAGCTTCTCCTGGCTTGCCTCGAGTCCGTTGTTTAGTATTTCTTTTACCTTCTAGTAGGCTACCAAAAGACCAACAACTCGACGAAAAGAGTTGGGCGGCGAGGATTACTGGTGTTTTCGCAACGGCTGTGAAAATCCCTGGCAGCACCCTCTCGTCGGGTTTTTTTTTTCTTCCTCTGTCGTCAGATATATAAATACGTATATATAAGTCTAATATCCTGAAGGGAAACGAACAACAAGAGTTTCGTAGTAGATTTGTTGATTTTGAACGAGTGCGAGACGTGCGGCCACTTGAATCCCCTCTGAGCAGCTACGATACTACTATACCGCAAAAGCTCTTCTTTCTTATTCTTTTTTTTTTGTTCTTTTTTTGCCTTTTGGGTCCCTCTTTGCGTGTTTCTGTTGGTCTTGGTCGTTGGCGGAGCGAGTGTCAAACAAAGCCGGGCTGATTTGTTGTTCAATCCTCACGTCTAGAGCCCCCCAGCACGGTAGGTTTTTCTCTCTCTTATGTTTGCCTTCCTACGAGAGAGAGAGAGAGAGAGAGCCATCGACGCAATGCCCGTCTGCGTGTCTCTGAGCTGCTGTTGCGTGTTGTTGTTGTTGTTGTGTTTCTTTCTTCGAAAAATCCCCAACGTCTCCAACAGCTCCCGACGCGCGCCTTTCGACAGGCCCAGCGCTTTCGTCTCTGTCGTCACTGACTACGTCCGTCGCAGCTGAAAAATTTCCCCCTCCCTTTCAAGATTCCGTCCGGACTCTTGTCCGTCATCGGCAGCTTTTCGCCCAACATTTGAATCTCCCTCCTATACGAAACTGAGACTCAGACTCTGACTTGGCTCCGCCTTGACTACTTTGATGCTGATGGATCTGATTTCCGTCATCGGCTGATATCGAACCGGAGCCGGATTAACGGCCTAACTTGGCCCAGAGACGGGCCAAAACTTGTACTGCACCATCAAGTAAACTCTAATGTATTCAGTGTCGGATATGCCGTCGAATGATGCAGTTACCAAACTGATTGAAAACTTATTGATGCTGCTGTTGTAGTCTACGTGGAATAAGGGAGGAGGACTACTCTAAGGGCCTGACTTGATGTGATATTTTCAATAGCAACAAAGGGCCCTGGTTGGAGAGGCTCATTGCTAGGAACGAGCAATTATAAAGTTGTCTGGTTCCAAGTCATCGACGACTGCGATATCCTGTCAGCCAGCTCCGGGTGTGAGCATTCGTAGCGCTCGGATGCTCGTCTGGCTGATGCTAAGCGACAGAGTTTTGGCCGCTCTACACTCCTTGTGTCAACTAGTCAATGTTGCGTTGTTGTGTTTTGACGTTGGGACAACAAAAGAAGAAGAAAAGAAGTTTACACACTTTTACAACAGTTAAAACCAACGAACCGTTTTCATCGTCCGGCTGCTGTTGCTGCTGCGCAGAGATTATATACAGCGTGTTGTCCGCGCGCCAGGACGATGAACGGCTCCGGCAGCTGGCTGAAATAGAACCAGGATCGACTAAAACTTTCCTACCGAGTTATGTTCCCAAACTCTTAGAGATGTATAGTTATATTTTTTTCTACAATAAGTGTTATAATATATGTGTCGCAACATGCGCATAGGCCGTATTAGAAAAAGAGAGCCTTCGGCCTGGGAAATCCCTCAGCAGTGGTAGCTGTCGGTAAAGGATCAACAACAAGCCCACACGAAACGACGAAGCCCTTGTAGATATGTTGACAGGAATCTCGGGGGCTGTAGAGAGAGAGGAGCAGAAGCCAAAAGGAGGGATATAGGCCCGAAAACGAGAGAAGCAGCGGGCTGTGACAGTTAACGCTCAACAAGCAAACATCTTTTAAAGCCACCATAGAAGAAGAAGAAGTATTAAAACCAAGAATGTTGTCAAATAGGGAACCACCCATTAGCAACTGCATCGTCCAAATTCCTTGTGGTCTATTACTACTCCCACTGCCAGATCCATGGGAAAAAACGAGTGCTATCTCTTCTCTGTTCTCTCACCAATCTCCCACCGAATGTATTTAGTCCTTAAATGATTGTTTCGCCGCGATTCCCTTTCGTCGACCGTGTGAACGAGGAAGAAGAAGACGAAGAAAAAGAAGCGTAGGCTTAAGGAAGTCGAAGAAGCTGCTGCGCTGTTTTCTTTGAATAGATCCTACACCACTATAGCTATAGACTAGCGTATCTCTTTCCGTTAATGTCCCTCTCATTCAACGTGTTTGTACTATATAGAGCCAACAACACAGTGCAGCAGCAGCATCAGCCCCGGAAAAACGAATAGTTGGCCCAGGATTTTCTCCTTCATTAGCTATCGGCCGTTTGTTGTTATTCCCTCGTCCAACAAAAGCAACAACTTCTTTTCCCAACGTTTCCACCAGTCTGGTCCTTTTCTGGAGACCCTCCGCGTGGGAGACGCGCAACACGAAAGATCCTGCTCTTCGTGGACGAGCGTGACGCCAAGACGGACAAGTGAACCAAAAATAAATAAAAATTGAATTTAGCTAAATAAAACGGGGCCGAATCTAAGCTAATCGCGAGCTCTCCAACATTTTCAATCTACCCATATCACACTTGTAAAATTGCGATTGATCGGGGCCGTCGGGGAGTTTAAAGTGCATAATAAGCTTGCTGTTGAATTTTTAAAAGCAGCCTTTAGACAGACCACCCTTATATACCATATATGTATACTATAGGCTATTGCTGCATAGCCCTTTTCTCTTTTCCGGATGAAAAGAGACTGAGACTGCTGCCGCTGCCTACTCCAGAAGCCAAAACATATAGTGCCAGTCTTCTTTCAAGTTTCTATACTGTTCGCTCAAGCGGCAACCATGAAGAGGTGTATACACTACTACTGTGTGTGTGTCTATGAGAACAACAGGAGAGAAAGAGAGAGAGAGAGAGAAGAGGACGAAAGAAAAAAAACCTTTTTCTTCTAGTCGGCGGCGATTTACAAGAAGGAAGAAGAAAAGAACTGTGGGTCTCGGAGCACTTGAAGCAACAAATTGAGCTCGTAGATTTAGGCATCCCCCCTTCGCCGGCTTGACAAAATCCCCCCCTGCGGATTTCTCATTGAAGAAAAAGAGAGAGAGACGGAGTACATCAGATCATGGTCACGGCGGTGGTCTCTCTCTCTCTCTTGTTGAGGGGCGAAATCAATTGATTCAAATATATATACACAGGGTATATTTTACTACGTTGTTGGCTCCATTGAAGCGTTGCCTTTCGTCTTTATAATAGTAGTAGTACCAGTTGTGTAGGAGCCAGCAGCAGGATATGACTAAATAAGAACATCTTTTCTATTCGCTATAGCTCCAACCTATTGAGACGTTGGGGTTTTGATGATGTGGGCGGCTCGGCGTGTGTCCTAGACAGGAGCGGCTACCGCTGCGCTGTTTTCCCGCCGCGGACTCAGTCGAGGAGAAAATCGCGCTGACCAAGAAGACCCTCATCGCCGCCCGCTAAATATTTGGATTCGATGCCTATCTTCTAGCTGTGTATACATACACAGGCATCCATGCTTAGTCAAAACACGTCCTTATACTATTCAGTATTCACTTCATCTTATTTTTTGGGGGGCTATGATCCTTTCCCTCCGCCAAGGCAGAAATGGTCAATAAGCGCGAGTTTCTGTCGTTTCCCACAGTCAGCCAGGACTGAATGACGGGTCGTCAGAATACTTTGTTGTTGTGCGGATTTCCAGGCGATAAAGAGCGCCATTGAAGAAGATCAGAAAAGATAAAAGAGAATCGGAAAAGAGTGGGTCATTATATAGCGACTGGGTGGCGTAAAGCGCCAACTTGAAGAAAACAAGCCGGGCGATGCTTGATTGTAATGTACATACATAGACGATCCGTTTCGTTGGTCCTGCCCACCCCCTCGACGTACAACAGAAAAAAAAACGGGCAAAGAAAGGAGCTTCTAATTGATCAAACGACGGAAATAGACGAGGACTCTCTTTGCTAGTCGCGCCGTTTCGTTTGTAGTCACAACAACAACCCGATGTGCGGGCTGCCAAGATATGTTGTTCACTCTATAATCTCTCTCTTCTCTTTTTTCCCAACTACGGAAACTTTTGACTCTGTCTGTCTGTGATGACGATGAAGGCAACGCCGTTTGATTAGAACCATCTGCCCGTTGACTAAATCCCCCATCACTAGCACTCGCCGTCTGACGTCTTTGATCGCGACGAGCAAGTCGTCGATCTCCATATAATCGCCGTCTCAAAAAGTTTCTTCTTGATGGCGACACATTTGCGTCTACGTGACTCGGTTCGTATTCAACGGCATCGTGTCAACATATATCACAACTACTACGTGCCATAAGGAAAACGCTGGATTAACGGGCCCGTTTTTTGTATTTTTGTTAATCACAATATCCCGGCCGAATAAATAGAGGGTGTACGTGGTCGACCAGCGTCGCAATATCGTCGTAAAAATAATATATACGGCAGAGATTGGTCAACTAGATCCTTATACAACCAGCGCGCTCTTTATCTCTTCATTTCTGGACCGCAATCGCCGACAGCAAGAACAACTGCATCGACCGTTTTTGTGTATACAAATAACGGACGCTGCTGCTGCAATGTACACTTGTTGTGTTGTCGTATATATGTTCCGACGAACCAAATCCCCTGGTGTACTTAACGAACGCCCGTCTTACAAGAGGAATTGACGGCGCGTTTGTCCACACGGCGATAACGGTTTCCCTTGTTTACGACGTTTTTGTGTTGAATTTTCGTTACACGTGGTGATTGCGCCCGTCGACATTGACCAGTGCGTAGAAATAAGCGATGGAAATTGCTTAATGTCACAATTACGTGAGCTCGTGCTGATCTCATCGGCGTATCTCCTCTCTAAATATAAAGGGAAAGGAAAAGTTTCTACCGTTACGATTTACCTGGCCGACCTGTTGGAACACCGCCGATTGTTCAACAGAGCGTCTCTTCATTGACGCACGTCAAAGAGAGCGGGGATTTTCTCCTATTGATATCATCGAGCGTATTTCAAGCTGGCGGAGCAATATCCACAGCTATAAGAGGGGAAGTAAGAGAGTGACAGAGGGGTGGGCACATCATACGTCCATAGGTGTATGATGTGTCAATGGATCCGCGGCCGTGTCGTCATAATAAGAGAGAAAGAGGACAGTGAACAACAACAAACAGGGAAGAAAAAAAGAGAGAGATAGAAAAGAGAGAACGGAACCAATCCTGTCAAAACTAATCCCTTGTTTGGGGCTCGCTCTCTCTCTCTTATATATGGATATCGTTTTGCATCGGTCGCGGACGGCGTCGCTTTCAAACAACACACAGGGGGGTTCCGCGTCCGCGTATCAATATATTGACGCTACCGAGGAGAGGGGGGCGTCAGCAGCAGTAGCTGGAAAATTTAGAACCAAAAAATAGAGAGAGATAGAGATGTAAGCGGAGGGGGAGGAAAGAGGTCGTTTAGTCTATTGCACGTGTCAATTCCGATCGAGTTGTCACTCTTGGTGCCTAACGACCAACTTTAGTCGGAGCGACGTCCGTGCTTTATAGCTTCCTTTTTTTGCGCCAGCTATATAGATAGTACTACACCGCACACTCCTGCGTTTGTTATGAGCCATCAGAAGAGTCGGCTATTAATGCGCAGCTCTGGGTTCTGCGCTTTAGTTTATTTGTATTTTCATCGCGCCCTGTTTGTTGCAGCTGCCCGACGATAAAAGACTTTGGCCCTCATAGAGAGAGAGAGAGTGAAATAAAGACGACGTTACACAGGTAATATGGGTAGCGTAGGCGAATAAAGGGAATGACGCCGGGCCAGTACACTTTTAGGGTGCTGTGTGTTTTTTTTATATTTCTAAACTTTGTATTGTCAGAATCTCTTGGCTCGTCAATCAACCGGTAAACAATTATTCAATGCGCTGTGTGCCTCTACTTGATTTTACTCGTCGGTTCTCTCTATACTGGTCGTCCAGGTGATATTGACGCTTACTAAGCACGCGTCGGCTCTCAACTACTAGTGCCTTTCTTCCATCAAAACTATCTCGATGCCTTCGACTTCAACTAAGTAAACGAGAGGAAATGACGACGAGGAAACAGAACACCTGATAACTTAACGATGAAGAATATTTAATAACAAGAGGATTACAATAATTATACAATCTATCCTGTTGAGAAGAACCAAGACGGAAGCTCGGTTCTAGTAGTTCAAACTTTGTAACATTCATTGTTTTTCTTTTAATTTTTTTTTAGAATTCTGAGCTCTTGTAATTCTGACGGTTCATTAACATCGCCAGTCTTGGATGGTAGTTCTCCTCCGTTAGAAAATTGCGCCGTTCGCCGTCGTGTAACTTGGAGACACTCGCGGTCGACTGAGTTTGTGTATCAAAGTCCCTATAAATAGCCATTAAAGGGAGGCTTGAAAAACACCAAAGAAAATAGAGCCAGAAAAGAGAAGAAGCGAAGGCTCTCGGGTCCGACGACTCATTTCCGGCGCCAACGCATAATGCCCGCTCTCTGTATGTGTTTCAACCGCGCCAAAATAACCTTTTTTTCTTACTCTCTCTCTCTTTCTCTATCCTAGATACTACTACACTGGTGTTGTTGTGTGTGGACGTTGTAGCTGCTGCGTCTTCATCCTCATTTAGACTTTCTTCTCCCCCCGCAGACTCTCCTCATCCGCGTTGTGTTGGTGCGTGTATAAATATATACATATGCATACGCAACACGTATAACTATAGTCTGTATATACATGTTTTTTTCCCCGTGTTTTGGTTGAATCTCCCGTTTTTTTTCACTCGACCATGACGATCCTCCGCCCAGTAGGGGTGAAAAAATGTTAATTTCACGGGTCCGTGCAAACGACCGAAAGAAGTTTTTTCGTCCGTTTGTACAGCCTAGTGCCAGCGTCACATGTTCACCTCTTCCTCATTTGATTGTGGTAGACGGATGTGGAAGTATTGGCGCCTCCTCCCGAGCGCAACACAACGTCCGTAACGATCAAATATTTTTATCAGAAAACAAAAAAACAAAATGGATTTGAGCGCGCGCGCCCTGCGCAAAAAGGATCGACGTACTATACCACCGAGTGGGTCATGAGCCAAACAGATTGGGTGTCGGCCGGCTCTCTCGGTAGCGGGAAATTGCGCAACGCGACCGCGCGCCTCTCCGATTCATAAGCCATCACAGCAATCCCCTTTATGTGTACACTACCACGAGCCGTGCGCCGCGAGTCGACGAAACGGAGGGCCCCGATTGGATTTCGATCCGGCCGCTACGGACGGCCAGCATAATACAACTCTCCGCCAGTCCACACAAGTGACCTATGATCCCTCTCTTTTTCTTTCTTGGAGCCCTTCAATTCTGATCTGCTTTCTTATTTGACGTTAGTTTCCTGCCCGTTTCATCTCCGTTTGTTAACTAAACTCCACCACCTATACATACGAGTCACCGGATGATGAGACGCGATTTTTCTTTCCTTAAAAAAAGATCAACTCTTTTTGTTTCTTTTCGCTCTCTCTCTGGCCAACGGTTAGACGGAGCCAAAAGGCAACGGGAAATCCGTCGCTGTCGGTGTCTTGTGACTCTGGAGGCCAACACGAGCCGACGGTTTTGATACGACGACGGTTGGGTATGAAAATAGGAAACGGATCGTCGCATCATCGAAATTCGCCACGGCGGCGGCGGCGTTGCTACAACGGAATTGCTCGGCTCCCTCTTGTTATTCGGTATACGAAAGCTTGTGATTTGTTTGGGCTGGTTGGTTGGCACTTGGCAGCCAGAAAAGCAATAAGTTGACACGAGCCAAGGAGAGAGTGATGCTGAAATGTCATAAGATGACGGCAATAAATTGGATGAGCAAGCACGCATGTGAAACGTCGCTCCACTTCTGCGACACGGTCGAGCGACGCATCAAACGGTTCCCAGCGCGCGGCGCATCTCCAAAAACCTCTCGGCTCCTGCTCCTGATGAATAGACGCCAGAAGCAAACGAAGGGGGCGGGCAGGAAGGAGCCATCATCTTCCATCTCAACCGACGGCGAGTCTCGTACGGATACGATCGGACGTTTTCACTCCGCCCATCAGCAACCGCGCGCGCCACCGCACAAAAAAACAACAACAAAATTTTCCGTGTCAGAAAAAAACCTTCGTCTAAAGAAGAAGAAAAAAAAAGGACCCAAGAGTTTTGAAATTGGCCCGACGTAAATAGAAGACAGAACCAACACCAGCCGCAGGCCTTGATGGACGAGGAGGTGTACCCGCTCCCAAATACCCCCAAAAGATCGAGAGCCGGCCCGCCCACTGCTCCTGCTGCTCTTCGATAAGAAAGTAATATACCCGATACACATTGCTACGCTGTACAGAACTTGCTCAACATTTACATATTTTCGGAAGATGATGTTGATTGCCAACACGGTCCTCGACCTTATAAGAAACAAACGGGAAGGAAAAAATGTCCCAGTTATATTTACGGCCGTTAGTGTTGACACCGTGGCTAGAAAATGAGAAATAGTTTAAGAAAAAGTCTTCCCTAGAGTTATTTCAATCGACTTGATGACGAACGAGTTTTCCCATCTTGATGACTTCGTTATCGACCACTCCTTTTTATTTACGGGCGCCGGTGCAGAGTCGTTTCTTTTCTGGTCGGAGTGAATGATTCAGTGTTTGCCGACAAATCACCGGCAAAACACTCGGCCGAAACTTGCTCGTTACAGGTTACGCTGCGTTCATTCTGTTCGGAGCTCATAAGTCACGCTGGCGGGGAATGAGCGAGTCGACGGCGGCAGAGTTGCCAACACATCATTGGAGATGAATGGGATGGAAAAAAAAAGAAAAAGTTTTTGTGTTAAGAAAGTCTGCCACTTGAGAAGAAAGGGGGAAATGGTGGAGACAAACCAAACGAGAAAAAAAGAATAACTTTGTTTTGATCCGTAAGATAACTTGACAAAGAGCTCATAAACATGTAGAATAACAACAGCTCAGCCCTTAAAGAAAGAGCCCAGCCCAGTTTTTAAACATCCTGCCCGTGGTGTTACAATATTTGTTGGCCGTCTCGTCGACAACATTTGTTGACCGACTTGAAACAATACGAAAACGTACAAAAGTGTTGGCCGTTGTGGTTTCTCCGTTCGTTAGCCTTTGGATACATCATCGCGCAGGAAACGTCAACTCTGCGTCGAGTTGACGGAACATCAGAATTGTGTGTTGGGGACAAACAACACGGGTGTTGTATGTATATTTTATAGAGTCCGTGTGTACCCGATGCTCGTCACTGTCGTCAAGCCGCAAAATACGACGCTTCGCGGAGCTTTAGGAGAAACAACGCGGTGTCGCGTCACCAACCTTCCGGTTCCTCGACCCCTCCGATGCGTACCCGACGAACAAATCTCTCCGGTTGGACGTCCATCCACATGACTACGTGATTTGAGGGGGAATTCACGAAATGATCGGAGGCCGATCATTGAAACCCGGCAAAAAGCTTCATCTTTCCTTTTGGGCAGAGCGGACGCGTCTCTATGAGCCGAGCCACGGCCCTTCTATCGTTCGGCCTTATAGAATTAACACAGGATGGTCATTGGATGTTATTGCACACTCTTGAACAAACATTTCGCCAGCCTCAGCGCCCTTCGCAATAGCAATTCAGAGAATCTAAGGCAACTCTAGCACATTTTGTCGGCCAAGTTGTTCTTGTTTTTTTGGAGGTGCACGTGATTTCCACCACGCCGCCGCCTTCTATTCGCCGGCGTTTAAGATTTCAACACGTAAAGAGCGGTTTGGTAGTCAGTACTTTGTGAAGTAGTGTCTGTTGTTCATCAAAAGAGCTCAAAGTTTGTATGTCCGGAGCGCTCTCGGAGCATGCGGAAACGTGAGAGCCGGCGAGCGGTCGACATCGACGCCGCGTTTCATTTTGCGCGCGCCTCAACCTTCCAGGCCGATTGGGGGCGTCTCATTGGCAAAAAACGTCGCTTCGACTTACCAAAGAGTGTAGGATTCGCATTATGAGCTGCTGCTCATTCTATAGACAAAGAGAGAGAGAAAGAGAGAGAAAAGAGAGAAAGCTTGTTATTGTGCGATACCCAACACTTCCTCTACTCGGATGGCGGTGGTTTCGGTCGCGTCGGAATTTCGGAACGAGGCGCGCTACCTCGTGATGCCGGACTTTTATACTTCTACCATCCTTGTTGCCGACGGCCCCGTAACCGCATCGTCCAAACTCCTTGTTTCTACCAAATTTCAATAGCTCGGTTGTTGGGGGATTCAACATCCGCACCAGATTCTCGTGCTGCAATATTGGATCGATAACACGATATACCCGTCCCCAGCAGCTCAATTGGACATTTTTCAATCGGACGATTTGATTTCAAGCGACGAAAACAATCGGCTCGTTTTGCAAACGACACGCCAAACAATAAAAAAGGAGACCGACTTTTGTCGTCCAGGTTGTAAAACATGATATAGGTGTGTCCCCGATAAGAAGCTGATTATGAATGATTATGAGCTGATGTGTCACTGTGATCCACTTAGAAACAATTTGCTTAGTTGTCGGTGTTTTCGGCCAGTATTACGTACAGTGCGATCTAGAACCACCTGGTCTAATTTTGTTGTCCAAATGTTAACAATATGACGTTATTTCACTATGTACACAAACTATTAACTCCAGTCAGCTGGTTGCGCGTTTTTTGGGGAGTGTTCAAATGACCAGTTTGGTCATAATCCCGCGGCAATCGTGGCGACTGAAACACAAACAAGCAAACTGTTTGCTCAACCGACCAGCGCGCGCGTGTGATAACGATACGAAATTCTCCACTCTCTTGTTGACACGTCGGCAATATAAAACACGGCTCCGAAACACAGCCGTTAGTAATACCTTTTCCGGTTATCCGACGATGGTCTTATCGCTCTGCGAAAAGCAGAACGAGCCCACACACACCTACTCATTTTAACTTAATACCGGAAAACTTGGATTAAAAAAAAAAGAACTTTTTCCCGCTTTTTTTTATTCGTTATTGTTTGAAGTAGAAAATCCGCAGCATGGGCCGTGCTGACAAATGGGACGACTTTTGCCCCCTTGTTTACTTGCGACATATCTAAATGTATTGCAGCACGTGAAACAGCCACCAGGAAGGGGGAGACAAAAATGGTTTTGTGATAGCCTACCTATAATATCCGCATGTGCGCAATATTGCTATATTACGTATAAGGGAAAAACGAGTCTCGCAGCACCGGCTGAGCGCACTTCCTCTTACATCGACTCTTTGGTTGCTGCCGCTTCATCGGGGTGAAATCCGTCATCCAATGGAAGATTAATGGAAATGGACAGGTCGTGCTCCCTCTCTTCTTCTCGTGTTCTATTGTGAACCAAAAACGAGCTATAGAAAAAAGACCGGAGGGCCGAAACAGCAAAACAAGCCTATAGGCCGCCGCTAGTGATGACCTCATGAGGCCTTTTGAACGGCTCCCCCTTTTTACCCGATTCACCTTTTTTTGGGGTTCCTACTATACTACCTATAGGCCAACCGAAGAAATATTACGCGTTTCGTTGGCCAACAACAGATCCGATATCTTCGAATAATAATAATGCCTCGACAAGCCGCTGTCGTGTTATAACCATCTATTTATGATATCAAGCCAGAGGACCCCTATCGTTTTTCCAGACGGTCGGCGCTAACGACTGGGGCGCGCACAAACATACACACAGAGAGCACAGCAAAACATTTGGGTGAAAAAAGAGTGTATGCCATACGTACTAGACTCTCTTTTCTATGGATTTTCTTTCCGGTTGGACGAACCAGCTCCCCGTGTAACGCGCTGTTTTCCCAAGGCTTTTGCCCCCCTCTTCATTCAGTCTGCTCTGTTCACGTATGTGAGGCTGTGCAACATATTGAAAGAGTATCACATACGGCCGAGCACAACAACAACTGTTTATGCTCCCTAATGAGGGAGCGTCGAGCCACTGTACCGTGTTTTGTGTGCACTCATTGATTATACATACTGTTTCAACCTTCATCACCCTTCCAATATGAACTGGTGCTTTAGTGAAACTAAATAATATAATAATGGATTTCATTTTTTCAAACTTGGAGTCTATATCAATCATACGCATGAAAGGAGTAGGAGCGACCTAACTTTTTAAAATCACAAAAGTTAAACAAACAATGAAAATTCTAAAAGTTTACAACTTGAGAAATTGGCCAATTTAAAAATTAGAAGCTCTTCACTAAAGTTAACATTTCAACTTATTTGAACAGGGTATTGATGGGTAACCGCGTTACCTTCTACGCTGCCGTATGTACGGAAGTGGAAAAAGCAGTTTTTCCAACGGCTGTAGGCTATAAAGCTACTGCGTTTTCTCAAGTAATCTTGATGAAAAGGGCGTGGCTCGTGTAAGGGCTTGGCAAAATGATAACATTGTCAATTTGCCGTAAAGTAAATGCTTATTGCGGCTTATTGTAAAAGTAAAATTTCAGAGTAATTATCCCAAGTAAGAGTATATGGGTTTATCATGTGCACAAAATAATCCAATTTATTGCCTATATCATATTGTAAAACTTGGCTTGAACTGAAAGATAGCTAGACAAACTTAACAAATGAGAGATGTGCAATAGTTGAGTCGCACGGCGCAAATCAATCATGTTTTTTTGTTTTTTATATTTATGGCGTGAAAAAAAAACGTGTCTGATACACACGTACGTAAACTGATCCTGACTTCGATTGATGGTCGCTGTAAACAAATTGATGTAACATCCCCTTAAGTCCAAAAGGGACAGAAGGGTACAGCAAAAGGAAAGGGTTATATAGTGTGGAAGGGTCTGCGGAAGTGGCCAAGGTCTGAACCAACGAAGGGCAACACGATCGCTTGATGCAAAGATTTTGAAGACAGATCGAATTCTCTCATTTCTCTGCTTCGGATTCATCAATTCATCGACAATTTGATGAGATAATTAACGACAGACGAACCGCCGGTCGGAAACCAACACCGCATGCTTCCATTAGACCATTAGTGCGCAACAGTACAACACCATCCGACTAAAGCTAGTCACGTCTATCCTTCCATTCTGTAATACGTAATAGCAGGCAGTAGTTGTTGCTGGAAACTTTTTAATAAAACTAGATTTCAGTAATAATTTGTAATACTTTACACTTACTAGGTTATTACATATTTACTGTATACTAGCTACAAGATAAATATTTATATAATGCATTTAAAAGCGCTACATCGCTGCAAGATAATGCGTAAAAATGATAAAGATAATTTATTGTACTTAGTATATTCAAGTATCGTACGTATTCAAGCTTATACCTTTAAAGTGCTCATCATAATAGCCAAAAACCTTACACTAAATTGACGGTTACAGTTTTCGCTCGATATAGTTACGGCCACCCTCTGTTGTTCGAAACACTAACCAGCTGAGAAAAACGCGGCCAGTGGCGCAATAGTTACAGTTCTTATCGTCCTTGCTAGAATATAGCTTAGTACTTAGTTACCGCATTATCATTCCTTAAAAATTCAATATGATTAAAATTTTTCACAACTGTAGCTTTTTCAGCCTGATTAGCATTAAACGACGCCATTTGAATCTCATCAAATAAATAGTACTGCTAATCCGCATAGACATTACCAATATGAAACAAAATCTACGAAAGAATGTCCTAATCATTTTGTTTGATAAGAATCAACTTATTTATCGGTTATAGGTGCAAGTCGTGATGTTTATTCAGAGTTTTTTCATAGCTACTTCAAGAGAGAATGAGGCTGCTTGTCCTTGTTGCTGTATTTGCTTGTGTTGCGGTAAAAGGTAATAGGCTCGTCAAATTTATAAAGTTAAATAACAAACTTAGGAAACATAATGCACTCCATATCTGTATTATAGCTATGCCGCAACGCATGATTCTACCCCGCCTTCCAATGTCGGTCATTATGAAAGGAAAATACCAACTGATCCCCGATAATAAAATTATTGGAGGAACGGTTGTGGAACCGAATTCGCTTCCTTTCCAGGTTTCTCTACAGCGGCGTGATAGCTCCTCTGGGGGAACCTATTCGCTAAGTTGCGGAGGCTCAGTTCTTGACGCCAACGTCATCCTCGACGCTACTCATTGTGTTAATGGGTTAGACTAATGAACGTGTTTGTTATGAAACCCTTTACAATTTGCTTTATTCAATTTTCCCAAAACTGGCAGAGCAAACGTTACCAACCTGCGCATTGTCGCTGGAGACCACAGTATAGTTCAAACAAGTGGTCTTGAACAGATCCGTGGCGTTTCTAGCATTATTACGCACGAAAATTACGACTTCTTGACTTATGAAAACGACATTGCCCTCATCTTTGTAAGTAAATTTATTTTTTATGATGTGTACAGCCAGTAGATTGATAAGATACATTTTTATGTGTATAGTTGGATTCTCCATTGGATCTTAGTGTACCCTCTGTCCAGCCCATCAACTTACCTCCTCCTACTTCCGAGTTTGATCCACCTGCTGGAACTATTGTCACCGCATCGGGATGGGGCACTACATCATTCGGCGGCAGCATCTCTGGAGAACTTCGCAGTGTTGATCTCCCCGTTGTTTCTGATGCCGACTGCGACAAGGCATATGGTGGTACACCCACTTTCCCCCAAGTATTTGAGTCGATGATGTGTGCTGGTGACACAAGCAACGGTGAGTTACAGAATCCGATTTCTATGCGATGATTCGCCTTAATCCTGCAGGATCCATGGATAGTTCAAAATCATTCTCGATCATCGACTTTTAGGTGGCATCGACTCTTGCCAGGGTGATTCTGGGGGACCTCTTTTCACTGGAACTGGCGCTGATGCTGTCCAACATGGTATCATTTCTTGGGGCAAAGGATGTGCCATAGCTGCCTACCCAGGTTCGTTTCAGACTCGGTTTTAGGTTTCTATTAAGCACACGCAGAAATGCATGCTCCTGAATCTACTTGCATGATGTAACAGCATTATTTTACAATTCTATTTCAATAGGTGTTTATACTCAAGTATCATACTTCTTAGACTGGATTGCCGCAAACAGGGCGAGTTAAACTTCCAGATCCCAGCAGATGGATCGATAGTCCGTAAAAAATCTTCAATATTAGTAACATACACTTGCACGTAATCTAAAGTCGGTGTTATGGAACTAAAACTAGCAATACAATCACGTTAGTTCCAAACATCATGCTCATCCAATTAAACGCTGACTACTGAAAAGGATTATGGACACATTTTATGCCACGAGAACTTCTCGCTATAAGAATTCAAGTCAAGGTGACACGAGATTTTCCTCGGAGCAAGCCTCGGAGTAATTGATTGTCTATGTGTTCTCTTTTCCGGCCTACCGTTTTGAATGAAAGTCAAAATCAAAAGGCACATTTCACACGTCCCGTCCTAGAATACAAGATTCTAACTTCCCGCTCTAGAAAAATCAAATATTGTGGATCTTTTTGTAGGCCTTACGGAAGTGGAAACAAAGGACAGTCTTTTTTTTCTATAGAGAGCTTCCGGACACTCATTGGCATCGAGACGGGGCATATTTGTGTCTCATTTTGCCCCGGATTTTGCCAAATTTTTCAGGATGCCTCGATTAATTATTTTCCCCGATTGCGTCCCCCCTCATTATCAGTTTTATTACTCCGATTACCAACTTTATTTTCTTTAGATTAATTTTCATTTGTAAGATGGCCCACCGATAGAAATCGGGGCCGAGCTCTATGCACTTCAAAACCAGCGAGTTCCATTATTCCATCAAAACTACTTTAATAGATGATAGTATGAATTTGGAAAACTTGAACGACAGCACCTCAAGGTTGCGAGAGTACAGCGAACTAGTTAACGCAGATGTTGAAGACATCCTTTTTATTGGTAATTGCGAATTGTATCGATAATACTGGTTAATAGCAAATCGACGACTACCCAACGAATTATCCTTAGCTTTCGTCGGCTTTGCTGCGACACGATTTGTGCTTTATTCCAATTTGTTCTGCAGAGCAGAGAAGTATGGCAAGCCATTCGTATCACTTTCAATGGGCAAAAGTTAATCGTAATCGTAATCCTAATGGGCCTTGTAAACGGCAATGTAATGGTAATCGCAATGGGAATGCTTCCCGTAAAGACAAGGTAATGGCCAACGCAATTGAAGCTTTGCTATTTAAATACTTATTTAGGTCTTCAATTACAATGGAAATTGCAAAGTCAATTGCAATGCAATTGTTTATTACTATTTAAATAGCCTTTTTATTTCTTTTGCAACCTAAATGTTAATCTTTTATTTAAAAACAAGTTTTCTCTCAATTTATTTTCCTTGCAATTCTTCGTTTGCCAAAACCGCATGCGGTTCCCTCCCAACATAGATGGCCCGTGATGGCATGCCCAGGACCGGATGCTAAAGGGGTGGTGGGAGGAAAATCGCAGGCGGTTTCAGCAAACGAAGAATTGCAATGAACATTAAATTGTGAGAAACTTCTTTATAAATTAACGATTAATCTTTAGGTTGGAAAAGAATGACAAGGCTATTTAAATAAGAATAAACAATTGCATTGCAATTCCCATTGTAATTGAAGACCCAAATAAGCATTTAAATAGCAAAGCTTCAATTGCATTATTGGCCATTACCTTGTCCTTTACGGGAAACATTCCCATTGCGATTACCATTACATTGCCGTTTACAAGGCCCATTAGGATTACGATTTCGATTACCTTTTGCCCATTGAAAGTGATACGAACGGCTTGCCATAGAGAAGATGTCCAAACGCAAATGGATGTCTATTCTTTGGATTGGTAAAAATAATCTTTATCAGCTTCACAGTAAGTTATAAGAAAAATAAATATATTTCACTTTTTTTTTCTTGTTTTTAATATAAATTTTATATGTCTACAGACATGAAAGCAGCTGTGTTCCTAACAGGATTTTTACTCGCTTTCGATTTCGCAGCCGACGAAGTACATAATTTGACGAGTAATCGTGGAAACCAAGTTGCTGATTCTAAATAGCCACAGCATGGAAACATGTCGCCAGGGAAACTGCTAAAAAAAATTCTACAAAATAGTTATGCAATATGTAAAGGCAAAAAAAAATTTCAAATGTAAGATTCAGAAGAAACAAGAAAGATCATTTAATAAAGCAAACAGAGAAGAGAAACATTAGAAAAACAATATCGTAATGATGAAAAATACATATAAAAAATACATAAGTTCGGTTTTGTACTTTTTTGTTTCATTTATGTTTTTCGAGCGAAGTAAAAAAAACTTCTTGCTTATTGCTGGAGATGCTTCATATCAGAGCTTTGTTGAAATAACAAAGAGGTGGTCCGCAAAAATTGTGGCGAGCGCCGCGAAAGTGTCGAAGGGTCTTTATCATCTGTGGGTTTTATTTTGAAACGAATTAAAACAGAATAGGCATTTTTCGGGTTGGCGACTCACGCCGATTTCATCTAAGAAAGTGAATGTTGGCTAAGTTCTGAAAATGCAGGAAGTCTCATGCGTCGTCCGGTGGAGGGCTCCGCGCGCTTCGTCCCACACCGGCCACCCCACTAGATTCCTGCTAACAGTGTAATCGGAAAATGAAAGTTATTGTTGTGTTCTGGGGAGACCTAATTACGGGAACGTATAAAAAACGTAGGATATAATGCTTCCGATTCCCTAACGTCATCCAAACGACATTCAGGTATACATTGATAGTGTACGTAATCGCCAATCGGTTTTCATTCTTCTTCGTCGGTAAAGCGATAGAGGATGCCCAAGTGCGTTCTTCCCGATGTTTGCTTTCGGTTCTATGGGAAGAATAAGGTGTACGAATTTCGACGTGAGTATATAAAGTAAACTTGTTATTTGTGACTTTGTTTTGAAATTTAATGTTTTGATGGTTTCTACACAGAATATAAAGCAGGAATATTTGTAACGTGTATGGCCTGTGTCTTGGAAATTGCTAAAAATCTGCTTACAGATGGTATCACCCATGTAACTGCCCTTCCTCGTTCGAAACCAAAACAAGAAATAAATGGCGAAAGTTAAAAATTATATAAAAGAAGACCGAATCCAATCCTATTTTGTTAGTTGACGTTAACTTTTTTCTAGTTGTTCGAGTCCTTGCGTGTATGTTTTGTAGAAAGTTAAATGTTCCGCCATTAGGCCATTGGAAAAAACACTAACAAATTAATTTTGATTGGGTAGATCATTTACTTTTTATTTTGATAGTAGGACACATAACCTGCGACGATTGGGGACATGGAGTAGTCCCCTTGAGTAAGTGCTGGCCTTCGGCTAGAGATTGACTGACCTCAGGGACAATCATTGTTGCTTCTTTACCCACAACTTGGTAATCATGATTATGTGTGCAGTGCTAAAATAAGTTACAACGGGTTATCCCGATCTTTTCTTGATAAACTGTTGAAAAGGATTATGGACATATTTTTACGCCATGAAACTTCTTGCTATGAGAATTCAAATGAAAGGTGACACGAGGTTCGCTTCGGAGTAACTAATCGTCTGCTTTCCCTTCTTTCTTTCCGCCATTTTGAATGAAAGTCATCAGAGAGCAGGGCTAGGGCTTTTAATCGTCATGTTCTTCTGAAAAGTTTGCAAAATTAAAAGAAGTTGAACAGTGTTTATTTTCAGCAAAGTGTTTGTGCGCTGCAACGTAATGAGTTGTTTGTTACTCTTTTACTCAATTATCTCTAATATTCTTGGTTTTTTTTGTGCGTCTCTGGTGTGTCTGATTAGTTGCTAGGCGAATGTGCGATTGTTGATGACCTTCTACTTTAACGAATCAAATAAAGGGCCATAAGTCGCTACGCTACATTAACTAATAAAAAAATGGTGCTACTCGTTTATTATATATGTATTTTGTAGCGTTGTAACTGATCGAACAGAAGTTTGAAAACTGATATCTATATATTAGCAGTACTAAGATTTTATTCCCAAGAACATTTTTGTAGCATCTATGCACATGCAAATACTAGCTCTCTTGCGTTTTAATATGTCAATGCTTTATTACAATTTTTTGTATATCATGCTCATAATTTGTTGATTAACAAAGTTTCTTGTTCTAGTGTGCAGGTCGAACTAAGTATGGAGGAAGCTATTGATAGAAACCGATTGAGCCAAGCTGTGCAAGAAACTTCTTTCTGCTTTACAAAATCAGGGATGCTTTGTGGAGAAAATCCTTTGAATAGTATTACTGTGGAAGAGCTGGGAGACATTAAAATACCTGTGTCTCTCAAGGTATAATACTATGAGGCTAATTCTGACATATTTTTATGAAATTAATTTATATTGGATTTTTACTAATTATAATTCCTATTAGGATGCACTAAGAATAAAGGACATTTCAGCAAAGTTTGGAAACCAATCATACATACCTGAGAATCTTTCAACAGTTCAGCAGCCATGGGAAATAGATTCATCCAAGATTCTCTTTACTACACAACGTGAGAAGCTTGACTTATCTTCGCTGATCGTCCGTCATTTAGAGCTGCCTACTAATATGATTGACATTCAAGCAAAGCTTTTCAAATTAATTCTTTATGGAAGGGGTACCCACCACAAATGTGATGACCTCAAATTTGATGATAATGAATTCGGTATATATGCCTCATGAGAATTTAACGTTAAAGTTTTATTTCTGACTTCATTTTTTAAATTATTAAAAGGTTCATTTGGTATCGCGATTCTGCACTTACCTGTGGAAGGTGGGCATGGTGGCGGATGCCTCAAAGTGGAATATAAGAATAAGCGGGAAATTATTGATCAGCGACAGAATGTCGATCAGCGGTTCTTCCTAGCCGCATATTATGGAAACTGCAAACACTCTGTGGAACCAGTAACACGAGGATGGATGTTAACGCTCGTCTTTAACCTCGTATGGACAAACGCCAGTACTTTGCCAACATACGACTTTCCAACTTTTCTCACTGCTTTGAAGAAAACAGAAGAGGCCCTTATCCCTTGGATTCCTCGCCGCGAAGTTAATTTTCTAGACAAGAAGGGCTGTGCAACCGAAGACTATGTATCAAACTTGACAAAAAAAGAAACGTATGACGTCTGTTTGGATATTTGGGAATGCTTTGCTAAAAAGGAGGAATCAGACTATTACAAAGATGTCTGTAGTTGTTGTCGTAGCCACGACTGTCCCATTTCTGACTTTGAGGAATACTCTGCGGATGATTTTAGTGATGATGACCAGCAATGCCATCATTGTGGTTCCAGTGACTGTTTTGCCGGCTGTGGCGAAAGTGATTATTCGTCAGATAGTGATCAAGATGAACATTCAGAACCATCCTGGAATTCCTGCAACAATGGTTCTCAGTATTACTCAACGGATCAAACATGCAAAGAAAACATTTTGTTCTTCGTTCTACAAGAAAAATATGACAAGAACGATTTCGGATTCAATCGTCTTAAAGGAAAAGATAAAAACCTGGCTCACCTGTTCCAAAGTTGCTCTTTACTCGACATCCATCTCGCGATGGTTACGCTTAAAAAAACGAGCAAACGGCCAAATTGCGATTGTGAAGTTGATGAGGATCTTGATTCCAGCTGTGCCGCCAAAACTACACACTGGATAGATACCAATGGTATAAACAAAAATTTGGCCGTTCAACTTCATTGGGAAAAGCAATGTGTTCCTTTCGGTTCCTGTCGAAATTTATCTGAACGGTGGCAGTACCAAAAGCCGGATAAAAAGATTACAACAGAAAAAGACCAGATTACAATACGTAATAAATATATGTACAATTTTATAATGGTGCTCTGGCCTAAGACCCAATCCATCCAGATAAATTGTCGTTACGGCTTCCGATCTCTTCTTGAACTCATGGAAAACTCATTGGCTTTGTCAGCGTCTAGGATGCAAGAAAAGCTCACCAGACAAAAGTTCATTCAAGATTTAAAGGAGATAATCTCCTTTTGCTGCTGCGCAGAACCTAAAAGAGTGTGGTGTAATCCGGCTATGAAGAAGGGTGAAGTTACTCTAAGACTTCTCCGGATCTGCATCGCCTTACGAGCAAGTGACGAAGGCCTCGTTCTCTTGAAAACTCTTGGCCTGGACATTGATTTTGGTACAACTTCTGCAAACTCAAACATGAAAGCTTTTGAAGGGATCCAAACCCAAGAAGTAGCTCAAACGATTGTCGAATTTCAGCGCCAAGTTACTGGCAAGTCTACATATTATTTCATACAGATTTGTTATAGTAAGGAATAATGTGAAATATTCTCTTAGGTTGGAACGACAGCGCTCACTGGATCCAGAAAATGATTTCTCCTAATCGACTAGCCAAACAGATGGCTGTCATTACTAAACTGCCCCGATTTCTACTGGAAACAAATAACATTGAAGGCGCTAAATTGGTTGGAGACTGGATCTCGGCCTCTCTTGCCAACATCGACTTTACTGCAGCTGCAAAATTGACCCATTCGGATGTAGATGCCTATCTTGACATGGCCGTATCATTGGAAGCAAAGCTTGACACCTCCAATAGAGAGAGATTGACTTTATTTAAATCCTTCTTTCCAAAACTGGAACCTTCTCTGCAGTGTCGTATAGTTCTGGATTTAGAGTCGCAAGGAAGATCGCGTTTCAAGGGCCTCCAATCTTGCGAATTCGTCTTCCAAGATTTATGCAGTACTTTACCCGCCGTACTGAACACTTGTGCGCCTTCCGTAACCTTCGTCCTTTTAGAAAGTCTGGTGGTTTTCTATACTCGTCTCCGTAATGCAGAATGGCTTCAAGCTTTATTATCAAACATCTGTCGTGTTTCTGAAATCATCACCAAAGATGTTGCAATGCAAAAGTATACTTCAAGGGGTGACTTACTGAAGAAACTTTTGCTGTCGCCAATTATCTGGAAATGTGCTATTTCTTCCGATCTTGGCAAACTTACCATGACTCTTCTGCTGGATCACCATTCAACTATATTAGTGAGAAAACTTGCAATACTTGCTGAGGAACAAGTCTTGCCGAACAAAAATGGAATAGTGCCGCATTCGTATCCGTTACCATTCGAAAAACTTCTCAGCAGCTTGATTTCTTGCATTCGATTTCTAATGCGCATGGAGCGGAATCCCAAGTTGGCAGATCCGAAGCGGATTTCCATGATATCGCCAAAGCTTCCCCAACTAAGCCTTCAGCAATTATATATCCTCTTTATCGCAGTGCATGAGAAGAGCTTTGATAATTTCGACAAGCACCCTTCTTATCGTAGCACCATTCTTCACTTGTGTGATTCCGTGATCTCGCAGATAAAAACACAAATAGCCTTTAGACCAACTACAGGTCTGATTGTTAACACACTGCGTGGCTTCCTCACCTTGAGAAATGAGTCCTTGGCAAGGGAACTATTGGTTGAAATATGTACAAGAGAAGTGAATGGTGCATGGAATCAAGGTGCGAAGTATGAAATGTTTCTGGTACTCTGCTCGCCCACCGTTTGGGGAGAATTAGATGACTCCTCCAAGTTACAAGTTTTGAACTCCTGCACAACGCTCATACAGTCATGGATAAATACAATCTGTCAAAATGGCTCCTACATCCTACCACCTCAAGAAAATGATAACTTCAATCAGCAAATAACATACTGCATCCGCCTTTTCTTTTTGACTGAAAAGAGCCGATTTGATGCTTCCCAAATCGATGCCGCTCATATGTTTGAATCCCTTTTTCAAAAGTTAACTCCGCTCCGACTCATATGGGTTTTGGATTTTGTTAGCAACTCTCCCCAGTTAGGCGAACTGGCTAACTACAACATAAAAAACTACCCTGTCTTAGTGGACTGGTATCGCAAAGCCTGTATGATGTTTTTACGTTCCGATATTGTATCGCTTTTCAGTTCCGAAATGGCAATTAAAATTGTGAAATGTATGCTATGGCTGGGTGAAGACCGACAGTTATGGCAAACCTTTGCGGCGAAGATATGTGCGTCATTCTCTAAAGAGAAAAGCAACCCCTTTGTAAGAGAAGTATCCAAAAACGTCCAAATCCAACAAATCATCGTGGATTCGCCAACTGCTTTTTCTGCTTTCCTCACCATAGCGGACTATTGGGCAGAAAAATTGAAATTCTTGATCGAACCACCTTTCACCTGGTGTATGCCTGAAGCTGCAGTGCCTCGCCATCCAGAAGTTGAAGCTTTTCTTCGTTCATCAGAATTTTGTTTCGTGTACCGAAAGTTCGCCTCGATCACTGAAGCTTGTCATTTCGCCAAAGAACTAGAAGAACAGGGGCCACTGAACGGATTTAGTGTTGCAGTAAACGTTAGTGGCGCCAATGCCGAAGTGGGCCCATTTCGTTGCACCATTGGAAAAACTCATAACTATCATCGATGTCGTGTGATGCATCCGTTTCAAATTCTGAAATCGGAGTTTGAAGAGCTGCTAAAAGTACGCGACAATCTTGTCACTCAAGAGCGGGCACAGAAACGTTTTAAACACGAGACCGTTTCCCATTCAAATACCCAATGTTAACCTTAACCTATTGATTACATTATACCTTCTCAGTTTTGTGCCTTTAACTTTTCAAAGAATGTAATCAAAATGCATTTCAGTTTGGATTCTGTTGTTTCACTAATTGCCTTAATAATATAAACTGCAAAAAGACTAATTGAAACGAATAACTGTTTATTCTTAGGCCCTTGCGCGTTCTCGCCTTCATTTGCATTTCAACAATGTTTGGAAAACAACTGTAAAATCTATTTGATCATTTCAATAATCGCCTTAAACATTAACACCTTTAAATGTCAAACGGTTCTGGTTAATTTGATCTATGTAAACTAGAGTATTAGTCGCTATATAATTGTAACATGTTGAAAACAGGAACTATGTTGAGGTGAAATGACATTCAAGCATTGTGGATGAAGTTACGTATGTTGCTCAAACATCCAGCAGCGGCCGCCTGAATTTCGGCGTCCCCGCATCCAACCAACTTCAACAGCAACTGCCACCATCCCATGAAACAATAAAGTGTACATTTAAACGTGGCTTCTAATTTGGTGATTTCAGGCCATTTTTACCAGAACTGCCCCGTGATGATGAAGAATAAAACAGTTCTCGCAATCGGAGGAAACTTGATGGAGAGCCCTGGCAGCCGCTCGTCTTAGGTCTAGATGGCTTGATCGAAGGTAGCCGATGAGCGGCTTGACTCCGCCTCCTTGGCCCAATTGTGCTGGATTACCTGGCCAACGACAACACTCTGCAATGGCTTCCGCCACACGTAACTTCAAGTCTCGATTTTTCTGAAGAGAAGTATATCTATTATTACTTTCAAAATATTTGAATGATGTTTAAGTTAAATCATACATGTCTAACTAGTGATGCCAGTAGAGTCACAACGTGATGGTCAGAAAGAACGGCGAGAGTTTCATCTTCGGTGGCCATGCGAGCCACAGCCGCAGCAGCCGCCGTCACCACTTCTAATTGTGGAGCCCGGAGAAGGCTGACAAGAAGTTCCAGTCCACCAACTAAACTGCGAGCAACTTCACCAGCTCTCTGTGGTACGTAAAAAAAACACATGTGAAATTTCTGAGGGGAATATGCCGTCTAATGTGAATTTACTTTTGAACGTTCGGAGAAAGCAGCAATGGCGGAAGCCGCTCCCGCTTGCACAACGGGAGATGGATGTTTGAGTAGTGACCATAAAAGTCTGGCGGCATCGATGGTTTCCAATAGTTCTAAAGCCGCTACATCAGCCGTCAAGTTGGCCATGGTCAAGGCAGCTGCTGACAACAACCCGGGATGATTACCAGAGAGCAACCAGACAAAACGTGGCACTGCATTTTCTGTTTGTAGCAGAGCCAAATTCTCCGGATCGGTTCCAATAACCGAAATACTGCTTACAATTGGTAAAAGAACCTGATGGAAACATTTCATTTGAATTGTCTTACTAGGTATAACAAAACTGAAACAATAAGATTCACCTCCTCTGTTGGTTGGTTTAGATGACGGATGAAAAGACGAACTATGCCAAGCTGCCTAAATCGATCACGAGCTTCCGTAGAACGCGAGAGTTTCCAAACGGCTGAAGAGATGGCTTTCAGTAGAGGTATGTTGACGGTTGGCTGCAAGACAGGTTTCTCTTCCCAAGGAGTTGGCTGTCGTATTGTAATTTCCAACTGTGACGTTGAATGTTCCTCTTGCTGAATACTGCGATTCATGGCTGCAACATTGGCCAATTGCTGCTGATATTCACCTTGCCTAAGTACCCAAACAATTGTTTCGGCCGCCTTCAGTTGCGCCAACACCTTGCGGTTTGGTTCGTCCTCGGCAAACTAAATTGATGGTCACAAAATGAAATGTTTTCCTTATCTCCTATTCAACTCAATTCAGTTATAGTGTACATGAGCAATCGTCGATGCACAAAGCGTTTGCAGTTGCTCGCAGTCGTGACGCATATGTCGTAGAAGTTGGCCAAGTAACAGATCCGCCTTGACCGAAGCCCGGAATACATCCTGCGTTATACAAATCGTATGGTTAAGTAATAACTCGATGCGAACGGTGGGCGAATATGGGAAATACATCGGCGGCACATTGGTGAATAACTCCAGTGACGGCTGTCAAAAGTTCAAAGTCGAGTTGAGAATCGACGTTGGCGGAGGCTGCGGTGCCACGCTTAACGGTAACAGATCTGCATGTGTGTTTCAGTAATTGGCATTTTTTAAACCATAAAATCGCTTTTAGTCATCATTTGTGAATTCATTACAGGTATTTATAAGATGTACCTGGATTTTGCGTTCCCGGTTGATCGATGGCCGACGGTGGAGCCGGCGACCGAAGGAGCGCGGTTATGCTGGGACGACGACGCTACAGGCTGTTGGTCTTTCTGGATTCCTCCGATGGACAGGGTCAGACGAGTAAGAAGTGGAATTCCTCCCGCAAGGTAAAGATCTTTTCGTGCTGCTGAACTATAGCTTAATGATCGTAGAGCTTTGGCAGCCGCAGTGGCGGCTTGAATTTTTTGCTTCGTTACGCATTTCATGTTGAATTCATCCGCTGTACTATTCACTGGGCCACCTTGTACGTCCAGTAAATCCACCTAGTATATTTAACCAACGTTAAATTTGATGGAATGAGCGAATGGAAAGTTAAATCACCAGTAAAGGAACGGCGCCGGCCTTACGAGTAAGCATTCGGGAACGATGACTGTTGACAGCGTGCGCTAGTGTTCCAGCGGCTAAACATCTTACGTCTTGTTCTGGCTCCGATAGAAGTCGAACGACTGTGGCAATTCCAGATTTCATGACCAGCAAACGCTGGAAATGCTGCATCGTTACCATATTTTGCAAGACTCTTAGAGCCGCAACTTTGCATTTATGATCGTCAGCTTCTAGCACGTTAATGAGGACGTCGACGGCCTCTGAGTTTTCCAAAGCTTGTTGACACATGGGGAGCGTCAAATCGTAGCGGCTCAGTCCACAAAGAGCCAACAAAGTTGCCGTCGGACTCCCAAACTATATCCATTGTTGATAACGTTGTACGTTAGAAAAACCAATCGAAAAACAAACCAAAGAAAAATCTGTCAGTACCTTGATATACTTTACCACTTTGAGGAGAAACCAGTATTGTGGGGAAAGTTCCGAATCGGGGATGGATTGTCTTGGTAAAACGGGAAGTTCATCGTCCTCGGACTCCTCCGATTCCGGATGGATTTCGTGGCCATTGAAGTATTCAACCTGGGAGCGAGATGTAGCCCCTCCGGAAAAAGATCCCGTGGATTGTTGCGACCTCCGTCTGGCTCCATGTTGACTAGCTCTGCGCCTCCGAGATCTCGCCATGGTTCTCTCGCGGAGCCTCGGAAACGAATGCAAACAATAGCAGTCCGTGTTTATATAAAATAAGTGAGTATTGATCAAACCTGGCGACGTCGACACCTTGTCTGTTGGAATGTTGGTATGGTTACAAGCTTCCAGACGAGTGTGCGTAGGAAACGCGAGAAAACGCATTGACGTAAGTTTCATGATCGATTTTTAAATAAGCGTACCGTACCCCGTGTCCCGCCGTGGTTTGGAACACAAGTAGCTTCATAGATCTTCTTCGATGACTCCTGTCATCGAAACGACTATATAGCGTGATTCCATAATTCATAGTTTACATACCGGTGCCACATAAAGAGAAGAAATCTTATGTTAGCTAGATATTCTTTTATAAAGCAGGGGCAAGTGTCCCCTCTTTCCGTTTGTGGTGAAGGAGATATGAAGAGAAAACATGTGGAACTTATTATTTTTGGAACAGATAACTGGTAGGTTCCAGAGAAACCAATTAAGATAGTTGGGAAAAGAGAAGAGAGGGGGGCCAAATCTAGTTTTATACCCTGACTCCAGACGATGTGAACTTTTGTTTGTTTATATAATACTCAAACTTATGTACTAACCTTTCTTTTGTTATTATATGAATATGATGAAAAGATAGGGAACTTACATAAAAACATCAAATGGGCAGTTGCTATGCCACTTACCGACTTGTGTAGGTTACCTGAAAAAGTAATCTTTTTGTTCCAAACTTTTCGTTATGATAGTTGAGGACGCTGGATTCAGAAAATCAACAACTTAAACGACAACTCAAACGCTGATTAAGTTGTCTTGTTGTTTTTCGAAATCATTTTAGTTCTTCGTATCAATGTCTGGACGTTTATAAGCAAAAAACAATGAGGACGCACAGAGCACGAGTCAAGGCTAGTTCTACAACTTCGTGGAATGCTAACGGCGTCAACTCACGTGCAGTTTTTAATTTAATGCGATTAGATTCGCGTGCTTTTAAAATGCGTCGCTTCAGCGAAATGTTTAATTAGAACATGTCTAAGACGAAACCGGGTTTCCAGGACACTTTTAGTCCCATTTAGCGATGTCTTGAAATTTCGAATTTGGCTCAGACGGTATGTGTTTATTGGGTTGCGCAGAATTCACGATCACGCACTCTATGACAGTTTCACGTGTCGATTTTGCATCCAGTATGGCCAGTGACGTCGCCATGAAGTGATTTTGCCCTAACGATATGGGTCATACCCTAGTTTGTTTGTCTTGGCGTATTACGAAAGAAGTCGAAATAGCTCCGCAGACGGTTAAGAGATTCCATTTTTCTGTAGATCCAGTCCGAAGAACATCCGTTAGGGCAAAGTTCTACTGTCTATTACATGTGTTTGCGCTTTCCGATGGTGGAAATCTTTCTCTTCCCGCCACCGGACGAGACGTTTTGCTGATCTCAAAGAGCATTTAGGCCATCGGCAGTCCCCCCGCACCGATTCAGAGGTCCAGGCCAATTTTCTGCAATCTACCGATCCCATTCTTTAATATTCTTCTTTCTTTAACAAAAACATGGAGCATGATGATGTAACGCATCCGCTACTAGTTATAATAGCTTCTAGTTTATAAGTTTGGATTGGTGTTTTTCTATTAAACTTTTCCCTTCATGTTTGACATAACCTGACAAAAAGTGTTAATTCCGCCCTGAAAGGGAGTCATCGATCGCGCGAGGAATGACCCTCACTGTAGTTGACAACAAAGAGTCTTCCTGTTATCCTGTTAAAATGAAATAATACTTTAAAGGGAAAAAGAAAGAAAGCAAATATAGTATAATAGACGTCGAATGTGGGAGTATGACTCTGATGGCAACTATATACGGCGATCCCTGATGGAGAATTCACTATCAACGGAACTTAGCGACCCGTCCAAAGTTTAAGTTTTCTCTAGTTTCGGGTGTGCTTCGTTATTATCGGTGGGATGCAGAAACGCTCATTGCCAAAAAAACATTTCAAGTCATTTTCATTTTCTCTTTCTCTTTCTCTTTTAATGTAATTTCAGACCATCGCCAGGACACCACGTTGTGTCGAGCCGAGCTCGTTAGTGACAGAGGAAGCGTCTCGATGCCGATAGTCTGCTTCGGCTGCTATTGACATGGCTTAGTCAGATACCAAGTCTCGAGAGTATATACAAAAAACTGCTTAACTTTTACAATACGCGCCCACCTCCTCCCTTCTCTCCCGACGACTACTTGGATGATGGGTACACACAAAGGAGATAAGCCAAACGCTCTTTTGCACAGTTTGACTGGTCTTTAGTCAAGAAAAACAAAATCGCTTGGACTGTTTTTTTTTCCTTTCCATGATGATGAAACAAACCCACCGTTCCTTTCCGTCGAAATGGATACACAATTTTACTGAACAAGCAAAGTTTGGAATTTCCAATGGTTCCGGTCGAAAAATATGAGAACTAGGTGAAATCAGTGGATGGATTACCTTCATGTTGTTTGTGTGACTCGTGGGTCCGACGAACACATGAGCAAGGGATTTTTGTAATAGCCGTAGAGCGCGACCGCTTGATTCAAATCCAGAATTCCATACGGATCAACGGAGATGTCAAGAAGTGTTCGACCTCCATTGCTGCTACTAAACCAGACTTGTCAACCTATTTTGCGCATAATCACGGGGGCAATTTCCAAGAAAATGACCGGCCATGAGGGGAATTTGCTGAACCATATAGTTAGCGTACGTTAACAAATTTCGACGGAATTCAAGGTTTTCTTGGGTGGCGTTGAATCTTACTGTTCCTATGTCGAGGACGTGGCTTTATCTAATTGGAACAGCTAGCTCTGTAGTGAAACAGAAACTAAAGCGGGTGTTGTATGTGTCTGCTTTTCTCCCGCCTACTCTTTTGCCTCCTTGTTTTCCGCCAACTTGTGGCCAGCAAGTTCTTTGCGGCCGCCCCCAACCACCCACCGCTTTGCAAAAACAACGTAGCGCATCAAGTCAAGCTTAAGGATGGATCGCTGAAGGTGTGTACGTTCCATCGGGATGGGCGGGAAGCTTTGCCGTTTCTCTATAAAAAGGGCCCCTCGATCCACTGGCTCTTTGTCTATCGTTGGTGCGTCCATCGTACGAAACCAACATGGGAAAGTCGAGCTCAATGTGGGCTTTGCTCCTCCTCGTTCCCTGTGTCCTCGCAGGTTTGTCCAATTCTATAGTCCTGCTATTAGTCCGCAATCCTGGTGCTAGCGCTCCCGCCTTGCAGTCGAAATGAAAAAATCCCTGTTTCGACCAAATCTTTTGCTAAAAAAGATCTTTCTTTTTTGTTTTGTATGTTGCTGGCACGTTCGGAACCGCAGGACCCATCCTTCAAAACTCTTGCTCGACGGAATGCCGATCACGTGAGTACCAAATCCTTAATTCTTCTTTTTTTCGTTTTAAGATTTTAAGTAGCAAACGTTTTTCTGATTGTAACATTTACGCATTTTAGTGATTCCGATCGTAGTAAAATTACATCCAGTCGTAGTAAAATTTTACTCAGACCAAAGTCGAATTAGATAAAGTTTGAAATAGTAACCTTGAAGTTCATTAGCTAGACTTTTAACGAATGTGGCGTAATAGTAAAGTCGTTGACTTTTTAAAGAATTGTAGCAGGGGTATCAGTTTGAAGGCCGGGAGGGTGCGTTTGATTTGATATTTTCGTAGACAAGTTGCGATATCGTTTCAAGGTTGATTGGTTGTTGACTAACTCTAGACTTAACAGACGACTGTGTCAATCGGTCTGCGTCAAGCAGTGCGTCAGACGTACGCAGTGACCAAATCTATATCAGTTTGCTAATGGTTAACGTCGCCGATGCGGTCAGATAGGTCGGAAGCCGCGGAAAGGCGAAGGACGTCAGAAAGTTCCAGTGAATAGCTGGAACGTAGATTCTTCGTTGATTTTGCAATAGTCGTCTCCTATTACAAAACTTTGTTTATAAAGATGACGGAATTAACAACCACATGAATAGCACAGCCTCCTAGTGTTGAGAAATACTGTTTAATTGGGAAGGAAAGAAATTTCCGCCACTGGCAACAGGAACTTGATAGGTTTAGTAACACGAGATGATAACGGATCGTTATTAAGAACTTTTGCACAAACTCAAGTTATTCTCGCCAGAAAGGTTTTTCTTTTTAACCTTTTCCAAAAGGTTATCCTATGCCGCTTTAAGTGTTTTTTTTTTTTTTCAATTACAAACATTTTGTTGAACAGTATCGAATTCATAATTTCACAAGAAATCTCGCTTGTTTGCTGGCACAGTTAGTTGCTTTAGTCAGTAGTATTTATTCTCTCGCTTTGGGATGCAAAGCTGAAATGAAAGTGACTAATGAAATATTTTCGTTTCCGGTGGAGTAGCGCTGAACCCCAAGTTCCGCTATGCAATTGGCCAGACCTACACTTACGATTTCCAAGCCAACAGCAAGACCTGGATGATGGGCACGTCTGATGATCAGGCCGAGCTCCAAGTCAAAGGTCAAGCACTCGTAACCTTCCGCTCCGCTTGCGACGCCGTCCTCCAGCTCAAACAGGCCAGCATTACTGGTCTGGACGAGAAGGTTAGTTGTTACTTATACATCTTCACCTTTGTGTTTCCGTACTCCTTGCATCGTCTTGCATTTAGCACCAAGCCAACGTAGTCAAATTTCAGTGAAGAGATAATGCGTTAAGAAACTGTCAAAGATCAACAAATGATCTCAATGTCCGGTCGGATCTGATGGACTTGCCCATGGGCGGTTGGTGATTGTAACCACCGGATGGGATTTCAGTCAACAGACGGTGTTGATTAGTCAGCAGTCCTTTACAAAATTATAGCTTAATCAGGTCAGCCCAGAGGGATTTGTGAAAAAAAAGCGAATCATCTAGCTCAGCATCAACAGGATCGAGTTACGAATGTAGTTAGTCAGCAGCATTGCTATCTCCTTGTGTCTAGTTGCTTGTTCAGCAGCTGCTCTGTTTCCACAACGATGAATATTCAAAAATAAGGGAACGAGTGACCTCTCATTCAGCGTCAGTCAATTTTTATTGCCATTTTTCATGACCAAGCTCTTTCAACACTTGTTATCTAGTTGTGTTTTTCAAAAATGAGAGAGAGGTCCTTAATGCTTGCACGTTTCCATCTTACAAGCTTTTTGTTCATAATGACTTTAGTTTGGCATTGTTTGATAATAATTACGATGCATAATTAAACAGGTTGATGCTAGCGAGCTGCAAAAGAGGCCTCTGTCCTTCACTTGGCAGGATGGTACCGTGGAGTCGCTTTGCCCCGAACGGGAAGATCCCGCCTGGGTGGTCAACATCAAGAGGTCCGTCCTCTCCATGTTGCAACACACTGCCCAGTTCGTTGATGTCCCTGAAAGTCACGTCATTGAAGTGAGATCTATTCAACGTTGATTATATATTTTCGAACTCATTTAAAACTATTTTCACCTTATCGACTTTAATAGAGTGATGTGATCGGTCGCTGCCCCACCGAGTACGCTATCGAAAGTGCTGGCAAGTCGATCAAGGTGACCAAGACCAAGATCCCCAATCAATGCAGCCACCGCATTGGTCGCCAGTCTTCCATCCCCACCGTTGCCTACATGGTTCCGGCCGTAAGTAAAACCTTTTGATTTAATGATGAGGTAAATTTTAACGGCCGTGTATTTTTTCCCCAGGAAACCCAGACAATCCCGTTGATGAACTCGACCTCGATTTGCCAACTGCAAATCAAGGATAACGTCATTCAAGCTACCGAGTGCCGTGAGACCCATCTTTTCCGCCCGCTTTCCTCTGAGAACGGAGGTGCTCGCACCGAAGTCACTTCCTCCATCTCTTTGATCTCGACTCTCAGTTCTTCTGCTCAAGTCAAGCCATCCAGTAATTACCCGATTCATTTCAATTATTTAGCGCGTACGTATTTCTAATGATTATCGTTTATTTAAACAGACGATCGCGTGCCCAGCACCTTGATCTTGGATCCCCGTGGTGTTCAGCTGGAATTCCAAGACGCCAAGGATGTCAACACCGTCGTCCGTGCCATCTGCCAGCACTTGGCCGGTGAATCGCCCGCCCGCGTTTCTCACCTCTTCAACGAGTTGGTCCACTCTCTGCGCAAGGCTTCTCCCAAGGAAGTTAAGGCTGCCTACAACGGTCTCCGCGGCAAGAAGATCTGCCCCGAATCCACCAAGACCGAGTACATAATTTCTTTCTCGGCAAAACTGAAAAATTTCGTTTAACAATCGAAAAAACTTGATTGCAGGAAACTTTTCTTGGATGCTCTTCCTCAAGCCGGAAGCACCGGAACTATTTCTTTGATGGTCGATATCCTCAAGGTAAAACGACAAGAATTTATTCAGTAAATGAAGTTGAAAAGCTGGATTAAAATTAAATTACTTAACAGGAAAACAAGTTGAGCAGCCGCCAGACCCTAAGCTGGTACCTGTCTCTGCCCTTGGCCAAGTTCGCCGATCTCGACGCCATTAAGGCTGTTCTGGTAAGTTCTAAGTCCTATAAAAAATGATTACGTCAACATTTTCTAAAATTCCATGTGGTTTTACAGCCTTTGGTTGAGAGTGCCTCCAGCTCTCCCGTTGCCCTGCTCGGTTTGACTGGTCTTGCCCGCCGCTACTGCAACAACAACTGGGAGCAATGCCAGGCCAGCGCCGAAGTCCAGCAGTTCTCGACCAAGTTGAGCAAAATGCTCGGCAACAAGTGCAAGGTCGACGCCAAGGATGAAGTTAAAGTCATGTCCGCCCTGAAGGCTCTCGGTAACCTCGGCGTTATGACCCCTGAGGTCCGCGCTACCGTTGCTGAGTGCGTCAAGGATGCTTCTCTGCCCGCTACCGTCCGTTTGGCCGCCATCGAGGCTACCAGGAACACCCCTTGCGACAAACAGGTAACTTGCGACACAAAACGAACGTAAAAGCGCACGAATTAAACCAAATATTTGACTCAGGTGAAGGAGAACTTGTTGACCATCCTCGAAGACAGGAAGGAAGATGCTGAAATCCGCATTGCCGCCTACCAAGGTGTTATGCGCTGCCCTTGCTCCCCTTCTATGCTTCGCATCCAGAACCTTTTGAACACTGAAGAGACCAACCAAGGTGCAGTAATCTTGTAGAAATTAAGCTTAATATACTCAAGACATTTCATCAAAAACCATTTCGATTCCAGTCGGTAGCTACATCAGCAGCCACCTGAACAACATCAAGTCCAACCCGACCCCCGGCAAGGAAAACACCCGCCGTCTGGTCAAGAAGTTGAGCTTGGAAAGGTCTTTCCCCAACGACTTGCGCAAGTACTCTCGTAACTTGGCCGTCACCGACTTCTGCGCCATCAACAACGCCGGCTGGGATGTCGACGCCAACATCGTTTATGCCCCCAAGTCCTTCATCCCCCGTTCTGCTTCCATGAACCTGACTTTGGACCTCTTCGGCCAGTCTGTCAACCTTTTCGAGGTACTGAGACAATTTAAATCCGATTTGTTAAATCTTATACTGAATGGTTCGCTTGAAAACAGTTCGGAGTTCGCGCTGAGAACTTGGAACGCATTTTGGAGGCTTATTTGGGTCCCGATGGAGTCGTCGAAAAGCAAGGCGTTGCTGGTCTTTTGGAGAAAGCTAGCGATTCCATCGAGAAGTTTGGCGAGAATGTCTGGAACCGCGTTGCTTCCATCACTCGTTCCAAGCGCGCCAGTATCAAGACCAACGAGCTCACTAACTTGGACAAAGTACGCCAACAAAATTCTCCACTCCATACCGAATCAATTAAATAACCTCTGTGTCTTGTTGATAGTTGGTCAACATGAAGGACAAGCCCGCCGGCATCAAGCTGGACGCTTTCTTGCGTGTTTTCGGTGCCGAGATTGGCATGGTCAACTACCGCGGTGCCAGCAGTGGCCAGCCCAAACTGGAATTGATGGAAGGTCTCCAATCTCGCATCGTCGAGGCTTGGCGCGATCTGATCGAGGGAGCTAAGCGCGTCGAAATCGACGTTGCCCGTTCCATGATGTTCTTGGACACCTCCGCTACTTTCCCCACCGTCGCTGGTTTCCCCCTCCGCTTGGCCGTCAATGGTACCACCACTGTCGGACTCGGTTTGGAGAGCCAGATGGACTTGCCCGCTCTGCTCAGGGATCCCCTCAACGCCAACATCAAGATGAAGGTTAACCCCTTGGCCGTTACTGAGCTGTCCGCCTCCATGACTGTCGATATCGCCATCGCCAAGACCGGTATCAAGATGGCCGCTACCATCCACTCTTCGATGGCCGCCGAGTTCTCCGCTCGTCTCATCCAGGGAACCACTGTTGACGTCAAGTTGGACCTCCCCAAGTCCAAGATGACTTTGATCGACTTCAAGTCTGACGTTATGCTCATCCAGCAGAGCGCCGACAATACCGAGAAAAACAAGCCCATGAAGATCAACAACGAGGCTACGTAAGTTCAGAATTCTTGATTGTGCTGGGCCAAACATGGACCTAACTATTTCGTTAAAATTTGCAGTTACACCCGTGGTGGATGCTCTGAACGCCTTAGCGCCGTCACTGGAATGCGCTTGTGCGCCACTTCGTCCGTCTCCATCCCTCGCCCCCTGTCTGATTCTGCCAAGGATCCCGCTCCGGCTTTCCCCCTCAGCGGCTCCACTGCTTTCTCCGTCGTCTTGGAGAAGACTGAACCTTCCATGAAGGGATACATTCTTTCGGCTACCACTACCCAGGAGGACCCCAAGTCCAAGACTTTCTTGATGACTTTCGACACTCCCGGCTCCAGGACCAACCGCAAGATCTCCATCAAGGGCTTGCTGTCGCTTGCTCCTACCATGACCATCAAGGTTGACACCAAGGCTCCTTGGGGTAGCTTGGCCGTCGAGGCTGAGATGGTTGATCGTCCTGAAGTCAAGTCGGTCCTCATGAAGGTGACCACTCAGGAGAAACGTGAATACTACGGAAAGGTCCAGGTGAACGTCGTCCGCGGCGATCGCCAGTACACTCTGGCCACTACCGTCGAAGCCGGCTGGCCCCAGCAGCCCCGCGCCGTCATCTTGGAAGGAGGTTTTGGCCACGAAATTGGCAGGTCCGTCGAGTTGAGCTTGAAGCCTGCTGGCCCCTACGCCAAGTTGCCCTACAACTTCCAGGTTACCATTGGCCGCGAGTTCTCCGCTACCGTTCAGAAGATCTGGTTGAACAACTTCCAGTTGGTCACTCCTTTGGGCAGTGCTCTTTTGTCGACCGAAATCGGTCGTCAAGAGCGCAACTACGTCGCCGCCTTGAACATGAAGTACGGCACCGAGCACAAGATGAACGCCGTTTCCTTCAACGGACACGTCCAGTCGGTTCCCCAAGCCGGCGATAAGGCCGTCTCTTACAAGACTGTCGTCCAGTACAAGTCGAGCCGTTTCCCCAACATGAACATCGACTTGAAATGGGATCTCCAAGCCGCACCTAAAGTAGAACTAGCCAGTCTCGCTTTATTCCACCTCGAATATTTTTTCATCATTTTTATTTTCTAATTTGCAGATGTTGAGCAACGTTTTGGTTTTGGTCCATGGTCCTGAGATCGAGCACTCTACCAACAGACTGTACATCAACAAGTACATCCAGGTTAAGGGTCACTACTCCACCAAGGATTTCGCTTTTGACAACAAACTTGAAGGTAAGCAATTAGGAAAGAGTTTTTTAAAATAATCAATTCTCTCAATTAATTGGTTTGATTTGACAATTTTAGTGACTTATCCTCGTTACGCCCTCAACCTCAAGGTTGACCAGGCTATTAAGATTGATGATCGCCTCGTCAAGGCAGCCATGACTTTGCACATGGACAACATGAAGCTTTTCGACACCGATTTGGCTTTGGTGATCTCCCCCAAGGATCCCAAGAACATCTACGAACTCGCCGCCAAGGCAATTCAAAAGAAGTCATTACATTACTGAATGCAAGTATTTAATGAGTCTGTTTGTGTGTCCAGATGACTTACCCCGGCCGCACCATCTCTTTGGTCGATACCGGCAAGAGGATCGATCGCAACAGCTTCTCCATGTCTCCCGTTTTGGACATCCAGCCCGGCCGCAAGATTGAGCTGAACGGCAAGGCCTCTTTGATCAGGGATCAGAATGGTATGTCGATGAACTTGGACTCTGAGATGCGTGTTAGCGGATTCAACACCCCCATCAAGTAAGTCCCATCGACCATTTTTGTTTCCTGTTGAAATTTCAAACAAAAGGGAGTCGCTTAACGATTCTTTTCATTTCTAAAGGGTTCGCCACAGCTTCCAGTACACCGGAGATATGACCGTGACCACTACCAACAAGATCGAATGGGCCGGTCAGCCCCAGTTGGTGCTGGACGGTAAGGTCTTCTTGCGCACTCGCAGCATGCCCGCCATCGAGATGGTCTTCATCTGGAGCGACCGTTTGGAAGCCAAGATGGATGCTCGCTTGTCCAAGGACGAGTCCAAGATGGATTTGGATTTGAACATGATGCGTCTCCAACGCCGTGTCAAGATCAACAGCCAGCACAAGTTCTTGGGAGACACCCGCTCGGGCTCCATCAACGTTGCCTGGGATGCCGACAGGGACTCCACCAAGCAAGTCGGATTCGAAGGCACCTTCACCTTGTCCAAGGCCCAGCGTCTTATGGACTTGAAGTACGTCCATCAACTCTGATTGTCAAATCCTTTTTGGAACTTATTAACTCTTTCCGTGTTCGATGCAGGACTACTTTGAACATTGAAAGCCGTCTCTACTCTTTGGCTCTCGTCGGCAAATTGGGCGCCGAGTACCTCAATGGCGACCACACTGTCCGCATGGAAGTTCAGTTGCCGTTGATGAAGAAGATGATGTGGAACATGGTCATGTCCAACATTTACCAAGCCAAGACCATCACCAACCGCTTGGAAGTTGAGACCCAGATGTCGACTGGTGGTACCTACCAGATTAGCTTCAACAACAACGTCAACGACTTGGATCGCAATTTGTACACTTACAACGCCAACACCGATCTTACCATCAAGGGAACCAACATGGAGGATATCAAGATGAGACTGGACAGCAAGCGCACCGTCAGGGCTGACAAGCGCAACGTCGATTTCAAGGTACGAATGTTAGCGATATGGATCGTGATCAATTGAAACTATAAATTTATTCTTTTACAATCAACAGGGTTTGTTGATTGCTCCCAAGTGGGGTCAGAACATCGACAGCTCCCTCAACGTCGAAATCAGCAAGGACTCCGTCCGCTTCAGCTCCAAGTACCAGCGCGGCTCGATGCTCGTCACTATCGAGTCTGCCGGCAAAAAGGCCCGTCTCAGCCCCACCGAGCTCAACCTCGAGGGCTCCTTCGAAGTTAAGGCTCCCAAGACTTCTTGGCAACAAATGAAGTTTGCCATGGCTGCCACATACGACCTGAAATCCATCACCAACTTCGAGGCAAGTTAATCCAGCTATTGTGATTTTAATTATTAATATTGTTAAGCGTCTATTGTGATGGCTTGTCCTCAATTTTGCCTCCTTATTAGTTTACTATTAATTATTAATTTATTATCCTTATTAATTTGCATTCCTTACATTAGATGAACGAGAAGGTGACCATTGAATACCCATCCTCCAAGGTTATCACTGGAGAGAGCAAGATCAAGGTGTCCCCAACGACTGTTGACATCAACATCTTGCTTGAGACTCCCTACCAGTTGGTCCGTCGCCAAAGTTTGAACCTTAACGCCCGTTTCGATCCCACCAATCCCCGCAACGAAGGATCATTGGTCTTTTTGTGGAGCTCTCCCAGCCAGCGCCAACCTTTTGAGGCCCGCGTCGAAGTCGAGATGGAGCGTCGCCCCAGCCAGTTGCGTTTCAAGTTGACCACCTCTACCACTATCAAGGGTATGGAAAGCAGCGAATTGTCCTTCGATGTCCGCTCTCTGGAAGATAGCAAGGTCCGCGAAATCGACCTGGTCGTCGGTATCTCTGAGAAGAAGGCCACGTTGAACGGACGTTTCAACCTCAACCCCAGCCAGCGCGAAGTCGATTTGACTTTGAACTTGCCCAGCTACAACCCCTTGCGTTTCCTCGCCCGCGTCGGATCTCAGGCTTCCACCTACACCCTGGAAACCCGCATCGACTGGGGAACCGGTACTTTCACCGTTGAAGGCAACACCAAGTGGATCAGCAGCGACAACTGCGAAATTCAGATGAAAATCCACAGCCCGGAGCTCGGCGTCAACAACTACGAGGTGAAGGGTGTCAACAAGCTCCAGAACAAGCAGCGCACCATGGAACTCACCGTCATGAGGAAATCGTCTTCGATCTTGATCCTCAAGTCTGTGTACGACCGCAAGGAAGACCGCACCGCCACTCAAATTTCCGGAACCGCCCAGATGTCCGCCCCCGAGGCCCAGTTCACTGGAACCATCAAGTACATGGCTGAACGCCGTATGGTCGACAGCAGCGACGAGAAGGGCTCCTTGTACAAATTCGAAGTCGACATGGCTGCTGATGGTTTGGTCCTGAACAAGGCCAGCGGTCACCTGAAGATGACCAACAAGGATCAGAGCGCCTCTCTTGTTGCCTGCACTTCCACCAACACCTGCCAAGAAGCCTCCTTCGCTTACAAGGATGCCGGAATCAAGCCCGCCGTCGGCAAGGAAGCCCACCTCTTGCTCAAGACCAAGGAGAACGGCGTCCAGGAGATCCGTGGCTTGCGCGTCAAGCACGTTTCCAGCACCAACAAGTTCGAGCACACCGCTGAGGTAATTTTTCGTACAACTTATTTTCATTGTGATGGATTTTAACCAATTGTTTTTATTTATTAGATTTTGTTCGATGAGGCCAAGAACCGTTTGATCGGTTACAAGGTTTACAGGAAGGATGACGAATTCGGCATGGAAGTTTACACTCCCAAGCGCGTCAGCGGAGCCGCCCTGGAGATGGTCCGCGGCAGTGGACGTCAAGCCGCCAAGGCCCAGTACATCCTGACCGTCTGGTTGGACAAGACCAAGGCCCCCGAGCGTAAACTCGTCATCGTCACCACCGTCGAGCCCCACAAAATTGGCGAGATGGAAGGTTTGACCACTTCTACCACCATCAAGCACCCGATCCTGCCCAAGGACCTCGAGTACAAAGTAGAATTCCACGTCGGAAAGCGCGGCCGCGATATGTTCCATGTCAAGATTGACGCTGACGTCTTGGACGCTAAGCACCAGCGCTGGACTTTGGAGACTCACGTCAAGAACTTGCTGGCCGAGACCAACGGTCGCAACATCACCGTCGACATGGAGTTGCGCAGCAAGGGAGCTGATGTTGCCGCTTTGCTGTCGCTTTACGGCGGAAGCAACGCCGAGCACCTCTACTCCGCCGGAGCCAACTTGAAGCTGAAGGAGAAGGAGCGCATCGAGAAGGAACTTTTTGTCCGCATGGACGTTGCTCCCCAATCGGCCTCTATGACTTTCGGCAGTCCCGCCAAGCAGACCACTTTCGAAGGCCGCTGGAACGTTGACAAGATTGTCAGCTACCACCGCCTCCAGCTGTCCGCCTCCACCCGTATCTTCGGACTCTCTCCCACCGTCTACGTCTTGGACATGAACACCTCTCCCCACGTTGACATCCGCGTCTTCACCAAGGGTGCCTCTGAGAACTACCACCAAGTCGTCGGTGGTCTCTTGGATGACAACCGTTTCGAACTCGCCTTGATCCGCCAGTTGAACGTCCAGAGGAAGGAACTCGCTGCCGTCTACGTCAGCCTCAACAGCTCCGAACTCTTGACCACCCGTTTGACCTGGAAGATTGAAGATCTCCGCGCACTCCTCACCACCGTCCGCGCCCGTTCTCAAGCCGTTGCCAGCGAACTCAAGAGCATCCGCAGCTCTTTGGGATCTGACTTGAGCGCTATCGTTCTCAAGTGGCGCTCTTTTGGAAACCTCAAGTCCACCTATGAGAAGTTGGCCGCCGATTACGCCAAGCAACTGAAGCAGTTGAAGAGCGAAACCGAACAGGACGAGAGCATGAAGGAAGCTGCTGAGCTGATGGAGAACATCTCTTGGGGTATCAAGTACCTCGGTGAGCTCATCGAAAACGTTGTTGGAGAATGGGAAAACAAGGGAGACCTGTCCGATCGTATCGAGAAATTCTTCGAAGATCTCAGCGATCGTGTCACCATGTACATGAGGACTACCAGCAATGCTCTTACCCAGTGTTGGAATGATATCATCCGTTATCTCGAACAGTGGAAGCTTCAATACGGCCAGAAGGACGGAATTGTCGCCGCCATCAGGAGTAATTTTTGTCAAATTGATTGTGAACAAAGTTCAGAGCTAATCGTAATTTGTATTTCAGACTTCTACCAAGCCAAGTCTCAGGAAATCAAGGAGTTTGTTGCCAAGTTCAGCAGCAGCGTGGATGAACGCTTCCGCAAAGTTCTCTCCTGGGTCGAGTCTCTCAAGATCGGAGAACGTAACGTGATCGTCGCCCTGAAGGAGGCCATCTCGGTACGAACCTTTCGTCCAACACTTGTGACTATTTAAATTCTAACAAAATTTGTGTTTAGAACGCCAACATGGATCTCCTCCGTGAGAGAATCGCCAACTTCTTGGACGAAACCGTTTTGTTGCCCTATGAAGAATTCTTGACCGAGTTGGCCAAGGCTTACCCCGAGACCACTCGCTCCGTCTACCGCTACGGCAAGGTTCCCGTCCGCAAGGTATAATTGCATTTTTCTTATGGAAATGATCGCGTAAATCATCTCAATTTACCAACACATTTCCAGATTCGCGTTTATCTGAGAAGGAGCAGCCAGATCACCAGGAATATGACCCACGTTGCTGAGACCACTGTTTCTGATAAGGGTAGCCTTTTGGCCTCCTGGCTCGGAGAGGTTGTCGTCTACGACGTCAAGAACGGAGAAATCCGCTACAGAGTAAGAATAAAATCGTTTTATCCATGGTTATTTTAGAAGAATTCTATTTCAAATTCGAATTGTAGCTTCCTTTGAGCCGCAAGGTCTCCAGCCTGCGCGATCTGTGGAAGATTTTCGATATGCAGACCTCTCAAATGAGGAGTTTGGCTGTCACTTCTTCCCTGAGAGACATGTACCGTGAAGTGCGCGCTAAATACGCCCCGACTTTGGCTTATGCTCGCCTTAACGGTAAGATTTTCTCATCGTGTACTCGGTTTGCCCTTTGGTAGTTAATCTTATTCGATTGTCGTTATCACAGGACATGCTTCCCTGATCGGATCAAAGGGCCTGATCACATTCGACAAGAAATCTTTCGATCTGACCGGTGCCAGCTGCCAATATCTGCTTGCCCGTGATTTCCTCAACATGGAGTTTGCCATTGCCGTCAACTTCGAGCAATCTTCTGGTGGTCGCATCAAGAAATCTATCATCTTCACTGGTGGAGCCGATCAGATCGAAATCAAGGACGAGCAAGTTTTCATCAACAACAAACCTGCTTCCCTGCCTGTTAATCTCGAGAACATACAATTTCAACGCTATGAAGAAGAAGGCATCGTCACCGTCTGGACCACTGGAGCCAGTCTTCGCTGCGACATCCGCAAGGATATCTGCACTTTCGAGATAAGCCCCTTCTATACCGGCCGTACCATGGGTCTTTGGGGTACCTTCACTAACGAGCAAGCCGACGACATGACAGAACCTAACGGAAAGGTCCGTACTCTTTTTCTCCTGTTAGTTAAGATTTCCTTCTATCCAAATATTTATTTGGTGTCCAACAGATCAGCAAAGATATGACCAGCTTCGTCAACAGCTGGAAAATCAACAAGACCTGCAAGGACAACGTCCAAACCGTTACCGAATCTCCTCGTTTGATCGAAGCCGCTGTTAACACTGACAGGTGTGACAATCTCTTCGCCGAAAAGGATTCCGATCTGAGGTAAAAACTATTCATCACTTATTTCATGACGAGGATTGAAAAATTGTATCGCCTCTTTTTCTTGGACAATAGCTCCTGCTTCAAGGTTGTCTCTCCCGCTCCCTATCACGACCTGTGCCTTAAGTTTGCCTACAAAGCCAAAACCTCTGAACCCGCCTTCCAAAGTCAGTTGGAAAGCCTTATCGCTGGCTACCGCGCTACCTGCCAAAGATGGGAAGTTTCTCGTAAGTTAAAATAACGCTATAAGTAAAATGTCCATTCAAGTTTAAAATAATAATCAAAATGACTTTCTATTTTTTTTTTAGTGTAAAACAACGTAAATAATAACCTATGGGAAAAAGAAGCAAATAGCAAAAACCACTCCCCTTATTATTAAAATCCCCTTAAATGTATCAGCTATAATCTCGATTTAATTGGAATACACTATTTTAATCTCAAGAATGATTTGTTTTTTTATTCAACAATTGCAAAGGAATGTCCAGCACCACAACCAATCGATTGAATTTTACCAGAAAAATAGTGACTGATGTTTACTGGGCGGAACTGATTTACTTCGTTTCCATTTCCAAGGCTTCCGTGTTCGTTCCACCCCCATGTCCATAGCTGGCCTTGCCTATCGAGAGCCATCGAGTGCTCGGAACCAGCAGCGATGGACACAACATCTTCCAACTCCGGGATTCTCGTTGGAAGATGAAAGTCGCAGATAGACGCTCTGCCTAGCTGGCCATAAGTGTTACGACCCCACGTATACACATGATGTCGATCTTTTTAGGGGAATAAATAAATGAAACTTGTTTAGTGTCAAAAGAAAAACAAGAACTTTTCAGTATGAAGGTTGTATACCTGTGAGTAAGATGCAATGAGTCCATCCAGAAACTATATCAACAATTTTACCATTTTGTGCTTTCCACTCAATAGGTGATGGATCTCGAATATGTTTAACATCTGCACTGTTTTTCCCACACTGACCATGGTGATTGGCTCCCCATGCTACTAGACTGTTGTGTGAATCCAGCAAAGCAACAACATGATTCTGCCCGCAGGAAACCTTAGCTATACCAGGCAGTCCTGTTAACAGTAAAATATGTATACAATGCAATCAGTTTTAAATATTGATTTAATCATGACAAGGACCTGCAACCTGATTTACATACTTCTCAGCTCCCCATACATACACACAGCCTGAGTTTGTTAAAGCTGCAGCATGTCGCATACCAGCTGACACTTGAACAAATTCTGGTTTGTCTATGTTCTCTGTTGCTGGCACTTTAGCCACAATCTATGAATAGTAAAATTTGTGAATTAAAAAGCTTTTTATTATCAAAATGCAAATGTTCCATACTCTAATTGAACTTCCTAACTGTTTGAAAGAATTTGATCCATACCCATGAAGGATTCCATTTGAATCAAGAAAGAGTGAAAAATCCCATCCACATGCAACATTAACAATGTGTTGGGCAGACATTACAGGGATTTCAGAAAAGAGATTAGTCGATTTTTTTCCAAAATCCGAAAACAGTTGCCCTGAACTATCAAGACCACTTCCCCAAACTTTTCCATTGGAACATATAAGAGAGTGATTGCCTCCACCTGTTATTTGGCAACTATTAGGAGTTGTTTTTTTAAGTTCTTCTGGAAGTTGTGTTGCTGAAGGAATAGTCACAAGTTCTGTTTCAAATCCCTGTCCCAGCTGCCCATGGCTATTTGTTCCCTAAATGTTATTATTTTAAAAGATTAAATAAGATCACAAAACACGCTTGAAATACAAAAATACCCATGAAAAACATTTCATCTTGAATTTTATCTTGAAAGATTGAAAGATGAACACGACGCATGAAAGACAGCAGCTCACGATTCCAAACAGACAACATATTAACACGATGAGTTCATAGATGGCAGAATTCAATTACATTACATTAAGCTGAAGCGCCGAAATGGGAAATTACAAAACATCGAGGCGAAACTCGAAGATATTTATAAGTAAATAAAATTACTGCTAATGCTTTTCGTCGGTAATATCGGCATAGTGGCATTCTCCGTATGTAAAAATCGACTAACCAGTAACAAATGTAAACTCTATCAATTATTAATGTTTTTTATATATGAAATATTCAGCCGTTTAAATGAAATTTTGAACTATGTTGGTAATAAGCGAATATATTGATAATAATTAAATGTTGAATATTCCTCTGAAAAGCAAAGTTTATTTTATGAAAAAAAGGGAAATTTTGCACTTAACACAACGGTGTATCAACGTGCCAGGTAATGTAAGGTAGCTTCGTAACTCCTATTAGCAAGTTCTCTGTTAATTGATTTAGAAAAATGCCGCATCGAAAAAGAAATGCTAGACGACGAGGAAAGAAAGTGTACCAATACAGAATAGTATATAAAAAAGTCAACGTTAACAATTCCTACTGGACCCAAAACACTGCTTATACCATTATGGCAAGCATTTTGGGCATAATCGTAATGTTCATAATCGGGCTAGTTTTTTTTAATCCCTTAAAAATCCCTGTCCCAAAAACCACCGAACACAGTACCAGTAACAAATTAGGATCCGGTCTTTGTCCAGTTCCCGACAAGACTATGGATTTTCCTTATTTGATGGAAGATTCGCTGATTTCCCCCGACTACAAGTTTTATTTTTATCAGAGCAGACTTTCTTTTGTGAAAGCTCAAGAAGTTTGCAGAAGTATTCATGGTGGTGGCGATCTTGTCACCATCCAATCAAGTTACCAAGAAAAGTTATTTGACGAACGGGTCGCCGATTTAGCTGGAAGAATTTTCATAGACGACGGCATCATCCCTTCTTTAGATTTAATGAAACTTTGGACTGGTGGCTACATAGATCTGGAGACGGACGGAATAAACCATATTAAGTGGCTCGATGGAAAAGGATTAAACGAATGGCATCTTAACTTTTGCGACATCGACCGAGCAATGCAGGTTTTGAAGGATTCGCACGAACTATACATTCAAGGAATGAAAACGAACCCATTTATATACATCGTTAAAAACTATAACGATGCTAAGAAAAAGGGATGTTGGACTCTGTTTATCCCAAAAGAACATGACACGGAACATACTCAATTTAATTTTGCCTGCCAGGTGCCTACTGCTCGACTGCCCTTCAAGTTCATACGGCGATTTTTAGGAAAATTTCGACACGATGAAAATGATAAAAAATTCGCAAACGAATACGTGTCTTTTTCAGGTCGAAGCACCTATAATATCGCTAAGGAAACTTGTCAGAAGTTAGCGCCCGGATCACAAATGCTGGCTACAAAGTCATTAGGTCGTGATCATGAAGTGAACAAACGTGTCGAGCGCTACTATATGAAAATATTTGGAGAAGACAATGGGGACCCCAAAAGACGGACGTTAATTTGGACAGGTGGTTACTTTAACCTATCCTCCATCAATCCAACAAAACTTCGATGGACAGTCGATCATGACGCAAATTTTGAAACTTACGACGAACCAACTAAAGGATCAATAAATTCAAATGAGTACGAAAATTTCTGTGGTACTGTCGAATACTACCACAAATTGATTAATAATGCTATATCAGAGGAAAGAGATGCAGCTGCAACAACAGGTTGCATCAGAGATCGTATTTTCATTGTTACTAAAGATTTTCGCGAAGGCCAGCCAGTTCAAGGATGTTGGCATGTTTATGATTTGGACTACTTGATTCGGCATGATTATAAATTACACCTCATTTGTCAACTTCGCGATCCTGTTATGGTTACAGATGAACTCTACAAGGAATCAGAAGAAATATTTTCTTATAAGGCTGATTCAACAGATCCCTAATAAACAAGTGGTTACTTGATGATTCAGACCAAAACCTCTAAAAAATCGGAACGGTTCTCCAAAGAATATATTTATCGATCGGTGTTATGGTTTTTTGGAGAATGGGACTCACGGTCTTTGGTACTAGTATTCCATTTCCTATTTTAAATTTTTTTCATCACTGCTGAATTTAAATACAAATGCTCGCAGTCTTTTCTTGCCTTAAATCATGGGGTTATGACTATGGGAGAAGTTTTTCTCCGTCATATCTCCCATGAGGTTGGGCCTTGGGGGAAAGACCCTTGGTGGTATTTGTACTAAAGTTCAAGAGTGATTTACAAAAATTTAAAATCATTAATATAATTTCAGATTGTGGGATTTCAATTTCCTATTTTAATTTTTTTTTCATCACTGCTGAATTTAAATAAAAATGCTCGCCGTCTTTTCTTGCCTTAAATCATGGGGTTATGACTATGGGAGAAGTTTTTCTCCGTCATATCTCCCATGAGGTTGGGCCTTGGGGGAAAGACCCTTGGTGGTATTTGTACTAAAGTTCAAGAGTGGTTAACAAAAAATTTAGACCGTGAGTTCAATTTCCAAAAAAACTTAACATCGACCGTTAGATATTTCCTTTGGCGAACCGTTCCAATTTTTCAGAGGTTTTCCGGTTTGAAAAATCAAGTTCCACTCGTTTATTACGGATCTGTCTAATTAAGCTTTATACGAAAATATTTTTACTGATTTCTTGTAGAGTTCATCTGTATCATTACAGGATCACGAAGTTGACAAATGAGGTGTAAATCATAGTTATGCCGAACCAAGTAGTCCAAATCATAAACATGCCAACATCCTTGAACTAGCCTTCGTGAAAATCTTTAGTAACAATGAAAATACGATCTCTGATGCAACCTGTTGTTGCAGCTGCATCTCTTTTCTCTGATGTAGCATTGTTATAAATCAATTTTGGTAACATTCGATAGTACTATACCACAGAAATTTTAGTACTCATTCGTATTTATTGATCCCTTAGTTGGTTCGTCGCATGTTTCAAAATTTGCGTCCAGATCGCCGCTGTCCCTCGAAGTTTTTGAGGATAGTTGAAAATAACCACCTGTCCAAATTAACGTCCGTCTCTTGGGGTCCCCATTGTCGTCTCCAAATATTTTCATATAGTAGCGCTCGACACGTTTTTTCACTTCATGATCACGACCTAATGATTTTGTAGTCAACATTTGTGATCTTGATGCTAACTGCTGACAAGTTTCCTGGGTGTTATTATAGGTGCTTCGACCTGAAAAAGACACGTACCGTATTCGTTTGTGAATTTTTTAGCATTTTCATCGTGTCGAAATTTTCCTAAAAATCGCCGTATGAACTTGAAGGGCAGTCGAGCAACTGGTAGGCACCTGACAGGCAAAATTTAATTGATTATGTTCCGTGTCATGTTCCTTTGGGATAAACAGAGTCCAACATCCCTTTTTCTTAGCATCGTTATAGTTTTTAACGATGTATATAAATGGGTTCGTTTTCATTCCTTGAGTGTATAGTTCGTGCGAATCCTTCAAAACCTGCATTACACGGTCGATGTCGCAAAAGTTAAGATGCCATTCGTGTAATCCTTTTCCATCGAGCCACTTAATAGGGTTTATTCCGTCCGTCTCCAGATCTATGAAGCATTGAAGCCACCAGTCCAAAATTTCATTAAATCTAAAGAAGGGATGATGCCGTCGTCTATGAAAATTCTTCCAGCTAAATCTGCGACACTTTCGTCAAATAACTTTTCTTGGTAACTTGATTGGATGGTGACAAGATCGCCGCCACCATGAATACTTCTGCAAACTTCTTGAGCTTTCACAAAAGAAAGTCTGCTCTGATAAAAATAAAACTTGTAGTCGGGGGAAATCAGCGAATCTTCCATCAAATAAGGAAAATCCATGGTCTTGTCGGGAACTGGACAAAGACTGGATCCTAATTTGTTACTGGTACTGTGTTCGGTGGTTTTCGGGACAGAGATTTTTAAGGAATTTAAAAAAATTTGCCCGATTATGAACAAAGCGATTATTACTAAAATCTAAAATGCTTGACATAATAGGATATGCAGTGGTTTGGGTCCAGTAGGAATTGTTAACGTTGACTTTTTTTATGTACTATTGTACCGGCTGCTTAAGGACGAGGCTGAGTAGCTGATGGATCGGGATCGGCCAATCATTTAAAAACAATTTTTGTACTAGGGTTAGGGGTAGGGGGATACGACCATCGGGAAGGAGGAAAATTACTTTTTTTTATATTTTCAACATTCAAAATGATCAACCTTGAAAACTTCGATCTTTTGCAAGTAGGCTTTAACGCGAGGAGTTTCAAGACTGGGAAAACTCTCACCATCCTTTAATAACCTTACCTCTTCTTCAGTCCTTCATCGGGATAGCGACGACAGAGATGAAAAGAGCCGCGACCATTCAGCAAGCTAGGCCTCAAATTTTAGTTGGACACATCTTAACTGTTCTCAGCGAACGAAAATTTGTAACCTCTAATTTCAATCGTTCTCAAAATAAACCATAGTCAAAAGCCAAATTCAGTGCATTATATTATTATAATAATATTTAAGTTGTTTTACTTCATTTGGAAATACTTTATTTAGAGTTGAGCTGCGGGAAAAACACTTCAATGAGTTAATGCAAAGTCTCTCGTTTATGAGGTCCCGAAAATAATATTTTGATGTTCGATTTTCGATTTTTACTCTTATCGGGGATATTCTAGTTGGTTGTTCTAGTGGTTGACGCTTAATTATAACGCACAAAACTTAAAGATTGAAATGTTTTGAGTTTCTTGATAACAACATTAAGGGTAAACATCCAAATGGTTCTATAACTCTGTTTTTATACACTGTAAACCTTATGGATTCTTCCCAATGAAATGGGTTATTGCTACCCGCACTCCCATCGAAGCTAAACCTTGAATCGTCTCACAATTTTTACCTTTTTACATATTGGGATCTTATGCTATTTCGTTTCCATTGTTTTGCGCAAGGTCATTCTCAAGCAGTCGAAGGAAAAAAACAAAAAATATTCCGTGGATAAAAATAGATTGTAGCCGGATGAGAGGGCTTGTGCAACGAGTTGCTTTTTCCAGAGTTATAACAGCCATAGAGAGACCAACTATTCTGCTTTTGAAGAAGAAGCGGGAGCAACTCGTCGTGTAGTTTACGTACACGAGATGCTGTAGAAACGGTTAAGACACTGGGGCTGCTTCTAATTTTAGAGTAAATGCCATAGCGTGGACGAAGACGGTAGCAGCAACAATCATTAGAAGAGACTCCGCGCAAAGCTCATGCTGAAAGAGCTTTCTCACCCCGACGTCGTTCCGCCCTCTACTAGTCTACTATTCGTGTATATTTGTGTTTTCTCTCTTAGGATATCGTGCTGTTGAGTTGTGGTGATTCCGGATTCCTGAATCCTTCAAAACTAATTAATTCAACATCCAAAGGATTTTATGCCGAGTGCTCCCTTCGCCATTGAATAACAGTAAGTTATTGATACTCTTCATTGATTCACGGTTTTTTTTTTTGAAGAACTGAAAATTTCCTTGACCAACATTTTTGCCCGTTTTGGGCAGTCGCCGGTTCAGTTTTAGAAGGAATGCTCTACTTCTTCTTTTGTGAATAGCTCATTGTTTCCCGCCTTTCATCGATCAATTTCTAGTTCGTATGCCTCAATATCCAGCAACTTTAAAAACCGAGAGATACCGCTGTAGGTCTGTGTTCTCTTTCTGACCAGACGTCAACAAGGTTGCACCGATGCGGAGGAATACAAGAATTTGTTTAGTTATTCCCGTAGGTGCGGCTTAGTCAGAGTACCGGTACCACTCACAACGACTCGGATAAATTTAGCTTTTACAGTAGGGACAATACACTTTAGCACCAGTTACATGGCGAGCATGGGTTGTGCGTGAGCATTTGGACGGACGAGACTAGAGTCTGGACGTCGAGTCTGAAGTTGCTGCGACTCTTCTGAAATTCCATAAGTTGAATAACTTGTCGCAAATCGTTAATACCTTTTCAATTCTACTCCCGAAAAGGTGTAAGCAATCGGAAACCTTTTGGATTAATAGCAAGCTGCAAGTATCAAAACAATTTTTTGCACAAAGAGCTTTGAGTCAATTGCAATTGTTGATAAGTAAAAATTAAGTCGTTGAAAGACAATATCGATAGCATAATTTTCTTTAAAAAAAGAGTATACATGCTTAGTAAATTGTGGAATAACGCGTTTTGGTGCCTGGTCTAATGGTCTTGCGCACTATGATCTCCTCCGAGTTCATTCCTCTGATTCCGTCAGAGTCATAGAGATATATATCTCTATGACTCTGATTCCGTGAATGCCCTGATACTTTTCACTTTTTCTGCCGTTTGGCAATCACGCACTGTTGTTTACATTCGTCGGGTTCGTTTGTTTTGAAAATGGCCATGTTTCCAGTAGCTTTGCCGTTTGTAGACAACTGTGCTCTATCAATGCATCAGCAACCAAGTTTCTGTGTTTTAGACTGCTATCCAATATGTAACACTGAATTGTATTCTTTACCAGAGGTTGAGCATCCAACCAGCAGATTCAATTTGAGAAGAGAGCCATGGATTCTGAAACTGATGCCGTTGTACTGGAAAACATGATCAACTTGAAGGTAAATTAACATTCCACTAGTTTATCACCACACAAAAGGCTGAAAAATAAATTGAATATAATTACATTTTCAGGCAAATGATAGTCAGACTGAACAGCCTACTGGAGAAACTCCAGCAGTAGCTGAAAAGAAGAAAAAGAAGTCAGGCACCAAGAAATCAAAGAAAGCCAAACAAGATGGTGTCTCTAAAACAACAGTAAGGTTAAATTTTTTTTTTAATCAATAAAATATGTGTGTGCAACTGAAGATGTAAAACTATATTTTGTTAAGAGAGTGGAAGGGAAAAAAATCCATGTACGCTCAGTTGATGCAGCTCAAGTCCAACAGAAATTCAACAAGGTAAATACATTGAAGTCGTTATTGTTATACACTTTGGTCAATAAATATTAGTGTTGAACCATTAATACCATCTGGTCTCTTTACAGGTAGCATCAGATGCTGATCCTGCTACCCAACTTTGCAAACTATGCAGCAAGCAAGTTTTCCAAATGGAGAGAGTTAAAGCTGAGAAATTTGTCTGGCACAAGAATTGCTTCAAATGCACTGAATGCCAAAAGAGTTTAACGTGAGTAACCATAATTAGTGTGCTCACTTAGTTTACCATACCAATGATGTGTCAAAATGAACAGGGTGGATACCTACAATAGTCATGAAGGTCTGATCTACTGCAAACCTCACTTCAAACAGTTGTTTCAGCCAAAGGCTGTTCTGGACTCTGATGAACCATGTAAGCAAACTTTCCTTTGCTTTTATTTCTTACAAGGTTTTAAATTTCTGTTTTAAACCCATTTTGATTAAATTTTCTGTAGACTATTTGAAGCCCGAATTAATTAGGGGAGACCGGGGCTGGGTGGGACAGGGGCTAGGTGGGACATCAAGGTTTTTAGCATGATCACGATTTTTGAATATTTTTATTTTTTTACCACATAAGGGTAATAGTAGGGCACATCTTGCCACGAAATCTTGTAGCAATGTGACCAAAATTATGGAAGATACAACAAGAAATGTGTTTGTCCCGTGTTTGGCCTCAAAATCGGCGATTTTTAAATTGTAAATAAGTAAACTTTAAAAAAATGTAAAAAATAAAAAAGATATGCCGTTGAAAAGGAAATTCCTTCCTCTTTCTTTTTGGTTAACATTTTTTTCTCCTATCACTTTTTGTTTACGCACAATTACAAAAAATGCGGAATCTCTTTGTGCGAGGTTGATTGGGACAGCATGCCCGGGGTTGTTTGGGACAGCATTTTTCCACCCAGTGGGTGGGGAATCAGCGCCACCGCATCCAAAAACGGGGGTTTTTAACAAAAATTGAAGTTTTGGAGTGATTTTATAACATTTTCCCGATTTTATTACATCATTCGATAGGGAATTTTATTTTAAGTCGAATGGCTATCTTTGTTTTTGTCAAATCATAAGTTTAAAGTAGCAAATTTCCGTTTTAGTAATTCGTCCCATGCAACCCCGTACTATTTTTCTTGTTTGGCAACCGAAGGCCATTTAAATAAAAAATTGCAGTAAAAGATCTACTTAATAAAACTAATTTTAAAAAATATATTCTGATAGAGGAAAAGACGGGCTTTCATATAGGTTAACCAACGCTGGTCAATTGTCAATTTTGAAAAAGATAACAAAAAACTAAGGTCGTTTTCAAAAATTTGTCCCAACCAGCCCCGGTCTCCCCTATTAGAGAAAGCCAGCCGATGGAACTTCCAGCGGACGTTGTACGAGGTAGGTAACGATCTTACGTTACTTAAGCTTTTCGATGGTTAATATTGTAAATATCTAAATTAGCAAGCGAAACTTCTAATAGCTACGCCATGGATGAATTATCGAACCTGGATCTCAAATCTAGATTTACTCTCTTTGAGCGAGCTGCTCATTCGCAAGATGATGTAGAACTTAGGGAAGATCACAAGACCGTTAAACGCTCTGAAAGTATTCTTTCACGTCTAGCTCGGTGAGATTTATCTATAATGAATTTAATGTACTGGCTAATTGAAAGATGTCTTCCGTGTAGGTTTGATCGCGATAATGCCACCTTAAAGGGCGAACTGTCAAAATCCTGCGGTAATTTAGATATCCAAGATTCGTCGTCTGAGGGAGAAGACGGATACACTTACGACGACATTGCTGGCAGCCGCTTGTCTTACATGGGGCCAGACAATTCCGTTAGTTTTGGTTCCATATCCGATATCAAATCGAAATGGGAGGATGACAAGAACGGGTCTCCTCGCAACAGACGCGAAGAGTTGGCAAAGCAGCGTAAGGAAGAACTTAAGCTACTTAGGGCTCGACAATGCCAGGTATGTGGCCAATTATATATGAAGTAAGAAGATTGAATCATTTAGACAATTTAACACATCCAGGGCCGACAACTTCGTTTAAAAGAGCAATACGAACAAGCTACCCAAGAGGCGCGTGAGGGAAAAGAATCTCATCTCACCGACGCCAATGTCGATCCAGAGAAAATCAAGCACATTAAGGACATTTTCGAAAAGGGTGGAAGCGAGGAAAGAACAACTGGAAGTAAAATTTCCGAACATCTCGTCGACCCTGAGAAACTTAAGCAACTCAAGGGCATGTTCGAAAGCGGAGGAGAAAATGGTTCTGGTGAGAAACACGAACGTCACGAAGAAGTGATTCTCGGAGGTACTTCCCTTTTTATTAGTCGTATCCGTTGTGTAAATTTACTAATGGAACTGTGTTTATTCATTAGCTATAACAAAAGAGGCCCGCAACATATTTAAACAAATGGAAGAAAACGGATTTCAAGACAAGAACCAACACAAGCGGGTATGGACTAGAATGTTAAGATTGATCATAGTGAATTCTCTAAATTCCTTATGTTGGTGATGAATTTAAGGATCACTATGGATTGGAAAACAAGGAAACTTTCAAAAGCACGTCGGCAATGCTAGATTTGTTCCGTCGGCTTGAAAAGGAACCGGACACTTATCGTACGTAATATTTTATTTTAATATCGTACGTAGAAGCGATTCCTAAATGGTGTTTTAAACAATTACTTAAACGGGCCCCGATTTCTGTAGATCATCGCGATGAAGACGACGAAGAGGAGGAAGAAGGAAGTGAAGAAGAATATTCTGATGATGAGCAAGGCTCTAACGATGATGACGAAAACGAAAATGTAACTGTGGGTCTGACTCCACAGCAGCAAGAGCTCTTACAAATCGTAAGTGGAAAAGATTGTTGAACGCGTTCCAAAAAAAAGAACGCTTCATGGACAGCTAGTTGTCATGTTCGTCCCGTTTCCTTTTTTCGATTCTATTTTTAGGCCAGGGATAGAGCTGTGGCCAAAAACATGCGGGAGAAATTTGAGCGCTGGGAATTCAGTACCGACGAAGAGAAGTTGGCCTACGAGAAAGGCATGATGATTCCCGAATCGGAAGAGATTCAAGCCTCGCTGAACACGACCAGAAACTTGCGAGCCATGTTTGAAAACCTTCAAAATGAACCACCCAAACCGGAAAAGCCGAGGATCAAAGTCAATCGATTCGTTTGATGGCTTCATGATAAGGTCATCCCTCGTGTGAGAGGATTCTCTATTTTAAAAACAATCAAATCTGTCGTTGAAAAATGTTCTGTGTACTCAACCCAAAACTTTTGACGCACTTGGATTGACAGCAATACACTTTACTTGCAAAAGCTTGATTGGAAGGAAATCATCATTTCTTTAGCGGAAACCGCATGTTTGCCTACGTGCAAGATTTCTGGGTGAATTGCTCTGCTCCGAGTCGACGTCCGCGGATATGTAGTTCGGCTAACGGATGCAGCCGCGAATTCGAAACCGTTTTTGCCCTACTCCCGCAGAGCTCGTCCCATTGAATCGGCAGCTAGCACGAAAGTCGTAAAAAAAAGAAGCGCTCGGATCGAAGTGAACCCTTTGGACTTGGGCGAGCCCGTCGGCCAGCAGCAGCAGGTATTCCAGCGGATGCTGCGGTTCTGCGGATGCGGTGCGTGCGCCTTCTAACAGAATCCGTCGAGCGCAACGTCCGCAACAATACGAGCCATCTCCCATCATTTAATGGAGCGAAGCTACTTGGTCTGCGGGAGGAAGTGCCCAGCAACGAACGAGTCGATTTGAGAGGAAAAATCGACTCGCTTCGTCGGCGCCACTGCGTCATAAACAACGGAAGATCACTTAAAAACTCCCTATAATTTCAATGTAACACAAGGATGAAGGTAAAGAGGTAAAGCGGCATTGAACCAAGTGACGTAGACCTGAAAAAATGGAGCTCAAAATTATTGCGCAATTTTTTTCTCTTTTTTACGCAGCACGTGCCCGGCCCTGGTCCCAATAAAAAAAGAGGACAAATGTTGACGATCATTTTTTGGGGGAATCGTCAGCAATTTCCTATCTGCTGTGTCATGAACTAGTCATAATCAATAAATCGTTTTCGATAGTTTGGAATATATAGCTATCGGGGAGGAACATTTTTCATTCCCATCGTTTTTCAGAATTCGGATGTGTGAGAAAAGAAAAGAAAAACAAAAGACAACGAAAAAACTCTTCTTTTGATTTCCGTTTGAGGAGGTTTCGCGTCGGCGCAGCAGAAGACAAGAAAGCGTAGGCGTCTATGAAATGATATAGCGTTACGGTCTGGCGAGAATTTTCGTCGAATTACCATTCTTTCGTTGTGTGCCAACGACGCCTCCGTCCATTCCACGAATAGCGACGTGGAGTACGCGAACCTTTGGCGTCAAGTAGCAATTTCTAATTTTCAATCTTGACCCACCCACTTCTCCAAACAAAAAGGAGTGCTCGTCAACGAGTTTCTCCCTTTTTGATTTGTTTTTTACCCACGTGTTTCGCAAAAGAGTAAACAGACATGATTTACACCTGTATGTTGATTCGCATCAGTCGTTACCTCTCTATTTGGCGCCGTTACAAATAGAGTAACTATGTTTTGTTTATTTTCGGTTGCTGTCTCGTTTGTCCAAACTAGTTTTCGTCTTCTTTTTCGGCTTGCATTCAAACTTGATTGATTGCTCCGGTTGTTAGCGCGACGGGATTTCCGTCATCGCGTCGGTGCTGTCTCCGCTTCCTCTTTCAAAAAAAAAAAAAAAAGAGAAGAGCTTGGAAAAAGATAAGGCTAATTAAATTCTTGTTTTCTTCGGTGTTACAGTGGCAAGAGAGAAAAAAAAGAACATATCTACGGTTTCCTATCCCGACGTCACGTTTCAATTCAAAATTGATAAGGGGCTTGGTTATTTTTCAAAATAATCCTTCTATAAATATCCGAGTCACAGCTATATATTGCGCATGACGCATTGAGTTTCAGTACACGAGTTCGTTCAGGATTGTTTCCAAAATGGATTTTTCAGCTACCGATGGGTGGGGCCCTGGCGCTTGACCCCATTTGTATATTTACTGCGGAAAAAAACTGCGAACGAGAGGTGACGCAAGAGCAATAAATCAGACACCTAATAATACGTCCTTAAGTTTCACAAGTGACCCGCTATTTATTTTCACACAATTAAAGAAACGTAACAGATGGGCCTTTGAAATTGTATGAAGAATTTTTCTTTTCATATAGAAAAGAAGAGTTAGGCCGGAAGTGGTTAGTGCGGACGTGAAACTTTTTGTCCTCCCCCCCCCCCAAACTTTTTTTGCTTTGCTGGAAAGTGCCTTAGAGAGGAAAAGTCATCTAGTGGCAGATGGACGAACTGAGGGATGAAAATCGGGGACTGTCAAACAAAAATGGAGGACGTTAGTGAAAATCCACCGGTACCTGCTCAAACAGAAAGTAAGTCTTAATTTTTTGTTTTCATTTGATCGACTTTCCCCCACAATAGATTGAAGGAAAGCTTTCCTTTTGCGGCCGTTTGGTACCATTCTTTCATCGAGGACGATTATCACGAAAGTTCTCGTTAGAACATAACGGAAGGGAGGGTTCATACGTATCTGGGACCCACCCACACTTTTTTTTAAGTAGCACTTTGCTCTCACCTCATTTAAAGGTAAATGGACACCAGAGCAAGCGATTCAAGTAATTTATGAACGTCGAACGATTGATCATGAACGGTATCATGTGTTTATGACATCCCTGTGGTCCTTGTTTCCATACTTCTGGCTCTTCGTGGCCAACAAACTTTTGGTTTCCTATGGGTCTGTCTCCCACAGATTGCATCTCTGTTTATTCAACCTGATCACATGAATGCAGTGGTGCTCATTGGGTGTGACCCGCAATCCTTTCGTCATTTGTCATCACCAACCGGGGGAGGCATCCAAATGTTTGGAACTTTTTTGCAACTTCCCTTTTTTTAGTTTCAACTCTTTTGAGTCTCCTCTGTCTGTGTGTGGTTCTGTGTATGTCTGTTCAGCTGGGGAGCTATGTTAGCAGAACACAGTCACCACTCTCTGAGTTCTGTTGTCCAGATGTGGGTCAGCTGCTGTTGCTGCTGCTGTTAAAAGTTGGTTTAGTGCTGAGACCGGTCTCTCAGTTTCTGCTGAGTGTTCTCAAGAATTCGAGGTCGCGACCCAGTCGTCGAGTGTGTTTTTATCTAGCCATCGCCTCGCGAAAGCTCTTGATTGACTACTGTAATCTCTCTCGCAGACCTTTGAAGACGTCGCGAGACACACACACGAACGCTGGTGAGTCATCAATGGCTAGAGGGATTTATCTGTCCTGTCAAGTGAGAGGATCTCTCACAATTTTTTTGTCAAAAGAGTCAAGATCATCCATCAAGCCCGTCGTTTTTTGGCACAGGGGATCGCGTTGTTGCAAGAAGGGGCAGCGGCAGCAACAGTCACCGTTAGTCGGGCGTGACGTCATTTAGCATGAAATCACTATAGCTTGTGTGCCCATCAAAACGGGCGAGTTGTGTTCGTGTCAAGATCCACCATACTCATTGGGATGGTGGGACCTCTTTATTATTTCCCTGTGGTCCTTTTGGCGACTGGCCAAACTCGACAGATTGAGTGTGGGGGGGAGATTGAAGGCAAGGAGTTGTCGGGTTGGTGGTCAAAGCCGAATGTGGTTAAAAATTCAGAGAGAGAGAATGAGAGAGAGAAGGAGAGAGAGAGAGAGAGAAATATAAAGTGGTTTCGTTGCCACCGCCTCCACCGCCAAGGGCCGCGCGCGGCTGGGAAAACGTCAGACCGCTCGGAGCTGCTCCGAGTCTGCTGTGTGTTGCTGCTCGTGTTGTTTTTCTTTTCCGACTCGCCTGCGCCCGTCAGTTGGTTCCGCGATTTCATTCCTGGTGGACGTGCCTTTTTTTCTTTCTCCCATTTTCATTCCTTCGCCGTGCCCCAGCAAAACCCTCCAACCCCCCAACCCCGAAACACTCAGACGTCGTCATCGATTCTGCTGGCCCCCAAACTATCCGAGGAATCCGTAGCTAATGGGATTGAGTGCCGGCCAAGCGCGCGCACTTTGATGGGTTGTTGTTGTTGTGTTTTTGCTTAGGGTGTTGTGAATCCGCCCGGCTCCAGTGTCTCTCTCTTTCTCGCCGGGACACGAAAGGGTTGACACACCGGATCGGATTACCCCTCCAATTCCGTGCTTAACCCCACCCTCTTGCCCGCGTCCAGTGTCAAACAAAATACGCAGGACACGACGACGACGGTGACGACGACGTCTAGAGCCAAGGGGATAGAATGAGCGTCGGGATTGGAATGGGAATTGGACGAGGTCACGTGACTTTGGGTCACGGTGGCAATTCGACGGCGGCCAGTACGGCCAGCAATCCGAGCGACGGTAGCGAGGGTGGACAAGTGAGTCCCCCTTGGTCTGTCCAGTGCTGGGACACGTTGGATCAGGTGGATCACTTGATTCTGCTTCCGGAACGGGCACTGACGATGGACTCGGGTTGGCTGCAGGCCGATTTGGCCGAGATTTTGGCCCATTCGGTCATTGGTCACGGCAGAGGTGTGACTCCGCAGTTCCTTTCGCACACTGAGCGGTCGTCTTCTCAACAAGACGGATCCGACAGTTGGTTTCCCAGCAGGCGACGCTCTCTCGACTGGAGTCTGGTGAATCCCACGGGCCAGCAATCGCCTTTTGTTGCCATAGCTACATCTTCCGACCGTAAGTTTCGTCTCTCTCCGACTCGACTCGAAATCCGTCTCTTCTCTCCTTCATTTCGTTTATTCTCGAATCGCCTGTGAAATTCTCTACAAAAGACGGCAAGGCACACGGCAAGCTATCTGACATATTTTCCACGGGAGTCGTAACGGATCTTCATTCTTCATGCTTATTCCTCCTTTGCCTGTTGTGTGTCTATGCGCATTTTTTATTGTCGTCGTCGTCGTCTTCGTTGTCGGGAGAAGAAAAGAGGGGGGAGGAGACGGGGCCGCGTCCCAGACTTTGGTCGAATGGATTCCACCAAACAACAATAGCGCTCAATGGGGAGGAAGGTCAAAAGGCTTGATTGTTACTAACTTACCCACTAACTCAAAATGCTTGTCTATAGAATGGAGGGATCGATAGTGACAAGCGACTCGAGGAATGTCTCTATCTCTTTCACCTTATCTCTCTTTTCGTTTTGTGGGCCCACATACACAGCAAAGAGATAGAGAAAAAGATGTGGAAAATGCCATATTTTCCAGCCATTTCCTCCACCCTACTTGTGTTGTTCTCTTTTTGACGACGACGACGACGAACCCTTAAAAAAGACTAGAAAGAATTTTTTGTTGTCGAGCGAAAAAAGACCACGAAAAATCATTAAAAATAGACGCAGCCAATTAGACATTGGAATTCACGATCGAAATCCCCCCGGTCGGATGGCGTGGATTCATTAGCCCCGTCTCGGATTATTATTTTTTGTGTTTTTCTTGTTAGAAGAAAACTCTTGGCATTTAACGATCGGCTGTGGCGGAAGCGGCAGATTCCTGTATCAACTTATTTTCTTCTCCTTTTCCCCTTCTTTTTTATTTCCTATTTTTTTTTTTCTTTTTGTTGGTTGGAAATTCATTTCGCCTTGATAACACGCGTTGTGTATGTGTGTGCAAGACCGCCGACCGGGTCTTGGTCGAAAATGGGGAACCGCTCGTCCTTCGTCTTTTCGTATTTGTACTTGTATATTTACTTTCAAAGTTTTCGTTGCGTGGGGGGATGTACCGTGAAAACAAGACGTGAAAAAATCGGTGCGGTTCGCCCTTGTTTAAACTTTTTGAAAAAGCACAACAACAGAAAAAAAAGAAAGATTTTTTAGTTTTTTCTTGGAAAAGAAAAAGAAATTCTCTTTTGATGAAAGAAAGGATAAAAGAAAATTGCGGTTCACTCGGAATAAGAAAAGGGAAAGGTAACAGTCCGTTGAATAGCCGATGATTGGCTCTCGCTTTTTTTCCCGCTGGTATAAAGTGTCGGAGAAGCGCGCCTAGCCGTGCGTGTATTACCTACGGCCAGTCATTGCTCCCCTCGTCCAGTCGTCCTTTTCTTTCCTTTTTTTTTGTCTTTTTTCTTTTATTTTTATTTTTATTTTTTTGTGTGCGCGTCGTCGTGTTATAACTACTTTTGGCATGGACGTGTGTGAACGAGAGATCTCTTTCATCCGAATCGGTTCGGACAATTGTTTCAATCAATTAAAGATCAAAGGAGGAAAAAGAAAAGTCGCCAATCTGATTTTACGCTTGATGACGTTCGGGATCCAGTCTTGTCCGGCCGTTATGTTTTCTCATAGTGGGCCATCGTCTCGAAATCTGTCAGACACCCTGGGGGATGACGAGACTCTCTTTAAGCCCGTCATGAGTTGCGTTATGTCCCCTGGAAAGAAAAAAAAAAACGAGAGAAAATGAGAGGCCACCGTCTGTTGTTTGGCTCGTGACATGGCGCCCGTTGACCAGTCAGAGAGACAATCATTATTTATCTGTAGACGAAGGAGAACTAGAAGAAAGTGAAAAGAATCCAAACATATGACGTTGAAGAAGAAAAAAAGAAGAAGCCGAGAAGAGAAAAACACGGCGAGCCGGCTAATAACAACAACAACAACAAGGATGAATCCACACGGCGAGTTAATTGGTGTGAGCGCCGTATCGTCAATGGCCGACGCGTATAGACGGCGGCAACAAACAGCCACACGGCCGCCTTGCGGAAGTGGCTTGGGCTGCCTGTTAGCCGGCCCGTGACATCCAAGTGGCGGCCGTGTCCACGTCACGCCCACTTCCTTTCCCTTGCACCCCCTGAAGAGGATTACAATTTTCTTTTCTTCTTCTTCTTCTGTTCTTCTTTTTTTTTTTCCTCCCTTCTGTTTTTTGCTTTTACCGTGAAGAAGAAGCTGCTGCTGCTGTTCGACGCGTCCTTGTTGGTCACGCGGGAATTCACGCTTCAAAGTGTTTCTTCGCACTACCGTTGTTGTTGTTGTTGTTGATCTCTCCGGCTGCTGCCCAACCCGTTTCTGAATCTCCTCAACCGCGATTTTTCCTCGAAACGGGTGATGATCCGCGCGCATCAACCACCACCACCGACATTTCGGGTAGTTGTCTCCTCCAATTTCGAATGAAATTTCAGCCTACTCCGTTGCGTCGTTGGCTTATTATCCAACACGGCTGGACGTGGCGGACAAAATCAATTGTCCCTTTCCCAGTAGCCGCAAGGTATGTCGTCCGGTCGTCGTCGTGTCATCGTCGTGACTTGCGCGATACATATAATATATAAATAATGTATATAAAAAGATATAAGAAAAAAAAAAACGGGAGCCAAATGTCTCTAGAGGCGTCCCGATTTTACGATGGACGGACGACATGTCGCGTTACGACCGGAAGGACCGTTGTTGCATCATGATTTCGGAGATTTGAAACCGGGCAGCAGGTGCTTTAGTTTTTCCTTTCTTGGACAATCCACTTGAAATATATATATATATATATCTGATGGAAGATTCCGGTTCACGAAACTCCGCCTCGTTTTTTTTTTTCTCTCTCTCTCTCTCCTTTTTTTTAATATGAAAAGTCGATGTACAGTTATTTGATTGCGTGCAAGGAGAGAGAGAGGAGGTGGGTGGTGGCCGGAGTTGTTATTCTTTTTTTCTTTCCATGTTGTTGCGGTGACGTATTGGTCACGAGGACTGTTCTGCTCTGTTGAGCACGTGGTCGGGAGTCCAGTCGGCTGGAATGTAGTTCTTGTGTACATAGACACAGAGAGAGAGAGAGACTGGGCGGCTGAGAGAGAGAGAGAAAGAAAGAGAGAAACGGATCCAGATCGGTGACTCTTGCGTTTTCGGGCTCTCTTTTTATCTTCTCTTTTGCCTTACTTTTCTCAGTTCGTCGAACTTCATGTTTCGATTATGTAGCAGGGCAGGAGAGCTGTTCAGCAGCAGCAACAGCCGCAGCAGCAGCAGCAGCGTCGGCCATCCAGCGGGAGGAGCGGTCCAAAGTGTTGAGAGAGCGGCAGAACGAGGAGCGCCAGCGCAAGTTGGAGGAGCTGAAACAACAAGTAAGGCTTTTCTTTCTCCACACGTCCACACGTCCCGCTCTTGTCGCACACCTTTAACTCTGGTTCTCAGGGTCATTTGTGGCCTACCCCGACGGCCTTGCCCAGTGCTTAGTTGTGTGGACTTGTGTGTGGCCGACGCAGTTAGCCTCCAGTTACTTATCACCTGACGTGTGTGCCTCTCTCTTTTCTTCTCCGTCTCGTTTCCATTTTTTTGTGTGAAGGCGTTGGCGACACAAAAGTTTCGCGAACAACAAGAAGAGGAGCGCCGCCGACGAATGGAGGAGCAGCGCCTGCGCGACCTGGAGCGCCGCACCCAGGTCGAAGAGCGCAAGAAAGCCATCCTGGAAGCGGAACGCGAACGGCGGGAGGCCATGCTGCGGCGCAGCGAAGATCGCGGCATCCGGCAGGAGTTGAAGAGACGCAACGAACGCGGATCCATCGCCTTTGCTTTCGGCAGTTCCACGCCCAGGATGCTGGAACCTGTCGACAGCTGCTCAAGTTATTGGGGTTCCAGAAGGTACGCGCTTTTTTCATTCATCAACCTCTTCTTCTACGCGTTATTATAGATGTTTCTTAACGATGGATACTACATCTCAAACGACAGGGCTACGTCGACCACTAATGTCATGTCTTCGTCCAGTCACGGACGCGTGACTATGAATGAGGCGAGCACGCCCAGCAATGGCACCAACAACAAGCGAGCTTCTTCCGTCTTCGGGCTGGATCAGAACCAAGGTGACTATCTTTTCCTCTTTTTTATTTTCTTCTTCTTCCGTTTTCTTTCTAGAGAAAAGATTAAATAAGAAAAAATAATGTCTAATGCTGCATAGTCGTTTCTGGCTGTTGTTGTTGTTTTCTTCATTTTGGGTTTTTCATTATCCTCGTCATTTTCGGTTGAGGCTTTGTCGCTATGTCACACACAATGACGGAGGTGTCTATATCGGTCATACTTTCACACGCCTTCAACATATTTTCTTATTCTTCTCCCCTCGTATTCTCTCTCTCTCTCTCTTTCGCTCTGGAAATGGTTTGAAAATGATGACGTATTTCAATGTGAACGCACAAAACCCACCCGAACGAAACCCCAATTGAAGACGACCACGTACGGATGACTCAGTCGATGCGTCAAGTGTTTGAATGGGAAAATCGCCGTCGTGCGTCAGACATGACGTCGCCCAGGGATGGCGATACGCTCTCGGCCCTCGGCCAGCACCACCAGCCGCCTAGGTGGTCGGCCGGCCGACCTCACCACACTTCTTCACTCTTCGGTGCTGGATGTTTCCTGTTAGGTGAGGCTCCTACGGCCCGATCTCTCTCTCACACTGCTACATCTACTGCTACTGCCACTACTCCTCTACAGAAAGGAATGCTAAGACCCGCTCTGATGCGCATGGCCTCTGGGCAACACGGAGCTTGTGTTTTTCTCTTTTGAGTTTTGTTTCCAGCGACAACACAATTTTCTCTTTTTTTTTCTAATTTTTTCCTTATGTTTTTGTTCATTATCGTTTCATTTTTGGGTCTGTTTTAAATTCTTCCATTTGTCACACATCGTCTGCTGTGTGGTGCATCCTCCTTTTTCTTTTTGTGTTGTAGCGTTTGGCTTTTGTTTTGACACCGGTCGGGTACCAAACAGCCATTGAGTTTTTGTTTTTGTTTTTTTCGGTCATGTGCACGCACCACCCGGTCGCTGTCATTAACTCACGGAATGGAAATAACTTGTATTCGAGTCTGAGTTTTGTCATTTGTTGTCGTTGTGTTGGCCCGTCTGCATGGTCGTTAGTGTTTGTTGTTTGTCCTGTAAAATGACGTGTCATTTTGTGCTTAATTGCAGGCGACGACTTGATGACTCAGTCGACGTCGGCCGTGCAAGGTGGGCGGAGGAAGCGGACGGATTTGATTCCGACGATTCCCGTCCACCGGGGCGAAGGCGACCGGTCGCCGCGCTCTCCGCTCTACGCTTCCTCATCAGGCGCTTCGTCCAGCCGGGGATCCGTCAGCCGCTCAACAGGTATGTCGGTCTCATTGTCGCGACTGGACCAACTGTCGCAACCGCGCCGTCGACTCCTCTCCTCCCAGAACACGATTCCCTCCTCCCCTCTCCAGCCCTTGCACGAAACAGATCCGATCCCGGCCGGTGCGGGTACTACACCTAGTACTACAACCGCTACTACTACTAAAACGGCCCGGCCTTCCCGCCCAACCCGATTGCACGCCAATTCGACATCAACGTCGCCAACGACGCCGACCAAAACTGCAGCACGTAGCATGTCAAAAAGCATGTCCCATTTGGCCGGCCCTAAAGTGCCACAACCCGCATCCGTTATTCAGTCGGCTGACGGGCAACCGCGCACGACGCGCGCTGAACGTCTGCGCCTTAAAGCGCGACAGGCATCGCAACGCCCTCATGGTGGGTTTCTTGCAACAACAAAAAAACGCTCGTTTGCCTCCAACGCTTTCGACTGCCAAGTCGCACTAACTCTACCGCACTACCGCCAGCAAAGATGTTGTCATCGTCGCTGACACTCGAACCGCTTTTGGTGCAGGTTCCTCTTTCGCTTGGGCTTTTTTACACAATTCCTCCACCCCACCAAAAAAAACTTTTCTCTCTCTCGGAAAATTGTCAGCCGCCATCGTGTCACGTCCGCCGGCGTCTACCGCAAAATGGATATCGTCCTTGTACGGCATTGAGTGGCGCCCTAAAAAAAAAATTCGAGAAGAGAAGAGAAAAAAAAAGTGGAATAATAATCATTTTTTTCCCTTCGTTTTTTCTACTCTTTTTAGCCGATTTTTTTTCGGGGAGTTCCACATTCACTGGGTAATTGAGAAACTTTCGAGGTCTCGAGACACACATTTCGGAGGGGAAGCGGGTGGCTGATGGTTATCTTGACCCGGCCGGATGATTGCCGTATCAAAACGGTTACTTGAATATTCACTTTGCGGTACATAAAAAAAAAAGAAACTGGGGCGGCAGACGACAACAACAGTTGGCGGCTGGAAGAAAATGTAGAAAAAGTTCTTTTTTTTTCTTCTCTTCTCCCCGATTTTGCGGACTGAATAGCATCACGATGTCTAGCATCTGTTGGCCTCTCCGGGTTGGAAAGGAGAGCCAATCCGATTTGTTTATGGAAGATAGCGTGACGCGCGGCTAGGACGCTTCCGCCACGATGCAAGAACCGCAATGAAGCGAACGGGTTCTTTTTTTTTCTCTCTCGTTTCTTATCTCTTCTATATCGTTTTTTATTTTCTAAACTTTATTTTTAACTTTGGTGGCGGGTTGTAATTTAGAACCTTTCATCTCTCTCTTCTCAACCTCACTCACCGTGACGTCTTTACCGTCCGCACGCTGTTGCTTTCAAACATCCGCTCTCGCTCTCTCCCCCCGTGTATCGGAAAATGTTTTTTCATCATCACAGGAACTTTCGACCTCCTTTTTGGCTGCTTTTTTTTTGTGTTTTGTTGTTGTTATCTGTGGCTTTTGTGTAATGCTCGTTTATGACCACATCATGAACGCGTGTCGACTTTGATTGCTCTCAACTCTATTCATTTCCTCGTGTTTGTTTGTGCTCGCCTCCTCTCTTTTCTCTCTCCTCTTTATATTTGATTTGTTGTTAATTTGTTTTTACGATCGGAAACGACACGCATACGCAGGTCTACGGAGTGGAGATATAACACCATCCTCGCCGACGAGGCCTCTGAGTGCCTTGAGTCAAGTCAGCAGCGTCAGTACCACAGTGGCGAGTAGCGTCAGCGGCCACGTTCGAGCCAGAACCGCGCCAGCCGGAGGCAGAAAGTAATTTGAAGACTCGTTGACCACTTTATATATATATAGACACGCAAGGAGGCCGCCATCATTCATTCTTTCCTTTTTCTTTCATATTCAATCTAGACCACGTCCAGTGAGCATAGCCGGAACGGGCATGTCGCTCAGCGAGGCGGCTCGGGCTTCTCGGGCATCGCGAGAAAACATTAGCCGCGAGCGGAGTAAAGAAATCAAGGAGAAAGAAAACGAGAGAACTAGACAGACACAGCCACGTCCGGCCAGGGCACGAAGCGCCGATATGCGCAAGGATAACAACAATGTCCAGGCAGCAGCAGCAGCGGGAGGCGCGTCGGCGGCGACAACACCAAAGACTCCTGAATCCCAGCCGCAAACGAGCACCGCCAAACGAAACAGAGACGCCAGAACGACGTCGGCCAAAGAAGCTAGGACGCCCGTCAAGGCCTCCGTCGAAGCCTCGAAGAGCGCTAAGAACAACAATAAGACGACGACGGACGAGGTCAAGCCGAAAGTGGCCAATGTCAAACAGGAGCCCGTGCCCAGCGTCCAAGTCTCTCCGGCGACCGATGTCCAACCCGAAACGCTCGCCGAAGCGATCGACGTCAAAGTTGAGGAGACAACCAGTGCTGACGTCCTCACTCCAGAAGCCGCCCAAGCGGATTTGATGATGAATTCGTTGCCCGGCGACTTGCCAGATGTCGAGGTCCCTCTTTCCACAACGAACGACGTCGTCGTATCGGCCGCTCAATCCGATGTTTCGAGTGCTGAACAAGCCGCCGAATCGACCACCTCCGGGGCCACTACACCGTCGGAAGGATCCGTTTCGGGTGATGCTCCAACACAATCGCGTAAGATCATCTCTTCCGAGGAAGAAGCCAGAGCGGCTCTTGCCGAGAAACGTCGTCTGGCCCGCGAACAGATGGAGCGCGAAGCCGAACGAGAGCGCCTTAGAGCTGAAGAGGAACGCCGCCTTGAAGAGGAGCGACAGAGGCAAGAGGAACTCGAACAGAAATTGGCCGAGGAAGAGATGGACAGACTGGCGCTGGAAGCCCGTAAAGCTGAAGAGGAACGCCTTCAAAAGTATACATTTTCTCAGTTTGATTGATTTGTGAATGACAACACTAAATTCGGTATTTCGTCTTTGCAGAGCCATTGAGGAAACCCAACGCCGCGAGGAAGAAGAGCGTCTCCGACGAGAGGAGGAAGTCCGCCAACGTGCCGAGAAGGAGCAACAGGACCGCAAGGCTCGTGAAGAGGCCGAAAGACTCCGCAAAGAGAACGAGGAGCGTCTGCGTCGCGAGGAAGAAGAGCGACAGGAGAGGAGGAAGCGAGTAGAGGCCATAATGGCTCGAACACGAGGCAAGAGCGGCGGCCCGGGCAAAGCTGGTAATGACACGGTCAGCAGTGGGCAATCGACGACCGACGTGACGGCCGTGGGCATCAGCAACAGCATCAGCCAACCTGATTTGCTGGGCGACATTGTAAATAAAACTAATGGTGGCAACAGCAACGGACAGTCACCAACGGACGACTCGGTCGACACTAAGAAGAACAACGGCTTCCACATCGACGCGACAGACTCTATGTCCCCATCGGCCAACACCACCAGTGATTTACCCGACATCTCCAACGTCATCGCCAATTCGAACGCCGATAGCGTCAATTCGAACGCCAACAACAACATAGCCGACGAGCACGTCGAACTTGTAGCTTGAAAAGTTGACTTTCGACTGTAATTTTTTTGCACGTCGTTTAATTATCCGTCGTTTTTTTTTGCCGAATTTTTTTTCTCTTTATTGTGGAGAGGCTCAGCGCGCTGGGATTCAGATCAATCACGGCCATCTTTTTCCCTCTTCTCGGAATTTTTTTTTACAAAAAGAATTTATTTAAAATGGAAGAAAAATCAAATGTAGATGAAACGCTTCTTCTCGCTCTGAAGTTTGAACTTTTTTGAAACTGGTAACTACATCTTTTTTTATTGTATTCCAAACAATTTCGGCCGCGGGCTTGTAGCAAGAGAAGATTTTTTTTTCTTCGCGAGAAAGGGTTGGGAGCAGCTGGTTAACTTTTTTTTGTGTGTCGAATCGTGGGCGATTAGTTTTTAACTATTTTCATAAACATCTGCATGTCTATGTTCGGACGAGACTTTCATTTCCCCCTTTTTCTATCAAACTGCCTCTTTCTAGGATGTTTATAGCATTCTTGATTCAATTCTTATATACGTTTGAGATGTACTTTTTTTCTTCAGTTTCCCCTTGTCCATTCATAGAAGATAACTTATACCTTTCAATGTGTAACAATGAAAGTTCTCTCTTCCCCCCCCCCCCCCTTGTGTGTTCCGAGTTGTGTGTTTTCGCCAGAGCTGGAGTTGGGAGCTGTGATGAGGGAGATGTCTTTAGAAATTTAAAAAAATGATTAGGTAAAAAAAAAAGGAAACGAGTTCCAGGAACAATTTAATGTGTACAACCCCTTCACACTCGTTTTTCTCCGGCGTGTTGGAGTATAAGATGAATAAACTCTTGTAATCTCAATTCGTATTTGCGGCTTACTTCCTCGTGGCAACAGTGTTTTGCGATTTGCAAGAAATTAATTCAATTATTCATTTCAGGTTCAAAGTGATTGAAAAATTCCAATTCAAAATAGGAATATATTTTAAAAAACAACTTGGTGAGTCTACGCTCGTAAACGCCAATCTAAATGGAAAAGGTTTTGGTGGATAAAGGGGATGCTTTGAGGCCAAAGTCTGGCATCGTTGTTTTGTGTCGCAGGCATGTGTCCAACAAATTTTTCCGAGTTTTGTAAAGTCACCGCTGAAGTCATGGCCGACGATGCTCAAAAAGTAAGGATATTTTCTAAATAAATGTGGCTTCGAGTGCATTATTCCGTTCTGAACCCCCTCTTTTTTTCCAAGTATTTTCTCGTGACATTTTTTGTATCACTTCGAGTCCGGCTAATGACACAAACAATTATAGTTGTAGCGTGTAAAGTTCGATAGTCACCGACAAGATATTTTGAAAAAAAAAACAAGAAAAAGAATGTCGTTCGATAATGATGATCAAAGAGGTTTTCTACTTTCAATTTACAGGTGCAGCAGTACAAGGAAACAGTTAAGAAACAGGTTGGCACCAACTTCGTGTTTAACAATACTCTTTTTTTGCATGCAGTGCAAAGCTGTGTTGTGTCTCGATTCTGGAATGGTTCCATTGCATGACAATGTTTTAAAAAAACTTTCCACAAGGTTTGTGCTCCTTTATTCCTTTGTTTATCGGCAGGCAGAGGACCTTATCAATAATGGATTCCCAAGAAAGATTGTAGAGTTGAATGATCTCCTTGCTACACCACTCTTCAGCACCAAGAATCTTGAAGAAGTTCACCAAGATCTTAAAGTTCCAGTTCCCTCGCCCATAATTTCAAATAGGTAAGCATTTCCTGCTTTTTATACAGACTATTTATCTAAACTATTATTTGCTTGTTTTGTTTTTTTCTTTCAGTCATGACAGCTGTGAAATTGAAACAAAGAAACGAAAATTAGATGAAGCAGCCAGTGGAACTCCTGTGTTAGTTTTGCCAACTGGAATTGTTCCATGTAACTCTCACATTCGGCAAATGATAAAAATTGTCAAACCTTACATTTGGCACCTGGTGGAAGATGCAAATTTGGTGATTATCTTTCTTTTTATGAAGCATAATATAAGATGTATAGTCTGAAATCATACAGTACTGATTCAAACAACTTTTGTTTGTTTAAATTTAGCTGAAAATGTGGATTTCATTTTTGATTCCCAAAATTGAAGATGGCAACAACTTTGGAGTATCCATTCAGGAAGACATGCTCGCGGAGATAAGAACAGTTGAATCTGAAGCCGCCGCTTTCTTTGATCAGATTTCTCGATATTTCATCACAAGGGGCAAAATCGTCACAAAGGTATTTTTTTATTTCATTTCTTGTTCTCTTACAAGAAAGATCATGGAACCTGATGCATATTTTTAATTTTCACAGGTAACGAAATATCCACACGTGGAAGATTTCAGAGTAACAGTAGAAGAGCTCGATGAAAAAGAGTACGTTAGTTTGAAATTGGTAATGTGCGAGATTCGGAACCATTACTCAACGCTGCACGACATCATTATGAAAAATCTAGAAAAAATTAAAAAACCACGTACTTCCAACGTGGACAATTTATACTGATTCATTTTGAAACACACGAGGTAATCACCGAAGAGACTTTCCATCCGTTTTCCTGTCTATTGGTGAAGGAACCATATGATTGATAAATTAAAAGTCAATGGAAATTCTAGTTTTTTTTGTCATTTTGTATTTCCAACACCGACCACGAATTGTGTTCGTCTAATTATTTACTATGTGACTAAAGGAGTCGTGAGGGTGCAATTATTTCATCGTACTCGAGGGTTATGAGATTCTAAATTAACAAACGGTAAAGGGTGGAATAAAGAAGCAGACAAAGTAAACGTTTAAACTCTTTCAAGGGTACAATTTGCAGTTAATACGTGCACGTCGAGCTTGGCGATTTTGGAGCTTTTTTGAGTTGTAGTTTGATTTTTTTCCTACGAGATTTACATGGAAGTCTCGTGACGGCTTTTTCCCGAACGGTGACCGTCTCTTTTCCTGGCGTTTCGATCAGGACCCACTCTTTAAAAGAAATGTAAGTGTTTAGTATACTTATATGTACAGGACTAACTTTTAACTTGGCTACCCGCGTGAATGAGTCGAGTGACGAGATCTTGGTCGGTCAACTTCATGGCTAGGTCCAGCTGTAATGGCTAGAGGTGCTCCCATATAGCTGGATGAATTGGATTGGTGATGTGGACGTGACATTTCGACCCGAGGTGGGCCGTGCACACTTTGGTGAGTCCGAGCTCTCCGGTTCCACTCTTCGTCAAACTGGTGGGCTTCCTCTGTTTCAATAGATATTGTTAAATTTGTGATCACTAAAAGAGGGAAATATAGTATCCCGATATTTGCAAAGTTCTTGAAATTTCGATTACTCTGCTTAATAATTTGCGTCAATTTTGGCGCTTTGATTTCTAAATATTTTAAGACAATTTGAGGCCTTCAAAGAATTTCGAATAAAAAAGTACCCTGTAAAATAAGAACCAACCTTCTTCAATGTTTATGAAATCTTCTCTTTCTTCCGAGTCTCCTGTATAGTAGTTTTGTTCTTTCTCGACGACGTGCCCACGCTCTCCTAAATGCCGCCCAACAGCCATTTTACGAACCCCGCTGCGTGAATCGCTCACACTGCGCTGAACTTCTCTCACACCTCCAGGGGCTGTGCGAGTGGTAGTTGAAGCTTGGTACACCTGAAACAGAACACTAATGTTCACAAACAGCTTCAACATAAAACAAGAAGAGTTATGATTTACCTGTGGTTGTCCGTCTGGGCCAGTTGTCATAGTCATGATCGAACTACTGCTATACATGGGGCTACCTCCAAAGCCAGGCTGACCCTGTGGCAAATATCGAGCAACCTTGAGTAAGTTAACATTTTAAAATTTAAAAATAGTCAAAACTTACAAAACTCTGAAACATTTGTCCAATGGATGGTCCCATTCCAAAAGGATCAACCATCCCCATAGGAAATCCAGGCATTGCTCCAAATGGAACCATGGAAGAGGAGTGGCGTGGTTGTGGAGGCTGCATCTGCATGGGCATGATACTGGACATTTGTGGATGCATTGGCATCATATTTGTAAATGGATCTTGCATCATGGAGTTCATCATTGAATCCATCTGACGCATCAACTGATTTGTTCCCCTGTAAGTGCAAATAACAAATTTAATTTTCCATCATTTAATGTAAACAAAGCAATCTACAGTGCAAGGAAATGTTTGTTAGCTATGTTACTTGGTGGGCTTTGTGTAAGAAGGTTGGCTAGAAACTGAATTTCTAAAACCAGGAAATGATCGACTATGGGAAGGAAATCTGAAAGTCTGGGAAAATTTTGAGGTAATCATGAAAGTTGCATGTTCTGGGCGTAGGAAAATGTCAAATAACGGTAAGAACGAGCGGGTAATTGGGCCTCAGGTTGTATATTTCTACTATTTGGTTACCCAAAGAAAGGAAAGAAACTCACGCAAAGAACGGATCTTCCCCATAGTCCCGCAGAAATGAGCCAAACATGTTTGCAATACGTTGCTCTTGGGTTGATTTCTCTAGAGTACTTGTCGATGTACAGACGTAAGCAGCGTTTAATGGATTCTCATTTTTCTGCCCGTATATTCACACGGCGTTGCCACTCATCAATAACAAAATGAATTTTCAAGATAATATACGAGAGAAGATGTATTTACATTCGTAACGTAAGACCAATCGATAGTTGTATTTGTTCATAGTACTAGTAGTGGATGTGTTTTAATACTTTCGATAAGGAGGTGCGGGTCTGTACATTGGGACATAGTTGTAGGCGGGAGCTGCGGGGCGATACATTGGAGCAGCGTAAGGCGGCACGGCATACATGACGGGATAAACATACGGCTGTCGATAGACGGGTGGTGGCTGGTAAACTGGCCGATAATACTGCGCCTTAGGTGGCTGCCGGACAGGGTAAACTTGCTGTTTCGCGGCTTTCGGAACTTCCTTTGTAGAGGCCTGTTGTTTGCCGACAAGCTGTGGCGAAGAGGCCCCAGCGGGAGCTATCGACGCAGCGCCTGGCTGCGTGATATCGATTGGTTGCTGTTTCTCCTGATTAAACTTTGAGAATTGCTGCTGCTGAGCCAGTGGAAGCGAAGAAGTTCCGATAGTGCCCTCATTCATAATGCCTAATTGAGCTAGCTCTTCCTGCGAGAAGCCCTGAAAATCTTGCGGTGTCAATTTAATCTCTTTGGGTGGCGGTGGATCACGCGGGCAACATGGAAATTCCCCAAAATTACGACAGGGTGACAGGAGGCCAAAGTTCTGGATGTCCAGTGGATCGCGGCCAAAGATGTGACGATCGTCTAAGCACGTATCTTCAGACTGGCAGGGGCATATCTCTTCCGGAGTTGAGCCGTCACCGTTTTGGCCAGCAGCAGCAACCAGCAAGAAGAAGAAGAGCGATTGATAAACCAGCCAATGCTCCATTTTCTAATATTAAAAGTGAATAAGTTAACAAAATCACGTCAACCAGTGAGCTTAACTCAATTTTTACCTACCGGTCGAAGGTGAGCTGATGATGTGATGAGGAAACGAAACCAAACATCTATTTATATGAAACACAAAAGTTCACTTAATCCAAGCCACCTTGAAATGGCAACCCAAGGAATTAAATTCCGCAGAACTACGTGGCAAAATTGTCTCACGAGAGAAGAGGTCGAATGGAATGCGGATTATAGCGAATGGAATTTTCGTCGTTAAAATACCATTAAGCAACTTCAAGCGGAAAATCCACTCTCTCATTTCACAACAAATGCAGTGTTTGTTAAGGGCTGGAGAGGGCGAAGAAAGATGCCACTTGAACACCGAGTCCGTGGTCCGTGTTGATAAACTATTAGGTGTCTCAAAAACTGTATCTTGGGATTGTTAAGATTAAACTGGTGTTGCACACGTGATTATTGTATTTATAGAGCTTGCGGCATTCATTCGAGAGCTTAAAGCGTTTCAGACTCTGTTCCGAAATGTATGTGATTAGTTCTTATTTCATATTGGGTTTAACGATTGCTGCTGTCTCAGGTGATAGAAATGAAATAAGTTAGTTTTATGCAACGTACTCTATAATTATTCCATAATTCCATAATTTTGAGAACAATAGGAGCGGCTACCAAACAAAGTGGACAAAAAGCCATTGAGACGATATGCTACGGAGATTTGGGATGCTTTACCACAGCAGATCCTTGGACATCGAATGTTCGACCAATGTAACCTTTTTATTCGACATAAAAATTGCATTATTTTTTCCAATAATATTGCAAATGTCATTATACTGTAGTTCCGCTTTACCTGAGGATCCGGCGCATATCAACACTCGATTTCTTCTAAATACCAGGTGTTATTGTTAACTGCTTCATTCGTGTTTAATTCAAACGGACTTTTGTATTCCTGTTATTCAATCAGAACAAATCCAACAGATGCCATTACGCTTGTCAGAGACGATACTCTTGGGTTGTACGCATCTCCTTTCGATTCAAAGAAGAAGACTGTTTTTCTTATTCACGGTTGGACGAACGATGCCAACCATCCATGGATCACAAACTCCGTCTCTGAAATTCTTATTAACGTAAGAATTCTCGAACTCTCTCTAGTTGATTTGCGAGTTTGATTAGACGATGGATATTTTCCGGCTTTAGGAGGACGTCAACATAATCCGCGTTGATTGGGCACCAGGAGCAGGATTGCCTTATATCCGGGCTTTGACCAACACACAAGTGGTCGGTGCTGAGATTAGTCTGTGAGTTGTCTAGCCAACGCTAATCAAATCAAGTCGTTTGTTTTCTTTTCTTTCGATTGTTATTAAATCACAGTATTTCTCCATTCCGGCAGATTTATCCTGTTTCTCGCTGCGCAAACGATTGTAGATTACTCGAATATTCATCTTATTGGGCACGATTTGGGAGCTCACGTCGCTAGTTATACAGGTCGGCGTATTTACGGCATTGGGCGTATTACAGGTATTTATTTGAACATACGTGTTTCAATTTCCGTTTCAAAACAATTGGCCGGATTTGGTGGTTTTGGCAGGTCTGGATCCATCAACGATCTACTTTGAGGGCGGTGACACTTCAACCCGTTTGGACCCCACTGACGCTCTGCTTGTTGATATCGTCCATACAGATGCTACTTTCCCCTCTTTAGGACGGAATCATGTCGGTTTGGGTTTTAAATCAAGCCTTGGTATTTCCTTCTCAAGAAATCGTTCTTACTGTTATGTGAGCTCAATGTTTTAAATTTTGAAGGCCACGTTGATGTTTTTGTTAACAATGGACAACAGCAGCCCGGTTGCACTGATACTATCGACGATTTGGTCAGGAAAGCTGATGATTTGGTTACCTTGACCGATCTCAATGGTTTGCAAATCTCAGATCATTTTTTGTGCTGTTTATACTTTTAAGTCAATAATATTTATCTTCTCTATCAGGTGCCTCTTCCATTGATCCGTATGTTTGTTCTCACATGAGAGCTGTTGATTACTTTGTTGAATCCATCAACTCTTTCTGCCCGTTTTCCGCCTTTTCGTGCTCATCGTGGGACAGCTATTTACTGTAAGTGCGGGTTTTTGAAAGAAGAAATGGACATTTCTACTTTAGATGTTTATTCTCCATAGCGGAACCTGCTTCTCGACATGCCGCAATTCAGATGCTTGTACATCTCTTGGTTATCACGCAGGTGATTACCCAGCAAGAGGCACATTTTATCTTGACACACAATCCTTCGGGCCTTATTGCAGTAAGTTGTACAGATCAAAGTTACTAGTATAAGTAAAAAATATCCTCTTCTTTTTTCAGATTTGGTTCTTAGAGTTGAAGTTGATGTCTCTCCAAACCAAGCCAAAACTGACGGAGCTATCAATTACATTTTAATCGGCGATGTTGGGCAAACAAGAGAGGCTGAACTCTATAAGTATTTTTTTTTTATTTCAAGTATATTATAAGTATCCGTTCACTCTAAGTAGCCTATAATGGAAACAGTGGAAAAATTGCGAATGGAGACATCCTGAGTGATTATGTGACTGTAGCGGGCAGCAACTCCCTACGCATCGGGCACGTCGATGCCGTTCGTCTAAGATACCTGAAAAGTGGTCTGATTGGCGGAGAAAACCAAATCGTCGTACAAAAAGTCATTGTGCAGCAAGCAAATGTAACCATTGCCGCCACTGAGTAAGTTTTTCTTAACATTTTTTACTTACTATACGAGTAGCGGTAAACTGAAGTAAATTTTTTTTTTGTAGTATTACATTCCAGGGGGCTGTTTTAACAGATATGGAATACGTAACTGTTTACCCCTAGACAAACTATTTTCAGTGGAATAATGGAATTAAATGTATTTAGTACCAAACAATTAGTCAGCATACACACACACACAAAAAAAAAATGTTTACCTTATTTTGTAAAGCTTACAAGTTAAATAGCTTTTCAAAGTAGGATTTTCTACCAAATTTCGATAATTAGGACTAATAAAAATGTAGCATATTTAAATAAAAACAATTGAATTGAAGTATTTTGCTAGCGCGAAAAAAAGCGCACGAAAGCATGAGGACGATTTGACCCTCCACACTTAAATAACGTTCAGCTACCACAAAGGCTCAAACGAAGTCTACATTCTCGTATCGCCCTAGTACGTATCAGCATTTGTGATTGTTGTTCCACTGACCAGGGGTTAACAAGGACGCGTGTAGTTCGTGCCTCCTTTATTGATAACCACTGACGTCTCGTCTGGTACTAGTGTATCTGTTGGCGGATTTAGATTAAATTGGAGCATGTATTACTATATTGATGCTATAACATTTGTTTGAGACCTATAACCATTTCAGAGCTGTTCCAACATGGTTGCCTTGAATTTTTTTTCTATACTAAGCTTTGTGATTGCTGCGTCCTCAGGTGACATCACTAATTCATTATTAGAAGTGTAAGTGCGACACATATCTAATCTTAGCTGGCTAATACAGGAACTGCGGTCAGTAAGGGAGACCCAAGTAAAGCTTCTGATGTTTGCTACGGAGACTTGGGGTGCTTTACCACGGCAGATCCTTGGACATCTAATGTTCGACCAATGCAAGTTACTTCTGATGTAGATTTAAAATGGATCATTTTAAATAAATAAAAAAATTCATTTCAGTTCGGCCTTACCAGAAGATCCGGCGGTTATCAATACCCGATTTCTTCTTAATACCAGGTTGCTATATGTATACTGATCTGTTGTTATCCACTATCGGATTTATTTACTTTTATACTTAACGTTATTGACTTGCTTTTGTATATTTTCGATTTTGTGTAGAGCAAACCCAACGGATACAATTACGCTTGTCAGAGACGATACTCTTGGGTTGAACGCATCACCTTTTGATTCAACCAAGAAGACCGTTTTCCTTATTCACGGTTGGACGAACGATGCTAACCATCCATGGATGACATCGTCTGTCTCTGAAATTCTGATTAACGTAACAATGCTCGAAAAATATATTTGGTTGCCAGTAGTTAAAGATCTGTTTCCTTGGTTACAGGAGGACGTCAATATAATTCGCGTTGATTGGGCGCCTGGAGCAGGATTACCGTATCTACGTGCATTGACAAACACGCAGGTGGTCGGCGCTGAGATAAGCCTGTGAGACCAACCCTTATCAAATGAAGCTGTTCTAATTGGCTTCGATTTTTTCCGTTTCATTTATAAATCAGCACTTTGTCCTAAATACGTATGTCTTGATTTCGACAGTTTTATCCTTTTTCTCGCAGCGCAACGGATTGTGGATTACTCGAATATTCACCTTATTGGTCATGATTTGGGAGCGCATGTCGCTAGTTATGCTGGTCGACGCATTTATGGCATTGGGCGTATTACAGGTATTTATTTTTCTCGTTTCATTCATTTTTCGGAACAATTGACCGGAAATGGTCGACAGGTTTGGATCCGTCCACAATCTATTTTGAGGGCGGTGACACTGCAACACGTTTGGACCCCACTGACGCTTTGCTGGTTGATATTGTTCACACTGATGCGACGTTTCCCGCACTTGGGCGAAACCATGTTGGTTTGGGTTTTAAATCTAGTCTCGGTAACTTATTCCTTCCATTTTTTGAATACTTTTATTTATGCGATTGATGAACGCCTTTTTGGATTCTTGAAGGCCATGTTGATATTTTTGTTAATAACGGACAAGAACAACCAGGGTGCCAAGATACTCTCGACAATTTAGTGAAAACACCTGATGATTTGGTAACCTTGACCGATCTCGACGGTGATGAATTTCAATAATATTTTATTTACTTACGAGCCTTGTATTTCTAAAATTATACTAACTTTCAGGCGCCTCATCCATCGATCAATATGTTTGTTCCCATATGAGAGCTGTTGATTATTTTGTTGAATCCATAAATTCTTTCTGTCCATTTTCCGCTTTTCCTTGTTCATCATGGGACAGCTATTTGCAGTAATTTTTTGTTGTTTCAAAAAACGAAAAACAACAACAATGAATTTATTCCAAGTACTTTTTTTTCTCTAGAGGAACCTGCTACTCGACATGCCGCAATTCAGACGCTTGCACATCTCTTGGCTATCACACAGGAGACTATCCAGCTAGAGGTTCATTCTATCTCGACACTCAGGCTCTTGGACCTTATTGCAGTAAGTTATCTGAATGCATGAATGGATGAGGTTGATCGAGCCTTCCGAACTATAAGTATGCTCTTCATAGACTTGGTTCTAAGACTTGAAGTAGATATCTCTCCGAGCCAACTCGATACGGGGGGATCCATCAATTATATTTTAATCGGAGATGTTGGACAAACAAAAGAGACTGAACTCTACAAGTATTTTTTTAACATCAATCTTGGTGATGTTAAGAACCTAATTGTTCGTCTTTATGGAACAGAGGGAACATAGTGACCGGAATGATTGTGAGTGATTTCTTGACCGTAGCAGGAAGCAATTCCTATCGAATTGGACATGTCCAATCTGTTCGACTACGCTATGATCGCACTGATCTTTTTGGTGGCCAAGACGAACTTTTAGTGCAAAGGGTCGTCGTTCAACAAGCTAATGTAACCATTACCGCCGCCGAGTAAGTTCATTAATAACATTTTTAAATTCAACAGCATTTGAATTGCCGTTCCGTCGTTATTTCCTTTTTACAGTAACGTATTCCAGGGAGCTGTTTTGCCTGATACGATATACGTCACCGTTTACCCCTAAGTTTTTGAAAATAGTATTTCAAATGGAAATGTGTCAAGAACGCGACAATAACGTAGACTTCATACACACATTATGGCAATGTTTGACATATTTCTTCTTTATTTAAGATTCCCACATAACGCATATCTAGAAGAATTACTACATACATTGTTAATTACTTAAAAACTTGGTGTTGTACCAAGCTAATTCCAAACAACTAGGACCAGAGACGTTGTATCTTTCTAGATAGCTGTTAATTGTGTAGGGATTCTCGCGCGAAAAGAAACGGACAAAACCAGAAGCCTCTAACCGCTGAAGTAGTGCGTATTTGCCCGGAATGGTCTCCGGGTTTTCCAGATGAATCTCCATTGAAAGTTGCTTGACCCGGAGTAGATCTCCATCGTTAAGCCAATGGTCAAGGACGGGCCATTCTCCTCCTTCAATGTCCATCTTCAAGTAGTCGATGATGGTGTCGGTGTGATTGAGCATTTTGCGCATAGACGTAAGGGTCATAATCTTCCAACCTCTTTCGTTTCGCTCGTCGTCCTTTTCCCCAATGCCAATACGGTAAAATAAGATTTTCTTCGAATGACGATGTTTCCATTGCCTAATTGAATAGAAATAGTTAGGAGTGTGTAAACTCCATGACCCTGGAGGATTTTAGAGGAAAAAAATTTTAATACCAGACGGAAGGATCAAAAACGTAGACATCGCATCCATAAGACTCAATCTGTTCGTCAAAAGACCATTCGCCGTTGTTCCCGAAGGAGTAAACAACACACTGATCTGGCACTGGAGCAATTCCTGGATCGAGGCAGACGGATTTCTGCCCATCTAAGAAATTTAGGGCTGGAATGTGATTTAGTACACCGCCAAATTCGTAGTATGTTTTGCATGCCGAAGTATCTTTCCAAGAAAACAGCGGTAGCATTTCCTTCCACGTCAAACTTTCATTGCGTTTCACATTTGGTGAAAAAAATACGGTAAGAAATTGTTGCTGCTGATGGAAACCTGCGAGAACGAGGCAAATAAAGAAGACTAGAGCGCACTGTCGCCAACGATCCATCATTTACTGCTCAGTAATTTTCTTGAAACTTTTCGTGACAGACGACCAAGTCTAAACCGTTAGAAAAGAATAGGCGTGACATACAGGTCGATGGCATGTTTTATTGATACGCTATACAATCGACGGAAGTTTATTGTTAAATACCAACTCGTCTCCCTTCCATCCGCTCATCGAAGTTGACAGTGACTGGTTGAGAGAATAATTGGCATTGAACCATGCTATCTCGTAAGCATTTTTCATCCAACGGTTCTGCCGAGAGAAGAAGCGGACGTACCCAGAGGATTCAAGTCGCTTTATAATGTTCCGGTAGTGGCCGCGACGGTCGAGAGGCAACAGGTGGATTTCCATGCCGATTTGCTTGATATCCCGAAAATTGCGTCCATCCTGTAACAGTTGCTCTAAAACGAGCCATTCGTCGCCTTCGATGTCAATTTTGAGGTAATCAATCGGTCTATAACTGTGCAACAAAAACTTGCGTATTGATGCTAATGTTGTTATTCTCCAACCTAGATTAAACAACTATCAGTTTCAGGGATACTAAAAGAATAAATACTTTTTATGCGAGTACCTCGGGTATCCTTTTTTGTGTTAATGGTTCCTAATCCTATGTTGAAGTAATGGATATGCTGTGATTTGTTAAGCATTTGCGGATGCTTAATAGACGGATCGAATGAATAAACATCGCAACCGTAAGCCGCCATTGCCACGTCAAAAGACCAATCATTTGAGAGACCAAATGAATAAACCACACACGTCCCTGGTGGTGGAGCAAGACCTGGATCAAGACAAACGGCCTTCTGTCCATCGATACCTGCAATGATGCTTTCGGACTCGTTTCCTGTTCGGTAGACGTGACCGCCAAATTCAAAATATAGATGGCACGACCCATCATTCCGCCACTGAAAATATTCCTCGTCCGCAGCGTCGTCATTTAATTCATCCCGATTGAAGATGTAATTGTAGTTATCTGACAAAGGTTGTATGTTGAACCCGATGTAAAAACCAATCGTAACAAGAAAAAAGAGTCCGGCTATCCATTGAATCAGCGATTGATTTTCCGTCTAAAGCAACAAATTTCCTGGATTTTAAACAGAATCTCAAAATCAAATATCAAAGAATTTAAATAATAAGCTTACCATTTTACAGGAAAGTTTAGCAGATAGTGTGTGCCGCCAAGCAGGAAAGTGGTGGAATGAAATGTAATTTCCGTGAAGAAAGAAAATGTAGCTTGTCCGGGATAAATAATGCGCCTCTAGCGATGGATTTCCTGTCCATTGAAGACAGTTCCGCCAAGACGATAAGGCATACGCGGGCATACGACATTATCGTCGGCAGTATCGCACCCTAGTAAATTACTATTTCATTTAAAACAAGGCAGAGAATATTGAGTTCTAACTTCTTTTTCTTTGAAAAATCAATTCTTAAATTTTTGTAGTAAAGTTGTTTAATAAGAATATTATTTAGGATGTGAAACACGCACGTTAAATGTAATTATTCCTGAATTCGCAAGCGTCCGAATAATGCTACTTTGACGAGTTCTGGACTAGTACCGTATGGAAGTTCTTGAATTCTCATTTTCTTTAAAACTTTGTTCGGCGTTCTGATACCTTGGGGCCACAGGGCCGTAGCCAACGAACCGTAGAAACAATCTTGAGTCGTTTTACATCCTGGTTTGGCGTATTTGGACTTCCATATTAATAACCACCAAATATGAAAGATTCTTGGGGTGACCCTTCGTATTCTTTCGTATTTTGGAAACAACTGAATATGTGCGTGGATAAAATTGATTTAAAAAAAGAAGGCAATTAATGCGATTAGAGTAGTCACGAGTTTGTAAGATATCTCTATTTTAGGCTCTACAAATTACGCATACAAGCGGCACTTGCTTACGCATACAACCATAGAACAATATTGTGAGTTCGCTATTTTCTTCTTTCTGTTTAAAACTTCGAAAATGATTGGATCTCGTATAAACTCAAGGATCACAGTGCAACTCCTTGAAATCGAGATGTGCGTTAAGAATATTTAAAGGTTATACCGTAGACCCCCTGTCCAGCAATAAATGGGATCGTGTGCGTGACCCTGGGCGTAACTCAATAGCCAATACAAGGCATCCTTTCGGTAAAAGTAAATAAATGTGTGCTTCGTGCTGCCGTGTTTCGGTGTTTGCACCTTTTACAACGTTAAGTAGCACCAGGCATCATCAGGTCATTTTACAAACCAGAGTTCCTAAATTCAAGTTCGTTCAACTGATGGAATAGCTGAGTTTCAGCACAGATACTGTTAAGGAAGGAAGCTAAGGTATCGCATATCTTACCTGCTGTTCTGTTATTATTTTCCTCGTATGACTTACTATATATAGCTTACGGTATATCCTAGTATCCTCAGTATAGTGTAACATGTATATTTGTGTCAAGTATGCATGTACATCTACATGTTTTTGGACCACCAAGCGAAACAGTTTTATTTTGTGTTGTAAATATTCGTTAATTACAGCCCATTAAATCATTTTATGTGAATACTTTAAAATCTGCGGCAGCTACACTGTATGGAGAATTCGCCATTTTTGAAATGCTATTATACCTTAGCCTTGAAACACGGCATTTTAAGATTTTTCATCCTTATGTCTGTACTTTTGAAATACATAACACGAAACACAAAAATTCAAAATATATTCTAGGAGAGGAAGGGCTCGGAAGGTGATACAGAAAATGTGAACTCTTCCCCTTGTCATACTCTTCCGCATTTTCAGTGTATCTTGTTTCTATCAGTCTACCTACATCTCTTGCTAAATGAGTCGACTGTTGAAGTGTTAATTAACCGTGTTCGAATTTCGATTGTAAGTAAAGTTGTTTCCCGAGGACGTACAATTCTTTTTTTCGACGATTGAGAATGACCTTGACGCCATACACATGTGTTGTCTGTGATTTTTTGGGCGGAAAAGTTGGCTAAATGGACTACAGGTCAAGAAAAACATTATCTGCGGGGAAAACCCGTCCTAACCAAATGGGCAATTGTGAAGCATATAGTCATGGGGTAAGTCAAAATTATCGTTTCCTTTTTTATATTATGGACTGTTAAAGATCTTTCCTCCTCTCACGAGCGATGGGAGAAGGCTGGGCGTAGTCACAAAAGAGTGTGGAATGGGCCGCAGAAAAGTTGAGCTCTCATAGTGCAGCACGAAATTGCTTCTTTTCCTTAGAGGTCGAGACTTAAAGCAAAATATAGGTGTATCGTACTATATTTGTATTACGGCCAAGATCTCTTTTGGTCTTCTGAATAAAGCACAAAGCATTCTATGGCCGCTGTAATAAGTAACATGTTACTACAATTTATTCTTATTCTTTGGACACAAAAGTCAGAGCGAAGAATTTATTATCTTTTTTTAAACGATCAGCTTCTTCTTGTTTTCGGGTACAAGGACTGAATGGTTTGTTGAAGTCGACGTTCTCGTATGATTTTCGGAATGTTTTCGCAAATTTTGTGGTATTAGAACTCATAAATAGCGCCCAGTATAAGGGAGAAAAAAGAGATGAATGGGGATTGATTTCTTTTTACCATACTGTGTTGTATTAAATTACCCAACGGTAAGACCATCAACATCGATTTCAAATATTAGACAACCAGATGCGCTTTTGACCTTTTGTCTATCATTAGTTCATTGGTAGTAGTTAGCTAGACATTGTTGATTCATCTGCAACTGGTCCTTGGGTTTGTTGAAATTTTGAAAACTATGGGCACTGGGCAATCGTACCCGCCTTCGAACAATCTGGGGTCGACGTAAACGTAGTGACAGTGAAGATGGTTGAGGTCGATGTGACTACCACCGTCAGGAAAAGGCGATTTCCGGCAAGTGGCTGTCCGTATGCGCCATAGTAAGGCAGCACAACTGGTTGGTAGCTCTGAGGACTGTAAAGCCCTGATTGAACTTCTTGCGGATAGTAGGAATATGGGGACACTAGCAGGAGTTGTGGATCAGCAGCACGAGCTTCTCGGATCGGTTCTTGTGTAGCCTCAACACTAAAGCCATTCAGAAGAACAGATAAAAAAATGTATTAATTAACCTTGTATTTTTATTAGCTACGGAACATGGAACAGAAATTCACCCCTGAACAGCAGAGGGAGATACGACGAATTGTTCGCTTTCGTCGTTTTCCAAAAGTAGACCTCGCCTTCTGCGACCACACGCAGCGACTTTCTTGGTACAGGTGACCGTGGAAACCAAAGTCGACACCGTTGTCGCCGTCGTTGTGGCGAAGAATCGCCGGTCTAGTACGCTAGCCCCATAGAAAGGAAAGTAAGTCGGACTTTCTTCCAACTTCTCCGTGACTGCGTAAGCCACAAATAAAAGAAGTACAGAAAACGCTAAACGCATTCTAAATTCTAAGACCAAAAACAAGAGACAAGTCCTGAAACCAACCTAGAGAACACTGCCGCAAAAAGAAGTGTAGAACTTTTTTTATATAGACTCGCTAGTCTGTTAGTTGTTGTTTGAAAAATGGTTAGCAGGTGCGGCAGAAAACTTAAGCCGCATAATTTTGACATTTGTTTCATTGTTATTTGGAGGATTTGCGCCATTCAGATGGTTCTAAATTATTAGCGTAAAATATTTGCTCGGTGCATCAAAATGAAAGATGTAAAATTTGGTTTGCCTTTTTTATGAGGGCAGTGGCCTTACAAAGTCAGTGTTCTGCACTGCACAAGACTAAGTCGTAAATTTGTGCACATCCGGATCTGATAATAAGGTATGGAAGGGAGAGTGAAGATTACTATTCACGCATGTTCATTTGTTTGGACATAAAATATTTAACGATACAAATAACAAAGGTATCGAATCAAGATTGCCTCTTCCTACCTCTTCAGGTAGGAAAGGGCAGGAACAGTATTCCTCAGATTGTTACGCCGCGAGTTGAGCTTGGGAGAAAGAGTCGGTGTTCGAAAAATCTGGAGTAGAGGAACGTGGTAACGGCGAAACCAGACGAATTTTGAGCGTCGATTACGATTCACTTGACATCATTATCATTGATGTCGCCCCAATCGAAACAGTTTAAAAAAAGTTGACGCGTCTTTAGTTGATAAGCGCCGTGCTAGAACAATGCAGTGAGAAAAAGTTTGCTTTTGTCATTTGTGAGCTGGTTCGCATCGATATCGGCACGACATCGGTCCGGATCGGTGCACCGATTCTTGACATCATGCAGCGCCTGTCCTTCGTTCGAAAACCAGTTTTTATCCGGTTTTTTGAACGGGTTCAACGAAAAAAACCGGTTCAAAGAACGGGTTCAAAAACCCCCAATTTTGCGTTTTTTTTCCTATGAAAAAACCCTTGCAACTTGAATTTGTTTCCAAACAGATGCCAAAGGAGAGCACGTGCGCGCATGGCACGCGCGGCGTTGACGTACTGAAAACCGTAAAAAAAACTGAATAAAAACCATATTAATTGAACGGCATATATAATGCTTTATTATAGCTGGATACCAATTGATAATACCATATATTTTATCGGCCTGCTTTTACTAAAGCACCTTTTTCAGATACAAACGCGGGGCTACTATTATTTAATGAATATTACACATTAACCCTTCTCATTATCGATTATTATATTTATTCGTATTTTGACTCCCGATCTTCGCCTTGTAGGGAATCTCAATATATAAATTAGGGAATTTCAGTATGTCATTGTCATTAACTGGAGTGACCCATCTGTCGGTGCTTTCCATCTCATCATTGAGCGACGAGTACATGTAATATCGCGATATGATACCTTCTGAGTTCTTAAAGGATTTCGTTGTGAGAACTTCGCTTGCACATTGACCTGATTTTAAGCGAGTTTTTTCGTGCGTCTGACGAGGGAAATGAACGATTTAAAAAAGGTTCATGCAAGTCATCACAAGTAGAATAATGCTCTCTGTTACAATCAATTGAATTAATCAAACTGTGCATCTAATCAAGAATTAGGTGAGAAATTTCATCAATTTGCCTGTAAAGACGTTGAAAAATTGCCTAAAGTAAGGTTTTTTATCCGTTTTTTGAACTGAGGCGACTGAGCTTTGGGGCTCAGCTCAATATTTTGAACTGAGTTTTCTGAGTTCAAAAACCGCTAAAAAAAACCCAGCAGTTTTAGTTATAAATAAGAGTTCAAAAATATTTTAGATGATTTTAGAAGGATGGTTCAAAAACATAAAAATGAACCCCATTTGAACTAAAATTGAAGGGTTTTTCAGCAGTATTTTGAACTAAACCTTAATAAAACCAAAGACAGGCGCTAGGGTGATGTCAGACTCGCTACTGACCAATATTTGGACCGAACAGATATTGGGATCAGGTTGACGGCTTTCACAGTCGACGTCGTTCACGACGAAAGTCGTGAATTCATTGCATGGCGGTATTGAAACTTTGTTATAAAATAAGGAATGCAAAAGAACGTGTAGATGCACTGATGTGGATACGGTTCAGAGACAAAAATTCTGTTGATTTGCTGTATTAAATTATGCACAATACTAAATGTAAAAAATTGCTTAGAGCAGCAAGTCATGTTTATGCTGCATCAAAAGTTTTAAAAGATACAGGAGCATCTCGTTTCTCATCTCATTATGTCAATATTCAGTTTATCGTCCGCGCCGTGAAATATTTTAAGCATTCGGGCATTGGGGAATTGTACCCGCCTTCGCGCAATCAGGAGTCGAAGTGAAAGTAGTGACAGTGAATGCAGTCAATGTTTGCGTTGTGGTCGCAAATACTCCTGGAAGTAGATTGGTCAAGAAAACGCGATTGCCGGCCATGGGTTGCCCGTATGAGCCGTAGTAAGGCAGAGCAACAGGGCTATATTGAAGAGGGTTGTAAAATCCAGATTGGATCTCTTGTGGGTAGTAGCCATACGGAGACACGATAAAATATTGTGGATCAGCAGCACGAGCTTCTCGGCTTGGAACTTGTGTAGCCTCAACTCTTTAATGAATGAACAAATGAAAGAATATTATGTGTATTTAACGGTTACAGTAAATAACGCACAATTAAAATCACTTACCCTTGAACAGCAGACGGGGAAACGATAAATTGCTCATCGTTGTCGTCATCAAGCTGGATACCACGTCGACGACGGCGGCCAGTAGGGCATGGTGATGCAACGGCATTGATTGATTTGGTACAAGTAACGGTGAAAGTCGATGTCGTTGTCGTTGTCGATGTAGAAGTGGGGAGGAAAAGTTTTGGGTCGTTAAGCCCGTAATAAGGGTAGACGTTGACTGCTGTGTTTTCTTCTGCCTTTTCTGCCATGGCCAAATAGGCCAGCATGAAGAAAATGGCTGCAGCGAGTACGAGACGCATCTTGTAATATGGAAAAATAAGCCCAAATGTGGAAAGACAAAGCTTCCAATCGAACTCTCGAACACTGACGAAAAAAACCTTATGTCTCTTCTTTTTATACAGAACCTTGGTCTCTGGTCAGCAGGATTAGCCAGACACGTTCGCAAGTTAGAGCCGTGGCAGAAACTGTATGTAGCATTTATTTATTTTATGTTTTGCAAGATTTACGATTCACGGTCCTCCCCAGTCCCTGCTTCGCATATGAAAAAGGATAAAATTTCTAAGAGATCTCATTTTCTTTCTTTTTTTTTAATTATTCAACTTCTTCGTTGGGTTACTGCACCATTCAAGGTCAAGGGGTTCCGTGATCTCGCACGTGTAATAAGCCGTAAAATTGCTGCATGGGCAGACCACATTAACGAAAGGAGTGGGGAGTTGCCTTTACTCAGGAAATGAAAAATGGAAGAAAAACATTTCACGTTTTTCAGCAAGCCTAGTCAATGTTCTTTCAGAAGGCCATGGTTAAAAGGCTGCAAAGTCACTAAGTCAGTAACAGTCAACTTCACACAATAATAGAAAATTCTCTCATCATATACTTTTGAATGTAATGGGCAATGTACGTAAACTTACGTTGTACCGAGGAGAGTGAAAAAAGAACAGACGCTGCTATCTCCCCTGTGAGGGCCCGCCTAGCAGACCTCGTCGCATTTAGGGAGGGGCTTTAAAAAATTCCCCTACGTTTACATAGGGTCTTATGGAGTTAAAAATGAAAAAATGAGAAAAAGAAATCGAAAAGTTTTCTCACCCTCGGGAAAACACAAATTTTTAACACAATGGATGTGTCCGTACTGAAATATTATCTTTTCATTAGAAATTGTCTATCGCTACAAAGTCCTGCTGTCGAGGCGAAAACCATATTTTCTAACGGGAATTATGAAGTCGACTATCAGTTGTTTCCAGATTTCCAGATACCGTGAACTTGCTCTAGTAAACGTTCGCCTATGTATATAATGGACTTTACTTGTAAACTATACATTTTCCTACCGTATGCAAAACTTGAAATAAATGTACATGTTAGTGAGGAAAACAAACATAAATACAAGTTTTGTACCGGACGGTCTTTTTATTAAATTTGTGTTAAAACAATTTAGTAAAATTTTTGGTGACTTTAGATCAATCAGAGCAGGTAAAATCTCTAGAAGAGATAATTCTGATTCATCATTTCGTTCAGAGCCAAACGTCGCTCGGTACGGCCCGTACCGCCCAACGAGAGGCATGGCTAACAGAGAAGCCGGAAAGAGAGAAGAATGATGCCCACTCCGTATTCTATCGAATGGGGTCGGGCCAGTTTTTCAGGGATGCCATAAACTTAGTCGGGCACTTGGCTGTATTCACCCTTTCGAGACAGAGCCCATCCCTACCTCCTGCATTGCGGGTATGAGGACCGGAAGTGGAAGGATAAAAGGTTACAGGGAGAGTCTACACTTGTCTGCAACGCCTGTGTGTAATGCAGGTTTGCAACACCTGTATAAAAAATTTAAAAAAAATTAACATTTCAGTTTATTAACTGGTAGCTATACCGACGACCAACTTCTGTGGGTCTTGAAGGTCTAACCAAGCCGGCCAGGTACCAAGGGGGAGTAGGAACCCCGGGTAGCTAAGCTATCCGTGCCCCTCCGATAGCCCAGTTTCCCAAGATGTCATTTTCCAGATGTTGTTGACGTCTATATGTACACTATATTCATGAACTGTAACTGAATACAATTGGGCAACACTCGTATCGAGTAGGCCCTTTAAAATAAAAATAAAAATTAACAATCAAGTGAACCACATTTATACCTAGTCGTGTCGCTTTCATGTGCGGGCACCGGGCAAATACTGTGGAATGCACCATCTCGTAGAGTGTTGTCTCCGTCCTGATCAGAGTTGGTCTCCATCAGGAAAGAAAGTAGAAAAAGAAACATTTATTTTATGAGTTTTATAGGGGCCAAGCTTAGAGTAAGTAGGAGCATGGCCGGAAGTTGATGTGGGCATCAAACCAGATCAAAAGCTTGCATTGTTGATGCTCAGTCGTGCCGTCTACATGGAAGCAAATGAGTATGTCGTAAACATTTCTGAATAAAAAGATTAGAACAATAAGCTACCATTAAAACCACATGTCACATTGTGGATATACCATCAACATCAAAATGGCCCATCCAGAGCCCAAGGTTTGCAACTAAACTGACAACTAGAACTATTGATAAAAACAACTTGAAGAGTAAGTTGCTGGGTGACTATTGCTGACTGATGCAGCAGGTAGAAAATTATGGTGTGATATGACATCAAGAGACTCTAAACCTCCAAGTAAGGAGCTTCTATTTGAAAATATATACAGTTACTACAACAATAACACAATTATCATCAAGGGAGTTGGACTTGCCTATAGACCTATAGTGATGTGGTGTGACACAACTGTATGTCCTGAAGAAAAAATTAAAACTCTTCTTCCGGAAGAAGAGTTTTGTTGGAGTGGAGTGGAGGCTCAACCATTCATCCATTTATCCACGGTTGAGCCATGGATAGCTGTTGGAAATCTTTTTTTGCAAACTCGTAACAATCATAATCCCTAAGAACATCTAAACATTTCTCATTCATGCGAGTTTTTTTACACAGCTTAAAAGCCATTTAACAAGAATGGAAATCAGCTGTGAACCGACGACAGGTATCACCCATCTTCCAGGGAAATTGAACTACAGAGGCTAGGCTGTAGGCATACTACATGGAAGATTAGGAGGGTAATATTGTAGATAGTAGCGCCGCTGCCGCGCCTGGTGGTTGAATTTCCCGGAGGGATTCTGGTCGAAGATTAAATAAAAGCCTCTAGACGACCCTCTCTTCCCGCCAAACAGTTTTGAACCACTCTAACCTCGGGGACTCGTTCGACTAAAAAAGACATCTGAATATATTGTGTGAAGCGACTTGCGTCGCGGGGTTCCCGGAGGATGGCTAAAACTTGTAGAAATGACGAACGACAGGCGGTACGAGAAAAATAGAAGCATATAAAGTGCTTAAGTGGGGAGTGTGAAAACTGAAAAGTGAATCAAACGGAATTATGGATCGGTAAAATCAGAGTAAAATGTTCAAAATTTTTGTTTAAAAATAATTTGGAAAATTTAAAAACATATATATTTTGCTTTTATGACAGGGATCTCGTGGGCTCTGTCCTATATTCTTTTCTCTGGGCTCTGGCTGCCCTGCCCCTGCCGTCCTACCGTCGATGACAGGTAAACAATCCTAAATCGCGCAACAGTGTTTTGTTGTTCTCTCGGGCTTGAACCGTACTGCATCTTGCATGACGTACGGATTTTGAATGGTAACTATTTCAATTCCTTCAATTTAGTAGCTTATTTGATTTGATAACAGTTTTATTAGAGACTAAGTAACTATCAAATGAGCGATTTAAAGAATATTTGTGTGAATAAGTAGACATTGTGACTGACTCTTTGTGTCAGGTAGTTGAAAGCAATGATAAATCTCACTTTGAAGCTGTGATTTGTCGTACGTTAAGCTAGAAAGAATTGTTATAAGATATATGTAACTCCTTATTCCAGCATTGCTTCATTTAGGTTGTGTGATAACAGTCAGATCACATAATGATGTGTTTTAGTTGCCTAAGGGTAGGCCTAATACCAAATCTAGTAAATTTTTCATTGTTGTGTTGAATGGAAATGTTTGGAAGAATTAATTTTCCTCGAATTAATGTGTCATCTACCTAAACTTAAGAGATTCTATACTGTCACTCTGTCAGATACTTATTGTAACACATCTGGTGACAGTAAATCCGCCAACCACCAATTTTCTTTTGCCTGCTGGACTAGGGATCTTGTGAATGTGATCCCTAGTCCAGCAGTATGAATGATTGCTTCAGTGACACTAGACTAAGTGTGTCTATTTAGAAATTGCTATATTGTATTCAGATTGACTAACATCTTTTCTTCCAATGTTTCAAGTATTGCCAACCTGAACTACCATGGAGGTATCATAGCTGCTTGTATCATCATATGTGCAGTTACTGCACATAGCGGGACAACCTCCGACCACTCCAACTTTCGAAGTATAATTTAATCCTTAATTAGACGATGAACACATGTAAAAATACAAAACCGGAAGTGGACCGGAAATGAGAAAAACACGTCGTACAGCAAAATGAAGGACAGAATCGGAGTCCTCGTCAAATTCTGAGCTAAATTTTCGTAATTTAATCGACTTTTGTAACATGTCGAAAATCGAGAATTTTCCTGAACATTAGACTTCTTAAATTTGCGATTTGGTCAATCTCTCAGATTTCAATAATAATTCACTTTTCTAGCTCAGAAAAATTTGCTGATTCTGAATATCTACTTTGTTTTGTGATTGAGGCAGTATTTCCCAACTTCCGGTCTACTTCCGGTCTCAGAAAATGTGCTCCATCTACTTTATTCCGTCATTGACAGTTAATGTATATTTTTCCAGGTGATTGCTGATGCCTAACCGATGCAGACTTGAATGAAGAATCATTTTTTGGGAGCGATATGACTAGGTACGTTGAAACTTGCAACTTGTTTTAATAATTGATCAACTAACATTTGGCTTTTAATGTTTCAGGAGTCGCAAACCTGCACTACACTCAGGTGTTGCTGCTAAGTGTAGATTCCCCCTGTAACCTTTTATCCTTCCAATTCCGGTCCTGATACCCGCAATGCAGGAGGTAGGGATGGGCTCTGTCTCGAAAGGGTGAATACAGCCAAGCGCCCGACTAGGTTCAATCGCATCCCTGAATAACTGGCCCCAACCATCACTCTTCTCTCTTTCCGGCTTCTCTTAGCCATGCCACTCTTTGGGCGGTACGGGCCGTACCGAGCGACGAGTGGCAACGAACGAAATGATGTAATACGATAGTATCTCTTCTAGAGATTTATCGGTTCTGATCGTTCATCTATTAAACAAGCTTTTTATTTTATGGGTCGCTTCCTGATTTCATTTTATATAATAAAATCAATAAAAAGACCGTCCGGTACAAAATAACATAGATTTTATTGCCGGTTAACACATAAACAAGCAATCGAAGGGGAAAGAAAAAAGATGATCCCGCGGATAAAACCTTCTCGCATGCACGTTTCCGAGCAGATAAATCCAGTAAGTGTGAGGAGGCTTCCGATGCGGTACTTTCTATTTCGTTGCACATAAAGACGGAATTCGTCAATCGGGTCCCGTCTCAGTCACGTCGCCACTTTGGCTGTGGATAAAGAAAATCAGCCATTTTTAAGTTTTGGTTCATCTGATCAGTAATGGATGAGGAGCTTACTTTGTTTGCGTGGCGATTGGATGCAAATGTTACGATCGACCATTGGCCCAAACAAAGCATGCACCAGCCTTTCTCCCTCGAACCTCCTGTAGCAATAGATTCGACGAGACGGCAGTAAAGGTACCTATAGTGTTACATATACAATTAAAACATTAATCTTCAAATCGTTCACTGAATTCATGGAGGTTATTACCTCCTGAGGACGGGACTGCGATTATGCCGGGTGAACTGTTCAAATTGTAGGGAGCCCGCTGCTGTCTGGACGAAGACGATTGGGGCGGCATCGGCCACTAGTCAAGAGAGCTAATGTTCATTAATACAGCGAGACTCTCCTCTTACGTCAAAATGCCATGGTCATCTTTCACCAATATGATGTCGATTCGGTATAATGTTTTCAAATTCAGGATGGAACAAAGATTCTCTCGTGTTGCAGCGAATCAAATTCAGGCTATGCTCCTGTTTCAAGATGAAATTCGTTTGGTAGAGAAATTTAGGCAATACCAAAATATGACAACCTTCAAGGTGGTGTCTTCATAGAGGTTGGCAAACTCTAGTGCCCTGCACACATTTTCTTTGGTAAGGTTCTTCAACGTGAATTGTAAGCACCTCTCCATCAGGTTGGGCACCACATACTTTTTGGCAGCATTAGACAGCTGGCAAACTTGATCAAACAATTTCAGTTCTACATGCTCTTCTGTGTAAATGTACCTACAGTGACAAAGAAATGTTTTAGTACAAGGACTACTTGTGAATGAATAGTTTTAGTATTTATATGTAGAAAGAATTTGAAACTCACTCTAGCAAGTCTTTGAAGGCAGAGGGCTGTAGGTCTAATACTTCAATAGCTTCAGATCCTCTGCTCACCGATCTGTTGGCTTGTGCCATTCCACCAGCAAAGAACATGGTTTCAAAACAGGGCTTTCCATAACCAGAAAATTGTGTGTGCCTTCACTAGCTGCAAGCAGTAAAAATAGTTGAGATGATTGACGACAAAGAAAAGACTCGTATAACAATCAAATTTGAATTTCCAACTAGAAATTCGCAATCGCAATAAAGGCTCGTTTGGAACATGTATTTGGCCCTATAGGAGTTACTCTTCTTGTCAATTTGCCAGTCGACGTTGCTTGCAGAAACTCGCCGACTCACCATGATTGGGTTCACGATAACGATATTGCACAGAATTGTGGGGATTAAACCTTAGAGTGCCCCTCTCGTGGCCCTACTGGTCTTTCGGGGAACTTTGGCTTGACATGTGTATAAGAATAAAAGAATGGGCAAATTGTCGTCTGCAATGTGTTCACAGTTGACTGAGAGCAACAATATACGCTGTTGCGCGATTTAAAAAAGTTACCTGTCATCGAAAATGACAAGCCACACTTTGCCTGTACACAGCAACTAATTTAGAAAAATTTAACAGAAACTCCTCTGTTGGGCAAGCAGTAGAATTTATGTCGTTTTTCTTCTAGTCCTCGCACAAGCAGTTTCGATTTATTTTGCCCAATTTTTGGAGAGCGGCTTCGTCGAAGAAAAGTGACTGCAAGAAAATCACAAAGTTAAATGAATGAGAAATTTGAAATAAAAAATTAGAATTTATCTTACCGTGTCGACGAGAACGAAAGAGCCAAAAATTTAGAAGTTGACACACCTTGTTATTGATGGGCTCTGTTCGAAAAGGATAATTGCAGCCAAGTGTCTAGCTTAGTTCAGTTGTACAGTATGTAATGAGTTCAATAAAAATCCGCCAAGATTGACAAACCAGACTGCTAGAGATTATTAAGAAGCAATCCAAACCGAAAAAGCTTTTAGGTTTGTGGACGCCACCTAACGGCCGTACTTTTCGAAAAGACTCATAACGTCGAGGAAATCAAACTTTCAACAACACAGGTCCACACATTACTTGGTCTCTGGAATTTATGCGATCAAAATATTCATTCCAAAAATTAACACAAAAAAAAATTCGTCGTTTCAGTAGCTGTAAGCAATAAATCTAAAACCTAAGACCACTAAACAAACAACGGTTTGTTTGCTACGAATCTTCCGCAAGTTTTTGCGGTAATGCGGTTGATCACGCTAATTCATTTACACACCCAAGTGTTTAGTTCGGTTGAAATATTTACGTGTAGAAAAACATCGCTTCTGCTGACGCGCGATCGTAAATGGGGACGGATTCGATTATCGCTAGATCGAAGAAACATAATAAATTCAATATTTTCTAAATTGTCTAATCAATTCAGCCTTTTACTGTCAAGCATAATTCCAGTAAACAAAAAGCAATTTCACGAGGACTGGTGCCAGACGCCAGTATACCACAAAAACGGGATGTTACCTCCCAGTCTAGTGCAAAGTTTCGTGAGATAATCCATGGTCAGTAGCACCGTAAAATTTGCCGTGTAAACGATTCTACATTACTTAGGAGTACACGGCACCTGACGATGCCGTAAACGCATCAATTTCTGAATTATTTATGTAACGCATCTTTACGCATCGGAATGCAATTCGTACCTATCGCACAAAATTTTAGAGAATGAGGACATGGTTGGATTATATTCGAAACATGTTGCAAATGAAATACGATATGACACTGAAAAGGCTGCTAAAGCCAATTAAAAGAGGGAAAGCGGAGCCCTTTTTGGTTTAGGTGAAAAATTAAAAAGAAAGGCGCAAAAGTCAGTTAGTACGGCGATTGGCTAACTGAGCATGTATGATGAACACTTGTTGTTCTTCAACACATTTACGATGATAACTTACAATGTGCGTATAATACAAAAGCCTATAAACCAAGTTCATAGATCTTCATTGTTTAGCCCTTTTTTTTACGAGTAAAAGAAAACAAATTTATTTTTACGGCCGCATTGTTCCCTGCAGTAAGTCCTGATGATGTTGAGGTATTCGATCCACAGTTCGATCTCAATAGACATAAAAAATGCTGGCGACGCGTAATGTCATCTATCCCGCCTTTTAATTTTGTGATCACTCGATGCGTGAAGCGGGAGGAGCATCAACAAAATAACTTTCTCCTAGTTTAAAGACGATTAAGGTGCCGGAAGGCTTCGAAAGACGTCGGCGACTAGGTGGCACAGCGGGGGCGGAAGTGCGGTCAGACGAGTTGACGAGAGTCACTCGACTGTGCGACAATAAGCCGGTGTAACAAAAAAAAATGGATGGAAAGATGTTATAAGAAGATATAAAAGAAAAGAAAAAAAAAACGAGTCGCGTGCCACCCTTCATATACTTCACTGTACTCTACATAGCTCCACCAGTCCACACGACCACCACACATTGGTTATTGCTCCCACAGAAATGAGTGGTCTTACACGCAATACACTTAGTTCGCCGAATCCTCCAGTCTTTGACTTCTTGTCCCACCCAGTAGTAGCTACCGGTACCAAACAACCGGATACACTTCTCCTAGTCTAGTCTATACGGTATGATCATCGCGGATGGATCGTCCATCGTTTGGTTGCAACAGTTTGGATTTCTAGCCCTTTGTCTCGGCTTACTCATCGACAACTACCGATTTTGACATGGTTTAGGCTCGATAATCGAAGGTATCCAACGTTAGCGAAACGTCTTCTCGGCAATTCGGAGCACTTTCAACTTTCGACAAAAAAGAATAAAAGAAAGAAAAACAACAACAAGCCAGGTGGATGAAATACCTGTGAAGCCGTTTTGTGGCCGCCCGGTGAAATTCTCTGGATAAAAGGCCGCCTCTACTATACACAGCAAGTGTTCCGCAAGAGAGACGGGCTACTGAAGCTGCCGATCAGCGAGCCCCGATCTCGTGACAGTTACCAATCGTCAAGGGTGGAGACGGGATGGCTTGATCCACACTCAAGCCCTTCCAACCTGTTGATGATTTCGAGTTGAGTCAATTTTTCTTCAAAATTTCGCTAACTGAAGCAATGTGGAGGGAGTTCCTCTTCAAGATGGGACGCTCCAAGCGGCCATCAGAGAGCTGCTCTAGCGATAGTGATAGTGACGACACGTGTGATAGTGATTCTTCAGGAGCTAGCGGCCATTACAGCTTCCGAAACAGTGAACCCAGCACCAGGCCTCCATCTCGTTTCAGTAGTCAACGGTTCTCTCAGAAGCAAAGCAACGAAACGACGATGAGCGTCATGACGGATCCCAGTGAACTTGGCACTGGAGAGCCGAATAATGGTTGGCGTGAAAAATTCGAGTTCACGTTGTCGCTCATCCGTGAACCGAGGTACCTGTTGGCCGAAACCATAGTGGCCGAGCAGCTCAAACTGACTCTGAAGCAACAGGCATACCGACTGGAACAAATTTTACTGCACCAGACAATCCAAGAACATCATCAAGCCGCCGCTACAATACTATCGCCTTCTTCCAATCACGGGTAACCATATTTATATATATTTTTCTATTAGTTCTGGTTCCGGCGCGGTTCGGCATGATTGATTTAGTGGCTCGGTGCGCTTGAATAATAGTTCGCTCGGCTTCAAATCAAAGCCGATGGACAAACAGTATAGCTAGCCATTGAACGTTCCAGTTGGACAGATGTTTTCTTCCCTTCACTTTTTTATTTGACTACGCCAAAAAAAAAAGGATTAATCCAGCCGTCTGGAACAATCTCTTTATACAAATTTCTTTGGCCGAAGATGGTACAAGACCGCGGGGTGCCAGGCGTCGGCGGAAAGCCTTGAAACAGGTTTCTAAAGCAGGTGCTTCGTCGACATATCAATAGTCTCTTCTTTCGCTTGAAAATTACAAGCCTCCGTCGTAGGCGGCTGACCGTGTCCAGCTGACCAAAAATACTTAAAAAAAGAAAGAAGAAAAAAACGAGGGAGGAAAAAAAAAACAATGTCGATGGACTAGCCGCAATATTTTAGCCACGGGGCATAGAATCTGTTAATAGGGAAGAGATACAGTGGTTGATTAACGTTTGATATAAGTAGGCATTAGAGTATGGAGCCTTGTTCAAGAGCGTGTAGAGTGAAGCCGTCAAAGTTTATCTGTTTGGGAGATAATGCCGACCGGCTCACCTAAATTCACAATGAACAAAAAGGATTCAGCGTAGGTGCGCGCAGTACTAACAACATGTGTTGGCCGTCACGGCCGGAGAGGCATGCGGCATAGATTGCAAGTCATCCGTGACGACGGAAGAAGAATAAGAAGAAGCCAACACGGAGTAGAAAAAAAGAAAAGAAAAGAACATTGAGCATGTGCTGTGTGCGATACAAGACTAGTTGAAGAACATCACTGCACAGCAGCAGTCCGCCGCTTCTATTTGAACGGCGATGTTCTTCCAGCCAGTGATGTGTCCGGTCCACGTCGTGCCGGACGGTGGTGTCACCCTGTTTCATTTGTCTTCTCATTCCTCTCGTCCGTCTAGTAGACGGACCAGCGACGCAGGCGAGATCAAGACCGGTGCCGACATCGAATCGCTCAAGAAACAATTGCAAATCGTCGACCAGCGCCTAGCGACACTGACAGGACGGCTGGAGGTGCTTAAAGCTGTTCAACAAGTTCTCCCAGCAGGTAAGCTCCATAAGCTGATTATTGATTCAGTTAAGCAAACGAGCTTATGTTTGAGCGACTGCCCCGAGAAAGGAACAACAATCCTTTCTTGAAGACGATTTCCAGTGAATTGCATCAAAGCGAATCACTGTAGCGGGAAGGACGAGGAAAACTTCTTTGATTTACAGTGCGCAGCCATCATAAATTCATCAGTAAATGGTTGCGAACGGATCATGAAAGCGTGTCTTGCCTGACGAGACAATTTCTGTCTCATCGCAACAATACGATGTTTATTTTTGTTTTGTTTGTCAAATAGCGCCCTCTGGTGCCGGAATCAACTCTGAAACGGACGAGCCGGACTCGTTGGAAACGGCGAAAGATGTCGCGTCGCCAGTGCCAAGTGCCACCGGAACAATACGGACCGCGAAAAATGGCGCCAATTCTACTAAAATTAACGCCGACACATCTTCATCCGAAGGCGAATTGCTGGCCTTACTGCAGCTGGAACGGCTGGCCCAGCAAGCCAGTCGGCGTGATTACGAACTACTCCGGAAACAGTACCAACGGTACTTTTGTCTTTTCCCTTAGATATATTTTTTTTTTACCGAGATTTTCAGTCGTGCTTGGCCGTCCAGTAGCTCCGGTTCGAGAATTCGAAAACGGAATTCAAAGAATCAAGAGTTTAAAGGGTCAGCAAGTAGTAGCTATCTTTACAACAAGTGTGCCGTATCCTCTATTTGACTCTCTTTGACTTTGTTTATCGATCAAAGACTCAAAGAAGAATTAGAATGGCGAGATTCGGGGCACGGAGACGATCTGGGTGACGGTGAATTTTCGTCGGAGCTTATTAGCGACCGGGACCGGGATTCGGATAGTGTTCAGATGAAACCGAGCGTTGCTTTGAAGAGCTGGACTTGGCGAAGCAGCAGTACACCGAGGTTAGTAGTGTTTGGATAAACATCGCCTTCCCAAATGACTAGAGAACGGAAGCCAACAATGTATCGTCTTCCTTTCGAGGACTAGTCGACAATCGGCAGCGACCATCCGGCGAAGTCATCGAGGCGACAACACTTCCACCTGCTCATCGCTCGAGTCACTGGCCAACAGCGAAAACAAACATTTGTGGAGCGAGTTGCAGGCAAGAGACAGAAGCATCGCTCAGCTGCGGTCGAGGATTGCTGAACTGGAACCGGTCGCCGTCAGCGCGCGGGCCGAAGCCTCACAACTCGACATGATCAACGTACGTAACTAACGTAGTCTAGGAGACACATAGATCAATATTTTTGTTTTGCGAGAGTCACGGAAACGAAAGGTATTTAAAGCATTTGTTTCGTCACGCACGCCCACTCCCACGAACAGAAGGAGCTCGATAGGAAAAACCAAGAACTACAAATGGTCATCAACAACCTAACGGTATGTATGCATGGTCCATAAAATGTGCTATTCCTTCTCTTTTGCGTCCGACGCTAAACAAGCACCCGTGTTACCCGCCATCTTCATCTAGGCCAATATCGAGGCATTAAGAGCATACCAACTAACAGAGCAGGAGATGCAGCAAGACAAGGGATTCGTGAGCAGTGACGACAACATCCAGCGAAAGCGCACCTACAAAGTATGTCGATCTCATTAAAACGACGACAAGTTTTCACTGGAAACGGATTATTTAATATGGTTTTTATTAATGGCCAGGTGAATGAGAACAAGGAATTTGTTCAAATGCGAGCGCTCATCTCTGAATTACAGCAAAAAGAAAACGAGTATAAAGCGCGGATAGAGCATCTGGAAAAGGTGCTACGTCACCAGTCTCATTCGCTGCCCGAAGTCCCAAACTTGGAGGAACTCGAGCGGCACGTCACTCACATGGAACAAGAATTGGAAAACAAGGAGAAACAATTGACGGCTTTCGAACATTATCTAGCCGCGAAAGAGGAAGAGTGCTCCGTCATGAAACTCGACCTAGAAACCATTCAGGAGGAGAACGCTCGTCTGAAATCGGACGTGAACGACACCATACACCGTGACAGGGAGAGTAACCTAGAGAAGTTGGAACAAGTGGGTCGAGAGCTTCAGCAGGCGCTAGAGGCGAACAAGCGGTTGGTGGAAGACATCAATCGTGAGAGAGTCTTGCGCAAAAAGTATTTCAACACCATAGAAGATCTCAAAGGGAAAATCAGAGTTTACTGTCGGCTCCGGCCGCTGACTTCCGTCGAACAACGAGTCCAGCATTCGGTGGCCGATGTCATCGATCCTTACACGCTCGTCATAAACACCCCAAAGGGCCCAAAGGAATTCCATTTCGATCGCGTTTTCCTGCCAGAAGACACGCAAGAAACCGTCTTTGAGGACACGCACGTAAATGATTTCACCCTTGATAAACCGTTTTGTTGCATGCTTCATTCTCGTGTTATCTCCTTGACAGACTCTCGTGCAGTCGGCATTCGATGGCTACAACGTCTGCATATGCGCCTACGGGCAAACTGGAAGTGGCAAGACACACACGATCATAGGTGATGACACCCTGCCCGGTTTGGCGCCTCGCACTTTCGAGCGCATCTTCCAGCTGGCCGCCGACCATCAGGCCCAATTTGACGTTCAGGTTTCGTGCTCAATGTTGGAACTTTACAACGATAAGCTCATTGATCTTCTCCGAGGCGATCACGCCGAGGTGAAACATTTTTTTTCTTTTTCCCACCGAAAAACTGTAGATTGAAAATTCACTTACTTGTTTTGCCTTTTTTTGTTGTTGTTGTTGTTATTTTATTTGACAGGTGAAGCTGGAGATTAAAAAAGACAAGCGTGGAATTGTTTGGGTCCAGGGATCGCGCGTTTGGCCCGTCACGAACGCCGCCCAGCTGTCGGATCTATTCCGTCGGGGGCTGCACTCGCGGCACACTGGCTCCACACGCATGAACGACCGAAGCAGTCGTTCGCACCTTATTGTGAGCATCAATATTGAATGCACCAGTCGGCTGCACGGTACTGTCATCCGTGGTAAGGTGAGCTTACTCGATTTAGCCGGCAGCGAGCGATTCGCCAAATCGGGATCATCTGGCGATCAACTGCGAGAAGCTTCCTCTATCAACAAGTCGTTATCCACTTTGGGCGACGTGATCTCGGCGTTGGCCAGCGAACAGCAGCACACGCCCTACAGAAATAGCAAGTTAACTATGTTGATGCAAGATTCGCTGGGCGGCAACGCCAAAACACTTCTATTCGTTACCGCCTCCATAGCTGCGTTCAACCTAGACGAGACATTAACTTCGCTGACGTAAATTGAGCTCGACAATATCGGATGACATCAGTTACCTGCAACTTATACTTTTATGAATTCCTAGATACGCCTCTCGAGCCAAAGCTGTTACGAATGCAGCACAGAAGAGCGCCGACTGCAAGGAGGTTGCCCGGCTCAAAGCGGTATGAAACGACACTGTCTTGAATTGGGAAAACACGATGTTAATAACAACGAATTTACTTTAGATCATCCAAAAGCTAAAGCGAGGAGAAGAAGACGTCGACGACATCAGTTGAAAACTCTGTAAATCGAGAGGAATTTCCTTTTTTTTATTTTGTAAATTAGAGCATGTTCATACAAATATTTTCCGTGTGGATTTTCTTGTGTCTTAAGTCTAAGTCGCTCTCTTTTTCACAAGTCAGTAGAATGATATCAATGATCGAAATAATTGATTTCTATCACCCACGCGAGATTCTAAATTAAAACAAGAAAAAATATTTCTAGACGACGAAAGAAAAAAAAGGGAAGTAAAGAAACAGGTGGGACCATCGGCGGAACGGACGCCGAATGAATAATCACGTTGCGAGCACTCGATACATCTTCTAGCATCGGTATGTTTTGTTTTCGTTTCTCAGTGTATATGCTGGATGAACCGCAATTTTTCATAAGACGCCAAGTTAGAAAAAAAAAAGATTTACGCATACAAAAGAGAAAAACGTAAATAAGAGACAGATGGACCTTTTTTGAGGAAGGTGCTGGGAAGGTGGAGATAGGGAGGTTTCTCCCCATCATTACATGGAGAGGCAAAGAGGGAAAATGGTGGAATATTGGCGGTTGATGAAGGGGAAAACCAATTATACGGTCACGCGAACGCAATCAGTACAAATCGAGCCGGCAGACGAGGGGCGGTTAACAACCCACTAGCACACAACAACGCAATAAGAAGGGTGAGACAAACATGTTTTTTTGGGGGTATTTTTTTTTTCTTCTAATTTTTGTACGATGATCCTCCACTCGCGAAAAAAACTACACGACAAATAAAAATGAAACTAACGAAGAAAGAAGCCCTAGTCGAGGCACCAGTTTTCCTTTTCTCATTTGTTCCAGCTCAACCATTTAGGATAGAGGTGGGGGAGAAGGATGGAAAAAGGATAATTCATCACCAATTTAGCAAATTTCGCACCAAAGGGGGAAATGGGACACGGTATACGTTCATCGCACTTGAAAAGTTGTCCCGGCACCGTCATGATAGACGATCGCCTGTAGCGAATTTTTAGAAGTTCACACACACACAAGATCCTTTCTACCTCAGCGCCAAAGTGGAACTGCTTTTGAACGTGTGAGATCATCGATAGGATCTGTCGCAAGTTCGTTTTTGGTTAAAAGAAAAGTTGCAAGTCGACTCTAAGAAAATGAAGGAAAAAAAAAATTGAAAAATGGATGAAAAGTTTCCCCTTTAAGATGGTGTGTGTGAGTGACCCGTAGGGGACCTAAGTGCTCTTCTTCAATCTCGTAAATTTCACATAAGTTTTTCAGTCTGATTCATTTCGTTCTTCTTAGTGGTTGCTTGTGAGGGCTTCAGGCAGAGGCAACCTTCCGTAGATGTGTTCGAATTGGTGCTGCTGTTCCCGTCGCCGGCGACCACGTTTTCCTGTCAATTGGCCAGTTCAACAGACACAAACTGTTTAAGACGATCCAAATATTGGCTGTATAACTCGACGTCGTTATGACCGGCACCCTTTAAAAATATAAAATCACCAGAGCTTTAGTCAACTGAAAACAAGTGGAAATAGAGAAGGTCGAATACCTCGACCCACAAGGGTTCTACGGCTTTGGGGCACTTGTCGTGAATGGCGAGGCCATGAGAGAAATCAATCACTTCGTCTTCTGTCCCATGGATAACCAGCACAGGTGATGTGACTTTCGAGACTTTGTCAATGCTATCGAGAAAAAGAAAACGCAACATTCAAGGTCGATATATAGTACTCTTCATGGCCCGATGGCGCTCACACAATTACACACACGCTTTCGACACATTTGTTCACAACATACCTTGGAAACGCGTCGAAGCACCAGGTGCGCTGCGTCTTGGGAAAAGCGACACGCATACCGGACATTAGAGGAGAATGCAATATGACAGCACCGACTTCGTACCTGAAAAGAATTGCATGTTGATGATGCAGAAACTATCAATTTGAACGTTGTTAAATATTTATGTACCGAGATGCCAGATCAACGGTGGGAACGGTTCCAATACTTTGGCCGTACAGAATCACATTTTCCGGTGATATCCCATATCTGGTTCTCAATGCATGCCATGCAGCATCAACATCTGCATAGAGGTTTTTCTCTGAAGGCTTTCCTGTGCTCATACCGTAGCCAGCATAGTCATAACTAGATTAGTGGTGATAAAACATGTTAGATATAAAATGATTACACAGCTTGTAGCAAATGGCACAAAGTCAGACTTAGATATGATTGCACAATAGATTAAACTAAAGTATTGCTCACCTGAATATGTTACAATTGATCCTTGTTCCCAAACCTAAGTAAAAGCTACTCATTTGGCCCAAATCGACAGCATTTCCATGGGAGAACAAAATTGTGTAGCGGGCATTTGGTGTACATCTGTTGAGGAGCAAATGAATAATGATTCAAAATGACTATGCAATGGGTGCAAACATACCTGATAAACATGCAGGCTATCCTGTTTTGTCTTGATGTCCGAGTATAGAATACTTCCAGATTTTCTTTTTCTCTTTCAGAGTATTGCCACTCTGCTCGATCTGACAGACAGACAACTTGCTTAGCTCCATTCTCCTCCACAAATGTATAGGTTGGCTCAGGTGGTAGAAAGGCCAACTTGGCAGCGATTCTTGATGGCCAAGGAGGACAACAAAAGAGGCAGCACAGCTCCCGGACTCCAAGTCCGTTCATTGCACGGCCGTCGTTCTCCAGCTTGATGACTTTTGCGTCTTTTGTGTCGAGATTTTACCCTTATACCCCCACAAACAGATCTGGAAATCACTTGACCTGGGCTTGTAAGGCGTTAATGAAGTTTTACTCGCCCAGCACCGAACAAGAAAAAACCAAATCTAAACTAATAAGTAAAAACAGCTGAACTTCCCTCTGAAGCCGTTCAACGAAATCGAGCGACAAAACTCACGTCATCCAGTGACTACCAGACGAAAATACACAAACCCAGTCTACGACCAGCCATGACACAACTAACTCAAAAACACCAAACTCCCAAAGAAAGAGAGGAGGGGATGGGAAGCGACACACACACACACACAGCAAGTCTTCCCCTCCCCCTTGTATCCTCGCCACCGCCGAATTCGTTGGTTTTGCAGAGAGTTACAGCAGCGGGTGGCTTATTTGTAACCGCACTTTACGAACGAATAACGACTCTAAGTACAACAACCTTGATGTAAAATCATCACTTGTAATAATATCCAATTAAGCGATTTGGCTTCCACTAACTAATAACATACGGGACCCACTACGTCTTATAGTTCTCGTCGGATGCGTCTGGGGGTGACGAGATAGACTTTCCATATAATCCCAAATTAAGAGACAGCTCACAATCCCTTTCGTGATTTATTCGCTATTCCGTGATACCCAAGCAGATATTCTGCACAATAATTACTTCAATCCATGAATGATCCTTTGTTCGATTGATGAGCTCTAGCGGCCAAAGCTGTATCGATCCGCCACTATTTCTAAGAGACTATATAAACGATGTTGTGGCTCCTCAATCGAAATAAGACAGCAAAGCTGGTTTTCCCATTCTCGTTCATCATACGTCAGGAACAGAGCCAATCCGCCTTCCGTGTCCTAGCCACATGATGGAACGATCTTTGATCTATTCCACTACAAGAGTTGGCTCTACTGATTTGCTGCTGCATATCAACAACCGTTTGACAAGCCAATTTCTTTGCTAAATCAAATAATACATGATGCATTTCCGACATTGGCCTCAGGAACTGACAGTCCTAGATAGCTTTCAAGTAGAATCCCTACAACAGAAATTCGAGATAAGAATGTTCAGGGCTTCATCTTATTATGTAGGAGCGATTACGCACGGTTGAGTCACGTCTCGTTCAATCACCGTACAGAATCGCATTCAAAGCACCCCGAACGTGCAATTCTTTCTTTAGCTCTATCAATACTTTCTACTTCTTCCTTTCCTTTCAGATGTCAAAAGTATAAATTGCCTGAAAAACCTCTCAAACACATATCCAAGTTGTTAAGAAATCAAGCTCCAGAAGGACTTACTAACACACAACCAAAATGGCTCTAAACTACAACAAAAATGACCAATTGACATTGCAAGCCAGTGTATTTGTTCAACACACATACACAATTTACTTGGCGGCTTGGGCTTTCCTCATCTGGGTCAAAACATTACCCAATTCTTCACGCTTCCTCTTGGCCCTCAAGTGCGTTCCCAACTAGAATTTGATAAAGTATGGATAATTATTAGACACAAGGATAGTATTTTAAGATGTTGGAAACTTACTCTGCGCTTCAAGAACTTCAAGGCTCGCTTATCCTTTGAGATCTTGAGCAATTCCATGGCTCTCTTCTCATAAGGTGCATGACCAGCGACTTCCTTGACGATGTCGCGGATGAACTTGGTGTGTTTAGTGAGTTTCTACAAGGAAAATAGGGACGTGAAGTAAACGAGGATACAGCATCGTGCTTTGAATCGAGATAACTTACACCCTTCCTGCGTGAAGGCCTTGGCTTCTGGGGGTTCTTGGTAGTCTTGAAACCCTTCTTCAGACCAACGGCCAAATCGTAACGTGGACGGCCGGTCGCCTTGGTCGTCGGTTCCTTTGGCTGTAAAGTAAAACGAAATGGACTGTCATGAAACAACATGTAAACATGCCCGGCAATTCCATCTTAAAAACAATTCCAATCACTTCAAACACCGATTAACATCGACACATTTAATTTCACTAACATCTACGGATAGTTTAACGTAGAAGAAACGCACAGATGATGAGAGGTTTTGCAGATAATCAAAGATGAAAAGTTTACCTTGGTCGTCATCGTTCTGTGTGAATGTGCTATGGAGCTCAGCACTTTCAGAGAAGACGGAATATTTCAGCTGCTCGCTATTGGCAGCAGAGGGATGGGGTGAATAAGGCTTTGTATTGGTACAACGATGCCTGACTTCAACTCGGGCGGTGCGCTTTTCGTTAAAACGATGTGGCGACGACGCAGAGCAGTCTAGAAATCCCACGTAAAAATAATATTTACAAGAGCGAGGAAGTCGGAAGAAGTACGCAAAAATATTCGCCAGATTAAAACGTTCTCTGCTTACAAATATTGAAAGTGATGCATTTCGACAGCTTTTTTCGCCAATTCTTTGGACCTTTGTTTCCTTCCCGCAGGTATGCATAATCTGAAGGGGGTTTATGACTTTTTTTTTGTATTTCGAATATAATGATAATGATGATGATGTAACCACTTTTCGAGTTATGGCGGATAATTGTTTAGCAAACTATTATTATTTAGCAAGCCTTCCGAAGATGAAAATGAACCTGATGGCCACCCTACAAACGATATGTTTGGTGCCCAGTTGAATGCTGAACTTGAACAATTGGACCAGTTGATGACTGCCCTGTTTCAAGAAAGTTTTTCCATGTTCCGTGATCTACCCACCTTTCAAGAAACCCCTACAAACTCAGAAAATTATAATAAACCTCTAGGTTCTCTAAGAGACCAAATGCTGAAACCTAGTGACAGGGATTTGTTTGGGAAAGGTGCTTGGGAACCAGAACGAAGCTCAAAAGCAGATATGGATTTGGATGAGAGGGTTAAGAATGGAAGCCTAGATGTACTTTTACCCAAAGCCCAGGATGATGGAATGCACTACTCCACAAGGTTAGCAGTAGTCCATTATTGGCTTTAGCTACAGCACCAATAATCTTAATGTACCTTAGGTCATCTATGAACTATTACCATAGTTCTAATGGAGCAACTGAAACTAAATCCACAGCAAATGATAGAGAGGGCTGCCATAAGGAATTAATCACCAAAGAATTTGATGGAAAAAAGTACGTGTTGGAGAAAAGACGATGCCCTGGAGCCTCGGAACAAATAACTGAAACGCTTGTAAACCTTTCAAGAGAAGAACTTCCAGAATTTCTCAAAAACTGGAAAACTGACAACTCCACTGGCAACCAAGACATGTTTTTTAACTTTTTTGGTTCCTTGAGATAAAACAAAAGTATCATTGTTACAATTTTGTATATTTTTGGAGAATAATTGTAATCATTTAAAATTAAATAAACATACAATACACATACAAGAGGAAAATTACAGGTTTAATGTGTCAGTTTATAAGTGGCAACCAGACCAATGCCCAGTCCTGTCAAAAAGAAGTACTTCCACTTGTTTGATGTAGATGTGTCACCTTCAAATTCATTGCAGATCTTAATCTAAACAAATCAAAACATTATTAAATGATTCTGATGGGAAATGTAAACAAATATTACCCAGCCTCCCTGCTGTAATATCCATGGGGTAATTTTATCGTTGAGGTAGCTGGCCAGAATCTTGCTGACATTATTGGATGACTCTATCTGATTTGTCTTTAGTTGCTTACTTAGTACCCACGTAAAGGCAAACAGTGTCACAATCCTTTCCCAGAGAATGATGTATCCATTTTCTGCTTCAAAGAGTTCATCAGCTAATGAAGCAAACTTATCATGGCCAACACCACGAGAAAGGTCCAGTCTGTTTACTAGCTGCTGCATAGGTGACTCACAATTTGCCAACACTTCTCCAACACACGTCGACAACGTCCTATAGATTGTATCCTTTGACAAATCTATGTTTTCGCCTAATGCTTCTTTTACAATGTTGACGGCGAAAGTTGAGTTTTGTTCCAGCACGTATTCACGCGTTGACTGTGCAGTGTTGTTGCCAAGTGTTAGCCAAGTTGTTGAAGCCATGGCTTCGATGTGCATATGGCTTTATTCGCGAAACAATAGTCACAAACACAGCACAAAACACGTCCAAATGACAAGAGTTGAGATCGAAATTCACGAACTTTTGACTACACATTACACCATTCCATTCCTCACAACCGTCACTGTTGTACTGGTCGTGCGTGTGTAACAAGAGGGAGAGATCGGAATGCGAGCCGAGTAAAATAATGGTGCTGCCATCTGCCTCGAGGGCACGAGTAATCCACTCGAGATACCCGGCGGGCACGTTTTTTAAAAACTTTTCATTCAAGAATCGTCAGGAATGCGCGGGGCTTTTCTATTACGAGTAACTTTCCCAAAAATTCTTGTCTACCACTTCGCCCAAGGCCGTGTCTGGCCGTGTTAAGTTAACCCTTTGTTCCGACGCTCACCCCAGAACAAAAGATTTTATGTGCGTGCATATTGATGAAATCGAATTTCCAAAATACAGAATAAATGCAAGAAATAAAAGATGTTTTCATTTAAATTATTATTTAAATCCTTGATTGAAGCAATATTTTGCTTCTCAACATAGAATACATCAACAGCAACTTCTTGATTTATAAAAGGACACACAATATTTGTGATGGCATAACATAAAGTTTTCTTAGTTTTTTAAATAAATGATCCATCAAACTTCACTCAAAATACATTTGATGGCATTCAATGTGTGCTTTCAATTCCTTGTTCGGGATCAAGGCCAAACACACATTACAAATTTCATATCCCTTGATGTTTGACTAGAAGTTTCAATGTTTCAATAAGTAAGATACAATTGTTCAAATATTATGATTAGACTTAAAGTATATACCTTGAATTTTTCCTCAATTTGGACATCATGCTGGACCATGAAATGACGAGTAAGGGCATGCTCCACTTTGAAAGATGACCCGCAGACTCGACACATAAATGGGTTCAATCCAGCCTGTGATTGTAAAATTAAAAGTAAAAAATACATACACAGGAAGAGAATATGAGGTGTAGAAAAATTTTACATGATAGAGAAGGTGTTTTCTCAATGTGGTTTGTGATTCAAACACCAATTCACAATTGAAGAGATTGCATTCAAAGAGTTCAATGTTCTCTTTTTTCCTAGTCGCCCTTCCAGTTCTCTTTTCACTCATCTTTAACAAACATCGAAACTACCCAAATTTACAAGTTTTACAATGGAGACGTTTGTTGTTCAAATCAAATTCGTCTTCTAAAATCTTTTAAAAAGAAAATGTGACGATCTTAAAACACCGGTGCCATATTTCTTGCAAACCTCGTAGCCAGGAGCCAGGCCCAGGCCACTGCTTCCTCTTGAAATCGAGTGCACTAAGGATGAAAGTTGGTCTAGAGAGCTCTTTGGAACGGTTCTTTTGAAAAGGACAGTTATCGATTTCAGATGTATTGTGCAATATCATGACAGTTGAGCTCTAATAACGCAATTAAAGTTTGAAATTTGGGCCAGATGGTTGGAATGACAGTTTTTGGATTCCATCAGCAACTCGATTATTGATAGCGAATAATTTCACGACAAGGCTAATAGATGTGTGAATAATCAGCCTATTCTACATAATTTAGTCAATAAATAATCCAAACAATAAGTATACAAAAGATAATCAAAAAAGATTGAACGGACGTTACAGAAGAGTGCAAGAATCCCATTGGTTAAAACCAAATCGGCCAATAGAGGCGCTGAAGGAAGCCTATAAATCCAAGGGACGACACAAAAGAAACTTTACTTCTCGAGTTGAACGCCAACTGATTGTTTGTTCTCAAAGTTTAAGTATTAATTTTCCGCAAGTAAATAGAAAATGACCGGACGCGGAAAGGGAGGTAAAGGATTGGGCAAAGGAGGCGCAAAACGCCATCGCAAAGTTTTGCGTGATAACATTCAAGGTATTACCAAACCTGCCATTCGCCGTCTTGCTCGTCGTGGAGGTGTCAAACGTATCTCCGGCTTGATCTACGAGGAAACTCGCGGTGTCTTGAAGGTTTTCCTTGAAAACGTCATCCGAGATGCTGTTACTTACACTGAGCACGCTAAACGCAAAACTGTAACTGCTATGGACGTCGTCTACGCACTGAAACGCCAGGGCCGCACCCTCTACGGTTTTGGTGGTTAAACCATTTCTTCGATATGAATCTGACAACTAGAGGCTCATACTGTCCTCGAAAATAGTAAGGCGAAATGTAAGTATCCATTTCATTTCGTTTAAGCATGACATCTTTGTAGATTGCAAAACGAGAAGCGTGAACTAATTTAACTTGTTACTGTCTGCGTAGTTGTTTTCCAAGATGGCGACTCCGACATTTTATCCAACGTGCTTTCTCGTCTATTATTTTTTTGCCGGATTGACTGCAGCAAGGACATCAAACGGCAGCCCAGGGAATCAAATTCACCTGCTGCTGTATGTGCTGTTTTTGATCAACATACACACTTGAGTTTTTTTTCCTTCGAGCACACAAATTGTTTTACGCTATTCCCACATATGTACTTTTGGTGTCAAACTCAAATAATGTATTTCGGTACCTCGTATCTTGGTGATTCGGCGGATTTGTTTTATCAATACAAGTCTTATGCTGCGACTTACTGAATTTTTTTCCACTACAATACGTATCTGCTAATTTCTTTTGTTATTCGACATAGAGATTGTTTTTCCGTACAGTTCATAAAGAACTAAAGAAGTAAGTTTCGAATTCTATAATTTAATTTAAACAGAATATGTCAAAGTGATATTACTTAGAACAACTCATTACTTTTTATAATAACTACCAAATTTTGAACCAAAGTACTCTTGTTCCCTAGACTTGCAATAAAACTAGTTTATTAAATGTTTGAAATATTAAAGTCAAAAGAAACCAATGACATTTAAGATACTCAAATTTGCAACAAAGATGCTACTGTTTGACTTAGGAGTTTATTCAACTATCCAGCCATTATCAATACTAGGACAAATTATACATCACAAGGGTTACAGAGAATTTAAATTTAATATGGGGGTGGGTTGCAAAATGTTGTATAATCACAACAAGTTGGATATGAACCAAAAGCAGTAAAATATGATTACCTTATAATTCTTCTTTACTAAATCGCCCATTATCTGGAGTCGGGATCTTTAGTTTACCTGACGATTGCATTATAGCTGGAACTTCTTCGTTCCAGAAACGATTGACATCAGCTCTGTAGTCTACATCGACGGCTAATGTAGAGCCAATACGGTAAAACCTTGACTTGCTCTGACTGAATGGTGTCCATGCTGTCGGTATATTTTCAGTCAAACTCGGTGTAGGGACACTACAAACAAAATACTATAGTGTTGCTCACTACTGTGAGTTTTTAGTTAAATTCAAAATACCTTGTTTTTGCGAAATTGGCCAACAAAGGAACAAAGACGTTCTTGCTAAATTTAAGATCTTCAACTGACATGGGTAAATCCTTGCCCCACAGATCACTAAAAACGTATTGCAAGTCATCGCTATGGGCTACGCCTGATAAACACAAACACGGCAATATTAGAAACAATACAGGCTAAGTGAGAAATTGTAGAAAATACCAAAATCATCTTTCTCGCCTCGTAGATTAACAACGCTATATTGTCCGCGATACTCAAACAGGTATCTATACGTCGGGACGCTATGATTTGCCAGCATTCGGGAATAGCGATCAGTGCAGCGAGTGTTAAGCAAATCCGTCAAAAACTTTTCCATAAATAAACAGATGAGTTAATTAAGTTTGTTTTCTTCTGGGTGATCCCACGTACCTCAACATATTTTGGTCTGAATTCGTCTTCTTGTTCGAGGTCAACGTTGCGAAAATATTTGTGACGAATAGCTTTTGACAAAGGCAGAAGTTTGCGATCCAACTCAGACATGATTGGCAAAAGTCGGGGAAGGTGGTCGATAAAGCTATCGTCATAACGTCCGCTACCCATCGTGTTAATAGTTACTATACATAACCGATAAAAAATTATTAATAAGGAAACAAAAACATGAAGTTTTAAGAAAGATTTACATCGATAAAAGAAGGCTCCTTCATCTTTGGTTTGGCCGACTACAGTTGGTAAATGGTGGAAAGATCCCTTCATCAAAAGTTCTTCTGGATGCGCTGGAATAACATATCCGTCGACAACAGGAGCGAACCAACGAGGAAAACTGTAAAAAATCTTCCAGCAGAAAACGTTATAAAAATTTTGAAGAGGAATATTACGATAGGATGGCTGCCTACTTACATACATATCGTTGGATTTCAAAGTAAGTTCATTAATAGGGATTCTACGTAAGCAATCGAGTATTTCTTGACTTCCGACACCTGTGCATTCTAAGCGTTGGGCAAGCTCCAAGGCTGCTTCTCTTGGTTTTTGCTGAATATACTGGCCGCAAATGGCGTTACCAGATAAAGCAATAATTCGGTGGAACAGGCCTTCAGCTAGAGGCGACATTGCAAGGAGAGTTGCCGACGCTGCCCCAGAATCTTCTCCAAAAAGCGTCACCGAATCAGGATCCCCACCAAATGATGAGATGTGTTCCTTAACCCAGCGTAAAGCAGTCAATTGATCCAGCAATGCCCAATTACCCGGGGCTCTACTATCACCACTACTTAAGAAACCTATAAACCGTTGATTAATGGATGTTTATAAAATAGAAAAGACACTTATTTATAGTATAATGTTTTACCGAGGGCACCAAGACGGAACTGAACGGTGACCAGTACGATATCTTGTTCGACCAAAAGTTTTGGGCCAAAAAAATACGAGACACCTCCGCCCATCACAAAAGCCCCGCCGTGCAAGTAGACCATCACTGCTCTAGATCCCCGTACCTATCATTTGAACACGTTAGTCTTATTAAACTACTCCATCGAGAAATAAGCAACTAAATAACTAATTACCTTTGGCGTGTAAATGTTGAGTGTGAGACAATCTTCGTCACCGGTTGGCTTGCCGGTTGCGATATCAAATTGAGGACACAGGTGCCCGTCACGCAGTGCGCTGCGAACACCCATCCAGGGTTCCTCGGGTTCCGGTGCCTGTGTTAAATTAAGTAAAGTAACCGATACATGATTAAATTGTACCAACATTTTACCTTGAAACGCATTTCTTTTTTTGGCGCTTTGGCGTACCGGATTCCTTTGAATGCGTAATAGGATGTGTTGTAGTCAACAACCTCTTTGTGACCTCGTAGTGAACCCATTTTCGTTTTGAGTACTACCGTTTCTTCATAAAAACCTTCTCCTTCCTCTTCTTCAATTTCACTCGACCAGGAAAAAACAACGGAGAGACAAACGACTAGCAACAGTGCCACCAATCTATCTGTCGGGGCCATGTTTGTCAACTAGGTGAAACTGGGTGGCAAACGCTGGTAGATTTTGTTTTTGAAACTTGGAAGAACGTCTTGAACGGGAAAGAATCTGAACAACAAATGACATGTTGTCCATTGTTGTGTCTACTTTTATACCAGATGTTCACGCCATTGACGAAATAGTACAAGATGCCCTTTCCTGGTATTCGCCCTCATCTTCATACAGCGTAACCACTTACTAATTGTTTAATCAGGTGAACGTCATACTCAGAGAAGATCGAGTAAAAACTTCCTCAAAATTCAAGTACCGTGAACAAACTAGCTGACAATAACATGGCGCTTGAGTCATTGACTGATTGCTCTTACCTTTAGGTACATCAATCCCGAATTTGAATGAGCTTGGGAATCATACCTCGACGTCATAAATCTTCCGTCAAGACGACTAGCACGGAGCCCAAATCAGCTACCTGGTACCTTGGCGGAAAATCATGCATCAGTGCGTATTCAATGATATTCTCTAACTTTCTCTCTTCCTAAACCTACACTTGTCCATCAACTCAAGCGCATTGGGCCCTAAAAGCCATTGAAAATCAATGAAAACAAAAATAAAACTTTTGATGTCGCAATCTGCAGAGAATGAGCAAAAACCCTACCAAAACTCGAATTCCAATATGTTCGTAAGAAACACTCGCAATGTTGCTTCTATATTAGATATGTATAACGTTAACTATTGGTAGTTAATGCCGTATTAGTGGCACTTTACAACCGAAGGCTACCTATATCCTAGATACACGATCATCAGCAGATAAAAATTGATTCACGACACGTACCTTAAAAATATACCTTTAATACTAGTTTGGTAGGACTTCCAGTTTCCGTTTAACTTGTTTTGACCTTGGGGTTTCCGCTTTTTACAAACCGTGTACATTCCTTTCCGGTCTCATAGATATTTAAAAAGGGTTGCTAACCTTATTGTGAAACAAGAGGAAAGCTATAAAGAAAAAACAATCGCGAATATTATTTGGAAACAAAGAGTGTCTTATTGTTTTATTGACACCGTCAAAAAGTCACGTGATATAATAAACAACACTCTGCAACAATGTACAGGAAAAGGCAAGAACCATCATCAAATCACAATAAGGTATAGATAAAATAGTTGGCACTGTCAAGACATAGTTTAGTTAAGGCGAAGCAAGCGAAGGGAAGACTGTGCTTACCAGCTCCTTTTTGTTGACTTTCCCCATTGCATTTCGAGGCATAGAATCAACTACTTTCCAAACAGTTGGGATGGCATAAGGAGCTATGGGCGCATGCTCTTTACACCACGTAATGATACATGATTTAAGATCGTCCACTTTAATTTTACCCGATTCCTTTGGCACCAAGACAGCTGCTACCTAGAATAGCCTGGATTTAGAAAGTTGTTTCTTAATGAGAATTGCATTTTCCATTCTTACTCGCTGTCCCCAAACTGGATCTGCTAAACCAACAACTGCACAGTCGGCAATATGTGGATTTGCTAAAAGAACCGTCTCGATTTGAAGGGCGCTAAGTTTGTGACCACCAGATTTGATTATGTCGGCCGACGCACGTCCGAGTATTCTGTAGTATCCATTTGTATACTGGGCGATGTCACCTACGATACGCACAATTGCAAAGGAATAATTGGCATAATGAGCAGATTCTCTAAACGAATTACCTGTTCTGAACCATCCATCTTTAACGAATTCCTTTTCTGTAGCTTCCGGCTTATTCCAATAACCTTGAAAAACGTTAGGACCTCGGACGAGCAACTCACCTTGTAGTCCAGCCTGAGCGTGAGTCAACCATTCTCATGATCGTTACGAGTTATGGTATGGGTGAATGTATAAAACACATTTTTTTACCTTGCCGGGTTCGACTTTAGTTGCTTTAGAGTTGCCTTCTGCTAGGATATCGTAGTATACTTTAGAACCATCCAAACTGGTTTTAAACTCAGCGATGCGAACACGGACACCAGGAAGAGGGAAGCCCACATGACCTTGAGATTAAACGTCGCATTTGTTTTCTTGGTGCTATCTCGTGTGTTACTAGGTCGAGTTACCAGGCCGGCGTTCTCCTTTGAGTGGGTTGGACAAAGCCATACCGATCTCAGTCATCCCGTAACGTTCCAACAGTTCATGTCCGGTAATGGATTTCCATTGATGGAAGACTGGTTCTGCTAAGGGGGCGGATCCACTCACCATTAATCTAGACTCAAAAAGTAGAGGTGACGACATCGAAACACAAGACATTTTTTCAATAAAATACCTCATCTTTGATGAACATGTGGCCTTGACGTATTCCTTTAGCTTGGGATTACCAGCAAACTTTTTTTCGTACTCGCTAATTAGTTTTGAGTATATTGTCGGAACAGCCATGAATATAGTAGGTCGCTCACTATTTGACATGTTGACACCAAGGAGGTTAGACCATACGGCACTGGAATCAAACTTGGGTAGCATTATGCATCTACAAAAGTAACATCAACATTATTTGACGTTAGGTTACTTTTTCAAACCATTTTACCTGGCACCAACGTAGAGTGGACACATTAACGCATTAATAATGCCATGCGTGTGGTATAGCGGCAAGGTGTGAACGATTGTATCGGCAGGAGACCAAGACCAATAACTGACCAGCGAACGGACTTGAGCGTCAATGTTGCCGTGACTCAATAAAACTCCTTTTGGTTTCCCAGTCGTACCGCTTGTATACAAAATCATTGCGTTTGCTTGCTGGTAGAAACTGCTGGGCATGGAAAAATCGCTCAAAAGTTCCTTTAGCGTTGAGTCAATGACCGGAGGACTAGTCTCAACTCGTACACTTGAACAAACGTTTTCATCAGTTTTCTTTTCAGCTGCTGATCGGCAGGTCGACGATATTTGACGAGACCAAGATTCATCCATAACCAACAACGGGAGACTGTTTTTTAAATTAGATGCCACAGACGTCAATAGGTCTACGTTCGATGGGTCTGACGTCGTAATGGCAAGTGCGGCTTCGGAATCCTGTAAAATATGCAAACAAATATTGATCAATCCTGAATAAAGGTTTGGACAAATAATGCATTACTTGAATATAGTACGACAACAGAGACGGTGGATGAGCGGAGGTCAATGGTACGGCTATTGGAAAAAAAAATAATAAATAAATTAGGACAGTACAAAGTAAAAATCAAAGATGAATATAGATATTCAGCATTGCGATCTTTGATAACGATGAAACGAAAATAAACCGGCATTCAATACGTGCTCGGCCGCTGGTGGCGTCAGGAAAAAGTATTTCGAGGCGCAGTAGCTAAACTAATGCCTAACCCATTAACATGTCCCCATGTTGGCAGTCGTCCAAGATTTTGTTTACAAGTTAAGATTGTTAAATTGTACTGTAAATTATACTACAATATAAGAGTAAAAATGAAGCACGATAGGCCATGCAAATGTTGCTATGCGTGGTTTCCTTATTGCCGCGATGGCCTTGACCTACACTTGATAGTAGTTGTCTGTTTCTTATCTAACTATGGAACTCAGGTACATTACAGTACTGATGTACTGAAATGTAAGATATGGTCTGATGATGAGAAATAGTTTCATGTTCATTTAATGCATGCAAATTTCAATTTTAAAGAGACAAACATGCAGAAATATTTAAGAGAGCTTTCTAATTTGTCTTAATAACTAGAAAAAACTTTAAATGAAAAATTTTGTACACTTACCAATATGACCAGAAGCCCAGCATGCCCACTGAGCCAGAATATATGTGACATCATTAGGACACATGAAAACAATTCGCTCTTGGGTCCTGTTTTCTCCAAGTTTTGCTTGAATCTTTTTAGCCAGCATCAAACTTTTCTGTAAAATCTCGTAGTATGTATGGGAACCATTACGATCTTTAAGTGCAACCTTATTTAAGTGGTTTGTGGCTATTTGGAAAACTGGAGTAATAAGTGGTTCACTGTTTTCTCCTAATTTGCTAACTGGAACAGAACAAAACCCTACATGGTGACCAGCACTAGCTCTGCACAAGGCAAACAGTTTCTTTGAAGAAGGTACCCTCAATGTACAAAGAATTGGTTTAAGGAGGAAAGCCATTATTAAATTGCCTAGTTCTAAAAACGTTTTCAAATGCAATTCACGTGGGAAGTTCTAGCGACCGATTACTAGAACACGTCTTTCTTCTTCGAGAGCTTATTCTACTATGCGCTGCGGCCTGGTAAATAAACACGTCCCTGAATCTCAGCCAAAAAATAACGGCGGGCAACGGGGACCTTGGAACGACCGGCGTTTCAGTTTCAAGGTTGGGCAAAAGTTATAAAATTACCGCGCACAAAATGTGTGCGAACTGTCGGGAGGCGTTACATCAGATATTCGACTGACATACCCGTAACATTTTCCACTTGCCATTTGCCTTTGCCAAGATAAAAAGGAACAGGAGAGAAAAAAAACAGACGAAAATTCGCATTTTCAAGGTCGAGGATAAAGCGAAGTTTTTTAAGAATCAAAATTACTGTAGAATCTCCAATTGAATTACAACAGTTTGACTAAATACAACAATATGACAAAATTAAAAGCCATAGCTTATACTTGATTATTCTTTATTCATTACCTAATATACACGACATGGATACATGTAGGAATTTAGAGTTTGCTGGATGGTGGGTCGCTAGTGAAGGCCACTTTTGCGAATTCTACTTTATTCACTTTACCCAAAGCGTTACGAGGTAATTCTTTATATATTTTCCATTCACTTGGAACTATATAAGGAGCCATTCTTTCTTTGCACCACGATTTTAAGGCTTTAAGATCGATGCCTTTTTCAGGGTTGGTGAGAACTAACACCGCCGCCACCTACCCAATCAATCAAAAGCATAATTTGTATCAAAACCAGGGAAAATCTACTCAAAGCTAATATGTAGACATGTTTGTTTAAATACCTTTTGTCCCCACGTAACATCAGGAATTCCAAATACTGTACAGTCTACTATTTCGGGATGACCAAGAAGGTGTGTTTCAATTTCAAGGGCACTTATTTTGAAGCCACCTGATTTTATTATGTCTGCAGATAAACGTCCAAGAATCTTGAAGTAACCGTTGTCGTATTGAACCGAGTCGCCTATTAAATGGCATTCTTGTATCCATCTATTCTTCAAAATTAATCTGTATTCAACAATATAACTAACCGGTTCGGAACCACCCATCAGCGGTGAAATCTTTCGCTGTAGCTTCCGGTTTATTCCAGTAACCATGGAAAACGTTTGGCCCTTTAATGATAAGATCACCGATCAAAATTTTCTGGAAAGGAATAAATATAAATAAACAAGCTGGAAGTTGCGTGAGCTATATTTCGTACATCTTTTTTTTCAGAACTGCGATATGGATTATCTTCGTAGCGTGTCTCATATATGGTCTTGTAATTTGCTTTAGCTCCAAGTGAAGAAGGTTGGAATTCGGCTAACCTGATGCTGACTCCTGGTGAGGGCACTCCGACATAACCTAAACAAGAATCAACTTAATACCTACTAAAAATTCAATTTTAACAGCCGCTTAGTGGAAACTTACCAGCGCGCCTTTCTCCATTAAGAGGTATTGAAAGGACTGAGCCGATCTCGGTCATACCATACCGTTCTACAATTTCGTGTCCCGTAGCCGCTTTCCATTTGTGAAACACTGGTTCTGGTAATGCTGCCGAGCCGCTAATCATTACTCTGTAAAGAATAGTTGTAATATAAAAATCAAAGAGGTCTTGAATGTCTTGATTGATTATTCTTGCCGTGAAAACATGCCTAATGTTATTGGAACAAGTAGCTTTCACAAATTCCCTCATTCGTGCTTTATCACCGAAGGTTTTCTCGTAATGGGAAAGAAGCTTAGTGTACATTGTTGGTACTCCCATGAAAATGGTTGGCTTTTCTTCCTGAATCATTTCTGTGCTTAAAAAATTTTGCCAAATGGCGGATGGGTCAAACTTGGGAAGCATAATGCATCTGAATCGAGAAACAATGGATAATTTTTTCGAACATCCTTATCCTCCATAATAATAAATACCTAGCTCCTACATAGAGGGGGCACAAGAGAGCGTTTATAACTCCATGGGTGTGATGAAGGGGAAGCGCATTTACGATTACGTCTTTCTGAGTCCACTGCCATACCTCAATTAACATGCGCACTTGCGCATCGACGTTTCCATGACTTAACAACACTCCTTTAGGCTTGCCAGTAGTTCCACTAGTGTACAACATCATAGCATTTGAATCACGGTAAAAGTCGACAGGCTTTGTATCACCGAGCAGAGAATCTAGTTGGGAAGCGTTTTCCTTTCCAATTGCGTGATTAGGTTTTAAATTCCATGATTCTTCAAGAATTATAGACTGCATTTTGTCTCCAACTGTTTCCTTGACTGCACTAAGTAATTTGGAATGATTTTGAGTTGCAATAAGCAAAGCAGCATCACAATCTTTAATGTAGTAGCTTAAAAGTGCTGGAGGGTGAGATGGACTCAATGGGACAGCTGTAACAAAAAAAAAAGGATGTTTTGAAATTTAAATAGTAAAATGAATTGATCTAATGTACCAATATGTCCTGCAGCCCAACAGGCCCATTGAGTGACAACATAAGTAACATCATTTGAGCAAAGAAATCCAATACGTTCTTGGCTTTTTCCTTGACCAACATTATCTTTGATCAGCTTTGACAATCTGATGGCTTTAAGTAAAACATCCATGTAGGTGTGTGAGCCATGACTGTCCTTAATTGCGATTCGGTCAAGATGTTGAAGAGCAAGACGATGAACAGGAGTTAAATGAACTTCTTGCATGCTGTTTTGGTTTCCGCGATAAATTCCTGATGAGTAGTTGATAGAATACGGTCGAATTTTGGGGGTAATTGAAACTACAGCCGATCTAAGTGATTTTAACGTTAAAGAAAAAAGTATCGCCATACTACATTTAGAGATGGCTACCAAGATAACGTATAAACTGATAGGCACATTAGTTCAAACGAGATAAATTGTCCCTTTTAAAGAGGCTTAGCAACAGTAGTTAACTCTGTTTTTGTTTACAATTTTACCGATTTCGTCTGCTCTATCTTCTGTTACGCAACGTGGCGGTTGAGAGCCAAAATTTGAAATGGCAAAAACTGAAATAAAATGTCAAAGGATGTAGGACTGCAAATATTTGAAAAATGTGTAGATACACCTGGAATATACTTTTTGTATTGGAAGAAACCAACAAACCATGCTTGCGGCAGAGTCATAGAGATAATGAATAAGCAAGCAAAAACTATTATCGTAACAAAGTGGCAACCCTGTTTAACTGTTGACAACTGAAAAAGTTGTTTGGAAATTTTATCCAAATAGCAGATCTCTGCAATAAAGAACTGGTGATTCGGGATCTTACCTCTTGAACTGTTTCCTTGGAGGTGCAAATTGTGAGTTATGAGTCGAAATCCCACTACAGCTGCAGCACCAAATGCAGCTCAGCCGACGGCCACTGCAGCTTCTGGGACGAGTACTTCAGCCACTGCATCGGGTCTTGAAGTACTCGGGATCCCCGGTGGAACATTTCTCCGAGAAGCTTTAACTTCATGCAGTGATCCACTTCAAGCTATAGAAGAATTTCAAGTTGAAAATGGAATTCTCCTCCCTTCACTTCGCCCCATGATGCCACTCTTAGATCTTCATGGAGTAAAGCGACTGGATTTTCATATATCTGTTATGGAGGTAGTTCTTTTCCATTCAAATAAATTAAATAATTGAAATTATCTCTACAAACTTATTTCCTTGACATTTAGGCTCTACGTGACAAATTATTGGCCCAAATTGCTGATTTAGGTCAAAAAGAGGGAAAAGATAAAGATAAAAAGTTAAAAGAATTGCTTAACAAAAGCTTTCTTGTTGTAAAAACCAAAGCTCTCCGACCAGTTGTTATGGCAGTCATGAAGCATCTTTCTCATGTGGATGACAAATATCTCAAAGTTTTGGTAATTATTTCGTTTTAATAAGTTCAGGGTAAATAATTGTTTATTCCACCCACAGGTGAAAGACAAGGAACTTTATGACGACTGTGATACTGTGGTTAAAAGACAGATGTGGAAAGGTAACTTTAAATTATCTCTTCCAAGACTAATTCTGATCGCTAATCAAATATTGAACGTAGACAATCAATCCCTCTTTGGCGATGAAGTTTCCCCATTACTCAGTCAATACATTAAGGAAAAAGAACAACTTTTGTTTGATCAAAATAATCTCACAAATTTGTTCTTTCTACCATCTCCCAAGGTAAACTTCCGGTTCCCTTCTCTGTTAACTGTTCAGAATTGATCGACATGTATGAAAAACAAATTTAGGTTCGCCGTCAAGGAGAAGTCGTCCAGAAACTCGCACACATGATTGGGAATAACGTTCGACTTTACGACATGGTTTTACAGTTTTTACGGACACTCTTTTTGCGCACGCGAAACGTTCATTACTGTACCTTGCGCGCCGAGCTGCTCATGGCTCTCCATGAAACTGAAGTGCAGGAGATTACTAATGTGGATCCATGCCACAAGTTTACTTGGTGCGTGGACGCTTGTATCAGAGAACGCAATGTCGACACAAAGCGTTCACGAGAGATTCAGGCATTTCTTGACGGTATCAAAAGTGGTCAAGAGCAAGTTCTTGGGGATCTATCGATGATGCTTTGTGATCCCTATGCTGTCCATTTCTTGGCCACTTCGTCTCTCAAGATTTTACACAACCTTGTTGCATCTGAAAGCCTGCCTCGCGAACATCACATCCTGCTTTTACTATTACGGATGCTTGCACTCGGTTTAAGTGCATGGCAGATGATCGATTCTCAGGCATGTTGGGTCATTTACATGTATCCACATATTGTTCTTTGACGTTAACAATAATTTCGTACAGGAATTTCGGGAACCGCGGCTTGATTCTCAAGTGGTCACCAAATTCCTACCTGCCCTCATGTCACTCATGGTGGACGATCAAGTTCGGTCTCTTAACGCAAAATTGCCTAGTGATGAGCGTGAATCGGCCTTGACCATCATCGAACATTCAGGTATTGCAAGGCGTAATAATAAATTCTAAATTTGTACTTACTTACCTTAACATCTAATAAGGTCCTCCACCTGATGCATTCCAAGCTTACATTTCTGAAAGTAGCGTTCCGTGTGTTCTGGCGATGTATTATACACTCCAGGTAAGACACATTTTACATATAAATATCGCTTTTTGCAGATAAAACCTTTTACATCAGGTGGCGAGAAGTAGGGATAAAGTGGCATTAACCCGTGTTTTGGGTACACTTGCCGTAGGTCATGGCGAACGATCGTTTGAAGACCCTTTCCTCCACACCTTGGTAAACTTTTCCATTAAGACTTTCATCCGAATATTAAAGGTTTACCGTATTCAACATTAGGTTGCTCATCTAATCCCAATGGCCGACGAATTTGTCAACGAGATGTTCTGCACTGTCGTTTTTGATGAATTCTTTTTCACTTCCATTGGCAAAGAAAATGTTGTCAGACATTTAACTAAACTGGTTTGGTATGTTCACCATAAACTGCCAGCTGCTAGACTTGATACCCTTATGAAAGCCCTTCAACCTAACCCTCAGAGTCCTGAAGTGATGCACCAGGTAAACCATGAAGCTACTTAGTTATTAATTAAGAACAAAATGAGTTCAATTGTTTTTTGTAACATTAGGTCTACAAGCAATTGGAGCAAAGAATTGAATCTTACCAAGTGAATCCCACCCAGGGAGTTCACAATGAAGATTCTGTCTTGATGAATGTACCTACTCCAATGTCAATATAGAATAAAAATGACAGTGTGTATTGGTCGGACAAAGAAATAGATTTAATGATGATTTTATTGGTAATAGAGTTCCAAATTCATTCCATCATGAATCTCATCTACAATGTAACAAACTCAATTAGGAATAAAACAAAGGTTCAAAATGAGCTGGTACTTACAATCTTCTAGTTTGATGTGGTCCTTGTAAATCGTATACCACTTCTTTAAGACGATCTTCTCCCATCTAGTACCAGTTTGTGCGGCAATCAATTTTTTCAAATCGCCGATAGTGTCGTCAGGATTGCACTTGACTCTAACTTTCTTGCCCAGACGATCGTTACAGGTGATCTCGATCATTTTTCTGCTGTCTCGAAAACTCTATGCCTTCAAATTAATAAAAATCAGCGATACCAGAAGGATGACGTAGAGTATTATCGACAATAAAGTAAAGTTTTGTAGCAATGCGAAAGGCAGTGCAACTACAACAAAACAAGGAAATCGACTTTGAGAAGACGACTGAAAACGCTAGCACCGTACACCGTTGCATGTTTAATTAAATAGCTTTTAAATATTAATAGATTTAGAAATTGTTTAAATTCAATCAAGCAAAAATTATGAGGAACGATAAAATGACTTAAAATATTTGATTTTGCTAAAACAACAAGAATCTGTAAATCGCTTCTGAAGAGTTCAGTTTTGAAACGGCTTAAGTTTTGACAGCTATCGTCGTCTACTGCTGTGTTTACGATTCATTTTGTACGTGTGTTTTTTTTATACACGAACGACGGTATTGCGGAAAATACTAGAATAGAACTGCATATTTGAAGTTATTTAATTTTGATCCCATTAAAGAAACAGAGAATGTTTTCGGCCTTAAGAAAGCTAACAGCAGGAAACAACAAGAATGAAGTTAATGGAAAAAGCCCAACTGGAGGTCATCAGACTATGCATGCATCTCTACAAAAGAAATTTGCCAAAGGAGTACATTACAATAGTAAATTTTTTTGAGATTTTAGAATAAAGCAACTTTGATTCAAAATCAAATTATTTGTAGTGAAAATAATTTTAAGAGGAGATAGAAACGTCGGCAAAACATGCCTATTCCACAGGTTGCAAGGCAAGGGTTTCTTAGATGAATACATTCCCACACAAGAGATACAGGTAACACAAATTTTCTACCATTAATAATGTATTTGAAGTTTAATTATGAACATTTAAAAACTATCTTAATAAAGGTGACTAGCATACAGTGGAGTTATAAGGCAACTGATGACATAGTTAAAGTAGAAGTATGGGATGTTGTGGACAAGGGAAAAAAGAAAAAACCTTTAGAAGGCTTGAAACTCAATACAGCCCCTACATCTCTCACTGAGGAACCAGCTTTAGATGCTGAGTTTCTTGATGTTTATAAAGGTACTCATGGAGTAATTTTAATGCTAGACATCACCAAACAATGGTAGGCCTCCCTTAACATTTCGTACAAAAAAAATTATTAGTAAGTATTCTTGTGGGAAATAGGACTTTTGATTATGTTAAACGTGAGTTGCCAAAAATCCCGCCAACAATTCCAGTTATGGTACTAGCAAATCATCGAGACATGGGTCATCACCGATGTGTCTCCGAAGACGATGTCAAATTTTTCATCGAAAGCTTAAATCGGTAAAAAATTTAAAAAATAAAGCATTTTGCCTTTTGATTTTCAAGAATTAAAACGTAGAGGTACATCTGACGCCCAGATTCGGTTTGGAGAGTCATCGATGAGAAATAGCTTCGGCCTGAAGCTTCTTCATAAATTTTTCAACTTACCATTTCTAGCTTTACAGCGCGATTCTCTTCTTAAACAGTTAGAGACGAATGGACAGGAAATGGCTTTGACCAACGAAGAACTTGATCTCTATTTGGAGACTGATGATGCTAGCTATGACAGGTGTGTGCACGTACACTAATTTAAAAATTTTTATTAACCTAAATTTTCTTCAGATTTCTAGAACTCCTTACTCAAAAGCGTAGACAAACCGCTGATGCCTTGAGTGCAGCTTCAACTTCCAACGCTGTTAACGCTCCTGCCCCTAACGCTCCTGTGACTAACGTTAGCAATCCATCGAAGCAAGCATCACCACCATTAACTAATCAAGTCCAAGCGATCGTATCTAAAGTAGAAGTAGCGAAACCCCCTGTCGCTCAGCCAAAACCTATTCCTGTTGTTAATGGTAATTGGTACTTTTGTAGAGAATGATAAAAATCATATTAATTACCCAGTTTTAGGTGATCCCACGACGAAAACGGACAAAACATTTTCTAGTGTGGAGGATTTCGTTGTGGATGGGGACGACGTTGATCAAGGATTAGGGTTCCTCTCATCAGTTGATGAGATCCCTAGCGCAACAACCGGCACCGGCCAGGAATCAGACAGGTACTATGAACTATTGTTTTATGAACTGCATTTTTTAAAACATATGTATATTTGGTACTTAAATGCAAATTTTTAGCGACGCCGAGAAGGAAGGTAATCCGATGGTGATGGGTTTTCAGGATGAAATCGACGACGAGGACTATTTGCGGTCTTCGCATCTAAATCATCCTGCAACACAGATCTCAGATTCTTCTGATGAGGAGATTCAAACTCCACAATCTGATCGGAAAGTACCAGTTGTTTATAAAGTAACCCAATCTCTTACGGAAGATGTTACCGTTGAAGACGATCTTGACGATTGGCTTAATGATGGTAGCGAGCCATCAGCTTCAATCAAACCCAAGTCGGTCGTGGCAGTAAAGAATGAAACTATCCCGTCCGTTAGTCGTCTAAATGTTGAACCAAAAGCAGAAGCAGAATCACTGGAAGAACCCCCCGTTGAAGTAACTGGCAAAGGTGGAAAAAAAATCAAAGAAAAAAAAAGCAAACGCAAATCGAAAAAATCATCAAAGGAACGATCGTCGAGTAGTCCAACCGCGGGAACCGATGCAATCGATCAATCCCGTCCTTACGACGAATATGAAGAAATTTAATGTTACTTACTGTTTATGTTATAAAATTATTATCATCTAATCATCTAATCCACAAAATCGATCTGTTTTCCTCCATTCTAAATTTAATTACTGATACGGTGTGTACAAGGAAATTTTGTTCTCATAAAGTTTTCTAAATAAAAAAAAAGTTTTGACAGAAGATTTTTTCTTTTATTAATTTTAAAAACATACGAGGTTTTAAAACAATTTGTAGTGATTGCCGCTTCATAAACTTATTTCAGGGCTCTTAATGTCGACTTACTATCATATGAAGTTCGAAGCTTTGTACACAAAGACTGCAAACTGAGAAAGGTGCTAGCTACTTACATATTACCGAGTCTCAGCCACAACGTCACTCATAGAATTCGGGGCTACAAATACCTTTCTATGCAATCTTAATTTTAACAATTGGATAATATATTAATTACTAAGGATAAAGTATGAAGATGACTGTTCAGTATTGCTCGCAATAAAATACGTTAATTCATATCCACTGTCGAATGATCTCCTGTGAACGTGAAAGATGTTAACCATTTAAAAAGTGTGTTATATGATTGGTTTATTACCTTTGCTTCTTCAGTAAGTTTACTACCTTCTAAAAACGATTCTAGTTGAATGCGTAGCTCAGTAGGAATGTTTTTAAGGGGTTGAGCTGGAGACTGATTAGTGCACGTCAAATATGGATGAGATAGAAGCTGTTCGATGGATGGACGATTGCGTGGATTGCGATCGAGACAGCTTTTTAGTACTGCTATGACCATGGGATCAGCAGTAGGAGGGAAGTCGATGATGTGACGTTCATCGACGATGGCACTAATTTTTTCGATGGTGTCCCGGAATTTGTTGAAAGGAGGGTTCTTATAGATAAGACTATATAGCATACAACCAAGGGACCATACGTCTGTTTTCCTGCTGATCTGCAATACAACCACTCATGTTTACGAACGAACTAAACGACATACAGTATTTTTTAGTTACCTTGTACTCTTGGTTGGATCCAACAGGCGATGCCGATTTAATGGCTTCCGGCGCCATGTAGTTATAGGTACCGCACTGACTATCTTTCATAATTGATGTCATATCAGCCTACAGAAGGGCAGCAATAAGTTAGCTTGTCAATGCTATGTTAATGTTGTAATTACCTGAATGGATGTGGCGATACCAAAGTCGATTAACTTTAATCCTCCGTTGACTAAAAGAAAATTAGCCGGTTTCAGATCCGTATGGATGACATCTACAGATTATAAGAAGTATTAATCAATGACTGAATTTAATATAAACATTTGAATACTTTTGTTATGAATTTCTCCGACAGCCTCGAGCATCTCTTGCCAATAGAAGCGAATCAAAGTGGGGTTAATAGCATTAAGGCTTGTACGATTCCGGATAACGGTTGCGAAATCAGTGTCACCTTTTTCCATAACTAGTAACAATTTTTCTTCTTCTTCGTTGTACTCACTAGACACAAAAAATTTGCGTAAGTCTGTGAGCACTTCTTGACACTTGTTATTCTTACTATTCAAGAAGGCGGACAACACGAGGTAAACCTTGCAGTTGCTTCAGCAATCGGACTTCGTTTATATATCCTTCAGCTGTAACCTCATCCACCGAATCCAGACGAACAACTTTAAGGGCAAAGACGTCAGTCATTTCTTGGTTAAGTACCTAGAGAAAGGATAAGGAGTATTGAAGGCATCCTACATGAACATTTTTAAAAGGGTAAACATTTGTAATTATTACCTGATATACGACACTTGATCCACCGCGACCAAGCGGTTTCATAACTGTGAAGAGTTTGCCATTCACCGCAATTTGCTTGCTTTTAGGAGGCGGACGTGAATTCAACGGAGGTAGGTTATTGCAGCTAACCGGAAGAGATAATTGTCTTTGTAACTCTACATGTCCTTGGTTGGATGCAACTGGTTGCCCTTCACCAAAGATGATGATTGGCTTGGGTGGTTCTGGATGCAGAGGTTTAGAAACGGTGGCTGGATTAATAATTGATACAGGCTCAGCGTAATTCGGGATTGGAGGTTTAGGGACGATTGCTGGTTGAACATTTGATACAGGTTCTGTGTGGAGTTTAGCTGATAAGATACCAGATGCTACATGTCCTTCGTTCTGCGTGGAAGATGAGCTTGATGCTCCCAGGACAGGTTCTTGTACTTTGATGGCGCTAACTGTTGAATGGCCAGTCCATGACAGCTTCTTCGCAAGGGGAGTTTGCGGTTGATCCAAAGGGTGAACTTTAACAGTAGGTTGCGTCAATCTTCCGAGGGCACTCGTTGTTTCTGTTGTAGAATTCAAGCCTGATTTATCCAAAGACTTACTAAAGGTGGACACTGGCTCTTCTATTTCTAGCTGCTCGATAGGAAATCTACAGCTCGAAAAGGAAGATTTTTCCAATCGATTCCACGGATATTCGTTTTTCGTTCCGAATAAGTTTGACTGTGGATTACATCTTGACGAAACTGAAGGCGTTTCTTCTTTAACGGGCTTCAACATTCCTTCGACATTAACTCTATTAGGGAGCTCTTTATGAGATTCAGAGTGGCGAAGTGGGGTTTTCATACCACCTGCAAAACTAGTGTTGGTGGAAGATGATGGGCCATGATAGCCCCATTTAGAAACTTTATCTTCTGGATTGGCAAATTTGGACTGTAGGCTGAGAGCAACATCTGGTTGTTGTTGGATAATAGGCTTGCGGAAGATGTCTGGGAGGGAATCACTGGTGAGAGTTAGGAGATTAGACACACTGTTTTCTTGAAGGATATTGCCATGTGTTTTTTCCTGAGAACTCTTTTCAGCTGTTTGTAATAAGTGATCCAGCTTTTTAATTCTATGTAATTCTGGTGTTGATTCTGACCTTCCAAACCTGATGTAAATTCAATAGTGAGAAATCATTTACAATTTTTTTATAAGAGAAAAATTACTTTGGTGTGGAAGGAAAGTCATGCATTCCAAATCTTGAAGGTTCATTTTCTTTAAAGTTGAGTCTGGGTGTTTGGGGTAATTTACCAGGAGTCACAGGGTTGAGATTGGAAGCAGAAATACTGGCTGGGCGGATTGGTTTTAATCCACTTTTCTTCCTTGCATACCTATTGGAGTTGGTGCCTGTACCTCCATCATGATAGTTTTGGGTATTTTCTCCTTTTGTTGCTTCATCGCCTGAAGTAGAGGTGGGACTCGGTTTCTGCCAACTTGTGGTACTAGCAGAAGTACACGACCTAAATTAACGTAGACACGATTACCAAAAGAAAGTTCACTTTACGAGAATGCACTTACGTAAGTGGCTTTTTGCAATCAGTATCCTCTTTCCTAAGTTGTCCGTACATTGCTTAATGAATTTCCGTTTTGTTCGTTTCGGGCTTACGGCAAACAATTTTACAAAACGGTCGCCTCAAAAATTCAAAATTTTTGGTCTGCAGATTTTTACACTGTTGCCACTACGATTTCAAGCGCAAGTAGAATTAGAATTCGAGGTTTAGTCGTTTAGATGGTGGTTTAAGAGCTTTAGACTGGCTTAGACGACAAAATTCCGAAAAGTTTTCAATAATATTTATTTTATCAAAATAAATACAATACAATAAAAAAGATGATATATAATACTTTGAATCGCTTCACTTTGGTAGTTTTTAATAATAAAGCGCTTCAAGCACTGCCCGTGGAAGTAATGACTAAGCATCAGTCATGGCAAATAGTTGAGGTGAAATGTGAGGCAGTAATGGCATGGTAATGATGTTTTTAAGGTGTCGGTAACAGGGCGAATACTTTGTCATATAACTTCTCTTTTACATCAGTTCCCTAGGGGTAGAAAATAAAAGGGTTAATAGGAATCAATTTCTGCATTTAAATTTTAACGCACCCAAATGAAATCTAGATGATTGTACTCTGGGAAACGAGTATGGCCTTTCAGATTTCCAAGTTTTGTCAATAGCCAATCTACATCCTGTTTATTTATATTATTATGTGTGGTAAGTGGTTTAATTAATAAAAAAAGAATAATTGAAGTCAAAGTTGCCTACCTTAGGAGTAACAATATAATCTTTTCCTCCTGAAAAGACGTATACCTATCAAAGACATAAAGTTTTAAATATATTATACTGACGATGTATGAATAGCCATAAAATACCGGCGCTGTAACTTTCCGAAGGTTGTATGCTAACGGTTTGTTAGATCCGTAAGCTGCCAAGTTCCCGCTCTCTCCATAATCATAAGCTTGAAATACCTCTCCTACACAACCGGAAAACCAAATTTAAATTACAAATGAAATTGATTATTTTAAAAATAGCTACAGTTTCGTTAGTCAAATGTAATCGCATAAGTACATCACTTTTTTTTAGCCTTTTACCTGCATTATGATTTTGGGCGAATTGAGCTATAACCGGAACCGATGTACCTCGCAAAAAATTGGCATTTGCCAGAGGAATTATAGCCTAGTTAAGTTACTTAAACTGTAAAGCGATACTTTCATGTGAAAATATGAGAATAATTATTTTTTATATAATAATAGGACTCACCGGGTCAAAGTTTTGTCGATTGGGTCCAGCAATTAAATTGAACATGTCTCTGCAAAATCGCGCTTGACTATACGTCTGCTCACAAACCAACTTAAAAAAGAGATCAGGGAGACCTTCGCTATCAAGCCACCCTCGAGTTCTCATGAGGTGGCTAAGGGTATACTGCAAAAGTAATTAGTTATAAGGGCAAATTGAAGTACAAATTTGGCAAGAAAATTTTCTGATTTACCTCTATCGGATGAGTATAACGAGTTAATATGCGAAGGAAATTTACGTCAAAATTGGCAAAGGAAGAAAGAGGAGCCAGCGCTATCTGTCCATTATAAAATTGTCATGTAAATGAATTATAAATGAAGAATAAATCGATAAAATAAGAATCTACCATTGTTTCAATTTTGTCGTTGAGTTCTGGATGTTTAATCATTGCAATGAAAAACATGGCACACCCTAACGAATGCCCCACATACGATAATTTTGTTTGGCCAGTTTTGTTCAGGATGTAATTGATCACACTTGGAATGTCATAGTTCCCTAATTCATCCCAGCTGTCAAGTTAATAAGAAATATATCTAGCGGCTAGAATTGTTAAGTGTGCTGTTGCGCTCATAGATGCTCACCTAAATTTCCAAAACGCGACTGATTTGGGATTGAGGCTGACATGCGCCCTTGAATACCTGTTCCCGCGTGAGTTGCCAAGCCAGACGTCGTAATTCTTTTCAGCGAGTAAAATGGCTGTGACAGAAAAAAATTGAATGAAAAGTTCCGTTAGATTTATTGTCTAGTTTCATTCTAAAAATTTTCTCGGTTCCCTACTGAAAGTATCTGTGTTCTTTTAAATACAAAAAAAATATTTTATCCTAAGTTAAACAAACAGAAAGTTCTCGGGCTCTCAATTTTTTATTACCAAGGGAACGGCTGGAAGGATTGACCAACCAAGTACCGGAAGACTGCAAAACCCCATGCTGAAGGAACACCACTTTCTTTGAAGTCGATTTTGATGGGATGCGATGCACCTCTAGAATGTACCTTCAAGACGAAACATTACATAATAATTTAAACATGTGCAGGCAATTATGTTTTTAAACTATAAACCCGTCATCCGTTGTCACGTGATGAATCTCGACTGGGTAGCCGCGGTGAGTGATGACCTGCGGCTGTGATAAAAGAGTTAAATTTGAAGCATAAAGTTCTCTTGCTTCAATAATTACAGGCGTGTACGAAGATTCAACATTCTTAGGTAAAAACACTCGAGCGCGTTGTTCATCCGTCTTTTGCCGCCAATCCTTCAGTATTGCTCGGGCGATAAACTCTTCACGATCGTGTCCGACTGAACTATAACTATCACCATTTAACACAATTATGAATAAGACAAACCAGTGACATTCGAGTCTAGTAAAAATCATGATGGGCCGTTTTCTGAGGTGAATATACTTCACTTTATAGGTGACTGACCACTTGTGATGGTATACTTGTCGCCAACCAGATAAAAAAAGGAGGAGACCAAAGAGACCAAAGACAAAAATGGCATTCAATTATTTTTTTCCATACGACGGAGAAACGAGAGCGCACTGGGAAGTTTCTTCGTCACTACTGAGATCCAAACGTGGCGTGCGTGATGTTGAGACCACTCGTTTGGAACTGAACGTTCTAGCGTTGCGTAAACCGCTTTTAGCTACCGGTTTCTGAACATTCGTCCTATTCCTACGGTCAGTCGACAAAAACGAAACAATAAGTTTAGGCTTACAGTACATAGGGAAGAATTGTCTGTAATAGTAAGAGCAGGCATAAAAAAAATATGAAGGGACGTAAAAGTACCGTTTTTCCGGACTTGTGATGCAGTAGGCACCCACAGTTTCTTGCAAGCTTCATCTTCAATTCATAGTGAAAACAAACTTCATAATGACGTAAGACATTTTAAAATTAAAATGACCTACATACGCCGTGCGCTATGAAAACCTATGCGTGATTAACATACATTTTGGTGCGGTATTGCAATTCTAAAAGAAATCGAATTGATCCATCATATGTCTCGTGTTTTCCATGTCAATCATGCAATTACGTCTGCGGACGCCGGGGTAAGATCAACTCGTGGGAATGCAAACTAAAAGTGTTTCGTTGACATCGATATTTTCTCTGAGAAAAATAAGGTTACAATTCGCTTCTATTTGGAACAACACACAAACCTATCCGCAGCTACAGATGCACGTGGCGTGTAAAACCTATAAAAATCGATACACGGAATGCACGTAACTGAACGCAAAAATAGCCATGAATGAACCGTAGGCAAACGAACTTGATAAGCGAACCTGTTTTGGGATTTAAACTATATATCAATTGTCTACCAGTATATTCAAAAAATGAATGATGACTATTGCCGATCGCCGTTAGCGAAGCCGAGGAGCATAAAAATCTTAAGGGTCAAGGTTTTATTCGCCACTGCAGATACATTCTTCTGTACACTGACTGACTGAGTGGCTCATTTGGAAGTCGACACATGGTTCGTGTTTCGTGACAAAGAAACCAGAAAGCTTTTCCGGGGTCGTTTTTTTTATAGGAGCAACCAGTCCGATACCCCATTGGGAATCTCCATCGACACATCAACTTCTTGTTGCGTAGGATTGTTTTATGTTAAACCTGAATAATGCCGTACAAGCCAGGTCGAGGTAGAGCTAACAGGATAGTCCGGAGTTTGAAATCATGAATGCATGACAATCCAACTACGGGTAAGAAAAAACTATATGGAGGAGGAGCCAACTTCGAGCACGCAACAACTGTTTTTTTTTTTTTTAACTAATAATAGTAAATGATGCCCACATGCTGCCCAACATTGGCACTAAACCTGCTTAGGATTTTAGGACGTTAGGACTGGTTGCCGAACCCCCTTAACCTAAAAAAAGGTAGCTCAAAATGTGCCGTTAGAAAAGATTATTTCTAAGCTTTCCATGAAATATTAAGACGGTTGTCTGCTTATAAGATAAAACTTGTTACAACACAATCTAAGCAATTCATCTTTTTTCCCTTTTATACTACATAATGAAACACACCATTACGTAATTATTTTCCTGTAACGGAGCGAGCAGTGAAAACATATAGTTTGCCTGTATATACTGTTAAAAAAGAGATCATCACGTGTCCAGTGTGCTATAAAAAAACTTGCAAGTCATCGTGAGAAGGGAAATCGCATACCGTAGCGCATTAGGTCTTTCAGCAATTGTGTAAACTTGAGACAGAACAGAGCATGAGGTTTTCTCGTGAACGCTAGTGAATGGAAAGGACAACGTACACACACAGACGACTGACGCGAAAACTGAAGATAGTTTAACATTTTAGTACAACTTGTAAGCTGTCCGTTCGACTGTGCTTGCAACCTCAGTTGAACTGAACCGAGTCGACACTAAATAGTAAATACGCGTTGATTGCTGGCGTTGAACGATCAGGTTCAAGCGGAAAACGCATCTCTCAAATTCTGCCGACCTACATCTGTCCAATTTTCTTAGAACGCGTATGTTGGGATTACTATTGTTAGGGGGCGCTTTCGCGTGAAAGCCAGATTTGAACGTCAACTTTAGCGTGTCATCCGTTTGACAACCAGCTCAACCGTGCTCGGTGACCACAGCTGAACTATCGGCTAAAAATTAAATTAAAGGACGACGTCGTTGCCGCCAAAACAATTTTTGTCCCAGTTAAACTGGACGGAGTCAACGCCGAGATACGTGTTGATCGCTATCGTTGAACGCGGTTGAACGATCACAGCCACGTAAAAACGCACCCGTAATTACAACGTCATAAAATTTCGCTCATAAAATTTAGCTACTTTACTCGGGAAATCGAGTTGTTCATCCAAACCGACTTAGAATCTAGTTGTAGTCATTTTGAACCCCAGACCTTTGCAAAAGATACGGCAGATAGCTGAAAAGGCTGGCAGCAGCTTGATCAATGTACATTTAGAAACGCCTCAGGATAGGCTACATTTAATTTGAAGCAGCATCCTTGCCGCCAGCTAAAATGTACGAGTGGATGAAGCTTGCAATGCTGTCAAGGTAAAGATCAACTCCGGTGATAAGAATGGGTCAAGATTCGAAGCGTTCTATACCCTAAGGCCTTTGTTTGCCTTTTCCATATTTATCTCCTCAAAGCAGACTGAGCAGATTTTGTTTTCTTCCAATTTTGGAAAGCAGTTGGCGAGACGTGATCGAGCTTTTATTGAACATCAGCGTCTCCGTGTTCAGCTCTCTGCTACGTACACGATCGGTTACAAACTTAGTTTTGCTCACCGTTCTGCGAGAAGCAGGTGTCTGGCTTTACATTTCAGCATGGGGTTTCTCAGCAAGGATCAAGTAGAGCAAGTACTGGGTGACATAAATACTAATTTACAAACCTCGAGTAGTTAAGGGTAATTTATTCCATTTGAGCAGTTCCATAACGACGGATATCTAGTGGTGAAAAATGTTTTAAGTGATGAAGATGTGGCCTCCTTGAAATCGGCCATTGGAACCATTATAGATGACTTCCAACCAGATCAACATAGAAGTGTCTTCACAACATCCGAGTCACCAAAACAGGTAGACGCATATTCAGCTTATTAGAAGCAATGTAGCACACGCTTTTTACATTTTCCTCATCTTTTAAAAACAGGCACGCGATAATTACTTTATGGAAAGTGGAGATAAAATTCGCTACTTTTTTGAAGAAGGAGCGCTAAATGAAAAAGGAGAGCTAGTTGTTGAGAAACACCGCAGCCTAAACAAAATTGGCCACGTAAATAATCCCATTGATTATCTAGTTTCAATTGCTATCTAATACTTACGGAAATACATTCAAAGGCACTGCATTGGCTTAACCCGGATTTTAAACGCGTCACTTTCAGTAATGAAGTAAAAGGGACGCTTAAGGATATTGGTTTCAAAGATCCCGCCATCGTTCAGAGCATGTGAATAAGAAAGCTTGTTCAATAAATTTCATTAATATAGTAATAACTAAAACTTTCTTTCCCTGCCAAAGGTACATTTTCAAGCAGCCTGGAATTGGTGGAGAAGGTTATTTAAATACTATGTTTGAAGTAGAGCTAATTTGAAAATATTTGTTCTTTTTTTAGTTACTCCACATCAAGATTCTACATTTCTTTACACTGAACCCATGAAACTAGTAGGTATGTGGTTCGCTTTGGAAGATGTTACTTTGGAGAACGGCTGTCTGTGGTTTATCCCGGGCTCGCACAAACAAGGCATAAGTCGCCGGTTTGTTCGCAATCCAGATGAAAATTCCACGAACTTGACGATTTACACTGGCTCTAATCCTGACTACGACCACACAAAATTCATACCGGGGCCGGTACCAAAAGGTAGTTTGTTTGAAAATGTTGCCAGTATCGTTGGTTGAAAGAGTTACCCTATTACCCTAGGTTCAATGGTGCTTATTCACGGCGAGATTGTACATAAAAGTGAGCGCAATCTTTCCCCAAATTCAAGACACATCTACACATTCCACGTTATCGAACGAAAGAACACGACCTATTCCGCTGAAAACTGGCTTCAGCCAACAAAAGAGCTTCCTTTCCCCGGAGTATACGACAACTAATTGAGTTGTACTGGACCGTTTTATTTGAATTCGTCTCGTTGTTATCGAGCTCAATACATGTTTAGATTAGCCAGGTTCTCATAGACCCATATTTGACAAACTATACACCAAAAGTTTTCGGAAAAAGTTAGAATTTCCTGTTTGTTGGCAGAAAAAAAGCAGAACCATTTATCTGCTAATTAATTCTAATTTAAACTAGGAGCATATGATGACCTATCTTATGCCTGACCTTTCTCAGTTGGAGTAATTAACAGATTTTCCATAACATCAGACAAATTATTTGAATTCTGCTGCGGAAGGAGACCCAAAAGCAGCGCTAATTTGGCTGCCAGAGAACTTTTATTTTTTTCCATTATTTTTTCGTCATCAGGCATCATCTATAAAATGAAAGAATGTAGTAAAATCTAAACTAGAACCACGTAATTGTTATCTTACTTTGTCTGCAACGTGGAGGGTGACGAGTCCGCTCGAATTTACGTGAAATGTGGAAAATCCATCATACCAACTGTGTTATTCGATAAAAATAGGCATGACAAAGTTTGATATTATAACTAAAGATAAATACCTTTCTTGCTTGTGCAAGATCTCCTTCCACTGCCATAGTTTATAGCGCCAAAACTGTAACAGGACTTTAAGTCCTGAGATACCGGAAATGCGCCAGCGCACTTTTATTGTACCATCTTCTGGGTGCTGAGTGATTTTTAAAATCTCGAAACGGACATAAGCAAATTTCAAATGCCCCACACATCGTAAAAGTGCTACCTGCTTCACGTAATTGTAAAGGCCTCTAAAATAGGAAAAACCGTAATAATCCATTGAACATTAAAGGTTTACAACACACTTACACTGTACGTGTTCCTCTCATTCTATTTTCGAAAACAATGTCTGGGCTGTAGATCCGATAATCCATTGGTTGAATAAATATTTTGGGTAACTATAGAAATCCATTTAGCAAGAATTATGTATAACAAATTATCATGCAAGTGATTGGGTAAATTCTTACTGTACTACTGAGGACATCAAAGACATTCTGTAACTGTGATGGGCTTGGTAATCCCTGATTCTGAGGATTATTAAGAGCAGAATTCTCAGAACCATCTCCAGCTGAGAGTAATAGTCTTTCATTACAAGACAATTGACTACTGAAATATGCAGTGAAACTGGGTTGATCAATAGTCATTGAACTTAATGCTTGCTTTAGCTTAAGATCATCATTTAGGCCATTATCAACCAGCTTGTGTCCAATGTCATAGTTTTTGTTGGCTTTAAACTGTTTGACAAAATCATTGGCTTGAATATGATGCTTCAGACTTAGGGCTGTGTAGTGTGTCTCCCTTGGACTGATTTTCATGTTGTAAAGTGTGTCAACTGTGTGGCTAGGTACTTGATTGTCATTTGAAACAGATTCTCCAAAACTATGGAAACGGGAGATGGCTAATGCCTGGAAAAAATAAAAACTTTTTAATCAGAATTACCAAGTATACACTCATTACTCCTCACCTTTGGCTTATCAATGTAACACTGAATTCCATTTGAGCTATTATTAGTGGCTCCATAAACACGATTACTCACAACTAGATCAATGGATTGGTTGCTACTTTTTGTCCAAACCATCGGGCTGGTAGTCGGGCATGAGGCCCGAAGCGAAAGACAACGGAAACCGGTTGCCATTTTTCTTATGTGAAAATATACAATAACACTTTGTTCAACTCTTTTGCTGAACTTGGCTAAGGAGAAAACAATTTTCACATGAATGGTGCGCCGATCCGGCCGATCACGTCAACAACGTGACGACATGCAGACGAAATTTGGAAAACCAGAAAGTCGTCTGCTTTGAGGAAAACGGCACGGCGGATCGTGCAAGTCTTCTTGTATTATTATTTTTGCCAATATAAACAGTTTCTGGATAAACAATATCAGAAATGACATTTTCCGGTGTGTTCCGGACGTTACCTAATCTCAACATGGGAATAGTGAACTTGAGGTAAGATTAGTTAAGTTACCAATGCCTGATGAGAATTAATGTTCTCACACGATTACTCCCTTCCAATTTATTTAGCCGGCTCGCTCGTCAACAGCCTTACAGCATGTATCAACCGTTCGTGAAAGAGCCCACTTACATTGCTGAAAAGCTGGAGAAGTTGATTGAATCAGGGGAAGCAAAGAAACATGAATTTGTCCCAGTCAGAGCTGCAAGAAACGACCACAATGTCTCCGTCTTTCATGATGAACTCACCAAGTGAAAATTTTTACAAGAATCATTAATTGTTGTGTGCTCATACAAGTTATGTATATTTTTAGCAAACTCATCAACATGATAATGGAGAAAGGACATAAAGAAGTAGCCAGAAATCTAGTTGAAACAGTAAGTTCTGATTATTACACAAGTTCTGAAAGGTAACTGGTTAAACTTTGCAATTCATAGGCATTTGTAAAAATCAAGCAAATGCAGCTTACCAAATATTACAAGGCAACAACAGAAGCTGAAAGAGCTGAAATTGAACTCAACCCCGTTACCATTCTTCATAGAGCCTTGGAAAACTGCAAACCCATAGGGGAGACCGGGGCTGGGTGGGACAGGGGCTAGGTGGGACATCAAGGTTTTTAGCATGATCACGATTTTTGAATATTTTTATTTTTTTACCACATAAGGGTAATAGTAGGGCACATCTTGCCACGAAATCTTGTAGCAATGTGACCAAAATTATGGAAGATACAACAAGAAATGTGTTTGTCCCGTGTTTGGCCTCAAAATCGGCGATTTTTAAATTGTAAATAAGTAAACTTTAAAAAAATGTAAAAAATAAAAAAGATATGCCGTTGAAAAGGAAATTCCTTCCTCTTTCTTTTTGGTTAACATTTTTTTCTCCTATCACTTTTTGTTTACGCACAATTACAAAAAATGCGGAATCTCTTTGTGCGAGGTTGATTGGGACAGCATGCCCGGGGTTGTTTGGGACAGCATTTTTCCACCCAGTGGGTGGGGAATCAGCGCCACCGCATCCAAAAACGGGGGTTTTTAACAAAAATTGAAGTTTTGGAGTGATTTTATAACATTTTCCCGATTTTATTACATCATTCGATAGGGAATTTTATTTTAAGTCGAATGGCTATCTTTGTTTTTGTCAAATCATAAGTTTAAAGTAGCAAATTTCCGTTTTAGTAATTCGTCCCATGCAACCCCGTACTATTTTTCTTGTTTGGCAACCGAAGGCCATTTAAATAAAAAATTGCAGTAAAAGATCTACTTAATAAAACTAATTTTAAAAAATATATTCTGATAGAGGAAAAGACGGGCTTTCATATAGGTTAACCAACGCTGGTCAATTGTCAATTTTGAAAAAGATAACAAAAAACTAAGGTCGTTTTCAAAAATTTGTCCCAACCAGCCCCGGTCTCCCCTACTTCAGATGACTCCTATCAAAAGAGGTGGTTCTACTTATCAGGTCCCAATTCCCATTACGGAAAACCGTGCCCGCTTTCTCGCTATGAAGTGGCTGATTCTCGAGTCAAAGGAAAAAGAAAGAAAAGTACACTTCCCTGAAAAATTTGCAGGAGAACTATTGGATGCCTTTAACAACACTGGTAAAGTAGTCAAACGAAAACAAGATTTACACAAACAGTGCGAAGCCAACAGAGCGTATGCCCATTATCGTTGGGGATAAAATTTGTAAATGTTCTTAAAATGTGTAGTTCCCATCAATACATTTCCTATTGAAACTGATTTGTTCCTACTATTGCTGGTAATCTTTTTACTAGGACGGTCATACGAGAATGAGACTGAGACATCATTACGCTGGTTTATTGAGACTTTCACTCTTTGAATCGGTTCGGGTAGAGTAGTAAGAACAGGCTTCGGGAACTCACGAAGGAACTAGAAATGTAAATAGAGAGGCATGATTTGAAGTTTCGACGAATAATGCAATTACACTGAATTTTGATCCAAAATCAAAGGTTGTGCGTGATTATGAAAACGATTTGAACGATTACTAGTAGAACAAGTAATAGCAGATAATTGGAAGTTTTTTTCCGGCTAACGACTATGAGGAAAACAAGCCTTTACTTCAAAACAAGGGAAGAGAATGAAGAAGAGCCAATACCAAAGAAAAGGTGTTGCATATCTCCTCTTCCGACAGCAAGTTTACCTTTATGTTCTCTTTCAGCAACAAGTAAAATAAGGTTGGGAGAGGAGTTTTTCAACCAAGAAAGCCCAGCTCAAGAGAAAGCTAAAGCTTTAGCTCGTGCATTACTTGGAAAAGTCTTGGTAAGGTGTGTAGACAATAAAACTGAGCTGATATGTGGTCGCATAGTTGAAACTGAAGCCTATTTGGGACCAATGGACAAAGCTTGTCATACATCAAACAACAAGCGTACAGAGCGTACTGAACCCATGTTCATGAAACCAGGGACTGTGTATGTCTATTCCATCTATGGAATGTACCATTGCCTCAATATTTCCGTTGGGGAAGGAGCTGCCGTCCTTCTGCGTGCTGTCGAACCTCTTTCTGGATTACAACTGATGCAACAACTTCGCTCTCGACGACAAAAACTAGAACGCGCTTTCCTGCCCCACCAGCTCTGCAATGGACCTTCCAAATTATGTCTTTCTTACGATATTACCAAGGAGTTGAACAAATCGGACATGACAACTATCTCTTCTAAAATCTGGGTAGAAGATTGGATTCCTCAGCCTACGTTCAGTACCATTGCATCCACTCGGATCGGTTTAAGTAAAAAAGCTGGAGAATGGATAGACGCTCCATTGAGATTTTATATAATGGGTTCTAAAAGTGTCAGTGTCATTGATAGATCGAAGGAAACAAATATGAGAAAGTAATAAGCACGAGCAGAGCACGAGACAGATCAAATATAAAAGTGAAGCGCAACCTCCGGCTTTGGTCTAATTATGAATACAAGTTCTTAAAACTATTATTGTTGTTTTCCTTTTCTGAAAATCATCTGCGTCATAATCAGTAGTGCACGATCATGGTTTCAAAAAATCAGGCAGTCGATTTATCTTTTCCGTTCCTTCGTCGATGAAGCAACGATCATACCAACGTACCATTCTGCAACAAATTTCTTAATATCCGAACTTTGCATGCTGTAATTGTTTTCTATTTCATAGGAAATTTTAGACTAGTAGACTAACGGTTTTTTTTCGATTGATTCTTCTTTCGAAAATTCAAAGCATCAGTGAACGAATGTTTCTATTGGATGGAAACCGTGTTCTATGGTTGAGGAACACCAGCTAGCCAGCCATTTTGGAAAGACGCCAGACCTCTCTGCACGCACCAACTACGTTACCTCTCCCAAATTGCACGTTTTATTGGTAAAAACAGTGATTTTAGCGAATTTTACAGAAAATGCCGATGTCTCAGAATCAGAAGGACTTGCTCGATAAAACCTGGCAATCGGTACGTCCTTCGATTGGAAAAGAATTACTAGCGGAGAGTGAACTAGTGCCGGTCCCTAGCATTTCCCAAGCCGATTACTTCGGGCTGTTTTCAGTCTTCGTTAAGAGTAAATCGGTAAGTTTCAAGTCTGTTTTGCTCTAACTAAAACAAAGTACTATTTACGGTAGACATTTGAAAATAAATGCATGTTTGTTTTTGTCAGGAATCTTTGGGTCAAAAGATCAAAAATTCGCTAGCGGGTTCGAGCTACCACGTGATTGGCCATGTTTCACAAGTGATTCAGTTGGACAAAACTGATCTTGACCGTTTGTTGAACAGCGCCAAACCTCACGCGGAAGATATTGATCAATCAAAAAAGGTAGTAAACCGAGAAGCTCGTTTAGTTTTCTTGTGTTTCTGGTCTATAATGTGAGTTGAACATGCCAGTGGGAGGGAGATGTCGACTGTGGGTCGAAAGCCGTCCACTTGACCGTCGCTGCACTCAACAAGTTTCTGATTTCACTTAGCTTGAGAGAGGGAGATCTATACCTTAAAAACAACATACCTGGTAAGTTGGCTTGAATACGGCGCACTTTAAACTGTAATTAACTTGTAAACGGTTTTAGAACTGGTCGGCGCCAAAAGCATTTACATCATTACCGATGTAATGAAGGCTAGTGACATCACAGCGATGGTGACTGGCGATGATGACAGTATGGAGAGGATCACCGTTGGCTCTATTCCCATAGGATTCGGCTATTCCAAATTCCGATTATCCCCCGAGGGACTCGTCGCTGAGCAGGTTATTCTAACCCCTCCTTTCCTTTCCTCTGGCTAATTTTTGTACTCAGCACTCTCCAAACAAAAAATTTTTTTAACCAGATCAAAAGCAAGCCTAGCTTCAACAGCAAATGGGATGTAGTGATCGATCGGCTATCCGAGTATCTCAACGACCTGTCGGACTGACGTATGTCCTTTTCCTGAAAAATGAAACTCGTTCGACAATCCAGCGCTACGGTGACTTGAAAATATCCAAATTCCCAGTACTTTCGAAATTCTTTACCAAAGTTTCATCTTTTGATACTTCACAAAATTTTTACTTTTTTACCTTTCTTACCGTTTGACGCCTGCTTGTCTTGTAAGTCGTCGTAAACTCTTGATATACACTTGTTTTTGTGCACGCGAATTCAGAAGTTGTTTGGTTATTTTGTTTTCTTTTGGCACCACCACTACTACACTGAGCATCGAAACAGTTATGTGCGTCTCTGGCATGTATACAGTATCATTCCGGTGAGGTTGGTGATATTTACAAGCAAACATCGGATATGAAGAAGACAGTATAATAACGGATTAAGGGTTTCGCAACGACTTTGCAACTGTCATTCGGTGAGCACGGGGCTTTTTTTTCTTTGGGGAAGGGGGGGGGGAGGGAGGCTCAAACAAAGTTTTGAGACCACATAGTTTTGAAGATTGAAAACAATTAATAGGTCTCACGTACAGCTCATAACAGCAACTTTGATGGGATCATTAAGAGGAAAATCATAACACAGGATTGGGGCCACCAGTATGGCGCCACTGTGAAACCTGTATGTGCAACCCAAATCAAACAAAAGATTGGCATGAATAAGGATTACCATGAACATTATGAAGTAACGACTAGTTTTACCTGAGTTGCGGATTATTGATTGGCGTCCGGTTTGCGAATTGTTGTTCTGGAACCTACTCCCTTGTTGCCAGGTGCTGGTACTGGGCGTTGCAGTAGACCGTGGAACTACCGTCGTTTTCTTTGGAGTAGTCGGTGACTCTAAACCTCCCGAAAACTCTGCTTTCATCCAATGAACAAACAGTTAAGACACTCGTGTTACTTCCGACGTCACAGTCTCTAGTTACTAACCTTCAACATTAATCATATCATTGTTTGAAGTATCGGGTTCCGATTCGGTTACTAAACAAGACAAAGACATTGTGAAGAGCCAATAGGGAATACCAACCAGATAGTTTTACATACCCATAAGCTGGACCGATCCTTCAGCTTCTCCGAGCGAGTTTTTGGCCACGCAGCGATATGTGCCGATATCTTTGACTTCAAAAGATTGGATCGTCAAGTTCATGTGAGTCCGGTAACCGTTGCTAGTCGAGTCGGCGTGAATCTTTCGGCTGGGGAGCAAAACAAGGTCCGGTTCAGAAGGATTGTTGGCCGTGCGAGCCCAATAAGTGATGGCTTTGGGCTGGGCTTCTGTGAAGCAATCGAAAGTGACCGAACCACCTAATGGTAGGCCAACAATTTGGGCTGGAACCCACACCATCGGCGGGACTGTTAAAAAATTAAAATGAAAACAATGAAAGGAATCACGCGCGCCGGTTGTTCTCTTGAATAAAGAATACTCACATTCCACATCGACCCAGATCCTTTTGGAAACGGATGGCGGGACGCCATTGGAAGCGATACACAAATAGGCTCCAGATTCCGTCCGTCCAATTTTTGTCAGCACCAAACTATCGCCTTCAACTGACGCTACTGCTTTGAGAAAACAAACAGCACGACCCGACGATGAGACTAACTGCTATTAAAAAGAGACTAATGACTAAGAATAACCTTCTTTCTTCTTTTCTCCGAAGAGGATCGGCCGTCCGTCCTCACGACGCCAAGTGACTCTCGGAGCCGGGACGCCGTCTCCGCGACAGGTGAGCGTAACGCGTAATCCTTCGCGGACAGTTATGTGCGAGGCGGAGCTGTCGGCATCCACAATCGACGGCGGCACTATAAGAAAATCCCGATATTAAATAAATTCGGTTTCCAAGAACCCGAGACGCCATTAGATAACTTACCGACGACGTCGACGATACCGATTTGTGCGATTATGGGATTAGAGTTGACTTGGCACATGTAGCGACCAGCATCCTCCTTTCAAATGTTATATACAAAAGGAATTGAAATGCGACGAAGAGGAAATCGGTGTAAATATGTGAAGAGGAAGGTACCGGCTGAGCGCCACGGAGATTGAGCGTCCACGTGTTGCGGTGGGCGTCATGTGAAGCGCTGTAACGCGGGATTCGGGTCACGAGATGTTGATGGATGGCAACAATCATGTGACGGTCCAAATGGATCCATGCAACCTTTAGTAACCCGGAAAATTTCAAATCGCCCGTCAATAATCATTTTACAGTTGTATAGTCCATGGCTGTCTCTCTCTCTCTCGCTCGCTAACGGCGGATTAAAAAAAGAAAGAGCTCGTCAAACTGACGTAGACAACAGCAGGAGTTAATCCCTTCTAGAAAGAGCAAGCAATTTGCTATTTTTCTATCAAGTCAACTCTGATGATGGACTCAAAGGCAAACGACCGTTAAAGATGAGGTGACGCATGGCGCTTTCCTTTTTTTTATTTACAATTTTTTTTTCAAGTCAATTGCCAATAGAGAAAAGCCAGTTAATGGAAAGAGTGGCGGACGGAAAGGAGGAAGCTATTATGAACCTTATTGGCTCCGATGTTGTCGACGACGCAGGTGAGGCTGGCGTCGCGTCCAATCACCACGGTTGCATTGTTGACAGGCTCTAGAAAAACGGGCGCCTCTTCTCCACCGCCCGTCCCGGTGCCGGCCCCTGAGATAAACGCAGATGGGTAAGTAGAAGGCAGGGAGAGAGAGAGAGGAAAAAGAAAAGGAAGAAGAAAAAAAAAAGAGATTAAATATAAAGAAATAGACGACGAAGCAAAAAACAACAATATAAAGACTCCGGGATGCGCGACTTTTGATTATTTCTCCACCCCAGCTGCTGTCGCCCGTCCAGATGGGATTCGATCAAGGAGAAGGTGTACACGTAGCAAGGAAACGGAAACAGGAGCGAGGGAGAAAAAGGAAAAAAAAAGAAGGAAAAGAGAGGGGAGACCTAAAGAGAGCACCGAGCGATGGCAGTAAGAATAAGGGAAAACGCGAGAAGAAGAAAATCGGCGGCTGTAATACTCCCGGAGCTACAAGACGACCAGATCGCAGCGTCGTCTAACTCGTGATGATGTCGATGACAGTCGTTTAATTGACTGTCAGCTTGGCTGCCGATTAGATCTAGGTGACCCGCAGTCTTCGGGGGAAACTTGTGTATCTCTTTACTTGATTTGGCTCGACTTAATGGCTTAACCCCCAATAATATACGTACATTATATATATATCTTTCATTCGGGGATAAACGACGTTGACCTTCGTGCCAGGGGCATTCCGTGGAATCGCCCACCACAAACCTACATTGTCGCTCCGTTCATTAATAAAAGAACAAGTGTTATTTATATTTGCTGACGTCATCTACAATCTCTAAAGGTTACTTCAGATTACGAAATAAGAAAAAAAAAAAACTTCCGTTGCGTGAAAACTTTTGAATGAATAAATTCTTTCGGCGAAGAAAAACTCGTTTTGTTAGTGGATCGTCGGCGCCTTTGTTCCGGAAGATTCGAGCCGTGAAAGCTAAACAGAATCCCGAATGTGGCATGTATGCGATGACGGATATATCGGCAGCATCGGCCACCTGCGACTCTTCTTCTTCTTCTTCTTCTTCCCATTAAAACAAAAAGAAGAGAGAAATGGAAGACGAAAAAATTTCCAGGCTGGGCCTTTTCGTCGTGTGAACATCTGCTGCTCGTTAAATGCGATTCAAACGGCGGCTCGCGCCATCGCCCTTCAGCCATGGAAAAATATTGAGCTATTTACGAGCTTGTGGCCTACCAACCTGGATTCTTCATCATCCCAAAATGTTGCCATAGCTACGCGACTCTCGTCTTTCGCTCATTCCCCGTCTGTTTCCATCATTCAACAGAAACCTAAAAATGAATCAAAAACAAAACAAAAGTCCCGCCGGTCCCACAACCGTTTCAATTTCGTCATTTCTTTTCCTGTTTTTTATTTTTTATTTTTCTTTTCAAGATTTATTTCAATCATATCCTCTCTCGGTTTTAAGAAATTCGACCTCCCGCTGCCGCGCTTGACGACGCCAACGACGCCATTGGAATGCGTGCCGTGTGGACAAACTAGCCCATCAACGCATGTAAATATAGAGCCGGCGGCAGTTGTAGGCGGAACGCCGAGCCAAAAAAAAAAGGATGAGTGTTAAAAAGAAGAAGAAAAAAAAAGAGTCGAAGATGATATCGCGGCGACAAAAGACAAGATCCAGGGACTCATATCTTATCGTTTTTCTCTCTCTATATCTCTCTTTTTTCGGTAGTACCAGGGTAGTACTTTTTTCGGTTTTTCATTATCGATATGGCGTCTATTTCCAGCGCGTTGTTGTTGTCGCCTCCCTGCGGCATCAAAGAAGGCGCATTGTCACGTGGGTCTTGCTAACAAGCCGCCCTTCGTCGGACATTCCACCTCACAGAAAAGTTTTCGTGGTGGTATCAATACTACTAGCAAAGGCTAACCAACTGGGTATTTTTTTTTCAGAAGAAGAAAAAGGGAATCACGCCGAGTGGCAAAAATGTCGTCGGGGGCCAATACAATTACGTCGCAACTTCAGATCCTACGCGTTACACACAAGAGAAGACTCCATACGGGCGACGCAATCCATTAAGTTGTCCAAACGTCAGCCAGAGATGAAAAAGAAAGAATAAAACTGACAGGTCCAACTTCCACTATAGATGTCTTTCCAATTTTCTACCGGCGCAACGGCGTCTGAAGGGTAGGAGGCATTTCAAACAGATTATCCCCGTCCCTTTAGTAGTGGATAGATCCCGGATAGCGGAGGCAGAAAAACAACGATGTTCGATGTTGAGCTACAGTACACTACACATTCCGTTGATCTTAAATTTATAGCGCTGTTCCGGGGACCCCGCGTCTTATAACGGCAGAGAGAGAGAGAGACAAACGGGCTCGGGATGATTCAACCAAGAATGCCAAAGGCAGAGTGTGACGAAATCGATTCTTGTCTCTCGTCTTCTTTTCTTTCGTCAGACTAGTAGTACTACTAGTTTCTACCGGCGAAATAAAGGTGTAAAGTATCGTAATTGGGGACAAAAGTTCCACACTCTTATCAAGATAGAAAACATTCTTTAAAAAAAAAAGAAAAGAAGAAGAAGAAACGAGTAGAGGAAAATCAAAGTTTCCAAACGGAGGAGAAAGGAGTCTTGGGGGATGTACGTATATATTGTTTGTTCTCTCTGAAGAAGAAGAAAAAAAAGGTAAGGAAGGAATGGCAGGATGAGAGAGAGCTACTAGAGCATCTGCCCAGTAATTGATTACCCTGACGGCGCGGTAATAAAGACAGCTAGGGGGAAAAAGAGAGAGAGAGAGAGAGAGAGCCTAGGTATTAAAGCTGATACGTGCGCAGAGTTTCGTATGTAGTCGCCATCGCAGGTTAGCCGGAACGTCCCGCTATCTCAACTTTGCGCTCTGATGAACACAATGGTTTATTAACATCAACTAGAGCCGCCGCTGCCGCATCTCGCAAGATCATCGCCATTTTTATTTTTTTGAGCGGCGGAGAATCCACCCAACAGAAGCGGCGGCAGCGGCGGCGGCGTCTACTGAAGCGGTGGCAGACTATCTGCGTTTACAGATCGCCTCGAGAGCACAGTGTATGTTGTGTGCGAGGGGCCAAACTGTATCGAAAACACAAAAGAAGAGCCCGACGAAATCAATAAAGAGAAGAGACTGACAAAGGGTAAAAGATAGCGCACACATTCCTTATGCAATTCGATGAAAAACCAACCCCCGCAACAGTCTCTTTCTTTTTTGATTGCATTTTTTAAAATTTTTGGAGACCCGGTCGGTGATCTCGCGAGTCTCTTACATTCTGCATTATCGTCTTTTCTTCTTATTTTGGCGCTCCCACCTCTCAGGTCTTGTTGTTTTCTTTTTCTTTTTTCTCGGCCCTCATTGTTATTTCCCGCTGTGTTTATTTACTTAAGCAGTAGCGACCATAGTAGCGGATACGGCGACTCTCGTGTTTTTGCGCGGCTAAGTGGCACTCGGAGATCTTTGATTCTCGACTACATTTCCAGCTCATTGTGGCTTGAAAGAGGCCAATCCAAAGCCGATTGTTTTCTTGGCCAGCAGTCGGTCCGGTTGTCTCATCTATTCGTCAGAAAAGCGACGTCTCGGTCGACCGAAAGATGATAATGAAGCGAATGACGGAGATGGCGGACCACTGGCCGCCAAAGCGGCTCAACTGAAATTGACTCGATGAATGATTCAATAGACCCCACTCGGTCCGGTTGGCGAAATGTAGTCAGCGACTACTGTATACAGTACCGATGCGTGACATCTAGGCGCGTCATTCATATTTGAAAAAGCAAAGAGAAGGAGAAGAGCCGTCCTCAACCGGATAAATACAGATGTCTATCACAGGCACTTGATCCCATCCTTACGGTTCTGAATGATGAAACCGATCCGACAGGCGGGGAAGCGGACGGACCAAGGTTATGTAGTCCTACGCGATAATACACCTGAAGACTATCGCTATACAAGTGCAGGTCATGAAATACGAAATAAATTTGTCAGGTCACAAGAGATCCTCTCCTCTGTGCGCTGCTGCTCCTCTGGGGGAACTGGGCGTTTGCGAGGGCGTCTTTTTGATCTTTTACACAAAGTTTTGACTCCCCCACGAGTGTCACCAGGTGATCTTTATCCACTTTTGAGAAATGCCAGTCCCTCGTTGGTGCCGCTACCTCTTTTTTTTTTCATTTAAAGAAATACGAAGAAAAGAAACACACGAAATTGAGATTGTTCGCGATACCGCACCCGGTTTGTGTCAAATGAAGTCGTCGCTTCAATCTATTTTCCCCGCGAAAACTAATGAAATAAAAAAACGGGCTGTCTGTTTGCTACTCCGTCAGACTATAGAAAACTCATTTTTTTTATTTTTTCACTGTAATATTCTGAGATAGAAAATCAAACTGCCTTCTTGTGCGCAGGAAGGCAACTTTGTTTTCTCTTTTCTTTTAGTTACATTTTAATTTCTTTTTTTTATTCTTGTTGCTTTGCTACAAGAGTTGTAGTGCATCATCTCTTCCGCCTTTACAAGTTGCATGATTCGTGTTGGATGGGCCAACAAAAAAAAAAACTTTCCTCTCTTTTTTTTTTGTCGGGAGGGAGCGGCAGATTGAATCGACTAATATGGGATTCCTTATATACATGTGTGTACTGTTGAACTGACGTGCGTGAGCCCCCCCGTGTGCGTGCTGTGTATGCGCTCCGGCGTTATCTCTATTGGCTGATGTTGTACATAATGAATTCCCCTGTCGGCGTATTATACAACAAGTTGCGCCCAGATAGAACAGTCGCCCCTCGACCAAACAGAACGCAAAATAAAATAAAAGACAACAAGAAGAAAAAGAAAACAAACGAAAAATGCATCGCTATATATAAAGACGATAAGATGGCGGAAGCAATAGAGAGAAAGGGTCTTTGGAGTAACGAAGAGGAAAAGGGAAGAGAGCCAACCATCAAAACATGGTATCTATACATACTAAATGTCATTAAGCTCCTTAGAGCGCTTTAGACGACCGTACGGTAGCGTATGTAGGCGCATACCTCTCTCTCTCTCTCTCAGGCAATGCCAGTTTATTGGTCGGCTCAATTAACCGAGTTGAATGACAGGAGGATCATCTAAGAGACTTGTGTAAGTATAATCAGTAACGTGCAACCACCAAGTTCCAGTTCTCGAAGATGTCGAGATCCATCATCTCGGTAGAATAGCAAGAACACGGACGGTAAAGTCAGATGAACAAGTTGAGAAAAGAGAATCTTAGGTGGAAGAAGAGAGGAAAAAAAAAGAAAGTTGTCGACCTATTCGGCGGAAGAACAAAGAATTCTACTTTTGCCCGTCGAGCTCCTTTATCCTCCAACGAAGGGAGATCCTTTTCTATTACATTTATCCCCCGTTTGTTATCAAGTTGCAATGCGATCGACCGATGTCCGCGTCCTACGCTCTCTCAAACGAATAAGACTCTTGATGTCCTTTTGCCAGTCGTACGTACGGGGCATCGGGCGACCGGTTGAGGAGAATAGGAATCCTACAAGTGTCTCAAGGCCCCCCCCCTCTCTCTTTTCGACCGGACGGCCGACCGTGCCTTGTGTATCTACACGCGTCATCCTAACCAATCTAATTAAAGGACAAAGCAGCAGCACCCCGGTGAAATGTAAAACTTAAAAAATCGAATCGGTTTTTTCTTTCTTTTTTTTAACTTACCGAAAACGGTCGACATGTGAAGTAGAAAGAGGATGCGTCCGATCGTCATAGCGGCATATCCCGAGGACTTGAGGAGTTGTTAACAAAACTTTTTTTCTTGTCGGCTAGTTGTGTTATGGAAGAACCTCCGTGTTTTGTTGTTGTTTTGTCTCCAGCGGGGGTGTTGTTGTAATAGTCACTATTTCACGCTCCGTCCGTTTGCCCAGGGTTCTATATCTACAAGAAGAAGTGGGCACGCGATGGATGATACGTCTGTCTCGCAGCGAGGACGATGCCGGATTGAAAGAGAGCTGCGGGAGCGGTGTAGGATGTAGGAGCCATGTAGGAAAAAGAAGAAGGGGAAGCGGAGTCAAGCCATAGGAGGAGGAGGAGGAGGAGGGGGAGAGACAGCGCACGGCACGGCTGGATGACTTATAATACACGGACACAGTGGGTGGTTAATGGCAGAGTGCGAGAGGCTGGCGGCGCATGCTCCTGCTACTACTACTACACTCTGTCTCTCTCTCTGGAGACTCTCTGTGCTGCTGCTGGCCTCCTCCTCCTCTCTCAGAGGGGAGAGTTAAAGGCATAAGAGAAGAAAAAAAAAAGAGGGCCGAAAGAGAGCGATCCGGCGACTAGTCATTTTCTCCGGCGGCCGTGTGGAACGATCCGCGTCTGAGATCTCATCATGGACTTGGGATCTCTTTTTTCATTTTTTCCCTTGCCCTTCTCCTAACTCTTCTCTCTCTGGCCGTCATACCTTTGCTGCTGCCAAGCCTCGAGGAGTAGCGCACCAGTCTTTTCAAGATGCTGTCCAGCGCAGCATGGAACATCAGAGTCACACAAATCAAGAGTCCTACCGACATCTTAATGAGAACTGTCCACCAGAAAAGTCAAAAGGAACATCCCAATCATCATTTTTCTGTCTTTTCTCTCTTTCTCTCTACCACGGCGTGTCGTGTCGTGTCGCGCACCACCCGTATATAACATCTAATATCAGAAATGTTCGCCCATAGAGTTGACATTACTACTACTACTAACAGTAGGGGAGACCGGGGCTGGTTGGGACAAATTTTTGAAAACGACCTTAGTTTTTTGTTATCTTTTTCAAAATTGACAATTGACCAGCGTTGGTTAACCTATATGAAAGCCCGTCTTTTCCTCTATCAGAATATATTTTTTAAAATTAGTTTTATTAAGTAGATCTTTTACTGCAATTTTTTATTTAAATGGCCTTCGGTTGCCAAACAAGAAAAATAGTACGGGGTTGCATGGGACGAATTACTATTTGCTACTTTAAACTTATGATTTATATATATATCGAATGATGTAATAAAATCGAGAAAATGTTATAAAATCACTCCAAAACTTCAATTTTTGTTAAAAACCCCCGTTTTTGGATGCGGTGGCGCTGATTCCCCACCCACTGGGTGGAAAAATGCTGTCCCAAACAACCCCGGGCATGCTGTCCCAATCAACCTCGCACAAAGAGATTCCGCATTTTTTGTAATTGTGCGTAAACAAAAAGTGATAGGAGAAAAAAATGTTAACCAAAAAGAAAGAGGAAGGAATTTCCTTTTCAACGGCATATCTTTTTTATTTTTAAAGTTTACTTATTTACAATTTAAAAATCGCCGATTTTGAGGCCAAACACGGGACAAACACATTTCTTGTTGTATCTTCCATAATTTTGGTCACATTGCTACAAGATTTCGTGGCAAGATGTGCCCTACTATTACCCTTATGTGGTAAAAAAATAAAAATATTCAAAAATCGTGATCATGCTAAAAACCTTGATGTCCCACCTAGCCCCTGTCCCACCCAGCCCCGGTCTCCCCTACTTCCGTTATATCCGTTATATATATATATAAGAGATAAAAGGAGACCGGAAAGGGATCACCAGGGGGTTGATGAAGGCTAAGCCCGGTTACTCTCTTCCATCATCGGGCCATCTGCTTAGCTCTGTAAAGCAGCATCAGCAAACTAAAGAAGAAGCGAGATTCCATTCCAGCTCGACCAAAAGAGGTTTCAGGGCATGACGCACCCGCCGCCGCGACCAAAAACCGTCGTCACCGGGTACCCCGCAACCGCCCGACGTGAGTAATGATCAATCGTCGTCACCAAAAAAAAAGTCACGTGATACGTTCTCCTTTTGCGTGCTTCTGCTCTAAAATTAGAGCGTGAAAAAAAAGCGTAAGTCCTCGCCCCCCTTACACAGCAGTCCCGGCAACGGAGAGAGGAGACGACGACGACGACGACGACCAGAGAGCGCCATCCATTTTTCAAAAAGATAATTCTCAAATTTTTCCAAAAAGTGTCGAGCATGAAATAACCCAACTAGAAGGTTGGCGACGAGTCTCTCTCACGTGCAGACGATGGCCAGCGCACGTCAGCCACTCATCAGGATTAGAGGCAAGCCACGCAGCTTGCTTCTTCCTTCCTTCCTTCGTTCGGGAGGGAGGGAGTGTCTGCTGGGGAATAAAATGTGTAACCAAATAGAAAAAAAAAGGAAAAGAAACGAAAAAGTTGAGTTTGCACTCGTCTACGACACGAGGAAAAAGCGCAACGTTACCGCAATCCCGGCGTGAAATGATCGATTCACACAAGCACTACTATGCCACCACCACCACCTATAAGAGGAGCCTATAGGAGTCGTTTAGGTACGGCGACGCCACAAGCAGCCAACCCAAATTTGATTCTTTGGCGATTGACCTAAAGTGTCGGTTTTTGGAAAATCCGCTCCCCATTTTTTTCGCCGGGGAAAAAAAGAGGACAATCTTGGAGGATGATTGAGCTTCTTCTTCTTCTTTCGATTCTCTTCTTTTGTTGGCTTCCAACATGTCTTTGTAATCTTATCTATAGCCAGTATAGGAGTAGGAGGAGAGCGGTCGTAATACGATCGCGTCGTGTAAATGTATGACGAGAAAAGGAAAAAGAAAAGGGAAAAAGGGGCCTACTGGGGGGAATATTCCATTCCATAAATCAGGCCGAGGAGCGTTTCTCATCGTTGTCCGATTCATCAGACAACGGGCGACCCGCTTTTTACCGATGCGCCGCATAGTCTTTTACGGGTTAGCGCACCGCACCGCGTCTAGCCAGTGTGCGGCTATTATAGTGGCCGAATATAAGCGGGAGATAAAGTGGCTGTCATTCGTTCATCTTATACATAAACAGGGAATAAGAGAGAGAGTGTTGGGGGCGCCGAAGACGTGCTGGATGTCTAATAGAAACGAAAATAAAAGAAATGCAGCTGAAAACGAATAGACCGCCGCCGCCCCCTATACCACACACCATCCAAGTCTACTATATAAATACATATATTATTGCATATATAACGCAGCAGCAGCAGCCAGTAGTAGTCAGTAGTGGTAGGAAGATGGTGCGACTTTTACCGACCAGAGAGAATAACGGGGAAAAATGGGCGAAAAAAAAAGGCGGAGAGAAAGTTGCGCGCATTGGGGGCACCGCGTTGAATCCCGTCGGGAGTCGTGCATCATGCTTTAGAAGACGGCGTCGGGAGGGTAAACGATGTCGGCGGGTTGCTTTGGGGGGTCGAGTCGGTGGTGGTCGTCGTCCTCCAGAGCCAGCACCACCGGGTGAAACAGCAGAGGAGATGGACAGCGACGTCATCCGTAAACCATCTTTCATATAAGATATAATATACAGTCCGTGCGCTCTACTATGTGCGCTGCGCTCCTATAGTGGGCTGCTGATGCTGGGCTGCCGTACTATACACTGCTACGACTACTACGACTAGCAGTAGTAGCCCTACATGAATAAAAATAAAATAGAATCAAGTAAGACGCGCAAAGCCGCCGGAAAAGCCCACTACCATCACTACTTTGGCGCTCTATAACCGTTTCTCTTCTTATTACGCACAACAAAATTGGAAAATTTTCTCTTTCCCTCTCTCCTCTCCCACCCCTTGGTATTTTATAGGGTCGGATTGAATTACACAAAGTAGTATTACCATGACAACTCGCCAATAGTTTAGCCAAAGCAACCATTAAGGTAAAAAAAAGGAAAGGATTTTTTCTTTTTTCTTCTCCGCGCGCATTTCGATTGAATCGAGGCGCGCTCTTTCTCTTTCTACCTGATGGAGGTTCTAATCATCAATGAAACGCGCTGGCGAGGAAAACTTTGTTGTGAGAGCCGCTAAAGGGATGTACAGCATAAGGGGGGTCCACGCGGAGAGAACAATCGAACGATTTGAAAGCCGAACGCGTTCACCGAGACAACGGCCAAGACATCCGTGTAATAGAGTACTACTAAGTACTACTTCTACAACTACACAACAGCAGAGCATATCATCAAATATCCCCTAAAGTTTTCCAGACTCGGCTAGACTATCTAGTAGCACGCTAGGCTAATGCCTACACTGCATCAAGATTACAGATACGTATAGGCGCGCGCGATGGTGTGTTTTCAAACTACCGGGTTTGTCGTACCCAAAACTTTAGCTCCCAAAACGACCGCCTTCTCCAGTTTCAGGCGAATAAAACTTGTATCGGGGGCCGGCCCTAAAGTTTCTCCAATGAAATCAAGGATGTTGGTCTGTTTTTTTTTGTAAAAAGGGAGGTAGACGTATCTATAGTGTCTTGATCGTCGCTTCCGGTTGACGATGATGCACTCTACTCTCATTGATTGCAGCAGGAGGTTGGCGGCGGCGGCGGCTGCGGCAGCGGCGGAGGAGGAAAGAAGAAGAAGAGCATTATCCAGCATGTCGGCGATAATGAGTCGACTTTGGATGCTGATTGGCTTTGTTGGCAGACGGCGAGGGAGTGAGTGAGCGAGTATAGGGCTATATAGGAGGAGCAGCCCAGTAGTGTGGATCCAGCCGCCCGTTGCTGGAGAGATTAAGGTAATGGAGGTTCCGTGCTGTTGCAAAGTGGTCCGACTGGAGTCTGACGAGAGCGCCGGATGATCTCTCTCCTCACCAATCCCATCAAAACCCCATGGCAGCACTACATTTCCTCTGGTGCCCGCGTGTTGTAGCTGCAGCTGCCGTCCGCTCCTAAGCCCCCGTTGCTTCGGCGCGCAACAGCGGCCGTCCTTGCCGAAAAGCATCATTTTTCAATTAACTTTTAGGCTTGTTATGACATCTCTCTCTCTCTCTCCTATACCCTTTTCTTTTTTCTTATTACCCACCACAAAGAAATCCTATACGCGAGCGCAAAGTCTCATCACCTACGCTACAGCATGCGCCGCTTAGCTCCGTTTCCCCATTTATTTTTATTTTATTTTATTTTCACGGAGAAGAAAAAGAATTCCCGGAATCGATTTGTCTGCGATAGCAAGTTCGTGACATGGTGGTCTAGCCATCCTGACATGTAGTGGAGGCGTCCAAGCGGCCAAAAGAAACACGGGGACGGAATAGCGCACAGGAAAAAAATGAGGCGCCGGCGACTCCAACACCTCCGGGAATAAAAGGCCAGTCCCGGCCCGCTGCCCAAGTAGTAGATGAAATGGTATAAAGCCCTTCACCAAAAGGGTGTGTCTCGGCTCCGTGAGCATATAGCAGCTAGAGAAAAAGAGATAGGGTATAGATATATTTATATATAAATAAAAAGGAAAGAAAAAGGCGAATTTCTCTTTTTGTTTTTCGTTTTTCTTCCTTTTCAGACAAACCCGAGCCTATGCTGCCCCGATGCTTGGCTTCTTTTTGTGTTTCCCGGTCGCGGGAAAAACATACGTTTGATTTCCCCGCGGTGCTGTAGAGTAGTTAATTGATCGCGCGCGCCCACCACCACCACCACCAGTAGGGCGGGAGGGTAGAAAAAGAGAGAGAGAGAGCGCGGCCACCGGAGCCCGTCGTCCGTAGAGTAGAAACACTCTGGCGGATAACACGATCCATTTTCTCTCTAGCGCTCTGTGCGTGGTCGTAGTAGTAGGCTTCGTTTCACGCCCTCCTTGTCCCGATCCCGTCGACCTCCCCCCCCACCCCATGTTGCTCTCTAGCCTTAAAACTCTTCAATCAGTTGATTATCACCGGCCGATTGGGGATTCATTAGAACACCACCGCTTTGATCGGCCCAGCAAAAAAAAGAAAACCCAAATCAGCTGATAGTAAAACACCGTGTTATTACAATTGATTCTCTCTGCAGCAACCGATCCATCGGCAGTTTTGCCGACGATGGAATCGTGCCAAAATTTGGAATGGGAAACGCTGAACTTTGACCACCGTCTCAAGTTCGTCTTTTGTTTCGTTATCATCCAATGTTGATGACGGATCACCATCGGTGGCAGGGAAGGGAGAGAAAAAACTAAGGTGTTATCAATTTCATTATTCTCGCTCGTACTCTATCGCCCACCCCCCCCCCTTTTTTACAACAAAAGAAAATCCGCTGATGCGGCGGCATGAATGCCTGCGAGGAGGGCTGCATATATTCCACCTCTCCAACTGCGGGAAGGAAAAAAAAATTTGAAAACTTTTTCGCTGAATAGGACGAGTGGCTCTCCTCGACCCGGAATAAGGAGACTGAATCCTCCCGCACATTTATCCCGATACGATTTTGCGGAAATCGTTCCATTGTTCTGTGATATTGTGACCCGGAAATAATGGAAATGGCGAGCGCGCGCTCTTTCTCAAGACAAAAAGAAAATAGGAAATAAAAATAAGAAGATGGGTTCGGCAACAACAGCAGCCCGGTTTGAAATGCGATACGAGTTGTAATATTGGATCATGATGATCATCGTTCCCCCCTCTGTCCGTTCTGCCCGTCACTCTACCACTCACTATATAACATCGTCTGACCATATCGATCGTGTGCCACGTGTTTCATCGGTCCGTCACGCGATCTTTTGATTACGACCGTCTTTGTTCGTCATCCGACGCCAATCAAAACAATGACCGAACCTATTGTTTTTTTTCCTCCCCTCTTTGGCGATTTCATCTCGTTGCGGCGAAACCTTTGAAAAATTCTTTAGCCGCTCGTTCCGATGCGCAATCGGAGCCGAATACAAAACAAAGAAAGAATGGATAAGTTACCGTTTTTATGCGCGTCGCGTCAATGACGTCGTAAACGGGTCGCCCGTCGCCCCGTTTTCTCGGAAACGGCGCTCACGCACGAGATCGTCTGAGCTGCAACCAATCCATTCAACCAGGGGAATTTCGTGTAACACTATACGTATAGGCATACATATCCGGTAGGGATATTCCGTAACTCGACAACTTTTTTTCTCTTCTCTATTTTCTTTGATATTATATTTATTTATTTATTGAAATGCTCGTCGCACCCACCCCCGTGTCAACCGGCTTAATCGAGTGGAATCTTCCCTATCTTCCGCCTACTGTGCTCCGTCTCTGCCGCTCCATAAGTTGTTATGACGCAAGGACATTTATACGTCATGTCTAGTTGAGCTTGGTGCTTGTTTGACAATCGCTGAAGCTTGACGCCCCCAACCCCGGAAGAGAAAAGTTTCAAAGTGTCGATGAAGCACAGCTGGGAAAGGGTGAAAAGATGACGACAGTGATGGACTCGGAAAGAAAAGAAAAAAAAGGGCCAGCAGCAGCGGCAGCGAATGGGGTCAAGTGGTGTGTGCGGGCGACTACTACTACTATAATATATAGATCTTGATATATATTGTTGGAAGCTGGATACCAGTGATGATCGTTATATCAACGGTGGATGCGTTAGCCCATCATATTATAGGGGGGAGGAGTAGGAAGCAGAGGAGGAGGGAAACCGGAGAATATGAGGAAACGGGCCAGCATAGCAGAGAGGGGGGGGGGGCAGCTAGCAGTCCAGCACTAGTAGCAGTAGTAGGTACTACTCTATACAGCCCGATGGACGATTGAATATGTGAACAAAGCTCTCTGGAGAGTTTCCGAAAAGGGAATTGAAAGAGAGGAGGAGAGAAGGGCGGAATAAGATAGGGACGCGTCAGATAGAAAAATCGAAGATTCGGTGGCAACAGAGACGGAGAGGAGAGACAGACTCTGGAGTAGTAGTAGGGTGGCTGCAGTAGTCGAGAAAATGACCAAAACGCCATAATCTACTCGCCAGATGGTGCTGTCACTCAAACTAAAGAGAGGACTCGCAGCGCCGCGCGTCCAAAGGGAGAAGGAAAAAAATACCTCGCGCACTACTCTCCGACTTATTGCTTTCTATTAACTGGCGCAACGTGTCATTTTCAAAGTGTTCCTGTTTTGACAGTTTGTTAAAAACTGTAGCGAAGAAAAATCTTGATTCTTTCTCTTTATCCGAGGCGTCAGAAAAAGGAGATAGAAAAGTTTCAAGAGAGAGCGAGAGAGAGCTCGTGTGTGCATTAGACAATTGAACGGCGCCGCGACGACGGTAACCGACGCAGGGTTCGGTCAGACCACTTCAAAAGGAAATAGACGACTTGGCCATTTTCATCTCGTTCCAAAGCATTCTTTTCTCTGCCCTCGCCGTGGTGTGCATCCATTGGCTGAAGCCTCTGCCGGTTTTCTTCTATTATTGCTTTTGCCAAAGTCGTCGTGGCCGCGACCCCAACTTTTTTCCCCTCTTGCCCGCCGCCCGCTATTATTCTTCCGCTCTCAAAAAGCTACTTCTCTCTATACTCCTTTTCTATTTTTTACGACCAAACTCCTCTTTGGCCTTGGCTATCGAACGCGAACGTTATTATACTTGGATGTAGAGTCGACGGCCGTTTGATGGAGATTGAATCGAGGGCCAGATTGGTGAGTGTTAACATCGTCAAGGCACCGGCGCTCGGACTCATTTCCTATCTGCCAGTAAAACACGGTACATACGTATCGGTTTGGCTTCTGACTTGAATACGGCGACGAGTCGTCTCTCGGATGACGTTCCGTTGTGAAAAGATTAGCGCGTCTCAATGTTTCCGGTCAGCACGGAGCGCGTCTGTCATTGCACAACGTGGCACCCGCGTTGATTGTATTCGGTGGTACATCCGGAAGAGGCCCCTTTTATTCCCTGGCACAACAAAAGAGAGACAGCTGGGGGTGGAACAAGAAAAAAGGGTCCACTCGATTTCCTGAACCAACACGATTGGGCCTTTTCATCGACATTCATCTTGTTTGACATTCATAATTGGCGAGTCTGTTATTACCACGACTTTGGGTGTAGGCACGATCAGTCGATGCCATCGTATTTTCCAAGGAAAATGCAACTAACTGGCTAATAAATAGAAATAGGGACGGCATACAAAGCATCAAATGGAATCGACAAACTCACCCGATACGTATGTACTTTGTTGCAGTCTCCCATCGGCTCAGAGATCGACATGTCTCATAAGTTTTCAGGACGACTTCACCAAAAAAATAAGAGACCAAGACTGCGACATCAGAAGAGACACTTCACTTTTAGGCCACTTGTTATTGATCCACAGAATCTTTCAAGATGAAGACAAAAAAATTCACAGGAAACAAAGCTAGCAGACTTTCTCACTTTCGTCTACATTTTTTTCAACTAGTCACGTTTCCATTGTAGACGTTGCAATTCTTAAAATACGCCAAGTCAATTTGGAAAAACCAACTTCTTAAAAAATCCGTAATTAAACGGGAGTTCTTTAAAATAAAAAATGGTATAAGAATCTTACTGCATGTTACACGGCCCATTTTCCCATGACATGTTTTGAAAATGTCTCATCGTAAAACCACGTGGTGTGACAGAATAATAACCGACGACATGGAGAGAATGATTCGCAGCATTATCCGCTAACGACTATTTGAACTCGCACAGTTTTATTTATACGATCTCATCTACTTGATCTATGGCTATTTAATAAAGCTGACGTGAAGCGCGAAAAGATGAATTCTTTCTTTTTATTACTATTTTAATGCGGTTGCAAACAGGAAAGGGGGGCGCGAGACGACGTTCGGCTCTTGGTGGATGATGCTCGTATGAGCATATGGTGTTACAAAGATTTCCCAGGGGATGCCACTTCGAGAGTCATAAAAAACTAAAATGGGCAACTGAATCCAAGAGAACCAACAAAGAGACACAAAACCATAAGACAATCCTTTTTTATCAATATCAGTAGTTGAAAATTGTTATGAATCTTGCTTCTTTGATTTCTTCTGTTTGGATTTTCTGTGTTTCTTGTGCTTTTTCTTCTTCTTTTTCTCTCTGTCGCTGTCTGAAGAGGACGAAGAGTCATCATCATCACTGCTGTCATCACTAGAAGATGATGAGCTTGAATCTTTCCTCCTCCTCTTCTTTTTCTCCTTCTTCTTAGGTTTGGATTTTCTCTTCAGCTTCTTTTCTCTCTCTTTGAGTTTCTCTTGTAGAACTTTGAGTTCCTCAGCTCTCAGCTGGGTCAGAGGTGTAGTCGTGTCATCATCTTCACTGCTTGTGCTGCTCACATCCAATACTACACCACTTGCTGGGTTGGTGGAGAGAAAATTTCTACACTGAAAGGTTAAATGTCCTGGATAGCCACATTTTTTGCACGCCGGTCTAGCTGTTTCTGTGCCCAGACCAACAACAGTGCCTGCAATAAACGAGCATTTGTTGTTACGTACTATACAGCAGCGATCTTATTTTAGATAGAATTGTCCGAGGAAGTTATACCAAACTTAAGGGAGAATAATTTAGGCGAATAGAATTAGATAGCTTTGTAACTTACCAGAAGATTTAAGTTTGTTTAAAAGATCAGGGTCCATGTCAAAGTCAAACTGATGTGATGCCAATGTCTACTGCTAACTAGCCTACGCTGCCTTTATTTTCTAATCAAGAGACGTGCGCGCGTACCCGGAATTGGGGAACCAATTTTTCACCTATTTATCCACCAAGTGACTTGAAGGACACTTTATTGGCATAAAGCAACAAAGCTACTAAATTATGCACTACAAGAGTGCCTGTAATTAGTCAAAATAATTGGCACCCCCCTACCAAACAGGAAAACGGTGAGGGGAGTCTCACTAACTAGGTAGCTAATATAATACTGCCCGCGTTTTCTCTGCCGTTCTAGCATCCAATCAATTTATCGATCTACTACGCCTGTTAATAAGCAATTTTGTAAGCGAAGTGGTGTATACAATAGAAAGAATGAAATTAGACCGACATCAAGTAGAAATTGTTTTGTATGCAGCAAGGATTTCTTCTTGAATGAAATGTACAGTGAAAACAATCAGATGAAAAAAGATGTGTGAATCATTTGTTATTTTCTTTCTCTCAACGTTTCTACTCTCGTTTCCTTTAAATACAATTCATTACAAGCAAGAATGGCGGTGAGGGAATGCAAAAATCACATGTTGACAAAAGAAAAATTGAACAAACTAAACAAATCACATTGAATTTGGAGCTCGGCAATAAAACGCTATACAAGAGGGGTGGACCAGCTTCACAACCCACTATCATACAAAATGGCTAGACTTCTAATGATTTTACTCGCTTTCCAGTATTCTTCTTTATTAAGGCATTGGTGCGCCGTTATAGTTGTTCGGATGAAGAAATTTGCATCGGCTCTCCAAACGGCAGAAACCTCGCATAAAGTGCCAGCAGGGCTGATTTGAGGGGCCGCCGCGAATCGAAGGTGGGCCACCAGGACGTCCACCGCCACCTCGCGGCGGTCCGTGGAATCTCGGACCTCTAGGTCCGTCCATTCCGCCCATACCGCGTGGGGGCCCCATATATCCACCACCGCCCATCATATCTAGATATAACCGCAAACGTTCAGTTAACACGAATATGTGAGGAATAACAACTCTCAATATACCATTATAGCCGTGTCCTCCTCGATCGCGGGGATGAGAGTGTTCGCGCTCTCGGTGGTGATGGAAGTTTTCCCTGTGATGATGAGGTGGTCCATCTCGGTGTTGAGGTCCGTCATTGTACCGATTTGTCATTGTACCAACGTCGTGATCGGGGTAAATCGACCCATCTCCAGCCTTTTGTTTAAAAAAAATGTTGTTTTTTAAAACCACCAACCTATACATACTGTTACGACAAGTGCTTACCATCCAAGTTCCTCCTACATCACCGCGCGGCCCTGGAGGACCACCTCGGCCACCGCCTGCAAGATGATGATGCATAGGAGGTCCACCACCGTGATGAGGTACATCAGCATGTCCTGGATGACCGAAATGATCGCCACCGTGCATTGCAGGACCACCTCGATCCTGGTAATAAGGATCAACAGGTGCAGGAGCCGCTGGAGATCTGTAAACAGGGCTATATTGTTGTGGCGGTTGGTGCTGTGGTGTTTGTTGAGGATGGTGACCAGGCCCTCCATAAGGTGTTGTTTTCGGTTCCGGCCACGGCAAGTTCCGGTGATCGTAAACGCTTTCAGGATTACCCGTTACGTCATCTAATGGAATGACAGTTGGAGCCGCATCCAGCCGCTCGAGTGGCACTTCAGGATCGGCCTCAATTGGCGTATCGGGCAACCTAATCAATAAAGCAATCAATTAAAACGTGCTTACTATTTTAGAGCTGATAAATTAGTAACACTTACAGCTGGCCTTTAAAGTAGAGCGCTTGGAGAGTAGAACTTTCTCTGGCTGCCTGTATTTTCCGTTCTTGACTGTTTTCTCCATAGATGACTCGGTCTTCGGGCATGTCCATACGAATCAACTCCTTCCAGGGTTTCTCTTCAACTTCTGGTTCTTCAACTAGTCCCCAAACAACAATAAACATGACTGCGCAAGTAAAGTTGACGAAAAAGAATACACCTACCCATCGTCTTGGACATTTGAAACGCTTGTTTCTCCCGTTCTCGCTCGGCTTGTTTCATTTCACCGAACAGCAGTTTGTTCACGTTCACTGCACGTCGAATCAATCAATTATTGTACGGAAATGATAATTAAAAAAAAAGATAAAGAGATCAAGTTTATACCTCTTTCCGTCTCATCCAGTTCGAAATAGTGATGCATCTCCAATTCCTCTTCGCTGCGCCATTGGACCGACTTTTTGGGGCGCCTTCTCTGCTGCGATACGACCAGAACGCCTTTGGGTTTCCCGCTGTCCGATTGTGAAGGAGATTCATCGTCAGCCATGTCCGTTTTGGTGCTGTCCCGCGAGCTGCCACCTTCTTCGTTCTCTATCCCCTCCACTTCCATTTTTTCGCGAACCGCTCCCTCCGCTGATGGGCTGTCTGGGCCTTCCTCTTTAACTTCTTTGGTATCCGCTGACGCGGTAGCAGCGTCAGATTTTTCTTCATTCTTGGACCCACCATCCGTTTCGAGCGTGTCCTGATAAAACTAACATAGAAACAACGACGGTTATTACGTCGTCAAAACCAGAGAAGGGATTGGTGGTATATGGTATTTACATTGAACATGGGTTTGATTGGAGTCGGTGATGTTTCCCCTGCTCGTTCCGCAGCGGACGGTGTTGCTGCGACAGCTGGTGGAGCGGGAGGAACCGAAGCCGCGGGGGAATCTTGTGACTTGACCGGAACGGCCAGATCCGGCGCGCCGGCCGCGGTTCCCTCTTTTACGAGACCGGAACGTTTTCTTTTGCGTGGTTCGGTAGTCGATTTCGACCCGGCTTCCAGCGCATCCATAAACAAAGAACTGTCCTGCAGCAACGCTATTAAGACGAGGAAAGAGTAATAGGTATCATTAAATCTTTGAAGGTTGATTGCTTCGAGGCAAAACACAAAAATAATTGCCGATCCTGTGGGTTTCGTCAAACTTATTATCATATATAGCTAACGCGATGAAAACTACATTTCTACGATGACCGAAGGATACTACTGGGCACCCTTCACTCCCGTGTATTGTTCCCCTCCGGATACACATACACTTCCTGACTCCATCCAGCCGTCGTCATCTCAGCAACGGATTGGTTTGTCATTGGGGAGACAAACTGTCTGCTATTGGTGTGCTAACCAGCGCAATGATCATTAGTTAAGGTGAAAAAAGAGTACGTAGATCATAACGACCAAATTCGCTCCGTCATCAGGGCTCATTGGGGGTTAATGTAGGGTTTATATCACACCCTTTATGACCCCGCCCTTTATATCAAAGGGTCGACTGTATATCGCATCGTTGATGATACAATCCAATCATCCGAGCCATCGAGTGATATTGGCCTTCACTCATTTCACTGAGAAGGGGAGAGAAGGTGTCAGGTTGAATGTTTTATATTTATACATACGACAGGTCGCGTCCATTGGTCGACAACCGAGAACAGGTTCAATCTAAAAATTGCTGGAAAGGAAATGGCTAAGAAAAATAATTATCGGATTATTTACAATCTATATGATATGACGAGTTAGTAAGACGAAACCCTTCGGACGTGAAATAAGAATCGGAAAATGAATAACTTACGTCTCGGTCTAGGAGAGATCAACTTGACCGCTGGTTTGATATCCGAAGCTGTTTTTTTCATGACTGCAGCCACGGCAGCGCTAATTGCCGTATCGTCCACCGCTTTCAGTTTCTTGTCGGCCGGTGGTAACAAACCCTCAATCGAGCCCGATCTCTTGACGCTGGGACTCTTCTTTTCAGCAGACGAAGGACTAGCAGCGCCCAGCTTCTTATTGACAACTGGAGGACTCTTTCCGGGTTCCTCGACGAGCCCAGTGGATCGAAACTTCGAGTTAAACGTCTTGACTGTTTTAGGCCTTGGAGCCAGTTTATCAAGTACATCTGTTGCTGCAGCTGCCGTATCGCTGGAAGACGCGGAGACATCTTCCACTTTTTTTCGAGGAATCTTGGCCAACTTGACGACCGGCGTCATGGCTTTGATGGCAGCAAGAGTCTCGCGATTCTTTTCAGCCTGTTTAGCTTCTTTGCTTTGGGCTTCGGTTCGCGGACTACCTTTCATTTTCACCTTGTCTTTCCTATCATCCTTGCTGCTTCTACTTCTGTCCTTTGAACTGCTAGATTTGCTGCTGTCCTTCGACAGAGATGAGGATTTCGATCGATCTCGCTCCTTCTCTCTGTCTCTTTTCTTTGAGTCGGATGACTTGCTGCTGCTTTCCTCCTTTGTTTTCGAACTGCTACTGGAAGATTTCTTGTCCTTTTCTTTCTCCTTTTTCTTTTCTTTGATTTTCTCTTTCACCTTTTCCTTCTCTTTAGAGTCGGCAACTTGGTCGACAGTGGCTACAGTTGCCTTTACCTCTTCCTTGACTTCAACAGGATTCGTATTGTTTGTACTATTGACAACATATGTGCCTCCCTTGACTTTGATTTTCAGAACAGGTAAACCTGCTGTTATTTCCGTCGGCCGTATTTCATCAGCGACTGGCTGTTCTTGAGTTTGTGGGACTACGGGTGCTACTATGGGCACGCCACTACTAGCCGACCATTCGGCGGTAGTCGGGGCAGATAAAAGCTGGTTGTTCACCTCTACTAAACCAGGATTCAACACCTGGTGTTGCAGTTGTTGCTGCGGTTGGGGCTGCTGTTGCTGCTGCAAAGGCTCGTTAGTATAGTTTGCTGTTCCATCTATATAGACCTGGTGATTGTCGTGACTCATGTTATTGTTCATGGCCACAGCCACAGGCTCAAAGGGATTTAAGTTATAATAGTCATTATTCTCCATGTAAGGCGCACAGGAGTTTATGTCGAGCGTCGTGAGGTTTCCCATCGTCATGCCAACATCTTCCCCCATGCCAATACTCAGTGGGTCGCCGTACGACGCCGAGGTGGCGTCGGGAGCATAAATGGACAAGTCCATATCGTCCGGAAGGATACCTTCCTGAGCAAGAGCGAATTCGTCAGGCTTGCTTGTAGCTGCAAACCAACGCGACCAAACTTGGGTAGCCAAGTTTCTGCAATCTGCGATTCCAATGAGAGATAAGATTATCAATGGTCTCCATGAACGATAAACGAGTTGTACTTACTCTGATCATTGTATTCTTGCGCTATCGACTGCATCATCTGCGCCAGGTCACTGAAAGGGAAGCTAGACTGAATAAGACCCGTGACTCCTTCGTCTTTTAGCCTAGCCTCCGACATGGGTAACAGTTGGACTAGTTCCAACATTTCAGCCAATAGTGGCGTATTACGCGTTTGTAAAGCTTCAGTCAGCCATTTCAAAAGCAAGAAATAGGCACCCTGTTCATTCAAAAACCTTGAGATTTGTGGGAGTGGGAGAAAAAAGTAATTACTGTAGAATAAAAACACAACAAAAAGTAAAGTGAACATCTTACTGGTCCAATAATTCTGTAGATGTTGCTTTGAGGACGTGTATATATATGCACTTGCTAACAAGTTTCTTGGAAAACCGTAACATTAACCTGTCATTTACCGCCCCAAAAAATGATTAAGTAAAGATATACGTTAAACGGTTCACAGTAGTTGTACCTGGCGACTCGAACAACTTCATTAGGACCTTTAATTCCGCCATTGGAGGACAGTAAAACACCAAGACAGTTGAGCAGATCGAGTGGATCAATGCGCGGCTGTATTGAAAGTGCAAACGAGAATAAATAAATAAAAGAAGAAACAAAAACAAGGGAATCAGTAATAAAGAGCTTAAGCAAGAGTTCATGACGTCACAAACCCCACCCCCTTTCTCCGTTCCAAATAAGCCCAAGGTCGTTGCTATGCTCGTACCACTCAATGGCCGACGAATATATCACATACTAAACATCATTTCGTTCCATTGTTTGTGTTCACTTACCATTTTGCGTTATGATTATCGGCGTGGAGGAGTCAGGGCAGAATCCTCATTATGTGAAAAGATGTGGACTAGTTCGATATTTTCGGTGGGGTAGTCAGATCAGTCACAAATTATTTGCCACTTTTGAAGAGTAAAGAGGATGTTTCACTTATTCAACGACCGATTTGATCAGACATTAATTATGTATGTAAAATTATGCTCTGTCAATAATAACATCTCAATCAAAGCGATCGTCTTCGTCGAATTCTAATGTTTTAGAGGCAATTGTCTCGTCTCTTTCACCCCACCCGAATGGCCAAGATGGATGGTGAAAAAAACCTTTGTACAAAAGCTGGGTTCCTTCTTCGTGAATCCGTTTATATCTGAGTTCTTCGAGGCGATCGGTATTATATATATTTATCAACAGACACGTTATGTTACGAAGGTGAATTAGTATACTTTTATAAGCAGAAATACGCTTTAATATTTGGTTTTTATATGTTGACACGAATCGACTTTACGAGAGCTGAACCAGTGTTTTACCAAACTTACGAATATATGGGACCGACTGTGAATGGTGGAGGCGGACTCTCGTCGTCTTTCACCCCATGACCGCTAGGTGGCGTCTAATCCCGGGTTTTTCAAAATTTAACAACTTTTAACAGCCCAACTCAGCGTTTTTCAGTTTTAACATTCACTTACTATTTCATTAATCTCTAATCACTTGAACTCGTAAATAACAAGTATAGTATGGAGTCATAAAACCAGAAACAAATTTAGCCTTCTCAAAACACCATCTAGTGCCTTGATTTACAGCATCGTAGACTTACCATCTAGCGGTGAATTTTATTGCCTATCAAAATGTAGAACATTGCTTTGCGCGTTTATTCAATCGACTTGTAATTCGTACTTTCAGAATATTTGGAGTTTAAAGTGCCTTATATTATTCTTCCACTATTACGTAAAGCGCGTAAAGCTTATTGTGTAGCTTTGATTGTTATTGTTGCTGTAACCGATTCCAGCAGACAAGTCATGGTCATCCCAATTTGTGTTCGTCTGCTGGCCACAACTCGCTCGTGTCTAGTCGCTCATAAAGAAGCCGTGTTTGCCCTATTCGTTTAAACAATCCTAGTTCATAATAATCGTACACAAAAAATCGTTTGCAATGGCTGCCAGAGTTGCATTGAATCAGTGCCTACGACAGCTTGCAATGAGGCCATCGGCCTTCATCGCTTTACCAAAATATATCAGCAATGGTGTACTTTTGAAGATTGAAGGAAATCGGCTAACATTTGCTCAAAACTTTTCTAAAACGAGTGAGGAAGTTCCAGCCGTAACAAGTGAAGAAGCCGACCCAAATGTTGTTGTTGACGCAAAAGAGGCTTCAAAAATGCGTTCCAGAATCATACCTGTTGAGGTCAGCATGAGATATCTAAAGAGCAATGGTAAATAGTAAAGGTACTTGTAAATAATTAAATTTAAAAAAAAATAATAAACTTCTACAAAGGCTACTCAACCACCTATGGGACGGAACCTGTCTGGGTACAATATAGGAGGAATTTCAAAGGGCAGTTTGCACCAGAGACAAGAAAAACTTGCATTGTAATTCCTTTAATGTTTTGTTTTTCTACCAAATTCTTATATCCAATATTCCCTTCTACAGAGGCAAGAAAAACTATCCACTGGCAATCCATGTCCCATTTGTAGAGATGAGTACTTGATTCTAGACTACAGAAATGTTGAACTATTGAAGCAGTTCATTTCCCCATTCAATGGAGCTATTCTTCCTACTCAGTAATACTCAACAATAACAATTTCCAATTAGCTGTTATTACTATTTAGTATTTTATTTCTGTAGGAAAACTGGTTTGTGTCAGACTAAACAAAGAGAACTACTGGTTGCAATTACCAAAGCTAAAGATTATGGTCTTCTCAGCTTTGATATTCCGATTCGTGATTACGATTATTCTGATTATCAAGTAAAATGATTAAGGAGTTGAATAAAAGGGTAGTTTAACATTGAACTTTGGATAAATTATATTTCAACATTTAAATGAGATTTTCCCCAACCCAATTTCTACTACACATCTAACGGATATTTTGATTTTCAAACTATGCGTAACGATTGTTGAATTGAGTGATTAAATCGAAATTGCTGGCAGAACCTTTCCTGCGCACTGGCCGAAACCGATTCGCAGACCGCTGCGCTCACAGTATCCTAATCAGAAAACAATTGTTGTACAACAAACGGGAGATAAATTTAGAACTACGTGACTGTTACCTCTTATGATAACTTCATCTTCATCTTGTAAAAATTTCCGGGTAATACCATCTCCCAGTTCTACAGCGCGAGTTCCACGCCAACTTAGCTCTAGCATGGATCCGAACGCGTCTGTTGTCGGCCCACTAATAGTTCCCGACCCTAGAAGATCGCCAGGTTGGAGATTGCATCCAGTAATAGTGTGGTGTGCCAACTGCTGCTTCATGGTCCAGTACATGTACTTGAAATTGGATCGACTGACGACAGCTTCCTTCTCTGAGCCACCCGCTTCAAATAGATTAAAGTAGATGTTTAAGAAAGGGCAAGAAACGACATTAAGTTAAAATCTTACGTTTGATAGCCACTTCAAGGTTAATGTCGAAATTGTAGTCATCAGCGTGTTTTAAATACGCAAAAGGTTCGGGATCTTGGGGGTAGTTAGAAACCTTAAACGGTTCTAAAGCCTCCATGGTAACAACCCAGGGTGAAATAGTTGTTCCAAAGTTTTTAGCTAAGAAGGGACCTAATGGAACGTACTCCCACTTTTGAATATCCCGGGCTAGTGAAGAAAAACAAATGTATGTGCGGTTAAAAAGAACCTTAAAAAACAATAACCTTACCACTCCAGTCATTCATAAGGACCTGACAAGTAAAACAAGAAAACGACTGGTTTTAGCAGTAGTTGAGTAGGTTAGTACAAAGTTCGTACCATTCCAAAGATATGTTGTTCAGCACTTTCCATTGATACGGGGGTACCTAGAGGATTTGACTTTCCCACGAAGAAAGCAGTCTCCAATTCAAAGTCGAGTAATTTGCATTTGTCAAAAACTGGGGGTTCAGCATCGTTTGGTCTCGTCTGACCGACGGGACGTCGTACAGGCGTTCCGGAAATCACGATGGAGGAGGATCGGCCATGGTAACCAACAGGCAAATATTTCCAATTAGGCATAAGAGCATTTTCTTTTCCTCTATTTTTATTAATTTTTTTTTAAAGGAAATTGGAAACATCAATTAGTGAACATAGCTAACAATATATATATATATCAACATTACCTAAACATTTCCCCAACATTTGAGGCATGGATTATTGATGAGTAAAAATCTGTGTAGTCTCCAATTTTAGCTGGGAGGTGCATTGTTGCTTCACTTTGCAAAACTAGAGCACTGAAATATAACAAAAAAATTTGAAATGAAATTCCCCAGAGTTCATTTTTGATTACAAATACTTTTCCCTGAGCAAAGTGTCATCTTCCAGTGTTTTGTTTCCAGTAGATAAAAGATCTTGTAAAGTCTTCCTTGCTTCAGTCCAAGCTTTAGGTCCTAGACCCATGAAACTGTTCAAGGTGCTCTGGAAACATAGTTTTGCTATTTTTACAATATTAAGACCTACATGATTGCAAGTACTACATACCTCCTTCAAAACATGTTGATTGTTTTTCAATTCAGATCCATTAAACAAGTGAGCAACTTCATAGATATCAAGAATGTGTTCTCCAATTGCAACTCCAATTCGACGCTGGGGCTGTATTTTGATATACAAAAGAATTTTTTATAGCAGCCAATGTAATTTGCTTAGCTATATTCAAATGACACATGTTCTTACCTTATTTGCTGTGGAAAATATGCCATAAGGTAAGTTTTCCAAAGGGAAATCGCTGTTTTCGGGAATAGGGACAAACGACATTCTACGAATCTGGCAAAATATTTTGTCGGCTCTCAATTCAGGCAATGTCAGACTCAAAAAGAACCACGGCAACAGGTGAATGAGCATAGTTGAGTTTGCCGGGAGGAGAAGACACCAGACGGCAAAAATACTAACTATGATTATTAACCTTGCCAACGGCGTTTTCCCTTTCCTGTACTATTAAGACAAGTATGGAATGAAAATGGTCTTGAATATGTAAACGCTCTAAAATAGCAAACGCTCTTAAATAGCCTGTACCTAAAACTCTAAGGTTAAGTTTTTGTAAAGGGACTCGGTGTCATAGTAACGATCCTTTATTTACGTAATCAAGTCACGTAATCCTGTTATATTTGATTTGGAGTTTCGTTTTATATACAGCGGCTAGTTCTGGGCTAGTTTCACGCGATATTTCCTATGAATATATAGCTAATCTCTTCACGAAATATTTGTATAAATTTCAAAATTGTATTTTTTTAGGTAAATAAGGCCTTATTCATCGTGCTCTCGTGAATTTCAAATACTGACCCATATTGCACTCAACTGATGTTGAATGAAATCGAAGATTTTGCGACGCTATTTGACATGAAAAGGAAAAGGGCGGTAGTTTTCAGTAACATGATAAAATATTTACTAGCTTTCGATTATTCCATCAATGCGTCCTCTTCTTGGGAGACACATCTATCGCAGGGTAATTTATTGATTAAAATATACTGGAATGGACAAGTTGACATTTTAAAAAATTCAAAATAAATCTGGTGATGCCCACTACGGCATTTTAACTCAAGAGTATAGTAGTTTCAAGCTTGCCAAAAAGCAGCCATAGCTCATAAATGGTGTTCGATCAGGATTATATCTTAATGGGCAATCTATGATACCGTTCTTCATGGATGTCCGTTTGAAACGGACGTGATTTTGAGATGGTACTAACAAGAAAATTGTTTTTCACATTTTTGCCTGTTAGGATTAGCTTTGCCCTAATAGCCGGTGATGCTCAAATGTTTTCGCTAATCAACAGCAGTCTAATAGAACAACACAAACAAGAAGAATGGCGGAGGTTGGAGGGGAAACATCTCAATGTTATCTTGGGTCAGGTATAAACTTGATCTTTGATTTATGAAAGTAAGTAAGATTAGAATAGTTGCTACAAAACTTGAAACTTCTATACGGACTACAGCAACCAATTGTACTTCAAAACGGACGAGGTGAAAAGATTCGCACCAGAGATCTGAATGATTTATTTCTAGAAACTTTGAAATGGATGTCCAAGCGCTTCAGTTTCACGTAAACTATATTTGAAATGCAACATCATATATGTTGTAATGTGTGTTTGCGATTATATATTTTTTTGTGCACCAACCGCGCCCACTGCCCTTGATAGATACACATTGCTTACAACGAGCGGCATGCGTTTTGACGCAACAAGTAACAGCCCCGGAGTAGTTGCGAAGCTTGTCAACGGAGTTAATTATCATACACAAGTCATGAAATGATGAAAATATATGTTAAATAATGATTAATTTTCACAGGAATCTGATTTGGTCATCAACACTATTGTATTGACCCCGAAACGATTTCAGTTAGTCGATTTTCCACACCCTTGGTTCATCGATCCAATGGTTCTAGTTATCCCCAACCCTCTTTTGACAACTAATATTGGAGCTGTTTGGAATCCTTTCCAATTCCCTGTATAGACCTAATGAATTCTAAAAAAATATATATATTAATAGATCATATCTAATGGCCATAGGTATGGATTCTTACAGCTTTCTCACTTGTAATCGTTTTCGCTGCGCTCCACTTTCTGAACAATAGCAATATTCAGTCAAAAGAACACTTTCGAGAACCATTCCGTTATGTTGTCGGAACCATTTTAAATCAAGGTACAGCGCGAATATTCAAACTATCTCCCCAATAAAAGATAACCTATTACAAGCTTCTAAGAAAATATACATATTCTTACGAAAACTAGGTACACGCTGCTCTTCAGGGAAGTTGCATTTTCGACTTGTTACTGGAACCTGGTGTCTTTCCGCTTTTGTATTGGTTAACATTTACAATTGCACACTGATGTCCCACCTTTTCGCGCCTAACTATAACCCGCTGATCAGATCCATTTACGACATAGTTGAACAAAAACACATTCAAATACTTGTGAGGGAAAACTATGGAATAGATGCTTTCATTTCGGTAATAATGGCAAGCGTGTTCCAACACACAAATACGAAGTTTTATTAATTTTCACCTTTTAGTCAGCAGAGAATGGCATTTTGAAACACTTGGCGGACAAGATGCGAACTTACCCAAAATCTCGTTGTTTTATGGATCGAGAATGTTTGGATTTAGTGAAAATGGGATCCCACGTCTTTTTAACTGTAATAAACTAGTACATTTAAATTACAAAATCTGTTTATTCAAGGAAATTGTCTATCTATCTTTTTTTTTGTTTCTTTGGTTATCACTTGATATTTACCACTTTAAACCTACATTACAGACGGAAGTTCAGGCTCTTAGCGCTATAGCGCAAGACGTTCAATCTCACGGGCGGTGCGAATTTGCATTTATTAAAGAAGATGGATGGGAAATCCTTATGTCTTTCGCCGCACCTAAAAACGGATCTTTCATCGAAGAAATAAACCGAGGGTACGAAATACAACAATTACAGCACGCAACCGAAGAGAAGAGAAGTTCCCTTCCATCAAGGGGTTGCTTGCTTTTAAAAAACAAAAGTACAGCCAACTAAATTCACTATTTGAGTTTACAGAGTGTTGAATATGAGAGAGGTTGGATTGACGGACGAGTGGTTACGCTGGTATAAGCCCACCTTCAACCAATGCCCGATACCTCTAAACGGAAAGAAGTTTAAAAGCAAGAAGTCGGACGAGTTTCCCCTCACCGTGAAGAATCTTACCGGAGCTTTTGTTGTTCTAGGAATTGGATGTGTTTTGTCTTTTGTGTGTTTTATCAGCGAGGTTGCCTGGGGAGCTCAAAGCGGTGAGAATTTATTTTGCAAAAGCCGACAAAAGTACCACTATTAGTAGCTAGCCAGGCGAAATGTAGCCTATAAATCGATCAAAGAATGTTGAAATTGAAAGTGACAAATTATTTTAGTTATTATTCTCATTGCTATTATTTGCATACTAGTCATACTAGGTGTTTATTTTTCTTAACTTTGAAAACATTTTTATTAAATGGTCCCTTGACCACAATAAAAAATACCGGACAATAATGTCGTAAACGTACAAGTCGTATTTTTATTATAATAAAAAACCGTACGAAACCGTGAGTACGAATGACAATGCAACTGATAATGTCATAAAAATCTCCTTTCAGGAGCTCCTAGAAGGTCCTAGAATAGGCCAGTAATATTTAAATATTTAAGTAGCATTTGTTCAGTTCGAACTTCGAACAATATAACGTTATTTTAGTCGCTGACGGTGGATGTCACTGATTGAAAATCAACTGACAATCACACGATAGTATAGTAAAACAATATACTATTATCTGATTTTGTCCTCGATCTAGATGTATACCATTCGGTATTGGGTCGAGATTTAGCAAAAAAAACACGATTTCTATCGAGTTTTAGAAGATTTAGTAACCTAGGGTACGACCTTTACATGAAACCCGAGATGTCAGCATTTCAAATTATTGTTTGAGGGCAGAAAATTCTCATATTGCCACGAATTTACCACATATATGTCCATCCGTCTGGACTTGTTGTAGTCTACATCAGCATCAACTTATTTTATGCAGACAGAGAGGATATGGAATAAAAGTACGATCAATGAGCCAGTATAGATTTCTATAAAGAAATTGTCCTCCTAATAGATGTTGTTAGTCCACGTTGGTTATCGGATCGTAAATTTGCAATAATTCAGGATGTCGCTAACAGTCGTACAGTTACTATTTGGGAGTTTCTTTTTCTTAATTTTCGTCGGTGTTATATGTCAACGAGACAAAATTTTGACAGTGCACTGTTACGAAAAGATCAGTTAGAAGGGAGACTCAACGGAAAACACTTGAATGTGATCTTGGGTGAGGTAAGCACGGTATTTTAAAAATCTAATATGCTGTGAGATTTTTAAACATTACACAAGTATAAAATGATATAGGGAACGATTGCACTACCGAAAAGACAAGGGGAAATCATCCGTACAATGAAACTGAACGATACATTCCAGGATTTGTTAACTTGGATGTCACAGCACTTCAATTTTAGGTATTAAAAAAACACAAAGCTTGATATCAACAATTTAAGGTTGACTGCACTGAATGCGCAACACTTAATTTTTTAGCTATTCATCTCGATCAACTATGGGTATGACATTCGATTCAACTAATACTACCCCAGGTGTTGTCAGCTATTTATTAAACGGAGTAAGTTACGATCAAACATGAGGACTGAGAAAAATCATTGGGAGTTTAATCTTCAAAAGGAATCTGACATGATTATTCATATTATTGTTATGACATCGAAACGGTTTCAAGTCATCAACTTCCCACATCCTTGGTTTACAGATCCGTTGATTTTATTAATTCCAAATCCCTTTTTATCCACCAATATTGGAGCTGTCTGGCAACCGTTTCAATTTCAGGTATTTGAAATGCGCATCATTCTTTAATGGACACTTGGACAGAGCTGATTTTGGTACCCAATTAAATTTGTGTATACAGGTATGGCTTACAATAGGGTTGTCACCGATAGTCCTAGTTGCTGCGTTGAAATTTTTGAATAATTGGACACTCGATTCTCATAATGTGTTAGCCAAAGACCGATATGTTATTAGATTTCGGCGTCCATTCAACTATGTTTTCGGAACTTTGTTAAACCAAGGTTCTAATTAATCGCAAAATTTTAAGAAGGCTGGCACTCATAAATAACATCGTAAGACTTAATTTCACCAGGTGGATACTGCAATGTGAATTATACACGTTTCCGTCTTATAACTGGATCGTGGTGCCTAGCCGCATTTTTTATCATCAATATTTACAGCTGTACTCTGATTTCCCATCTTTTCGCACCAAAATATACCCCATTAATTAGATCTATATATGATCTAGTCGATAAAAAAAACGTACAAGCTGTTGTTAAAAAAAATTACGGTATAGATTCACTAACTTCGGTAAGACAGAAGACATAGTAAATCCAATTGTAATTTTTATTTTAAATTATTAACATTACTTTATAGACGGCAGAGAGCGGAATTTTAAAGCAAATAGGTGACAAAATAAGATCATATCCTAAATCAAAATGCAAAGCAGAACCAGAATGTGTCGAAATGGTTAAATTGGGATCCCATGTCTACATAGACGTAAATAGAAATCGCTTTATTTTGCGTAGTTTACATTTATTTTATTTTCGTTGTCTCTTAGATTGAACTTCAGGTTTTAAGTGGCATAAGGGAAGGTTATCAGCAACATGGGCAATGTGAATTTGCAGTTGTAAAAGAACCAGGATGGTCAATCCCTATGTCCCTTGCCGTACCAAAGAATAGCTCATTCATGGAAGATATAAATCGAGGGTATGAAACATTTTTAAAATTAAGTTTCTTTTGAAATGTTGTACTTCACATCAAGGTAACTTTGTTGAATAATCCATTATTGTTTGAATCTGAAAATTGTACAGGGTGTTGGCAATGCAAGAAGCTGGGTTGACGGAGCGATGGATGCGCAAATACAAACCAATTATTGATCAATGCCCCATTTATTTAAATGGAAAAGAGAGAAAAAGAAATAATGTAAAGGCCCCCATTTCCATAAAAAACCTAACTGGAGCTTTTGTTATCCTTTGTAGCGGATACGGACTTTCCGTGATATATTTCATTGGTGAAATTCTTTTAACAATTCAACGCAGGAACAAAAGAATTTCCTAAAAAACGTGCGCTTAAAACTAATTATATACTATCTAATTATATATTATCTACTTATATTCGAACACTTGCTTGGATCCTTTTTTCGATTACCGTAATATTGGGTAACATTGGACGCCTAAAAACTATTATAAAATCTCCCAGTCAACTTGTTTTAATTCATCTAACTTCATGATCTTTAGTGCTTTAGAAATAGACATAGACTGCATTACTGTAGCTCACGTAATTCAATTATACTAAAAAAGTAAGAATCGAATAAAAATAAAGCATTTCTTTTGATTTAATGACTATTTCGGGCAAGCCCAGAACATAACTTTATAGGGACCTGAAATACATGTATTCGTAATCATAATGTTTGAGATATGGGTATATATATATACATTCGCTAAATTAGCGAGTGTTTCCACATATATGTCGTTATTTGATTATTTGATTAGCTGATTTCAGCCATTAGCACTTAAGCAGAAGCTTCCGCTTATCTGAATGACATTAGCGGATGTTTTCGCTATTATGAATGACGTTAGCGAAAGCAGTCGCTAATCGAACAGGCATTAACGAAAGCAGTCCCTAGTTACATTTTCCCCAAGTTTCGCGTAAACTGGGCACACCACTGAATGGGCTTTCCATACATATATGACTACGTTGCTCAAACTATTTTGGCGGATGCATTCGCTGACATCTTTTGAAAAGGCTTGTTCTTGTTGTTGCGTTACTCAGTTTTCGGTAGCCGCGCCAGCGTCGAAAATTTTGTCAAGAGACGATTAGCGAATGCATCCGCTAAAATTTTTTGAGCAACCGAATCATCCGCTAATGATTAACACAAGCGGATGCTTTCTGGCTGGCCTATATAGAACTATCATCTAATCAAATATCGACATATGTCGATGTCGACCAATTCACTAATTTAACGAAACTAGTAAACCCGAACTTTTCCCTTTTGAAACTCATGCTTACGATTTTATTTTACGTTAAAAAGCTGCAAACTCATATCAGCTCAGTATGATCTTCATTAATCTCAAACCGCATTTCTTAAAAGGCAGTCTTCGTATACGTACATTTTTCTTCAGGTGCGAGGCCACAAGGAAAAGTATTTGAATAATCACTCAAACAAGAAACAATTAGCTTTTAAGTTGAAAAGAAGATCCGTGCAAACAGGATTTTTACTTCTGATTATGTTATGCAACTCTTTTGTTCCCAATCAGAAGATAAAAACAGAGTAAGCATTAAAGTCACCGTTCAATTGCTTTCATTAATGTAAATCATTACACACCGTTTTCTTTTAAAATCTAAGCGATTTGTTTGCGTCGCGTTAGGACTGCGTAAATACTGTATTGCTTATTTTGATTTCGGAACAGTTATCATAATAGCTACATGAATATTTATTCACATTACTATTTGCGAAGACCATTTTTCTCTTTATGTATGATTTTTTCTCAATAAAACATTTCAAACAACAAATTTAAATCATCAGGAGCACTCTTATTGTTCTCTTATTCGTCGATAGTACTGATTTGATGAACGTCTCGATGAATGCGCGTGGCATCAATCAATTGTTTCTATTGCTGTCGAGATTATTGTCAAAGTTGAGTTGATTGTCAGTATAAAATATCTACGCAAACAATGGAGACAGAGAAAAGACGTGAACCAAATAAGATATATTGGGTAAACAACAACTACAACCTTGACCTTTAAAAAAACACAGGTCTGCCCATCAACGTGACGTGGATATACTAACAACCTTGTTTGCTTTTTAAAATATGTAGTATAAAAATACGCATGGGCAGGACTTCATTCGTTTCACTTTCTGCTATAAGAATAAGTCATTTTTAGTTTGGCGTCAAACAAACTTGCTTGAATTTATGGAAATGCTACTGTCGGCCATAGCAAACACACTCTCCTTATGTTGGATCATAATTTTTCTCCATGTTGTTGGTGCGTTTACGTTTACACAGGGGTTCGACAAAACTACAACGCCATTAGAACAGCGCGGAAAACTGGACGGAAAAAATTTGAAAGTCATCCTGGGTTCTGTAAAACATACTGAAGAGACTCGTAATAAAATTGATTTACCAATTTGCTTTGAACAAATTTTAGGGTGCTATTGCCGTTCCAGTGGGGCGAGGGAAGGCCTTTCGGATTATAGATGTTGAAGACACGTATGAAGATACCTTGATATGGCTGTCGCAACGTTTGAATTTCACGTAAAAACCACTTATCAAAAGTTTTCCCGATAGTAGAAAACACCTTAATGTTTATTCGATTGAAATCGATACGCTGGAAAAGGTATACTTTTCGACAAATGAAGGGTGCTTTGATGGATCCAACTAGTACTAGTCCCGGAATACTTAGTTACCTCTCAAACGGAGTATGCACTAATACGTTAAAAGAAAAGGATGTGACCAGTAATAATTTATATAAATAGTTAAAAATGTTTATGCACAGGAAACTGATATTGTCATGTACGCTATTGTGCCGACACACAAACGATTCCATTTCGTCGATTTTACTCATTCTTGGTTAACTGATCCAATCGTTTTGGTTATTTCCAATCCCCTTTTAATAATTAATTTCGGAGCCATCTGGCAACCATTTCAATACGAGGTACCATTTTTCAAAATTCAAGAAACACACTTTTAATAAGCCAATTGGAAATAGGTTTGGATTCTGTTAGCCTTATCACCGGTTATCGTTATTGCTGTGCTGCGTTGGTTGGGCACGTTTACATCAAACAGTGACAACCGCGATCGACTTCTTCATCAGTTTGATTATGTCGTCGGAACACTGCTAAACCAAGGTAAAGAAAAACAATTTTGGGGGAATTTGTATCGTTTCAAGCCTCGGTATCGCTGCACAAATAGGTGGAAATTGCTCGTCGAGGAGGCTGCGTTTCCGGTTTGTGAACGGAGCTTGGTGTCTAGCCACCTTTGTGTTTGTTAACGTTTACAGTTGTACTCTAATTTCTCACTTGTTCGCTCCTAAATTCTACCCATTGATCAGAACGATTCACGATCTAGTTGATCAAGAAAACATTCACGTAGTTGTGAAAAAAGGCTATGGGATCGATGCTTTGATTTCGGTGAGTATAATAATGCTGGTTCAGATTTAACTAATTAGACTTGGCGTTACTGTTGACCATTACTAATGTCGATAGACCGCGGATGCTGGCCTTTTAAAACAGTTGGGTGAAAAAATAAGAAACTACCCGCTATCGCGTTGTGAAACAGAAAGGGACTGTCTGAATTTAGTCAAACTAGGATCACACGTCTACATAAACGTTAAGACTTTTATTGTTTGGAATAAAAAGAAAGGCAAAAATGAAAATCAATTCATATTTCATTTGTTACAATTTGTACAGGTGGAAATCACGACTTTTAGTGCCATAAGGGAAGACTATGCAGAAAATCAAAGATGCGAATTTGCAGTTTTGAAAGAATCGGGATGGTCCGCGCACCAGTCCTTCGCCTTGCCAAAAAATGGTTCCTTTATTAGGGAAATAAATCAAGGGTATCGTCAAAAATGTTAATGTTTTTAAACATTTTTAAATCGTTAACGTAGCATATTTTTTTTATATTAAAAAAAGTTTCGAAATTTTACTCAATTTCATTTCGCAGATTGTTAACTATACACCAGTTTGGAATTATAGACAAATGGCTAGGTCGGTATAAACCCAAATTTGAAAAGTGTCCGGTGAAATTGGATGAAGAGAGGAAAGGAAGAAAGGCGCCGGAGGCTCGCCTCACAATACAAAATCTTATGGGAGCTTTTATTGTTCTTTGTGTCGGGTGTACAATGTCAATCATATCATTTGTGGTAGAAAATGTTGTAGTTCAATTAGACAGAAGACGTCAATGTACTCATTTCACAAATAATGACCAGCCGACATGTTCTGTCACAATTCGTTCTCATTCCTGCAGTGCGCCGGAAATTATGGATAAGCAGTAATACGAATTATCCGTAAACCATATGCATACTAACCGCTTTTATTTGACAATGTATTCAACAGAAATAGTTAACAAATGCTATAACAAAATACAATATACTAAATTTATACAAAATTTGCTGCCTGTTCCTTGCCAGTGCGTTCCTTGAACAAATAAAACATTAACAACACATATTCGAGGTTGACGGGGCTTCCTAACAATTTTCCTGTCAAGTGCTGACTCTCGTTAGAAAGCGAACTACAACAGCTAAATTTGTCCATATCGATTGATCATATTTAAAATACTTACTTCGACATTGAGACGGGAAGACTGCAGTCATGAAACGGTCACATATGCTCGTAACCATCATTTCATTCGGAGGCGCACGTGCGCTTGTTACCGATCTTTCTATATTCTTTTAAAAAACAAACAGACGGAAAAACAGTACAGTTATTTACTGACAAGAAACCCAACCGGTTTTATTTCAAAATGGTGCTGAAGTCAATGAGATTCAGATTAGGCACTTTGCTTTGGATAAGCATTTTTCTTGTACTTGTCGGTGTGCTTACATCTTCACAGAACGTCGGCAGAACCCAAACGCAATATATAAAGGGCGACGACTCGAGATTGGAAGGAAAACATCTTAGAGTAGTTTTGGGTGAGGTAATATGAAATGTACCTGCAATCGCGTTAAATTAAGTTATTTGGAAAGTTTATCAAAACAAATGATTTTGTTTAAACTTAAGGGGCCCATAACAATACCCAGGAGACGAGGTGAGGTTATTCTTATAATAAACATGCGAGATTTGTTTCAGGATATTTTGACGTGGCTGTCTCAGCGTTACAATTTCAGGTAAAATAGAGGCTGTTTTAGTGTTTTGGCATACCAAGCACTTGCTTTGCTTGGGCTTCAGCTATTCAAGTTAGTAGTAAAAAAGTAAGGGGTTGGGCACCTTTGATTGAGCTCCTATGGCAAAATCCTACAGAGAAGGTCAAGTAGTTGCATAACCCTTACAAAACCTAGTTTTATTTTTAACTTTTCATGAAATGGTTATTGGTATGCCGAAAAACCATCGGTAGCAAAAAAACCTCGGGTGTAAAAAAAAGTTGCACTTTAACATTTACATTAAAACATGCATTCCGCAGTTACGTTTTGCTTCAACTAAATAACACACTGATGGATCCATCTCAAGCAGGCCCAGGAGTACTTAGCTACTTAAGGAGAGGAGTGAGTTATTTCAGTATTTAAAAAGACTGCAGTATGTGTCGTAAAGATAAAAAAATCAAAAAGGTAAATCGAGAACTAACCCTGAAAACCCCGCAATTTTCTTGATAGGAGTGTGATTTGGTCATGTATGCAATTGTGGTGACATCGAAGCGGTTTGAAGTGATCGATTTTTCGCATCCTTGGTATATAGATCCTCTGATTCTAGTTATCCCAAATCCATTTTTGTCAACTAATGTTGGAGCTGTCTGGCAACCATTTAGCTCGGAGGTATAACTTAACTTGACTTGCAATTTTAATTTGTAAAAATTAGAGAGCCCCAATTAAAAACTGCCGTTAATTGACTATTTTTTTTTTTTTCGTTGGAAAAGGTATGGATTGCAGTAGCCATTTCACCAATAATACTTGTTTCCGTGCTCCTGTGTTTTAATAACTTTACGCCATACACCGAAAATTTACTGGCAACAAGTAAACTCCGACAACCCTTTATTTATGTTGTAGGGACCTTGTTGAACCAAGGTATGGCCGAAACGCAGAAATCCTGTTGAAATGAATCATTTAGGAAAATACCTTAATTTAGGTGCGTTTTGCTCTACCAAAAAGATGCGTTTTCGTCTAGTAGCTGGAGCGTGGTGTCTAGGTGTCGCTGTGATCGTCAACATTTACAACTGCACGCTGATTTCTCATCTTTTTTCTCAGAAATACTATCCTCTAATTCAGTCTATATACGATCTAGCTGATCAAAAAAACATCCAATTAGTTGTAAGAAGAGCCTTTGGGGTAGATGCTCTAATTTCGGTAAACAAAAAAAACTTGAACGATATGGTAGTATAGAGCATATAGAAACATATTTTAAAAAATCAATTATCAATGTTAATTAGGCAGCAGAAAGTGGTGTTTTAAAGCAACTCGGGGACAAAATTAGGTCTTATCCAGAATCTCGATGCTCGCAGGAACAGCAATGTTTAGATTTGGTAAAATCGGGATCGCAGGGTGTGGCTAAAAGGTGGACTTGGACTTGGACTTCGGGGGATCTAATCGGTGGACTTCAGGTCACGGACTTGGCCCTCGAAGTCCACGGAATAGACGAATTACTACTATATGACTATAAGGTGGACTCATAAAAGTGGACTTGCTGTTTTTCAAAATTAAAAGGTCCTGATAGCTATATTTAGTGTATTTAACAAAGGCCCCGTTACGAACACAAATTGGAAATCAATTAATAATTTACTTAATTTTTCAATACTCGCACGTGCACCCTAATTAGTAGCGAAAGTTAGAGAGAGCAAAGTACTATAATATATAGGCTAATATGCAACGGATTGCCTAATTTATTAAGAGCCTTCGAGATTGCCAAGACTTTCCCATTATTTCAATGTTTGGCTTACGTACAGTATAACAGAATTTGTTTACTCCGGTTTCCCTTTAAAAATTATGTTGGAGATGGCAGCTGGACTTGCCCTTCTTGTGGGCCTATTAATTTGATGCTTGTTGGTTTCCCTATTATACTTTTAGTTCGCGTTCGCTTCATTGGACAGTATTTAAAATGTTGGCATCTGTTGATGGGCTTTTTCTAATGAAAAAATTCCTTAGTCAATTTTTTGGTCCACCGTTTAGTAACTAAGTCCACATTTAAGTCCGCTGTTTAGCCCACTAAATCCACGGTTTTTAGACTTAAAAAATGGCCAAGTCCACGGCCTTAAGTCCACCGATTAGATCCCCCGAAGTCCAAGTCCAAGTCCACCTTTTAGCCACACCCGGGATCGCACGTCTACATCAATGTAACAACTAATTTACCATCTACACATTCTGACATTCATCATACGTTTAATGAATTTTTGTATCATTTGGTTAAACAGGCTGAATTGGTAGCCTTAAGTGCTATAAGGGATGACTATAAAACAAACAAACGATGCGAATTTGCAGTCGTTAAAGAAGCTGGATGGTCAATCCCCATGTCTTTTGGAGTGCCAAAAAATGGGCCATTCACGGAAGAGATAAATCGAGCGTAAGACTAAGACAAATTCAAGTTACTGTATGTTTTCCTTGACCTTTATCTCAAGATAACGTTGCCTTCAATGGTATATAGGGTGTTGACTTTGCATGCCACCGGGTTGATGGATAATTGGATGAGTACCTATAAACCCCCATTTAAACAATGTCCAATCGCAATAAATGGAGAGAAGGTGGAAAGAGTGAAGTCCAAAACATCGCTCACCATAAAGAATTTAACTGGAGCTTTTGTAGTTCTTGGTATTGGGTATTGCTTTTCAGTTATATTCTTGATGTGTGAAATTGTTTTCGCACTTAAAAAATATAACTACTAATTTTATCAGTACAATCACTTCTTAAGTTACATAAGGCCGCACTGCGTCAATAAATTACTTTCTCCGGTCTACGTGGTATTTTTTTTTACATGCTTAATCCTAGTTTCACAAATTCTCGCTTTGCTAAACCAAAATCAATAAATATTGGATAATACTGTATAACATAATAATTAAGATTAGTTATGCTTGTTGAATTGGGACAACTTTCTCTTCGTCTACATTTTATGGCATGCTGCAAATTTTCTATTTATTTTCTTGAACTATTTACTCAAACTATGTGAATTTTTTTAGTTGAAAGCTTGTAAAAGCAAGTTATCTTCGCTATTCTAGTTAGAGCATCCTTATACCATAAAAAAAAGAACGGAATAATGCTCCAAACTGTTGGTACTTGCTGTATGGGAAAGTCTTTCTATGTTTTGGGGTTTTCCGATCAGATAAGGTAATAATAAACGCCCCGGGCTCTGGGGATTTCCAGTTAACACAAAACGTAACCTTTGATCCTGCAAGTTCATACCGAAGACTGGTTCAAGTCGGAAAAATTAAAACATGTTTTCAAATCTCGCCATACTACCAAAAAAGGTTGATTATGATGTCGTTTTACGAACAAATGCTAAACAGAAAACAAAAATTGAAATAAAAAGCGGTTTTTACTTTGTTTCTAGTAATAGTCTCATCGTTACAGTAAAAGGTTTGTGCGCATAGGAAACGCTTTGTCCCGTATGGAGCGCTACAATTGTATCAAAGTTGAGTAATCCGAACAGGGGTACTTCCCAGCGCATGAGTTGTCTAAACATCCTCGGATCTTTGAACATTAAACTAGTAAAAACCAGTTTCAGAAAAAAGGCAAACAAAACGTCCCTTTTAGGGTAACTTGACCAGGCCGAGTGAAGATCGAGGCCCGGGGTGAATCTAACAATGCCTGAAACGAGAGGGCAAGTGATTTCATCATCCCTGTTTTGAACACAACAGACACTCACTATATAAAAAGACCATCTCCTCAGAATACTCTCAAAGCAGTTCAGATTCTTCTTTGCTATACAGAATCATCCTTTTCCTCTTCAAAATAGGAAAAACAAATCCCAAGATTTTCTATTTAGCCTTTCAAGAGTCCGCCCATTCCAAATTCAACAATCGTCGGTTTCACATTATCTATTCGCACTTTGTACTCGATTCGCAAAGAATGTTGGCAAGAGCATTGCATTTTTACTGGTCGCAACCAACTACTGCGAGAAAACACACGCAGCACCCGCGTCCGAGGAAGGCAACCATCTAGGTGATCACAAACATCTATTAAAGCCTGGCAAGATAACGTTTGATAGCACGGATCCGGTATGTTAGTATACTGTCTTCTTCAGTTAATAAAACTTAAAACGCGTGCCTTATGTTTCAATCTTTGAGCTCATGGCGATGATAATGAGCTTATTTGGGTCGAAGAAGAAAAGGTTTTAAACTTGGTTTTCTAATCAGATTCTAGATATGCCTGGTGAACCTCTCAGCCCAGCCGATTTCCGAAATGCTAAACTATTACGTGAGTACCCATTTTCCTAAACTGAGAGGCGAAAGTGTTACCTAGTGAAGCTTGAAGGTTGGTTCGATTGATCGAACAAAGGGGCCTATGTTTCGGCTTTTTCTTTCCCTTTATCTGGAAGTAACATGTATGTAAATTAGTTTTCATCGCGACTACAGAAGTGATTTGTTATTGTGTACAGCTTTGGAACCGCCTTTGAGAGATGTCGTTGACGGCGCTGGTACAAACGAAATGGGTGGCCTTTTTGAGGGCGACATCGCCGGCGTCTTACCTCGAGACAAGATGAGAGAAACCGGACGGCGAAAAGGGACAAAGGTCAGTTGGAACCTCTATTCGAAACCAATCGAGTTGAACGTGATCTACTGCCGATTATTCAGCTCAACAACCAAAAACATATTGTATTTCATTTCGTTTCAGTTGAACAATGCAGTTGTCGACATGACCCTCACATGGCCGTCGGGCGAAGTACCTTACGTCATTTCGGCTTCTTTTGGTACACTATATTGCACAGTTCCGTTTCTTTTACACCACAAGTACCAAATAATAAGCAAGGCATTGAACTGTTATGCAGGAGGACACGAGCGAAGTGTAATAGCTAAAGCCATTCTTGAATATCACAACAAGACCTGCATTCGATTTGTGCCACGCAAGGGCCAGACGGACTACCTCAACATCCTCTCTGGAAATGGGTAAATCAATATAAGAAAAAAAAAAAGAAAACGAAAATAAACGCGTGCAGCTGAATCAGCGGGAAAAATTTGAGGAGAAACATGACATTTCACATTTTCCTTGTTTGATTACTCACAGATGTTATAGCAATGTCGGCCGGACGGGCGGAGAACAACAAGTATCTTTGGTATGATTTATTAATTTCGTGCAAATTCCAAGTTATAGAATCAACAAGATCCCTTCGGTGATACCTTCGGGCTATTTCTTGTGGTGCTGTTTTATAGAGTATCAATTAAGATGAAATCCATTTTTATAGCATTAATTTAAGGGTTTAAGATCTAGGTCATTGAATTGCTCTGTTAATGAGCGGGGGATATTAGATCAAACAATAAACAATACCCAGTCTTAAGGTAGCCATATGGATAACGCTTCGAACGCCCGTCATCTAATTGTACAGGAAAACGAGTTCGGTCCTGGGCAGCGACATATCTATAATATCTATCTTATTTTACTTTTGATCAGATTTTACTTTTCGTTTGCTGGTTCAACTTTTGTTTTAATCAAGTAGAAAATCCAGATACTCTACACGATTTTGGATTCGAGTTAATGTACCTAGATAGCCACATCGATAACGCTTCGAACGCCCGTCAACTGATTGATTATACAGAGAAACGAGTTCGATCCTGGCCATCGACATATCTAGAAAACCTATCAAATTTTACTTGCTATCAGTAAGTGAAACAAAAGAAGGACGAAAAACTAAACTAAAACAAAAGACAGATGGAAAATGTGCAAGCGATAGTCCACGCCATCTAATGAGGGAGAAAACGCGGCTAAAACAAAAGACGAGTGAAAAATGTGCAAGTGATGGTCCACGCCATCTGTTGAGCCAGGCCGTAACGAATTTTAGCATTAAACCATTTAGAGCCCCCTAATCGCCGGAAGCTACGGGAACTTATTAGAGCCCCCTAATCGCCGAAAGCTACGGGAACTTAATACCTTCGGTATATTCATAAGAATGAATATTACCCTCAGGGATAATTTCTCAATTTAGGGTAACGGCTGCATTCATTTGGGCACCATCATGCACGAACTTATGCACGCAGTCGGTTTCTGGGTATGCTGTTTCTTTTGTTCTTAAAGTTATTCATCTAATGGACTTTCTAACATAACCTTGGTATCGGTTATTAAATGGGAAATGTGAAGCACGAGCAAAGTCGCACGGACCGTGACAATCACATCATTATTCACTGGAACAACATTATCGATGGTAAGTTGAAATATGCGATAAGTGTTTAAAAAAAACTAAACCAATTAGCCGTTGAAAGCTAATACCACCAGTTGATTTATGATGACAGGAATGACATCAAATTTCCAAAAGCTCGAGCAGAACCGAATCCAATATTTGGGCTTACCATACGATATAGGTAAAATATGAAATATGGTTAATTAAGGCAAGACTGAGCCAATTGTAAATACACAAGCAGGTTCCATTATGCATTACGATGCTTATGCTTTCGCTAAAAACGTCGCCTACCCCACCATTACGGCAAAGAAGAAAGACGGTAAACTACTTGGCCAAAGAGAAGGCTTTAGTGAGGTACTACGTGACAAAAAACGCGAAAGAATTTTAAACAAAAACTTAAACTTTTCTTCATACTTTTACAAGGCGGACGTGTTAAAGTTGAACCGGTTGTACAAATGTGAAACAAGCTCGAACGAGAAATCTAATTCGACCATCTCGCCTCTTATCATTCCGACGGAATCGCCTGGTACGTACTTGAAATTCAGATCACCATCACATTTTAGCATAATTCTCCAATAAAGTTCATTTTTTTTTATCTCTCTAAAGAAAAAGCGAAGGCTAAAGGTAGGTGCGACGACGAACACAAGTATTGCAAAATATGGATGGAGCAAGGAGAATGCGCAAAAAACCCTTGGATGAACATTCATTGTCGTCAGTCCTGTAATCAATGTGGTAAGCTGAATGTTCAACTTTAATCGGCTTATGAACGTGCATCACATTTGTCAGTTACAAAATGTTCTCAGAATCTTACGCGGTAAAGCTCAATTTTTTTTGAAATTTTACAGAGGAGTGCGGCAATTACAAAGCCGAGTGTATTCCATGGTAAGATAGATTCAAAAGCCTAAATAATAAATCAAAACTCATAAATAGCTGGAATGACAGGGCTCAAGAAGGTGAATGCAGCAAGAATAGCGACTACATGAAGATTTACTGCCGCAAGTCTTGCGGTTATTGTGGTAAGTCACAGTCCGGAAAAAGCGATTTATCAACTGGTCAAAATAAAGAGTAACGCAGCTGATTCAAATGCTCTGATCGATAGGTGAAACGGAATCGTCTAGAACTCCAAAAACAGATTGCGTCGACGATGGTCGCTATTGTCGGGTCTGGGCTGCTATGGGTAACTGCGAAGCTAACCCAGCCTTTATGCTTTTACACTGCAAGGATTCGTGTGGCGCATGCTAAACCAGTTGCCCCAGAATGAACAAAGGGGAACTAGCTTCACAGCTGCCAACACGTTTTCAAATTTTCTATATCATTTTTACTTCCAGCATCAACAACAGAGATTGACTATTCACTCTATATTTCAACATACTGCCTCAGATTCAGATTTTCATTTGTTATCTAGGAAACATTGACGATAATTGTCACTTGATTTCCTAATATTGCATTTTTTGTTACTTGTGTCTTGAATGTTATTTGAACCACCTCACTCTTACTGAAATAAAATATAAAACCAATAAATGTTTTTATGTTGAAAGAAAACTGAGTGCGCTAAAAAACAAACAAGCACTTGGATATTTCAAAGGCTTTATTGGTTTCATTCTAGTTGAATAAATGACGTCATTCAAGTGAAATTCTAAAGTCCGTTGCCTCTAAAACGATGGGCGTCAACCGGAACGATCCGCTTGGACGATGGGTGGTAGTAGTATTCACTTGCAAAAAACGCACGGGAAAATAAAATAGTCGTTTTTCTTAGTGGTAGTAGTGGCCTTGGTCCTCATAGTGGTAAACCCTATTCAAAAAGTATTCAATGGGCAAAAAATTCAAAATGGTCGGTAATACTGGATCCCCGCTTTCTGCACAAAGAGAGCAGCGTTTTCAAATGCCCAGCAAACATAGAAATATTCAACATTCGAACAAAGGGAGAGTGCCCTTTAGTAACAGACATCGCTACCTGTTGTTGTTGGAGTGGGTGAAGGGGTTGTAGCTGCGGAGGGAAGTTTGGTCGTAGAGTCCGATTGGGGTAAAGGCTAAGCAAAGAAAGGACCCTTTGAGAGAATGCTTCAAAAAGGAATTGGAAAATATTAATTACGATGTATTACCGTAGATGCTACCAGAGCAGCGAGACAGATTAGCGCAATAAGGAACTTCATTTTCGAAAAGGGGCTTTGCACGAGCTTCCGCTGGGAATATGAGAAGAAAAGTGGGGATGATCCGTCCAAATATCGGTCTGGTTAGAGAATGAATCCTTTACTAATGCCTGTGGTTTACCAATAAAAAAAAACGGAAACAGAAAGTTCGAATTTTCTGCAGGTGGTAATTCACGCTCCTATTCATTCGATTCCGGTCCATTAATGAGTCATTCAAAAATAACATATGTGCTAGCTAGCTTCAACCGCAAAAGCAAAAGGGTTTGAACCGTGTTCAAGGACCGAGGACTCTTTAGAAATGTCGAAAAAAAATCGAATGAAAAAGTTTGTATCCCAAACATGACGTAAGCAAGAGAGAAGCGCACGCCCAACCTAAAAGAAAAAATGATTGGAGCAGACACAAACAAATAAATCAGAATTCAGTGATGTGTCAATTTCCTCCAAGGTAAACAAGAAGTGGAAGTTGAAAGGGCGTTGGTACTTCATGGTACGTATACATTACACATTTGCATAGGGCAAAAGTTTTTTTTGTCGCCATTCAAGGTTACCGGCCTGTTGATTAACATTGACATTAAGGAAAATAGCATGATCCACTAAGGGGCTGATGACTTTGAAATTTGGGCGTGAGTAAATTGTTGCGGACGGGGAAAAAACGTGCAAAAAAAAAACAAAACAAATATATTGAGGCATCTGGCAAACAATGCCAAAATGAGTGGAGGTCATTGGCTACGATTGTTCAATACATACACTAATTCCACGGATATAAAATGTTAAGCATGCTCTCCAAAAATGCAAAGTCGTCAATAATCAATTTCGACATGCACGATTAAGGCACGTGATCTTAATGGGTAGATTTCATTTTAAAAAGAAATTGAAATTTTGGGAAATCAATGCAGGTGTAGGAATCAGTTCGAACGAAAGAGAGAAATTGTTATGCAACTATTGCACGAGGACAAAGGGTACCTGTTGACCTTCGTACCTTGAAGATGCTAAGCTCTTGGAAGATGTTGTAAGTGCCAACAAGTCAGGTGACTTTTCGATAACAGAAACGACAAAACAAATGAACGATTCGACCTTCATGCAATTCTTCCTGAAAACGTGCAGCCATGGTAGCAAAAAACGACGATCTGCCCGATAGTTTATCGAGAACTGAGCAACGCAATAATCGTGCTTAATCTTTACATCCAATCACTTTGATCGTCTCGCAAGTGTTTCCAAGGCAATAATTCGAAATAGACGTTTTTATATACTTGAAACGATCAATACAACAACGATTCGAAAGAAATGCATCTAGTCATGATGACGTGGGAAATCTAGGCAAACTGTATAATTGATTAATTGTGTCCTAAAACCTCTTTGTTAACTTGCGTCAATGGCACCAAAAGCGATAGCGCCAATAACCCGGAAAAGCACGCAAACATGCATAAGAGAGACAATTGACGCCAGCGCAAACTGTCGCTCAAGGTAGCCAACATCGATTTCCAAGGACGCCATGCTAGCACAAATATTTCCTACTCGACGACCCACGTCGAGCGTCGACGTGAGTCGTAGTTCAATTCGATCATAGCACGAGTCTTTGATTTTGTATTCTAGGACTTTGCCTGACGCACGCTGAAAGAGACGAACGACGTCACCAACCATGGTGCTCTGTCCTTTTCTACGAAGATATCGAAGAGACGTTACAAGGACGAAACCGTTCAGACAACCAAAACATCACTTGATCAATCTTGTTAGAACACGACTTGCCGAGTGAGACTGAATAAACTTGGTCATCTCGATCTGTGACGCAAAGATGGGCCGTTGAAAGATTCATGACGTGATTCAGCTTTGAAGCGACTTTATATCTGCCCGCAAAGTCATCGTATGTTAAGTGATTGGAGGAACGCGGATGGGAAACATGGTCAAATTGCGTTTCATATAAACCCGGAACTCGACCACGTGGACAGAAAAAGAGTTCGCGAAAAAAGAAAGATGGCAGTTAAAAAGGGACGATATGCTTTTAAAAGTTTCACGAGAATCATTTCTCAGTACAAATAGGATTTTATGGCAAATTTCGTTCAGCTATCATCAAATAAAACGGCTTGGCGGTCACTAACCTCTACCGAGTGTGCCTTTTTGTAAAGTTTCAACACAAAAGCCTTCATCCCCTCTTAGAGAAAGAAAAGAAAAACCGTCGAGAGAAGGGGGATTAGTCTCAAATTTTCATTGAATCGCATTTGACGTCCATCTTCAACGGACTTTTGGATTTCCAACTTTGAGCATGAGACTAATGACATACTAGAAAATTAACAAAAGGCAGGAGTCCTTTTACCCTAGCTTTGCTCATTTTCCTCCACACTAATTTAAAAGCCAACAATGACTATAATACATCTGTCGAAGCATATACTGAGCATACATACAACAATGCAAAACAAAGGACTTTTTCTCTTCGCCAGCATGAAAGATAAACCCGGCCACCTACCTTTATTCTACCTTTTTGGTGACGAGCGTATCATCTTTCGCCAGCTCGAGGTGTCGAGCCGATGACCACGTGCAGCGTCGGTTGAGAGGAAATGTTGAATTCGATGCACGCTTGGATAAACACCAGCAAAGATTTGCTTTGCAGATCTAGTCAATTAGTCATCGGCCAAATGTCTGCTGCACACGTGGTCGGCGAATGGCTGCCGTCATTGTTTGAAGATCTCAATCGCTACACACACAACGTGACAACTGCAGCTTTTCTCTTTTCCTCCAGGAAAAAGAAAACTAGGTCGTCCTTGTTTTTTTCCATTTTCGTCACTGTTTGTTGTTTCGCCGAGTGACGAATAAAGTAAAAAAATTGAATAACACATTGGAAAAAAAGGGCGAGACAAGTGCTATGCCATAACATTTAAATGGTAACTGAGAAAGACCATTAATCTTCTCCCCCGGAGGCCACATACACCACCAAGCGGGTGTGTCATGGGCTGGCGCCGCTTAGTGACACTATATAAAAATATTTTCCAAATAGTTTTGCACGATTTTGGCTCGTTGTACTGGGCGAATATTCTCATAAATACCAATAACTCAATCCTCACCTTAATATATCCTAACATGGTATCCTTGCGAAGGTCATAGTCAAATGAATCCAAAATGGAATTGGAGAGACGTGCATAAACGCAGTTAGCTGTTATAGGCGCCATTTGGGAAAAAGATTGGGAATTTTTTTGTTATGAAACCTCTTTCCAGCCGTGTATGGTTTTGACAAATGGATAGATTTATTAGCGAATCACGAAACCAATTTTTGACAATCAAATCAAGACGGGAAGAAGCCGTTTCTCAACTTTGATTTCGCCATGTATTTCAGTAATTTCGTTATCAAGATGTCGTGAAAGTTTCAACAGAACTGGGATGGCGACGCAGAAATGATAAACGGCAATTGCACAAGCTGTACAAATTGCACGACGGAGTAAATTAACAGCCTGCGTGCGCGGTGCAAGTCATCGGATCTTTTTGAAGTTTGGCGAGATGGCGACAGCACAAGCTATACGTGATTAAATAAGCCTGTCCTGTTTGGATAACTGGTATTTCGGCACCGACGAGATTCATCAAAGAACTTGTTTAAGCATGAGATGAATGAAATAGAAACCAAACACGTCGTCAGAACTTGAAATCGAAGACGTGGCTTGACATGGACCTATCAGTCGTCCAAGGACGACAAGACGAGCCGCCGCCGTCACTTAATGAAAATTTCATCAAAAGAAACCGCTAGATTGAAACTCTAACCAGCTTCTTCCAACTAGGAAACTTAAATTCGTAATCAAAAAAGTGCGTCGATCCGAAATCGAAGGTTATGACCCATAAAAGCATTGGAGTCTGCTGACATTCGCTCTGGCTACGGGCGCGCACAGCGTGGCTCCAACTTTTACGGGAGGCTATACGAATCAATTAGCGTGACGACGAGCCCTTGCCGTGTTTCCTACTCGGTTTATAGTGCATCATTGCATTTACGTCTCCTACATACAAGTTGGTGCCACGATGAGGTAGCGCCCGAGAGAACTTCCATATACAATTCATCAAGTTATTCGAAGATAAAAAAGGAAAAAGTAAAAAAAGTTTGAATTCCATTTCAATGGGGCGCTATAGCAATTTGCATATCAAAAGAACTACGGTAAGAGAATACCCCTCGGTCCTTGCACGTGCATATAGTGTTCGTTTATTGAAAGAAAGACAACAAGAAGAAGGACCGGCGTGTATATCAGATGAGCAACCATTTCGAACGTCACCGCCTCCTTTCCATCTCTCTTCGTATTTCAAATTCAAAAACATCAACAACCGTTTTACGTAGTAGGAAAGAATCCTAGATTACGGCGAAACGTTATAGAGTTGGCTTTCTAGTTTTTTTGTTTGTCTGTCCCCTCCCTTTTCTTCCTACTGTCAACGGAAGACCGAGCAAACGCAGTCATCGAGGTCGTCGCGGATGTAACGATAACGAGGAAAGCCATTACCAGACACATTTTTATTTTAAATTTTTTTACTTTGTATTATTCAGTATTAGAGAGTCTATACAAAAAATCGACGTGTACGCGCGCACCAACATGGCCGATGGGAAAACATTTTTGAGATTAAGTAAATCGTGCACATTTTTTTCATTTTTTTTTCTATTTAAGTAGTGGTAGAACATCCGCAATTTTTTTTTTCATTTTCATTTTTTTTTTCTCTATTCTTTTTCTTTAAAATATTCTCTGGGCAGGAAAACAAACCAAGATCAATGTATACGATCAAGCAGAGAGAAGAACAATACATGCTATTTGAACGTCATCATTTGTGACGGTAATGGAATGGGGGAAGGAGGAGGATGGCCTCTCGGTCATGATAAATAATGGTGGGTGTGCTCCACTTTCCCGTCGTCGTAGTCGTCGTCTCCTCTCATATATTTTTCACATATTTTATTTTTCTTCTTCTTTCTTTTCAGGGCTTGGTTCGATGGCCAGATTTCTGGGCTTTCTTCTTCCTGGCCGCTAGCATGTCGTAGAACGGATTGTGGCTTATGCTTTGCCTGTTCGTCAACCGCACAGAAAAACAACAACAAGTGAGTTGAGCATACAAACAGCTTCAAAAAGCGGATGTGGCTAAAAGGAAGAAGAAGAACTTGAACGTTACCTAATGCAAGCTATCCATTCGTCTTTTTCTGCTTGTTCAGCGGCCGACATTCGGTAGACGGTGTGTTTGCCTTCCACTACTTTCCCCTCAGAGTCCGTCTTGCAAGCTAGAATTGACACAGACACGAGAAAAGTAAGGTCATCCGTCGTTAGTATTGTATTTCGATACATCCGCTGTGGGGCGGTTGGTGCGTCAAGTACCTTTGATGAAATCGTTTCCTCCCGTGGCGTAAAGCTCGAAACAGTTGGGCTTGTTCCTATCCGGCACTTCACGGACCTGTAATGGTGCAACATAGGGGTGGACGGTTAATTTAAGAACTCTTATCTCTCCAGTACAAGTTCATTTAGAAAAAAGAAAGAAGGAAGAAGAAAGAAAACGAGATCTACACATTACCTGAATGTTCTCTAGCGGAATAATTCCTCTCGGTTCCTTGTCGGTGGTATACTCGAAGTAGTATAAACAATTGTCGTTCAAAATAAACCAGCGCCTCTTCCACGACTTGTACCGGCCACCTAGAGATCAAACAAGGCGCAAAACAAACAGAGCGGAATGAGGTCAAATGCTTCCGGCCTCAAATGTAATGAAGCGTCGCCATCCATTACCTTGCTTCCATAGCCACCCTTCGCGGTCTGGGTTAAAGAATGTGTGCATGAGGTCGTTGCCGTCGTCTTCAGGTATTTTGAAAGGCTCGGCCTTAATACTATCGTATAGGCTCTGTTGATAAAACAAAAAAGAATAGGTTAAGGAAAAGAAACAAAAAAGAGACCACGAGTTTAGAAACGACGACGGGGGTCTTAATACACTGTGTGCGCGTATATATAAAGACAATAGTGGGAAAAGAATTCCGGTATTCCGGGGCTAGTCGACTGTACCTCTAGTATGTCGCGAGGTAGATCCTTTCCGTCGTTGATGCCACGGTTCATAGCGATGAATTTATCCAAAGTCGGTTTCTCCTTGACACTGGGATTGTGAAGGCTCGTATTGAGGATGATGACGGCGAAAGACAAGACGTAGCAGGTATCTATGTGTGACCGAGAAAAAAAAAGAGATGAATCAATCAGTTAACACACACACACAACTTTCATCGGGATGAGAAACAAGAGAGAGAATTTCACTTGGTAATCGACCGAAAATACCTGGATTGGAGAAAATGTTGGGGTTGAGCTGACAATACCGCTGAGCGAAGGTCTCCATCATTCTGTCAATCTTTTGGGCTTCACCGGGAAGTCTGAAACTCCACAGGAATTGTCTGTATGGACAAAGAGAGAAAGTCAGAAAAAAATTGTAAACAAACAAACACAAACTAGTGGGGAGGAGAGAAGAGAGAGAGAAAAAAAATCGCACTATCAAATCCACGAAAGCGGAACTAGAGTGGCTCGTTGATTTCAGAGAGAAAGGGAGAAAGAAAACTTTTTGGCTTTACCTTAACGCTTGTACGATGATGAGATCTGTAAAGTCATGCAGATCGACGAAAGCTTTCAAGACCTGCTCGTGGAAGGGGCTTTTCTCGCCCAGGTAATCACCGATAGCCGTCTTACTCAGTCCTTCTCCCCTGCGAATGAGGAAACGTGGAAGGCCGTTAGCAAAAAAAAAGAAAGAAAGAACGTCGACGACGACACAACGAGCTTATTACAGCTCATTTTTTACGATTCGTCAGGACGTCAAGGGCTGACCCCGACTTTGAAAAGAGATGGGAACAACATTTCCCACCGGGCGACGTGATTCATTATTAGGAGACATACCTGTAGAGGAAAGCGGCAATGTCTTGAGGCGTGTTCTGCAAGAGCCCTTGTTGCAGCAGGAATTCAATGCCCTTTTTCGGGTCCATGTTGAATTTCTTCCGTCCGAGGGACATCTGCTTAGCTCGGGCTGCATTTTTACTGCAATCAAGAAAGAAACGAGACAAGGGGTTGAAAATCAAATCAAAACATCCTTTCCACTGTCTCTGTCGAACGAGTTTTCATTTTGACTTTAACAACCAGCGCGCACAACTCCAAAGGTCAACGGCAACAGCAACAACAAGTCAAGACTCGACAGTGGGCGTCAAACGCTCACATCATCATCGATAAGATAACAACCTTTTAAGGCCTAGAAGGATTTTTCAGCCTTTTTTTGTTGCTGTTGTTGTTGGCTCACGACTTTGGAATGCGATCGCCTGTCGAAATAAATTGAACACGAACGCAACAGCATCACAAAAAACACACGAATCCATTTCTTACCTGTCTTCGCCCGTATTGTCCAAACTCTCCATCTCGGCCGTGACTTCGGCGATCTCATCCTTAAGTTGCTGTAATAAATAACCAAAACAAAAAAAGCAAATTAAAAAAAAACTCTGGAAATGAATGATGGATTTCGTAATGAGGGTTGGGCAGAGCCGATAGAAGAGAGCCCATTGTTTTTCAGGGCGAATGGACGGACGGGACGGGTTAGATGGGTAGTAAACTAATCCAGCAGCCATCACGCTACACGGCTTAATGACTGGCTCATCAGGACGGAACGGCTAGGCGTAGGCACGAACCGAGTAGCAGCAGCAACAACAACAACAACAACCCCTATATAGCTCCTTCCGTCACTATCTCCGTGCGGCTCTAGAAGTTGGGGCTTGTAAAAACAAACTCACTCTGTTCCTGTTGTAGAAATCACCCTCCGAATGGGTGTACCAGACGGTGGATCGTTTGTTACGACGATCCAGTGAAGCGATCGAATAGGATCGCGATCGACTAGTAGTCGCTGTTCCTCCTGCTCCTCGTATCGGAGGCAAAGATCGACCACCAACACTGCTAGTGCTCGTGCTGGTGCTATCCTGTTTAAACATTGGCGGCCGCTTCCGGGGTAGCGTGCAAAACGCGGACGAGAGATTCTTATCTTCCTCTTTGGCCGCCGCCGTCACCACTACCGACGGATGGGTATCCGTCGAAGGCTCAGTCGCAACAGTCGTGTTCCCATTGAGAATAACCGCACTGTGTTTCAGTTTCGAACGACTTAGGAATAACAATCGCAACGAAGACAGACTTTTCGTCGTCGCTACCGTCGTTTTCGGCACTTCCAATCTTTGGTCTGGCGTGGACGTCGATCGGTTCACAGTCAATGTGTGAAGACTCGACAGGGATTTGGCTCCGCTGATTGGTTTCGACAGAGTCGACGAGTTTGTCGAGGCCGAGCTGACGCTTTTGTTTCTGTGATTTCGTCGCAACGAATCGAACCAGCCCGTCTTGCCGGCCAGTTCGACGGGTGATGTCATCGTCATGGCGGAGCTAATCGGCAAACACCACGGTGACGATAACCAACAAAACAAACACACAACACACAAGTCACCAAAGTTGTGAAGACAAAAAAAAAAGAGAAAAACTTGGGGGCGCTAGAGCAGCGCGCACACAACACTACCACACGCCCTTAGCTCCGTTGACTGACTGACTCTTGCATCTCCCATGTCAGCTGATAGGTCTTTCTCTGGGTGGAAAGAGAAAGAGAGGAGAGAAAGAGAGAAAAAAAAGTATAGTGTAGTGTATATACACACTGCACAGGCCCCAAAAAAGTTCTCTATAGAGGACCGAGTCTCCTCCCTTTAACTCGCGGGGCCGTGTGGGCGTTGCACTGGCACCCCGGCGCTATCTCCATGACGTCACGGACTAGCTAGTTCTGCGATGCGGTCTCGAAAAAGGGAGATGAAAAAACTCTCCACAAACACATACACACACGAGTCAACTGGCCTGCCAAAAAAACTCGTGACTGGGCATCCGCAAATGCGACGTTTTAGACGGGCCGTGAATCACGGTGCTCTCCTTTTTCCCCCTCACGGAAAGGAAAAGAAAAAAAAAGTTGTTGTCGAGTCGGCAGAAGGCGACGCGCGGTACCTTGTGCCCGTCGCTAAGCTACTAACCTGCACCGACCGCTGTTTTTGGTTCAAGTTTATTTTCCGATTCACTCATTATTCAGAGTCGGCCATATTGGGCCGGTAGGGGGTAGCCTAAACTACAGCCGGACGACGACGACGGCGACTACGACGACAACAAACAACACGGAAAACTATTTGGGGGGTTTGTTATTTCTTCGGGATGAAGAGGACGCACAAAGAAGCACGAGTTGCGTGCGACCGGTTTCCCAGGACCTCAGCGAAAATCGCCCAGGGGCCCCCACACAGACAAGAACTGTTGCTGCTTTGATATTATTCTACTCACGCCGTGACGCAATCCTTCCCTCTTCTAATCTGCTCTCAACATATTTATATATATATATATACGCAGAGAGAGGGAAAGAGAGAGAGAGAACAGAGAAGTAACCTTGCCACCCGACTTCCCCTCCCGGGGGCCCGGAAAGTTGATCCCGCTCTATCAAACAAGCCCAGCGCCGCGTGATACGAACTACGACCCTGGGATTGATAGAAGAAACAAAAAAACAAAACAAAAAGTTCGATTTGGGTCTGTTTTGATTTTTGTGCACAGACGAACCACAAAAATGGTGAAACGCCTAATCTCCTCCAAGTCGTCGGCGACCCAATTAAGTGGCAAAAAGATATCGAATTCCTTGGCTTATTGTAGCTATTGCGTCCTCTTTCACTGCCTAATTCGAACGCCAAAATTCCTGCCTGCCTCTCTCTTCTCCAGTTGTGATTTACAGCGGCGTCAAAAACAAACAAACAACAAAACGACCAGAAGAAGGAGAAGAAGAAAAAGAAGAAGAAAAAAAGTAGCCAAGTAGAAAATAGACGTCGGTGCCAAGGCGTCGTCCTCGTCGTCGGGACGCGTATGACAAAATTAGATCGTCAAGGCGCAGGGGCTTCCTTCCTTACGTTTCATTTGTCAAGGGTCCGAAAGAACCAAGAATAACGCTCCGTTTTGTTGAATAACGATCAAAAGGAATTAGACACACAAAAAAAAGTCTGAAAGAAGAAGACGGGCGAAGAATTGAAACGAATAATGGGCTTCGGTCCCTGTCAAAGTAAATTGAAGGGGCGGAAAGACCGGAATGACGACGGATTTGCCTCCTCCAGTCCTGTAGCGCCTTTTCTTTTTTGAATAAATACGCAATGACCAAAGATCCTTTCTCCCCCGTGATGACGAAGCTGTGAGGCATGAGGCAAGGCTCTGAATTCCGCAAACAACAAATTTCGTCAGTGCAAAAAAGAGAGAGATGCATAATGAGTCGTTCCTCCACTGCTGGGGGAAAACGCGATGATGTCAGAATTCCACGAGCTTTGCTAGAGAAAAATTGTTCCCCATAGGACTGGGAAACTTTTGGGCGGGTCAAGGACCACTAGAGAAAGAAAAAAAAACCCCATCGAGTAAGAAGAAGTCGTCTTCTTCTTCTTCTTCCTACGCAGCCACAAGGTCATATATAGTACATCCTCCACTTGGCATAGATTTAAGATACCACTTGACTCTCGTCGAGTTCTCCTCCTTTTTCTTCTTACTTTGCTATTGTTCATCGTCCGATTGTTGGCTGTCTCGTTCCAGGAAAGGGCGAATACAAGACTCTCGGGGAAAAAGAAAAGGAAAAAAAAATAACAAAACAGATCCCTCCACAGTAAAAGTAATTAGTGCGATGGGGGATCGTCATTCTAAAGCGCTTAATTAGTTTTTATGCTAGTTATTAAGCTGATGATTTTATCTCATTCAATCCGGCCCCCTCTCTCCTTTCATTTTATTATTATTCGAATGTGTGTTGTAAACGGGAAAAGAGCTGTGCGGATGAGGTCGCCCTGCTAGATAAGATTAGAACCGACGTGTGTGTGCTGGGCGACTAGCTGGTGTTTGCACGCTTTAGGACACATAATATATGGACTTTTCTCTTCGTCTTTTGCTCCTACTCCAATGGAAAATGGGTGAAGGAGAGAGAAGCAAAGAAAAAAAGGGAACTAAAGGGAGGCGAACGGCTAGAGAGTTTAGAGCGGATATGCCCATTTCGACGACGTTGACAAAAACACACACGGGTCACAAATAGACGCCGTAGGACGTGCAGGGCAGAGCATCAAAAATCCATTAAGGAGAACCATCCGACTCGTTCGTTATTTTGTTTCATTCCGGCCATCCCCAAAAAAAGATCTTTCCATCTCCTTCTTGCTCCTTCATCCTCTTTCCTTTTTTTTCTATATTCTTTACGCTCGTATCTACACAACATTCTTACGCGCCGACGCCTCGTGTCCAAGTTTTTTTTTTCATAGACAAAACTTTCCATTCACACTCTATACATCAAACTTTTTTTTCTCTCTCTTCTCCTACTACTACTTCTTTCGATGTTGGATTTATATTTCTTTTCGGCTTTTATGACAGCCGGCAACGCAAGAAGAAACAAACGTCTCGAATTTCATTTCACGGAAGCGCGTTACGACGTTCCCACGAGATATTCTTGAGGAAAAACGGGGCATCAGACGCCATCTAGCGATCGATACTTCAAGACGATAGCCACCATCTAGCGGACGAATCTGCAAAGACGATAGGAATCTGACGCATTCCTCCGGGGGTCGACATTCTTGCATAATGGCCGACCACGAGGGGGGTTGGTGAGAATCGAAGAATAGGAAAAAAGAGGGGGGAAGAGGGAGATCTTTTGATTATTATGGAAATAAACTATTATGCGACTATGAAAAGCCGACGAAAAGATCCAGTTTAACCGATCATTAACGCACTGCATTTCCCACGAACTACATAAAAGGATCTCAGCCTCTCCTCTTTTATTTCTCTCTTTTTTTCCGCCTCACACTTCCCCAAATAAAGCGGGCATAATAAGCATCGTCGTGTTTTTTCTTCTTTTCTTTCTCCGTTTTTCTCCCCCATTCCGCCATTTTAAATACGTAAAGACTGCTCCTCTTCTTCGCTGGGAGAGAGAGAGAAAGAGAAAAGAGAGTGAGAGGATTACCTGTATTTCGTGCAGCAACTCGGTCTTGCGGCGTCGGATCTCGACGAGCAGCTGCTGTTCGGCCGGCGTCAGATCTGTCAGAGAGAAACAAACAAAAAAAAAAATGGAAAAATGAAATGAATATCAAGGCAGGCGAATATGATATGAAAACAACCGCCCCAGCGAGCAGCAATAATGATGAATTGACGTGTCGCGCATCTATATATATATATATACATACAACCGTTGACAAAAGCGGAACAATGGACGTCAGTTTATAATGATGGAACGAACCCTCCCTTCATCGCGTCGTAATTATCGTCTCTCACTGTGTGTGTGTTCCTCTCCACACACACATAAAGGGCTGATGAGCCGGGCGTATGATTACGACGATCATTATTTTCGGTGCATTCACATAACGACAGAGCGTGATCGTGAGAACCCTACCGAGATAGAGGGGGGAGGACTATTCATTGACTATTTATTAATCTAGTAGGTTGGTTGGTTGGCTGGCTGGTTGGTAGGAAAGAAGTGGTTGTGCTGTACAGTAGTAGTTGTCGAGGCCGTGTGCTGCGATCCCCCTTTTGCTTTTTTCCCCTTTAGGGCGATGGCCGAAACGGAAGCAGGTGGTCGCGCGGTCGGAAATCTCTCTCCAGAGTCCCATATGGACTCCACCACCACCACTACCACCCACCCCAGAGCAATAATGTCAACCATACGCTCAGCGTGGTTGTGTATTTATGTTTATTCTTTTAAAAGAAACAAAAAGAAGGAAAAAGAGAGAAAGAACAACACCACCGCCGATTGTGGGGGGACCAGCACAAGTAATTTGACTAGATGCGGAAGCGGACTTTGTCTCTCTCTCTCCCCCATCCCTCCCTCTTTCCGGAATGAAACGTCACTCTGATCGGCTGTGGGTGCGTTTGCTTTAAGTTTTCTCTTTGTATCTAAGTACAAAAACATTGCCATCACTCCCTCTTTCTCTCTCTATCTGTTCGACAAGTGTGAAACAAAAGCCGATGTGTGTCATCGAGAGAAAAGAAGTTCCTCGAGGGGAGAAAAGATCTTCTCTCTCTTTCTCTCGTCGTATGGCGCCATCCAAAAGTCACAGACATGAAATCCATCTCCGGATTCCTTCCTCTCTCTCTGTTTTCGTATTTTCTTTCGAAATACGAGTCTCAGAGAGGAAATCCAACAAAAAAAAAGGGCAACAACAACAACAACGAATTTGGGTATCCATTCTTCGCCGTCCGGTTGAACCGGCAGGGTGGAGTCCCGACCGAAAAAAAGAAGGTGGGCGTGAAGTTGGGACACTAAAACGACACGAGTGAGAAATAAAAGGGAAAAAAAAGAGAGAAGAAAAGAGAAAAAATAACAGGGCGTTCGCTATAGCACGGATAAAACAAAATGATTTCCGCTCCGTTTCATCCGCCATAAACGCCGCCGCCGACGCCGAGTGGGAAAGAAAAAAAAAGAGACGAAGAAAAGAAGAGGAATAATAATATCAGAGCGTGTGTGGATTCACACCTGAATAGCCGCACGTCTACACGACTATACGAGGCGACGATTAGATATTCCTCCTCTCTCTCTGTACGATTTTCTTCTCTCCCGTGGAAAGGAGTAGAAAAAAAAATGGCTCCGGCGCGCACGTTTCACGCGTGAGCAGCCAAGGTCGACGAGCCTCTTCAATCACTTGGTAATGCGCATCTGCATATATACTGGCATGTATGTATGTTGAGGTAGAAAAGAGAAGGGCACAACAACAACAACAACGTCGGTACGAATAGAAACATCAAAAAGGTGGGACGATTCTATTGAACGTGCAAATGGCAGCCGCATTGTCGAGCCTTCCTCCTCCATCTCTCACTGAATAATCATCGCAGCCGGTCGGAGGGGAACAACACCTACGTCCTGCACGTTCCGCTAGACAACAACAACAACGACGACGGCGACGACGTATAAAGCAAGAAGAAGAAGAAGAAGAAAAAAAAAAGCGAATCATAAATCGAATCAACGAGACGGCAGCAGCAAAGCAGTACAGAGATGCCATAAGGTCAAGGACTATCTCACCTCTATATCGCCTGCGTCGTCACGTTTCATAATCATCGCCATTCTTTCTCTCTAAGCTCGGTTCGACTCGACAGCCAAGAAATTGTTTGAAAGATTTCTGCTACGTACAACAAGAGTTTTTCTTTCAGGAAAAAGAGAAAAAGAAAACGTGCACGACCTCAAAAAGTGAGAGACGGAACGAGAAAAACCAGCGCGAAACCACTTTGGGGTATTTATATCTTATTCGGGTCGATGCTAATCTGCATCAGCTGAGCAATCTGCCATTTTGGTAGCTAGTAAGTTGGTCGTTAAGCAGGGCGAGAATATACAGTTAGTTTTTCGTCACGACCGTTGAGGAGAAGATGATCATCGAGTGGGCTACTCTTCTTCCTTTTTTCTCCTTTTGGGCAACATTCCACAACGAATTGTTGTATCTGTACACTCTATATCCCAGAGTGTCATAATCCCTCTCGGCCTCTTCAAACACCATCTCCTATTTTCGGGGCCAATCTCCCCCCTCACCGCAACCGATTCAATGAACCGCGTCAACCCCCTCCCAATTCCGATTCCGATCCAATATTGACCCGGAAAAACGTGCGACTCTACGTTTACGTCCCCCCCCCCCCTCAAAACCATCTATTGTGGTCTCGTTTTCATAAATAATTACCAAGTCTCAATAGAAAATGTTGGCTCTTGAAGAACCGAGTGGGGTTATATACTGTGATCGCATAATACGCGCGGGGACCCGAAAAAATATGTGTCAAAGGGAAAAAGTGGAAGTAGCGTAGAAGAAGAAGAAGGTACAGTACCCCCTCTTTTTTCCCTTTCTCCAGGTGGAGACAAGAAGGCGTCTCTCGTTGCAGATGGGCCATTATAAAGAATGAGAGATGAGCCATTCATCACATCTACAAAACGACAAGACAAGTCTGGTGGTGGAGGGACATTGTACACCGAACAGCACTTACAGTGTGTACGAGTAACCTGCCCTTTCTACACGGTTCCAAAATAGACAAGTAAATGGGAGAAAGGGAGAAGAAAATAAGCGAAGGAGGGGTCATCTGTCTATGTCCGGCCATCTCTCCCGACTTGTCAAAGACTGGACCACACCTGGCCTTTAGCGTCAACCCAATTTGTAACGGCTCCTATTCAACAAGATGAGCTCGCGGTCGAGGGAAAAAAAGAAGAACTGGAACATGTTCAAGTATCTTTCTATTTTTTCCCTCTGAGCTATAGAAAATGATGAACAAGGCACAGAGTGGAGAGGCTGCCAACAATGCAACGTCCACCTCTCACTGGCTACAGTCTCTAACGCGGCCGTGTGTCCATGGGAAAACGAGACGGACCGAAACGATCATCATTGCTTTTGAGAGAGAGAGAGAAAAGAAGAAGAAGAAAAAAAAGAAGAAGCGGTGGCCCACCATGTGACTAAGAGAGAGAGAGGGTCGGAAAAAGTGGGAGGAGAGGTACCGGAACTAGTAAATTTCAGGTTCTAAATTTCGCATCACAGCTCGGATGAGCTCATCGGCTCAAAAGCCCGTGAGAGTCCGAGAGACCTGCCGCTGTTTGGCGGCACATTTTGGGGACCTTTAATGACAAGCGCTACCGTTTGATGATTGTCCTATTGATGGCCCATCAGCCGTAATGTCTTCCTTTTTTCGCTTTTCTATATGTTATAACTACTACTGGTGCACAACACAATATACGGTAACCTTTTTTATTCATGAAAAGAGAGAGAGAGAGATTGACCATTGCGGCGTGTTTTTCCCGTCGTAACCCCCCCTGTTGTGCACCTTTCTCTCTCTCTCCACTTTGGATTTTACGGATCGGCATTCCACCTTCGTCAAAGACTCAAAGAAGAAGAAGATGAAGTAGTGGATGATCCACCCACACGGGCCCAACAAGATAAACTCGGTGTGAAAGGGGGGGAAAGAAAAACAACACAGACGGCGGAATACTATCATTCGTGCGCCCAGGTATATCATTCACTCACACTTGTTGATAAGATTCTCCAACTGAGTCCCGGTAGCCGCCTGTAATCCGTTGACGACGGCCATGTCTCCGGAATTTCCCCCCACCAAAAAGAGCGTTTTAAGAAGATTGTGTTATTGTTCCTCCTCCTCCTCTTGTTGTTGTTGTTGTCGTCCGTTTTCGTCTGACGGCACAAAAGAATAGGCAACTCGAAACCAGGCCGAATAACTCTTTTGCCGATCTCTTATCGAAACCCAGGGGCCGAAACAACAAACACCAAAGAGCACAATGAGCGTCAAAAGACGATACAGAGGGGCACCAAAGTACACCAGACACAATGCAGTAAGCAACACAGACACTAACTCTCTCTCTCTCTCTCTCAACTATAAACTGGCAGCAGCAGCCGGTATACGCACGACCGTTCCACCTGAGCGTTGGACACTGACTGGTGCCAGTGGCTCCTATCAGGACCCCATAGCTCCATGTGTACGCTCTCTTTTTTGTCTCCCTTCCTCCCTTCTCCGTCTCTCTCTTTTTTCTCCTAGGCTCCTTTCACACAACAGACCATCTCCTATTCTCCCCCCAAACCACCCCCTAGTAGTTTTTAGGTTCCCCCTCTTTTCTCGGACGCTATCTATCCGTTAGCCAGTCAGCATCGTCCATCATTCAAGTCCACGAGGTTACATTATTGATTCTTTCATTTGGAGGAAAAGACGAAAGATGCGGCCGATTTTTTTTTTAATAATATTTTTCTTGGTTGGGTAAAATACGTCTCTGCGGGGCGAAAACAATACCAATCAGCATATATGGGCGGTCGGTGAGCTTGCAGTTTGGGTCGTGCGGGATGATGGATGCACGACGCCGCAAGGCGAGGGGAAAAACAGACTGAATCAACAAAAAACTAATGCGTCATTTTTTTCCTTTTTCTTCGTCGTCGACTTCGACCAGCATTGGAGAAAAACACGGAGGCATACACACCATCATCATATCCATACAGACATATCGAGGGCCGTGAAAAATGCCTTTGGGTTATGTGATCTGGGGGCTCTCTCTTCTGTCTTCTCTGACCTTCCACCATTCTCCCTTTGAGCCCGGAAGGCCCTGTGCGGAATGAGGGACATTTAAGAGCGGATGAGCTAGACGCAAGAGGGTTCGGATTCGCTCTCTCTCTTTCTCGGCCTTTTTTTTTTTCTTTCTTTAGTTTATGTATTTCATTTTCTTTTAAGGGTTAAAAGGTGAACGGTGGAAAACCAGTGGGGGGAACAGCCCGGCATTTCCGTTCCCATCTCATTACCCCAATGTTCTTGTTTTTTTTTTTTTGTTTTTTCTTTCTTTCTCTTTCATCTGAGCGTCTATCTGGCTGCCTGAAGGGTTACTCGCTGCGGTTGTATCGTGTTACAAACACCAGCCAACCACCGATGTGGCCGTCCACCCTTGGTTGAATCGAACATACGACCACTAGTAGGTATTTAACGCCAAGCGTTGGGCAGAGGAGGAGCTGGTGCTGCACCATCAGCAGCAAAAACACTGCTGGTGAGTAAAAATACAAAATTTCCAACTCGCAGAAGAGTAACGAAGGCAGACATTGCACTTCAACATCTTCAAGCGGGATTTTTGGAAACCTGCACCCACTCATGTGTGATGTGCAGGAAGAAAAGTCTCACTCTAAGAGAAAGACTGGGAAAGGCCATTGGCAGGCTAGAAGGGTGCTTTGTTCACAGAACGAGACACCACGATGGAGGTAGCAAATAACTGCAAGGACCCAACTAGTGAGCAACTCTATTGGAAACCCTGTCAATATCAGATAACCAGACACTGAATTGACAAAAAAAAGCATGCGTACAGTCGTTTGACAGAATACGAGGCCCTTGTCCTCATTTGCATCCGTGAAGCACACGTACACCTTACACCTTGTCCCTCAAGAGTTTCCTTACCTGCTATTTTGAAGATTTCGACAGGCGATACAGTCTGCATCTTCTCGACGTTGACGTGGCTTCAGTCGGTGATAAAACAAATCGGGAGGCTTTTCACTTATCAGTAGATTATTGACTTAAAAGTGCAAATATCAACCGTTAATCGTCAACAACAATAAGACGCCATTGTGACACGTTAAGCTATGGCGCGACGTAGCTGCCACCTAGCATCAAAATGTACAACGTTTTCAAATCATCCCACTCCCATCCAGCTCCCTCTGCTCCCATCATTCACCCAGAAAAATCCTCTTCATCAATCATAGAAGAAATAGAATAAAATAAACTACCAAGTCAACAATTAACCCTCGTTAACACGTCAGAAGTCCCATTTTTTTTCTTAAGTAGAACAGTCCAAGGCTGTTTAGTAAATTTTGTGCGAAACGAGACAGCCTGAATATGGCGAATCCGACCGCATCCGCTGGGTCACCGGGACACGTTCTACTCTGTGCTTGATACAATATAACTGGAGATTTAGGTCACTCAGTAATTTTCTTAACAAAATTAACAAGACGAACGAAGTATGTTTGAAGACTAACATGTATTTAACTGGCTTTCACACTACGCATTAATTTTTCACACAGCAGCAAGTTCCTTTTCCAACTGAGGAATGTGTAGTGGTATAATGCAATCAAAGACATGTTTTGTAGAGAAAATAGAAACATTCCAAAAAAAAAAAAACAAGATTGGGACAAAAGAAAGCTGGATGACGAAAAATGATCATAGAAGTTTGTGGGAGCGAGGGGAAAGGTGAGGAAGAAACCAGAGAAAAGAATACAAATAACTTGTCACCTTGCTTGACAGCAGCAGCATCAGGCGAGTAGGACAAGTTGAGGCGCCCGCGGAGAAGCGTAGTGAGCGAGTTTAAACTATGGCTTCATTCAACAATTTATTCCGGACCTACAATAAAAAGGGAATGAGTTTTACAGTTGCCCACCACCACGTAGCAAGTTTTTCTTATGATTTCTTTTTTTTTCATTTGTTTTCTTGGCTCGCCGACTTGCAGTTAATCAATAACAATTTGGATCAAAAGGTCACCTGCAATCGAATCAATTTTCCCAGCTTTTTGACAGTCCGAAGCTGTGTGTCTGTGCGATTGTGTACGATCCCTCTCACAGTTTCACTCATTCTCTCTGGATGTCGAACAACACAAAAGCAAATCACGAATTCTTCCCTTCCCTCGACCCCGGACCACCCCCATAGCTTGTCTGCCCGTTAAGGCAAAAAAAATGTTGAAAAGAAAACTCGGCTGTTTTTTTTTTTTGCTTCGTCATTTGAGATTCCGGCCCCAACGACACTTACCTGACGCGGTTTCGCTAAACCATGTAGGGGGGCAAGTGGATAACGATTAACTCGCGTCATGAAGTGAAACCACTTACCTGAAAAACGATGAAGCTACCTCATCTTAGATGACTTTTTGACTTCGTGCTGCTGCTGCTCCTCCAACACTCTTGTTCACCTATAATATCCCTGCCCCATTCTCTTTCGAGCCTGCTTAAAAGAGGACACAGAAAGGTAAATAAAGGCTGGCAATCAAGGCAAAGGCAATTCAGAACAAACCATCGTGCGCTGAACGATCTCTATCACGCGGCCTTTCGTCTCGTTTTCTGTCCCGATGATCCCTGCTATGGCTGCACGAAAACGACATTTTAATAGGAGCTGCAATGTAACTATATACACGATTATAAAAACCACTAACCCACGATCTTTATCTCGGTGGCGATCAGAGTCGCTTCGATGACGATCACTTCTATCACTTCGATCACGACGATCGCTGTGCTGGTTCGATGAACGCTTCGGAGACCGAGAACGTGAACGCCTGCGGCTGCTCCCTTCGCGGTCCTTCCCGTGATGACGGCGTGAATCGTCGTCGTGACGTCGACCGCGACGATCTTCCGCTTCTTTCTGCCGTTGCATTTCTCGATCTTGTCGAGCTTTCTCGCGGCTCTCCTACCAAAGTAAACAAATCTAATTATTATGTTTGACTAATTATGCATGGATTTTTACTAAGCAATACCGTAATTTCATCGACTGCCGACCGCAATTTTTGGTAGCCAACGTGCTGCTTTCCTTGCATGTGATCGTCAAGTCGAGCTGGAGCATCACCAACAATCAAAAAAGCACCACAAACTTTGCAGACTTCCATTTGTTTTTCCAACATCAATTCAGTTGCCTGGGAACAGAGAGACATACTTTACATCAGACCACACTATTTTTAACAGGAGAATGTTTTTGTTTCCTTACAAATGAGAGGCCTTCTCCCTTCTTCAAAGCTTCCCGCTCACTTTTGAACTGGTCACTAAGTTTCAACAATCCTTGGGCCTGTTCAATGTTACCTTCAAAGCCTAAACGTTCAGCTTCTTTGACAAGGTGACTTATCTTGTCGGTGAGCATGGCAATTTGTTCTTCAGCTTTGGATTTGGGATTAGCACCAGCTTCTTGCTTTGCCAACTGTGATTGAGCAAGTCTCTGTTCTCCCTTTTGGATTTTACGTTCAACTTCATTCAACATGGATCGACAATACTTGAGAAATTCATCTTCAAATTTTGTTTTAGTGTATGAAGGTGCCTCATTCAGGTACTTTTGGCGTACAACTTCATCATGGAGATTGGAACAGGGACCAAGATCTGCTTTGGTGTTATGAAACAAGTCGTGGGGACAAAATCGTACCATGTAATACCTACACACCTAAGTAAACAAACCGGTTTGAACAAGGTTTTAAAAGAAAATTCGTGATAGAATATGAATTTTTGAATTTCTTACCTCGGCGTCATTATACGACAATTCTTTAGTGCGGTCAGTTGGAAGAGCATTTCGATTTCTTCCCATTAACTCATCAAGCAATGCAGCAGCGAGCGACGCCATTTTTTATTTGGGACGTGACGGCCAACGAGTGACGTTGCCAAATTACCAGTTTTGAATTATCTTCTTTCCCAACGAATAATATCAAACATCATTCTTCATTCAGTAAAAATAATAGTCGTATTTCAATATTTTCCGCAGGCTTCAACAACTCATTGCGTCAATGCTCTTGTTTCAATATCAAGAAGGAGAAAATAGAGATGTATGTTTAATAAATACTGACAGCCGTACCGCGCGCACCGCTGTATAATCAGGGCTGCGGCTGCCTGCCATAAGGTTTTGGGAGAATGGGAGTTCCGCGGTTGCTTCGACGGAACAGGATCGTGTTCTATTTTGTGTGGTTTTTTTTTCTTTCTACTCTTATCTGTCGGGATCAAAAACAAACAAATTTTTTTCAAGCCGCTTCGGAATTTTTATTGATAAAAGAACAAGGTTTCTGCTGTAAATTCAGGACTTAAAGCTGGACATATGATTTAACCAACTTATTCTACCGAATATGGATAATCTCTAAATAGATTTTGTTCCGCCAACTGACATTCCGTGCCCGAAGGGTGTATAACATATAGGCTAGTTTAGCCAGCAAATGAAAGACATAAGACAAATATTTGATTAGGTACAGCCAAGGGGAAAAAAAAAGTATTTTTTTCGGCCCAGTCAGTGGTGTTGACAAAAGAGTAAATAAAAAAATGTACAAATAAAAGAAGAAGTGTGGATGTTTATTATAAGCTTACTTTCAATTGACATACTGATGAGAAAGCACCACATAACAAGTTTGCTAAATTTATTAGCAATCGTTTCCAATTGTATTGTGACATCGTGTAATTCATCCATCTGTTCTTTTGTGGAAGTGAGAGTAGTGAGAGAGACGCGCGGGCGTTTATAATTGCACTTACGTCCTATCAAGAAGAGAGCGTCAGCCTGACCGGAAAGAGTTATCAGCACCCGGGAAATTCATCAGTCGCTGACGATGGAAAACATTTTTACCAAGAAACAATTTTGCTTTACCAAAACAAAATAAAAGTAAAAAATTTGGAACAATGATAAGTAACCTAATTTTAGTAGTACACATCTGGAAGTTATGTGTCCCTTTCGGTGCTGAAAGAAAGGGAAAACAACGAATTCATCTTTTTCTTCCGTTTTGTTTTTAGAATTTTAGGTGTTCGTTAATCACGTACATCAAAGAAAAAAAAACAACGCACATTCAAACCAGCACCCTTTCCCCAAGAAATGATTCATACCCGTTCAAAAAAAAACTTTACAATTCATCCTTGGTCGGAACATCCTTCTCCTCTTCTTCGTCATCCTGTAATGTAAAAAAAGAAATTAGTAGATGAAATCAATTGTTTGGACGGTCCCCCGAAAACTCGCCACCAGCAACCAAAGGCAAAGCTGAAAGATAGGAAGAAAAGTTTAAAAACTCACTGTGGATGGTGTCTTTAGACTCTGTTCTAAAAACTCTACAAAGCCGTCCAAAGTGCGTGCACCCGTATAAGGGATCACCTCGAATAGAAAAAGAAGAGAAACAGATTGCAAGTCAGCTACTGTTGACAAATAGGCCATGCAAAGACGAACACAGCAAAGACGTGCATGTTAACATGCAATAAAAGTTTAGAGAAGGAAGATGTTGGCTGCGAGCGAGTTTGGTGGCGAGCTTTCCCCAATTGTCCATTTGTTGGCTTCCCGTTTTATACAATACCTCTTCGGGAGCGGCTTGGCCGTAAGTACCACCGGTTTCCAAAAACTTGCTCAAGCCGGCCAAAGTTCGCTCACCATTATACTCGACAACCTTGGTACGTCACAAAATTCGTTAAAAATATTCTATCTAAAATGTCCGGCTACTGGCTAGCCCAGACCCGATTGCAAATAATAAATGGTATTGCACAAGTGTCCTTGTGCTTTTCTTTCTAAAATTATTGCTTATTGATTATGCGGGATTTACAAATATCATGAGTTACGAGGATCTTGGAAACTGAAAATACCTTGTTGTCACCCTTCTGGTACAATTTAATAGTAGGGAAGCTCTGGATCTTGGTGTGTTCCAATTCATTGACGGTAGAGTCCATCTTGGCAATAACGATAGATTCATGGTCCTTGTACTTCTCGCCGAGCTCGTCATAAATGGGAGCCAACTGTTTGCAATGTCCGCACCTGGAATGGAAGAGGTGGGAGGTCAGCAGTTTCAACTTTAAGGATCAATCAGAAAACAATTTACCAGGGAGCGTAGAATTCAACCAAAACGTCCTTCTCCTTGTCGAAGGCAACATCATCAAAGTTCTTGGAGACGAGGACCTTAACGGGGTTCTTGTCCCAATCCTCGGGAACATCCTCAGAGAGCAAATGGGGCTTGACTTTGCCATCGATAAAGTCTTGAACGAAATCCTTCATGGAGTCGGCAGTGAGTTCCTCAGCAGTAGGCTTGTATTTAGTCATCTCTTCTTCCAAATGGATAAGACGCATGGCTGGGAGTTCGGCCTTCTTCATGCCGAAGAATTCGAGGATACGTTGGTGGTCCTCTTCGTCGGTGTCAACGGTGACGAACAAAACCTGAAACAATGAAAAGGATGCATTAAGTTACACTACCCGTAAGTTCCCACAACACTGTCAAACATACCTTGCCCTTGAACTGCTTAGCCACATCACGGGCAGCTCCGGTGATTTTCTCAACATCAGCGTGGCTCTTGCCAACAAATACAAGCAAGTGGTTCTTGATCTCTCCGCCAAAGATCTTTTGTGCGCTTTCGTGATTGAATTCAATGACCAAAGGCAAAGATTCGGTCTTGACGAATTTGACGATGGCTTCAGAGGTGATTTCACCCTCGAAGGCAACCTTGGGAGTGTCAAATTTCTTCAGGAGCAAGACGGCAGCGTCAGATGTGACTTCGTACTCCTTGAGGACATCAGCATCAGCGGTGATACCGAAACGGAAATCATCGACTTCTCCTGCGGCGGCAAGGAATGTCTTGGCGGCATCAGATTCCAGATCCTAGTTTTAAAAATAATAAAATTGTTTAGAATTTCATTTACGATTTTTGTGTTAAATATTTACCGTGAAGAGACCGAGAACGGCAACATCACTGGCATCAGCGAATTCTTTAGCCTCTTCAACAGTTGCGATGGCTTTGGCAGCAGGGCCAGTCTTCTTCAACAACCAGTTGACAATTTCGTCAGCGGTACGACCACCTGTTTCGCAAATGAGGATGGTTAAAAGACGATAAGACGCCATTTTACGAATATTTGCCATTTTGAACTGGTTTAATTACCATTGTAGTCTGATGGCTTTCCATCTCGGTAGAATTTGAGAGTAGGGTATCCACGAATCTTGTTTTCTTCAGCCAACTCGGTCTGTTCGGTGGCATCAACCTTTCCAAGCTGAATGTCTGAGTTGATATCTCTCAGTTTCTGGGCGGCCTTGATATATTCCGGTTCCAGAGACTTGCAGTGGCCACACCAAGGTGCGTCTGAGTTAAATACGTGTCAGAGAAATCGAGAGTGAGAATACGGAAAGCAAGAGTTCATCAACACCGCTGTCCAGTTTCCTTTTAGATTCAAGGTCGAGGAAAGACGGGAATTTTGAATCATACGCGTCAAGGTCATAATCCCCGAGGCTATGTATCTACTCTCACACATTAGATTGTGCCTGCTAACTTCATTGGTAATCAACTACAAATGGTAAAGACTTCAAAAATCTTTCAACATCTAATTGAAATAAACCCATAAACTTTCCTCCTCCTTATCTTGAAACAAATTGGGAACCTGTTGCTTCCATTCCATCCCATTTTAATATGCTTTTACATTCAGAATTTACAAGAGAACAGATATACACTAAAAGCAGTTCTTAATACATCTACCATTTATGACTGGAAGAAAAAAAAAGTAGGAAAATGTGTGATTTACTTACAGAATTCAACAAGGATAAACTTGTTGTCAGTGACAGCAGCTTGGAAAGTGTCTTTCTCCAGGACCAAGACACCTTGATCTTTCTTGATTTCATCAGTCCTCACCAAGACGGCGAACGCTAACAATAAAAGGAATTTCATGTTTGTAGGCAACCGATGTCTAGTTCGATTAAGTGACGGAATAGTTAGCGCTGCTCGAATCTGTGGAAAGAATGTCAAATAAAAATTGTGTGATTAGCTGTTTACACATTTGCCATGCATATGTTTGACAAATAGCCAAATAATATATAATTACATAGAAATGTGATTTAGTACCTCAACTTTGGTCGAAATCGGTGGCCGGTCTAGAACAGAAAGAGCCGAATTGAAGGAAAGATGCGGTAGACGTTCCAACGTGCGGCGGCTCTTGCTGACGTAGCAAGGACACGTCTATGTAGTTAAGAATCGGAGGCTAAACATATCGATAACTGTAAACTGGCAATCGGTCACTATCTACGATACTTGATTTTTAGTGGAATCATCCTTAATTTAAACATTTGACTGCAAATATGATTGTTATTCTGATTTCGCCAAGAGTCAATACCTTCTAGAATTAGAGTACAATTGTGGAATTATGTATAATTGAATCAAATACTTGTTCGAAGGACTCGGGCAAGACGAGAGATGTGCTTACCATTACATAACGTATTCTAGATTACAAAATAGGATGGAAATACTAGCTTTTGGCATGCTTCGAAAAAAACCCTTCTCAAATTACTTAAACAGGTGCATGGTTCAAATTTTAACTGTTCTTGCTACAAAGTTCTTCGCGAACCATTCAAATTTCCTTTAATCGATTAATATAGCAGCACGTTATCGGGTATCGATACAAGTCAACATCAAACGTAGTTTTCCGTGTTGAGTTTCTATTGGTTCGTTTTCTTATTGGTCATTTTAAGATTTTATGAGCATTAACATCTTGTTCTAAACGTATTTCCCCGCTGCATTCAAAAAATGATATTTAACCAACCGCTTGACTGGCGGATGATATTCCTTGACGGAATTTATCATCGAACAGAATAAGGAGGAAACATTTGATAAATAAAGTTTACAAAACGCCTCTTCAGCACTCAAATAAACGCACTTAAAATAGAGGAAAAGGGATATGGCAACAGCAAACCAAACTCGTAAATAAATAAATTAACGTAACAACGATAAGATAACAAGATAAAAATAAGTTGACGAAATTTGATGAATCAACTTGTCAACGTTCGTTTGTAAATCAAGTCTTGCCTAAATATCCCCCTCAGCTGTTTTCTTCTTTAAGCCCTGTCACAACTCACAAGAGGATAGGAATTGTTTACAACTTGCGTGGCTTCTGATATACTCGACGTACCAACAGTATTAACTATTACGTTTCAATCATGGAGACGGTAGCTGCTTTTTTTGGGGGTAACCCTTTTGCCACACCTATCGGACAACGAATTGGTAAGCAACTTGTTGAATGAAAGATGATAAATGTATAGGTTTTTGTGATGTTTGTTGTATACATCTGTTCTAACAACTTCTATTGTATTTGGTAAATAGAACGCGCCACCGACGCCTCCATGTCTGATGAGGATTGGGCGCTCAACATGGAAATTTGTGATCTGGTCAATGAACAAGATGATGGTCCTAGAGACGCTGTCAGGGCAATTAAGAAACGTCTACAACTGAATGCTGGGAAAAACCATACTGTTGTCCTGCACACTCTTATAGTATGTTGTTTGTTAGAAAAGATAACAATATATCTGTACTGATGCAAATGATTCATCCAAGGTTCTTGAAACATGTGTGAAAAATTGTGGACGCAGATTCCATGTTTTAGTGTGCAGCAAGGATTTTGTTCAAGAGTTGGTGAAATTGATAGGTAGTGAAAATTGCTTTGTTTTGGAAACCCTAAACCCTAAATTACCTTTAACCAATCCTTTAGGACCAAGGAATGATCCACCAACAGAGCTTCAAGAGAAAGTTCTTACTCTAATCCAGAGCTGGTCTGATGCCTTTCAACAATATCCTGAATTGAATGGTGTGACCCAAGTTTATCAAGAGTTAAAGTCCAAAGGTATTGAGTTTCCAATGACAAACTTGGACACCATGGCACCTATAATCACACCACAGAAAGTACCAACAACTCAGTCCCGCCCATTGGAACAGTTTCTAAATTTGTATTCTTTATTTTTTGTAGACATTCACCCATGTTGAAACCGTCCCAACAGTTCGCAGCAATCCTCCGCCCGCGGGACCGGCTGTCTATCAACGTCCGCCTTCCTCTGATTCTCATAATATAGTACCTGTGGTCGAAAGTTCCACCTTATCTGTTAACCAACCAATTACTCTGAGTGGTTCTCAATTAACGAAACTTCACCACGAGTTGAGTGTTGTGGAAGGCAATATGTCCGTCTTATCGGAAATGTTAGCCGAAATGAGTCCCGGCCAGGAAAAACCCACCGATTTGGAATTGCTTCGTGAACTGTACGCCACTTGTCGCAATATGCAACAGCGATTGGTGGAACTGGTTGATCGCGTTTCAAATGACGAAGTTACTGCCCACCTTTTGAAAATCAACGATGACCTCAATAACTTGTTTTTGAGGTACATTTAAAAGAAAGCTTTGTATTAGAGAAGAAAAGTAAATCATCGATCGTTTTTTAACAGATATGAACGTTACGAGAAGAACAGACAGGCAGTAACTCAAGGAACGACTGGTGATCCCGGCCCTTTTCCCAAAGCATCAACTAAACCATCCGAGCCTTCGTCTCTGATCGATCTTGATTATCACTATCCTCAACAGTCTGCGAGCGCAGCAGCTGCAGCACTTCCGACAATTACCACCCAATTTCAGGCTCTTGGTAATTCTTAATTATTTCATTCGTGCGATGAAAAGAGGTTATGTTGAGAATTTCGGCAGGTGTGAAAAATGCTGATGAAAAAGAATTCGACATGTTTGCCCAATCACGCAACGTAACTTACGAATCATCCAAAACGAAGTATTATCATATTATACTAATAATTCGTTATTAATGGTTAAATTATTTATTGGCTATCTATTTTTCTCAAACGGCTTCTTTGCTGATCAAATGTGTTTAATAATCTTTTTATATGGATATTTCTGTGATGGATTTTGCGCATGGCACGATACGGTTGATGTGAACTGTCCATTTTGTTCGGGCAACAGTGTTGGTAGCCCTTACGGCGACCCCGATCAAGTGGACGCAAGTTTAGGCACGTTGACCCAGCAACGGCAACAAGAGGTACCGGACTAAGTCAAGACACTTTTTATTGTTACATTTCCTGTCTGCTTCAAATGTTTCGACATCGTTAATCGCATCTGTCTTTCTGTGGTTGGGGCTTTGATTGTCTTCAGGGCGGTCTCTTTGGAGATGATGTCTTCCAGGTAAATCCCTTCCCTGTCCTTCCTTTATATTTCTCTCGGAAAAATGGAATAATTTTGCATTCAGTCGTGCAATATTTGAATGTCTTTTCTACAGACTACTTTTCTGTCGTCCTTTTATGCATATATATTCTTAATTCTACTTAATTTCTTTTCAATAATTTTTTTAAAATGTTTACGTTAATAGGGAGTAAAGGAAGAAGATATTGAAGAAATGGAGGCATGGCTTGAAAAAGAGGTATTATCGAGAATTTTGTTACGCAGTGAAATATTGCTCATTAAATTGTACCTTTTTAAATGTTTTGTTGCAGCCAAATTTGGGTGAAGAAGCTACACTAACACCTGCTATGAAAGATTATCTTAAAAAACGTTCCGCTGCAACTGCAGCAGCAGCTGCTGCCGCCGCCTCCTCCTCCTCCTCCTCCTCCTCCCCCCCTACAGAGGAAGGAGCTCGAGCAGGCCGTTCCACCAACAACACAAGTCATCTATTTTCACTCTAACATCCACTTACCTTGAAGCGCTGCAGCTTTCCGCCCTTTTAATCATATGGAGTGGCCACATTTTGATGTTTACTTTCTTTCGGAATCATTGAAACTTATTTTAGATGTGTACATGGAATTGATGGTCTCAGTCGGTAGAAGAGAACCGACCAGAAAGTCTTTATCTTTAACAAGTCAAATTATGTTCCTCCTAGAAAGAACACTATTTTGAAGATTTTTTTTTCTCCCAGCTGGTTGGCTTAGGTGTTTCAACCCTATGTGTTTTTCCTCTTTGATTAAATATTAATCAATCTGCTCGTCAACTTGACATTCCTTTGCTTTTCCCTTATTACCTGACCAGCTGTAGACGTTACCCTTCCTCTAATTTAAAATGATATATTACTATATATACAATAAACGCCTTGTATTACCCATTACGCAAGTATTGTTGGGCAATTATGATGAAACAAAAATCGAAACATACGAAACTGCCTGCTTACTGTGTCTGAGAGTATCGCTGTCTTGTTTTCTCAAGCACATCTGCCCGCCGTTTTCTTGACGCATCTGTCTGAAACGGACCAATGGAAGGAGCTGCATCGGCTCCCAATCCTTCTCTTCCGGTTCTCTGATCTACTGATATCTGTGGTACAAGGAAATTAATTACAAGGTGGTTCGAATAGCACTGGGTAGTACGATGTTTACCGGTTCTGTGATGGCATCAGCTGATTCGGTTTTACCCAGAGCCTGACCTTCATTCCAACCCATTTTAGCCAGCATTTGGAAACCTTTGTTCTTTTTGGCGATCGGTACCAAAGTGGAGGCCTGCTCTGTCTTTGCACCGACGGGATCAATACCCACCGTCTGGCGTCGCACCTCTGCTCGATCTTGGTAACCAGGTTTCAATACGACGGTTTCCTCGGAGTCATGGAGCTTCAATCCAAACTTTTGACGAATTTTCTTCAGCTCTCGTTTTCGAGCTTTCTCCAAATCTTCTTTAGTTACTGGAGTGGAGTCAATGAGCTCTTTTTGGGCCTGCGCGACCAAACCTGGTTCGCAACCGTCACACGTCTCTAAACCGGCATGGATATGGCACAGGAGTGTCACTCCGCCAACTTGTATTTGAGAACCATGTGCTAATATATATTCATCACTCGTTTCTTTGGAGACGGAAAGACGTTCCTAAAGATTTAAATTTTATTAATTTAACAAATGTTAAGATTGTATGTATGCATGACTTACCAGCTGGATGAATGTTCCATTGCGGCTCCCAAGGTCAATAATAGTGAAAGATTTTTCTTCCGGATTGTATCCAAACTTTGCATGCATCTTGCTGACATTGACATCATCGAGAAAAACTTCACATTCTGGTAACCTTCCAATAGTGCCACCAGTATATGGGATTACAAATAGGGAACCAACCTGAACCTAACAACCAAAACAAGCAATTAAGTCCTCTGAATGAAACACAAAAGTAATAAGACTTACCCTGTCAACAGAGGAATTGATAACAAGAAACCGGGCACAAGGTGGCAAGCGTTCAGCAAGTTTGTGAGCTTCACATTTGTTTTTCTTTAGTTTTGATTCCCCTTCATCAACTTCTTCTTCAGAAAGTTCACCCTCTTGTTTACTTGACTTGATTTCAGCTTCAACTTTTTTGGATAACTCAGTTGTGTAGTTGTCAATTGAGTTGAGAACATGTTCAGCAACAGCATTTTCAAAGGTGAATCCTTCTACTTGATGATGCACCACATATTCACATATGGTTTCATCATAGCGATACCAAGTTCCCGTAAAACCATTATAGTATAATCCGGTCTCAGAGTTGTAATATAGCTGTGTAGTATTGTCATAGTAGAGGCCAGTCTCTTCATTGTAAACAAACCCTGATTGATTGACAGCTTCTTCAGCAGCTGCTTTCACTTGATCAGCAATGGATAATCCTGACTCCCAACCGACTTCTTCTGACGTCGACGGTTCAGTGACATCCATCTTTATTGATAAAGTTCCTGCAAATCAACAGAGAAAAACGTGTTACTCTTCCTGAAGGGCTATGATGAAAAACTGCCGGTTGCATGTTAAGCTCTCCAGCCATAATGCACTTTTGATGAACTTGCTGAACTCCTCCCGATAGTCCCGAAATAATCAGTCGAAGACGGTTCTCCTTCTAGATGATTTTCTTGTACGGTGTTTGATACATCGACTTCAGCCTTCAAGTAGCTCCAACACAGTCTGCACAGAGCAGCAGACAGAAGAGAAAAACAATTTCAGTTCGGGATACCACAGCGTTGCGACACATAGCGTGTTTACATCGGATCGGAGCAAGTCAAAGCGTCAAAGCCGGTCATGGACCATTTGCAGAGCCATTAGTTGATAAAATTTGAAACGATAAACGCAAATATCGAAATTTATTGATTGTTATTTGGCGTTATTTTCCTTCCTTCCTCGCTATTTCTACGATTGCCTTGTAATGCATTAATCATTGATCTTGTTATTTTACTAACCCGCCTTCCAGATGTTTCGAAACGTCAAAACCAGGCGCTACCTGGTTTGCAAAAACACCAAACGCATGTTCTTACATCACAGTAATGTAAAAAAAAGCTCATTGGAAGACATGCTTTCCATACAATCCTTTCCTACCTGAGTGAAAGAGAAGCCATAAGAAGCCAAGGCCGTGCTTATTTATTAAGGGATGATAATAATAGCTTTTTCGGAAAATAGTTTTCAGCATTCTCCATTCCTCAATTCTCCTTGACTTTAAAAAAATCCAATAACAATAATGTTGCATACTGTAAGAAAAGTCGTATGATTCAGAATTCAAAATCGTTTAGTTATTGAAAAAGTCATAAACTACCTAGTGCTGAGTTACAGTTTAGATCTATCAAGGTCCGCATTTTGTATAAAGTTGTACCCCTCTCTTCCGAAGGGGAAGGGATGAAGTGATGGTATTATCTGTGGCTCTTTTCAGGCAATTGCACTTGGAATGGCTTGTGATTGAGCTATTCAAAAACGCCACAACACCTCTCACGAGACGAGGATAACAAAGAAGATGGCGCAGAGAGCGCTGACTATTAAGGTTTCTCCCGGCAATATTTGAAACGACGAATTCTCTATGAAGGGGACATAAATAAGAAATAGCTGCGACATTCGGTAAGAGATTATCGAGGGGCTTCGTCGACACTCGTATTTACGGCTTAAGTTACCATACATACGCCCTTCACGAAATCATTCTAGCGAAAAATGTTACACAACGGAGAGATTTTTTGGTAGAAGAATCGCGCATGTTGCGCTGCAACTTCAATAATTCATTTACGTATGTGTGTTTGTCACTACTCGCTGTTGATGAATCACACCCATTTATCGGTCCGGATGCAATTCCTATCGGTATTCGCGATAAATGCTAACCACAAATACTCCCTCCATGAACGAATGTAATGCTTTGACCTCCTCACATCCACAAAAAGTAGTCTAAGAAACTAGAAGAAAAAACCCTAAATGAAGCCTTTTTTGTGCAAACATTCACCCCTACAAAATTTTAAAGTAACGCTATACCCTCTTTCTTCATCACATGATAGCGACGAGCAAAAAACATCAAAGGTTTCTTTTATATCCCTCCCTATCTATTCGCCTTCGCTACAGCGTGTAACTAACACCAGCAAAGGTGGCTTCCGTCTGTTGCTTCTAGTCTTCTAGCAGGATCCAAAGGGTAAAGACGTCCAGAGCAGCGTGGGCTGGATCTGTTTTCAACATGGACGCAGAAGATTGTGACGATGAACCAACTATCACCCCTTGTCAAAAACTGCTTCAACGCTTAACTAAAAAACGTCATGATTCTGAAGCTAACCCAACAGAGAAAGTGGAAAAAACGATACAAGTAAGGGAGATAATCTTTTAATTATTTGTCCCATTAATCTGTATTCCATCATTAGGATAAGAGACGGAAAATCACCTTAGCTAACGGAGTCGCGATCATCGTAGGATCAATTGGTGTGTCTTACAAAATTTACAAATCGTTGTTAGAGATTCAAAACGTCTTACTAATTTCCAAAACGTGATTTCGGTGAAGTCGGAAGTGGAATTTTTATTAGTCCAGTCGGCGTACTTGTGAACGCCGGGTCTACAGGGACGGCGCTGATAGTGTGGGCGCTTTCCGGAATCTTTTCTGCTGGTGGGGCACTTTGCTATGCAGAATTGGGTACTATCATCTCTCGATCCGGTGGCGACTATGCATACATAATGGAGGCGTTCGGATCTCTGCCCGCCTTCCTCACACTTTGGGTGATTACGTTGATCATTAAGCCAGCGTCACAAGCAGTCGTGGCTTTGACTTTTGCAACTTACATGTTACAACCCATCTTTGGTGATTGCCAAGTACCATATACGGCAGTTCGTCTTCTTGCTGCTTGCTCATTATGTAAGCGGAACGTTTTCATTCATCAATTAGCAAATGAACTTTGATTCATTCGCAACATAGGTTTTTTGACCGCAATCAGCTGTGCAAGTGTACGTGGAGCAATGCGAATCCAGAATGTTTTCACGGTAGCCAAGCTAGTGGCTTTGTTCATCGTAATTGTGCTAGGCATGGTCGAACTATTTTCAGGTTAGTTTTAGCGTATCATGGGGAAATTATTTTTTTTTTAACTACAATGATTTGACATTTTTTAAGGAAAAACGGAAAATTTAAACTTTAATCCTCACTCGGAAGACGCACAGCTTGATGTTGGCAAGTTGTCACTGGCTTTCTACTCGGGATTGTTTGCTTTTGGCGGCTGGAACTATCTAAACTTCGTAATTGACGAGCTCCAAGATCCCTACAGGTTATTATAGCAATATAAAGTTCGGCAGATACGATAGCTGCAATACGTCAAGAAACGCGTGCTTTCAGTCGATTAAACCAATATCATTTGATCGGCTGCGATTGGATCGATAAGAACAGAAAGAGAAAAGACATGAGCGTCTTCTTGTAATGGATTGCATTTCCAATGCTGATGCGATGTTTGTTCGTTCAAAGTGGGACTCTATTGATTTTCCTTTCGCGCCTTAGGAATCTACCATTAGCGATTTTCATAGCTATGCCCATCGTTACTTTGTTCTACGTTTTGGCTAATTTGAGTTATTTCGTCGTCATTCCGCCTGCTGAAATCCTTGCTTCTCACGCAGTTGCTGTGGTACGTTAATGCAATAAAAAAAAGAATCATCAATTCGATGCAACTGTTAATCATGTTTCCTCAGACATTCGGAATCAAACTGTACAGCTGGCTGAAATGGATTATTCCAATATTCGTCTCGATCTCAACTTTCGGAAGTTTGAATGGAATAACGTTCACCGCTGCACGAATTGTTGCTACCGGGGCTAACGAAGGCCAGTTCCCAGCGGCGTGTGGTTTTTTGCATCAACAATTACTTACACCAATCCCAGCGTTGATGTGGGAGGTAAACCCCTTCTAGTTTTCTAAAATACTTAACATATTTGGGAGGATACATTAAATAACAACTTATCTCTGGCACAGTGTTTTTTGGCATTGACACTGCTTCTCTTCCCTAACGTCTTTTCGCTCATCAATTACTTGAGCTTCGCACTTTGGCTGGTATCAGGAGCAAGTGTAGCGGGACTCTTATACCTTCGCTGGAAATCACCTAATTTGGAAAGGCCCATACGCGTCCCTTTAGTTTTACCCATTACCTTTCTTATTTGTTGCATATTCCTTGTTCTGGTGCCTGCTGTTGTTACGCCGTACGATACAGGTATTAGAGATATGTAAAATTATCGACGCACAACAAAATTCTCATGGATAATGTTGCAGGTATTGGAGTTATCATTGTTTTGGCTGGTGTCCCTGTTCACTTCCTGATTAAGAAGGGTTCATCTTCTGATGTGGTTAAGAAATGCTCAGGTAAATGTCGTCATCCTTTGTTTCATTTTTAAACTGCGAAAGCTAACGATTTTGTCTCTAGATCAATTTTCGCGCTTTTGCATTGCTTTACTCAACGTTGGGCCTGTCAATAAGCATAATTCTTAATTATTTAACAAGATAAGTTTAATCGTTATTTACCGAACGATGGTTGTTTCTCGATGGACCAATAAACAAAAGTGACGAAATCAAGGCTAACTTTATTGTCAACAAAAAGTAATTCGCGACTACAATTGACTGGAATTATCAAAACAGAGTGGGTCTAAATCGATCGTCCGCTAATTGGCTTCTGACTCGGCCTTAGGTTTTTCGCTTGTCTGTAAATAAAAGTATAATACGTCGTCAGGTCAATTTAGTTTTCAATAAAATTACATTTGATAATAAATTACTGGTATGGAAAAGGGAAAACTTTTTCCAGCCTTTTCACAATCGGTTTTTAGTGAAGACAGAGTGGACTCGTTGAAATGGGACAGCTCAATGCCTGCATTCACCGCTTTATTCAGAGTAGCGATGGCTTCATCAAGTTCGTTTTTCGATCCTACATAACGAAACCGATTGAATTACTGTCATGGTCATTTAAGTCGTAGGACCCTAAACTCACTATGGACATCAACCCAGGCAGAATAAGCGACACCTAATGCCGAAGGTTTGACGTTTGTGGATGAGGTAAGCATTTCAACAAGTGTCTTTGCCAAAGCTAAGTCTCCATGCTGTCTCATATGACGACAGACGGGTTGAAATCCTATGGCAACAGGAGATGCCTTGAGAGTTTCCCAGGCGGATTTCGCTTCTTCCATCTTTCCAGAATTCAAGTAATGACACCAAAGGGAGTTTACTGGAGCGAAGATTCCCATTTTGGTATATTCTGTGGCGATTTCTTGACCTAAAATAGGTAACATTGTTATAAACCGCTTTTAGTTCCCACTTGACATTTCTCACACTCACATTTCGGCAAAGAGTTCGGGTTTAATTCAAGAATGCCTAAGATGCCTCCTCGAGGAAACTTAATCCTCAAATTTTTTAGATTTTCTTCATCTTGGTTACCACTTGCAGCAATCGTTTTAATTTCATTCAAAAGAGAATCTACATAGGCAGAAGTAGCAGCAGGGTCATGCGCAACAGCGGAAGCTAAAACGTTCTCGTAACTCAAGAGACTTTTTCTCTCCTTGGATATGGATAACGAACATAATGAGTAATTTTGAAATTAAGACAAATTGGAAGAAGGCTTTACCGGATTTAGGAACTCTCCAATTTCGCGAATACTTTTATGATCACCAACCGTTGCCAACGCTTTCATGTAGAATCGGAAGATGCGCGGTACTGGATAACCCCCAGACTTTACCAGCTCTAAAACAAGCTGGGTGGCTACATCCAAACGATTTGTTCGCACGGCAATTTCTATCAACTCGGATTTGTTTCTGATTGTGACATTTTCTCCTCGACTTTCCAACCTATTAACAAAAGAGATAAGAGTGTTTGCTATTAGATTGAAGAAAATAAGAACTTACTCCGTCTTCAACTTTAAAGCAGTATCCACATTTCCGTCTTTAAGAGCTGTGAGGAATTTTGCTTTCTCGGGAGACATTGTTTCCGAAACAGATTTTTGAGCTGAGACGGCGTTGTCAAGACTTTTCTGAACAGCCGGTCGACTAATAGGGAGCGGTTTAGCCGTAGGTTTCGACAATGTCAGCTCTTCTGCAGCGTTGGGTATCGCAAACGGAACGGGTTGGTTTTTATTTTGCAAAAATTTACCCAACTGTCGCAAAAATTCTTCATTTGGTTGAAGATCTTCTTCTTGCATTTGCGTCCACAAGCCCGCCGCACGGGTAACATCATCTGTGCGTATGCAGGCTGATAGCAAAAAGTTGTACATCATATTGCGATCGATACCATAAACATCTTTGGTAATTTTAACAAGATTCTCGAGCTCAGTGATTCGCTTCTCATCGACGTAGCGCTTACAGACCATTTCAATTCGCTGACTACGTGCCCTAAGACCAGGAGTCTAAAGACAAAAAGATTTTGAAACATAAAAAACACTTTTGTTACTCGGTCGTGAATTACCTCTAAGACTTTTTTCGCTTGCCGTACACGACCGCTTTCCAAAAAAGCAAATACTAAATCGTAGAGGCTATTCATTTCACCATGCACTTTAATACTAGCGTCCATGACCTGCTGAAGACGCTGAGCGTCCTCCATTTCAATCAACTTGGTTGTTATTATGGTCTTTAAGGGTGTGGTACGATATTTTTCAACACAATTAATGAATGTTTTCAACGCGTTTTCAATGTCATCCCTTTAACAGAAAAATAGTTAGATATAGTAAAAATTAATTTGTTCACAAAGAATACCTAGTTAAATGAACTTTAACGAGAGGACCTGAAATCATACTAGTAATTTTGACTTCGGATTTCTCCAAAATTTCAAACAGTTTACTAGTAAGTTCAACGTCTCCTTTTAGAGCAGCTACGTTTAGCATACGCCAACTGGCCATTTCCACTGCATTTGCTGTCTGCTCTGTTTTTTCCGTGGGGGCTTTCAAATGCTTAAGGACCCTGAAGGCGTCTTCTGCGCGCTCGCCCTTTAGAAGACTTGTCGCTAAACCGATCAATTTTGATTGGGTGACGAAAATGTCTGGATTATTGGAATAGAGTCCTTCGAAAATCTTCAATGCATCATCGAAGCGTTCGTGATGTGCATACAAATCCATCAACACAATATTCATGCCGTCCGAAAAAACGAATTTATTTGATTCCAAATACTGTTAAAAGAAATAAAACATTAAAAATTCATAATTAGAAATGTATAAAAAGGGATCCCACCTCCTTTTCTTTTAAAGCTTCTTCAAGTTGATGCGCTTTAGCTAACTCAACAAACCTCTGTGTTCGTTTGTAAACATTTCTGTTGGTGGAGTATGGAGACGCAATGAGATCAGTTGGCATCAATTTTCCAGAACCAAGTTCAACAAGAAGTTGGGCGACTGATTCAGTCATTTCGTCACTAGCGGTCTCTTGAATATACTGTGCAACGCTTTGGGAAATACCAATTCCATTCTCTTGCATGGCTTTTAAAAGAGGTTCGACAAATTCCAGTTTGGGTCTAAAAATATTAAAGTAGGTTATTTTCTTAAAAATTGGTGTTTTGAGTGAATTTTTATTTTACTTCGGTGCTCGGTTATAAACTTCTGTCAAAATTGGTCCTGCCAATTCTGCTGCTTGATCCTTAGGATCGTTTTCTCCTTCAGATGTTTGAGGTTGACGCAACATTGACCATACAAGTTTTGCTAGAGATGATGCGTCTTTGGTCTTCAGGTAGGCATCGGCTGCTGCTTGACGAAATGGTACGCTATCAAAGCGAAGACTAAAAAGGGAAAAAAGAAAAACTTGTTAATTGTAAATTTTGATTTCTATTTTCAATTAAAACTCTTTACTATATCTTTGAAGCAACATCAATTGCCGACGCGAAGTCAAGACGATTCAAGCTTTGAACTAATAAAGATATGGCCACAACACTTGGAGGAACGTCAGCAGATCGAAGCTTTCGCACAAGGGTCTCTACATTGGCATCGGCCATGTAAGGCAGCACCCGCTGACTGATTGTATCTACGTTCGGTATAACCTGGACAGCCGCCATTTGACGCAACGCATCTAGCACACCCTTTTCTCCACCACTTTTTGATTGTGCCGTCTACATAAAGAAACCATACGTACGTTAGTCACAAAAGTAACGAGAAAATTTGGAAAATCGAAATTTACCAGAAGAGGCCAAAAAGCTTGTGGTCGAAGCGAATCCTTTTGCTTCTGAATTTGTTTCAGAAGAATGTTTGCTACATCCACTCGTCCAAATGTGTTAGCTACTTCAAGGGCTCTAAAGAAAGCCCGATTATTTAATCCCGACTCTACGAGTCTTTGACAAAAGGAAACGATCTTCTCAGGAGCGCAGTTTGACTTGACGATTTGTCGGATAAAAAAACCACCAGCAGCCAAAGTTTGACCATCTTGTTGTGTGATTGGTTTCATGCCTAAAAGCACTTTAAATGCCTGTTCTTCTTGACGGTGATTGATCAGCCGTAGAATAACGTTGAAGCAATCCTGGTTGTAGCCTGACAATTTTTTCATCTGACTCAACAAGGCATCAACGATCGTATCATGTCCGTTTATCGCTGCAGTGTACAAGACTTCCAGCAAATCTCTATCATGAATAGCAATATCCTTCTTTTTGCATTCACCTACAGAGGGTACCAATATTAAAATCGGAACAGAAAATGAAATTCCTGAAATTAAAAAATTACTTAAGGTAGAAGTAATGTCTTGCAACAAGCCATGTTTGGCGTAGCCGGAGAGTAAAGCACGGTAGGTTTCCGTATCAGGTTCCAAACCAGCTTGAGACATTACTTTGATAACTCCTCTTGCACTTTCCATGTCTCTGATTCAGAAATGTTAAATACAGAATGCAATTTTGAAAAAAAAAAAAAAAAACAGATTTGAGTATCGTCATACCCTGTGTTGGCATGCCCCATAACAAGAGAATTGAACACCAGTTCTCCTATGGGTAGATCTTTACTTTTCATAATTTCTAAAATTTGTGATGCACCTTCAATATCACCCTTTTGACAATAAACTGACATAAGCCTTTGATAAGTGACCTGAAATAGAGAATTCATTTAATAAGTGTGAAAAAAAAATTGGAAAAGAATACTATTTTACTCTATTGGGTTGAATATTCTTTTGCTCCAAATTTTGCAGAAATTTCATGGGATTGAAGGAATGCTCATTCTCCAAATACACCCGAAGTAGTGCATTGTAGTGGCTAATATCTAGTGGAATACCAAATGCCTGGAACATTTTCCAAACATCTTGGACCAACCTTGTTCTGGCATTTGGTGGTTCTTCAGGCACCAGATTGCCACAACACCGAATAAGAAGCAGACTCTGGGATGTTGTAGCAGTTTCTATAAATGCATAGCAAGAAAAATGGTTAGGGGTATATTTGCTGTATTTTAAGCAGCAGCATTACTTTGTTGTTTGATCTTCTCAATGATGTTAATAACATCATCTTTAGAGATGCGTCCACTTTTTTTTGCATCCAATTCAGCTTTTTCAATTGCTTTGTCCACACTACCATCAGCGGGAACTGGAGGCTGTTGGACGGTAGCATCATTTAAATTTTTCAAAGGTAACTGGGCAGCGGATAGCGATCTGGAAAATTTTTTATTGAGGAGCAAATTAACAAAAAGTCACGTGGGTACCACGGCTCATAGCCGGCGCTATGAAGTAAAAAATAAAAGTACAAACCTGTGAATTGTAATTTCCCATTCTCCTCTCCGTGAGCACAGCAAAGAATCATTATTATTTCTACCACCATTATTTATATCGAAACTTCTTGTTAAGTTTGAGAATAACCGGAAAAATTTTCCAGAACGTAACAACGAAGCCATTTTTCAGGGTGCTTCTAAACAACCTCCCAGACCATAAACACCCGGGGCCGGACTCAACAGTCGCCCCGCAAGGCCGCAATGCAAAGAGTGGAAAGGAAGAGAACACTCAGCTTTCAGCAACAGAACAAGACCGGCATAAGAAATATAATTTTTGATTACAATTTATTGTATAGTTTTTAAATATTTTGCCGTTGAATCATATCCTAAATACATCACAGTTGATAACTTTATCATCAAAAATCACCACTGGGCAACATCTTCAGAGGGCATCATATTCGATCATATATCTACATTTTTAACCAAGCACAATATGGAGAAATGAACGGTGAGTTTCTATTTTATAAGGATCAAAAATGTATTTGTAAAGGATTTGGAAATTTTACTTCTCATGATCAAGCAAAAAAGATGGCGAATATTACTATGAAGATAAAGACCACTCCAAAGACTTTCAACATCAGCCATCTGTTTGAAGAGACTGAACGAAAGTAACGCAATAGCTCATCATGGGCGGCTTCCACGTTGAGTTGCGCATCGTCAACATTCGAATCAATCCTACGAGAGAAAAAATTGCTTTAACCACAATAAGAAATTTTATGTTGTGAAAAATGCTTACCGTTGAACCATTTCTTCTTGTTCGCGCACCATGAGAGCCAACTGCTGGAAAATTCCACCGAGCTCCACAATGGTCGATTCTATACTTTGGACGGCATCCGAGCGACTCTGAAGGTAAGATTCAGTTTCGTCCGCAAACACTTGCTGTTGAATTTGGCTTCTTCTGGGTTGATGATCAGCTGCAGCCATGTCAATGGCTACTGCTTCTCCTCCATGGGCTTGATAAGCATCTCGGAGTAAAACTGATCCCTTGGAACCATTTTGCGAAGATCCGAACGGGCCTCCAGTCAGTGCCGCAGCTGGAAGGTCAGACATGACAGGGACGGAGCCAGAAAACTGCTCTCGTCGACTCCTCTGGGCCTTAAGGTTCTGAAATATTTATCAACAATATAAAACAATGTTAATACATTTTGCAACTTCTATTGAGAAGAACATTTTCTCAAAAAAATTACCTCCGTGCGGACTTCAAGAACTTGTTTAAATTCCGATGACATATTTGCCAGCTTTGATTGAAGAGCTACAACAACATTAGCTGAGTGTGCCTTGGTGTTTTGTTGTTGATTTTGCTGCTTTTTCATGAAACCTTGCAGATGGGCAATTTGTTTGTTAAGATTTGTGATGTCCTCGCGAATGATGTAAGTAAGTTCTTGAATCTCTTGAGGGCGATCATCAAATAGTGTTCTCTTTTTTGCCACTAGTATAATTAATATGAAACAATATTAGTAATTCATAATTATGGCAACAATAATTTGAAGTACAATTTATTACATAGTGTTAATTTTTCCAGTTTTGCATAGGTATTGCTCAAGTCTTTGCTTATTACCCTGTAGAAATGCCAACAGAATATAGGAAACTGGTGGAGCTCTATTTAAGATTGTTATCACTTACTTGGCTACTTTCATGAACTCTGAATACTGTTGATGGTGTTGGTCTGTATTCTTAGATGGCTGTGACTGATTAGGTCTTCCCATGACTCCATTAGCTGGTCTGCTCTGAAAGCTCCGGACTGCAGAGAGAAACTCTGCAGTTCGGTCTCGAGAGGAAGCATTTGTGGAAGAAAGGACTGATGAACTAGAATTTGCTACTAGAGCCATGTCAGCACCACCTATTTTTGCTTGAACATCTAAAGTTTTTTCTCTAGCAAAATCTGGTGCAACAAATGCACTGAATTCCCCTTGTGGGACAATATAAAAGGATGGCTGCTGAGGACTTTCACCCGACCAAAGTAAAACGGACGAAGGGCCTTTAAGGACTTGGTGTTGTAACTCAGGTTCAGCAAAATGCTGCTGATGCTCCGATTCAGAGCCTTGCCGACGACGTCGCGTAATCATCCGTTAACAATTAATTCTTCGGAAATTCATCCGTTCTTTACTTTCAGATCGGATAAATCAGAAACGCCAGAATACCCGAAACTATGCCACTATGCCACGTCACTGAATTACTGGTACAACAGGACCTTGCAGACGAATCAAAACCAAACATTAACTAATTTGTCGACGTTGCCAGTTTACGATCTCTGACTTTTGCTCTGTTTGCTCTGCCGACCTGTCCAGGCTGTCCTTTGCCGTTCAACAAAATACACCTCAGATTTTAGATGGTGGTGTAAGTGATATATAATTTATTTGGTTCTTTCTAAATTCATTTTTATCATCATATTTATAACTTTGAGTACAACTTCAAATTTGAAGCGAACAATCTTGCAATTCGTATAGTGCCGCATTACAAATATGAAGACGTTCGCTTGATTCCGCACGATGCACAGCATCATCTAGCAACAGTTTGCAATCCAAGTTTTCTTGCAGGTGCTTTAAGGCAGATGCAGCCCCTAGTTTCACGATGATGAGACTGCAACAAATAGTTTCTGGAAATAAGTAAAAAATAAAGTAGCGCTTCCAGTTTTAAGGACTCACCCAATGATTGCGCCACTTGATATTACAACCGAATCTGAAGTTTCTTCATCGATAATGCCTGCAATGAACTTTGAAACCCACACGAGACATTCTTCGATCAACATCTCTCGAGAAGAAAATCCTTCCTTTTCAAAAAGTTGTGGTTCAGACTCTTGTCCATCAAACATGTAGTTAAATATAATGGAAAAAGCGCTCAATATGTTATGTTGCATGTCCTCATGATTCGCGTGCTATAAAGAGGTATTGACAGTAAAAAAAAAAATTAATGAGGAAACATAATGACGAACAAGAAAAAAGATTCATTAAATAAACCATACGTTTTTTTCGATAATACCCGAAACATGTTGCAGATGTCTGAATGCTTGGACAACGTAAGGTTGAAAGTCTCGTAAACCAACAGCTATGGCAATCTCGTTCAAAGTGGCGATGCAGTCTGTCCATAATTTAGGTTCCACCTCTTTATTTGAAAGGGTTGTGAAAATGATTTCACAGAAATCTTTTAAGTACGGCACGGATTCCTTTTCCAGTGCACGGAATAAATCACCAATCAGAGTGATGGCCAAATTACAAACATCGGGCAACATAACTGCCGATTTTAAGTAAGGCAACAGTATCGGTAAGTGTTCTTTCAATTGAGGTCCTAATAACGAAATCATAGCGCCAGTTGCTTCAAAAATGTCTTCATGGACCATTCCAGATTGTAAAAGGGCCATTAGGCAGGACATAAATTCATGACGTAATTGAACTATGTTCCCGTGGTCTACCTTCAGTCGAGTCAACGAACTTGATATCGTTAGACAAATTAAAGCAAGATGATCTTCGGAAGCTTCAGTCAAAATCATCATCTGCAGGAGAGTCGGAAAACCATAAAATAATAAGCCTAATTACCAACGTAACTTATAAACAAACCTGTTTTAGTTGTGTAAGCAAAGCCAGAATGGTAGTTTCAAGAATGTTGTCATCAGGACAAATAGAAAGAATGTTTCTTAGAGCTTGATAGGCAGCAGTAAGAACATGAATATTCGAATTTTTAGAGGAACGTTCCAGTAACTTTTTGATAACTTTCTCATAAAAATGTGATGTGGACGAAAACACATCTAATGGACTAAGCTTTTTTGTCTTTTCACAATTGATGTTAATAGCTTTGAACAGAGTTGAGATACAGTCACAGGCTGCTGACACCACCCGTTGTTCATTATCCTTAGTAAGTAGAAGTAGTCTGTTAATTAATGGACGGAGTCTTGCGTCTTGGACCATAGATGGGCAAGTCTCGAAGACTCGACTCATCAGAACAACAGCGGCATAACGAACTTTAGCACTTTCTTTATCCTTAGCTAGACTCCAAAAATGGGGCATCAGCATCAACAGTTTTTCTTCATTATTCAGAGAGGCCATTTCTTCTAATACCGCATTAACGGCCCATAGTACTGCAGTACGTTGCCGCCAGTCCCCGTTCTAGCGATGTCAAAATCGTCTTGAAAATTGAACTTTTAACTAAATTCGCAACAACTTTACCTGGATGCGTGAATTAACCTCGGGTAGAACGTAGTCTATTGTGTTCGAACAACACTTGGATAAAAGCGTCAAACATGCAACAGTTCCTTTGAATGGTGACCAATCATCTAGATCGTCTAGATTGTTTTTCTCGATTTGCCAGTTGGCAAGGACCAACATTAGTTTTGGTATCAATTTGGGCAATGCTTTTTCCGCATGACGTTTTGATTGCGGTACCACATAGGCGGGATCATAAACACCAGAAGCCAAGTCATGCTCGATTTCAGCAACAGAGCACCAAAACTCCAGTCCTTGAAGTGCAACATTCGCATCGGGCGACTGAGTAGCTTTTAGAGTAATCTATTTTTTTAGTGAGAAAAAAATTTGATTGAATATTTTAGAAAAATCAAAGGACTCAACAATCTTACTGGTACGATAGCTTGGTCCATATAATTGAGAAGATATTCGTAATAAAGAGGAATCATCTTGACAATAATCTGTAATGCAATCACGGATTCACCAATCACAGGTGACTGCGTTAAGTCGCACGTTACTTGCATGATCAAGTTTCGATCCCCCTAGAAAAACTAATTCGTAATGAAAATAAATATTACTACTAGATAAATAAATACCTGTTTCTCAAAGTGAAACTGTGCAAATTCCAAGGAACTGAGAAGCGCATTTGCAGCTGTCAAGCGTATCCTTTTTCCCGAATTTTTCTTTTCGACACAAGTTAATATCGGACCAAGGATGACTGACGAGTAGTTGGCCAGGACAGTCGGGCACTTAAAACGGTTACTCCAATTAAAAATCTTCAAATTATTTTTTCATCAATCAGATCAACGTACCACTTCTTGGCAGATAAAGCCAATTGCTTCTACTGTTGCCTCTTTGCGACGCTCATTATTGTCCCGAATATTGAACAAAAGAGTGAGCTCAGAAAGAAGTTGACTCAAAGAATTACTATCAGCAGCTGCATCAGTTGCCCCGATGTACGCTAAACACTGGGCGGCACAACTCGGATTAACATCCTCAGTTCCCAAAGTGCTCAAGAGAATATTGAGGATAGTTTTGCGAGTGATACCCGGAAGAGAGAGCCATCTTTGTTGACATTTAATCTTCAAAGAAACATCTCTAGCTGTCAAGCAATTTTTCAGCTGCAAACCAGCAGCTTGACGAGCAACAGGGGAATTATTTTTCTCAGCCAAAATCATAGCCATATTTGACACAAAATCCCTCTGTGCAAAATAAATAAACAAATAATTGAAAATAAATTTGCTCCTTGTTAATTGATGATGAACAATCATCAATTTTTAATTGCTATACAGATTTTTTATGGGGGGGACAATTTTACTGACCATATTGTTTTGAGCAGACTCATCAAGATCCAATTCAGCTTTCATCCGGACATTCCTATCTAAGGAGATAAAATAGCAAAAACACCACATGAGTAATAATGAGATGAGAAAGAGAATTTGAAAACCCCTTTTCACTAAAATCAGGACTTTTAATTAATTTAATATGGAAACTGGTTGCTAAAGATTGTAAATAAACAATAAACGATTTACCCGAGGAAATTGTTCGTTCTAAACACTGAATTACAGAATTCAACGATTTCGAATTCAACATGTTGGAAGAGAATGTGTCAACCTTCGTCGCCTCCGTTGTGACAGCCGGTGAATCTGAAACTAAAAAATGCTCACGACTGTCATTTTTTTTTTGTCATTTTTTAAAACTTGTACGTATTCCAATACGCCTCGAGGTACTCCTTAGTTAGCATCAAATCATTCAACATCATACAATACTCACTATACCCTTAAGCAGCCTTAAGCAACTCAAGTCATATTTTCGAGCCAGTGTTTTTAAAAAAGCTTCCAATCGCAACCGGTAGAAGAAAAGTTAAAAGGTTGCTGTTTAGCCTCAGCATTTTACCTTGTGGACACTCAAAGTTGTATCTCTATGTTGTTTCTTTGAGTGTTTTCTTGTCTTTTTCATCTGTAAAAGATGCTAGCATAGAAAACAATAGAGTTGGTGAGATTATAATTGCATATATTATTTCGCCATGGCTAATTCTCAATATGATCTCGACCTCTCTGGTGGATTAATGCCTGTAAGTTACTTTAACCGCCGTAATGTATTATTGTTTGTCAATTCAAATCGGTTTCTTTTGTTTCGGGTGTAGCAAATTCAAGCACTGCTTGCACCACCCTTGTTGGAAGACATCTCTAAAGAAAAACGAAAAGATGGATTGGCACTGCATCCTTACTACAGAAGACCTGGACGTGGCCATAATAGAGACAGTTGTGATGCCTGTAAAGAAGGAGGTGAACTCATCTGTTGTGATTCCTGCCCAGCATCTTTTCATCTACAATGCCAGTAAAATCACTTATATCAAAATTATGCAAACAATAAAATTGCTTAACTTGGCTTTCATTGTCACAGTGATCCTCCCTTGGAGGAGGCTGATTTGCCTAAAGGATTGTGGAACTGTCATAGTTGCCGTGTGAAGAAGGTATATTGGCAGTTTTTCATAGAGTCTGTGACTTTTCAAATATCCAAATTAATTTGCAGGCCCAAGATGCTGCAGACCCAGGTCAATATATTGAGGTAGATGATGAAGGAGACTCTGATTCCAGCAAAAATGGAAAGCGAACCTATAATTTGATGTCAAGCACAACAACCCAATCAGGGTTTAGTGGAGCACCTGAACGAATTTCAGGTCGACGTCGAACAAATAACTCGGATGATATTGATGTCGAAAATCCTGGGGCAGGCTCAGAAAAGTCGAGTGACAAAGAAGAAGGGCTGGACAATTTTGGAAAGGTTTCGTTTTTTGGTCCACTCATCAAAGTAGCAGCATCCATGAATCCACAACAGTTTGAGCTACCGCCTGAGCTTGTAGAACCTATCCCGTTCCCAGGTGATTAGAAAAATTCATCAAAACATAAATCTGCATGCTTCTAAAGTTAGTCTGTAACTTACAAAAAATTATCTGTCTTTATGTAGGCTCAAGTAAATCATGCACTGCCAAAAAGACGGGCTCTGGGCCTAAAAAGAAATCGCACGAACTGGACAACGGACTCGTCCCGTTGCCCCTACGAGCGTGCTTCTATTGTAGCAAGTAAAATTCACCCATTGTTAGATCACCAAACTTCCTGCACCTCTAATGTTATTTATAATCCTCTAGGAGTTGTCGAAAAGCACCAATGGTTGCATGTGACTTCTGTCCCTTGGTGTTTCATTTGGACTGCCTGGACCCTCCGCTTGTATGCATGCCTGTTGGCAAGTGGATGTGTCCAAATCATCCTCAGAACATCGTAATGCCGTCCCGTTCAATGCAATGGCTACCGTTGTCTTACTAATTGCAATACGTATTCTTCGAACTAGGAATATAAACTGTTACCTGATTCAAGGCTCACCGAACGCGTTAAGTTTTGGTCATTTTTGCAGCGACCCGTTGACCATGAAACTGTTAAGATAAATTTCCTCCGCAAAGTAAACAGAAAGAATCCGCCTTTTCGTCGGAAGGTCGCCCTCCCTGGCCGACCTCGCATGCGAGTAAGAAAAATATGATATGCCATGATAGTTTACCGCTGAATGATTTAATCCAACTTATTACCAGGTGCCGCAAATTATCAAAGATCAGTATAGACATCCTCCTTTACTTCCGGCAAGGTTAAACGGTGCCCAGCCGTTTTATTGGTCATCAATTCTCCCTGAAACCAGAAAGGTAGATAAAATACGTGAGATTGCCTAATCTGTACACCATGTGTAATTATTACATTTTGGTGATAATTTAGAGTTTGAAACCTCTTGATGAAAAGGAATCAATAGACGTAGAGATGGGAAATAAAGAATTGAATAAACTTCAAGATTGTGAAACAACAGTTTGTGACAAAACGCTTTCAAGTGAAAGCAATGCTGCAGAAAGAATTGACGCTACAGTACCTGAAAAAAGAGAAGAATCGGTTGACGGATCGAGCTCGTGAGTTTTTGCATTAACATGTAATTAAACAACTACTGGTTTCCTAAATGTTTCTTCGGGTTCCAGTTCGACTTGGAGTGGATTGTTTGCTGAAGAATTTAAAGAAATCGAGGAAGAGGTCAAAAATTATCTGGCCACGTTAAGAAGAAGTATGAAGGACAGTCATTTGAAGGTCTTTATGGAACAGCTATCAAGTAAGCCGCTAAAATATTATCGCAAACGACAGATAGAGGTTGACATTCTCCCTCGTTTTTTTCCAGATGATTTACTGAGAGCCATGGATCAAGACACCTTAAGAACGCTTGCTATGCAAAGAGTGCAGCAGCTTATTCTGAATCCAGAATCTCGTTCGCTGACTGTGTTCCCTCTCCCTGGGTTGCTGTCGTCTTCGGGAAACAGCTCACCGTGTACGGCCATTCCACAGCCTTGGCTCCAGCCCAGCAGTGCTTCTGATAGTGGTAAAACTATTTAGTAGGAAATGTTCCAGAGCAATTTAGCTGACGATTTCGTGTTATCGTTCAAATGCAGACAGCAGCCAGACGAATGTTTTTCCTCGACAGCCGAGGGCATTTCTCTGTCCTCTTAGTTCGGCTTATCCGCCGGCACCCATCTACTATCGCCGCCTGACCATTGGCACTGGTAATGTCATTTCTTTGAAGGAAATTGTGCTTTGGTTTTCAAAAAGAGATTTCTATCGTTTAAGGTGCTGACATGGATTTGAACCTAACGTCTTTCGGCACGTGCAACTATATTTCCGGCCATCATTCTACTGTATTTTACGATGAGGTATTGAAAGCTTTTATTTTTTTCATTTAGTTCCCTTTCCTGGTAATAAAACCGAATTCATGTTTTTCGTGTCCGGACAGATGTCGAGACATTTCGAACTTCTTAATTACAGCGAGCACGGCACCGTGGTCGATAACGTCGTCTACTGTTGCGACCTCGACCTGGAGGAGACGACCAAATCCGAAGCGGAGGATGCCAAAGAAAAGGAGAAGAGACAGTCATTCCATGGATTAGACGACCTGTTGAGGCGTAACGGCGACAAAATGACCAGAAGTACTTCTTACACTGAGCCAAACGAGGTAACGTATATTCACGCTACATGACATTTGGAGGATAAAACCAGTTGGTAACATTTTTACGACTCGCTCTACAGGCTTCTCGTTGCGGATGCCGTGTCGGCGTCAGCTCTTTAAGCTCAGCGGCCGGCAGAAGTGGTGGCGGTGGATGGGAGGGCACCGCTTTACTCACACATGGCTCTCACATTAAGTTCGGATGCATGCAGTTCATTTTGTGCATAAGCAACACCAACGAGAAACCTCGTTTTATTCATCACTAAGTTTGTGTCGGTACGCTTTAGTACCTTCGTCCTGTTCCGCGATCACTCTTTTGTTTTTTCCCCCTTCGTTTAAATAAAGTTGTGTCGAGCCGTGATTCTTTACCCTGTCCATTTTCTTGATTGTGTCGTAATATACAAATCCATTTGCACGATTATTCGTGTATTGTGATATACTTTTCGAAATCAAGTTAGAAACAATGCCAATGCTCCAGTGCGGTATAGAATTAAATTTTTTATCGTCTACGAATGTAATACTCACAGTGACGCACGTATAACAAAAAGATACATTTTTAAGTAGCGATAATGACTTGTACTGATTGCGAAAAAAAAGGAAAGGAGTAGGGGATAGAAGTCGTTAAATCGGCAATTTTTCATCTGTCGAGGATCTTGCACAAAAGGCCATTATTGCCGCCGACGAAGATGTGGCCACTGCTAGAGGGGTCGGGCCGGATGCAATTGACTGCCTGACCCAATTCGACTACAGACAGAGGGGTGAAAGTCTCGAGGTCGTAACTGCGAACCGTGTTGTCCCATCCGCCCGAATACAGGTGAGTCTTCTTTGGCTGTTGGCTGTACGCCAAAGCGTTGATCATGCGGTCTTGACCCTGTTGTTTGTTACAAGTGAAAAAAAAGCGAAGAAAAAAAAATGAGCTTTGAACTGAGAAAGAGATGGGGAGAGCAAATCGAAAAGTAAACGAGCTAGGGGAGGCCTCCGCCACTTTCTCCCGTCCAATTTTCTTGGCAATAAGTTATTAAGTCTATGACCGGACGATTTTCTTCTTTTCATTTTTACTATTCCTTTTGTTTTCTTTGTAAAACAAGAAGCGTAGTAGTAGGCCGGCTGGCGGAAGTGGGTAGATAGAGACTCACGTGGTTTACTACACGGCCAGTATGCCGGCTGAGCGCTTCAATGAATTTGAGCTCTCCATCAGTGCCGATGAAATTACTGATTTTCTTTGTTGCTTTTTCTGTCTATTCCGAAAACACCTGACTCGTCGTCGTCGGGGGGAGAAAGAAGTAGAAAAAATGTTGACCAACCGTAACTTGAGTCTCCTTCTTCTTCTTCTAACCGCCAACTGTTATCTCTCTTTCTCTGCCCATCTAATCAGTGACCTCAATCCTCGACCTTTTGCCTCGTGTTACCTGTTGCTGCCGCCTCTGCCGACGTGTAGACCTATTCATTTTCTATTTCGTTTTCAAGTTCACTGACTTTTTTTTTCTCCTCTCTTTCTCCGGCCAAGATCAAGTCAGACACGGACGCCAACACGGACACACGCTCACCGCGTGGAATGTTCCAGGAAATGACCGGCTCATCTTCTCTGACTCCTCTTATTGGGGGCACAGGTAGTTTTTTTTCTCTCCTCAAAACTACAAGTTAAGAGAAAGTGTCCATTTGAAATTCTTTTTTTTCTCATCGCGTCGCTCGAGACGGACCTGACCCCCCGACCCTCGCAACTATTACCATCTGTCTTTCCTTTTTTCTTGTTTTTTTCGAGCTTCTTTTGGATTGGAGAAAGAAGGACAGAGATAAATGCTGTCTTTCTCACCTTGATGTTACCAATCCGTTTAAATTTGACTTGATCGTCGTCCAGAATTTGAATGTCCAGTCCGTTTCTGCTGAGAATGACCATTTTGCCGTCCACGCGACATATCGGACCGCGACCCTCCACCACTTTGATTGTGTTCAACTTGTGGCCGCGATCCGACTTTTGAATCTTCTGGACGACGAGGTCGCGGTCGCGAGCCGAATAGAGGAGGTCGTCTGTCAGGTCCATGTCCCAGACTTCCTCGCAGGTCTCGTATTGGTGCTGGAATTTGTCGTTTTTCCACACCAAAACCTGTATGAAGTGGACGGCAATTAAGAGAGGTGAGTTATTTTAGTCTGAGCTACGCATTTTCTTCCTCGTTCCTCCGACCGGATTCTCTAATAGCTGGAAATTACTACCTTGCCCTGGGAGTCGCCCGAAACAATAACATCGCCCACAGCCTTCACTTTGAGCACGCTATCTTCGTGCTGGTTCAACTCCTTGATGACGACAGCCTTTTCAATGTCCCAGACGACTATATTCCCACCAGATGTCCCGGCGTAGAGGTGATTGCCCATCACAGCGATGCAGCAGACGTGACTCTGTTCCGCGTCCAGCTCGCCGACGGCCTGCAAATCGTCCGCCTTCCATATCTGGAAAATTCAATTTGGCACCAAAGTATATTTTAGTCTTTTATTCAACGTTCAAGTTAAAGATAACTTGGCGATAGTACCTTAATTTTGCCACCGTCACTGGAAGAAAATAAACGATCGTTTTGGACTTCGATAAATTCGATGTCGCACTGCGGTCGATGGGGCTCTGCCACTTCTTTTACGATTTCTAGAGGCATTGTATCGTTTGTCACTTGTAATGAATGCAAACAACAAAGGACTGGATAACTGTTTCTTCCCAAGTTATCGATTTGAAAGTTTCTCTCGGTCGTGTTCCGCACTGTTCTCTAGTCCGAGTGGGAAGACATAGGTCTCTTCTTATACGCCAGTCGATTTTTGGCTCGACTCTCCGTCAGTGCTAAATTTGTCCGATACTGAAATAAAGCCTATTAATAGCCCCAAGTTTCCTCTCTCGAAGCTTCTCTCGTCTGCTGATGCTGTGCTAACATTTGTTCTGCATAATCAATATCGAGTTCAAAGCACCTTCTTCACGTTTCTAGAAAACGTAACAGGGTCGAGCCTTTTTGTCGTCGTCACGTTCTATAGCTACTTGAAAATCACCTGACAATTTCCGGATATTATTGCGTCGTCAATGTTTAAAAAAAAAACTTTCTCTGACCCCACGAGTTCACGTACGACGAGTTTATTATTCGTTTTCTTTTCGTTCTTTGTTAAATTGGCCCACACGGATGTCCGCATCGTTCGATTAATTGGATGTTTGATTTTATTTCTCTTTTGACATTTTCTTCTTACTTCTTTAAGAAACAGAGATTTTCAAATGAATCTTGGATTACATACGGTAAGAAAATAAGAGACCTATTGCTCGAGATACAAAAGGTGAATGATGGACAGTGCTGAGCGAAAAGATTGGAGAGAATTCAATCTCATCGCGTCAAGATCTTCCTTGAAAGTTTTCTATTCATCTGTATTTCATCAGGTGGTATGAAATGTTTTCCGAGCAGAAAAAAAATATTGGGGGAAATTTGACAATCACGATTTCTTGCGTGACGGGTGAGGGGCAATCAAAGAGATGAATCAAGACAATCATTTATCGGGATGATGAAACATGCTCGATAATAAAAAGAAGACAAATCGTGCATGATGTAATAATACTCTTGGGGCTCCTTCTTTTTTCTGTTTTGTTCTTCGTTCGTTGTTGTTTCTTCCAGGCCAAATGGCTAGATTGAGAGATGATGATGCGATTAAAACTGGGCTGGCTTCTATATAGTTTCTGTTGTTTCGTTTGTTCAGCGGGATGTACTGGACGACCAATCGCGGTAGGAAAAGAATGATGGAAAAGAGAGAGAGAGAGGTGGTGGTCAAACGGAGTATTACACACTACGACTACTACAAAATATAGTTATCTTTCACAGATAGACACACTCTTATTGGTATTGGGGCAAAAACAAAAAAAATGTCGTCGTCTCTACCGGGAGAAACGCTTATTGTGAGCTGTACATTGGAAGTAAGAGAATAAAAGACTCATCGGGGCCGCCCGTCAGCTTTCTGCAAAATTCCAACGAAAACATTTCAATGACGTGAACAATAAGTGAAACCGATCGGAAGATTCTTCCAGACAGCGATTCTTACCTAACCGGAGTAGGCAATAGGGGCTGGCGCCGAGTAAGCTGGAGCTGGGGCTGCGTATGCCGGAGGTGGAGCATAAGCGGGCTCGTGGTGTTTCTCCGGTTTCAGAGCTTTCAAGGATTCGCCAATGCCGAGCAATTTCTCGCCCTTCTCTTGGTAGTGCTGGGCTTTCTTCAAAAAGTGTTTGCCCTTAGCGGCCAAAATGGATCCCTTGACGTAGCCGAGATGACCGATGATCTTGCTCTTGAATTCTTCCAATTTAGCTTTCAAGTCGAGCTGATGTAACACATCCCAATCAAAGATTCAAAAAAAAAGAGAAAAGAAAAAATAAAACGTTAGAGTTCAGTGAGCCAGTCGGATGTCATCCTCATTTCCTTTTACGTCACAAGCACACATACAAAGCAGTAAAAGCGAACGATGGGTACGATGAGAGTCGGCCACTAGGTCGAAAAACAGCCTGGCAGGTTGATTGGCAAGCCGCTCACAGACTGACTGGTGAGAAATCACCGAGCGAATGCTCAAGACCCACAACTCCCTCCCCTAGTGCCCTCCTCTCGTTTTCCTTCTGCGCGGCTGTTCTAACTTCCGAAACTGCTGACCGCATACCAAACAGCAGATCTCCCATCGCGGGTGTGACCCCTTGTCACGAGCAACCGACAACATTTATCGAACGCTCCTTAAATGTACACATCTCTTTTCTCCTCTATATAGCATCTGCAGAGCGACTACTCCTGCTCCTCCTGCTGTTACATCGTTGTAGAGATCAGCTATGGCTCTTTTCTGTTGTGCTGAACTCCAATAGTCAAATAAGGTTTCTCTTTTGTCTTTTTATGTGTTTGTGTGCTGTTGCAGATACGGTCAGATACTCGCCCGGCAGTTGCCCTTTCGACCTATGGCTCACAACCTTAACTTTCCAATCGAGGCGAAACAAGGAAGAGATGCGAAAATATAAAACAAAAAAACAAAAAAAAATAAATAAATAAATAAATATACGCGCCGGGCGTGTGGGACCAACCAAAACGATGTTCCTTCCCGTTACTACGATGAATAATAAAGAGAGCAACAGTCGATTTTAAATTGCTAATCAAACGGACGGTGAGTCTACAGTTTTTTTTTTCTCTTTCGTTGCTCCCTTCTTTCCTTATCCTGTATGTGAAATTTATCGAATGGTGAAAGTTGACAGCTCAGCTTTGTGTTACAGTAAAAAAAAAAAAAAATCGGTTTCCATTAATCTGTCGGAAGATCAATTCTTCTTCGCGCCCGAACAAATAACTTAAAAAAATTCCTGTATCGTTTTTTTGTGTGTGTGTCCTTTTGTGGGAATACCTCGCTTTCTTTTGACTTCCTTTTCCTATACATATGCCGTTTGCCACATAATTAAGCTAATATGTAGGAAAAAACTAGAGATTTCCGGAAGTGACATAAAAAAAGCGGATTGTCGGCACATACCTTGTCGTCTTCGTAGTAGATTGGAGGGCCGTATTGTGGCTGGACGTAAGACGAAGCTGGCGGAGCACCGTAAGCGGGTGCCGGAGCACCGTAAGCGGGTGCTGGTGGGGCGCCGTAGCTGCTGCCGCCCTTGTGGCCCTTGTGGCCCAAGTCGCGTCGGACCAGACCGCAATGAATGCCCGCCACCAAACCGATCAAGCACAGCAATCTTAAGCTCTGAATAATTGAAAAGAAGATGAGCCCAATTTGAGTTAACCTGCCGTCGAAATTCAAATGGACAAAGACTAGCAGCTACTGTGTGCGAATGGAAACTCCATTCTCCAATGACTTACCATCATTTTCGAATTAAATAAAAATGTTTTTGGTGTTCTGAATACACTCCCTATCAAGGACTATAGAGGGTACAGTGTCTGAAACTTGAATGTTTGAAAACGAGGATCGCTCGCTCTTTATATACCCTGGCGAAAGAGAAGGAGGAGGGACAGAGTGGAGGGTGGAGAGACAAGCCGTCTCTCCCGGACTCGCCAACACATGAGAGCCGGAACCTAGGTGAATGAGAAAATCGTCAGAGAGAAAGAGAGAGAGAGAGAGAAAGAAAGGTGGGTAGAACCAGCGAGATGGGCCACCTTGCACCAGGCCGCCCCATAAAAATGCGTGCATTGGGCAACTGAGCCGTGCTCGAGTCGAGAGAGGAAATGAGGTCCATCAGAGGGAGAAGGGAGGCGGGAGAGGAGGAAGGAAAAGAGGAGGGTCCGCGACTGGCCCGCGTATTGCAGGTGTATAGGTACGTAGTATACTATACTACACGTACGACGTTGTTGTACGTCCATCGGTGAGAGTGGATTTCTCTCCCTTCTTTTCTTTCTTTCTCTTTCTGGAGAGAAGATTATGGCGCGCGGGGTCAGCGGCGCACATTCCAGCCAGACTCTAGGGAAGCGCTTGATGCCCGTTACGACGTTCAGCGTCCAGACCGAATCTCTTGGTCCACTGCCAACAGGTGCTGGCCCAGCCTACGAAGACCGACGGGCCAGTCGGCGACCTACAAGTCTTCTTCACAACGTTCGGCCACGGCAGAAGGTGAAAGCAATTCGATCCAGACTAAAACACGCTATAGCAATAGACGTAGAGTTGCTGTGGCGGCTGCGCCCCGCGACCAGCACGGCCGACTTTTCGTGGATCGGAATGGCCAATGGCGCGCGGAATAACTTTCTCTCTCTATTACAATCCTCATCGCTTCCCAAATATCGTCTCGGCGGATCTTGTATGGAGAAACAAGACGGCCGGCCGCATCGTCCATCTGACGCATTTTCATTCCGTCGTCGGCATACCCTACTATAAACAACAGGTGTTTTTTCTCCTCTTCTCCTTTAGGGGCCGGCCGGGCAGCACGGGAAATTTCTCGTCTTTCCTATGCAATGTCGACATAAAGATAAGCTTATGATCGGTGTAGGGTTGAAAGGCGGCAACCAGAAAACACTTTTCTTTGGCTTATAAGGCATCGATAATGAAGTTGCCCCTTCAAACTCTTCTGTTTGTATTTACGTAAATAGATGGTTTCGTGAGTATCGACAATGTCTGCGCTGATGTTGCCTCCTTAATGATTGGTTTGAATTTTGGCGCGCGGGAGAAAGGGAGGAGGGCGGGCCGTCTAACGCTGACGTGTATTACAAGTGTTGACCTCAATCAGGCATTGCCTTTGATTTCTTCACTGCTGTCGAGCCGGATCAAAGTTCCGTTTTCACCTATCGTGAGCTGTCGCGGTGGTTGGTTTTTTTGTTTTTTGTATTGCACCAACCATTGACGCGGGTTTCGTCCGTCGCCCGAAACGGCCATTCCGATTAAGCGTCCGTTTAGCATAATATTCGGCTTATCGACATTCGGCCATTTCCCACGAAAATCCTTTTGTCCTTTTCACCTGTCGACGTGGCAGCTATAGCTGCGATGTGACCACTAAGCGGCTGTGATGGACGGAGGCGGGTCACGGACGTGCCGGCTTACCACACGGCCAGGCCGGACCAACGACCAACAGCCAGAAGAAGAAGCAAAACCGCCGAATTTTATGACCGTGTCGAGTGGACGTGGATCATGGATACGGCCGCCAATGAACTTTCCCCTTGCCCTATTGGAATGCCGAGCTTGTCCGCCAATTTTTCGTTCGGTTTTTTCTTCTTCTTCTTCTTTTACTTATCTCTTTCAACTCTTTTTTTTTTTCTGACGCAAAAGAAGAGAAAGAAGAAGAAGAAGAAAAAACAACAACAAACAAATGGAAATGAGAGAAAGAAAGAAAATACCTTATGAAAATGTGTTTCTAGCTCAACGCGACCTTCAGCGATGATATCCGCATCGGGCTGATCGGTGCGAACGAATCGAGAGAGAGTGAGTGTGGAGCTGGTCATAAGAAGCATATAGCTGGTTGAAGGCCGGTTAGCGGAAGTGCCCATTTCGTGCAATTGGATAATGCAACTCTAGTCGACGTTGCTTGATGTCAAAAGTTATTTTTTGCTTTGTGGATCTTAAAAATTGTTAATAGTTCCCCCATTTCGTTAAATGCTAATCAATAATAAAAAATTTTGGTGTTTAATACCTTATGCGAGTTTAGACAAAACAAATTTCTCCTAGATATCAAAGTGTTTAGAATTCGCTGTTTGCTAATCTTAGAGTCAGGAAAGTAGCAGATTGGTGAAATCAGCATTTTTCTGTGGCAACTCTTCATGTAGTGAATATTGAAAGTAAATAATGACCCCCCGAAGAAAGCTGTGTGCGAGAAATGTCAGGAATTCCGAGGGAAGAGGTTACCATAAACTGTTTTAAAAAAGTACCTACCGTACAGCACTCATCTACCTTATTCGGGTATACAACAACAATTAAATGGTATTTGTAATGACCCGTATGGGATGTGTTTATTTCGGTTGTGCGTATTATTGCCAGCGAGGACGATTCCTAGTTCCTAAATGTATATACATATACAGGTAAAATTGTAAAGTAAAATTGGCACATCAGTAAGCCCGATCTCCATTGATGGACTTTCTTTCAGCCACTACCTGGCCTTTGATGGCAGGGAGCCTGCACTTATGGTAACGCGTCAAGCGAAAATATAGCCACTCCCTAAGAAGAACCCTAAATGCAGATAAATCTGTTTTTGTGCTGGATTCTCTCCGTCGATGTTGGTATCTGAAAGCCATCGATAATCTGCCATCGGTGCGATGAGTCTTCCACGACGATCGATGGGATTTCAATTGAAAATGGGAGTGAATAACTGCGTAGTTAGTCACTTACTATTTCGTCGGCACGAAAATGCCGCATAGTTTGACTATTTAGGACGACGAAATGGCGATTCAGGAAGTTTGAATCCTTCAAGGCCTTTTTTTCTCCCACCGCCCCGCCAACGCTCGTCTTCCGCGTGTCATCAATCCCGTTCAGTCGGTACTGACCGTCCTTTAGCTATTTCTCCGTAGTTGTCTGTGTTTTTTCCCGTTCTTTCTCTTGCGTAGACCGACCAACTTTTCTTCGGTCCAGGAATTCAGTCCAAATCCGGGTGTATCTCTTTCTTCATCTCCTAGTTTCCCATAGATTTATATACCTTTTGCTTAATGGCTAAACAAGGTCAAGTCCTCTGAGAGGAGGGAAAAAATGTCTCAGAATCCGGTTTCTCACTATATTGCCGACTCGTGTAAAGCCTATGCAGCAGGTTCATCTCTGCTGCCGTCTCCGCAGGGTGAACACAAAAAAAAAACATGGAGAGAATCAAAACGGAACAAGTTCCTTCTATTTTTCTTCCTGTTATAACGACAGAACGACAGCATATAACCTTGAACTAGCTGTCGTCTTTCGTTTGTTGGAACTGAAGGCCTGTGTGAAAAAAGAATAACACGGAGAGAATGAAAATCAGAAGAAGGTAAGAAAAAAAAGAAGAAAACTTTCACCTGTTCCAGCACAACATCAGGCCTAGCTATGAAGGGTATTTTTAAAGCCTGAGGAGTCAAAACTTCTCCCTCCTCGGCGAAAAAATAATAATAAATTCTTTCGTTTTTCTTCTCTCTCTCCTACCTTCAAAAATCCCCCTCAAAAGTCCCCACAAGCTCTAACGGCTCATTCATCAAACTGATATGAAATCAATTACATCTGATGCTCTTCATCAGATTGGACTTTGGTTGGTTGTTTACGACGCGTTTCTTTTCTCGTTTCAAAATAAAATAACTCGACGCATTGTGTCACAGAGAATATGCAAATTAATAATTAATCTTTAAGTCATCAGTGATACACATTTCTTTGCTCCATCGGCTCCAAGTTGAATGAATTGAAAACATTCCGTGTGGGATGGATGTTGCATGATGGATGATCTCGCGCCCAGCAGCAGGTAACTGCAGGTTTTTCATTCTTTTCTCTCTCTTTTTCAACTATTTCGACTTTAGTTTTGGAATATTAGAAGAAGAGCGTGGGGACCGTTGTAGCGCTTCACGTGAATGACGCGTTTGTTTTTTTTTTCTTCCTTTTTTTCCTTTTATCTAGTTCTTTCCACTGTCGAGTGATTGCGTTAGATTATGCACGCGGCCCCGTGGGCCTCTCGATATAGCAGTTTTGACCCACTTGTCCGCCGGGGTCGTCTCTCTCTCAACGTATATGTCTATGTGTTTGTGTGCTGTGTGTGTATGGAATTCCTGGTTTGTAGTTTATTTTTTAAATATCGTTTTCTCTTTATCTTTCTTTTAAAAGAAGAGGAAGAAAAAGAAAGAAAGAAAGAAAAAATGGCTTGTTATTTCTTTTCTTTCCCTTTAACATCATGTCGCCCCACGGTCGACAGGTGCACACAGGTGGCATTATACAGCCGAGAGAGAATACACTCGAACGGCCGAGCCTTATTCTCTCTGATCTGACACGGATTTTTTTGCATGACGGAAGATACGTTGTCGGCCCGTTTGATCTTTTTCTCCATTACATTTCCCTCTTTGTCTTTTTGACTTTTCCTTGTTCACCTGATTCCTTGTCATAATGAAGATGCGGTCCGTGATTCTAATTGCCTTCATCAAGTCGAACGCCCAGGTGCTGGGGCTTTGTCGATGCGTGCCCCTACCGTCTAGACGATCCGTCCCGTCCAGCTCCAACTAGTTTTGTCGCATTTTGGATTATTATTTCTTGTTACTCATGTTCGGTTCTTTTCGGCTTCCCTTCCGTTCCGCTAGGACAGACGAAAGGAAAATTGTGTCAAGCCGGCCCATCACTTTCGCTCAAAAGCATTAATAAGGCGAATACATTTAGCTTTGACGGTGTTTTCTTTTTGTGACTGTTTGTCTTGATTTTATTCTACTGGGATTTCGGTGACATGTCAAGATTTGCTGAACGGTGTGGAATTATTACCAAAACGGCAGAAGGAAAGAGGAAAAGGGTCGTATTGTAAACCGAGTGCGTGAGCGCGACAAAGTTACGCTTTCTTCATTTTATCTTTATACGGGTCCCATCATTGGCCGGTCGCAAAGGTACGCCGGGGTCGTAGGCTCGTGGCAGGCGCATACTGATGATAAATTGAAGAAAAACAACGTTTTCAATCGGCAGATTCGCCGTCGTCCCCGAGACTCTCTCTTTCCCGCTTTACATTTCACGGGAATTTCGATAGTTACCATTCATTTATTCGTTCAGTCTACAGTCGAGAGTCCAAGTCCTATCTGGACGCCGCGTCCAGCAATATCTACACCAACATCTACCAGCAGCAACCGTTGTTTTCACTCTTGAAAAATAAAAGAATTTCACTCTCTTTTCTCTTTCGCGCTCCGTTTGGGAAGAGGAACGTAACCTACAACCAGACTGATTTTCATTCAAGACTATAGAGCATTGGAGAAAAAGTGGTTGAACTCCCGTATATACTCCGAAAAGACTTTCGCTCAGACGGGACTAGTCGACCAATGGCACGTAAATCATTCGTAAGACGCTGGACGTTTTCCATCACGTCCAACTTTTATCGGGCTTTGTTTGGTGTTATTAAAACAAGGAGCCGACCAAGCCTTGCCTCTTCCCGATTCCGCGTCTTACTTTTGTAAATAGGATGGACAGCGCACGCTGATGGAGAGAAAGAGAGAAGAGGAATTTCTGTTGGTTCGACGTGTCTGCGTGACTCCCTATATGATGTCCTGAACAAATCATCGCTGGCTGCCAAAGCAACTCGACGGGGACCCCGGGTCAGAAAATAAAATAAAACATCGCCGGCCAACTATCGCTCGCTTATAGCTAGTGAAAGTTTTATTTTAGATTTAGTTTCCCGTTTTGTTGATGTTCTTTATTGGCGGATGAGGAAGAGGCTTTCGCTTTCTAGGACCGTTTCGACCGACTTGGCATCGCAACACGCTCCGTTTCTAAGGTGAACAGCAACAATAACAAATCTAGACGCAAGGGCTGTTATTAGACCGTTTTCTACATTTCCTATGCTGAGAGCCAGAGACGAAAATAGGTGTACTTTTGCCCTATTGGGATATTTTGGAAAATCATTGGTGATGCACGATATGAATCAGAGTGAAACGGCCCGTCTGGAACTGATAGTTTTTATCGCTCCCGATGGACGTGTTACTGGTTCAACCGGGTGTGGCTGATAGGTGAATATCATTTTATGAGACGGCCATTGATACACGGTGTGGATGCAGGGATTGGTATGAAGAGTGGACACGTATAATCGCCCATCCATCATTGCTTTCACTATCGAAATTCTTCGGGTTGAGCGAGGAAAAATCGGACAGCACGCTACTTTTTTGCACTCTAAATTCCTCCAGTTTTTATTGCCATGTTATGATGTTCTTGCTTATTTGGAGGCAACTTAGTTTCACCGCGAAAACTGTATCTTGTACTCTCGATATATGTATAACTATGCGCGCAGTTCAAGAGCCTATTTAAGATCATAAAATGCAAATGAGTTGACGATTTTGACGTTCATACTATTCAAACTCTTGGTCGCATAAGACAATAAGATGATGGAGATAAGGCGGAAATGAGGTAACAATGTGGTCGATTTCGCCGCCGAACTAAGTCAATGTGTTAAAATAAATTCGCTTTCAACTACTATATGGTCTTCTGGTAGAAAACTGCCGAAAACCCTTGGGTCTTGTCCAGTCGTAAGAAATGTCGTTAATATCGCCATATATTCATAATTTTTAAGTAGGTTAACGTCCGCTGAAAAGCTTCAAATAGTTGTCCCAACAACGATGGACTTTTGCTCTCAGCAACTAAAATGGACTACGTGACCGTTTTCAATAGATCGACCTAACGTTCGACTACGTTTTTCTTTAAGATTAAAAAACGAAGATGAAAAATATGCGTAGAGAACTCTCTCTCTCTCTCTCTTTCTCCTCTTGGCTCTCTCACCTTCCTCTATTTCTGCAGGCTTGTTCCCCGCCCGTTGAGAGTTCATGAAGAGAAGCCTTCCCCAACGGGCACCTACATCCTATATTGGAGAAAAGGCGCGCGATGGGGGGATTCTTAACGATTCGTAAACAAGCTTTGCGTCTGAATATTTCCCCAACATCACCAGCGAGACGGAAAGAATTCCGTCTTATAAGCCCCGACCATTCGCTAAACTCCACCCAACATTACGATTCCGTAACTGGGTGGACAAACTATAAAGCATTAGCGCAGCGCTGATTTCCCGACAACGGCAAAAAAGATTATACGTAAAGTTTTTCCTGTATTTAGAGTACTTTCTGATTGTCGTTCACGTGAATGTTGATGAAATTCTGCCATGTTGTAGCTCCGTGAAGTACGGTAGAAATTACTTAGTATTCCCGTTGAAAAGGATGGAGATTAAAGCAGCGCTCCATCAGACGATGTATAATAGGGAACGCTCGCAAAACATAACAAGTGGGCTAGCACGCCGTATTCGGCCAGCAGGTGCTCTGCGCGTGTGCGCGCTAGCTAATTGGCCATTCGGATGAAGCGAGAGAAAATAGGCGAAGAAAAACAACAAAAAGGGAGAGTTTGTTCTTCAGCTGATGCTTTGCCCATGTTGTGAGTATTTTTGAGGTTTCGCAGCGATAGAGGACGACGACAATGGGCCCGTTCAAGTGTGACGCCGTGGTGTTCGCTCGTTTGAATCACTACCCGAAACGACCCGCAAAACCCATTTGAACTCGAAACGTTTGAACATCACGTGGCTCTTACCTACTGGTAACACATCTTTTCTTCTTTTCTTTCGGGCTCCCCGTTGCGGTGAATACAACCTGTTATTACCAATTGTGTCGGCGTTGATCGGCCACGTTGTTATTCATGTATGATGCTGGGCAACACAGACACACACAAAAAAATATCTCCAACCAACTACCTGTGTATGCCCAGTTTCCCCATTCCTTTGACCAAATCTTGACGTTACGCATCGCGAGGTCGGCACATGACGCAATAATAAGGCGGGGGACGGTGAAAGATGATGCATGCGAGAAGAGCCAAAGTATATGGGGAAGAAAGAAAAAAAATGAGGGAAGAATATTTGTACCTGAGCTGACAAGAGCAACGAACTAGAGGAAGATAGCTTAACTTTTTTTTACCGTTGCTTTATCTTTTTCTGATTTTCCCCATCTATTATGTAGTTTTTCCAGAAGAAAAAAATGACGTTGCGTTTATTGTGCGGGGTTAGAAAGTTCAAAGTCCCAGCAAGGGCTCTCTGTGTAACTGTGTTACGACAATGCGCAACACGGACAGGCAACACACGGTATAGTTTCCCGCATACCTTTCGTGTCACTTTGACAGACGAGCTTTCGCGATTGGCCATCGTCGCGTCTTGCCATTTCTAGTGCTATCTCTCCCAATGGTTTATTTCATTGAGCGGCGCGAGAGAGACTCTTTTTTTTGTGCGATTGTTGTACCCGGCAGTGTATATTTCTTCCTCTGAAGAGAATGTCTAACTCGTGCCAAAATTGCGATTCCCTTTCTCCACCATAGTTCAACATTTCCGTTATTTTTTGGTACGACATGTTCGTGATGTGGCTCAAAATGTGCAAAGAGGAAAAAGTGAAAGAAAAGTGAAGACAAAATGGCTTTGGAGAAAGGCGCATAGCTTCATCCGTGTCTGTTACTTTTGTTGCGATACTCGTATCAGCCAAAAGAAAGAGAACCACGACTCAAACGTTGTCAGTTTTATATCATTTGCAAAATAGAACACGTCTCTTTTCTGTCCTTTGATTCATTTAAAGGAATAGCGATTTGAATTTTTTCCTGTCCCTTTTGCCGAACGAGTACGGTACGCGGAGAATCCGCGTGACACGTTTTTTTGTATTTTTTTGCAGGAATAATTGACATCGAGATGCGTCAGTTGAACAAAGTTGTCCGCTGTAAAAAAAAACGTCCCGAAACTTTCACCGCTCTGTCAGAATGTCAGAAAATCGTGCTGCTTTTGATTTCTTGAAATCATAAGAAGGAAAAAAACTATTCTAGTTACCGTTTTCCGCCGAATAGAATCCCGACGATTCGATAAATATGCGGAAAGAAGTGAATAAACTGATGAACATGTCATTTCGGTTGATCCACTTGTGTCACTGTGTTGCCGAGCAAAAATATATGTATTTACATATTTGTTTTTTTGTTGATTACATTTATAAAGAATATTTCACAGTTGATTTTATTAAATATATTGGCAAACTGAGACAAACTGCGAATACCTTACGGTAAATTCTATAGTATTGGTTAGAAAGTCTGGTTTGTTGCCTTTTTGGTGACTTATCGATCGTTTTCTATCAGTTTGTTTTTCTTCGAGAAAGCCAAAGAAAAACAGAATTGTCCTCAAATTCTTGCGAATTACGTTTACTTGTAACTTTTACGGCTTGAGGTAACGTCTATATGCTAGGTATAAAAAATGTACTAGAGGAAGCTTTGCCGAAACAAGACTTAATATTCAACAGGTATTGTTGGGGCCATCTTGATGTATGCTCTCAACTTGGGGCTCTATATTTCTTGTTTCTATATAATTGCTGTTTATTCTGGCAAAGTTCATCTAGAAAATCGATAAATCACTATTTTTCTCTTGTGTTTATCAGTTGTAATTCGTATCAAAATCTCTCAAACTTAGAAATGGACGCGTACATATTTTCTAGGAACTTATTAATTGGTTTCATACTTTCATTTTATTGTGTTGGCTTTGTTGTGATGTTTAAAAGCCGTGCCAAAAGACTCGGTCGCTGTTGTAACCGTTCGTTCAACTTTAAGTTAAATGTCCTGTTGGGAGATTATAAGGTGTTCGGTTCCAATCGATGTGCGACTGCGAGATAGGGTCAGATACCGCGCAATGAAATAAACGTGAAAGATGATCGTCTTCGTTTCTTTTGATGTGTAAATGGGCTTCCCGTGTAGCGATCTCCCCTCGCAATTCAGTGCTAACTTTCACCTTTCATCAGATGATCAGACGACTCTGTTTGCAATCAACGGCTGTAATAATGGAAAAGAGAAGTCACATGGAGAAGACATCCAAAGAGTTTGCCTATCAACTTCCTGCTATAATCCAACCTGTTGTCTTTAGCTCTTTTTTTGGGTCAAATAATGCATGAATATATGCACACCATAAGCGTTGCAAAGGATACCATCCTTATAAGTAGATAAGAATACGTTTTTCTTAAAAAGATTACGACAATTGTGAGAGAGTTAAATCGAAGTTTTAAAATGTTCTGAATCATGGAACGCTTACGTAAAGTTCCCCTAATTTGGCTACGCCCTCTAGACCATCAAAGAACAAACATTTTATAAGCACTTGCATGCACAGCATATCCTACTGAACTAGGATACGAAGCCAAAGTGAAGGTGAAAGTGCTACGCGCTTGATGGTTTCCCCGGCTGTTTAACGCTATCTAATGCATTTCTAAGGTTACGCCGTTGTTGCCGATCGTTGTTGCTTTATCGTATAATCTGGAAATCTTTCTTCTTCTTTTGTCTCACTTTCACTTTCTTTTCTTTCTCTGCCCGGCTTCACTGCATTGCAAATGGTATTTGTATTCCACGGCGTTTGATGATAAAACGATAACGGTTTGACTTCGACTCTCTCTCTCTCTCTCTTCTTTATTTGCATAGTAATGATGGTACCTTTGTAGACCTTGTACAAACAAGATTCCCTTTTGTGACACCTTCGGACAAATTTTTTTTTGTTCGCAAAAAGGTTATATTCTTATATAGCAATATGTATATCCTTATGTGTCGTGAGATGTGTGTAATGCATCATGCATCATCGCAAGCAACAATCGGTTAAATCGATTATCGAAGGTAAACATTTTATTATGCAATCCAACATTCTTTCGGAAAATTTTTTCTTACAAACATATGGAGCTGTCCATCCACCCATCACCTTTTCCAAACGCCAAATAGCTCCAAAAATAAAATAAAAAATAATACGGTCTAAGTAGGGAACTTAATACTTTCGGTATATTCATAAGTGATGAATATTACCCTCGTCCCTCAAGGATAACAGTTTTCTAAAGTAGGTAATGTATTTCATTAGTGATTCTAAAAGTTCCCATCAGTGAAATAATAGAGGAGGCGCAAAAATTCCCGTGTAACACGTACGTACCTTATCTGCCCTATTATTTCGGTATAGTCCCAAAATGAATTGACTTTGCAATGGATTTCGTCTGACAACTGGATAGCTTTCCCACTTATTTTTGTAGTCAATGTTTCTTGTTATTTACTGGGAGGACAGATTCGTCGTAGCTTTTTAATAGATGCGGGATGATGGAACAGCGTACCGCAATCCGATTTCTCCTCCACTTTTGTCTTCTCTTCCGTTGCGTTGCGTGATGTGAGGGAAAACCAACTAAGTCAACCGGCCAGGAAAGCGGATCATGGCGGTCGCATCCGAAAAATCTATTGCACTGACATTTGTCGGTGCACCAACGGGTGTTTCTGCAGTTGTACCGACACATGTCGGTGCGATAACGAAAAGAGTCCTTGGTGCACCTATTCGAGAAACATATCAATCCTAATGTATCACTGAAGGGAATCTTGTATTTTTACCCGTTAAACCAGTTTCTTGGTTTCTTAATCAAACATTTAATATACGCTACAAGCAATAAATCGGTTAAAATCGGTCGGTTAACGTACAAATCTTGTACGCCATCTAACATCTTGCATCCTAACCATGTCCATGTTAGGAAAGATGAGAACTTCAAACCTTTCGGCGCAATAGCAAAAATGCTCATTAGTGCACCGAAATCTTACGGTGCAATAGATTTTACCCATCTGATTACCTTTCTCAATCAAGCGCCCCAAAAGCCCCAAATAGCCCCCTTCCCCCAAGAAAAAAGGAAATATTAAGAAAAAAATATTATATATCTCTCGCATCAAGCTTATCGTGTGCCAATCTCTACTTACCCACATTCCATTACATTTTTTACTTTTTCTGGTGGCGTCGTTCAATAAGGAACCCAAATCTGATTCCGATTTAAATCTTTTGCTGGTTACTGGCAAAACGATGATGCTGGAAGTCTGGAAGAAGTCAGCCGACTAATTAACTAACTTGCCTCACGAAACATATTTAATTATTTATGTAAGATCGTAGGATATGATGATGGCGTTGACTGACAAAAAGGTGGACACACGCGTGCGCTTTTTGCACTACACTACCAACGGCGAACTGAAGTCACTGAAGTGACAAGCAAGACCGTGAGTCCCTGACGTAGGCTATACTTGGCAGGCCTATTTAATTTGATCGGACTCACTTTACCCCATCAATGGTCGTTAGAATCAAGCACACGCCAATTTGTTTATGCTTATTTTGCCGTCGAGGATGCAGGCCGTCGTCTTCAGGATCACGGGTTTTTCAGGGCGTCCGTGTCGATGACGGGACACGATTCCATTTTCATCTTTCGCCCGAATTTAAATTTTGTAAAGTATTTTATTTCTAGAATCATTCCATCGAGAAATGTCACTAGGAAATTCAATAAACAGTAGTAGCCTTCTTTAAATACAGTTTATTTTCAGAACTAGCTACTGTCAGGCATTCATCATAGTTTAATATATTTATCAGCAATGTCGTTAAGAAATTATCCGAATATTAAATCTTCTTGAAGGAGCCAACCGGTAAAATGTGATATATGTTGATTACCGTGGTCATCCAAATGGCCTGCTCCATCTGAAAAAATTTGCAGTGTTACTTTGTCTTCCTCTTTCAAATGAAGTGTTGACTGAAGCGAAAGCGTTTCGTAAATTTCGTGGGCATGTCCTGTCCCGATGAGTTTTCCGTTGAGGAACAGACCGACTTTGCATAGTCCGGCTTGCGAAATTGCAGAAAATGAGAAGAAATAAGTTCCTGGTCGTGGTGCCGTGAAAATTCCAGAATGCAAATCCATGGCTCCTCCGGCGTTGAGTCTTGCCATTTCAAACGGAATCGGAACATTTTTCGTTTGGAAATCATTTTGCCTCTGTACATAAAAATAAACGGGTGATGATTTGATCCCAACGAACCCGATCCACGTTTGATAACCTGCAATTATTTTCAAATTCATCATGAAAATAGTAGCGTACTATTGTAGAAATAGGATATGTAGGTTTTGAAGCCCATATAAATTATTACACATTATAAGGTAATCTTACTCTTTATTGCGATAAATGTGGTAAAATGCGTTATTTTTTAAAATTCTTTTGTCGGTCTGCAGCAAGAGGCATGGGCTTTTATTCAAAAGTAGCTTACCGAGATCTTTAGGTGATTTTGTAAAGTCGCAGTAAACTGATTCGACTTGAGTCGATCCCATCACCAAATAGAATCCGCTTGAAGTGTGCCACCTGTCCCACAAATCTAAGCAGGACCGTGGCATTCCGCTAATTGCCACTTGTCCGGTACATTCGAGCCGACCCAGAGTGTGAATACCGGAAGAGCTGGCCAGTTGAGTCCGACCGAAATTGAGACGAGAGATTGGCAAAATATTCTTGTTGGTGATGATTCCTTTAAAAGTTGGCAACAAACGCGATCAATTTGTCAGTCACTTTATTATTTATAATGTTCGCAAAATCAACTTAATTGTGATGACTTTTATTTACTTACCACTGTCAGTTAGTGAGAGGGGGGCAGCAGAGTCGCAGTTGCATGTTGTAGTTGCATCGGTGCAGTTGTGGTTGATGCCACACTGACAGGCGTGGACACTTTGGTTGCCACCCGCCCAAAAGGTTTGCAATTTCCCGTCGACGTCGTTCCACCACGAATAGGTTATGCCATTAAATTGGAAAGGAGCGTAGAGGCAATCGTACTGAATACAAATAAAGGAAAAAAATCAAACAAACAGATATTCATCCTTTTCAAGCTATTTGAGATTAAATATCGATTTTTTTATACCCGAATGGATTGGTGACATTCGGTAGACAACTCAATTAATGTTTTAATTTGTTTCATGGTTGCGTTGTAATTAATTGGTCGCGAGTAGCAGCCCGGATCAGCGCAGTGGCCGACGTCAATTGGCGTTTCGCTGTCATGCAGAATCGACGTGGATCCTGTAATGTAAGACAAAAATGTTTGAGTTGATGTTTAAAAAGAATGAGCAAGACTGTAACCCAAGTGAAAATTGGATTACATTTTAGTCTATAGCAGGCTTACCTGTTTTCATGTCACAGTAAACATGGATTGCGTCTTCTCCAGTGCCCTGTCCGTCGGGATCGATCCAGTGCATTCCAGAACTCAACGCTGGGTTTGCTGCATAGAGCTCGCCGCATGTTCGACGCAACAGGATCCTCCCAGTTGACTGTTGCACTAATTGGACATTTGACGCGGAAATGCTGTTTGAATCTAATTCAGCAGCACTTGTCCTTTCTTCTTTTTCGTTCTGTAGGGCGATGATAAGCTCTTCTTGTTCCTGAACTTTAAGTTCAAGTGCCTCCAATCGACACTCTTGTTCTGCTAAACCTTCTTCGATTTTGCTATCAATCTTAAAATCATTTGTAATTGAACATCAAAATTAATGTTCGATATTATACTTAAGGTTGAAAAAATAAATTTGCTGTTCTTACATAACTTTCGGTTAATTGGAGCAACCGGGCCTCCAATGTAAGGCCATTGGCCATCCACGACAAAGCCAAAACCAAGGTGCAAACTTGTAATAGAACTGCTGCAGTTGAGTTGAGAGCCATCTTTTCTTTTAAGTGGAACCAAATACTGTCTCTATACAAAGTTTGAACGGAATTGGAAGGTGTTTACAATGAATTCGCCACATATTATTCATGAAAACTAACTATGAAATATTTAGAACACGGCTGCGCTATTATAGCGCTGATACAAATAAATGATCCTTTTGCTCTTTCTTATCTCGTTTTTAAATACGCGATCTCCCTTTTTAAAATAATTTACGCCCTCACGACCGCGCTCAATGTTTTTTTAACTTTGATCCCCTTTAGTAAAAAAATTGTCAAAAAACTTCGAGACAAGTTATTTTAACTTATCTTAATCCCTGAGGACTGGGGACGTAGTCCCCAGCCGAAGGCTTACAGGCCCTTATTTATTTCTCACCGAGCGGGATCGCGCTCAGTATAATTAAAGGCTACACGTAATACATTAACTTTTGAATCAACTAATACACCTTTAATCAAAAAATTCTAGCCTTATCAGCGAACTGAATCCTCAAAATCTGGAGGAAAAAGATTCTGTACGGTATTTAGTTTATATGTTGTAGAGATTTGAAAATAAATGCCATAAAAAAGCAATGGTGTGACTCGGAGACAGGTGAGCGGAGTCTAATTGTTTGGGTTATCTTAACGAGCTCATATTTCTTTTGATGCACCCTTCCTCCTTTCGCTACTTACACTACTGCAAATGAATGGATGCTATTTTACTTACTGTTAGACCGGACCTGCTAATAGACGTTGTCGTCACCTGGTACACTATAAAATAGCTTAAATTTCACCTACGCAAGCGGAAATTCTGTCGACTCTATTTAATAATCCATTCCAATTGTCAGAGGGAATCGCATCCCTCGCACAACCGGAAAATATAAGAAATCAAAAAAAGAGGATTCTGTTTCAATAGAAACAGGTATGAGTATGAGTAAAACAAACAACAGAAGACAATGAGAAAGAGAATAGTCGGTCACGTTCTCTCCAGACGAGCTCTTACGAACAACTGACCAGGTAGTCGAATATTACAGTCCTTTTAGAACTGTGAACTGCAACCTTTCATTGTTTTTTAACCAAACAAAACGAAAACAGTGTCACACAGCGGTTATAATCTACTAGCGAGGCGAGGCAGGGGAGGGGGGGGGGGTCTTACAACAATTTTCCTTGTTCAATTTTTTCTTCTATTGTCAGTAGGTTATAGACTCACTTAGAAAGCCGATGAACCTGCTCGCTAGCACGTTATAAAATATTTTTTACGAGATAAATACCGTAACACTCTCAACAGTCGCTATACAAATTATGTCTAGCTATGTTCATACAGTTTCTAGTAATAATTTTAAGAATTGTGCAACACCTTGCAAAATAATGTTTACGGTAGGATAGGAATTATCCGCCACTCTTAACCGTTCTAACCACTATTCTTAGATATTGTGTTACTATTAAAATAAAATGATTGGACTAAACATTTCAATTGCCAAGTAATTGATTTATTGATAAATATTTCTAGTAAGGTTCCGTTTCCTACTTGGCCTTAAGAAAAAAGATAAAATGTAGAAAAATTCGTTTGTTTTTCCATGTGTTTTTGCGCCCTTATTAGGCGTACAAATAGATTCGTTATTTGCTTCTATAGAAACAGCACGCGGTAAAAGGCTAATGTCGCATTGTTTGCGCGTAAGAGTTACTCGCTTGAATGGCCCCAAAGCCCAAAGCAAGTAATACTAGAAGCAACTTCTTTTTGTAGGATAGTGGGTTGTTCCGGCTGTCGATTCGTTTTTATTTTTCTTTATTAAACGACGATGCGCACTCGGTCAACTGACCACAAAATTACCGCCGGCGTTGATCGGCGGAAAAAAAGTGTCCAGGCAATTTCTGCCTTCATTGTATTTTATTGGATTCCCAACTCCATAAAATGACGTGTGTACTGACCCGTCCGCTCGAAGGAAAATTTAGAAAAGTTTATTTTTTCTTAAATTTGGCGGCTCTACGTATAATTCTAAGTGTTTAGAAAGAAGTTTAGACAAATTGGATTAAAAGAACGTGAAAGAGATCTCACTCTCAAGTCTTGTTATTCGAATAAAACCACACAATTAGCATAATTTTCATTTAGGGACGCACGCTGGATCGCATCGAAAGTTGTCCCGATTGGCATCTGCATATTTTCGAATAGAATGAAGTCTAACATTAAGGCTTAAGTTCCTTGAGATTTTGTGAGACTTCGGTGAGGGCTCGCAAAAAATTTGAAAAATTGTATAACGCATTATGCCAACGGTCCATACAAGACAATTTAAATAACATAACGTAACGTATGCAGTAAAAGGATGAACGACATCTGTTACTAGATTACACTATTTTGGAGCATTTATGTTAACTTGGTAACTCCACAAAACGAATTCTTCTTCATTGTTCTCGAATTCTTGTACACCGCAGTGGCGGCCTAATAACCTAAGGGCGGACTAATGATACAGTGCATCGCAGGACACTCAAAACGAGGCATGGGTTGGGCCATCGGCCATGCAGTTAACCAGACCTCAACGGACGGTCGTTGTGTGGTGCGTAAACGAAGTATCACATCTTAACTGGCTTGAGTGTCCATATCGGCCTACATACTTGCGGACGCGCAGTTATAAAGCTATGGAAGGATGTATGTTGAAGTTCATTTAGAAGTTCATTTAGGTCACAAAGATAAAAAATGGGCTTGCGTTGATCCTTAACTGTGGTCTCGGTGACAGACTATAATATAGAGCCTCCCATTTTACAATGAAACAGCCTGGCTGTGGAATGGAAGGAATCGTGACCTAAACGGGGAATAAAATGAGTCAATGCGAAAAAAGTAAGCAGTCAAGTCGGAAAAAAAGTTCTGAATGTTTACTGAAGCTATTACATTTATGAAAATTAAATTATTAATACCAGTGACCAGCGTTATACCTAATTTTAATTAAGGTTTTGATCAGGCCAATTATTAAAAATGTAAATAACAATATCAACAAACAAGATTCTCTTCGATTCAGTGAAACTTTTGGTAAAAATTTCTGTGTTAGCACATCCTTGTCTGCTCTATTATCGTAAAGCCCCAAAAGGTCGGTAAAGCCCCAAAATGAATTGACTTCGCGATGAATTTCGTCTGATAACTGGATAGCTTTCTCACTTATTTTTGTAGACAATTTTCTTGTTTTAATAGGAGGACAGATTCGTTGTAGCTTTTTAATTGATGCGGGATAATGGGATTCTTCTACTCCCGCTTGATGCGTTGCGTGATGTGGGGGAAAACCAACAAAGGCCAGAAAAGCGTATCATGGCGGTCGTATCATGGACAAATCTTGAGGATTAGGGGTAATGATATTTCATATTATTCCAATGTATAAAAGAATTCACCTTTTGGCATTGCTTTATGGCCAATTATATTTCCAAAATTGCTTTAATAAGGGTTTCCCTCTAGACTCTCGAGTCGTCAACGTCAATTATAAAATGACTTCGACAGCTTTTGCACAGAAGGTCTTCGTCAATTCATGATTTTCCGACGACATTTCATTGATTTTTTTATTTGATCACTCATAGGATTATAGGATAGGATGCGCATCTATATTAACCATTATGCGGGTTGCTACTAGTTAGCGCGTTCCGCTTTCTGATAAACGTCCCCTGTTGGTCGTTTTTTTTACAAGAAAGAAAATTGTTCGTTTGATCATCGCTAGATGGCCAATGATGTACAAAATATGTTTAATTTTGATTTGGCTGCGCCCAGGGCTTGATCCCGCAAATGCGCAAGCTCAATTGCCCAATGAGACACGCGCAGCGCTAGGCGATCCATATGACAGCAGAACGTGTAGTTCAAACCAGTTTTGCCAGACCATCTGGCTGTAGCGCACACTGTATCTCGGCAGTATGCCCTCCAAACAGCGTGTTCATTAATTCGATTCACTGTGCGTGCGGAAGTTCACGAACGCGGGCCGCCATGAACATCAGCGACAGACGGGATCGAGTTTGGGGATCGGTAGACAGGGCATTGAACCTGATTCGGTCTACGGATCCTGACGGAGTCCAAGAGCCTTTCTTGGCCGATGCCGATGGAAGAAGGCCAATACCTCCACGGCCTCAAGTAAGTGACGTAATCCACATCACGCTATACGACAATCACGCTTGTCCTTTAATACATGTATTTTTTTCCAGTCTCTTATTTCTTTTGTTTTGTCTCTTATCTTTCTGCTGCATGTAGAACAAATCCTGGAGCACAGTATTGATCGTAACTGCAGTGGCTACTTCCTTTGGAACTGTGATTCCCGCCGGTTACAACATTGGAATTTTAAATAGCCCGCAACAAGTAGGTCATATTTTGTGTATCATATTACCAACTCTTCTACAAGAGTTTGGCCGCTTTAGCATTTCTTGATCATTAATGTAGAACTGAAAACATTTTAATATGGCCACGCGACATCCGCGTTTCCTACGTACCGTACTAAATAAGATAAGATAAAGCCAAACAGTTTGCGGCACCCCACAAGCGCATAAAATATTAACAGAAAATTCCACTTTCCGTTTATTGACTGCCATATGCTTGCATACAAATTTTCGAAATTCTTTCAGATTATCAAAGACTTCTGCAATGCCAGTATTTTGCATAATCATGGCATAAGTATAGAAGAAGGTCCACTGGAGTTGCTTTGGGCCTCCATCGTTAGTATTTTCTTGATCGGAGGAGGTGTAGGCGCTCTTTTGGGTGGCTCCATAGCTAATCAAATCGGCAGGTGAGATCAAGGTATTACGTTTTCGTCATCAGATTCGTGTAATCGTACATTCATTTTATGTTTAACAAATTTACAGAAAAAATGCCTTGTTGGTGAATAGTTTACTAAATGTGATAGCAGCTATATTTTTTGGCACATGTGGCCTAGCAAAATCGGTTGAAATGTTACTGATTGGACGATTGATTGTCGGGCTCGGCGCTGGTGGGTCTTCTTAAAACGGATGTGGTTAATCGAATTTCTAATTAATTCTAAGAATTGCAATTTATAAATATAAATAGGTATGTCGACTAGTTTTGTGCCGCTTTATATGTCGGAACTATCGACTCCAGCAACGCAAAATGTCCTCGGTAATTGTTTGTTTCTAATATTAACTTTGACTTATCTGCAAAAGAATTAATGATGACCGGCTTTATCTACGCTTTTATCTTTAGGTCTTCTTTGTCCAGTGGGGATAAATTTCGGTCTCGTTATTGGCCAAATTCTCAGCCTTGAAAAAGTACTAGGTGAAAAATAATGATACCCTGGTAGCAATTAAGTAACCCAAAAAAGACTAAAATATAAATACATATACATTTAGGAAATGAACAAGAATGGAATCTATTGCTTTCTCTAACCTGCGCTCCGGCTGTACTGTGTCTGATTTGTTGGTATTATTTACCGGAAAGTCCTAGATACCTGTTCACCATCAAGCAGAAGACTGATTTAGCCCTAAAAGGTTATTTCCGGAAATGTTTTGCTCAATGCAATAATTTGAAATATTTCGTAAAACTGAATCTCACTTAGAACTTTCTCGTCTGAGAGGACTTCCTGTCAGTGAACTGGGCCCGGAGATGGAGGAATTGCGTCGAGAGACTACGCGAATAACCGCCACTGGGTCCATCAATGATGTGTTGAATACTACTAATTCGCAATCCTGCTGGACAGTAAAAACAATCTGGGCCAAAAAGACTCTCCGCTGGCCATTTGTGTGCGTCATTGTCATGCATGTTGGCAATCAACTTAGCGGCATCAACGCGGTACTAACTTGTTTTAGACCACAATTATTACTATATTATTGAAATTCGTAATTTTGTTTTAAAAGGTTTTCTACTACTCAACTGACATTTTCTTGTCAGCTGGGTTGGATAAAAATCAAGCGGAGTATGTCAAATGTCCTGATTATCTCGTATTATATCGTTTCGCGTTATACTTCATTATTTTCTCCCGACAGATTGGCCATATTGGGCGCAGGATTTGTTAATTTTTTCATGTCAGTCTCAATTGTGTTCCTTACGGCTAGATTTTGTCGACGACCCTTAATGATGATCAGTACTATTGGAGTCAGCACTTTCCTCGTCATCCTAGCCATCTGCATTTATTTTATCGTAAAGATTCTTTTGTGTCTTTTTAGATCTTATCGCGTCGTTTTATATCGATACGGTATATTTTATCGTCTCTTAGGGTAAAGCCGCATGGATTTCTTATTGCTGCATTGCTGCTTTGCTGCTTTACGTCGTTTTTTTCGATTTGGGTGTCGGACCTTTACCATTCTTTTTGCCGCCAGGTTTATAGAAGCTCTTTCAAATTTTAATCTTTCGTACACAGAAACTGAATGAAGAATTAATATAGAGCTCATTCCGGCCGGACCAAGACCACTCGTCATGTCGTTGGGATGTGGGGTGAACTGGACGACCAATTTCCTTGTCGGTGTGTCATTCCCGTCGTTGCAGAATCTGATGGGCGTCTATACATTCGTCATTTTCGCTTTGGCAACCTTCGCTCAAACAATTTTTCTGTTTTTCAAATTACCGGAGACCTTCCAGCGTAAACGATCTTCCTCGTCAACTACAGCAACGGTTTTGCATTGAAAAATTTCCAAGGTCTCACAAATTATAGGAATACCTTCCGGTGTATGATTCATGTTTTTTTCACTTCCTTGAGTGCTTCAGAATAGTAAACAATTGAAATAAAACAATTTTAATTCCCATATTTAGTTAGGGTATTTATAATAGAATTAGAACCTCGATGACAAATCGTCGCTTCTTTTTTTTTAAATTCAAGCACCGCTTTTGTTATTAATATGACTAGGATTGATAAACTGCCATTAGAGTGAATTGTTTTATTTTTTTTCAAGAAAGAAGAAAAAGAAAATGAAAAAAGGAGGTTTATCATCATAATAAGTGTAACATTGAAAAAACTCATGTCCTCCCATCTCCACATGTTCGCATCAGCTTATTTTACGACGCAACGCGCAACTGATCTCAGAACATTCCGTTAGGTAATAGCCTTGGCCGAGCAACGAAGCATATAAAGCTCGACGTAATAACACTAACCGATTCCAGTAATAAATAAAATTGGCATTTTAAAAGTAGTAATAGGTTGTGGTTTTACAATACTAAGCTTAATCGGTCTACAATTTAATTAACACGTATGAAGCGCATAGTCAGTTGCACATCAGGCGTTTCAAGAGGCGGAATATTTTCTGGTGCTTGTTCTGGCTCTGGATCTGGATCTGGATGATCCAGTTGATACAAGCCGGCTCCAGAGAGCGATTCCAAAGCAGGAGATGGAGAGAAATCGTTGTGATATCCAGACTGGTGATGACTAAGCAGAGGTACGGTTTCCTTGTAACAATCTTTGTCAGGAAATCCAGCAAGTCTTTCGAAATTCTCGAAAGGCAGTTGGAACAGTTGAGTCAAGTCGCTGCAATCGAGAGGGTCGCTCAGCGTTTCACATGGTAGCCTGGACAGTTCCAGTGCTCTCAAATACGAATCTTTTTCGAATACGTTCAGAGGCACTTTTTCCATGTAATACATTTGCGGGGCGTTATTTCTATCTTTCACGTAATTCACAAGAGCCGGATGGTATTGATCCATAGCCAGATTTGGGGAAGATCTTGATTTCGAATTTGGTGAATATCTTGAATTCAAATGCGGTAGTTTGATGGGTCTGCCTCGAGGCCGTCCCGTCATTGTAACTGAAATATCTTGCACTCTATACAAGTCGTTGGCGAACGGATTTGGGCGCGAATTGTATGATGCGGCCGTGTTTGTGGTACGTGAATCCAACAGCCAACTTGCTTTGCCTGACGGTTGAGATTGGTGGGGCTCGCTGAGCTTGACGATATTATTCCTCTGTTGCGAAGAAGAAGTAGAATTCCTCGACATCTTTTTCGCGGCTGTTTGAAACGGTCTTTTCACACTCCATCCTGGAATGCCAGTCGCCCGATGCAAAGCTAAAATTACAAAGTGACTTAATTTCTCCGTTATTTAATATATTTTTATGGAGAATTTAATTAGATGTTTAACTTGAGAATTCATAATAACCAAGAAATTCCCGCGTACCTGCGCTCGCAAAGAAGAAAAAGTAAATTAGGATACTGGAATACTTCATTCTTCTAGAGACGACACTCTTTGCTCGCTTCGAACTGGCTACTGAGCAGGTGTGGACGTTGGACGCGAAGACATAGTCTCTTTACGTAACATTTTATTGATTCCTTCGGGCGTCGAAGACGGCCTATAAAGAGTCACAACTAGGCTTTTTGAGGTCTGGAGGAAGTGTGTATACTGCAGCAGTTAACCTTTAGTGGCTTGCTAGACGTTCTTTTCTTTTAATTACATGACCTAGCCGCAAAGGTTTTGAAGACGTCGTCCTGAATTCGCATATATTGTTTCGTTTTATTACGACGATTTGCGTCAACCAACCATGATAACCAGTTCTTACACAATCGAACCATACATTCTCTTAGAACAGTGGTGCCCTTATGCCCCCTTTACGTTTTAGCAATTCCGGTGCTATCAGCAGCTCTATATGCTAAAATCACAAAAAGAGTGCCTGTGCGGTAATAGAATTGTTTGCTAGTTGACAAAGTGTGTCAAAGTCGGAGAATCTGGATCATGAAGGTCGAAACGTTGCGGTAGGCCTGCACTAAAAGCTTAAATGTCCCAGTGTCCCACAACATTTTGTGTCTTACAGTTAGTAACTAAGAGACTTAACAGTCTTTTGGATTCTGGCCAAGAGAAACAACATGGAAAATGAGACGCCGTTAATGTATTAGTTCGCGATGAACTTGTTGGTTTACTTTCGCCGCAAACCACAACGCTCATACCCCATTCTGTCTTAGTAATTACAAGTTTTAAATCTTTCAGCGGTTGGTAAGCGTTACGTCAAGAGCAATAATTTATTCATCAATTTGTTTACAGTTAGCTTTGGTTAAGTGAGACGTGTCAGTCGCACAAAGATGCTTCCACTAACCGAGTTTGATGGAACACGTTTTGGCCCATCATTCTGTCTCTGTCGAAAGGGTCTTATAGTGGACGGACCCGGAAGAACATGCGAAGATGGGATTTTTTTATGATGTTGCAAATTTCCATTAGCGGAATGCTGGCGAATATTTGGAGAAAGACTTTCAAATAAGAGATCAAAACAATTAGAAGGATCTTTTAGTCGTGTGCAAGGTAGTCTGGAGTGTTCCAGAGCTAAGGCGTAAGTATCTTCTTCGGGGGCCGTTCTCTGTGGCGTTTTTTCCAGGAAAAACATTTTCGGCAAGTTTTTTGGATCGTCCACGAAATTTAATATACTTGGCCTGTAACCATCCAGATTGACTCTTGGCCCAGATTTTCTACCCTCACGAGAATCTGACGGGCTAATCGTGTCAAGACCTCTATAGAACTTCTCGGCCGTCCCACTGTTGTGTCGAGCAGTGGGAACCGTTCCCGAAAACCAATCAGATTGAACAGCATGGCGTCCGTCAAAAGGTAATTCGACTAAATTCCTTTGTTTCGGTGGAGTTGCCTGGGAAGAGCCGGAATGTCTAATTAATTTCTTGGCCACTGTGTCCAAAGGCCGTCTGATATTCCATCGGCCGCCGACCGCTGCCGCTCGGTGAAGAACTTTTTATGCAAATACAAAGTTTGCGGTCACTCTCTCTCCAATAAATGAAATCGAGTGAAATTGGCAAGAAACCAGTATTACCTGCGTTGGCCGACAGGAAAAAGAAAACGAAAACACTGGGAAATTTCATTTTACTATCAACTGAAGGAGGAAACTCTTCTCTATAATATTGGCTGCGGAAGTATCTCTTTTCTCTCTTCCAACTTACTCGTAACTGACACGAGTGAAGAAAAGTCATGGAGTCTGATAACTGCTTCTATTCCTTCAGGGGTCGAGCGGTCAACAAAAGAGTCACGACGACTGAGGGCTCTTTATCGAGACGGATGAATAGAACAACATCACGTGGCTGCCATTTATAAATCCTGCATTGTTTTTATTTGAAACTCGACTGCAATGCGGCTAAAAATGTTTCAAATTGCCCAGGACAAGCTCCTCAAGCGTTCGGTTTTTGTCAAATTGTTTCGCTGTTCTAAACACCGCAATTCTGTCAACAATCGAGTCACAGATTTATGTTTAGCTGTGCTAAGTTCTTACGGTACACGTTCGAACTGGAATTCCGCCAAACGATTATCAATAAGTAGCGCAGGGTAGAGCTACCGCATCGACAAGTTCTTCTTCGAGTCGCTCGCGACCCTTTTATCCTTTTTTACGATTCATAAAAAATGGCCTGTTGAGTGGAGTAACCCACGAAACAAAATATCAGCCTCATCATGGAGCGTAACGAAGCGTTTTCGTTGAGCACCGTCTTCAGGAAGTAGTAGCTGGCCAGCTCGTCGCTGCTAACCTATATACCTCGTTCATATTTTGGGGAAGAAAATAAAAAAGCGGCCATGGTTTTGTTTTCTTTCCTCCTCGTGTTGTTGTTGCAATGACGCTTTCTTATGCATCAGCCGAAAGCCAACACGTACCTACTGCCGTACCGGTACGTAGCCTACGTCTAATATCTTCACCGCTAGCGACGGGTGAAAATATGGAACGCGGTCACTGAGAGGCCAACGACGATGATGATGAGCTACGAGGAACTGGATAAGTGAGTTAACGAGGAGATACGTCGTATAGTTGGTTGTTGGTTGTTGGTTATCCATCATCAAACTTGATGTTGTCTTGCAACCGGCTCACCAACCAATGGCCGGCTAGTACTTGTTACACTGATGGCTTTCCCTTTTGAGCTCGTAATAAAGTCGCCAACGCATCCAGAAGTCACGAATAACATTACGGTATGTTAACAGCCGAACAAAAGATTCTTTTCCCATAAAAACAAAAGAAAAACGCTGTTGAATTTCAAAGTAAGGAAGAGAACGCAACTACTGGGTCTCTGCCAATGGGTCGCCCATCTATTTTTAAGCAATGCGACGGGAAATTCTTGCGTGCAATGTCCTCCAGCTATGTATAGTTAACGTGCAATGATTGATTTACCGAAACGGAAAAGAAAAGTTGGAATACAAAATGTATCTTGGGAATTAAGGGAAGCTTTTGTATTCTACAACAAGTAATTGGTGCCACCGAAGCGGAAAGTGACGACACCTGGCGATTATTCAATCCTCGCGCAGCAAGGAACGAGGTAACAAGGCAAAAAAGAAAAATCATTAACTTGTTAAAAGAGTAGGAAAAAAGAATTCAATTTGGTCCAGCAGACGAAAGACTTCCAGCGCCCATCGTAGTAGAAGCCTCGGTGGATTGATTGGAACGCTTTTTTTTTACAATCACAGATACGTACGTCTTTTGTTGATCTTGCGATTGCGATCCAAGATTCAGTTGAAATATTTCACGTAAACATCCACGTCGACAGCGTTTGAGCGACGCGGCGGAGGAGCTGGAATGCCTTCAGCGACATTCCCTATTCCGGAATAGTTTGGCTGGCTATTCTGGTGAGACTCGCCGGACGATGGTCTGACAAAACCACCGGCTTGCTGTCGCTGTGGCTTTCTCTCATTTGGTATGCTCGGACGCAGCGGAGTGGAACCGCCATAATTCTCCGGAAAGTCTGACGGATTCTGGACCCGAACTGGGCTCTCTAGTTGGATAAGAGCCATGTTTGGCGTTGGGTAGACGAACTGCCGTTTCAAACTGTTGGGATCAACTCGGATGTTGGCCAGTGAAAATCTCTTCTTAGCGACCGGTTGAGCAAACTGGCTCGGGCGGGCTTCCCTCTGGAAGATGCGCTGGCCTTCGGGTGTCGGTATCCGTGCATCACTAGATCCGCCGTAAGCGGGCTCTTCGGCTACCAAACTTCCAAGCAGCCTTTCTAGCCATTCGCTGGCGTCCAATCTTTGGTTGTAAGGTGTTATGGCGTTGGACGATCCCAACGGTCTCTTGAATCCGGCTTGTCTCTTCTGCCGGATATCAGATCGCGTCCGCAAAGATGGAAACGATTGAGCCGGCCCGAAGGTCTGATCCTCTCCGTAGATGACTGTAATCCAATACCTTTCATCACTTTAATCCGCTTTCATCTAATTATTTCGATAACTTTACCTGTTACGGCTAAGAGGAGAAAAATGAGGCGAAGTACAACCTCCATCTTCCGGATGAAATCTCTGGGAATGTATGCGCGATGGTAGGGAAGACCAAAGTGTTGTTGTCCGTCCGCCTCCAGTCGAAAAACTAACCCAACAGTACACCAGGAGAAAGCCTTTTAACTGACGTCTACTACTTCTTGTTTTCGTTTCCTTTCCTTGTGGCCGCCAGTGTATCTGATATAATGCCGAGAAAGCGAACTTGCCATAGCGTATAAGCCGAAGCTCGTGGGAGGCGGGTTTCCCACTAGCCCGACTCTCACTGTCTTTTTCGCCAGCTTTTTTTATTCGCCGTGTTTTGTTTCTTTCGCGTTATTATTATTATTACCTCCTCGGGTTCTTGGTGATGGGCAATGCGTACATGTATGTGGAGAAAATGACCGGCCATCGTCATATGCCTCTGGAAGTAAAAGTTTTGTTGTTGTTTTTCTCCCGGAGAAGACAAAGATTCCAAGGGAATCTCCTTCATTTTATTACACATCTCATCGCCTGGTAGCCAAGCACGTGATTGTCGCTGGTCAATGACGCTTGCCTATCTAGGTCGTCGTCAGTTGAGACAATATCACCCAGAAGCAATTGGGAAAAGAAAACAAAAGAATCTCGTTTAAGCAAAACTAGTTACCTACTTTTTATTGGTGGACATCAAAGCGGTGGCGGAATGTCATCTGTGGATTTATCAGATAGTTCCCTCGTGAAATGATTCCAACGGAAACTGGAAACCGTGACATAACAAGAGAATGGCCCGCAGCGTTTAGAGAAAACGCATCTTTGTAGGTTATGCAAGCTCCAGAGAAGTGTCCGAAACGTGTAGTCAAGAGTATAAAATGCTGATACATCGCGGTCGAGAACCAAGGAGGAAGTTCGTACCCCAAAGTGGTCTAATTCTACCTTGTTGACAACAAAGAGAAGGCAGCAACCCAAATTGATGGTTGCCTGCAAGTCGTGAGTCTTGCCGGGCTGTCGCCGCGATCGACGCGCACTCGCCATTCCACGCTTGGCTAGTAAACCGGCAAGTTAGCAATAGTTTGACCGACTGAGCACTCTGCGGAGAAAGTTAGGGCCCGGCAAATGATGTTGCCCCATCGCCGTTTTCCCCAACGTTCCCGTTGATGGGATTCTTCTCGCTTTTGTCGTAAAATTGCCAGAGAGAAAAAAAAAGAAAAAAAATACACATACGATGTTGGCGCATTACGTTGTTTGGCTAAGCGACGATTCTCTATGACTGAAAGAGAATCGCGGGAAATGAATGACTCGGCTTTCATTGTGTGCTTGTAAAGAAAGCTAAAAAAACGATCAGAGATCGAAAGCGAGTGAAAGCTTTCGTACCTACACACCTCTCGATCGATAATCTATGCTTTAAATTAACTGAGCCAGTACAAAAAGGGATTTTTTTTGAACGACAGGATGTTTCTGTGTATTTGTTTTGAATTATGTTTTTTTTTTTTGGCTTGATCAAATCACTAGCATACATGCGCAGGCTTTAAAATCAATCTCCTCGTGCGAAATGTATCCACACGCATCGCCCACCGATGTAGCGCGCACTCTTTAGGTATTATAACAAAAATATCACGGAGACGATATTCATTACAATTGAGAGCGTTGCGTGCCAATCGAAAGACTAGAACGTCCAAACGGGAAAAGACGAGAAAAAATTCCGATCAATGGCGACCGAAATTCTCCGAATTATTGACTCCCGTTCGATTTGTGTGTGTTTAAAAGAGAAGACACGCATAGATACAAATCGTACGATAAAGGCTTTGACAAAAACTCGATGACGTATGTGCTAAACCCATATCACCGCAACAACAACAACAACTGCAAATGAGTGACAAAACAAGATAAATCGAGTAGTTTCTTCTTTCGTGTTCCAAACCCAGCAAAGCCTAGAAATTCCTCTGATGTTGTGCCCACCTCTCTAAAGCCCAGCGCATGTATAGTGATAAGTTCAAATACACTTTTTTAAGGTCTCAAAGATGGCTAACGTTTTTGTAATATATTATTAAGAGGGGCTGGGATAGAGAAAAAAAATCATTGCTGACTTTCGAGTAACTTAAGCCTCCTTCTCCAGACGGATCAACTCCTGGAGACCATCGTACATCTCCTTGACGGCCTGGTATTCGGTCAAGCCCATACGGCGCTTGTTGGAGATATCGTAGATACCACCCTCGGCCTCAGTGTGCTCACCGCGGGTTCCGCGGACCTACAAAACAAATGACAGACATTAGTTTTGTGCTCCAACTCGACGGAAGAGAAGCCCAATTAAATGAAATTATATACCTGGAGGTTGTACTTTCCGGCGGTCTCCTCGAGCTTAGTGCGGTCGGCAGCCAATTTGGGCAGCTGGATGTGGACGGAAGCACGGATGGTGGTGCCCAAGTTGGTGGGGCAGAAAGTCAAGAAGCCGAAGCGGTCGTGGTGGGAGAAGGGAATCCTCTTCTCAATGTCGTTGACAGCGTTGACCAAACGGGCATAGACGGCCTTCAAGTCACCACCCTTCTGCATGGAGATGATGCGCAAGTGATCCTCTTCGTTGCACCAGATCAAGAAAGTCTTGTCGACGTTGTGGTAGATACCACGGCCAGTGGGCCAGTATCGGCAAGCGTTGGCAGCCTAGAAATGAACAATCGACATCTTAACCAACCAATTCGGTTGCAACAGAATAGAAAGCGCGGATCATCGTACCTGGAGGAAGCGATCGCCTTCCTTGAAGAGGAAGTGATCATCGATGAGCTGCTGCTGGACTTCCTTAGTCATGCCAGTCAAAGGGTAGTAAGTTCCCTTGAGTTCACCTTCCAAGCCAGCGAGAGTAGAGGAAACTTTGTCTTCCATCTCCTTGTACTGGGCCTCAGTCAAGCAGGGGTTGAAGGGGTATCCCTCCATCGAGCGACCACAACGGACGCGGGTAGAGATGATGTAGGCGCCCTGGACAACATCAAATATTCAAATGAAACAATCTTCGTATAAAGCATCAAAACACTCGGAGGCATACCTCGGGGTCCAAGTTGCCCAAAGTCTCGATGTCACCAAAGTCACGAGGAGGGTGCTTATCTCCGGGCTTGAATCCAGTGTGGTAGTCGCAGATGATGGGGTCGAAAAGGTCAGCGAAAGCGCTGTAAGACTCGGCATCGGGAGCGTAGACACCGACTCCAGAGTCCAAGTTCTCCATGCCTTTACCAAAACAAATAGGTAAGTAAAATGGAGCACTCTTGAAGATGAGGCACAAGAAAAAGTAATAAAAGCGACGACTTACCAGACTGGACGACATCAAGAAGAGTGGATCCGAAGGAGGTCTTGACATCCTTCAGCTTGTCGAAGACGTCACGAGTCAAGAACTTCTTCAACAGAGACTTGCAGTCAGTGGCATCCTGCAACTTCTGGAAGCCAGCTTCCAATTTCTCGTGAACAGCGGCGTCAACCATCTTTGGACAATGGAGAGCTTGGAGTGGAATCTAATTACGGCCAATTCGAAAAACAACGTCAGAGTTGAGTTCGATAAAATTCCAAGATTTCCAAAAACGTTTCCAAAATTCTACCCGACAGGTACCAGACAGTCTGATTCGAAAAAGTAGACAAAGAGGTTGGGTGAGAAAAGGCCTACGTGCCCAGCATGACATTCCACCTCGAGGCAAAATCCTCCTATTAATACTCTACTATAAGGTTTCGACACGTTATATACGACGGTGGGCGGATGAAGGGCGCCAAATGGAAGTGAAAAGTGAACACCGGTCTAAATTCGATACGTCGGCGTTCGATGTCTCAATCGACTCCATACAGCCACGATTACCGAGCTACTGAACAACTCCGAATCCAATTACACATAAAACGCACATCACCATATCCGACGACATTCCAACGTCGGTTTCAAATTTCAAAAATTTCAAAATTTCAAAAATTAATATTTCACACCAGACCGATGAAACAAAATCGCACCCACTTGGCCTAACAATGGCTGACAATGCAACGACAACATTAATAACCGCATTATGGCAAAAGTCATTAAACTAAAACTTGGAGCCATTTCGAGTATCAAATGAAAGAACAAAAGAGAAGTTTGTAAAAGGAGAAGAAGAGAGTAGTATTTGTGAGAGAGAGAGACTTGCCTGCGGAGGGTACAGTAGCGAACACCGACACAGAGTGACGAGGATTCGAGTTGGACAGAGCGATGTCGACTCGGTCGGAGGGGGTGGGATCCCTTCAGCGCCACAACTCCAGCGCCATTTCGCGCTCCTCTCTCCGGCGTCTGCTGACGTCAGTCATGTTCGGGACCAATCCGATGCTCCAAATCGGAAGGAGCGGCTCGTCTGAAGGAGGGGGCAGCAAACTACGACGAGAGAGAGAGAGAGAGGGAAAACTTGTGCACAAAGGAAGAGTCGCTCGCACAAGCCGCTCTAGGGAGACCGGCAACGACGCAGCAGCAGTCGATGATGGAGGAAATGCGGATCGACCGAATCAACACACGAACTATGGCGTGTGTCTTTAGTTTAGAGACGGAGAGCTGGAGAAGGAAATGTGGCCCTTTTTCCATGCCCACAGAGGTTAATCTCATCGTTGCAGATGATGATGTATTGTAGGTGATATTCGTTGCAGTCGGGAGGGAAAAAAAGTTCCGTTCTGGCCCGTCTGTCGACGATAAGTTTGCCAATATCCCTCGGACAGATCAGAAAAAGGAGAAAAAAACGAGAGGAATAAAAAAGAGCAAGTCCCCGGTGATCCAATTTTAGCTTGGGCTCGCTCTTGGCAAAATAGCGTGACAACAATACGCTGCATTGCCCGGCGCCAGCACTGAAAAACGCTACACGATGACTATTTCGTTTCTCTCACAGATGGTCAGGTGAGTATGTATTGAATAGACACACCAACTGCTAATATTTTTTGAATTTTAATTGAGATTTTCCTAGTTCGCAATGTCGTACAAATGCACATACCGTACGCTCTTTATCAATTCAATCAGGGCATTAATGAAGTATACGCGGCACGTTAGTTACGCGTGGGTTGTGCACGCTGCGTTGGTTAAGCCTTTCCCTTTAGAATTTGAGCGAATGGGACGAAGGGGAAATCCCATCAGACGAGTTGGCTACTATATGGAAGAAATCAATAACTCCGTGCCCTTGCTCATACATACACATCGTCGTCGTCGACGACCTTATAGAGAGTTGACAATCCCGTATCTCCATTTGAGCTCATCGTGACAGAAATATTGAGACACTGAAGCAGCCAATAGGTTATGGCTTCAGCTCTTATTGTGTGTGACTGGATGCTACTTTTCATCCCTTTTTTTTCCCTTTGTGCCTCCACCGAATCAATGGATTCTTGTTTTATTATGGATGCATACTTTTGGCACGCCATCGCTGGTGCTGCTACGTCGTTGGCTTCATCCTTCTTCGAGTCTTTCGCGAAATCTTGCGAGGCTTCGGTTGTGCCGAACGACTACTTCGATCCCCGATTCGTCGGGTCACGCTGGTTTGCACGCGTCTCCTTTTTGTGGATGTGTTTGTTTGTTGTGCAGTTCGGCCTATATCGTCGTGTTCCCGTCGCCCTTCTTGCGCATAATCGATCCGTCTCTGCTCGGCTGGTGCGTCAAACGCAAAACAAGGCGGAGAAGGAAAACGAAGCTGGCTCATCGAAAGATTGATCAAAGAGCTATCACGACAGCTGTCCCCTCGCCGTCGTCTCGAATCGATTGCGTCGTTACTAACCGTATTAGAAAGAAAAGGAGCTAGCGAGTGCCAAACAGCCTTTGCAACCGTCTTGACAAGCAGGTTGGTTTACCGGCACATACGGGTGGGAGTGGGGGGGATTGTAGACATTCATGACAAGGAGAGAGAGCTCTGGCCTGGAAGAGGCTATTTTTTGAACTTGAATCTCTTAGCTCGTCGGCAACAGCAGGCGGAGATGTTTGTCGAAGCCCCCCACTCTTCCATGCAGCTTTTATATACACAGAGGGACCGAGAGAGAGAGGCGAGGGGGGTCAGCTCTTCCCGCTTTTCACAAGTCACGCGCGTGCCACCGCTACTATATACTCTACTACTCTAGAGAGGCATCCGTTGTTTTATAAATACCTTGAAGGACCAGGAAGGAAAAGACCTCGAGATGCAAGAAAATCCCTCGGAAAGAAGAACTGGGTGGGAAAAACTGTCAGACAACCGAGGTAAAAGAACGTGTGGTATCTTCGTAAGACGAATTTCCTTCTCTCCTCCCCATCACACACAAAAACTTTCTGTTTTTGTTTGGGTTCAAAGTTCCAGCCGAGTCTGGTGTAAGGGCAAAAAGCGGCATTTTAAAACAGAAAACGACGATCCTTTACAGTCGCCCCAACGTCTGTCGAGGCCCCAAGAAATAACAATTTCCTAGGATGCCTTCTTTTTCGCTAGTAGACATCCACAATCTTAGAGGAGACGCGGAAGGCATTCATAAACTCCTAAGAAAAAAAGAAGAGAGAAAAAAAATGGAGGGACAGAAAAAGAAAAAGAGAGGAGCCGAGTCAGTATTGATCCCGGTAGTTCACGATGCGCCAACCCCGCCGCCAGCCTTTCTCTTGTTAGTATCTTGCAAGCGCTCAGTGCCGAGCTCAGAGAGGGACGAGAGACCCGAATATCGATCCTGCCAAACAGCGTACACACGCCCCAGCCATTTAACACAGGGGAGTCGACTCGTCAATTTTACATGGCAGAAAATCCCCCTTCGCTAAGCATCTGAAATCTATTTATTCGGTCGCGGACGATTTCGGTCGGATCATTACGGACACACGAAAAATGGCCAGCACATCATTTGTGTTTACACGTCCGCAGGTTATAGGCCCCTCAGAGAGAAGCCAACAGCAGCAGACGAGCAGCCCGAGTGGTGGTGGTGATGGTGGTCGGACACGACGGTAAGTTGATCTATTAATAGGATGCCAAGCAGTTGTGTGCTGTGCTGTGTGTATGTTTTTGCTGGCTACAAAGGACTTGGATCTTTGGTGCAAGACTGGAATATCCACATCCCGGCACCAGCTTCTGTCCAGTCAGCAGCGGTTCACCGTGTCCGGGACAACTGGCTGGGCTCCCACGAACTAGTGGTGGATTTCTTCTTCTTTATTTGCAATCTGTTCCCTTACAACAAAGCATAGTAGTAGTCGTCGCAGCGTTCACCAGTCCCATCTGTCTCCTGGTGGGGTTTATTTGTATCCGAAAATGTATGGCAAAATGACAACACAACAACAAGAATTTTACTCACGACCGCAGGTACTTCCTGGAATCAAATGCCCAAGTCTATTAACTGCTTTCTCTCTAGACGCTTCTTGTTTTTTTTAATGAAACATGTCTTCCATATATCTCTTCGCTCGTCACCGGAAAATCTTGAAAAAAGAAGAGACGATCCAGTATAATCGATATTAGGAAATCCTAGCGCTGCTGCTGCTACTGCGGCCGAGTTGGCGAAAGTTGAACAAAGAATTTTTATTTGCCTATAGCAAAGTTTTCGGCTCACCTCTCTGGCAGCTTAAAGTATATTCATGTTTTTTTCCCGGCTGTTCCGTCCCCGGTCAATCCCGTTATGGCGAGTTCTTATATAATGCCAATCGATCTGGTACGTGTATTAGCCATCTGCTGGCCGAAGAAGCTACCTCGGTCACGCAACCTTGCGTGATTCGTTTTCTGCACAGCGGTGTACATCGCTGCTGAACGGATATAAAGTGGAGGAAACGGCGGATTGGATCAGTTTCTTCCATTCGCGTACGTCGGGTCAGTTTACGACTGTACGACAACTCTTCATTTTTACGACTCGAACATTAGATTATGAAACCGATTTCCCGTTGTAAAGCAATTCTCCCATTAAGGAATTGCTTTCGATTGTTACGAAGCATATCTCGAAAACACCAAGGCTTTCAGAAGTATGGAAAATTTAAATAAAAAACAAGAGCATTATTACCTCGAAATAGTTCGGATCATGATTGTCCATATCGCGTGATGGTATAAGCTAGCGAACGATATATGTCGAAACCGATGGCTTTAAATGGTGTAACGTACCGGAAAGCGGAAAAGAGGAATACACTATACTTACGTCCGGTTCAGCTATCAAATTGCTATTGAGGTTCAGTCAAGAGTTTGTAGTAAATTTTAAATTTCTTTTGAAGACGAGCGTGGAGGTAAAGCACTTTGACAGCAATTTTAGCTTTCAGCGCACCCCAGATTTCGTGAACGAGCATGACAGGCAGTAATAATTTATTCACAAGTCGGGTACATGTCGCCCTGTTTGATGTTAGAAAGTGTAGTTCAGACTAAAGTTAAAGCGACAAAAAAAGAAAATTCTCCGTCGGGTAAAAGAAATATGATGTACATGATGAATGTTTCGTCGGTTTAAATGTGGTATAGTCACGTTGTCTGGTGTTGGTATACCACTTGGCATTCTTCCTACAACCAACTCAAACTTTGTCTTGATTTATTAAACACTACTCTCGACCCGGTAGGTGACAAATATTCCTCAACACTGGCAGGTAATTGGATAGCCGGACGGACCACCGGAAGATTTGATCGGCTTTCTGATTTCGTGTGTCCGGTAAGGGATTAAATCAGTTCCTCATCGACTCGTTGTTTGGTTTCTTTTGATTGGAACATTGGAACTTCTTGGAACTGCAGCCTCAGAAGTATGTGCTAGTAATGCGTGGAGGGTCAGGACTCAGGTCGGGATGGTTACTATGCATTTGCCATCGTTTTAACACAAAGGCTTAATGCGGATTATTTTCCACCTAGAGCACGGACTGTGCTTCACGGAAAGAAATGCAAGAACACTTTTTATCTTTGACTGAAAAGTAACTTAGGTAGTACACATTTATTAAGTCTTTTACTTTAGCGCTTTATGTATCGTTTAGTAACTGGGCTACCTTGAAGAATAAAATGCAAACTGTATTGCTCTAGGACGAGGGTACCATAGGTTCAACGCAGTCGTTATTACTGAAAAAAATGGAAAATTGGACTTGAAATAATCCTAATTTTTGTTCAATGTGTACTTCTATGAAACAGATATTTAAAAAATATATATATGTGCAAATAAAAATGAAAAAAAGAATGGCCTTTGGAGGGGTGCGAACCGTCGCAGTCTTGTTTCGCAAAAGTTTGGCGCACCGCCGCAAACCCGGGTTTTTCACCAAAATTTTAAAATGATTAACCAAAGCAAAAATTATATTTAAATTAAATTAGAATTTGTAAAACAGTCGCGGGAGGCATGCTTCAGTCACCATGGTCAAGTGCGGTCCGCAACTATCATGCTTAGGTGATTTCCGCTTCCTCCTTACTTTATTGTTTGTAATTGTGCTAACACGACTGTATGTAACCTGCAGAATTAAAGTCAGATCTATTGGGTTTTAATCGATTTTTAAGAATAGCCATTTTTGCTATCATTTACAGAAAAACAAAATCAGAGCGCGATAAGAGGCTTGTTTGAGATATATTATCTGATGCTTGAAACAGATATAAAGATAAAGAAGATATTTCAAGGCCGACAATTAGCAAAACTGGAGGAGAACCAAAAAGCATCCAGAAATTTATTAACATGCAAAAATATCAAAAAGGTATTAAAATTCAAATCTATGTAGAAATAACTTGAAAAAAGGTTGGCCCTTGGAGGGGCACGATCCTTCGTAGTCATTGTCTCGCGAAAAAGTTTTGTGAAAAAAGGGTTTTCCACCCAAATTTGAAAATGATCAACATTAAGAAATATTTTGTAAGAATCAAATTAGAAATGGCAAAACAGTCGCGGGAAGATTTCATATTATCTCTTAGGTCAAGTGCGATCACTACTGTCATCCCCAGTTACCAATACGGCACCTCCAAGTATTCTCTTTAATAATTGAGCTACGTGACTGTAGTAAATAGTAAAAAAAAAAGTTAAATGTGTTTCGTTGAAATCGATATTTAAGCGAGGCTAGTTCTGTGTTTCTTATAGAAACAACATTGAAAAGCCTGATAAGGCTTTTTGGATATTTTATCCGATAAGAAATAGATACAAGAAATATAAGGACTGCAAAGACTGGAAGGCAAGAAAAAATCCCAAAATTCGTAAAATTTGTAAAAGTATCAAATGGATATCGGGATTCAAACCAATGTATAAATAATCGTGAAAAAAAGATTGGTCTCTGGAGGGGCACGACCCGTCGTAGTTAGTAGTCACTGTTTCGCGAAAACTAGGGGTTTCCACCCGAATTTAAAAATGGCAAACAATTGCAAAAATTGTAATTATATTAAATTAAAATTCGTCAAACAGTCGCGGGAGGCATGGTTCAATCACTATGGTCAAGTGCAGTCTGCAACCATCATTCCAAAGTGATTTGCGCTTCCTCCTTTTCTTTATCGTTTGTATTGTGCTAACGCGTCTGTACTTAACTCTACAATTGAACTAATATCTATTGGGTTTAATCGATATTTAAGCAGGGCTATTTCCATAATCGTTTATAGGAAAAACTTATCAGAGTATGAAACGCTTATCAGCCTTGTTTTGGATGATTTATCCAATATAAAATTGATATTGATAAGAAGAAGATATTTGAGTATAAAGTCAAATGACACGTCAGTGCTGAGGTTGTCTAGAGGTTGCCAGCTGATAATTTGTAATGTTTTTCTCCATAAAACTATGAGTTAGAATTAAAAATGAATTTAGCCACTATCACGTAAGTTTTTGTTAAAAACTGTATATTTTCATGAAAGGAAAAGGATTCAATAAATTCTAGAATAATTTTTGCATCCAAAACGTTTTTTAACGAACTGGCAACACACGTCCACGTATTTCGAGACCAGCCGGCTGGGGCAGTTCTTTCTGAATTTTTTCAGATTCCCAACTTACCAAGTATTTATTACATTATTCTGAAGCTGTGTGTTCGTTTTTTATTTTTTTAGCGGAAGCTTAATTGAATTATTAGAAAGCATAAACTAAGTTCGACATTGATTAAGAGACTGTTGGTTTCATTGAAAAACAGACAGGTAGCACCTGTGTGTCTGTCTAAGATGCATAATAACATTAAAAGAGACACTTGTTTTTATTGCAGTCATGGCGACTTTTCAAGAATACATCCAGCAAAATGAAGACAGGGATGGAGTAAGAATGTCCTGGAATGTTTGGCCATCGAGCAGGTTGGAAGCTACAAGGCTTGTCGTCAATCTAGCTTGCTTGTACTCACCACTAAAGGAAAAACCAGGTTAAAAGTTATATCCACTAAGTAATTTAAATTGGTTCTAATTTTCATTTTGTTTTTCAGATTTGCCGAACATTACTTACGATCCGGTCATGTGTACACGAGGAAACTGTAAAGCTATTTTAAACCCTCTATGTCAGGTTGACTATAGAGGCAAGCTATGGCTCTGCAACTTCTGTTTTCAACGTAATCCAGTAAGTTCCCATCTTCAAATCAATATTTCTTAAATGTATTAATAATCCTTTCATTGATTGATTATATAGTTCCCACCCCAATATGCTGGTATTTCAGAGCATAACACGCCTGCTGAGTTGCATCCCCAGTTCTCAACGATTGAGTATACCCTCACGGTATATTGTGCCTTATAAATTTTCTCTCATCTCTCTATCAGTGTTTTTATACTCTATTTTTGTGTTTCAGAGATCCCAAACATTGCCTCCTATCTTTCTACTTGTAGTCGACACCTGTGTAGATGAGGATGAGTTAGTTACTCTTAAGGAGTCCCTGCAAATGTCTTTATCTCTGTTGCCACCAAACGCCCTTATTGGGCTTATTACCTACGGAAAGATGGTTCAGGTAGGTTTCCCAATTATTTTCTTAGGAAAAAACATTCCATTCTTTTCCTTTGTAAAGGTTCACGAGCTCGGTTGTGACGGTATTGCCAAGTCTTACGTTTTCCGTGGAACTAAAGAATTTTCGGCCAAGCAAGTTCAGGATATGCTTGGTCTTGGCAAAGCTTCTGGTGGTGGCGGTGTCCCTCCTGGACAAATGGGACAACCTGGAATGCCTGGCATGCCCGGCCAGCCGGGACCTGGAATGCCTCCAGGTGCAGCCGGCCCTATGGGTGGACCAATGGGTGGTGTTCGTGGACCTGGCGGTCAAACCACTTTACCACCAAGCCGTTTTCTTCAACCAGTGCACAAGTGCGACATGTATTTGACGGATCTACTTGGAGAGTTGCAACGTGATCCTTGGCCTGTCCCGCAAGGTAAGCGCCCACTGCGCTCCACTGGTGCCGCACTGTCCATCGCTGTCGGTCTGCTGGAATGCACCTTTCCCAACACGGGTGCCCGCGTAATGCTCTTCGCCGGCGGTGCTTGTTCTCAGGGGCCCGGTATGGTCGTTAACGATGACCTGAAGCAACCCATCCGTTCCCATCACGATATCGACAAGGATAACGCAAAGTTCATGAAGAAGGCCACTAAGCATTACGAAGCATTGGCCAGTCGTGCATGCGCCAATGGCCACGCAATCGACATTTATGCTTGCGCCCTTGATCAAACTGGATTGCTGGAAATGAAATCGTGCTGTAATACAACTGGCGGCCATCTGGTGATGGGAGATTCTTTCGGCTCATCACTTTTCAAGCAAACGTTCCAGCGCGTATTTGCCAAGGATGCTCGTAACGAATATAAAATGGCCTTTAATGCTCTTTTGGAAGTGAAGACGTCTCGCGAACTTAAAGTATGCGGTGCCATTGGACCCTGTGTTTCGATGAACGTCAAAGGACCAAACGTATCCGAAACAGAACTAGGAATTGGAGGCACGACACAGTGGAAATTCTGTTCATTAGGAACTACAACAACACCAGCCATATTCTTCGAAGTTGTCAACCAGGTGATTTGTTTACCCTTCTCCACATTTAAATAAGGTCTCAACTCATTTTATGTTTCGTTAAATTACAGCACGGGGCACCTATACCGCAAGGAGGACGTGGCTACGTCCAATTTATTACCCAGTACCAACACTCGAGCGGACAAAAACGCGTCCGAGTAACAACTATAGCGCGTAACTGGGCGGATGCCGTTACGAATCTGCCGCACATTACCGCTGGTTTCGATCAGGAAGCAGCAGCTGTCCTTATGGCTCGTCTGGCCGCCTTCCGTGCCGATTCCGATGAAGGACCAGATGTTCTTCGCTGGCTCGATCGTATGCTTATTCGCTTGGTAAATATCACGTATTCTTTATGTGGTGAATCGTTTCTTAAATGGAATTCTTGGTTAATAGTGCCAGAAATTTGGAGAGTACTCGAAAGATGATCCCAACAGTTTCAGGATCGGGGAAAACTTCTCTCTCTATCCGCAGTTTATGTTTCACCTGCGGCGATCACAATTTCTTCAAGTGTTCAACAACAGCCCTGATGAAACCACCTTTTACAGGTTTGTCAAACGAATTTATTTTACGTGTAGTTGTTTAATAACACTCGTTAAATACTTGTTAGGCACATGCTCAATCGCGAAGATCTAACACAGGCCCTCATCATGGTGCAACCTATCCTGTACAGTTATAGTTTCCACGGGCCACCGGAACCAGTTTTACTGGACACATCTTCTATTCAGCCTGATCGTATTTTATTGATGGATACATTTTTCCAAATTGTCATCTATCATGGCGAGGTATATTTATTGTCACACATGGTTAGTCTGCTCATCATTAACCTGTGTTTTTGGTTTCTGGTACGGTAGACGATCGCCCAATGGCGAGCTGCTGGTTATCACAATCTACCGGAGTACGCCAACTTTAAACAGCTGCTACAGGCGCCTGTTGATGATGCCCAGGATATTCTCCAGTCTCGATTCCCCATGCCGCGTTACATCGACACGGAACATGGAGGTTCGCAAGCACGCTTCTTGCTCTCGAAAGTCAATCCTTCGCAGACTCATAACAACATGTTTTCTTACGGCGGGGTGAGTTAAACTTTTTCAATCAAATTACAAGTTTTGGCTCGATTTAGATGTGCATGATTGTAATGTCTTGCGTATATTTAATGTGGTATTGATTGATTGGCATGAAAAGCGGATATGCTAGAAGTAGTGTCTTATAATTTAATTTGTTTGTCCGGTCTGCCTTTTGTCCCGTTACGCGATGTCCTGTTCCATCAACATTCATTCAAGCAGTCAGCGCCCGTTCATTCGGTTTGTTTCCCAGTCATAATTTTTGTTTCCATTTTTTCCCCTCGCATTTCCTTTTCTGCATGTTTTTTTTCCCTTAAGCTTCTAATATTGGGTTATGGTCGCATCATTGCTTAGTTTTACCCTCTTACATCTTCTGCCTGTTTCTTCGTATAACTTGACAAACGCAACTATGGGCCGCTATTTACTTTCTCTCTTATTCCCGCAGGATGGAGGAGCTCCGGTCTTGACTGATGACGTCAGTTTACAGGTCTTCATGGAACATTTGAAGAAACTTGCCGTCTCGTCAACTGCTTAGACTAAACATTAGAAGAAGGAAGGAGAAACTCAATACCCAATATTGGAAGAAAGAAACAAATGAATAAAGAAGAAATTTAACGAAATAGATTGTATTAAAAGAAGTTATGCTTCATCGATGAGGAGTCCGACTCCTTGCTGTTTCGGTGAACTTTATTATTCCCCCTTTTTTTCTTTATGCACGCAGCTCATGCTTGTACCGTTCCACATGTCCGGGGCTTTACCGTCAATAAATTGCTGTTTGTTTCAACTTGATCTAATTTTGTAGATTTGGCGAATCATATCTCATCGTAGAATTATCATCTATATTGTACCGGACGCATACAAAAAAGACAAAGTAGTAGCCTCTTATCGCTTGTCATTAAAAATTTGTGTTACGAGGAAAAGCGTTTTGCAAGGCGGATGTACGTGACTCTGGACCCCTTTTGTTATTTTTCTTTGTAGATAATCCATTCCGATCTCTTGTCGTGTTGGAAAAACATGTTGCACCATTGGGGGCCTGATCGCTCACAATTATTTATGGGGTTCACCACATCCGTATTCGTCTACACCGTGTCAGAGTAATGAATAATTGGGCTTTCTGCCAGAAAAAAAGGATTATTGTTTTGACTTGCATTTCGTTTTATTAACTTAATTCTTCCATTTGATTTCTATAATGTATATAGTCCAAACTAAAAGGTCGCCTGTGACGTAACAGCAAACGTTATTCAGAATTAACCTGACTTTTAAACAGTAGACATGAAAGTTACTTAAAAATGCCTAAACAGATTCAATGAAAATGTATGCTGTCCGGACTGCCAAAACACGAAATTCATAATGTGTGCACTTGACTGCTCACATCAAGACAACTTACAGCTGGTTACTATAATTTTCGCATTAGGTAATTGGTGCGGAGAGCATTTCATGCCAACCAGATGGGGCGTTTAAAGAAATGTCCAAATCAAAGGGATGTTAAGTACATGTGTGACTATTCTTTTATTCATTACCTTTATGTTCATTTAATTGTAGCATCTTACTACTAGAAAAATGCAAATTGTAGAAATATAACTTTGAAGTATGAAAATTATCTCTCAACACAACATGCACACCTTCCATTCAATGTTCACAATGGTTATTCTCACCCAGTACTCATAAGGTGTATGTAGGCCTAAATTCTGCTAATGCAGTTCTAATATGATTTATTAAAAAAATGTGCATTTTCCAATGAAAATAATCAGTGAAAATACTAACGAGAAAAAGGATAGTTGCACAATCCCTTGAATTATTTCTTATAAAAATTCACTTTAAGTTATGAAATGGTCGTTTTGTATTTATTATTTATGTAGGAAAAAATATTCCTGAACGAACAATTTCAACGAAATACGACGACCCCCTTATGGGACTTATAACACGGCGAGTGGCAACCATCTATATATGACTCTGCTTTGTATTTACATTTATGTAGGAAAAAATATTCCCAACAATTTCCTCTTCTCCTTAGCGTTTGCTTTACTTCCAAAGCGCCATCGTCCTCCTCACCCTATCACTCGATAGGCATAGCACGATATTAACAGGGGAAATGGACTTGTTGTACAATATTATAAAATTGCAATCAAATTCCGATCCACAGATGACCTTCAGTTAGTCTAAACGTGCATTTATGCAAATGCTGCATGTAAATTATTTTACAAAATACACAACATATTCGACCCATAACTGATTCAATAAAATATAAAATGCGTAGTCTATTGCCAATGCGCCGGGTAATGCAACGAATCCATATAATCTGTATAAAAGCAGAAATTTTTTAGCTCACCGAAACTATTAGCGCAACGTTATATAAAGCTTAAAATAACCATTTCAAAACTTCGATCTAGCAGAGACTGTTGTTTAAGGAAAATGCATTTTCTGAATTTTTTAAAATTTGCTTCTCTATTGGCTTATGGAACGCCATCGTCCTCTTCATCTGAGGAATCTAACGAAAGTCCGCATAAAGAAGGGGGTAACAAAAAATGTTCTAGCGGACCAGTTTTGTTGACGCTAACGACGACCATAGATTACAACATCACTTGTGCAATCAATTGATCACCGTTGATCAAAAGTTATGATATTGTCTCTAGAGGTATCGAATCATCAAAATAAAACGTCTTTGGTCTTATTAGGCTGACATTTCACCAAGTCCATGAAACTTGTTCGTCCTAGTCGCCGAAGAAGAGGTATTGTAACTTACGAAAACCAAGACGATGACAACGATGAACAATTCACTTGTTCGATGCCTGGACCCCATTTACAATGTCCAAATGCCTAAAATCATCAATAAAAACTTGCTCCTCTTTCCCGTGACGATGAGTAGTCTCTTTAAAAAACAATTTTTCAAACCCTTTCACGTCGCCATCTAATTGGTGTCGGGCAGTCAACGTGCGTTTGATAATTTAAAAAAAGTTTTCAGGATGCGCAAAACACTTCCTTCTCATAATTTGCCAGCAAAGGTCTTTATAGATTTTTCCTCAAAATATTTGTTGGATGAGCACGGAAAAATGGTTTAGAACTTCACGTCTCTTGTGGATTAGTCAAACTGTTTGTCCAAATAGCAAATAGCAGGGTATAGTATAGTACCGCATACAAAAATACAAGAACATTTATATAATGTTTAGCAAAGACTTTACTTTGTTAGGGTAGAAAGTCTTGTGCGATGACTAAGCAACCTTCCCTTTCGTTACGCATGAATATCTTTTGAGATTTGTTTTCGTTATTTTTTCATATCTGTTGATGTATTAGGGCACATTTCCGCAGTCATCCCAATATCACGAGTTGTGAATTAGAGCGAATACGGTTATTATAAAAATTCTGCAGTATCAAAACTTAACCTTCTTATTTCAAAGACCTACTTTTGAATAATGTTTTTCGTTCCGTTATAAATAATATAAAAGCTATACCGGTAGGTGATTCACCTCTCTTGATTAAAGGGAATTTCGTTCTATTTTTATTATACTTACCTCATGCACAAAAACTTACACAATAGAGAGAAATTGAGAAAAAAAAATTTTCGCACACTTTCCAGGGACGAATAAAAGAAGAAACACCCAAAAAACTCACGGAAGAAAGACTAATGCGCACTACGTAGTCTACAACGCGGAAATATTGTCTAGAAATCTCAGTGAAGTTCAATGAAAATCCCTCGGAAATGGCCAATCAAAACAACTAATAATTTACGTAATACTGCGGCCAACTTGGCGTTGACATGGTATGTAGCGTGTCCGTCAGGGAAGGTGGACGAACTCAAGGCTTTTCTAGTCGATTGGCTTTTTGGAAACAAGAGCTTGGAGCGTGACGAGTCTCCGTAGTCGGTATAATCCGCTTCGCGTTAAGGGAGAAAACAACAGCTGCAAAGGAACTTGCTATTGCTATTGTTATGACTGCATACGCGGAATCTATCACTTGATTGGTAGCACGATCGTGCTGAGCGGCGGATGAATTCCGCACGTGCATGTAGCCGTTCCTGTAAAAAGTCGACAAGGCCACTTCCCCCCAGCCGAGTTTCAGTTCCAGATACCAGCAGCTTTTTCAGGATGGTAATAATAAGTTCTCATGCGAAACCCCGAAATCATTCAATTAAAAAGCTAGCAGCATGAAAATGCAGATTTAATGGAGCGTAACGTATATCATAGACGGATTGTGCTAGTAGCTGGCGTGTCGCTGCTCGCTGGCGATTCAGCGCCACTTGTCGGTGACGACATTAACCCCCCGCGGACTTCTTCCGTCGTCTTTCTCAAGGTCCCGACATCGTGAGTTGACGTAACCAGCACAGTGCGTGATTCTGTACCGACTTAAGTAAAGGAGAGTCGCAGAGGAGATTCACCTTTAATTAACTTATTGTTATACGAGTCAACCAAGCCACAAGTCAAAGATGATTGACATTTCTATAGCTGGCCTTGACTGTTGGCAAATTAGAGGGTAGATGAAAAGAATCGGACAAACAAGAAATCAAATAACAAATAACATTGGGTCAAAGGTGTTTCTGGCATTGTCCATCCGAGTTTTGCGTACCGTCAGTAACTTACCTGTTTGATAGACCATCACGCAATGTTATTGAACATGTTGGTATATAAGAGCAGCGTCGGTACGTCAACAGTCATCAGTCTACGCATCTCTAAACAGCGAAAGCGATCCCACCGAAGAGAAGAAAATCCTCTGAAGAGAAAATGTCCAACTTTTTGGTAAAGGACTTACACGCCTATTTTTATGTTTTCCCACAATTAAAAGACATTTTCACTTTCTGGCCGATAGCGAATAATGCCGTTTTCACTTTGTTGTTGTTTTCCTGGGTTTTTCCTGGATTCAGTCGTTGACCCTTGTGTTGGTTGCACTGGCTGCCATCGCTTCAGGATCTCCAGTAGCATCTGGTCCCGGCGATGTGAATCAGGATCACTCGGGAGCCGATATGGACACTAGCGAACATTTCTTCAATCCTTACCTTCCGAGATTTGGCGCTGGCTTCAGACCTGGTTTCGGCTATCCTTACGGTTATCCTGCTTTGAACGCACCCTACGCTGGACTTGGCGTGCTGCCTGGTGTCTTCCGACACCACCCATTCTTCTATGATGATCGCAAATAAGTCAACGTCCACTTGAAAACAATAGAACTTCAAATCCATTGGCGTTTTCTTCGCACCCGAGTTCGCACCACTTTATTATTTCTCCTACATTCGTTTTTGGTGTTAAAATGATGTATCTTAACATCCTTCATTATATTCAATCCTTCTTTTTAGTTTCATTTATCTTTGTTAAAAAAAATACATTCTCTTCTGCCTCATATTTCCAGTTGTTTTGAAACAAAATTCGAAGAAAACGGGCATGGGTAGACAAACTCAAATGGCTTTATACTGCCGACTCATTGTTTTTCTTGAATTCGTCCCGGACGTGTCTCCGAATTCATTCTTCTAAAGTTTTTTGTTTTCTGCGTGAATCCAACAAAGCTCGATAAGGGGATCGTCTTTCTTGTAAAACGAAGGTTTATATGGACTTCTTCAACCAATAGCACTAAAACTGGTTTTCCAGCTTCATTGCCGACAGGTAAGGTAAGTGGACTACCACCAGCAGCACCCAGAGAAGACGACGAGATCCACCGCAAGATTGGTTCGACCTTCAGGATGAGACGAATGCAAGCCGAGGCAAATTGAAGAACCGTTCAGCTTTATTCAGCTGCATCAACGTTAGTCGTGATCTTTTTTTTGCGAAAAGAATAACATCAACAAAAAATTGCACGGTCGTGATCACGAGGCTGAGCTGCCATTGTCTAGCTGGAAAACGATTCCAGCATGAGGAGACGGCGTTTGGCCTCTATGCACGAGGCAGAATTCGTTGCCCGTTTGCAACTACGGCTCTTCCTTGTTTTTAAGTTTTAACCTTCGATTCAACCTGGTTCTTCCCTTTTTGCATGACGAAGGCCGTAAGTTGTAATCAGCTTTAAATTTAGTCATTTATTAATAGGAGTCGTATGATTTGTCATAGAACCGATAAGGCTTTATTTATTTGGCAATCGGAAAATCCCAAGACGAAGCAGATTTACTCATCCGCCTACAACGGTCCAGCCGCAACTCGTGGGGGAGTTCAGGGGAGTTTGTGAATCGTGAAGAAAAGTCGTTTCACGAATAAACCGTGATGTCAAGCGGCCTCTTCCGCGCCACATCAAAACGCTCTCCTTCTTATAACCTTCCCTCCCAAGTTTCACGACTTTTTAGCTCTTCGTTTGGGTTTTTTCTCTCTATTTTTAAAAATCAACTTGCAAGGCGCTTCCCTATACCTTCGCCTTGTTGCGGCTCCAGCAACTTCGCGTCGACACACATAGGCGAACACGAACGAAAGGACGTGATAGTAAACAAAAAAAATCCTCTGGTGGTATAAAATGTGAAAGTAGGACCGTGTTAGCAACCAGTTGGTGCCGTCTCTTTGTACGAAACAGTTGTCACTGTTGTGAAGTTCCGCTCACAATGAATTCCCTACAGGTAAAATTATTACTGACAAATCGATTTGATTGACATCAGCGAACTATAGTAGCACATGTAAGTAGTAATCACAAATTTACTATATTTTCTCTCTTTTTTCTTTTTCTCTGTTCTTCTTCTTCCTTCTTTTTCACGTAAACACAGATGGCTTTAGTGGTTTTGGCCGCCGTCTCGGCCCAGTTGGTTAATGGACAACGTGAAACTCGCCGACCACAATATCCGTATGGTGGTTACAGTTCACATGATGATCTTCACAATGCAATTACTGGATTGACTTTCGATCTACACAATCGACTCAACGCCCAGGTTCACCATGCCTTTCACCATGCGGCCGGCAATTCGATAAACGCTTTCGCCTTCGCTCATGATAGTGGGACCGGCGTACGTTATCCTTCTAACGGTAACTTTATTGTCCGACCCTTCTACCTACCCGGTCAGCAAGGTATCTTCGTCTCGGCAAGTTCAGTAGGGTCGACACGTCCTTCTATCAGCCCAGTACGTCCGCTAACCACTCCGGGACGGCCAGTAACATCCTCTTTTCGACCAACATCCACACCGCTATCGCTACGCCCATCAAGCACCCCGATTCGTCCATTATCGTCCACTCCGTTGCGCCCGGGACGCCCGTTCGCTGCTGCGTCAGTGGGTTCCCTACCTGGAGGGGGTGTTTCGGCAAGTGCTGCGGCCGTTAGCACTTCCGGTTAATCATTTTCGCCATTTCCTAGCACCTAGTTGTGATGGTCTGATGATTTGGGGGGTTGTTTTTACAAAATCTTTTAGAAATTGGAGAAACATTAATCAATTACTTTTGTTATATTTAATACAATTTACGTCTTTAATTTGGACATTGTGTGAAAAGCTATTATTTTTGTTTTCAAAGGGATTCCAAAAAAAACTAGAATCTTGTTATTTTTTTCTCTTATCTGGGAGTGGTTCTCGATTTTTCTATTCAAGGCCAACGACTACCACTATAATGCACTTCCTAACAAACATAGCTGAAGCATGACAAGATAAAAAGGGAAATAGGAATTGCGAAGCTTCAAGCGCAGGAAGCTGAATTGCGCACCGGAAAAAACGATCTCGAAACCTCTAGTCCGGCAACTCATTGGTAGTTTGCAGATCTAATAAATTTCATCGATCACCTGTGCGTCACGATCTGTCGGACGAATGGCGATGTGCAGACTTTAGGTTACCTAACAATCCGGAAAAAACCAAGGTCAACTTGAGTTGATAGACTATTTCTGCTACTCCTGAGACACTAGGGCTTTAGAAAATTAACACGAATCGTATAAGATATGGGCAATATCTCTAAAATAATTCAGTTCCAAAAAAAAAATAAAGGGTTGAGTTCGTCGTTCGGTCAACTTGATGAAAGCCAAAGTCACGATAAAGGATGACGCACGTTGAATTTGATAAGAATGCCGTAAACATCCGGATGTTGAATGTTTTGACTGTAGGTATTGTCCAACGCGGTCCAACAAAACAAATATTTATCCTTTTTACGTTTTTAGCACACCTCGCTAGGCAACAAGATAAATTGTTATGTCAGGTTTTAAACAGATAAGGCAGTTACAAAGCTACTATAGGAACAAAACTAGGGAAATATATTCTACAAGAGATTCAGATCCATGAATAGAGCTTGGGCCAGCTAATAGGGATAGATTGGTGACCTTCAGAAAGAAAGGAAAGGCAACCTTTTCCTACTTTTCTACTGCATTAGTTTTTATTTGGAAACTACAAGGACCAAGAAGGACGCACTGAATTCCGACTAGATTCCTTTAATTTTTTTCGATTTTTCGAGTGACGGAAGGTGAATTAGGTGATGGTAAACACTATCTCAATGCGTCTCACCGCTCACGTCTCCAACCGGCAACCACGCTAAGATTGAAGAAGAGGCTTCATCATTTTGAAACCAATGTGAGTAAACAGAGGAAAATGGCGCCATCTCGCCAGTCCACCACAGCAAATAAATCTCGACCTACTCAAAGACGTGGTAAAAATAATAATTTGAATAAAGATGAGTCCCAAAGTACATCTTCCGCATCAGAAGAGAAGCCCTTTTTGCTTCTTGAAGATGTCACTTGTAAAATTTGCTTAAATCTTATGGTAAGGCCAGTTACTTTGCCTTGTAAGCATGATCTGTGCTACGTTTGCTACGAAAACTGTGTAGCAAAATCAAATTTGGCATGTCCAATGTGCCGTAAAAGAATTTCCGTTTGGTGCCGTCAAGCTACCAAGACCAATACTGTTGTTAATGAAGTTTTGTGGCAACGCATCCAAGCCCAGTTTCCTGAACTTGTGGAAGCACAAAATGAAGGGAAAGATGAAAAGGATACTGAAGACTGTGAGTATTTGTTCTGTGTTTGCTAATTTCTGATTCCCAAATACTCAATTATATTTAACTGTCCTAGTTTTTCCCACTGTTGCCATGCATCAGTTTGCTGAACCTGGAGAAGTAGGCAAAGAGTTTGAGGCTGCTCAAGAGAGGCAACGAAGGGAAGAAGAAGAAAGAAGACTGGAAGAGGAAAAGGCATCAGCTGATCTCCTAGCAGCACTGCAGGTTAGAATTTTTCATAGCTTCCTTTAATGTTAAAATATACCTTTGTTATCTTTTGGAAGGCTGAAGAGCAGGAGAGACTTCAAAGAGAAGTAGAAGAAAGAAGATTAGAAGAGGAAAAGGCGTCAGCTGATCTCCTTTTAAAGTTAGAAAGAGAACAGGTGAGGACAAATCATAGGTTAACTTATATATTTGCTAAAATAAACTTTTCTTTTTACATTTTTGTATTACGGAAGGCTGAATTAGAGCGCGCCAGGAGAGAGGAACAAGAGAGAATCCGACAAGAAGATATGGCCTTAGCACTTGAACTTTCTGAGAACGGAGAGCAGATTCGCAAGTTACGCGGATCAACTGTTATTAACACACCACCTTCTACGAGGAAGCGTACTAGGAAGATAAGTTCTGATGCCAAAACAACTCCAGCTGCCAAAAAAATCAACAGTTTTTTTACTAGTAAGAAAACTCCACTTATACAGTGGGCACTCAAATTATTAGAACATATTGCACCCCGTGTTAGTTTATTTTTCCGTCCCCCTTCAAAAATAGTGCTAAAATTTTTTTTCTGATGCCGTTTAATTTGTCTTGGCGAGATCTCTTAGTGGTTTTTTTTGTTTTATAACAATAAAACCCTGAAATTTATTTATTAGAACAGGCCTTTTTTTCCCCATCCCACACAAATCGGTCAACTTTAACAGCCGACAGCTTGTTTTTGAAAGATTGCCCAAACTTGAAATTTTTATATAAAATCAAGTGAGACTTCTTCTTTGAGTCTGGAAATTTTCATTAAGTTTTGATAAAAGGCTCCGAGTTTTAGGTCTAAAAAACTGAGTCGCGTTTCGAAAAAAACGGCCGGGATAGGCTTTCGACATGGGGAGCCGTGACCTTGGTCGAAAAAACGACCTTTTTCGAAACGCGACGTAGTTTTTTAGCCGTTGTTTTTTCATTTATCACCCAAATTTAATGAAAATTTCCAGACTCAAAGAAGAAGTCTCACTTGATTTTATATAAAAATTTCAAGTTTGGGCAATCTTTTAAAAACAAGCTGTCGGCTGTTAAAGTTGACCGATTTGTTTCTTAAATAAATTTCTTGCCCCTGCTTCTATTGTTAGGATAAAACAAAAAAACCCACTAAGAGATCTCGCCAAGACAAATTAAACGGCATCAGAAAAAAATTTTTAGCACTATTTTTGAGCCCAGGGGGACGGAAAAATAAACGCGAAAATAACACGGGGTGCAATGGGAATGCGCCCCGTGTTCTAATAATTTGAGTGCCCACTGTATATGTTTCTTCAAATCTAATGACAGCCACGCATTGTTTAAGGTCGCTCCAATTCAAATGAAAATGACGAACCTTCAGGATCTCCATCTGCTTTCGTACCTGTAACGGAACATTTCCAAAAAAGTAATAAGGAATTAAATCATTCAACGCGGAAGTTATTAGTAAAATCAAAACCCGTTTCGGTTAGGGGACCTTTCGATGAGTGAACCCCGTAGTTCTTCATGTGCCAGTTCGGAAAGTATAGACCAAGAAGTAACCAAGAGGTTACACTTTCGTCCAATAAATGCTGCCCCATTAACTCCGCCGAAAAGTTCTCCTGGCAACAGTACGGGGTTCTAAAAGTTTTCATATTGAATAACAATACCTAACTTTAATGGGTATTATTAGGTCAAATTGTCAAGCCACAGGTGGTTTCTGCGACTGCAAAAAATTTGAGCCAACTTTACGAACTTGAAGAAGAAAAACGTAAGAAAAAACAATGTAGTTTCGTTTCACGGATGACGAATGTAACAAAGCATTTTCTAGCATCAGACAATGGAGGAGCTGGAGATGTAAATCACAATCAGCCATCCGGCTCAACCGCGGTCAAAGGAACTGGAGTGCTGGCGGAGGAACTAATGGAAATGGAGCGCGAATGGCTTCGACAGAAAAACGCTCAAGAAGAGGCTGATAGAGAGTTAGCGCGGAGGATGCAGGCAGAACTAAATGAAGAAACTCGGCCCCGTGTCAATCGAAGTAAAGGTAGCGCAGACGAATACGAGCTACGCACTAACAAACGAAAGAACCAGCTAACGATCAAAGATTCTTTCAAGCAGCCTACGCGTAAGTCGAACCCATTGCCTTAAAGCCGAGTACCTACACATTGAATTGCGCAAGAGTTTCAATTTTTTCAAATGCATACACGTACAAAGATAACTATTATATGCGATTTCAAATACAAAGAAGACACTTCTTTTGTTTTTCTTGTTTAATTAATGCGTGTCAGTTTCTACCTAGACCGACATAGATTTTAAATTGCCTTATTTTCGTCCTGATCGAGTTTCTAGTTAATTTGCATAGACCAGTGTAATAATATTTGCAGTTGTATTGTTGCACGCATGTAGCAGAGAACCAAGTATATACACTGTTTTAAGAAAAAGCGATAAAGGAAATCTTTTGCTAATAGGATTAAAGTTTAACGGTAGGTTGGTGGGTAATATATTTAAATGGGAAGCGTCCGATTAAAATTTTGGAAAATTAGCCTAGTTCGGCAAACTTGTTTCGGATTTTACTGTAAGCTTCTTCAAAAGCTTTGGTCACAGATTCAAAACTGGGTATGTATGAATTGATTGATGGAAAGGTAAACCAAGAATTTTCAGATTTGGTGCTCCGGTTTGGGATGGCGGTAGTAGTACGTATTGTAAAAACTGTTTGGGGTATGCCCCGTTGTTGGGTTGTTCCATCTAACAAAGTAGTATAAAATCATTGAAGACATTAACCAATAATAAGGGGCATTTACCTTGAACTTTGAAGGGTGGATAAGTCGGGTGCGATGTCGTTTGATATACATTTTCCAAAATGATCGACGGGATTGAAGGCGGTGATTCCACGGAAATATCGTCGAATGTTTTGGGAATCTCTTGAAAGTTGATAGAAGAGTCGTTTGGTACACTCGTTGAATTGTACTCGTCGAAATCCGATGAACTAGAGTGGTTTGTAGTGCTGGAATTTTCATTTTCATAACGTGTGTCCGTTATAAACGCATCGTCCGTCGGCGGAAAATCGAGAGTTGCGTCATACATTGATGATGTTTCATTGAATTCTGTACTCGAGTTGGTTGCCTCGTCAAAATATTTGCTCAGTTTTTTAGGCAACTTTGTGAGCAGGCGATGGGGACAGCGTTCAGCAAACAGAGGCTTGTTAAAAATAAAATCTAAGGCGGACGAAGAAAACATGGAGACGTTAGGATCTGGCCGGCGATGATCTCGAGGTGCCTGCGTGTAGAAATGTTGATTGCTGTACCAGGGTCTTGGGGTCGATTGTCCATAATAATATCCTCCCATCCAAGATCGATATTCTCCATCCTCAGTCCATTGGGCGGGATAAGTAGATCTTTTTTGGAACCAAGTGATCAAAACGGGAGTCGGATGCAAGAAATTTCTCGCCGAAGTATTAGAGGCGCCAGGGAAAATGAGAATGCTTGGTGGAAGAAGCGATCCGTAAATGTGGGCTTCACTGATGACAGTTTTCAAAGAATAGCGCTCGACCAAATACTCCAAGTGCTTAGACAAAGGTGATTCTTCGTTACAGCTGTCCTGGTAGATGTCATAAATTTCACCCGCGGAGTTGTATCCAAGGACGATATGTTCAATGGGGCTAGCTAATAGACTGTTATCATCGATAATGTTGAAGTAGCTTGTAAAAACTTCTTGCTCTCCGGGACTAGCGTAAACCAGAATGTGTCCCAGACGACCGCCTCCATATGAATCACCTATCGAATTCCACTGGGGAACAATCGAGAATTCCTCAACTCTAGGTTCGTCCAGTTGAGGTCTCGGTCCTGACGTAATTGCTTGATGGACTGCTTTGGCGAAATGATCCTTGTGCCAGGAGCAAATAGGATTAGCAGGTTGGTTCAATGGCACATCAAAGATCATGAAGCTGAAATCTCTCGAAGGAACTCGCCAGATCTGATCTGTGATGGAGCTACCCATTAGCATCCGAAAGCTCCAGGCCTTCTTCGGATTACGCCAAAATAGTTGGTCTTCTCCAATGCGCCTAGGACTCCATGATACGATTTCTAAACCGTCGCAGATATTGGCCATGGTCGGAATGGTCGACAAGTCTGTAGAAGGAGTGACAGAGATGTGTGCGGAAGGCACACCTATCACCAGCTTGTGTGCTGGAATCCTAGCGTAACTAAAATGGCGAGTAAATTCCCCCAGGTCCATCAGTGATGAACCTCGCTTTCTTTCATCAGGAAATATCGGTTCAGTAATCGGATGCGGTGGGAAAGCGTGAATTTTGTCTACTGTTTCTATGATGCCTTGTTCGTGCAACGCATGTGGGCTTACCAAGTGCGAAACGGAGATGGAAAGTTGTTTGCCCGGTGGAAGAATATCCCGGAATGACAACAGAACATGGTACAATATGCCTAGGTTAGTAGCCGGATCAACAATGACATCGAGACTTGCTGCTTGCATTTTCACGAGGTACGCTACGAGATGTGCCATTTCCGTCGTTGAGGTAGTGATTAAGAAAAAATCCGGAATGGAAATGTGTAAACGGATGTTGGGATATCGTTGTCTGAACAGAGTCAAAGGATCTAAATAATGCAAGGAATATTCCCAGTCGGAATATTTGTTGTGTAGCGGTATTTTGTAGAGTAGATCAGTACAGAGCTCATCCAGCATAAAATCGTTTCCCTCTATTTGAAGGAAACAACCTTTAAATAAACACGGGCAATATAAATGATGTGGGAAAATGTGGTACCCGAAATGGGAAGTGGATAATCCGCCGAAGCGCACACCATCTTATGCATTCTCCTGTTCATCATTCGGCCTTTGGGTTGGAACATCGAATTGGACGTTGTTGACTCTTCGCTCCGCGTATTGTTAAAACCAGTGCAAAATATAAAGAATAGCAAAAGATCCGCAATCTTCTTCATCTTAGGAGATCACAATACATAAAAGGATTGATTAATTAGTCAATCAGTGTTTGCACATGCATACATAATCTAAATATTTTAAAATCTTTAATATGATTACAACTTCACAAGTAGAGAAGAAAAAAAGACTTACTTTTGAGTACGTAACAATAAAGTTCTTCTGTAACAATCCACGAATAACGAAAGCCCGTATGACTACTGATACACAAACTGTTCAATGCGCCCGCTTATATATTGGGAGAATGAACGTACGTGACTTCAAGTTACTGGATGGACTCTTCTTTCGACCGGAAGAATGTTTCTAAACCGGTATTCAGTAACCATTTCTAATGTGTGGGACTATTTTAGGATCTCGAGTCAGCACAATTCCATTAGATTACTTTATGTATAATTTCAGCTATATTTCGTGATATAGCTTTGCGAATCCGAATCCGACACCGACGCTTAGTGGTAGATTTGCGAAAAGGCTTTTAATGTAGTTCACTATTTCCAAATGCCATAAATAAGAGAAGCGCATTAGCTTCGGTTCACTGTTTCAAATCATTGAACAAGTAAAAATAAACCTATGTTAACTATGGAACGCCATATGACTAAACTTTTTTACCACTACAGATTTTTTCACGAGTTGGTAAAAACCGCTCAATTAATACACAAATTAATACCAACTACTACTCGAGCCATCTAGGGGAGATGCGTGTACCACACTTCACTAGGAGGGGCTTATTCGTTATCTAAGAGGCTTTTTCGGCATACGGGTTTAATGCCGCTGTTTTGAAAATTCTGTAGGATTTTTTAAGAGCTATTTGAAAAGATTAAACCGAACCCTTTTTTGGTTGCCGTAATTTTACTACTAACATGAGAGGAGGGCAGCACAAGCAATTGCTTCTCCAATTGCTTGGTATGCCGAAAAAGGTTTAGAGGTAGCAACGATTGCCATTTTTTCTCGACTCGATTTTTAAAATTATTTTTGCTGATTATCGAGTTGTCATGCGGACAATATCGAATCATAAAAACCTGACGGATTCCACCAGGGTAACGGGGGTACGAAAGGCATGGCGATTCTGGCTACCTTGAACAGTGGCTACCCATGAGATTCTCTCTTGCATTTGCTACCCCAACACTGGCTACCCATTTGGGCAGCGACACCCATCGATTGAGAATTTTGACATTGGCTAAACACGCTAAAATGCCCGCTACCCGCTAAGTGTTTAATCAAGGTTTATAATATTGATGCTGGGCCTAACATTTTATACATGCGACCAGAGCAATATTTTTTTGAAATAACAACTAGCCCCTCCCACGGATAAGCCCCTCCTAGCGAAGTGTGGTTCCCGCATCTCACCTAGATGGCTCGAGTAGTAGTTGGTATTAATGTGTGAATTAATTGAGCAGTTTTTACCAACTCGCGAAAACATTTCTGGTGGTAAAAATGTTTAGTCATATGGCGTTCCATAGTTAACAAGCGTGCGCGAGCGCTTAAAATGTATTGATTGAATACTGCGAATAGTAAATACAACGAATCAATAAATAAAAATTTTTTTAAACATGCACTTTTACATTCCTAAAATTAAATCATAAATGCCGGTCGTTTAATTTAATTTTGAATCGTTTTTCTTAAAAGGAATAATATAAACAGCCGTCGAATACACTACGTGGCGTAGCCTTTATAGATTAAAAAAATTTACAGATCTAAGTTGCACCACATAAAATGAGAGCTAGAAAATGACACATCATAGAAATTGAATACCAGTAACTGCTTTACACAACAAAACAAAGCAGGGCACAACAAATTGTTTTCAACGTACCTCTGACAAAAATGAAACATCGGCGGAGGGTAGTGTGCACGCTATTATATTAGCAACGTTTGGATTAGCTTTGAAAAAATGAAGCGCAGCGTGTCCTTTTTTTCGACGGTCGTCTGCGACGGATTTAAGCATCTATATTTATTTTATATCAAAGAAATAATTAGAAGTGATGCCTAAGAATTTCGTCTTTTTGTAAACTGTTGTGGTAATTTTGGTTCAATGTTCTTAAAAGTCCACACATGTAATTGCTTACTTTCAACGAGCTGTAGTCAATTTGCGTCAAGTTTGACAGATCTATGATTAAAGTTGGGCTGTGTCCGTCAGCATCTATTGCAGTGGCCTTATTAAGCGCGCGGCGGAACTTTTCAACACCAGGGAAGTGCAAATTGGAATCAACTTTCACTATAACTCTTTCTTCCGTTACTTCCTTTCCCTTTAAAATATATTAAGATAATTGTTTAAAAATATAAAACATGTATAATGGACATTTTATGAGATAACATAAGGTAATTTCATATAGACATGGGAAAGCAACTCATATTCTTACCGGCGATAGTCTTGTAAGTTCGACATGAGGTTTGTTGCCTATGTATGCCAACAAAAACAGATGGAATCCAGCTCCGATGAGAATTCCGTACTCCATGTTGATGAAGAGGCAACAAAAGAATGTAATTCCTAGAGGTAGTAGCTCCACTCCTTGGGTTAAAGTGTTATTAAGACAATATTAAATTCGACACTGCCAGTTTGTGTTTACTAAACTGCTTACTGTTCGTCTTCCACATTGGTTTGAGCTCCTCCAGTTCTACCATAAAAATGACGGAAGTGATGACAACAGACGACAAAATAGGTATGGGAATATAGGCCAAAAAAGGCATTAAAAACCCCAAAGCCAACAAAACCAGAATTCCTGTAAACGGCAAAATCATCAACATTGATTTTGGAAGATGTTTTTCGATAACAGCAAGTTGTATACGTATTGCATAGCTATATTGCGGACGTACCTGCATAGACATTAGTAAAGGGCGTCTTTGCACCGCTTGCGGACTGAACTGCGCTACGTCCGAATGAAGCGGTGATTGGCATCGAACCAAAAAGTGAACCAAGGATCGTCCCCACGCCCAAAGCAACCATCTCTTGGGTTGCGTCTGTCCGCTTGCCGTTAGCTGTGATGACGAAACATTCGATCATACATTATCTCGATCTTAAGATTATGCTTTTATAGTACCAAAAGCCTTGGCGACGGCAACTTGTTCGAGAATAGCGATGAGTGGGACAAGACCGATTGCGGCTCCAAGTTCCGAAAGGATGTCACCAAATTTCATTACAACAGCCGTGCTTCCTTCTGTTCGATTCATCGAGAAGATTGGCAAAGCAAACGGCGGAAGTCCGGGCTGTATATCACCTAAAATTTATAAATGATACAAGAATAGGGAAATGAACGAGCTCACTATAATAATTGAACGAAACCTTGCTTTACCTGTGAGAGTAAAAGGTTTGGAACCGTTTTGTTCCAGAAAGTAGGCTGCCAAACAACCAGCGATGACCGCGATAGCGTTGCGGCTAGTGGAAACGAACCAAAGGGTACTTTCGACACATCGGTTACGCATGAATCCAACTTTCTTCAGTGGTCCGAGATTCTTCAAGGACGTAAATTTCTAAATTCGCCATTCACAGTCAGTCGTTAAAATAGGTCAATCTTTAAAAACAAGACGCAAAAGAAGCACCCCGAACATACCCTCATCGAAAGCAGTATTAAGATCATCGAACAACCCAAGGCCGAATCCCACAAGCTGCATTTTGTTATATTGCCAAAAAATCCTTTCCAAATCTCAACAAAGGAGGATCCTTTAAATTTCAATCCGAAAAGGCCTTTCACTTGTGTCGACGCTACGGTTAACGCGGCAGCTGAACAGAAGCCAGAGATCACAGGGGCCGAAATAAACTCAACCATAAAACCTATGAAGAGATTTTAAGTTATGATACATTCCCTAGTTATTGAAATATTTCCCCACAAATATTATATAAATACCGAGGTTCAGAAGTCCAGCAAAGAGTTCGAGCCAACCTGCTAGAAATGCAAGGAGAACCGCATAGGCCGGTCCTCCTTGACTGGCGTATGAAAACGTCATCAGAGACATGACGGCTGTGGGGCCGAGTGAAGTTTCTTTGACAGTTCCAAAAATTACGTAGGCAAATGAACACATGAATGCCGAGTAAAGTCCGTACTATAGTATTTTTCAAGAACAGGATTATTGACTAAATCATCGTGATATTATGGAACCTAGAATCTTTTTACCTGAAGGGGTAATCCTGCGACGGCTGCATAGGCGATACATTGTGGAATAGTGGTAAGGCCAACAGTAATACCGGCAATCAAATCGTAAGAAGCAAAATTCCAGTTGTAGGTTGGAAGCCAGGCAAAGATAGGGAAACGCCTTTGGATTAATTCAAAGGTGCAAGTAGTCTTTACCCTTGACTTTACTCGCTTTTTCCATCCAGAACAATAATAACTAGACTTTTCCTTTAATTTGAAATCGATCGTGGATCCTTCGATTGACAAAACCGAATCAACGCTTGAAATGCCTGAGAGTTTGTTGGCAATTGTCATTTTTTTGGTAATATGTGAATGAGGACGTGCCGTTACAGGATATATTCTTGAATGCGGACAGTAAGCTTAGAACCGTATTTGTAAGACATCGGATCAGATGCAACTGTTTTCGGCAAACTCTCCAAGTGAACTGACGTCCGAAGTGGAGAAAACATAGCTGCCTATTTATGCGTAGCTCTATTAGCCGTCTGAACAATTTCCTTTTGGAAATTTGGGACCGTGCCGGTCGGTGCCAGTCGGAGCTAAGGGTCGAAAAAGTATCGTCGGTCATGCCCTTGAGCATTAGTAACCGGCTCATTCGGGAAATCCCGTCCTATCTAACTGGGAAATCCGCCTCTAGCAAAATAGTTGCAAAAATTATTAGACCCGTCCTGTGAAAATATTTGACTGTAGGCTATGATATATCGGCATTTTTTTCAGGCTATGGTCGTAAAGTTGAATTTGTGTATGACAATTAAAAAGTCCATAAAGGATCAGCATACTTGAGTTATACTAATGGACTGTTTTTTGCGTTGGTCCTGAGAAGGGTTTTTGGGATACGCGGGGATACGATTCTAGAATTGCCTTTGCTATTCTAGAAAAAATATCGAGAGTCGCACCAAAGGTAGGCTAATATTCTCGGAGTGTATATATAGGCCTACAGTTCGTACAATTGCTGTCACTCGTCATTTCCAAGATTCGTATTGCACAGCCTTTTAACAATCGGTCACATCGAAGGATAGAATTATAATTTTAAGATAAAAATAATCCTTCCGGTATTAAAGAAAAACAAAATGTATTGAAAAAGGTTGTATAGGCCCTGTGACACATTTTTACCATGCATTCGAAATTCCGAAAATTCACTATCCAATATACAATATTTTATTCAAATTTAGCGTAATGATCTCACGATTTATTTCGGCGAGGCACAGTGATTTTTGTCTTGGATCGAATGAAAACAGCAAGGCAAAGATAGGCAAGTCAATTAAACCTCATCTGTGATTTCCTGTTCGTCGTCGTCCGCCTTAGCACGAAAGAAATAATAGAGGGAACGTGAATAAACATGATTTTGTACGATTTCGTGGGTAGTCGTTGATAAATGATAATGATACCTTTGGTAGAAAGGCAATATCTGCAGATGGTAGAGCAGCAGCTATCGATTTTGCTACTTTTGGAGACGCATTCACGAAATGCAAAACCATTAAATTACCCATCTTGTGATAATCGGCAGCAACAGATTTGAACATCTGTGTATGATGAAATCATGAATATTATTAATGCACAAGATATGTTATAGATTCACTCACTTTGAGCGCAGTATAGTCTATCTCCGTCACGTTAGATAGATCGACCAAGAGACATGAACTACGTCCATCTGTCTCTCCATCAGTAGCCTCGTTAAGAGTTTGGCGAAATTTTTCAACACCGGGGAAATACAAGTTCGTATCTGCCTTAACGATAACCCGCTCTTCTGTCATCCGATTTCCCTATTTGGTATAAAAATTAGGTTAGTTGTAACTTGTAACTTGAAGCAAATTGATATAAAATCGTGGGATTTGTGAAAAACATTTTACGGGCAGTCGGATCAATTTAGGGTGAGGGCGATTCCCCATGTAAGCTAACAAGAGCAAATGGACGCCAGCTCCAATAAGGATGCCGTATTCCATGTTGATAAAGAGACAACAGAAGAAAGTGACGCCAAACGGGACTAATTCCAATCCTAAAACAAGTAAATAAGCGAGGATGAATAAAGACAATGAACTACATGATAATTGGTATCAGAAGAGTTTGGCAAATGCATATGAAACATACGTACTTCGACTCTTCCACATTGGTTTCAACTCTTCAAACTCTACCATGAAAATGACGGACGTAATAATAACAGCGGCAAGAATCGCTTTTGGAATATAAGCCAGGCAAGGCATTAGAAATCCTAAGGCCAATAGCACCAAAATGCCTAGATCAAAATTTCAACAGTTTAATCCTACTTGATCCTTCCGTTCTTTCTTCCGTCGAAACTTTTAATAATACCTGCATATATATTAGCCAGCGGTGTTTTGACTCCACTTGCAGACTGAACAGAACTGCGTCCGAATGAAGCCGTGATCGGCATTGAACCGAAAAACGAGCCAAGGATGTTTCCGATTCCGAGTGCAATCATCTCCTGGGTAGCGTCAGTTCGCTTACCGCAAGCTTGAATAGTAATTTAAAACTATTATATTCGGTTGGACATTTACTATTTATTTACAAAAGAATTATACCAAAAGCTTTAGCAATTGCCACTTGTTCCAGGATAGCGATCAACGGTATGAGTCCAATTGCTGCGCCTAATTCGGAACATATTTCCGGGAAGCTTAGCCATTCGGTATTGTTGCTGACGTCAGTGCTATTGATCGAAAATGGAGGCAGCGCGAAAGAAGGCAAACCTGCCTTGATATTGCCTGTTGATAGAAGATTGATTGTTATTTTCGCAGAATAATTTTTACTGCTGCCCTAAGTAGTTTGACAAGTTGGTAGATATCTACATCAAACTTTACTGATTTCTTAGTAATTCCCGATACCTGTGAGAGTAAAAGGTGTTAAACCATTCGCTTCCAAGAAGAATGCGGCGAGACATCCTCCTATAACGGCGGCAGCATTCCGACTAGTAGAAATAAACCATAGCATACCGTCCACAAATCGGTTGCGAATGCATCCGACTTGTTTGAATGGCCGAATATCTTTCAAGGATGTCAGTTTCTGCCAACATACAAAGTAAAAATAAGAAAGTTCGAGCGAAAGTATAAATGCTATAATTAAGAAACCGACTCTCATCAGTAGCAAAACGATGATGGTGGAACAACCTAACGCCGTATCCCACGGATTGATGTTCGACATGTTTGTAAAAAATCCCCACCAAATATCGACGAAGGACGATCCGCTAAACTTGAGTCCAAAGAGTCCTTTGACCTGAGTAGAGGCGACAGTCAAGGCAGCGGCCGAACAGAAGCCAGAGATCACTGGTGCCGATATGAACTCGACCATGAATCCTAGAAATTCCCATTGGATTTCATTTAGCGAAGACTTTCTTACCCAGAAGAACAAGGAGATGGAGTAAAGCTTACCGAGATTAAGGAGGCCAGCGGCGAGTTCCAATAATCCGGCTAGAAACGCCAAGAGGGCTGCGTAGGCAGGTCCACCTTCGTTGGCATAAGAAAATGTCATCAAGGCCATGACAGCTGTTGGACCCACAGACGTTTCTTTGACAGATCCGAACACGATGTAGGCAAACAATCCCATGAAAGAGGAATAGAGACCATACTGTCAATTGTCAACAAAAGTATTCGTAACGGTTAGGAAGCTCGTCTTTCAGTAAACAATTCGGGGTAGTACGAACTTCCAAGGGGAGTCCCGCTACTCCAGCGTAAGCGATGCTTTGTGGTATAATGGTCAATCCAACAGTGATGCCAGCAATAAGATCGAAGATGGAATAATTCCAATTGTATTTTGGGAGCCACGTTGTGATGGGTAAACGACGGCGAAATAAATGCGGATTGCAAGTTATCTTCTTTCTCTTCTTTCCCGACTCTATATCGTTTAAATGTTTGACGTTCTTTGATGCTCCGTGGATGGAGTCGTCCCTCATTGGGTTGGACGCGGACTTCCGATCCGATACTTTGATCTCTACATTCCAGTACAAGCGACAGACATTCTTTATTACGTTTGGCACAATCACGGTACGGTATCTAATCTAGTTCGTCTACGTAGAACCGACGAAGGAAAATGGATACGCAGTATTAATTCAGTGGGAAAAAAAGTTGACTGTACCATTAGAATGCCCTTTGATCAAAGGTTCTCCGCCTCCTGTCTGCGACTCGCGTCCCTGATATCGGTTGACAGATTTTGTTGAACCATTTGGATTTGACATCTTGCGTCATTAGCCAGCAATGTTCCGATTCGGTTGAAATTCGAATGCAATCTGCCAACACAGGCGGACGCCTCTCTACAAATAAATTGTCGGAATGGAACCTCGCCGAAAGGTACGAAAGAGACAGTTGGACTAGTCCAACTGAACTGACCATGATTTTGACTTTTCATTTCATTTTTCCCCCTTTCCCCTTAAGAGACTGCCACCTATGTGCCTGATAAGTCTATTTCGATTCAAAGTCCGATGCGAACCCGTGACGATTAGATTCAGATATACGAAGGGACAACATGCAGCCAGCTCAATTTATTTAGTATTTGAAAAGTTGAACTGAAAGGTCATGGGAATCTGACGATTTAATTTTTGAAGTCGCGATAACGCATGGTACGTCAGAGTTTACAACCCCATTTTCGGTTTTGACTGTATGATCACACGTACGCACGTCGTCGTCGCCGAAGGCGGTAATCGAGGTGTTAAAGCCATATAACTTTATATCGGACCGTATCGGACACCCTTAATAATCTGAGCTTTAAACACAAACGAGCAAGATAGGCGACCAACTGACGTTTATGTGCGCATTTGGCTGCAAAAGTGTAGCCAATACTCTTTTCTAGGTAGCACTGTATTAGAAGACTACATGCAGTTACCAAATACTAATCCTATATCTCGATTGACCATACGCCCTGTGCCTATTAGGAGAAATTGCATCCCGTCCGAATCCGATGGTCGTCGTGAAAGCGAGCCAAAATGGGGAACAAGGCCACAGGCCAGTGGGTTTTTGCATGTGAAGCACGTAAAGACACGATTGCCTGCTTGTAACTGGTAACCCACATGAGAGATGTCTGAAAATAAGTGAATACTCTAGTTCCAGGAAAAACCAGCAAATACAAGAGGAGCTCGTACTATCTCAACTTTCATTCAAAGGCGCATTTCAGTAGACAAGACTCATATTCAAATGCCGTATATATTCGCCTTTGTTTGGTACGTAATAGATCTTAACCTTGTTTATGCTTGGACGGATCAAAACACAACGGGTGGATCCGCAGTGCTGAGCAAATCGATAAGGTATCTCGTACGGTATCTGCTAATAATAGGAGATCATTGGCTTTCAACTGGAATTCAGAAAATTTTGAATTGTGTTGGATTTCAATTGTAAATGGATGAATAACGACAGACAGGACATACCTCAAAATTAATAGTGAAAAACCAAGTAACTTTTAGAACGATATTGTAATTTATACGGTCTATAAGAAACAATTATGGAATGCATAAAAAGGATAAATTCGTAAGTTTTCGTGAGTTTTCGTCGTCCTTTTTTTGGCGTTTGATTTAACTGTATCATTCGTTAATTTGTTAATTAAAGATTATAGTTGGGTAGCATACGCATATGTATGGTCAAGTCAAACATTTGAATGCGCTTGAATGGCTATAGGATATGCCTTAATAGTGTCTGGATCGGGAAGGGATTCCACAAAATCAAACTTCGTTAGCGGAAGTGTGGTGCTTTTAGTTCAAGGGATCTTAGATCAACATCTAAGGTCACGGTCCCGAAGTTTCAACTTACACGCAAAATTCTTTGAAATTGCCCAAGTTACTAGGCGACGATTTCGTGTAATTGGATTTCATCTGCGGTTCCCTCCTTACTGTCATTATCCACCTTCATCGAAATAGTAATAATGGGTTACGTGCTTGCGTTAAATTATTTATAGCACAAGTTATTGAACGCAATAACCTTACCTTGGGGAGAAAAGCAATGTCGGCGGAGGGTAGTGTACAAGCGATCGATTGGGCAACCTTCGGCGTGGCATTGACGAAATGGAGCACAGTTTGTCCCCTTTTGTGGCATTCGGCTGCCACTGATTTGAGCATCTTTATCGTCATGAAATAATAATTTAAAACACTACAATTATACTATTCTATTTGTTGCTATTCTTTCTTACTTTCAGTGCACTATAGTCAACTTCTGTCAGACTGGATAGATCAACCATCAAGCACGGGCTGCGTCCTTCAGAATCGACTTCAGTAGCTTCATTGAGAGCGCGACGGAACTTCTCGACTCCGGGGAAGTGTAAGTTAGTATCGGCTTTCACTATAACTCGCTCCTCTGTTACTTCGTTTCCCTGCAACAGGAAAATGTTACTCCATTAAATTGGAATGCGATAAATTTTTGTTTTGCAACTTACGGGTAGCCTGATAAGTTGGGGATGCGGACGATTGCCAATGTAGGCTAACAAAAGTAAGTGGACTCCAGCTCCGATAAGAATTCCGTACTCCATGTTGACGAACAGACAACACAAAAATGTAACTCCAAATGGCAACAACTCCACCCCTTCGATTAGAATAACCACATTTCATGTTCTGATACGTATAGAATGCGCGATAACATTATCACTACTTCTGCTCTTCCACATAGGTTTGAGTTCTTCCAACTCCACCATAAAAATTACGGATGTAATGATAACAGATGCCAGAATGGTTTTTGGAATGTAGGCAAGTGAAGGCATTAAAAATCCCAAAGCCAACAAAACAAGGATACCTTTATAACGTAAAATAGAAATGAAACTCATCCAAGAAAAAAATAAGGATAAAATCGGGAAAAATCTAAAGACCTCCATAGATATTAGTCAGTGGCGTCTTTGCGCCGCTAGCGGCTTGGACGGAGCTGCGCCCGAATGAAGCGGTAACGGGCATGGAACTAAAAAGTGAGCCAAGAATTGTTCCCACACCCAAAGCGATCATTTCTTGCGTTGCGTCCGTTTGCTTGCCACTAGCTGCGTGACAATATATTTTGGTTACTCCACGACAAGTTTCTAAAATTACTTTGTAAATTTTGCCTACCAAAAGCTTTTGCGATTGCAACTTGTTCCAGAATGGCAATGAGCGGAATGAGACCGATTGCGGCCCCAAGGTCTAAACAGATGTCACCAAATCCCATAACAACAGTACTGTTTCCTTCTGTTCGATTCATCGAGAAGGTTGGCAAAGCAAACGGCGGGAGTCCGGGCTTTATGTCACCTAATAAAAATAAATGATGCAACAGTAAAAGAATAAATGAACTAATCAAACGAAACCTTGTTTTACCTGTCAGCGTAAAAGGTTTGGAACCATTTTGTTCCAGAAAATAGGCTGCCAAACAACCAGCGATGACGGCGATAGCGTTGCGGCTCGTGGAAATGAACCAGAGACTACTGTCGACAAAGCGATTGCGCAAAAACCCAACTTTCTTCAATGGACCGAGATTTTTCAAGGACGTCAATTTCTAGATGTCAGTCACAACAGTATGTTAATAACTTTTTTACCAATTGCTTTCTTAATAATGATGGAAACATTGAAACACACCATGTAGCTTCAGGTAAATAATGCATCAATCTGAATAGAAGCTTTGAACATACTACTTACCCTCATCAAAAGAAGTATCACGATCATAGAACAACCCAAGGCCGAATCCCACGGGCTGCATTTTGCTATATTGCTAAAAAATCCTTTCCAAGTCTCAACAAAGGAGGATCCTTTAAATTTCAATCCGAAAAGGCCTTTCACTTGTGTCGACGCTACGGTTAACGCGGCAGCTGAACAGAAGCCAGAGATCACAGGGGCCGATATAAACTCAACCATAAATCCTTAAAAAAATTTGGCCCTGGTTATGGAAATATAATAACCCGAAAAGAGTAATATGAAGTCCTACCAAGGTTCAAGAGTCCGGCGATGAGTTCGAGCCAACCTGCCAGGAACGCAAGGAGAATGGCATAGGCTGGTCCTCCTTCGCTGGCGTACGAAAACGTCATCAGAGACATGACTGCTGTGGGACCAACAGAGGTTTGCTTGACAGTTCCAAAAATGACATAGGCGAATGATCCCATGAAAGCCGAGTAGAGTCCATACTATTGTGGGAAACCACCAGAGTTGTTGGCAAAACTCTCCGAAAAATAGGTCTGACTGAACTTATTTTCACCTGAAGGGGTAATCCGGCGACGGCTGCATAGGCAATACCTTGTGGGATGGTGGTAAGACCGACAGTGATACCGGCAATTATATCGTAGATGGCAAAATTCCAGTTGTAGGTTGGTAGCCAGGTGAGAATGGGAAAGCGTCGTCGTAATAGATTAACCGTGCAAGCACCCTGAACCCTCGATCTCGCCTTCCGCTTCCATTCGTAACAGTTCCCGGTTGATTCTAAACTCCTTTTTCTTTCTTCGATTGGCAAAGTAAACCCATTGCCCGAGTGTTGCGCTGATATTTTCATTTAATACGATTTGTTGTTGTTTTTTATTATTTTTATATGGTGACTTTGGCAGCTTTATTGACAGTCTCAATGAAAATATATTAATTTACTCTTAGATACGATAAAATGGCCTGCAATTAGAAAATGGGAATCCGGAGTTAGTGATCAAACAAGCAAAATTGCGACAAGGTGTAAAGTTCAACGTACCAGTTTACCTAGGAAGTTAATAACCTCAGAAAGGAAAGAGATGTATACGACTATGACGAGGCAAGTTGCGGACAATGATCTCTCCCGAATGATTTGAGTTTCTGACTGCTGTCACCTTTTATTTGTATCTCGCCTTGTGATCCACGGGAATTCGCTTCAGCATTCATTAGACTCGTTTAAAATTCACAGCTCACCTTGTGATTGCTAATGACAAGTTCGACAGTCAGATTCTCAGCGTTTATATTCCTATACAATACATCGATGTTCAGTCAAGCGGTACGAATGAATCTAAAGACGACCATGGCGTCTGGTGTGTGTTGACTGAATTAATTTACTCATGTGACGGCTCTCTTCTTCTTCTGGCCAAATAATATATACGATAGCCACCGTCACACTATATGATGAATATCCGAGGGTCATTTGGTACAAGCTCTTTCAGGATCTCTTTCATTCCAACCGTGTACCCACTGTTCTACAAGGCCTTTTCCCTGATATAACGTCAACCAGAGTTTGCTGATGCATAGACGCTGTTTGAAATTTTCAAAAATCTTAATTAAATCCATGTCTATAAACTCGGCGAGGGATCAAGGAAATTTACTTCAGTAAAATTCAACACATCGCCGGAAAAGACAGCGGATAAACCTGAAACGCGTGAGACAGAATTTGTAGTATTAGATATTTTTTCAATGCCAAGTTTTTGTTTTATTACCTGTATAAGTTGACTAAAAAATTTAAGAGGCTAGATAATTAATGCTCGTTATGTAAACCTTGACGCATAATATCAGAATTAATTCATTTGTATCATTCGCATTTAAGGCATTTGACTTGCATAGTGCGCACCTTTATTATAATTTGATTGTGGCATCTCTGTGTTATTGGACACGAATAAACCTCACTAAATAACTTTTGCATTGTGAACAGATGACGCCATAACGAACACAAAGTCCACCAGCTTTAATGGTTCAAACAACCTGGTGTTTACAGAATGAGGAAATAAACTTACACCAGGCGGAACTCATTTTCAACCATAAAACAAACACATCAGTCGTAGTCGACACGAAATAGTCATAACATCAATGGGATGTGAAGTATCATAAAAAAGGGCGCTTGTAATGGTTAAGCGCCTCTTTGAGTCTTTGTATCAAATCCAGTCTTCCTAAATGACTCTAAGAATATGATTACGGATATGATTTGATTGCTTACTGTTGTTACAACTTGAAGGCAGCACGCTATAACCAAAGTTGTAGGCCGAAGAAAACGGAATATTATATAGCGGACATACAGTAAAGTTATTCTGTCTTCATTCTTAACACATTTGTAACCAAATGGGAATTCCTGTTCTTCGTGATGTATGACCAAAACGTCGTGTGGTAAGATTTAATATGTTAGTGTTGTCTTAATTTAGGAATTGATTGTTAAAAAATTACGTAGTTTTTAATAAATAGCCTACCGTCGACCGTCGCGCTTCCTGCCAGTTTCACTTCTCTAGGGATTTACTTCTGTTTTTCTACCCTCCCCCAGTTGTATACATAGTTATGTTGTTCTTTTTATTTTTTTACTATGACACATGACTTATATAATAGAACAAGAAAAGGAATTAAATGGTCCGGTAGACCTTCGTCCTCGTTGCACACGTAATTAAAAACTAACCTATAAAAAGACGCAATATCAATAATTGTATCATAAGGGAGCATTTTTTAAATTAAGGAGAGCTCGTAGAACCCAAGGTAGGCATTGTAAAGTAACTGATTAGAAGGTGAAATCGAGTTGTCCGAATGAGAAGCGCGTCCGTTTCAAAAAGCACGAGATTGCCGCATGACAATACACATTGATTCGTCTGTCTGTAAAAATACAATTATTATCACGCCCGGGCCCTTTGGTCTTCCGTGATTTCTCCACCAACCAAGCTGAGCGTTATGAAACTAGAAATTTCTTGATCTGAATGAATTCAACTAGAAAAATCCAGAGAAAGCCACTCTGAATATACGCCTGAGACGGAATGTGAAAACCTGACGCTCCATCCCACCGTGCTATTCGTCGTATCGTGCGTCACTCTCGTTACATGAACCAACGGCTGAGCAATAGGCAGAACCAAAGCTCTCTGAATAAACTGAACTATTCAAAAATGTTCTCGGAATAATTTGTATTGAACACAGGGCAGATATATCAAATTTTTCATTATTTTTTTAATAGTTTGGGCACATGTTCGTAACACAACCAACACAACAGTCGGTGTTCACACTATCAACATGGAAATATGCGATCGCCTGAAAAACCAAACTTAAATCTATTTAGGATTGAGTAGCCTATGCTTTGCGACGGAAGGGCGCGTGGAATATATGCGCGGGCTTTCGATGTTCTGGAAGCTGGCTGACTGGAACAGAAGTCACAATTTCATTCCAAGTCATTCGCTATAGAACTGTTTCCATTTCATGAATCCCCTCCAACGGTTTGCTGCCATGTTAAGTTAAAAAAAATAGCAAATATTTCATTTTAAAATTTTATAACATGAAAATCGTCAACCGAAATGCGCTTACTTCGTCACATGATAACTGATTACGTTTCCATCCTGCGAATGGGTCGACTGCAGTTTGTTGTTGACTACGGGCGGACTGATATCGAACGTATTGGAAAGGTTTTTTAAAATAAATTATTATCCGAAATATTTAGCAATTTCTTTAAAAACTTATTTCCCCTCAAGCAAGTCACGTAGGTAGCCTAATAAAAGTAAATGCTCACATCGTACCCGCTGGGATATTGATTGCCACCTCCAAGCTGCTTCTCCAGTTGACGAACTCGCGAACGGGCGCAATCCAGTTGAAGATTCAAGCGCCGCAAGTGAAGGCGGCATATGGCGTCTCGACATCGATGGGATCGCAATCGATCCTGTGTTTCGAAGACGGCATCACGGAACGTCAGCGACTTGCCCATATTCTAAACAGCGCCATGATTAACAGGATGTCATTGAATAGAGAAACGAGCCGATTGTGTTCCCCGCTTACAATAGAAATGAGCGAACAGCAAGCGCCTGTTGTCGTTTTGGCAAGATGAGCGCGGATGTAGCGGAAGTAGATGTGTTCGAGACCGAGGAGAAGAATGGCCAGACCGATGCCCGAGAGGAGCAATAAGAAGGCGGAAAGAAACTGTTCGGTGGCAAGTGGCTCCGAAAACTGCCGCTCTTCTTTATGCGGTTTGCAAACACCCGTCAGCCAAAAGCGCCGTAAGCGATCCACATCGCCTTGATATGAATAATCTCAGAGCTAATCAATTTATTTCGATTGAAAAAGACTTCATTTCTTTACCGTTTTCAATGTACTCTAATAGCTTCTCGTTGAACTGCGCAACATACTTGGATCCGCGCGGGAAGGCAACACCGTAACCTGTCATGGCATACTGAAAATGGAGAATTCGGTCACGACCCCGGAAACTCTTGAAATTATTGTTCGCAGCCTACCCATGAGCCGACAGTTAACAGTCGACATTCTTCGTCCTGAGATACAAGGTAGTCTAACACCGCTCCGTCGTAGAGGAAAGCGTCCAATTCTCTGCGTACCCCAAAAGTTTCAGTTTGAGATCGGTGAAATAATAAAATGAGTGTCAAATTAGTTCTTTTTCCAAGAAAACGTTCCAATCCTACGTGACACTCGTACCTAATGAAAGAACGACCCGAATTGTTTCGAGCCAACTCTTGTACAAAGGGGTTCTAGATAACAATATTGGCGAGGCGTTGATGATTTGCCTTCTGAAGCGCAACCTACGGCAAATGCAACTCCTCCAACCTGTTCTTTTAAAAGTCCGCCGGCCTTTCTGTACTGAAGTGGAGGATTGAGTGAAAGGACAATAGGAGATGGACGGCGGGAACGGAAACAGACGAAGAGCGACAGAGAAGTGGACCCTGGTGCACATTTTCATTTCTCGTCGATCGAATCACGGGGCACGGCGCGCCGTCCGATTCTATTTTGGAATTGATTCGATTCCTCGGCCGAGACGAAGTAACTTGCCTTTCGGGTTCCCCTGCTGGCCACACTACGTGTCTCTTCCCCGTCAAACTAATGCAGTCGACATGACTTTGGACGGCTTCAGTCTTTGTAGACGAGAGTAACCCATTTTATTTTTGGAGATTTTAAGAACTTAATTAAGAATGTGGGATACACATTCTTAGGAACTAGGAAACTTGGGGTACGTCTAGGGTGAGTGGTTGTTTGAAATCGTCCTTCCCGCTTTCCGGTAAAAGCAGGCCGAAAAGTCTAGGAATCAACTATAACTAGATTTGTATTGTATAATTTACGACTACCCTTCGGATGGTCAAAGAATATATTTACCCTCGCTTGACAGAGTCGATGCCGGCGCTTATTTCGTTGAGGTTGTAGTTGCGCATGTGATAGTGCATCTCTTTGTAGTGCTTGAGAATCGTAGCTTCCGTATGAGTATTGAAGACGGTGCCGAAACGGAACGGAGGTTCGTGACTCTTGGGGCTGATTAGCTGTCAAGATTACCGGCGAGTATAAGAAGATCAATATATTGCCGATATCACAGTCACATCATTTGCTTTCGCACAAGACTTTGCTACAAAGGATACAATACCCGCGGGTCTTCGACGCCACTGAGATCGTAGAACTCTTCGCGAGTGATCATAAAAGCCGCCAAGTTGGCCGTGTAAATGGCAAGGAACACCACGGCAAATGTGGCCCAGACGTTGGCTATAAACCTGCAGTGCAAAGTTTTCCACTTGATTTTCTGAGAATTTTACGCAAAGCTAAATTCGTACCTAGAAGTAAAGCCTTTCGGACAGTCAATGTTGACCGAAGCCTGGAATAAGATGGCCCAAACGAGCCAGTAGGTACGAAACAGGGAGAATCGCTGATTGGTCGGAGCCGTCAACTGCACATGTTGTAACAAAGAGCTCCAAAAATATTCAATTTTGTTGAACTTTCGTAAACATTCGGAGACTCACCTGCATGTTGTACCCTGAAGGAGAAAGCCATTCGAAGAGGAAGATGGCTAAAGCGGCTACCTGAATGGCAACAACGCCAACGAGTAGCCAAGATGCTGTATCGAACGGCTCTGTTGTTGATTTTTCAGAGCAACGGATATACTGTTATTACCGTTTGCCGAGCCTCTCCTATTCTCTTGTGTACACGACTTACCTAGAAAAGCAGTTGGGGAGATGATGCCGGTTCTCTTAGCTACCAAAATAGCTATTCCTGTCTCCATGAAAGGGATGGTGAAGTCGGCGACGTGCTCGCGTTCAGCATTGACTGTCAGAGAAGTCATCACCATGTCTACGCGACGGTTAGCCAGCGCTCCCATCAGGCCGTTCCACCTTCCATTCTGATTATTTTATAATAAAAGTAGGATATTGTTCAAGCTTCTCTAACCTTCACTTAGCACCATCCGGAGCAACTATTAGTGCACAGGCCTAATGCGCAGGCTACTCAATTATCTACACGAATACAGTAACTTCATATTTACCACGTGAGTGCCAAACTTCGGGTCGTCCACTCTGTTGAGCTCGTAAGTAAAACCGAGATCGTTTTTAAACTTTTCCAGCAGGTCGATACAGAAGCCGGAACAACATTGTGTCACGTTTCGCGGCAACTGTCCTGAATCGTTTTCCCTGCAATACACGCCCAAGTTTGTGAGATAAGTGGTTTTATAGAGGGTGTTAGAAGTGGCCCGGTTCTTAGGGTGCGCCGAAACTTTTCCGAGATCAAGAGTAATATTATAATCGAATACTTTTCGAATCGATGGAGACCGGCCGCTTTTTTTCATCTTTTCTTCTAATTCCTACAGATAACTTGTGTAATTTTTTGGCTCGATACAATAGTTTACACAGGCTCCCTTTCCTAATTGATACGCTGCACTGAATGTCTCGATAAAAGTTCCAACTTGATAAAAGATCGATGCTTCATCAGTGCACTTTTCTGCTCAACTAAAGACGGACGAAAGACGAGATGTTTTCAAGAACCGAGACCCTTGATTCCTCTCAAGGGGATCAATACAATATACACATGATCCCCCTACATTTCTTCCGCTCACGAAGAATTTCTTTTATACTAAAACTAAGTTTTTTCCCCTATTGTTTGAAACAATTTTCTTCTTGACGTGGGAAAGTGAGACAGGTGGATGCGAGAGATCGGGAAAAAGAAGTGCAGTTGAAGCAATCGAAGAGAAAAGAACTTTAGATTTGTCGCGGAGACTTCGGAGCACAACGCAGGCATTTTGCTCTTCAATGGGTTTTTCCCCCCAGTTCAAAGTCAATAATGCGAAACGACTGATATAGTTTCCTGGCAACGGAATCCCCTTCCATCTGCTTGAGATGACCCGACAACTTTGTTCGTATCAAGTACTATGACGATCGCGGCAAGTGGAGTGTGCCGTGCAGTCTACTGTAAACGATTCGTAGATCAAGTCAACACTGACCCGTTCAGAGGGACATGGTTTCCGACATGACAAGGCACTCCATGGCTGACAGGGCACCGGCCACTGACAGGATCGGGCGGCACAATGCTGATGAACGGCGGCTCCTCCAGAAAAGCCACTTTCAAGTGGAATTTCTCCGGCCCGTCTTCAGGTGGCACGTGACTGTGACCGGGCCAGACGATGTCTTGAATGTCCAGACCGTCTTTCTTCCAAGAATGCCAATCACCAATCTACAACCCCAGAAGAAATGTAACAAAAAGATAGTGGCATGACGAATGGAAAGGATGTTCCAGATTGGAAAAGGATTCGGCGAAAGATGGATGCTGCTTACTTGTTTCCATTTGAGTTCTTTCCCGGATCCGCCGCTGTTACCCGGTTGCAAATTCACTATTTTCAACTCGACCGAACTGCGCGTCCCATCAGCATCAAACTCCAACAGCGGACGGCCGGAATCGACTTCGATCCGGACATTTTGCAGATATCTTGAAGAATGACGTCAACAATCGAATGAAAAAAGAATTATAAAGAAGTGCATCCGCTATTGTCCCGGTTGCAAACACACACGCGCAGCAGAGTAGAGGAGTTCAAATGCGAGACGTTTGAAACTCGTCCAGCTAGAAGTGCCCGAGTTCTTTCGATGACTAGGAAAGAAAAGAATTCCACGCAGTTTGGAATCTGGTCCAATATAACAACTACACACTGTTGGAACGCATCAAAATAGTCTTCAGCCTTTCTGCAAGAGTCCTTAAGTCTAGTCGAGTCTAGTCTGGAACGTCGCGTCGAGTCCATGAAAAGCTAAAGTTTTTCTTTCACAACTTTGACCAGTCAAGTAAATATAGGGAGAAAAAAAAATATTCAGTAGGCTTCAAGGGCTTAAAATGTAACCATGGACAACATTTTTTGCTAGTTGGACAAACTTTTCCATCTCCGGGATATAAGCTAATCGTGTCTTTTTCAAGTTTCAAAGCCATTGCTTTCCGCGAGATGCAGTGTGTATACTATGTATTGATTATCTGGTGGCTTTGGTGACCGCTGGAGTCGGCAAAAGGAAATGGGAACGAGCCGTTCGGTACGTACAGCTTTTAGTCTCGAATTTCGGTGGCGCACCTTATGTAGGCTAAAGGCATATATACATGCGTGTATGTAGACAATGGAAATTTGAGTCTTCATCTTCTCCTTTTTCTCTTACAGGATGTGAACCCTTTTCTAAGTGGCCATATCAACAACGGTGCCAAGCTGCCAACCCACTGCGTCTAAAGTTCTAGCCGGGCAATATACCACATCAAAAAGAGAAGAGTTTCAGTTACATAGCCACGAAATGAGCCACTAGGGGAAATTCATTTTGCAGCGGAATACTTCCATTTTAAAAATAAGACTGCATATTGGCGTGCTCTATTGCGCAACGGCGTCGGGCTAATTTAGTTCCTTCATCCGGACAAGTTGATTTGACATTAAAAGGAACAAGAGCAAAAAGATAGAGACATGAAACCCGGAAACTCACTTAAAGAGTTGCTCTCCTTGAGCCCAACGTGACGACGTCGCTGCCGAGTCCTCACATGAGACGCGCGGGCTGAGTAGGACGGAAGCATTCGTATCTCTGTGAAAGGCCTCCACTCCTTGGACGAAAACCCGAAGGGCCGTTGTTATGCTCTTGGTCAACTGGTTATCCGTCGTTTCGAAATGGACGCCTGTAATTCATTACATTTTCAGCATGAAAACAGGTCTGAAAATGTCTGGCGCACACTCGGAGGAGGCCTCGTTATAGGCCCAGTCGACAACTCAAGTATTATTGAAATAAACGAATTTTACCGACGACAATTAACGAAACAATGGGCAGAAATGAAGTGAATGTCTCTGGCAAGCACGAACAGCCTAAAGAGCTGTCCCTTTCAGATCTCACCGGTGCTGCCTTACCGTATGTTCTTTTACGATAGATAGTTAATAGACCTTTCGGCCAGTTTCATTCTGAAAAGCGACTCGTTCACGATCGTATCGATCGATCATATATTAGGTATAGCGTGCGGAAGAGAAAACGTACCCAACATCCCGACCGGGAACTCGGGCGGTGATTCAGTTGTGCTGCCCATGACGCTTTGCGTCACGATCCAAACATACTTGTCGCCGGTCAGGCCCATCTGACCAGCCGTCTTCAAAATGGAGCGAGCTTCGTCGCGAGTGGAGTAGAGCAACAGGATCCTCGCTTCCGAGCTCAAAAGGCTTTCCAAATTGCTGGCGTTGTTGCTCACCAAGATGGTGCCCAGTATTTTGAATCTATTAAGGATTGGCATACGGTGAAAATCGGATTAGATGTTTCATTCAGACTCCAGAGTAACAAGCCCATTCATAGGCTCGTTAATTGGCAGCATTACAGAGAACTATTTGGATGAAAGATAGAAAGGAATCGTGGGAAACGATTCCAGCTACAGGTCTCATATATTGGATATCTGGCATTCCCTGTCGAGATATCCGGAAAGAAAAAGGGAAATATCTTCCTACTTGTAGCTGCTCTGTGATTCGAGCTTGTAGGCGGCGTCGGCGACTGCCTGAATGAATTCGCGGTAACCGGCCACGGCTGATGTAACTATGGCGAATTGTTTCCACGAGTATCTCTTGAGAAGTGATAGCATCGCACTGGCCTGATGAGATGCCGAAGGTGCTAGCTGAACCACCAAATTGTTTCCAGCGCTCCTCTGTCGCCGTCGTGCGTGCGTGATGAAAAGAGAAGAAATACGTAGTACATTACATAAGTTATTAAGTTTGGATGGATGCTCTTGTACAGTAAGGTGAAGAAGTCTCGCGACTCGATGATTAATGCGGTGCGGGTCGCATGAAAATGAAGAGATCATATATAACGGGCACTTGAAACACAGTTAACCCACTCAGTGTCCCTCTGGAAAACTAAACAGTCAACTAAAAGTACGAAAACGGAACACACGAACAGGTCGTTTGGCACACCAGACGAGACGGTCTCAATTCTTCTTTTTGGGTAAGAAAGGACTAACGTACGTACTGTATATATGTGAATTAACATGAGCAATGAGAGGAGTTCAAAGACCTGGATTCGTAACTTGGGAAGTCGAAAAACCAGTGCTGACAGTTATATAAGAGCATAAGGAGTTTCCAAGACCCACTAGCAGTGCGCCCTAATAAACACGTCGTCCTCGGTTGCTCCGTTACCATGGAAGCTTCTCTCGGGAAGAAGGAAAGGAAGCCAGGATATTTTTTTGTCCCTATTCCCTTTATTCCAGTGGAGTTACAGCCTCCTCCGTGTGAAACTAACCGAATGTGTCTAAATGATTTTCACGGGGCGGACGTGACGCACGACTGGGTAACAACAACCAAAGAGCGACCCCGTCTTTGGTGTCATCTTTCTTTATTCACTTTGGTCCTGTTAAACCGACAATCACAGCAACTGAATTCTACTTTCCATTCAAAGATCTTCTCTGACTCTTCCTATGCTTTTTCTCCCGTCATGAACGTCGACTTGACACGGATCTTTTGACAATAGTAGGCCGCCTTTCGTAGTAGTATTGATTCAGCTTTGAAATACATATATCTTGGCCACGAATCTCTTTATGCTTGCTACGTCCGGGTCTTTTAATCTACACTTCCCTAGATGTTGTTGGACCCATTATCTTTTAAAAATTAAATAGCGAAAGAAAGAACCAGAAGAGAGAGTTTACGATGTCTTCTACCGACCAAGAGAAGGCGTGATACGAGTGTCCTAGCGGTCTACTTTCTGCCGGTCTATATTGTTGCTAATATTATGGGCGTGTATAAAAATGAGTGCGCACCAAAAAACTCATCAAGTTTCATTTTGTTCTACATTTTTTAGGAGCTCGACTCAATTGACAAGGTTCCTGGGAGCTATAACTAAGTTTACAAACTCTCCCGCGTACGACTCTGCAAGGCCATGCAGGCTGCTGCTTTAGTCTGGAGTGTTCTCCAGTCACAATATGCACGTCTCGGGGGTCAACACGACGGCAAAAGATTCCCAGTAGAAAAAACTTGCACATTCGTTGTTCATGTGGTATTGTTATGTAAAGACTGTTGAAGCGCGGGAAGAGGTGAAAAGATAAATGTAGCCGCTCTGATCTCTCTCGGGGACTCGGTATAGGGGATGGTCGACGTATAGGACATAACTTGCGTAGAATACGTCGACGTTCTTCTACTTTATGTTCTGCACATTCTGACTAACTTTGTTTCACTTTAAACTCCCACGCAGTGGAGGCGGATAAACTTGTTATTTGTCCCCTAGGGAAGCAAACTGCGGAACCTGCTCTGACGTACAATTTACTCGGGAAGCGGTCAACACCATAAGATTAATCCGAACATTATCTAAAAACAGGTAAAGTCGCGATATTGCAACTTTTATGGACATTTTGCGGTGAACGAAGTTGTTAGCTGTAAGCCAAGGCATCCATAAATTGTTTGGCTGGAATCAGAATAGCTTAGTCTAGGGGAGGAAATGAAGACAGGCTTAAATCATATACTAGTCTGAACGGTTATGTTTTAATAGATGGCGAACGAGGGAATGAGAGGGGAGAGAGTCTTGAGTGGTCACCCTTGGAGCGCGACACGAGAACTCCATCAGGGTTCCAAAGAATACTGGCCTTGTGACTGTCGGCCTGCATAATCTCAATATGGGTTGACATTTAACGACTAAGGGGCGCTAGCAGTCTCGGCTTCAATCGATCCAGCTTCTCTCTTCCACAGTACAACCTTTACGAGAGAGAAAAGATCTTGGCCGATTTCTTTTCTACATAAAGATGTCGAACGACATTAATAGCTGGCGATTGGGAATGCGCACACGTACGATGAAAATCGAGGCGACGATATTGACGACGAATAGATACATAAGAAAAACTCCTTTACCTTTTCTAATCCAGAATTGTCGGCATTCCAGGCGATGACGGGAATTCGCAAGTAGTTGGTCAGCTGCAGAAAATATTGAGCAGCCGCCGTGTTACGTCCGTACAACTCGGTATTGGACAAGAACAAGATGGCCGAGACATTGCGCTTTAGGAACGTTTCACATACGAGATCGAGGATTGCTGTTAAAAAACAAACAAAAAAATGAATCATAAAAATCACGTCCAAGTCGTAGAATGTTTTGACTGCGCAAACTACTCTGCGGAATATAAATTTCACCAAGAGCTTAGTCTAGTCCGATGCTGTTCTCTAAAAACCCAGTCTTATGCACCCGACCCCACGCCCAAAAACCTAAAATCATACATATTTTTATTTCACGTTCGTTTTATGTAATAACGAAATGGATGCTAAATTTATTTTGACTGAACTCGCCCTCACAAAAGTGTCTTGTCTTATGTTTGAAGAACTGACGTAGATCGCAAATCTAGATGTATTGGCACGTACGTCATCTTTTACGTCAAAATCTCGAGGCGACATTTACAAGTGAGTCTTAGTCCGAAGCTGTCGTTGTCACATTATTCATCCGGAGCACATAAATGTACGTTCCATCGATCACGGGCGAGAAGACGAACATTACATCCGAAAGTTCAAACGGACCATTACACGTACAAGACAGCGATATAAATGTACTTAAAAAGACGGCAGTCCTAACTTTAGGCTACGATTTTGTATTCCATCAATACGCGATACTTAGTTTTTATAGTGTTTTAAAACGGGACGCCATAAACCTACGATCCGTAAACTAATACTACAACAGTTTCAGCGTACATCATTTAAATATGATGTCGTACAGGATCGTACGGTTCATGCTTGTGAATCTCGACAGGGCATTATTGTTGTTGTTTGGCAACGTTTTGGGTTTTTTAGTTTGGGTGACTGCTCTTCTGTCTCTTATTGATGAAACGACTCGGAAAATGAATTCAGTCGAAAACGGTTTAGTGAGCCTTTGAACATGTTAATAACTGGCGCTTCCAAGACGTAATTGGCCATCTCTCTCTCTCTCTTCTATGGTCTTCCTCAATTTACCGTAAGCATTCATTTTATTTACAAAAGTTTTCTGTTAACACAACATGTAAGCAAAAACCTTATAGTTTTGGTTGATGGAATTTCATTTTTTCCGCCGGCCAATTTGCTAGGCTCTCCTAGAGCAATTGGAACTTTTCTAGTTTTTTAAATACCCTTTTTCTAAAAGAAAAATGTTATGTAATTCCCCCGGGAGTTGCTAGTGAGAAACGTATCCTTTTATTATAGGGTTCTTTCGCGGCCAACCGCGTTGTCGTCAATGGACTCGTCCGCACCGCTAGCAATTTTCTTTGAATGAAAGTAAATGGGAGTTGGCAGAAGAATAGTATGTAGTACGTCTGCTTCAAAGGTCATAGCTGCTATGTACACTTACGGACGGATAAGGATATATTGACGCAAGTTTTCCTGTCTTGTTTGAAATGGCTGCAAGACGTAGAAACGTGAGCCTCTTCTCCATCTCAAATATTTCCCTTTCTCAGGAGTGCGTGTTTCCCTTTTTTACGAAAATATTCTCTGAGAGGCGCAGAGTAGTCTATCACTATAAAGCGACTCGAATGGCGACATCTGATCAACTGGTGAATCCGACGAGAAATGCCGTGGGTATACGCAAGGATCAGCCAACATTGCCAACAACAATCCGACCCCTTTTCTCTAATAGACCTCTTTCCCACGGGAAGAGACTCGCCTGCTGATTTATTGGCTGACATACGTCTCGCTGGTGTTGTTGCCCTTTCGACGGAGAGGCGTCCGCTTTTCCTCGTTCCTTCTTTTGTACATATACAAGATCTCGCTTGGTCGCCGTCCAGCCGCACCACTCGAACAACATCATTACATCAATCTTATCTCGGCTTTTCGGTTGTTTGCCTGTCTCTTTGCCTGTTTTAGATTCGTATGTTGACTCGATCGAGTTCCGTGCATCCGCGCAGAACGCACGTACGAACACAAGCACACAAGCCGAGCTCCCATGAAATGTTCTCTCTTTTGGTTCTTGTTGACAGAGTTTATCGCAATTACGATCGTTTGTCGATTCCCGAATGTTTTATTCGCATCACTTGACGACAAGTTCTCATTTTCCTCTTTTTTCTTCCTTTCTCGTGCTCCTAATTTGTTTTCTTCTCTTTCCTAGAATTACTGTATCTAATACAGCCTCGTGTGCTCTAGGCGGCACAGAATTCCACGGATAATCGTCTTCATTCGTCTTTTCTTGTATGGGCTTAGTCGCGCAAAGAAAAAGTCAAATGATCCTTTTTGCCAATTAGTTTAATGAAGCGTATGCTACAGACTTGATCCCGACCTTCTAAACGTATTAACGTTATTCGTGCTCTGTGGGCATGGATAAATTGGCTGAGACATCCTTTGAGCAATCTTTGCCATGCAAAGTTTATTTACTCCCGATTGTTAGATCTATGTGCAAATAAAGGATCTAAAAATGTCAAAGAAAAGCAACAGGACGAAAAAATTGCCAATCTAACACGCTGTACCAAAAACAGCTTCCCAAGTTCTGTTTCATCGCCCTAGTTTGGTACATAGAGTTGTTGAGGCGTTTACCTACGTTTCCGTTTCCACAGTAACTTCAATTTCAATGCGACGAAGATAGAGATGGAAATAGAAGTTCAATTGCATTGGCCATTTCCTGTCGCGAGCTTCTGCCCGATTGCACAAGGACATTTAGATGCCGAGTTAAAGTAGGTCTCCCACTTGGTGAAAATAGGAAGGCAACTAGTCTCAACTCCTCGAATATTTCTACCATGGATTAGCTTCGAATATCTCGATTTTCGAATCTACAGTACTATGTAGTCCTTAAAGTGCGGTTTCCATCGAGACGCTGATTGATCTCCTGACAGAGAGACCCTTCCTCAAAGCCTATCTGCTTCACACAGACAGATTTAATCAACTTTCCACTACTACTACTCCTACTTTTTTTCCTCCTTTACTTTTTGAAAGGTTAGCGTTCGGTAATGGTTCACCGGCTCCATCTTGTGAATATATCCTATTGCCACGTACGCCGGTTTGTTTGCATTATACTGCAGGCGCGTGTTGATGTCTTTTTTTTTCTCCCCTCTCCAGCCAACCATTTCCGCGCTCCGTCGCAAGAAGGCACAAGACAGATGCTCATTCTCCATCTTACATCGTCCCTACCAGACGTGAAAGTACATCAGGCAGGAATAATGGGAGTTCGTGAGTGAAATTGCAGCGTGCTTCTCGTTAAAAAAAAGAGGAGAGCGCACGCAAAAAAAAAAGGAAGCGAAAAAGAATATTGTGCAGAAAATAAAGAGTCAACGCGCAGTGATTATCAAGCTGGCCAGCTGGAACGCGCATTAGTCCTATTAGAACATGGATTTCTGTTGGTGTGTTAACGTTTTTTGATCGAAGTTTGATAAGGAAACCCTTTTGCGGCGACGTCGCAAATCAGAAAGGGAAACTAATTTGATATTAAAGGCGCTATGATACGATGGTTGGAGTCGTCGATCCTGTTATGAATGCAGATGCTTCCCTCTCGCCACATATCGACGTGCCTTCAATTTTTCCCGTCACGAAGTGAGAGAGGTCGGCGTACAGAGGCCTAAAATAGATTTTGATAGGCTAACGCCATTGAATATAATATATTTATATATCTATACATATATTTTCTCAGTTCCTCTATAGTCTATATACATATATATTCACAGTCACACCAGTATAGTGCCGCCTAAAGCGGACTGCGTTCTTCTTCTTTTTTCTTCTTCTTTTTTCTTCAATTTCCATTTGAATTCGTCGTCTGTCGTCGGCTTGGGCCGAGACCACTATATAGTACTACCGTACAAGCTTCAGTATATAGTGTTTCCCTCCGTTCGTTCCCGGTGATAACTCTATATAACGGAGAACCTTCCTGACGAAACGGGAGTTGCTACGCCGAGAGCCTCATCATCCACCGGCCCCTATTCCAAACATCCCTCATCCGCCTCCTCGTATAAAGTATATATATATAGGCAATACAGACGTATAGTACTCCAAGGTACTTTATACCCTCTCCCGAAGGAGTTTCGATCGTATATAGCGCTACGTCGCTCTCTTACTCGTCCATCTAGGTGGCTGTCCACGCTCGTGTGCTTTTAGTGGAAACTGGGCAGCAAGAAGACGATGAAGTGGAAGAAGAAGAAAAAAGGAATTGGAAAAGGGGAAAGTCTGATGTCATCAGAATTTCCCGAGACTTTTTCCTTCCTTCTTTCTACCGTCCTGCCGTCTCCGTCCGGTCCCCATATATTTACATGAGAACGCTAGTTGGACTGCCGAAATACATCACGTGTCACGTTTGATGGGTTGCCGTGTGAGGTTCAAAGAGCTCCGTGATGTGTTAGAAAGGCGACGCGCGCGCACTGACGTCACTCTTATTGAACTTTAGGCTGAGATGGAGCGACGTGATTTCACGAGTTTTCTCCGCCCTCGTGATGGGTTCCTTTCCTTTTGTTTTTGTTTTGTTTTTCTTCACCCGCAAATAGATTTGGCGTATAACGTCACTTTTGAGGATGACAAAGTTATTCTTCTCAAAGCGGATTTTACCAAGGTATTGGTAAACTATAAGCTTACGTGGACAGGCAGCTTTGAAGGAGTCCATCTTTGTTAATGTCATACGGTATATATCTATCAAGATTAGTTTATGTAGAGAATGTTATTATGATCGTACTCTGTTACCCCTGAACTGCAAATAGGGATCTCGGATGCATAAATGGGGGCGGCAATGTATTGATTGGTTAGATATGCGTGATGCTTTTTGGAGAAGTGGCCAAGTACTGCTGGTGTAGAGAGGCGGAAGTGACGGATGAATGTATCGTCAGAGAAACACAGCCAAGAAGGAGTAGCAGGACAGCAGACTGGCTAGCCACAGATAAAGACATTTAGTTCCTTCTGCTACAACAATCAGACTCCGCCTATTGCTGCCTTGTTTTCATTCCCCCGCCTTGCTTCTCTTGTTTTTGTCTTTTTGTTTTCGGATCTTACTCGCACGGTTCGATGAAAAATGACTCGGCGGGATTAACTGGGCCTATGGGGACACATTCGTGTGATGGTGTGTGTGTCTACTCCGGACGATGAGTTGGCCTGTGGTTATTCGATTGATGTCATGCCTCACCGCAACTTGTCTCTCTCTTTGCGCACAAGGCCGAGAAAGATCTTTGGAGATCTAGCAACATTTCCTATACCATACTCTACTAGAGAGAGAGTTGCAGCACATAGAAAAATAGTCTCGAAGCTACAAACCCGACACCAATCCGACGTGATAAAGAACAGGCCATTAAACTTTTCTTTCTTTTTTTCCCCTTTTTCTTCTTCTTTTTAAATATATTTTATTTAATTTAATAAGACAGAACAAATGGGTACGTCATGTGAGCTTTGAAGTGACACATTTTGGCCTCGGGATCTTGGCGTCCGAGGCGCACTCATTCATTTGGAGGTCGCCCCCGCCTTTCATCATCACAGCAGCAAGCAGCGTTTGTATGAAACACCGCCGGGGAAATCATTCCGGCCAACTTTAGGAGCCCCAACAAAATTAAGCCCATTTTTCCCCGCAAAACTTTTTCTGGATTTACTTTTCCCTGTTTCCTTTTTATGTTTCCATGAAAAAAAAATGAGAATAAAAACTCTGAGCCGCATAAAGCGCGCATATTCGCACACAAAAAATTGTTTTCGAAACTCTGAAAAATATAGTTTTTTTTCCCCGGCTATAAAGAATCCTCGCTACGCGGGGGTATAAGTCTATAGCGCAGTCAATACTGGCAGGCGGCAGCTTAAAAATCGGTAACATGCAGGTTTGCCTTTAAGCAAACGTGAGGTGGGAGTTGCTTGATTTATATACATACATCAAACGCTTTTCTATATTGAGTACTCACAAGCGACAAAAGCCGCCTGTGTCGGATCAAAAGGAGTCGGCCGAAGTTCTGTTGAATGTAACGACCCAATTACGTTCTTACGCGGAATCGAGGTAGGGGGGCCTGTGGCTCAAAAAACTCTAGTACACTTGCCGCCGTCGTCTCCTGAATAGACATACATAGGTGTTTTATGTATATGACTAGTATAAACAGACGCCGTATAGCACGATGTACTGAGTCTAGGCTACGTTAGTGAACAGCTTTTGCGATTTTTACAAGTTTTACCAGATCTCTCTGTCCGTGAAACATCCACTAGCGTTGCGAAAATAATTCGACAATTCTACCGACTGCCTTCAAGAAAGCGCATGTCTTTTCTTGTTTTCCTTTCTTTCATTTACCACGCACCTTCTTATTACCAGTGTACTGTGCGTGTTGAAGTAGAAAAGACGAGGAGATCCCTCCCGCTTTCTTTACTTACGCTTCTCGTCGAGTTTATTGTTCGCTGTGACACCCGTCGAGCGTGTCAAGACGTCGCGAAAAAAACCCGGCTTTTTCCCCTCTGATGGGAACAAAGAGATTCTAGTGTAAATATGTACACTGTACACTAGAGTGAAATTATCTCAATGCAGCCAATAGGAAATGCGCTGAAATGCGCAAAACGGCGACGGCGGTAGGAGCGGAGAAGAATGAGATGAAGAAACCGACCGAAACTCAAAAGATACACAAGGAGCCTGGGAAAACGACACGAAAATGAACGCGGATAGGCCACTACTTCTGTAATCAAGTTGCTTTATTTCTCTTATGGCGGCGTCGTGATGACTCTGCCCTGTGATGTGGAAAATTGATTGAATAGCTAGCTGGGCCGTCACAGTATATATACGGTAGTAGAAGCGAGAAAGAATCAGGTCGGTTTCTTTCTTGTTTTTCTTTCTCTTTTTCCTTAGCCCTTCTTCTACTCTCCTTTTTCTTTTCCTACTACTATACACAGTAGTATGGTAAAACTATGCGTATGCTTCAATAGGATCAAAAGCAAGCTTCCCGCTCCAAGTTCCTCCGGAACCTGCCGGAGAACATTCGCCTGGGACTCGATGATTACGTTAAAAGGCAGAAGGAAAGAAAGTTTCGGAGAAAAGACTTTGACGATTCCCCGACTTCTTTCATAGTTAATTATTTCCTTATTATTATCTTATAAGATGCGACGTCTCGTTGTATAAACAGTGATCGTAACGGAGATTAGGAAAGAACATGCCTACCTGTGGGACTCGGATTGACTTTGAGCATGTCCGTGTGGATATCGGAGACTTGGAACCGGTACGTATTTAAGAAGCTGAGATCCTGTTTTTTTAAACTGATCATGGCCGTCTGGACGGCTTTGCTGTATTCGCGCACTTTGAAGGTGGTGTGCGGTAGGAGCAGGCCGAGCGCGATCCGTTTCACCGGCTCGGCCGCCGCTAACGCCGCCGCATTGGCCGCCGTACTGACGGCCGATTGAACGGCGTACGTCTCGACTCCGTTTACTCTCATCAGTGTGATCGCCGACAAAGGCGAACGGCCTTTGTAGTCCGTCCCGCTGGCAGAACGCTTTCGTAACGCCACGTTGCCACTACTGTCCTCGACCGATACGGGCGATTGGGACGAAGTCGTCGCGTTACTGGAACAATTGCCCGGCTCCATTGTCCGGATGAATTCTTGACCGACGTCGCTGGGTCCGTCCAAACACCAGCCGCAAATGGCCAAATGAATCAGAAACGCAATCAGAGCCGTCTTGCCCATGGCCGTGTGAATCAGCAGCTTCATCTTTGCCGGTGGTGGACGCAACAGTCTCCGACACGGCGATCTATATAATTAAAGCACTTCGGCAAAACACTTGAAGAAAATACACCGATATTACAGGCGAAATAAATCACACACGGACGCAGCTAACAAAAATGAGCCAAGTGACCGCGCCAAGCAAATCATGAAGAGACCCGTCCGGCCGGGCCGTGAGCTGATCGTGCAGTGAGGATGGAACGGGACCAAGACCGCCGCTAGTATACAAGTCTCTCGCGACTTGCTTCCGGATCATTTTCTGGAGCTCACAACGGACACCTCTGTCGCGCAGCAGCACGCCCCGATGTAGGCGGTAGGATCGCTTGCTCCTTTCTCTCTTTTTCTTTTTTTTTGGCGCCTTTCTCCAACCAAAAGTTCGTCTCCGTCAATACTTTTTGAATGTGTCACATTTGGATGAAGTCAAAACTTTTGTCTGCTTTTTTTCAATATTAATATTCTTCGGGCTCATTTTTGTCTCCGTCCTATCCGTCTGTGCTCTATCAGTTTACCTACGCATTCACGCTCTGTCAATTTGCTTCGGCTATTAGCACGCTACATCGATTTGTTAGCCGGGAGGGGACGCGCATGGTTAAACGGTATTAGTTCCAATGATGATTGGCAGTTGAAGACTTGAAATGAGCCCAGCCCACCGTTGTATCACGATCCATTGAGCTGGTGATACGATTGGGATGCGAGCTACTAAGCTTAGCTCTAGTATCAGCAACGAATCGAATGACAAAGCCAATGAAGATGAACGAGCTTTTCCACAGTGTAGCTCCCCCAAATCTAATAATCACGCGCGTTCCGACCGACGAATACGGGCGAAAACCGAGGCGTTCATGCACGAAAATGGAATGAGGATTTTGTCTCGGCAATCCCGTGCCATTCTCCGAGCCAAATTATGTCAACAAAAAAAGCTTTCAAAAACTAGTACGATCGCTAATCGAGGTGCAGAAGGGGTAGAGTGAGGAAATGCACTCTACGTCTCGTCTTACCCTTTCCTCTTCCTTTTCCTTTCCACCTAAGCCGTCGCCAAATAAGGCCACGTTTTTTCCAACCCATTTTTAATTGGCAATGGCGACGCATTGCTTTAACGTGTGTTGGTCTTGAGCCCTGGCTCAGTTCTTGATGAGGCAAAGTGTTTAGTCGTCAAACTCGTTGTGCAGCGTGTTATATTTTTAGCCAAGAAAGTGTCAACAAGTACTCAACTTTTTACTTCTCATTTTCGCCAGAAATTTCAGCTTAGGGTAAGTGCTCGTTGTTTAAGTTAAGTTTAAGAGTGCATCTTTCGATATGTTTCATATGTTGCGTCGCTGTTTCGATGTTTCGAGTTCGCCGAGTAAGGTATTAAGATATTTGAAAACGATAGAGTGCTGCTGTCTTTCGAGAGGGAAAACGTCTTACGTCTTCCAGGGAAATCTCAATCTGGTGTCACTCTCCCGCGTGCAACTTATCCTCCTATCGGTGCGACGCCATCTTCGAACCGAGTCTTTCCGGCATCCTTTACTCGTACTCGCGAGGGCGAAATGCAGTACAAGACGAAAATGTTCTTGCGTTGGTTAAGCCAGTGTTTGCGTTTTCGCTTGGGATTGCTTCATCCAAGAAATGTGCTCTCGACCGTTCCGACTCGCCCCCAAATGTTGAACACTCAAATCAAGGCGCTATCTTATCGTATTGGTTGTTCTGTCAAGGGCGACTATTCGGAGATGCACCGAGATATATCTCGTACACATAGAAAAGCCGCCTTGTAGCTTCTTGTTGTTTGTTTTCAAGTACCCTCAAGTTGAGAAGGATACGAAAAACACGTTGAGAATATTTACAAATCAAAGAGACTCGGATGTCAGTTAATGGATCGTTGTTGCTTGGTGATTTCTGCGCGGTTGTGTCTACTATGTTTCTGCTTTGGTGATCCAAAAGTTGAGATAGTTTGCTGAACCCTTACAACCGGAAACTTGATTCTCTTACTTCCTCCCTCCTGCTAAACAGTCTTAGATAAGCAAATTAGATGAGGCGAAATTACAGCAGCTGCGTCTAACAACAACTTGTTATCGAATCGGGCGCAACTGGATTACGCCATTAAAGTTTCTTGTTTTATATGAAAATTCTATCATGGTTTAAAAATGATCTTAGGGCTGAAAATACAGACAACCGGTTTGTGTAGCTCAATGTTTGTTGTATTGCGCAACGAAGCGCATGAAATTACAAATATCGAAAGAAACAACGGCATTCCAAGATATTTGAACAGAAAATTGAACATCTCGTTTCGTCTTTTTGTTTTGTTTTGTTTTTCTTTTGGGGAACCAGAAATCATGTGATCTGTTGAAATTGAGCCTGTGTGCTGTTTTGATCTCCGAAAAATTTCCAAATACGTTTCCGAAAGCCTAATATTTAGGCATACGTACGCAATTGTACCGAGATTCTATTGCGAAGCAAACAATAAAACGTCTTTTTTTCGATAGAGAAGTAATATGGATACAGAACGAGAAGAAATTACATTTGAAACCAACTTTGATACGTATTTTTCCCGATGTTTTCTTTCTGTCTTTCATTTTGGCGTTCTCAAGACCGCGCCGTCTTGCGCCCGGAACAGGAAGCTTGTTGGTGGATCCTTTGGTGGCTAGTTCCGCCAGACGGGCAAGAGAATGCTCTGGCGTCCTTTTTCACCTTCCGCGTTGTCTCGGCCTGTCAATAACAACAGGTTAAGCAAAGTAATACAACCCAAGATGCTCTTTTACATTTTTGAAAGTTACGATTGATTAATTAACAATTATTAACAACGCACACAGCCGTGCGTTGTTAATTAACCGTAACTTTCAAAAGTTTGAAACTTTTTTCCCCGTTGAACATCCGGCAAACTTCGCCCACATAGATCTGAATGCTAGTTGAATTGGAATTTCTTCTAGAAAGCAATTGGTCTATTCATTATCAACAGCCGTCCTTAAAATCGTCGTTTAAAAAAAACTTGTTACGAATCGACACTGGAACCGGATCAATTGGCGCCTAAAGGGCGTTCTAGATGCGCTATATCTTTTTTTTCATGGAGTTTTAGCATTTGAGAAAAGTTGAATTTAAGAACCTTTTCGTTACCAGGAAAGTAAGTCACTGCGAGGAGCGGCAGCCTCAAGTTTCCTGGTTTTAGTTGTGTCTAGAGCTTAAAAGGGTGGGCCAAAAGATTTGCCGTAACATTAGAAACGAAGCGAAGAGAGAATCGGATGAAGTCTTTGTCGTCTTCTTCGTCGCTTCTCTGCTGCGCATATCTTTGCAGCCGGGTAATCTCCTTGGCCTTAATCTTATGCATATTCCATATCATTGACGTTATGGATGCTAATATGGAGCGCCGTAGCTTTTGCCACCGTAAGCCGGATGAGCTTGCATCTCCCACCTCTTCCATCAACGCTCTCCCTATCGCAAACAACCTGGCGCTATGTAGTGTTTATTTGTCCTCAGGCAAGCTCTCTCTATCTCTCCTACGCCTAACTCTGACGTTGAAACCGTCGAGGTGAAAGTGTGGTTGTCTACCGCTGCGTTAGAGTCTACAAGACGGGCCGATCGATGACACACACTGAGTGCGTCGTGCGCACCTCCGCGACGATCGCTACTTAATGCTAAACCGAAAGTACTAGGCAAAATGCACCTAGATCTAGCCCTTAACCTTTCCTTATTGACTAGGAGCCTTTCCATAAATTTTGCTTTCTATTTATAAAAGACCTTTCTCTTTTGAAAACTCGCTGGGAAAATTTTTCCTCCATTTCCCCTCTCATCCGATTGCTATAGGGAGCGTCCATTAATATTCCCGAACTGAAGAGTCAAGTGTCAAGTGAGCAAGGTTCTTCCATCGATGGCAGTAGAGATGCGTTTTGTGTTTGTCGTCGATAGATGCGAGATGCCACCTATTATACCCTCGCGTCCCGCACGATCTCCTCCATCGATTCGGGTTGAGGTTCAATAACAATGGGGGAAACTGCTGATATGAGTGCGAGTGGTGACAAGTGGACTTTATGCGTTCCGAGGAATCGTGACTCGTCCGTCTGCACGTTATCATCGACCGATGACATCTTCGACGTATCCATGGCTCCCGAAATGATCCCATTTCGCTTGGCAAAGCAGCTACATGAGTGGTGCAGTCGAGCGCTATGATAGATTTCTCTCCCGAAAAGAACATCGCCCACCAACCCGTCCGCCCACTCTTTAACAGTTTATTTAACGTCTGAAATAACTTAGCGGTAGTTCCCTGTTTTGGGGTGGAGGGTTAAGCGTACGGATGCTTAGCTCCATTCGAAATTCATCGCCAAGTCGGGAACTATATATGTTACGACCGACATCTATTCCCATAAGTCAAGTCAATAAGCGCACATCGAGGTCCCCACTTGCCGGCAGCCGCCGCTGTGTAGTAAGAGATGAAACAACTTTTCCGGTCTCGCAAATATGCGCCAGAGAGGGAGAGAGAGAGAAAAGGGAAAGCGGACGACAAGGCGACCAGAACACTGGAACAAACAAAAGAATGAAATGAATGCGCTGAGCTCTTTTCTCTTTGCTCCGTCCACGCAGAGCCCTTGCCGGAGTGTGTGAACATGGCACGACGGGCATCCCGTGCGTTTAGAATGGTTTGGACACAATATCTCGGGACAAGTGAAGCGTACCGATTTACGGCAGGCCAGCTTTGTTCCCTCCGCCGTATTACACCCAACGACGACGGAAAAGTGCACTTGATTTTCTCCTCCGTTTTTTTCCTCTTTTTTCTTCTTCTTATTTTATTTCTTCTTTTTTTCTCGGTTGAAAAAGACTAAGCTAAATTGCGGCCTAGTCCCTTTTTTTGGCATTCCACGTCTCTTCTTCCCCTGGATACTCTCTGGCGACAATGGGTCCCCCAGGACGCTCTGTTCTTCTCTTGTTGGTCACGCGAGCGGTCACAAAAGTTTGGAGACGGATGGCCGAAAGGTATATAGACGTGCAATCAAACGGCCAGGAGGGGCCACTCTGGAAAGGCAATGACACGACGAGTGTTCCCTGTCTAATACCCGAGAACCTAGGAGAGCATCGGCAAGGACCAAGGAAGCCTTGCCTTTATAGGGGGAGAGAAGAAAGGCAAGAAAAGACGGAGTCGGAATGGAACGTTACACAGTGTGTGTGTGTGTTAGGCCAAGCAATGAGTACCGGCACCAATAGTGAGTAGCCTCGAGTTGCGAGACGGACAACAAAGAGAAGACCGTAGAGAACATAGCCGAAAGCGAGGTGGACAGTCGAATCTATCTAGAAAGCTCTCTCTCTCTCTCTCTGGAGAAATGGAAGGAGGAATCTGTAGATTGGTTTGATGGAGGACAACGCTGGCCAAACACAGACACAGAGACTACTACTGCTATTACCTATCCTGGTGCTGTCCAGCAGTCTCTGTATAGCTAGTTCATCTATATTCTACAACAGGACAGTAGGGGCAGATAGAGTTGGGAAAAGCGTCCACACGGCGCACAAACCCCGTCGGTCAGAAACGGGCAGCGAAGAGAGAGAGAGAGAGAGAGAGAGAGAGTGAAACTCTACTTTAGAGATCAATACACTGTGGTTGGCCATTGCCCATCAACTTTTGATTCACGTCCAGTCATCTCGCCGGCCCACTGACTCTGTCTCGGCAGCAGCTCTCTCATCTCGACGGTGACGTCTAAGCTAGAGCAGTAGAGCTCCTATCCTATCCTATCCATCCCCCTCCAACGTCAATATATGCACGATGGGTGGCAAGTTTCAAAGAACTCTTGGCCGTCGCCTTGGCGTCTGATGACGACTACTAGGCAACCCTCGGGATCGTCTCCTTTCTATCTCTCATCTCTCGTTGCCCGGTCGGCTGGTATCCATCTTCAATGCAGCTGGGTTTTTTTTTTACGACTTAGCCATTCCCCGGCCATCAGCCCGGTCGGTCCGACACGTTTGCATTTCTAGGCCAGGCTTTCTCAGGTCCAAAAAGAAAAAAAAAACTAGATGTATTTTTTTTATTGTTCCTGTTATGAATTGTAGATTAGGTTTTTACTTCACGTTACTTAACGTCGGCATCATTGTTCTATGTTTTTTCTTATTGCGATCAGGAAAGGGTCTTATCTGACGTCTAGGCCGTATTTCCGAACGGATAACTTATTTGGTATCACTTTGAGATTAGGCAACGTATTCAGCTGGTCTACGTTCAGAGGTTTTTGGGCCGCTTGAACACTTTACAAAGGGTAAATTCTACACTGTGTCTTTAATACTGTAAATGTACGGGGTACGTAGACGCTTTTTGACACGGAGAGAAAGAGGCTCGGTGCGACTCTAATAGAAGAAGTGTGTCTCATCTTTCTTTAATGAGAGAAAGACCGAAGCACCGAGCATTTTCAATTAGTTTGTCTATGCATTAGCTTCTTCCTCTGCCGTTGCACCAAGGCGCCGGCCCGTCACAACTCCGCTCTATTGAAAGATATTACAGAGTTGTCGTCGATTGGGAGCCCCATCCGGCATGATGAGACGACGACGAGCTGGGCTTCGTGTTCTTTGATGTTTGGTTGCCTCACGTTCGTTATCACTCCGGCGAACATAACAGCAGATTTTTGGGGGAGGCTCCAGGCCTGTAACTAGATGCAAATGGAATAATTCCTCAACTTTCTGTCAACTTTCATCCTAAATTTGGCACTATCGTCTATTGTCATTCCTGGAAAATCGTATGGGATTTTGTATTTATTTCCCAATTATACCGTATGTGACAGAGAAGAGCTCTGGGATAGACGACACAGGCCTTTTCCGTTGTTTGCTTTGTAACTAACTAGTTCTTTAAATGTAGGCATATAAAATACTAAGGTGTACTTAATTCCCTCGGCAAATTTGCGGACGACGCAATTCCGAAACTTTTGAAAGCTGTGCACACGTTGCTATTGTTTTCAACATTTCAACTGCGGCACAAATGTCGAAATGATTTCATAATAAACATTGACGTCAAAAATGTCTCTCTCTCTTGGCCGAGAGCAAAGTTGGAACGAAAAGAGGAATTGTGTTATTTCTTTCAATCAACTCCTCATCTTTCGTTCATCGTTTTTCTTCTTCCTTTTTGTCTTTTCTTTCTTTCTTTCTTGTTCTTTTTTCTTTAAAGATATTTATTTTTCAAAAGAAAGGCGGAGGCCGTGGAGGCAGCGAAATTGGTTTGTTCCTCTCCTTGTTAGCTTTTAGATGCGCTCGATGGGCTCGTCTCCAGCGAACTAGCATAGTTATTATAAGAAGTCGGTGATACAACGCTCTTGATCCCAATTCTTGTCGCTGCGTTCGCTAACCCGATTCAACAAGGTGCGGAAGCTATGGGGATATATATATCTGGGAACATTCTCGGCGAAAATTTACTGGCTGCGGCTGGCGAAAAGGAAAATACAAAATAGGCCGGGGAATTGGAAAGAGAAAAGAAAATGGTGGGACGAAAGAGAGAGAGAAAAAGAGAGATAAGAGGGAGAGAAAGAAAGAGAAGAGCTGCAGCGAAAGAACTGAGGATGCAGCAGCCATTGATCTCGTGTCAATCTCATCAAGTTTTGGAAAAATCTGGAGTAAACCCGCGGCGGATTGGCTCCTGACTGGCTGGCTCTCACTCATCTATAGGCTAGTCTTTCTTCTATATAACTCTTTTATCCTTCAGCAGCCTCTTTTCTTTTCTCTTTGTATCTCGACTATAGCTAGCGCTTCCTTTGCTCTTAGTTCTGCCTCTCTCTTTCTCTTCCCTTTTTTCTGTGTGTGTTTGTGAGTGTGTGTATGTGTGCTAGTTCTCATCCAGCAGCTCCAATATATAGATAAATATACCATCTCTTTGGTAAATCTCTAGCGATCAAATGGACTCTCCAGAGGTTCCGACAACTCATCATCTTTCGCTCACAAGTTCATGTTTCCCGCCAGTAAATAGACACGGACATCACCATCACAACCACCAGCGGGTCCGGCAAGCCTTTTTTTTCCAGTTGTCCGAGGGGTCCGCGCGGTTTGTGTATAGACTTTTGCCGTAGACAGCTCACGGATGTATGCGCATAACTTGGACGTAACGTCCGACATCTTCCAGTCCCACGTGCTGTCCAATCTCCGTCCGTCAAATCCTTGAAGGATCAAGAGAAATTCTTGGTTTTTAAAATTTATTTCTGCCCGCAGGAAACAATGAAAAATTCGTTGTTTATCTTTCCTTCAGGGATCTATTTCGGGTTTCGAATTCATCAACCATTCAGTATCTTTACGAGATGTAAAAGTTCATGGGTCTAGATTGGATGTTGTATTTCTAAATTTTTAAAAAGAAGAAGATATATATATTGAAGGAAATGGAAGGCGCGCTTCTTCCACATCTATATGTATACATAATGAAGTCACCGAGAAGAAAGTCTCTAGTGTTTTTTTTTTTTTCTGTCTCTTCTTTCTGTGAGACTGGCTCTCTTTATTTCTGTTGATTCCTCTTCTCTCTCTCTTTTTTTCTATTTGATTTCTTTCCCTGTCGCCGAGCACGTTCCCGGCCGCCTCTCTCGTCGTACGCGACCGCACCAGCCAGCAAAGGTTGTTCATGCAAGTCAATTCCAATTGCTTTCTCCGTCCTTCTCCATATCTCTCTCTTGTTGTTTTCCTTTTTTCTTTCTTTCTCTCTTTCTATATGGCCTCTTCTTTGATTCTTTCCTTCCTTCTCTCAGTTTCAATCAAACAGCATCCGGGTGCGAGTCGTCCCGTCGGCACGTTGTGCCAATCGGACGGATTTCTTATTCCCTCTTTTGGCTTTTGATGTCGATACTCTCTCTCTCTCTCTCTCTCTTTCGTCGAGTGAACTTGTCACACAGGATCCAAAGACTTTGATAAGCAAAAGTGAATCGAGAAAGCGAGAGAGAGAGGCAGACTTGGCTTTCTGATTGTTTCAGCGCCTATTCTTTTACCGAGATCCACTCTGGAACAATTTAACATGACAAATTGACACTATCAGCACTCCAGTATTCGGATCCTAAGGCACTTTGACATGTGTTGCCCCAGTCATCGACGTCAGCAAACGGATATGTCCATTTCTCTTGTCACATCTCTCTAGACTACGTCCTAATAATTGATGAGTAGATGAATGGCTACAATCCTATGACCATGTTGATGAGGTGCAACTTTTCGGTGAAAGAGGCCAACGCGATGGCTCTGCACGAGTTTATGCGAGTGGGGAGCTCAGTGGGGTTTGAGGAATTTCTACCGCTGCTGTTGTTCGTCCCTGCTGCGCGACGATCAAACCCAGAACCAGATGGTTGAGTAGGTGGATACTGCTACCCCCGAAACCCGAAACTTTACCATTGCTGAACTTTGGCGTGCGCTCCAGACGGCGTATCGTAATCCCAACTAGTAGTACAGTATACAGTGGCAAACTGTCGACGACGGAACGCTCCTCCATTGGACACGAAGATAAGCCGCCAACGGAATAGGGACAGGGACAAACCGACGGCCTCCCCCTCGTTCGTTCGTGAAAAGGCTCCAAACCTTCTCCGCCCGTAAATACGCTTACAATCGAGGAGCACCTTTGCTCTTTCTATCTCTCTGTCTCTCTATCAGCATCTTATCAGTTCTGTTCGCGAGTCTCTTGTGGCTGCGGCTTTGATGCTTCTTCCGCTTAATCAAATTACCGGAAGAGAACGAGGAGTGTATATCAATCATGTCGTAGACTCGAAAGGGGGGAGACGTTTCCCTCTCCCATCTCTCGGGCCAAAAAGACTCGATGACGCCCTAGTAGTAGTATAGTAGTACTAGTAGTAGTAGTTGTTGTTACAACGTAGATGCAGCTCGTCTTCGTCGTCGTCTTCATCTTTTGTTTTGTCTCGACGACAACAAACTTTGATCTTGACCGTACTAGAATAGGACGGGACATCAAGTGCACTCAACCGCCATCGAACGCAACGGTAAACACGTTCTACTAGAGGCAAAACTAGTTGCCGTACCCCACTCGCTTTTTCCAGATGCCCTTTTTGTTGCTGCTGTTGTTGTTGTTGTTGTTTCATCTTTGGATGTGGTATTCGCCAAGACTTTTAGTAGCGACCTCCTGTCATCTCATCATCGCGATCCCTTTTGCCAAAGTAACAATCTAGTAGTAGTCGTCGTCGTCGTCGTAGTCGAGTCCCAATTTCTCGTCATCTGATTTCCTTCCGACTTGTAAGACGTCGCCGAGACACAAGTGGAAACAATGAGCGAGCAGGACGAGCAGTTGGTGCTGGAGAGGATCTTCAATCACGGTGGCCGACTGTCTCGGTCGGATTGCATCAGCCGAGGAGATTCGACCATGTGTAACAGGCAGCAAAGTATATATATACTGGAGGGGGTCACGACGACGGTGCACTTACTTTGCCAAAAGGTTCCATCCATTACCAGAGGGAAACGGTGGGCTCTACTGAGCGTGTCGTCGTTTCTCTCTCTACCTGACTCGATGTCTCGGCCGCTTCCGATGTCTCGGCCGTTCATTCAGTCGAGTCCATCAGCCTCACGCTAGAGCGGAAAAGAAAAAGGAATCGAAAGAAAAAGAAAGAAATAGAAAGAAATAACACAAGTCTGGAGCGATGAAGGCGACTCGGCAGAGCAGAGGCAGCGCCGACGACATGACCACAGACGTCGACGACTCCATCAATTACTGTTGAAGACAGGAGGGGACTGTTGGCCAGTCAAGGAGGTTTAAGACAAGACGTACTAGGTGGACAACTGGACAAGGGTGGAAGAAAGAAAAACAACCAAACAAGACGGAATGATCTGACTTTTTCATGTTCCAGACACATACAGAAAAAAAGAGAATAGAATAGAACTCTCTGACAGGAAACGTTGTTGACTCTTGTAAATAAACGTATAAAGAAGTTTGAGTCTGTCTGAGGGTGGACAACCCTTTTTCGTTTGAGAGGAGTATAGTAAGAAGTCTAGGCTTGTTATAGTTTTCTTTTTCTGCTCCGTTTCTTTCCCCTTTTTTCATCTTCTCTTTTTCGACTGCTTCATTATATGAAAACAAGAGCCGATGACGAGATCCACCACAGGGCAGACAACAGAGGAGCAGCCTAGGCCTAAAGGCTTTTTTCTTTTTGATTTTCCAGACATTCCAAAGTGGCTTATATATATATATATATATTTAAAGAGAGAAAGAGAGAGACTAGACCTATTGTTGTTTCTTTCAGCTCGTTGGCTGCTTATTCTCCAATCTTCCGCCGGTTCAAAGGAGAGGAAAAGAATATCGATGGATCGATTTCTCCGAGAGTTGCCGAGTGATACGTAGGGTATATAGGCCTATAGTCGGACGGGCGGACGGGCGGCCAACTGAGTCGAGAGAAATGACCAACCGGATTTCCCAGTCGTCCGCCATGGTCCCTGTCAGTCGCTCTACGTTCTCGCTCTGTCGTCGGCCGCCACTGTCCGCGTTTCCAGTTGACCTTTTAGACGGGCCGTCTCTCTCAGTGCACATCAGCCAGGGACTGGCTGCTCGATGCCTGGACTGTAAGGAGCGGCAGAACAAGAGGGCATGATGAGTTCATGACTGGCCAACTAACAAGGGCAAAGAAAAGGGACAACTGAAAGAGACTGGGTCCCCGTGTCCGTCGTCAGAAAGAATAGAATATATATATATATATAGAGAGAGAGAGACAGAAAGAGAGAAGAAGAAGAGAGAAGAAGAAGAGAGAGAGGAACGGGTTACGAGTCACTGGCTCTCCAAGGGCGTGCACGGAGCTGCTGGCCCTCTCTCGGTTCTTGATCCGATTGCTTCAATCTGATCACGTTCGCAGAAACGGCCTCATTTTCTCTTAATATCGCTCCGTCGTCTGGCATGGCCCCGTCCTGCTCCTACTCCTCTCGCTACACATACACTTTACTTCCTCGGCAATAGAGTTGCTGGCCGCTAGCAGTACCGAAGAGATGTACAAATAGGATATAGAAGGCTGGCCAAATCTCAACTAGACTCTAGATACAAAGAAGGAGATACTATACGTATATTATATCCACTTTTATTTACTTTGTACGTGTAGTCGTGTAGGAAATTGGAGGAGTATCCCGATGATGAAAAGGAGTTTTTCCCGGCTTGGTCCAGCTGCTGTTGGGGCTAGATCCTCTTATTATTTGCGTGTTGTCATCTTTAGTACCCCACGATACGTCGTCGTCTGTTGTTGTTGAAAAAGACCGCCAGAGAGAGAGAGAGAAGGAGCCCTTGTTGCTCTGCAAAGGCCGTCGGTTTGTACCAGTCGTGCATGACACGAGTTCATGCAGCCGAAAGAGCAGAGAGAAACGCAAAAGAACGGCTCAAATGCACTGGAGCATTTAGTCAACTCCTCTCTCTCTTTCTCTTTCTCTTTCCGTCTCGCATAATTATAATAACGACGAGGAGGGGGAATCGAGAGAAGACAAGAAAAAAAACTTACCAGAATAATACCAGGAAATGTAGTGCTGTGTGAAAGACGTCGGGACCGACAGGCTTTTTGCGGAAGTTCTCCATGATGGACTGGTGCTACTTTCTCTTCTTATATTCTCTCTATATATTTTTACATTATTCTATTCACTCCTATCCATATATCTCTATATCTATCCCCTAGTAGTAGTAATAGTAGTAGTAGTAGTATCTATACTTGGCGTCACACTTGCTCTTATTCCTGCCGGCGTCTCTTGGGTGTTGCAGCCCTCTTCTATATCGAAGCCATCGATCGGCAGCCAGCCCACTATGGCGCATCGAGTATCTGATGATTCTGACCCATCACGTCACAACTATAGGGGCGGCCCGGTGAAAGTTTTTTTACTTTTATTTTTCTTACCTTACGAAGAAAAAGATAAGACGACGTCTTCTCCCTCGCTCTTTTTTTTTCTCCTTTCATAAAATGAATAGACGCGTTTAATTCGTCGCTGAATAAGTTGATCATTCATCGGTTCCGAGTATTCTATAAACGAAAGATTGTCGCTTTACCGGAACCAGATAGGGCACGTGTTTGGCGACGCCTCCGCCGCCGACACCGCCAGTGGGTGGCCCAAGTACGGTAGAGAGTTTGTTTGACGCGCGCGCTACGGGGCTTTCTATTCGACGGGATCCTGTCCGTATCCCAGCAGACAGGGCCGGAAATGAGACGGAGTCCTGGTCATCGTGCCATTGGAGACGACCGAAGCAATAAAGAAGAAAAAAAGGCGAAAAAGAAAATCAAAGAAGAAGAAATCATTAAAAAGATGAAAATCAATATAGAACGCTGGAGAAATCGAGGGAAAAAAAGAAGGAGAGAGGGAGGAGGAGGAGGAGGGTAGAATAACATCAGGAGGGCAATAGGCGTAACGCCCAACATAATGAGCGTTGCTGTGTCGCATCCAATCCCCGGTATCAAAAGAGCCTCGCGCTTTGCCTTGGACGCCATGGCTCCTCTAATGATCATCTTTGCAAGCGGCCAGCTCAGCCGGACGTTGTCCCCTCGCTCTTGATCGCCCCTTGATGACGACACTAACACTGGCCGACCAGCAAAACCCACGAGGTACTGTGCGCCACAGTCGCAACGGCACATGGCGCGCAAACGGAATTAGTGAGAGAGAAAAACTGGGGACGGTTTGAGTTATTGTCTATTCTGTTGCCGCTTCCTCTACGGCGTCGCGGCAAACAAAACGTGACGGCGGTGACTTGAACTAAGAGAATGGAGCATCAAGGTTTGAGACATTCATTTACCCCGTTGTTTGCGGTGAATCCCCTAGTCATTGTTTTACTTATCCCGTAAGCACACATACACGAGACACAAAAGTCAATTCGATTGATTTCCTTCCCCCTATAGCTCTTTCTCTGTCTTTTTGTGTTTGCTACGTGCTGGTTTTATTTATTTTTGGGTTTTATTTTGTTTTGTCCGCGTCGTTTTTTTGGTCGAGTCTCGTTGTTGATGTTGTTGTCGCTTGTCGCCCAGTTTTTGTTGTCTTTCTCGTCGTCTGTGAACGAGCAGAAGAGACGCCCTGAAAATTGGCATAGACGACGAGAGAAAGAGAGAGAGAGACGGAACTCGATATCCCTCACTTGTCTTTCCCCCGTTATTTGACTGGGCTGGTCGCAACGCGCGCAGGCACCCGCTAGCGCCCCACTGGCTACTAGCAGTTTCGTCTGGTATCCATCCCTGCTACTAGGAGTAGGAGTAGATGTTGTTGTTGTAGTCGTAGTAGTAGACGACGGCAACCGGCGTCGTCAGTTCAGTCTCTTTGGCTCCAGCGTTGAAGCCGGAACGACGCGCCCGCGCTCTCTTTCTCCGTCGTCCGCGGGACAACAGTTTTCCTATCGCTCTCAAATCGGTGCGTTTTTTCTCCAATTACAAATAAAAAAGAGAACAAGTCGTTATATACAAGTGTTGGGCGGGAAGACGAGTGAAATTCAAACGAAAAGAAAAAAGAAACGAAGAAAAAAGTTGGAAAAAAAGAAAAAAGTTTGTCAGTTTCCGATTATTATTCCACCTGGCCGACTCTGGCCCAACTCTTCCATCTTCGTTCTACGCCCTAGTTCCTGTACGTCCCTTCCTCAGCTCAACGTTTTCCGGCCCAATCGGACCAAAAAGACGGGACGGAAGTTAATCACCAAAGCGCCGACCAACTATTCCGTCCTCCGAGCGAGTCTGAAATTTCGGACGCTCTGAAAGAGATTCCGATTTCCTCCCCATTTTTTTTTCTTGGCCGTCCGCCGTTTTGCGTCCGCTCTATTCGCCGACGACGACATTTGACGCTATTGAGCGTGTTGGACACCATTTGAAAGCCAGACGCTCGGTCCGGCTGGTGATGTGCTGTTGGACGTTACTCGCCTCATCTGCGGGAATCGCAGCGGCGCGACGAGACGGAAGGAAGAAAAGTCGACTCTTCTTTTTTCCCCACTTGCTGTTTATTTGTGTCTGCGTTTCCTTTTTAGTCATTTCGACCGCGGCTATTCTCGCGATCCATTAGCGCAGCCAGTGACGTCGTTATCAGTGTCAAACATACGGAAGAAAAACTTGTGGCGGTCTCTTTTCTCTTTTTTATTTTCACCGCCAAAGAATTTCTTCTTCTTCTTCTTCTTTTCCAACAAAAATAAGACGTCTGCCGACTCTTTTAACAAAAACGTGCCGGCGTCGCCCAACATCCCGGTGACGAGCTACTCGCGTATGCCAATCGACGACGAGTGCAGGAGCAGTACAGTTGTGTCGGAGGAAAAAGAAGACGAAGAAGAAGAAGAAGAAGACGTCGTGTCTTGGTAGCTGGAAGAGACGGCGGAGATCTCGCAACCGTCGAGTTAGAGTGTTTGCGACAGCGGATTGAATCCAAAAGGGAATACAACGACGACAAGGAAGTCGATGATGCACGGCAACTCCAACAACTCGTCGGTAACGATCGACCGCCACTCTGTTTCTTCATGCTGTTCTTCTCTCTCTCTCTCTTCTTTTCTCCAGACAGTCTACGACATTTTGTTGTATCGGATAAAGCGATATTTGTTGGCTCTACTATTCTTTACGACCTTTGCGAACGGGCAGGGAGAGATTGGCGGGTGGTGTAGGCGGGGCGTTGTGGGCCAATCCCACGAGGGAAAATATCGCCGGGCAAAACAATAAACGTAAAATAGGGAAAGACAAAATAGGAAGAAAACCCCCCCTGAAAGAGATAGATCGTGATTTCCTTTCTGCCGAGGAACCAATTAGATGGATGGCAACAAAAAAACAACAAAACAAAACAGAATATAATACAGTAGTAGTAGTAGTCTATATTATATTTATATGTACACACTCGACATAGAGAGAAGGAGAGAGAGATGCTCCTGGCGGGTAAGATATCGCAAGTTGGTCCATAAGCGAAAGCGAGTCCCAGTCCTTCAGAAAGGAGGAAAAAGGAACAAGATCTATATATTAAGCAGTAAATACAGGAGAAGAATCACCCGAAAAAAAAAGCGGAGCCCAGTTGAAGAATAGGTAGCGCGACGCTTGCGCTCTTGATTCTCTTTTTTGTACGCTAGGCTATTGTGCGGTGCAGGGTACGCCGGTACGCTATCTTTTCCCACGTGCGTCACGGAGATGAACCTTATCAACCTGTCCACTTGATGGTCCTCGGATAAGGTTGCTGTCGCTTGCGGAGGGAAAAAAAGTCATCAAGTCAAAATGCACAGAGAGAAAAGGATATGATGACATTTGTCGCCCACCTCTTGTTTATTTCCACGTAAAGACTCTTGTTTCCTCATTCTCTTGGAATTTACACTTGTCTTCTTCTATTTGGGTACGGTCATTTTTAAAAAGATTGAACAAGAAAACGGCGCGCAATTTTAAATATGAATGTTGACCTCATTTGAATACCTCTAGAATTATTTGCCAGTGTTGCGATCCTGGGTCGAACGATGTCGCCTTCTGTGGTTCACTTTCTATCGAAAAGTCTTATTCCTCCGTCTCTCTCTTCTCAAACTTGCCAATCTCAAGTGGATTTTCTCCACATAGGTAAAGGCATCCCGGCCGCTTCCGCTATTGTTGCGCGCGCGCCAGCTTTTAGCAGCCGATCCCTTCAAACGGGCCGAAATATTTAGATTTCGATTTTACTTTTTCGTTTGCTTACTTTTCCATCAACTTGGCTCATTTCCCTTTGAGCAGGGGGGGAGAGAGGAGCTATGCGGAATTGCAGAGATAGTTGCGTGCCAGAGCCGTTGATCAAGGCCGAGCTTAGGAAACATCAGAGAAAATCTCATTCACTAGTTTATCCGCGTCCTTTATTTGCCGAGCCGGTCCAGCAGGAACAGGAGCTCTCTAATAGTTACGTTGAGCACAAAGGGCCCAACGAGGCGAAGGAAAGTGAATAACTAAAACTAGCGTGTTTAGGGAACGCCATAATATCCTTATTTGGTTCTATACTACGCCTATTAACTATGTACAGTCTCCTACTATATCTCTGTCTATTCTCCTTTTTACTTTACCGTGTATATAGCAGGTGCCCAGCGGCGGGCCGGATTCCAACAACGTGATCAGGAGGGCTAATCATGAGTTAGGACTCTACGACCTGCCCAGCTTTTACACGCCGGACTTTGTGCGGACGGAAATCGGGATGGAAGCGGGGACGGAAACGGCTGCGGAATTGGCCAGGAGCGGAAGAATGACTCCCTTCAGATCAGACGGGCAACCGGCGATGGAGAAAGTCCCTTTTCGCCAATTAGACGGGCGAGCAACAGCGTCTTCGACGGCGCCCAGCACCGGCCGTGGGTTCTACCGCAACAAATGCGTCTCCTTCCTGGCCCTGGTTGCCGGACTGGCGGCTTTCGGCTGTTCCCTGGCCGCTCTGGCCGGCACCACCAACTGGGTGGATACGTGGGAACCCATCGACTTGCCGCCCACTCAAGACTGGCCGGCCCTTTTCGGCACTGGCTACGGCGGTTTAATGCCGAGCCGGGCCAACGGCAAAGACAAATCATCGGTTAAAAGTCCGTCCAGCACGTCGGGCAACAAAGTGAGCGGCAATCTGGGCTTTGCTAACGGAGCCGACGTCGTCGGTAAATCGCACTCTGAGGATCGAGGAGGAGGAGGAGGAGGCCATCAACAAGGCGGACCGGTTGAGAACGTGACAACGATGAGGCCGTCATTTCCAGCAACGACGAGTCGTCAGCATCAGAGGCAGCAGCAGCAGCCAACGACCGAAACGCCCTCTTTTGTCACGCGGCCGGCCGTTGCAGACGACGACGACGAATTCGATTACGAAGACTACGACTACGCTCGAGACCAGGCGGAGCCAACGAGCGCCGAGCTACCGGGCAGACCGGTTTTGGTCGACGATGAGATTGTGATGTCTCGCCAGGACCAAGACGAGCTGGAACAGCAAGATGAAGAGCCGAGACGATCGTTGGTCGTCGTCTTCCACGTCGGCCTCTTCCGTGCCTGCCCCATCCTCAAGGGAGAACTGCCGGCCAGCGTCGGTAAGGACTCCATTATCAACTTTTTCTTATTCTTTCCTCTTCCTCGGTTCCTTTTATATATACTCTTTGTGATTGTCTCTCGAGTTGGTTGATGTTGTCCATTCTTCATTTGAAAATCTCATTACAATCCCTACTGGGCCGCCCAGTCAAAACTGGCCCTTAATCGACATCTCAAAATGGTGTAACCAAGATGGTAGAGTAGAATATGGAAGACTGCCTAGAGAGAGAGAGTGAGTGAGAAGGGAAACTGATAGGCCTCTCTCTCTATTCTTGGGCCGGAGAAAATCGATAACGGTTTCTTAGTATTTTCTTTCTTTCTCTCCTTTTTTTTATCTGGGGTTGTTTGTTGTTGAGGGAGGTTTTTACTTGCATTTCTTTCTTTTCGTACCCATCTTCTTTTAAGTTTCCTTTTTTTCTCTCTCTCTTTCTTCCTCTGGCTTATTTCTTTCTGGTCCGTCTCCTCTTTCTCCACTCGTTTTTCTATACAGTACCTTCTCCTTGTCGAAAGGCACAAGAAGAACGGACGGGGGGAATAGAAGAAAGAAGTTGTAGGAAGGAGAGAGAAGGAAGGAGCGCAAACGGATGTCGTCGTCGTGCGCGTGCATGAGTTGCTCGTGATGGAACAGTGTCGCCGTCATCACGTCCTGTCCTCGCAGAGTTGTATTCTTCCCTCGTTTCCACACAGTCTAGTCTTTTTCTTCTTTGGGAACTCATTCAGAGCTGATCCTCTTCTTTTCTCTCTTTCTCTCTCTCTCCGGGATGATGCTACTACTACAACCGACAGTAGTATCTCTCTTCTTCTAAATCCCGTCGCTCCGTAGTTCGTAGCCAGACTTGTTTGTTAGCCTTTTGTTTCCTTCTCTATTGATTGCGAATGAAATGAAGATGACAAACAATGGCCGAAAATCCGCCTAGTATACTCCGTTCTATAGTTGCTCGGTTATTGGTCACCGTTTTGGCCCGGCTATGACGTAAATCAAGCCGCAAACTGACCATCCACATACACTTTAATGCTGCCCTTTCATCTCTTCGCTTGTTCCGTTCTCGTCTCCGACCTTCCCCCCACATGGATCGTTTCGTCGCCGCTTTATGCCCGTCTCCGAAATACATGTCTCGATGATAAAAACTGAAGGAGCCGACCACGAGCTGGACCTCCTCATCCCTCCGTAGCGACACTTAAAGCCAGCCGCTTCTCTCTCTCTCTCTTTCTGTGTCGCTTCTAGTATAGACTGATATATATATAAGGCCGGACGGAATATAAATGAATGACCTATTCCCATGTTTTTAGCTCAGCGCGTGTCTCCCATCATAAGACGTCACCAGAGCCATTTTTCCTTCTTCTACTTCTCCTTATATAGCCCCGGCTCCTTGTTATTTTCGTCTAAGCCGAGTAGTGGCAACCGGGGCAAGTGCACACTGCATTTGTAGCTAAGGCTGACCCGATTTCCTCGCTCTAGATGATGATGATGAAAATCAATGGGCTTCTTGGATCAACCAAGTCAAAGTTTGCTCACCCTTTCGACGTCTCGGTCGCCCCGGTGGCTGCCATTGATGTGACGCGCAAAAGTTTAGAAAACGGTCGGGACCATTCGTCTCGTTTATCCGCGACTGTATAGTAGATTGTCGGTCGAATTGGGTTCTTGTATCTGTCGCCCAGTTGGTTTTCTAGCTGCGCCCTCCCTTCTAGGTAATAGCAGGATTCATTAACGACCGTGACATAGTTTATACTCGCTACTAGTCGATATTGAGGACCTCCCCTTTGTGATTATCACCCAAGACTTTCCCTTTTTCCCTCCTTGAAGATTTGCCAGAGAGAGTGGCAAGGATTGAAAGGATTGGCGGTCGGACAGACAGACGGTCCGCACTCGACAACTATTGATTGTTTGAAATGGAAAGAAGAGCTCACTACAAACTACTAGTGGAATTGAACTGACGAATAGAGACGAATGCTACGTCAAACGGCCGCAAGAATCTATACGGCGGGTAAACGGAGCTATTGTCCACAAAAGAGCGTGAATGGATGAGTCTGGTGGTGTTAACTTTTACACAACTTGGCCCAGATGTTCTTATTGTTTTTGTTTTTTTTCCACTGACGATATCGCTTTCTTTGTTTTGTTTATTTGTCCTTTCAATATTTTTTCACACCCAGTGCAATATTTCAATATGTTTTGTTTCAATATCGACGGAGAACGGTGGGGAACTTCGGGGTTTGTTTGACAACAGTCAAAGAGATGCCAGTGAATTCTAACGTCTTTCAGAGCCATTTTTTCGGGGCTGCTAGCAACCAGTGGGTTTAGCGCCTATTGGTTGTACCAGACCCGCTTAAAAGAAAGGGATTTTTTTTAAATCTCTCGGTTTAAATGATACGGAGATGAGACGTAGAGATCATTTGATTCGTCATCGGTGCGGAATAATTGTATCAAAGTAGCGCGCAACTTTTTCCCTCTACATCAAGATGACGAAACTTTTTCCTCCCCTTTTATTTTTCAATCCCCTTGGACGACCGCTGGATGCGAGCGAGCGCGTGATTATCTCAATCAAGCGGAGTCTCTTAATCCTCGGCCTGTAGCAGTGGCGTTGGATGCGCAGGCGAAGGAAGAGACGACGACGACGACGACCGAAAGTCAGTGAAGGGCCATTTATAAATCAGGCGGTTTGCATCCAGCGCGCCCGAGCGCTCCGCCGCGATGACGTTCATTTGACGGGCGTCATCTCGATTGGATCAACAAGCGTTTCGTCTCTCTTTTCTCTCTTCTGTTTTTTTGGAAAAAAATATACGAAAAGAACTCTTCCACATTCCGCTGAATTCGTAAGTATCTTGACAAACAAGGAACTAGACGAGCTCCTTTATCCCACAGCTAGTAGCAAGCAGAAAAAAAAGGAAAAGTTGTGCTCATCCTGAGCTACTCGCCTGATTATCGCGCTGCGCGAGGAGAAGGGAAAAAAACATGCCAACGGTTAAACAATGCATGATTGTTAAGCTCGGCCTTGTGTGCGTGTGTTGGATACTTGGGCGAAAGTATCTAGGGGATGCGCTTTCTGTTTCGGGGCGCCCCATAATCTCGTCGCTTTTGTCGTTTTGTTTGCCCGGCCGTGTCTAACCTTTTCATCCATCCGTCTTCCTTCAATCATTCAATGTGCGTATTACTAACTCTGAGACTGCTGCCTCCTTCCTCCCTCCTGCTTCTGTCTCAGCGGCCCGCCCAAATGAATATAAAGGCGTCGAGCTTGAGAGAGTAGTATGCTGCCTGCCGTATCTGGCGACGACGCCCCAAAACTTGGTGGAAAGGAGCTTTACCCCGGCGCAGCAGCAGCAGCACACAAAGCGGGCAAAAAGTTTTGTCTCTTTAAGCAGGATCGCACAATCGATATGGAATAGAATATACGACATCTTGTTTGAGAAATCCAAAGATAACCTCGTTGTATTTGTCGAACAATAACTGAATAACCCAATGCGAAAAATTTCACATTTTCGCCCCATACGTGTCGTTTCACGGCAAGAAATTCTTGGTGCGCGTCCGTTTTTTTTTTGCGTTCTGGTGAAAGAATAAATAATAACTTGCCAACTATGCCTACTACTATAGAAGAGTTTTGTGTGCGTGCGTGAATATACATGGGGGTTGGGGCTGCAATCAGAGCGTCTTTCGAATCTTTGATCCTGGTGAATCCATGAATTTTGTTTTGTGTACGGAGAGCTGCTAGGGGCAAACCCAGGCAACGCTTTTCGCGAGTGATATTGATCGTTTTTTTTCTCTCTCTCTGTTTGTTTGTTTGCCGCCGCGTTCTGCCGACAACAAAACCGCGCACAACTCGGATTAGAGAGAAAGGAGGCCCAGATGGAGAGAAGAGCTAGGGAAGAACAATGCACCGAATTGGGAGTTTCTTCCTCCTCCTGCGGCTGCCGCTAAGATAATTTGAAAGAGAGGCTTTCTGTTATTGTCGCTGGGCCCGCACAAACGCGCCTTCTTCTTTATATAGGCCCAGAGACCACCTGCTGATGAAAGTTGTCGGAGCAGACTTCTCTCTTCTCCCTTCGCCAACATTTAGGAGGAAAAGTTGGTTGGCACGTCCCATTCTAGCTACTACTCGCAGCGTTTCGCCGGCAGAGGAAGAAAAAAACGAGGGAAATACGCTACATTTAAAGAATAGAAAGAGAAGAAGGAAAAAAAAAGAGAGAACCCAGGAGTAAAGCGGTTTGGAAGCCATCACTTGGCACTTTATATCCCCGGCAGGGCTCAGGAGCTCGGACGATGAAATAGCACTACTCGGCTCCACTTTTTTTTTTCCTTTTTGAAGTTGTTGTTGTCGTCGAGCGTCACTGAGAATTCGAGAGGCCGCCAGCCACTTTCCGTTGTGGTTCAATACCTGACTCTGTTGTCGAGACATATTGCTAAATGTTTGTGTAGTGCGTCTCTAGTCTCCACTAGACATTACTATGGCAACTATAACGCGGGCCCGAAAACCAGATGGACCTATGTATATACGGTACCGGGAGAATATAAGAAAGGGTATCGAATCAATGTAAAGGCTTTATATTCCTCCCTTTCAATTTTCAATTCTTCCTCTTTTGCGACTGGAAAGATTTTGACGGGATTCCTTTCCTCATCAGTCGAGCGTACATGTATATATATAGATATATATCCCCTTGGCTCCTCATCGCGCAAGTATTGATTTCCAGATTTGCTTCCGTCTCCCTCCCATCAGAAATGGTGTGTATGGCTCGATTCTTGCCGAGCCAGAAAAAAAGAGAGATGGATCAATTGAAACGAAGAAATATTGAAACCCATTCAACTAAGTCCGGAGGAAGAAGAAGCTCCTCCGCAAGAGATAAAAGCAAATGGATTCTTTTCGCTTTCTTTCTTTTCTCTTTTCTCGGAAAGAAAAGGAGAATGAGAGTTGGGGGAGGTCAATCGATGATGATGTCACGATAATAACGGGCCGTTGCTATTAGGGAGCTATCTATCTTGGTCGACCGCACTCGTCGTCGTCGTCGCGTTACGCTGTCTTCAGACGGCGACAAATCACCGCCGCCGGCACTGCATTACCGATGTAACCTCGCACTCGCCCCCGGAGAAACCGACAACAATACCCGTCTCGATCGATTCGCCCTTTTTTTCTTCAGACGTCGATTTTTTGGTGTGTTATTTCTTGGCTTCGTTTTCTCGGAGAAAAAAGTTTACTCTATATCGAACCGTTGCTGGTCAATAGAGACGGATAAGGCGCCGTGCCTTGTGTGTAACGTGAAGCGACGTCTTAGACCTGGCGAGCCAATTGAATCGGACGTGTTGTTCCTCTCTTTGTTTTGCCACGCGATGATGAATCTAGTGCCCACCGTCGACGCTTCTTCTTCTTCCCAATTGTCTTTGTATTGTTTGGCTGGAGAAGAAGAAGAAGAAGAAGAAGGAAAGCTAGATAATAGATAAGGCTAACTGCGGCTGCGCTGTACGGGGTCTCTCCATCATCGGAGACGGCTGGGAGAGAACCCGAGCGATACGCAAGAACCAACAAGACCGGACGGAATGATGAACGATATCGTCAACGCGCCGCCTCTCTATAATACATCCCATCGCCCACTAAAACGCCCAATTACACTCGGACCGGCTGCAATGATGATGAGAGACTATGGGAGACAGATACATATCGTCTTCTTTCCAGCCTGAAAACAAAAAAAAAACAAGAACTTTCGTCGATTCGAGCGACGCCGTCGAGGCGACAGCGAATTTGGCGGCTGTGAAGGAAACCTGTTTAGCATCGTCGATGTCGACTTCTTGCCATGCATAATGTAATAGCGGATTGTCGTCGTCGACGTCGTCGCTACTTTGTGTCTGCCGTGTTCTACAACATCGGAGAGGGGGATGATGTTTCACTGGAAAAGAGATGACGTGCCAGCATCGCCAGCATAAGGTGAAGAGCGATGGAGAGGAAGTTAAAATGGCGCCAATTATTAAGGAGAGATACCTTCGTTTAGCCTAATTGTGAGACGGATGCTCCAATCTCCTTATAGAGTCCCTTTATAGCTGTGGCGCACCTTAACGCACTCCAACCGTGCCCGTTCCGCTTCATCATGTACATATATATATTCTGTCTAGGCCTATTGTACGTCCCTGACGCGCAGTTTGAGCGGCTTACGATCTACTCGACGTTTATATGCCTGTAATCTTCTTTGCGCTAACCAAATAGTTAGGTATAGAACCGACACAAAGTACCTCGGCAAACTCGAATGCTGATACTTTATCAAGATTTATCTGATAAGTCTTGCTAAATAAACTAGCGGCAGTCCGTATATAGTGCCTGGTAGACGCTTGTGTAAATTGCGAATGAATTACTTAATACGGTGAGGAGGCCAATTATATAAGGGACGATGGCGGATGGCAATTCATCTTCGTCTTTTCTGCGAATTCGTATTTCATTCAGATCGGATACAGATCTTGGCTGTTTAGAATTGGTTGCAGCTGCATTGCGGCTCTGGAAGCTCGACAGCCGCTCCTGACGCGCACAGATCCCCGAGACAGCAAGCTCTCCGCTTTTTATACTAAGCAGTTGAACCGCCCCATGATTGAAAACCTCCTCTCTCTTTTTTTGTATTGGGTTGTACAAACACCTAATAGTAGTAGTAGCAGTAGTTGTACCTAAGCGCATTGTGTAGAACGTGTTTACGTCCGGCATTTTGATGTATCGTTTCGTTGTTGATGTCATTTTTCACTTGTCGCCGGATCGCCAGCGGGTTGGACGACCCCATCCGTCGTTGTCGCCGAAATTGAAAAAATAAAACTGTCGCCGATCGCCCGCTTGTTTTGAAGCGCCTCCCTATACTCTATGGATCGCCGACGATTATGGCGAGTGGCCCAATACAATCGCAGTCGCGGTAGTCACTGAAATAAATAAGAAAACTGTCGCCGCAGCTCTCACGGCGCCCGCGCGCGCGCGCGCTCCCATTTTCAAACTGTCGGTGACGGCTGCCGTTCCGCGCTTTTCTATTCGCCGCCTCTTTAATCGCAACTTGCGACGTTGAATTGAAGTCAACGTCGATCCCGAGCCGAGTTTCCGCTTCTTCTGACTATTAGAAGACAACAATCGACATGCGCCGTGTTTACTCTTTGGAGCGTCTTGGTCGATTCATGCCGCGCTGACTTAGTCCTCTCTCTCCCCTTTTCTTCTCTTATTTGCACTCGGCCCCATCATTCGCCCGAGCGCTGCCTTATCTGTAATCGTAGGGGGGCGATGCCTTGGCTCGGCTTTATGACGGCTTGGCGACCGAGTCAAGAGTCAGGAAAAATAGTACGACGATAGGAGAGAGCTAGAGAGAGATGTAAAAGATGGAAGAGGGGTATAGCAAACTGTGTGGCCGCGTAACAAAAAAAAAAAGGCGCCAGAGTTTTGGGGTAGTCTAGAATGGTGGCGCACACAGTGCTGCTGCTGCTGCCGGCGTTCGTCGGGAATTTAATTAGCACTCGAGGGAGTTTGGCAGCTGAGCGCGGGCGCGCCAGCCCGTTCCAAACACACACAAACCCCCAGACGGGTTCCCTGGAAGAGAAGGGTTCCACGCTTTTGCTAGGGAGGGAAAAAAAAGTAAGTACGACGTCGCCCGACGTCAAAGCCATCCTCTTCTCTTTTTTTTTCAATTTCCATTTCCTTATTCGACGAGCAGCCCCCCCCCCCCCTGAATAAACTAGTTGTGTAACGATCTCCCGACTTTGCCCATGGATTATTACCAGTGCGTATGTATATTATACAACTTGAGCAATTCGTAGTCATCGGGAGCGCGGAGGCCGACGATGACATGAATTTTGAGGATTCCCGGTATGTTTTCATTTCAACAGATCGACTCTGCCGCTTCTTCTTCTTTTCTTTTTTTGTTATTTTATTATGTTGATCTTTCTTCAAATGAAGAACAACATCGTCAACGTCACCGACAGCCGTCAACAAGACGATTACTATTAGACTAGCGCGTTTTTCTAGAGACGAAATTGGGGAAAAGTGTGCTAGGCGACCCTCCTTTTTTCCTTTTTTTCTTATTTAGTAGCCTCGGAGACATTGTATTGCGTCGAAGTTTGGTTCAACGAGTTTAACCGTGTGTCAACATGACGCTGTCTTCTGTCGTAGCCCTTTTGTTGGCGCCTCCTTGCATTTTTCTTTTTGCTCCAGAAGTTTTATTTGTACAATCCAGCTGCCTCTTTCCCACACACACATATATATATATATATAAAGCCGATCATTATATATCGAGAAGAAGAAGAAGAAACCCCGAGTTATTTCGGTGGGTCTCTCGGTTATTTGTTTGTTATAGATACCATTATTCTTCTCCTTTTTTTTCCGTGGGCTTTTTCCCTTTTTTTATTGCCGGACATCTACCGCACCAAATTCCAATAGCTATTCTTTACTTAATGGGAAAGACTATACACAAGCCTTACCCATTTTCCCCCCTGCACTCGGCGAGAGCTCCGCTTCGTCGGTTCCCCTCTTGTTTTGCTGTTTTTCTTTTTTATATCGCCAAATGGGAAATCTGAACCCGACGAGAAGAGGTTCGTCGCGGACATGTGAAAGAGAGAGAGCAGCCCCGAACGTATAACGCCTACACATTGCTGAAAGGTCTCTTGGAGAGCAGATTTTTATAACGCCTGCAACAGAAAACACATTACAAGTTTTCGTTTGTATATTGAAAGGTCTCTTGGAGAGCTAAAAGATTTTTAGTGGACATCTCGGGCAAGAAATTTATTTATTAGCAGCGTGAAAGATATCCATGGAAATTTTCATTAAGTTTTGTAATGCTAAAAAACAGAAAAAAAAATTGCCGTCTAAATGTTTAGCCGTTGTTTTTTCATTTATCACCCAAATTTAATGAAAATTTCCAGACTCAAAGAAGAAGTCTCACTTGATTTTATATAAAAATTTCAAGTTTGTGACCGATTTGTGTACGAAGGATGGGGAAAAAAGTTTTCTAGGGTTTTATTGTATATACTAAGAGATCTCGCCAAGACAAATTAAACGGCATCAGAAAAAAAATTTTAGCACTATTTTTGAGCCCAGGGGGACGGAAAAATAAACGCGAAAATAACACGGGGTGCAATGGGAATGCGCCCCGTGTTCTAATAATTTGAGTGCCCACTGTACTACCCCAGCAAAGGGGTGTTGGCGGCGGCAAAGAAAACCAATGGCTGCTGCCGATGGTGTGCTGCCAGTTTGACGTCATAAACGAATAGGGTGGGTGGAGGGGACATGTATGTATATATACAGTGTGTCGGCGATAAAGAGTAACGCGCTCGCTACCAACTTGTATACGGTAGGGCAGGAGGCGATTCAGTTTTGACGTAAACTCCAATTAAGAAAAGCACGCAGAGAGAGATAGACGAACGCGTCGACACATGTAGTACTACTATACACGGAAACTATAGACGCCAGAATGCGCCGAGACAAAGGGGATGTGTAGTAGTACGTACTGTACTATACGGCTCTGCTGCACGAATATATGGCGGAGATCAATGGAGGTTCGGGGGAGAGAGTTCTACTGTGTTGTTTGTATTACATTTGGTGGCTGATTTCTCGTCGGTTATTCGCCTCCTTTGATTTTGCCATGTCGACAAAGGCCCGGATCATTACGTTATGTTACAGAATCCTCTCTCTGGAGCATTCCTCTTTTGACTCGAGGCGATTCTCTACTCCGGCGAACACTCTAGAGCACGGAAAACCGGCGATCGAATGCATTCACCTTTATGCACTCGATTTGCTGTCAAGAGGACCCACTATGAATCAAGTGACTGCTATATAATATGACCGGTTTCTTTCTTTTCTTCTTTTTATATTTATTTCCCTTTGAATGGCTCCGTTTCCACTAGCGTCCATTCTTTTATGGCGATTTTCGACAGTCGTCCATTCTTCAATAGCCCGTAGCGGCCGTTTTGCATTATAGCGGGCCAGTGGCGCTATAACCGCCTAATAAATCTCTGGTTGGACCCGTTATTCTTTTCTTTTCTCATCTACAAGAGTCCGCATGTGCCGGGTCGGGCTCATATATATCGATATGACGTTGTTGGACCGGCCACGCCCCGAGACTCTCTACGCCATCATCTCTCTCTGGGTGCATAGATCCCTAGCTGGCTTTAGCCGTTGCGGCCTCTTGTGCCGCTTCTCTTATTCCTCCGAGTTTCGACATATATTATACAGAAGGAGAGAGAGAGAGAGCGACTTGCAGGGTCTTTGATCTTCAACTGTAGGAATTATTCAGAGCGATCATTCTTGGCGGCTCCCGGCCCTAGGAGGAGGAGGCCAACTACTATAGAAGGAGGCGCGTGCCCCTCTCGTCTGCTCCGTGCCGAGTGAAAGAGAGTAATGAAGGTGCCAAACATATAGGCGCCGGGCGGCCCACACTCTTCAATACCAACGTGCTCGTACTCGACGCGTTTGCCCCGGTTTGCCCTTGAAGAGTAATGAGCTCCTTTTCCGTCCCAAAACAATACTCGACAGCACCTTTTTTAAAAGCTAATTTGTACTATAGTACTCAAGACCTGCGCAATGTTAACTAATCAAATATTACGTGTTGCAGTCCTGCCGAATTTGCCGTGCGCCGCCCTCGAGTATCTCAACTGGAGACCGTTGACGGGCCAGAGTTTCCGTCTCTGGAGGAACCTGGAATTCACGCCCGACTTTCTCAACAAACTCAGGTACACTTGTCGAGTGTGATGACTGTCGGAGACGTTTGCTTGATGTTGTTGCGTTCGCAGTTTCTAAAAAGTTGGCATAGAAAAAGATGAGAAGGTGCCTAAGAATAAAAGATGATGATGATAAAAGACGACGGTTGATTCTATTGGCTTTTCGTTGCGCCATCGCTTTAGTCGGCAGGGAGGCAGTGAAGCCGCCTGGAGGTGAAAGCGCTCCAATTATCATCTCTGTCTCTCGGCTGTGTCTCCCTTTGGACATCCGATAACAATACCGGGATCAATTAGCCGCTGATGACGAGCCAGCCAGCTATCCTCCTCCTCACCCGTTCCACCGGTTCTGACATCAGTGTAGACCGCTCTCTCTTCTACACCGTCGTAGGCTATATACTATCAGGCTTCGCTCAAAGAGAAATAGAGGTGGAACATGAGTCAAAACAAAAGACGAGCCATGTCGTCCATCTCCAATCTTGAGTTGCCTCTCTATTTCCGCTTGGCGGAGGAAATGAAAGCGATCCCAATCTCTGATGGATGAATCTGTGTGGCAACAGATCACGTTCTACCCCCGGCCGCCCTTTTCTTCGCCCGTCTTGTTCTTCTTCTTCTTCTCCTCTCCTCTTTAATGTTATTACAATGTTCGCCGTTTTCTTTCTTTTGATTTCAGGTACGCGACGCCGTGTTTCCTTCTCGGAAGCTTCATCGGACTAATAGCCATCGTCATCGCCATCGGTGGACGCTGCGCCGGGCCTGATCGGACTCTAATCTGCAGTTCGCTGCACATCTTGGCGGGTAAATTATATCCTCGTAGCGCCAAAATAGATTTGGAGAAAAAAGAAAAAAAAAGTTTTCGAACTTTTTTCCTGCTGTCGTCACTTGACAAGTTGACGTGTGAGAGACTTGTCTGTTACTATATAAATGTTAGCCTTCTACAGTACTATGTACACGAAATGTAATACAGCGGCTGCTGGGCGAGCAGGCTGTCTCGTCACCCAGTCAAGCCGCACTATCGATCGATATCCTTGTGAGAAAAGGAGCAGTTAGGTTGGAAGAGCGACAGAGTGAGAATTCAAGAGTGCTTTAAGGCAAAGAGAAGAGAGAAAAAAAAAAGAGAAGGCAGCCGACAGGACAAAGCCTTTTCTTGTTATTCTTGTTTAAATATATATTTTCAAAATCCAAATAAAATATGAGACGGGCGTCGCGCAACTGTTGAACTTGGCACAAAAGAGCATTGAAACCTTACTTTTTGGTTCACTCGCATCTTTTTTCATCAGCACTCAACCAAGTTTTTGACGTCTTGATACCGACGACGACGACAACAACAAGAAAGGAAAAGGGAAAGATGGAGGCGAGTGACGCAGTTGCCGTAATGGACAGGATCGGTTTTCACGTTGCTAATTGAACGAATGAAAAGGAGACACACAATGATGGATGACCCGCCGTAAAAGCGAGAACGGCTAGTATATAATAACTATAACATCAAAAAAAAAGGAAAGAAAAAAGTAGGAAAAGATTTTGTCGCAGTCTCGAGTCTCCCCCGCGGCCTCATTAACAAACTTGTGCTATATAGTCTATAGATGTAAAAAATAAAATAAAAAAAGAGTCCGCTTTTGTTAAATCACGACTAGGCTATACAACTCGGCTTCGTTATGTTGTTGCTCGTCGTCGACGTCGGATTTTCATTGCTGGCGTCTATTCCCTTTATTTCCGGACAAGTTTCCTCTCTTCTCTGTCTTTTCTTTTTTTTTTCTTTTTTTCCGGTCGTATGAGCTTTGCGATCTTCATCAAACAGCAGCGGCTCGAATTGGGTAGCTTTTTCTTCTTCTTCCTTTTGTTACTTGTCAGCTCGACTTTTTTTTTCCTTCTTCTTCTTTTATTTGATAGTTCTCTCTCTCTCTCTCTCTTTTTGGGGGCGCGCTCACATTTCCTTCCGTTCTTGTGATCTTCGTCTTCTTCCGCTTTTGCTCCTTCTTTTTCATGTTTTGAAAATTTCATTTACATCCATCTTTTTATATATTTGGATTGTTTTATTTCGCTTCCATTGTTGTACTGACATTGTCTCCAGACTTGGATGATAAAATCATTTTTGAAAGGGAACGTGAGAGAGAAAGAAAAGACATTCTCTTTCGTCGCACCAGGACAGTGATGGAGCGATCCTTGGGCGGATATTGTCGAAAAATACAGGCTCGCTGTGAACTAGCATTCGGCCCTTCCGGCAACTTGGCTTGTGTGCTGCCTGGCAATTGGTGACTTCATTTCAGATGGGGCTTAGTTTTGAACTGCGTTTTGAATGCCTTGACGTCTCTAAACTTGATTCAGCCGGGATGGCGTACGGACTGGGCAGCAGCGGCAGTAACTAGTTATCAGAGTCTTATCATAGAGGATGACGTTGAGGGACTAAGCGACGTCAGTCGAGCCGTATCATTCATTTTTCTTTCTATCTTCATTATTAATGATTAGGCTTGTCTCTCGGGAGCGGATTGATCATCTTCGTGTCCGTCCTGCACGAGGAGTTCTCTCTGCCGTCGCTGCGCTCGTCACGCCACGCTGGCGACTGGCCGTCCGGATCATCTCGTCACTACAATGGCGGCGCCTATCATGAAAATGTCGGCAGCGCTAGCAGCAGCAGCAGTAGCGTGGCTTTCTACTCGGACAGCCGCACGATGCTGGGCGCCACGATGGCGACGGGCCACAACTCGGGCAGTAGCGGACTCGTCTCGGCCGCTCTGATCCCATCCTTCCGATACGGCTGGTCGTTTTACACGGCCCTGGCGGCTTTCGTCAGCTCTGAATTGGCCGCCGCCGTTTACATCATTCTTCATACGCACATCTTTAAATGGGCCAGCCGGACGAGGGCGGCGGCAGAAGCGGCGGCCACGTCGACGTCGACGACGAAATTGCTAGTCAGCAACTGCAATTCGGCATCGTCCAAGGAGATCGGCGTCCAGACATCTCCTCTGTCTTCCGCATCGCTGCTGATGATGATGGAGAAACGGTCGACGGCCGCTCCTACCACGGCCACCGTCGATGTTACCCACCACCAACAAGTACGACTCGAACTGACCCTCCCATATTATATTCCCCCGACTCGAGAGAGAGGGAGATCAAAGGCCTTCCACATTGGCAACAATATTTTTCTATTCTTTTTCAATCCTCGTCCCTGGCGCATCCGCCCCTGTAATACCATGGAAGAGAGAGCTCCTAGAATAGAGACTTTTTGCGTTATCGTGCAATATCCGGTGGTGATGACGTGAAGCGTAATCTCTCCCAGATCACGTCTTCCCGGCACTGCTACTATATATCCCGATGCTTCTTCTTCTTCTCTACCGTACTCTTCTCGGAATCTTCACCTCGGAGCGGGATATTTTAGCTCGACAGTCAACGGAGAAAAAGGGGCCCAACATATATACAATAAAGATAGGCCACAAGTCAATATCCAATCTTACGGGGAAACTCGCTATATAATACCGCTACCGTTTTCTGCCTTATTATTTTTTTTTCTTCTTCCTGTCAGGTGGTGGTAGCGCTGCATCGAATCGATACCGAGAACTCCTGGGCTCGCAGGCGTGTAATATCTTCTTCTGGCGACACTGTTCCGATCCCGATTTCAAGAACTCTAGATCGATAGAGCAGAGTCTATATTTATTCGGCTACGTGAAAAGCCAACAGGTTGCGTTACAGAACTCGAAAGTTGGCGAGGCGGCAACAACTTGAAATTCGTCGTCACTCCGTTCAACATTCGGACCAAAATCATTCCGTTGCTACTCGCTAGCGCGGAGCCGTTGAAGTCCGTGGAGCCCGTGTGGCGGCGCCTGTCCCTCCTTTTCATCATTCGACGACTTTTGTAGTTTGTTTCCGTGTTGGCGTGGAACGACTACGCCGTGAATAAAACTAATTACAAAATATGCGCGGCATGCCAGCGATCTCTTTCCATCAAAGGCCTTCCACGGCTCTTTCTCGTTTTCCAATTACCGGCCTCTCCAGAAAGCGTCGCCGTCGCCGCCAACGTGTAATCGTATCTCTCTCGCCGCGTTGATTGACAAGAAAGAGGACCGTGATTGGGACATGTTTCCGGTTCGCCATTTTCTCTCTCTTTTTTAAGGGTCTTTTCTGAAAAGCGTAGAATCAAAAGGGTAGCCCCCCTGTTTTTTGTTTTTGTTCTCTACATTTTTTCAATATCTAGGTTGAACTTTATTAATAGAATACAGGTGTCTCTTGCAGCCCAATTGGCACCTTGATCGATTTGGAGAGTTTTGACTCGGCACGGCATTTCGTGCACCAACACCAAACTCCCGCGTGCAACTGACAGTTTTCTCTGGAGAAAAGTAAATTCAGGGACAGTGTTGGTAAAATATACGTTGGCGGGGTGAAGCGACGGCGGTTCTCTATCTCGTTCATGAGAACGACAACTTCGGAGACGGAGTCCCATCGGAGTCATTAGCTCCGGCGCCTGTCTTATTAATGAACCTCTGCTTCGGTCGGCTCGATAACTCTATTCCGGGGAAGACTTGGTTCAAACAACCAGCGCCTCTCGTCGCGGGTGTCGACAGCCTTATTCCCCTAAAGCATTTCCAGCAGTCGTTCGTGATGGAACTCGTCTGTAGGAAGATGGGATAAGTTGACGACGACGCTTATACAACCGGAAACATTCACGCATCTATAATGCAAAATGTCAAGGAAGGAACGTGCGTAGGGGAAGACGCAGCATCATCACATCGATTGGCACGGCGTCGAGAGTCTGTCTGTCGCACAGTACTTACTCTTCAAGCGTCCATCCCAACCAAGTGCATCCCTCGCCCATTTTGTTGTGAGAACTTTCTTGGGAATGGCTGCGAATGAGTTCAGAGAAAATCCTGGAGCTCTCCGTTTTCATTGCCCAAAAGCCCGGGCCCTCGATGCGCCAACAGCTGAAGACAGCTCTAGCAACTCGAGATTGAGAGAAGAGCAGTGAAGAGATGAGAGCGGGGTATTAAGCGCATCAAGCTAAAAGCTCTGCCCTGTTCTCTAGGGGATTTCATACCGTTCGCCTCCGCCCGCGGCTTCCATGAAAGATGGGCAGGGGCGAAAAAATGCACACACATTGTGGTATCTGAAATGGCGTGAAAAGGGCCATTTCAGTGATTTCACCATAGTTTACCCGATGCGGGAAAAATGTCTCTATTCTCCGAGTCAGTCACTTTTGACAATGTCGCGCAGGCCAATCCTCTCTCTGTTGTATTACTACTGTATTTTGACGTTCGTGACACGGAAATTTGATTTGCTTGTTTCATGAATTTACACAGGTGCCCTACTGCGATTTGCTGGCTTTGGATGCTGGCCGAGTGGCGCAAAGGGATTGCGATCGAGATCCGGAAGTTCCTCCATTTCCATCGGCCGGCGGAAGTGGTAGTAGCAACAATAGCAGCTGTCGTCCAAGTCCGATGTACATCAACGCAGGATCCAGCACCGAAACGGACTGCACATGTCAAATACACTACGCCACTTACAGACCAAAGATGCGCAACAGCACGCACGTAGCGGGCATTCACAGAGCGTCGACCATGCCTCGCAAGGTCGCCTTTGCTGGAGAACTGGCGAGCGTCTACCAGCAAACACCCTTGTGACATTAACTGTTTCTGAAATTGTTACCTACTGTTGTATCAAAAACCTCAATGAGTGAATAAATTGAAATATGGGACAAATGTTCAGCAATCATTTTTGAGGTTGATAAATGATCTATGTAGAGTCTCTTTCTATTTGTTTACATTGTGACCATTACAAAGGTGAAGCTATCCAACAGTTACAACAGAGGTCAGCTGTCTTTTGTTAGGCAACAACTCCATCTTGATTCTTCATGCCGGTGCCAACTTTTCCGTGCCTCCTCTCCCACAACATGCGGTGTTTTTGCTTCATGTAGGCATCCTTCACGTCATTGAGTGCACCAACGTCTGAATCTAAAAGGTTTGAAATGTAAGGAAAGTTATTAAAATCTGAAAAGGTCTGTACATGTAAAACTCACATTTGATGCAGAAATTTTCAGCAACTTTGTCAAAGTCTTCTTTGAGCTTCTGACACTTTCTTATGTGATCTGGCTGCTCATAAACAATACACTCCTTGTAACGCTGGCGGACAATCTGCACAATTTCACCATCAACTAACCTGAAATGATAAATATAAACATAAATATTTGGTAACTCAATGAGATAATTTGAAAAGTGAGAGGTGGCATACTTATCCCGGTTAAATTGTTGTTGGGCCTCAAAACGGCAGACATAGTCATCTGTGTAACACTCATCAATGGTGGGGACTCGCCTGAGCTTTTGATGATAGTAAACATAGTCAGGGCGGTTGGGTACGACAACACTTTCTATACAATTTTTAAAAGATTCGCATCATTACAAAAATGAAAGGTATAACTTTTAATTTGTTTTGTGTGTCTTATTTAATGGGGGGGGGGGACTAACCTCTGAACCAAGTCACAGGACGATCGATGGTGCGGTTGACTGCTCTCATGAACGCCATAAAACCGCTTCCTTGTGATACTGGAGGCTCTTCCATTTTACACTTCAAATAAAACGATTTCGAATCTTCAAATTGTTATTTCGAACTCGTATTCGGAAATCTCTTTCCTTCTTTCTTGGCCTTCGTGACAGACGACTATAAGCCAGCAACCATCTTAGTCAGCGGTGCCAGGTCGAATGCCAGGTCGTGAAAATTGGAAAATTTTGTCAGAGTCATAGAGATATATCTCTATGACAATATTATAAGACGGGAAAATGTGTCGGTAAATTTAAACTTACTCTCTTTAATTAGCTGCTCGAATTTCTTTCGACTGTTTTAATTAAGCGAGCAAAATTGTCTTCTGTCGCCTTTGGAACCAATGAGTTCGTTCACTGCATGGATCCTTTTTTTTTCAATAAAAAATTTCGGCTTCTGCGTCAACATCAGCATGTGCTAAAATTCTGAAATTTGAGGAGAGCCTTCTACAAGGTAGGCTATTATTCCCTTGAATAAACTTAGTTGCACATCAACAAGTAGAATGGTCAAGAGAACAAGAAAAGTCGAGGAGAAGAAGCCTGCCGCAAAAGACATTTAGAGGTAAACTGACGTTTCCTATAAATTCAACGTACTGATAAAAATTAAATTCCAAATTTCCCAATTATGTAAAGTATTCTCAAATTTAAACTACAAATACTCGCATGTTTTCAGGTTTCAAGTATAGACGCATCAAGTTAGCGCAACCACAACGAGTGGGCGCTTAATGGATGTTGTTTAATGAGAACGCCTTGCTTACTGTGTTCATGCAAGAAAAATCTCAATTTTTGAGACGAGTGTTTATCTTTTGCTTGAAATAAAAAAACGGTTCAGTTATAATTAATTTTAAGAATTAAAACAATTTCTTCTCAAATGACAAAAATACCGCTCTCACACTGTAGCCGGCATTTGTTTTTTTCCACTCCTCCTTTATTGCAAATTTAGATATAATTAGCAATTTCGATTGATTATCAATGCAAAATAATTCTCGATATTTCAATCTCAATCCTGTAGAACTGTTATCCTGATAGATAACTTTATCCAGCTTGTTTTTTTTAAATCGGTCGTGCATTTGTGCTTCTGGAAGATCTGGCAACCGGCCGACCCTAGGCTATATAAGGGTGTCCTCCCGACATCATTTCTGTCTCGTTCTCCGGTACAAAATGGTGAGTCGTCAAGTGTCTCTTTCTGCTTCTTTTTTATCTTTAAACATCGTAGTTCAATGCAATGCCAAATGCCTCAACTGATCTTATTGTCTCATTAGAAGTCTTGCTCTACGTTAAAATGTCAAAATCTCGAATGTCACTTGTGATTTACTCGTTAAAATAGGAACTTGAAAATTTGATTTAGTCGCCTCGTTGCATTCTCAATACTTGCCGTTTATTTAAGTAAAAGTCTAGTCTAGAAGTACTTAATGTAACTTTCAGTCAATAACAATCTTTCTTGTTTTACAGTCTCACCGGAAATTTAGCGCGCCCCGTCATGGCTCTATGGGGTTCTACCCCAAGAAGCGTGCCCGTCGTCATCGTGGTCGCGTGAAGTCTTTCCCCCGCGATGATCCTAAGAAACCAATCCACTTGACAGCTTTCTTGAGTTACAAGGCTGGCATGACCCACATTGTTCGTGAAGTCGATAAACCCGGCTCCAGTAAGTTGCTATTGCTTTGGCATTTCTTGTATACTATTTGGCTTGGCAGTCCTCAACTTTGAGTTTGACTGATTCCAACCTGTGTCTGTCCATTCCTTCAGTGTCTTTAAAAATCTTTCTCTTTTGTAGAGGTCAACAAGAAGGAAGTCGTTGAGGCTGTCACCATCCTGGAAACACCCCCCATGGTTATTGTGGGCATTGTTGGATATGTTGCTACTCCAAAGGGTCTTCGTGCTTTGAGGACCGTCTGGGCTGAGCACATTGGTGAAGACTGCCGTCGTCGCTTCTACAAGAACTGGTACTTACAGTTTTCCACTGGTCTCATGGTCAAATGATGATTTAATATGGTTCCTGAGCTTTTCAAAGCCTGAAGACAAACTTTGCTTGAACTAGGGCGATCTGATGACCAGTGTACATTATTCCTACCCTTTCTATCCAATTACTCACTAAGCGCTAAGCTCCTCTGGTCTTGTTTCCATGAGCTTTGAGCCTAATTGGGTTTTTTGCCTCCTCTCAGTCTATGGCTGATGAGGCATCTACCCATGTGGTTCTTTTCTACAATAGTTTACTCTTTTAAAGGTACAAATCTAAAAAGAAGGCATTCACCAAGGCCTCAAAGAAGTGGCAAGATGATTTGGGCAAGAAAGTGATTGAGAAGGATTTGAAGGCTATGAAGCGTTACTGCAAAGTTATCCGCGTCATCGCTCACACTCAGGTACTACTGGAAAAAATTGTCTCCCATGCTACTTTGATAACTTGGTATCATGGCAATTTTTAGATGAAACTTCTTCGTCAACGTCAAAAGAAGTCCCACATCATGGAAATCCAACTCAACGGAGGTACTATCCCTCAAAAGGTTGATTGGGCTCGTCAGCACTTGGAGAAGACCGTTCCCATCACGTCCGTCTTCGCTCAGGATGAGATGATTGACGTTATTGGTGTAACCAAGGGCAAAGGATTCAAGGGTAATTACGTTAGTCCTGTTGCAAACTAGTTATGTCGAGATGATGAGAACGCTTTAAAAGCATCCTCAGAGAACCGTGGTGAATCTAACTGCCTTCCTTTTGATCGTGAATTTTCAACTAATTACTATTCCGCTTGATTTGCATTGATAGTAAAAGCTTTTAATTCTTTCAGGTGTGACTTCTCGTTGGCACACTCGTAAGCTTCCACGCAAGACCCACAAGGGTCTCCGTAAGGTCGCTTGTATCGGTGCGTGGCATCCGTCCCGTGTCCAGTACACAGTTGCTCGCGCTGGTCAGAAGGGTTACCATCATCGTACGGAGATGAACAAAAAAATCTACCGTATCGGCAAGGGTATCCACACCCGCAAGGGAAAGGTAAGACTCGTTTCAGATCAATTTCGAGCCTCAGAGTCACCGGTTTCATGTTTGTCTATTAATCCGGTGCTAGAGGATCTCGTAAAGTAAATGGGTCTAACCCACTTATGCTCTACCTCAGTTTTAAAATACTCTGGTCAGATCACCTCGGTTAGATACAATCCTAGTCCGTTAGCACGTATAGTTTTTTAGTCTTACATATCAATCTTCTGTTGACAGGTTATCAAGAACAACGCCGCTACCGAGTACGACTTAACTGACAAGTCCATCACCCCTATGGGTGGTTTCCCTCATTATGGTGAGGTTAACAATGATTTCATCATGATCAAGGGTTGTTGTATGGGGCCCAAGAAACGCGTCATCACTCTTCGCAAAGTGAGTTGCACTTTTACTTTTGCTTTCGTTTTGTGCTGATGATGATAAAATCAAGAGCCAATTTATTGTATGAGAACCGCGTGAAATTTAATGATAGGACTGAGGCAATTTCAAAGTTGTTAAAATTTAGATTTACTGGTTATGGGATAAACTCTTAATTTCTCCCTTCTTCTGTAGGCTTTGGTTACGAGCGCCAAGCGTGTTGCATTGGAGAAGATCGAGCTCAAGTTCATCGATACATCGTCCAAGTTTGGCCACGGAAGATTCCAGACACCAGCGGACAAAGCCCAGTTTATGGGACCTACCAAGAAATCGAAGACGCCAGTTGCTGCTGCTGCTACCCCCGCTGCTCCAGCTGCTGCCGCCACCAAGGCTTAAACTTGGTTCAAAGCATTTCTCAGTGTGTATCGGCTGTTTTACAGTTTCAAAATACATATTGGATGTCGCTTAAGTTCTCTTGTACGTCATGTTTTGTTATATACCTTAACGACATTGCAACTTTGAACAACGGTTTATACGGTAGCGCCACGGTAGTGATTGACCAATTTCGTTGTGGTTGGCGTCCATTTTAACATTAGGCATCGTTGCAAGGTAGACTTTGGTCTGCTCGTTTACTGTTCAACTTGTTGTGTAACAGTCGCATTGATGTTTTCTCGAAGCATCCTTAGGGCGAGTGTCAAAAGCAGGCAATTTGTAAATAGAGTAGCACGTCGATTGCCTCCAATCAATTCGTCATTAAACCTTCTCGTGTCTCCAACTTGTAAGTAGGAAAAATGACAATCTTAGGAAGTATTCAGTATGATTTATTGGTGTTCATTTAATGTAGGTTCAAAGAGAAATATGTCCTGCAAAAGTTCATGTCAAGATTTGGAAAAAAAGTTGACACCACAACAATATAAAATCACCCAGGAGAAGGGAACAGAAAGGGTAATGTCATTTGCTTTTCATTAAAATTATTCATCTACATAAACTTCCTTGCAGGCTTTCAGCGGATATTATTATGACCATCATGAGAAAGGAACCTATACTTGCATTTGTTGTGACACCCCATTGTTCAGGTGAATCTTGTTTCTGTATGTTGTACTTACTATGTATATACTTACATTTCATACCAATTCTAGTTCTGATACAAAATATGATTCTGGATCTGGATGGCCATCATTTTACAAAACTCTAGAGGCATCGAAGGCTATTGAGAGTGTAGAACGAATAACCGATGCAACACATGGGATGGTTCGTGTTGAAGTAGTGTGCAGAAATGTGAGTTTAGATGCTAGTGTGCACCATTTTCTTTTCTTTAATTTAAATATCTATTTTTATTACTATAGTGCAAAGCCCACTTGGGACATGTTTTTGATGATGGCCCCTTGCCAACAGGAGAACGATTTTGCATTAATTCAGCTTCCCTTAATTTTGTGGGAACTGACAAGTGACTAAAATATTATGATCACTCAAATACTGTATATTGAAGCAAAGAGATGCTTTCATCATGAAATATAAATATGAACTGTAGATTGTAAATAACCTTTTTAACATTCTTTAAAGCAAATACATAGATTGTACACATTATTATCAGTAGGTTATTCAGGAACATTTTAAATTCAGCATTATTCAGAACTATCCTTTTTACATTATGTCTTTAAAATACAGCACCTAATAGCAATAAGTAAAGAACGAAAATATAATACAAATAAATAACTTTGATTGCGGTTACAACGTCGGCGCAAGAGCGGCGACCGATGAGTGCGACGTCCGATGACGACGTCATAAACGGTAGCGACGACTGGGGGCATCCACAGATGGATCGTCGATTTGGGCCTCGACGACCTCTGGATCAGTGGATGACAGGTGCAGAGGTAAAGTCGAACTTGTGTACCTTGAAAGCAGCTCAAACCGCTCCTACGGCCAGTTAGGCCATCCAGCGTAGAACATGGTTATGCGGTAAATTGGGTTTCCTTTATGATTTTTACACACAAGAAACCTCAAGACTTTTCCTACCATTGTATTAATTATATTTTATTCAATTTCAGTAATTTTCATCGTGATGTTATTTCATTTTGCCTATAGATGTCTTACTATATGTAAATTTGTCAACTTTTACTGTAGCCCATAGCTACAGCCGGGCCGGCTGTAGCGCTATCTGTTTCGACCGGCCGTGACCGTGAATCAGTGAACGTAACTTCGCGACTCGACGATTCTTCATCCACTATTATTCGCTAACTACTTTCCGGAAATCGTGGAATCATGCCTCCTCTTCTAGCTTACTGGTCAATTCGTGGGGTAAATGTCATAAGAATTTTAATTTGATGACTAATAATTAATTGAAACATTGAGTTGTGTTATTTTTCTTTATCAAGTTGGCCCAACCAATTCGTTTGCTACTGGCATACACTGGCACCGAGTATGAAGATAAGCGTTATGTCGTAGGCCCAGGATTTGACAAATCATGCTGGTTTGATGTCAAATTTACCCTTGGTCTTGATTTTCCTAATGTGAGTGTCTCAAAATATGTCTTACTGACTTGCATGTTTGACACCTAATTCTATTTTCATATTTTGTTATTGATTCAACCATTAGCTCCCTTATTACATTGATGGAGATGTCAAGTTGACTCAAAGCAATGCAATTCTCAGATATATTGCTCGAAAACACAATTTAATTGGGACTGATGATAATGAAAAAACACGAGTGGATTTAATGGAGAATGAAATTGGTGACTTCCGTAATGGTTGGGTGAGGCTGTGCTACAGCCCTAACTTTGTATGATATTTTACAATTGCAATATGAAGTGGTCAGTCATGTAACTTATTACATAACATGTGTATGCTATTCTTTTAGGATGATTTGAAAGATGACTACATCAAATCTGTTCCACTTAAACTATCACAGTTTTCCAAGTATCTTGGAGACTACAAGTGGCTTGCTGGGGAAAATGTAACCTCTAAACTTTTTCAAACAAGCCATTTTAATGTGACTAAATTTAACAAATTTTTCCAGATTTCATTTGTGGACTTCATTTTATATGAAATGCTGGACCAACATTTAATACTTATCCCAGATTGCTTGGATTCATTTCCTAACCTTAAATCATATTGTGAAAGATTCCGTTCTTTAGAGTCGATTAAAACTTACATGTCCAGCAGTGATTTTATAACGCGCCCACTAAATAACCCACATGCTGGTTTCAAGTAAAAATACGGCTGTAGAAGGTGCACGAGTCGCCAACTGGGATGATAAATATTCCACACCGTATTTCGTACAATAAAAAGGATCGTATCTCTGGAATCTTCATTTTTCTGTATACCGATTTGTTATTAAAAAAAAAAAAAAAATTGTTTCTCTTGCCCTACCATTCCAGCCCCAATTTATTTTTGAGGCTGGAACGACTACGACTATTACATACTTGATTTTTTTACCCGATTCGAAATCCATTTTTTTTTTGCGCGTTTCCTTGCGTAAAAATAGATTACGATATTTTCTGGATTTAATTGAATCTAGCTGTATGATCACTATTGCATTAGTAATATGAATAGGAATAACATCTCATTTATTTCTAGGCACGACCCGTCGTGGGTGTGCTAAATTAAGTAAGCTGCGAAACATGATCGTGTACTAGAGAATTCTTCTTTTTTCCCTTTTCCATGCAGAGTGCATAACTTATCCTTTTTGATAAATTTCCGTAAGTCGTTCTATTGTTGTCTTATGTAAATCACGTGACGCCATCCTTTTTATCTGCATGAGAACCTGAGATCCCTTTCGACAGTTGTATTCACGCATCTAGTTTCGGCAAAGTATTAGAGCATTCTTTTGCTTCAAGACACGCGTCTTGTGGAATACGTACTCTGATTGGTTCTTTTGTACCACTTTCCCATTTTGTCTGAATTTGTAAATACTCTTATATAATTTCTATAACTAAGGCTTTCCTTCAGTTTACTTTATAGCGCACAGCGAGATAGTTTGGGGGCGTTGAACAAGTTTTAGATAAGCAATCGCAACAACCCCTAAACAAGCAGGAAACATCCATTGCAGTTTTTTTTTGTTCATCTTTGTCATTCAACTGCGTTTCGTCACTAAAGACAAGATGTCTTGCGGAGGATCGTGCGGTAGAGATTTAACAAAAAAATTAACTCCTGAGCAATACCATATTACGCAGGAAGCGGGTACGGAAGAGGTAACTCAATAAAATTCGACATAATGTTACAGTTACTATAATAAATTATATGTTCGATTCAAGCCGTTCACTGGGAAATATAATGACCATCACGAAGAAGGCACCTTTACCTGCATTGTGTGCAACACTGCACTATTTAGGTTAGAGAAAACAATTTATTGCTCTATGAACATATTTATTTATGGTATATACTGATTCGGGACTGTTTAAATTAAATAAAATTAATTTAAATTAGTTCTGAAACCAAGTATGATTCTGGTTCTGGATGGCCTTCATTTTACAAAACGCTTCCCCATGAAAATGATAAGGAAACTGTTGAAAGGAGACCAGATGATTCCATTCAAGGGAGACCTAGAGTTGAAGTAGTGTGCGTAAAGGTAGGCCGATCCACACACAAGCATGTCTTAAATATATTTTCTACATTTCATGTTCTTAAGAATTTTGTAAAATGGTGATGTACGTTTGGGAACGTCGGAATTATACTCTTATTTATATTCCAGTGTCAAGCTCACTTGGGCCATGTATTCCAAGACGGACCACAACCAACTGGAGAGCGCTTCTGCATAAATAGCATTGCTATCGACTTTGTTCCAAAAACAACCGAAGAAAAATAATTGCTTCTTTTCCCTCTTTTAATGTTGTTTCCAAAATCGGCAATTGTAGAGGTAGTTTTTATTTTAATAAATGTAGTATGATTGTAATAAATTTGCTTAAAATGCAATTTGAGCTAATAATGTAGGTGTTAATTGTACAATATTATGTCGAAAAGGTAATAGAATGTTTTGCTGGAAAACTGTCAAATATTCCTTGAACATGAAAAAAAATTGATCTCACTTTTTTTTCATTATTTGGTATAAGCGCGTATTATTTTCTGTTATCCCATGAAGCACTATGTCAGGAGGTCAGGAAGATTGGAAGAATGTTAGCGATGTACCGATGTTACCATGTTAGTAGCGCACGTTAGCGCGTTGAAAAATATTAACTTGGCAACGGGGTCTAATCTAATCTTATTAAGTTGACGTTTCGTTTACAGACGAAAGTAACAAACGTAGGGGCCAAGGGAAAACCTCCGAGTTTTTTAAATAGCTATTTTAATCTCAATTTTAAAAAAATGAAATAAAAGAAAGAATTATTCAAGAATAGTTTTATTTTACTGTGGATCAATTGAGTGCCTCCTTATAAAATTTCCATAGTGCAGTACATAGTATCTGTCAGTACGTGATATACTATTTACATTCCAGAAACAGTTAATCACAGCTTATTTTCCAATCGCTTCTGCTAGTTTTATTGTCTTCAAAGCTTAAAATTCCTCAAGTTGACAAGTTTTGGTAATTATTTAGTGTCCAGATCTAAATTTGTCTGGCGCCGTCTATAACCTACGTTACGCGATTTTTCGAAATGCCCCCACCCCCGCGCGTAACGTAATTTATGGATGATGCTTGCCTTAGAGTTAGAGTAAATAAAGAATATGTTCTTGCCTATCCTCATAGGCATGGGATTCTTCAGAAATCTTGCTGGTTTCCTATTTTGGTACGAAACACCAAAAGTTGTGCACATCCGAAGTATAAAGGTTGGGATTTTAGGAAGGTTCCTGCAGCTATGTGTCCTGTCATACATTGTTGGGTAAGAAAAAATCTTAGTGTTTTGGTCACTACATATAACAGTTTGAATCGTTTGCAACAGATATGTCATGGTTTACAAAAAGGGCTACCAAGAATTTGGAAAAGTTGAGAGTGCAGTTGTGTCCAAAGTAAAAGGTGTTGCATTTACAAATACTACCAAAAACATTCCTGAAATCTATAAAAGAATTTGGGATACTTCTGACTTGATTGTCCCTCCTTCTGAGAATGATGCATTCTTTATAACAACAAACGTTATAATTACGCCAAATCAAACAAGGAGCATCTGCGGTGAGGTAATAAAAAATGTCAAGTTCACATGTAAGAAGAACAAGCTGCTAGGTAAAGTTATTTTTTGTTGCGTAGGATCCTGAAGTACGGGGGGCATTGTGCGATTTAGTTTCGCCCAGCTGCATTAGAGGACAATCATTGCCAATCGGCAATGGACCAATGACGGGTCGCTGTATCCCGAGTGACCTTATTGCAGGCGCAAATGTTTGCGAAATATCGGCTTGGTGTCCCATTGAACGAGATGTTTTCCCATTGTACAGTATTTTCTATTTCTGTTTGCGAAAATTTTACCAGTAATTGTTAATTGTTGTACTTGTGTGAGAATAGAGGAACAGATCGACCTCTCCTTGAAGAAACTGCAGATTTCACCGTATTGATAAAAAACTTTGTCGAGTTTCCATTGGTTCGTTACTTTGGTTTTCTTTTTGAATCTCAGATTTAATTTTTTCTTTTCTTCTTAACAGTTTGGCAAAATGTACCGTAGGAGAAACATAATGGAAGATGCCAACAAAACTTACCTTCAAACGTGCCATTATCATGAAGTGAAAGATCCTTTTTGCCCAGTCTTTCGAATCGAAAGTATTGTTAACCTTGCGGGAGAGAATTTCACACAGTTAGCTGTTCGAGGAGGAGTTATAGTCATCTCCATTGATTGGAATTGCAATCTAGATTGGGATTTTCTAGAATTTTGCAAACCAGTTTATAGCTTTAGAAGAGTAGATGACCCTAATACTAATATCGCACCTGGGTGGAACTTCAGGTTAGTCGGAGTTTAAACTATATTTTCCGCTGGTTAACTAAAAAAAAACGTTCTTGATTCGGCTTCGCTCAATCAAGATATGCAAATTACCATGAAGAAAATCGCCGCACTTTATTCAAAGCATATGGAATTCGATTCGTTATTGAGGTTAGGGGTGAGGGTGGAAAATTTAATATGCTCCCAACCATGCTGAATGTTGGATCTGGCCTTGCTCTTCTTGGAGTGGTAATTTATTGTCTCTTTTTTACTGATGAAGGAAAATGTGTACTAACAAGGTTATTTTATTGATATTTTCCATTAGACGACTGTAGTGTGTGATTTTATAATTCTCTATTTTACAAAAAGACGTCTTTTTTATAAAGAAGTGAAATACTTGCTGGTTGATGGCGACGATGCAGCGGAGGTAACATTATTAAACGTAATGATTTCAGCAGCATTTACATTTGCCTATATTATTTTAGAATCAACCACTACAAGGGCGATCACCAATAACGTCAACGGCAACTTATGATAGTATCAGGCCTTAAATAATTTACACTAGATAGTTTTTATGATGTTGAAGAGGGATTTATCTTTTCTAGTCAGTAATCAATATTCCTTGAGCCTTTGACCAATTCTTCATTATACTGTTCTTACGATACACGTGAATACACGATCTCAGCAATAAATCTTATACGTTCGCCAAAACATTATAGGCCAGTAATGTGAAACGATACAAAACAACCCTAAGATATGCACAAAACATAAAGGCTGGGTAGGATAATTGGAGAGAAGAGCTGGAAACTGGCTGGAATTCGTCAAGAGGCAAGGTAAACTTATTTTAGGTTGTGTGGAGGAAGGGTTAGATACGGGCATACGGCCGATTTCTGCTATCTACCCTAGTTGCTTCAGAAATTGTGAAAGAGAACGTTGTCATAATTTGTCTCTCTTAAAGAACTATTTTGTACGTGCTGCACCTAGTGCCCATGGATATTCACTACTGTTTTTTTTTACTGCAAGTTTTTGTAATTGACTAATTGTAGGCTACAGGTAGCGATGGTAATCCTTGCAATTTCGCCATGTGTAGCCGTGTAGTGTATCTTTCTTCGTCAGCTTGTTTCTTCTTTATCAGCTTAGTGGCAAAATTGCTTTCAGTCTGCGTGAAGAATAAAGCTGTTTGGTGTTAGGAGAAAAGACAGGTCCTATCAAATATCCCGTGAACCATAAGGGCGAGAGATCGTGAGAAAACGTGCTACAGTTATTAAGGCGCGGTGGTCACCCATTATATATTTCCTATTCTCAAATAGGAATGCCAGGTAATAAGGTGTACTTGGATTTATTGTTTGTGGTGATGCAAGCTTGCTTTCCTAACAACTTACAATTTTCCATTTCTTGTAGTAGCACAACCCGGTTTGCCAGTATCTCATCTCACATCAGTCATTCTAGTCCAACTTTGATGTCTCTTTAAAAAAATGTGTACACACAATTATTGGGCTGACACGGTAAAACTAGTATTACTTCTTCATGTATATTGTTCGAAGCCTAATATATCTCTTTTATTTGTCTGCTGTCAAATTAGTTCCTTGGTTACTTTCTTTGTTGGACTTTTCTGTCTTTGGTGGACTTCCAACTGGAATTGGCCGTCATTGCCATAGGATCCCCGCTTGGTGCGCAATAGGAAAATTTGTCAGCGACACTACTAGTGTAAAAGGTCACAACTTTTTCTATAAATCGATTATTTTCCATAAATGATAAACTTATGAATATCCTTGTCTTTAATGTTTCAGGTGTCGCAAACTGTTAAATATTCTTTCCAAAGCAGAAATCACTTTTATTTGTAGTTTAGCGTTCGCAATCATAGAGGACTCGGAAGGTTGGTTGGCCTTTTTACCAAAGTTCATTCAGAGTATAAATTCTTTCTTTTACTTTTTCAGGATATTGCTGATGCCAAGCTGATGCACAGAGTCATCGTTCCTGCTTATTCATGCAGTATACTCGTACGGTGACTGTTTGCCAAGATCAGCGCGTGTTAGGGATCGGCTCTTTACCGAAAGGGTGAATACAACCAAGCGCCCGACTAGGTTCAATCGCATCCCCTAAGAACTGGCCCGAACCATCCCTCTTCTCTCTTTCCGGCCTTCTGTTAGCCATGCCTTACGTGGGGACGGTACGGGTAGTACCGAGCTGAATAAATGATGAAAAAAATTTTTGTACTTTGATTTTGTAATTGTCGCTTTTGCCGCTTATGTGTGCATGTGTGCAGTATACTTGTACGGCGGCTGATTGCCATAATTGCATCAGTCGAAATACTTGCAACTGCTAGAGTAAGGTTCCCGCAAATGGGAGACCGGCTGGTGGTAGGGATGGGCTCTGTCTCGAAAGGGTGAATACAGCCAAGCGCCCGACTAGGTTCAATCGCATCCCCTAAGAACTGGCCCGAACCGTCACTCTTCTCTCTTTCCGGCTCCTTCGGTTCTTTCCCGGGGAGTCATGCCTCTCGTTGGGCGGAACGGTCCGTCCGAGCGACGAGAGGCAACCGAACGAAATGATGACAAACGAATATCTCTTCTAGAGATTTTCCGTTCTGATCGTTCATAAAATAGTTTAAAACATACTGTGTATCGTTGAGGATAATGTTTATAATAAATTTATAATAACACTCGATAAATGTTTTGTTTTATTTTGCTGGAGTTATGTTTACATTCTGAGTTTTAATTCTGTGGTGGTCGTTGTACTTGTCGTGGGACTTGTAATTCCAATGATAAGTCGTCACATTGAAGATTCGAATCCCCGACCCTAGACGTCACATCTCTACTACTATCATGGTTGAGATGGCACTTAATCAAATCACTTCCATATTTACATTATATTTCTTGAAGGACTACTTCTAGAATTTGCGTTTATCTACAAGTCGTTTCACGAGGATTCGAACCTCCGACCTATAGCGTCACAACTCGACGCTTTGCCACATGGCTACCATTGACTGAAAGAAATAGAATGAATATATATGCAGTAGGAAAGAAATACAAGTGGAGGAAATAAAGCCCTACGTCAGACGACACCATTTTTTATAATAATTTCAGTTGTTCCTTTCATGCAGGACTTGATTTGGAATCTGCGTAATTGTACTATCTAATGCGTAATTGTGGTGTTGAGCTGTTACGAGGGCAAAAATTAAGATAGTAATAAGTGTCGGTAGGGGGAATGTGGTACAACCGCAATCGTCGGATAGCAATCGATCCATCAGGTTACGCGTAAATTACCTGAAAGAATAATACTAAAAGTAAGACTTATCTATTTATTTCCAACATAAGCGATTCTTACCTTGGATTCTTTCTTTGTTTTCCTGTTCAGAATGAACTCGGTGAGCGGACTCCCTCCTTAGTCGTTACTTCACAGGAAGATCGAAGGAGACGAGGGCACATTTTAATGTGACTAGAACTTAAACAGCCTCTGCTATGATAGGGAAGTTCCGTCAAGGCCACTTTCACATGAAGGCTGAAAATAAGATACAATTTAAAAATATTTCTCATAAAGTAAACTAGTGTTTGAAGTATTTCCAAAAAGCCCAATCAACTACCTGTAACATGCACTGTAGCCAAGCTAGATTCATAATGAAACGGGATGGATTACCGTAATCGATTTTTAAAATGTTTTCGTTGATGATGTCTGGAAGACAAAAATAAGTTACATGGTTTCCACCGATGGTAGCTGATCAAAGACTAGAATGCGCTATCTTTTGCAACTTACAAGCTTATTCCCTGAAGAGACAAAAAACAACCATTGGCAAGTTAAATTTCTTTGAATTAAGATGGTGAGTACATACAGCTGCAAAATCTTGGAGTGATTGAAGTGCGGCGGCAGTCAACATAAGATGCCAGCAACAGGTAGCAGACAGGTGATGGCATTTCGACGAAAGCAGAACTACGAACTAGTCAAGTTTTTAAAACTTTTCCAGAGATTCGGAAACAGAGATGAAGGGATAGAAGCAGGGATGAGTCCTTTCTCTGTCTCTGCTCGGAAGAGTGAATGATCTTTTCTCACGCGCCACCTGGCGGTATAACAATTTACGTGAACATACAAAGTTACGTTTTACTTTTTGTCGTTTAGTGTTCGAAAGAAGACGAGTAATATTTCTGCTACACGATAGTTAATTTTTTTCCCAAATTAGTTAAGATGAATGCAGAAAATTTTATTGTGAGAAAAGCTGAGGAGAGTGATTACCAAGACATCTTGAAATTTATCGATGAAGATTTTATGCCTCGTGAGCGACTTGCAATAGTTTCTGGATTGGTCAGTCAATCGACTCTAGGCAATAACAAAGACGAGAATGCCCATGAACCCGATGAACGTTTCATCTCATGGTTATCAGACAAAGTATCTCTCATAGCTGTGGACAAAAAAGATCAAACATTAGCAGGAATTGCTGTAAACTTTATTGCAAAAAGGGAAGATCACGATCAAGAGAAAACCTCATCAGTGAAAGTCCCTCTTGCTCTGTCTGCAGTATTGAAATTCATTGAAAAGCTTGAAGATGGCCACAATATGTTTGTGGAACTTGACACTGATCAAGGTATGGACTTGAGATTTCTTGGTGTAAAAGAAAAATATTCAGGAAAAGGTATTGCAAGAAAGCTTACAGAAGCTTCCATTGAAATTGCCAAAAACCTAAATCTGAAATTCATTCAAAGCATTCCAACAAGTAAGGCTACTTTGCATCTTTTTGAAGATCTTGGTTTCGAGACTAGATCTGAAATGAAATGTAAAGACTTTTACCTAAATGATGGGTCTACTGGTTTTCCATACGCTACGCCTTCAGATGTTTCACGTTTTGTCGTCAAAATTTTGTGAGGCACAAGCAATCTTCACAAGCAATTCTAGTTTGTAATGCAAGTTAAATAAGCTAGAAAACCCTTACAATGAAATAAACAAAGTTTTCAACTGAAACTCTTTTATTTTATATTGCATTACTAGGTAAAGCAATTGATTTTTAGAAGTAAATGTTTTATTAAATTGGGAAGGGGTGCCGGGTGCCTGGCTGTCTGTCAGACGAGTACATTCTATCTTCTGTCAAAGTTCTAAATTTCTAATCATAAAAAAAAGAGTCGGCTGTAAACCATGGAAATAAAAGGCAGGAGTGTGTTAAAGATCTTCCCCTTTCAAAAAGATGAATGCTTGGTTTTAACTAGATGAACGTTGTAGTTCATTGATTCATGGTAAACATACGAAAATGAGTTATGGATTGTTTTGGGACCATACCGATTATTACATAGCCATTTTTGTTCATCAATTAAATGAGTATTTTTAAAATAAGCCGCCAAGCCAAGACAAAGCTCCTTGGCTAGCTTCGACGCTTGCCCACCAGAGTTCGGGGAAATGAATTACAAAATAGGAAGTAGAAGGGGGAAACGATCGAATCGAACCAAGTGAGATTATTACAGACATCCTGCGATCCTAGACCTTTGTGGAAAATTTTAAACGCCCTACTGAGGATAACTTAATTAGGTAAGATTAACTAATTCTAAAGATTATTAATAACTGAGATTGTGATAACAGAATACATATTCATCACATTTAGAGTAATATGGAGAGGTTCATTATATCAACACCTCAGGAATCTCAATATGAAGCTGTTGGAGATTTTCTCTATGAAGACTTTTTACAACGGGAGAGATGCTGTGTAACATCAGGACTGTCTACTGAGATGAAAAGAGATTCTGATGGTGGCTTAATTTTTAGTGCTCTCATAGAGGGACTTTCCTTGATTGCTATTGATCAAGAAGACCAGACAATAGCTGGTGTGGCCATAAATGTAATTGTCAATGACTCTGATGATGAAGACATTTCAAAGTTTCCTAAGAGCCACCAAGCTATTATCCAATTTGCTGCAAAGCTTAAAGAACCTTACAAAGCTAGTAAAGAAGCAACAATTGGCCAGAGCTTACATCTGTGGATGCTTGGTGTAAGAGAAGTTCATTCTGGAAAAGGACTAGCACGACGGTTGACAGAAAAAGTTGTTGAATTGGCCCAAAAGAATGAAATGGCTTTTATTGAAAGCCTTGCTACTGCACCTGCAACTTTGCATTTGTTTGAAAGCATGGGCTTTGAAACCAAATCTGAAATGAAACTTCAGGATTTTTTTGTGCAAGATGGTACTCCAGGGTTTCCTAATGCAAAATCTTCAGATACGGCCAGATTCACAGTTAAACCTTTGCTGTAATTGCAGTTCTTAACACACAAATGAGTCATTTTTGTCTAAAAGAATCAGATCTAAAATTTACCTATATATTTAAACAATCTTGTCAATCTTCTTTAACTTTGATTATTACCTTCTTAATGATGATTCAAATATAATATGTTTTATGGTAATCTGCTTTCCTTTTAACTTCACAAGTTTGTAAGAATGCTTAAGTAAATGGATAAATGTTAAAGGAAAAAAACAAAAAACTTTAAAATAAGTGACACCTTCAGTTCAAAATGTCATCGACCATCATAGTTTTCGTTGTTAAAATTGGATTTTTAAACATGTTGCACGTAATAAATACAAAACAAACACCTGCAGATTTTTTCGGCTGCATTCTTAAATGCCATCTATCGGAAATGCAATCGTTGATCAATTAATCCGATTTGCGGATATTTTGAGTCTCTTTGAGGAACATAAAATTGCTGTAATTTTATGCCCACCATTAAAGATTGTATGAAGAAACGTTTAAATTTATAAATTTGGTGAGCATCGTTAACCGGAGCCGGACACAGCATCTTATCACTTCCTTGGGCGCAACCAAGTCGTCCCGATTAGAGGCACTAACCTATTGGAGAAAAGTATGCGGTGAAAGTTTTTTATCCGTCTTTCCTGCCTTGTTACCAAGCCTCATCGTCGTCGAACGAGAGATCTGGCCAGAGTCGGTCGCCATCGTGTCCAGTTCTCATGTGGTAGTTCCACTGCGAAGGAAGTAGGTCGTCACGCTTCAATCATGAAAATGTGTTTAGCCGTTGAGCCTTTGTCCAAGGACCGTCATCAAGAATTTATTGAATTCATTTATCGCGAGTTTTTTCCACGTGAACCGTTAGCTCTTGCTTCCGGATTGGCAGGCAAAACCAATCCAAAAACAATCGAAACCTTCATTCAGTGGATGGATCAAGGCATATCCCTCGTTGTTATTGACCCGGAATCGAATCAGATTGTGGCAGGCGCTCTGAATTGCTATTTGAACCAGTCCGAAGTTCTATTTGATGTAGATTACAGCTGCCTGGAGAAAGAAGACCGGTGTATTTGGAAGTTCCTTGATCACCTTGAAATCGGTTATAACTTGTTTGAGAAGCTACAGGTTGACACTGGAATGGAATTGGTATTCCTTTGCGTTCGGCAAAGTCACACGGGACGAGGTTTGGCTCGCCAATTGACGGAGGAAACGATTGCATCGGCCCATCGGCTCGGAATGCCATTTATCAAGAGCAACCCAACAACTCCTGGTTAGGTCAAAACAAGTGAATAAATATGTTAACGAACTTACTGTAATCCGTTTTTCTTTCAGCTACGTGCCATCTTTTCCAATCTCTTGGCTTCGAAACGATCCGCGAAATGAAACTGGTCGATTACCAAATCGATGGCAAATCCGCATTTCCGCACGCTAAACCCGACGACATTACGCTGTGTCAAAAAGATTAGTTCATGACGACATGGGAAGTCGTGCTGTCGAAACATTTCACCACTGACAAATAAGTGAAATAACCTTCCCTTCCATACGATATTTCATCAAACACTCCGAGAAAACAAGGACGAATTTCTTTGGCAAAACATCTGACGTCACGCAGCATGCATGTTGTTTCCATACACGAAAAAAGTTGTCATTATCGTAATTAAACGCGACAATAAAAAAAAAACTTTCAACGATTTCCTGCTGGTACATGACTTTTCGCCAGTGAGTCAATCATCACTGCCATTCGGAGGTTAACGATATTTATTAACGAGCGTGACTGGTTGTTGTTATGGCTGACTCACCAGTCCTCAATTACTTCTTCCGGCTTGTGCGCTTCCCTGAAACGCAGCTTCGCCTTGAAAACAAATTATCTTAACCTAAACTTTCTGAGCCCGAAATTATGAATGGCTCGGAAAAGTTTCTCGAAAAGAACACGAACGGCAATTACATCAATCAATCCCGCAATCATATTTTCCTTCGTTTTTCTTCCAAAGTACAAAAAGGGGAGACCAACGGTCTGCACACAATTATATATATAGCAGTGCGCGGCAGATGTAACAACCTCATGTTTTCCATACAAATCATTATCATTGGAGAGAAAACACACCTCACATGCACAAAACACTCACTGCATCATATTTTTTGTTTTGCTTGCTTCTTTTTTCCACCTTCCGGCTGAAAAAAAAAACAACAGAAAAACAAAATGTGATTATAATTTAAAGAGAATGTATGAGAGAAGACGGAAAGACTTCGGGGAGCTGCGGATCAAAAGAAGGGAAAACCACAAGGAGCTTCGGTTGAGGGCAAGGAGAAGAAGTAGATGATTTACGGAAGATGTAGGCTGTTGGTGGATATACGGCGGATCGACTAACACAAGGAAGAAAATACGGTACGGTGGGATTGCTGCATATGGCCAAATCACAACACGCGGCGCGGGTCAACAGACGGACTTGAAAAGGATATTTCAAACGAAAATTGGCGAAGACATTGGAAAGAGGGGGGGGGGAGAAAAATCGGGAAGGTTTGGTTGTTGTTTTTATAGCGACGGCTATTTACCACAGGCACACAAGAACCCAACCACTCACGCGCACGTTAGACAAACACAGGAGTCATGGTATTTGATATGTACACTGTTTCCAAGCCCGTATGTATAACACCGATTTTGAAGAATTCAATAAGAAAGATTGATTCGGAAAAATTGTAAGGGGAGAAAAAAACCAAAGTTTAGAGTTGAAAAAGAAAACAAAAATTTGTTTTTCTTCGAGCGCTCTAGAAAACGACCCCCAGCTCTCCTAACCCATCCCGTCCAAACCGCTGCGCCGGAAACCAAACATCAACACAGGAAAAAAAAAAAAAAAAAAAAACAAGAACACAAGGGAAAAAAAAATCAAACAAAAGTTAATACATTTCCTTTTTCTTTCGTCATCAATGAACCCGAGTAAAGTAACTATAAAACTAAAAGGAAGACAGAGCAAAGTGTGTGATAGATCGGAATCGAGCCATAAAGCAACTCTCTCCATTTTGTAAATTGAAAAAAAAAAAATAATAATAATAAACAAGGCACTCGAAATGTTGCTCTTTTCTGTTCGAAAAAAAAATCGCAGGATTCTCTGTCGCAGCCGTCCTTTGATCGAACGTGTTCTTTTTTTCTTTCCTTTTTTAAAAAAATGGCACATTTGGGAATCATTATGATTACAAAGTCCCTCCCTAATCATTCCTGTTGCTGACAGTTATTTATCAATAAGATAGGATAGCGAGTTAACAGAGACAGAGAGGGGACATCCGGCAGGAAAACAAGTCGGAAGTGTCCGATGAGAAGAGAGAAGGGAGGAAAATTGAAATGAAGAAAGAAAGAAAGAAAAATTACTCCTTAAAATATAAAATATATAATATATCAAAACAACAGAAACAGAAAAATGGGGGAAAAGTGGATTAACTTAAAAAACAGAGAGACCCGAAAGTAAGTATTTGAATGTAAGAAAAAAAATACACGTGACAGTGGCTTTGGGCTGAGGGGAGAAATTCGATGGAATCATCCAGTGAGTCAACAAAAGAACGTCACGACCAAAATTGAACATCGATTATTGTTCCAATTATTATTGCCAAATAGTTGCCTTTTTCTTATTGAATGAAAAAAAAGAGATTCAATTTGTAGAAAATTCTTATTTGAAATTTGGTTTTTCGAATAGATAGAAAAATGTCAAGACTGGCATCACTGGGTGCGGATTTTTCCTACTTCTTCAACTTCCCCGCAGTTTGTTCGAAACGACAATCACCGGATAATTTCGGGGGGAATAAAAGAAAACAACACCTGCCAAAGAAAAAAAAAACAGGAAAAAGTCGAAAACAATTTCCTTCGTCCCAATTCGCAGCGTAATACTTTGGATGTGACGGTTGGTTGACCACGTACATGCTCTCACTCGCAAAAAAAAACGGGTTTTCAAAACAACACGGAGAAGGGAGGAAATTGTTATTATTTTTTTTTTTCTCAATAAAGTAGAAAGAGAGCATCTCGAAAAAGGAATAAATAGCCTCGTGGGTTTTTCTATCTTTTCTTCTTCTTCTTCTTCTTCTTCAAAGCCCGACTTGAGAGCTTCAGAGAGAGAAAAAAGGGAAGAAGTAGAGAGAAAGAGAGTAATTAAGTAACAGATAAACGACAATCTAGTGGACACACGGAACGGACAGATTGCACTAGTCGAGTATGTCGAGCCCGAAGAAAAAAAAACCTAACATCAATGATATAAAAAAATGGAGGGCGAGGGATAAACAAGAAAAAATATAGAAACATGGATCAACATCACTTGGATTATTAGGCCCCCGACAGCGCCGTAATAACAAGTTTCCCCCCTTTTTCAAATCGAGGGGGGGAAAAGGACAATTTCAATTTCATTTTTTTATTGTTGCATGTTTTGCACAGTATTCCGTTGCATAGACGAGTGTGTTGAAATGGGTTCCCTTTTCTCACTAGAGCACGCACTACTTAACATATCATTGCTTATTAAATTTTTTTTGTTTTTCACAGGGGATCGGTTATTTCCGTGGAATGGGATTTACTGGTTTGCCAGGTCTCTTTTTTTCTTCTTCTTCTTCTTCCTTTCTTTCCTTTTCTCGTTGGTATTTGTTCGCAAAACAACTCGCTTCACGGATCTCTTCTTCTTCCTTTTCTTCTACTCGGGCATTTTTATTTTTGTAATCGGTTACATGGAAGGAATCTGTTGCGTGACGAAGAATCAAAGTTGCTTAAGCCAAACGCGAATCCGATTCCGCGGGAGCTTCCACATCACAGTTTCGTAACGTGTGCGCACGACACGCACAAGAGGGGGCATTTTTATTCTTTCTCTTCGAGTCTCTTCTTGATTTCGTGATGATTCTCTGCCGTCGTCAATGATCTCCGCGAAGGAGCTCCATCAACAGATTGAATCCTTGGCCGTCTCCTTCACGCTTGACGGTCAGCATGTCTTTGCCAACCTGTATTTTTTTGTGCGGTAGAATCAGTGGTTTGTTGTGAGTTAGACACATCCATTATCTTCAACCTTTTCAAATCTCATCCACATTTTCTTTTGTTGTATAATTTTTTTTTACCTGGCAGGTGCGTTCCAGTTCCGGTATCCTCAGCAAGAGCTCGCCAAACTTGGACGGCACGTCTGGGTAATGATTTAGCGTGTACTGCTGCAGCGCTTTCAGCACCGATTCCTGGGAACTGCGCACGCTCTCCGATTCCTTGAGTCCGCTCGTGTCTGCAACGCGCAACGGACAAAAATCAGAGCTCCGTAAAAGCGGATCGATAAACAATAAAAACATGCTGGCAGCTGGAACAGCTAGCTGGACACGGAAATGGCTTTATCGATGGGCTTACCAGAAGACAGGAGGATGATGACTTTCATGGCCGCGTATTCGAACTGGTCGACGCGCAATCGGCGCAAATGATCCGTGAAGTGGATCATCCGTTCGATGCACGAACCCAGACCCAGGGTGCGGGCCTGTTCCAGCGTGATGGACTTGCCGTGCGAAATGCGAATCTCGCCCGGGGTGGCCATCGAGCGGAAGCAGCAGGCAAAGAGCAACAGCTCGCACCACGTGTTGATCAGCAGCGAAATCTGATCGTCAATCTGCAGAGCCGACGGGCACAACACAAAATAAGAAGACAAAGTCCATTAAAAACTTTTCCCGGATATGGTGACTCGTGACGGCCTTGGACGGCCGGCTTACCTGAATGTTTTTGAAGAGCGGAAGACTCTTGCACCACTTGACGATCTTGTAGAGTCGGTGGTCGGCGATGCTGCACAGACTGGAGACGGAATCGCCTTCGGCGGCGGTGCCGTTGCTGCCCATACCTCCTTCTCCGTTATGCGTCCTTGCGGGACCGGCGCTGCTCCGGTGCTGTTGCGAGTCCTGTTCGTTGCAGTGCCACAAATGCTCAACGTTCATTATCTCCAGCAAAAGCTGCGGCACCGCCGTGTTGCTCGGATGGTGAGGGTGTTGGTGGTGGAGGTGATGGCCACCGGGGCCCGTGGCAGACGGAGGCGACGAGCTCCACTCGGACGAATCCATCGACCTCGAACTGCTGCTGTCTCCGTTGGGCGTCAACAACACTTTGCCGCCCGAGCCGGATCCGCCGCCCGGGCCGCCAACTTCACCGCCAACACCGGGAGGTGCTCCCGATCCGCTGGGAACGGCGTAAGTACACTGGTAAGTGCTCCGTCCGCCTCGAGTGCGATCCTCGCGGATGGCTGTAAACACAAACAAAACATTTTCCGTTTTTTTTAAAGAAAACAATTTAATGAAATGCCAAAGTCGAATGACGCGCGACTGCGTTACCTTCCAGTTTCATGCCGGTGTTGAGGCACTTTTCGAATCGACAGGCGGGACACTTTTTGCGGGTGGCGATAGTGACCGGGCAGGCGGCTCCCCTGAGGCACACGTAGTTCTTCTTGTTCTGGACGGTTCGTTTGAAAAAGCCCTTGCAGCTCTCGCAGGAAAAGATGCCGTAATGGAAGCCCGAGATCTTGTCGCCGCAGATGGGACAAGGGCTGTTGATCAGCTGTTGGCGAGAGATGCCAGCCTGGGCGGCCAGCGACGCCGTGTGCTGGGCAAGGTCGGAAGGGTTGAGGCTCTTCTCCTCGCCCGATCCTTCGCGGCTGTCGTCGGCCGTGTCGTTGGAAGACAGACCGGGCGGGTGGGCCATGTGGGGTTCGCTTTTGATCTCCAAGTCGCGGACGCCGGGAAGAGATCCGGCTGGAGTGGCACCAGGGAATGGAGCGGGCGCGTGTCGGTAGAGGAGAGGCGACGGAGGGAATTCCCCACCGACCAGCCCTCCGCCGGATCTCGGCGGTCCGTAACCGGCCGACAACATGGCCATGTGCCTCGGCTGGACAGGCGATTGAGCGGGCGACGGGCTGAGTGGCGAAGGCGCAGAGCTGTAGCTGTACTGCGATCCGCCGTACTGAGAATGGACAGAGTATTGCGATGCGTCCGAATTATTGCGCGACAAGGACGGGCTGGCCCGGTGCGAGTAAGGCGAGCTTAGGCCACTGCCGGAACGATGCCGCGACTGTCCTGGACTGGCCGTTGGTGAGTAGTAAGCCGAATGAATAGCTGAATCCGGCGATGGCGTCGGCGGATGTGGAAGACCTCCTGCTGTTGGATCCGCGTTCCAGGACAACAACAACAAAAACGACCCGGATCAAAGAGAAAAAAAAACATAAACAAAGAGAAAACGGGGTGTGAATTTCTCGAAAACGAAAGAAAGAAAAAAAAGCGGACGGATATTTCTGTTGCTGTATGGAAAAAGTTATTGTCTTTACCGGAAGCGGCTGCTAATGGCAATCGAATAGGATGGCGACTCGTCAGCGGGCTGGCCAACGGAGTGTGACCGGTGAAGGCTTCGCCGAAGGTCGGCCTCTGTTGCGGCGCCGTTGGAGTGGATCCGGTATTGGACGCGCCGGCCATGGAGTTGGCTGCGGCCGACGACGACGGCGGACTGGGACGTTGAATGCCGGCCACCAAATCCGCCTTGGGACATTCAGTCGTCCAAGGTAGTTCCGTTTTGATCTCGGCCGGCGGCGGATGGTGAAGCGCCAGGGAAGAGGAGAGGGCCGGCGGAGGCATCTGGTGTTCGTCCGCTTCCAGCGCTTCTTCGCCAGCGTTGGTGCACATGGGTTGAGGACTGCCCGGCCCGGCCGATTGGATCCCTTCCATTTCGTGCTCATCCTCGTCCAGCTCTTCTTCCGCCTCCTCTTCGTGGATCGGCTCCGTCTTGAGCGGCCTGATGGCCATGGCAGGAGCCGGAGTAGGGAGCGGAGGTGGCGGCTGCTGGGGAGGATTTGGCGTTTCCGCCAACGACGACGATGAAGACGGCCCGGTGGCGTGATGGACTCCGTTGGCTTCCTGGTCCATTTGGCTGGCCTCCTGGTCCGACAATTCACCTTCCCACGACATTGGCCGTTCTCTATCGAGCGCTTCTGCCGATCCGACCCTCTTACTCCGCAAATCGATGCCTACTTGAGCTGGACAAAGGAAGAGAGAAAAACAAGACAACATGAGCCAACGTTGCGTTGCGCGCGGTGGTGCTGATGGTGGGATTAATCCCATCCCAAATGATAGTAGAGAACTGACCGGGCAAATCGAGGCTTCGAACTTCCTCATCCGCATCCGATTCGGCCTCGTGTTGGTGGTGGTGATGGTGGTGGTTGGCAAAATGTTGTTGCTGCGCCGCTTCCAAATCGCTCAATCCATTGGCCATTCCGCTGTTGCCGCCGCAAGCACCTGTAAATGTATATATTTTATTTATTTTCGTTAGAAAGGACATATAGGACGGAGGCAACAACAACAACACAACAAGGGAGAGACAGAGAAAGACGGCCAATCTTTTATGGCCCTTCTTGGCGTGAATCCAGATTCTCTCGACGGGTGGAACCGAACGAAGCGGAGGGCCGCAGCTGTCGCCGGGCCATCCACCACTAAACCATCCATCCACCACAATGGGAATCTAAGGTGCAATTATGCGCGCACCGGCTTATCCCCCCGCGCTCCCGCAAACTACGCGCATAGAGACGAAAGTATCATCTACTTTCTGCTGTTGCTGTGCCCGCTATTGCGGAAGGAGCCGGACCGAGAAAATAGAGAGAAAGAGAGAGAGGGAAATAAAAAGAAAAAAATTGAACGAAACCGAGAGACGGAGCGAAAAAAAGAAAAAGAGAGAGAAGACGGGAAATTTCCCAAGGCGAGAATTTGGACAAGAAATGGCCGTCGGGAGACTTTCCCTCTTTTTAGATACACAACGAAAAACAGCCTGCACATCTACTGCAACAACGAGAGAGAGAGTGGTTTGCGGGCGTTCAACTGTTGCCGCACCTCTCTCTCTCTCTCTCCGTTGGTGAACGGACGGCCCCGAATAAGAGAGTTGGCATCGATTGGGACGTCATCAGATTTCGGTCGTTTTCTTCTTCCAGAGAGACGCGGGCAATAGAGTTTTCGTAGTCTAATAGAGAACGAGTGGGTCTGTCCCTCTTGTACGCCAAAAACGTTACAGTTATCGACACGTAACAAGCTTCTCTTCTTCTTCTTCTTCTTCTACTTCTATTCTACGGCCGTGTCGATTGTTTCTCGGCGTTGCCATCGAGAGAAATAGAAAGAGAGAGAGAGAGAGGGAGCTTTGACATGGAACAAGCGGCGTTGAAGGAGGAGGCAATGTCCTAGGGAGGAGCTTCAAGGTGGAGGTGGAGGCTCGCATGGTGGCGTGAAGGCCAGTGCCTTGGCCGGCGTCGCCTCCATCTACCGTCAGCGCGTGAGAGCGCGGGTCAATAGCCCGAGTCTCTCTCTCTCTCTCTCGCAACACACCAGACTCTCTTTTTTTTTAATTCTTTTCTGTCACTGTGCTTCTCTTTCTCTTTTCATCTCTCTCTCTCTCTTTTTCTTTCTCGGTTGGAAAGAAGAAAAAAAAAGGCGAAAAAACTTTCGAAAAAGAAAGAAAAGCAATCAACACCACCTGCGCTTGAGCCAAAAACTTTGGCTCTTTTCCAGACATTTTTCGCTCGTCCGTCTCTCTCTCTCTGTCTCGTCTGTTGGCCGGGGCAAAGAAGTCTGCCCGTTCGCCAATATTGTCTTGTAACGACTGTCCATTTGGGACGCCCTCCCAGCCCAGCTTCCCCTCCAGCAGCAGCCGTAGCCCGGACTTTAACGTCTCTCGTGATCCCCGTTTAACGAGGCTTAATAACAAGTTGATTGGCAAGGAAACAAGAGGGGGTGTCGCACCTTTGATAAGGTGCGCTGGCGGTTGGTGATGATGGTAGTGCAGATGGTGGTGATGGCTGTTGATGTGGTTGTTGTGAAGGTGGTGGTGGTGGCTCCTACTACTACTACTGTGGGTCACGAAAGGCGATTGGTCGTGATGCTGGATCGTGTCCGGCCCTGCCGGCCCGCCGACGCCGCCGTTGTTGCCTCCCGTTTCTTGTTGTTGCTGTTGCTGCTGCTGCTGAAGGAGCCATCCTTCGACAACAGCCGGAGCTGCCGAGCAGCCGGCGTCGCCGGATGAGGACGACGGCCGGTCATTCATTCCCCCTTGCACTTCGTAGACAAAACTACGCGCACACACACTACAATGTTCTCTTCTTCTCTTCTTCTTCTTCTTCTCCAACAAATTCCGTCTCGTCTCGTCGGAGACAAATTGTTTCTAATTCAATCTCGGATGATGGAGATCTCCCAGCTCAGGTCTCGGTTCTTGTCCGGTCCGAGCCAAGCTCTTCCGATGGCAGCTCGTCACCATTCCATTACCTATTTATAAAACAATCATCATTAAAATTCCGTCCGTGTCTCTCTCATTCTCTCTCTCTCTCTTCTATAAAGACTACTACCACCACCACCACCATCACCACGACCACTGGCACGGGGAACATGACCACTTTCTAACCCCCTGTTGTGGGTATTACCAAACAACAACAACACCAACAACCCCTTCGGGTCGAGAGACGCAACAAGAGACTTTCACGCGCGGCTTCCAAAACGCGCACAAGAATTTGACCGAGGACGAGATAGAAACACGACAACAAGTTCAGAAAACGAGGGCCATCGAGTTTTTTTTTCTTTCTTTTTTCTTTAGAAGAAGAAGAAGAAAAAAATGGCATCTACATATTCCGAGTGTGTGTGTGTGTGTGTGGTCCAAGCGGCCCCGCCCTATCCTCCTCCTCTTCTTCTCCTTCTTCGACTTTTGTGCCCGTTAGCCATTTTGAAAAAGGAGAAAGAAGTTGAGTAAAAAAAAAACCGCGCTCGGGCACAGGTGGCGAGCAAAAAAAATTCTTCTTTTTCACGAAAAAAATTTAATAATAACGTGCACAGACACAACATCTTCTTTTTCCCTCCCAGTACTTTTTTTTTTCTTCCTCCTTTCTTCATCCGCCCGGAATGTTTCTCTCGTGAAAAAACAAAAAACAAAAAAAATGAAAGAAATAGCCAGACGGAGGCGCAGACAGGTATCACAACAGGTAACAATGACTCACCGCGCGTGGAAACGGGTCACATTATCCATCAAAGTAGTCGAATCAAAAGAGAGGGAGAGAGAGAGAGAGAAACAACAGCACAGAGAGTCGTGTGTTTCTTTTCCTTCTCTTTCACTGTCGGCACTGATGGCACAAAACACTCTGGAAAGAAGAGACACAACGGCCGAAGTCGCAGAACGGACGAGGAATAGAGAGAATTGACGAGAAAATCGAGCGGGATCACAAGACGTCAAAGGATGGAAGAGGATTGCGTACGACAACAAGTGAAGGCGGTCAAGGTGTGCGTCAATCATCACCTCCTCTCCATGGGGAAATCGGTTTTCGGTCGTTCGTTTTTTCTTCGTCGTTGTGGAAGAGGAGGAGGAGGTGGAGGAGACTGGCAACACCGGGAGTCTCCAACAGACACACACACCTGGCACGGTGGACGACCAAGGACTGAGAGCGACTTGGGTCTAAGGTAGCTGAGCTGGGGAGCCGCTGGGAGCCGCTCGCACAGAGAGCGCGCCGCGGAGCGAAAGAAGGTTAGAGCCAAAGAGAAACAGCCCGATGAATAGACGGAGAATGGAGGAAAAAACCAGTCCAAGTCCCGAAGGCGAACAACGCCGTTTCTTCCACTTTTCCATCAGGTTTCCTCTCATTCTCTCTCTCTCTCCTTCTTCTTCTTCTTCTACCAAGTCTTTTTTTCGAGAGAGTTAAAAAACCTCGACCAGGTAAGAAAAGAGAAGAGAGAGAAAGACAAAACCCCCCGGGGGTGTAGAACTGAGAGTTGCGTGATTCTTATCCACTTCTCTCTCTCTCTCTCTCTTTCTTCCTTCCATTCGTTTTGCCTTCCCGCTCATTTCGTTCGGGCCGCCCTTTTTCCACGAACAGAAATGGACGAAAAAATAAAATAAAATATATATAAATATAAAAACAAGAAAGAAGAAGAAGAAGAAGAAAAAAAAACAAAATCTGTCGGCACCCTCCGGCTACGTCTCTCCTCCACACGCACGCGGGACACGAACCTTCGACCAACATTTTCCCGACCGACGGAATCAGATAAATTTGTTTTCATTTTTTTTTTTTAATTCCACCCGACGAAAATTGGCAAATATTCTTTTGTTTTTCTTTTTTTATTATTTTCATATCACGGACGTCAAAAGTCCCGCTCCGACCACACACCAGATCATCTCGCGATTGTGCCAATTTATCGCGAAAAAGAACCGCAGACGCGGGTTTTCGGGGGAAAATTTCAATGAGCCAACAGCAGCCCCCCCCCCCTCAAAAAAAAGAGGCGATTTCATTCATTCAAGGAGAACCTGTGTGTGCGGTGCGCGCCGATTCGTCACGGCAAACAACGAGAGGCGCAAAAAAGCTCGCGCAATTTTCGGTAGGGTTGAAGGAAAAAAAAAAGAAAAGAATTATACATGAAAAAAACGAGGCATCTCGCCATCTCACGAAGTCGTTAAGGACGTAAGAAATGAATAAATAACAATGCCAGATTTCTTCTTCTTCTCTCATTCATCACGTCACGGGAGTAGCGCGGCGGCGGCGGCGGTCAATCCAGTCCCGAAAGTAAGCAATAGCAAAAAAACAACAACTTGCACAGCAAACAGAGAGAGAGAGAGAGAGAGCAGCCGGGTAAAAATCTAAATGCAGTATATATAAATATACTTATATAATGTTTTCTACGAAGAAGAAAGAGAAAAGAATTTGGGAAGCGAGGCGAGAAAGAAATTGTGACAGCAAAGTCCTCTCGGCTAGGTTCGTAACTAGATTGCATCACAGCAGTTACAACAGAGAGATTTATTCGCTGCGAGCCAAACCAGAAATAAATCAAAGAGGAGAGAGAGAGAGAGAGATATAGAGAACCGGCTGGTGTTTCTTTTCTTTCGTTACAGATTTTGACTCTACACCAACAACACATCAAATCCGATTGGAATAACCTTCCGTCCGAGTCTAGGAGAAAAGACAATGTTGTCTCATCAGTCGTTCGGCACAAGGTCGACTCGCCGAGTCACTTGAGTCACTTCAAGGTTACACACGACCATCGGCCGGGTGAAGAAAAACCCAAATTCTTCACGTGGACGTATAATACGGGGATAGAAACAGAAAGAGAAGAAGAAAAAAAAAACTCATCCGCCTCCAGCAGGGCCGCGTAACAACACACAACCCCCGGATGGAAATACCTCTCTCTCTCCGGATAAAAAAGAAAAAAAAAAACCAAAAGGGGGGAGAAAAAGGAAAGAAGGAACACAACAGACCGCCACGGCGATCTCAAGCAGCCGCCGCCGCCGCCCGCTTAGTCCGGTCCTTATTTAGTCAAGACAACACAACAAGATGGAGAATCATCCCATGGCGGCGGCAACAGCAACCCGGAGATTTTTTTCTTCTTCTTCTCCGAGAGAGAGAGAGAGAAGAAAATACATTTTTAAAGGGCCCAGAGACAGGTTGATATCAAAGAGAGAGATGCCATTGTTGCGTGAATAGCCCCGTTTTCTACTTCTTCTTCTTCTTCTTCTTCTTCTCTATCTCGTTTTTCTGGCTCATCAAACCCGTTCTTTCTCTCTTTCTTTTTTGTTTGCCTTTTTTTTTCGCGAGCTCTCCTCTGGGGTGCCATTCAAGTGGACGCTCATCAATGGCCTCGCTATTTCGTGATGGCGATTTTTTGCCCTCGCCATTCAAAAAAACAAGAAAAGGAAAAAAGAAGAAGAAGAAGAAGAGGAACGCCCATCGTACGTGTTATTATGATTTCGCAGGTGGCCAAACGATGATGCCCAGGTGCGTCTAGAAGGCCGGCCTCTTCCAGACAAACACACGGTGGAAAAAAAAAAAAAAAAAAAAAAGACAACTTCCGACCGCGGGAGATAATCGACCTTGCATTCGTTGCTATTGTTTCGTCCCGGTGGTTGGGCCCAAGGAGCCAAAGAAGAAGAAGAAGAAGAAGAAGAAGCGTCTAATGGTCAAAAAGTGTTGGTGGGCATCAGCAAAGTCAAAACAAAGTGGTAGAAAGAAGACGAAGAAGAAGAAGAAAACGGAACACTTGAAAGAAATCGTCGACAAGGGAAAAAAGAAGAATGTTGACGTCGTCCGTCGATCACGCCACACACGAGCCGTGCCACGCCGCCTGTTACGCTCCAAAAAGACGAAAACCTTGGACAAGGACGCGGCGAGGACGTGAACTGCCAGCAGGCAACTCCCTTGTCGAGAAAGAGAGAGAGAGACGGGCAGAAAATCACGCCGAACGGCATTCGTGACCCATGGTAAAAGAAGAGAGAGACAGAGAAAGAGAGAGAGAGAAAGAAAAAGGAAGAAATTATCCGGCGAGAAGAGTCTCCGGACGCGATGGGCATATCAATCAGATCATCAACCAACGATGGTCAATTTCAAGTTCTCGTGTTGTTTCACGCGTTCTTGGATCTCGTCCAGCCGAAGCCGGATCAACATGATGAACTACACTTTTTTTACAAAAACCAACAGGTTTCATGGCGTTGGGGAAGAAGGACATTTGGCGAACGGATCCGCCGATCGACCACCAACCATCATGCCACACATTGGATGGCAAAACAAAACAAAGTCGAGCAACCCAAGGACGCTCACATCGTCCTTGTGTGACGCAATTCCTTAACCAAACTGTCAACACACGAGTTTTTCTGATTTTTTAAAATAGATATTGATGTTACGCCATTGGCCCTGCTACTAAAGAGCCATCAGTGGATCCTACACCGGCTGACGCCATTTGACCGGGAATGTGGCAAGACAAAAGAGCATCTATGCACACAGCGTCTGCTGCTGGATGACAGATGTGAAGACTCTCCTTCTCTCCTTCTGGTGGCGAAGCGAGGGGGTTGTTATTTCGAAAGACCACCAAAGGTGCTCGTTTGAAGAAAAAAAAAAAAGAAAAATAAAGACTCCTCCTCCTCTTTGCACAGGTGAAACGAGAGCGACGACTTTTCAACAAACGGAAAAAGAATCTCGCACGAACGGACGAGATTCCTGGCCCCACCGTTGATTAACAAGCCCACGCCAAAACAACACAAAAAACGTAAGCAAAGAGAAGAAGACCTTTTCTAGTCCGCCTGGAAAAGAAAGAAAAGAAAAAGAAGAAGAAGAAAAAAAAACGACTGGTTATCAAGGTGAAACCACTCTCCATCGGCTAGTGGTACGCACTCTTCTTCTTCTTGTCGAATCGATGCATTCTTCGTTGGAATAAGATAACGATGACTGCAGGGCCCACACAGCTTGGCGGAATAAGACCGAAATGCAGACTTGCAACAGAGACGAGGAGATGGGCGGGGTTCGGCTTCTCAAACACACGGGTTTTTCGGGATGTGATTATAAAAGAAGAAAAAAAAAGAAAACCCCGAGGGTTGCACACCTGTGCCGACGCCGCTAACAATCACCTTCATAAATCATACTATATACTTTTCTCTCAGAGGCCTTCAATATATACATGCATATATATATGTATATATACCCTCCACTACTTGTATTTTTTTACTTTTCTTGCTGGTGCAATGGATATCATTTTACCGACACCGAAAGATATCCATGCGTGCATTTTCTCCCTACCGTTCGCCTTTTGCCCAACAACACGCAACAACTCGCAAATGCCATCTATCGGCTCAACGGTCAATCTCTTCTTTTCGCCGAGCTGATGGCTGGTGCTGGGCAGCCAACCAACCAAAACAAAGATGCAAATAAATATATAAGAGAGAGAGAAGAAAAAGGTCCCGTGTGTTCTTGGTAGAGTCGACGACGAAAATTATTATTTTAAAAAGTAAGAGACGGGAGGGGAAAGAAGAAAAAAAAAACCACACGCGGGATATTGAATTACAAACACACGCAAACTGGTGGCGGTGGTTGCGCGCGGACGGGTTGGATTATTTCGTTCTCTGTCGTTGAATTTTTTTTTTTTTTCTATTGGTGTTTGTTGTTGATTCTCTTCTTTCATTCTCCATCGTTTCGGGAGTTTGTCGGAATGGATAAGGAAAGCAAGGACGATGAAGGTCGTCGTCAAGGTCGTTCCCCGCAACACACCGACCGCCCCTCTCTACCTCCCATCATCCCTCCCCCCGACTACACCACCCTTCACGCATAACTCTTCTGGCTTCGGCCACATGTGTGCGAGGCAACTGCTGAGGCGAACAAAACCAGGAAGAGAAAGAAAGACAAGACATCACCTCTCTCTCTCTCTCTTTTGTTTTGTCTTTTTTCCGACTCGACGTGATTCCCGAGAAAGTCGGCGGATAACGGGAGCCACAGGTTTCGCAAAAAACTGACGCAAAGAAAAAGGGCTGGGGGGATTCATGGGGGCCGTCGGGGAACGCGGAAAAGGGTATTTAGACACACGCAGACGACGTTTGACATTCACGAAACGTTCTTTTTGGGGGGTTCGGGGCCCTCAAGGACGTTGCGTCGAGGGGGGGGGGAGCTTCGGTGACATGTCTCTTGTGACACAACAACGACAGCCCGGTCGGCCTTCAAAACCTTAGTCTTCTTACCTCCCCCTTCTCTTTTTCTCTCTCTCTCTGCTGGGCTGTGCTAATGGAGCCGTCATTAATGTTGTGGCTCACCCCGCGACACCCGAGGAAACGCGAGATCCTCGTTATAGAAGGCTAATTAGCCAAGCACTGACAATACAGAAATTGGTGGACGACTGACCCAACAACGAAACGTTTCCGTACGCAGAAATAACAGGGAAACGAGTCATTTTTTTTTCTGTTTGCGAACAGAGTCGACTCGTTTGTTGTTGTTCACTTTGCAGGTCCTGAGTTCGGGACAACACGATAACATGAAGCGAAATAAAAAACGGAAGAAAGAAAACGTTAAGGTCCCACTCACCTGAAAGACAGGGTGCAATGGCGTCATCCAAAAGAGCAGAGAGTTCGTTCCTGGCGACCTCCAGGTGTCGACCGAAAAGTCAATTGTGGTCTGCAAACGGTCAACGGGACTGTGGCATCCACACGACAAAGACGGAGGAGGCACGCCGTTGACACAATCATTGGTGTTCTTTCAATCACTTGACGCCGGGCATGCACGCTGGCAGACGAAGCATTTAGCTCGTCAAGTTGCGTCTTCCAAACTGGCCTCGACTTCTTCTTCTCTAATTCCCTCCTTTCACTCGCTCGTCCAAACACAACACAAGAAAGAAGAAGAAGAAACATACAAAAAACACAACACACGCACCCTCTACTGTAGAGTGTACTGTACACCACTGGCCACCACTGTTTCTGCTGTGGCTTCTGCTCTGGGCTCTCAGAGAAAAACTCCAGTCGCTTTGTAACGTACCTGGCGAACGTTGCCAAATCGTCGACAATTCGACTTGGGTACGCGTCGCGCGCTGGTTACGCGTGTGTGTTTGACTGTTTGTCCCTTTTTTTCTTTTGTTGTAAAATCGATGGCTCGCGTGTTCTAGCCCATCGAGAAAATGAAATGAAATGAAGGGAAAAAGAAAACAACAAACTGAAGCAACGCCCCGCGATGGAATTAATGGCCGCGGTCTATACGAGTGTAGACGCTGAACGGCTTAGTCATCGCGCACGAGAACCTTGATTCGATGACGTCATTTATGTATACTACCGACTCTCTGCTCTGACTCGGGTATCGAAGAAAAGGCTCTTACGTAATCAACGGCTTCTTTCGAAAGGTGAGCACGATGTATAACTGTTACGAGATCCTGGCGGGAAAAGACTCGGCGGCTGATTTTGAAATCGAAAAACAAGAGCTCAATGATAAATGGAAATAAAAAAAGAAAGAGAGAGGAAGTCCGTGAAAAAAACATCGGTCGTCTTGATGCGATATAATTGGTATGTATGTGTGTGTACTGTGTATAAGGCAAAAACAGAAAATGTATATAAAAAGAATTGTTTGAAACGAATCATCATCAGATCAGACACATTTTGACAATAAGCGCAAATCATATTATTTCCTTTCCTTTAAAATTGTTGTTTTTTTTCTTTTTTTTTTCTTTGGAAACCCCCAGATGAGAAAAACGAGAAGATGAGAGACAGGTTTTTATATGATGTTGTTGTAGAAAATTTTCAAAATGATGCTTGCAGCCACAGAGTACACACAACATGATTATTGGCATCCATCAACAAAATGTGCTTTTTTTTCCTTTCTTATCAATCTTAAAAAATAACAAAGAGAGAGGAGAGTTAGAGAGATAGAGAGAGAGGGATATAGGCGAAAATGTTTGGAGAGATAGATGTCGTCTCTGCAGATGATTATAAAATGGCAAAAACAAAACGAATTAGAATTGTGGCAGTGATAAGTCTCTTTCTTTTTCTTTCCCTTGAAAGTGTTTTTTCCATTATAATTGGTGCTCGTCAGACCCCCCCCCAACGCCGAAAAGAAAGAATTATAAAAAAAAGTTATTTTTTTTTTTTCATTTCGCTCTGGTTGTACACATCTACATATCCATCAAGGTATTGTTAATATGGTTTTTCTCTTAGATTTTTTGCGTGTTGCGTGACATTTGGTATATCAACTAAAATAGCCCGAACTATCTATATTTTTTTGTAAATTTTTGTCACTCGGTATGTGTCTTGGTTTGTTAGCGAGGATAAACAAAAAAAGGTGTGGTCATTCCATGTTTAAAAAAAAATCTAGAAGTATAGAAAGAACATTAGAGAAGATTGGAGAATGAAGTGTGGCAAATCGAATCGTGAAATAGAATGCAAATTCAATCGAGAAGGTAAAAAGTAAAAGCTTAATTGTTGTTTTTTCCCTTCTTTTTTTTTCTCTCCGCGGTGAGAAATCAGCTATAAAGAAATAGAGGGCCCTCCTGTCTGTGTTGTGTATGTGAAGAAGCTACGTATCTTTCGGTCAATGAACGTCAGCCAACAGTCATCCGGATCGGGAACCAAAAGTTTTGAAACGTTTTCTGTTCTGTTGGTTTTTTTCTTTTTTGTTAACGAATATTTATAAAGAAGGGAGTGTGAGAGAGGAAAAGAAAAGGAAGGAAGAAGTGAAAAAGGAGTCGAGATATGAAAAACCGGTGAGAAAAAAAAAACAAAAAAAACAAAATAACAGAAGAGATAAAGACTTTTAAAGAGCCGACCATAAATCTGAATGGTTTATCATCTTGCGCCGGTTGATTTGTAGTTTGTGCTGTCGTGGGCCCGTCGGTGTCCTGGTCGCGTCGTGGTTTGTTGTTTGCTGTTGTTGCAGCCCGGTTTCGGTAGTGTCGCGTCGACGGCTGGATCATTTGAAACAGACGGGTCCGACCTCGAAACCAAAGGCCTGGTGAGGTTGACCGTAATCGACCGGGAAGAAATCGATAATGGGCAACTGGCCCAGCTTGTCGCTGCGGATCTCGAAGACGGTTTTACTGCTGCCCTTGCGATTCTATGAAACGTTCGTCGAGAGAGAGACCAATGAAAACGTCAACGAACCGGATAAAACGGCCAATGAGTGGAGAAAAGGAATAAACTGAAACGGTACTTTGCATCCGTCTAGAATGACGTTGGGTCGGACTCCTTTGGCGCTGAATTCCTGTTCGTTATCGCCCAGCAGCTTGATGGCCTGTTCGTGACAACAGATGGGCAAAATCAAGTTGTTAATTTACGCTGGTCACGAAATAAGAGAGAGAGAGAGAGAGAAGACAAGAAGAGAAAAAAGTAGTGAAACAAATCCGGGAACCTGATCGTAATTGAAGGTGCGCTGATTGTACCAGGCGGCCGAGTTGACACAGGTGAAGGTGAAATTCTGGTGGGCCTTTTGGCTCAACAAACGCAGGAAGGTCATCTGGACCACACCCACCGTTTCGTACGTCACCTTGGAAGCTCCACGCATGTTCGAGTACCAGTCCTCTTTGCCACCCTCTTTGCGCCAAGGAATGTTGGGCATTTTCGACGACTGAAGGTCCGGGTAGACGCAAGTCTCACCCGAGCCAGTCATGTTACAAAAAACGTAGATGGCGTCGTCCGGCATGCCCAAATTCGGGTCGATCCAGTACCAACCTGTCCAGTTATTTTGTTTTATTTTCGTCGTCCCCCCCCCCACAAGTTGAGTTTTGCGTTTGTTTGTTGATTTTGTCCAGGGTTGTCGACATTGTTGTCGTTGTTGGCGTTGTCAGCATTTCAAACCGAGATAACCGACACGCAGAGAGAAAGAAAAAAGAAAAACAGAATATGGTCAGTTTTGGCTCAAACTCAAGAGTAAATGTCGAGAAATGAGACGATATCTTCCTAGCACATACCGTCTTTGAACTGCGGGTGGCCAAAGTACAAGTCCTTGCACGATCGGACCGGGTTCTCCTTGGAGCCTTGCGGTTTCTTGATGCGCTCCAGGTCCTGTCGCATCGTGTAGATGGAACTGTACATGTCCAGCAGCTTGCCGTTCAGATCTTCTTTGGGTCCGTCGTCAGACTTGCCACTGCACCAGGATATCAATTATCAAAAGAGATAGCAAAAGAACCTGTTTGTTAGTTTCTTTGTTGTTGGATAGACGATCGGAGAAGAATGTCAACAACTCGACGGCATTACCCAACTGCGCGTTTGTAGCGATCCTCGAACTCTTCTTCGCCGTCGGCAGAGTCGCGCTTCTTACGGCCGGGTGTCGCTGGGCTGTCACGTTGGAAAAGCAATTCGGGTGGTAAAAGTGGCAATTCTCCAGGTGGTCCCGGAGGTCCAGGCGGTCCGGAAGGTCCCGAGTCTCCCTTAGGTCCTATTTTTGGAAATGAAATAAAACAAATGACGCCTCTCTTTCAGACGATGAACGAAAAAAATGTTACCAGTTTGTCCCTCAGATCCTTTAGGTCCAGGGGGTCCCTCCAATCCGGGTAAACCTTGAGGTCCATCGTTTCCTTTTTGACCCATCGGTCCAAGTGGTCCCTAAAACAAAAACAAAACAATGAGTTCTGGTTTTTCATGAGATTATAGAGAAATCCATTAGTTAAAGTCATGAAATACCGGTTCGCCTTTAGGTCCAACAGGTCCTTGAACTCCGCGTTCTCCGCCCTCACCCTTCTCACCGACTTCTCCTTTACGTCCAGCAGCTCCCAACTCACCACGATGTCCTTTAGGTCCTCGTCGGCCGCGATCGCCCTTTTCACCTCTTATACCGGCTTCGCCGTTAGGTCCAGGGTTGCCGGCCTTACCCGGCTTGCCTGGAGGTCCAACATCACCCTAATGTCAATCGAATGGAAGTTGCAGTTATGGAAAAGTTGGTCAAGTTTTCAAGGAAACTTACCGCGGGTCCTGGAGAGCCACGGAGTCCAGGAGGTCCTTGAGGTCCGTGGACACCTTGATCTCCCGGTGAACCCTGAGGTCCAGGTAGACCCTGAGTACCTTTGTCGCCCTTGTCACCAGGAAGACCGGTGCTTCCTTGAACACCAGCTGGTCCTTCTGGTCCAGGTTTGCCAGGAGATCCCGGCAAGCCCATTTTACCCGGAGCACCAGCTTCACCTGGAAGGCCGGTTTCGCCTGCTTTGCCGTCCAAACCGTCTTTGCCCGGTTCTCCCTTTGGCCCTTGTTCGCCAGGCTCGCCGTTTGGTCCAGGGAAACCTGGATTACCCGGGCTTCCCTTAGGTCCTTCGGGGCCAGCAACACCTCGTGGTCCAGGTGCACCTTGGATGCCAGGCTTTCCTTCTTCTCCTTTAGGTCCGGCTGGTCCTCTTTTACCCTAGGATATTTTAAAAGATTAAATAAAGATCAAATTGCTATTCAATTGGAATAAAGTGAAATGAAGTTTTACATGAGCTCCATCCTGGCCGGGTGGACCAGGTGGTCCAGTGATTCCGGTTTCACCTTTGGGTCCTTGATTACCCTCTGGTCCAGGTGCTCCGGGTAAACCTTGAACACCTTTGGTACCAGGAGGTCCTTGTTCTCCGGGAGCGCCAGCCGGGCCAACTGGACCCTTTTGACCAAAGTCTCCTTTCTCTCCCTTAACTCCACCAGGGCCGGGCAGACCTTGGTTTCCGATGGGACCAGGTGGTCCACCAGGACCTTGAGGTCCGTCTTCTCCTTTGCCACCTCGTCGTCCAATATCACCAGGGGGACCTCTCTCACCCGGTGGGCCAACAGGGCCCAATTCTCCTCGTACACCGGGATTGCCAGTTGGGCCGGGGGGTCCCTGTTCAAATATATTATAAATTTGAAATGAACGAATAGCAACAAATAATTGTAATCAACTTACGAAATCTCCTTTCCCTCCTTTGAATCCTTTCTCTCCGGGTTTGCCGGCCTCTCCCTTATCACCGTCTTCTCCTGGCGGGCCCATAGGTCCTGGTGGTCCTGGCAAACCGCGTTGTCCTGGAAGACCGTCTCTACCGGTAGGGCCCGGAATTCCAGATTCTCCCTGTTGTTTTACGAATTGATTTATTTTTAGTAAGGAAGAATCAATTAATGATTAGTCGATGACATACCGTGTCACCTTTGGCACCAGATGGTCCAGGCGGACCTTGTTGACCAGCTCTACCTTCAGGACCAGGTGGTCCTTCTTTACCAGATTCTCCTTGCTGTCCTTTGTCTCCTGCCGGACCGGCTGGACCAACAGGTCCCATTTCTCCTTTAAGTCCGGGCATACCCTGTAATTTTCAACATTAATATTTTAAAAAAGAAGGATAATGAATGAATTTTGAACGTCCAACTTACTGGTAAACCAGCAAGACCTCTCTCGCCGGGGAATCCGGGCAATCCTGATGGTCCTATGGGTCCTTGTTTGCCTTGTGGCCCAGGAGGGCCTTGAGGACCTTCTTTACCAGCTTCACCAGACAGACCAGGCTCGCCAGGAACACCTGGAGGTCCTGCTTCACCTGGCTCTCCAATTGGGCCTCCTTCGCCCGTCTGACCTGGTAATCCAACAACACCTGGGGCTCCGATGGGTCCATCAGCACCTGGTTGGCCCTAGTTCATTTATCGACGTAAATTGTGAAATCTAAAATTCTAAATAAAACAAAACGCAGAAAATTCTGGGTGTTGTTACTGGAGGCCCGCGCTCGCCCGGTGGTCCAGGTACTCCGTCCTTGCCATGAAGACCAGATAGACCCTGCTGTCCGGTAAGTCCTCGAACTCCCTCAGATCCAGGCAGACCTCGCTCTCCTTGTGTGCCTGGTGGGCCGGGTTGTCCAGTATCACCTTTAGGTCCAGTAACTCCTTGTTTGCCCGTTCGGCCGCGAGATCCTCTGAAACCCTGTAGTTGACAGTTCATCAGACTTGATGCTTTTGCTCTGATTCAAATCTCATCTTGAATTTTGAACTCACGCGCGGACCCTGCTCTCCACGTTCTCCTGGAGTTCCAGTGTTGCCCTATAACAGATGACGATAGTAAGCTGACAAACTGATAAAATTAGGCATCATCTCTTTCTAGAATATACTCGATCTCCTTTGTCGCCGGGTGTTCCAGGCCGCCCGGGTGTGCCTTTGTCTCCTTTCTCTCCAGGTGGTCCAGGGTAGCCAGGGAAACCGGGTACACCCAATTTTCCTTTCTCTCCAGTAGGGCCTGGTGGTCCAGCTTCACCGCGAGGGCCTTCAAAACCTTTAGGTCCTTCGGGTCCTTCCAAACCGGCTGTTCCTTGAAGACCTTGCGGTCCTCGTTCGCCCTTTTGACCGACGTCTCCTTTGTCACCGTCCGCACCTTTATCGCCCTTGTCACCTTTCTCGCCCAACGGTCCTCGAGCACCTTGATCACCTTTAGGACCACGGACACCTGGGAAACCGACTGGACCCTGTACAATAATGAAAAGAATTAAATAATAATTTTAAGAAATCCATTTTTAATTGAAAATTTTACCTGAGGTCCAGTGCTTCCGGTGTCACCTTTAGATCCAGGAGTTCCGGGATTGCCGGAAGGTCCAGGTAAACCATCGGCTCCGGGAAGACCGGGCAAACCGGGCTTTCCTCGAGGGCCGGCAGTACCAGGTGGGCCTAATACACCTTGAGGTCCAGGTGGACCGATGGGGCCGTTTGGACCTGTTTGACCTGGAGCACCGGGACCACCAGATGGGCCAGTGTTTCCTTTAGGACCAGTGGAACCTTCACTGCCGGGAATTCCTGGAGGTCCTGGAAGACCGGGGAAGCCTCTTTGGCCAGGGAAGCCTCGCGGTCCCATTTCGCCGGGAAGACCGGGCAGACCAGCTGGACCGTCCTCTCCCTGTTGTCCGTCGTGTCCGGGTTGACCATTCTCTCCTGGGTTTCCTTGCTCTCCTCGGTCACCCTTCTCGCCGGGCAGTCCAGGCAGACCTTGGTTACCTTGTTCGCCTTTAACTCCTGGTGGGCCAGTAGAGCCGCGTTCGCCATCACGTCCAGGGCGACCGCGTTTACCTTCTCGTCCTGGGAGTCCCATCATACCACGAAGACCTCGAGGTCCCTACAAATGAATCATTAACGAGTGTTAACTTAGACAGTCCAAGTTAACCTTCGTTCTGTCTAATTTAGACAGAAAAATGTAAAGTAATTAGTTTTACCGGTTCACCCGTATCGCCGGGTTCTCCTTTTTGACCTTCCGATCCCGGTGGTCCTGTAGGGCCGTGAATACCAGTCATACCTTGAGGGCCGGGAGAGCCTTGCATGGCCATCTGTGAAGGAATCGAATTTTTAGAAATGTTGTGACATTTCTTTTTCAAAACAAAAAAGAAAAAGGAAAATCGTGTAATTCCAAACCATGTGTTGAGAGAGCATCTGGCGGAATTGTTCCGCTTGAGCGTCTGGTCCCTTCTCGTTGCCTTGAAGACTCAACTGGACAACAACAATTGAGCAAAGTAGCAATTAGTCTAATCATTGGCCATTGCTGTCGTCATTTGTAACGGAGAGGAAATTCAACCAACCGGAATCATGAAAACGTGTCCGGGAGGTCCTTGAATACCCAAGTTGCCGTTAAGTCCATCACGTCCGGGCTCACCCTTCTGACCGCGCGAACCCATGGGACCAGGTGGTCCGGCGTAACCTCGAGGACCGGGTGGTCCTGGTAGGTAGAAATTACCACCGTTGCCTTGGCCGATGCCTACACCATCACCCGATCCTTCATTCTCCTGTCAATCATGGCACGACAAATTCAATCAATCACAATCAAATTATCCGTCATCTAAATTTAGCCATTTTCATTTCTCACCACAAAACTTCCGTTAGGAGCTTGGGCGTAGACCAGAGTGTCGGCGCCACCGGAAGCGGTCACGCTCAGAGGAAGTTGCCGTTTGGTGTTGGAGGACGATGCGCCATTGACGCTGGCCTGCCCGATGGGCTTGCTGCAGTCGGGCATGAACTCTTTACAGACATCGTAGGCCGACTCGGGCGTCGGAACCAGAATCAGTTGTTGTAAATCACCCTGTCAACGGATAATAAATATTATAGTATCAAGTCATTAGCTGATTTCTGAATCATTAGCCTAATAATCGAGTTTGATGTTCCTACCGAGTAGAAACTTTCATCGAGAAGTTGTTGACCGATGAGAATGATGCCGGAATTGCTCAATTTCTGGCCTTGTCTGGGCAGCGGCTTGGTCACTTGCTGCTCGCAGTCTTTGATCAGAGTGACGGCATTGCCCTTGATGCTGATTCCCAGGCGATGCCACCTGTAGAGTAGAGATAATGGGGTGTATAGAGAGTTAGGAATAAATGATGGCTATAGTAGAGGAGCAGGTCCACTGACTTTCCGTCGTTCATCCTGACTCCAAAGTCGACCTGAAGAGGTGGACTTCTGTTGCCTTCATCGTCGCCTTCCTGGTAGGTGATGGACACGGTCTTGCCGACCGAGACGACCAGTTGCTCGTCGCCAGCGTCGTTGTAGACGGCAAACAGGACAGAGTTGACACCCTGGGCCGGCCTCAACGTCGCGACGATGCTCAGATCATCGGGGAATCCCTCTGAATTCGGACCCATCAATTTCGGATTTCCGTTTGAGAGCAAATTGGTTTCGTCTAGAGAGAACTTACCTTGGAAGACTTGAGCGGTGGAAACGGTGAGAACGGCTCTTTGGGTCAGCCGATAAGCCCGATCGGCCCGTCCGTAGACGGGGATGCCATCGTCAACGGCCACCGCCCGTTGATCGCAAATGCCCGTCGTGTTCACCACACCCAGCGGCAGTTGGCTAATGCCCACCGCTTCCAGCAAATCGACCGCATCTGCGTGCACACAACGAGACGTTTCAAAACTGATGGAGCCAAATCGTCGTCGGGCTGGCACATCTCTTAGTAATAATAAACAAATGCAAAGCGGAAATGGTGCATTGGATCGGCCCAGTCGACAACCTGTTTAGTCTCGTCTTTGCAAAAGTCTTTCGAGACGCGCCCCATTTTTCTGTCCGCCATTTGACAGAAACAGTTGTCGAACTCTGAACACATGTTGACGCTGAAAAGAGATATCTTTTTTTTTTAATAATTATTATTTTCTTTCGTCCTTCTTCTTCTAGAACAGCCGGCGTCATTATCGTTGATGGGGGGTTAGCGCGCCAATTCGAACTAGTGAATTTTTCACCAGATGGAAATGAAAATGTTGGTCGGAATCGGAATTCATTTCTTGAGAGTCAGAGTGTGTGTAAGGAAGGAAAAAGACGCATCGATGCCCTGATTCGGAGCTGCTGATGAGGACACGATATAGACGGTCGCGTGAAACCAAAATAAAAGGGAGAGGAGGTGGGTGCGATGAGATAGGAGGCCAAGGTCCTTGCTGCTGCTGCTGCAGCAGAGAGCAGATTCGTTACATATTTTTTGTATACATTTTCAATCATCTCTCGAGCGCGAGATCTCTCCGCGGCTCTCCGTCTCGTCTTTCTCCTCCTTGTGCCCTTCTCTTCGGTAAACAAACTATATCCATGAACCGACTGTTCGTTTCACGAGAAACCCAGGCAAAGCACAAACCCAGCAGCAGCCACTGACCGCGCGCATCACCAGCAGCAGTTCAGCTCCACCACCGACAACCCAAACAAAAAAGAGAAGAAAAAGAGGATGATGAAAGAGAAAGTGGGAGAAACCAAGAAGAAAACATCATCATTTCAATATTAGTGGGAGAAATAGATCACCGTCCAGCGTGCGGCCATTAAAAATTAATAAATAGAAAGGGAAATCAAAAGAGAGAGAAAATGGGGAAAAGAAAAACAAAACAAAAAAAAGGAAGAAGAAGAAGAAGAAGAAGAGAAGAAGAAGAAGCAGGGAGCGGATAGAGTTACCCGGCGAAACACAAGTTCCGGGCGTGTTGTGAACAAGATGTCGAGGCCGATGGAAGAGAGAGAGAGAGAGAGAGGAGGAACCCTATGGGCGCGCGATAATCACACAACGCACAAGCCGTCTTGGGGGCTCAACGCTGCACCAGCACTCTGCAACATTTTGTTATTTTTCTTTTTTCTTTTTTTTTTTCTTCTTCTTCCATATTTTCCCGTCCACAGCGGGAATTAAAAAAGAAGATGCTTTGCGGCCAGGTCAGAGGTCACCTCCGTCTAGACGTGAACGGCTCACGATGGCTGATCAATGGCGCCTCTTGTCTTTCACGATCCTGCGACCGTATAAACACACGCGAGACAAATCAAAAAACGGCGTCTCCCTCGACACCATTTCCCCTCGAAAAAGGAAAAAGAAATCGAATGGCTCCAGCTCTTTTGTTTGTTACGTCAACTTCTCAGAGGAATTTTCTGGACATTCTTTTCTTCAAAAGCGAGAAGACAACGGAGGGAGAAAAACAGCAACCGAGGGTGTCGAATGCTATTTCGGCCTTCTTGGGGGTTAGAAAACCTCTCTTTCTCTCTCTCTCGATTTTCGAGTAGGAAGAATAACGGAGGAGTCGACATCTGGTCGTGTCGGGCAACGGCCGTGCGACAACGAGGGGACACGCACACTCACGACAACGTCAACTAAAAATAGCAGCTTTCCAAATCTGTTCAGATATTATTCTAGCAACCCGTCTTTTCCCTCTGTCCCTCGCTCCGAAGCGCCAAAATGGGTCCCGATCCATCACAATAAAAGAATGGAGAGAGAGAGAGAATGGAATGGCATGATGTGATTTACGTACCTGACGGCAGGGCGGAGTGAACGGCCGAAGGTATCCAGCTAATCCAGCAGATGATGGCCGCGATGGATGCCAGCGTGGGCCAAGGATCGCGGCCCGCACTCCGCGATCCGGATCCCATTCTCCGTACCTCTCTCGGGTCGGAGGGACTTTAATGCGATTAAAGTCCTGTTGACTCCAGTCCCCCACAAAAAGAGACTGGCCGGCCCTTCAGAAACTGTGTCTTGGGGATATTTCTTATTGAACCGACCGCAGCAGCTGTTGGAAAGCCGGGAATTCCAGCTTCCAGTCGAAGAAATTTGTAACCCAACAAAAAAAAAAAAAATAACCAAACACTAACCAATGGGTCGGATTCGAGTCAACAGAGAAAATGTCGAGACAGAGAAAATGAGGGTGAAATTTTTTTTTCTTGTTTTCGTGGAGGATAATAAGGAGAGAGAGTGAGAGCGAGCGTCGACTCCCTCGACGATATCCCGGGCTCGATAGAAGCAACACTGAAGGCGCTTAACCGCCGAAAACGACTTTTTCAAAGCTGTTTGAAAATTCACGACGCCGCGCGAACTGGTCAGCCGCCCGCCACAGACGCAACGGACGCGACTGAGCGACTTGGACTTGATCAATGAGCGGATCGGATACAAGACCCCCGCAGCACCCCCGAATGCGACAGGACAACAACACGAGAGCAGCGAGGAAGGAGGAGCGGGGAGGAGGACGATGATGAAGATGGAAGATGAAGGAGGAAAAAAGCTAATGAAAAAGAGGAAGAAGAAGGAACAGCCAAAGACAACCAGCAACCAGTCGGCTGGGGTGCTGTTCTGGTCAAGGACCAATCGGTCACCACACACAACTAGCAGCAGCGCAGCCGAGTTAACACAGCAGCAGCAGCGACTCCGTCAAGTGCCGCAGCAGCATCCAACACTGGCACCATCGGTGAGAGGACTGTCGGGGAACGAGACGATTCCGTCCTCGTCTCGCGCTCTTTTCAAAACTCCAAAAAAACTCTTTTTTTTTCTCTCTTTTTTTTCCTTTCTTATCTTCTTTTACTCCCCTCTTCTTCCTCTCTCTTTCTTTTTGGGTATACTATTCTTCCCTTAGACTACGTGTTCCAGTTTCGACAATCACGTATGAGGTAAGGACCCAAATAGGTTGTCTCGCCCTCAGTCCATCAACTTACCAACAACAAATCTTCAGGCCATTCAACCCGGCCAAAAGACAATGACTATACCCACAATGTTTTCGCGTCGTCTCTAAATGAGAAAAAGAAATTTCGAATAAAAACATAAAGAGTAGAGAGAGAGACACACAAGTTGGGACAAAATGATCAACGAAGCAGCTGCCTGCTGGCCGGCTTTCTTAATGAGCTAAGCAGAGATCGCTCTCTGCGGTTAATCTAACCAACGGACAAAATGGATTGGGCCAAAAAGAAGTTGCGGATCTCTTCTTATCTCTGCAGATGGATTACTACAACAACTACCGTCGGCCAGCCGATAAGTTCCGAGTTCATTTTTTCTGGTTTCGGTTCTGAACTTTGAACTCCCAATCGCCATTTCTTTGTATCAAACGACAACGACGACGGTCCGTTCCCCGTCCAGTTTCTTGATTAGTTGGTCAGGCCGCTCGACTTTGATGTGGGCGAGAATGGGTCCAGCAGAGCGTGAATCCGCCGTACATGGTAGATGAATCGATCCTGGCCGTCTTCTGAATCAACACGTCCGTCTTTAATCCACAACATATCGTTTTTGGGCCAGTCGCCCTTCTTCAATAGAGACGGACGGAATATCTCTTTTAAGTTAACGCACCGGTGCATTTAGGGCAGCGATATTTTTGCGACCCTACATTCATCTTCGATGGCTGAATCGTCATTTTACGAGACTGGTGGTCGGCTTGTTTATCATAAACTCGTAAAATGCCATGTTCAGCTTCTCTCTTTTCACTCTCTCTCTCTCTCTCTTTCTTTTCTCTACTACACAACCCGACTGGAAAACCAACGAAACGGCAGCAGCATCCAGACGGCTCTTGGTAACGCGATACTTACCCACACACACACAATACGGGACGGGATGGACCATGTGTTGTTGCATGATAGCAAGACGAGCAAAGAGCCATTAGAGCCCTAGCAGATGTTTCCCGATCGAAAGCGGCCAAAACGCGGGTTGACGGGCAGCGTGATCCCGTCAACTCGGGTATCGCCGCATGAAAGACACGATCCGTCCGTCCGCATTTCGCCCTATTGTTTCCCGTTTCGGAGAACTGGAAAAAGAGAAATGGAAAACACGGTTACCATGCCGACATCAAAGAGACATCATCACTTGCTTTACAAAACAAGGATCTTTTTTCGGCTTTATTTTCTCAAGTCGGTCTCTTCCTTGGTCGCCCGTCGTTGATTCCACTAGGAAACGTGTGTAGGGGGAAATGATCAACAGTAGCTGGAATCTATTTAACAGACTGGCTACATCATTGACGTCAAGAAAAAGAGAAAAAAAAATGGGGGAAAAACTAAGGCGATTTGAAAAAAAAAAAAAGATTTACGGAGGAACTAGAAGGAATAGAGAAAAATACATATACTACCCATGGCGAGAAGTGTAGGACAGTGCAGACGTAACCAAAGTCAGGCCGCCGGGAGGAAAGGATAGGGGGATTTAAGGCGCGGCGGATGGGAAGAAGAGCTGATGGGGTTGGCCACAAGTAATCGTACCAGGTCGCGAAGGTTATCCTCCGACGCGCGCACACAGAGAGAGAGAGGCGATGAAGGCGGGCAGCAGAGAAAGGCAGCCCCTTGGCCACCAACCCGCTACCATCGGCTGGCCAACTGACGGGTCTCCCACAGTTCATACTGGCAGCGGCAGCATCATTCGACAAACAAACACACAAAATGCATACACATTCGTCAAGAGGCCAGCAGACACAACCCAAGGAGAAATTCTTCTATAAACTGTGCATGCTCGACACTACGCGAGACAGAGATAGAAAGAGGAAGAAGAAGAAGAAAAAAAAAAGACACGGCCCCGAATTCATTAAAAAAGGATCGACCGACAAGTATCTGATTTTATCATTAGATAGGGCAGCTCCTGCTTTTCATCTCGCAGACGTCCTTCAAGAGGAGTTTTCCTCTCGACACACTCACTCTCTTCTTTAGTGCGATAGCCGCAAGACGGTTCGCCGTCGTCATCATCTGGAATGCCGTTATTATTATTCAACCAAAACAGCGCAGTCGCAAGACACACACACACACGCATATAAGACTCGTTATTGCACACCCGAAAGATTAGGTATAACGAAAAAAAGAAAAGGAAAGGAAAAAAAAAGACAAGGGGTTGAGAGGGATGAGGGAGATTCCACTTACCATCGTGTCGTGTGCCGCCTTTAATGTCGTCAAGGCACTTCTTTGATCGCCAGCTGGAAGGGACACACCTTGAAAGGGGTGTGATGGAATAAAAAGCCGGACAAGGAATCAGTTAGAGACATTAGCACATGATCCGCTGGGTCAAAACAACAACAGTTGGATTCCAAATGTAGCAAATGGGAATAATATCGAGAGTTAGTGGGAAAGATGAACATTTTGTTGCAATTGGCTAAGGCTATTCGTGTGAGATTGCTAGAGCGGCTAGCACGTAGAAAGGATTGGGAAAATGGGAATGCACACATCGGTTCAACAATAGGGACATTCGAAAAGTACATCTTGAGCTATAAAGTAAGCTCCATCACTAAGGCGATCGCCAAGTTGCTTTACAGCTCATCTTTGGAACGAGGGGGATTGCGCATAAAGTCGACCAAATCGTCGGCCTTTCGCTTCCTCTCGTAGGCCGAGAGATTGTTCCCCTTGTAAAAATAGCGAATGGTGGGGAAGCCACGAATTTCGAAACGCGTCTGCAGGCCGGTTTGGGCGGTGGCGTCGACGGTAGCCAATTCACCAGCAATGTTCATCGCCTTCATCTGTTTGGCTGCTAGAGCATAATCAGCCTTCATGGACTTGCAGTGGCCGCACCCTAAAAGATCCCGACATTTGAGTAACAATTTTTTCTTTCTATCACCTCAGAAATTCAATACTTACAAGGTGCGTAAAACATGACGAGCACCGATTCTTTTTTCTTGACAAATTCATCAAAATTACTGTCTGTCAAATGGTTTAGATGCTGGGCTCCATCCAAACCACGCCATTCCTCTTCCGGACTCGGAGGTGCTGGAGGTAAACCGTTCTTCGGGTTATCGGGATCTTCCATAAAAGATACAAAGTCAGATTCCTAAAATGCAACAAATTAGCAACACTCGATCGATCATTTAATCCGTTAATAAAGTACCGTTCTTCCACCACTGTATGGCCGACTGTTTTTCAAGTAGTTGAAATAAATAAAGGAAGGAAATCCTTTGACATCGTAGACTTTGCAAAGCGCCTGCTGGACAGTACAATCGACAGCACCCATGACAACTTTATAGTCGTCTTTTAAACGAGTAGCAGCTGCAGTATACTCGGGCTTGGCCTTCTTACAATGACCGCACCCTATATTTTCAAAATGAAAGGTTAACATTAACAAAGAAAAGAGCTAACAGAATGAATAAAACTTACAAGGGGCATAAAACATGACCAATACGTGTTTGGTCTTCTTCAATGTCGGCTTAAAGTTTTCATCGGTTAAATGAACGACATCAGAGGGCTCGTCACTCCATGCTTTCTCTGGTGGAGGTGGTGGAGGGGGTTCTTTGGGATCCTTCATGAAATCTAGAATTGGTCCCTCTTCTCTCAGTGACACGTCAAACGCCACTTCGCCGTTCTTAAAATACTTGAGTGATGGGTAACCGCGAATGCCAAACCGGCTTCCCAGACTACTCTCTTTCTGGGCGTCGACGGCCACCAATTTGCCTTTGATTCCAAGTTCCTTGAGTTTGGTCGCTGCTGACGTGTATTCGGGCTTCATCCGTTTGCAATGACCACACCATGGGGCATAAAACATGACGAGAGCTGATGGTTCAGATTTCAGGAAATCATCAAATGAGGCCGTAGTCAGGTGAACGACATCACTTTCCACGTCAGACCATTCGGGTTCCTTTGGCTTTTCCGTGGGTTGCATAGGGTTTCGCATAAAGCTAACAATCCCATCTTTATTGTTGTCACCTTCGTAGCTGAATTTCATGGCACCATTTCTACAGATCACGATTATTATGAAATGATGATACAAAGAGGAAGGATGAAAGTTAACAGGCAACTTACTCAAAATATAATAAAGTAGGAAATCCAGTAATATTGTAATGTTTTCTAATAACAGCATTTTCTGGCCGATTCACGTCAATAGCGGCTATAATGGCTTGTCCTTTAAGTTCAGTAGCTGCAGCAGAATAGTCAGGCTTCAGTTTCTTACAGTATCCACACCAAGGGGCATAAAACATGATCAAGATGCCTTTCTTTTCTTCTTTGCGCAACAACTTTGCCAAACTCTGTAAAACACAAGAAAGTATAAAAATCTTTTCAATTATTATTTTCTGTAATGTAATCTACTAACTGATGGATTTGCCAAATGGACAACATCTTGAGATGCATCATCTTCTTCCCAAGGGGCATCACCAGTTGGATCTTTCATGAATGCCACAAAAGAAGAGACACTTTCTTTCCTGTCATAGTCTTTATGGTATTCTCCATCCTTATAATGCTTCAGCAAACGAGGTTCAGGCTTTATTTTCAAGTTTTTGCAGAGTTTCTTCCCTTCACTGTTGATTGCAATAAGGATTGGATGCCATTGCGATAAGGATAATTGCCATTAGGAAAGTAAATAATAGGTAACAAATAACTTTTTCAATACCCTCCACAATCAACTGTTATAATGGTACCGGTTCCACGAACAGATTCAGCAACTTCTCCTAACTGTTTTAACAAACTTGAAGAATCTTTCAAAGATTTGGTGAAGCACACTAGAACACTTGTTCGTGTTTTCAAAAGTTTTTTGAACTCCTTCAGGTCTGACACCTCATCGAGGGCAGATTTCTGTCCGGCTTTTTTTCCACAACAGCCAAAGAACAGCAAGCAAAACATCTATAAAAATGAAATCATGAAAATAACAGTTGAAATCAATAACATTAAAATAATTTTAGAATTGAAACAATCTTACGAAGAAAAACGAGATCTTCATGTTGGGAGAAATACTTTGGTAGGCGTGATAAAGAAACTCATGTGCCAAAGAAGTTATTCGAAAAATCCGCAGACAGACGTCATCAACCCGGCATCATTTTGCTTGTAAACCACCTACCGGGCGATAGCTGAACTACTTGAGTCGGGGCTAAGGCGGGCAAGGGCGCAACGGAATGAAATGCAACGGCTCTTAAAGTCATCCTCGCTCTCATTCATATTTCCTTGTATTTATACCCAACCTTACTCATCACCATATTCATGACAACTACTTTGAAAGAAAGTGTTTTTTCAACAAACTAAATACGCGTTTTAATATTATTAAAAACACTATTAAAGAAACTAGATTCGTGAAGTTACATATTTTAAAAGCGGGATTGAGTGAAATCAATCGAAGGGAATTTCCCCTCGGTCATTTCCCCGCTAATTTCAAAATAACGTTTTTCTAAAAAGTAGCACAGACGATTTATTTTGTTTTCTGTCAAACAAGTAGCTGGGTGAGCAAAAAATAAAATACACTGGACAAAGCAAAACGATTTATACTCGTTGAAAACATATGGTAATGATAAAATTTCGAGTTTGGCAGTTTAATATCCACTAATCAGCAGTTGCATAGAATTATCTTCTATTCAATCTCAACTTTTGACGCGTCATTTCCAAACGGCGCTGTTTGTAAAGATTTTAAATGGCCTATTTTTCATATCTCATTCACCATACGCATTCAGTTCTTATGGAGATCTCCGAGCGGAATCCTTAAATAGATTTGCTATATATATTCTGGAGTTGAAGAGGGGTTGGAGGTATGTATGATAAATAGAGGTCAGATGAGGTATCCAGCAGAGGTAAGTCGTTCGGTAATCATTAGTTGACAAGAAATGTGTAATTGGAACAGGATTGAAAGGGTAAAACTTCTATTTACTTACGGGTAATGTATTAATTTCAGGTCATTTGTTCAACAACTGTTGCGGAGGTGGTTTTCTCGTATAAAAGCCCCTTATATCTTCCGCTTGATGGTAGAATATTTGTGGAGCTTGTTCTTGACGGAAGATTCTCCGCCAACAAGTTGTATTAAGGTAATTTAATTCAAATTCGTTTTGTTTAGTTTTTTGCTTGTGACAAAGATGCTATCTAATCCTGAACATAAATTTTTTTAAACTGAAGTTTTATTAGGTATCGCGTTGCTGTTGTGTTTGCAAATTATGGCCTTTTTAAATAGCTTTCCTACTGCGTTCTTGTTCCTAATCGGAATGAGTATGTTGGAATTCACGTCGGCTAAATCCATTTATCCTCATCCCCTGTCGAAGCATTCGTTTACGGAGGTCTCTAAATGCGCTGGCATTTACGACATGAATATTTATGCTGAAATGGATCAAATCTGTCTAAATTGTTTCAACATCTACCGCGAACCTGAAGTTTATCGTGTTTGTCGGTATGTTTCATCTCACCTTTTATTGGAATACTAGTAGCTATAAATTCGGTTTAAGTTACACGATAGGCAACTTTTCTTGATTTTTTTTCGTTCAGGAAGGATTGTTTTACATCTGAATATTTCCAAGCTTGCTTGTCTGTTCTACAAATGACCGACCAGAAAGACAAAATGACGGATAATTTGGCCGTCATTCATCGACAACTGGAATCGCAGAAAAAAAAATGATCTCACTGAAGCGTTCAAGGTAAAGTTGAAGAATTTTGCCGTATTGAATTTGGTTATATTATTTTGAAGAAGTTCTGAATGTTATATCTATAAACAATAGGACCGATTTTCCAGTAACGACGTTTACACAAACCATATTATGGATCATCGAACGAATCTACTTTACTTGAAAAAAGTTCAATGTTTATAATTATTACATCACATCCGATCCCTTACCATAAAAACATTTGTTCCCTCATTCTCTTGCACATCAAAAAAGGACAAAAAAGAATTGTAGTAGTTGTCCTGAACATGGATTAAATATATTGCCATAGGCTACTAATTGTTCAGCAATCCGGTGCGTGTCTGTTTCTCATTTTGCCGCAAACTGCGGTTGGCGATACTTGGTATAAAGATAATTCAGTACAGCAGAAACTTCTAAATAAGCGCAACCGGTAAAGACAGAAGAAATCTACAACAGCAGAGAAGGTGAACGTATATATATATACATGATACAAGAGGAATCCCAGAGAAGAAGGGATCCCTTCATCTCTGGAGGGATCCTTATGTATATCATAGATATCCTTATGTACATGGTGTGCTATATATGCACAAACCAATAAGCCACACAAACATTTTTGGATGTAGGGATGAGTGTCATAAATCATGAATCCAGATAAAAATTGTTTAAAATTAGGCAAAACACTGGGTTGTGTTCCTACAAGAGAGCGTCTGAAGGATTTCCCCTATTTACCGCTGTTTGTAGATATTTTTGAAAACTTCGACGAAAGCTTATAATATATAATTTTTTACAAATTGCATGATATTTAAAATTCTTAATTCGAAAGAAATAAATTAAAGCTTAACACCTGAAAATAAATATTGGAAATAGTTTTGTTAGAAAATTGGAACCCTTGCACACTAGTTTGACTTGAATAGTTGAAAGGGAATGGCAGTTTGTTGTCACGCCTGCTGCTTGTTGACGTTTTGGCTCGCCTTTCCCATTTAGAAATAAAAGTGAATATTGGGACTAAATCAAAATGTCGTGTAGTTATGCCGATGGTTTGTCACCGTACGAAGATAAAGGAAAACTAGGAATACCAGAGGTGTGTCAGTGGTCCCCATAATTACATGTTTTACAGTTAGTTTTATGAACTCATATATTTAAAGTCTTTTTTTTCCCTCTTGATAGAAATTTGATAGCTTGGAGGAAGTAGCTGAAAAAATAAAAATTTTGGCAAAGTGGATCAAAGAAGCAAAGCATGTTGTAATGCACACTGGTGCTGGCATCAGTACACCAGCAGGAATTCCCGACTTCAGGTACGTAAAAAGCAATATTAATAGGCCAAACCTAGTACCTTATCTTTATTATGCTGGGTTAAGGTTGAAGAATATTGTTTGTTACATCATTAGATTTTCAAACATTACATTAAAGATACATTTAAAAATATTACCACACACGTTTCATCACCTATTCACTTATTGTGTTTTGTACAACTGACAAGTGAGAATCTAAGACAATTTTTTTCTTTCCTTTCAGAGGTCCAAAAGGAGTATGGACATTAGAGAAGAAGGGGTTGAAACCCCAAATAAATGTTTCATTTGATGATGCAGAGCCAACACTTACACACATGGCCATTATTGCTTTATTTCAAAATAATTATCTTCACTATGTTGTGAGTCAGAATATTGATGGCTTACATTTAAAATCAGGAATAGACAGGACGAAACTTTCTGAGCTTCATGGAAATATGTTTATTGGCCAGTGTAGCCTTTGTTCTAGGTATGAGGCACATTATTTGCCATTTAAAAAATTAATAGTTTCATTTATTATTTTCTTTTTCCTTCTTTTTATAACTTTCTTATTAACTTTTTACTACCAAAGACAGTACATTCGACGAAAAGCTGTGACAAGTGTTGGTCAGAGGGAACTCCCCGTCGACTGCCCCGCCTTGAAAGGAGGAAAACTTGCATGTAGAGGAAAACTTCATGACACGATACTTGATTGGGAGCATGAATTACCTGTCAGAGATTTAGGGTTGGCAGATATTCATTCAAAGTAAGAGAAACCTTAAATTTAAGCTAAATTAGCTCTTATTTAACTTAAATTAAATTATTATTTTATTTTGTAACAATAAATAGTGTTGCAGATTTAAGCATATGCTTGGGAACGACGTTACAAATAGTCCCCAGTGGTACGTTTTTATTAAACTAAATAATAATTTTAAAAATCTAATGAGAAATGTTGTTTCAGGAACGTTACCCTTGGCAACAAAACGGAAAGGTGGTCGCCTTGTGATTGTTAACTTGCAGCCTACTAAACATGTATGTTTCTGAATAACGCAATTTTACGGCAGCGACTTGAATCTGGGACTTATTCTGTTATAGGATAAGAAAGCTGATCTTGTTATCAACACTTATGTCGATGACGTGATGAAGTTACTGCTAAAAGAACTGAATACCCCTGTCTTGTCGTACGATTCGAAATTTGACCCAACTCGACAGACACTTCCCGTTAACGAAATCTGGCAGGAAGAGTTCACCAAGCGAGAGTGGACAATTGGAGCGCGTGCTGTCAGTACAACTCGCAAGCGTCTTTGCAGTCCAGAAACTAAACCCGAACCCAAACCCAAAAAAACAAAAGAGGGGAACCAAAGGAAGCCGGCTCCGAGTCGAACAAAAAGTCCTGTTGAAGCTGACTGTGTTGGTGAGGGAAGTAAACAACTTGGGGAAGTGGTCGACTCAGTCAAACTAGAGTCAACTGAAAGCAGGTACAATGGTTTGAAAGACACAGAGCACATCGACGGTTTAATTGTCCCGCCCATTACTGAAACAACTTTGAAACAAGAGCTGCCTCTCCTGCCACTTGGAGCAATAGAAAGTATGGAATCAGTCTCAAAATCGTAACGAAAGCATGTGTTATAATCTAGAATCGGATTTCATTAAGAAAAAAGTCCAACGCATTAATGCATTTCATACATGGTCTCACCATCCTATTATGGAATTCCTCAAACTTTTCATTTTCTTTCTCGAATGTTTCGTTCATTTCTTTTGTTTTTATCGTATTTTTCAACAGATTAGACAGCAAGAGGCCAATTTTGGACCCTTGAGCTTGCCTAACGTTGTTGTGTTGATATTAGATCTGTACCCACACATCACGTTGTCCCGGATTCTTTTTAACGAGGTTTCAATTGGTATTTTGTATCAATAAACAAGATTGAAAGAAGGTTTAGTGGTATGCAATTATTTCTTTGTATATGCCTAGTCATCGTTACAGTTTTCGTTCTTCACGTGAGTATATACAATTGATAATACATACGTCAACACTGTAATCTTGAAAGTTGATACCTGAGTTGCCTAAGCATTTGGTATTCTCGCTGGTAAACAGTCTAAACACGTACATGTATTGTTTACTTCGGGTCGAATCTGCGACGAATCATGTGCACTTAAGTAGTTTGGCATATAACAACCTGAATACAACAAGGCATGCATAACTTGTTTACCTTTTACCTTTTTGACGTCAATACGTCACTTACGTAAACAATTTTTATCTGCGATTATCTTGTTTAAGGAGCAGGCATCTCAATGTCAATAAACCGCGCAACCTTCAATTAAGACTACGGCAGTGAAAAGTAAAAGGACGTGTTGAACGGTCGGTACCGCTTCATCTTCTTGTACTAATACATACTTGCAATGCGGCTCTTAACATTCATTCTTTTCGCAAGCATTGTGGGACTTGCTGTTTCTCAAAGTTTAGTACTAGTCGGTGGCGGCTTAACCGACGGAAATGCTGCTGTTTGGGACAAAGTGGTTGAACAAGCGGTGCGTACAAGTTACTTTCAAAATCTTTTTCACAAATATCATAATAAAGTGGAGTCTGTTTTACTTACGGTCTATAGGGAGGTCGAGGAGTAGCCAGAATTGGTGTTTTCACTACTGCGTCGGCGGATCCTGTATCAGCGGCAGCCTACTACATTGATATGTTTGTCAACGTTTACGGAGCTGCCAGCGCTACGTTCATTCCTGTGACAGAAAATAGTAACAACGGAGACGATCCTGCTGTTGCTGATCTTGTAAGACAGCAAACTGGCTTCTTCTTCGGCGGTGGCGATCAACTAAGAATTTTAACAGCTCTTCGACCAAGTGGTAGAGACACGCTTGTTCTCACAGCATTGAAAGACATGTTACGGGCCGGTGCAATGATTGGAGGGACCAGTGCTGGAACCGCTTGCCAAGTAAATTTTCATATTAGATCCCCCCCCCCCCCTTTAATTTAAGAAAATCTTTTACACTCTATAGAGCGCTGCTGTAATGGTCACAAGTGGCTCAAGCTGGAACGCGTTAACCTATGGTGCATTTAGTGGTGGGCCTAAACCACTTTATCCGGATGATCTAACTTACGATGAAAATGGAGGGCTTGGTTTTCTAGATGCTGGTTGGGTTACCGACACTCATTTTAGTGAACGTGGTCGTGAAAGTCGCCTTATTCGGTTATTATTAAATATCTTCTAATAGTCACAGGAATGATGAATAAAGTCAACTGTACCTGTTTGATATACTCAGATTACTGCAGGACACTCGAAACCGTGACATCGGAACGACTAGAGGCTTTGGAGTGGACGAAGACATGGCTCTGGTGATAACCAATTTATACACACAACCTGTCGGAACGGTATGTGTTTAAACAAAAATGAATATAAAGCATTTCACAATTCATCAAACAAATTTTGAGAGTAGGTTGTAGGAACTAGTGGGGGCGTGTTTTTCGCTGATGTCGCAAATACTGTTGTCATCCCTTCAACAAACACCAATTATGAAGGAGTTCTTGCCAACTATCTTACTCAAGACGATATAATCGATTTAACTACTGGTAAAATGTTAATTCTAATCAATATCTAACTAAATTTACCATGTACTACTTGTACGCAATGTTCTTTATTACAGGTAGCATAACGTTCGCTAGCTGGAAGACTCCCCTGAAAGGTAACGAGTATTACATCAATTCTGAACCCTCGGTCGACATCCTTTCTGCAACGCTGACCCGTAGATGGGCCGTTGCTGCGGACCAATTCTTCGACAATAGATTGGATGACACTGTTTTACATACTTCTTGGGAAAGAAACCCTCAATATGAAGTTACTTTTGACCGGACATCTGGTGCCGGATATGGTGGTCATTTTCCTAGTGATGCAACCAAGTTCGTTGTTTCTTACAAAAATCTTTTAGTTGGAATTCATGAAAAAAGGGTCGTTGGTTGAAAGAGTCCGTTTCAAGTGTTTTGACTCTTTAGTTTCTGTCCGCCATTTGGTTGAACTAAATTTGTTATTTCCCAATTATCGTTATAAAATACACAGTAAGATATATCGGTTGTCTGCGCATATTGAGTATGTATTTGACTGACGTCTGAAATGACTAGGGTTGAAACGAACGAGATTTTTTAAAAGGCGCGCTTACGAGCGCGCTCGGTGTTTTATTAAATTAACGAGCGGGGCCAAACCCTGAAGATAACTTGAATGAATCAAAGTCTTCATTTTCTAAATCCCTAGTTGTGAGTTTGCTCGAGCGTCTATTTATAGAACAAAGATAAATAATATAATAGCGTACATTATATTTCAGCTACAACAGCAACGTACTTCGACCCCCCTCCCCTAAAGATCGATATTCAATAGGTGCTGTTGGATCCAACAGCACAGAACTGAAAATTATGTTCTCCATACGTTAATTTTCGTAAACCACGTGAACATCTCGTTCGCTAAGCTTACTTTTTGAGGATCTATTTTACCCGTACCACCATTTGCATCTCTAGACTTTTCACCTTATCAGTCGAAGCGCCGAAAATATTCAGAACACGAAATGCTCGACCAAAATTTGGAAGAAGCAGTAGGGAATTGTAGAGCGGAACGACAGGTGGGGTAACCTATTTTATTCGAATTGAAATGCGCATATTTGCAATCACCCTTTTGGCAACCCTTGCGGGTCTGGTTGCTTCTCAGAGTTTAGTAATTATTGGTGGAAACCTTGATGATGATAATGCAATCATTTATAACAAGATGGTGGAGCTGGCAGTAAGTGGTATTTAACTTTTTTTAAAAATTTAAGTTCAAAATGATTTTATAAATAGTTTAATTAAATTATCTTTACAACTTACAGGGAGGCAAAGGTGTAGCTAAGATTGGCCTCTTCACCATGGCATCAGCAGACCCTGAAGGATCGGCAAATACGTTTACTGATTTGTTCGTTAATGTTTACGGAGCTGCTAGCGCAACTTATATTCCAGTAACGGAAACCAGTAACAACGCTGACGATCCTGCAGTGGCTGATCTCGTTAGCCAGCAAACTGGTATTTTCTTTTGCGGTGGAGATCAACTTAGCATTTTATTGGCCCTCCGACCCCAAGGCAGAGAAACCCTTGTTCTCATTGTATTGAAAGATATGCTTAGGTCCGGTGCAATGATCGGAGGAACAAGTGCTGGAGCCATGTGTCTGGTACTGTATACATTTTTTACATTTTATTACATTATTAGTTATTTTTCGTTTCCCATAAATATTACGGTGATATTAGAGCGACACACTAGTTCTAATAGAAGGAACAACCCATTCCGGACTGACATATGGGACTTACGCCCAAGAAAATACCAACCCTGATATTCCAGGAGTATCATATGATGCACATGGGGCACTAGGTTTCTTATCTGGTTGGGTAATCGATTCACATTTAAGCGAACGTGGTCGCGAAGGTCGCCTCATACGGTTAGAATTTCTTTAAATTGTAATTATAGGAATAAAGATAAATAGAATTGTACCTCATATACGGTACGTAGGGTGTTGCAGGATTCACGAGACCTTGATATTGGCACAACTCGCGGTGTCGGTTTAGACGAAGACATGGCTCTAGTGGTCACCGATTTGTACACACAACCTACAGGAGTGGTATAAAACAAGATAAAATCCATAAGTATCATTAAATTATAAGACATAAACCATTCCACACAGGTTATAGGGAAAACTGGAGGTATGTTTGTTACTGATGTCTTGAACACAGTCGTTTTTCCTTCCAACAACACTCATTTTGAAGGAGTTACTTCACACTATCTTACTCAGGATGATTCTATTGATTTAATATCTGGTGAAATTCAATCTTTGCCTTTTTCTCATAAGAGCTTTGATAACCAATGAGTTTTTAAAATAGGCAAAGTAACAATATCACAATGGAAAAATCCGATGAAAGGCAAAGAAACCTATACAAATGCTGTAGTTTATAATGACATTCTGTCCTCAAAGACACCTCGAGAGTGGGCAACTGCTGGTGCTCAGTTCTTCGATAATAGACTGGATGACATGGTTACACATTTTTCTACAGAGAAAAACCCCCAATTTCAAGTTACATTTGATAGAACGTTTGGGGCTGGATATGGTGGTTATCTTCCTAGCGATCCTACTATATTTGTTGTTTCTTACGAAACCCTTCTTGTTTCTATTCGTGAAAGCGTTGCTTAATATACTTGTAAATGCCTACTGACAAAAAACATTAACCCATGAAGATATAATAAATTTTTTGCCATTCTGAAAATTGATTAATCAATTACGCAATATTTTGAACTTAATGGACCAGAAAATCGTCGGAATAAGTAGCCTACGTATAAGAAAATGCTATTTGTCTGTCTGTCCGCGTTTTTATTTTAAAATACGGGATTTAAAATAGCTTCTTGTTTTAGTAAAATTTTCACAAATTATTTTTAAATATTTTGAAATATAGATAAATATGGTTACGACATTTTGTGTCGCGCCGCCGGCCGCCCGCAGTAAGTGGTGGCTTCTAACACTTCGCCTTGTTATTTTTACCTTAGCGATTGATATAAATCTCATCCTAGTCTTACCTGTCTACATAAAAGATAAAGTTTAATTTATATCTATTTCACATCAGTGACGACGACGTATTTGTTGAGACGTTGTTTACTCGGGGTTGGACCCAAGTTGAAATGATGTACAGTTGTCTTTACCGTACCGTAAAACCTTTACTTTGGTACAAACATCTCGTTTGCTCTTTGCTTTGCTTACTTGTTTCACGTTTTATTTCACATAAACTTTTTGAATCTCCATCATTTTGTGCTTATCAGGAAAAGCTTCTGTGTATAAAATTCTGGATCAAACTTTGGAAGAAACAGTGTAAGAAATTATAGAGCGGAACGACAGGTGGGTAACCTATTTTATTCGAATTGCAATGCGGATCTTTGCAATCACTCTTTTGGCAACCCTTTTGGGTCTTGCTGCTTCTCAGAGTTTAGTCATTATTGGTGGAAACCTTGCAGACGATAATGAAATCATTTACGACAAAATGGTTGAGCTTGCGGTGAGTATTAATTAAGTTAAACCAAGTTTTTTTAAAGATTAGTCCTGAATACTTTTTTGGTTTCCTTATAGGGTGGGAAAGGAGTAGCCAAGATTGGTCTTGTTACTGCAGCGTCAGCAGACCCTGAAGGATCAGTAACTTTTTACACCGATTTGTTCGTTAATGTTTTCGGAGCTGCTAGCGCAACGTTCATTCCAGTAACGGAAACAAGTAACAACGCTGACGATCCTGCAGTGGCTGATCTCGTTAGCCAGCAAACTGGTATTTTCTTTGGCGGCGGCGATCAACTTAGAATTTTAGTAGCACTTCGACCACAAGGCAGGGAAACTCTTGTTCTCACTGCTATTAACGATTTGCTTAGATCCGGTGCAATGATCGGAGGAACAAGTGCTGGAGCTATGTGTTTGGTAGTATAAACATCTGGCACAGCACTTGTTACGTTTCTAACCCTTTCTCATTTTCCCGAAATATTACGATGAGCTTAGAGCGATACTGTGATGATTACGGGAGGTTCAAGTTATTCCGGATTAACATATGGTGCTTATGGTGGCGGACCTACCAACCCTGATAATCCAGGAACTCTGTCTTATGATGAACATGGAGCTCTAGGTTTCCTACCTGGTTGGATCATCGACACACACTTTAGTGAACGTGGTCGCGAAGGTCGCCTCATTCGGTTCGTGTCAAACAAATACCTACACTCCAAGAATGGTAATTTTAAAAATGTACCTCATTTATCCAGGGTGTTGCAGGATTCACGAGATCTAGATATTGGTACAACTCGCGGTGTTGGTATAGACGAAGACATGGCTCTAGTGGTCACCGATTTGTATACACGACCTACAGGAGTGGTATAAGACAAGATAAAAGCCTTTGAGTATAACCTAATTATTAGATAATAACTATTGCACTACAGGTTATAGGTAAAATTGCTGGAGGCGTGTTTGTTACCGATGTCATAAACACAGAAGTCTTTCCTTCAGCCAACACCCATTTTGAAGGTGTTATTACACACTATCTTACTCAGGATGATTCTATTGATTTCACATCTGGTAAAATTCAAATTCTACCTAATTATACAGAATTCTAGCTCTCAAAGCTTACAACAATCAAAATATGTATTATTTTCTTTCAAGGTAATGTAACAATTGCTTCATGGAAAAATCCACTAAAAGGCAAGGAGTTGTATCCAAATGCTGAAGTCAATAATGATATTCTATCCGCAAAAACACCTCGTGAGTGGGCAGCTGCTGGTGCCCAGTTCTTTGACAATAAATTGGATGATGTTGTTACACATTTTTCCAATGAGAAAAACCCTAAATTTCAAGTTACCTTTGATCGTACGTCGGGAGCTGGGTACGGTGGTCATCTTCCTAGCGATCCTACGGCATACGTTGTTTCTCACGAAAACCTTCTAGTTGCGATTCGTGAAAGCGTTTAAAATATGTGCAAATGTCTATGACGAATACATTTACTCTATGAAGATCTAGAACATTTTTTGTCAATAAAATTTGACTTGTCAATGAAACAGGTTTGGGTTTCAGAAAATAGGTGGGTAAAATGTGTAAAATCTCTATAGAATATAGAATCCCTTCGGGAAACAAGACAATCTCACCACAAGTCCACCACAACGAACGACTAAACCCAACCAAATCACCCGCAACACTTAATTTGTCAAGTTGTTTAGACGTCACTCACGCCATCTAGCCTAACGTGCTTTCACCACATTGTGATGTTATTTTGACAAATATCAAGTCGACGTGTTTAGCGCTGTTTACCTAAAATAATGGATGCCAACAAGGCAGAAAAACTTGCAGCTGCGAAGAAAAAAGTATGAACTTGTTTTCGAAATGTTTTTCTTATTTGCTTTCTATTATTTATTTATTCCTGTTGCTGTTGTAGTTGAAGCAGTTTCAACAAAAAGGAGGATCTAAAGGTACAACAAATGTTGGTCAACAGCAATTTCATCAGCAAAGCGAAAATGAGCAGTCGGTACCGGTTAATAATTTTAGCACTGAACAAGAAGAGGAAGTAAAGACACGTCGCGACAGCCAACATGAAGAGAAAAACAGTTTGGATGGAAATAGAGAAATGGAATTTATTCAGATTATTGATACTTTAACTAAAGAGAAAAATGACCTCATTTCATCCAATTTGAATTCAAGAGAATTAATTGATGAACTTCAGCTTAAACTTGATGAAGAGAAAAAGTTGATTGAAAAAGAGAAAGAGAAATCAGTCCAACTAGAAAAAGCCATTTTAGATCAAAAGTGTTCCCGTGAAGAGGAATTGAAGAAAACTGTCTCCATTCTAATTGAAGAAAAAAATGAACTGGCTGTAGGTTATGCTCAAAGTCAAGAGATGGTAAAAACATTGGAAGAAAAAACAGCTCTTCAAAAGAAAGAACTAGAGGATACTCTTGCATCCTTTACTATGTTCCAGTCTTCAAATACTGGAGAGATTACACAATTGGAGTCAAAATTAACTGCTCTAACTAAGGAATTCAATTCAATCACCCAAGACCTCAATTTGAGAAACCAACTTTGCACTGATCTTGGTGAGGAACTAAAAGAATTGCAGATGCTTAACAGCAACCAGGCAGCTGAACTGAACCAAAGGGAGGTAGTTATTAAAGAACTAAACCTCCAAATTGAACTACTCAATGTGAATATGCAACAGGTAAATTTACACACAGAAAAAAGTTAAATAGTTTAATAAACGAAGAGTTTGTTTTACCAGCTGAAAAATGCCGGACCACCTACGGTGGATCAAAGCCTCGAAAAGATGCAAAGAGAAAATGGTAAACTTCTAGAAGAAATTGGAGATCTTCGGGAACAGATAAAAAAGCTTGGTACTGAGAAAGATGTACTAGCTCAACAGTACCAACAATATATTCTTCGACTGAACGGCCAGATTCGCACAATCAGTTCGCAGGTATTCTGTTGGGATAAAACTTACGAAAACAATCTAACTAATAATAAAAAATCGTTAAAGGCGGAGTCTTTGGCCTTAGAAAAAAGACATGTTGAGGCTACCTTGGAATCTAAAAAAGGTGAGTTGGTCGACCTGGAGGCCACCATTGCTGCCTTGAAAAAGGATCTAGAAACGTCGGCGCCTTTGTCTCTTTCATCTAACGACATAGTTACGCCCGCTGAATCGCATTTCTCATCCCATCAATCGGAACTTATTTTTGCGGAAGAAGTCACCATGCTACAAAAGAAAATCAATGAAATGGTTCGAGTTAATTTATTAAAGCTGTCTGGGAGTAAAAAAAATAAATATCTATTCTTTTCGAAAGAACCTAAATAACGAAGAGCTAGCTAAACTCGCGTTAGAGAAGGAATCGCGGATTCAAGAACTGGAAATACGTATTGATCGCATTCAAAGTGAGCTTAACATCGCAACGGCCAACCAAGATCAACGCGAAAAAGAGAAACTTCTTCAGGTATATTTTCATTGCATTTAAATTGGCCTTCTAACTTAGTTTTTTCCTTGAAAATTTAAAGGCTATCCAAAGCGATAAATCCGCGGCCTCTCGTGCCATTTCCCAAAATCGTCAATTGAAAATTCAACTGGAAGAGCTTGAAAAGGCTTTTATCCAACTGGTAGATTGGCTATAAATGCCGCCACTATTTGAAATTAATTCATCCTTTTGAAAACGTAGAGCAACGACAAACTAGCACTTACTGAAGAATCCCAAACAGTTCTTCGGCAAAACAAGGAAATGAGTGAAAAGTTACATGTTTTGGAACCAGAACTTGCTCACTTAAGGTATAAAAAATGATGGAATTGTTTGATGAGGAGTGTTTCCAATATAATGCAACTTTAACAATAATCACAGGCAACAGGTGGAAGATTTGGCTGGCCAGCGAAACGCTACTATCTATTGGAAACAAGAGTTGGAAGAAGCTCATGTAGGAAAAAAATATTGGTTCACTTTTCGTTCATACCTTTAAATCGTTGTTTTTTTTTACAGGAACGAATTCAGGCTTTGTCACATCAAAATTCTGAATTGAAGAAACGAGTTATCTGGAATTTAAATCAAGCCCCAGTTCCTAGTGGCCGAAAACACCGACATGATCACGAAGAGGTTAACGAGGACAATAACTCACACTCGTCCTGCGATAGTGGTATTATTTCTCGTTTGATTCAGTTACCTTTTTATTCTAAACACGCCTATTTTTAGAAGGAGAAGCTGATTGGGTGCCTAACGAAGAGCATCAGAAACTCCTCTTTCATTATGGTCAGTTAGAAAAACAATTGCAACGTTCAATGGCAACCATATCAACTTTGACGGAAGAAAAACAAAAACTGGATCATTTAGTACTACAATTGCAAAGTGAAACGGAAACTATAGGTGAGTTATATTAGAATGCTATGAAATGAACTCATTTACGACATCTAAAAATGTGTTCCATTAAGGCGAGTATGTTAGTCTTTACCAAGTGCAGCGTGGATTGCTGCGTAGGCGCGCCGAGCAGTTATCAACTGAGCGTCAACAATTGAAAAACCGAATCGAAAAATTAACAATTCTATTACCTCGTTTGGCGCCTCAATTGAAGGAGTTACCGCAATGGCTACAGTTGCAACCCGAGCAAAATTTGGAACCTGTTGCCAGCTGCAAAGATGATACTATAGCTTCATTAGGCACATCAACTACTTTGTCCAGAAGCCTCGATTCCGTTGAAAATACTGACGATTCTTTGGATTTTGTTGCTACCAAGATTATCGACGTATTGATGGAAATAACTAACTGCAGCCTGCCATCCGCAGAAGTAACAACACAATCAGACCCATTTCAGTTGGAACAGAATGGCCATGCTCCTCATGAGAATTTTCATCCCTGTCAAGTGTGCTCAGGAAGACTCATGACAGTTTGAATCTATTTTTCAGCTATTTAGTGCCTTTCCAAAAATTCCTTCATTGTTATGTTCATTCCATTACAGAAAGAAAATATAAAGTTTGAATTCCATCACTCAGTTTATTCTAGAATTGAACAGCAATTCAAAGATGGTAATTAAGAACAAGCCAAGTATGGGTGGGGGGCAACAAATTTAAACCATTTATTGTTGGCTAAAAATTGTACGCCATTTCATCCAGCTAGTCAACGGGCCATGGTCTGGGCGGTACTTGACATTAGCGCCATCGGGTTCTAGTTGGGCATTTTCTTTCATTGTCTCATACACTCCACGTTCAAATTTGGTAAATCCCCATTTCTTGGAGACGTAAATCTAAGGAGACAATCATATTAAAAATTATGAGTGATAACAACTCAATAACTGACTTTACCTTTTGACGACCGGGGAACTTGAATTTGGCTCTGCGGAGCGATTCGATGACAGCAGCCTTGTACTTGTCAGAAGATCGAATGCTCATGATGGGTTGACCAATGTGTACTCGTGCAACTGTACCTTGGGGTTTACCAAAGGCACCACGCATTCCTGTTTGGAGCCTTAAAGAAAAATGTTGGGTCTGGTTAAGCTTGAGCATATAACTGAAAGGCAACTATCACTACCTATCAGCTCCAGCACAGCTCAACATTTTGTTGATGCGGATGACATGGAAAGGGTGAACTCGCATTCTGATGTGGAAAGCATCCTTACCACAGTTCTTCACCAAGTACTGTAAGAGAAAAAACATGACAATTGACACATGCTTTCCACTTCCATAGCACATTGATTCTGTACCTTGTTGGCGCAAATACGACCAGCTTCCAATGCCTCGGAAGACAACTGTTCATATTCGTCGGACACCAAGTGGACGCACAGAGGGAAATCTTCCACACTTGCCTTCTTCCTACCAAGATCAAAGATCCTAATTTTGGCGTCGGGGACACCTCGACAGAACCGTGACTTGGGGTACGGCTTGTTTTTGCAATACCGGTAACTGCAAAATTCAAGGGAGACGGTAAGACTCGACTACAGAGTATAAACACGACGCAGCAAATAGTTACTCACCAACGAGCCGGACGACGACCCATCTTGATACCTACGAAACGAAATGAAACCAACCAATATACTAATAAATAAGAGGAATTTTCAGATTAGAAAAAGAGACTAAAACTGTAGAACGTACAATAGTAGTTATGTCGATGAGAGCAGATAGGATTAAAAAGAATTCTCACTTACTTTCGTTGCTCGAAGAAAACTCGTCGAAACGAAAAGACTGCAGAGACCTCTCGAGGTGACGAGGTCCAAATGGACTGTGAAATGTCACGTGATGCCAGATCCACCATATAAGTTCTACATACGAAAAACCACAGTTTTATGGAATTTTTGATACAGAGATAATTTTTAAATTCATATTTCAAAAGAGGAAGAATATAATTGTCCGAAAAGGTGATACTATATGTACAAACGTCATAACATGGATAGACCGATATTACAATCTGTCAACAGTGCTAACAGACAAGTTTTTTTTCTGACACTTGTATTAAACTGAAAGTGAAATTGGGGGGATTTTACATTCAACAATCATGCAGAAATAATGGTGTCAAATGGACCAGGCATTACTGAATTTTAGAAAAGATATTTTGAAAAGAATCATGGTAGTCAGCGTCTTCCTGTCGCCAGTTAAATAGTTTCAAATAGATCTGCTTAATACCTTGCCCCAGTTGTAAACAAACCCTCCCCCCCCCCAAATAAATTGAAATCATATTATGACAATGTGGGAGGGTGGAAGCAACATACAATATCGGGACGACCTTATTAAAGTTATTCGCGATAATGTGCATATTTGTCAAGGGAAATATGGTGGAAGGACTTTGTTAGCCACAGAAGCTGAACCATCAGTAATGAAAGTGATAAATGGCTTAGAACTTATACTTTCAGACGGTTTGAAGGCTAAGAATGGAATGAATTTGAAGAATATAACCCTTAATGTCAACAGTTTCAGCCTTAGGTACTAGATTCAAAACAAATATTTTTCATAACATGATGTATTTGAATCTCTTCCTACCAACAGACACGTTACTGAGCTAGTTTCAAATGGAATAAGCATGGTAATGAGCCCTGTGGGTCAACCAGACCAACCACCAGGTAGGGGGAATCAAATACATCACCAGGATTTTTAATTAACCAATGCTATTTCAAACAGTTTTCTGGCACTTTGTGCGCAATCATCTGACACGCCATGAGCAAGAGAGATACTATCATATTCAGAATGTAAGCTCAGATTATGGTAGGGGGAGAGCATGGCTTCGCTCAGCAATAAATGAACATTCACTGGATCGTTATCTGAGGATGCTATTCTCAGATGAAAATCTTCTTTCAAACTACTATGAATCCTCATCTCTAATGAATGATGCATCATCAAGGGAATGCATGCTTGTATCAGCAAAAGGTTACTAGAGTCCTAACTTCTTCTTGGACTATGTATAGAATTGGTTTCATTATTGCAGATCTACGTTCTGTGATATTTGCTCTGGTGGTCGATCGTAAAGAGTTGGACCATGTAGATGAACTGAAAAGGCTTATGATACAAAGTTTAAAACCAGAGCCTCAAGCAGTAAAAATGGCAGCTCAAGCCACTACGGAACAGGAGCAAACGAAACGGAACAAAAAGTCGAAAGTTCGAGTTGTGGATCTGGATTGTGATGATGTAGTTGAAAAGCCGGCAACAGCGTTCAGCAACAGTGTAGCTATTACGATTCCACCAAGTGGAAGTACACCATCGCTGATGTTGCAACAAACTGGAAGCAGCCCAAGCGTAAAATCCGTCGATTCGCAGGATGATCGACTTGTGGAATCAAAGCGTCCTGCCATGAACTTGTCTGAAATGAAACAAATGCTCCTAGATCTCACGGACAAGAAATGCCAGTTGGAAGAATCAAAATCATCCCTTCAGTTACAACTTCACGGCGTTCAGCTCGAAAAACAGGATCTTCAGGATCGGTTTAAGGTCGTTGAGCAGCAGAATATGGAAGTTTTGAGGTTTGACGAGTTATTTTCGAATCCAAATAACGTCTAATTAATGTTTGAAAAAATTTGACTCGTAGGGAAAATTCTATTTTAAAGGAGCAACTGAAACATTACATGGGAGCAGTCCAGTTGTTGAGAAGCTCAGCCGATAATCAAGTTTCCAACACACACACGTCGTCAGTCCCTCCCCCAGACTATCACCAAGAAGCTAGCCATTTCGAGGAAAAATTGATTCAGGTAAATTCAACCATTCCTTTTATACCTGGGCAATCTAAAAAAAAACCAACATGTGTAAATTTTCAGGTTGCTGAAATGCACGGTGAATTGATGGAATTCAACTCTCACCTTCAATATCGATTGCAAGCTGCTGAGCGCTTTGCCGACCGATTGAGGACCGAACTGGTTCATTTACGTGGCCCGTTGCCTTCTGATTACGCTGCAAGTGATGACGATAACAGTCGCTCCTCTAACCTTGCTTCGTCTGAAAGTCCATGGATTCATATTTGGATACCTTCAACTTTTCTCGTTCATGGAACAGTTGATTCTCATCATGTCTACCAGGTTTTTCGTCTATACTAACCTTTTATCTATGGAAATTTTTTATTTAACCTCTCTGTTCAGGTTTATATTCGGATAGGCGATACAGAATGGACCGTTTTCAAAAGATACTCACAGATGTATAAATTTCGCAAGGAGATGATCAAGCGCTACCCTTTTACAGCCGAAATTCACTTCCCGCCAAAGAAGAAATTTGGTTACCGAGAGGAAAAAACAGTCGAGGATCGCCGCCGTATGCTTCAAGAATTTCTTCGCCAATTCCTTAACCTTTGGATGAGAAATGAGACCTCCATCACCAATTTGAGTCAATCTACCTTAGTTTACTTTTTCCCATTTTTCGGGTAAGAAAAAGGAATTACCTTTAATTCAATTGTCAGCCAATGGGTTTCACATTGTTTTCTTTCGTTCGTGTCTAGTGAGCAATCATCAAGTCCTCAAAGTCCGTGATTAAAAAGTTCATTCCAGAAGACGAATTCATCAGCTGACTTTTAACGCAAATTATATAAGACAATTCAAGTTTCTCATTAGTTAAAAAAAAGCGTTATTTGACGAAGAATGTGGGAAAACTGAAAAGTATAAAAAAAATATATTCTGAGCAAATGTGTATTATAAAATGGATTAGAGCCACTTTACCACAATGGCAGTTGTTTGAAATAGGAAAATGTCAAAAAAAATATTGTTAACATTCTTTACACTGGGCTGTCTTTTCATTCCTATAAAAACAACTGAGGAACTCACCAATTTGAGTGGAAGTAATCAAACAGATGAAGCTTGTTTACAGGAATCATGTGGAATAAGTAGCAAAGAAGAGAACACGACCGACTTGGGAGACGAAGTCTCAAATATCGTACCTCAGAACGGTGCACGAATATTAGAGGAAACAATTACAAGAGAAATTCCTAGAGAAAGGCCGAATCTTTTCTGCCCTTTTGACATAGCATGCAATGAATTACCCGCAGATTGCATGATTTGCAAATTCAATTTCACATGTATTTATGGTGAACTTATGAATGTCAGTTGCCAGGCCATTCCAAAGTGTGAGGTATATAAGCAGTATAAACACCTATCAAACATTTTGGGTGGCTAAACAATTTATAAATAATCAACAGGGTCCCAAGGAGTTTATAAAGGTAATGAAATGCCAATATTGTTACCAGACTTCTCTCGAGGATCATTCCTGCAATGCAACTGGCTACTGCAACACAGCAGCTAACCCGATTAAAATATATAGATCAAACTGCACTGCAAAATCACATATCCTCTGCTTGGGACAGAGAAAATTTGTGAAGAATATCAGGTGCAATTGGACTTCTGGGTACAAGTGGAGCACCACATTACTCTTGAGCATAACTTTAGGAGGTTTTGGAGCTGATAGGTTCTATTTGGGGCACTGGCAGGTACATTTGGAACATTCATAATTCTGTCCAAGAAATAACACTTTGATATAAACATTTAGGAAGGAATAGGCAAGCTGTTCAGTTTTGGAGGAGCTGGAGTATGGACCCTTATTGATGTGATATTAGTTGCTGTAGGCTACCTTAAACCTGCAGATGGATCTGTGTACATATAATATGAGATAAATGTAAATGAATTAAACAAATCAAACTGTGTAATTTTTTCTCCTACATCATACAACTTTATACAAAGATCACTCTCCAATCAATTTATTGACAAATGCTCTTAATTTGTCATCATCTAAAACCCCGACAAATGATCCTTCCACTTTCCCTGCCTTGATTGCAATAACTGATGGTACAGCAGTTACCTAAAGAAAAATGAGAGGGTCAGTGATGTAAACATTTTAGCTTGAATTAAATCAAAATTGTGTGGAGTTTTCCATACATTATATTCCTCAGCAAGCTCCGGTACATTATCAATGTCAACTTTGGCAAGATGGAATTTGTCCAATTTTTCATTCGCCAAGGCTTCAAGTCTAGGTCCTAAAGTCTTGCATGGGCCACACCATCTATGATTCAGATTGAAATTGATGATATTGCAAAGAACATAATCAGAAGGCAAGTGCAAGCACATGGAAGTAATGCAACCAGAATGCAACATACCTGGCGTGAAAGTCAACTAGGACTGGCGTGGAAGCGTTTAAAACTCTTTTCTGGAAATCTTCTTGATCCTGGATGTTGAACGATTGATAATTGGCTGTCCGAGCAATAGAAATCGGTCGCCGAAATACGTCAGTTTGCTTTATTAGATTCAATTTAATAACACGCTGCATTTTCTCAACAAATCTATGACGTTGTTTTACTATTCAGAACGAAAGCAACAACGTTGCCCTTTTCAACTGCGTTACAAGTAACTTTGATAATTACTGACTAGGATGGCAACAAGAAACCAAAACAACCGGCCTTGAAATTTATAATCGCGTGGCTACAGTTTTGGCTAAAAATCAGATGGACAAAAAATCGAAATGGAGGTACGACGTATCTCGTAATATAGGGTTACGCAACCTCTTTTCAGGCTAGACGCAAATTCGAGATGATGAAATAGGGACGCATGGTCGCCTTGGAAACCAACTTTCAAACAAGACCTACACATAAGGACATAAAAACGTATCAGATCAAACACACCCAAATGAAATGCCGCTCTTTCGTTCAAAGTTTCAACCTAAAAAATGTCCTCCACGAAAGTCATCCAATGTATCCAGTTTAAGGCGTAACATGGATGCGCTGCAACTTGAGAGAGAGTTCGGCATTCAAGTTGACAAAGTGAGACTAGATCTCGGGGACCGTCAGCAGTTTGAATTTAATCCGGAAAATGGTGGCAAATGGATTCTGGTTAGTCCTTCACATACCAAGACAAAATCAAATACAACTATTCAGAAACTGGAAGAGGAAAACAATTGGCTAAAACTTCAATCAGACCTACTTCTTAACATGGTAACTAAGCATTTTCTATGTTTTTATAAGAAAAAAGAGAAAACATCACCAACTTGTAATTTGTTTTCTAGTTAACAGAGACAGCATTAGAAGCTCATTTAAAAACAATGAGCTTACCAGAAGAAAATTCAGAAACCAAAACTGCTAAAAAAAGCAATTTTAAAGGCCGAAAATTATTTAAATGAAACTCTCCGTGATTTAAAATAAATTGCATCTATCACATGACAAATGCCGCATTCACGCAATTTTTACTAGCATATCAAATCACGCTATTTCATGAACAAATCAGGACTTTCCGGTCATTTATTTTTTTAATTGTATGTACACTGGTCCGACTAGCTCGTTTTTAGTTCTACTTGCAGGGGAATCAACTGTGTATGCGAGACGAAAAAAGACCAAGTGTTGTTTTTTGTAACCAATCTTCACTTCCGTCCCGCTTCTTGTGCACAAGCATGAGGATCATGATAATTGGTAGATGAGCCAAGGACATACGAAAAAGCTTGCGAGAGCTAGAACTGTCTGAATGGCGATAGAAACGCCATGCTAAATACAAAAAATATAGGTTGACAGGCAGCGAGTCCAGAGCAAACATCCACGTCGTCAGCCCAATGACAGGTGCACTGCTACAAATTCCTATTAAAGCTGCGGTGTGTCGCAACGTTGTTCTCCGGCAGAGATCTATTTTAAGTAAAATTAAGCAGGTAAACACTACCAATAGAAATCACGCTATACCTGGATTTGTGACAGCCATCATTCTATATCCAGCACGAGAATAATCGGATCGAAGGTTCCACGATAGAGCGTTAAAGTGAGGGAATTGCCAAGCGTACAACACTCCACCTAACACCATTGCACCAGCGTCTAAATAACCGGTGCATCCAGCATAGCCCATCAATGGGGGAAGAGCACCAACTAGAAAAACATTCTTGCTCTTAGCTTTCCAGGTAATAATAGTACTGAGTGTTTCATACCAACAGATCCGACCCATGTATTAGCTATACTATATCGTTTCATTGGAGTGTATACTAATGTGTACAGCGCTAATGTAAGAGCGCCCAAAGATGCACACACTCCGTTGACTCCATAGTTTAAGATAATTAAACCGGTGGCTCCACTCATTACTGCAAATGATACAGCATGTAGAGGACTATGGAGGTAAGAAATAATTAATCAAAGAGTTGGAAAAAAAGTGACGAAGTTATAGCTTACCTTAATAGTCCTCGAACCAACACACGGTTGCTGGTCCTGGCCATCTGAGAGTCAAACGGCACTTCAAAAAACTGATTGATGGTGTTTGCAGAAGCCGAGGTCAAGGCGGTACCCAGAAGGCAAAGACTAAGTGTAGTGATGTCAGTTGCCATTGGTGCCATGGCGTAGCCGGTAACGGCGGAACATACCACAAGGCCAGTTAAACGAAACTTGGCTAAAGAACTGTAATAAGAGGTCAGCTTTGAGGGTGTTAATAACTCTGGTGCACTGGAGAGTTTCACTGCATCATCATGAGCATGTGGTGCCACAATTGGACTGGCAATAAGACTCGGGTTACTTGTTGCAACTGTCCTTACAACATCTGGTTTATTTTTGGTGACATCCTCCAGTCCGACTGTTTCTAAGTTTTTGGAAGCAGCTGCCCTCATGACATGGCGATGCACAATATTTTTTTGCACCAACCAAGTAGTTTTGCAACCAGAGGCAAACAGTGAACAACTTGTCCGGATCATTTTAAAATTTTCTTATACTGGCTGACTTCTGTTAAAATAAAAAAAAATTTTGTTTCTGAATGGTTGTGAATATCTGGATTAGTACCTGAATTAAACTCAAATTTGATGAGTTTCTCGTTGTTAAAGTTTATGTCCAATTTATTACTACGTGTAGTATCAAACCTTTGCAGTCACGTAATCCGGTTTACAAGAAATTCACCTACATTTGACTTCTACCACACCTTTCTATCAACCCAAAAAGTAGTTTAAAATGTACAAAAACGTCTAGCAACTATTATTTTACATAAAGACACTTTTTAACACTGAATTTATCGGTATTGTCATTTTAATATAACCGTTCGTGCAACAAAAAGTCAGCAGTCTGCAGTCGGCACATAAGCAGAAATCACGTCGAGTCTCAGCAGACGAACTTTTGATTCTTTCTTTTACAAATCAGACACCATTGCCAGTTCGGCCAGTGCATGAATTCATAATCGGGGAAATGATATTTCATGAGTCATTCAGTCATACCCGAATAACCCTATCACTCTTGTCATAGAGATATCATCTGCATTTTTTTAATGTTGACCGTGTTATGTCTGTGAGGTGACTGTATAGTGAGTAAACCATTGATAGGTTGATGGATGGATGCAGTGCAACATTTTTCAGCTCTTAAAATATTGGAAACGTAGAATTTTTTTGAAAGTGCGCTTGAATTCTTCGTTTCCGATGCCATAGACGAGGGGATTTACAGCCGAATTAAGGTACGCCATCCAGTAACAAAATTCACCATACCAAGCAGGAAAAAATGTAGGGTGAGCCGGATTTATCTGTTTTAAATAAAATATTAAACGGATAAGTATAAACGAAAATTAGTGATTAACCAGCGTATAAATTTGAATAAACGTTTTTGGCCTACGATCTTTTTTAGTGCATAATTTCTAAATACGAGTCTCACCAAGAAATAAAGATAAAATGGTATCCAACAAATAAGGAAAAATATGACGATATGTCCGAGAGTGTAGAAAGCTCTATTTTCGCGGCGAGCGCGTACCCCCTCCGAATCCTTTTTTACAGTTGTCATCATTCGGGGTGATTTAACTACCGATCCGCCATTTGTCATCCGCCCGTTTACAATCTCAGTAACACTCGTCTATAATAAAAATACATATGTGATACAAAATTCAAGGCTTTTGTAAGCAAAATATTTATATCAAAAGCTTTTTTCAAATAAAAAAATGTGAATTACCGTCACAACCTCAACCTTTTTGTTTTGATTTATTTTACTTAGTCGGCGCTTCATGACATGAAAAATTCGGACATATGTCATTAGCATTATGGCTAGCGGTAAATAATAACCCAGAATGCCAACATACAAAACCTTGATACGCAAAACGTTAGCAAACAACCGGCAAACAATAACTGTTTGATTTGTTTAGTATAATAATACTCTAAAAATATACTGATTTTAGATTCTGTCTCGGCTCCCAACCGCATTCGCCGGTTCCATCCAAGTTGTATATTCGATCATAGATGAAGGCAGGAAGCCACATGGTATTGACGTAAATCCATGTGAAGATTATAATATAAAAAGACTTTCGCCCAGAATTGTTGTTGCGGTAATGCAGCGACCACGTAACAGACCAAAGTCGATCGATACTTATTTCCAAATATTATCATGAGAATATTGTAAAATTCAGTGAAAAACTGCTGTCTGTTTAACCATGTGTACAACTAAGGTATACCTTATAGCTGCTAAGGTTGCGACAGACTCAAAGGTCATAGTGTAATCGCTCCAGATCCAAAAGCTTGTGTCATCAAGAAGCGCAAAAAGTGTAACCCCATACTAGTTATAGAAATTTTTAAATAATACGCAGTCAAAGAAAATCGTACCTGCAGATGTTGAAATCGAAAGGAAAATATCCATACAAATTGTAGAGAATAAAAAGCGTCATAACAGATAAGCCAACGTTCAAGTCTGTCAGCGCAAGGTTAACGAGGTAATAGTTGAAGGGAGTCTGAAGTTTCTTTTCAAGCAAAACCGAGAGGATGACCAGCAAATTTCCGATGACTGTTACAATCATGATAAGCAAACTAGCCAAAAATATTCCTATTTTTGGTCCACTCCATATGACTGGAGCATAATAAACGAAATGTGAACTGGTGTTTACTCCGCTGTTGTTGTTGTTTTCTGTGTAGTTTATGGCAGATAACGAAGTAGAACTGTTCCAGACAGTAGCTTCTTCTGCAAATGGCAAAACGTCATCTTCTTGTTCAATCCATTCTTTACTTAAAATCCGATTGGGTGCTTCCGTAATCATAGAGGCCCAGATAATAAACACCGTGCTAGAATTTCCCGACAATATCGATGAATTAGTGTTTGATGACATCTCTCCGCCGTTGTTTGCCACTGACTGATTGAGAAAAATAGCTGCTTTCACTCCACAGCTACTCAAGTTAAATGTAGGTTCTTCATTAATGAGTTAAAAGGTAGCATGATGTGTCGAGCAGGTGGTTCTACACACATCCCCTTTTCCGAGCTGACCCTTTCCCCCTTTCGAAGCTCAGTAATGATTCCGTGTTTTATATCCATCATAAAACATACCCCTACATCCCAATAGCTACCTTTGAGAACGGAGACACAAAAATAGTTTTAAAGGATTAAAGCTAACATTCGGGAGAAAAATAAATTAAGGCTACGTTGAGGTAGATATTTTGAAATTGAAGTACTTCTTCGATTGTCTTAAGATCGCTCCTCCGTCTATCGAGAAAGAAAAATAAATTAAGGCTACGTTGAGGTAGATATTTTGAAATTGAAGTACTTCTTCGATTGTCTTAAGATCGCTCCTCCGTCTATCGAGAAGTGAGGGCATGAGCACTTGATCGTTTTTTTTTTCGTTCAAGGAAAATGATAAACGAACAGAGATTCGCGGACTTTTTTGCAGTTAAATTACGTGCGCATGATCATACCCCGAGAAGATTTTTTTGGGTACGATTCTGGAATCGCCTTTGCTGGCCTTTGCTATTCTAAAAAAATTCGAGAAAATCGAGATTCGTACCTCAAAAAATCTTCCAGGGACGCACGCCGTAGGAGAATAAATTATGTTATCATTACCGTGTTGTCATCACATGTCATTAGTGTTATTCGAGATTGGGCCGAAATCTGTCGAAATTGCTAAAAAAATAAGTTCATTCGTCGGTTCATTTTCTAAATATTTGAAATAATCATGGAACTCAAATGGCGGAAAAGGGAGATCAGTTGGTGCCTTGTTGACCTATCTAAGTTTATTTGGTGAGATGCTCAAATGATAGCATACCATCCCGCTTTCCCGGTAGTTACACTAGTTAGTCATCGTCATACCTGCACAATATTTGAATGTTTAATGTGTTGGTCACATGCATATTACCTTTAGAATTTCCACCCCGCGAGGAGGTTTGTGGTTATTGAAAAAATACAAATTACTTAGTTAACTTTGAAAGCGGCAAAAAAAAAACAGCAAAGCGTGCGGGGAATTAAAAATCGTTAGGTTGCTATGTTTGGTTACACAAACGCCTTGTTAGACCAAATAATTCCATTGGAATATATAAAATCGTGACTTGGGTATGCGACAATAATACTAAACTCGTTAGCTGTTGTTTTTATGTGAACGTTTCGTTAGCGACAATAATACTAAACTCGTTAGCTGTTGTTTTTATGTGAACGTGTCGTTAGCGACAATACAAAAGGGACCTTTGATGGTCGAGATGTGTACATTTCCCAAAGAGAACATGGCCAGTAAAAGTCGTCGCACGAGCTGTGTCTCCATGGTGTTTACAAGAAAAGTACAAAGAATATTTCCGAAAACATCGACAAAGAGAAAATTAACTGAAAATGTTCATAACACCCAAATTTATTAATTAGGTTGAAGGAGCAAAAAGAGTGAATCCGCTTTTAAAGGTTTTCGGCGAATGTCGCCCAGTACACCGGCTGCTAGAAACCAAATCAGATCATTCTTTGTGGCTACCGATAAAACTGCTTGACGGTGTTCTCCGAGGTTTTTCACAGGTCTTTATAATTACATTGACTTTTAGTTGGTTGTACCATTTTTTTTTTGAATAAATTCTGTAGGATGAAGTTGAACTAATCGAACGTTAGAAAATTGCGTGGCTGTTGCTATTTGATGTTGATTGAAATATTAACATTGTGATTCAGGTGGTTTTTGCTAATAATACGTTTAGCGGACTTTTAGTCGTTATTGGCTTAGCAGTGGCGGATGTATGGATCTGTGTAGCTGGACTTTTGGCAGCTACATTGGCAACTATTACCGCATTGGTAGGATAAACTCGACGACGTCGACCTTGATGAAGGCGCAGCTTCCTCTTGTAATTCCAAATATTTGAAACATAGATATTCAAACAACCTTGGAGCTCCATCAGCAATGGCTTGGTGACGTATAATGGTGTGCTGGTCGGAACAGTGACGGCTAGCATTTGTCCTTCTATTGTGTTAGCGACCAATGGTCCAGCTTACCTTTCATGGTGCTTAATAGGTTTAGGCGGAATTATGAGGTAACATTAGTTTTAGAGAAAATTATTCAATTTTTCCATTATAGTTGATGCTTATATTGCCGTATCAAGTGCTTTGGTAACGTCGGGTATGGCCAACTTGTGTAAAGGGGCATCGCTTCCGCCAATGACGGTGCCCTTCAATTTGATTGATCTTCTTTTGTTCATCTGTTTACCTTCTGCTTTGAAACATCTGGCACCCACTTTACCTACAGTTGATAATACTACTGTTCTTCACTTTGCTGCTTCCACGGTTAACGTTAGTGATGAAACTTCGCAATCGTCGCTCGATTGGATAATGGTAAGAACCCACATTCAGTCTGTTAGATTCCTTGTCACATGAGTAAAATCTCGTTTGAAAGGTATTACGCGGTAGCTTAGTTTCAATGGGTCAGGTTTACGCTGTTGAAAGCATCCCTTGTTCCATTATCATGTATATTGGTATCACTATGTTTTCACCAATGCTCTCCATAGCCCTCTTCAGTGGATCACTATTGTCCTCGATTTGCGGTAAATTACAAAAATTGGAACTGAGTTATTTAATCTTTTTAACCATCATTTTGTAAATGCTTAACAGCACTTGGTTTGACCGATAATTACGCAGCCATTTATTCCGGCCTTTGGGGTTATAATGCGACACTAACTTCAGGAGCTATTGCAGTTACATTCTTTGTTCCAACATTGCTGTCCGTCTTCAACGCACTCATGGCTATCGTCTTCACGGCGGCCGCTCAGCGTGCATTCGGGCTAGTATTGGCTCCGGTAAAGTTTGATAATATTTTCATTATCTTAACAACTACTATAGAAATAGATCGTACGTAGGTCTACTTTCTACGTTTGTCGTACACTGACAAAACAGATATCTCCTATTTAAGTAACTTGATAAGAATAATAAGCTTCTGAAGGAGTTGTTTTGTGAGGTGCCCCTCGTGACACACGGTAAAAACCATCTTTTTTTAGCGATGCGTTAATTTTTAATATTTTTTTCCTACAGGCTGGATTGCCCATCTTGACGATTCCGTTTGTGGTAACTTCTTCAATTTTCTTGGCAGTCACTAGTGGAATCGGATTTGAAGGACTAGTTAAGGCGCCCGATGGACGACCACCTGAGTATCAACGTAAGCGATACTCAAGACCGCATATCAATGGCGGTGCATGTGATGTCTGATTGTATAAATATAATTACATTCATATCACGCCTTTGTAAAAAAATGATACAAAAATAGCTAGTTGATGAAATCTTCTCGCCCGCCCCGTTCATTATTCAGCAGCACATGACGAAGAGGAAGGAAATGCAGCTGCGCAAAGCCTCGTAGCCCCTATTCTATCTTCTCAGTCCCACGGTGTTATAATGAAAGGTCCTCGAGTGAAATTGTAAATATCAAATGAAAGGGAAGTTGATTCCATCGGGAAAATATCGATCTAAAATATATTTGTTCATTTAAAATGGAAGTTAAACATGGACTGGAATTTTACCAATCTTCAATTTAATAGTAAATTATTGCTTTTAGATATAGCGTAGATGATAAACTAATTTAAAGAACTCTTCTACAAAATTAATGACGAAACGAAGTTAAGAGCATAAGCATGACAAAAAGAGTACGAGCATTACGAATTGAATCCCTTTAGTGGGCAAAACTGTTGTTGATCCACATGCAGTTTGCAGTTCGCACATTAGTCGAGCGGTTTCAGATCGCACGGTGCGGGAGCAGCCGGGCAACTTACGTACACGGCCACTTCCCTTCTCTTTCGATCCATGAAACTATATAGGGATCTTTTCATTTGAGCCCTTTTTTTTTTCTAGGCGACATCTTTCTAATCATCTAATGACGCGCTTTGGGTCGATTCAAACAGTACTCTCAGCGGATTATGCGTAATTATCGGGTTAGCAGTCGCTGGCGGAAAAGTTTGCGTAGTTGGACTTCTTGCCGCTATTATCTCAACTTTAACAGCTGTGGTAATAATATTTTACTGCTTTCCACCTTTTGAATGAGTGCCTAGGTAGATCAACCAAACAATCAAATACAATCACACATGTATTCTGTCAGTCGTGGGAGTGTGTCGAGGTAATGTATGCTGGCATTTTAGTATATTCTTCTTGCAGTGTGCATCGCTTTATACAAAGGATCAGGATCCTTTTCTGGGATGGGTCTGTGGTAGCTTCATCTTAATTTCTGAAACTTGGACGCCGATCCCGATGGCAATCAATGTTTCTATATATTGATACATCAGACTTAGGACTAGTGGGTCAATATTCTGCCATTTACACTGACCTGTGGGGTTACGACACGACCCTTACTGCCGCGACAATTGCAGTCACTTTCTATGTGCCTACACTGTAGATGTCTGTATTCAGCGCTCATCGTGGCAAGTTTCATCTTTTTGGCCGTGAATAGTGGAGTAGGTGGAGAGAGTTTGGTCAAGACAAAAGACGGACGCCCACGAGTATCAACGCCGACGCTTTAATCGTCAGGAGCGGAATGAAAATATAATATAATTTTAAGAGGAATAAAGCGATGAGATGTACTGGCTTGACACATTTTTTTCAGTTAGTGCAAATATGGAACGCATCGGGTAAATCAAATATACTGTAAGGGCAAAAAATGGTAAAAAGGTGAATGAGTACTTATTCAAGGACATAATTGGGATGGACAACAAGCAAAGGATCTTCATCTTCAGCCACTTCTTCCTTGCCAGCTAAACCAGTTCGACTTAATGGAATGATTACTTGATCCTGCATCAAACAAAATTAAGTTAGTTAACAAAAAGTTCCGAACGCTTAGTAAGATAAAACGAAACAACAACAAAACAAAACAAAACAAAAATAAAACAATAAAATAACATCATGGACCTGATAAATAAGACGGCTAATGACACGTTCAGCCAACAGTTTTCTCTCCGTCAATTCCTGTTCTGTTTCGATTTCATCGGCAATTTCGTTCAAGTACCAATTAATTAGCTGGCTTTTACGGGAACTTTCGGCTGTTAAGAAACAAGATTAAGGATTTAATCGTCAAGTAAAAGTGACAAATTCAACTTACTCTCATCCAAGGCTTCTTGACGTCGCAAATACATGACGAGCAGGTTGGAAATCGCCTTGTAGCTCTCAAAAGTAATGGAAATCTTTTTCTTTTGTACGGTAGGATCAGCTGTCTCACCACTAGAACTTTTCGTTTTATCGGCATCTTCAGCAGGAATGCCGTTGGTGTCGTCTTCTTCCACCGACAAATCTTGTTGTTCAGCGTCTTCCAAATCAATATCAGGTTCTTCGACACGAATGATGGATTTGTTAAGTAGTCGATATGCTTCTTTGACGTGCTCCTTTGTGACCAAACTGACGCAGTACATGCGAGCCATTGCCTCTGATAAGCGGATTAAGCTTTCTAATTGACGTACAGTGATTCTCGAGGCTGATGACGTCGAACCACCATCACGTTGACGCAACTGACGGTAAGCATTAACCAGGTAATCCGCAGCTTCCTTGCTTAACTTCGGCTGGAATTTACGGGCAAAAGTAATATAGCGCCGGATATCTTCAGTCTGATAAACCCGTTCAATCGACTCTACATTTCTTCTGTGAAGATCGACAATACTGCGAGCGATGGAATAGTCTACGACTTCGTTACACTCATCCACCAAGATAAAGAAGAGATCAAAACGGGACATGATAGGCGCGGTCATCATCACGTTCTGCTTAAGTGACTTCGTGCGGTCGTATCGGCCACCAATCGGATTAGCTGCAGCCAAGATCGATGCTCTGGCATTCAGGGTTGCTTTGACTCCTGCCTTAGTGATTGAGATGGTTTGCTGTTCCATGGCTTCGTGAATCGCAACTTGATCGCGAGGATCCATTTTGTCGAATTCGTCAATGCAACAAACACCATTATCTGCCAACATCAAAGCGCCCGCTTCGATAACGAATTCATAAGATTCTTCATCGCGAACCACAGCAGCTGTCAAACCAGCCGCACTGGATGCTTTTCCCGAAGTATAAACGGCTCGGGGTGTAAATTCGGCGACCTGTGTGTATAACACAAAAATTATGATAAATTTATGGAATAATTATGAGTCATCAAAGTTACCTGTTTCAGGAATTGCGACTTGGCTGTACTAGGATCCCCGACAATGCAAACGTTAGTATCTCCACGCAACGTTGTATGTTCAACAGTTTTCTTGGGGACACCGCCGAAGAGCATAAGTAAAATACCTCGCTTGATTTCGTCGTTACCGTAAATGGTCGCAAAAAGACTTTTGATCAAATTGTCGTAGAGGTTCACGTCTTGAGTCATATTGTAAATGCGATTCCAGTCCTGTTCCGACATTTGGTTCTTAATTTCTACTGCTGTCATTTCCTCTTGGTGCAAATCTTTTCCACCAAACTGATGAAGAAACACAAAATTTGATTATCACATTGACTAAAATAGATCTTTAGAAAATTTCTTACCATGGGGTTACTTTGTACGACACTGCATGCCAAGAAAGCCAATCGGTAGTTTAAATCACGAACACCTAAAGCCTTGAGTCCACGGACACCTTCGGATTCTGGACCTTCACCAGGTTTACGAGAGGAACTTTCTGCGCGTGCACCAGGTACTGATATAGACCCCACATCGGGGACGACGATTAAAGTGCCCGTAAAATCACATTTGTCACCGGCCTGGGCTGTCTCCACTGCTTCAGCTCGTAGAATCACTTCAACGCTAAAGAAATGAATAACGATTTAATAAATCGTTTTCCCCACTAAAAGTCTTGAAAATACCTGCGGGGAATACATCCTCGCGGAAGTTCAGCTTGCGTCTCCTGGATTCTCACTTTTTGAAAATCAACAAACCGTGATTTGTTAACATTCAACATGAATCTACTCCTATTGAAACACACTGGATTTCTGCATACAGATGGCTGGGTGTACTACAAAAAAATCAAATCTACAATGTAAAATACAACCAAGAAATCAGTAGTAATGGTGAGCTAACCTTAAACTGTTGTTCCACATCTTTGATGACCGTTTGACAATCCAAGCAAACAAAGGTAGCACTGACCAACTCCGGATGAACTGGATGTGTTCGAATCACTTGGCCAGATATCTGAAACAGTGAACCAATGCTGGCTGTCTTCAAATCTCTGACCTTGTATTTTGAACTAACATCAACAAAGCTGATGTAAAGTTCTTTTTCAACATTGAATTCTGCCTTGTCTCTCACATAGCTGTAGACTGCTTGACAAATGAAAGGATAAACCCTTTGGGATTGAAAACCTGGTATTAACATTCAGCTGATTATAATAATTGTAGCAATCAACATACCTGTAATATTCAGCTACAATCGTAACAGCCAGGTTGCTGTTGTATTTCTCCACATCTTGAAAACTGACTTGAAGGGTATTTCTTTCAGGTTTTACCAATTCCTTAGCCTTTTCTAAATACTTGACTTCACCATCCACCTCAAATCTATCACAAATAACTTAAATATGAAATATACAACACTCTGACATAAAAAGAATAAACTTACCCTTCAAGGAAATCCAAGAAAAGCTTCTGACACCTTTGGCCAACATCATCTTTGCATTTGTTCTGTACTTGTTGGGCTCCAGCTACATCCATATTTTTGTTAAATTCGAAGAAAACTTGTGAGATAAAACTTCACGACACAACTCTTGTCGGTCTAAAAGTGCACGCAATAAGAGAGACAACGAAATTCTGGCGCGAATGGCAATTTGCAGCGTTGCCGTGGAAGAACAAGATCGCTCGAATGTATGCGCGGTAAAAAAAAAATTGGACGCGTTTGTTTTACTGTGTTGTCAAGCGACTTCCGTCGCTTCAGACATTAGTGTCTGATTGTTGGCGAAAAAAACGAAGTGGAAGAATTATGATCATCCGATCCTTTCCTACACTCTCGAATCTCTAACCTCGCTTCGGAATGTAACGTTCGGCTGTGTTTTTTTCTGCCAAAGTGGAAACAGCGAGGATGTTCTTGGCAAACATAGAAGCTTTACCGGGATATTTCTACAGACCCAAACTATGACGTCCGATGCAGATCTTTGACCATTAAGAAAAGCACATAATTACCACACAAGGAATCCACCGATCATTGATTCTCGTACACAGTAAATGTTGTTATCCGTTCGATTTCGCTAGACGGTCTTACAAGATGCTTTCCAATGTCAACACATAGGAGCGAGTGCTGCTAAATGGTGATATATTATCATTCTTCTTTTATTGCCAAAGATTCAAAAAAGTATTTTGATTTTGAAAAATATTTTGGGGAACGAATCCATCGCCATGTGGAATTCGCGTCAGACGACTGGTACTTTGATCAAAAGGTGATTAGCATTCGATTGAATAGAGGACTAAAAGCCAAAACTTCGAAGATCCTACATACAAAGTGTCTGACGTGGGATTTCGTCGGATAGACCGTGCATCTTGGAATCCGCATCGCATCCGGCCGAATCCCTTGAATCGGTATTATTATGGCTCCCATTTGATTGACCGATTTTTCTCTGACTAGAATCCCTCTGGGAAATTCAGCGATATAACATACTAATTAACACACCATCGGGTGCGTTTCCCTTGGCGTTTTCTTTGCCCAAAATCATATTGTGCAGAAACACCGACGCAGATATATAGCTCATGAAGGACAAATTGACTGCTGACAAAGCTGAATGCAATTAACAATGTATTTTCCAGAATGTAGCTTTCCAAACAATTACATTTCAATATGTTTGATTGAAGCAATCATATTTCGGAAAGACGCTACGTATGTTTTATCCGGATCATTAGGTATATCCGCTCCAAATCCCACAGCTTGCAAACGATCGAAAAATACCTGAACCCGAGGAATGACAGACGGCGAGGAGAAACAAGATACATTCACTTCTTTACAGTCAATCAATCGCCGGTTCGTTTGACGCCACTGTGCCGGTTGCTCACTAGAGAAAATATCTGAAGACGGAATAGCATCTTCGAACCACTCCTCACCGGCTATGGGAATCTTCCAGCTAGCGTACTTTACCTCTTCTAATATTAATTGAAATGATCCAGATTAAGGGTTATATACATAAGTTTCAAATCAAACTTTTAAATTCAACACGAACCTGTGATAAGGTCTATGGTATCGTTAGTGGTAATGAAAGAAAATGGTATTTTTTCATATATGGTATTTACACCAGAAACATCTACGAAGAAAACACCACTCACAGATACAGGCGCAGTGATCACCTAGCAAAAACAGATCGAAATCTACGAGCTTATTTTTCACATGTTCTGCATATGAAAAAACCTTTCCAATAGGATGCGTGAGTAGATTTGTAACCACTAATGCTGTATTCTCGTCAATACCAAGGCCTTTCGGAGTCCCAATTGTCGGTAGATCCCGTGACTCCAATAACGTACGGATCAAGCGCAGTTCTCTGCCCTTCTCGCTGAAGTGACTATCCAATACATAATTGTTCAAAAAACCCAGACCACCTTTTTCGTTGTAAACAAGCGGTGAGCGTGACCCATTAAAAGTTTTTTCAAATTTCGTTCCCATCACAAGAGCATTCATAGAATCGCCGCCAAGAATCCTAACCGAATTGCCCTTGCAAATTTTTTAAGAGGGTATTAATATTAATGTCATGAAAAACGAATGAAAAAGATCTTAAATAGGTACCATAATTCCACTGTTCCCGGCGACCATTCCACCGTTGTTCGTGATGGTCTTGATGGCCTTCAATACTAAAGTGTCAACGCCGGATGGGCGGAGCGTGTCAACCATGTTAGGTTCCTCATCTACCAGGAAGATGCCCGTGCTACTTTCTTTAACACGCTCGGCTAAAACTGGATTGTTGGCATCTACTTTCGTCAGAGTGATGACGGAAGCTTCTCCTGCTCCATAAATTCGTAGAAAATTGTCAGCCACTTTAGTTGCTTTGACAGCATTGTCGGCCGAAGTAACAATGATTCCAATTCGGGCTCTACCTGGCCCACCCTTTAGAATACATACATAATAGGTAATAATATAAGTAGATATAAAAAATATGTAAATGAATGGTTAAACCTTACAGCCTTTTCCACCATTGTGGTCCAGATAGGAACGTTGTCATCTTTTAAATTACCTCCGATTAGTATCACACTCTGCGCTTTTGCTAGAATAGGCAAGGTCAGAAGAAGAAAAAAGCGCATCGTTCAACACGGGAGCACACGAGCAAGAGCGAATACGTACTGCCGACCGTGTTACACAGTCAAAGATACAGACCAGTTGAGTTAAGGCTAAATTTTGGGCGCCGCAAGCCAAATTCACGTAAAACCTGCATGGAAAACCCTAAAACAAGTTGGGTGTAGTGCAAGAAGCAGAAATAATAAAACCATGTGATTGCATAGATGTTTCTCAGTTCCTCTAGCACAAAAATACAACACTACGTCGTTCATCATTGACTAATTGAAAATACAGAAACAGAAATGTGAAAAAATGCTAATAAATGTCACAAAATAATTCTTTTCAGCATTGTTTATTACTTGTAGAGAAACTTTTTCAGATAACAGGGTCGATGAGAACAGACATATAGCACTTTGTATAATTCCTCATCAATAATAGAAGTGTAGAGTTTAAATATTTTAAAACCAACACGTACAGGCAAGAGGCACTCCTAGATCTGGAATGGGCGTTCGATATATTTCAACGCTATCACGAATATGGGATCACGTAGAACCGTTTTTCTTGAAAATATAGCGCAGTGTATCGTGGGCAGAAATGAAGTGACTTGATGCAATTAACACTTTGTGAGAAGGGGATTTCTGACGAAAAATATCGTGAACCAGTTTCACTTCATCAGGGCGAATGCCTCCGCATACGTACAGCATGATAATGGGGTTGTCTGTCGGTCTCGGTTTGCGTACGTTGACAAATAAACTACAAATATGAATAAGATTGTTAAACTAGATGCGTAAGGTGGTCGTAACAAGAAATGTAATTTTACCTGAATCCGGTTTTTAATAAATCTTTCAAGCTACCAGATTTGTGTTCCAAATCGGGGTTGTCCCCTAGTGAAGGATCAAGAACATCTTCTATCAGCTGTTGAAGGAAACTGGTACATTCAATCGGCATGGCTAAGTTCTGTCTCTGGTAAAGGGTGCTGTAATTAACATAGAGATCATTGGACAGGGAATAAAACTGGCAACTAATCAATTCTTTACTGGTATCTCTTCATATGACAGCGAGCTCCGCTGATATAATGGAGCTGTTCGACAATCTTCTGAGCGGCGCGGTGGGCTCTGACTTCATCGATAGGAACGCCGACTAAAATAGAAATGTAAATTTTACAAAGTTTTACGTAAATTACATTTTAACAAATTCTTACCAAAATCCTGAAGCTTTTCTGAAAGATTATCGCATTCTGCAACGAGAATCTCTGCTACGAGACCTTTGAAACGGTCTTCTAGCTCGGAAGGAAAGAGGTTTTCTTGTTGATCTCCCGCTAAGGAATAAAGGTGAACCAACAAAAGCAAGATGTCTTCTAAAGATAAATTCGAATCCCTTCTAGTTTTCAACAACTGTAAGATCTAATTTTAAAAGAAAAAAAAATGAATTTTCAATGAAAGAAAAACAAAATCTCAACAAACCTGTATTAGAGGAGAAGGTGAATCACCATCTAATGATTCAGCTAAACTCTTTCGAATTCCTTCCAAGTTCTTCATTCGTAATGCTTCATCATTCGTTTGAGTTTGGGAAATAGCGCTTACAATCTGAAAATAAGGTTTTGAGGTTTTGAAAATGTACGTTTATGAGAGAAATAAAATAGTGATTCACCTGATACAAATGGGTAAACTTTTCAATGAATTCCCAATCCTTACTACATCGATTAATAACATCAGCCAGAAGTTGATCATGATCTGTTGAATCTTGTAAGACCTCTCTTATCTCTTCAGTTAATAATTCTACTGCTTTTGGTGAATTATCATAGAACAAATGTTCCATCATTTTCCAACCGTTGTTCCAATCCGTTTGTGGCGCTAGACAGCCAGGTGCTGCTGTTAAATCTTCTGCTACCTTATTGGTCATGTTAATGGCCACGTCGTTTGAGTATTCATGAAGCCGCTTGAGAGTATGCAACAGTCGGTCGAACAAATTCTCACTAGAGCACTTGGTGGCCGATGCTAAATCGAGAATACGGTCAACAACGATAACAGAGACTTTGTTGGTTGCCGTCTATAAAGAGGGACAAACGTGATTGTTATGGTTAAAATGTATCAGAGAATTGTTTCTTCTCATCCCTGTACCTTTCGGCGAGTTTTGGCAGCATTCAAAGCGTCCAATTCAGTGCCAATTATACGACTGTAGCTTCCGATTGTGAATATTTCTTCTTTTCCGTTCATATGTTGTAGTAGTTGGTTGAGATTGTAAACTAACTGACGGACTTGGACTTGCGATTCTTGAGGCAAATATGTGAAAGTGAGATCGTTTATCGATCGCACTGTCGGAGCCTCTGATGCCTGCTGTTGAGAGATGTGGTAAATGAATCATTAATCCGGCTTTTTTAAAAAGCAGAAAACGGTCAATTAAGATTAGTAGGTTAGTGGTGCGTTTCAGACAATTAGTTCGCTAACTCGGGCTTTAGTGTCGACAGGGCACTCCAGGTTTATTTCAACCGAATGCGATCGGATTTGGCTACTTGTGCATCATACCACTTTAATTTGCTACAAACGGTGACAGCATTGACACAAGGATTTGTTTTACCTTGCTGAAAAAAAGAAGCTGCTCATTGATATAGGCCAAATCACTGGGAAGAAATGGTTCAGCAAACTTTGCTGAAGGAATCAAAATTGTTTCTTTAGTAGGATGCAGGGTACTCAGGGGATAACTGAAGACTTCTACAGTGTAATTCTAAACAAAACAAAAAAAATGATCAAAAACATGTTATAAACTTCTTTAGATTTCAATTATTCTTTTACCAAATTTCCCATCCAATTTAAAATGTCTTCCTCAATTTTATTAAATGCCTCAAGTTCATTACCTTCTCTACCCCCAGTGAGAAGCAAATGATGTATTGAGACATGTGCTGATGTTATGATCACACAATATTCCAAATTGCTGTTTTTGATAAGGTTCTCCAAGATGTTGTAATTTGTTCCATGCCATGCTGTGCTGGAAATGAAGACACCCTTTTTGATGTTTGGAGGAACTACCTACAACAAAAATTCAATTGTAGTCTTTAAACAGAAAGTCTTTGTTGGGCACCTAAATGATCCATTATTGCTACAATATGCTTCTTTTTAATAGATTCACTTCAAAAGTTGAAAGTTCCTTGATAGAGGTAGCTCCGGCCTCTAAAATAGCAGGTGCGCCCCCATTCCAGTGAAGACATTCACACACCACCGGGTCCAAGAACACAACAGCGTTTTTTACTTTTTTCCTGACTTCAACCCACCAAGCTTGGCCAAATTCGCAAATGTTATGGACCGAACTCATGGCCAAGGCCTTTGAGTTTCAAAACGTCTAATACGAGTGCAGACGCACCAGGACCAGGTGCAACTGTGCAAGTCAACAAGAAGGTCTAAACTCTAAAAGTAAACAGCATCCCCTATAATAAAAAAGGAGAATGTACTCTTTGCTGCTCTTTTCGTCTTTTCTCTTTTGCTTGTACGTATGTGTCATCGATCAAATAAACTTTACCTGGAAACGCTCGTCTCTACCTTCCATTGTCACGGATCCGTGAACACAACTGAACTTCGTCAGTATAGCGCATCATTGATATGCCGTATGCACAACTATTTGTCGAAACTCGAAAGCTACAGTGTGAACCTATAATTCCGGTCACAGAACATGACGAAAACGTAATGAAAAATAGTATATATTATTTTAAAAAACCTCGATGAGTGAGTCAGCCAGAGTTGGACTCATCACGCACGTACAACGCATTCGTCCTCGAAGTTTGATGAAGCTGCTCGCTTCTCATTCTTGGCGTCCACAGCAAATATTTAGAATGACATTCGGTGAACGGTGACAACGGTACGTGCAACAACAAGGAAGATGGATGCCTCACAACCGAAAACACATTCCCGACTGGTCGTACGCCGGATCGCACAATACTGTTTGCCATATGTTTAAAGTAATATTGTGAAGTCATGTGATTACCGGGTATCGCAATCAATTTTTCTTCCTTTTTTACGGGTTTCTTTTTGCAAGAGAAAACCTTCGACGTAGGGTACTTTTTCTTTACGTCTGGGAAAAGTTTCGGATGACGAAACAGATCCTTCTGGAGTCAGCACGTATCTTTACAAATTCATTTCATCATTATTGGTCTTATGAGTCATCAAGTACGTTGAGCACATAGTGGTTTTCAACTGCAGTTGGTCGCGTCCCCAGACGCTGATTGTGGTTTTCGTACATCCGTTTCGACCGTTTGTTTCATTCAATAGTCAATCGCCAAATCAGCAGTGCCGCGATAAGAGTTTTGTTGAAGTTTTTTAGGTTAAACTAATCGACTGAACTGGTTTTTGCGTCTCAAAGGAAATTAAACTTGAACAGGCAAATCCGCAAAATATTAAATTAAACCACGGCAAGATGAAATCCGCATTCGTTGTATAATTCGATAAAGAGGAGAACGATGTCGTTATGGTGTTTAAATCAGTAACATAAAAAGTTGGGGATTCATCTGATGGAGCCTAGAAGATTACAAAGAACCTTAAATGGCCACGTGGAAATGTTCGCGTCCTCGAATGTAAAAAAAAATATCTGAATATCTGAACGATGCAAGTTGCTAAAACACTTATCAACTTAAGAAGTCGGCAACCCTTTTGAAACGCGAGTCTCGAGGCTGACGATTTGTCGTTACCGGTTTAAAATCGTCGGGAGAATGATGATGAAATGGAGGTCACTGTTGCGATGAAATCGACTTCCTCCCGAATAAACCCCAGGCAGGCCTTGTGACGTCAACGATATAGAACCCGAGCTCAGCCTTGGAAATACGAACGTGTGCTTTTCTTTTCGTTCGTTTCTTTTTTCCTATAGTTGATTGCGGGCATTTCCCCTTTTCGCTCGCGGCCGAACACACTTCGCTTCCTCCTTCACGAATGTCGGAGTCGGAGTGGGCCCGTGTGTGGCATTTGGAGGTCGAGTCTCCGTGCAATCCGGGCTATGACGAAGTTTCCGGCTTTTTTTTTTGTTTATTTATTTTTTCGCTTTCCCTCCTGGCTCCCGTCCGTCAGTCCAACAACCACCACCCGTCACAGACGTCAGGTGCGTTTCGGAAAAGAGAGAGAGAAAGAGAGAGAGAGAGGCATCGATGCACGTTATCCCCTTTTTGTGGGGAGAGAAGAGAGAGAGAGAGGAGAAAACTACATATGAACAACTCTCTACTGAATTCAGCTATTGTTCCAACAGGCCGCTCCGTCTACGTCAAGGAAGTAGCACCGTCCGCAGCGAACCTAGCGGAATTTCTTTTTAGAAAACTAGTTATCGACGTGCTCAATTTTATGCAGTGCAGTTTCACCTTGACTTACATCTGAACAGAGTCCTTCCGAAATGTCGAGCTATAAAACGTCGTTTAGTTCAACGTATTTAGCAGATACAAATCGTGAGATAATAGAACAATTTTCGACCGATGCTAGATGGCGTTAGGCTAGAGCTGAGCTGGAATAGAAAAGATGCAAGTCACGATAGGCCTTTCCAGCATTATCGATATAGAAAGCAGGCGCCGAAATGACATAACAACACGACCCCACGAGCTCGTATCCTCCGCCACACGAGAGCTATCGGGTTCTCTCTCTCCTACAACTCCCCCCTGGAAAGAAGTCCGCCTCCCCCCGTCTATGCTACTATACCACGAGCCCCAATTTATGGCCCCGGACCCTTGTTTTTTTTTTTTGGGCTTTTATAACAGAGACGCATACATATATACTGAGCAGCAAAGCCCTCCCCATGTACACATCAGGGTCAGCTCAGCTCTCCACCACCACTGCTTTTTATTTTTGTAATACGTCGGATGGTCGAGTCGAGTCAGTTGCAAACGGACCGTCGTAGCTACGTGACTTGTCGAGGAAGATTTCTCTGTTCTTTCATTCGTGGTAGGTTGATTTCTTCCCCAGTTGTGCTGTTATTGTTCAAGTGAAATCGTGCTCGGTGCTCGTAGCTATTCCCGGATTGGCCAACGAAGCAGTCACGGCTTAGAAAAAAAAAACGGCAGCCCTTCAAGTTTTGATTAATACAAAAATTTTGTTTTCTCTTTTCTTTTGATAGTTGAAGCACAGATTATAGCCAAATCGGATAGAACCCAACTACTGCTCGAACGTTGCGCGAACTGTGGTTTTTCTGTTTGTGTTAATGCGTGCGCGTGTGGAACCAGACTCTAATCAGACGAGAACGCTACAAAAATAATAGAAGAGAAAGGCGATCAGCTGTTGTGACGTCACCACGCATTTTTGGACTCTGGCTTCCAAACAACAACAAAACGAGGCCAAAATCGTCCCCCGTGATCTTGCCACCAACGCAAAAAAGACTTAGAGAGGGGAGAAAAATCTCGAGTTGACAAAATTGGCAACCAAAAAATTTCAAGAGCGCAAGAGGTCTCTAGACCAGCAGCAGATTATATATTTTTCACGGTGACGAAATCCGTTTGGTGAAAAGAAAAGAAAGTGGCAACTGGCAACGTCGATTCCGTTGACGCCATTCGCTCGCAGCTGGTCTCTCTGCTGGTCCCTCGTCAGCGAAGCGCCCTCACAATCCCTATTCAGAACTACGCCTCTTGTCTCTCTCGTCTCTTCACTGCACAGCTCGGGCTTCTTTGTCCCCTTTTTTCGACGTCTCTCCAACTCACAGGTGAATCATCTTTTATGCACTCGATCGATTCTCTCATTCAACTTAACCAGTGGCATGTTGAATGAAGAAATTTTGGTGATTTTCTTTCCTCAAATGGCGTGTGTGTGCGTGTGATGTGTGTGTGTGAAGAATTACGGAAGGATAAGAGAACCAAGGGAGGTCGTCAAGGCCAAGTCAAGGCTCATCTTATTAGGGCCTGTGCCCAACTTCATCATAGACGTCGTTGTATTTTTTTTCATCCCAAAGAACGACCGTTTCTCAATATTGCATTATTTCTTTTTCTAGGTGTGACTGATTCATCTTTCTTTGCCAGAGTGGCTCTGCAGTTTCGCAATCTGCATAGAGTTTACAGACCATCCCAAAACACCCTCATCTAAGAAGATGGAACAGGAATCCAACATGCAAGCTCCTCCGGCCCTCTGCAGATCAGGCTGTGGCTTCTATGGAAATCCTGCCACCGATGGGATGTGTTCTGTCTGTTTTAAAGAGGTGGGTCTTTTTTCTAGCCACTTGAAGTTGTGTCCCTGTTCAGAACAGGAAAACTCAATTTATAAATTTTATCATCACTGTGTAGGCTGTAAAGAAGAAGCAGCAACCTCCCTCACCAACAAGCAGCAGCAACAGCCAGAGCACTACTAGCCCTGGTCGTAGCAGCCCAACTTCCATTACCACTGTGGCCTCTAATAGCTCAACATCCTTGATCACAACAGGGACTTCCCTTCCTGTTGCTTCACCTGCAATACCTGTACCTTCCTCTGAGAACAAAGAAGTACTATCTTTATCATTCTTTCTCACACTTTAGTGCTTTGAATCTATCATGGGTCTTTGTTCAACACAGGCTGGAGTTGCCTCTTCCACGCTATCAGCTGCAACCAGCAGTAGCAGTTTGAGCAGTTCAGTGGCTGAAGGAGACAGTGATGCTGCTGAAGCGCTCGACAAAGATGGAAAGAAGAAGAAAAATCGTTGCGCCACTTGCCGTAAGAAGGTTGGATTAACAGGTATGTTGTCGTCAATCCCGTTTCTCGAACCACTTAAAAGGATGAAAGACTGGAGCTTTCCATTGGGCTAAAACTTGTTTTGTTGTTTTATTCTTTAAAAAGGTTTCGAATGCCGCTGTGGAGGACTCTATTGTTCTGTGCATCGATATTCAGACAAACACGAATGCTCGTTTAATTATCGTGAACTGGGAGCAGAGGAGATCCGTCGAAACAATCCGGTGGTGGTCGGGCAGAAAATTCAGAAAATCTGAGGCGCCACGTTTGACTATTTGTCCTATACCACCACCACCAATCCTCCATGCCCTCTCCATTAACCCTTTTTTTATTACCAAGTAAAGAAATTCGTTTTTTGTGCTGCACATAGCTCCGTTGTTATACTGGAAGAGGGTTGCTTATGAAAGCTAATTTAGAGCATCTTTCACTTCTATTGTACAAAATTTAGGACAAAATAACTTGGCTTATTCCGTTCGATTTCATTTGTTTTCTTTTTTTGTCGCTACAACTTTCTTACCTACAATTCACAGGGGGTCGAAACTGCAGTTTTTGAAATCGACCGAATGTAAACATCTTGTTCGATGACTTGGGTAGGGTTTACTCCCCCTCCACCTCCCCCAAATTTACTTACTTTAAAATTACCCACTCTTCAGTCTTTTTTGGTTTCTTTATTGCGTTTGTATCACCCGGAATATATTCGATCCCGATCTTTATTTTTTTCTTCTCTCTCCTTTTGAGTTAAAGAGTATAATTGGGTATCACAAAAATTTTTAACATTCATAGGGACAAAATGGGAGTTTTCAACAGAAAATTGTGTCAGTGTATGTTTGCTAGTGTTGCGTCGCTTTTTTGACTAAGGAATTGTTAACGCACTTCCATTTAACCACATTTTAAAACATCGTAAATGGGATTGAACCTATCCATCGTGTGTGTATGCGTGTGTGTGTGTGGTGTGTGTATCTACCAAAGCAGAAGCAGCACTTTCTACCGGAGTAGAATGAAATTAGATCGCAATCAATAGATGATTCTTCATTTTCACCCCTATAATTTCCTGTGCTGTGGATATTTCGCTTCGTTGTATTACCGTTTTCTCCCTGCAGTTGTATTTCGGAAGTGATTCAATGATAATACACTAGTTTTTCTTGTCATTGTCTTTAATGTATATTTTCTCTCAACAGGTATCACATCACTTAAACAATTGATATTTTACAAATTTACTATGCAAGGGGAGAATCGTCGTCGTCGTTGTCATTTACGGTCATTGTTTCGAAGCGTCTTCTAGAAAAGTTGACCATCATTTGATGGATTAATCCGTGTTTGAAGGCAGCGTACAGCAGGGCTGCGACTAGTGTGACTATAAGAATTGGGACTACAATGTTGACTGCTAATGCAGCAGCTATAATGCAAAAGAATTTATATTCAGTAAAAAATTGTATAAGAACTTCAGGAAATTTTATCAAACACTCACAATCTTTAGATGGTTCGGTCGTTTCGTTAGCGTGTCGGGGCGAAGCTGTTGATATCAACGCTGGTACGGGAATAGAACAAATCCCGTTTGAATCTCTAGCAAATCCTTCGAGACAGACGCACTCTCCTTTATTGGATTGGCCAAGCTGTGAGCAAGTTTCTTTCACCCCACATTCAAACGGTCGATATAAGAAACAGATTCTCTGTTGATCAAGGAATTTTCTCGTCCCGCAGGAGATTTGCTGATTGTTTACAATTTGTTTCTCAGTACAGGAAGGGTAATTTTTTCCTTCTGGAATATTTTCACAGCCCTTTACTGTCAAGTCAAGAATAACAGAATTGGGCTTGGATGACTTTTGCAAGCTGGCTCTGAGATAGCCTTGTCTTTGGATGGTTTGGTTGGAGGAAGCAGGGAAGAAATACCCTGTGACATATATGCAATATAGATAATTTGATTTTCAAATAAGCATAGTATAAGTTACCACTTACCAGGAATAATTTGTTCAGTCTGGTCAAAAAATATAGCGTGCCAAGACACAATTCCAGAATCAGGAATATGTGCATTTATTTCAACAGATGGATTATTATCACATGACATGATAACAAAACCAACAGAAAACTGGGCATTCTGCATAGAAGTTCATATTATTCATGGGACATAGAAATCATTCAAGAAAAAATGAAGTTACTTGACTTTTCCCAGTGCACTGCACAGAAGAGCAATCTTGTCCTGTGGTACATTTTGTATCTGGGGAGCCCACATACGGTAAAGAATGAATTAAGCGGTCAATGTCGGGGCATCCTAAAAAAAAAAACAATATAAAAGACCCGTTATCACCAGATCAGAGATCTTATACATTAATAACATTCGAAATCTCACCAGCACTCAAGTTTGCAAAGAAAAAAATAAACATATAAAATACTATTGAAGATTTGGCACCATGCTGCATTTTAACGATCAAGAAATTATGGATGGCTCAAACAGGGGGCACATTTAATTCACATTTGACAATGCAAAGGATTGCACAAAATCTTTTGTTTTGATAACGACTCTCCTGTTGCAATCTTCTCTGCCTCCTCGCAGCAGCACTAAAGCAGACGAAATCCCGATAACTAAATCGTCGTAAACTTCATGTATCGATTCGTCGATTCTGTTTTTTAAATGTTTATTTTTTTTAACATAAATGCTTTGTGAGAACACAAGTGACGACAAAACGGACGACATACGGCTAAGCAAGTTGATTTATCAGTTTACCCGATTCCTCTGTTGAGATTAATATTTAATAGGCGCAATCCGCGCCTCTCCGAATCCGCCTCGAAAAGATGCTGTGGCGAAACGCGGGCAAAACGATGCTAAAACGAATGTAGTGTTTGGATTATTTTGTTATGTTTTCAACTTTTGACGGACGTTTTCATTACGACTGGTTTTGTTCAGTGTGTAAAATTTTTGCACTTAACATCTGGTGGAAATGGCTTTACAAATTACCTTTGATGAAAATGCCTTAATTGGGGATAATCCTCATTTTTTTGGAACTAAAGTTTTTAGAGGATGTTACAGTGGGAAAGAAGTTGCTGTAAAAAGAGTAAAACAACTCAAAATTCAAAGGACCGAGTCTGAAGAAAAAGAGGCTCTTGAAGTTCTTTCACAAGATGAAGGCGGGTTTTTAAATGTAATTAAATTATTAGCTGTTGAAGATTCCACAGACTACAGGTTATTAAAAGCCAAAGTGCTTTACATCTAATAACATTTTTTGATGTCTTTTCTAAATATTATTGTTTGACAGGCTATTTGCTTTCGAACTAGCAGCATTTTCTTTATATGATTGCTGTGAAGGTAAATACTTAGATGTTTCCACTACAGCCTTGCCTCAGCAAGGCCTTATGGACATGGCAAAAGGTGTTGAATATATTCATAGGTAATTTCCAATTGCACATATCAGAATTATGAATTATATTTTTTTATTACACAATATCTCAACAGCAAAGACTACCTTCATCTAGGATTGCGCCCAGAAAACGTTCTGGTTTCCATCAGTTCACCCATACGCTTTATGATTGCTGGTTTTGGATGCACACAGAAAATGGATGAATTTGGATTGATATTCATGGATACATTTGAGCAGCTTTCAAAAATTTGGAATGCACCAGAAATATTTGAGCTAATAGAAACATTGGAAAGGCCAAAGAATGATGAAGTAATAGATGATGATGAACCATTAAAGTTGATCGAATTCAGCAGTGATATTTGGTCACTTGGCTGTGTGTTTTTCTACTATGAAACTCGAGGTAAACATCCTTATGGTGTAAGAAAGAAAATTATCAAAGAAAATATTGCTTTTGGCGGCCCAGAACTGCTCCGTGGTAGGTTGACACTTCATATTTTTTAGAATTTTGTTAAATAGAATATATTTTCCACCTTCATTATTTTAGAAAAATTAAGCGAAACAACAACCACGAGAGACCGTAATATTTTTGAGCTTATTCTCCAAATGGTAGACGATGATGCTAGAAAAAGAATAACGCTAAAAAATGTTATTGAAAAATTGGTTTACATTAATAACATTCGAAAACTCACTCAACTTTGCAATGAAAAAAATAAACATATAAAAAAATATTGAAGATTTGGCACCAGGCAGCATTTTAACGATCAAGTTGACGCTATATTTTTTAGATTTATCAAGTTACAGTACATTTTTTCTTAAACAATTTTAGAAAAATTGAAAGAAACGCTAACCATGAGAGACCGTAATATTTTTGAGATCATTCTCCAAATGGTAAAAGATAATGCTAGCAAAAGAATAACTTTAAAAAATGTCAGTGAAAAATTAGTATTACCTGGCTAACACTAAGGTCAGGAACAAAAAGTATGCCTTGAATATACCATCTCGTAACACGAGAACGAGCGCGATTAAGCGAACAAATCTATAGAATTAACAGACATTCACTTCAACATTTAATAATATGACAATAATAATGTACGCTCGCAGGGAGCATACATTTATCGCAACCAGACAGAAGGAGTCATCACATGACACAAGCAAATTTTGGGGGCCATTCCACGATTCCCCCATGATACGTAAGGCCATAAGGGCAGTTTTCTGCCGCCTGGAGCCGCCGCACGGTCCGGCGCGTGAAGGTCGATATTTTGAGGGCAAGTAAATAATTTGCATGAACGTCACCGGCCTAATTTATTGCGTCAACGCGCAAAAGGGTACGTCGCAATTATAGGCGATGTTTCGAACAAGCAACTTCCCGAAGGGATTCTATGCGCAATAACGGAGCTCCTTTTCGTAAAAAATTCTTTACGTTCTTCGCTTAAAGTGACGCCAGGCGTAAATTTAAAATATTCCGGCCGAAGATAGACCTGCGAGAGCTTATTTTTCCAAATAAAAATTATTCTTATCAAGTTGGTAGGCTATTTGGATACTATCAATCTAATAAGTGTCTAATTTCGTAAGTTTAACACGAAGAATAATTACGTCATTACCTTCTTTATTTTGGGGGCTACTAAATTAGTTGAATAGTCGATAAATACGGTAGGCTACTTGGTAGCATACCCTTTCACCTTACATCTTCACACAATATCTTCACACGAGGAGCAAATGGGGAGGTCGATGGAGTGCGGAGCTCCCCACCGACGATGGGGATTTTCGATATTCCCACTTATTTAATTTATAAACCTTTAAACATTTTACCCTATATTTCCTACTTTTTGAAAAATGGTAATTACTTTTTCATTGAGCTACTTCTGTGGAAATTCCCCATTTATGCTAAAAAAGTTTATCGGATCATCTGCCATTTTCATTTCGTTGCCTATCGTTACATCGCGTAACTACAGACTTCCATTTTCAACCCCATACCGCCCATATCCTCCGTTCAACTTGGCGACGTAAGTCGCTGGACAAAACATTACGAAAGTTGTGACAAAATCGTTTTCTTAATTCAAATATCCCTCCTTCAGTGTCACGTGATAACCAGCAGACAAAGTTTTTGGGTAATCGATATAAGAATCGGGTCTGTGCATATTTCTCGATATCTACAAACGTCTCGTTTTTTTGACGACAGTAAAATTTCAAGAAGGAACTTTTTGATCCTCAGCATATATTTCTGTTCGTCTAATCGTCGGAGCGATTCAACTTCAACTTTTTTATTGTTAACGTGCAACCGAAGGTCCGCCACCTCTTGTGGTGGAAAAATCTCAGAGGCGATGGCGTCAACTTCTTCCCAGGACGCTTGGTACCTCGCCCTATTAGGACTGGCTGAACATTTTCGAGTTTCGACACCTCCGAATATTCGCATGTGTGTCCAGTGTCTTCAAACAGTTTTCAGTTTTAAGCCTCCACCACGTGTGGAAGCAAGAACACATCTTCAACTGGGAAATATTCTTGTGCTTTACACGAAAAACATTGATCTGGCCCGTTCTCATTTGGAACAAGCTGTAAGTCCCACCACATGCCTAAACATTGAATAGGTAATAATAGATTTCCTTTTTAGTGGTTTCTGTCACAGAATATTGCTGCCTTTGATGACATCAAGTATGAATCTGCCAGTTTGCTGGCAGAAGTATATGAACAACAAAATCAAACCAATCTGGCTAAACCTCTATTAAGGAAAACAATAGAGACATCTCAGCAGAATGTTTTTTGGCACTGCAGATTGCTTTTCCAGTTAGCTGTAATTATATAGAACTCTTTGCATGGTGTTACGGTTCATTTATAAATATCTGTTCTTTTCAGCAAATTCATTCCAATGAAAGAGATTATTTGTCAGCCTGTGGTCTTCTGGGGGTTGGTGCAGACTATGCACACATATCAGGAGCTCAATACTCTAGGCTATTGTTCACTTTGAGCAAATGCATGGTACTAATCTTAAATGGTGATCCTAATGATATCCCCCATTCAACCATTTAATCTTGTAGCTGCTGTTGATTGACAAGAAGTTCAATGAACTTCACCCTCTACTAGCCCAAGTTGGACCAATTATTGATAACTGGCAGGGCTCTCTTCAACAAAAGGAGTACCTCAAAATCTTCTTTTTAGTCCTTCAGGTTGTTATTTAATTATTTGTTAATCAGAATTCAAAAATAATGGAATTCCCTTGTAGGTATGCCAGTGTCTAATGTCTGGACAGGTCAAGAGTGTCAAACCTTACTTAAAACAATTGCAACAAAGTATTCAGACCATCACGCAGCCAAATCTGATGCCCAGTGACGAAGGTATTTACTTTCAAATTTTTCATCAAACAAATTTTACCAACTTACGTTTAATTGTTGGGGTAGATGTGTCTGCCGGAAATTCCGGTGACATGTTTGTATGGATGTCGAAAGAGCACCTGTGTGTTTTGGTGTATGTCGTTACTGTGATGCACTCGATGCAAGCCGGCTATATGGATAAGGCTCAGAAGTACACCGAAAAAGCGTTCCTGCAAATTGAGAAACTCAAATGTAAGTCGTGAAAAGAACCCCAATAATTTCAAAAGCTAATTCGCTTTATTATGCAGTATCTGACAACCGGAGTATTCTCACCTCCTTCCATATTCTATTGCTGGAACACTTGATTCTTTGTCGGCTAGTAATGGGTCAGAAAGGTCAGGCCATCCGGGAAGTAGCCACAGCAGCCCAGTTGTGCGCTGCAGGGCCTCCTCGATTGCTTGCCGCTCATTCAGCGCAATTACACACTCTTCTGGGTCTCTATGCCATGAGTATGAACTCGATGGACGCAGCCGAAGCTCAACTCAACGTTGCTTTAAGGGTAAAATGGACGCCAATCGTATCGTGAGTGCCAACATATTCTTATCAAACGTGTTCCATACATTTCAGAGCACGACAGATCGCGAGTTATGGACGTTTGCAAATTTGAATCTGGCCATCGTTTACTTGCGGATGAAACGCGAGGGCGATTTTAACAAACTAATCGAGAACATTAATCCCGAAACGTTGCCATCACATTCTCACAGCTTGCGCGCAGCAGCCTTCTATGTTCAAGGACTGCAATGTTTCTTTCAAGCTAGATACAACGAAGCCAAGTGAGTTACCGGTTTTTGTAGTCCATTTTCAAAAGTATTTTGGCTAATTTTGATGGCATTGTCAAGGCGATATTTGAGGGAGACGTTAAAAATGGCCAACGCCGAGGATTTGAACAGACTAACTTCCTGTTCGCTTGTGTTGCTCGGTCATATTTTCCTCTCATTGGGTAATAGTCGCGAAGCCATGAACATGGTCACACCAGCAATGCAACTAGCATCGAAAATTCCGGATGTCCACATACAACTGTGGGCGTCAGCCATCCTGAAAGGTAAATTATTCTGGAACCAGCTAAAAGCCAATTGGCAATCTCTTTATATCTGTCACGTTTCGTAATTTAGATTTGTATCGGATGTGTGGCGATGGGGGTCGAGAAGCCGAAGCTTACCAAACGCACGCAAACTTTTCTCAGTTACTCATGAAAGACAATTATGCGTCCCACCAATCTCCCGAGCACGCACTAATAACATGGATAGAACAACCACTCACCTCTTTCCTCCAGCTCGGTACCAATAACACCAATAACTTGGGCGCGCCCAGCACCTCCAACATGATCACCATGCCAACGCCCGGTTCTTCTTCTCTCATGTAAAAACCAACCACAGGTACGCCACAACAACCTCTCAAATCCCAAACCTCTGTTACAATGTCACCGTGTTCCATTCTTTCTCTTTCTCATCTGCTTACTCGTCCGGCAATTGCCGTTTCCCTGTCAAGTGATGATTATTTGAATTCGAATCAAGGCAGCAAGTATTCAGACGGACGGTCTTGATGTTTACGATAGTGCTTAATTCGTCTTCTAACGTTGTCCAGCACGCCAACGGCTATTGTAAATAATCGATGACTTATCGGATCCATCCGTTAACTTAAAAGCTCGTTAATTGTATTTACTTTATATCGAGGCCAAAGTTGTTTTGAATTCTACTCCGTCTTGGTTTCCCGTCATTTGACCGTCTCTCTCCTATTCGTTCTCGTCCGTTCTCCCTCTCGCGTTCTCTTCACTATGTATTCGAAAATTGAGAAATTTTATTAAACAACCCCCTCAACCCTTGTACCATATAAACCAATGCATTGTACAATGGCGTAACTCAAAAATACACATACACGCGAGCCGCGTGCGCGGATTTTCTTTTTTAACAAAAATAAATCATTCCACTCGTATTCTCTTCCCCTATCGTATCCTATGTCCCTTCAACGAACAAGCTTGTCTTCATTTATTTTTAGGCTCCAGGTGTCCTACCTCGGGTTTTTCCGTATTGCTCCGCCGTTCATCTTTTAGGACCGAAGAGTAAAAAAAAAGACGGAAATACTGTACCAAACAGGAAACTTGGAGGAGGACGAAAAAGAAGGACGTGTTTTATAAAACTATTTTTTTCGTGTGTTAAAAAAAAAGTTTCCAGGCATGAGAGGAAAAGAGACACACGCCTATACAGCTGGATTGTCTGTGGTGTAGACGGCCATGGTACGCGGCCCCAGGGAGCCCGTTTTTAGTCGGGCGTTGCCGGTGTTGCCTAACAGACGTGTGATTCGTTCCCTCTATCCTCCTTTCGCAAATCTTAACCTATCTAACTCGTAAAAGTAAGTTTTACTTCAAACTATGCATCTTCTCAATAATCAGTTGACATTTGATGTGAAAGGCTAACGAGTCTCGTTTGGTTTCGGTTCCAGTGTCGCTGTCTGGTGATATGGAAGAATACGTGGTAAGTTCACGTCATCCATTCTTATACGTCGGGTGTGCGCATGACGTCATTTTTGCAGGCTTTTTACCTTCTCCATTGGCAGAAAAAAGACATTTCCAAATAACTGATCAATACAAGTCTGGGACTTTTCCAAGTAATCCTAGACCGAGTGTCGACCACCAGCCTACGTCTTTTAGTCACAAGACAAAGCGATCTGCGTTCCGTAACACTGACCAGTTGATTAAAGATGTCTCTTCTCATCTTCCTTTTACTGTTGCAATTCGCTTGCCAAGTCAATGCCAATGCCGAGAGCGAAAAGACTTTATATTACATGGTGTAGTTTTCCACGTACGTTGGGTTATCGCTCGGCTGGTCCACCTACGCATGCACCACTCGTTCTAGGTGTGGGTCAAATCGCGAGAAGCCGAGAATGTTGTTTGATCTTTTTAGGTATCTGACGAGATCGAGTATTAAATAATTATTTTGTTGACTTGGCGAATCATCATTTGAAAGTTTAAAAAAATGTCTGCGGATGTACTTAGCTGAACTTACATGCACCGGCGGCGGATTAGAAAGCAACCGGCGGATGTTGTAAACGAACGAAACCACTGGCCGGGTTATTTGATTTATGAGTAATCTGTTATTATGCTATTACATCGTTTTCTATTTTGAGAGGATTCCACTTTTTTTTTGCTCCGCATTGGCCGTGTCGTTTCGAGAGGTCTCCTTCCGTGAAATGATTCCCGCAGTGTGGCACCCTCACGTTCTGTTTTGACGGGAAGGACCGCCGAAAAAAAGAGAACGGTAGAACCTTCCATGTAAATCGTGCCCACTCGGTGCGACTGCGGTATTGCTCAATATAAAACCTGCGGTCGGGTCAAATTTCCGTTGTCAGATTTTCGATTTTATTTTAAATAAATAAATGAATGAATATATGTATATATATGGGGAGAAGAACCAACAATGGATGTGCAGACCTTACTGGTAACCTGATTCACCGTTAGGCAGACTAGACGGTTCGATGACAAACAACGTAGAAGCACAAGAGAAGGGTTATTCTCACGCCATCCGATCAGAATTGAGGATGATAGATCGTTTCTTTCTGTATAGTCAAATCTTTTGTCGACCGCCAACTAAGCTAGGGTCGACGAAACCAGTAAAATCCTATCAAGAGTTAGCCCAGTAAAACCTTGAGTGATAGACTCACTGGATTCAGGCCAACCGGCTCGGCAGACGGAAGAAGGTCGCGTGTGTGTCGGCGTCGACGAGGCCGCCGTCTGCGGCTGGAATCAATACAGCTGGCTCTCTCTCGTTTACTCTCTCCCGTTCGTCTGTCTGTGTACATTAACAGCGCTTGATGTTTACGATGGAAAAAAAACTGCAGATGCGATGTCTTTCGATTATGATATTGCAAGCTATATTTGTCTTGGATGATGAGGATCTCAGACAGAGATGTTCCAAAAAAAGGGAAGAATCTTCTATCGTCTATCTTAAAGCATCCAGAATTTTGCGTCGCCGCCATTGCGAGGGCGTAGCGCCAATTACAATTCTTGCCAACTTAGTTAAAGAAAGATCAGAGTCGACAACGAGTTGCTATGATGGTGTGAGTTCTCATAAGATCGTTGCATTCGTATAAGTTTTGGAATAATATGGTGGTAAGAACAAAAAGAAAACATAACCTTGTTTACTAACATGCTTCTCGTTAATTTTATGTGACGCGTAGGAAGTGCCAACTGTGCTGCCAGCGGCCGATTTCGATCCAGTGGCCGACGCCCATGCATTGTAAATTTTTTTGATTCCGTTTCCCTATGTACCCTCTATTACAAACAATATTGTTCCGCGTTCTAATTGGAGTCTCATTTTCAAAAAAATTCTTTTCAGGCGCGCTGCGATGAAAGGATTCGGCACGGACGAACAGGCCATCATCGACATTCTGTGCAAACGATCCAACGCCCAGCGGCAGGCCATCACCGAAGCTTACAAGAAAGAATTTGGTCGAGTAATGCACTTTCCAATCCGCACTTACAGCAGGATGGGTTCTATTACCTTCACCTCATCCATTTCCTATCGCACGGAACAACCTCATTCTCAGAATAGCTCTTAGATTGCATTGCGTATACACATGTCATTGGTAGAGGGGGCCCTACATTTCAAAGTACGGCCATTTCGATCATCATTCAATAGATCAAACTTATTCGAAAGTTCTTAGACCAAAGAAACAAGAGCAGGAATTGACAATTCTTCTACTGCGTACCGGTATCAACATAGTAGAGGGAATAATCTACGGTTTCGTCAGGAATATATAAACCGACCTTCACTACGGTACCCATAGAAGTCATAAACTTGAATAGAAAAGTTTCGGTATATTGCGTGCCCACCCAACGACACAATCTATCCTAGCGGGCATCATCACCGGAGACTTCATCAGTTCCTACATGCGTGCTGTTAATGACACGAAACTAGCGATCGATATTGTGCGCAGTTTGCAACTAAACTTATTTTCTATCTGGAACTCGCACGGAAGAAAACATGTAAACAATAACAACTTATCACGCATTCTTTAGTATTATACCGATGGAAAAATAGCTTAGGCTAAAGGTGTTTGTGTAGGGCCTCATATCATCGTTCCAAAGTGCTCTCGCCTCATTAATTTCATCACGATGGTGCATGAAGGTGATAGTGGGTGACGGTCTTGTTCTTTCCTACATTATCCCATCTAGAATGTTTTCTAGCCTTCATTGATCTTGTGTTGGGCTGGTTTCTTTTTTTGTTGTCCATGCGATGTGTTCTAAGTGTTGGTCTCTCCTCTTTCCAGGTTGAAGAGGGGAGCAACAAAAATCCCAGGGTAAATCAATCAGATCTATCCGCCACACCATCTGAATGCGCCCGTTCCCTCCTCGGCAGTAATTTCCTTTAAGTGAAACACAAAAAAAAACGATTGGGTTTAAAATTCGTAATCGTTAACCAAGTTTTTACTTACTATCGTTTGCTGTTATTCGTTGGTGAAATTAGCAAGAGTTGGGAATGTTATAAAAGGAAAGTCGAACAAAAATCCTCACCCTGTCCTTTGTTGACGTTCTTTAAGCAGGATTTGATTGCTGATCTGAAGAGTGAACTCGGTGGCAATTTCGAGTCGGTCATTATTGGCTTGATGATGCCCACTGACGAGTACTGCGCCAAGCAACTGCATAAGGCCATGAAAGGAGCTGGAACCGATGAGAACGTCCTAGTGGAAATTCTCTGCTCTCGTCCCTATGATGAAATCCAGAAGATCGCCGCCGCTTATGAAACTAGTAACATTTGTCATTGAATTTGGGATTTCCGATCATAAAATTCAAATTTCCAACAGAATACGACACCCCATTGGAAAAGGATGTCCAGGGAGATACTTCCGGACCGTTCCAGCGGTTGCTCGTCATGGCTCTCCAGGTTTATTAACATTCTGTTGAATGAACTTTATTCTCAATATTTTTATTTAATTTTAATTTTACAACAGGGAGTCAGAGATAATTATGCTTTTGACCCGGAGAAGGCCCGTGAGCAAGCCGAAATCCTTTACAACGCTGGTAATTTCATTGAGATTCTAAGAGTTCGGATTTCTGTTTATTTGTAATCTATTTGGCAGGTGAGGGAAAAGTTGGCACTGACGAAAATGCTTTCGTTGAAATTTTGGGTCATGCTGGCCAACATCAGGCTTACCTGATCTTCCAAGAATACAAAAAGATTTCGGGTAAAACTATTGAACAGGCGATGAAGAGCGAAATGTCAGGAGAGTTGCTCGAAGGTCTCCTTTCTATGGGTATGTTGCTATCAGCTATACTAAAAGCCCTTTGACGGATTTTGACGGAATTGCGATCTTTTTGAACAGTGAAAACCGTTCACAACCGACCAGCCTACTTTGCCGAGCGCTTGGAAGTCGCCATGAAAGGCTTGGGCACGGATGACGACGCCCTGATCCGCATCATCGTCAGCCGTTGCGAAATCGATCTTGCAAATATCAAGTTTGAATATGAACGCATCAACGGCAGAACACTTCTTAGCGCAGTCAAGGTAAATTAATAAGAATAAATTTATACTCGCATTGCAATAAAACGTGTAAAAAGTAAACCCTGAATGTCGATCCCGATCTGACCTTGTTTTAATACTTGGTTAGTTCGTACAATGAATTTAAAAGACATCGATTGATCTGTTTTAACTGAATGTTTTGCTTGCTCCTTTGTGTATCTGTGTCATTATGCTTGCCCCTACCCAAAATGTGTACGACTACATCAAACTAATCGATGCAGAGCGACGAAGAAGCGGTAAGTTTACCTCCCAGCAGGTTTAACTCCATCCCACATCAGTGTCTACTACTGTTACTCTTTACTCAAGCACTTTTTCATGTTTCTTCTTAGCCAAGTTCTTTTGTCGACAACATCGATTATTTTTCTTTCCTCTTTACGATTGCTTGTTTTTATTTTTTATCCTTGGTCAAAGTAAAAAAGAAGCCAAAAAATAACAAGAGTACTTTGAACACTAGGGCGAAACTTCGGGTGATTACCGCCGGGCTCTCCTTGCCCTAATTGGCGACGCTTAAATTTACCGCCGCATCACTTCGCGATCCGGGCCGATGAACACAACCGCGAACCCTCTTCCAGTATTCATGACTGTAGTCATCCTTCGTGTTTCCTTTCTTGTCGTTGTTCTCGTGCTCCGCACGTCACTTTGGTAAATTGGTTCGTTGGTTATCTTTGGCTTTTATGCACGCGCTCCTCTACAACTTGGTCCGCCAGCAGCATTTTAGCGAATTCCTTTCTATCTTTTTACCAAAACGGTGTCAGTTTTCAATTGCGTCTATACTCTACCAAGTCCTTTACTCGATTTCGGCAACGAGTTTGACGTCTATTAAACCAGTGGTCAACATTTTACCTATATTTCACTGACCTTCAACTTGCTTCAGTATTATCTGATTTCTTTGCAATCTATAATGAATAATACATCAGTTATTACTGTGCATCATGTTTCATGTTTCAAGGAATAGTATGATTTATAAGAAACAAAGGTTTAGTGTTTGTATAAAGTGAACTGACGTGCGCTTTGTTCTGGCATTTCTGCCAAGAATTGGGGTTGCTTGGAATCTCATATCAACATTAGTCACTCAACAGCTGCTATTGTCGTAGCAGTGGTTAGACCAATAGATGGGAGGATCGAATAGACGAAATAATTGTGACATCCATTGATAAAGAAGAACTTTGCCACTTTTCTCAAGCTTACTCCTGCTGGTTGCTCGATGTTCATGACGACTTCGTGAATTCTTGGCGATTTTCTTGTACTTACCACCTTGTGGCTAAGTTAGAAAAATTCCTGTGGAACGATTCCGACATCGACCAGTTCCCCAATGGGTGCTTATATCAGATTTCTTCTCCACAAAACACAACTATAGCTCAATTTTCTCAGTCTTGTAGCGGATCAGGTGTGGCAACAGCGTCACGCGTTATATTTCGCGGTCGATATTCGTTGTCCAGGTTGCTTGCACGAGATGGATATTGAATAGTATATTTTGGGGAATTACTTCTGATTAAAATATAAAGAATTAGAATGCGTCGTATAGAGCTGCTGACCAGTACATCATTTATTTATTAAACCTTGTGACTTATAAGCGAGTTAAACTTTAAGTCGCCGAAATATTCGGGGACAGAGTTTTGCACTCTGTTCCAGAGAATAAAATGTGTAATTGTGTATTACATTTTTTTTTCTTTTTTACAAATTCAGTCTTAATGCAAGTAAACGAAAACACAGTTCGTTGTATGTAAAATCCTTATCTTTATGGTATAAGGTTTCAAAAGAGATGAGAGTAAATTTTTATCTGAACCTGAAATCTTGATACTGTTTTTATCACATTGTTTAGTTTGGTGAAACCGAACTGAACCGTTTGTCCAAAACATTTTTGTCAATTCATTTTTCGAAATATTGCGCAAGAGGGCGGTTGCATCATCAGAAAACCGCGAGATGGCGTTAGACCTCACCAGTGTTACGAAGTAATCGCAGAGAAACTTGGCAGTGCGTTAAAAAACACATGTTTGGGTTGAAATACTGGCTGAGAGACTCGGGCCAAATTTTACTGTTGTACGTCATTAACTGCTATTCTGTCTTGGAAAAATGAGTGTGGATACTTTTGGGCCAAATTCGCAAACGCTCACTTTCCTCGACACAGAGGAAAACGATCTACTAGGGGCGGACACACAGGGAACAGATTTCGATTTTCGCGATTTTACTTTACCGAGTCAAACTCAGGCTTCACAACTTGATCATGCCAGCCTACACAAATCAATGGGAAAACATCAGGTACACAAGAATTTCTAATTGGTAACGTCAACTGTCACAATATTGGAAGTTCTTTCAGGGCAATGGATTGGATTCGATTGACTCTCAACTGGCATCTGCCATGAAAAACCTCAACGACTTACAGTTTGAAGAAGAAGATGAAGAGGGCTACTACAGCAAAGATTTGCCACCACATGCTTGCAAGTATTGTGGCATTCATGATCCAGGTTGTGTTGTGATGTGCAATCTTTGCAAGAAATGGTTCTGTAATGGAAAAGGGAACACTTCAGGTTCCCATATTGTGAATCATCTTGTGAGAGCCAAACATAAAGTAAGTTTTTGAGGAACATTCATGATTTTATTTCAAAATTGTAAAGTTGGCTCTTAATTTTGTTTTAGGAAGTTACCTTACATCGTGATGGACCTCTAGGGGAAACGGTTTTGGAATGCTACTCCTGTGGTGTCAGGAATGTTTTTGTTTTGGGTTTTATTCCTGCCAAAGCTGACTCAGTTGTGGTTCTACTATGCCGTCAACCTTGTGCAGCTCAGTCATCTTTGAAAGACATGAACTGGTAAGTTTTCTGCTTATTCAAATTGTTGTGACATGTTTCTCATGTTTCATTTTTTGTATAATGTGTAAATTAGGGATATTGAGCAATGGAAACCTCTCATTGCTGACCGCTGTTTCCTGAGTTGGTTGGTTAGAACACCTTCAGAAGCCGAACAGATGAGAGCTCGGCAGTTGACGGCTCAGCAGCTAAACCGTTTGGAAGAGATGTGGAAAGAGAAACCTGAAGCCAGCTTTGAAGACTTGGAACGTCCTGGCGTTGATGAGGAACCACAACACGTGTTGCTTCGATATGAAGATGGTTACCAATACCAGAACATTTTTGGTCCATTAGTGAAACTTGAAGCTGACTACGATCGGCGAGTTAAGGAAGCCCAAACTCAAGATAATGTTCACGTTCGCTGGGACGTTGGTCTTAATAAAAAGACGGTCGCTTACTTTAGTCTTCAAAAGACAGATAGCGGTAATACTAAATAAGAAACCAAGAAACTGATGTTTTAATCTCTAAGTCGTATTATTTATGTAACAGACATGAAACTAATGCACGGTGATGAGCTAAGACTTCGGTACCTTGGGGAATTACACAAGCCTTGGACCGGTTTGGGGCATGTGATTAAACTTCCGGATAACTACGGCGAAGAAGTCGGAATTGAATTAAAGAATTCAAACGGAGCGCCTACAGAATGCTCCACTAATTTCGTTGTGGATTTTGTTTGGAAGTCAACGTCTTTCGATAGGTAACATCCTGATCCGATTTGAGAAACTCCAGTGATTTGAATCAACATGTTTCTTTATAAAGGATGCAATCGGCTCTAAGGAAATTTGCTGTCGATGAAAGCAGCGTTTCAGCTTACATTTATCACCGTTTGCTCGGCCACGAGGTAGAGGATGTTGTCTTTCGCCTTCATCTCCCCAAGCATTTCTCTGCCCCCGATTTGCCCGAACTTAACAGATCTCAGGTGAGACAGTGAATTTATTTCCTATTGTATTCATATTACAATCCATTGTGTTATGCAGGTGTTTGCTGTGAAGCAAGCTGTCCAACGACCATTGACGTTAATTCAGGGACCACCTGGTACCGGAAAAACAGTGACATCGGCCACTATCGTTTATCATCTGGCCAAACTTGGATCAGGACCAGTATTAGTTTGCGCCCCGTCCAACATCGCTGTCGATCAATTGACTGAAAAAATCCACCGAACTGGATTGAAAGTGGTGCGACTTTGTGCGAAATCTCGAGAGGCAATCGACTCGCCAGTTTCGTTCCTAGCCTTGCACAACCAAGTTCGATGCCTTGAAGGGTAAATCTAAACGCATTAGCAATACAGGACGAAACAATCTAACTGATTTGTCTTACATTAGAGCTTCAGAATTGCGAAAGCTGGTCCAATTGAAAGAAGAGGTGGGTGAGCTGTCGCAAGGAGACGAAAAGCGCTATAGAATGCTTAAACGACAAGCAGAACGAGAACTACTTGAAGCGGCGGACGTATTAGCATGCACTTGTGTTGGTGCTGGCGACGTTCGCTTGGCTCGTATCAAATTTGCATCTATCTTGATCGACGAATCCATGCAGGCTACCGAACCCGAGTGCATGGTGCCCGTTGTACTAGGTGCTAGACAGGTAAAGCGTTTGAAAGTTCAAAAACGATTAATTTGTGCTAATTTTTCCTTGTCTTTCCAGCTTATCTTAGTAGGCGATCATTGCCAGTTGGGACCGGTGGTAATGTGTAAACCGGCCGCCAAAGCAGGCCTTTCACAGTCGTTATTTGAGCGCCTTGTGGTACTTGGAATCCGGCCTTTCCGTTTGGAAGTGCAGTATCGAATGCACCCCCGTCTTTCCGAGTTCCCGTCCAATTTCTTCTATGAGGGTTCGCTGCAAAATGGTGTGTGTGCCGAGGACCGTATCCTTCGAGGTGTGGACTTCCCTTGGCCCATGCCAGATAGGCCCATGTTCTTCTATGTTACTTTGGGCCAAGAAGAAATTGCTGGCTCTGGAACATCCTATTTGAACAGAACCGAAGCATCCAACGTTGAAAAGATCGCTACGCGATTCTTGCGATCAGGAGTCAAACCAGAGCAAATTGGCATCATCACACCTTATGAAGGACAGCGAGCTTACCTCGTGCAATACATGCAACACCAGGGATCACTACACGCTAAACTATATCAGGTAAGGAAGTCTCGATTATATGATTGAATGCAGAAATCTAATGAATAGCCAATGACTGTAACTTGTCTCTTTATTTTCAGGATATCGAAATCGCTAGCGTTGACGCTTTCCAGGGTCGAGAAAAAGACATTATAATCATGTCGTGCGTACGCTCCAACGAAAACCAAGGAATCGGTTTCCTTAATGATCCTCGTCGATTGAACGTGGCCATGACTCGCGCACGTTACGGAATTATCATTGTTGGCAACCCCAAGGTGTTGGCCAAACAACCCGTCTGGAATCACCTGCTTCACTTTTACAAAGAAAACCATGTTCTGACAGAGGGAGCTCTTAATAATCTCAAAGAATCGATGATGCAGTTTCCTAAACCAAAGAAACCTGTCAATAGTTTTAATCCCGGTCAGCATTTCATGTCTACCGCCGTGTACGATGCCCGCCAGGTATGACGTTGGTTTATGCTCACTTAAAAAGTCCCCTGTTTTTAATCGAGTTTCTCACCGAAAGGCCATGGTCCCTGGTTCTGTCTACGATCGATCGGGTGGAGGTCAACCCCCTAACAACAACGGAATCAACACCTACATCCCGCGAGCAACAGCCAATGTCGGCGATCCTTACAGCCGTCTGCACGATCCAATTGGCTACATTGCTCCTGAACGAGCCCAAGCTGCACTTTCTGCTATGCCCGTTCCGCTTGGGGTCTTTATGAATATGACACACGTCCCACCTAGATTCCACGGACAACAGCAACAAGGAATGCATGGCTCATCCAAATCCAATCAGCGGCCTAAAGATAACACCGCTCGAGGAAGTGGACCTCGAGCTGGGAAAGCTGCCAACAAAGGAAATTCTTCGCTGTTTACCCAGTCACTTTCGCAGAATACACAGGATGTCTCTACCCAGCCCTTCAGCCAGGGAGGCATGGCTCTGACACAGGGAATGTCACAGGTAGTTACTAATTAAGAATCGGTGCAAATTCATTAAAAGTTAAACTGTCAATCAATTCCTATCAATTTTTGTAGGGGATGTCGCAGACGGTTTCGGGTTTCGGAGCCCTTTCGCAGTCTGGTCTGTCTCAACTGGATCCTTCACAAGACGCATATCTTTCATCGGATTACCAGTCACAAATGGACGGACTGCTTTCACAAGATTCGACGTATCAAGGAGGCAGATCCGCCTTTTTCCGTCAAGGCTCCCAATTCACGCAGGTATAGAGCAATTGAATCGAATTCGTTTTCGGGGCTATTTATTTCATCGTTTTTTTTTTCCTACAGCCGTACTGAAAACTGTAAGGCGTTGCAGTAACAAAGACCCAAGTAAATTTGACGATGACGACGCCTGGCGGCAGCCGACCGTATTTGAAATTCATCTTGCAGTTAAAGATAAAGAGAAAAGGGGAAATCCAACGTTCATCAACTGACAGCTCGAAAGACCAATGCCCAACTATCGAATGGCTTTCAACGCCGAATGCACATCAAAAGCAGCACTAGAATCAATCTGCCGTTGAAGCAAGAGCGGTGCCCAAACGACGGACGGGAGTCGATGACGGAGCTGATGGGCTTCAAAATTTAACGTCGAAAATTGCGGGAAACAGCTGCTACACCCATACATGCCATCTAACATAGTGGACCCTACCTAAGTCTGTTGCTAGTGGGTTGAAAGCAAAGAAAATCCCTTCGACAAAGCGATGTTTTCCGATAGAACGTCGCCCAAAATCAGATGCTTCTTTTTTGTAGGACCCCTCAGTTGATAATGCGTTCGAAGCTTAGTGAACTGATTTTTTGAATTGTTTATTTCTCTTGACTTGTTTTCCCTCCAGTCGACCGATGCTATCTCTTGTTTCCTTTCAGACTTTCTTCAGCCTTCTTTACCTATGCTTTCAATATGCAAGTTTAGTTGTTCATTCATTTCGCGAGGTCTAAGTGTTGGGTTACTGGATGTTTTTGCTTTTGCTGAGCCTTTAGCGCTCTTTTTGTAGGAAACATTTCACATCAGAATACACTTTGTTTCATGGGTACGTCAAAACTTATTATTGCTGGTCAATGAATTTCATACGTGTCGCGTCACGCGCGTGGATACCCTGGGCCGACCTAACTGGATGGGTTACACGCGCAGCACTTCTCTCCCCAATAATGAAATACAGCGTGCGAACAAGCGTGATAAATCCGGTGCCATCTAGTATTCTCCGAGCGTCTGGAAAGAGAAATTCGCCGCAGACTATGCTGTACTTGTAGCGTTTAAAAAAGAACTTTTGTTACGAAAGAGTATAAGGAGAAGTCATGACTTCTCCTTATTTAAAGAAAACTTTAAAATGCATTTTAAAGTTTTCTTTAAAAGCTTTCGATTTCCATGACCTTGTTGTAATCTCCTCGATTGCCTTAGTCGGAGATTTCAACCGGTGAAGTAAGGCCATAGCAACAAAGGACACGCTTATGGAGACAGGAGTAAACACTGTTTAGAATGCATCGCAGCTCTTATAGCCTTAAGGGTTTCCTTTTTCCCTGGAAGAGCGACATCGGAAGTGAACAAACATCACAGACTAGACGAGATGCATTCCGTTGTACACAAGGGTCTTTGAAACTCGTGATCTACCTCAGCCTCCCTGTTCGTTATGTTTCCAGCTAATGACAGGTTGAATGAATGGATTAAAGAATACCAAAGAAATCGTTTGAAAATCAGTGTAAAAGTTTTCGGGTATCTTGGAATCAGCATCCTTCTGATTTTATGTGGGAAATGGTTAACTGATGAAAGTGTGCCTTTCAACGACCAACGACCAACGACAAGAGTCCATAGTTCTCGGGAGCGAGACTTACGAATATTACGTCAACACCCAAATTTTCCTCTAACAAATAGAGAAAAGCTTCCAGATCCTAACCTTAAAACGATCCTTTTGTGGAGTTCGTGGTTTGATTGGGATCCGGCTTTTTTCTTCGGTGTAGGACGACAACCCTTCATTGACGCCGACTGCCCGGTAACTACATGCTTCATTAGCAATCAACGGTACCTGATGCCGCCTTCCGAGTACGACGCCATTCTCTTCTTCTTTCCAATGGTAATGATCGGGAATTGACCGTAACATCATTAGCTAATTGACTTTTCCCTTTCATAGCTGACAGAAGTTCCATTCACTTACTCCAGGACGTCAAATCAGAGATATGTCTTTGTCAACGAAGAGCCCCCAACTTTAGACACACGCGTAAACCTCGCTCATCTAGATAATTTCTTTAACCTTACGATGACCTTTCGTTCTGATTCCGACATCCAATGGCCTTACGGGTTCTTCGAACTCAAGTCGGAAGACCTTACTAGAGGCGAAGTTTCATCCGAAAAGCAGGAGATAAATTATGCTCGAGGAAAAAAAAAGCTTGTTGCATGGTTCGTTTCGAATTGCGAATCAGAGTCATTGCGAGAAAAATACGTAGAGAATCTGAAAAAGTATGTTCCAGTGGATGTTTACGGAAGGTGTGGTGATCACGTCTGTTGGGCGGGAGACCAAGAAGAATGCTACGATATGCTGGAAAGAGATTACAAATTTTATCTCTCATTTGAGAATGCATTTTGCAGAGATTACGTGACAGAAAAGTTCTTTCAAATAATGGACCGCCGCGTTATTCCGATAGTATACGGTGCCGCAAATTACAGCTATATTGCGCCAAAACATTCATATATCGATGCCACGAAGATGGGGGCTAAAAAACTAGCTGAATTACTTAAAGCAATAGATGCTGACGACGATCTTTACAACGAGTTCTTTCTCTGGAAAACCAAGTACAAAGTCACCAAAGACAAACGATCAATCGCTCGTCAAGCCTTCTGCAGCTTGTGCAAAATTCTTCACGAAAATCCTGTCAGCAAATGGCAAATTTACGAAAATTTTCAAGGATGGTGGGACCGAGAAAACCATTGCCACAGCTCAGGCATCTTTTCTACACCCTTCAAGTCCTTTAGTTTTCACAATGTCAATATTACCGAGTTTCAACCTATTAACTGCAATAGCCCATCAAGGCGAAAACAACCATTAGATGAATTAAATGAATTGTGAGTTGTGACTAAACTGAAAATCGATTGGCTGTGAACAGGTGTATGTATCACAAAATCAAATTGTAAAGAATCATTACAGGAGGTACCAACAAATCGAAAGTGCAACGCGAGTTATTAAGAAAGGGATAATGGATACAGCATAAATCGGACCGAGGGCAAGAGCTTGATCAGAATCGAAGATGCTGTTTGTTTTTTAGCATGTGCCTGTATGATTGACAAAAATATGTAAGTACACTGGATTTATAAAATATAGAGAGGATTTACTTGTCGAGTTTTTCCCAGAACGTCATCAGCGCAGCACGGTCCAGATGTCGTTTGGTTCTAGATAGGGAAATAACATTAACAGCCCATTTGGCCACACTTTGATCCAGTGGTATGTCATCCCATTTTATATGGAAGGCGCAGACTATTAATATGTGCAAAGACATTTTTATTAATTTGGAAAAGAAAGCAATAAGAAAATGAATTTACCTTGAACGAAGATTTCTACAGGGTTTCCATTCCATGGCCAACCTTTGAATTGCCAAGCAGGGCCCATAACAAACACGGCCACTACTCGATCCCAGTCTGCAGGAGCAAGTTTCTGAGGACTATCTATAACTCTATAGACGGAATTCAATAGGGAGTCCCATCTACCAATATATCGTTTGAATGAGAGCATACCGATATGGCACCGTGAGATTTCCTTCTTTACGACGCTGTAATAGAATTTCGTTGTCTCTTCGACATCCCTGCTGCCTCTTCTCCTCGGTACTAAGAAACCTGTTTTAAAAACCATCGATATTATCGATATTTACAAGTATATAAGACCACATTCTCTAGCCTTACTTAAGATCTTGTAAGACATCTTTCGCGTTAAACATTGTAATTAGAGAAGAGTTGGCCGATGGAATGATGATGATCGGCGTTCGAGATACTCTCTTGGTTGGGCCAGCTGAAGGACGAGGCTGAGCAACCGCAGTGGGGGCAGCAGCAGCTGGAACGGCTGCTTTGCGAGGTTGGCTGCCTTCCGTCACTGACTTTAATGTCATACCGTGATAGGTACCAGTGGTGTCAATTTTGAATCCCTCCGTTTCTAGAAACAGAAGTAAGAGTGAGCGAGTATTTTATGAGCATCTGATTGTTTATTACGTACCTTCTTTTCCTTTAAATTTTTCTTGGTCGTAACGACTGTAGCCTGTGCCTTGCTGCTGAACCGGAGGTCCCATTCCAGGGGGAGCTACGCCGGGCGGAACGACGCTTCGTGATGCGCCAGGTACTACGGCACTATGGCCCCTCAATTTGCCCTCTTCTCTAGCCTTCAGACTTTGTAGAAGAGCAAAAATATTTTTCGAAAATACCTACAAACACACAGCAATATGAAAACGTGTGAAGCGAAACAAACTAACAATTCATATACCTTGCCGGAGCTTTGGAGGACTGAAGTCCGGTTTCTCCATTGTCTCTCTCGATTCAAAATGTCTTTTGTGACATCGAAATCGTAGTCAAGCATACCCCTAAATTCAGATGATGAACTTCCAGCCATATCTTCCGTATCTCCTTTAATGGTTTTTCGTTTGTTGGCAATACGTTTGGCTTTGATTGTAGCGATCGTTTCAATAGACATGGCTTCTGACAAAGACCTATGAAATAAGTTGCATTATATGGCATGGCCTCACAATTTTAAAAAATTTGATCATACTGAATCTTGTTGACATTAATCATGCTGTCTTCTCGTCGTGGGGCTTCTAGACGAGCTGCTAACTGTTCTTTGACTCTCTGCATCTGCTGGTCTTCCAGACGAGGTTTTTTACTAGCTGGAACTTCATTGTCATCACCACCAACACCACTTCCTGCCCCTAAACCCAAGTTTCCAGTTTGTGCTGTTCCTACAATTCTTCGTACTTGAATTGGGATTTCAATTGGAGCTGCTTTGTCGATGGAGGCAGAAGCAGCAGTCTCTCCATTGAGATAAGCCAGCAGATCCTTACGATCTGGACGGCGCACAACTGGAATGCTGTCAGCTGCTGCTTGACGTACGTAAACAGGATGCTGGAGTTGAACATTTTTAAGAAGGAACAGCAGACATTCCAAAGTGTAGTAATCCCTAGGAGCACCATCCTTTCCAGAACTGTAAAACATTTGTTAGATAAAACTTGGTAATTAAAAACTGAAGAAGTACTAATTACCCATAAATGAGATAGTTTGTCTTGACGGTTTTCGGCCAAGAGAATTCACCGAATATGATTTGACCTTCACGTTCAATGATTTCCTTTTTGTTGACATTAAATTGACGCAACAAACTCAAAGGATCCGCCATTTTCACTTAACCACTTTTCAATGTATCAAATATAAACATGAAACCGACCGCACTTTATTTTGAGGTCGCAATGGTAGCAAATTTCACAAGCGTTTTTTCGTCTGCGCGTTGCCAGAGAAAAGCTTTCAACCATTCAACAGGAAAATTTACCGACAAACTCGAACGGCAAAGCTCTGTGGCAAGGCAATTTAAATTTAAAAATTTTATTTGAGAAGGATGAATTCGAAATACTTGTATCAAGCTATAAAATGGATACAATTTTTGGTGGTTTATTTTATTTGGCCAAACAAGCCTATTATCTGGGAATCTATCCACTGTGTTGGGGATCTTACAAAATTGAAATAATCGTATCCAGATTGTCATTAAAGGCCAGTTCAATTTCTTTTTCTATATTCTGCCAATTTTATTTGATCATTTACTCATTGATTGTTCATACCTTTTTAGGCCAACCCAGAGTCTACCAACTTGACCCGTTTGCCGTTTGTTACAAGTCACAACGTTGTAAGACATTAATGGTAGCTGAATTTGGGGATTCACGACGAAAACGATTCAGTTAAAAGCGTGTTGTTAATTAATGACAAGTTAAATACAGTTTAGCTGATAGATTTCAAATTTTGTTGATTTTTCTATTTCTGCAAGATGCCCATGCCGGCCTTGCCGATGAACCATCAGGTACAGGAATAATCGTAACGCTAACACCGGCTTCGTGAAACACCTCTTGCAACGTTTTGTTTTTTGTTTTAGAATGCTGTTGAGCCAATGCAAGTGGATGTGTCTGAAGAGAATGAAAATGCGGAAGAAGAACCCTATATTGTAGAAAATCCCACTTTGGTAAGATGCCTTTCAATAACTTGTAAATGTGGTTGTTTGTTTCTGGTGCTGGGGTCTCATCTCAGAAACTGGCATTTTTTAAACATGATATTTTTGTTACAGGACATTGAAACTTATGCAAGCAGTTATCATGGAATGGCTAAACTGTCCCGTTTAATGTTCATTGCTGACCATTGTCCATCTCTAAGAATTGAAGCCCTCAAGATGGCCATAACAGCTGTACAAGAAACGTATAATGTCACATTATATCAACAGTTGCACAGGAAACTACAAGAAGCAATATCTGGGTATGTCCTTCTTCATTGTATTGAATAAGTTATACGAAAAAATCTAACTTTCTGTCATGCAGGTTGGCCCCTGCACAGATTCAAGCCATGGAACTTCCAAGCTATGACATAGCTTGGGCTGAAAGCAAAATGAAGAAAGCCGCTCTAAAGTTGGAGAAACTTGATACTGATCTGAAAAATTATAAGGCAAATTCCATTAAAGAAAGTATTCGCCGCGGCCACGATGACTTGGGAGATCACTACTTGGATTACGGTGATTTGTCTAATGCCTTAAAGTGCTACTCTAGGGCCCGAGACTACTGCACAAGCAGTAAGCATGTAATTCACATGTGTCTCAATGTGATCAAGGTAAATATTGTTTGTTACAGACAGTGTTTCATTTTAAAAAATTGGTTATGTGCTGTAGGTTAGTGTCTACCTACAAAACTGGTCCCATGTTCTCAGTTATGTTAACAAAGCAGAATCAACACCAGATTTTGCTGAGGTAAAAATTAAAATTGATTCCATTTAGCATTGATAGGATGAAATTCATTGAATTTTGTTTCATGATAGTCTTCAAGCAGCAAAGATGGAGGCCAAGCTTTAGTGACCCATCTACAGTGTGCAGCTGGGCTAGCTGAACTTGCCACCAAGAAATACAAGTGTGCTGCCCGGCATTTCCTTCAGGTAGAAATTAACGTTGCTAGACATTGTTGGAAGGAATTAACTTTTCGGCTAATTCTAGGCGAACGTCGATCATTGTGATCTTCCTGAACTACTTTCACCCTCGAACGTAGCTGTTTTTGGAGGATTATGCGCTCTCGCTACGTACGACCGTGCCGAACTTCAAAAACACGTGATTTCTAGCAGGTACGCCAGTCAATATAAGCTCTATTGAAACATTTATAGTAGCCGAATATTCTTAGTTCGTTCAAACTGTTCCTGGAACTGGAGCCGCAGTTGAGAGATATCATCCACAAGTTCTACGAATCTAAATACGCCTCCTGCTTAAAGCTACTAGACGAAATGAAAGATAACTTGTTGTTGGATATGTATCTTGCTCCCCATGTGCCTGCTCTGTATACCAAAATCAGAAATCGAGCTTTGATCCAGTACTTCAGGTACCTTCTTTCTCCAGCCATTGTAGTTTGACTGTAATGTTTCAACTTTATTGTATTTTTGAAGTCCCTACATGTCAGCAGATATGAGGCGAATGGCAGAGGCGTTTAATACCAGTGTGTCTGCGCTGGAAGACGAGCTAATGCAATTAATTCTCGACGGACAAATCCAGGCGCGAATTGATTCTCACAACAAAGTACTTTTAAGTTTTACTTTCTCTTAACTTTCAAAACTTTGCCAAGGCGAACTATTTCCCCAACTAAATTCTACGTTTGTTTATTCAGATTTTGTTTGCGAAAGATGCCGACCAGCGCAGTTGCACATTTGAAAAGTCGCTCAATCTGGGCGAGGAATTCAAAAGAAGAACCCGGTTGCTTGTCCTTCGAGCTGCCGTCTTGCGCAATCAGATACATGTCAAAGTAATTTGACTGACTATAGTGATTAATTGCGACCTTGGTTACTGAATCTCTGCATGTGTTATAAATCTTTGGTTGTAGAGTTCGCCTAGAGATAGTGGAGGACAAACAACTGAAGTTGCTATTCCTTCATCCAGTGGCTCGTCGCCTCGCAACTGATAAATCCCGGCAACCCATCCGCTCTGCTGAACACTTGCATCCTTGTCAACCTGGTGTGATCTTTTTTTTTTTTCTTGTTTGTTTGTGTTGTACAATTGCTGCGCTGGGATTATCCTCCACCATACTCCTTTCTCTTCTGGTCGTGAGAGACGAAATTGTTTCGGCCTCTTGGTTCAATGACAAGCTGTGTTTAGCGTGAATTTCCTTTCTCACTCCACTTTTTCATTGCCGGGGGGATGATTGATCTATCTTAATTTATGGCATCGGAATTAGTGTTGTCTTTGCGACGATATCCATAAACAGCCAAGGAGAGAGACAATACAGATTGTTTATAACATTTTAATGATATTTGGATGTGTCTATTTGTAGTTCACAGCATATTAAAAACATTTGCTATTACTGCCATATAGATTTTTATGTATATATTCATATATTACATGATGTATTATTAGGTGAGTCAAAGATCTGTAAGAAAAACTGTTGAGTGAATTCGTCTTGACGGCAAAAATTGGGAAATGAATCGCACAACAGCGATGGCAACTGCGAGTTGAAATGTACAAAAGTTGGGCCCTGACGACGGCCGGCCAGAACTGGCAATATTTCCGACTCCTGTGTCCGACTGGCCCGCCGACGGAACCGCGGTCGTGATAAGGGAAGAGAGTGAGCGTTGGACTCCAGGTGCAGGACTAGACAAGGAAGATGTTTGCCACGCAAGCCGATACTGGACAGGTACCGTGTTGAAAGCTTGAAGCCTAATCAGATATCAGATATTCATGAATGTTAAGCCAAAAAATGATGATGAGAAATTCGTAGGTTGGTAGCTGCAGCAGAGATAATCTAACCTGATGGCCATCATATTTGCTCCACTAGGCATGGCAAAGACATGCTTCTCAGCGTCTGGACACACAACGTCAATGACGGGGCCCAACTGATTCGGCCATTTGCTGTCGTAATGATGCAGTGTCACATTCCATTCTTGACAGTCTCCTATTCCGCATCATAAGGTATTCCATTAGTTTATCATGCTTACGGAATGCCAAAATTTCAAACATGCGAACCTTGATGCGGCGTGTACATTGTGGCGATCCACAATTCCGCCGGTTTCACCGTCGCAATCCACAAGCAGTCGCTATGGTGATATCCATCGTTGGTGGATCTGTCCTTCAAGCCAAACATGGGCGACGAAACAGTGCCTGAATGTAATACATTTTAGTCTTTAGCCTAAATCCCAAATAAATTGCTTCATTTAATTGATAGAAACCAACCGGTGGGTGAATCGAGGAAAATCGTCGATCCGCACTCGGGTCGGGTCGAGAAACTGTAGCTAAAGTCTACTGTTAAATCAGGCTGGCCGAAACTGAACTCGACTATGTGGTGCTGGACGGATAGATGAGTGTTGGACGACAAGCTCACAGGCAGAAACGCCTTGAATCATGGAAATAATTAGATTGATTCGACGTCGAGGCCTTGGCAGCCATCATCAGAATACCTTGAAATCACCGCAGAGGCAAACGAGAGATTTGTTGGACGTGGCCAGGATCAAATGATTGACACTGGTCGTGTGGTTCGTCCTGCAGTGGCAACCATGTCGGTCGCACTCGGTGTAGCATCGATCGTCGTCCTTCATCTGACTTGAAGTTACCTGGAAATCAAGGATCAAGACGGTTGAACGGAGGAGATGCGGAGCGTGCTGTTCTCTAATAATTTACGGTAAGCGTGACGGATTTTCTTTCTTCGGGATTGAAAGTAGAAGTACAGTTGAACGGACCGACAACCGACCAGAAGATGGTCGAATCGAAAGTATTAGCAACGCGGCCGTTGGCAGGACTGACTGCCGCGTCGTAGTGCGCGTCGCAGAGCGTCCCAGGTCTCCTGAAACCTTCTAGCTCTGCTCCATTTATAGAAAAAAGACCACAAATAAAAGGACATAAAACCTCATAAATTCAGATGGAACAGTTTCGAGAATTCCCAAAATGGTCGATTGGAAAGAAACGAGGAATTCACCGTTGTAATAAGCAAAAGCTCCCTCAATAACCTGGTCGGCTCCAGTGGCTGGATCCATGCGGAACCGAATGGAGAGACTAGCATTGTTAGACTGGATCAGATACGGTTGGTTGAACCTGCGCATTATATATACAAAACGATCGTGTTTGTTTATGCGTTGAAAATCTCCCGACCGTCGTCCTCGATGACGTCGACGTTTAAAAAACCAAAAACAAAAATTTAAAAGTTCAAGTGCCAACAGTAGAAGTGAAACCTGGCATAAGAGTTCCTGGATTTCTTCCAGGCGGGACTGCAGATCTTTTGGCGCGGCGAAGACGAGCTCCATCTGACATCGAGGGCTCCTTCGTGAATTTCCATGAAAGAAGTACAATCCGGCCCACTGTTGTGAGGATCACAATAATAATAATAGGCTAATAAGATCAACACTGTGTGCTGCAGTCCGTAGACAAAAGACTAGGGCGAACTTTCTTTTTTTTTCTTTCGCCGCTCTTCTACGAATATTTAGGTGCACATTATATTATTCTATATTGTCTACTCTCTATTAGCTGTTGCGTTGATCTTGAACAAGTTTCGACGCAGCTGAGAGAGACGGGTTATTGTTAAGAATCAAGTTGGCTTATTACGTGATGTTGAACGCCAGTAAATTGATCTGGACGCTTTGTCCCGGTTGAGCAGGGAAAGTGAAGGAGCACGGCGCTGGCCAAACTCTCCAGGCTGTAGTCGACGTGCTGAAAAAGCCGGACCATCGGGTGGCAGTAGTAGTAGTAACTCCGTCGCCGCTGCTGGTGACATTCGGTCGGATGACGTAGTCGCAAACGGCGTGCGCCTGCCGCTCAACAGCTCGGAAAGCGCCGTCTGATATGAGGAAGCGGAAGGGGAGTCATTGAAATCGGTCATGCGGTCTTGTTATTAAGGGCCAAAACAACTTTGGAGCGCAACCTGTTACAAATAGAACCCATCCGACCCCGTATACTACGACGAGAGACGCAAGCCGAGCTTTCTCGAGGAGGATCAAATGAATTTTAGAAAACGGCGATGAAAAGGCTGAATTGAAAGAGAGAGAGAGAGAGCGGGTCGTATGAATATAGCACCGTCTTCTTATAAGTTACCTCTTTCGACCTCGTCCATGTTCGTCTCATTTTTCTTTAATTATTCAAGGAGAACTGAATACAGTCCGCAATAAGCCTCGTCTCCTATACGACACATGAAACGTTTAGATCTGCCTGTCATGTGTGGCTCCTCTCTTCTGAAAACGACGTTGAGCCGGTGGTATGCGGGAACCCATCGTCCGATTATTCCTCGGCCTCGAACTCTGCCAAAACTTTCCATCCATCTCTCCCACTCGCTGCGCTATTTCCTAGTAGGCGCCGGAACCGGAACAGCACCAGTCCACCCTATTCCCAGCATTGCTGAACCAACGGCCGAGGGAAACTATTACTAACTGCTGCACGGCGGAGGAAGAAAATTGTCAATGCGCCTCCCCAAGTTCAGATAGATTGCGTCGCCCGGTTATAAGAAGCTTAACGGCGTCCGTCAAAGACATCATCATCGGAAACTCGGCTGCATCTCTTTTAAAATAGATATCCTTTTCTTCCTTAAGAGGATAGGTTAAAAAATTCTGGCTTTTCGGTAATTCACATCAAGTTTACTTGGTATGGCTTGGTGAGGATTGCGTTGGTTGCTGCTGTTGCTGTTGCCGCGGGCGTGCGGCTGCGGCGGTTGGCCGTCGACCTCTCTGAAAGTTAAATGGGCCAGGAATCCATTGAACACGTACGGAGGTAATAAAAGCCCCGAGCTGCTTCAACACAAACAACAGAGAGAGAGTTGATATGATTAAATAGTAGAGAGACTGTGTTTGTTTGTCGAAACTGTTGCAGCTCGTTCTTACGTGAATTCAACGATGACGTCAGGACCGTAAGTCGTCAACTGGACCGTTTCCTGTCCGCAGAGGTTGGCGTGGACGCGGCCGTTGATGAGGACGCGGATGTTGTCCGTTGCGCATCTCCTTCAAAAGACGACGACGACGACGACGACGAGGAGGAGGAAACGTCCCAAAAGAAATGAAATAATCAGATGAATGTCGACGCTATATTATTGACGGTGCGACGGATTGACGTCATACTGTGGCGGTAGTTGAACCGATGCGAAGTGGAGTGTAAGAGGTTGAAACGGCGACTGCAAAGCCACGTGATATCGACATGTCCGGTTCGGCGGATAGAGGCCCGGATAGCCGGGACTGGCCATTCGGCAAGTGTTGTTATAGCGACCGCCCGTCACGCAATCCGCTTGCTGGTAGTGCCAGTCGCAAACTAGGGAACAGCATGTCGAAAATGAACATATTAAAACAAGTTGGCCATTTTTTTGTTGTTGTCGCTTTTGGAGCCGCCGCAGCACTACGGTAGTAGAAGATGCTTTATTCCTTTAGTTCTTTTTCGGTTGTTTATTGATTTTGCATTTCAAAACAATCGAAAATGGAATTCTGTCGTCGTCGCGGCGACGACGACAGGCAGCTATTATAGCCCAAAAGAAGAAGACGAAGAAAAAAAGGCAATTTTTTTTTGTAAAACTGAGCAGCTGGGAAATTGGCTTTACCAGAACCGTGAACGGGCGTTCCGCCGATAGTTTGTAGTCCCAGCTGCGCCGGATACCCGATGGGCGTGAAGCTGAAATGAGCCAATAGTTTACCACGTCTGGTCGATTCTCCCGATCTGTAATGGAGTGAAATACGACCCGACACAGACAGACAGACATACAAAGAAAAAGAGAGAAAAAAGAGAAGAATAAGACGACTCGGATTGATGAAATGTTGAGGTAGAAAATATAAGGAATGCGAAATGTCAGCGGATCCCGTCCCGTTCGCTATAGGAGCACCAGGCGATGCTCTGGGGAGATGTCGTGAAGGCGTCACAGCATTGTGTGTCTATAGTCGAGTCAGTCTTCCGTGCGGAACGGGGGTTATGAGACATTGATTGAATGGGTGCAATCTACGGGCGAGGTATTTTCTCCTCTCGCCTGTCGCTTATTTCCCCTACACGCAAAACTGATGGAGTCGTCTTTCAACGGGACGCGTCTCCATAGTCTAGAACGCTCTCCCGACGGAAAGAGACTATAGGCCGTCAGCCGGCACTTGATAGTGTCTCTACATATAGAGTAGAGACATGATAAATCGCGTCGAGTAAGAACGAGAGAGAGAGAGAGAGAGATTGAAAGAGGCCGCAGGGAGCCACTAACTTGAGTACGAGTGTAGCGGGTGAAATGTCATCATCCGAGAATAGGAGCGCCGGTGGTGAATAGCGCTCGTTAGCTCCGCACAGAGTCCACGAATGCTGCTGGAGGTGGTGCGGAGAAGGTCCGGAAACGGACGTTTCAATACTACTCCCGCTGATTCCGCTCCTGCCGCTTGTCGTCCACTCCAGCTGTCCGCCCGCGCACCTATTGTCGGAGCCAAATGAGTATTACGTACTAGACTGTACAAAAGTCTTATTTCTCTGAATATATTTATAGGTACACGTACTTTGATTGGTTGAGGTGACCCATGTCGACGAGGCGGTAGATTTGCAGTTCGATCCGATAACCGGGTTCGGGTAGGAGCCGGTACCAGCAATGTTGGTTTTCATGCAGCTCCAGTGATTTGATCTGACCGTAGCGGAGACGAGACGTCGAGTACAGCTGGCGCGCATCCAGCGTCACGTTGCACACTGCACGTTCCGAGTCAAAGAAGACAAGGCAAACAATAAAGGCACGGCCTCCTCTACTGGTGTACATCGCGGGATACATATATATATATATATAAAGGGAGAAAAAAACCCTCAATGGATGGATGGCATAATGAGAAACGACAGAAGGCACGACGATGCTCCACGTCTTTCGAGACTCTCCCCACCCGTTGGCTCTCTGCCTCATAGTCTAACGTTTGGCTGCACAGAAGCTGGAAGCCATCAAATCGATGGCTTCGCATCTCCGAGGACGGACGACCAGGTCTACTGGGAAGTCGGCGAGCCGTGGAAAAGACATTTAGGCTGCCGGTAGGCCATCTATACGCTAAGGTCATTCTACTACTCATTTCATCCGTTCATTTTCGTACAAGATCGTTTCTCCGGCCCCTCCGGTTGAATGATTGATACAACATAAGCGATTGATGTCACAAAACAAAAAAGAGGGGGTAGTACAAGTCCGGCAATTGGCGAGACTGGCTGTCTACTCTACCGCGTGTTTTGGCCGCCTGTTCGCGTCACTGTCCCCTCGTCCTATTGATCAATAATTCAGGGAGAGACAAGGCCGATCGAAAAGACGTGGACCAAAAGGACCTATCGGTCCGCGATAGCGTCTCAATGCGGTCTTTGTGCAGTCGTGCACACCGCACATATTCCCGATGACATGGCCCAACCCAAAAAGAAAAGTCACCAGCAAACTATCCGACAACCGATCGATATCTGGCGGATTCACGCTCCGATGAATGACAAGTGTATATGTAGAGGCGACGCGAGTCAAAAGTTTTACCTGTCTGTTATCGTCAGGTAAACTACTGAACCCCGTAACTACGACACCCCGCACCGCACGACGACGTGTTTTTGATCTCGTTAACTTGTTGGAACGATGGCACTTGGAGCGTTATACGTACTAGGCTCTGCGCTTTTTTTTCTTTGTTATTTATTAGCTTATTGAGACATCCGCGGTGTTGGCAGTCTTATCTCGTTATATTGTGGAGTCTATTTTAATGTCTCAGAGATAAAAAAAAAAAAGCTAAAGAATTCGAAAACGTTCGATTTAAGTTTTGGGATTATTCAACAATTCTATCGTATTCTTAAGCGGATTTCGGTTGGAAGGCACATGTCGGTTTCACACAAGCAGCTGCTGTAGCCGGCACTGAAAATAAAGACATTCCCGTCGGGCTATTTACCACGAAGCAACAAAACGAACGAAAGAAAGAAAGAAAGAAAGAAACGCTCGGCGGTGTTTATTTATTTTTGTTTTGCGAATCAGCGTAGCGTGTTTTGTTGATTGAACGGCGACGAGTAGCTGCGGAGGAAATCCGCGGAAGAACTTAACGTTGATAGAGGCAGGAGCAGCGGGGGCAGGAGCAAGAGCTTTAAAGTAAAGACAATAAGAGCAAATCCCCTGTCGTGAATAGACTTGGCCGCGGCGGCAGATAGACGTAGAGGGATTGAATCGGCCATGCTGATGATCCAATTAAACCGGGCCCGGGCGCACGAACACACGCATCAAAACCAATGAACAGCTAGGGCACCGCCGCGCATGCAGTTGTGCCAGCGAGCAACACAACACGGCAAGACGAGAGAGAGAGAGAATTGTGCAGCTAGCACCTCCACGCACGAGCACACATTCTCAAAACAAGTCTATTCACGTCCGCAACTTTTCTTCAATCAGTCAATCAGTCAAATCGATAAAGTTCCTTTTCTTCTTCTTTTTTTCTATTTTCGCGACTGTTCGCCTTTTCAATAGGAGCTAGAGAAAGAGCGGGGGGAGCGTCGCTGCTGTAGTCATAGTGACGTCGTCCACTCCACAATCTCCGCAGAGATTCTCCGTTTAACACGACACGACACAGACGTTACCATCGTTGCATTCCACAACTCGATTGCCGGCTGCGTCTCCCATCGATTTCCCATTTTCAAAAGGGCATCAGCAGGGAAAAAAGAAGGAGAAGAAGAAGAAGAAGAATGTGTCGTCAAGGAAAAATACACAGCGCAGTGTATAGATGGGAAGGCGAAAAAGAAGAAGAAGGAAAGTTGAATCACATGCAAATTGAGGTTCGTGCGCAAAGGAGGAGGGCCACCAGAGTCCACAACCTCCGTATATCGCTACCACAAATGTCAAGGTAAGAAAAAACGATCGGCCCATTTGCATGCCAATAGTCGGCCCTTGCCCCGTTGTTTGCCGCATTCCGGCAAAACATTGGCAACCATAGGCTGGACTGGACTACTCTATGCTTTTCGATGTATATTATAGTAGTAGGTCTAGTCTGTCTAGTATAGTACCAGACCACAAAACGCAGCAGCAGCATGTTATTTGCGGCTAATTGGTTCATGTTACTATATCTGCTGCGGTAGAACAGCTGTCCTCGTTTTCTGCTGATGCCAGCCCCCATCATCAGCGACGACAACAACAACAACTTTTCTCCGGGTTCTTCTGGGTACTTCCCGAAAAAAAATCACATCATCGTTCTATAAAGAGACTTGGGTTGTTGTTGCCGCGTAGACTTTTGCTGAAAGAAGCAAACGAAGCGAGTGCTGCTGAGGAGACCCAGCGGGATATGGCGACGAGAAAAGTTGTTTGTGCGCTGCTACCGCGACGGGCCGAATTCATCCGTCGTCGATTCTTTGAAGATGAAGCGACTGTCTGGCTGGCCCAGACACGTATCTACTATTCGTCACACACGTGTCCTCATCACTTTGGGGCACGAAAGTATCCATCAAAAAGATATCGAGCTAGTAGTCTCAAATGGCGTACGGCGTCAAATCACTTGAGCGTCTCAAACGGATGGGGGTCCGGTCAGGAGTCTGCTAGTGGCGTCTGTTGCCCACCGCTATTGTCGTCATCCTTATATTTACTCATAGGGATTGAAGACACAACAAGGAAAATCTTTTGATGACGTTGTCTCCAACGCAAACATCTCGTCCCCAACAAACTCTCGCTAGAAGGAAGAGGAGCGATGACGTATAGCCAAAGTCATTCCATTTTCCCCTGTATACTATAGTGCTGATGCCATTCCATTCCGTTCCGTCCGCTTCCCTTCAGCGGATGCACGACAGGACCTCCGGAGGAATTCCTGGAATATTTTCAACCGCTGCGCGAAATGAATCGACGTCCGTTGCTGCTGCTGCTGCAGCCATAATATCTAAGAACCTTATTACGACGACGACGACGAGGATGACGATGGAGGCGGATGTCTCATTTTTACGGTAGCCGAGGAATTACATCCGCTTGGCGAAGCCAGGACGCTGCTCCTGCTTCTTTTTTTATCAGCAGAAGATTCCCGGATGCTGGTCCCGTGTTCTCGGCGGTATATACACTGCCGACGTTCTTTTCTTTCTCGTCGCCTTTGTACTACTACCACCTAGGACTACGGCCCCTTATATAGCCGAAAACTCATCAAAGTGGTTTCTTTTGGCCGTAAAATGCGCCCTGATACGACTGCTATAGTCCTAGCCAGATGAAGGCAAGTTCTATATATTGGACTAAGGGGCTAGAGAGAGAGAGAGACGTTGCCGAATCACGGCATCCGTGCGGAAGGGGAACGAAATTAATTATCAACAAGAGAGCGAGGCGGGGTGAGCAGCAACCGGTGTCTAGAAAGCAAAGTCAACCTGACGGGGCCTTTTTTTCGCCAATGAACAAAAGAAGAAGAGTTGGGCGTCTTTTTTCTTATGTATTAGCACTAAAGCTGCGCAGTTCAGCAGTTTAGCCGTATATATAGACGACGAGCTGCTGCTGGGCGCCATTTATTGGCTTTAGCACTTTTTGTATTTCTTCGCGGAGCGCGCACTCAAAGAGTATTACACCCGTTCTTGTTGAGCCAATCCGTATATATAGCGCTTTTACTACTGGTGGCCTTCGAGATGATTGAACACTCACAGACAACAAAGTCGGTGATTCAATGGCGATGACAGGAGGTCAACCCACATAAATGCCCGAGCCCTGCAATAGGAATCAATAATTCCTGGCCGGCGGCTAAGGATGTTGGAATTTGTTAGAGACGCTAGAGATGACCTCTCAATCGAATCCGAGGAAACCGAAAGAGATCCTTTCTTTGGGTAATAGAGAGCCTCACTTTGGCATCAACGACATTTGAATGTCAGAGTGGAACGCGACAGTGTTTAAAGGTCAATGGCGTGGTCTGCTGTATTATTGAAAAGGGCGACGCCAAGGCGACTCTTGTTTCATTGTGGATAGAGAGAAGAGAGAGAGAGAGAGAGGCGACCGGATCAATGTTCGTCACTTACTCTGATCGCATTGTTGTTCGAGCCCGCACTGGGCGCAGCGGTAGGGCACTTTGGGGCCGCACTGGCAGGCCCCTGCGTGAGCGCAGCAAGCGCACGTCTTGATGCTCTTGTTGCTGCCTCCACCGCCTTTGACTCCTTGTCCCGACTGCTGGTGATGATCTTGACTGGAACAGGCACATCCGCTGCTCGTCTTGGTCCACATATCAACTTCGCCTAAAGCGACGAGAGTAGAAGAAGAAAGAAAAAGAAGAAATTCAATTGCCATCCAGACTCGACTAAAACATGTCGTAGCGCACAACCCAGCCAGCAGTGGAAATTCGTTACCAATTCACAACGGTGGCGGGCGGACTGCGGCGGCGGCCTATACGACGTGAATAAATTTCGCGGTTGAGGGACGCCTTCGGGCAACTCATCTGTGCCAATCAACGAAACCCTGGCGGTTTCTGCAGACTGACGTCGGCCACAGGCCACTTGCCGCAGAAAACCGGAGGGAGCCTGTTGGCAGTCGAACTAACTAACTTCCAAGGGGCCAGAGAGGAGTTCTGTCTTATTTGTGGCTGCTGTTGCTGTGGTGGGACGCCATTGTGAGTTGGCTCCTTCCTTATCAAGAGACACACGCCGGCGTTTATTCTGCTATTTGTTACCATTTAAGAGCAATGACGATGGAGGAAAGACTACCCAAACTCTACAGACAAACCAAGAAGAGTGGAAATGGTACAATTGAACTAATGATGTCCTCCAGCTATGTATAGTACGTCATCTAGCTCCCGTTTTGACGCAGAGCTCGTTAACAGGGCTAGTTTTCAATTTCATCAAACGAGTTCCGGTGGGGAAAAATACTATTGAAACTCGCTCGCAGATTCCCCACAAAATAAAGAACGGGTCTCTCTCTACATGACACTGTCGGGCGGCCGAACTAGTAGGCTACTTGGCCCTTTGCGTTATTGCTGCTGACGTGCTCCCCCGTTACTTCCGCCCTCATGCTTTATGACTTCCGAAAAGGGTGGAACAATCCAAACCCGCAACTCCCACCATTTTTTCCCCCTTCTTCTATTGTTTCCTCTCTTTTTGTGAAGAATCATCACAAATTCAATTGCCAGCTAGCTGGAGAATTATAGCCACTATACGACTGTTGGTAACTACTTGACGGCCAGCAGATAATGCGACGAGAGAGTTGAGCAAACAGCAATCTCTTCACTACACAAGACACTTTTTTCTGTGGACTTTTTCCTCTTCTTCTTCTTCTTCCGTTTTTGATGGCGTCGCCCAGCGCCCCTATTTCCATCTAAAAGTGGCCTTTTAAAACGTAACTCGAACCGGTCCGGGATGGAGGCACAGCACTAGACGGGCATGTAATATGTTGGAAGAGCAAGAGCTTCTCTTTGATATGAGTCACAGGCAAAGGCAGGACAACTTACTTCGAGACGTAACTCCAATAGTCGTCCAGACGAGGTGGCCGGAATCGACAAACTCCCCGTTGGCGTCGGCCAACCAAGTGCCGGCGATGGCCAAGACGACGAAGAGGAATAGGCAGCAGCGTCGATCCGACGGCCGCATCATCCAGTGAGCCGAGTCATTTCTGATGGACAACTGGGACATGATCGAAGCTGCTGCTGGGAATTAAAAGAGAAGTTGGGAGAGATAGAAGATGGAAGAAGAGTCGCTCTCTTCTTATTTCTCGGGTTCGCAGCAACAACAGCAGTTGGCGCACGGACGAACTGGGCGCTGCGGCCCCTCTGCCGTTTCGACTGTTTCTACCCAGCGACGGGCTCGGCGAGCGATCGTTGCGCTTTTACACGTTCCCTATCTCTTTTTTTAAAAGTCGGAGGCTATACTCTGTTATAAGCTCGCCATCCGGTCGTCCGTCACGAACCCACTCTCTCTCTTGCTTTCGCCGTATGGGGGTCCGTCCGTTTCCTCTTTCGTTTTCCACTCGTTGTCCTGTTGTCCTGTTGGTGGCGGCGGCAGCTCCTCTTTACAGAAGCCGTGGCGTCGCTCTTTTAATTCATCTCATCTCCCTGGATAAAAGACATCAAGATTTTCCATTAGACTGCGAACTCGGCTCCGACTGGGACATTGTGTATATTAGGCACAATAATCGCGGCGCAGCTCGCGACGTCGTCTTTTCAATGGCAACTTGATGACGTTAAAGACGGCGGCTAATGGACATTAAGAAAAGATGGATGAGGCGGATCAATATAGAGCTGCTCGTGGGACGATGGGAGATATAATAAAAGAAAGAAGAAGAAAGGGGGGGGGGAGAGAGAAATTAACATAGATCAATTCGGTTCGGTAACATCAATTCGGAAGTTCCGCATCACACGGCGGTCCGGTCGGAGCTCCACGGGAACATTACGCAAGAGACTCGCGTTCTCTCAGTTAGAGCGAGCGATGCAAACAAATCGACATGCGATATTGAATTGCAGATGACGAGACCGAACGAGATGATCCTTCCATCCTTCCATCCTATCTAGATAGCTCTTATATCTATTTGTATTCGGCGGAAGAGCTAGACGTCGCTCTCTATATATCATGGTGGGTGAGCCGGCCTCGGATGAAAAGACGCTATATAAGACCATGGATTCATGAGATGCAAATGACACCGGTCACAACAACAACAGCAGACAACGTCCTCGACGACGAGATAAATTGGAGGAGACGGCCAGACGACGTACGACGCACAGAAACAAAAGACGTCTCATATAAGAATCACTTGACAATGCAGGTTAGAAATGAAAGAAAGAAAAAGAAAAAAATAGGCCGTAAAAGAAACGGCGGTTGATGACATTTCCAAACCAAAACCAATTGGTATTCATAATACAAATGGCCCGCTGTGAACTTTTCGCTCATTTCAATTCATCCCCTTAAGAGGCTCCAAACACAATCGAGCGGCCTCAAAAAAAAGAGAGAAAAGGAGATTGAAATTCAATCACCAAGAAATGGAATTTGTTAATAACGCCGCTGTCTGGTTAGTCGAGATTTCGTCTTCTAATAATGATGCGAAAGGTGTGACGTGCTGTCAGCTGTTGGTGAGAAGAAATCGATCGTCGCTACGAAACGTCGCATTCTTCAAGTATCTCTCTTTCTCTATTTTTTTTAGAATTTTCCCTTTTTTGTTGTTCTTGCTGTTGTTGTCGGCTGATGAAATCTGTCGCGGAACGAACGTGAGTGACATCAACGTTCTCTTTAGTCCTTAGACGAAAATGATATTAGAATAGACAAGGAAAAAGAGTCCCAGACAGAAGACGTCTTTGAAGGTGGTCACGTTTCGAGCACGGCGGTGGGTCATCACTGCGGGTCAAAGAGGTACAGCAGCCCAGTCGATAAATCGATGGATAGTTTGGTTATAGGCATGATTAACTCTTCCATGCTCTTCTCTCTTTAGTCTTTACCCTATCGATCTTCTATTAGACTCGGTGCGCTCTGTTGGGACTAGGCCAAAATGCTGCGGAAGCCTCTGCCTCTCTCCGACGCGATTTTTATAGACAGCAGTCAATTAAGTACGGCTGATACCGGATCGCACGGACGATGGCGTCCACTACACGCACTGGTTGGCCCTTCATCTATGTATATATCAAGTCCTTGGCTGTATAGTATAGTACTGCCCAAGCGAGTCGGTATAGTAATACTAGTTGGTAGCAAAGTGTGTCCAGAAGGTGACATGTGGAAGCGGTCGTCACGCGGAGAGTAACAACAAGGAGCGCTATATCGAATGGCGCCTCGGATGAATAGAAAGAGACGCTTCACTGTCGAGAGTTGGAGAAAGGAACTCGTCTACTAGTAGACTCTATAGAGAGAGAGGAATAGACTACTAGTACTACCAGGAGAGAGAGAGAAAGGCGGATGTTACACGCAGCGTAAGGGATCTAATGGCTCCGGTCGGCTAATTGCTCCGCGTTCTGTTACTACTACCGTACGCAGACAGACAGACTGGACGTTTTGTGTGCCACTGCTAAGGGCATTTGTGCTCGAGCACTTAGCCCGATAGCTTTTTCCGCCAACGTGGATAATACCGCACACACGGTCTCTCTCTGTCTCCTTTCTCTGCTATTCCTCGATCGTCGTCGTCGTCGGCGGCGGCGGCTCTCTTTCACAGTGGGGCATTAGCCAAAACCAACAGTAGTAGAGAGAGAGAGACTATACGTGGACGGCCGGCCGGACTAGATAGAAGTAGAGAAGCCCCTTACTGATCGTCTGAAAAACTCGCGGGCACTTGTCCAAACATTTGAAAAAAGAAAAGAAGAAGAAAATCGAATCGGGATTCGGACAGAGATAGAGCGGGAAAAAACCAAAGGGACGACGACTAACTCCTCCCATTTGTGCCATTAAAAAAAAAGAGAAAAGATTGGACGAGTTGTAACAGTATGTATAGCTAGTAGTAGGCTACAGTACTACTATATACGTAGGCCTATGAGGGTATATATGGAGGAGCCGACCGCTTTGCTGCTGGGCTGCAGTGTCCGTGTGATTGGATTAGATGTCGGTCCGGGCCAAAACTCAACGGCCGTTTGCCAAAATGAAACTGCTGCTGCTGAATTCTTGTGTGTCGTCGACCGATCCATCACAACAAAAAAACAAAACAAAACAACAAAAAAAAAATGGGACAATATTACGTCAAAGACCCTATTGTGTGCCGTCGCCGCCGCTGCCGTCTTTTACATAAAAGACGAGAGAGAGAGAGAGATGAAAATGCGATCCCCGAGAGGAGGAGGCTTTCCTTAATGGGATGTCAAAGAGGTTGCTGCTCCTGCTACAGAGGCCTCTCTCTCTTCGACCAGAGAAAAAGGGTAGACGGAGGAGAAACAGGAAAGATCCTCTCTAGCTCTCTCTCTCGAGTAGCGATGTGTATGGCCAAGCAATTAAGCTCCTGTTGGGCCTCTTTTCCGCTCCATGGTTCAGGTTATACCCCGCAGGTATTACCGGCCGGCTATTATTATGCTGAAACGGTTGAAAGAAAGAAAGAAAGAGAGAAAAGTGCTGGAGACAAGAGGCGATTGAATGCGACTCGAAAGAAAAACAAATGAAACGCCCGGTAGCTTTGGTCACGTCCGCGTTCTACTATCCGCAACGGTCTGCACGGTACTCCTTGAAATTCGACAGCGAACAGAGGGGGACGCGCGTCATTGTTGCCCGAGTCTAACGCGCTATTATCTAAAAGCGCGTCCGACAAGCCTCGCGGGCTCCATTTGGAGAGCCGGGCAACTTTGTTGGATGTTTGGGCGATCAGCGCCCGGACTCTGATGATATTCGCCTCAAGCTGCTGCTATACGCTGCTCGATTCTGTATAAATAAGCTCGTCGCATCGTGATGAATCGGTCGCTGTGTATTCTATGGCGCTAGACGAAGAGCGTAGAGAGACAACTGGACGACATTATTCAACAACAGAGACGCGCCTGATATTGCACGTAGAGCGTTCTTCCACGCCGCACGGATCACGATTCCATTTGTCTTTGTTAGGGCAAGGCGTGAAGAGGAACGACCGCACCAAAAACGATGATGGATACGTTTTCGTTTTTTTTTTTCTTTTAAGGCCGAGGCCAGTCCATACGGCCGTGTTGCCGGAACGTGTCGTTGGATATAAGACGGACGTCGCTGTGTCAACACCGATTCCATCCAATATGTATACAAGGATCTATCAATCGGGAGCACATATAGTGTCGGTCGTCGACGTAACGATCTGGCGGGAACAAAGGGACCATCTGGAAAACTCTATCGTCTCTTATAGACAGGAAAAAAAAAAGGGACGTGAGAATCCACTCGGTCGCCATCTATAACCACAAAAGGCCCAGTGAACGTTCCTCCGTAATGAATTGCGCCTGGCTTTATTCCTCGTCCTTTCTTTTCTTTCAGATATAACGACATCGTCGTCGTCATCAGAGAGAGAGAGATGGAAGAGAGCAGCCCACGCTGAATGAGTATAGTGCGCTGCTGCTGCTGCTGGAAAGAGAGCGCAGGCAAATCTTGATTACACGTAGACGCTCCGAGTGGATCTTCTTCTTCTTCTTTTCCCCTTTTGCCCCGGCGTTTCCACGGCAAATAATACGCCAGCAGCACACAGAGCATAGACACAATCTACTTTGAAGGGAGGTTGAGGAGGTCGAGACCTTCCAGCGAGCGATCGATCGGCCCTGTTCGTCAACTCGTTCCCGGGCAAAAGTCGTTTCCCCTTATATATATAGGCCCGGAGAAAAAAGAACACAAGAGGGCGGAAGAAGAAAAAAGTTGTGGGTGTTATCGTCCGACTACCTTCTTATTAGCCTACATGATCAAGTTTTTCATTCTTTTCCTTATTATGAATAAATAATAATACGACTAAGTCATTGCGTCTTCTGATATGAGAAAAAAAGAAAAGTTGAGCCATCATTTTCATTGAAGCGGCCGCTGGGATGCGCTGTACACAAATTAATAACCCTGGCAGTAATAATAATAACGCAATCGGGTTCAATTAGAACGAGGTAATGAGGACCCTCCGCAATCCGCATTACGCTTTTTTTATTATTAATTTTTTTTTTTGGTAAAAAGGGCCCATATAAAAGTGATGTGTTGTCTACTCCTTCAACTTTGGAATGGTGATGCCAAGGGCCGGTTTCTCTCCCTCGGGAGATTTTCGGCCGTCTTTATCTTGCGCCAAATCGCCATTGAGTGCACAGTCGACCGCCGAGTTTCTCTAGCTCCCAACCGGGCCTGATTGGATCATCCATGGCGGCATAGAGCAAAAGGAGGTCTCTCAGTCTCTCTCTCTGTTTTGGCTCCGACCGCCATGGGAGTGGGGAAGAGAAACCTATTATGTGTGTGTGGCTGGTAGTAATAGACGAAGGCGCGGACGAGGTCGATCGGTCGGGAATGGATTTTGCCATCATCAACCGGCAGCAGCAGCGAATCCTCAAAATCGATTCGATTCGAATGAGATTTCAATTGGAGTTTGAGTTCCAACACGTCGTCGCCGCAATTTATGGGTTTCCACCGGTTTCCCACGGCGAATCGTCGCCGGCGTGGGCGCTCTTCCATCAGATCATCTGATAATAATGTAAAAGCCCCCGCAATAACTTGATGACCGATATAGCGGCTTAAAATGACCCTCGAGAACGCATCCAGCTGTGATTAAGCGCCCTGTATGGCAACAACAACAATTTGAACGTCGCCAAATCGATAAGACGCAGCAGGCGGAGTCGCGTTGCTGCTAGCTATAGTAGCAGCACAGTACACTATACAGCTTGATTGCCGCCAAGGTTAAAACGTTGTCTAATTTTTGGCGGATATAAACAGCTCAATCCACACGGCTGCGTTTCTACTGTCAAGAGTTTCTGCTGCCAAATCAGATGACAAATGAGTTCGGAGAAAAGAGAGAGAGAGAGCGCAGATGATGAAGACGTCGTCGTCGTCGTCTTGGAATTGATATATGTACGTACGTATATTTATTTCGGGTTGGTGAACTGCTGGGAAACTCTTCGCTGGAATCGATTGGGTTCTCTTATTTGATGAACTTGCCAGGCCTTGGCTTCGTCTTCTTCTTCTTCATCATTTTTGTTTTGGCCTCTTTTAAGACGACGCAACTCTCTCCTCTGTAGAGAAACGAATCGATCAATGTCTCTTTGAAAATCGCGTTCAGCTGTACGCTGTCATAGAGATCTATCACTTGACAGCCGAGCAGTAGCGCAGCAGCGGTCTCCAATAGGCCTGTCATATTTGCCGAGACTCAGTCTCCGTTCTCTCTAGGTCCTCGTCGTGGAAACAATTGCCGCCTGCTATTAGAGGAGTTACACGACACCGAGTCGATTGAGAACTCGGTCATTTACCAACCGCCGGGGAAAAAGCGGTCGCTTAAGGGAAATTCTTTCGACGAAACGCGCTAGGATCTTGATTGAATTTCGATATCGTTGATTTCGCTTTAGGGAAGAAGCCGCTTCGAAAGCGGGATTCGTTGTTCGGAAAAAAGCCAATTAACCCCAAAGGGAAGAAGAAGAAGAAGAAAGACGGTCGGAGCGCGGAACCGTCGTCGTCGTCGTCGAGGAAAGAGGCGATTACTCGCATCATTTCCTTGTTGTGATGCTCTTGTGAAATGCGGAAACTGCAGCACGATGGGGTCGGGTTGGCAGTGTCGTCACAAGCCCATCATCTTCTCCCTTTGGCCTTTATATTCACTGCTCCTTGTTGTTGTTGCCGCGACAGAGTCGACGACGACAACAGTACATTTCCCCTCCACCAAGTGATTCTATACGACTACAACTAGTAGACTAGTAGTCCGCTGACGACATTTATTATAGACGGCGAAATGTTGACACAAAAGAGACGAGCCGGACCAGAAGGTCTTGGGCTACTAGTTTTCTCTCCCCTTCAACCAATCTTTTCAACTTGGAGCTGGGCGGTTTTGATAATATAGATGCCACAGCAGAGCAGCTAGCAATGAAGGCAACGATCGATCAAACCGCAAGTCTGGCCGGGGCTTCTTCTTCTTCCTTTAAGGAAAAGAAAACCGCTGAACCGCAACAGCCTCCATCGGCTGTTGGTCGATGAAATTTCACGAGACTTTGTAGCGAATGTAAATGCAACATCCAACGATCTGCTAGTGGTAATGGCTGATTACGTGATCCTTTGTTCTTCCAGCTGTAATATCCCCTGATGAAAATTCAGCTGCAGTAGTCGACTGTCGGGATCAATCCCTTCCTTGTAGTAGTGTATGTATGGCGATGCCAATAAATATATACAGTACGTAACATTTCCCTTCGTGCTCTATTGACGCAACAAAACACAGCACATACGCCGTAGACTGGAAAGGCAGCTAGGGCTCTTGCGCAACGAAACATCGTCGTCGTCTATGAACTATTCAGTGCATCAAGCGCTCATTGTGTATGTGCCTATATGCTCTCTGAGGAATCGAAAAAAAAGGAGAAGATGGTCTCGGTCTCTTCTTTTGTCTGTTTACTCTTTTCTCTCTCCCCTCCGCCTTCTTATCTGACGTTATACTTCCCTTAAATTTAGTCGACTCCCTTCGGCGCCCACGCCTTTGATTCGCTTTTCCAATTTCTCAGTTCTATGGCTGGCGCTCCTGAGAAAAAATCCACTTGTGTTTTCTCACCGTCTCCGCCACCAGCTAGACTTTTTCTTTGGACTTGTGTCTAATAATCAACGGGTCTAAAAAAAAGAAAACTAGGAATCTTTTCACATTTCGCCAAGTATATGGTTGGGATTTCTTTCCGCCGTTTCTGCCGCGGGAGGCGAAGCGTCATTAGGCCTTCCTCAGAAAAAAGTAAGTAGAAAGCCCGCTGCTGACAGAATGGGCAAAAGTCAATTTGAGACTATAGTGCTATTGTTAGCCGCAAAGTTACCGGGAAAAGAATAAGACGAGAAAGAGGAGAGAATTAGAGCTTTAGTCTGCCGGGGCGGGCCAACTAATTTGAACAAGAAGAAAACAAACACCTTGGCTTAAAAGACCAAGTCTGCGAGTTTTTCCGTGTAGACTGGGAATCACTAGCTCGTTGATCAAAGCCTCCAGTATAGGATATACGTATATATATATATACAAGAGCCGGTCGGCCCAATTAAAAGGAGCTAGAAAAGAAGGTCTGGGAAAAAGGTCGTTTATGACGGCCCAGCACCTCGTACAAACAAACGGCCATTCGTTGAAGCATTAGGCGAAAGTGGTCCGCTGCCCGACGCTATCCCAAACAAACTTTGGGGACGGGGCTGTGCGACTGTATATAATAATAAAAAGGGCTGACGGTAGTAGCCTAACTGGAGAGGGACGATGCGGTGTGCGCGACGGCAGCAGTTTTCGATCAAACCGGACCGTCCATAAAAACGGCCCGACGGAATAAAAACAAACGACCGCTATGCGACGTCACGTTCTTCTCTCGGCCCCTTCAGAACCGACGCCCGTCCGTGTATATCTAAGTTGATAATACACTCGATGAGGTGCCCTGTTTTTCCTTATTGGCTCCCTCGACACCGATAAATCCATCCATCTTCACCCCGCAGCGCAGCAGCCATTCGCATCAAATGGCAAAAAAAAGAAAAAGGAGAGAAAAACACAACTTTTACTAACTCGATTGAATTAGAGAAAGGTCAGGGCACGGCAACCAGCAACAGCAGACATTAACTTGTCAAATCGAAAAAGGCGGAGGGGAAAAAGCCCGAATCGCCGAGCTAAATATAAGATATATAAATAGGGCGGAGTCGCATTATAAGATTTAGGGTCGTCCATTTCGCCCGCTTTTTGGGTTCTTACCGCCTGCCCGGGTTTTTCCCCGCCCGACAAATGGAAAACTATGGGACAATTGGGTAAAGAGCGAAGCGAAATATATATATATATATATATAAGCCCTGTTTTGGCGGTCTAATTCCGCCTCCATAGATTAGCTCGGACACGACAGAGCGAAAATACTCTAGCATAGTTTCTGAGAGGGAGGAAATGTATAGAGTCCTAAAAAGGAAAACAAAAGCATAAGAGAGGGAAACAAAACAAATGAAGATGGTGGAAAGAATAGGTTTGGTGGATAGAAATCGAAAGAAAAGGAGGCCGAACTCGCAGTAAAAAAAAGGAAGGAAAAAAAAAGAGAGAAAAGAAAGAGAAAGAGCGAAAGTAGTAGGAGCCGAGTCAGCTGCATTTTGTTATTCTCTTTCATTTTGTTGTATTGAGGCTGCTGGGCCGATGGAGCGAGAGACTTGGGACGAGGTCTCTCATGCATCACGGCGGGACCGTCACGAACGTCGATCAGGCCCGAGCAACACGAGGCGAAGTTGTCGATACGGATCAATCGCAACGAACGCGAAAAGAGAGGAAAGAAATCAAGAAGAATGGAGAAGAGAAAGAGAGAGAGAGCTCCTCCTCTTTGTGTGTAATAACAGCAGCAGCACGAGGGAGGAGGAGGAGGAGGGAACCGGCTGGCTGCGCTTCCATCGACAATTTTCGAGCTACCGTGTTGGCGGTCTCATCCTAACCTCCGCACAACTACCTCGACCCTCCCATAGCACAACATCACAGATGAAGACACTCCAACATTTGGCTCCGTTTCCTTATGGCCGATCTCGCTACTACCCAGGAGCTTGGAGTTGAGTAGTAGTATGGAGACTGCCGCTACTACTCTCGGCTTCCTCCACCCCTCAACGGCTTTTGATACTTTTCCCATAGCAGCAGCAGCAGAGTCCCGATGTTGATATTGTTTCCGCCACCAGCAGTAGCAGGAAGGAAGGAAGGAAGATAAAGAGTGAAAGGGGGTAAGATAGAAAACAGGAAAAAAAAAAGAAAAGAGAAAAATAAAGGAGAGAGGAAAAGTCTAGAGAGAAAAGAGCATACATACATATATATATATATTGGGAAGAAAGAAACGATACGACGACGGTGTAATGCGTAGGTCTTTCTCTCTCTCTCTCGCTTCGACCTCTTTGCGCGCGCCAAGGCTTGTGAATGTTTGAAGAGGGACGCTTTATATATTATACGACTAGATTGTGTACCGTACCGACGTTGCATGTATGGCAAATAACAAAACAGGGCGGCGATAGAGTCATCGCCGGGTTCTAACTAGACGCGCGATGTATTCGCCGATATCTTTTCTTTTTGGCCGGCTCGGAGCGCATCACCGACGGTGAGGGAGCACAGCTCGGTCGGGGAATTTCAGCTCTTTCATCCTCGTTTTTTATTCATTCGCGCTCAGCTGCGCTTTAGACTGCACATCCGTTCACCTCCGCAAAGCGCCAAACATACCGAGTAGACGCCAACATATAAAGATCAGCGCCCCGCCGAATGGGGAACGCCACCGACGCCGCCGCCGCCTTTTTAGATATGAAAGGAACAAAAGAGCTAGGCGAGAAAGAGATTGGTGGCTGCCGAGATCGCAGATTGAACCACAAGTTATAACTTCAACAAAAAGGAAGAAAGAAAGAAAGAAAGAAAGAGATTCTTGGATAGGACGTTCCCAATCGCATTAAATGCTGGCCTTCTTCGACAGGGTCCAAAAAATGTGTGGCCAACAATAATAATAATAAAAAAAGAGGAAACCATATATATATATAAAAAAGGAAGAAATAAAGCAAATAGTCGTCGGGATGAAAGCAGAGCTCAAGAGATGGACTTACCTCGTATCGGACTGGATTTGCTTCCCACTTTCCGCTTTGGTTTTCTGATCTTGTCTTTGTCTATTTGGATTAGATTAGGCGGTTGAATGGCGTAATACCAATAACAACAAAGTCTGCCGCAAGATGTTGTCGAAGCGGACGACTGGAAACAGAAAACGGCGGATGGGATTTCGTCCGTCTACAAACAAACGAGTGGGCGGATCACCAGAGAGAGAGAGAGCGATGCGCACCTGACTGCTGATTAGTTCTTTCGCCTTCGAGTTGCGACGATGAGAGAACGGCGGATAGAAACTTGTTAGCCAAACCGCGCGAGTTTTAAGACATTCAGTTGTCTTCACTGTCGGCATCCAACGGTGACTGAGGTAGTTCTAGACGTACAAGCCACCCACATTGAGCAGCCGGGCGTTCCGTGCGTCGGACAAACGCAGGAGGCAGGTCTTCTCTTTGAGGTCACCCGTACCGAGAGAGAGAGAACACCAGCCGCCCACAGCAGGAGCAGCGGGAGCGTTTGACGCGCATGCGTACTACTCCCACTCAACATCGGATGCAACTACTATACTTCCAGTAAAAGCGGAAGCTCTTGTTCGCCTCGTTCTATTGCAGGAAAAATCGAAACAACAAATCAAACTTCACCCAGTTCACCAGGCGGTAAGCTCTTGTAGTAGCTCGCCCGCGACAATTTACAAGTGCTGCCAGAGAAGTTTGACATCGCACCGACGTCATTTGTTACTTCCCGGCAGTTATAGGCCGATTGCGCGAATCCTTAAAAAATGAAGTTCAAGAGGATCAAAAAGAGATACTCGGGTCGGATAAGCAACAGCTCGCCATTTTTTTCTTCCTCCCTTTTTCATTCTTAAGGAGCCGTCGATGAAGGAGCGCCCGGATACTTGAAGCGTTTTCTTTAGTTTGTTGGGGCGCGCGCTACGTGTTTGATCTTGTGTGAAACGACTCGATCGATCTCGATCCACTTGTCTCTCTGTGAACTCGATGGAACCAAATGAGTGGATGAGAGAGAGAGAGAGAGAGAGAGAAAGGGTAGAGAAGAGAGAGAGAGGGAGAGAGCTTGAGCTTTTAAACAATGCCATCCATTATTCATCGGTACCTGACTCTCTCGTCTGCTTCTCGGCTCGTCCCTTATCACGTTTTGCGACTCGCTATTCATTCCATTTCTCTTTCTTCTTGCCTTCATTCGGCCCGAATCGATTGAAAACGGCGACCTGGACGCGGCAAATAAAAGGAAAGGAATGGGGGGGAAGGCAGCGGAAGCTAGAGTCGAACTCCCACTCGTTGACACACGTGGACGCACTCGAATGCGCAGCGCCCACAGAGAACATAGTAGCACAAGTCGGTCGTGTCTTGTTCAATCAACGGACCCCGATCGCTTTGAGCGAGCCGCTACGACTCCGTCATATCACGGCGCCCGGCTCAATAACAGTTGTCAACAAACGATACGGGAGCTAAAAAAGCTGATTACAAAAAATAAAGTTTTTCCTGGGAATTTCTTAAAAAAAAGAAGACGAGAAAGTCGATAACCGTCTCTCTCTCGGCGAGAAAAACTCGTCGTCGTCGTCGTAAGTGATGGGTAATATTAGAGAAAACCAAGGGAGATGATAATAATAAAGGAGGCTTCCATCTAGAGAGCCTCGTCTAGCTGACTTTGATCCTGAGAGTCGAGTACTTTTACTACTACTACGTCGGCCGCCTTGTTTGCGCCAACCGAAAGAGTTTGGATAATCATGTTCAAGGCCGCTCACGCGATGAGAGAACTGGCGCGTTGTATACATATATGCGTCGGCCCCGGTCTGCACGGCAACGACGGCAGAGGCTCGTCGCGACGACTATATACTACCAGATAGAATAGATTTTTTTTCAAAAGTTTTGTCGACTTTAGTCGCGTCGCTAGGTTGACATCACTTGACTGCGCGGATATAAATAAATAACAATTAACGATCGCAGCGACGAAGAGGAGCGGGTCGGCCTATTGAGGGAGAAAACGCGACGTTAGCAATAGACGTCGTCGTTGCTGGAAAGAAGGCAGGTGGCAAGTGAATATGGGAAGAGACCGGTCAAAAGGGTGCAGGATCCTTCTCGTTAAGGTCGACCCTGTTCAATATAAGACGCTAGCTAGCTACTGCTGCTGGTGTCGTCATAATTGGTAGAAACCGTCACCATGGTAGCGCCATCTTCCATGTTTAGCGAACGCCAATCATTTCCATCCTTTTTCCTTATTTGTCCTGGCCTTTTTCACATTTTCCCCTTTTCTATATGTACTATATTATGGTGGAGGTTCTCTCTGTTCTCATTTTATTCATCTTTCTCCGTCCCGTTTTTACTTGTTTCTTTCCATCTTTCGCCTTCATCTTCAGGCTCCATGGTGATGGAAAACTTCCGACTTTAGCGTCTCTTGTCGTGTGCGGCCTCCTGGCTTCTCCTTCGAGAATCTCCCAATGATATTACATGACCAACATCTTCTCTTTTTCTTCCAACAAGAAGAAGAGAAGAAACTTTTTTTTTTGATTTCATTTTCCTGCCCTTCAAGTTGACGTGCGTATTCCCTCTTTTCTCTATCTGACACGATCGTTCTCTCTCTCTGATGCACCGCGGAACGAACCTGCTCGAGTTGAGCGATTGGAAGAATAGGAGGACGTCTGCGATCTGTCTCCAAAGTGTTTGACATTCTAATTTGTATCAGTTGGGGGATATTGAAAGAGTTGGGGAAGATCGAGAGCTATAGAAAAGGATGAAAGAAAAGAGAGATCACATAGAGAGAGAAAAAAACGCTGTAAAGTGGAAGGTTATTTTTTTTCTTTGGGCATTAAGTGGAAAGAGATCGCACCTTTTTATAGACTTCGAAAAATGAAAGGCTGCCACGCTAATGAAGGCGCGGGATAGACCCCGTGGGATGGATGATGAAGAGCTCTGTTCCTTCTTCATCTTTCAACTTTTTTTCTTCCCTTTTCTTTGGTAGGGCCAAAATACCCGGGTCATTTTTCCAAGTCTACAGACTGGCTCGATATCGCTAAGTTTTGGGGAGATACGCCGGCCGAGATGTTGATCATTTGTAACATTTTGTCGAGAACGTTTTGGCGTGAGTTATACTACCCTTGCTGACGTTTTATACGAACCTGATATTCGAGAGAACGGGACCGGCAAGATACTATTTTCAAATCAAATGTGATTATAACAAGTGCAGGGTCATCCATTCGATACGTTTGCGCACTTTTCGTCTCCCGTTTCCTTTTGTAGTGGACCTGCGAACAGATAAGTTTCGCCCGCTCAATCACGTGAGAATGTCTAGACGACGACAACTTGGCCGTCGCCCTCGGAGTGATATATAGAGCCACCTGACTGTTTACCTATTTGCGTTCATTTTCATTCCTTCGTCAATTTCGTTTTCTTCAAGTCACGAACCCGCTGCAGAGATCTGATGGACGAAAGGTGAAATTTTTGGTGTCAATCGCCGTCGTAGTGTAGCAGACGGCTGGTAGATGGCGTTGAAGTTCGTCTGGGTCTCAAAAAATCGAGACACTCGATCCCGGAGAACTTTAAGCTCCACCCATCGTTATCCGGTGAGGTCCTTACCGTAGTACATAGTCTCCCATTACTACTCGAGACTCGTGCGAGCTACGGCTGCAGGTTCTGTGTTGGATCAGCTATCTCCCAAATCCCCAATCCACACCATACACCGGTGTGCACTTTCACATTTGTGTGGAGATTGAACTAACGCCGGTTTTTCCTCTCGCTCTCTCCATTTCCTCGTAAATTTTTTTAACGAGAACTAGAACCGTTCACTTGCCGCTGTTGTCATTACGTAACTCTACCTGAAGGATGTATACCATTTCCAAAGGACCTAGTCAAATTGTGGCCAAAACACGGCGAGGTATCGTATTTTTTCTCGACGAGTTCAATGCCTTGTTGTTGTCTTTTCTAGAAAAATCGTGTGGCGTGTTATTCTGTTTTCTATGCCTTTTTATTCGACCTATGCCTTTGCGTGTGGGTAATCACATGCCGGTCAGTGCATGGAGAAAAAACCCAGGCACAGGTGCAGAGGACTTGATCACGGAGGGAGTAACGTAAAAACACGAAATGAGGGAAGAAAAGGAAAAAGAATAAAAAATGAGCTCGTGACTTGATTTTCTATTGTAGAAAAATCGCTTGGAACGTGTCGCTTGTCTAGGACTAGGGGGGAAAGACTCGAAAACGTTTTGGCACCAGCCCAGAACAAGTGCAGTTACTTTTCGGCGAATCGATTCTTTTCTTTAGACTCCTTTCTCTTGTGTTATTGCCTCCCTCGACGTTGGATCGACGTGTTATATAACTCTTGGGTCGATCGATGAACATGCTCATCTGACTAATGTTGTCTTCTCGTATTTTGTATTGTGTCGTGCAGGATTGGCGCAGAAATTGGAGAGTTTGGACACAATTCGCGATATGACGAGGAAAAATTCCGATTCCGACGAAACGGAATCGCCCGGCTCCATGAGGTGAGTTTGTTGTTTGAACTATAACGGTTGTATTGCGTCTCAAGTTTCGTGTCGAGCGACTGACGCACATCGTGGTGAATCCATCTTATTCTTCGCATACTAACGCTCATTGTTTACTTGGCGAACACCTTATATTTCCAGCCCACCGAGACCTGTATTCCAAGCAGTGTGCACGACGAACAAACGCCACCACAGTTCCAATCACCGACATCAACACCATCACCAGCAGCCCGAAATCCTTACTAGGAGTCAGCAAGAATTAATCAAATACGTTTACGAAAGTAAGTAATCATTCTCCTTGAGCGACTTGGCTCGACTCGGGGCTTTCGGCGGAAAACAAAACAACATCCTTAGATATCGATGTTTCCCTCGACTCGGAATGGACCACATCTCGATACGGCCAAGGCCGATTGACGTCAGCAAAGCAGTGCTGTCCGTTTAAAGCGGCCAATAGCTGAGCTGGATACGAGAGGTGTGCTTGCTATAGCAGAGCAGAAAAGATGTGTGCTGCTCCGTCGTTTCCGTAGCAACCGTTTTCTTGGCTCTGTTCACGCATTGTGTGTATGATCGATCCCTTACGAGAGCACGCCTCAAATATCGATTCATTTCATAGCGCATCCCGTAGAGGGAAAAAAGCTATTTCTAGTGCCCCCGAACTCTTTGTCCCCCCTTCCCCTCCTCGTGCACGTGAGTTGCACCACTCGTTATATAAAAACTTCTGTTTGGATTCCGTTGCAGGATGGCAGCGAGTGAATCGCGAGCTGAAAACATCCACAGCAATGCCCGCCGCCGAGGGTACGTATAACACATTCGTTAAGAATCTGTTATTGTCTTTTTTTCTTGTTTGTCCACGGGAAATTGATGTTTTCGCTTGTTGTTGTCCGCCGCAGGTACCTCCGTCACATACTATCAGGACGCCAGTCCAAATCCGGCTCTTCAAGGTGAGAACGAGTTGTTGTAAAGTTTATCTCTTGTCAAAAAAATTTGGCTCGTTTAAAACTATTTTATGATTTTGTTTACTTCACATCAGATTTCGAACCCTTTGACCTCGAGGGATGGTGGGGCCGCCGGCTGTACCACACTCTGACTCAGTCCATCTGAAGACGGCTGGCCTTCAGGGGTCTCGACGCCGAACAAGCTGACCTGTTAAAAAACTTCCTTCCTCCACTTTGATGACAGAAGAAGAAAAAAACGATGAAACAAAGGAAACGAGAAACCTCTTAGATTCTGCCGAAATTTTCCTTCGACGAAGCCGTAGAAATTGTTATGATGATTCGTTCATTGAATGATTTATTCCTTCTGCCCCTGAGGGCCTAAGGAATAACCGACATACTAAATCAGGTGAATTGGAATCAGTAGCTGCCATATCTTCGTATTCGTATTAGTCGCCATCTGGTAGAACCTTTCTCTCCCCTCTTCCAGCAGACTCTTCCCTTTGACTTCCCTTTCCCAAGAACCTGATCCACTTAAAGACTGCTCACGTTACTCTTATTGTTGGGGGCAGTAAAAGAAAAAAAAAAGTCGGGAGACCAGGGAGGGGGGTCCTTTTCCTTCATTATTTTTTTGTTCCAGAGAAGATGGCTCGTTTTTTTTTTGTTCTTGGTTGGTCGGAACTCATTAGAAGCATGTGATACTGGTTGGGGGAGAGAGCAGAAAGAATGGAAACATGTAGTTTAAGTTTAAGGTGGGGCTGTACATGAAAGTCAAATGTGCATCGGGGACCGCATTTTTGCCATTGTGTGTTCTCTAAAACGTCTTCTACGATCGGCTAGCATATAACGGCACTCTTACCGACGACTATTTGACCTGCCCACGACCTTGATTTTTGTTGTTTTAATTTTCTTCTTTTTGTTTTGTTTTTGATTTTTGTTTTTCCAAAACATGATGAACTTTTTTCCCGAATGAATGAATGAAAGCATGTCGTCTCGAGCAGCTGAATTTATAGAATGTAGTGTGATGAAACAAAATGGAAACATGTGAGCCTGTCCCCAATCAGACGACGTTTTGGGTGTGAGGCGAGTGGATAAAGTCCGCCGAAGCCCTACACATTCACGGATGGATAACAAGATCGCTGTTCACTATTTTGATCTGCCAAGTCTGGGTGCGTAGGGCAACTGCGAGAAATCCATCCACTATTGCCGTTCGTTAGTATACCATAATAATTTCCGTCTCATCTCCCCCTCGATCACCTCGATGTAGTCGCAATTGTTCGGTTGACAATATAAAAAATGCTATATATTAAACAAAAAGTTCATTTTACACATGTTGTGAATTGTTTGTTTAAGGAGACTCGTAAAAAATCTTTTACAGAGTTTTATTTTAACATTTGGAGACCATGTGCGGGAACCTCAAGTCCAAACGTCCACTGACCCTTCGATTCCAATGAGATAAGATAAAGAAGGTAAAGGGGCCGGAGCAGATGCTGAGACTGACACGGCAACTGCCCTTCTTCCAAGACGAGCCCATCAGCCAGTTTTGTCCTAAAGGTCTACACTGGGAGGTTTTTTTATAAAAAGAAAGAACACCTTAAAACAGAGAAAGAAAAACAACCAGTTTGCCCCCAGTATCTAATGATGACGCCTTCAAAGTTTTTTTTTCTTATAGGTCCGTAACTGGTTTTGACCTGCTTTGACGCGCTTTGTCGCTATTGCCGTAAGAAACGAGAATTCTTAAGAAACATGAACTTTAATATTTAACCCGCACAAACTCGGACAGTTATAAAATATCTACTTTCTCTTATGTTTACGTGATTCCCCCATACAAGACTGGACTTTTTCGGTCGAGTTTGTTTTTGTTTTGGTGTTGTAGTTGTAATACCAGCCGGCAGGTGCATCTGCAGACAACAGCTAAAAACCAAAACAACACTTCGGTCTTCGGTCCAGTGCACATCGAGGAACTGATAACTATAGACAAGCTACAGATATCTAGTGGCAAACGATAGAGCAGCTTTTGAGAAGATATGGCAAATTTCGTTCTGGGATTAGATTTAGGTACAACTTCAGTGAAAGCTTGTTTAGTAGATTCCCAAACGCGTAAAGTGGTGGCGAAGCAGAGCAAGGATACGCAGGCCGGTGAAGGAGCCGAACAAGACATCTCGAAAATCATTTCAGCTGTTCATAACTGTCTGGGACGAATCCCCAGGGATTTACTCAAAAATGTTACAAAGATTGGCATATGTGGTCAGATGCATGGAGTTCTACTTTGGAATCGGGAAACTGCTTGGAATATGTCACCCAATTCCAGCAGTGACCGCTTTGAGCTGGGTAAGGGCCCATTCAGTGTGCTCTATACATGGCAGGATTCAAGATGCACACTAGAATTTTTAAGTAGTATTCCAAAACCTGACTCTCACTTGAGGATTGCAACTGGCTATGGATGTGCAACTCTTTTATGGAAACTGAAAAATGAACCTAAAGAGCTGTCTCAGTACGACTGTGCAGGAACCATACAAGACTTTCTTGTAGCCATGTTGTGTGACTTGGACAGTCCAGTCATGTCCATCCAAAATGCTGCCAGCTGGGGATACTTTAGTACCCAAGAAAACACATGGAATCTGGATATCTTGAAATCAGTTGACTTTCCCATCCATCTTCTACCCAAAGTAGTTGATCCTGGTTCGGTAGCGGGTACCTTGTCGAAAGCTTGGTACGGTATCCCTCGTGGAACAGAAGTGCTGACGGCTTTAGGAGACATGCAATGCTCAGTTTTGTCTACACTTGTTAGCGAGACTGCTTGCACTGCAGTTTTAAACATCTCAACCTCTGCTCAATTATCATTCCCCATGCCAGCCGATTTCACACCACCAGATTCCCAGTCAGCCATCGAATATTTCCCATATTTTAACAACCGGTACCTTGCGGTGGCCGCTTCTCTAAATGGCGGAAACGTTATGGCATCATTCGTACGAATGTTGCAATCTTGGATGCACGATTTGGGATTCGGAGTTCCCCAAGGCCTTATTTGGGATAAAATGCTAACCTTGGCGAAGCAATCTACCTCAACTGAACAGGGAATGACTATAACACCGACGCTTTTTGGCGAACGTCATCTTTCTAAGTTGCCCGCGGCCGAAGTTTCGAACATTACCTCTCAAAATATAGGCCTCAGGAATGTGGCGATTTCATTGTTTGAGGGACTGATCGCCAATTTGCACAAGTAACATCCATTTCATTACTTTCTTAAATTGAATTAATCCTCATTCGTTTTTTTTTTTCAAATGTCTAGTATGATGTCTACAAGTACTCTCCAACAGTATGGAGTTACTCAGTTGGTTGGTACAGGATCGGCCATCAGCCGAAACCAACCGCTTCAAGAACAAGTAGCCGCTCAATACGCGAACATTCCATTTAAAACGGTACAAGAAGGAGATGCTTCTTACGGAGCAGCACTAGCGGCATTGAACAGTCAGTCAGTCAGCAAATGACCTTGATCGAGTAGAACTCTAGTCGGCATTGTATTTGCCAATAACTAACAAATAGGATTCGTACAATTATCATCATGTTAAGCCAACTCGCTTTAAACTTATAGTCATTAAACACGCAACTTTTTTCGGTGCTCAGCTGAACTCGGCGCTATGCGGTATTAACTTTAGTATTCGGGTTAAGGTGTATTTGTGCCACAGAAAAATATGTCTCTCATTTGTGCTGTAAAAATATTTCTTTTGAAATAAATGAAAACAGTGTGCTTTAAGTTACTTACTTTCTATTTTTTGTAATGAACTATTGACTTGAAATCGTTCAAATCCTGATAAAATTTTGAGATTTAATGACGATTGACGAATGATACGAAAACAAAAACCGGAAGAATCCAACAGAACGGGCTTCTTCTACGACCGTTCGTTTCGTCTGGTACCCTGGTTCGGCGGGAATTGCTCACCCTCACTTCCTTACTAATTATGGTCGGCGAGTGATGTTATTGTTTTCTCTTTACAAACTGTTTTGGATCAATAGTAAGAACGTTCGCTGGAATCTGAAAATATTTGATAGATGTTGTAATACGAAACCAAACTCGTACAATATGGTTCAGGTAAAATTTCTTGGAAACTGATATTTTCTCTCTTTTGAAGAATGCAAATAATTAATCTTTGCAGGTGCTCAATGTTGCCGAGAAAAATGATGCCGCTAAAAATATAGCTGAGCTTCTCTCTCGCGGTAATATTTTATTTTATTTTGGCTCATTCCAGGTGTAATTGTCCTATCTAAACAGGTCAGTGCCGCAGGCGAGAAGGAAAAAGCAAGTACAACAAAATTTACGAGTTTGAACACAACCTTTTCAATCAAAATGTAAAAATGACTGTCACATCAGTTTCTGGCCACTTGCTGAGTTTGGATTTTGTAGGAAATTTCAAGAAGTGGCAGGCTGTTAACCCTGTTGCTCTATTTGATGCTCCAATTCAGAAATTTTGTTCTGATGACTATCAGAACATTAAAAAAACCTTAGAAGAAGAAACAAAAAAAAGTCAGCATTTGATTATTTGGACTGATTGTGATAGAGAAGGGGAAAACATTGGATATGAAGTCATCCAAGTTTGTCGAGCTGTCAAGCAAAACATTCAAGTACACAGGGCAAAATTCTCTGAAATTACATATCAATCTGTAGCCCGTGCCCTTCAAAATTTGGGACCCCCTAACAAGAATGTCAGTGATGCTGTGGATGTTAGACAAGAGCTTGATTTGAGAATTGGAGCCTCGTTCACAAGATTCCAAACTCTTCATCTTCAACAAGTGTTCCCTCAAAATCTTGGTAGCTAAACACATGACAGTATGTTTTATTACATGGAATTAACTAGATATTTTTTAGGAACCCGTATGATTAGTTACGGCTCTTGCCAATTTCCCACTTTGGGCTTTATTGTGGAACGATATAGATCTATTCAAGACTTTGTCTCTGAATCATTTTGGAAGCTTAAAGTTTTGTGGGAGCTAAACGAAGAGGAGCGTGTCGAGTTTTTGTGGAAAAGACATCATCTGTTTAACAAACAAGTTGTCGAAATATTACTGGAAAAGTAAGATTTCCAACACAAGTTTTTAAAATTTATTTTTATTACAGCCTACATTTTCGAAATAGGTGTTTGGAAAATCCAGAAGCTGAAATTGTGAAAGTACAGACCAAAAATAAAAGCAAGTGGAGGCCTGTTCCTTTGGACACTGTGGTTCGCTTTTTTATTCTCTCATATTTTTAGGGTTCAATTAAAATAAACTAACGATATTACTACACAAATTTTTTGATACAGGAAATGGAGAAACTGGCCTCCCGTAAGCTTAGAATAAGCGCGAAAGAAACAATGAAAATTGCCGAAAAACTCTACACTCAAGGTTACATCAGTTATCCACGTACGGAAACAAATATTTTCCCCAAGGAACTGGACCTGAAGCCTCTGGTTGAGATGCAAGTAAAACAAATTTTTAATATTGATGATTTTAATGGGTCATTCAAACGATGGTATTGTTTATAAGACAAATGATGGAGCTTGGGGAGGATTCGCCCGCCGCGTTCTGAATGAAGGTTTGACTCCTCGTCAGGGCAAAAAATCTGATCAGGCTCATCCTCCCATTCACCCTACTAAATATGCCACTAATCTGGCCAGTGAAAACGAGCGGAAATTGTATGAATTTATTGTCCGCCACTTCTTAGCTTGTGTTAGTAAAGATGCACAGGTATACAAGAAGTAAATATGCGATTCCAAAAACGATGTTGTTACAGTATTTCTCCATTATGATAGGGCTATGAAACTGTGGCAGAAATTGAAATTCAAGACGAAGGATTCGTGGCTAGTGGATTGCAAATTGTTGCAAGGAATTATTTGGAAGTGTATCCTTACGACCGATGGAGCGATCGCAGCCTTCCCATACTCAACCAAGGACAGCGGTTTGATGTAAGTTAATAATACAAATTTGAAAAGCACTTTAGGATGAATGTGTATTGTGCGCTTAGCCTACGTCGATAACGATGGACGAGGGTGAAACTAGTCCACCTCAGCTTTTGAGTGAAGCTGATTTGATCGCCCTGATGGAAAAACATGGAATTGGCACAGATGCGACACACGCCGAACATATTGAGACGATCAAAAGTCGAGAGTATGCTGGAGTTCAAAATGACGGACGATTCCTGCCTTGTCCCCTTGGTATGGGGCTCGTGCAAGGTTATGATGCCATGGCTATTGCTCTTTCGAAGCCTAATCTTCGAGCTGAATTAGAGGCTGATCTCAAAAGGTAAAAGCGGTACCCAAGAAACTGCCAACGAGAAAGATTTTCAGACATTCTGTTTTGCAGGATTTGTGATGGAGAGAGAAATCCTCAAGATGTCCTCAAAGAACAAGTCGACAAATACCGCCGAGTCTTTGTGCAAGCAATGGAACAAGTGAGTTTATTACACGCTGTGTTCGCGATCAAATCATTATTGTTCAACTCTACTTTGCACTATTTTAAGGTGACAAAAATCGATGAAGCTCTCGCCGAATTTTACACAGATGAAGAAAGGCAGGAAGGAAGATCTTTTGCTCCGGATGCAGGTCTCGGAGGAAATTCAACTTACCGCAAATGTCCACAGTGTAATTTAGACATGACTTTGCGTCGGAAAAAAGACAACACGGGTTTCTTTTTCTCATGTATGGGCTTTCCCGACTGCAAAACTGCCATATGGCTACCGAATACTGTACGGGAAGTGGAAATTGACACACAAACTTGTAACGCGGTTAGTTTTTCCGTTTTGAAACAGATTTGTTTCCATTAATGTCGTGATTTCTATTTTTTATTTAGTGCTCGTTTCATCCACCAATGTTGTGTTTTAAATTCACCCCAGGAGCATACGCTCCTTTTTATCCTGATACTCATAAAGGTTGTATTGGAGGCTGCGATACCAATTTCATGGAACTTCTAGGGATCCGACCATTAGCAAGTCAAGCCCGAACTCAAAACCATTCATATTCAAGCAACACAAGTATGGCCAACGAAACCGGCAATTCTTCAGGCTACGCGTCTGGTTCTCAACTTTCCGGATATTCTACAAACAGCTCGCGTGCGTCCGGCTCCAGTTCAAGAACTACTGCTTCCGTTCCAGCTCAGAGACCACAACCGCCTCGTCAAAAATCTTCGAGCAGTAATGAGCGAAACCCTACCAATTCTAATTACGGAGGCGCCGGTCCTTCATCATTCGCTGGAACTAGTCGACAAAATTTCCCATCACAGTCGAACCATCGCCAGCCAATGTCGGGCAGGCCACCTAATCAAAGATCTGAGGACAACCAAAGGTAAAAAAACAAAACAAGTTCGTATATAATGACGTGATGTTTGTATGAGCTTAAGTTTTGATTTTAGTGACTCGGTAATCGTCTGTCAGTGCAATGAAAACGCCATACTGCTAACTGTTCGGAAGGAAGGTCCGAACACTGGTCGACAATTCTATAAATGTGGGAAACCGCAAGGAACTGGCTGCGAATTCTTTGTCTGGGCCGATGCGTCTACCTCCAGTTCTTCTGGTCCTGGTCCTAACCCCACTTCTCGTGGTGGTGGTGGAGAAACTAATATTCGTCAACCCAATGCCCCGCGTCGGCAACAGGACGATAATTCAGAGACATGTTGTGAATGCGGTGAACCGGCAAAACTTCTAACCGTTCACAAGGAAGGCCCCAATCAAGGGCGTCAATTTTACGTCTGTGATAAACCCCGCGAAGCTCAATGTAAATTTTTCCTCTGGAGTGATGAAGCCGGTCCTAGTGGGGGAGGCGGATTTGCGCAAGACTCGAGAGAGAGATTTGGTGGAGGAGGATCCCGAGGACGTGGAAGGGGACGAGGCCGGGGAAGAGCTGAATCATCCAGCAATGAACCAAGGAAAGCGAGGAAATGTGGAAATTGCGGCCAAGAAGGTAAAGAAAATTTCTATAACTCTTGACTGGCCTTCCCTCTGTTTATATTTGTTTCTATATGCAGGACACACTCGGAATCGGTGCCCAGATTTGGATTAATAATCGTTGATTTCTTCATACTATCCACTAAAGCCTCGACTAAAGTGAAATACAGACGTGTTTTTGTTTTTTGACAAATGGTGCCATTTCTTTCTAAAAAGAAGATTCTTTAATCGATTGGTTTTCGAAGACACCAACACAATTTGTGTTATGTCAGTAACTTGGGTTTAGTAGTAAGCGAATAAATGTGATGGATGTATTTATGTAACATTTATGGAGTGAACCACTGACATCATGTCACTCCTTTGCATTCGTAAATATTTGCAGCATAACTATCTGTTTGAGTGTTTTCATCACAAAATCGGCATCTATCTACTAAGCCTTCCGTAAACAAATCTTACCAGCTTACCTTTGCTATCTGCACTAGCGCACTGCCGGTGCCCTCAACAAACGTTGGAAGAGTCAGACGATAACACATTAGTTCAATGTTCACTTAAAAACGTGAATTTCGTAATGTAACATCCGCGATAAACTAGGGGACTTGTACTAGAATGAGGTTCCAGTAGGTTCAGCCATTACTTGTCAATCCGTAACGTCCGTCTTCCACACCTGCCCGTCCCCATCTGTTCTGAAAGAAAGAGATGATGGAGAGGTGGTTGCAGCTACTACTTATATTCGTAATTTTTAAAGGTAACGTTTTAAAAAAAGCTTTCGTAGCTGCGCTCATTCATTTCATTCCTTTATTTTTTTTCCTATGACGTATGCACATAGGTAACGAAAGCGCGGTATGGAAAAGTCTGCCAACCGGGGTGAGCATATATGCAGTTACATTCTTTTTGACTGTTATTATTGTTATAACTCCGATCCACCGTTTTATTTGTACAGCCACCGTTTGATTGCCCTGAATCCGACGGATTTTTTACTATGGACGGTCAATGTTCGAACGGCTACTACTTTTGCCACGATGGAACAGCTTATTACGAAGTACTTTTAATGCCATCGCTATCGTTGAAATCTTGACTGCGTTGTTTATTTTCATCATTATGTCACTTATTATTTAGCACTTTGCATAAATTGCCAATTGAAATAGTATTTATTGACTTAATGAAATAATTAGGTATGTCCGGAACCTGATGTGTTTGATCCACAAATTCAGAAGTGCGTACCATCCGCATCTTGTTCAAGTATTTCTCTACACAAACATTTTTGACAGCTGAAATTAGTAAAATAAGATTGTTACTTTTTTATTTTTTTAAGTTACTACGACAGTGCCAACGACGACAGTGAACCCTTATAAATGTCCCACTAATGATGGATTTTTTCCAATTCCTGAAACATGCGCAGCAGTATTATGATTCTAATATTGTTTACTTGTAAAATTATTATATATTTATCTACGACAGGATTTTTATGTTTGCACTGGTGGATCTCTGTCAATTTCGGTATTATGCTCTAAATTAAGTTCCATGTTTATTATTGTTTATAACGCAAGTTAAGGTGGATTTACAATGGAGCTAACTTTTCGTATTTTTTCGTAACTTTTATCGTAGCGCTGTGTAGCGTTCGTGGGGTATCGTACGGTACATTACGCTACATTACGCTACACTATGCAACAAAATCTGACGAAAAGTTAACCCCGTTGTGAATGCACCTTTCAATCCGTTGCGTAATTTTTTTTTCTTTTATAATGAAGAGTTGTCCTGATGGAACAGTTTTTGATCCAGTGACGTACATTTGCACTCTGACCGAGAAAGCTACTTGCAGTAATGAAATTTTTAAAGTTTTATCTTCTGCGCATTACTTTTGGAAATTGTCTACTGGTAATGCATTACTTAACAAAATCCTTTTTTTCAAATTTGTAGAAATGACTTTCGACTGCAGCGGTAAACCAGCTGGTTTTTACCCGTATCCAGGTAATGCTGATTACTGAAAAACAAGTTATTGAAAATGTGTGTTGTTTGTTGATGCAAAAATGATGCAATTTCAGGTGCATGTAGTGGATTGTATTTTTATTGTTCACCGGAAGGCACGAGTGTCACAGATGTACGTTCTTACCTAAAGAAAAATATTGAATTGTTAATATTACCGCTTATTTATTTTGCAGTATTGTCCTGCAAATTATGTTTTTGACCCGCTAGTGTCTACTTGTGTTCAAGAAGAAAAAGCATCTTGTACACGTAAGTATTGAGTACTGTAGTATTTCCATCGGCCGTTGTGTGATATAGATTTATTTATTTTACCAGCTGGACCAGTTACCACTACAACTCCAACAACCACCACCCCAACAACCACGACACCAACAACCACCACCCCAACAACCACGACACCAACAACCACTACACCAACAACCACTACCCCAACATCCACTACCCCAACAACCACTACCCCAACAACCACTACCCCAACAACCACTACCCCAACAACCACTACCCCAACAACCACTACACCGACAACCACTACACCAGCAACCACTACCCAAACAACAACTACAACCCCCGTCGTAACCACCCAACTTACCCAAACCGTTCCTCCTGGAACTTTTGTTTGTCCAACTCCCAACGGTAACTTTGAAATTCCTGGAAACTGTACGTCATTTTGGAATTGCACCAATGGAGTCCCGCGTGTTCAAGTATTTTTTGAAAAATCTTGTGGTCAACAACGTAATCTCGTATTGCCATTTAATCTTTTTGTAATTCACAGAACTGCCCACCTGGATTAGCTTTCGATCCTGTTGGAGGTAGTTGCGAGTATTCATGGGCTGTTCCGGGCTGTGAAGGGGTAGGCCTAATAATATAATTCATAAAATATGCAGTCGAGAGGCGAAGAAGGATTTATATTTTTATATTGTCCTTTTCTTTACTTTTGCATGCAGACTACACTAAATGAAGGTAGATATGAGAATCTAATAGGAATTGATTCGCATTTCCGGTGCCCTGGAAATGGCGTTTGGCCCCACCCGGACCAGTGTGATTTATTCTATACTTGTTACCGGAAACAAGCTCACCTTTGGAAATGCAAAGAAAATTTCCTTTATGATATTCGTTCTCATGAGTGCAAGGATGCGACGACGACTCACTGTGGCTAACGCGACTGATTGTGGTGTAAAGTCGAGCAACGCGCGGATCAATAATTTTGGATATCCTTTTTGGGATTTCTTTGTGGTTCAGTGTACCTGTATTCCTTGGCTTTGAATGAAATTGATAACTTGCGTTTTCAAATAAAGTTATGTAATGCATATATTTCGTCTCCAATCACAAGTTTATTCCATACAATCTAACTTTACAAGGATGATCATAGTTCTGCTGTACTCAAAAACACTGTTTTGCCTAATAAGACAAAAATTTTCAACATTGAAAGTTTTGATAAGGAGCAATTGCTGGTCACAAGTTTTTTTCAACAAACACATTTCGAATGACGTCCGTGACTGATAAGTATAGATGACCAATCATGATATTTTGGATTGCCGGTGCTCCAGTATTTTATATAATCACGTTTCACTTGTTGACTATTAGTTCAACCGAGACAACCTTCGTTCTATGCACAATTTTTATTATCTTTTCTAGATGCGAAGATGTTGAAGTGCATCTTAGCTGTACTATTCTTTCTTTTTTTCTTGCAAGGTAAATCATGATAAAATTTAAAATTTGGTTTTACATTAAGAGCATTTTTTACTACTGTATTTTCCATAATTGTAGGCTGCTATGGTGCAGCCCTGAACACATTAGGGAAACAGGTGAGAATTTGTAAATCGTTGCTTTAGTTTATATAAGATTCGTTACTTCATCGAATTCCTCCATGAACGTTTTTGAGTATAATTGCTTACAATTCCCCAATCTTTTCTAATCTTCTACGGCGCATCTCAATTTTTTAAAACCATGGAATAGAGCCGCGAGTTCGCATGTCCAGAATCAGATGGCTTCTTCCCTGCTGATGATGAATGCTCAGGAAGTTACTATGCCTGTGTAAATGGTAATCCCTATCCTCAGGTACTGTACTTTACCAAAATCATCACTATTTCTTTCTGTCTTAAATAAAAATTCTTCGGTGATCATTATACAGCAATGTCCTGGTATAAGCGTTTTCGATCCGGCAAGTGACACATGTGTCGATCTTGAAGATGCTTCTTGTTACGGTAGTAGATTATACAATTCAAGTCAACAGAAGTCAGATGATAAGAAATTTTTTTTTCTCCTATCTTGTACTAAGTGAGTCCGTTTACTTGTCCAACACCTGGAGGATTCTATCCAGTACCAGGGGCATGCGGAAGCGAGTACTATGTTTGTATCGACGGCGATGCCTTTATTTCGGTAATGGTCCATTACCGGATAATAAATATGTGGAAACTGAAGTGACCCTAGTTGTATGTATATTCACCAGGGATGTCCCAACTCGGCTGTATTCGATCCTGTCACTTATGAATGTACACCGTCCGAAGAAGCTTCGTGCAGTAATTATATGTCATTTATAATTTTTTTCAAGACATGCTTAGTCATCTTTTTAGTTTGCCTCAACACAATCATAGTCCAATTCGCTATGTGTCCATTCTATGTTATCATGTTATTTCAGATCAGCCTTTCAATTGCACATCGGGAGACGGCCTTTTCGCTTATCCTGGTATGTAAAAAAAATGTATGACTTTATACGAAAGATTTGCTAATTATAGAGTTTTCTACTTCAATAGGAGCATGCAGTGGAATCTACTATAATTGCTCAAACGGCCAGAGTTCCGTACAGGTATGACGAACTATCCTATTTTATCTTTTATAGTTATTCACGTAACATTCTTTAAAAGAAAGTTTGCTATTGATAATACAGTATTGTCCAGGAGGTTTCCTCTTCGATCCGGAGGTTCTGAACTGCGTAGAAAATGCAAACGCCACTTGCGCCCGTACGATTCCTGCATAAGATTATTTTACATCGTTGGACTAATTTTTATTTAACCAATTCATCGACTTAAAAACACCCTTTTTTTATATCAGCTGGAGGTACAACAACAAGTCCCTTTTCTACGACCACGGAAATTTCAACCACACCTTTTATGTGTCCCGAAAACGGTTATTTCCCTATACCAGGAAACTGTTCACATTACTGGATCTGCGATAACGGAATCCAGTTTCCTGCTGTAAGTTGTAACTAATTCATGCTGATATAAAAAAATCAGTTTAAATTCTGATACATTTTAATGTTATAACTTTACTTTCAAATATAACAGCCTTGCCCGGATGGCTTAGTGTTTAATCCAAACTCGAGTTTTTGTGACTATCCGGAAAATGTTCCCGAATGTAGCGTCACAACCTTCTCCGCGTTGCTGGTAATATAATAAACACGACGTTCTGTATCGCATTGATAAAGGAAGAGCTTATTAAATGTTTCTTATGTTTTTAGGAAATACAACAGGTAGAAGATATCGCGATGGGAAGTCTTGTCGGTCCTATGGAACCAATTATACCACATTTGAAGAAACAGTTTACTTGTCCGAGCGATGGCTTTTTTGCTCTCAAGGAAGGTGGAACATTGATTCAGTCATATTTCGCTTGCATTGAAGGTGTCGCGTATCCTAAGGTAATCCCTATCAAGCTCGTCTAGTACAGTCTACACAAAGTAAGATGCTAATGTTTTTCACGTTTCGATTGAAAAAAAAAATTACCGCTTGAAGGGGTGTCCAAGGAGGACTGTATTTGAACCGGTGAAATCGGTCTGTGTACCTTTGTGACATCAGTAAACTCTAAACTAACTATAAATAACGGAAAATGTAATATAGTCAAATCTTAATGGTAATAATAATAATCCTATCAATATATATCTAACAGACTAAACGGCAAAAAAATTCTTCTACAAAAAGACGAAAAGAAATGGATGGAATCACCCAAGAGACAGGACAAACTTAGAGTAATAGTTAAATTGGATAGTTTTATTATTAAATTAATAAGCACTCGATTGTAATTACCAATAAAGAGGATTCGCTAATGCAATGTGCAATTGCCTATCCTATTAAACCATTTATGCAAAATAACGTCTGATACGATAGATATCTAGACGTTCAGGAACTATCTTTGAGGAAAGGTAAGTCATCCAGGGAAAAACCTCTTTCCTGTACGTCGAAAACCCGTCATAACCCTGCTAATAAAATTCGTTCAGAAGATTTTGTAACATATTCACCGTTTGTATACATTATATTTTATTTTTACAAGCGTAATAACTTCATTTTAAAACGTGAGCGCCTATTCCAACAATTTTTAGGGGGGGGGGGGCAATTAAATCAAAAGCACTCTGTCAAAAGTAAACAGTTGAATAAGAAATAGGAATTAAAACCCGTACCTAGAGCAAATCGTCGTTTTCGCGATGCGATGAGAAAATATAGCCTACCTTTGATCACTAATCACTAGGTACGTGGCCCAAAAATAATGCAGCTGTACTATGCAGAAAATAACTGATGTTTCAAGTTTCAACCAAGTCACATTCGGTGCCAAAGGAAAAAGTAATGACCGGAATATGACAACATAAAACATTAGTTACGCCAACCAACCTTATTTTTAACAATATGTACTATGTAGAATAGCTCGATTAATAGCACATAAAATCGAAGGGCCATACCTGGGCAATACCTGGTCATTCCGGCCCCAAGCGTTCCGGCCCCAAAACAAAATCAATTTACATTTAAGGTAGCCTACGTGGTCAATTGTAAATATTTAAAAGGCAAAATTTGACAATGACGAATAAAGACAAAAACGGGAAAAAATGAATAAAACCAAAACTTAAAACTGATAAGAAAATGCAAATTTGGGAGGTGAAGAATGGATTCAACGAGGACTCTAACCTTCTATTTTCGTTATCTTGCCGTTTAAAATAATTTTTTTTTTTACGGAAAACGCTTGGGGCCGGAATGGTTTTTTTCGCTATACCATTCCGGCCCCAAAAATTGGGGGAAAAATGGGGCCGGAATGTCTGGCATTCGCAGTAGTAGGCCTAAAATTTTAAATTTGGAATTTAACTGTTTTATGTATGATGTATATGTCGAACTTTCTGATGATAAAGACGTAACAGGGTCGCGCGCTGTCTTTGAACAAATAGTCGAGCAAATAGTCGAACACCGTAAATGATTGACGGACTTTGATGATAACACTGTTCTTTTTTTGTTGCGGAGGTCTGGCAGTCCAAATGAAAATGTTGTTTCGTATGTTCATCATTTCAGTCACCAACTGAACCGCGTGACGCCCTCGTCTTCTCACTATTATTACAAATAAAATGGCGGAACATCAATGGTTTAATCTTTTCCTCTTTTTAGGAATACTTCAGGGTAATATAAACTTCTGATTTCTTCATGTTAAGCATAACTAATAATAAGTAAGTTGATCAAAAAACATTTGCAGGAAGTTTATGTACTCTACCGTTCTCTTTTCAGTCGACATCTTCGGTAAGTAAAAATCGCGTGAAAATAATCTATTTTATTTTATTAATTACTAAATACCATTTGTAATAAAGCAAGTAACAGATCATTCTAATCTCTTAAACACAATCAATTTAAACACTAATGAAAAACATGTAGCCTATACATATATCACATTTCTATACACGTTGCAATTATACCTGCCGTCATGTCCTTTCAATGCTTTTAAATGGCTTCATCAATGTCATTAAACACTCCAATAATGCAGGATGACATCCGCGAATTCATTTGTCCAGGAGAGGGATTTTACCCAGGGGAAGTTGTCTGTACGGGGCAGTATTACTACTGCAGTTCAGGTAAACCATACCCTCAGGTAAGAAATACGTTCATTAACCGACAACAAATCAAGGTTTCTCGTCATCTTCATAACTTAACTAATTTAAAATCTAGACATGTCCCGATTCAGCTGTCTTCGATCCAATGAGCCTAACATGTGTTCCTTACGAAGAAGCTTCATGTAGTAAGTCGATTGAAAATTTATGTTGCTGACCATAATGATAAATGTGTGTTACAATCTTGTAATAGTATCATTTTGTTCACTATAGTGACGACAACAAGTTCGACTACTGTTACTACTTTGGCCCCTTTCGTTTGTCCTTCTCCGGATGGTCTCTATCCTGTTCCCGGTACATGTGGATCTGATTACAACGTCTGCACTGATGGATCTTCTAGTCTTGGAGTACAAGATTACAGACTAATTTAGTTTTAAAACTGATTTTCATTAAATTTTCTTATGCGAATTGTAGACCTGTCCAATGGGCGAACTTTTCGATCCAATTACCTATGAATGCACGCCGAATAACCAGACGTCCTGCAGTATAATATCAAAATTTCATTTAACACTTATAATATTACTATCAATAATAATATATGAGACTCTTTCCTGTTTATGTAGACATTCCCTTCGAATGTCCGAATTCAGATGGCTTCTACACATACCCAGGTAAAATTTCCCATCGGTTCGTCTGTAACAGTGCAGTCAACCGTCATTTAAAAATAATGGACTAACTGGATTTGACATGTGACTTTTATTTTTTTTTACATTGCTTCAAGGAGCGTGTGCCGCCCTCTATTTTATTTGCGTCAGTAATGTGAGCTATATGCAGGTAAATTCAGAGTCAGATAAATACTAAATGTAATCTGCAGGGGCCGTATAATTGCTAGTTTCTTCTCCCTTTTTGGCCAATTGTATGATCCCGTGATCACAGTACTGTCCTAGCGGTTCCGTGTTTGATCCAGAGCGCTTAGTGTGTGTTGCAATAGAAAATGCCTCTTGCACACGTAAGTCTTCAAAATTAGTCAACAACTTATGTTTTAGCTAACTCTAAAATGTATTATACATTTCGTTGTTTTCGCTGAACAGCTGGACCCCCCGTAACACAAGAAACCACACCACCGACTTCTACAACTGAAGAACTTACCACTCCCAGTGGATTCGTTTGTCCTAGCGACGGCAAATTTCCTTATGAAGGCAACTGTACAGTTTACTGGTTTTGCATCGGAGGAGAAGCCATTGTTATTGTAATTAGACAAACAGTATCCTATATAGATTTTTTAAATCAACTGCCCTGTTTATGCCTTACTTTGCAACCAACACCCATTATTAGCCCTGTCCTGAAGGATTGGTATATAACCCCAATACGAAAACATGCGACTTTCCGGAAAATGGTACGAGTTGCATTACTAATTTATTCGAGGAGTCTCAGGTAAAAATTAGTTTGCCAACTGTATTCAGTTTTTTAAATAAGTTACATCCTTTGAATTTTTTAGATAAATTTCTTGTCAGAAGCTAGAGATAATCTAATTGGGCCTGATCCTGATTTTGTTTGCCCTGGTTATGGTATTTGGCCACATCCAGTACAATGTGAACTGTATTACACCTGCTATTTTACCGAACCAACATATTTATGGAAATGTAGCGGTACCTTGCTCTTTGACCTGCGTTACGATGGATGCAATTATCCAGAGTTGACCGACTGTGGCGACCGAACACGACCGGGTTCAAGTAAGTACATGAACATTGAACATAAGTTTTTTTCATTCTTAATCATCCCACTTGTCAAAAATCTAAAAAACTGGTAGCTATATCATCATCGATTACAACGTCAACTACCACAATACCCATTACAACGTCTTCCCCTTTCGTTTGCCCGAGCGATGGATTCTTTCCACTTAATCCCGATGCGTGCTCTTCTTCGTACTATACATGTGTCGGAGGTATTCCCTATCTTCAGGTACGTTTTTTAATTTATGGCCAATGTGAGAAAAAACTTTCCCGACGTATCATACATTTAAAGCTTACTTTTAGCTTTTAGCATGAGAACTTCAGTAAACTGAATTTATCTTTTATGTTTTTCAGACTTGTCCGGGAAATGCTTTGTTCGATCCTTCGGTTTCAGCATGTGTGTCTGCCGATCAAGCTAACTGTGCTTACTGATGCAACTTGACGGAAAACTTTTGGCCCAACTTTTGTTAGTGATTTACTGGGAATATCACTGTTTGCCACCTCATAATTTGCATTAGAATTCAATTCGGAAAATACCAAACCACAAACCAGTACAGTATCAATAGTTTGACACGGTGCGTTACATTGCGACATATGAACCCTCGATACAACTCTCCTTTAAGGAGGGTCCTTAAGAGGGTGGAAGCTCCGCCGGAGCTTAGCCCTCCGCCCCTCCCAGTGGATGGCCTTATTCGTTGCTGCCAGATTCATTCCATTGTCGACTATAAAGTCTGTAATATCTAATAAACCTTGTCGAACAGCCTCATACTATTAACGCGTCGCATATTTGAAATTTGAAATAAGAATTGGATAACGACACAAGTACCATGTTAACGTATGTGTTTCTGTACAGTGAATAGCGACATATAAGGTCCCTACGACTTTTAACTAATAAATAATGAAATAACCATTTTTGGTTTAAAATATTTTTTTCTGACACAAGGTCTCATCAACCGTTGACGTAGTTATTCTACCAGATTTTGATAGGTCGATTCTCTATGACTTCATCAGACACAGATTGATGAAGACTAGATTTCTGATTCGAATTAAACGAGGGTCCACAATCATCATGGTGGCGCGATTGGAAGAGCGGGCGTGCATCAAATGCGATCAGCTTACTGGCTAAACAGAAGGTTCACAATCGTCATGGTGGCCCAGTCACGAGGGTCAGCCGCTGACTCACACATATACGGAGTCTTCAGCGTCATGATCACTCTGATGTCTAGCAGCTTGCTACTTATTGCGCCCAAACGTTCGTCCAAACGTTCTAATTTCATCGACTGGGCACGAGCGAACGCCAAGATTTAAAACAGCTGCAAGCCTGCAGTCTGAGTATGGCCGACAATGTCTATAGCTGGACATTAAAGCAATTAGATTATATTGATTCTCGTACCGGTACGCATAATTATTAAAAAATTAATACGAGATCAGGGGATAAAGTAGACTACAGTCAAAAGTTGCATCACACCCGGACTTAAAATTTTTTCCCGATTTCGGAATTTGTTTACAAGGTCTCTTATCTTTCAGCTCCTGTTTCCGACTCAAGTAAAAATCTGTCAGAGCGATAAGTCTCAATAATCTACGCAGGTATTATTGATTATAAAATGTAATAAACCAGTGTTCAGTCAAGTCGTGCATTTGCTATACATAAAATATACGCGTTTATCGATAAGTAGGCTCTTATTCTATCGCTTCTATCCCATCCCCTATTCGCTGTAAAGTTTCATCGAGGAAACAAAACATAAGATGCTGAATAAGGTGACATTTCTCCTAGTGCTTTTATGTTCATTGCAATGTAAGTTAAACACTGATTAAATATTCATTTGAGTTCTTATCACATAATTATTTTTCCAAAAGCCTAAGTAATAATTTCACCCATCTAATTTTTCTGTCTTTACAGGTCTGGCTTTTCCACATAAGAAATCACATAAATCTCCAAAAAACTTTGCTAGATTTTTGCTAGTACGCATGACACAGTATTCATTTGTTTATCGATTCGCAAAACTATGATTACGCTACTTTTAAAGCTAATTTTCATTGTAAAATATTTATGGCAACACAGGAAAGTCCTCGTGAATTTGTTTGTCCGGGTGAAGGGTTCTATCCTGGTGAAGTTTATTGCTCCGAGAGTTACTATTATTGTACAGAGAACGGCGATGCTTACCAACAAGTAATGCAACACTTGCATCATTTCTAATTTTATTTTCTTAATTTTGATGTCTTAAAGAAAATCAGGGCATAAAACGAATCTTCTGCAAGGTTTCTGTGGTCGCCCTTTCTCTTATTTACATTTTATTTATTTCTTGACTATTAGACTTGTCCGCCAGGCAACGTTTTCGATCCAAGCCAACCAAATGGGGCTGCATGTGTTTCTCCCGAGCTGGCTATTTGTGGTTTGTTTGTGCTTTATTTTTGTCTCTCAAATTTTAGTGGAATATGGGCAGTATTGATTGTAACGCATGATATTTCGGTTTTCCTCCTTATAGCTACGGTCACAATTACGCCAGCCTCTACAACGGCCACATTTGTTTGTCCGGGTGAGGGCTTCTATCCGACTGGTGTTCCCTGCTCTGAAAACTACTACTATTGTACTGGTGTAGCCGGCAATTCTTATCTGCAAGTAATGCATAAATTTTCAATAAACTATTTATTACATACAACCTTATATAATAGTATGGATAAAAATTCACTAGTCACTTGTATTATAAATACGAGTTGTTGTTAGTCAATCGTTTTTCTGTGTAACTACTTGAAATTTACCGCTTATTTTCTTGCCTATTAGAGCTGCCCATCGGGTAACGTCTATGATCCAACCCAAGAAGCGTGCGTCTCTCCAGATAAATGCAAAGGTATAGATTGCCTCCTATAAAAAACATATTGCTGGTTTGTGATTGGGAAACTAAGGCCTTGGGTCATACCTGTCTAACACGTTTTTTAAGAAATAACAACGATAACTTCAACATCAACGTCAACGACTACAGATTTTCCTTTCATCTGCCCATCGATGGAAGGATCCTTTCCAATTTCCGGAACTTGCGGATCGAATTATTACGATTGTAATGAAGGAGTTCCATCTTTAGAGGCACGTATGGAAATTTAGTTATAAAAAATACTTTTCTTAATTGTTGATATACTAAAATATATAGACGTGCCCCGCAGGCTACGTATTCGACCCCGTTACTTTAATTTGCACGCCTTCTGACCAAGCTTCATGCAGTAATATTGAATTTACCGTATTTTTATATGCTTTTCATTTTCTGTTGCTGAAAGTAAACAAAATTTTTACGTATTTAATTTTATTCTGATCCAGATCAAAACTTTGACTGTCCTGATGACGGTATATTTCCGTATCCCGGTAAGCTATCATAGATATTGACTAAATAAACCCACAATATGGTATCAAGGTTATCTTTAATTTGATTCTAACCTAATTATACTTACTTTAATCGATTTTAGATGCTTGTACATCGTTCTACTACATCTGCAGTGCTGGGCAATTTACTATACAGGTACTCAAGTCAAAATTAAACGCTTTAATATTTTCAATTACCACCATTGGGATTTTTAAAATTTCAAGTATTGTCCAGAGAACTGGGTCTTTGATCCTGAAACACTAAAATGTGAAACGATAGAGGACGCATCATGCACGGGTACGTATGCCTACTTTAATCCGATGGGTTGGCAACTAGCTGTCCGAGTTTACGAGATTCTCGCGATTCTGCACTCATTGAAGCCACATTTGGCATCAACTCCCTATGGGTCCTCTCAGTGATTCTCGTGATTTTTGGGAATACGAGATTTGAATCAGCTGCCAACCCCTCGCTTTAATCGTTGCTACATGGTGTATACTTCGTACTTAATTTTTTTGTGATGATTAAACAGTTGGCCCTTATACCACTACTACAACGTTTACATCAACGACAACTGAAAGTTCAACATCGACATCAACAACTGAGAGTACAACATCGACATCAACAACTGAGAGTACAACATCGACATCAACAACTGAGAGTACAACATCGACATCAACAACTGAGAGTACAACATCGACATCAACAACTGAGAGTACAACATCGACATCAACAACTGAAAAAACAACATCGACGTCAATGACGACGACTGCAACTTACACTAACTCACCATGTGGAACCAGCACCCCTAGTCCCAGCAACTTTACTTGCCCTAATAGTACCGGCCTTTACGCCTATGCCAACTGCTCATCACTTTACTGGTCATGTTCCAATGGCGTTCCGTACCTTCTGGTAACGTATAACTCAGTCTATGAGTTAGAAGCTGTATTATGATAATATAAGTGTATCTATTTAAGGTGTTTGTTTAATATTGATCACAATAATAAGCTTGAAAATTTCTAGTGTTGTCCATCAACTCTGGTCTTTAACGAAGAAAAAAAAACATGCGACTACCCTGCGGTCGTTGGTTGCTCAAATTCTGTCGTCCGCAACAACGAAGTATCATTTGATTTCTTGTGCCACGTGTACACCACGGACACTCGCTTGAGTGACGTAGTAATTTGATTACATTTTTAGAAGGAAGTTCAGAACAACATGGACAACAGTCCAAGAGATAATCTAATCGGAACCGATTCCGATTTTGAATGCCCTAGTTATGGATTACATCCGCATCCTTTGTACTGCAATTGGTACTACACCTGTTACTACGAAGAGCCACCTTACATTTGGGAATGCACAGGCGCTTTCTTATTTGATGTCATAAACGAAAAATGCAATAATCCAGAGCTAACTGTATGCGGAAATCGTACTCTACAGAATTCTGGTAAGTATTCTTAGCTTAGGCTTAGGTTGACCTTCAATGAATTAAAAGTGTTTACATAGCTGATGAGTAATGAACAAATTAAATTTTCAGTGACCGAAATGACTACTCTGACAAAATCGAGTTCGCCTTTCGCTTGTCCAACAAGTAATGGATTCTTTCCTCTGAGTTCAATTGCTTGTTCTTCTTCCTACTACTCGTGCATTAGGAATGATGCATTTTTTCAGGTGCTTTTTTAACGAATGTACATTGAATAATAGCCTGCGTGTAGAGTATAGGATCAAAATTCTACCACATAATCATAATTTTTTATTTCTATAGACTTGTCCGGGAAAGACTTTGTTTGATCCGTCGGTTTTGGCATGTGTATCTACAGACCAAGCTATTTGCACCTATTGATGTTATTGGTTTTTACGAGAGATAAAATTGCCTTGGGCCACTACCATGTATGGAGAATATGTATCACGTAATAAAATAAAGCTAATGGAATCGCATATTTACACCAGAATTATCCAGAATTTCATAATCCTTCCAAAATAAACAGAGACCGTTTTATGACACGATATGAAATATTGATTTTTTAAATATTCTCACTATTTTTGGTGAACCTTGACCGATTAAATGGTCCTCCCTTTTTTGATGTTCAGTGGACTCATACTTATATATATAAAGTATCGGAAAAGTTATGGAGTGGATGATTACCAGGCAGTTTATCTCAACTCATCTCAAGCATGAGACGAGGTCAGGGTGACAAATTTCCAAGAGACGGTTTGCTACCGCCAACCGATGGATTGGTCTATAGCCGCCTATAGCATGTGCCAACGCTTCATCATGAAGGCAAAATGTCTACCATAGCGTTTTTTACTTATCTAGTACCGCTTTGTCTGATACACTTGTTCTGAAGTTCAACATTTTGTAGAGCAACTTAATCAATAGGATAAAAGTAATAAGACACGCAATGTCGAAACCATCATATCTGCTGAATAGCCCAATATCTCACAGCCTGGGAGAAAGAGATGGATCAACCGATCATCACTGAACAAATAATCAGCTTGGTCAACATGTGACCGCATGTGACTGCTTCGAAAAGTTCAGTTTCGACATTCAAATGTCAAAAGTAGCTAAGCTTTTGGTCCTTTAGTGATAATAAAACAGCAACCAGAACTAGACAAGCGAGAAAATAAAGACTCCCTCAGGAAACGTGTCTCAAAGTGTCCAATATCACCAAGTGTGTACGCATATTATTACAAAGGACTAACGAGAACAAAACCTGAGGGCTAAAGTTAGTAGGCCAATTATTTCTTTGTAACTAGTCCACGCTTGCAAACATGAATATGAAAGCAACCCTCGTTTTACTGTCACTACTACAAGGTATTTTTTTACAAGTTCCGGATAAGTAGTAACTACAGTTTCCGCGATCACATTTAATTTAATAATTCATAGTTTGTTTTACAGTTGCTTTTGGCTTAGGAATTCCGCCGATATGGCCAAGAAGTGGAACAAGTCAAAATAAAGTAAATAAAAGTAGCTATAATAGCCCTTAAGCTTTTGTTATTCCCATCTCCTTAACAGCATTTGTTTTCATTTATTATTGTTTTTTTCCGTCAATCTACAAAATAGTAACAGGAAAAAAAAGATTGACAAATATTTAAACTGCATCGATCGCACTGTATCATTCTTATTATCTTTTCAGGATTTTGAGTGCACTGAACCGGATGGTGTATTCCCAGCTGGCGATCAGTGCAGCGGGGACTATTACCTGTGCGTTGGCGGCGTAGCATACCCACAGGTATATATAGTTGGTAAAACCTATACCGTACTTCAAAAGCAGCATTATTTTACTATAATAGAATAGTCAGTGATTAATTTTCGATTAATAACGTTTTATGGCCTTGTTTCTTTAATGCAACCTGTATAGCACTGTCCAGGCAGTTCCGTATATGACCCAGAGACGCAAGTGTGTTTTAAACCAGAAGATGGTTCTTGTGGTGCGTAGTCCGCGTTTGAGAACAATTTTTCTAAGTTTTTATGTAAACTAAGAATAAGCTTGAATAGCAAACTTTTAAAAAATCAAACGCTTATGATTTTTGAATAGATATTAATACTACAACCAGCACTTCCACCCCGTCCACAAGCACAACTTCTACTTCGACGATAACGTCCACAGATTCATCGACGCTTACAACACCTAGCTTTATTTGCCCAAGTCCCGATGGATTTTTCCCTATGTACCCCGATACATGCGCGCAATCTTACTACACTTGCATTAGTAACACACCATATCTGTCCGTAAGTAATTGCCCATTACACCCATTGCCCATTTCCCATGTAGATTTTGAACAGTTCACAAGTAGAGTTGAGAGCAAAACTTTTTTGTCTGTGAAACTATATTTTATCGTGTTAATATTTGCAGACGTGTCCAGGGGATTCAGTTTTTGATCCTGTCTCACTGGTGTGTGTTCCTCCTACATCTGCTTCCTGCTGTAAGTATAAGCCATTCACATTCAATTGCAATTTTTTCCACCGGAATTAAAAGAAATAATTTTTTAATGAATTCCATCGTGATTTTTTTAGTACAAGAATTTCAATGTCCACAGGAGAATGGTTTCTTCCCAATACCAGGTAAAAGTGGTGAATTTAAAGTATAATAAAAAATTAATATTACATCTCTTTTATCAAAATGTAATAATTAGGGAAATGCAGTGATAGCTTCTATGTCTGCATTTCTGGAGAAGCATATATTGAGGTAATTCAAAAATTCTACTGATTTTAAAAATTGCGCTGCGATTAGTTTGCGGTACATGGATTGACATTTTCTACTATGCGCCTATGGTGTCGATTCATGGGAAAAGAATTGCCCTGCTGGTGCAGTGTTCGATCCAATTCTCCTGGCGTGCGTCCCAGAAGAGAACGCATCCTGCTGAGCAGATCCACTCTACGGAAGAAAGCAGCCAACAGAACAGAAATCAAAGAATTGGCTACCGTACTTTTTTTTTCTTCAGATACTATGTCTTCTTTTATTCGCTTGCATGTCAAAATCGTTGGACGAAATATAAATGCATGTGTCACACAAATTGCATCTTTTAAAAGCATTATTCATGCATCCTCCGCCTTTCTCTTTATCACATCGTTGTTTCAAATAAGCTTATAACTACTTAATAGGTAACATCATGCGGGTTTTCTTCTCAATCAGACTTACCATTATTACAGCGTTATAAAGGCAAAATGTTTTGATTTCAGAGTGATGTCTTGATTAGTTTTGTTCTAATACTATCCTCTAACATTTAAACTTGCTTTGGTGATAATAACTACTCCGGGCCAAAAATAAGACTAAAGTCTCATGTAAGTACGAAACAACCCGAAGTTCCGATATCGGTACCAACTATTTCTTGAGGCTTATTTCATGGGCGGGTGTTTTGTAGTTACGCAGCCTTATCGCCACTAGAAAAACTTCATGCTTCGTTTAGTTTGCTGTTCGTTTCATTTCAATAACCTCAGTACAAACACTGATCACAGATGGGAAAATATTTGCTTCTACTTCTTTTGTCAGTGCTGGCCCTGTTGCAAGGTAATGAAATAAACATTATATCTTCCGAAATTATTTTTAAAATTTCATGATGTAATACTTTTTAATGTTATATTCAGTGGAAATATGCTATGCGGCAGAATTGAAAAGGAATAGTTTACCTAAAACAGCAACTCGATTTCAGGTAATTAACTCCTCTGCGTGGTTCGGGGTGTTGGTAATCTGCATGACAATTCTGCATGACTGCATGACGGTAATCTGCATGAATTCTCTGCATGAACTGAGCTGCCATGCGCGCCTAAGGGTATGATAGACTGCATGACTACTTCCGCATGACACCAAATAAAAATGTCGCAAATTAGAAAGCGCGCGATTGGAACACGCTACGTTGACTTACAAAAAGCCAATCAGCATCTACCCCCAGCCAGGGCTGGGGGTGGGGACTTCCACAGCTAACAGCTGGCGTAAACACAACGAATCGATTAAATTATATTAGGAATTGATTTAACATGCCAATCGGCATCTACCCCCAGCCAGGGCCGTCACAATCCCACTCGGCGCCTGGGGTAAAACCCCGATTTTGGCGCCTGTCGGCGCCCCCCTGCCTATCCCTACGCCCTGCAAATTCTGCGGCGCCCGGGGTTTTCTACCCCACTTGACCCCCCCCCTCCCCTGTGATTGGTATGTTAAATCAATTCCTAATATAATTTAATCGATTCGTTGTGTTTACGCCACAGCTGTTAGCTGTGGAAGTCGAAATGTGGAATGTTTCGTCTGCAATCGGCATCTAGCCCCAGCTCCTCCTCCAAGTTTAGGCCCACCCCAAAATGACGAGGAACGCTAGATGGCTCGAGTGGTGAGATGTATTAACGGAGCGAAAAGTGATCTGATAATACCAAGTCCCTAAAAAAATCTGGGTAATAAATGTTTTAGTCATATGGCGTTCCATAGGAATCAATCTAGGTTTTGTAACGAACTATTAACTAGCACTGTGAACTCTAAGCTTTAAAGTAAAAAATTCTTATCTTCGAAAAGTTATCTCCTCTAAAAGGTAGTCCGCCGAGAGATACAATTCTGAAATGAAAACTCAGATGTATTTCATTCTTCTAATATTTAACATTTTTAACCGTTACTATACCGGTAATTTATTTAATTAATAAAATAATAATATTTAGTGAATTACAAATTAAACAAAGTACTAAGAAATCCACAAAGTTTTATTGGGAATTTTGTTTAAATGTACGAAATTTGACATTATTTTTATACACAATCAAAAATAGGCTGTTTTAACCGTTTTCTTATAAGTCCAAATTTTAATATTTTTGTTGTTCACATCAGCAAAGAAACTTTGTCTGCCCAGAGAGCGATGGCTTCTTTGAAGATCCTGGTCAGTTGTGCACCGGCGTTTACTATGCTTGCGTGGGCGGAGTACCCTACCCCAAAGTATTTACCGTAGTATTTAGGCTTATGTGAAGATATGTTAAACTGTCTAATGATTACTGCTTAGGAATGCCCAGGAGGTGAAGTTTTCGATCCTGAGATAAAACATTGCGTTCCTTATGAGGAAGCTTCGTGTAATAACGGTAACAGAGTATTATTATTGATAAGCCAGAAAAAAATTATACAAGCAAGTATCTAATCGCCTTTTAGGTCAGCCTACGTCAACAAGAACTTCAACAATTTCTTTATCAACTTCAAGTCCTACAACAACAACCCGCTCCACAACAACCATTTCCTCAACAACCTCTCCCACAACTTCTGTCTCAACTTCCAGCACAACAACAGCACCGTTTGTTTGTCCTGAACCCGATGGATTCTTTCCTCTCACACCGACTTCTTGTTCTTCTGATTATTATATTTGTGTCGGAGGAACTGCAACTCTATCAGTAAGACCCATTCAAGATTAGAATCCGTCATTAATGGTTAACTGTGCACTTTATTAAATTACAGACTTGTCCCGGAAATCTGCAAAAGAATATATACACCCCCACGAGAGAATATATATATGGAATGTTTCACGAAAACATTACAGTTTTCGATCCTCAGGAAAAAAAATGCCTAGCGCTCGAAAACTCTTCTTGCTGTAACTAGATAAACAGTTAATAGGGTCGAATTGTGGCTTAGATTTTTAAGTTGCTTTGATGTCTTGGAATTTTTAGACCAGCCTTTCACATGCCCGACTCCGGAAGGCTTTTACCCCATTCCCGATACCTGTGGGCCAGATTTCTACGTCTGTGTATCGGGCTCACCCTATGTTTCGGTAAAGCATCGCTAAACATGCAGCTCGTGAAACACAGATAACTGTTTATTAACAATACTGATATATTGCACAGACCTGCCCCAATGGCAATATTTTCGACCCCGTGACACTTGTTTGCACAAAACCTGAATCAGCTACCTGTTGTGAGAATCATTTTTCTAAAAATGTAATTAAAAATAATATCGCCATCTAAACTAATACTCGTCATACCTTAGCGGGAACTTACCAGTGCCCAGCTTCAGAAGGCTTCTTTCCGATTCCTGGTATAATATTTCTTTTTTTAAATATGAGTAGACGTAACACATGGGTATTATGAATTTCGAGATCTACGTTTCCTACCTTTCGTTTATTTTTACAACAGATGCCTGCAGCAATTCGTACTATACGTGTGTGAATAACGAGCCTTATATAACGGTTTGTAAAAACTTTTACTTGGAATAACATGGTCGTAACTTATTAGTTTTTCTTGTGATGAATGGGGAGTTTAGACTTGCCCTGACGACGGAATATTTGATCCTGTTTTGCTCACCTGCGTTAAGAAAGGAACCGAATCATGCTAAAAAAGTATTGTTCTTCTTATCTATGTTTTCTACTACAAAAGTTGAGATACAATTTTTATGAATTCTCATCCTGTAGCTTATTTAATATTCTATTTATTTCTGCGCACATTTTAAAACGGATTGGCGCAATCACTAATTTTTTTGTTCTATTTACAGGGCCGGGCAACAGTTTGATCGAGAGCCCATCAGTACCTATAGCGGTTAGGCCTCGATAGTTTATCAGTTCGTCAAACTTTTGGCAAATTAAAAAAAACATTGTGCGATTCCTTTGTCCGATTATTTCTTTATTGAGTAAATAATAAACTCTACCATATTTCTTCATGTGGATATCTAGATGCAACGCTTTATAATTTTCAAATTGATAGGACAATCGAGTAGCCACGTATTGTACGTAATATGATTGACATGCACTTTACTACATCTAACCACTTGTATTAATTCTGTAATGCCCACTTATTGCGGGCCTTTAATGCCGGCCGTTGCCGGCTTTCGTACACACAACACGCATGTCTCTTTACACATTGGCCCTTGAAATGCCATCGAAGTGTTTTGACACGTAATGCGTCAAAGCGATGTGCAAATACAGATAATAAAATCCATCCATGGTAAGGGAACAGTATTTACCCAAGCTGAAAAGTAGTAAACGACGTCTGACGTTTTTATTTATCAGAGGCGTAACTGTAAAGTGGTAGATAGGCATGAGACCATGCCTGAATAATTAACTAAAAAGGGCAAACTGTAGAGCAATCACGCATTCTGCGCTTTTTCCATTGCGTCACGCGTCAAGTCGCCGTTCACAGTTTAAATAGGTTGACGAGCCCACTCATGTACAAGTATATTGCCCTTGAAATAGCCGTTCATAATCGACGCGCAGACAAAGAGTGCTAGATGTATTTTATCAGCAAAGTGAACTTTAAGAGACATAATTAAACTGGACCAAAGCAATTTTCCGTGTCCACTCATCAACTTCGTCAACGTCATCTGACATTGAACGCAAATGTTATCACTGTTACGGAAGTCAGTTCTGTCTTCTTTTAGCGGCTCAGGGCTGATGTGCTTTCTGATCTTACTTACACAGGATAAAGAATATTATTGATGGTATTTTGCTCCGCCCAAATAAAGGCGGACATAAGGTCGTCATGTACAGTACTCGGTGTAATGCTGATATCTAAATTCCATTTTTGATTTTTCTTAGCAGTGACGACATTTAACTGCGTTACCGCCAGTAGGACTTTTTCTCTTTGACGACTGACGCTTTAACGCCATCCATGTATTGCGAGCTTACCTAAGTAGGTTAGGTAAGCAGCTGAAAAATTGACGTCACAATCGGTTCAATAATAATGTTTTCCTCCACTAAAACATGTAAGAGCTTGTAGGCCGTCAGAAATCAGAGGAAAAGGAATCATTAGAATAAAAAACCACCGAATCCCATCATCCCATAGGGTTCAATGGGGTGGCTGCCTAGATAAAGTGTTACTATTTGGTAATTTAATAAATCCTGTTGAATAACATATATTGGGCTATATTGTGTCCTTCACCCGGATACTTGTATATTGGACATGCAAGAAGTATGCCGACCACTGGCTTACCTGGCGAGCTACCCATTGGCACACAAAATATACAAGCGTGTAGAAATGATCCGCACTCCTATTATGGCAGTCATAAATTTATAGGTGACACTAATAACTACAAGCTAGGGCTAAAACTGATGCAACTTGATACTCCAAGCTCTCAATGATACGATTATAATGCACGGATGATTTCACAATCACGATAAATGGGTAACTACTGGATTGCGAGGACGAACAACGATAAGAAAGAAAAATGATTAAGCTTTAAACCATATATGCACAAACATTTTTATGCCGTCACATTCTGTAATTTTTAACCAAGCAAGCAAGTACATCAATACAAAACGCCGTACACATATTTCTGACAAATAATGTCAAAACTTTTTGCGGTTTTAGCCGTCATCATCTTCAGTGGTATGCTAGCTACTTTTTCATACTATATTTGGCGAGCGATATTGATTTCTTAACAACAATCCGTCCTTTCCATTTCAACCACGATTCGGGTTTCCTTATACCTAAAACAAAGGGTTGTGGGATGTGACGTGGACAATGCCACAGCAAGATTCCTTCCTAACTTTTTGGCTTTCGGACGTCGAACTCAATCACGTGGTAATAATTATAAGCACTTTCGTATGTTGTTTCTTTAAAAATTGATTGATATGCGCAAAATTGTGGTGTATGCACTATGCAGTAGAAAATGCAGGGCAATGATTTTAAAAATACCAGGGTAATTAAGGATTAAGAAATTTCATAAAAGTTACGGCGACTTCTCCTCTATTCTTTTTTGAGTTGACTTTACCAACCGTGCATAGAGTATCCGCATCAGCCAACCCTTATTAGTGAAATAGCCATTAAATTTGGCTCTATGTAAATCAATGACTGGGCAAACGGAAAGACGTAAATTTCCGTACAATTTCTGAAGGTCATAGTATAACTTATAAATACAAACTGTATATGATGTTAATTGATATTATAAAGATCAGCCGTGATGAGACGTTTTCTGGCTGTCTTCTTTTTCTGTTGCTACTCTTTTTACGTTTGTTTTTGCGTTGAACCTTAAACGAAAAATTTAACCTATGATATCAACCTGATACAGTATGACCGATTCATTAATTAAGCGAAGAAAAGAGATGCCAAACTTTCAAAAGACAGCATCAAAGCGATAGCGCAACCCAAACACTCCGCAATTTTCCGTGTGTTTAATATTTGTCACTGCTAATCGGTTACAGTAAAATGGCATTTTTTGATACTCAATTCAACATATCATTTCAAATATAGACCGTATATTTTATTTTCCTGTAGCCTGATCACAGGAACGATGCTCTTTGCGCTGGACAGCCTGATGGCTTTTACTCGTATCCAGATACTTGTCAATCCGTTTATTATGCTTGCATCGGTGAAGTTTTTTACGAACAGGTTAGTATATTAGATATAAGTGTTCTGCTAGTAAAGTTAATAGAGCAATCTAAAAATGTAATCATCTTAGACTTGCCCGGGCGGAAGCGTCTTCGACCCAAATCTTCTTACCTGTGTGTCACTTAATGTAGCATCGTGTCAAAGTATGAGAGTTTAATTATCATTGCATGCCTCCAGTATTTTCATTTAATTTTCATTATCGTTAATGCTATCTTTTCATCCATAAAACGGTGTGCATGAACGTGCATAATTTTCTTTTCAGCGACGACAACAACAACGACTACGACCACCACAACCATAAAACCATTTAGTTGCCCGGTTGATGGTTTTTATCCAGTCGGTTCTTGCAGTTCCAGGTAAGCCATTCTTTCTGTTTCATAAATTCTTTTCTGTGTATATTCCATTAACTTTTTTTTACCGATATTCAATTAAGTTACTATGCGTGCATTGGAGGCCAAGTATATCCACAGGTACATAAATAATAAGATAACCGGAAGTCTTACATGTGAACTATAAAGAATGTTTCATTGATGCAAAACGCAGACGTGCCCACCAAATGGCGTTTTCGAGCCATCCGTTTCGACTTGTGTCTCGATAGACACAGCCCCATGTAAAGGTAGGCAACTTGACATCCTAACTGAACAGGACCATTTTACAAGCACATAAGTCATATAATGCGCGGTTTATTTAATGACACATTTTTAGCTACGACTACTACAACGACGACAACAACAACTACGACCACTACCCTGCCACCATTTACTTGCACAGCGGATGGATTTTATGAAATTGCTCCGTGCATGAGTAGGCTATTATTTGTTTTATTATCAGAACTTTGATTATTATAAGATTTGATCATGTTAATACTATTTAGATAGTTACTACGTTTGCATTGGCGGCCAGGAATATGCTCAGGTATGAAGAATACATAAAACCGGTCAGGTGTCATATTTCCTTTTCTCGCTGTTTTATCCTATACATTTTTACTAACAGACCTGCCCAGGAAATGGAATTTTCGTTGGTCCACCGACTTCCGCCTGCAAATTGCCAGAAGAAACGACTTGTTGTAAGTTAATCACAATGGTTCTTATACCATCTCACTCCTGGTTCTTATACAATCGCAGAATTAAATTTCTCATGTTTATATAGTCGCAACTGAACCACCAACCGAGGTACCAACCGAGCCACCGACCGAGCCACCAACAGAGCCACCAACAGAGCCACCAACAGAGCCTCCAACCGAACCACCAACCGAACCACCAACTGAGCCACCAACCGAGCCACCAACTGAGCCACCAACCGAGCCGCCAACTGAGCCGCCAACCGAGCCGCCAACCGAGCCGCCTACCGATCCACCTACAACACCAGAAACCTTCTCTTGCCCTACTTCGAGCGGCTTTTACCCACAGTATCAAGGAGCGTGTCTTCCAGGTTGTTTTACTTTTCCTTGGGTATTAAGTATTGATTATTACGTATTTATAATGTTACCTTATTTTTCACGTACCATATTCAAGAGTACTATTCGTGCGTCAATGGAGTCGCCAACTTAGTGGTAAATAGCTACAAACTTGCTTATGTTTTCAAAGAAATATTAATAATTATGATCTTAAACCTCAATATTTCAAATAATGCAGCGCTGTCCAATAACTTCAAGCGGTATTCAAACGCTGTTCGACAAAACATTGAATAGCGGAGCCGGCGCATGTGGAACTCCGACTATTGTTACTTGCAACAGTGAGCATTTTACCTAAAATTGTCATAAGCATTTAGGACCTAATAACTCAGCTATTACTCATATTTAACGAACGCATAGAGTATTCAGAATCACACGTATTATCTGGACAGCGTTACCTGCCGGTGAGTTAAATAAAGTAAAAACCAATTTCTATTGAATTCCTCATTCTAATTTCAAGCCAGGATCAAACCAATGAAGCCAAGGATATTTCGTGGTTTAAAGCGCTTAAAACAATTGGTGAAGCATATTTCTAAACAATTGAATGTTTTAGAACACAATCGACTACGTATTGCACTTATAATACCGAAGTGAAAATTATTTCCGCATTTCTTAGCCAATTAGCTGTGAACTAATTATAGTAATACATATGCAAGAATTCATTGATTATCACACCGCACTTTGCTCATGTCTGATTTATGAAATTACTCATTATATGGTAGACGATGTGTAATCTGAAAATTTCTTTTGATAAAAAGTAAATAATTCAAATGTATAAAAAAAATCTAATGTTACTTCAAGAACAAATTAATATTTAAAATAACTTGACGACCCGCATACCGTAGTCTATAATAGAGGTGCGCATTAAATGCTGAATGAAATACTGCAGCAGTCCAATGCGATGGAGAGCAACCCAAATGATAAAATTTCATTGCACCAGGAAATCATAGTACTGTATCAGACTTTAGCACCCACTTAAACTTGCAACGAATCTTGAAACCAAAACTAGGCATCTTTGCTTGTTACGAAACAATTTTTGGATGAGAAACAGAAACCAGAAGGTTATTTTATTTTATCAAAAAGGGGAAAACCAAGGATGTGAAAGATGCGCGTTTAGTTAGTTGTCGGTTGTCAAGTCAGCTAAACCAATATGCAGTCGGCGTGAGATGAAGAGAATTGAGAAGACGAAATCCCACTTTATCTGAGGTGCAGAAGTAACACGCAACTTAAAGAAAAATAGAAATAAAATAAAGTCAATATATTTTAATACTAGAGCCCTGATTGACGAAGGTCGAAGGATTCTAAACCATATTATACGCACTGATATGTTTATTTAGTTTTCTCTTTGCTTGCTGTCGAAAAGTGGTTTGGCAACTGTCACATTAAAAAATCTAAATTGAGTTAAACAGAAAAATTCAACAGGACAACAGACGAACAATCTTGGAGGTCGACTTAAGTAACCTTGTATTTTCGTTTTCTGCCCACCGACACAGGAGGGTTGTGAAATATCAGTTTCATGACTGCCTTTCCATATCATCGTGACTTCAGTGTTTTTCAAAAGCGCTGAGAGGCTGCTGCATGAACATCAGCAGGCAATGGATAAGGAGATATAGGAAACTCATAAATCGCTTCGTTTCTTTGATGCCCAGCAAAGCAGATCAGGACGTTGTACGGGGTGGACTTGTATTGTAAAAACAGTTTCTGTTAAAATGGAAGTTCGTCGAACGGTGTCGCTATTATTTTTACAAGGTAAAACGTTGGTTACCATGCAATCTACATAGTCCGATGTCAAACGAGTATTGTTTCTTTTTTTTTTGTCAAAAGTTTTACTGGGGTTTGAAATCATTACGGCTCTCCCTAGTGATTCAGGTCCTTCAGGTTGGCTTGCTCGATACGCTCCTGCTAAGCAGGCGGTAAGTTTTACTTCATTACTAGATAAATTCCATTAACTATTTGCATGTATATTCATAGAACGGGCGCATTAACGGTGAGGCACGGGATAATTTAATCGGTATTGATCCCGATTTCGTTTGTCCCGGCTATGGTGTCTGGCCCCATCCAGTCCAGTGTGAACTATATTACACCTGTTACTTTGGCGAGCCCACTTACTTATGGAAGTGCAGCGGTAATCTTCTCTTTGACCTGGTATATGATGGCTGTAACTATCCAGAGATGACTGATTGTGGCGATCGCGTCCGACCGGGCTCCAGTGAGTTTTATAAATTGGGGTTAACGTATACGTTGATAATAAAGTTTAATTCAATTACTATCGATTATGTTGATCGATCTCCTAGCGATCTCGACCTCTACGTCGACGACGACGACGACGACGACGACAACTACTACAACGCCAAGTCCTACCCCTCCCTTTACGTGCACCGAGGACGGCTTTTTCCCCATCGATCCCAACACTTGTTCATCATCCTACTATAGCTGTATTGCAGGCGTGGCGTACATTCAAGTAAGTTAACTAGCTCCTTTCGGTGTTTTAAATAAACGTAAACAAAACTTTATATCCACGTTCGTTGCTATTCGCGCATTTTGGCGAAAACCATTCAGTTGGGCTGTTTAGTTTAAGTAAGTGAGGAGATGTCGCCAAAACGACCAAATTTTGTTTCCAGTTCAACTAGTTAATTCAACTGAGTAATTGAGGGTGTGGCCTAGCTCAATAGCGCAATGGAAAAGCTCAAAAGTGCTTTTTACCACCATTGAGCTTTTGGAAGGTTTTGTTGAACTAAGGCTAGCTCAACTGAATCTAGTTGAGCCCTGTACTCACCAAAATGCTAGTTGACCACAACCAAGTTCAACAAAGTCGACACCAAAATGTCGACACCGAAATGGTTATTCGTACTTTACTAAAGTCCAAAGTAGACTAAACTAAACTAAATTTAAAAAATTGTTTAATTTTTCTCACCGATGCAGACTTGCCCAGGAGAAGCAATTTTTGATCCAGTCAAGAAAATATGTGCACCGGCTGATCAAGTCACTTGTGGTAATTGCGTGTTTTTTTCAGGAACATGTTTCCAATCTTCTATGGTAACCACTGTTACTAATTAACTGGAGTACTTTTAAACAACAAACAAGGTTTCGTTTGCCCGGATCAAGATGGTTTTTATGCAATTCCGGGGGAGTGCTCGTCCTCTTATTACTCTTGTATTGACGGGGTAGCATACGAAAGGGTAAATATATATAAACCTCATGCACAAGGATAGAATCTAGTACTTATTTTTTTTAACTAAAATATTTTGCAATTTCCTTAGCTATGCCCAGGGGATTCTATCTTCGATCCAGAAACACTCGTCTGTGTGCCGCCGGCGTCAGCGTCTTGTAATCAAGGTATTTTTTGTTCCATTAATTTTTTGTTCTACCGATTACTTAGCTAATTCAAAAAAGTTATCCCGCTTTATACAGCATACAGCGGATTCAAGTTTTGAGTTCGTGTGACTTTAACAGGACATGGAGTCTTAGACTGGTCGCTGGCTAAACAATAGATTTTATATAAAATAACCATGCAGCGTAATTTTTCGGATATTATGAAATAAAAGCGAACGTTTCACGTAAATTCGACTTGATTCATTCAAAGGCAAAAAATGGATTGAATTTTAACATATATTTTTTTCCTTCAAATTTACAATTCATGTTTACATTTGACGCATTTTTACATATTAAAACACGGTTTCTGCGAACTTTCACTTCTGTAACAGTTAATAGTTATTTTTTTTAATTCAATAATGAAAGTCGACTTGAACCAGTAAATTTTTGACCGTCTACTGGATAAATTCTCTACCTAATATACTGAGACTTTATCGTTTTATCTCTTTCCTTGTTACGCTATTTATAAGGTATTATTACTACTACCTCCACTGGTACAGTAACTACAAGAGCAACAACTGTACGGACGACAACCAAGTCCCCAGTTGGTTTCACTTGTCCAGATGATCTAGAAGGACTATACCCAAACCCAGATGATTGTACAACATTCTATGAATGCAATGGTGGAGTCGCATACCTCCATGTAAGTTGCTAGTTTACTTGAACATGGAATACGGTACCATAGTCGTATTATCCCTCGACTAATTGAAATAACAAATATCAATTCACGACTTTTTACAGAATTGTCCAAGCGGTTTATACTTTAATCCGAATTCACTAGTCTGCGACTACCTCGATAATGTTCCCTCATGTCAATAAGAAGGGTACTTAAAAAATATATATATTTCATATTTTATTATCATAAATGAAATATATGATTTAGACCTTTATGGGGATTCTCTGTTCTACGTAAATCACGCATGTATCCAGCAGAGCACCCGCTGTTTTTGCATTCATTCGTTCAGTAGTGTGTATAACGTACGTAATTCTTTTTTTACTTACTTAAAATTTGACAAATTTTTACCTGAAGGTATCACCGAAGGGAATCTTGTTATACTTGAAATACAATTCACCGTCCGCTGTTATATAGATCGTTTTTATATTTACCCACAGCTATTAGGCATAACTGCGTAAGAAATTCAAACGAATTCCTTACTCACTACACAATAGCTAAGGGAACAGAAAATTCCCTTACTCAGTGGTATCTTTGGAAACTTTCACGTGACGCGATTAGTTCCGTCGCTTGCATAGACAACTTCGAAGTTTTATGTTGACAAGTGAGATAGGACATGTTTATCACAAACAGAACACCAAAAGCTAACGTTATACAAGCGCGGTAAATCTACCGGTAACACAGAACATGGCTTATTCTCAATGTCATATGTTACACTTCCTGCCAAATCAATGAAGTAATCCGGGAAATCTACCCAAAATCCCCTAAATAACGCAGTCCAAGACTTACACGTCTAAGTACTCCGGCCGCATTTTGTCACTTAGAAAATCTTTTTTACGTGCCTTTTTTTGATCCGTGCTTATTATTTTGTCGTTTTTAGGAGACGATGTCTCGCCTTGCATTGCTACACTCAATCAGTTGGTAAATCTGGCGTGTAAGGCGAAATATGGTTCTCCATTATCGAAAGAATTCAAACTCGGCTAAATCGAGTTTTAATCCACTCCGATGTCGACAAGGAAAACACTTAATACCCTGAAATCTACGCAGAAACCTAATTCCCTAGCGTTACCTATTGCATTAAAACCAATAGCCGTCAATCAACCTCAGTAAGTTAGGCGACATTGCCCTGCGGGATTGGTTAGGCAAGTAGCTTTCGAGTGAAATGCGAAAAATCCCAATTAACGCTCTTCTGTCAGCTGGACTTACTATAGCTGCTGTATTGCGGGCTTATGCGAATTGCTCGTGCCGGCTGTATTGCGGGTTCATGTGAATAATTTGCTGTCTGGGCTGATTCCGGGGGGTGTGGCTAAAAGGTGGACTTGGACTTGGACTTCGGGGGATCTAATCGGTCGACTTAAGGCCGTGGACTTGGCCATTTTTGAAGTCTAGAAACTATGGATTTAGTGGTCTAAACAGCGGACTTAAATGTGGACTGAAGTTATACTAAACGGTGGACTAAGGAATTTTTTCATTAGAAAAAGCCCATCAACAGATGCCAACATTTTAAATACTGTCCAATGAAGTGGAACGCGAACAAAAAGTATAATAAAGAAACCAACAAGCATCAAATCAACAGGCCAACAAGAAGGGCAAGTCCAGCTGAACATAATTTTTAAAGGGAAACCGGAGTAAACCAATTCTGTCATACTGTACGTAAGCCAAACACTGAAATGATGGGCAGGTCCTGTCAATCTCGAAGGCTCTTAATAAATTAGGCAATCCGTTGCATATTAGCCTATATATTATAGTACTTTGCTCTCTCTAACTTTTGCTACTAATTAGGGTGTACGTGTGAATATTGAAAAATAAAGTAAATTAATCAATTTCCATTTTGCATTCGTAACGGGGCCTTTGTTAAAATACATTAAATATAGCTATCGGGACCTTTTAATTTTGAAAACCAGTTTTATGAGTCCACCTTATAGTCATATAGTAAGTCTTCCGTCTATTCCGTGGACTTCGAGGGCCAAATCCGTGACCTGAAGTCCACCGATTAGATCCCCCGAAGTCCAAGTCCACCTTTTAGCCACACCCGATTCCGGGGGCTTATCGGCACAAATAGCTACATTATCGGTCCTGCCGAAGGTCGTAAGACAACCCAATGTAGACGCGAGGCTTCACATACAGTAAGAAAAATGTTTACGTATTTTCTATATATTACAAAAATTGATTTTTTACCTACAATGTGTTTAATACGAAGATGAGGGTGTAATTAATTGGTTATGATATAGCTATTGACATGAGGGCACATTATCAAGAAAATCACAAACTTCTAAATTCGGATTAAAGTACAAGCCGGGCGGACACTCCTGTATAAGAAAATTACAAGATAATTAACATTCAAGACGCTAATAGTTAAATACGATGCAACGAATGAAAGAATTACTCTGAGGTATGGCACTTCAGCCACGCATTCGTAATATGTGGTGCAGTCTTCAGGATTAGGGTAAACTTCAGTTAAACCATTGGGGCAAGAGAATGGTGGTTTAGTGGTCGGCATTGGGGTTGTACTGGTTGTTGTAGTCGTAACTTGTAACAAAATATTTATCGAATAAAAACGGTTTCTTAAGTTTTTACTAAAAAATATAGACTTTGTTAGAAAATAGCCCTAGTGTAGTGTAACTAGTGTACATACCTCCTAAACAATAATATGGGTAATCCGGGCAACAATTACTGTATGAGCCGCATTCGTCGTTACACTGACAGGGCCATTTAGTATCATACCCAGCAGTGCAGCGTCCTGCGCAAGTATTGCAAGTTGGTAGGAAATCGTCACAGCAGTCGTTGTAAGTTTGGCAAGATGGGTTACACTGACACGGCTTAGTCGGATCAGTTCCGGACAGGCCGCATCGGCCAACGCAAGAATCGACTGCCTTGCCGATTACTATGTGACATTTTTAAAATACGTAAAGATTTTTGTAAGCTTTTGATCACGATTGAGGGGGTATATTCGGGGGCTGGGGGTATTATATAGGGCTGTTCGAGACACAGCTATCACAGTGCGACAATACCTCTTGCTGTGCACTACATCTCACCATCATTGCCATCCTGCTAGACGTCATTGCGTTTGAAAGGAACACTTTTAAAAAAGTAGTTGCTGAACGATTTGTATAAGGCAGAGATCCACTCGTGTCTAAGTTTCGCCTTCAGGATCATGAGAAATGGGAAGGTGCATGGCGCTGACTGTGGGTGACTGCTGAGTTCGTAGATACTTATCCGAATCGTTTGGCGTTCGCACCGTACATAACGTTCAGCAGCCCTATAGTTTATATTTTTTAAAGGACAAAAACATAAGCTTACATTTTCGAAGGCTGTTGGATTTGGCCTCAACCAGTACACCACCGATGCTCATCATAATGCAGACAGCCAAAACTAACTTCATGATGAATCTTTTCAACATGGCAAAATAGGTAGAACATGTTTTAGAAATAGCATCATTTAAGGAGGGAAAATATTCAGAAATAAAGGTCTTACATCGAAAGTTGGATGAATTGTAGCTTAAACGCGACTAATCTCCTGAATCCATTTCTCAATCCCGCGCTTGTTTTATAGCTGCGAGAGTACTGCATGGCTTTAAGCCATGCCCATAGCGGATATGCTGTGGGGCGGGACCATCCTTCACGACCAAGCGGTATGAAGGTAATAAGGTTGCAAGCTATAGTTCAACTTTTAAACTGATCACAGATTAACAAAATTGCTATTTTTTAATATTATACTCATTATTGCTTATCGTCTATGCGTATAATTGGCTGTTTGTTCATCGCCTTGTACTTATACTTCATACAACATTAAGTGCCCACAAACATAGCACAATCAAGACTTGGTTGCATCGGAAATTGTAAAAAAACGAGCCAATAAGTACTTAAAAATCAGGCTGAACACGACTTCAATTGTATTGCGTAGTCGATTAAAGATGTAGCCAATTCAAATAAGCTCAGAGCTTTTTACTTTTTAGGAAAAAAGTATTTTTTAACCGTAGTTGGTTCTTGTTTGCACTTTGCCCATGGTGCAATTGTTTCTCGAACAGTTCACGCATCAAACCCCAAGACCCGGATAAAAAAACTGGTAAAAGCCCATGCACTCACGTTAATCTAAGGATTGACATAAGAAATATTTTATATACTGATAATAATCATGGTCATAACTGAAACTGAAAACATTTTTTATTTCTGCGGACAGCAGGTTTTTCAAAGAGGATATGTCTGTACCAATTAATAGATATTGGAAATCACCCGCCTGGATGTTTCATCGTACATCATAAATATAGCTTATCCATTAATAATACCTATTACATGTTAACTAATACCACTCCTTATCCATCGTTAAGGTATGATGAGGGTAGTCATATTGCTTCATACTTATACAAACTGCATGTGTCCTTAAATCAGGTTAAGTGGCTTGTTTTTGTTTGTCGACACTATTCTACAGGCCTAAAAAACCAAGGTCGATTAAACAAACGAAGACTTATCGAACGTGTGAACACCATATCAAGCATCCGTGTGGGTCGACACTACTGTCTGTTTACTCAAATTTTGTTTTATTGTAGCTCAGATGTATGCAACTGGCCCTTATCAGCCTCTGAAAAACCTTGCCGTGTCTGTCTTGTGAGTTCGTTATGTTATTCGTCATCAGCAACAATAATCACTGCTACCATGTCCATTGTCCTTGCCGGCCCTTGCTAGTCACTTACATATATTCAAATTTCAAACAACCGTTCATGGATATCCACTTGCTGCGACCAGTCGGATACGACATCTTTTTTGTAGAATGATATTAATTAAAACTAAATAAAAGGCTTATAACCTTTCGTTGCGCTCTGTTATTATTTTATGTCGACCGGATTTGATCATAATTGATGCTTTTTGTTTCACCGCCGACCATTTTTCATTTATGCGATTATGCGTGTAAATCGCTATTGTAAATATGTCAACGCTGCAATATATTTCTTCGTTGGTCGGTCGTCTGTTTTTATTATTATTATTTTGATTTCAACTTCAAGCTGCTTCAAGCTTCATGCAAAAATTGTTGTGCTTTGTTTTCATTTGGTTTTTGAAAATAATATTTATTGAAAATACTGGTTTTAATAATTTTCCACTACACACCAAGGTTTGAGTTATTACTCTTTCTTTCAAATGTATTTGTGCTCATTTTTCATTTTCAGTATTATTATAGTTGAAAAAATCCACACAAGATTCATGAGTCTTTCAGAATGAAAAATCTCCCGGAGGAAGTGCTTGAAATTATATTGGCCCACCTCCCAATACAGGATCTATTCAAGTCCTGTTGCCTTGTAAACAAACAATGGGCAAACATTATTTCAAGGAAGAATGTAAGATTACACCAAATAGTTCTTTAATTCTGTTTTTGTCTGCACTTTGATGAACATAAAATTTTGTTTAGTTTATTCCATGGAAAAAGCTGTATTTTTCTTACTGTTCCCAGAAGAATGAGCAATCTAAAATATTCATTCAAAATATTTGTAAGGAAAATAATATTACTGGTCCTGAAAACTGCCTCAAAAGCCTAATCAAGTAAAAGCTTGTTGTATAAATGTTTTGCTATTGACTAATGTTCTCCTTTTCTATTGTGTGTCTTTTTTCAGGTATGTTATGATATCAGACATTAAATTGTGTAAACTTCTCAATACTCAAAAGTTACTTGAGGCAAAGCATTCTCTATTCAAGCAAGCTGAGAAGCCAGTGCTTGAACAGTTTAAAACAGTTCTCGAGGCAAACAATACATCACTTTGGGGAATAACTGCTATGATCTGCTTAATGTCATCCAACACATGGGAAATTTACAAGTTGTTGAATATTCTTTGTCAACCTGGAAGTGATTGCACAATAATGGTAACATGAATAGATTTTTTGCAAAAAAGCCTGTCTTGATTAATCTAAATACTGTATTTTATGAACAGGAAGTACTTGAAAAAGTGTATTGCATATGTACTATGCTTCTTTATTTTGTTCGAGTTTTTGGAATTCCTGCAAGGTATACAAATTTTCCTTACAAGTATAGCTGTTGGTCAAAGCATGTGATATCTTAAATAATTCCATTGTTTTTCTCCTCTCTTACAGATTGCATTACAATGTGCTCTACGCTGTAAATTTGTTTGAGAATTCCGGAAGTGTGCCCAAAGTATCACCATTTCCAGTTTTAAGTCAACGGCAATCACTTTCTCAAACAAATAATGACGTTATTTGTCCATTAACTCATGAACAATCGCGGATTGTAAATCATCAAATTGAAAGAGATCACGTAAGTTCTCAAGCTTGAAATCAGACCTATCATTTCTGCGTTCTCTACATTTTCTTCGGGGGTGTTATAGTTGATCAAGATTGTGGCTTTCGCTGGAAGTGGGAAAACTACAACTTTATTACGATTAGCGGAAAAAAATCCGGGTTTAGATTTTCTCTTTATTGTCTACAATCGGGCAGTTTCAGACGAGGCAGGACGAAAGTTCCCCTCGAACGTTAAATGCAAAACTGTACACCAGTTGGCTTATCAGTACATGATTGGCAGTGGGGGCCCGTATCAATCTAAACGGCTACGTCTCGGCAATATCTACCCTACCGATTTGATTGAAAAGGATGTACTTCGAACTAAATCAAGTTTAAGAAAATTTCAACGAGAAAAATTGGTGCTTGACACGATCAATCGCTTCTGGGGATCAGCAGATGATAGCATAACTGTAGACCACACTCCAGCCAAAATTATCAAACGGTCTCAAAATGGGGAAGCAGCTACTGAAATAACGCTTGGAATTGAAGAACGGAAAGTGAGCAATCAATCTTTCATTGCATAATTTACTTCACAAATATAATTTCATTTTTCTTATAGTCATTAGTGTGTGATGCCGAAGAGCTTTGGTCCGTATTAAAGAATCCTTACGACAAAAAGCTTAATATGCCGTTCGATGCCTTCCTTAAACTATGGCAGTTGAAGAAACCCAACCTTTTTAAAATCGAAAAAGTGGACTGTATTATGGTAGACGAGGGGCAAGATATGAGTGGAGCCATGCTTGACATTTTTCTCACTCATCCTGGTAGCCGTATTATAGTTGGAGATCCCCACCAGCAAATCTACAGTTGGAGTAAATTCAGATATCAGATCCCCTATTTCATTTTTTTAGCAAAATTAATAAAAATTATTTAATATTAGGAAACGCTATCAACGCGTTGGATAAAATTCCATTTACGCATGCATTCTACTTGACTCAGGTAACTGCAATATTTGCATAATGCGCACTAGTCGTAATCAAGAAAAAATTAATTTAGCCTTGAACTATTGGCCCTTCAATTAGTATTATATAACTTTTATTATTTTCTCTTAGTCATTCCGATTTGGACCGGAAATCAGTTTTATGGCTCATTCGTGCTTATCCACCTTAAATAACGTTACCGACAAATTCTTGATGGGTGCCAAGGTTCAGGATTCAATGACAGATTTAGATCCAATTCTTACGAGCGGTGGTTCAAAAACGAGCAACCATCAGATTTGTTTTCTTGCTAGAACAAATCTCACATTGTATCAGAAAGTAGTCCAGGTACTTGGATGTGACAGTACCAGCAACTCTCAAAAGCCGAAACTAAAAATTGCTTTTGCTGGGGTAAGAAAAATTTTGTCATCTAATGCTCTGCATAATTAATTTGTGATGTTGACTAAAAAGGTCGAAAGTTAACAATCCTATTGAACTTTTTCATAGGGACTTAAGAACATGAACTTTGAACTGTTAATTGACATCCAAAATCTACGCCGAGAGGGTAAGTTAATTGATGTTCATCTGGACTTTATTTATCGAAAACAAAGTCGAATGTTTTGTGAAACTCATTCCGTTTTCTTTTTCAACTCAGCATTCGATAAAATCAGGAGCCCATTTCTTAAGAATCGAAGGAGGTTTCCTGACTTCCAAGCCTTTACCACGTACGTTGACGCAGTGATGGATAAAGAGTGGGGTTCAAGGATCGCTATCATCAACTGGTCAGGAGATCAAACGGAGCATTACATTCAAACCATTAAAGAATGCCATGTTGATGTATCCGAAGCAGGTATGGATCAACTTGCTTAATTAGATGTTATAAGATTCCTCCTCTCGAAATTTTATGAAAGCTTTGGCAAGCCTAATTATTGATTCATTTAACATAGATGTGATTTTCTCTACTGCCCACAAAGCTAAAGGAATGGAGTGGGATACGGTTGCCCTACTAGACGATTTTACTCCCACTCTCCTGTCAGGCGTCGAAGTAATGTCGGATGAGCAACGGGAGGAGCGTAATATACTTTATGTTGCCGTTACAAGGGCCAAGCGTAAGCTGATAATTAATCCAGCTTGTTACTATACGCTTCTGGCTGTTGGCGAACGTCACGAGCGAGTGGTAGATACTGCCACTTACCTCGAGCAAAATGGGCCAATAGTAAATTGTGTCCGTTGCGCCGAGGTCTTGCCTGGGCAGTGTGCCCCAAGAAGTACTTCCCTTTGTACCATTCCGCTACACATAATGACTGTCAAACCTAATACGTCTGAGGCTGTGCAGCCAGGCATCTTGTGCTCACTATGCGCCGGGTTGCATTGCTACACTTACCTGAGGTTCTTGTGTTATGAGAGTGAGCTCCCACCTAATGACGTAAAAAGTGAAAAGGGACACATTGCTTTCCGTTTCCTTGTGGGCCCGTCAAATGAAGAAATGAGGAGCATTGCGGAACCCTATTATGCTCAGCAGATAAACTTGATGCGGATGGGATTCGTCCAAGCTCGACACTTAATGGCAGTGCCGCGCCCGCCTGGTAATGATCCCATCGTTGTCAACTTAGAGGACGAGGATGAGGACGATATGATGCTTCGGGGTAAGGTGTTCTTTTTATTCTTTGGCCGTCCGCTTTCGAACTATTCAAAAATAATTTTCTATTTTTATATTTTCTTGCAACAAACGTCAATGGTGCATTTGGTGCAGCCTTGATAATGCACGAAAATGGGAATGATGGAAACGGGAATCGCGGAGGAGTAGAACTTGAAGTCCCCAACTGGCCAAACGATGATGATATCTTCCCATAGGAAATATACGTATATACGTATATCCTATACCGTAGGTATAGGATCGCTTCAGCTTCATACTTTGTACACATTAAATCGCGTAACTGATTAGTTTGAACTAACTGGCTTATTTTGCAGGTGCTTTTCCGTAAGAAGACTTTAATCAATGAGTCGTCATTTATTCGAACAATGAACTGAACCTTTAAGGAATTTCCATGCAGTCCGTGGACTCTTTTAATGAATGAATTGTTAACCGAGAACTTTTACAAAAGAACATTTAATTTTTTCTATCGTTCTCAATACTCAGTCGTTATGTGTTGTAATCATACAGAAATCTTGTCTTTGCCAAATAAAATTCATCACAATAAACGTTTGAAATACTATTGATAGTTTCGAAAGCATTCTATCACGAAATGCACTGGCGAGTGTCGAATGTAGATTGGAAGTATTGGCGGTGACTCGTGAAATAAGCGACATCATCGATGAGCCAGGAGGAACTCCTGCCGAGCTGCGACTTCCGGAGCGTCAACTCAGAACTATATTGTCTGTTTCACGGCCTCGACTGCAATTCGCGGGATGGCTAATCGATAGCTGCTATACCGGCTCATTGCACACGATCTACCACAGCCGCCCCCGACGCAGTAAGCAAGGCTTCCCAACTATGTGCTTGGCCGTCGCTACATTTGAAGTTGTCCAAAAATAGAACTTTAGACGACGAACTGGAAGTAATGAGACATTAATTCTAATGCTTATTTTTTTTCATTTCCTTTCTCTCTCCTCTTTAGACTCCCTTTTTTGTTATTAGATTGAAGCCGTTCGTCATCGATGACAGCAGCCAATTCCTATTGATTGATTTGAAGGAGGTTGGGATTCTGGACGATCAAGATACTATACATTCAACTTGGAACATCGTCATCCAGCCCCTCTTTTCCCTTTTTTTTCAATGGTCTCGGTGCCTCTTATCAGAGCTGGCCAAGAAGCCCGAAAGCCAGCAACGATCTGCTGCAGCTAGACGACTGCCGCACTAGTGTACAAACAATCAAACAACAATAAGGATTAGTTTACGGTCGTTTAAATGAAGAATCAACATTATGGAACCAATCCAAAGGGCTGCTGACTATTAATCAAGCTAAAAGCGAGGGCTTTAATGAGCATCCTCGGGTTCTGTGTATCACCATTGCGTCTTTGGAAGTAGGTTCTTGGAACGGAACGTGCGATTTGTTGTTCTTGGTTTTACGGACTGCGTCGCAGCAGATGTAATAGCAACAACTGCCATACTGCCGCTATACCAACGCGCTGCTGTTGGCAAGCGAAATGTTTCGTTTTGTTCATGGGCGACGACGAAAGCGCGCGATCCGGCCGGATGTGCGCCGTCTCCCGGAAACCCCAAGACGAGTGGAAATGATTCTTTTGCTTTTATTCGCGCGAACGTCCTCATCGCGGAAATCATCACATTTTTTCCCTTTCTTTCCTTTTGTGTATTTCGTCGTTTCCACCGCGATCCCCTTTATTCACTTGCCTTATCTATTAACGCATCGTTTAACCTGTCCAGTTGAAAAGGGCCAAATCCCAGCGAGTATAAAAGCGAGAGGTTCCTTGCGTGAACTACCGAAGCAAAAAGATGCTGGACCTAAAGCGCGCCCCAGCCGGTGCCTTACACAAACGTTTCCCCGCCGCTCTTTCTTCATCGCGAATGCTGAACGCTTCTGTGGTCGTCGTAACAATCAAACCAAAGAGGCCTGTGCCCCAAAACGAAATGATGATATCAAACGATGGCAGAAAGAGAGAGTAAATAGTGGATGAGAATAGGTGATGTCCAAGGAGCTCCGAGATTGACTTACCCTGCTTTAGTGAACATGTGTGCAGACTGCATATAGAGCTTTGCCTGCATCCAACAATCGTTATGATTGGCCCGAAGAATCCATTACGCAAGTATAGGAGAAGAGCCTACTCTACGTATACTGCTCGGTTTATATTGTGTCTGTAATACATCATAAGATCTATCCTTTTGTAGCTGGGCAGAAAAGATTTGTTATTGGATGGTGGTGTACAGTACGTACGCTACTCTCTCGGCCGTACAGTGAAGTGATTGATTTGTCCAAATATAGGTAGCTACTCCATGCGGCTATAAAGAGTCCCAGATATGGAATATATCAAAAGAAGGGAGTCGCAAATGTCTCTATAGATGGGCGCATCTGGAAACCATTAGTCGATTGAATTGAATCGAGCAAGCCATACACTAGCAGACGGGCTAGTTACCGACGCCGTTATTGTAAGCCAACGTCTCTGGACGCAATCAAAGACCAAGCTATATCCCATTAAATGTTTCATAAAGCAGCAGGCTAGACAGGTATGGGCGATCTCGTTATCTGTCGCGGCGTTTCAACTTTGTCCGCGGCATTCAATCACGTTCTTCCGGCGAAAAGACAATAAAAACGGACCGACCCCCAAAAAAAGGATTGCACGCATCGGTCTCGCGTTTTTATGAGCTAAGAAGCCCAAAGTCGTTCGTCCGTTGGCCAGAAGCAGAAGCCCTGATAGACGCGTCCAAGGTTCCTCGTTTGCCTTTCTTTTTATTATGTACGCCAAGTAGCCTATAAATATATATTTCTCCCTTGAGTTTTATTTAAGATGATTGTAGTCTCTTTTTTTGCGCATTCACGTCGCGATGCGATAGGACTACATTTGGGGGGATGAGGCGAGACAAGCGCGCTCGTAGCTGCCCTTCGCCGTCAGAAGCCATCATATCGCATCTCCTGTTTCCCGGGCGACGCGGGGATTCCTTATAAGGAGCCGCTCCGATTCTTTTCTCTCTGTATGTATATATATATATATACTATATTTTCCTTTTTCTTTTATGATACACGACACGGTTGTTTTGTTTTATCATTTATTTATTTATTATTATATACTTTTTCTTGTGTCTTCTTCTATCGTCTAGCTCGGTTCTATGTCTTCTATACAAGTAGGTACAGGATATATGTATACACTTGCCCATTTTTGTCTTTTTTGAGCGATGCAGATGAAGCAGTTTGCAGGCGCAGAACAAATCCCAGTCAAGTTTTCTTGAGCCCTTGGATTTCGAGTGATATCCGTCACGCTTGATGTGCCTTTGCTGCATAAAGCGATCGATTCCCCTTGATGTTTTGCTACTAGCTAGCAGAACTAACATCAGTCGACAATGGCTGGTTTGTACAACATTTTACATGATCGGGTTACGGTTGGGGAAACGAGAAAGAAAGGTAATAATGCATCGAGGAAAGAGAAAGAGAGATATCCAATCAGATATAGAGCTCGCCGGATATGGTAGCGTGGTTTTTTGTATGCAAAAGGTGTCTGCACTGTCTGACTGTACAAGAGTATGTATGGTAGACGGTGAGCGACCGAGCTGGAAAGATTGTCGTGCTGATCTTTTAGTCTCTTGCATTTTTCTATTTTTTGTATTTCTTTTTTTTCCTTCTCTTTTGTTTCATTCTTTCAATCGAACTTTGCGTCTTTCGCTTCTCCGAGATTACCCGAAATGGTCCTATATTGCTGGATTGTGTTCCGATTGTAATAATAGGCATTTCGGACGGGAGCGACGAGTCCTCCAGTTTGGAAGGTTAGTAATGAACAGTAATCCATCAAAATCAGCTCGGCGGTAGAAGAAAAGAAGAAAACAAAAATTACGTACCGAAAAGAAATCGGCTTGATGTTGCCCTTCTTGTCGTGCGGCCGCCTGCAATCCACCTCTCATGATTTATTTAGATTTTAATCAAAGCAAAATGGCTCCCCAGACCATATACGTATGATATTACTGTACACCGTGCACAAATCAAATCGGATTAGTGGCAAGGGGGCAACAGCAACAGCAGCAAGCCAGATACTCTCCTGTGTGTGTATAAGTCTTACTAAGTATCTGGCCATCCACAAAATAGATACTCATCATTTCTCATCTTTCACATTTAAGGAGAATAAACGCGCCATAGCGAAGACAGCGCGTCACTCTTCCGGAAGCCAAGACGTCAAGTGCGCGGTTATAGATGGCCCACTTGCAAAAGCAGCTTTCCCTTTCGTCGTTTCTTCGTCAAGAAAGGGAAATAACAAAACTGGTTAGAAGAGACAACGACAACATGACGGGAGAGTCGGTAATTTGCACACTCAAGCTAACTCGTGTCATCCAACATATTTGTCCCGCCCTAAAAACGTTATTCATGCTGCTGGTGTATCACCCATCGGGTTGTGCTGCATGCACAGCGAAAATGGACGAGGACATCAAGTATCTCCACTATTATTGCAGAGCTCACGCTAGAGAGCCCCTCTCTTTTTTTTCTTCAAAGAAAGACAAGTACACAGAGCTCTTTAGTCTCTCGTCGTCGTTGTAGTTGGCGTTCTCCTATCTACTAGCCACAACTTGTCCCGTTTGGGCTGTTTGTTATTCCCTCTTCTCCTCTCCAGCAGAAACTCCTTATGGATAGTTGGATAACACGCCCACAAAACAGGTTCCTAGCCTGCAGTCAAACAAACCAGTATAGGCTCTCTATCCTTCTCTCCGAGTCCGAGTTCTTTACGTCTTTTGCTCTCTTCATGTGTGCGCATCGTCAAGGGTCCTTCTTTACTTATTATTATTTGGACTCGGCCGCTCACTGTTGTCTGGCTCTCTGTGTGTATACAAAGAGTTGGCGGAAGCCGAACGCGGACCCCGTCTTACTGTCGTCGTCGTGCTGCGGCCGCAGCGCTACACGTATAGAGTCGCTTCAGCCGGCCTTGTGTAAACAGGCACGTACTACGTACAGCGCTACAGCAGAGAGACAAGTTTCTACTCTTCAGCAAAGTCCCGAAAAAGTAAAAAAAAAAAAAAAGAGAAACACAGACGAGAAGAAGGAGGAGAACCATTAACCGTCCCCCAGCTTTTGTGCTGTGTCAGACCGTGTCCGAAAACGTTCGCCGACGAGCCGCATTCTACCGCCGTGGCTAGTTAGGTTACCGTACGTACTTACGACACACAAGTAACACCCCCTTTCCCGAAAAAAAAAATTCTGTCGGGATGCATTAACAAGAGCGGACGTTGGCCTATCCGGTCGTGCTACGTCGCCGGACGACCTTTTCCCTCAACGCCCGACGCCTCTCTTTTAAAGTCTAGCAGCCGGACGAAAACAAGACCGCAAATGGACAATCGATAGTTTGGTAGTGCGTGTTCGTGTGTGATTCAACGGCTAGCTGGAAGGCGGTTTCTGGTCTACTACGTACTCGCATTCGAGAGTTTGCCCTAGTGCTTTTTTCCTACTTCGAGTAACGTGACACGCGCGGCACAAGTTAGCGGACATTTGACTCTAGGTCGCCGAGGCCGCACCGTCGACATCCACCCGGTGCCCTCCAACATCGGACATCTTCTCCTATCGTTTTGTTTTCCTTTTTTTTCTCTTTTTCTTTGAATTTGTCTGTAGTTCTTTCTATGGGGTGATTCCGTTTTCTAAATTCCGTCGTCTACGCATTGCTCTCCTTGGACGGTTCGGGCCAACGCCAGAGAATTCCCGATCTTTGGGTCCGATACGACCGTGCGGCGCGCTTGAATGAGTGATCGATTGCCGGCCTTATCCAAGTGGGCACGCTCCCACTCCGTTCTGCTTTTCTTCGTTCACGGTGTCTTAGGTAGAAAACTCTGGTTGCGTCACTCTGGAACAACTCGCTCCGTGATATACGACTGTCCCGACGGTCGCGACATAACCCCCGCCAGCATCTGCTCTTGAACGACGTGTCGTTTCTTCCCGGTAAGTCACCATTTTTATTTCATTGCGCAACAAGCCATCCATGCGAATGATACGGGCGGGAGAGGTGTCGTGAAAAAAAAAGAGTACGACCGACAACCACACTATAGACACTCTCGTAGTCTCGTAGTAGAAGAAGTTGTGTAGTCGTTGTGGCTCAAGTATGTGGCCGGCTGGATCGTTTTGGGTCCTGGTGGTCTTTTGTGTTGCTTTACAACAACGACTTCATCGCCGACTTTGCTGGAAAGTTGCGACTTGCATGATATCATCGTCTGATGGGTTAGTGCAGCACATGGAAAGTTTATACGACCTACGGCACAGCGTGAATAAGACACAAACAGGTGCGCGCCAAAAAGTTTCCTAGCGCTGAGGGTTGTCTAAACGACGTACAAAACGCAACTGTGAGCTGGTAAGTTGCGGATACATATGTTGTCGGACGAATGACAAGCCGAGTTGATTATGCAGAGACGTCAGAAACGGCAGGTTGTTTGACTTGATCGAAGATCGATATTTAGTATATGATACGGTATTAACCAGACTGGCGTTGTCCAGTCTACACGTGTAGGCTCTATACGTGTCCATCCACCGGCTCCCACCTGTCTCGTATTTTGCCCAGCACCTGCACAGCACCACGCTCCTTCTGCTGACCATACCTGGCCGGTAGTTATGGCATTCTCCCAATTCCTTATTGATGTCTACCCGTAACTTTTTTTTTTCTTTTCTTTTTGGTTACGACTCATTCAAAAATTTTGTATAAACTTGGACAACAAAAACTCTTTTGCATATTTCATCTTCTCAAAAACTCAAGTTTTGGGTGAAAAAAGTTGACAAGATCTGCAAAACTTTGTGAGAAACGGATGTTGCCGTTTTGATGTCACCCCAGTGAAAAGATGTTTTTATTCGATTTGGCAATACCGTCATTAAACAGTAGTTACGTCACGTCCTTGTCGACTCTCTGACACGTGTTGTAAGTTTTGTCGTGACATTTTTTTGTTGTTGTTGTTAAATTTTCCAACTGGTATTCTGGCGGGCCGAAAATGGCGATAAACTGCGACCAAATGTGGTGGCGGACACTGGTGATGAACTCTTTTCTTTTCCCGACGTCAAAGAAGTGCGCGACTGTAATGGAGCGACATGCCTCTCAGCATGGTCTACTTGACGGGCCCGGCCAGGTCGGCTCGGCTGGCGAGGCCGTCATGAATAATTTCGTTCAAAGTGACCATTTTTGGGATTCCATCACGGATTCACGTACGCCAATTTCCACGGAATGACCTTTCTTTTTTGGTTCATGTCGAGACTCAATATCCGGTGGGTGATTGTTTTTTTTCCAATTTTTTTTCTTCTCGCAGTAAGTTTGAAGGATATGATGTTATCGCCTGTTCGATTTGGGAAATTTGATTAAAAAACTGTCGACACTTGTTTATGTTTACCTTGACGCCCATTTTTTCACGGGAGGTAGCAGAGTATGTAGCGTGAACGACGGAGATCCGCGTGCCGTCCAATAACTTACCCCCCTCCCCGAAAAAGGACGACAGCTCAGTTGCTGTAGTTTTTGTGTACGCGTCTTGTGTATGTGGCGTTTGATTTTTTGGCAAGGGAATGAGGCAGCAACAGCAGCAGCATTCGGGTCATTTTTGGGGGCGATGCGGATTCGTCATCCACGGCGTGCGCGCCGGTAAACGAGATAAGATTTCTTTTTGGCTTGAACATGCAACTTTTTTGCTGTTGCATTGTTTTTGTTATTTCTCAAAACTGGCTCGGCTAGAGCAACAGCAGCAAGAGCAGGAGCACAGCGGTAGCAATAGTCAAAGACAATGTTCTCCGCTGTTGTTTTTCCTTTCGTTTGGCATCGGTTCATCTGAGTATCCGTGGCCTCTGTCTTCTCTATGTCTTCCGCCTCTCTCCACGACTCTCTTTATGTCCCTGTGCACGGGTTAGAGCAGAGACATGCGATGCGTGACGAGTGGCTGCTGATTTTGGCGGGTCCTTGAGATCTGTTTCCCTTTCTTGTTTCTCCTATTCTCGTCGTCGTCGGTCCCATTCCATATTGAGGCCCAACAAGCACAAGCCCCGCATTTCTGACGGCAATCCGGCACAAGTGCGGAGACGCGGGAGAGCGCGGTGAGAGACAAAAAGGGAGAGAACCGACTGGTGGAGATATTTGTTGTGTTTTTGGGCTCGCTGGTCGGATGAAAGGAACGCTTTGTCTCACTCTTACTCCCTTTCCGCCCATCTGCCTTTGATTCGATTACACTTTGAGCGTCGGCTAAGTACACCATTCAGTTTAAGAGTCTCGATGCGGAAACCGACGATACACCAAAAAAAAAAAGACTGGAGTTTTTTTTCCTCCACTTTCTTCGAAAAGGGGAGAAAGAAATTTAGCGATTTTTACCTTCTAGTTGACTTAAAAAGCAGCGCACCTTATTAGGTCACTACACCGTCCGCCTTTACCGCCGCCGTATCTTCCAACCGAACTCTCTCTCTCTCTCTTAAAAAAGAGATAAACATCTTTATTTTTATTTTTTTCACTTCTTCTCTTAGTCTTTTCTAATGTTTCTCTATATCTTATTTGGTTCTTTGGGCTTTTCGGATCCGCCTGCCTGTACGCGCATGTATATATATATATATATATAAATACAAATAACTATATCTTCTCTTCTGTTTTTCCCCCCAATCTTCTATTTATATAGAATTTACCGCTGCGTGCTTGTATACAGTTCTTCTACTACTATTGGATTTGTTGTTGTTTTAATAGTGGTTGGAAGGGGTGTGCGCCGACGAGCCTGTTGAGTGGATTGAAACTGCTCGTTTGACTCAACGCCGGGCATCGCCGAAGCTATCAAAACAACAAAAGGGCGAGAAGGTGAAGCAAAGAGAAGCGAAAGGAAACCAGAGACCACCGTGATTGGAAATAAAGTGAGAAAAGAGCCCTGGCTGGGGCGCTAGACAAGAGAGAGAACGACCATGGGGCCCCATAACCATCTGACCGCTCCGCACTTTGTTTTGTCTATAAAAGGGACGTCAAATGGAAAACGAGGAAAGGAGTGAACATACGCGTGTACGTCGTACTTAACATAACTTATCCATCGCCATAGGTGTCGGAGTCGTCCGTCAGTCCGCTTCTTGCCGTTTAACTGTCGAAATAACCAAGAAACACCTTCGATAATTCTAGACCTTCAGACAGCAGCAGCAGCAAGATTTTTTCGCGTCATTTTCGCGTTAGCTCGGCCAATTTTCATCTCGTACTTAACAACCCGTTTGACCCCCACGGCCCGGCCGGGCGAGCGTATAAGCCATCGCGCAATTCGGGAAAAACCTGAAAAAGAAAATATAGTCAGCAAGAAAATGATAATAACAATAAAGATTTCCAGCCCATATAAAGGCAATCTTATTGTTTTCTTTGCCTTCTTGATACCGCCTTGAGGAGACGAGGAGGAGAAATGGATCAAAAAAACAAACCTAGGTCCTAGGGCTATTGTTGGCAGGCAGAGGGATAATAGAGGAGAAGGGGCCGCATCTCAAATGTTCTTCCTTATTAGGGTGGGGTGCTGGGTCATCGCGCCTCATTATCAACTGCGCCAAACTGTCTATCCGTCCCTCTCTCTCTCTCTCGCTCTGTCTAACTCTTTCTCCCATCATCGTCAGGCTTATCAACTTCTTCTGTGTCTTTCAATTTCGTCCTTGTTTGGTGCGGCCCAAACCGCTGCCAGGTTGCGGCTCGTTGACTCATCATCTCAGGTGTTTGCCTTCGTTTTTTTTAAATTTATTTATTTATTTTTTTAAGGTTATATCTCCACATACACACACACACTCTCTCTCTCTTCCTCTCACACCCTTTGTGATTCTATTTCGTTTGCTTTTATTTGGTCAGCGTAGAGTCATAAAGCATGTATCGGCTCGTTTCGCTGGTCAGCAGCCGGAACAGCAGCCAGACGGACACTCCGTGAATTCGACAGTCATGGAGCCGAGTGGCAGAATTTCCAATTCCAGACTCAGCTCACGCTGCCATAAGGCTATATGGAATTTTATGGGGCCCGATCTGGCGCACGATATCAGTCCCACCCACTCTGAAACCATCTCAATTGATAGTTGTTGCATTCCTTTTTTTTCTTCTTCTTCTTTCTCTTTTTTCTTTTACATTTCTATTTTTAAAACGAAACAGAAAAATACACTCTAAATTTTCTTTGGTATTTCTACATATAAAAAGGCCTATAGTGTCCCGATGGAAGTCTCGCTTTATACTAGTGAGAAAGAGCTGCTACACTTTCAAAAAGAGGGAAAAAAGTTCTGTTACTACTACTACTATTGGCCTACTTTTCAGTTGAGGAATAGGAGTGTACTAACTTGTATATTTCACTTTCCTTGATTTTATGGCCTCGAATGACCATATGGAGTTGATGTGGAAGAAAGGATGAACGTACGCCATCTGTATCGTATATAGAGAAAACGGCGTTAGGGTATGGGAAAGATTCATCTTCCGGCGGGCTCGTAAACGAAATAGAAGGGAACTGCGCTTGTTCGACCCCGGTCACGGATGAGTCCGCGTTTGGGTGCTGCGTGCTAGAGGAGAAAAGTATAAACGGATGATTCGCACCTCCTTTCTCGGATTACCTTGATGACTTGTTCAACACTCAAAGTGGACGGCCTCCAATGATGTTCACCGTTGACTGCGTTAAGGGGAGCCAGCAGTCGGCATTACGGCGGCCGAGGATATGGTGCCGATCGGCTTTTTTTGGGCAGCAGGATATAACATTCGTCGTCTTTTATTTGGTTGCCGCTCTTTGTACTCGATTCCGGCTTGGCTTCTGCCGCCGCACCCAAGCTAGAAGATCGTAAGAAGAAGAGATCGTGAAAAAAAAAAAATAAAGTACTATTATAACCCAATTCGATTAGCTGCCGGAGGCGGATAAGAGTAAAGGCCAGCCGGCCTGTGAATGTTGTTGTCGAGTCTGTTTCCGGAAGACAACGTCTTTCGTTTCCTCTAAGTAGAAAACATGGAGGAGGATGCAACAATGCAACAGCACTCTCTCTCTCTCTTTACCCGTCGTCCACGACCCGAAGAGCCGATTAAAAGAAGAAGAAACGAACGAGATTTGTTTAGTTCTTTTTTTTTTCCTATTTTCTCCTTCCGTTTTTCTTCTTTTTTTCCTTCCTCCGTTTGGGGTGCTGCACCGTCTGACCATTTAATCGAGCGGAAGAACACTCTTCCGCCCAGTGGAGTCGCTGTACGGACGCGGCGTTGGAGGCGGAAAAGACGGATGGAATCAAGGAATGAAGAAAAGAATAAGGATGCGTGGGACGTCATAGGGAACGGCTTGATCCTCGCCTAAAGAACGTCGGGCGCGTCCGCCTTTCTTTTCTATTCTTCCATCACACCTAACCCGCCCAGTACCCATACCCTTCTCGTCTAAGCCGGCGTGAGTAAACTGATCCGGAAGGCTTGGGGACGCAGAATGTGGAAAGCGGCGGAGTCTTATGTATGCAGATGATCCTCTTTTTCAACGAGACAGGTGTTTTTGAAATCGTCCAACGCTGCAGCAGCTTAGGAAGATGATCCCCTCGGAAATGGAAGCGAAATACCACTCGACGATGTCGAGAAAAGTAACGGGTCTTCAACGCTTGTTACGCTACAGACTTATTTGAGCGTCCATAATGTTTATTTTCCGCCCGGCTACGGTAGTACTTGAACGTTGCTGTTGTTTGCTCTTGCGCTGTTGACTGTTGGCAAAAAGCGGCCACTCTCTTCTAGGATAGAGCCTAAATCCTCTCGACTTGGTCGTCGTGGCCCGTCGGGATGGTTTTCACTCGATACGTTCTCTCTCTCTCCGTCCCTAAAATTCCCCTCGTGCAAACAGTAACAGACGACGCGCCGTCAGATCCGCGTCACTTCAACATTTTCAGGTCTGAAAATTCCTTATTTAAATTTGTTTTCTCCTTCACAAGATTCTAAACAAATTTCCGCCCAAAAAGAGAGAAGAGGAGAAAAGTCGAATCCCTGGAATAGGAAGACGACTCTTGATTTATGGAGGTAATCTGAAAGCATCTCTGCGCCCCGTGTGTGACTTTGTTTGGCGACCGAGCGGGCGCGTGAGTCTACGAGCCATTTATCGCGACAATGACCGAGGAAGGAGAAAAAAAAACCCGAAAAGATATATATATATAAAAAAAAGAAAAAGAAAAGAAAATCGAATAGAGAGACCGAAATGGGAGAAGTTCTTTCTCTGTCCATCTGTTTAGGTGCGATAGGAAACCTCGTCTACTGTATAGTGGCACAGCGCATTGCCGATAGGATTCTGCCTGTTCATCTTGGCATTGTTGGTCACTGCATTTCTTCTCCGTCCCTTCTTATATTCCCCGACACAAACAGTCCGCATACCAGCCGACCCCCTTTGCGGAAGGAGATGAAAAAGAAAAACCCAAAATAACACATGACTGGGGATGATATCTTATTCGCCGGCGAAATGTAGACCAGTCGAGCGTCTTTCAAAGGGAAAATGCGAAAGCGCTTTTCTTTATTCGACCATCGATTTGCCGAAACTGCATCTGCCTCGCAGCGGAGACGGGTCTCGTCGCGGAAGATGACGTATTTACCATTAATGTTTGATATCAAAATCCAATATCATTTTGAATCTCTTCTGATTGGATGAACCCGTTGTCTTGTCCGTATCGTATACTTTATTGTGTCTCTGTTTGTATATATATATACACGGAAGAAGAAGACGACGACGACGGCATCATATCAATGGGTGCATCCAGAGAAAAGAAACGCGCTGGGCGCGCTCAGGGAACGATGAGACGGAGTTCGTCTTCGACTAGACTCTTTTCTCTCTCTCTGTCTCTGTGTCTCTCTGGGACGCCTTATTGCTTTCCGCTTCTTCTCCATTTTCTTGCCGAGTTCACGCCCAGCCCGTCTTATATAGATATTGCTGACGTTTTCCTCCACTGCATCCATTGTCCTGGCGAACATATTCCACTTTTTTTATTTGATGAGAAACAAAAGTTTTTCCCCTTTTTTCAAAAGCCCTAGTTTGACGTCATTGCGGGACTGAATCCGAGTCCCTGTCCATCTCTTTACGAGACTCTTTGTTTTTTTTTGTTCTTATTGAACCGATAGTGTTCTATAGGTCTAGCACTCTAGACGCGATATAGAAGTGGGAATAAAGAAAAGAAACAAACTGGAAATGGAACCCGCAGCAGGAACAGACGTCGTTCTCGGTAACAAGTAGCCTCATTTTCTCCGAGTCTCTCTTCCGCTTTTATTGCCAGCATACCATCAACCCAACCTGCTCGGCGTTATAGGCTTGCTTGAAAAGCCTAACAATGACGTACTTTCGGCCCCTTTTCGCTTTCAGCGAATAAAAAAGAACAAACAAACAGAGAGAACTAGCGGAGATGCCTAAGAGATTGCGACCGTCTTCCGCCTTCATCTTTTTTTAGAGGATTTTTCTCTGATGTCAACTGCGCGCCAAGCTCTCTCATCCGACGAGTGCATTAGAAAACTTTTTATACTGGCGGCGTTTGTCGCGGGTAATTCACACAGTTCTCGCTCCGGCTTGATCTCTTTTTTTTTCTGTTTATATCTCTTGATGATTCCCGAGAGTCGAGAGTGAGAGAGATAAGAGCGACTGAGAGAGAGAGAGAGAGAGAGACAAACAACAAACGATCTATAAATCTCTTTTGTTTGATGTATTTCAAAAACGTTTGACGGAAAAAGAGCGGCGCTGAATTTGCCTCGATTGAGGACGTTCCGCTCCGCCGGCGCGCCAGCTAATAATCGATGTTTCTTGCCGCGATGCGTGTGCCTTGTTTTTATTCGTTCCGAGGCTCCATCCATAAATCCGATCGATAACAAGTGCCAAAGAGCTAGAGATATAGGGCGAGCGGGGAGAGAGGGGATCGAAAAATCGTTGGATATCATCATCGTCGCTCCATCAGGGACGATATGGGGTTTATTTTCTGGTCCGGATGGATGCGACGCTACTGGCAGCGGTGTCGCCTTGCGTTCCTTCCAATCGGGTGGAGACTGGACGACCCTTAACCGCTGCGCGCGAGACGAAGAGAGAGAGAGAACAAGAGAGGCGAAATGAAGAAGAGATGAGAGATATGGAGAGGGAAAAAGGAAAAAAGAAACAAAAAATTGGGCGCGTCTTTTCCTTCTCTGATTAGATTGCGCTACTTTGGGTGTTGCCCGGTGACCGATTTTTTCCGTTTTCGGGAGAAAATCACGGATGCCACACAATACCGTCGGTCAGCCAGTGTCCGTCGTCTCCTCTTACCGATCCCCACCCTTGTGGCCCAGGTGACACAGGTGTAGAGCGTCGCGCGGCTGCTCTGTCCATCACCGCCCATGTCTGCGTTAGGTAGGGTAGAAGAAAAGACAATGTTGATGGATGATGACTCCGTCCGAGAAAAAACTGATATCATTCCTCTCTCTTTCTACGTGTCTGTCGACAAGTATTGATCGCCAGACCATGCGAAACCTCATCATTTCTATTTTATTTATATATACTACCCCTCGACTCGACTCTTTTTTCTTTTTGCCCGTTGTTTACTGTTTTGTTTCACAATTTCTCGTTGCTGCGTAGCGTGGGAGGGAAAACTATTTCCAGCCCGAATGATATGAAGGACGAAATCGCTTGGTCGGAGCCAAGTGGACGCCCACTGGTGCAAGTTTACTCGTCGCTCTATTTTCAAGCGCGCACGACGAAAGGACCATCATTCACCTTTGTCCGGCTCTCTAATATTGGATGGAGCATCCACTCATCGCCCACAATCATCTCTCCGTCCAGTCCCCTTCTTTATATTATTTTTTATATATTTTTATTTCCGCCCGTTTCGTTTCATCGGCGTTCGCACTCGGTCGTTTCGCGTCGGTCAACCCGTTGTCGACCGCCCTCCGTATTTATAGTCGTCGCACACTTGTCGCCAACAATGTTTGTCCAAGGGTAATCGTCTGTCGGCAGGAGGGTTTACACGCCAGAATGATGTTTGATTGCCGACCGTGGACACGCAACGTTGTAACAAAAACCTCGATCGGCTTCCCTGTGCGTTGTTCGCCAACTTTTGGATTCTGTCCGGGCCGTCTACAATGGCCAGACGCTTAACGCGCTTATCGACAATTTCTCTATTCTTCTTTGTCCTCTATTTTTATTTCTTTGTATTTTTTTTTTCATTTTTTTCGGGGGACTTTTCTTTCCTGGATGCGAGTCAGCGTCGAGGTGCATTGGCACACAGAGCAACTCTTTTATCGGAGAATGCGAAATGATTGATCCACTCCGGCTCTTGCTCGATGCTCGTCCATCAATAATACAACAAGAGCGGCGGCCCATTTCCACTTTGAAAGGTGCGGGCGATTCCTTTGCTTCTTTTTTTTATTTGGGTGTCCTTTGCCATTTATTCCGCTGCTCTCCTTTTGTGCCGCTTCTCTTTAAAAAAGGGAAGATAAATAATAAAAGTGACCGGTTTAAAAGAAATGGAAATGAAAAAGAAGAAGGACTGGATCGTTCCTAGAGACCGTCATTGTGGAAGGGAAATTGACGACCTTGTCAACGGAAAACTCCCGCTGGTCATGCCCGTTGACCCGGTCTCGCCAGCACTCTTTTTTCTTTTTTCTCAAATACGTATAAACACGCCACATATATTTGTTTATACACTGAAAACGCATATACGTCGTCGTCTTCATTGCTGCTGCATATATCAGCTGCTACGCAAATCTAGCAGCTAGTCCCGCTGTTGGCCGGCAAACGGGGGGAGAAAAAACTTTGACTCAAATCCTCTTAGTCAACTTCACATCCAGCCGGCTCCTACTTCTTCTTTGTTTTCCAACAAAGTTTTTTCTTTTTAAAAGATGTACATAGAACTTTTCCGTTGCTGGCTTTTTCGTAGTAATCTTATTATAAATGTAGATATACACCATGCTCTGGACCATAATATCGCCGGTGGTAACAGCAGCTGAAGTAGTCGGAATCGACGTTGGTGACACTTGACGTACGACTACGTGCCCAAATCTATCTGTCAATGTTTACCGGTCGCTTTTTTTTTGGCCTTCTACATCGAAACTTTTTTTCTCTCTCTTTCTTTTCCGCTAATTGATTCTATACCACCTTTTATGGAAGGGAACGAGTGGTATTGGGCTGGCTTGCTTGGAATTCATTATCCACTCTATTGGGCAATCTCATTTCCACATCGGGCTAGAGACAGCAATGCGCCCCGTATCCTCGGTGACCCTTAACTAGTTCACTAACTAGAACGTACCAAAAATAAAAAATAACAAATAAATAAATAGGAGGAAAAATTTTGTGAGGGAAATGAGAGCAAAACAAGGATGGGATTTTCCGCGGATTGTTATCGAGGGACTAAATCAAAACAGCCGCCAAGCAAGCGAGACCGAAATGAAGCCGTATATAGAGCCGCACGCCGCCAGCCTCGGGTCTACTGGCTAATAATGACTCGACGATGACTGGGCGCATGGCAAGACGTTACATAAATCACCCTCAATTAGAGCCGAGATGCTCTCCTCCGGGCCCTACTCCTCTATGTGTGTGGGCCGCCCGTTTCACGAGGCTTCCACGCATCTGCGATTTTTTCCGCTGCTGCCCAAACTATCCTGGAAGCTCTTGACAACAGCAGCTAAGGAGAGAGAGAGAGAGAAGAGCGATTACTGATAAGAGTTGAATCATTGTTCTTAATCGCTTGATCCGCTCGGCCCATCCTTCATCCTACTCACTCGCCATGGGACGGCGTTTTCCGCGCTAAACGTCGATACAGCTATAGGCGCGGTGAATGCGTCTCGGAACAGCCTGGCGACTCGGAGCTAGGCAGTTAATATTGTTACAGTCGATCGAGCACGTCCAGATAACAAAATGAAAAAAGCAAATCAATCGGATAAACAAGTTGGGTCCAACAGAACGGGACAAGAAAAAAAAATACGAGTTTATTGCCATGTCTCTTCAATCAAACGATATTTCCCCACTCGATTGAGTTTACGTATGCCAATATCAGACTTGTAGACGACAAAAAAGAGAGAGAGAGGGGGAAAAAAGAATCTTGTTGATTTGATACGGCCAGTGAATCGTTTTCGGCCTTTCTACGTTCCAGCCTGTCCGGCCTTCTGCTCTTTAGATACTATCGCTTTAGGAGAGAGAGAGAGCGATGTTTTATTTTTTTTTCCTGTCACATTCGGTAGCTCAACTTTGAGGCGTGGCCAGCCGGAAATCCAGCAGAACTCTTGCACCCACACATCATCCACACCGCTAGAGCCGCCCGACCTTTATTCTCACAGTTGACCGGGCTGATCGATCGCTGGCGGCACTCCCGACAAATGCGCCACCATCTCAACATCTTGTTTTTGTTACCCCCGCAGCTTTGATATTTCAAACGGATCTAGAGGGAGTAGATGTCTAGATGATGGACTAGCCCTGCTTTCGTCGCCACACGCCGTCGTTGGTGTTGTGCCGAAATCATGACGTTACTTATCATCGCCAGACGAGGGCCCAGGGAATACAAAAAAAAATCAGAAAAACACGAACGGATTTTTCTTAATGAAGTTTTGGAGAGGAAACTAGAACGATACTTGGCTCAGAGGGTCACGGAGAATCCTGGAAGGCGCATTCCTGATAGCATTCGAGACCCAGCCGCATCATCGGAGCGAGAGATTGAATCGCTAATGAACTTGGCATAGGGTAAGGCAATCGAGCTAGTAGAGGCAAAGGGTAGCAGCTGCATTTCGTCTTCCTATCGCGTGATTTAAGAAAAAACAAGAAGAAAAAAACCAAGGCGGAGAGGTGGGAGAGGGAATCGTGTACGATAGGGAAAAAGGGATCACCATTTCCGGGCGGAGACACTAAGGGTCTAAGATCCATTGCTTTTTTTTTCTTTTCTTTCTCTATTTCTCTTATCAGCCAGATTCGCCAACGTTATATAACCTCGCGAGACGCCCGAGAGGAGTGGAGACCTTATATCAATAGTTGCTGTTGCTGCCTCTGAATATTTGTTCAAGTCCGAAGGCGTTGTAAAGAAACTCGCGACGCATTCGTATCGGTCTCTCTCGGACCCCCAAAACAGTGGCGCGCATCTTATTTTTAGCTCGCCGTATTGTAACAAAGGTCTTTGGGTTCCAGCTAAACGACTACTAAGACGGCTTCTTTCGCACGTCACGAGGAATGACTCAATAGTTCATCGGTTCTTTTTATTCGGAGAAGGTGGTTGCCCGATCCGATTCCTTCGCGTACCAAGAAAAGCGAAGGAAATCCTTAAAATATTCACGTCACATAACTTGCGAATTCCGTAGAAAAATCGGAAAGGACGATTTTGAAAGGTTACACAATACACCGGATGCTTATTAGTATTGGACGAATTTAGGCGACCTACGCCAATAAAAGAGGAAATCGAAAGAATCCAAAAAGTGAAGCGAGAGCTACTAGACACTATAGACGTCCCATGGTTGAGTCAATAATAAACACCTACGACTAACATTATTTACAAAACACGCAGCGTCCGATAGCCATTCCAGCGTTTCGCCTCACGACTTCTTCCGTGACGATGTTATAAATATGTTTATATAGATATCGGCCCGGATCCTTGAACGTGCTGGCTTTTCCGTCATCAGGACTCGGCTCCGGCTCCGACGGAGCGCACATCTTTTATGTATATATAAACACAGAAACCTACTCGTCTTCCCCAGTTCGCCATTACAGACTTATACAGCTCTACGGCCAATTTCTCTTCCCGGCTCTCTCCACCCCAATGCGGATGCGGGCAGCGAAAGTATATGTAAAGGAGGGGTGCCCCACGGCCGTCCATCATGGACGAAACGATACGGACCGTGGTGGAAGATTGTAAACGCGATTTTCTCTCCGTTACAGACTCGGCGGCCAATCTCTTATTACCCTGTCCGCTTTTCAAAAGAAAAACCCATAGTTAATGATATTGAAATCCTTGGGGCGAGCGGGAATAAGAAATAACTGTGGACCATTTTTCTCGGAATCAATCCGGCCTTTGTATATTTCCGTCTTTTATTCGTCCAATCAAAATGAGAGCCTTTCTCTCTCAGTCTGTCTCTGTCTCTTTTTTGTTGTTTTTGGAAATGGATGTTTTCTGGTCGTATAGTACCAAGAATCATAGTTTCGTCAATATAAGCATCAAGCCGTTATCTATCAAAGAAGGAAATAAAAGAAATGTACGAAGGGAGAAGGAAAGGAATCAATACTTTTGGGGGGTTGTCTATCGCAACTTGTCGCCCGCGCTTTTCCAGATTCGGTAAAATGAATACGTAGCGCGGCTGCACTATACGCCCATAGCTTCTCGTTGCCCTTGGTTCACGTCAATTACTCCGCAACTCTGTTGTGTGCTATCAGTCGGAAGAATCTGCCTAGCGCATTAACCGATTTACGTCAATTTAGAAGAACCAGTCACCACCGCCGCAGCCGCTACGCCGCCGCGTCGCAGCCAACTTATTCTATCTGACGTATCGCTGGGGTGGAATTTTGCGGGCTCCCTACATCGTCAACGGCCGCGTCCATCTCATTTCCAGTGAGACCGTGCGTAGTAAAAGCGCCGAGCGTGTCCCTTTTTAGCTGTGGAACGAATAGCGGATAACGCTGTTGGCTGCGTTGAAAAGGAAACGGAAGAACCTCTGGTGTGCGCGGCTTAAATCTTTTGAAAATGTCCTGGTTGACAGGTCATTTGAAAAGGAAAGGGATTTGTTAGTTTCTTTCTTTTTTTTCCCGTCCTTCCTTCCTCTTCGTCTCCTTAAATTAATGATGTAACGGCGTCTTGTAAGAAAAAGAGACGCGAGGTCGTGGCAGACGGAACGGAGCCTTCCCAATAAGTTTCGGCGCTTCATTGGGTCTTGTGTTGACGAGTTCTCTCCAAATAAAGTGACGACGTACGCACGTCTCTATTATCGCTGTTTCGGTTAGTCGGAGCACCGCATCCCTACCGGGAGAAACAGTCAGACGGCAAAAGTCCGTCCAACTCCGTTTGGAAAAAAGTAAAAAAGGAAGAGAGTTGCCCCGCTGCGCTCGACGCGCGTCTCTACATACGCAAAGTCAAGGGACATGCGTACTGTTCGCTCTGTGCTTGTCGACTCTCCTCCTTCCCATCGGTCGCCCGCTCTTTTTTTTCTTCCTTTCTTCCACCCCGTGTTATTTCGCGCTCCGCACGCGTCCGCGGAGAGCGCGCGCTTCGCTCGTGTTGCAGCGAGTCAGAAGGAGCAGAGAGAGAGAGAGAGAGAGGCTATACAAGTCGATCAAAGACGTGAGGAAGAAGCTAGACTTGGACGCGAAGAGGTCTGTGCCTGGTCAGCATCATCTGCTGCTGTGGCAGTCAGGTCCGCGCGTTTTCATCCGTCTCTTGAACTTCTCGGCCCAGACAGGAAGCGGCTGCGGATTGTGTTGTCATTTCATTGTCCTTGTCCGTCGTCGTCTTCGTCGCGGCACCTTATCAACAAGTGGCTCTCTCTTGACACATTGTCGTTATTTCCCTCCTTTTTCTTCTTCTTCTTCTTTCTTATTTTGGTGATTGTCAGTGGTCATCGCTTTCAGCCTCGGCCGAAACAACAGCCGAAACGCGCCAGCCGTTTCCCCCAAAAAGGTAAAATCCAAATTCCAAATAAATAGTCAGGCGTGTTTTTATTTCAATGACAACAATCGATTGCCGTCGACGGTTGTCTGTTTAGTTTTGTGAATATGTGTGATTTTTTCGAGGAAATGTTTTGACTGTTGGGTGTCAGCGAACACAAGTTATGTGGGATTTTTTTGTTTATTTGTGTTTCAAACATCTTAGCCTGTGCGCTGGCCACTCTCTTCATCTTTTCCAACGATAAGAAAAACTGGATAGCGGAAGAGAGCGCATTTTGTGCCAACTGTCTAGTCCCAGCGTTGTCGACGTCAGTCCGGCGTTCATTCGATCAAGTCGGCCGCCGTCGCCGTTCACAACCGCCCCGTCGTTATAAAGTGGTTCAATCTTCCTTGCTCTCTTATCATTGATAATCTGATTGCTCCCAACCGGGAGACCGCTCCCGCAGCCTCCCTTTTCCCGTCCCTTAAATTCGATTGAATTTTAGAAACGGAACTCGCAGAAACGCCCGAATGGCTTCTTGTCCATTTCAGTATTCAAATAGAATTGATTAAAACTTAATAACCCAGACGGGGGGGAGGAAAGAAGACGAAGAAAATGACTCACCCTTCAAGACTATGGAGACATTTTCCCAGCGTCTCGTTGCAGGCCAAAACATTCCGAGTTTCGCCCTTCTTGGGAATTTCCCGGCTGTGCGCGAAAGCCATATGGAAGCACTTGATCATTTTGTTTTCACTCTCATCATTTACACTGATTATTCTGTCCCAGAAGTCCCTCGACGACAAATGATTTTACCGTTGATGTACGAGAAGGACGAAGCCCCGGAGAATCTTCGAGCTAAAGTAGGAAACTTAACGGCTCAAGAAAATTGTAGCAGCGTCAGTAGCGGCAATCTCTAGTGCTGCCAAGACATACGGAAGACGATGAGGATTTTGCTTTATTGCCCCCCAGGAAAAGCCTCTGCCTTATTTACAAAAGTTTAGTGCCGCAGTATTTGCCGCACGGTTCAATGCGAAAGGGATCGTTACCGTAAAGCCCGTGTGTATGTCTTCTCTCCTAGCGAAATGTGCTCATTAAATATTTTGTACCGTGGTGCTGGCGTGCAAGGAACGAAGCTTCGTGGGGGAAAGCTATCGTGCAGAACCAAATACTCTCCGTGCCCTATCAAGTCTCTTCCCATTTAGTCAGAAAATAATGAGCAGGACGAAGCTATCTTCTAAGAAAATGTATTCATATTCTCCTGGTCGAGTTGAAAGAAAAGGAAGACCCAAGAATACTTTGTTTGCCGAACAATAAAAAAAAAAAAAATAATGCCCTAAACGAAAACGGCGGAAGATGAGTCTGGAAACTTGAAAGAACCTTGTTACCATAGTCAGCCACTGTTTTACTCGGCGAACGTGAGTGGGAAAAGAAATAGTGAAATTTATTTTTATTTTTTATAGATTCTTTTTTTTTTCCAAAGAAAAATGGGGAAAAGTACATTCAGAAGTCTAGCACTGGAAAGGGTGGCACTACGACTGCTAGTGCTGCTTTTTATAGATAGTAGATTTCCAGCTCAACAAGGGTCGACTGCGTCGCCACGAGGCTTAGCGCTGAAATCTTTGCTTACGCATTGTGCGGTAGCGGATTTCCCGGGCTCGAGAAGAAGAGAGCAGTCTGGTCCGCTAAGACGGGATCACGGAACCAGGAGCACGTCGCGTTTCGTGTTTGCCTAATGGATTCTAGCGACGCAGGTTCGCCGGGTTCTCTCGAATAGTAGATGTATTCCCCTGCATATCTGGCTAGTGCTGTTGTCGTGGAGCTCCCTGTTTGCCTTGGACCTTATTCTGTTGACAGTCTTAGAGGCGATCGAATTTGACTGAAAGCCACCGAGAAGCCCGAGGATCCAATGACTAATTCCTTGCCTTGCCGGTGGGAAATCTAGTCAATCGGCTAGTCGAAAATCCTCTTTGGAAGTGGAACCTGTACAATTTCGAACGTCTAAAGGAAAGTAAAAATAAGACTGGCTACTAATACGGTACCGATTCCAACCGGTCAGTACGTCTAGTAGGTTATCTACGACGACAGAACGCTCAATACGACAGACTACACTGATCTAGTTAGTACTTTGATAGGCCTATTGTGCGTCAGCCTTTTGAGAGGTGGCGAATCAGCGCGACGGGCAGTCTATAGCGCATTTATATCCAGAGAAATCAATCTATACAGACCAGAGCTAGTCCTTACTCCTTATAGAGTCCCGTTCTCGCGACGGGCATTGCGCAGCGACATTCAATCTCGACGACCAATCAGTCATTCCTCAGCCAACTTCTAAGGAAAATGACGGATGTGATGTAAGAGCCCGTCTCCATCCGCCTGAATGGCCGGCCTGATTCAGCGCCTTTAGTGTCACGCGGACACGAGATTGCCAACAACGACCTGTGCGCGCGTTGGTCTGAGACTGGGGCGCCCTCGCCTGTTGTTCATCTTGAGATTGGGCGACCGTGCGAGCCCACTCGCTTCGCTGATGTTGAGATGGAGAGATTGCTGCGCGGTAGTCTTCACGTCGCCGTCAGGTGGGAATATAAGTGCAAAGACACGATTCCTCACTCCCGACCCGACTTCTATACGTTCGATACGTTTGTAGTCGGAAAATTGAGCGTCAAAAAGTGCGCCACTCCTCCCCAAGGGTGGTCTGATACTGTCGTTGACGGCTCGAATTGAACGTTCGATGAAGATGCAATCGATTCCATTCTCGCCTTCTCGCTTCGTCATCATCAAGAGATAACGAGCCTAGTCGATCTCAATAGAATCTCCTACCGTGAATGGGAGGGAAAAGAACCTTTTCACCGCGTCTTTCTCGTTAGAGACTACCACCTATCGAGTCCAAACAATACCTATTCTCTTCTTTTCTAAACTTTGTGTGAAAAGGGGAACACCGTCGCTGCCGATTCAAAAAATAAAGGAAATGCCATGATTACTTTTCCTAATTAAAGATTTCTGCTAGGCACTACACACTAGGGCCCTAATTAAGCCTGAAGTTTTGTCATTATTCCAAGTTTTCAGTTCCGATTCGTTAGTGAATCGTTTCCTTGACGGATTTGTTTGTCTTTCCAGAATCTCGCGATGAATGACAGCGACGCAGAACTCACAGAAATGAGTGGGCTACACATTTTTCTGGATCATTTAAAGTTGGAATGTTTAAAGTCATCACTGACGGATCCGCCATCGAAAGGTAAACTTTTCCAACAGCCTTAATTAGTTTTATTTTGAGATTTAATATCGCTAGGGGCAATGGTTGAACGAAAACATTTTAATTAGATCCAAATCAATCAATATCATTAAATCGAATAATTGCACAAAAGAACGCTGATGGGAGCAGCCTCTCTAGCAGATGAGTTTTCATCACGTTTGCTGTAAATTATAATGAATGAATGACGAATGACGTGAATATCTGTCAAGACCAGATATAGAGAGAGCCTCCTCTGTTTGAGCTTGACGTGTAATCAAGTGATTATAAGCACGCATAAGTGTAATTTCATAAATACTACGTAGCCACAGCTGGAGACTGGTTGGGACTCGTCTGTGGATGAGTTTATCGATCGCCGGCTGTCACGGTCGTCGACGTGTCAATTGATTCTTATGCAGACGCTCCTATCTGCCTTTGATGACAAGACATTCAACTATCCGACTCGTAATCTCCCCCTTTTCCGACTTATCATTGACATTTTCATTTTGCAGAAGCGGAATGTCCCCGAGTCTGGGACGGCCTTTTGTGTTGGCCGCCGACGCCGGCCAACGTGACGAACCAACTCAACTGTCCGGACTATGTTCCAGGGTTCGACGTTCTGGTGAGTCTTTTATCTTTCCCATAGATCCGACATCCAATCTCCTTCTAGCTGGCCGCTTCTTTTGTGTTTCGCGATCTTCCTTCGCATCTTGTATATTACGTACCGTCAGGCAAGATGGGACCCGGTCCCATTTCTTCCCTCCGCGACTCAATGGACGCTCCTATATAAGGAAGAACTTTATCCACGCGTCATCTCATTTGTTGATACCCTATCGAATGTCCGGCCGATCTTTCTTCTTCTTTTACTTGACGTACGTCCCCATCACCATGACACGAACACCACAACAATCGAGTCCAGTCCTTTTGTAACAGCCGCACAAAGTCACAAGTCGTCCGTCATTTCCGTCCAGAGAAACGACGAAATCCAACTTGTTTATGGTGACTTGTGTCCGTCACATCCTCCATCATTGTTCGCTGAATACGATGTGTATCCACTAGGCAACATTGTCGTGCGGAATGAAAACTGAAAACGGCGCTTAAGCTCATACGATTTCTGGATAAGTGAGTTGGCCTTAAAAGGCCCGTTCTTTCTTGGAAATCCGCTCACTTTTTCGTCATCATCTGTTCAATCGCCGGAAGGGAGGAGTGCGAGCAGAGAAAAGAAAACTCGAGTACTAGACTGCTAGCAGCAGCAAAGCAAAGCGAATGCGTTTTCGAGTGTTTTGAATGCAATAACTCACAAGAGTCCTCTTGAATACAAAAAAAACAGGCTTTCGCTACCCGGCAGTGCATGGAAGAAGGAACGTGGTACTTCAACGTCCAAGAAAACAGTACTTGGACTAATTATTCTTCGTGCGGGCCGTCAAGGGCTTCCCCGTTCAATACTACTATTTTCGAGGTAAGTTAGATTGTCACCCGTCGAGCGCTTTCTTAGTAGTACTTAATCAATCATTCAATTACCCTTTAATTGACAATGCAGACTTGGCTCCCAATTATAAGACGGATATCGCAAGTCGGTTACGGCGTCTCACTAGGCACCTTGCTCATCGCTCTCTGTATTTTAGCCTCATTCAAGTGAGTATATTTCCTAGAGCTCGTCTCTGTCCGTCTTAATGGTGCGTCCTAAACTAATTTCGGGTTTTTCAATCTGCAGGAAGTTATACTGCCCTCGCAATACTCTACACATGCACTTGTTTATTTCGTTCATTATGCGAGCTTTTATGGCTCTGCTCAGAGACAACCTCTTTGTGGATGGTCTGGATAATTTGATAGTATCGATGGAAAATCTACCAGAATCTACCAACACCGTCGATCTCTTCCATCCCGGCACTGGCGGCGTTAGTACACACCTAATTGTTACAATAACGTTTGGGGATTCATTTAGTGAAATTCGGGTTAACTGTTATTTGTTTTAGTGGCAATGCAAGCTAGTAACGAGCTTCTGGCAGTACTTCATCATGGCAAATTATTCCTGGATCCTGATGGAAGGACTCTACTTGCACAATCTAATCTTCCTGGCACTGTTTACCGACTCTAGTGCCATCACCATTTACATTATCCTCGGTTGGGGTATGTCGGGCACTCTAACTTAGATCTTAGCGACCCGGCTTCGGACAACAAGACATGTTTCAACTATTTGTATTTGCACGGACAGGATTACCGTTTGTGTTCGTCTCGTCTTGGGTGGCGATGCGTGTCTTTTTTGAGAATTTATTCTGCTGGACGACCAACGAAAACCGACTCATTTTCTGGCTTCTCATCCGTGGTCCCATAACAGCTTCAATTCTCGTAAAAGACAACAATCAATCCAACGCGCAGGCGAAGTAGACCGTGTTCAGTTTGATTCGTTTACTTATTCCCAGATCAATTTGATGTTCTTCCTGCACATCACGTGGGTGCTCCTGTCCAAGTTAAGGTCATCCGTATCAGCTGAGACACGCAAGTACAGGTACAGGTAAGCTTTTATCATTAAAGAAAAAGGTACCATTCTTTTCTGGGTCTTCTAAGCTCTAACTGCACGCGCTTCGCACTATCATAATAACTTTCGTGATGTGATCCTGTCGAACAAAAGCTCCTTCATTAATGTGACCCGCATGACCCTGAACGCCCGCTTTCGAGCACTGAGGAACGCAAAGAGAAAAGACGATGGTGGGCTGATTGATTTGTTCATCGCGACAGGAAATGGGCCAAGTCGACGTTGGTACTGGTACCTCTCTTCGGTGTCCACTACACCGTTTACTGTATCATGCACGGCGCTGGTGGACTCAGTGAAGGGGTAGAAGTCGTTCTGCTCTTTTGCGACCAGCTTTTCGCCTCTTTTCAGGTATTTTTCCTAATAAAATTCAATTTTCCAAATATTTGGTAACAGAATCGACATTCGTGGATTTCAGGGATTTTTGGTGGCAGTTCTCTACTGTCTGATGAACGGCGAGGTGCGCGGAGAACTTTCTCGGCGATGGAAGCGATTCCGACAGAATCATCATTTAGACTCCCCTTGGTCGCAGTACAGCATAACCAACAATTCTAGGTATTTGATTGGATACGATTTTGTCCTAATCATACACATTCACTATGAAAGATAACTCAATAGGAATATTCATTTGAATGGGTGTAGGACAAATACGACTCGGTGGCGAACGTCGTTTCACTCGATTCAGATCACATCTATCGGTGACCGACGGGACTTGAGACTCCGGTCGCTCACGCCGCCGTTGATGGCGTGCTACAGCAGCAATCCTAACAATTCAAACAGCTACGATTCAGGCACGCGATCCACATCCATTCCGGGCTCTCTCCATCAGTCAATTAGCAGCAACAGCACAGCGGCGTCGATGCGGACTTGTTGTTCCAAGTCTAGTACCATCGCCAACCGTTTAGAAAAGGTGTGGAACACGTAGCATTTCTTACGCAAAAATGTAGTTGGACTGACAATTTTATGTATGTTCTAAACATTTGTTAGATCGTCAGTGAGAGCGAAGAATCCGAGTATTTGGAAGTTCGGCCGCACCAGAACAATTGCGACATGAAGCAGCTGAGTCAAGATTACCACGAAGCGATATCGTTAGCTGATTTGACGACAAAACCCGTGAAGGCGATATCTAAAACATCATTATAGATACAAATTCAAGGCACTTCAAGGCCAAAGAGTGTTTTAAGTACTCTCTAAACAAACAGACAGCATCCATTCCATTTTCATAAAATCCACATAAAATGTACCTATATCCATTAAAGCAGTCACATATCTTTTAACTATTTATACGACTTTTTAGCAAAGGAACGTAGACTATAAAAAAATTCTTTCTCCTCTATCAACTCGAAGGGTTGTGTATAAACGTCGTATAATTATATTTACATTTTGATTATTGTTTGTCAACCGCGGTGAGGAAAGTGTCAGATATACTAAACGTGATTTCTACTTTTTACTTTTCAATAATATTGTCGATGAGAACCCGGCTCATTAGTAAACATTTCAGGGTATAGAGCCGCGGATTCGTATTTCACTCCCCTCACCGTGCTCAGAGGTTAAAATACACTGACATTCTTGTGGAGCCAGGTGGAGCTCTCTAGCACATTCAGGTGCAATACCTGCAAAACCCTCATTGTAGGCCGAATAAGTCACATTAAGCTATTTATAGAAGAACACGTTCGTTAATAATTTGGTAATTCCCCGGTCTTGGAGAGATTCTAGTTCCCGGAGAGATTCTGGTCGATCGCAATCAGTTTAATCAGTTCAACAACTGCTCAGTTCGATTCAACAGAATCGATTTACCGATCGGTTGATGTGGTTGTTTTGATTTTCATCAAAGAAAGTTTATATTCTTCGCTAATAAAGGCGCTGGGCGTAAATTTCAAAATTGAAATAACTTTTAGTAATTCATTACTTTTTTGATTGACTTTATTTTATGCAAATATAATGAAGTGCGTCACAGTGAACGACGACACACTGTGAACACATTGTCTGAAGTTTAAAACAGCAACATACAATCAAATTATTTTTACCTGCTTCAACCGCTTTTACCTGTATTTTCTGGGATTTCTATAAATTAGTTTCCAAGTTTCCGTCAGGTAGCGTTGCTGCCCGTAGCGTGTAGGATAAGCGGAATAGTACTGCGTCTGCCGGTCTGTAGTTTGCACGGAACGTTGAGACGTAAGACCAGCCTAAGACGTACGGTACGGATGTTGAATAATGGTAACTATTTCAATTCGCAACAGCGTATTGTATGTTAAACTAGAACTCTCAATCAACGAATCAAGTCTGCAAGTAGGTTTGCACAGAACGTTGAGACGTAAGACCAGCGTAAGACGTATGGTACGGATGTTGAATAATGGTAACTATTTCAATTCCTAGACTTTGAAGCTGTGATTCGCCGTATGTTAAACTAGAAAGCGTGTAAAATATGTGAGTATGTCTGAGTTTCAGACTTTCAGCTCATTAAATCATTTAGTGGGTTGTGTGATGTGAGCTACATCATGACAGTGATATGTTGCTGTTGGGGTTTAAAAAAGCAGCAAATGGTTATATATGAAATCAAGGTTTTATCTTGTGTTTGACTGGGTCAGAAGACTTATTTTTCTATGAAATTTGGTTACATTATAGAAGTCAAAGCTCTAGGATGATTTACTTGTTCAGTCATTAGGCACAGCTCAGAGAAGAAGCCCTTTCATCTAGCTCTGGTCTTTATTGATTTGTCCACATCTTTCATCTGCACAGCTGCTTTAATATAATGGCAATATTTACAGGCTGTTTGTTTGTGAGAAAATGTCCTACAGTTAAGGCACGGTGGTCACCCATTATATATTTTCTATTCTCAAATAGGAATGCCAGGTAAGGTGTACTTGCATTTATTGTTTGTGGTGATGAAAGCTTGCTCTCCTAACAACTTCAATTTTCCATGTAACCTCCAACTTCAATTTTTGTAGTAGCACAACCCGGATTGCCAGTATCTCATCTCACATCACACAGTCATTCTAAAGTCAAACTGTGATGTCTCTTTAAAAAATATGTTCACACACAATTGGGCTGACACGGTAAAACTAGAATTATTTCTTCTTGTATATTGTTCAAAGCCTAATATATCTCTTTTATTTGTCTGTTGTCAAATTAGTTCTTTGGTTACTTTCTTTGGTGGACTTCCAACTGGAACTGGCTGTCATTGCCATAGGATCCCCTTGCTTGGTGCGCAATAGGAAAATTGTCAGCGACACTACTATGTGTAAAAGGTTACAACTTTTTCTATGAATCGATTATTTTCATAAATGATAAACTTATAAATATCCTGGTCTTTAATGTTTCAGGTGTCGCAAACTGTTAAATATTCTTTCCAAAGCAGAAATCATTTTTATTTGTAGTTAAGCGTTCGCAATCATAGAGGACTCGGAAGGTTGGTTGGCCTTTTTACCAAAGTTCATTCAGAGTATATATTCTTTCTTTTACTTTTTCAGTTAATTGCTGATGCCAAGCTGATACACGAAGTCATCGTTCCTGCTTATTCATGCAGTATATTCGTACGGTGACTGTTTGCCAAGATCAGCGGGTGTTGGGGATCGGCTCTTTAGTTTACCGAAAGGGTGAATACAACCAAGCGCCCGACTAGGTTCAATCGCATCCCCTAAGAACTGGCCCGAACTATCCCTCTTCTCTCTTTCCGGCTCCCCTGTTAGCCATGCCTTACGTGGGGACGGTACGGGCAATACCGAGCTGAATAAATGATGAAAAAAGATTTTGTACTCTGATTTTGTAATTGTCGCCTTTGCCGCTTATGTGTGCATGTGTGCAGTATACTTGTACGGCGGCTGATTGCCATAATTGCATCAGTCGAAATACTTGCAACTGCTAGAGTTTGGTTCCCGCAAATGGGAGACCGGCTGGTGGTAGGGATGGGCTCTGTCTCGAAAGGGTGAATACAGCCAAGCGCCCGACTAGGTTCAATCGCATCCCCTAAGAACTGGCCCGAACCGTCACTCTTCTCTCTTTCCGGCTCCTCCGGTTCTCTCCCGGGGAGCCATGCCTCTCGTTGGGCGGTACGGTCCGTCCGAGCGACGAGAGGCAACGAACGAAATGATGAATAACGATTATCTCTTCCAGAGATTTTCTGCTCTGATCGTTCATAAAATATTTATAAGACATACTATGTATCGTTGTGCATTATGTTTATAATATATTTATGATAAAACTCGATAAATCATTTGTTTTATTTCCTTTGTCACATATCGTCGAGTTTTAATTTGACGTCCAACGACACAAAGTACTTAGTTTTTTTTTATTGTCCCTCCTCCTCCCACTATCCGCCACATTTGTAGCTACACTACATTATACATGAAATACAATATACTGCACACTACCCGTTGGCTGCCGCGCCACATTACCCGTAGGTAAAATACTACGATCTACTGAGACTTGTCCGAAGACAAGTCCGGGTGATACGAGACGAGTGTCTTCACCCGGGAACCTACACCCACAAACACTCGCACGCATCAACAAGGGGAAGTCCCTATGGTAGGTTGCCTATACAGGTAAAATTCTAGGCTATGCGACTGCTCGAACCAACGGCATATGGGCGATGGGACCGAACAGCGCGGAGCCATAAGCTAAAAAGCTAAAGGGAGATTCAAAGGCGGCAGCCAACGGGTTTTAACACAATCAAAACAGATTTACCACAACACAAATGAATGTAAGGCAATACAGCTGACTATCCGCATCAGATGTTCTTGGTTGTCGTCGTAGATTCCGTGAGTTGCGTCAGGTAGGAAAATCCTTTTCTACGCCTGCTTCAGTAGCCTTGACAAAGAAATTTAAGTATCTTAAGTATCACGAGTAGGAATTCGAATTTCTACACATAAAGACGAAATACCTTTGCTAACGTATACTATAATGACACAAACCAACAACGATGGGTCCACGATGGTTTTGGCTTGCGATACTTGAAACATAAGAAGAAAAAATCCTTAGAAATTTGAATGGAAAACAATAGCAATTAAACGAAATGCCACAATTAATACATACAAATGACGGCGATTCGGGGTGAGACAATGTTGACGATTGAACCAAAGACGATTGAATCACATCCGTTTCAGCTTCAAGTTTCATCTCCATTTCTGGTGGTGGCTGGCTGTGTGGAATCAACGAGGCGGCTTCCGTTTGACTTTGCTGGAAAACGTACTTATGGAGATGATGACGCAACGACATCGAGAAAGAAACAATTCCATTTTACCTGCATGTTGTAAACGCGCTCCTGAGTTCAATCGTACTTCCAGCGCTGCCACGAGAATCCTTTCTCAGCAACGACGACGTCGGGAGCTGATGGTGAATAATTTAGATTGGTAAATTTGGGCTTGTTGCGGCTGGCGAGGAGTGTGACCTATGCAAATTTCAATTGTTAATAACGAGTTCAGAAAATGAGCTAAGGAGTCCCTGCTTTTCTTGTTTGAAGCTTTTAACATTCCTTTTTTAGAGGAAAAACCAATATGCGCAATGCCTCCACTTTCGGCAAAGACGGATAGAATCTGAAAAAATCCCTCATATCTCACATTCTTTTTCTTTACCTGACAAGCTCTGAGGGAATATGTTAAATTCAAACACTCCTAATGAAATTTTTTCTTTCTTGGCAGTCAGTTTTGCTGGCATTTAAGTTTGATTTTTTGTTTTATATCTTTGTTTTAGATTTGACTATCTTTGGGTCCCATAATATGGCAAGCCGTTCGTATCACTTTTAATGGGTAAAAGTTAATCGTGATCCTAATGGGCCTTGTAAACGGCAATGTAATGGTAATCCCAATGGCAATGCTTCCCGTAAAAGACCTTGTAATTGAAGGCTCAAATAAGCATTTAAATAGCAAAGCTTCAATTACATTGACCATTAGCCATTACCTTGTCCTTTACGGGAAGCATTATTGCCATTGCGACTAAAAATGATACGAATGGCTTGCCATATACCATAAGAGGGACAGCATTTGGGACATTTCCCCCTTCTTTATTTTGGCACGTTCCTCAAGGTGTCACACAGTTTTTAACCTGTATTTCGAACATAAAATATATCTGATTCCAAATAAAGAACATCTGTAAATACCTGAATTTTGCATGAACAAACAAGTGTTGAAATACTTCAAGCTGACATACTGCTTCATTGTCAGTCTTAATAGTATTAAACACCCTGGAAGGGGAAACCACAAAGCCAAAATGTTTAAAATTTCCATCTTTATCATGTTTTATTATTGTACACCAACCTTTTTGTCTGGAAGTTTCTCCACTTATTAGCAGGTATCCTAGGAAAATAAGATTTTGACATCTGCAAGCGTAGAGCCTCAAGTTCTGATGGAAGACACATTCAGGGAAAAATAAGTTCTCAAATTAGCAGTCTGGTTTCAGTCAACACAAAAACAAACAACTTTAACTCTATTTTTTATAGACTTGTTTCACACAACCAACACTATAAATGAATTATCAAACTGAGATAGAAAGTAAACACATATTTGAAACTACTTTCAACTTAACTTATTCCGAAAAATCCTAGCTTTGAAGTGAAAATTATAATTGCCAGATAATTGCTACCATTTTAACTAGATGAAAATCAAGGTGTAACTACATGAGAAACAATGTATTACTAAGAAGATGGATACAGATTTTTCAAACTTCTCGATAGTTACTTAGTCTCTACTAAAATCCTTACCAAATTAATCTATCTAAATTTAAGAGAATGCATTGAAATTGAAATCTTTACCATTCAAAATCCGAACGTCACGCAAGATTGAAGCATGCGAGTGAGAACAACAATACGCTGCTACGCGAATTAGGATTGTTTACCTGTCATCAGGGAGTCCTGTCATCGACAGTGGCGCCGGAGTCAGATAAGAGCACAGATGGTCATTGAGGAGTTTCGGATAACCCGCGAGATCCCGGTCATGATTAATTCATATCTTTTTACATTTCCCTTATAATTTTGTAAATAAACTTTAAACATTTTTTTTATTAAGCTACCTAATTTGTAATCGTTGTGTGCTTCTCTCTGCACAATAACATAAGCTATCTGTTTGAAGATTCCCGCTGTAAGCGTAAGTTTATGCTTCTATTTTCTACGTACACTCCAGTAACCCCGCGACGCAAGTCGCTTGAAGACACAATAATAATACCAATGGTATTATCGGGTGTTTATTTCTACCGCTGAAAAAGAAAACATCTCACGTGGAAATAACATTCGTCTTGGCTCTTGGGGCGTCCATCTGCGATCTGCCGAAAGAATTCGGCGGAGTTGGATGATAAAGTACAGTATTTTAATCAAGGCAGAAGCTGAAATGTGGAAGGAGAAAAAAGTCTCTGGATAGGACAGTCTATCAACATAGTAACGCTAGTTACAAATAAATGCAAAGTGGGATTTATTAAAGAGGAATAACACTTAACCAAGAGGAATAACATTTGACCACTTAATAAGTTTGCAATTTTTTCTGTATTAACCCGAAAGTAAAGGAGTGGAAAAAAAAATACTACATGCTTGTCAAACACATGTTAAGCTAAAACAAAGAGAACATATATGCGCTGAAACCAACAAAAAAATCAAACGAGTTTTTTACTTTGTTTATAATTGCGAAAAAAGAAAAAAAATGCACATCAACACATCATTTCTACCCTCATCAATGGAGCAAATTAGGGATTTCGCCTACCAGACAGGGAAAACGAATAATAAAACAACATTATTACTTTGGTGGAATACATGCGTTTTTGTGTTGAGGCCAATGTTTGCGTTGACATTCGACACCACAGTAAAAAATTACTCGGCATCGGCTACAACGCTTCGAACTGGGGGAAGTTTTCTTACATTTCGCACAGCGGTTTGGTTGTCCTACTTTTGCCGTCGGCATTTCACAAGGTAATGTAAGCTTTTCCATGTCCATTTCTTTACCTAGGGAACCAGCATAGAGGGGTGAAATGAAAGTGGCAAGCCATGGATTGTTCTCTCCTAAAGGAAGATTGCTTTTCTGCCAAGAGCTAGGCTGAAATTTGGTCGAATTGAGTCGTAAAACAAAGCGCCATAATTTAACCACTTTTGGGTCAGTCGTCCAGAGAATCAAGCAAGGTCCAGTTATGTGTTTGGTGCAAATTCGATGGAAATTTGTTGTATTTTCATCCTCATCCAGTTTTCCTTGCGTTATAAGATCTTCGGCAAGTGTTTGATCAAGAGCAGACAGCACTAAAACCGGATTACCCACTGAAGAAATTCGAAGGGGTCGGTGGAATCGGAGGTACCAATCAGGCCTTGGTGCTCCTTTTTGTTGAATACTAATGACAAAGTCATGTTGGTGTTTGATGGTTGCATTGACAAAGACCGACTTTATTAGTTCCCGGACCTCGTCCAAAATAACTGACTTTAACTGAGAGGCTTCTGGAAACAAATTAAACTGCGAACCAAGATGATATGCGAGTGTGTTACCATCCATTTTCCCTTCCACCCATGGCTTCAAACAGTCCAGGGAGCGTTTCAGTGACGCTGCTTGAAATTCGCAAGGCCAAGGCTCAAGAAGAGCTTTCATCAACACTAAGTTGATAACGCGATCACTCCGGTGAAGCACTGCACGGATGCTTTCAACAAGAAAAGGGTGAGATAAAGACAGCATCACTATCATTGGTCTCGTGTTCTTAGGTTGATTCAGTGACAAAATGATGTTGTGGGCCGACTCGCATGGTTTCCGTTGATTCGTTGACACTTTTAAACCTACATAGCATACAAAAGTTTTGCTTCGTAAAGGAGACTTAGAATTAAAAAAGATTTTGTAAACTTACCAGAGGGTGAGATATGGGCCCCACATTTAATCATTACTTTAATGATATACTGGTCCTCGAGTTCTACACAGCTATCTACCACCATTTCACATTTGCTTGGAGCTTGTGGAGTTGCTTTAGGAGGAAATGGATACGTTAGACAAAACTTTTCTGCTCGTAAAGATTTAAGAGACTCGATCAAAAAAATTGGTCTATTAGTTGAAACGTCAACGATAAATCCAACATGTGTTTCTTCAAGACCATGATCCGGCACCAAAAGAAATGAAAAGCTAACTTCTCCGATTTCATCATTTGTTGTCATTTTCACTTCAAGATGCAAATTGTCGATGAACTGAGTACTTGAGTCGTATAGTCCTGTGTTTAAAGAAGCAGATCCAGTCAGGATTGAAGTTTGTGATGTCAGAATCAATCGAAGTGCTGGTGCCCCGGACTGAGACATTTTAAACGCCGTTATCAATTCAGTTTGATCTGGAGTTTTCATTTCAATAAAGGCCGTCAGCTTCAAGACTGTACGACCATCCTTCCATGCATCTGCTGTTTGCTGAGCCAAATTGAAAACTTCGGGGATGTTTGCCTGTCGGGCACTTTTCAACCATTCGGCGGACGCTGGGTTTCCTCCAGTGCGCTGTATGATCGAGTCAACTACGTAATTGAAAGTTAAGGGGGAGTAACTAATCATTCCACATTGTTCTTTTGATGTCATTTTCTTGTTTGGGTATGGAAGTGTGAAACATTCACTTGCTAGCCGACTCAAACAGCGAACCAATACGAGAGAAGAATGGAGCACAATATTATGGTAGACTGGCACTTTTTTCCAGCAAAGATTAACGGTTGGTACCAGCATGACACGATTCAAGTTGACAGGCGCCGAGGCTCCGAGTTCGACGTGGTCTGCCAATCTCATTCCATAAATTGTCGGTATCATACTTAATGGAGAACACAGAGTTTCTTCAACGTACTGAAGTAGAGAAGTAGCTAAACCCTTCCACGACATACTTTCGGTGAACAACATTGCTTCCGGGAGGTCGACAAGTCTTTTACTACAGGCATTGATTATATTTGCCAATCCAACGTGATCCGCAAGATTAGAGGTGTCGATAACATCAAACTTGTCCATGTTTTCGGAATAACAAAATTCCAAGGCATCCTCCAGATGAACGAAAACTTTTATCTTCTCAGCGCGGCTTCGATATGAGGCCACAAGTCTCCTCAGTACATTTTGACAGGATCTAACAACCCTTCCGTAACCGACAGACGAGTCCAGTTCTTCTGGAGATAATGGTAGATAGGAATCAAAAGGATTTAACGTATGATGAACGTGCCAACGATGTGTCATTGGGTTTAACAATGTTGGATTGACGCATGCAAAAGTATTTTCCTTTTGTTGTCGGCAGGTGCCAGTAGCAAAATACGTTTTGACTTCTTCAAGTAGCTTCTGATACTCTGATTCATTCAGATTTTCTTTCACGATATTTTTGCTAATGTAATACATTGTGATCAAATCAACCACTGCAGAAAAAGATGACTCGCCTTTTTGGCTGGCTCCTTTGTTATTAACTCTGCCCCAGCGTTCCCGCATAAAGACGGCCCTAAAGTAAAAATTGATTATTACACAGTAGAAACAAGATAACAATTACTACAAAGATGTAATTGGATATCATACAGATATAAGATAAGGGTTAGTATACCTTTGATTGTGGATTTCCTTCATGAGCATATGTGATTCGGATTCAATTTTAGAGGATGTTGAATACCAGGCATTCCAAACTTCATTTAAGCTTTGTGAGCTGCTGTTGCTTAGGCTAACAGTGACATTTTCTGACAATACTCCATCCAATAGGTTTTTCAAAGCAACCCTGAATTTCTTCCTTGAGCTTTCAGGCCATTCTGCATTATACCACAAGTCCCACAAAAATGCAATATCCTCTTCACCATCAATATCAAAATCCTTGTCTGATATGATTTGCAATATCAAGATGTTACGAGCTACAACAGATGGATTGATTTCATTGAGATGTATGTCCAACAGATTGCTACTGGGACTGGAAGCTGTTGTTAGAAGCATATTTCTCAAATCCCCACATCCAAGAAAAAGAATCTAAAATATAAAATTTCAAAAATTTAATAGCTATTATCACACTTGCTAAAAACTATCATGAAGTAGGGTCTATCAAAAGTTACAAATACAATGCCAATGCTAGCTGAGCAATTTAAAAGTAAATGAATTCATACCTTTATCAGACTGTCCTCACCAACACTATCTTCCTTGAATTTGAAATTTTCTAACACGTTTCTAGCTCTAGTATTTCCAAATGGATAGTACATGGGACAGTTTTCGAGTAGAAAACAGCGAGATGGAGTTACCATTTTTAAAATAATAACTATTCTTTTAGCCTTTTCATCAGAAAAAAACGTAACCCCTCAACCAGGACAAACTTTACCAATGTGATGTGACCGCGTGCCACCTTGGTTTTGGCCGGAAAAACTTGAAACTAGAAAAGGGACGAAAGACGTTGCCGCTTTTAACAATATCTTCCACCTTGCGATCGCTGCTGGCTATCGTGGGCAGAGTTATGGGCTATATCAAGCTATCAGCTATCAGTAACAAGAGAAGAAGAAGCAATAATAATTAATAGTATTCAACAGAATTTTCTGACTTCTCAGAGTGGCTTAAATTGACGAAAACTGTGGTAATTTGGACCAAATCCTCATCAAGGTCATCGCTTACAGCAGCACTGCAGTGTGCCGTAGGGGCAAAAGGGGCAAACGGCAAACTGAGGGACGTAAGAAGCTGCTACGATTCTAGGAAGCAATCTAGGTATTTTTATAAGGAAATATACGATCGTGACGTTGACGAGAGCATATCATCATCGTAGCTACTTGGTTGCACTTGCCTTCTGTCTTAAGTTCTCCGTGTTTTGCAGTTCAATTCCGATCCAGGTTACTTTAATTTGCAATTTGCATCGTACCATACACTTCCACGTGCTCGCACCTTTCAATAAACTTTCGTTTCATTTGATCAAACGTGAACACTAAGTAAGTAATTGATTCTCAATTTCTTCGCAAGTTGTATAGAATTATTTATTTTAATTGTAGTTAATGTATGCCATATAGTTTGGCAGCATGTATATTTTATGATTTAATCTTATTTTTGTAAACAGTTGTGGCATGTTAACTATATTGTTTGAATAACTTCAGTACAGATTCTTCACAAATGTCAAATTTTGCAAGAGAAAACAATGCAATCAAGGCAAACATAGACTTTTCTTATTTGTTTGCAAGTGGTGCATTCAAAAATGTTTACAAGGGTAGGTATGATGAAGGGGAAAGAGCTGGCCAAGATTGTGTTGGCAAAATGTTCAAATCTGGAAGTGTCTATGAAGAATCCTATTTTGAAGTAGAACTCAAAGTGGTGGCAAAAGCACTTGATGTTGTAAACAGCTTCAACAAAGATAAGGTCATCAATAAGACAATTTGGTTAAACCGACCAACTGTATGGACAATTTTACCTGGGAGTCCCAGGCAAGGTGAAAAGCTATTAGTGGAACCCATGATTGCAAACTTTGAAAAATTCAATTCCAACACTGGATGGACCCCAGAAGTATCATCACCTTGGATTGATGTGATGCAAGCTCTCAGTCACTATTCATATCAATCTACAAATGGACATTTGCTCTTCTGTGATCTCCAAGGAGGAGTCTATCAAGATGGCTTTATTATAACAGATCCAGTTATTATGTCAACTACTGAAGAATATGGACCTACAGACCTTGGTCCAGCAGGGTTATCCACGTTTTTTGCTAACCACAAATGTAACAAATTCTGTCAGGCCAGCTGGATGGTTCCAGTTGATAGGAAGAAGTATTTCAAGGTGCAGATGGGGTCTACCATGGTATGATGACTTGTTGAAATTATGGTTTATGATGAAAATGATTTTATTTTAAAAAAAATACAATTTTTAAGGTGGTTCCCACTCGTTACAGTCGCGCTCCCTTAACTCGCCAACTGCAGCAGCCAAGCTTTCCTGGACACATGTCCATCAAGGAAGAAGAATTTTAAATAAAATTGAGAAAAATTTGTCCAGAAAAAAAACATCTATGCTGGTTTTTCTGGAATCTGCAATCAATGTCACAAAGAAAACTCAGTTTGTGCACCTATCAGCCACGACAAAGTTGTGTTGTTAATGGCGTTTAACTAAGTCCATTTCCAAAAATGGTCGAAAGTTTGTTCTTTTGTGGTACTTTAGTAACTGTAATCAAGAATACAATGTTTTCCTTTTATTCACCACAGCACACCTCTTAAGCACCGGAACTCAGCTACTCATTCAAATAAATAGTCTAGCTATTACGTATACGGAATCCCTCTGGGGATAGTAGTAGGGAATCCCTTTAGGGATAGGGTTGGAGGTACACCCCAAAGGTAAGTATTCTGGTCAAGGTTCTGGTAAAGTGTCTTTCCGCTTTGGATCCGGAATGACAGCAGATACACCGATGTAAGAGGTATAATATAATGCTTCCTGCCTTGTGGCTATGAGCTAAAATCTAAGAAGTCGGATAGAGTAGCCTATTTACGTCTTTCTAACAAGTATGTGCTATTTATTTGTAAATTAAACCTCGTACAATGGACGATGGTGCATAGTAAATTTATTAGAAAATCATGCGGCGACCATCTGGTCTAAATAATGCATTGAACGTTAGCGATCCTTAAGGTGATCTTCAAATGTCTGTAGCGTTTAATTAATTATAAATGGCTTCATATGGGGAATTATTCCTGTGTCGTCAAGATTTGTATGGTTTGAAAGTGCACCAAGCGTAGGGAAAAATCATACGGAGCCGGGCGATACCAAATGCTGTCTTTGGAGCATCGAAAATAATAAACTCCTTCCTCTATATGGATCTTTTTCTTGTTCTTCGGTCTGTTTGGTGGATTCTATTAGACGCGTAAAAAATTTCTAGAAAGTTAACTCGTAACTTAGCAATAGTATTTTTAAGAACTGTTCGTTACTCACTGCTAGGAGCCCGTCGTACTTCACGGTATTGCAAGGTATTCGGAGTGCAAGACGCATCATTTGGATTAAGACAGACATTTGCAATTGGATCAAACACACCATCTCCAGGACATTCCTTAGAAAACAGTTAAACAAATAATTATTTCTGTATTGGGCTTTTTTTTTATTGATGCAAGGATAATCTTTGTCACCGTACTTGAAGATAGGGCACGCCAGCAATGCACGAGTAGAAAAAACTGCCGCAATAAGTTTCGTTAACAGGATAAAATCCGTCATTAGGGGGACATGTAAATATTTCTCCCCCTGGAGTTGTGTTTTGAACATCAGTTGTCGATGTCGACTCTGTCGACGGTGCAGTCGAACCTAGTTGAAACAGTTCAACATCTTTATTAAAAATCCCTATTACCAGGCTGAAACTATAAGATTATCCCATGGATTATCCTCCAACATGCTGTTATTGCCCTTACTAAAGGGTATTGGAGTTATACTACTCCTTTACAACGATAAGCTAGCTGATGTTACCTTTGCAAGAGGCGTCGTCATAGAGAACACAATCCTGAATTACTGGATCGAAAACATAACTTCCTGGGCATTGCTATGATACAGAAAATAATACGAATACATGCGTCTCTCCATGTGCGAAGATTATTTCAGGTTTTCTTACTCTAGGATCGGCAACGCCGCCCGTACAAGAATAGTACGACCCCGAACATTGGCCAGCCGGTGCATAAAAACCATCTTCGGCTGGACAGGTGAAGTCTTCGCGCTGCTAAATGCGAGGTATCATTAACACGACAAATCACTATATGCATTATTGCCAGCAATTTTAGAACTTGGTATTTCCATAGGCTAATAAACAATGCAGCATACAACTGTTGCTCAAACTAATAACTGTTGAAGTGTGTTCTAACAATTATTTCTTCGGTATGAGAGGTATGTTGGGGAGTTTGACAATTAATTATTCCATTTGAAATTAAGTTGAATACAATTTTAACGCTAAAAATGTATTGGACTTTGTAGTGTGGACCAAACAAGCGACGAACTGCAGATTTACTGTAATATTTCCGTTTTACTCATTTTAAAAACTAATGTACTTGCCTTAAGTACCGTGTTTCTTCTATATTTTTGCTTCGGATCACCAAGTAAACCTTGACGAGTATATGTATAGAATTAGTTGTCTTTTTTTTAAGTTTGATTCAAACTACTATTAGGAAACATTGCATTTACCTTGAACAAAGACGAGTAATAGGAGAAAAGGTACCAACAAGTATCCTTGCATGTTTCGTTCAGTTTTTGTAAGATCAAGGTTTATTCACAAGCAAACTACAAGCGAGCGACAATTGCTCTGTGCTCGTTGAAGGAATCAATGCTTGTTATATGTACCCCCGTATAAATCTATTGCTGTTTAGTTTTCCTGTTGAGAAAAAAAATTCCTACTGCCCCTTACCAGAGATAATAACTATCAATGTCGCACACGTATTTATCAAGCAATAGTCAGGTCAAACAAAAGGAAGATAAGAAATTAAATATTTACGCTACACACACTCCCTGTGGTTTCCTTGTCCGCTTTTTAGTCTAGTTCCTATGCTATATGCTTCTATTAAAAACTCTCACATTACAATGTTAGTGTGCAATACTACTCTACAAAGGTCATTATTACAATATTTTCAGCCGTGAGTGTTCAAAAAGTCTGACGGAACCGGTTGTTAATTGCTAGCTTACTTAAGATGATTATTCATTGCCTAGCTTTCGATAGTTGTCCTTGTTGCGAAGAAATGTGTTTATTAATTTCGACGAATGTTTCCTTCTGAGTACGCTATAAATGTTGGAACGCCAGCTGCAGAAATAAAAATCATCGATGAGATTATGCAAATTAGCAACCGACGTGAAACAAATAAGGGTAACAGATTCTATAGTCATACGCGTGCACGATGCGCTCCCGATCTCCACACACCGATAAGTTACTGGATCGAAGACATAATTTTCAGGACAAAACTATGTTTAAAGAGATAATCAATACTTTTATCAGAAGTATAATACTACGTTGATATGTAAGTTTAGGGTTACATATACCTCTAAATAAGACTGCCCAGCACTACACACGTAGTAAAAGTGTGTACAGGCACCTAAACCGAAAGTATGGCAATACGTGATAAATAAATTACAAAAGAAAGGAACATATGCTTGTAAATTACGTCTAAATAACAGGCGTTTGTCATATCGTTGTTTTATAAGTTGTACAACAACTTACCAGGATATGGGAATAAGCCATCTGAAGTGCAGTCAAATTTTTGATCTGAAAAGACGAATATATATTATTGCGATAGTTAACATTTGTTTATAGTTTATACAAGGGGATGCAGTTGAAAAGTCTTCAGTGAATTGCAAAACTTACTGCATGAAGCTTGTTCAAGAGGAGTGCATGCAAACGTAACTGGATCGAAAACATCGTCGATGGCGCATTCCTGATTTTTAATATATAATAATGAGTACCTACCTAAAATATCACTAAATACTTTTTTAAATTTTATATACTAGATAGTAAGCTTCGCCCGCTATACAACTGTAATATTCCTGCGTACAATCATTTCGATCGATTGGAAAGGAACCGTCACTTGTGCAAGTATAGGGAGCGGTCGGATAAGGGGGAAGTGTAGTAGTCGATGGAGTTGTCATTGTTTCTGTGGTGGTTTCAACTGAGGTTTCCATACTTGTTGATACTAAGTTAAAAATAGGAGTGAATTAAAAGTGACAATGAATCTAAAAACGAAATAGCACAGTATAAAAATTTTCGGCAATAGGCGACTGATTTCACTTTAAAAATCAGGAAAACCTTTATACCATCAATTGAATTCTATTGACTTATTGTATCATAATTTACTACCATAACAAGAAGCGTCTTCAGGATCGACACAAGCGACAACTGCTGGGTCAAAAACAGATACTCCAGGACATTGCTTTCATGATCCACCGGATCAGATGTTCAACAATTAAACAAATGTTATATTTTATTAAAGTCGGAAAGAAAAGTGCTGATGTTCGGTATAATGTATAGTACCTGAAGATAGGGAATATCATCTAAACAGAAATAATAACTTCCTGAGCACTTATCATCAGCAGGGAAGAAGCCATCTGGTTGTGGACATACAAATTCACGGCTCTAATAGTCAAAGAAAATATTTGAAAAGCGTCATAGAAAAAATTGGGAGGATTATAAGCATTTATAGTCAAATGCTTTCGTAGAAGAATTCAAGAAATTATTTTATTTAAGTATTGTGAGTTACAACTTCTTATTTATTTCTTAAATTCTAATCTTTAACGAAAACATCGATTCACATCTTCTCACCTGTTTGCTTGAAATGTTTAGGCGGTCTATTACGGCTGCACCAAAACAGTCTGCAATTTTAAAACATACACTGCAGTAATAACCATCTTAAATGTAACATAATTTTCTTTAAATTTTTACGTCTAACCTTGGAAGGAAACGAAAGCGAACAATAAAGGTAATGTGCACTTCAACATCTTCGCATTTAGAAAGATGAGGGTTTACCACAGAACGAAAGTTGTCTCAGTTGAACTAGTCAAGAAGTAATGTGGTTACTATACTTTAAAGAGACTCGAGCAAAGTCAAACAATTCATGATTGATTGGTCATTGAATATATCTGATAGTACTGTCCGTATCCGTCAAGCGTAATGCGCTACAAAACTGTTTTTATTTCTTCTGCTTCCCTACGCCTGTAACGACCCTTGCTCTAAGCTTGAAAGATGGGGCCCCAAAAAATAAAAATAAAGTAATTTGAACGGAAATTGTAGTTCTCTGGCGAATTGCGATACCATTGACACCATAAGGATTTTTACTCATATTTTGTGCAGTAAATTTAGGTTCATAATACTTACCCTGAATTAGACTTTTGAGAAAGATCTAAGATGGGGTTTGATACAACTACCGTAGAGTCAAATGTAGAGTAGCTGCTAAAATATTGTAGCACCCAGCCTTTTCTACCTTTTGACACAGGCGCTTATGATGGGGTTGTACTATGTGTATTTTAATTTTTGTTTAAACTGGGGAATCGAGCTGATTATATGAAATTTAGGCTATGCCATGAATGCATGCAAAGGGTATGATCTTGGAGGGAAAAAAACTCAGGGAAAATGGCCTCAAAATGTTAAAGGTCATTTATTTGATAACGTATTGATATCAGTTCTAGATTTCATTAATGCCTCTGAGATAAAAAAAAAACAACAAACCGTTAGGACACCGTCATTTTCTCGATCACATGGTTCAACGTGAACATCAGTCGGAATTAAGTTGTGCACCAATTTAAATATCAAGAAATGCCGACCAGGCCAACTTGGGCCCCATCTTGAAACAATTACACAAAACAAACGATGCACGATTACTCGAGTTTGATGAGTCGGTTACCACGTACAAAAGATAGTCGTCCACCAACACGTGACACGTTGAAACACAACTCGCTCACAACAAAACCACCACTGGAATGGGGAATAGATCCCTTTTTCCTTTTTTGCAGGAAACACAGCGGCGAACTGTTGACATCTTGCTGGGTGATTCCACCTTCCAAATTCTCCTAATGGCCAAACAAGCAAAGTTGTTGTCTATTATAATAGAAAAATAAAGTAAACAAAATATACGGTATTACCAAAATGGCCCAGCATGGATTGTATCCGTCGGCTGGGAGAACAAGTGTCTTATCCTTGGCAATGAAGCAAATGTGTCGACAAGGCAATCCATAATTGATGAAAAAACTGCAGGTGCACGACGTTAGATCCAAATTGATATGATATTCTCCTACACTTGATGTTATTGTGTAGTCTTGACCCTATGTTTAATTACATGGTGAGCATGCATGTTTGTTGTAAATATTGTACATATAACGCTTACAACTCTATTAATATTGTAAATATAAGTACAGAATACCTCACTGATACTATATGACGATGCTACTTTATCTTTCAATTGTGTCTCTATTAACTCCATTGCGTGGATTGTTATTGATCCTGCTAAGTCCTTCAGCACGGGATGTGCTTTTTTTGTAGCGCGTTTTATCTGCGTTTCCAGAATTTTTGTAGTACGGTCCTTACAGCGGAGGGTAACCAAATCAACAAGCACTTGGATAAGTTCCGTAAATTGTGCTTGGCGATGTTGAAGCATTTTTTAAATAGTAGAATGAAACCTAAATTTTGTATCTGGATATAATCGTCTTCTTCTGTTCCTAAAACTTCTTCTTCATCCTTTTTGGGAATAGCCACTATTTTGTTGCGGTTGACATCAGTACATGGTCACGTGAATTCAAAATCTTTTGTTTCCTTCAAAATTTTTTTCAATCGTAGCGGTAGCCCTACTCGGCCGATTCCATCTCGACGATGGCGGAATGAGAGCTGGCCGCTTCTGCTTGAAGGGGTATAAATCAGAAATACAATTGTGAAACAGCATGCAAATATTTATTTCTCCACGACTCATGGCTGGCATTCGGGAGTCATCGTTAGGGTTTAACACGTAGGGGTTTAGGGAAGGGTAAGTATCCGACTCTCGTTTATTTACCCTTAGGCCACTCTCTCAAAGGCGTAGAGGGCATTTAGTTGTTAGTGAGGCGTGATTAGTACTATCTCTCACTGTCACCAGGTGAAAAAGTGTCTTGCTGTTTTGTGCAAAGTAAAATAATGTCTTCCCCGGATGATTGTCAATTTTGCGGTGCACATTTACACCCTGCAAATCTAATTGTGAACGTCAAGACTGGTGCTGTAACCGTTCGATGTGTTGACTGTGAGGCGCTTAACGTCTCAGGTGAGATAAAGACGAACAAATTGGAAACTCAACCAGACGACCAGCAACCGACCCCCATACTAGTTTCCTCTCAAAGTATCCAAATTGGGTAGGGAAAATTGTTTTTCGTCCTGTTTCCTTTTGTCGCAAGGGTCGCAACTCTTTTTTTGGGTGCACGAGATTCTCGAGATTCTGCACTCATTTTGTATGGAGCCTTATGGGTGATTCTTGCCCAAGTGTACGAGATTCTTGTGATTCTGCAATCAATTTGCAGTCACTTGCGGCCCCTCGGCTTTTGTTTGTTCCTTCTTTTAATTTTTTTTAAAATCTTCCCATATAGAACTTACTCGGGTGAAAAACCTTTTGCCTGCAATGTCTGCGATAAGAAATTCGGTCGCAGGGACACTCTCGTCAAACACAATATGTAACAGCAATTCTATGCATTTTCTTTTTTTTTCATGTTTTTTTCCCCCCCTACAACAGAACCCACACCGGCGAAAAACCTTACCAGTGCACGGTGTGTGCCAAACAATTCAATCAAAAGTCCAATCTCAATGTTCACGTCAGGTGACCATAAATCTACTAATGATTTTGTTTTTATATTTATATTTCCCCCTCCCCCTCCAACAGAACCCACACCGGCGACAAGCGTTACCATTGCGAGGTGTGTAACAAAAAATATACCAATAACGCCAATTAAATCCGCCACCGGAAACAATGCCATTCTTGATCTCGATCAGAAAAATGGTATTTTTTTGTTTTACATTTGATTGCCCTCATTCCCTTAATCGACGCTATGGTATACACAGATGCTACACGCGAGAGGACTCGTGGAGTAACAGGAATGTATTTCGATGTAAACAAGAGATTATTGACCAATGATGTTTTGAGTGGGTACAATTAGTCGAGCTGTTTCAAAATTGCCGATGGACTTAGCAAGACTAAATTCCTCCCTCGAACAAATATTTTACGAAGCAAAGGCACAGTTGTGTGCACTTTGTTACTGTTTCATTTTCAAACTATCAGCAGCACGGAAAAGTGACCCAAAAAAATGTAGAGAATTTTATCCATATATTCATACCATGCGCTTACTTACTTTGAATTTCTAACAGTTCCCCGACCGGAATACAAGGTCATGCTTTGTATTCGCTGTGACGCCACGTATGCCAGAACAACTGGAGGTCGATTCTTCTTACCACCTGGAGAGTACACCGGTTCCAATGATCCCATTTTCAGAATATATGTAGTCACACGATCATCAAACGGAGGAGAGCTCCATGAACAGAAGACGGTTCACATTCTCTATGAAAATTTTGAAAATTGTTATCCCAAGTAATTTTTTAGAAATTTATCGTTTGTACTATTTTCTAATTCTTCCAATTTGTTCTGCAGAGATGGGCCTGGCGGGATGCTGCCAAAGAAACGAATGGGTGTGATAGCCTGTAATGGTCGAGGCACTGCAACAATGGATGGGATGGTCTATTCTTGTACTAAGTCACAGGCAAAAAATCATGTCCCGGGCACCATGTTCGAAAATAAGCTCATAGCCGATTCCTGGAATTCGGCATCGGATGTTATCGGCTTGTTGATTCCAAATGTTGAGTGTTTTCCGGCATTTGCCAGTAGCATAACTGAGATTAAAGCGAACATGCTGAGAAAAAAAGTCAAGGTGGCTCGTTGTTATGTGATTCTGGACAATGGAAAGTCAAAGAATTTCATTACTGTTCATTTTTTGGACCTTTGTGAGTATATCGAACAAAGGAAACCAGTATTGGATACAAATACTCCAGTCTCGACCATCGTTAACCTGGTGTTACATGGTAATTTTCTTGGAATTTATTAATTGGAATTTTGTAATTGAAATATTGTCCTCCATTTCAGCATATCTTGCGCGACTGGTGCCATACGCACAGCGACGATTTTTGATTGAAAAGATGACACGCAACGAACAACAGTTGAAGATCCAGATGGAAAGGCTTGAAAATGCCGAAGCCCTCATGCATAACATGCCGGACGAATCTGTCGCATACATTGCCGGGCCACCGGGCGTTCTTGATGATTCGCTAATTGAAGATTCATCCCTTGCTGGAAACGATGATCGTGTTAGAGCCGGGCCATCGGGTGTTCCTGTCAAGCCGTTAATTAAAGATTCATCCCTTGCTGGAAACGATGATCGTGTTAGAGCCGGGCCATCGGCCGTTCTTGATGATTCGCTAAACGAAGATTCACCCCTTGCTGAAAACGATGATCGTGTTAGAGCCGGGCCACCGGGCGTTCCTGTCGAGCAGTTAATCGAAGATTCATCCCTTGCTGGTTACCACAAACCTGATCGTGTTAGAGCCAGGCCATCAATTGCTGGACATCACGATTCTAACGGTGTTGCAGTTGGGAAATCTGGCGCTTCTGCCCAGCCGATGGCAGTTGGCCAGTATACCGGTCACCATCCGTCGGGGCCAGTGCAGGTTCTTCAAACTTCCAATACTCCTCCACAAATGGTTTTTTTTTCCAATGGGAAGTTACCAATTCCCCGGCCATTTTCCTTCGTTCCAAATGCAACCAGTTCCACCTCAAATGGGTTTTTTCCCAATGGGAAGTTACCAATACCTCGGCCATTTTCCTTCGTTCCAAATGCAACCAGTTCCACCTCAAATGGGTTTTTTTCCTGGCCATTATGCGCCGATTCAAATGCAGCCAGCTCACCCAGTTCCTCCTCCACAACCTGCTAACCCGATGAAAGCCAAATTAAGGGAATTTTTCCAAGCCCGTGGAAACGAGCCCCCGTACGAACCGGCAAACAAAAAAAAATCCTTTGTGCGGTCCACAGAAAAGCCAGATGGTCTATGGCCTTGTCCCTTATGTGAAAGCGACATTCCGGTCACATTCAGCGGTAACGAAAGCAAGCGAAGAAACTGGCCGCTATTGCGGTGTAAAAATGGAAACTGCAAACATTATCAATGGATCGAACAAACTGATTTAATTCAAGGCTTTTAACCCACCAATCGTGGCTAATTCAGAGTTTAGCTCTTTTTTTTCAATTCCATGTTCTTAGTCGTTCTTTAGCTGACCCTTCGGTACAGCTCTCGTTTCTCTATGTAATTTCTTCTTTTGTTTCCTTCTCTCTCCCCCGTTTTTTTTCATTTCTTTGCTTTGGTGCAAAACATTGAGAGTTGCGCAGTTAATTACACAGTGAATACGACTTGCGACGCTTGGGTTTTCGATGATTCTGTTTTTACAAGGTTGTATTAAGTATTGTAAGTATTTGAAGTTATTAGCTATCGGATAGCTAAAAAAAAAGGACAAAAAGAAGGAAAGAGTCGACGCGATGACACGGACGGACTGGCACTCATCGAATTGGTTTTTGTTTGTTTTTTCTCTCTCCAATGCAGCAGCTTTAGCCTATATCCAATTTTTTCTGTTTGATTCGGTACAGGCACGTGCTGAGCAACGGGACTTTCTCTTTTTCTCCTAATCGCGGCGTGTAGTGTGTCGACTGATTTTGTGCCGGATGGACGGAGGCGACCAACTTCGTCATCTTTTCCAAACTTGCGATCGCCATTGCAGAGGATACATCGCTCGAGATGAGTTTGGTGAATTGTGTGCAACTTTTCAAATCGACTCGACGGACGTCGACGTCATCTATTCCGACCTGGATCGAGACCGCGATCAACGAAATAGGTTGACGACATTATTTCTCCATTTTCTTTGTTTTCTTCGTTGACGTCATGGCGCAAATTTAGTTTGGAGGATTTCAGTCACGGTTTCCGCGATTTTCTGGAACCCAAAGCGTGAAGGAAGTGGTAGATCCACTGTTAAAAATAATGGGGGAGAAACGGTAGAAAATGCTACCGTTCTGGCGGACTCTTCTTTCGGTAGCATTTGCTACCTATTTTTTAAAAACGGTATCACCCCTCGATATTCGGTAGTTGATTTTTTCCGATTTTAAGTAGCTATTGGTTTCAATTATCGGTAGCAATATGTACCGAATATTCTATAAATTTATTTTTGATAAAAGCAGTCGCGCGGGATCGAACGTCTGTCCCTTACATTCCTAATTCAGTTTCCCAGCTCAGACGCTTTAACCACTTGACCACGCTTATATATATATGCATGATCTAATATGATAGTAATTGTTATAAACAAAGTTTCTGTTAAAAATAATTCAAATTCCGACTCATACATCTTTTCCTTTATTATTGGGAGTTACAAAACTATTCCGGTATGTATAAAGATGATTATATCATCAAAAAAGACTTAACCCTTAATCGGTAGTAGCTGTACCGATTTTCGGAGGGAGGCGTCGATTTTCAGTACGAAAACCTATCGAAATAATATTTTAGTAGGACTTCTCGTCACAAGGACTTCTGCATTTCCGTCACTAGGACTAAATGCCCGTCATATGGACTTAATGTCCTCGTCAATAGGACTTATTCTTATTATATCAAATATTATTCGCGACACTAGGACTTAATAAATCGTCACCAGGACTTAAATATTAATTTAATAAAAATGTCTACCTCGTCATTAGGACTTAATAATTTTAAAATTTAAAGTGAAACCACGTCAAAAGGACTATACATGCCGTCACAAGGACTAGCCCATTCGTTTAAAAAAACCGCTACTTTGGCATAACAATTAGTATCTTAAGGCCCTATGCCTCTTGGCTGGTATGGTATAAAGCGCTTTTTAAAAGTTAAACACAAGCCGCAAACGGCGCTTTACGCACCTACAAGCTGAATTACATTAAGGCCTTATAATAATCGATCGTTACGACATCTGATTTTGCATGTAGTGTAGCTTCATTTCTTGTCAGTCGCCCATGAGGTAAGGTATTTTCTTTATTTAAAGTATTTCTTTACATGTGATATACAGGGATTCCGTTACATGTATATAGTAGCTTTAAATGGAAGTTCGAGCGAATTTAGTAAATGGGAAAAAAGTGGACAGAAGGTTCTTGTTTCAGAAGACCATTTTATTTACCACAAAAACAACCGGTAGGCCTAGCATCGATCTTTTCCTTCCCCGTATAATATATTGTAATATTGGCTTTGTACTTATAGTGGTTACAGGTGTTGTAAGTATAAATCTCGACAATGCCCTGCTCGCTTGACTATTCGTGAGGATGGAACGTACATACAGGTCGAAACTCATTCTCATGATAATGAATTGGAAGAAATTCAGTTAATGGCCTTGTCAAACCAGCTGAAGGAGCGGGCAGCTCAGAGCCTCGTTCGCCCCAAGCGTGTTTTCGAAGAAGTTCGCCGAAAGTATATATTTTCACGTCTTATATATTATCATTTTATTCATAATTATGTTCTGTTTAGCCATCCCGACTTGCATGTCGGTTTTACAAGATACGAACGAAGCATGCAGAGAGCAAGGCGCCGTTTAGAACCGAGAATCCCACAATCTGTAACTGAGGCCGACACGTTGCTTCTTGAAAACCCTGCATACAGGTGTGTCTAATAAAGTGACTTTGATATTTGCCTCTCATGTAAACTGCTGTCTATTTCCTGTTATTAGTGATTCAGTAGATGGCCAAAAATTTTATCAGGGACGGGTCACCACTTCAACTGGCAGTTCAGCTCTGATCTTCATTTCTTGGGCGTTGATATCTGCTTTACGTGACACGACAGAAGTGCATGCGGATGGTACTTTCAAAACAGTACCAGCTATGTTTTACCAGTTGTTCACATTACACATAACCGCGTATGGCAAGGTAGTAAAAGCGTATAGTGAACAGTAAAAGTTTCGAGGCTTGGTTAACCCGTTTATAATGTATCTACAAATAGGCTTTCCCAGTGGCATATGCAATAATGACGGACAAGACAGCAGAGTTATACACCCTTGTTCTCAATAGGATCTTAGCAGTGATGAACGAAGCGTCGCCAGGTGAAGGAACTGCTGTTGAATTAGTTGTTTCTGACTTTGAGGAAGCAATCCTCTCGTCTTTGGGGACAGCGTTCCCAGGCGCTAGGAAGAGAGGATGTTGGTTCCATTATGGTCAAGTAAGGATAGTTTAAATGAATAAAAGTTTCCCATCTGTAAAACAATAAATATATATCTTAATGAATGTAGGCCATCTTTAGAAGAGCGTGCCACGAAGGTTTGCAAATGGCATACAGAATTCATAATGGAGCCGTCCGCCAAATAGTCAAGCTTCTCATAGCGCTCGCATTACTGCCACAGGATAAAGCCTACGACGGGTTTTTGGTTAGTGTAGAATTTTGTGGTCCATCAGAAGTCCATCAGATCTGCAGTCTCTAATATTCTATCATTATGCAGATAATTCAGCGGAAAGCAACAGAGTTGCTTGCCAATGAAGACCAGTTTGTTAAAGATGCAGTAGACCGGCTTTTTACGTACATGGGTGGATACTGGTTTGCGAGACAAACACCAGAAAGATTCTGTGTGAATGGTGATTGTCACAGAACAAACAACGATGTTGAGTCTTTCAACCGTTACTTCAATGATATATGCGGCAGGTTTCACCAGAATTTTTGGGCTTTTACAAGTACATAAAACATTTAATTGCCCCATGTGTATAACAAAATTACATGAGATGCCATTGTTTAATTGCAGGGCAACTTCAATTGGTAGAAGACAACTATCGCCGTGATTTCTTGGCATTAAAAAGAGCACAAGCTATCCGTCGCCCAAGAACTATTGCTGAGCGACAACAGGATGAACGTATATCACATATAAGTGGAGAACTGGCTTCGGGAAGGCTTCAAGTATTTCAGTTTCTTGAAATGGCTTCAAACTTATTTGAACCGGATCATTCTAATGTAAGAAATTTTAAGTGTATTAGCTAAGGGACATATTAATTTGAAAATTTAATTGTGTAGGCTCGACCGCGAGTTGCTCAACAACCCCGTGTTGGTCGACGGGGCGAAGAACGTACCATTGCTGAAGATGGGCAGCAACGCCGCGGCCGTGGCCGTCCTAGAAGAATCCCTACTGCCCAAGAGCCTGCCCCTGTTCAAGAAAACCAGATTCGGGTCGAACTGCAAGTTAACGAAGGTGGGCAGCAACAGTTACGACGTGGCCGTGGTCGTCCTAGGAGAATCCCTACTGCCCAAGAGCCTGCCCCTGTTCAAGAAAACTTGATTCAGGTCGAACTGCAAGTTAACGAAGGTGGGCAGCAACAGTTACGACGTGGCCGTGGCCGTCCTAGGAGAATCCCTACTGCCCCTGTTCAAGAAAACCAACAACCCGACCTTCCAATCAACGACGACGGGCAGCAGCAACTACGACGCGGACGACGTAGGAGAGTCCTTCCACCTCAGCCTGCCCCAGCCCCAGTTCAGTCTCCAGTTGAGGAGCGCCCCAATAATACTTGTGATGTATGTTTAATCAACCCAAAAAACAGAATTTTAATCCCGTGTGGCCATTTAGTGACGGCATGTATTCTGCCATGAATGTTGTTCTAGAGTTGCCCGTGATGGTAATCGTTGTTTTTTATGCAGACAACCTGTTTTACAAACTTTTAACGCGTTCCTTTAATTATTTGGTAATTTTGTTGCCTTCGCTTTTTAATTCATGATATTATTCGATTTTTTTTGTTTTATTCCCCATTGACTATTGTTTTATCTCATTTATTTTACTTTGGTATTCCAATTGATCTAATTATCGTCAGTGATCATTAAGCCAATAAATACAAGTTTGACACTCACTATTTTCGGTTGTTAGTCCTTGTGACGGCATGTATAGTCCTTTTGACGTGGTTTCACTTTAAATTTTAAAATTATTAAGTCCTAATGACGAGGTAGACATTTTTATTAAATTAATATTTAAGTCCTGGTGACGATTTATTAAGTCCTAGTGTCGCGAATAATATTTGATATAATAAGAATAAGTCCTATTGACGAGGACATTAAGTCCATATGACGGGCATTTAGTCCTAGTGACGGAAATGCAGAAGTCCTTGTGACGAGAAGTCCTACTGACGCATACCCCTCGGTAAACGGTACCAAGTAGGGGAAGGTGGGGTTGGATGGGACATGGGGTAGAGCGGGACAGGGGGATAAAAAATAGCAAATAATTTTAGAAAAATCTAGAAAAAATATATTTTATTCTTTACAATGACTTTTATTTGGGGCAAAAATTTTGTTGATTTTCGGTAATTATTTTTCGAGTTATAGGGAAAAGTTGTTTTGGGGCAAAATTTTTGTTAAAAAAAAATCCGCGGTGGATCGAATAGCGCTTTAACCGTTCAACACACTAACATGAGATTATTACTGATTGTAGCGCGTTCAATTACCTACAGTTTGGTGGAAAGAAAAAATTTTAGAAGCAAAATTCCGGCTTCAGTTGCGATTTTTGCAAAACAGGTTTTTACGGGTTGAATGGGACACGGTCTGTGGGGTTGAATGGGACTGCAAAAGCATAGGCGCGTCAAGCCCCGCCTACTTTTTGCGCCCTCTATCGGCAAAAAGTCTGATTTTCTTTTTGTTGGTGTCCTCATCGCATCTTATGCGATATCAAAAAATTCTTCAATGAACTTTACTAATCTAATAGAAAGACTTAATTACATATTTTTTTGATAAATATTTTTTAAATATTTGTGCCCTGTCCCATTCAACCCCCCCCTCTGTCCCATTTTACCCCACGCTGTTTGCTCCGCCCCTAAATTTTGGCGAATTTTGAAAAATCGTAGCGGGCCCATTTTTGAAGCGACGAATTTGCAAAAAATAATGGAAAGGGGGGCAATCAAGAAGAATGCAATTCCAAAATATTTTTTAGTTTTGTTGATAAATACCCAAGTTATGAGGGAAAAACCAAAAGTGTCCCATCCAACCCCACCTTCCCCTACCATTTATCGGTATGACTATGCTACCGAAAACCCCTTTCATTTTCAACAGTGTCTCCTACCCGGTAGCCGTTCAACAACAGCTGCTTTTATTGCTTTTATTTCGCAAAGATAGGGCTTACGTGACTCGGGTAAAGCAAGTTGAGTAAAAGCAGATTTGTATTATGTATTTTTTTTTACCAGAAAAAAAAAACAAGGTAAACTTGCAATACGAAGTTTACTGCCAAGATAACGGTAAATTATTAAACAAGTCACCAGCTTTTGGCGCTATTGCGAAACCAAAGCTTTGGTATTTCTCTTCCGAAGATTAAATGCGGTAGAATAAGTGCCCGCTGCATTTTAGTAGTCACAAAAATAGTCCCGTTATGATAAATTCATGCTAAACAAAAGAAACTTCATCATACGTGTGCAAGATGCGCTCCCTACAACCGTGCATCGATAGGTTATGGGATCGAAGACGTAGTTTTCAGGGCAATACTTGAAATGCAAAAGGCAAAAACAAAAATTTAAATGTTTTGTGTAAAATCCAGTATTTGTTTATACCTCTAAATAAGACTGTCCAGCACTGCAAACGTAATAAAAGTGTGTACAAGCCCCTAATCAAGCAAATTAGTAAGATATAGTTAATGGAATTCGCCGTAATGTTTTAGGAACCCATACGCAATTTTTGCCTAGAATAATAGTTTATGGATATTAACCTACTATCTTATACCTGGATATGGAAATAAACCGTCAGCAGAACAGTTGAATTTTTGACCTAACAAGATCAATAATTTTTAGATTTCCAAATTTATTTGTATCAATCACTAAAAATATTTACTGCATGATGCTTGCTCAGGAACAGTGCATTTGAAAGTAACTGGGTCAAAAACCTCACTGCCGGAACATGTCTGGTGAATTTCAGATTGGTATAGATTAGAGAAGAAAAGAAAAATAACTGCAAATTCGTTCGTAGACTTGGCAAAAAAATTAATTGAATTTACCTGAAAGTAAGCTTCGCCTGATATGCAACTATAATAATCCGATGTGCAATTATTGCGTGTTATTGGGAATGAACCATCATTTGTGCAAGTATAAGGCGCAGTCGGATAAGGAGGAAGCGTGGTCGTCGGTGGTGTTGTGTGTTCTGTTGATGTAGGTGTCGTTCGTTTGGTTGTAGAATGTGTCATCGTTTCTATTGATGTTGGAGTAGTCGTTGTAGTAGTCGTCGTTGCTGTAAAAAAAACGATAGGGTAGAGTTCATAAAAAAGGACCAACCAAGTAGCTATTAAGCTTTATGTAGGCTACTTATTTCAACAGTAAAATCTTCGGTCGTCGAACTGATGGTGGTAGGTGCATCTAAAAAATGTCAAAGTTTAGAACAAGAAAATTTAGTTCATCAGATGTATTGTCTCCGATGTCCCCTTTTATTCCGTATAATAAATTACCCACGCAAGTAGCATCTTCATAGGGAACACAGTGCTGGATCACAGGGTCGAAAACATAATCTCCTGGGCATTGCTAAAATAGGATAAATAAAACAATGATGAAAATAAAGAGAAATCAAATAGTTTTTATACTTGAGGGTATGGTATCCCACCAAAGCAAGCATAATACAATCCTGAGCATTGGCCGGGAACTGCCGGAAAAAAACCTTCGTTGTCTGGGCAAACAAAATCGTTTCGTTGCTATACACGCAATAGCACAAAAAAGAACCATGTAAGTGTGATTCAAGAGTCTTAACTCTTAATGTTTCTCGATTTTATGAGACGATATCGAACTTGAATATATAATCGTGAATAAACTGCACTATTTACCTCAAGCCGGAAAGTTATTTTACTTATTGATTCCCTTTCCCCATCTCCGATCGCAAATGCTTTCACTATGAGAAACATGGATTATTGGATTGAAATTAAGGTTATTAGTCGGATAACACAGAAATGCTACAATATTAACATTTACCTTTTAAAAAGGTCAACACAAACAACAGAAGATATGTTGCCACGTTGTTTGCCATGCCAATCTCTGTTAGTTTGCAACTACAAGCAACTTAAAAGACCAACTTCTGACTGCCGAACTGCACCGCAATTCTAGTGTACAGTGCTGGTTGAGACAAGTAGCGCAAGCTGTTAATCCCCCCTCCGCGTCAATCACAAAACGTCGTTTACGTCATGTTTAAATCATGACGAAATCAAATTTCATCACATTGTGCGTGCATGACGACTAATTTGGAGATAACAATTTCGAACACCAATGAACTAATGCGGCCAGATACAGTTATCGTTATCATACGACAGCACACTGGCACACGTAAACATTCAAATGATTGAGGGATATTAAATTGCGTGTTACAAACGTAAATACGTAATTAATTCATCCACCTGACAAGCTCAAATTATTCATATTAAAAAAATAAAAATATGTTGGACGTTGGAGAAGGACCAACATTGGCGCTTACAAATCGGGCAATGCGGATGGATTCCATCGCCAAACCGGAGGCAATCGGAGTGAACCAAAAAGTATGCGCTTTTTGATCGCCAGACTCTATTTTGTCCTTGGTAAATGTTGTTTTTAAACACCCTAGGTCACGACAACGGTGACTTTCATCGGTTGCTGAAAATGAATGCCAATTTATCCCTCAGCTCAGCAGACTGCTGGCCTGGTCAACCTCTCTGCTTGGGCCGGCTGGAAAAGCTAAAGCATGTATGCCCGTACATTCATCACAGACCCTTACACGGAGGTAAGCCCATCCTCCAATGGCGAGGTTCAAGCGCATAACACTAGATGGCTCGAGTGCAAATAGGTATTTTTCGAAGAAAAAATGAGTGGTTTTTTTTACCAAGTCGTCGGAAAACCCAAGTATAAATATGACGATGCTCGTATAGCGTTTCATACTGGGCGCGCTTTAGAAGTCGATCATTACATTTATTGATCGAAGAAAGTTGAAAAGGGAAAAGAAAGAGCAGTCACTTTCCTCAACACCGCACTGCTAGTTGCTGCCGAATTTGGCAAACTCGCAACCCATCTTTTATAGCTTTTCTTTATACACATATGAATTTTTTCGCGTTTCTTTTCTGTACCAACAAAAAAAATGTTTGTTACCGACTGAGCGCTTTTCCCTTTCGACTGTGTACATAGCAGCAGGAGCGTCCTTTATATAGGTTACACTATCAACCGACTTCCCATATTGAATTTTTAACCGCGATGATAATTTCATTATTCATCAAACGCTTTCGACAGGAACATTTTGGTTGTTCGGAAAAACTTGGTATACAGTCGTCGATGGTACTACTGGTGAAATTTTCCAAAAAGAATCATTCAAATGTCAGTACGACACATCACACAAAAAACAGGCCACAAGGACGCTTGGTAAAGAAGCGCACGAGCGTCCAAAAATGTTCTCATATTGAACATAAAATTGGGCAAGGTTATTATCTAGCCTCTAGGAAGGCGAAAAAAACTACTACAACCAATACTTTGGCGTCGATCGTAAAATAAAAGACGCCAGCATTGTTGTCGTGTCTTATGCCGATCCCACAGCCTACCTGGCCGCGTATATCCGGTTTGAAATGGCGTTTCTTGTATCAATCATTGCATCGACGCTAGAGGTTATTGTTGTTTAAAAAAAAAAAAGAGAATGTGGCTGAATAGATGAAGCGAGATGAAGTGAAGGTTTGCTAATAGGACGGGCGCGGGCGTCTCTAGGAAGGTGTGTTCGTTGACGACAGCAGCTTTGCTAGTCTCTATCGTGGTTTACTCTAAATCCAGTTGTTTCCATTCGAATGGTCGACGTTATGGTGAGGGAGGAGGGAAAATGCATCTGAATAAAAAAATAAAAACATTATACGCTAGACTTTGCTGGGTTCGATGGCGCCAGGTGATCGGGACTTTCTCTCCAACTATCTGCTGGCGGAGTTTTATATATACGCGACTGTTGGTGAAATTTTCTTTCGAAAATCACAAATGGGAAAATCCGCCAGGCCAAGAGCGGAGGCAGGCGATGTTGGTTATAGGCGGCTGCGTCGATAACGACACGCCAAATTGATTGCGATTCAATCTGGTCGGTTGATGGTTGCAACCTGGTGGCCATATAGCTGGTCTGCATAATGAAGATTCTTATGTAAGAGAATCAACCGAAAAAATCCCGAGCGTGAAGCGTGAGTCGTTGCCTTTAACAGCGACAGAGAGAGGGAAAAGAAATAAACCAAAAAGACACAGCACAGCCGGGCTGTAGCTGCTGCCCAAGGCCGTGAGGCCTCCGCATAGTCTCGTCATGACGAAAGCAAACAATTCGTGAATTCATGAATTATTCATGAGGCGTGCTCCTCTTCATCCTACAGGCGTTCTTATTTCCCAAATAATTCCCTTGTCTTTCTCTCTCCGAGCTTTGTCTTTCCCATTGAAAAATGTGATTGGCCTTTGTTATTATGGTCTGCTGTACAGACGCCAGTCTCTACAGATAGCACACGAGTTTCTCGGTTTTCCATCCGCCAGCAGCAGAAGCGCAGACATGATAAAGAAGTCCCTCATTAATTAATTTTTTTGTGTGGGTCTTTCTCTTTTCTCTCTCTCTCTCTCGGTCATCATCATATACTATATAACCCATGTAGTAGGCGGAGTAGAGTCATATAGAGTGAGACGGCATCAAGGGGGAAAAAAATAGGTATGGAGAGGATTTAGAGGGGGAGCGTGTAGCAAGGTATGTGAACAGAGCCATAAAAGAATCCGAACGTTCTGCGGGCTGCTGCCGCCACTTCGGGATCCTCTGTCACCCGCGGGCAAGGCCGCGCCGAGACGTCGAGAAATCTATCTCGTCGTCTGTGCTGCTGGGCTGCTGCGAAGGCCATCTCTTGCGCCTCTCACTCTCCTACACATAATATAGCGCCTATATCTCTGTCGCTTGAAAGAGACGAAATACCCAAACACAACACAAGAGAGAGGGAGAGAGAGAAAATGTGTTTGCCCTAAACAAGCCGACATGTCGCCCGACTATCTTCGAGCCGAGTTGCGTGTATTATTTGTGTAACCTTGTCAGCAGCCAACGAATGGGAACGCGGGACAGTAAAATGTCGCTCCTCATTTACCGAGTTATCGCCTTTTATGATTACATTGAATCGCGGAATCGGACCGAGGATGTTCCACTGAGCGATCGCGCTCGATGGCGTGTTATTCTTTCCTTTTTACACTCGTCGGACACGCGCGTTTACAGTCGGAGGGAAAGGTGAGTTGGAGCCAGGAGCAGGCTCACTTGTTGGTGCTGGACTCTCTCTCTTCTCCGTGCGTGCGTATTGATATCTGTGCGGACAGGCTCGGAGGGAAAGTGTTACCAAGATGGATGCTATCCAATAATATCTCGAATATGAAACAGGAAAAAAAACAATTTTCGACAACAAATATTTTTGCGGGTCTTTTTACAATTTTCTTGGGAATCGATCCAAAACACGGCCTTATTTTCGTTCTTGTCGTCTTTTTTTCTATATACGACGGGGAAAAGTTTTCCTTTTCTTTCTCGCCATTTTATATAGTGATGCTGGGGTCGTACCGGGATTCGTAAATATTGGAGAGCTGGGGGCCCTATGGTGCTTTCGCTTTTTTAGAGGTCGGTGCAAGATTTCACGCGGCCGATCTCGGTCACATCGCCACAGCGTCAGGCCGTTAAAGGGCAGCAGCAAAGTTATATACTTGGATGGAGATCATAGACCGATAGTACGACAGTCGCTGGCTGACTTTTTTACTTTTTTCCCTCTCTCTGTTGCTGTTTGTTTTCTTTTGGGGCCAACAACATTTCGTCGGTTACGTCTGACGCTCGATTAGCTTTCTCAACGTCATCGATTCGCTATAATTTCACTTGCGTGTTGTCACATATCACGCGAGGGGGAAACCTCGTTACCCCGTTTTTTTTTGCTACCTCCAACATCGAAGACAAAGCAGACGTGTCTTTTTGACGTGTGATTACAAAACATATAGAACTTGAGTATAGACGTAGTGTACTGTATTTATATTTATATAGAGTGCGTGCGTGCCGGCTGTGTGGCGTCATTCGTAACCGTACATCTCGCAAAAAAAAGAAAGAGAAAGAAAAAAAAAGAGAGAGAAGACGGGAGAGATAATAACTGACATCATTGTCCGCGCAACGTTGTGTGTAGGCAAGTCAAGGACGTCCGTAGCGTATGAAGATGGCAAATAATAAAGAAAGAAAGAAAAAAAAAGCCACGATTCGGTCAATTTGCTTCGCATTGTGATTTCTAATGTGAATTCTTCTTCTTCTGTCAATGTAGCATATGGCGAACTAAACCGTCGATCCGTCAATTTCATTTCGTAGAACTGCTGGAAAGAGTCCGACACCTTCGAGAGCAAGAGAAATGAGGTATACGTTATGTTCTGTTGCATCGTCTCTCTCTCTCTCTCCCTCTCCCCTTGCTCTGTGTGTGTGTGTGTGCGTGTGTGTGTTAACGGTATAACGCAACTCGGACACAAAACAGGCTGCGACCTGACATACTGACTTACTTTTAGGCACCTTTACCACACGCACGTAACTGATTGGCCGGTCTTTTCTCTCGTCTCTCCCCTCGTCTTCTTCTTCTCTCCGCTACGAAACAACCAAATTATAGAAGAAAAAAGGAGAAAAAGAAGAAGAAGAAGAAGAAGAAACAACTTTCAGAAATGGGAAAAAATGAGATACTCTCTCCATCCCTCTTATGAAGGTATACGTATTCTCTTTCACCTTATGTAGGTATCTTTAGAGAAAATAGGATCATCAAGATGGGTTTTTTCCCCCTCCAACCAACTCGGATATTCTTCTTTTTCTCCTTCTTTCTCTCTAAAGATGAAATTGATAACTGATATTCCTCCTTTCTAAATGACGTCACTGTCGAGACATCGTTGACAGCCTCATCAACTGAGAGGCGCAAGGCTTTCAACCGATCCACTGTCGATATATATATACAAGAAACCGGCAACGGACAGACAATAGTCGACGTTTGTTTTCGAATTCCGGCTCGCGGAATATAAAGAAGACTCTTCCTTTCCGTCTGCTGTTTTCCGGCATCGGCGCTCAGCGGCATTCCTACCAGGATGATGACGCCAGTACAACTAGCCCATCATCATAAAAATTTGTTGTTTCATTGCCGAGATGGCCTCTAAACCGTCAGCCAGGCTTCACTTCACCAGTTACTTTATCTGTCGTTTCATTTCTTTCTTTAGCCATGAAGTCGTCCCATTGTTGTGTATGGACTTCACCTTCAAAAAATTTGTTTTTTCTGTTTCCTATTTGCTGGTGGTCGGGCTGGGATCTCGTTCGTCTTATATATTTGTGTTTGGTTAAATACGCAAATGACACAGCGCACGCGCTCACGCAGAGGATTCCGTTCCGGCCTGTCGCTCTTTACCTTCACTTCTTCGTGAGAAGCAGAGAAAGGGTCTCGCATATATACAACCGTGCGTGATGGCGGAATTCTTTTGTTTTGGTCGTGCCTTGCAAGATGGCCGCGACGTGAGTGATCGTCGCATCGATGGGCCCTATACTCTTTGTCACCTATTGTATCGGTTAGCCAATCGTACAATCTGTACAATACCACGACCACCGCGATTGCGCTCCCGGCGTCGAACATCTAATATAGTGCTTGGCCCCGAAATGGATTTTTTCATTTTTTGGTTTTTTATTTTTCTTGTTTTGTTTTTTTTTGTCTTTCGGGTAGGTCCGGTGGGCGATTTAAACGCAGCGACGATGCGCCAGTCGCGGCGCTCTCATTTCTCGCGTCCGTTAACCAATTTATCGTTGTAGCCCTCCATTTCTCTTTTTTTTTCTTCTTCTTCTTTTAAAAGAGAATATAAAAACGGTATGTATAAAACACGGCGGACGGCGACATACGAGAACACACATCTCCTTGACATTTTTCTGTTCCTCGTTTCTAGGTTGACGTGCATGATGAGCCGCAAGATCACCAGCCCTACATCTGTACGGCGACGCCATTCAACAGACGTGGAATAAATAAACTGCGTCTCTCTGTTGCCCTTCTGCTGTCTCTCTTTCTGGCATCCAACGCCATCGTTCTGTGACGTCCGTACGAGCCCATCTGACTAACATTATGTATAATGTAGAAAAGGCAAAGCGAACGAATAATTTGGCCATCTTCGGGACGGCCAGGCGGTTGTTGTTGTTTTTTTTTTCGGTTATCAACCAATGAGAGAGGACCGCAGGCGCCCGGTGCGGTGCCTTGTCTTCTTGCTGTAGGTGCTGCTTGCCTAAGAGGAACCCCGTAAGAAGAAGAAGAAGGAGTTTGGGGTGGCAGAGGGAGGTGGGTGTGTGTTTGGTTGGGTCTCGTCTTCGGAGCGCCGGCAGTGAAAGTTGTTGCAGTCGCATCTAAAAATCCTCCAGCCGGCCGACCAACTGACTTCAGTCGTGATCCGCACCAGACGGACGCCAGTTCGCTGCTCCGACGCATCTCCATTCCCCAGCGCGCGCCCACACACGCACACACCATCCCCAAACAAAGCCATCAAGTGTCGCAACACACCAGACTGGGCACAAGTGTCACCAACGATATCGTTTCCACACAGTATACTATCCTCCCTTCCGGAAGAAGAGAGAACGGCTACCGAAAAACAAAAAACCCATTTGTACAGATAAACAGTGAGATATTCACTGATCATGTTTATCTACTGACGGGACGTTGAGCAAGAAAAGCCAACTTGATCGTCGACAGAAGAAGACACATTCGTTGAACCGGTGAATTGTCTCAGGTGAGTGAATTTCTCTATTTCTTATCTTCGGCTTATTAGAAAAAAGAAACCACTTTTTTGTTGTTGTTGTTGTTATTCGCCGTGTTGGGAATCGTTGATTATCTAGACCTATCGCGCCGTCGTTTGTAGCTACATGATGAAGTGGTCAAGTGGGGTTGCGTGTTTCTGTGTAGATGTGTCCGCGCCAAGTAGTCGGGGCTCGCATAGAAAGTGGCCTCGGCTCTTCTTCTTCTTCTTCCGAATCTCGGTCGACCGATGAAGTGAAGAAGAAGGAGGATGCCAGAAAAAGAGGGCTGAAAGAACCATGTATATTGTATACGAGGGTGGGTTGAATAAGGCGGGTGGGAGAAATCGAGGACGCCACGGCTCCCTCACGTTTTTCACGTTCGTTCTGGCGACTTTCTTTCTTTTCTTTTATTCCTTTTTATTTATCTTCTTTTTTCTCTCTCTCTCTTTCTCTCTCCTTCTTTTATTTTATTTTTTTTTCTTGTCGAAAAGGCTGGGGTTCTTTCTCTTTAAAAACCTTTTCGGTTGGAACACCGTTTCCCCATACTACTACTACGGTACTAAGCTTCTGCTACTTGTGCTGCCAAGAGCTAGCAGAGGAGAGAGAAGAGTTCCATATCTCCAGGTCGTCCTTTCTCCAGCTGGCGGCATTAGCGCTTTCTCCACTCCACACCGTGTGTGTAGTATGTGTGTTGTACCTGTGTACACTGTTGGGAGGGGGGGATGGGCTGGCATCAAATCCTATATACCTGTAAAAAATAAATATAGACGCAAGCAACCGCTCCGTCGCGTCTGCTTCTCCAATTTCGCCTTCTAGGTTTTTCCAGCTCGTGAAAACGCGACGTTTTCCTAGTTTTCGTTTATTTTTTTTTTTGTCTTTGCTCTCTTTCTTTCTCTCTTCTACCGTCAACGATAAACATCCATCCATCCCAGCCGGAAATAGATGCTGTACTCAAGTTTAACGTCTCGAGACAAATCGCCGAGGAGCGCCTTTTTGTGATGTCGTCGCCAAAAGAGAGCGTCAGTCGTTCACCTGGCGCACCTGGACATTCCATCAACCTTGCATAATCCCACATCCTATTAGCCCGTTTCGGATAGGGTCACCTTGGCTTTTGTTTTTATTCCGAAGCGATCCTTTCTGTTTCCGTGGCCGTATCGTCCGTAAATCGTTTTTTTTTCTCTAGCTGCGCACGAGTCAAGCGCACTTTTCTACAGTCATTTAATTCGAAAGGGCGCGCTGTTGCAAGGTCGTGACCGGTTTGTCTAGTTTTTCTTTTTTTGTTGCACCAAAAGGATTTCCGGATGCCGTCTTCGCTCACCCCCGCAACACCTCCAAATAGTAATTACTCCATCCGAAATGTTCTTGTTTCGTTTTTTTCGCGTGCGACCGACAATTTCTCTTTTCTTCTTTCGGTGTACCAATATTTTGATGCGGTAACTAATGGAGATGATTCAGCAGTAACCTTGAAGTGTGTTGTCGCCCACACTTACTCGTCTAGCAATAAGAGAGCGTGTCTAAATACGTAGACAAAAAAAGAAAAGAAAGAATAGTTGAAAAAGAGAGAGAGGATTCTACTTCGCGACATCCAGTCACAAGTCGTTCCGTATTTGCCCGACTAGATTACCTTGAACTTTCCGGTAGTTTTGTTGTTTTGTGAGAAGATCGCGCGATGTTTCGTCGTCCTGTGCCAATTTCACTTCTCAAATGGGACCGGGGAGAACTGCAGGAGTTGTTTTTATTAATTCTGATGAAATCGGATTATTATTCCTTTCACCTGTCAACAGGTTGAAGAATGGCGCCGCTGAACGCGAAGCGCTACTGCTTTCCATTAGCCCGATTGTTGGTGCTCCTCTGGCTGAGCTGCGGCTGCTGCTACGCCGTCCACTTCGAGTCCGGCTTCACCGACAAAATCGTCATCGATGCCCAGCAGAAAGTTGTCCAGATGCGGACCAGGCGGGAAACGCCCGTCAAGCACAAGACGCAACATCTGAAACCGGCCATCGAGATTGAGCCCATCAACGAAAAGGTCAGAGTGGCCATGCCTCACTTCAACGTCCAGGAATTGACGACGTACGCCAATCAAGCGGCCGTCGCCATCGCCACCCGTTTCGATGAATTCGAGCCAACTCTTTTGGCCAGCAACGGTAAGCGAGCAACCACCTTTTCTCGGTCGCGTTCTTTCTTTCTCCAGTAACGATTCCGTCTGACACGTCCAGCACCGTGACACGTGAAAGTTTTGAGACAGGGGAAAGCTGGCCCGTCTGTCCGAATCAGCCACCGGAATAGTTTTTTGACAGGAGCCTTCCCTAGCTGATGGCATCTCTCGTTTCTATATTTAATTATCGAGTCCAGCAGTCCACCACAATGGACCTATAATTCTACCTAGTAGATAGTAACTTAATGGAGTGGTAGGCGCCATCGTCCTAGCAGTAGCGGACCGGTCTTTTTCTTCTGATTGCGAGATGTCGTCGTCGTCATTTTCTTTTCCTTTGGGGTCGTCAGCTGTCCAGCTCTCAAAGTCGCCCAGTAGCCAGCCATCGCCAGCTCGTTTTCTCTTTTGTGGCAATTTCTAATTTTTCCCACTTCTTGCAACTCATTCCGTCCGTCATCGGCACGCGCTCGACGGGCCAGCGGTTTGCTCTTCTTTTCCGTTGTTTTGTTCGCCATTTTCCATTCTCTCTGGAGGAGGTTCGGCTGTTGTCGTGGTGAAAACGGAAGGCGACGGACAGGTTTCCAGCCCAAAGGCAATTAAAAGTCGTTGTACCTAAATGAAGAATGAAAACGCGCATGCTAATTTTGATGACCGGGATTTCTCTTTGTTCCCGAATCATCGTTTTGCAAGCCCCAACTCGTTTCCCGACTTGGCTGACGCGCCCAAATTGCTCAATCGGTTCCCAGCTCCGATAATTCTAGCCAGTCCGTCAGAATGTGTGTTGAAAACCGAATTGTTGTCAGAAAGAATCAGACTCTACGAAAGAAAAAGAAAGAAAGAAAAAAGAGATTGGTAATTTCTGGTTTCGACTTGTCTGATGGAATCATGACGATGATGATGATGATGATGATTATATATCCTACTAACAGATAGCCGGCTACAAACATCAAGTGCCGCCTGGTTCATGGCGGCCTCTCACAAGACCAAGGTTGTGGCTAAAAACATCTCGCGAATCGCCCTGATGGCCGAAGAGACGACCAAATACATTGCTCAAGGGTAAGCGTCGTCACGAATTGCTGCCACTTTTTCCTTTGTTTTCTTTTGTTTAAATTTTTTTTCGCCAATAAGTCCGAGATGCGTGACGATCCATCATCTGTCATTGGTTGGTTCTCTTTCTTTTAACTTTCATTTCACCTTGCGATTTGAATAGATTAAAACTGACCAAGGAGCAAATCACCTTCGCCCTGCCGACCATGGACGTCCGCAACACGGTCCTGGCCGACCAGTGCCCACTCGAAGTCGATTTCCCGTGCCAGCCGCGCAAGTACAGAGCCTATAACGGCTATTGCAACAACGTGCAGAATCCTCGGTGGGGCAACGCCAACACCCGCTACCTGCGGTTCCTCCCGCCCGATTACAGCGACGGTAAGACCCCTAGAGATGATCCCACACGCATTAACACATTGGCCCATTGCCCGCGGACGCCAATGCCCAAATAAAAATCGTGACGAATGAATCAAAACAATGTCTCTCTTTCTCTCCCTTGTCTTGTGTCCTCAATGAGCCCAGGTGTCAGCATTCCCCGCCAGGCGACGGACGGAACATTCCTGCCCAGCGCCAGAGACATTTCCCTGGCCGTTCACAAGGATGTCGACAATCCGCACCTTCATCTGACGGCCATGGCGGCCATTTGGGGACAACTGGTGCACAACGATATCTCCCACACGCCGCAAATGGCCGGTGAGTCTAATACGTCGTAGTAGCTGTAGTAGTCGGGTATAGTGCTGGGCACTGCTCCCCTCTCCGTCCGTTTTCTCTTCGTCGCGTGTTGGTGAACCGCGGACTGCCTACCCCCCCTCTTCGTTCTTGGCTGCGTCACGAAAATGCTGGCAACTTTCTCTTCATATGGGATTGTTAGCTGACTGACTCAATGGCCTCTATAGACATGCACTTCATCGTCCGGCTCTTGGAAACGGATAGAGAGAGAAAAAAGCCAAAAGCGCTGCTGGACTGAAGATTTGTTTGTTTGAATTTTGTCTCGCAAAAAAGGTTTTCTGGGTCAGCGCCTCAGGTGTTGCGGAGTGAATTTGCATGAATTCCACCCTGAATGCTACCCGATCCGGCTGCCGGACACGGATCCCGTCAACGGGCTGAACAACATCAAATGCCAAGAATACGTCAGATCGGGAACGGCCCCGAGAGTCGGCTGCACGCTCGGCCCCCGAGAGCAAATCAACCAGGTCACGAGTTTCATGGACGGCTCCACCATCTACGGCAGCTCCGTCGAAGAGGCCAACGACTTGAGGCTCTTCCGCTCCGGCTTAATGAAGACTCAACCCGGCCCTGCCGGCACCAGCAAAGGCCTACTTCCGCCCGACGACAACGTCATCGACTGCAACACCAAACACAAGGATCTCAAGTGAGTCGACGAGTCGCCTCCTCCAATCTCCCTCTTTCTTTCTTTCTTTTCTTTCTTTTTTTCCTTTTTATTAGACGAATCACAAAAGAATAGGCACAGAGAGAGAGAGAGAGAGAGAGAGAGTAAAATACCGAGATGTTATCGTGCGGCTTTTGGTGTAATGGAAACGACTTGTTGGGGATGTGTGAAAAAGAAGTTTACAAAAGGAAAAAAAAAGAGGTGTGAGAATTCCGAAGATAAAAAAAAAAGAGACGATTAGATGGAGTGAAAGTCTCTCGGGTCGTAGTATACTTTCACCAAAATATTGAAAGGAAAAATGCGAATCTAAACTCTCTCCTTCCGGATTATATTGAGACTGGCTTTCTTGTACATTATCTCATCTGCTATAAATGCTATAAACTTTTGACGATATATATTTATGGCATCCGTTCTTGTTAGGTGTTTTAAAGCCGGCGACGTCAGAGTCAATGAGCACACGGAATTGACGGCACTTCACGTGATCCTCATCCGCGAACACAACCGTCTAGCCGAGGAATTGGGCGCCATAAACCCCCACTGGTCCGACGAGACGCTCTTCCAGGAGGCGCGCCGGATCGTTGGTGCCGAGATGCAGCACATTACCTACTCGGAATTCCTGCCCGTCATTCTAGGCCAGACGATCATGGAGAAGTACGGATTGGAGCCGGAATTGAGCGGTTATTTCACCGGATACGACATCAACATCAATCCGGGTGTGGCCAATTCCGTGGCGGCTTCCGCGCTCCGCTTCGTCGCTTCCCTCCTACCCAAAAAGATGGGATTGTATCGCAACGGAAGGAAAATCTCCGAACAGAAAATGGGATCCTCCTTCTACGCTCCTTTTGAATTGTACGAAGCCAACGGGCTGGATGAAATCATCGAAGGCCTCGCCCGCACTTTGTCCCAATCCGAAGATCCGTCCATCAATGACGTCATGACCAATCACATGTTCCAGGACAAACCCGGCAGTAAGTTTGTTGCGGTTGTTCTTTTTACGACTGTCGTCGACTCACGTTCCGACTTCTTTTCAAGGCGCTGGGCTGGATTTGGCGGCTCAAATCATCCAGCACGGCCGTGATCACGGCATTCCGGGTTACATCAAATGGCGCGAATTCTGCGGTCTTCCGGCCGTCCAGAATTTCGACCAACTTAGCGACGTGATGAATGGCGCCACGATCGCTACCTTGAAGAGCATTTATCGTCACGTCAACGATATCGACTTGTTCACCGGCGGATTGGCCGAAACTCCCAACACGGGCGCTGTGGTCGGACGGACGCTGGGCTGCCTCATTGGCCGCCAATTCCACTACCTCCGTCGAGGTGATCGCTACTGGTACGAAAACGAATTGCCACCTTCGTCTTTCACCAAGGGTAAGATTGACTAATTATCTAGTTAACTCGTGCAGATCGAATAATTGACTCGTTTGATCAATATAGACCAACTCCATGCCATCAGAAAGGTGTCTCTTGCCCGTCTCATCTGCGACAACAGCGATTCCATCAACCAAATTCAACCTCGAGTCTTCTTGATCGACGATCCCTTCTTGTAATTTTTTTCTCCAATCTAATTAATAACGGGTTAATGCAAACGGATAATCTAACTTGGATTGTGTGTTGTATAGGAACGCGGACATGTCCTGCACCGACGGCGTGATCCCCAAGATGGATTTGGATGCCTGGAAGACGGCTTCGCCTCACTTCGTCATCCCGGAGACGCTACTGGAAGAGTCGGTGGTGCGAGCCAAGCGCGAAGCGGAGGATTACCTGATCCATGAAGAGACTCTACAGTTGACAGGCGGTAAGTGGTGTAATCTATGCTCTAATAAACAAGAGAGAGAAGGAGAATAGACACGCTTGGTTAAATCTGAAAGACGTGACGCAACGAACCGAATCGGATGCTCTGAAAAAAAAAGAAAAAAAAAATTTACAAAATAAAACAAATACCTGACGATGAGACTTGTGTGTGAATGACTACTACAGCTGCTGCTGCTGCTTCTTCTCCTTCGACTCGGCCCAAGAGACAGATCTCATACTACAACCCCATAACGAACTTGAGTGCCTGGACGCGAACGGCCATGCATTCAGCTAATGACAAGATGGCCAACTTCTTAACTTTGCACTCGCTGGTAACACCGGCACCGATCCACCGCCGCCGAAATTCCCCTCAAACGATCCTAACAACCATTCACCCATCCCTGAGAGCTTGGCTGGCCCCGCTCATTTACCCTAGACTCCGTACACAAGACCCGTCCGATCGTCAACATAGCGGTGGTTATTTGCTGGACCGGCAGAGCGCCCAACCGGTTCCCCCTCGGCCGCACGGAGCCAACAATCAAGTGCTCAACCGTTACAACTTGGACCAGCACTTGCAGCAGCTGCTGTTGGCCGCCTACGACGGAGAAGAAAGCGAAGAGACTGACTTGTACGGAGCGCGGGATCGCGAGGCCGTTGACGTACTTCAGGACTCGGCCCGAGTGGCCCACCACGTGGCCGGCTTGTTGGCCGATTACGAGAGTCAACGTAAGTTCCCTCCCCGATCCACCAAGACGCACCATCACTCACCTCCTCTCCTCCTCCTCCACCACCCCTCCCCCTCCGAAAACACAAACACACGCCAACACACAACAAAAACGCTTTGACGCTTGTATCGCCATTCACACACACCCACGCGCGCCCGTCCGCTCAACTGTTTAAGACGTTCTTGGATTATTTGAAAATCATAACATGTGTCACAGCCAATAACACTCAGGGAACCCTCGCTATTCATTCTTTTTATTTATTTTTAATATCGGTTGCCACGGATACCTTTTGTTTTTGCATGGAATGTCAAGGTGTATTGCTGGGCGGAATTGATATACGTAACACATTTTATATTTTTCGGAATTTGTTTATGATTGAAAAAGACCATAAAGAAATTCAGGCAGGTCGGCCTGATCTATCTCTCTCTGCACGGAGAGCATGTTTTTACGAGCCCTGCATGGCCAATTTTGCCGATTCATTTTCTGGAAAAACAGTTCTTTATTACATGTCATTTCAATTTCTATTGATGTCATTGCAGGTAAGGGAGCTGATCCAAAATCGGCAGTGGGCACAGCGTTTAGTTTCAGCCGGCCCAAGCGTCAAGCTACCGCCATCGCCAACATTTCGCGCGTTCTCCAATTCGCTTCCAAGCGTTTCGTCAACAGTTTCCTCAACTTGTAAGTCGATCGATTGGTTTGTTCTTGTAATTTTCAAGTTCTCAATCGGTTTTGTCGACAACTTGATTCAGGGTCAATCAAAAGGATGTGGAATCGCAACCGCAGCCGTCTACCCTCCAGGATTTGATGAAAGTGTTGCCGAACATCGACGTCAGTGAAGTCGTCGATATCCCCAAAGTGTTCCAGTGCGACGAACAGACCTTGCCTTGCGATCACACCAGCAAATACCGCACGATGACTGGCTGGTGTAACAACCTCAACTTCCCCGAGCTGGGCAAATCTCTCAGGGCTTTCGTCCGTCTTTTGCCACCCAAATACGAAGATGGTGAGTTACCGTTTGTAATGCTAAATTCAGACGATCCGATCCGTGACTAATGTGTTTGTTTAACCGTCAGGACTTTCAACAATGCGTAACATCGCCGTTTCTGGCCGTCCACTTCCCAGTCCCCGTATGATTTCAGCCAACATTCACAACGACGTTAGCGCCCCGCACACCCGCTATTCGCTCATGGTCATGCAATACGCCCAATTGCTGGATCACGATCTGACTTTCACGCCCGTCAATCGCGGCTTTGGTGGTTCGATTATCGATTGCAACAGTTGCGACTCGGCCAAAACCGTTCATCCGGAATGCGCACCCATCTCTATACCTCCCAATGATCCTTGGTTCCCTCACATCGAACGCTCTACCGGCCGTCCCAAATGCATTCCCTTCACTAGATCTTTACCCGGTCAACTGACTCTCGGTAACATTTATAAACCTATTAGATATTCTATTGTTTTGGAAACAAAAAGCTCACAAATGTGTTTTTAAAAATAATTAGGTCACAGAGAACAGTTGAATCAAGTGACGGCCTTCGTCGACGGTTCGCACACTTACGGCAGTGACGTCTGCGAGATGCGAAAATTGCGCGCTTTCGTCGGCGGCAGAATGAACTCGACTCGTCATCCAATCCGTGGCAAGGAACTTCTCCCTCTAACTAGCGAACATCTGGAATGCAAATCGCCATCCGGTGTTTGCTTCACTGGAGGTAATTGATCCCGCTTTCTATTTTGCATTTCAGTTAGACTAAAACGTTTTGAATGGGAATCCGCAGGAGATACCCGCGCTAGCGAACAGCCTGGTTTGGCCTCCATCCACACAATCTTCATGCGAGAGCACAACCGAATCGTCACCGAACTGGCCCAGATCAATCCCCACTGGAATGACGAGCAGTTGTTCCAGAACGGACGACGCATCATGGGTGCTGAATTCCAACACATTTCTTACAACGAATTTCTGCCGCGAGTACTCGGCTGGAACGCCATCCAGCTTTACGAGCTTAAAGTTCTCACAGAGGGCTACTACACCGGTGAGAAACTTTTGACGCCCAAAGTATATAAAGAACAGTAACAACTCTATATTTCTCTATTCATAAAAAAAAGGCTACGATGCGACATGCAACCCCACCATTTTTACCGAGTTTTCCAGCGCGGCCTTCCGTTTCGGCCACTCGTTGCTCAAAGAACAATTCAAACGTATGGGAGCCAATTTCGTCGATCGTAAATTGAATGTGAAATTGCGTGACGTATTCATGAATCCAGGTATGCAATAATTTCATTTGGGCAGACTTGTAGTCCGATTTGTCGTTTATAGCATTTTTTGTTTTTATATAGACATTATTTATGAAGTCGGTATGATCGACGATCTGTTGCGCGGATTGTTGGGCACTTCCATGGAAACCATGGATCAATTTATTACCCAAGAAGTGACCAACCACTTGTTCGAAGAGAGGGCCAAGCCTTTCTCTGGACTCGATTTGGCAGCTCTGAACATCCAGCGAGCTCGCGATCACGGCATCCGACCTTACAACGATTATCGCGCTCTTTGTAACTTGAAACGAGCCAGGACGTGGGAAGATTTGTCGCGTGAAATCACGCCGGAAATCATTACCCGTTTGAGGCAGACTTACGAACACGTCGACGACATTGACCTCTTCCCCGGCGGATTGGCCGAGACATCCTTGCACGGTGGCCTTGTCGGTCCAACTTTCGCCTGTATTATTGCTATGCAATTCCGACAGCTGCGGAAATGCGATCGTTTCTGGTAGTGTTAACGATTATTCCATCATCTTGTCATCAACGGAATTTTCTAAAAATCTCATTTGTAAAGGTACGAGAACGGCGACCCATTGATCCGCTTCACTGAGGCCCAATTGGCCGAGATCCGCAAAGCCACGGCCTCCAAATTAATTTGTGATAACTCGGACGGAATCGACACAACCCAACGTTCAGCTTTCGATCAAAGCGAACCGTTCTTGTAAGTTTCATTGTTCGTTTCTTTCATGAAAATGAATAAATAACAATTTGGGCAATTAATAGGAATCCCCGTGTGCCTTGTCGGTCTTTGCCGTCGATCGATTTGGAATTATGGAAGGAACGAGTTTCGTGTACCGTAGGATCAACCAACATTGAAGTCGGAAAGGCGGATCGAATTTCCCCTTGCGTCATGTGTACTTGCACAAGAGAAGGAGTAAGTTATAATAGATTGAGTCAAGTCAAAAGGGATTACTAACCATTAACGTTACTTTGCAGCCAATCTGTCAGTCACTGAAGGTGGTCAACTGTTTCCAACTGGCACAGACTTTTAGCCCCGCTGCGATTTTGAACGACCACGTCTGCAAGGTGCAATGCGCTTTCGCTTTCCGAGCCTTCCCACAAGTGGCAGCCGCCGCGGATCCCAATCAACTCGGTTTCAGTTAAACGCTCCTGACCAAAAATAAGAAATGGAAATTCATGCAAAACACAACAGCACCCATATGAGAGAAGAAGTGTCCCCTACATTGTTTTAGATTTGATGCGAGAGTTGTATAATCATCAATTATTGGGTGCTACGATTTTGAAACATATTTCGGTCAGTAATGTAATAATTGGGAAATCTTGAATACGCTGGACGTCTGTATAAACAGTTTTTGCCAACTCATTGATTCATTTCTTTTTTCTTAATCTTAATAATAATTAATAAATAATCTCAATCATAATATCGTTGGTCGGAGAAAGAGGTCCCCCCCCCCAACTGTGAATACCATTTAAAAGGGATCGATGAATTCCTCTTCGGTACCACGTATTATTCTTTCATAATCATTCAGGTGCGCATAACTTGAATACCAGAATTGTATGTCAACATTACGTTTCACCCTAAGGGTGTTGACCATGTCTATTTCTCAGCCCTTCACAGACTTTACATGCGCCCCTGGCCACCCCCCATACATCAGACCTTTTCTAGCTCTTACACAGTCTGGTCGTGTCTTTTGAATGGCTCGTGCGCCAAGTGAACGGTCTGTGGACTCGCGTGTCTTAAATTATATTTTAGATAGTCGTCAGGCAGTGCTTGATGCTGAGACTGAAGAAGGAGAAGCTCTTTCACCTCAACCCTCCGAACAAGGTGGTCGAACCAGGTATAGCAGGTACGAATATCTAAGAGGGCCAAGACGAATGGAATCGACGAATGTACCACGCGGTGAGGAGCAAGCTCCACCAGCTTCTGTCGAAACGGAGACCCAACCTCCGACGGGTCCGACGGGGAGAAACGATACCGATGGCCCACGTCGCTCGCAACGGCTACGCGTGCGTTCGAGATCACGATCTCGTTCTAGATCACCACTAAGAAGACGCAGATCCCCAGCAAAGGAGAGGCTTGGTAGCTCCCCCGCGCCGACGGGAAAGGGTCGGTTGTCTTGTCACCTTCCCAAAGATTCGAAGCGTCTCATTGCCAAAGATATTTCAATGGAGCTCAGCGGTCTGATGACGAAGGGCGTTCCATCAGATGATTCTAAAGCGATTCAAGAGGAATTTGGGGTCGAGTTTGACCAAAGTTCGTTCTCTATTAATCCGCCTCGCTTAGACGACTGGATGGCCCGTCAACTTAAGGAGAAAGCCGCGCGCAAGACGGTTGAAGCCTCGGAAAAAGTCTGGCTCTCCGCCCAATTTAAGGTAATGGATATTGCTCCACCACTGTTGCATCTTTTATCGGATTTTGGAGAAGACGACCCTCATAATCCTGTTCAGCGTGCTGTTGTTGCGGCTCTCATGCAATGGGCAAGAGCCTTTAACTTTATCTCACGTAGACGACGGCAGAACGTGTTAAACTGTACGGCCCCACGTCTAGAATATTTGTTAGACTCTCCCGAGTCGTTCTCCTCTCAAGAAACGATAAAGGATCTTTTTGGCAAGTCCTTTTTGGCCGAGATGGAAGAACAAAGGAAACTGGACCGTACGTTCCAACAACTTGAAGAGACCACTACTCAAGGGCCATCTTCAAGTTCAGCCCAACGTGGCAGAGGCGGTGGAAATCATTCACGCGGGAGAGGACGCGGCCGCGGTGGTAATAAAGATCGCGGCTACGCTCCAAACAACGATTCAAACTATACTCCAATCGCTCAGAGGTATGAGATAATTCACTCTCCCTTATCCATTTGTGATTCACACGTTGGTGCTAGGACTAAGTTTTTTGCCTCGAATTGGAAATCTATTACTTCTGACACTTGGGTCCTTAACGCAGTGTCGGATGGTGTTAAAATTGATTTTGTCGACCTTCCCTTCCAATCTTCTCTCCCTTCATCTATTGCCATGACGACTGAGATGCAGTCTGTCTGCGACTTAGAAGTAGCCAATCTGTTGTCCAAGAAGGCTATTATAGAAATTGTCGATGACTCAAGTGGATTTATCAGTTCTCTTTTCGTTATCGCTAAGAAATCAGGCGGCTACCGCCCAATTGTCAATTTGAAACCTCTTAATTCATTTGTTCGTTATGAGCATTTCAAAATGGAAGGCTTGGAGACGGTAAAATCGTTGGTTAGGAAGGGGGACTGGTTAGTAAAATTGGACCTCAAGGACGCGTACTTAACTATTCCAATTTTTCCAGCACACCAGAAATACTTGCGTTTCAAATGGGGTGGGCGTATCTTTCAGTTTACGTGTCTACCCTTCGGCCTTTGTTCCGCTCCAAGGACTTTTACAAAAATTCTCAAATCGGTTGTAACGTTTTTCAGATTGAGGGGGTTGAGGATGGTAATCTATTTAGATGACATCCTGATATTGAATCAAGATAAAGACGGAATTTTGGCGGACCTCCGTTTGGTCGTAGAGACTCTTCAGGCTCTTGGTTTTCTTGTCAGCTGGGATAAATCTGTCACGGACCCCTCTCAATGCCTAGACTATCTAGGTATTGTTCTTAATTCAATCAATTTAACTCTCTCCCTGCCTACAAAAAAGTTAGAAGAAATTAAATCGCTCTGTATTAAAGCCTTAAGTCAATCCCAGTTATCTCTCCGCGATTTGGCCCGAATCCTAGGTCAGTTTGCTTGGGCCACTCCATCTATTCCCTTTGCTCAGGCTCATTTCAGGAGTCTACAATCCTTTTTTATTAAAAAAGCCAAGTCCTTCAACCAAGACCTGTCAGTCAAGTGCATTTTGGATCAAAAGGCCCGTGAGGATCTTAATTGGTGGCTTTCCTCGCTTGATAGCGTCAATGGCAAACCCATTTCACCCCGTACCCCCGACATTATAATATATTCGGATGCCTCTTTAAAAGGGTGGGGGGCTTATTCAAGCGGGCGGAAAGCTAGAGGACCTTGGACGTCCGAACAAAAGCACCTCCATATTAATGAGCTCGAGCTTCTAGCTGCCTTTAACGCACTACGCAGTTTTTCCCCTCATTCCACGAACGCGGCTATAAGAATCTTTCTCGATAACAACACGGCTGTTTGTTATATTAACAAGTGTGGCGGTACTAGATCCAGAAACCTTACAGATACAGCTAAATTAATCGCTAACTGGTGCGAGCTGCGTAATAATTTTGTTGAAGCGGTCTACCTCCCTGGAAAATTGAATGTTTTGGCGGATGAGCAATCAAGAGTTGGCACCGACGCCAGCGATTGGAAACTCTGTTCCTCTGTTTTTAATAGGATCAATTTAATTTGGCCGGTAAAAATTGACTTATTTGCGTCAGCATGGAATACTCAACTGAGCGCCTTTGTTTCTTGGTCTCCTCAGCCTGGAGCTTCGGCGGTAGACGCCTTTTCTATTTCCTGGTATAACCGGTCAGCGTATCTCTTTCCCCCCTTTTCAATGATAGCTCGTTGTCTGGCGAAGATTTTGCGGGAAGAATCAGATATCGTCCTCATCACCCCGATTTGGCCAGGACAAGCCTGGTATCCGCTACTTCTTGAACTTTCTGTCGCAGTACCGAGAGTACTGCCACCCATTCATTATCTTCTGACGTCTCCATTAGGAGAACCGCATCCTCTCGGCAAATCTCTCATGTTGGCCGCGTGGAAGCTCTCCGGCGATCTTTCAGCCGGAGAGGAATTCCGCAACAAGTGGTCGAATTATTATTGGCCGGCAATCGTCCCACCACAACATCTTCCTACGAGTCCGCCTGGAACTCTTGGGTTAGCTGGTGTGTGGAGAGAGACGCGGATCCCTTGTCGAATGCTTTAACTCCAGTGCTCGAGTACTTAACATCGCTTCATCTGGAGGGTAAGTCGTATAGTACAATAAACATTCATCGCTCAATGTTATCCACTACTTTGGATGTAATAAATGGCACTCCCGTCGGCCAAGATCCTTTAGTTATTAAGCTTCTTAAGGGTATCTATAATCAAAACCCCCCGCAGCCTAGATATTTGAGCATGTGGGACCCGGAGATCGTTCTGAACCACATGAGGAAAGTGGAAAACGAATCCTTGGATATTTCCAACTTGAGCCGTAAGCTAGTTACTTTACTTGCTCTTTCTACTCTTTTAAGAACTGCAGAACTGGCTTCCATAAAAAGAGATTCATTATTAATCACAGAGAAATCTGCCTCCTTTTCTTTATCTAGGCCAAGAAAATCTCAATTTAATGGTCCTTTGAAGACCTTCAACATTTCAGCCTTCCCTGACAAGCGAGTCTGCCCGGTCGCCTGTTTAGGCTATTATGTTTTTTGCACCGATTTTTTGAGATCCGAACAGAATCGTAATTCTCTGCTAATCGGCACTATTGCGCCGCATTTGCCGGTATCTAGCAATACCGTCGGTCGATGGATCAAATCCTTTTTGGGCGAGGCTGGTATTGATACATCTGTATTTAGCGCCCACTCAACAAGAGGAGCCGCAGCATCGAAAGCGGCTGAATCAGCTCAGTCAATTTCCTCAATCCTGAGAGCTGGCGACTGGTCGAATGAGTCCACTTTCGCCCGCTTCTATAGACGTACATTAGTTTCACCCGACACGTCAGCCCTTTGAAGAACGGGGCAGAGTGTCTAATTTCATGTAGCTTTAAAATCACCCTTAGGGTGAAACGTAATGTTGACATACAATTGGTGGTTACCTGAGGGATCGCGAAGCGATCCCGAAGGGTAACCGGAATTGTATGGAGAAAGTAATGAAGTGAACCCTAAGGGTCCATATTATCCCGCCCTCATCCACCCAAATTATTTCTGTTACTTGTTGTTCATTCTGTTATCCGTTTCTGTTCTTTCAGAGGTAACCGCAGAGGTAAAGGTCGTGGATTCCAGAAGTAATGCCCCGAGTTGGTCTTCAGAAGGCACCCCTCTCTCGAGCAAGAAGCCGTTTATTGGCGCCCTACTCTTTTTTGATTTCTTGTCGTTTATTAGAGAACAGTTGTTTATGTTTCAGTTCTGTTATCAACTGTGGTATTTACGCTTTGTGCGTTTTACTACGACCATCTGTTATTGTGAAAAGCTCTGATGTATGGGGGGTGGCCAGGGGCGCATGTAAAGTCTGTGAAGGGCTGAGAAATAGACATGGTCAACACCCTTAGGGTTCACTTCATTACTTTCTCCATACAATTCCGGTTACCCTTCGGGATCGCTTCGCGATCCCTCAGGTAACCACCAATCATTACAGAAGAATTCCAGAATACCAGAAACAGTTGTGCAAGAAAGAGACTTTGTATACTTGTATGGCCTTATTTTTGCCAGACAATGCAACAGCAGAAAATGGTGCATTTCTGTGCCGAAACGCATCAGTCAAAGAAAAAAATTTTCGGTTCTTGATGTGACTGCTTATCGAACAGAATTAGCATAACACTTGCCGTGATACAACATTGTTATCGTGAAACTAGGTCTACTGTATAATATCAATGAGGATGTGTTCTCCCAGAACCGCTCAGAACCAAATTCTGTTTGAATCCATTGTTCAATATTTTGATATCCTATCCCTTATTGCTCTCGTTTATAACAATTTGATTCTGATTTGCGCTTGAACAAAAGCTAGTATTGCTTCTACAGCTACACCAGGCGATAAGCGATGCACACTGCTGAAATAAATATAATCTCGGGTAGCACAAAATCATGAAATCTTGGCCCAATACTGTTTGCACACGCGGCCCAAGCCTGGGCCAATTTTGGCCATGCTCTAGGCAATGCCTTGGGCTATTCAAGACTGGGCCAGGCTTGTGCCGCGCGTGCAAACAGTATTGGGCCAAGATTTCATGATTTTGTGCTACCCGGGGTAATGCCGTTAGAGAGGAATAGCTGAGATTCATATTATTTATATAACTCTTGGACTCACGAATCACGTCAGGATTAAGCATCCAATATTCTACGAATCGTAGAATCTACGATCGTAGCCTACGATCCAATTTATGTTATTGGCTATATCAATCATTTAAACACAAGAATTCCGTAAACCCTGGAATGGAGTTGCGACCCCTTCGCCTCTATCCCTCTTATTCCTACCTATTTAAAGACCATCACTAACGTGATATAAACAGATACTTCATAGCCTTCAGTATGTTTTGTAAACTTCTTACAGTCTTGGTTGTCAAAGCTAAAGGAACAATCAATATGATAGAAAAAATTGGAAAAAATCTTATTTTCGTTTACTTGGTGCTCGTTTGTTCAAACTCGTACATTTTCGGTATTTCGAGCGACACTTATTACAAAGAAATCAATACTCTGAACGGACAGCATCTCAACGTTTTGGCCATGGAGGTTTTTTCTTCATTACATAGCATCTATGAATATTTTTTGAAACATTAAAGCTTCTTAATCAGCGTTGTTTTTCCCATTTTTGTAACAGTTTCCTATTTCCGTAATTACGAAAAGGAACGCTACTGGCAATATCATTTCAATCGATGGAGCCTATACTAAGGTGTTTGAAACGCTGGCGAAAATGTTTCATTTTAGGTTAGACAATAACAACTGAGGACTAGGGTTAATAAAAAAAAAAACAATTTAAAACTATTTTTAAATTCTACATACTTAGCTACTCGTATTTACCTGTCGTCGCACGAGTATACGAAGATTCTTCTTTTGCAAGAGGAGCAATGTCATACCTGATCAGCGGCGTATTAACATTTCAGAATTATATTTTATATTTTTAACGTAAACCTCACTAATTCTCTAAAATAATCTAACGCTATAGGAAGCTGACTACCTCCTCTCAACGTCGATTGGAACAGCAGCCCGTTTTGAGAAAGTCGACTACCCCACCAATTTTGACAATGGACCTTTTGGTGCGATTGTCCCTTATCCAAAAGAGAACTTCGATGTTGCAGCTTCGCTCCGACCTTTCTCCTATCAAGTAATGAGCCATTGGTTTCATTTATTAAATAATTTGTACAGTTTTTCTAACGAGTATGCTATCAAAAACAAAGATTTGGATAATGATCGTTGCTGCGGTTTTCGTTATAATATTTTGCCTTCGCATATTAAGTTACGTCCTGCTCTTAAAAATCCGACTCTCAGACATAGATGATGCAAATGTTTCGAAAAACCAGCAAAAGATGACGCAAATCATTCAGTACGTAATAGGAAATCTATTCTCTCAAGGTATATGTCGCTGCATTAAACTCCATTTGAAAGAAAACTAATGAAATAAGCCTGTTATCCTATTTAATTTCTTATTTGTGATTAAACTGCTGTATTAGGACAAAGCTGCTTTTCGCAACGTTTGTCCGTACGAATGGCAGCTGGTGCCTGGGCATTGGGGTGTTTCTTTCTTGTCCAAATATACTGCAGTACATTAACGTCACATCTGACGTCACCAAATCAGAAACCCATCGTATTTATCTTTTGTGTGGGTGTGTGTGTTAAATTTTTATCGACTTAAAATCTTTTCCTTAGGTTACGTCCTTGCTTGCAATAGCCCATACCCCTGGAGTCACTTTAACGGTGGACAGAGGATTCGGTCTAGATACTATCTTACAACAGGTTTGGACCTTAGTTTTACTATGAATAGGCCTAATATTGGAATATATATGTATCGTGTAGGCCTATAAAATTATTTTTCCACGTGTAATAGTAAGTATTTTCTTCTGTTTGTGGTCACGCGAGAGGTGAGAGACCAAGAGAAAAAGACAAAACGGGGGAAGTGAGGGGACGCCTTGTCGCAACTTGTATACCCTATTGCGTAGGCCGGCTTGAACCAAGAGATTTCTCCAAGCCGGTAGCGTAACGAGTCTGCGTACGGTCACTCACATTGTCATAAAGGGGGTAACACCGGCTACTGTGACATAGTAAAGGGGGTGGGATGAACTATTCCCTCTTCGTAGAGTATACCGTAAAACGGGGAAACTTTGGACACGCGGGGTAACTTTGGACAGAAATCGGAATTTATATTCCGATTAATATCTTCGGCAATTAATGAGTCAACTAGTTGTGTAATACATCATTGTGTTCTTTGATGAGTTCCGACCCTGAATTCAAAATGCTTTTTACCCATAATCATGTACAACAAGGTATTTCAGCGTTTCAAAGTTCGCAGGTGAAAATTTGCGGCAAAGTGTAAAAAGTAAGTTGTGTGTTAATTCATAGTTATCTACCTATTTTGGGATTTTACCTATCAAAATGTATAGAATAAATCCTCTAGTTTACGGTGGAACAATGGATTTTGTAAAAAACAGTTCGGAATTTTGTGTAATTCCGCTGTCCAAAGTTTGACACTACTTTTCTCATTTATCGGGGTAACTTTGGACAGAACATTGGGTAGCAGTGTCCAAAGTTACCCCAGGTTTTAGGCAATAATATTTTTTACTTTATCTTCGTTTGATCTCTGTTATTTTGATGTTTGCAAACATTTAATTAAGTCTAACTGTTAGTAGTTTGAGAACGAATGCAAAAGGAATTAGTAAAAGACCTTTTTCTGCTCAAAAAGATCAAAAATATAGCTCTGGCGCTCAATGTTGTTTAAATTTTAATGGATTAAGATTAGGATAGGTCATAGGTTACAACAAATCTTGTTAAAACATTTAATAAATTTAATTGTGGCTAAATTTGGCAAAGAAATTCCGTATATATTCAAATATACAAGCACTATTTGGTTTCGTACCCTACTTCGCCCGTCATTTTATTTTTTAAATAATATTTCAAACTATTTCCAGAAATAACCCTTTGGCTCAAATATAGCTATGACTTGTTCCTTTGAACTACAGTCGTAAAATCGCCAACTTTGCTTTTATTTTACTTGATATAGATACAGATATAAGAAATCGGCGTTTTCCCATAAGGTTAGCATTATGTCCAAAGTTACCCCAGTCACGGGTAACTTTGGACAGCATTTTTGACAATTTATAGAAAAATAACTGCTGAAGTTACAAGAAAACTATTTTCTTTTTTTGAAAGAGCATGTCAAAATCTCTAAGTGCCATAAATTGTTTTCAGAAAAACTTAAAATTGGCAGAGTTATTCGAAAAAAACCTCGAAAAAGAACGTTTTTTTGTCCAAAGTTTCCCCGTTTTACGGTAATATACTCAGGCATGATCCCAAACTTATTTAATATTTATGTTAGTTTACAAGACCTGGTCCAGTGAAGCGGCTTGGAGAAATGCTAATGAATGATCCCAGTCTTCGTTGTAACGTCACGTCTGATTGCTTGAATAGGGTTAAGGGTGGATATGCCGCTTACAGTGCGGTAAGTTTATCAATTAGTAACGTTCCATCATTTTAATCACCCTTATTATCGTATTAACTCATTTAACTGGATTTAATGTTTTGGTTGTGTTTTTCTCATGACATGTAGCCTTTTAATAACTTGAAAACTATTATGGACGCGGATCTAAAAGATACAAGTACCTGCAACTTTTATTTGCTGAAAGATGGAATTTTCAGTTCCCCTGTGTTCACGGCACTTCGCAAAAAGAGTCCTTACATGGAGATCATGAGTAGAGGGTAAGCCTATTTATCATATATTTAGTTTACAAATATTTTATTTAATAACATGTAACATACAGTTATGTTCCAGTATTAATCAAGACGATTCATGTGTATTTACGCTTGAAAATTCAGGATTTTACGAATGAAAAATGGTGGCTTGATTAATAAGATGATCAACAATATTTTACCCACGCCTTATAAATGTATGGAGCTTAACCAAAGAGATTCAAAGCGTCGTCTGTCAGTTGGACACTTGAGTAGCGCCTTCGTCATCTTATTAGCCGGCTACGTTCTCTCAATTATTGTATTTGCCATTGAAAACATATTTTCTTTCTATATAAGACTGTTAACAAGAGAATAAAGTGAGAAGCATCTCGAAGGCATAAATTAACCCACTACAAAAATTGTACGTTCCGCCAACTATGTATCCGTTTACTGTATAGGCTACGTGTATATGTCTGGAACACACACACACACACACACACCCATCGACCCAAATTTTCCGAATAGTTAATTGTACTAATAGATGTTGCCCTTTGTAAAACGAGACTTATCCAACTATGGAATAAACATGTAACATGGCATTCGTTGAGAAATTTTTTTTGATAATATAAATTAAAGAGAAGGTAAACTTCAAACAGAATCTGATGTGTATTGATGTAGATGATACAAAAGTTCAAAAATTTATTTATAAAACTTATGCTTTTTCTTAATCTTAATAATAATAAATAAATAATGCAAATCATAATAGTCTTGATCGAAGAAGAGGTCATTCTCAACTGTGAAGAACATTAAAAGCGATGAATTCCTCTTCGGTATTCTTTCTTTACAGTCACACAGTGTTTCATAACTTGTCAAAATCTGAACATACCAAAAAAAAAACGTCGAACAATGTATCGGCCATGCATGTCTACCGTGTCTCGGGATTGACTTCTGATGGTTTGTTTTGCGCAAGAAGAAAAATTCATGTGTTTCATGGTTTACTTCAAGGTTCCTCGTGCAAAAAGGCATGAGGACATACCTACCCCACGACATATATACACCAGGGTCTCCGACAAAACTACCCCGACACACCTACCCCACCAAAAAATGTCCGACAATCCCCGACATACCCCACCAGTCCGACATACCTACCCCAGTATAAAACTTTGCCAACACACCTACCCAAACCTAATTTTCCTTCCCAACATCGAAACGCCTACTCTAAACCATCAAAAACGTTAGATGAGTATAACTTTAAAGCCTTGTGGAAGACCTTCGGCCTAGATTTAAGGCCGATGTTTTTTTCCAGAACTAATAATATTGCCACGCTCTAATTTAAACCCTTTAATCTTTTCTTCTCTTCCACTTAATCCGGAGGTATCTAGGACGTAAGGAACCCGGTAATCCCTGGGAGTAAAGAAAGAGACAGTATAGAGTTGTTGTTGGGACACCAGCGAGTAAGGGTAGTGAATTTTTGCCGTCGGTGAAGACGGACTCGGACGTCCGTGCTCTGAAAAAAAGGAGAAACTCAAATGTACCCTGAATAATATGATAATCTAGCCTGTGTAAAAATCTACAGTGGTTCACATGGGGGGAAGGGCAATATCTCCCCAAACTCGAATTTGCATATAAGTCACCGTAAGGCGCCAAGTAAGTGTCTGTCTGCCATGTACATTTTCTGCTGTTTCAGAGTAATGAGAGAAAAGTTTACCACTGTGTCTTTTCCCTTCCAATAACCACAGGATAAAAAGGTTTGGGGTAGATTGGTCAGCCAGCAAAATTTATACTGGGGTAGGTATGTCGGACCGGTGGGGTAGGTATGTCGGGGATTGTGTGACATTTTTTTGGTGGGGTAGGTGTGTCGGGGTAGTAGTGTCGGAGACCCTGGGGTAGATATGTCGTGGGGTAGGTATGTCCTCATGCCCTTGTGGCTCTCGTTTTTAGTCATTTTAATCATTCTGATTTTCGCTTGAAAAAAAAGCTAATTATTGCTTCTACAGCTACACCAGGCGATAAGCGATGCACACTGGTGAAATAAATATAATGCCGTCAGAAAGGAATAGCCGAGATACATATTACATAAAATATGCCGTATATGAACTCCTGGACTCACGAATCACGACAGGATGAAATATCCAATATTTTATGATCCAGTTCATGTCCTATTGTTCTTGGCTGTATCAATTATTTAATCACGAGAATTCTGAACACCCGGGAAAGGCCGGAGTTGCAAACCCTTCGTCTATAATACCTACCACAACTACACAATTTAGAGTTGTTCTTGCCCACTATGTCGATTTTCGTTGATTTTGACCAATCAGGTTTGCCTGTCGACCAATCAAATTGCTTGAAATGCTGATGCTTATGCGTCACGTAGCGACAAAGCACGTAAGATCAGCCCTAGTGTGTAGACTAGACTTCCTACCGTAAAGTGGGGCTACTTTGAACAGGGAGGGCTACTTTGAACAGGGAAAAAAAAAGTTATTTTCCCACTTAAATTTTTTGTGGCTAATGCTATCTGGCCGAAAAAAATGCTCATTTGTACCTCTCATTACGATCATTAACCGGTGTGAAATTCATCTGTGTATCTCAATTACGAATGCACGTTTTTTCATGCCAAATTGTGACCCGAAAAATCATACGTAAAGTTTGGAAAGTAAGTTACTGAATTTTTTTCAAAGTAGATCAAAAGTTCTAGATTTTTTTGCATATTCGTATAATGGAAACATTGGAAAACGTGTGGATTAAAAAAAAAATTTCGAAACTGTTTCCCTGAGCCTTCAGCTCACATGTTCAAAGTAGCCCCACGTTTTTTCATATTTTCGGGGCTACTTTGAACATGTGTTTCCATTGTTCAAAGTAGCCCCACTATTTTTGCAACATTTTTCTACAACTTAAATTTAATTTTTTTTCATTTTGAAATCATGTTTCACAATGGTTTAATGATCATACATGAATTTCGTCGCATTTAAAAATGCTGTTAAGGAGCTGCCGCGACCTAAACAAGAAAAAAGCTTGTTTTTTCTCTTTCGATTGTTGCCAGGGCATCAACATACACTAAGTCGACCTTTTTTTTTAATCAATGTGTTCGTCATACAGTCACTGTCATTAATACAAAAAATTTCAGAAATCCATAAAGGCATTTTTTAGTTTTCGAGGTTTTACCGCAAATTTTGGGTCCAAAACGTAAATTTTTTTCTGTTGGAATTTTTTTGGGGGCACCAATTTCAATTTTTTTCAATTTTTTTTTCAGAAATGTGGTAGCACGTATCAGTTTAGCTACTGTAAAAATATCTTCTCGAAATTCCTACCCATCATCAAATTATCTACCAACTTGTTTATTTTCCTAATTTCCCATAAGCTTTTCATTGTGTTCAAAGTAGCCCCAGTATGGGGCTACTTTGAACAGCCATTTTTGAATGCTCATAAAGTTTTTCCTACTACAATTACAGAGATTGCTAGGGTACAGGCGGATTCGCAATAACTTTCTCTAGATACGCTTTTTTTCGCGTTTCATTCTGTTGCATATTACTCGAGTTATCAATAAAAAACAGCCAAAAAATGTCGTTTTTTGTTCAAAGTAGCCCCACTTTACGGTATAAAGACCACCAACGTGATATACAAACAGATACTTTATACTTTTCAGCACATTTTGTATGTCTTCTTCTTCCTTTGTAACTTCTTACAGTCGTGCCTGTCGAAACTACACGAAGAATCATTATGACTGGAAACATTGGAAAAGATTTAATTTTGGTTTACTTAGTTCTCGGTTGGTCAAACTCGTACATTTTTGGGATTTCGAGCGGCAGTTATTACAAGGAAATCAATCCTCTTAACAGACAGCATCTTAATGTTTTTGTCAAGGAGGTATTTATTCTTTGTATAAAATCTATGAAAATTTAACTATTAGGTAAAACATGTTAATCTTGCGTTGATTTTTTTATATTTTTAACAGTTTATTGTTACCGTAATTGCGGAAAGAAACGCTACAGGCCATATAATTTCAATCGATGGAGTATTTACTAAGGTGCTTGAAACGCTTTCGGAAATGTTCCATTTTAGGTTCGACAATATTGACTGGGGTTAATTCGAAATCTGTTTTTAAAGTATATTTTGAAATTTTTAATAAACAGCTACTCGTATTTACCCATCACCGCACGACTTTACGAAGATTCTTCTTTTGAAAGAGGAGTATTCTCGTACCTGATCAGCGGTGTAACATTTCAGAATTCAATTTTTTTTGTCAACGAAAACCCCAATAAACTCCTAAAATAATCTAATGCCATTAGGAAGCCGACTACGCTCTCTCAACGGCGATTGGAACAGCATCCCGTTTTGAGAAAGTAGATTTCCCTACTAATATTGCAACTGGAGATTTTGGTGCGATTGTCCCTTATCCAAAAGAGAAATTTGATGTTGCAGCTTTGCTCCGACCCCTCTCCTGTCAGGTAATAAGCCATTGAGTTCAATTTTGAACATTTTTCAGACGTGTACATTATTAAAAACAAAAGGTTTGGATAATGATTGTCACTGCGGTTCTTGGAATATTATTGTGCTTTCGCATATTAAGTTACGTGCCTTTTCGAATACAACTTTCGGACATAAATGATGCAAATGTTTCAAAACACCAGCAAAATATGCCGCAAATCATTCAGTACGTACTAGGAAATCTATTCTCTCAAGGTATATGTCGCAGCATTATAATATATCCTCCATTTGAAATAAAGAAAACATGAAATGACCGGTCATCCTATTTAATTTCTTATTTGTGACTGAACTGTATTAGGACAAAGCTGCTTTTCGCAACGTTTGACCGTTCGAATGGCAGCTGGTGCCTGGGCATTGGGGTGTTTCTTTCTTGTCCAAATATACTGCAGTACATTAACGTCACACCTGACGTCACCTAATCAAAAACCCATCGTATTTATCTTTTGTGAGAATGTGAGAGTGTTAGTTTTTATCGACTTAAAATCTTTTCCTTAGGTTGCGTCCTTGCTTGAAATAGCCAATACTCCCGGAGTCAGTTTAACGGTGGATAGAGAAAACGCTCTGGACATTATCTTACAACAGGTTGGGACTTGCTTTTACTATGAATATATTATTGGAATATATAACGACGGATGAAAGTTTCCTCAGAGAAATTAAAAAGTAAGCGCTTTTATGGTAGTTCTGTGGCGAAGAGTATTACGATCTTGCGCTGCTTCTTGGGCGTTGAGTTCCTAATTCCTTGGACCCCTGAAGGGCCAACCAAGCCCCGAGCCCTTTCCTTAAAAAAAAAATTCACCTTCACTAAAAACAAACATAAGTGAATTTCTCGAATGTAATTTTGTAAAAATGATGTCTAATGGCATTTTTCTGTGGGGGCCAAATTTTCCAGTCGGGGCGATCACCCCCACGAACTCTACGTCTATGCCCTGCTTAGGTACGGTAACGCGCGTTGTCATAAAAAAAGTGGTAACATCGGGTACGGTGACATCTAGAAAAGGAGGCGGGCTAAACTATTTAAAACACTTCATATAACAAAATGAGACGAAATGTCGAACTTAATATTTATTAGATTACAAAACCTGGTCCAGTCAAGCGGCTTGGGGAAATGCTTATGCATGATCCCAGTCTTCGTTGTAATGTCACGTCTGATTGCTTGGATAAAGTTAAGGGTGGATATGCCGCTTACAGTGCGGTAAGTTTATCAATTAGTAACGTTCCATCATTTTAATCACCCTTATTATCGTATTAACTGGATTTAATGTTTTGATTGTGTTTTTCTCATGACATGTAGCCTTTTAATAACTTGAAAACTCTTATGGACGAGGATCTAAAAAATAAAAGCACCTGCAACTTTTATTTGCTGAAAGATAGATTTTTAGTTCCCCTGTGTTCACGGCACTTCGCAAAAAGAGTCCATACATGGAAATCATGAGTAGAGGGTAGCCCTATTTATCAAATATTCAGTTTTCAAATATTTTATTTAATAATATATAACATAGAAAATTATGTATTACGGTACGTCGGTATGGCAGTCACGCTCTGATGTTAACAATTCAAATTTCTTCTGTTAAAAAGTGTTTTTTTTTACTATTAGACTCTTTTCTCTAGTATGAATTCAAAACGATTCATATACATTGCGCTTGTATATTCAGGATTTTACGAATGAAGAATGCTGGTTTGGTTGATAAGATGTTCAACAATGTTGTAGCAACACCTTATAGATGTATGGAACTCAACCAAAAAAATTCAAAACGTCGTCTGTCAGTTGGACACTTAAGCAGCGCTTTCGTTGTCTTATTAGCCGGCTACGTTCTCTCAATTATTGTATTTGCCATTGAAAACCTATTTTCTTTCTATATAAGACTGTTAACAAGAGAATAAAGTGAGAAGCATCTCGAAGGCATAAATTAACCCACTACAAAAATTGAACGCTCCGCCAACTATGTATCCGTTTACTGTAGGCTATAGGGTACGTGTATATGTCTTGAACACACCCATCGAATCAAATTTTCGGCATAGTTAATTCTACTAGATGTTACCCTTTGTAAAACGAAACTTATCCAACTATGGAATAAACTTGTAACATGGCATTTGTTGAGAAATTTTTATTGATACATTAAAGAGAAGGTTTACTTCAAACAGAATCTGATGTGTATTGATGTAGATGATACAAAAGTTTAAGAATTTATTTATAAAACTCATGCTCTGCTTCATCCTTTTTAATGTTATTTTTGTATCCCTTTTCAAAGTCTTTAGCCAAAACAATGTAGCGGTTCTCTCGAACAGCATGCATGCCGGCTTCTTGACAGATTGCGTTTATGTCTGCGCCAGAAATCTTATCTGGTCTCGCAACAAAATCTTCCAAATCCACCTCGTCACTTAGATTCATCTTTGCGGTTATAGTCGCGAAAACTAATCGTTTCTGTCGCCGATCGGGCAACGGGAATTCAATTTTACGATCTAGACGACCGGGACGGAGAAGAGCAGGATCTAACGTATCGGCTCGATTGGTTGCCATAATTACCTTTGGGTAAACGGTTTACAAAATAAATTTAATGCACTCATAAATGTACAGGTTCACACAGTAGCTTACTTTAACATTGGTCGTCTGATCGAAACCGTCCATCTGATTAAGTAATTCCAGCAAAATGCGCTGAACCTCACGATCGGCACCAGTTTGAGCATCAAAACGCTTGGTTGCGATGGCATCGATCTCATCAATAAAAATAATTGCAGGAGAATTTTCCTTGGCAAGACGAAACACGTCGCGCACCATTCGAGGACCTTCACCTAAATATTTCTGGACAAATTCTGAACCCACAACGCGGATAAAGGCTGCTGTTGTATGATGTGCCACTGCTTTGGCCAACATGGTTTTGCCACATCCTTTAATTTAAAGTGTACAATTTTGAATTACACAATCAACAAAAGAAAATTGTTATAAGTCAAGTCAATTACCTGGAGGCCCATACATCAATACACCTCTTGGGGGATCAATACCAATTTGCTTATAAAGCTCAAAATGTGTCAATGGTAGCTCTACAGCTTCTCTCATTTCTTGTTTCTGCATGTCCATTCCACCAATGTCAGCATATGACACATCAGGTTTTTCATCTTAAACAAAAATTACTGTTTAGATCAACCAAGTACTCGGTTTCAATATTTATCAAGATGTACCAGCTCCAAGCATAGATATGGAAGAATCTGCTTCTGGTGGTAGTACATCAACAAGAGCATTGCTGTGCTTGTGTAAGGCAACACTTGCTGATGGTTTCAAGAGTTCCCTGTCAATGGTTGAAAGAATTCTGACAAAGTAATTGGACCCAGTTGTGCTGCCAACAATTCCAGTATTCTGATCAACAGCTTCGAGAAACTGTCCAATGACCAATGGTACACTCTGAATCCGTTTCACTTCCTCTTGAGCGTGCAGGTATTCCTTCTTCAGATTTCTTTGTTCATCTTTGATGTAAGCTTCCTGCACAGTCAACGATTCTAGCTGCATTTGTAATTTCTGGACATAAAAATGGGATTAGGAAACGCACGTTTCGGATGCAGAAATGAATAATACTTTATATTTCGTGTAGAGATCGTCGATATCAAGGGCTTCATTCACGGTCGGAATCAGTAGGTTGACATTCGGTTTCAAATCTGGAATAGCTTCCTCCTGAATCGCATTTGAAACAAGCATCATGAGACCAATTTGATTCCAATCAAACTAAACCCTATACAATGAATTTTAATATTTACCGTTCGCTCGGGAACAACTACACACATATCCTCCATGATGACAGGAAAATTCGGAATGAGAAAAGCCGATCGCAGTACTCATATACTAAAAACGTTGCCAGATTTCAGTTTATAAATCTCTCCTAAAGCGCGGTACGGCCCCAGCCCCCCAGGGTACGTACTACGTACACCCTTCCGGTACTTTCACGCAGCCCGGTGCGCCAGGACCTCGACCCACCGTCAAGATATGAAATGTGTCCGATTTTTAAATAAAATTTTTTCCCCATCAGTTCCATATGGAAACTTGAAAAAAAACGAGAAAATACCCCATCCATATTGTAAATTGACTTTTAAAAGTGTATATTTTTTCGATATGTAAATTTAAAATTTTCTTTTCAAAATACGTCGTACCAAATTTGACTAACGGAATAAACATGATAGGTTAAACAATACTGTCAGTCTCTTTGATAGCAGTTATACATGGCGAATTGGCGATATAAACTATTTGATACTTTTTAAAATCTGTCTTTGATAAAACTAATCATCACTCGGGCATATTTTAAGGCATTAAAGTAAAACCCAATCTTCGTCTAGATGTAGGATTTCTTCGTGACACTTGCTCTCATCGTTTTTCAACGGAGAGAATGTCAGTAACTGATGAACGGCCCCTTTGGAGTCTAAAACCCATAATTTGTCATCGATAGTCACTGTCAAGAAAATCGAAATTTTTAGAGTCAGTATTTATAAAATGAACTACAACCGAATGTGAAAATACCAGATATAAATGTAAATGAACCGGGGATTTTATCCCAACTGTTTCCGGAACAGTTATGTGGGGTAATTCCTCCTCGTCGATAAATAGAACCATCCATCGACAACGCCCATACGGCGCTTTCACTACACAAAAGACGATTGAAAAAAGTGTTTTTAAGTCGTATATCAATTCAACTTACCTAACAGTGAGTTGAGTAGCTTGGATACCCCTTACTAAGACCCAGGCAGTGCCAATAGGTAACTCCCTTGTAACTCCTTCTCTAACGAAGATATTGCCTTCGTTATCCAACGTCCATACAGTTGAACTTGACGCTACGTGGATCTAGAAATAGAAGAGATAAAATTAGCGACTTCTTCTGACTTTTTACTGTTTCGCTGTCTCATGCCTCTTTAAAAGAAAGACTTGATTCGTCAATGGCGATCCAGGCAGGCGCCAGAAGAGTTGGAGGACCGTTATCTCCGGATCGGAAATAGATTTGTCCGTGCTGGTCACAAGCCCAAGCCAATTCAGGCCCTAACGACACGAAGCACAACCTGTTGCCTGACTGAAACTGAGCGGTAGACAAGTGGACCCAGCCACTGCCGATGGGATTCGAATTTTTAACACGGACGAAAATCTGACCATCGATCGTCAAGAGCCATAGTTGGTTGCCTGTAACTGATAAATGCTGGATGGGGCTCTCAGTTGGTAAAGACACCTGTTCCAACTGATCATCGTAACAGCAATACAGTCGGTTTTTGACGTCCACTAGCCAAACAATGCCCGACTTCTCTTCATCACTGAATCCGTTGACGTTTATCTTTTGCCACGTTTCAACGTCGTTATTGTAATATTCATCAGTCCAAGTAATTTTATCCCACGCGTAACCTGTATATAAAAGGTGTGAAGTAGTTCTAAAGAACAAGAGCACACAGCATTCATTCGTCTTACCGGATACGTTTTGAGCAGTCATTAAGACGGAGGATCCAATAAGGGCCAAACAAATTCGTGATTCGGTAACAGCTAATTCAAAGCGAGAACTTTGACGCTTGAAAAAGGACGAGACTTTGAGCCAATTAGGGCTTTTCAGCTGCAATTCCGCCGGTAATACTGAAACTTGCCACCATCGTTTATCGTTGAGCGCTCGGAAATACATCTGCTCCGACTGACTCAAGGCCCAGAGGTGACGACTGGGACTCAGTGCCATGGTAATTAGTTCCCCGGGAGCTTCCTGGCGTTGCCAACCGATTCCCATCGGCGATTCAAATGTCACTCTTGATCGTTTGTAAAGAGCTCCAGTGGTCAAAAGGATCAAAACAAGTTCGTTATGACAACAAAGCTGGGAAACTGTTCCCGGCACTTCCACTAAAACCATCTTCTTTGGAGATTTGACTGATCGACAACTCAGTGATCCGTTAGTGTGCAACATCCAAATGTAATCGTCCATGGCATCAGTAGTGTCCTATCAAAAGAGTTGAGTTAATTAACAACTTGTGCATCTACAATGTCACGGGCTTTCAATTACCAATTGGACTATGCCGATGGAGGAAATGTAGCTGTCTAGAGCAGTCCAGTGCTGGGCGACGGGGCAGTGCGGATTGACAATGAAACCTTGGTAAGCGGTGCCTTTGTACAGTCGCCAAAGCTGATGGCCCGAACTTGAAACGGCGATTTGACTGGCAGGCGTCTCTATTGGCAACCAATCCCTCGCTTGAAAGCTCGAATCCGTCGACTGGTAATAGACGGATTTCTGTCCATAGATGATGACGACATAGTGTTTGCTGGCTGCTACACTAGTGACCTTCCGTTTGGCATCCAGCGGGCAAATGAGCCATTCCGACAGATCGTCCTGTGGAAATAATGAAAAGATCATTACAGCTTTTCTTTTTAAAAATAATGCATTGAAAAAATTACCGAATTGATGGTTTCGTAGTCTCCGCTCGACAAGACCGGACAAGGTCCTATTGGAGTCGATTCCTGGGTAGTAGGTGCCGAACGGGGAAAAGGTATGCTCTTATCGAGCGCGTCTTCCTCACTAGCGTATATACTATAGATGTTATCTTTCGGTTCATTTTCCCTCTCGTTGTCAACGAAATTCATATCTTCCGAAACTGGGGAAGGGGACTTGCTCTCCGGATAAGGTTGTTGTTGTGTACCCCCAGGCTCTTGTACCTGTTCTTCAGATGGGATTTCGTCATTCGGGCTATTGGAGATCTGATCCAGTTGCAGTAGCTCGGCTAGAAGCTGGTCTTTTCTCTTCAACTCTTCCAAGAAATCGTTCTTAGTCACAGGATCAGAGGTGTTCCCCAACCAGGGTTCAGCGCCATTCTCGGCGGCCGTCATTTGATGAAACGACTCCGACAAGGGCGCCTGTTCCTCGTGAGCGCTCAATTTTCGGTTGAGCTTCAATTTACGTTTCCGCCCGATGTACGAACCGTAGACGAGTTCCTCATCGCCTGTAAAAATAGATCCCTCCATGGGCGATGCTTGTCCGGACGAACAATTGGACAGCGGAGATTCACGTTGGTTGGATTCCAAACGATGATTCCCTGCCGGCGTTTGTTGAGAAATTGGCGAGCTTCGTTCGCTCAGCGCCGTCGGGCTCGGCGTTCGTGTTCGAGATGAGAATTGTGGTTGAATGGGTTTGGGTGGTGCGCATCTATTGATTGGCAGCGTTTTCATGTCAAAGAGGGGAGCTAGAGCGTTGGACAGCGACTCTATGATGTAAGGTCCCGTGTTCGTTACGGGACCCGAAAGCGGTTTGATCTCGACGTCAGAGATTTTGTTCGCCAATTTGGTGATGGTTGACTGGAAGGTAGGTTTGACAGGTAATTTGTCTCTCCAACCGGAGAGCAAAGGCCGGTCAATGGTGGCAGAAGAGGAAGGCACAATGTAGGATTGATCAGGCCGATCGGAGACGCGAATCAAAACGCGATTCTCCAACAAAAGGAAGATTTCATTGTGAAAAACAGTGGCGTGTCGCAGAGTCTTTGGGTTGAAGCGACTAGAACAAAAGACAGACACCTGTCCCGATTCGTCGCCCATCTGGCCCGTGTCTAGAATGAAAAGGCTCGACGGGCTGTAAGTTAAAACGAGACCGTTACTAAGGCAATAAACGGGTCCGAAGTGAGCCTCTCCGTTCGAGTACTCTTCGTGGACGGACAGTAAAATCAATTTGGAACGCGGTTTGGACAGGGATTCTTTAAATATTAAAGTCTGGCGAACGGCCCCTTGACAGTCCGACAGCCATAGTCGCAATCCAGGGCGAGAGCTGTAGATGACTGTTTCGTTCCCGGCATATCCGAAATCAGCCCCAAACGGTGCTGGATTTTTACGTTCTTGTTGGCCCACTTGGTTCCGTTCCGTCTCGGATGTGCTGATCTCAGCAACCAGCGCTCTTTTCAGTGAAGAGACCAGGACAATATTGCTCTCCAGAGGGTGAAATCGGAGTTGAACGATGGAGGACGTTTCCAGCAAAATTTGTTTGATGGGATGAATGGCATTGTGCTCAAACTTGCTGAGGAAAACCCTGCCTTCTTCATCACCAGACAATAGATGATCTCCACTCCCATCCCAGCTGAGAGCTGAAATGGGAGACTTGTGTTCACCGTTGAATAATGAGATCTAATGCAGAACAGAGAATTGATTAGTGGAAGCCAAACATTCACACACTAATAGTCTATGAAACATGCTTACAGGTGTAGGTTGTGCAGCACTTGAAGAAAATATAGCAACTGTCCCTTGTAAATTGCCTGCAGCCAACACTTCACCGTACTGACAAAGAGTGATAGCCAAGGCTGTAACAGGTATAAATTTGTCATCAACACTCCTTCTGGTCACATTGTGATTGCTGCGACTGAACCAGAACAGAACCCCAGCATTGCTACCCAACACAATAGAATCGCAACTGATGTTGACACAAGTGAGGATAAGATTTTTGGACACAAATCCTTGATGAAATCTGGGAGGGATCTTTTCAATTAAGTGACTAAATGGAACCCACTCCCTGAAAACTGGCAAGTCAACTTGTCCATTATTGTGGTGGTTTTCTGAAGCGCCGTTGGTGCCGACGACTGATCCACTCATGTTGTCGATTATGCAATGTTGCTGTCCGAAAATAGATTAAAATTGGAACACTATGCAAACGTCGGAAGAAACACTTAGTCAATTAGCAGTTTAGAGAACATGTTACAATAACGAGTCAGAATGAGTCATGTCTACTGGCGTGTTCTCTGTAGAATAACTGAATAACGAATTTTGTGTAAACACCTGTCAAAAAAAAATAGTTGTCTGCTACAGTGCTGCAATTTTATAGCTTGCGTTACGTTTCAAATTTCGTCAGAGCGGAAACGTCTTATAAACGAATTTTCATTTAATAATGAGAGATGATAACAGCTAGTTAGTTCATGTGAATTTAAAATTAAGTTTAATGCATGTAAATTTATTTCTGAACCCTTTATCTTCATTTTAATGACAGAGACAATGGACGACATCTGGAGTTCATCCAAGGATTCCGCATAGTTTAGCTACTTCTTTTTTGTCACGTAGGGTTGAATTCGAGGTGGTGTGTCTCCTAGTGAAGAATGGCTTTAATAAAGCAACAGTAGTCTACTGATAAACGGAAGAACATGTCTTGGGAGAAGAAAGGGGGAAAAAAGAGGGCGGCGCGCAGACGGGAAAAAAGGGTCCGTGTGTATGGGTTTTTGAGAATTGTGTACAGCCGGAGAGCGCACATGCCCGATGACCCGCACAAAAGCACTGCTGGGGTTTTCGAGAGGGAAAAATGAGAAGAGAGGGGGGGGGCTGTAACTTCCTCTAGTTTTTCTCTCTCCTGGAACATACCCCCAGCGACTTTCATCGGACCTGGTCGACACTTTCTGGTTCAGCTGGAACACCCGAAAAAAAAACGGACAAAGTGTTTCGAGTTTTGTTATCTACCATCAAACAAACCAAGGTAAATTCGATTAATCAGAAAATTCATCTCGTTGTTGGCACGGTGTTGGACCTATATTGTTATTGAAAATAGATTGACTTGGATCATGGAACATTATGTTGCGATGGGCGATGAGCCGCTGGCCGCATACAAAGCTTGTTTAGCCGAGGCCCTGCACTGTTTACTCACGGCCGAGTTGGGGGAGGAAGAGGGCGATTCCGGTGAGTTGTTGGCTTCCACCCTGCGGCAGCATCTGCGCAAACAACTGGCTTTCACCGAATACGTCCAACTACAAACATCTGCCCGGCTCGTGTCCATTGACATCCGTGATAATGACGAAAGCGCTACATCCTCGCCTGCTACCATGAACAACATTTTTGTTGATGAGGATGACGACGTTGACTTGAACCGGCGTCGCTTATTGATGGAATGTTTCCAGGGTGCCAATCTTTATTACTCATCGCCAACTCAACAACACCGTCCGCTGCCACCATCGTCTTCTCCGCACAGTCATGTCGGACCTAGTCTTTGATATTGTTTAGTTATTCATGTGTTTGTGTCGTGCAATTGCCATCGATTTACATCGACTCATCGAGTGACCTAGTCGTCGTCGTCCATCTTGCCATGTAATTGACGTCATCGTCGGAACAGTCAATTAAGCCGCCTGTTTACAGTATTATTGCAACTCGCGAAATTTGAACGAAATGAATGAAAACACGGATGTTTTGTATTGCCATTAGTAATCGTGGAAGAATATATCAAATAAAAGTATAGTTGTGTAGACAAAAAAATGACTAGAAAATAGAAGGCATGGAGCGAGATGAATTTACGAAAGGGATCAAATCACCGACCCGCATTTCCAAAACTCGACTGTTTTTCGTTGGATTAATTGCACTGGTCGTTGTTTGAGTTGAGAAAGAGGCAAAATGGATTGCCAAAAGCTCTGATTATGGTTTCGATGGTCCCGGATTGCTTGCGAAAGCCCTTCGACTGTCCAAGTGTTGTTGCAATTGGCGGATAACCGGATGATCAGCATCCAGTTTTTCTTCCTCCATCAAATAGCGTATGGCCTCTTTGGAGCAGTACTCGTAACCGGCCAAAGCGGCGTCACCGTGGTCATCGTCTTCGTCGTCTGAATCGTCGTCGGAATCTTCGTCGTGACTGCAATCCGATTCCGGAGGAGATGGTGGCCGATGAATCCGGCTCGTCTCCGACAAGTAAGGATGAACAACGGCCACAGCCAAGGCGGGTTCCTGCTGCTGGCCATCTGGAGCCTGGGCCGTCCGGTCCACCTCTACGATCATAAAAGAATGATTTGAGAAATCCTCGTCTCGATAAAGTATAATGACGATGGCAGCCACCAGAGCGGCTGACCTTCTCAATAACTTACCCAGCATAGATCGTACACGACGGGCGTCTTGTTGTCCCGAACTTTCGTCTCCTTCCTTAAATACAGAAAACATCACAAGTTGTATAGAAATGTGCCCAGCGACCTTGACATTTGGTAATTCACCAAATGGGGTAATGGTACGTAGTAGTAATTTGGTATTTACGGATAAGTGACGTTTGCGACGTTCCACTGCTGCGTTATCCATGGCGACACTGTCTAGGAGTCGTCTGCGAGTTCCGTTCTGACCGCAAGATCGAAAGTTGTAGCTACAAATGTCGAGGCTGAAGCGAGCTAGGAGTCTGGTGGTGGGGGATGCTTCAATCACATGATTCGATTCTAGATGGACATCACGTACGTCGGCCAGCTTCCGGTGTAATAGACACTCGCACGTGCGCCCTCACAGAGAGAGAGAGAGAGGCTCGAATTGTGTCTACGTACCGATTTCCAGATTTCAAACAGCTTTTTTGACGACAATGAAATGAACTAAAAACTAACAAGTCTGTTTCTAAATGTTTCTAATTCGGGGAACACGGAATAAGAGTTCCAGTTGGTATCGAACGGCATAAGCTACTGGTCTCCCCCTGCTGCCTGCTCTTACACTGTGAAGGGGAAAATCGTTTGAATTTTCCCCGAAAAACCAGATGGAGGGAGCAGGGGCGGACGGCAGGTGTCTCGTGCTCCGCTCGAGGGGAGAGGAGGCCAACCGCCCACACGACCTACCCTCAGCGAAAGAACCCCCCTCTCTCTCTCTTTTTTCTGATGGAACTTATTCATCGACACGGGTCTTGTGTCCTATCCATTCATTCACGTTCCACCAGCAAACTTAACCGGTCTGCCCAGCTATATATACTACAAGTATATATATAACCAGGAGGGAAGCAATCAACTTTGATGCACTTTCAGATCGACGCTTCTGCTCGCTCTCTCCATTCATCGCGCATAAAACGATCCTTGAAAGCGGGTTTTGGAACTCTTGAACTTTGACGTCATCCGCGGAATCCGATAATCAGCAAAACGGAGCGCTAACTTTTAGAGCACTAGGCGAGCGGGGAAAAAAGTTTTCAAAAGTTTTAGACGATGTACAACTTTAATCATATCGCCATCACTAAATATTAGTGAGAGAGATACAGATGAGGATAGAGACAAGTTTGAACGTTACTGTATTTATATTAGGGTATTTCCCTTTTTTCCCGAGTTGGGTATATGGCATACATATATATATATATCCTTCCGTCTGATGAGCCGTAATGAGGCCGGGTGGTTTTGCCAGCTAGCAAAGGCCATGTGCTTGGTCTTGCGAGGGCGACCAAGCAGGTCGGAGCAGCTGCCGCTGACAATTGTTCCGTGAGGCATCTAGTAGAGTGCTAGCCCAGCCAGCCAAAGAGAGGGAGAAATTAAAGGGGGAGAGAGCAAGGGGAGTGTGTACTATAAGAGCCCGAAAAAAGAGAAGAGAGAAAAATATAAAAAAATCCGGTGCCAAATACGGTCCCCATGCCAAAATCGGTCCTCGTCTATTTCATCTCAACTTTTCATCATTATAGTACTGTACATGGGTGCACTCTCGCTCTAGAGTATACAAGCGCGGCAAGTAGGACGACGACGACTGTTGGTTTACATGCGGTAAAAATGATATTGCTCGCCTCTTTTTTTTTCTTCTTTATCCGATCGATACGGAGCACAGTCAGTATTGAAACCGCAAATAACTTGAAGGATTCGATTCAATACTAAATCTGTGACGGCGATGAAATTTTCGAAACACATCACGGAGAGCAGAGTCTAATACTCTTGTGCTACGATATTGAAACGATATGACTCTGTATGGAGCTTATGGGCTTTAAAGGACCAGAAATGGCAGGCAAAGGAATACTATAAGGGGGGACGACTTCATAACAAACGGGGGGGCATTCCACTGTGGCAGCAGCTGCCGGCCACGCGTTGCATTTGATTGGAGGGTAGAGGGGCGGAAAATGGACGCTGGAGAGAGAGAGAGAGGAGCGAAAAATAACAATAAATACAAGAAGACGAAGAGGGAAGAAGAATAATAATAAGACGAAGGCCTCCGAGAAGGAAAAAAGGCAGCAGTAGCGGGGGAGGGCGGGTCAAGTCGCATCCTACGCCGAGCGACTTGCCCGCTTATTTAGATGCCCTTTTTTCCCCTTACTCTCCTGCCGGCCACTATATCTACCCACCGTTACGGCCCAGTGAATTTCCCGAAATAAAAAAAAATGTCTTTGTACGGACGAGTGAATTGGTGGACGGCGGCACGCCAAAAATCGCGCAGCTTCTTTTATGCTATTTAAATCCTTTTCTTTTTCTTTCTTATTTTGACTTTTATGGTCAACTACTTAACAGCAGTACCATAGAAAGTCGATAGAAAAAGGAGAGAATTTCAGTGGGCCGAAGAAGAAGAAGACGAGAGATAATGCGGGGCGCTGTATATTGTTATGATTCTTCAAAAGGACGAGGACGACGTCATCGCGGCTACGCGGCCTTGGCTGCGCTCTACGGCGCGTAGGAGTAGCGCCATTTGTCTTTATCCAAGAGCCATGAAAAATTCTCTTTTCATAGAAATGGAGGGGACGGTGGAGATGTAACGCGATGATTCTCTTGTGTAGAGCCGCGCACACCGCGCGCCTCGTCAGCAGATTCCAGTCACGGCCGGAAGAACTCGGCTGCCGCGACGCCCGCGAGAAGATCGTTTGAAATTCGATCAAATTCTTCTTCTTCTTCTACTACGGCAATAGCGTATCGATACATAGTAGGACGTTCCATAATGGATGCTATACTACTACTACTACAGACTCTATTGATTGTCAAAAAAGGATGTAGCCTATACTTGTACCGGTCGCTCGCCTTGCTCTCTCTCTTTTATGTAAGCGTAGTCTGACTGCCTGCTGCACCGGTGTAGGATCCGAGCTACACTATAGGAGCTCCTGCTGCTGCTGCTGCTCCTATCCCGTTCCGTATTCCGGGCTCATCATCCATGATCAGCATAAAAAGAACATCATTTCGACACAAAAGTAAGTCGGTTGTTCCCTACAAAAAACACGTAACGAGGTAGTACGGAGTAGTAGTAGTAGTAGTAGTAGTAGTACAACGGGGGGAAGAGGAGACGCGATGCTGTGCGGCATTGTAGCATCAGCGGGAGGCAACGAGGATATCCAATTACCCATCAAAGCGTATATATAGCATAGTGGACGTGCGTACGCTCGGTTGATTGAGGTAACGAACAAATAGAGCAGAAGCAGCGGCGGCAACGGCGGCAGCGCAAGAACCGGTGCATTATCTACTGCTGCGTTGGCCATCTAGACGCGCAGCAACAACAACAACAACAACAACAACAACAACATGCAACAACAGAGCGACCAAGTAATCTTGTAGGGAAAGGTCCGCAAGTCGCGGCGACGTGATCATGGCTTGGTGGGTGCCGGTTCCCGGAAAATACACGAAGCTCTCCCTACCCTCTCTCTCTCTCTCTATGGCGCGCACCCGTCCGGATCCCCAAAGTTTTAGAGCCCTCGCCATTGGCGGAGCAATTGCATTATATATGCTATATAGACAACATCGCCCGTCATCATCGTTTGTCTCTGTGCGCACTACACTATTCGAACTGTGTAGGAGATGAATAAAGGATGTGAACCCGCTATTATTTATTGTTTCTGGAGAGAGTCAAGTCATCATAATAGTTACAATAATGCGGAAACAATGTCATCACCGGAAGGTAAAGAGCAAGTGCTGGGAGATGGGTAGCACGTAGGCAGCGGTACGTACGTATACATACAGAGACATATTACAAGTTTTGCGGCGGCCGGATGCATGTGTATTATAGTAGGGAGGATAAGATGGCCTTTGCTCTCCCAGAAAGTGGGAGGGGACTTGTGATGGAATGACGTCACGGAAACTTTGATCCCTCTAAGGCGGTTTCCCAATAATAATTAAGGAGGGCTAGAGCTGGAGGTTCTGGTCGGGATCATTGCAAGGAATAATGGCTTCGAAACTACTCGGCCAAACACAACGTGTCCATCCGATAAGTTCGGCTGCTGCCGCTGGGCTCTACTGTAGCCTATACGCCGCGTTCCATCTATAATTCGGGCGCGGGCCGTATAGGCCAGGCTAACGTCGGTCAAGAGAACCGACCCCACTGAATAAGGCAATACGGAACTGGATGATGACGTCGGCTTTAGCCTGAATTTGAAATGAATACATCACAAGTGATGATAGTTGGGTCTCCGCCATTATTAACGCAGACGAAAGCGAATAAAACGATCATCATCATCACCGCCGCTGTCGTCGGTCGTCGCCAAGTTCTCATATATATCCAAGGTCCATCCAGCTTGCATAATAGAGTCAACTTAATGCTGATCTCTTCTTGGCTCCTTCTCGACGACGACGAGGACGACGACGACGATCCGGAGAAAGGCAAGCCATGTGAGATGAGCAAGTCGTCCTCGTCCTCGTCTCTCTCTCTCTTTAATCATTATGTCCGGCTGGCCGACTTCTACCGGGCAACAGTCAATGAACCTTATTCCGTCTCTTCTGCACGAGGACGTGCGCCACTTCATCTCTCTTGTAGCTCTCGCTCTCTCTTTTTCGGATGAGCTTCGAGAGTCTTTTTATTGCATTCCTCGTTGTGTTTCATCTTAATGTATTTAGGTATTCGTATTTCGAGAGATTTTCATCGTTCTATTAGATCAAGAAAACAACTGACTTGAAATATTCAGCGGATCCCTTTTTTCGTGCGTCGTGTTTTTCACTGACAGGAAATGGATTTCCATTTACTTCTAAAGCGTCGCGGCGTCGTGCTGCTGCTGGGCTGCCGGGCGCATATTGGCCCCCAGCAGCAAGTGAATTAAAGATCGGCATGATTCGTCCATCATCGTTGCATGATATACGAGACGATCGGTCTCTCCGCCCTCCCTTTGCCTTCTCGTTGGAAATTTATGGACACGGCCGCATCGGCGGATAAATCATTCACGACGCCACTCTAAATTTATGTCATGTTTATGTGAGTAACGTACGCATAGCTGCCTCGGTGGACTACTACTACTGCGTCGACGTCTACTACTAAATACTACGGCCGTCAGCCTATCGTTAAAAGGCTTAGCCCTGTGAGAAACGCGGGCGATTTTTCGGCCTCTTAACGAGACTGGATTCACAACAAACACACCACACGTGCATTGTGAGCGACGCCATATAGGAAAATGATTTTTTAAGTACGAGACCGGGATGATATGATATGGTAGTGCTTCGTTGGTATTATATATATATAGCTCCTCCTATATAACAAAACGACCGAGGAAAGGATGAAGGAAAAAACCCAAATCTGTTCGCGATGGGATCTAAAGGAAAACTTTTCTGGCGTAGGCTCACGATATCCTTCAATTCATCTAATGGATCTCCTTCTTCCTTTTTTTTTCGAACCACTTCTCCTTCTAGCTCTCTTCTTTAATACTTCCTTTTTATGTTATTATGATGATGGGTATCTATTTTTTTTTTCGTCTCCTACTCGGCGACTCCAAGCAAAGCCCAAAAGTCTTCGTTGTTATTCGGGTTTTTGTCTGATCTTTTCTGACTGACAGCGAAGAGCGAAGTTGAAAGAGAAAAACGGAACGACTGCGGTTCGATTCGGCGTCTGCGTTTGCAGAAGACACCACCTAGCGGCGATAAGTAGAAACGTTTGGGTCGTATGTGTCATGCGCAGTGGAAGCAGACGACGAATTTCCGACTTTCGGGAGTGTGTTGCTCCCACCCACTTGCACACACGGGCGCGCATACACACACGGACACACACGACTCGGACTGTGTAGTTTCTCGTGTAGATAGAAGAAGGGCGTCGTGCAGGGTCTCGGCCGTCAGTCTGCGTTCAGTCACCCAAGTTTGCGTGATCAGAGTGGTGAGAGCAGAGCCGAGGCTTCGTGTGTGCGGGGAGGTGTCGAGCTTTTCGTGTCGTGTTTGACGAAGAGTTACCCTTCGTGGCACGACGAACGAAGAGAGAGAGCCAAAGAGAGAGAGAGAAAAAGAAAACCCAACAACATCCCCCTCTTTGCAGACCCCCAGCAGAAGTGATGGCGTCTTTTGTTGATATCCGTGTCCTCTATGTACTTGGACAAACTTCAGACACCAGCCTTGCTGTGAATCACCAATAGATTTGATCTCCCTTGGCAATTTTGGGGGGCCCCCTCTCCTCGGCAAACCCAATTCAGCCCTGGCTCACTTCGTCTCCCTTCCCTGGGAGATTCAGCCTGTTTGAACGCTGGGGAAAAGAAGAAGAAAGTTTCCCTCTCTCGTCCTCATCCAGACTGTGTGGGAGCAGTCTTCGTGCTGCCCAACTTTCTTTCCACAAATGACCTGACGGTTTCAGTGTGTTGTGTGTGTGTGTGTGTAATCGCAGCACTGCAGTTTGAACATAGGGGCACCCCTCATTTTTTTGGTTTTCATCCCCTCTCACTCCACCAGCCTCTGCCACTGTGCAGCCTTGTTGTTGGCACACACAACAACAACGTCGGGAGAAAGTGCGAGGCGGCCGGTAGTTATTATCATTTCCCCTTTTTTTTTGTTGTATCCCGACCCATTCTCTTGTTGTTGTTGTCGGCTTCCAGTCCCTTTCGTTGCCGTGCCCGCCAGAGCAAGAAAGAGAGGAAACCGACAGATAGAAAAGAAATATAAAAAAAAGAGAGAAAAGTGTTTTTATCAGAAATAGAAGCAAATACTTACGAAAACAAAAAAGATTCGGGTTTCCCGTTGGTTGGCGAACCGAGACCCCCTGATTTCGCTCTTTCCCACCCGTGTTAAAAAAATTCACCCACGAAAAGAAGATTAGACCACCCCACAGCGACCAAAACTGAAATCAAACATCTAATCTCGGTCGTTGTAGCATCCGCGTACTTGCAGGTTGAGGAGAAGGAAGAGGAGGGAAAAAAATCGGCCTACGGGTTGCCCTTGCCCTATCCCGGGTACATGATTCCGCAGTGCGGAATCGGTCCGTAAAGGAACAAGTCGAAGAAGAAGGAGACGAGGGAAAAGAAGATAGAAAAAAAGAAAAGTCAAAAAAGAAGAAGAAAAGAGAGGCGAAAGTCAAATAAAAATAAAATCAAACGACGACGTCATCCAAGTCGACGACATAGACATCGACGTCAAAGTCAGTTGAGGCGGATAGAGAGAGAGAGAGAGGGGAAGGACGGACCCGACCGGCTGAATTTGCGGTCGGCGAGGAGGAATAGTCGACAAATCGCGCGTCAGCTGGATGTTTTTCCAACACGGCGCCGCCATGAAGAGGTTTACCTTCAAAGGAGTACTGGACAACTTCCGGCAGTCCGTCAGCCAGCCGACCAAATCCGAGCAGCCCGAACTGGTCGAAACTCTGAAAACGGAACACTGTCAACTAGCCAGGGTGAGTTGTGTGTCTTGGTGTCCCATCCTCATTTCCCTCTTTTCTCCTAGTCTAACCGTTGACCATTTTCCTCTTTTCGTGTTTCTTTGTTGTTGTTGTCGTTTATTTGTGACTCCCACCAGAAAGGGGGAAAAAAGAAGAAAAAAAAACGCCAGGCCGTCGTCGCGAACTTTTTTCTCCCTCGCAAATAATTTCATTGTCGTTTGGGTCGCAGCGTCTATCTTTTCTTTTGAAGTTTCAGGAAGTGACGATCGGTCGAGCATGATTGAAGCGATTCATCGAGCGTTCACGGTCCATCTCTTTCTCCTTTTCCTCCATCTCTCTCTGTGTCGTGAAAACATTTTCTTTTTGGCCCGTCAGAGTCCCAAGTGTGAGGTCAGTCCGCCGGAAGGATGAATAATCGATGAGACTAGCCCCGAAGACTCGAAGAGAGATAGAGCTCCCGGAAACATGGGGAATAAAATATGGAAAAAAGAAGAAGAAGAAGAAGAAGAAGAAGAAGAAGAAGAGAGTTTTCGATATCAGCTCCTATCTTTCGCACCCTCTCTCTCTCTTAGTTCGGTTCGCCGGACAGGAATTTGACGAGACACATTCGCCTTGCTGATGCCCGTCCATTTAGACGTTGCCTCATTCCTTTTCTTCTGCGCGGAGCACATCGAACGCGCACTCTTTATTACAGATATATAGCCCCTAACTCGTGTGTCGTCGTAGTTGTAGCAGTACTCGCTCTTGTTGTCCTCGCTGTTGGCCCATTTCCCAGCGACCCCGTTCCTTCTCTCTCTCTCACTCTCACTCGCTCCTTCTTTTTTTTAGTGGCATAGTAGTCTTAGTAGTTGTGTTTTGTGGGGCATCCAAAAAGCATCCGGGGAGCGGAATCCGTTTTGAAAATGAGCAATAGAGTAAGCGAGAGCGGACGATTCAACGGCACGCCAAAGTCGAGACATTTCTCATCCGTCTGTCGATTCCGGATGAGCTCAAGTAATCGGACCAACTGCAGAGTTTAAGCGGTTCGAGTCGAGTTTTTGCGGCCACGGTTTCAACCCCACAGCAACAGCAGCGGCAGCAGCTCAGACCCCCTCGGACGCGACGGGGGAGGGCTGTGGAACACGCGCGGCGAATATTCCCGTCACGCGATCTTAGTTTGAGAAAAGAAATAAGACACGGGAGCGAGTTTTGGTCAAGTTGTATGTGTGCGCGCCCGCGTCCTTGCTCCTTGCTTGGCTATATATTTCAATGGTCCATCGCGTGACGAACTTGGCGATTCCCTTCATCCCCGTTTTTCCCTCTTCTCTTTTTCTTCTCCTTTATTTTTGGATGGTCGCCCGACGGCAGCCCAATCGATCCGCATGAAAATGTAAGCTGAAACAAAGGCCAGGCAGAGAGAGAGTCCAAGGTGGAAAAGGAGCAGATGGGATAGCCGATAACTGACGCCCTACCACCGGTGGCAGCCCACAAGTCCCGTTTGGCCTTTTCGTGATCCCGACTATCCGCCAAATTTCCCATTCATGCGGTTTCCGCACCCGAACAAAACCATTTTCTCCACCGACCGACCGAATCTGCAATGGCAATTTTTTCTTTTTTCCTTTTTTGGAAAGGGAAAATGTCGAAGTTTAGTAGCGGCCACTAGGAACGCTCCGGCGTTTATGATGGAATAGCGACGACCCCCGGAGAAAAAAGACGAATTCGACGACGACGCATTTCCATCCAGGACACGCGTTAAAGTTGATTGAATCATCCGGTTGTTTTCACGAGTGGGAGAGTGGAAAGCGGGTTGGTTCGATTCGTTCCATTTCGTTTTGGGTGGGTGGAAGGGGGATCTTGTCGTCGACGGGACCTCCGTTATTGGGAGGGGGGCAGAGAGACGCTAGGCGACGTCATTTGACCAATTGAGAGTAAATAGCCTTTTGTGGAAGGAGATGGCGGACGTCCCAGGCTGCCCGCCTTCCTTTTTTTTGTTGGGCTCTCCGTCCAGCCCCCCTCTCTTTGGAGAGAACAGAGTGGAGTTTGGGCGGGGACAAATGTTGCGACAACAATCACATTTCACACAACTGATGTCCAGCAGCTACTAGTAGTCCTCTCTCTCTCTCTTCTTGCGTTGCTGCCGTTGCGTAAGAGAGTCGACGACGGACGGAAATGACAATCGTCTCCGGTCCACACAACTTGCATCTTTTGTGTCGTTGCCTTTTCTTCTTTCGTCCCTCGTCCCTTCCTATTCTCTACTCTACGTACATTTATTTCTAGTAGAAGTCATTGAAACTGCGTCTCCATGTTGCCTTCTTTCTTATCGTACAGCTCTCTCTCTCTCTCTGTTGTGTACTCTAAGAAAAGAGAACTTGATCGAGTCGCTCTTTAGTTTCCTCTCGGCCTTTTGTTGTTGCCGACACAGCCCGGCAAGGGCTCCATCCCTGTCCACTTGTTCGCCTCATCATTTTCACGGTGCCCGGACTACCGGCGCAGAAGGGAAAAAAATCCCGGGGTACGCTATATACCATTGGCGGAATAAAAGCGATTGTTGTCGACGACGACGACGACGTCGCAGAAGTAGTCATCATTTCTCTCTCGAACAGTCGAGCTCTCCCCGGCGAAGAATGGGAGGGAAACGTCGGCAAAAGTGGATAGTTGAAAGTCATTAAAATGGAAAGGCAAAAAGGTTGTCGTTGTGACAACACGGACGCGCTTCTGCCATCGCCAAGAACCTCGAGGCCATCGTTTGATGCAGCCGGGGGACGGTGCGAGTGTATACACAAGTGTTACGCCAACTTGATAATATCAAGGAGGTTTTTAAGCGTCGAAAGACTTTTGTGGAAGAGGCTTTTGACGGTTGTCTTTTTCTTCTTTTTTATTGGCAAATGGCAGCGGGGTCCATCACCAGAGCGACGTTGTTTCCTTCTTAAACTCTCTCTCTCTTTCTTCCCTCTATATGGCCTCTGTTCATCCGCTTCTTTTATTCCGAATCATAACGTGTTCCCTCCATCTTTTTCCCTGGCGGAGCAGCAGAAGCAGCAGCAGCGATCCTTATTGATTTCTGCGCGTTCACCATGTCATGCGCCCGTCGGGGGCCCCCCCCCTATGTTGTTGTTGACACATTTGACTCGATTCCACCACCCCGTTTCTTTCTGCTCTTCCAGTTCCAAACCGTTTTCCTATTTCCGCGACCACCAAAACCTCAATCTCTCCACTTTGGTCGTTTCTATCTAATTAAATATTATTTCTTTTTCACCTTTTCTCTCTCTTTTTTGTTGTTGTTGTTGTGTATGTGACGAAAGCAGACGGCCCGACATGGATTCCCGCACCAGCCGACCGCTTTGGCTTACGACCCCATCCAGCGACTCGTCGCCATCGGCACCAAATCCGGAGCTATTCGAATGTAAGTTTTCCCTTTTCCTTCTCGCATTTTCCTTCCACGGGTTCTCAGCTGGGAAACGATGGAAAGTTTGTTGATGATGAGGATGCTAAGGAGGCGGCAAAACTACTACTACTGGCTCTAGTTCTCTCTTTGCGTCATCCTCTCACGCACATCAAGTGTGCCTCTCTGTTATTTCGAAGAAAAACAAAAGAGGGACGAAACTGAGAGAGGAGAGAAGAGAGAGAATCTGAAACTCTCTTGGGAAAACTGGAGAGACCGAGGGAGAGAGTAGCTTGTCGTCTTAGATCTCCTCTCGGCTCTCTCTCTCTATCTCGACTTTTCTTTTTCTTCCCTTTTTCATTTCTCCTCTTTTTGGTCTTCTTTTCGTTAGCTCCTTCAGTCGGCTCCTTCATTTGTTACCAGGGAGAAAAAGAAGAGTTATTGATAGATTTGCTATAGTGTAATAGTCGGCGGGCTGGATAGTTCCAGCAGAATCCCGTCCAAGTTGGCCGAGAGCTAAATTGGTTGGATGCGGGTCGCGCATCATCGATCAAGATTTCTCAAAGACAATCAGGTAAAACCAGTACGGACGCTCCGGGACGGGTCTTAGAGACCCTTTTTTGCCATCCCATTTTTTTTTTGGGTGCGTGGCTTCTCGCCGATCCTTCGTCTGTGTTGTAGAGACCCCGAGAGCTGGATCGATCGATTGAGTTCCAGCTGCTGAATCAGCGACTTGCTCTATTTCTTCCCTTTTCCTCCTTTTTTCTCTGTGTGTGTGTGAATGTTCGCCGAGACTCCTGGCTCCTACTTTTGCCTGGAACGTGTGTAGTAAGTTTCCGGTAGCCAACCAAAGAGAGCTAGAGGATATATACTCTGCCCGTCGTCGTCGGTCCTCTTCGTTGGTCCGTCTCCTATATAAAAAATAGGCAAGTGAAGCGAAAGTGGAGCAGAGAGAGGGTGGAGATGGTGTCCGTGTCTTGATTTGATCAGGATCGGGCGCGGCGCGCGCCAGGCCCAGAGCCAAAAAGAGAGAAAAAAGAAGAGACGTAGTCTCCATTTTGGGGTTTGTCCTCGTCGTCGTTGTCGTCGTCTCCTTTTTTTGTCGCCTCAATATCAATCAGATCCCGCCCTTCTCCTTTTGATTCGACGACTCGGTTCCATCTTGATGTCGTCAAAATCGCGGCGCAAATCCTCTTAAACGGGCGAGTTCGCACTGGCGGAGGGAACCCGACCGAAGAAGAAGTTTCTCTCTCGCCGGGGCGGGGTGAAAGGACATTATTGTTATTGCCGGAGAAAGAGGAGGAGGAGGAGATAGAGGACGGCCTACCCATCGTCAAGAAGAGAGGAGGGGGGTGGGGAGAATAGTTTTGGTCACGGTCGATTCCATTGTTGATGGGCAAGAGAGGAGGAGGAGGAGGAGGATTTTTAGTCGTCGTCGTATCGCAGAAGAGGCTCCTTCAACTCCTTTTTTCTTTCGCCCTCCTGGCACATCGTGGCCTGTTGCATATCTTTCACTCGGAGAACCCAGTTGGGTCGGAAGGGGGGAAGGGAGAAGGAGAGAGACGCGGATCGATACTTGGCCGATCTTTTGTCGTCGCTGTGGCTCCTGGGCTCCTTTTCCTCCCCTTTGACAACGCTGGTTGGAGCTCGGTGGTTTCGCCACGCACACAGAGTCCCTGTCGCTCTCCTCTTCGTCTCCGTTCGATGTGTTTTCGGTGGGGAAACGGGGTAAAGACGGGGGGTCGGTCGGGGGGAGTAGAGCAGCTCCTCTTTTGTGCTGTGTGTATAATGCGACAAGTTGCCTGATCGATCCTAGCGGCGGCGGCAGCTGGAGAGAGACGACGACGACGGTCGCCTTTAGCTGCTCGGTGAGGTCGGACGACTACAAGAGCTGGTCGATAACTCTCTCTCTCTTCACGCAGCAATGGCAACCCGTCGCTCCTCCTCACCTACTCTTTTGCTTTCCTCCAGCCATTTGGCTAATTCTCTTTTTTTCAATGCCTTTTTCTTATTACAACGACGTACGACGGAGGAGCCGGGATCCGTTTTCAATGGCTTATAAGAGCCGGAGCTCCTCTATATCCAAGTTGGCTATTGTGCGATGTGTAGCGGCGTCGGCGGCGGCAGGAGCCAGCAACTCAAAGTCTAAGACACGAAATGTTCGAAATGTTGTACCCTTCAGGTTGTTGGCAACCTCCAAACAGGAGCCTGGGCAAAACCCAGGAGCGGTTCTGGGTTCTCTTTTTGTAACAAAGTGTTCAAGCTCCTTTCAGCTGGACCCCCCTTTTACTCCTAGACTCTACTACTTTAGCTTAACTTGTGCCCGGTTAGCCACCGCTGCCTGTCTGGATAAAAAAAAAAGAGTAGCGTTTTTTTTTCTCTCCTATTGCCAGTAGATGTGAGGCGCGTATGGGCCGGCCCGTTTGTTCCGTCTAATAGGCTGCCACGCATCTGATGGTTTGGCTGAGCAACTTGCTGGCAGGAGCTTTGGCCTCGAGCGGGGAAAAGAATAGATGGGCCGTGGCTGCAAAAGTTGGTCGGTGCTCGGTGGGCGTCGGCTGCATTAGTAGTAAGCGGCTTTCCGTTACAGATGCCCGTTGGAGCGGTCCGCGATTTGCGTTGCATCAAGCCAATTCGCGCCACTCTCCTTTCCAACCGATCAGGGGAGCGGGCCAGACCGGCTACCCTCAGTCTTTTACTTTTGTGGCCTCGCCGCCGAATTAATCGAAAGAAAAAAAAATCAGGAAAATGTTATACAAGAGAGAAGGAGACACATGCTCCTCTCTCTCTCTCTTTAACTCCGAGCGGGCCGTCTTTCAATTGTGAGCCGCGGAGGCGTGCGTGATGCGTTTGTTTGTGCCAGCTCCGAGTCCGTTTGCTTTGCGGTATTATCGCGCTAGCTGCTGGCGGGCAGAAGAGAGCACACAGCTACGGCTACTTGGCGCCGTCGTTTTTCTTTTGTTTGTTTTCCTCCTTTTTTTCTTTTCAGACTGGTTGGGCGACTCTCTTTTCTTTTTTTTCTCGGGCTATCGATCGATCGAGGAGCTCTCGCTCTCTCCGTACGTGAGTATATCAAGGAGCGTGCTGGCTCTCTCGCAGCCTTTTAGGAGCGCCAGAGAGAGCTAGGGGGAAAAGAAAAGAAAAAAACGCTCTCACCGGAGATGGGAAAACCCTCTCTCTGGCTCTCTGTGTGCGCGTCTCGGGGTATTTATGACGCGCGCGCATACACGGAGCCGGCAGCAGCAGCAGCAGCCGAGAACCCGAGAAGAGCCAAGAGTTGTGACACGCTCTGGCCCGTACGTGCATTATGGATTCGCTTCATGCTTTTGTCTTTGACGGGCAGACGTCAATAGTTCGCCAGCTGCCAGGCCGGGCTGGGCCGGGCCAAAAAGGAAAAAAGAAACGGACTGTTTGTCTTTGCGGGTCGACGAAGACGAGATAGATAGATAGAATGGATAGAGCGACTTCTTCTTTTTTATATATTATATATTTTTTTTCCTTTCTTTCTTTTCTCTCTCTTTGACAAACTCAATCAAGACCATCATCTTGGGACGGGAAATAATAAATAGACTTTGTTGTGTTGGTCGGGAGAACGTGTGAAAGACCTAGGGAACTCGGCAGAGATAAGCCGAATTTTGTCCCGTTTTTCTCTTTTTCTTTTCCTTTTTCTTTTGGATTTTGTTGGTCGGGAGAGGCTGGCGGAGCGCGCTCGGTAACCTTTTGAACTTGGCAACAAAAGAGAGTGCTGTTGGTAAGGATAAGAAGCAGAAGGCTCTCGAGCGGAGGTGTTTCGCTGCGTAAAAGGTTCCCGGAACAGGTTGTATATATTACAATACTCTTAAAAGGGAAAGAGACTAAGAGCGAGTCGGGTGAAAAGAGAGAAAGAAGGGAAAAAGAGAGAGAGACTGAGAGAGAGAAAAAAAAACAGATAATCAATCTGCAATCCGCATTCCGGCTCTTTCGGGATCTCTTTTCGGCCGTTGGGGGATCCGACTCGTCTCTTTTTGGCCGAGTTGGCATTGCCGCGATACGCCGTTCACTCTTTCCATTCTTCTGCTCTGCTTCATCCATCAGGATGTTTCCCAATGATTCCTTTTTCGCTCTCTTTTCTCTCTTGCCTTCGCTCGTTTCTTCTTCCTCCTCCACCGCCAGTTCGCCTTCTGCGCACTCGACGTCATGTGACGTAAGGCGCCGAGGGCATTGCGTACGGCCAAACTCGATCTCCAAGTCGCTAGTCCCCATTTGACCCGATCAACGAGACGACGAACTTGCCTCGACGGTGCATATTTCATAAGTCGGTTGTATATTGTTGACTAAGCGCCTACTACTACAACTACTACTACTACTACGATAGACTATGTAATACGTGTTGGAGCGGTCGGCCCACCGCCGAATCGATCGGCTGCGCTACAACAACTACAACTGCTCTGCTACGACTACGAGTGTAAGGAGTTGGTGGCACGGAATGGGGCTGGCATCAGCCGTCCATCCGACGACCGACTACCCGCAGGAAAAAAAAGAAAATAAGGCGGAAAGAGAAGAGAAAAAACCAAACAAAAGAAGAGAAAAGGAAAAAAATAAATAAAAGGGAGGAATAAAAGTTGATGAAGATTTGTATCGATTAGGGGCCGGCTGGGAGGTTACAGGGCGCCAACGGCACGTCGACTCTTTGGGTCCCCGACCGGTCATAACGACGGTCCCCGTGCCGTCTTTCCATTATCTTTTGCGGAGAGGGACGCTGCTGTGTGTCGCTGCCCGTGTCTCTTATGTCTCTTTTGACTTGGCCCACTTGCCCCTGGCCGCCCATAGTTGGGCGATCAGAGTGTCGCGGTTGTCACCGATGACAATATCTCCATCCGGCCTTTCCTTATATAATACTACTAGCGAGCTCACCACCACCACCATCACCACTTTTTTGTTTTTCTCTTCTTCTTCTTCCTTTCTTTATTCTTCCGTCCTTTTTAGCTTTGGCCGTCTATAGAAGCAATAGGCCCTATATAGGCCTCGCCAGCGCTAATCCCGTTATCCTCGTTTGGGGTTTATCTCGCCCGATAGTTGACGAGCTCGGCCTCCCACTAAAGAACTAGACTACGAGCTCTTCTCTTTGTTTAATTTAAAAAAAAAAAAAGAAAAACGGAAAACGAAAAAAAAGGAAGAAGAACTGTGGGAGCGTAAGGGTCGTCCTTGCCGACTCGCTCGTGTCCCCAGTGTGGCTGCGTTGCCACGGCTGCGACTAATCAATAGTCGCCATGGGTGGAAACGACGATTTGAACGACAGTGCCAAAGGATCGATCCACGCGGCTCGGGTACGCGACACCACCCACACAGTCCCACCAGCCCGGCAGCAGCAGCAGCAGCAGCTTCAGCTTCACTCTTTCTCTCCTTTTTTTGGGGAGGTTGTTTTGTTCTTTCTTTATCCTTTTCGTTTCTTTTGTTTTTATCCCATCTCTCTGTCTCTTTTGGCGAAATCCTGCCTTAACCAGAAAAGAGAAGAAGAAGACGAAGAAGAAGAAGAAAGAGAAAGAGGACGGGATGAGAATCCATCTCTGGGAATCCATTCGGCTGTGCGGGAGGAGCTCTTTTCCCTCTGCTAGCCTTTAGCATTTGTCTAATGAGACAATGCCATTACTTGCCATCCGGATTCGGTCGTTGTCGTTGTCGTTGTCGCTGTCGACGAGTCTTGACGACATCAACCAAGCGAAAGCGACAGAGTTGAATGTCGCCTACGCTGCTCTACTGGCTCCTTGCACCACCCAATAGGCGTGTAGTGTAGTGTAGATATATATATATCCATCGAGTGGGTTCAACCATAAGATGTTTGCTACTCTACTATGTTTGTTTTCCTTGTTTGTTTTTTTTTTCTTACCCTTCTTTGCCTTGCGCCTCTTGAAAGAGAACCCGTTCTTGTCCTCGTCGGAATCGGGAAAATCAAATCAAATAGGAGTCGATAGTGTTGGCTTGTAGGAATCGGAGGAGGATTCAAGTTGGGTTGTCTTTTGAAAGTGGAGGCCCGTGTTGGCAGACTCGTCCGAATATATGTTCCTCGCCCAATCTGGAGAGAGTTGACACTGTGTCGAGCTACAAGAAGAGAGAGGGAGAGAGAAAAGATGAGACTTTTGGGTGTTGGCTCTCATCTCGGCCGAAGAGGCCGTCCAGCGACGTCGTTCGCATCGATCCTGACTATCCTACCAGTCTCAGTCAGACAGACAGACAGTCAGACAAACACTCATATATATATATATACATTATATTTTTATAGAGTATATATACATCTTGCGTAGCTAGTAGAAGGGAGAGAGCCGGCCCAAAAAAGTAACCAGATATCCAGTTGTGAGTCTGAGCAAGGAGCATTGAGCCGGGAGCCATGATTGCTACCAGATCCTTTTTCTTGGCTCCGTCTTTTGTAGTCCTTCGTGTATATAATACGGGCCAGCGAAAACATCAAGACTTGATGAAGAGAGACGGCCCGAGAGATATTCCCCCCGTCCGTATATATATACGTTGTGATGCTGCCGGACAACTTAATTGGATCAAGAATTCCCAGTCAATAAGACACACTGACCTCTCCTACAAACCCGTCCCAGCAGTATACTGGCTACTGGGACGACCAGTAATGAAAAGAGCCCCCCTCCGTCTGTCCGTCCGTCCGTCCCGTTGTCGAATTTTTTGTTTTGTTTGTTTCTTGTTGGTTTTTTCTTTCTCTCTCCACAAAAGAAGTGGATGACGACGACGACGGACAGGAGCGACGGGCCGGGCTTTTCAGGGAAATGAAATATCGCCGCTGGGTCAGGCTGCCGGCCGCCGGATCTATCTGTGCGGAAATGACACTTGCCCGCTCCAAAAGTGAGCGAATGAGACGGTAAAGAGCGTGTTGCCCAGTTGCAGTTGGAACCGAGAGGGAGGAAGGAAAAAAAGGAAGAAAAACCCGCGTCCGTAGTAGACAATTTTGGCGGAATAAGCGCAATAATCATAGGAGCGCCCGTTTCGCTCCATATGGCAAACCGCTGATCCGTAACATCAAAAAGGAGAGTCGGGGTCCGGTCGCGGCAGATATATAGAGGCACAACAACTCAACCCGGGCCGTCGGGTGCGCTAGTACTGCACGTTTACACGCCGCAAAACATATATATATCTAGCTAGACTATAGATCGTATCTCTCTCTCTCTCTCTGTAACAACACTGTAACGCATAAATATATATTTATACGGACGTCCCTCCGTAACTCGTATGCTGGCTTTATATTTATATATATATATATATAGAAAAAGAAGAAGATGTGTTTTTATTTCCCTGGCGCCCTATCGATCGATATTGATCCGATATTACGGCTGACCTTCAAGGCTGTGCACATCAGCTGCTGCTGCTGCTCCTCCTTCTCGAGTTGATATGCAATAGGCCCACTAGACGATTGGCTGCGACTTGTGCGCACCGCTGAGTTCTTTTCCCCCATTTCCCTCTTTTTCTTTTCTTTTCTTTCCTTTCGGGTCGAGGACAATCTCTTTTTATGCATCACGCAACCTTATATCTATAGAAAATATGCAAGTAGAAATATACATACAGTACGTATATGTGTTCTGGCTCTCAAAAGAGATGAGGACAAGTCGCAATCCTCTTACCACGTCCGGTCGTGGTCTCCAATATGTTGTGGCATTTTGTCGGAAGCACCTTCGGTGTCGCGAGGTGTGGAGCCGACCGGGGATCCGCAAAGAAGGAGACAAAAATGGAGAAAATCAGATAGGGGGAAAGAGAGAATTTTCTTGTTTCGGTTAGGTTTCGCACGTCATTGATCCTCCAAGTCGACCAATCGAATTATCTCGCGGATGGAATTCATGCGGCTGCTGCTGCTCTTGCCGGTTTCACTGCTCGGCTCTTACTTAGTGGGAATATATATGTAGAGGGAACATTGGTCGGTCACTAAGACGGCTTCAGCCAAACTCTTGCCTAAAACTTGCTCGACGACGACGGCCCTGTGGTTGCGTCGCGCAAGGTCTTGATCAATACTCTTGCAGACTCTCCTCTCTGCTCGCGAACTAGTAGCTGCAAGAAACGCCTTTACGCGGAAGAAAAAGCAAAGGCAGCCAGCATAGTGACGAGGATGTATTTACTCGCTACGGCACAACTATACACGCCCCACCGACAACAACAAGAGAGAAAAAAAAAGGAAAATAGAAAGCAAAGTCTTTCCTCGTCGTTGTTGTTGTTGTTTCTATCCCATTATTCGTACCCGTTCCGCCTTGATTACGGGCGAGTCTGCAGTGAGTGGGCAACTTGTTCAGGTAGAGTGTCACGTTCCTTTGCTGCCGGATCATTAGGGGGCAGAGTCGAAGGCGCTCAATTAAAAGTGATGTGCATGCTAGTCGCAGTGGAGGGCGCAATACTACTAAACTGTTTGTTTTTTTCACGTAGACTCGGCCGGCCCGGTGTGAGCGTTCAAGTACGTCACGATCCGGTGCCCGATCCTACTGCAGCCGGAAGCGGCGCTGGCGGAGTTGGTGGTGGATCCGTGGCCGGATCGGCGGCAGCAGCCAGTGTTGGAGCTGGAGGCGGTAGCGGAGCTTCGGGAGGAGGAATAGGCGGAGGAGGCGGCATTGATAGAGGGAGCCGAGATGTTGGCGGACTGGCCTCCGGATCAGCCGGAGTCAATCATCACTCGGGATCCGGAACCGGCCCGGGAGAGAGAGGCAATATTTCGTCTGTCGGTGCCGGCTCTTCTTCCTCTTTGGCTGCCGCTGGAGGTGCCACAGGTGGCGGATACAATCCCGTCGGGAGCTCCGTACCGGGAATCGGCCCATCCGGCAACCTTCCATCCAATCATGTATGAATATTCAATTTCCAACGTCGTCAACATATTTTTTTACATCTCTTTTTTTATCTATTTATTTACTTATACTTATTTTCATTTTCCAATTTTCTTTTCCTACAATTTAATACTTCTTTTTTAAAAAAATAAATCTTCTATTTTTCTTTCTTGGTTTCTTTAATGTTTGATTTGTAAAGGCATCCGGCGTTGGTCATCACTCATCTGCCGGATTTTCCACCACCGGCCCCGCCGTCATCCAACTCCAGTTTCTGATCAATGAAGGAGCACTGGTCTCGGCCACATCCGACGACAGTCTTCACTTGTGGAACATCCGCCAAAAGCGGCCCGAAATCGTTCACTCTCTGAAATTCCAAAGGGAAAGGTAAATGCGCCGCCATCTTGTTTTGTTGACTCCTTTTCTCCCTCCACCCCTCCATTCCTTGGCTTTTTTAAAAGAACTTGATCAAAAGAAAAAGAAGGAAGAAGAGAGAGTCACATCCCCCGTTGCTGACTTGTTGACGACGTACCCCAAACTCGCCGGGGTACAGACCAAAATGGCGCGTCGTCGTGGACGTCAGGAAAAAAGAAACAAGTCGAAATGTTATGATATGAAACTTGGGTCCAAGAGTCAAAACAAACATGAAAACAGCCGAAAAATAAGATTTTTCTTTAGTCCGCCGCGTCGCCAAAGTCTCGCAACCACCACCACTGCCGCCGCCGTCGCCACTAGTGCCGCTACTTTCGTCAATATTGATCCAACGAATTATTTCCCACTGACAAAGTTTTTTTTCTTTCTTTTTTTTTAAACAAGCCGGAAATAAAAAAAGAATTTGCGGAAGAATTTCTGAGAAACAAAAACGGTCGAATCTCTCGAAGGAATCTTTTGTTTTGGGTACAACATCTTCAACCGACAAATAAAAAAAGAGAGTCTAGAGAAGGAGGAGGAGGATGATGCAGAAAAAGGAGCAAAAGTGATTTCATCGACCATTGACTCGTCGGGCTTGGAGTCTCTTTTGATATCCGTTCCTTTATCTTTTGGGTGCCGTTTGTGTTTTGCCATTTTTGCGTTTGTTTTGTTTTCGATTTCATGGTCCGTCTTGTTGAGGGGTTAGCCCAGCCAATCACCTCTTTCTCCCTCCAGTGATTGGATAAAAGAAGGAAGTTCAAAGAAAAGGCCAAAGTTCAACGACACGCTGGATGAGAAGAAAGGGACTTTGACAAAGGAAGAAAAAGGGGACGGAACTAGAAAAGAAAGAGAGAGAGAGAGAGTCACCTCGGTCGTGATTGACTCCAAATCGAATCCCATTCCGACTAACCACTGTTCCTGCCACACGCACAACACACACACGGCTACATGTTCCAGTTGCCTTCTTGATCGATTGAAATTGGTTTTTCTCCCTTTTCTCTCTCTCTCTCTCTCTGACTCTTTCCCTCAATGCGCTGCCTGTCTATCTGTCTCTGTGGCGTCGACCCGACCCGTTTTTTTGTGATTGCTATTTTATTCATTCAACTTTGGCTCCGATAGGATTACCTGCTTCCACCTGCCGTTCCAGAGCAAGTGGCTCTACGTCGGCACCGAGCGCGGCAACGTCCACATCGTCAACATCGAGAGCTTCAGTTTGTCGGGTTATGTCATCAACTGGAACAAGGCCATTGAATTGTAAGTGCAATCTATAATATCATTTTCCTTGTCTGCTCCGATTGCTCCATTATTCCCCAGTTGTCGACCGTCAACTCAATTATTTAACTGACGTCTTTCCATCATCACTTTGCTTGAATTACGTGTCGCGGTGAATTGTTCAGATGACAACGACCGTTGGAATGGGAATCAAACACCCCGACAGGATTTGAAACGGATCCGTGCGCGTTTGTTGTTATCGTCGTCATCCTGATCGGTTATGAATTGATGAGAGACTTAGAGAGAGCAGCTATTTTGAGGCGAATTGAGGAGGATCCCGGGGTACCGACAACAAAGGGAGGAAATTTGGTGTAGGTAAAACAAAAAACAAAACGAAAAAACGCCATCAGGGTCGATTCCGCTCGCTCGGTGTGTCTGTGTGTGTGTATAGACCAGCACTAGACTGGAGCACACGCACGGCGGAATGAACATCCAGGGCGAGCCCGTCACGGTGGCCGCCATGACGGGCTAACGGAGAGAGAGAGAGAGAGGAAGAGAGAAGAGGGAGCCACCACCACCACCACCACCTCAATAGATTCGCCTTATTGATTTTCCCGTGCCCGCCGCCATCGCCGCCGCCGCTGTCGCTGCCCGGGATCCGGCTATAGGCTAAAGTAACTACATAGTCCATCGAATCGTTCACGGAACAAAATTTTTTTCTTTTTTTTCAAATTTAATGAAAATTATTTTTAAAAAGTTGAATCGGGAGAGCCCAGGGGCCAAGAGGATGATTTTAGGGATGGTTAGATTTCGGATCAGGACGGATGCGATATCCGTTTTTATTTTGAAAAAAAAAAAAATAAATACAAACTTTTATTTTTAGTAGAAAGATCTTTGTCGAGTAGTACCACCTTACTTTTCATGGCGCAGCGTACCACTCATCGATGGCTATCGGAAGACGTTCGAGTTGGTCGCTCCTCATATCGTCCCCATCGCATTCTCACTGCGCTCTTCTATTCGATTCGAATCGCGGGAACTTTTTATTTCGGGGGGCGACGTGACGACCGATGCGCCATCGGCCCGTTTTCGATGATTGAGATTTGACATGTCACTGTGTCAAATGCGTACGTTTACAAAATGCGACAGAAAGAGAGACTCGATTTGCTCTTCAATTTTTTTCCAAAGTTTTTTTTGTTTTTATTTTGTATTTCTTCCCCGACGAATATCAACTGTCGCCGAAATGGCGAGGTGACTGGGCCTGATGGCAATCTCTTTAACTCGTATTCCGTGCCATTTCTAGCTGCTGGATTACTTTCGTTCAGACTTTCTCTCTCTCTCTCTCTCTCGTAGTACTTACTCTATTGATGGCCCAACGAGCGGAACTGTCGGTCATAATTCAAGGCAGCAGCAGTCTCTTCTTCTTCTTTCCTCTCTCTCTCTCTCTATCCGAAACTCTTCTCCCTTTTTTGTGTGTGTTCTCGGCCGGGGTTGGCCAGCTCTGGTCCAGCTTGCAATAACGGCGCGCAAGTCCTTAGGGTTTAGGCTGCCGCGGATCAGTGCCAACAGCAACGTTCGCCATCATGTCGATGAATAATGATCGATCAGGGCTAATGGGTCGAGTCGACATCCTCCTACCACCTCCGGCCAGCAGCAGCAGCAGCGCAAAGGGGGATTTCTTTTTTGGGTCTAGTTGTTCCTTCTCTTTCTTTGCTCTTTTTTTTTTCTTGTGTGCGTTTCCTCCATCCGTTCAGTTTCTTGCGTGTGCCCCCTCGGGGCCCAGCGACCGACCTCCGCTTCCAGCCAATGGGCGGAAAACCGTCGAGACAGGAAGGAAGACGGAATACATCCATTGCGCTAGAAACGGGCGGCGTTTCTAGTGGATGCTGCGGTCTGCCAACGACTACGCCGTGCTGCCTGCAGGCAGCGGCATTCCTCCACGCCTGCAATCCAATCTACGGGGGACGATGCCCGGCCATCAATCGTCGCAGCAGCGAAAACGGGTCGCCCAGCGAAAGAGCTAGAGAGCAGTTGCATTCGCCGCCGTCAGACACCTGGGCCGGATCAAGAGATTCTCTCTGCTCCTGTTGTTGTAGGCCTAGGACGGAATCAGATGTGTAGTCGCAGCCTTTAATAATAATACTAGGCCCAGAGTTGTCTTAGAAGAGAGTTGTTGTCTGATTGAGAGAGAGAGAAGGAACGGCTGGGCGATCTCAGGTGTTTTTTTCTCTCTTTGCTGATTTGTCCGTCTTTAATTGGATCGGCTACTGCGAAAGCGGAGGCAACTTGATTAACTCATTCCCCTTGTCCAATTCGTTTTCTTCAACTTGTTTCCCTCGTGTAAGGCTTTCCAGTCCGCTCAGCTAACCCGATTGTTGTTTTCTTTTCTCCTTTTTCTTTTTTCTCTCTCTCTTATGTCGACTGCTATGGCCGTCCGCTCTCACAAGATCCTGCAAGACTCATCCGGGCTCCGTCATCCACCTCAGCGATTGCCCCACCGATCCCAGCAAGGTAATTTGCCAAAACTACTCTTACTACTACTACTACAATTGTTGTACTACGAGTAGTAGAAGTAGCGAGTCTATCCAGGAGAGGCTCTTTCACTCTCTCTCTCTCGGCCGCTTGATCTTTTTTCTGGTTCGCTATTCTTCTTCATGGGCTTCTTTGTGTTTGGCTTCTTCTACTCGGATGACTCGCTCCTGTTTGATGTTAACGAAGAAGCGCACTCAAATATCAACAAAAACAAAACAAAACAAAACAAAGCAAGGAAACAAAACAAAAAAGGAAAACAAGACGTCAAACCCAGGGAGAGTTGCGAGGGGCAACTGGTTGTTGTTGTCATCCGACGCTGGGTCGCCTTCCCGTTCCTTGGAACCCGACCGATTCTCCGAAATATGTCAACAAGCTTCCATCTTATTCAATTTGATTGGCGACCCACGGTTTTTTTCTGCGTATATATCCAGGACGGGCTGTTCTGCCATGACGACAGCAACAACCCGACAAAAATTGGCGACCCAATACCTTTTCAATTCCTTTTTCAAAATTATTTTGGAAGTAGAAAATGTGTTTTTTCTTTAAGGGGGGGGGCTGAACATTCATAATAATCTATAAAAAAAGGAGAGAAAAAATCGTTGAAGGTGGAAAGAAAAGAGGGAAAGTGGAAAAGTCGTCGCCGTCGTCGTCGTCGTCGGGTCCGAATCCATCATGTTTGGATTCTGCCAGCCGCCCGGGATCCCGTGGAAAATCTCTCGAGTTCTTTGAAGTCGTTCTAATTTCTTCTTCAAAGTCCAAGGAGGTTCTTTTTCTTTGCCGACTCGTTCCTTCTTTGACGTCATACATTTCTCGTCACCCCGTGTATACAGGAAAGGAAGGGGGAAAAAAGAGAAGCAAGCCAAGTTTTCTATTGGCTATTGGATTGAAGAGGAGAAAGAAGAGAAGAGACCCCCCTGCAAAAAAAAAAAGAGAGAGAAAAATGAAAAGAGGCGAAAAAGAAGGAGAAAAAAAGTGGAGAAAGAAGAGAAGGATAGCCGAGTTTTATAGCCTCTTTGGGTTTGCTTCGTTAAATCTGAAGGAGAAGGAGAGAGAGAATCCGGAGTGGACCATTAAGATGGGCGTCTTTTGATAGGAGGGCCGAAGCGATACACACGGAGCCCAGGAGCCAGAGAGAAGAAGAGAGAGAGAGAGAGAGAGAGCTTTTCATATTAAGATTTGATATATTTTTACAGCATCAAAAGTATTTGGGCGAGACCGGCGACATTTGTGCGCGCCGGGTAGGCGAATAAAAGGCGCCGTAGCGCCGTACAGTGTAACTCTGAGGCAAAAGCGGGCAAAAGAGAATTGAATAGTGACAATAAATGGACTGGTTGGGCCGCCGAGTTGCCTCCTTTTTTTTTTCTTCAAAGATTTCCATCCATCAAACGCTGGTTGTCTCCCATCTGGCAGTTTCCATCTCTCTTTGTTAGCTTCTTCGTCTTTCTTCCCCCCTTCCCTTTTGCGCACACATAGACGAAGAGACTCGCGAGAGCTTGTTTTATCGATTGGCCCGTCTAGCTCCTCGCTTCTCCTTGATCCATCTTCTCGTTAGACGTTGTGCGCCCCGCGTGCTCTACTTTGTAGCGCGCGTCTCCGCTCTCTCCCCGGCTCTTCTCTCTCTCTCTCTACTCTTGCTCGCACAGTCACATTGTGCTGTTGAGTCTCATTACTCACCGAAGAACGTGCAATAGAACTCGAGACGCTAGTCGAAAGAGCCCAAAAGCCAAGAGAGAGAGAGAGAAAGAGACCAGCCGACCGCACAATGTCCGGCAATAGCCAAAACGCAGTGGCTCCTACCGACCGAGTTGTCGCAGATGGATCGTCAATAATCGGTCACGGGGACTAACCAGCTCCTCGACGACGACGACGACCTGTCCTCATTGCAGACGGAACGTGCAATTGCGAACGAAAAAGAAAGAAAAAAAAAAGAGGAAACAAAAGAAAATGACGGGCCGGCTCCTGAACAAACAGATTGTCGACTGCGTTGGCGCCCGGCCCGTCACGCGAGAGTTACGATGTCCGCGCTCACTCTTCTTCTTCTGGCGACGACGAGGACGACGGTCACCGTTTTGTTTGCCGACGGAGTCGGGGGGGAAAAAAAAGAAAAAAGTTTGACGCCGGGCGGATCGATGGGGCCGAGATGGGGGGGAGGGGGGTCGTCTGACTGGCCGGACAATAAACGAAGGCAGCGCTTTGATTGCTTTGAAAATTACGTTTTGATTGCCTGCGGCCGTTGATTCTTTTATATTCTTTGGATTGCGCCCACCGCAGTTGCTGATGGGATTCGAGTCCGGCCTTGTGGTGCTGTGGGACCTTCGGACCAAGGCGGCCGACGCCCGTTTCCTGGCCGGCGAACCGCTTCGTTCCGTTTCGTGGCTCTCGGATGGCAAGCAGTTGATCAGCGCTCACGTGGACGGATCGCTCTATACGTGGAACGCAAGAGCTGGACCCAGGCCGGCTCCCGTCTCCGTCTCCTACCCTCACGGTATGTCGCCCTTTCCTGTTTTGTTTTTCATTGTTTTTTTTTCTCTTTTACCACCGCCATTACCGACGACGCCATTTTATGACTCTTTCTCTTCTTTCCTACCCTCCCCTTTCTTCGTCTTAGCCAAAGGAGGAGGCCGGGAAGTCAAGCCGGAATGCAAAGCCATCCAGAAAGTCGAATGGAAGTCATCGACCAGCGGGTAAATCGTCTAGAAATTTCCGTCCTTTTGTTTGTCCGCTTGAGGAAATTTCAATTCAAATTTCAATTCGATCCCAGGGATCCGTTCGTCATCTTTTCCGGCGGTTTACCCCAAGATCGGCCCGGTCGGTCGGCCAGCATCACTGTCGTTCACGGTCGCAACACAACCGTCTTGGAGATGGAGCATAACGTCGTCGACTTTGTCGCATTGTGCGACACTCCCTGGGCCAGCGGTGAGTCCATTGTCTTGTCTATTCCCGCATCCTGCGCCCGGTAATCGAACGCATTTTGAAACGAGTTGTGCTTTTCCGTTTTGGGTTTCTGCAGCAGAGGAACAGGATCCGCACGCCATAATCGTCCTGCTTCAAAACGATCTAGTCATCGTTGACTTATTGACTCCGGGCTTCCCTTGTTTCGAGAATCCCTACCCGATGGATATCCACGAATCGGCCGTGACCTGCTGCCTCTACCTCGCTGATTGTCCGGGCGATCTGATTCCGGCTTTGTACTCGGTCGGCGCCCAGGGCCACACGGGCTTCAGTAAGCGCGAGTGGCCCATCAGCGGAGGTGAATGGGGCTCCTTGGCTCCCAGTTATGCAGAAATTATCGTCACAGGGTGAGTTATTGAAACTGTGTGCGCCCCAGTCCCGTCCGTCATCTCATCTCGACTCGTTTTTGATGACGCAGACACGTCGACGGAACGGTCAAGTTCTGGGACACGTCCTCACTAACTCTTCAGGTCCTCTATCGACTCAAGACGAGCAAAGTCTTTGAAAAGTCGCGGACCAAGACGCTACGACCGGACGGCGAGGTTGCCACTGGAGTTGTGGCCGGCTCCGAACCTGGAAAACAGCATTTGGCCATTAAGCAATTAGCCATGTGCCCGGAAAACAGGCTGCTGGCTATAGCCGGAGCTTCCGGCCACGTCATCCTCTTCAAGTTCAGACGCCAAGAGGCCAGTCTGGAAACAACGGTACGGGCTTGAGTCATTTTCACTCCGACCCATTTGTCCTCGACGTTAATCGCACAATTAACTCGATTTATTTGTGACTTTGGAAAATCAAAGGTTTTGGACGTCCCACTCTTCTTCGACAGCGCCGAGGATCCGCAGGGCTCGCCCTCTTTCGGTTCAGGAGCCGCCAATCTCGAATTCTGTCCCAGAAAAGTAAGTTTTGACTTTTAGTGCATTCAAGTTTAATGACGTTCGACGAGACGCTCTATGACGCTCTTCTGACTCTCTCTTTTGTTTTTTTTATTTGGCCTTTTTTATCGCCCAGGAGCAACCGAATCCATTGAGTGTCAGAGGAGGCGTTTACCGTCGCCCGGCCGGCTTCCAAGTCGATTTGGTCTGTCTCAGCTCTTGGATGGATGGAGAGGCGCCGGGATCGATAACGGCCCTATCTGTCAACTCGGCTTACGGCCTGTATGAAAACTAACATATTCTTTGATGAAATTGAATCCAACGTCGTCTGGCCGGGTACTAACGTAGTCAATGTTTTCGCGGTCGACGCACAGAATGGCGTACGGAAACGACGGCGGACTCGTTTTGGTCGACGTCGTCCAGAAATCGGTTCTTCTGAGTATGGCCTCTGTGGACCTTTACAGCTCGGCCGATCCTTACACGCGACTTCCGCGGTCGCCCAAGAGACCCACTGACAGCGCCAACAGCCGGGCCGATCCGGACGATTCGTGCCGTTCGCCATCCTGCGATCAGGTAAGAGAGAGAAAAGAGTTTTGGTGTCTGGCGGTTTTACTTTTGATTCGATTAAGCTGCGAGTCGGGTGGGATATATAAATACTGATGGGACCGGCAGTTTGGGGGCCGGTTGGGGTTAGATGACGGTTAGAGCTAACCAAGAGTTATGCCCGCAAAAAAAAACACGATGGCGCTTCTTCCACGGATTAGAGTCGAATAGTCGCGGAGCCGAGCGTCGACGAGCTAGACGCCCTGAAGATCGAAACGGGTCACGAAACGGAGGTGGACCACCGGGCCTTCGAAATGGTTGCTGCTGACGATGAACATCAGCCGGAAACGGCGTCAATGGCCACCACCGACGACGACAAGGCGGAAGGAGGAGGAAGTCGACAGCGGACAAAGAAGAAGAATTTCAACCTGAAAAAGCAACTTTCCAAAGCGGATACAAAGTTGAGGGATCTGTTCGCTCCGGTGAGCCGGAGGGGATCGGGAGCTAGTAGCGGAGGTCCTAGCGGCGGCGGAGGAGGGGGAGGAGGCGGAGGCCTAGTTTCACCTCACTTGCCCGACTCGAAACCCGTCTCGCCCCAGGATGAAGAGCCGGCCTTTCATTTCCCCGAGCCGGCCAACAACTCGGCTCTTCTCCCTCCATTAGCACCTCCGGCCTCTCCGGCCTCTCCAGCCTCTCCAGTTGCACTTCCGGCGGAGCCGATCGATGCAGCCGTTGGCAAAGAAATGCCAACGTCATTGTTCGACGCGGACGGAGCTCCGATCCGCCCTCCGCGACGTTTGAAAAAATCCCTGAGCGCGGCCACCGGTCACAAACCGGTCAGCCATCGCGATTCCAACTGGAAGAGGACTTGGTATTCGAGCGACGAAGCGGCAACCTCACCTCCGGTGCCCGTTCACGTCCACGATCTCCGCTTCGATCCGGCCGACGAATCTTGCTACGCCGGATTTCTGGACAACCTTGTCCGCAAATTTAGTAAGACCCCCAATACATCTCCCCTCTCCCCAACTACCCAATTGACCCATTGGAGGAAAAAAAAAACCTTTTTCTTCTTCCCCCGTCTCTGTCCTCTTTGTGGTCTTTCAAGGAAAACGCTTTTCAACACTAACGTGGTGGTTGGTTGGTTGCTTCCGGCTTATTGGGTGGTGGTCCAACTAATCCTCGGCTTCTTTTATTTATTGATAAGCGATTAGTTTGGTAATATACTAACCTTTTTCTAGAAAAAAAAGCCCCCACTTATCCCACTAATCGCGTCGCTAGTTGGTAGATGTATACACGCCGTAACGGGTAAAAGAGTTGTGCGGGAAGAGTGACCGAAGGAGAGCGAGAGAAGGACGAGTTTGTGTTTGCGTCGTACGTACAGAGGCCGGTAAAAGAATGTGTGTGATGGCTTCCAAAACAGAGTCGGAACGGATCGTGCACTTCTCCGACTTCGACGGCGGGGATCTCGCGGGGCAGTCGAGCCGGACTCGAAGGCTCGTCGGGCGTTTCGAACAGGAGCGGCGATCAGAGCAGCAGCGGCGGGAACCCGTCTGGCGGTGCGGGCTCATCGAGTACATCCGGCGGCGGCGGCGGAGGAGGAGGTAGCGGCGGAGGAAGCGGGATCGGTCCGACAGGTCGCACCCGACCCGAATGCGTTCGCCGGTCCAAGTCTCAAGGTACTGGCTCGCATCATCGCTACCGCGATCGCTTGGTGCGGACGTTGGCCTTCAATTCCTCTTGCCCGGCTAACGCTAAAGAGGAGGAGGCCGGGGTGGCTAGCTTAAACTCTGGCGCTCCTCCTCACTTTCACTCGGGGTCTGAATCAGTGGATCATTACTGCGGACACAACAACGGCAAAATGCTGGATCACGGCAGGGACGAGCCAGCGCAACAGCCAGCGCTGCCGGCCGCACGCCGCAGCCTGCTCCTACTCCATCACCGACACCAATCGGCCTACACCAGTTTTGGTACTAACGTCACCTGGCACACACACCAAACCACTCTCTTGAACAATCTCTCTATATTTTTCAAACCAATCTACTTTCACACTAACGAAACAAACATCTTTTTTCCAATTTTCATTTACTCATTTTACGTCAGACCCCATTTTTTTACTTATTTTCTATTTTACAAGAAAAAAACAGATACTAACACACGTATACACAAGCAAAAAAAAAAGTTGATTTTTTTATTTGAATTTATTTTATTGCCATAGAAAACAAAATTGATTCTTTTTTAATTTTTTTTTTACATTTTTTTCCGTAATTCACATTTCCAATTTTGTTGCGACCAACACCAAGAGTTCTTCTTCATTCTCTCGAAGCTATCTCTCTCTCTCTCTCTCTCTCTGGCTCTGAACCTCATTTTCATTGAAAACGGAACCGGATTACCCTTGTCTCGTCGTCTTCATCTTTTTTTTCTCTCTCTCTCTCTCTGACCGTCGTCTTCTTCTTCTTCAAAGTCCGATCTCGTGTGGCACCAGCTCGATAAAATTTGATATACCCTATTTTCCCTCTCCCAATTTCGTCTGAAAAAGACAAGAAAAACAAAGACTAAAATCTTGTGTCAAAGCCATACCAAAGAAAAAAAGAACCACACACTGGCAGCCCGAAAAGAATTTCGGGCGGACGGAGATCAGCAACCCACGTTCTCTATACCAATGCACGTCTTCAGCACCCTACTCTCTCTCTCTCAGTCTGGTCTATTGAATCCCCCGATTTGTTTTCGTTCCCCCCGACCCGCCATATCTTTTTCTTCTTTCTCGACAGAAGATTATCCCCCCACATTGCATGCGACCAGGTTTTTTACGGATCAGGTTATTTAGCGGGGGAATAAAGTTGCAGGGCTTTCCTTTTTTTCTTTTTTTTTATGGAGATCGGCAAATACTGCGCAGAATAGGAAAACGCGGATTTTTGATTCGTTTATTTTTCAGTTGGAGGAAAAATCGCTTCTTCTTTTTAATATTGTTTTCCTTATTCTATGCAAGAGATTCAACACTTACTCCCGGCTTTCAAGGCAAGTCGGAACATTTTTCAGTTTTGAGACGGAAACACATTCCAAGTTATTCGATTAAAACCAAAAAAAACCTTTTACGAGATGAAAACCGGCGAAATTACGACAAAGAAAAGAAGAGAAAAAAATACGAAAATTACACGAAGCAAAAGAAATCGATTTGGTCTAAACATTGGTGACGCTACTGCCTAAAACTGCGTGTCATATATCAATATATTCCCTTTCTAGCGCTTTCGGCTTTCAAGGGTTGATACCCAAGAGGCACGCTACGCCTTTTTGGAGCTCATTTCCATCACAGATTCGGGCTTTTTCATTCCGCTTCTCTCTTTTCTTTACTCGTCTTTACTACGCTAGCTTTTTTTGGTCCTATTTTTCCCCTTTTTCTTTCGTTTTTCTTTATTTCTCTATTCAGGAGCTAACTTTTGACGGCCCGTATAACATTTTCCGCTTATTCCTTCTTTTTTTCCATTTCCGGATGTTCTTGTAATCTTAGCGTAGTCTCTTTTTCTTACTGTATATACATTCTCCATCGGTATCTTGTTGGTATTCTCATTTTTTTTTTTCGCTACCTTTTTGCCTAGGCTATTTTACATTTTCCGTTATTTTATGGATAGAATAAGATGGAAACATTGGAAATGGGCTCCAACGATGGCGGGTTGTAGTAGAAGTAATAGTTGGATGTGTCTTCGGACAAAAATAATCATTCAAAGTCAACAACAGCAACAATAACAAAAAAACAGCAACAACAACAAAAAAAAGCTTTTACTTTCTTTTTTATATCACGTCGCCAATAGCATATATTTGCCTGGCTCTCTGACCTTTCCAACCTCACTCGACTCGAGGACAATGTCGAGGGCATTTCCTAACCCCAATACCTCTTGATCTTGTGTTGCATGCCGAGCCAACATTTACCCGGACTGGTGGATTGTATTTATTTTCTGTTTTATAATTTTGATTGACCCACTATTTGCGTGCCAACTAACAATAGCAGCTTCTCGGGATTGCCGCCCTCTGTTACCTTCTCAATGTTTATTTGCCATCAATATCACTTCACTGTTGACCGTTGTTTGTGTACATACCATACCATGGATAGTAGCCTATCTGTCTCATTTCTTATTTACTTCTCTCTTCCAAAAACTAATTCTTCATCACTTTCTACTTGATCATCTGCCTTTTGTCTTTGATAAACGAAACATTTCTGACGAAATCCTTCATATTTTGCAGACAAGTCGGATTCTGCGTTCACGCGTTCCAGAAGCTCTAGCACCTCCAGTCTGGAGAATCAAACTAATGAGGCCGTCACCACTCTAACCTTTGCCGACACTCTGGCCCGCAAATTAGGTCTCTTTTCTTTGTGCCAGCAATTTTCTCCATCCGAGATGCACTCGACTAATATGTTGACATTTGCTCAGACACGGCCGTTTCGGCGTCCTTGTGGGTCGGCACCAGCCAGGGTTCCGTTTTGGTGATCGTGATCAATTTGGCCGCACCGGGAGAACCTCGCCTTACTCAACCGGTTATGGTTTCGCCTAGTGGTAAGTAGAACGCAACCTCCGGAGTTCTGCCGCATCTCTCGATGGAAATCCACTCTCGAAATTCACGGAATTGTCAATCGTCTCGATTTTAGGGAGCATCTTCCGAGTGAAAGGTTCTATGCTGTGCGTCGCGTTCATTGAGCCATCGGGCAGCCTCATCTCTAACCCGAGCGAACCGTGGCGGGACGAGACCAAAGAGGCTCGCGATCAGCGGTCACGAACGCCCACTCGTTCCGGCATGCCTATGCCGCTTTCCGGCGCTGCTGGCGGCGTTGGGGGCGACGCTCTTTCATCCAGCGATGACCAGTACACGGTGATGGTCTCGGAGAAACAAGCTCGCGTTGTTTCCCTACCGTCGCAAACTTGTCTTTATCGCGTCAATTTGGCGCCGGCCGAAAGCACATTCGCCGTCACCGCCAACGTCGTCAGCCTCAAAGGTAAATCGTCAAATATACCATGTCATCTCTTTTCTTATTTAAAGCTTCTTTTTTTTTCCTTTTTTTCTTTTTTAGATGGCCCTTGTTTGGCCACCTTCTTATCCAACGGCCATATCCAAGTATTCAGTTTGCCCAGTCTTCGACCGCTTATGGATGTCGAGTTTACCCCATTGGTCGAACTAAGGTAATGAAAGTTAATACTGTTTGTTTTTTAGGGAATTCAATAAATCATTTGAATTATTCTTTTAATATAGCTTCCAGACGAGCCGGCAAAATCTGATAGACCCAATGCTTAACATTTGGGCCCAGCAGCAGTTGTCGGTCAACGAGGATTCCGACAAGTAATTTAAAAGACTTGTCCGAAAATTAGGCTTCTTTAATCTTAATTTGTCTCTTGTTTTTGAAACCGTAGAATTGCTAGGAACTTCCGCTTCTCTGCCCACGGCCACGGCATGTACTTGTGCTCTCCTTCAGAAATTGAAAAGTTCACCATTTCTTCGGCCTTTGCGTAAGACTTCCATCCTAAATTTTCTACCGACTAAAATTGGACTCACTAACGAATTTTTGCAGGTCGACTTTGGGTGATTTGATGGGAGAACTGTTTTTGGCGTGCGACATGCCCGAGCCGCCCAAGGAAGGATTCTTTAAAGGGCTATTCGGCGGAGGCGTCCGACCGCTGGACCGAGAAGAGCTCTGTATGTTAAATTACCTACATTTCAAGGCCTTTTACGTCTCGGTCTGCTAAAACCTTGTTGGTTTTGACTTTCAAAGTTGGCGAATCTACGGGCAAAGCCGGACGAGGCGTGGCCCGCCACATCCCAGGACCGGCTGCCAACTTGGAAACGCTGAATTACAAGGCCGGAAGTGTGGCAGCCGAAGTGCAGAAGACCCGCCAAGCTCTCAACGAGCGCGGTGACAAGCTGGGCTTGCTGCAAGACCGCACCGAACGGATGGCCAACGAGGCCGAAAATTTTTCGAATGCTGCCCATCAACTGATGGTCCGCTGTCGCGAACGGAAATGGTATCAGCTGTAGTTTTTTTGTTTTGTTCTTCAAACACAAAAGATCAGAAGAAGTAGAAGAACGGAAAGGAAAAAAAAAAGAAGGGCGACATGTTACGGCTCCGAAACGGACATATATCGCACATCGTCATCTTTCTGCCAAGGCTGGATGATAATGTTAAACAGTTTTTTCTTTCTATCTCTCTCTCTACCTCTTTCGCTTTCTTAACCCTTGATCAGTTTTTTGGGAAATGAGTCAGTTGGCATTTTTGGAGTAGGAACAAAAAAAAAACAAAAAAAAAATTGAATTGCGCTATCAATGCGACTAAATCGCCAATTAAGTCACGTTTAACAACCCGCCCGCTTTTTCTTCTGAGCTTTTTGAGCCAGGTTCCATCCGCTGCTGAATTAACACGATATTATCACTCACTCTGATTGGGAAGCGATGTAGGATATAAAAAGCAACATCTTCCTTTAGACTTCTAAAATCTCCTTGAAAATTCTAAGCAAAATTGATGAGTACTTCTTCCAATGCAATGTGGCGATAAAGTTACATTTTGAATGTTCCAGTCTCTTATTTGAAAAATGTCTAATCCAGAAAAAATTGGGGGAGAAATCTGGAAAATTCTATTTATACATAGATTTAGAAGACTAACCTTATCCCCCATATATCGATTCGATAGAAGAAGAAAAGAAAAAAAAAAACAAAAAGAAAAAAAAAGAAAATACCAACAAATCTTTTTGATTCCATCGGCAAGCACAATAACCTTCCATTCGTTGACTGACATAATATAAATATATATACATGAACGTGTTGTATTTAGGCAGCCCTCCCTTTTGGCTCCCCTCCATCCAATTGAACCGTACACAGTACGGATTCCGTTAGATTTCTTTTCGTTGCGTTTCCCTTCTGTTTTGTTTCCGCACCCTGCGCTGTTGGGATAACAACTTATTGGGATCGGATAATATTGTTGTTGTTTGTTTGTTTATATTTTTCTTTGTTTTTTACTTTCTTGCAATTTTCCTTTTGTTTTTCGTTTCGTTTCGTTTCCACTGTGTTTTCGTTCTCTCCCAAGCGCATAACTCGGTTAACCTCCCTCTCCCTTTCCCACTGCATTGTTGGCACACGGCTCGGGAGTTCATCTTGGAAGTACTTTTTTGGCGCTAGTCTCTCTCCCCCAGTACGACCGGCGAAATGAGCCGGTCGCATTGTTGTTGTCTCTCCTCTTCCTTCCTGAAATCCTCTTTCTCCTTTTACTGCTGTCACCAGAGACTTAATTGAATGTAGCCGGCTGATGGGTTGTTTAATTCCTTGTTTCTAGAAACTTTATAGCGTGTTTAATAAAACGGAAAAGAAAAAAAAGATAATTGTATCTAAACACAATAGTAATTAGGGGTAGTGGTTAACACGGAAGCCAAATCGTGTGATTGGATTGCAGCACTAACGCTTATCACAAATTGACAATTTAAAGGAGCAATGATGCACTCTTGACACATAATCAATAATCATTTTCAATCTATTTTTTCCTCTCTCTTTCTCTGGCAGCTGAGACTGATATCATAATTGAACGGTGGCTTTTAACGAAGCCGAGCAATTTAAAATATATTTTAATTGATGGGAGACGGAGAGAGAGAGAGAAAAAAAGGGTTGGCGGGAGCACTTAACTTGATCACACTAACAAAATAACAAAAAGAAAAATCAAAAGAAAATACAACATGTTCTCCCTTGATTGATTCCGACATTTTCAAATCGAATAGCCGCTCGTTAGCGACTTTTTTTTGGCAGGGAAAGTCAGTCAACATGTACGGATCCGACAGGAAAACGGTTCGATAGAGTCGAGTCTCGGTCTCTTTCTGACGCTGACAGTGAGGTGTTCGAAGATTTCTAGTAGCTCAGAGGTAATTTGACTGCTCTCCGGTTCGTCACAGTCGGCGCTGAGCTTGGGCGATTGAAATTGACGGATCCATTCCGTTTCCGAGAGTTCGTTATCCGTCACGCTAGTGCGTTTCCGCTTGGCTGCAAGCCTCTTGGCGCTGCTCACATTGGAATCGCGCCTTACCAGGATTCGGGGGACACTTGGTGCTCCTACAGGACTCGGGCTATGGACGCTGTTCGACGAATCTATTTGATCCGGCGATTGGTGGAAAACTTTACGGAGACGCGTCATTGCTTTCTTGAAATGACGCTGGAGTCGAACCATCCGACCGGTTCGTTCGGGGGCCGGCATCGATGGAGGAGCAATCACGCTTTCCACGCAAGTGTCGGACGATGTGCTTTTTCGTCGGGTGATTTCGGCAGTCAGGTTGCACCACAATTCGTCGTCGATGGATAAGGGCTGGATGATGGACTGTGTCGGATTGAAATCGACTTTCTTCTTCGGCAAACCAATCAGCGGCAAGCAACCTGCAATCAACAGTAATTTGTCATCATGAAACATATGTGTCGGTGATGCCCTACGTTCTCAGTAGTGGTGGACGTGATCATTATATCTCTACGAGCCATATGCCCTTAGATCTATTGTTAGCATTATCTTATCTCCGTCACTCTCCCAAAGGTCCGATAGCAGATGACGAAAGTGGGTGTTTTTAGATACGGATCAATACCATATGGGAAGTATGGACCGACCGATGTAAAGCACATTCCTTTTGAAAGACGCAAGCTACTAAAACTAACATCGTTTTGAGAAGAACAAATATTGATTTGGAGAGTGCTTAGTCCATAATATCGGATGGTGTCACTGAATTGGTTTGGTCACGGTTACTCTAAGATATTAGACTGTCAGTCCAGTCGTTAGTAATGAGCTGTCACGACTTGGAGTGCAGCATGCGAGATAAAAAGAATGACCCGATGTGGAAACATCCCAATATTCCCTTGGTGGATCTGCACTTACTCGTTTTTCCAGTCGAAATGGCTGCCAATCGGTTATCGTCGTCGTCGTCCAATTTCATCGGCCCGGTTGCTGCACGCTCTCTTAATCCCGGGGATCTCGTTGGTGTAAGCACGGGTCGCGATTCGGCCATATTGAAGTGACTAATTACTTCCATAGTCTAATCTATGGCGGAAATAATATCGAAGGCAAAGGAAAACACTAGTTTTATGACGCGCACAGACGGATGTCGTTCAAAGAATGAAGGGCTCGATGGAAGCGCGCCAATATGTGCACCGTTTACGCCAGAGGCCTTTTTAATACTTTCCCTGCCTTCCAGCATTCGGTGGAAACAAAAATTCGCGTAGGAGTTCAGAAGTTAAATGCCCGTAAGCTCACGATGATAAAACTCGTCACATCACACACAGACTTTAAACTGCCCAGAAACCGGCTAGTTTTAGATTCGAGCACTAGCACCGTTATCTTGTTTTACGATTGTTAGAAAGATGCAACACGATCCACATTTCGATTCACCTCAGTATAAAGCCCATATCAAATTTTCAACTACAGGATAAACCATAAACTAGTGTACTCGAATAACTCGAACGAATGCGAGTCAGACAACGGTGCCTAATCTAGCGGTTGATTGTAGAAATGTGGTCTACAATAACATTTAACATTTTCCGGCATATAAAAGTTTTTTTTTTTTAATTATGTGGTTTTGATATAGAAATTATTTTCACGCATCAGTCCTAGGCGGGTCTTGCAGCTGTACGGTACTTTCTTAGATGTGGTTACATCCCTAACTCCGTACAAAACTTATTATAGAAAGTTTATTACTTCATCATCTATGTAGACTCGGTAAAACTCTAGCATGAAGTTATCTGTCACATACATATATAACTTGCGTCACAACTTCAGGCCTTATAATCAGCCGTGTAGCCGATCAACATGCATTTTCTGCTGCGCAAACCGCAATCGCAGACAAATCATTCCATTCATTGGGCCTCTAGCTTTAATTAGGTGATTACAAGAAAGTTAGAAAGATTATATCAAACAGCTTCCACCACTATGTATCCCGAGTGACTTGCTCGATCGGCGAGTTCCAGTGGAAAACCCTTCTGCACTCAAGGTCTCCCACTTCCAGTTCAAAACAAACACTGCAGCAGACGTCCGTTTTTTTGAAAATCCAGGTCGATGACCGCGCCATGAAATTATTAGCCCGTTATTCTCTTTCACTTTTGAAAGGCTTCGAACTGTCGTAAGAATTTCCATGGCTTCCAGGTGAGTGCTAGCTTAGTGCTAGCTAGACGTCGAAATTTCGTCGCTGTCGCGATCTGTCCAATAGTGCCTCCCAGGTAACTTGTCATCCCGGACGCGTTTTTACCGTTCCTTGCTCGTTTCCCCGCCCTTTGTCAAGTCGAAAAAACGACGGCCGTTTTTGCCTTATCGCGTGTGTGGTTAGGGAGATAATCGACAGGTCGTGATTTCGACAGAGTGGCTAAAGAATGAGTGTAAAACTGTTGTGGATTCCAACTTCTCACACAACTGTGCATCTCGTCACTTAAATTCAATGTATGTGGTAAGCTAAACAACATGTGGCTAAATAGTTTGGTCTATTTTAGTATTATCAAAAATATTTGTTAATTCTGTCAGAATCTAAACAAAACAAGAAAAATGGATGTACCCAAACAGAAAAACAAACAGATGCAGAAGGTGAGTTTTGAAAGTTCAGAATCTGCTGGTTCAGAAGATGAAGATTCTGTGTTCAACAAATACTCATGCACACCTCCTAGCCGGCAGAACATTAAGGGCATGCAGAAAAAGCGAGAGCTAAGGATGCTGAATTCTCCTAAAATATGCAGAAGCAGTACACCAGAAATGGAAAAGCTAGAAAAAGATAAAAAGGAAAGGTCACCATCTCATAGATGGCAACAAAGAGAAATAAGCAAGCAACGAGAGTCTGACAGAATGATGAAGTGGATCACATCTTCTAGTGTTGGAAGCTCAAATTCAACACCAGGAGAGTCCCCAACTTTAGATGGCCACATAAGTGATGATGAAGCAACTAATTCAGATGTTAGTACCCCTAATCAAGCACCTGGAATTAAGGTAACTTTCCTGATCAAATTAACTTGCCACAATTCTGTGTAACTCACTTTTATTATCTAATCAAGGTTGAGAGTCGTAACCGGTTTATGAGCTTATGCTCTCGTTTGATCAAGTTACCACGTAAAGTTCGCATGAAAAGACTTGATTCCCTTCTCCAGAGCAAGCACATGGTAGCGACGCAAAACCGAGCGGAATTTCAAAATTATTTCACAGATTTAATGAAAACAGGAAACAATGACAAGACCACCAGCCAACAAACTTCAGAACGAAGCGAAGAAGACCTTTTATGGCAGAGTGAATTAAAAGGTACCTTGTTTGCGCAATTGAAACTGGTAATTCGAACTCACGAATAATTTCTTGTATATTATAGATCTCCTTTGGTTGGAACTGCAAGCCTGGATATCCGATCGGACTCCACAAGAGCAGGACCACTATCTCTATGTCCAGCGCAAGAGGATTCCAGATATTTTATCCCGAATCATGGAGTACCGGTTTCAACCGTTTTACGCCATTGAGAATTCCGCCACAGACTCTCCACAGTTCAGTGAAGCTCCAGTGCTTCACGGAGCGGTAACGCCCATTCCCATCCTATTTAACTCTGTTTTTATTAGTTTTCGTAAATAATAAATATTTATATGCAGTCGGAATGTGCTGGCTGTTTGGACGCGTTCTGCGAGATGTGCGCCCTCAACCAGAGCAAAGCGTTGTACGAAATATCAACGCTATTAAAAGAATTGGAAAACGTGGAGGAGCTCTTCCCATCTGGGCGCGCTTTGAGCCTCGAGTATCCGCTTTACGGAAGCACGGCGTTCAACGATCGAATAAAGGCTATGTGTCTATGGTACAACGTGACTTGCTTGTTGCAGCTGAAAATCGACATCATCGGTCACATGCTCGTCTCTCTTGGTTCAAAGGGGCTTCCTTGGCCCACGTGGCCGGCTTGGCCCCGCAATGATGGTATGTCAGGGCTTCCCTCTTTTTTCACTTGAGACTTTTGGGACTTGAGTGGTATATTGTCCGTTTGTTCCGGGTTTCTAGGAGTCGGTGCAAAGGAAGAAAACAATGTTGCCAGGGGCAAAAGCAATTTCGATCAGTTTCCTGAATTTGATAGTATTCTTACAAGCAGTTCATCTGAGCCTAACGATATACATTCGCCGCCGATTCTCTTGACGAAAAAGAAACCACTCAAGAGAGAAAAATCGCGCGTCCAATTCTTCATTGAAAATGAGCCATCCCGAGACGCCAATTCCCATGCAAACCGAGGAACTGACCGCCATAGATTGGAGGACAGCCCGTCGGAATCGTGGAAGAGCGAATATTCTGGAACCGATTTGCGTAAGAATTTGATTCTTGTTTTGGTTCTATTGATTTTCCGTTTTGCTTCAAGAATCTTCCATTAACCACAGCTGAAGCTGATGTTGAGTACAAGCACACATTCGTAACGGAGCCTGATCTTCAGAAGGAGGAGGAAAATAGTCCCCGTTTTAAACCAGAGCACATCCGCCTCGACAGCTACGGCGCAGCATCCGAAACGGAATCAGAATCTAGCAAAGTTAGTGGATTGGAGACTATGGATGGTCGCTTACTTTACAGACATTACATCGAAAGAGCTTTGAAGAGTAAGGGACTTCGCAAAATGCTAAGGTACAACGGTTTAGCTTTCGTTTTGTAACATCGATCTGAAATGTGTCAACGTCTTCATATCTATGCAGGTGGATCATCATAATCCATCGCGTCAGCATGTTGAGAGCAAAAGAAGCTTTGTTGAAACCCGATCATTATAAAGGCAGTAGTTGTTCGTCATCCCCTAACTTGTACGAAGACTCGGAATCATTAAGTGGTAACCGGTCAAATGGGCCGGATCTCGCCGAACTCCGGCGTTACGGAGCCTGGTCTTCGGAGTTCGAATCGTTAAAGCTACCCCAGTACCGAACGCTTTATCTTTTCCTTTGCCGTATGCCAATGGATGTCATTAGGGAATCTCTCTGCATTCGTTTGGAGCAGAAACCGGCTGAACCGTCTGCACTAAGTATTAAATACTTACTAAGTATTAATACTAATTTATTTTATAGTATTTATTTAATCATTAGGTATTCGTCAATTAATGCAAGAATTTAAGGTACACAGCCGACAAATTGCATCATCTTACATCAAGTTAAGTTATTCTTTTTACCATCTCGTTATGATTCTAGGAGGGACTAAAAGTCGGAGTAATTTGCAAACAAAAGTACCGCAGAGATGTGCATGCCGTTGTGCCAACTGATGATAATGTGGCTTTCCATTGTGCCCTAGAAAAAGAATTTAACGAAATTCTCAAGCTAACTTTAAGCGTAAGCGCCCGCAATGCCATACTTTATTCAAATTAATGGATGTTCTAAGTATTTGTCTTTTGCGTAGGCTTATTTAGATTATTTGAAACGATGGGTGTGTATGGGATCGCCAACTAGTTCCATTCAGAAAAATGTTTTGGAATCCGAATGGAACTTTACGCGATCCGTGTGTTCGGAAATTCCAGGGGGTGAAATGCTGGCTGGCAATGCATTTTGCGCCATTGCGTCGTCGATGTTGAGCTCAACAGGTAAATACCTGCGCGAGGGAATCAATCGACGAATGGAATTCCAATCAGATACTAGCGGGTCGGAGACTGAAGAGCGATCGGAAAAGTAAGTTTGTGCTCTATGAACTATTTGATGTAGTAGGAAAGTAACATTCTTGCTCATTTCCAGACTCGCCGCACTCCGGATACTACGGCGTATCCAGCGAGTTCTTTCAGAAGCTCGCGATCAGTGTCTCAAAGCTGTGTCAGTTACCAAAATGATCCGGAGAGATTTAGAAGTAGCAGCCGAATTCGATATCCACGTGCCTATTTCGGAACTCCTCAATCGATTATCCATTACGGGGCACATTCTTGTCGTCTTACCGCACAACGACAATTATGTGGTTTTCGTCCCGAGTACGGGAAAATACGAATTTGACTTTCTTAGCAGTTTTGTTACATGCTGTATTTTCTTTTCTTAGGCATTTTACGAGATCATAGAGAGTACTTGCATTGTCTTTTAGACCTATCTTCTCGTTCAGAACCTCTTCCTCCGCGTAAAGGAAGCAAAGATGAATGTCTTCCCAGATACTCCCAAAGCAGTGACGACGATGCTGGTACGCTCTACTTTGATGTAACACAAGAGTGAACACAGAAGAATATTTTAATTAGTGCTATAGAAGTCTTGAAGAGCGCAAGTGTTCATGTTGCCTAATTGTATTCTTACTTGTGCAGAAAACGAGGGCTACATGATACTGCTCCAGACGCAAACTGGAGAAGGTGAAACAATTGAGACACTGTGGAAAGGCGAAACCGTCCGTATTAGTGTACGCTTGCTGCTCTCCTCTTCTAAAGACCTAGAAATCTAAAGCTCGGTTTACATTTTCAGACTCTACGGGACGATGCAATCCTTCGCTCGCATGTCCAACGTGAAGTTTTGCTATTGATCGTCTTCAACGCAATACATCTCTCATCCAGACGCCGTGAAGTACAAGAAATACTCGGCCCTGGTCTTGAGCTTCGGTATGAGAACCGGCCGTCCAACTACGTGGTTGCTGAATCCCTACTTCAGCTCAAGGTTTCACCACTTGTTCTCGGAATACCCAATAATTCAAGTTATTATCGTTTGTTTGATAGAATGAAGTCATTTGCTTGAGCCAGACCATTATTGATTCTATTCAAGAAGTAGTCAATAAGTGCAGTGTCCAGCATTTGAACGTGCACCTCTTAGAACCACTAGAGCAAGTCCCCTTGACAAGTCGATGGAAAGAAGTGGTTCGACATTGCTTCAAGTTGGGTTTCGAGTTTAACAAAGACGTTCTCCGACTAGTTTCCGGCAAACCAAACGTCGAACTAGCTCTCAACGTCGTTAAACTAGCTAACCTGTGGATGAGCTTTACTGTAGCTAACAGTGAGCGCGGCCGCGGTCTCAGGCCAAAATGGGCTACTCAGGTTTCTCCGAATTTCGTAGTTGACTGTATAATTGCGCCAATTACTAATTTTGGAAATCAATAGGGACTAGAATTTCTTGTAACGGCCTGCGAGTCAGATATTACTTGTCATTTACCGGATGATGAATTCAGCAAATTAAAAGAATCAGTCAGTCATGCGGTACATCACATTATCGGCTCTCTAGATCCCAGCTCAAAAATACAATCTTCCTCTCCAGTTGTACGCCGATTCTCCAAACTTTCCAGTAAGTCTACTCAAAATGTAACTCCTGTAAATTCAGTGACAACTAACTTGTTATACTCTTTAGTTTCCAGCATGCCAAACAGCTTATCGGCAGAAGCGTTGTCTCCTGTTCTGAGCAGCCCAATATCTTCGAGGAAGATGTCTTTACAGTTTCTTAAAGAAGACCTACCTAGCACCAGACCACAATTCTCTGGAAGGGATTCGGGTAATCGCATTTTCCAATATCCTTAGTCCCAACTCCCAACAATCGTGCCGGATTAAGGTGAACGAAAATATTGTGTAGCAGGTGATCTTTCTCCGTGGAAAGATCGCGTTTGCCGATCCATCACTTTAATCGAATCAGAGCGTGACGCATGGATGGAGGAGGCAACCTTGATTGGCCGTGTGTCTCGGCAAACCAAAGAAGCCAAATGGCACATCCGTTTGAAGAGCGTCCAATTCTCGTGGCAACGTGGAGTCAAAATCGGTAAGCTTTTTACTTATGACGACATTTGAAACGCTGTTTCACCTTTCAGGTACTGGTGCGTCAGTGTATTATATGTGATCGATCTCCAAAGTAGTTTAAACTGATAGGGCTTTCCCGATTTTCGAGGGATTTCACCACGAGAGTCAGAAAGAAAGACCAGGAAGAAAACTGCTACGCGTCACGTTTTCCTCCTAATAGGGCCAGTCGGTTGTTGGCGTTTGCTTGTAAAGCTTCTGCAATTTTACTCCGCCTCTTTTCTCTTCTTTGGCTTCTGTCCTTGGTGTGACATCTTCGGACCATATGTGGGCCGACTTTGGTTGCCCGGCGGAGGTGGTACTTGCGCGGGTCGAGGTTTCACTGTAGTCCCAGACTGTCCGTTGATTGTCGCCACCGCATTAGCAAAGGGTCGAATCATCATCTTGGATTTCAACAAAGAATATAGAGGTCCTTGGTAATCGTACCAGTACATTCCCTTGTATTCAAACTCTTGCGGAACTGGGCCGTTCAAATATTGCCCGTTTAGATTACTAAAATGTGGGAAAAAATAAAATAATCTAATAAATGCGAGGCTAATTTAAAACTGAAGAAAACTAGATTATACCTTGTGTCGCAGCCTTTGTACCACCAACCTCCCGTATGATCACGAGCGCAATTTCCATCAAGCCATTGATCTTGATCGTTGTCTGGCGTAGAGAATTTCATTGATGTGTGATATGAGAAGGAATCACCCGCATCGCCTTCGTACGTTCCCAATAGGCGAATGTCATAGCCCTCGGCTTCGGATCCAATCGCAAAAGCTGTGTAATGGGCTGCAGCCTGATTCAGACCGAAATCCGTCACTTCGATCAGCAGTTCGTAAACCTATCAGAAGAAGTTAATCTGTCAGCATAACAAATGAGTCGGGGAAATCTGGTTAGAACTCACTCCTTGGTTGGTAAGCATGTGAATTTTCTCAAGGCCCAACCAGAACTCTGATGCCATATTGCCGAAACCGTATTTGTAATCAGACCAGCCGCGTAGAAAATTAACAGAACCGTCGAAACGATTTTGAATTACCTATTAACAGAATTCTATTTTCAAATATCGCTTTGGAACATTGAGTAGCTTGTTTCATACTGTCCATCCCCCTCCTCGAGTCTCCATATCACACTGGACGAAAAATGGGGCCGATGATGAGAAAGGTTGAATTCGCTGGATTCCTGATTGGCGCCCACCCTTATTCAGAGCTTCGTGACAATCCCTTGGAAAAACAACTGATCTGTCTGTAGGGTGTATAAGAATTTGTTAAAGAACTCCGAAGATGTCAAAATATCAATTTTCTCTACCGGATGTCGGCGATGATGGGCAGGAAGCGCTTGATGATATGAAATGAGAAAGAGATGTAGCTGGCGTAGAATCTTGGCTCTTAAGAGCGGCCATTCCACGATTGAGGTCTTGTTTGGTGACAAAATCGTCACTGCGCCGCTCGACAATTCTAATTTAAATTTTTCCATGAAGACCAGGTTCTTTGGAATTTCAGCATTAATTACTTAGTCAAGTTGGCAAGGACGCTGACGTTCTTGCTAACGAGCATCAATTCATCTCGTAGTCCATTTGTTGTTGCTCGAAGGCTGTTCATACCTGCCAGAAGCACCTGGAGGCGCGGAGCTGGAACGTCACTTTCAACCACTAAAATTGATTTTATCTACTTAGTTATTGAATTTTTTTCCATTTTGGATTAATGGATAGGATTTTGTACTCTTTGTACTTCTTGCGGGAGCTTGGCCTCCGCCAGATTGCGTTAGAATGTGTTTCAATTCCGTCTGGCCAGCGCGGATAGCAGTCGACTCGTCGCGCACCACATCCAGCAGGGTCTCGATCCGTCCTACATCGCTTTCCAACTGTTGCAAACGTCTTGAAGTGTCTGCCGCTAGGTTGCGTACCGTCTCCCCGCGCTCTTGCATTTGTATCTCGACACGCGTCAAACTAATATTGGAAGATAGATCCGTGTTATTTTGTTTTTGTTTTTGGAACTTAAAAGCGTAAAAGAAGTCGAACCGATAATCTATGCCCTCTAGTTTGCGCAGTGTTTGGACTTGAAGTGACTCCATCGATGAGAGCCTTTCCGTAATTCGCTGAAGATGGGCCATGAGACGGCCGCTTGCAAACGATGGTCCGCTGTCCTCCGGAGGTGGTCCTACAGTATTTGCCTGAACACGATTCAAATTCGAGTTGTCAAGTCTTTTAGGTATCGAAGTTCAAATCATACCGACGATGCTGTAGTGGCCGTTGGCATTGTAATTGTTGGCCAAACTAACCCTGGTTCGGGTTCAACGTCATTGAGAATAGTTCCAGCAACAAGATTTGTTGGACTTGTTGGACTCGGTGGTGGGCTTGCGACGATGTTGGCTGCGATGAGAATTTGGATTTCGTAAGTTTCAATGATAGTAAAAGTTGGACGGAATGGAACTCACTGGACGGCCGTGGGGCGATCAAATTAAATGGTCGTTGTCTGCGATCTTCAGGTGTATCCAGTTCTTGACCTAACGGATTTTCAGCTAGTCTTTCTTCAGAGCTTGATAAATCGTCATACTGAGCTTCAATTCTGATCAAATTCCCACTTAAAGCGAACAACAACAAAGCAAAGTGCATTGCCCCGCTGCTGGTGCGACATGCCAGCGCAGCAGAGGAGCGACCCATCTTCGGAATGGACGAACCCAAACTAATCGCCTTCTTTCAGTCTCGAGTCTCTATCGGATGTTTGTGGCGAGTCGTCCACAATCCACATGTATAAATACGCGTAGGCTGTTTTCTTGTTGTCTTCTGTCTGTCTGACTATTTGGTCTAGGCGGAGTAGTGGGGCTATTTCGAGTATTTTGTGGAGATTGTCGGCGACGGATCAAAGGTTGTCTAGAGCGTGCAGCCAGCACAAGGAACGGCCAAGCAGCGCCGGATGTGTGCGCTATTTATTTATACTCCTTTTAAATGAGAATGAGCCGAAGTTCCTAGCAGCCAAGTGTGTAGCGTGTAGCATTGAACAACCGTCGATTTATCTATTTGCGTCACCCTTACAGTTGCTTCCCGCTACACTGGGAAATCTATATTTACCAAAGCATTATAGGGCTAGACTATATTTAAAACTGTTTTAATTTTAAAATATTTTCTTTTCCCTATCTACAGGACAAGGTCGTTTTGGTAAAGTCTATGTTGCAGTCAATAATAAGACGGGCGAACTGATGGCCATGAAAGAGATTGCACTGCAACCCAACGATCACCGAACCATTCGCAGCGTTGCTGATGAGCTGCACATCTTCGAAGGCATCCATCATCCGCACTTAGTGCGCTACTACGGACTTGAGATTCATCGCGAAGAGATGATTATCTTCATGGAATTTTGTCCGGAAGGAACACTGGAAAATTTGACTGCTTCGACAGAGGCCGGATTACCAGAAGAATTAATTCGACGCTTCACTCGCCAACTTCTCGAAGCCGTCACCGTTTTGCACGAAAACGGCATCGTACACAGAGATATTAAAGGTGCGATCCTCAACTGATCAGAGATTTGAATATGTACGGTTACATTATAACGTTCATCTAGGGGCCAATATTTTTCTGGCCGACGGAGGTAATTGTTTGAAATTAGGTGATTTTGGTTGTGCCGCTAAAATCAAATCCCAGACGACCATGTTTGGAGAACTGCAAGGTTTTGTTGGCACTCAAGGTAAAAATTATTCAAATTGTGGATAACTTGGAGGGGTTGTAAATTATTCATGTACTGTTTGTCAGCGTTCATGGCGCCCGAAGTCTTCATGCACACCATGGCGGAAGGACACGGACGCGCGGCGGACATCTGGAGCGTGGGCTGCGTAGTCGTGGAAATGGCAACGGGAAAAGTAATACAGCTGGGACGGAGTGTTTGGAAAACTCATCACATTTCCTCTAACTTATTTATTTTGTGTATTCACAGAGGCCGTGGTATGAGCTTGAATCGAATTATGCTATCATGTTCAAAGTTGGCATGGGGGAAGTCCCTCCAACGCCCCCTACTCTCAGTGAAGAGGGCCAAGTGTTTCTCTCCCATCTCCTTCAACACGACCCGAAACAAAGAGAAACTGCGGCTAATCTGCTTGAACACAACTTTTTAAAAGTGCGTTTGATGTTGGAATACTCTTTTATTATTATGTTTGTAATCTATTGTGATTTTTTTAGGTTTACCAAGAGGATGACCCTTTATACTCGACTCGGCGGTGATTCTTCGTTGTTTCTTTCCCTTATATCGAAATATTGAAACGTATATAATGTAGCTGTTCAACGGCTGAGCAAAGTTGTGATTATTTAATAAGCAACAAAGAGTTCCTGAGTATGTTTCAATACGTTTCCATTCCTCATATTATATCATTCTCAGAATTTAAAAAATGTTCTGACAGTTGCTGAACGTTCACTTGACTATTTACTTGAGTTGAACCGTTTCGATGTAGATTGACTAATAAAGTAGCGTTGATTTTTTTCCTTATATAAAAATAAAATACAAAGTTAGTCAAACGTATTTAGAAAATTATTTACTAAATATCTCCGGAATTGATCGAAATCATCCATTGTAATTCCAATTTTTGCTTACAGTTCGTACCTATCTTAATTGATTTTCATTTTAATGGTAGCGAGATTCGAACATCGATGGAAAAATAGGTGGGAATGGACATGATCATGCAAATTCACATCTTTTATATAATTAACATACATAGAGTAAGTCATGGTTTATTGAACATTGAGGGGAAATACATTTTACTGATATCTTTCATTCCTTCCTGTCCGTCAAAGTGCAAATTAGATGAAATAGTCGCAAAATAATGAAAACTGCGGCATCTCTGATCGCTCTTTGCTGTTTAGTCTAATAACATTAAGGACCTAAAAAAAATTTTCTACCTTTAAACATGTCTTCTGATATGAAAAAAGATTTTTTCGGTGCAATCAGTATGGGCTCGATGTCTAAATTAAAGCGAATGATTGAATCTAATGGAAAAGAAACGATGATAGATTTGGCAAAAGGCTATAACGACCAGGGAGAAACACCTCTAATAAACGCCATCAAAAACAAACACCCCGACATCTTCACTTTCCTGATCCATGACCTGGAAGTTGACATCAGCCAGAATAGCCAATTTTCGTGGAAAGATGTCAATTGGGGAGAGGTTCCACCATTATTAGCGGCCATAGTTTCCGACCAACTAACGATGGTTAAACAACTTATTGATTTGGAAAATGTTACGGAGCTCGCAGTTGGGTTATTGTCTATTTTATCAAGCTCCAGCACTCGACAGCAAAAGATAGATGCGTTAGAATTGATGGGTGCTGCGTATATCCTTTTCGATTACGGTGTTTGGTGTGGAATACCTTGCTGGATGGAAGCTATGACCCTTCGTAATTCAACTCCTGATGGAGAGCAAGAATTGCCAAAGATTCCTTATCATATTTCAGAAAGTGAGCGCAATCCAATTAGAAATGCTGCTGAAGTTATGACCCTAGAGCAGCTTCAACATTTGTACTTTAACTTTCAATTGGATGAGGGTGAGCTCCTTACGCAGGCATTTTTGGTTAGCAATCGGATCCTCAGCCAAACGCATCCGGGTGTCAATATTTTCACTTTATACATAATGCACCACCTTGCCCGTAAGTACTTTACGAAAGGCCAGTTCAGTCATGCTATCGACATCTCGATGTTCATTTTGGAATCTTATGAAATTCAGCAGTGGGAAAACTTGACGTTTGTAGAGGCAATCGAAAACACAGAGAGTGGAATCCTCATCAGTACATTTGAGATCATAACGAACATTTTTAGACAAATCACTCCAAGTAGGCGTTCGGACTCGTTTGCCCACCTCATGAAAATTTTCAACATTGCATGCGCACTCGGGTGCGCAAGACCCGATGAAAGAACTTCCATAGAACGCCATAAATTTCCCCAGGAAAGAGAAGTAACATACATCTTGGATATGATTTCATTATTAGACGACATGCTGCCTCAGTTGAATGAAAAGGAAAGCAGTGAATATAAGTTCTGTCTTCATAATTTTGTCCGCCTTCATTACAAATGGGACCTTCCTGACCGAAATCTTCTTCACGTGGCTTGCGACCATTTTAACATCCCGACGTATGTTATCCAGTGGCTTTTACAGGCTGGAGCTGATCCAAACGCACCAGACCTAATAGAATATAACACGCCGCTTCATTTATTAGCAAGGGTGAATTATGGGCGAGATCTAAACACGGATGCGATTAGACTGCTAGTAAATGCTGGAGGTCATGTGGACTTGGTCAACAAGAAAGGGACAACAGTTTTGGATTTGCTCAGACTCAGGCAGAAGCACCAGCTCACCGTATATCAGGAATTAAGTCCGAATCCCGAGATTCAGTCGCTAATTAACACCGCGCTTCCCTTGACTTGCTCTTGTGCTCGAATCATACGTAAATTTGACATAAACGTCCAGAAACTTCCACCCAGTCTTGCTTCTTTCGTTTGTCGTCATTGAAAAATTCCATGATCAAGTTGATTTTGTTGAATAAACCATGCTACGAATAGACTCCTGCTTCTTAAATAAAATTTTAAAAAATGGTTCAGTAAATAACATTTTTTTCTTGTTTGCCATTTATTTGATTACAAATCTATGCCAAAGTCCAGAGTCAATGTCAATACGGTACGCGCGTATAAAATATTGATACAGCGGCAAATGATAATGATGGCCAAAACATGGCATTACTGTTTTACTGAATGCCAAACTTAATTAATTGTCAAGATTAGGATGCTTTAGTGCTGCCGATAGAATTTAGATGAAAAGTAAACCACACCAGTGCTTTACACTTGTAATCCCCTCCCCCTAAAAAACGAAGCGCGTTTCCCGCCATGGCCAATGCCATCTATCGTCAACGTACAGTGCTAGAACATTTGTCTTTGAACAAGCGTCTGCAGTAGTTTGCCGTCGTAAGTCGTAACGTGTATCCACTTGTTCCTTTTTTAAATCAATCAAGTCGGTATTTTCACCCTTAAACATGTCAAAAAGGCGTATTGAAGTGGACGACAAGCTAAGCAAAAAATCGTAAGTCTGAATTGAACGTCAAAATTTCTGAGTTTGATGTTTCCTTGTCCACGTTTTCCTATCCCCGTAGACCTCCACATGTCGCTGTTTAACATGTCGTGATCTACGGGTTTCTTAACAAGTAAAATAGGCATTCCAGTTTTCTGGAGTATTAATTCATTTTCTTGGTTTTTGCAGTAGGTCAACTGGTGAGAAAAATAGAGATGTTGATCTTGAAAAAGACAAGTATGTCATTATTATTCAATTTTGAATAATCCAAATTTCACCTCTGATGTCATGATGTCTATTCATATCATTAACATTTAACTGTTACTTTCAGAAGTTTTGAAGATGGTAAACCCAGCAGTTCATCAACAACAACTCCAGCAGTGATCAAACCAGGGTTGACATTAAACCCCCTGACAGGATTACCTTACACACAAAAGTAATATCACTAAATTTAAGTGCTATTACATTTTGTTATCAAACTATGTTGTCGTTTAGGTACTATGAAATCTACAGAAAACGCATTGGGCTGCCCGTTTGGGAATACCGAGACAAATTTTTTGAATTACTTGAAAATAACCAAACAATAGTCTTAGTTGGTGAAACGGGATCAGGAAAAACCACCCAAATCCCACAATGGTAGTAAATAGATGTTAACAAAATCAAATTACCTTTCACCCATTTCCTTTTTTTTAATTAAAGGTCTGCTGAATTTGCTAGAAAACTAGGAGTAAAGAAAGGAGTTGCATGTACCCAACCTCGTCGAGTCGCTGCTATGTAAGATATTTGCATCTTCTACGCGTTGTTAATATTTACATTTAAAAAATATTAATTCATTTAGGTCTGTGGCTCAACGTGTTGCTGATGAAATGGACGTCGTTCTTGGACAGGAAGTCGGTTACAGCATTCGTTTTGAAGACTGTTCATCCCCTAAAACCATACTAAAGTATTTTTGTCGAATCCTATTTTTGGTGTTGTCCAAAATTAAATAGTTCCTACTTTTAGGTACATGACAGACGGTATGTTGTTGCGAGAAGCAATGTCAGATCCACTCTTAGATGGGTATCAGATCGTTTTATTGGACGAAGCTCACGAACGTACACTTGCAACCGATATCCTAATGGGTGTTTTGAAGGAAGTCATTAAACAGCGAAAAGATCTTAAACTAGTTATCATGTCAGCTACCCTTGACGCGGGAAAGTTTCAATCTTATTTTGACAACGCACCCCTGATGAATGTGCCTGGTCGAACACATCCGGTAGAAATCTTTTACACTCCTGAACCGGAACGTGATTATCTCGAAGCAGCCATTCGCACAGTAATGCAGATTCACATGTGCGAAGATATCGTTGGTGATATTCTTCTCTTTCTCACGGGCCAAGAGGTAATTTATTACGATTAGTATTTACCAGTTATATATTTTTTAAAGCAACCATTGCTTTTAATAATCCTCTTAGGAAATCGATGAAGCGTGCAAACGACTGAAACGCGAAACTGACAACCTCGGCCCTGAGGTAGGAGAGATGAAATGTATCCCGTTGTATTCCACCTTGCCACCAAATTTGCAACAAAGGATTTTCGAATCAGCTCCGCCAGTCAGGCCTAACGGAGCTATTGGCCGTAAGGTGGTGATCAGCACAAACATCGCTGAAACATCGCTTACCATCGACGGTGTGGTTTTCGTTATTGATCCTGGTTTTGCTAAACAAAAGGTATACAATTTGGAAGCAATTTTCTCGTAATACTGACAGTTCATTAAATGTACGTAATCTATTAGGTTTACAATCCACGTATTCGTGTCGAATCCCTACTCGTTTCTCCAATCAGTAAAGCATCGGCGCAGCAGCGTGCTGGTCGTGCCGGACGTACCCGGCCAGGCAAGTGTTTCCGTCTGTACACGGAGAAGGCATACAAACAAGAGATGCAGGACAACACTTACCCTGAAATTCTTCGTTCGAACTTGGGATCAGTTGTTATCAATCTGAAAAAACTTGGCATTGACGATCTTGTCCACTTTGATTTCATGGACCCACCAGGTAATCTCTTGTCGACACATGCAAATGAAAACGTATATGTTATGTATAAACTACAATTTCATTCAATAGCTCCCGAAACTCTAATGAGAGCTCTTGAGTTGTTGAACTATTTGGGGGCATTGGACGATGATGGTAACATGACGGAGTTGGGCGCAATTATGGCAGAGTTTCCCCTCGATCCCCAACTTGCCAAAATGTTGATCGCCTCAACAGAATTCAACTGTTCGAACGAAATCCTTTCCATCACGGCAATGCTTTCCGGTAAGTTACTGATTTCTTCTTTTGAAATTGTTGGTTGTTCTCAAACTGCCGAGGGAGAAGTAAAAGTATTCAATAGTCTCTCGTGGGATTTTTCTGTTAGTAATAGAATAGACCGCTTCAGTTTTTCTTTTTAATTTAACTTTCGCGTAGAAGTACGCGAATGTATGATCGTAAAACAATTTATTGGCGAGCTTATTGGTCGAGATCACAAAGTGACTCAAAAAAGGTGTAGGAAACTCGATAGGCTGTGTATCTATTGTATCCTCTTGCCAGGTGAACAGAACTAAACATGAAGTCGGGACGCGCGGGCTTCCCATTTTTTTTTGGTCTTCTTGAAAAATGTGGGGCCCCACTTCCGTCTCTTTCTCTTTTTTTCCTTGTATTTTTGTACGTGCAATCGTGCACATCCTACTCAACTCTTTGGACCACGCTGCATCACCGACATCAACTAAGTGCAGTCCCACAGGTTTTCATGCGTCCTTTGGAGGCTAAAAAGGCCGCCGATGAAGCCAAGATGCGCTTTGCCCACATCGACGGTGATCATTTGACGATGTTGAACGTCTACCATGCATTTAAGCAGAACATGGAAGATAATCAGGTATACATTCGTTTATTGTTACAAGTAAATTACTAATAAAACTAAAACTAAATTGTTAACAGTGGTGCTATGACAATTTTGTTAACTACCGCTCAATGAAATCTGCTGACAATGTACGACAGCAACTCTCCCGCATAATGGATCGTTTCAATTTGAAGCGTACCTCCACAGAATTTACCTCGAAAGACTACTATGTCAATATCCGTAAAGCGCTCATTAGCGGCTTCTTCATGCAGGTATCAGTTGTTACAGTTTGCAAAGTGTTTCCACCATACAGTTTTAATGCTCCCCTCTAGGTTGCCCATTTAGAACGAACGGGTCATTATCAGACCATAAAAGATAATCAAGTGGTACAGCTTCATCCTTCCACTTGTTTAGACCACAAACCTGAATGGGTAATTTACAACGAGTTTGTCTTGACCACCAAGAATTACATACGAACTTGTACGGATGTCAAGCGTAAGTTACAGTTCATTTTAATCGTTTCACGTTATTTGTTTTATTTTATTTTTTTGTATTTTTTTTTCCAGCGGAATGGCTTGTCAAGGTCGCACCATCTTACTATGATATGAGCAATTTTCCAGAAGGGCCTGCCAAAAGACAGCTTGAACAGATCATCAGCCGCCTCGAAAGTAGAGAATATCGGAATTGAGTCGAGTTATGTTTTTCCCCAAAATGTATCAGGACTGAAAATGATACTTTTTACACGTCCCCTGTGCAAAAGTATAGTAATCAATCCGAAATTGCTACGTTTGTAAAGTCGACCGTCATCGAGTTCCACATATTGATTGAGGAAGACATTCCCCTCTTTTTCATAAGCATTAATGCTCGCTTTTTCAAAACTAACATTAACTTCTCAAACCAAACAGTCGAACATTACACGTGTAATCCTGAAAGAAATGAGCATGTTTTACACCTCCAGCATTTTGAGGCGATACAATATATAGGGTATCATCATCCAAAGCAAGAGATGGAATGCCGTCACTCCTACAGTCACGTAAATTAGGGTTTGGTGAACGTTTCCGCAAGGGCATCCAATTTGCTCATAAATCGAGCTTCTTCTTCTTTAGACGAGTGAGTCCACGCCAAGGGAAGGTGCTTTGATACTGAACTGCGATCTTAAAAAAAAAAACAGCGATGAGAAACATTCTTGAATTTGTACACAGAGAACTAGTACCTTCGAAAAACGATCCAGACGGTTGTTTCAATGCAGCTTCTGATATAGCTAACCAGGTAGCCGTGTCAGCCCCTTGTTCAGCGGTACGAAGACGATCTTTCATTTTCTCATAAAAATCTGGCATTGAGGAACGAACTGCGGGTGTCTGTAGACAACATCTCAAAATTTAGTTTAAACTTCCGGTCCCAATTGAAGTAATTTAGTGACTTACGTCAGCCCATCCGGGGTGCATTGACGAAAAGTGAATGTTTGGATAACGCTTGGCATACTGCTCCGTCATTACGACCTACGTTACACAATCCATATCACATTTTAAGGCCACTTTCGGAACGAAACCTTATCAGTTACACACCTGCTGCCTTTTGTTCTGAGCATATGCCATGGTTCCATCAAATTTCTTTTCTTTTTCTAATTGCCAATCATCAACATTCAGTTTCTGTACCAGCATGCCGCCACTTGATACGAGAATCACTCGGGGCTGGTTTGCTCTATATAGTTAAATTTTAATATCCTGGTGGTTTTGGCTCATGTTACAATAATACCAACATGAAAAAAACTTACTTTGACAACAAAGGAATAAGAGTTGTGGTAAGTAAATGGGTTCCCAAAGTATTTGTAGCAAAGTTTTTTTCATTTCCATTGACATCAACTTCTCTAGAATTTATCATGCAACCAGCATTATTCACCTATAGTAAGGGCAGTTGAAAATTCATGATAACAAGAAAGGGATCAAACAAAATTTCCAGACACTTGCTAAGATATTGCTTACCAATACATTCAGCTGATTTCCACTTGCCATGAACTTTTTCCCAAATTCTACAACACCTTTAGAATCAGAAAGATCCAAAGAATGAACATGTACATTCTATATTTTTAAAAGTGGCAATTGTTAGAGCATCATTAAGGTAGGTTTCAAAAATAAATCATTTAGACTTACATTGTTCCCAGAGACCTTTTGAATCTCTTCTTGTGCTTCTTTTGCTGAATTGGCATTTCTACATACCAGGTGAACCGTTCCTCCTCTTTTGGCTATGTCCAGCGCAATGCATTTGCCTACAATATCCCAGATTAACCATTGAAATTTATCTCTTGTTTCTTAGCAAAGCAGACACTTACCAATTCCACTGTTTCCTCCAGTTATCATGTAAGACTTTCCCGTACAGTCTACATCAAGGTCCTTTACGTTAAAATGCTTACTGGCTGATTCATATCCTCCTCTTTAATTATAAGTAGAAACTATGATTAGTTTTAAAATTACTCAAACAGCTAGGTAATTGAAGATAACTTTGAAGTTTGAACAACAACTTACTTTGTATAATCTCTCAGTCCTCTGGCAAACCATACGGCGTTTCTAAAGAATGACATTGTTGAATGGTATTTTTCGAATGGTTATGAAACGACGCCGTAACCTGCCGGTAACGTTGTTTTCTAGCTTTGCAATGAATATCGAAAATGAACTGTGTATAGATAAGCAGCCAGAAACATGGTTACGTAAAAATAATAACAACAGGTGCGCAAGATACCATCTAGCGACACATTCTATAACGTTGTTGTTTGATGCAAGGATTGACCCAGGCCTCTTTCACAATAAAAGTTCTATCTAATGGTGATCGAATCGAATGGAACAATTCTGGCCAGCGCCGAGTACGGCTCGAGTTCCCCGAAAGAGCCATTCACTTAAATAAATGTCGATATCGGAATATGCTCATTTAAAGTGTGCGCAACGGGCAGGTAGACTAGTAGTTCTGTTGTCAAATAAATGTAAGTTGAAATTCTAAGCGCACGGAGCTCGCGGGTCGTCCGGTCGCGAGGTTCCCGAAGGGTGGTTAAAACTTGTAGAAATGAAGAATGACAGGTGTTATGTGAAAAATAGAAGCATATAATAAAGTGCTTAAGTGGGGAATCAAGCAGTAAATAGGGTTAGCGGTAGCCATGTGAAAAATACTGAATCTTGCTATATATTATATTAAATATGTATTTTGCTTTCATGAAAATAATCTTGTGGGTTGTCCTTTTCTCTGGGCCTCTGGCAGTCTGGCTCACTGGCTGCCCTGCCGTCGATGACAGGTAAACAATCCAAAATCGCGCAACAGTGATGTATTCAGAGAAGAAGGGCTTCTTTCCCTTCATCTCTGGGCAGCATCCATTCCATTATCATTTAAAGCAAAAAGGAAAAGTTTTAGGGGCTGGGTTCGAAAAGTTTGTAGCTTAGGGGCGCAAAACATTTTTTTTGGCCACTGACGAACATTGCAACAGGTGGCGCTCTAAGAAGACGCCCGAAATGACTTGACAGGCCTTGATTATAAAGGTTTTTTCTCTTAAATAAATCGGCCCAACACTTCACCTTACACAGCGCCATCTATTGCACATTCCGTTTCTGGCCAAAAAAGTTTTGTGTCCCCAAGCTACAAACTTTTCACACCCAACCTCCTCATTTAGTCACGATGTTGTTTTCACTCGATCTTTCAGACTTCATTTTCGTGGGTAATGTAAACATTCATTACCGCTGTATATTTATTTTTGAAATGGCCTGTATCAGGTAGGCCTATGTTGAGGTGGTCGAGTCGAAGTGTGAACGGGTTTTCGACTTCGTCATGATCAGAGAAGACAATCATCTCTACTCATTATTGTTTGCAGTTGAAGAGGTAATTAACAAGATTTATTTCTCATGGTAGTAACGGAAACTGTCATTCGGGTTATCATGCCGTTTCCTTCTTTATCTGAAAACTTGATGGAACCTCTGATTTGAAATGTAAACAAACTCCATTTATTCAAGCCATGGTTCAGCTCACACTTCGGTGTGTGATAAGTATGTAACATCTTGTGGTCCAAGAACTTTAATAACATAGTTTCCTGTATAAATCTGTCAGTCGCTAAGAACTGTGAGGTTCTAACCTGAAACACTTCTCATCAATTGAGTTAATAAATACTATAACGATTTCATTGATTTTTCTTTAGAGAAGTAAGATAACAACAAGTTATTACAAGTCCTACCAGTGGATAAAATTAGATTTGAATTATCTAGCTCAATGGACCTGAGTTGGTTGCAGCATCCAAACAGCCCAACAAAAGTTGAAATGTCTTACTCTTGGCACCAGTTTCAACTGGACACGATTGTCAACATGTAAACAACTTACTCCATCCTGTTTAACAATCAGTAAGTTGTCTTCCTACATTGTCTGGAAACATGATTAAGGTAATTTTGAAGTCAATTTTTTTAGTACTTAGCTCGTTTTGCTTATAAAATTGGTGTCCTATTAAATGCATTCCAAATTATTAATTTATACTTAGATTTTATGAAAAAGGGAGAGATACCTGCCTGCGTTAATCGGACTGCAGCCGTCCGACAATACGGTGCGCATTCATCCGGGATCTAACAAGCGTTCTAACGCAAGCGATCAACAGGCCTTCAAGAATATCCGCACGTTTCTCATTAAATAACCGGAAGCGGTGTGAAGTTTACCTTCAAGTATTGACGCGTTGACATCTACATTGTCCTTCACCCTCCTGGCCTCTTTCCAAACTAAAACATTCTACGAACGTGAGTTTGAACTCGTTAGTCATTCACCACTTGGTTGGGAAAGGAAGCTTGGGGCTAAATAATTGATTCTTTTTCGTTTTAGAACGGAACTGTTGGGATTCCCGAACAAAAGGAGATGGTGGCTGCGCAACGTCAACCGAATCTACATTTTTCATCATTTTGTGGTACTTGTTTTTTTGTCTTGACGTTGGCTGCTGCCTTTGCTCTCCCCTTGTAGCTTTTAGTAGGGCCCGCGCTGCTCGACTTCATGTGCCTATATGCCTTGATTTGTCCGAGCAGTTACACCGCCCTCAAGTTTCGCCGAAAGGCGCTGTTAGGCAACCTACCATAGGGATTTCCCCTTTATTGATGCGGGACGGCGTTTGTGGGTGTAGGTTCCCGGGTGAAGACGCCGGCTCGTATCATCCGGACTTGTCTCCGTACAAGTCCCGTAGATCGTAAACAACCTATGGGTTGTATTGGGCAGCAGCCAACGTATTTTTGTTGTATATGTATCATGAATGTAATCTTTATATGTGGAGGAATTGAGGGCGGAGGTGGGACAATAAAAACAATTTCATCCGAATTTTCGATCTCATGATTTGTATTTAATCTATATGTATTATCATCGTTTGATTTTGATCTGCAGCAATAGCACAAGACGTCTTGGTGACCAATTTCATACGACATTCGAAATATATTTAATTTTCAAATATCACGATGCGTTTATTGCGTTTTTGTTTGACTTGGCATTTCTTCGTCGTCTTTGCGTTCTTTTTCTATCAGGTATGTCAGTATCACGATACTAAGTCTAAATTAGACATTTAATGCTTATATCCTAAGGCAGGGACATAACTACATTCCCAGTGATTCAGACAAAAACAAGATGTGTATGAAAAACATCAATTCAATGATAGACTCGACAAAATTTCTCTCAGAATGACAACAAACTGAACCGAATGGGCAACTGAAATGTTATGGGTTGTTTTTGGCTACTTGTTTACAAAAATACACCCCTAGTCTTTCAAAGTTGTTTACATTTTGGGCAAGCAATTAGCATTCCACGGTATAGACCAAGATTTTGAAGACCAGCTGGGTGTAGGCATACAAGATGAGAAGCCAGTAAAAAGGATTTCAATATGAAGATACCTGAAAGCAAAGAGAAGGTTATGCATCCTATGGAAGAAGGAGAATAAGAGATCTCATGGGTAGAAAAACAACCTAATATAGAAAACTCTTTACACATTGAAGTTTGCAAATCGGTATAAACAGAATCTATAACAGAAAACCAATATTTCCGTGTTTGTTTCACACAATGTAGAACACAACTTACTTTACTTCCTTTCTATGTGTTAACTTAAAAAAAAAAAAAGACGAGAAGCTTTACAAGTTTCTCATCATTTTCTGAGCCGCCATTCTTCCTGACCTGTCCTAAAAACTAAATGCATTCAACCCAACATGGTCTGCTATTACTTGGATGAATAATGAACATTTTCGACGTTATTTGAGTATTTCTGAAACCCATTTCAATAAACTTAAATACAAGAAAATTAATTAGAAAAAAAATGAATGGGAGAGATAGTTAGTTACGGACATGCTGACGGTAAGAACAGCCTTTTTCAAATGACAGGGCCACGGGGGATGCATTTTGTTGCCAAATTTCCATAAACCATGCTTTGCCATTTCTCGGCGGCGGCAGAGTTGCCAGAGTCATATATAGATGGTTGCCACTCGCCGTGTTATAAGCAAATTGAAATTTCGTTGGACAGGTCTCGTTCGTTCAGCGCCACCAAGACTGAATATGAACTATTTAAACAAGTGGGCGCGGTACACTCAACGTAAATAATCCAAGTACTCAGCAAAAAATATGTGCAGATTCGAGACAGTTTTGGTTGTCTGGGAGAACGACCATTTCATAACTTAAAGGAATAGTTATAATAACCATGATTGTTTTAATTTTTATAAGAAATAATTCAAGGGATTAACTAAATTAAATGATCGTGCAACTATCCTTTTTTCGTTAGTATTTTCACTGATTATTTTCAGGAAAATATGACTTTTAATATTTTTTTAATAAATCATAGTTGTATATCATTAGCAGAATTTGCCGATACAGAAAACTTATTACAGTTATGAGAATAACAAAAAAAGTTTATGAATGGAAGGTTCACAATTGTGTTGAGAGAAATTAATCAAAGTTATATTTTACAATTTGCATTTTTCTAGTAAGAATTTGATTAAGTTTATATAAATAATCACTGCTACAATTAAATGAACATAAAGGTGGGAATGAATAAAAGAATAGTCACACATGTATTAACTTTATGTAGTCTATGTCTGAGACTCCCTTTGATTTGGATTTACACAACATATATGAACGTTATAATGAATTTTTGCATTTCTTTAAATGCCCCATCTGGTTGGCATGACAATGCCTGATGAATAATTTTCTTCAAACAATATCAAACATTTGAGCCATGTCCTAAACAAGAATGGTGGTGTGAACATCTAAGATCCAAAGATATCAATTAAGTTTTCCATCAATGTTTAATGGTATATATCATATTCACAATCGAGAACATTTCCAAGACTGGAATTTGAGTAATGGCAAAATTACTTGAATAATTAACGCTTTTGAATCATAATTTGGAAAAGAGTTCCCCTAACAGTATGAAGAGCACACTAGAATGGCCGCCATGATGGTCTACGAAAACTGGAAAAAGTCAACCTGCCACTAACAGATGGCGTTGAACGTCGAGACCTAGTGAAAAAGCTGTCTAACAATTTGTAACAGAAGCCCAAAATCCTTATGGGACTTATAACACGGCGAGTGGCAACCATCTATATATGACTCTGCTTACTCTTTTAAATGTTAGATTCTTGCCGAAGAAGTAGAAAAACTCCTGTATCAAGCTCAAGTTACTTTCAGGGTTCATTCCACAATATTAAGCCAAGATGTTCTCTACCGATTTCATATTAACTCAATGTTGATGAGAAAATAAATTAACCAAATGCATTTTGCAACAAGAATGTAACTTGATTTTTCTTTCGTGGAACGCATGAGTACAGCTTACAATTGGACCATGAATGTGTGATAAATACTATACTAAAACATGCATGTTGTATTATTCGAGCACGAGGAATATTAGCGAAGATTTAAAAACTGAGTCGAAGGAAAGGAGCACAGGGAAGTAGACCACTTAATCAAGCTACTACATCAGCAGCAACAGCTGCATCAGGGCAGACTTTTTTAGCTGCAGATGCTTCAGCTTCAGCGCCTTCCTCGGGCTTTCGCTTCTTTCGAATCAAGTGTGTGATATCAGTTGCTGGCTTTGCTGAACTAGGAGATTCTCCAGAAGGCATGGCCGTCTCGCTTTCCATACTACTAGAGCCTGCTTCAGCACAACTGGAAGGCCCAGCTCCGTTTGTGCCGTTTTCGGCAATTTTGCGAAGTGCCTCTTTCTCCAAATCAATTGTATCGGCAATTTTTTCACGAATATCAGGTAACAGGGTTTCCAATTCCTCGATTTCGCCTTCAATTGTATGGAATAAATTACGAGGCTCTTCCATGGAAGGTTTCTTTTCTGCAGGATTTCTAAATACAAAAGCAGGTAAGAGATGAAAAACAAAAAAAAAGTTATGCTACAAATAAACTTACTTGAGATTCTCTATCCTTAGTTGAATCACACTTGCAGCCGCTTCAAAGCTACGAATGGCTTCCTTGAAGTCGGTCGTAAATGTGTATGCGACACCAAGTTGATAGTGCGTTTCGGCCACAGATCTAAAAATACATTCCCCGCTTTTAATTCTATATCAAATGGCCGTTCTGAAACCATTTATACCTGCTATCGGCGGGGAAAGACGCAGTCTGAATTTCGAGACATTTTTGTAAATCTTCGATTGCAGAAGCGTAGTTCTCCGATTCGATGGCAACTTCAGCCAATCGAATTAGGGCATCAGCAAGTTTAGGTTTAGCTGATGGATCCGTCTCAGCTTTCCTGTACGCATTCAAGACGTATATAGATTTGTTACAAATTATTTGAAAAATGTAAAAATTACCTCTGATAGATGTTCTTGGCCAACTCAAATACCTCCCATGCCAATTGAAGGTTGGAGACATCATCGCCAGTATCTTCGCCTGCATCTCCATTTTCGGTTTTGGCTTCAGTGGAGTTTCCGGCAGCTTTCAGTGATTTACCCTTGGCTTCATTCTTGGGTTTGGAAATAACAGCTTTTTCTCCATTGACCTTTTCAATTTTTTCTCCGTTCGTTTTTTCTACTGCTACACTATCGGCTTTGATTTCAGTTTTTTCTTCATTAAGTTTTTCCACTGTTTCAACAGCTTTGGATTCAGTCTTTTCACCATTCTTTTGTTCTGATGGAGTTTCATCCTCCTTCATTTCAACATCACCTTCTGTGCTAGATTTGGCCTCTTCAGTGGTAGTCTCCTTTTCTTTGGAAGCTTCAGCTGGCTCTTCAGATTTGCCATTTGTATCTGCTTCCCCATTAACAGGCTTTTTGTCTTCCTGTGCCTCATCCTCTTCACTTTCTTCTCCATCTTCATCATCACCATTTTCTTCATCATCTTCATCCTCAGAACTATCTTCTCCTTCAGCTTTCTCACCTAAGGGTTTGACAGTTGAATGACATGTGGATACCTAAAAAGATTTAAGGATAACTTGAAATGGAATACTACCTCCTTCAACTGCATCTCCTAAAACATCAGAATCAGTGCGAGCCATTTCAAGAAGTGCCATGCCTATGGTAATAAAAGCATAGCATATATTATATATTACATACTATAATCATAAAATAGTAAGATTTACCATAATAGTAGTAGGATTCAGCACACTCGTCAGCAAATTCTCCATACTGCTCCACAAGAAGCTGTGAGGATTCAGCCAAAGCAGCAATAGCAGATGGAATGTCTGATACAAGTAAATGCCGACGACCTTGTACCAGCAGGTTCATGGCCAATTCGGTAATCTGCCTACAATTTAGATGGTGGATTGATCAATCTTTTAACGTCACGTGCTGGCTACAACGCAGTTACGTACTCTTTTTTGGAAGAGGATTCAACAGCGCCAGTGACAGCTTCCGACGATGTTCCGTTGGTGGTGGTGGGGATTTCTGCCATCTCTTTTGAATGAGTGATATTTGCAATGTAACAAAGAAGAAGTTTAAAAACCGTTGAATTCACACGCCGGTTGCGTGACTACTTGATGAGCCGATGGGTAGGCGAGTGAAGAATAGCAGACGGTTGAGATCCAAGTCGAGCTCGACTCAAGTACAAGTACAACGAAACGAAATGGGCGGGAAGCTAGGTACAAGCACCCTCTAGGAGAAAATTCTTTCTGACAGTTCTAAGTTCTTGCATAAGTAACTTCATAGAAATCAAAGGGAATTCCCAAAATAGTTAATCAAATTTCCGGTTGTTTACTTGTCTGGAAATGGACGTTAACCAACTCCCTTTTCCTTTCCACTATCATTATCAGACAACGTTGCGTATTGTTGACGTGGGTGGGATGGAATTAGCCGCGAAAACATTTTATCGATTTAAACGTCGCTAGTGTAGAATAAAAAGGAGAAACGAAAAAAATCCAAAGAATGGAGCAAACACTTTGTAATGCTCAATGAATGCTTTGAAAAAAATCAAACAGAAACAATCATTGGAGCAGCGGCAATTGTTGGTCAGTTGAGGCGGAGCAAATGAAAAAAAAAAATTCTTCGTTTGACCACAATCAAAGTATGAAGGAAGAGAAAAGTGGTGGAAATGTTTCGAATGAAGAATAGCGGATGGATGGAGTTGAAACAAGGTATTTCGATAATGGGAAAATAAAACAAGGAAACTTTTACAGGTATAGGCGGAAAAGGCACGGCGACGATAAAAGGCACAGATTTTTTAAAACAGCGTTTAAAAGATAGAAAACAAATATCCAATAACGGAAATAAGAGTGATAAGTTCCACAATTTTGAAAAGAAAAAAGGGGGTCAGGGTGGAACCGACTCTAGTCTTAAATACACACGCAATTTTATCTTTGTATCATACACGTCACGACTACGGCACACATGAAATATGGATGGATAAAGAAAACGAAGCACAATCAAACATTTATTCCAATCAAATATTTTGAATGGTGTTTTTCTCACGCTGGGTGGTCATGTTGTTACCTGTTGGTAGAACATTCTAGAATGTCAAGAATGTTGTACAATTAGATAACGGGGACCAATTTATGAGACAAAAAATATGGGAGAAGAATCAAATTTGGAATCACTGAAAAAAACAAAACATTTATCAGTCATTCGCGGCAAGGCTTCGTTTTTTTTTCACTTACTTCAATATAAATTGTAAGAAAATCTTTCAATAATTTGAACAACGACAACGACCGCCCGGCTTGCGGTTCGATCTTTTTTTTTTTTTTTTGTAACATTCACACAATTGAAAAATGACAGTCCGGCAGCAGACAATCAGTATAAAAACAAACATTCACTACTAACGAAATATTAATATTTTAATATTATTCTGTCAAGGAGGGAATAAAGAAAGTTTTATGATTATATTATTTCAGAAAATGTTGTAAAACGAGCGACACGCAGAATGTGTGTTAATAATTATAATAAAAGCGCATTATGAATATAATGCGGTTGGGAATGGATGCTTAAAAATCAGAAGGCGCCGGTGTGGCGTTGAGCGTCGCCTGGGTAAGAAGACATGTAACCGGATTCCAGGCTAATCTGATCGCGATCACGTAGTGAGCGTCTCGCTCCTCCGTCCGTTGAGCTTGTGCTTCCGCTGGACTGATTTGATGCTGTTGCCGAAGAAGTTGCGGCCGATGAGGAAGCGCTAGCGGAAGGAGCGGGGGCTGATGCGGCAGCAACCGCGCCAGAGTGATAATGCTGCTGCTGTTGGACTCTGGGCGAGGAACTGAGCGGCGTTGACGGGCAAGGGGGTGACGACGTTATTGTCGATGACGAATTCGGCGTTGATGAGCCGGAAGAGGCCACCTTTTGCTGGTGTTCGCCCTCCGCGTTCATCGTTCTCGGCAATTTCTCTTGCGCAACATCTTTGCCACCTTCTTCTTCTTCGTCTTCTTCCAAATACGATTCAATTTCGGTCTCAAAACGTTCCAGTTCCTTGTTGGCCTCGCGCAGGATCTTCTCCTCGCGATGGCTTTTGGCTTCGACGGATAGTCGTTTCATCAATGCCGCGCTCCAGTCGTTGGCCAGGAACTGGCTCGAGTTCCATTGTGGATGATGCCATACTCTGTCGACATGAGATTCTTCAATCGGATGAATCGATGCTGGCCTGCTCGTCTTCACTCTCTTCTCTTCGATGCGCGGTAGTGTAGCGGAAGCTTCCGGATGGGGTGCAATGATGGGCTTGGTCGATAATTGATGTTTAAGAGAAGATCCTTGCGGTCTCGACTGGATCTGGCACGAATCGGCACGCCGAGTAGGCAACGGAGTGTAATCCGGTTGTGGAATGTACGGCGCTTTCGGTTGATCCGTCGGTCCCGATCGGTTTTTCCAAGCGCCGGTCCGCTGTCCGTTCATGATGTCCAACGGATGTAAATTCGGGTAGCAAACAATCTGTCGTTAACGAGAAAGTTTCGATGACTGAAGTTACTCAACAGCTTCCACCGCACTTTTATAAATAAAAACAAATCGACTTCGCAAGATACGCTGCGATAAACTCAACATCCAAAGCGTTACGCGACTGGATGACGAATAGGCCGGACCTGATTAGCTCAGGTGGGTTACGCAGACTGTTATGTTCGGAAGTGCTGCGGCCGCGATAAATGCGGCGATGACTTCGTTAAACGAAGCTGCGCGTTCTCACGTCGTTCCCAGCCTGCGCACCTTGCGCCAGGATTAGACAAATTTTGTTTCCTCCCCACGGATACGCGTTGCTTTTTGTTTTTCGTTTCCCGAGCCGAAATGAGAGCGCACGGCCGACGTCAGACTGATCCCTCCTCCCGAAAGTGATAACAATCTGATAAGGCCTTCATTTTACAACTGTCAACATGCGCTAGCACGTTCTAGTCCCCCCAGCACGGACTGGCAGCGCATATTTTATGAAATAGCAAACGGTCTGTAATTTATTTTACTCCTAACTATATGACGGTAATTATTTTTATCGTCCCCAAAAAATATATGACTGTGACTGTTATTTTCATGTCGCCAGTTCCTTAACGACATCACATTCAAAACTAAAAACGGCGTCGAAAATCCGGTATTTACCTGAATATCGGAAATGAAAATGGGATTGTCGAGAGCCAAGGCCGATATGGTCTGCTTTTTCTGAATGGGCGTCGAAGCTGAAGAATCGGATGAAGTCGACGACGGAGAAGAAGAGAATTCCGTCGAGATGGAGTCGCTAGAACCGCTAGCACTTCCGGCACTGGGCTCGTCCGGTCCGAAACAGCTCAACACTACAGGCAAATAGGCCAGTCCGTGAAACAGACCGAAAACGACGACGCCGAAGAAGAGCTGCAAATAAGAGTGTGATGAGTGTTAATGACGACGATGCCAATTCATTTTTATTCGGGTAAAAAAATACCTTGAAGAATGTGGTGAAGATGTGCGAGTCGGTATTGACGAGTAGGACAAAGGCAAGGAAAGTGGAAAAGCCTCCATTCCAGACGGCTGGCCCCATTCGGGTCAGCGTCACTTTGGCACGAGCTGTAATTTATGACGGAAAAAAGAAAGATATTGAGATACCGGCAAGGCGATAATCCTAAACTCTATGGTGACGTTGTCAACAACAATCGTAAATCATGGCGGTAAGTATACGCGCGTTTTCTCGTCTAGAAAAGACGAAGAGAGTTTTGTGGGAAGAATGCGCTTCAACGTATTATGTCATCGTTATTAGTTCTGGTAAACGAAAGTACGAACCAACAAAAAAGTTAGTTTCTTCTTTCTTTTTGGCTTGTGGGGGGCTCTACTTATTGGCATAGTGGGCTAAATAACTATACTACTACGCCGGGCTATATTAACGCTCCACTTATGAAAACGTCGAATCGAGGACGCGAGAACTGAATGACGTCGATCGTAAAACCGCAATATAGATTTAGAAAGAAATCATGGAAAGCAATTGGCGTACTGGATTTGGATCCACGGATGGTGGTGAAAGTATGGCCGATGTGGGCTGAGTAGTCGATGGCCAATCCGGCGGCCAGGATGACGATGATCGAAGAGGAGATCTCGATGGTCAGGCCCCAGAAATACATGAGACCGAGCAGGTCGATCAGCGTGAAAGCGATGCACGTGAAGACCCAAAAGACGGTCACCAGATCCGAGATGAGGATCAGAGTCACGCAGACCACGGCCGCCATTGTTAGACCCAAGTTACGGATCAATTCGCTACTAATTACCTGCAAACAGATGGTCAGTTTTATTTCCGCATTACCTCTTCAACCGATATATCGATATGCTCGATTGAACATTTAAACGTACTCGATTGGCTTCCCATTCGACGTAGTTGGGAGTAAAGATGATCGGAGTTGCCGGATCGGATTCGCCGTCAAAGTAAATGCTGGCCTCAAGGGCGGCGATCGACTCTAAGGCCCTGTTCTTTTCCGACGCATTGTGCATCGACAAGTGGAAGAAACGAGCCCTTGATCCCTGGAATTTTCACCAACATGAGAAATATTAACATTATTACGAATGATAAGATCCAATCAAAACATAAATGTACTTACGGTGATGTTAAAATTGCCTTCGAGATCGAGGATGCTGCCCTCAAATTTGACGTCCTGCAAGTGATGGCGGCCTTCCGGGCTAAAGAGATATTCTTGCATCAACTCTTTAAAGACTGGTTCATCTTCGGGAAACTCGACTGCGTGAAAGAGAAAATGGTTTGTTACGCGAACACAAATACAAGTTCATAAATTTTATTTCGTGTCGTTTTCACGTCGTCTAATAACAACGAAGAAGAAGAAGAGCTCGTCAATTTTTTGGGGTTTTTTTTCCTCTCTCTCTCTCTTCTTATTCCGTTTCCCACCAGTTTTCTATCTTTTGTTTTGTTTTCGGTTGATTTGTTACGTGTTGCATTTTTTTTTTGCTTTTTTTTTGTTTCAAGACGGGGAGAAAGCGATAAAGGGTATACAGGCGACGATGTGTGTAGGAGAAAGTAGCCAGTAGCTGGCTTATTCTCTTATGTGCATTACCTTGTCTGGTTCGGTTGAGCCAGTTTTGAAAGTCGTCGTACCAGAAGTTGACCGAGTTCGGTTGGATGGATGGATTCGTTCGCAGCAGTTCGGTCATCCGGTTCAACTGGTCGCGTTGACCTATGTAGTCGATCCTCCCTATTGGGTTTGTGTTTTCATCGTTAGGTATATATAATACAACAAAACACAATTTGGACATGAGATGACAGCTGGATTATCTCAAACTGCTATACGAATGTATAAAGAGAAAGGGAGAATCAAAATGATGACGGCGAATTTCTGTAAATGAAACAAGTTGTTGCCAGCAACAAATGCTCTCGCAAATTAGAAACGTAGTAAAATTGGTGTTATCTCGACACAATCTAATAACAAGGCCGGCTGCTACTATTTCATTGTAACTACGAGGAACGACAGCTGGTTTCGCTCTACTACATGGAAATTGGCAACGGCAGACGGGCGAAATGACAACTGTTGCAAACTAGGCAAATGTAGAAATGTAGATCAACGACACGGAGGTGGTTAATCACATCGTCTCAATTGTTATCTTTAGGCTAGCTACTGCATGCCGGTGCGTGTACCTGTGTAGATGGAGGCCCGTTCCCCGTTCTCGGGAAAGTACTGCTTCATGGCGTTGAAGTATTCAGATGGGTAAGAGTGTTCCTTGAGGTACCAATTTGGGTCAAAGTTTTGCTCCAGCTGTAACAAGCCCCAGATGTTAACGGAGACGGCGGCGGCCGTTAGGACGAGCACAAACACTTTGACGGGAGTTCGCAACAAGAACGGGCCGTAAAAACGTTCGAAAAAGAGTTTGAGGAGTTCGCGCTGGGAGCAAGAAGTCGGCTGCCAAGTGTCCTTCTTCGGTCGGAAACAGCAACCGATGTGGCGCTGGGCTTTACGACGTTCGTCCAGCACGGTCAAAGCGACGAAAAACGTCACTTCCAAGATGAACAACATCAAAATGCCCGCCATGGCGTTGATGCAGAAGGAGCGGAGGGCCGGCATGCTCTGAAACCAGAATAATCAACCATCTTAGCTAATGAATTAATGATGATCTCATTATCAATAATTTACCGTTGTGGCTCCAATGGCGAAAGCCGCGATGTCCGTGACAGACGTCACCGTAATCGAAACTCCGGCGTGTTTTAGAGCTCTGGCCATCCGTTCCGGTATGGGCAACTGTTTCTCCTCGTTCGACAGATTATCCAACGCCTAGACGGAAATGAAATTGCGCGGTGGTTATCATCACAATGAGCGTATTGTAACGTACAAGAAAGTGGAAGGGGGAAAAAGGCCGTTTCGTTTCCCACCACCACCAATCGGGGATGGCATATTGGATTTCCACATCGGCCGGCCGCAAAAAATACGGGCGTCACGGTTTGATTGTAGAGATCGAAGTCAACTCACCTGAATGATGACGAACATGTCGTCGACGCCAATGCCCAGCAACAAGAACGGGATGATCGGATGAATAGGCCCGTAGGCGACGCCCAGGTAGAAACAGAGACCGTAAGAAGCCAAAATGGCTTGTCCGACCACCGAGACGCCAACAATGGACAAGACCAACTGTGACGGAGCAAAAGAGTTGTTTCACGTGTTGAATGTTGACTTTGTTGTTGAATGATTGCCAAGTGTTTTACCCTTTGCTCGATCCAGTTGAAACGGCCCATGGCGAAGCTAAAATAAAAGATGATGAGGGAGAATCCGGCCATCAACACAGTAATGTTGCTCTTGACCGCCTCGGCGACACCTTCCATATAACTATTTGCATAAGAAACAAAAAATTTCACGTTAAAAGAGTTGATGTCAGTTTGAATAGGCGGAGAAAATGAACATCAAGGACGTGACATTCAGTGACTTCCTTACGATCCTTCGAGTTAAAAACCAGCAAACAGTAAAAATAACAAGATCTTCGTGTTGGAAATTGGAGGCCAAACACGTTCCAGCACGCTACGGGTACGCGTCGTGGCATATTTTGACGCCATCATCGTTTGTACAATTAAAAAAATACCAGTTGAGACAAAGCAAAAAAACCCTCGACTACAGTCCCTTATGTCTCTATTTATTTGGTTACGAAGGGCGCGCACGTTAAATTGCGTGTCAACTTTGCCAACCCTTTACCACCACGTTAGGTTTAACTCTGCGTGACGATTTGAATGAATTTGACCAGTCTCTCATTTTTCCGGCCGGTTCGAAACATTCACCATTTCAATAGATCTAAGTTTGGCTGTTTTTTCCCTTTCTATAGAGCTGTGTCCTTAATGTTTTTTTACCTGCTGGACGCCAGCGAATACAGTCGGACGTCACTGGGTAAGGTAAAGTTGCTGTTGAGCGTCTGGTGGATGAAATCCTTCTCCCACAAGGTGTAAACACTGGTATTCTGTGGGCGGTAATCATTGGTGAATAAAGCAGAACGGATGTCGTAGAATGAGGATTAGTCAATAATACCATCGGGTCGTTGTCTAGCAACCAGGTCAACATGGTAGCGCCAACGTGGATGACGCTGCCGTTGGCATCTCGCCGGACGTCCGACAGGAGGAATTCAATGGAGTCGACATCATTCTCGCCGTCCCTGTTTTGTCGCATCCAACAACGGCATGTTTTTATTTAGATTTCAAAAGAAAATGTGACGAAACCAGGTTCCACCGAAAAAGAGCGTGTTGCAAGTTTATAGCAAAAAAAAGAAGAAGAAAAAGAGAAATCCCTTTTACTAACTGACCCTCGAAGTAGAGCGGCGTTAACATCCAGCAGGATTTGGCTTTGATCCAGCGACCTAATCCGGTCCAAATCCGAGTTCCAAATTTGGAGAATGTTGCGCACAAGGCAGTCGTCCGGCAGGGCCAGCAGATTCACCAAATGATGAGCCCGCCTGCCTAGAAATCCACCCGATTCCGACGGCCCGTCAAACACTTGGCTGAAATCCAGTCCGGATAGATCGCCACCGTCCCAATCATCGCCGGTCAATTCCGCACTGCCGTCTTGCTCGGTGAAATAGGAAAGTCCCGTCTCGTTGGCAACGTGTCTCCGTCTTCTTCTGTGGCTTTTGTCGTGTTTCTTCATCGTCGTTCCAAACCTGCGCGCATCAAAACACATATCGAGAAATTCAGATGAGACTGCCTTCTTCTTACCCTCGATTATCATTTCACGACTATTTCATCCAATCTACCATCTTATATTTCGCAACAAGTTTTCTAATCTTCGTATCTCGGGTATTCGCTCGGGCAGCCGGCCAGCAACGAAAAGTGAAACACATACCTACACAGAGACTCGCCCCTGTTGTTGCTATTGCAGAATAGCCCATCCCAAACGTCGAGCGGAATACATACATATAAAGACATCGTCAAAATGAAAAGCATGTTTCCGGTTACCTAAACAACCCGACGTTGCTGGAACAAGTACCTACTTGCAAGTGAAAGGGAAAGGTGGTCTACTGAGCGAACGCCAATATAAAACAACAACAAAAAAACTGACAAAAACGAGAGAAAACGTGTGCGTGGACGGGCGATTATTCGAGGTTTTTCCCATTGTAGCGTCAGCAGTCGATTTCAAGTTCATTGCAATAGGCTGCAGTGACCACATCAGCAGAAAAAGCCGCTTTTGCGAAACGCGGATACAATAAAAATCAACAACAAAACTAAAGTTAGAGGTTTCGTCTCCGTATTTTCTTTTCGTAGCCTCAAAGGTGGAGTCGCACTTTGCGGTTCTCTTTTTCTTTCCCGCCGCTTCGATGAAATCCTCCGCTGAGAGAAACCAGGAAATGAGCGAAGAAAATAAGGTGGAATTTTTACCTAGCGCACAAGTCCGTCCATCGATGTCCGTCGACCGTGCTGAGATTCCTGACGGCCGCGTCCATTTCGCCCAGCTGCAAAAAAGAAAGAATGTTGATAATCGTATGGAGATGAGTGAACAGTAGGTCAATGACGATCAATTTACCAGAATGAGAACTTCAGGTCTGAGAATGTTTTGGTCAGCGGCCACGATGACGGACTCGTAGCGGACATCGTCGCTGAAATGCCGTTTGACCCATTCGGAATTGTGACGGGCCACCGAGTCGTGCGTCGTCCAAAGGCCGACACTGTCGTGTTCCTCGACCCAGAAGAAGAGGCCACCGCCCAGCGTTATACAGAGAATCAGTGAGAGTCCGATGGTGAACCAGGGATGCCGGCCGACCAGATATCCCAGTCTACAAAAATAATAAAAAGAAAAAAGATCAAGATAAGATGAATTGCTGAGAAAAACCCGGTCGCGCTGTCCGTATATAGCAGTGGTGGTGGTGACATTATGACATGCATAGAATTGACCGTCCGTCTAGCGCCGGTCTCTGGCTGATCATAAACGAAAGTAAAAGTAATCGATTTACGATTCGACAGTCGCCCTACTAGCGCAAGATCGCGTTGACCTCGTCGTGAAATCGAGAGTTTTGTCCTATCAATCGTAAAAACCCCTCGAAAACGCGTCGTCGTGTCGTAAAAAGAAAGAGAGCGTGCTATTACAAAATAGAATCCGGCATCGCGGAGTATTTGTATAGAGAACGCCAGTTGATGGGCATTTTTTTGTCTTCTTCAATTGACTTTCAATGCCGCGGGTAGAGTGTATACTAAGTACTGTTCGCTTATCGATGTCACTTTTCTTTTCAGTTGACTAAAAAGAGAAGGACGTTCACCTTGCGAGCACACAGATGCTGCTGGACCGCCGCCGGCCGATTACCCAACATGTCTCATATTTCTGCTGGAAATTTTCACTACGTGTCGAGTGAGAATCTTTCGGTTGGTCAATATCGCATCATCATCGTCCGATTCAAAATTATGCCTATTTTCTCTCTAGAAAATAGACCCTTATCTCGGATTGCGTTTTAAAGTCGACGCCCCGAGTGTCCAGGAAGAAAAGACTTTGAGAAAATAGAAAGGAAATGTCAAGAAACAGAGAGATGCAAAAAGAAGTCTAAAAAATAAGGAGCGCTTGAAATAACTTTGGAGAACGACGACGGCGTCGGACGCTTTCTCCCTACGCCAATCATCGCATTCATAAGCGATGCGTGCAGGACAACGACGCTCCGAGGGCGAACGTCCGTGCCAAGTGCACACGATACTTTCACTCTCGAATGTCTTTCTGTTGTACTTTTCCGTTCTCATTCTCTTACCATCTCTCTCTCTCTCTCTCTCTCTTTCGTGAGCAGCAACATTTTCTGTAGGAAGAAGAAGAAGGAGCCATCACACAAAGGAAGGCGTTTGATTCACTTTCGCTTTCTTCACCTTTATATATACGTCACAGCCGAAGGAAATGTTGAATGTTATTTGTCCCGACTTTGAATTCCGTCGTTTTTGTTGGTTTTTACGACACCGTCAACACGAGCGGGCGGTCGTGGTGGATTCTCTCTCCAATATATTACTATTGGGGTTTTCTTTTTTTTTTTTGGTGCTGCCCAAGTCCTTTTTTAGTTTGTGTGTTTCTAGGCTACATCCTTCTCATTTTTCTTTCGGCCGGCTCTTCCTACATAGTGTCCCCGCAAAAAAAAAAAAAAAAAAAACTTTTTCCAAGGGAAAGAAAGAAAGAAGACAGAAAAAAATCGGACATTTCCGCTCGAATGAGTTGGGCTGTGCATAATTTTCGGAGGAGGAAGATTTCTTTTCGTGCGGTCATCAACAGTATGGCCAGGAGTAGTATAGACCAAATCTTCAAATCTTGTCGTTTTCTCCCCCTCAATATATTTTTCCAACTTCGACTTCTTCTTTTTTTTCTTCTTCTTTTCCTAGTGTCTCGAAAATTCTTCCCCCCTTCTTTTTCTTTCCCCTTCTTGTACAGTAACTTGGGTAATTGAGGTCACGATAGACTCGGGTTGTTGACCTGGCTCTACAGGGCTCTCTCTCTCTCTCTCTCTCTCTCTTTTTCTGTTATTTTCACTCGCTCAACTGACTAGGTACAAAATGTTCAGTGTAGAGAAAGAAAAGAGAAGAGGAGAGAAGAGAGAGACGTAAGAATATGCGCGTGTCCCCCATCTGTCGGCTCGGGGAAACTGGCAGCGTTCACTTCTTCCTCTTCCGCAAACCGGCGCGGATTAGGGACAGTCCATCCCATTGAAGTCATTTCTTTTTCCTTGCTGGTTCAATTGGAATGAAATCAACACGGATTTCCTACGCGGAGCGCGTTAGTGTGTTCTGTCCCGCGGGCTAAAACATGACCCCGAAAATATATCTATATATTTCTTTTTTTCTTTCTTTTTCTTCTTCTTCTTTTTGTTTCAGAAGAAAAAAAAACGATTGGATTATTATCATTGTTTTCTTTGAGGTTTCTCTTTTAAAAGACTCAAAGAATGATCAGAGAGGAGAGTTGTCAGAACGGATGATGGCCCAACATTGTGTGCGCAGTGATGGATCAAATTTGTTGTTGCCGTTTTTGTTTTGTTTTGTTTTGTTTTGTATTTCGTCTCAGTTGACTTTTTTAGGAATCTGGTCAAAATGAGGAACAAGGTCGCGAGCCGGAATTCCCGTTATGAATGTTCTACTACTGGACGGCAATGGGGAGGGAGAGATTATACGGTGCGTTGTGGTATGTACGCCAGTAGGCTACGCACGGTAGTACGACGCGCTAATGTACGTACGGTGTTTCTTCGTGTGGTAAAAGTAACGGAACCGGCCCATTATGCACCATTGGGCTCGTCATCGCTCTCTGTCCGTCATCATCGTTTTTTTTTATCGTTCTCTCAGTCCTCATGGTCGAGAAGAAGGAAAAAAGAGAAAAAAAAAAAGAATTCAAAGTTGTTGCCGTACCGCTACGTCTGTTGGCAGTGAAACAGCAGCAGCAGTGGAGAGAAAGAGGGAAAAGAGAGAGAGAGAGAAAGAAGAAGAAGAGAGAGAGAGAGAGAAAGAAAGAAAAGAGATGGAATACCTGCGAGCCATCAACTACTAACCCAGATTCCCCTAAAAGCAAAAGACTAGATGGTATACTCCGCCGTCGTCGTCGTCGTTTCCCCTTGCGCGCCCGCACGGATCTCCACTATATACTATAGAAGCGCGCTGCGCGCAGCAGGCGGGGAGGATGGCCAGGGAGCCCGCCAGCTCGAGCACCGGCTCAGGCGGCCTATACCTTTTCCTCTCCACCCAGCGGCATTGGCCAAGGACTTGTTGTCTGCTCCAGCTCCGCAACCAAATTTTCTCCTCATTTCTCCCGCGTCCGTTTCCCACCGAAGAAAACGTTTCTCTTCTGCCTACGCGCTTTGCTGCTGCTGACCGCCGGAGACATTTCCCGCGCTCGTCCTCATCTCATTATGCGCTCGACTGCAACATCAATCCGTCACATGTTTCTAACGGTTACCGTTTATCGTTGCGTCTCTGGTCGAACCGAACTTTTCTTTTTTTTAAAGACTAAAGTCGCCCATTCATCTCCATTCTCTCTCTCTAAATTCCGTTTGGGTTGAATTGGAGAATTCGCCCTTTCCTGGGTCGTCTCGTGATTGCACATTCGCTGCACGATCCTTCGCTCTACTTTCCCTTTCGAAATGACGGGAAAGATCACCACCCTGCCCGCATTGTTTGGCACGTTGGCAATTAGTTCGTTTAAACAAATCCGACTGGCCTACGTGTTGCTGAACTTTTTCGAGCGGAGAAAAGTAGGAGATTGCGCGGCGGGAGAGTGAAAGTGAATGATGATGACGTTTGTTGTTCTGTTGTTTTTTTGGCCATCATCATTAAAATAAGACGGATGGAGGAAGTGGGATGATGGATTCAACTGTATCAAGAACTTGTTGTTGCTTACCTGAAGAATATCGCTTCCATGGCACCGTTGACGAGGTGAGTGGCCGGCTCGAGGCATCTCAGCCTCCGCACGGACGAAGCCACCGACGACGAAGAGGACGACGACGAAGACGGCGGAGTCTCGGAAGAAGAACACATTTTGACTTTGTTGACTGGCGCTGGTTCTTCAACGATCGGATTCAGTAGACAGTTCAGTTTCTGGTTCACTCGCAAATACTCTCGGACAAACCAAGAAAAAAAAAAACCAAAGATGGTATCGATGGAGAAATGACGGTGTCAACTAGTTCCGGTCATGTTGGTTACGTTATGTCTCGGCATGAGATGCAAAGGATGGAAATCAATAAATAAGAGAGGCAGACAAGTCAAATCAAAATGTGTGTGACGACGACGGACACGCGCACTGGCACTGGGCACCGTCTGCAATTTCGAAATGACACGGCCGACGACGATGAGCAATCAGGCGGTAGTAGTAGGTCAGTGATTATCGACTAATGTTTTGTTGACGACGACGACTCGCTTCTTGAATTGAACGAACGAAATACAAGCGGCGGAAGGAGCGGACCCGCAACCGACCAGTGTGAGTAGTCGTCGGCGACTGCGTCCGCCGTGCTCCTCGTACGCGCGGGAGATGATCGGAGTTTGGCAGTCAGTTCAGACGGACCACCATTTTTTTCCAGTTTTTTTTTTCTTTTTTTTTCTTTTTTTTTTCTTTCTCTTTCTGGGGGATGTACATGAAACACACACAACTGTTTGCTGTTGCAGCAGCAACAGAAAACGAGGAGTAAAGCAAGCGCGAGTAGGAGCGCAGGGAAGGGGGCAGGTACGGACCCTCCTACCTTGCGGTCGTACCCTCCTCCCTTTTTGCCTCTTCTCTCTCTCTCTCTCTGTTCTTTTTGCCTCGCAGACGCACCACCGAGAGAGAGAGAGAGACCCCTGCAGGTAAGAGAGAAAAGGAGCCACCAGCAAAACGCCCGTATGTAACAGCAGGGACGTTCTTCTTCTTCTCTATCCCGCTGTTGCTGTTGCCTTCACCTATATCGTCGTTTTATTTTGTATTTTTTTTTTCTTCTGTTTTATATATTCTCCTCATTTCTCCTTCTAGTCTCTCTCCGTCACTATGCGACTAGGTAGGCTACCCATTTAATTCCCCCCTTCCCCCCTTCTCGCCAGCTCTTTTGTTTCTTCAATGAATAAGCAAAAGAAAGCAACTATTATCGAACAATCGCGGATAGAAATAAACGATAACAAATCATTCCGCGCTAAACTGGGCCGCAAGCCGATGACCGGGATACGCCGTTATTTGATTCTCTTATTGTAATTTTTGCCTGGTTAGTTGTCGGTTTTTTTTTAATTAAATGGGAAAACCAAAAAATTACTTTGACGTTTTGTTTTTGTTGTTCAATACAAAATTTTGCGCGGTATAATGTGTCTGTTTTATTTAAAAATAGCCACCCAAGTAGCCTAGTTTCCCTGTTTTCCTGTAGAAGAAAAATGCAGTATATGTACAAGAGGGACCTTGAATTACGCTGGCCAGCATATAATGCTATTGAAAAAGAAATAGATATAATAACTTGGGGCCGGGCCCGGTGTTCCGGGTTCGAACGCGCGCGCGCGCTCTAGTCACCGTCCGGGTGTTACTCGGAGAAAATGCGCTGGTAGAAGACGAGATGGGGAATGAGTTGAGGACGAAGGAGAAAAGAGAGAAAAGAAAAGACTGACCTCTTGGGCTGTGTGAGAAGGGAGGAGGGCCTCCTCTCTTTCACAGCAGCAGCAAGAGCGGCAGCAAGAGCAGAGATAAGAGAGAAAAGAGGATAGAAAGAGATATGTGGGTCATCGCTCTGCTCTACGTATTTAGGCTCCTCCCTCTTTCTCCGACAGTCCGACCAGAAAGAAGACAATCTAGTAAACACACACACACAGAAACGAGAAGAAGAAAAAGAAGAAGAAAAACAAGAAAGAGATACAAAACCAAAAGTCTTTCTCTCTCTCTCTCTCTGCCATAACCACTTAACCAGCCAACAATCTCTCTAGAAAGAAACAAAATAGATGGACCGGCTTTTGCTCGGCCAATATAGATTTATAAACCTCAATCGGTGGTATAGCGGGGTTTCGAAATCATTTCATTGGAAAAATAATCTCGAAAATGTTGACCTTATTCTAATTTCTACTTTTTTTAATTATTATTATTTGGTAGTTTGTGCTGAAGATCTTCTGGTTTGAAATAAGACACAAAAAGGGTTGGAGTACAGTAGCACCCGTTTTCGGAGGTTTTTTTGGACATCGGCTCGTCCCACGGCTTTCTATTTCAACTGGAATCCGTTTCACCGACACAGAAAGAGATAGCGAGCCCGGACAGGGCAGCCAACGTGAGACCCTACAGACGGGTGACGTGGGCTGGCCCGAGTCTACACTCTCGCTCGATTCACCTTTCCCCTCGGAAATCTAGTTTTGGGATCGACCAGGAAAATTAAAAAAAAACGAAACAAAAACCAAAACTTGCTGCCAACCTGATGGAATTCTCTTGATGGGATCAAATTGATAGGACGACAAAGACCCCACAGAAAATCTGTATATTTTATACAGTCTCTTTCTCTCAGTCTCTGCTGTCCGCCATTTCACTATGCTGAGATGCGGTTCAACATTGTCTCCGTGCGATCGGCAGACATCTTACGCGGGCATCGGCTTCCTTTTTGATTTTCTAATTAGATAGTCCATCACCAGGAAACCCCAAAATCGGCAGGTATCTCTCATAAAAAGAAATCAGAACAATCGATTTCTCCCATCGTCAGAGCGCGTATTTCAAACGAGTTTGGCTTTTGGCGCGCATACAGAAATAGTCATATAGGGAATCATTGATGGCCGCCGAGAGAGCTTTCATTGCTTTGCTAAAATACAGTAGGGCGCGCAAACGAAAGCATTATTTCATCTTCTACAAACAAAAAAACAAACAAAAACTTCCCGAAACATTTTGTGGGTCATCCCGCCATGTGTGACAAGAGAAATGGAAACGCAGCGAGAAAAAGATATGCTGTCTGACTCGTCGAACAACATATGAGCCAAGAATTCACGGGGGAAAAAAATGCGTCGTGAATTGCTGTGAGAATATAACAGAAGAGAGGGAGAGGGACAGGAGATTTGATGAGCAAGTTTTCTCGCTAGACTTACAACTCGTCCTTCACTTGGTTTCTTTTCCGGCATTTTCCCTTGAACTTTCTATACTAACAACTCGGTGCGACTTACGAAATATGTAGGCTAGCCAGTTGCAGCGACGCCGTCTATTGGCCGGTTATTTCCGCCTCGGACGAAAGAAATGCCAGCCCGTATTTTATTGCATTGAAATGATAGAAAAGAAAAAGCAGGAAAAGTAAAAAGGTCAGCATTCGTATCAGCAGCGCAGTTTAGGCTGCATCAAATAAAATAAAAAAAACGGGGAAAGAAAGTGTGACCGACGGTTGAAGGTCTTGGTTTACAACCATCAATCAAAGGGCTATTTGATTCGTCGACCCTTTTGTTTCACTCTTGCTACACATTCACTCGTCCGGCGACAGCTTTTGCTTTCGTACAAACGGTTCTCTGCGCTGGCGCTTGGCCTTTATGGCCATATTATTCAATTTCGGACTCGAAATCGTACCGGGGTGGCACCGAGTTTCACTTTTCCTTTCAAACGGGAGAGACAATTGTTCCAGCTTAGTCGCTGCACCCCGATGAGCCGGCCAGTGTCCCGTTGTCGCTCCCCTTCCACCATCCCAAGCAGTCTCCCATCTATAGGCAGAGTACAGCTCTCTTAGTCTCCATCGCATGCTACACAAATGCCCAACTGATATTTTTATGATTCGCGCAAGTAGAAACGGATTGTCCTAGACTACATGTCCTAGATTTCATTCTTCTTTTCCTTTTTCTTTACCCTTCTCTCTCTCTCTTTCTCTATACCCTTATACAGGTTAAGCTAGCGCTTCTCCTGATAGCTATAGTGGTTCAGACATCCAAACTCCGGACCATCCACAACTATCGATGACTTGTTGTTGGTCGTGAACGATGTCAGGGTCTTTTCAACCCTCCTTTCTCATCTTTCCTGTACTGCATCAACCTTTCACCTTTCGTGTTTCCTTTCTCCCCTATATGTTAAGGTTTTAGTCTCCTATAAGCCTTCCAGGTTGAGCCTAAAAATAAACTTGCGGGTCGACGCTTAACGTCAGCGTTGGATGAGAAGAAGAAATTTAGAGTCGTCGAAGAAGGAAAATCAAATAAAAAAGAATTTTTGTAAGAAAAAAAAAAAAGAGGCATGGAACAGCAACAGGAGAGCAGCACGAAGACGACAGGTGCGGAGACTTTCTTTTCCGCCTCCGCCCTCAATATGAGCGACGGCGGGGCGAATACGGGACGAAAGGGGGGAGCCAGGTGGCCACCTCTCTGGTCAGGCGTCGCGGTCTCGGCGAAAATCAAATGGAATTGAAATAGAAATGCAGAAGGAAGAAGAAGAAGAAGACGAAGAAGAAAAACAGGCATCCGGGATCTGTGCGCACCGCTGTGACTTTCTCTTGCAACGCGCACACTCACGCCAGGCCAGGGCAGGCGCCAGCCATTGACGCAAACGCGCTGCGTCCCAAGAATCGGCGTCGTCAGCAAAACTGAAAACTCCTCGGATGAGTTTGACTTATCTATAGAGTACGCAGACTCTCTCCCGGGCATCCACGATGATGCACAAGAATCTGGCTTCCATTTCGTCGTCCTCAAATTGAGCGGCAGCGCAGCGCGGGGAAATGAAATACTACAAACTAGGCCGCTCATCGTACAAATAGGATTCCCGCGGTGCGCGCCGTTCGCACAGAGTGTGCGTGCGTGCGTGCGCGCTCCATAGTAGATTAGTGGATCGTTCCGTTAGCGCGCCGCCACGGCTTCGCTGCCTTCTAATATATTTCGCGCGGAGAGACCGTCACGTGTTTGTTTTTCTTTATCTTCTTTTCGCCTTATTTTACGCCGCTGCTGCTGCTCCTCCTGGAAGGTTCCCACCCCTTTAGTAATCTTTGTCGGCTGGAGAAAGTGCCAAACGTCCTGCGGCTGTTTTCACCTGCCCTGGCGGGCCGCAACAGCTCGCGGACGCAGACAGGGCGCGAGAGAGCAACGGGGCCGCTTATATCATCCTTGTGTACATACGGATGTACTGGTCCCGATTCTCGATGCGCGCTCTACGGATCGCGTCTGCTAACGGCGGCGGCGTCTGACGCGGTCGCCACCGCCGTCACAAACCGCCCGATTGTCTCCGCTTCCAACTGGCTTTCTCTACCGGTTGGCTGATGCTGTTTGACGTCACAGCACGCACCAGCTTATTGTTTCTTCTTTCTCCTCATTCATAGTTTGCTGCCCATTTTCTCCTTCTTCTTCTTCTTCCGTATAGAAATCACGCGCGTCCATCGATAGTGAGAGAAAGCCTCCAGACACAGCAAACATCGCGCACGCTATTTGCCGGTTGTCGGAACCAGTCGCCAGTGGTCGGCAGCAGGAGGCGCTACTTGCTCGAGACGGAAACTTTTTATTTTTTTCTCCAACCCAAAAAATTTTTCCGAAATAAAAAGAACGCGCGCGCCAGAGAAGAAAAAAAAGAAGCGCCAGCAACACATTCCGATTTATTTCCGTCTCTTTCTCTTTCTCCGTTCTTCTTTTTCTCTTTTTTCACTCTCTTACCCGTGGGGTTAGACGGGCGGAAGAGTTCAAGTCGCAGCAGTCGGCCGGATGAGCGGCTAGTGAGACGTTTGGGGCTGGTGATGGCGTCGTCATCGGTCGCCGTGGACGGCACCGGTGAAAAGCGGTCGTCGGGCAAGTGTTTGTACTATTTGCGGAATATAGCGACTTTTCTAGTGTCGCACATCGGTCTTGTCTCCCTCGTCGTCGGCTATTGCATCATGGGCGCCTTCACGTTCGAAGCGCTGGAAGCCAAGCACGAGCTGCAGGTCAAGCGCGAAATGATTAAAGTCCGCGAGAGCGTCACCGACGACCTGTGGCGTTTCACCTACAAAATGGACGTGCTCGTCCAGGAGGAGTGGACCACCAACGTCACGGACCGTCTCAAGAAATTCGAGACGCATCTGATCGAATCGATGAAGAAGAAGGGATGGGACGGCAGCGAAGAGACGGACAAAGTTCAATGGACCCTGGCCGGAGCTCTTTTCTACTCCATCATTCTAATTACGACCATCGGTATGATGCGCATTCGTTACTACCCCTAATTAATTGAGACCTAGATATTTTCGAAACGACGGCGCCACCACGCACCGGCTGAAAATTTAAAATAAAAAAACAAAATAGAAAAAAAGAAACAAAATAGGAGCGATAAAAGATGAGAGTGAGAAAGGAAAAGATAGAGGATAAAAAAGACTAGTCCTCACTCACTCACCCTATCTCGAAACTCGCTGCGCTATTTCTGGACGCTAGTCGAGGACGAAAGAAAGCAGTGCGCGGCGAGCGTCGACGAACTTGAGCTCCACGAAAACAACACACATCCAACCCGTAAAAGAAAAACCTGCTAAACAGTAGCGCGCGCTAGACCAGGCTCCACTATTTGACAGCCAATCATGATGACCTCTACAATAACAAACAACATGAAATCCTTGCGCGCAAGTTGCACAACACGGCGATCCTGTTGCGCTTCGTGTATTTTGAAGCCGAAACCCTTGAGCTTTGTTTTGTGTACACAGAAAAAGACGATCATTTTTGATATAACAAATCCGTCATCGCGTATTGGCCGATGAAAATTGAAATTGCGATTGATAGGGATGATGAAGACGACTAGTAGGATGGAGGTGGGACTAATGTGATGACGCCGCACGCGACTCGGGCGCCGGAATTGCCAGTTTTCTTGCTGTCCTCGTGACTGCCAAGACCTAAATCGTCGGCTTTCTCGTGAATGACGACGGCTCTGTAGAGGACACCGTGTTCGGCCACGGTCGACAACGAAATGACGTGGTCGACGAGGTAGATTTCGGCGACAGTAGCCGACGCCGGATAATAGACGTCGAGAGCTTCCAAATTTCCCAAATCGCCTACGTGACGAACGTCGGCATCCTGGGCGCCGTGATCTTTCTACAATTAGACAAACACGTACAGTGTCTCGGTTGAATTTCCTCAAATAAAAATGAGCTACTTCGAATGGGTTGAAATGAGGTCCAGCAGCTTTGCAATCGTCAGTCAGGTTGCCGTTAGTGTGGATGTGGATTCCGTGCAAACCGGGAGTCAAGCCCAAGACAGTGCCGCGAACGATAACAGGTCCACCTGTCGTCGGCTGTTCAAAGCGCAACTGGCCTCGGATGTTGGGAAATTTCGTCGTGCCGTAGATATCGGCAACGGCCGACACTGGCCTCTGCTGTAAATGGACAAACAAGGCGGCCATTAAAACTGCGACTTTGATTCAGTTAAAGTGGCAATTTCCTCACCAATGAGGAATACGGGTTAAATGTTTCGTAGTGATGCTGTTGAGCAAGGCAGACGGTTCCGACAGCCAACAGGCACAACCACATAATAGATCTGCTTTTTGTTGATCAATTTGGAAAATGAATTAACTGAGATGACGAATCGATGAATGAATTTTTGTTTACCTAGTAGTCATACTGGAGCGTGTTGTTCTCTGTGTTGGACGGTGGCTGAGTGGTCTAGATCACTTTCCTCGCTCGCTTTATATACCTGCGACTTGTTTTGCATAATTCAATAAATTCGATGCGGTCAGTCAGTGATGTAAGCCACTCGGAAGAATAAAAACAACACCCGAAGAGATCGATTTTCTCTCATCGCCGATGGATTCTGACAATGTCCATCCACCCATCATCAGCTGGTTTTCTAACATATTAGTTTTCGAAAGTGAAAATTGGCGCGATCTCTCTGCCTACAGGGCGAGGCTCTTGTTCTTTTCTGACGGATGGTTACTGTAGCCGGCTTGCGCAAACCCTTCAGACATGATGATGGCGAATTATTTCACTTTCAATCGTTTCACTTCTTTCACGCCCGAGTGGACAAGGACGACAGCAGCTGCTGTTCCTGAATGTTCCCCCCTAAACCTGGATAATCTATAGAATGGCGACATATCCAAACCCCGGTTGAAAGACACGCGACTAACGGAGGGAGAGAAAACTTTTGACGCATTCCGTGTATATTTTAAGAAAGATCCTTGAGCAGCTCTATTGATTTCCTCACCCACACGGAGATACAACCCTTGAATAAAGAATAACGTTTCCCTTTGATTTGATTTATTTGCTCTTTCCTCTTCTTCTTTCTTTTTTGGCCAGGATACGGACACATCGCTCCGAAAACGCCGTGGGGCAAAATGTAAGTTTCAAAGAGTTTGCTGCGACATTGAGTTTGTGACAAAAATAAGATTGAATCATTGCTCGCACACAATAGGGTGACCATCTTCTACGCTATTCTGGGCATCCCGCTGATGCTGCTCTGCTTGGCCAATATCGGCGATGCGGTAAAATACTACTATAAAATCAATAATCAAAAATGGAAGAGGAGAAAAGAAAGAAAAAGAATAGAAAAGAAAATGGGGACGAATCGATAGATTTCCCTCCAGGGGTGGAAGTCGATCCTTTTTTGTTGTCCATTTCGCGGTACGAATCTGAAAGGGAAAAGTTTCTTCGATACAGATGGCCCATTCGTTCCGGTTCCTTTACTGGAAAGTCTGCTGTTACGTCTGCACCCGAAAGCCGAAGAAGTCGCGACTGAGGCGAACTCGCACGCGCCGATCCAACAGCGGCAGACATTCCGCCAGGTGATTTGTGTGCGGCGACCATTTCAAAAGGAAAACAAAAAAGTGATTGGTTCCGTTTGTTTTCTACCTCTTTTTTCCTTGTCGAATAACACGCAGGTACCAACCGTCGGCCAAGGTGAATTCGTTGCGTCGCTCGCAACGGGCCTCGCAACGTTCAGCCGACTCGGCCATGTCCGACAGCGCCGTCTCGCGATCGTCTTATTCCGCTTCCGATCAAGAGTCCAAGTATGAAATAACTCTTTTATTGATATTCAATAGATCGGTCATCGATTTGAATCCTTTAACTTTTCATTTTTGTAAACAAAACAAGGTATTACGACGAGACTGATCGGGAATTTGAGATGATGCAACAGATGAACGGGCCACAGAGAGGTCGTCGATCGCAGCATCACAGCAATAATCGTAGTAACAAGCCGGCTGGAACCAACCGAACTGGCCGTATTGGCGAAACGGAAATGGGACCTGGCGGGGACTACCCGTCGTCTGCACCGTCGAGTCCTCACCCGAACAAAACGGCAGGCAATCAAGACCCCAACGCTCTGGAGAGCGGATTTTTCAACAAATACGCCGTGACCGAGGACCAAGTGGATGGCGTCCGGAACAATAAAACCGATCCGGCCGATCAAAACAACAAATCGGTAACGCGATATCTAACGATTTTGTGAAATGAATAAGCGATGCGTGTGCGAATATCACATTTCCCAGTCTGCTGCTGTCCAGGGAGTCGATCGAAATCGCGGCGGTAGCGACAAGAGACCGGATCGTTTGGAGCTGGAATCCGACCTGGATGGCGTCGAAGGCAAAGAGATGAGGCCAATGTCGCAGCATCGTTACTCTAACCGATCACGTGAGTTGCGTCACGCTCTTCTTCTCCCTCGGCTCCCTCCCTTTTTTCCATCTCTTTCTTCCTGCGGAGGAATAAAAGCAATTTTGTAAATAAGAAATGGCTCGTGACTTGCAAGTCAATTTGCAATTGAACAGGGGAAAAAAGAGAAGGAAAGTAATCACAGAAACCGTTTTATCTTTTTCTTTCTCTCGCTCTCTTCTTTCTTCTATTTGAACGTCTCCGGGGGTAAATATACTATCGATCCGCGCTCTGGTCCATGTCACTCTCCATTACGATAATGGCGCGCGCCGACAACGACGAGGATAGCCGGAGCATCTGGAGCTGGGAGCAGCGGCGGCAGCAATCGCCTCAGCCGACTGACCGAGCAGGAAGAAGTGGACTACGATGACGACTACGTTTACGAGGACGACTATATCGACTCGGATGAAGAGGAAAACGATCAACACCACAACAAACCGGTGCCGATCTGGCTGAGCATTCTGCTCGTCGTCGGCTACATTTTCGGCGGTGCCTTCCTGTTCAGCGGTTGGGAGCAGTGGTCCTTCCTCGACTCGGCTTACTTTTGTTTCATAACACTTACCACAATTGGTTTCGGCGACTTTGTGCCGGCCCAGAACGTCAAAGAGAATGTCGAAGTTAGCATTGCCCTCTGCTCCCTCTACCTGCTTTTTGGTATCGCTCTGCTGGCCATGTCCTTCAATTTGGTTCAGGAAGAAGTCATCAATTCTGTCAAGTCCGTTGCCAAAAGACTGGGAATCATTAAGGACGAGGACGACGAAGATGACCGATAAAGACCACCACCACAACAAAACGTTTCCCTTTCTTTTCCTTTTTATTTGTTGTTGTTCTCGATGATCACTCTCTCTGCGTTGTTGCGTAACGGCGAAATAGATCATGCTCATATTGAACTCTGCTCTCGACTGGGTATCCATTTCTTATTTCAATCATCTGACCAGCATTTGTTGTTTTTAAATGGTGTTTTCCCCTTCTTTAACTGGAAAATGAAGGGGGCGTATGGATTTTTTTGACGTTTATACACACGTCCCAAGTCCGCGCGGCAAGTGCCCGATAGGGGGCGTTCCTATATCACGTTGCGGCACTGCCTTGCGAGTAGAGAAAATAGTTCCGGACCGAAAGCCAGTTCAAATCGACAAATCATTCATCAATTAGGGATTTCAAACATCTTTTGCCAATGAAATAATTATTGAAAGGATTCTGAACCGTTCACGAAGTTGGCAAATGTAGAAAGAGTGTATTTCCAGCGCCAAGAATCTGACTGGCAGTGTCGCTCCGCTAGAACGCCATGTTGGCAAGCCGTACGAGATAGGGCGCTGTGTGTGTAGGTTGGTGTGACAGAATCGTGAGGTCTCTTTCGTATACCGTTCGGTTTCTCAGGAGGCTATTTGGAAAAAAAATCCCGATAAAGAAGAGTTTTCCTACTTAGATTGTACCATCAGACCGTCATAATGGCGCAGATGTTACCCATTCGGTTTCAAGAGCATCTTCAGGTATTTATTTCTCATTAATTTTAAGAATTTATTTTAATGAGAAGGAAAAAGACTGTCTCTGGGCTTGACAGCCCGTGCTACCGGCCAGTGACTCACACCGGCGATTCATTCTTTAACGGATTGTACTTCGCTTTCCGGTCTTCTATTATACCTAAGATGACGCACCTGCGTTTTACGTCCATTTACTTGTACGTCTATCGGGCGTATCTTTTATCAGGCTGAATCAAATGACTTTTGAAGTTTTCCTATCCACACTTTGTCACACCTTTCGCAATCACCAGATTTGTGCCATTTCATGAAAAGTATGTTTAGGTGACTAATTAATCCTATAGATTTTAGTGTCCATTTCCAGGGTCTTTAATCTTATCTTAAGGTGCTCTGCAGTTTAGGGGTCTCTAAAATCAATACTCTTTTGCGAGAAGTGTTTTTAATTTTTGGGACATATTCTACATTGCCTTTCTATTACTCTTTCCATAGCTCACAAGTATTGGGATCAATGCCGCCAACATTGGATTCAGCACCCTCACCATGGAGTCGGACAAATTCATCTGTGTCCGAGAAAAGGTGGGGGAAACAGCACAGGTGGTCATCATCGACTTGCATGATCCTACCAATCCCATCAGGAGACCAATTTCAGCTGATTCAGCAATCATGAATCCAGCCAGTAAAGTTATTGCCCTAAAAGGTAGGTGTTTTTGTCATATCTGCATAAAGGTGCCAGTATTTCATTCATGTCTTTTGCTGACTTTAGCTGGAAGAACCCTACAGATTTTCAACATCGAAATGAAGTCCAAGATGAAGGCTCACACCATGACGGAGGATGTGGTGTTTTGGAAATGGATATCTGTGAATACCATTGCCCTAGTCACCGAAGGTGCCGTCTACCATTGGCCCATGGAGGGCGATTCGCTTCCGCAGAAAATGTTCGATCGTCATTCGAGTCTGACAGGCTGCCAAATTATCAATTATCGAACGGACGCCAAGCAGACATGGCTGCTTCTCATTGGCATCTCCGCCCAGCAAAATCGTGTCGTTGGAGCAATGCAACTTTACTCTGTCGAACGCAAAGTCAGCCAACCCATCGAAGGCCACGCCGCTGCTTTCTCGCAGTTCAAAATGGAAGGAAATCCAGAGTTCTCTACCCTTTTTTGCTTTGCAGTCAGAAGTGCACAGGGCGGAAAGGTACGAGAAACTTTATATCTTTCTAATTGAGGACTCCAGTTTTACCGTTTGAATTTACGATCACAGTTGCATATCATCGAAGTGGGCACCCCACCGACCGGAAACCAGCCTTTTGCCAAGAAAAACGTGGACGTTTTCTTTCCACCTGAAGCGCAAAATGATTTCCCAGTGGCTATGCAGGTAAATATTTGCATTAAAGATAACCGTCTTTGGTTCGTTTGCGGAATATTCCACTGTACTTGCCGTGGGAAGTTTACTTATCGATCGACTCTAAATGCATTCGTTGCATGCTCGCCTTTAGCACCGTTTTGAAAATTACTAATTTTAATGAACCTTTTACAGGTCAGTCCTAAGCATGACGTGCTTTACTTGATTACCAAGTACGGCTACATCCATCTATATGACATGGAGACTGGTACCTGCATTTATATGAACCGTATTTCGGCGGAAACTGTTTTCGTTACCGCGCCCCATGAGCCCTCATCGGGTATCATTGGAGTCAACCGCAAGGGCCAAGTAAGGAATTTTATTCTTAGTTCATTGTTTAAGGCGATCATTGAATTAATCGTCTTTCGTTTTAGGTTCTTTCCGTCAGCGTTGACGAAGAGACGATTATCCAGTACATCACGACTGCCATGCAGAATCCTGACCTCGCACTGCGGATCGCTACGCGTAACAATCTTGCAGGAGCTGAAGAACTGTTTGTCCGCAAGTTCAATACCCTATTCCAGGGTGGGCAGTATGCTGAAGCCGCAAAGGTATGAATCTTTATTTATACTTTTGGATGTTTATTTAATTTTTTGGGGGGTTTTCTTTTGCAGGTTGCAGCCAACGCACCGAAGGGTATTCTGAGAACCCCAGCGACGATCCAGCGCTTCCAGGCAGTGGCCGCCCAACCAGGCCAGACGTCTCCTCTGTTGCAGTATTTCGGCATCCTTTTAGATCAAGGCCAGCTGAACAAATTCGAGTCGCTTGAACTCTGTCGCCCTGTTCTCCAACAAGGTCGCAAGCAGCTGTTGGAGAAGTGGCTGAAGGAGGACAAACTCGAATGCTCCGAAGAGCTTGGTGATTTGGTGAAGCAGGCTGATCCGACTCTGGCCCTGTCGGTTTACCTCCGTGCCAATGTGCCCAATAAGGTCATCCAGTGCTTTGCCGAAACTGGTCAATTCTCCAAGATTGTCCTGTACGCCAAGAAAGTTGGATACACGCCCGACTACGTGTTCCTCCTCCGCAGTGTCATGCGTATCAGCCCAGACCAAGGAGCTTTGTTCGCTCAGATGTTGGTGCAAGACGATGAACCACTGGCCGACGTTGCTCAAATTGTCGACATTTTCCTAGAGCAAAATATGATCCAGCCGTGCACGGCCTTCCTATTGGATGCCTTGAAGAACAACCGTCCGGCCGAAGGGCCCCTACAGACCAGATTGTTGGAGATGAACCTCCTCTCTGCCCCACAAGTACGTTTGTGTCTATTTCTTGCCATTCGCGTTCCAAAATAACCCTTTGTGCGTGTTTGCTCATTCAGGTGGCCGATGCTATTTTGGGTAACCAAATGTTCACCCATTACGACAGGGCTCACGTTGCCCAGCTGTGCGAAAAGGCCGGTTTACTACAGCGTGCTCTTGAACACTACACCGATTTGTATGATATCAAGCGTGCCGTGGTTCACACCCACCTTCTCAACCCAGAATGGTTGGTGAATTACTTTGGTTCCCTCTCTGTGGAGGATTCGCTGGAGTGCCTTCGTGCCATGCTCCAGGCCAACATTCGCCAGAACCTCCAGATTGGTGTCCAAATTGCCACCAAATATCACGAACAGCTGTCTACGAACTCCTTGATCGAGCTGTTTGAGTCCTTCAAGGTTTTTAGCAGACGTTTTAAAACTACAAAATGGAATTCTTTTAACGCGTGTCTTTTTTTATATTTGAACGTAGAGCTTTGAAGGACTCTTCTACTTCTTGGGATCGATCGTCAATTTCAGCCAAGACCCAGAGGTGCACTTCAAATACATCCAGGCTGCTTGTAAAACCGGACAGATCAAAGAAGTAGAACGCATTTGCAGAGAGTCCAATTGCTACAATGCTGAACGGGTCAAGAACTTCCTCAAGGTGAGTGCTGTCTCAACCGGGTCTCATAACGATTGAAATTTAATTTTAATCTTTTTTTGTTCATCTATTAGGAGGCCAAACTGACAGATCAGTTGCCGCTAATTATTGTGTGCGATCGTTTTGATTTCGTTCACGATTTGGTGCTCTACCTTTACCGCAATAGCCTTCAGAAGTATATTGAGATTTACGTGCAGAAAGTTAATCCTTCTCGCTTGCCTGTGGTTATCGGCGGTTTACTGGACGTTGACTGCTCGGAAGACGTCATTAAATCATTGATCTTGGTCGTGCGTGGCCAGTTCTCAACCGATGAGCTTGTAGAAGAAGTAGAGAAGAGGAATCGTCTTAAGCTGCTCTTGCCCTGGTTGGAGTCGCGTATCCATGAAGGATCGGTCGAGCCAGCCACCCATAATGCCTTGGCCAAGATTTACATCGACAGTAACAACAATCCCGAGCGCTTCCTGAAAGAAAATGGATTTTATGACAGCCGCGTCGTGGGTAAATACTGTGAAAAACGCGATCCCCATTTGGCCTGCGTTGCCTATGAACGTGGGCAATGTGACCGAGAATTGATTAAGGTCTGCAACGAGAATTCGCTCTTCAAGTCTGAGGCTCGCTACCTAGTTAGGCGCCGTGATCCTGACCTTTGGGTGGAGGTTCTAAACGAGAGCAACCAATTCAGACGTCAACTTATCGATCAGGTCGTCCAAACGGCTTTGTCAGAGACTCAAGATCCCGAAGACATTTCCGTTACGGTCAAGGCTTTTATGACCGCTGACCTGCCCAACGAGTTGATTGAACTTTTGGAGAAGATTGTGCTCGACAACTCTGTATTCAGCGACCATCGTAACTTGCAGAATCTCCTCATCTTGACTGCCATCAAGGCTGATCGCACTCGTGTGATGGAGTACATCAACCGTCTAGACAACTACGATGCACCAGACATTGCTAACATTGCCATTTCTAATCAGCTCTATGAAGAGGCGTTTGCCATCTTCAAGAAATTTGATGTCAACGCTTCTGCTATTCAGGTATGCATTTGTGTTCAATTTGTCTTCTGCTCATTGCCTAAATTGCCCTGTCGTCTTTTAAATAGGTGTTGATTGAGAATGTCAACAATTTGGATCGCGCTTACGAGTTTGCTGAGCGTTGTAACGAACCTGCCGTCTGGTCGCAGTTGGCCAAAGCCCAGCTCCAACAAGGCTTAGTCAAGGAGGCCATTGACTCGTTCATTAAAGCCGACGATCCTTCAGCGTACCTGGACGTAGTCTCGACTTCGCACCGTACCGGTAGCTGGGAAGACTTGGTTCGCTATTTGCAGATGGCTCGCAAGAAGGCACGCGAATCATTCATCGAATCCGAGTTGATTTACGCGTACGCCCGCACCAACCGACTCGCCGATTTGGAGGAATTCATCGCAGGTCCTAACCATGCCGACATTCAGCGCATCGGTGACCGTTGCTACGACGACGGAATGTACGAGCCAGCCAAATTGTTGTACAACAATGTTTCTAACTTTGCCCGTTTGGCCATCACTTTGGTACACTTGAAAGGTAAAAAAAAAATTCGTTTAATATTAATTTGTATGTAATGAATATGCTTAAAAGCATTTTTACTATGTTTTCTTTGGACAAAATTTTAAATCATACGTTTGACAAATTTATGCGTGTCTGAACATTCGCCAATTTGTTCATCTCAGTATGCAGAATGTTTTTTGCTTATTTTTTTGTCTGACAGAGTTCCAGGGAGCCGTCGACTCGGCTCGCAAAGCCAACAGCACCCGAACATGGAAAGAAGTTTGCTTTGCTTGCGTAGATAACATGGAATTCCGTCTGGCTCAGATGTGTGGGCTTCACATTGTTGTCCATGCTGATGAACTGGAAGATCTGATCAATTACTACCAAGATCGTGGCTATTTTGAGGAATTGATCAATCTACTTGAAGCAGCTCTTGGATTGGAACGCGCTCACATGGGCATGTTCACTGAACTTGGTATCCTGTACTCGAAGTACAAACCGGAGAAAATGCGCGAGCACCTCGAACTCTTCTGGTCACGCGTCAACATTCCTAAAGTTCTACGTGCTGCCGAACAGGTGAACGTGTGAATTTGTTTTTCCATTTTGTTTGCATTGCTAATCAATTTTTTATGAACAGGCACATCTGTGGGCTGAGTTGGTCTTCCTGTATGACAAATATGAAGAATACGACAATGCCGTTTTAACAATGATGCAACATCCAACTGAAGCATGGAGGGAGGGTCATTTCAAGGACGTAATTACCAAAGTGGCCAACATTGAACTCTACTACAAGTAAGCTCTTTTCACATTAGACCTCTTTCCCTTTCCAATTTAAGCCCTTGTTGAACTGTTGGTTAATGTTACATTTTCCATTTATAGGGGCATCCAATTTTATTTGGATTACAAGCCAATGATGTTGAACGACTTGCTCTTGGTGCTTTCTCCTCGCATGGACCACACTCGTTCTGTCAACTTCTTCACCAAGCACAATCACTTGGAAATGGTTAAGCCTTATTTGCGTTCAGTGCAAAACTTGAACAATAAGGCAATCAACGAAGCTCTCAATAGTCTACTTATTGATGAAGAGGACTACCAGGTAATCACTTTTTTGTCCTTTGTTAGTGCTTAGTGATGGTGCTAAACTAGGGTTTCTTTCTTTTTCTTCGTTTTAAAGGGATTGCGAACATCGATCGACGCTTTTGACAATTTCGACACAATTGTCTTGGCTCAGCGGCTCGAGAAGCATGAACTGATCGAGTTCCGTCGTATCGCTGCCTATCTATACAAGGGTAACAACCGCTGGAAGCAGTCGGTTGAGTTGTGCAAGAAAGACAAACTGTTTAAAGACGCGATGGAATATGCGGCCGAATCGAAGAACGCCGAGATTGCTGAAGAGCTGTTGGCGTGGTTCCTCGAACAGCGCAATTTTGATTGCTTTGCTGGCTGTTTGTACCAGTGCTACGACCTTCTTCATCCCGATGTCATTCTTGAGCTCGCCTGGCGTCACAAGATCATTGATTTTGCCATGCCTTACCTTATTCAGGTAAAATTTTCTCTCGTCACAGGCATTAGATGAAGTTGGATCATTATTGTACATTGTTTGCGTTTTAGGTCATGCGCGAGTATGTCAGCAAAGTTGATAAGCTTGAGGAGGCCGAATCAGAACGCCTTGAAGAAAACGACTCCCAGAGTCAGCCGCCATCTATGATGATTGCATCACAGCAGCTCATGTTGACGGCACCCGGCTATGCACCTGCTTACGCTCCAGGTGTCCCTGGTGTTCCTGGCGTACCTGGATTTACACCAGGGTACGGCTACGGCATGTAAAGAGGAGCTCTGACGTTATGTTTCACGGTCCTTGTCCGCGGCGTTCGTGTTCTTTTCTTTTGCGTTTTGTTTCCGAATGTTTTAGAAGGAAAAAAGATCCCAGCTATATCGTAGAGATTCGTGAGTATGCGGACAAGAAATTCCGACATTAGTTTTTAGAACAACTGGCTGGCCACAGGCTAAAAAAAATGAAATAGCAGTAGCCAACTGCTCTTGTCTGACCGTCGATGCGGCGGGAACAACCATCAGAGCGAACGTTTAAATTAGGGCTAAATGTTTATTCTGTTCCAGTTGATTGATTGGTGATTCTTTTTCGTGAATGTATTAAGATGCTTAATTTCCCTTGATCCGCCTCTTCTGAGATATAAACCAAACCGTAGTGCGATGCCCACCAGTTGTGGATGATTTGTCACCCTTTTCCCGCTGCTGTCCGCTTGTATCTGACCCTTTTACCACCAACCAAATTTCTTACCTTTCGGTACTCTTCACATACCAGGTTTGATCGAGTTCTAGTAACTTGTACATTTTCATTCCACTTGTCTTGGCTAAAGTGTGTTGTCATCGGAAGAGAAATTCGTTTGGTTTATTTATCTAGCGGGACGATATAAGTTTTTCGGCTTAACCATTTTCCGTCTGGAATGAAGAGCTTGTGGGGGTCTGCTTTTGAATGTTGCGAACGTATGACCATCTTTATCGTCCTCAATTGCGCTCGACCTCTTCATGTATACACACCCACACATAGACACATTCTTCACTGTCTCTTAATTCACCTTTCTCCTTCGTTCGGGTGGTTTTAATTTTTTTTTTTTGAATATTCAAAATACGTTGTCTGTTTACTCTTATCTATTAGTTGGTTGTTTCTTACACCTCCCCATCCCCATTCCTCATGTTCTACGATGTCTGTAGCCCATCTAAAATGAATATGAATAAATACAGTTGTCACCACGATTCCGCTTTTTGGCTCTTATACCGTACAATTTTTTAATGGCGTCTTATTTACAAGTCAAAACAGGCTACCGGCTACGTATCGAACAATTCCGGTATATTGTCGCTACGATACACAATAAAATCATGTGATTTTTTCTCTCTTCACTCATATATTAGGAAAGAACATGATAAAAACAATTTTCAGACCCAGTGTTACCAAAAGATATGACTCGAAATCTAGCTTTTCCATTCACATCTAGTATTTAAAAATATTTATATTAAAAAAAATAATAACTTTTTCTGGACATGCGGTGTGCAATCTCCAATGCACCCACTGCCCCAAAAATTGTAGCCGGATGCCCGGATTCTCGAAAAGAAATTTAGAAACACCGCGTCATAATCGATTTAGAGGTGCGTATCGATAGGCGATCATCGCCGCGACTTCCTTATCGTCTATCGACTCACTTAGTCTCTTTGCAATTCGTGAAGGCAGAATAGCTGGTTGTTACTTACGTCGTGGGAATTACTAGGTATGTCGGCGTTATTTTCCCTTATTATCGTAGATTGCCAACTACTCGCGTCTATGTGCATCAGTTCTGTTAAACTAGACGAAATTGCAAGGCAACGATTGTAAGCTTCTAGAAAACAATACTCGTTCCAACCGGTTCTAACGTGGAGAGAAAATGGCTGACTATATTGGCACCAGTTTTTCTGTAACCCGTTTCGTTCAGCCTTTGGGGTAGCGGGAAGATGTGCGCTGATACAGAATTGCATTAAATAGTGTTATTGCTCAATTTCCTGTCTCTACATCCATGTAATGATAACAATTTTATAATATACTTAGATTCATTGAAACACAGTCATGGCCCCTCCAGTGTATGCTGACCTTGGAAAATCTGCCCGCGATGTTTTTGGTAAAGGTTACCACTTCAGCCTGCTGAAGCTGGAATGCAAAACCAAGACATCTACTGGAGTTGAATTCACCACTGGTGGTTCTTCCAACCTTGACAGCGGCAAAGTACTTGGAAACTTGGAGACAAAGTATAAAATCGGAGAATATGGTAAAGTAACAGTAGAATGAAGAGTTACTGATGTGTTGCAAGTAACAAAACTAATTTTCTCTTTTACAACCATCAGGCTTGACCTTCACTGAGCGCTGGAACACAGACAACACTCTTGGAACTGAAATTGCCATTCAAGATAAAATTGCAGCAGGCTTGAAACTTACCTTTGACTCCACTTTTGCCCCCCAGACTGGGTATGCTTGTTTGATAAATTAGTGTAATAAGTTTAAGAGTACATCTCATTTCCTGTTTAGTAAGAAGACTGGAATTGTTAAAGCTGAGTTCAAGCACGAATCAGCCGCCGTGAACGCCGATGTGGATCTCAACGGTGGACCAACTGTTAACGGTTCAGCTGTTTGTGGCTACTTGGGTTGGCTGGCTGGTTACCAAATGTCCTTTGACATGTCCAAATCCCAGTTGACTCGCAATAATTTCTCCATTGCTTACGTCGCCAAGGACTTTTCCCTTCACACCAACGTGTAATTACTTTACTTAGCTTAGGTTTTTTATTCTCTTCCAACCAATAAATATACATTCTTTACAGCAATGATGGTCAAGAGTTCGGAGGAGCCTTGTTCCAAAAGGTCAACCCCAACCTTGAAACTGGTGTTCAACTCGCTTGGACTGCTGGATCTAACGCCACCCGATTCGGTCTCGGCTGCAAGTATCAGTTGGATGATGACAGTGCCGTCCGTGCCAAGATCAACAACGCTTCTCAGCTTGGTCTCGGTTACCAGCAGAAGTTGCGCAAGGGTACGTAACATTTTTATCGGCAACACGAAAAAGTTATTAACCAGCGTAAAATATTTAGGCGTCACTGTAACCCTGTCGTCTTTGATTGACCTCAAGAACTTCAACCAAGGAGGACACAAACTTGGCATGGCTTTGGAGTTGGAGGCTTAAGTGGAAAATCATTTCTTAGATCCACTTGCTTATTGTGCAAGCTCTTCTCATGTGACCTAAAACATTGGCAATTATAAGAACCCTAGAAATAAAGATCCGTTCCAGTAGTATTCAGTAGGTGATTAATTTGCCTGTTCAGCTTCTGTCAGCTCTTTACTGTTGCACCTACTTTCCTTCCTTGGTGTTGGAGCTGGATAAGCAATTGAACAATTAGACTGATACTTCAGCCGTATTTCAGGTGGGTTTGATTAAGCATCGACTTCGTAAGGCACAATTGAGTGATTCTTTAAACTTCGATGCTAAATGAGAATACACTATAGTCACCTTAGGATCGAGCTTCATTCGCCACAAATAGAACTATTCAACATTCTAACTGTTCATAGCGTAGCCATTTGTTCACTAAGGAAATCTTTAGTCGGTTATCATTCTTTTAATGTGAAATTTATAATGTAGACTTGATATGTAGTATTTCTTTCTTCTTTCTGGGTGCCCTGTTCACCCCTACACTGAGAGTTGAAGAACTTGAACATATGTGCATCACAAGAATAAAAATAGTAGATAAACTATTCTTGATTTCTTATAGCTGTTAGTAATAGACATACAACATCTATGGGATTAATTGATAAACTTTCAAGAAAATATTCAGATTTCATAGTTTCTGAATTTGTACAGAACAGAATTGTGTGAGAGAGGAGGAGCAGGCCTGGAATGAAGGTAAGAATACTGTTGTGACTTAGATTGTTGTTCTCCAGGATTGCTGGATTCCAGCATTTTTTCTACAGGTTTAGAAGTAGCCCAATGGAAAACCTTTAAACAATAAAGGGGTTGTAACTGGATCAAATAGTTGCCACAATAATAGCATGTGCATAGCTTACAGCAGTTGGTCCTTTCATTGATGACCATTGGTTGAATGAAATAGTCAATCCACTTGCTTTCCATTTGTCATAATCTTTTCGTTTCTCAGGATCACACAGCACTTCTTTGGCTTCCTATTTCAAAGATCAACTAGTGAATCAGTCAGTGGATGGCAAAACCAATACCTGAAGTTTTTGAAAGCTGTCTTTTGATGAATCATCTTGAGTCTTGTCAGGGTGAAAGAGTAACGCTCTGTGCTTATATTCGGCCAATATTTGTTCGCCCTATTTGATTATAGAAGAAGAATAAATAAAACACGACGAGAAACTTGACACAAATAACTTACACTGGAAGAATCATGACACCCTAAAATGTAGTAGTAGTCATCCTCTAAACGTCGGTCAAAATTAATTGCGTTCATATCTAGCAATTTAAAAAGGGCGGGAATAAGTTTACATCCACAATCAAGAAAATCCTGCTGTCAAGTCAAATTGTGCAATGGGCTGGTTTCTTGAATGCATTGCGTTGCCAAGTTAAACGGCACGACCTAGTTACAAACGCCATCTGTTAAGAACAAGTAGCGAGTAAAGTAAAAAAAAATTGGAAGTTCAACAGGAGGAACAAGGAAGTTATATTAATATATTATACTTTTACATCGAATCGAATAGCCTCTGTACCTATATTTTTAAGAGTTTTTTTTACCGCAATACCCATGCCGGTAAAAATTTTACAGGTATAAAAGCACGAGAAGTAGGCACGTTCAATACAAAATGGTTAAGTCAGGCAATAGAACAAAAATGGCAATAAGTAGAAACTGTTCATTAAAGGAAGAACTTTTAAGGTTTCCAAATATTCAGTTTATTTGTTGCGCGTATTATGAGCCGCTATCCACCACCGTACAGTCCCACATTTGTAGTAACGACATAACACAGTAGGAATTCTATCAACCTCACTGCACATTTTGTTTGTCCATGCAGATCTGATGAAATTTTCAAATTTCATGTGAATAGACACCTGATTCTTCAAGAGAGTAGCCGCAAATCCTTCTTCATGCACTAGCATCAGTACACATTCAAATACGTATATCGGGCATTTACGTTACAATCACGGACGTGAGGCGGATTAAATGAAACCAAGAATCCCACCAAGATAAGCATTCGCCTATTTTTTTTGTTCCCTTCACCGCATCGATCGTATCTGTGTATGCAGAAATAACAAGAGGGATATCGTGGAAAATAATAAGGATTTAACATTTGCGACAGGATTTCTTGCAGTGCAGCAACATGTATTCGGCATTGGCTTTGCACTGTCCGCGTTCCGCCCAAGCGCTGCAGTATCGATTCTCGTCGACGCAAGCCTGACTAGAAGCTGGATCATCGTAAATGGAAATGTAGAAGAAAAAAAAATAAATAAAGAATGAGGTATGCAGAGCAGACTCAGTTTTTTACAAGTGATATGCTGTAAACGATTGATTTTTTATTATACGTTGGAATAAAAGGAGATAGGTTGCCGAAATTGGGCTACGATCAGATTAAAATACAGCCACATGTTTCAACACACAGTACGAGTCCCCTTCTCTGCATAGTAAGATAGCATACAGCTAGCGAATGTGATTCGTGGATGTAGAATATCTTACGTATGCTACTGGTACGTGAACTCTTTTTGCGCTTCAATCTCGGACCGCAATATCCTACACAAGTTTTTGACGGCTTCCTATCTATTGTTCCTATCGACATTCACTGAAGTTGCCGCTCTCATACCTTATAAGGCCATCAACGCCTCTGCATCATAAAGGCAGTCAGATAGAGAAACGGTAAAAAATGAAGAGTTAGGACTGCTAAAATTGTGGGTACGTAATAATGGTCATTCTTTGCCTCGGAACAAACTCCGGAACCTCCACGAAACACTGTTTCAACATTTGTTAATCACAGATATAAATATAATGTCTAAATAATTTTAAAGATCTGAAATGCTCTTCTAAGTTTAAGGGCCATGGATGACAAAGGGAAACTTTTGCTGGTAGAACTTCGTAGGAACGTTGCCAATTACTGTAGGCTGTCAACCTAGTTTTTTTCGAGTCTTAATCCCAACGCCCCTATCTCAACCGTCGTTCGTATAAATTAATTACATCGACTCATTGATCGATGATGATAAAGACTTACCGGATCCACAATAGTTGCAAGCTTTGGGGCAATAAATCTTCATGTATTCGGCATTCTTGTCGCATTCTCCCTTCTTGGCCCTGACCGAAAACAAGAGTAAATATCAACCAGGGAGTACATGACAGAAAACTGTATTAGCAGTGAAGCTTTCAGCCATCTAAGTCGTTGTTTCCGTGCCACCCACTGATGTTTACCATGGATCGCAGAAGACGTTGAAGTTGTCACAGCTCACCCCTGTTCGAGAAACAGAAAAGTTCCGTGTTTGTTTGTGTCATGACATTTAGACGATATTTGCTATAGGCTAACCACGACGATTTGTTTTAAAGTAGAAAGAATACTTGTATGAGGCAAATGTTTAGAGCAAACATGACAACAAATGGCACTAGAGAGGATTGCATCTTTATGTTGCCAAACGTTAAGCTAAATTGATGGATAACTTACCACACTGTTTGCAAGATTTACGGCAGCTGACGCTCATCCAGGCCTTGTTCTTTGTACACTCATCCATTTCCGACCACACTTTACAGTGTTGATGACTATCCTCGCATTTCCCTGAAACATATTTATAATAACGTAAATTCAAGAATGCAGATCCGCAATTTATGTTTAGTCATTCAAATTAAGGCAAAAAGTGTTCGGTTCATTACAAATTCTTAAATATTATTAAACGACACAGGTTGCAAACGGGAGTTTAAATCCTGCGTAGTAGGTATTGCTAGAAAAGCCGATTCTATTTTCCGACATACTAAAAGTAAAAGACACTGTAATGACCGAAATTGCCGGAAATCGCCCACTACTTGTCACTGCCACGAATAGACGGCAATGATTCATTAGTGTTCGATTGACACAGGCAGATGAAAGCCAACGTCATACGGTGAATGACTTCGATTACATATTTAGCGAAAATTCAAGCGTTGAAGCGGATGCAACAGTAAACATATGGGAGAAATAATCTCCCAATGGCCCATTAGCAACCGTTCACGCCTCAATAGACCACAAATGTACAGCAAAACTATCCTTTTTAAAAGCTAGGATTTTGAACACTTCTTGATTGGGGGTAAAATGCTAAGGATTATTAAATTCACTACCCGCCGATCCCATTTGAATTCAATCCTAAAATATACTTTAGTTAGGTCACTTGGTTGGTGAAACGTTAGGTTTAACTGTAATAACTTGGTATTACGAAGGGTTACTGGATTCGCATTAAGTATCCACACGACAATGTAAAATGTAAAGTGTATTGAGCTCTATATAGCTTTCTCTTTTATATCGTACGTACCAGGTAATTCGGTGGAGACGAGTGGAGCCATAGTAGTAGACACCGTTGACTGACCTCCATCACTGCTGCACTGGTAAAGTTTATTTAGTTTCATCACATCCACCTTGAGAAATCAAAAGATATTAGGCTGTTTCAAATTTACTTTGGGAGCGCGTCTTTCAATTTAATTTCCGATTCAAGGCCATATGTTAGCTTACATCACTGAATCCTCTGCGCTGTCCGAGCTCGGTGCCGCTCTTCCTCGCCAGGATCGTGGGTCGTTCGCGGTTCTTGGCAAATGCAAAGGCGTCGTAGTGCATTACGGAACCTGTACACAGGATACGAAAGCAGAAGGGCACCTTGTATTGATTGACATCGTTTCCCAAGAGGATTGAAGGATCTCTTTCCCCGCAATCGATCAGGGGAAGATAAAAAAAAAAGAAAGGAAAAAGAGAGACGAAGGGAAGAAAAAAGAAGGTTGCTAGCGTAATAACCTGTGTCGTACGGTGCTCCAAGGTACTGGATTCGATCCAGGTTGTACTTTTGAAAGTTGTAAGCCATCCCTGCGTCAATAAATGAAGGGCCAAAAAGAATTAAAACGAAGCATGCCGTATAGAGCATATAACAGTCGTTGTGGCGTCACTGATTGTTTCTAGACTATAGTAGTTAACAAAACCCACTTCTCTCTTGAAGGAAAACACGTTGGGCAAGGACCCAAAGGGCAAAGGAGTGGGAGTCATGTTATTGACAAAGGAACTGAGCCAAAGACTTGGGAACATATTTCCCTTGAAATCAATATATATAATTATTCATAGCATCTGCTAAGACTTTCTGGTAGTCCCACAGGAAGAGTAAACTTTTTCTATGGTAGTTGTCACATCTGACACAAAGCACAAAATAAATAAAATTTGATCCGTTTCGACTCAGAATCCTGATGCCGGGAAACGGGTAGATTATCAGGTAGCAACTCTGGGTAGCCAGGTAATGCCAGAAAGCAGAAATCGACATTTTGACAGGTCTTTACGAAACTCGATCTTTAATTCTGAAAAACATTTATGCATCGGAGAATCTTAGATGGTACCGTAAGTGCTCTGATGGAGCTATGCGTACAGTATTGGTAAAGGACGCATATAGCCAGTAATTCCCAATTCCTAGAAAGTTGTGGCAGATTTCACCCCTTCAAACATGTACTAGATTGACTTTCGTCTCTTTTCCACCTTTAGGCTACTCCGTCTGTCGATCTACTTTTTCTGGTTTCTTTTCATGACATTTTTTATGATGGCGTATCTTTCAACGTCAAGATAGATGAGAGACACAAAAACAGATGAAGTGAGTAAATATTTTACCGTCGATGATATTGTCCCAGTTGATGGTGATGTAGTCGTCGCGATCAGCTCGGCTCTGCTCATGCTGCGCATCATTTGCCGACATATGCGAAGTAAAACGAAACGAAATTGAATTAGCCTTGCCATCGTCAAAACTTGTTAATAAAGAGAACGACACATTTTGAGTTAGTATTAGTACAAGTGTAGGTTACATACCCAAAAGCCAGCGGCGTGCATCAATTCGTGAATGACGATACCGACGTAAACGCAACCGCTGCCCTATTATCCAACCAACACGTTGTAACGACGAGAAGATGAATTATAAAAAACCTAGCGCAACTATGGAAAAGGGAAATTGGATAATAAAGCAACGCATTGGCTTTTAGCCTACTCACCAGGGAAACAGGCTGCGCACCGCCAGTTCTACCCACATTGCTGCTGCACCTGTTATGCAAGTATCGAGAATATATTCAAACTTGGAACTTTGAAACTTTTGACAAAAGTTTCAATTCAAAGAGCTCTCTGTTCGATGACTTCTGCGCTTCTCCACAGAGCTCTAATTCAAGTGAAATGGTTCTAAGATACTAGCAACGTAAAGCATATGGATGTCATGTAAGCAAATTCCACATCAATGAAACGAAGACGAACGAGAGTCGATGAAAGGAAAAGAAGAGCTCAGAGTTACTATCGAATAAGAGTGCTTCTATACTGGTGGAATTATAGTTCGAAGCGTCATAATTTTTGTGGAGGAAAGAGCTGTGTAAGTAGCGGGCATTTCTCTAGCCAACCAACCAATGTTGCGCTAAAACGGACGTCGAATGTGTATCTGTCAACAATTTGAAGGGAAAAGTTCTAAAGTTCAAAGATTCTAAATCTTTCACGTTGCGTTCTTCAGTGTCTTTCATGTCAGCGGTGGATTCGTTTTGAAACCATTTGCTAGACCATGAGTCACTAATGGGTATTGATTTTATACTTCTCTTTGGATTTCCAACCGTCACGCAATAGGGACTCGTTTACTGAAAACTTGTGTATACATTCAACTGTTAGATCTTGTGTGCCCACGGAGAAATTGAAACCCTCCTCCACTAAGATCTCGCACGAAGGAGCCCAGAAGCGATAAATGATTTGGGAACACTAATACACTCCTTGTTATCAAAGAAAAACATGTATAATGAGAAGGTGTGGAGCTGGGGTTTCGGAAACTAATAATAAAACGAATCTACCCACACAAAGAGATGTAAATGTACGTCACTAGAAAATAAGTGTACGGTAATCTATGAGAGTCTCCAAGGGAAACGCAAACGGTGGTAGCAGTATAGAAAAAAATATTTACCCCGATCCAGGCATGATATGAATGTAGTCTCGTTGGTTGGTGCGCGGCACGAAGCGAATGCAGGTTTTATTGTGGTACTCAAGCATAGCCCTGGCGATCACGCTCCGGTCGTTTGCCGCTGCAATTTAGACAGAAATATATATACTTGGTCCAGCATACAGAATGCGGGCACGCCAGAAGCTACAGGAAATCGCAGACTAGTTTGCAATCAAGCACCTTCTCCAGGCTATAATTTGTTGCCTAATCCGCAGCGTGTTGTTATGACCTTCGTCAGCACAGTAGAATTACGAAACATTTAATGAACCTACCGAATGATGCTGAAATGACGTAAGGAACGGTGCTAGACGGCCAACGAAGGTTCATGTCTACGATGGCATTCTTCGGCTGTAAATAAAGTAGCCCAACATTAAAGATACTATCTAAATGTGCATATTTCTACAGCATCAGAACTTCAGAAGGCTACTATAGGCCACCTGACATGTTAGAATAAAAATTTAGCTTGTGTATACTTTGATGCCAGGTTTGCCAGGTTTGCTAGATTTCCCACTTGCACTAGACTTGCCGAGGGATTTCCCAGCGATGGCCATGTCAGCACTTGAGACACCTGCAATATCCCCTTCAAACAGGCCAGCAATTTCGATCGGATCGCCGCCCAACTTGTCGCGTGGTGGTGGATCCATAGCTTAATAGGGGGAACAAATAATCAGTGCCAAAAACCAAGAAAAAATTGAATAAGTTATTTGAGAAGAAGTACGACGTCATCTCATCGATTATTCAGGTTTTATCAGCTATTATTAGCTTCTATTTGCGTCAAATGTGCACGAGGCTTCATTCTTCCGTTCCTCATATATATTCCGCTACCCTATTGTATGCCACGCGCACTATGTGCGAAGGGGAAGGTTACCGTAACATAATCATTTGAGTGCTGTGAGGTGAGCCTTTTATCTTCAAGGAGACACTAGTGCTCGTGTTATTATAGCAAGGCGGCTTCAAGAGCTCATCTATATATTTGATCCTTTCCTTTAGATATTTCAACCTTTGCCACACTGGTTTTATGCCGCAAGAACACGGACGTATGGATAGCTATTCTAATACTAAATATATCAAGCCCAAACTGGTAAACCATGTGTTTGCCACACAACTTACAGACTTGCTTCGCGTTATGGAAATCCGTTGGGGTCAAAGGTTCACCCGGGATTTCATAGATCTGCAAATAGAAATTGCAACAAAAAAAACAAGATAAGACAATAAGATCCAGTGATATTATAAGGTGAAGGATTTCTAAACATGGTTTCGTAATATCCGAGAAATGTGTGATGTACGTGAAATTACTACTCAACTTGTTCAGCGTACAAATGGAACAGACTTTTGTCGGCTAAAAAGTAAAGTTCATGCGCGTATTTATTCGCACAAGACGCTCTTCAAAGTGGAGACGTGAAGCTTTATTTATTGTTGGAGTGCATCAAGCGGCACGCAAACTTGGCTTTATTCTTGGTACCACTTTCCCCTCAAACAATAAAGTCACAAGGATAGCTACAACAGCACAGTGCAGATTAATATATTTAACGTGGCGCCAGGTAGAATTACCTCACGAGTATGAGATTCATAGTTTGGAAACTTGATTCTCCGTCCTTCCTTTTTTAAAATTCTCAAGAAACTTGAATCTCCTCGTCTTCGGGGAAAAAAGGTAAGTATTACCAATAAAAAAAATTTAATACGCTTTAACAAGTAAGACTTAGCCTGCAGCAATTCAATTTAACATTAAGCAGCTTAGAATTCGTCGTGCCATTTCCCTTCTGAACGTAAGAAACGACTACGGTGCTAAACGAGACCATCGAACTCTATGTCTTCCTAATAATTCCTAAGCAGGAAGTTCGCTCGCTCCGAGAAGTAAGGACGCGTGCATATGGGTAGGCAGGTAGGCTATTTGCATAGGAAATTGACACTGTTGGAGGTACGTACCGGGTCGGGAATACCAAGGGGAATGTTGCTGAGATCAAACGAAGATTCGTCGTTCATGTGACTGTCCGGTTCGCGGAAAGATGTTGGGTCGGATGTTGCACCGCAACGGTCGATTTCAGCCAGCAACTGAATTGAAAATACGCAGAGCGCAGCGATCGAAGTTGTGATCCGCATTGTGACTTGGTATTGCGCTTGGCAATTCCACAGCAAGAGATTAAATAACCACGTCGTATTTAGAAGCTAAACCAAAACTAGCTAGCTACTACAATAAATGGTTGAGTCTCAATGCGTGACGCAGCAATCGCCTGACGGATACTGTCACATCCAAACAAGGGATAACGACTGTTATGTATGCGCATATCCTCTTTATATATAACTAGACGGTGCTGTTCATGCAGGTGCGGCTCGTGATGAAATCGTTCTCGTATGTATAATAAAACTCTACTCTCCAGTTAACACTGGTTGGTCGGTCAAACACCACGAAAAACGTTGTTCGATTCGACCCGTCACTTCCACAGTATAATATGATGAGGGTTCCGGTTCGTCCTTCCACCGTGTCAATAACACTTTCTATCATAATAGGCTAGTCGTTACATCCATTATATTTTATGTACGAAACCATTGAACTCTGCTCCTTTTCATCATCATTACTTTTTGTGTTGGCTATCATCTTGTCTTTTGTTGATTTTCACTTGCAGGAAACCATCACCTATTTATCCTTTGCTTTCCAGTTTGGATCGATATCAACTATGATACCGCTACCGCCGCTACCATCCGCACTCGGCGTCCGTGGATCTCATGGGTGCGACCGAACGGGTGCGAAATGGGTGTTGTGCGTTCTCGCATTATGCACCTGTTTACCAGATAGGCTGCGGAACCCCATCAGAAATCCATTATCGCATTTGTAAAGTTTGTTTGAAGTGGTGCTAGAGCTGCGTGTCGTTGAACTGACGCCCGCTCCTAATACACGGATATGATCAACAAATAACCCGGATATGGTCTATGCTGATCTCGGGTACTCTTTCCTTTTCCCCCTCCTTCTTCGTATTCATTAATAACACCGTAACAGTTTCTCAAGCAGTGCTGAAGAGAAGTCTTGAGTCGTAACAACTGCAAAGGCCACTTCTTATGTTTAATTTGTTTGCTTTTTTTCTTTTTCCATTAAAATATTATTTGATTACGAACTTTGTTGAGCACTTTTTTCTTATTCTTCCACTTCCGGTGACGCACGTGCAGAACCGTAAATTAGTCACCAGAAAAGTTAAACTTTTTTCATGGATTGCTTATATAGTAAAAGAGCTTCTATGTTCTATCTACATCCTTTTTTTCAAGGCTTGAACTGAAATCCCATATTAAAGGACATTTTAAAGGAAGTGCAGCTCCAGTTGGCAAGACGGAATCGAGCATGAAATGTTCATGGTGATTGGCCTAGAGTAACGCCTAGGACGATTCTATAATTTAGGTATCTTTATTTTCCCTCCTGCATCTTATCTTGAAGTCTCGTTTGTAAGCAGATGGGTATAGTGGATCTTATTCAAGAACTTCGTTAGAGAAAAATGAAGGGCACCTATTTCGTTTCAAAAGAGGCATAGAAGGTCATTATGAAACCGTCGCGAAGAGTGCTGGCACTAATAGTGGCAGCAGCCGTGGCGGAATACTAACGGCAACATAATCGCATAAGGGAACATAATATTGGCGCCCGCCCTGCTCTATGGTGATCCCGCCAGTGTAGAAGACATAGATATTGGCAATACCGGATGGACTCTATACTGCTATTGGAAATTCCCATGTAGGCCTACATAACACAATCGATGTCTTCGATCTGAGAGCTAGGATCGAATCACGACATCCCGTCGACCGTCAATTGAATCAGAGGCCGTGGTTCCATCTAGTCTCATATTGCTGCGAGAGCTTATTTCTAGTCGGATCGTGTCTTGATGTGAGAGACACGCGCATTTCGCAATGTGCCCTCTTTAATATGAAAGATCTTGTCGTTGTTGAATTTCTCCTTTCGATACGGTTTTCATTTTGCTTCAAGCAAAAATATTTATTTCGTAAGCCTAATATGTACAAAGATCTGGTAGAATTTCACTTTCGTTTGTTCGGATGGCTATGTGTATTTAAAAAACCATAAAAAAAGGACTGACAGCAGGGATTAGGAACACGACAACACGCAATCCAAACATAACTTACGAATCCGTCCTGTAGTGTTCATTCATTTTCATTCGTTTTTTCTCGATTGTTCATTGGAAAACTGTTTATTCTTGCAAATTGTCTATATTTCTATGCTGATGCATATGTTACAACTAAGAGGAAGGTAAACAGATACTAGAAGAGGAAGATAGCGGTAGTTCTACGACTAATATAGAAGATCGTCCAATGAGAAATGGAAAATAGAAGAACTTTACGAGTGGAAGTATTGGACAAGTCCTATAGACATAATGATCAGGAAAGACAATTAGGTCTAGGTTATTCCATAATAAGACGATGCCTACGTGCTCCCGCTTTTTTTGCTGCTGTTCGGTAAAACTCGGATGTCGGTGGGTATAATCTCTAGAATGCGCGTAGGGCACCGCAGATCAATTACATGTTTGCTGGCCTCAGCTCTTCTAGTATATATCCTCTCAATTGGCACGTGCTGCTCAATCAGGGAAACAGAAGTGGCATTATGATTTATAATAAGGACAGTAGACTATGGATTTAACGTCGAAATACCCGAGCCGTTCATCAACGCCGAGGATTTCCAATAGTATCAACACCACTTACCCATCAAGGCGAGTAATATAGTTTGTGCCACTGCTTATTAGCATAGGCAAATATTAATACTGAGTTGATGGCGCAAATCCCGGGGGCATTCCCGCTTATATATATAATGTTGTTTACATTAGAGAGTTGATGTGCAATTGTACATTGCTGCATAGCGGTATAGCTATACGTGACCCCCGAGTGGCGGCTTGTGCACGAGCTTGCTGATTAAAATGCATCAATGATTCTTAATCCCGACACGCTCCGTAGATTTTCCCTTTTTGAGTCATGTGCAGGATACGTTTCATTCCGTTTCTCTCTCTTTCTCTCTCTTGGTAATATCAATAATACGAAGCGTGTCGCGTTGTTGCGCTCCAGCACATTCTCTTGCGAAAAAAAGATTGTAATAATACAACAGTAAGTAAATATTTCACAAAAAGTTGCATTTTGTTGGACGAGAGAGTTTCCTATCAGATCCCATCGCCTTTGTTGATATATTCAAAGGTGAAACCCTCCCCGCGTCGCTGTTCAATATTTCAGTGTGACCTACTCAGTCTAGCATCGAGGTTTTTTTTCCTAATAAACTGGTCTAGGCAATATGGAGCTATGAATAAAAAAGGTTTGTTTTTAAATGACACTAGGACTGAGCCTGCACGGGAGTCGAGTGTGATAGCGTTTATTACGACGTTATGCATTCCGCTGCTGTCGCTAGACTTTACTATAGGCTGCTTTTATACAAACTAATATTCGAAACTGGTTCTTCGTGCCCGTTCGTGCCTTCTAGATGTCGTGCTGCGCACAGACTGGATTGGTGGTCTATCATCGGCCGCCCTCCCAAGTCCTATTGCACGCATCCTACGGATTCAGCTCAGTTGTATACCGTCTACAACGACTACTCGTATAGTAGTCTACTATCAAACTCGTCTGCAACAGCCCGACCGTCTCGACCCTAAAGCTCTGGCTGACACCGAACGAGTCTTCAGTCGTCTGCCGGGAGGGCTGCCCAGCGTGTGTGCCAAAATTCCCTAGAAAACATTTTTTGTTGTCCTTCAAAACGTCAACACCCAACTGACAACTGTCTCCTATATATTCTCTTCCTCATTCTTGGCAGCCCTCACTCTCTCTCATTCTCGATATTTCCCACAAAAAAAAAATCAATATTCCCGGGTACCACATAATTAACGAGCATAGTGTGCTGTCTAGTTTCGTGTTGTTAGATATCCGTGTATTTATAGCCTCTCTCCAAGTATACAGTGGAGAAATTTTTACCTATGACGGTGCATCGTAAACATTCGCTCATCACCGTCATACTCGAGTTTCCATTGTTATGTCGTCGAGTTCGAATCAACTACATGTTTGTGTGACTTGTAAACATAGCGATGAGATCGGCTGTGCTCGCTCGTAACTTCCATGATTTCTACTTTGGACATCCTCTGCATCGGGAACAGTGGCGTAAACAACAGTCACAACAATCAAGACAGTGGCAAAGGCAACTGGTGAGTTGTAACCTTATTATTTATTACACGGCAGTTTTTGTCTACTTACCCGTAACGTGTGTAGTGCGTGCCAAACTGGAACGTCGTAGTTCCGTTATCTATACTGTTTATTAATTCATAAAATTCACGTGAATCGCATAAAGCAATTCATTTAAAGATGCAGCACGGGTAATGGGTTATACTAACTTGCGTAGGCGGCGTAGGCCTACTTTGGAGTCTATTGTACACATCATTGTTAGTTCTTTGATACTTTTTACCTTTGGGACTGACTGGTATTACTATATTTACAATCTTATTGCCATAAAAAGTTGGAGAGGTTGATAAGCCTAGCTTCTTCAAAGCTATACTGCTGGAAGTTACTAAAACCGGCCAAATGAGCTTCTGAGCATTATATGAAATGATAGAACAAAGATAAGAAAATATTAAGAAGGCAGCATTATTTTGAGATAAGTCTACTTATTCCGTATTGAGATATGTAAAGAGCTTCTAGCGCACCGTAGCTGTGAATCTAAAGTTATCTGTCAGCTAGCTTGCCTTTCTTTGTTTTGCCCTGGCAAAGGGAATCTGTGAATAAACCTTTACTTTTCAACAAACACTTTTCTCGGAAACTTTTTGCTGGGTGCATCAAACTCTGTACGTAATGCAACACCTTTTGTTCGCTTGCGAGCAAAAAAGCAAAAGATATAATAGCATATAGATGCGCTATATAAGCCGTTTTGCAGGGCTGTGGAAAAATAAGTAGCCATAAATTATTCCGAAATCCAAATAAGCCCTATACCTACGTAACAATCGACGACAGAGAATGGCCAATATAAGCTCAAAATCTGACCGTGGGTGGATCGTTCGTGACCACGTCACGCCGATGTACGCGTCAGCCATATACAAAAGCAGCAGCTGAAGGAATGCAAAGAAAAGTGAATATTGTAAATGGCTTTTGCCTAACCTAGCCCATTCAAGTGCTATACTGTAAGTGCTAAATCTTACTCTCTGGCCTTTCCGAGCTTGTTTCGTTTCTGAGAAAAGGGATTGGCAAGAGAAAAGCCACGACAAGAAAGAAGAGAGCAACACAGTTGACTTGATACAATTACTATACCGGTAGCCAGTCGCAAAGATGAGAAAGAAATACAGATATCCTGCAAACGACCGACAAAGGTCACGAAAGAGTTACTGGCTCGGCCTGTAATAGCAGAAAACAGCTTTCTACATAAATTAAAAATTGGGAAGGAAAGATTTAACTTATTAGTTAAAGAATCTCTCCCTTTCCGCATGCGTCCTATTATTCAAGTAAGTTTCGGCGTGTGCAGTGAAGCGAAAAATGAATCGACTACGGGCTTCTTAATTAGGCAGTCATACGTCAGTCAGTAGTAGAGAACAAAAGAAGTGGGACGAGACACAAAAGAAGATAGGCGGCGCTCAATGAAGCAAATTGATATTTATCTCAAAGTGGTCGTTGACGAGAAATTCGGAGAAATGGCGAGGAAATATGTACAAGAAAGAGTGGCGCGCACGACAAACTAAGTATAATTTAGACTTTTTCATCCGTTTTCTTCAAGTTCGGCTTTCGAAACAAGCAAATAAACTAAGACTTGCAAAAACTCCAGTTGAGTTAATACCGTTCTAATAGTTATATAAGTTAGCACTGGAGATGTTAGGTTACACATTGAGCCATACGAACCTATAATACCACAGGAAATGTCAGTGCTACGGATCGCCAATTGCGATAACGAGTGAAGGATGTTGGGTGCAAATAAACCCGCGACGTTAAGTGGTGCTGGCGTGAAAACCGACGGCGCCGCAAACGCAAAGACGCGACATCCACTTCGAGAAGTGACAAGCGTGTAACGACCTACGCGATTTTGTAAACATGTCGTACCCCAAACATGGTTCCAAAAAGAACGACCTACAAGCCAAGCAGCTGTAAACAGACGGTCTATAACAACATAATATCGGAAGAATCAGTAAAGCTCACAGAACGTTTACCATAACCAAACTTACTAGTTCTATGGTAAATAGTTGTATCTTATTATTACAGCCACTGTAAACGTAGATTCTTCTTGTGTTCAAGAAAAGTCCAAGACAAAACTACACAGGAGACACAAATCTGGCTTTCCCTAGGGTCTCTGTAACAGATCATGATGATATCTTCAGAGTTTCAAACGGTCCATGGGTAATACTCGTATATGCATTAGATGAACAAACTGGGATGTCGATCATTTAAGATCGACAACAATGAGGTCTCTTTGGGATGAAGAAGGTGAACTTTTCGGTAGTCAATAAGAGACGACAGCACTGTGACAGCATTTTCATTTCCCGAACTTTTTATTATACAACAGCCCTACACTGATGTCAATCTCCGATTTCCACTTATCGTTTTTAATAAAAAGAAGACAACAGCCTTAAACAGATCGCAAAACATTGCTGAGTGGATGAAAGGAATGATGGGACAGATAAGGTTGATTGCCTTTTTTCCAAATCATTTGACATGGTCTCGACAGTTCTCCTATACAGTCCACAGCTGCAACATCCGCGAACATTGTAATCAAAATCGAACCAGAAGTCTAAACGCACAAGAGGAATACGAATCTTCATGCAATATATAGCAATATATATATCAGACAAATTCAACGAAACGGCAAGGAAAGAAAATATAATTTAAGTTTGTTGACCTTTCATAGCTATTTCTAGACGATAGCTGTCTATCTTTACGCAATGGTGCTAGAGCATCAAAATACACGCAACAATGCCTAAAAAGAATGGTGCATCTGAAGTAGAGAGTGTATTGAAGAAAAAGTTATTTACACAAAGGGACGAACAGCAGAGGGTAGTCGGTTATGGAATGCGTTTGAATAGAGAGCTAGCGAAGAAAGAAGAAAACTAGTCGAGTGAATGAAAATGGCGCAAAACCATGTGGATAAAATAAGATTGAAGTGCGTCTATTGAATACAGGCTCACCGCGCTATTTTTACCTCACTGTACATTCCCTACAGTACTTCCGCCGGGACACCAATATAAACCTCGTAACAAAATATTCAAATCGATTCGCAAATTAAGTTATTCCTTTTTAATTTTCACTACGCGATCCTAAGATTGGTTCCGCTTTTAAGAAAATTATCTTTTTCGTCCATAAATATTTGCATCTGTTCCCATCCCTTCTTCCTGTGGCAACCTTTTGCTTTGAAAATGAATTAAGATACCTGTATGGCTGTATCCATGCAACGTTAAGTTCATTAGCTCGTGCCTCCTGTCCTAGTCCAATAGTGTCTCAACTTCCGCTAATATCTCGTTACCTGGTGAACTACCAAGGGTGCTGGCCTTTGGGGTCATTTTTGATTGCGGCCATCCGATATAGGGTAGGTAATAGATCCAATATAAAAGGAACAAGGAAAAAGGAAAAACATTCTATAGAGTGTCTCCTTGTATCCATTTTCTAGGACGGAGGATCGAAGCTCGTAGCGGTCTTGGGATACTTTGACTTTGATGGGAAAGAACCTTGACCGCGCTCAATTTATTCCGCTGAACTGAAGAATTTTTAATCAAGGACGCCGCACGGTTGGCTAGTCTTGTGATGACGCAAATGCTGGAATACGTGTACCACTTCATGCAGATATAGGCTGAATAGTTCCGAAATTGACGTTTCCGCTTCGTGTCGTGCCACATCTGGTTCAGCTGATGAGCGAAAGGGTCCTCGATCATGTTCCTACTCTCTCGAGGATTCTTCTTTTTTCTCCCTTTTCACAATGCGCATATGTTTATGTAACCTTGTACGTAAGTTTAGCGTAAGCTTATGCTTAAGTGCGGCTTCATTGTGCTCCTCGAGCCCTCAGAGGTGTCTTTGTCGATCGTCCTCACCGGCAGGGTCACCAATGATTCCTTGCTGACTGATGCAAGTATAATAGTAGCTATATATATACTAGAGTAGCCAGCCTGACGGATTTTGTCTTTTTGGAATCGACTGTGCCTGCACTGTAATGCAGTACCGTACTATGTAGAGAAGGAGAGTAAAGAGACACACAGAGTAGCCTATAAGACGTCAATCCTAAATATCGCACGTCTTCAGGGACCGGAGCGACGAAGCGAACGACTGGATGAAGGATTGGCTCGTCCTTCCTTTCCTAGAAGTCCCTCTGTCAGCATCCGCTCGATCGATTCGTTCCGCATCCGCATGAGAGCGTAACCGAAGACTTGAGCAATATAAGCGTATAAAAAGTGAACACTCGAAACAGCATTGTGACTCACTTGTCGAAAGTCATCCCGACTCATCTTCTATAAGGTCACGTCCTAGTTTCAGACACAAATTTTGAATTATTAACCTCTTTGTAGTTTCTTTAAAAAAATGTAGAATTCTGAATCGCCCTGTCTGGGCAAGAAAGACGCGTACATTAAACTAATGATTTATTTGCTAGCCTCTTTGGTGCACGTAATAAAGCTCTGCAGTTGCTAAAGATCCCACGATGAAGAATAAATGATATGCATTCCTACGAATTAAGCGTACTGCCGTTCTCTTCATCTAGGACATTTTAGGCAAGATTTCTGGAAATTGGGTACAAAGCGCTTCGTGATCCTGACGCAAATGATATATATGGGAAGTATATGGGTGGCCGTCATAACGCCTTCCGACCATAAAAACAGCGATGGTGCCCTGCGTAAGAACTTTTGACAGAAAATATTCCGTCATAGGCGTATCAAGTCATAAGACCGTTTCGTCATAAAAACTTATGTACATGATGCCTTCCGTCACTTAAGACACAAATATTTCATCAGATACAAATATTGTTACTTAAGACACAAATATTTCCGCCATGCGTACAGTGCCGTGCAAAAATAATGTCAATGATACGTCGGGACAAGCCGTTTTTACCGTGTCTTGACGCATGGTAAAGGGTAAGGGTGCAGGAAAAAGACCTTTTCGAAAGACGGTGAACAAGGTCAAGCCAGTAAAAAAGGTCATTTTCCGCGCCAAGATACGGTAAAAACGGCTTGTCCCGACGTATCATTGACATTATATTTGCACGGCACTGTACTACTTCTGAATTTGTCACAATTATTTGCTCTTTTACACTAGACCACTATGACAAGACCACTTTTATGACGTCTTTTTAGCGTTCGTCTGAAGTCCGTGCGCTGTTTATTCTTATGACTGAAGTTTTAAAATACAAAAGTTCTTATTGTACCCTTCTTTTTTTATACGGTCTGATGACTAGTTTTTTTGTCTGAAATACTAATGGCGGAAATTCTCACGACGGAAGTTCTGATGACGTTTCGTTCTTATGTCCATAAGTTCTGATGACGCAAAGTTATTATGACTAAAAGGTCTTATGATCACGGTTTTATGTCGGAAAACCTATGACGGAAGGTTTTATGACGGCCACCCAAGTATATAAGCCTATATATATATTAGGCTCTAAACACAAAGCAAATTCAAGGTCCAATGAATCATGCGTTGTGCGAAGTGCGTTGTATTTCAACACTGGTAAGGCATATTATCGACGCTTCAGCAACCACTCAGTGAAGCGGTCAGACAGTGTCGTGATATTGTAAAATGATATTGAGGTGTGGATGTCATCTGCTAAACATTTTTTACTATTTCTTACTGCATCGTGATCGATAACACTGCGAACGACAGCAATCCAATCCACCGAGAGTAATCGCCATATTGGAACTAATATAAAATATATTTATTGGCCGCTATTACCATGGCTACCAGCAAAAATAAAATAGGGGTTTATACGACAGCAATTTTTCCTTTTGAGACCCACCCTAGCAACGTACGCTATAAAAGAGTTGATCGACTGCGTATATGTGAGCCTCCTCACTCCATCTAATGAATTCTTCTGTGAAATCCAGTCAATATATATATACCGTATACAACTTCTTTAGATCTATTGCTGATTTTAAGTATCTGATTCAGAGGATTAGGCCACACTGAATAAGATCAATACAGAATAAACCTTAATATATTGCAAAAAGTTTTCGCAACCACACAGGTGCTTGCCCCTGTAAGTAAAATCTAGCGACCAGCATCCAGCATCCATGTATTTCACAAGAGTTCTTTTCCAGACGCTTCCAGACCCTTTCATACGCAAGCTCATTCTCACAAAACTAAGCGTTTCCTTTCGGACACAGAACATGATTGACGTCTGTATACGCTATTCAATAACAGAACCTATAACCTTATTCAATAGCAACCGGTTTGCATTGACTGAAAGCTCGCAGCGCGCGACCCATGCTGTCGACGACTGAGGGGGAAGCGCGTATAGCGCTAGGTCTATATTATTTAACATACAGTACGCCTACAGTCATCGTGAAACCCGTTTGATGTTTATTAAAGACAATTTTTTAAAGACAACTCTTTTGTCTTCTGCACGCAGTGACGTCAGCATGACAAGTTGTTCAGTTTACTTGAATTGATAGTGAATAGTGAATATCCTAGAGATGGGAATGGAATACCCTAATGGACTGTAATTTACCCCGTACCACGCCCACCACTTCTATTCCTCTTAGCCCTATAGCTTCCCTGTAATTATAATTAACACGTGAAACTAGATATTCCCCGACTTGGATTTCGGCCTAGTCTGTAATATACGGAGAGTATCGATGTCTTTCTCGTGTCAATCGTTTTCTCTTGACACTCCATATCCTGTTATGACTGGGTTGTCTCACGGCCTGTTCACCTGTTCCGCTTGAAACGTACGGTAGCTCCAGGAAATCGACGGTGCTCCTGACTGTCTACAATTAGTTATAGCAGAAGTGCAGATGCGGAAACGTAGCTCCTAGTTACAAATAAACAACAGTTCACAAAGACCTCGTGGTGTCGATTGCCACTTGTTACCTACAGCATAATGTTACCATATCACTTAACAATAACAACGCTACACTCAACGCAACAACGCCCGCTTCTTTATTCTAAAGTTCTCTGTTGCTTTTTGACAGGTGGCTTTTAACTATTGCGTGATGAAACGCCGGTCTCCATTGAAATCGAAAATTGGATTATGAAGGCGATGAGCGATGGCGGCGAAGACGGCGAGAACGTCTACAACTGGCAGCGTCAAGTGGTCGAGGAAAAAACGGAACCGAATAGTCGTGCCTTGTTCCTCTTGTACGTTCGTGATTCGATAAACAAAATCAACAATCATCAGTTTCGTCAAATAGAGAACGCTATCAACGTACAGATGCAAGGTGATGTGACTGAAGAGTCCGTCACGGGAAACGGAAACATATTTCTTAGTGGGTCATCCACTATTAATGGCACCGCTTGGGACGGCTATCAGCAGTTCGTGGAACCAAGTTTCGGCGAGACGGTATTTGGCAACTATAACACGAGTGGCGGTGGCGACGGGGACGAGTTATTGGAGAACTTTTCATCGCCTTACTTAATGCCATGGCCACAGCGGACTGCTTGGATCACCGTCTTCACCCTGATGTTGCTCGTAGCCACTGTTGGCAACACGTTAGTCGCTTGGATCGTTCTCGGTTAGTTATACATTATCATTAAACAAAATAAGTAGCTAAATACAATATTATTACCATTTGAAATCTGAATGCAATCAACTGGGGGGGGGGGGAGGCTGCAATCGATATAATTCCCCAACGCCTTTCCTTACTATTCTTATGCCCATGCCATAAAATTCCCATTGGTCTTCACCAATCTCGCTAGACTTATGGAAGACTTGTAATGACCTTTAACGATGTGAGATACCAGATACGAACGCTAAGAAGTAAGCTGCTGCAGACGTGTGGTCAACATCAATCAACCTCGTCATTACCCACCATCAACTTGGTGGTATTCGCTTCAGGCTTTCGAACAGAGAATAGAGTTAAGAACATAGAGAGACGGCGAGAACGGGGCTTCTTGTATTAACAATAAGAAAGAATAGTTGCATTAGAGTGCTTTGGCGGCAAGGGAATAATATTGCTTTGGAGCGTTGCTTGGGCGCTGTATAACCTCTGGCTGGAATCTATTGCTCGAGTATAACCGTAAAAACCGTAAAGACCGTTACCCATACATACTAGGGGCTCAGTATAACCCTCGAGTGTCGAGTCTATATCTAGCTTGCATATATCGAGCTCTGAATGTCAAAACATAATTGATAATGGTTCTGCTTGCATGTCTGAATAGCCCACAGGCGGATGAAAACGGTGACCAACTACTTTCTGGTACAGAATCAAGTCTTAACGCATTTTCGTGTGTCACCTCTTAATTTTCATTTTTTATCCTTTCGATTTCGCAAAAGATTTTTGGACGAATACTTATTCTATTTTCTTGACAAAAAATTTTAGGTCAATCTTAGTTTAGCGGACTTGACCATGTCACTTTTCAATTGCATTTTCAACTTTACCTTCATGCTCAACAGGTGATTAGTTTCAACTTGTGGCAAATATACCTCCGATTACAATATTTTTGGTGTAAATTTTAATATTGTAGCCACTGGCCGTTTGGTGGTGTCTACTGTACCGTTAACAATTTCATCGCCAACGTCACAGTTGCAGCTAGTGTCTTTACACTGGTGGCAATCTCTTTCGACAGGTACGATACGCAATGTTAAGCTGTGTTATTCTTTCTATCTGTTATCTTATGTTTAACGTCAAAGTAATCGATCCTACTTAAAAATCAGTGATCCTGAAAATTTGAGATAGAGAAGAATTTGTATAGGCTTCGAGGTAATAACTTTCTTAGTGGGCGAGAAGGTTTATCGATCCAGTCAATCAGTTAAATTGGATGTCCTTTGACAACGAAATATAATTTGGGTGTTCCAAAGAAAGAATCTCCAGAACAAAGAGATTGATATGGGCTCTTGAACGGGAAAAAACGGAACGAGAAAAGAAAATTGGTAGAAGCTCCGCCAGCGTCATGCTTATTACAAAACCCTACCATACTTTTCTTCGCATATTAAGTAACCGTAAACTTCAACTTTTTCAAGTCCAAGTTCTGCATACTGTAGAACGGAAAAATGGTAGATCGTAAATAAATGTCGTTTGTTTCGGAACTACGCATTTACGTACAGGCAACATCAGCAAGGGAACTTTTGCTCCGCCTATTATATCCACGTCTCACAAGGATCCATGTCTCAAATATAGCATCCTAATAGAAATGTGACCAGGATTCATTTTCTTTTCGATCCCGAATTTTTTGTTGTTTTGTACCGAAAAGGGCGTTGAATCTGTCCGTGGGCATGTTGCAATAATGTCAGCATGCGCGCAGAAGCAGTCAACATCCCACAAATTAAAGCTTCGTCCTTACGGGATTCGGCTTGAAAGTTAAAAGAAACGCCACTCCGACCACAAAGTTACATAAACTTTTTTTGTTCTCTTTAAAACATTCACATTCTGAATGCCGTTGGTCTTTATTATTACACAGTTAAAGTTCAATATGAGCTTAGTTTCCCAATCGTGTTAAGCTAAGGTGCATACCGGTACTGAAGCAATGTCTGAAGTAAATATAAAATTTTTACGTGGGCTTTCATATCTTAACGAAGGCTTATTGCTCAAAGTTAGAAGACTATTAGCTTACAATTTACACACATTAGAAACAGTGATGCCCCTTCAGCAACTAGAAAGGATCCTTAGATTTATAGTTTTGGCGTATGGCCTAAAGAAATTAAACGATGATGACGAGAAAGCGGAAGTTACTTTAGTCTGTTTTCGGTGATAGGTTGTCACGCCATCTACTCTGATTAACAATCAAAAAGATGTTTTATATAAATGACAAGGCAAGGTCTAATATCCTAAAGAAAAAGAATAACCTGTCGTGTCCAATCCTGATTCGTACAGTAAATAGTAACCTACGTATAAGGTCCAAGTGAAACGCCTACTACTATACTTCATTTCCTGATTAAATTATGTCGACTAACAAGTCTATCCTACTCAGGTACATTGCCATTGTTTACCCGCTGCGACCGAGAATGAGCAAATGCATCGCCCGGATCGCCATCAGCCTCATCTGGTTGGCCAGCTGTATCTTGGCCGTCCCTTGCCTTCTCTACTCACAGACAATCTCACACAGGTACGTACTATCCGCTTTCTCCTACCTGTTATGATTTCTCATTTGTACCTTTATCGCAAGGTTTGTCGTTTGATGACAAACTCCAGCCTAACGCGCTGGACGTGCTCAAAGTGAACTTTTCTTTTAAAAGATACAATTGTAAACTTTAGGTTGAGTACTATATCAGCTAGTACTTAGATATTTTTTCTCTGAAACGAAACGCAATGAAGAGAAAGGAACTGATCGCTAATTAACTAAGTTTAAGAGACGTCTACGACCACAACACCTGACGCAGTTTTATGCAGTCGTTCTTACTGCATAACCGTGAATATAAAAGGCGTACATGCTAAATTTAGAGGTCCAATGTTACTTGATAAAGGCTTATAAAGTTCTGTTTACGAATCAGTCGTGTACAGCATACTGTTGGACACTTGACACATACTTTAAGTTTAAAGGAGTTGATGGTGGCGTTAGATAAGTTGGGTTGTCATTTCTAGAGGACGAAAGAGTTGAGACGGAGACAAAGAGAAAACTTATTCGCTAGGCTATATGGCACAGTCTTAAAATGGCTTTGATCTCAGTGTGGTTTGTGACCGTCGCCGTCCCACTAAAAAGGAAAATCGGCCATTTAGAGTCTATTAGGACCCACACGGCGTTTTATAACTGTCTGTCGCTCGGGATTAGGCCACCAGCTTTTCCCGTTTCTTTATTCGGACGAAGCGATCGCACGGACTGACGCTGAATAAATGGAGTTAGGGGGATTCCAGGGAATGGTACATAATAGTCCTTCCTTAGAAGATGGCTAACGCTGGAGTCACATAACAGCTTAAGCTGGAAATAAACGTGGCGATGTCTGTTCTACTCTTCTTTAGCACCAAAGCTGCGAGTAAGTAGTCTAGATTGATGTTCGATAGTCTAATGGTTGGTTTTATATTCGGAAAGGTAATGAAACTCTGATCGAAATGGATTGTTTTAGCTACACTGCTGACATGGTGGAAATAGAAGCTCAACTGTTGTTATGTTGTCCTATCAATTGTTGTAGATGCATATATAGAAAGACTTAAAAACATTTTTTGTGCACAGTTATCCCAACGGTGAAGTTCGAATTGTGTGCGTCATCGTCTGGCCGGATGGACTTCCCACTGTATCCCAACAAGATTTCATGTATATAGATTAAACTGCATGGGCCATCTCTTTGGTCGCAAAACTCATACTAGCGCTCCCTTTAATCTTTCTGCTGGTTATAGATATAATATCATTTTCACCGTGCTCACTTACTTGATACCGGTGAGCGTGATGGGTGTCTGCTATTCGAGAATGAGCTACATCCTTTGGCGGAGCCAAAGTATTGGAGAGCTGAGCCAGCGCCAAGCCGAGTCCATTCAGTCGAAGCGCAAAGTAAATATGAGGCACTGAAATGAAGTTTTAGTATATTTATGTGGATTTATCATCATCAACTGACTGACGTTGATTCCGAACGAAAGGTGGTGCGAATGTTTATCGTCGTTGTGATGCTCTTCGCCATCTGTTGGTTACCTTATCATGGCTACTTTGTCTACCAGTTCATCGACCACCAAGTCATTTCCTACAAATACGTCCAGCACATTTTCCTTTCATTCTACTGGCTAGCAATGAGCAATGCCATGATTAATCCGCTAGTTTACTACTACATGAATGCCAGGTTTCTACTTTATTCTGTTTGAACCACTATAGCTCCGAGAAGTTGAATAAACTTGTCAATAAGAGCTAATGTTAATTGACCGCATAGTTCTTGCATTTTTACATTTTTATTGTTTCATAACCGAACAAAAGATTTCGCCAATACTTCAAGACTGTCATCTGTCAGTGTCTGTGTCGAGGACGAAGATCGTCGACTACGTGCGCCGTGACGGACCTCGTCGGAGCTCCGATCCGTCTTGGACACACCGGCCATCGCTCAAGTCCAGATCGGTCTCTTCCGCCAGGTTAGACAAACCCTTCACTTTTTTTACGTTCGTGAACCCTGTGAGGTAGTTTGCTTATTGTTGTCGTTGATGGATGCTGCTGGTTAGGCCTGTTTCCCTTTTATCCAATGGTTGATGCGGCCTAAGCTATACCACCGTTTGTCACCTCGTCCGTTCGTGACCCCGTGTCCTTCAATTGACTTGAGTGGAAAAATATCGCTGGCATTTCTCTTAAGTGGATGAATGTTTTCAAATATGATTGACGATCGATGTTCCATAAGCCCTACAACTTTTTGTGTGATCGAATTCGCCCATCGGGTGATACCTTAGACAGGGTGAATCGTGCTTTGTGTAAAAATCTCTATAATATCAACATGTGAGTGTTATATAGCTTCTTCTGGCGATATCGCACGAAACCCTGGTGTCTAACCCTTTTTATATCCCAAACGCCTTCTTATTTATTTCTGTTGCGCTGCTGGCAGTCACTCAGCAGAGTTGAAACCAACATACTTTATATTTCAGAGAATCTGCCTTCGAGTTTCTTTCTTTGGCATAAGTTACTAATTGCGTCTAGCGTTGAGCTCACACAGACATACAATAGGTGCGGGTACACGTCATTTCCTCTTTTTCTCGCAGCTCCAAAGATTTCTCTTAAATATTTGATTTTTTTCCACTTTTCTCGGGAATTTTGCATTTCATTCGCATCGACATCTGCGACGCTATTAGTGGCAAGTCATTGGGATGAATGAATGGGGGCAATTAGTTTCTACGTTTTAGACAAACATCCTGGAAGATCCTTGCTCGCATTTCCAGCGAAAGCTGTCACTGTTCTCGCAGATGGTCAAGTGGCGACGACGATTCTAGCAACCGAAACAACAAAACGGGGAGCCATTAGGTTGGTTCCGAGTGGGCGGAGTAAGGATGAGAAGGGGGAAGATGGTCGAGATTGCGCCAACACTAGTCCACGCAAGTGCCGAGCGGAGCCAATTAAGTCCTCCACGACTTCTATGGTCATTTTGGGAAGAATATGTGCACAGCTTCCAGCATTTCTGTTTTACTCTAATATGCTATTCTGTTGTTCTACAATCTATTTCACTTGAGGGCGATAAAGGCTCGTCTATCGACCATTATATTATTACGTTTCTTCTTCCCACTTCCATGTTCCGACTGAACCAAGTTGGTTGGAGAAAAATGCCTAGTGACGTAATCCCACAAACTCAGCTCTTTGCGTTGTAGCTCAGCTCTCTCAACTTGGCTTTCATCTTCTCTTTATGGGTAAAAACCACCCATACGACCTCGTGCTGTCTGTAGGAGAAGGAGTCACTCATACGACCGTCTCGGAGATGGATATTTTACGGTCGTCACGAATCTAAAGTGCTGACCGCCGCAGATGGTGTGACAGCAGTTTGTATGAGGTTTAAAGAAAAAATCAACATCAATGAACTTCAAAAAGCTCCAACACAAACCCCTTGGCGTATTCAGTCCTTGATTTTGCGTTTTCTCAGTAAGTTAAAGACGGTATATGCGGACCCCGTGAACGTTGGCATATCGAACATCCGTTCCAGATTTCAATGACGTCGTAACTCGTAATCGTTCGGTCTCATTTTTCTTCCGACTAAATGCTTGAAAATTTTCTTTTTTGGGGGGTGGGGGGTGGGATAAACTAACTGTATTTTCCCCATGACTTTTGCAGACACAGCGTTCATCCAATACACGGGAAACGACTGAAACGTATAATAAGCTAGCTATGGGAGTAGTATTAGTACTGCCGCTTTTACTTGAAACGCTGGTCAATAGTCCTATTTTCAAATCGGATTCATTCTTCTTGAACTGTTGAAGGTTATGTGATGTAAGGTGCACTAGAAATAAGGAAATAAAACAAGGAAATTGAGTAAAATGTACTAAAAATAATCGATTTGTAGTATGCAGTCTAGCTGGAAACCAACGACTGACTAGTCAATAAAAGAGGCTGACTAGACACAAAAATAGTGCTTCTGCCGTACGTGCAGGAACATATAGAAAGGAAGAGAAAACCAAATGCGGGAGCGCTGGATCGTTATCAATTCTTGCTCGCAGCCCCACGCTTCATTCGTATTTACCTTTGCCATTCGTCACAGACGAACCATCAGAAACTTGAAGCGACCTTATGAGTACCCACGCAGAGCAGGACTCACAATTCTAGTAGCTAAAGAAAAGAGCTAAACCATTTTCTAAGAAACGCCTTCATATACTTTTATGCCGCTGGTAGGACGTTGGCAACTATTTGAGCCACCAGCAGGAACGCCAATGTCGATTACGCCTCGGTACAATTTAGAAACCTAAGAGGATTCATTCATCCACAAAGATGTAGCCGGTGGTTCTGCTAAATCAACGACAACGATTTCCACCCACCATCTTCGCCCAAAGCTTCTCTTTATGCAGCCTACTGTTCAAGTGTTCATTCTTATGGCTTTCAAGTCAATCCAGCTTTTGGTCCCGGATTGAAGCCCTACAGCCGTTTTACAACAGATTAATACGTAGGCGACTTTCTCTATATGCAAGCCAAGAAGACAGCAGCATTACGTCTTCATCAATTGATCGTCGCCGTCAAACCAGAACAACAGCCAGCAGCAGTAACATGTCGATTAAGTCGAGAACAGTTAGAAGTGATCAAAGTTACTTGGTCAGATGCAACTTACCGTTGGCTGTTGATGTTGTAGAACATGATCGATTGAATCACGGAGAGGTGACAGTTTCTTGTGCGAACCTTGTTATCTAAATCCAGGTCCGCATTTGCCCCACGGTCTGCGTTCGCGGCAGTGCAACGGCCAAGGCGGCCAGCCGAACGGAGTGACGGGCGGCATCACTGCACTTCTACGACAGCAGGATCATTCGTCCTCCTCGCAGAGCAATTCGCGCCACTCGATCCAGCACGAGGGCCATCAGCGATGTCTGGTTTTTGGAAAGCTGTCAGAGACGCACAGCCAACATTACAATCAACATCATCACCATCATTCACAGCATTACTTTTCTGAGGCTGGTGGCGCTGGCAGTAGCGTTGCGTCCAACGGCGGTTCGTCCATTCGATGGATAACCGCTCGCAACCACCTAAACAACGCTTGGCTGCCTACATTGTCGGCGCCCCCGTCTCTCGAAATTTACGACTCGTTGACTCGCTACCAAAGTTATCGGCGATCAACTGGTGGATGCAACAAGGACCTGTCGTTGAAAGATACTAAAATCTAGTGCTGATGCTACGATGATTCCATTATTCCACATACTGAGACATGGAATACTGTCTCGGCTAGCCTTGGCGAATGTACTACACTTTTTTGCCTGCATATTATGTATACATAGGCCTGTGAAGCTTTAATACCTTTATGTTGACAGTACATCAACTAACAAGGGAAGTTCATTCTAGGCTTGTTTCTGCATGAGAACTGTAACTTTTCCTATCGCCGTTGATGGTCGTCCGCTTGTTCACTTAACCACAAATTTCCTTTGGTCAACCCTTTATTTGTGTTTAATTGGCATGCTTAGACTCACTGTTTTCACTATCATTCTAAAACTTCCACTTTTTCAAGGCGTATTGAGGACAGAACGGTTCGCAGACGGTTTATAAACCTTTACTTTCAATTATTATATACTTCTCAAATTTTGTCGCGTAACAAAATAACTGGTTGTAGACAATTTTTGTTGCATAAAAAATATTTGGTTGTAGATTATTTACTAGTCAATGCACCTATAATTTTACTCAAACAGGAATTCTTAGCTTTACTTTACTAGCATTGTAGAATAGAACTGTATATAGTCTGTACGTACATGTACATTTTCCCAGACGACACTTTACGATGCCAAAAGAAAGTCGTAAATCTCGTGATATTTCTATGGATAATACAACAACAATTCCGATATTTGACTGACGTTTTTGTATCATCGGATAACTTTTCCAATCAATAAATCAAATAAAAATTAAATATATGAAATAATATGGGTTAAACTTAGCAAAAGTGGGTTGCAGACGGAAATGACCGCCTCCTGCTCGTTGATTTGATATTCATGATATGGCATGGCAGAGCATGGGTTCCGTGAATCTCAGCTGAATCTCATTACCAAGTGGTGCCGCGAGCAATAACTACACAAACATTTACATTACTTTCTCTCCCAATCGATATATTGGATTGACAGGAAGAAGTTACGTGGCACCAACCGCTGGAAGATCTCACAGTCGCACGTCTTCTGCAGCCACCTCACCGCGCCGGAATAACCATCGGCGTCGCATCATCCGCTTCAACACTCGTCGTTTGATCATCTTCCAGCGCATCACTAGCCACAATGTGAACCAGTCGCTAGAGATTCCGTTGGTACACAGGGCGAATATGTTGGTTGAAAATCAGCGCGTACCACCAACGACAGCACGAAATATTTTGCTAAACAAGAACTCAGAAACGATCATCAGTCACAATGGCGTCCGTGAGCTGGTATCTGAATCGCCGCCGACCAACAATACGTCCGTTATGCTCAGCTACTTGTAAAGCATCCACGGTTCACGGGGCGCTTCTACACTATCCGGATGCCATTACTTCCGCTCGTGGACTCATTTTCCGCGTTCTGGCGCACCGTCTGGCGACCTTATTCAACTTTAATACGGTATATGTTGGATGCGTCAAAGAATCGAAAGGTCGCAACTTAACGTGATGTATTAATAGTTAATTGTGTAACATTGTGGATTGGATGTTCCTCGACCTCGCCAACGCTTGTCGATGGCAGCTTCAACGAAAATTACGTGACAGTCAGAAATCTGTTGTCGTCGTCAGTCAGTGGGCTCATTTCATCACTGTACTATACTCAAATACACACTCATACACAGACATATATAATATGAATTCCTCATTTGGTGAAGCGAATGTTATATTCTTGGTTGTCAACAGCACACATTCGAACGAAACGAACGTCAAAAGGTGGAATGTCTCGATGCCTCCTTGCATTCTCATTTTCTCCGAATCACCTCCACAGCTTCCCGCGAACACCTCCTACGTCCATATCCAATAATCAATGTTATGTCATTCAGCAACGTTGATGTCTGGCTACTATCGTCTTTCGATGTTCCGAAATATGTTTTGCATGTTTTGCAGCTGTCTATTTATATGTCTTCTTTGACGTCTCTCCGGCATCTAATACATATCTTCATTTTCGGAAAATGTGTCTTGTTCAGTCTACTTTTCTATCTTTTTTATCATAATTTGAATCTGTCTTCAACATACGCCGCCTCCTTTGTTATTTCCTTTGACACTGCAAGAGAGTACAAGAAAGCTTGTACTGGCAGTCACTTCTCAAATGAAATCCTGGAACACGCAATCCTACTGCACTCCAATATCCATCTGCGTAAATCAGTTATTGAACTTTAAATACATATTGATATAGCAATTTCGGGACGGACAAATAAAAATTTACAACCGTTGAATTCTAATTTAAAATTGCAAGGTAATAGATTGACTCGCGACCCTATGCACCCAAACTTAACAGTTACTTGGTCAAAGATATTAATCAGGCCGGACCACATGTTTAGGTGTGTTACAAAACAGTTTTTCTCCAGATTCAAAAGTCAATGATACGACCATCAAAGGTACCATCTGCAGGGATTAGGACACGAATCGAACGCCACTATTCGTGCATTTGTCTGGCGAAGCAAGAATTCTTGGAATCGCCCACGATTTGGCATTCTAAAAGAAACTTCTAGGATTATTGACTTGTTTCGCGACGAGGTGGTTGATGACGATGCGGTCCACATTCCACGTGAGATACAACTAGGGAAAAGAAAAGGGTACAAGAAAGTCATTATATACCGTACATTGTTTTGCACTCTAAAAATATTTTCCAGTTCACCCTTACATGACTGGCTCGTTTTTTGTAGAGATCAACGAATAAAAACTGGCTCTCCAGCTCTCCTAGGTCTGAAAAAGTCGTAGAGCCGAATGGAAAAGACGCTACTTCTTGTTGGGAACGCTAGACGGCGTAAAAGGCACGAACACGATATGGTTATAGTTATATATATGGTATCTATATAAGTTATATACTTCGTTGACCGGCGTTGGCGCTCTCGAGGAATCATCAAGCTACGTACTGTACAACTAATCCCGCGTATATTCTTAAGTTGAAGTCATCACAAGCAGCATGTGTGGCTGGTGTACGTGCCCTGCGCTAAAACCGAGATAGGTGAAATTCTGCTAAGTACGGTAATTAATAGCTCTGACGATCCTTATCTCAAAAAGCACGGGAGTATTTCCTACTGTGTGTTTTTGAGTTTTCTATTTGAAAAGTCTTTGTGGTACGTCGCACAGCTCACCCCATACTGGAATTCAAATCAATAAGTCCACAAAAACCCTCGTAAATGATTCACGGTACTGACCAAGGAAAAATAGTCAAAGAATCCGCTTATTATTAACACAAGAGCTGCAACCTCGTACGTCAAGATTTAATGCGGAATGAGCACTCGTGTGGTCTCATATGAACTAAAGGAGAGACGATGAGGGCTAGCTCATTGTCATAGAATACGTATTAGTGCTTCTGAGAAGATAATTCATAACATTAAACTGAATACAGTGACTTATTAGAGCGCGAATAAGAAAAATGTTTGTCTTCAAACATCAGATCTTCAATTGTCTAACGAATTAATTAAATTCTACTACTTAATTGACTTGATGTTTCACGTATTTTGTGACATCAAAACATCAAATTTTGGCAGCTTGTTGATTTTTGCTACAATGATTTAAAAGTATGTGATATTGACATAGTTTGCTTTGAACGCGATATTGTAGTTTATTTTTTTTCTGGGTCTACTTCGTTAATATTTCCAAATTAATTAAACACAAACTAATCTTTCCTAAAGAAGAAAAAAATGTGAATAATTTTCTATCGAATCCTCGTGTTAATATTTCCAAATTAATTAAACACAAACTAATCTTTTATAAAGAAGTCAAAAAAATGTGAATAATTGCCTCTCTCGAATCCCACAAACACAAGTGTAGATATAACCTCCCTTGGAAGTTTCTTTCCTTTTTCATGAAAAACAGGGACTTTTTTGTTGGTTTCTGATGTCGAAGTATGCATCATCCGTATGATATCGACTCCACTTCCAAAAAAAAAAAACCTGAGGGCATTATGGAAGAACCTAACAGGCTTAGGAAGAAAACGCTGTTTACCAGCGAAACTTCTCGCGTCGATATAAAAGTTGAATTGTGTATTCTGCATTGGCTTTGCATTGACCAAAAAGCTACGCATCCTTTTAACATAACAGCTACGTTTCCGAGGCGCAGCGCGTTCAGCAAGCTGTTTGCTAGATCCATGATCTATGATCTTGTTTTCCTGTTAAAAAGAAAAAAAATTCTAGCACCGAGCGCCTCTCAAGATTTTGTCAAGATAATAAAAACTTCAGATAGCTCCTCAAATTTAGTTCAGTACCATAAGAAATTATTTAGAATTAGAATTATAGATAATTAAACATCACAACAGTCATCGCTATTGTTGTTCAAATTTTAACAAGCTGTGGTAACGCTACAATCGGAGTGGCTAATAAGATATTTGCTGTATAGAGAATAGGCTTGCATCATTAGGGTACAGTAAAATGGCTACAAAACGAGTGTTTATAAAAAATACATCCTACATTATGTAGCCAACTGATGCACCATATGTGATTTGATTAGGGGATGGTAGCGCGTACGTATTACACACGCCTTTCGCGCGATACCATTCTCCCATCAACTTTGTTTGCCTCCTCGTTGATAACGCTATCGTGCCAAAAGCCAAAGCTATAAATGGATTAGCCGCACAAGTCCCAAGTTGATCTTTCCTTCCTTCAAGCAACACTACAGTAACAAGCTATGGAATTCTTCTTTAAGTGAATATCTAGTTACAAAGATAGTATGATACACTTTGCGAGAATTAAACATAAAAGAGTTCGTAAATCAAAATAGGATTTAATTAACCACAACAGCATAAATGCAATAACTTTTCAATTTTATCCGCGTAAAATAAATAGAAGTACTAGTCTCATACAGCGCTATTAGATTAAGATTTTGCTAGCTAGTTTTTACTGCAATTACCGAATTACGGTGTAGCCATTCAGCATTACACCAGGACCCAAAGCTAAAATTAGGGTTTGTAGTCTATTCTCTAATTCTTAGATCATGTTCTATGGTAAGGTAATCTATCTATGGTTACAAAAATCTATGTACTAAAGACAGGTCCTAATCCCCAACAAGCGCAGAACTTTAAAAGAGTGTTTTATGGGTCTCCAGACACCCATCAGTCTAAAAAAAAACTGATACCGCACCGTTCAACAGAGACTAGCTTGAACCATAAGAATATCATTTAAAGATTCCTTGTCGTTTCGCATGCACATTGTTCCACTGTAAGAAATAAGAAGCTAGGGGCGTAAAATAGCAGACGTTTGTCACGTGGGCGTTTGACTTCTATAGCCAGGCATTAAACGCCCGGTTTTGTTTTTGCTATTTACTAAATGTGTACGAAGTTCAATTACAAAAGCTTAGGTTCCAAATCTGCAATTGAGAAACAGTGGCCATTTACACATTTTTTAAATATTTCCTAATACTACGAAAGAAAATAAATAAATAAAAATGGATATTGTTGTCTGGCTATTGGAGTCTTTTAAAAACGTCAATGTATAGTATTTTTATGGACACCATTCTTTTTTTTAATTTGCGGACCAGATCCGAATGTCGCGAAAGAAAAAAGATGTTATGAAAGTTGTTTAACAACTTTCGATCCTCATCGTCATTTCAATCCTCCAGCCCTGGTATCGATTTGACGTGTCTTTTCTCCTCCTTTGGTTATCGTACCCTAGCATATAGTACTTCAGCATGTTTTTATTTTACGTTTTAGCATGAGTAACGAAGATGGTTGAGATGTTTTATTCATTTTTCTCTCAGTCTCCCACTCCCTGCAAAAGGGAAAATGCAGATTCATCGTCTGTGGTTAGATTTGATTCCATAAAAGTCATGCCAACGCAAACGCCTGACTGTATAATATTACGTAGTTTACTGGCTTTATTTTTTTCATATACTATCTATTAATGTGTAAAATAGATCTATTTTTATTAATCGTAAACTTGAGTTTAGGAGATTTGTTCGTGAATTGCCTTTATTTTTTTAATAAACTTTTTAGCTATGGTTCCTGGAAGCGGCGAAACTGAATAAGCTGGCGAATAACGCAGACTACATGATGCGTGTAACTGTGTATATTATTGATTAAGTATAAAGATTATGCCCGTTTCCAACTATTATTCTTTCTGTTTTATGTCAGTTAACAGTGACAATCTACTATATTCGTACAGTGGTAACCCTAAACCCAACGATCGCAGCAAGGACAATCCCGAAAAAGGTTATTTGCCTCATCCTGCAGCTAGATTGATATCCTAATATGGTCGGGAAATTAAGAGAAATCACTACTGACAGTTTTTTCCTTGGTTCTTATAGGCCTACAATCAGTTAGAAATTTTTTTACCATTTCGTCACTAAATTGACTGGTTCTAGGCTTACTAATAATTTTCTATGATGGTAAAGGACGCTACACTAATATATTAGCCTATATACACAAACATATTCCAATAATCCACATGGTACTCTTCAGGACTTTTTATACAAAAATTACATTACATTGTATTACCATATGCAACAGCGAACCAGCTTCTACGTGAATATACACCACTTATACCATAATTAAAGACGTACTAGTCATACTTACCGTAAGTCCGTAACGTACTCCATAAAAAGTGATAAATGATAATGCTGTTATAGCCTATTAATTCAACAAGTCTTGATGGAAGCCCTATTAATGATCTTTCGCTTCTAATGCAGCCTATATATAGTCTACGCTATCAAATTGTTACGGTTTGAACATGCACAGTGCGACCAATTTGCGACCATGCGTGTTGGACCTATTTAAAGCACATTGCAGGGGGGTGGGGGCGCACTGACTTTATTGAAAACCCGTACAAAAACTTGGTGCGCTTTGAAGGGGGCGCTATGTGCACAGCGTATGCAAACTGCAACTTGTGCTTTTTCTTATAGTTACTTATAGCTTTACTGTAAGTTTAATTTTAAATTGGGGAAAACCAATAAGGGTGAATAAGATACGAATATGCGCATCGCTTGTTTACGCACCTGGCAAGCTGCAACAACAAGATGTTCACGGGGCGATTTCTCCACTAGTGCTGAGTTTAATCAGCTTATAGTAGGTGGTGAAAAATGATAGATTTGCGGCCCCAACTTCTAAGCTGTTTTTAGCACGTTTTAGCTTGCTTTTTTCAAAGCTGTCGTTTGACTCAATCTCACTGACTTCCTAGTTGGGAAATCTGAACAAATGATTAGTAGGTAAATTGCCATATAGCACCTGATTGTTCTATTTCTTCTCCTCTACTCCTATACTCGATGCAATAAGTCTATGACCACTGTTCTAAAATCATGGTTTTCTAGACATAAAGTCTTTTCCAGTCTTTTAAGTAAGGCGTCTGAAGCATGTTTGAACTTATAGGCTTTAATATTGTTTTTCAATATTTCACTGCTTTGCTGGTACTATACTCATGCAATGAAAAATTGTAAACAAAACAAATTACGCGCACTAATTTATAGTACTTTATGAAGGGATTGTGACAAAAAAATCAACTCGCCCCGTTTCAATGAATGTTGCACATAAAATTGTGTTTCTTATGTCCTAATGACAAATCCGAATCGAAAAGAAACATGTTTGTACCGATGAAACAACAGCGGTTTTGAGACGAAGCCATTTTTAAGAAGAGATTTTAAACTTATCGTTAAACGAACATATACGTCCATAGCCTATCGTTAAATGAAATGCAATACGCTTTGGCCAGCACTGTTTCATGGCCGTGAATTGTTCGCCCAAGACGATTCAGACAAAATAGACCTGGTAAATTTTCTTTGGAATATAATATATAGTACGTTTTTTCGAAAATACATGCATGAATGAAATGCCAGATGTTAGGGCCACCGATTCAAAATTTGGGCGAATATCCCCCTGTCTTCTCTTGGACGATTCGCGGCCGAAATAGTAAGTTGGCCAGGTTGTTCATGGAATGTGATACGTAGTAAAGCGTATTTTCTATACGCAAGATGACTATACATAGTCTACAGTCTACTTACTGCCCTTTATTAACACGGATAACGTCTGGCCCTCGCCGCGCTGGCCCACGTTGGATTGAACTTTAAAATTAACTTCACTTATTAGGGCCTAAGTTATTTAACCGCCCGATCTCGAGATCCAATATATTATAATTCTGTGCGGTATTAACATGCAGCTTCATATTTCGGAATATTATTTAGGGGCCTTCGTTAAATATTAAATCAACTTCGGACAGAGTTTTTTCACCCACAGACTCGGACAATTCACTAACTAACTTAGCGAAAAAACAGAAACCAAACAATTAAAAATAAAATAAATTGAGACGTTTGTTTGCATTCCAATGTGATGCAAACTAAGTATGCTACGTCTCAAATCTCAGAGCATACGTTTTCTTCAGATCCGGTCTATTTTTTGAAAAAATGTTTCAAGCAATATAGTCTAGTGGTTAGAGCGTTAGTCTGGTATCTCGTATGTCGAATGTTCAAGCCTAGTGAACGACAAGATTCAAAAGTAAAGGAGGATGATAGGATGAGGGCATGTAAGAGGGGTAATATCTTTTGAAATTTCAAAATGCAAAATTCTGGAACGATATTTTTAAAAATTATTTTCATGGATATTAGTAAATAGCTTGTAAATATTCATTAGAAACTCATTGGAGGTATTTGTTCCAACAAGTCGCTTAAAACGTATAACTTTCAATGACAAACACATCTAACGAGAAGCTACATGAAAAACAGAATGTTGTATTGTGCATGTTCCAAGTTACCAAAAAGTTGATCGACTTCCAATAAGCCAACGTGCTAGAAACCTGTTACATGCCAGTAAAAATCTATTCAGCTTTTTGTACGGGAAGAATCCGCTGTTTTATTAAAATGTATTGCTCACACTTATAACTGATGGTCCTGCAGTAAAATAAAATCGTTAACAGGCACACAGCGTACGGTACTGCCTATATATCGTGTACATCACTGATGGTCACGAGCCTTTCACTCGGATCCATTGCTTTGCCAGGTGATGAAATTCCAATACCTTAATATTGGAGCAGCGGAAATTGGGAATTCGGAGGTAGGTTTTAGATTAAAGAGGCACACATAGTGGGGTGGGTCTATGATTTTTATGGACAAAAATGTATGCGTGGTGGGCATGAACATTCTTGATTTTATTCATATTGTCAATGCATGACAATAATGACTTTTTTTCAAATCCATAGACTCGCTGTTCTGAATATTAGCGTAGCTATATATAATACTTGGTATCTAATTTGTCGAAGTAATGCGACTGCCAAGAGCATACTTTTAATATGTCACACCTTTCAAACATAATATGATATATCTTTAGACGAGAAGATGATGTGGACCTTAGGCTATTTCAGCGTCTGAAAAGACGCAGCTTGTGAATAGAGGTACGTTGGGGAGATAAGGCCCAAATTGTTTAACTTGCCTTATGCACTCTATCTAAAACCTTCTCCAATTGAAGTGACCCGCACGAAGCAAGAAATCATCCGTAAAAAGCTATTCTTGTACGTGATTCGAGAGGAAGACGCCATTTACTTGTTCTATTGACAGTAGCCTAGACTACGTGTTCCTTCTTTGAAGTGGACACCGGACTGACTGAATGGCCACCAAGCTCTAGGAGAAGATGACGCTTTTTCGCAGACTTCTTTCTCTTCTCTGTATAGAATCGGGGACTTCCCCTGAACCTATTCTGCACTCTTTTAGAAAAAGCTCGCGTGGTATTTTCTTCCTAATCTTAGTATGATTTGTGAAAGATGACGTTAATTCCAAATTGACTCAAATAATAAATTGATTTGAGTACACAGAAAGTACATAAGCCAGCACACACATTTTAATTTTTCAATTATTCATAAAGGAAAATTGATTTTCTAATATCAGCTATTTCACTTATACCATAATTAAGGATCTTCCATGGAGGAACAAGAAAAATCTTTCTATATCATATCAACTATCTTTCTATTGTCTGTATATATCAACTGTCTTTCTATCGATATCAACTATGCATGTTGTATGTTATACTATATAATCACCACTATATTACTTTTTAAGTACGGTATACAATGAAAGAATAAAGGGGCCGGAGTTTGATGGACAAGGCCAAGTCATCGTTCTATATCGATCGAACACACAGCTAGACAAATAGGTTGATAGTCTTCGGTTGGATGGACGATTGAACCCGTATATACGCGCATATACGCGGTGGACTTTAGAGCTAGCTCCTACTCTCGAGTCTCGTCTGAGCTTTATTAAAACCTGCACTATTGGGAAATTCGCAAAGACAAGAAGACAAAAAAAACGAGCAGGATTGTGGCATTCTTATTGCTGGGAGGCAATATAATGAGAACGTTTCGTCTCTATAGGTCATGGCTTATTACGATTAGACATTTTACTGTGACAGTATATTAGGAGAAGGCCGATAGATGAAGTCATAACATTCAATATGTGTTCAGTATATACGTATGGTCTCTAAGGGTCCTAGTCGTTCAGGAAAATGCCTTTCAGGAAAAGTCGAACAGGAAACTCCTGAAAGACTCTTAGGTCTATGCCTTTCAGGAAAAATCACCTAAATAATAATAAAAACAGCAGAAAATAGTCAATAAAAGTTGAAAAGGAATACTAATACAAAATTGATTATGTTGTAAAAATTAGAAAGGTTTTTCAACAGCTTTTGAGTGTAAATTTCACGTTATTCGTACTGCTCCTACAAATTAAAGATTTGAAATTGCACAAAGTTCTGTTGCGTAGCATAGATAACGTCAGACTAATTTTCACTGGAATCACAGGAACAATATCACCATCTTTAAAAGAAGATCAATAAGCTCATAAAAGTTTTTTTTTTCGTTCTTGGGAGATGCTAATACACTACGCATCCTTGCCAATGTTCGTGCGTACCGGTTGCAGGTTTACTGACCAACGTGAAGGTGGTCATAACAAGTTTGTGTTCATCCTGGTTCATCCACATGTTGGACAAGTAGCCTATACGCGAATGCAAAAAGAAATGTTCTAAACACCCTAAGAAGAGGTGTCTGCAAATACCAAGACATTGTTCGGCAACTGGGGCCTCTAGGACGTCAGGTTTCCGTTTTGCCATTTTCTAGTAAATGCTACTTTGAATTTTAAATTTATTTATTGTAAAATGTGGCCCAAAAAAGGGAGTACAATGTTCATTCTACTGAAATTTGATCTTAAAACAAGTTAGGGCTAAAAATGGCAAAAACAAAAACGGACTTGATTGTCAAGGTCCCAGTTAAAAATACCAGACTTTCAGTCTGGTATTGAATGACCCAATTTTCCTGAACGACTGGCACCCGTCTCTATAACAGAGGTCGAGGGTAACGATATCAAGCAACATTCGGCTAATGTTTACAAATAAGTAAATAACAAGGGTCTATGCAATTTTCGTCATGAATTAATATAGAAGTTATTTCTTGAGCAATATATTCTCATGTTGGAAGCATGCTATATTATCTACATAATATGAATGTTGTTTCAGGATTATATAAGGATCAGTAAACTATTTCTCTATGTCGTAACAGAAGACACTTTTTTTGTTCATTTTCGTCTAGTCTTCATTTGGTTGATATAGGACTATAAGTCTGGGCTATGTAGTCTTGAATATTGCACTACTCTGTAGCTGTACTGGCGTAAGTAACCTTACTGCGTATACCATAGTATTAACCAAACAATAGGTTAACATAAGAAAATTTGATGTCCTAAATACGCCTATATAAAGCATATGAGTGTATTATTTCACCGTTTCGTGTAATATTGCGAAACCCGCATGGGGCTACATAATATCAATGGCAAACTACACAGCAAACTAGCGGTTTGTTCAGTTGTCGATGTCTTATACGCATTCACTATATGTGTTTGTACAATAAGCCGTTCATAAAGAACGTTATATATATTGCAAGTGGTATTAAGCTACGATTTTGCGTGCATGCGTACTCGGCGCCTGTCCGTTGGTAGGATACATCCAACAGCGCCATAGACGATGCTGCTTCTACTTCCGCCGTCTTCCACAATACTACTCTTCTGTTTCTTGGGAGCAGGCAAAGCATTCAGTCATCGACCAAAGAGCGCGCAGTTCAGCGCTCTGTAACAACTCACAGTTTCAATAGTTTTCGGCAGCTTATTCGCGCTCACTGTATTCCACTATTCACTAGTTTGTTATCAACACTTTCCTGAATGTATTGTGATGGACGCAACTGTATTTCCCGGTATCGAAGTTGCTCTGATCCTCTTAGTGTCTGGACTTGGAGCGTAGGGTCTGCAGAAGTTTTGGTTTCCAAACCAATTTTAGAATCCGTTAACAGTTCGGGTGATTGAATGTGGTGAGACATTTGATTCCGTGAACCTAGTTTTCGGCGCGGCTTTTGGACATCATACGTAATATTGGTCGAGAAAAAGGTAAGTCACAAGCCGAACGGAAACATGGACACTTGGACGAATCTAACTTACATTTCATCGAAATTGATGTCGTCTAGCCTATCTAAATTTTTTGGGTATCGTTGGAATAAACGGAGATTAGAGTAAATGCACGGTTTGAAACTTTCTGTATTGGCGGACTGAAGTTTCTTGTCGTAAAACTGTTGTACACATGACTGGCGTATCCGTGTTTTTGTGTCCGCTTCGAATCCGTGTTTTACTGTTTTATCCTATGTCGGGCAGACACGAATCACGTTTAATCCGGAAGATTTCAAAAGTTGCATCTATTCTATTTATATCCAATCTTTAAAGTGTAGGCCTGTAGAATTGATTGATTTCCCCATTTACGATTCATGCTGCTGAGTGCTGATGTTCAGTCAGTAATTCGAGATCACTGAATTCGTGTTCTCGTGAACATGAACGGAAAGTGTTGAAGAAAGAGAAGCGGATTTTGCATTACTAGACATCCAAGTAAGCAACGTCTAAAATTTCCAGAACGGAGAATGAGAATTGAATCACTACATTAAGGGGGAAAAGAAACGCTTGAGAGAGATGCATACCTAAGTGCTTCGGTTTTTAGGGATGGGACCCTGTATGTAAGAAAAAATGAAGAAAGTTTCAGTCTCCCTTTGAAAGAAAGAGTCAGCAATGAAGAAACAGAACAGTATGCACAATTATTTTGTCTATGGTAAAGGTTACGGAATTAAAATATTCGGTTTACTCTCATCTTCACGTCGTCTCATCGTTTCGCTTAGCCTATACGATAAAGCCAGTAGTCTATGTTTTTCTTGTCCTTGAATCCTACTTTTGATGCGTTTTTTCTTGAAAACTCCTTGCGAAAGCGACGTTACCAGCCAAACGAACCATTCAGCAAGGCCACAAGTCTGAGTACATGTTGTGTATGTCTGAGTGATATTATTATTCCGCCAACACGTAGGCTAGAGTCTACACCTTATATCTCTATATTTATTGGCTTCAATACGTAGAAGTGCGACAGTATAAAAGAAATTTCTTTTGTCACAGAGTAGACGGAGGTGAAATTGACAATTCTTGTATCTGGGTAAAAAATATCGAATTCCGCCTGTGTGCCATTAAAAGGTACCGGGAAACGCCCAATCAGCGAAATATTTTGTCTTGTTCTTTTCCTCCGTCAGAAGCTAGGAAGATATCGCAGTATTGTATGTACTTATATCAGTCTATATAGCTTGTTTCTATATAGACGTAAGAAGAATAGTAATGTTTCCGCGTGATAAAGAGCAGCATATATATATGTAGCTGCTCACTTATTCTACCTCCCACACACAGCTTGGACTTTTGATCTCCGAGTAAAGTGCCTTCTTCGTCTCCCATCATTGCTATGGTACCTAGAAAGTACTAAGGACCTCTATAATAAGAAGAAAAGGAAGAATATTCTATACGTCATACGCATGAACGAAAACCTAAAGATAAAGTTTTACTTCCGTTGCCCTTAAAGCGAAGTAATGGGTATATACTTCCAGTTCGTCCTTTTTTCAAAGACTTTCAACTTCCGTGAACAAAAACACTCAAACAGCATCAATTATTTACGGCAAGAGAAGCCATCTTTTTTTATAATTTGTATATAGCTGTGTATAAACCAAAAATGGAACAAAAGATTTTTTGAGAGAATAAAATCAGTATAAAAGCGCATCGTGGTATAGTCATGTTTGTCCTTTTTCCTATTTTAATAAGGCAGAAATAAAGTTTCACCTCAACTATACTGCATCTCATTTCGTATTCTTTTCTTTCAGGAAAGTTAATTTGATTGTTTGATGTTTATTGGACGCCTATTCTGTAAATGAATTTACAACGATAGAATATAGAACCAGTTACAACACTATAAGGTTCAAATTAAATTACAAGGGTAGCTTGGGCTTCCTGTTACGTCCTGACCTTTGTTTACTCGGATTTCATCTAGAAGACGAAATTGCAAAACGATGTATTAACAAGGTCCCTGGGCGAGGGCAAACGGGAGATAACCAGCATCACACACTAGTATATACATAAAGAGAGCAGCAGGGCTCACGCTACAATATCTCTTATAACAGGAGCTGCTGGTCCAGACTCTAGGGGCTGTTATTTGGAAGAATCAAGTTATGGAAAAATATAAAGAACACGAGGGGGAGTGTCTAAACTTACATATGTTTGTTGACAGCATGCAGTTCAACAAGTTCAACAAACTTATTAAATACAAGCTTAAACTACGTACGTTTTTTGTTTTGCGTGCCGGATAAATTCACTACTTTATTTAAGTGCCATATACCGTACTATACTTAACAACAAAATCAATAGAGCAAATGGACTACGTCAAGCAGAAAGTATTTGTGTGTGGAGCCTTGAAACTATGCAAAGACAGACTTTTCCTTAAAACTAAAAGAGCAATAAGTCTGTTGAGTGTTGACGTCTTAGTACGGGGAACTTATAAGGATTTCACTATTGCCATTTTCCATTTTGGACAGCATCATAACGTGTATTGTACGTTAATGACGGCTTAGCTTTTGGATGGCAGACTAAAACATGACTATTAATGTTTGAGTGTGTATAATTAACCAACCCGGCCTAAGTCTTGCTACTCCAAAAATAATAAGAGCTAGCGGTCCATCCCTGCCGCTTTGGAAGATAGATACAGCATGCCTGCTGAATATATTGCTGATAGCAGTCTTTTTCTGTCATGTGTCGTACTTGAAGCTGTGGTCAAGTTTCATGATGAGAAGGCCGCGGCCAGGCCCTTACCGACTCTCTTCATCTCTCATTGTCGTCCACCATCCCACTCGTACTGTGGCCACAAGCTAAGCTATAAGCATTAAGTGCGGCAAGCGCTGGTTGCTGGTTCGACATCATCCAAGTCTGAATAAGTCCCTTGATTGCTATATTCAGCAGGCGTCAAAGCGAAAGAAGTCAGGTCGTGTGGTATATACGTACGGCCGGAAAAAGAGGGAAAGAAAACTCGAAGTTGATTACGAGCGTTACACAGACCATAGCATGCAGCAGTTGCCCGGGTGATCGTTAATGCTAGCTCAATCTCGAATGCTGACTAGCTAGTATATGTTGGCTCTGCGTGCACGTTAGCTGTATCTCAGCCCTGTAGGCTCTATGCCTGTATTGACTACGGTATCGTATATGCTCTGGTATAGCAAGTGCTTGGCGGTTGGGATGCCAATGACTATTTCCCATCGCGTGCCTTTGCGTTTTCTTCATTATGGACGGTGGAGCTTCAATAAGAAGCGACGATAAAATAAAAGCCAGCGTCTGCCGGCCTCTTTGAAACCTTATATCATCATCGTTATCCTTCCTTGATAATAAGGAAAAAAAGAACTTGATTGCTTTCTTTTTATAGAACAAACAACGTATATTTTTTTGTTATTTTACAATTCTTCTTTACGCATTATGTACATTGTTTATTCGATAAAACCTTCCGTAGTTTATGTAATCGGCTACGGGCTAAGTCTACATTCGCTTTTTTTAGTCCAGTTTACCAAGTCCGACTAAGTAGGACGTTCTACCGAGTGTCTATCGGCAAACGGTTTTGGGCCGACAACACGCTCCTCCTTGATACGAGAAATCCTCAAGCTGCAGGCTTTAATACGTACAGACAATTATCTAGGCTTATTGCCGACAGCCAGTAGTCTAGAAGTGTCTATAACGTCCTATAGGATATAAACAAACTTTTATAGCATTGAATTCTATAGCTAGGAGCAGCCTAGTTTAGTCCCCAAGCTGCTTTGACTTATTTGTACCGTACTACAACCAGCACGCAATGACACTGGAACCCCCTTTCCCCTCCCTCCAGTGGATAACGATATTATTGGCAGATGAGCTGTACATAATGAGGTACGTCCTGGTATAAATTACATTTCCTTTTTCTCGCTGATTGGCAACTGATTAATGTTCGCCAGCAACACGACCAATCAACGGGCTACGATATGTTTATTAACTGACAACATATGATTCTGCGAGTTTCAGCCGTTTCATCAATTCAGTTTTTCCAAGAAGTTTGAACGCTGATATGCGTGTCATGCGACAGCTGCTTCTGGTTATTTTGAATTCTCCGACTATACGACACCTCCCAGAATTATACCTAGTATCTTATAGAATCCTTGACATATCCTATTGATAAGGTGGCAAGACAACCTTAAATAATTATACATGGCGAACTTCTTTATTAGCCTGTAGTGCTTCTCTTCTTTTGTGCGTGTCATTCTAAGATGTGCCATGTGTGATGGGACTCTTTATTCGGAGAAGCGAAGACTTTACGTCGCCTTCACTCAATTTTTTGCCGCTTTATATGTTATATGTAAAAACTAATTTCATAGACAGTATAGGTAAGATTGGGTGCACTAGGAATGACAAGACGTAGCTGGATTGATTAAATCTTCATGAAGAGAGACAGAGAGCCCATTCTGAAGTAAGATGACATTTCATTTGGAGAAAGATGTGGTATAAAGAATATAAAGACAACGTGACTGACGTCAAGCGGGGGAGGAAGCGCACGGGAGCATCATCCGGTCTCGAGAGCGAGAATCTCATCTTTTTTTCTCAAAGGAATCATGACTGACAGTTATTGATTATTTCAGTGACATCCAGTCATCGGCCGAAAAGAGTCCAAGCGTGCACCACTAACGAGGTCGACTGGTGGTCTGGTGTAGACTTTTCCGACACTCGTTCCTTTATATAGCAGACGTTCCGGCAGCGGTCCATTCTAATCTCTTAAGGGGTCGTCACTTGTGTCACGTGAACCCTGACGCTAGTACACCACCACAATGTATTTCTACCGGTAACGTAGCAGATCAGAGCAAAGCGCGGTCAGTAACAGTAGGCGAATACGCAATAGGTCAATACTCAATACACACCCACGACCGAAAAATAAAATCCGTAGAAGAAAATAGTTTTATTTTTAAACACAAATAATCAGTGGTTCTAGTGCGGCACGTTTTTCGTCATTCCTCGCAATTAAGGAAAGTGCTCAAGCGGCACGGCGACTTAGCCGAGAGATACTTCTTACTACTAATATGGATATATATAGCATGCCATTAGAACTATACGTATACGTATAATTGGCTGTGAATTGCAATCGTCTCCAGACGACAACAGACAAGCGCTGAAACTTTGATTTCGGATTTTTTCTCTTTTGGAGTCGATGCTTGTGCCGTGGCGACCGGTCTTTAGGTTTTCCCATGAAATTAATCTTTTATGTGTTGCCGAGTTATCTAGTGGGAATCAAGCCGATTACTAAGCACTCATATATAGGCGGAAAATCAGGAAACGAGACCATCTTTCTAAATCTCTGCAAGATACTATTAGATTGACTTTCCGTCACCCCGGCAACATTTTAATGCCAGTCGCTGCACGCAACGACAAGGTCACGTGGATGTCTCAATTCCTGGCTGCTCCGAGCTCCTCTCACCTTCGTTGGCCATTCTTTTCTTTATTTACACACATATATATATATACGTAAGCGAGACACTTGGAATGAGGGTCACGGAGAACTTGGGCGAATGGTAAAAAGAATCGAGCCGCGTAGTCCTACTAGACGTAAAGTGAAGCGTGAAACGTTCGAAACGTTCAGTTGGGGTTAGATAGGGAAGAAGTTATTGTAGGGTCCAAGTAACTTGGATTCTCTTCTTGTCTCTTGGCCAACTCTCGCGTGTGTAATTCGTGCGGTCCGCCGAGACCCCTATATACGCGTGCCCAAATAACGATTGCTTCTGACCTTTTAGACGACAACTTCTCCCCTTGAGCAGTCAGAACGCTGTTGTTTTGACAAAACTTTGCGCAGGTTTAGCCCCTTTGGTTGCGCATACCAGTCTAGTGCTATATACCTTATTCATGAGACAACTAAGGGAGCCTTGAAAAAAAAAGCCAAGTCGCGTCAGTGAGTATCCGAGGAAGTTTCTGTGGTGGACGTAGTCTGACGAACAAGTGTTCATTGATTGCGTATGCCAAACTTGTATCGGTATTGATAACATTATTATGTATGTTGGTGATGAGCTGTTGATGATGCTGAACGTTTTTTTTTTCTTTTTGATCCTGTCCAATCCAGTTAATAAGGTATAGTGCCGCAGATCGTCGAGGTGTCGTTCAAAACCGACTGACAACATGAGGAACGAGGGAGACAACAATTCGCGAGAACTGTTATACGATTCCATGGATCAATGGAAGGCGACTGCCATCGGACGACAATTGTTCCTATTTTATTTAGGAAATGCGACTGAAATGGCCAGTTACATGCTTGGCCAGTATAACGAGCAAGATGTTGTTATCGCAGCCAGTGGCGTTACCAACGGCAACGACAGAGTTTCTTCAGACGCTAGCTTTTCACAAGGACTGTGGGAAGAAGACTCTTACTACCCGGAAGCAAATTTTCTCTCGTCTGAAGCATCCGATTACGGCAACGCTACTACTGAAAATGCGACTAGCAACTCGAGCGACTCCGTCAACTCGACATTACCACACGATAACTTTTCCTCGCCTTACTTGATGGCGTGGCCGCAGCGATCAGCCTGGATTGCCATCTTCACTTTTCTGGTCATCGTCGCTGCTGTGGGAAACAGTCTCGTTGCCTGGATTGTCTTCGGTCAGTTGGCATCTTTATTCCCGCACTTTTGCCCGACCGTTTCTCATGCATTACGGGGGTCTATACATGTCAACTTCGAGCTTCGGCCTTTGGGTTATTTGCTTTTTTTGTTGTTTCCTTGCCGATGCTAGTGGGAATTTATCGTCTTGATATTTTACGCTACCCCTACACCCGTCGAACCGTGGCTAATCTTGCGTGGGAGTGATGGGAAAGGGCGCTTTGTTTCAGAGACTTAATGAGACGTTGTTCTTTCGCGGTCGACTTGATTCACTTGAAACGTTGAAAAGCGAAAAGGTTACAGAGTCTTGTAAGTTTTTCGCTTGTATAACTGACGATGGATGGTGGTAATATTGCGTTCTAATACATTGTAGACGCGTACGTGTGTAGTGCTACTATACTACTCTACCGGCTAAGCTAAGGTGATGGATGGATGTGACGGCTCCATTCGGCTCGGTCTTCCATCAACTAACCAGATAGCGCCAGATAGTTTCTTATAAGATTGGAAAATTATATATTTCGGCTTTTTATATCTTGGCTTCTAGGTGTTTGAAGAGCGGCGTTTTTGCATGGCTCTTTCATCATAAGTGCGCATTAATATTTAGGCCCGTTTAGGCCTATAAAAGTTTTAATATTTTATTAAAAATATACGCATGTGTAAAACAAAACTGTGTGTATCGCTCAGGAACCTATGAGTAATGGGAGGTGATCAAGGCTAAACTATTACACCTTTCAAGTTTATAAATGACAATCGTTTTTTTTTTTCTAATGTTGTATCGACGTGCAGCCCATAAGCGGATGAAAACCGTAACAAACTACTTCCTGGTAATGCTGAAAACATTTTATTTTACATGTTTCTACATTTCTGAGAAAAATTTGAGACTGGAACCTTGCTGATCCAGCAGCATATCAGATTGATCATTAATGTAGGATCATCTTTCTTTGAATAGGTTAACCTCAGTCTTGCTGATTTGACCATGTCAGTCTTCAACTGCATCTTCAACTTTACCTTCATGCTCAACAGGTAACCCCATTATGTTTTTTGTTTGTTTAAACTTCCATTAACTTGCTATATACAGGCCAGTCTCGGTTGACCCTATAGATACAAACCACTCCTTAGTCATGTAAAAGTATATACTGTACAGAGTAAAGCCGTTCTCCCAAGAGGCTAATGTTTCACCATTCGACTTTGTTATTACGTTCCACTATCTGACATCCAGTCACTGGCCATTCGGGGGATTCTACTGCACGGTCAACAACTTCGTGGCCAACGTCACAGTTGCAGCGAGCGTCTTCACTTTGGTGGCCATCTCGTTCGACCGGTAAGGAAAGAAAAAAAAAAGTTAAGGCAAAGTAAAAAAAAAAAAAAGGTCATGTAGAAAGGGCGAGAAAAGATAAGGAAAAGAAACTAGTGCGGCAAGTGAGATAGATGTAGGAGATAGAGTGCGAAGCGCTCTTTTCTTAGCCTATATATATTGATCCAACATCCAATTCCAGCCACAATATACGCCTATATACTTTTCCTGGAGTGCAACTGCAGACGGCAACCAACTTCCGTTATCTTCTACACGCCCCGTCAGACTGAGACTTAAAGAACCGAAAGTTGTTTTCTTCTTCCCCATCGGGTGGGACTCTTATTCAAATCGCGCACTGAATAAACAGTCGTGATGTATAGGCTCTTCTATGCTGCGACACGAATTGAAACTTGCAAATGTTTCCAACTCTGCTTTCCGTAGGGTGTAATCCCGCCGCGACAAAAAGTTTGGATGGTTTGAGCTTGTTTTACATACTTTTATGCCTATTTATAGCCCAACAAGTATGTTTGTGGAACCTACTGTATATTTTGACCTGTTGCTATAACTGAGTATGATTTTAAAACTGTATTAGGTAGTCTCACTAGAAACCTATATCATTGCACTAATGGCAATCAATATTGGACGTTGTAGCATAGTAAAATTGTAGCGGATCATTCTTGGAGGTGGCGGCACTAGAGTGCTTCAAAAAATTGAATGAGTAAAGCTACTGCGGCATCTTGAATTTATTTAAAGTAACCTATAGGAATAAGTCATCGAGAACAAACAATCTATTCTCTAAGCCAAAAGAAAAGGCATTTGAATAAAATTTTCGCAGTTATCAAGAGCTCGCGTGGCGGTTCCTTTTCTATAAAAGGAAGGCGTTTCGGAGAAAGAGAATTCGACCCACTGCAAAACTATTCAGGACTATGGGTGCATCCGTACAAAACTGCAAGGCGACGGTATAAAGTGCCTTCGTCGTCTTCTAACGGAGTCACTAGTCAAGTTCTTTTTGCCCCCGGTTTCCGTACGTCAAACGACGAGGCAAATTCAGTATCGAGCCATTTCGGTATTAAAAAGAGATAGGAAACTTCTCCCTTTCAAAAAAGGAGGAGCGGCATAAAAGTCAAACGGGTGCTATGAAATCGTCAGGATTATGGTGTATGGCAGAGTGCTTTCTCGAAATCGATCGTATGGCGTATGCGAGAAAGTAGAACATGCAAATGAAACCGACGGATCCTACACTTTTTCCGGAGTTGTTCCCGCGGTGTTTTCCCCCTGAAGGACTATAAACTACGATCTGGTATCAGTAGTTCGGCTGGGTTCCTCTGCGATGAATAATTACGCTGTTAGTTTCAGCCCAAGAGGACAGCAATTGAGGGCTAGAAAGCAGCAAAAACAAGAAAATTGTGCCTTCAGTTGCTGAGGAATAGATCTATTGATCTACAATCTATTTATAGACCGTTCTGCAACTAGGATTGTTCTGACGTGGTTGTGGTGTGCCAGTGAGAATCGCCCTAACTATAACATTTTTCTTGCAATTTTGTTACTTAGATTACACATCTGAAGCGTGATAGACACGTGAATAGCGAGTCCATTATTTTGATTACGCGATGAAGACAATGAATGAAGCACAAGGCAAGCCTCTTTCTGTCATGGCTTAATATCGTTCACGCAAGGCCGGACGGCCCGGCTTGCATGCCTCATTCTATTGCGGTGACAGCCGAATAACGGCTCATGAACCATTGTGTCTACGTGCAGTTGTGCTCTGAAGCTATTGTTTTACCGTACTTGGCAACCCACAACGAAGCCATTAGGAATTACTTACGTGCTAATCAATTTTCAACGCTCTATATCAAGCACGGAGTTGTTTCTTGAACTCGACGTACGTTAATACTCGCGGCTCTCTTCTAATTACATTTACACTCAGCTGTTGATACGCTTCGCATATAAGTTATGGACTGCCTGCGTACATGTAATGGCCTTGTCCGGCAACCAATTAATCAGAGTCGTTTACGTGTTCGCGCTTATATGCCTAACGTGCCCTCTTTTTTCAATATATTCTTAATTTATTATGAACTTTGTTACAGCTACATTGCAATCGTCTACCCACTACGACCGAGGATGAGCAAGAGCACTGCTCGCATCGCCATCAGCCTCATTTGGTGCGCCAGTTGCGTCCTGGCCATCCCTTGCCTTCTCTACTCTCAGACAATTTCTCACAGGTTAAAACTTAGCGGTATAAATTTACTAAGAATAGTAAAAAGTAAACATATACTTTCGAGCCTTACATTTCTATTTCCTATCAAAATGTATGATCATAATGAAGGAAAAGTACCAGAAGAAGTATGTAAGTCCATAACAGACATATGTCACATCCTTATGGATTTACCAAAAGATGTGAGGTAGGGATTTTGTTGTCAGCAAACAAAGGGGCGGGTAAATCCCCGTAGTGTATTTGTGTCCACTGTCCACTTTGACAAGATGACACTTATTTCGACCTAGTTTCCTGTACATATGCCTACCTCAGCGTGTTCTGTAAATATAGACGTACTCCTCCAGATAATAAGGCCCTTTGGTATCGCGTCCCAGTATTCTGCGCAAGATATATCCGTTTTCATTGACTCGTTTCCCGTTATTGATTTAGTTACCCGAATGGAGAAATTCAGGTCATCTGCATCATAGTCTGGCCGGATGGGAGACCCTCGGAATCTCAACAAGATTTTATGTAACGAATTTCTCCGCAATTTGATCATGGTCCGCAGTCTAAAAATAACCGGGCGATTCATACGCAGATACAATATCGTCTTTACCGTCTCAACATACCTGATACCAGTGATCGTGATGGGTTGTTGTTACACAAGAATGAGCTACGTATTATGGCGAAGTAAAAGTATCGGAGAACTGAACCAGCGCCAGTCCGAGTCGATCCAATCCAAAAGAAAAGTAAGTCCTTGGCTCGGTAAGGAAACCTTGCCATATCAAATCACAGGGCCACCTATATTAGTTATTGAAGACGAAATCACGTGTAACAAACATCAATTTTGCATTGGGGAAGGTTGTGCGAATGTTCATGGTCGTGGTAACGCTATTCGTCGTCTGCTGGTTACCTTATCATGGCTACTTCGTATACCAATTCATCGACGACCAAGTCATTTCCTACAAGCACGTCCAACACATCTTTCTTTCATTCTACTGGCTAGCGATGAGCAACACCATGATTAATCCTCTTGTCTATTACTACATGAACACCAGGTGACCATCAATTAGTACATTAACCGTCTCATCCGTTCATTTCCGAGCCGGAAGATTCGAAATCAATTCCGGAAGTTTGTTAAATCACACGATTATGTCGACAGATTTCGGGAACACTTCAGGACGGTCTTGTGCTGTAGGAGGCGGTCCTCTTCGACGACGACTATGTCGTCCATCGGCGGAGCTGCCGTAGTTATAACACGTGCCGGGCAACGGGCGGGTCCACTTCGGAACGATCGGGCCGACTTTGTAACAGGTTAGTTTTTGTTAATAGACCTAGTCAGTAACAAGGATTAGTGGGGTACCGTCCTCAGGCGGAAGGAGATATATGAGGTGGACAAGATATTGGGCGATGTTCTTGTTCTCGCAAAATACAATCCACCTCCTCCAAGTAGTGTTCGATTGCCAGTGCCAGCTAGAAGTTAACTTTACATCAATTTTTTAGAACAGGAAATAATATCTTGTCGTTATGTTCTTCCGTGAACAAGTTTCCGAGATCTGATGTGAGCTGTTACTTTTCTAGTGCATTAGATACTCCACGCTTACATCACTCATTACAAGTCCTGTCTTCAATTTTTCTGTCTTCTCGGAAGCGTAGCCTAGAAACAGATATATTGCACTTACGCAGCCAATTACTTTCATCTTGGATTTCCCACACGAGTTTCTCGAGTCCTTTGTTTTGCACTGTTGATCATTAACGGCGCGATATACGACTGAGTGTCGAGAGTATATATCCTACCATTCACAATAGCTAACTATTGCTAACAACAATGAGAAACTAATGCGCAGCACTATGAAGACACGGGTGTCTGTCACGTATAAATTGGTCAAAGTATAAACATCAGGAGTTTGGCCAGCTAATATACAGTATGGAAAAGCTTAAGTGGAATACTCGAGCATTATTCTTTTCCTATGAGTGCATGGGTGAATGGAGTCTCGTGTGTTGCGCATTCCCGAATCGCTTCGTGTGGCTCCTGGAAGCGATAGACGCCGAGACCGTTCTATCTTATATGGCGGAAGCAGAGCTTATGTGTAGAAAGAAATTTAAGCCTCTTAACTGACGATTTGAGAATGATGATGAGTTGTGTATCCCAAGCAGCAAAGTCGGCTTTGGTTCTTTCAAATTTTCTGAAAATGATTTCATTCGAAGAAGGGTTCTCCAGTCCATTCTTTCAAATTGGCGAAGCTAAAGAGTAGCTTTAGTAATTAAAGCTCTAAAGCTTTGTAGGCAGACAGTGAAGATGACAAGGCAGAAGGCATTCAATTAACAGGAATTATGAAAAAGCTACTAGCTACTAGTCGAGTCGTTACTGTCTCTTTCGCTATCTGTCTCTTTCTTTCACTAGAATACCTTCCTGTAATATGATGGAACGAATAGGCCGCTTCGAATGTGAGGGCTGACGGAATGCGCATTGTATAATAATACGACTGGGGACGACAAAAGACGAACGCGCTTGGTTCGCTTCTTCTCGTCGCGCTCTCAGGATCTAAGGACAATGGCATCTCGGTATTCCCATATAAACGTACATATAATAAACGTACATATAATCCGATTGAGTTGCAACCCGAATCACCTTTCGAAAACTTATTTAAATATACATCCTTTAGGATTATGAAATTGAGACGAGTGGGAGACGCACACAGTTAATTGGTAGTTTCGGTAGTAGCGTAGATATTGTTAATCAAAGCATCTGCAGCAGCCAGCACCAGGTTATGCATAGTTTAAAGCTCTAAATACGTGACGTTTGGAGATGTATACGTAGATCATGCGGTCTAAATTGAAAGTGCACTTTATAGTTCATACTGTATTCCACCTAAATAATCGAAATGTCAGGCGACGTCAGGATTTTTTTCAGCAACGTTGGTTTCATCGATCGGCAAAATAAAATCGATTGCACATCTCGTGAACACGATGGATTTCTGCCCTTTTCTCCATTCATCCATTGTGTATGCTATTTGTGCAACTGATTTGACAATAGGCTATTATCCGCCGCGCTCAATATCACCGGATATAACGTATTAACTCTGTACTTCGACACAGGCTGATTCAAAAAGGATACTATATCTGAAGGGACTGCGCGACCTAGCTATACATTTGTTATCCGGCCCGCCCTGGTTTGAATTCTCTCTCCGACTTCAAAGCAATGTTAGTGCATGCGGTAGTATGGAGTCGAAACCGTTCCGAATACCTGATCAAATTGGATCAAATCCTACCAATAACAACAATAGAGTTTAGCCGATGGAAATAATCTTGTCTCGTGGTGGCCATTTTCTGTGAACTCAAATTCAAAAAGAGCCAATTCCCTTCGGGTTTCCCCAAGTACTTTTATTTACAGTACGTACGTGCGCCGGGCTTTATGTACGCTCTTAGACCACACAGGCCCACGTCTATGACTGCGCAACCAGCCAACTCGATTACTTTTCGGTCTTTAGCCCTATTTTGCCGTGCTGCTTGCTCCTTGCGGCTGAGCTGACCAAAATGTCTTTAACTTTTTGTACATGCCGTTCGAAACGTAATGAACTAAATTGCTTTTTCGCTAAGGTCCCCGGCAACCGCGCCAAGTTCTACATTTGCGGCAGTATGGCGCTGGCGGCCATCAGCCGAACGGAACATCCTTGACGAGTGACGTCTCTGATTTGCCGGTGGAAGATTCGTTCTCAATGCACAGCAATTCCGAGGACAGCCAGAGGCACAATAATGTTGGCTTCGATAAATCTGGCCTGGATCCGCATCAGCGGGTGCTGGTGTCCAGTGACACGACCAACAGCGGCACGGCCACTTGGATCTCGAGTCACGGGCATCTGGTTACGGTCTGGACGCCTTCGCTGCTTTCTCAGTCGACGCCGCCGACTGCTCGTGATAACACCCGATCCATGAATCGCATTAACGCTCGAAGACATATTAATCAGAATTCTTGCGACGGATGCGACGACGCGTCTAAAGACCACCGAACCGAAGATGAGGAAACCAAGACCTGAAGTCCTGGCACTGATGCACGCATCTAAGAGACAGTCCGGCAATCCAACGATTTCAAACATCAAACTCAGCACAGAGACGGAGAAACTCCTTCTCCGGAGGCCACGAAGCCTATTCTCAGTTGTCATTAGATGCGTAAATAATTTAGTTCCAGTAACGTACCTCTTTTTCTGCTCATCTGCTCAATCCAAAGTTTCGTGCCGCTCGTCGTTAATCACCAATTTTGGTGGGGATGTGATGCACTAGCTCGGTCCAGCGAGCATTATAGTGTCCGTGCTTGCAAAGAGACGATAATCAGTACCGTACCGTAGTGGACGGACAGTACGGTATAGGGCGAGATGTCTCGACGGATTGATCCAGAATGATTTTTGGAAAAAAAGAAAAGCCGCGACAAGACAGGGTTTCTCTTTGGTGATTCTCGGTACAAGTTTTTAAGAAATCATTTCGCCACCGAATCACTACCGAAAGAATAATTTAGTTGTACATCAGAAAGATCCCTTCGTGGTGTATTTCCTCTCCAGTACTTTTGATGATTCGTGTTTTTCTTTTCTTGCGAAATGCAAGTCGGAATGAAATACGTGTTCACAATGTTTCATTATCTCCACAGTCCGCATACAGCAGCTACAGTATATGTTATTCCAGTGACAAATGAGGAAGCCTGTGCCCCGATGAATCGAGAAGACTACGTGTATCCTTTGAACAATTACTCAATCCTCGATGCCAGCCATCCAACAACACAACATCCGTCTTGCCCGCTCCCCCCCCCTCTAATTTTGATTCACCTCACGATGAGACTGTGCTGATGACTCGTGTGTAAGGATGTCGTTTGTCAGATTACCTCATTCTGCGTCGTCCAGATTGAGCTAAGGTCCACGAGAAGAATACAAATACGTACCCTTTCCTCCATCAGGATATTTAATTGTGTTAGTCTTGAAATCATCACAACTGATTTAGATGGAAACATTGTACACTGTTGTCAACCAGTACGTTCAAGCGTTGAAGCCTGATTGCTCTATAATTGCCGTCTCTTGCGCCATAAGAACGTGGGCCGTCTTGAAAACATAAGTAACTGCTCATTATCCATAGTGTCCACCATCTGTGACGATGTCGATAAAGAAAATTCCATATTCAATCAATGGTAGGTATTTGGGCATTTATCCTTGTAGCTTAGCTTGTCATCATACATCATTTCATCCGGAGAAACTAAAGGCACCTACTCGCTTATATAAGAAAGATTAAACACATTTCCGGTTCAGATGTAATTGTAGGTGCGTAATAACACACATGATGTAACAAATATCAAAGGTTAAAATGGAACTTCATATATAAATCATCATATATAAAACGATCATTTCACTTCTTAAATCGTCGACATAATTGGGGTCGTGAGAGTCTGTACTATGAAAAAATCTATCTGTTATGTTCAAAAAATTTATAAAATGTTGTGAATTTCTGTTTTTTATATTGATGCAATACAAGAAAATATGTGCAAATATATATGATTAAAAACCATTGCTCCTCATTCAATTTCAAGGAAAACTGACTTAGAAAATTATAAAAACAGAATTGGTCAATTAAAAAAAAACCAAAGTACTTTATTTATACACGTGCTAATTTGATATGGTACAAACGCCAATTTGACAAAATTTCCAAAATGTAATCCCTCTACAAATGGATGGTTAGATATCGGATCTAATATTATTGATCTCCACTATTAGATATGGAAGGATACCAAACCTTAAATTAAAATTTACAAACATGGATTCACAAATGTTTGTATTACATATGTTGACGCATTGAAGGACAAGGACATCATGATCATGGACAAACCTACCTAAAGGTTCCTTCAGACTTCAGACTGCCGCGTGCCGCCGTTGAAAATAAATGAAATTAAAAAATCATGGTGTCAAAAAAGAAAAAGCTTGTCGTCTGCTAGGCGTTGCCATATATAAGAAAAAATCTGTTATCACATTTACAAATTTAAAAAACTCTGTTTTAGCGGGCAATCGGCGGTCTCTATATTCTGAAATTTTTAAAATATAGCTCAAGGCTGTTGAAACACTTGTTAAAAATGTATCACTTTAGGTCCACATCAGCCGGTAGTTTAAAATCAGCGTTTCTTCAAACATTTTCTTAGTAAATTGTAGGTCCGTGATTTTCAATTTTTCACGTCAAATTCGTTAAGGCTGGTGAGAAAAGTTCCCTTCAAATGTATTACGAAAAGTATTGTCAAGGGTTAACCTTAATTTATAGTAAGGGACGGTAAGGCATCGTTAACAGAAAACAAATCGAGTTTTGCACACTTTCTGCACTTTCCCAAAATTGAAAATTCTCAAGTTCATTTTTTTGCATAAAATTTTTGGGAGGTTTTTAAGGTAAAATTTCACTTCTCACTGCTTCTCACTGTCAGTTTAATTTGTTTAATATTTAGCTTCTTTTTTTTCTTTTCGAAAAACGAATTTGCTAAAAATGCAACGTTTTGCGTTAATTGCCAAGTCTGAAGTAATTTAAGCAGAAATCAAAATTCTTCTGTCATTTTTTCCCAGATTGTATGCTTCAATGCTTGTTTCGCTGGAGTGAATTCGGATTTCCCTCAAGTATACAACCTGTTTATTGGATGCACGCTATTGTTGAACTTTTTTAATGGTGTTTTAAGGAAAGGTCAATTGCCAAGGTTTCATCAACACAAGAATGCACTATCTCCTCATCTGTCAATGAACATACGGGATACCATATATATTTAGTATTCAATTCACCGTTAAGGCTATTGACCTCTCCCGTGCCTCCATCTGTTCCTTTTTATTACGTTTTATGCCGTATGGACATTTTAATATGAATTTGACTAAGTAGACAAGAAATTTTTCATTATTTTTTTGTAGCACATTGGGTTGTCAGCAAGTGTCAGTAAGTCAGTATAAGCATAGCTGACAAATTGAGTGAAAGTAACAGGACTGCAACCTTGACCTTTGAAGCAGCAGCTTGTATACTGCCTGCAAAAAGTAAAAAACAACCTTGCCCCTGCAGCATCAGGAAGACAAAACTGGGAAATCACTACACATATTAGAAGCCAGGAAGAATAGTTGGTCATATTTAACCTTGGGACCTACAAGCTCTCCTCTTCATTTTGCTGACAAACTCTGGAGACGAAGCCTGACTCAGCTTCAAACCAACAATTCTATTCATTGAACTCTAAGGTATACAGGTTTCCATTCTATTATTTACATTCCACTTTTTTATTTAAAAATTGCATTGCCAAGTTTATCAGTCTTATTAATTTTCTCAGAAGTAAGTAGGTAAAATTTTAAGTAGGTAAAATTTCCATAGACTGATGTATTTAAGTAGATTTTATGAAATTGAAGACAGACGACTACACTTCAAGGGTTTCTTGATCGATTCCGTACTGTTGGTTTACGTCACTAGCTTGACGCAAGTTCCGCTTCAGTGTTATCAAAAACTTAGCCCATATGGTACGAGACTGTAAGTCGTCGACAAATACAGAATCTCCATATGTTTTTATCTATCGATTTCCTCATTTCCTGAATATTATCGGAGTAAAAGTTAGTCTTATTTTTTATTACCCATGGTGCAGGAATTAAGGCCGTTTTTCCATTTTTACTATTTCAAAGTACTTTTTTACTAAACAACAGTATATAAACTTTTTTTTCCCAGTAAACACAGCTTTAAAAGATGTAATCAATTTGACTAAAATTATTTCTATACTATTTGTTGTTTAGTTGAAAACGCACTTTGAAACAGTAAAAATCTGCCAATGGAAAACGGCACAAGTCGCAAAGATAAAAGCGCATGCGTGGGATTTGTCCAATGTATGGGGTTGAGATCTGTGAAGGGACTTGCGCCAGGGGCGCCACGTCCACGTCGTCTGATCGGCTGCCAAGTCTGGTGCATTCACTTGTACAGTTAAGCTTTACGTTTCTTCGACAGGGTTGCTGGATTCGTCATCTTCGCGGGTAAAAGTGAAACTTGCCTTGTTATCCCTGTCAGCTTTGTTAATTTTCACAAACAACGGAATCGCGATCAAAATTCGACTATCCGTTGATACGTCTAAAGTGCATTGAACTTGGTTTACGACTTGGCAAAATAAGGGTGGATCAAAATTTTCTTTCCAAGTCACGTGTGTTAAAAAGGTGGCGTGATTCTCTTCGGGTTCATTGCAATGCCCTGAACGCTGGAGGCACTCATGGCCGTCTGGCCGTGGCCTTGATTTTCACGCGCAGAATCCGGCAGTAGATCGTTCGATTTCCCCTTGCTCCCGCCAGTCGTCTTATTTTAGTCAACGGCTCGGCTCTCTTCGTCTAACCTCTTGTAATATTTTTTTTCGTTTTGTGAAAGTAACAGGTTACCTTATAGACAGCATGGCTAAATTCCAAGTAGACAGCCCTAACGTCACTTATGGTGATCGTTACATCGAAGCTGATTATGACTACTGTACAACCCGCGTGGAGCCGGCAACCGACGGAAAATATAAGGTAAAGAGAATCGCCATTATTCACCACGAGCAAACGTTTGAGCATGCGCTCTTTTTCTGTTAACAGGTCACTCCAAACACCACCCGATTGCGTATCCGGACGGAACGTCAAGTCCCTAAACTCGGTGTTATGTTGGTTGGCTGGGGTGGCAATAATGGAACGACCGTCACCGCTGCCGTCCTTGCCAACAAGCTAGCGTTGTCTTGGCCTACCCGCAACGGGCACCAGGAGGCTAACTACTATGGGTCCCTTATGATGTCATCTACCGTCTCGCTAGGGATGGGCGCTGGCGGCCGGGATGTTTACATCCCTTTCCATGACCTGTTGCCCATGGTGCACCCAGACGACATCGTGCTTGATGGCTGGGATATTTCATCTTTAGATCTTGCATCCGCCATGGAACGGGCCCGTGTTCTTGAACCATCACTACAGGTTAAAATTTTACGTTAGAATTTTGTTGATCTGTTCAAAAACGTAAAAATTATGTAATCTTAGGAACAACTCCGCCCTTATATGGAAAAGATGAAACCAAGGCCATCAATTTACTCACCAGACTTTATCGCAGCCAATCAATCCGACCGGGCCGATAACCTAATGCTTGGCACGAAGCGAGAACAAATTGACCAGATTCGCAAGGACATTCGCGAATTCCAAGCGTAAGTTGAATCTGTTTCCACGCCAGTTATTCCCTTGTTACAATCAACATTCGATTGTCTAGTGAACATGCTCTGGACAAAGTAATTTTGCTTTGGACCGCAAACACAGAGCGATTTGCTGACATCATTCCGGGACTGAACGACACAGCCGAGAATTTGATGCGTTCAATCAAGAACGACGCCAGTGAAGTTTCCCCATCGACATTGTTTGCCGTTGCTAGTATTCTGGAAGGGGTATTTGACCAACATCGAGTGTTTGCTAATATTTTAATTATTAACAACCGCTATTGTGTTACTTTAATAGTGCGCATTCATCAATGGATCGCCCCAAAACACGTTTGTTCCCGGTTGTATTGAAATGGCAGAGAAGGCTAACGTCTTCATCGGTGGTGATGATTTCAAATCAGGCCAAACGAAGCTCAAGTCTGTGCTAGTTGATTTCTTGGTCAGCGCCGGCCTCAAGCCAGTTTCGATTGTCAGTTACAATCACTTGGGAAACAATGACGGCAAAAATCTTTCTGCCCCACAGCAATTCCGCTCCAAAGAGGTTAGTGTTATTGTTCTGTTTTAAAATAATTTTTTCCTTCGTAACCTTGGCTCATTACTTTCCGCTTGACAGATTTCCAAGAGTAATGTCGTGGACGATATGGTGGAGTCTAATCCAGTTCTCTACAAACCGGGAGAGAAACCTGATCACACTGTTGTGATCAAATACGTACCTTATGTCGGTAAGTGCACCTTCGATAATCAAATACGGTGTTAAATTTTCTAAAGATGCTATCGTGATTGATTAGGTGACAGTAAGCGTGCCATGGATGAATATACCTCGGAGATCATGATGGGTGGCCACAACACTCTAGTTATCCACAATACGTGTGAAGACTCGCTTTTGGCTAGCCCCATTATCCTTGATTTAGTAATTTTAACCGAAATATGCCAACGGATTACTTTCCGTGGGCCCACCCAAACTACTTACCAGCCTTTCCACTCAGTTTTGTCTATCCTTAGTTATTTATGCAAGGTATGTCTTTTGTCCACATTTTACTTTAAAACTTTAGCTTTATTTTACATTTTCCCACTCAGGCACCTCTTGTCCCAGAAGGAGCACCCGTTATAAATTCGCTCAACCGCCAGCGATCCTGCATTGAAAATATTTTCCGTGCTTGCCTCGCCTTGCCTCCGGTCAATCATATGATGCTCGAACATCGTTTGGCTAAACCCATTCACGCTTCAAGCCCTACAGTAGCAGCTAAAGGTGAAATCAAGCTGCCTGGAGGTCTCGAAAGCCCAACCAAATCTAAACCTTACGTAAATGGAATTTCGCAAATCACCGAGGGGGTCAACGGTCTGTAACGAAAACAAGTTGACTGCTAATGGACCACCACTCACATAAACACACTCGCGCGTTCGTCCGCGTCATGTCTCGAATCGAATCTTATCACTTTAGCAAATTAACTAGCCACTTGCCAAAATCCATAACAAGACTAGGTTGATCAAATTCGATGAGAACCAATTTACATTGATTACATCCCTCGACCAGTTGTCTCGCGTACAATGAAATACAGAGTAACTGAAAAGAAAAGAAATCAATTTATTGATATACGACAAAAATAAAACGTACAAACTTAATTGCCTAGCGGCGGTATCGATAACGCTTGAAGTGAAACCACAACTGCATGATATTGTTATGAAATTGACAACGGAATCCTTTTTTGTATGAATACTCCCATTCACGGTTGACAATTTTAAAGGCAATATCTTCATATGGAGGGCCTGCACGGAACCGTAGAATGCCAAAGTCTTTGTTGTCGGCGCAAGGCGTTATAGTGTACTGAGGTGTAGAATTTTTGTTGATTAAATCAGGATAGAAGATGTTGAACTTGTAGCCCTGCACGATCTTAGGAGGCGGATTGTCCATGTCATAATGTGTCTGGTTATATTTATTCCACTCGAATCCCGTGTGGACGCGGTTGAAATAACGGGGTTTACGCGGCCGATACTTGTCAGACCAGAGATAAACAGGTTTGTCGATAGCAGATTCGACTGAAAAGATTGCTTCGTCTGCTGACATGCCTTTTTGCGCTTCACCTCGCATTGCCCGTTCCTCCAGGGAGACTTCTGATTCCGTGGCGCCGACAACCACTCCGCGGCCAAGTACACGAGCTCGAGCAAACTCTAATCGCTCTAGATCGTCGTCTTCAGTGTAGATCAGTTGTGTCGGTTCCATCTGGCTTGGTTCCAGATATACTGGACTGTACCGGCCAGAATCATAAGCAACTAAACAAGGTTCAAGAAGATCCCTTTCAGCTTGACCGCGAGCTTCTCCTTCGTCATCCACACCTGGATGCTCTTCTTCCTCCTCATCGCCCACCGAAGAGGCCGGTTGTTCAGCAACTCCTTCAACACCTTCTTCTTCGTCATTAGGTTCAGTCTTGATACGCGTTGCCTCGGCAGCAGCAGTGTCTATTAGACCTTGTTGGGCTTTGAGCAATTCCAATTTTCTCTTCAAGTTAGCCCCATGACGATCTCGCAGCCTTGCGCGAGCAATGTGGGCTTTCAGCTGGCTTAGAAGACTTTCCCAATAGGAAATGTCGACACCTTCTTGACGAGCAGCAATTTTCTTCTCAATGTTACTTTTCAGAGCTAGCAGTGCTGGAGCCGTCTTGTTTTTAAAAATGGTTGCCACGTCTTGGGCGACGGCTGTATGAATGCCCTCTTGTCGGCCCATTGCTGCTTCGTACTCACTCACACGTGACCTCTCTATTTTCCTCATTGCTCTAACTTCATCCTCAACAATGACCATTAAATCATTCCAGTAATCCAAGTTACTCGATTCTTTCTCAAGTTCCATATACACCTACCAAAATAATGCACATCAGAACTGAATTCCTTTTATAATAGTTGCAGACTTAATTTACCTTAATGTCAGCTACTAAATCTTCCAAATCTGTTAAGGTCAGTCCCATAAGATAAAAATAAGGCTCATTCATCTCCACAGCTTCTGGATCATTTTCAGAATTGACGTATTTGGCTAAAACATCAACTGGCTTCGCTCTTCCGTCCTGTTCATCAAAATATAATAATGTCAAATGATCCAAAAGCCATTTTTTGAACTTTACCTGAATACGAATAGCTGAACGCAGTTTGGCTTGTTCTAAATGAAACTGATCTTCGCTCTTTTGCCATTCTCTAAATTGTTCAGCTTCTTTGGTCCGTTGTAGTGAGGCCGTCTCATCCTCTCGGGCTGTCTTCTCAGCTTCTCTTTCTTGTCTTCTAGCCTTCACCTTTTCAAGTTCATCTCTATTGGACATTTGTTTCATTCTCAACTCGCGTTCAATCTCTTCTTGACTCATATCAGCTTTACCTGAGAACAAAGAAAAAAATCTGTAAGAATTTACCTTGAATGAAAAAGCAAAAAAACACACCTTCTTTTTCCAATTTCTTTCTCCACACAAATTTATCAAGTAAATTGGAATCTCCAAATGGATTATCAGCATTAGTGTAGTGGAGAAGTTCACTGTCCCATCCCATTTGCTCCTTCCGTTTCATCTCTTTGCCTTCTTTTTTCAACAGTCTTCTCCGTCTTTTCTCCTCAGGAGTCTCAAGGGCTTTCATCTGAATATCACAACTGGTTACTAGATTTTCAATAAAAGTGTAGTCACATGATTATTACCTGTTCTTTCCACTTCTTCTTTTCAGCCAAAACCCTTTGACGTTCATTTTCCAATTTTTCCAAAAGATCTTTGTTTAGAATCATTTTATTATCCTCACTGCCACTAGAATCAGAGGAATTTGAAACATCTTTCCTGTCCCTTGTTTTCCCTTTTGAGCTTTTAGGGGATCTGGTGATTACAATTTTAAAGTAAGTATAAATTTGTTATTAATCTGAATTGTTTTTACCTTGATCTTCTACGGCTTTCATGTTTATCTTTGCGTTCTTTGCTGCGCTTTCTGTCTTTTTCATCTCTATCTTTTCGACTTGATGTTGACGATTGCGGCCTTGAAGATTCTCGATGCTTACTTCTAGAGGAGTCCTTGTCTCTGGATCGAGATCTACTACAAAAGTCAAGTTACTTTGGTAGTGATTTTAAATGTAGAAATTCAATCGAATTCTTTACAAACAAACCTTTTATTGTGTCGTCCCATGTTGAAAAAAAAGAGATGATATGAGCGTCTATTGAAAGGTGGTTAGACGCAAACTTTTCATACTTCGACGTAAAAGGCGTCTGCATATTCGTTAAATGTATCAAGTATCAATGTTACACAATAGGTGTCGTGAGGGGAGCCAAATTTTACAAAATAGTGAAAGGAAATGCAATCTAAAATAATATAAATTTTGTGTTTGTTAAAAGATGTACATAGTTACATCGATGATTTACTCATTTGCATTGCTAAGATTTTATGTTATTTCAGTCACGTCCACACCCTTTCGCCCCAAAGCGGGAAAGGCTACACTTTAGGCCCACTTAACATTTTGTTTCATGGTTATCTTCTAGATTTTATTCAAGCAATTTTTGGCAATGACGTATGCCAAACTTTAAAAAAAGAAGCAACGTCAAAAACAATAACAAAAAACAAGAAACCGCAAATTTTGTTAGAGTAAATGTCTAACAATAATCTTCTTGCTTCATGCTACGCATGTTTGTGCGATGAATGCACCGTGTTTGGAGACTCTTTCAAGTGTGTTGACTTCATGTCAAGGCATAAGAATTATGAGATACATTAAGTTGTATGACTTTTGCATTCACATTTATGTTGCTGTCCTAATTGGGATTTGGATATCTATTAGGGGCCAGAATCCTTCAACCCGATGAACAGGGCAAGTTTTCACATTTGAATCTGGTGCCTTAGACCGCTCGGGACTTTAACATAAAGTGTTGCTAGACTATATATCGCGACACACCCCGAAGCTCAAGTTTTCTATCCTTAAACACTCTCAGAATACCTCTGCCCCATTAAAATTATCAATTTAAAACCCGATCCGCGGCGATCCTTAGACGGGGAAACGGCCCACTCCCTTATCGTTACCACTGTCGAGCCAAAGAGGCATCTATGATTTTGTTTCGCCCTTTCAGTCAATACAGTTATTCATCCTCTGTTAAACAATGGATAATATCCAGAACACGCCAGACATTACTATAATGGCAGCTGGTATGTTTTTTAAACATACCGGGATGGACCGGGCCAAAAACGTATGGAATGAAGTATATGAGCCTGAATGACCTGCTACTCATAGTTATACAAACGGCTATACCCATAGCATTTTAATTTAATTTTTTAAAAATAATACGACTGGGCAGAAATGCATCGCACACGCCCATAATCTCCTTCTAATATGATTAACAAACGCATTAGTGAGCAAAATGTAATAACTGACACATGGACGAACATAACCCATTTTCACTTTTTTTAAACTAAATTTATAACAAAAGGCTGACGGTAACGAAAAATTCTCGAAATAAAATGTTAAGTCTTGTAACAATCAAAATTCGTTTTTTTTTTAAATCAGTTACGTACAGGGCGGATTATGGAATCCGTTTTGGGTCAATTGGAAAAACCTAATATATATATACATATTCTTCCGAACTCATATTAAGTGTTCACATGGAAATATATATTGTTCTCAATGAAAGGCGGGGGATACTTGTTTTTCAAGCGGCGTTTTTCTTGGATCATTCCGCGTAATTTCAACTTTTCAAATTGAGCTTTTTACCGAGCTTTTTACTTTTCATTTTGGGCTGTTTTGCCTTTTTGGCGTTTGACTATTGTTGTGTTCAGTTGATTTGAAACCTGACGGGCTCATTTTAGGCCAATACTCACATCTATAATCGGAATCTTATTAAAATTGCGTTAAAGCCGGGTAAATATTTTGGAAATACCTCGGGAAATACGTAATGCATCAACTTTTGGGGGAATAAGGTAATGCCTGTTTCCTTTAATCCTGCAAGTGATTTGCATCAAAGTTTGCTGTCAACTTTTTAACATCTGAACAGGTGTAAGGCTATATGCCGCTGCTCAATGCGCAGTTCCAAGCACTTGAATAATTCAGTTCCATATAAGACACAGATACCACATGACAAACATTTCCGTTTCAAAATGTCAAGAGGTCTGTCACTAACACTGGTACTGGTCCTTGGGCATATCTTTGGAAGGAGTATAGCTATCTTTCAGCTTTTCAGTGGAATTCGATCTCTCCATATTGACAACCAATTTTCATGTTAGCGAAACATTTAAGCAAAAATACTTATTATACCCGGCTTCAACGCAATTTTGATAAGATTTCAATACAACTATTACAACAACCGTCAAACGCCAAAAAGGCAAAACAGTCCAAAGTAAAAAGTAAAAAGCTTGATTTGAAAAGTTGAAATTACGCGGAATGATCCCAGAAAAACGCCGCTTGAAAAACAAGTATCCCCCGCCTTTTATTGAGAACAATATATATTTCCATGTGAACACTTAATATGAGTTCGGAAGAATATGTATATATATATTAGGTTTTTCCAATTGACCCAAAACGGATTCCATAGCGGATAGCACATTGTGTTACAGAATAAGTGAGTAACATCACACAGCATTTTAAACAAGTTGCATTCATGCTACTTTGGCATTTTATGAAGAACGAAATCTTCAGAATTTTCTTCTTTGTTTTGAAGAGGTCAACCGAAAAACTACAAAGTACAAATCTCTGAGTATTCGCATTGCTTGCATTTATTTTCATGTGGCAAATACCGTTGTAACCAGTTTCCATGCCCTTAAATTTGATATCTGCATGACTGACCGGTTTGCATCAAGATCTGGCTTATATGCCATTGTAGATCGATTGCCGTTATTATATTGTTTGATCGCGAATTTTTTTAAATCGCGAAAAATATGTTCGACTTGTCATGTCAAAAAATATCTATAAGTAACTTGAGATTTTTTATGCAAAATCTTCTCTTATAGCTTTAGCCTTCAGGGAAGATGTTTCCAAGTTCACTCGTCTTATTATGAGTTGAACGAACGTACTCACGCAAGACAGGTTCTTCAAAAATAAGAGCAACAGAAACATTCGACTAAAATTGCCCGAGGAAATTATCAAGTAGATTGTAGGTACGGAAAGGTAATTCTGATTGGTCATCTTGGTACTGGACGAGACATTCCGCCTTCCGCGCCGTATTCTCTTAGGCAATGCAAGCTCATCCTCTCCTGTCATTCAAGCATACTGTATAAATACAAGTAGATTTTGGCTTCTACAGTTAGAGCACTTTCACACGCTAAGGTAATAATTTAATGGTACAAAACGAGGAAAAATCTATTGAAAACTATTATTTTTACAGATGAAGTTCGCATCAACGCTCGTCATCCTCGCTATACTTGTGGCTGATGTCAAGCCTTTTAAAGACAAGGTGCAAGATGCCATCTTTAAGAAATACGCTACAATGAAGGTACCTTTTAAATTAATGAAACTTAAATCATGATATGTTGAAGTTATATAATCGTTGATGTCTAGATCTTGGAAGATTGCTATGGCGAGGAAACATTAAATAACATGCTTTTGGAAATCGGTCTTGCTTTCGCTCAATGTCGTCGTCAACCTTCTTTCCTTCCGATTCTTGAGCAATTGGTGGTTCCTTCTGCAGCACCGGCGTCAACAACTACTACATCAACTCCCACAACTATGTCTACTGAGACACCAGTAGAAGAAGTTCCCTTATCACAAGAACCTCTAATAGTGAAAGATAATGTTCGTCCGGTTGCGCCACTCATTCTTCTCCAGCCAGCGCGACCTGTTGTACCACCGGTTGCGGTAAAAATATTTTTTCTTCTGTTTATTCAGTCAATTGCCAAAACTCAAAATATTTTATAGCAACAGCAAAGACCAGTGAGTTCGTATCCCTGGAACTACAACGATCGTCACTGGTCCAACTATTATCGACCTAGCTATTCATCTCAATATCAGCCACAGTACCCCTACGATTATCTGTACGGCATGAATGAGGGAGGCTACCGTTGGGTAATTAAAGCATTCCACAGGTATAGTTTTAGAAAAATTAAAATCCAAACTTTTCTATAGAAACGTGACAATGCAGAGGTAACTCAGGCACCTGATACAGAGGTGCCTGTAACATACACAGAAACCCCTACTCCATTTCCTGTCACAGATAATATGGAACCCGAGTATTCAATTCCACCCTCATTCGTGGGTGAAATAGGACAGGAGTCAGAAGTACCGACTATTGCGGCAGTAGATCCAGCGGTCTCGCCATCATTATCGATTTCAGAACTGATCTTTAGCAAGATTTTAACTAAACACGAATCCTTGATATCAAACATGACTTGCGTGTTACAGAAAATGAATTTCGTAAGTAACAAGCTCCTGCTGTTTAAAAAAAGACGCATTTAGTACTTTACATACGAACCACTACAAACTTTCCGTAATTGCGCAAAACAGATGGGAGAGGACATGCAGCCCAACTTTGAAGCGATCCGAGAGCGCATTGATAAAATGCCTCTTACATCTGAACTTAAAACCGATTTCTTTGAAGGCATCGAGACTTGCAAAGAATTTTCGGTAAGAAACGTTAATGTCAATTTTGTTCTTCGTGGCATTTTATTACTAAACATCAAACATCCTTATTTTTCTTGACAGAGTTGCATTCCGGTTAACATGTACGGCAACGTTCCAGTCATGAAAGATTTGGTGAAGCCTTTGTCGTTTTTTAAGTGCTTTAAGGGAAGAAAGATTGAAGCGTGCATGAAGAAAGATCTTCGCGACAAGTTTGGCTCACTTCTTAGCGGTATTACTTCTAATATCCGCTCACAGTTGAACAATCCAACGACATCGAGCGAGACAGATGGGATGGACAAGGTGCAAAGTATATTTAACATGGTCTATGGGTTCGATATGGACAATACTGATGGCTTCTTTTAAATTATACGCAATATTTATGTAACGTATTACTTCTTAAATGTGAATTTTGGTTTTTGTCTTTTCTTGCCATGGGGGTTCTTCTAAAAATATATTGGGGTGGGTTAAAAATTAAATTAAAACAAGCATCAGATAGCCCAGGATTTTAAAAAACTTTTCTGGCCATTGCCGAGTCAAAAGGGAGTCGTTTTCCCCCCTGCAGGCCTTTGAGGCGGCGGAATTCATTTTTCCAAATTTTATTTTTAAAAAGAGGCATCTGTAATTATCTCCTAAACTATAAGGAATAGAACATTGCAGTTTCTTTTAATTGCGGTGAGTTCAAAATGAGTTGTCGAATTCTCTGGAGATTTTAGGGAAAAAAACATTCAGTCTGCAGACGCCACAATAAAAGGAGAAAACTCCCCCTTGAGTCACAACACAATGTATTAAATATCCAGAATTGCAATATCCGGTTTTTCGTCGTACAAAGTATTTAATTTTCTCATTTAACGAATGTTGATCTAAGAAATCTACTTGGCTTGACAACATGACCATGATCGAAAGGGAAAATGAAAACATCTCGCCCGTGAACACGGGATGTCGACCCAAAGTTCCCCTATTACCTGATAAAACCGAAATCTCTACTGAATTAGCATTAGAATCTTGTTCAGCTGTAACTCAGGAGGCAACTTTAGATGTCTCTGGCTCAGTTAGTCAAATTAAAGCCTTGAGTGAGAACAAACAGCAGATGGCTGTAACAAATTCTCCTGACCTAGATTCAAAACCTTCTGAATCGGTGAAACCACCACCTCAACGATCAAAACATGTAAGATCTTTTTCTGACTGCACTGGTCTGAGTTCTACTTCCTCAGATAGGTATCAAACTCCTCCTTTCTTGCAAGCTGGGAAGGCCCCTGAGAATGCACAAGGTAACAAGAAACATTTCCCAACTTATGCAATCAATGTGTGAATTTTGATCTTTTTGCTTAATTAGGATCCTCTAAAATCTCCTGTCGGCCTCGATTTTTGGATGATGGTGGAAGTAGCATTATTGTTGCTGCAGGAGGGCATGATTATCCAAAGTAAGAGTGGCAATCATTTTAGGTTTTATAATTATTTACTTTTATTGTAACATCCTTTCATATTGTAGGAGACAAAGAGGCCAGTCATTGGTTGATTATTTGATGTCTAATCAGTCAAGAAAAATTGGACCTGAGCTAGATCGGGAAAATGCGCACTTTAGTGTTTCAGAAGCTATGATTGCTGCCATTGAAGAAGTAGGACACAATAAAATAAAAAAACAAGTACAATTAAATTAATAATCATTTTGGTTTGCAGACCAAGTTCTACAAGTGGACGGATAGTAAAGAAGACGAGGAAGATGATCAATTAATCAAAAGTGATCTCAATGACGAGAGTGATGAAGAAATACGCCAAGTGAAATCCGAATTGCAATTAGCCTTTTGTGATAAAATCTTTGGTTAGTTCTCAAACCATTAAATGACCTTGCATCATTCTCAACATAACTTTTGTGTTGAATTTCATAGTTTCTAATGCAGTTACGGATTGTAGCATTTCACCAGAATCAAGTGTATCCACTATGACTCCTCCCTTTTCACCTTCTAGTTCTTTGGCATCAACAGTACTCTCGTCAGATTTCAAAAAGAATAGCGCTATGGAAAACCTTGATTCAGGTATTTATTCAATGAGAGTGTAATTTTACTTTAATAGACATTTTTCTGTATTACTAGGTGTGTCGTTCACGTCTTTTTGCTCGGCAATTGAGAAAGAAAGACGAAGATCCCGAAAATTGGCACGCTTAAAACGCGTTCACTCGCGCTTAGCCTCGCGCCAGTTTTTGGTGTTCCATCACGAGAATTCATCCGCTTCTACTACGCCAATGCAAAGCGCCCCGATCGCCGTCAATCAACGTAGAATCAGTAGCGATTCGACTAGTAGACGAGCTTTGTTTACACCATCACCCCCTTCACCAGTCTCCGCAAGAGTGTCCGCATCTACTCCTACAGCTCCTTTACCACCAATAAATGAACCGACCGTCTCAGCCGAAAATATCGCTCTTAGTCTCTTGGGTCACTTTAGTCAACTGCGTTTACCTCACGAATCTGACATGGAATGGCTAGTGTCGGAAAAGGATGCTCCTCAACATGTAACCTACAACCTAACTGACAATTCTAGCTAATATTTCACATTGTTACGACCTATTTATATCCTCCAGCTATTACCAATGCCTCAGAGTTGGCCTGTGAATCCGGACGATCCATTTATGCAGCTGAAGGAGAATGACATTGACGAAGGGCAGGTAACAACTCTCCGGGGAAATCTGGAATGGGCACCACCACGCCCTCAGATAGTCTTCGCTGTCTATACATCGCCCAAGTAAGTTACACAAAGCTACAAATGACTAGTCCATAATTTATCCTTCAATATTAATTTTCCAGCCTAAAGGTTGTTATGGCCAAGCAAAATTATCGATGTGCGGGGTGTGGAATGAGAGTCGAACCAGAACATAGCCATAACTTCCGCTATTGCCACTACTTGGGTCGTTATTTCTGCACTGCCTGTCATTCAAACAAAACCTTCGTTGTACCCAGTCGAATCTTCAAAAAATGGGATTTTCGAAAGTAAGTTTTTTTTATTTTCTTGTTGCGTTAAACAGTTAGTTAATTAACTATTTGAATAGGTATCCTGTTTCAAACTTTTCATATGATCTGCTAGAAAGAATGTGGTTTGATCCCCTCTTTCGACTGGGTTACATTAATCCGTTGCTATACCGTCGGTGTCGACAACTAAACAAAGTCCTTGAGCTACGTTTACAGCTAATAAATGTTGCAGAATTCCTACGTATTTGCCGTTTCGGTTCCGAGTATGTCATTTTATAAATCTCTTTAATTTTTTCATAATGTTTTTACTTACTTACATTCATAGCGTATGGGAAGATTTTAAGAAACAATCTTCCGATTGGCTTGAAGATCCAGAGATTTACTCGCTCTATGATTTGACGCGAGTTAATTCGGGTGAACTATTTCAACTGTTGCGCCGAATTGTTACGAACGGAATGAACCACATAATTCACTGCGAGGTATATAGGAAAATTGACATTATGATTTTAAAGGCCGAATTTCATAACAGATTGTCTTCTTTAGTTGTGCAAAGCTCGCGGTTTCCTTTGCGAAAAATGCCATTCTTCAGAAGTAATTTTTCCCTTTCAAGTAGACACTGTAATTCGCTGCAATCAGTGTGGCAGCTGTTTCCATCGTCCTTGCTGGAGCACGCCCTCGTCCTGTCCACGATGTCAAAGGATTGCTCGTCGGTTACAAGTGAACAAATCCCATCAAACCTAAAGCCATATTTCCTTTTCATCCATATTAAACCGATTTACTGGTGTGCACATAGTGATTGTAGTATAAGACGGAAGAAGTATTAACATTGAGATTTATATTTTCGGTCGGGTGTGGAGTGGACAGTGGTTGGTACCAACATGCCAAATCTAAAGAGAAAAACACCTCAAATGCATTAGTCTCGTGTTTTTTTTTCTTTTCACACCTTCTAATGTCATGGCGACGAGCGAAAAACCACTCGAAAGGTAAATAACTCTCGGAACAAATATGACTACTCTAGGGCAAAATAAAAAAATGGGTCATCCTTTGCATGTTTGACCACGGGGTAAGCGAGCAAGTGACAAAAATATATAATAGGCAGGGGGTTGGCAACATGGAACTCGTGTGTGAAGAAACAAGGCGTGTGCGGCATGGGCGCGAACTGTTTCTTACTATTTCAGGTTATATCAACGCGTCTTGGACGTCTAAACTGCGTCGGTTTTTTCTGCCCCTACAAAATATCCCGTGTTTGTTGACTAAAAGCGTAAAGAGAAGGCGAATCAGGGCAAGGGGGCATTTTGTCTTTTAGAAAAAAAAAGACACGACGACATTTCCTTTCGGAATGTGGATTAAACGGAAGGATCCATAGGAGAGTGACTAGAGTCGACGCTCATCGAATGTTCCTGGGATGAAACGGTGGCAGGTTCTTCCATATTTTCATCCATGGGGCCGTAATCCACGCCTAAAAAAAGTTCTTTCGCATGACTTTCGTTTGATCGATTCGATCAAACTATGTATTTACCGTTAGCAGCGGAGAATTCTTTTGAAACTTGCTCACGGTTTTTGCCAGTTGAGAAATCGTGATGATTGGCGGATGACTCTTCGCTATCTCCCGTACAACAGTCCATAGCTCCAGGACTGGGCGGAATCGGTACGAATAGCCTAGAGAAGTCTTTCCTCTCCCTGCCTATCGGGTTGGTTTTGAATTCTCCTTCAGTATCTTCGATCGCATTGTTAGCGGCTAATGGAGAAGGAACGACGCATGATGTACGATCGCGAGAGCGACTGCTACTATCACCTCCGGCGCCGATGCTACCACGTCGCCCACCGGGACTATTAGCGGGGCTATCGACCGCTTTACAGACCTTTAATTCAATCGAAGAAGAAAGGTATCAAAACAGTTTTCTTGTGAGTTACATTTCAGGCATTTTATGAACCTGAAGAGGTGACGGGGTGGAACCAGAATCGGATGGGCTGGCCGACGCTGATTGTGAATCTGGTGTCGGAATCACATTATTACGACTAATAATGGAAACTCCTACTCCAGGACTTTCACCATCTCCGCTAAAAAAAAGATAATTAGAAATTCAGATTCTTCAAATATAATTCAATTCAGTTTACCTTGAGGAAATTTGGGTAACCAAAAGCGGGCCTCCAATACAAGAGATGTTAGTGGCTGGTGAAAAATGTTGATACTTTTTGCTAGGGCCCCATGCAGAATCCCCTCGCTCTTCCAAATCACATTTCCGCTTAACAGGCCCAAGAGGACTAGCTCGAATAGCAATGGGAGAAAGACTTCTACGACTTCGCGAGAAAAACAAGAGGGCTTTACTTGAGATCCTGGCAGGAAAAAAGAAACGTTTTTTTTCTTACCTCGTGTAAAACGTTTTCCTTGTCGGGCTTGGACTGGGAGTCGGTGAAAATGACGAATTCCGTACGGGGATTTGCATGGATGGGGAAAAACATTGACGACCACTAACCCTATTAAATGAAATTGTAAGTTGTAACTCCACAACTTCAACTTTAACTTAAACTCAAGCTCAGATAGGCAAGTTACCTTGTTGGGGAGGGGTATGGAGACGAAACAAAAGGAGAGAGTCCGTTAGGTAAAGTTACGTGTATTGGCTCCGTACAAGCAGAGGAAGGCCTTCGGTGAGGCTCAGCTTTAGATTCTTTTGAATCAGTATCACTCTGCAAATTAAGAATATGTGATATAAATGGGATTTGTTATCATTTTTTAAATAGAATGGGGCTCACCAGAGACAGATCCTCCCAACTTGCTGAGATTTGTAATGTGGACTGAAACTCTTTTTCGCTGGCAACTTCTCTGCCAGCAGCATCACAAGCTTCTTCTTTCTTTAATTGGCTAACTCTGGAGGGAGGGACTCTTGGGCTCCCAGGTGTCTAAATTAACAATATTTTGTGATTTAAGGTTACAGAACAGTTCACTCACAGTCACTTACCCCAGGGGAATGCAATGGACTAAAACTTGCACTAAATCTTCTGGTCCGTGGTTCAAATGTGGAACACAAAATAAATGTAGGTGATGTTCTGCTGAAAAGACAAAGGGATGAGTCAACTTGAAAGAAATATGATGGAAACTAGGAAACCTTGAGGGTGAAGGAGCTGTACTGGTTGATGCAGCAGTAGCAGGGGAAGTTGCTACTACGGCCCCAGCTTCTTGCTCACATTCACTGATCATGGGGGCACTAGAGCATCTTTTTAAAACAGGATGTGGTAAAGGTGGATCAACATCCATTGAAGAGCAAACAAAAAAATAATCTTAGCAATTCAATGACGTTGATGCAGATGTTAGAGAAAATTATTTGGCGTCATATAACACAGGTCAAAAACTTCCGGATCGTCACAAGGCATGACATCTGCCAATCATTTCAGATTTGACGTGATTTGTATCCCTTTAAACAATACACTCGTACCAGTAGGAAGGAAACAAACAATAGTTGTAGTATCTTTAGGTTTTCAGGGAATAAAGCTGAGGTGAAATAATCCTCAACAAAATGGCAACTATAAGAGAAACGAAGTAAACTATACGAAGCCGAAATAAAGAGATTCGAGCCCAAAGGACCCAAGCGGACGCCGTTTTTTTTTTCGTCTGCTTTTTCAATTTTAAGAAATATTAAAATAAAATAATAATATAATATAATATTTTAATACATTGTAACACATTTTAATAATTATTTATATTAATAATATATTTGTATACACTGAATTATTATATTAGTTTGAGTATCCGTTCGTCACCGAAGTTTTTCCCAGTGAATGTAGTAGTCAGCGAAAGCTTCCTAGTCGTTTCGGCGGATTGCAGATTGTCCTTCCGTCGAGTTTCAAGGTTAGTTTATATTTAGTTCTGTGAGAATAAAATATTTGAGCACATAGTAGTATAGGGATGGATGTTATTAAATGTTTATTTCCTTGTGTACTTTAAAACAATTAATAATAAGTAGAAACCTTTCTGGTGATCGTCGTCTATTATAATAACCGACAGCCATGTCCAGTCAGAATATTGAGTTTAACCCATTGAAGATAGCAACAATAAAAAAGTCTTTCTTCGCGACCCTGTGAATTAACTCTTTATACGTCACAAAAAGCTCGCATGTTTGTTGTCGACTCGATTTACAATGACCGATAAGGGATGTGTAATTCCATTCCAGACAGCACCGGCTTCATTAATTGTCTCAAAATGAATCCAAACTACACGGTCTTTCACCAGTGGTTTTACGCTGCTCTTATGATCGGAACATCGTTTCCTGTTCTATTTAATACGTACGTACAAAGAATTATATTACTTCGTCTTTCAGTTCACTTTGTTGAATTTGTTTTTGCATCAAAGGGGATCCAAGAAACAATGGCTGGCCGGTCGGCCCTCTCCGATCTCAGCAGGACGTTTATCGTCGACGTACCTTTTCATGTTGTACTCAACTGGTAGCGCGTATCGTATTTCAGCCTTTCAGTACTGAGTAAAATAATCTTAATGAGAGGGAAGGGTTAGCTATTTTTTATTGTAAAGCATAAAGCAAGAGAAGTATAGTTCGCACTTTTCAAATTTTCCGTTATTTGTTGTATACTATTGAAATTAAGTTTTTTCTTTTTTTTCTTACGTACTAAGAAAAATTTTAGCACTGGATTGAACTGATGAATTAAACGACAATAGCCTGCAACAACCAACATGATTTTCCGTTATTTGTTGTATACTATTGAAATTAAGTTTTTTCTTTTTTTTCTTACGTACTAAGAAAAATTTTAGCACTGGATTGAACTGATGAATTAAACGACAATAGCCTGCAACAACCAACATGAAATTTGTTTATCCCAGCAAAGATGGCATGGCAACATGGGGCGTATTTTTTTTCGGAAGACTAAAGTTTGTAAATGTATTGCTCTCTCGCGCCAAGTTCTAACGTGCTTTGCATTTTATATTAGTGTTTTTTTTTTTGGGAACTTACTACGTCTTGGAGAAACCTTTCAAATGTAAGCAAATTTTCTTTATTATTCACCTTGAAAACTTGCAAACATTGTTGTATTGATAAATCGTCAGCAGATTGCATGGCGTTTTCATTCTTGCTATTAGGAAGGTCTCTTTGTGAACTTTTGATTATTAGCTCTTGCACAACGCTGTGTAGTATTACAGATTATAACTAGGAAACTCTACAAAACGGCTTTCTCTAGGTCTGCCAAAGCCAGATGTCCTTTAGGTTAACTTGTTAATTATTCTAAGAATGGAGGAAACACTAGATACATGACCCCAATTAGGATGATCCTAGATTTGGAAGTTGAGATTTGTTCACAGAAGTTGACAAACTGAGGCATGACTGGTATAAATAAAGAACCTATTTTGGAGACCCAAGGGAGGTCTTTTGTCTTCTGGATATTACATCAATCTTAGTTTGTGATGCTCTGTGGTGTGTCTGTCATAATGAAAGTCGACACGTTTGCTAGGAAATCGATAGTCGAGCTGATCTCACGCTTGTTTCCTGATAATTACAGGACTGGAGGCAGCATCAGTAAGCTTCTGGGCATGTAAGGGGGCACTTGTGTGTTGGGTGCCTCTCTCATCAATACCTAGTAAGTTTGTTCTTTCTTTGGGCTATAAGCCAATTACTTTTGTTTGTAAATATTACTAGTGAATAGCAGATTAAGCCATTAAGGGCTAAAAACAAGTTATTATCAAGAATCTGACAACTCAAGTTCTTTAACGTATCGTGTTGCAAATATCTATGAAGAATCCGTTTATAGTTAAATCCATTTTACATCAATAACTTAAAAAATTAAGCAAATTTCTTTGTTTGCTCTTTTTTCAATTTTTCAAAGTTCAGTTTTTGTTGCCGCAGTTTCTCGAAATGTCTGATGCGCTAGTGCCAGATTTTTTCAAAAGTTTGAAAATGTCACTTGGAAACAGCAACGGTTTTCTTTTCTATTTGCACTTTAAACCGCCTTATCGTGTCGCACGTTTGATTAAGTTACCTTGGGTAATTTAGCGCCTCTGACGAACTAATTAGAAAGCTCAACATGTTTGGACAACAATCATTATTCCAGTGACGATAGACCGTAATAGCTTCCATTAAAAGCAAATAATTCTGTACCTTCACTTTCTGTCTAGAAAGCTGTTGACGGCAAAGAAAATAAAATAGAAAATAACCTGGGAAAACATTCGTTCTATTTGCAGTTTGGTTTGTTTACGCGCGGTCAGCGCCATCTTGCAAGATCCGTTTCGTATATCTTGTTTTCCTCAATCATTTCCCGGAACAGTATAAACCGCTGAGGTACGTCAGAATTTCTAGTATTGTATGTATATATTTTTTTTTCGTTCAGAAATCTATGACCCCCAAACGACGACGACGTAATAAAATGAATTGGTTTTTGTATGCAACCAGGAACGACAAATTCAAATTTCCTTTTCAAGTTATCGACCAGACAATTAAATCCTGATCACACGTGAACTTTGGCTTCTTTTTATGAGGGTAACGTTCACCGTTTTTTTTTAAATGTTACTTTACCTTCGTGTTATCTGGAAAGTCGTTGGTTGAATGAGATCAAAGTCCAGTATGTAATCGGTCCCAGGTAGGAAAGACTACAAGCGAGCCCGTGCCAACTTGTGCACAAAACATAGAGTTTTCGGCGTGTACCGACCAAAGAGGGTGGGTTCGGTTTCGGTTACCATCGGCGGGCGGCAACGTGCCCGACTCTCCGCCTTTTTTCTCCCTGCGTGTAGTGTCGTCCCGCCGGTTCCTGCGCGTTTGGTTCCTCCCGTTTCCTCCTCCCGTCATAGTTGTCGCTCTCGTTCCAGCAGAGAGTCCGGTTCCGCCGTCCTGGCCGGTCGCTGCTTCAAAAATAGCGAAAAAGACGACAGCGAGTGCCAGCCATCCACGTTGCAACACACCGGCCACCTCATCGCCGTCTATCAGGTTGGTGATTTCTTTCGAAACCAAAAAAATGGAGGATGACGAAACCGGTTAGCTAAAAAAACTTGGCTTTCCTTCCGGAATCAGACGACGACGAAGACAGTGTCAAGTGTATGTGTGTTCCATTCACAGTTGAACAAACAACGCCCTTTGGTAACAAACTGAGCCACGACGCCGCCTCGACTGCTCTGTTCCTTCTTATCGATTTCCGGCCTTCCCATTCCCTAGTTGCTCTCGCAAGCAGCAGCAGCAGTCGTCGTCGTCGTCCCCTGCGATAACGCGCGTGTGGATTGCAGCAACATTTAAACCGGATAGCTAAAAAAAAACGAGAAAAAGGGACATTTTTGTTCGTGCCAATCTCTGAGTAAGTCTGCCTGTTCGCCTCTGCGGGCCATTTTGTCTTGTACGTCAATCGGTCGCTCTCTATTCCCGTCAATTCCGCTTGGATTTCCTCTTTGTGGTAGTAGTGGCTTATCGATAGGGACGGGATAAAGGATGTTCCAGAATTAGCCGACAACTTGCGCTTGTCGGATTGAAAATAAACAGCGAACCTTCTTATCACGCCCCGTGTTCTGTTGTTGCGCGAGAGGCAGACCAGAAAGGCCTTATTCGTTACGAATTCCTTTTTATGGCATTTGCCGTAATAGCCGAGCACGGTAGAGCGCTCCAGTAAGTAAAAGAGAGAAAAAAAGGGGGAATAGCAGTGGTAGAAGTAATAGCAGCAGGACGACGGAAGGATTATTAAGTTAGGAGCGTGCCGTCACAAGCCCAGAGCTTATAAGCAATTCTGGCGTTTCTCTACAAGTTATTTATTCAACAGTACAGAAACGGCAGTCAACAGAAATAACTGGCATTCAGTGATGATGGACCAAGTTGTGGCAGCTGCCATCCCTTGTACATACTGTACATTCCGTTTCTTGTTTTTTCTTCCATTCCCGCTCAAGAAGTGGTGAAACCGTTCAACATTAGGCCGTGGATGGAATGCATTTAGGGCGAAACCTATTGTTTCCTTTAAACTCGTTCAACTACTATGGGTGCGTGGCGTTGCCACTGGATAAAAAGGACAAGATTCACCTAGAGTCTCTCTCGTCGTATTGATCGCCTAGTCAGGAGGGAGAAGGTGTTTGATCTTGAGAGTGCCAGCAAACCAGGCTGAGGCCCATTCTCATCACCTGCACGCACGCAGCCTCTCCAAAAACTTTGTATAACGATTTTTCATTCTCTCTCTCGTTCTCTCTTTATCTTTCTCTCTTCCTCCCTTTGAAATTTTGTTTCTGAAAGGTTTTCTGGAGTTTTGGGTTGACGTTTCTTCATCTTCTTCTTAAATGGAAGAGAGTCGACCTGTGCGACTTGTTCGGTTCGCCAACTCTGACGATGATGATGACTTAACCTCGTCATGCGAAACGGTTAGACTTGTGTTGATGTTGCGTTGCGTCGAGAGTTCGCCGTCGTCGTCTTTGATCCGCTTTGCTAATTGAGAATGCTGTTATGAAGCGTCCCTGTCCGCTGCCACTATCCGTCAGGAGCAGCATTAACCTTGTATTGATTTAACATTTTGACTTTTGGGTGGAATTGTTGAGCGTGTCGCCAAGTTTAACGCAGGATGGCGACAGTGTCGTAATGTTTTGATTTCCTTCGAACCGTACCTTGTGCAGACACCAGCATCACCGAGCCTGTTGGGCGACGACGACGACGACGACGAAGCTGACATTCACGCTGATGGAGCTGGTCGCCGGACGGGAGTGAACTGCTGCGACGTAAAAGGCTGTCTGATTGGATTGCGGCGGAGACGCTCCGGACGTCACAGCTGCTGGATCTGGCGTCGTCGTCAGCAGTCACTTTTGACCTCTTCAAGTCGACTAGAGAGCCATGTGAGTGTATCGAAGACGTCCCGTGACGTCAAAATGGAGCGCCAACAGCTTCGCCACCACCATCTCAACTGTCGCAGTTTGGACAGTGGTGATCCAATCTCAGTTCGGGAAGAAGAAGAAGAGTCGACGGTCATTACTCCACCCAAGGATTTTCAAGATCATCTGGCGGACAGCTGCAAAATAACGTCGAGCAGCATCAGCGAGAGTCTGTCGGTGGTCGTTTCCGGTGGCGTGGAGACGATATTGGAGCCACCGGCCATGTTCCGTCCAGCGACAAGTCTCCTTAGACCGAGAACGGAATTATTTTGGACGAGGGATCATCCGGCCTGGCCGCCATGCCTTCCGGCTGTGAACGAGACGGCCAGCCAGGTTTTCAACGACGAGCTGGAACGACTGAAATCACACTCGCTTTTTCTCCGCTTCCCGTTAGAAGGCGCCGCACGCGTCCATTATCGATCATCCAAGAGCGTCGTCATTCAATCCACTTCCGTCAATCAATACAGGTAAATATATTGTTATGTCTCTTTGGCTCCTATTTCTTTTTTCCTTTTCCCCTCTGCCTTTTTCCTTTTTTTTTTTATTTTCGGAAGAAGAAGATATCTTTCCAGCTGGCGTCTCGCACGCATCGAGTTTGTTGTTTTTCCACTCTAAACTCGACTGACGAAGGGAAAATCCATCATCCGCTTTATGATTTTTAGTAAACAATTTTTTTAGAGCGACCAAGCACGAGAGAAAGAAATGTAGAATTCTTTTTTCTTTCTAAAAGAAACTTGAGCTTTTGATCACCTTTAGGGAGGGGGACTACTAGGCCCAATCTATATATACTACCGTACCTATCTCTCTGTGGAGCGGAGAGAGATCGATCGGAACGCGAGGTCTTTGACCGACTGAACCGCATCCGCAAAAGGGTCAAGACGAAGTAGCGGTGCATTTAACACGGAAAGGTGTTTTGTTCCTTCAATGGGCGAATTGAATGTGCGCGCCGGTTCCAGATGGTTTTCCGGCTTTTGTTTGACGAAATCGCGGCTCCTCGAGTCCCTCTAATAAAAACAAAGAAAATCGAAAGTGCGCTGCCATTAGAAAGCAATAAAATGGTACACCGGCAAAGGTACGACGACGACGACGTCCCCCTCTTCTCCGATCTTTTATTCGATTTTATATATTTATTGGGGGGGGGGGATGGTGGAGGGGGGAGCTGGTGGGTTGTAGGTGGAAGGTCACGTGGTGTTTCTATTGGGGCTTTAGGGGAGAAGAAGACGAAGAGTAGGCAGAAAGCAAGAAGGAATCTGTCAATGGGCGCCTTTTCCTCCCCTCTTCTTCTCCTTCTCTCCTTCGTCTATACTTCTTTTATGTATTTTCTTCTTGAAAAAAAGGCCTCCCTCTCTTTCGGCTATTTCCGTTTCTCTCCCCCCTACTACTACCCTCCTATATACTACTAGTATATTGTTCGGTTCCTCTTTGCTCTTCTTTTCATCGTGTTCTCTCTCTCCCTTCCCCCCTACACCAACGCCGTCGATCCCTCCACAGCCCGTACACTCGAAACCCCTCCGCCAGTTGCTGTTTCAGCCTCCCAGTCGAGCGGTAGCTATCCGATATCGTCTCTTGCGAGTTCACAGTGTGTGTGTTGTGTGTCCCCGTAAGCCACTACTGTCTGCTGACTACCACAAAACGTTTGTTTGTTGGGGAAAAAGATGTGCTGCAATTGAATATTGTGGAATGTGAGATTATTCCCCCAAGTGTTGCGAATATGATGACGGGTTCTGTCAAATGGACTAATACCGGATGGTGGCCATGGTTAACCTGCCTCTCGACGCACTCTCAGCGCATCTTTATTCGTCGCATGTGAGTTTGAAGCGAAATCGATTTTTCTCATCCTCCAACAGGCAGCAAGACAGACACGCGCAAGAGTGGAGGGGAAAGGTCTCTCTCTCTCTCTTTCTCTCTGTGAGGATAATGGTTCGTCCCGAGCAGCAGGAGCACAACTGAGGAATTTACGGTGGTCGTTTGGTGGAAAACCCGAATTCTTTTCGTTCATTTTCTTGTCGGCCTTCTCCTTCTTCTTCTTCTTCTACCTACACTCTATTCACCCCTCTTTTCTCGGCTACTACCCCGCTGGGCGCTCAGCACCCTACCGATATTGACCGGCGTATCTTTTGTAGGCTAAAAAGCAATATGCCATAGTAAGTCAATTAAGAGACTCCCCACACCATCACTCATCGATCGATGTGTCGAAAAGAATCAAGAGGTGCGTGACTGCTTCGACACGGCCAACAGCTGCGTCTCTTGATGGTTAATATACCGTCGCCGTCGTTAATCCGCTGCGTTGCCGAGAGAAAGAAAACAAGTGCAAAAGCCAGAGCACCTCCTGGAATTTTCCACGGCCCCATATAATGAATCGAGCGAGTCCAATCTGGCAAAAGAAACATAGTTTGGAAACGGCAGTAGCAACAGCCTGGGTGTCGTTAGGTGACAGTTTCTTTTTTGCTCCGCAGTCGCAACGGGTGTTCCAGAAATACTCTTCGTTACAGCTTCTCTATCCGGCGCCCACATTTCGGTCTTTAAGGGTGTGAAAGAGACAGACAGACAGAGAGTAGAGGCTCAAGGAGGTGTTATCTCCCCTCAGTTTTTCTTCTCTCTCTCCTTCTTCCTCCCCCTTCTTTTCTCGTTTGTAATATATAGCTGCAGACGACACCGGCGGAATTCCGGAATGGTTTCCCTTTCTTTTGAAAGGGAGATAGATACAGCGCACAAAGTATCTCCCCCCCCCTCATCCGAGATTTGTCGTTATCGAATGGGAAGAAATTTGTTTTTATGGGTGGAATTAACATTCCGCACATTGTTTGTTTGTTCCAGGATCAGGACGGAAGAGACGACCGAGGCCAATTATCCATCCGACGGGCTCTACGAGGCCGTTTCGGAGACGGAAAGCGAAGACGAAGATGAGGAAACCAGCAAGGAAGAGCCGACAGCCAATAGACGGACTCACTCGCCTGGAAATCATCGAGTGTCGGCTGCTAGACTCTCTTCTTCCTCTGGATTGTCTTCATCACAAGCCACGACAACATCATCGACAGCCTCGGATGCAGATAGTGGAATCGATGGCGTCAGCCCGCGTGTTTCGGCCGCCGCTTTCGGTGAATCGACTCTCAGCCCGTCGCAGAGCATCTTGTACATCGATAGCATTAGTGCACGCAATAGTGTCGTGCACGATACCACAACGGAAGAACAGCAAGCGGATGATTCAACAAACGATCCCGAAGAGTCCTCTACACTTCCGACAGACGAAGGGACATTTACCGATCCCAGAGCTAGTATCTTGGTAGTTGAAGGTGATCCACGTCGTGATCGGGCGCATCGCATCGCCCTGGAACTCCTTCACACTGAACGGACTTATGTCGACATCTTGCATCTGCTCGATCAGGTTAGTTGGATCAAAACTATGGCAAATCAGAAGACATTTTCTCACATCTTTTCTTGTTGTAGGTGTTTCAATTCCGGATCGATCAGGAGAACAGAGTGCACGGCATGTTTGCCCAGGATTTGATTCCGCAAATGTTCTCCAACATCAAATCGCTCTTCAAATTGCATCATGATTTCTTCCTGCCACGACTGGAAGAGCGCATGAGAGAATGGGAAGAGCAAGAACAGCAAGAGCGACGTATCGGCGATATTATGACTAGTTTTGCTCCGTTTCTGAAAATGTACGCGGAATACGTCCGCAATTTTGATCACGCGACGAATCTAATCAGCACCATGAGCCTCAAAAGTCCCCGTTTTGTTGCCATCATTGACGAAATTCAGGTAACATTCCTTAACTTAAATACGCTATTAGTAAGAGGGTAGTGAAACTGATGATAAAATGTGGGTGTATTTTGGAACACGCAGCAACTGCCCCAGTGCGGCCATTTGAGTCTACAGCATCATATGTTGACACCAATCCAACGAGTTCCACGATACGAAATGTTATTACGTGATTATCTAAGGAGGTTACCCGAAGACTCGGCAGACCGGGCTGAAACTGAGAGTAATAAAAGAGACGCCTTGTCTTTTTATTGTTATTATATCTTCGTATATATATTAAAAACGTCGACTTTAACGATGTGACGAAATTGTTGATGCAGAAGCGCTTCATTTGGTCTCGACAGCGGCCAATCATGCCAACGAAGCGATGAAGAAGATTGACCAGTTTAAACAGCTGCTGGAGATCCAGGAGAGTTTAGGCGGCGCCGTCGATCTCGTCTCGCCCACCCGCGAACTGGTGAAAGAGGGCAAAATCGTCAAAATTTCAGCTAGAAGTGGCGACCACCAAGAACGCTATCTCTTTCTCGTACGTTGTTTACTGCCCACAATTTTTTTATGCCTCGTCATAAAAATTCAAAAAATTTAATGTTCTTCTATATGACGACTATTTGTTTGTTTTTTTAGTTTACCGATTTGTTGTTGCTCTGCTCGCCACGACTCATCCCTAATCGGGTCATTGGGGGTGCTGGACTACCGCCATACCGCGTACGTGCCCGCTTCACCGTCTCCAATGTGGAAGTGTTGGAAGGGGACAATTTGGAGACGGCAAACACTTTCTACCTGCGTGAAGGAGCCAAAACAGTGGAACTGTATACTGGCACTCAAGAGGAGAAGGAAGCGTGGATCGACGCCCTTTTTGCTACCATGACGGAGTTGACACGTCGTAAATCTTCACTGCGGATCTCACCGATGCAACCGCAGCAACAGGCTAGACCGCCAAGTTTTGACACGGGGGACGACTACACTAATCTACTCGGCAAAACAGCACCGACACTAGTTCGTATGGATTCAGTCACTCGTTGTTTCCATTGTCAGGGTCAGTTTTCCGTCATGAAACGCAAACATCATTGCTACTCTTGTGGAAGGGTAAGATGCGATTTAGAAAGTTTGCGTCTCTTCACATTCTAATTCTGTCATTTTTTGGTTGTAGGTGGCTTGCAATCGGTGTTCCAATCATAAAATATCCCTCCACTATGATGGCACCAAGACGTGGAGAGTCTGTGATCCCTGTCATGGAATTTTGGCTTCGACTGACCGTAAAGAAACGGCCAATATTTCACCCGTCACTACTCCAGAGTTGGCTCCGTCACCGCCCAGTCTCCGGTCAGGTCTCTTAGAGGTATGACGAATGGTTATGTTTATGGAATGGGCCGATTTGAAACCACTGGAATTGCTTAGGTCGATGTGGAGACGCCTTCCGTGCTGAGTGGGTACCTCAGTCTCAAGACTCGTGGCAAAACGTGGCAGCGGCGCTGGTTCGCCCTGCGTTCGGATTTTGTGCTATACTCATATCGAAGTCATCAAGGCGAAAGGCGGTCAATGACCGCGACCCCAGTTCCCGGCTTCGCAGTTACTCTTGTTAGCGGTTCCAGTAGTTTGCTGGCCGACGGTACCAGTCCTAGTCCCCTGCAAACTGTCGTCGACCAGACCAGCAAATCCGCCGCTCCTAACGGGGACGGAGGAGGAATGATTTCAGAGCGGGATCGATCTTTCAAAATGGCCCACGTACACAAGAGTTACCAATTTCAAGCGGCCACCCGTCAAGAAGCTGAAAAGTAATTATCTTTTTTTTCTTCTAACTGGAATGCCGAGATTTAATTAATGTTGAAACCTTTCAGGTGGGTTCAGTTTCTTCAAATGGCTGCTAAAGCCGATCTACCGTCTCCAACGTGACGCTGGAAAAGAGTAGAAGAAATACCAAAGATTGTGCACATATCCGTCGACTTTGCGAGATGATCAATTTCATCGAGAGTTGTTTGTAAAGTTGAGCTTGTATGTAGGTTTTTTGTTTATTTAGCTTTCTTTTTTCACACGCAACATTTGCTGTACATAATTATTTGTCTGGATTGCACACAACACACCCCTACGCTTCCGGAAACTTTTTTGTAATAATCGATATTCTAGACAAGGAAACATGAGGATCGTCCGACCGCTTGTTTTTAATCCCCATTTTGAATTTATATAACGAATCGCATGTAATCATGGACAGTTTCTTTGCCGCTTGATGTCGAACATCGTTGTTAAACCGCATTTTTCGCAATAATACAAAAATTTTGTAAAAGAAAATTAGACTCTAAAAAGAATAATTCAGTCAGATCTACCCAGTGTCATGATTATTGGTATTTTTTAAGCGGAATTCATAACGGCAGCTGTTTCAACGTGGCTGGACGGTAAATGGTGAACGATCGAGGAGGAGTTAGTCGATCCGACAATTTGGCTGAGACGAACAACTTCCTGAGAGAGCCGCTCTATATCCTCCTACAAGTTATAAAAAACTTGACTTGTTTCCCCGACTTGTGACTTGTTCTACAGTAGTTCATTAATACCTGAAGGTGCATGTTCTTCGTCAAGGTCTCTTCGAGCATACGCCTTAGCCGACGTTGTTGGCCATCTGTTTCTCCTTCAGCATCCCCACCGATCTGCCGGATGAGGCTGACCATTCTACGTACGCTGAGTTTCTCGTTGCCGGGACTTAGCGACATCGATGCAGGACTCTCTGCGACAAAACGGGGATTGTTAGGAAAAGCGTTTGTATTAGATTTCACGATCATTCGAACCTGGTTTCGCTGGACTAGAGCGACCTTCCATACAATAATGTTGAATTAATTTGCCTCGCTTGACCATTTCATCAGCCATGGCGGCATTGGTCTCTTCCAAATGGAGAACTCGTTCTTCCAATCTCCATTTTTCCTGTTGCATCGTCGCCAATCGGTTAACCAATCGGGCATTTTCACTGGTCAAATCTGGAGGCTGTTCCACTTCTGATCGACTCCCGTTCTTTTCCGATCCACTACTCGGCGAGTCCTAGATGGAAATAGACCTTTTGTAAAGAAAGATCATAAAAAGCATTGGAAACCAATACTCCGTTACCGTTGGTGGAAAAGGCGAGGAAGGAGTAGCGGAAGCATGGCCTTCATTCTGCCCGCTCATTAGACTCCAGGACGAAACGGAGCAGTTGTCGTGATCGATGGATGTGTCAGCCTTCGGCATAGGGTTGGAAGCATCACTTACAACGTCACGAAGGCGCTCTTGAAGTTTATCAGCTCTTCGGCGCTCTCCTCGCAACTGCCTTCTTAAATCGGCCGTGACAGACAAAATTCGTCGTTCAGCAATACGAACATCCTCTTGGGCATCCTGAGCTTCCTGGCGGGCTCGAGCGGCTTCATCTTCAAATTCCGCTCTCTGGGCGGCTGCCAGTTCAACCTGAATTTCATATTGCTTCACTTCTTCTGCGTGAATAGTCGCTACAATATATTAAAAGACGAATTAGTTCCATGTCATAAAGAATTTACAATGATTTCTTTTTTACCTAGAGCCTCCATTTCCGACCTATGAGCATCCTGCATTTGAGATATTTCTAACTGAAAGGAATGTTTCATTTCTTCAATCTTCTCTTTCAGTTGATTTAAACCAGCACCAAGATCTGTCCTCTCTTTTCGACTTGATTCCAACTCTTCTGTTAAAAGTCGAACTTTGTCTGCTTCGATCTACATGTATCTACATTATTGTTGTTGTACTATTTAATATTTATTGATGATTGTAAACCTGTAAAAGTGATATTTTATCTTTCAAAGATGTCACTTCAGCATCAAGGTTTGATTTTGTTTCTTTCAAGGTAGTGGTCAATTCAGATATTTGGTTGACCTTTATACATAGTTCCTCATTAAGCAGATCATGTCTCTGCTTTTCTTCAGATAAAAGTTTTTCATAAAATTCTGTTGACAAATCACATTGGCAGTCTGCATCAGCAACTTTGGGACCCTCTTCACCATCTTGCAAATAGCGATTTTTTGCAGCAGTTTCCAATTTTTCATTGGCAGCAACCAACTGTCAATAAAAAGGTGATTTATTTTGGAAAAATTAATTAATATTTTGGAAAAAAAAATAATTTAGAATAAATTTAATTTTACATTTGCAAGTTCTTGAAGTAGTGCCTGGTTTTGCTCTCTGAACTGTTCCTCCTGAGAAATGAGCTTGTTCTGCAAAGCATCATTTTCTGCAAACAACATTTCAACATCTTTTGCTTTTCTACTCTTTTCCAGAGCACGCTGGGCTTTTTGGTAGTCTTTTTCAAGATTTTCGTATTTTAAAACCGTGTTTTTCGTTTCTATGTAAAAAACGTGCCATCAACTAAAATCCAAAGTGAAGAAAGAAAGAGAAAACGAACCATTTTTGTATCGATTGGTTTCTTCCATTAAGGTGTAATTCGCAGTCCGAAGATCCAAGAGTTGTGTCTGGATTCTGTGAAATTCTTCATTTGAAATGGCCGAGGAGGCCATCTTTGAAAAAACTGAGGAGAACTAACTGAAAATGTGCAGTTTATAAAGAATAAAAACGGAAGAAGAAAAGAGAAATGTAAATACTGCGTGACAGATCAGCTGTACACAAAAGCAACTGAGGGAATTAAAAACAATTGGGCAAGACTCGTCCGTATATCGATAAATTTTGTGGTGTTGTCAAATTATTTGATGGGTCACTTAATTGTTCATAGTTTTATCTTTTGTTTGAAAATAGATCTGATACCTATTAGTTGCGTGGTAAGTATTTTTTCACTGAATCATTCTTTCAAATAGCATTTTAGTAGAATAATGGGAATTCTGGATGTTTCATGGCGAGAGTGGGCAATAACGGCAACAGCGTTCTCTCGTAAGTCTTTCATTTGTGCACAGAAGTTGAGAGAAGAAAAGTGGATTTCAGGCTTTCAGCTATGCCTAGCTTGCTCGAGCAGTCGCTTAGGCCATTTGAACGAAATTCTAGTTGATTTGTGTCATTTCTGGCCCTTTGTGGTCGGTTCTATAGTTCTATTACAAAATTTATAATTGAGAAATATGGCTGATACTTTATTTAAAGGTAATGTTCGACCCCCGCTTGGAACAGTGATGGCCGTTTTGCACGGTTGACACAAAACATGTCGCCACCGTGGAAGCCATCGACTATTAGTTCAGTCTCTAATCAAATTATTCTTGTTTTGTTTGATTCCGTAGCTCCAAGAGCGAGAAAATCTCCACGACAGGATGACTATGAGGTGAATATTGTCAATGTCAAGTGTTCTGAGCCAGCTAGCAAGCCTCATGATTGAGGTTTCACTCCTAGCAACAAAAGAACTGCTTTGTTGATTGTGTATTTTTTCTATTTGCTAGCCTCCACCATCTTCCCTTTCCAGTAAAAGGCCTAGGACAACAGAAGATTTTCTTCTCTTCTGCAAATTTATTCTGGACTATGAAAACTATGAAATGCTAAGGCATGAGGTACTGTACTATTTTCTTACCAAGAGAGTTACATAAATTCATGACTGACTCACTTTTCTTATACTGAAGGAACTAAGATCTAAAGCAAATAGTCCTATTGGGAGTACTGGTTCTGAAAGCGCCAAGTCAGAAACTCCATCATCCAATAGTGGTGAAGAGAGAAAAGTGTCTTCAGACAGCGACTCAGGTAAGCAGCACTAGTGAAAACAAACCATTACAGATGGTATCTCATCTTATATTGTTTTTAGATGATGGTGAAGGTGATGATGGTTACAACACTGTGACATGTTATTGTGGTAAACCTTTTGCTGGACGGCCCATGATTGAGTGCAGTCACTGCCTAACATGGATTCACCTTTCGTGTGCCAGGATCCGAAGGACCAACATCCCTGATGAATTCATCTGCGCCAAGTGCCGAGAGAAGGGAGTCACCCAATTGACTAATCAGTCTTAACCCTTTCTTTCAGTTTTTGATAGTGTATCTTTCAGTCTTACTCTCCATGGGAAATTGGTTGTTCCCAGACATTTGCCCTCCCCCCTCCCTTGAAAAGTCCCAAACTTCATGAATTGTTTGTGCAATTCTCCGCCTGCAGCGTTCGGTGAATTTCGCATTCATTCCGTTTATTCAGATAGAAAAACGGATATATTCATTGTTTCCCCCATTTGTAAAACATTTTGATGATTGATCGTTTGAATTTCTCCTTTATTAAAAAAGAAACAGCATGGAATGAGTGTGAAATTCATCGTAAAGTGCCGCACAAGACAAGAACCCATTGTCCAATGCTCTTTAAAAGGCTATTTTACGGTTCCGGTTTTCTTACTTCCACAACTGTTGTCGCGGAGAATTGCCTTGGGTTCTTATCGTCGATCCTCCTGTTTGGTTTCTTTCTCCCATCTTCCCTCAGCCGCATAACTAAAGTTGACTAAATGGCGCTGTCCATATTGTACAAAGTTCCGCCCCGTCATCTCATGTACGCTTTCCACCAATTTGGTATACAACCATTGTTTTTTGATTTTTTTTTCTGAGATTTTCAACAAATTTGGGTGGAAAAGAGAATGAGCCTTCTTTCGTTTATTTCGTGATCGGTCTTTTATTTTCTTGCATAGCTTTGAACCTTCAACTTTTCGGCTATTTTCGCAAGAAGTGAAAAACAAGTGTAATGTTTCAATAGTTTGGTTTTTTGTCCAGTGGCGATTGAAATATGATGGGTTAGTTGGAATACGACGTGTATTTTTGTTATCAAATAAGAAAATTAAAAAAAATTCTGCAATAGTTTTTCAATTATTTCCGACAAGTTTTCTACAGAGTGATCTAGTTGTAATGGAACTGGTTCAATAAATTTGGTAATTTCATGTACTTGCCTGGCTTTTATTTTTTAAATAAAATTACAAAAATTGCGAGCTGGTCAAGTAGATGTATTGAACAAGCGCACAACTCGAGCAAGATACAACCACAACACTTGGATTCCATTTAACGTTTGCGGAGGAGGGAAAGAGTGTTGCGCCTCTTCCAGGTGGCACGACGAGATCCACCATTTGTCTGGCAGAAACCGTGTCCCTTGCCCAAACCTCGCGACTTCTTGGCGGCTGAGGTCAATCCACGAAGCTCACGGTGCTTGTGTACAGGGTTGACAATCCATTGTGTCTTGGGGTTGCGACGGACGGCCTATAAATTGTAAAGACGTTGTTAATAAACTGTCGCAGCTAAACAAGTTGCGACGACTTTCCATCATCTTTCAGACATCCAAGGAAGAATACTTATCATTTTGTTCACCATTCAAAAGGAGTATCATCATCTTAAAGTGTAGTTATGTGAGCTTGTTAGAACTTTTACCTTGTGGGCAGTGTCGACGAGGATAACTTCGTAGAATTTGAAAGTGGAATCTTGGCCGACCCAGTAAGAGTTGAGGACGCGAAGTCCACCACAACGACGTCCGACACGTTCCTATTTAACAGAAGGATTTATTTGTTGTTTCTTTAATAGAAATGCTGTAGTACTCACTTCAGCAATAGCCTGAAGGTTGCGAGTGGGTTTCAAGTGGTTGACACCATGGCCCTTGGGTTTACCATAGGTGCAACCCTTGGGAACTGGGCGCTTGCGACCACCACGACGAACTCGAACGCGGTAGATGACGAAACCTACATTATTTAAAAATCTCATTATTGATTGTAAAACTTTGCCAAGATCTTCCAAGGAAACTACGACAAGTCTAGTCAGAAAGGTTTGATTCGGTTGTTTCCTTTTTTCTCAGCACTTTTCCTAAGAGTGGTGCATGGATGGTTCATCATACAGACTCTAGAATTTCACTCTTGCGAGTCAAATCCACATGGAAGATACAAGTGAAACAATATAACGATGCCTACCCTGAGTGGCACGGTATCCCATGCGACGAGCCTTGTCAGGCCTGGTGGACCTGGGTGCCCTGTGCACACGGTGAAGCTGGCGGTACTGCCAACACCTCATGCGAAGCAAGAAACGCATAACATCGCTCTGCTTCTTGCGGTACAACTCTTGCATATACTTGTATGCACCCATGTTGGTCAAACCTGAAAGACAAGTAAACACACCGTTAATGGACCTTTAACTTTTTTAACTAGAAATTCAAAATTCATCGAAAATAGAATCCCACTAACTAACATCAGTAAGAATTCTAATCTTAAAAACCAAAACCATTTGACAAGTGAATCGTGGCCGGCTCTCGACTTACAAACACGGGCCGAGAGTCAGTCGGTTGAAAATGCAATAAACAAAAATTCGACAGCAAGTTAAAGCCCATGAAAATTATCCCCGTGAAATTATGAACATCTTGCAAGCGAAAAGACTAGTTAAATTCAATATTAATAAACGGATGACGATAGATAAAAATGAAAAAAGCCGTACCGTGGAAGTCCCTTCACACTTCCAGAAAACTAATGGACGAGACGAGGCAAGTCGACGGACGACGAAGGCCCTCTGACGGGAAAGTCAGAAAACTCGCCGCGATGTCAGATTGCTTTAATTCATTTTCGGAAAAAAAACCTCTATTATTAAAACTTAAAAGGTAAAGCCTGGCAAAGCTTAAAGTGAAGACGAATGCGGCGACGAATAAAACCAGAGTCATTATCACGGGGCACAGGAAAACTTTTGATAAATTTAATGGATTTTAGGATATATTGAATAGTATATGAATGGGGTTATCGATTTGCTCGTCGATTTGATTTGCCATGAAAATCTTCCATCTCAAAGGCGCGAATAACAGTGAAATACGAATTCATTTCTGGTCATAGCGCGCTTTTTGGCGCGGCTGAAGGGCTCCCGGCTCCGTCATCAATTAAACAGAAGCAAGAGAAAGAGGAAAAAGTGAAAGGATACAAGTAAGGTGACATTTCCCCTCTAATGCTATGCATACAAACATTACTATATAACTATAGGCGCATACATGGTTTAAATTTCATGACGAACTTGAAAAAAAAAGAAGTTAAAATTCCCGGTTTTTGGCATAAAAGATTATTGGCTGACTTAAGTCGCTAAAGTGAATCACGAAATCCACAGTTATGGGGCAATTACACGACATCAACTTTTTGAATTCAAAGAAGAATTTGATTGACACAAATTTGCTTGTTTATTCGCGATTTTTATTTAAATTTGAAAATTTCTCAGATCTATCTCCCAATTAATAGGAGAAAAAAATTATTGCTAAACTAATTAAATTAACAGAAACGCGGGCGTGGGTAAACTGCGTGAAGCGGGGCGCGTGAAGCGGGAGTGTAAATTGCGTGAAACCGCCGCGGGAAGTTCTCTACCATCACGCATTTTATTTTCCCGCTTCACGCGTCCTTTTTCACGCAGTTTATATTTCCGCCAAATTCAACTATTGAGTGAAAAATAAAAAATAGGAATTCCTAAAATGCTTTTCGAGAAAAGATTCTTTGGACTTGCAAAAATCGCGAGGAGAATGAAAAAGGAAAGTGGTAATTTTAACTGTTTAACTGTTTTTAGGTTTCGATACCTTTTTAAATTGTTCCCTCTTTTCACTATCAAAATTGAACAATTTTAAATTTTCTTGCTTCGCCTATTGAATTCTGTGTTTCGGAAACAAAGTTCAAAAATATAGTCGTTTAAGGTCAACAGATGTTAAAAACACTATTGTTTTAAATTCGATTACAATCATAGTTTCTTTAGGTTGTTTCATTTTTCTATAATTTATATTTGGTAGGATATTCAAAATTCCTTTTTTAAGGCAGATTTCTTCACGCTCTTTACCCTTAAAACCAGCGTCCCGCAACGACAAAAAAGACGCTCTTCCCGCAGTGATTTCACGCAATTTATTCTCCCGCTTCCCGCATCCCGTTTCACGCAGTTTACTCGTGCCCCAGAAACGCCAATCTGCTTTATACGAGGTTGCTTTAATAAAGCGCGGAACGGCGCGTGCTAAACTGTTCTGTTACAACAGCGTAGCCAATACAAGTGACAAATTGAACGACATGCGACATATTTCGACATAGTATTTCGCTGAGAAAATGTTTTTTTTTTTTCAAATCGTCAGCTAATTTGCAGGTTTTATACTATTATCACGAACAACAACTTGTCAGGCCATATATACATGAATAAAGTAATGTTCAGTTCAGGGCCTGAACCATAAGTCAGTTATACAGCTTCGCGGCTCAAAAAGCGGCAAGATGTCATACGGCAATTGAAAATATCAAGGTGGTCGCAGGTTGCATCACTTGTTTTGGACGCTCCTTAGGGCGGTGTGCGAGATAATCAATTTTAAAAAGGGCTTACGGGTGATTTTTTGAGCCCGCGGATCTATCCCACCAAACAAAAGTACGACTTTTGACATGGAAATTATATCCTAAAGGGGTTATTCCAGTCCAAACGATACCACAAAGACAACTGTGTACAAGTGTGCTATTCGAGATAATTGTCTTTTTTGCCGCCATTCGATTCCGAAGTTAGCCTCCAGCCCAGAGAAGACATCATATCATATCATATATATTATAATCTCTGTTCCAGCCACAGCCACAGCCACAATCGCGCCCGCCGTCTCTTTTACTAGTTGGGGATAGCATCATGACTCATGAAGGCGGGCCGAAGTTGCCGTTCATATACGGTACCGGATACTGCCTGTCATTCTGACATACATTTTAGTTGTTGCTCATCTCTAAAAGAAGAAAGCCGTATTGTTTTCGTCGTTCTCGTCACCCCAGATTTAGCAGTTGATTTATCATAATAAGGAAGAAGTGCAATTAAGGAAGCAACGATGGCTGAAAATTCAGGTGAGAAATACCCATATAAGGCTGATTAACTCTCAACAATTGATGTCTCTATCTATCGCCCTCGGTCGCCCTTTTTATACTTCTATTCGTAAAAAACTATAAAAAGTATTATTCCCATGAATTATACTACGTAGATTATTTATAAAAAGTTATGGAATTTTTCTGAGTAAGGTTTTGAAGTAGGCCGAACAATTTCAAAGCCACGATTAATGACAGTTCGTAGTGTAAAATCTCGTTTCTGGGATGAGGGAATCTCCGTCGGGGATTCCCACAACAAGTGGAGCCATCTTTATGAAAAAATCCTGAGTATACCAACACTTTCTTTCGTATAGTATGTTGGGAATTAGTGTAAATATTGAATTTAAAAAAAACGGGCGAAGCAGATACTAAGGATATATATATAACACCATGTCTTTACCAAATGAAAGGACAACAATTTTTTGTCAATGGTTTTATAAAAATAATAGGATACATTACAAAAAAGCAAATAGGCCTACCGAATATTTGAAAATAAAACAATATTTGATTTTTGTTTCTAAAAATTGTGGTGTAAAATAAAACAATATTTGATTTTTGTTTCCAAGGAAATATCCAGCAGCAACTGCCTAGAACGATTGGCAAACTGACCCTTACCGAAAAAATTGAAACGGGTCAATTATTTTACCATGGAACTTACGGTGATTATGAAAAGAAAGTTTTCATTCGTGCAATTAAAGAAAAAGAAGAAAAAAAGTTCGAAAGAGATGTCACCGCTCTGCTATTTACTGGTAGTCACGTAAACCTCATCCGTTATTTTGATGACGAAAAAGAGGGGAAATACAGGTAAAGATTAGTTGTAATTTTAAAATAAATACGTATCACTGATCCAGAGTAAATCTATTTTATAAATTCCTTTTATTACAATTATTTGAAACTAAAGATATATTGCCACCGAGTCGTGTCTCTTCTCCGTTCATGATATTTTCTGCAAGAAAAAGAAAACTGAGTATGAACAAGTTTTTGGAGACACGAATTTGCCTACACCAAAAAAACGGATGACCCTAAAAAAAATTATAAGACAAGCCACTGAGGGTGTGGCTTTTCTGCACCGATTCAACTATGTCCACCGAAACCTTAAGCCCAGTAACTTCTTGATTGCCGACGATGGTGATAAATATGTAGTCAAATTATCCGATTTTCGAACAAGCAAAAATTTGTCTAAACAAGAAAACCAGGAAAATTCGGCGCCTACCCTTTCACACGGGTGGATTGCTCCCTTTAATGAACAAGAAGACAACAAGACAAAACTTTCAGAGGATGTTTTTATCCTAGGTTGTTTTCATTTCTTTGTACTGTCTGAGGGCAAGCACCCTTTCGGAGACTCGGGAATCACACGGCAAACCAACATCTTCAACAGAAATTATGAGGCATATTTAAATACTTGGAAACCAACTCTGCCCTCATCACCTGACGTTGACAGTCAGCAACAAGCTCTTACTCTCATTAAAGATATGATCAAGTTCGATCATAAAGAAAGACCGAATCTCCAGGACGTCCTGAATCGTTCTTACTTTTTATCAGATAATTATTACAAACTCTATGATCTACCGGGAGTTAAACCAGGGCTATGTGTCATTTTTAACCAGAAATATTTTAAAAACAAGGTTTGGCTTCATTTATTTATTTTTTTAACTTCTTGTTAACATTTAAGTTTCATTTATTGTAGGAAGATCATCGATATGGAACAGAGAAAGACGAAGAAGCTTTACGAAATGTTTTTGAGAATTTCGATTTCGAGGTGCGTCCGAATCCGTCTTCTGACCAATGTAGCAACGGTACGGGTTCTTACCGCGATTTGGAAGCCGAGGATCTTATAAGATCTATCGATGATTTGGTGGAGGAATTAAAGGGAGGAAAAGGCAATGCCTACGCAAGTCTTGTTGTATGTATTCTATCTCATGGAAAGGAAGGTGTCGTTTCCGGAACCGATGGACTGCCAGTGAATATTGAGGAATTGAAAAAAAAATTCAATTCTAAAAATATTCCGTCGTTGCACAACAAACCCAAAATCTGGATTATTCAAGCTTGCCAGGGAAGCGATATACAAGAAGGCGCTAACCGAACAGCCAACAAGTATGATGAAGGTAACCAATATTTTGTCATGCATATTTTTTCCCTGTGACATTGCAAACAGCAAACATTTAGGCAAAGACAGTAGTCAGCGGACTCATCAAGATGCGACACCCGTTCTTCCTGCAACCTATGATCTTCCGCGCCCTCCTATTTCGGATTTTCTTGATATCAGAGCCACTATTTCTGGATACGTATCTTTCCGTAACATAAAAGATGGTATGGAAGAAAAAATTTTGTTTGGCAATTGATCCGTAAACATTTCCTATTTAACGAACAGGTTCGCTTCTGATTCAAAATCTTTGTAAAGAACTCGATAGAAATTTTCGGAAACCGAAAAAACATCATCTAGAAGACATACTTAAAAAAGTACAAAGAAACATAGATCAGAAATATATTTTAGTCAAAGAAGAAAACGGTTCCGGATTAATACCGGTTAGCCAGACTATTGAATGGCGATCAAATTTAGTGAAATTTGTCAAATTCCAACACTGCTTAAAGAATCCGTGAGGTGTATTACATTTACATTTATTAATAGCTTACAAGTTTGATTTCGATAGCTCTCATTTTATTCATTTAGACACTCATTCACTCTTAAATACAATACTTAATATGACACTGGTTTTTGCTTTAGTTTGCTCTCCTTCATTTTTACGACGGATTGCTTAAAGAAAGCTACATCTTTTGCCGCCAAATTCTTATTTTGAAATGAATTATAGCGTGTTTTGTATGTTCAATGCTAGATGGCGAAAAACGCCATAAAAGTCAACCGCTAGATGGCCCTTGAAGTAAATTGTTTTTATTTTATTTTTTCATCATGACTTGCTACCTTTGACATTTGCGTCAACATCAACAACTCTAAAGCTAGTGCCAAAAGATGCTGTTGCTATTTTGCGACATAAAATAGTATAGTAGGCTGAATGGCGCCGTGGAGGCGGGCCGTTGTTGCCGTTAAGTTTTCTCCACACGGACACGTAGCCAGTTGCAAAAGCAAAAGGGGACCGGATGCTGCCTGTCATTAAAACCGTGAAAAACGACGTTGGCGGAATATATTCATAAACTTTCTTCTTTTTAAAAGCGATGAAGAAAAGAGCGATCCTTTTCCCTTATTCCTCACTACCTATAAAACGCCATCATCAATCTGAAAGAGAAAGACGACGAGTCGTCAGTGGTGAAAACTCGACCGAAATCATCCTCCAAGGCTAATGATATGAACCAGTTCTTCTTCGTCTACAGATTGAATCTTGTTCACAAGTCGTTGCTTAGAAATTCGGTCAAAAGAAACGGACAATCGAGTCCCGCTCTCTCCCAGCACTTTCTCGACTTTCTCCGTTTTTTGTTTCTCCTAGAGACGACGAGAGAAAATGAAACAAACCACTGTCGCCAACCGCAAAAGAATTTCGTTTCTTCATTTTCACTCTCCGGGCTCAGCGCGCGACCCGCACAGGAATTTCCACTGCACTTATTTTCTTTGTTTTTGTTGGAATGGAAAACCACTCGGCCGACGGATTTTTGTTTAAAGAAAGAACCTAGCCGCGTGACTCACGCTGATTCATCCCCCGCGTGCGTTCATCACTCCTTGGTTTCTTGTTGATTGCGTCAAATTACCAACGACGTCGTCCACGATGTAAAGGGTGAACGAAATAACGAACCGGATGTTTCATTAAAGTCAACGGCTAAGGGGTTGGCTCTACTCTAATGATGGCGATATTATACAACACTCAATGATCGTAAAACTTTCCCCCGTCGTTGTTGTGTTTCTCTCTTCGTCAAGAGGCTTGGAAAATCGTTTTCAATTCGAGATTTTTCCAGTCGGCAGAGCCTAGAGGCGGGAAAAATCGAAAAGGGAAAAAAACTCGAATACAACAGCACAAACAAATTGAGGTCGGAGAAAGTGTACAATGTTGGCTCGGCACCGGGTATCAGCCGGATCGCCGCATCATCGTCTGCTCGACTCCGCGTTGCTTTTTTCTCTGAGAGAAAATGGAAAACGGGTCCCCTTTCTCGCTTTTACACAGACTGAACACACAGCTAGAGAGAGAACTGTCAGTCTATTATATGAACACAGTCGCTTGTAACCTAGATTTTTTTCTTTCTTTCTTTCGGAAGAGGAGAAAGCTTTTGATAGACGTTCATGTTCAATTTGTTTCGACGGGAAATCGTCGTGTACGGCACACTACGCAGACCCAGACGGGAATCAAAGTTTTTTTTTTGGTGCGACCAAGGTTGTTGTTGGTAGGGGACCGGGAATCACGAGGCATCGTCTTTCATTCAAGGCCATCTGGTGTTCGCGCCGAGCAAAACTTCCGTAATATCTCTACGGCGGCCGTCATCATAAAATAACCGAGAGAGAGAGAGAGAAAAAAAAATCGAAAAGACTTCCGGGATTCGATTGAAAACACAATGCGGGTTGTTTGTTGATGCCTGTAGGAAAATATGGTTGTTTTCCTGGTAAGCGATGACGGAGAAAGTCGAAGATTTTTGTGCTCGGGAAACAAACAGAAAAGGGAAAGCTCAACTTACTATCAGTTACAAGCTAACTAAAGAAAAATAAAAATCGCACTTGTAATCGAGTTCTTATCAGTTCCACAATTTGAGTTTATTCCGGGCAATCAAATTGTTGTTGACTCGATTCCGGACGTCGTTGCGAAATGTGTTGTTGGGATTTAACGCGATGAATCATTCAATGCAGGGGGAAAGAAACAAAACAACAACATTAATATCGCAAAACCTCGGAAGATAGTGACGTCATTGGCGTGCGTTATGCTGGTCGACAGGCGGCAACAGGTGCCCAAATGACGTCATGCGATTCTTTATGCTCAATCCCATGAGAGAGCAATTAGCGAACAGCCACAACAAAGATGGACGCCGAGAAAGCACATCTCTTTTTTTTATATTTTGACTTTAGTGTTAGTATACTGTAAAACTTTCTCGTTGGAGAAAGAAGCTCAACTCTCTCCCCGACTGACTACGACTCTCACCCGTCGCAGTATGTTTTCTCTCTTCTCCTGCATTTTACTTCGTGTTAATTAAGCTGAGCTGGAAAAGATCAAAGTACGGCGACCGTCCGGCGCCAAAGCCCCAAAGTTTCGTCTTCTCCGATGACTAGAATAAAATTCGATATATTTTCTTTTTTATCAGCAGTTGAGTCTACTTATCTTGGAAATGAAATGTACACACTTGACCTGTGGCAAGGTCATTAGCATTTTACGAACGTTGTCAATTTTTTAACGTGTAAACTACGTTGTTTCATCATACTGCGATGTAGAACATTCCTACCGATTAACGAGGGATTTGAAAGATTAAAATGGAGACAAGTGGATAACAAGCAAGTCCTTTGTACCGGAAATGGCCGGACTGTTTTTTTTTTTCGCTCCCCCGTTTTCTCGCCGACGATAAGCTACCCACCAGACGAGTCCCGAGTCCACGTGACACAAGTCCATCACTTTATTGCTGCATTTGATCACGTAGCTAGACGTCGAGTGTGTGTAAAGGCTTCCTCATTGGGAAAAGAGAATTCAATTGAACATGAATCACGTTTTCGGCTTTTTGGCGGGCGGTCGTACGCTTTAGTTTCTCGTGTTTCGCTCGTTCAGGGCTGCGGCTGTTAGTTGTTGGCCATGTGCGAGAGAAGGCGGGAGAAACGGGGAAGTGATAGCCAGCGCCGTCTCGTGGCGGACTTTCGCTTTCGTCATAGCCCCACGTGACGTCAGTACCGCTCCGCCTCCTAGTCCCCTTCTCATTGGTGGTTTCCTTGTTTTAATTTTTTTTCAAGGACTTTGGAGGGCGATATTCACAGTACACACATAGACAACCACAGAGAGACTTTTTTTTCTTTTACTTTTTACAGCGGCAGCGCTAGTAGTATGGACATAAAGAGTGGGCCAGTGGGTTCGTTTCCGACCATTCGTTCGCCAGTCCTCTTCACTCTCACTTGTCACACTCTCGTCGGGACCGTGTGCCGTCACAATTGTTGAGCAAGACAGTCCAAACGATTTCTGTCGGATTTACCCAGCACTACTCTATTACTACAGTTTATTCGTCAATCTGCCAGATCGGTGCCCGTATTTTATTTGACTATTTCTCTCGTGTTGGTGGATTTTTGTTTCGACGTTAGAAGATGTCGGCTTTGGCGCGATCACTCGGCGACTACCAGGTAAATAAAGACTAGTCACTAGTGTGTTAAAAATATTTCGTATTGCCTAACGCCCACCAAAAATCAAGGTCGTTCGTGACCAGCGGCCATGATAGATTTTGATTTCTTCTCTTTTCTTTCCTACTGATGTTTATCTGAAAGGAAGTCGTGTGTGTGTTGAATGGTTGATGTCGTGTGCCAAGAAATGACGAGGAGAAAGTTTCAGGGAATTCTTTCACCGGTTTTTCAACCACTAACCTGGTGACCTACCTGCACCCGAGACCCACTCTTGAACCGGCTCCATCCCCTCTGCCCATCACCCCGTCCATGTCTGTGTCTGAATGTGCATGTTATCTCTTGTTGGCTCTCTAGAGACTTGCGCCACATCAGCTGATGCGATAAAAATATGGTGCCGTGTCATTGTGACTGTATTAGTTATAGTTGAAAACGGACGTCTGTTTCGAATCGATCAATAGCCACGTGATGGACGGGAAAACTTCCGGCCACGAGGTGCACGTGTGGCTCACGTATTGTGGAAGCCATTGCGACACTTTCGCGCGCCGTGGCGGATCATCTCTCTTAGTCGAAACGTTGATTCAATTAAGTCAACTTTCTACTAGCTGTAGGGAGAAAGAGAGAAAAAGAGAAAATGTTGGACAAAGGGAAAATGAGGAAGGGAGGCCTACTGACCTACTTGTTGCCGGAGAGAGGAGGATGTCTATCGTCCACTCCGCCCTCTTTTTTTCTTTCTCTCTCTCTCTCTTCTCTCCAGGTGGATGGTAAAGGGAGGGGGGAGAGTCGCGCAATTTTCACCTGGCTTTAGTGCTAGAGCTTCTTCTTTCTATACTTTCTAACCGGGTAGACTTGGACGGACGTTAGAGCTCTCTCCATTCTTCAGTCGCCTTCCAGCTTCCGTGCTGGACGTGTGTCGTCGTCCTCTGGATAACTCTTGTTGTTGTTATTGTTGTTAGTTAACTGCGATCGTAGTTGAAAGATGCCGTCCACATTATCTCGTAGTTATTCCGTGCCAGTGAGCTTTGTCCCACAACAACCCACACGTCCGGATGAGTCTAGCGTAAGTTTTTTGTTTTCATACCCGAACAAAACCCGGAATTGGGTGTCATGACCTCGATGCCGAATTGTATGTTTGCGAATTCGACAACAGAAAGAGATTAAGATATAGGAGAGAGGCCTTGATTTATGTGCACCAAGGATATGTTTATTATTGGAAATTCAATGTTTTTCTATTGTTTTCTTATCCCTAACAGACAAATAACATGACTCATCAGATCGACCCGAAAGCCGTTGGAGCTCATAGGCCATTGAGTCGCCGCCGTTCAAACCCACCGGGCAGCCCGGATTCGGATGAAAGCAACGCCAGCTTATTTGGAGCCGATTCGCTATCGTCTCTCTCGTCATTGCTGACGAATCAACTTCAGCAACAGAATCACTCGTCTCTGATGATGCAATTACATCGCGGACACCGTAAACTGGACAGGAGTCACAGCGAGCCGGTGGTGGATCGATCACAGCTGGCCCAAGGCCAATCGAATTCGAGTCGTTACAAGACGGAACTTTGCCGACCATACGAAGAGAATGGAACGTGCAAATACGGCGACAAATGCCAATTTGCTCACGGATTTCACGAACTGCGCAGTCTCATCCGCCACCCGAAATACAAGACGGAACTGTGCCGCACTTTCCATACCATCGGCTTCTGTCCCTACGGACCACGCTGCCATTTCGTACACAACGCCGACGAGGCCCGCAACAATTCGCCGCCGCCTCCGGCTGTCAAGAATAACAACATGCATCGCGGTAAATTCACTCTTCCGGCTGGTGGAATGGGTGGCAACGGATCGACTGCTGATTCCCCATCGCCTCCATCGTCGTTGAGCGAATCGCCAACTTCAATGAGCACTTTCTTCTCGGACGACATGTTTCCGGGTAACCCATTTTCGCCCATGGCTAATTCATCTGGACTGAACAACGCTTCGGCATTCCTCTTTGGCGCTTCAAACGATTACGTCTCGCCACTATTTTCGTCTGGCAAATCCAGCTATTCGTCTGGATTCAATAACAACAACAATAATAACAACCAAAACAACAATCACAACAACAGCATCAGCCAGAAGCGTCCCATCGTCTCAACTGGCAAGTTTATTCCGGAACTTGATTCACCTTCTCCGGTGGGTTCTTTGGCTTCTGATCTGGATTCTCTGAGTCTGGGTAGCAGCAGCAACAGCGCTAGCCCTCCTCCATCAATATCAAGCCCCATGGATACTTCTCGAGCTCTCCGGCTGCCTATCTTCAGCCGCATCTCGGAGACGCTGAACGAGGATTAAAAACAAGAAGATTCACGCGGGGGTTGCTACACTAATTACTAATCATTTTTTTTTTTTTAAATAATATCGAGGTCTTTACACTTTCAAAACTACTACTAAAAAAAGAAAAAAAAATTAGCCGGAAGTGTATGTGTCAGTGTGTGTGGGCGCGAGAAAGTTGTGGCCTTATTCTATTTCGTTGCCACTGTGATAGGAAATGATTCATTTTTGTTCAACTTTTTTTTTGAAAAAAAATCAGACCAACATGCAAGAAATTTGACTTCTACTCCCCAATCACCCTTGTCTTAAAAAAAATCCAATTTAAGGGCCTGTCGTAAGTTATATGTTTGACCAAGACACATGTTCCCCAATTTTCGGAAACAAACTTTTTCCCGCTGCCCCCATATTACCAACACCCCGGACCAATTTTTTTTCCTGTGTAACCCCATTCGTCGTAGTAGGTGTTATGTTATTTATGCAGTTTATTTATATCTGAGGTATTTTTCTACTACACTTTCATTTTTTCTCTCTTCCTTATTTTCATTTAGTCAGGGAGCGTAAGTTAATAATTAACGGGACTATTTTTTTTTTTTCAACTTTTTAAAATCCATCGTGTTTTCTCTTCCATTGGTTATCGATCTGCTGTTAATGACTGTATGTCCTTTTAAAAGAGGGTGACAAACCATTTCATCTTTTTTTTTTCCTTTCAGACTGCGACGTACCCGTCTTAATTTTTTTCTCTTGTCTATTTGGCTCCTACACTTTATCTCTCTCTCTTTAATATATCGACGAAATATTAATCGGAGAAAATGCCTATGTACGATTGTTTCCATGGAAACGGACCACTCGAAGTGTGTTTTTAGTGTGTGTGCATGTCTCGCGTTTAACGATACGGCTCGATGAATTTATTTTTCTCTCCAACAAGCAAAACAAAAAAAAAATACAAGGGTTTATAATATTTAAATTCGTTTCTGTATCATTGAACTTTGGCCTAAAAAGAAAACGAGCAAATCGGGTCGTCAGAATATATATAGAGAGGAGAGATGGACTTTCACTGCCTCCAGCAGCACAGAGCTGGGTTGTGTAGTCTACAGGTGGACCGTCCGGCAGGACGAGTCTGTACCGGTTTAAAGCCGATCCATAGTTGTAGAAAGAAAGAATATCTTATTGTTTGTTTGAAAAGAAAGAAATATATTTTTCGTTTTTCTTCCTTTCCGTCTATTTGAAAGTCGGGAGTTTGTTTCAAGTGCGCACACATGGCTTATCGGTCTATCGCCTCCCCACCAGCACACAGCTATCTACTGGTGCTGTGGACTCTTATCGCGGCGGTTCAAGGGTCAAGACTGAAGCGCGGCAGCTAAAAAACCTCTCTCTCTCTCTCTCGCTCATCGCGAAGGCCAAAATATATCAAACCGAAAAACATTGACAGATGTCAGTGTGTATGTGTGTGTGGGGTGTTTCTTTTTAAACACGTAAACGGGTACCGTTTGAATAGTTTGAAAAATAAACTTACGAATCTTGATATACATACGTCAATAATATATAAATCGAAGATAACCCCTTTTTTTGGTCGGTCGCCATCTGGAACGCAGACACGAACAAGGACGACGCGTTGGTTCGCATATGATGAGCTGATCAGTTATGTTACGACACGATCGGAATGTTTTGGGTAGCAGCGAAATTGATTTATTCATCGATATGTGTGTGCTGTATAGTAGTAGTACGCTGTATGGTAAATTTTGGGTAAGATTCGAGATAAATTTTTAACGAGTGATCGCATTTTCTGTCTATTAAATTCTGCTGGCCGGCCGGCCAGCAATTGGAGCTCGCGGACGGCCTTGTATGACGGAAATGTCGTTGTTTAACACACACAGCAGGTTTTATGGACGCGCGATTCGAATTGCAACAGGTTGACGTCGTCCCGTTGATCAAATTTCAATTCGACGCCCCGCGTCAAATATCTGACGATGTTATCGATTTTAACATTTTTGAAACCGGCCGGCCGGCCAGCCTATAATATGGTCGCGCGTCTCAAATGGTCTAAAAGATAATAAACATCAAGGCAAGGCAGCAGACTTTGATACCATATTTACAAGGCCATTTTGCCAATGGCTTTCAACTTAAACTATTGACTGAAGATAAACAGTTGGTTGGGGTAAAGAGAGAGACTGTGTGTGCGTGTGTTGATAGGAGAGAGAGAAAGAGAGAGAGAGAGAGAGAAAAAAAAAGAGGGTGGAGACCACGTGTTGAGCCCAGTCACGTTGCCCGGACACACTTGTTATCTCCACACCCTCTTTTTCTTTTTTGAAAATAGAGAGATAGGGGGGAGAAACTGACATTATCTTTAACAAATATTAAAAGCCACTTTACAAGTTGGTTCGTCTTCGTCTGCAACGGCAGCGGGCCGCCGAAATGAGAATTCAGGTAAGGTACTAAAGTGAAAGTTCATAGTCCGTCCGTCCGTTAGTTAATATGCAAAACAACACCGCAAGAAGAAGCTTATTAGAGTCACGCGAGTGCAATGACTGAAAACTGGGCCACATCTTATTCGCAGTTTAGGAAAAGCTCTCAACTGCGTGCGTTCTGTCGGCTTTTGTTGTCCGATCAAAAGTAAATTAGATTTAAACGGCACTAAATCAGTCAATCAAGGTCGTTTTTGATGTGAATATACGGGCTACCGGATATTGGATCTTGTGTGGACAAAGTGGATCAATTGTTGTTGAATGCAAGCTCAGACAATTGGCCTTCATCAAGTCGGGAAAAAAGAGAGAGAGAACTTTAGATATCAGCAGCACGAAAGATGATGCGGAAGGGCTGTGGCGCTGGGCGGAAGGACCTTGGCGGACAATGTACTTGCATGTCCGCTCTCTTCCCGTTCGCTATTCAAATGAGCCAGTCCGCTAGCGCCATCTAATGACCGGGCAATCTTCATGAGGAAGTCAACCTCTTCAGCTGTATAATAATAATAACAATGTAAGGCATTCTCCACTTCCTGAATCATTTTTGACGTCGTCGACGACGATTGTCATACACTGGTTATCCTTGAAATTCTTTGTTTGTTTGCTAGGAAAATGGCGGCTATTGGTGGTAGAAACTGGGCGTGTGTGTCTGTGTGTCAAGAGAGCGGGAATATCGGATGGCCTCGGGACTTCTTCGACGCCATCTTCTCGCTCCCGACGAGATTCTAGAGACGCAGCGATCCAAGGCCGTTCTTCATTTAATGCTCCATCCGAAAAAAGAAGCTGACGCAGTGCTGGCCATTCGATACGAGCTCACTAAATCGTATTTCAAGCAGATTCAATCTAATGATCATTAGTCGCCACGAAAAATCACCGCAAGACTTATTCCGGATGGAAACTAAAATAACTACCAAATTATTAGAACAGAAAATACCGATACTAATGAACTTTGTTAATCAGCGTTAATTACGCAAAGTTCGTTCTACCATATATTACATTTCAACTCATTACTCGAGTATGACGAAAGATCCGAGCTTGTCAGAACATACGGTGAGGACATCCGAGTACCACCAAGTGGTCCTACGCTGGAGACAAAAACAGCAACTCTATTTAAAAAAGACATTTGGGAAACGGGTAGGGACCGAAAACTTCCCACGCAGAGTTTGACCTTATTTTAAAGCACACTCACAACAAAAGTTTTCAAGCGAAGAAACGTCGAGGGGGCCACAAACCATCAAGTTTGTAATGTGATACCGAAAACTCTGAGGGGGTGAGGGTTCCATGGCACCACCACCACCACTCGTTTCTTTTTTCTTCTTCTTTAAAATTTGATTTTAATGTTTCTTTGTTCTCCTTCGAGAAACACATTTTTCAACAACTAGTTTATTTCGGTTCCTGGCGTACTCGCCAAATTGTTTCGCGATGCCAACAAGTCCGGTGACGTCACCGTGTTTTTCCCGCCGCCACTTTCACTACGACCGTTTTATAACATAGTACCACACATCTTTGTAGAAATGCGGAACTGAACTGTGAAGTGGCCGTGAAGTGTCTCCCGGCCATCATCATCATCGCACTAGTGGGCTAGCCTTACGTTACACAATATGGTGGAAAAGTTATCGGGACTCCCGCACGACCATAACAAGCTACTACTATACTATCGCTCCTCAAGGCCTTTCCGCATTTTAAGATTCAATGGTCGTTTTTCGGCAGCTAGCAACTCTCGCCCAGCACAATAGTGGCTGCTGTCCAGTATGTACAACACAATCTCGTCTGGCAGCGACTCATTATGAAATAAAAATAAAAACCGGATGTTGGAGGACACATTATCGGTTGATTCTTTTTTTCCTTCTTTCTACTGGGCGTTTTCCGTTGGACGGGAGATTTTCTCCTTGAGAATCCACGAAGCGAGCGAGTGTGGAAGAGATTTTTCGTCTTCGTGTTGTTGTTTGTTCGTCCAAAAGTGTTCACTCCTCCTTCTATTCGTACAGCTGTTGGTGGTGGTAGTGGTGGCGGTGGAGAGTCTGTAGCGTGACCTTCACGTTGTGTGACGCCCACTGCATCCTCAAACCGAAACCGGCGCCCGCGGATTTTATTTTTCAATTCTTCTTCGTCTCGATTCAGCTTTCACGTTTCCTTGTTGCACGTTTGCTACGGTCCGGTCGGTTTACGAGATGGCCAGACACCTCGTGGTCGTTTTAACAACTACGCATTTCCCACGGCTTAAACGCCAAATCCCACACACAATACAGTTATTACCAGCGAAAAATAATAACGTGGACACTTAACGGAGGAGAAATCTCTCATAAAAGCAGAGCGACTCAATTTAACCTTTCCTTTCATCCAATCTCATGTGAATGTATGCCCTCAAAACCATCCATGAACGGACTGACCCACTAAAACACGTAGTCTCGTCGTCTGTTTTGTTGTGTTCTGCATGTCCGAAAAAGAGATTCGTGAGGATACAGTGAAGGGGGTCTCATCAGTATTCGTGAACGTGGTGGTCCACCTATTCTTCTTTACAATGTATGAACGCTCATCTGATGATGATGCCCACCTTGTGCACACACCAGAAGCGTGCTAAAGACCCAACTACCTTTCTAAAAGGAACGGCAGTCGTCACAACTAGATTGAGGTCATCTGTCCAGAGAGAGAGTATCTATGGCTCAAGATGTCTATTTTTCTCCTTTTGATATGAGTAACCTCATCACCTCGTTTCCTCCTCCTCCCATTTCCCGGCCTGAAATGCCCAGTCAAGTGGAACGCCAACGTACATTTTTTATAAATCCTAATTCAGTCGTCGTCTTTCTGGACTCGATTGAAGCCTCCCACGTGTAACAGCTAAATGAACAAAATGCAAAATGTTTTGCACATGTCCACTTCCGGGTAAATCCCATTTCCTAGTTTGATATCCGCATAGTCGATTGAATTATCGCAGAAAGGGAGTGAAGGCCAAACCGGTTCTGAATTACTGTGGGCACCTTTTGCAAATTGGCCGAGGTAACCCGTAACTGGCTTTTTGTTTCTCCGGGCTCCATTTAAGGTTATCGGAGACTGCAATCACACCCTTGTTTTGACTTTTAGATTTGAGCTTGTCTCCATTTTTAATGACCTATATGTACACGATAATCTCCAAACTTCAGCCATGAAGTCGTCCGTCGCCAGTCTCCTTTCCCCGCATTTGTACTTTCTCTTTTCTCCCTGAAGTGCACTTGTCGGGAAATGACTGGCAATTCTCTTCTTATCGGTCTGTTTCGTCTCTTACTTGTTTGCTTGTTCCCTTTTCTTTTGATTTTAGCGCGGCCATTTTCCACGTCATCTAGCGAACTAGTAGGCAACTAGGGCTCGCAAGTCCAGCAGACGAAGTTTTCATCATAACAAAGCCGCCTCTCCACGTGTGCTGTTTGAAATCGGATGGAGACCTCAATTTCGTCACCCACCAAAAAGGAATCAGTCATCTGGTTACCTGATTATGTAGCTGCAAAGTTTTGTGAACAGTTAGGTGTGTCAGTTGTTCTTTACCATGAATTTTTACAAATTTTAATTTTCTTTTCTGTTCATATTAGAGCAAACTCATTCATTGGACGTTGACCAGCTTATAGAAAAGGATGTAATTAGTGTTATCAATGAAGTACTCAATCGAAGTTCTAAGAATCATTTGGATATGTTAAAAAAGGTATTGATTGAGGAAATTGTTTATAGTTTACATGATGTAATAATGCTGTTTTTATCAATTTAGATTACCCATAACCTTATTAGCTATTCATCATCACACTTGTGGCCTTTGATTGTTGAAATTTTAATAAGTGGGCTCTATTATTGCCATTCAAACCATATAATTAAATCATCCATCAATGGAGTCATGAGGCACTTGTCAGACAAAGATCTTGGTCTTGTGTCAACTCTAGTGCACAATTTACTTGATGGGTCTGTCAAGGATGAACTGTTGGAAATGAATGGGGTAGAGTTGGTGGCTGCTTTTCTTCAGTCAGATTTTGGATGTAAAGTCATTGTGAGCAATGTTGACTTCATTATAGAGTTTTTCTCAAGTCTCTTCAGTCATCAATCAAATGAAGTTCAAATTTCAAAACCAACAACAGAGATTGCAAAACTCCATTCCAGCATTCATTCTTTATCAAGAACACTATTATCAATTTTAAAGCTGATAAAAGTGGAAACAATTTCACCAAAGACTCAACAACTTTCAAGTTCAGTCGTTGCCGTCTTAAATACTACAGAAATTCCGTTGGAAGTTCAGGGAAACTGCTCGAAAATCCTGATTGTATTGACACAATTGCAAAAAAACGGGGTGCAATGTATTGTTGAGAAGATTTTAGCGATAGATAATCAGGGATCTGAAAATTTGGTACATCTGAAAGATTCTGTCCCTATTCGCCTCAATCTCTCAATTGCGCTACTCTCAACTTTAGAAGTCCACGAGCTCCTAGAGGAGCACTTGCCATTCGGCACTTTGTTAGGTTGTATTATTCCGTCGATCCTCTTAAATTCAAGTGAAAGGTAACAAATGTGAAATTTTTCATAGAACAACTTGTGTTAATCAGTAATTTGTTTGAATTATCAAGATTAAATGAAACAGGATTGGCCCTGTTGACGACTCGCTTGGTAGAACAGTGGCAGCGCAAATGTTTTGAGTGCTTCAAGTCCTGGTTGCCGATCAGTCAGTTACTGTTAACAGAATGGCACGCGTCAAGGGATCGCCTATTGGAAATTACTTTAAATGGCCTTGAACATCAGATAGATGTTGTTCGTCATACTTCCAAAGAAGCGTTTTTGCTAAACCTGAAAATTCACGTACTTCTCAAAAGTATTGAGAACGTCAAAAATATTGCCACGTAAAACTCTTAATATATAGTTTAATATTATTTAAAGACGACGTTGACCAAATTGTGCAAACCATTTTGGGTATGCCAATGTTCAAGAAGTCCAAGTACATGGCTCTGGCTTGCCTCGCTAAAACGGAACTTGCTCCAATTTTATTGCGCTCGGAGCACAACATGGCCGGCGAACTCCTCGATGTTGCCAAAGATGCTAATCTAGCCAGTCAGGTGAAATCTCGTTTCGCCTCAGTCTCTATACATAAAGTGTAATTTTTTCTTGAAATTTGCAGGCAAGAGAGGTATTCAACCTGTTGATGTTCCGGAATGTAGAACAGACTGATGAATGGATGGGACGTTGGTTACACCCTCTTCTTAGTGCAATGGAGAATCACCCCAACGGACAGAGTTTTGAAACCTCGTTGGTAGACTTGTTGAAACTACACCCAGAGATCATCCGCAATGTTGAAATTTGGTGTCAAATGGAACACCCGTCGCGTCTCTCTGTGTATATAACAGCTCTGTTGGTCTCCAGGAAGCTAGGCCTCTTTCCCACGAACCTCGACGCCGCCGACGAATGTTTGTGGAACGGTGTCATTAAGGTGGATATTCTGGAGCAAAGCTTAGAACATAGAGATGACAAGGTGAAATATTAACAAATCCGTTAAGTTCATTTAGTTATTTTTGTTATTATTAGTTGCGTTTGAATGCCCTTGGGGTCATCATTGAAGGTCCGAAAAGTACACAGTTGTATTCACATCGGGAAATTGATTGGGTTCGTCAGTTCATCATAAGAAACATGACTAATCCTAACGCGGCATTCCGCCAACAACTCTGTTCTTACTTGAAAAAGGTATTTATTATTTGGCAGAAAATTTTGGAAAAAAGTGGAATTGAAATCAAATTGTTTTTCTAGTTTCTTTTAAAATTGCGAAACGGTGGTGTTCCTCTAATCGGTCGCAACGAGGAAATTGTTGGCAGTTATCGGAGTTTTGTTTTCTGGTTAACTGACAAATGTCTCATAGATTTGGGACCTGGTTCGAGTTTTCCACGGCGATTTCTGTCACTCCAATTTCTCAAATTGATACAAGACAATATAGGGTTAGAATGCAATCTGAATGGCTTAAACGTAATACCTTGTCTAGGACTGGCAGCCGTATCCTCGCTGGTTGATTGTTTTTTCGACTCTTACGATGTGAACAAGGATCTTGCTCTAGAACTCCTGCAATCTCAAACGTTGCTCACAGTTGTCAACCAGGTAAGAGAAATAGTCCAACTTCATGTTTCGTGGTAGTTAATTTTGTTGCGTAGGATCCTAAGGGTGCTGAACTCGTTCGTTTTTACTGGGAATCGAGCTTGGCACTCAGCCAAAGCCTCCGCTCAGCCGACACTGTAGCTGCTGGATTCTTTCTCCGCTGGTTAATTCATCTTAGTATACCGAGACCGGAAGAACAGGAGCCATCGATCCAGAGGTGAGATCTATTTAATATTTCATTCTTTCTTGGTACATCTTTTTAACATAGACATACATAATTTGGCGTGTATCACATACGGGCAAAATGGTACAGAAAGACAATTACAACGTGTGATGGGGACATTGTTACAATTCAGATATTGGAATCACTGGGTTGATTGGAATTTAATTTATTAACTATAATTTTCTCTTTCCGGGCTCTTCAAATGACGACATCGTAGGGATTGGCAGTAGAGCCGACTTCAATCGGCATGCATACGCATCCGGCTCGTACCTCTTGTTGCGAATATTCTCCTGTGTCACGGAAGAAGACTTGATATCGCACTTTAAGTTGAGCGCAGTAGCGATTGTGGCCACACGATCTGCAATTTCGGCACACCTGTTCGACGATGCGTTCCGGTATCCGTCGACCTTCAAAGTTGACGATCCAATCGAACGGACACGATGCGTGGTGGCCAATTTGACTGTCGAAGTGGTAGGATATTGTGTTGCATGATCGGCGCGTTCCGCCGTTTTGAACAGATCTAGCAAGACGACTGAGAGGTCGGGTTGTCCAATGACCAAAATCGCTGGAGTGACTCGAAAAGCTGGGACTGGGGTCAGAGTACAGCTCTGCGGATGTATTCGGGTCGCTGACTGGAACTTCCTCTTGGGACGAAAGATGTTGCGTATTGGATGGGGAGTCCTCGTGAGCGGCGATCGCGACACAGAGTAAAAAGAACGCCATTAGGCGCCTCTTGAATACGATGTTACACATTTGAAATGTTGGAAACCAAAGACAGATCTTTTGTGTCAGTGGAAGCGAGTCGGAGGCGGAATGACAATACATTCTTCCTCTCAGCTACTTATAGGAGGCTGGACGATCGACAGTCGAAGCAGAAGGTTTTTTCCCTGCATCGGAATCTATTTCGATCTCCAAGTGCCGCCCCACCCCTTTTCGCGCCCGGGATCACAGTTGACCTATGCTCGCGCAGGTTCGAATTTTCCGAACACCTACACTTGTTCTCATTTCGTACATTGTACTTAAACAAACATTGCTTTTTAATAGAGACTTAGTGTTGCACCTTTGCGCTCACTAAGTATTCAGGTAGTTCTGAATTGCCAATTAATTTGTTTTTGCCTCCCACGCTAGTTTCTTTACCAGGGATCATTGTCCGCTTTGAACGAAAACTTAGTTATTTAAATGAATCCATTTCCTATTTAAAAGATGGTTTGAAAATGGATTAAGCGACATTCTTGGGCTTTTTGAGATGGATTGAGACTTTATGGCGCTGGGATAGCAGAATGGATGTTATCCTTCTATGCTAAATCCCTTAACCCATGTCATTACTTCTAAGCGAACCTGCCTACAATGTTTTCCATTGAGTGGCAAGTGTTGTCCAGTTGATCCACAAACTGTCAAATATTGTCACCAATGCGACAATATATTATTTCTGTATACCGTTTGAACTATCAACAGGTGACTATTAATTCATGGTAGTAACTTGTGTCGGCTTATTGCCAATGTATTCTCAATTCTTTTTTAATAATTCACCTGAATAACGCCCACGTAACAGGTGACCAGGTTATTCGCTGTCTTCTTTTACTATCCACCTTGCCACTTATTTGCGAGTAGTATTAAACAACATACAAATGTACCCGGTGAACTTTTCATGGTCATGTTTTAGATCTTAACCGTGAAGAAGACCAGTTTGACATTCTAATACTTCATTGGGCGTCCTTGGGGCCTGTGACGTCAAGTTAATTTATCAAAGCCGAAAGTGGGTGCGTTTATTTTGTGTTAAACCGCTTGTTTTATGGGCAGGCGATGCCAGTCTCATAACGCTGTTTTAGTGTTGCTACAAGACTAAGCAAGGGAATTTCCCTTCAAACATTCTTTTAACACAAAAATGTTTTATCGTAGCATTCGTTTAATTTCAAAAGATTTCCCAAATCACAGAGAACTAGACCGGAAAATTTCCCGATAGTGCTGGGGATATTGTATATAAATATATATATATATGGATTTGGATAGCATGGCAAACCGTTTTTAGCTATGTTACCAGGCCCAACTTACGCCCTCCATATTTTTTCATTAATATTTGTTTTTCTCGTCTCGAGATGGTTACTATCTTTTCTTGATAGGGACATTGTCAGTTTGATTCCTTTGTATTTAAGGCCAAACTTTCCCGTTCTGGCTTGACTTCCGCTAGTCCATTAAGGTTATTCACCTTGGTCTTTGGCAGTAAATTTAGCACTTGCTTCTTTTACTAGTGCTCCAGATATTTTACTACGACATGCATCTAAATTTCCAATCTTCTTAATTCGAAAGACGTTTTTCATTTAAGTCTTTTCTTTTCAGGAAAATGTGGTCGCAAGTGTCGAACTGCACTTTTGACGTGGTAAATCAGTTGATGCGGATGTTGAAAGGTCAACTGGATGCGGCTAGGGGGAATCTGTGCCGACTTGCCATAGACGCCCCTATGTATGGCTTGCTATCCTCCGTTCGACTCCTGTTGAATGATCAACAATCTCGGTAGACGATTGAAAAAAACATTCTCCTTTTAAATTTTGAAAAATATTTCTTTTAATGTAATTTCAGAGCTGATAAGATACCATGCGGGGAATGGGCATTCGTCGTTTCTAACTTAGTGAATATTTGTTTCGAAGCTAGCGCCCTCGCCTGCCCCGTTGTGACCAGTGACTCTCCGGAAGGATTTCTTCCCGGTTTGGATTTTTCTTATCATTCATTCTTAATAAGCGCGTCATGTTATAGATGTAATTTTGGTAGCAGAAGAGCCTTCTGATTCTTCTTCAGTTGCTTTGAACGCAAACGCACAAGCGCTGCTTGTTTCAGCTTGGCGCACTATAAAAGAGGTAAGGTTTTGTCAATTATCACCTTCGTGCTTACATAAATAAATTGCAAAAACACATACGAAACATAATGTTTCTCTACAACCAGGTAGCACTTTTGTTTGGCCAGTTAACAGTATGGGGACTTAATTCTGATTGTCAGTTGCTAAGTAACGAAGTAATTCTAAAAATTGGTCTGCATCTTAAACAACTCTTGCTGGAAACCAAACATCGAGGAGCTTTCGAACAAGTTTACTGTGGCTTCTCGCAACTCTCATACGCCTTTTGGAGGTAAGTATCTGTTAAATTTGTTTCTCCTGGCTTCAGGAGAAATTCTAAAGGAATGGGGATAAAATTAATGAAATTTCCAGGAGTCCTATTCGAGAACTTAATAACCTTCCTACCACCTGGTTGCTGGATATCGTTCACGATTTGCAAGTTAACGAATCAGCTGCCAAATTATGTGCCACTCGACGTTCGGCAGGTTTGCCTTATGTGTTTCAGGTATTTTCAAAGTCCATGCCATATTCGAGTGAAAGTGCAGGGCATTCTAATAATCAATGTTTGAAACTCGTCAGGCTATACTTTCGCCAGAGGTTGAAATGGGACGCGGAGAATTGTTTAACAGGACCATTGAGTCTTTACTAAATATAGCTACAGACGGACTAAGCGAATGTAGAGTTCACGCAATGAACATTTTACGGAATCTTTATCGCGAATCACGTCTAAATCAAGTAATTGGACCTTATGTTGCTCGCGGATTGATGTTATCTATCACAGGTTTTGAAGCTCCAGACTGGCCGGTAAATTTGTATTCTATTTCGTTCCATAACAATTTGATTGAACTGTTATTAAAATAGGAACGAAATTCGTCCACACTTCTATTCAGCGCTCTGATGACTCGCATATTTGGCGTCCCTAGATCCAAAAATGATTTCCAGAAGAAGAATAGTCTGACTGGAAGGATGTTTTTCCAGTTGTACCCACAGCTTTATCCATTTCTTTTGGAACGTCTTAGTTCATGTGCTGCCGACATCAGCAAAAAAGGGATTCATCTACACCCTGCCTTGTTCCCAATGCTTGTTTTGTTAGGGAGACTCCATCCACCTGCTTGTGAATTTTCAGCTTCAGCTTTCAAGTTAGAGCCGTTTTTACCACTGGTCCGTCTTTGCGGTTCCTCGCCCGTGTTGAAAACAAGACAGCTGGCCGCTCAAGCACTAACGCCGTTATTAACTCCTAGAGCTTATGCATATTTTTTACCTGAACTGTTGGATTCTATCCCTCTAAGCACTTCACATAACCAACTGCATGGAACTTTACTGCAGGTAACTAAGAGGTATACTTTCATCTTTCTTTCATAGTCATTCATTTAATTTTAATCAATCCAGATTCGAAATCTCATGAAAGATACAGCGCTGTTTACCGAACCCCACTCAGTGGTGGTCGAGACGCTAAAACGCAAGATTCCTCAGCTAGTTTTCCTGCTTGGCAACAACTGTTTCCTTATTCGTTACGAATACTCTGAAATTCTGCTCCTTCTTCATTCCGCAAAACTTTTGGATCTATCCGTCCAAACGGATGTCTTCCAAATGTGCATGGACGGGCTCCAGTGTCGAAACTTAACGTTATATGACAAACCATTTTATCCTCTCTCCTGCCAAAGTTTGGCTGCGCTGGCTACGCCTAGCAACACTTACGAAACGGCCAACGTTCTAGAACTGCTTAAGCACCCACTTCAGGAAGTCAGGCTAGAGGTCATCCAAAAACTCAAGCAAATGGATTCTACTTCCGATTGGGCTACTTTATGGCCCACGTTAGAAACTATCATTACCGATGAGAACGAGCCCCTACAATGCAGAATTCAAGCCTTAAACCTTTCCGCATGCCTCGGTGGGCCAGATCAAAAACTTAAATGGGCGCTCCAAGTTTACAGGGAAGCGACAGATGATTCAGTCCGTTGCTCAGCGTTGGCGGCTGCGGGACGATCCACCCACTTGGTTAATTCCGGTGACGTTCTCCTTTTGGTTGAATGGAGTAGATACTTGCTGGAAGCTGTGCAATACCCCTTACAATTTCGTCAAACTGTAGTCGAATCTATCGCCATTTCCCCCGAGGTTTTACAAATGGATGCAAGTTCTAAAGTTACCAAAGAACGCGGTTCTCTTCTATGCAACCTATGGATGTGCCTTCTATACTGCCTTATTGACAACGAAGAATCCATCCGTTCAGCAGCAGCTGCGATTGTCGGAAACATATACGATGGATGCTGGAAGCTAGCTCAACCGTCTGTGGCCATAGAGAAGGGTCTCGAATATTTAATCGGACGCGTTGGATCCTTTTTTCCAACAGAAGTGATTTCATTACTGTCACAATTGGTGTTGGATGAAGATGAAGAACTAGAAGTTGAAGACAGTCCGTCTTTCGAAAAAGGGGATAGCGATGCGTTTCGAGAACCACTGGCTCACTCTATACTGTTTTGTCAGTTTATCGAGCGCTGTGTCAAGCAAGACAACGTTTCTTTGTTGGATTCAGATTTCTTGGCAGACTATCTCGAAAATCGATGGGAAATTTTGGAAAATTGTTATAGTTCATATACTGAATTACTTGCTTACGGCAGGCGATTCGGTAGTGTTCACGTTATCGGTTTTATCAAATTTTTTCTTCTCACAAAATCTTTACTTACAACTCATGCAAAAATTTGCATCCTTCATCAACGCATCCGCAAACGCCTCGGGCATTTAAACCTGCATTGGTTAACTTATTCCCTTCGACACTTGGCTTTCCCAGTTGCCACTTAAATCGCATTTCACGAGTTTGTCCTCGCACGTGTCATTGCCGCGTGAGGCGATTCCCAGGGTCTCGTGTCACATGTACTAACGTTCCCCACTGGTCTGTAGCCTGCGCTAACGTGTCTTTGCACATGTATTATTTATACACGTGGAAACCTATTTTGTTATCATTTGTATGGGGCAGTCTGTAGACACCCCTACTACCGATCACGGAAACCATTCACTTCCGGGATCCATGTGATTCCAACCCAAGCGACTCGGTTGACCCATATAAAAAGGTTCAACTTAATTTATTTGGTTTTTGTCTGACTTTTTTTGTTTGAGTTTTAAGACATTTTAGGTTTCTGTACATAACAATTGGCAAATAGTAAGTGACAGTAAAAGGAAGATGGGAAATTTTAATTAGTCGCGCTTGCGCGAAATAAAATCCGTTCGTTTTAAGAAAGTCATGAAAACAGTTAGGAAGTCTGACTTCCGGTTTAATCGTCGAGCAACGCTGTAGTTGAAACGGCCAATGGGTAAGTTGTCTAGCCCTGTAGGGTCGAAGAGCACTGAGCACTTCAACGAAGATCTTGGAAGTTCCTTTCTTACATTGACGTCAAACCCTTTTTTGACGTTAAATATATCGTTGCGCAGCCTTTAAAAATAACACCCTTTGGGGATTTGCTTTAGTGAGTAAATTTGAACAACCAAATCTTTTTGGTTTAAAACTACGTTATTTTAGTTACGTAGGTTCTTGCATAACTTAATCGTAGGCACCAACAAGTGGCAGAGCAGAATATCAAACAATATTTATCATACACACAGATAGATTAGCTAAATCCGTCGTACAGTTGCTTTACTTAGAATTAAATTATGTGCACAGCATAGTTTTTGTTCATTTGTCTTCGTGACGCCTTTTAATGCTAGCTTCCGCATGTGGATTATGACCACGTAGAACCATGCCTTGACAGGGTGAACGATGAGTCTCGCGAAGCTTTTCGTCGTGAGCTGACATCATCTAGATAGTTTGAAATTAAAACCCTAAAGAAATCTTGTTATTCCATCAATTATTTTTTTTCCTAACGCCTACTTGAAAGAGAAGCATGCGACGAATGCGGTCCGAGGTATTAGGGAAGCTTCCATGGATAAGGAGGTACGAAAATATTACAACTTGTCCTAAAGATGAAAATAAAAATCTTTGTTGAGAAGAATAACTTGTCAATTTCACACATAATAGATAGCCCACCTCGTTTGGCATTAACAGCTGTGGCTTTTTCGATTGGAAATTTTACCTTCAAGGGAAGGGGGAACATAAAATATTCCAACATATTATAACAATGTTGAAACAACTTAATTAATTCTAGCTAATTGATTTTAAATCACTCACTTGATCAACGTAATGCCAACCTATATGCATTGTTCGTTTGGGCGCGGAATTTACGAAAACATAACGATAATTCTCAAATTTAATAGGCAAAAACACGTGTGATGTACTATTAAATGTGCTAACCTGAGATGCCTCCCTTGTCTTCTAATGGTCCAAGATGGTGTGAACCAGGATAAACAGCTAAACCCCCATTTTCCATATTAGTATCATCCAAATGTATAAAAACAGCAACCAGAGAATCATTCTTGTATGGAAAGTATTGGTAATCCTATTTCAAGGTAGATTACTTGTAATACATCATTTTACAATATTAGCAGCTGCAGACTCTGGATAAGAAGACCATAATAATTCATAGGAACTCACTTGGTGCATTGGAAAAGGTGATCCATTGCCAGGTGGTTTCACATGAGCTTTAGTGTGGTGCAATAGGATATCTTTACTCCCAATAACCTCTGATACAGCATCAAGCAAGGTGTCTTTCAAAAGCATTTTAGTAAAGATAGCTGCATGATTTTGTAAGCTATGAATAGAAAGGACCTGAGTTGATGATGTCTAAAAATTTGTAACAAGGTGGGATTTCATACATCATAATGATGTTCAGAAATTGCAGAACAATTTGTAAATACCAAAGTACTGTCATCGGATTGAGCATTTTTCCAATCTCCTTTCCACGTAGCCTCCAGATCAGCACTCCGTTGAAGTTCAAACAACATGTCGTATTCAGATGAACATTCATCTATTTCACTAACGGAGTATAGATCATCTAAGATAATATATCCGTTTTCTTTATAAAATTGTAGTTGTTCTGATGTTAGCATTATTGTTAGACACTCGGTATTTGGGAAAATTTTGCTTGGCTTTGGCTCAAATTATTAGTGACGCGTGATGCGGATGATTTCGTGGATTCAGAGGTAGATCTGTCAGTGTCATTGACATCGAGAGACGTGACGCAAAATTCCGTAAACAACTAAACATTTAGGACCGAACCGTAAACATAAAACAAATGAAGCGCGTACCTCGCAGGGCGAACAACCATGCGAGTAGTAGTGGAAGCACTCTGGTTGAAGTTGTAGACTTGTAGAGTAGTAGTTGAGGTGTCGATAAAGTGTAGTTGCATTTTCAATTTGAACAGTTTCGCGCAAGTTAATTTCATTGTGTCAAGCGAGAAGCGACTTATGTATCATATCATGGATTCATGTAATGGTTGGTCTGTCACTTTCGATGGCAGGTCAACTAATCGGAAATCGTGCAACAGCGCATGTTGTTGTTCTCTCTGTCAAGGTTGTGATCACGTACGGAATTCGAATGGTAGCGAATTAACGATTTCAATTCATTTTCTTAAATGAAGATTAATTTGGTAAGGGTTTTAGTAGAAACTAAGTAACTATCAAGCAGTTTTAAGAATGTTTGTATCCATCCTTATGAGCAGACTTCAATTCTTTTTGTCTCAGCCTCTCAGGTAGTTAAATGATATTAACCATAAATCTCACTTTGAATTGATCCAGCCAAATTAAGCCAATTAAACTTACATCAAGCTAGAATAAAGCAGGGTAAAATTTTTATGTAACTTCCAGCTCGTTAATGCATTTTTTGTTTGTTGTGTGACATGAGTTACATCACACCCAATGATGATTCCAGTTGCTTGAAGGGTAATAAAAATTACCAATTAGTTTTGGAAAATCAAGTTATTTCATTGTTGTGTTGACTGGAACTGTTTGAAACCTTATTTTCATTTAATTTGTCTTGATCTGAACTTTAGTGACTCTGCACTGTACTTTATTACCCTCCGAATAAGCCTACTAAGGAGATCTGCCTTTAAGGGTGTAAAAGTTTGCAGGCTGTTTAGTTTGTGAGAAACATGCTTCATTTAATCCCATAGTTCTCCATAGTTTCATCCTGTTCTCTATCCTTAAATAAGAATGAGTTAACTGGCTAAAATTTAATTGTATTTATGGTTTGTCTTGATGAGAGCTTGTTTTCCCCTAATAGCCTACATTGATTTTACACTTTTTTTTAGTAGCGCGATACCGCCTACCAGATGTCATCACGTCATTCTAGTCCTGGGATGTGTGTTTGTGTGACTGCTCATCCCTAACGGTTGTCTCGTTGAAAAGTGCATGGTGTAGTATCCCCTAAGAACTGATCCCTTCAGTGACAGACTATGTGGGTGTATTTAGAAATTGCTTTATTGTATTCAGATTGACTAACATCTTTTCCTCCAATGTTTCAAGCATCGCCAACCTGAACCGCGTGGAACTATCGTAGCTGCTTGTGTCATCATATGTGCAGCTACTGCACATAGCGGAACAACCTCCGACCACTCCAAATTGCCAAGTACAGTTTAATCCTTAATTAGACGATGAACACATGTAAAAGTACAAAACCGGAAGTGGACCGGAAGTAAGAAAAACACGTCGTACAGCAAAATGAAGGGCAGAATCGGATTCCTCGTCTAATTCTGAGCCAGATTATGGTGTTTTTATCAACTTTTGCAACATGTCGAAAATCGAGAATTTAAGAAGTCTATAGACTTCAAAAATTTGCGATTTGGTCAATCTCTCAGATTTCAATAATAACACATTATTTTTGCTAAAAAAAGTGCGCTGATTCCGAATATCTACTTTGTTTTGTGATAGAGGCGGTATTTCTCACTTCCGGTCTACTTCCGGTCTCCGAAAATGTGCTCCATCTACTTCATTCCGTGATTTACAGTTTGTATTTTTTTTTTCAGGTGATTGCTGATGCCAAGCTGATGAAGACTTGACTGAAGAATCATTTTTTGGGAGCGATATGACTAGGTACGTTGAAACTTGCAACTTGTTTTAATTATTGATCAACTATTACTAACATTTGGCTGCTATTGTTTCAGGAGTCGCAAACCTGCACTACACTCAGGTGTTGCTGCTAAGTGTAGATTCCCCCTGTAACCTTATATCCTTCCAATTCCGGTCCTCATACCCGCAATGCAGGAGGTAGGGATGGGCTCTGTCTCGAAAGGGTGAATACAGCCAAGCGCCCGACTAGGTTCAATCGCATCCCCTAAGAACTGGCCCCAACCATCACTCTTCTCTCTTTCCGGCTTCTCTTAGCCATTGCCACTCGTTGGGCGGTACGGGCCGTACCGAGCGACGTTTGGCTCTGAACGAAATGATGAATTATGATTTTTTCTTCTAGAGATATGCCTTTTCTGATCGTTCAATAAATATCTCAGAAAGTTAACAAATATGTACAGAAGAGGCTAATGTGTTTATAATAAATTCATGAAAACATTCGGTTTACTATTCGTATTTATTTCATTTTCCAGACAGAAATTATATTATGTTACATAATTTTATACCATTTGTTTAATTGATTATTGAGTAATTTGGTTCTAAAATTGAAATGTACATATTAAATACAAGGAACACTTTCCTCCTGACCCATCTTGTTTATGCTTTGCAAGCCTGCTCACAGCCGATGTAAATTTTTTATTGAGGAAAATTCAATCAATAATTTTTTAATGAGTCCCATTCAAACAGCAAAATTTTAAATATTTGTGTTCTTGCGCGAAGTCGTTGGCATTTCTGAACAATTTTTATGTTCAATGTTCAGACGTTTTCGCAAAACGTCAATCTTATGATCGATTTCCGTCTCCAAGTACCTTAATTCCCTCTCTTCCGTCGTCATAACTCAGCGACACAATTAAACAATTTAGTCAAACAATACACCAAAGAACGTTTACAATTGGTAAATTGCTAAGAATGTCGCATTATTGTTCCCAGCCGTATACCAAAGAGCTACCAGTTACCAGCTTACCCGTCAATACCAAATTGCCTTAAATAGCGGCCGGTGCAATTCAAGGCAGGTCAGACCGATTAATTTAGTAGAATACCAATAAATAGCTTGCACACGTCGTCGGAATCCATTTTGTTCACGATAAGTTTCAGTTTTCTGTAATACACATATGAGCCAATCTCAACTCAAAATGGACGCCAGGAATTGTAGGAAAATTTTCTATGAAACTTTGCAGTTTTTAGTTCCCTTGGTATATAAAAATGCCGAATAAACCAGAACGGCGGCACCATCAGCATCTTCGTCGAAATGAACGATTAATATATCATCGAAGTGTTAAAAACCTAAAAACCAAATTCAACATAAGCAAGCAGCTGGCTTTTTGATGACCCAGTTCAAGTTTAACCATATAACACAAGCAAAGGTAACTAAATGAATGAGAAAACATTGTGTTGGATTAGAGATTAGATGTGTCAGCAATCCATAAAGCTCTTACCGCAATATTTAACAGACGCACGGTAGCGAGAACGCAGCAATTAACCTGGACTAAAAATCAGGAATCACAAACATAATAGCAAATCGTCACAGCTCCAAGCAAACCTATAGAAAAAACTACAATTACTCCATGTCCATAATCAATGTTTAGAGTAGTTGTGTCCTAGCAGTAGTGGATGGTAAATAAAAAAAAAAAAGCAACTCCCTCAATCAAATAGCTATCTTGTAAACCAAATGTAGTACCAGTACGTTAGAGACTTGGGCCAACATCAAACTTTTGATCACATGACATTGCATGTAATTTGGATTATCTAAAAAAACCAGTATTAAGAATGCTTAGATGCTTGCAAAAATCAGTAAACACAAAATGTGATAAATACTAATGCAAATACAATTTCCCTTTTTTAAAACGCAGTTTGAGAAATGAAACACCACGTGAATTTACAAGATGACGAAAGGAAATTTACGTTATCAAAACAAGTCCCAAGTAAATTTTTGGTAGAAAGAAAGACTAACAAGTTTAAATGTACGATTTAAAGATAGACTAGTAAATACAGTGATAAAATACTTGAACCAGACTTCAACTTACCTGTGACATTTCCTTTCTGACGCACTTGTCATCCCGCCATTTGCCAAATTTGTACTAATTTACCAAGTGCAGACGACGCGCCCGCCTTCACAAGTGGTCACCTCTTTCAGTGCACGTTTGTTCTAAATTCTATATTCTAGGGCAGCAACGCTACCTGGCGGAAACTCGGAAACTAATTAATAAAAATCAAAGAAAAATACAGATTAAAGCGGTAGAACGTAGAAGCCGGTAAAAAATGGTTTGACTGTTTGTTGGTATTTTAAACCCCTAGAAGATTTTGTGAGGTACGAATCTTAAATTTTTCTCGAATAGCAATCGCGATTCTAGAATTGTTCCCCCAAAAATCTTCTCGGGACTTCAGACAATTGATGTGTTCTTACAATGTGTCGTCGAACATTGTGACGTACACTTTTTTTTTTCTAAACCATATCTTTTCACGCAACAACTTCAGCTAATGCTTTTTTCGCGAGTTACGTAACACTTGACCCTGCATTTTCGTTTCCTGTTTGTATTATTTATTAACTGCAGAGTAGTGTTAGTCTTAAAGCGGCGCATTTACCAAAATCGTCTAGTTCCTGATGTATAAATAATTGATGGCACCTTATTCATTTGTAAAAATTTCATTTAAAAAATTTTATTTTCATGTGTACGTGGCTCCACTAAAGCTATGATTGAAGCCTGAAGTGGCGGCGCCTTTCTCCATGAACTCGTCGTGTTTGTCCGCAGGATTGGACTTCCACTTCCGGATGTATTCAACTAGCAGATCAGCGGATGCATCATCGCATTTCACTATCCAACATCAACGTCCTGCTAGCTGTTCGATCCTGACACCGATTTTTAGAAGTTTTTTAAACAGATAAACGCATATACGAATTGAAATAAAAGTCTTGTGCTAGACGGTGATTTATTAACTTATTTTTAAATATTAGTTATCGGTACACGCGAAGTTATAATCATTGGTTTAAGCCGGAAAGAAAGATAAAGAAAAATTAATTCTATCCTTCTGGAGTGCAACTGATCTATAATTCATGGTTGCTTGGCTTTGTTCATCCTTTCGAACAGCCCCTTCCCCACTCGTCGTCTGCAAATTGTGCAACAGGAATGCAGGACCGGTAGGCGATAGTGGAATGATTTAAGGTTACAGAAGAAATTACACATGTCTGCAACGTCAAAGTCAAAAAGTGTCCAAGTGTGAAATTCTTACATCGGAATCAATAAGTACTAGCTACTATTAGGAAAGCGATCACATGTAGACCAACGTGAGAAGGAAGATGTCCAACGAGATTGGCTATGTATGGTTAGATGAATTGGAAGGGGGGCGCTTTTAAAGGGAAGTGCTGGAAGTATCTTCAGAAAGCTGCGTCAAGTTGAGCGGCATCATCCAGTGGGCACGGATATATAGTAGTGTTCTACCAGATTGAATAAGTATTATACATACGTTGTACAAGAGCTTGATGGAACGAACCGATGAACGAAGCCGCACTGTACAAAGCAATAAAAGGCCAGAGCATTTCGATAAGCGGGAAATTGTAGTGGGTAGCAAATGGGGGGTAGCCAGTGTCACCACCGAAGAGTAGCCGATGTCAGGATACGTCACTGTCGGCTAGCCATCGTTGGGTAGCCAGCGTCGAACGTAGTAGGAGTCTCCATGCGCTTAAACACGCTGTGTATGTGTGTGGGTGAGAGGTGGAGAGGGCAATAGGTGTGACCTGGAAGTTGAGATGACGCTGCATTTTTACCGTAACAGCCACTCTCGTAAAACCTATTCAAATCAATCTGGACAGAGACTCAATCCTAGTATTCACGTTAGTTCACATTAGTTCACCTAATATTCACATTAGAGCAGGAAACTTGTTTTAATATGCCACTAATAAAAAAGGCGGAATAGGATGGCAACGACCCTTAAGGCTTAAGTTACTTTTTCTTGGAAATAAAAGTCCGATTTTCGCAAAGTGGATCCATTCATCCATAACCCTTAGTTGATTACGAAGTTTTGAACTGTTAAACAGTGATTTGCATTTAAAATTACAACGCATAACGAAAAGGATAAAATATTAAGAATTTGGTATTTCCAGTCGTGTTCGATTAGGACCATTTGGTTGTGTTCCGGAGAATAAGAATTAACTAGTAAAGCATGTTTTAGACGAGCCTCTGTTGAATTCATGCATTCTTGAAAGTCCTTATTGAATCGAAATTTTAAGGCATCAATACAGCATCCTTTAGAGCCCTCGTGAATCCATATTTGGATCACAAATTGTATTTATTATTTAACAAAATAAAATGAGACATTCAGGATTCTCCAGGTGCGGGTGGCTCATCACCTTGAAACGCCGATTCCATTGGTTCAGGAGATCCCTAAATGAATTAATTTGCAATTAGACTAATATTCGGTTATCCATGACTTGAACAGGAATTTCAACCATTTCTTTCTCCTTAGCATCTTCGTGAATAGTTTCCTCTGCTTCCGCTTGAAATTGGGCGATGCCGTTCAGGACATCCATTGTAAGTTTTGGAATGTGCAATCGCTAGAAAAATGAGGTTCAATTATTTTACTAAATCCAAATTCAAGACAATGCAAAAACAAAAAAGAAAAAAAAAAAACAAACAAACAAACAATACTTGGTTGTCGGTGAAGGCCATAACGTGTTCTAACAGGGGGGTCTTTAGATCAGGTGAAGTGTTTAGCAATTCCTGTAGGTACTGAGGCGGAAGCTGAAGGACAACAGCAAAACTCTGTGGTTTTGTTCTCTGGCAGCATTTGATGAACCCTTCCCATACCTTTTTCTGCTTCCAAACCTATCGAGTCACAAAAGTATTAAAACTGTCATCGCAACCTTAAAAAGGAAATACCTGTTTAACAATAAGTCGTTGCAGTATGTTCATCACAAATCCTGATAATCTCGGATACAGGGATAGAGACTGCAAAACAGTTCTCATCAAAAGTGTTGGCAGTGGATTTTGATCCATGAGTTGTTGCATAACAACGGCCAACACCTCCTGCGTGTAAACTCCTCGTTCCATAAAGCACATAGAAGTTGCTTTCATGATTGTTTTCATGTCGCATTTGGTGCTGTCAATATTATGGAGAGCAATTAAAAGCTCCGTCGGAGATAATGGACTGGGGTAGGGAGCCGAAGTATCTCCCTATTGCATCAAATTAAAAAAAAATGCTTACACTTTCTGACTAAACCATAGTAGGGAAGAAACCTCACCTGAGTACCAAGTAAACGACTAAATACTTTTTTGACGACATCGGGATTTAGCTTGATCAATTTTGGAAGCACAGATAGGACTTCTTTTTTCCCAAGGCCATTGAGGACGGGAATAAGAAAACGAACATCGGGGACACGTTGCTGATATATGTTGCGCACATGCTCAACTAAAGCAGGGCTTGGCGGATCTACAGAAAATATTTAGTTGTTAAGATGAAAATTAATACATTTATATTGCAACATACATTTATCAGTGAGGATGTGGATGATTCTTATGAGTAATGTTTCAGCTCCTTTGGGGCATGTTTCGACCAGTTTTAGTAACTCGGGAGATTCCATTCCCATCCCTTCAACGGGACCTTCCACCATTCGCAAAATTTTTCTCTTGATATCTGCGTTCGCCTGAACATAGACAACTGCAAGTCTAATGTATAAAATAAAAAAATAAATAAATAAGAGAAAAAAAGGAAACTTTTTTTTCTAAATTATTGAGCGTACTCGTGGATCAACTTCTCATTTGAGTGAAGAATCGCTAGGAATAAATAGAGACAAGCTTTGATCATTTCTTCCGTCCAGGTCGTTACCACCTCTGTTCTGCCCTTTTCCGGTCCGCAGAGTAGAGCAGGTGGTTCCTCTAGCAACAGGAACTTGAGATACATTAAAGCGTAATCTTCAATTACGCGGCGCAAGGCTCCACGGTTGTATAAATCAGTTAGGCAGGAAAGAACGGCCGCGCGGACGTCATCAACTTCGTGGCTACTGACTTCCAGCAAGACATTTAAATACACAAGCTGCTTCGTTGGGCGGTGTACCAGCTGGCGAACAATTTGGATAGAGATATCGACAGATTTGGCGTCCTCACATAACAGTGATCGCAATATCGATACACCTTCCTCTGGTACATGTGGCGATTCTTGAAAAAAGCGACTCAACAGCCTTGAAAAATGCAAGCAACTTTCATTGTTCTGTACTTCAGTTTGTTTAAACCACAATTTAAAACTTACGACTCTCGTTCTTTTAGGTCAGTTTGTTTCCTAAGTTGGTTTACTAAGGAGCAAAACACGCCGCTGTAGCTATCAATAGCCTCTTGTCGATGCTCGTCTTTAACAGGTGACGGCTGATGGCAAAAACCCATTACCATAGAGTATTCCTCGTAGAGCCATGAGAAAGCAAGTTCAATTCTTGAACGTGGGTCGGTCATAATGTACTCAACTACGACTAAGATATTCAATAAAATATCAATACGTTTACGTATGATTGAGTATAGCGCTTTAGCAACTTACGATCCTTAAAATCACCAGAAAAAAGAGTTGCTAGCGAAGCTAAAATCTTTTGCCTGTTTGCCGCCACTCCTCCAAGAATTGCAATTCGTTCGGCTTTTAAGACACGTTGAAGAGCTGAACGTGCCATCGTTTCGTTCATCTGAGGCGTCAGTGGTTTGGAAATTTCAGCTAATTTCAGCGCCCTTTGTCTTGCTCGTATTTGCACCGGAGGTTGAATTGGTGCAACTCCTGGTTTAGGTGGCTCAGGATCCTCCCCGTCACGGTATCGCGTTGTTGTAACCGGTCCACCGTTGTCATCCATTTCATCGTCATCATCTTCAAAGTCATTGCCCTACACAACTGGATACGTAAATATCTGAGTGACACGTCAACAACTAAGGTCAAATCCACCTTTTTCGGAATATATCCCACTTGTTCAACGCCAGGTCCAATTCCAGCATTTGTCATTTGAGCAGCTAAAAGCCTAGCTACGTGTCGGATTTGATTTGGCGTTCCAGCATCGGCGACTGGTGTGTAGGTAGAAGAGAAATGTGGAGGCATCGTATTAGCAACTCGAGGCTAAAGGAAAGACTTTAAGCGTATTATTGACTTGAAAAGGAAAAGGGATAAAAATAATGCCTACCAACGCTTCTATCACAAGGCCGGCTGCTTCTTTTGGAGTAAGCTGCTGCACAATATATTGTTCAGTAATACTTAGGGCTTTCTCTCTAGTGTTTTCGCGTGGGGGAAGCATAACCTCAGCATCGTCTATGTCAGCTTCGACTTTTCTACGTTTTGCAGCTGGTCCACTTTTTGCGTCATCAGTCCGTTCTGATCTTCGTGGGTGCTTTGCAACTTCTTCCGGATTCGGCAATGCCTTTAATAAAAAGGAAGGAATACAAATTGCCTTAAAGTCAAGAAACTATGTTCAGTACTTTGTTGATTTCTTGAGGTGAGGCTCCCAAGTCAGCAAGTAGGGTTTTAATATTGTCGCTGCGTTCAAACGAAGCGGGATGTTTAAGTATTGCCAATAATTGCAATTTCAAGTGTTTGCGGACTGAATTCACTTGTGATTTGGATAAAGTCGGGGGTAAGTTTGCATGCAGCATTTCCATGGCCGTTACGATGCGATCCAGGAACTGAGGCCGACTTTTTGCTATGTGAGTAAGTGAACCCATACACGCCATTAGGTTTGCACTGCTTATGTGTGCGGAGCCATGAAACTTCAGCAAATCTTCAATCATCAGCTGCGCTTCTTCTTCCAATTTTCTGGGTCTGGCAACTTTAAGTGTTAGTGGTACCTCTTCTAAACTAAATTCGTTTTCTTTGCGCACGCTATCTGGTTCAGGATAGGTTTGTGATACAATAATCATTTCATAGAATTTGACGGCAATTGTTCTTACACTGTTGGAAAATAATATAAGTTTGAAAATAGGACTAGAAATCTAGTTATCCATAAACTTTACCCATCATTGTCGTGATCAATCATTTTGGCAATCTGAGATTTCATCTGACTGAGCATATTCCATGTCCTCTCCATAAGCTCAGTTACAGAATTTGCTCTTGCTAGCCATAGCAAAGTAGTTTTATACAGCTGAGTCAAAGCTTGAATTACACGTTTTTGCACAGCAATTGATGTGTCACCTAATAAAAGCTGTAAACTGTGCATGACTTTAGGTAAGAGTTCTTGATCTACTTTGCTGAAATATAGAATTATTAAGATTAAGAAGTTAATCATTATGAACTGCAGTAATCTAGGATCACAATATTATTTTTTACACATACCAAGCTTCTTCAATGAAACCTACAATAGTTTTTCGAACATCAGCTGAACGATCATGCTGAAAAGCAGTGATTTCATCCACAAAGTTATCCAAGAGTCCAGCTTCCTGGTGGATGATCAATTCTTGAATTTTGATCAAACTGTCAACCCTTGTTTGATCATCACCCTCTGTAGCTGCGGAATTTAAAAGTTCTACGATCTGCCCAAACGAAAAGCATAATTAAACCACAAAGTTCACGAAAATATAACAAGCGTTTGAACTGACCCGTTCTTCGGTACTCGGTTCTTTTTCCGTTTTAATTACATCCATTTCTTCTAATTTTTCACAAGAAGAAGCTTTTTTTCATAGATAGTAACTGAAAAACTACTTTTAAAGAATGTTATTTCTCAAACACAACACAAACGAAACAGAACAAGCCAGTAGCCTAGCCAGAACGGCAGAATCAGTCAATCAGATGAAACCGGGTCGTCTGCTCTGTATTGCCGGCATTGCCAGTTCCATGATTGATTCTAATTTGCCAACTCTGATCGCTCTGTAGCGCTCGGCCCCGATTGTCGGCGTCCCCAGAGTTTCTTTTTTTTCTCAGCTCGCGCTTCTTCATTTACTATCTCGATTCGGGGCCTGAGACATATGAGTTATGTGAAAAAAAATCGGATAATTATTTGCCGAAAATCTCGATGATCGCTCTGATCGATGTAACAAAGAGTAGAGTGTTCATCAGTTCATGTGATATCGCGATGTTCTGCTGCTATCCCAAAGTGGAAGTGACTTTATAGGTGACGCTTCTTTATATTTAACGTTTCTGTAATCAATAAGTAAATTGTGAAAAGTTACAGTAAGTTTACTTCCTTGCTTGCGAGATCAAGAGGATAACTCTATAAAGTCTAGACTGAAGTCGTAGGCTGAAGATACGTAGCAGTTTAACATTTAAAACTGACTGCGAAATTCAGGATTATTTGTCAGTAGGCGAAATGAAAAGGCGAGAGAAAAATTACCAACATAAGTGATCGTTCTCTTATTAATGTAGTCTGTTAGTCTAGTAGCAGCTAGTAGTGTACACTTGTATATTCATAATTGTTCCGCTTGTCATAATATGGCTTGCTTCATCAGTCTAGGCGTCGCATGTCTTTTATCAGTTGGATCTGGATCCAAATTATTAGGACATAATCCGAAACCTTAACTCAAGTTGAGTTAAGCCCTATCCCCACTTGCGCCTTTAAGATATTCATCAGCTTTATTTGCCTTATTGGAGCGTAGGCTAAGGCTATTCGTAACCATCTTGATGTATATTACAAAATAAATGATGAAATATTTATACTTTTAATGGATAACATTGCTCTAACTTCCACACAATAAAGATATATTACAACGACGAAGCCAGAACAAACATTAAAGTTTGATATAAACTACTTTGGCGCCTGCGCAAAAAAAAAAATGTGCCACATAATACAAATAAATCAATCCATCATTCTTTTGCTATAGTAGTTGTATACTAGTTGTTAATTGTATTAGTAGTATAGAAGAAAAAAAGTCTAAATAGGTAGGAAAATATTTCCAATTGTCAGAAATACGCAATAACCTTGATTGCTTTTGTGGACTCGAGCACCCCTCCCCCTTGCGCGCATGTGAAGTATGGGACCTAGTTCCGTTCTTGAGACTTATAAGATCATGTTTTTTCATCACAGGCAACAGAACTGTTATATCCTTTCCTTCGAAGACCAACGATGGAGGAGTTCTGGTATGATTTTATTACGGCCGTCTTAACAACGATAGCCGTAGTAGGAAGTTTCGCTAACTTAGCAGTTATCATTGTGGTCGCTAGAAACAGCAAGGTATTTTTTTTTTTGCTCTGTACATACTGAAAACAGTATTTATATACGATTCAACTTTACAGCCATTAAGCAAATTTATTATCATCCTTTTTTCCAAATAGCTGTGGAACAGACAATGCATGTTGATTTTCAACGTGGCATGTGCAGATTTCATCATGGCCACTTTTGGTATCGTTATGCCTTTGGTATCGTCCGTGTATCGTCGCTGGTTTTTTGGTGGTTTGGGTTGTGATATCTACGCGTTTACCATGAATATCGTAGGTATGATGTTATATTTTATTCATATTTTTCTTCACAACAAACGTTGTTTCATGTGAAAGAATTGAGGACATTCACAGTGCAACGCAATGTCTCTGTATATCTACATCTTGAGTTGCGGGACTCCCACAAGGCCTACTTTCAAATATTTCCGAATATTTCAGGGATCGCTTCCGTAACCACTCTAGCATTTTTAGCGCTAGATCGGGCTTTAAAGGTGCGACAATCACAATTCAGTTTAAGAATGCCTTCGACTGGATTGATCATCATTTCTATTTGGATTTACTCTTTCACCGTAACTTGTCCACCGCTCTTTGGCTGGGGCGAATTTGTACCAGAAGGACCAGGTGTAAGGTAAAGAAAATCGAGAAAGCTGAGGTTTTGTTATTGACAATATTTTACCATTACATTTACCAGTACATTTAAATGTACGTATATTCATAGTTGTTCTGTTGACTGGCAGTCGGTAACCTGGAATTCTTTGTCGTATACTGTTTTCCTGTTCGTGACGGGTTTCTTCGCTCAGTTACTCGTCATGATTCTTTCTTACAGGAGTATTTATTTAGTCATAAGGCAGGTAGGTCATAGAATTCCCTCTTCATAGAAAAAGAGAATATACATTCTAGTTTTACTGTATCTAATATAGGTAACTCGTCAGGGCCGACAGCGGTTCTCGGCAGTTGACAGAGCCGAGAGACGAGTCGGGCGTATGCTATTAATTATGTTACTCTGCTTCTTGATTGCATGGATTCCTTATGTGATCGTGGCTTTAGCGAAGGTATTCAGCGCATTCCTCGGTAAATCTTCTATCTTGGTCGAGTTAAACGATATTTATGGCTACATCCCTGCCCTGTTGGCCAAGTCTTCCATAACATACAACCCAATCATCTACGCCGTATTCAATACTCAGGTAAGACGTTCTGTAAAAATCTGTTTCAGAAGACAAAAACTAATTGGGCACGGAACCATAGTTTCGCCCAACGAGAGCCATCTGTTCTCCTAATCGTGTGAATGTTGGTGATTCGAGAAAAACGGGGGATGTTAGCACTCACCAGATTACCATTCCGCCTCCAGATTTATCGAACGACGTATTATAACTGACATACAATCCGCCGGATAATTGTTTGGTGGTGCACGTTGATACCATTTCCTCTAAGATCACAGGAGAAACTTCAAGGAACTCTTGGATTCCTGACACTACACGTTGCCGTTTGCATTCCAACGGAAAATGTAACAACAATTCCTCTTAAATAAAATCCATCAGTATAACCCAAAGCTCGAAGAAAAGTGTTCATTAAAACCGCAGCCTCGAAAACGAAATAACGGAAGTACAATTATTGGCATGAACAAATCATTAACGTTGTTGGAAGACAAATGAGTACATTCCAGTTCTTTGAACCATACGCTCATTAGTACAAGGGTGATGCGAACCTATTCATCAACAAACCACTGCGATGTGGACTGAATGAGTCGGTGTATGACTGATGAGAAAATGCCGGATGTGTTGAAGCGTAATATAGGACGTTTCAGAAAGCACAGGAATCTCTGCAGAATATTGTTGAATAAGGGAAAGATGGAGAAGATCCAGCCGTAAACTTTAATGAAAATTGTTTTCCTTCTATCCAAATTAAGCGACTGCCTTAGATATTTACTCAAGATTCCTTGAAAGAGTCTATAGAAAGGATAAAAATCTACGTCCTACTTCTCTCAAGATCAAAAACAGAAAATTTGAATTCAGTAGAACGAATAATTCGGTATTAATGGTCGTCATCAGTGGGAGGTGGAGGTGGAAGGCGCTCTTTGTCAGTCCCGTCATGGGGATTAGTATCGTTGTTGGGATGCTGCAATTGTAAAAGAAGAGGTACGTTTGCTGCCTTCACTCTTGCCGTTCCGTGGAGGAAAGCGGCTGGTAAGCCGGGATTGGGTGTTGGAGCTGGAGTGGATCCGCGAGAGGCGACGACTTCACATTGTTCTAAAGCCCGAACTAATTCTGTTGGAGTCGGGCCGCCTACTAAAGGCGGTTCTCCTCTGTTTGAGAGATCGAGTGCTGTACTCAGATCCCAAATCTGAATGACTCCGTTCGAGTGGCCAGTAAACAGAACTCGACGAGGACGTGAACCCATGCGACTGGATCCTTCGCATTCATGAACGCAAAATGAAGTAATGATTGTCCCATCAACGGATTTGATGACGCAAACCCTGGGTAAAGTATTTTAAATAAGAATTTCTATCTAACATGTCGGAGAATTAATATACCGCTTTCCGGTCGATGCTAAACGGACGTAGAGCTCGTCACTATCTGGAACAATTTGCTGCACAAATAGCTGTTCGTCGTCTTGCTCTCCATATGGTCCTGCGTATTTATATATTTCAAATAATCAAGTGTTGCAGGTTGTGATTGACAATGCATTCTAACCACAGTCGCTTCGTGAAGGACTAGGTCCGTTCGAGTAGCCGTCATATTCGTCTAGCGAGAGAACCTTGAAGGAGGACACTGGTGTAGATCCCGGTTGTGTGCTTATCATCCCACGAAAGCGGGTCACGCTCCACGTGCGTACGTGGTTATACTCGCTACAGACTGAGACTAGATACTTCTCAGAAAGTCTTACCTAAAAAAATATAAAATTCAAAAGGTTGATCTACATCAATTCAATAGAGCATTTACTTTGTTGACAGGGCTGCGATGCACGGTGAACGTCTGAAATAATTGAGGTCCATGACCAACAGTTTCTGGATGTTGGACAATCACTCTCACTGCTCCTGAACTAGTTCCGTATGCAATTTCTATCCAATTTCCACACATGCCTGTGTGGTCTATAAAGAATTGCAGTCAGTTCTACTGAAAAGGATAAAATAAAACACAGCAGCTATTACTTGTTTTAGGAGTCAGATAAACTGAGATAGAAGTGATGGCCTCAGGTGTTGGATTTCGATACAGTTCCGTGACTAAAAGATCATTATCCTTCATTCTCAACGGGAACTTCTGCATGTCTGGGGGAAAATTTTTGTTGGTTTCATTGACTTTATCGGTTTATAGCAATCAATTGGTATTACCAATATAACATATAGACCCATTGCTGCAACCAAGAAGAAGCAAAGAACCAGCCGTGTCGAAGGAAGACACGGGCGTTACATCTTGTATTTGCCAATGCTGCGTCATGGAGTGCCAAACTCCAATTTTGCCGCCTGGAGGACGGGAGAGAGCAACCAGTTGGCTACCAATAAAAAATAGAGATTCGACCGAGACGTGCATGTTGAAGGTTCCTAATAAATCATTGGTTAAATCAAAAATAGTCAAGAATCATTACAATAGAATAAATACCAATGTCATTGCGCTGGCCATCATCTGTAATAGCCCAGAGTCGAATAGTGGTACCGGAAGCCAGTGCAACCATTTTTGTTTCGGAAGAAGAATTGGGATTCTGATTTTGACCTCCACTAGTCATCCGGGCATTCAAAGCCACTCGGTCAATTTGATTCTCCATCCAAGGACTGGTAAATACGAGATGCCACCCACCAGCGTCTTTGAATCTTTAAAATAATAAAAAATTCAAAGTTCCGCCAAGTTTGCATTGGGAGAAGATCGAAGCTGACATTACTTGTGGCAAGTTATCATGTGAGCGTAGGCGATCAAAATCCAGTTGTGGTGCGCTTTAATAAGGTTCACTCTCAGGGGATCAACAGAGGACCGAACTACATACATTAAAACAGATCTAGGTTTAACTGAAAATAATTAAGACTAAAGATATCTATTACCGTGTAATCCTCCGAACCAAGCCGCCAAATGATTGTGAGTAGGGGAGACCGGGGCTGATTGGGACAAATTTTTGGAAACGACCTTAGTTTTTTGTTATCTTTTTCAAAATTGACAATTGACCAGCGTTGGTTAACCTATATGAAAGCCCGTCTTTTCCTCTATCAGAATATATTTTTTAAAATTAGTTTTATTAAGTAGATCTCTTACTGCAATTTTTTATTTAAATGGTCTTCGGTTGCCAAACAAGAAAAATAGTACGGGGTTGCATGGGACGAATTACTAAAACGGAAATTTGCTACTTTAAACTTATGATTTGACAAAAACAAAGATAGCCATTCGACTTAAAATAAAATTCCCTATCGAATGATGTAATAAAATTGGGGAAATGTTTTAAAATCACTCCAAAACTTCAATTTTTGTCTAAAACCCCCGTTTTTGGATGCGGTGGCGCTGATTCCCCTCCCACTGGGTGGAAAAATGCTGTCCCAAACAACCCCGGGCATGCTGTCCCAATCAACCTCGCACAAAGAGATTCCGCATTTTTTGTAATTGTGCGTAAACAAAAAGTGATAGGAGAAAAAAATGTTAACCAAAAAGGAAGAGGAAGGAATTTCCTTTTCAACGGCATATCTTTTTTATTTTTTAAATTTTTTTAAAGTTTACTTATTTACAATTTAATAATCGCCGATTTTGAGGCCAAACACGGGACAAACACATTTCTTGTTGTATCTCCCATAATTTTGGTCACATTGCTACAAGATTTCGTGGCAAGATGTGCCCTACTATTACCCTTAAGTGGTAAAAAAATAAAAATATTCAAAAATCGTGATCATGCTAAAAACCTTGACGTCCCACCTAGCCCCTGTCCCAGCCAGCCCCGGTCTCCCCTACCACATCCTGCTCGTAAGGAGTTCCATCGCATATCCAAGGAAGAAGAACGAGAATGAATCCTGGGTAAGAAAATGGTCATATGTAGGTATTTAAATACAGAGAAGTGAGTCTAGAGGAACAAACCTGTTCATCACACTGGGGCCATTCCTTGTGCTACTCCCTCTAGGAGGCACCAATAATGTTCTGAGATCTACAGCAGACTGTCTTGGTGTAGCTGGAACTTGCTGAGAGCTTTCACTTGAAATACTAGATTCACCATCTCTATTATTAACTCTACCTTCTGGAAATGGAACGTCTAGAACAAAAAAAAAAACTTAATTAAACTTCCATATAGAAGAATATAATTCTGAGAACATACTGGGTGGATTAAGGCATCCATAGTAAAGAACATTGCCACAGGATGAGTGATCCAGTTCTTGAACTAGTTTTAGTTGTTGAGTGAGAGGAGTGATTCCATAGAATTCTGCCTCATGCACAAGTCCTCTGATTCCACTATCAGTTTCAGGAAGATGAATTTCTTTGGTACGAAGGTAGTTCAGGACATAGGTAAATAAAGTTGGATCTCTGTCAATGAAGATGGACCCTCTGTCATCCACCAATGTACTGATTCTGCCACTCAAGAGTGATGTAAAGAAGGTATCAGGAATCCATGTCAAAGTTTGACGAGACGTTGAAAATCTGAAAAAAAATCAGTTTTGGTTTAAAAAAACTCAACCTATAAAAACTGGTATACACATTAATTAACAACTCACCGAGTTCCGCCTACATTCAGATTAATGATTTCGCCAAACTGGTTATCATTCATTTCTGATTTTTTTCATTTGCTGTCAAAACAGCATTAGGAATTATCTCCATAAATCCAAATTCAGGAAATAAATTCGATAGGTAGACACTAGAAAAAAAAACGGCTGAAAACGAAGTGAACTGACGAAACTGTCAAAAGCAGACAACTTTGTTTTTTTCTACCTTGAAGAGGTGGAGAGAACCAACCAAACCGGGTGGGGATATATTGTGGAAGTGGAAAGTGGATCGTGGATGATACAGAAAAGCTTAAAAGAAAATTCCTTACTTTTTCAACTGAATTACATTTCCAAACATATTTAGGTTTTCTATCATGATGAAACAATGGACAATACAATTTCCGGAATATTTTAAATTCCAAAATAGTTCGTTGTCTTTATATTCGTTATCCCCGTAAGCTTTATTCAGTTTTCTATTTAAATTATCGCTAGTATTAGTAGAACAAGAAAAATAGGATTTGGATGACGGGTTCTCCGATCCCAACTAGTGCACGAGTTGTCAATCGCAATACACTCTAGACGTCTAGAGTCGACTTTCGGTTTTTTGGACTTGAGCACATTACCGTAATTCACGGTTGTCTCGGATTCGTCGTATTTGTTGCTTTCTCGCCACGGACATCCGTAAACTTGGATTCTTGACGTGTCCTATTGGGTGTCCAGGTGCCACCTTTTCATCGAGTCTTATCTTCATCGCTAAGGGTGTAAACACTACCGAGTCCGCGAGTCGACACTGAATTCCATTCGACAATTATCCGAAAACATGGTTTTTCCATGGTTCGGTACGGTGCAGTCCGCATGCAAAGCACAACGATGAGCAATTGGTAAATGGAAATCATCAAACATTTTTAACGGTAAAATATTCTTCCTTCGGCGTCTTCAAGAAAAGACGTCGACTTAGTCGGCGTTGCGCTGGTATTCAGTGTCCAATAGACTTCCAGATCGACCGGTTAGATGGCGCTTGGTGCGTACAAGAGTGAATTTTGTGTTTGCAATTATGCTTCATGGTGTCTGAATCATTTCTGGCTTATATGATTTGATTTGGTGAGGTTGTGGTTTCGCTTAAGGCGAACTATGCCAATGATGCGACTGATGCCTGATCACGGCTCTTTGTTATGGACCCAAACGCACTATCTATTGGTAACCATTCGGGCTAAAAAGTCGACACTGAAAAGTAGAGTCATATTCGGTCGTAAGGTGGTGCCAAACCTTCAAACAGCGCCAAAACTGAATGCGAGAAAAAATTCGCTGCGAAAATGTAAAAAAAAAAATAGAAAAAGTAAAGAAAAATAATGGAAAAACTAAAAACGAAAATAGGATAGTGTTAAATTCCTGTGTCCAGTTAAACGCCTTACTTTCCTCATAGGTCGACAGTTTCCAACTTTTTTATTGCCTAAAAGTAAAAGTCCTAAAACTTGCCAATTGTGTCCAGACATACAACTAATTTCTTGGTGAATGGATACAGTAACCCACGCTTTTCATTGTAAGTGCCAAACAAACTCGACGCTATTCCGAGCGCAACTTGAAAGTTATCTAAAGAACAGAACATCAAAGGAAAGAGTGACGTAATTGTCAAACTGGCTGGATGAACTGATCTTTATTACGGTTTCTCCCGTATAGTGAAATTTTGAAAAGTTTCTGCAATTTGATTATCTGATGCACAATAATCAGACAGCAATGGCCTCGCTCCTAGACTCTTGATTCCAAATGGGGATAAGAGTTGACACTGAGTGGATTTGATGATGTTGATGAGTTCTATCTTATTCGATTACAGTGAAAGCGCATCGCTACATCTGGGCATACGCGATTCTAGAACAATATTAAACTATATTGCGTCTTGGAACCGGGTAATACCTGCTGCTGCTTAATACAAAGGGCCGCATTAGCAAATAGTCAAGCTCATATATAGTCTTGTTAATGTGTAATTTACGACGAAGCCGATCCTTGGCAATCAGCAGTATGAGCTGATGCAGTGTGTGTGATGACGAACGACTTGCAATTTGATAAGGCGAATATTAATGCGCCTAAAGGATTCCCGTCAATTCCCCGTCTCTACGATATTTGGACGCCAATTTCCAATGCCTTTCTGGTGTACGTGAAACGCACAGGTGCGTTTTATGCCTGGCGCTAACTTTATTCTCATTGTTGAAGTCGTTAACCGACTGCACCATGCACGTCTATTTCACGCCAGCTCGTTGGAATAACATTATACCTATACTGCAAACACGCTAGACGTTCAAACTCAGGTTCTTTCACTTCTTAATAAGAGTTTTGCGTATAGGATGCGGAGCTGGGCCGAGTTTAGATTTCTTTTAGTATTGATCCAGCAGCGCAGAGCTCCGTGATAAGGCGCGCACGACGGCCCACTCAAATCGGTTCCGGTGGTATCCCAAAGTTTCGCCAAAGAGCCCCGAGATGGGCTAGTTGAGCACAACTATTTTAGTTTAAAAGTTAAAATACATGCAGTATCCGTTACAGCCTCTTTGTTGGTGATGGGTTGGTTCTGGGCGGGTGCCCTGGCCTCGGCCTCGGCGATCTCTCAGCCTTCCGCTGAAAAGAGAATCATCAATCTCGTGTGCGTACGATATCAGCATAAGATCCAGAGATGAGAGGATATGCCAAAGAGACGAACGGTCGGCGGGGAATGAACCCCTTAGTCTAATGAATTCCTCAGAATTGATTAACCGTCAATACGGACGTAGGCCGGCCGACCCAGGAGGGTTAATAACTCGGATGATGGTGCATAAAGAACCAGCGAGATCGGGTCATGGTGTATATCACCGATTTGTACGTCAAGTATGAGATATTACATTGAAACAGTTCTTCTTAAATGAACATCATCACCGAGAAAGAGTGAGAAAGAGAGAGAGAGAGAGAGGCTCGATATCAGCGAACGGAAATAAATGATGTGAGAAGGGAAAACGAGGTAGTGGAATAAAAAAGACCGGAAGAGAAGTGAAAAGAAGAAAATGAATAACAAGTGAAAGAGAAAGGGCGTTGACGGCTCAATAAAATGTGTCGAGTTGTTGGTTTCGGGGGTCGTATTTACATCACTGGGACAAGAGATAAGGAAGAAGAAAACAATGAAACAAGCCGTAAAAGACGACGCCATGTGATTGGCTGAAGCAAATCAGTCAGTTTGAGTAATAGACTGCAAATCAGTCGTGGGAAATCAATCATTAACGTGTTGGATTTCTTTCGTGGATCGTCAATGACAAACGAATGTCCATTAAAATTTGGTAAGATTCTTATTGACGGGCATGGGCAGAGGAGTGATCTCGGCTAATTCGGCGGTATCGCCTGGATTTGACTGCTGCGGCGCCGGTTGCTGCACTTGCTGGTGATGTTGCTGCTCTAGCTGACGATGAACACCGCTGGGACCATCCAGACTGCAAACGGACTCTTCTACGCCGGTCTCCTCAACGTTCTCCGGCTTCCGTACGGCCCGGTTACTTTTGCTCTGTCGGAGAAGACGATAAAGGGCGAAAAGGCGAAGAAAGAACAAGATAAATGGATATTGTCAGGATAGGTCGGTAATCACATCAACAGAACAAAATATCGATAATCGATCCGATGATAAATCGTCGCCTTTCTTACCACCCCTTCAATCGATCCACGGCAAGTTAGGAGTCAAAGTAACAGTTCGACAAACATGTTCAATCCGGTAAGATATCGAATGCAAGTTAACGTGGGCGAATCCGGCGGTGGAAACCGGCAAATTCGCATGACAGAATTCACGACGGATTTATCGAACAGATCCGCCGGTTCTCAGGTAACCATGACAACAGATGGCTCAGCCCAACCGTCGGTGAATTTTGAAAGGATGGAATATATATAAGCTGATCAAGCGGACAAAGAGGACTGAAAGGGGACTCTCTTCTCTTTTTTTCCCTTTTTGCGTAATCTAGAATTTATAAGAGCTTACCTTTTCTCGTGAAACTCGGCTTCTCTGCTCCGCGAGACGTAGTCGGATCACAGAGAAACAAAGACGAAATAATATTAAGAGTATTAGTATAGAAATGGAGGAGTTTATGAACAACAAAAAAAAAAAAACGGACGGAAAGGGAAAGTAAGCAGAAACCTGGAGAGAGAACCGTCGATGCGGAGGTTTCCGGCCACCCCGTCGTTTGCTGATGTGTGGATTGTCCTTACGTAACGTCTTCATCTTAAGGACGTGCAACTGAGTGTAGACTCTCTTGAGCTCTTCCTGTTCCCCATAAAGGCAAGTCGAGTAAAGAAAAAAAGAAAACTGATGTAGAACCATCTTCGACGGATCAATATTAACATTAAAAGTGGCTTTGTTATTCTCCCAGTGAGTTTCTTTTGAGATACAGGGGAAAAAACTGTTTAGTGTCATCATCCCGAAAGCCATATCAAATGGCTGAAATCCATTTGATTGACGTTTGTTATTTTTTTTTTCGAGGGGAGGGATTATGGTGGGTTTCACTGATTACCCGAATCACTTCGGGATCCATTTGGGAGAGGTCGACGTTGCCGAGATCGACTTCGCCGTTTGCCGAGATTGCCGGGGCGTTAGCTCCCGCGGCGGCGGCCATGTCCGGATCTTTGAACATTTCAGAGTCGGCAGGAATCTGGACGCGATCTAGCAGGTCGCCGCCAACTCCGATACCGCTTTCAATCTGACTGGTCTGATGTTGCATCCTCTGAAGGTCTTTGTTGGATGACTGGCGGCAGATGAAGAAGATCTATATGCATGCCAACCAAAGACAGAGTTATTCGCCGATCGATACGGTTTGGTATTTGGTTCATCCATCGAAGATAAAATAAAGAATAAAAAAAAAAATACTTTTGGGGCAAAGATGATGATGAGAACCAGAGTCGTTGCCAGCTGACTGCGCGCAAACTCCAATAAGAAGAGATGATCCGGATACTCTGTGATCCAGGCGATGCGACTGAGGACGGTGAATGCGACCGAGGCGCAAAACTCGACGAAGATGGCCAGGAAGAGACTACATGTTGAACGCGTTAGAAAAAGATGACGATAAGAGCTTTGACCTTTTATTTTCTTTCGGCTGAATTATTCCAGAACCACCAAATCGATGGATTGTCTAATACGCACCAAAGTTTCTCGCCGTGATGGCTGGCGGCGTTCCGAGAGCTGGAACTAATATATAAACCGCAGAGAAGAAAGAGGAATTCGCCTGTTCAGATGCGGACAAAAGATGGAGTTTAGTATACAAGGCACGGACACCAAATGCCGCGTTTGATATTTACGAGCGCGCTTTTTTGTCGGCTCGCGCCATATTGCATTCATCAACGTGCCCGGCTTTGTTGACGACACTTGAGCAATTAACCACTCGCCGAGTGTAATTCCCAAAAACAAAGGCTACGACTACTTTTTACTAGTTGAGTCACTTTCGGCCGCCCTTTTAGTCCCTACTAAATTTAGCAATAAGACTAGAGCCAAACTACAGTTTGGCTTTTATTCCGGGCCGTCGCAATTAACGAAAGGTCGGAAGTATCTTTTTTTTATTTACCTGCCATGTTGACGTAATGCCACCACAGCTGGCGGCAGACGGTGAAGTAAGATCCCGAATTGACTTGAAATCGAACGTAGAGCAAGCTGCTACCTCCGCCAGCTCCTGCGGCGCTTTCCGTCGCCGGATCGCAAGGTTTCTGGTCGCCAGTTTGATTAGCGATGGCCAGATAGCCATCAGTGGAAGCATATGTGCTGACCGCGTCCAGTGTATCTTCGGTAGCATTTTCACCGGCGGCGGCGGGAGCAGCAGCGAAAGCGGCCGTTTCGGTGGGATCCATGATAATCAAAGAATCGTTACTGTTGGCGGCAGAGGGATCGCTTTCAGGAGCTCCGCGGCGCAGGACACGGGCCTTTTGTAGGAGGAAAGAGGCGTTGGTGGACCAAGTGCGCGGTCCATCGCCTCGAACTCTGACGGCGCCTCCCACGTTGCCGCTACTTTCACCTTTGATGCTTTTGGGGAATAATAGATGAGGGGAGCGCGAATGGTTTGCCGGTCCCGGTAATGACGACACGGATGGGTAGACAGTTGCTGCTCCGCTGGCGGAATCCCAGACTTTCCAGATCGAATGTTCGCTCGGCTCGCTGTGCTCCAGTGTGGAAATGGTACCAGAAGCCAGGTAGACGCTGACGCAGGTGATCATCACCGCCCAGTACTTGAGCAAGTCCTTTTCACGCACCACCCAACGGTGAGCTTTCCGCGTCCGGAATTCCACCAACAACCTGAAACGTTGTTGTTCGTCAGTCGTTAGTTGAATAAGACGTACTATGTAACAAGCAAGTTGGGACTGGCCCGGCTGGAGACGTACCGGTAGATTTTCAAGATGATGGTGCCATAGCAACAGGTGAATCCGAGTTCTCGTAGCCAAGGCTCGAGCAGGCAAAGATCGGCCGAAGATTCGAAATAGCGCACCACCACCTGGCGATGGCAGCAGCAGAGCAAAAGAGGAATGTTATGAGGTAAGAAAATGCGACGCCATTCTATTTGGCATTTCGAGAAGAAAGAAACGTACTATGGAATAGAGAAGGAGCGCTCCAACCAGCATCAATTCCAGAAGAATCCAAGCTGAACCGGCGATGGCCTGTAATATACAGAGATGACAAACCAATATAGATAGAAGTTGACGTCGTCGCTCTGTCGCGGATCCGTCAATAACGCGGATACGAATGAGATAGGATAGAAGAAGAGATGGAACGGGCGGGGAAAAAAACGGACGGCGTCAGGAGAAATAAAGAGCGTCGTGCGTCATCCCTGGCGTCGCCAACGACAACAACAACCACAGAAAAGCCTCAAAGCCCCCCTTTTTTGTTGATTCCTCACCGGCGACAGATGACAATCTCTTTTGCGCGACATGTCGGCTCAACAATTACAGCGACGTCGCTCGCTCTCAATGAAGTTATTCTGGGCCGTCTCGGATTGACTAGAAATCCTCACCTTGTATTTGCGATAGCGAAAAACGACGAAAATCAGGAGAAGGGCGATGAGCATGCAGCCGGCCTGCACCGAGATGGCAATCGTCCGTAACAGATGGTCGTAAAGTTGTTGTTGCGGCGGCGAACAGTCTTCGGAGCCGGCGGTGCACATCCTATAGAGAGCGCAACAGTCGGACGTCATCGTTAGCCGTAAAAAGGCGAAAATAAGGCAGATAAATAAGAAAGAAAAAGAAAGAAAAGAAAGAGAATATGGTAGCTGTTGCTGAATGAAGATGAAAGTTACTTGTCGTCAACATGGGCGGGAGAGGACGAAGCAGAAGTTGGTTCCATTTGGCTCGAATTGACGCTGGTCGACTCCATGGTTGCACGGCAACGTCATTCGATAGATTGACGCCGTTCAATCTGCCGTGAAAGCGGACGGCGACGTCGTCGTAGGAGCTCCTCTCTATCACCGATGAGACCCGCCACGACTGACGGGGGTTTTTCCTATGATCTACGTAGAATGTCGACTCTGCTGCGCTACTTTGTTCTTCTTTTCTTTCTTCTTCTAGATATTCCTTTAGCTTCTTCCTCTTCTTCTTTTATTCCAAATCTGATGCGATTCGTTTCGACTCTGGATCTGACGCGATTAAAGCCCGAAGAGGCGCCGTCTAACGCTGATGCGGGAAGACGAGCCCAGTAGAATGGAGTAACTTGGAAAGTCAAAAAGTGGCTAGTTCGTCGTCGGACCCTGGAAAAAAAGAAATCAAAGACCATGTTATTACAATTGCATTACGAGTTTCACTTCTTTTTTCTCTTTCTCTTGGCTGGGCGCGTCTCCCCCCTCTGCAAGTCTTTGACGTCGGTGCACCAGCTAACATACGACGCCAACTTATTAATAATAAGGAGAGCCGTGAGCGCCAAGAGGTGACTCAAGGTGGGAGAGAGCAAACTGAGAGCGCAGAAAGATCAAGTAGCAGGGCCAGCAGAGAGAGAGTAGCAGAGATCGATACTACGGGTGATGGAGACGGGCGTCTCTGACGGAGACCAGCTGGAGAACAACGTCTTTTACTACCTCCGCCACTATATCGCGTAACAAACACGGCGGGGGCTCTTGGTGACTTTGTCCCCTCTGTCACAACTGGCCCACAGTGCAAAGTAGAAAAACAGTTCAAAAGACGCGCGCTACTTATCAAATAAGATGTAGCCCGACTAATTGGCCATAACGGGGAAACGTCACACAGCTCGACGAGTGAAATACAAAAGTTTTCAGGTGGAATAAAAGCAAACAAGTGCGCGTCAGAATAGCCCAAGTCTCCGCTGAACTGGGGACGTGCATCCCCCACCAAAAGTGCGATTCTGAATTTGCTGGGCGCTCATTAGGAATTTCAGAAACCGACAACTTGAAAAAGGGAAACAACATCTCTTCCCCTTTATTCTTTTTTTTTGTTGCTTCTTCTTCTTCTCCTAATTAGCGCCAACAAGAGGCAACGGGGAGCAGCGCGTCGTCGTCGTGTAAATCCAACTGTTGTTATTCTTCCTTTTCTATTCTCGGCTTCATAATACTACTACTGCTGCTACGAAGAGGACGACTACTACTGCTCCACTCATTGTTGTTTGTTATCCTTGTTACTCGTGTGTGTGTGTGGGCCCTTTATTCTCATCCTCGTGTGGTTTTCTCTCCTCTTCTTCTTTATTCTTGTTGTCACACTCGTACCAACCTAATTAGTTGGCTCAGACGCGAGACGGCAATCTCGTAAAACGAAACAACCGCACCCGGGTCCTCTCCCTCTCTCTCTTTCTCTCTCTTGATTCTCTCTCTAGCGCCAGCTAACACTCTGGTGAGCCACCGCTTCGCTGCCTCCCTTCAAACAGAAACTCTCCTTTTTAGACTCGGTCGGGACATCAGGAGCGCGGTGGCGAGAGGCGAAACAGCGCACAATCAGCGTCCAAGAGAAACCCGTTCGACGTGAATGATTGTTAATTAGGCAGCTAAAGCATGAAGGCTCAAGTAAGAAAACCGGAGTGAGAGAGAGTGAGAGAAAGAGAGAGGAAAAAAAAGAAGAAGCGATCAATAGGACGACAAAAGAGGAAGAAGATGAAGAATAAGATCCACGAACGCGGCACATCTCGCGGTCTTGAACGACGACAATGGGCCCTGGTCTCGTCGTCTCGACTAAATAGAGCGCGCGCACGAATGCAGAGACGTGGACGACAGGTCCGCCCGCAACGTCAGCAATTTACACATTCTTTAGACGCCGAGCGCCGCGCTCTGCCGGCCGCCCGCCCGCCCGGCATTCAGCCAGATAAATGGAGGATGAAGACGACGACCTAGACACTTTTGCGGGTCGTCATAGATTGTTCTCAATGCCAGCAACGCATTCGTATCATCGTCCGACTCTATAAAAAATTAAATGGCCATAGTATTATCATAAAAATAAAGTCGGCAAAGTAAGAGCAGACGGAGCGGAGCGAGTCGTAAACGGACGAAAGGGAAAAAAAAGGCGCCGCTAGATTTCACATCAGCGCCGAATTAGTATAAAGGAGCATCACGCAATCGTCGGCGGCCGGAAGTCTGTGGGCGTCGAGAAAAGAATTTTGATGTGATATGCGCATCAATCCAACAACGTCATCAGACGTCGACGTCGCCGTTGTGTGACAACATACCTCCCCTTCCACCCGGACCGACTAAGCTCGATAACGAGGAGCGATTATCGCGCTTAGTAGCGTGCTATTGTTGATGGAGAAAGAAGAACGGGGAAGCAGTAGAATAAATAGACGAAGGAAGAAGAAAAAGAAGAAACGAAAGGGAGAGAAAGAAAGAGAGAGAAAGAAAGGTCCCCAAAGGAAAGCGATCAATAGTCATCAACACGAAGACATATCCCAGCAGCAGTAGCACCAGCACCAGTTCCTACTCCGTTTATATTTATATTTATACATATTTACGCTATTTCTAACGTCGTCTTTTTTTTTTGTTACGGGGGGATAACGTATCGTGCGACGCACGTCAGCGGCCACCGATAGGTCGGCGTAAAGAAAGAAGAAGAAGAAGAAAAAACAACAACGACGACGGCAGGAGTTAAAATGAAGAGAGAAAGGAGGAGACGCCGCGGGCATTATAAGCGCGCAGGGGCGTTATTATAACGTTCCGTTTCTCGGTTGATGAGAATGTCATCAGCAAACGGGCGCGCTCAACTTGTTCCGCAGAAGTGTGTCACTCAAATGTTAAACAAAGGCGAAACTGATACCGTGCGACATAGAAGCGGAGCAGAAGCAGCACGCTTCCTTGAGCTTCGTTGCCATTGCGACTACTAGTTACCGCCGTTTTCCGAGAGAAAGTACGTTACTACGTCGGTCGTTTGACTGACTGTGCAGGGGACACGGCGGACTTTGAATTCCATTCCAGAGAACACGACGTGAGTAAGAGAGAGACTCTAATCTCTCTCTCTACCGCTGGCGCTGTCCGCGATGCGAACAAGCGGACAAGAGGAGACGGACGACGATCGATGTAGCCGTTGCGTTCGCATCTGTGACTGTGGCCGTCTTGCTGCCTTCGCGGAAACCCTTAACGCAAACGAGTTGCCTGAATTAGCTCGACGGTTTGTGATAGTACAGCTGGATTATGCGTCGCCGCCGCAGCTCCACAAAAAGAAGTTGACAAAGGGATTGAGAGATTCGGGACTTGTGTTGGCTCCCCAGTGGATTGGCTACTGCACCGAATAGCGGTCGGCGATACGGCTCATTGGCTTTACGACTCGATCGTAGTAATGTGACACTTTCTGGTGCTAGAGGGCAGCAGAAGATGCAGGAGGCCTTGACAAAAGAAACGGAAGTATTCTTCCAAAAATGGAAAGTGAACGTAGATAATATTAGAAAAGAAGGCGACTAACAGTTCGAAAGGTTCTGAACTTCGGCCGCGATCGCATAGTTGACACAAAGAGAGAGGCGGACGAGAGACGGTCCTTAAGCTCGATCAATACTCGAAGGGTGTGCGATCTTGTCTCTGGCGGAGCTCCGGTGTAAAGTCACTGTAGTGATGTAACCGGGCGGGAATACCTACCTACCGGTTGTCCGGAAGTAGTCGGTCGAGCCGAGAGGGTTTGACCTCTGAAAGAGACCTCGTCTTCGTTGATCGACTTTTCGACTCGACTCGATTTCCTATTTGTCTTTTCCTGCTCGTTCCCACATGGATGGATCCACTTTTCATCTTTCTCCGTTTCCTTCTTTCCTTCTTCTTCTTCTTCTTCTTCTTCTTCTCTTATTACGATTCACCGGGCCCTCCATGATTCATTCCCCTTTCGCTTCAATCCATCAAGCAAGTCGACCGGAAAATAGCCAAGAAAAAAAGGGGGAAAAAGTAGAGAGGAAGAACAGGAGCGGAGGGGGAGAAAAAAGGCAACTGGGATCGATTTCTATTTATGTACAGTAACTCAGTAAGGCTTAGGTCACAAGGCTGCAGTGCCCTATCGCTAAAAGCATTCATCCGCTTTGCTCTTTCTTTTTGGATTTCCTTTTTCCCTGCGTCTTTTTCAATCGGCGGAGAGAATTGGCGGAGATGGCCAGATGCTGGGCCGCTGCCTCTGCGCTACCGCCGCCGCTGCTCGAAATGATCGAATCAAAGTAGCGGCGGGCAAACTACTTGTAAAAGCGGTAAAGATGCTGTTAGGAAAAGCCAGCGGCAGCAAAGTGCATGCCTCCGCAATCCGTCTGTCGTCCTGTCCCCCCTGTCACACAAACTCTTGCAACTTCCGACTTCTTTTTCGCGTTCCATTGCTTTTCACTCCTTTCAAGTCGAGTCGATAAGTTGCCTCGCTCCTTCCAATTCGCATCCAGGGAGAAATAGAGTCGTCGTCGTCGTCGTCGGAGCGTCCGAGGAAACGGCGTTTGATCTTCAGTTTCACGGTCTGTTCGTAGTACGCTCGGAGACGGCGAGCGCAAACCCCCCCAAGAAAAAACACAACCATCTTCTCCTTCTTTTTCTTTTATAGGGCCAACGGCAATCTGTTTCTTGTTTCCCGGCAAGAATCGATGTCCTGTGTTTTTTTCAAGATCCCAACTGGCTTCGTCAAACCGATCGCTCGGATCGCTTCCCAAACACGAACGCGCACGTACCATCGCCCTCCTACAACACGCAAACACGTCTAGAGCCAACAAGAATGTTATAAGAGACGCCGATAAGAAAAAAAAGAAGGGAGCGAATCAAACGATTCTTGATGGGCTATTGGCCCGTTTCCAAGCAAACGACAACGAATCTATTGACCGAACGGTCTGCCGTCGCTTTCGGGGCTATTTTTTTGTTTTGTTCTTCTCCCAGCTCCTTTTTCTTCCCTTTTGCAAACACAAAAGACGGCTAGATTCCCCGTCGCGATGAGACAGAAGAAGAAATAGCTTGACGCTAAAAGGATAAAAAGGTTGAACAATGCCGACCCGGGAAGAGGAAACGAAGATCCTGCGAGAGTGAAGAGCAGCAACAGCCAAATCGGGGCGTTAAGACGCGATGAGGTGTCGGAAAAGCTGTCGAGATAATTCCGTGACAATGGACTGATGGGCTTCGTCTCGTTTGCTCCATTTCTCTGCCGCCCGAAAATGTTCTTCTCTCTCTCTTCGCGTCCGTCGGTGGAGGAAATGGGCGAAAGAGCAAGAGGGAGAAAGGAAATCAAGTTGTCTGGATGGGAGTCAGAGCCGATCGGGGCGATGGATAGGACACTGGGGTGCGGTGCAAGAGACTTCCCGCCGACCCGCCGCCAACCACTCTGAAACTACTACTGTAGACGTGTAATATATAGGAACGTCGACTATGGTATACGCTAGGGTCGACCTCTCTCTCTCTCTCTTATCGGTCCGATGAATTATCTTGGCCCAGTATAGAGCCCAGCCAAGGAGAATATAAGCCGTTGTCGAGCGACGTACGAGTGGCATGTACATTACTACTCGATTGGCGGCTCCCCTTCATCGTTTCCCACCCATTTTTTTTGTCCGGCTGAGCGCAATCCCGATCTGATGATCCCGTCCCAATCTCAAAATCAAACTGCCTGTCATAGTTACTTACTTATCTTATAGTCTCTTCCTCTGTGTTGTGTGCGTTTACTGTTACGGACGGACGCGCGGTTTTGTTTGTATTGTATCTATTAATAGTTCGGCTCGGCGGTAGACTACGCGATGGGACGGCAGCACTCGACTACGAGACCGCATCACCATCGAGAGATTGACAGGATCCTTTATTGGATTTCTTCCAGTCCGTCGACCGCCACCTCTTCCGCTCGCACTTCCGCACCGAGACGACGACGACGACGGATGGACGCCCACTGGAAGAATTGTGTCTCTGTGCGCGCCAACGTACAATACGGAGATGGTGGACGACATCATTTCACTCGAATAGCTCTTTCTATTCTATTCCGTCCGTCTGTCTAAAGGGTGACGGACTTTGCAGCTCTCAAATCCAATCAGCTGCCCGAGACATTTGCACCGATAGTCGAATAATGGGATGGCTGGAAGAAATGAGAAAAAGATGTTTTTTGTCCGAGCGACGACTAACGGAATTTAGTAAAGGAGATTGCCGGACGGGTCGTTGACCATGTGGGCGAGTGGCGAGTTACGAGATAAAATAAACAAAAAAAGAAGAAGAAGCGGAGGAAAAAAGCAGCTCGAAGGGAAAATACAAACAAACCCGGGAGACTAGAAATAGAAATAAACAAGGGAAAGTGAGTCGAAGAGGAGGAGGAGGACGATTCCCGGGGAAAGCAAGACAGGAAGGGATGATCAAAAGAAGAGACGATACCCCAGCGCAGGCCATTAGACAGCGAGCCACAAGAGCGACATGGGTCTACTTCAGTGGAAACTAGGTCTCGGCTTTTTATTTCCCATATTTTTCTTTTTTCTTTTTTCCCCCCGTCAAGAAGGAAAACAGACGACGACAAGATGATGAGCAGGGCTCTTAACGACTCAAATCTGTTCAACAGTACGTGCTGGTAACCCTGTTTCGGCTAATAATCTTCTTACGCGAATATTTGGCCAAAAGGATTACGAATTGATGTTTGCGGTTTTCTTTTATTATTATTTTTTATTTTGTTGTCGGACGATTCCGCAGTGGTGAAATGGGGCGACACGGTCGTCATTCTCCTTTCCAAAGACATTCCCCGACAAGTCTACCGTCGTCTTCGGCGTCGTCCTACTGGTCTTTGCTGAAAATCAATAGGATGCTACTGGCCGTCTCCTTATACCGCGCCATCTCTTTCTCATCTTATGATTTTTCCCTTCTCCTTCTTCGTTTTCATCCCATCGATTCGTTCGCCTTTCAAATCAGGCAGGCACGTTGTTATTTTCTAACTCGCTATTCCTCATATCTTCCTTTCGGTCATGGCGTCAACAAAGGAAATCAAGATGGGAGGGAAAACGCATGTCGAATAAAAAAAAAAAAGAGTGCCGGAGCAGAGGAGGATTCTCCTTCTCACTTTTGCCGACAAATCATATGCTTCAATTCATCCGTTTTTTTGCACGACCCGCGATACTGACTGGGATACTGTCCTCCTATCGATTTCACCTCAATCGTCCGGAAAGAGACGAAGGGAATTGAAACAAGAAATAGAAAAGAGAGAAAGAGGAAGAGAGGAAAGAAAGGGAAAGTAATAGAAGAAGATGTGTGGGTGGAAAGCGTTCATCGCATATTTCACCAGAGATGGAGAAAAGGGAAAAAAGGGAGAGCTAGAAAGAATAGTGCCGGCGTTGCGTATATATCGCCCAGATATTTATCGGCACGGCTCGATGGCGACTGCGCGCACCGATTCGGCGTCGATCAACAGAGATCCATTTCGCCTTTGAGTCTCGGTCGTCCGTGTTCTCTCTCTGTGTTATTGGTAACTCTCCTGGTAAAAATACCAGGGACCAAAAGAACAAAGAGTTTTCTCTCTTTCTCTCTCTCTCTCTCCGCCGGCGGATTATATCAAGCAACAGACGCGACCGTATCCAGGCGACAGAGTTATTACTAGTCGGGCGTCATTGAAAGAAGAAAAAGAAAAAAAAACTACTAAACTCCGTCACAACGAAAAAGTCTTTTTTTTGCGGGGAAACGGAGGTTTTGATTGCGATCCTATTTCTTCTTCTCTCTCTCTTTTTTTCAATCGAAACGCGTACGCATTATTGATAGATAGAGAAGGGCATTAGGTAAATTGATCAAAGGAACAAGCCTATACGACAAAAAGAACTGCAGAAAGAGGATTGTGGAATTGTTGGGGGAAAAAAAGAAGAAGAAGAAGAGGAAGCGTGACAGGCCGTCTCTATTCGACTGTCGCGGTTTTTCTTCTTCTCCGTTTCTATTGCGAACAAGGGGGGGAAAAGAGAGACTACGTAGTAGCGTCCCAGCGGGAGAGTTGGGTAGCGTTCAATCTCATTAACCTCGCGCTATCTCGATACTTAGACTGCAGCCGGGGCCCGTAGCAACGAAGCGGCAACTAGCTGCTAGGGGGGTCGCCTCTTTCTCCGCTGCCGTTCTCTCTACGTACGTAGTAAGAGAGCTGCTGCAGTGCTGCTCAGATATGATTGGCTGAGCTGCACAACTGCTTTGCTGCTGCTTAGCCGACACAGCAAACTCCTGTTTTATCAATTGATGTATGGAGATGAAGACAAACGCGCTCGAATAGAAATCCAGCGACTTTTGCGGACGGCGGCGGCGACGGCGACGGGGGGAATATATATATATAGATCTACGGTATAATACGTACGGGGATTGGCAGCCGACGACTTTTGCTGCCGGGCAGAGTAATAGAATCCAAAAGGCCCATTTCCTCCTACCCTATTCTGTTTCCTTGTGCCTTTTCTATTGTCGAAAATATGAAGAAGAAGCAGAAACTTTGGGCATCAGATGAATGGACCTTTTTGTTCTTTTCTCGTTGTCGTCGGGATGGCGGGGACATCATCATGCATACTATCCCGAGATAGGATTGGATGCCTTCTATTTTGAAAATTTCTTTTTCTATTTGTGAGATGAGATGGCCGACAGAGTCGAAAGAATAACAAGAATAGACGCAATTGTCAAGTGGATCGTCTATAACCGTGTTTTCATAGGACGTCAATGGTCCTGTCGGGCCGAGATTCGATTCCACAGCGAGAACAACGGGCCATCCCGTGGAGATTTCCCCCAGCTAAAAGAAATATAGGAGAGACAGCACAGCAGAGACCTCAATAGGTCAGACTGCGTCAGACTCTTGTGACGCATACGCACATCTTAATAGCAACAGCCGCCGCCGCCGTCGCAGATTCGCTCTGTTGAATAATCGGCCAAGTGCAAACCAGCGCGCCATTAGGTACACATAGTGTCTACATAGACTATAGCCGCAAGACTTGGCCCTGGCCGCGTCTTCTCTTTGAAGAAAACAGCTGCGGAGGAGGAGGAGGAGACTCTTGTTTGTTCTCACCCCGTTTGCTTGGATAGTGTAGCCTATTATTACAAACTGTACTCACAGAGAGAGGGAGAGACGCGCAAAAGCCCAACCGCATGTCCGAGTTCAAATATAGACAAAGTCCGTCACCACCAGCAGTGAAGACGACGGGCACAAGTTTCGTCTTGGTGGACTTTGGGTTCTGTGGACGATGAAAAACAAGATTTGAAGGCACGTCCTCGTCGCTCATTGTCGCGTCGGTAGAATGCAAAGAGACAAGCCTTTGATATTCTTCACGCTGGGCCGTTACAGTATCAATAGTAGTAGCGCTGCTAGGAATTTGAGCGTAGCTTCCCAATTGCATCGGATGAAGAAAAGGTGGAGAAGGGACGACGACTGGATGAAATGGAATCCACGTCGACTAGTGCCAACGCTGCGACAACATTTGTTGTGTCTGCAGCGATAACGAATAAAAGCAGCTTTTGAGACGCTGCTAGCGAATGCAAGAGAAGAGAATGGGGGAAAAAGAGAGAAGGGACGACGGGCCAATTCAATGGCAAGGAGAGCGCGCCAAAGGATTGTGAAACGTAAAGAACTGAACGGAAAAAAAGGGCATCAGGAGCAACAACATGGGCTGCTGCGACGGTAGTAGTAGGAGCCTTACCCAGCATCGCGTAAGGAGCCACCAGAGGAGATGCGCGCAGAACAGTAATACCTCCGGCGGGCCGGATCGGACACAACACAAAGGAAGGAAGAGAGAGAGAAGGGAAAAATGCGATGCTGGCACGTACCAGCAGTACCGGTACAATAAGAAACTCTTACAACAACAACAACACAAAAGGATCGGGGAAAAAGTAGACAAGTAAGTAGAAACTATTAATAGAGAAGAGAAAGTTGGGTCGTCGTATATAGATCTTCCTTCTTCAAAAGTGGCCACTCGGGGACCGAATTCTCTGCCCGATTTGATGTAGTCACATCAAGAGAGAGAGAGAGGATCGTCCAATGGAGAAGCCGAGATGTAAGGAGAAACGACTGGAAACGGGGGCAACAAAAATAAGAGAAGAAAAAAGCACCGGGGATCGCAAGGTGGCTCCTAGAACTCTCCTCTACCCGACAAGGAACTTTGTTGAATAAAACAAAAGCATCTCAACACGGGCGTGGGATAGGCATCAGCCTGCGTCTCTCCTACTATACAGACACCGTCGAAGAGATGTAGACGCAATTAAGGAGGAGCCGAGTGTCTCTTGGCTGCTGGGGCTCTCAACATCACTCCTCTTCTTTTCCTCCTCATGTCAATTCAATCTGCAGCGAAGAAAAGGCGCAGCGGCAGGAGCAGAGCAGAGGAGCTCGTTCACTCACGATCGTCCGTTAGGACTCTAAGCTCCTTCTATAATATTATAGTATCTGCTCTCCTAACGGAATCATAGTAACAGTTGACGATGTATACCGACGTCAAGTTGAAGACGACGAAAGGGAAAAGAAAAGCAGACGAGAACTACGTAAATAATCAATGTTGTTGAGGATACAGACAAGTTATCGTCAAAGAACTCTGGGATGTTATTTGATTTCTGTCTTCGTACCCATTGTTCGTCGCCAAAGCGTGCCTTGGATAAAGAAAGGAAGAAAAAAAGAATTTGGCGAGGCGTCGGGACGCCAACGGCGTATTAACTATTCCTCTCGCTTCCTACCCTTCGACTCTTTGCTGATTTCATTTCCTCTTTCGTTTTCTCGACTCGTCAAGAAGTCCCCGACGCGCTTATCCAGAAAAAGAGTCGAGAAATGTCTGGAAGTTGAGTTGTTGTTTTATTCCATGTTGGGGCGGGTGGTGCGTCGCCTTTGATCTAGCGTCGTCGTCGTCAACCCGACGCCTCGCGCATCTCATGTACAACAGAGTTTGGCGGGTGTTTGATTTCGTGGAATTAAAAGGGAAGAACTAGTCGGTACATTTGCTGCTGCGAGCTGCGCTTCAAATCGCGTTCCACGCTCCCGAAGAAGAAGAAAGAGATCGAGAGAGTCGGGGGGGAGGTTGGTGGAGGCATTGGTGCGAGAGTGGCGCATAAAGACTATAAGGCCCCGTTCCAATCCGGATGTCGGCCCGCTTTCTAGCTTCTTCTTCCCCATAGCTCCTCCCCATCCCATACTCTATCCATCCATCTTTCCCGCTGGCTGGATTCCGAAAATATTGAATAAGCTACTAATCAATAAAAAGCAATCTGGGGGTCGGGCGCGCGCGGCAACGGCGCGATTGGACCGCGGCAGCTGCCTGGATGCGGCCCGAAACAACATTCCGGGACCAGCGCGTTTTTCTAGCGACGATCTTGCGGCCAGCCGCTTCGGCACTCGCTCGACCTGTCCTCATTTCGGTCACTGATGCTCCGCTCCGCTCAAAGGAAGCCATCCAATAAAGACCACTACTACTTCTACCCATCTCGTTTTTGTTGTTACCAGCTGTTCCTTTTTCTTTTTTGGGGTTTTAGCTCTTCGCCTTCTTCTTTTTTTGTTATCCTCCCCCTCTTCTTGTCAACTCGATGGAAGGATATGGACCCAAAGAACCCTCATCCGTTGCGTCCCTTTTCGTGAAAACTTCATCAGCGAAAAGAGTCATACGATCCCCCGCGTGGCATCTCTTTTTTTCTTTTGTTTTTCTTATCTCGACCTTTGGACGTTGCGTCTTGCACGTCCGCCAGTCAATTCAGCTGGAAATGCCCATTCTCTCAAAAAAATCACGGCTGCTATCGTCGTTGACGCCACGAGTCGGGTCACGGCCGTCACTAAAGGGTAATGCGATCATGGTGGATCCGTGAGTAGTCGTCGTCGTGTTTGACTGCTAATTATGCGCATTAGACATGCGCATAATGTCGGCAAGACGAGGGGATTCATATCGAGTGAGTTTTCAAGCATCGCTGATGCCGCCCCACCAAACCGTCGAATTTCCCCTCGCCCGTCGAGATTCAAATCGGATTTCGACCTTGGAAAAAGATTCCAATTTTCCACGGGTTTGTCGATGCCAAGATTCTAGTCGTTGGGAGCGCTATAGCGACAGCTGAGGTGACATTCCAGCAGCCGAGGCGTGAAAGCAGATCAATGGCTCATCTCCAAAAAAAAAAAAAAAATAGAAAAAAAGGACCGCGACGACGACGTCGAGTTGTTCGTTTCCCAACGGGAAACGGCGGAAACCGCCGGCATCAAATGCAGAACTGCCAATCTTTTCGACTTTTCCGGTTGCCAGAGAAAACGGCGGCTGCGACGCGCCTGTTTATAATATAAATCAACGACGACAAAGTTGACGAAAGAAGAAGAAAACAAGAAAAAAGAAAGACAAACTTTTGTTGTTTTCTTTTGGCAGAAGGAGAGATAAATGAAGCTATTCCAATTCGGCGGTGTCTATGCGCTTATCGTGCTTAGCCACGCACTTTACTCCGCCCGTAGTGGCGGATTGACGGCGTAGGGGGGAAGATCGGCGGAGCCCGAAATGGGGAGAAAAGAAAGCCGCCGCGGTGTTTAAGAGTCAACTTGTTAGTAGTAGATGTTCCTTTGCCGTCGTCATCGTCGTCGTCGGTCGCCCCTTTTTTTCTTATTTACGTTATAAGGCAACGTTGGTGTAACAACATAGCGCCAGTCTACTGCTAATAGGCCCGGCCCCCCCACCGCAATAGGCCGTATATAATACTTTGCTTGCTGGACGTATATAGATACGACGACCTCACCGTCTTCTTCTTCTTTTCTTTTTTCTCTGTCTGTCGCCGTCGTTGCCCTTCACCGGGTATTGATTGGGCGGCTCAATTACGTCGAGTAGTCGTGGGTGTTTGTATAAGCCATCAGACACGCGGGAAGAATGAAAGGGACCAGAGTTGCGCTCCGGCGTCTCTCGAGGAAATGGAAGAAAAATGATGGGAAAATGCAGAAGAAGAAGAAGAAGAAGAAACAAAACCAGAAAAAAAAGAGATGAAAAGAAGGGACAAGTAAAGCCAAATGAGAGTGCGTCAAGCAGTGCTGGCGGCTACGCGTGTCTACAAGGAGCCGACATAATTGGTTTCATGCTCCTCGTCGCTCTCCTCTATTCAAGATACGGCAATGTCCGTCCAGCTTCCCTCTTGACTGGCCAACATGAAAAACCACTAGACCACTTTCTTTTTGTTGTTTTGGTTTTGTCTTGGCTCCTTTCCGGCCAATTGCGACGGAATTCTACAAGCCGCTCCTTTTTGACGCCCGGTGGAAATACGCGGAAAAGTTTGAATAGCGAAATTAAGGACGGCCGTGCGGTGCTCTTAAAAAAAAAGAAAAAAGGAAAAATGGTGGTTCGCCGCGATCGATTGATGATTCCCTGTCGCCTCAGAACATAACTCTCATAACCCGGCGACACGATCATTTATTGCGGTCTACTAAATCCGCAACCTTACATAAAAGACGACGTCGACGAATCTTACTTGGATGCTGCTGCCGAGTTGATGCGAGATTCCACGTCAGTTGATGGGCGTTGATTGGCAGACCAAACACAAGGAAGGAAAACGGGGCGCTGTTGTGCCCGTTTGGGGGGGAAGGCCGAGACGCGTCTTTGGAGGGGAAATGAAAGTTGCCCTGGACGGGAAATCACGCACTCGCCGACTCGGACGAATAAAAAAAAAACGTTGGTGGGCAACACAACACGCTAGTATAGTCTACCAGCGCCAACACGCTCCCTAGAACAAAACAACAAGAACGCTTGCCTCTATCGCGGGAAAGCGACGCCCCTGCTCCTGGAACGATCGGTCCAAATCAAGTCAAAAGTCGACGTCCAGTTTTGGGGGAAATTTTTCCTCTCTCTCTCGACAGGTCACGGCATGCAGCGCCCAACAAAACACGCACGTCTTGGCACCAGACACTGTTGAATCGGCCGGGCAGAGAGGAAGAGGGAGCAGCTGGGGGAAGGAAAAGACCAAAGTCGGCCGTGCACAGACGCCAACTGACTGACTGAGGGCGGACGAGATGCTCTTCACCTCGTTGGAGCGGATGCTGAGCTACTGCAGCTGCGCGTACTAGTCGACGTCGTCGGCGACATGTTCACCCCCTAGCTCCGTGTACTTTGTGTGCGATCTCGTCGCCGATATTTTTTCCCACCCGATTGTTCTCCTTTCTCGTCTCTGCACGATCCTGCGCAGTTGATGCCCGGCCGAGATAAATGATCTTCGCCTCCCGTTGCGACAACGTCTCCTCGCCCGTCCAGGCATCTTTCTTTGCGGATGCCAACATCAGACGGAGAATCTGTTAGACAGTTATTTATGCCTTCAGACGGGTCTTGATACAAACAAACGTCAGAGTCTATCTGAAAGCCTGGACGATATCGTCCGTCGCGGCGATCGATCACAAAAACATTTCCGCCCTCCTTTGCCGCTTGATTTACGAATGGCAACATCCTTTTATGTTCCAGCTAGGTACTACCTCTGTACCACCCGAGGGCATTCGGACAGGCGGACTAACGGAAATAACTCTGGCGACGGCGAAAAAGAGGCAATCAAAAAGGCCGGGCGGCCGATGAGGTCTTCGGATTCAATCAATCGCATTAGCCGCGGACAGCGCCTCGCTCTCTAACTGGCACCGGCAGCACTGAGGCTATTTTCTCGCGCACCGCATGCTTCTCTCTATCTATCCGATGGATTGCGGCCGTCTCTTTTTTTCTTTTTTTTTTTACGTCGAGTCAGCGCTGCTGTATATATTTATCCTCCAGAGGAGCGCGCGCGACGAGTTCCTTGTCGTCGTCGACTCCAGCCGTCGCCTGTATTTTTTTCTTTTTTCTTTTCTGTGAAACCATCATCTGGATACTGTCATCGCACAGTCGCTTCTTTTTAGATTCAATACGTTTTGCCTCCCTAGCGCGCGCGCCAGCCGATCCTCGCAAGCCTTATTTGATATATGGACGACGACAACGACTAGGCAGCTGCCGAGCTGCTGGTACTTGGGACCGATAGAGTTCGATAGAGATATAGAAGAGCGGGGACGGCGATAAAAAAAGAGAGAGAGGCCAAAGATAGCCTTGTGCGGATATAGTCGACGCTATACGACGCCATGTCTTCTTTCCTGTGCTGGCCTTTTACCTAAACCACGCCGACGTGCCGAGACTACATCAACGGGCGGGTTCTATACGTAACATTAGAAGAAGAGAGGAATACTACTCTGGGATGCGAGCAGCGGTCAAACCAGATCTCTAGGCAAATGGAGGGAAAAGAAGAAAGAGCCAGGACGACGAGATGAAAAGACAGATGGAGTCGATTTGAGATGGATCTTCCCAGTTTCCAACGACTGCTGACGTCAATTCATTGCTGCCCGTTTGCCGGCTGCCTTCTGATTCGATCGACCGGACCTTTTGCGTCCGCCAGAGACGTTGGGTGAACGTAACGAGCCATCCATCACGGCCTCTCCTATACAAAGCGTCCGGCCATTTGCCACTGATAATGGCAAGGAAAAACAAGCGAACCTGAAGGCCAGCACAAGGCTAGATTTCTTTGATTGCCCGGCTCCTTTTCTTTTTGTTTGCAGACGGATGAGATCCATTTCTTCCCCTCGAGGACGGATATTTACCAACCGGCTACTCTACGTCGTCGTCGGTGGTAGTAGAGAGAGAGAGAGAGAGAGCCGGAGCAGAGTAAAGTGTTGTGCGTGTGGGTGTCTAATGGAAAAGAGAGTGATTCAATCCGGGGTAGTATATAGTTAGGAGCGCAGCAGTCGCTCACTCAACTGAGGAGGCCGCGTGAGAGAGAGAGAGCGGTACGGCCCGCATGTTGAAAAGAGACGTCGCCGTCGACGTCAGTGAATGACGCTAAGAGCTCTCGCTCATTCTCCGACGGATGTTCCCTTAATTTCATCATCCAAAAAGGAGACGATTGGCGAACTAGAAAATCAACTCGTCGCCAACATCTCGAGTCGACCGCATGTTCACCAACTTGAACGCTTGCACGCCAGCCGTTCCAGGACGACGAGCGCTCCAGTTCTTAAACGTTCCCCAGTTGGTCGCGTGCGTGACCGTGTGAAGTAGCGAGATCGTGACCACCACCACCAAGGCAACACACACACAAAGACCTCCTCCGTCCGTGTAGTAGTCTCCTCCAGCCAGCCAGGAGCTCCTCGAAACGCGGGCGCCACAGAGAGAGAGTTAAGTGTCGAGTGTCGGACTCGTCGGGTTCCCCGTGCCGGCACACGCCTCTCTCTCTCAACTGGACTTTTCTCGCACGATCACTCTACGCGTCACTCCGTCTATTATAGTATATATGTGTGTATGGCGTAGTAGTAGTCGGTGTGGGGAAAAGAAGGAACTCGGCCCACCCACCCCGTCTCCCATCTATTTAATCTCTCTACTAGGAAGGTGGCAGGAGCGCCGGGCAGAGTTGCTGGTGGAGTCGCTCCTACACGACTCTCTGTAATCTGAGGGGCTGAATAGAGTTGCACGCGTGATTATCACCTCCTCCTCCCTCCTCCTCCTCCTCTTTTGGGGGTATTATATATCCATATATAAAACGAGGACATTGGCACGGCCGCATACAGAGAGAGAGAGAGAGAGATAGCAGCGCCGGTGTAGTAGTAATGGAATTGCGGCCGAGAGCGCAAGTCCATCCCCGTCGCTTTTCTTTCCATAAACGGACGGACGGACGGAGGAAACTATAGTTATGACACCCCCTCCTCATAGACGCCAACAGACAAAAACGGGGGGGTGCTGGGTTATTTAGCCTCGGGAAGCCTCTACAGACCACGACTCGTTTCCAACCCTTTTGTCCGTCTCTCTCTCTTAGTCCCGACGGCGACCATCTCCTCTTTAGTCCGTTGCGCTCGACCTTCTCCTTGGCAATGTGCCATCAGCCAAGCGGCTTTCATGACGCCGACTTCTCTCTCTCCCTCTCCTACATCGTTTTCATTCTTCTTCTTTTAATTTTTGATTAACATTCGACTGTCAACAGTGCCGACGCGGAAAAGAGTGATGACTGGACGTTGACAAATCTTCGATAGCCGCCGCGCTACAAAATCACCGAGGAAAAAAAAAAGTGTTATTTGGGCGACAGACGGCATGTGCGCTCTCTCATCCGCTCCGTCGACGACTTTCAGCGCCAACACCTGCGTCCGTTTTTGAGAACAGCAGTTGACGCCCGACTGACGCGATGGCCGCATCCAGGACGGGTCTCCTCTTGAAACCGCCAGCGACGACGACGACGACTGTCGGAGTCAAATTGACTCCGCCGACTCCGCCAGCGCAACCGACAACGGAGCCGACGTCGATCCTCAAGAAGAAAAAGAAGAAACCGCTCATCGTCAACCGACCGCCGGCCATTAAACCGACGGCTAAAAGTCGCCGGACAGGCCCCAAAGGGAAAAATGGCGGTAAGAAAGCGTTGAACAACAGTGACGGATTCCCGATCCCGTTGGCGTATCTCTACCGCGACCCTCGGCCCAACCGTCGGACCGGAGGTGGAGCCGGCGGCGGCGGCGGCGCTATCGATTACGGCAGCGGCGGTGCGTCTGGCGACAATTGGGGCGAGACGGACGGCGACGGTTTGCCCATGAAGGAGACGGCGGAGCAAGTGCGCGAGAAGAAGACGCTCTACGCGGCCAACATGGCCCAGGCGCAGGCCTTCCAGAACAATTACCGATTTCAAGACGCCCAAAACGCCCTGACCAAAGTAAGAACCCTCTCGATTTCTTTTAGTAATGATCTAGTTAGAAAACGGCCAGGATGGATGTCATAAAACAGGGGAGGCCGAAGAGGCGCAAGATGGAGGACAATCTGTCATTGGCACCATCGGCGATCCTCCCAATACGTCCGACTTGCTCCCTTCTGGTCTCTGTCGGTGCAACGCCCAGGACCAACTCAATCACTCACTCGGATTCTTTTCTTTTCTTCTTTTTTTTTGGCGCGAGCGCGCGCTCCCTGCGCCGGAGAACATCACCGACACTACACTGTACTGTAGCTGAGCATCAGTTGTCTCAGTTGGCGCATCGAGAAATGACAGAATAAGAGAGGGAGCAGGAGCAGGAGCAGAGGAATAGACCCCCATCGCCCACCAAGGGGGACGGATGATGGAGAGAAAAAAGTTAGAATCTTGGCATCTGGCCATCAGAGCGAGACGACGATGATAGTTGTAAAAAAATATTAAAAAGTAGAAGAAAAAGAGCCGACTTTTTCTCCCCATTTTTATATCATACGTCGGAATAATATTCTTTCTTCAGAGAGACATATTTTCGATGGGATACGGCACGCGAGAGAATTCGCCTCCGCGTCCTTAAGGTGTATAGTCCTCGGTCAAATGCCATTTTGGGGCCGGCCATATCTCTCTCTGAGCTACGACGGACAAAGATCTCGGAATCTCGGCGGCCATTGTTTCCCTCCCGCGCACTCTCTCTCTCTGTGTTCTCTTTGCTTTGATGAATTCACGGTCGGCATGGAATCGATACATTCGGCACTGCGCTGCATCATCAGAATCGCTTTCCCCTCATCTGAGACGAGAGAGGGGCCGTTGCTTTGGCTCTTCATCAAACACGGTCGACTAAGCGTCGCTGGGTTGCCATCAATCGGCCGTCGAGCAAAAGTTAAAAACCGGGGCACAATAGATTCCAATTTGTTGTTGGGCTAAAAGTTGAGGAAGGCGCGCGGCCGGAAATGGGAACAAGTCCGAGTTCTTTTTTCTGGTTTTTCTCTCCACTTGCACTTGTGTCGTCTCTCCTCTCTCACAAAAGACATCTAATTCCTTTCAGTATTGCATCGAATTAAGTCTCCGAGAAAAGGAGAAATCGAGCGACATGGCTCCCCCCAGCATCAGTGTATGTGTAATCCTCTTTTCCCTCCGTTGATTTCTTTTTTCCACTCTGCTAGGAAAACGCGCGTCGTCGGGTTCGGCTTTCAAGGAAAATCGGGGCGGAATCTGCTCCTGCTCCTCTCAATACGGTTCTCCTCCTTGCATTTTCTCTCCCCTCCTCCCTGCTGGGTGTTGACATGACAACACTTGCTCTCTTTCTCGGAGGTTTCAAACGACACGTTTTTCCTTGCGTTTTTCTCTTTTTGTTGACGGGGTCGATAGAGACGGAGCAAAACCGATCCCGAAATGAAAATTTCAACATTCCTATCATTTCCGCGCTGTTGTCTTGTATCCAGAAAGATATTCGAATGTTTTCGGGATTTTTGTAGTTGGTTATACAAGTTCCTCTTTCGATATCCGATCTGATCGGATTTCACAACCCGGAAAGAATGGGTCGCCGTGGAAACCATTCGTACCCAGCGATCCAGGTACGTTGAAATTGCAAGTTTTTTCGCTCTTATACCTATCGATCCGAGTGGAACTGCAACGGGAAAAGAAGAAACTGTGGCGTAAATCAACGGGTCAAAATGGGATCAAAAGTTGTTTGGTCACGAAAAGGAGAGAGAAAACGCCGCAAATGGCCGACACTGGGATTCCGAGTTGCCGCACCAAAACGACGCATCAGGAGAAAAAAACTTTTTTTTTCGTGGATGCGCGGACAAAGACCGGCGCGTGCTGTGCGTGGCTCCCATCACCACCGTCGTGTTTCCATTCTTTCCCTTCTTCTACTCTTCTTCTTCTTCTATGTGTATATATATTATATATCTCATCTCTTTATTTCTGCGAGCGAGCGGAGCGACAACAACAAAAGCCGTTCCGACCGACCGTTCGTCTCCCGGTCACGTAACGCAGCAACAGCAGTTGGTGGGCAGCCAAACAAAAACAATTGAACAGAAAAAGAATTTGTCCCTTTTGAAAACTACAATTGCTCGGAACAGCGAAATGAAGAGACGCGCGTCCGATCCGTCGCGTCAGATAGAGACGTCGCTCTATGTAAAATACACGACCTCGATCGAGTTTTCGCTAATGAGCCAGACAAAAGTTGCCAGTTGGCTCTTCTCAGCGCGAGTCAATAGAAACGGGCGTAGAGAGAGAGAGAGAGCTTAAGAGGATGATGAACTCAAAGTCCCGGTTGTTGTTTTCGTCGTCGCCCCTTTGATAAGGTTTCCATTCCTTTGGCAACTCTCCGCTAATCCAATTTTCGCCTTGAAAGATTAAGCGCCGCGGTACAGCAGTGCCCAAGTAATAAACAGGCGAAGAATAAGACTGCTCCCTCCGTCGTCATCCGGATCAAAAAGGAATGTCGCGGATCCCGATGTTTAATGCAGTGAGAAAAAGAGACGGAGGTGGTGGTAGTGGTCGACGGACGGAGAGCAACTGTGCACACATTGACAAGACTTGAGAAAGTTTCCCACGGCGACGTCGTCGCCCGTAGACGTTTTTCTTTTCTGTTTGTTTCGCCGTTCTGGTGTACTAGACACAACTTTTGTTCCGGCGGAGGAAGAAAGACGCCGTTTGAATCATTTATGAGATGTCCTTTCTCTTTTCTTTCTCGGCTGGCAGAGTGTCTGGGGGATAGTTGACGTGACGTCGGGGTTGCTGCTGCGTAGATACGGGCGACGGGGGCCGGATCCGGCGTTCGACACCGGGGGGATTTTGGGCGCATTCTGCGGCCAATAAGTATATATACGTAGTAGCCCTTTACTTTCTCCACGATCCAGCGTCATTCAATCCGTTTCTTTAGGTTCTTTTTCTCTTTCTCTCTTTTTCGATATACACTTTGTTGTTCATCTCGTTCCTTTGCAAGTCCGTCCGGCTGGAAACGGCCACCTCCCTTCTCCCTTTTTTCGATCCCTCCGTTTCCTCTAATGGAACTTAATGGGACCCTAAGGCCGCCCTCCCCCGTTGTATTGTCAGGGGCCTTTCCATTGCGCTTACGTACGTTTCGCCTTTGGCCCGTCATCAAACGGGACTCGATCCATTTCTTTATTTTATGCAAGAAAGGCAAAAGGAGAGGGGAGAAAAGAAAAGAAAAGAAAAGAAGAAAAAAGGGGAAATGTTGTTGACAATAGTCTCGAAGCGATGCGGATTGAACGGTCGACGGGACGTCATCTATGCACGGCCGTCCGAAGCTTTTGTCCACAAAAAAATAAACGGGAAAAAGAAGAGAAGGGCCATCCATCAATACATCGGGCCCTTCCGGTCCCAGCCATCCGGCGCGGCCGAGTGTATTTAGGGACGGACCGCCGGGCGAAACTGACATCCAATAACCAACACACGCACTGCCGTAATGTGGTGCGGGCGTCGACACCAATTTTCTCAGTTTTCGAGTTGAGAGGCAAGCACGATCTCGTGCGTCCGTGTTGTCGGCATCGCCGGTCGCCATGGCTACCCGAACGATTGTTGATTCGAAGAGACATCGAACATTGCGCGCCAGCGATTCCCCCTTTCTCTCTCCTACTCGCTCACCTATTATTCGGTTACATCCCCTCCGGACTTCTTCCGTCGTTCCCGGCTGGACGGGTGGTCTCTAGTCGACGTCGAGGTAACGACGACACCGAATGAGTTGACCCGTCTCCGGTCGTCGTCGTCGTCGTCCGTGATTACGTTCTCGTCTTCCTTTTCTTCATTAAAAACCGTGTCGACGACCACCACCGCGTCCGTCACCGTCTAATCACATCTCGTCCACGCGTGTGCTCAGTGTCTTGTGCGAACAAAGTTAACTTTCGACTCGGGAAATGAACGACAGCGAACCGGAAGGAACGTCGTCGCCAGTTGTCAAAACGGAGCAGTCCGACTCACCGGTGCAGCAGACAGCAGCAGCCCCGGCTGGCGTCGAAGCGATTTTTCTGAGTCCGGCCGATGCAGAGGAAGGATCCAGCGGTGAGCAAACATCGCAAGAGCTCTGGAGGCCCGCCCAGGGCGAATCCGGCCCGGACGAGAAGAATGCAGAAAGCAAAGACGAAGTCAAATCGGCTGGAAAAACAGCTGATCACTCGAACCAACAAGGAGAGGAGGAGGAAGAAGAAGAGGAAGAAGAGCAAACGGCCGACGACGACAAAGTATTGAACAAACAATCAGGGCAGACACCAGTTGAGTCCGATGAGGCCGGCAAACCGTTGCCCGGGAAACGGACCAAGAAAACCACCAAAAAAACCAAGCAGAAAACCAAAACCAAACAACAACAACAACAGCAGCAGCCGTCGCTCGAAGCGACGTCGACGACGGAAGAGGCATTGAATAGTACGACAACCACTGCGGATGAATTGCCGGCCAATGCAGGGAGGCTCCCATTACGAAAATCTCGTTCCGTGACGGATGTCGATGGGGAGCGCGAAAGTCAAGTGTCGTCGGCGGCGTCCTCGGCCCGCGGTCGACGTATGAGCATTTCCGTGGCCCATTATTCCATCGCGTCGTCGTCGAGAGACTCGTCTCGCCGGAGCAGCGCCGCCAGCATCGTCATTTCCATTTCGCGACCGGATTCGCCTCTTCCGCACGTCCTCCACCAACAAGAGGAAGAAGTCCTAGAGGACAACACCGTAGAGTTCCTGCGAATCAGGAAGACGGCCGCCACCGTCCACATGGCCGCTAGATTCCGCCATACCAACACGCTTCTGCCGGAAGCGCCGAAAATGACGAACGAAGAGACGGCCGAGAGTCTCATCCGGATGCACAAAGAGCGGCGGAGCTCCATGCCGACCGTTCCCAGATTGAACTTGAAGGGGGAAGCCGAAAACGGATCTCCTGGACACGAAGCGGACAAGAAAAAGGAGAAGGAGAAGGCAAAACGTTTCAAAGACGGAGACCAAACGCGGAGACGGCGTCGAAGGCGGTCCAGCACTGGATCCAGCATACAGGGTTTCTACATGCCGGCCAGTAGGCCATCGTCTGCTATGGCTGGAGCGGCCATGGACATGTCGAGGCCGTCTTCATCGGCCACAATAGTCCAACTGGGCAAATTGTCCAGGCCTTGGACTCCGGCACGTTCCCCGTCGCCCGTTTCCATGGGGTCGGGCAACCGGTGGGGTAGTCGCAATTTTTTCCGCAGCCGGACGCCAACTTCCATGGCCGCTCCACTTCAGGCTCTCAATCAGAAAGTCAACAACATTCTGGGATGCGCTTCCAACATTCTCGATTTCTATCACCTCAGGCCGGACATCAAGAAAGAGCCGGATCCCTTGCGCGCTGCCCGTTTGCTCAAATCGAAGAAAATGAACCAGAAACCGCCCGAAGTCAAGATGCAAAAAAAGTTGAAGACTCCCGGAAAAAAGGTGGTCGGCCGCAAACCGGCGGAAAAAGAGAAGAAGGCGCCGGTCGAGATCAAGAAAGAAACCAAAAAGGCAGCAATCAAGAAAGAGGAAGTCAAGCACCCCAAAAAAATGAACCCTACGCTTCAATTCGTGAAAAAACACCAGATTGGCAAACCACTAGAGGAGAAGGCTAGATTAAAGGAAATTACCAAACCAAAAGTGCCCGGCAAGGACGAGAAACCCGTACCGAAACTGGAAACGCCGGAGCCGTCTGGGTCAGCGAAAAAGTGGCCGCCTACATTGGGGACGACAACCAATCCAGTGTCTAGTTCCAATTTATCTGTCCCGGGCCAAGGCCAAGAGTCGACCGGTCCTGGATCGACGACTTCGTCGACAACGTCGTCGCAAGTGAAAAAAGGCAAAAAAGGCAAAAAAATGAAAAGCAAAGGTATCGCCATATTGAAGTCGATGATGGCCAACCGGACGCCAACGGTGGCGGCTGCCGCCTTCGTCGGCAAACCGATCCCGTTGACGGCCAAAGTCAAGATCAATAAAGTGATGAAATTCACGCAAATGGGCCGGACGGCCATCAACAAGGGGAAATCTATGGCCAGCAACGCCAACAGGGACAACCAAGGGCCGCCGACATTAGTCAATTTCTTCAAGCGGACCAATCGCTCAAACCCGGACAGCCGGGTGCCCATCAAGTACGAGACGTTTACGGACAAGGACCGAGCGGCCGCCGTCCTGCTGGGCGACGCCGATATCAAAACGACACTGGAAAAGCAGCTCAAGAGCGGTATCTATCCAACTTGACGGACCGGTCCGGCACCAGACTGATGATTTCTCTTTTTTCTTTTTTCAAGAAAGAGGTCGTTACGTCTTGCCCAAAGAGAGCCCGGCACAAGTTTATCTGGCGCAGGCAGATTTCGAGATGCGCATCGGCGGATTGGCCACGGCCAAAACTTTACTCAACAAGGTTCTCCCCAGCCGTCCTTCTTCTTTTTATTTGTGTAGTATCTATATAGAATGCGAGGAGGGAAAATGGCGATAGAGCACGTCGCCAAGTCGTGCGAGACATAGTGATTGAATCAAACGGACAAGAGTCGCCAAAGAGAGAGAAAAGGAAGGTGTCGGAGTTGATTGGCTGAATAAAAGAGGAAAGAGCGCGACGCGACGTCCCACTCAACGACGCGTCGGACAGGGCCGTCACGTAATAGGCCACTCGACATCAAAACAAAAGGACGGAAACAAAAGAGGCCAGCAGTGTCAAGAGTCTTTGTGTTTTCTTGATGGCATTTGTTGTCTGTCTACTCGACGTCGGCTTCTCCTGCTCCTTGCCTTTCTCTCATTGTTTCCGCATTTTCTCTTTTGATTTATGACCGAAGGCCTTGGAACTGCAACCGGGAGACAAGAATGCCCTCTGCGCCCGCTCCCGATGCCGTTTACAAATGGGCGACACCAAAGGAGCCCTGGAAGACGCCGAGGAAGCCTTGAGTAACGACAGTACCTACGTCAAAGGTTAGCCGGGTTTTTTTTTTTCTCTTTTACTTACAGTTAACGCAATCAACTTAATTATCGACTGACCCGGCATCAATAGCCACGTACCAAAAAGCCGAAGTCCTCTACCAAATGGGCCGGTTCGAAGAGGCGCTAGTCTTTTATCACACGGGCTGCCGGCAGCGACCGGACATGGACCTGTTCCACCAAGGTGTCCGAAAAGCTCAAGAAGCCATCGAAATATCTTTGGGAGGTAATAACCGTAGTTGGTTGTATAATTGAAGAGACGGAAATATTGAAAATATGTGGATTGGGCCATATCTCCATAACGATGGATTTTACAGTCAAACAGCCGACAATTCATCAACAACAACAGCATCGGACGACCATCATCCCCATTCAAAAGAAGCCATGGGGTGAAGTGCCGTCTTTCACCTCCACGTCACGGGTACCTCAACTGGCCAGTATCAACGGCCAGCAGCAAGTCAATCAGTTCAATGGGCAGCAGCAGCAGCGTCGATGGGGAAAAGGGGCGACCTCTTACCGCGAGTCGTCCCTGCTGGGAGATTTACATGTCGACAAGATTTACCTGGAGAGGCTACTCGAGAACCCAGGTAAAGAGATATGACCGTACTATACTAGTATACTCTGGGCCGGCAACCTAATCCGGTCGTAAGTTATGGACATCAAGTCCCATTGAGCCGGGTCGTAATACAGTCAAAGGAGAGCATGAGCAGCTCGCGCACCAGCAACCTTATCTCTTATCCCCATTTGATTTATTTATATACGTAAGCCCTTGGTTTATATAACAGGGAGACGATAGCATCTTTTGTGTTCATTGAAAACAGGGTTACACAATCAGAGCGTGCCCAGTCAGAAAATCATCCATCACGCCAAAGAGACGCTTGAATACTTGAAGGCCAGGGAGAATTTCTGGAAACAGCAACAGCCCTCTCACATCGTCTATCCCAAAGAGCGCATCAGAATCAACAGAACCGTAATAATTACTCTTCCCGTGTAAGCGTTTAGTCTTTCATCAAACGTTAACGCTTATTTAGCAGACTCGACGCCGTGTACCGTCGTCTCAGGCCAATTTTACGTCGACGGACGGATCAGGAACGGAGAGAGAACCGCGGACAGAGACCGAAAGCAGCAGCACCCGTCTGGTGGAGGACACGTCCTCTGAAGGTTTAACAGAGAGAACCGAGAGGACGGAAGGAACCGACAGAACAGATAGGACTGAAAAGTCTATCAAAATTAACGGAGCTCTTAAGAGCGACCGAACAACTCCGAGATCTGGGAGACTTGAAAAAATCGAACAAATCGAAAGAATCGCCAAAATCGAGGAAACTGTCAGATCTGCGGGAAGCGGACAAAGCACGGCGAGGACTGAGAAAACGGAGAGCACCGTAGAGGCGTCTACAACTGCGCGAAGTAAACAAAGCACCGCAAGGACCGAGAGAACCGAAACGGTCTTTAGGACTGAACGAAGTAGTCCGAGAACTGAAAGAGGCATCGAAACTCCAGCTCCGAGAAGTCCGGTCCCTGAAAGTCCGGAGCAAGACGACGATCCGGTGCCACAAATTGACATTCCCAACAATTCGATTCCGTCAAGCAGTACAGAAATGGAAAACTCCTTCATCGAAAGCCCAAGCGCGGCCGGCTGCCCACCTCGACTGGTGTCTCATCGAAACCGTTGCTCCTCCGAAGAGGTTTCGCGCCACATTTTGGCCACTGCCGCCGCCGACGAAGAAGACGAAGACGAGGATGAAGAGGACGAAAGTGTTGGCCCGGGCGACAACGATCTGGAAGAATGGCGTCAAGTTGTCGACGACATGACGGAATGTAAAGATCAAACAGAATTTACGACGAGTGAAATCGATAGAAATTGATCAAATTTTGTCCAGGTAACGAGAAAGAGCAGTTGAACCGCTGCGTTCATGTTTTCCTCAGCAAAAGTTGGAGTGGAACGGTGGCCGATGAAGAGGAGCTGACGGACGAGATTGCGGCCAAAATGAGTCTATTACGACTTCACCAGGAGCAGCAAAGCCAGTGCGGGGACGAAGGGAACGCCAATGAGAAAATGCACCTAGCCATCGAGATAGCCATCCTCTACCTGGGTAAGTTTTCCGGCTAATACCGATCTGAGTTCATCATGTAGTAGTTTTCGGGGAGGACGACGGCGTCTCCCAACTTTCTGCCGGCCAATCGGTTTTTAATGACTCGCTTTCCGCGTCCCCTCGTCGCTACAACTTTCGTCCTGCCGGGCACCAGCCAACGGACAGCAGGAATTGTCGACGAGTTCGGCTCAACAGGGCTTGGCCCTCGCCGAGCTGACGGGCGATGCGTGCGCTCTCTTGCAACTTTGGCTCCTCATGGCCGCCATAGAAGGTCAGTCGATATATTGCGCTTCTCTGCCAATTGACAGATCGCATGCCCAGTTTTCCAGCAATCTCATTTTTCATTGACGATTGCAGCGTCGGCAGGAAATTCAGCCAATGTCGGGACCTGTTTGACCCACGCACGGCAAATCCTCGACGGAGAAAACGACCCGGCTAATCCTGAGCAAGATGACGACGACGAAGAAGAAGATGAGGAAGAAGACGGGCAAAAAGAAGAGGCAGAAGAGGGAGAAATAGACGCACAAGAAGAAGAGGAAGAAGAAGACGGGCAAGAAGAAGAGGGAGAGATAGACGGACAAGAAGAGGAAGAAGGAGAAGTAGATGCACAAGAAGAAGATGAGGAAGAAGAAGAAGAACAAAACGAAGAAGACGGACAGGAAGAAGACGGGCAAGAAGCGGAAGAGGAAGACGAAGAGAATTCGGACGACGATTCGGTTCTGAGTGATCCCGAAGACGAAGAGACCAAAGACGACGTCAAAGTCATTTCCGCCTGATTGGTATTCAAAGTTGGCGCGCTCGGTCAGACACAAAGGAATCGGACTGAAATGGCCCACCAATCCCTGTCTTTCAGTGTCGGTTTCTTCCTTTGTTCAAGTTCCTAACAACCATCAGCGTGGATCGAGTAAGCCAAAAGGAAGAAGAAAAGTCATTAGAAACAGATTCATCATTCCGGTCAAACTCTGTTTTACCCTTCTTCTTCTAACGCTGCCGCCGCCTCCGCCGCCGATGAAGCCATCACAAGAGCAGCCCTGTTCCGCATCTTCAAACATTATCCAACTTCTAAGCACATTTCGCCTTTTGCATGACCCCAGGGGACGACGAAACGTCGGATCAAGAAAGACCAACACCATTCCGTTCAAATTATACCACAATGTCTCCTATATATTTACAAGTTCCTCTCTACCAACGCACAAGAACACTTTATCGATTCCCACATGTTTCCCCGCTGTTATTTCAATTGAAAGTTGTTTCCCTTTCGTCGGCACCGTTCTCTCTCTCTTTTTTTTTTTCGAACAATATATTTACCACCTGAACATTACATTTACTCGTGATGGATAACTGGTACAAGTGTTAACATCCGTAAAACGAACCGCCTTTTGCAACCTACAGGATCAATCGCCGTCCTACAATTTTTTGTGCATGTTGTGTCGCTTTTGGTTTGCGCATTGTCGCCTCTTGTGGGTTTTTCAACCGAATCCAAAACGGATAAAGAAGAAGAAAAAAAATGAGGAATTACAATTCCTCCTCTTGGCGGAGGTCGCGGGCAACAGAAGCGTAGGTATCACCCCCAAAAAAAGCGACGATTGATGAGGCGAGCGGTAACCGCCTACCCCGGTCGATCCGTCATCCGCCGTTGTGGGGTTGATTCACACAGGCGTCGTCGTCGCCATCACGCGCGTTGCGTGCGAGGAATGCGCATTATTGAATACCGAGCGGCGACGGCCATAGATTTATATATAGTAGAGAGAGAGAGAACTTTGGTTTTCTTATATAGTCCTCGACGCTTCTGGAAGGGGGATAAAAAAAAATCCCGAGGAGAGGACGTCATGCGCGCGACATAGACGTATCGGTGAGTGGCCCAAATCTCCACCGCTTGTAATAGAAAGCGCAATCAAAAGAGATGTGAGATTTTAGGCGCCAGCAACTTGCTGCTTGATCTTCCGCTCAATAGCCTACAGTGCAAGTGAATTGGCGGAATAAGGAACTATCCCATTCATGGCGATTTCAATTGAGAAAAAACATTTTTTCCAGAGAGAGAGAGAGGATGCAATCTCTCCGGGGACGGTCATTCATTCAAAAGCATTTTTCCACAAGCCCACCCATTCCTCTGAGTTTTTCCCACCACACACTAGCAGCAGCAGCACGCTGTAGAGATATCGAATGTGTAGTTGACCTTTTTTCGATGATTAACGAGCATACTAATCAATGGCCTCCTTCTTCTCTGCTGCTGTTGCTGCTGCTCTCTTTTCTCTCTTTCTACATTTACAAGGGCTCATTAAGCTTCCCCCCTTTATGCTCTTCTTGGGGCCCGATGGCCGGCCTACTGCAACTATACAGCACCAAACGGCGGTGGGGCAATTCTCTTTCTCTTGCCAGCCTCCTTCTTCCGGAAGTTCCATCGGACCCACTCGATTTACTACAGTCGAAAAAAGAAAAGGGGTATAGTCGCAGTATAAAGGGACCAAGAAGAAGCAAAAAAAGAGGCTGGTTGACAATTTTTGCATGAAACTAGATACAAAGCTCTAAGCTCATCGAATGACAAGTAGGAGCGTGTGAGGGCTCGCGGAGGGAATCGATACGGCGGCAATGTCCGCGCGCGAACATTTGTTGGCGATGGAAAAACATGTGTTGGTCATCATTGCGTATCGGTGGGCGCTCGAGTGGAATGACCCTCTTAATGACAACAGTCAGTTTCTTTGCTGCTGCTGCTGATGGCGGTCTCGCGATCCAGGGCTCATCCGTCAAAGTCGAATTGTGGAAACTCAAGACGCCCGGCCAACCGTCCGTTTCTCTCGTTTCAATAGGTCCAGCTGAGCGCGAGACGCAGATGTCACAAAAGATGCAACGCTACACCCGAAAAAAAAAGCCACACACGATCGTTCCACTTGAAACCGACTGCTCCTACTTTATATATAAGGACGAGCGCCTATTAAAAAAAAGAAGAAGAGATGGAATCGATCAAGATGATGTCGCAAAGACATCAACCTGATACGTTTTCAACTTTTATGGAGCGAAATCTCGGTAGTATACCGTGGGGCCAGCAGAGACGGAAGAAAAACGGCCATCTTTTATATGGTCTCTCTGTCCGTTTCCCTCTTTTGCCTCTGCCACGGATTCCTCACCTTTTCTCTCTACCCGGCTAAGACTGTAAAACCATTTAATCGACGGGTAACAAGAGAGTAACAAGGGCCCTTTTCTTCTTCTTCGACTTCTTTTTGGCCCAGTTGGGTGGATATATAGAGTGGATGGGCCAGCCGTAAATAAACACGCAGAGTTCGAAGCTATCCATCGACTTAGAGCGTAACAAACCAAGAGAGGTAGTAGTGGTCCCATTCTCGAGGCCTATTCGATGTACACAAGAGATAGTACGGATGCAGCAGCAGTAGCCCCCATGTAGACTCAACTATAGAGATTTATATAGAGCCCATTCGTTATATAGTTAGAGCTTCCGTTGCTTCCGGCCGTCCGAAACTACTCGAGAAAAGGTAAGGGCTGCCCCCAGATGGTCCTCGATGATTCTCCTCACTCGTCCGCTGATTTGTCACCTCTCTCCTCTACTCTCTGTAGAGTACAAAAAAATGCAACAAAATGGGGAAAAGGGGACAAACATATCAAGAACCATCCGATGCAAACGGCCGGGCGTCACGAATTGACGATCGACAAGCGCATCGATGTTGCACCCGGCCGGGTCCCCAAAAAAAAGCCATCATTCACGTCGCGCTGTAAAAATAAACACAAACAACAAACATTTCCCGCGTCAATTAAACTGTTTTGAGGGGCTCGGGGGCGCGTTATTTGAAAAATGTAGTTTTAAACGCGCGGCATTTATCATGTCGTTTGAGAAAGATCAATGGATTTTCCCCAAAAACGGGACAGAAAAAAAGTCGAATCCAATAATTGGGTGCGATGAAAAGGTCACAGACCACAAACGCTTAGACGATCGTAAATCGTACTACGGGTTGTTGAGAGAAGCGCTTTTTTTTCCTCCTCTAAAGACCGAGGGGTAAAGATAGAACAAGAGTATTTGTCCCTTCAAATAAAAAAAAAAAAGGAAACGAAAAAAAAGAAGGAGGAGGCCTCGTAGTGTAGAAACAACCAGAGGACCCTAACCTCACATACTCCTCCCATTGTTCTAGCATCAGTTCCAGCGTTCTTTTTTTTACGATTTCAAAGACGAAATTAAAGGGTTTCCTCTTTACTTCGAGTTCTTTTTTTGTTTAAAGGAAGAAGAAGAAAAAATGACCTGGAAAAAAAGAAGCAAGTTGATCAACCGTTTGACCCCGGCTTGTTTCCACCAGTGGGTGACAAAGACAGATGAGTCGTAAATCACAGGGAAATCCCCCGAGCCCATGACACATTACTGTCTTATTATCGGCTTATATATAGATAGGATAGCCATACTCTAAGATACTAGTACATATATATATGGACCGGCCCAATATGAGACCATTTGCCTCTCTCTCTAGATTCTACTTGACCGTCTCATCTCTTTATAGGCCACTCTTCAGCACCGAAATATAATATTCCCCAATCGATCGCGTCGTCGGGCTCCTTCAATTCAATTATTTGAGACTTAGGATAGTTTTTGTCGCTTCGCCTAACTTTGAAGCTGATCGATAGAAGGGGCCTAGGCGACTCAAACTCGGCTGCTGCTGCTCTCTAAAAACATGGGCGCGCGCTATAGAGAAAGTTGTAGCGCGCAGCAGCGTTATAGTCAACTTTTGGTACTTGAATAGGCAATGACTCGTTGACAAATTTCATGACGAGATGGATGCCGTTTTCCCGTAGAAAAGACGCGCTGGATATATACTCTTGTGCCAAGAAAAACACAAAAGGAAACAACAAGAAAAAAAAGAGGCCTCTCTTTCGTTCCTCCTTTTCAGAACGGCCGCTGCGTAGTATCGCCCGGGTCTAATGGCAGGCACTTGGGCCATAAAGACGACGGCGAGCGTGAACGTCGCCAAGGGAGGCAACTGCACACGAAGCGATATCTATGGGAATCAAAAGAAGAAGAAGAATAAGAGACCTTCGTTTGTTTTGTCCCCGGCTGCTGTAGTTTGGCTGTTGGCTGCTATTTTCCAACCCAGGACAACAAAAGGTGTCGCTCGTTATTCGTTTACACGACAGTTTTACAACTGAACGAATGGGGACCAACTAGTCAACAACAGAGAGCCCCATCCATACATTCATATAGGGCTACTGCTGCTGCTGGTAGGAGAATGTAAAAAAGGGAAAAATTGTAGATGAGCGTGTACTTGGACCATGCATCAGTTGTCGATATTTCCCTCGAAAAAAAGAAAGGGAAAAGCAACAATCCGGCATTGGTCCCATGGAACAGACCTTGGTCTGTTGACAGGTCGCTGATATAGGCCCAGGTAGAACACGCCTGGCCTTCCCTTCACAATTGCGACCGGTCAAGCAATATAAAATGTATCAGAAAAAGAAAAACGGTTATAGAGCATGTCTAATACTACAACATCCTTCTCCCCATATATATATACAGGCACCGGGCAGGAGGAGCAGCACCACCGCTACTACTACCACCACCACCAGTACGTGTGTATATATACATATAAATATATAAGGGGGTCCCATCCGTGGTGGAGAGAATTACAGATACCTTCTCTCCGGTTGGGTCACACACAGCTCGTAGAAAAATCAACCTTCCTTCAAACAGTAAAAGAAAAAAAGGAGAAGAAGGGAAGAACCATTGAGAAAAATAGAAGGAAAGGTAAACACATCTTCCTTCCCAGATCGTTTGGAACAGAGGAAGGAGGAGACCTAGGAGGAGATGAAGGAGGAGTGTAAGAAACAAGAACCGGAGAAATGAACCTAAAGAAAGGAAGAAAAGACAGAAAAAACACGGAAAGGTTAAGGAATCTGTAGCGCGCGGCGTTTTGTTCACTTTGTTTTAACCCCTGCCGGGAGTTAGGTCCCATAAAGAAATACAAGAACGACCTGCCCACGTAATACCTGTGCTGGCGTAACTGCGAGAAAAAAAAAGTGAACATTTTTTTAAGACTGGAACTTTTCCACCGTTTCCTCCCTCTTCTATTACCCCATTGCCCTTATTCTATATACACCGACATTTCCCTTCATTATACAAACCGTAGTTTTGCTCTCGCCACTCTATAGACACAGCTCTCGATGTCAATGCAGCTGATGGAGTCGTTTGGAAACCAAAAAGATAAAAAAAAGAGAGACAAAAGAATCTTGATGGGAATCTCGAGATAGAGAGCGGAGGCATTTTTTTGGTTAGGTCCTTCCGTTTCTCGGTCCTGTTAATATATTCAATGGTCGAGGCAGATCCATCAACTGCCACATCGGAAACGGTAAAGCATCTAGGCTAAGCGGAAAAGACGCGAGCGCGCGGCGAGGCCAAAGGCAATGGGCATTGATGATTACACACAAGGAAGCGGAATGACTTCCGATTGCTTCACGACTTTTGTGTATTGGCGGTATATGCTTAGAGCCGTAGAGAGAGAGGAGCGTTGTGTCAATGGCACAAGAAGAAAAACGATCCATGAAAGGACCAAGTCAGCGAGCCGAGGGTGACACGGCCAAGTGGTCGAAAAACCAATAATACAAGTGCAAACAGGATATACGGTTCACATGTGATGGCGCGTACAGATATCTCCCCCCTCTCTCTAACACATGTGTGGCAAAAGTCTTTACAATAACGCGTGCCCGTCACTGTTTGCCCGTTCTAATCTGAAATTCACATCGATTTTTTTCTCTTCCAGAGTCCTTTTTCTTAGTTTCGATATCGGTCGGCGAATCGCTCCTCGAGTTGATGGTTGTCCGTCAAGTATTTTGAGGAGCGCGGTGACAAGACACGACTATTTAACTTGGGATTATAAGTTTTCGACAAGCCAGAAATCCTTTTCTTTTGTGACAAAAGTCGATTTCAGTTTGATTTTTTTTCTTCCCCCTGCTGGTCCCAAGTCAAATGTTCCAGCAACCCCCTCATTCACTTTGCTCTCTGTCTCTTCTGTATGTGTGTGTGTATATAGAGAAAACCATTGCAACATGTCGATGGGACATTTGGAATCAACGTGACCCCTAGCACCTCAGAGAGAGCCGACACGACGGGGGGTTCCCTGGACTCGGACCCTTCTCTTCTGGGGGCCCTCCTCCTCTTCTTCCTTCTTCTTCTACGCGTTTCTCTCCTACACCGCCACCTTCTCCCATCCATCTGCCAATAATACGCACGTCTGTCGGCGAGGGAATTCTCTTCTTCTTCTTCTTTTACAAGAAACGAGACAAGAAATGCTCGTAAAAGAAGAGAGAGAGAGAAAAGGAGAAAAAAGACAGAAAGAGCTTTGTGTGTACAAGAGAAAAGAGAGTGCCGGACGAAGGCGACACTGCTCTGTCCAGTCTTTTGTGTGACCACACTCATCATTACAGCGACTCAACTGTTATTACCCCGAAAAAAGCCATTGAAATCATCTGGTGGGGGGAATGAAACAAGTTGGCGACTTTCCTCGGCCGATAGATCGATTCGTAGAATCATGAATCGATGGCAATCAAAGAGTAATTGTTTGTGCAACGAGTCTAACGACTCATTCAGCGGCTCCTGATGTATTCCGAGAAAGTAATATAACATCCTCTAGCGCCATTAAGGGGATCAACAACAAATGAAACGAAACAAAAGGCCAAGTAATGAGACTCGACAAATCCATCAATAAGACCGAAGACCCAATCTTCCCATTTTTTTATTTCCCAAGCAGCAGCAACTTGAGGTTATTGTGGTTGGCCATTTTTTTCTCTCTTTCTTTCTGAGGTTTTTCGCTTGTTCTAAGGGTGGAAAGATGAATGACCAGAACACAACTCGGAGATATTCGCCCATCGTTGATCCGCCAAAACAAGCCGCCTCTACTCTTAAGTGTCTAGGATTTATGTTTCTTTCCCTTCAGTTTTTTTTTTGTTGTATCTCTTGTTCTTTCCTTCAACCCAAAGATCTTCTACTGTGTATAGAGAGAGAGAGAGAAAGAAGTAGGAGAAAGATTTCTTATCTACAAGTATCGAATCTGCCGGGCCGCGCGATAGATTTCCGCGCTTCGAGGATTAGGACAAAGTGAACATCGGCGCGCTCTCCTTTTTGGGGCTTTTGGCTTTACTTTTGGCTCTGTTGGTTGCTGCTGCCAACAGAGAGAGAGAGAGAGACTCCTGAGGGGGGGACCCCCTGCTCCATCGTTTCGCTATAGGAGATTTTTTAATCCATCGTCCGCGAAGAGAGCCGGGGTGTCTTGTCTCTACCTATACATAGCGCTGCGCTGGTTCAATCTCGGAGCGAAATGTTGGATAGTACGATGCTGCAGTTCAGAGCTAGGCGCATACATACATATAGAGAGAGATATAGGGGACAGAGTGAGTGAGAGAATGGGCCTACACCCCTATGGGTGTTTGACCATTGCCCAACATTCCTGAACTGTCAGTGCTGCTATTCTTCCCTTTATGTAGGGACCTGCTGACTGTTCTTCCATCAGCAAGTAAAAGACACATGGACCAGTGCATAAATATATATCGTATATCGTATGTACGAGTCGGACGACGGGACCGAGAGAAAAGGGAAAGAAAGAAAGAAAGAAGAAGAAGACAGAAACCCCGTGATGCCTCGAGAGACTTTTACCACTCAGTTCTCTTCTTCTTTTCTCTCAAACAGTCTAATACAAAAACCCCATGGAACAGAGCAGAAAGACCTGCTCCAATATCTATCTGAGCTATTGTACGAGAGCCTGTTCATGGTGCCAAGATCCACCAGCCAGAGATGTCAATCAAATCAAAGCCCCGTGTTTAGCGCCAAAAAGACCAAGCTCGCCTCTCTTTGTACATCGAATCCATCACAATCTGCAGGTCTTTGAACTGATGCTGCTGCAGAAAAAACGTCCTCTTCATCCCTTTTGCTCCAGCATCTTTTTTTTTTTCTTCTTTTTAGCGGCTTATTTACGTACGTTCGCACGTATTTAAAAGATGATATGCATCGCCAGTGATGTCAATGCCGGTGGCTTGGCCCAGCCGAATCTCATATCTAGTACACAGTATTAAAAAAACAGGTCTTGCTCGTCTTTCAAGACGGAGAAAGTTGATATATAAAAAATGGTAAATCAAATATGGCCAGTTCACTTATGATAACAAAAGGTGGACTGTGAAAAGGCCGATGATCTCAATGTAATTGAAAAGATGGAAATGAGCCGGACCAAAAGTCATCAAACGTCCGAGTGGGAATATACATCAAAGAGGAGGAGGTGATGGGTTGGAGGGATCGCGACCGGAGAGCTGAAGAAGGGAAAGAGATGGGGGTTGGTGGGCGGGGAGGGTGGTGAGGCTATTGACAAGGTGAAAAAAGGTCCTCTTCTTCTACTGGATGTGGGGAGAAAATAGAGGAGCCTAAACGTTTTCCCTCCTCCTTCCACCAGGCAAAGCAACCTCCTGGTCGGCCCAGCATCTACACCTATACGCGGGCTGGCCGTATCCTATTGGAAGGCGTGTCGCCAGCCTCGACTGCCAGAGTACATCAAGCCAGTGACAACCTCGGCTCAACATCAGTTGCTGTTAGACCTTCCAAGAGTTCACTTGCGACCAACCCCGAAGAAAAAGAAAAATCAGTTCAACTACTTTTAAGTTTTTAGCCAGTGAAGCTTCGCTAAGTTGTTTCCGCTACCATGACTTCCATCCTACCAAACACCATCGGCTTTGCCCACCATCATCACCAGTACCCGGTAAGTTTTCGATAGAAACTAGAAGATTAGACAAAAAAAAGAACAATCGACTGACGAATCTTCATCCAATTAGACTTCGGCTCCTCTTCCGATGATGCAGCACCATCATCATCATCCGTGCAACCGTTTCGGATTCGGACTCAATCCTCATCAAGTCAACTATCCGATGCAGCATCACCATCACGCCACCAACTACCATCAGAATCATTCATCCAACTACTCTAGTGGATCCAGCATGGTGCACCATCCTCACCACCAGCACAAGCCGACCAACCCGTGGCCGACGGTGCCCGTCTCCATGCCGGTTAACGTTTCGTTGCCCCAACAGTTCAACAATATCCCGCGCAGTGAAGTCCCCACCAACTCTGCCGTTCCGGCTGTTCGTGATCTTCCACTAACGCCGCCCGCCGATCGCGAGGGATCGTCCGTTCCGGCTGTTACTTCATCGCCTGGATCTTACTACACCATGCTGCACGGCCCGTCCAACAACAACCTGATGGCCAACTACTCGCAATCGCCCGTCGACAAATCCATGACTCCGCCGCAAGATGCTAGCATGCACCAGCACCAACACCACCACCATCAACACCAACAACAGCCGGAACCCATCAATCCGGCTCTCGGGTGGTGGTCGCCGGCCAGTAGCGCTAGCGCAGTGTCTGTTCCATCTGCACCTCAGTGCAGCACGACGGATTACGCTTTTCATCACCATCAAATGCTCGCCCACCATTCGACCATCCAAGCGCCGACGGCCGCTCCGGCTGACACCAGCCGGACACCTTGCGCATCCACTACCGCTCAGAATCCCAGCGAATTTCAACAACGCGTCGCTGCCGCTCTACTCAAAACGCACGCCACATTGGCTTCCCGCCGGTGCCGACGATGCCGTTGCCCCAACTGCCAGGTAAATGACTCAACTTTCTCTCGAAATTTAATTTCAATATCTAACGGAATAATTTAAATTTAGGATCCTGGAAACGGAACAACTGCCGGCCACCAACATAAGAAAAAACAGCATCTGTGTCACGTTCCCGGCTGCGGCAAAGTCTACGGAAAGACGTCGCATCTTAAAGCGCACTTGCGCTGGCACGCCGGAGAGCGGCCATTCAGCTGCCAATGGCTTTTCTGCGGCAAGAGCTTCACCCGCTCCGACGAGCTCCAGCGTCACTTGCGCACTCACACCGGCGAGAAGCGCTTCGCCTGCCCAGTTTGCAACAAACGTTTCATGCGCTCCGATCACCTGTCCAAACACTCCAAGACGCACGAACTTAAACGGGCCAAGAGGAGCGGACCGAACGCCTCAGCGGCTAATGTCTCTGAATTGGAAAACGAACACGACGATATCGACATCGAAGACGTCGAGAGTGATGACCTCGCCAGCCCTAAATGGGAGATGCCGAATCACTCTTAAAAATTCATTATTTAAAAAAAAACACAAAACAAACATTTAAAAAAAAAGGAAACACCATTTTTCGTTTTTGTTTTCGATTTCCCTCGTTCTTCCCATATGATATTTCCTTTGTGTTCATACAAAATTCAAATGTACAGCTTTGTAAAAAAGTCTAAATAAATACGTTTTGCATTCGACATGTCGTGTACGCTGGCCTGTTCATTCATAAACGGAAGTTTTCCCCCTTTGCAACATGTTCGAAAATGGTTAAATTATAGATAGACCGAGGGTTAGAGTCATAAAAAGTTGCCAAATGAGCTCTCATGAATATTAAAGACACCATCATAATTATAGGGCTCACTAGTCGAGTCGATCAAGAGAAAGGTGGTAGTACAGTAGACTTAGGAAGAAAAAGAAGAAGGTAGTAGTAGTAATGTACATGAACTATGGCGAAGACAACCAAATGATTGAATAGAAGGGGGTGGAGGAGAAGTCATCAACTATAGCGGCGAACTGGTAGTCGGAACTTCTTTGGTCTCTGCTCAAACCATGTTTCATGTAAAACCAACTTTTTCGTCTTAGAGGTGATCTATATACATCGAGGCCAGGAATCGACTGGCGGTCAGGTCAGGTGATGATGGAGCGAAAGAGCGAGCCAGCAAGAGAGAGAGAGAATTTGAAACGGAAAACATCTCGACACGCGAGTAGATATCGGCTCGTTTCCATTTTCTTCGTTAAGGGCCGAGGGTAAGTCTAGGCATCGTATGGGCCTACAAAGACTGTGCCGCTTTTGGCAAAAAAGAGACCCCCCATCGAAATCGTTCAAAAGCTAAAACGAGAGACGAGGACGCTGCTGTGAAGGAGGACACGGAGGCGGGTTGACTCTTGCCCGTTGACGTTGGAGGTAGAAGGGAGAAAAGGAGAGCACGGAATCGGAGTGATGAATTTACGGCCTAAGCTATATACTACTCGGTCCGTCTCAACTTATTGGAATAGGAGACGCCGAAACATTTCCCCATTGCTGGTTTTCCAAATGAACTCGCCTCTTCTTTTATGAGATTGTCGGCTAGTTAAAAACAAGAAAAAAAACTGAAAGAGAGAGAGAGAGAAAAAAAAAAGAATTGTGCATAAACCTTTAACTATCAAGGGTTATTGAATCTTTCCGGCTGGCGCCAGATTCAGGTTCGGCCGGACTGGACGGACGGCCTTGTGGTCCTCCGACCGACAACAATGTCGGAAATGAAAAAAATAAAATCCAATATTGCCTCGCGTCAAAACAGAAATTTGCATCGACATTACACGTCAACGACTTGGATGCAAGTGTGCTGTGGTGGTGATCCGAGCCTGAAAACATGGAAAGGTCCAAGAGAAGGCGGCAAAAAGAGCCATCACACAAAGGGGAATGTTGCTGGTCAAAAGGTATTATGCAGAATTTCACCCCAGCTCGATGGTTTTCTGCTTTCACGTCAAAGAATTTGAATGGCAGCGGACAGGCAGGGGATCTTATAGGTTATTTGAAAGCCCCCCTCTCTCCATATACTCTACCCGCGGTCTCGTCATCACCCGCAGTGAGCAGCTCCCCCCATCGCATTTTAACTGACTGCAATATATTTGATTACGCCCAGCTGCCCAACTCCGTCCTATATGCAAAGTTCTCTTCGTGCCGCGTGCCATCCTTCAATCAAAGCATAGTTTCACTCAGACTTTGACCGATATTACACAAACTCACTCTCTCGATAATGTCAGTGCAGCGCCTCGACAAAGTTATTGCTGTTCCTCCGTTATAGTACTGGTACTATTATTACGTAGTGTTCAGTAAAGTTCGAACATCGAAAAACGGTACTTTGCCTAGCGAATGCGGCTAGAAGTGTCGACGGAAACATGAATTGCGTGGTCCTACCTTGATTTCTATCCGGTTGTCTTGCGGTATCTGATAGCGACCGGAAATCGTTGGTTGGATGATATGCTCTTTAAAATGTCGGCTTGTCGTCGGTACGTTTCTGAAACTAGGCAACCTTTAAATAAAACAGTTTGTTATCGTAAAAGTGAGCGGTTTTCATGAAATTTTATTACGTAACGTATACTGTACCACATACTCTCGACACGCGCTACCGGATGTTCGACCGTAAGGTACTGATGGAAAACCCGGGTAGAAGTACACTACTTGTTAGCTGATTATTAAAATGTTCATCATAACCTGCAAATAAAACCAGAGCAAATACCATAGCTTAATGTAAACTGGACATCAATGGGTCACACAGTAAATTCTATGAAATAGTTTGCAGTTTAGTGCTAAACCAGAGTGCTAACCCCACAACACATGTAATTACCACATGTGTGTTGACATGTGGGTCGTATAACCATCAGCCAACAGCACAAGAATGTTGTTCTTGTCTTGTCTGAGGAATGTCAACACTCTTGACGTCGAAAGCGACGACGTAGGAGAATTTACACGTGTTACAAGTGGCTTTTCATGTCATATGATAGCAAAAGAGAGAGAACTGAGAAATTCTGATAGGGATTCTCTTGTTATTCCCGAGAATTCCAAATCGCTTAGCTACGTAGTATCAACAGTTTGATTGAATACAATTTACAAGTTTTCATAAAATTTTAATTGAATAGACAACATATAAATCTCTTACCCACATACTTCAACATTAGGGTGGAACCTCATGGAAGTGAAACCACTCGGGAAGTGCACGAAAACGTGATTCGAAAATTTGCATATTTTGATAGAGAATAAAAATAAATTTTGCATGGGGGTTGCCAGATGTAAACTATTTAAATTTTAAATGGTAAAATATATTTAAAATGTAACCCTAGGTGGCGTGGAGGTCGCATGTTATTGTTAATTTGTTAGTCCGAATCCAAATTTCTACCGTGTAGGTTAAAGGCAACACATAAAAATACCGTAATTTTCTTACTAGGCCTGTAGCTATATATAACTGAATTAGGGGTTCTTGTTGCGTTTCAATACAGTCCAAGAGTTGACTATTTCACCCAATTTTTTTCCCGTATTTTTAGATTCGTACTTTCACCATGGTCAAGGTGATAACTCAAGAGACCTTCGATACGGTAGTCAAAGAAAATGTGGAAGAATTTGGACTGGAATTAGAGGAAGCTAGAAAAGATGCCATTGAACAATTCAAAGCTCAGGTATTTATTTAAATATGTCACAAAAGTACTAGCACTGTTTAACAGAATTACTCCAGGGTGTTGATCTCACAAACATTGTCATCGATGGACCAGGTGAGGGTGATAAATCTCACACAATAGTCAGTACTTTGGAAAACTTGACCAAGCAGCTAGAAAAAGAAGTAGATATTCAGTTGCACTTATATACTTTGGCATTCTTTTTAAATGGCATGAATTGGAATTTTAGGTTATGGAAGATGAAGAAATTATGAAATTACTGGAAGTTGTTGAAAATGAGTGCAACATTGATTTGGCCCACCGCATCATGGCTGAAAAGAATGGAGCCTTTCCTATAATTGTTCGTTGCTTGAAGCACTACCAGAAGAACTCTTCCTTGCGAGATCAATGTCTAAAAAGCATGGCAGCTCTCATACAGGGATACCCAGACATTGTTACTCATGAAGGAATTGAGTTGCTTTGCACTGTTCTTGATGAGGTAAGAGCCATCAAATTATGTCTGAGCAACAGAAACCATTTTTATGTCTACTGATTACAGGATTCTTCGTTAACCACTGTCACTTTGGTGCTGAATGTGCTGTGCCACAGTTGTAGGATGCACGAAAATAATCGTGAATCGTTTATGGCTAACTTTAAACTGGCAGCTCGAATTCGTAAGCTTCTCGAATCTCCGCCTACACGCAATCAAGCTGAGGTAATGTAAACAAAAAATCATTGCCTGACTTTAGTGTTTTGGTGCCTTCAGGATTTTTATGTGATATCTATGATGTTGGTACTGAAGTCTAATGTGACCATTTCTATGCCAGGTGGTCGTTAAATGCTGCCAGCTGATTCGTGCTGTTGTGTCTGATGATGACGTCCGTGTCGAATTTGGACGAGCGCATGAATACGCGTGCATGATAGCAGAACAAGAAAACGGACTAGAGCTGCTCACTTCGCTACTAACGGGTAAAGGGTCGGGTCAGCAGAGCTATTGGGCTGGCTCCGATCACTGGCGTCCCGTCGTGATTCAAAGTACAATACTGTTTATTGATTCCATCCATAGAATTCGAAGCCGAACAGTCGGTCATCAGTGAGCTGTTGCCGACTTTATCGCGTTTGGCGGTTCGCAACGAATTTTGCCAGCGTATCGTTGAATTAGGCGGCCTGCAGTTTGTGATGGACGTCCTAGCCAAATACTACGACGATAAGGAGCTGGTAGAGAGCAGTTTCTTCCTGATCAAGTCGCTAGCCGGTAACGACGATGTGAAAAGAGAGGTCAGCAAGGGCAATGCCGTCCCGTTGATTGCCGCAGCGTTGGGTCGGCACAAGGTTGGTAATTTGAGGAGAACGTTTTTTTTTTCTCTGGTTATTTTTGGCTTTTTTTTACTTTACAAGACAATTAGAAGGCGCACTCTCGGGTAACACCTGAAGTAGATTTGTGGAGTGAACCATAGTAATTAGCTGGGAATCTGTGGGTCTAGATTTATGGCTCTATTGTAAACAGATTACGGATTCTCTGCCGTACGTAATGCTACATGTGTTTGACATTGATTAGTGTGTTGCAGCCCTGGCAGAGATGGGCTGTGCCGCTATAGCGGCGTTATGTCTTAGGACACCTGATAACGCGGCCGCCTTTGTTGCGAATGGTGTCGGACAGCTGGTGGTGGACATTCTGAAAACTCACAAACTGAAAGTGGGCGTCGAGGTAATTTCTCACCTGTTTGTTTTGTATTCCGAAACAAACCAACTACTAATGGACATTGTCTCTCTCTCTCTCTCTTTTCTTCATAATACAAAATGACGCCTTGTAGAGACAAGCGAGCATGGCCATCCGGAACATCGTGTCGCGACGGAAAGACTTGACGACCGTCTTCCTAGAGGCTGGCGTTGAGGAATTGCTCCAAACTGCGATGAAACGCACTCAGCGCGCACCCACCGTCGAGATAAAAGCCGCTTTGCGTGACTTGGGCTGTCACGTCCAGCTGCAGGAACAGTGGACCGGCAAAGGGGCCACTATGACCAACTAAAAGCCAAGAGAAAGAAGATGAAGGAACAAAAGAAAGAAAAGACTTTTAATAGTAAAAAGAGGATGAAGAAGGAACGACGAAAAAAAATTCATAATTATACCCACGGTCGCATCGAAATGGCGTTGTTACTACCGAGCTCTATGAATCAACAATTTATGATGAAATTTCTCGAGTTTTTTTGTTTTTCTCTCTGCCTCTCAAATCGGTTTTTCGTCTCTGCCTAACTTATGAATATATATTTAGCCTCTTTATTCACTCGTCCTCTTAACCTGGCAATTTCATTTTGGATGGCCCAACACTTTTTCCTTCTCTTGTCTCGAGCGCTTGCACTCCAGCTGTGCCTCGAATGTCTGCCTCTTTTCTCTTCCATTTTCGCCGTACATTTCTATTATTTACTGCTATTAGGAGGTGGAGGAGGAGGAGGTGGAATGAAAAAAGAGAGCTGGGCAATTTTTGATGGTCGCGTGCGGACTGATCGCCCATGGTTCTTTTACCGCTGGTATTTGCATCTCGCGTTTGGCTACCGAAAGCCAAGCAACGATAATAAAGGTGTAAGACGCCGAACGAGACGAAGAGAAAGAGGTAAAACAACACAACAAAAAAATGGGGAAATCCGGGGGGAGATTTTAGCACGAAATGAAGGAAAGGAGAGAAAAAGGCACGTAAAAATATTATCAGTAAGGTAAGAGATTGACGACACTTAAAAAGACTCAGCTGTGGCCTCAAAAAAGCGATGGAAGAGGGATCTGTCGTATCTCTCGTCTCGAGTTGCTATCACGCTGGGCAGTTGATGGCGTCCAATCCATAAATACCAGGAAGCGCGTGCTTATTCTCCAGCTAGACTGGGCTGGCTGGCTGGCTGGCTGGCCATCCTACGCCTCTCTTCCACCTTCATTCCAGCTGCAAATTTCTTCTCCAAGAAGAAGGAGAAAATGACGTTGGTGCTGGTCAAATAACGTCATCCTACCGGGCCGGGCCAGTTCAACCTTGAAACCAGCTTTTCTGGTTCCGTCAATGCCGCCCTGTTGTCAGCGCGACTCGGCCCTAGAGTTCATCGATATCAGAGCAAATAACAATGCACGTCGCGTAAGCAGTGGAACGTAAAAAGGTCGAAGCACTCTCTCTCTCTCTCTTTCTGGCTTTTTGGGTTTTTTTCTTGAATAGATGAGGAGGGCGACAAGCGAACACACTTTCCATCCGGTTTGGTCGACTCGTCCTTCTTCTTTTTTTCACGAATTTCTTCGGTCTTGGTATCAGCTGAGTACTGGTAGCGATATGCAGCGAATCCAAAACTCGATTCGTTCCGTCTCTCTGCTCATAAATTTGCCTTCTTCTCGCCGAAGCGTATTCGTGTTTTTCTCTTCGTCTATTTTTATGAGATGTCGGGTGGTCGGACGATGTGCACAGTTGGCATTGGATCCAACTCTTCCGTGATTCACTGTGTCTTATTTTGTTTGAAGGAGGGCCCTTCTCTCCATCATCTTCCTTTAAATTGTTAAGTGTATTATACGGAACAGGACACATAGACGGACGGACGGACGGACGGGGGAGGAGGATATCGAAGCGCAAGTATAGACCACGGTTCGGTTCGTTCGGGCAGAGTGGGCGGCTCACGGGCGCCCATTTGAGTTGGGTTTCTACCGCAATGAGGTGGAAAAAGGTTCCCTCTACCTTGAGCCACCCAACGCCTCCACATGGAGAAAAATAAAAAGCCGCGACTGCACTGCGCTGCAAACCGCCCTACTCCTGCTGCTGCTGCTGCCAGCATTTTCATGTCGAGCGTGTATAGATACGTTAGTACGGGAGGAAGCCATGTTTTTTTTCTTTCTTTTTCTTCTTCTTCTTCTTCTTCTTTTCATTCCTTCTTTCTCTTTTCTTCTACCTTCTTCTTCGGAGCCTCGCCCGAGAGGAGCCTTAGTCGTGTCGGAGGTGTGTGCCCGTGCGGTCGGTTCTCTTCTTCGCGTCCGTTTTTTCTCCCTCCCTTTCTATACCTTTCTCTCTAAGACTTTACTATTCGTTGCGTCGTTTGCCGCCGACATTCCTGAAATCAACAAACCCAACAAGGCGATCCTTGAAAGGAAAGAAGAAGACGGACCGGTTTCAACCAAACAACTCTTCTTCTTCTTCATTTTCTGGAGACTAACGAAACCAAAGTGATTTCAACGCTCGACATGGAATTAAAACACATCGTCAGCTGAGAAGAACTCGAGACGAAAGAAAAAAAGTGCCCAATAACGAGGAATTGTTTCGCTCAAATTCAACCGCCATGGGTAAGGAGGATGTGCCCTCCTCACAGAGTGTTGCTTATCTTGTTTGCCTATTTTTTCCTGTATGCTAAAAAAAACAACGGCGGCGTGAGTCATCAAAGTCTCTGGAACTTGCGTAGTCAAAAACCATCTGACTATATTGTGTCGAGCCCACCGAGAGCTGGGCAACAACAGCAGACAATTCGGGGGGATTAGGGAGAGAGAGAGAGACAACAACAGCAGACAGGCCGGCGGGCCTTTATGACCCTAGTGCAACACCTGAACCCGCTGGTCAGAGACTTGGCGGGGGCCGTGACAGCTCGTCAGCCAGATTGTTTGGCTAAAAGAGAGAGAATTCTCTTCTTTTCTTTTTTGGCCGGCTACTTTGCGCAGTCAGTGCTATATGCGCCCGTCGAGAGACGAAGAAAAAGTAGCTGCTGTAACCTTGCTCGCGTGTCCTATTGACGTCGCAATCATTCACGCAGAGTAATTATCCGGAAAGAGGCGCATGCAGTCTACGCAGAAAATGAGAAATGTATCCGCAATCTGTGAACAGTGAAAGAGAGAGAGGGAACGTCATCAGAAAACGAGAAAGAGAGTCAGGGCCATTGAATGGTTGGATAGCGCCAGCCGGTTCGATCTGACCAAATTGGGCAAAAGAAGCCGAATATGAAATAGAAAAAAAGAATCAGGGAAGCAGCAAAAAAGGGGAATAGCTCGTTTGAACGAGGCCCCACACACACACACGGGTCCTCGCCACCACCACCGACCGCTTGCATATAATTACGAATCAACCCCAGCCACCAGGGAGGACTGCTGACGGACGTCTGGGGGTCTTTCACGTGTTTCTACTTCTCCTTCGTGTTATTAGATGCCTTTGCGTTTTGTCTAGCATACATACAAGCGTTTGAAAACTAACCCTCCTCCTCCTCCTCTCTCTCTCTCTCTGGGTGAGGCGATTCTCTTTTTTTTTTTTCAAAAGACACAAAAAGTCATATAGTAGCTTTATATATGTAGTGAGCCTTTTACCTTTTTCTCTCTCTAGTCTCTCCCCTCTCTTTGCCTTCTGGAGCTGTTTTGCCCCGGAGCCATCGGGCGAGATTACCTGGCACGAAGCCAGCCGTGAACGACTAAACCAGTGAGACTGTGTTGTTGTTATGTGTGAGAAGAGAGGGGGGAAGACAACAACCAAATTCTCTCATCGGCATTTTGTCGATTTCTCGTTCTCCAATCTTGAATTTTTTTTTTCCTTTCTTTTCTTTTCTCGTTCGATTCTGAAAATGGACGGCGATAGTGAGAAAATGTGCAAAAATAAAGAGCACAATGCGCCAGCCATCTAGAGATGTTGGAAGAAGAGAAAGTTTTTTCAAACCAGGGTCTTTCCACTCTCTCTTTTTTTTTTCTTCTATTGGTCTTCGGTAAGGACAGAGTGCCACCTTTTGTAAGAAAATAAGGGAGGATGGAGCTTTTCTCTTCTTCTTCTTCTTCTCCGTCTTTACCTCACTTTTCATTCTACCCTTCGCTTTTCGTAGCCATTCCGGCGCTCTCTTGCTGTGTCTGCGCTCCGTAAATGGACGTAACCTGCAACGAAAGGCCGCACGTCGCACGGCTTCCCATTTTTTCCTCCGTCTCTTTTATCTCTACTGATATTCGGTTTCGTCAAAAAAAAGAGAGAGAGAGAGAAGAAGACAAGAGAAAAAACGAGGCATCTCCCGCTGATGCTGCGAGATTGAAAAAAACAGAGGACGTCGACTTAAATGGAGAGAACGTGCCGTCGCTAACGTTTTTTTGTTTTTTTCCTTTTGGTTTTGACTTAACCGTGCTTATTTCTCCGTACAGGTGCTAGTTTGCGGCCTTGATAATAAGCAGCTCGTCGTTGTGCTCCAGCGGAATTCAACGGGTGTCAGAAAACGTGTCGGACGACAACGGCCGCGATTCATCCATCAGACGACGTCTTTTTCTATCTGTTACTGCGGAGGCGCGTCGGATTGAATCATTCCGTCATCATCCGCCAACAGAAAAATCTAAAAAAAAGTAGAAAAGAAGAACGCGAACAAATCGGCCGACAACAACAGCAAGGCAGGAGGAGGAGGCGACTGGGCGATAGGGAAAATCCTGACGGGAAAAACGGCGTCGTCCAGCAGCTTGTACACGTTTCGACGACTCGGACCTCGGAGCGAGATGTCTCGCTTTAGTGAAGTGGGTTCCATGGCGCCGCACGGCGGTCGCAAATTGCTCAAATTCCTCATTCTCTTCGAGAACTCGTCGCTCCTCTTCTTCCCCGGCCAATTCCTCAGCGGCCGAGTCCTCGTTGAGCTCGAGGATGAAACGCCCGTCCTAGGTGAGTCACCAACTTCTTCTTCTTCTTTTTACCTACTACGTATATCGGCGCGGACCGATGACGAATGGAACAATCACGTTCCGTTGTTATAGCCATAACAATGAAACGCACAAACACACTAGGTGATCTATGCCACGACGGCGACACGACGACCAAGTCGTTAACCATTCAAAATGGAAAAAAGAAGAAAAAGAAAAAAAGAAGAAGCATTTTTCATCATGGCCGCTATCATCGCCCGTTTCCCCCCTCCAACAAATACATTTTGAGAGAGAGAGAGGTGGGGTGCTAGGCTAAACACAAGCCATCTTCCCACCTTTCGGGGCGAAGATGGTTCTTGACGGATCTAACGGTACACAAAAGGCGAAGGAAGAAGCGGTAAGACTCGGCGCGGGAGTCTAGTACTATATGAAGAAGTAAGGGTAGGAGGAGACGGCGACCGACTACTTGACTCTCTTTTTTCTCTGCATATATATACTAAAGGTAGGAGGTATAGTAGGCTTGGGAGAGAGAAAAAAGACTTATGGGTTCGACACTATAGTTGCTCTTCAAATTTCAGAGAAGCGCCAAGCCAGCGCGCTCGATTCGAAAAGAACAATTGGGTTCCTCCATCTTGATTCAACATTATAAAGGGGGCGATGGAAGGAAGAACTCAAGAAAGGGCCGTCATTAAAAAAACGGTGAAGAAATATGGGGGTTTGAATCAAAGCCTGGAGATTGTTGTCGTCTTCGTCGTTGATGTACGTCGCGTGGAAACAAAAGGAAAAAAGAGGAAGCAACGGTGCCAATGTGTTTGTGTATTGCGCACCGGGATAAAAGGTCGGCGCGGGAGGTCACCGGTGGGCGTGACGACTTGTCAAACGATCTGGTTTCACACATCTCATTCGAGTTGACAGCGCGCAGAAGGCAGCGCCGTTTTTCTTTTTCTTTTCGGGGAGTCTGTCGTCGCCCCGCACGGAATCCGAAGAAAAAAGGCGAAAAAGGAAGAAGACGGTTATTTTATTTCTGGTTTGGCCCACAACCATAAGTCACACATAAGAATGGAATGGGCTGCGTTCGCAAGGTCGGTTGAAGAGTCACGGAACGAAATATATATAGGGCGAACCTATGGGAACATTGCGAAACCGAGAAATGAAAAAGAAAGAAAAAGAAAAAAATTCTAAATAGGAAGAAGAAGAAGAAGAACCGGCGTTGTTGTTGTTGTTGTTGTTGTCGGTTCACACAGACGGCAAGACGCACCAAGACATGGAAAGAAAGAAAGAAAAAACGCGCCTAGCGGAACGGCCATTGTATTGGGTATATATATCCGTTTTCGACATTGCGACGGCGTCCCATGTGGGCCCAACAAAGCGACGTCACATACGTCGTCGTCGTCGTCCCGATCGTCAGACATTCCCGTCGTGTTGCGACCCCGCTGTTTTTTTCCCTTTTTGCCTCGGCCAGCTCCTACGACCTCCGATCGGCTGATTGTCGGCGTCTTCTTCTTCTTTTTTTCTTCTTTGAATAAAAGAAGAAGAAGGCCCTCCTTCTTCTTCTTTTGCTGCCTTGTTATTACTATATTCTCCTTCGTCTTCTGTGAAGAAGAAAGTCCGGTCCGGCACCTCTTTTCCGTGTTTTGATAGATGGTGTTTGATGAGACCTCTCGTTCACTGATGGGGAAGAACCGTAAGCCACACGACGATGAAAACGGTTTCCTTTTATGCCTTGTTTTTCCCCCAAGAAAACCAACCGGCCGTGTCCCTTTTGTGTCTTGCTCCTCTTGCTGCACGCGCTCCTCTGGCCGCGAAATGGCCGAGAAAATCCAGGCGACTGGACTCGCCTTCATTCCGTCCGTCCGTCCGTCTCTTTTCTTTCTTTCTTTTCAGAGAGTCGGTTATGTTTTTTTCTTCTTATCCGATTCGTCCCCCCCGCCATCCGCCAACACTCGACGGGAATATAAGGAATTCACGAACCATGCCCAAAGAGATTTCACGGCTGATGATTTCATGCATTGGCTCAACGTCACCACCAACCAACACGAACCCAAAACACTAACCATCAGCACCACCACAAAATGCCAGTTTCGAGCTGGAAGAGGATAGATTGTGGGGGGTAGATTTCGAATCTCGTGCGCCTACATTTTGGTTTTCTTTTTACGATCGTGGAAAAAAACGATCGCTGTTAAATAATCATCTTGCTGTTATTCCAAGTCGCCATCGACGATGAAAAACGGCTGTCAACACGCGGAAATAGGTTGGTTCCGTGTTTGTGTTGGAGCTGTCCGTCGTGGTGTGTTTGACCGGCCGGTTGTGTGTCGGTTTATTTGCCTGTGGAATTCCCGCCTCCGCCTCTTATTCTGGACGGCACGGCGGCGGCAGGAGCAGCAACGTGCGGGACTCTCAGCGGGCCAGCTTGTCTAACCTCCTATTCGGCCGATCAATTACCAACTTTGACGTGATGATCGATAATCCTTCTTCTCCTTCCATCTTTCTATCTGTTGCCTTTTTATTCCATGTGTGCTATTAAAGAGGGGGCCAGCCAACTATCCATGCCAGAGATGGCCCTGAAATATGAAAGAAAAAAGAAATATATAAAAACAGATACAGCACAGACCGCACTCTGCTGCCTCTGGGTATATTTTTCTTCATGTCCGGGCAATCTGACGCTTGCGTGTAATAGTGCGTGCAAAGATATAGGGAAGCGGTGGGGGAGGTGGGTGGGAGGAATTGTGTAGAAGGAGAACGCGGCACATAAGCTGCCGGGAAATCAAATTCTTTCCACAACAAAAAAGAAGAAGAAGGAATAGACAAATCAGAAATGCTATATAGTGTGCGATGCCAATCACGGATGCGCTGCGCTAATAAGGCACAACACAACCACCACCACCGTGCCCGGAAACTTCTCTTTTTTTTCTGGTAGACATTTTTTCCATCCATCTTTCCATAATTCGAGTAGGAATTGATGAACAACGCCACAGCTGACTGGCTCAAACGAGTCCAGTCGTTTCAGCCGATCACGACCGAGCCCAAGCCCATTTTCTTTTTTTTTCTTTCTGCGGAACAAACAACAATAGTTGTGCCGATTGCGGGAATTCCGGCTGGAAAAAAGGGACAAAGGAGGTAGATGTATGAAAAAAAAGATGTTTGAAATTATTCCGAGGACCGGTGTCGTGTTTGCGGCGAGTTTCACACATGTCACGCGGGGCGAAGGGGCTGCGGACGCCCTACGTCGTTTTATGCAGCCGCACTCGAATGCTTATATCACGCAGCGTGATTCGGGAGAAAGGAACGACGACAGCCGACTCTCACCACATCCTTTTCGTCAGCTCTTCTTCATCTCTCTTCAGGACGAACGAGCGCTTGTTTGTACTGCATGCGCCAATGTCCGTTCTACTATGTAGCGGATTCTTATTCCTTCGCCTTTTCTTTTTTACGACGGAGGATATTTGACTTCATTTGCGGCGACCGGCCGCGTGATTAGTTTCCAATGCGCGGCCAGAACCCCATCGAGTGAGACACGAGGACACAAAAGAGCTCAAGTCCGGTTCCTTTTTTTTCTTTCTTTTCTTTTCGTGGTTTTGCTAGCTCTAAAAAAAAGGAAAGAATTCCGGAGAGAATGGCACACGAAAAAAACATTCCAAAGGGTTCGGCGGCGTGTGCGGTGGCGCGCACACCTGTATATGGGTCCGACCCGTCTAAATACCATTAGGTCTAGTAGAAAAACCTCTAAAGAAAAAAAGGGACTCCCTATCGATATAGGAAAGAAATCAAAGTGTACGGGACACAAACAGAGAAACGGAGGAATTTGAACTTAACAGTACTCGTCTGTACGCAGCTCGTAAAGCCACTGGTTTTTTTCTTTCTTTCTTTTTTTTTCTTGTTCTTTGGACGGACACAACACAAACAAAAAGAAAAAAAGAAGAAAAAAAAAAGCTCCGGGAGTCGAATCTAAACAATAACCCATTTCCTGCTGGTCGATGACTCATTCTTCGGCAGCAGAAAACTATGACACAAAGAATATGAGAGAGAAGTACAATAATAACAGCAGTAGTGAAGTGACCCGTACCATATTCCGTAAGAAATCATGTATAGAAAGGTGTGCCGTGGTGGACTGGCCGAGGCCGTGGGGCCGTCTAGGGATTTCACCAGAGAAACGGCCAGCTCAAATATATGTCGAGAGTATACAAGCGAGAAGAGAAAACGACGCTTCTCTAACACTTAACGGATCGAGTTAAATCACATCCTCATAAATTATCGTCGCCAGACGTTGACGGGTCATTTGGAATGGTGTTGCGCAACAGCGCGGGAGTCCTCCCCCAGAAGAAGAGGAAGGAAGTGACGAGACGGAATCGGGGCCGTCGCCAACAACGACTTTATATATCTACCTCTACGCGACTCTTTCATCTGCTGCGTCGCGGGTTCGCTCTCTCAATTATTCCCCGTCGACGATGATGACAACACCATGCAAGTCCCGTCCGTTTCTTTATTGAAACGTTTACATTCCTTTTGCGAGTGGTGCGGACGTGTCTTTTCATTTGTTCATAAAATAAAAAAGAGGAGAGCCAGGAGAAAAGAGTTCCATCATATTTCCAGGATGTTTTTCTTTCGTTAACGTTTAGCATAAACGAACTGCTGCTGCTGCTGCACGTGATTGGGTCAGCCAGAGAGCGCGGGCGTCGTCGACAGAGAGCCCTTTTTTCTTTCTTACACAACCGGGCGGGTATCTAACGATTCCTTTAGCATTCACACCATGTTTGATTGGATTGGATTGGATTTCCTTCATCTTTTTTTTTTTCTGAATCCTCTTCTTCTTTCTCTATCCTCTTTTAAGTGGAACCGTCGTGTTTTCTGGCCTGGGGGCTCTCTCTGCCACATAGCGGCCGAGACTCACGATCGATCTTTTTCAATTTCGTTATACACGGAGCGCGGACTCGATGAAGAGGAGGATATCGAATCTCATTTTCATGCAAGCTCTTCTCTCTTCTCTCTCTTCGTCTTTTTTCTTTTTTGCCGGCTAATTTCCCACTTCCACGGAGCTTTCGACGACGACACGACGTGATCGACTCCTCCTCGGCTGACGTCAGGCTCTCTTTCGTTTTGTCCGACGACGAACCCTTTCGTGTCAAACACGAGCTGACGTGCGCCCTCAATTAACGTAACGGGCCTTGTCGGATGTCAACGGAGACATTTAAAAAAAATTCCTGCGAATCGATCGCCGTCGTCATCAGCGCAGGAATGCGGAGGGGGTTCGATGAGATCGATATCAGCACGGACTTCGTGATTTACCCGACGACTCCTCCTCCCGGAAAGAAATGGGTTAAATGACGACACAATTGGCTATTTTTATCTGAGAAAGAAAAAATGTACCCAAAAAAAAAGCAATTCTCCGCTGTCCGTCTCTTCTTCTTATATTTTTTTGGGAAAAGGGGTGGCGAGCTCCTCCCTCTCGGGAGAAAAAACCTTGGACAATATCCGCCTCGTCTTGACGTGTGGGATAATTCACTTCTAGGAGCACCTCGACTTGGTCTTGAGAGTTGAGAGAGAAAGAAAAACACGATGATGATGATGCATGGTGCAGTCATTGAGGCTTGTGCTTTTTGTGCTGTTACATCCTCTCGAGTTTCAAGTTCATCTGCGATGCCCATGTTGAGCCAAAGAAGAAAAAAAAATTGAAAATAACTGGAGGTGGTGGTAATTTGCAAAGACGGTGCTGATGCCAGCGACAGAAATAGGCAAACTGTCGTCATCGTCTGCTTTGTGCATATTCAGTTACGTCTGTTCTGTGATTAATTGGATTCTCATTTGTATTTTTTTCTGTGTCTTTTTCGCGTCCGTCGTCGTGATGGCCATCATTTTATCATCCGGTGGGGCGTGCTATGTGGTGCCTTACCGACTCTAAAGGCTTGTTCTTTCACGTCGTCGGCGAGGGAGTGGTGCGACTATTGAAGAACGGCCGGCAGCACATCAGTGACCGGGAGAACTACATCGATTTCCGCATGCGACTCCTCGGGGAGCCAGGTAACAAACAATCTCATACCTTGACTTCCTTCTTCATCTTATTCGTTCGTCTTGGTAGTCTACAACTTAGTCTCTGTCACGTATTGTGTCGACTCCATAAATCAACTGCCACCCGTCGACTCGACTCGGTTTTATGATTATCATTACTCTTTTTAGAGAGAGTCGCGTCCTCTCTCTTTTCAATGCCTACATCTGAAAAAAAAAGTTCTTGAAACTCGATTAATGAAGTTATATATACAGTAGTTGTAACATTGAGCCATTCGGCCGGCAGTATATAGTTGACTTAGAAACAGCCCGAGCGCGACTCGGTCCCAGTGAATCCAAGTGTGAGAAAGTTCCCATCTCCATTCGCTTGGTTTATTGCCTTAGTTTCCAATGGGGTCCCCCCGCATATTAGTAGTTCTACTATGGTGTTGGTGGTTATATTTGAAAGACCATAAGAGGACGAGATTTTCAATGGACAACGGACTTGTCGCGGTGGATACAGACCAGGTATCGAACTGGAGCTCCCAGTTGTTGTTGTTGTTGTTCTCTTTCTTTTCTTCGACAACACAAAAGAGCGTGCCACTGGGTACTGCAACCCCGTTACGCCATCAGGTGGTTCATCAAAGAATGCGCACGACCAACGATAACATCTCCAGCTCTCGAGACGTTACTAGACTTGAAAAAAGAGAGCTCTGCTAAAGGACTGAAATGTACACGATTCTGGACAAACGAAAGGCCTCCAACTGGATAGTCCATTTAGGAGAATGAGCGCCGATGAAATAGTCGAAATGATTGGATAGAGTTGAACGACCGTAGACTAAATAAATGCTATGCTATTTCTGATCGTATCTTGATGATGTTGTCGTAATTCATTTCTAACTGATGAATGCGGGTGCTTTTGGGGGTGAATAATCAGGGCAAGGACCTGTCCTCCTCTCGCCCGGAATCCACAGCTTCCCCTTCAAGCTAGGTCTGCCGCTCGGTCTGCCGTCCACCTTCCTGGGCAAACACGGATGGGTCCAGTACTACTGCAAAGCCGTAAGTTGTGTTGTTGATGATTGTTTATCCATTTATTCATAGACGGCGGCAACGGTGGATGATGAATCGCGTTTTCGCGCATCGCCAATCTGCCGTCGTCGCTGGCTACCTACTAACGTCCGTTACCAAGTTTTGTTGTCTTTTGGTGGTGGACGACACTGGACGCACACAAAGCGCGCGCCTTTGACTTGAAAATCGATTGAATATTTACCAAGACTTCTCCCTTGTGTCTTCTTCTCTTTTTCCGTATGAATAAACAGGCGTTCCGCGAGCCCGCCGGCCTTCTGCACAAGAACCAACAGGTGTTCATCGTGATGAATCCCATCGATCTGAACCTGGAGCCGCCCATACTAGCTGTAAGTAATGGAGCAGCACACAAGACACACACAAAGTATGGCTACGAGTGCATGGTAGAGTAGTAGGAGTGGGTCGAGTTGTTACTCCAATACAAAATGCGATGGCCAACTGCCCGGCGCCCTGATGGAGAGAAGAAGAATAAAGACACAACCAGAAGAACCCAATAGGTCCACGCCCGCTCGGTCTCACCTGAATAATTGGCCTTGTCTAACCGTGAAAACGAGAGCCGGCCAGCAACCGCACAGTGTAGTGTAGAAGTAGCTATCTATCGAACGCCCTTTCCGATAGGCCGCCCAGCAGTTGTGGTAGTGGCTGGACAGATGCATATCCCCACCGAAACTCTAGTTGACTCGGCCACTCCGCCGCCGCCGCCGCCGCCGCTGTCGGAAATAATTCCCTTTTCCCACCTACGCGCCACCCGCTCTTCGGCTCTTATATTCAATCTCTTTCCGGCGGCTTTCTTTTTCAAAGCTGATGCGATTCGACAGTTCCGCCATCCACACCACGTGTACGACGCACTCGACTACTTTTTCTTCTTCTTTTTCTTTTTTTCTTTTTCGCCTCTTCTTCCTCTTCTTCCTTTTCTGCTCGTCGGATCGATTGAGGCATCGATCCGACCGACGCCGCCGCCGTCGTCGAGGACGAACCGGTGCTTGGCATCTGTTCCGTCTCCCCTTTCGGCGTTGCTGCTTCCAATTCCAACCATTCCGTCCTATTACATATCACAGCAGCAGGAGCAGCAGGAGCAGCAGCAGCGACTAGGGCAGTCATGTTTTATTTTGTATTTATTCGTCGTGAAGAGGCCGGAGGATTTCTCGAAGCGGTCGGATGCAATCTCATGGGTGATGAGCTTCAATACGTGCCTGTTATTTCTTTCTTCTTCTTCTTCTTCCTCTTCTTCTTGATGTTGTTGCGGTTAGCCAACCGTTTCGCTTCTGTTGCTGCTGCTGCTTTTCGTCTTCTTTTGGCACAGACGAGAAAGAAGAAAAAACTCTTTGGCTTTCGGCATTAGCAGCTGCTGCAACGGTAGCCAACATTCATGTTTTTATAACAGATTTTCCCTTGAACTTTTCCGTCTTCTTCTTCTTCTTCTGTCTTGGCGGCTTCCGAAGATCCGTTAATGTCCCGTCACGTAACGCCCAATCAGCGCGCGTACAAAGAGAGACGAGAGAAAACTATGGCGCGCGCGAGGAACAGCAGCAAAAGATGCGATGAAAAGGAGACGGTTTGTTGAGCATCGGAGAGGAAAAGGAGACTGGAGCCCTGGAACAATCAAGATCCATATCCGTACATGTCCACAAAACAGCTGATGATGACACGGCCCAATGTCGTCTATAACCCTGAGACTTGTTGTCGTTTTTGGAGACCGGAGCTAAAAGGTTTCGGTGGAAATCCTATAGCAAATGAGCAAAACATTTCACCGGATAAGTTGGTTGCCTCGTCTTCCGCCGCGTTTACTAGAAACTACTGCGCCAGACGCACATTTGATAGGCACAAAAGAGAGTATGAGATACTTAGAAGCGAGCAGTATGATATGCGTAGTCGTTGATCATCTTCGTATTCAAGTTGCGAGGTTGATCCGACGGCAACGAATATCATAGAGCCCTCTCGATCGATATAAGCTCTAGCTAGCTCGGTCGGCGAATAGAGCTAAGAAGAAGACGTTGATACCAAAAGAAAAAAAGAAAATCAGGTATATAGTACTACAAGTAGAGTTAGAGTCTAGACTGGGATCTGCTCCTCCTGCTGCAGTGGAGATAGACGTCTGTAAATGCTCCAATGAGTCTTTAGACTACAAATGGCGTATCGGCGAGCTGTTTAGAAAGCATAAAGAGGCAGTCGGAGCAGTCAAGGTCTCGTCTTCCAACGAGAGCAGAGAAGCAATGCGGAAAGGAAAGACGCCCCGCGTCGTCGTCGTCGTCAACCTGGTTACCGCCACCGCCGCGCTATCGATCGACGGATGGCCCTTTTCGCGGAATTGTGCAAGATAGAAAAGAAGATGGTGGGATCTCGTTTTCTTCTCTCTTTCTCTCCTATACAACTGATTGATTTTTTCGCTCTCTTTTTTTCCCTTTCCGCCTTCCGGCCTGTTCGTCTTCTTCAACCGTCTCGGGTGGAAAAGGCCAAAGGTGAATCGAGATAGACAGGTTATCTTTGTTGGATTTTTTTTCTAACCGAGTGGGAAGTTGTCGGCTCGCATTCCTTTTTATTTATTTATTTTTTATTCTTTGCCGTCCTGGCCAGACGAGTCCCCGGAAACACCCGTTAGCCCTAGAACGCTGCTGCTCAAGACTCTGTATTATTATTCAAAGAAAAGATTTGGTATTGCTGCTGCGTGATGAGTGAAAAAGAGAGCGATTATACTGCAAAGCTTTTGTCTGCTGGTTGGCAAAGTAACGAGGCAGAGAAATCAAAGAGACGGAAATGATATCAGATGATGTATGATGTGGTGTAGTGGTGGTGGAAACTATTACACATGCCAGCAGTATACCTAGTCCATTAGATCATGGTGAATCTAGTGGCCTATAAAGTGATCTATGGATCTCGTCGAAGAATGCAGAGAAAGAGAAAGAAAGAAAGAGCAGTTAAAAGGGCAACAATTAAGAAAACCGTTAACGTCTCGTCTCGGGGAATAGAGCACGAATCGTCGTGTGGGCGGAGGGGAACTGTACTGACGGGTGGAATATGCGGGGTTCGCCACTCACGAACATCGTGTGGTTTTACCTACTGACTCTTTTACCTGCCGATCTTTAACTCATTTTCTTTCTTTCTTTCTTCTTCCTTTTGTTCGTTGGTGTTCCGACGCGCGGCCGCCCCGATTTTGATGGACGACGTCTTCTTCTTCTTCTTCTGCAACAGCAACCTTTCCATTGTGAAATCGAGCACCGGTTGGGCTTGAACTGCTTCACATCGGGACCCGTGTCGTGCCGCGTGCGATTGGATAGAGGCGGATACGTCCCCGGAGAAACGATCGGCATCTGGGCCTCTGTTCACAATCAGAGCCGCGTCACCATCAAACGGACCAAAGCTTCATTAACAGAGGTATTGTTTACTACACCGACTATTACTATAGTGTGTTGCCCGGGCTGTTTGGCCCTCCACCCAACAATACTAAGCAAATGCCAAACATGGGGGTCTCTCTATATTGACGACGGACCAAAAAATATTCCGTCTGCTGCTGTAAAAGGATAGCGAAAGAAAAAATAAAAGGGCGATGGACGACACCTCGCTGGGAGCAGGTGTGGGTTGGCTTCATTTGCACAAAGCTCCGAAAGGGAGCAAGTGCGTCGGCTTCATCATCACGTGGACTGGCCAAGTGGCGTAGGCTTCATATTTATTCTGGATCGTCAAGGGAACGCAAGCCAAAGGTGTGGCGATGACTCGGGCGGACAGAACCAGCAGCCAGAAAGTCAGAAACAGAAGTAAAAAGTTTTCGGCTGTTTACATTCGAATTTCAAATGTTGATCGAGGCCAAGGCAGCGAGCGAGCGGCCGGTCAGAGTAAAGGCCGCGCCAGACTCGGCGAAAAGACCACCCGAGATGCTCTCCGCCGCCGCCATTGCCTTTCAACCGACAAACACCATGAAGCCAAATCGGAAAAGATTGGATCTGGGCTCTCTCACGCAGCTCCGTCTGTAATATTTCCACCTTTGACATTTAGCGTCCCGTGTCTTGGCCAGTAGAGACGATTCCATCTTGGATGGAGGCTTTTTTATTTCGCTCGACCGTTTTCCCTCAGCAACAACAATGTAGCTCGCGCGTACTACTTTTATTATATTGTCATTCTATTCTCTGCTGTTGCTGCCCGGTTGGCTTATACGAAACAGACGATTCAATACATGGCCAAAAATCGAGTGGTGCAAACGGAAACGCGAGAGCTGGCCTCGCTCAACCGGGGCAAAATCAAAGCCGGCGAGACGGACGATTGGAGAAACGAACAGCTCTACGTCCCACCGCTGCCGCCGACCAACCTGAGAGGATGCCACATCATCCGGATACAGTACGACGTCTTTGTAAGTCTCGAGATTTTACTTGATTATTCGTGTTGGGGGAGTAGATTCGGTATGCATTACAAGACGACGAAACAATTCAAAATGAATAAACAGCGATTCGTTTTTTTGTTTTGTTTCTTCTGTAATGTTTTGGGTGTAATAACGATTGTCTGATGTGGAGATGATGACGGGATGACTTGTAAAACGGATGAGTGTACAGTATATAACTGATGCGAATCATTCCAGTTCCAAATCGAGCCGCACAGCATGGAGAAACCCATCAAACTGCAGCTGCCCATCATGCTGGCCACGTACCCGCTGCGGGGCGACGACGGCACGTTGAGGAGGAAGCGAGGCGCCCACTACCCATCCACTCTGCCCATTTTCCGTCCATGGCTGGACGAGAAGACGTTTGATTGACGGCCGCGGCCACTAGGAATCTTATTGCCCACGCATCAGCAGCAACAGCAGCAGAAAGACGAAGAATAAATAACAACAACAACAACAACGGAATCGAGACGGAGACGGAGACGAAATAGAATATATGAATAGAAGCATATTATCAACCGGCAGTCCGTTTCTGCTGCTGTCTGCCTGCCTGCTGACCCCTTTTACCCTTTAAGATAGGCACACAACAGGAGAAGGAAAGAAATAAGAAGAAAAAAAATATGAATAATAATAAGAGATAAGAAGACGTACCAGTAGATGAAGGATAGAAGTAAAGAAAAGATCCCGTTATCAATTGTATATTCCGCCTACACCATGTCTTATCCAATAACCGGTCGGCTGATGCAAGCTCCTCATTCTCAGTTTCTCTCCTCTTTTTTTCGTCTCCCCCCTCAACATTTTATCCCCCCCCCCACTCATTTACAGACGGTTATTCGCCGGACGGTGGTAAAAAAATCTTCTTCTTTATCGACAGCAACCCTGGCCGGCTGCCGACCGTCCCGACAGGTAGAACAGCGTGAATAATTAACCGTGACCGTCTGCGGACGTAACGCGCGCTTCCAACTCTCTTGCTAAATCTGTAATTTTCCTCTCTCTTTCCCCCCTCTGTCAGAACCACAGCCAGTACTACTTACTACTACCACCATCTTTGGGCGATCGTTATCGCCGTCTTAGACACAACTATAGTCCTGTCGTATTGCTCGGCCTCACCACCAATTCCCCCCCTTTTTCCTTTTCATTTTAAAGCCACTTGCGAGACCATCTCCGGCCGCACATCATCTTTCCCGCAAAGATCCGCGTCTGGGATGCGCGCGCATATTCTCTCCTTTTTTTTCCACCAGTTCTTCTTCTATATTATAGCATCAGTCTGTGTATGCTAATCAGGTTGGAGACCCGCCTCGTGCCTTGCATTAACTTTTGAACAGTTCCCTCCTACTCCTCCCCCCTATCATCCTCGTGTGTGTTTTTTTTATTAATTTTCGGGAAAATTCTAACAACTTGACAACTACACAACAAAAAAAAAATAATTATGTATGCAAATAAGACTGTAGCTCTTAAAAAAAACCCAAAGCCCGTTTTTTTATTCCCACTCTTTGTAACAAATTCTTTTTTTTTGTGTCGGAAATGATTTTGTTTTTCTCTCTTTTTATTACGGACCAGCTTTTTTTTCCTGTGTGTGCAATTTCTTTTCCCTCCAAAAAAATTCCTTTTTTTTGTTATCGATTTTCATTTACTGTGTATCATGAAGTTATCTTTTAATATATGAAAATCCCAAATATAGTAAAAGGAGGAAAAAATTAACAGAACATGTAGGGCACAACCGTCGATATGTATTATATTATTTACTGGATGATTTCCTTCTCACGAATTAAAAACAAAAGGCCATTTCTAGTTTTTCACGCATTCGAAAAAAAAAATGTCGGACACACACACACACACAGAGCCTTGGATGGTTAAAGACGGCCGGTTCCTCTACCTGGCTAACGAGCCCCGTTTTTTTTTCTTTTTCCAGCGCGAGTCGTCGTCGTCGTCAGAAAACGTTTTGGCAAATCGGGGGGAGCAACCGGGAAGAAGAAGAAAAAATAAAAAAATAAAACCGAGTCAGAGCTCTATCCGAGACTGTTGCCGGAGCCAGTAACGATATCGTCGTGGGAAAAAGAAACACGGCGTGTAAAGAGAAAAGGTCACGACCGTCTTTTTCTTTCTCGGCATTTTCTCTTCATCACGTCTCATTTCACCAGTTGGTTCACCAGTTCTTTCTCTTTTTCTTTTTTGTGTCTTGTTCCTGGACTTCTTTTGTGTGTTTGCCTTGTGTGTGTGTGTGTGTGTGTTTGGAGGTTATATTCATTCGGCATTCCGGATTCAGTTGAACGATGGCCGAGTCAGAGACGCGCACGCAGGACACGAGAGAGAAAAAAAAGAGTGGAGAAAAGAGAGGCAACAAATAGATAGAGAGAGAGAGCATCATTGCGATTGGCTATTATATCTGTACAGTACAGCGAGAGACACAATGGCGGTTGGGTTATATAATATGCAGGACACGAGATGAGATGAAGATACAGACGTCTAGCACGCTAGTTTACACATGCCCAGTCGATTGAGACGTTCCGGCTCTGAACACGAATGCGACTTGCAGAGCAAAGCGGAAGGCTGCAACCGTCGGACAACTTCGACGCAGCTGGGCCGCTGAGTGGCGTCGTACGCCCAGCACGACGACATTAACGCCTATAGAAGAAGAGAAAGAAGACAATTAGAGTCTGATGACAAAGTCAAACAAGGAAGTAACGGAAATAGTAGTATGACAGCTATATATACCTTGAGACGGGCATTGCAGTTGACGTCGGCCAAACTTGTCGTTTGGCCATTGCCAATCCGCCAAAGAATCGAGCCGACTTCTTCCTGGTGAAAAGGAGGACTGCCGGCAATCAGGTCGTACATAAAAGACCTGCAATCACCCAAGAAGACAAAGAGTTAAGGGTTAAATTGATGTCATTAGATCCCAGCCATTAGACCGAGATAATAGAAGCCACTAAGAGTTTTTTTCATTTTGATATGAAAAAGAAAAAAGACTCCGTGAGAGACAACTCTCTCTCCAGAGCAAACACACAAAAACCTGTTGATGCTGTGAATGAGGACATGCGGAGCGCTAAAGAGAGAGAGCGGAAGAAGAAAGAAAGAAAGAAAGAAGAGAGAGCGAAGAAAGTGGTTTACCGGCCGCTCAACTCACCCTAAGGCATAGACGTCGCTAAACTTGGTACTCTGGACGGAAAAGTGGATTTCCGGCGGCTGGACGACCATGGCGCGCACCAGCTCCGGACTGTAGTAGCTGACTTGCATCTTCGGCATGCAGCCGTAATCGATTCTATTTATAGTTAACAGAGAGAAAACGATGAGATAATCATCAAAGAGATGTACTAATAGGCAGCGTCGATCGACTTACTGCAAAGCGGCCGTGTCGACGAGTCCGTGATCGAGCAAAGAGAGTTTGACCCGGTAGTTGTCGCCTTCCAGGAAAATGTTGTGCGGATTGAGTTTGCCGTGGACGATTCCGCGGGCGTGCAGGTAGCCCGTCGCCTGCGCCACCTGTCTCGAAATGCTGACGGCCGCTCGCATTCTGCCGAAAGACAACAACAACCCAACAAATCGATCGAGTCAGTATAAATTGTCTTCTTGAAAGCCAATAAAGCGCAAATAATAATACCGACCCGATTCGTTCCGGTTTTCCATTTTTGAGCCCCAGACGGAAATTGGCAACAGAGACACCTCTTGGAGCGCTGTTGACGATCGTGTAACTCGTCGCCTCCGTGGCGATGCCCATAAAGAGCAGAAGGTTCTCGTGGCGCAGTTTCGACAACGATTGGACGTCGGACCAGAAGGAGCTGACTTCGGCGGCGCTTTGCAGCTGGAATTGATGGATGATGACATCTCCGTGCCACTTTCCCCTGAAGAAAACGACCGGAAACGTTGTAACGTAAACCTTCTTTTGAAGACTTACTAGACAGCGTGTTTACTCTACCGGTTAATGGTGCAAGTTCCTCGTTGCGAAATGATCGATCCCACTTGGATGTCCGACCAAGGGATAATCCATTCGGCGTCGATCTCCGCCACTTTGTCCTCGCTCTCTTGCTTCTCAAACTGGATGATGCCCGCTTGGCTGTAGCTCGACGTCGGCGTCGTCGGCGGAGCCTCGAATCCGCCGTTGTTCAGGAGCCGATCCGGCACGATTTGGACGGTGAGCCGATCGGTGACGGCTGGCGGAACGGGAACGGGCAGCGGAGCCGATGAGAGTGAAGACGAAGACGACATGGAAGAAGAGGACAAGGTGGATGACGTCGACGATGACTTGATGGGCCGGTTGTCTTCCGGTCCCGTTTCCTCGATCCTGGGCGGATTCGTCCTGGCCGCCGAGTACCTCCGAGATGCGGAGATGTTGAGGCCGCCGCTAGAGGAGCGGGCCGGTCTGGTGATGTCGAAGATCATCGGAGCGGATTGATTGCGTCCGGCCGAAGCGACGGCCATCAGCCCGTGCAAGGATTCCCTGCAGTGCGGATCGACTGGGCAGTGCTCGGGCAGGACGACTTCGGAATAGCGCCGATGGCTCTTCTTCTTGCGGCTTAACCACTCGAGTAATCGCTTGTAAAAACCGTTGGAAGAGCCGGCCCCGTGACTGCTACTACCCGATCGGCTCCCCGGAGTCTTGCTCCCGCTGCTGCCCAGCATCGACCTCGGTGGCTTCATATCGCTGTCGGATGAGCCCGAGAGTCCGAGCAAAGCGGGGACTTGATGACACAGGGAGCCTCCACCACCAACGACGACGTGGTGACTCGACGAACTAGACGAACTGCTCGACGGTAGAAAGTGAAACGACGACTCTTCTGAATAAGAAATAAAAGACGGGCGAAATCGTTAGTGCTATTAGCGCTGGCTCTAAGAGAGTAATAAGATCCGAGTTTTGCGTCAACCAACTATAGGACGTCGAGCTAAAAGAACCCACGCTCTCTCTACGAGAGCGCTAATTGGCTCCAGGTCTCGGAAACTTCCAGGTCGGGACAGTTGAGCTGCTCTTAGTTGTATCATAGCGTTTTGTACTATAGAGTAACTCTCTCTCCCTGTGTATGTGTCGGGTAAAACTCTTTTCCTGCTCAACACAACTCTCACTACTTCCTAGATGTGTACAACGGGGTTGTAGTAGAACGTAGTACGTAGTTTACTTTTACCCGTACGCGTACACGGTCTCTCTCAATCAATAGTCGTTTTGGGGAGGGGATGCACACGCGCCGCCAAACGATTCCGTCAAGTGGCCAGGCCAATCAGATTCGCTTAATTTGTTGGTGTTACGTACCGCATCGTCGTCGAGGCGCCAAACGGTTAAACTTTCTCATTTTTCTTTTGTGCGCGAGGAGGAAGAAATCCAAATTGTTGCCACTTTTGATGGACGTGTCACACTGGGCGCTGGAGGTATTTATCAATTTATAACGCGGAAGGAAGAATGCGGAGACGAAGAGGAGTAGGAGAGCAGTCTCACTTTTCGGTTGGTGGAGAAGAACTGTCGCCTGGAGGAGACGGAACATTGGAGTCTTTATAGCGGTGGGTGCGCGGCGTCGGCGTCGTCGACGTCCGAATCGGCGCACAAGCGCCGTCGCGCTCGTTCGCCGCTCGATAGATTTTTTTTTCTCATCTTTTACTTGACGCCCCATGGCCTCTCTCTCTCTGCGACGGTAAAGCTCCTCACTGAAAGATGAAGGAGCATCTCTCTCTCTCTCTCGACAAATGTTAGGCAACTTGCCCGGCAACATCCTTCGGATTAGGAGCAGCCCGGCTTAATCAGCCGCATCGACCGCAAAGTTTCCAGTATTTTCACCAGTTTTCTTTGGGGGGGAAGTTGATGGCGATATGACGCATCGCAATGTATCGATAGTTGATAAATACGTAGAGTAGCAGTACAGAGTGTGACGAACATCCGGTTCAACGAGTAAATTCCGTCGAATCATAACATGAGAGAGGGCGAGAAATGATGAGATGCGTGATTTGTGCGGCAAGGCGCGCGCGCGCGCGTCATCTCCGCTGCTGCCACCTGCTCTTGTCTACACAGTGTCATATAGACACGGACCGACCTGTTGCCAAGGGGGCGAGGTAGAGCCGGGACTAAAGGACGTCACGTCCCCACCCAATCTTGCATGTTTGGCTGCACGCGGCTCTTTGCGTCATTGCACCGTCGAGGTTACAACGACAACAACAACAACGACAACAACCCGAAAGAGGCACTAGAATGCGACCCATTCGACTCGGCGACAGAGAGACACTTTTCTTTGTATTAGTTGACAACTAGATCGACGTCATCCTACTTTCTATCTCCGGCGCTCACCATCGATTGCTGCAGCTGGCATGACGATGGTGCGCTATTCTTTTTTCCTGGTTAAATCACCCAAAAGGAGAGATAGAGAAGACGTGTTCTTCTTTTTTATTATTATTCAACGACGACTTTCGGTTCGCGTCTCCATAGAGATATATGCGACTAGTGGCTACGTCGTCTGTGACGTCAGCAACGGTTGATCGCGTCGCGATGCCGCGTCAACCGGCGATTATCGACGTTTGAGGGCAAAAAGGACTTGTTTAATAAGCGAAACGAAACATGCATTTGACGTCGTCTATACGCTGCCCGAGTCGATCCAATCAAGCGGGAAATCAGCTCGGCGATATGACGTCGTCGACGTCGTACTACGACTACTACCGGGGTACGATACGAAGAGACGAGGAAATGCATAATTGACGGGCCAGGGCAAACGACGTCCTCTATGATAACCATTAAGAAACAAACTTCCGGCCATTTGTTCCCGTTTTTCGGTAACGGCCGCGGGCGTGTCGTGAATTCGACGCTTCAGTTGATGAGAACAAACGCAATCCAACTGGAAGATTATAGGCTGATACAACTAATTGGGTGGTGGTGCTAGTGGTGGTGAGAACAAACGTGAGTATAGACGACACAAAAGTCCGTGACCGTGACCCACTAGATTCCCTTCGTCTCTATCCAGGTTGTTTGATCTATCCAGGTGATATACGACCGTACGCAAAACTTGATGGTCTCACTCGGCTCCGTGCTGCCCGGCCATTTGTTAGCCGTGCCCTACATCGCCGACTTCATTTCTCTCCTCTTGTTTTTGTTTTCATTCCGAAAAGGCACGTGCGTTCCCTTAACTGTCCGGCTAAGAATAGAAGCCCCACAACGTCGCCGCCGCCGTCGTTGTTGTTTTTTTTCTTGTTTATATTTAGACGAGGAAAGGCTGGTGGTCGAGAAAGAGACCTTGTCGGTGCTCACTATCGGGTTTCTCCCCATGTAATCAACGCTTATAGTCCATCAATAGCCGTCGCCGCCGCCGTCATCGATAGAATTCCGCACGACGCGATTGACTTACCGTCATTGGATGACGCCAAACTCGGACTCGGCGACATGGGAGAAGGCGGTGGACTCATCGTGCAGACGCTGCCGCTATCCGAGAAACTCCTACACTCGTCCATAAGGAAAACGCCACAAAAACAAACTGATGAGAAAAAAGGGGAATCGATAAAAGAGCGAAAGAAGACGACGCTCTTACCTGTCGTGAAACTGGGTGAACACGCTCCACGGTATACCGAAAGTGGGGTAATCCATCGTCTTGCGTGATTGGGCTCGCACTAGAATGCCTAGTCTAGAAAACGGACACGAAAATGCGGTAGACTGGCCGACTAACACGTCCGTCTAGTTCGAACCTTAATTCGAAAATGCTGTACTATATCGGAGTCGACGGCCGTCGTCGATATCGTGGGGGAGGTGAAGGGGGAAAATTCACCCAAAAAAAGAAAAGGGAAAAAGGTGTACAGCTCCCCCCTCCCTCACCATTAAGGTACTACCCTACACCTTCAACAGCAACCCCCTAGACTCTTTGTGATTGGTCCGTAGAGGTTATAACCCCCCTCCCTACGCACACACAACGAACAGCAGATCCCATAACCGCCGCAGCAGAACTGCTGCTGCTGCTGCCGCTTCTAATATATCTATTTTATTTTATTTTTTGCCCGACTGGAGCCCCAACAGCTGTCGCACGTCCTTGCTCTCTCTCTCTCCCTCTACGGAGCGGCAGCAGCCGTCTATGGGCCAAGTTAAATAGAGAAATAGACGCGCTTGGTGTAAGTCCGTGACAGGGACCAGCCGGCGAGCGACTCTGCTTTTAGCGCTTTCTATGAGACCGAAAACCGATGAATTTTACATCAAATCCGCAATGAATCTTGAATTGCCTTGGAATTGACTTTTAGAGAAAAACAAAAAAACTTATTGGCGTATCGGTTGATCGGAATGATGGGCGACTTCCCTGTTGATCTTTGAGTATTGAGGATATGCCGTTCTTTTCCTCGTCTGTGTAGACAACAGTTGTTGTTTTGTTGTTGTTGAACTTGAAAGGGCGGCAATGATAAGGGCTATTCCACAAAACGCTACTGATGGTTGGCCGCGAACGGCCAATGTTTAATAATAATGGGCCGGCCAGACCACCTCCGAGTCCCAAACAGCTGGCAAGTCAATTAGAAGCCATTAAAATTTCTGTTTCTCCTTTTCCGTTTTCTCTGCTGCTGCTGACGTCAAGGAAGCAACAACATTCGAACGTATTAGCTCTGACCAACAAAAACTACGCATAGTAGCAGCAAATAATGAGTGGCGTATTAGGCCCCTCGTTGAAATAAGAAACCCGTTTTTTTGGGTTTGGAACTGGTGGCGACGTGTTGGATGCAGCAGCTCGTGCCACCACCACAACTATGCCGAAGCGCAGCGAACCCCCGTCGTCCGCCTTTCGTTTTCTCTCTGGAAATTCTTCTTCTTCTTCCTCCTATTTTTTTTTTGGATGAAAAAGTAGACGTAGTGTATAGAGGACATATAGGGGGAGAGACCTATTAACCTTTTGGGTGCTGCAGATGGCCGGCCGACCTCCAGCACCAACCCCTCGGTCGGCTGCTGGCACGCGACCCGGCAGATGTTTCTAACCCTCCGACGTGACCTGTTGATCTCTCCCTGGTCCCCGTCAATCCACATATAGGCTCAACGGATAACAACAGACAGCAGCAGCAGCCTAAAACATACATAGCGCCTCTAGCCATTTATTTATCGAAAAAAAAATGGGTAACCGATAGGGCACACGTGAGGGTTAAATTGTTGTTGTCGTCTTGGCGTTCTCCTGGACAGGTGGTGGACTGCTGCGCACGCCTCTTTTCTTATTAGATTCTTTCTCCTTGTCCGTTGTCCAGTCCGACATACCCTTTTATGTATTTGGAACATCATCTGCCCGGTTGGGCCATCGCCTTTTGACACCGGCAGCTGCCCCTTTCGGTATACAGTCGGGTTATAATGATTGGATTGCGCTCGTTGCACCATCTCTCTATTTTTTTTCCTCATTTCTCTCCTTTTTTTGTTGTGTATTCCGTCGCCGGACCGAAATGAGGCGGGCAAAAGAGCCCAGCTCATTATCGACCACGGGGAAAATGGAGAGTAATTGGTCAAAGAGGACAGGTATAACCTGTCTGGAGACGGCGAAAGACTAACGGATATCTTAGTACTTGTGCAATGTTTCACTAGACGTTTCCTTCTTCTTCTTCTTCATCTCTTTCCTCTCCTTTGGGGTTTAGTTTTTTGTACCTTTACTGTACTTTCGGCCTCGGTCTATTGAGAGAAAGAGCGTGTTGGTATCTGTTGGCGGGGCCGATATCGTTGTTGCTCTTTGGTTGTTGTTTTGTGAAGTAGAAAAGACGGGCGTCAGCTGTTGAATATATCTGGCCCTCTTCAAAAAGCAATTAACAGCGCTGCGGGTACAACCAGCGTTTGGAGTAACTGAAAGAAGAAGAGGCAAAAAAGAAGAAAAAAAATCGAGTCGAGCGCATCTCATCGATGGGCGTTCGCAGCATCAGCACAGCATTCCTCTCGACAACACACCACCACCCCATTCCGACCGAGCCCAAAACAAGAAAATGAAACATTCATACATCTGGGAAATGGAAACCAAGAGCAGAGAGCGGCAGCAGAAGCGGAATCCTTCCATCAAGCGATTCCTGTTGTTTCTATTGGGTAACATTTGCGTGGGCCCACTCTACACAAATGTCAATTGCTAAGCAGCCAGCTCTTAAATATAGCGCTTAGTTCCACCATATCTGAGCCATGATAAACACGGAGCACGTTTAATCCTCTAACGAACTCGAGTTCTTTTTTTAAAAGCATTATTTAAGCACCAGTAGCCCGCCATTCCGGGGAGGACCTCCATCAGAGTGAATTAGAGATGATACGGAAGAGCCGTTTTGTGCGTATCAGTTTTTGTCAGATATTTCTTTCTTCGGTTTCCCCGTCATAGCTTATGCAGACGTCTTCCGGGGTCTATGTTTCGTAAACAGCAGCGCCGCGCATAGCCTGCATGGGACAAATCTTTTTGACATTTGACATTGCGGTCTCACCTGTTTATTGATCAGCTGCTATGGTTCTCTTATTTTCTACTTGTTCAATGTCGACAATTGCCCGTGCAGCACTCGTTCAAAGTCAGGGTCGAATCGTTTTTTAAAGATTCGCTATTGGATGAACGCTATAGATGTAGCCTTTAGAGGCGACCTTTTACGGTCGACGACGGTCGCAGGCTGCGTGGGCGTCGCGCCGCCAAACTCTTGGGAGAGTCGTCAGCCAATTATTGCAATTGTATTCAGGCAGCCGAGTACAATAATAGGTCAACTTTCCTCTCTCTCACTAAATAAAAAAAAAGATGACAGCAGTGGCCTATGTATAGTTTCAGTGCCGGCTAAAAGGTTATTCGGTTCGCCGGAAAAGACGTCATTTCCCGCGATTTGTTGATTTAATTCAGCCAGCCGTTCTTTATTCGGAATATGTGTACCCCATCGACCGTATAAAAGGTGGGCGTACATAATAGAATGATAAGTACGACAGAGGTAGATCGGTAGATTGAAAGCGGTTCATTCAACAAACAGGTCTGCTGCAGGCTGCTGCTGTTGATACAAGGATTCAGATTGCACACACACAGATGTACTGTATCTGTTATAAGGGCAATATAAAAATAGGCCACTAAACAGATCGCGAGCAGAGAGACAAGTTTTTGTTGCTGGGCGTGCTAGGGCACTCGCGACATTAAAACGAGAGCCGAGCACTTTTCTTCTTCTTGTTCGCTCTATTTTCTGCCCATCTATCAAAGTGAAAACATGGGTAGGCCCAGCGTCTACGCCGATATATAGTATAACGACGTGAAAACCTTTTCTCCATCAGCAGCTTTCTCGGCGGCGGCGGCGGTGGCGGCGGTGGCACGCAGAAAAGCACTCGAAGAACGCTTTTATTGGCGGAAGAAAAAGAGGCCAGCACACGAAAGAAGAAGAAAAGGGGAGAGAATCAGAAGAGGTTGAGCTTGGCTCATCAAAGTGAGACTCTGCTTGCTCTTTATACATCGCCCCGTATCACGTAGCCACCTGGGCGCGTACCGAGTGCGTGCCTGCAATTCGATTCGCTTCGATCGCTCCAGCTATTTCCAGTCGCACTCAAATATTTCTTTTTCTTTTCTTTTTTTTCCTGAATTTACAAAAGACCTTGGTATCACCAACTGAAACTCTAGCGCCACCAACGGCCACCGCAAATCGTGGGGAAAATTCTATTATTAATGTGATTTCACCGTTTTGTTGTTATTGTTGTACGATTATTGTTTCTTCATTTGGGAATGTGACCGAATGGTCTCGACTCATCGATATATATATATAGGTGGACTGAACTTGCTCGCCGTGTTTATATACTGTGTGATGAGAAAAGATTCACGTTGGGTTAATGGCCAGTGCGCAAAATGGAACGGGCGCTGACTCCCACGCGAGCCGTGCACTCCACCTTTCGGGTCCCCTACGGCCAGGCCTTTTACGGCGATACTGTATCAGATGATCGGGAAACCTTCTCCTAGACAAAAACAAAAAGAAGGAGAAAAAGAACAACAACAACAAGGACGTAGACTCAACAGCAAGAGGGTTGATGCGCCTGGCCGTCGCATATTAACTCGACGGCATCTCCATTGTTCCGTTGGTCCGTCCCCTTAATGGAATCCATTGGGCACGGGCATGGAAGGAGGGCATCACCTTGTTAAACTCCCCTAGCTCCATCCATAACACGTAGCGGCGCTATGTAAATGCAGTATATACATAGAGAGAACAGAATAATGGCAACTTGAACGGCTTGTTTCCTCGCCTCTCATTAGCGCAATGTTTCATCTTCAAGGAATTCGCATCATACCGTAGCGTGATTCGGGGAACGATTAGACAAGCCGATATGGAGAGTTCAGCCAAGCTTTGCTCTCATTCCTAGGATACGTACTACGTATACGCTGCTGTATCAGCCGTTAGTATCAGATTTTCAAAAAAAGAGATAACGTGCAACCTGGTTTTTCCGCTCTGTTTTTGTCCTTTTCTTTGTTGTCGGACATTATGTCAAGAGTCGAAGCGTATTGAATTCCATGCATAATATATAGAATCACCGGTCTCAACTGGGTAGCCGACAATGTTCTTATCTACTAGCATTCCATCAGAGACGGCTGCACGTGCCAGTAAAAGGTTAAATATTGGCTGCCCGTAATACACTTGCCAACAGACACTTTGTAATCTACTGACGTAGATCGCAAAGCCAATCGCGGTAAAGGTCTCAACATGTGAAAAACATTAGATCCACGAAAGGAGAGACGTCTTGGAGTTATTGAAAATGTATTAGTGGAATAAGGAAACAGCTAAGGAAAATTACCGGAACCAGACGGAGCCAGGCGGAATGAACTTCGACAACATCTTGGACGAGATCGTAGGTCTCTATAAGTTCTAGCTCATAACGAACTAGTATGGCCTCCGAGGAAGGTGAATTCCAAAAAGTACTTACCGTATCAAGTTTCTTTTCATCGATTAATTCTGTCAGCCTATGAAAAAGCTTCCGCGCTCTTCTCTAGTATAGGATACTCTAGTAGTCAATCGGGATTAAGCTCATTACGTAATGAATACTCGATGTTGCGCAAACTTTTACGGGCGACTAAGTCCAGGACGGAACACTACAAATGGATGACGGCGGAAGGCCGTCCAACATGTCTAAACAATGATTCAGGAGCATCCACGACCTAGGCCAAATTATTTGAACGGACATTTTTAGGAGTAAGCCTACTGTACCATTGGTAAAGAAGAAACTTGAACTGGGAATTTAACAAGTTGTTAGCTGTAATCGAAAGTTGGTTTTGATGAGCAACTGGAAAAGCATTCCAAGTTGTAAGGCGTATGGATCAAAAGTACGTGAAGATGATGTGTTCTTTTGTCCTTCGGTCGATACGACTTCGCAGCAAAACGCAGTATACATCAATAACTGGAGGAAAAATCCGTTCTCTCGCTCTCGACTGAACGTTGCTCGGTTGGTTCTCATTTACTCATGACGAACGGTGAGGTACGTAGGCTATTACGTACGTAGTAGCCTACATATTCCACGGACTTGAGCCGACTTTGACGTCATCCCTAGCTGATTTAGCGGGGCTTTGAATCCGCCTCAACATCGCTAAGGGAAACATGAAAACACGAGTTGTGCGGGCGAATAGAAAAGGAAAAAGAGCCACGGCGACTTTCTTTCCGCGTAGATCCCTCGTGATGTGGCGGCGACGACGCCGACGCCGAATCCCGGCAAATGTTGCACATCCTGATTGAAGACAACGAGGAGATGACGTCCGTCCCCTTCCGCGAATCCGTGCCGAGTCGCTTCCGGGAGAAAAAAGACAGAGAGATACGATGACAAACGTATTAGAGTAACAAAGACGACAGCAGATGCGTAACTAAGTTCAATAGCCCATCTCCTCATCATAAAAGGTAATTGCACTTTTTGCCGATCCGGGAACGGCAAACAAGTCGACAATACGACAAATAATGCACCAACCTAATTTACCGAAAACCTATCACAACTAATTCGCAGAAGATCATGGCGGCGACGACGATCGTTTGACTCTATTCCGGCGAAAACTCGACAGGGGCAGAGAGTTTGTCGTCTTTGGAGACGGCGCCACCAAGACGACGTACTTAATACATATAACATTCAAAGCCGCCAGTTTTGTTGCGAGAAATGCCGTCGTGACGCGTCCGCGGGAAAGCCCAGGAAGAGAAGAAAGGAGAAAATAAACTGATTTGCGACAATCGCCAAGTCGACCTGATATGCGTAGTGATTTATTGTCTCCATTGTTAATAGTTCCCTTTTAGTGCGCATTTGATCGAGAGATGCAGCGCAGCGAGCGGGCACCAGATGAGAAAAAAAAGTTGCCGAGATAAGGATAAATGCTCTTGACCAGCGGGTCGTTGCACATGAGTAATGACTGATTTATTCGGCGAATTCCAATTCGAGCTATTCTATCCCCATGGATAAGGCCGTGATTGGCGAGCGTGAACTATGAATTCCCGAACGCGACCGACATCCCATTGAAATGTTAACGAGCACCCCGTGCTGATTACGATTCACGGGGCGACACCCCGTCGAGCCATCCGACTGCTCCTATTTGATTTCGTTTCTCACTGTATATTCTCTTCCACATTTTTCCATCCGCGTCATGGTGACTCTCTCTCTCTCTCTTCTTAAGTAAAATAACAAAAAAAACTGTAAGACATTTTTTTATGTTGATTACAGATATCTGGCGAATTATAACCAGGCACGCCCATACTCTAACGACAAGTTTATCAGTCGGAAAAGCTCTAACAAAAATGAGAAGACGCATAAAAAAGCTCTTAAATGTGCGCTTTCCACTGTTTACCCTTTTACCCCATTATTTACATTCCTTTCTAGTTGTGTCGTGCTCATTTGACCATTGGTGAACTAAGACGAATTCGTTTCATATAAACTCGTTGTTGCCCCACAGCAAGGCCAACCATGTTATCACAAAAATGACCAGTTATTTTCTCCTAACTCGTATTCGAAAAAGAGATCCGCATTCTTTGGCCTGGCCAAAAAATTTGATACAACTCCAACATATTCATGTGCGCTAATATTTATGAATGCTGAATCCGATATTGGTATTAATTAATTAGCTAGCTAATTCATGCAGGACTACGAAGTAATAATCGTATTGCACGCTTGTGCTTAAAGCGTCGAGTTCGTGACCGATATCGAATCGTGACTCGTGACGTCCTTTCTTCTTCGAGTGATTTAATATTAGAGCTTATAGGGTTTCAGGTGCCATCTAGCGACGGACGGATGAATTTAGAACTGAAAATGAAATAGATTTCTCATTAGAGATAATCGGGGAAAAAATTATTGAAGTTTTGTAAAAAGGATGAAAAGATCACGAGTGAAAAGATCACGAGAGTAAGGGTTTTCGATTTGCGGTTGAAAAAAATGTCAATAAATCGCGATACTTTTGAAAACAGTCATCTGCGATACATGATGACGTAGCCCCATTTCCTCCTACAAATTAGTAGATGATTGATAACGTTGAAACCGGATTGAAGTTCACCAATTTTGACAATGAAGAGAATTTCTTAGATGAATAGTAATTAAGAATGTCGTCGTAAAAGGAGAAAAACGGTAATGGTAAATGTTGGCATTTGTTTTCCTTTTGCTCTCGAAGGCATCGACTACCGCGAACGAGGTTGTATGCTTGTATATGCAAAAGCGAATCTAGTCCAGAGAAAATGAGGTTCAAAAGGAAACACAGCTCGCCTTACATAATCCTTCTCGGACAAGTGATCGCTTTCCATTGAAATAAGAACGTTGACCAGCATAGGGTCAAAACTGGTCAAAACGATGATGGGGAAAAATGTTTTAAATTCTGAAAATTAGGATAAACCACATTGACCTTGTGGACGTGGTAACACGTTACATCACTTTTTCCCAGCGGGATACTTTCCCGTACCGGGTAGAGCCATCGCAGTCCAATACTGATTCATGTGACGCAAGATTGTCTTGTTTTCTATTTTTTTTTCTTTTCTTTTCTTCCTCGGGCCCCCAGGCTTCACGTACCCTCTCTCCCTGATAGTTCGATCATCTGACTCGCTAGGGGAAAAGCCAGCAGACTGCTTAAGCCAGAGAGAGTCTACTGCACTATACGAGAAAAGGATATTTTGGATTGAAAGTAGTACAATTTGCGTTGTAAGTAATTCTACAACGCCTTTTCCTGTAAGTTTTGCAACACAGTTTGAACCTAGAAAAGCTTTAGTGTTGATGAATCCAGAGATTAGTTGTTTGTTTTGTTTTTCACGTCCTTCGGGAAATCAATGAAAATGACAGACGTCATTCTGGTTGCTGATAACTTGGTTTTGATTGCTTGAAATTTGCTATAACGTGATCCCGGATACGTTTTTTTACCCAAGTCGCCTTAGTGTGTTCAAGATTGTAATCATCTGAATCTTCTCCAAGCTAATTACTGATCCCTTGTTTTTGCTTTGTGTCTTAGGAAAAGTTGATTACTCAAAGCCACTTGCTGGTCGCTATGATTGTTTTCAAATGAAGCTTCATCAAGTTTTAACTGGGGCCTGCAATGCTGGGGACAGGTGTTTTGCCGTTGGCAGTGTTGAGGGCATACCATTTGTGACCTATGCAGCAGGGTCCAATATAGTTGTGCTCTCTGTCACATTTGAGAGGGTGCAAATTATCCCAGGCATCTGCCATCAAAATGTACAGATCAGCTGCATTGACTGTAGCACAGACACAGGAAAGATAGCAGCTGGATATGGCAACAAAGTCAAAATATTTGAACCTACACCTCTCGTCCATCACAACAGCACCCACGTAAGTTGATTGTAAATAACTGATAGATCAAAACAAAATATTTCATTTATTTTTCTGTTTCTATTTACAGAAATTGGACTATCACTGGGTTGAAACTGGCCACATCCAAACAGAGTATTTTGTCCGAGCCATCTCATGGAATTTAGAAGGCACACGTTTACTGCTAGGTGGCCGCTTGCTACAACTTTGGGCATCTAAAGCTACCAAGGAAAGCCAAGAAGATATCTATCCCAAAAACATCCCTAGAAGTGCCACATTTCAACTTGGTGCTAATGATGGAGATTCTGATGATGAAGGAAGGGATATTAGGTTCCCTGAAGCAAAAGAAGCTGATTTGAAAAGCCCTCAGGCAGAAGGTAATTGTGAATTACACAGAGACATACAGATTTCAGGCTTGCAAAAACAATTTTATTTATTTATTTATTTTTCATAGACGAATCCTATTCCTATGAGTTGACGTGGGAAACGCGTACTTCATCACCTGTTCGGCTGATGAGTTTCTCTCCGGATGGAACTCTTTTTGCCACGGCAGGAATGAACGACCCTCTGGTTAAAGTGTGGTACCAAGATAAGCCTTGTAAGTTTCATTTGTCATTCACTAAAAACGATTTTCATAAGCAGTTTGTTTACAAATATCCTATTTATCTTGTTTTTAGTGCTGTTTCCTTCCAAGAGCATGGAACACTTGGCGGCGGCCTCTCCCACATGCATGGACAGTTCAACGCAGTACGCTTTCGAGTATCTAGCTCATCCAGCGTCAGTGGTGTCCATTGAATGGAGGCGAACGTCAAAATACATGCCTCGGTACGCAAGATTATTTAATAAACAAGCTCATTTGGGACTAATTTTATATATGATTACAGAGGAAGCGTCGCTAATATGCTGGTTACCAGTTGCGAGGATTCTATATGTCGTGTTTGGGTCGAGACTGTATTGCCAGAAGATGGTCTAGTCAACATGAACAATTTCGATCCATTGGCGGCCCAAAATCCTCGGTTTCGAACTCACCGCCATAAACACAAATTTATGCAGCGTCTAAAACACATGAGGTGACGATGTAATCCACTAACACCTTGTCCCCAGACTAACCAATTGGCTTCTATAGACACTGTTTTCAACTCAAGCGACTGCTTAAGCAACAAAACGGCGGAAAGTCTCCCAAAAGAGGGAGCAAAACCATGACAATTCCTACGTTATTTTCGACGTATTCGGTGCACGACTACCATAGCTATGGGATTCACGGAACTGGCCAAACAAATGGTTTACACTTTCATCTGGCTGCAACCATCAATGCCCAGACAGGTGCAGTGACTTCATATTCCTTTATTCGTATCTTTCCCAAACTCGTGCTTTTTAAAAAAAAATCTCTGTAGATATACCGCTAGTTCCAAGTTTGGGAGGATCGGGAAATGACAAAGGGTTTGTAGTTCACTGGCTGAACAATAAAGAAATGCACTTTACCCTCCAAGCCGAGTACATTCTTCAGGTACATCGTCTTTGCATTTTGCTTCTATTCTGATGTTGAATTAATTCTCCTTTTTATACGTTTTCAGGAACTTAGTAGGAAAGCTGTCGGTCGCGAAGAGAGTTTTCAAAATGGCCTGGGTGTTTCAGAACAGGAAGACGGTCGTGGCGAAGAACCGGATCACGAAAATGAACTTCTTAAACGCAAGAAGCTCCGGGCCACTACTGGAGATTTAGCCAAATTTCTGCGAAATGAACAAGATCAAGGAAGGAGCTCTGAACTACCTAGTCCTCATGGAGGTCATCATATGCTGCATCCCGACCAGATGATGAGTAACACTGCGTCTCTCTATTCCATGAACACCGATATCACTGGGGTCACTGGATTTGGCGTCCCTCTCGGTGACGCATTAGACCATCGTATTGAAACATTGTTAAAGGACTGGCACCACAGTCCTGATTTGCTTTACGCAGTTCATCCGCTGGATGGATCGTACCTTGTCTGGTAGCTACACATTTTTAAATTTTACGTTCACATAAAAAATTATGACAACGTTTATAATATTTCTTTCTACAGGTTAGTAGACTGGTTGGATGAATACAATCCAGGCTCCTTTCGCCAGGCGCAAGTCTCGTTCAGTTCACGACTACCCAACGCCGTGCCTCTGGGCGACGCTTCGACGTTAAGCACGCATTTGGCCCTATTCAACCCTTTTCACGTCTTGGATTTACGCAATTTATTGCACCTTGAAGGCCCCCAATCAGTCCAATCTCCTCAACCAACTGTTTCCACAAATGTGCCAGAAGAAACTGGAGACGAGGAGACCCAGTCAGTTAATCATGTTTCAAGTAGTTCCGGCCCAGCTCATCAAAGTGTTGGTGGAGGGCCGTCGGCAGCCAGCGAGGAAAAGAGTGAAAGTAATCCGTTTCAATCTTCGTCATCGCCAGTTGTGGCTATGGTTACAAAGCACGCCAACGGAACTCTCAATCTCTGGCATTTAGCACTTAGTGATCAGTCAAAGTTCACTCAAGTGCTGTCAGTTAGTCACGTCACGAGAATATCAGGACATCGATTCCGTGTCAACAGTATCTCTTGCCATCCTGTATTACCTCTACTGTTGACCACTTCACATCACAACGTCATCAACAGTCCTGATGGTAAAGAAATCATAACATAGCCAGGGTTGTTTTGGAATCTTTCATTTTTTAAATATTTTAGATAAAGAAGTCTTTGGTAGCACCAATTTAAAACAACGGCGGGAATCTGGTATGGCTAATCACGGCTATTGCAGTGAGTTGATATTATGGAAAGTAGAGACGGTTGGTCCTCTGGGCAAATCTGGCGGAGTCAAGGAATTGGCTCGCATAAACTCACCCCAAATGTCCGCGTTCGCATCAGTTGCTTGGATTCCTACCGTTTTGCCTAGGTAAAAAAATTTTAACAATGTGTTTCTCGTTCCACACCAAACTTATTCCATCTATCTTGGCAGTTCTTCGTTGGGTGGGTATTCCAACTCTGCTAGCGCTTGTTTTGTTGCTTCCGATGGACACAGTTTACGGATATACCAAGTAAAAAAATTTTGAATTTGATCTAAACAATAAGCTGACACTATCTTTTTTCAATTCAGGCTGTTATCGACGCCAGGACACTTCTGGCTCAGATTTTAATCACTCCAACTTTAGGCCCAAATAATCCTTTCAATACATCTTTTGATCAAGAGGTTGACCATAATTTCAGTTATTACCGTAGTAGAGATATTAAATGTCGATTTGTTTTTCAGTCACCAATCCGCCAGTTTAAATTAGGCAACCGAACACCGGTGCGTATTGTTTCCGAACAATCAACCTCGCGGCCTGGATGTATTTTAGAACTAGACGCAATGGTTGAAGCTACACATGATTGGAAGCAAACGCAGTTTCTCCACGTGTTCCAGCAGCAGTTGCTTACCGGCCACAAACTAACCAATAACATTGCAACTCCTGCTGGTGTTCCGGCTTCAGGTGCCGCCCGCCAAACGGTGCCTGAAGTAGTCCCCCCTTCTACACGAAAAAGTAGTTGTGACAAAAAAAATCGCATTTGGTAATTGACATAAGATACAATCTTTTTTTTTCAGTGCCGCTTTCTCAGATGCCACTGGCCGCAAGAATGAGCTTGATGGAAGTTACACAGTCGGCCGTAGTGGATCTACAAGAATCACAGGCGTTTAGCGAGCCTTTCTACGTTGTTGTGGTTGAAAAAGAAATTGAATCGGATTATAAACAAAATGAATCTTTTAGTTATCTGGAAACCAAGAGTTCGAATGTTGGCCGCCATGTTAATTCAGATGGTGTGTTTTCTAGAGTTTGTTTAAGCATTAATGTGTTCGAGGAGTAATAGTTATTTCATACCCAGAACCTCCAGGAGCTACAGTAGTTCACGTGTGGAAACTTGTTATTTCGTCTTGCAACGAAGACCAGATCGGAGGGGCTAGTCCACTACAGAAACGTGCACCGGGTCCGAATGTGACTATGAAGACAACCAAAATGTGCACCCAACGTCTGCCACTTCCCAATGGAGTAGGAATTATCCATGCAACGCCAGCAGCAGGCCATTTGAGGTTAGTTAAGTTTTATTAATCCTGTTAATCCAAGATCAGTCTTAACATTTCTTTCCATTCATTCTTTATCAGTTCCGCTTCAATTTATCCTGCTTGCTTCGCCCCGTACGCTATGGTCACAGCGTGCACGGATGACACGGTGAGGTTCTGGCGTTGCAAGTTGGTTACAGAAAACAAACTGAAAGGGTCATCAGATGAATTCTTAAGATGGGAAGAATGGCAGATGATCAGCAAAGAAGGAACTTCATTGCTCTCAATTTCAGGTATTACGCCTTAAATTACACTATATAAAAAGAATCGAGAATCATCGATTTTTGATCACAGGGAGACCCTTGTCGGTATCTGTCGCCTACAGTGGCCGTATTGCAGTTGCTTTTAAGAGCGGCAAGTCTTTTAAAGGAAAATCGATCCGAGACAGTAGGAATGACGATACCCGTTATTTTGACCTTGTGGTGTCTATATATGAATGCGAATCGACCGGAGGTACTTAATAATGAACGAAACCGAAAAAAACAAGCTTTCCAACAATTGACTGTTTTTTTAAGGTTCCGAATGGGTTCAAGAGGATGTGATATATCTTAAAAATATTCGCCTGCCCCGCTTGCCGCCTGTCGATCCCAATATTGATCTTGCTTATTTACAAGAAGAAGGAGAACATTGGTTAAAGAAACGGCAAGTTGGTATCGAAACGCTGACAAAGAATTTATCACATGACGACCTAGAGATGCAGGATAAGGACGGTTCTTATGAACGTTTTCAACCAAAGATTCAAGGTACAAATAAGTTTTTCTTCATCGCACGTCAACCGTACTAAAATGATAAATTAAAATGGTACAGGTCTTTTGTCGGTGCCCAGCTATGCAACGTTATTAACGTTAAAAAGGTCTATTGAACATCGTGGTAATGTGTGCCCCTTAACTCAAAAAAATTTAGTACAATTGGATTGGGTTTCGAAAGAAGATGGATCTCACATCCTCACTGTTGGCGTATGTTATATTTCCGAGCTTTTGTGCATGGAAAATGGTTAACATCTTAAATGGATTTTTAGGTTGGACATCGAGTGTTATTATATACAGCCGTTTCCAGTCCAGCAGTGAAGGAGAAATTCAATAATTCAAAAATCGCAAAGAATGCCCAGAAACTTGCGAGACAGTCTTCCACGACATCGTCATTTAATCAAGATGATGTCACAGTCAGATGGTTACGTTTGCGTTCACTTGAGTTAAGAACGGCCGACGGATTGCCTCCATTACCTATGCATTTGTCGTGGGTGCGAGATGGAATTTTTGTCGTTGGAATGGACAACGAAATGCAGGTTTATTCGCAATGGAAAGATATGTTGAGTGGGATTACCACCGGAACTGGGATGGCCGTAACCTGTTCAGTTTCCATCCAAGGTATGCGCATTCTCTCTCCTTTCATGGACCTTTATGCATAAAGTACTGTTTATGATCCATTAGGACCACTAGGAGATGATAGCGGGACCGATTTGGAGAGTGACACTGAAGGAGGTAGTGTTGGCTATGATGATGATGTTGGAGAAGATCGTGATGTCCTCGATCGGGAACTGCATACATTAGCCAAAGAAGGTAACTTAACAGTTGTCTCCACTATTGAATTTATCATTCTAATCACTTATTAAACTAAACTTGAAACTAAATTAAAAAAGGCCGCATAAGCTACGCTCCGAGTATGGCTCAGCTGCCTAGAGCCAGTTCGATGCATGCTTTAGCAGCTGCGCATGTAACACACTCGAAAAAAGTTACGATGAATACTCCAAAGAAGAAAAAACAGGAAAATATCAAAGAAAATACGGTCACCAGTCCCACAGTATCGCTACTGCAAGACTGCTTGCCTAGTTATGGGCTTTTTGAAGCCAGCCAAATTGCCTGTCCCGTTTTACCACAATATCACCCACAGCAACTAATGGAGCTTCTCAATTCTGGTGACTTTGACCTTCATTTGAAGAAATTGAATGAGTTCTAACTTACTATTATTGTTATTTTTTTATGTATATATAAAAAAAAATAAATAAAAACAGGGAAAATCCGCTGGGTAAAAGCCATCTTGGCCCATTTGGTGCGGTGCATTTCAGGCCACCGTGGAGCAGATAGTGACGATGACGACGACGATGATGGAGTCCAAAATCAAGATTCTGATTCCCACTCGTCAGCTAAACACTGGGCTCGAACTCGTACTCTTTCCATCAGTAGTCCGGATCATGAAGCGCGCAACATCAGTGCCGACCTTCACATCGCTGCTGTTCCCAAAGAGCTCACGCTTGACTACACTGAAATCAGTGCAGTTCCACCACTCCCGCTTTGGCTCCTTTTAGCAGCAGATCAAGGATCGGCAAATTTGGGGGACTCGACTTCTGGTACCGATTCCTTGTTCCAGCCTTCATTGGAAACACATGTAACTATTATCTTTCGTTTAATCGTTTCGTCGAATTTTCTTTGAAGTTTGTCGTAAATTTATTCCGTAGGAGGAAGAAGAAGAAGATCTGGACGTCATTTTGAGTGAAAGCCCGCCCAAGCGAAAGAACAAACGTAAAAATGCTGGTGGAGCTCCTAACGCCCAACACTTACAACAGCAATATTTTCAATTCGGAACTCGGCAAGCTGCGCTTCTGACGAGTGTCTTGACTCATACTCAACTACCGGGTTTGAGCAGCGTGGACCAAATGCATCTTTTGGCTTTGGCAGACACCTTGGCTTCGTGCAGTGCTACGCATCTTGTCACGAGCACAATTCAAACTGGGGCTTCTAAGATTCTGTCCAAGAGTGGTAAGATGGGTTTACAAAGATATTGGTGTCGAATCGTCAGTAAAACTTGGAATTGTTGTCTAGGTCCTTCCCATGCCGGCTCAGAGTCATCTTTGGATTCTTGCGGACTTCGCTTTTTGTTGGCTGCCCGTCATCATTCATACCTGTTACGTTGCCTGCCACCTGTCCAGCGTGCTTCTTTAAAAAAACAGGGGATCAGTAGTTCGTTGTTGACGTGGGCTTTCCATTCGGAAGCGCAAGACGAACTCTTGCAGCTTCTTCCAGCCTTTACCAAACGTAAGAGATCCTAGTTGTCACAACAATAACAACTTTCCCTGACTCTTTAATTTTACGGTTTAGCTAATCCCACGTGGGCCGATTATCGTGAACTGGGATTTGGATGGTGGATGAGAAACAACGCCAGCTTGCGTCGTTGCGTTGAAAAACTTGCCAAAGCCGCTTATCAAAGTCAAGGCGATCCGTTGGACGCTGCCCTGTACTACCTGGCGATGAAGAAGAAAAATCTGGTCTGGGGTCTCTTCCGTCAAGTACAGAACGAACGCATGACTGCGTTCTTTAGTAACAACTTCACCGAAGAGAGGTGGCGTAAAGCGGCATTGAAAAATGCTTACGCTTTACTTGGCAAACAGCGGTTCGAACATGCCGTGGCCTTCTTCCTTTTAGCTGGATCGCTGAAAGGTAATAGTCTGCCTTTCAAACACGCTCGAATGAAAGTTTCTGTTGAATTCATGTTTAATTTACTTATTATTTTGACAGATGCCATCGACATTTGCCTAAGTCGAATGTATGATATTCAGTTAGCAATTGTTATCACGCGTCTGTATGAAGGCGACATGGAATCTGTTCCGCCAGGACTGAAGAAACTACTGCACGATCACGTACTGAACTCTGCCGAAAGCAGCGAACCTACTACCATTTCGCCAAGTTCGGACCCTTTCTTGCGATCAATGTCCTATTGGCTCATGGCTCAGTACACCGACAGTCTGAGCACGTTGTTGGAGCGACGCAGTGACAAGGGCGAGCTAACAAAATCGCAAAACATCGCAAGTCCAAGCGTTTTCAACTTTTACATCTATCTTCGTAATCACCCTCTTATTATAAGACAGCAACTGGCTATGTCAGCCAAAGGTAGTGTCTTGCAGCCTTTTAACTGCATGGTTACAAGTTTTTCAACACTTTTTCCTTCATGTTTTCAGGACAATCAACAAACAAGCGGACGCACTTGGCCGGCGTTGGTGCCATTAGCGTAGATAAAATGTACTTGCTGCAAGAGTGGATAACGCCCCTTGAGAGACGCCTGTACTTTACTACAGCTCATGCTCATTTCCTCGCTGGTTGCCCCGCTTTGGCGTTGGAAGTGTTGTCCAAATTGCCGGATCACGTTCAGCAGCCCGACAGTGACTCAGATAGAAACTCTGACTTGGCAGGCGATGGTAAAATAGAGTGTAAAAGCTTCATGTTTCTGAAATTATTTTCAATTAATTAAAACAATTTTAGATAATGCAACCGATATTGCCCAAGCGAAAAGCGAAGAAACGATGGATTGGTCGACGCCACTAGTCAGCCAATCCGCCAAAGCGGAAACGTCAGAGTTTGACTGGGGTCAGCCTATTAATGGCAAGTCAGATACTTTGGAATTGAAATGGAGCGATGACGAGGATGCCGAATCAGAAGGTTCTGATGATGGCATCACGATGAAAGAAACTAGCTCGGTCGAGGCACCAGTTGCCGCCTCAGAACAAAAAGTGGAAACCGAACAAGAAACTGGTGGCTTGGACATTATGGCGCAACAGCTGAAATTCATCGCTTGCTTAAAGATCTTGATGGGAGAAATGGCCACTCTTGCAACTGGTTTCGAAGTTGACGGTGGCCAACTGAGACTTCAGCTATATCTTTGGTTAGATCGAGAGTTGCAGGTGTGTTAATTATTTCTACTTTATTTTTCTTTAGACTGATATAAATGATTTAAATGGTGCAGGCTCTCCAACAACTATGCAATTATGCTCCGATTCCAGTTTCTGGAAGTGAGACAGAGGAGGATGAGCCAAGTTTGTTGCCAGCCATCCCTTCTTCATACAAACAACCGAATACTGCAAATGAACCGGTCACTTTACATGAGATACTCTTGGCTGAGAAATTAGACCTGGAAGCCAAAGTGAAGAGAACTAATCGCAGGAGAAGATGGTTAAAGGGTACATAAATCCAAATTGACTTGATTCAAATGCAGTGGTTCATTTAGTTTTCTTTTATACATTAACAGCCAACGAATTGCTTGTAAGAACGTTACTGAGCTACTGCAGTGTTCATGGGTCACAAGGAGGAGGACTCGCTTCTGTCCGTATGGAGCTTATTCTTTTGTTACAAGAACTGCAGCAAGATAGAAGGTTTACCACAGGTATAACAATTCACTTTTGAATCGTAAATGATGCCAGAATTTCAAATTTACTCTTTTTGTACTGAAGGAGGAGGTTCGGAATCGACTTCAAATTTGAATCAGCTCTCCTCCCCTTTGGCATATCCTACGAGTCTTCCTCTTTTAGCTGCGAGTGTTGCTGGAACAGAAATCATCACGACCGATCCTGTTCGTCATTTGGAAGTACGTTTAATTAAATGTGATACAAAGGAAATTATTATATTAAACTTGAAATGTTGCAGAGTCAAATTCGAGATTTGCTGCGCGCGATTATTGGACTAAGCTGTGTTCCTGTTCCCGGAAAGATCAGTTTTGGACAGGTACGATTCTCTATCACTTAAAATGTAAAATCTTCACTACTGTGTGACATCTTCTTTCCTTCAGATGTGTTTGATTCGCGATTTAGCGCTGGCCTTATCTGCCTGTCTTTACCAAGCCCTTTGCTCTTCCGACGCTTGGAGCCTTCAACAACAGCAACAAGAACAACAGCGAGGCTCCGTTGGACCCCTTGCTCGATTAGCCGTTGTTTTTCGCGCCATGCATAACATCGGGGTTAGTAATTACGGGAAGCGCGAAGAACCGCAGCTTCAACCGGGAAGCAGTCCATCGAAATGGCCAGGTAACTTTATTGTGAAGCTTTTGTTGACGATTTTGTAAGTAACCCTCGTATTTTCCCGAATTAGGAGTCACTTCACTGCGTGCTCTGTTGGCTCGAGAAAAAGACGAAGATGCGCCCCGTTTGCTGACTTTGTTATGCGAAGCCTTTGTTGCCATTTACACGTCATTGTTATGTTATGCGATGGCTGCTTGTGATTCACACGTCCTTTATCGGTAAGATCTCTCATCGAACAAATTATATATGTATATATAACATAATATAATAAAAATATATATTGATGATCGTCAATTCACCATTTGCAACATCTTAATAGGTTGGCTGGACTGCAGCCTACAGAGAGTATGTGGGGATCAGTGTATGGAGGAGGTGCCAAACAGCTTGTAAGGGTCACGACTTCCACGTCTACGCTACAGGGATCACAGGCGATGGGAGCCTCTGGTGATGGAGGATCACCTCAGCCACCTGGATCGCCAACGTCGACAACAGCGATGGATGTTGCCAAACAGCGAGTTCGTTTGCACATAAAACTCTTGCAACAAATTGGAACGCCAGCTTCAGTGGGAGGAGGGTTGACGTCAAGTAAAGGGCTTTTTCGTGCAATACGAGTCACGTTTAAACTAACCATTTCTCTTTATTTCTAGTTTCTTCAAGTGGGTCGATTGCAAGTACGTCCTCGAGAAAAGTGTCGCTTCCAGCAGGAAACGACGATATGCCAACCTATAAAGAAGTATTTGTTGCTCCTCAATTGTCGTTGGTGGCTTGTCTAATGAAAAAGCCGAACCTACCGTCCGAGAAAGTTTCGTATGATTACGATTCTTCTGCTTCCGATGCGGTAATTTAATGCGAGTTCATAAATGAATGACATTCTAACTTTTTCCATTTTACAACTGCGATGCAGGGTGATGAAGTGGATGCTGAGGAGGATTGCGACAATGAAACTGACAACGATGATTTTTGGGAGGAGTTGGATAGCGCTAAAAGAGCAGCAGTGAAAAAAGCAAGCGCCAACCCAGGTAAAAATTAAAAAATACATTTGCTTTTTTAAAGATAAAAAATACATTATCGCATAATAGGCGATACGGAACATAGCAAAGCGGACTCCCTCAGCTGGCATGCGATACGTTTGGCCGTTACTCGTCTGTGTATTGGACAGATGGAAGAATTTCTAAGAGTCGCAGGTGTTGAGCCGCAAGGTAACATTATTTTTGTATGCAAATACTTTTACAAACGGTTCTAACAACTTTGGTCGGAAATTGAAATAAACAGATTTACCAGTTGTAAGTCCTCTGAGTCATGCGATTACGCGAACAATGCATCAATGGTGCGCATGGCTACAAAGGCAACTGGAAGTGGCCGGACCAGCACCACTGAATTTTATACCTGGATGCGTTGTTGAAAACACAACAAGTGGACCACCTATTCTAAAGTACCGAAGTATTTTGGATCCCAATAACACCCCATTTTCGTAAGTTTCCTTTTTGTTACCTTAAATAGGTTCATATTATCAATGTTCGTTCCCATACAGAACCAAGGAAGCAAGCGCAAGACCGATTCGTCGGCTTTGGTGCTTCTTGGTGCGCCAAGAGAAGGTCCAAGATATTTTCATTCGTCTGGTCTTCGGTAAAAAACACACCGCACCTCACAGTTCTGGAAACGCAAACGCCGATTCCGTTTCTGTTTATTCCGACGCAGCTGGTCAGGGTATGTATGCCAATTCTCGCTCCATTTGGACATTTGGACTCGTAGTTGTAATTTTACTTTTTTCTGTAAATTTAGATGAACTCACTGATACCATGACAGCTGTATCGGGCGGCGGTGGCGGGGGTGAACGCTTACAAGATCCGGTCCGAATTATTCATAAAGATCAAGATATCATCAGCGCGTTCTGCATCAATTCTGTAAGTTTATCTCTCAACTCTCAAGGTACCAAGTGTTAAAACACTTTTTTATCTTTGATTTTCATTCACAGACCAATGGAGGAATCCTTGCCCTGGCAAATGGGAAAGAAATCCAAGAATTGGATATTACTCCATTGCTAGATATGCAATCGAATGTTTTGGAAGATGAGTGTGAACTGGACTTACTTGGCTTGGATAGGTAGGTTGCTATCTACTTTTGTATGGGAATTTGCTTAACGCAAAAATTTACTCAATATTTATTTTAGGGATATGGACACTAATGCGTCTTCCTACCTGGTTGTTCAAACGCCAGGTGACCGCCATTTATTAAACCAGTTGAATGGGGGTAAGTCTTTTTTTCTTACGCCAAAATTGTTGAACAGCATTACATCAGTCTTGTCTTATTTTATCCTAAGGTATGTCCGGATCTGCTAGCACGGCCCATTTCCCCAGTTACGCTCCATCGGCATCCAATAGTATTGTCCCACCGGGAGGCCCAGCTCTGCATGTGACCGGACGTGGGACAACTTTGGTATTACTTAACTTTTAGCCTTTTGTCTTACAGCTTGATGCGCTATTTCTTAAGGCCGTAAACTCTGCTTAAGTCTTCCTACTTCGTCTTCCATCTAAATGCTCTGGGTGTGTTGCTCATCTTAAATGAGGAAGAGGGGTCATTGGCTTGTCACTTCGGCGTCGTCTTACCCAGTCGAGTGGCTTTCTTAACTGTTCTTTGGAACGTGTCTCTGTAACTAACAACTTTCATCTTTCCGACTTTCGTCTATTTCATGTGACAATTTATCTACATTTCTACTGTTCTCACACGGTTCTTGAATGCGTTTGGGACATCTATCTCTCATTCTTTCTGTCTGTCTTGTCAACTCTCTGTCGCTATTCCCTTAATACCTGGATTTTATCCCTGTCCCTGCAGCCTAAAGGGTTGACATTCCCTGGTTCGCAACATCCGCCATTTTTTCAGCTGGTGCTGCGGCGAAGCAAACTTCTACTAACACCGGTAACACAGCAAGCGTTTCTTTCTGCTTTCAAATCTTTCTATTGTTAACACGTGTCTAACCGTCTTGCTCGTGGGCTAACCCTCTCATTCATAGCGGTGTTTGTTTGCACTCATAAAAGTGGTCTTTGTTTTAAACTAAGCTAATGCCACATCATGTTTAAAAAAAAATAGTTACGGAAACACAAGGCCGATGGAATAAGAAGAATGACCGCTCATCCATTACTCCCATTGTGTAAGTCGATTTAAATGGATTGCTTTACGGAAAGATGTTCTCATTTCGGAAATGGTCTTATGAATATAGACATCGCTGGCCAAGGAGATGGATCGGTTGCCATATGGGAATGGGGTCATGTTGGAGTTGTTTCTCAACCGAGAACTCCCGGGACCTACGCAAAGGTGAATCGTCTTCGTTTTAACAGCCAAGGAAACAAGTTTGGCGCAGCCGACGGAGATGGCCACGTCGCCTTATGGACGCTTCGTCTTGGAGGAGGATCTGCACCTCATCGCCCATTCTTTGTATGGCACGTTATTCAAAACAATCTAATTATTTATTTACGTGTGTTTTCTTCTACAGTCGCATCAGTGTCACAGCAAAGGGACGTCCGATTTTGTGTTCCTGGGGTCGTCAAGTATTTTGGCCACCACCGGGCATAGTTCTGAGTCCCGCAATGTTGTTTTGTGGGATACACTGATGCCACAACGCAAGGCCATTATCCACTGTAAGCGTCGATTTTATTGAAGCTTCAAGAAAACTGGCAGCATATCATGATCTAACTATTAATTTAAATCCCTAGCATTTGTATGTCACGAAAACGGAGGCACTAGTTTGCTTTATGCGTCTCAGCACCAACTCTTGATATCTGCTGGTCGTAAAGGAATCGTTTGCCTATGGGATTTAAGACAACGAACACTGCGTCACAAGTTCTCGGCGCATGAATCCTCTGTCGCTGTAAAATGCATGGCATTAGATCCCAATGAAGAATTCTTTGCGACTGGATCTGCTGATGGTGATATCAAGGTAGCACCCACTTATTAAAAGGTCTACGATTCGTTGTTACTCATTGGTTTTCTCTCATCGTAAAGGTTTGGAGCCTTGCCACCCAGCATTTACTTTACGCTTTCCCTGCTGAGCATTCCCGTTCATCCTTTTTCCGATCCATGGGTCAAGGAAATGGAGTGAATCAAGTAAAACTTGTCAACGCATTATTGAGTTACCAAACGAATTTAAAATACATTTTTCCTTTATTTTTATAGTTACATTTAGACTCGTCCGGTCGACTGTTTTCTTGCGGCTCCGATGGTTCGATGAAGCTGCGTCAGTTGCCCTATGTTGGGAATAGAGAAAGTATTGTCTCGACTCTTTACTAGACACACGTGTATTGGACAGTGGTAATGGCTAAACGTTTAGTTTAAATTTTAAAATATTTCGATTAACTCGAATCCCTTGAATATTTTATGGATGTCGTTGATACATGTCATTTATCTGGTTGTTCAGATTACTTATAGAATCGGATTGCGCTGTGCTAGTCACGTTTAGTATGCTATTACCTGTAAACCATTCCACTCTTCAGCGTCGCCATTCGATGTTTCCACCCTTTTCAAACCTTTCCTTCCTAAAACCACCACACACTTCAACATTGAACTGCTGGTATGCCATTCCTCTTGTATATCGCTGGCACGGTTGGTCGAGCAAGTGAATACAAACGTTTACGTGTGTGCAAAATCGTACTGTACAGAACTTATTTATTCCCGTAATCTTTCTTAAACCGGTGTTTGTCGTACGCTGATGTATTCAAAACACTACAACAATTTTAAGCCATGAACATTGACACGATTGTTCATATTCTGCTTTTCTTGTACTTTCTTCTCCTCTTTGAAAGCTAGCGCGTTAGCTTTCTTCTCCTTTCTTCTTTCCTGTACGTACAAGTCAAGATTGTGAGGAGGTAAAAACACGCATTTCAGTGCTTGATCACTTACTCGACGGTATTCTTTAACGAGCTGTTTCCTGTCCTTTCTCTGTTCCGGCGTTTCATCCTTGGGTCTAATTGAAATAGTTGAAAGAGTACTGATGATGGATTGTGTTTCAATACAGCCCTCTTTCTCTCCGGTATCTTGATTTAGCTGGTCTAGGAACTTCTTTGTTAAACCAGGCTTGCCCAGAACGTTGAGGGGAACGCCCGTTCTTGGGCACACTATAAATGAATAATGGAGGATTCACAGAGACTTTTCTCATCAGAAACTATTGAGTTCAAGAATGTCGATGTACCTTTGATTTTGGAATTTCTTGGTTCAGAAATAAGCTGAGGATGATTGTATATATTTGAATAAGTTGAAAGGATAGACTCGCAATCCCATTTCCGTTCAGGCTCGCCCTCTTCACTTGAAGAACTGTCATCTTCGTCACTATCGTATTTATCCAAGTATCTCTCAACGGCGTCTTCCACTTCACCTCTTGCCTAGAATAAGTTAATCCATTGATTAGCGAGAATGTACAGGTTCATTCATTATATGAAATGCAAGAGTCAAATTTTTACCACTTTTCCAATTTTTTGGTTCAATCTCAAACCCTCGGTCTTATCCTTTTCAAACGCTTCTGCCAACTTCAAAACTTCAGAATCTTGTATAGAGATGTGGCCTTCGATTTCCTCGCAATCTAAAGCGCCCATTTCATCATCGTCGTATTGGGCCATCAACTACGAGTAGAATTTTATAAATTCCGAACATTCTCAATTAAATTGTGTTTAACCAAATCACCTGTTCAAATCGGTCATCTAACAACGATAACTGTGCATTTCTTCTAATAACAGAACTGGTCATGGAATATTCAGTGAATCGAGATTTGTTATCGTCATTGAAGTCGGGTGAAAGTCGATCTGAATCACTTCGCATGTCGCACAATACGTCGTCTTCTTCGTCGTCTTCACTTGAACCTTCATCGTCTTCATCGTCATCATCGCTATATCAAATGAATTTTTCATTATCAATTTGTGATGAGATAAGTGGTTTTATTTAAGAAAATGTACTCTGTTTCAGCATCTGAAGGCACTCCATTTGCAACTGCAATGAAGTCGTCTTCTAGTTCATTATCAGGATCCTCAAAATTGAAATCATCATCCAAAGCTGCCACAATATCTGGATCCAAGTCTGGCCTAGGTCCTAACATTTGATACACATGTGTTACATTTCCAAACTTCTGACTAAATTTATAAAAGAAAAGAACCTGAATGTGGAGCAGCTCTGTTCAACAACCCAACTTCTTCCTCAACTTCAGACTGAAACACTGAAGCCGGCAATTTTACTTTACTCTTTCGATCCTTAACATAAAAAAATTGCAAGATGAATTTTGTGGAAGGCACCTCTAATAGTGAAAGCATTGAAAAACTTACTGAAAGTCCTCTGGCAACTGGTGCTTTAAAGATTCTTGAGTTCTTAGAATCCTCTGCCAGCTCCCATTCAGCAGTTTGTGTGACATCACGTAAATGTTGCAAGTAATCATAATCATCATCATAGAAAATTCCAAGTTTGGCTTCTTCTTCTTTCTGTTTTGCTAAATCCTTTCAATTGAACTCTGGCTCATTAGATTTAATTTCTCAATATTAGTATGGATACTTTTACCTTGGGTTTAGAGGTTGATGAACTAGCTACAGGTTTATCAGCTTTTAAAGTGATTGGGACTAACACTCTTTGGGGTGCTTCCTCATCCGCAGCAAGTGGATCCTTTTGGCTACGATGGACCAAATTGAAGGTGACGGCATTTTTCTTGTCGATAAACTTCTTTGTTTTGGGCTGTCAAAAAGAGAAACTGATGTGTCATTTCTACTTCAGGAATTTCATAAGTAAATGAAACAAAATCATAACATAATGTAAAAGACTCTTTGAGGAACACAAAAAAAGTTACCATTCTCTCAATCTGCAATTAGTTTGTTGGTAATCAATTGCACTTAAGTCACTCAGGCAGTCACGCTGCCTCATGCATGCTGTCTTCGATTGATAATTTCGTCTACTGCTACTCGTCGACACGGTTGCCAAGTTTCGCTTCGTCAAAAATCAAGAGAATGTCAGATCATGGTCAGATGATGCGTCGTACAACTGGGGGGACCATGGTCATAGAATATGACAATGGGGGGGACTAGGGCTAGTCAAAGCTAAAATCTACTCCTATCATATTTTTTGCTCGACTTGCAGTAAAATAAAACGGTATCCTAGTTGTTTGCACACGTTTTGCATTAAACCTTTAATTATTTAGGCCTCGTCCCTCGACGAACCCGGTTTTGTACTTCTGGTTCAACTCCAAAAACTAGAAGATTGTTATCACAAGGGAACGAATAGAAGGTAGTACTATTATCGAAAACGAAAACATATGCATGAACACATAATTATAAATCTTTTTATTAGATCGTACAAATACTTCTTTTTACTTTTATTTAATATTGTCTCAAAAAGAGAACGAAACACGAAAGCCAAAAGGATCGAAAAGTTGAAACACGGCTCAACTTTTTTTCACCTAGAAGTATCACGAGAATTGACAGCATCCCACCACATACAGCCACAATATACATGGCTAATAAAGAAATGTGACAAATCATAACACACACTAGTGTTCCAAAGGGTGCAGATTTCACCGAGGACCAACGCGAGCCAAAAAAAAAATCATAAACACTATACGAAGAAATTTGATTACGACTTGTACGCATTGGCTAAAGTCTTGGCTGCTAAAAGCAGAATTTCCCGACGAGAGATTCCGGTCAATGCAACCTGCCATTCCGTGGCAGATACCTAAGGAAGCAAAAACAAATAATTAAGTAAATGCGATATAGAACAATAATTTTGAAAAGGGTTACGTTGTATTCCTCGGCAACAGCTTGTCCAACTGTAACGGCAAACCCAGATTGTCGCAAGGGATATGAATCTGTTGTGCAATTACCCATGCGTGCAATTGCATTCACAGGAACCATTAGCGGTTGCGAAAATACTTGTATGCAGATGTTGCGAACAGGATCTTCTAATAAAAGACAATTCATTTCGAACCAGCTGTGAATAAGAAAAGAAACATTAGTTTAGATTTGTGTTTGAAGCGGCTTTTCTGTCGTTAAGTACTTGTCGGTGAATAGTTCGACCACGAATCCCTCAACCGAGACTACTGTCTGCTGAGGATGTACGGCTCCACTACTACGCAAATTCTATGAAAGCATGACAAATTAATAATTAAACATGAAGTTTCAATGAGAAGGTGACTTTGAATAAAATGTACCGCTATTCTTTCACGGGCAGCCTGTAGGGCACTAGCAAATCCAACTGGTTGTGCCGCCACACCAGAACTCTGGGATTCGAAACCTCTGCAAAAAAAAAAATGCTGTAGAATGCTTAAATCTTCAATGATAAGCATCAGTATTACTTGACAGTTGCCTTTCCAAAAACAGTCTGAAAAGCCTCTCTTACTGAGCTAACTTTAAGCTCTTTTGTTGAAGCGACGGCGATATCGGTGTCACCTCCAGAATCTTCAAAACAACAATTAATTCTATAAATTGGAGTAAATAAACAAAAAAAAAAATAAAAGGAGTCTCACATATAAACTCTTTCATTTGAGGGTCCAAAGTTGTAATCATTGTATCAACTGAACTTCTAGCTTTCTCTGCCACTTTGGCTAGGATTCCTTTTCCAGGCATTGCTTCTTTCATCCATCCAAAAAGTCCAGAACCTTTGCTTGGCTCACTCTGTGCCTCATCTTTCATACTGGGTGCTGTTGGACTTTCTAGAACAGCAATTTCAAGAGCAGATGTTCCCGCTGATGGATTCTGTTGTGGTTCATTGTCGCTGATTGGTGATAGTGGAAGCAGAATTGGAAGATTACTCAAACCCTGAATAAATTGCAATAATCTAGTTTATTTATTTGACAATTTTATCAAATTTGATTTGAAACTCACTGTTTGTGCTTGAACACCAGACGAGCCTGTAAAAAATTGAGAATTGGCTACAGTTGGAGTGCTAGTTGTAGGAAAGAGTTGCCCGACAGGCAAAACCAATGGAGGAGGCCCAGACATGAGATTCAAAGGGAGATTTGTTGGTGGATTAATCCACGAGGGAAGAGGAGTAGGACCTTCGTTCACGTTTCCTTCTTTAGGTCGATCAACTAATTCGAATCCGTTTTCTCCCTCGTCTTGTTGGGACATCATATTTTTTCAACCCACAAATTGATTGGGTACGTTGCAAGGGAAAACTTTATAGCCTAATCTGAAACGCACTAAATACGTAAAATTGTGGGAATAATAACTCGTCTGCCGAGGGAAACACCTTTATGTGTCAGATAAAATAAATCACAATTCGTAAACAACACGAGAGTCCACGAGTGCACAATCCACACACGTCAACGAAATATTTCAAGGTTATAAATCGATTTGTGAGAACGATTATTCGTGATCGTGATTATCGATCGCGGTGAGATTTTTAAAAAAGGTGTTTCCGTGTATAATCAACAAACAAAAATTGAGGAGAAAAGTAAAATATGTCAAAGGAAGCTTTGGTCTATGTCTGAGAAGTTTTGGAAGCGTAATGTATGTGGTAGAGAGATTTCTCACAAAAATACAATGGAGCAACAACAACATGGGTATTAGCAACATAAAACAGTTAGAGCCATCAGAGCCATCAGCTTTCCATTTTCTATTGATCAGACAAGTGGCGACAACTTTCACTCTGTCACGTCGTTCACATTTCATGTCACCCGGTATTTCTTCGTCCTTCAGGGATGCCATAAAGATGTCAGCAGTACCGTTCAATAATCAATATAGAGTAGGATTCATTGCCAACATTCGTCATGAAAAGCGACCTCGGGCAGGGCCAGCAACCAACTCGAGCTGTATCGAAGAAATCGTCGATAGCGCTACGTATATATTTGATCCTGGAAAAAGTACTAAATCATTTGACGCTTTGCAAGATGACTGGGTATTCTTTTTTTTTTTTTTTTGACAACAGTCGCGCTTGCGTTCCAGGAAGAGGACGATAGTCTCATTAACACACAAGTCTGTAGGGAAATATATGCAACGTTCGTTATAAATAAAGACGTCAATTGAAGATGCGGACTGGGGAACTGTCGGAATCACGCGGCGCATTAGTTGTAGACCATTACGGATACAGTTGCACGGGTTCGCGAACAATGAACCTCATAATTACATCTCAAAGGACTTGTTCGTCGGCCGAGTCGAAGGGAACAAAGAAATATCTTCCAAGCAATCTGACGTTTTTCCGTTCTTCGTATTGTAGCCGGGCGGACCCCACGCAGTCCAGTTGCTGTTGTTCATATTGAGGCCATTCTCGTTGCCGTCTGATGTCTCTCTGAAGGCGTAATACCGGCAACGACCAACGATGAGTCCGACATGGAGGTCGAGCGGCCCATAATAAGTGAATCTTTCCCTCCTTGTTGGGTGTTGCTTTATTTCCCATCAGAGACGGCCGGGAAGAGCTACGTAGCAGTTTTCTAGTTGTCTGTACAAAGGGTAGCCGAGTGGACTAGGACGAATAATTCAGGTATAATGTGTCGTTAGTCTAGTTGCTGCCTAGCAAATTGAATTCAGACTACTAGGCCATTATCTCGTCGATCCTAGAGAGCATCAGCAGGAGCGGCTGAATGAATGTTGCAATAGAGGAGAAGGCGAAGCGGACACTCGAGGGAAAGTAGAAATCAAGAGACGACGAGCTCTGTTTGGCGCTCGGGGAAGGAGATTGAGTGAGATAGTATGAGAGGGCAAGAAGAACGAGCTCAGCAGCTAGTGATCCGCGTAGACAATATATAAGCCAATGACGCACAGGACACGCATTAAAGGAGGCTCCTGCTGCTGCTGCTACTCCTCCTCTTTCCTGCTGAACGAGATTTATATGCCTATAACTGATTTTCCAAAACACTTGCCCGTTGATATACCGTGAGAATCCTAATCCGGTTATTTGCGCGAGACGATGAAATGTTGATCTTTTCCAATAGTGAACAGTCATGGTCCAATCCAATAGGTGATGTCGGACGCTATCTTTTCCCTTGATTCCTGCTCCGTTGTATTACGATTCAACAGCAGAAGCAGCTAGCAGTTTTATAACACTAGATGGATTCATTCGACTCGGCTGGTTATTTCACGCCCTATCTCAATAGGCGTCAGCACTTGAAAACACTTGGCGTTCCCTTGGAAACGCGAGTCCTCCCCCGGTCGGATTCATTCCGGAATCGTTTAGAACTGTCATCGACTACGATGCTGAGGATTCTGAATGTCTTCTAGGTTGACTTATGGATTCATGCCGATGCAATTCTCTCTGGGACGTTCACGGGAACCATCGCTTTTGTATGGGCATCGCCGCCGCCGCCGCTGCTGCTGCTCCTGCTCCTGCAGTCTGGGAACTTTTGAACGCGCCGTAATAGGATATCCATGCTGGCCTTGTGCAGCAGCAACCCCGGCAGCAACAGCGGGTCCTGAATGTATAGGTCTCTATTCATAAAGTATTCCGACGGTGGAGTAACTGAGTGAAATCCACTTTGACGATCACGAGGAGACGGAGAAAAGGGGAAAAACAGAACTGTGGGACTCTACTGAGAAAGAAGCAAATAGCGCATCAATAATAGGCCTTCCTATACCTATTCGAAGGATCGACGCACGTCTGCCATAAGTTTCTTTTTTCTCTCCCCTATTCAGACGATGTGCTCGTCTCGTCATTCATAGTCTCTGCGATCACGGCGAAGAGGGGACGGCGACTAGACGGCGTCGATGACGAGTGCCGGAGTGCGTGCTTTTTTATATAATAAAGGAGTCCGCCGGCTTATCCCGCCTGAATATTACACGTGTAGGCGTGTGTGTTGCGTACAGCTCGAGACAACGGGGGGTTGCGCCGACGACGAGGTGTTGACAAGAGAAAAAGACAACGATGAAATGACAGATGAAGGATCTTTACAGAGTGACGACGGCCTCCCGTGGGGGGGCGTGAATTGGGGGCGGCGGCGGCGGCGCAAGTGTTGGATGCTGGAGGGGAAGTCGTTGGGGTCGATTGTCCGGAAGGATATAGTTCGTTGGACCTGAAATTGGTTTAGTCGGCACTACGGAAATAAGGCGCATTGGGGCAAACTTCTTAAGGCAACTTCGCGGGCGCCCGACGTACGTAATGAATCCATAAGCGACGCACGAGCATACGATTATGCAAAAAGAACTGTTGAATGGCTTTAGGCGATGGATGGGGCCATACTTCAAGGGATCGAGTCAAGATTTTTGGAAAAAAAAAAAAGACCGCCGGTTGTAGCTCTCTGTTACTTGCGTCGCCAGGGGCGAATAGAATGTAAGCCTATAGACAAGGATGTAAAACAGCGAACGTAAGCAAGGTGCCGCCGGAGTTCCGGTAATCGATCCAGCAACTCTGCTCAGAGTATATAGCCTTCGGGAAATATAAGATATAGATATTTCCACTATATTTCTCTGAAGTTGATCATCTAGAGCGTTTAGACATTAGGCTATTATATAATGGGACCGCCTCCCAAGTTTCTAGAATAATACGAAGGTTGCGTTCGGCAACTAACACGCTCTCCGTCCATCACATCTCACGTGGCCCAAAGCTCGCCAAATTGCGCCTGGATGCGCACGCGAAAGGTGAGCCAATCTTGAAACGGCTGCTGTTGCCGACCTCTCTGATGCATCTATCCAACGGTTAGCCGTACGGCTAGCTGTACGTACATATGCTTTGTCTACCTATTACGATGTCATAGCGGCCCGACCGTAAAAATGACTCTAGCACTAGCAGCAGTGACGGTAATAAGATATAGAATACTAGAAGCATCGCACGCACGCATCTACAGAGGAGCTTCTCTATAGGCCTACACAATAGAGTAGTATAGTATATATATATACTCTGAGCCTAAGGTCTATATAACTTGCGGTGGATCAATAAGACAACGTATCATCACGCGTAATGCGATAGGGTCTCTCTCTTCTAACAGAGCTGATGGGCCTGCAAGCGTCTGATGATGCACGTCGTCAGCCGACGCTGCATTTGTAGTCTATCCACATCTAAATTAGATGATAACCTCTCCTTACACCATAGCGTAGAGTGCCTCCAATCTGGAATCCCACTTTGCTCCTCTTGAAGAAATCAGATGAAATCTTACTGTTAAGCATTCAATAATTCAAAATAGAGATGGCGTCAAATACTACATAACGGAAAAGAGGAAAAAACATTCGTCGGTTCTTACGCCTAAACATTTATCAATAATTCCATAGGTCTCTGCGGGCGTGATGCGTCATCATTACCGAGTTGTGTAAGTCTACCAAGTCTTAGGCTTTGCTCAATAATAGTCGGCGTCGCCTTCACTCCCCGCTTTGCCTACATCTTTGGCGACGCATCAGTGATTATCGGTGTCTGTATTAATTATAAGGCGAGCGCGGTGGTGGTATATATCACCAACAGAAGAAGAAGAAGAAGATAGGAAGCGGTAGCAGATCAAAGTCTACGCGATGCCACGATTCAACGCACGATTATTCCAATCATCACGGCAGCTATCTCGCCGTTCTTTTATCCCTTTTCTTCTTCTTCTTTTTTTGAATAATATGCGCGTTGTTGGGGCCTATCATTTATTCCGTTCCCAATTAACTTTCTTCCCTTTTATCCACTTTCGAAGACGAGCGATAACGTCTCGTTATTTGTTCGATACTGAGAGCGCCTCTCAAGGTTCGATGTTGTCGTCCCCTCAAGATGCTTCAGGAGCTTTCTACCTATCATAGCATTCTACCATGGAGCGACCCTACTATACTGCTACCAATTCACCAGTCGGCGTTGTTTGCCTATATAGCGTTGTCAGTTCTCAGAACATCTCGAAGAATCTAACGGCATTCGCATTAGCAAAGCAAACTCTTCGTCCCCGTGAATAATGACAGTCGACCCGTTGCTTATTACGTACACAGTGTGAACGTTTGATCACCAAGAGAATGCTTATTATTCTAGCATAAAAAAGAGAGTTCCGGGTATCATAAGACAAGACGAGGCGATGGGTGGTTAAAGAGTTGCTGCTGCTGTTGTAAGCATCTTGGTGGTAGAGAAAAACGGGGAAAGAAGACGTAGTAAATCTCGACGAGTTGCAGGCGCGACAGGACCTGATGGATGCGAGTAAGCTACTGCTACCTCTATCCACTGCTAGATCCAGGCAGCAACGCAGACAAAAGAAGCTGACTAATGATCTCTCAATGAATCATCGGAGCAATCCATCACTTGGGGTTGGGGGGGTTCGCGGCGCCCGCGCGACGTCGCGTTTCAAGAGCGGGTTCCTCGCCGTAGCCGGCGCTCAACTACTACTACCATCTTCTCCCGATTTTTGTTTTGATCATCCGTCCATTTTTTTTTTTCTCGTCATCTTTTCTAGCAGCTCCCCTCCAATATACTCTGATGCTGCTCTTCGCCGAATGTCTTCTTTTTTTATGATTACTTTCCCTCCATTTCTACGTTTTTTTCCCCGGCGTCGGGTCGTTTGCGCGGAGGCCAGTATATATACAGCAAAGAGAGGGCTAGGTCGACATTGTCGCTCGTCCTTCTCTCTCATCTTCCCACGACTCTCGTTTTTTTTATTCGCCGTCCTAGTCCTCGTCTGTATGCGTCTCGCGCTGTCAAAGCTGTCGGCCACTTTTAGATCAATAGAATGAGAGTGATAGAACTGTCAGGGCACACAGTACTCTCTATATATATTCGTTGTCCTTCCTCCTAGATGTACAGCGTCGTCTATATCAACTCGACTTCTTTTTTCGTATCGACACGGAGAAAACGACTTCAAAGAAGGATGGATCTGGAATAATAAGGGCTACTGCGTCGAACCTTCGTCACACTTTAGGTCGACAGTTCCGGCGGTCCGTCGCAACACACCGCCAGCATGAAATGTCGACAAATGATGACTCCTTCCCTTCTTTCCATCAAGCCTTTCCTCTTTTTTGACAATTCTTATCCCCTTCTTCTTCTTCAAAAGAAAAAAAAAGAGGAAAAAAAGTCGTACAAGTAACATGGAATAGGAGAAGATTTGAATGCGGGTGCTTCATCTCGTTCGTTTCTTTTTTTCGTCACCGTTTTGTCGCTGAAGGCCGTCGCGAGCGACGCGCCGGAGAAAAAAGAAAAAGGAAGGTCGCGGAAAAGTACACAAGAGTCTACTTTGCCCGAATTGAAATGTTGGGTTTGGAATCCTTGTCGAGCTGGCCAGGCCGTCCGTCTCTTTTCATGTCGCGGAATCTCGAACACGGCCGCCTCTGATTCCAATCAGCCTCCCTCCGTCTCTTACGCTCTTTCTCTGCTGTTGACGACGACAACTGTGATTCGATCATGACGCTGATCTGGACATCATCGCCAGTCCAGCACAGCTCTGGCCTGGTCTGGAATGAACAACAGCCTCCCCACGCACCAGCGGACAGGGAATGACGTGCCTATGACGTACAGAAACGTTTATTTTTTCTTTGGAAAAGAGAATTCCTTCCCAAACAATAAAGGGAACCTTACCGCCGCTGGTTGTAGTACAGACCCGAGTGGGCGTCTTAAGACTACCGTCGTCAAAGTGGTGAGAGGCCAAGAGCAGAATTCTAATCGTTTTCCAACGAATAGTAAAACCAAGCGCCGTACTGACTTTGATGATCGTCTCCCATTCCGAGGCGGCGGCCATTACCGTTTTAAAAAGAGAGGACATCTTCGTTCTGTATTGTACGTAGTGGTGCTTTTAAAAATAATCGCCTTATTCCCGACGTTGGCCATCATCGTTCTTTTAAGACGTCGTCGTCGTCTCGTCGATAAACACGGCTATTAATTAACGGATGCCCCCTGTCGTCTCCTTATTGTCGATATCTGGTATACTGCAGCAAGTCTTTTGTCTGTAGTTCCTCCTGGTAGGCTACTATAGTACCCGGCAGAATATGTCTCTTCACTTGCCAATAAGGGAGAGCTGAAGGTTATCGTAATCGCAAGTTGCCATGACTGGGCGGAGAAAACGACCGACCTCCTTTTGTATCCCGGCCGCACTACCACCCCGAGATATATTCCTCTCTACGACGACCTACAAAACCAACCCGAGCCATTATGTCGATGACTAAAATTTCGTCACCATAGAGCTCTCGATGATGATTTTAGATGCTGCTGGAAACGATCCGTTCGTTCCCTTAAGCGCCGTTTCTATAAATAGCCGCCGAGAGATTGACGATTCCGTGTTGATCCGCTGATAACTATTAGACGGCGCGGACGCGCGCGCGTCCAGTCGGGTGCGTGAATTCATCAATTAAGAAAGGGGTGTCCTGATGAAGACGTCGCTTTTTCTCTTTTCCTCCGACGAGACATAGTTTTCCGGGCTGTTCATTGAAACGGGTCGCTATTAACCGCCGCATACAACAAACACTCTCATTATGGCGTTTGATGGAGACAAAAGGGGCTTGGAGGAGAAAAGGGCCGCGTGATGTCATCCGGCAACAAACATCAATCACCGAGTTTGGCATTTGGCATTTTATATATACAGCGGCACGAACAACGGTCCGTTTATTCCTTCCATTTCTTTTCAATCCGACGACGACGACGACATGCGCTCCTCCCTCCTGCCCGACGCACAAGTGTTCACTTGGATAAAGTTGAACGCAAACTGACCGACTAGAAGGAAAACCCAAACGTTAACTCTGCGTTCGCGTGCGCGCGTCATTCACGCGAACTGATTCAATTCCCTCGTGCTGTCGCGTTTTCCGCTGTACGAATCATGCTCGACGCCGACGACGACGACCCTTTATATATATATATCGAAGCCGAGAGAGAGAGAGAGAGCGAACAAGACGAGAATCTGACCATTTCTGACAGAATTCCAAGCTGCGGCAGCCCTCCTCCACCATCGCTCAATTTAATACGAATTTGAGAACGACTGAGAGTGAGGGGAAAAAAAAGAAGTTTAATATCGACCGTGCGCATATATGCCCTGCGGGGCCAACTTCCCCCTTCTTCTTTTTGACCAGCCGGACCCACTTTGATTGACGCGAATCGTATAACAGTCCCGCGGTCCGTTCTAAAAGGCACAATAATAAATAGGAAAAAAAAAGAAGGAAGAAAAAAAAATAAAAATCCAAACTGAACATTTTATTCGAGCCGAGATCTGAGAGCAATCGGGAGGACACGTTTCTCCTTAGGCTCTATAGCGACGACACCGCAGTGGTGGTGGTATTATTCAAAAGGCTTTATTTCGCATATCCCCGAGAGGAAAGGCAGAGAACGACAGGGAATATGTAAGGCCCAGGCACTCAATTCCCCCAAACCTCTCGGAAAATATGAATTATGAGCTGTTTTGCGAACGCTGAGTATTGATTTTCAATTCGTTTCTTTTCTTCCTTTTTTTCCCTATTTCTTATTTTCTCTCTCTCTCTATCTGCGCGTGTGTCTGGATTCCAACCCCTCGACCCTTTCCACTTCTAAACATATTCAAAAGAAATTCGTAGCGATAAAATTACTAGAGCATTTGCCTGGTAGTCGCGCCGGGTCCTATATATAACCCAATAAATAATAAAAAAAGGGAAGGATCGAGAGAAAGAGAGAGAAAGATAGAGAGAAAAAAAAACATGTATAGCCTAAGCCTATATATATTTATATGAATAAAGGAACGTTACTGATGGAATGGTGACGTCGGGCAATTTCACGTCCGTCCAGGAATTCCAAACTCGCGTCCGCTACAACCCGGACTGCAACCGTCGATATATTTATTCTCGTTTCATTTGATTCCTACTTCGTGCTCGAATCGACAACGAACCTTACAGGGGAAGACCGAAAAAGAGATGAGATAAATAATACAAGTCCTTATATAATTTTAATATATTCCCTTTCTCAACGCGCGCAGCTGCGCACAAATGCAAAAAAGGCGTAGGACTAAACAAAAACTTTTGAAGGAGAGAGTATAGTGCTGAAGAAAAAACATCAACGACAGGATAAGAAGGTTTGGAAATGTTTGATGTTGGTGGCGCGCGTCGCCGCTGGACCGAGAAATTCCGAGTTGCGAGACCGAAGAGATTTGTCTACCTTCAGCTTACATCCGCAAACTTTTTTTCTCTCTGCCAAAAAGAAAAAGAAAAGTAGAAATTAGGATTTCACAGTTTCAGCATATGGTGCTAAAGTTTTCACAACGTCAAAGTCGTAGACTCGTAAATTATGGCGAAAAAGGCACGTGCAGCATCCAGTTTGTACTTTCCCACAAGGGGAACCTATTGGGTTCGAGTATTAGCGAGCGACCTCGTCTACTGATGGGAACGACGGAAAAGAAAGAGAAAAAGTTTTTTTGCCTTTCCAATTTATATTTATGTGCACACTCGGTAAAGTTCATTCTCTATTTAGACTATAGGGGGCTGACAATGTTCGTCGTATTCTAATCGGGAGGATTGCCCTTTTCTTTGTGTCCTCGTTCTTCTTAAAATCCATCTCCTTTTCTTCTTTCAAATATTTAACTTGTTGTCGAGAGAAGAGTGCGCTTCCGCTAACAAAATATTTCGCTTCTGACTGTCTCGATGGCAACAACATCAATCGAAAGAGTTCCTGGAAGTACAAGTCTATTTTCTCTTTCCTTTCAGTGTTTATCACAGGGTTAACAGAGTTTCAACGAATCGAGTAAAAAGAAGAAGAAAACTGGAACTGCGCCCAATTCTATACTATAACTACGTAGCACCGGCTTTTTATCGTCGTGATTTCAATTGCATTTACAATCCCTTTATTATATCAGCTGATGATTTCCAGTCGAGAAGATTTCCCTCGATGTCTCGTTTCATATACCTTTCCGACTTGACGACGCCATCGATCAGCTCAGCTGCCATATTACATTTCTTTCGTTTAGCGTCTCTGGTCGTCGCTGAAGATTCAATTTCTTCACTTACGCGGCAAACCGCGCAGCCTTCCGTAATACGGAACGAAGGTCAACAGGCACTGGCGAAACGTAGCGGAAGAATAAGAGCGAAAAAAAATCCGGTAAAAATGGAATGTAAAAACGAGAAACGAGTTGAACGTGATCAAGCGCATATGGTGGGTGTAGGCTAGCAGCAGACGGTTGAACGGCGGCGCCAACTCTAATACGACGCCAGCAGTCGGATCGTTTCTCTGTCCGGCGCCCGCTCCTTTTGAAACGTACGGCGAGCTAATCGATTGAATCCGCAGCGGACCGGGCGGATCGAGTTCAAGCCACTGAATAGCAACCGCTTCTCCATTTCCAAGACTCCTGCTGCTGCTGCTACTGCCGGCCGCGATACAACTGCGTCTACTCTGCCCAGTCGTCGTAGTAGTATTGTAGCGCTGCTTATAATACTCGCGCGACTCTCCGTAGTACATCACCAGGAGTATCAAGGAGACAGGACGCTGCTGACGCAAGGGTAATTAAAAGTATAGGACAACATCGATTGGCGGAGTCAAGGACTCTTGACAACAGAGGAGACAATATGTGTCGTCTCGTCTCAACATAACTGTCAGACAGACGGTTTGCGAGACACAATGTCTGGGAGCAGCAGCGGTATGGAGCCCATGCAGGCAGCAAGAGCAGGAAGAGGAGCCGGCCGATTCAATAAAAGATCCGCATCTCATTACTCGCCATTGTACGTGTTGTACTCGGAAGTAGCGCAATGATACACATAGTCGACGACGACTACACATCCGAAATGATGGAGAGGAAAAGGCAACTGCTGAGAGGCCGAGAGAGGAAGCCGAGTCAAGTGGAGCAGCAAGTCGGGGAAAGTATTAGTAGTAGTAGTAAGGGCGGAGAGGGGGATGATGAGTGGTGGCCGAGCCGGAGGACGGATGTATATATATATATATAAGAGAGAGAGAGAGAGAGAGAGAGAGATGAAGGGGGTACAGTACATAGGGCGTCATTTGCCACTGATATAGCCTACGCTGCACCACTGACAGTCAAGTCGAGTGTATATATCCCGACTAGTAGGCTATGTGTACATATAGAGAAGAGAGAGAGAGAGCCCCCAAAAGGAGCAGAAGCAGCAGCTGATGTATCGTGTTCATGTTACATGACGGCAAGGGTGACGGATCACGGCGCTCAATGCCGTACATAATATGGCTGCTACAACGCGTAGATACATAGTACTAGTACTAGTACCAGGAGCCAAAATATAATATCGAGCGGGAAGACTGCTGCGCTCCGTCAGGGAGAATCACGCAAGCTGTGTCGTGCATGTACCGGTCGACACTTGAAACGACTCAATGAAAAGCGGCTAATCCGGGATGCGTGTAGAGCCAGCGGTGAAGAGCAAACTAATTCCCAAGTCTCTAGGAGCAGCAGCAGCTAGGAGCTGCGAAAATATATCTCGAAGAAATGGGAAAGAAGACAAGGAGGAGCGTGATTACGTCAACGGTGACGATAGAGGAAGATAGAAGTCGGTCCAAAAAAAATAAAATAAATAAAACTGGAAGAAGAAGCGAAAGAACAAGAGGGCGTCATTGAAATATATATTAGGAGAAAACGAGAGAGCCAGTCGAGGCGGATAAGAGCTTGATGGAAGAGGTAGCGAATGGTGTTGACTCGGTCGTCCTAGTTCCCGATGTGTCGCTGATAGACCTATATCGAAGGATGCTGTTGCCGACTCGGCCCGCCCTAGAGAGTGGATGAGCTTTTTAGCACTTACTACAGCGCTCTTCTTCTTCGTCGTCGACGACGACTATATAGTCACTGCGTGTTTAGATATATAACTCTACGCCGATTTCCACTCAGCCGCCACGTCCGCCATATCAGGGAGCTTATCGCTTTCTTCTTCCTCTTTCCTTACATAGACACAAAAGCCAAAGCCGTTTCTCCGTTTGTTTTCTTCATTGAGCCGATTTGTGTGCCCCAGATTCGCCACCATTGTTACGATGAAACCGCATAAACTTGTGGCATGTAGACCAACAATGTCGCACGCAGACTCTCTTTCTGTCTTCATAAATTATATCCAAAGTTTATGCGATTATCTTCGATAGAAAAAAAGGGAATAAACGATGGTAAAAACACTCTGGTCTTACGTAAATTTGAAACAAAGGCTCAACTTTGTTGATAAGCGTAGCATCAAACTTTAGTGAACTCTTTGTCTCTCTAGTAATATAGAACAGAATATCGACCGGTGGGTTATTCCCCGTTCGCATCGAACTTTTATATCATTTCTTTTCAGTAAGACTTATATATATATTTTCTTCTCTAATCTTTTCGAAAGAAATGTTAGGAAACTAATCTTGAACATGCTGGGCGTTCACCCAACGATGCGTCTGTTTCTTCTCGAAGAAGAAAGATGATGTTGGTAGTTTCGTACGAAATGTCACGGCATCGACGAGCTTAATCCGTCTCAGCATTCACATTTAATTGAATAGTTCGCATTACAGTCGTATTATTTAATAGGCGGTGCGGCTACCCTACCGCTGCTGCCTGTTCCATCATAAACTATAAATACGATAGGCAACGTGTAAAACGAAACCCCCAAAGAGTGATGTTCTATGTTCTTGGAGGCACGAATCGGATAAGTCTCCGTCTATAAATAGATCCACCGAGACCCGAAAACACCGGAACCATCCACCGACAAATGGAATAAAATGGAATCAAACAAAATAAAACTGGCTATTCGCGTGTAGTGCAGGCGTCTTATATGGCCGAACATTATGTGATAACACGAGAGAACACAAGGGGGGAAAGACCAGGACAAATAATATGCCCCCAATCCAAACTCGCAGCTTACACAAAAAAGGGAGAAAGAGAGAGAGAGAACAGGGAGCAAAAGACATCAGTCTTGCTGCTTGTCAATTTTTTCCCGTTCGCTGTTGTGCGGAAGGCCATTGAACGGACGATCGGGGGCGGCGTCTGCGTGCAATGTCACCGCTCTTTTGCGAGGGCCATTCAACGTCCCTGTGTGTGTATCTACACGTGTAGGCAGACGAACGGACGGGACTGTTAGTCCTTGTCGGCCCGAGACACGAGGCTATAGCCTGCTGGCCTAAGGTTTCGACGTTGACATATAGCGACCGATCTTGATCGGGGCTCCGTTGATACACCAATAGGGCTTTGCCTTGCCTTGCTTCGAGTGGTTCTCTCGTGTGCCTCGTCCGCGACGTCAACAATGATCGACTGTAGACTTGTGTAAAGTAGCGGCTATAACAATATCGCCGAGAAGCCGCCGCCCTCCGTCCCTATGAAAACATCCTTTGGGCTGCCGTTTAACAACGGCAGAAGCGGGCGAGCCGTCAATGACGACGAGCCATTATGCAGCGGCCGTCGCTGGTTGAATTGCTGTCACTAAAAGTCGGCTCGGCCAGTACCTAAAGCGCAGAGACAGCGATTCTTTCCCCCATTTTGTTTGATGATCACTTGGCTTTCTTTTATTGTCTTGTTCTTTCGATGTGAGGTGGTCGCCGTCGACTATCGCTCGCCGCCGCCGCCGTCGCCGCCGATTCATAGTCGTCGCAGACATTGCGTATTACGTGACCCTCCTTTATTCGGACAGCGACGCTAAAGAGACGTCCGCTTTTCTAATACAAAACGGAGCGCAGCTGCTGAGCTGAGCATTTCAAGTCGATCCGTCGTCAAAACTTGGCCTCGTCCCTAAGGGCCTGCAGGGCTACGTGCCGCATTAGGCCATTACAATATCGTCAAAGTCGCAACATTCGCGAAATCCGGTTCCCAGTGAGTGGGAGATACTGCGTATATACTCTCTCCCGGCCGTCTCCATAGCTACTACCACTAGCCTACTACTGAAAGGGAAAAAGAACTGGAGAGTCAGCTGCTGGGCAGATTTCTGAGGTCTTTATGAGGATCGATTGGATTTCCTTATAGGCCAGACATCCATTGCGGACCGGACCAGCAGGCGGGCGGCGGGAGTGAGGCCAGCAGACGATCCTACGTCCTTAAAGTGCGATAATCCGATCCATCCCATTCTCTTCTCCGTTTCATCGCATCGCAGACCAGCCGAGACCCGGTCCCACGTTCTAATTGCCATACACCAATTAGCAATGGATACTGAACACGAAAATTCAATTAGCCCTTCATGTTCCTCAAAAAACGAGGAGAAAAAAAGAAGTGAAAATGAAAAAAGTAAAAAAGTTCTGGGGCAACCGCCGCCTCCACGCTTCCACTCGGCGCGATGTCAGTCTATTCTTCATCCCTCCTAATATGACGATCATTACAGCAATTCCGTCTGTTATTACTCGGCTATACGGTCTGTGCAAGTAGTCTTCATATACAAGTCTAGGGGTGTACAGTAGTAGGTGACGTTATTAGAGACTTGTTCCAGTGTAATCCCAACTATATATGGGGTCGGGGTCCCTCACCAGCAGCAGCAGCAACAGCGCTATAATAATACGGATGTTTGGAGCCTAGCTATAACATTTTAGGCTACTGAAATACGGCTGCAGTGGAATGCTTGGCTGCAGATGAAATGTACACAGCTAATGATATTCCTACAAGTCAATGATTGACGGTATATATACATATAGATATCTATCCCAGAGAGCGCGTTCTGCTGCTTAGGGCATTTGCATCGCTATCGCTGCGAATAATTCCTCGACGAGTTGATGGAGATGATGTATTCAAGCTGTTTGTTTGCGTCTCAACAGCCAATTAAAGCCATCGCAGCAGCAGCGGAATCTACTACTATATACTGAGCCAACAGAGTCGTGGAAGATGCTTCGCTGGAACATCGATCCCATCACTAGTAGAAAGTCGTTCGTAGTTGAATGGGACTCGATTATCGAATCGTTCCCTCCAGCATTTATTCGTCTGATGAGGAGACGAGTCAATGGCTGTGCGCCTCTTTATTGAGGCCATAGATGTGCAATCCATCAGGCATGATCGCTGGAATTCCTTTTGGCCGCAATTTCGCACGACAACCGCCATCACTTCAATCAATTCTCTCTCACCAGACAGACAGACAGACCTAACAATCTATGGCGCCTACTACCAGTCTACTACTACTTTTATTATCCTCTCTGCTTTCCGGGACGCGCGTCCTCTCCTAGACAACACGTCTAGGACGGAGTCGACCAGCAGCAGGTGCCCAGCCATCGCCTAATGGCGATGCAGAGGGTAAATTTAGCGTACGAGATACAGAGAGATCGAGTTCTTTAATATCGACATAGCACGCAAGACTTTAAGCAACCGCATTGTGCGGAGCTAAACCGCTGGAGACGTTTTCTCTCATGCATTATACAGCCGCTGCCATTAGCTGAGTGCGCGCTCAACGCTAAACTCATCGACCCGCTAAGCTTAAACCAACATATCCTACCTTTACGGTTTCTTCCCTTTTCTCTTTCTTCTCGGCCCTTTTAACATGTTCACTGCCGCATTAATACCCAAGTAGCAGGCAACGCAGAAAACAGTCCGATCGCTAGATTTGGCGAGCGAAAAGAAACCGTAGGTGGGAATGGCAAATAGGAAATGATCAAGTTTAAAGGTAAAGGTCATTTGCGAAGAGTAACAATGACTGAGATCCCAAGTGTTGTACAACACGGTTGGCTGAATTTGGTTCCTTGGGACGTTCAAGACGGAATTTGGCACGTCGCTCTTGTAAGGTGGACGATCATTATCCACACAGATCACCGTCTCTTCACACTACTTGTAGCAGAAATTACTTTTCTTCTATTAATTTTTTCCCTTTTTCTCCGGCATGGATACAAGACCGGTGCTGATCCTCAGCAGAAGCCAAGAGCGTCGCGCGTGATAATATCGATTTCTTATCATCAAGACAACGTTGAAAAAGGAGGAATGCGAGACGATGAGTTTTTCTGATCGCAAAAAGGGGAAAAGACGACTACGACGGTGCAAAGGGGGAAAAAAAAAACAAGAATGAAAAGGAAAATAGGTGACTCTTGACTCTTTGATGCAGCGGGTGATGTTGGCACCAAGGCGACGACACCACCCTCATCATTAAATCAGCCGTTAGAAGATTCGACGAGTGACGCATTTGCTCATACTCGGTAGCTTTTTGGTAGTCTCAAATTCCATACTCTCGTCTTAATTGATTTCAACATCAAATGAACGTATGAAGGGAAATCATTGAGATGAGCCCCTAATTCGCTACGCGTCCTTTCAGAAACGAGCGGCGGAGAGAAGGGCCTGTCTAATAGTAATTCGGCGGCGGCACAAGAGGGCCAGCAGTCGTCATATTACTAATCTTTACCCAAATCATGTCCAGCGAGTTCCTCACATCTTCTGTCAAATGCAACTCTCCCGTCATAGTCTGTTTCCTTGGATGGGAGGCAGCGTTCCAGGCACTCTCATGAGTTTCGTAGAATTTGGCATTCAGGAATCGTTTATGCGATCCCCACTAGTTTCCTCTGCAACTTGACGTGACCTTTGTCTACAAACTGTTGAAAAAAAAACTTTTCCTTGCCTTTCGCCAATTGAAAAAAAGTAGCGAAGCGACGCTGCTACTTTTTCAAATGAGATTGCAGACTTGTTGGTGTTTTTTTTTCTTTTTACAGGTCTCTTCAAGTCCTTAGGGAACTGGTATTCCGCGAAAACAGTCACTTTTCCCACGTCAATTTGTTTAGAATTAAGTTGTTGCTACTATAATTTGCCGACGGCTCTTATTGCCGGGTACCGTATCAAGGCCGAAATTTTACTTCGAAGGCTTCTGTTTGTGACAAGGTGTCGACGATACGGGTGCCGGGTGAATGTAGACACCTTATCAGGTCACATATCTCGCGTATTACTTTACAGCCATCACATGGGCGGCTGGTTAATAAATACCAACCCAATATATTCTCCGATAACAGAGTTTGAGAATCCAATTTTTGGTGTAGAATACGTATAACAAGAGAACCAGTTATACGTACGACATCTGATTGGCAAGATTGTATTAAAGGCGTCGAGACGGGAGTTTGCCAAAGAAAAGGACGAGTCTATAACAGAGATCTACTTGATTTTGCCATGTCAGCGCGTGACACCCGGTTAGGTTATCAACGCTCCCGTTGGATTCAATCATCTCTTTTTTCCCCTCGTACCACTACTTTTCTCATATAATAATCATACAATAATACGTTGCCTTCTTTCTCACTATTGTTACTTCTTTTTTCGCTTGCGCCTCGCGCCGAAGCAATTTTTACCGCGACCGAAAACTCGGTTGATGATGAGACGAGCCCGGGTTTTGATGTCGGAACGAACTGGTGCCTTCGTGCCGTTGTAGCAGCTAGCTTTCCTTCGTTACAAAAAGCGACGACGAATGTAAGGAAAGGGGAGAAGCGAAAAAAAGGAGTGCTGCAGAGAAAATAAGGGGGAAATAACGAATAGAAGATAGCATGATCCAGTGGGATCATTCCTGCGTCATACGCTCGACGCTCGTGACATATTGATCTAGTTTTGATGACAGACTCTAACTATCCATAACAAGCGATGGACAGATTGCGAGTCGGAGGAGGAAACGACCCGAGCGCGTGATTGTTCATAGAGTTACAGCAGCAACCACTCGTGCCAATGTCAAGGTGGACGACGCCAGGAGAGGTCTTTGTTTTCCTTTTTTTTTATCCTTGTCCTTACATATGAAATATCACCCGGCCAAAAAACCAGCTGCTCAACAAAGAAATGACCATCGCACGCATCCAATGAGCAAGAAACTGTTTAGTTGCGTAGTTTTTTCCTCGCAATACGATACGCTAGGTTACCTTTGGCGTGCAGAATAACAGTCTGAGGGTAGGTCAGGAGTATAGTACTGATAAGAAACCGTCTTGTATAACGGGCAGTTTGATCATTTGATACTGGAGACGAATGGGGAAATAGACGGCCTCATAATAGATTAGTTGAGTAACGATGTTGGCATTTCTCAGTTACGTCGCTGGATCGTATGCTACCCACTATTTCCCGGGAAGAATGGAGGCAGGTTTTGCTTGAGTATATCCTTCAAAGGCAACAAATACCAAGGCTGTCGATCGGGTCTACTCTTTTATATAAATAGCCATGCTGACGATGCGATGGCAATACCTAATACAATAAAAAGAATTTCGCCTTTCCGGTGCAGACGCCACTGGTCCGGATGGACGTCGCCGGATGAACAAAGCAAAGAAAACAAGGAGAAAAAGCGTATAATAGCAACTATAGACTAGATGAGGCAAATGTTTCTTTAGATGTGTTGTTCTTGGCCGAAGCGGCCGAACCAATACTTCTCAGTGTCGCCCTGCTTCCTCGCCACTAATATACGATGGCGACGGCGATCCTTAGCAGCGCTCTACAGCCTCTATATAGCTTAGTTAAGCATTGCGGAAGGTTTAGCCTCGATACGAGGACTGGGGCCGTTTGGCCACAATAAACAAAGACGTTCGGCTCTTTACGCACAGCGCAGAACACTGCTGCTGGCCGCCCCCATGTATTATTCGGGATGTAAGCCCCAGACATCCTTTATCGGCCACATAAGCACGCGCTTGTTCGGCGTTGAGTCGCCGCCGCCGCCGCCGCCGCCCTATTACTGTATATATTCTGGCGGTGCCCGAAAGATGGGCGCAGCCCAGCCGCCTAGAAGCCAAAAAGGCGACGGGAGGTAATAGCCCTTTAAGACTATATAGAGAAGGGAGAAACACCGTAATAACAATGAACTGGCGACGACGAGTGAGGGATTAGTTGTCTTGCGTCCAACTGCTGATGCTTCCCATCCACTTGTACAAGCTCAGCGTCTTGTTGTTGTTGTTGTTGTTTTAAAACGCGGAGCCATTGCAATACAAGAGCTAATCCTTGCGACGAAAGGGGCATTTGAACAATTGAAATAAGACAAGTGACTGACGCGCTGACGGCACGTAACTACCCGTTTTGTGGCGGATGGATGACACGCCAAGGTGAGATGGAGCACGTCACCCGAAGAAAACTCATTACAAATGCTATTAGTGGTGCCAGTGTCTCCTTTTGTTCTGTTTGATTGTGACACTATGACCCTGGTGGTGTGTTGGTGACTCCTTGCAAGTGATCGAATAAGAGAGAGAGAGCGCGAGATCGAGTTTCTCAAAAGGGGAGGTGCGCGAATCGGTTTGGCGCGGCTCACATTATAACTCCTCCGGAATAGATAGAGCAGCAGCGCACAGCGGAGGGCATCAGCAGACCTCTTTACCCCCTCTTGCCACCACTGACATGACGTGCTGGCCTCAGCGCATAATATTGATATCCGATTTACCGACGGCATCAAGAACCCGCGCTGAACGCCTCTAGGGCGCTCCTTCATTCGTCGGTCCGTCTGTCGGAGTCGGAGCGGTCTCTCAATAGAGCCTGAGCGAACAACGGCTATGCGCAATAGCTACTAGTAGTGCTACCGTACGTACCTTATGCACTGGCTCAGCGCCCGATCTATCTAGTTATTGTGGCAGGGGCGAGATAAACAGGAAGGAGGCTAGGCCAAGGCTAGGCCAAGGGATGAAGTAGTAGAAGACGAAACCCAATGAAAAGAATTGAGACTACGTATAAGACTTGAGTCTGTTGGCCTAATGGGCAAGAGGCCAATATCGATTTCTTCGCCGTCCCGTTTATGAACAACAATGGGCAACATCATAGCGAGCGCCTCGCTGGATCCTAGTGATGTGCGAAATAGATTAGCCTATATTTGCTGTAGCCCTCGTGTCGGCGCCTAAGAACAGGGAAAACAAGCGGAATTCTCCAAAGAGAAGAGAATAGAAAAAAGGAGCGGTGGATAAAGAATACTCGGAGGGGGGAAAAAGGATGAGTTTGCGTTGCCTTTTTTTCTCTTTATAGTATAGGCGGGTTCTCTCTCCATCAGCGAAAGAGTTGGTAAACAGGATGAAGGGAGGAGGAAGAAGAAGAAAAAGAGTGTGTTTTCTTTTTCGCTTTGAAGACAGCAGCAGTTTTAAATGACGGCCCAACTCAATTCACGTGTCTCTCTCCAGAGTAGCAACAACAAGCTGCTGCTCTCTTCTATCAACACAAAAATAAAAACAAAATGTATTCCACCACTTTTCACTTGGCAAACACGTGGCATGGCCGAGAACCACGTGTCCTCATCGATTACTCTGCCGACCCATAATTCTTGCTAAGTCGTCCGTTATGACCTCCGGCTAGTAATCGACTACAGCCACCTCCATAATGCCCATATCTTCCTGGCGGCCTACTCTAAGGCGATTGTAAATACAATCTTGTGTAGCGCATGCATTTCGCAGAAAGGCTCGGCTTTCTCCGCACATGCACGGTATTGTATATAGATATTTTTTACGATGTAAGCTTATATACTACCATATTAAAAGACGGAAACATATTTCGAAATCCGCATTATCGAGCCGGATACTGTTGGGTGATCAACGGATCGTAACATTCTGCGGATGACGTTAGGTTTTTATTTCCAGTACCAACTTATATGGGGATCGTCAAACAGAGTGGACACATGTTTGAGGACTTTACGGCAACTGGAGACGCCTTCATGCCCGCATAATAATAGTTGTGTATATATATATACGAATCTCAAATATATATGACGACAGACATCGAGCCAAGCCAATAATAGACCTATATACTCGGTATCTCGGATACGTTGGGAACATTCGCTAGGCCTGCAACTGACGAAGACACAGGCGAAAGGGTACTGTAGGTCTACTGCGATATAACATTAATAATACGACTTTATAGAAGACAGGAGAGGACGGAGAAACGAGTGCCAGCAATAAATGTCGACCAGAAATTTGTCCAATATCCTCGGCTCCTTATATTCCTCAATGTCTCCAAAAGAAGAACAGCGACACAAAAAGAAAGGAAAAGGGGAGAAAAAAAAGAAGAAGGGAAAACGTATTGGATCTAATGGTCGTTGCGACGGATATTTACTGTTGACTGTCGCTGGAGACGGGGACGCACGGCGCCGATAATCGAACCGTAATCCTGTCTCTGTCGATGACACACTTCTTGGCTCTGTTGCCGTTACTTTGCTAGCTCCCTTCTCCTCTGTCTCTATACTTACTGAACCGGATGCCGTCGGGACGATCGCAGAAATATATATAAGCGACGGCAGAGAGAGAGGGTTCGCGCTACATATACAGTTAACTGGTCGAGTGCTGCTGCCGCTGCTGCCTGGACTCTACCAGATTAGAGATGAATGGCTTCGTGTGTTTGAGTGCGTGCTTGGTGCGCTGTGTATGGCACAGTATAGAGTATATAGCTATGGCCCTTTTATACGATCGTGTTCAATGTCCGGCTGCAAAAGCGGCGGTCTCGTGTCGTGCGACAGATAAACTCGCAATCCAACCCGAATAACCCCCCGTCTTTTGCCAAAGACATCTCTCTCTCGTGCACGAAGAAGAAGACGAAGGAAAATCCAAGGTCCCCTACAAATTCCGGCCCAGTGAGCCGGCCTCTCTCTTGCTCCAAAACTTGCCTTCTTCTCTTTTAGTAGCAAACAAAATTTCCGGGAAGAACTCGCTCTCATAGTCGTGTCGCGTCTTCTCTTTTGTCGTTTCGGAGCCAAGAGAGAGATAGGGACAAAAAAATAGAAGCGTCACAATCACCCGACGAGCTATGTTTTTTGAGTGCAGTTTGTTGTTTGGGCTCCTCGGAATAACGAGAGCCCATAAGCGCAGCAGCATTTGATACAGTTCACCGTGTTTGCCCAGTATAATTGCGTCGTATGTGATAAGATTCATTTTCAAGTACCTACTACTACTACGTCTTCGTCGTCGGAGCTATATATAAAATATACTGCTCCGCCTACAGCCCCATGTTGATGTTTGCTACTTCAATAGTAGACTATGAATACATAAAAAAAAAAGTCCGAAGAACATGTTCGCTTGACGTCCGAAACAATATTGTTCCTATACGGAGCGGGGATTTCTCCTTCTCTTCTTGTATCTATAGGACGTTTTTGGCATTTGTTTCAGCTGCTTTCTGTTGCTATTCCGGGCCCTTTCTTTCCTCTATCCCTGCGTGTGTCCGTAGAACTCAACTTTGCACTTTGAAGCGAAACTGTTGCGAGACAGTACAACATACAGTGCCGGCGCGTCTTCTGGGGACCGTCTCTTCCTCGGTCAGACCGATGAGAGAGGACTCGCCTCTAGCAGAGAGGATTTATCTCTATACTTTTGGCCTTTTCTTCCGCCCACTTATTGATTATGTTACATCCAGTAGTCCTCTATAGCCGTTGTGTGCATCTCTATATATTGTATGTCTCTTTTTTAATACACAGAGGGAAAATGTGCGGCAGCCATTGAGTACTGGAGATATTTCCCCTGGACAAGAAGAATCAACGGAAAAGTCGACGACAATAAGAAATGTGCCAACAACAACAACGGGCGGAAAACAGGCGATGAAAGGGAAGTGCATTGTCGCCGGTTCAGCGGAAGTCATCGTCCAATCAGGATGCACCCCTGATTTCGTCAACTCACCAATACATCTTTATACTCCGATCGTCCGTCTTCTTCGGAACTATTTTTCCCTGGTGTCACGATCGGCTCCGCATCACGTGGACCTGCAGCATGATGCAAGTTCTTTTCCCTTGTTATCCAAGTTGATGGTTCGGTACGGACAGGCGCGAGGAAAACTAGCTTCCTAGTAACAGTTGGGTTCGCTCAACCGTAATGCTCCAACAGTATATAATACATCATTTCGTTCTAGGTCGACGAGGACGAGAAGGCAACATAATCAGCTGCGACGACCGTGCAGAACTAATTAACGGAGACGAACTTGGAGGATCATCTTGGATTTGGGGAATTGGCCTTAGACTGTAGAGTTTCGATTTCAAGTTTAGCTTGTCTCTCTTAATCCCACTAACTTTAACCGGGCCGACTCGCCACCTTCCAGGATACGGAAGCGGCACGGAATCGAGCCGATCTGACAAAATCATCACGAGAAAAGTCGGGAGCCAGCGTTGGCGTCAGGAAATTGATTTGATGGTGTCAGGCTTCACAATCCCTCGGTCGCTTGTGTGGTTTTTCCAACAATTCCGGGATTTCGAATTGCGGGGAACCCAGTTTCTGATTCTGACAATTCGTCTCTACATGTCCCATATCGATGCTATCGCGCCTAAAAATAGGGCAAGTCGCCTCTTTGTAAAGGAAGAGCGAAAGTCGCGCATTGCTGTCATCTCATTCAGTTCCGATTGAGGTGTCGAGTGTTGACTCCCACTGGGCGGCGACGGTATAGAAAAACCCCAAAGGGAACTCGGAAAAAGTTGCCTTTGCCCTTCTGTGAAATGAAAAAAAGAAGCAGCTTGTCTAACACAGCAGCAGCAGCAGCCCAACTATAGAGAGTGTATCTGCTGGTGACCGGACTAGAGTCGGCACGGTGACAGTTATTCACGCACCAGTGTTGAGGGGAAAAAAGTTAACTTTTTTTTCTCTCTCTCTCTTTCGTCCGTTGTCTTATTTCACCCGCGTGGCCATCTCGTGTTGCCGTCTCGTTCCCTGCCGGACCGGGTGTTCACCTTTATAGGCTACTTCTCTTCTTCCTAGTGATATAATGATTCGTCGGCAGGGCGTGCCGACGATCTAATGGTCCCTTCTTCGAATTGACCCCCCATCACAGATGTGTTGTACTTGTACGCTCTCTATATCACTACTGACACGCGCCTCCCGATTTGTCGCTCTCATTTTCTTGCATCTCAAGACTGCTGCTGTGGAGGTGAGTGAGCATTCACTCGCCGACGCTGCCGGGTCAGATTACAAGTGCTCTGGAGGTACAAGAGACGCGTCTGAAGGAGAAGCTTCCCTCTCATTAGTTACTGATGGCCGTGTAATATAGTCCCCGTATGGACACACCATCCGCTCGAGAGCGAAATACTTTGGAGTGGTCGACAAAAGAGCTTTCAAAGTTTCGACGGCCCCGAGATCCCAGAAATAATGGAAACCGAATAAATAAATAAATAGAAAAGTGAAAGGTATCCCTCGAACTCTTTCCCTTTCATCAACTTGATAATACCCCATGGATACAGTGCTAGTCGTGCATTATAGAGAATAAGATGCTTGTGGCGTCGGTCGGTACTTTTGACACACTTTTGGGGGTTCCATTCGCCGGAAAGGGAATCTATGAAAAGGGAAACGTGAATGGAATGGCGGTAGCCCAGTGCTCAGTCTCAGCTGGCCGCCTGACTGCAACGTTATCGACTTTCGGCCGCAATATACAAAACTCCGTGAACTGGCATATGCCGTCTACTTCTAATTTATTGAAAAAACAGGAAAGAAAATAAGTGGAGGCGGGCTCCTGGCCGGGGAATAACCTGGCCATATATATATATCCCTCCACGTGCGCATGTTGCTGGCTACACCAGTCTACGCCGTAGCTGTATTAGATTTGACAGGAATTCAATATCGTCCCGATCTAAAGCACCCTTGTTCTCATACTCCTGTATATATATATATATATAACATAGATAAATGTCTATCAGTTCCAGGGAAGAGATATTGGTAGCTATATAGTGTATAGAAACCCCTCAAAGCGGGATATTGGTTTCAACTACTGCTACAGCATCACCGGAAGAGATATCTGACGATCCAATGAGAGAAAAAAAGAAGAAGCTACCTACAACACCATTCAGTCGATGACGGTAGGGCTTCTTTGACATTTCTCTCTACGAAGCTAGCAGCAAAAGTGAGGTCGCCATAGACGTTGTTCTTTTTTTCTTAGCGATACAAGATATGGGCTGATATAGGAGGCGAAAAAAAAGATAACTACATTGAGAAAGAGAAAGACAGAGAAAGAAAGAGAAAGAAAGAGAAAGAAAGAAAAGGGTGGAGAAAAGAAGCAGCTGTGCTATTAGGGTGGTCGGGGAGGATCGAGTGTCAAACAATTGATTGTTCTCAGCGGAGCTCGCCGACAGCTCGACATCCTGACAGGAGCCGCTGCGTCTCCGCGCGCGCGTCACCGCCGAACTATTATAGGGGCGCCTCAGTTATCGGATCGAATTTGTTGTCAGGTCGGCGCGAAACGAGATGACGACGGCGTCGACGAGTTCCCTTTTCCTCGCTTTGATGAACCGACGAATAGATAAAAGGACACAAGAAGATGGAAAAAGAGGAAGAAGAAGAAGAAGAGAACAGGATAGACCTACATAGATGGTGGAACAACATTTGGCAGCATTGACTTTTCTCATCCTCCGTGGAAAGAAGAAAAATAGGAAAAGAAAACGAGCATACAAAGAAGGTAAGCAAAGAGTTGATTTCCAACTTTTATGCAACGCTAGAATAGGCTATTGAGAAGGCCGTGGAGCTCTTTTACGACGTGGCCGGCTGCAGCTCCGACAATTCGAAGGCCTTATTGCATCTACCGCCTTATTTCTCACACTCTTTCTCTCTCTCTCTAGCTCTAGTTGGTTCTTTCACAACCGTATGGCCGGTCAATATTGCGTAACGAGGGGCCAATCGATAACAAAAATTGGGGTAGACAGCTCACGTATATAAGACCTTATATGATAATCCAAAAAAGGCCACCGACATAGTTTCAACTTTAACAATTTTACTTTGGCGGCTTATCAAATTGTGAATTGAAGAATAGACTTGATTCTTTAATTGGATAACAAGAGAAACAATGTCTAAAATGCAAGCCAGAAGCAACATGAGGGGATTTCCCGAGCAAAGTTATTAAAGAGATGATAATGACCTTCTCAATTATGTACAGAAGTTGACGGCTTATAGTCTACTGAAGGTTATAATATCGCACGGTGGATTCTTTTTGGGACAAAATGAGATAGACGTCGCGTGAAAATGAGTCATGATGAGCATGTTCATAATCAAGGAAATACAGCTAGCAGTGACTTTGATAGAGAATCCTCAACTCTCGGGGAAGTTTTCTTGTGCGAAAAAGCATGATGCTCCTTTCCGGCCGTCAACCTCCTTTATAAATCATATATTTACCTCGTGTGTCCTCTATAGCTACGCACACAGAATGCCCCGTGCAGCTGAACGCATCACTAGTCAATTGTTGTCGGTAGCTTTAGTCCTACCATAATGTAGTTAAGTTAAACTTGTCTATTAGGCGCGAATGCCATCTTGAAAAGACAATGATGCATTTAAATTAGGGAAACTTTTCTGACGTTCTGTTCTGTTAAATTGAGTCGAGCCTGTTTGCAACAGGCTCCGTATAACAGTGGCGAACTACAGGCTGTGCCATCCGCACGAATCGATTTCCGCTTGTCTCTGAAATACGAAGCGACGGATTCTTTCTATTGAATTGTTGAGAGAAAAAAAACAGATGAGAAAATCGTTACTAACGACTATTAATAAGTCTGCGGGCCATCCTGAATCGGATTCTGCCTGTATTTCATATCTGATTGCCCGCTGACTCGACGATGAACGATATGATGGAGGAAGATGAATTCCTTCGACGTCTTTTCTACTCTAATGAATAATGCACTAGCTAAGGTTCTCTCCCCGGTTCCCCCCTTTTGTCTCTCCAGATTCCCGGCGTCGACGCCCACTCGCTAGCTCATCTGATTGATTTCTTTTGGGTATGCATCAATTCAATATAGCAGCCTCTAATATACTGGCTGTTTTTCTTTTTATTTTATTTGGTCCTCCCCAAAAGCGGATCGCTTATTCCTAATACAATAGAAACAACTTTACTACCTACATATATATCGTAGCCTAGTCTATTTTCAGACGTTATTCAATAAGAAGATTGTGCGGCTGGCGGATCCCCTCTGGCTCGGTACGAATTGCGTTGATCATTAAACAACGTCGATACCGGGACGGTGACAGCGACGACGACGACCTCCTCTATTACGCACCAGCACCAAAAGAGGTAGGATGCTGCTACGAGTTTTGTTTCGTTATTTCCAACGAAAATGTCTTGTTGCCAACAATGTCGGTACACGGCGGCGTCAAAGGATATGGCGTCGTCGTCACTATACTACCTCTCGTCGCGCATTCGCCGCCGCGCGCGCGTGTTACCCTCCCTCTCTCTCTTTGCTCCTTCCAGTCGAATCTTATAAGGAAACAGCCGGAGCGCCGTGCGCCGACTAGTCGTCGGTGAATCGTTCCACGCGCTTCATCATCTCGTCGTCGTTTTCGTTCGTTCGTTTTTTCTCCTATTTTTCGTGGGAAACGCCGATGTGCGTGCATTTCACCCGTTTTTCATTCGCTCGATCAACAAAACCATCGCAGGAGTTCTCCTTTAGAAAACACGGAGGCGATACATCTCTTTTATCGTTGCGAGTTCTACGGCATTCACGTCGACTGTAGCGAACATCTATGGAAACTCGGATCGTTGGGGTAGCGTAGCAAAACTAAATGAAAAGAAAATCGACTCGTCCAAAAAGAAGAAGAGAACGAAATCCCTCTTCAAGTTTTCTCCCAATCGGTGAATTGCCGCTTTTCATCGGTTCGTCGATTTTCGTTTTGAAAAGGTGAGAGAAAGGGGAGCCGAGTGCTGCGATCAACAGTTCAGCATTGAACGGCGCCTGAAGAAGACGACGTCATCGCCCAGAGGCCATCTGATGAGTGCCGGTGTGCGTCTGCTGATGTGCGCTTTTTTTCATTAGCACTCGGGACGGACCGAGAAACAGTTTCATTGACGCCCCCGCCACCGCCACTTGACTTTTCTCTCCCACCCCATATAGACTTTGTCGTGTGCCACTTGAAAGCCACTCTTCCGTCATCTTCTAGCCACTTGTATGTAGCCCATCCGACGAAAGTTGTCCGGCAAAAAAAAAGAAAGACTCGTGCTATTGATCGGAAACGTTGTGTTGTTTGCAGTTGGACTGTAATAACCGACCCACGCACTAGAAGAACTAGACGGCCTGACGCGCGTGCATAATCCAGCAGACATCACGACCGGCCGGTTTTTCTGCGGTGACTCCTGTCATTTCGAAGAAAGGATTTCTTCGTCTTCCTGGCATTATTCGTCCCCCGCATCGTTTTCTTTTTTTTTGTCGTCATCATACTTAGAGCCGCTGTCCAGCGGCCGGGCGACAAAGTATTAGGCGCGGCCCTCTCACGCGCGGATGGATAGTTGAGCGCTGGCTGCCGTATTTGCGAGATTGGAGAGAGAGAGAGAGCGCGCAGAGAGTCAGTGAGTGCGTCTGCTGCTGCTGTGCTGTGTGTGCGTCCGGGATTTCTTTTTGCCCCGTGATTTTCCCCCGCTGCCAGGAGCCCTGTGCAGTGTGCCAATCGATAGGCGCTTGGGCTGATCATCAGCGCGGCCTCCGCTCCGTCTCCGTCAGTGCGAGAGAGCCTCCGCCGTACACGGACACACGGAAACCAGTGGAAGGAACAACAACAACGGGAAGGCCAAAAAAATAAAGGGAAAAAAGTGGAACAAATCGCTGACTCGGCCGAATAGAGGTGAAGAAAGAAGAGAAAGAGATATATATACACCACTGCAGTCGGAGAAGAAAAAACAAAACAAGAAGAAGAAGAACAAGACGTAGTAGGAGCGTCGGAAGAAAGAAGACTTATTGGGAAAAGGAGCCAAAAGCCAATGCGAATAGTATCACAATAAGAAACTACGCGCACTGCTGGATTGCAAAGACGTGACCTGTTTATCGATAGTGAATCGATCTTTGTCCGGCAACTGCCAGCCCAGAACAACATCTGCTGTCGGCCTCCCTTTTTTTTCAATCCTCGTTGATGTCCAGGTATGTTTATATATACCTGTATTTATTCTATATACTGTACGGTATATATGTCTACGACCGCCAACGACGTCGATAAGATCTGAAGCGCTTAGGTGGCGTCGAGCCGATCCAATGAAGTCTGGTTATGGGTTACTCTTTGCGCACTCGGCAACCGAGCATGAACTTCGTAACCATTTTCCCTTCGTCGTTTCTCAAATAGACGTCGGTGGCGATGACGACGCTTGCTAGCGAATCGTTTGCATAAGGTATTACGTCCGCTAGATTAGCTACTACGGTTGGCGTAGACGCAAAAGCTTGCCAAATGGGAACAGACGGGTTGGGGCGCCCGGTGTTTGCGGATGGGAAATCCCTCTCTTCCTCTCTCGTTTAACTATAATTATTCATCAATGAACGACCTTTAAATAGGACTACTCAAGTGGCTGGTACATTATGCAGTCCAGGTGCAGTCGGTGTTGATTCATTTAATAGCGGCAGTCGTCTACTTTAAAGGGCCTAGTGTCGCGTGTTGCGTCATTGTGGCCGCCCGCTAACCGGAACTGATGCATCGATGCTATTTTTTCCTATGTTTTGTCGCCACTGGCCCCAACTATTAATGATGTGGATCATATATATATATGTGTCTCTCTCTCTTTTTTTACGTTGCCTTTGACATTACGACATGGCACCCAATAGTGTGATACCAACTTCTACAGAGGAGCCCAGAATCTCTCTGTATGTAGTCTAGTGTATCCTCCATTCCGTCGTCGGAATGCAATATTGCGGCGCGTACACGAAGCTCGTCGGGGAAAGGGCACAAAACTTGCAGACGTAGAAGAAGGCAACCGAGGGAAAGAAGGAAAGTTGGGGGGACGAGGCGAAAGGATAGGCAAGGTCAGAGACGTTGCGCGGAGTTGATACCGCATCCCTGGGAAAAGACGAAAATGAGAAAGACGACGCGGAAGAAGGTCGCTCTTTCCTTAATAATTCTCGACAGTTGTTGCGGCAGTGGACAGCAGCAAGTCCCAGTGCATATAGTCCACTCGCCTCTATATATTCTTGTTGACATTCAATCTGGCCTGTCATCTCGATGGGTCAACAGATGGCGAAGAAACTGGCCGGCAGAAAGAAAAGGGACGGAGAAAAGAGAGAGAGAGAAACCACAACCGCAGAAGTGGACAGCGGCAGCAGACGGAGACAAACACGCCGGCCATTTGGCAACGAGCCAAAATGACCCGAATGAAGCAGAAGACGACAAGGGGGAGAAAAAAAAAATTCCGCCACAATTCTTAAGCCGTGCGTTTGCCTCTATCCTATCATATACGTCCCTTTTCCGTCTTTTGTTCAAGACAAGAAAAGGACAAACATTGGCTAAGATTTTCCTTTTTTTGTCTCCGGTTCCTCTCGCTTTGGTTTGGCCTAACTTTCTTTCGCTACAAAAGAAAGAGGAAGAAGTTGGAAGCAACTTGGTACCGGACGGGAATAGAAGAAGAGCAATCCAGAAAAAACGAACCGTCTTACTACTACTACTACTGTGCTTGCTCAAATGACTCGAATGTGATTACTTGCGTTGCCGGGCAAGTCATATTACGGCAGCCTAGGAATGGAGAGGGGATTCCACGAGGAAAGACTCGAGACATTCGGCAGCAGCTAATACGAAACGAAAGAAGACGACAGCGAGATCGGTGGACACGTCATAGCCGATGTGTTTATACGTCGACTAGGAGGATTTGATTTGTAAAACAATGAGAGAGAGAGTGAGAGACGAGGGAAACGTCCATACTGGAGTATTAAGGAAGAAAAATACAGCAGGAGCAGCAGGAGCCGAAGGATCGTAGATGCTTTCCGCTCCGGCCCAGCACGTCCGCTTAAATGGACTAATGGACAGCACGCGCATCATCACAATGCCCCGACGCCCCAATGACTGATGGTCGATCTAAAAAGATAAGGCCAAAGTCTAACGCCCTTGTCAGCGTCCGCTGATGGCTATTGAAATCCCAACGGTCGTAGGCCTAGAGATCCAGCCCTGGGGCTTCTTCGACGTCGACACAATACGCTTACGTATACAGCAGCTCCCCTCTGTGTACATCAACAGACTCTAATGCGTCGTCGTCGAGTCTATTCCCCGCGGAGTTCTCCGACGCCACCATCACCTTGGCGCAAAAAGGAAAATTTTTTCCTCTTCTTTTGGCGAAAGTCCGCAAAGCGTCACACTTGGGTCCTCCGCGGATGGTTGATTGATCGAGTCTCGGGGCACTCGGCAAACTCTTGAGTCGGGCGCTGCTGAGTGTATGCACGGATCGCAAAGTCTCGGAACAGTGCGGCCAAATGTAGGAGGTTGATGGAAGGCTGCCGAGAGAAAAGAAAAAGAGCGTCCCAGAGAGAGAGAGAGAGAGAAGACTCTACTGAATGTTTTAGCATCGGTTTGGAAACGAGGACCGGCCACGTATATCCAAAGTGCGTCGCCGACTTGGTCCGCCTTGATAATGCAACATCACTTTAGACCAGCAGTGTCTACTGATACGCATCCGTCGCCGATCGGCTCTCTCTGACTCCTAGGCGGATGATACATCTTGACTGCTATCTTGGTCACCCGACAGAGTAAAATGAACTGCGAATGGAGAAGCAGCAGGATAAGGTGGAGCGTATGCGATGCTCCTAGGCTAGCGAGAGAGAGAGAGAGAGAGAGAGAGACGAAAAGGCGATTACGCGCGCAGACCGGGAGAGAGAATCCACCTATCTTTGGCTCTCCTTACGAGAGGGATATCCGGACGCAATGCAGCTCAACTCTGAATAACAAAGGGCTTTGAATAATATCATTGGCAGTCGCAGCATCACTCTCCTCTTGCGTATGTATGAGATCTAATCGATTGCTAAGGAGAGAAGAAGGGCGCAGCGGAAGAACGACGGAAACAGCTCCGCGAGTTAGTAAAAACGGAGGGAGAAGAGAAAAAAAATAGATATCTAACTCGATCCATATTACATTCAAGATGACAATTTCGTGGTGGATGTATGTGGGTTTCCCATTTGCTGGCTCTACGATTTTTCACGCTTCATCGGATACGCTAGAGGCGTGGGCGTCCAATGGAAAAAACAGTCGCTCTAGGAAACCAGCGGGAACCTAGGAAGCGTTTGACACGTTCGTTTCTCACGTGTGCTTGTAGCGTGAGGGAAAACCCACGCGTGACAAAATATGGAATAGGTGGAATCGTCGGAAAAAATTCAGAAGCCGCTAAACAGGCGTCTACTATCATAAAGCAGGGCACTAGTGTCGCGCTTCACCTTTTATTCGCACACCCAGTCACAGATGTCGAGGATTTGCTGCTGCAACATCCTCGACTGTTGGGTAAGATTAGAGGAGGATGAAACTCGTCGTAGTTCATACAGAGACGATTTACAAGGAAACCGAGCTCCTCTATTCGACAACTTGTTAGCTGCTTATTTTTTCCCAAGGAAATCTTCCCGGAAGAGTTTGTAAATATGAAGAGAAGGAAGATGAGGTTACACCGCAGGATAAATGTCCTTCAAAGCAAATAAATGTATAATAATGGTATATAGAAAATCCTTCTTTTTTGTCAGATTTTGCCTTGTTGGATTTTGTCCTATCGTCGTGACTTTTAAATTTGAATCTTTATCCGGGGATAACATCGTTGATGATATGGTGACTTTTTAATCTTGCGCCGTGGGGCTTAATAGTTGGTTGGATCTGTAGTTGGCTGTCTCTCTTGCTGCTGCTGCTTCTGCGTCATCCAATAGTCCAAAACCCAAAATCGATGAGCATTTTTGTGTGCCCTTCGTTTCCTAGCAAATTCTACTCTAATAGCTACTTAGCGCTTTCCCCCGTCGGGCAACGCATATTCGGTGGAGGGACGTCTCTTGGCGAAAGTCGATTTAATTAGCCATCATCGTCGTCGTCGATTGGCCTGATCTATCCAATAATGCGCACCCGGTGAAAACGTGAAAGTTGGTCACGTGCAGAGGCAACAACAGTCAATTGATGGAGTGTCCGGGAGGGAGCCAAAGAAGAGGAACAAACAAGAACAGACACAGCGCAATCTGCCTTCCGACTTCCGAGTTTCTGCTGGACGACAGCAGCAAGTCGCTCGTGCGAGACCCAACGGGTTGCCGTTGGTAAACATGCCGAGTTGAATCGATTCGGGTAGACGAGGTGACGGCTGTCATCGAGCAAAAGCCAGACAAGACCGTTGTCACAGACATATGCGTCATTCATGCGGCTCTTTTCCACGGCCGTAGCATCACACCATTTATTTTCGTCAAGAAAATTAGGTCATGCAAGGAAAAGAAAGCCATGAAGTAACGTCCCAATTAGAGTGAGTCAAAGACGAATCTCGATATGGGCGAGTTTATCGTGGTAATGCTAGAAATCTCATCAGGTATCGCCGAGAGAACTCAAACAGGTATGCATCACTGACGCAATCGTATCCGACGTTTTTCATCTGTTTTGTTCAATCCTCTCTTTTTTTCTAAACAAACACGAAATTTCCGATAAAAGAAAATATTAGACGCCCACTGGTGAGGATTTTGTTTGTTTTGTAAGGAGTAGCAAACAAACAAGGCTAAAATGATATCAAAGTCCTTTTGGGTTGGCCTAGCGAGTCTCCGCGCTCTTTGACGCACATTCAGCGCAGCCCAATAGCGAATGTTGCGCTGCTACAGTCTGGAATCATATTAGCCCGGTGGCGCATGATGAATGCAACTGCTGCTTTTTGTTGCTTGCTTGCCTGCGTGGCCTCCTTGGAATCAACCTACGCTCTCCAGAGCTAGGCTCGTCTTCTCCCTCTCTAATGAACCTGTTTGCTCCACGAAAACGAACTGTAGGGAACTACAGTGAGCCAACTAGGCCACGGACTAAAATTGGGAGGCCTGGAGAAAAATTAGAAAAGGGAATTGAATGTGGTTCTGTATTAGATGACGTACGTAAGTCATTTTGATGGCAGCAATAAGGCGACGGGGGAAACAGCAGTTTCTAGTAGACCCGTCCGGATTCGCCAGTTTTCAAAGAGGACTAAGGCGGAATGAAGTAAAGAAAAGAAGGAGCCGAAAAAGAAGAAGAAGAAGAAGGAGAAAACATAGTGGATGAGTGCCGAGTTCAAAAGAAAACTATATATGGATATAGCACGGCTGTTGAAGAAGAACGGCCTTCATCATCGGGCCATCAATGGACATTTGGACAAGAAATGTTATATATAGCCGGACGCTCGGCGTCTCTCTTTCTCTTTTTATAGACGACTCTATTGAGACGTTGAGAATAAGGAGACGGCCGACCCCCCCATCATGTCCTGCATCAGTCGAGTCCTATAATCCTACTGACGACAAATAAGAAAGAAAAGAAGAAAGAAAAAGAAAGAATAAAGAGAGGGGGGTAAGAATAGAGTGCCAGCAGCTAAGAGTTAGTCCGGCTCGTAAACAGGCACCCTTCAAAAAATATAGTTTTATAAAACGGGAAAAAAAGCAGAACAAGACAATATATTGGTCGAGCTACACTGCTCGTGCACTACCCGAAAGGGAGAAAAAGAACAGCGGGCTGCTAGGAAACAATCTTATTATCCAAATGCTTTCCAGTTCCGCCATATTTCTCTATTAAACTAAAATAGTGCAGTATTATGTAAACGATTTCTTTTTATTCCATGTCTCCACTCCCTTCTTATATCATTACTCAGATTGGAGACGGAGTGATAGTTTGCTTATGCTCGTGGTGCACAGTCCGTTTATTATTTGTATTTATGTTCATTCCGAGGAAAAGGGAGGGGGGACAGGATGAGAATATAGCCCTGTCGCACGCATCGCGTACAGCCAGCGACACAAGCCAGTGAAGGAGAGACAAGGAATAGGACAATTCTATTCGAACATTAATTACTCCGTCTAGGAACATGCTTCACGGAACCACCGCATTTCCGTCCTCAAGTTTCGCTCCCCTTCTCCTGCCCGCACTAGTAGTATTAACAAGTCCGTTGTCGGTGCTGCTATAGAAAACAATATTCGTCATTCTTTAGTCCCCTTTTACCATATCGGCTCCGTCTTTTCCCATAATAGTTCTATCAAAGACGCACGATTCTCTCTTCTCCTTGAAAATCCTTTAAACCATCCAGGTATAAAACTGCGAAATACTCATTTCCTTTACTATGGTTATGGCCTATTCCCAAAGGGATTTTCATCGCAAGAGTCGTCGAGTCCGCGATAAGACTTGATTATAAGCAATTGAAAATGTTAGGATGGACTCGAGGCAGTTCTATTGATTAATTACCCGGAAGGGCGATGAAAGAACGGGAGCAGCGACCTTGGAACATTGCACATTGCGGACAACTGGACTGAGACTCGGATTTCTTGGAAAGTGTGGAAGAAATAAATGAGAGATGTTCCATAAGCTATCGCTAGAGTTGTTTTCCCTCCGTATTGACGATGTTATTCTTTAAAGCGGTCTTCGTAAGTTGCCGAGCTCTAGCAGTAGCCAGCAGCAGCAGCTCTGTATAGATTCAATTACGCCGACCCATCTCCGGGGTGTCTGGGACGAGGAGGGAGCATCTAAACGGACGGCTGAAACAGGGACTCGACAGAAAGCTACCCCAAGCGAAAAAATAACTACAGTGGCAGAATTGGGTGCCTAGACAACACACATATATCTTGAAGATTAGGAAAGTAATAGCATGAAAGCATCGGTGGGGTCCCCAAAACAGGGAAAAGTAGATTCTTTTTTCTTTGTTTTTGTTGTTTTCTTTTTTTCGCAGTTTTTTTAGGAGCCAACATTATTTTATTGTCGCATGTAGAAAGTCGCCTGGACAATGGTTATCCTGGATTACTGGGTACGTTGTCACAGAATTATTCGCTCTCTGCGGGTTCACTTTCTACAAGAAAAAAAAAAGTTTTCCTTGGACCGAGAGTGAGACGAGTCTAAATGATAATAAAATGTCGTTACTTTAGCGTTTTGCTTCCCGTCTCGGCCGCTGTTGCCGACCGACGGCAAAAATGCGGAGAAACTGGAAGCGGCGGCCTGTAGACATGCGATTTCTCCGTTATTGGCATTTTCTTTGTTTCGGCGGCGATTCCTCATCGGAATGTTGTTAGAAGAAAATGTCCAACTCGCTTTTTTGTTGGTAAGAACAGAGGATCAAGTTGTCGACCGTCCGTTCTGACGAAGAAAAGTAGCTGGTACCTCGGTAACCGATACGCGCCCCAACGTGAGCGATGTGGAAGAGTTCGCCAAGTGGAATGGCCAGCGCGCATGCAGCGTTGCCGAGCTCAAAGTCTCTTCTTCTTTGGAATAACTTAGTGTTCTTTGTTTCTATGTTGGCTGCGCTCTTTATCATATCTTCCCCCCTCTTCTTCTTCTTCTTCCTCTTCTTCTTCTCCTTCTTCTTCGTCTATTATTCCTTTGCTCCGCTCCCATGAATAATACGGTATCGCAAGGGCACGCTACAACATCGGACTTGGAATATATATATATACATATATATATACTGCAGCAGCAGTAAGGAGTAGGAGGGAGCAATAGCCTAGTCTACAACTCTATTGTCGTCGTCGTCGGTCGGTGACACGGTCGGTGACGTTTTATTGACTTGAGAAGGGGGAACGAAGCATCGCGACAAGGGGGCGGTGATGGATAACTACCTGATTTGTCAACTGTCTCCCGTTGGCAGATCATTTAGCAAGTGTCTCTCGGCCGGTATCCTCTGGCTGCCAGGCCAGCCAACCAACATCGGCCAGGTTTTTTTTACCATTGAATGAGATATCGCGAGGGTGAATCGATGTGAAGTATGGCCCATAAAGAAGAGTAGCCCAGAGTAGCAGCAACAGCGGCAAACTCGATGAAATATGATTCATTTCTATGGCCGTCTTTTTTTTTTGAAGAGGGAAGGAAAAGGGCTGTCACTCTTTGGCTCGCCACCCATCCATATTGCGGGCCAATGAGGATGAAGATGAAAACTTTCAGCCGGAACGAAAGAAAAACTCTGGAGACTGAGAGAGAGAGAAGGGTAGCAATCCATCAAATGTTCCTCTGACGGAGATAATGACAAAGTCGGTTCAAAGTATTTCTCCATCCGTGCTATATTCAAATTTCCAATCCAATCAGAAAGTTTGACCTCATCTACTGCTGGCGAACGCATCTTAGCACCCCGTTTTCTGGATGCCGGGTTGCTCGTCATTTATAGACGACGCGAAAGAAATCCCACGATCCAAGAGGATTACACTCTCTGGTCGGTTTCGAGGACAGCAAAAAAGACGGAATGCGCATTAACGGTTTACGAGAGCATCCCAATCTCCCCTGCTGTAGGCTAAGAGTTTAGCCGACGTCGTCCACGTGCCTCGGTCCCGCGGCGAGGATATAAGAGAAAGGGCCCATAACGAGAACCCAATAATAATGCAAGAGTTTTCATACGTTGGACACGTGCAACGTTTCACCAGTGGCTTCCCTCCGGCCGGAACGTGACTGTGGCCATCTTGTCGTCGGAGAGAGCCAGTCGTAAACTATTGGCGCGACTAACTTGTTCAAGAGGTGACGGCCGCCTTCCTGGTGACGGTCCACCATATGTCGATGTCAAAGAATCTGTCATCAACTGTCGGCTCAGCGTCGTCCAGTCGTTGCCTTTTTGTCGTGTGGCCGAGACGTGATTCGGCCGACAGACTTGTTCTTCCGGGGACTTGGCTCTGTCCGTCCCAACACGCGAGGGAAAACTGTACAACTCTTTTGGTTTTCTCAGAGTATTGTATTGAACCAGTGGCAGTGCGTGATGCTCGTCGAGGTCGCAAGAGACGTACGGTACACTCGTTCGTCTTGCTGAATGCGCCAAACTGGGCCGGGGCTCCGTGATTGCAGGGACAAATGTTAACCAAAGGAGTCGCGTGCTGCTGCCCCGAGAATTCGTCGTCCAGTGTTTTGATCTCGTTGACTCATTTCCGCTGACCGATCAACGTTCGCCTCCTCAAGACAAACAAGAAAGCAAGAGTGGCGCGTCCTCAACGACTTTAGCTACGTGAAGAACGCCGCGAAAGCCCGCTTTCTCCTGATCGCTATTTCGTTTGGCGCAAAATGTGACCGTGTCTTCCTTTATCATCTCTCCTCTTCGGCGACGCGTTTGTAGACTAGACTGTTTCTCCGGCAACGGAAACGAGAGCAATGCGCTAAGAACAATTCCAGGTAGTTATTAACTGCGCCAAGCCCCGATCGACGTCAGCAAATGGAATAATAACACTTGTCCCTCATTTTCTCCGAGTTCCGAGACCTCTGAATTCTTAGATACATGATGACGTCATTCTCTTGATGATATATACCGCCCGAGTCACGTTGAGGTGTCCTGTGCCAACACTGTACGCGTGTTGGTACGTGTCACATCCGAATGACTACGTCTTCATCGAACTGGTCGAGTGAAGGAAACGCGCCACACCTAATCACGATTCCCAGTAATGCCGCCGCGAAAACGTAAAAAGTCGAATGAAAAGGAAAAAAAAACATCATTAGCGCGCTCTGTCTAGACCAAAAGATTGGAGACTTTTCTTAGAAAGCGACGATACGCTGATGAACCTATATAGTTCCATCACAATTTTTCTGGTTTCTTATTGATTTTTTGTATTCTTTTGCGTCGAGATTGAACTGGACGTCTGAGACACGGACGATTTGTGTTTCCAAGTGAAAATGTATCGAATCTTTGAGACGTAATAATATTCCCCCGTTGGCCAATAAATAAGTTTTGCTCATTGAATTGAAGGGGCGACACGATCCCCATACAAATGGTGGAGCGCGGAGCCGCATAGCTTTCTATAGTAGAGAGGAGAGAAATAAATAAGTAAGCGCGTCCGAAAGAAGATGGACGCGGCAATCAACTTCAACTGTAGCCTTAGTGACAGGGTGGCAGACAGAGCGAAAAGGACGTACACAGAGATAGGACTATAGCCCCATTGCACACCACGACAGACTAGGGCCACCTACTATAGTGATGCAGAATGCGAAACCTTTCACTATCCATCAGGATTTTTTTTTCCTATGCTGGCACTTAAGTGACTGCTGACAGTGAAGTATATCCCCGTCTCACTTTGCACTTCCGAGAGCCTTTGCGTCCGCATCCTGCACACAGCGCAAACATATACATATGAGAGGCCCTGACCTCGCCAGCGTCATCACCCTCTGCACAGAGAGAAAAAAAGAAGAAGAAGGGCGAAACAAAACGATGAGAGCTCATAACACATCCCGCAAGATATGCTTTTGGTCTAATACGGACAAGTACTACCCGAGCTGGATAAGAGATAAATATATATAGGGTAGGAAGGCAGGCAAGCAATGTACAAGACGAATAGCAGCAATGGCGAAATCCTGCTGCTGCTGCTACTGTCGTTATTCAAGTAATGAAGGGCCTGTCGCTTGGATACTGGTCCTATTGCTCATCACGGCGAGAGTGAACGTCGGATACGAGCCGATGGCGGCATTACTTTACCTCGAGGTAGGAACAAGAGAGCAAAAAAAAAAAAGAAAAAAAATCCGTCATGCGACAGTGTCACGGTACGGCTGTAGCTATATTCCGCCAAGTAATAAAACATAATAAATAAAGATTCGTATCGATCGACTTGGGCGCCTCGGTGGGTGTGGCCGCCTCCTCCGCCGCCGCTGCTGTTGTGGAGGGAAAATCTAGTTTGTGTAGTTGATATCCTCCAGCACGTTCTCATCATTGAAGGGATCGATTGAGCCGTCCCCTCCGCAAAAGCCTCCTCTTTCTTATTCTCGACGATGTTGTGGTCGTCAATAGCGCGCAGTTAAAAGGGAAACGAGGTCGACGGGCACGCGAGATGGCGGATTTTCTCCTCACTTCTTCTTTTTCTTCTTCCTCCCTCATTTCCGATGTTTTCGTGTTATCTACTATCGGTAGACGAGGTAGTACGCAGAAATAGAGCCGAGTCGTCTAGTTTCTCGGTAGTAGCGGGCGGCAATTCATCAATAGGGAATCTGACTCGTGTGTTTTTGATGACTTTTCGGGGTGTCAAAAAAGGGATCCGGAAGTTGAGCGGAAGGAAGTCGGCTGAGTAAACAAGTTGGCGTTTTCTTTCCCCCCTTTCGCAGAGCAGAGTTCTATCTTTTCTCTCTATATATATATAAACAAGTCGACGAATCGCTTGTAGCGAGGGCGCATCGAGAATCTGCGATGCTGTAGTAGTCGATCGTCGTCGTCATCGATCTTGATTTATTGTGCCCGACTTTGTGAGGCTTTCAATGCGGAAAAGCGTCGTCATTTCTTTTTGAGCTATTCCTCCCCTCTTTGGCGATGGATGTTGTGTATGCCCAGCCCTCGGATCTGATTCGTCTCGAGTCGTTTTACATGCTGCTCTAGTAGGTATAAGAGAAGAGACCCCCCACAGCTGGGGCTACTTTACCGAGTGGACCCAGAGAGCAGTGAATCCATCCTTGGGTGCGTAGCTGTCATATTCCGCGCGTCGCATCTAGTTGTCTGCTCGAGCAAATAGTGAAAAGCGCCCCAGCACTGGTTCAATGTGTATCTACGGCAGTGCAAACTGTCAACATTTGTCAACTCAGCGTCCTCCTCTTTTCTTGACGAAATTTCCCCCTTATTCGGCCGTTGCACGTCAGCCACCACCGCTACACCATCGGTTATCTTTTCTCGTCGTCGTTGGAGAAAGCGACATATGACGACGACGATCGACGACGGCTGAAAAGAAGGAATCGAGATTTTTTTTTTCAAGCCAGCGGTAGAAGAAGATTGGTGCCACCACTGCCGGTTTCGCCACTGTGCTGTCGAAGCGGAATCGGGTCTCCGCATCAAGTCTCGAAAGAAATCGAACTGAAAAATAAATAAGAAGAATTCAACGCCAGCAAGGAAGAAAAAGGTGGTCCCTCACTCCACTTTCCAATCACGACGACAGACGGGGACTATACTACGAGAAGAGCGGCAAAGGGTTCCACTGGGAAACGCGGCAGGATTGCTACGTCAATAGAAATAACTGGAGCAGCAGTTCTACTAGAACTACTACTACCTCTAGACATCTACAAAAAAGAAATATAGAAAAAAGAAAAGAAAAAAAAAGATGTTTATAGAGTTGAACAAACGGAATATCTAAAAACCGGGCGACCCATATTAAAACGAAGATTCTCCCTGGAACGGTTTCGTATCGTTAAACTCCCGAGTGTCCCTCGACCGATGCGATGCGATGGACGTAGGCGGTGGACAAAGTCCTCCGCACCAGATGGTCTAAATATAGAAACGTTGACTGTATGGAAGTCGAGTGGTAGCCTGGGCTGCTGTGGGCCTGGACGCTCTGTAAGACGAATGATTTCTTCCCTGGCGCTTTCCGCATCACAAAGCCCATATCCTCGCTCGGTCGGTGCCATTAATTATTTCAGCAGAAGAGAAACAGTGCGTGCCCATGCTGATGGTTACCAACTGCCATGTTGTTGGGAGGGGGGGAGACTGAAAGGGACAGCGCAGCCGGCTCCTAGCTCCCCTGGGACTTTATTTACACGGACAAGACAAGGAGACAATCGTTCACCTCTTGGGTGAATACAAAGTAGCCGGCCAGCGACGGTATATAGAACGGAAGACGCTGTTGTGTCATGTCTTTGGCATCTGCTCGTTAAGACTTGACGACGGCCGTGATCAATGAAGACGGATTTCTATGAGAGCCTTAGCGCGCTCTTGTTGCGGTTTAAAATCGAAGACATCGGATCCTTTTCTCCACGGTGATGCACTGAAGGCTTCTTCTACTGCACTTATGAAAACGGCGAGGTTTGGCTACATGAGTGATGAATGCAGTCGCCGCTGTGCCAACCTTTTCTTTGCCATCCAACGAATTACTCAGGAGTTTGTTTGGCTGCGCTGCGCCCGTGCGCATCACGCTATGGCCGCCCTTCCTCGCGAACCTACGCGCGACATATCTGGGCGAAAAAAAAGGACACACAATCGGTCGGGCTTTTCCATTATTTGCCTAGCTTGATTCATAGCTAAATGATTGATCTTGTCAGTTGTCTCTTGCAAAATACAACGAGCTATAAAAATGAGAAAAGAGGGAGAAAACATAAAAAGAGACTGCCTGACCCGAAATCAATAGAACGCTCTTTTTTTCTCCGTCGTCGTCGTTCCCTCCCATCTCATAGAACTAGCTGGAAAAGAATGGTATATACGACGATCGATTTGGCCCCGTTTTGTTTTCCCTCCGATCGACAAGGGAAAAGTTTGCGTAGACGCTGCACAGCATGTATTATCTCCGTGTCTTCCGTTCGTCGTCGAGCCAGTCGGCAACAAACGAGTAAATACGGCGCAGTGAGAGAGCTATAGAGGAGCGCTCGTCGCGTCCCCGAGCTCCAAATGCCGCAGAGCTACGATCGTCGGCTACGAACTACGTAGTTCTATACGGCTATAACACGTAATGCGATGTATCACTTGTTCGCAGCAATGCGACCCCTCGCGTTTTGTCGCTCTCTTTCTCTCCCCGTTGTGACGTCATTGACTAGTACGGTAGAGACTGTATAGGCGGTGCCTTTAGGCCTACAACCAGACTTTTAATGGAACATATGTAGTATTTTTCTATATTTCTCTTTCTATTGGAACCTGTTTATTTCGAATGTCGCAGTTAATATTGGATTTCTTTTGACTTTCTTTCTCTGCAGGAATGTTGTCGTCTACTTAGAGCACCAGACGTCAAAAACCATGAATAAACTACAGCCGCTTTCGGCGGTGTTCGTCATCGTCTCGCTCGTGTCCGCGACATTCTCCGCCAGTCGTAAGCTGAGAAACGTTTTCACTAACTGTCGCTATTCTATCTCGTGATAATACGCACACAAGACACGTAGTTACTACGACTACTACTGACACAGTAGCAGTAGTAGAAGCACTAAGATTAAGGCTAGAATATAACCCACCATTCTATGGAGACTATTGGGACCGAGGGTACACCATTATTTTCCACCGCTTTCTTCCTTATTATTTTCCGTTTGTTCGGCTGGATTCATTATCAACATTGTCTCTGTTGTGGCGCAATGTCTCTTCCACTGCGATAAAGGAATCGATTCTCCTCTTTTTTTCTTTTATTTTTTTTTGTTGCCCCGCCCAGCAACTTTTCCCAGTTGAGTGACGGGCGAGGCCGCGATAAAAAGAAAAAAAAACCCTCTCTCGAGATTCTTTCTTTTTTTTTCTCTAAGATGCTTGTGGAATTTTCTCGTATGGCTCGTCGTCTTGTGCGTGGGAGGATTGAGAGAATAACGCGGGCTTAATGTTTTGGAAAAAAGTAGAATCCAGTCGAAAAACGTCATCATCTGCGGCTCAATGCTTTTAAGCGAGCAGCAACAAAAAACAAAACAACAACAACAAAAAAACAGAGCAAACGACAACAAAGAGAAATGGGATCAGGAAATATATATAAAAAAGGGGGGAATAAACGATCTTTGCGAAAAGCAGACAAGAAACTCTTTAGTCAGTTGGCAGTATTTCAGGAATTGTTCGTTGTTGCTCGTGTTGCGCATTCATGCGACCGTTGGCGGATAATAAAAAGACGGCCGACGCCTACTCTCTTTCCCCCCCTCAGCTAACTCTTTCCTCCCCGCCGATATTGCTGTAGCTAGCGATGACAAGGTTAACGAGGAGGCCTGGCTGCCAGTTGCAGAATAAATGGATATCACCCGTATCGTTTCTGGCTGGTTTAAGAGGGGAATTAGGCTCGAAAGGAGGGAGCGGGGACTGTGTGCAGTGTGCGCTCCATTTGCTTGGCTCCACTGGTAACTCGTTGACTTTTAGGCTCACGACAAACACCCCTAAGCGAATGGGGAACAAGAGGATGCAAACGACGACAAAGCATTAAGCAATCATATCCGTCTCACTTTAATTGCCAGCGGCTGCTTCACACACGGTTGATTTCGATTGTCAAATATTTTTGTTATAGACGTATAAGCCGAGAGAGGGATTTGTCATTAGTCCTAGACTTGTAGTCCCTTCCGACTTTTCACCCTCATTCGCAAAGCTTGAAACGGATTTAAACTTAAAGGCGGGGATTTGTCGCTACTGCACAACTTTAAAATCTGAAATCAAGACCCAAGAATAACAATGGCTGTCTTACCACATCAGCTAGAAAGAAAATCCCAGGTGAAGGAATGTGATCCGCATGCGAATAGGGGAGAAATGCGCTAAAAATATCAGTTCTGACATCCTAATATGACATAAGAACGATGGATCCGAGGAATCGCATCGCGGTCGTACCACGAGCAAGAGAAACTGATTGGTGGGCTTCTAACAATAGTCTCCTAACTAGTAAGAGTACAGAGAGGAAGGAAAAAGAATCGTCGTCAGAGCGCCTTATATTTATTTATATATAAGGCGGACGTCGATGGATATTGGAAGCGGGCCCGACGGTCCTTTTCTCCCTTAATTCTACTGCATTACGATGTGATCTCTTTTCTATTGGACGACATCAGCTCCGCGCTGGTTTGTTGTTACTTTTTTTTTCGCTCGTATTTACTTTTTTTGATTCCGCCCGGATTGTAGATGGAACTGTGGACGGCCAAGAACAGTTGGAACTGGGTGAAAATGAAAGACGACTTGCAAGCCAGTTGGCCAACATAGCCGACCCACTGCCACTAACGGCCGACAACGAGGATTATGCGAGCGCGCATCACGTGGACGACGGAGGCCTCACCGACGCGGCCGTCAATTTAGCGGAGCGATCGCCGCGCTTCGAGGATCCATCCGGACACGCCAATGTCACCGTCCAGTTGGGCGGCACCGCTTTCCTCAACTGCAGAGTCCTGGATCTTCAGGATAAGACGGTAATAACAAACAATAAACTCTGCGTATCTTTTCCGATTTACCGTCATCCTATGACGCATTAGTACGTCGTTGCCATGGCAGCCATCGCGCTATGATTTCTGTTGATGTTCGACTCATCAACATATCATACCGTTGTAAACTTCCCCTGTAATCTACAGCTATAGAGACACACTAGCAGTAATGGCGGCGCTTAGCAACTGCCACTCGCGCATTGAAAAAATGCTAGGCTCTAAATATTCATTAGACGACGGCAGAAGCGGCCGTCATTCCGCTGCGGCTTGAGTCATACTCGAGAGCCGCATTTTCTTTCTCTGTAGAATTACATTTTGCATTCCTGGGGCGGTTCATTTTGTCGGAATGTGATTTCATTTGCCCCCTGCTAATTAGTATGAAGCCGCCGTGATGGGCGAGAGAGTTTATTAATTCGATGGTACATGAACTTAATAACTCGTCGTTTCATAAACGCCCGTTTTTTTTTCATTTTGAAGCAATTTCACGTCAGATTCCTTCGATTCGAACGCGCTACTATCACCAAACTACGCGTTACGATAACTCTCGTTCCTTTCTATTAGGGAACTGAACACCACTGTCTTGTCGCTCGCTAACATTCCCTTTGAACTCTTCTCCCTTTTGTCCTTACACCCTCTCTCTTTCCCGCCTCCAACATCCATTCAGAGGGCTCTTCTGAAGGTATATAGTCAGCGTAAAAGCTTTGCTCCAGCTCGCGATAAAGAGCTAAACACGTGAATCCAAATCTGCACTCCGTATTTAGTTTACGATCCGCGTATTCTCTTCCAGCTTCATCATTCCGCAATTAAGTTAGCTCATATTAGTCCCGCCCTAGGCCCCTTAGTTGTCTGACAGCTGCATTAGCATCCGACTTTGAACATTGTCTTCATTTTGTTTCCGGATCTATTCCAGCACGCGTACCGTACATGTCCGACGCCGCCCAATATGAACACATATTGCTTTGATCATTTGATCCTCGTATTTACATCAAGTCTGGTTCTCTCTCATAATAGAGAAGCGCCGATAAGCTAATTGGTTATTTCGTGTTTTCAGCAGGTATCCTGGGTGCGACGACACGAGCAAGAGCTTCACCTTCTAACGGTGGGCATGCAAACGTACAGCACGGACTCGCGGTTCTCGCTCCATTTTCAGCATCCCAACGACTGGCGGCTGCAGATCAAGTTCGCCCGTCCTCGCGATGAGGGTACCTACGAGTGCCAGGTTTCCATCCATCCACCTCGCATCTACACTGTTCGACTCATCGTAGTTGGTAATTCCGTCAACAATTTCCTTTGCAGTTCCTACAGTACTCGAGTGAATGGCGTAGTAGAAATACAAGACGGTAGTGACATAGTAGTAGTAAGTGGGCGATAGATAATATTGCAACAGCTGCAAGCAGCAACGACTACCGCGCTATTACCGGCCACAAGGAAACTTCATCCGTAAGTGTTTAGATATTAAAGGAGATGACAGAAGATGAGAGAAGACGAATGTGATCATGTTTGTTCCTGGTAATGCCGACAGAGAGAAATCATCACCTACGAAGATGTACGTCGTCGCAAAGCGAGCGACCGTATCCGAGATGTGACGCTGCAAACAAAACACTGAACTAGAGAAGGCGATGCGTAGCTGTTGAAGCGATGGCAATCAGGCGTTGATGATTGCTGCCGTGTTGTCAGTAACGACGTAAGGAGATGGTTCCTAGTGTCGTGATTGCGCCTTAATCACATCGCCTTATACTACCCCTAGAAGCAGCAGCAGCAGTGTATTCCAAAATAATAAGACTTGGATTGTGCTTGTAATCGAGTGCATAGTGAATATAACGACCAGGAAAATGAGAGGAAGAAGCTTGGTTTAAAAAAAGAAAAAGAAAAAGAAGTTGTCTTGGTAACGTCGAATGTTTCGCCGAATGCATCTTTGACTTAAATAAATAATAAAGTAAATGAAAAGCTGAGAATCTAGGATCTAGCTCTTGTCGGCAACTATAATCGTCAATAAATGATGGCAGTAGCGAGGGAGATTGATCAGCTGCTCAGTGAACTGAGGTCGCATAGTAACAACGCAACTCATTTATCTTTGTAATCCTGTAGCACCAGATATCGACAAAAATGACGTCTTCAAAGGAGGAGACAAAACGTCTTGCTTTCATTTTTTTGACAATTCGATTTGCCTCATCTGATTGAAAACTTTTTTGCGTTTGAATCAGAGTATGGTCGAATTACCGAAGGCTACTTTGGCCCGCTTTGTTAATAAATGACAACTTTTATGATATAGATTCACGTTTCAGCGAGAGTGGGTTGTCAAATATGCATTAATGACTCATTAGTAAAGTGTGAAAGTTTTCTTCCCTCCTCTGCGATAGCTCTAATTATTATAGTTGGAATCAGACGAGTTGTCCGTTCGAATTAGTGTAAACGTGTGGGCGACATTCTTCTTTACAATCTATTATCTACGACTTGAATTCTGGCCTGTTAAAAACTAGTTTCTTTTAGAACAGTTGATCGTCGTCACAAGTTACGCATTCGGGAAAAGGTAGATGTAGGCTATGCTGGCTGTCAGAATGAGCTATGCATGTGTAGGCGCGCCATCCCTGTCCGCTTGACTGAATAAGCTTCCATCAGGAAATTCAACTTCTTAGTTCTCATTCACTTATAATGTCAAGGACATGGTGATTCGGATCGTTGTTTAATAGTCGCCCACCAGTTAGCAAACAAGAAAAGTCTTACTTTATCAAAGATTCCTCGAATTTCCTTTACTTTAAACTTACACTCTTCGTCTCGAAGCAAAGTTTTTTTGTTCTAGACATTTGCACATTTCAATCTACGACTTTGAGCATCTTCCATAGTCGACCTAAATGGATACTCTAAAATTCTTGCGTCATTGCAAAGGGCTATATTCTTAAAGCTCCATTTACATAATGAACGATCGAAGCAGATTGACGTAGATTGCCATGTCTTCTGATCTGTCTCGGTTGCGTAAGTAAGATAATGGCAGTCCATTTCGACAATTTGAAAGTTTGTTACCGTACAAATTGGGAGACAATCCGGAAGTGTTAGGTAAGCATTCTCCGACACTAGGAGCGACTCCCGACTCGTACCGATGATAAACTGGTGGTGATGAAGCATTGCGAGAAAGTTCTCTCTCCTCGGGTGTCTTTCAACCTATCGCCTCAACTCTGCGCTGCCTCTCGATGCCTCTTTCATACTCTGCTATCGTCTTTTTCCTTTTGATTCTCTCTCTCTCCCCCCTCCCCAATCTCTTCCGCATCCTCATTCATCCTAGCTCCTTTCTTCCCTTTGCTCTTCCCTTTTTTGCCTCCCATTCCCTACCTCACAATTCCTCTTCGTCCCGATGATTCGATTTCCCACGTCATACTAGACGGGCGTCTTTTGCTTTGTGGGCATTGAATCTCACCGGTTCCTGGAGAGGGTGGAGTTGGGGGGGAGTGAACACATATATCGCCCGCCCGCCTGTTTCAACTTGGGAGCCGATTGATTGGATTGATATGGACAACGAAGAGACGCACTCTCTTTCTATTTCTCTTTCCATCTCTCCTTTCTTCCACTTTTCTTCTTCTTTTTGTCTTCGTTTTTTCTTCATTTTCTCTCTGTCATATATATATTAATCTGAGGCAAAGGAAGCGGAAGTAGTCAGACGGTGGCTTTGCCGGTTATTTTTCCTTTTTCCTCCCGTTCATTGCTTGATGGAAAGAGTTATTTTAGATCCCCCCTTTTTCTTAAAATAAGCTGTTTTCATCAACGTTGTCACTCTGTTTCTCCGGCGAAATCAATTGCGTTTCTGCAGCTTAGACTCTTTTATCACCACAAGATAACACGAAAGGAAGCAAGAAGAAGAGCACTGCCTCGGAAGTTAAGCTGGCTCTTGTCCAGTATCTGACAAGTGACGTGATCCCTTATTCGATTTTCCTTAGCGCATCTGCGTGAGGCAAAGAAGATTAGATGTCTTGAGCTCAGATTCGTTGCAACTGCCATCCAGATCCATTCTCAGACTGCTTTTTTTCTTTATTGACATCTGACGCAAGTTGACAACGAAAAGTTGTTTCTCTGACACTAGGAAAGAACCGACGTTGCAGCAGAAGCACTCCAATTTTCAGTGACCATAGATACTCCAACCACCCGGCACAGTTGTTGAAAAAGATTTAAGCCGTTCCCTTTATGCGTACGCCAAGAAACATGTACAGTATACGTACGTAACAGTAGTGTCTTGACAGGGAGATGGACAAATGTGATTAATGTTCGTATGACAAACTTGAAACAGTTGCCTGGTATTGCGTTTCCCTCTAAACGGCCGGCCATGTTGTTTGCTGTTGGATTCAGCTGCTCGACGAGTAGTGCGTGACCGATCATTTTGAGGAGGCCGTTGCGTGATTGAACAAGTCGTTGGGGACGTCCGTCCACAAATAGTTTGACCCTAATTGGAATGAACAGCTCTCCATGTCCTATGTCTCAAGCTCAGAGGCAATGTCGGAAACAAGCCTACTGGTGGCTGAACAGCAACCAATTGTTGAAATGTTGGATTGATGACGAGTGGCTTTAGCTGTATTAGATTGCTGACATCAGCAACAACAGTAGCTCCTTCTATAACTCTCAAATGTTGAACAAATGGAAATAGTAATTTACAACATTGTACGTTGAACATTGTTGGAAGCGCTTGAAAATGTGGGTGTGTTTTATGGGCCAAAATTCCAACAGGACGTAATTTCCAGACAGTAGTTCATTCCCTCAGCTCTTAAGCCTAGAAGTTTGGTACCGAGATAAGAAAATCTAACTGGAGGCAAATGGCAATGCGTTGCGTTCCATCAAGAATACCGTGGGGATTCGTTCCCGATGTTCGTAGGCTGATAGATGTCAGATACTTTTACTAAGTCTGTTCAAGTTGGCAGTCTCGGCGAGAAACAGTAGTCCAGTAATATTAATTAGTAGCTCGAGTAAGGTAACCAAGTGGGATTATTCAGAATAAACGTCAAAACTCGGCGTAAAATTTCTTGGAATTCTTGAAAGGTAACCTGCTAGCTCCGACAGCTCCGACATTCATCTGACAGCCTTTTGTAGGATCTAGGATAGGATAGGAAACTCATTTTTGCTAAATTAGTCTGGTGATACTGACGATAAAAGTTTCGTGACAGTTTTCAAAACTAACTGGAAACTGAAAGGAAAGGGTTGGGCAGAGGCAGAGATATTTATTTAACACCGTAGCTCAGTGGTTTCCTCTACGCCTATGCGGACATGCTCTATTAGAGAACAATCAGACTAATCACGCCAGCCTTTATACCATGTGGCATGTGGCTGTCTACGGAATACAACCTAACCATAGATGGTTTTGGGGTTGGCGAACCGGAACTCGAACATAGTGTTTTTAGGCTACATAAAAGCCTTCAAATGCCCAATTTTGTATACGTATGTTACGTAAGTTGGGTTTGTAGTTTGTATGGTCGAGTTCCCGAGAATCGCTCTGTTTAGACGGTAACTATAGTCAAACGAAGTTTATTCAAGCACGTCGTAACAAAAGCTGTTTTCAGAGTAAATTCCGTGTTGCAATTACATCGCCAAAAGCCAAAATATGGATTCCCTATTTCTTTGACATAGTCTCAAAGTCGAACTTGTGTGTCTCCACCTGTCTCTCTTTTTTTGTGTCCTTATCACTGGGAGAGGCATGTTATTTTCACACATGCTCGCGACACCAACAGCTGGTGTTATTCAATTTCCTTGGGGTTGCACTTCGTACACTCAACGCTTCATTTTACATGGTAACCTTTCGGAATCATTGTTGTTGTACAAGATGAAAAAAAAGAGAGAAGGAGAGAGAACTGAACGTTATCAGTTTGTTGGAAATAAGCTGTCGAACCAACTTTTCGATCGGTGGAAAAACCCAAACTTTTTCAAATAACTTTTCATTTGTTATCGATTGGGAATTTATTTTATGATGAAAATATGGTCTCGCGGTTCAATGATCGGCTTTTTGCATCGATCGTCGGTCGATTGATATTTAATCAGATACATTTGTTATTGATAACATATATCGACCGACTCGAAAATAATGCGCTTGTCTTTTATTTTCTGTTAATGAATGCCACAGTGCCAAGCGTCGAGATGGTGGACGACCACGGCCGCGTAATTGAGGAGAAGATCTACAAGACAGGAAGCACGATTGAGCTCAAGTGCGTCGTCAGCAAAGTACCGGGCCCCACTGCCAACGTCATGTGGCGTCACGGATTCAGAACGCTCAACTACGACACATCTCGCGGCGGTATCAGGTGACTTAGACTCTTCTTTCTTTTATATCTTTCCCTGAGGAGTTGCCTCCACGTCACCTTGTCATCGTTACCGCCTTCTTTCGCCTTGTTTTTTTTTTCCTAAAGACTCTTTGAGTAGAAATTGATACAATCTGTAGCCTGCAATAGCAGAGAGAAATCCCGGCTACCATTGTCAATGTCTGTAAATCAGAGAGATTGCGTAATTTCGACCATGGCCGGCGGATGTGGATATAAGCGGTGCCTGACGGTTTTCGTCGCAGGATATACGATGCGAAGTTTATCTCTTGGCAACCGAGTTGATCGAAATGGCCCGGGATGCTCCTGCTCCATGTTGAAATGGGATCCGCCGAGATGGCGGCTATAAATTCAATAAGAACTAAAGTGGAAAGGTTGCTGTATGGTGCCGACCTGGTAACTAACATTGATTTTTGGCTTTTGTTCTACGCGAGCAGTGTCAAAACGGACCTGTTGCCGTACGGCGCAGTCAGCCGACTCTACATCGCCAACGCCAGTCAGAGAGACGCCGGCAACTATACCTGTTCCATTACAGAGTCGTCGTGGACGACAGTCATGGTCCACATCCTCAATGGTAAATATAACCAACTTCTTGACTACCATTCGACATGAAACGATCAATTTCGCCAAGTTCAAATGACATTTGCGTTGATTCCCGGTTGTGTGTCAGTCGGGAGGCATTATAAGCGTCTGCGTGGGCGCGTCCGTCCACTGGCCAGCAATAGGGTATAGTATCTGACAATCAATGCACATTGGATCGCACTGATGATGATGATGACACTGTTCGCTCCAGTGCCCACCTCATTATGGCCAGAGCAAAGATACTCTGACTCTATCAATATATATATATATATACTATAGTGAAGACGGCTTTGAACCTGAGGGTGCCCTTGTCGCGTCGGTCGTGTCATTGGGTCCTGGGAGTGAAAAGGGGCCAGACACACTGCGCGGCATCAGATCAAAGACAAGGAGAATAAAAGCCCTTGCCCTTTTACATCGCGTCGATTCCCCCTTTACATTGTCCCTCTTATATAGATCTTTTAGACGACTGCTCTGTCGGGTCCGTCGCTAGCACGAATCGTCTCATCTCAAAGAACCGAGTCGTGCAGTTATTATTAGTGTTTCTTTCTTTCTTTCTCTCTAATGCGATGTTCTCTCTATTTTCTTGGGACACAGGAGAACATCCAGCCGCCATGCAACACGGCCAGTCTTCATCGTCGGAGAGGAGGCCCATCGTCATATCGATGCTCGTCCTTCTCATGACGTCGTGGTTGTTCATGTGGAAGTGCTCCAGTCGGTAACCGCCTGCACCATTTTTTGACTTTTTCTCTCTCTCATCTTCTACCAATGGAGACGAAATAAAGGGAGAAATGGACATCACTGTGGCGGGCCACATCACTATAGTGTGCGTTGTAGTCGCCCCATTTTTTTAGAAGGGACACACTGTACTCAAATGCTCAGCAAAGTGCAAGACTCTTCACTCATCTCTAATGAGTTTCAGTTCCTCTTGGTCGGAACTGAGGAGGCTGATGGTGCCGGGCGAAGAGCCGAGGGTTTTTACCCTCGATTTGAACGGGCCGTTTCTTAGCGCCAGCGACGGCTAGCGCTGGCGGGTGCTTTGCTCTTATAGACACCAAAAGAGGATGAGCGGTGAATTGCACTGCCGATGAAGTGGCTGTTGATTCAACTCGTCTGCGTCTGCACGGAGTGCTGTGTCTGTGAAGTGTTGCGTCGGCGGATTGTGTCTGGTTCGCTAGAGTGCTGAACGAATGGAAATCGGCGGATGCGCCAGTGCGAGTCTGACGTTTCTACTACTACGACTACTCCGTCTGACAACGTTGGTTCGCTCGTGTGTTGCTCCTGCCCGGTTGCCGTGCCAGCACCAAGTTGCTGCGCCAAAAGATCGAGAGAACGAGGGCGATCAATAACCGGCGAGGATTTTCCCCGTCTCGTATATATATACACACGATGGCTGTCATTTCTATCGGCCCCCAGTTGTGTCAGCTGCCAAATCATCGCCAGCGGATCGTCGCCATATATCCTCGGCTATTTATCAAAACAATCAAGAAATATCAACAATCGGCAAACTTTTTCAAGATACGCACAACTCATCCCCTCGTTGCCCTTCGTCGCCCACAATCCTATAAACATGCCATTTTGTCAGGCCGACGGTGCATGTTTTCATTCTTATTTTTTGAATTCAATACGACGACGACTGAAAGGAGAAGCAGCTGACGGCTCTGGCGACGATATCTTTGTTGACTCATGATGGGATATCGTCGGTGGTTATTGTTGGCCGTCTCTCACTTCCCTTCCCCCCCAGTTTGTCTCTGACAATTTCGATCCCATTTTCAAAAGCCCAACGCGTCTCCAACTGGGTCTTCTACTTTCCTCCATTGATCTCGGTTAACGAGCAATCACCAAACTCTCTGCTTTGCATTTGCGAATAGAGCTGTCGGTGGCGGCCATACTAGCCGACGACAGGACGCGAGAGTTTGATGCTGTTAATACGCCAGTACACGACATCATCGTCAACGGCACAACTTTTGAATTTATATACTTCCCTACCCAATTGTATATTGTATCCAAACCCAAGTCATTATAACTGGACCCTCTATTCATGGACGTGGAAAGTGTCAAAACTTCTTCCATCAATTCCTCAGAATCCGCAGATGCGCGTTGCCACTGCGACGACTCCTTCTTATATATTAGACTGTGGCTATAGTACATGATATAACATTTTGTAACGCTCGATGGCCACCGTCACCTTTGAAATAATCTCATGAAAGGTGCTGTGGTGCTTACTCCCTTTTTTAAAACCATGCCGTTATACTGAAAGCCGAGAAGGCAATAACAAAATAGTCTAAAAAAAAAAAAAAAAAAAAAAACCAAAAAACATACAAAATATATATACATTTATACACCAGTGTATGATGTATGTCATTTGAGTCGTCGCATACCATGTCGTTCATACGAAAGCCATTTGAGCATTTCAACACGATTTTTTCGTTAACGTTTGTACGCTTTGTCATCATGGCATATTATATTATACATATATCACTCCCTCTCTTCCTTCTTCCTTGTCAGCTCTTCGAAGATGACGGATGTATCTTTGCTCCTCCCCCTCCAATCACACTCATTTATTTTCATGAAAACAACGTCTCTTGTATGAAAAAAACAAACAAACAAACAAACCATAAAATTCTCCAGTCTGTTGGTCATCAAGAATTTTGACGAACCGGAACTTATTATACCCTTGCGTTGTTGCACCATTCGATATACGTGATGTCTCATATGTGCGCATTATTTTCTCCCAACAAGTGAAATGTTGGCTGAATAGGTTGACGACGGAACAACGTCAAGGTGTCGGCCAAGTTGCTTAATCTTGAAGATGGACAAAGGATCGTATATTTGCAAAAAGAAGACCTTGTATATGTGTGCCGCGAAGCAAAACCCCCGAATATATACAGACCACAAGACGAGAGAGGAAAGAACACAATACATTGGATCGTTTTCGCCTAAACAGCCGAAATGTCATACAAATTGTCCGCGTCTTCTTATTTCTTCTTCCTCGTTTTGATCTATTGTATTCTTGTCGTCCTCATCATTCAGTGATTTCATCATCTGACTCTCTCAGATTCCCGATCGGAAGGTAAGTGGATAGGACGGAACTCATTTGGTATACGCGCAGCATGTAGGCGAGCCAAGAGGGAGCAAGTAAACCGAACTGGGCAACAGTGAGCGTAGTTGAATATCCATTCTTCGCTAGCAATAATAGCAAGCTTATCGAGGTCATCGTGGACTCATGTGGAAACTCTTAGAATCGAACTAAAAAGAAGTTCCTTGTCATCATTCATCCTCTTCGTAGCGACATTTAAACCTCTCGTCCTATATCTATGCCCATCTTCGTATATATCTCGGTTGAATGTTTATTGAAGGGAAAATGACCCGTCCAGTGCTGCCCAGTCCTTCTTTTGCAAAAATAAAACTGGTAGAATCAGCAAGAGTCCAGCTGTGCTCTGTGCTGCGTTCCGATGCAGTTCTTCCATATCAGCAACGACGGCGACTCGGCGAAATGGATGTCCACTTGGAGAATAGGTTTCCAGTCCGAAACTGTCTCGTCTGTCGTATTTCTGTTTCTCTGTTCGACCGTTCACCTCCCCCCTCCCCCTTCCTTTTGTCTCTATTTGGTTAGGCAAATGTAATCGTCCCCGTTCCGTCGTTAGACGTTTGAACGCTCGGCCGATCGGCTGGAAAGTTTCCGCGAACGCAACGAATGGAGACGGAAAAAATCAGCCAACCGAATCGGCAATGCCCTGACGATGAGGCGAACTGCCGCCGCAAGAGAAAAGAAGGGAAAAGACAAATAGAAACGCCTTCATTATTTTCTGTCCTTTCTCTCTCGCTGCGTGTTTTATTTTTTTCATTCTACATTTCTTCGTATTCACTTTCTGATTGTTCGCGCGTGTAACTAGCGCCCATCAAACGTCGAATACGAGGGCAGAATGACAAGAACGACGGCAATGAAATTCTTTGAATTTGAAATTTTTTACGTTTATTTTTTATCAATCCATTCTCTCTTATAGAGACAAAACAACAATGCAATTCAAGATGGGAGATAACATTCAGAGAAAAAAAAAACTGAATAAGGACTGAGAGCCCGAGAGTGTGCTGGTTCGGAATAAGGAGTCGCCGTAGAAATTGTAATTTACCCTATATTTTGTCGCTCTACTTCCCACAGCGCAGAGCAGTTCACCGACTCGATGCAAAAGCCGAGTAACTTACACAAGAGCATCGAGTATTTAAAAAAAGAAAAAAAATTCTCTGGAAACCTTAGATGGTGGGCCCTTCATGAATAAATCTTTAGAATGCCTTGTCTATGATTTGGTGGGCGTCGCTAGATTTATTATCTATTTTTAGACAACATCTAGTCATTATGTTACTAGAGCTAGGGGCTTTCATTGGCTCTTTATACGTATTGCCAAGATGCGATCATTGAGTCTTAATACAAGTTAATCAATATGCGCGCAATCTCTTGTACTTTACAAGCTACTGCACTTTAAAATCATCACTGCTACAAATTCAATACTGAATTAGGTTTTGTCGAAACAGGACGATTGCTACTGGTTTTGTAGACATCCTACTCAAGTTTCCATAGTTGCACCATACATGTACGATACAGTATGCAGCAAGATGGATAAAAGGGGGAGGCGGAAGTTTTGATTTTCGATTGACCTGTCGCTCTCTCTGCCAATCCTATTCGAAAGTATAGAGCAGAGTTGAACACAATGGCATACATACTTCTGCAATCGGCTAAGGAACATCCGCAGTAACTACATGCTGCTGTTGGTCGGCGTCTGCATCGCAAGTTTCTTTTAGGTTTCATGCTGCACAAAGTTGCCCCGTTGAAACGGCCATCACTGTACAGAACCGTTCGGTACGTCTACGGTATATGATAGTGAATGCCAAGTGCTTGCGTGACTACGTTGCTATCCTACTCGTACTTTGTTCTTGCTTTGACTTGGTTTTTTTCTTCTAAGTTGGTCGCTTCATTTTCCCGTTAACCTTAATATTTTCTTCGGATTTTCTAAAACAATTAGGCGGTTTTGTGGACTCTATACCACATATGCTTGATGAAGTGCTTTTTGCACACGATTATTTCAGTTAATGGCTTCATCAAGAACCTATGGAATGGAAAGCCCAGTGAGGTTGACGGTTGATGAAAGTAAATTATGCGCACTGTTCGCATTCATTTCGAAACGTTGCAAAATTATTGAAATTCGGTGCAATTTAACGTTTTATGCGTAACCCACTTTTTTATCTTATTATTACTGCATATACTGCGCAAGACGACTATAAAGGCTATGATTTTTTGAGTCTTATATTATAAAGTGACACACTGATATTCATAGAGCTTTACTGTAGCGACCACGTATATGCTCAAGTTTCCAAACGGCTATAGTATCAATAATTTGGATTCCTCCTTCCAAAGACGCGAATGGTTTGCGAGATGATCCTTGCGGATCTTTTCTATTACTCTGTTTCTTGAATGGTAATAGCCTATTTACTGCTGGTTAAATACATGGCAGTGCATATACTAGTGCTTATACGTAGGTCATCATTCTTTTCGAATGATGTTTTTTTCGTTCGTATGAACGTCCTTCCTTCATCAATTTTTAGCAAGGTCATTTCAGAATTTCCACTTTTTTGATTCCCAGCTAAAAAACGATTCACGAGTATTATTCTGGGTCTATATAGCGAAACTCATAATGCTTTATATACTAACCTCAGTCCTTTTTTAAAAATCTGATCGTTGCGTGACGCAGCAACACACAGACCGTTTACTTGAACAATAACAGCGGGTGCTATTGTTCACGAAACCATCAGGCGGAACAACTGCATTGATGATTTGTCTGCTTTGCTGGAGCCGTCGTGTACATATAGAGCTTACATAAATATATAGCCTTTGGTGGAATCCCGAACAAGCCAGCGAGCGGCAATAAAGAGACAGATCAACAATCACAGAAGAAAAAAAGAAAAAATCCTTTCGTAGATTCTCACAGTAGGCGACATGATGAGGTTGCCCTTGCCATTCTTCATCAACGACTTGATCACCATTATTCTTGTTTCTCTTCCTGCGTCTTCTTGTTAACGTGACAACTCAATCGAATCTGAGAGCTCTTCGTTCACTTTGATCGAACCGCAACTCCGACCTTGTCAAAAAAAACATCAAATACAAGAACCTCTGGTTTTACTCGGATAATTTCTTTGAGGTTTTCTGCAAAGTAACTCTTTCTTGAATGCCAACAGCTATAATAAATTCAAAGAGCAGAAAGATGGAATCGTTTGCCCCTATATCTTGCACTTATCTTTTCCATCCTAAAATTATCTTTTCTCATTTCTGACCGTCATCAAGAAGGATTATGCTTTCGATCATTGTGTCGTTGTCATTGGTCACAACCAGCTGTTTTATGTGTGATAATATGGCACACACGCTTTAGATCTTCCGCCTGTAATACGTATCCTATACCGTAATACGTTTGTTACGTACACCGCAGCATGGTACGATCGTTATTGCAATTAAGCCGACTCGTTTCGGCGGTATCGCTCACCAAACTCCGTCTGCATTGCACATCATGGGTAATGCTTAAGACGAATCTGGTCACTTTGGGACTAGTTATGTTCCCATATTCTTTCCTTCAAATCGTTAATTATACTTGTCCGCTGCTGCAATAAAATAGAAACAGATGAATAGGATTTTTATTTGATTAAAAAAGAGAATCAGGCCCCTGCAGAAACTGACAAAATTTCATCACATTTGTCAAATTGGAACCAGAGATGAAAAGTTATTCATGCTGTTTGGGTTATTTAATTTGCCCGGTTCAGTTCCTGGAAAAGAAAGCGAATGCAACATAAGGATCGCGTTGAAGTTTTTTGAATAAGAGGACGGCAACCAAGGCGTCCCCGCTATCAGTCAGTTGGATTGTCAACTCTTGTCGGTTTGTAATCGCTGGTTCAAGAAGCATCGTTCCGGACATTATTTTTTTCGCCACTTGACATTTCATTTTTGTTGGCGTTTCGCAAGAGAGTAACCCAAGACCACTATAGAAATGTAATCCACTTCAATAAAGGAAGAAAATCCTGGATTTAAGGAAGAATTCCTTTTTTTAATTAGGACAATTTGTTCCAAGAAGAGGAATTCAAAAGTTCCCTAGGCCTGTATTGGAACCAACCATATACGTAATCTCTTGTTTTCTCTGAAAAAGGGAAAGCTCAAGAAATAGATAACAAGTTCAGATCGCAAACAAGTTGTTTTCAATCTCTTGTATATGCGCGATCTTGGCTACAATGAACCACTTGTTGCATCGTCAGCGATTGCAATTTTCGTTCTAGCGTATTGATTTAAGAGTGTTATTTTCATCCATTTGTTAGCTTACTGTTGCGCTGTTTTTTGTAACCTAGAAGAAGAACCGAACCATCTTTCATGGAGTTACTCAACAATTATAAGTTATATATGTGAGAAATTTGGAGAACAATTATTCGAGTTAGCGTTCTTAACTTTTAGGATAGCATTTTTCGAGAGTTACCGTCGTTAAAAATGTATAGACGAGTGAATAGTTAAAAGATAAGGAAATTTAATCCCAAAATCAGAAAAAACGTTGAAGTGAAAAAGCGGCAAAAGACATTATTTTAATTGAGACAAAGACAAGGATTTGAGAACGATGTTCAACAAGACAAGATGGAAATACCGTAAATTTTCTTAGAAAAGAAAAAAGAAAGAAGCGCTTTTGTGTATGTACAAAGCGACGCACTATTCCTCTATATATTATATGAGACGGTTGTGACGCTAACGAGCAACACGTTTCTGGGTAGCAAGAAAAGAAGAAATAACTACGTAAATAATGAGCTTAATAATGGCGAGATATATATTACTATACACACTTGATCTCAAATTTCTAGACTACCCTAGCTTTTTACAGCCAAGCTTTCATTATTAAATTGGCTTAGTTAACGTGAAATTGTCAGCTGAAATTCTTAATGTTGTCCTTTTCGCGCAATTAGTACATGTTAAAATGAATCTGTTGCACGGTACATGTATAATCTCTGCTCTTGGTAAAATATTAATGAGAACCCAGTGTGCAGATTGTTTCATAATTTAGAAGAAATTTCACGGCTATATGCTTTTTCATCACCTAGATATTTGTCGTGCGTTTTGTTGAACGAATGGAATTTATTTGTATTTTGGAAGTCGATCGATAATAAATGGAATGTATCTAAGACATTTCGATGCTCTTTTAGATGTTATCACGTTAAATCTTAGCTGTATGAGTTTAAACGTAGCTTTATGGTTCGTAACTCTGAAGCTCGCTACTAAAAGTCTAAATTTGTAACGTTTTATTGATCGATAGAAACGGTATCAGTCGCCCATTAGAATCGAACAAAACCGTGGAAACCCGCCACCTTAAATGGCCCATTCATATGTAATGCATGGGTGTTACGCTCGACAGCACGTCACTGAAATAGCACATCAGGAATCGATTCCGACGCAATCGCTGGGTGGTGTTTTTGGCACAGACGCTGAAATCCACGTGCATTGGCGTACGTGGTATATCGGTTGCATGAAATACTGTTACAGTTGTTCACGATTGGCGAAGCTGCTTGGCCTTGAGCTGGTCAACGAGTGACTGGACTACGGATTTGGGTGCCATAATCTCAGCCATTCGTCATGCATTTAAGTGCGCAAAGGTTACATGAACAGTCCGTCTTTGATGGGCAGTTCCACTGGGGATCCTCTTCTTCAATGCGGTTCCAGCAGACACGCTTCACACGCTCACGTGCGTGGGTGAACGTGAACAGGAACGTGGAGATCGTCGACTTCCTCTTCTTTTTCGATGCCAACATGATAACTTTTTTCTTTTCTCTTTTTTTTTACTTTTCGTCTCTCATATAGGGCGTGTAATCGCTATCGTTAACGAGTCACTAGATTGCCGCCGCCGCCATAACTACGCGAAGGGAAGAAAGAGCTGGTAGCGTCGCGGCTCTGAGGGAGAAGCGCCTTGGTTGATGCGGACACATCAGTGTTGTGTGTTGTTACTGATGGTCCCATCTAGGGAAGGCGCCGCGGGGAATCAAAAGGATTTGTACCAACGTTCCCTCTCTTGATGATAGAACTCGGCCGACCGTATCTGTCGATGAATAAAAGCTTCCAGTTCGATACGTGAGACACGTTTTGGCTATATTCGGCGGTTTCATCACGCGGGGATATATTGATATATAAATGAAAAGCGGGCCCTGCTGATATTTCACACGACGTGATGAATCTGGATTAAATACAAAGCGGTCGCACTCGACTACAAGAACACTTAAGCCCCGTCAATGACGTCGGTGCTCCTGAAATTCGCCATTACTCGCTATCAGATCCAAGTGCTATTCCCACTTTACCAAATCTTTTAATTGAACTAGAAATCTTGTCGCTTTCACTCTTTCTTATCGAAGACGACTTTCCACAATAGCGTTTGTAGAACTATGTCCAACTGGCGTTTAAGATTTCACTACACGGTCGATAAAAGTGCTGGAGAGAATTTAAGAACTAATATTTTTAAAGGGAAAATCTTTAAAAGTTGTACAGCACTGCCAAACAAACTCATCGACACCTAAAGTATTGATCATCTGAACTACAATTCCTAGAAAAAATGAATAGGCACATGGATATAAAGGCAGAGAGACCATGTATTGAATACGGCAGCACATACACACACGTACACTATATTATTGTGGTCTACTGTAATGTATAGAAAGAGACGGAGGAAGATGGAATCGATTGCCGACAATAGACTACACAAGATCATCGGAAGCTTCAGCTTGCCACATCAGAGCGTGTTTTTTTTGGAGCATCGACAAAGGCAGCACAAAAAGAAAAGAACATGGGGGATATAGGAATAACCGAACCGAGTAAAAAGACTACATCATGAAATGCACATCGTGGGTAGGCAAAAAGGAGGGCATAGGGGTGGAAGCAGTACCAACAACATTCGAAAAACAACAAAGGTTGGAATCACAGGGAGACAATAGACGTCTTGTTTCTCGCCGATAAACTCGACGGTATAGTCAACTATAAAGAAACTATTGGCCAATAAACGGGTTTCCATTTTGACAAAAAGAAACGCAAAGGAGACGTGAATCTTGCCATATAGCGTGGTATCACTCCTCTCGTTATCATGCCAGACCAACTGATGGATGATTGAACGCTCTGGTCGATGAAGCTGCACTACGTATAGTCTTTTCATCGTCGCTCGATACGAGCCCTTTTGACGCAGCGAATACACAAGGCAACTTACAAAACGATTTTTTCCTCTATGCAAACACATAACAGTTGAGGACCAGCCGGAAGGAAACGAAAACAAAACAGAATAACTTGCGAAAAAGAGCATAGCATAGCAAAATTTGCTTAGAATATATGTGTTGGATGGGCAATAAACATATCTACATCCTCGACTCGAGTAGCTTCACTTTTGTTTACAAAAAAAAAGAAATAAGCGCAAACAGCTCAAAACGACAAAATGATGAAGTATGATGTGACAATACTGGAACATAATGATCACAATTTCCCCGACCTTTTCATCATGTTCGATTCTCCGCACTACTCGTGTTATTGATATTTACATATTGAACCTCTTCTGTATGCAAAGATATGACGATTGACCATTTAGGACTGGATGCGCACGTCATTCTAATTCGAAAGCGATCTGCTGCGAACGCCTTCATTAATTTATACTACATCAAGTTGAGGATTGACTGCATGTGTTTGTTTGCAAGTTTCGTCGCCGTCGAGCGAAGAAAACAGAAAAGAAGGTCGTACAGAAATGCTGCACACTCGAAAGAGCTCTGGGATTACACGTGGGGATACCGTGAGCCAGCAGAGCAAGCCTTTGATACAATACACGTCATTAAATTTAATTACCATTCAAGTATCACGTCGTGCATTGGTCTTTTTTATTCATGGTTGTGGAGGACCTCGGCGACGACGACGTCTTGCACGTCTCGCACGGTAGTCGACTCAAAGGAAACGAAAGAAGGAAAGATGAAGAAGAAAAGAAAAGGATAGGGATGCATTGTTAACGACTTGTACAAAATGGTCAGGCACACACGAATGCTCGCGCTCTTTCTATTCTGAGGCGGCCCTACCATGGCGGTCGAATAAGAGATGAAGAGAGTCGTATAGGAAAGAGAAATGATGGTCGCTTGCATGCATGAACTGCTCTTTTAAGCGTTGACGACCAACTATTCTTCCCGCGCTTGTTGGACGAGCTCGTACGTCATATATATTCTTTGCGCTACGGACAACTTGTCCAACTTTTTCAGAAATCCTCCCTCGTCGTCTTCTTTTTTTCTTCGTAAATCCTCTTCCGTCATTCCCCCCTTTTTTCTCTCTCTTCTTCCGTAGTGGATGCTTTAGTTCCACACGTCAACTGGCGGTAAAAGCCTGTTAGACTGGGGATGTGAGGTGAGCGCAACGTTGCGCCAACGCGGATGGCTGGATGCTGGCGTAACGGCCCATACTGGAACTTACGCATCGGTAAGCTAACGATTTACTGGCTACAGTTCAATCAATACGACTCGAAGGCCTTCTTTGACCTAGCCGAGGTGAGCACTCTTTTATTTTCGAAATCGCGCATGCAGTGAGAGATTGGAGCGAAAGTTGTCGGAATAAATCTATTCTAAAGTCACAAGGTGGTGGGTGGGAGTTTCGAGCTTGCTCTTACAGGGCTCCGACAGATCCGAAGATTTTCTGTCCATGCGACAGATATAGAGAAATGCCGATGACGACGACGACAAGCACTGCCAAACAGAGCAGAAGCAGAACGCAACAGCAAAGTCTGCGGCGCAATTTCTCGCTGTCGGATCGACGCTGAAGGAGAGACACCTCGCCGCCGTCCAGAGTAAAATCCACGCACAAGGCTCGGTCCTGAAAATATTTGAATAACATATCATAAAGTTACTGTGTGTCAGATTGCGTGTTACATGATCTGTATAAGTTATTACAAACAGAAGATGGGGATTGACTCATAGCACGGGGGCATTGCGGAGTGATCACATTGCGGCACTACATTCTCGGATGCTGCCTTTAACATACGTAATTGACTGGATATATTGTGATTATAAAAGTGTACGCCTATTCCAAGATGCGCGGGGCATTCGACTTTGCTTCCGACCATCCTACACATATTTCCGTATGGTTATTTACATACATAACGAAACTAATCCGATAAAACAAAGGAGGCCTGAGCTGAGCTACGACTTTGATTACGAATGCGTGACTGGGAGACGAAACAAAAGGTCGTTCTCATTAAATTGTAGCAACAAGCGGTGGGCCGTGGCGCATTCACTTTAAAGGATATGGGTTTTTGCTACATAACATCGCAAATAAAGAAAAGGTTTTTTTTTAAAGACGGAGAGATTCGTTTATGAGAAGGACGTCTTTGTGTGACTTATCAAGTTCAAAATCAGAAGGAAATCTAATTTATGGTTTGTATAAGCCCGCGTTATATAACCGAGTCTCTCCATGAAAGGAAGCTCGTCAGACTATCTTTTGAATGAAGAAAAAGCTGGCTAAATGAATTTCCGCGATGCACCCGAATTTCTAAGTATGGATAGAACGAGGCCTCGTAGACGCGACGAGATAAGAGGAAACAGCTGCTAGACGGGCATTGCCCGATCCCGACCGACCCAGTTGGGTCGCTAAACGGACTCGCATGTAACGAATAACGTAGCTTGACGTTTGCGGATGAAATGTGAAGAGAAACGGGACGTTGGTTGCCATCGCCGCCGCCAAACGACAGCGCAGTAATACGCTTGGAGCTTCTGCCGTCGTGACAATGGGAACTATGTTACAATGTACTGTCTAGCGAGTTTTGCTCGAACGTGACACACATCCAAACCCTACATACAAACCCCACAATTCCCAGTGACAATCCGTTGACGCTCGCTGTCCAGCTATTCATTTGAAATATAGGGGACTGTCGCTCACTTCGAGAGGGACGAACAGAGCTTAAAGTACGCCCAAAGTGGCTAAGCAGGGCAGACTTGATTCTTCTTCGTTTTCGATAAGCAGATTTTTTCTTCCTTTCTCTTTTTCCTTCTCGATCAATTCTTTTTTTGTTTTCGACCGCCTGTCACTCTTGAATCGACCAGGCACGTACCATCAACGCGAGCCGGACGTCGGATGGGGCGGATATAAACAAGCTTACATTCTTCCATTGACTTTTTTTCGTTTCCTATTCTTCTTTCTTTCTTTTTTCTTTTCTATCATCCGATTCTTTTCTTCCATAACATGGTGAAGAGACCGGAAACGGACAACAGCGGCTACGGCCAAAAAGTTGGAGACGAAACGACTTTATAGCAGGAACGGCCGTCAGAATCTTCTTGATTCCTTACGTCTTTCATATTTCTTTATTCTTTTTTTTTTTCTCTCTCTCTCTCTCTTTCTTTCTTACTTCAAGGAAGAGGAAACACGGCGTGGCCGTATAGACGAGACTAACAAGACTCGCTCGGCCGGATCGGCACAGCTCAAAGTCACATGGTGTTGCGATGCGTGGCCGACTGGCGGACTGGCCGGCCGAATCATTCGACCGTAGCGGGCATCCAAAAACAACGAAAGCTCCCGAAAATCCCCAAAGAAGAGCAATACGAGTCTCTGTCTGTCGGACTGGTGCAGCCAAACATCAAAGACGACCGAGTCGTTCCAAACTACAACGTCAAATGCGGACCAGTGATGAGGAACCAAGGACGAATGATGGCTAGACCGGCAATAACTAAAGCTCTCACACGACTTGTTTTTATACCTCTTTTTTCGACTCCTTTTTTTCTGCGCCATGTTGCTTTTTTACACATCGAGCATCGTCTTTGTCCAGCGCCAGCTGTTGTCCCTTTCATTTCATTTCCACTATGTTTTGAGACGATTTTTCTTCAGTGGTTCGCTTAGCTCCAATTCTTCGCTTATTGCCCATCGTGTCCATAATTGTAAAAAATGTTTCAGACATTTTTTTTTTCATTATTTTGTCGGTGATTCATTTTTTTTTAAGTGTGCGCACTGGTTCTTTTGAGAAACGGCCGTTGCGCAAACGTACGGAAGTCAATATAGCGAAAGGCTTTCTCCCGAACGGCCTTTCGACTTCCTTTTCTTTCAGCTACGACGACGTTGAATGAAGACGAGAAAAAGTAAAAGTGACCGAAGCATTGGCGCGTGTCTTCCTCCACTGCCCGCGATTCACGGTCGTCAAGACTCAAGACGAAGAAAATCGAAACGAAACGAGCGGCCCGCGTCCTATACTGCGGTCAAAATTCACGATCCGCTTCTTTGGCCAACACCTGCTCCCACCTCGTCCACTTTATTATTACTATAATTATACTCTGTTGGAAAATAAAGGAACTTAATATATTGTAGCTAAAGTCATTCCACCTCGCTCCCAAAGTAGCTTCCGGTCAGTTCTTCCATTCTTTTCGCTTTCGTTTCCAACTGTCAATGCCAGCGGGTTCACTTTCACCGAAACGTCACTTTCCCTCCATGTTAAATTGTTTAAAAGTCGGGAACGGAAAGTAAGAAGTAACAATATTGTGCAGAGTAATAATGAAAAATGAAAGTAGCTTACTGAAAGGTTCTGTTTTTTTTTGGAGGGCAACATGTCTGCTGGCAAGAGAATCAACTGCCACGTGTCTACGCTACTCGTTCACGCACCTTTCACCGATCGGCCGACAAGTGACGACGTATAAATAAACGAATTTTGGAAACAAAAAGCAGCAGGGCAGCGAAGCCGAGCGCAGCAACCGCTCTTTCGGGCCTTATTCTACCAATAAATCAACAATCATCAGAACCGCGCGTTTCAAGGCGAAAAGTTCAAGCTAGTTCCTCGCGCCCCTTACGCTCTTTGCATTTTGAATAGAGAAAAAATCATTTTAATCAATATCAACACAAAAGAGACGGAGAGAATAAAGGATGTCGGTGCTGGTAGCTGACTGGATGGAGTGGCGCTAAGTAAACAGAGCCCCACTCGTACAATGGCCACCAATGACAAGGGCCTTGTAGTACTGCTAGTATAGGGACGATAAAGTGAAGCCGACAGAAAGATGGGCCGCCAACGAAGAATACGAGAGCAAAAAGGAAAAAAAAAGGGAGAGAACAAACGATAACCCCGATGCCGTCTGTAAAAGGCTACGCCGAAACCGTCTGGAACCACAGCAGCGGCAGTGCACAGCAAGCACCTCGTTATATTCGTACTATAGACCTATAGAGAGAGGGGAACGACGTATGAAATAATAGTCCCGGGACGGGCGGAGATATCAGAAGAGGAAGAAGAGCCGTGCTGTAAGGAGAGAATAGGGAGCGAAACGAAGGAGATGATTGAGACGTTGGTCGCTGCTACCAATTAGACCGAGTGAACAGGGATTTAGCCCACTGCGTAGTATAGTAGCAAGCCGAGCGTCTAGTAATTCATCAACTCCGATTGTGTTGCTGCCGCAGTATTGCTTACGGACTTGTACAAAAATAGAGACTCGAATAAATATAAGAAAAGGAAGATGAAATTGACGGATGGTGGACGGCATTTGTACGTTCGTCGCAATAATTCATCGTTCCGAGTAGCTGCTGGATCTTGCGGACGCGAAAACTGATCCTTCCGACCAATGTCCAACGTCAGCGACTGACGACTCTTTCTTATCTTCCTTTCTTGACATCTTTTCCTATATGGATCTCATCGAAGATGACGGCCGGCCCAACAAAGGACTCGATCGATATAAATATATGATCAGTTTGAAAAAAATATCCAATAAATAAAGCAGCGGCCGGCACAGGCCGGATCGATGGAGCTATCGGCCTGGAAAGTTCCGACGGGTAAGAAGAGCGCTGGCCAGTAACGTGCAGAAGATGACCAAACACACAAGCAAGGCAATCAAAACGGAAAGACGTTGGCCGACGGACGCATTCGTCATCGGAGACTCGGTCGTCACTTACTTGGCAGGCTGCGCCGTAATTCGGATGCAATTGTAAATTCCCGTAAGGTTCCATTCGGATGATGGAGGCCCCGGCTGACGTCGATGAAGACGATATAGTAGGCAACGGCTTGCCCGTCTCGTGGTAATGTTCCCACATGGACACTTTCTCCGCTCCTTTATTAGCGCTGGAATTAGAAAGCAAAAGAAAAAACGACCATGAAGGATTTGATTGTTCATCACGATGACGAGTTAATTACGTGTCGTTGTAAGATAATTCGTTGTGAGCTTGAAGATTGTGGGAATAATAACCGGCCAGACGGCTCCGATCGGATGAGCTGGTCGACTGCGGCTGCTGGTAGCGATGAGGCAGGTACTGCGGATTGAGTTTCAGCTCTTGGACGATGGCCGGCTGGTGATGGTGATGCGACGTTTTGTTTCTTTCACCACCACTGGCCACGCTTCCGGAACTACTTCCGCTACTGAACGAGCCTCTAGCGCTCTGCTCGTTGTCGACCGTATCGGCCGAAAAAGTGACCCGCCGCGATCCAGATGAACGGGATGAAGAGTTAGATTGCCGATCCTGTTCGAAGGGATCGCTATTATAAACGGACCGATTGGCGACGGGTTCTTCCATTATGGCCGTCTGATGAAGTCCAGACAAATAGGAGAACGGAGACGATCCAGCGTATTCTTTGCTGCTGCTTCTCTCGCTGCTATTCGTTTCCCTGAAGAGCAATTGCCCAGCAGCAGAATAATTGGCATCTCCATTCTGAGGGACGTACAGGTGATCGAGTCTCCTGTATAAAGTCGCCGGATCGTCTTCGTCGCTTTCGACGAGCAAATGACGGCGTGAGCTCTTGTCCCATCGCTCCTTCATTAACGAAATGCGCCTGGCGATCGAACCGCCGATAGTCGCCGAAATATGCTGCCCTTCCAGATCCACCGCCGTTGCACTGGCCGGTGCTGTGGGATAAGAGCTGTACGTTTCCGAAGCGCTGCTGCTACTAGACCCGCTGCTTTTGCTCAGAGCCCGAGCTACGCTGGCTACCACTCGACTCTGACTGAGCGTTTGGCTTAATTGGCGTATTTCGGCCAGCTCGGCCGGCGTCCTTGTCTCTTGGTCGTTTTTCTCTTCGGATTGCCCCCCATCCGAAGAGTTGAATCCGTCGTAGCTCGTCATCATTAACAGCGAGTGAGTGACGATGGAATCGTAACCATCTTGGTCGTCGGTGTTTGTCGCTTGTTGTTCTTGGCCAACAGGTACTACACTTTCGACGGTGCGCGGAGCAATCATGATTTTCGTCACGTAGTTCTCGTTTTGTTTGACGACGGCCACACTTTTGTATTTCTCGTTACCACTGGACGGCCAGATCGGATGCGGTATGATTCTATCTGACGGGCTTCCGTCATCATCCCATTCGTCCCTGTTCGGCTTCTGCTCCTCATCGGAGCTGGTTCTTTTGACAGACGGTATATGAATGCCCGTGACGTAGATGGCATTCTGACGGAGAAGGTTAGCTTTCCCGATACGACGAGGAACGTTGGCGGTATCCGTCGATCGATCGAGCCGCGCTCCCAACACAAATTGCCGTCGGTAATCACTAGCGGGGCTCAACTCAACTAAATGTTGCTGGTGGTGGCCGTGGTGACGGTGAACCGTCGGTTGGATCGGTTGCTGATTTGCGTTATTATTAGAAATGTTGTTGCCTGGGCGTTTTTCCAGACCGGCAGCGCTTTCATAGCCCGACGAACTTGGCGTTTGGCACTGCTCACTCCGGTTTGACGATTGGCTCTCGTTCATCAGTCGCTTCTCACCCTCGGCGTTGTTGCTGTTGGCGGGCAGCATGTCTCTCGATTCAACGAACAGCGGGTTGATCCTGGCAAACACATGGCACATTAGTAAAACAGTTAGCGAGAGTTTCGAGAACAGGCTTAATTAGTTCCCTCGTCCGACGTACCTGGTAACTGAATAGATTTGTTCCGGTTCGGGTCGACGCTTTGAGGTCTTTGATTTGGTAGGTATCCGCTTGTTGTCCAGGGCAATCTCGCTCACGTCGATCGTCGCCAGGGGATCGTCTGTGATCCGAGGACTTGTGTTTTTGTGGCTGTGAGCCGTTGGCCGGTTAGACGCTGATCGGGGTTGGTTCCCCTTCGGAGCGATCCACTTGAGCATGGCGTCTGTCCTTGGATGACCGCCGCCTCCCAAAACAGCAACTGAAATCCTGTTCCAGGAAGAAAACACGTAGAGCAAACGGAATCAGTGGAGGAACAAAGGGTAGCGGCGTCAACAAAGCAGACGCTTTTTTTCTCACTGATAAAAACAAAAATCTACTCAAAAAGAGAATACACAGAAACACGTTGAATTACAAATAAGGTGCAGCCCGAGAGCAGACGTCGATAACGACGACGGTTGAAAAAGTTTGTCAGACAAACGAGTTGCGACGCTTGACAGTGGCAATTTCAAAGGGGAAAGTAAACTTGAGCTCTGCAACCCTTTCTCCGAAAAAAGGAGCCGCAAATGCACAGCAGAAGCAAGTTCGACACTTGTTTTTCAATAAAAAACTGTGCGGCAAAGTTGGTATCGATCGACAAAGATTGTCTCAAACACTCACCCCTTATTCTTCGTCCTCTCCAGCAGAGTTCAAGGATCGTCAGTTCAAGTAAAACTTTGTAGGAAACGAGAGCACACCCGAGGGGAATCGATCCACCTCTGCAGTACTACAGTACCATCACTAGCTATCTTTGTCGTCAAGTGATATTTGGAGGTAACATGGAACTCGTTACCCCGCCGTTCTCTATAGAAAAGGTGTTGTTGATGACGTCTTCGCCATTCAACAGGACGAAAGGGGTAAGACAAGTACCCTAGACGATCGGAGTAACATTCCCTGTTTGGGTACAACAACTACTGGTTGCTACTGCCGTCAAGAGAGTAGTGGATAAGAACCCAATCACTTTTCCCCGTAGAGCGGGTTGTCATTGACCAAGCAATTGCAATGAAAAGTCCAATCTGATGTGGAATTTCCCGTCAGAGACACATATACAGAAGAGCCAGAGAATCACAGAGAGGAAAGTGCCCACATTCCGAACAGCTTTGACTCGTCGAATGACGCGATTGAATTTCTCATGACGATTCTTATCCCTTTCTCTCTCTCTCTCTTTCCCTCTATAATGCCCATCATGCACGAAATACAATCCGCCAATTCTTTTTACGTGATTGCATTCCGAATGGACGGAGAACTTGACTTGATCCGTTTTGTCGTCTCGCATTCCGCTTTCTCGCGACTAGTTGAATTGCGGACGGAGCAACAGGCTTGATGTAATAAGCAAAGTTAATTTTGAAGAATTCTACTTTTTTTGTGTGATGCACTAATAAGATAATGACGCAGTCAAACAGCTGGAACTCGCGTTCTGTCAGTGATATGCGTATAAACAGTCGTCGGGCTCGGTGATGATTTTACAGCAAGCAGCAGCGGATGGGATTTAAGCGCTGCGTCTTTGTTTTCCGTCGCCAGGGACGGACGCGAGTATAGACACCGTTTCCAGCTGCTTCCTATTGCTCCGGGCGATTTTCCCTCGGTTCACCTGTAGCTTTTATTGTATTGTACGACGGCGGTGGGGGTAGTATGCTCGCTTCCTTTCTCTCACACCCTCTCGTCCTGCTCAATCCTCCCCTTTAACTCAAATGTTGACCTGGTTTTCTTTTTTTTTCGTCTTTCTTCTATTTTTGGTATTTTTGACTATAGAGTTATTTGATAACTTAAGAATAGAATAAAACAATTGCCACCCACCAGATGTTAAGTCGAGCGAAAGGAGGAAAAAAAAGCAGAAATTGAAATAAGAAATAATAGAATACAAAAAAAAGGCGTTATCATTTAAAAGTGAAGATAGAAAGAATCGGAGAATGGTGGATAGTAGAGCGCGTAGGCGAGCAACGCTACGTTGCATCTTCCGTCCGGAAATGACTTTCCCTGTCTTTCTCCGCTGTCTAGAACGCGCTGATATCTGTCGTCAAAAAGGCGAGACTTCTTCTCTACCAGATGTTGGTTTTTTGCGGTTCTCTGGACAACAGCGTCAAAAATGGATCGCTGCTGATAGTGAATAAGTATATTGTTAAGGTCGCGTTAGGTTTCGCCCGCTCGCACACAATGCTGCGAATTCTGAGCCTATTATTCCCAGCATTTCACGTCAGTCCATCCGGATTTTTTTTATCCCGGAACTATTTCAAGGCGAACAACTTGTACGTCGTTATTCTTAATTATCTAGTTTCTCAATTGGTTTCCAAACTACATAGTTGCTTCCTCCAATTATATTCTAAGTTAAACGGATGAAAGTTGTCCCTTCACCCAAGAGTCCCGTTGAATTTTTTTGTTTTCGGTTCTCGAGGTGAAAAAGAGAGAAAAAGTCTACCCAAGGATCCGTGCGGAATCTGAAAGTAAAAGTTATTTATTCCGCGTCGAGACTTTGTTGAAAACGCCATTACGGCACATCGTCGACACTGGTTCCCTTTCACGCCAAATAAACCAAACGGTCTCCCTTTCAGCTGGAAGAACAACATTCGACACCAAACGGTAGTTTTGTCAAGACAAACAATCGTGGAATAAGAAACGAAAGAGAAAAGGAAGCCTCTCGCCCTGCTTGTTTTTTTTGCGGGAAGCCAAAGAGAATAGATTTGCTGGGTGACCGAATGTCTCGTCTCATGATTTCCAAGAATCACTCGACTGGACGATTGGACACGGTCCCTGTGTCAACGTCCAAATCATTCGCCGGTGATAGATGCTATGATTCACTGAACACTCACCCCCATTGTGAGGTATTTCCAGAGTAATCCAGTATTGATGAAAAGGAGCCTTTTTTGTTGAGTAGCACCACCAAGAGTTAAAGTAATCCAGTCGGCGAACTAACGGGCAGTGAGCTTGGACGTCCAAATGGGACTTGAATTATATGTTTACAACACACAGAGAGACACTGGCCGGAAAAGGAGACTCCTGCAGGCTAGAAAGGGACAAGGTGGCGGAAGGAGGGAGGACCTATAGTACTAGGGGGTTCTGCTATGGACAAAACGCGAACCACAGACACACTGATGTTGTACCTTACTTTGCTGGCCGCTTATACTAGTAAGTATAAAGCCGAGCCTCTCATGCCAGCCGTGTTTCCCAAGTCTTTTTCAAAGTAAATATGCCATAAATACAGAGGCGGCCCGCTGATTGGTCCGCCTTTACCCAAAAGTCTTCCTTTGAATATATGTACGTGGGCGGAACAGGTGGTTTTTGAGGAAGCAGAACTCTTCGTGGAAAGTAGGTTCCCCGGGGTTGGTGGGCTATTTCACAAAACAGACCCCCTTCCCTTTTTATTTCCCCTTCCCTTCTTTTTTTTTTACTTTGCATCTACACTGTACTACGTGACCGGAGGTTTTTCGAGTTTTTAGAACAATCCCGACATAGGCAGCTAGGGTTCTTGTTAATATCTTTTGTTTTTGTTCCGAGATCTTGATATCAAAACAAACGAGACCCTTGAACCACTTGCTCTTTTCAGTTTTCAATTACATGGAGCGGAACAATCGCATCGATATATCGGTGACTGATAGCTGGCGGAGTAGACGCCGTCGCTCGACTTTTTAGTTTCAGGAGCGCAGCAACGTCTATTCGTATCCGATCTACCAGACGACTACACTCTGAATCGTCTAAGACACAACAAACCCGGAAAACATTCTCCGATTTCCCCAAACTGTGGTATAACTTTAGTCGGCGTTAACTTGCAGGTAACAATAATAACGAAGAAAAGGAAGCTGTCTAGAGGGGATTGGTAATAAACTTGTAGAGAAAAATAAACATGATACCGAATATACGAAAGGACTTAGGTTAAGCATATTAAAAACGAAACGCTTTCCCCGGAAGGAGATGACTGGTTTTCTGTCGTCGTCAGTCATCGGATCCGCTTTTCCATCCAGCAGCAAAACAGCGCGCATATATGGAAGAACTACCTCATATCCCTCCCTCCATTGCCGGTCGTTATCAGTGCCGAGGCCCTTCCTGTTTGTTTCCCTGTCGTCGTCAGGGAACTAACAACATCACACCAGACTTAGCTCACCTTCCTCTCCTTGTATTCAGTGGCCCCCCTCTCTTTCCTTCGTCTTCTCTCACGAAGAGGGAAGTGCCTTTTCACAGTTCGTTAATGGATTTTCCCCCGCGGTCGTCTTAGCTATGAATTAGTAGCTCGCACACAGCTCCTCCTTGATGCTATCTCTTACGCCCGTTTGTTTGTCCAAACGCGCGAGAACCAAGTCAAGATCGTCGTATATTTTCTCGGATACTTTTCACTTTTTCCCTTCGGTACCCAAGTACATTGGCGTATTGGGACGGCCGGGCGACGAAATTTTTCAAGGTGTTGCGTGCGTTCCGGCCGGTTCATTTGACACGTACTGATGACATCAATATGTTAGCGCCTTTTACAACGCTATTGAATTGGTCAGCCTCGGCTAATAGCAAATCGTAATTCAAGGTTCCACTGCGATGTCGCCGAGTTGTTTGGAAGAAACCACAAGCGAAAAACGGCTAGGTCGTCGTTGATTGTCCACTGGCACACTTTTATCTGCAGATGTAGCAAATATTTTGCTCCGTTTAGATTTAATGGAGTGTTGAAGACCTTCGCGGCCGGATCAATCGACCTTACCAAGTAGTGGCCCACTATTAGCAGCGGACAACACACCCAACAAGTGGCCCACACACGACTTTTCCGTGCTTCAATGCTCTTGCTTAGTTCCTTCCTCACCTCTATTTTTATCTAGGTTTATAACCGGAGATGAATTTGACATCTAACAAATGACCGTCATGGATCGTTGCAATATTTAACAGCAAGGAACCAATCAAGAATTGGCTTTGCGAAATGAAAGTGAGTCATTTTTGGTTTTTCCGTATCGAGACATTCCAATCAGCTGATGGAGGGCCAATACGTGTACCAAACACACAATCTGTTAATTGACCATTTCTACCCCAACTGGACAGACTATCGATCTCTAAATAAATAACCCGTCGTCACGGCTAAACTTTTTCTTTTTAAGTGTGTAGCCCCGTTACAAATGTTGTAGATACACCTTTCGTTTCGAGCAATCGTATTTATCTAGTTAGAAAGTAAAAGTACGTAAAGAATACACCAAGCCGATTTCTTTCTCGTTTCTGTTTTCCTGTTTTTTCCCCCAATCTGATATTATTATAGTTTGTTTGCCTTGTTCGACAAAGAAAGCGGCAAATGAAAGGAACCAATCCCACATTCTTTTTTTCTGTTTCTTTCGATATATATATATATAAATATAATATAGCCTTAAACATAGTGTCTGTGTCTATAATAATGTCTATATATAGTACGCACGTCTAAATAATAACAACCCTGGAGGTCGGTGTTTGTGTGTATGGATTCTTTCTTTTAAATAATGGAAACGACTGTTCTTCGTTATTTGTCATTTTAGATACCGCGAGAGCGAGTTTATTCAATTTTGGGCCGCACGCTTAACACTCGACTGATTTTACAGGGCAGGTGCAACTGCTTGCTGTGAATGCAGCGAAGGTGACCCGTCGCGCACGGCTGAAGGCCACCGGCGGCTTCGTTTTCCCCTCGTCTTCTTCTTTTTCTTCTTCTTCTTTTTATGATAACTATTCCAGTACGTTCACGTATACGACATGGCATAGAACAAAGCAGCCACACGGCTGTCATCGCAAATACTCGGCCGTCGTGCCGGTCAGACCCAGCTTAAGGGATTAAGATACTAAATTTTTCCCTTTGCCAAAGCGGACTTTCACATGCTGATGACTTTCTCTGAATATTTATATAACCGATTCTGAAGAATGTCATCAATAAGAACGAACGCCGTCTCAAGGATTCTAGCTAGATGTGACGTCAATGGTCAGAAGCTTGACGTTAGTCCGTGACTTGCAACTACACGGATTTGTTGTGACGTTCCCGGAATAGTCACCGTCATGTGAACTAGAGTAAACTAGCCAACGTTTAGTTCCTCAGTCTCGTGTCCTTAGTTGATAATTGTTATTACGGAGCGGCCTTCCCATTTCACAGAGCGTTGCTTGTAGCAGATTATCCATCACACGGCGTGGTGGGGCGGTCGTGTAATCAAAATGAAATGATCGACCGCTTTGTGTTTGAGCAACTTTCAACTTCTGTTGTTAGCGCAGCCAACGGTCTCCACGAAAGGATGAATACGGTACACACCCTAAATGGAACGCCTTTTACCTTACGGAGGCCGTTTTTTTCTTCGGTTGTTGGCTGGGAGCGTGACGGCAATCCCTTCGGTCCCGCGTTCTTCAACAAACCGGTGACGAACAATCGACAGTCTCAACAAGGAACAGCACACGAAGAGAATTAATTACTAGCTTCAAACTTTCACCCTTATCGCCCCCTAGGCTCTTTTACAACGTTTTCGTTTTCCGTTGCCTTGTTGTAAGAAAAACAAGAGAGGGACAACAATTGAGCGCTACTGCCAAAGAAAAACTTTTCTGCCGTATCCGACTGGGGCTTTAATACTCAATTGTTTTGACGAGGAGAAAATGACAAGACTCTTGGATCGAATGACCACCAGTCCGTTATGCGGCTCAGTGTTGATGCAGCAGCAGCCTGTTGCCGCGTTGACGCAATAAGTGCTGAGGACTACCCGACCCTTTCCCTTATCGCATTTTTGCCCTTTGGAACAATCCATCAGCCTGATGGCGAGAGAAGTGCCTGCATAACGGATTAAACACCGCCCACGCTCGTAATCACGGACACCAGGCGAAACGCTAGTATCGATTTTCCCATAGCTTTCCTAATTTTTCTGATGATTTCGTCTTCGTTTCATCCTAGTATTTTAAATACGGGATGGTCTGTCATGTTGTCTATGAAATCTATGCAAATTCAACTCACCTTGTTACTGGAGCATGACTGTATCAAATGTCTTGATGCGTAGAGAGAGTTGATGCGATATCGGATGGGCAACGCTCGTTATAAATAAAGCAATATTCCGTTGGCAAATGTGTCCGTTTTACGGTGAGTGGCACTATCAGCATCAAGAGGAGAGTTTGGCTTCGGCCATTCCAGCCAAGTAGATTTCAAAGACTGGAAGGACTATCAGTAGGAGGACTACCATCAAACTCGGCTAGATTAAACACGCTACCTTGGTCGAAGCATATCAGCTTATACAAACGATACACAACCGCACACACGCAAGCACATTTTATTTTGCACAGCAGTAGCAATAATATCCCGTCAAGAACCGTCAAGCCCGACGAACGCCTAATGTTTTCGCGAATAACCACAAAAGGAATGACCCTGTGCTGAGCTCGATTCCAATGTCAACCATCGACACTTTGCAACTAGCAGAGAACGATAAAACAAACTGCTCGAGTCCTCGGATCGTCGCGCTTCAAATAAGCGGCCAAGCTTGGCCAGAGTAGGCGATGGGTTTTTCAGCTCTGTTCTCCTCTTTTGTCTGTTATCAGTCGCCGGTGTCCTATTCGTCGGCAATCTGCCGGTCCAGGTGGTGCCGGAAGCGCAGGGCAGTGCCGACTAAACAAAACCATGAGGGTCGTCCGCCAAGTGGTGTATCGTCGGCTGCGGCGGCGGCAGGTGATGAAGACAAGACCTGGCTGTCTCTTGCTACGCTGCTAAAAACATCAGTCGACCAATGAGTCTCTTTCATGGCGAAGCAGACTGCCCTCTCTTCCGGCAGTCTACACAGTATCCAAGCAAAAAACAGACTGACAGAAAGAGAAATTGGATGATGGAACCCGGTCCGACGATGTTTTCACTTTCGATTGCGTGAATCCGCGGCATTGGCCGCTGCCAATCGCTCTGTTTTCCTTTTATTCCCCTCGTTTTCTTAACGGCTATAGCCTGCTGCTGCATTATTATTGGGATTACGCAGTTATGCTCGACGAATTCAAGGACAAAATGCCGTAAATAAAAAGAAAAGAGGCCAGTTTGGTTCGGTTTGATTGAACTAGGCGGTTTTCTTCAAATATTCAGATGGCAAAGAGTACGAGATGACACTGTATAACAAGCGGTATTGTGAATTCAGTTGTCGTGTTTGAAGGGAAAGTTTCTCATGTCCGAAATTCTCTCGTGTCTCGAGGACAATAGAAGATGCACTACCTACAGAGACTTCAGTCACGCTTCCCCATTTCTCGCATCTTGAAGTGATTGTTCGACGATTGAGAGCAATGCGAACGGTTATCGTGGGGACGCGATCATTAATTCAAAGCTATTAGGGTTAGAGTGAAAACGAATGTACCAAGCCGTATTAAGATACTTCACTTAACGACCAACAACTTTAGGGAAGGAGGGGGGGGGGTTAATTGGTCCTTGCATAAACTCACAACTGCTGCCTACCCACTATCGGGAAATGAATAATGCGTCAGCATCATCATATCTGCTCATCGCCCGTAAAATTCTTATTTGCTAGCAAAAAAAAGTCCTCCACTCTTCGTATTGTTAATTAACAATTCAGCTTCCACTACGCTCACATTTAACCCAATTAAGAAGTCGTTAACTCAAACTCACGACGTCAGCTCAAATTTTACTGCGGTAAGATGTATTTTAAAGTCTTGACCATGTGAATAAGGTAAAGCATGTCCAGGATGTAGAATGCGTTTTTTCTCAAAGGCCGACATTTGTTTTTTCTACAGAAAATCATATGAGGCCCAGCCATCTGCACTTTGCTTACGGTTGCTGGGCTGGAATTATTTATGTTTTCGTGGTCTCTTTGTAGTAGCCTACATTCGTCGGCTGCGATGCAAGACAGCTTCTTTGAAAGGAAAGTGGTAGTCACCGCGGAGTTGCGTTCTGTCATATGGCACTGCATAAATGAGTGAAAAGGTGCACCCCATTCAGAAGGCTTCGAAAATGGGTCGCCCAGCTCGCCCTTGTTGTTATTATTAATAATTCAACATCGTCTGGCTTTAACTGTAAAAACCACGGCATATTTGTAACAACGACTCTTTATTCTGTGGAAGTTTAACGATGATTTCAACTTAAAGTTGCAATAGCATTTTGATTCATTTAGCCTTTTCCCCGATAAAAAGAATGCTGTGTCTATGATCTCTAAAGTGTAACCAATGTTCTGGAAGGTGGAAAGACTGCATAATAAGTATATAGTTTCAGTGGTTTGACTTACGAAATCATTTTTCGAGTTGTAATAAATTTTGGCCGATAGCCGATCCTCCGCGAGAAGAGCGTTTGAATCACTAGTCTTTTGATACTTTACTAAAGTGGACCATCTATTTTAAAGGAATTCCTACACTTTTTCCAAAGAAACTTGTAATATTCTGTTTTCCAATAGGCCGCCAACGCCAACAAACCGCGGTACAAAATCATTTTTAGCTGCAAGCAGTATGGACCTGCCACCTATCCACTACCAGACCAACTCAATACTCGATATAATATACAATAGGGACCGGATCGTAGTCGTAGACTCGTATCGTAGATTCGTAGCCCAAAGAAAAAAGTTCTGTTTTTGAGGTTCTGCAACCCCCCAGCGGCACAACCCTTAAAAAACCTAGCCCCCAGTGCTCCACAAAATGCAAATATAATCATAGACTTGTCAACGTTGGACAAAGTTGAGTTTTCAAAATTTTAAAATGCCCACAAGAAGACAACGCTGCAACGTGGACAGGTGGACCACACATTAATATTAGGTTTTTTAATTAGTCTTTTCTTGACTCTACCCAGAGTATGGTCACAACCCAGCTTCGGCATACAAAGACTCGCTCAGAACTTACCTTGTGCCATTCAAATTAAGCGATAACATCTTGACACTGAGTAAAGTGAGATATTCCGTCACCTCCAACTATTCCCTTTTAAAAGGAGAGTAGGTTAGAATTAAAAAGAGACAAAAAGCTCGTGACGTTCAAGCTATTTAGTGTCTTCCCGACGTCAAGCCTTGTTTTTAAGCCATGAGGAGGCGACAAACGGGCATCTAGCATTTTCCATTAAAATCGAACAACTTTGATGTGGTCCGATTGCTTCGAGCTCAGGCGCAGCGTTGATTGGAGGCCAAATTAATAGCAAGATACATGAAATCCCCATGGTAATTTTAGAGACTGTAATTATACATAATACAATTCGATTTTGGATGTATCGACCCTTTTTGTGGATCTCTTCATAATTTTTAGCAATTTTTTTATGAGCTACATTCTTCTCTTGTGGGTTCAGTTCCTTACAAGTCGGCTCAACGTCTATATGTAGGGCTTCCTCGTCTGGAAGCTGACAATGTTTTGTTTTGAAAATGGCTACTGTTTCTGCCTCATGTTCTCCACCGTCTGAATACCGGAATAATCATTCAACATACACTGTGACATTTGTGGTTGGTGGTAATTCTTTCGACCAAAACCTCTTATTTTTTGTAATATTCAGAATGTCTTGAGAGGAGAGCGATATCAAGGAGAAATGGAAAGGGACAAGAAAACTCGGAAGGCGTTGATGAGGCGGCGAGCAGTTGTGTGTTTGTCTGGGAACATGGTGACGCTGGGCCAACCGCTAAACTGGTCCCAAAATTTCAAAATACAATTCGCAATACGCGTTAACCGCTCCATCGGAAGGAGACGTAAACGGAAACGCATGCGCGCGTTTATTCTTGAGCTGGTCAGATTCATCAAAATCGTCGGGCGGCTCTTTTTAAAGTGCCGGGGCTGGATAGAGCCGAAAGGCAAAGAGCGGCGGCCGGGAAGAAATCATGGCGAAAAATTTAAAGCGGGAATCTGGAAAAAGACGCTTAAAAATTTAACTAAAACGGACGTCTGCACCTTATTGGCACGCGGGATTGGACCGGCCTGGTCGGAAATCCATCCGGGAACTGGCCAAAATTAAAAAAGCCGTGCAGAACCTAATACTATTATTCTGGGCAGACTCGCCTTGCGCCTTGCGCCACTCGCTCGTGAAATGAAAGATAGAGCCGAGACGAGCTTTGCATGGCGGGTTAAGATGCGCTGTGTCCGTCTTTTCAAACGGCCAGAGCCTCACGCCGGCTCCAAGGCCCTCTGCAAGTGCGTCGGATTTCTAACTCAATAAAACGGAGGGTGCGCCGGGCCCGCGCTCGAGCCCTAAGTCCTCCGCCGACCACTGCCCGAGTCTAAGGACGCGTTCGTGATATACACCGCGGATATGCACGACAGTAACAAACGTGTATGGCACATTATCGAACATACAGTAATTGGCACATTATAGAAAGCGAAAAGAAGGTGGACCAGAAAGTGGCAACCGTCCACTTTTCCGAGATCCGCGTGTAGGAACTCGAAAGGTCTTATCACTGGCACGTATGAATTAAGTGGCTCCTCCGGCAGTGATGGGACCAGGCTCGTACATTCGTTGCAGGAAGCGGTGGTGTTTGCGATGTCGACGTCCATCTGGGGGCAGTACAGCTACAGGCGGGCTCTTTTACGCATTTTAGAGGCGCCTTGATGCATACCGAGTACAGTCTGGATGGTGTCTTTGACCATGGATCGAGGGAGGAAGATTCGCGCGCCAAACACTATCATTCGTCGGCCCACTCTAGCATTCTAATGGCTGTCTTGACCATAGTTTTCTCTCCCTTTGGTAGGTTTTGTATACCCTACTGTTTTCTTCTGGTACACGCCACTTTTTTAAAATGTCCTGCATGTTTGTCGACTGTCTTGTCTGGCCCGACAGGCCAGCTACACGCTTCGGATTTTCTTGACGCGGCACTTGCACATGTCGGACATTTTCAAACAGAGTTTTCAATAAGATTGTTAGATCACAACTGGGTCCTTAGATCACAATCAGCAACGGCCGTTAACTCGTGGGGATAATTGGGGGTGCGGTTGTTAGCGCGTGCGTTGATTGGCGCGTGCCACTTTTACGTCGTCTGCCAAGACAAAATTGAAAATTCCTTCTAGTTATCGTTTTTATCCCGTCAAGTCAAGTTCATTGTCAAGTTCTTCAAGTTCTTTGTCCGTGTCCAAAGACCCAAAATGAACAACGACATTCAACAGATAGCAACGAAGAAGTTTTTCAACTCTTGCTAAAGCGGTGCTCATTGCAGTGCCTCCTAGATTATAGGTTCTACAGTGAAATTTTGGAACAAGTTTTTTTCTAATTCATTACAAGTTTCGTGTAATAAGTACACAACTCGAATTCTTGACCATCATTTATCGTCGCTCTCGTCTATAGCCAGGCCGTGACGGACATCCCAGAACGGCCGGATTGCGAGCGGCAGGTTGCATTTGTCGTTTGGGAAACCCTCGCGGATGGCGGAGCGAAGAGCGACTAAGACAGGATCCGCCGCGGCTGCCAGCTTAACCCGCTCGAGCGTAGCGTCAACGGCTGTCGCGCGTGATTCTTTTCCGTCGGTCCGTTCCGTGAATGTTTGAGGTTCCGCGGCGGCAGCAGCAGATGGGGGGGAAGGAAATTCGTAAACATACAACAACAGTTGACTTTGGTCATTTCACGTCTGCTGGGAGCACGCTGGCCACCGATGTGTGGGCGAACCGATGGAGTAGCACCAGAAAAAGTGGAAGGCGCGTCGACTGCCTGTTGACGGGGAGCACGCTGGCCACTAGGGCGAACCAATGGAGTATAACCAGAAAAAGTGGAAGGCGCGTCGACTGCCTTCTTATTCTCATCGCCCGAACCACCAACCAAACTGGCCAACACTTGATTGACAAATTCCGTCTGACTTTTGTAACTGTCCCATTTGGATGGCCAACGATGACAGGTAGGCTGGTGGTGGGAAAACCATACTTCGATGCTTCTAAGCACTTCTTCCCAGCACAATCAAAATATAAGATCTTCGTCTCTGCAATGTCGGCGGTGGACAACTAGCTGAAATTGACAGTTGGGATTACTCCGCGGTATATTTTCTTCTTCCACAAGCCTGTAGCTTTCCTGTCCGCACACAGAGCAGACCAAGAACTCTTGGTATTTGTACCACCGGTCGATCACTTTATCACTGAAATATGATACGAGTTCTTTCTGTCGAGATGGTGTTGTTTGGATTTTTAAAAGGGCGATATACTTTTTGTTGATTTGTGCCGTAATCAGTTTTTAAAAACTGAATGTCACCTGTGTCATCAAACCAACTGTCCTGTCATCGTGGGCAGAGCTGTATTAACAACAAGTAAAGAAAGTCTTCTGATTAATAAGATGAACAACAGTCAATGTTATTTGAATGTCACCTTGGCTTTGATTCAATGGTGTTGCATTTGATCCACCAGCACGAGAAGTGTTGGCACGTTGTCCAGCTTGTCCTGTCATCGTAGGCAGAGCTGTAACACCAACTAGAGAAAAGTAACAGGAAGTTTTATCATTGACAACATGAACAACAGTTATAATGTGATTGCGACTGTTATCTTGGCTTTGATTCAATGGAGTTGATCTTGATACACCATCAGCACGAGAAGTGTTTGCACTTTGTCTAACTTAGCCTATCGTGGCAAGTCCTCTTACATTGTACCGAGATCGTATGTTAGTCGGCAGCCGAGATGGGTTTGACGCTTATAAAAAACCATATCGGCATTCGCTTTGAATCATCGGCCGCCTTACGCCGATGGCGCCTATTTCTGCCCGAGATAGGTCCGAAGGACGGTGTTACTCGGGAATTAGGCTTCCTTTGTTGGAAACCACGTTAAAAACTCGTTCACTCGTACATCCTTAGAAAGTATATTTCGTGGCATGTTGAATCACTTATTCACTAGAGATCACCGTTGAATGGGGCAAGTTTTTTCAAGGGCTTTCTTTAAGAAACACGTACTAACCTACATGGTTTTCAAAATAAAAATTAGAGCATGGGGATGTGGATTCCCACAACCTGCTCTTCAGTGGCTTGTAAAATGGGACAGGTTTGTTTTATATCCTTTGACAAAATGAAAATATACACAATACAAAAATTTAAAGTAAAAGCAAAAGTACATTCAAAAACTTGTTACTTGCTTAAGGACGTTCCTCTACTTACCATTCTTTTAAGTCCTCGTCCATTAAACTTTCCACTGTATCGATCCCGTAAATTGTGATCTACCATTCCGTTTCACTTCAAGGGTGTTGACCTTGTATTAACTAGCCCTTTACAGACTTCTGTTGCGACTCTAGGTCGCCCCCCATACCGCAGATCTTTTCAAGCTCTTACCCAGACTAGTCGTATATTCTTTTTCTCGTCGAAAAATGGCGAACCGCGCGTCAAATGAATGTTCAGTAGATTTTCGCATCCTATGTTATATTCTGTATAACCGTCAGACCGCGTTAGATGCTGAACCAGAAAAAGGAGGGACCCGTCCACCACAACAATCTGAACAAAGTGATCACAAAACCAGTTACAACTATTTACGAGGACAGTTCGAAACGACAAGACCAATGGAGACGGAGAACTTCCTCCATTAACACGGGTTTTGCACCAGAAGTGGCCGACATTATCATTGAGCAGCCACCAGCCCGTACTCCCGCGCCTCCTGTGCAACCTGCTACTGTTCAGCAAGTACCATCGGCCCCCGTGCCGTCTGTATCCTTTGTTCCACCGTTTCCTGTGCCACCTGGGACTTTCGTTTCCCTTGTAGTACCTAATAAGCCATGTACAGTGGACGAATCTCGCCCCGGCGAGTCCTAATGCTGCGCCGCTCTCAACGCCTGCTTACGCGTTCGAGATCCCCCTCGTGGTCTCCACTAAGAGACCCCTCACCGCCGCTCTCCATCGCCAGTGGGACGGGGACGGTTGACTCGTCAACCTTCCGGTAATCCAAAGCGTATTGCTTCCAAGGGAAATACGCAGGATCTCGGCTCCCTCATGGCTAAGGGTGTACAGACAGCTGTATGCATGACATCGGCCAGCGCGTCCAACTAACTTAGCTTTGAATTCACCCTTAGGATGAAACGGAATGGTAGAACACAATTGATGTTTACTTGAGGGATCGCGAAGCGATCCCGATTGGTAACCGGAATTGTGTGATAATAAATGGAGTGAACCCTAAGGGTCCTCATTTTCCCACCCTCAACCACCCATTCCTGTTTATTTATCGTCTTTGTTGTTTCTCTTTTTTATTTTAGAGGAAACTACAAGAATAAAGGCGGGTTCCAGAAGAAAGGTACTTCTGCCTGAACTATAAAATTCCGAAGACAACCCCCTTCTCGAACAAGAAGCCATTTTTCGGAACATATTGTTTTTTGTTTATTTGTAGTTAAGATTCTACCTGGTAACTTATTTGTTCTCCCCTTTGGTACATATCTTGATAGTTATGACGACTATCTGTTCTTTTTGAAAAGCTCTGAGGTATGGGGATGACCTAGGGTCGCAAGAAAAGTCTGTAAAGGGCTAGTTAATACAAGGCCAAAACCCTTAGGGTTCACTCCATTTATTATCACACAATTCCGGTTAGCAATCGGGATCGCCTCGCGATCCCTCAAGTAACCATAAATTTGATTTAGAGATTGTCTTAAATTTTTTAAATGTAGGTTGTCGATTTCGCTTTGGTTGGTTGGCACGGCACATTTTTCTTCTGCGGTCAACAGCCTGAAATCGTTGATGGACATTTTATTGATTGAATTGAATTCATATAGCGCATTTTCCATATCGAATGATTAGATCAAATGACGCTGAAGTGAACCCCTACGGCCTTACACCATGATGATATCCCAGTGTGTTTAGCGTCATGTCTGGAAAGCAATCCAAGACCCCAATTTTGTGTTGCAGCCAAGGCCTTAACTTGGATCCGGATCCAATTTAACATAAACCAAAATTTCAACTCAAATTAAATTAAGAATTTCTTAGCCTAAAAAAGAATTTTGTTTAGGGTTTAATACTTATGTCTGATGTGATATGTGAACTATGCTTTTCATAACTGAAACGAAATCTACGATTGATTTCGACGAGGGTTTAAAACCGTCAACGATTAGTTTTCTGGTTCAATTTACAACAAGTTTTTCGTAGTTTAAACTGTAGCCTTTTCATAGTTTCAACCCCAGTTTTCTTGTTAAGAAAATGTACCTGAATTATTCGGGGTTTTAACCCCCAGAAATGTGGAACTAACTTTGGGGGGTTTATACCCTAACAAAACCGTGAAAATTTTTAACTGTGTACAGTATGAATGCACTAACGAGGTAGCTCAAATTTGTACGACGCATAATGTCGTAATCTTTTAGGAAGTCAAGCCATCTTTTTATAGAGAAACAAATTCCACCTAAACTACGTTAAGAGGCTTCATCACATCGCTTAGAGGCTTTGAATAATGAAAGGAGAAAAAAACGAGGGGGTCGCAACTCGACTTCAGGGTGTACGAGATTCAGAATCAAGGCCTGATCTTACCGATTCTTGCCGATTCTAGCTTCAGATTCTTTCATGATTTTGTTGATTCTCTCCTCAATTTTATTGATTCTGATGAGCTTTTTGGATTTTCCCTTCAAATTATCATGATTCTCTTGGTTCTTTGTGATTCAAAATGATTTTTTTTCAACAAATATACGTTCTGATTCTGGACTCGAATGCAGTGATTCTTCGGGATTCTTGGCAGGGTGTACGAAGATTTCACTCAGTTGCAATCCCCTCGAAAAAAGGAACCCAAGCGAGGCAGACCATGGAGAAAGCTTTTTCTGTATCATTAAAAATTGTTTTTGTTTAATTTTACAATGAGACATGTAGAAGCGAAAAAAGAGAGTGGGCGCACAAGGAGAATCGCCGTCTGACAATTTAATAATACACGGAGCACATGAACTGGGATTGTGGTAGGGGCAATTGTTGAGATTTCGGGTTATAATATGCACGTGGTTAATGAACCATGGTTACTATTTCAAAGCTAATTAGCTAATAAATACAAAATAAGACAACACTTGGAAAAAGGAGAATTTAGAAACAGGAAAGAAAGAGACAAAAAAAACACAGTTGAATTTGGGTGAAAAGGGTGGGATGGAGAAGAGAGAGCGGGCAAGTGATGTGTGTTTTCTTTTGCCAATTTAGCAAGTTAGCCGCCGTCCCTTCGTGGAACTAATACAAGAGGTGAAATCAAATGCCGCGAAACGATTCACAAATTCAAAATATGACATCCATTATAGTAATATAGAAATCTTTCTTCCCTTCACATCAGATCTGAGTTTACAACATTCGGGCCAACGTTTTTATCGACGACGATGGTGGGGAGAGATGATTGGAACGAACACACAGTGCGCTGGCTGATGCCGACGCCTCGTAAAAGCGTTGGTGCATCCGAAGACAAAGTATCAAAGACTGTTGATCCATCTCTTTCAATGTATATATAAGTACAGCCCATGAAAAAGAAACAACTTGGCTCTGTTCAGCCTCGCTCCGGCCGTTGATGACGATCCTTCCTACAGCTGCTGTCGTGGAGTATTTCTTGCCTGCTGATTGCCACAAAGGTAAAAACGAAAGAAAGAGAGGAGAAAAAATAAAAGACGCGCACACGCGCTCGCACACAAATAGCAATCAAGAAAACCGCATGTGGCCGCCGGCCTCTGCTCAGCGTGACCCGGGCCCGGATTTGTCATGCCAAAAGAGAAAAGAGCTTGTCTTGTCTTGTGTCCGCCATGTATGGCACTGCGCTGGGCAATCTGCTTTACTATTATGCCTCTAACCGAACCCAATCGCACTTTGGTTGATTTTTTTCCTTTTTTTTAGTTTTCCTTTAGATGTGTGCGTACTGTCGTCACCGCCAGCCAACAAATTATTTCCTTTTGTTCGTCAATCACTGAATTTATCCACATATACAAGGCAAATAATAAAAAAAGGGTAACGAAACAAAAAGAAGATTACACACAGAAAAATTGACGACGCGTTTTTTGTCTTTTATAACTATACAAAATGGGTTTTTGAAAAGAGTTGAAGAGGATCAGGAAGGATCAGGAAGCATCAGGTTTTGTGTGACGACGACGACGCCATTCCTCTCTTCGTTTTGTGTCTGTATGTCTGTACGTGTGTGTGTTTTTCCGTGTGTGTGCGTGTTTGGTGAGCGCATCGTCTACGTTCACGTCTTCGGTTTGGAGCAAGAAGCACAACACGAAACGAGATAGTATTTCAACTTGCACAATCTCGCTTGCACAACCAAATGACAATTTTTGAACTTGTCTGTACAGCCTTCTCCTAAAAAAATTCCACAAAAAGAAAAGAGTGAGACGCCAGTGTTATAAAGATAAGAAAAACGTTAAAAGGAAAACAGGTAACTCACCTGACGGACTGGCTTCAGTCGTGACATCATCATTGGTTAAGGCTGAAGGCGTCGTAGCGCCATCAGCAATTTTGCTAGATTTGGGAACTTTAGCCACTTTTCTAGGTTTAGCCGGTTCTTGAGCGTTTGTTTCGTTGCGATTACTTTCGACACTGATGACCGGAGTGTCTTGGGCTTCTCTCGTGTTATCGTCGTTCTCGGGAACTGTACAAACACAACAAAAAAAACGATAAGGCATTTCATCAATCATTTGATTCGTCAAAATATAAACGAGTTATTCAAATATCGAATATAAATACCTTCGTTACACGTTCGGAGATTGCAAGCTTGCCTAAGTTGGGGCCGGTCTTCCTCTTTGCAGTCTTGCGATGGCATCTGGTTGGAATCGAGGCATTTGGCTTCGCGACGTTGAGCTCCCGTTCCGCAGGTAGCCGAACACTAACAAATTCAATAAGAGATAAGGATAAAGGATCCGGTTCTGCTGCATTCGTAGCAATGGTGAAAAACAACGAGTTGGAAACGCACCTCAGACCAGTCGGTCGTGTACCACTGTGGCAGGCATTTGCCCAGGTTACACGGCGCCGTGTTGTTGGGCTTATCGCGAGCCGAACATTGCATATCCAGTCCGACTCGGTATTGGCCTCTCATAAATGTCAGACAGATGACCTCTCGTGTCTGCGATCCTTCATCGCACGTGGCCGAACACTGCAGCGAAGAAAAGGCGATATAATTTTTATTTTTTTCTTTGTCTCCGTTATCCTAGCTGATGAAGTGGAATTAACATACCTGACTCCAAGGACCCGCAAACCATTTGCCGCTACAATCTTTGGCAGAAACGCAAGTCCTGGATGTGTCGGGTTTCTTGGTAGCGTCGCAATCAGTTTCACTGTTCGAGGAACAGTGAGCTTTGCGAGTTTGGATACCAGTTCCGCATTCTTCCGAACACTGGACAAGGAAAGCCAAGATTATAATGATTCCAAGTAAAAAAATAGAAAAACAGCAGAAAATCTAAACAAGACGTAATTGAATACCTGGCCGGACCATTCGGTAAAGAACCAGGTGTTTGCCGTGCAAGAGCCCATATCGCAAATATCGCTGCTGGCCGGTCTTTCAGCTGACGAACAGTCAGATTCGCCGACGTCTCGGCCGTCAAAACCCTGGCAGAAAACGCGTCGGTGTCTCATGCCTTTGCCGCAACTGGTCGTGCACTTCAGAGAAAAAGAGGAGAGAAACGATGAAATTCAATCCTCTTTGCCAGTGATCCATCACGACAAACAAGTCGTTGTGTTTGTGTGAAGAAAAAAAAGAAAAAGAAAAAAAAAGAATTGTATATTCATACTTTTCCCCATTCGGAGGTGTGCCATTTGGCGCAGTTGCCCAGATTGCAATTGCGTACCCTGGGAACCGACGGAGCTGCATTGAGGCAAGCGGCCTCGTTGACTCTCATCGTCAACGTGGCGGAGATCTCTTGCTTGCAGGTCAGATCGCGCGTCTGGATTCCGTCGCCGCACGTCGCGCTGCACGAGGTCCATTCGCCCAGCACCCATCTGTCGAGGAGAAGAAGAAGAAAGTCACAATCGTCATCATCAAATGCCATAGAAATCGACGGAAACGCCGTAGAAGGCAGGCCGATTCCCTATAAGGATTGGCTATCATTTCCCAAACTCTAGTATACAAGTTCTGTTGTCACTGGTGATGAAGGATGGCCGTCGAGATCGTGGCCCGAATGTGCCAAGCGGCATCAAACGTCGTGACAACGAATGGGGGGAGAGAACAGCACAACACAAGGAGCAACTGTTTTGTTTTGACGGATGAATAATTCCCCGAAGAGGAAGAAGAATCTTGTGTACGTATAAATAATAAGACTCACTCTGCCGGACAAGGTTTGGGACTGCATCGGACAGTCTCAGACGGTGGTCGTTCATCTTCTTTGCATCGGTGATCGGCCACTGGCGCTTGGTCCCTGTCTCGGACGCAGACAATCAGTGCTTGTTGCATTCCTGTCCCATTTTTTAACAATTCAAAATAAGCCAATAGGTATTTAGTCATTTTGAGAAATTGGTTTGTTGTTGGTTCACCTCCTCCGCAAGTCTTGGAACATTCCGAGAATCCCACTTGTTTCCAGACAAAGCTCTTGCCGTTGGAATGGCGACGTGGTCCGCGTCGGTGAGGTGGCGGCGTCGGAGCGTTGGGGTCGATCGCCTGCAGCTCCGGCTGCCCTCCGTGTTTGCCCTGATCGCCCAACGAATTCACGGCTCCTCCGGCCTTGTTATGAATTCTGTGTCCATGCTGGCGCCTTTTGTTGCCACTCCGGCCACCTGAGATGAAACGCAGCAGCAACAAAAACAAAACAAAACAAAAACACAAAAATCCAAAAAGTATAAATAACAACATTTTGTGGATGAAAGTCAACGACCCAACGGTAACTTGACGAGGCTATTACAGGTCAGATTTTCAATTGAAACGTCTCCTTTTCAGATCGAGTCCGCCCTAGGAATTTCTATACTATTACCCTCTTCGGGGGGAGAAACGAACGCTTGGCCCCCATTAAACAACGTTTACGACTCCCGTTTACCTCTTTTCTCTCCAACACCCTCCCGACTCGTTTTCTCTCTCTCTCTCTTTTTCTTTCTCCCTTTAAATAGCTGACATCGGACACACTATGAAAATAACGACCGGGAATAAATCATGCAAAGCGAATAGCCTCGATCGGGTACATCAACTGTTATATGGTAGGCTGTAAAAGAGTATTCATCCTCTGACGACGAGAAAGAGGTCGAAGGAAAACAAAAAGGAAAAGATGGATAGTAGTATACCGTGGTGGACTTGAGGAGTTGATCGGTTCGGCAGCTCTTTGGGCAGCGACGATGATGCAGATGTCCCGGTTGAGCCACTGTCTATTCCGCCGGCCGATGCGGAAGGGTTGCTGCTGCTGCTCAGGTCGTGAGTCGGTGGGTCTTCAAACTTGGAAGGGACGATGCCCAAATTGGCCAGGCTACCGCTAGAGCTCAAAGATGAAGGGTAGTTGCCACTGGCAGAGCCCGACGGCGGGTAATTAGGTGAGCCGAGGCTGCCACTGCCGCTGCTACCGGGCGGCGAAAGTTGAATTCCAGCTAAACCTCCTGATCCTTGGTTCTGGATGGCGGAAAACAATCCACCTTCGGCACCCAGACTGCGAGGAGCGCCAAGGTAATTGCTGGCGGGTGAATTCAACGAACCTGGTGCCGCCGCCGCCGCCGCTGCGTCCAGTTGATAGCGTCCAACAGGTAGATTAGCCGCGTCGCTCTGAGCGAACGTTGTCGGAGCCGGTGACGGAAGGGGCGGATTAGGACGCGGAATGAGATTGTTGGCCACTCCCAAAGGTAGCATGTACTCGTACTTGATACCGGGGTTGATTTGTTGGTAAATCACCTGTTCAGAAGAAAAAAGGGAAAACCAGGAAGAAAAACTGAGCGTGACTGGAATGCGTTGGTCGGTTGGTGGTAGAAGTATTTTCTATACCATGATATCGATGGGCTCGGTCAATGGTCCTTGTGTGGTTATCAGCTCGGGAGTGGACGCGTCTTGGCGCCGATAGGTGAACGTGGTGCCGGCTGCCTGATACTCGCCTGACCAGTTGATGGCCCAATTACCATTGAAGACGAATGTGCCATCGGAACGCCTTAGAGCTGCAACGCAAAAGGGTAGACCCACACGATGATTGCCAATTTACAATCTCCATGCATTCGTAATGATATTTATCTCGGCAAGACAACAACGAGAGAAAGAGGTGAAGATGGAGGTAAAAGATAGCCAGAAGACGAAAAAAGAAAAGAAAGAAGAAGAAGAAGAAGAAAAAGAAAAAAAAAACAATTTTCCGTGACATGTATAGTATAGTAGCGTTCGTATTAAAGCGCAGTCCGGTCGGCCCGTTGATGGCCAACGCGCCGTGAATGGCCAAATGAGAATTGAGTTTCCATTGACGATCAGCAGAGGCCGACGATGAAAGAAAAGTAATCTCATTCTATATGCAATCAGTCAGATATGGATTTTGGTTTTGGACAGAGAAACTATGACTCACACAAAGAGTTGGCAATCTCGTCTCGCATCGCCAATCCTTTTTACCGTTGCTTTTTTTTGTCTTGGCTTATTTTTTTCTCTTTCTAGCACCTAGACCGCTTGATTTATGGACGGGAACACCGTGAACGTGCCGCGCTGTGGGACACTGTTAGTCATCAACGAGGCTGTCATCGCGCGTTGGTCGCCAAATGGCTCAAAAATTGAATGGTTTCTCTTTTGTTGGGACTCTCCAGATCCAATCTCTCAACGCTACAGGGCATCAATGCGACAATAAACGTATCCAATGGTGGGGATAATTCGCCCGCAGACTACCACTACTAGTCGGCAATGGATATAGCGTCGGGCCCATTAGGACGGAGCTCCGTTTACGGAGTGAATCCCTTTTTCAGAAAATGTTGGCTAACGACGACACGTCTTTTAACACGGAGGTTACAGCAACAGTAACGGAGACGTACCAGTTACAACAAAACAAAAAAATAGGTACATCGTCTCTATATTCTTCTTTATAATAGGAAAGTCATCGTTCTCGTATATAACACCGTACGGGTATCGATAGGACAAGGTCAGTGGCTTATTTATGCGGCAGTTTCTCTTGTTTTTGTTGGCTTCAAACTTTCTGTCTGGTGCCCATATCCGTCGCTTAAAAGGTTGATCATTTGCGTGCCGTAGTCGACGACGGCGACGGCGCTCGTTGTGCGGTCGATGCTAATGCAATTTCCTCTTGTACGGCGCGCGTATCGCACACTGTTTTCTATGTGTATCCGTGTATCCCCTTACATGGTCGAGTGTTGCATTACGAGTTCGCGCGCAGCCTATCACTCACCAACAGTCGAACGCTCGCTCGCCTCTTTGTGCTCCGGGTTCGATGGTGGCCAAATGAGCTTCGCCCCAAACTCTCACCCAGCACAAAAGCGTAGGCTATATAGGAGGATCCAATAACACCAAAAGTCATTCAGAGAGAGGAAACAAATTCGAGACAATCACGTGACGCGAGTGGTGGGTAATGAAGAGGTCGAAACGTGCAGGCAGTCGTCGGAGCAGTAGGGGAGGAGGAGATCTCAGCGCCCGACACATTACTAAACCGAAAGGGCCGTGTGCTGTTGGTCGCCGAGAAACGCTTCAATGACGCATCGCATTTCTCTCCTCTATATACATTCTTATTATTACTACACTATGTGCGTTGCGTCCCAATGACGAGGTCAGCTTCTTCTTCTTCTTCTTCTTTTTGTATAGAGCAATTCATTCATGCAGCGTCCGTTCTATTAGAAACACCGACGGATTATTGGAATTGCTTCAATAGCCACCGATTAACAGACGCAGTCAACAATTCCCTCTTTTCTTTTCTTTTCTTTTGGCGGAGGTAGATTGCATCTTGGTTGCGGGGGACCCGCTGGGACGGCGTGAAGCGCACCGACCGCCGCCGAATCGATCATCAATTAAAGAATAAAAGATAAAGGAAATGGTGGAATAAGAGAAAAAGACCGAGAGGGGAAATATTGCAGAATCACGGAGACATCTTTGGGGAAAGGAGCACCGCAGTTGGGGAGGAGGAGAAACCGTCCGATCAAACATTTCCGAGTCGGACCGGCCGTTGGTAATAACACAATGGCCGTGACTCCAGAGACCCGACCAAAAGAGAACCATACAAAAGAAAATGCTAGAGTCATATAGCGTGATTTGGATGAAGTACTAGTAGCGGGGGAAACGGTGTGTGTGGGCGTGGAAATCGTCATCTCCGACCTGGGCGATGATGTCGGCATTGTCTCGTTACCTATCGAACGAACGTAACGAAACCCCGTCGTAGTACAAAGCGAGAAAAAGGAAAAATGGAAAAAAATTGGAGACGCCGCGCGTGAAAACCAAGTCGCGGACAACATCTGCAGCGTGACGAGGCGACACGTCGGACGTCACAAGAAATGAAAGGGTTTCATGAAGAAGAGAAAAGACGGAGGAGACGAGTCAAACATTCGTGAATAATTCCGCTGCAGATATATATAGTAACTCGTTAAAAATGAAAGAAGTTGCCGCGTCGAGATGATTGGCCCGTTTTGTGAAGCGACAAAGACATTTTCTCTTCTGGCTCGGCGGCAATCACGCAACAGCAGCTCGTCATAATGATAATAATCACGCCGGTTCTAGTTTTTCTTTCATTTTTTTTTTGTCCGTCCGTCCGTCTGTAGAAGTAGCAGTATTATCAGCAAGGGCAGATGTAGTTACCTAGATAGTTGCGACTGGGTTTGAATTCGGTGATGTTGACGTGGCAGGCGCCTTTGGGCAACTGGGCCACCAGGTTGTAGCCGGGCGGCAGCTGCGGCTCCGTGAAGATGCCCGAGACGATCTGGCAAGTGGAATTGCTGCCGCCGCACACTCCGCAGGCATCCGGCCGCTTCTCCGAGCCCACGATCCCATCGCAGCCGATCGTCTGATGTTCCAGAGGGGAAAAAAATAAAAACAAAATTTTCGTTTAATGCATCGAAAGAAAGAAAGAGAGAAAAAAGAAAACAAAAGACAGCAGGCAACAAATGGACACAAATCAGTGAATAGCCCACACTGCTGGAAAACCGTCATCGCCCGCCACAGTCGCCATTGTTCGTCATCTTCCACGATAATTTATACACAAAAGATCGACTGGGAGAATCAAAAGAAAGAGCCACCTGCGCTCAATTTCGATGGAATCTTCTTCTTCTTCTTTATTTTTTTATACTGATGGCCGTTTGACTCACGCCCCACTCGTTTCCTCCCTCCCTTGTAGTAAATGCTATCAAAGCTACACTCGAATAATAGTCAAAGCCTCGAGATAATTCCGATTGAAATTAGAACCACACACGTACGTCGAGAGAGGAACAATTCCAAAGAGAAAAAATAAGTACCAAAGAAAAAAAGGAGCAAGAAAAAGTGTTGAGAGATGAATGCTCCATTTCACACCCCTTCAAACTATAGGCTCAAGCTATTATAGAAGGAAGTGATGGTGGTGGCAAATATATTCAGTCATTTTTTTGTGTTCGTTGTGTTTTCTTATCTTTCTCCTCTTGTTTTTCAGCCCAAAAAAATGCAGTCAGCCCTCTATACTCGGCACTTAATTCTTATGCAAACAACGACCGCGGGCTCTCTGTATACATATACATATCAAATACGACGCTTGTGTGTCTAATGTGTAAAACAGGAAAGGCATTTTTCTCTCTCTCTCTCTCTCTTTTTCCCTCTATCCACTTTTCGGACCCGTCGATTCGCCCCTATTGGAATTACGGTGGCAACTCTCTGTTTAATTTACCCATTTCTGAGCGCTGCTGCCATTGCTCCTCCTGCTTCATCCGAGATCTAACGAGGTCCGGAGCAGGTGCCGTAATTTAAGAAAATTGTACAACACGGTGGTTGGTCTTACCCCCGCCAGGCTTAATTTCTCTATCGCTTATAATTGTTATTTTGAATGGGAAAGGGCTTGGCTCTCTTTGGTTTCGGTTGGGTGTAGAGTTAGTTGGTAGCAGGAGCTTCAGGGGTGTTGTGCCACCGATGAATAATGCATGCGAACGGAGGGCATTTATTCATTTTTACCACGGGCCGATCGCTGCTGCTGCTCCTGCCCGTCTGTTTACCACTTTTGCTTTTGTCTAACGTTTAAGCGAAATGATTCAGCCACCAAAGAGGGCGAAGGGGTTAACTCGGAAGTCGGCGATGACCGCCTCATTTCCGCGGCCTTGTCCCCCTCTTTGCCTCACTAAACATATCCGCCAAAAACCTTGGAAACAACAAAGAGAGGAAGCTATTCATATTCGGGATGCGCGCAGCATACCCGCCGGTGCGGAATACCGGATCAAAACAAGGTCGTTACATCTTGGAGGGGGGAAGCTAGTGATGGACACACGACTAGCAGCAGTAGCGGTAGCAGAATTCATCAGCAAAGTGAGAATAACAAGAAGAGAGAGATGCGACGAGTTGTCCAGTCGATCTGGAGGGAAGTTGTCATCAAATCAGTGAGCGTCGTTAATCAGATGATCAAGCAGATGTGGCAACAAGGGGACTTGCTCATCCAGCCATCCATCTAACCCAAGAAGGGTAGCTAATTAAGCGCCAAACACAGGTCAGGACCCACCATCAGGTTGCGCGCCCGAGCTAGCAAGAGACGGGGGGTGAGCGGAGAGAAAGAGAGAGGGGCTCAATGTTGTGATGGATTATTCAATGGCAGCTGTTTATCGGTGACTGAAATAAATGCCAGTAGTTCATCTTGTGTTGTTCGGGGGCCCCCTCGTATCAAAAGATAAAAGGGCTCTATGCACGTGGAATGTAGATGGATAGTGGGTCGAGGTGTTGGGAACGTGTGCAACACTTCTTCACTAAGATTTATGGGCGACCAGGAGAGCACGGCGCTTTGGCTTTATTGGTTTTCCCAAATCAAAATAAATAAATAATGGAGGAAAAACGGAATATTGTTCAAGGCTTCTGCTTCTTTCATTTGACAAACTCCTGGGTGGTGTTCCAAACGATCTTCTCTCTCCCCCCGCGGTCAAAGGTGCTGGCAAATAAGTTGCCTTCCATTTTTCTCCACCGACGGAACGTGTCCGTCCATCAAGAAGTTGATGGACTAAGTACTAGCACTACAAGTCTTAAAGCTCTCTTGTTGACTGCCAGTTGAGTTTGCTGAGTCACTTTGATTTCTTTCGATGCGAGACGACATCATCAATTTAAATATGCGCGGCGGCGGTGGCGGCGGCGGCGGCAGCGGCAGTCGTGTGATGACGATGACGGCGGCAGCCAAGAACTTGCCAGCAATCTAAGCGTCGGTCTCGCTCCATGGCGCTCCCTTCAGTTATTTTTTACTCTCTCTCTCTCTTTCTGTGGCCGGCTGGTGTTTTGACCTCATCATCGGACATTCGGCACTGAAAAACTTGGAAGTTATCCAGCTGGTTGCAAACAAACCAGAATGTTCCAGCCCAAGGTTGGATGAATAAATGATCGACGGCGATGACTATCACGCGCTGCTTTTGGGGGGAGATATCTTCAACAACAACAACAACAACAACAACTACCCAGTGGGAGCGCAGCGATGAAGTTTGCCTTTGGATTTCTGCCCCGTTGAAGACATGATCGAGATGCCAACGAGCGATAAGCGATCTAGGACTAATAGAGCCAACCCTTGTTCGAATGCGTGACGACGACTTTCGTCGTACTTGCAATTGAAATGCAAAAAGAGAGAAAAAAATGAAGAAAAAATGAAGGAAAAAGGAATATATAGGAAAAATGGTCCCGGCGAGTTTGTTGCTTAAAACACGCACACCCGCCACACCCGACTCGGTCGTCATAACTTAACCAAGGTCTTATGCAGGTTGGCAGTGATGGGCCCAGCCAGCGCGAGAAAAAGAGAAGAGAGAGTCTTCAGTTCTAAACATTCCCCCATTCCACCGGAGAGTGGGTTGTTGTTGTTGTTGTAACACACACACACAACACACGGCAGACATGTGAGAGAGTATCTCATCACATATTCATTTGTCATAAATTTACTTCCTATTGATTTCTCCCCTGGCATCATCGCCGGACGCGTCTCTACGGCTCAGCAGCAGCTTCTCTTCGCTTATATTCGAAGAAAGAGAAAACGTCGTTGAACAAAAATGTTTCTTCTTCTTTTTCCTTCACTTTTGGTGTCGTTTCCATCGCACAGGCCAGTCCCAAGATCGAGAGCCTTCCATTGATATTTCCACATTCCACAGCAGCGTGGCTTTGGTTGCCGGGCTGTGCTGTGCGCGCAAGTCTGTAAGTCTGTGTTTGTTTTGCCCGCCTCAAAACACATATATCCCAGCGAGCGCGTATATATGTATACACGAATAGATGAGGAGACTGGGCAGAGACGCGACCAACTCTTTGATAAGTGCCCACTTAACGAGATGAAGAGAGCAAAGAGTCGGCCAGAAAAGTGATGGAGGTAAATAGAAACAGAAGAGAGAGACCAGTTCGTCGTCCTTGCTCGGTCCTGTGCCCACGTCAAGTTTACAACGACACGGTCTTTGTCTTTCTCGAGCTTTCTCTTTATCCCACTGCGTTCCATCTTTAGACGAAACAAGAAAATCAAAGAAGAAGAAAAATAAAAAAAAAAAAGAAAAAAAAAGATGTCGAGACGTGCTCGGTTCGACCCGAGCTGGATTGCCGTTGTTCCTCTCTCTCGAAAACATACACCCCGTTCCGCTGCAAACTGATTTCTTTTTCATTAACGAGACACATTTTCTGTAGGCCACTAGATCAATCTCGTCTCTTTCTTCTATACAAGCTGTAGATGCAGCAGCAGCAACAGCAACAGGAGCAGCAGCAGCAATCTGGTGGCATGCAAAGATGCGTGACCGGCTCCCTTGATTGGCCTGCACAACTCGCTGGGGTCTCGTGTTTTCAATCAATCTCTCCGCTCTCTCTCTCTCTCTCTCGTCTCTCCGCTTCGTGTTTTGTTCCGACTAATATCTCCTCGACGGCAGAGACGAGTTCCACCTCCTACTGCAACTGCTGTAGTAGTGGTAGTATGGTAGTACAAGAGTACGAGGAATGCTCAACTGTCTTGTCGATAGACAGCGCACCAGAGGAGACAGATTGGAATTCACTGTCTCCCACCAGAAAGACGATGGCTATCAGTTCAGGTTGTCAACACTCGGGTCAGTTCAAGTCAGTTTGAAGACGACGACCGAGTCCAGAGTCCGGCAGCAGCATTCAAGCTACTGGTGGACGGACTGCTGATGTATCATCGGAGTCAGTGGATCAAATATAAGGGGAAAAGACAGAAATAAGCCGAGATGTTTTTCATCATCACAACAGAGAGTTCTAGCAGTTCCAAAAGAGTTGTAGATGGAAAATTGATCCATTTCCAGCAGAGACAGTCACGTTTTCTCTGGCAGTCGTCTTGCGTGAGCAGGAATGCATAATCACGCTGCAGCAGCAACAGCAGCGTTTCACATTCATCTTTCGTTTACCGAAATTTTCCCCCAATTTTATTTTGTTTAAAACGAAAAACAGGCCGGGCAGCTCTTGAGCCGGCAAAGTGGAAACCCCTTCACGCTTGGCCACAGCAAGAAAACAAGGCAAACATCACGGATACTATGGCGATTGTGAGTCTCTGGCGATCGCGTGGGACACAACAATAGTAGTACTAGTACTACTAATACATCAGAAAGAAAGAAAGAAAAAGAGTCGAGTCGATGAATAATTCAAACGGCTTTGAGAACGGGACAACAAAGAAATAAACAGACGCTGCTGAAGAGAAACAACAACAACAACAACACATTTCTAATCACCATACTACGCGTTTCTCAAGAAGAAAAGTAGGCAAATAAGAGTTCGGAAGAGTAACGCGCGACAAACGGTGTCGGGCCGTGCTTCCGACATGACCCATGTTTTGGGATGGCGAGCGGGGATTTTCCTTCATTTCGTCGACTTTTTCTTTTTAGCGCGCAGGAAGTTGGGATCGCCTTTCGTCGCTTGCGTGTTACGCTCCGACAGAAATGGCGAAAAAAGAGCCGCCACCGCACATCGGAGCGGCGGTGGGTTTTTTCTTCCAACATTATTCAGGTTAGTAAACATATTCGGGGCTTTTGACAGGCAGCAGCCGGTTTTCCTTCATCGGCTCTGACGTGAAGGTCTACAGCTCCCCGTAATGTATACGTCGACGTAGGCACAAACATAATCCACCATTCTCTAATAACCAACTTCAACATCGACTCGGTGGTAATGAGTTTGGCAGAGCACGTTCCGTTTCATTTTTTCTCTCTCTGTCGGTCGACGAACAGGTAAGCGAAAATCGCTTGGGATGGAAATGTAGGTCGAGCCGAAAAAAATTCAAACAGTTTCGTTCAGCAGAGAACAGTCGTGTTTAGGTCATTAGAAATGTCGGAACTGCTGACGAGGAGAGAAAGAGAAGCGAGCGGCCTCTCCTGTGTCTTTGTTTACAATCGCCGAGGATGGCATTTCCGACTGTTGAGCGATAAGTGGCCGACAGCAGAGTTGAAGGGGGGAAACCGATTTCCCGACACTCGCAGCGCACGCACACAAGACCGCCGAGCGCACGCACTCGCCCGCCGCTAAACAACAGAGAAACAGACACAGAGTTTTGGGGCTCTCTCGGTCGGAGGGGTTGGAAAATGCGCTCCATCGACGGCGGCTGAGGGGTCGCGTCAGGTAAAAGAGACGGCCAGGGAATTTACCACGCAGCTTGCAGCCATTACTCAACGTCTTGTAAAAAAGGAAGAAAGAAAAGAGGCGCACAACAAGATCCGTTGTTGTCCTATATAGCTGGGGGTGAGGGATATGGGGTGGGGAGAGAGGACAGCTCCCGATGGTATTCCCCCAAGATGCAAATTCCAACAACTGGAAGAAACACACAAAGAAAGAAAAAAAGAAACGAGACCGGGATGCGTCTGATGGCTTTATCGACACTGCCGCTGTCGCCATGGCGCACGAGTGCCATCCTTTTTTTTTTCTCTCTCTCTCTCTTTCTTTCTCTGTAATATTTATATTCTCTTCTTTCGGGCTCTTCGACGGGCCTCTGCTGCTGCCGGTCATAACTCAACAAACCGATACTTCCAAGTGGACTCGATAGACCATTTCTCAACTCATAGAAGAGGGGGTTAAGGACGGCGACGGCGACGACGACACGGAATCCAAAGAAAGAGAAGAAAAACGCGGGCGTGTGGCTATGAGGATTCAAACAGCCATAAATTCATTGGAAATATCATATCCCACTCGAGATTTTTTCCAAAGCTATAGCTCTTCTTTTTCTTTCCTCCATATTGCCCCCGACTGCTGTCGAATAGACTTTTTCTTCGATTCCTTGCGTGCACGCGCGCGTCTCTCTCTTTCATTCATTATTTTCTAGCGCAAGCAGCGCAGTCCTTGTGTTGTGCGGCGACAGGTAAAAACCCTTCGGCAGTGGGCTCGGCGTGTTGGAGGAGATGGCTCTACACAGATCTTTGGCACCCAAAGAGTCTCTACAGTACTCGTCGAGAGACAAAAAAAAAAGAGAGAACAGAGGGGGAGATTTATACGTAAGCCTACTATATACGGCATCACAACAATAGCCATCGGCGGATGATGGATGGGGAATAGCCGTTTGTCGTTGCTTGCTGCTGTTGCGCTGCTCCGAAGAAAAGGAGAAGTGCTGCTCCCACCGCATCACACAAGAGGGCACGGACCTTTTACGTGGTGTAGTACTGCTGCATCCAGATAGCAGACAGCCTGGCATTGTCAGTCATCATTCCTTCGAGCCGCCCCCGCAGACCCGCTTCACGTGAAGCAAGACGGCCTCCCTGTCGCCCTTGTCGGTTCCTTAGATAATCAACATGTCAGTAAGGGGGTGGTGCTGGCAGTGTTCGTCCTTTGATTGCCCATATACGTCCAATCTCCAGCGTGGATCGTTCAGTCACATCACAGAGAGACGAGAGACGAGAGATGAGAATAACAGCATCGATGGAGCGTCTTGTCGCGACTCCATCAGTCAATAATATTCAAACACGCTCTCCACCTTTATGGCCGTTTTATGCGGTTTGTCAAGTGGTGCCTGACACTTGGAAACAAGTCAAAAAATCATCTGAAACCGAATAGAGACGACGACGCGATCAAAAAGCCAAAAAGACTCTCGGCAAGGTGCAAGAGTGGCCTTCTCGCTCCATCATCCGTTTTCATGAGGACACATCCTCATGCGACGAGCATTCTAGCAATAGAATATTAGAATCTGAATAAAGATTCGCTCGTGACAATCTGTCGGAGCTTTGCCAGACGCGCTCAGAACAACACAACAGCCAGTCTAGCGTCTCCTCCTCCTCCTCCGTCTGCAATGACGCGGCGATAAGAAACAAGTCTGCACATTATAGAAACGACATGCTCTTTCTTTTATTCCCATCTGTTGTTGTTCTGCTGGGACTGTCGGTTGTCTTCTCTATCGCCGTCGAATATAAATACCCACGGACCATATAACTATTGAATCGGAGAAGAAGAAGAAAAAAAAGAACAAAAGATTCGCCTTGTTTGTTGTTGCTGTTGGTGGTGGTGGTTCCACAAAGACGCACAAAAGACCCTGGCCCTGGACACAAATCCAAAACTGTTTTTGTGCCAGGGGCAGCGCACCCGGAGCTCCCCATGAATCATTCTTTTTCTGTCCAATTCGATTCACGAATGACGATTAGGCGGGTTGTAAATAATAACTCTTGTACCCGTGTATGTGTACCCAAAGACTGGGCATTTTTCTCCCAATAGAAAATAGAAAAAAGGAGAGAGAGAGAGAGACATGGATGTCTTGCTGTGCGAACCGCTTAGCCAATTCTGACTTGTCAGACGGGCCAGACTTGACCGATCTAATCAATAATCAACAACATGTCTTTGACCTCGCCGTCGTTTGACTCGCGCAATGTGTGTGCGCAATCTTTGAACAAGAAGTTTGTAGCAATCAAAATAAAAACAACAAAACAGAAAAAGAAAGAAAGAAAGAAAGAAAGAAGAAGGCGACGACCTCGAAGGGGCGCCGCAATTGAAGTCGGGCGAGGAAAAGCCACTTGGCCCGTCCAGGCGGAATGAAACAAAAAAAAGAAACTACAGGCACGGCAGCAACAGTTCCTTCCTATATCCCTGTTGTAAGCTGGCGGTTTTGACGGGTGTTGAACAACCACTCAAAAGAGGGAAAGGCTTGCAGTATGCGCCGGCCTGGCCTCTGGTCGACTCTTCTACACAAGTCTATTCATCTATCGTCAAGTGCCCAGCCGTCGAGATATGAAACGGAGGTGTCGAGACTTTTGGGTTTGATCTGGAGCAAAACTGTTACACAAGCAACAGCGAGGCGTCAATAAGAGAGAGAAAAGGGGCCATAACACCGAGCGCTTATGTCATCAGACCGGTCGGATCTCAATTTTTGGCGCGCAGCTCTTTTTTTTTCTGTTTCATCACGCAACATTTCGACTTACGTATACAGGGCAATCGTCGTCTAGGTTGCGCGCTAAAAGCTTCCGATACGGCGACCCTTTCTCCGGTTCATTGGCTTTCCCCCTCGAAGAAAGAGAGCTCCGCTATTACAGGCCGAGTAAAAAGCACTCATTCTTTATTAGTTTCCTTACAAGTTGGAATCTCTCACATTTGACCTCTCTCTCCCACCCCCTTCTCCACACTATATAGCGAGACGACGCCACACTCACGCAACACAATACCGAGATGCTGATGGATGTCTTTGTATCGTTTGAGCCCTCTGCTGCTGCTGTGCTGTTGCCTTTTGTGTCAAGAGTTGGAAATTGTCTTCTTCTTTTTCTCCGACAAACGGCATGTCTACCCTTTGGTATATTTCTTTTGAAATTCTCTCGTTCGTCTCAGTATCTTGGTGGTGGTATAGTACTCTTCTAACCTCCCTCTCTCCCTCTCTCTCTCTCTCTCTTTCTATTGTATAAATACAATATTGTATAAATAAGTCTCGGCGCAGACAGAGAGAAGTAGAAGGAGGAGTCGGATCGCTCCGGGATCTTGTAGTATTACAAACAGAACATAAGTAACCGGGATCCATTAATCCAAGACGATGGATACGACTCTTTCTTTCTTTCTCTTTTTGCGTCTCGGGACGGACGGAGCCCAGCTCGTCTCTCACGGACGGAACCAAATAAAAGGGACATAAAATAGAGGGGAAATGTGTCGATTGCTATCTATCTAGTCAGCTCCGCGCAGTTCCAGTCTCCAAAAGAGAGCCTGGAAGGAGAAGGAGGAGAGAGAGAGAGAGAGCGAGAGTGGAGTAAGAAGAGCCTCAACAACAACAGCAGAGAACAACCTCCGTACTTTACGACTTTTGATTTAGACACTAAAGAAGCCCTATAGATACGAATCCCCTTGCATTTATTTACACATTTATTTATGTATATTTTATAGATGCCAACGCTTCAAAGTCAACAAGATCTATGGATGCATGATTGGCCGTCTCGAGAGCCCCAACTCTTTTTTTTCTTTTCCTTTCAAAAATATATATAGATATAAAAATATAAAAAATGAAAACGAAACGGAACACAAACGGAAAAATAGTAGGAGTGGCCGTCCGGCTATATACTCTAAAGCAGAGAAAGATTCGGATCGAACCTGAACTCGCCTCCTATTCACAAGGTCCCTCCACAGCCAGCCAGTCCGTCTCCATAGCACAGAGCCAGCAACAGCCGGAATCGAATAAAAAAAAGAGGAAAACGAAAGTCTATATCTGCATAGATATCGGTAAAGCGCGCGGGCGCGCAGACATAGAGATCCAACGCGAAGATGAAACAGAGAGAGAGAGAAGCTGTTTGACCGCATGAGTCACAGACTTTGGCCATCGCCACATTTTTTTTCTCTTCTTTTTTTACGGTATAATCATAGCGCGCGCCACTAAGGTCGTGGGCCTCTAGGGCCTATGATATTGCCTGCGCATCTTTTGTTCGCGCCATCTCCTGCTCAACATGGAGCCCAACCTTCTTCTGCCTATAATAGCGCCAAAGCACCACTAGCCTACACTTGATCTTGTTCCTCCTCGACTCAGGCCCAGTCCATCTGGTCTTTTGTTGCGCGTCCGTGCGTTTCCTTAAATATGCATTCCACCGAGCAGCAGAGATGTTTTGATGTGCAATCGCCATATACGATGCTGCCGTACGAGCGCGGCGCGGACGACGGAGGAAATTATTATGCGCATAATTTCTCCAGAAAAACCCCGGCCAACCTGCGCCAATATTTATCGGGACGGGAGACGGCAGGCTGAGCAGGCTCCCATATCTCTTTTATCTTTGCCCTCTACTACAACAATAGTTGAATAATGACATGCAAAAGACCCAATACCAGTCAAAGTTTAGCAGTTGTCTATGTTGTCACTTTGGCTAATGAACGATACCGATCGCTACCTCTTAAATCATCGGCTCCCAGGAGGGAGAAAAGTGTCACAGCATTTTTGAAGGGCACTAGGAAAAATGTTCTGTACTTTTGACAATCTCGACAAGAATCATATTGATGGAGTCTGGCTCGGATTCGGCGTCGCGCTAGAGTGCGGTCGTCCACCTTGGTGGTCCCTCGGTCGCCCACACTCTTTGGCCGCGGAACAGCTGGGTGTCGAGCTATTAGCATTTTTGGACTCGTCACGTCTTCCCGGTGTAGTACCGGTACCTTCTTCTCTCCTAGTACCTACTGCAAGTCTACAACAAACAATCGGCCAAACGGATCTTTCAACTCTCCAACAAGTACACGCAAGACCGGTAAAAGCCAGTCTAGGCGTCGCCGCACACGACCAGACGGAGAAACCCCGAGACGCCGAGATAGAGAGAGAGACCAATGTCTGCGTGATGGCCGCGAGGTCACGGAGTCTTCCGTCCTCCGTCGAAAAGCCCACTGGCCAGAAGTCAATTTCGCCGTTCATCACAACGCAACAACAAATGGTGTTTGGCTCTTTCGAGATTCCGTCCCAGAGTTCTTTTTCCACCGTTTTGGTAATCCGGCGCCCGGAGCTAATAGGGCCAGCCGTAAAAATCGGCCAGAGTTAAAGCGAGAGAGAAAGAGAAATAGAAAGAATGAGAGAAGAAGAAGAAGCTTTTGGCTTGCTCCTGCTATCTTTCAAGTCTGTGCGGTGCAAAGTGAAGGATGAAAAATCGAGTCGGAAAATGGGCATCGGGTCGACGAAAGGTTGAAAAAGAGGAAGAAGAAAAAAAAGAGGGGCATCATTCCGTTACCGCCGCCGTCGTCGGTAGGTTACGAGACTCGACGCTAGAGCCACAGAGCAGACCCAGCAGAGAGTATCATCATACATCATCGAAAATGTTTCGAAACCGTTTTCCATTTCAGGACGGCTTCGCTGGACGGCGACTCCATGCTGTCGTCTGGATTACAAATATATATCGGGAATAACGATAGCGTCCGCTTGTTATTTTAATTCAAAAAAAATCTCCTTTTTTTCTCTCTCTCTTTCATTTATTCGACCGGACGATCCGGTGCGCACCATTGAAAACGGACCTTTCTTTCTTTTATTTTATTTCCTCCCTTTACTTCTATTTCGTTCCATCACGAAAAAATGGGGAAAACAAAATGTCAACGAAAGACGGAGAGAAGGACAGCCATTCCAGCGGATTAAGCTCTTATTGAAAGAGAACGCGGCGCGCGCGCGCGTGAAAAATCCAGTTAAAAACGTTCCATGTGTCAAGTGAAAAGAGAGAAGTAAAAAGACCGGTTTTTTCTTCTTTCTTTCTCTCGTTTTTTTTTTGTCTGTCGTTCGCCTGTCCACCTGTAAGAGGTGTGTGTGTGTGGTTGTCTATGCCTCCCCCCAAAGGGTTGCGGCGGCAACAGCGCATCATCATATAAAAAGCATCATGCACGCTGTAAAAAGTAGCAGGGCCGAGAATGTCGCGCGCCACCAACGATCTCGAGGAATTACAAAAAAAAAAATTCTTCTTTTTTTTGTAGGAAAAAAAACGGAGTAAATCAAACAAGTCAACAACAACTTAATACCAACGTCGCGCTGGCAAAGCGGTCGTGTTCTACACGGAACCTCCCGCTCTTCTTTTCATATAAATACGACGCACGCTCCGTTGCTTCGGGGAATTAGACTATTTCGGATTTAGTTTCCTCTCGTTTTTTTTTTCTCTTCTTTTTACGATTATTTTCAACATGTCGTCGTCTATTCATTTAGTCGACGTGATTCGGAACGGCCTCTTAAAAACGACTTGCGCGTGTCCCGTCCAGACCGTATACAGTCGTATACATCTACGATAAGCAGGTGCCGGTGACAGGGCGAAGGTCAGTAGAACGAACTGACACACAATTCCCGCTCGTAAAAATTTCCAGGCGAATGATGGGCAAAACGGATAAGGAACACCCAAGTTAACGAGTTTACAAAAGAGAAACGGGTCACCAAGTCCAAAGAAAAAGGCAAACTCACCAACAAGAACAAGACGAGCGACATCATCCTGAGGCGACTGCTGGTCATCGCGGCGGCGGTGGTTCCTCTATGGCGGGCCGGTAGCGACGCCATTGGTTTCACTTGACGTCGTCACTGGCGCGAAATGAAGGATGCCAGTCCAATAATGAAAAAAAAAAGGACCGACCACCCTCTCGCTTAGAGTTAATAGTCACCACCGACACTTTTTCGAGTCTCTTTTGGGGTTGGAATTTGGTTAACAGGCGCGGATCGATGACAGAGACGATGCCGGTGTTTGTCGCGAGAGTATCAAAGTCTTGTGTGAGAGTTGGTATTTCTCTTGCCTTGCCCTTGCGGGCTGTTCTTCCCTCCTAGCGGCCGGACAAGCGCGGCGATGAACGGACAAGTGAAGGAGAGGAAACACGATCCGGCCGACGACGTCTCGGGCGGCCCCAACGATTTCGGATCCCCCTTCATCATAAACAAATATACATAGAAGGAGGGCTACTTCTCGGCGGCAGACACTGGCGCGTTCTCTCTCTCTCTCTCTCTCATTCCTGCAGCTTATGCATAAGAAGGAGAAAATGGTCTCTTGGCTCTTCTTCTTCCTGTAGTACGGCAGCAACAGATTCACTGAATTGAGGTCCCTACTGCTACGCTTTGAGGGGAGGAAATGACGGATCGTTACCCCATCTGATAAGAGCTCGGCTCCGAGATCAATTCATCCCGTTGCCCTGCATATAGGCCTCTTCTTCTTCTTTCTTTTTAGACATTTTAAAGCTCTTTGCTGCCATGTTTCTTTCTTTTCCGGATGAAACCCAACGTAAGAGTCTGTAGAGCAGCAGCTTCCCTATCAGGTCAACTCGTCTCCTCGGGCCAACATCCCCCGACCTCACCGATTCAGCTCTTGTAGAACAAAACTCAAGGGGTTAGACTATATATGTGTAGACCTACTTCATCCCTCCTCCTCATCTAGCCAGAGAGCTGTTATTATTATTTCCATCTCTCTCGGTCGTCGATTGATAGGCCTACGAGTTAAACGGACGAAGGCGAGAGAAACATGATTAAATAGGGCAGAGCCAGGCACAGCTCCTCTCGACGAGATGCTCTTATAGCCCGGAACGCACACACAACACACAAGCCACACGCGTAGTAACAAAAGAGCGGAGGGGAAATATGAAGTATCACGAGGCCACAACCTAATAGAAGTCAATGGGGATGTAGCGGTATGGGCGTCAGTGACAGCAAATAGAAAGAATGAGAGAGAGAAGGGTTCTCTTCTCTTTCTTTTGTGGGCCAGAGAGAGAGACTCGTTCCGTGACATTACTAAACGAGAAGAGCGAGACAAAGGGATGATGCCCGTTTTTTTTTTAAAGAGAAAAACGAGTCAGAGGGTGAAATTCTTTCCCGTCTAAGAGGGAACGAAATACAAGAAGAAAAAGAAGAAGAAAAAAAAAGGAGTTTGAAGAAAAGAAAACACGAAGAAAGTGAGAAGTTAAATCAACAGGGCTCGGTAATGGAACGACTCATTCCGTGGGCATTTCTCTCCAGATAAAGAAACCATCCCCCTCTTCTTCGTCTTCTTCTTCTTCTGGCTATCACAGAGTTGTGCTCTGTGATGGCTTTGAGGTGTAACAGACCCACCCAACGCGAGCTGTCCCGGTAGCCTGCTCTCCGTGTGATGATGATAGCCCCCGCACTCTTGTCCCCTCTCCCCTCCGCCCCCTTTCTCCACCCACCGCAGCACGGCTGTCTCTTAAAAAGCTGACACCTCTCCATCCGTCCGTCCTAAAGACTATCATCGTCCGATTGTCGAACACTGAGCATCAAACGTGTCGCGCGCATCACGGCTTTTCAAACGGAAAGGGTCAAAGTGATAAAATAAGAGAGGACGACCCAACGATGGATGAAAACCCCACGAAAAATGTATCGAAAACTCTACCAGCAAAGCGCCAGTGGGTACGTCAAACAACCATTTCCGCTACGATGACGACATGAATATATTTATTCTAACATTCAAGTCGAGCGGCCGTGAGTCAACAGTGGACTGGGCCAGAGCTCGCCAGAGCTGCAGCGGCGTGAAAGAGCGCGCGCCCGGGTCCGTGAGAACAGATGAACTCGAAAAAATCGTTTTCCCTCCCTGCCTGCCTGCTTGCCTGCCCCGGACGGAATGCTTGTTGACAGCTGGCTGTGTGGCATGAAGAACGAGTGGTAGAGCAGTAGTAGTAGTTACACTAACGCCAAGAGGCCATTTTCAATTTCACTCGCAGAGAGAGAGAGAGATAACGCGTCAGACCCAATTTCTCCGTTTGACAAAATTTTGATTAGACGCTTGAAAAATACAGTAAAATTAAAATTTACCGAAATTTATCAATTAAGGAAAAAACACTTTGCAGACGAATCGATAATATCCTGGCAAACAATATATATAAGAGAAGACGAGCGAATCAAAGCAACAGCTCTCGACACGAGCCGGTGTGACACTGACTGCTAGCCGGGCATTGGCACGCTCTTTTGTATGTATCGGAGAGAGAGAGAGAGAGAGAGAAAAGACGGGGACGATTGGGTGTAGGTTAGTAGAGGGGCCACACAGCAGACACACAAGTGTTGAGTGTGTGTGGTGTGTTGAATCGGGCAATAGGCGCGAGTATAAGGAAAGACACGCACGCACACGCACAAGCCGCTCACTGAAATGAAAGAAACTTGGGCTCGACCAAAAGTCCAACCCTCCGATGCTGCGGTGGCGTTGGCGGCGGGCAGCGGCTTTTCACGCAACGCACTCCCGGAGCAACTTTGGCACACTGTGTTTGCTCTCTCACTCTATAGAGGCTTATACCTTATCACGAAGAGGGGCGAAAATACTCGACAAGAGACGGAGCTACGAAAAAAAGTAAAAAACCAACGACGAAAGGCAAAGAAAAACTCTTCAAGCGGCGACGACGACGAAGACGGCAGCAGCGGCGGTCATCCACTCTGTGTGCACTTGGGAGACTCTTTGGGTGATGCTGGATGGGGCCGCAGCGAAACAACAACAACAAACTCTAGGGAGAGAAAGAGAGAGAAAGGCCGCCTTCTGCCTCGTTTCCGTCACTCAAACGGCCGATATAGATATATTTTCGCTGTGTATTCTCTCATTGGAAAGAGGAATCTTCCCTTGTTTGTTTGTTCGCCATCCAACGAGTCGAACTCGAATGGCTTGACGATCGCATTGGAAACTCAAAGCAGCAACACCAGCAGAGAGAGGAAACAAAAAACAACACCAGAAGAATTCCTTTTTCTTCCAGCTTTCCTCCTCGGAATTTTTTTCTTCTTCTCAAAACGACAACGAAGACGACGACGGCCGCTATCGGGATATATTCTTTCACGTCTCTGTCAGGCGAAACGGCCATAAATCATGTGGCCTTTTACCGTATCACATTATTGGTTCTCTTTTTTCCTCCCCATTTCATGTCAATTGCCTATTGATTCTCGACTCTCTTCATTTAAATATACAAGGCCGATTCCATATGGTCCATGGAAAAAAACAAGGGATCGTGTGGCCAATGGGGTCCGGCCGAGTCACATGTCACCAGCACAGCAGCTCGTCAAAAAAGACAATGGAGCACGGACACCATTTCGTGACGCAAAACACGGGCCATTTCCACGGGTGAAATCGTTCTAGGGATGCGAAAAATAGATCAACGGATGGCGTCGTCGTCGCAGGAGCCAAAGAACCGTTCGCTTCGACATGACGAGTACAAGAGTCGGAATCAAATGAGGAATTCGTCACTGGTGGCGCGCCGTTGCGTGAAAAGCCACTAGGAAAAAAAAAAAACTCGTCGTCGCTTCGACTCACTGCGGAAATCCGTTTACCGATAAAAAAAGAAGTCGTCGACTACTAATCCGTCGCCGGCAGCCGCCAAAAAGGGAAAATGAAAACACGCATCTATAAGCGCACGAAGAGAGAGAGAGTTGTTGGCTTGGAGAGAGAGAGAGAGGATGAAGTCACCATAAACGCCGTCACGTTCGAAACCGCGGTGATTCACACAAGGTCTGGTGAAGTCTGAAGGAAGATCTTTTTTTTTCGCCAACGTGATTCTATCTAGTGACTAGTTTGTGATGTGGCGGCGGCGGCGGCGGCCGGATCGGGAAGCGGGCCGAGTTCCAACCAAATAAGGCAGATAGTGATGTGCTGCCGTTGTGGATGCTGGAGGAGGTAGAGAGGCGCAAGCAATATCGCATTCCGCCCCCCTTCGGAAAAAGAAGAGGCGAGAGAGGGAGCGTCTTTCTCTCTTACTTGAGCCATCAATAGAGCACAGACACGCACAAGAGTTCACGCCGTGCCGTTTGAAATGGTCGCCGTAAATCATCCGATCAACACTGTCACACGGAAAAGAATTGATTTTTATCCCCTTCCTGTTCGGTTTTTTTTTTTCCCCGTTCTTCTTTTTCCCGTCGACGGCCGCCGCCGACAGCAGACGCGCTCCTCTCCACTCTCTCCTCCTAGCTTTTCTCTGCCTCATCCAATATTTATTGACATATTTATTTATTTACAATATACTCTACTCTCTTCTATTTTCTTGTTTTCCGACACACGCGGGACTCGACGACAAGACGTCGGGGGAGAACCAGTTTTTCAGAGGCGGGCAGCAAAGATAGCGCAGTGATGGTAAAATGGATGCGAGCGCCGCTTCCATGTTGAAAGCCACCACGTGCGCCCCCAAAAGAAACGATAGCGGAAAGAAAAAAAAATGTTTTGGAACAAAAAAAAAAGAGGTGAGAAAGAGGGCGAGAGACTCGGCGTGATCTCATCAGCGATAAAAACGGGAACACGGTGCAGCGGATACAGATGGAAAAACTTATCCAATCATAAAGAGCTGGAACAAGACTAACAATTGACGAGCGGCCATTATTTAAGTCTCTGACAGCTGGCACCAATAGTCTGTCCTTTTTTTTTCTTTTCTTTCTTTTCATGATGACGATTGCGGTGATGAGGAAATGACGCAACGTGTCACGCTGCTCCGTGATCGTCCAGTTGCGACGGTATCGCCTTGCACGCGACAACCACCCAGAAGGCCATCGAGGAAACGAAAAGCTCATCATCGACTCCTCAACACTGATTGTGAATGTGTGGTCCACATTGATGAAGGCTATCAATTATCTCGTGCATCATGTTCGTGATCTCGACTGATTGCCGTCGGGGCAATCAAATACTAATTAAAAACAATATGCGCCTTTATGAAGGGTTTTTCGTCGTGGCGTTGGTGCCAGGACGAGAATAGCGCGACCTGTTGGACGGCACGATCTAGCGGGCATCCGGCGAACTTGAAAGAGGGAAAAAGAAAAAAGAGAGATTCGAATGGCGTCAGACTTGGAAAAATGTTTAGCGTCATGGCTTGAATGTCGCCCGTTTTACGGAGCTGTGAGTGATGAGACAGCAGCTCCGTGTTTACGACTATAGGGAGCCACACTGATGGACGAAAAACTTGGCAGCATGCAGATCGGAGTATAACGAAAAAAGCTGACGTCTATTTCACGGCCCCCTAATATCGGTGCTAAAAAGGAAAATCGGGTTTTTAAAGAATAGGCGAAAATTCCCGAGACCGTGCTAAAGAGGCAGCAGCTGTCTCTTTTCCGACCAGAGGATTTGCGATCCGCCCGATTGGTTTCATCCTCGACGCCAACCCAAAATACTCGACGCTCAGAATAGCGGGGTATTATCCGCGCATTCACAACAACAGCTTCTGCTGGACACTTAAACCTCGCCGTATCGAGCCGGTCTAAGCGAGCGGCCCATTGTCCTCCGTCCTTTTTAGAATGGTTATCCAATTATTCCGGGGGAGGACGGATGAAAATATAGGGAAAAAAATAATTCAGGTTTCTGTCGTGTCCACGTTACACAATTCGAGCGTGTGAAATGAGAGCAGCCAGCAGAGAGAGGGGGTTCGCGCGGCAACATCATTGAAATGAGATTCCCCATTTGGTGTGCCGACCCACCTCTGACCCCTGACACAAATCCCCGCCCAATTCAAAAGAGGCGCCGAATGAGGAAGAATGGGGACGGAGGCTACTCGATGAATCCTGACATCAAACGGTTATCACAATTTCATAATCGACGCAACAATGGAGATAGCGAAAAAGAGCAGCAAAAGGAGAAGGCGTTATGTGTTGTAGGGGGGTAGGGCGTTTCACTTTTCAACACTCGAGCAATGGCCAGCTGCTCCCTTTTATGAGCATCGCGTCTTGATATATAGTGTACCTAGTCTATGCTGACTCGGCCACCCCACAATACACTCAATCTGCTACCGTTTCAATTACCTGGCTCTCTATATCCCTCCACCCCATCCGTCTATATATAGACGGACGGAAGACAATTTTCACAGTAGAACTGTATTAAAAGACCGACCGGGGTGGGCCAGATTGATGTCCAATATTGTTCTTGCTGATTTAACCCCTTTTTTAAAATGGAGATATAGCATCTGCCATGTCGGGTAATTTGACCGCCATTCACTTAAATCTTTTAATGTATTGGAAAACACGTTCTGGGATTTGTCGGATTATAAAAAGAGCCATTCAAATATTGGGGCTGATGACGATGTTATCGACACGTAGACCACCCGTGTCAATATTTGAATCCGTTGAAAGCTTCCGCCATAGGCCGGAGAAGAAATAACAGAACGCTGTTCCAATAGAACACCGGAATCACGACGGACCCAAGGAATAGTTGAAGTGGGCAAAACAAACGCAGCAGCAGTGTTGACGACATAAGCTATGATAGATAAGGCGTTCTTACCTTGCACGATCCGGCGACGCAGACGCGGGACGGGTCATTTGGCCGGCACAGTGTCCCATCGATGACGGTTTTGTTGAGCAGAGCGTAGAAACGGAACGTTAAGGCCCGACAGTTCAGCTCGCAGGGATTCTCGGCTGAAAAAAATGTTGGAATTGAACGAGAACGTTAGCGCTGCTGAAAATAACGGTTATAGTCCTTCATGGGAAAGAGATGGGCGCCAGTTGAAATAACCTCCTCCTCCTTTTTTTAATAACTGTTTACCCTCTCTATGGACGGGGCCAATGGGCCATCGTTTCAGACAATAGACAAGAATAATGGAACAATCAAGCTCCACACTGAGAATGACGTCAATTCCAACGGGATCATTGGGTCAGTATGGCGGGCAACTCTATCGGTTATTGCAGTCGAAGGCTGGAATTAGATCGGATAATTTACCGAGACCGAAAGATATGGGGTCCTACCATCCTCAGAGAGCCATCAACCCCGAGAAATAGGAGACCCTAGCAACGGAAACCCCCATTGAACGCTAGATGGCTCTGGCGGCATTCTTCACGAAAGGCTATTATGCAACGTAAAACAGCGTGAAAATGGTTGCTTTCCTCTTTTGCAATTTGCGGTTGTCAAAGAGGAGGGAGTAAAGAAGAAAACCGCAAGATCGATGGTCTATCATCGTGTCTTTTTGCCCGAGAGATGGATGGAAAACCAGCCACGTTGGATTGCTGGGCAAAAATTGTTGCGTGACCGGAGTTTCGAGCGCAGTTTCCCAAATGCGCGATAGAATCTGTCAGTGCGCACGGATGACTTCATCAACGGCGATAATTGCTTGCAAGAAGAAAATGAGAGAACTGCTTATCGTTCAACGCTGCATCCATCATTCGTCATTAGAGGCCATCAATCCGTCATTCGGATCAAAAACTGAAGCCAAAAAGCGGCAAGCAATATCAATTCAAAGTTTAGAAAAAAATAACTTACCATCCCAGTAGGCTTCCCAAATGTAGTAGCGGCCCATGAATTGCTTGCCGTTGTACGATTCACATTGAGCTTGACGGAAATCGGTCGATCCCTTTGGGCATTCCTGAAATAAACCGAAAAAACACTTTTATTTAATGACGTCGAATAGGCCTGGCTAGCTTCACAGTAGGTATGTATCTTGTATTTAAATCAAATTAACTGACAAAAAGAACGAAGAATGCGATGTTGTTGTTATCTCGGGGTGCCATCGAAGCCAGTGATATCGTGGCCGTCGATCAATTCCGGGCTTGGAAGAAGCGCTACGGGCGTATTTAATGCTGCTCCCGAACATGACATTACGGAGCGTTTTCACATTTAAAGAGAAATACCAGAAAGACTTTTTTTTTGGCGTGTCAAACACCTGTGCGACACGGCACACAAAGCCGATGACGTGATGACGTGGCGTTTGTTTTGTCGCGCCCGCATGACTTTTGACTCCCGAATAAGCGAATCACGCCGACCACCGTCTGGCAAACATTCTACTGCAGCATCGCCTAGCTGGCAATCATCAAACAAACACGGACCCGATAACAAACAACCTGATTGAATCTGGAATCTGATTACCAAACAACGAAAATTCCCAGCGAGCTAGATACGGAGGAAAGATTATTATTCTAATTCTCCAAAAGAAGAAGAAGAAGAAAAAAACACATAAAAATTCTGACCGCTAAGAGTATATCGAATATCACGAAGTATGTAAAATAAACCCTTTTCGACGGTCGTAGAGTGGATGGTTTTTTTTGTTTTATTCTGTTTACGATTCCAAATGACAAGAAAAGCTGCATTCCATATTGACCATCATCTAGAAATCTAGTCGAGTTAGCAATAAACTTTGCCATAAAACGTAAAATCTCGGTCGAGTGAGTCGCAGCAAAGTTCCTTGGCCTTTTGCTCTGGAAATGATTTAAAATAAACGCAGAGTTTACCGTTTTGCGTGTCGAGAAATCGTTTGCCGATATAATTTCGAAGAAGAACGAGATGTTTCGATTGTTACGGGTAAGAATTGTCTGTCGTGAATAGATGCGCTCTCGACGAGCTGTAAAAAAGAGACTTATTCGTCATTGTTCCCGGAGAGAAACAAAACACGACCCGGGTGGCATCTGTCTTGTGCGTGAATGAGCGAAGCCAATAAAAGATATGTACTGCGTATAGCAGATGAGATAAAAGATGCTCGTAAATCATTCAAGTGCGTTTTCATTGACTCGGTCGTGAATAACTGACAACGGCCGGCGACGGTGTGATGTTTTCCTTCCCTCTGTGTGAAATGACCGTGAGCGGCGAGTTAACAAGTCGGTAAGAAGAAACGAAGGCATTGTAAAAACTGCATGTTGGCCCTTCTGAAATTCAAGTGCCAGCTATCGCCTGCGACGCGGACCAGCGGCGACATTGAACACTTGATACCGCGCAGCGCTGTGGCCGTCAAGTCTCGTCGTCTTTCATTTTACTATTTTTTTTTCACAAATTTGTCCCCCTTCTTTTTCCATTATTATATTAATATTGTGTTCTTGTCCCCTCCAGTTCGTTATCTCTTCCGTCCGTCACATCCGACCGCGACTCGTTGCATCAAAGCGAAAGAAACGAGTATAGTCGTTGCGAGCGGGGGGGAGACTCTGCGCTGCCGACGCTCTCATATTTCACGATTCCATCAGATTAGATACTCTCCGGTGAGCTCTGTCTCTCATTCCCTTCGACGGTCTATTATCAAAAAAGAGACCCAACAAAAAACTAACCGTTGCCTGAGAGAAGATTTTTTTTATTGCGCCGCCAAATCCCCAACTTTATTTTTTTGAACCGACGCATCTCAAATTGAACCCGCCTGGCATTGGCATTCATTTGGCTTGTAGACGCAGCTGGAGCCGATGAACTGCTACCTCTCGGCTTGGCTTGAGACTGTCGACATTTTGGTGATGAATGAACGATGTGGAAGCTCACTGACCTGTGTGTTGCACATGTGATAGCGTTTGTAGAGGCCGACGCAGCTCGTCCGGCTGCCGCCGCTGCTACTGCTGTTGCCGATGGCCGTTGTATCCAGTGCATTCAAGTGGTTGAGGTCGTCGCTGTCGCTCGTCCTCCGGCTCCTCAATGGCGGTGATCCAGTTACGGACCGCCTGTTTTCCAAAGGTGTTCAAAAAAAGAGATAAAGTCAGACGGAGTGATTTTTACGACCTGTCCACACCATCAATGCACCGTATGGCTAGTGTACATTCACCATAGTATGTACTTCTGGTGTTCATAAACATAGAAAGGAAACTAGAGTTTGCTTGGTCGAATGTATACACCTTTTTTACGAGCCAGCCAGTATAAGCTAGTTCATACTGATTTGATACAAACCGGCCAGCTGGGTCGTCCCCTATAAGGGCAATATAAACTTCAAACCTTTATTCCATTATGCTGGCGTATATACGACGCTGAATTCGTAAGGTCCTTCTCGCCTCATAGCGCACAATGGGTCGGGGAAAAGTGTACTGTACACATTTCTCTGTTATAGGAGGCGAGAATTTCTTTTTCCTTTTTGTTGTTGTCGCCGAGTTCCGCGAAACGAGACAACGGTAGGGAATTTTCGGTGGGCTCTTCCCACTGGATCTTCTGATCTGGTTACTCGGCCCGTGTATTGACAATCGGAGGACATCTCGCGACATGTTGTCCATTGGGACGAGAGAGAGAGAGAGAAAAAAAAAGAGGCAGGTGACGAGGACAATGGAGAAAACCCCTCTGTGTGAGGTTACATACAAGGCGAGGGCCCTGATTGTATTTGGCAACATGGAAGCGAATGTTCTGGTCTCGGCGGTTGTTGCGCGACAATAATACAACAAGAGAAAGCCACCAGAAGTAAAAGAAGAGAGAGAGAGAAAAAAAAAACATGGCCTCGTGTCTGTCGGTGATGCGCCGAAACTGGAAGCCGCGCTAGATAAGGGAGCTCCCTTTCTTTCTCTCTCGGTCCTATACATACATACGTACACAATTTTGTTTCCATCCCGTCTCTTTTCATTCTTTCCAGTCTCCTGCTGTCGGCCGATTTGTCATCGATTCGGCGCGCGAAAGCGCATCGCTCTGCATGCTACGACAAGAGAAGCTCCGTTTTATCGCCGACTCGTATCTGATGGATGGCTGCAAAAGACTTTTTTGTTCCCATGCGATCGAGAGAAAAAGGTTGTCTCGTGTTTCCAGCAGACTAGATCCCAATCGCGATGTGCACGCCAATGTCCCAGCGAAAGCCCGCGAGGAGCCGTAAATGTACCGTACGTTCCGGCTCAGAGTTTCGCGGGTGATGCCGACGAGCATCAGCGAAGGTGCGTGAATGTTTGAGGTGGAAATATATCGTAACCGATAAGGTTAAAATTTCTCCTACGTCGAGCGTCATCTTCCATCATCTCTGACACGCCACTCGGCGATTCGTCATATCATCGTCTCCGCCATCCCTCCGTCTTCTTTTGTTTTCTCTCCAATCGGCGATTTTGACACTTTAGCCTTTCGCAAATAGCCGATTCTTCGTCAAACATTTGGAGATCTCCCAATAAGGAGAGGAGCGTGAATCATTCCTAATAATATAATCGCAGCGGGGAAAAATACAGAAATAGGTCTCGAAATGACAATAAACCTCGTGGCGATGGATCTTTGTCGGGTCAGAGCGGAGTTTAAACCACAAAAAAAAAGACGGAGACGATGCCGTTGCACGCACGCTTTTGGGGGAGAAAAGAGTCAGTCTGGAGCCCTCAGTCATCGGTCAACTATTAAAGTTGTTGGCGAAGGTGTTGTTGACGTGTGCGTGTCAGGCGATATCGCCTCTCGAAGCGCAACCTGGTTCGTGATCCGGCAAACAACAAAACCATCCACCGAGTTCAATGGTTTACATTTTTACGACTGCTCCGAAGCGCAAATGGCGCGCTCTACAACGATGATTAGCTTTTAAATGACTCAATTTTCCTCTCGTCCTATCGTTTGAACAAGATCGTGAATTGGTGGTTTTGCCCTTACAGACTCCATTGGAACGGACCGCCCAGATGGGCTCGGCACGGTCAACATTGTAGACATCTTCAAAGTTTGGACAAGTGATGACGCGCCTCCACTCATCGAGTGTCCTTCCTTTTATATTATTATGAGCTGTGCTGCGTTACACGAGAGGCTAACTGCGCTCCTTGTGGTCTAGGGTCCTCGGCCCCCAACACTTCAAGTGGGTCGTCGCCATTCTTTCTGCGTCAGTTAATAGAAGAGTAAAAGTACTCGGGAGCAGAAGAACACAACAAACTGATGACTGTCGCTGCTACTGCCTGTATTACATTTCCCACTTGGCATTCCTCCACCAGAGTTCAATAGTTCGGAGCCCCTATCCATTATCTGGCCACCACTCTCTCTAGATACAGACCCGCTGTTGATGAGAGGTGAGCTATGGGCGAGACCGACTCACGATGGCCGAAGTCTTGACTGATAGCCCTAGACGTTTGACGGCTTTCTCTTTTTGCTTGTCTTTGTTATTATGCCGCGTTGATATCCACCAACGGTCCTTACCGTTATTACTAAAACGATAACAAAACATTTCCGATAGGGAATCAATCAACCGCTAAATTGATTGTCGACATCTTTTTTTTTGTTCCCCAGATACTGTACATTGTATCTAACGTCAGTTTGAAAATCGACAACAACAACAACAACAAGAAACAAAGATACGACGCGCGATTCCAGTTCAGTGAAAGGGAAAAAATGAGAGAGAGAAGCCGGATCTCTTGTGTGCGCCTCTCTTGTTATTCTTTATTTTTGCGTTGCTGCTGACGTTGCTGTTGTGTGCGTCTGTTTCGAAGCTTTCGAATCAAAATTAGCAGAGAGACTGCGTTTTCTCTCGTTGGCTGCTGCTCTGCTGTGGCCCAGTCAGTCATGGGAAAGCCCAACAAGAGCGCGTGTTTACATGGCGCGTTTGTACGAGCGCGCACTTCAAATTGACCTTGGCTTTCAATCATTTTTATTCAAACTGCATGACGGTACGAAAACAGCTGGCCCACCAACACAATATCAGCCAAATAAGTCTTCCTTTCCCGAGAAAAAGAGAAATGCCCCGGCATCAATTTGTGGAAACATGTGACGATGGCTTCCACAACAGTTCCAAAATTGGGAAGGAAACAATGTTACAAAAAGAACAACAAAGGGGCTTTTCAACTTCGAAAGCTAAACACTTTTCCGTTTACATCGAATATAAGAAGAAAACAGAATTGCTTTTATGTACCTGGCGCGGAGTGTGCGGCAGTGACGAGTCTGGGTCGACACTCCGCCGCCGCACGTCCGAGAACACGGCGTCCACGAAGTCCATTCGCTCCATGCCCCTTCATGCTCCAGTGGCCGCCGATTGGTCTGCAATCGATCTTGGATGAGCCGGTAGAGCTGTCAAAGGCAAACAAACAAAGACGTTAGAGAATAGTACACAAATAATCATCAGTTATTATTTGGTCGATTCAGGTATAATTCGATACGGTTCCACCTCCTTTTCTCGTTCATCAACCCACTACAGGCGGAATGTTTGGGCTGGTGATGATGAATGAAGCTCGATACATCATCGAACGTCATGATGAGATCAGATTCTTGACGCCTCTTATGATACTGGAAACGTTTAGTGGGAAACCGTCGATGATGAACATGTAAGACGTAGCCCTCCATTTCTATCGCTCCATACTGTACACTCACATCCACACATGGCGGGTGATTCACATTCAACAGATGGCTGTCGCCGTCTCGAGTGGCTTGTAAAGCTTACACAAGTACACGAAAGCTCGTTCATTTCATATACGAGCCCACACCTCCTCTTTAATACGGATATCCTGCACTGAACGAGTAGAGAAGGTATGGACAAGATACGAATCAAACGCAAAAGATAACTAATCCGTTTTGACAAGTACGGTATTGAATTCGTCAGAACGCTAAGCCGCGCGGATGTCCTCTGTGAAACTCTATTTATTATTACCCCGTTCTCTACAAAAGAGCGAAAAGGATAAGGTATTAAATGAAAGACGTTCTTATTGTGCTGTAATAGGTTGAGTGAACTGGAGCCGAGAAATGAGGAAGCTGTCATTCAACAACCGTACCCTGTCAAAAGTACGACTGTAATACTTTTGATAAATGACCCAATCTGTCTAGTCTCTTTTGTTAAATTATACCCCATTCATCAGACGAGCCTGCAAGTCACAAAAACCGCTATCTAGCAACTATAGTAGCCTCGTCTGCGTATTATCAAACGGCGATCACGAGTTGGAAGCGTCTCACAAATGCCTTGACGCCGTCGTCTTTAAAAGCCCATTGCTGCTGCTGCTGGCATGCCGCTCCATGCATATAAGCATATTATGCATATTACCGAAAGCCAAATTCTAATCTGGCCAGCTTTTCCCCCTAGCTTCCCTATCGTTCCATGCATATCTTGGCCCGTCTGCCAAAGAACTTGTTAATGGAGACCACTACTTTCCGATCAGCGCCACACGACGCTTATTATATTTCAAAGCTACCAAACTTGTCATCGGTTCTCTAGTTTACGACTGTGTCGTTATTCTGTAGTACCTCTTAGTACTTAATCTACTACACTTGACTTCCTTACACTTTTAGGCAACTGTTTTTAAGTACAAGGCGGTCAATTCCTTTGTACTTGAATGGAGGCTTGTTCTACCTCCAAACAATAATACGAACCATCGTAAATAAACATGCTTAATAACGCAATGAAAGAGATTGGAATTATCCGAGCCAAAGGGAAAATTACAAAACATGAAAATTTCACAAAGGATTTTCACCACATTTAAAAAACAAGCAAATCGTGTTTGCATTTGCACCAAGTTGGTTTCAACATCTATGATCCATTCAATTTACTTTTTAACCGACAAAAGCCAGACAAATTTTTTAAAGTATAATTTTTTCAAAACAATTTGTGAGATTTAAAGATATTACATAGGGGTAACACAACTTGTCTTTCTCTAAATGCTAGAGCTGACAATTATAAATTCGCCTTGGACTCTTGGAATTTTTTAGTTAGCCGTACGATTCCCGTTCTTTTGTTTCTTCTTCCTCTTATCAGAGAATCTCCAATCAACATATCTTTGGAGAAGGGAATCTGGAAACCGCTTATTTCATTGACGGTTATGTGGTTAGACAAACAGCTGGCCGCAGAGGCTGATAATAACAAATGATGTTTTATATTCCAACGATATAAATAGCTATATATAGGCAGCAGCCGAGGTGGGCATAATCAAGTTATTCACCTTCCACCTGATGAAAGACAATTGTCTTTCATGCCGGCCACCAGCGCGCGTGCTGGCCCATTCCCTGGCATTGACTTTTTTTTCTTTAAAGAATTAGAAAAAAAAACGGTTATTTCTTCTTCTATCTCCCTTATCCTTCGCTGTTGCTGCTGACGGGCCTTTAACACCGCGACTGCAGATTCTTCAACGAGATTCGTCCTCGACTCGGTTCATTACTAAAAGCCTTTCGTTGTTTCCGCGAGCTGTTAGTGATCGTCGAAGGGACGGAAAAGAAAGAGAAAACGGGGCGGCCACCTTCTTGAAAATCATCCCTCAGCACAAGAGTAACAGATAGGCAAGAGGCAATAACAATTGAGAGTTGCTGGGCCTTATCGGCTCGCTGTGCGACCTGCTGGTGATGCCGAATAAGCTAACGACGACAAGAAGACGACGATAATCTCAAACGAGTTTCTGCACACGTGCAGAGCAACGAGCAATAATAGAGAAAGACAAGGCGAATAACCTAGCTAGGCTTATACGACCTATTGTTGTTTGGTCTATGGGAACGGAGAAAGCATCAAGGGACCCTCCGATTTTCCGGGCATCGCCATCAGTTTCCCCCTTTCATTATCCCATTGGTCTGACCTTGCATCCGTCACTTCATTCAAAGCGATCGCCCGCGACAGCAGAGTGCTGGTGGGCGGATTGTTTTATTAGCTGCTTCATCCACAAGTGAACTGTCTATAGGCCCATACTGCGGAGGCAACAGGCAACCACTTTCCATCGTCTGCCTTCGTTTCTAATCATCCCATGAGGTTTCCTGTTTGTCCGGCATTTAACGAGCCCCGGCCGTACTTGTTTACACCGAGAGGCCATCATCGGTGCCGGGCCCGTGATCCGGCGATGAAAAAAAGGGGAAAAACACAACAATATCCGGCATAATGTACTTTTAATGTTACTCGGCCAGCTTTTCCTTTTTTTTCTTTTTTATTAATAAGAACAAGTTTTCAATGTCTAATTCTCTTTCCCGACAGTTGGGTCGATCGCGTTTCAGACCGCACACTTAACGAATATACCCATTGAAGCGTCCATAGAACGCGGCAATCAATGTCGTGGTAAAAAACAAGAAAAAAAAACAACCTAAAAAGGGCTCTATGGGTTGAGGATATTTACAAGGGCGCCGTCGTAAAAAACGGAAGAAAACAAAAACAAGCGCGTCGTCGATTTCGATAGCTGCCGCTGCTGCACTCTAAGGAATTGGAGAGGAAATGAGCCCGATGAAGCCAATAGAGAAAGCCGCGTTTGATATGACGATTCAAAACGCCATAAAAGGGGGGAAATGAATTTTTTAAGGAATTGAATGAAGCACGGCTCTAGCCGGCTCTCTATATGGCGACGCTACCGACTGGAACACAATAAATCGACGACACATTAAAATTCCTTTCAACCTCTTGTTATTGGATGCCTGTTAACGAACGGAGCGCGTGTCGCACGTCCGTATTCGGAGAGAGGAGAACTCGTGGCCGGACAACACGTGTCGCTGTCCGCGCGTGAAGCGCTAACCAAAGTAGACTTTTTCAATAAATTACTTTTATAATACCCTTCTGTCGCGCTACCTCCCAGTAAGTAGGATAGAGGAGAGATGCGCGGCACGAACGAACCCAATCATATCACAAAGGCAGCAGCCAGCAACGCCACAATAATAAGATGAGCTGTAGAAGATTTTTTCTGAAGAATAAGGAAAGATCCCTCTGACATTTGAGGGATAAAGAGATTCTCTTTGATGCGCCAGTGTGAAATCGGCCTTGGGTTACACGAAAAATAACGAGATGTATAATAGAGCCAGGAGAAAGGTAAGAAAAGTGCGATGGCTCGGCTTTCACCTAACACCGAGACATCAAAAGCAAACACGAGCCACTTTGTACGATCCGAAACGCGGCTAATTGCAGTTTGTAGTTGGATGATAACAGCCCCGCGCATCAGCAGTTGATGCTGCAGTACTACAACAATCGAACCTCCCCTCTATTATATTGCTGGCCCTCCTCCAGCTAAAGGTCAAACACGACAACGTACTCTTATACTAACTTTACCCTCCGGGATGAATGGGGGAATTCCTATGGCTGCCGCATCAACAGTCGGGGCAGTAGGGCACGCAAGGAATCTTTCGTCTTTTCTTTTTTCTTCCCCCGTCGTCTTCGTCGCCTCGTTATAATATTTTTCCGCTCTTAATGTGATTAATTGAAATGCGTCGGCGCCGATCCGCTCCGGTCGGCATTTTCACACTGGGACGGGCGGCGTGAGTCGAATCGGGCGGCCGATTCCATTGTTACCATTCCGCATAGTATTGATTGATTTTCGACTCGGGGGTCAACCCCCCTTCTCTCAAAAGTTGCTGACACATGATATGCCTCGTTAATAACAGTTCGACCCGCTCTTCATCAGTGAGAGCGTATGAGAAAATGAATCCATAGCAAAACCGGAAGAATTCGAAATTCCATCCGAAATCTGGGGGGGAAGAAAAAAAGAGGCCTGTGGCCGTGCCGATAGAAGAATAAAAAAAAGGGAGAAAAAGGTTGTTGATGACAGTTTGTTCCGTCTTCTAATTGATTTCTGTTTGGCTTTTCATGCAGAACGATCATCGCTCATACGTGTTCACACTGCTGGCCAGCCGGCCGTCATATAGAGACATGGCCCGTATGCCACTTTTTGGCAGATTGACCGATAGACGGCCAGCGACCACGAGAAAAGAAACGAAAATCCTCAATAGAAACCAGTGGCTGTATATTTTTATATATAGCTACTACTACTGGGCCCTTCATTTCTCTTGCTGCCAAGTTCTCTCTCGATCGTTTTTCTAGTTTAAAGAGACAGAAGGGGAGACAAGAAAAAAAAGTCAGAGTCGGAAAGAATGTGTGAATTCGACTGGGCATGCAGCTGCTAGCCTATAGAAATATGTAGGCTACATAGCGGGCAAATAGTTTATTTCTTTGCCTTCATCGACCTATGGCCTCGGTCATCAAGGTGGCAGCAGCACGCATGTCGCGTTTAACCTCCTGAAAATGTTATTTCCCCCCTCATCTGTTGTGTCACATAACATGACATTTCCCCCCTTTAGGTCCGCAGTACTAGCTAGAATAGGTGAACTGTCTTTTTTTTTGTGGATGAATTTCCAATTTATTTTTTCGCCTCTCCGGGAGGACGACGGGCTGGAATCCCCCGCGTCTCGTAAAAAAACACAACCGGGAAAAGAGAAAATCGCGCCCATCTCTTTTAGAATAAAGGGAGGAAATGTTGTCTATTTTCTCCTTCGTTTGACTCTCTTTTGACTCGACTGCTGCTGCTCATAGTGTCTCCTTCAAGTCCTTATGGCCGCGGTTGTGACTGCGCTTCAGCAGCACGGGGACCACCCACAATGACGTCAAACTATCCGTTCCGGAATCTCTTGCCTCCCATCTTCCTTTTTGGCTCGTCTTCTTCTCACCCTCGGCTCTCCCTATACGTAACGGCCACCCCCTTCGTAAATAATAATCATCATAAAGACGAAGAAGAAGGAGTACTCCGAGACTGTAGAGAGAGAGAGAGAGAAGGGGAGAGAGAAAACCGTGTGTACATTTAATCATCTTCTGCGGTCACTATGGACTTTTTGAGGGCAGGGTGCTTGTTACCTGTCTGTAACGTCTAAGGTTCCACCGTCGCCTAGAGATGACGCGCATCATCGGAACCTGTGCTTTTACATCGGCCCCTTCTCAATTCATCCGGCCCCACTCATTTACACGGCGCCCAACATTCGAATCCTTATCATTCCTTCTTCTTCTTCTCAACTACAAATTCGATAACGCATCCCCAATACGGCAAACAAAAAAAGAAGAGAACGACGAGGGGTGTGAGAGACCGGGCATTTGATTTATTGCGGGGATCGAGGAAGACCAGCAAGAAGCGAACGGGCCTCCATTGTCCGCGATTTTCTCCCCCGTCGTCGTACCACACGGACTCACTCAATAGGAGACTCTTCTTCAATACGGTACAGTACACACTATAAAGTAGAAACCCCCTGTCCGTCTCAGCCCTCCCCCCTCTTTTCTATAGACACAACAGGACGAGCTAGAAAAAAAAAAGGCAGGGTGGAATTTACCTCTTTGGGGTATTTCCTTTCAGTTGAGTTGGTCGTCGTCGCTTGTACTGTAGGCGCTACTACCAGAGCGGTCAGCAAGAAGAGGCTCACCGACCAAAAGATCCTGTAATATAAAAGAAGAAGAAAAAAATACATGTTAGATGAAAGCGTGATGAAAGGGGAACAAACGTGTAATTAAATAACGAGGCAGGAAGAAGAAGATCATACGAGAGCATCGAGTACCAATCGAAATTCAGAATCTTCTGCCTCTTTCATTTTTAAACGAAAGGAAATATCGAGGACGTGAGATCGAATAAGAAAAGACAGGTTAATCACACGGCAGGTGCTCTGCGCCAGAAGAAAGGGCACGCACGTGCTATACACTCATTTTCCACCTCGTCTCTCGTTGTTCTCTAGACAAACACTAATGATTGCGTTTCTAGAATGAAGAGCATCCAAGTATTCTTCAGCAGCGATAAGTACCACGGGCACTAGAAACCTTCGTGCTTCTCGGATGTAATGACAGGACCGTGTCCCGCTGGACTAAGATGGAGGAGAAGACGCGCAACAAAAGAAGAAGATGCTTGAATAGAAATACATCCATCTTTCTTCCCTAAAAGATTCCATCGCAGTAGAGAAATTCTAATACCTGGTCGGACAACCGGAATACATTTCGCCATTTGTAGAATCCCTATCGTTCGTCAAACGGGAACAATGCGGAATTGGACGGTTTTCATTTGTCGGACAATAAGCTGCGGCGCGTCGAGCGAGAGAGCCAAAAGTGGCCTGTTGTCAGTCGCAACGAGAAACAAGTTGCGCCGGCTACGAATAGAAACGACGGTGCACCAGCTCTATTGATAATGTCATCTCAATGAGCGATCGCATCCAGCGGTCCTTGACTATTGGCTTGTGTTGCCTACATTGACGATTGAACATAATAGCCGCCGTCGAGCACGCGGAATTTGTGAAGAGAGGATGTGCCAAGGGTGTTGTTGCGCTCCGTACCGTTTTCTTTTTTTATTATCTGCATCGCTGTCCATGGCAACGCGGCGCCTCCCAAACTGGAAGGATCCGCCGGAATGAGAGAAGCGACCTTCTCCACGCTAGGTCCGACAAACAGGGAATTTTGCCCGGTTATCAGTTATCACGCTTTTTGGATCCATCAGTGCGTAACAGGGCTCCTTAACACAAGGGACGGTGGTAAACTCTCTCTCTCTCTGATCGTCGGAGTAGGTCAAGTATACGTTCGTTCATACGGTTTCGTTGAAACGAAAGTGTCACGATCGCTCAGAAGATAGAAAGACCTTCATCTTTACAGAAAACGTGGTGACTAAATCTGGATGATGGCACTTGTGTGGCTTCTAATAGAACTCGTTGAATAAAAAGAAACCAAACGACGGCGTTTCCATATCCATTACAAAGTTTTTGAAAAAAAGTTCGCCGTGTCATTCGGAATCGACGACGCTTGTTAAAACCAGTTAGTTAAAAAAAAAAGAAGCGAACCGCTACCCTCTCATCCTATTCTTTTGTAATAACGACGAGGCGTGCCTATCCGTTGCGTCATAGGATTTTGTCGTTTGTTTTCTCCTCTTCGTCTCCTCGTCTGTCGAGGAAGAAAACAAAAACAATTCTTCTTCTTCTTCTTCTGTTGTTGTTGTTGTCTCTAATTTATTTTCTTCCTAGTTCTTCACTCCACCGAGTCGTCGTCGCCGTCTTAGTCTTGGCGATAGGTATTTCTTTTTGTGCGGGCGTGCAAGAGCGCAGCGGGAGCATAATCAACGAGTTATTTATACGAGCGGGGTTGCGCGGACGTCTATCGAAAGGACCGGCGGCAACGGCGGCGGCTCATGAGACGACGACGTCCGTGAAACGAGTACGTGGAGCGGCTCCTCCAGCACACGCAGCTGAGAGAAATAACGCGGAAGGGAAGCTAAATTTGGAATCATATTCAACTCGTCGCTTGCGTGATTTCTCCCTTTCCCTTTTTTCTTCTTTCTCTCTCTCTCTGTTATTTTATTGCCTGTTATTTCATGATTATTCTCTCTCTGTCTCTCCCAATCGCCTCGCCTCTAATATATGCAGAGACGCCAGCGGTAGGCTATCGATGAGGTGTTGGACATTGCCGGACGGACGGTTCGCATCATCGTCCAATATCGCAGGCAGTAATTCATTTCGCTTCTCTTTTTTTTGAATACCAACGGGACCCGAAGGAAATATACTCCGTATCGTATAGCCGATGGCTTTTCAAACAAGAAGAGAGGAAAAAAGAGAAATGAATAAAATATGGATGGAAAAAGGAGACTGAAAATCCGAGTGACGGAGAGCGCGCGTGTTCGCTCCAATAAACAACTCGCCCGCCAGACGTGATGATCTTGCTGTTCCGAGCCATTTATCCTGATAAAGTATGGCGTCTCTTTCCTTCGTCTTCTTGGCACTGGTAACTCGTTTTCTTCGACTTCTTCGTTTTGGAATTCTCCCCCCATCGCTACAAGTCTCTTGGTTTTCGAGTCAATCGAGAATGAAAGATCAGTCTGAGGTGGCGAAGGAACGCGGTGGCGATACACGAAACGGATGAAAAGGGCTGGACAATGTAGTAGAGGACGGCCGCCGCATTTAAGTGGTCGGCTGTCGACGAATTCGATGGCCGGATGATAGGCGGCCGGGTTGTTTTTCATTTCATTCAAACGGGACTTTATCGATTCGGCGTTACACGGTCGATAGCAGAGCGCATAGGGACGGACGGACCACAAGTTGTTTGGTAACGGGGCGGACGGCAAAAGCCGATGATTTACGGCGCGTGTCGCTCACTCTGTTTTGTCGTCAAATCAACAGCCTTGGCTTAGAGAAGAAGAACCGGTCCGTCCGTTTATATCCTCCTCTCGTCTCTCAGTTCCCTCTTTACACTGGAAATTGCCTTCCGAACGCAAACATTCCCTGACGGCAGAGATTCGAGAAAATTTACGGCCAAAGCCTCGCTCGCTCGCTCCTCACGCTGGACGACGGCGCGCGCACGGAGCAACGACAGAATAAGGGAGAGAGACTGAGAAAAGAAGAAGAGCCAACGCCTCAAGTTTGGCCGGCCCGGCCGCACATAAAAATCAAGTCACCTTCAGTATCAATTATGAGAGAAAGGGGCGGATGGGCCGACGGGATCGTTTCCGAGAGGGGCCAGTTCAACAGAGAAAGAGTACTAGGGCTATTTCTTTCTCGACACTGTCATTACGTCTTCCCCCTTCGTCGACTCCCCCTTTATTTTATTTTATTTTTTGTTTCTTCTTTTTCTTTTTACAGTATTTTTATTTGACTCTTGGCTTTTTATTTTATGATACAACGGCTTCGGAAAGGAAGATCAGATCGACGACGACGACTTTTCTTTTGTTTACCCATCTCATTTGTAGAGTTAAAAGTGAAATAAAATGATTAAAAGAAAAAGGAGAGAAACAGAGGCTCGCTCGGCCATAAAAACCCGTGTGAATGAAAGAAAAGGATCGACGCTGCTCCTGCTGCTGATGGTCTTAAGGTCTTGTAAAAAGAAAAACACATCACCATATGGCATTCTATACTGCATGTTTTTTTTTTATATTCTCTTGAAATTTCGTTTTCTGGGGGAGACGTTTCATTTGAATTGGTCGAATCAATCTAGTGAGACGGAGCCCTCGCTCCTTAGCATAATTCAGTCCTGTATATCCTAATTTGGCGTCTGTTGAAAGGAGAGAGAGAGAGAGAGAGAGGACGGAATCAAAAGTTTGTCGGCTTTTATTAGGGCGCATTGCTCGTAAGCTACTGTATTCTATGGGCTTACGTGACAGAGTCATTTCGCTCGAGCATCGGGTATCGGCCAACGCGAGTAAGAGCCAAGAGGCGACCTTCAACCGTCTGCTGATCTCCCCCCATCTGATAGATCCCCGTCAGCATTCCCGAATCACGGAACCCGACAACAAGAAGAAGAAAAAAGAGAAGAAGACCAACACGACCGGCCGAGACTCATAACATCCAATGTACACGACAGCAGCAGCCAACCAACGAATGGAGGAGAGGAATCAAACGAATTGTAAAAAGAAAAATCAAGAATGACCGACATTTCCGGCTCATGGCCAGCCAGCACACAGTGCACTAACCCCGTCCTTATTCGTTCCTAGCCCGTACGTAAAGTTACCCTTTCATTCTATTCTTCCTTAGTCCTATCCTATATAATAAATGTCGATGTGTTATTTTATTTCCCTCTAGCTCGCGTCTCTGCTGGGTTGCTGCTGCTGCTTATCCTTTTTCGTTGGCCTAGCGATTTCGGTCCGTTCGGGACGACGACGCACGTTTCGACGGCATAAATATCGACCCGGTTGTATCAGAGTATCAGGCTTCCTTCTCTTTGGCCTTTTGCTGCTCTTGATGCTGCATGCCCGGTTGCACACTAAACATACCACCCAAAGTGGTGTGGTATGCGCCTAGAGAGATGCAGCAGCAGATCGCGTTACACGTAGAGGCTCTCCCCTCGGCGAATTAGACTCGCAAATGGAATAACTCCAATGGCATTTACAGACATTGGGGAAAGAGGAAGAAGAAGAAGAAGAAGAAAAGAGAACGAGATGTTAGAAAACGGGATCGTGCGGCCGAATCCGAGCAATTGAGGCGAAAGGATTCGGCCCGACTGTCGTTTTCCTCCTCCTCGGGAAGGAGCAACAACACAAAATCATTACGTAGTAGACTACTGCTAGTACTATCTTCAACGGCTCTGTTCAAAGTGGGTTAGCAGTCGAGTGTACGGGGGGCCTGCTGTTGGTGCATGGTGGCCGACTGGCCGACCGAACGCATTAGCAAAACCCATGAAACAGTTGGCGGTAACGCTCTTTTCTTATTTTCTTTCCGTATATATATATATATATATAGGTATATCTTATGGGCTGCGCCACGCATCGCGGGAGCCCCCCTTCCTCCGGATCATTCTACTTTCTAAAACACCAAATACCTTCTTCTTCTTTTTCTTCTTTTTCTTTTGGTCTCGTGTTTCGGCTGGACGGCTAGCAAGCGTCTAGTCTCGCTGTTTTTTAAGCGGGGGAGAAAATCACGAAGATTTTCGCACCATCAGACATGGCTCATTCATTGCTCCAGTCGGCGATTGTTGCGTTATGAATTTATGAATATTTTTTTTTCTCGTGTCTTTTCCCTATAACCATTTTAGGGAACTGGCCGGCGCAAGCTATATAGTACGTATGCTATATACGAGCAAAAGGAGGGAGGTTTGGACATGCACTGTAAATCAGACACCGTCTGCACTCTGTGGCATTGTTTGTTGCGCGGCCGTATACAGAGGAATAGAGTAGAATAGAGAGTGTAAGAGCAGCCACCCTTGACGACAATGAGCACACCCACACCCTCCGCCCACCAAACGGCCGGCACGCAGGGACGCGCAACCAACAGTGGAGAATACTCGTTTGCCCGACAATCGCCTTCGCGCCTCGTATATATATACATACATACAGTACGTTGTAGTTGCCTATACCACAGCAGACTATGCGGTGTAGCCGACGTTGTAAATACGGGCGATTGAAACAACTGACAAGCGGCGCGACAAGCGACAGCCCGGCCTGTCGTCCGTACGCCAATCCATTAGCTACGGACATCATTGGCCCATTTATTCCCCCGTTCCCTTTTCAAAACATATCATACGCGCCGTGTCTGGCTGTATACAACATCTCATACATTGTGTTGTTGTGAGAATGAAATTCGGCCAATGTGTGACCGAGACGAGCCATTATGGGCAATCAGCTTCGTTTCATTTGCCAGCGGTCCAGTGAGCGACTAAAACTGGCAGCCCGAGCAACTGATATGGAGAAAATCGGAGGGCTAAACTTAGTATCAATAGAGGCAGAGATGGTACCGGGGGACAGAAGATCCTCAGGTATCCGCATCCGACACGCTCCGCCGTCTTACAATGTGCGCTAACTCTCTCCTTCGTCTTTTTCTTTCTCTCTCGATTTCTGATCATCGTCGCTTCTTTTTTTCCCTCATCGTCGGTCCCTTCATCCAACCCCCTCGAAAAATACCTACGCCTTTCTCTCGGAAGAAAGCAGCCAAAATGTTACGAGAAGAAAACGGAGGTAAAAAGATGGCACCATGTCCAAAAGCTCCACTTGTGTCCGTGTTATCTTTATGCGATTTCATTTGGGGAATTTTTCTCTTTTTTTCTCTAAAAAAAGTCGAAAGAAAACACGCGGAAATATTTCTTGATAAATGCGTCATAAATGTCACTACCGGGTCGGCCCAGTGTGGCGTAACACGAGGACGAATGGAGGGTTGTGGCAAGTCAAAAGGCGTGAGGGAAAAAGAAGGAAAAAGACAGAGAGAGAAAGAGAGAGAGAGGTGCGAAAAGGGCCTCGGCCGACAATGGCGCAACACCAAGCCGCTACAATTCGTACAAGACGGCGACGGGGGAGTCAACAGCAGAGACGATGGGGGCTGCTGCACCTTTGGCGCTGTCTGTTGCAGCATCTATTCATTTATTTGTTTATTGTATAGACGCGCTGTTATTTGTTAAAACGATGACCTTTCTCCCAAAACACAAAACAAGCAGTGAAAGCTGCTCGTCCGTGTTTGAACATCCAAAAATCTGTTAAGGGTCGTCGCGTCCAGTCGGAATTTGCTGTGACGAATCACAAGCCAATAAGGCCACGGGTAAATGTACTACGCATTCCGTCGACTCTGATTGAAAACATTGAAATGGAAATGACGATGTTTTCCGTGGGATATCGTCAAAGTCGCCGCTCAAATTTTTCATTGTTTTTCTTTTCATTCTACCTCCCACAATTTGAGAGGTCGAAAAAAATGGATGGTTTTTGGATGAAGAAGAAGACGTCGACGGCAGCTATAGTAGCCAAAAGGTCGTGCGTTTTTAATATGGAAATAAACCTGGACGTTGGGAATTTCCTGCCGAGAGAAATGGAACGTCCTGGGGCCAATAAACATACCGCGACGACGGACGAGACCGCGGCGCGTTAGGTTTAACAAGCAACATGAGTCAAACAAAATCATATAGGCTCCAGCTTTTGTATCCTTATATTTTTTCTCTCTTTCTTTTTTCTCCCGGTTCTGCCACCCTCCGTCCCAATCCAGCCGCTAGAACCGTAAGGGTAAGGGCGTCTCATTAGTCCGTCCGTCGAGCGCTCTCCACGATACCATTCCCGTGGCTCAATTGAAACATTTCGGATACCTATCCACCCCAAGCTTTATGTAACGACGGATCATGTTGGGAGGGATGAAAACCGGCCAGTTGTTGTAGGAGGAGTGAAACAACAACAAGGCCGTCCGGCCGCCGAAAAGAGAGAGAGAGAAAGGGCAGCTAGCAGACGAGTGTTTTCACAACAAACGAGAACGTAAATTAGCCGACATAAATCACAGCGGGATGAAACAATTTTCCCCTAAACTTTCTCGTTCCCCTTTTTCTCTCTCGATGATGAAGTGGAAAAAGATGAGTTGATCAAAGAAGAAACCGGACTGCCGGACCGCGCATCGTTAACGAATATTGCTTTCCCTTAGCAGCTAGCACACACACCGTCCCCCTCGTCCCAACAAAAGGATTATAGGGGATCAGCCGATTGCCCTTTTCTGTGCGGCGCATTATATAGTGGAGCTGGATCCTTGACATTTTTTACGTTCTTCTCTCCGGCCGGGTCGTTCCCGCCGCTTTGATTGAATGGCAGCAGCAGCCTCAGCAGCTCTCGTCTCAGATAACAACTCTTAAACTCAAAGCGACGTTTAGCGTCAAATTAAAAAGCCAGCAGGTAGCGGAATTATGTGAAGCGCTGCCCAGCAGTCAACCAAAAGTCTCCACCATCAACAAAAGCCGGCTCGAGAGACGGCGGTAACAAAAAAAAATCTAGGGATAAAGAAAAAGTGCTCTGAGAAGATCAAAAAGAAGATCAAAAGCGAAAAAAGGGAATACGAACGGGTATATGTTACGGCTATGTGTGCGGTTTCAGTAAAGGTACTTAAACAGGAGGCATCCCTCAATAAAAAATGGGAAAAAAGAAAAACAGAAACAGATTTATTGCAAGGAACAACACACGGAGGTTTCGAACTTGTCGAGCTAAAAGCATTGTTGCGGTCGCCGTTTTACGACGCCTAATGGTCTCGCGGGTCGCACACGGGAAATTTTGCCATTTTTGTCACGTTTTGACATACTGTTATGAGGAGAAGGTGCGATGGAATCACCCAGTGACAAATGGTTTCGTAATAGCCTGTTCTTACCTCATTTTCGGCCAGTTGCTGTTTTCGACTGCTACGGAAAATGTGTTGTTGTCGTCCGCAACGGCGAAATATCCATGAGCACTCGGCGTCCTCCCAGCGACTGCCACTCGGTTGATTCTTTCTCCGGAATAAATAAAAAAAAAGTCGTCTCGTCACCACTTCACTTGGGGGTCGTCGTATGAATAAAACGGAATTAAAAGGAAACGGTCCAGCTAGACACAAAAAAAAAAACGGTCGCCACTTGATGGAAGAAGCAAGTTTTTCTCAACGAGTTCACTAAATGGAAACAAACAACTGTTCAAGTGTCCTTTAGTCGGAGCATAGTCAACAGGAAGAGCAGCAAGAGTCTTGTAACAAGTGAACGAAAGCGGGGCGCGTCCAACGCACGTCGTGTCGCAAACCCATGTGGCGAGGTACTGGCATGGGCTTCTCTCCGTCCCAGCCGATATAAACCGGGCGAGCTGGAGCTGCTTTAGGGGGAGAGAGAAAAAGGAGACGAAGGCGCTGTGCGGAGCGCTCGCTGTGTGGGCAGCTGAGGTAGCCAGCGTATAGTGTGTCTCGTTTCCTCTATCACTCACTCTCTAGCAGCTAGCTCTCTCTCTCTCTTACTCTAAAGGTGCGTGGCGTCTTGTACGACACCATGGAACAGTCTACCACATTCCATGCTGCGATGATCTCGTACAAGTTCTTCTCTCCATTTTTCTGACGTTTTTTTTCTTCTCCCAACCGAAAAAAATGTGTGCCATCTCACACGAACGAGTCGACACTCTCGCCGCTATTGTGGTGAACATTATCGAGGAAAGCCGAAATTTTGTCAGCTTCGTTGAAAAACGCTGCTGCGACTTACGTGTATTCTCATTTGCACGAGATGTTGAACAAAACGTGGAGTATAATCTATACAAAAGTTACAAATGCTGCAACCGGTATAGGATTCTCTCCACGGATCAGTTGACGCTGCGGTTCGCTACTTTTCTGCGCACTTCCGTGACACTTTTTTCCCCTTCGCGACGACTATAGATGTCGACTATTGTTGCATGGGCACAAAGTGATGCACGCGGTAACGAGACAAGAGCCCGGCAGTGTTGCGACGAAATATATGTGACCGTTGGAAATTCCTCGTAAAAATTTTCAGTACAGAAAAAGCAGCGACCATTTCGTCGACGAGTTTCGCATGGAAAATTGTCCAGGGGATAACTCAATAAACGCGCGCATATATAAAACGCATCCGGTAATTAACTTCTTTTTCAACTGTGTCACCAAATGGGTGGATCTTCTATCTGCAAAAGCATATGCTAGTTGTTGGCAATAATATCGAATACGCTTCACCTTTGCTCTCTTTATCACTCGAAAATTTGGAATGTTGTCATCGAGTATTATAAGTTATTCGAGACAACTTTCCATCGTAGACAACTTGACGATGAAAGGATCACGCGTCGTCCTATCTATCGAAACTTGAGCCGAATAGAGGAGAGTAAGATTGATGCTAAGACATGGGTCAATGTCGACCGTATGGTGTACAAGATCTTTCCATCTTCTGTTAAACAAAGATCTGGAGGAGATAAGCGTACTGTGCTTCAGGCAGGCAAGTTAGAAGCACTGCAGGATTATAGGGTAAAGTGTCGGAGGAAGATGGGTTGTTGTAAGTACCAGGTGGGTGGAAAAGCCATTGAGGTGACAATACGGTAGAAACATTGACGACCTTCCCCTACGTTTAATAGACTAGTAGGTGTGAGTGGGACTGGACACTATTCTCTTCTTCCGGCCCTCAGAGAGATCGCGAGCGCGATTCGGCGTAGTGGCCGCATCCCGCACACCGTGCCAACGCTTCCTAGCAGACTATTAGAATCGCCTCTAACGGGCACCCGTCATTTTATTACATTTTTCATCGCCGGGACGTCGTTGTAATGGTCTAGACCCCCTTCTCTCCCCTCCGCCACCATCCAGGGTATTATATACTATCCGTTTGGGATACACAAAAAAAGAGAGAAGCTGGGACCTCCGATCGGCCGTCCAACACTTGTTGAATCGCTGCGACAGCTGCGTGGGAAATCCGTTCCCATCTGGACATGCCGTGGCGTCTTCTATTTGAATGTATTCTAGTCGATTCGGTCAGCGAGAAATCAATATCGCTTAGTAGCAGTGGCAACAACGCGGGGAAAGTTGTTCATAAATATTCATCGGATGCTGAGTCTCGCGTAACGTTGCGGTCCATCACCAAACGTTGGGTCCTGCCAGAATAACCGCGCCAGCACCGCGCTCAGTACACACAACGTGCGGTTTATTACACGCACAGTCCAACTACAAATATATAATCGTATGCTTCAATGCGCGCCGGAAATGGGCTAACGTGCTTACGTGCCGCGTAATAATTGAAACGCGTCTCCTATACCCACGCAACACGAAGCGATATATGCTATTTACTTTATAGAATCTATAGGGGGATAGGTATTATATTTTGTGGAAATATTAAGAACCTTTTGCAAGGCAGGCGCAAATAAGAAGGCGATCAAATTTCTTTGCGGCTGCTGGATTACGAGCAAGCGCAACGATCAGAGGGGTTATGCGGAGAATTCAGTTCTACGGATCTTGTCTTGCTAGCGCGTGCCAAAAAGCAGTAGATGCGACGATGACGACGGCAGTGCCGCAGCGCGTTATCGCGATAAAAATCGGTATTAAATTACCATAAAGAACCATCGCCAGCGTTTTCAGAATGAATGCACCGCTACAACACGATAGACCGCAAATCATCAGCTTTAAATATGATCTCGTAGACGACAGATTTTTTAGACCAAAAACTACAAAAATTTGTTTGTTGTTCGCTTCTTCTCAATGTCAAATTTTTGTCTTGTGTTGGCACAAAGCCCTGGAATGTTTGAGTTTTTGTTTCTATAAGCTGTTTAATTGGCTCATCATTTCGAGCGTCCTTCGATCTGTACATAAGAAACGGGCTGCGATGGGTTCTAATCCCTTCCCGTGACACTGCAGCTGTAGCCAAAAGAATGGGCTACCTGTATTATTGGTGGAGGGCCAATATCGAATTGGGTTTGATTTCTAAAGGCATTCATCATGCTTTACGTCAAGCGAAGACTACAAAAAGAATAAGCTGATGCTCTTTCTCATATTCTTTCGGGGTATCGATAACTGTACGATGAGAAAAAAGAAGAAAGAGGAAAAAAAAACATACGATTCATTCGACATCAGGGACGGCATTCATGCTGTTTGGCTTATACCTCTCCGGCTCACCCTTGAACAAAACGGAAAAGAGAAAACAAATAAATCACTATTAGGTCGGATGAGCCGAGAGTTTACCAGGGGAAATAAGGGCGTATTCAACGCGCGGCCGCTCGGTGGTTGTGACTCGAACATAATAAGGCCTGTGTCCATAATGCATGCGCACACTGAAAAGGGGGAGTAAAAACATGTAGGTCAACATTAGATCAACATTTTTTTCTTACTCGGGACGTAATTTTCCAGGTTTTTTTTAAAAAAAAAGAGGCATACGTGCAGCGGCGTTCGGATAAAATACGCGCCAGGAAAGATGTCGTAGCATTGAGAGTACATGATGCCTGCAGAGTGAGACCACAAAAAGTACAGTGTTACGTACGTATCGCTTGACTCGTATGTTAGCTTTTGAGTCTTGTCAATTGTTGACATGTCAAAAGCTATCGGCATTGTAGGGAGGTTTACGTGGGATATGAAGCCTGAAACCGGCAGGGAAACGAACGAACGGCGCCCTCGTGTCTGGCGCCGCCTTTATTATTATTAAATTTGTTTATACGTATTTACATAGAATAAAACAAACTTTGAATTTTTGAAACTACTATTCCGGGAAGAGGGAAATTTATCAAGTAAATGAATCAACCTTTAAAAAAAAAGAGCTTTTTTTCGAATTGCGTTTTTATAGAGTCTGTTGTAAACGTCTCTCCGTGATCTCAAATGTTGTCTTACATACTTTTACTTTCTTACAAGATGAGCGACGGGCATCTATAAAGCGACAAGGAAATGGATTTTTTGGGTCGGATGGATATCTTCCGTCCGTTGAGTCTCCGTCCTTGAAGCATGCGGTGAAATAAAGCGGCGGTCTGACTGCTAGGCTACTGACCTGTAAACCTAGGATAGACGTCTAAAGCAGACAGCACTTTTGGAATGTGGAGCTCGAATATTATATGGAATATGGAACTTGACAATGGCCACAATCGTAGCTAAGAGACATCACAATAGTTTAGAGAGTAACATTCGACGTCTGTTGTCGCCGCAGTTGTGTCCGGTTGAAAGATGCCAATCTCCGCCCGGATCGAGCATTCCTTCCAGCGCTCCATCTTCTGTTATACGACGTACTGCTTGTATGCGACTGAGTGCAATTACTGAAAGGGACCTGGGCAACGGCTGATGAGAATTTTGCCGGTACCCACCCTGAAATTGATCCATTACCATTCGTACTCCGTTATTAATTGACAAAGAGGTACAATACAGTTCTCTGCTTTTAAGAAAAACCATCAGAATTACGTACAGAGCCACCTAGTGTCGGGTTCACCAGCGAACCAGTTCCGTCACCGTAAGATGGCAGTCTTGAAGATTCAACGTTTTCTTGGCCCAATCGATTGGAGCAAGCCTTGCTATGTGCTCCTTTTTTTAAAATGTAACGAAATACCTGATGTATACTTGATGGAAGAGTTCTAGGGTGCGTTTAATGTATGGAGCCACCGATTTCAGCCTAATTGGTTTTTGAGTAATGGTACCTATTCGTTTGGCTGAATCGACAATGGCGCATCAGTGAGAATGCAACCGCTCCTTTAACGCCTTTTCCGTTGGAGCGCTCCCGCATAGTCACGATCGACCCGTTTTGACCAGCAGAGAGAAAATGTATGGATGTAAGAAAATAAAGCATTTCCCCCTTTTTTGATAGTCTGTCCTTTACTCTTCTTCCAACTGTCCGGTACGGTATCTGAGCACGACATTTACATATTTCATGAGCGTCGCCTGTACATTTTTTCTTTTTTTTTTCAATGCCAATTTCACGTATAGTCCTTTCACTTGGAATATCACTGCAGCCGATCTTAACCCTTTCCGCCACGTTCTCTAGACTACTGCGTGTTATTGTCCGGGAGATTTGTTGTCGGCCAATGGGACGATAGAAACGGAGAAAAGATTGCCCGTCTCCAGAAGGAATATTTAATACGAGAGACGGAATATGTTTATACACATCTTTTTTTAGAGAGATTGCATCCTGGATTATTGCCACTTTTTTAAAGCTTCGACAAACGTAGGTAGAAAGGTCTATAGACTGCTCCACCTGATCGGTAGAGCCCTGGACAATTAAGTTTCACGGACCAAGTCCGGCCGATCGATTCGGTGGTACAAATCGATGACTCGTTTTGGCTTAGCAGGGAAACGTAAACGAAAAATAACCCAACGAAATAAAAGCAATACAATCTCTGTAGACACTCCTTTTGCATGTACCCAATGCTTTGCTGCAGGTACCGATGTGAGAAGGTGAACAAGTTTTGGGATGCATACACAGCACGTCTAGACTGTAATTCAAGTCCGATTACTAGCTACATTCTCCCTCTGGAATAAAGTCAGCTCGTACTAGAGTATATCTAGCACTCGCACGCGCCCCGCAATTCATCGTATAATACCCAAGGGTGTACAAGAATCGGCTAGAGTCCTTTAATATACAACTCTTAAATGGCCATAGACGCAAAAGCGCGCAAAAGGGAGTTGCAACAGCGAGATGAGATTCTGTATGTACGCGTTTTGACCTTTGGACGAGACAAAATAAGAAAGTACAAGGTCTCGTGGCTTATCAAGCAATCTTCATGTGCGGAATTTACAGCAGTAGCAAATCTGACGAGGGCTTATGTGATGATTTGAATTATTCTCACGATGGTCTCTTTTAGAAAACATATATAGGTCGTCGCATCGCTTATCTCCGCCCTAGATCAAACAACAACACGTCCACAGGATCGGCCTTCCCCTATGGGTATACACCAATGGATCTATATTTGACTACCTGTGCCATTTTTCATTAACAGGAAAGCTTACGCGTGGCTGATCCTACTCCCGATCATTTCCAATAAGATCCCATTCCTAGAGATCAAAGGATGATGCCTACTTTTTGCCGATTCTGGCTCTTGCTCAAAGAAATATATGTAACTTACATGTACGTTATTTGTGAGAGTATAAGCTTCTCCAGCAGAAACAGCAGCTTGTTAGGAATGGCCAGGAGATGACTCGTGACAATCGCCAAACCTGTAAAAGACAACTGAGTAATCTAAGATGAGATTACGGACCGGGCGTGGGCATATAACTCTTAGCAGTATGTATTGCATACGGCTGCTGCTGCCACTGGATACGCTCAATCCAAACGTCGGTTTCTGGGTTGCCGGGTTGGCTCTTTCTCTCTGTATATAACTTGCTTAATCGTTTCCAAATAATGTAGCATTGAATGCGTCATTAGCAGATATCTCTCCCGTTGGTCGTTTGGAGAAGTTGGCAAATTGAAATAAGAGTGGGCTGGCTGAGTGGGCAATGAGACTGGGCTGGCTGGCCTATTCTGATCCTGTCTTCATCGGTAGGCTGCAAGATGCATGGCTGTAGCCTATATCCCATAAAGACTGTTACATAGTAAGAAAAGGGATTGAGCTAGGCCGGACTAAGTAATAAATGGGCTTGGATCGATTACCTGTCGCTTGGCAGCCCTCTCAAAACTCCCGGGTCAGGCGGGTGTTCGACGGTAAAGTGCACATAAATTAGCCGCGGCTCTGGGATTTCCTTGATAGGTTATCACGAGTTGCCCTTCGCACAGCACTTTGGGTACTGACGCCAACATTTGACGCCAACAACCTGTCAACACTCTACTATACCACATCGAACGTAACATATGGAGAAGGTTGTAGACTTGTAGTCTATTATGGACTGTGCGTGAACTAGCAGATGTTTCTTAGGCCACTAGCCGGGATTTTCGACATCTTCCAATACAAATATGCGTATGAACATAAGACTTGTTGCTATACCACTACGGTACCAAAATCCTACTCCCCACCACCCTCAATATAAAGATTCGATGCCGTGATCCCTTACATAACTTGGAAAGATCCTTTTTTTTTAAAATAAATCCAGACCAGTACTTTGGCGGTTTTGTCCTCTGGCATTATGAATCCGCATCACCTATAAAATATTACTTGAGGATTATAATGAGATATAATATCTAGTAGCTTTAGATCCGATCTTATCCTATGTACTTTTAGTCACTTTTAAAAGTCTTTTGGGAATAAAAGCTTATTACTGTATCCCATTCTGCCCTTGTAGTTTTTCGTTTGTGTGAGATGACGTCGTTTGAAAAACGCTCCACACTGTACCTAACTGGGCCCAACTTACGTTATCTCTCTTTTTACATAACTTAAATAGTCGATTACGTACGATATTTTTAACCATTTTGTTAAAGCCCCGTTTAGCACTTTTCTTATTGTTGAAAATTTACAGTTGACATAGGATTGTTCAGTCCTAATCTTATGTCTTTCAAAACCTTATGTCAGCGAATTTTTTCAGATTTTGTTGGACTTTTTTCTTAATGACATGGTCTGAACGATCCTTGAGAGTCGAATGGATTGGTAGTAAATCCGATAATACTGGTTTGAGACAGGATTGTGTACCTAAGAAGCACATAAATACTAGTAGCCTCGCAATGTCTCTATGATAGTTGTTCATTCATGTGAGAATCTGAAGGTCGTCCAAAACAAGCCCCATAAGTGACCTACCGGTATTTAAAACGAATATAAGTAGCCTATTGGTATGGTATTTATTGATATTTTTAGATTGTTAATAGAGCTACGACGTATTAGAGTCTTCATAATATCTAATGCCATGTCGAATCTGAATGGATCGGTAGTAAATCTGATAATACTGGTTTGAGACAGGATTATTGCACATTCGAAGTGTATACTGTACGTAGTAGGATATCCTCGTAATGTCCTACCGTGAATAGTTGTTCAATTCATGCGAGATCATCGCGAACAGATACCATAAATAGGGAAGATATTATCTGCCCTATTTACAACGAGCATGAACAGCCGATAATGGTATATATTAATAATGTTCTTAGGTTGTTAACAGAGCTACGTGTGTCGTATGAATGGATCGGTAGTAAATCTGGTAATACTTCTTTCAAATAGGATTGTAGCCTACATGTTCGATTCGAAGCGTCTACGTGTCTTTTCTTCTGCTGTTGTTGATCCATATTTTGCGACGTCTTTGAATGACCACTATATCTATTCTGGAGCTGTGCCGAATCATGTGAAAGACATAGAATAGGTATACAGCAGATTTCCATGGTTAATAATGTGATCTGATCGAGGGCAGTGCATTGATTCTTCCACTACCGTTTTCTATTTATGTAAGGCTGTCTAATAAATAACGGAAACGTTAAGAAGATCACGACCTCATCACATCCATTCCCCCATATAATTCAATAAGTGGCAACGTTGATTGATATAGGGCCTCAGAAGGGACGTAGGATTTCTTTTAATGCTGCTTGTGCCGATTGAATTTAATCAGACGTTCATTGGTGAAGTGAGGTCGTCGCTGCTTGAGAGCGCGCATTTTAGCCCACATGTAAAACAACTAAACAAGAGAGATGCAGCGCGAGGGGGCGGAATAAAGGTCCGACATGTCCGTACAAAGTTGACGTTTCATATAGCTGGCTACAGCCAAGCTTTAGGCCTACATGAGATGGCAGCGTGAGGAAGACCCGAAGGATAGAAACATGTGTTATTCGCTGCGACAGTCGGTGGGTCGCCGGGTTTCAGTGATGGCGACATTTATTGAAGAATGGAAAAAAGCAAAAAAGAGAAACACGGAGTGAAAGACTGAGAAAAGAAAAAAAGACAAATAAAGAAAGAACGGCCCTTGCCATTCGTCGAGATCCCTCTAGAGGCACAAGTCGAGAGAGAGGCGAAGCGGGGCATTGTTACAAGCTCCTAGCTACTGTACGATTCTCATCTTTGATGGGTCTATCCTAAAGTATAAGCCCGGGGTGCGCTTCCACATATGCCGCCGATCTGCCTTTGATAGCGGAAGTAGATATAGCAAGATATACAATATATATATAGGCTACAGACCTTTATACATAGAAGTTTCTCGACTTGTTTTGAAAATAGAAAAGTAGACGATAAAGAAAAGACATCAAAGAGCTGAAGAATGGAATAAAAAGCCAAAACAAAAACGGAGGTGAAATTTATCTCGGCCGAGTGAAGATCACCTGGCCGTATATCCCCTTACGCGATCCATTTTGGCAGACTGGTTTTCATCCTATCTAAAATAATGTCAACCGATACTGGTTATCCGAATAGGTCTAGAGTGGTGGATTGTGGATCATTCCTTCGTTCTTCGATTCTGCTTTTCGTTTCCGCGGTTTGGGCAAAAAAATATAGATTTATATAAGCCTGGCTCCGCCGGTGAAATCCCACCATCCGCGACGCGCCAGCAATCGATGAAACTGCATCACGGGATCAAAAGTGAAAAAAACTGTTCACTTTTTTCTTCTTCTTCTTCTTCTATTTCTTTTTGCTTCCTCTTCTTCTTGGAACTTTCAAGTTGCCGGTACAAGATCAACTACGCCGCGTCAACTAGTATAGTGTCAGCCAGAGTTGAGCCACATCGCCCTTTATACTCTGCTGTAGGGCTCACGTAGTGCATCATATATTAGCCGGTACCGAAAAGTCTTTCAGGGCACCGTTTCTGTACTGTTCGTTGACGTAGATTGACTAAAGCAGTTTATGCCTCGAAAATTCAATCACTAAAACCCAGTCCCTTTTTTTTTCTCTCCGTCCGCCCCCCTCCCCTCCTCGAGTTCGTCATCTTCTGATGCGAAACTCCTTAAAGGATGTTACGCGGTCGGTCCGGCAGCAGCCTCTCTACACAAGACAGGCGAATGGAAAAAGACGTCCAAAAGGAACTTCACCTCTAGTCGAAGACCTACGTCAAAGTCGGCGAAAGCCGTCCATGATGTACCCTCCGGTTCCAGTATGGCGTGACAAATGGAAATCGGCCATGTTCCACCCAACTTTTGAAACATTTTTCTCGAGGAACTAAGGCAACTTGCAGTACACCTATGTGTACTAAGGAAGAAAACAAGACCAAGTTGAAGGCAACTGGCTGAACCCGACGAAACTTTCGACAGAAAGTTCACCTTCTGGATTCTGCTGCTGAGAAACGTACACATGTCATTATTTAATGGATAAAATGTCGCGGATTCGATGGCTTTTGCGGTGCGCTGCTAAGAAGGACAGTCAGAATGGAACTTGAGCGTCGATATCGCTCTAAGGTCAATAGTAGACGACGTCGGATGACTTTGATCTTCTTTGGCGAAACGCCCTTTGCTCTCGCTCACGTGCATCTACACTGGCAGCATCGAATAAGCGAAGCTTCGACAGCAGCAACAGCGAAAAGAGCAGCAGAGCGAAATAGTAATTGGCATAGACGGTTGCGTTAGTTCGTCGCTTCGCTACTGCCGCCGCCGCCGCCGATCGGTTACGCCTCTTCCGTTTCCAACAACAAACAAAATGAAATCGATAATAAACGAACGCCGATTGAACCTTTCAGCGCCTCTCGGATTGCTTTCTCTCTCTACTTCCGAAAGACGACGCCCTCCCCTCTTCATCGCCTTAGCTGATGCGGCGCTAAAAGGAAACGGCCAGCACCGCCATGACTATAAACACCGTCAGCGGCGGAGGTCGCACAGGGACGACCCACCGAGTCACTTGTTTGCATACATCCAATTCTCTCTCGCGATCGATCCAATCGTCTACAACTCAGCAAAAGCTCGGACTACGGGAGTAGAAAAAAAAGGAGGGCGATGAAAAGATACAAAGACGACAAACGTTAAGGTCTCCTTCTGAAAGAAAAAAAAATGGAAAATAATGCGAATAAATAAAAGATCAGGAAAGTATAAAGAAGGAAGACCAAAAAAGATTACGTTGCTGGAGAAACCACTTGAAAATGTTGACGACGGCAACAGAGGAGGAGTCGTTACATAGCTACGTAATATTGCGCACTGCAAAATTTAAAAGAAACTAAACATACATGAGCTTTTAAAGATTTGTTTCAAAAAGGGAGCATGTGAGGACTATGTTTGTAAGGCGATGCTGGAAGATTAATAGCTTTTGAGAGACATTCATTATTGTACATAACACTTAACAGGCATTGACCTCAGTAAATAATAGTTTCCCTTCGAGGACAGAGCTACAGAAGACGTAAATGTCAGACCGGGAATCTGAGATTTTCAAAACCAAAAAATAGCCAGGATTACTTCTTTAACGCTACAACTCTTTTATGCAACTTGACATTTCAAGAAAGTATTCCATTCAATTCTTTTTCAAAAGTGCAAGAAGGGGCCCCCGTGTCACCGCTGTCCTATAATTAGGTGAGATACTAAAAGGCATGTGAACCCAACATTAAGAACTTATTAGAAGAAAGTTTGTTAAGAAAAAATGCCAAGGGAAAAAAAAACTCGAGTGACGACATGCAAAGTAGGGAATCGTAGGTCGGAAGTGACACGAGCTGTTGTGATGCAATTACTCTTGCGTACATTTTCATTTCGGAGAAACATCTTCCAAACTATTTTGGAAACTTTGATAGTGTTGCTTGGAGTGGAGGAAATAAATTCCGAATTCATTTAATGTCAGATGCTCACGATTTTAAAGCTTCAAAGAGCGAGAGGTTCGTTGTGTGCGAATCTCGGCATTTGATTCGTTCGGAGGTCTCTCTCTTACTTTGCTTCAACTGCTGCTCGCCCACGTGTTAGGTTAGCGAACGTTTCGCCTTTTTTGGTTGGGAATCCAACGCCAACGCCAATATATAGGATGATGTATATTTCCGCTAGGAAGGGGAATTCTTTCCGGTCGATGCTTCGTTCCCCAAATTGAAGCATTTTCGGAAATCGGAGCACCAGCAGAGATCGAGGTAGAAACCAAACAGGCGCCGCTGTTGCGGTTAGCTACAGCCAGCAACGACTACGAGAAGTAAAAAGATAAAAGAAGATGTGAAGCAGCCTCTTTTTTCTCTCCATAAATTGAGCTTGATCGGTGGGGTAAATTCGTTTAGATTTCAACAAGCCTCGACTCGGCTCTTTTTTTATTTTGGTTCTCTTCTTTTTCCGGTTGCGCGTCAACAGATTCGCTTTATCTTCTCTATGAGCTTCCCTAGCTCTCCCCCTTAATGTCATGTTACATCAAACTTCATAATGTGTATCGGAAGATGAACGAGAAAACTAGGCACAGTGGCACGTGGGAGACCACGACGACCAATCAATGAAAAATGGCGCGACGGCCTATTCGTTCGATCCTCAAAATCGATGACAAAGACGAATAGCGGGGATTTCCGAATCGACTCTATCAGTGCAATACACAGCAGCAGCCTACTCAGCCTCTTTCTCTCTCTCCAACGCCCCACGGTTCGTCTATCTATAATAATCATTCTTTTCCTTTTGGCTCCGCTGTTGAAAGAGAGGGAGGAAAAAAAACCACCAGCCTCTTCTTCTTCTATGAAAGCGTTAGCTAATCATTTACTAGGAAAAAAAAGGAGGCTTCGGAAATGTGGGTTCCTCATCAAAGTTTGCTTAGCAATACATATAAGATTGTGCAGGTAGTTCGTAGGAGAGGAATCTTAATGAATGCAAACTACAAAGGGAAACACTGATGGATGAATTCAGTTGAGTTGAGTAACTTGACTAATATTCGATACTACGTCATCTTCTTGGCTCGATCCATATATACGGGTTGGCTTGGGGCAAGGGAAAATTGCCGCCAAATATCAAAGGGATCTTCTAGGAACAGCTCGTCGTCGTCGTGTCCTCTACAGCTGGAGCCAGCAACTGACTCCAGCCGACGACACGCGGCCGTAGGTAATATACACACAAAGTATACTTCAATCACGGTCCCGAATATTACTCGGGCAGGCATCAAGTAACGGGCCGTCCTATTCAGCGCGCCATTCTTCTTTGACTTTTGTTGAACGCTGGAAACTATTCTCTTCTTTTGCCTTTTTTGCGCTTCAACATCACTTTGAAGGGGCAAGGGGCCCCCCAATCTATTCGCTAAACGCGACGGTCAGCGCCTCTCCTCCCATACTGAAGTGTATAGCGCAGTTTGGCGTGGTCGCGCGCGGTCGTCGAGTTTCACTTTCATCTTTTGATATTAGATGGCATTCATCTTCCCGACTTGATCGAATTAAATGGAGAGGAGGAGGACCAAAGTCGAAAAATCAAACTTTCCCTTGCTTCTTCCTCGTGTAGTCGTCGCAACGCATACAGTATCTCCTTTACAAATGGGGGAAGAATATATAGAAGATACAAGTAAGTTCGTTGCTGGCGTTGGCGGGCACTTGGCGCTCGCCAAGATCAAGGCCCTCCCGGACCCGCCGCACCGTAGCGAAACGTGCACCGATTGCCTGAAACCATGCCCCGCGTTCTAATAACGTACGACCTTATGTCATTTTCTATTTGAAACCATATAGATGTCAGTTTGTCTGAAGTGAAAAGGGAAAAAAAGAAGAAGAAGAAAGCCGGTGTCACTCTCCTTAATAGCTTGGCTCCGTCTGTCTGGGGGTGGATTATATAGTCTGGGCCAAGAGTGCGCGTCCCGTTGGTAATTGTAGATCACGGCCGGTCAGTCGTGCATGTGCTTTTTACGTTTTCCGTAGTGACCTTCTGTCATCCACCGATATATCCAGCTCCCGTATTATTAAACCATTCAGTACACCCTTTGTCCAGTTGCTTTCTCAAATGTTCACTCCACTTACAAACGCGACGACCGCTCCAATAGTTTTCCTCCAAAAAGGGCCAGCAGACATCGGTGCGTTCTCCTAATGGGTCTCTCACTGTGTTTGTCTAGTCTATAGATAATGCCAATGAGTCGAGAAGCATGTAACTATAGTAGTATTTTCCCTTGTATTTTCCAGACACCATCGCAGTATGGGGCCGCATAGTTGAGACAAACAAGTCAGAGAATATACGAACAAACGCAAACGGACGAAGGGGGGACCCTCGTTAGAAACCCATGCTTTATGTTAGTGAGTAGTAATTCATACAGCAGTATATTTATCGTGTGTTTTGTAGGATGAGAATCACTAGATGAATTTATGTATAGGGGTCGGGTCGTCGTCGGGGCAGCATCAGCGTGTGGGCAAGGGCAACTGACAGCAGCAGAAGCCTCTCTGGCAAAGTGGAAACGAGGGTGATGGCTGATGAGGGCGGGGTGGGGCCGAAAAAAAAAGTGACAAACAAAATAACACACACATACATAACTACATGTTGACTTGTGATTAGTCCAATCAAGAGCGACAGGCGTCCTCGTCCTAGTGGGTCGTCGTCGTCGTCCGTCGTCGTCCGTCGGGTAACAAGGGAAAATGAGCGAGTCCAGTCGAGGTATGGGCGTGATGATGAGGGACACATGGCGCGTTAGAAACAGTTACACGGACTGCTAGACAGGAAAAAGTATTGGAGTAGCGTCGGCGTTAAAGAGACTGAGGGAACGGAATAGATATTAAAAAAGAAACTGGAACTGGATTTAGTCGACCAATGGAGACGTCTTTTTTTTTTAGTTCGTTTTGGACAGGGAAAACCGTCGTTTACCTTTATATGTCGCAGTTGTACCCTCCATGCTTAATAGATGCAACATTAGCCAAATAGGAGATGTCGAATGAGAAGCGAATAACAATCTTCAAAGAAGGATACAGAGTGGCATCGCATCCATCCTTTTTGAGTCATCGCCATGCGAGTGGGAGAGAGAGTCATCCAGTCGTCGTCGACATAGTTATGCGACGACGGAACTAATGGAAAACAATATCGATCGGAGGTTGAATGCATGCGAGGAGGACCGAATGATATGGGATGCAGGGAGAGAGAGAGGAACGTCGTAGAGTCGTGTGGAGACAGAGTCGTCGTAGGGAGAGAGAGAGAATTCAAAAGGAGGTTAATAGTGGCAGAGGCGTGGGCAATGTCAACAGTTTTCGATAGCCTCGGCTGTCGTGCTGGAGAGAAGGAGTCAGCAGCATCGACAATATAGGAGCTAGGTTATCCAGCAGCAGCAGGAGGCAAAGATTTTGGTGGATGCAGCTGATGCTAGTGAGGAGAGAGAGAGAGAGCGGGCGCGGTGCTTCTCGCTAGACTGGAGAGTTGTTTGCTCTCCTCTTCTTTCCAGTCGGCAGCCCCAAGTCCCATAGCTGCTGCTGCTGCTGCGGACCCCCGGTTTGTTCCCACTCTCTGCGCTTTTGGCTCCGAGTCCATCTCTCTCTTTCTCTCTCTCTCTCTATCTACCACTCTCTTTATTGTCTCTGTCTCTATATCTGCTCCTCTGGATTCCCGGAGATGACACAACCGTGTCTCTACTCGACATGGCTTTGTCATTTTGCCAGCCCCAATACGGCAGCCCGAGTCCATCCATTTACTCGACCTCCTTTTTTCTTCTCCTTTCTTTTTCTTGGCTTTTTCTTTTCGCCTATCCTTTTAGCCTTCCGCTCCTACGCCAATTCTCCCACGAGTGGAGGCCCACACCGACGAAAGAGAGAGACGCGTGCCGACACATATGCAGTCGCACAGACACACACTCTTCACTTGGGACGAGAATAAGATCGGCGTTTATATCAACAAAAGCAGCAGCATATTCAGAGTAATATGTGACTGGAAGAAAGAGGGCAAACCGAAAAGGGGTAGGGCAACACGAGCAGCAGCAGCAGCAACTGAAAGGGAACTAGTAGACTATAGATGTAGTGTTCATCCGCGTCAAGAGCCAATAACGCGCTGTTGTTGTAGTAGACTAGCTGGTAGCACTCTAGGCTACTATATATATATATAATATAGTACTGTATAGAGGAAACAAACAGAGGGCCAAAAGGGGAAAAAAGGAATACATCGGGCAAATATATATAACACAATTGTACGAGATTGAGAGGAGATTTCTGTCTCCATCAACGAGATCTGGTAGCATCGGCTATTATACGATTAGAAATGTGGAATCGAATTATATGGAATGTTATAATATTCACACACGAGATGTAGAAACAGGTTTTTTTTTTGTTTTGAAGCAATCAAAAATTCGGCTTCCACCACGGTAATACAAATTCATCGTCGTCTTCATTATATAGAAGTTGGCTATTTACATAGAAAGTCGGTGGCTAAAAACGGGGGGAGCTGAGGAGACGTCACGAGCTACAGTGTGAGTCTCGTTTCTTCTTCTTTTTTTTCTATGATTGGTGAATGTATTGGGGGAAATTGGTAGCCCATCGCCTCTAGTAGAAATGGGGTCCGGTTCAGGTAGAATGAAGAGCCATCAGAGATCTTACGTCACACCATAGATGAAGGACCAGATATGCCGTTGGGTTTTGACATTGGCTGCCACTGCCAGGGCAACGGAGAATAAGAAGAGAGCTGCTGAACTCAGCTGCCGGGCGCTGCATCCGTGCTGCATGGCCGCGGGAGACTCGCCTGTAAACACATTGACGCAATATTAATCAACATTAGACTGTGTGTTAATGCATACGGGACGACGACAATTTTCTCTAGTACTTGTTATACAACAGACTGTGACATCACTTGATGGAAAAGTTCGGTCTGCGCGCCCGGAAGACCGACCGGCCGAATAATTCATTTCTGACTTAACGAGAACGTGTCTTGGTCTATATAGTGATCCAACAGCCTCGAGTATTGTCTAAACAAGAGTCGCCATGGTTACTCCGGCCGTTGTTGTTGACAAGAGCCGGAAAATCGCCGCAGCATGATGATGAACATGCTGTGCCGCTTTCGACAATTACGGCTTGGCTCTCCCCCTGAAGCTCTCTCCCGCTATATATCGCAGTATTCCGGCCTGTTTCTATTCGCTATGACAGAACATGCAGTATGCAGTAGGAACGAACGACCTCCCACGAGTCCGCGTCTGTGTACCTAATTACGGATAAGTTTCCGGCGAAAATCAGACGACAGTTGTGCACTAGGCTCCGTCCTAACCGCCGAGAGCTGGAGCTTAAGGAGAACCGCACGACAAGAGAAATAGAAAATTGGCATTCGGGTGGGAAGGCTGATTGGCATTACGCAAGTACTCTACTTGGGTACGATGGTACGATTCTATACCATTGGGGCATAATGAATGAATGAGGAAATATTCATTAGGAGAAGAAGAAAGAAGCAGCAGGAGCAGTGGGAGACGACAGCTGATTAGAAATACCCAATCTTGGTGCAGTCGGAAAATCTCTTTTGAATTGATGAGCTATAGAATAGTTGCTATTATTAGCTTACGCTAGAGGGAGGTAGGACCAAATTATTGGAGCCTAGGTTCTATGTGTACTTGAGAGCAATTGTTCACGGCAGGAAACGGTGGAAAGTTGCATGTTCCTTTTTTTTCGCACAGAGGAAGCTTCGAGCAGTGAGGATTTTGGTTAAGGAGGCGTTTGCATGATTGAAACGCTGAACGATCGAGCGAGCAAACCGGATTGTGTGCCGTTGAAGCGACGGCACCGAGAAACCAAGAGGAAGAGCGTGTGCGCGATCTCTCGCCCCATCAACACGTCGGGGTAGAGCCAGCTGATTATATGCTGGAAGCTTTCAGCGTGCAAAATGATATTTGCTCGTGTGAGTGACAGTTCCAACTGGGTGACGCGCTTCCTCGAATTATTCGCGCGTTCGCTCGTAACACGTTCGATTTTAGACATGGGAAACAATAAGCCTCCGCATCTCATTGATAGGCGGAAAACCAGACATGCTCATTTCCTAGATTTAAGAGGCGCATCAGCCGTTGCGTTGGCAACCGCTCCGAGGGAATCAGATGAGACCTGTTAATGTAAATTCAGTCGGCCAGACTTCATAAATGTTTGGAAAAGGTTCTTGCGGTCTAATTAGAGTGGTCGACAACTTTCCAAATGGCCTGTGCATTAGTGGCCATAGCCCAAAGAGAGCGACGGGCGATACTATAGTGGTATAATAGCCGTGGCCCTATCTCCCGTACCCATATGCTGCTGCTGTTTTGTAGTTTGGCACTAGCGGTCCGAATCGACCGCGTCGTTGGACTGTTATTGTTCTTTCTGGTTCTCTCTCTCTCTGTGTTCCTTCAACCCAAGTACTACCAGCAGCAGCAGCAGCAATGAGATGGATGTGACTGCAAAGGCAAAAGGGAAATGAGAGAAGAAACTGAGGACTGACTACTGGCTGGCTCCTCATCACTCTCCTATTATGTATGCTGCTCAATGTACTGAGCTAAATTTGCCTTCGTCCGTGCTCTGCTTCTGCTGGATGTCGTTGAGGAACGCACGACACAATGGCCCTCTAATCAGCAGCGTCTCACCAGTATACGTTCGATAGCCCAGTCCTGATTCATCGAGTTGAAAGATAATTGAATTCGACGCCAGGCCAACAGCAGAGACCAAGACACAACTTATTGTACCAGTCTCCTGATGGCCGGCACTTCTGAATCATTTAAAATCTGCAGCGACTTGCATTTGCTTTGAGCCGGACGGTCCACCATCTCCATCGCAACAGAATAAATGCATGGGACGGCGGACGCAACAGTCCACTAAGCATTGATCTTCCTTTATTTGATTTCATTCCTTCTCTATCGCTCTCTGGTGGGCACTCGGAGCGTATTGCGTCCGTTTCTCTTCCGGCGATAAGAGTTCGTTGCGTCTATTGATGGTCGGCGAAATCGGGTTATATTCGTTCGATGCTGCACCAGCTGCAAATGACTCGTCTACTCTTCTATCTCTACTACGTCATCGTCGTGCCGTCTCATCAAATAGAGAGTGCCCGTCTCGAATAACAAGCCTCAAGATGAAGACGGAGGAATAATAATAAGTGACCGAGAGAAGGAAAACAACAGAAAGCATCCGTCTCATATTGATGACCCCCGTATGATTCCCGCCCAAACTTCTAATCAAAGATGCCATTTTAGATTAAAATGAAACGAAGCAGAATGTCTCGTCTCCAACAGTCTAATCGTCGTCGTCGTAGTAGTAGTTGGAAATGAGAAACGATTCAACAGCGGAAATTGGAAGAAGGGAAAGTATCCCCTAGGACGATGAGGATTCGGAGAATTTCGTCGTCTTCAACGACATCGTGACCTATTTGTCTGACGCATTAATAGTAACGAGAAAGACACGTGTCCGCGTGGTAAAGAGAGACGGAAGAATGCCTGGAAAGAATTCGACGCACGATAGTAAAGAGGAAAAAGATTTGTGCCAGTAGGTGTTCGAGTCGTGTGTGCTAGTTTCTCGACACAAAGTTCCATCTTGTTTGTTTCCCTTTTAAAGTTCCGACTGCAAGACAGTTGAATACATACTTGACACGAAGGAAGTTGTTCAACACAATAAAGGCGAAAGTGAACGAAAGAAGTGACGCACAAAAAAAGTAAAAGTTCGGAAGCAGAATGAACGGGCCTGCGGAATTAAAGCTACAGAGAAAAAAAGGAGAAGGTGATTTTCAAAATGTTGGCAGTCGTTGATCAATCGAAATTGATGGCTCTTTTCTTTCTTTGCCTGCCCGTTTCAAATCCAATTTTTTTTCTAGTTTTTCCAGAAAGAGAAGTCAACATGATCGCGTGATGGGCGAACGAGGTCCGCCTCGTTCACAACAGACAGAGAGTTGCTCCATGCCGCCCCGCGATTTCCAGTTGATTGAGACTGTTACTACGAGTGAATAATAGAAGAATAGAAAAAGAAAGAGGCAAAGCAAAAAGGTTTCTCGTGCCGCGTTTCGTAAATTGTAGCCTAACTTCTCCTTCCGTCCGACCGAAGGCTCGTGTCTAAGGTTGCAGGGTTCTTTTTTCCGTCGATACGGCCCGAGTAGGACGTGAGTCTGATTCTTAATAAACAAGACAAAGGTACAATATATAAAGAGAGAGAGTTGCCCAGCAAAGCCGGCCTTCTATATACCGTGGCTCGCGCGCCCGCAATCTCTACGTTACTATACTACTTTTCTTATTGCTGTTGCGGGGCTGTCCGTATTGATTAGCCGGGACGTCGTCGGCCGTTCCGCGAGCGCCGCAAAAGCTGATGCCGGGGCCGGACAGCAGCAACTGTAAGAGATGGCCCATTCCTGTTGGCCGAAACACATGCCTAATAATGCGAGCGAGGGGAGCGCTGTTTCCGTGTTAGTGATCAATAAGGCTGACACATCAGCAGTTGATTATTATTTTTTTTTTAGCGAGTGACACACACGAGGGACGAGGGACGCTACTAGCCTAAGGAGCCAGAAGTCCCTTTCGCCTTAAAGGTCATTGCTTCCGCCTTGTGCCTGTCCTACTACTACCGCCTTGTCAGATTCCCGGAATTCGTGAAACTGCCTTAGTTGTCCAACACGCGGAGCATGTAGCGTACTGCTTTGTTACCATGTTGAAATCAATGACGCTATATACTAGGCGGCGGTTTGATGCGAGGAGCTGCGGGCAGATGAGATATTAAAGAATCAAAGGGGCAGATGAAACAAAGACGGTATGACGTCGTAATCTGACGTCAAGGCGCCAGTCAAGTATGTAAATCAAAAGAATGAACCATTAAGATGAAGGAGAAGATGACGATCTTTCCCAAAAAATTGAGGAGGCTTAGTCAACTGATCGTCGTCTTTGGCGGTTTCTTCGCATCGCCAACTTTCAAAAGGACGCCTTCTTAGCTCTCTGTGATTAATGCTAGTAGACTATTGGGGTGGGGGTAGGGGACTGCCTCCAGTCCAGTTTTCTCTCTCTTCCCTACTCTACTGTTATATACGGAACCAATATTTGAATAACTGGATAGAGCTCTCTAACACAGGCTAACATGCTAACTAATTGACTCCTCCCAGTTTGATCAATATTTGGATTTCGGCCGGTCTGGCTATGGCGTGTTTTCCTGGTCGATTTCGTGACCTCGTCATCATGGATATATACACAAACAAACAGAGAAAGAGAGCTGGGAGATGCAGAGAGGCCATTCGTGTACTACATGGATGCAAAGTTCGGTTTAACGGCCATCAGTCTTTTGTTTTGATTGTTTGACGTACAGTCGTACACTGCTGGGTACGTGGAAACAACCAACAACCGGAAAAAAAGGAAGGAAACTGAAACTCTTTTCTTACCGTTGAGGACGTGGACGTTCACGGTGGCCGGCTCGGCGTTGTCGGGTCTGCAAACATATTTCCCCGAGTCCGTTGGCCGGGCGTTTTGAATCAGAAGAGAACTGCTCGACTCGATGCCCTTTTCCGTGACGACGCTGACTCCTCCTCGACTGGAATCGTAGCCGATCATCTGTTGGATAGAAAAGAGACACGTGGAAGGGATCAGTGCACGTCCAAGAGATAAACCTCTTCATTTGAGTCGGCTATTACTACACGTCCTGGCACTCTCTCCTCTCTCTCCTCTCTCTTACAATGTACTATATAGACGCACCATCAAGTGCATCAGCGCTCCATCAAATCGGTTCAGGGGGTCTCTGGCCGTTCAAGAAGGCAACGCGGAACCGCAGCGGGGGCAGCAGACAGTGTTCTCTGATCCCCCAAAGTCATTGTCGAGCACACTCGTCCAAGTGGCCTTTCGATTACTTCCTTGTTTTCCTCTCGCATCGGGGAACGATGAAATGAAAAGCGCTGGCCGGCAGCAATCGTCCCATCTCTGCACTCCACTTCTACGACCTTGGCCGCACCAACTGATTATTAGACCAGTAGCAAATACCCAACTGACTGCGGCGAATAATGAAGCAGCAACTACTACTACTACTACTACTATCGTAGTTGTGGCGAAATAAAGAGCAATTTCTCCGCAACAATGCACCTCTTCGTTTGATTAGAGACTTGTGGGGCGTTAGGCGTCAATTTCTGCTGGCCAGCTCCCTATATATATAACACTGCGGCCGGCCGCTAACTAAGTTTCCTCTCCGTTTTCTTTGTTTCATTCGCCTTTCAAATACGAATGTAATCGAATCTCTGACCGTCTTGGCCCTAGCTGGACTGGCCGGCTTTGATTATTTGCCAGGGAAACGTATACGTCCAGTTTTTTGTGGTGGCCGATTGGCTCCTCACGCATCGTATTGATTGGCGGTGATGACGCGCTTGTCTTGTCGTACGGCCAAGTCGGTTGACTTGTTTCGGGGTACAATGCGGCGGCGACGCTCCGCTCGTCGGCTTACAGAGACGTCGTTTTCGATCAAAAAAATAAATCCAGCAGTGTCGGCTAACTTTCTAGACAAGTGCTGGAAGCGCAGTGAGCATGCTTTTGCTCAGTTCGATCACGATCTGTTTGCCGCCAGCAAAGTTCCGGCAGTAGCAGCAGCAGCAGCAGTCCATATATATATATACACCAAGAGCAGCACTTTTCAAAACGAGAAGCGAAACTTGGCTTTCCCAAGAAGAACTCGTCCAACTTTATTAAAGTTATCTTTTTTGTGCTTTATTAGAGCCACGGCAGAAGGAGGACCGAATGACTTTCTACTTCTCCAGATTGGTTGTTTCTTTGACGCGGATTTTCCAGTCTCCTGGAAAGACGTCCTCTTCGCTTTAGCCTAGACTCGTCGTCATTTCTCCGGATCAACGTCTTCTTCTCTATTCAGCGTGATGTAGCCTAGATACGTTGCTAGCTTACATTGACGGTAGTACGCGACCCCGTGAGTTGGAAAGCATCAAAAGCTAGGAAATGCCAAATCTGCTTCAGATCTCCGCTCGCAACGTGACGGGTATTTCACCAAACGTTCCAGACGCCAGTCATCTGCCACTATAGTATACATCTAATGTTGTTGTGTGATTGATTTCTCCTTTTTCCCCTCCACCGGTCGTCTTTGATACCGGAGAACTCTTATCCGAGCCCACTCTTACCTTCAACCTTTTCTTCTCCCGTCCTCTCTCCTGATTTTTTTATGACGTCCCCCGCATCACGGTCTACATTTCCATCACTCGGCTTTCTTTCGAGAAACCTGACAGTATCCGAGTGGCATTGTAGTTTGGCGGCCACTAAGAACTATTGAGCCTATTGGTAGTCTTGTATATATGCACGGATGGGTTATCACTTGTCCCGGAGATTCCCGACCCACGCACGTTATTTCAATTTCAAGAAGGGAATCTAGGGGGTGAATCGTTGAGGTATCAGCAGAAAGAAATTTCTCTTGAAAAATGTAACGACAACTGTAATGAGCGAGTTTCTTGGAATGGAGAAGAGGGGTCGTTCGTTCTTTTGATAATGATGTAATAAAACCCAAGAGTCGCTTAGTCGCTAAAGTTCCCAGAGGCAATCCACTTGTCCTGGGAAAAGCAATTGTTTAATAGGGGAAACAGACGGTACCAACAGGATAGTATCCGGCTACTCTTAAGTCTTAGAAACGTTAATTTATTTGTGAAAACTTGACGCGCTATTAATCACAAGGAGATGGCATTGGCGAATTATGGGCTCGCCAACACAATTGGGACAGCTCAAGTTTTGTAGTGAGCCCGCTTGGGACTGTTCAAGTTTGAATGCCATGTAGCTAGCCGGTGATAACGGAGAAATAATTAACTCAATTTGATTTATCTGTCACAGTTATACAGTATTCAATCGGCTTAGAAGCCCCGAGCAACGCGGAGAAGTGCTCGGAGATATATATTGGGCAAGTCTCTGACTTTATGTCGGTTTGTCCGTCTTATTCGTCTCTCAATCGATTGGAAACGACGACCAAGGTCGATGATAAACTTTTCGGGAAAAGCCCCTGCAAATCCACTTATACTTTATTTCGTTTGCAACATTGACGAAGCTCATCATCAGATAAGGACAAAGACGAAGCGCAAGGTCATCGCTGATGGAACTGAAGGTGAGGAGATCAGATGTCAAGAGCCAACTTTTAATCAAAACAAGTTTTTTATCCCCACTCTTTGTTTTTCTTTACGGACTAAAAACGGGCGAAACTGGCAATCTTTCTAGCTCACAAAACATTAGTCAATTCGCCTCACGGAATATTGCTCTTCCTTCCTATTCCCAGTTGCAATAATCGAAGAGTATTGACTATGCGTGGGCCGTCTGTTCTATATTTGTACTACTACGTACACTGTTTTGGCGCGCTTTCATCACTGTTGCGTGTTCAATCAGAACGGTTGTTGTAGCGAGCGGGGACGCCAGTCGTGGAGAAAAATTCTTTCTCTCATTATTTATTTGCTGCTTTTCCGCAGATAATAGACCACCTACGCACCCGCGGAGCCGAGTCCCGAGTCCGTAATCGATCGATCGACGCGAACCAATCGAACTGATTCCGCGAACTCTGCATAGAAACACTTTGGCAATAAGCGCCGAACACTCCGTGATGTTTTTTTTTATTGGGACCCCTCCGTGACTTCCGCAAACAAAGAGAAACGATGTTTTTGTTTCCTAAAAAAGGGGCCTCTATGTTGATTCAAATATTCTTTATATAGTCTGAAAACAGTGTAGGCTGCGAGCAAAAAGGCGAAAATAATACGGTGTGAGGTATTTCAAGTAAAAATAAATAGAGATCAACCAAATGGAAGTTGATAGGACAAACACAATAGCTAGCAAAATGAAAAAGAAAATAATAAAAAAGAAAAACGTAGAAGAGAAAATGTTTCTTTTTCGTAGCAGACTAGGTTTATATTTACTTGGTTATTGTGCTGCCAGCGGATGGAGTTTGGCGGCTCGGGGCTGAGTCGGATGACACAGGTCAAATTGATGGTACTGCCCATGCCAACGAAGACTTCGCTGCCGCCCAGGACCGTCGTGCTAGGCTCTATATAAACGAAAACAACAGAAGACAGTGAGAATAGAATATAGACGAGAAAGATACTACTACGGGCGGACTGTGAAACGTACGACAGCAGCATTGATGGCCAACCTCAACGACGATCAACTCAAAACATACGCCCGGGCACCCCTTATTCTCTCCCGCTACTGCTCCTACCATACTACCACCGTATATATATACAGATACTACTACTATATAAGTAACATTTTGGGGCCAATGTGGCGAGGGGCCAGAATAACCCCACTTCCACTCTACGTCGGCGAATAGTCGATATAAAAAGTGAGTTAACGCGATGGCGTTTTTCCTCCTCGAAAAAAAGAGAAATCCGAGTTAAGACGAACTCTGTAGCGCCCTGATCGAAACCACAATTCATATAGATGAAGGATTAAGGCCTTTTCATCAATGACTGATCGAATAACTGGGGAAAGGCGGATAGAATCCCGCGGTTTTTTGGTCTGATTGGACGAGCCAAGGGTCGCGACTATAAACAGCGTGTAGGCGATTGCCCAGCATGTTACACGGTTGCGATATGATAAGCTAGACACTGTCCATGAAGAAATGGTCGATGTGGCCATCGTATTGAAAAGATCGATGGCCAACGTGCTCGCTCCAACGTGAAGATCCTCCCTATCGTTTTCCTGGTAGCTGCTACGGAACCGGGAACCGTTGTATAGACTCGTCGTCGCTTTCCTTTTTTCTATCACTCAATGCCTTGCTTCTCTTTTGATCTCCAGCGGGTTTATATATAAAAAAACGAAAGAGAGAGAAGGAGAAGGAAACTTGGTAAAGAAGGAATCAAACAAAATAAATGGTCAGCTGCAACGTTGGCGAAAGAGAAAGAGACGGAGCGAATCCCGTCACTTGGAACGTTTCCACACACTTGGGCCGAGACCCAAAAGCGGCTTCCGCAGCAACGGCGATTCCGCTTCTCTCTCTTCTCTTCCCTTTCGCCCGAGCATTATTCCCTTCAACTATTATTTCGTCTCCGCCCTCCGTCCGTTTTATAGAGCATTACACCACAAGAGCCCGGAATAACAAGACTAGCAGCAGCAGCAGAAGCAACTGCGAGTCCTTTTTCAATTGAGAAAATGGACACCACCACCACCACCCCACCGTTTATATTCGCTTCCCTTCCAACTCTTAATTAAATCGTCACATCGCGGACCCAACCACCCGCGCATTCTGCATAAACAGCGGCGATAAAAGCCTCTAAAAGATCGGTTTTGACAGACGGCGCCATGATATGCTGTGTGGTTATGTGACGTCGTCAAAGGGAATTTGTGTCGATCCTTTTTTCGGTCAGTCGCCTCTTTTTTTTCCGAAGAAGAAGGAGAAGAAGAAGGCCGACGACGGCTCTCAAGACGAAATCAATACGTACAAAGAGAGCCGAGAGTGTTGGTTATTCAGCGAGTCGCATAATATACTTGTCTGCTATTGTGTCTACGCACGGAGCGCACGATCCGCTCGTCTGCACAACAGCGCCAGAGTGTCTTGCATAAAAACCCCGACACCACTGGTTTCTCTATAAAGTCTCCGGCTGTTTTCTAAGCTGGCAATCCGATACACTCTCGAGTGTTTTCTCCTTTTTTTCCCTTCTGGTTTCGCGACCGATGATTGGATGCGTGCGCGTGTTTAGCACTCGAACCGTCGCCTATATGCTAGAATGCTAGCAGAGGTCAAAGAAATCGCCCGGGGTTCGAACAGAACATCAAACGGACGCTGGATCCATCTGAATAAAAACAATGGGCTTATCGATCAGAATCGGTCGTCCCAAAATAGACGAGATCAATCATGGCGGGCTTCACTTGTGTCGGCAATACAAGAACGTACAGTAGTATAGGCTGGCCACACAAAGCGCACCCACCTTGTGCATAATAGAGCGAACGCAGGGAGAAAAGACGCGGCGCATGGATATTGCCAACTTACCGACTACTCTCAGATGGACGAAGAGGCTTCGATGCGGCGTTGTACTGATTTGGCATTCGTAGATTCCGCTGTCACGGGGCTGACTCGAATGGATTTCCAGACCCCAATCTTGATAAGTGTCCGTCAGACTCTCCAGATCGCTGTTGAGGTGATTGACTGGGCTGTTGCCACCGCCGTGCCCCGACGCTGGCGGCTGCTCGCCAAAGTACGGCTTGTGCACCGCCCGGAATCGTTGATCCGAAGAGTACGTATAGCCAGCCACCGTTAACAAGCTGTTTGTGATAACGGTAAAAAATAGAAGACGCTACAATTTGAATATATCTAGGAGTGATAATCATGCCAATCTTACCTGACGTCGCGATGGCGAACCCACGACACCTGAATAAAGAAAAATAAAACATGAATTTATAATGATTTGGGTCGAAAAATAAGATGGAGGGGACGATTACACACATGGTGTCATCTAATTACCAACGGCGCTTTAATCAGATATTTGTGGGGAACTTAATGCGACCCTATTATAGTATTTGACAGTGCGCCGGTTGATGATGGAAACAGAACGGGCAGGAACAGTTTTCGAGATGACGCACGGCCGGGACTCGCATTAAGGCCATTAAAGTTTTGAGCGAATTCATGTCGACGGGGATCGGAGAATTTTCTCCTTTTTTCAGCGAAAATGTTCTGCAGGCATGCGCGTGGTTCGTCGGCTCAAGGGTATGCTATCTCTCCCTCTCTCTCTGTATAATAATAAGCTATGCATCAGCAGCGCTCCAGCGGAAGGAAACATTGCTTAGAGGATTCTCCTCGTCCGATGATCGTGTTATTTCTCTCATTTTTCTTATTGACTTTTTTAATCTTGTGGCCTTGTTGTAATTGCATTGCATTTTGGTCCGATGTGCTCACTCTGCGTCCTCCTTTCTCGTCTTTCATCAAAAGAGGAAGTCGAGTCTGCAGGCTCAGCTGAAGGAGCGACGGAACTTCGAGTGGGGGGCACAGCGACTTCGTTAAGCAAGTTAATCTGATTTCATCTGTCCCATAGGCAAGCCTATAGTTCCCGTTTGTTTGTTTGTTCGCGTTTTGCGCGCCCCACCCACTAGAGCGCTCCTGGCGGATTTCGCTCCACCCACAGGGACCCCCCGAAAAACATACGACGAGGCCAATCGAAACAAGCAGACGTCAAAGTGTAGATCCACGGAATTCTATTCCCGATGACATTCCTATTTTCCCTACACGTCCTTGACACACTCCACGACGATAAATGCAATAAAAAGAAAACATTGACAAAGGGTACGACAAGGAACGGTCGATTGGGGATCTCTATGTTACAGGAGCTGGTGTTGATACGTTCAAACGACATTGAATCGAGAAAAAAAAATCTTTTCTCAGTTATAAGAGTTGCCGAACGGCCGTGACATGTTAGTAAATGGAATCGACAATCGCCGAAACAAGTTAAGGTTTCGCCTACCGTCCAGTTGTCCAAGTTCTTGATTCGACAGTTCAGCGAAGCCACGCGCCCTGCCAGAGCCGTGACATTTTTAGAAGCTTCGGGCACGAAATGCGGTCCTGGTAGCGGAAGTGGCTTGTCGTCGCTCGTCTTGCCCGCCGTATCGGATGTCTCCAGGTTCATCGACTGGAGTGGCGGCACTGGAGACGCCTGTTTGGCCGCTACCACCGTTCCGTCGGCGACAACGACTGTCGATGACTCGTTGGCAGCAGAAACTTCGATCGAGTTCTTGGAAATGTCGACCGCTCCGCAACAGCCTAGCGAAAACAAGAAAAAAAAGTTCCTTCGATTAATCCTCAGAAGTTTGCCGTTATCCGATACACCAATGTCTGATGAAGAAATGGAAACGGGGGGTCATAAAACTCGGGTCGTCAAATGCCATCAAGTGGCTAATAGAGACGATGACCTTGTCTTTCTTGTTTTTGACGTAACAGCACGTGAATGTCGGCGAAGGCGGTGGCGATCGATGGGCTGCGTGCCGAGTACATCTGGTACTACTACCATCGCCGCCGCCGTCCGGCAACAACAAAAGTGGCGCATTCTCTCCGGAATGCGACATGCGGAAAGAGATCGAGAATCGAGCGTGGCGAATAACTCGCGAACCATGAGCGTTTCACCAGCAGAAATCTTTTTCCTCCTCCTCTTCCTCTTTCCTACTGCTGCCATTATCGAAGAAAATGCAGTGGAGCGTCGTCGGCGGTTAAAAGGGAAACGCTACGCTGTTGTAGGCGGACCCAGCCGAAACTCTATCGCACAATCCTGCCGTTCCCTCTCGCCTTTCTTCCTCCATCTTCATCTTACAAATAGCGAACATACCGGAACTCGGAATAAAAGTGTAGTAGAGTGCCGACCGACCGACTTTTCGTCGACGGAGAGAAGAGAAAAAAGTATCATCAGTAAGCCGAAATCCCCCCAACCCCCATTGCATCCACAAAAAAAAAACGAACTCTTGTGTTGTGAAGATTGATATGAAAGGGCTGAAACGTTCGTGATCACCTCCCTTGTTTTCCAGCTGGTAGACTTACCCCGCCGCATATTTGATTGGGTTCCTCAACTTTTGTGTGCGTTATAAAGCTAACCAGCATCATAGCAGACTAGTAGACTTAACATCGTTCTTTGATACCGGTACGTCGCAAAACTTAAAAAAGCCAAAAGTTTTGTTTAGTCTCTGTAAAACTTTTCTTCTTCCGTTGCTAGACAAGACTCGCTTGATTTTTCCCCTTTTCCTGTTGTCGCATCGATTCTCCACGAGTGCAAAGTGAAGCCTATTCACTGAAACAGGCCTACTAATACTCTAGGCTTGCATAATTGTACAGTGCCCGGAAATCGGAGCTGAATGCCAAACTTCCGATGGCTAAGTTCTGTGAGTTATAAAGTGGAGACTCTGGACAGTTGAGGTCGCTAACAAAAAACGGCAGCCCACTTATCTCATTAATAATCGCCAGGAATAGTTGTTGTGTTGGACGACCATCAAAAGAGTTGCAAGGCCATTTTATGACGTGTCCGAGTGACGCAAAAGATTTTGGCTTCTCGACACGAAGGAAACCTTTTGCCGGTTGATTGGGTGTGGTGTGCGAGTGTTGTGGAAAAGAAAGCCTTTCGAAATCCATACAAACAGCATTAGAGCGATCAAAGCACTTTGGGAGCTGTGAAAATGTAGCCTACGAGGAAACTTTTCATCTTCCTCTTTTTTTCACGAGGCGGCGACAGCGACACGCCCGGCGATGCCAGCTTTTCCTTCATGATCCTGATGCACAGACACATTGGGTGTGGCATACTACTCTTGAAATCCGACAGGAGGAACTTTGATCGCCTCAAGGAAGCATTAGTAGCCGTCTCAGTTAAGTCTGCTGCTGCCAAAAGTTTCCCTTCTTAAGGCAGCTCCATTTGACCGTAATTCTTATCTCAACTTTTGTTGGCGTCCGCCGGGGTTGGTCACCTTTTGACAACCGCCCCCGCACGACGACCAATACAGCCGGGGATGCCATTATCATCATCCGTACAGAATCTACTGCTTAACTGTACTTCCATCCCCATTTCCGAATGACGACGGCGATCGAATGTCGCCAACAATATTGGCTATTAGCAGCTATCAACGTGATCGCGACAAAGTCAGTCATTCGTCGGCTGGCAACATTATATTGGTACTTTTGCCAACTCAAAAGGCTGACCGCTACCATGGCGACTCCCGCTGGCGTCTAGAAAAGCCCCGACATTTGCCGAAAATAGGGTCAGCAGCTGTGGCAAGCACCTCTTCCCAAGCATCTGCGGCCATGAGTAGTCTTTTTTTCTTATAAGCCTAATACGCTCTAACCCTATAGGGGAAGATTTTCATTTTTTTCCCCTTCTTCTTCTTATATAAACGACCAACTCTACGGAAGAAGAAGAAGAAGAAATATATCAATCCATTCCAGCTGAATGGATTGCGCCGAAGGGGGGCCGGGATTGTCAGGAGGGGTATTGGCGAAGTAGAAGGTAGCAAGGAGAAGACGAAGCCTTCTTTTCATTAGCTCCCTGTTTGATTTGCAGCAGCCAGGAAATGAATCGTCGCCGATCGATCGCGGAATAGACACATTGGCGTCGTCGTCGTCGTCGTCGAAGAAACAAGGAAGCAGGCCACTCTCATCTCAGCAGTCCTTATTCTTTTCCATTTTCACTCGTCCAGGCTGAAGAGCTGGCGCAGCAGCATTGTCGTCTTCCGTTTCATTGTTTTGTTTTCCCAATCGGTTACGCAATCGCAGCAGCTACGGCGTTTTTGTTGGCGTTATATTGCCATCAAGTTTGACGATAGCCTGAAATTTCGGCGGCTGATTCCTCAAAACATATGTGCATATTGTAGTGAATGTATACCACCGCCGCCGCCGCTGTCTACACATAATCATTGGAGCGGATTGTGTGAAAGCGGCTTAAGACCTTTCCGGATCGTGGCGTCTATAGCGCCCGCTTTTTCTGCAGCGCCATCCGGGCGTTGCCGCCGCTACAACATCCCCCCCCCTTCCCTCTTCTCTTTCCTTGCTCTATGGATTTCCGCCCGAACAACGCAAGTAACTGAATATCGCGCGAGTAGGTCTGCTTATGTGAACTTGTTGGTGGAAGCCAGCAGTCTCGTCTAGGCTACATCGCCGAGTAAGACACGTCGTCGTCGTCGACGATATAGTATATATATATACTGTATGCGCTGCGTGTTGTAACCTGGATGATGGAGTGGCTCTTTCCATTTCGGGAAAAAGACTGGTGCACATGTGAACCACCAGACAAACCCCACGGAGCAGCAGTCCCGACAGTACAACTCGGTGATAGATTGTTGACGTACGAATCATCCCCCGACCCCCGTCTGTTGAACCCTCTTCGTCGTCTTTCCCTTTCCAGAAAGCAACCTACGGTACCTCTTTCCTTCGCACTCTCTCTCTCTCGAGTATTGTCAACTAATCTTTAGCGTCTAATATATACGATAGCGTCTAAATCCCCAGTTAATCTACCCGAGGGACCTCGTGACGTGGGTGGAACAACATTATTATACAACAACAACATTGGCAGCGTTTAGAACGAGGAAAGAAGGTGGTAATATGTTTCGTCGGGATCATTGTCCTTTGCCATCAGGAGGCCGGCAGTTCCTCGAACTTGCCCTTTTGATCCCCAGTAATAAGGCGTCCGCCATTTATTTGGCAACGGACGACGATAGCGCCAATTGCGAGGGCGTTCAAAGGTGACTCTTGAGAGACTTTTTTTTTCAACATTCGCACGTCCACACGTACATCGAGTCTAAAGATAGTCGAAGCTAAATGGATATGGATGACGTAGAGGATCCAAAAAAGATTGAAGAGTGCCATCCGTACAATCGTAACATTTTGGCTTTCAACTGTTTCATCTTCGTCTGCTTTTCTTATCGCACTCGCTTACCCTTTAACCACCCACCATTTCCTACTAACCCATTGACGGCTTGACGTCAACGACAAAACTTAACTTGGCTTTTTTTTTTATTACCTGCAGCCGGTTGCAGGTAGGTTGCTGTCAGCAGCAACGTCATAATGCATTGCTCTATAACATGTTGCACTCTCTCTGCCTTGCCTCCATATACGCCAGACGTCTTTTTGTTGCTGCTGTATTTTCTTTTATTTTTTTGTTTGTGTATGTTCAAAGTCTTGTAACTTTGCTCTTTGGAAAACTGACGATGGCATGAACCAAGTTTTCCTCCTGGCGTTTCCGTGAATCCGCGAGTTTCTTTACCCTTTTTTTTTCTCTTTTGCTTTATGCCCAGCCTTGACGACAACGACAAAGTCGATGGTGAATAGAAGGCCCAGATCTAGAAGGACGAATGCATTGTTCGTTCTTCCTGTTGTTATTGTGCCGTGACTGCAGTCGAATGGCGTCGAGCATCAGGTGACATGCCCGCCATCGCTTTGATGGTAGTCGTCCATTGGTCGATCCAACTTTTTCTCTCTTTTTCCTCTTTCCTTTTCTATTTGGATTTGATTCAGAAAGACAGCTCTATATTGCTGTAGCCTCCATCATATATATTCCCCTCTCTCTCTCTCTTCAATTTCAGTTCCGTGCCCGTCGCGCAGCTCTTCTTTTTATTGGAGCGAGCGGCAGGAGCGACATTAGTTGCTAGATGGGAATGAATGAAGTATTTATAGACTTTCATCCCTCTACCCGTTAAAAGACGAGTTTGGATCAACGGCATCAAATCCAGTGGGTGGATGAAATTTATATTATCTAGACCAACCGAGGCAGAGTTATGAAAAAAAAAACGGGGAATCATATCACGCGCGCGTCTCTCCCACCATAGTCCAGCTTTTCGGTATTTCTTTTTCCTTATCCTACTATAGTTTTGGGAATTGGTAATGTTAGAAAAGATTCCCGCGGGCCGGTCGGAAGTTGATCTTGAATCCAGGGCACGTTCGACGCTGCTCCTCGACCCCTTATTGGCCGGTCGCCTATTATTATTATTCGATGCTTTTCATTAGAAAAAAAGAAAGAAAGAAAAAAGAAAAAGATGGGCCAAGACCTTTAATAGCTCGTGGCGGCATGGGGGAAATCAAGATGCACTTGCCGTTCCCGCTCATTAGATACAAGATTTTTGGTTATATATAGTTTCGGCGGCGGCGGTGGCCTAGAAATTGCTGTTATTGGTAAAGCTGTTGTTATGGAGGCGCAGACGCGAATAGTTTACGACGGACTGAGAAAGTATTGGCATCGGTTTTACCCTTCAAATTGCCTCTTGTGCTCGGCTTTTGATACATTTGTGTTGTCGTTGCCGTCGGTATTATTTTCAACAGCAACTCCATCAACTGCCGAGAATTTGCGAGCGGAGCCGAGGCTCATCCTCGACGTCTCTCGTTTTCTTTAACGATCGTCAAGGGGGAAAGCCGGGCCCCGTTGATGGGCTCCATCTGTGCAGATACAACACAAGCCATTGAGAAACGCAGGACGGCGACGACAACGGCGACCCAAAGGCAAAAAGAAGGAACCACTTTGGCCCTTCTTGTTGCCATTTGTTTTTATTATTTAGCCGCCAGTGGCAAGATAGAGAGCGTCGCCGACGTCTCTTTCAGCCTCCCTTGTAGATTTCCCCCTTTTTTTTCATGTTTGATTGCCAAATGCTAGTAGCTTACTTACTTATCCGGAACTTGGCGATAGACGACACTGAGCTCATTAACAACTCATGCCGTCTCTCCAAAGCAGACGACTGTGAGCTGACGCCTAGCAGCCCCCGGCAGCTCTAAACTCATCAAGTTTAGGCTCCTCCGTCTGTTTGTTTTGCGTCACAGCAAGCACTACGTCCATACGTGGTAGTACCGTAGCAGTAGTAGTAGTAGTAGTAGGGGGCGAGTAGCTCTTCGTACCCTCTTAGAGGGAAAGATCAAGCCCATCAACTCTATCGCGGATTTCGCAATGCGGGCGTTCGCGTTTCCTTTGATTGAGACAATCGGCACGTCTTCTCGTGGGAGGGTGGAGCCGCCGGAATGAAACAAGTGCGTCCATGGAAACAAAAGACGTTAGACAACAAACAAAAAAAAAGAGAGGAGTAAGATTCTCTTCCGGATGGAGCGACCTCACTTAGCACCGCTGCCAAACGATCCTCCGGCTCTTAACGGGTTCGTCCAGCTTGAGGCTGACGGGTAAGAAAAAGACTAAAAACAAAAGAAAAGAAAAATGTAAAGTGGTTCTATATGGTCTGTCTCCCCCCTCCGGTTGTTATCTCGGCCTCTCCTGTTGGACGACCGAAGAAAAGGAAAGAAAAATCTCTGCCGAGCGTCTAGTTGAAATCGCATTAGGACGCGGGATGAAACGGGAGTTGTATTCAATTTCAAGAATGGGGGGGGCTCAAATCGAACAGCGGCGGGAGCGTTCTCCGGAGAGGCAGCAGCTCCGGCGAGAGTGGTCTAGCTGCTAAACAATCAGATCGCCTGGATGCGCTGCTGCCTCGTCGTCGCTCACACTCATTTCGTTTTCTGAGCTCCAGCTCACGATGTCCGGGGTGGATCCTGTCGCCGTAACGAAAGATAATTGATTGCGACAACAATGTCGCACACCGACACAACCGTCCCAAAAATAAAAAAAGTAAATGAAGGAAGAACAAGCAGAAGAAGAAAGAAAGAAGAAGAAAAAGATGCAGTAGACTCGTGCAAGGTAAAACAAAAGACGTCGAGATTGTTCTGGGAACTTCAAAGTCAGTAGACAAGGAAAGCAGACGGACGGAAGAGAAAAAGCCACTAGAAGTCTAGAACGAGTCAAGCGTCGTCGTCGTCGGATGTTGTACATGTGCGCATAGTGGCGTCGGTAGCAGTGTAGTAGGTTCGGTCGAGTTGGCTCCTTTTATTTATACGTCTTTCTGCGTGTCATGTCGGGCTTATCATAAGAGGAAAAACGGGAGGTCGGCCTCGTCGTTCCTCTTCTCACGTCTCGTGCACTGCGCAGCGCCATCGTCGCAGCTATCGCCAGTCTACGACGTCGTCGTCCTCGTATATAACCTTATGGGTTTTTTCTCGGACCCCGCCAGAAGAGATCGTCCGACCCCGTAAAGCATCCTCCTTGTAGCCTATTGCAGTCTGCCAAGGGGGGCCCCAGACGCCGCCAGACTGTCGTCGTAGGGATCTACACCATGAGATAGAGACCTCTGTGGAAATCGACCGTCGGGGCGAGCTCTCCTACCGTCTCCCTCTCTATTTCCTTATATACGTATATCGCATGGGGAGAAGAAGAAGGAGAAGGAGGAGGGTAGGCTATTGCCGATGAAGGAGAATGAGTGTAACGATTGGAATAGGAAGAAATCCGTTCAGAGCGGAACGGAAGAGATAGAGAGAAAGCCAACGGCAATGTCCCTTTTCGATAGCTTATATAGCCGAGGATCTATGGGATCCATGTGTATGAGAGAGAGAAAGAGAAAGACGAAAGGGAAAAGCCAGTGCTAAAGAAGGAAGTAGAGAAATGAAAGCCCTCCTACACCCACCCAATAATTCGTTTTTTGAATATATACGACGACTGCTGGGCTGTTGGGTGCGATCAAACAACAGATCCATCGCAGCACGGCACAGCCAAGAGAGATATGGTCTTCGCGAATTATATACGGCCGTCACGGCGAGATGCTGGCGATGCTACCAAAAAATAACCTGGATTTATTCCTTCCATTTTCTACCAAGCCCGTTGCTACCCTATTACTTGTTTCACGTGAAAAACGTACCATTCTTCTTTCAACATTTGAAACGGACCCCAAAAACAGGTTCAATCCTTGACAACAAGTGACAGATGAAAATAATTTGTTGCGGTTTTTCCTTATTTTTGCCTCTATCGACCTCGTTAGCCTCTGTCCTCGTTCAATAAGGAGCGTCGAAAGCTCTGATGATGATAGATCAGGTTGAATCCAACGAACCTAAAACTTGTGTTCGGTTCACTGTACAGAAAGAGATGGGAATATAAAAGGGATCGACACAATCATCCGTCCTTTTCTAGAAAATCGCCGATCGATTAAACTGATGCCGGGCTGTCGTCGGATACCTGAAATCGCACGGACGCGGAACGATGGAGACGGATGGGTCAATAGGTGTAGTATAGTGCGAACCCGCATTCGGCTCCTCTTATTCTGCTTCCTTTTCTGTTGGCCCTGGTGAATCGTAATGCCTCCGATCGGACCAGTCATTGTCCTGCTGTAGCAGAAACTCCATTTTGATTTCCTCTTTCGTACCGTCTGGTGTCGTAGTACAAGTTGGGGAAGGATCCGACAACAAATAAACTGGAAGTCCCTATGCGGTGTGGGAGCTGTTAAAGTTTGAGCGAGTCAAACAAACTGGGAACGTCGGGATAGTTGTTCGGGAGTCGTTTGCTGCCCTCAATAGACAATAGGGGAGAGTTACTTGGCGATGCAACCACCAATCTCGCAAAGTGTTCAACTATCATTAGATGAGGCGCAGCAGTATCAGGATCTAGTGGAATCCTTGCGGAATACTCGACGGCAGGTACTCGATCCAGGTGTATACACTGGGCGCGCTCGACTTGAGAGGCCAAAGCATTCTTGGACGGGAAATTGGTATCGGCCACGAGAGTCGTCGACTAACGTTTCCTCCGCAATCTCGATCGTCTGATGCGCCCCCGTGTTCGATTAGATTGTATAACGTTTCGTTGGTTTCCCCTATACCGCTCTCTCGCCAGATGATAGAGACTGGCAAAGTAAGGTCGATTGGGCAAAAGAATTTCCCTCTGATGTCGCCCAATTGGATGTTTCACCGAACACGTGATTTCCAACACGTTTTCTCGGAGTCTTGATGGCGGGGAGGGCCGGCGTCGCGCACATCCGGCCGAATTGTTGACGACGTCGTTCGATTCGATAGAGAAAACATATAGATGTATCAATATTGTATGCCGTGATGAAAGCTTGGCCAAGGTCTCGACCCGATTGTGAACCAATACGAACGCCAAACGCTAAAAAGACGAACACAATACGGCACGGGCCATATATTCATGTATATATGTACGTCGTCTAGTCTAGTGTATTTCGAAAGGAAACGAGAAGGATAAATGGAGAAAGGAAAGAAAGAGAGAGAGAGAGAGAGGAGGAAAGGGGCGAACGGAAAGAGAGAAAGAGAGAGAGAAGATGAAGAGGAGGGAAGATCAATACTCGGGGAGGAGCCCCGCCAGTGGCGCCTTATCTAATTCATTTTCAATGCTCTTTAGCTCGGTGTAGCCTGTTGTCTTATTACATCGCCTAATAAATCCCTCTATCAGCTGAAACACACTACGGGGGCTCCTTTCATGGAAGAAGAACAACTGCTACTGCTACTGCTACTGCTCTGTATATATATTTATTTATATATATGTGGAAGGAAGAGCTGGCTCGCTATTTCTCCCCTTTCTTTTTTCCGTCTTTTTGTAATCAAAAGAGACTATCACTCTCTTCATATACAGAGCTCTACGACTGCTTCTGCGGTTCCATGGCTTTGTTTTCCACATCCTCGGTGAATTTACAACAACAACAACGTCGACTCTCTTTCGACTCTTTCAGCCGATATCTCTTTTGACCAGATGCTGAGGATAATTGAACGAAGCAACATATGCCGAATAACTATATTTATATAGTGTACAGTACGCAGACGTATTGGTACAATAACGAGCTCACTTATTCCATTTGTATTATTATAAATACGGCGCCCGCTATAAATGAATGTGTAGATTTCCAATGTCTGCTCCGACTCTTTTCACAGCAGCACAATTTCCACAGCACAATAGATTAAGGAAATGGGTTAGAGAGAGAGAGAGAGAGAGTGGAGGCAAGTGGCTTTGTAGCGGTTCTCCTTCACTGCTAATATCTATCACTACTATATAGCCAATAGCCCCCATCTATATAGACGTATATATGGGCTTGGTCTACGTATATAAAAGGCTGGCACAGGGCATTCAATATACTTATATATATATATAAAGAGAGAGAGAGGGGGCATCTTTTCTTTAGCTTCTGCTGTGTATGTGGCTGCCGGCTTCACGGGCTCCTAGTTCCATCGTAATACACTTGACTGGTAAAAAGCTGCCTGAGCTAGTGAACGCTTCATCAGACGTGCACGGCCGATCCAATGGGCCCGAACTTATGGCGGGATTCATTTCGCTATATAGACCCAGTCATCAAGTCTATTTTTTTTTCTCTAGCTCTTTCTCTTTCTTTTTTGATTCGTTTTTGCTCAGTCACCAAGAAAATCCTTCAACCGCTTTTCGGAGGATAAAGCGAGCTGCGTCGCCCACATAACTATGCAATTGCGTATGAAACTGACGATGGTGGTGGACTGGTGGTGTCGCGGTCTTCTTTTTTGTTGTTGGCCCTTCGTCTCATTTGCAGGGCGTGACCCATTTCGGTCGTTTTCCTTCGTGTCTTCATTCATCTCTAATTCGCCTTCCCCGACGAAGCGGAAAACGAAGCGGCAACGACCACAGCAGCAGCGCAGTTGGCTCCTGTCTTGTCGATTGTTTTAGTAATCAAACAGCTGGAACTTCTGCGGCTGTACGCAGCGACGCGTCCAAATTCTTTGGGCCTCCAACAACTCTCGGCGTTATTCCCCGCTTCTCTTTTTGTCTCTACAAAAGTTTTTTCTTTCTTTTCCTTCCTTCCTTCCTACTTTTCGGCGGGAAATCCACGGATGAAAATTCTCTCTTTCTCCCTTTCATGGCGGAAGCCCCGTCGCTTTCTCGATTCGCCTCCTGCTAGTTATTGCTCCCAATCCCCGGGAAATTGTGCAGGTACTGCCAGCAAACTCCTGGCCGCGCCCGAGTTTCAGCAAGACTCTCTGGCACCCCCTTTCTTCGTTTTCCGGATTAATATTTCTCTTCATCATCATATGCGCTAGACTTCCGGGGCGGATGGTTGTCTTGATGAGAAACGAAAATGCCTTGTATAAATCATCATCATCTGCTGGATCGTTAGGAAAGGGGGAAAGAGAGAGAGAGAGAGAGTTCTACAAAAGTTGGAATATATAGAACGGGCAACAGCAGCAACAAACGGTTGGGTTGCAACGACTTTGACCGTCGTCGGTGACACGCAGGCTTTCGTGGTTCGCCGTTCCCCTTTACTTCCATATTTTCCCCGCTTTCGCCCTACTACTGCTGCTGCTACTACGCCGTTGTTCTATATTTGGGGGACGGACCCTCTCTGCGGACTTGCTGGTCGTCCATCACTCGCCATTCAATGACCCAATGTTCCAGACAGTCTCTCAGAGTGGGGTCGGTGGGCGCAAAAACCGACGACGACGACTATCGGCGACCGGATTGGGGATCTGCGGGACGCGGCGGTGGTGGCGATGGAGGCAGGAAGCGGCAAAAGAGCAAGCGAGAGCGAAGAGAGAGAAAGATGAGACCATGAATGTGCCCATAAATCACACAAAAGGTCGGCGGGCAATGGATGGTGGAAAACGACGGGCTTCTTTCTCTTTCTCTGCCTCCAGCTATAGTACCAGACTCTGTAGACTCTATGTACGTATATTATAGACTATATCGATGGCTAACAATCGTGCAAAATGCGCCCAGCCAGTTCCGGTGTGTTCTTGGTACCAGTGCCCGGCCAGTTCAGTAGCTCACCATAGGGCCGTCACTGAGCCAGAAATCAATTTCGTCTCGACAATAGCCGAGTCTCACGGACTGGCGCGTCGACGACAATGGCCGCGCGGAACCACCAGTTCCACTAAAACTACTACAACTGAGTATAACAAGCACCGAGCTATGAGCTTTTCGCCGCACGGATGAGCCACAGAGTACCCCTCCTACCGCTACATCGGTAATCACGATTTCCATCATCATCATCATCATCATCCAGCGAGAAAGAGAGGCTGGAAGGTGAAAATAGCGTGCACTTTCCTACGCTCTGTTATAATTGAACTCGACCTCGCATAATAACCGGCTTGTGGCAGGTGGACGGGCCGGACTCAACTTTGGCCGTTGATGTAGCGCTCGCCGAGTGATGATGAATTCATAACACGGCCACCCACAACTCTACAACGTGGAGCGAAATGGGGCCAAATCCATGCATCATTCACATTAAGGACAGTCGAGCGAACAGTAGACACTGGCCCGCCTATCTGCCGGGTGCCGGCCACAGTCGCTGCCTAATAACGAGCCCAGGTAGTAATGGTTAAGTAATACGATTCATTTTACGGGTACTACCTCCGTCCTAATACCAAGGTGGGCGAAAGAAAGAAAGAAAGAAAAAAACAAAAAGAGTCAAGTGGGGGCGAAAACTTACCGTTGGCGACTAACGAGAAAGCAAAGACGGCCAACACTAGTGGGTTGAACATGATGACGCCAATCACGAACGGTGTCACGATTTCCCCAGTTCGCTATTCGCAAAAGAGACAGTTGTTATCTGCCGTCTCTCTGATTGTTTTCAACAAGGAGGGAAAGGCGCGATCGATCGTCTTCTTCTACTTCAACACCGAGACGAGTCGTCGTTATTTCTGCTTGTTCACCAGCGACGACGACGACGGAGACACTGTCGAGTCATAGCAAGAGCTCATTTCTCATAGAGCGCCCAATTGGCCAGCGACTAGGCCGCCAGACGATTCATCAAGAACCACACGGCAGTCGCTCCGTCCACCACTCAATTCCGCTGCTGCTGCTGTCGCCAAAGAAGGAAAAGATGAGGCGAAATGATGAACGAGTTGTTGATGGAGAAAAACCAAGCGGCTCCTCTCAGACGGCTGTCAGAGTTAGTCGACGACTTAGACGACGACTGTTGGCACTGGATCGGACGCGACTGCTACTGACGGTAGCCCGAGAGCAACTGAGACGCGGCCGATGGCAGAGCGTACACCAACATGCGGGCGCTGTGTGACGTGCGCGCGGGAAAAGAGGGAAAGATTCGAAAGAGTTCCGTCAGAGCGGTCGGCTGTAGTTCTAGCGATATCGCGTGTGCGTCGTCGGTTGAGATGTCTTTACCCGTTTGGCTATGGCGTGGATTTGCCAGTGAGAGAGACAGTAACGGAATGGGAAAAGCTGGGCGACCGAGGAAGGAGCTGGGCGTCTCCGACACTTTTAGCGCCCTGTCGCCCTCCTTCGACGTGACATGCGCCGTTCACTTTTCCTCGAACTCAAAGGAGAAGAAGAAAAAAGGAGATGACGACTGAACTTGACTTGTTCATTGCCACCACTTGACCATCGCCGTCACCTCCTTGGCGAATTTGGCCACGATCGAATCAAAGACAAAAAAAAGGAAGGAAGTGATAGGGCCCGGCTAGTATATATATTCGTCATTGATCCGCTTGACAAGTCGCAAAAGAAAGATCCATTGGGGAAATAGAGAAGAGTTTCTGCCGATTCCCCAGCAGCTCTTCACGTTTCTCTTTTGCCTGTTCGTCGGCAGACTCTCGAATCTCTCTCGGGACTACGGATCTTTTCTCTTTGATAGCCTATCTTTTGATGGATGATCTTTTCATATTCCCCTATATTCTATACTTTTCTTTCTCTTTTTTTTTCATCCATTCTCTCTTTCTGTTGTTTTGCCTCTGCTTTTATTACACAAGGAGCTGCTTCTTCTTCTTCTTCTTGCCGAACTGATCGAGGAGGCTTTTCCGCTCGGCGACTTCATGCGCCTGCTCATCGTTTCGTTGATTATTCATAGCGAAGGAACTCGGTCCGGGCGAGCACGGTGATGCCGTCAAGATCCTATAGCCCTTTTGGTCTTAAATGCCCCCGGAGAATCTACTTTGGAGCTCTCTTTCTTTACGTCCCTCCCCCGAGTGTCAACCGTTCTTTCCCTTATTCCCCAATTCCCGAATAGTTGGAAGAAATGTACATCTATGATGGATAAAACACCCACACGCTCGCGCTCTCATCTTTTAAATATGAGAAAAGTTTCTTTTTGTCTTTTTCAAAGAATAAACAAAGCAATAATTTTTGCCCTATATTTCATAGTTTAGTTTTACCGACCCAATTCGATCGTCGCAGATTTTGACGACTCCGGATAGAGATCGTTATGGCCGGATTGTCTTTGGAGATTGAAATATTTGGACGGTTACGAAATGTTCCCTTAATCGGTGGGGTACGGTCAGAGAGTACTTATTGCGCATCATTTGAGAAATGAATTGAGAGTCTTATACTAATCCGGCTATCAAATGAAATTCTCCTTTTCAAACGGCCGCCGTCTTTTGGAAAATAGAGTTGCGGCAACACGTGCCTCCTCTTTCACTTGGGCAAATGTTTACCCGGTCGTCTTATGTAAAGTTGAACGAGTAAAAGTTGGTCTGAATCCACGTGAGCTATCGCGGCATAGAATCCTCGAAAGTCGATAATATTAAAGGTCCCCGAAGGGGTTGCCTGAACGGTGGCTCCATCCTTGTTAAAATGGATCACGCGACTGGTGTCGCGAACGCACGTGAATGAGAAAATGAGTTTTCCGTCATTAATAAACGCTTTTTAATGATTCATCGCGCTCGAACTGGCGGCTCTACAGTGAAAGACCCGATGTGAATATTTACAGGTATTTAATCGACAATAATGATACGCACTTTCCCGAGATGTGCGTTTGACGTTGTAAATAAATCACCAGAGTCTGGAAGTTGTCATCGCCAACGAGGAAAACGAGTAACTTCATTAATTTTAAAGCCTACTGCTGTCGCCGTTTATTCGACGACAGGTCTAATCATCTGCAATTGACTTATTCCACTCCAACAACGCGTACTTGAAGGTCTGATTTTTTGTTGTCCCCCAGTAACTTTTGGGGATTCCCCAAAGCCGTAACTTTGATGCCGATAATAAGCTTATGACGCAACTCAAGTGCTTCATTGAAGGTGCAAATAGGCGGATAGAAACGACTAATAAGGTGATTTTTGGGGTCGACTCCTCCGTTTTTTGTTCTAGGGGAGGAAAGTGAGTTCGGTAACTTTGGCGTCACCGTGGCAACTCGCGTCGTAATAATGCGGAGGCGGTCGTATAAATTTCTGATGGTGAATTTACGTCGCATAATCTATTGTTGGCCAGCGGTAGGAACGAATAATGGAAATCGGTGCTGCTTGCGCTATATTCGTCTTGTTTTCATTTGTTTTTATATCGATTCGGGTGTGCGGGTGGGCCAACTGCCAAAATAGCGCGACGTCTACAGTCTTTGAATGGGTAACCGTTTTTCCCCCGTTGTTGTTTTGTCGAGTTTCTATTCCAGGCAGACGGGTTCAGACAAACTCTTAAAAAGAAGGAGCCTGGATGAGGAAGCGGAATGGCAACCGGAAGTCAAGGCGAGCCAATTGAACGAGCCGTCAGACTGATTCGACGTCTCCCGCTCTGTTGGTAGAGGGCAAAGACAATAAAGAAGGCGAAGGACGACGGCGACAACGGTGTGACGGCAGATTTGGAGAAAAGAAGAAGTGGTCGGCACATCAATCGATGAGCCCGGCCTTTTGTGTACAGATAAATGAAGGGAGTGGGCCGAGAGATTCGCAATCAACGTCTCGGCAAGAGAGAGAGAGAAGGAAAGATCCGAGACTCGGCTCAAACGACCTACGTTCCACGGACAACGACCCTCTGCGAGGAGTTTCTATACGCCTCATGGACCTATTTTTCTACCCTGTTGAGACTCATCCGGCCTGCGCCAGTCGACGTCCTTCTCCCGGGTTCACGACGCTCAAGGATTCTCTCCAGAGAGGCAGCTAGAAGATGGGGAAGGAATAGTCTGAGGCTCTAGCATCAGCCTATCTCGTAACCGGACGACGGCCGTCGGAGAAACAACGGCCGATTGGGAAAACGAGATTGCCGAGCAGTTGAAACGTTGAAACGGGGCCTATATCGAGCATCTAGTAGACTTTGTCCCAGTCCTACTACTCTTCCAATTGGATCAAACGCGGAGCGGTGTGCTGTAGCCTGCTTCTAAGGAGACGTTACAGCTCTAGATACGCTACTAGCCTGTACCACTGAGAGGAGAACGTCGAATCGGAGGCAATGATACTACTAAAAGGGATGAAACTCGACGGAGTGGAAAAGGCAACACAGATGCAGTCGGGATGAAGAAAAAGGAAACAAAAAAGAGCCATGTAAACAGAGAAAACAGCCAAAAGAAAAAAAAGATGAAGAAAAGGGAGATGAAATCAGCGCCAAAGCAAACTAAATAATAGAGAAAAAGAGCCAGACAGACGGGCCGGACAATAAGTGATGATAATCAACGCGAGGAGAAAAGTCGATCTGGCAGTTACGCGCCTTTCTTCTGCCAATGTTGGATTTTTCTCCACACAAACTTTCTCTCCGTTCCTCGTGCTCCCCGAAATGTTCCGCAAACAAAATAAACTCATCTTCTTTTTCAAGCTTTTTATTGGGAAAAATACCACAATACTTTGAGACCGTGAGAACTGCGGCAGACGAAGCGTAACAGCTGATTCGGAACAGCCCCCGTTTATTTGTATTTGTCACCGGTCGGCAACACCGACAGGGTCCGCTCATTATAAAAAAAAGGAAGGAAGTAGTAGTATGACATGTCTCTTCGCTAACGAGGCCGTGGCACTAGACAGCCAGACAGTGGAGTTGTTGACGTGCGTTAATTGAACGCGTCAATAGTTTCATTAACAGCCACTGGAACGGTCGTGGAAGAAGCTGAGGAAGAATCCACGAGCCGGAGCAATCGCTCATCTACGTATATATCAAGGACTTTGATCGTTAACGAAGGATCTTGTTGTAACAAATGACGCCTGATGACTGCAGCATCGAAGGGGTCCTAGTACCACCAACGAATACTGGCATACGATACTGCGATGAATCAACTCGATTTTCCGTCCGACCACCGTTGCCGAGAGGTCGTCTGGCATCAACTTGAGCGGAAATGAAAAGGGTGCAGGCGTTCTCTCGGCTCACTAACCAAACGTTAACCGATGATAAGGAAATAAGAGAAGACTTGCAGTGTCCCTGCCTCGCCCTGGTCCAATGTTGTCATAGTAATGCGAGAACTGTGTTGACGGCAGTCTAATAACGGGCCCCGAAACAACTTCGTCTATACCTCAAAAGACAAAATAAATAACAGGGCTGTGCGACAGACAAGTTTTCTTCGCAATCACCCTCACTCTCTATATAGCCGTCTATTCTATCAAAAATAGAAGAGAATAAAAGAAAAGGGAAACTCGGTGACGCAGATATGGACCGGCCAATCGATTGGTTACACGCGTGCTGGAGCACTGATCTGTTTTTCTGGGCTTACTTTTTTTTCTTTCTTTTGGTCTTTCTGTATTCTTCTATTGCCTTGTCCTGATGCCCCTAGTCCTAACGTACTCGATGGCCTTCTGGTTATTCGGCCCGGCTGGATATAGAGTGCGCAAGATTGAGCTTTTCTCTGCCGCCACTGTATGCTACCCTCTGGCTCTTGTTTTCCTTGGCGCTTGCCAGTTGTAATTTTTTTCCTTTTTCGCTGGAACTCCTCCTCGTTATCAAACCATGTTCTAAAGAATGCAATGTATCTTCTTCCTTTTGTCAGTTGCGCTTGGGTTTCACGCAGTTGATGGGGAACGACCTGGGAATCGGCGAGGCAACTCCCTTTCGACCAACAACGGACGGCGACGCAATACAGAGAAACAAACCGCACCTTGAATTTAGTTGAGCTGCACTGGGCGTTTTCCAAGCTAGCTAAAAATATATAGGTAATTCAATCCAATCGATTAGCAGTCAGTTGCTTTTTACGCGTGCAAGGCCAAGGTCTCTTTGCGCATTCCTTCGTTCTTTTTTTCCTTTTTTTTCAATCGATCAACTTGGTAAAATCCCCTCCGGGCAATCCTTGTTGAACCTCTCTTTTGTGGCTGGCCCAGCTCTTATTGTGTAGAACTTATAGGCTCAGCACGTGCTCGCCGGGCCCAATGTCAACAGCAAACAGGGGCCAACTCGCACAACAAACACACACACTCTCTCTCGAGCCAGTTGATTTTGTAATTGCCTTGTCAGGCCGAGGGAAATTCGGGTGAGAAATGGCGTTCGTTGCGCATTATGATTCGCGGCAATAGCGAAACCACGCAGCCCGTTTCCTTCTCTGTATGTCTTGGGCGATATTGATTGCACTTGGATGAACTTGCGCTGGCTGGGCAAGAAAAAAAAAAAACAGAGAGCCAGTGAGACGGTCGGATCCCCCGGTGAGTTGGTTATCGTTGAAGAAACTGTGGGTGCAGACGAAGGAAGAGAGAGGGGGGATAAGAAGAAGAGAATGGTAAAGGCAAATAAATATGCAGTTCACCGATGCGAAGAGTGATGCACATAAATTGGCTCGTCGGGTGAAAATAGGAGAGAGGGAAGACGACGACTAGTCTTCCTCGCTTTGACAAAGATTTACTTCACGGTGTTATGGATGCTCCTTGCCCGATGAGAATGTGGTTCAATTTAGCCGAGTGGAAAGGAAACAAGACGCGCCCAAATACAGCACGCAGCCATTTGATCTCGATGGAGGAAACAACAAGAATAAAGGCGACAACAACGGCGAAGGAATGAACAAAAACATTGGAAGTCAAAACAGCACCGCCAAGGAAGAGAAGTCGTTCCTTATAGTAGGTACGTACGCGGGATTCCAGGAAAAACCGTCGAAGGAGCTCGTGGGTTAAAAAGCAAAAAAAGGAGCTTAAATCAAATCCTTCGCTCTCTCTCTCTCTCTCTACTTTTGAGCTGCCGGGAATTCTTGAAACCTCTCTCGGGGAGAATACATGACACGATCCGTCGCCTCTCTTACCGACAAAACGACGTCGGAGAAAGCATTGACAAGCAAAACAAAAGGTAGCTCGTGCAAGAGCTGCACGTTCCCTACTACGACCAGTACTCATGTCGTGACACGGGAAGACGACCTGATCCTAATCAGACGATCATTTTGGGGGAAAGTAAAAAACGTCAGAGTCGACCTTCTAATCCCCCCAACTATACCGGGCAGGCGTAGGTGACTGGAGCGTAGCCGATGTCGAGTGAGTATGCGAAGCCAGTTTTCATTTCGTTGCCTCTTCTTGGTAAAATGCAAGTGACGGCAGCTATAGGCGTCGTAGTACTAAGCAAAGAGGCAACTGACTCGAGGAGAAAAGTTAACACGGCACTGCCAGTTTTTCTCCTTTTTTCGCCTCCCTCGTTTCCGTCCGCGTGAGACTTCGCTTTGTCGGAGCCGTTGCGTTCGACACAAATGAAATCTCCTCGGAGTCCTATGCTGCTTAAAGATATTATACGCGCCAGTCGTCGCCACTTTACAGCCCATATTGCCAGCCCAGTGTACTACTAGTATACGTACCAGTACCATACGCCGGCGTCTAGACGACCTAACTGAATTGAACGGAACGTCAAAGTCATTTCAGCTATAAAACACGCGGCACTTACTCCGCTGCTACACTGCTGCACCGGACGGTAAAGGACTAGCATCATTAGGAGGTCCGCGACCCGAAGAGAGAGAGAGAAGAAAAAAACTAGACGCATGTTGTGTTTTTCTTCCTCTCTCTATTTATATGAATATTACATACAGGGAGCCCGCATTCGACGACCTAGGTTGTAGAACCGGAGAACAAGTCAATACCCTTTATTTAATATCTAATTTTTTGTGGCGTGTTGGGTCCGTTGACAGCTAGACTCCGCCCCCATTATTGAGGAAACAATAGTGGGGCAGCACTTGAGCGCAAACAATTTGCTACTAACGAAGATAATTAGAAATATATAATTTGGCTCTCCTACTACTAGTGTCGTCGTCGTCGTCTTTGTGAGGTTGCGAGACGAAGACGGAAAGAAGGACGAGCAAGTGGGCGGGTATTGATCGCTGCGAACCCCCCTCTCTCTCTCTCTCTCTTTAGAGCGCATTTTTTTTCCCTTTTTTCATTATTTATCAAACGCAATGGGAAGGAGCGGAGAGAGCCTAGGTTGAGCTAGATTATGGCAACTCGGTGAGTCTGCTGCCAAGTTACCCTCAATAGATGAAAATCCATCAGACCTAATGGAAAGCCCCCCTCCTATTGGTGGTGAGTGAAAAGCGCCGAAAAGAGACAAGTCGACGACGGTGACGGCGTTCGGGAAAAGGGATAAATAGGGGGAAAAAATAGGTTTCTCTTTCCTCGACTACGAGGAAACACTGGGAAGCAGTTTCGATGATCGCTCTCGTTTTCGTCAGGGAGACGTCGGATTACTAGAGACAGCCGTGGGAGAGGATGTGGCGGGCGCCGGCCGACGCATCTCTCTCTCTCCGCAAAGGACAACAGTTGTTGACATGTCGAGATCATCGCTCCACTCTCTCGTCTCCTTCTTGTTGTCTCCCGTTTTAGCGGACATCCGTCGCAGGTCAGCAGCCAGCCACCTACATATAAGATAAGAGCTAGATCAACCTGCGCTGACGACGTCACCACCAATTTCGGGTCCAGTCAGATGAACGCCAATCCCGAAACGGCGATGTGAATCACTTGCGATGACGATAGTGTTCAACTTAACTCAGCACATCTTCCTCGAAGGCAAAGAAAAGAATGGCACGTGACGTCGTCCACTACTCAGAGTACCTTCATCATTTCCTCATTTGTCGTTCATTAGCAGCGTCGGCAAGTTCATCATTATTCTTATTCTTCTTCCTACAGCTCTAGCTAGTAGTACGTACGTAGTGCAATAGTCTCTGGCAGTCTTCCCGGCCAGCAGCGACGTCGACATCAGTTACATCATGTCATGTTGAAAGAATAGGCTCGACTCAGTCAAATGTCGTCTCTCGTAGTCCACGACCGCAAGACGTACACCACTTGATTGTCAAGTCGCCAGAGCCTCTTAATTAAGAGAGACTGAAAGAATCGACCGCCCAGCAAGCCAATATTACACTGCCCCGGCCGGCCGGGCCAGCACATGAATAATTACAGTTGTAAAAGCGTATATGCTGCTCATGCCACTACTCAAAAGCGGCGGGTATCCAGCAAAGATTTGGCGGCGAGAACAAATGGAAACCAAAGCAGCTTTAGGCTTTTGTGATTAGGCTGTGCCGCTCGCTGCTTCTGGCATCACCTTAGATACTTGCAACTACAATAAGAGAGACGGGAGATTCGGCCTTCAAAGGCGCTTTATATCAAATATAGTTGATGCCTGTTCTCCTCCTATCTCGTATGACAACTAAATATAGTCAGAGAGGCCTGCGCCGTCCGTCTGCATAACAGAAACAACGGCGAGGTCGTGGCGAAATGTGCGAAAGTGCCGTCGACGACGTCGGGCGCCTTCTTCGTTAATCTAAGTGGTCTGTGCTCCTTATAATGGCAGGGATTCCTATCGAAAGACGGCCAACTGAGTAACTATGGATTATTGGATTGTCTTATAGAGATTTAGTCATAAACCCCCTCGTCAGTATATAGGTATACGTAGGAGTCCTCCCCCGCCGTAGTGGGACAACACTGCTACTAATAGCACGACGATACCATCCTCTAAGTCAACTCTACGATGACGTATATGGAGAATGAAAGGATTCCGGGGAAAAATACTTGACCGAAAAAAATCATAACAGGGCTCTCTTTTGTAAATGAGTAGTTCCACTTGAAGAGAAGAAAAAGAGATGGAACTGAGCTGGTGACGTTGTTTGGCACAGACGATCGGGCTCGATGTAATTAAAGCATCACGTTGTCGTGCAAGACGCCCTCGAATGATCCAGCAGTTTTCTCTTGAACAAACAACCAAAGTTGGATCAGCATCATCACTCGAATAAGACGACGACGAGGAAGAAGACGAGAAGAAGTTTCCGACGAGATGAACAAAACCAAGTCTAATGCGTCTTTCTGATTTACACACTCCAACGGATGCATTGTCGTCGTCACCTTGCTCCGGTTCTGAATTTCGTATTACATCACCACAGCTACTTTCATCTTTTCCTAGTACTAACTTTTTCCCTTTCTCTAAACCCGACCAGGCCGCTCTTTATTCTCAACTTTTTTGGCATTTGACGTAATCACAAAAAACTTTGTGCCTCGTTACTTGCAGCGGCGTTATTGTGGTTGCGTGATAAAAATCTTCGATCGCTTTCTGTCTGCACGTCGGCAACGAGTTGATTAACCAAAAGGAAGAACGCCCGGGTGCCGTGCTATCTGGGAGCAGACGGACTGTCCGTCATGTGCGATCTTTGTTGTCACCACGGGCGTGCGGTATTGTAACAGGATTTAACGCATGAAATCCATTTCCAGGGCGGAGGCGCCGAAATTGTTTTGTAATATAAAGTATACGTCTGCGCTGTTTGTCGTGTTGGGCGATATTAGCCTAGAGGCGTCATTCGTATTGATCTCGGTAAATAGCATTTTCAAACTAGCGCTTTCCAAGTCGTTTTAAATGTTTTTTTTCTTGTCTTTTTTGTTGCTGTCTCTCTTGTCGTCGTCATTTGTTTGTTGTTGCGACCCTACTTGCGTATAATGTAATGGTATGCAGCAGCTCCTGTTTGACATGCAGCGTACGTAGATATCTCTTCCTCGTCTGCCATAGGATCGCTCCTATGACTACACGAGTGGGTACGTACAGTCCGCGCCCTACTACGGAAGGAGCCCGGGCTACTGGGTGGGCAGGTTTGGCGTCAGATAGGGCCATTGGGAATCTCAAGCAACGAAGCAGTCTCCGTTCAAGAGAGCGGAAAAGCGGGAGAAATGAAAACAAAATGAGTATAGTGCTACAAAACGAGAGAAAGACGAAGACGGACCGAGCGCGCGGTTTCGAAGTAATTTGCTGTGCTGCTCACGATTCGAGGTCGCATCGTGGGCCTTTTCCGAGCAATAGGATTATACGCGCAACACGGCGTCGACTCTGCTGGAAATATCTCTGTAGTATTAGCAGTAGGCCAGTAGTAGTGAGCGAAAATATAGTAGAGAGTACTGGCAGGCCGAATCAGAAACGTTGGCCATATTATATGACGGTCGTCTTCGTCGTGCAGGACGCACCGGATGGACCAAGTAGGATCGTTGAGGAACGGACGGAACTTTGTGCGAAACTTGGCCGATTGGCTTCATTCTTTCCTTATCGAAATGATATGACGAGTTGGATTGTCTTTGATATTCGACCTTTGCCTTGACGCTATCCGGACGCACTCGGACTCCGCCCAAAGGCTTATACCAGACGATTCGATTCTCGATTCCATACTATTGATCTCTGTCGTCGATCTCTTTTCTCCTTTTCTTTTAGTGCTCGTTATACCATCACCGACTGCTTTGCTTCTGATAGATAGAGTCGCAAGGAACAGTGCCAGCTGCCGGAAGGATCAGCGTTTAGGAGAGTTGGCTGGCTCCTAACAGACTGAGGAGAAGAAGAAGAATAACAAAACGATAGGACCGGAGATAACAGTTGAAGTCCTCCGCGTTATCCATTTCTATGTGTCTCTGTGTGGAAAATATTTATTACTATTATTATTATTATATATTTTTCTCCGCGCCCACGCAAATGTATGCCGGCATTTGAGTCAAAATTGAAACTTTTCCATTTGGCTGGAATATACATCTTTGTGGGAGTCGTTGCCAACAGAGAAGATCCAGAAGAAGAAGATTCGATCGATATTTGCAGGTTCTAAGGTGAAAGGGCCGTTGGAGAAGGCGAATGATGACTCGACAAGGGCGTCGCATTGGCGAGCAGTTGGCGCTCTTTTTTTCCCGCCGCCAAGGCCGAATCTAGGCGCCGCTTTCGCTATCCCCAGCCGCAATAGGTCAATTCAAAGCCATTTCGCTGCTCAGCGCGTCATGATGCCAGTTTTACTGGCGACAGTAAAAGACCACATATGGGGCTTTTTCTTTCCTTTCGACGCCGCTCCTGCGTGTTGGCAGCCGAGCGCCGTACACGGCACATTTTTATTTACATTATTATATATATAGAGAGAAATACACTCTGTGTGTGTATGCCCCCGAAAAACCCATCTATTCCGGTTGCTACGACGTGACACTGAATCCCTGAAGAAATCCATAGATTGCAACATGTCCTCGCCTTCGTCTGAATAATTCGCTTTTCCGTTTAAAAGACGCACAGAATAAAGTTATATAGATTTACGACAGTCCTATTTGCTTGCCACATTTTGCGGGAAAATAAACACCCAAGAATAATTTCAAAAATCTTTTGTTCGCAGAAACTGAAATCGTGATCATGTTTACTCTCGAAGTTATATTTCCCGGTATCAGTCCTACTACGTGCGACGTAAAATACAATTTTTAGCAATTTAAATGGGCTTGACCTGGTCGACGGCATACATTTTTCAAATGATTTCGAGGCGTAAGCGCACCTTCAAGTGCGTCATTGCACGTTCGCGTAGTAGTACTAGCAAATGCGCTAGCTTTTGTACGGGCACATCACGTTCAACTGAGGGGGCAAGCCGGGCTTTATCCCGCATTCGTAGGCAGCTGGCCGACATGTCCAGCGATCTAGCTGCTGCTGCTGCCTTGTATTTAGAAAAGAGTAGTACGTTGGGAGCGTTGGCATTAAGGTTAGTCATTCGAAAGCGTCAGTGATGTATTATTTAAGTTGAGCACGAGGCGAAGAAGAGTGATGAATGGCACATGGAACTGCACGAGCTCTCTCTCAAAGGGACGAATGAGACACAAAAGAAAAAGAGAAAAAGGAAAAAGAAAAAAAGGAGCATCTCTTCTCTCTTTTTCCTCTTCTTATTTCCTCATCTCTGCCCCGAAGTGCGTCTCTGCTACAACTACTATTGTGTAGTAGTAGGAGGAGAAGGGCCTCTACACTGACGGAATTCCCTTAAAAGTTGTATAGAGCGGAGGAAGTCGACCCTAGCAAAAACCCCTTTTCTTTTCTGAAAACGACGGACAGCAATGTCGAGTGTCATTTCTCACGTCGCTTTCTCTCAATACTGTATGGCTAGACTAGACCCTCATACTTTATTTCGAATGCGATAGAGATACACTACTACGGGGTATATCTCCGTACAGTTTACTTGTACTCGACGACGTTGCTGCTCCTCCTGCTGCTGTGCTTTATTTTCAGAGAGTGTCGCGCGGCTCCGGTTGGTCGCATTTTGCACACTCACCACATCAGCCGAGATCCGTTCCGCTAAACACCCTCCAAGCCATCCTGAGTAAAGAAAACGACGACGAAGAAAGGACCGCAAACACGCACAAACGCGGACTGATCGGCAGCAAACAAAAACATCGTTGGCGCATCAACGAACCTAAAAGCAGGGCAACGCTCGTGAAAAAGAAAAACAACAAGGGAAAACTGGAACACGCGACGGTTTTTTCTTCTGTGTGTGTCGCTATCCAATCGATCCTTTTCTCTTTCTTCTCTGTTGCCCCTTTTTTTTCTTCAAGTTTTCTCGTCTTCTATAGCCCACTTTTCCCATTTTTCCCTCCGCTCGTGTTCTTTCTTTTCTCTCTCGTTCACTCTCTCGCCTCTGCGCGGCGGGCTTTATCGCCGTAATAGAAAACAGGGCTGATTTATTCTTGAAGCGACAATAGTTTCCGAGAATAGAGAGGCCCGGCCCGCGCGAATAAATGCAAAGAAACAAATGTTTTCTTCTTCTTAACCCTCCTACACACACACACACACCGCCATTTCCTTCTGCGAAGTCGATATCAGCGACGTCATTCCGTCCGTTTGAAAACCATGAATCATCCAGCCGGAAAGTATGAACTCTTATGCGTTCGCAACACCCTTCAAATAGCTCCGTCTCGTCTCTTCTTCTTTCGCTTCTTTCCTCATTTTTCCTCCTCCGATCGAAAGGGATTTCACTATCAGGAACATCCACCACCATGACCCCATCACCATAAGTAGAACGACGCGTATAGTAATGTGAACGCGACGCGGAATCGGCACCAAAATCGCATTTAAACAAGCTTGTTATGCGGATTGGTTCGTTCCGATTACGGCGACCGTCTAAACTGAAGAGTTTTCTAGTTTCATTGTCAATCGATCCCAAGACGCCAGGACCTGTCATTGTCCCCTAGCGATTGATTGTATCACGGCAGATCGGAGTCGAATCTCAAAACCCCAAACACGTACACATTATACAAAGCTAAAATGCAAATGAAGACTAATAGCAACAAGAACGGGTACTTGCTGTTGTTGCGGCAACTTCGCAAATGAGCTGAAGAGTGTGAGGAGAATACCACGCAGTTCCATCACTATGGGCGTCCCAGCTACATCGGGGCCATTTGCATCCAAAATTGCGGAAACTATTTATGGTTAATGGTTCCAACTTGCAATAACTCGCGGAAAGGAGGTCTTCCCACTCTTCCTACATCGTTTGTCTAGACACTGCTGCTGTTGACAATCAACGACTGTTTCACGAATCTAATTAAGACAGAGGTATTTGCATTTGGTTGTTGCTATGTAGGCATCCAATAAAGATTGCACGTCACGTTCTAGTCGTCGTCTTCCTCGTCTTCCTCCATTTAACATAGACACATAGTCGAGGATTGCGGGCCGTTATGCGAATATGGTATCCAGCAAACGACGACGACGGTCGCTAATGCTTCTTTTGTGAATATAATGAAAGACGGTCTGCTGAACGAACAGGTTTTCTGAAGATGAAAGCTATATGCATCCCCGTAGCGAGTTCCAGGGAATTTCAATCACATTTGAATAATTTCTCGGCTAAATACCTGTACTGCTTACTGTATTCACCTAGTACCCTATTTCCTGCCTCATTTGTCATTCATTTATACTACACGACACTTCACACTTATAAAGTGCTACATCTTTTCGAGCGGCTCATGACGATTTTTAATAATGTACATTTTAATTGCCACCTAATTTAAGTCTTCCTGCCTATCTATCGGATGGAAGGAAATTGACATTCGACTTATCCGTGTAAGTAAAGAGATAGGCGTGCACTACGCACGTGATTCTCGCTTTTGAATTATTCAACCTCCTTTGTTCCTAATGCCTACATTGCTACTAGTACCAAATAATAATAATAACTATGCCGAATAATTATCACTTTCTTGTCTTGCTTTCCAAAATTTTAGTGAGCGAGTAATCGGATATTTCAAAACGATAGCCTACCACGAACGCGATAATGTTTGTTATTGCTTGTCAGAAGCAGCCGAATATTTCCGGAGGGCGTTATTTTGATAATCAAAGTGAAAGGCGCTGTGTTCGCAAAATCTTCTTGCTTTCTTTTTAAATGTAGGTTTCTCTAATAACGAGTCATCGCTCCCGTAGAGTAGATCCACTTCAGTTTTCTTTTAATTAACACGTTTGAAATCGACCCACATTAAATTCTTATAATCCGTAATTGATCGCGCTACGCTTTGTCTAGATACAGTTATGCAACACCAATGAAGAAGAAAACACCCATTTTTCAGGGACATTCTAGATGTGTTCTTTCAGTCAGTTTTTGTTCAGACTTTCTTCCTTCAAGGAAGCTTGAAGGTGCCTGAAAGTTGTTGCTGTCACAGAAGAAAATGTGGGTTTGCTTCTGCAAACAGTAGACACCACAAAATTCCTTGAGCTAACTTAACTTTTCCACAACATTTATTCATCAACATGAGTGTCAACACTGCAACTTCTGACAGTGTGGAAGAGAATCTTCAGAGGGATTTGTCAGTGCATATTTGCAAGCCTAATGAGTCAAGGCCAGGTCTTTCGTGGAGAACTCGGATTTCTTTCAGTGTTGGGCATGTCTTGAACGATCTATGTGCTTCCATGTGGTTTACATACCTCCTCGTCTTCTTCCACCTGGTGCTTCGATTTGATAATTCCCTATCAGGAATTGTTTTGTTAATTGGTCAAATTGCTGATGGCATTGCTACGCCGTTTGTTGGCCTTCAAGTTGGTGAAGCATACTCCAATCCAGGTAATAAATCCCTTTATTACAGCCCATTCTCTCTCATAGTGTTATAACAATCAAGATGCTAACACCATGCAATAATCACAGGGCAAAGAGGAGAACAGAGCTCAAGGTTTTACAGCGGTCTTCTCAGCAAATTTGGTCCACGAAAAACTTGGCATTTATTTGGTTTGTTAATTCTCTAGTTTACAGTACCTAATTCAAGCACAACATTTTATTTATTTCTTTTCTTCCAGGAACTGTATGTATCTTAGTAAGTTTCCCATTCATTTTTATGCCGTGCGTTGGTTGTTCAACTTCGTCGCAATGGGCTCAAGTCATTTATTTCGCCGGCTTTATCGTCATCTTCCAATTTGGTTGGGCAGCCGTTCAAGTGTCTCATTTGTCACTTATACCAGTGCTAGCCAACGATGAACGTTCAAGAACTGAGCTTACGGCACTAAGGTACTTTCGTTTTTTTTTAAATCTTTGGTAGTAAAAGTCATTGTCTAGTTTGAAAACAAAAACACCTTACCATATTTCTTGGAAGTAACCTGAGATAGGTTTATTATGCATCAAGGTTTGAAATAGTAATTATATGGCTCCAACCAAAGAATCGTATTTCACGTTGAGTTGAGTGAGCCAGTTTTTTTCTCTCAAGTAATTCAATGCGGTAGCTCCAGACTCAATTTTGCCCTTTTTCCTTTCAAATATTTGTTAGAAATTAAGAAATGGTTTTGTCATCCACCGTAGTGGGCTTCTGCTACATGCAGGATAATTCTCATATTCATTCTGGTGTATAACAACTTATGCCTATTTCGGGGATTGAACCCGGGGCCTCCGATCTGTGAGTCGGGTATCTTGCCACTTGGCTACCAGAGTACGGCAGCGAATACATCGACCAACTAGTGGTTGGATTTTACTTTCCAACAATATTCTCGGTTACCTCTCGCCTGTGTCGCTATGTGAATGTGTGTGTACTACAAAGGGGCAATTTACAAACAGTTTCTGTGGCTTCAGTGGTGAACACATTTTCATACTATTTTTGTTTGTTTTTATGCCTGCAATTTATATGTATTAGGTACGCGTTCACCGTGGCTTCAAATATTACCATCTATACAATGACGTGGGTGACTCTTGGTATCGCCGGAGCATCACAGCAGGTTGTTGGCCCAGAGGACGCTTCTGAATTTCGGGTAAGCCGTTTATGTTCCTATAAATGAAGCCCTTCCAAGAAGTTTGAGTTTCAATTTCATCGTCTTTTCTTAACAGGATGTAGTTCTGATTGCTGTGGGAATTGGCGCCTTCTTTTCCTTGTTCTTTCACGCTGGTGTGGACGAAGTCAAAGAAAATCAAGATTACCATTCGAACATGAATCAGTCCAAATCAAGTCCATCTGCTATGAAAGCATTCGACTGGTTCAAGGAAAAACAATTTTATCAGGTGAAACGCTTCGTTCTATTTCTTTCGCTTCCACTGTCATCGCGTTTTACCAGCTAGTACACCAAGTTATCTGTCACGACTTTCGAATTTAGTCTTAGCTTAGGAAGATGAAGGTAGAAGATGCCAAATGGCCACCACTCAGGGACGGATGAGAAGAAGCGGTGCCTACTGGGGGGGAATTGAGAAAGCCAAGGCCCACTCGAATGGGTAGTAGTAGTAGGAACAGTGCTAATGACGAGCAGCAGCTAGATTTTAATCGGGAAACGAGGGTCTCGTTTAGTGCAATCCACTTGATCCCGCCAAACTCGGTTGTCTTTGCTCTCGAATGGGATGCCTGTCACGTTTTCCATAGGTCGGCCTTCCCTGGGTCACCCTCGATCAAGGACCGTTTTGGGATTGCACTCTGTTCCGACACACTTCAAACGAGACCGAGAGACCTTGTTCGCCTGTTGGAGAATAGTGCGAAGCGAGTTTCGATTGAGGGTAACTAATGACGTCATGCGTGTTTTGTGTCCTTTCTAGGTTGCCGTTCTCTATATGGCTACACGTCTCTTTGTCAATTTATCGCAAGTTTACCTTCCGCTATGGCTCCAAGACAACCTTCAACTTGGCGCAACCTCGGTTGCCACCACTCCGCTCGCCCTTTTTGTATCTGGTTTCCTCACTTCACTCGCTATGGGCCCTTTGACTCAAATCGTTGGCAGAAAGGTTCGTTTTCTCACCACTAGATGTCATTCAACGCCCTATTCTGAAGAATGTTTTCATCTTTTTGTTATTTTTGTTATTATTATAAATAATATTTCGACTTGTAATGTTCAGGTGGTTTATTTAATTGGTGCCTTGATTGGAATCGGAGCTTGCGTCTACGTTTGGTTTGGACAAGGTGAATTTTTCCATACCTACGGCGTATATGGTGTCGCTGCACTTTATGGTAAGAGAGTCGTCAAGAGGAAGTTCACCTTGGCCGTTTGACATTCCGGCTTGCACAAACAAGTCCACCAACATTTTGTGATCTTGGCTTTATCTATATATAGGTGCCGGTGGCTCCACTATGCTAATCACTTCATTAGCCGTTACGGCCGACCTGATAGGACCCCACGTTGAATCTGGAGCTTTTGTCTACGGCGCGATGAGCTTCACGGATAAAGTCTCGAACGGGCTCACCGTCTTCCTCATCCAATACCTGCACCCCTGCCAGTAAATCAGATGCAATAGAACCTAATCAACTCGAACCGCGATTGAAACGGTTTGTTTTTCTTTGGCCCTCGCCCCCCTGTAGATCCTGCTGCCCCGAGTGCAAGCCTTACTACGTCATGATTCTAGCGTTGGTTTGCGGCAGTGCCGCGTTGTTAGCCTTAATGAGCCTTGCCACGATGATCCCACTCGACATCGGTGTCCTACCGAAAGGTAAAGACGGTCGTGCCTAAAGAAATGTTGATTGGGCTGCCCAGGTATTTACAAACTGATTCTTTGTTTCTCTCTTGTTGATGATGTAATAGGCTACGAGCGGATTGCCAGCGACACGGAAGAAGACGTCACTCCCGACACCCTCGCCAATCAAAGTATTTCTGTTATGGCTTGAGAGAAACCGCTTTATGGCCTCAAGCGTGCATGCAACGTACGTTTTTTATCTAATCAATCGGTCTGATGGGAAACCGGTTCCGTTTCAGCAACGGTCTTTTTTCTCCAATCTACACCAAACAAACGTCTTTTATATTTTTCGATGAATTTGTTTTTTTTTTCTCGATTGCGTTTTTCTTTGTTTGTTTCGATGATACCAACATTCTCAAAAAATCGATGCCGTAAATTCTGTTTGTGAAGTCGCTGTGATAGGGATCGTCACCGATCAAATCATATCTTCCTGCTGGAACCTGGTGGTATATATTGTGCTGTATCTCTAGTAGATTCCTCGACTAGTTAACGAAACAATGCCTTGATGGCCTTTTGTTGAATGTTTTGATAGTCTTCTATCGTGTCAATAAACGAATCTATTGAAGGAGATTTAAAGAGCTTAAGCCACTCGAAATCATCGAGTTGGCACGACGATGACCCGTTCGTTTTCTTCCCAGTTTTCCCGTGAAAATTCCATCTAGCCAAATGAAACGAACCCTCTGGAATGCTTTTGGTGAAGGGGGTGTCTCTCTGTTTTTTTTTTTTATTTCTTATTATTTGGACAGACCCGGCATAGCCCAGCATCAAACACGGCTCAGCTCTTATTGTCCGCCTATTATGTCGGAGTGTTTTTATTTCTCTCTTGGTGAGCTCATTGAGGCTAGCCGTCATCATAATTGGCATTTTCAAGCCCTCCTGACTCTATTCAACAACGGATGCGAACTGTCGGTCCGTGACTCAGCCCGTCTATCTTCGTGTTTCTCTCTCCGGTTAGTGGGCGCTTTACCTGTCAATCGTCATTGTTGTTTACATTTTTCATTGCACTAGAGAGAGAGAGAGAGGGAGTAAAAGCTTATTCCTTTTGTTTCTATCCTTCCCGTCTCATTGAGGGATTGAAACAATATCGAAGAATTTTATTTGTACTCGAGAACATTTTTAAGAATGGGCTTTGGCTGCTGTGAATATTGCTGCGTGATGTTTCAGGAAGGTTTCAAGGGAACCTATCAACATAGGCGCTTGTTGTCATTTCCCATTTTGTATTCCGTTGAATTCCCCGTCACTATTCCGCTACTTTGCTCCCTACTCTCTCTCTCGTTCACTAAAGGCGGCAGCAGCAACAGCAGTCGGAACAATAGTCGACGGACTGTGTAACAAGAACAGAACCCGACAAACTTTTTTTTTCTGCTTGTCTTTTCTTTTCATTCGTTTCCTCTGTGTCCGTGTTTCTCTGGAATCGACCGAAAATACAGGCCCACGAATAAACTGAACAACTCGTTGTTGATTTCTCGGAATCGTTTCAATTGAGAGAGGAAAATGCTGAGATGCTTGCTGCTTCTCTTTTTCTACAGGATGGCCTCGGCGCTTCCAGAACGGAGCGAAGCCGCGGGGAGGGGTGGCTGCGCTCTTTTTGTTTGTTATTCCACCGGCGTCCGTATCTGCCTATATCTATTCGTCTGTTCATTTATATATATACTACGACTGAGAAAAGAGAGCGAGAGATGAAAGGAAAAGAACCGAGAAAAAAATGAACCAAAATGCGTTTCGATTTTTTGTTGTTGTTCTGTTGCGCGTAGGTTCCACTTTGATATGGGCGAGAAGTTGCTAGTCGGATCGCGCGCTGCGTGTCCGTTCCTTAATGTCTTACTTACTTTTATCCCGGAGGCTCTCTCTCTTTCTTTGGATTGCTGCAGTTGCCTGGATTCCTTCCTCCTCCTTTTTCTCTCTCTCTCTTGTCTTTATTCATTTATATTGTTGTCGGTATTGCCACGCATTTTGAAAAATGAGCCGAGGCAGGGCCACCACTCGGATTGCTGCGAATCATTCGTGAAGGCGGCGGGAACAACATCATCACTTTTTACAGAGCCAAACCCTGAATTTTTTTTTTATTATTATATCTTTCCACGTCTTCTCCTCTCGTTCCAATCTCTCGTCTTGTTTGGATGCTGTTCTCGCTCGTTCAACCTCTTGCTCTTTTATTTTCGGATCGCCGACTTTGCTCCGCTCCTACTATATCTATAATATAATACTCTTGGCGTCCATCTCACTTGTCCCTCCAGTCATGCGTCGTTGACTCTGACATCATCTGTGTTTATGCGTTTTCTCCTGGATGTTTATATCGTCATATCGGCTCAAGACGGATCATCTCAAGTCATTCGGAGCTCGCCAAGAGATGAAGCAATAACAGATGCGATAATGATATACTCTCCTAAAACTTGCAACGTTGCAAATATGATCTTCTTCTAGAATCCAGCAGACAGATTAGATAATCAACAAGTTTTCGCTGGTTTGTGCGATTGTGCCTTTGTGGTAATCGGTGACGAGTCTCGCTCCACTTGTCGAATGGGTCAATAACTTCATACAAGTTGTTGGGCCAGATGTGTTTGGAAAACTCGTAGGAAAAATCAGAAAAAAACATCATGTGATTGAACGATAGAAATGAGCACGTGGGTATGTGGCCCAGTGTGCTTCCTAGAGCTAATTCCTTGTCGACAAAATCAGACTTTTACTCTGTCGAACGTGATCGATGTGTTTTTGGGCGTTGTGACATTGTTTCTCCTGTCGTTATCGTCTTCCAACCCGAGTCCACCCATCAAGTAGTAAGTCATATCCTTCCTTCTGTTGGTTACGTAACTCGTCGATTTTCGAACCAAGAGAAGTTTTGTTCTGGGAATATCGATTGGGAAAGATACTTTGAAGATTCGGTCGTGCATTGTTGACATTCTAACCGTGGATGGGGCAATCTATCGGGTCTATTCTTAGCTGAATTCACGTGTTGATACCTGGAAAATCGGTACTGCCACGTTGTTGTTGCTCCGCCAGTACTTGCCTTCATCAGCTCTCTCTCTCTCCTTTTTGTTTTCGTATCGATCTATCCATCTATCTCTCTATTTCTCGGCTGTATAGTCTTGTCATAGTCTTTTGTGTGTTCATGGTTGTTGGTGGTGCTCCACCCATTTTTGGTCATCGCTTTCCCCCAACAAACAGCCGAGAGAGAAGGCAACTGCAGCAGTGCTGCTGCATCGACTCGCTCGGTAATATTTGATTTATGCCGATAGGCCGCCGTGAGAGGTCCTCGAGCGTTTGGGGCTCATCCGGCGGGCGCGACGCAACGATAGCTCCGTGTGTGCGCGCGGATCTGGTTACATAAATGGTCAATTTCGATTTGCATAAACAACTAGCTGTCAGAAGTCTCGAGCCGGGAATAAATGTTTTATTGCATTATTCTTTTTTAACCCAAGGACTCTCTCTATCTCTCTCTGATGGCGGAGAGAAAGGAAAAAAGAAAAAAAGAAAAAAAAAACGGGCGGACACGGACCGGGCCGCCTTGCGTGTCCGTGTAGTTTTGGACAGGTTCGATAGCCAGGCACCATATACTATACAAGTCTATAGATATACATTTCAAACTATAAAAACAACGACGAGCGACCGACCGACCGACGCGTAGCTCCCAGCGCTACGTCTTACGAATAAATAGCCGACAAAATATGACTACAGCGGATGATTATTAGACGAGGTAAAATGGAGAACATGACAAAGTCGTTGTTGGGCTCTCCGCTGTGTGCGCGTTTCGCATGCGGAATTCGAAAGAAGAAGAAAAAAAAACATCACCTTCCGGCTGATTGGTCAGTGAACTGACAAGGAAGAGAGAAAGAGAGAGAAGAAAAGGGAAAAGATGATGGAGGAAAAGTAAAGGGTGAAGAGGGGAAAAGGAAGAAGAGGTCACCTGACAGTGACGGATGAACGATTTTATGTGCCACCTTCGCCCGCGAACGACTCTGCATGCTAGTACTAAAAGAAAAAGGGGGAAAACGAGGACAGAATAAATAACGCCAGTTTTCTTTTTGTCTTTGTTCGGTCGTCGCCGTTGTTGTACGTATCCATATTTCATTTTTTTCCGCTGTTTTTTTTTTCTTTTTTACTTTTTTTTGTCGAAAGGTAGTAGGCTGTGAGGCTAATTGAGCCGGAGCTTGAAGAATTTCAAATGGGGGAAAAAGAAAGAAGACGGCGCTGGCAAGTAGCGGCTTGTTACGGTGATAACATCGATGGGATGCGACAATCGTGCGGCAGACAGTAAGTAAGGAGGTGGAGTGGAGAGTCGGGTGGAAATGACAGAGGCGTCGCTGCTGCTGCTGCTCCTGCCAGCAGTCCACTGTCAGCAACTCACGAACGAAAATCATCAAGCCGCCGCCTTGGTAATCAGATGCTATAAAAACCGTGCAATTGCTCGACGGTGAAAGCCATGAAACTAAGCGCAACGATGGCGTCATCTCCTGGCGTCGTTCGCCGGTGGCCACCGCCGCCCGGTTGAGACCTTCTCTCTCAAGAGTTCCAACTTCTTCTTCTTCTTCTTCTTCTTCTTCCCCGGCAGCAGCAGCAGCGGCAGCAACAGCTAGATGGATGCGCTCATTCATCACGCTGGATTGGAAGCGTCAGGTTTTTGTCTAGAGTGGGAGGTCAATTGAAGCCCTGGGCCGTCTCTCACGGCCGAAATAAAGCCATTTCCAACTGGCAACAGCAGCAACAGCCCAAAAAGTCGTCGACTATTGAATCGACGCTCTTCATGTTGTGTTTTCTCATCCGCCAGAATTATTTGACTTGGCTTCTTCTCTTTTTTTTTCTCATCGCAAAACAAATAATACCTAGTAAACACATACACACAATCTAGCTACAAGAGGAAAAGGGGAAAAAAAAACAGGCTTTGTGGACATTGTCCGCGCCCAGCCGAGCAGCAGTGGGGTCCCTTCATTTCCGCCGACTGGAACGCGAATAACGAAATGATAAAAATGATAATAGTTATAATAATAATAAAAAAAAAGAAAGGAAGAAAAAAAAAGAGTCAGGGCTTCCAACCAAACGTGTCAACAATTCCCATAGAGTCCAACCTTTTTGGGAACTTTTTTCTTGATTCCCCGGAGCCATTCTCTCTTCGACTTTTGGCTTCTTTTTTTTCCCTTACCGGACTACCGTACCTCGATGTCGTTCGTCGGGTCTCTCTCCTTGTTTGTTACCTCCGTATTTCCCAGGGAATCGAGCCAATCGCTCTTTCAACACTGGCACAAAAGCCTCAATATTTGCCGACGAGATGATCTCGGTCTTCCCCTGATGGAGAAAAATTCAATATGTCGCCGTCGACATAGGGTGTGTGTGTTTCCCGGGGTTGTTTACCTTTCGGCGGTCGACGCTCCGCCGCTAAGAAAACGTTTACTTTTTCGATTTCAATTCTTCCAGTTCTTTCAGCTCCCTTTTGGCTTATTTTTCGCCTCGGACTTGTCAAACGTCCCCCCCTTCTCCAAAAGAGAGATGGATTTGAGCCAGTAGGGTGGGAACTTGGAAAACAGTTCATCATCGACGAGATGATACTACTGCTACGTATGGTAGTGCGTTGTACAGCACATTTCTTTTTGGTTGGTTGGTTGGTTGGTTGGTTGTTGTCCAGGTGATCACGAATGGCTTTGCCAAAGAGTCGAGTAGAGGGGGGATAGTAAGAAAGAGAGAGAGATAGATGAAGAAAGAGAGGCGCATATATGGAAATCTTTGGCAGTTAATTGGCGGGCGGTGTTTTGCCCTCTCTATCATCGTCTTCTGCGCGGGTCGGTCGTCATTTTTCTAGTGTCTTGTTCTCTACAGGTGAAATGAGGAGGGGAGGATGGAAAATTGTTGAAACAATTTTTGTCTGTTGGGTTCTGGGCGGCCCACAGTCTGTCATTTGGCCACGTGAAATGTGCCGGCCTCAACGCCTCCGGGATTCCTTCTCTCTCTATCTCTCTCTCTTTGCTTATCGCACTCTCTTCTTCTTCAATTTCTCGAAACAAACAAACAACTCAGTAGACAGACAGACTGAGAAAATGTTTTATTTTTCCGAGCGACCAAGTCAATAACGGTCCGGAGCGTTTAGCAGCTCGTTTAAATGCGCGGTAGAAAATAACAAATCACAGAAGCCGGACGATGTCGCTACCCGTTGCTGTTTTCAAGCCGTTTTGGGGGCTTAGACGTTCTTTGAAATTAACGCGGTTTTCTCGTCTTTCTCCGGGTGATAATAGCGCTGGGCGCGCAGAACTGAAGGCCGGTGGCCGGCTAATTGCTGTGTACGTCTCCTCCTCATCTCTCGCCGTTTAAGAAGCGCGCACTCGGGTCCTCAGAGAAATCGAAACCCATTGTGCATCCTAGCAAGGATTTGCTTTTAGAAAGAAAAGAGAGACGATGAGGCCTTGTAATGAAGACGGGGGGTTGAAAAGACAAAAGGCGTCGAGTGCGACAGAGAACGCGGAAAGGGGCGCCATTCAATTATCGGTTCATTAAGAATTTTCTCGAATGAAATATATATTGGATGCGTTTTCCGATTGACTGATTCCGCTACGCGCGCGTTCACACACTAATGCGACTATTTTCACCCAATTAGAAGCGCGAAGCGACCGAGAGAGACTCTAGCTCCTCTTTTGTCTGTTTCTTTTCTTTTCTTTTATTTGTGTCTCGCACGCCGCCGCCGCGCTCAACACGTAATGGTAAAATATATATCAAAACCCGGTGCGCTTTTGTTCACGAACCGGCCGCTAATTACTTAAATGACTCCCATCGCGCGCCAGAGTCGCGCGCACGGCGAGGAGCGCTCGGGGAGGACAGTCGGTCGAATTGCGGCACCGGTGAGAAATGCACATGCGCTACGATGAAACTGTGTGGAAAATGACGATTACGAGTGAGACTATAACTTTTGCCTATTAATCCCCCAATGGTTTTCGTAGTAGTGTTAGTAGTAGCAGTATTAAGAGGAGTGCGTAGTTGTTTGTTCTGACCGCAAACCAAAGGGGGATTAAGGACGCGCACAAAGTATACACGTACTACGTCTAGACTCTTAAAGAAGAAGAAGAAACAGGCAGCACAAATTACCGTATACATTTATGTCTCCGCCTCCTTTTCTCTTGAAAGCGCACTCGTCGTCGTCGTCGTTTCGGTTCTTCTTTTTCATTCCTTGAACACAGAAGACGACCCGAATGAATTTCCGGAACTTTATAGTCTAGGTCTCTTTGATCGGTTCATTTGCTGCTCGGTCCTCCATTTTTCCTTTTCTTCTCTCTATTCTATCGGATTATACTTAGTACTAGCACAACTAGAGGATTTGCTTTTTTTTTTTCTCTTACTTTTTCTTCTCCATCGGTTTGTTGTATTCTTTTCATGCTCTCACTGTTTCTCTTTCTCTAGAGCATTCGATTTGCTTCTAAACGCGCTGCCAAAAACCCATTGTCACCCTTTCATTCAAGTCTCCTTCTAGCTGCCTCGGCATTCCAACCGCTTATTCGCTACGCTCCAGACGGTTCTCAAGACACTTTAGCGGACTTTAGTCCGCTTGTCGGTTCACCTGGCTCTATGTATATTATTACTGAGAAGAAGGTGATCCGATTTTCACATGCCCTCCCCTTTTGGCTCACTGGACCGAATTTTCTGTCCATCTCTTCATTCTTCTCCGTCTGTCGACGAGAGGCGAAAAAGATAACTGTATCAATCACCCCTGACGTTGGACATGATTTCTCTATACGGCGTAGACAAGCATATTAATGCAAAGTCCGCCCTTCGTAGATGGAATCGCGTTGAAAAACAAACACAGCCGTCCGGAAACGGATACACTCGACAACTCGTTTTCGCGGCATCAGGTACGCGCGTACACGTACTGTATGCGCCTTGACCTACAAGGCAGAACGAATCCATCTTGTCGAGTGTTGCGTCAACATCCCAAAGTGAAAGCGGGCCCCATCCGCAATTGACCCGCATCGCCAAGTAAAGGGAAAATCATAAATAACAGGGACGCGACGGAAGCTCCGGCATTTGGCTTTTTTCTTCGGAAGTTTTGTGTCATTTTCCGGATCGCCGTGCTCGCTTTTCTCGGCCGAGAATGAAAACGATAATAAATAAAAAGGGCCCTATAACCATTTAGGAGAGGGGGTCCCAACTTCTTTTCCTCTGTCGTAGTCGTCGTCTCTATTTAACTTGTGATGGGGCGAGACTGAGAGGAGCGAGACCTATCGACACCAGCACTCCGGTCCTTATCGCTTCTCTCTGCTTTTTCGTCTCTTTTATCTGTCGATGTTTGCGCTTGGGACGTTTTCTCCAGCCTTTTCTTTCTTCTTCTTCTTCTCCTTCTTCGCCAAAGAAAAGAGCAGACCTGGGTCTCTTCTATTCATCGGACGATATGTTAGCCCCGTCCGTCTATAAAGATGTATAGCTCAGATGGCTTTTTTTTCCTCCTCTTTTTGGCTCCTTTTTTGTGTGTGACCGGGAATAGTGGACAAAAGTGAATACATTTGTCGGGCGAATAGCGCCTGTGAGGGCCGAAATAACTCGGACTTTTCCAGCACAAAAGACTCCCCAGCCAGTTAAGACGTTTTGGCCGTAGAGCATCATGGAGGTTCTCTCTTTGATTGCCGGTGTGAGTCCAAGAGGAAGAAGAAGAAGACTGGCCAGCAGATGATGTTATATTCAGGTCGGTCAGCTGTGTACCTATAGGATTGTCTCACTTTCAGAACCCCCCAGATCCCTCGCCGTGTGCTCAACTCCTCCTACCTTTAGCCGGACCCTATTGGCTTGATGAATCCGTCAGGAGATCTCCAGGAGGGCCAGCGCGACATTAGCCGCGCAACAATTCGAAAGAAAAGAGAAGAGAATCGACTCTTTCAGACACTCTTGGCAGCAGCACGCCATTGAGGCCGTAGACCACCTTACCCCCGACTTGTTTAACGTTCCGTCTTTATCGTTTTCAGGCCGTCCGAGATGATGATTCAACTCCCACGCACCGCCCGCTCCGTGTTTGTAGTACGGCCGGTCGATGTTCATTCTTTTCTCTCCGACAGAAATGGTTGGGGGAATTTCTTCTTTCCTCCCCCTTTTTCTTCAACCTTTTGAACTGAATAATCTGACCGCCATTTTCTGAATTCCTGACTTTAATGTCTTATTTGGCCGTCTGTCCGTCCGTTGTTGTATTTATACGCCGATCATCAAGTGTTGCCTCGTCTTCCTATTATTTCCGAGGCTTTTTCGTTTTCTCTTTTTTTCTTCTCCTCTTCTTTTATCTCTTGGCCTTTCTCGAAGGAAGATTCCTCCGCGCAGACGTTCCTGTCTCTTGGTCGTCGTCGTCTTATTTGGGACATTCCTGTTGGCCGGCCGGGAACGTGACACACGCTATTCCCTTCATAAAAACCGATAGCCGAGGACCCGAGGATGTCATAGTGCTGGGGGAATGCTTTATGATGGGACATTAATTTTCTTGTTGCTGTTTTTTCATGTTGTTGTTGTTGCTGTTGCTGTAGGAAATGGACTGGGGAAAAAAGGGGGGAAAGGAAGAAAACGTCATCATCCATATTGATGTTGCCGCATTATTCGTCGAATTCCTTCTCTTTTTTTCTTTCGGTCTCTTCTTTTTTGTCCGATCCCGACCGATTAACCAGCGTAGATAAAATAGAAAAAGGGAACGAAACGTATCAGGTGGACGTCTGCGCATATATTGAGGTATATTACGAGTGGATCCGGTTAAAAGGGAAATATGTTCGCCCCGACCGGGCGCATCAGAGATGAATATTCATCTACTTCGTCCAGCGCGCGCGTCCGCTGCTCTTTTTGATGGAAGAAAGAAGTAAGCTGAGGGGGGCGACTTGATGCTGGCCGTCTTCCACGCGTTCCAACCTATCTACTTGATGGTTTTATCGGACAGGTGCATCAGCTAACGTCACGGCCGTGAACGGACATTTCTACTCTCTCGCTCTCTTTTTCTTCTACCTCTATTGTTTTCTTTTCTGTCCTTTTTTCTCTCGAAAACCCCTTTCCGCTTGGCCGGCCATATCATTAGATTGGCAGCCAACACGGCCGCACAAGGCCCGGCTTCTCGTCGCTCCAGCAGAATATGGCTTTTCATTTCCATAGAAAAAGTCTTAACTACTAAAAGGGAGCTTGAGCTGGTCCGGATTATCTTTTTGGAAGACTTTTGAGAAAAGAAAAGACATTCCGAGCCGCCTTGTTGTTGTTGTAACATGTTGGTTTAAAATCTGCTCACACAAGTCGTAGCTCATTGCGTGCAATTCGAAAGGGAGAAGGAAGGAGAAAGGGAAACGGACTGAAGAAGAGGCTGATGGCTCTGCTGTCCCGCCAAGACCGACACCACAGCACCGATAATAAGCACGTTGGCAACCTGTAAATCATCAGGTGTGCGCGCTCGCGCCCCCTCCGACTCGACATGTATACATCCAGTATGTACACGGAGCGGCTGGGCAGCTGTAGGTTAAAGAAAAGAGAGAGAGAGAGAGTGGCTTCATCATCCTTCTTTCTCTCTCTCTTTCTCAATTCTCTCTCTCTGACTCGACGTCGTCGACGACTAGTGCCTTTAACCTCTCGCCTTATTCTCTCGTCTCGACCGGGCGGTCACGGCCCATGATGATGATGATGATGATGTAGATCGTGAAGAAGAAGAAAAGAACGGAGAAGGGAGAGAAAAACCCCGACGTTTCAACAGGTAAGTAACGGTTGGGGGAGAAAAAAGGCAACGTTGCCACGTCACGAATGACCAATCTCCAAACGTCCGAAAATGAAATAAAAATGACGTCGTTCGGGATATAAATCTGAAGATTGTTGGATAAATATAGGCGGAATTTTACGAGCGGGCTTGGTCGCCATTACTGTTGTTGTTGTCAGAAGGGCAGTGTCGCACGCATGCTGCCGCTGGTCGTGGGTGCGCGAGCCGTAGCGGCGTGGGGCCAATCCATCCATCTTGGTATCGCGCGACGAGATCTGCAGAGTCGAGCGACGGCACGCGTTGATAATCTGGGCCTGTAGTAGTTGGTTGTTGTTGTAGTAGTAGTAGTAGTAGCGGACTCGCCTATTCGTCCGTCCAACGACGATCGTAAAACGAAAAGGGACGTACGCGGATGAGACGGAGACGCGGAAGAGGACGGCCCGCTGTTTGCTGCCGGACACTGGGGGGTGGGTGACTAATTGGACGCGCATAAATGGCAATCGCTCCGACAGCCGTGAATGTCAGGTAGGTAAACTGGCAAAGGTTGTAAGTTGGGGAAGAAAAGGACGAGCGCGCATCATCCGTTTCTTTCGCTGATGTTGTTCGCTCTTCGTTTGATCGCTGTCATTTCGATTACGTTGGGCGGGGCCGGCTCTTTCCCTTCCAAATAAACCAACAAACAAAAGAAGCGAGTCGACGAAGAAAGAGAAAGAAAAGAGGAAACAACTTTACCTTGACGGATTTGCCTTTTTTTTGCTGCGGTGCATGTAGACAAGTTTTCGGGGCGTGCGCTTTTTTTTCTTTTTCTTTCTTCAAAAACAACATATGAATAAAGAAACAAGGTCGATAGCAGGAGCTACGTGCATTGTCTGCTGATTGGCGACGGTATTCCATCTCGTTGACGAGCGTGAACGCTAAACAGAAACGAAACGGAATAATAAAGAAAAGCCAAGCAGATACAAACAGAATCGAGTTGAATAAGGCATCAACAAAAAAAGCCAGGGGGAGAAAAAACGGCGCACCGATGATGATTGAGCGAAGCGTCATCAGCCCTTTTTCTCTCTCTTTTTCTCTCCTTTTCTTTCGACTATAAAGATATATTAGCCGGGCGAGCGCAGGCAGTCAGTGGAAGAAGAAGAAGAACGCCGGAGAGCCTAACCCAAACAGAAGGGAGGAGGCGAAAGGAAAACACAGGGGATAGGTGGGAGGTAAAGTAACGTTTATATCTATAGCTACACGGTTATATAGCAGCAGCAGTGTATATATATATATATGCACACACACAGGCCATGAGAGAGAGAGAGAGTTGGTAGAAGAATTTCAAGAAGGAGAAGAAGAAGAGAAAAAGGCAAAGGGGGGTGGGCCAAAGGGGAAAAAAGGGGGAAAAAATGAAGGAAACGGGGAGTAATTTACAAACTCTAGAATCATGGTGCCGAAATTCCAGAGCCAGCACGACACCTGAAGTCTTCTTTTATGGTGGCGAGGAATATACAAGCCAACGACGGATACAAGAACGAGAGACGGAGGAGGCAGCAGCAGCGCCAGTCGGGTCTCTCTCTCTGTTGCGCAGAACGCTATGCGGTCCCTCCATCTTTTTTTTTTACCTCCTCTTTCCACCTGCATCTCTCTCTCTTTTCACCTTTTTTTTCACTCACCTCCAAGGTCGCTCCTACCACTCTTCAGTCTCCATTTGTACTCGTTTCTTCCTTCTTCTTCTTCTTCTTCTTTAGCTCAAGCTACTTGACTCGGCCTTTGTCTTCTCTCTCTCTCTTTTTCTCTGTTACGTATTATTCTTATCTATCTTGTCTGCCCTTCGTCCTCTCGGTCGTCGCAAATCGAAAATCAAGATGCTGATAGAGGTTGGAAGAGGAGAGAGAGAGAGAGAAGAAAAAAAACCGGACGCTACGGGGGAGCATTGCACCAAACATCCGGCTCATCTCTCCGCGCGTAGTCGTCGACGATGAGAGCCAAACTCGGTTGGGGGAAATTCTTGCCGTCATTTTTATTCGATAATGCCGTTCATTCTCCGTCTCCTGCGTCTCTCCCATTTTTTTCTTTCTTTTTTTGTTGTAGTTGTTGTTGTCTTGTTGTCGTCTGCGTACATCTTTCATCATCTAAAGATGTCTAAATACGCGTAAGAATCGATGGAGAACGAGTGGGGGGAAACAATGCCTTTTACGCACGGCAGACCTTCTCTTTTCATCGGCTCGTTTTCTACTCTCGGCCACGGATCCGTCTTGATCTCTTCTTTTCTACTCCCTCGTCTCCTTCGTCTAGCATTTTGTTTGTTGTCCCAAATCCGATTCGTTGGCCTTCTCTATCATATTCTTTCAGCGCCATCGATTTCTATGAGGAGATTGCCGACGCAGCCGAGCTGAACCTCAATGAAGAAAATTCAAAATCCCGCGCCTTGCAAACCCGTCGAATCTTTTCATCTGGCGACGTCTTTTGTTAATCAAAGACTACCTCTGTGTTCACCTTGTCGATTCGATAATCTCCATCGTCTTATTTTATTTTTATTTGATTTTTTTTCCGTACCGCGCTTTTCCCACCAACACGGCCCAATGTCTGCGGATTGGAATATATCTACCGGGCCAACAACTACCGTTGCTGTTATCGACAATGTTTCCCATCGCAGCCGGTGGAAGAATGCGGAACGGCCGCTTGTTGAACTATTGCTCGCTCGTTGTGTTTACTCGTTGCGTGTGAGCCAAACACTGTCGCATTCATGATCTCCTCGTTTTTTTTCTTCTTCTTCTTTTTCTTTCAATTTCACGATGGACACCGCTGCGTCTGCGTTCCCAAGTACGATGGCAACCATCGATGATACACGCCGCCGATGCCTTCCTCTAGCTGTAGGCTTCAACTGTCAATGGCGAGATTATGTTGTTTATTTGTTATATCCATTCTCTGCGCTCTTGCGCCGCCTATATCCTTTTCCTCTCCGTGCGCTGCACACTTTTTTGGATATCATAATTTATAGACCGGTCATGGTTGGAGAGAGAGAAGGCCCCGCGTTCTCCCCTCACTGGACGAGTCCGGCTCGGATCGGCCCACTCGCAGCGAAAGAGATAAGTTATTAATAAATTAGAGAAATAACTGCCTATCCGCTTGTCTATCCGGGGTCTAGGCTTAGGAAAAAATGAAGAGATATCAACATATCATGAATAATGAATGAACAAGTTCGGCTGCGGCCAGAGAAGAAACTCGAGGGAGAAATCCGAATAGATAGTGGGAATAATAGAAAAAAAAATAGGCCCAAAAGAGAGAGAGAGAGGTTGTGAGGGGGGGAGAAAAAGAGGAAAAAATTTATCGATGTTGATTTCAGATTATCTCTCATTTGAGCACGAGCGTGTCTGGCCCGTGTGTGAGTTAAGGTCGAGAGCTGACGGGCAAGAGGAGGCGGAGGAGAAGTGAACTGAACTGAAGAAGAAGGAATAGCTCCGACCTTACTCCGCCCCCTTTGTACCTCTTTTTACGGGGCAACACGGCCAGAAAGTTGTTGTATTATTCGGTTCTTCATCTCTCTCCAACAGGGCTTCGAGCCCTTGCGGTTGGGGGAAAAAGATGGAAGAAGATTCTGGAGTTTTTCGTTAGTTGTTGGCCCCTCTCTCTCTCAGGTCAAAGAAACACCCCCCTATTCCATTCTTTCTTAGTTGGCCTTCTGACGGTTAACCATAGTGGAGGATATTGAGGAGAGGCGAAGGAGAGATAACCACCACTAGACGTAGTGGCAATGCTGGACGGCCCGGGTGGCTACGTTGCCACCCTACGTGCTGCCTTGGGTGGCGAACCAGCCACCCAACGCTCTAGCGTCCAGGGCGGCAGGACCGCCGCGGCGCGCTCCTCTCCACGTTTCTGCGTGCGCACCAGCGATGCCATTGCGCTTCAATTTTTTCGCATCATCGACTCGATTGCGAAACGTTTCTTTTTGTCGAACGCAGCACTCTTCCAATTACTAATTACTTTTGACGCGGCACTACTCTTCGTTCCTGGACTCTCCGAGGCTATCCGAGAGGGTGGAAAGATTAGACGTATTTTTTGGGTGGACCACGAAGAAAAGGAGAAATTTCGTTGACCTGCTTGTAGCCATGTGCGCCCTGTAGAGGCCGTAAACGTAGACATTCCACTGCGAGGCCTTTTTGGTTATTATTGTTATCGTCTAATAATGTATACATTTATATTTACACGCGTCATTCACAGAGAGGAGGTAGGCTATAGTATAGAGACTCGGAGGGAGCAGGTAGGCCTCTTTTTATCCTGTACGTCTCATCGCAGGCTCGAATCCTGCTGGCCCCGTGTGTGTCTGTGATGTGATGGGCAATAAGGCCCCGTCCGGCGCGCGGACCCCGCTCATTTGCCTTCATCAGTCAGCGCGCAGAGACGTTGGGTGTCGGAGAGAGGCCCGCAGCGGGTCCCGTCGCGGTGGGAGAAGAAGAAGAAAAAAAGAAAAATAAAGCGGAGGGGGAAAATCATCTGAAATTCATCGTTTCCCTCTCCATCTTCTTCTTTTCCAGTTCCCCAAGTTGTCAACCAAGGGGTTAAACGAATGGAAACGGTGGACAAATTTATTACAGAAGACGGTAGAGGCCGGAGCGCGCGATGGTGCGTCCGGATATACATAATCTCGAGTCAGTCGAGTCAACGTCTCGTAAATAAAAGCATTTTCTTCTTCTTCTTTTCTTCTCCTGTCTTGTCGAGCGAACCATCTGATCCGCGCGCACACCAAACATTGCTGGGACACTGTTCATATAAAGAAAGGGGAGAAGGAGAGAGAGATTCCCCCCTCGGAAAAAATACGAAACTTAACCCCGTGCCAACTGGTGGTGGTGGTGGTGGTGTGGGACAATCCGTACAATAGGCAAAGTGAAATGATGGGTATTTTATCGAGTAAATCACGAGATGTCTCATGTCGTTCTCCGAGACGACGACCAGAGATGCGCGTCCGAGATTAGAAGAGACAGATAGAGAGAGAGAGAGACGGGGGGACGAAAAAAGAAGAAAAAGGGGTAGAAAATAACAAATAAAACAAAAGGAGTGATGCCGTGAGAAAAAAAGCACAAAGTAGTAGAAGGAAAGAAAGAAACGACGGACACTTTGGGTTTGATAAGACAAGAAGAAGAAGAAGACGGGCTGCGGAATAACAAGAAAAACAACAAGCAACGCGTTTATCCCCGGTAGAAAGTGTGGGTTTTTCTCTCTTCTCTCTCTCTCCTGGAACACTAGAGCCGCCGCAATAACAGCAGTTGGGACCATCAACTCTGCATCGCTCAGTCCGTCCGTCCGTCCGTGCTGTAATTATCACGTGACGATACATCAGGTTTCGTAGGGACCGAGGCGCGTGAGTTACGGCCACGCCGGACCCCAACCAACGGGACCTTTTTTTCTTCTCTCCATCCACCCTGTTATTTCGACGTCCCTTATTCTCTCTCTCACTCACTCTCCTGTTTCCATTTCAAATTCCAGGTGTTTTCTTTTTTTTCGTCTTCTTCTTTCTCCGAACTTTTCCCCTCGTGTCGGTTCTTTCGCTCCGTCCGCGTGACGTGACGGATCCCTATCTACAATGTACCCACGTATATATATCCTCAAACAACACCGTCCGCGTCTGTTTTGTTGCTCGGGCTGTTTGTTTTCTACAAACAGTTTATTCTCCCCTGTCGATGTCCTAAAAGAAACCAGTCGGAACAGCAGCAGCTCAGCAGATCCGTTTATATGAACTGGAACATCTCTTGTCTCTTCCATCCAGCTCAAATAAACAAACGAAAACGAGCTAAAAAAGACCAGAAGCCAAAAAAAATACAACCTGGCCCCAATTTCCAGCGAGAGGGGGGAAAAGTCAGAAAGAAAAGTATAATGAATCACTAGCTCCAAATATACTATACTACCTAGCTAGAAATGAAGGGATGAAGAGGGTTAGCGGCCGTCGTCAGCAGAAAAGAAGTCGAACCAAAGTGGAAGGTCGGCGAGCGAACATCTATCACAACGGCTAGCGAGCGGCCGGTCATTCGTCAATGGGAGCAACAATAGCTTCCGAGTGGTGTCGTCCTTGACGTTGAGGAAGCGAGAAATCTGTAACCTCGGGTGATGTTTCCAAAGTCATTTTTCTCCTTTTTCTCCCTGTTGGAACCGGGGAGAGATTTAATGATTTTCTTTTTCTCAGTCAGTCGGTTGGAAATGGACGATGAGGCCAGTTTCGACCAGCTCGACTGGTTGCTGATAATGCAACACACCTCCAATCACTCGCCACTTGATTGAGATGTCTGACTTTCCAATCCTCTTTGTTTGTTTTCGTCTGTCTACACGCTTGATTAAAGGGCATCGTGAACGGGCTACGTGGTGATTACATCTCATCTGTGATGAGCCCTATCGAATCCGACGGTGCAGCTGCCCCGGTCAGCGCCACTAAGAAAACGAAAAAAAAGCCAGTAGTTGTTGTTGTCGGAGGCTTCCGTGATGCCGATTCCTCTCCAATGGATTTCTCTTTCGTCGAAGAAGAAGAAGAGGAGGGCTAATCACATAGAGCCCCAAAGGGGCAATGAAGAAGCTGCTGCCGTCGACTGGGAAAGATAATTCTGTTGACTTTCGGGCCATCTTTTTCCATCACGGGTGAATAGCTCGATGAGTCGAATGGATCGAGACGCGTCGACGTTGTCCTCCTGTTGGAGTGTAGCAGCAGAGAGGGACGGTGACGGGCAATGGGGAGAAAGTGGCCACTTTCAACAGGCCGTTCGTCATGCATATGCATGTATGCAGAGTAGAAATCACTCGAATGTATTTATTTATAGACGGCGCTTTGGGGCGAATGGCATTATAAGCCCTGCGTCTGTGTGTTTCTATCAGCGCTACGCCCCGGTCGGGCCGGCCCGTGCCAGCGCGCGCCCTGTTGGAAATGATTTGTTTAACGGGCGCGCACCGGCCGACGAACCGGCGCACGCACGCACGCAGCAGCCGCCCGCAACAGTTCGATAGAAACGCAGCAGCCATCAGCTGCGGGCAGAGATGATGCCCGTCGTCATCGCCGTCGTCTGCTGGCCGCTTTCGTTGACCTCGATAAATACCCGCCCATCCACCGAGTCATCAAAGATGATAATAACACCACCTATTTATTTTATTTTATTTTATTTTAGTTTTTTCCTTTTTTCCGTTTCCCCCCTCGAGTCTTGTGTTACCGACGGCCTTTTTATTTTTTCTTCTTCCAAGACAGAAGAAGAGGAGCATCTCTCTCCAAAACGGTCGAGCGAGTATATTCAACTCGCGTCCGGGCGCTGATTATGGAGATGTTAAAGAAAACAGCGGTTTATGAAGACATCAACCGACGATTGTTGTTGTTTTCTGTGTGGAACGAGAGGAGAGCAATCATCGGCCTGGCCTCGGAGCGGCAGAACAACATCATCGTCGTCGTCATCATCAGCAGTCTCAGCAGTCGTAGGCTGCAATAATCATTGACGCCGTAGTCTCCATCCACGCCAAGGCGAGATTTCCATCCATCTCGTCTCATTGTCCGGTTGTTGTTTCACATGTCCCCAAAATTACACCGTCGACGATGTAATTCGTCGCCGCCGCCGCCGCCGTATGGCTCCAAGTCCGCAGCCAACCCTTCCATTAAGATTCGCTCTTGTTCTCTCTACCGGGAAATCGTCCGGGTGAAGAACCAACTAATGTGAAAAAAAAATGATGATTTACCACTAGAACTGGTCGTTCGCTCGAAGAGAGAAAAAAAAATATATTCAAAGAGAGAAGAAGAAGAAGAAGAAGAAGAAGAAAAGGGAAAAGTAGCTTTGGATGATGATTGTTGTTGTTTTTAAAAGTCGAGACGAGCTTGTAATTGGTTTAAAGAATGGAAATAAAGGTATGGGAGAAGAGAGATGGCGCGCTTATAGCCGTAAGAGAGAGAGAGACCAAGTAGAAGAAGAAGAAGAAGAGGCGAGGTGGTAGAGAGGGCTGGAGGATGTTGGCTGGAGGCCACGGCTCAGCAGGTGACCAATAAGAGAAGGTTCACTTCACATGGTGAATTCCCCCCTCAGCGGGAACCGAATGTAATTTACAACTGACATGGAAAAGGTCTTCCAACTTGGCACTGCGGGCGTCTGCGTTGACGGTCCCGAAAGAGAGAAGAACTCTAGAGAAGATGGAAAAAAGAGAGAGAAAGAACAACCCAAAAAAGAAAGAAAGAAAGAAATAGAAATAAAGACAACCGGGGTTAAGGGAGAAGTAGAAGAAGAAGAAAAAATAGTTTAGTGAAGAGCGTGGGCCAACTGAAGAGAGAAAGAAAAAAAAAGACTTTTAAGAGGAGGATAAAAGATTCTCAAAAAGATCTTGCGGCTGAAATAAAGCAGTAGGGGATATCATCGAGCCCCAGAAGAAACTTTTTCTTCTTCTTCCTTTTACTTCTTCGAGTACCAACTGAAAAAAAATGGATTGCCTCCATCACACTCCGACAGCTACGCGTCTACCGTCCGACTCGCTTTTTTTTTCTCCCCTCTCTTCTCATTTAATTTATTTCAAACCTTTTTTTTTTGTAACTACTTTCCTTCCCTTTTGATTTCTATTAGGGAAGGCGCGTTCCTAGTTACGTCTAATGTCTCTATCTCCCTTCACACCCTTCCTAATAAACTCGTCAAAAGTTGAACTAGTTAAATTTAAACCGCGACTAATTAGTGCGATGGCGTTGTTGTTTTGTTTTCGCGGCGAATGGAGGGGAATGTTGTTTTTCTCTCTCTTTCTCTCTTGTTGGGAAATGTATAGAATGTCGGTATTGAGCGTCGAGTTGCTGCCGGCCTTTCCGTCACATGTCACGACGACGGAGCGGGCGGTGGAGCAGCAGGAGCGTGGTGGTTATTTCAAAAGAAAAAAGGGGAAAAAAAGGAGAAGAAGAAGAAGAGAGGGACATGTTTATTTGCGGTTCAAACAAAAGGACTGAGAAAACGGTGTGACGGCTGGAGGGTAACATAACCATTCGTCTCGGCTTTTGTCCGTGCGCCAGGCCATCCGCCTGGGCGGACGGCCGTACATTCGTAGGTCTAAAGCAGCCGGGTCGGAATCAAAAGAGACGTAGAATCGGAGCTCTTTACACGGCCTTTTCCCCTCGATTAGAAGGAGCCGAGTGGGGTCGGAGAAGGAGCGGCAGATGAGACAATTGTCACCGAATTTCAATGCCGACGTTGGGAAAATATTTATTAAAAAAAAGAAAAAAATAGAACGCTTCGTAGCGCAGGGAGCGGGTGATGCCCATCGACAACGGCCGCAACGGCCTCTGCAGCGCGCGGCATCTTTCACGCGAGGTCGTTGGATTCTCAGAGGTTTTCCCTCTCTCTGACAACTCGCAGCTAATTATATGGCAGGGCCCTTTTTACCTTTCACATCCCTTTTGTGTTTGTTGTTCTCTGTGTACCGAGAGGACTCACTACCAGAGCAGAGATAGAGAGAGAGCTCTGCTGGTGTCGGAGAGTATGTCACGCTAGCTCTGGAGCTGATGGTGGGCTTCGACTCCAATTACGGCCACTGACAGGTCTCTTCCAAGTCGAAATCAGGTCCCCCCTGCTGCTTGCCATGGCCCTCACGTACTGTGCTCCAGCAGCAGCACTTTGACGAGACATTTCCAAGTGGCCGATTCTTATATTGGAACCCCTTTTTCTTTTCTTTCTGCTGTCTTTGGATTTTTTGACGTTTTTCACTCCATCCATTTTTTTTTCTTTGACTTTTTGAGTAGTTGTCCAGCAAAGACAACTCGGCACCACCTGATGTGTCGGCCGCGATTTGCTGCGCTCGGTATATCAGTGGAAGAAACACATTCCTCGCTGTTGCTGCCTATTTTCTTTTCCCCTTCGGTCGACGCCCACCTGTTGGCATCGCCTCGACTCTACTGGAGCTGATTTTCTCAAACTCTCAATCATGCTGTTTTCGTTGCTGGCGAAAAGGAAAAAAAAAGAAAAAAAAATAAGTCGTAGAGGGATTTTGAGGAGGTGGTAGGGGCCGCCTCAAAACCAATACGAATTCGTAATCAGCAGGTTGAAGGATGGCCGCGTCGTCGTTATTTTTCCCTCCGGATGGAACCGATTTGCCAAACGATTTGTTGCTGATGGGAGGACGGCCCTTTCATTTCTCAAGCGCATCCTCGACGCGCCAACTCCGACTGTTTCACTGCCCTCCTCTCTTTTTCTGCCAGCCAGCAGAGACGGATATAGAGTTGTTTCTCGCGCAGGTAGTTACCGTTGATAATCGCTCAAGTCTCCGTCAGCCCAGTCCGCCCTCCTCTTCCTAGGCAACTTTCAAGGCATCGAAACAACTGCAGTACATAGGGGTTTGTGTCTCTATTTCGTAGATAGAGAGTATATACACCATCAGACTCGGTAACGAGCCCTAGGCCCTCCTCGGTACTACTTCTTCTTCTTTTTACGGCACGAGGCGTGAAAATTGAAACGACGAGCGGATCGGATTCTTCCGCCGCGAAACGGTTTCATGGTCGATTTTTCTCGTCTTTTTCTCTCTCTCTCCATTTGGCCGTCCGACTGGTTTGGGTCACAACATTCAGGGTGGGCTGCTCCTTTCCTTATTATGATGACAATATTACAAGTTTTCTCTCAAAGAGACAAGAGTCGCTCGTGACGACGAACGTGCCTTGCTTACGAAAAAGAGCTCGTGCGCATTCGATCGATTCGAGACAGCTACTGCGTCGTCGTCAATGGATGGGCCAGCGCCCTTTTGGTTTTGGTTTTTTTTTCTTGCGTCGTCGCGACTGGTCCGTGAGTGGAGCGCGACAAGGAGATGAAGAGATTTTCCCGTCTGTTGTTGCTGTTGTTGTTATTCATGGCATCGCCTCATTCGTCTGCACCGATCGGGGACGCCGATGATGATGGCCATCCGTCATCTTCCCAGTCATCTGCGCGTTGGCCGGAGCTACGCCTTCATCACGGGGGATTCGTGGGCGCATCACCAGCAGACCTTGTCTTTCCCTACGCTTCGTTTCGTTGATGTTCCGCGTGCCAATCGGCGTCAAGTCGCGGATGCATCTGCATATGAAATGTAGACTCGTCCGTCTCGTCCGTCCATATTTTCCTGGCGCGGCCGACGAGAAGACGAAGAAGAGGAACGTTCGGATCATGATCATAAATAAAGCTCCGTGCAACGATAAATTTCAAAAAGAGGAAAGATAAATAAAAATAAAAGAGCCGTGGAGGTAACAAAAAGAGAAAAAAAAAAGACTTGAGAAGAAGAAAATAAAAAGAGATACTACTACACTCACCTTGGCGGCTTTTTGTTCCGCCACTGAATATATCACTTTGGGAGGGATTTAACGCGCCGCTCTTTTCCGCCTCTCTTGCGGCTACGGGCCCCGACTTTAACGCACGGCTCTATCACACACTCGCCGAGCGGCACGCACATCACCCCCGGTACGGGGCGCTGGGCGCCGGTAGAGCACATTGTGGGGGTTTATTATCTGGCCGCGGCTGGCCCTGATGGATCCGCGTCGCTTGATAGCGCCCATGCAACCACCGAATCAAAAATGAGGTGCTGCTGCTCCGCCCGACTGGATGGCGTCCAGTCGTTTGCCAAAGCGACAACATCTATTAAAGAGGAACTTGTCCGCCTTCTTTTTGTGTCTTTTTATTGACCGCGTCGTTCGCCATTTGATTCAATCGTCTCTCTTCGAAATGATTGCGCGGCCGATGGGAAAAAGAGAAAATTAAGAGAGTTGTACGGAACTTTTGGGTAGGCGTAGTCGGTTATTGCGCTCCGCATGGGATCTCTCTTTGCGCGCTACAATTTTTATTTCCGTCGTCATAAAGACACGGTCCTTTTGTGCTGGAAGACGACGACTTTCAATCCGATTACTTATGGGCTTTTTGTGTGTGTCGCTGGGCCGGCCGGTAGGAACCTGAAACGCGACGGGGTGTTCTACCCAGTCACGTCTCATTGATCTAACGATTCAACCCTCCGCTTGTCGGCGGAAGAAAGAAGCCGTTTCCTCCTTCTTTTTTTTCTTTGATTCTTTTATCTTCGCTATCATTTAATAGTAGGCCGCTTAACTACTCGTCCCCCCCCCCCACTATTATGCGGCCGCTTTCCTTCCGTCCGTCACCAACGATCTCACAGGCCCGCTGATTCAACTAGAGAAAGCCAAAAACTCAATGGCGGTAATCCGGGGCAATAAAAACGTCCGCTTTTGGACCCCACGTAACGCTGATAAATAGACCAAAAACGGTGCGATTGGTTTCCAGACCAGTTTGACGACATAAAAGCCATTGACGAGACATTAGAGACTCAAAGACGGACCTGCTTTTGCCACTGAAAATGGTCGAAAGAATGTCGACGGCCCTCGCTGTCGAAACTTTTGGGGGAATAAATAAGAATAGAGAAAGCTTTGGGAGCGACTCTGTTGCGCGGATCCAATCCGTAACGCGCCCATCCAATTCTGGGAATATCAGCTGCTGGGCAAGGAGCCGATGTCTCAATCAATTCGTCCTCCTCTTCTATCCCCTCCTGATCCAAGTCGGAGAAGAAAGAATTGAAACGTCAGTCCCGCAACTAATTTTCCAGGTAAACACTATCTCTCCATTTCTCTTTGGCTGTTTTGCTGGGCTGTTAGGGAGGAACCTTGTTGTTGCTGTTGTACTCACCCCCACTCATCGTCTCCCCCGTAAAAGGAGAAAAACATTCGAGAGAGTGGATAATGGGCGGAGAGTTGTTGGGGGCCACACGTCTTCAACAAACTGGCTGGCAGAATGACTTCCCCGTTTTTTTTCTCGACTACAACTGCACATAACTTCTTTTCTTTTTTTCCTCCCCAAAGTGGAACGGACGTTTTGTTTCTTCCCCCCCTGCTCTTCTCAACCGCCGTCTACACCGAGTAACTCTCTGCATGGTAGTTTTTTTGTGCTGTTGTTGAATGATGAGGGAGCCGATAGCCGATGACGACGACCGAGGCTCTCGCTGGAAATCTCGTAAAGCTGCCAACCCGTCGACGGCGACAGTCCGTAACATTAGAGCAGAGGGGGCGCGCGGATTAAGTGTGCGAGATGTGCCAGGTAATGGGAGACATTCGTCGTTTCTTCGCGAGGAGGGCCAACAAGTCACCTTAGAGGAAGAAGAAGAAGCTCTATGGGAAAACGGCGCAGGTAGATACGAGGCAATCAGTCGCAGCAGCAGGTCCAGCACGTTTCCAAAACACTAGAAAAGAAAAAGGAGAAAGAAACCTCGTCTTTAAAGCTTCAACTCTATGCGTCCATAAATATATCTGGGACCGACATCTCTCGGAGCAGAAACTTTTTGGGCTTTTTTTTTTCGGTACGAAAACGTCGTCGACTAGTCTGTCGCAGTGAGTGTCTCTTTATAGTCTCTTGACATCACTCATTTCCCGTTTTTTGTCGACTTCTTTTTCTTTCCCGTCGAGATATCTGGACTCGCTTATTGTTGTTGTTGTTCTTTTAACAGCTGCATCGGAGAATGTAATGCACGCTCAACGTCTCTCCAAAGAAGAATAAAAGTTGGTGTAGAGGGGGGAACGGACGGAAACTCACGATTTTCTCTTTTGTTTTCTTATTCTCGGACGGTGGGTCCACTCGAAAATCATTGGGTTTTGTTGGGAGGTGAGTGACGAGTAGAAAACCTTAAGTGTCAAACAAAACGGCGAGTTGTTGCGGGCTCCATCAATCAAATGGGGCCGCGTAATTGATTGCTGTAAATCTCTGTAACTATACGACCGCACTTTGCGGTTTGCGTTTGATGCGTGTAGATTCTCAATCGATACCAAGTACGGCTTCTTTCCACTGGCGACTCGGCTCCACACAACATTTACACACGTTGGCTGTCTGTTGTTTTGGGTGTGAGATTTTTCCCGCGACTCGCACGTCGCTGGAAACGAGCAAACGGAGCCCGTGGAGCGAATCGAATGCCCACGCTACGCAGCTGCCCGGTCCGCTGGAGCGTGTCCATTCTCTCTATTCTGTGGTGTAATAATAATCAACATGTACGTTAGAGAAGTGAAGAAGAAAACGAGAACGAGGTGCATTAGTTTTATATTATTAGTAACCTTTTAGTCTAATCAAGATGCAGGAAGAAATGAAATCTTTTGGAGCGCGCATTTGTGATTGAAAACCCTTCTATAGTATATGTCCAGCAACTGCGGAGGATATAATGGAGTCGTATCTGTTGTGATCGACCTAGTTTTCTCCAATGGACTTGACTGAAGGACAAACTGACAACCTCATTGTAATTGTATAGCCCGCCACTACAGCCCTGACAACCAACGTCTCCATTAGAAAGGAAAACAAACCATGTGGAATAGCCGAATTTCTCCCCCTCTCCGCTCTACTCCTAGTATTACTACTACGGTACAACTAGCTCAGTATTACTCTATTGTATATATACATTACAAATCTGCTTGTTGTTTTCCCCCCTCTGTGCGGCATCTAGTACGAACCGACGAGCGCACTGGAAGAGGATGTGCGTGTCTAGCTGTGCGCCACCTGGTAGTCTGAAAGAAGCTATTGCTGCTGATGCAGTGCTGCTGGTTTATTCAGGAAGATAGGGCCTAGATTAGGTTGCTAGGGTCGACCTGTTGGTTCGCCCCTCCACCAGGCAATTCCAGGTGGGTGATTTCTACCCCCTTGGCCCCGATCCTTTTTGGCTGCATCTTAATTGACCTCTTAGACCCTTCAATTCGGGGCCCATAGACAGCTTCATTATACTATTCCGTATATATATATATACACTGTTGGTGGAGGAACCACCAGCAACTAACCAACTAGTCGACTGTGTCGGCTCTGGGAAACAATGCCACACCTCCGGCTATGCGCGCCTACAGCTCCGTGCACGGCCATGGCGGATCTCCATCTTCCCAATTTCGTAGATTGTATAGGCTAACGTCTTCTTCTTTCTTCTTTCCATCGCCACATGGTTCTGGTCATAACACACACAGCACGCACGCAAAAGAGAGCCAGAACCCCTCGGTGATCAGGAAATGTTAGCAGAGAATCTCTCTCTCTCTCCTCTATCTCTATATATGCCCCCCTGTCTGTTTTGCTGGGCTGCCGCTGTTGCGCTGCTCAGATTGGTTCGGTTTCATTATATTAGTTAGCTTTACCTGCTTTGCTTGGCTGGCTGCCTACCGTTCTCGGTACGTACCCTACTCTCCAGCTACGATTTTTTTCTTTTCTCACAAATTTAAAATCATCAAGAGCCGCGCTCCTTTTCTCTTCGCTGTTGAACAGGGAGGAAATGAAGGAGGCGTCCGATATAGCTTGGAAAGAGGCGATGAAATACGAGTCAAAGGCCTTTACAGAATATCTGACTCTTCTTCTTTTATGAAATTTCCTTCTCTTTTCCGAGGGAAAGAAGGAAAAAAAATACGTTTTTATATTTATCTCTCTTTCTATATATATATATATATAGAAAGAAAGAGAATCCAAGTCTTGGAGAAGAAGAAGAAGAAAGAGAGAAGGGGGGAGGGGGTCGAGCTTGTTATATTGTGTACGACCAGATTGCATGACTAAACACAAGGCACGAACAGTTTTCCCAACTCTCGGCTCCCTCCACTCAACTCGAGCGGATCACCAGGGCCGTCATCCTCTTCTTCTTCTTCTTCTTCGTTTTTTTTCTCTCTCTCTCCCTACGGCTTCCATCTTTTTCTTCTTCTCTTTGGAATTGTTCAGGATCTGCCTGTGTATAGACGGAACGGGAGTTTGACACTAGTTGAACATTGAAGAATAGGACACGGCCGTCCACCTGTCGGTTTCTTGTTTGCTCTCTGTCTGATCGTCATCTGATTTCGTGGCGGCCGATGCTCCGCCCGGAGTCTGGAGGAGAGAGAGAGCGTTTTGGCGCGCGCCAGCTATCGGAAATCACGTCTCTGGCTGCGTGGCTCTGGGGCCGTGACGCGCCATCCAACACCTGTCAAGATCTATTGGCTCTCGGACAGTGAATCGCATCAGCCAGGAGAGAGAGAGATATAAGAATTCCTTCTTTTCCTGCCTTGTACCTTCCAATGTATACATTTGTATATTATTGTTGTAATGTACAAAGAAAAAATGGCCGTTGTCTTCAGCTCTTCTTCTTCTTTTCATAATGAATTTTCATCAGAGGCCGGCACTTCCCCGGGGTGTTGCGTCTCACTCCGTGAACCCTGTCTCTTGTCTTGTGTGAAGCGCTAAGTTTTTTTGTTTCGTATTTATCAACGAACGGCAGCAACAGCGGGAGTAGCATCAGGAGCCAGTCTGAGAGAGAGAGAGAGAAAGAGAGGATGATGTAACCAACACGCAGCCGGTCTTTTCTCTCTCCCCCATTTTCCCGAGCCGTCAGTTCATATAGCGTGTGACTCAGGCAGCCCAGTGATTGCGTCTGAAGTGAGAAATGCAGCAGGAATAATCACAGAGGAAATGATGAATGTGATTAGGTAAATGGAGCTTTGCGTGCCAAAGGGTTGGTCCGCCGAGTCCGTCTGTCTGAAGACGAGCCGAGGAGGAAGAAGAAGAAGAAGAAAAAAAGTAGTCGAATCCAAGAAACTGTAAGAAGCCAAAGACGAAGAGGTTTTTTTCTTCTTCTTCTTCTTCTTCTTCTTTTTCTTTCATCTTCTTCCTCCTCCCCCTTCTCTTTGACTATTCATTTGCTCCTCCATCGTCTTCTCGGTCGTCCTCCCTCCTTCTTCTTCAGTTCTTCTCCAAGTAAGCGGCAATTGTTTAATTTGGAATTTGTTCCATTTTCAAGCGTTGTCGGCGTGTCGTGTACATGTTGATGGTAGCGAGAGAACCGTGAAGATTGGAGCCGAGTCGAGCGGCGGGTCCGTTCCTTGAAATGAATGGGCCGTATCGAATAACCGAAAGAAGGAGAGAGAGAGAGAAGGAGTCGAGAAGCGAGACGGCCGGGCGATGACAATGGTGGGCCGTCTCAGCGTTTCTTCTTCTTCTTCTTCTGCTCCTGCTGTTGATAGGTAGTATAGGATGAGCCTCTTTTTTCTCCACCACAACCGTCTCCAATTGTTGCAACTGCTGCAATCAACACAGTCATCCCGTCTCGTTATAAGGATCAACGAATTGTTGTGTCGAGCGACCGAATCGCTTCAATCAATTCCTCCCCGCATGTCTTGATTGTAATATTGCCATCAAGGAGAGATGGGGCCCGTTGCTACCGAGACGCCTTCATCACGGGGCGAGAAAAAGAAAATGATTTCGTTGAAAAACACGAAGAAGAAGAAAAGGGGGGAAAATCGTGAATCCATCTGCCCCATTCAATTACACCGCCGCCAACGACCTTATCATTTTCCATATCTTTGTTTCGTTTTGGCGTCTTCATTCTTCCGTGACCTCTCTTTTTTTTCTATCCATTCGCCACGTCTTTTCATCCACAGTAGACGCAACGGGACGCACGAACCAAGTCGATCGTGTGTATTATTGGATTTTCTTCCTCCTCTCCTTCTTCTTCTTCTTGTGTACTTTTCCAACAAATAAAAGGCTATTGACTTTCATCAGTTAAAAGAATAAGAAAAAAAAGAGAGAGAGAGATAGATTAGGCGGTTGGTGGATCGTGTCGGGCGCCGTTCAGCGCAAAAAGGTGGAAAACGGGGAACCGAAAGAGGAAGAAGATTATGAGAGACGCAATGTGTTCACGAACTTAGGGAATCGTGCAACCATCGACTGCAGGACGAAAATCAATCCATCAATTTTTTTTTTACCCCCATCTCTTTTTATCCCCGACCATTTTGATGAAAAGCAACAACGCTGGTTGTTCACTCTCTTGTTTCTCTTTTTTTCTCTCTCTATCTTCTAAAGAAGATGAAGATGAAAGAAGAAAGGAAGAAGAAAAAAAAACAACACTGGTCGTCGTCTCCTCTAGACAAAACAATAGGGCCGGTAATGTGGAATCTTTCAAGTCGATCTCCTCTGCTGGTGGTTGGACTGGCTGCTGGGTCTCTGATGCGCTCGCGCCGTAGTATAGAAGATCCGTGAAGGTGGGCCGTCTCTATTGAACTGTGGGGGGAATCGCCTCTCTCTTCTTCTACCTGTGAAAATAGAATCGTTTTCTGCTTACGTAATGTTTATGTATGAACTAGTGTCTTGTCTTTTGACAGAAGAAAAGGAAAGAAAGAAAAAAGGAGAATTTTTTCCCTCCATCTCTCTATTCTTCGTCGATGTAGCATTCTTATATATATAAATATAGTAACAACTATGGCCGGTTCGTAGACTGCTGGGCCTGGCTCTTCCCTTCTAATGATCCGAGTCATGACGGTTATTCAAACGGCCGATTGTTCCATGGCGATATCTTTGTTGCCACACATAGACAACGTCGAAGGCGACCCACACGCGTCGCTTATTCTGCGCTGACTCTACTGGCGTTGGGTCGCGCGGCGGAGCAGCCGAAAATGAGCAAAAGAAAACAAAAACGCTTCGGTTTTCTTGCTGACATACTCTGAAAATATTCTGACGACGTGACGGTGCCGGTGTCATCTTATCTCGGGGCCGGTCCGCAGCTCCGCACCAGCACCAACAGCAGCAGCGCCATGAAGTAGTAGAACAACACATCGGCGCCATTCGAACCGCCCGCTGTCTGTTTGACTGCCGCGTATGGTGGTGATTGAAATGCATCGAGTTATTGGCGACGGTTTCACTTAACGACAGACCAGCCAACTCGGCGGTAATCAAATACCTCGCGGCGCGGATGGAATTCACGCCCTCGCCAATCTACTCGCCCAAGCCATGACGCGATCCAATTTTGTAGACTCTGTTGCTGCAGCAGCTACAACAACCAGTCCCGGATCGAAAAAGAAGAAGTCGAAGAGGAAAGAAAAGAAAAGAAAAGAAAGAACAAGGCTGCTGACAACACAACAAATCATAGGGAAACAATTCGATCGCCGCCCTTTTCTTTCATTCCAGACAACAACAACAACAACATCAATAGCAACAAAATCCCAAGTGTCTGCTGCTCGTACTCGGAAAACAGACAAGAAAACATTGTTGCATTTCTCGTTCACTTCGATCCATCTCTCGAAATGGAATCAGAGAGAAAGAAATGGAAGAAAATCAATCTTAATAAGAGAAACGGTCGGTCGATGGACCAAGTTGGATGAAGTGAGAGCTCATCATCTCACGGGACCGGAGATAACAAACCAATCAGGAGGCGAAAAAGACGTTCGTCGCTGCTTTTTAGTTGTTCCTCGACTCTCTCTCTCTCTAGTCTTCGTCGCGTCTTGCGTAGAATCAAAAGAGCTGATAACCGGTCAACTTGATGACTCGCGCCGCCGCCGCCGCCGCCATCAAAAAAAGAAGAAACAAAAATAAAATAAAATAAAATAAAAAAAACCGTCTACAGCTGCAGGAGAATCCAAAAGAAATGAGATGGGTGTCGCTGATAATCGAAACGAAAAAGAAGAAAGAAAAAAAGTGGGAAAGTGGCAACGTTGCCCGCTTGCGCCACACTTTTTTTTTCTTCTTCCTTTTTATCGGGCACGACTAGCTGCTGGGTGCTGCTGCCGCTTCGGTTGCCCGTTCCTCCCGAAAGACAACAAACCTTCACCAGTCGGGCCGAGTAGTAGGCAGCGTGATTACATCGCTCCGTCCGTCCGTCCGTCCGTCCGTCCGTCCGTCGGTGCCGATCACGTAGTCTTAGACTATTCTCTCACCGATTAGACTATTGACTGCGGCGAGTTCCGCCAAATTCGAACCAGCGGAATTCCATTGAAATCCGTGTCTTCGATTGCCTTTTTCGTCGGGGCGTTTAGTGGCCGGTTATATAATTCCATTTGGTCGTGTTTTAACAAGTGTCGACCCGATCGCTGAACGCTGGTAGCAAAACGGCAGTAGCATCAGCCATAGACTAACAGAGACCAAAAAGAAGAAGAAGAAAACACCACAAGTCCTGATCGCATTACAGCTGGCTCGATTCAGTGTCTCATCGCCAACCCAAACGTGATGTAATGCAGTCAAACGTTGCTGGGGGAAAAAAAGAAAAAAGTTAAGCTTCTTATTGGATCTGTTCTGGCGTCTCCTCTTTTATTGTTGGGGTAACTCTGTCGACTCAGGCACAAAAGAGGAGGAGAAGACGAACCTTGGTGTGCCGTGTGCTATTGCAGAAACCCGCTACATAACAGGCAGTGCGAGGCAAGCGGTGTATAGTTGTGAGACTCTGTTGCCCGCCCGCCATAATAGAAGTGAAGACATTCGTGGCTTCTTCTTCTTCTACTCCGTCTCAACCGCACACACGTGGATTACAAATCGTGTAGACCTCATCGCCTTTGGTAAGTTGATCCATTCTCACGTCAGTTGCACACATTTCAGTCCATCGACTCTTATAGCTTCATCTCCTTTTTTTTGCCTTTCTTTCGCGTCGGCCGAGGAAGAAGAAAGAATAAGAAACACTTTGCCCGTGGATATTGTCCCCTCCTAGTACTTAGTAGTCGGAGAAACACATTATTAAGTTATGACCTCATAGTTTTTCTCTTCTTTTTCCTCCATGTTTCTTTTTTTATTATTTGAATTTTTTTTTTTCTTTCTCTTTGGAGCGCTTCGCACCTGTAACCACCGTGTCGTCGTTCTATATAATAGATACTTTCATTTATTCTCTAGTTGGTAATTCTGGTGGTGGTGGTGGTGTTGACCACAATGCACATGACCACGGCGAAACAAAAAGCTTAAGTGACAAGGCCACCGCATTTCCGGCTTGATGTTCCGCGGTGACAATTGGTCAGCTCTGTAGAGTACTACGAGGCAGAAGCAGCAGCAGCAGCAACTTGCCAGAGCTAATTGCTCGCCAGAGTCGCCTATCTGGAACAAGTACAAATGGCGGAAGGGCTGCGCAGTGGGGAAGCCAGCAACATCAGATAGTCGCGTAGTTGTAGTAGTAGTAGTAGTAGCCCGTCTCTATGGGTAAAGTAAGAAAATGGAAAAAAAGGGGGGAGGGAGGTAAGAAACAAAAAAAAGAAGAAAAAAGTTGGTCAATGGTTTCTTTTCTGTTTGGCAGTCTCTTCTCCCGCCGCCGCCGCCGCTTCCCACAAAACCGCAATTTTCTTATAGCAGTGACGAAAGCTTTCCGTTGTACTGCTCGTTCTTCCACTACACTATACGCGTCTTCATTTTTACAACCGCATCGGAATGCTACCAACCGTCGCACATACATATATATATATAGTAGAGAGACACAATCTGCTTATAGGTGGCCAATTTACGACACCACCACTTTAGCCGCTTGCTGGTGTTTCCTTCTCTATATATTTTTTTTCTCTCTTCGGTTTCGGTTTGCCCTCGGATTAATTCCGATTCGACAAAGTAGGTAGAAAGGGGAACATTTTCAAGTGAGAGGGAAAGAAGAAAAAAACTGAAATTGGGAATGGTAGGGCTTGAGAGGAGTAAGTGCTATTTGCTCCGCCCAGACTTTTCTCCCTCTCTTTACTTTACTTTACCTCTTCTTTTTTACCTTTACAATTCTATTTTTTTTTTTTTTGGTTCGAGTGAGGTCAAACCATTTGGCAGTTCATTTATCAAAGAAAGAAAAAAAAAACGGAGTGAACGCTTCTTCCATGCGTCGGGGAAATTCCCCTCCGCCAAACATCGGATTAAAAGATGGAGAGAGAAAAAAGGTTTTTTCTTCTTTCTTTCTCTCTGGGTGAAAATGGGGAGGAGTGAAGTGGAGACGTGAAGGACAGAAATCGGCAGGTCAAAGGTCAGCTTGGCAGGAGGTGGATATGGCTTGATTTCCATTCTTCCGCCAAGCGACGGCCGAGATTTCCGGACAGCAAGTTCTTTTTTTTTTATATTTTTGTTCTTGGCTTCTTTTCTTCCCAATCCCATCACTCTATACACTGCTAAATCTCTACCAGCATCCGGCTAACCGTACTAACTCAGTCAGCAACCGAACGTGCCCGGCTGGCGAATATGTACCGTGAAGCACTTTGTAAAAAGTGCTGGATCGATAAGATCAGCATTAAGCGACTCGAGAGAGAAGGCTTATCGACACTTTTGATTTGCTTTCTTTCGTCCCACTTTTTTTTCTTCCTCTTTCTTTGATAATGTAGTCAGTCAGCTTCCATTGGGTAATGGCGGAACAGATTGTGGGGACTCGTACATTTTCCAGAGCCATTTCATTCTTCAACATTTCTCTCTCTAGCTCATTTTTTGATGAATATATTTTTGTTTCTCTCTCGTCTGATTGCAAGCAGGTAACGGAATAAAGAAGAAATAAGAAAAGAGAAGAAGGGACTGAGCAATACGCACGCACGCACGTCCGTACGGCGCGGTTGGAATAAGGAGGGAGGATCGTCGCCGTCATGCCGGCATCAACCTCTTGATTTCATCAAGTTTCCTTCGCGGCTCACCGTATGGATCACAACATGGGTAAGCTACTCGACAACAACACATCTCTCTCAACAGTTCAGTCGCCCTCTTTTCACGGTCCATCAATTAATGGCCGTGTGTGCGCGCGCACTCTCGTCGTCGACGCAACCCTAGATATATCCCAAGTCTCGGAACAAAAGGAGAGCCGTGACTTTGTTTGCCTCTTCTTTTGTTTCAAGAAGAAGAAAAGAAAAAATATGGAAGAGGGGAAATAAGAAAGAAGACGAAGAAAAAGGAGAAGAAGAAGAAAAAAAAGAGCTGAACTGGCTCGTTTTGATTGATGCGCGCGTCGGAGCGCTCTCGGCCTCTTGTGATTCGTTGATGGCTTAGCAGCGGCGGCGGTGCCGCCGGTCTGTTGGCGCGGCGCAACGATGATGCCGACGTTGTTGTTGTGTTGAACGAGGCGGCGAACCGACATAGGTACACGCTAGCTCCGGTGAATACAACCCCGGTCGTCTGTTTGATCCGAGTGTTTTTGATCACATGACCCCCGTCATTAACCGACGACTCGGAGAACCCGAGGGCGCGTAATGTCTTTTCGAGTTCTTCATTTTCACATCAGATTATAATGCCTCGTCTGTGTGTGTGGTTTATGGTATCATTATGATTAACATAATCACCGGGTAGATGCGCCGCTGATTTATACTAGAAAAACGATCAGAATTGATTCATTTGCGCGCATCCTCTCTCTCGTGGCGTATAGACAACGAAGGTGTTGCTGCGAACGGCCAGCGCCAGTTGATGAACGATGCCCAGGCCGTTTTCCATTTCCTAGAACTGAGTTGATGGCTTCATCCAGTCGTTGACGTGAGAAAAAGCCGACGACTCGGCTTCACGGGGGAAAAAAATGCCCCGGCCTCAACATGTATGTAGACAGGACACACAAACCATGTATAGCTGAGAAATACCGAAAGCGCATGTTCCATACAACTCGACTTGTTGCACTCGGTGATTAATGGCTTCTTCTTCTGCTGAAAAACTCGGCCTCTCTCTCTCCCTTACGTCCAAGCGTGTTTAGCCGAGTGTGCGTGTGTGATCTCATCTAACGGCCCCCAAAAGTGAGTGTATACGTACAGCGCGGCCCTCCTTGTCGCTACCGACGGTCACCGGGGCACTACAACAGCACACACCTGGCTAATCATATGGAAATGTCAAGTGGCGTGACAGTGTTCCGCCGCTAGCTGCTGCTGCACTACGCGAAACATCTGCGCTTTTCTTTGTTGTTGCCATAGCAACTCCTCTCTTTCTTTCTCTCTCTCTCTCTCTCTGGGTCGTCTGATGACAATCAAGAAATGAGCGACGAGACGCTCAGACTCTTATCCACTTGGGCGACACACACAATCATATGCCAGTAAACGTCTTGGGGGTATAATGTAATGGCGGAATCGTGTCGCCGTTAACGTCTCTTATAAAGCAGCAGCGCTATAGAGCAGATACGACGACGACGACGGCCAGAGTAGTCAGGTTTTTTTTTTAATATTATTTTTAAGAGCTGGGAAGAGATGGAGGAATGTTATTTTCGCCGAGCTGTTCATTATTGTCGCTCACAAAGAGAATTCGCCGTCTTTTGGCTGCCGTCAACAAACAAGATCTGCCATTCGCTTGCATGACTCTGGACAAGGTCTCGCCCGACAGCCGGAGAAATGGGCAATGACCGATCCATATTCCGCGGCCTATTGATTACACTCGATTCTATTAGCAACGTTTTTGCGCTCGTCGACCTATTCATCGGAGTTAATGTAGTATACGTAGTATTTTGTGCGGTGCCGACACAATGGTAGGCGGCGGTGAAATGAGATGTTTTTGTTTGCCTTTTTCTCTTTTTCGTCTTTGGCGGGTCGACTGCTGGCTGGCTGGTATCTCTCTCTTCTTTCAAAGAGGGGGAGGCCGGTTCTTGATCGAGACTTGATTGCCAGCGACGATGACATCAGACGGATGAGACACTTGATGACGACGGTCAGAAAGATGAGCCTCTCTTCTCTTCTCTTTTTCTCATTTTTCTTTCGTTATGAGTCTAGGTAGGTCGCAGACGGGTGATTATCAAAGAGAGGTCTCCTCCTCCTGCCCGTTGCGCCGTATTTTGACCGAGGAGGGGCAGATGACGCGATAGATGTACGTCAGCTTGTTTGACGGATCCCTAATTTCCTTCTTTCTCTTCTTTTCTCTTTCTCTATCCATCAGCGACGGCAGAAGGCAGAAGCGGAGAGAGAGAGGTAGAGAGACGAAATGATGCGCTAAAGGTAAAGCCATGTCGCCAGGGGGCGGGAAAAGGACCGTTTTTCAAATTTTCCTAAAACAAAACAAGAAAAATAACAAGAACAGCGAGAGAGAGAGAGACTGGGGGATTGTTTGAGACACGCACGGAATCAACGTCGTTTGACGTTGAAGCGAGACGACATGGGCCGTCACTAGTAGTAGTAGACGCCGTTGTTATAGTTGCCACTTTGGGCTGCGCTACCCAAAAACCTCCCCCGACGACGACGACGACTACCTGTAAGCATGCACGCAATCGAGTGGGTCTGGAAAAACCTCTCCCAACAACAACAACAGACAGTATATAAAACGTTTTGCTACTTTGGGAATACTAGACGATGCTACGGGGAGGTCATATTTAGAGAAATGGGAAAGATGCGCGTTAGCCGTTGTGGATTGGATTAAGCGGTCGTAAATTCGGACAGGGCTAGGAGAAAAAGAAGAAGCAGATTGGCTCGTTTATTTTCAAGGAAGAAGGAAAAAAACGACGGGAGTTCGATTGTTGGCCGGCATTCCCTTCAATTGTGAGCGTGCCGGGTCGCCCGTCCGTCCGTCCCCCAAGCACCTGTCCGACGGGGTCTCTCTCTCTTTTAATAGAAGAATATCGGCCGAGTATTAGAATACCTTCTCTCTCTGTGGTGGTAGTCGTCTTCGAGTGTATATATATTTTCTACTATCTGTTTTATATACGTACGTATACATGAAAAGGAGGAGAACTTTATGAATAACGACATCAACGTCGGAATGGCAGCAGCAGCCGCAGCAGCAGCAACAGAGAAAGGAAATCGCCGCTCGCATCGCGATGCGATGGAATGCAGCTAGCAGGAGCTGATGCCTGAGCGGCGGCTCTTGTTCCAACTTTTTTTTCTTTTCTCATTAAAAGTTTGGGGGGAAAAAAGTCCGGCAAAACCTGTTTCTCGAGGAGAGCAGCAGCGCTCATTTATTATGGTTTATGTGCAGTCGTGAAACGCAAGAAGAAGAAGAAGAAGAAGAAGAAGAAAGAAATAACTCGCGTTTAGTTGGAACGCGGCCGGGAATAGAGTTGTTGCGCGGAGGAACGTATTAATAGCGCCGCGCTATCAAATCCAACTCCAACACAAAGTGTTTTTTACGACGGTTCGAGGAGGTTCTTCTTTTTCTTCGACAAAAAAACAAAACAAAAAAACAAATCTAAAAAACGGATGGTAGAGTCTACAGACGGACTGCTCCGGTGTCGAAGAGGGGGGATAATCAGGTCGTACAGCCTCCATAACGGGCGTCAAGTCGACGGCCTCCGGGAATCGCCAGCCAGCACCACACACGAACGTTAGAATAATCACACAAGAAGGAGAGCGCTTGACATGAGCAAGGTCTCTCTCTCTCTCTTTTATCTGTCTCGTGTACCACTATTCAGATGGGCATAGGATAAGTACCATAGGAGTATAGAGCCGGGCATATGCGTCTGCTGCTGTAGAGAGAGACGTCGGTGGTTATTCAACCTGCCGGTCATCACGCACCAACGTTGGCTACCTTTGCATACAAATCGCGCTGCTTGTCTACGCAGCGGGAGGCGCCCCAGCTCTCTCTCTCTCTCTTTCTCTAGCTCTTTTGCTCGCTCAACAACTGGCTCTCTCGTTGGGCTACTCCCCCCGACGGTTCGGCTTTCTCGAATGGCGTTATATTTACAAAATAGAAAATGATTTGAATATATACATATATGCGCTGGTAGTAGTACTACTACTAGTAGTGCCACCAGCCATACATGCATGCGTATAGAAAAAGAAGGAAAAAAAAGTTCTTTTTTTTTCTATTTTTTTTTCATGGCTGTCGCCGAAAGACTAGCCACCATGAAGCAATCAATTTGTCGCTGGGGAGAGCTCGAGCGCGCGGTCAGCAGCAGGAGCTACTACCAGCTACGATTTTCTAATCTTCTTCTCGGTGGTGGCGGAAAAACAGTTTTATTTCAGCCTCTGCGCCGCATCGTCTTCTTCTTTCTTTCTTTCTTTTTATTAGTGGCCGTGGCATTGCTGTGTGTGACCCCCTGCTTTGCTGCCCGGCTTCTTCTCCGACGGATTAATGACTCTGTCCGCACCTCTAGACCGACAGCTGCCCTCATTTGTAACTTTTTTTTCTTCTTCTTCTGCTGTATATTGTTTTCTACAGCCAAAATAAAAGAAGAGAGAAAGAAGTAAAATATAAATAACGCCTTCTCGGATGGAAATGTCGTCTGAGAAAATGACGACCACCGTCTTCCACGGCGGTGACGACGACGGCGGAGGTTTCAAACCATCGATTTGTCCTCCCCCCTCTCTCGACAGTTGCTTATAAGCGTAAGCTTTTTTTAAGTAGACTGTGCGGTTCGACCCGCGTGACCTTTTGGCTATGGGCGCGACGGACGGGAGCCGCTGGGAACATGCAGCAGATGAGCATCGTCAACAACAAAAAAAAAGAACCCCGCATTTTTTGGGAGAGGAGGAAATATGATGGAAGCATCTTTAAAAGGACAACAAAAACCAAATGGGACAAGTGTCGCTCTACTTGTTCGCCTTTTTTTTTTTCTTTTACGGCCGCAAGATGTTTGAAGCTCCGATTTTTCCCCCCTCCTGACAAAACACAAACGCATATGCAAACCATACCCATTGGTCCCAATAGGGCCACTTATTAAGTGGCAGAAGCATAGGAGCCGGCGGTAGCTTGGTCCAATTTCTTCTCTTTGGCTCTGCTCTTCTCGGTGTCCTCTTCGATGGCGGTAGAGAGACACTTTGAACAGTGTCTCTTATCTGCTTCATCTCCGCAATCCCAGCCCGACAGATATTTTATACACAGAGTGTCCAATTACCCCTGGGGCGCACTCTATAGCTCTCGCTGGTGGTTACTACTACTGCTCCGTACGCATTGTGCGGGGGTTTTCTTTGTCAAGTTGTTGTGTGTCGAGGAGTCGAGTCGTACCGCAGGGGCGGAGTGATCGCCCTTGTGTGCACATTACCTCAATTACACGTGCAAGAGGAGCGCAACGGCAGCGAGCGAAACACACGACTCTCGTAGTAGTAGAAGAAGCAGCGCATCAGGATGATGATGTATAAAGGCGCAAGAGAGTGTTGTTTCATGTTGTATATACGAAGGTGATTAAGGTCGTCCTACGCCGCCGCCGCCGTGGTGTGCCTGGCGGTCATCGTTTGAACTGGCAGTTAAATAACGTGCTGCACCGCGTCCTAGTACATCGTCGAGTTTGATTATCAGAAATACCTTGTAGTTGTTTTGGGTCTGCTAGAAGAAGAAGAAGAAGAGATCACGGAGGCGCCATCACATGATTCGACGCCATTGAGACCCGCAAATGAAGTTGCTGGTCGGTCGGTTGGGGGTTGAAGCCCTGCTGCTTGCTGCTGGATGGGCCAGCCAGCCAGCCAACCAGCCCAGGAGAGAGAGAAGCGGCTAATTGCCGTGTTCTTAAAATAATTGAGACGCTCTCTGCCTGGCGTACACGCGGACAGAGTCTTGAGGTGATGGACTACTTATTGGATCTGTTACCTGTCTGTGGTGTAATTACGTTCGCATGATGCTTTGTCTTCCCTCATTATCGCACCACCAAGGCAATAACCGTCGACATCGTTTTTTTTTTCTCCTTCTTCTTCTTTCGACTTTCGTGCACGATCAACCGACTCGAGAGATGAAGAAAACGTTATTGCGAAAATAGAACGGGACTACGCTTTTGTTTTACACCCAAAAAAAAGGAGTTTGAAACGAGCTTTTGTGTTTTTCTTTCCTCTCCTTTCTCGTACCGTGTGTTGGAAGTCGGATTCAGATATTATATAGACGAAACGCGGCACAAGTTGACGACGACGTTGGCGGCGCCGCCTTTCCATTTGGCTCCGAATACACTTATAAGGTATTTCCTGTGCCCGGCTCATTTCGAAAACGGAGCCAATAGTCGTAGAGAGTCGTCGTCACCTCTGGAAACTGGTTCGACTCGATCGACTCGTTCTCTCCTAGATAGGCAAAAGAGCGCGAGCCAAGACGACAGAATAGGACTGTACTCAAAGAAAGAGACAGAGAGAGAGAGAGATAATATATAAAATACAATTCAAAATGAATAGCAAAAAGGGCATCTCTTTCTTTCGTCTTTTAATCAAGTTGTCGGAGGGAGAGCCTTGACGCGTTGGCAACAGCCAGAAAACGTGGATAGTCTAACCCCCCCGTCGCTATTGAGTGATCTAGTTATCAACTTTTTTTCTGCTGGCGTCCTTTCTCTCTCTCTGGCCTCTCTCTGCCAAGGGTCTCTCCCCTCGTCGACACACGTCCAACAATACGCAGCTAAAATTTCTATTGAAGAAGAAAACGGTTGCTGTGCTGCGCCGCCGACTGTAAGGTGGATCGTCAGGAGGAGGTCCTTGGCTCTCGTTTTTTCTTCTTCTTCTTCCATCCGTCGTTTTTCCTTTTCTACGTCCACCTCTTCAGTTGTTGCTTTTTATGATAGGTGCCGAGTGTATAGACAACGAGATGGGTCCCCCGTAGTGAATGGAGGTGCTCTCAGGTGCTCCAGTATCCCCTCTGAAAGTTTTTTTTCTCTTCTTCTTGAAGAGTGGAGAATTTTCTTCCCTTCTTCTTCTTTTTTTCCGGAGAGAGCAGCTCTCTACTACTATACAGTTCGTTGCTGTGTCTCTTGTATATATATACAAGAGACTATAGAAAAGGTAGCTTCATCTCACTCAACTTTGACCGATTTCTGTTCCCCTCGAGCGGGCTACAAGGCCAGCGCGCCGAGGAACGCTAACTCGACAAGACATCTCCTCTCCTTCCTCTTCTATTGGTCTCCTGACGAAGAGGAGCAGCTCTTGTGGAAGTAAAAGAAAGATGAAGAATGAAAAAATAGAAAATAAAAAAACGTGGTGGGCCTTTTCAACTTGTTCGTTCTGAAAAACTCATTTTCGGATAAGAGAAAACTCACAAAAGATTTGGAGGAAAAGATACAAGGCAGATACGGAGGAGGGAGCCGAGTAAACAGTGTTGAGCTGGGACTCATCAGTAATGAAGTGAGCTGGAATGATCCACTGCGCTGCTAGGACCGAAAGGGATTACCCACCTTTTAGTCCATAGTTTACGGGGCCCAGGGATTGGCTTGATTAATAATACAACAGGAAGAAGAAGAAGAAGACATTCTTCTCCGGCAGCAGCAACAGCCGGAGCCAGTCGTAAACCCCAGCAGCACCCCCTCGTGTCCATATTTTTCTTCTTCTTCTTCTTCTTTTGAGATTTTTTTATGTTTCATCATCATTTCGTCATTTGAAATTCATTAAAAAACGAAACGAGCCATTCCGTTGTTTCTTTCTTCTTTTTTCCCGTCCGTTTTGATTTATTCCGCCGCTGCTTCGCCGTCCGCTGATTGGGCCGGCCAGTTGCAGCATCAGACGGCGCAGAGTTTTCTGGCTCTTTTTTCTTTTGGAGGGGGTTTTTATGGCGCACGCGCGCCCGTCGCGCCAGCTCTCTCGCTCCATTCGCTTGCATTAATGTCTTCTTCAAGGCGGTTAAACGAGTTGGGTGAGCCAGCGCGCGCGCGCACCGCGCTACGTCGCCGTCGTCGCCGTCAGTGCAGAGGCCACCGGCTCCGACTGCCACAAACGATGGGCACCGAGGCGCACTGCGCAAAAAATATTTCGACTCTCCGTCCGTCCGTTGTTTTTCATCCATCAGCGACGAGGAAAGGCACACTTGACCCATATGATCCAACACATCGACGGTCTATTTTTCTCGAAAAAATCAACAAACAGTGGAAAAGAGGGAGAAACAGTCTGCTGGAACGTCGATATGAATTCATAAATAGACAAACGTTTTTTTTCTCTTTTTCTTTTTTCCAACTTCTATCCCCCTCCTTGAAAGCCAGAGAAGGCTATCTATCGTTGTTGACTTGGAAAGTATTTCCCTTCTTCTCTCTCTCTCTGCTCCTCTGCTGGATATGATGACGTCTGCCAGATTGTCTTGTCATTACGTGGCATTCTTCCCTCCGTGATCCTCCATTCCCGTATAGATACATCTCTCTTATTCTTTCCCGTCATTCCTTTGGTCATCGATTCAAAAAGAGGAGAGAGAAAAAAAAATCCACTCTAGTCTCTGTGTTTATTTCAAAAAGAAAAGGGCAACTCTCTTCTCTTTCGGATTCTTCTAGGGCCCCTTCTTGGACTCGCCGGAGGAGAGAAATCGTTACTGATATATACTGTTTACATTAGCCAACAAACAGCCGAGCCAATCCAATCTATATACAGAGAACTTTGAGAGAATGATGACGCATCTCGCGCGCCCGCGTCTGCTCAACATCCGGATCGAGCCGGGTTTCGTCGACGCTCACGTTCCCGCTCGGCTCCACTCCTAAGGTTCTTCTTCTCCTTACGTGCGCGCGTCTCGTCGAAAAGATGACGTTGACGGAAAAACGAAAATCACGGCCATTTGCCATCGAGAAATTGCAACGTCACTTGTCGCGCACGACACAGACGATAATAAATCATTTTCGGACGAAAGAGAGCCAGAGAGAGATGGAAGCTAGACGAAATGCGTTTGAGCCGATCAAGTTGTTGTAGGCGGAAGAAGAAGATTGGAACAATGCGTCCAGGTATTTTCTGAAGGGGATGTAGACACAAAATGGAGGCGATCAAATAAGAAGGCAGAAAAAAAGGGGAAAAAAGGAAGATTTTTTTTCTGTTGTATATGCCGGTCGGTCGGAGAGGTCGTGTGAGTGAGTGTGTGTGGAGGAATGTATCGCCTCTGGCGCACACCAGCGAGTGTTAAGGGAAGAAGAAGAGGAAGAAGACGAAGAAGAAGAAGGAGAGAAAATTTTCTGACCTTCCCCTCTTCTTCTTCTTCTGCTCTTTCTTGTGTTGTTTCTTTGTCGTCTCGTTCGTCTTCGGTCCGAGAGCAGCCAACGCTGAGGAAGATGTACACACAAAAGAGTGGCTGATAGAGACCGAGAGAGAGAGAGAGATGGTGGTGCTAGGGGGTGGACTCCCACTGAGCAGTAAAACATCCTCCTCCTCCTCTTCCTTGGAGCTAGTGGGGGAAATGAAGAGGTTAAAGCAGAAGAAGAAGAAGAAGAAGAAGAAGAGAAATTCAAGCCAAGTAATAAAGAGGAGAGAGAGAGAGAGAAGATGAAGGAGAAGAAGAAGAAGGGAGAGAGAAGAGAGAGAGAGTCGCTGCAGCGCACACAAGTTGAGTTGTAAGTCGAAGGGAAGTCCGGCCTGTCATTGCCCAGGCTCGAATTAGAGGCACACCCCTCAGGGCACTCTAGCGCTTTTTTGGGGGCCCCCCTTATACCTCGGCCGCCGCGCTCTGCTGTTCCAGTGCCGGGACGCACAACAAAAGAGAGAGAATCTTTCCACCACCACACCACCACCACCCTCCTATTTTCTTTTTCTTCCCACCTCCTCCAGTTGGGTCGATCCAATGAGAAAGAGCCGAGGGGATTTCTTGGTTCCTCCCATCGCTTGTCGACCGACGGAGAGAACGTGAGACAAGTCGGAGCGAGGCCGCGCCAGTCTTGGCTACGCTGCGACACGGTCAACACGTCCGCTTCGCCCGTCGTTCCTCCGTTCTTCTACTACTACTACTACTAACTACACCATCTTATTTGACACCACGCCATCGACAACAACAGCTACCACCAGCTTACATCTCTCTCTGAGGAAAGAAAAGTTTGTTTTCGCGACTCTCTTTTAGTGCATCGACGGTTGTTGTTAGTGCGCGTGTGGCCCAACTGAACTCGAAAGTGTGCGCGATCCCCAAATTTGCAACCACGACACCTAATGATTGGATTACTTGACGGGATCAGCTTGATACAAGCCGCTGTTATCTGGTGAAACAGGAGCTCACCTTCTCCAACCGGTCCACGAAAATTGCAGGTATACTACAACGCTCGCCGTCCGCTGTGTTTTTGGTTGGACGACGTCGTCGAAATTCTAAGGAAAAAAAAAAAACAACAAAACAAAACAAAACCAGTCGATTCCGATTCGTTTGGCATTTGGCAAACGATCTCTTCTCTGACCGAAACCGCCGGGTTGTTTCGCCATGGTCTCGCTCCCGGCGATGGTGATTGAGTTGTTGTTGTTGTTGTTGGCCGCCGCGCGGCCGTGTTGATTGAGACGGCCCCACCTCTCGCCCACCGTGTGTTCACGCCCGCGCGCGCGCAGGTGGATTCTACTAGCCCGTGGCTGAAATCTCATCATCATTCCGGCGATGATCATTTCCTTCGACCAGGTCTAAATACCCGCTCGCCATTTTGAAAGAACGTGAGAGTAGTCGCAGTAGTAGTAGGCCTATTCTCGTTTGACGTCCTTGTGGGCACTCGACAACTTGATACGAAGTCGAATATCGACGGGCCAATGGAGTCGAAGAGAATTTCAAGGAGAAACGACGACGACAAGAAAACTTGTTCTTCTGGAATGGCAGAGAACAAGAACCCGAGAAACAGATGGAATTGGACGATAGGTAGATCGAACAAAAAGAGAGAGAGAAAAAGAAAAAAAGGGGACCAGTTTCCGAGTGAAGCCATTAATAAGATGGAGCCGAGTCGGCTAATTGGTGTCAACCCATCGACGGACCAGCGAAAAGAAAGAGCGGGCGCATTCCCTCTCTCTACTACCACCACCATTTTTTCGCCTAGGACCTTTTTCGATTTGCCCTCTCTTTTTGCTCGCTTCGCATACTAATGCACCACACCTGCTATTCAGCTTTTTTTTTCTTTCCTCGATTGCCAAGCTACTACCTGCCCCCGTTGGCTGCGCGCCGCCGCCATAATGGAGAGCACCAACAAAGAGAGAAACATTTCCTTTTTTTTTCGGCCATTTTTACTTTCATTCCAGCCCACTAAATAGTAGTAAGTCTGGTCCAGCGATATAATCTGGACGGCCCAGGGGGATTATCGCCCGCCATGCGACGCCCCAATGCAAATATGTAGAGCATTGGAGAAGACATTTGCTAGGTGATAATCTAGGATACACATTGAGACGACGACTCGACTGGCACGTCTCCTCCAATATTTGAGGCCGTCAAACAAAAGCAACTCGGACTCTTTGTTTGCCCATCCAATAGCCGACGTTTAAACATTGTCCGATGCCACCGATATTCCCTTCAATATTTTTCTGTTGGAGTTGGCTGGACAAACAACGAACGCGACCCAGCAGTTAAACTAATCGTGTTATTTCTTTTTTTGTGTGCTGTTTCTCTTTCTTCAGGACTGGGGCCTGGAGCAGGGGGCCTTCCGCTACACATGCCTTCTGCGTTCGCTGCCTTCCCGCCGGCCGCGTCCGGGCCGGGAGCGCTGGCCGCTGCCGCCGCCGCGGCCGCCGCCGATCAGCGCGGAGGACCCGATGGCCGTTTCCTTTGGGACCCGTCGGGTCGCATTCATCCCACCTTCCATGGACACCCAGGGTACGTACAACTGTCGCCATACCCCCCTCTATCGTCTAGCCGACCATTTTGGCCAATTGCCCACACACTACCACAAACCACTATCATTTTATTGCCAAAAGAAAAGAAGAAGAAAAAAAAATGCGCCTTGGCCTTGCTTTAATGAGGTCTCGGTACCGTTCTTCGCGGCGGCACTGTCCAGGATCCATTGAACTCCACTGACGACGACGTCTATCCCCGCTGGATCGTCAGTTTCACCCCACGGGGAATTGTCACGTCGCAGCGAAATGCGACACGGCTCCGATGTGTCCGACTTGCGTGTCGCACGGCCGGCGTGATTGTGCGCGACGGCGTTCTTTTTTTTGTGTTCATGACGCTCAGCCCAGGCCTAAATGGTTTTATTGCCCTAGTCGCGCACACACACGGAAAACAACAACCAAAAAAGTCGGTCATTTTTCATCCCCCGAAAATGGCATTTTCTTTTTCTTTTTTTTTTCTTCTTCGGGTTTGACCTCTCTCCGCCATCGATAGCCCCTCCACTTTTATGGTTATTTCTCTCTTGGCTATTGCCTCGACTGGCCTGAAAGTGTCGTCAAGCCGCTGACAATTTACCCTGGGTCCTCTCTTTGTTTTCTCGACAATATTTTCTTTTTTTTCGGCCCTTCCATTAAAAGAAGAAGAAGAAAAAACGAACCCCCCTCTTTTGATTTTTTTGTTCTTCTTCTAGCGAGGCAATTGGAGAGCAGATAACGTCGACTCGACCCTCTCTTTCCTCCATCAAATAGGCCGTAGACATCTCAAGTCTAAATCGAGAGAGAGAGAAGGAGAGTCTTGGTCGTTTCCTCATCTCTTAGCCGTTTGCACTTTTATTTATTGTTTTCCGACAGTGTGTTGTGTTGAGATAAGCCCAGAGAGCTCTGCTCAGTCTCTAACGAAACACACAACACGTACACGACTATAAGAGGCGACCTGCCACAACAGAGGCGCAAAAACCGGAGAGAGAGAGAGGGAGAAGGGTCCAAGAAAAGATTTTCGTTTTTAGACGGACAAATAAACGAAAACGGACGCGTCGGGCACTCACGCCGCGAGTCGTCCCAGCTGTCGTCGGCTTGTCACGCTCAATGAATCCCGGCCCGACGTCTATAGGAAACGCACACAAACCGTCGTGTAGTGAACTTGGCCTTTCGGAAACTTTCGTCTTCGCCGTCCCAGCAGCAGCAGATGCTATCGTCGTCCGTTCACGGACAACGAGTCCGACTCGGGCGTAACATCCCACCAAAAAGTCCTTGTAAAAATTTGGAACCGTCCGTCGTCGAGTTAGGACCAAGTCCGGCTTTTCGCTCCGCCGCAGGGTCAATACAACAACCCAAAAAAAGTTTGGGACGAGATGGCCGATTGCATTCGGGTTGAAAGTCGACCCCCGCGTCGCGACGAGGCCCAGTCTCTTGGACTCGAGCCGACTTTGAAAAAAAAAAAAGAGAAAATGATATTCGATCCCTATAAACTGGTAGTGTACGACGCCAGCCAGCCATCCAGCAGATCATCAGAGAGGATGTGTAGGAGGGCCCCGGACATTACCGTCTACATACCTGGCCCTGGTGGAGGATGATGATGGCCAATGCGCAGCATGAGCCGAGCAAACAACAGCAGGAGCAACAGTCCTTAAACGGCTATCGACTCGGCTCTCTCAAGTCGACCGAGTTTGATCCGGTCAGACAGGCGGAAGATGAGCGGTCATTTTCGGCCCACTTGGTCGAAGCCATCTAAAATGGATGTGACATTCTCCTCCTCCTCCTCCTTCTCCTCCGCCGTATTGTTTTTCTTCTGTTAGACGCCGTTCCAGCAGCACAGGCCCTGAATATTGTAGGGAGCGAAGAAGAAGCACCAGATGGCCTAACGACAACAAACCAAAACATGGCGCCCGAGAGAGAGAGAGAGAGGAAACATCGTCTCGAATGTCTCGTGTGACCTAATCTCTCTCTCTCCCTTTTTTTCCGAGTCTGTTGAGAAATTTTTGGCTCCTCTGTCGAGATAAGAGGATAGAGCTCGCTCCTCGATCGAAAATGACTGACCGCAAAAAGAAAACTGACGTCCAATGGCTTCGGTCTTCGGTGCCCTGTTGATTCGATGACGTCGTGTGAAAATCTGGTCGATATCATTTCCTACTTGAACTGGCCCCAAAAAGTCGTTGACGACATCATCGCTCCGACATTCGACACCGTAGTGAAGCCACACGATACACTCTGCTGCTGCCTGCCTGCCTGCCTTGATAAATCCACCACCACCATCGTGTGTTTGGTCTTTTGTTTCGCTCTCTCATCATCTCGTTTTTCATCATCGACTAAATTCCTAAACTCTCTCTCTCTCTCCCCTGTCGATACGAACAATGCACCGGCCTCTCTCTGTGTCTACAATAGACAAAAGACACAACAGGACGCAATAGACAAAAGTCTCTTTTCCTGGACATATAACGATGCCTATACGGAGATAACACTCGACTCTCTCTGGGGTCCTTTTGTCGCTTGTTTTGACTCTTGTCCATCTGGCCGCGCACGTTTTCGCTCTGACGTCTTTTTCGCGGAAAAAAAGGATTTCATCCGTGAGTTTTGATTTCTTTTCTCCCCCATTGTTGCCCGTCGCCCCCTTGAGGAGACAAAGACGACCACCAAATCGCCTGATTTCGTCCTTCGTCTTCATATAATATTCTCGACAGAGAGAGAGAGAGTCGACCCTATAGACAAGATGTTCCAGCTCGTCTGCTCTTCTTTCGGCTATTCACGACTGTAAAATAGCAGGTCACGAAACACCCGGTCTCTATCTTTTTTTATCGTTGTATACACAACAACGACGACGACGACGAGCTTCTTCTCCTTCTTCTTCTTTTTTGGCCCCATTATCATCATGTCTTGGCTATTCAGTCCGTCCCTCATGCCCCAATCGGGAATTGAAGGCACAAAAAAAGGAAGAAGAAGAAGAAGCGAGTTGTTTGGGGGCGACGAGTGTTTGTTTGAAGTGTGAGGAAGCAGCCACCACCAACGTCCCATCTGGTCAGCTGGGAATCGTCTTCTTCTTCTTCTTTTTGAATTGGAAAAGAAAAAGAAACGGAAATGCGACGCGCTCGATTAGCACCCGACTGGGAAATGAAGAAGAGACGATCATGGAGCCAAGAAGAAATCCCGTTTCCTGCCATCGACTTGTTAATGATCGCCCGCCGATTCGTCCTTAGCTTCGTCGTCGTCGTCGCTGTTCAACACGTGATAACTAGTTCCAGTGGCGAGAGCATCGGTTCTTGCGCGCACCGTCACACATTGTCGGCGTCTGCACGCCAGATGACCGGGAATTCCAAAAAAGAATCCACCCTCCTTCTTCCTTTTCTCTCCTACCCATCATCCATCAGTTTCAGACTTGAAGTATGCAAACACATTGAGTCCAGCAGCAGCTTCTTCTCTACACTGCGCCCCTTACGGAGGTTCCGGTGGCATTCAGCCGATAGGCATCTTGACGAAGAAAATGCCTTTCACACTGACTCGGTGGAGGAAATGCGATCGGAGGAGCAGCAGCAGAAGGGACTTACCTGCTGTCAACGTATATATATAATCCGATCGGTCGAGTGGGCATTAACAATAAAAGATGGAGGAGAAGAAGAAGCCATCTTCTAGTGGGCGATTATTTATTTTAAAGAAGACTAGCAGAAAGGGTGGCGATGATGAGCTAGAAAAAGAGAAAGACTTCCGGTTTAGTTCAGAGACTCATCAACAACAACAAGAAGAGGGCGAGTGAAGCTGTGGAATTTGAGCGAGAACAAAAGAGGATGAGCCTCCAAGGTCGATCTTCGTCCCATGACTTTGTTTTCGTTTGATCCAACAGCCCATAAAAGAAAAAGTGTCTTGTGTCTTGATAGTCGAGAAGAGAGTCGACTCGCTATTGACACAATGGGCCGGCAGTAACCGACGCTCGAAAAAAACAGGCTGAAGCAGAAAGAAAAAGTTCCTTGGCTCTTTTATATTTGAAGGGTCCATCAAGGTGATGGGGCCAGCTAGCAGAGTCATTTTCAACAGTTACGGCTGCTGGACTCTTTGTCTCCTTTTTCCTCCTCCTCCCCATCAACTATTATTGCTCAAGAAGGCGCGCACTAGACCAGAGCTGAACTGCTGTCGCCGCCTCGACGGCCATACCGTCATTAGACGCCGAGAGAGAGACACCACCCAGCCCGAAGCGCCGCACCTTATACCCATCGGAATCGTTTCAATTCGACATCACGCAATCCCTCCAGCAGTCAATTCCATTAGAGACGAACTGTTGGCCAACCAAAACCAACTGGCTGCTAAACATAAACACCATTTCTATTAGCTCGTCTCTTTTTTTCCAAAGAAACAACAACAAAAAGGAGCATTGCGGGGTCATTTACGGAGGATCAATCATTGCGGAATGAACTTCTTTTTTTCTGAAAAGAAAAACTCTAGTTGGAGCATTCCTTGGCATTTGCCTAAGCGCCGGCGCCGCGTAGGAAAAGAGACAACGGGCGTCGTGATAAATGGGGGAATAGACTGCTGACAAAGACGTGTTAAAAGGGAACCCGCCACGTTCAGCCTCCTTAAAAGAAAAAATCCTCCCAAAAAAGAAAGAAAGAAAAAGGAAAAAAAAAAAAAACGGGCTGGTTGGAATTTGGGTGTCGGGCGCGTTCTTTGGCACCGTCGCCAAGACACACCAGCGGCTCATCTCGTCGACTTGTCTGTAATCTCTTCGTCGTAGGAGCTAGCAGCAGCAGCAGGAGCAGCGGAGCCGTGTTAAGTCTGTTGTGTGTTTGAAAGCGCGTGAAGATCTCCCGGCGACGTGTCAGATTGCAGAGACGCCGACGCCCGTCGTTAACGTTGACTAGCTCCGACGAAAATAGACTTTGTCGACGTCGATTGTATTCAGCGCGCCGCTTATGATCACCAGAGATCCTCGCGCATTTTCTTCTTGCGCGCGCTAGAGAGAGTCCCGCACTAATTGGTTTATCTATTTATGACGGCCACTCCTACTCCTCCTCCTCCGCCTGCACTACGTACACCTTGTTGTTGATGAATTTACAGTTGGATGTTGTCTCTCTGCGCGGGCTCGCTGTTCAATTTTACACTTGTATATTGTGCCAAACGGCGACGGAGATGAACCGCCGAGGCGTTCGGAGTTAACGTAAACACATCAGTGACTGTGTGGAGCTGGTCCGGCCGAGCCGGATCGGGCCGGCTTGGAATAACTTTCATTGATTACTTTTGGGTCTAATGATGTTTTTGTTTTTTTTCTCTCCCCTCTCTCTCTTTCTGAAATGTACACAGGTTGTCTTCGTCGGGTGCGAGCAGCGCCAGTCTCCAGGAACTCACCTTATTAGCGGCTGCCCGTCGTTCAGCGGCGGCCGCTGCAGCCGTCGCCGCGGCCGGTGGAGGCGGAGCGGGTGGATCTCATCCGATGGGCATGGGAGTTCCGTCATCCGGCGGTCCCGGTGAGCTTCATCCGGCCTACCGGCTCAATCCGTACGTCGAGCACCTGTACAGTTCGCTGCATTCGAGTCCCACGGCCTCGCTACGGGGCCTCAGCCCGCTCGACCCTCGAGGTAGGCGCTTCAATTAGTTTGGTCTTTTTTTTCTTCTTCTTCTGCGGTCGTGCCCTTGAGGCACCTTCTCTCGGCTCCCCTAAATAAAGGCATTACGCCATTCCGACGAGGAGGCCCTTTTTTCCCCTTTTGATTATTCCATTCGAATAGGGGGAAAATCATATAAAAATAGATAAAGAGAAGAAGGAGAAGAAGAAGAATAGGTCCGTTCTATTTTGGACTAATGGCGTCTGGTCATCGCAGGATAGGAGAGAGAGAAAGCCCAATGAAGTCTTCATCGTTAATAGGGGTCGGCCAGTTGGGGATGGCTGACAACAAGGGTCGCGCATAACGCGGCATAAATTTGCCGTCCGTGTAATTATTTCTACGTCTCTCTTTTCTACCGTGATGAAAAACGAGCCGGGCCACTCCTTCTTACCTCTCTCGTGCCTTACGCCCCGGCCAATTCCTTTCGGCTCCTCCTCTGCGCTCGGCTCTGCGTATTTTCTATTGTTCTTTATTTAGTCTATTAACGAGCAACCAAAGAGTCTCGGCCGGAGCCAACCAACAGCATCAACTCGCGTTCCCTTTATTATATTCTCTCCTCCTTCGGACACAAGTTTTATGACGGCCCTCCAACGGGTTCGTCCGTCTCTCCTGGAACCACTGCGCGCGCACCAAGCTACAACAACGTCTATATAATAATCTGAGCTCTCATTTATGCGCAACGGGTTTAATGAGGCGAAGGGGGTACCAACGGCGAGCCCACGACTTGTTGCTCGCTGGCCTTTTTCTCTCTCTTTCTTTTTATTGTTATTCTTCTTTAAAAGCCTCGGCACTCGCTGCGTAGTTAAGGAACGACTTTTAACAACTTCATCTGTTTCTTACTTATGGAAATGTCCGAAAATATTTCAAAAAAATAAAAAAAATAACCGAAAGAGAAAGAACGAAACGAAAATAGAAACATACACAGTATATATATACGGTATATGTATACATATAGAAGATGAACTGCAATTATGCTGATAGGCCTTGGCCGGAGGTATGTCAAATAAAAAACAAGTTTAGCGCGCCAGACACAGCGCTCCCTTTCCATATATAGTTTTCATGATCGGTCGGTGAATTTTTCAGTCGGCGGCTGGTGCACGCCGTCGCACAGACAACGAAATGAAGGAAAAACAAGAAGAGAGAGAGAGAGAAGTTGAGCTTTCTTTTTTTTCCCCGTCCCGCGTTCGTTATCCTTTAGGAGCGCCGACCGAACCTCCGCCCTTGATGAGATTTAACTTTTTTTCTTCTCAAAATTCTTTCGAAAAAATGAAAAAAGGAAAAAGAAAAGAGAGTAAACGAACGAAGTCAAGTCTGAGCAGCAAAAGAAAATAACACGGAATGACTAATAATAGACTCGACGTCATGGCCAAGAGGGGGGATATCCTTGAGTGACTACTCGTGGGTTCGTGAGTGAACGAGTGGCAATGTCAAACTTTTTTTTCTTTTCTTTTCTTTCTTCTCTTCTCTATAGCTCCTCGACGGACGGAAATTTCATTCTTGTTCCCGAAATCAAAATAGTCATTCAGCAAAGGGGCTAACTCGGAGAGTGCCGTGTACTGTTACCCCCACCAACGGTCATCTTGGAATTGTAGACAATAAAGAGGGGAGAAATAATAATAAGAAGAAGACGAAGAAGAAGAAAGTCTCCAGGAGGAAATCAGATTGTAGTTTGAGGGCCTTGTAATTATAAAAGCGCAGCCGAGTGTAGGGAGAGAGAGCAGACGCGTCGAACTCTTGATAGAGAGACGACGATGATGATGATGAGGGAGGATGATGATGATGGCTACCTGTGCTTTTGTTTGTCGAATATTATCCACACTCTCTGGCCAGCAGGAGCAGCAGGGAGATGGAAAATGAAGTAAGATAAAAGAGGGCGGAACTGTAAGAGATAGAAACGAGACGGAAAAAAAACATGAGGCTACAGAACCAATTACCAAGTAGCTTCGGGGAGTTGTTGTAGTACTAGTTCTGCTCCCCCCTTTTTGCCTCTCTCTCTCTCTCTCACAGTTTCTTTGGTTTATTTTAATGAAGACACTACTGTTGTTATTACACTAGAACCTTATACGCTCTTTAGAAAATAAGAGAGAGAGAGAGAGATACCGGAGAATTGCTCTACGCTGTATGTGAGAAGAAGAAGAGAGAGAAAGTCTTGTGCGATTAGCCACGGCCATCGTTAAAAGTGAGAGAAACATGAAAAGAGCCAAAGCGTCTGCTGCTGCGACGCCATCTTCGTCGAGTCGTGATTGAAGCACTACACGCGTTCAACAAGTTTGCAGTCTCCTAATATCTCTGCCATCTATTTATCTTTCTCTCTCTCTCTCTTGCGCGCAGACTATTAAAAAACGTAAAAGATCCCTGACTCGTCTCCTCGTCATTAAGCCAACGAAAAGAGATGTATAGCCGCAGAGAATCGTTGCGGCGCGGTCCAATGTGTTGACCAGATGTGTCTTTCTCTTCCTGGAAAAACATGTCTATTCCTCATTAGAAGGGGATGCCAACGCGTTAGGTCTCGACACTTGCCGTTGTCACGGCCGCCGCAGTCAAATTAGCGCCCAGTGTCGCGGCCCAGGGCGACGACGGAAGAGCTAGGCAACTTAACCCCACCACCGAAGATGCCGAGAGAGAGATATCTCTGGGCGTCTTATAGTGCGAAAAACATTTGAGCCGTACAATAAACATACCATAGTGTCTCACCCCTTTTTTGTTGACGCGCAAAACTGATAAGCGGGTCAAAGTACGTTGCCAAGCGCGCGCTCTCCGTGTGACCACCGGTGGTAAAAATGCGGGGAGGGAAAAAAAAGGCGATAATGGTTCCCATCGAGCACGCCTTTTGTTTTCGTCTTCATCGCGCAGAACAAAGGAAGAAAAGAAACAACAAATTTTTTGTTTTTGTTTTAATGGCTCGACGAAATGAACGGAAGTGCGGGCATCCGAAAAAATTTTTCATCGTCTAATTACGATGGGAGAGAGAATATAAGAACCGGGTGGTTCGTGATCGTGACGACAATTACCCGCTCAATGGCCAGGCCGTGTTTTATCCTCTTTTTTCTTTTTTTGTTCTTCTTCTTCCTGGCCGTTACACGACGTTGCCGCGATGACCGGATCACACGTACTGCAGACAATATCTGCTGGGCGGTCAGAAAAAAAACCCGCATCCGATCCGCGTGGGGTCCCTTTCTTTTCTCTAGCTTGGAAATGTATTATTCAGCGATGAAATCGTAGCCGATGATGATGGTCTCGAAAGACAAAACTAAACATGTACATATCCTTTTCCGCAGGTTTGGCGCTACACGCTGACTACATGGCCAACATGTCGGTGCTGGGATCACGCATGGGGGAGCTGCACCACTCGCCGTCGCTGCTCGGCTCCACGGAATTACCCTTCTCCCTCGATGGTAATAAGAATTCAATAATTCATTAAGCGAGCGGACAGAAAGAATAGTGACACGAACTACATCACGACTCAATTCCATCGTCCATTTTCTTTAATATTCATCCGCCGCGCCCTATTGATTTATTATTCATTTATTCGATTCGATTTCCAGCAGCAGCATTTTTCATGACATCTGGTTTTAATGACGATGCAGGTTTCGATCTGGGTTCCCGTTTGGCCAGCCCACGACCCGCCATCCGACAGAGTCGCAAACGAGCCCTGTCCAGTTCGCCTTATTCGGATTCGCTTGACCTGGGCTCCATGATTCGATTCTCGCCCAATTCACTCGTTTCCATTATGAACGGATCCCGTTCCTCATCCACCTCCGGCTCGTACGGTCATCTGTCAGCAGGTAACGGAACTTGTGAAACAAAACAATCCTTTTTGATCTCTTGACTAAACTCTTTTTCTTTTATTATGAATGTTTCGCAGGCGCCCTGAGTCCGGCTATGGGCCTGCCGCCTCTGCCGACAGCTCACCTCCAACAACTGCAAGCCCATCTGATCCGGACGGGCAGTTTGGGAGGCAGTTTGGGTGGCAGTTTAGGAGGACACGGCTCACCTTTCCTCACTCATCCGGGCATGTTGCACCAATCGGGAATGCAACCACACCAACACCCACACAACCTGTTCCAGTTGTCCGGCTCCGGACTTGGACACCATCCACCTCCGATGGGTTTCGGCGTGCACAGTCACCTCAACAGCGGGCACAACGTCAAGCCAGAGTACGAGACGGCCAAGAAAGAGTCGCCGAATCCAGTGTCGAGCACTGTCGACACGGAAGCGCACATGGAGGTGGTTAAAATGCGGACAAAGATCAAGAAAGAGCCGATGGCCGCTGCGGCCGCCGTCCAACCACCCAAGGAAATGTCTCATCACCATCATCACCACCATCACCTGCACGGTGGCGAGCCGATGGACGATGAAGGCCACGACGGGTCCGGCGACCCGATGAAGGACGAGCCGGGCGATTTCATCGAAACCCACTGCCACTGGCGCGATTGCGACAAGGAATTCGCCACGCAAGACGATTTGGTCAAGCACATCAACAACGACCACATCCACGCCAACAAGAAGAGTTTCGTCTGCCGCTGGAAGGAGTGCTCCCGCGAGGAGAAACCTTTCAAAGCCCAGTACATGTTGGTCGTCCACATGCGCAGACACACGGGCGAGAAGCCGCACAAGTGCACGGTACGTCATTGATTCTATACCTCGATCTCTTCCACCAAAAAAGGTCAATTGGTTTAACCGTTTTCTCTCTTTTGTCGTTGAATCAAAAAAACAGTTTGAGGGATGTTCCAAAGCCTATTCGCGTCTCGAGAACTTGAAGACGCATTTGAGGTCGCATACAGGTGAGAAACCCTACATGTGCGAGTTCCCTGGTTGCAGCAAGGCATTCAGCAACGCCTCCGACCGGGCCAAACATCAGAACCGAACCCATTCGAATGAGGTAGGCAAACCGAATCCTCCATCTTTGTCTTGATCATGTTACAGTTTCTAATTAAAATTCTCTTTCTCTCTATAAAGAAACCGTACGTCTGCAAAGCGCCAGGATGCACCAAACGATACACGGATCCCAGCTCGTTGCGTAAACACGTCAAGACGGTCCACGGCGCCGAATTCTACGCCAACAAGAAACACAAAGGAGGCGACTCGGCCGGACCGGGCCCGAGTCCTGGTGGCGGCATGATGGCCGGCGCCAGTCCGCGCAGTGACGACGGCGGCAACAAGACGGCTAGTGTTTCCAGCCCTAGCGTCAAATCGGAAGAGGCCGGATCGCCCGGGCAGATTGGCAGTCCAGGCACCGAGTCGAGCATCATGACGCCGGGCGTAGTCTCGTGCGCCGACACTTTCGGTCCGTCCGACGACCCAGACAGCAACCTCAGCGCCGATGTCTTGGACCAAAACCAGGATTGGGCCGCTGAAGAGATTGACGAGTTCGACATGGCCGAATTGTCCGCTTCCGTCTCGGTGGCATTGGGTGGCGGCGGTGGCGACGGAGGCAACAGCCCCGGAAGAGCAGCCGCTTTCAACCTGCAGGACAGGAATGCCCGCAACCGCATGAAGGGCCGACTCCAAGCCAAGCCGATGCCCGCTTTGCTCTCTTTGCCCGGCATCAACGGCCGAAGAGGCAGCGGATTGAGCGAAATCAATCAGCGCATCACCGATCTCCGCATGGGCGGAGGCGGAAATTCGACGACGCAATCGCCTCAAACTCAGACAGGCAACCGTCCACCATCCAGTCACCTCCTCGGGCAGACGATGCTCCTGCCGGGCAGCCAGCAAGAGATCCGCAGAGACAGCAACGCCACCACCGTCAGCTCTTATTACGGCAGCATGAGATCCGGAGCCTCGCCGCTTCCATTCAGTCGTCGCTCGTCGGAAGTCTCGCAGATTTCCAACGTCTCCGGACGGGCCGCTTTCCTATCGTCTCCTTACGATCCCATCTCGCCAGGTAGTTCGAGGCGTTCCAGCGAAGCCTCCAATTTCCAGGCAGGTGGAGCCGCTCAAACGACGTTCATTGCCCAACCAGGTCAGCACCAACAGGTTGGCGTCGTTAGCAACCAGCCGTTGACGGCTTCGATGGCCGCCCAGCTGCAGAAGATGCAGAGACGCGCCCTCATCATGCAGAACATGACGTCCACCCAGAATTTGGTCCTCCAAACGCAAAACATGTCTCTCAGTCAACAAAATTTGGCCGCTGCCAACAATGGCGCTGCTAGCCCGGCTCATGTCAACCAGGCCGCAGGATGGAACGGACCGACTCAGAACATGGGAGTCGCTTACCCAAGACAGAGCCAAACACCCGGCGCTGTCATGCCGTCGTACACGCAACAGCCGACCCAGGGCCAGCGTGAAATGCGACGGGCATCCGATCCAGTCCGACCAATGGCCGCCCAAACGGCTGTTCCCCTACCGCCTCTCAGTTCCGCTCTGCAGAGACACCACAGCGTCAACAACGTCCAGCAACCCATCCGCAACGGGAATCTCCAGCATCCAACTGGACGCGTCAACGGCTACCCTCCCAATCATCCAAACAGTGGAATCGTTTTGGAAGAAGTCGGCGAGGGCCACATGGTCGAAGAGAAGCTTGTCGTTCCCGATGAAATGCTCCAGTATCTCAATCAGGTGCGTCTCTTTTCCCAAACTGTCCAATTCTTGATGTAATTATTACTTGCAATATAATTCTAATTTTAATTTATTTTTTAAAAAAAGGTGAGCGTCAATCAAGACGGAAGAATGGCCTCTCCTCGGGCCTACTTTATGGGCCGAAGTCCACGACCGGATTCGGCGCCGCACAGCCAGTTCAGAGTGATGCAACAACAGCACCAACAACAACAGTTCCAGCAATTCCAACAGCAGCAGCAACAACAACAACAACAAATGAACAACCAATACAATCCGGCAATGATGGGCGCGGGCAATCACTACCCAGTTCAGTCCAACACGATGGCCGGTTACAATAATGGCGCACCGATGCAAATGGCAGCCGGAATCAGTCCGACGCCGTCCGTTCGCCAAAACCAACTGGGAATGCAAGCCAGTCCAGCATTAGCAGCAACAGCTCCCCAGCATTTTGGCCCGTCTGTTTGTCATCTCCCTCAAGCTGGTCAAGGCCAGCAACAGCAACCTCCCCCGATGTACAATAGCGTCGTCGCCAACGGTGCGGTGGTGGCCCAACAAGGCCAGCAGCCCAACATGGCTTGCAACATGCAACAACAGCAGCAGCAACAACAACAGACGTATCCGCCGGCCAACTACCACGGAGGACCTCAGACGGGCGCTGTCAATCCGATGAACAATGGCATGGCTTACAACAACTTCAACAATGCAGCCAGCAATATGCCGTGCAACAATCAGCCGGCCATGGCGATGAACAACGCTAACGGTTACGTCATGAGCCAACAATGCGGCCACGCGATGCAACAAGGGAATCCAGCCCAGCAGGGTTTCAACAATCCTTGTTCTCCTTGCAACGGCCATCACCACCACCAGCCCCAGCCCGTCTGCAACAATCCAGGCCCGGCCAACAACAACTGGCAATGCGGTTACCCGACAGGCACCATGCCGTCCCAACAGCAACAAATGCCGTTCCAGCAACAGCAGCAGCAGCCGAATAACGGCCAGTGGAACAATACGGCGATGCAGAGCGCAGGAACTGGACCGATGAACGGCCAAGCTATGGCGATGTACAACAACATGCCGTCCCAGGCGATGATGCAAGCCAACGGCGCCATGGCCTACAACGGCTACACTCCTCGCCCACCACCGTACAACCAAGTTGCTTCGGCTATTCAATGCCAAGATGTCAGTCAATCGCAAGATTTCATCAACCGAGTTCGCGTCCAGGAAGGCCAAGTTGGGGCCCAAGTTCCATCGGCACCCATCCAGCAGGTGAGCAACGCGGCGTCAGCCCCAGTTCCATCGGCTTCCGGCGCCGCTACGCCGAGCAACATGCGTCCTGAGACATACCAGCGCACTCTCGAGTACGTCCAGCAATGTCAGACTTGGGCGACGGGCGACAACAACAACGGCCGCGCCGCCAAGGAGAATAAGCCGCCCCAACAGGGCGCTTCTTGCGAGACCATGACAAAGACCACCGAGACGGCCGCCATCGGACGGGCACTGCTCTCACCGGGCCAGGATGCCGTTTCCAGCTCAACTGATCGACAGGAAGCGGCGGCTGCGGCAGCGGCAGCTTTGTTGCCTTCGGCCGGCTCGGCCAATCAGTCAAACATGGTCGTTCACGACATGAACACGTCACTCAATTCCTTGATGCAAGAGAACCGCTACTTGCAAATGATTCAGTAGTTATACAGCACTGACCTTCTTCGAGTGAGTTCTAGTGCAATAGACGACAACCCGCACGGATCTGTTTAAAGCCCCGATAATAACAAGACTGCGTGTGAAGATCTCGCCTTACTCTCTTTCTCGTTCAGGATTCTTTCGTGTCTTGTTCTTTTTTTTTTTTCAAGATAGTTTTCAATTGAATATTTTTGTACATTACTTGCGCTTCGTGGAGGAATAATGTGCATGTTCGAGTGCCAAATAGAAAACATTTGGCTTTTGGATCGGTTTTTGGCATGTTTGCATCAATTTTGCAGTTGTTGCTCCCCCTATTGGTGGGGGACTTAAAGGAGAAATATGTATATGTGAACGTTTGCCTTTGCGTGTCCTTTTTATCGTGCCTGTTTATGATTGAATAATATTTGTTGTGATACTGCCTTTCTGAATTAGTTTGTTTGCTCCATCAATCATCTCCGGTGCCTTGACAGTGTTTCGCTGCAGTGCCATATCGGAGAGTGCTTTGGTACCATAACAGTTGTAACGATCATATTTTCTCTTGGAAACAGAAGATTTCTTATGGGCTTTGCCCCTGTGCTCTATGGTACTTGAAAACTGTACTTACATGTTCAAATAATAAACTGTATGTCTGTTAAAAATTTGTCAAAACTTTTCTATATTTTTTTCACATTTTTACACTACACATACATTACAAATCACCCCCGGTAGGGTGTGTTGTTAAACATTGCTGTGTCCTTCGTTATTCGAAGCCCTGAAACAAGAGAAGAAGAAAATTAAAAATGGATGAAAGAAGTGGAGAACAAATAGCATACTGAGCGTATTTTCATCAACTGGTGCAGCTTGTATTACAGATGTCCTCAGAATTTCTTCAGCTTGGTTTCCGAGCTTGACCAGCTGTGACAAACCAGAAGAGATTATAGTTCTGTGGCTTAAGTGATGAAGAAGTTAAAACATGGACTTACTTCTGTTATTGTTTGAGGATTTGAGATCTTTTGATATTTTCGGAATTCAGAGTTGATTTTTAAGCGGGCGGCTGTATTGAAGAAGAATATGAAATCATGACTTCTTGGTTGATCATCTTAGAGTAGAGAGTAAAAAGTTACCATCCATGGCTTTCGGGTCATTTGAAAATACGACTGTGCGCGTCCGATGAAGGCAACGGAAACATTTTAGAACCTGTTGAATAAAAAATAAACATTGGTTGACTGAAAAAGCAAAAGATTAAGTGTCTAAATAACATTAGACACGGATTTCCCTTTATTTACCTCTGCTCTAAGGGGGGCAGCCATGTTGAATGTTGTTCTCTGACTGGATTGGATGACGCCGGTTTGTCGAAATGAAATAAATAAACAAAAATACGCTGATATTTCAAGAACAGACTAAAGTAAAAATGTTTTTCATTCAGAAAATGATTAATTAGTATTCCCAGTTTGTGATTTAACAGGGAAAGTGTTGGTTAGAAAGTGGTAAATAAGGCTTGGCATCGCTGCCTTCTCTGGTCTGGCCCATCCTGAAGCCCTGACAAACAAAAGAGAAGCAAGAAGCGATTTTGTCAGTAATGGAGTAAGAAGGCCAGTGGAGTGTTGGGTCGTAATCCGACTGTGGTGGTATTTTGGTGGTGGCTTTTTTGTTCGTGTACACGCTGTTTCGCTATATTTTGCAACAAAAGACAGAACACTAGTGAATTATGATTTTAACTCTGGAGATTCTCCTGAAAGTGGTGCTGCCTGTGTGTAATTGTAGTTCGATACCCAGGCTGTCCTTCTAGCTCATCTATCGTCTTTAAATAAATATATTTTGTAAAGTGTGCGTGTGTTTGTGGGAGCTCCAATTGATATTGGATTGTTGAGGAGGAACCATGCGTTTTCTGCTGTTACTAGTTTGCATTCATCTGGTCACACAACTCGCCATCTCAGCCGGTGAGTCATTTCCATTGCTACATCGTCGGCTTCTTCTTGCAGGATGTTCACCTCGGTTCGACAAAAAGTCTTGGATGCGTAGCCATTTGAGAAACTGTCGGTGGATTTTCCAAGCCGTGACGAAAGTCTAGAATTCTCTTCTCCGTCTTTCTTTGTACAGAAACTGTAGCAATCGTTCCAAGTGGTTTGACGGTAGGGGGACTTTTCTTTGTCCCTTTTTCAAAAGTCGACGAGAAAAACGAGTGAAACATTAGGTCCTCTTCCTCCTCATTCGACCGTCGTTATATGCGTGTGCCAGCTTCAAGTTCAACGGACTGTGTCCCTACCATTTCCCGGTTTATTATCATCTATCACGGCTCGGTTCCCCTCTCTAGCAAAAACGAGCGAGAGAAACATAACAAACACGGGCGCCATGTCATTTTCACGAGTCAAGTTCTCACTCTGCCACTGCTGTTGCTGCCTCTAGATTCGAAGAAAAGCTTTTCTCAATACGATGCCTCGACTCACTCTCTTTTTTCACGTTAATTCCCCCCTAGTGGATATTATACGTCTACCTGGAAACGGAAGTGGCCACACGCGACTCGTTGTGCAAGCCGATCTGTCACGAATCGATTGTTGTTGCGTTTCAATCAAGCAGGCAGTAGAGAGTGAGAGAGAGAGAGAGAGAATGAGAGAGCTAGGGATTCGCTTGACGGCCATTCTGATGTCCACCGGATGACGAGTTGAAAAGTTGGCCAACCTGTTATTACCCGAGTGGCGATAAAAGTCCACCCCACTCGTGAACGAGGCAGGAAAGACAAAACCGGAAAAGACTCCCCCTTCTATTTGAGTTTTCCCTTTTCTTTCTTTTTGTCCATCGTTGGGTTCTACTGGTCGTGTCTCTTCTTCAGTCGAGTGGAATGATATCACCGACTCTTTCCCAAGTTGAAGGGGACCCGACTTTTCGATGGCGGTTTCACGTTACGTTGGCCAAGAGTAGCCGCACATCATTGTTCATTGGGCTCAACGACTATGTGCTCTCATTCCAGTTGTGCGGATTAGACCGAAAGAAGAAGGACGAGGAGGAGAATGATGTTTGCCGACCTAGTAGTCGTCGTATTCGTATCGCGTGATCTCTTAGCCGAGACCGCCAATGCTGTAGGAATTCTAATTAAGATGTTGGGCGCATGTGTTTGGCACACAGCAGAATGCGCCTCATTTTACGACCCGTCAAAAACATCAGCTTCCCTTTTCCTTCTTCATTGTCGTCTTTTTTGTTCATCCTGCCGGCGTCCAAAACGACATCGTTGACGACCATTCTATTTTCCCCTACCGTCTTGACGACGTGTACAAAAGAACAAATTTCTCCCATTAGGCTGGCAATGACAAGGCGCTGTCTTTTGTACGCCGGATCGATTTGAGAACCCAAAGGCTTCGTGGTTTGGCTTCCTTCATTGCAAACTCATTGAATTGGGAAACCTTGGCCCAGTTTGGTCACGTTTTGCAATCGTGATGAAGAAATCAATCAGTTTTCTCTGGCACTCGTTAGTTGTGTCGTGTCGTGCATTCTGCCTTTTGTGAAATCGTGAGAGAATAGGTCAAACCGCTGACCATTGGCCAACCGAAAGAAATCGTGAATTAATTTGTTATCATTTTCCCTGTCGATCAATTATCATTTCAAGGTACGGGTAACCGGCTGAACGAGTACGTCCTCCACTACGAAACGCTGGATTACGATGCGGACGCGGTGGCGACCCAACACAGCCGGAGTAAGCGGAGCGCCGAGCTCGGCGAGCAAGAGTCTTACGTCCATGTGCACTTTCGGAGCCACGGAAAGCCTTTCCGGTTAAAACTGAAAAGGGACACGTCTTCGTTCAGTCCCGATGTGCAGTTCGTATCACACCAAGGCCATCCTCTCGACGTCGACACATCGCACCTCTACGAAGGACACCTCCAAGGTGAGTTGACGCCACGGACCTTGGCTTTGCTTCTTCTCGATCCCCTACACGCACACGGAGCCGCAGAAGCAAAAATGTCTCACCATTTATGGCCGATATGATTCTCCCTCCGGTTCCCGCTCTCAGACGGAATACACAAATAGAATTAGAAAAAGATGAAGATAAAAAAGAAATGAAAAGAAAAATAGGGAGGGATGTAACCAACATGTATTGACCACATGTTCCGTTTGGTGGCCGATTCTCACGAGCCATTCCGTCTGTCTATAGCTAGTAGTAGCTAGCCGCCGTAACGGGAAGCCATTCTGTTGTCTCTTTACAAGATGCTTCTTCTGTTTCTGCCTCTTGTGCCTTTTTTCTGATGGATGAAGGGAATCACGACGGCAACTTTTGGTTGTGTCTACTAATTGACTCGCTAATGGTCCCGCTCTCTCTCTTTCTTTCTTTTTCCTATTTTCCTATTCCCTAGGCGAGCCCAAGAGTTTGGTGTACGGATCGATCATCGGTGGAGTCTTTGACGGCAAGATACACAGCCAAGATGGCGTCTTTTATGTTGAAAAAGCAGCCAAATATTTTCCCGACAACACGACCACAACTGGAAACTTCAGCGGTCGCAATCAATTCCACTCCATCATTTACAAGGAAGCGCATGTTGTAGATCCTTATCAACAACATCGTACAGGTATTTGAGCAAAGTCCACTAGTTCTAGAAGTCACGAGCAGTCGTCGTCTTCGTATTGGAATCCTGTAATCGAATCTGCAGAGCCGTTTCTTGGCCCGTCTGCTTCTGCTACTAGTAGTGGACCAGTCCGACTAATACTGCTCTTTCTCTCTCTTATTTTCCCCCTCCGTGATCCCTAGGACATGTGGGCGGTTGCGGAGTGACAGATGAGGTGGCCGCTTGGATGGACGATATCCAGCACGGAGCCATGGAGGAAGAGTTGTCGGAGGAAGCCAACGAGATCGATACGAATAAGGAGCGGCGGAAGGCCACCGAGGAAGCGAGGCAGAAGGGGCGCCAAGACCAACAAGGCGACGAGAGCGGATGGTCACATCCTCGATCATCCGCTTGGTGGTACAAGTACAGCCATCAAGCCAACCAGCCGGTGGGAGACGATGTCGCAGACGGCGCAGCTGGAGGACCGGGTGCCGATAAAAGTCAACAAAGAGACAAGCGATCCACTGTCAAAAATGTCAGCCGGACGACTTGCTCCCTTTTTATTCAGACAGATCCGCTTCTATGGCGACATTTCTACGAAGCTGAGAAACGTAACGCGGACAACACACGTAAAGAGATCACGTCGCTGATCGCTCAACACGTCAAGGCCGTCAATGCCATTTACATGGAAACCAAGTTTGACGGGAAATTTCCGCATCGAATGACGCGATTCGAAGTGCAGCGCATCAAGATCGATGACTACGAGGCATGCGAACCCAATTACATTGGAGAAGAGAACAAGTTCTGTCTTCCCAATATCGACGTCTCCAACTTTCTGAATCTCCACTCGCAGGGCAATCACGAAGATTTCTGCCTGGCTTACGTCTTCACCTACCGGTAAACTTTCTCCTGGCGATTTTACAGCTTGCTGGGAATTTCTTTCATTCTTACTCTCTTTAATTTCGGCTCTTTTTTTCTCTCATCTAATTAAAAACAAATGCCTTTGGATTCGATCCAGGGATTTCACGGGTGGAACGCTGGGTCTCGCTTGGGTTGCCTCGCCTTCCGGCGCTTCCGGCGGCATTTGCGAACGCTACAAAGTCTACACGGAGAACATGTCCGGCTACCCCCGCACGACCAAGCGCAGTCTCAACACAGGCATCATCACCTTTGTCAACTACAACAGTCGCGTTCCGCCAAAAGTCTCTCAGCTGACGTTGGCTCACGAAATTGGACACAATTTTGGCTCGCCTCACGACTATCCCAGCCACTGTCGTCCGGGTGGCCAAAATGGTACGTTGCGCTTCGCATATAATCTCGCTCCCCTACATATATACAGAAACCGACTTGGCACGGCTCCCTTTTGTCCGTCTGTTGGCGTATCGCGTCCGACTGACTGACTGACGATGCGATTTTATTATGATGATATTTATTTTCTTTCCCTCTTTTCTTTAGGTAATTACATCATGTTTGCGTCAGCCACGAGCGGCGAACGGCCCAACAATTCACGCTTCTCTAACTGCAGCGTGGGCAACATTTCGTCCGTCCTCGACGCTATCGAAGAAGGCAAAAAGAAAAACTGCTTCACGGGTAATGACGATGTTCATTAGTAGAGGGCGAGTTACAGGCCGATCGACCAGGGTAGCTCATCTTCTTTTTCCTTCTCTTTTGGCAGATTGGAAGGGTGCCTTCTGTGGCAACAAGATCGTCGAAGATGGTGAAGAATGTGATTGCGGTTACGACGACGACGAGTGCGAGGAAAAGTGTTGCTATCCGCGCGTCGTCAGCGAAAAAGATAGAGAGCTCAATCCTGCCGCCCAAGGATGTAAACGTCGCCCACGTAAGAAATGGTCTCTATCGGAGCGTGTCGAGGACATACTAATCACGGGAGTCTCTTCCGTCCGTGGCGACTTTTCTTTTCCGCAGGGACACAATGCAGCCCCAGCCAAGGCCAGTGCTGCGACCGCACTTGCAGTTTTGTGCCGGCCTCGTCACACCAACAGTGCAAGGAAGACGGAGAATGTAACGGCAAGGCCTTTTGTAATGGACTCTCGGCCAAGTGTCCTCCGCCGCCCAATAATCCGGACGGAACCGAATGTAACGGCAACACTCAGGTGTGCCAGAATGGCGAGTGCTCTGGATCGATATGCTCCAAATTCGGCATGAAGGAGTGCTTTCTCACGTCGAACGTCATCGACGATAAACGCAAACTCTGCGAATTGGCCTGCCAGATTGGTAACGATAACACAACGTGCAAAGGCACGTCTGAACTCGCCTCCATCACCAAATTGCCCATCGGTATCTCCCTACGACCCGGATCTCCATGCGACAACTATCAGGTACGGGATCGTCGTACATTAAGAACACGAATCCAACAAGGTCCGTCCTCGTGTAACATCGTGACTTGATTGTGTCTCTAGGGCTATTGCGACGTCTTTCTCAAGTGCCGTGCAGTGGATGCCGAAGGTCCTTTGGCTAGACTGAAGAACTTGCTCTTCAATCGCGAAACGCTGCTCACCATCGCTCAATGGATCACGGTGAGCCGATTCTCATTTGCATTTGGGCCCAAAACGTGTCTTATCGCCTTGCTTTGCCCGTGCAGGAATATTGGTGGGCCGTCATGTTGATGGGTGTAGCCTTTGTCCTCTTTATGGCCGTCTTTATCAAGTGCTGTGCCGTGCACACGCCGTCGTCCAATCCGAAGAAACCGCCGGCGTTGAGTATCACTCAAACGTTGCGACATCCTTACAGTACGTTGCGGCGGAAGCGGCATCATCATCCTCAGCAACAGCAGCATGCCAATCCGACTGCTCCATATATTGCAGCTCCCAATCCGGCTGCAGGTTCTCACGCTGAACCCAGGAATCAGTACAACAGACCTAAAGGTATTTTAAAAAGAACTTGAAACTACTCTTGGAAATTTCTCTCAAAAGAATGGAACTCATCGTGTTGTTCGTTTCCAATCGTTTAAGCAGGTGGTCCAGCTAGTGGCTGGGGACATCGGGCGGAATCTTCGCCGTACGCTTACTCAGGTGGCCAGGGAGGCCGGGCGAATGCTTACGAAATGAACGTTCGGCAGCATCGGGTGTGATGCATAAAAAGGTCGACATTTCCTCCTGCCCGTCTGCACCTTTTGATTGGTTTTTCGTCCTATTTCCCTGCCCTACACGTCCTGTTTATTTTTTTTGTCTCCAATGACTTGAAATGTTTTTATACATTTAATTATTCGATCGTCATGTCCTCCCATTCCCTCCTCCAGGTCAAAGAAAAGCAGCGGAAAGGCGAATGTTTGATTGGAACGGGAAATCATTCACAAGAACAAAACGTAAAAAAAGCAAAAAAAGGGATTCAAAAACACACAGTCCACACAGAGACACACAATGCCCCTTCCCTCCCATAATAGGAAATGAAATAATCTCCTTTTCGACGGACCAAGTTCTCATCCTTTTTTAATTAAACAAAAAATAAATACTACATCTCGTCCTTTGCAGGAATATCATTTGCAATTAATATTATCATAAAGGTCTTTGACGTGTTGTCGCCGGGATCCGCGCTGAATGTTTTCATTCTCTTTCCTTATGTGCGATTCATAATTCAGTTCGTTCCCCATGTCCTAAGTTATTGTGTCATTCCCCGCAGATACTTCCTTAATTCTCCCCAAAGCCACAAGTGACCTTTTGAGAACACGCTAAAGTAGTAGTATTACCGTTCGTCTCTAGGAAAATCCTATGTTTTGCAATTCAGGGGAAAACAATACTTTTGTACGTGGAAGATGGAATGTTTCAGATTTCTACTTAAAACAAACAAGGAGTTGAGAAGAAAAGTTTAGGTGTGTATCCAGTTGTAGCGTGTAGCTGTTGCAAGGGAATCTGAAACCTCCCGGCATCCTTGGCGCCAACATGTCATTGTATCAGCAATTTTTGTGTTTGTTTGTTTTTTGCATTGGATATATTTTCTTCTTTCAAAAGAGCACGTCGTTTTAGGAAGTGCCGTGTCGTTCGTGCGCGATAATTTGATCCCGGCTTGGATTATCCCTCTCTATTTCTCACAACACGATTGTATATAGTGTGAATGATTTATCAGCTGTTTTCAAGAAGAAGAGAAAAAAAGGAAAGAATCGTTCCTCTTTGCCATTTTTTACGTGTTGTCAGTGTAGCTTTGACTTGCGTCATCATCGATCCCCGATCATCTTTATTTGGGAAAGAACAATCTCACTGTCTGTTTTTCCGATCACATACCGACTCCCCATCCATCAATCTCTCTTGATTCGAACTCCCCACCTCCTTGCCACCCGAACAACGGCTGCCACCATTGAATTTTTCCCACAGCTTTGCATCCTTTTTTCTTTACTTTCTGCCCTTCCGATAACCAACACAACACTGCATATTCGGTACTTTGCCACTTTCACCCTCCCCATCAACTCGTCTTTCATACGTTCTTGTTATTATTAAACAAAAAAAACCATGCTCGATGTGCGCGAAAAGAAAAAAAATACAACTGTGTTCCCATTAATGCTTTTCTAATGTCGGTTTGTTAGAAGCGGTTTTTACAATTTGTTTCTTAGCGCGCAGATAATTAATGAATCAACAGAAAAACAAAGATCTTGTGGGGGGGGGGGGGGGAGGTGTGCTGTTTCATAGGCGGAAAAAAGATGATTTTGAGATGACTTGGAGAGCAGTGATGCTTGAAACTTTAATTGAGATAAACTTGGGGTTGGGGTCTTAGACTTTTCTTCAGTTTAAAGTACAGACCGGTCGGGTTACGCAAGGAAAAACTTTGTTAAAGGAGAAAATTCGGTAAACTTTGTAAACGTAAAAGTTTGGAGGTTGAAAGGTTGAAAGTACGAAAAAGATGGGAGATTAGTTGTTCCTATCGAGCCACGTTCATGATTGAACGATGTTTCTTGATCTGGGTATCCATATTTTGTTTTTCCTGCCTATTTAAATCGTGATCTAGAAATTTTATTGGAGTGGTTGTGATTCTTTGGGACCTAATTGACAGTCATGAGCTACGAAACGCCTGCCTTTCTGCTTTCGTCATGTTGCATCTAGTTAAACTGTGTCCGCCGTACCGTGTCCGCACTCGCGTGTGGTTCCGTAACCGCGCGGATGACCCATTTCCTGTAAGTGGACTAATTACAGTTAGCACAATAATTTTGCATTTTGCAATCAAAAAGAGTTCCTCTTTTGCCATAACTCCTATTGTGTCAAGCGACTTGCGTCGCGAGGTTCCCTGAGGTTATGGGATTGCTGGTAGAAATGAAAATGAACGACAGGTGATATATAAAAAGTAGAAGCATATAAACTGATTAAGTGGGTAATCAGCTAGATAGCAAACAGGTAGCTTGATGTGAAAAGTGAACCATAATGGAATTAATGTGTGTCGGTAAAAATGTTAAAATCTTTTTTTTAGAATTAAGGAAATTTATATATACCTATATGTGTTGCGTTCATCAGCGGGTTCTCGTGGGTTGTCCAAAACTCGACTCTATGACTTGGCTCTCTGGCTGCGCTGCGGCCGCTGCCCTTCACTGTCGATGACAGGTAACCAATGCTAAATCGTGCAACAGCGTATTAGTGTTCTCCCATAGCTTGCACCTTGGGAATCCGCATGACGTACGGATTTTGAAAGGTAACTATTTAAATTCCTTTTCTAGAATTTAGATAGTTATTTAATTAATTTGGTATGCTTTTTAGTAAAAACAAAGTAACTAGCAGGAGTTTTAAGAATATTTGTATCCATCTTAATGAGTAGACTTAAACTCTTTGTGTTTCAGGTTGTTTAAATGAGTATCAATTAAATGCATCCCACTTTGAAGCTGGGATTTGCCTTACATTAAGATAGACTAGAAAACAGTGTAAAACATGTGCGTAACTCTGTATTCTAGTTTTTGAAAATAAAGTTTTCTCACTGTGATGCAGCGACTTGCGTCGCGAGGTTCCCGGAGGATGGTTAAAACTTGTAGAAATGAAGAAAAACAGGTGGTACGTGAAAATAGAAGCATTTAAAGTGCTTAAGTGGGGAATCAAGCAGCAAATAGGATAGCCGTAGCCATATGAAAAGTGAATCAAACAGAATTATGGATCGGTAAAATGTTTAAAATTTTTGTTTAAAAAAATTTTGGAATAAAATTTTTGGAAATAACATGTATTAATTGCTTTCACCACAGGGATCTCGTGGCTGTTCCTTTTTTTGGGCTCTGGGCCTCTGGGCTCTGGCTGCCGGCTGCGGGCTGCCCTGCCGTCGATGACATGTAAACAATCCTAACTAAATCGCGCAACAGTGTATTGTTGTTCTCTCGGGCTTGCATCTTGCATGACGTACGGATTTTGAATGGTAACTATTTTAATTCCTTCAATTTAGTAGCTTATTTGATTTGATAAGAGTTTTATTAGAGACTAAGTAGCTATCAAATGAGCGATTTAAAGAATATTTGTGTGAATAAGTAGACATTGTGACTGACTCTTCGTGTGTCAGGTAGTTGAAAGCAATAATAAATCTCACTTCAATGAAGATGTGATTTGTCGTACGTTATTAAAGCTAGAAAGAATTGTAACAATAGATGTGTAACTCCTTATTCCAACATTGCTTTATTTAGGATGTGTGATATGAGTCAGATAACATAATGATGTGTCATAGTTGCCTAAGGGTAATACCAAATATAGCAAGTTTTTAATTGTTGTGTTAACTAGAACTGTTTAAAAGAATTAATTTTCCTTGAATTAACGTGTCTTCCACCTAAACTTAAGAGGCTCTATACCGTCACTCTGTCAGAGACAACTGGAGACAACACTACAGTAATTCCGTCAACCACCAATTTTCTTTTGCCTGCTGGACTAGGATGATGTGAATGTGTATGAATGCTTGCTTCAGTGACAGACTATATGTATGTATTTATAACTGGCTATATTGTATTCAGATTGACTAACATCTTTTCTTCCAATGTTTCAAGCATCGCCAACCTGAACCCCCGTGGAGCTATCGTAGCTGCTTGTGTCATCATATGTGCAGCTACTGCACATAGCGGGACAACCTCCGACCACTCCAAATTGCCAAGTACAATTTAATCCTTAGTTAGACGATGAACACATGTAAAAGTACAAAACCGGAAGTGGACCGGAAGTGAGAAAAACACGTCGTACAGCAAAATGAAGGAAAGAATCGGATTCCTCGTCAAATTCTGAGCTAGATTATCGTGTTTTAATTAAATTTTGGAACATGTCGAAAATCGAGAATTTAAGAAGTCTATAGACTTCAAAAATTTGCGATTCGGTCAATCTCTCAGATTTCAATAATGACAAATTATTCTTGCTCAGAAAAGTGCGCTGATTCCGAATATCTACTTTGTTTTGTGATAGAGGCAGTATTTCTCACTTCCGGTCTACTTCCGGTCTCCGAAAATTTGCTCCATCTACTTCATTCCGTGATTTACAGTTTGTATATATTTTTTTCCAGGTGATTGCTGATGCTAAGCTGATGAAGACTTGACTGAAGAACCATTTTTTGGGAGCGATATGACTAGGTACGTTGAAAATTGCAACTTGTTTTAATTATTGATCAACTAACATTTGGCTTTTATTGTTTCAGGAGTCGCAAACCTGCACTACACTCAGGTGTTGCTGCTAAGTGTAGATTCCCCCTGTAACCTTTTATCCTTCCAATTCCGGTCCTGATACCCGCAATGCAGGAGGTAGGGATGGGCTCTGTCTCGAAAGGGTGAATACAGCCAAGCGCCCGACTAGGTTCAATCGCATCCCTGAATAACTGGCCCCAACCATCACTCTTCTCTCTTTCCGGCTTCTCTTAGCCATGCCACTCGTTGGGCGGTACGGGCTGTACCGAGCGACGAGTGGCAACGAACGAAATGATGAAATACGATAGTATCTCTTCTAGAGATTTATCGGTTCTGAACGTTCATCTATTAAACAAGCTTTTTATATTATGAATCGCTCCCGATTTCATTTTATATAATAAAATCAATAAAAAGACCGTCCGGTACAATGAATGAATTTTATTCACACAAACAACAACATACACGCACACAACAAACAAGCAATCGAAGGGGAAAGAAAAAAGATAATCTCGCGGATAAAACCTTCTCGTATGCATGTTTCCGAGCAGGTAAATCCATGCAGTGTGAGGAGACCTCCGATGCGGTACTTTCTATTTCGTTGCACATAAAGACGGAATTCGTCAATCGAGTCCCTTCTCAGTCCATCAAGTAGCAGTACAACATTTCCCTGTAGCTGCCAGTCACGTCGCCACTTTGGCTGTGGATAAAGAAAATCAACCATTTTTAAGTTTTGGTTCATCTGATCAGTAATGGATGAGGAGCTTACTTTGTTTGCGTGGCGATGACTATTCCCTGGATGCAGATGTTACGATCGACCGTTAGCGTTCGTTCATTCTCAAAGTCCCCGAAGCCCCTTGGTATATAAAAATGCCGAATAAACAGGAACGGCGGCAGCATCAGCATTTTCGCCCTGATGAACGATTAATATATAATCGAAGTGTTAAAAATCTAATTACCAAATTCAATGTATGCAAGCAAGCTGACTTTTTGATGAACCAAATAGATAGTTTTACCATATAACACAAGCAAAGGTAACTATAAATGAATAAAGTTACTTAGAATGGACATAAACAAATTCAGAAGATGTGTCAGCAATCCATAAAGCTCTTCCACGGTAGCGAGAACGCAGCAATTTACTTGGACTAAAAACCAGGAACCACAAACATAACAGCAAATTTCCTAGCTCCAAGCAAACCTATAGAATAAATTACAATACCCTACTAAAAAAGTACTACATTAAACTATGGGAACCATAGTAAACTATGGAAAAATATGATGATTAAAGACAGTTTAGCATAGTCTGCTATAGTTCCTATAGTTTACCATAGTACTTTTTCAGTAGGGATTACTTGATGTCCATAATCAATTTTTAGAGTCTTGTGTCCTAGAAGTAGTGGAAAAATGGTTTTTAAAAAACAGCAACTCCTCAATCAAATAGCTATCTTGTAAACCAAATGTAGTACCAATTAGAGATTCAGGCCATCATCGAACTTCTGATCATACAACATATTGCATGGAATTTGGATTATCTAAAAAACCCAGTATTAAGAATGCTTAGATGCTTGATAAAACCAAACATAAAATGTAATAAATACTAATGCAAATACAATTTCTCTCTTACTTAAACCCAGTTTTGAGAAACGAAACACCACGTGATTTTACAAGATGACAAAGTGACGAAAGGAAATTTACGTTATCAAAACAAGTCCCAAGTAAATTTTTATTAGAAAGAAAGACTAACAAGTTTAAATGTACGATTTAAAGATAGACTAGTAAAAACAGTGATAAAATTCTTGAACTTGCCTGTGACATTTCCTTTTTGACGTACTTGTCATCCCACCGAAATTTACCAAGTGCAGACGACGCGCCCGCCTTCACAACAATTGCACATATTTGTCTAAATTCTAAAGGCAGCAACGCTACCTGGCGGAAACTCGGAAATTAATTAACAGAAATTATTAATTAACAGAAATTATAGAAATACAGGTGAAATCGGTAAAAGTCGGTCAAAATATATGGTTTGAATGTAAACTTCACAGACAATTTAGTTCGGCAGATTTATCGATCAAATATTAAGGCTGTGACCAAAATATGTCCAGTCAACTTAATATCAATCGTTCTACTACGTCAAATGACTTTTACTTCTAATTATATCGATAGATTTTCTCTAAAGGGCGTTCGTGTACCTCAAGTTAAGTACTACGGTTATGGTAATAGTAATCCAGTTTAGTTGTCTCGTTGGAGAAAAACATGTTAGATTAAACTGTGCGTATTTCAGAAACGTCTACTAGACTAGAATGAGAAAGATAGTCAACGGCAGATCCGACGTGCGACAACACATTCGTCTTTCACGTCACACGTCAATAGTATGCAAAATGGATCGGGAAGACGATCGAAATTTGAAGTGGAAACCTTATTGCTGTACATGTGGGGGGAATGCCAATAAATGTTTACTTTCACAAGTTTCGCTGGTCTTGTTTAGACAAAGTAACGCGAATCTTTTCATTCTATACGGCTTCCAGCAAGCGATGCGCTTAGCCTCGATCCTGCTGCTGCCGCTGATTGAAAACCATCACACAAATGTTGTTTTTCTCTCGTCCCAACATGTTTTGTCACATGTTCGTCACATGTTCATTACACGAAACACAAAAAAGGATCAACGTTCTTTTATATCCCCACCGAAAAGATCTTTCTCACATGAATAGTTCCATCAAAACAGCGGGTTATTGTCGACAGTGTGTTTTTTTTAACCTTCTTCCATCACACGAGACAATCATACAGTGCAAGAGCTCGAAAGAATAAAACATAAACATGAATGCAGGACACTTCTAAATGAGAAAATTTACGGGAGGAAGAAACTGAATTGCAGCCAAAAAGAGGAAAAAAAGAGGAAAAAAAGAGGGCGTCGTAGAGGGCATCGAGAGAAGGTCGTCATCAATTGCTGAAAATGCCTATATATTGGTAAGTTTGAAAGACTGCTCAAAGTGGAAAAGATGGAAGAATCTATGGGTTGGTTGCCAAGAGTGAGGAAAAACATTGTGAAAGAAAATGAAAACAGAATTTAGTGAAGCGTTACGGTGCATCCAAATGACCCCGCAGATACACTCACAAACAAACAATTACATAATCACCCACACTCATCAGTTGAATTGAACCTAGTTCGAAAAATGATTCATAAGAAGAAAGGATGACAAATTGTCAAAATGCCTATTAGAAGTGTTGATTTTTTTTGTAGGAGCTGCTGTTTGGATATTTCTAGCCAGACAATTGCTGAATTTAGGGAAAAGAGAAAGAGCGCGATAAATCAAATTAAAATGTTGGGTATTAGAACAATCAATTGTAGGGAATCAGCATCACAAAACCGGCATTCGCTCATAAGACGGTCAGATCATCGTTCAAGAGGAGATTGAAAAAGGGGGTGGGAAACAGATAAATGTAGGAAAATGTCAATCATCAATCAAAACGTTTTACAGCCACATGTGAAAAATAAATCAAAAAGTTCCAAAAAAATCCAGTCAAGATGCGCAAGAGTGACGACGACAGGACAATTCAAATACCGAGATTGGCATTTATGTGGTTGTTGGGAGCCAATACAATCAAATCCGTCCGGTTAGACGGACGGGCAGCCAATTCGAATGGGCCAAATTCAATCAATCGCTCAAGACACAAATTTTCTTTTTCTTTTTTTCCTTTTAAAGATTAAATGGCAGTGTAGTGCTGTGTATACACCAATCCAGGATATAATTCCAACCCCCGCTTTGGTTCCACCTTCTCCTTACTCTTAAACGGCTAAATGAACAAAAACTGATTTTTGTTTAATACACACACAAACACATTCAGAAAAATTTGCTACATCGATTCCTAACACGCTTTTCTAGACTCTTGGTTAACTTAGAATAGTAGTAGTAATAGTAGTAGTGAACAGTCTTTCGATTTAATCGGACAACGGATGAAAGAAACAGCGGTACTGTGTGATTCTAGGGTTTTTTCGCTTTTGTTTGGGGGGGGGGGGAGGGAGATTTGTTTACTTTTTGCGGTTTTCAAAAATAATAATAACTGGACAATAATTCTACAGTAACCAAACGGCGCAACGGTGATCATTTCCGCATTTTCTTTTTGTTTCGATTTATCGGCCGGGGAACAACAAAAAATCTACGCATCACAAAAAAACTATGTTTTTTCTTCTCTCTTTTAGAAAACAAACGAAAAAAAAACATGTAAAAATTGCAGTATGGACTGTTTTCAATCTGGCGTTTCGTTTTCGGATGTTTGTTTTTCTTTGTAAAACAAAAGAAAAAGAATTTTCACAGTTGTATGAATGGCTTGGTGCGAGATAATATAATTATAATTAATAATGAATGACACGAGAAAAAAATGGGGGACAGCTCGGGGACAAAAATAAGGTCAAAATATCGCGCGAATTTTTCGCTTTACCTCCATCGGGAGAAGGATTCCCACCCCTCACGAATAACAAGGAGACGTAGCTGCACAACCATCTGTTTCATCTGTTTCTTTCTTTTTTTTTGTTTTGTGTTTTTTAACAATTGCCTATCGATAGGAAGGAAAAAAGCATGAAGGAATTTTTTTTTTTTTTTGGGGGGGGGGGGAGGAGCAGACAGTTTGGGACGTTTTATCTTTTTTGTTGTTTCAATTTATGGGATTTTTTTTTGAATCTTTGATGATTGCAAATATCTTGTTTGGGGTATTGGGAAAAGGGGACACTAGGTGTGGCAACAGCTAGGCCGAACGTCATGAAACAAATAGAGTGAGAGTCTCCGCTTGACAAATGTCTTTGACATTAGCCGGATTGTCCCGTTCTCCCTATATTTAATGACGCACAGATAACATCACAGCAAAGGTTTCTCTCGGCATTCTCTCTCGCTCTCGCTCTATATCGCACATTCGTCTCTAATCGACTCGATTCGCACCGGCACCAACAAACATAATCAAAAAAGCCTGACCTGACCGGCAAACGAGAAAAAATAATAATGATAAGAAAAAAAAAAACAGAATTTTTTCACACACTCGCCTGACACAACAACTTATCGAACCCACGAGGATTAAAGAATGAAAGAGTTTGAAAATAACACAAAAACACTGTCCCAACAGACAGATGTTCCTCTCATTTGGGAAAACTTTCCGAGTAAAGACGAAAGGAAAAAAGAAAGAGAAAAACGAAGAAGAATTGATGAAACAAAACACTGGGTCTTATTTTGTGTGGAGGAGAGTCCATCCTACGAGGCAAAGGGATCCTACACTTCTTAGAGAACATACGCGTCATTTCATGTCCCTCGGCGACGATCAAGACCGGTTTTAGTTGATTCGACAAGAGTTGAGTCTGTTGATTAATTCCTTTTTTGTTGTTTTCCCAGGAGAATTGTTGATTTGGTTGATAGCTTCAGCTGACCAAAAACAGAAAAAAATGTAATTAATTAATGTTGAAGCGATCGGGGACTGGCGATGAACAAAAACGATTCATCTTCATTTCCTGAATCAGAGAAAGAATTGCATCATTAGTCCAATTCGACATGTCGCCTAGTTTAATAATAGAAAAGAAATAGACTTGTGAGAGCCGGATGAAGGTCCGGGCGAGCTGTCGGCAACGGAAGAAGACGTCGGAGTTGCGGCCGAAGCTCCACCACCGCCGCCACCATCCTTCATTTTATCCACGTAATCGGAGAAGATGTCACGGAAGCGGGACCAAGACTTTTCCGGAATGGTCACAGCCGTACGGTAGTTGGTCTTGACCTGAACATATCCATTCATCATCATCATCATCACCACCACTATTCGTCACACTGCGTCAATTTTCTGACACTTGTAAAAACTGAAATTGTTACCTCTGAAATGCGCATGTAAATGCCTCGATTGTTTTGGCCGATGTCAAAGTAAAAGTTTTTGTTTTCCACGCGCAAGTGTCGGCCCTCTGGTAGCTCACCTGTCACACAACACAACATATTCATTAAACAAAGAGAACAATCAATCAAAATGATGGAACAGAAACCTTTAAAGCCGCCATCGTCAGTGCCAAACTCTTCGAGCAAGTCAGTGAGTGCATCGCGAAATTCAATCATTCCTTGCGCTGGGATGGCGATTTGAGAGCGTGGACCTCCTCGAGCAATCGTTTGAGATACCTACACAATGACAACATACGGTGAGAAACTGTCAAACTTTGGAGAATCGGATTGGTCTAACCCTAAGGAAACGCCCACGTGAATTTTCCTTCAAGTCGAGATAGTAACGTCGATTGTCCTTGGTCATCATTTCCGACTTGAGTTTACCATCCTCGGGCAAGTTGTCAGGATTGGGCGGACCTAATAAATCAATACGTAAATGTCAACGATTGTCCTTTGTTCCATTTAATCCATCTGATTGATTCCATCGTACTACCGAGAGAAGCGTAGAAATCACTAAAGGCCGATAGGTGGCCACGGAATTCCGCCGCTGTCGACAAAGCCAGAAAGATTTGGCTCCGGCGTCCGTCAGCTCCAATCTAATTGTTGCCAATTTCAAGTCAGGACAATGTAATACCAATGCATTAGGGAAAAAAACAAAACACAAAACAACCACAAAAAAAGATAGTAGTATCCACATACCTCGGCTACTTTGATGAACCTTCCACGCCGGTTCTGTTTGACATCCAAGTAGAACCTCTTGGACTGGATCTGCAACATTTTGGAAGCGAGCTCTTGCTCACCTGGCTGGCCCGGCCCTGATTCCATTTTCCACGTGGAGAGATGATGCAGACAAAGGAATCGAAATAGAGAGAGAAAAAAATGTCGAATCAATAGGCGAATTCAATGAATCCAACTCGAAAAAAAAGACACTTTAAAAAGAAGACGAAGATTCACTGCGTTTCGAATCTTACAATCGTCCACGGGGCTGGGTAGATTCATTTCGAATCAACTGAATAACGAAATGGAGCTGGTGAATCACAACAATCGGACGGTGTTCGGTTCTTAAAAAAAAAAAACAGGGACGAGGAAAATGAAGAAGAATCACAAAACGAATGGCATGATCGACGGGAGGAGATGAGGACGAGGGGACGGCGCGGTCGAGACTAAAAATTCGTTTTGGGAAAGGCAAGCGAAACGGTCTCAACCGACAGATTTCGGCGGCGGCGGCGGTGGTGGTGGCGTTCACTCTTGTCGGTTCAATTTCGCCTCAAGACTCTTTTGGTGCACACACGGACGATCGTCTAGTAGCCCCTTGTGCGTTCGCACCTGCACGCGTCTTTGTGCACGTACCTTTGCCCAGACTCTCTTTTGTTTCCTCCCCCTTCTCTCCCTCCAAATAGCTGCGGGCGAGTAGCGGACAACTCGGCCCGTCCGTCCGTCTTCACGCTTCTTCTTCTTCTTCCTACCAGACATCTAAGAAAGGCATTCCCGAGACCGGCATTCCAGTTATTCCGGGATGATTCGGCCGATTCCAGCTAAAAATACCAGTTCGGACATGGACGTAGCCGGTAGTTAAAGACTTAAAACGTCTCAAGTCAACAACAGTCTAGGACTTGTCGTTTTGCCGACGGCCCAATATGTCTACACCTGTCAGTAAAAGGTTGGGAAGGTGTGCAGCACGTGTCGTGGAGGAATGGCACACAAGGCCAACATGGAGAGAGATAAAGCCAGACGAAAAAGCGAGAGAGAGAGAGAGCAACTCCCTGCGTGCTATTATTACTACATGTATACATATCGTCGTGTAATAGTCGAATTTTGTGGTTCTTCCTCTTCTAGCCATTTATCCTACCTTCGTTTCACCCTTCTATTCGCTTATATCCCGCGGACAAAGCGATCACCTAAGCGATCACCCCCTCTTACCCACCAGGGGCAGCCTGTCTGCCAGCTGCCTCCGATGACGTTCAAAAATGTCAAAGGAACAAAAGACGATCGACTAACAGTGGAAATGTTGCGCTGTCTTTGCCTTCTTCATTCTTCATTCGCATATATTTATAAGAAAGAGACGCGAATTTGGCATCGAAGAAGAAAACGAAGGTGACGAATAGAAGGTAGCGGCCTCAGTCTACAGTATCTCTCTATATAGTCTAGAGTGTACTGTATATAGACGGAAAAACGGGCCAAGGTCGGTTCGGTGAGTCTGTGGATCAATACTCTCTCTCTCTCTCTCTCTCTCTCTTTCTCTCTCCTTCTGACTCCCGAAGCCGCCACCGCCACTCACGCAGAGACTCCCGCGTCGTGGGCCCTCCCGCCGCTGCCCGCCCCCATTTTGCGGACCGAGCGTCTGGACCGAAAAACGGTTTCCAGACAGCTTCGCCGATTTCCCTCCGCTCTCTCTCTCACCCGCCAGACTGTCTGACTTCCATGCCCGCGGTATGCATATTTTTTTTTCTCTCTTCTTCTTCTTCGTCTTTCGTTTCTTCCCCCCTTTCGCAGCCGTTCTCCTTTTTCGCGTTTTTCTTGCTCGTTTTATGGCGGCGTGGGTGGGTTTTTCGGCTTTCTCTCTACACGCAGACAGCAGACACCCTCGCCGTTTCGGGTAAAGGAGAAGAAGAAGACGGCAGCCATCAGACCGTTCACACGCGGCCGCACCGCAAATACAAAACAAGATTTTTTTTCTTCCCTTTTTCTTTCTTGAAAATAAAAATAAAATAAGAAAAATGGGCAAGTCGTCGGCCCGCGGGCTGGCGCATCTACTATCCGTGTGCAACTTTTCAACGTTCCACCACCTGGTTCGTGCATGCAATCGTCTTCGTCCTCTTACTTCTTCATCTGATTCGACTGCTGCTCTACCTTTTTCCCTATAGCTCGGGCCAAAAAAAAAAAATTTTTTTCTTTTTCTTTCAGTTGGAACCGACTCGTTTGCATCGAAAAGATGACGCAAACCTAGGGCAAAGTAGCAACATTCTCATTTCGTAGTTCCACTTGGCATTTCCTTCCTCCTTCCACGGCTTAAACGCCGACACACAGACACAACTGAAAGATGATTAGAGAGCTTGTGTGAGCGTGCGGATGATGGACGACCATGAAAATAGCCTACAACCTTTGGCCAACCGCCTTTTTTCTCTTTGCCTGTCTCATCATTAAGAAGCAACGGATAGTTCTAGCCCCAAAACCACTTGACTCTTATTCTTCCTTTTCGATTGGCAACAACAAGAAAAGAAAAATAGCTAACGAGCCGCTCCGAGTTACAAATGATGCACCCATTCATCAATCATTTCTTTTACTATCTTGTGTAATCGTTGTTGGTCCTTTTGTAACCAGGTGACCTCTTTGGTGGGGTAGACAGAAGCAATCAACAGTTTTTTTTTCGAAAAAAGGGCCATTGTCTGGGGCGAATTCGTCGTCAAGAAATTTGGGAAGGAGAACCGGCATTGTAGGTTAACAGTCTGTTGGCTGCTGCTGCTGTTGCCAACCTAGAAAAGCCAAAAGACACGCAGCAGTCGATTGCAAATGGGTTTCTTTTCTGAACCAAGCAACAAGGACCGCAAGCTCCTCTCCACAATCTATATGGATCGGGAAGCCTTTGTCGATCCTTATGCAGTGTCTATGGCTGTAGAGGGAAGCCTCTTCTGGCCGCCGATGGATCGATGGAACCCAAGTCGTCTTGGTACAATTCTCACTTATCCGCCGCGATAGCGACGCAGTGACGGGCATGCCGAAAAAGAATTGGAAGGAGACGATAGGAGCGGGACGAGGACTGCGAACTGCGAAGCCTACCTGCCAAATCGCCTCCTAAACCCGACATGTCGCTACCGGCAGCACTGCCACCACCGCCACTGCGGAAGAGGCGAGTCTCACGCGGATGATGGTAATCGCTGCCGCCGCCGCCACCACCGCCACGGCCGCCACCGGGATTCGGCCGCGGATCGGATCGGCCGCGTTGTGATTGCTGTTGTTGGCGATGTTGATGATGATGATGATGATGATACATGTCTCTATCCAAATCACCACCTCCGTCACTGGAATCAGAACCGAACATGATGGTGGTTGCTGCTGTTGCCGCTGTGTGTGAGTATGTGTTGTGTGATGGACGGCCCGGTAGTCAGTCGGCCGGCCGGACGGGATCAAGACAAAGGACAGGAAAGCTTGTGCGCGACCGTGTGACGACAGTCAGAGATTTGAATACAAAATCCGTCGTTTGGTGTATGTGAGTGTGTGTGTGTTGGTCCCGTAGGGAGGGCGAATCAATACACGAGTCTGCTGCTACTGTTGCTATACCAGTATCGAAGTAGACTCGGTACGACACGGCGATGATGATGATGTTGCTATGGGGCGGAAAAGGAGGAATCAAAAAGAACTGGTAGTAGATAGTAGAAGAGGAGACAACACGGTCGGCTGGGAAATGATGGCGCCAATCAAAATGTCGACGTCGTCGTGCCAATACTGCTAGCAGAGGTGCCGGGCAGCAGGACACCGGTGCTGTTGCCTAGTAAGGTTTCGGTTCGAGTGCGGGTGATTGACCGAGAACGACGTCGTCGTCGACGTAGACGTCGGCGTCGCTGCTGATGCTGCCTCGTTTTCGGATTGGCGAATCGGTTCCAATCCGTTCTGCTGCCGTCGATCCGCAAATCCGACCCTTGCCAAACTCCTTTGTCGTCGTGCAACGCGATGAGGAGGTACTCCTTCGATCTTCCGGCACAGCAGATGACAGTCTTCGAAGCCTCTTCTCCCACGTCCTTCCAGCAGTGATCGACGGCGACAACGACGTTGGTGTGGGCACATTCGCGACAACCACTCACGATTGGAAGGGAATTGGCAAATGACACTCCAACTGGGCGATCGGCGAGATCAAGATGTGCGAAATTCGCCTGTCGCAGTCGGCCAGCAACACAGCAGAGACTGAGTGCAGAGAAAGAGACTCTCTCTTTTTCCAGTCCGGCAATCCGCACGAATCCGCAGTTCGTGATAAAAAGAAAAAAAGCAGCAACTGGGAGGTGGCGGTGGTGGTGGTAGTAGTAGTAGTAGCTGTGGGGGAGGGAAACGGGGGGAAAAGAGGAGGGATCCTACACAATGCACTCACGCACACAACACACCCGCGCGCGCGCACACCAGCCCCAACACACAACAGCTTTGGCCAGCCTCACGCCACCGACTGAGCACCGAATCGCACGTTCTCTACAGACCCGACGTTACAGTACCCAAGGTTTTATCATTTTGCCCGGCTCTCTAGCGCCACCGTTCCGTCGTTTTTGCAATCAAACGACGACGGCGGCGGCGGCGGCAGCGACGGCCAGTTGACTGGGCAAGTGACGGCCATCTCCGCTTGTGTCAATAAGAGAAAATACCGAGGGGCCGATCGGAACAAAGTGGATCGCCGTTGCCGACTCGACGGCGAAAGATAAATCGAGTCTAAAATTAGTGCAAAACGGGATCAAAGCAGCCGTTTTCAAAAAGGCAACAACCAAAAAGGAGGCCAACATTGGACGGAACAACGGCAGATGCTGTTGCTGCTGCGACGACGCCGGCGACGACGGCAACTTACTACCTATACAACCAACTATTACTACTGCTGACTACCTCGACCGACCGAGAAAAAGAAAAGAGAGTCTAGCCAGTTCAATCACCTCACCCACGTGCCATAACAGCTTGGCCGTAGCAGAGAATAGAAAGAGGGAACTAATTGGACCGGGCTGGAATTGTCTGCTGGACCCAATGTTACGCTTCATCAAACGTCCGTCTCGACGGATTTTTCAGGCCTTCATGCAGCTTTCACCTCAAAGCCTCGAGGCTTAAAGAACCCAAACTCGGCAACGTCGTCACGATTCAAAGAAAACATTGAAAGCAACAACCTCGCCTCCGCCCGTCAATCAATCCCCATCCACAGATTGGGAGATAGAAGACAGAAATAACAACACGACGTCACACATTTTCATCACTAAATCAAATCACGCATCTTTTCAGTCGCCACTTGGTCTCTCACAGACTCGAAAAAGGAGAAGGCTCTTCAGGCCACCCGAAAAGAAAACTTGCTCTTGTTTTTTGTTTTTTTATATTTAAAAAGTTTACCGGTCGACGTCCAGTAGGCCCACAGGACGGGGTCAATCTCGTCGTAATTCGAAACTGGTAACAAATCAAAATCGCTGCAATCACCCATTACGTTACGGAGCACTGAATCTCGACGACTTTGTCGATCAATCGTTTAACAACGACAAAAATAATATCACCTCGCCCTCCTTCATTCTCGGCTCAACTAACTAAGAAAGGGAAACAAAAAACGTGAGATCCGCTACGGAGAATCCCAAAACTGGACGCCCAGGCAAAGACAAGGTCGTCAGTTCCTTGTGTGGCCATTTTAACGGACTGGTCGCCCGGCTGCTGGGCTGGACCAGTCAATGCTATACCTCTCACTCGTCGTTGTGACGTCACAGTTCATTCGAATTAGCCTTGAGCATTAATAGCGAAATAAGATAAGGGATTCTTGCAAAGTTCCGGGGAATATCAGCCCCACCCCGTCTGGGTGGTTGCTATATTCTTTATCTTCCTCAAACATTCCTTTGGGCTGAACTACCACAACAATTTCTTTATTAAACCACTCTGTCATTTGAGGTGACACTTTGGATAGGCATCATTGGTGGCCTAGAAAAGCTTCTCAAAAGGTGGTTCATGATCTGAATGCAGAGACAAAAGAATTATACCAGATCAAACAGTCTCTTTATCTCTCTAATGCAGTATTCCAATAATGAAACTGAGACCAGACTGAGACTTGCACCTGGAAAGAATGACAACTCTACTCGGAGATGAAGTCTCATCCAAACTGTATCATCAAGAAGCCAAGCTACACAGTGTGTGATTTAGCCTAGGCAGTCCAGCGTACACATTTTAGAGAAGGAAAAATGAGCCTGGTGAGGGCTACGGAATCTGCCTAGCAACAACATTGTGAACAAGTTCATAATGAAATTGAAGTAAAACTATCAACCATGACATCAAATGCGATCGTCGTAAGAATTCTGGGCGAGATGACAATTTCAATATCAGCCAGTAAGAACGAGAGACTACGTCAATAGATGACACGGAGTTCTCAAGCTGACAAAGGACCTCAATACTTTTTCTTTTCACCATCTTTGGATAATATTGGTGTCATTCGATGGCTCTTAAACAGTCGAGAATCTATTTATTTAGTAACTGAAATGTCAATCATCACTTACCTTCAGAAAACTGCCCTGAAGTGGCCTCATCTTCGATACCTAGTTCACTCATTGTTTGCTCTCCATAACATAACAGATGAAAAAACACTCGTAAAGACATTATAAAAACTGCATATTTTTGATTCGGCGGAACTAACGCAAGTTTTGGAAGAAATCGGAACTATTTTTAATTAATTGATTTCGATTTTTTGGCCGATTTCAACAAAAATTTTTTATTTTCCCATTTGATATTTTCGTTAACAGCGTTTATCAGCGGATTGAATCGTCGTTAAATGGGGAAAATCGTACGGTTTCAACTCTTTTAATAAATTATTTGGCGGTTTCTTTATTTTTAATTCATTTATTCATCAGTTAACAATATATTAAAGTGTATGGCTGGAACGGTAATATTCGGTTTGAAAAAAAAAATTTGCAAAAATTGCCGATTTCCTCGCTTATTTTATCAAATAAAAAGCTTATTTGACTTTTTCAGCAAGAGTTTATTTCCGAAAATCGTTAAATGGGAGAAATCCACTTTTTTAATTATTTCGTTTCGGTTTTTTTTAAAATTGTCATCAATGTTTTTTAAAGCTTATTGGCATAGAAAAAAGATGTAGAATATCTCTAGATTTTAAGCGTACACCACTAAAACAAAATAGTTTTGAGCGAAGCGAGGGTTTAATCTATCCATTGATTTACCTTCAATTGAGATGTATCTAGATAATGAACAAAATAGTTTTGCAACACACACATCGTAAGCAATTCCACACACGCATAATGTTTCATCTTTATTCGTTCTCCTCGGAGCGGAGGCGGGCGTTGGGGTTGGTGAGCTTGATGGCCAACTGCTTAGCACGCTCGACGATAGTCTTGCGCTTCTTAGATGACACGGCATGGCCGATTTCAGCGCAGTACTTGCGGTTCTGCATCATCAGGATTTCCAACTCCTATAAAGCAGAAAATGAGAGAAACATTACAATTAGTTTTTAGCATAGCATACATAGTACAAGTATTATAAGGTGTAAACACAGTCCATAACATTCATTATACAACTGTCAATTCATAAATTTGACAATTAGTAAACATCCAAGACTAGGTAATGGCTGATTTGGTTTCAAGCTTCCAGTGGTTTGAGAGTACTTTTGTAAAGCTACTTGAAAACAGATATGCTACAAACCTTGATGTTGTGGATGACGACTTTCCTGAAGCCGTTGGGAAGCATGTGCTTGGTGTTTTTGGCAGAACCATAACCAATCTTGGGCATCAGGTACTGTCCCTTGAACTTCCTTCGCACTCTGTTGTCAATACCCTTAGGCCTACGCCAGTTCCTCTATAATAATAAAGTTTGAGTTAGGAGTTGCAATCACAGGTTGACTACTTGTGCATACCTTGAGCTTGTCATAACGATCGCTCTGATGACGAATAAACTGTTTCGTCCTCTTCTTGACGATCTTCGGCCTTGATGCTGGGCGGATGGCCATTTTCAGACTGTTTCAATTCTGTAACAATGGGAAAGACAAAAAGAATTAAGACCATGTCACTCGATGCCGCGAAAAAAAAATTTGATTGGAGTTCAACTGTAGTCCGATACACTAAAATAACACTCGAATTGTAGCCAAAGAATATCTGCTAATTTTTCGGTGCAACTCCTGTTCAAATATACTATTTTTCTACAAAGATGAATTCGGATACGTATTTCTAAACTCACGTACCAAGTTGAAGCGGTCAAAGAGAAAAGAACCCTGCAGAAACTACTACAAGGCTTGAAAGCTGCTAAACAGAAACTCGGAAGAACGTTGCCTCTCAAATTTGATTTATTGAGAATTTGAGGTTTTATAGTTATTAATTTTCGTTATTATAAACTGCTGTGTTTTAATTATTAAAGTAGATATTTGCATTCTTAATTCTGTAAAAGTTTCAAGATACTATTATCTAAATTTAAAGATTACTTCAACTGCCGCCCGGGGGCATAAAACATAGCACTATAGCAGAAAGAAAGTGTTGTGTGGTTTGTTGAACAAGTCGGGGAAGTTCGTGCATTATTGACCTGTAATTTGCATTTAATTTGACGTCATTCAGAAATGGCCCTTAGTGGCTTTGTCGATTTTTTCCAAAAAGGAAAGGTAAAACATATTTTTTCGATTGCGGCGGTTTTTTACGCAGGAATCAAACTTTGAGCTAATTACTCTTGCGCTCGGTGTTTCTCACTCCATAGCCTTTTTTTTTTATCAGGAAGAAGTTGTTTACAACCACCATCTATTTCCGGCTGTTATCTTACCGGTTTCCTTTTCTTTGTTTTAACAGACTTTTAAGCCAAAGAAAAAATTTGAACCAGGAACCCTTCGCTATTCTTTACACACTCAAGCACAAGCATCATTAAGTTCTGGAATAAACCTTCGAGCAGCAGTTTTACTTCCCCCTGGTGAAGATCTGAATGACTGGATAGCAGTGCATGGTAATCTATTGAATTAACTTATAACATATTTGTTTTTAATCTCAAGGTGTGATCCCTTGTTCACAGTTGTGGATTTTTTCAACCGCATAAATCTCATCTATGGAACCATTTCTGATTATTGCACTGAGGCATCATGCTCTACCATGTCTGGTGGACCAAAATTTGAGTATCTCTGGGCTGATGGTAATAAGTACAAGAAGCCCACTAAACTACCTGCCCCCCAGTACATCTCACTGTTGATGGAATGGGCTGAAGCACAGATTAACAATGAAACCTTATTTCCTGTGTCTGTTGGTAAGGATCAATATTGGCAGTTTTTTTTTCAAATTCTAAATTGCGTTCGTCCTTATTTGTTAGATATCCCGTTTCCTAAGACGTTCATCAGCCAGTGCAAGAAAATTTTGACCCGCCTGTTTCGCGTATTTGTCCACGTCTACATACACCACTTTGATCGTTTAGTTGCAATTGGCGCTGAAGCACACGTCAATACTTGTTATAAACATTTCTTCTATTTTGTTCGGCAATTTGATTTAATAGGTGAGCGAGAGTTGGAACCCCTTCAGGAGATGACGGCTCACATTTGCAAAGATCCTCCTCTTGATTGTTCAGCCAGTTCCCCATCTCGTTCCAATCACCGATAACGAGTTATCCAGTCAATGTGTAAATATTATAGACACTTAGGCAGGTGTGTTCCCTCAACGATCATATTGAACGAATCTCCCATATAATTATTAAATTTCTTCAAGTCGTCGCCCCCCCCCTCTTTATTTCAGTATGTGCTGTTTGGTGTTAACACTGTTTAAATCTGACTTGATAATCGTGCATTTTTTCCGACTGCGATGGTTTAATATGAATAAGTCATTTAAGTTCTTATATTAATCAACTTGAAAACATCACGGCAATACAAGCCCCTATTCCACTGCTCATTCCATTTAATCATTTATTCGTGTTCTCTTATTTGATGCCGTATAAAACCTTATTACCGGAAACATATGTTCCAATTTAGGCCTTGTGGATGGTGCGTCAACAATCACTTTACTCGTTCAAGTATTTCACTAAGTTTTTCTCCATATCCTTTAAAACAAAATTAGATGAAACTTATGGAATACTGGATTGGAAATTCATATTACCAATGGGTTTACATTGGCGGCAGATCGTTCTACTGGTTGGCCTTGTTTGTTGATTACAAACTATGGACGAGAATTGGAAAATTTTACAGATTAGAATTTGCGAGGCTTCGCGTCCGGTTAGTTAAGCATACCTTAGTGAAGTTCCATTTTATTGCGCTGCAGACCATTAGAGGGGATAAAAAACGTAATTAAATTAGTTTCGAATTATTATTACTCCAAGCTTTTTCTTATAAACTAACTCATTGCCTTAATACTCACTCGACAAGTAAGCCGCCTTGTTTGTCTTTGAGGTACTTCCAAAGAGGGTGAGCATCATCGCCGTTTACGTTGGTTTTAGCGTAAACATCAAATCTTCCATCTCCCTTGTATCCAGAAATAAAGCACTTGATTTCTTCACTAGTGCCTGGTTCTTGTGACATAAACTGATTGCATGGGAAGGCCAGAATTTTAAGACCCTAAATGGATTTATAAATATTTAACATATATTTATGGTAAATGTTAGTACAATAAAGGTATCAAGATAAGCCAGCATCGAAAAATTGTTCGTATGAAAAAGATCAAATCTTGCACATGTGGATGATTGTCAAGGCAGAAATTAATGCAGACGTGGCCAAACTTTTACCTGATACAATACTTCACTATTATACAGTTTTGTTTCAATATAGGCTATGGTTAGTAAACCATCATCCGGCTGGACTTACTTTTGATTCATATCTTTCATGTAAGTCGACCAGCTGCGTGTAGTTGACTATACAGAAGGAAAACCAAGGATTAAAACGCCGAGTCATCTCGTGACGTGAACACTGTATACAAAGCCTGATGAAAACAATAGTCTCATTTACCATGAGTATATCCGCATTTCGAGGCTACATTGACGATGATGCAGACGTGATTTCTAAATTCATAATGCAGTCTTTCAGTGTCAATAATGAATTATTTATAGAACAAACAGCTATTACCTGTACTTCTCGAGAGAAACTTGATTGCCGTCGATGTCTGTGACAGTAAAGTCATAAATAGATTTAGCGGCTTTATAATCGGCGTTGCCGATTCCTTCAGTGGAACTCTGAACAGAATTGAGCTGTTATTAGCACAGTAAAAAAATTAAAGAAGTGATGTATATTATACCATAGTGAAGGCGAAAACTGAGGTGGTGCTGGCACGTAGACACGTTAGTGGAGATGGGCAGGGCCACAGAGCTGATATAAAACTTGTGATGTACCCACCGCCGGCTTTTCCTTATAGTGACTGGTAGAAAGTCGCCGCGTCGCGTACTGACAGTTTTGGGAGGCTGTCACAGAATAATACTTGCACGCATTAAAATCCGTATCTGCCATTTCAGAACATTCCTGTTTGAGTCTTTTTGCTCTATATACTAGAATGCTTTTAGTCATCATGATTTCACAAATTTTAATCAAAGCTAATCCTATTGGAGGAATACATCCACGGCCTCACGATGTTTCCCGAAAAATGAATTGGCATCTTAACTTCAACGTATTTGAAAAGAAAACATTGAATACAGAGCTCTTTCAGTTTATAGAATAAATGTATTCAGAAAAATCAACTTCAGCAACTACATGCCCACCTGTTCAGCGGCACTCTTGATTCCGTGTGTGAAACGTGCTTTATCAAGAACTCTCTTTCCCAATGAAGGGTTTTATAGAGAAACTTTCATAATGCTTCACAAAAAGAACAGGAAAGAGCCGCTATAACTAGTGACGGCCTAACTAATTGACAGTTCATCAGTATTTCACCACAAAGTAAATCAACAAAGACCATTAATAATCGACCGTGCCGCTTCTCATCAATGTAACCTTTTTGAAATTACTGATTCAGATATTTCAAAAGTTCTTCTTCCATGTCCTAAATATATTGAAAATTATACTATTTTGTATTTTTCAATTAGCTCTTTTCAAATTGACTTACAAATGGCTTAGAGATCGTTGCGTAACGAGCTACAGGCTTGCCGTTTTTATCAATAATAAACTTGGTAAAATTCCACTTGATGAAGCTATATTGGTTAATAAAAGATCTTTACTAAAAGACTTCTAAATTTTCTTATCCAGAGAATTATACCTTCCCAATATTCCTCCTTGTTCTTTCTTCAAATATTTCCATAGCGGATGCGTGTTATTACCGTTCACGTCAATTTTTGCAAACATGTCAAATTTCACATTGTAGCCGGCTGCAAATTTCTTAACATCAGCATTGGATCCCGGTTCTTCAGCAGCAAACTGGTTGCAAGGGAAGGCCAAGATCCTAAGACCCTGAAATTTGTTAAATTTCTTTTTACAGACAGAACCACAAGTTCTAAATAATATGCAGTAAAATCCAGATGAAATATATTCAATTCAAGAAACATGTCTTGCATAAGTGGTAAGATGGATTATTACTTTTGAATCTCCATACTTTTCGTGCAGCGCAACTAACTGTGAGTAGTTGACCTTAGTTGTGCCTCATTCAGACGCGACATTCACGATAATGCAAACATGACCTCTGAAGTTACCAAAAGAATGACTAAATTCACATAACAATAATGAAATGCATTTTCGTACCTGTACTTATCCATGGATACATCATTTCCGTCTATATCTTTAGCGGTAAAATCATAAATAGATTTTGCCTGTTCGAAGTCGGGATTTACGCTCACCTGAGTTGCAGCCTTAGAAAATAACATTTTCAGTTTGCCTTCCTTCACCTTCATTACTTGATAAAGTCAACATACCATAATTAGCTAATTTTTATTCCGCCAAAGCCAAGACAAAATTTTGACCAACAGTAACGACGTTTGAAACAGAAATGTCGCGACGAGAATAAACTCCGACGTTTTTTTCGTCATTTTTCAAAGTGACCTTAAAGGAGTTCAGACGTCGGAAATACGATAATGCTTTTGTTAAAAGCCTTCGTTTCGCATTATTATCACTTGAAGATGACTTTAGCTGTATAACGCATCTCACACAGGAGTTCAAAATTTAAGACTTCCGTCACATTCAAAAAGCATAGGTTGATTGCAGTTCTCGAATTTTTTTATTTTCTTTATTTAAAAAAGCTTAAGGTCGGAGGCAGTACATTTTCTCACGGTTCGTTTCTAATCGATGGGGAAAACAGTAGCTTCAAGACTTCTCCATACCGATAAAGGCTTTGTAGAGAGTCTGTCATTTTGATTCCGTTTCGATCTGAAAATTGAACTTGCTTGAAAATGAACAAGGCCTTTGAGAGCCTAAAAGGCATTCAACCATCAAGATTTCACACTCCCCGCATTTGAGAGGATAAATCTGTCATGACACCGTGAGCCATCAAATTAACTACTGGTTCAGGTATTTCAACAGATCCTTTTCCATGTCCTATAAAAAAATTATGGTAACCATAAAGAAATTTCTGTTCTTCAGCAGCATGCTGTGACCATAAAATAGTTCTTACGAAAGGATCCGTGGTTGTGGCGTGACGAGCGACGGGCTGACCTTTCTTGTCTACAATGAACTTGGTGAAATTCCACTTAATGCCACTATTACACAAATATTATTAGGCATTTACATCACTATAAATTAAGGCTTGTCCTTACTCTGTAAGGGTTCCTCCCTGTTTTTTCTTTAAGTATTTCCACAGAGGGTGGGCGCTATCGCCGTTAACATCAATCTTGGCAAACATGTCAAACTTCACATTGTAGTTGGCTGCAAAGCTTTTGATCTCAGCATTGGTTCCTGGTTCTTGGGATCCAAACTTCAAATCAACAAGAAAATATAAAAATTTAATAAGCTGATATACATATTCATTAATTTTCAACAAAAGGCTAATACCTGATTACAAGGGAAACCAAGGATCTTCAGACCCTGTTAAATATTTCAACAATCAACTAAAAGTTTATGTAGCTCTTGTTGTTAGATTGTCAGGATTGTTACCTTGGAATCTCCATACTTTTCGTGCAGCGCAACTAACTGAGTGTAGTTGACCTTTGTTTTGCCTCATTTAGATGCAACATTCACGATAATGCACACATGATCCCTTTATTAGAATATATATGTGAACTATGTACAACACAAAAGTTTCTTCAACTATACCTGTACTTATCCAAGGAAACTTCGTTGCCATCTATGTCTACAGCAGTAAAGTCATATATAGACTGAGCCAACTTATAGTTGGCATTGCCACTTCCTGCTGGAGGTGAGGCCTAGGAAAGAAAATACACACTATAGTTCATCATCAATTCAAGATTAGCTTTAGTGACATGTTTTTCTTACCATGACAGAGCTGTATTTGGCACAACCAGCTAAAAGAAGAGCTCCACCAGCAATGGTACGACAGCCTAGATAAATGAAATATAGATTGACGTACGATGTGGAATGACAGTGCTGGTTTTTATCGATGTGGATGTAAGCTTTCTCTAAAACAAAATCGATAACAATGTTTCTACATACCCGACGCCACAAAACCCATCGTGACGTTATTTAGACTTATGCAACTTATCTATTTTTACATTTTCGTCACGACGAATAAGGTTTAGTCTAAAGAGCATCTTTAAAGTGTATTTGAGGACAAATGGGAAAACCTAATTAACAAATTAAGTAAAAAGTGTTTAATGAACATTTTGATTCGCGCAGGTGCTTGTTTTTATGGATATGTTTGAAAAATTGCCTACCTGTAAACCAGCGACATCTGGATCGCTAATTAGTCTCTAGAGAGCTCATTGGGAAACTGGAAATAACGACTTCCAACTAAACTAAATTGTCAAAACGAATAGCGAAAGTGTGGTTAACCAGCTATTATTCCACGGTGGACAGTATTGATCTGCGCGTCTCGTCATCAAGTTAGCGACTGTCAGAACATGGAGCTTTAATTAAAATGGTCTCGGAGGACAAAGCGACCAATCTTGCCGACTCTTGCAATCCCAGTATTTGCCAGTCGAAATGTGCTGCTGCTGTTTGTCCTCGCCCGATATATCAAATCCAACTGGGCGGTGGGAAGGTGCGTTGGTGGCATGTCGTTGATCACTCGGAAGTCGCTTTTTGTGTCGGCGCGTTTTCTTCTCGGTAGTAGTCGTAACTTTTTCTTTCTACATGGTCCCATCCCAATCGCCTCTCTCCATCAAGAGAACGTCCAGCCTGCGACGTGAATCTGTCGGCGCGATCCCATCTTCGTCTCCATTCAATTGGCAAGCAAACTAGGAAAAACCGTAGGGCGCATTGCCTGGCGGGGAGTCGACGTTTCCATAACATTTCCCCGTCCTGTGTCAGCACTCTCGCGTCCGCTGATTTCCCTGACTGAGATGGATTTCGATGGTCCCAGTCACACATCTACCTTTATCCTTAAATGATAAATGACATCGATCTCCAGTTGTCTGGTTAGAGATCACCAACTCCCCGACGTATTCCACAGAAATACCAGCAGTAGACGTTCCGAAATTTACGATGGCCCGAACCGTGCACCAGCAGATGTAGCGATGTCCCGATTGTATCATGTGAAACTGACTGGACCCCTTCGAATACCACGAGGGCATCGCGACGACGACGGTGTGTCTCTATAGAATAATATTCGTGCCTTACAAGTTTAGCCACGGCTCTCAACCATCTGGGCGACGACGTCGGGGACCACCTGCTCGGCGACGAATCGCCATCCTAGATCTCCGTTCTAGGTTTTGGACGCATTCAAAGGTTTCCCCCAGAAATGAAACGAAAGGTCTGTTCGTCTGTTGGCTGTCAGATGAGTAACCGGAGATGACGAATGCTCCAGCATATTGGAATTCCTCTAGAGGGTCGTAACGTCGTAAAGACTCAGCGGCTCAAGATCTTATATAGTTCTGAATAGTCGAAATCCCTCGCCGTTCGTTGCAAAATAGTCGAAGGCTCGTGCAAATTGGGTTTGCGTTGAGCCGATCGATACTTCCACGATGGATATGTGAGGTTTCCGGCGTTATATTGGTCGGTTCCTCAAGTGAAAACACAATCGTAAAATATATTTGTTCTTCTTTTGGATCTTGTTTTGCGGTTCGGACTAGCGTCCTGGATCGATACTGATGGATTGATTGCTCCCGGGTAAAGAAGGATCGATTTCAAGTTTGCTGTTGGTAGTGGCTGCCGTGAGCCAGCATAGTTTGATCAACCGCATAGTTTGTTCACGGATTGCCTCTAGTAGTTTTTGGACCCAGTCGTCTGACTGAGAGGGAGTTTGACCTGGAAACGAATCGTTTGGCCATCGACGCACTTCATAACGAATCTGAGTTTAACCAAACGATGGACGGCTACTACACGGCGATTGTTCAAAGGGATGGCGTCAAGCAATCGCATCCTCCGGCAATTACGGTAAGTGAAAAGCACGCAACTCTGCAACACTGCATCTCTCCAAGACGACCCATGTCTGTTTGTATACTTTGTACGTAACGTGGCCAGTTCCGCCAGTAATTGCCGAGCAGACGAAGACTCTCAAACTCTCCTTTCTGCCGAGGAATCCTTCGCGGACCGATGGCTTCTGTCGCTCCGCTTGATTCATTGTTGCCTTGCGGTCGGCTGCACTGTCGCATTCGCTCCTTCCGTCCCTCTGCTGCTGCATGCCTCAACCGCAACGAACCAAAAGCTCGTACACGCTCCACTCGAGACGTTCTTCTCTTCGTGATCCTGTCACTCGTTCGCCAATTTGACGACGCCGTTCCACATTCCCAATGGACGCGGCGAACCTAATGCAACAACATTCTATTTTGAGAACGCCTCCAAACCAAAACCAGATTCAATTATTTTCAATTCTCTCTGTATTGATATTTGATACGCGCTTGATTTGACATTGGGCACACGAAATACGAGACAATTTTCTCTTTCAGCAAAAAGAAAGAGAGCAGCAGCGGCGGTAGCAGCAGTATGTAGCACAGCAGTGTTTTTCATATTTCTTGATTTCAAAAGAAATTTCTGGATTCAAACGAAAATCAAATGGGTGATGTGTGTGTGTGACTTGCAAAGTAAAAAGTGTAAACATAAATTTGCAAAAACCGAAAACTACGAACCGATAAAACTTGTCTACATGATTTGATGAGCAACCATACACGTGAGTTTGTCTTGTCTTTCGTTTTTGTTTCTTTTTTTTTTTTTTACTTTTTTTTTCAAAGAAATTATTAGTGCCTTGGTCCGAACAAAAATAATAGTTAGAAAATAAATGAGAGAGAGATGAAGACGTATCAAATGCACCAGGGGGGCAGGGAGCTGTGAGAGAGAGAGAGAGAGAGAGAGAGAAAGACATGAATGAATCATGAAGAAATTCAATGGCAAGGACATACTTATGATGATCATATCAAAACGTCGGGGAATGCAATCAACCGAAACATGTATAAAAGAGAAGAAGAATTTTTTAAAAAGAAGAAGAAAGATAGAGTCATTCTTCATTCTTGTTTTCGCTAAAAGTGTGGCAGACAAGGAGCTGATTTTTTATCTCTTTTTCCGATTCATGAAAATGAAATGTTGTTCGAAAAAAATTCAAACTAAAAAATTTGGAGGGGGGGGATACAAAATTAATGAAAAAAAGTACTACGGGCGGAAGTCTATATGTACTAGACTGGTGAATCTTTGGCCACGCTGGACTTGGACGCGCTCTTCTTGAGGCCGTTGTTGATGTCCGTCGCATCGTCCTTGATCAACTCCTTCTGGTCGTCACTGCGTCCATGACAAAATTCAATTCAATTAGTTTCATCCTGTTAGAGCGTAGTAGCAGTGAAGAAGGCCAACACAAAAAAAAGAAGTGCAGCATCAGTGCCGGTGCCAGATATTGAGATGTGTGGTTGCGTGTGGCTCACAGCGAGGCAAAAGAGTAGTAATAGTAGCATGCAGTTGCAGCGATTTTATTAGTACGTTTTAAAATAATGATAGTGGTGTAATCGTAGAAGAAGAAGTAGAAGTAGACGTAGTAGTAGAAGAAGAAGAGAAGAAGCATGTCTCGCTTTAAATGTCGGAATGGAGGGGCTCGAATCGTCTGTTTAACGGCTGGATTGGCTCACGACTGGTCGCTCGTCCTCTTCCAGCTGACCGTTCGTCTGTTCCTAACAAGCCGGTAGTGGCGTTGGGATCGTTAGAATTTGGCCAGTGAGTAGCAGTAGTAGCTGTGACGGGATTTTTGTGCAGTTTACCGCCAGCAAAACGCAGAGCTCTACCGGAAACAGAAAATGATATGATGGCCGTGCCAAAAACTAGCGATTAGCCCAGCCACCGCTTCTGTTGCTGCCGTCGGCTTTATATATAAATCAAACGAGCAACCGTAACCAGAAACGATAAAAAAAGAGAAGCCATTGACGATATCAAAGCGGACCCAAAAAAAGCCGACTCGAGCGAATATACAGTTAGCTAAAAATAAGCCGAAATCTCCTGGAAATGAAACCCCAAGAAGCCCCACCAACCAATGAATGAAAAAGGAAAAGCATTCGGTTTCTGTGGTTAGTAGCGTAGGTGATTATACTTGATCAAAGTGAGACTAGGTTGATCGGCCGGCTGCTGATGGTCGGGTCTCGGTTCGCTGCTTACATCACGGTCGACTTGGACTTCTCTCAGCGGCGTTTTCTCGTCACTGACACGATCAATTTTCGTTGGTTTAAGGAAGAGAGGGGAGAGACAGAGAAAGAGACAAACACACAAGAGCTGTAAAGAGGAGATGCTCACAAAACAAACTACAAAGAGACAGTACGACGACGTCGACGACTAATATAAACAGATTCCGACCACCGGAGACAATCAAAAGTTGTTCACTATTTTTTTTTCTCTCTCAAAGAGCTCTAAAGATTTTGTTAGACAAAACTACTATGTCAAATACTACTCGACAAAGACGACAGATTGATCAAAGATAATGACGATGACAAAGACGAGGACTTACTTGTGATCGCCTTTTCCGTCTTCCATTAGCGCCGAGTCCTTGTTACCGTTCCGGCTGCTGGCGCTGCCACTCGTGCGAGTGCAAATCATGTGAGTCAGACCTGCATAAAGCGGATACGAAAACAAGAAAACAATCATTCAAAAAAATGTCGCAAAAAATGCCCGTTTTATGGCAACAGGATGCAGATGGCGCCGTTTCCGTTTGCGATGCAATCACTTCCGTATCTTATCGATTGACAAGTTGTATAAATGAGCGTTAGATGGCGCCTCTAGCGGAAAACTCGAAAACTTTTCCATCTACCCTTTCCAAAAGGCACTCTATTTTGTTTTCTTTTTCTTGTATGATATGATGTTGTAATAATATTTCGGAAAAAAAAAGGGAAATTCTTTTTTTCTGAGAGGTAATTGCCCCGTCCGAGTGGGCTGTGTCGTTTGGAATGGCGTGACGGGCACCATTTCGGAACTCTGGGTTTTCTTTATTACGGGACGTCGTCTGGGACGACGACGACGACTGCTACGACGACGAATTCCCTGAACGTTGAGGACTTGTTCTTTTAGCGATAGCTGTTTTATGGCGTGCGCCATAAAGAGCGGGAGAAATGGATGTGGTGTCTGGTTGCGTAATGACATGCAACCGACTTTACCGTTGGGTAAAGACGGGGTAGTAGTATATACTGGACGGGTTGGTGGTAGTTGTATGGAGGCGCCAGAGATGGATGACACATCGTGACGTCAACGACACACAAATCGGCTTGAAAGCGGGGGGAAATATTTACCTCTTTTGTTGACAAAGTGGCACGAGACGTCGATGACGAAGGCGACAAAGAGAAGGACGGCCACTACGACTCCGATGATAACGAAGGTTCCCGTCTTGATGGCGGGTGTGGGCGACGGTCCCGTGCCGGATTCTTCCGCTTCGCCAACAGCTTCGCCTGTATAGACGCACACAACACATCGCGCAACCACCGCAACGTCCAAGGCGTCGCCCAAGACAAATTTCTCGTGTTATTGTCGTTGTTGATGACACTCACATCGCTCTCGTCAGCGATCGTTAACAAAATAATAAGGATAGCACAAACACAACACAACAGACTCGCAATACTACTACTACCAGCTATATAAATCATCTAATCATTTCTCTTCTCCGAGATTCTCTTTCTCCCGTTTACTCTAAACAATTCTATTAGTTAATATTATTATTATTATTATTATGACGTCAGCAGCATCAGCACAAAAAAACACAACCCGCAGAGGACACAAATGACAAATTCAATGCGCTAGAAACCAACAAGAAGCGATCGTTCATTTCTTTCTTTTTTTCGTTCGGGGGAGAGAGAAGCGCAGACATTGGTTCACTTCACTTATTAATTAGGTTTCCGTTCAAGAAAAACAAAACAAAGAGAAAAGCCGCGCAAAATTCAAAAACTGGTTATTTATGGGGCGAATAAACAAACCGTGTATTCTGGAAACTTGTCTTCGTTATCTTCAATTATTTCTTTTCTTTTTTTTAGAAGTTCCTTTGATCTCTTTAATAAAGCGACCATCGGGAGATGTACAAATAAAAAACGGTTTTTTTTTCTTATCATTTTTTTTTGAGGCAGGAGAAAAAAGTAGAATATTGAAAAATGTTGTCGGGATTATTGTTTTGTTCGGAAAAAGGAAAAAAACGACATGACAGCAAACATTGGGCACAGTAATCTCGTGATTTCCTTCGAAAAAAAATCATTTTGTTGTTGGATAGGAGATATAGGAGAATCGAAAAAAAGCAGGATGATAGATCCCATTTTTTTATTTGCCTTACGAGAGAGATCACTAGTAGGCATCTCATTATGCGTGTGTGTGTGTGAAATGTTGCGAGAGCGTCGCGACGCAGCCGACGTCGCTATTATTTGTGGGTTAATTTACAAAAGCCGTGAGACACGGTTCACTGCCTTCGGAAAAGAAATTCCCTTCGAATTGAACGACTTTTGACACGCACCCGCAAACACAAGACAACACACACACACAGACACAAATGATGTTGTTTGGAAGTGAACCAATTGTTCGGTAAAAAATGGAGAGAAATAAAAACGTAAGTTCTACTTTTTTTTTTGTTCGAGGAGGGAAAAGGGGTCATTTTGTTCGGTAAGTAGAGACAATACGGCGTTGTTGGTGTTCGGGATCAAGGTGGAAAAAGAGGGTAAAGATCAAGAGGGAAGAAGCCTTAGGGGGTTAAAAAATCAAAGCCATATTTAAGCATGCACATTTCTCGGCGATGACACACACTGAAATGATAAAATTCCCTTCTATATTTCAAAAGATTAGCCCAGTTCAAAAGACTTGTTCTTATTTTCAAAATGACGTCTAATCTTGTGTTACAACAACGTTGGCTTTTTCTGGTAATAAATTCAAAAACGAAAAAAAAATCTCCCCGTTTGATCATCGAAAGACAACACCCAACTAAAATCCAAATTCTCTCTATATATACATACAGCCTACATTGTGTGTGTATATATATATATAAAGATATGGGACACAACACTGGAATGATTGAGAAAAAAAAAATTTCAAAATTGGCTCCAAAGAATCGGAATCGTCTGTTCCTTTTTGTGTTTTCTTTTGTTGCAAAATGTCAGCAGTTAATTCAAAATCGGGAGGGTTTTGTTTGGCTACTGAAGAAAGAAAGAAAGAGCGAGAGAGAGAGAGAAAGGGAAGAGCAGAGCAGTAGTACAAGAAGCACGGTGGCAAATTAAAAAAGTTTTTTAGTTAGCGGTCGATGAATTAGAAGAGAAGAGAAGCGTTTGTTTGTGTGTGGAGGTGGTGGTGGCGGATTGTTTGTGTGTTTGTTGTTCTACTTCGGCAGCAGTCGGCAAAAAAGAATTTGGAATTGGTTTTTTTTTGTTTTTGTTTGCTTGCTGGTAGAGAAGAAGCAATCAGCGCAACATTATTAGAAGAAGAAGGAGAGGATGAGGAACAAGGAGGAGCAGATAGCGGTGGTGTAATGTGGAGTAGGAGGAGTAGAAGTAGGGTGTGAGCCGGAAGTAGTTGTGGACCACTGGCTGGAACCTTCCGCCACGCCGCCCGACGAGCGAGAAGGATCTATAATTGTTCCAAAAATATATACCACGCGTTTGGTTGGGGAAATACCGGCCGACGACCGACGACGCCAATAAAACAAAAAGGAAATCAACAACCAAGAAGAAAAAGAAGAAGAAGACGAAGAAGAAGGCAACAGCAAGAAGAGAAAACTTTGGGCTTTTCTTTTCTTTTTCCAAACGAAAGGAAATAAAAAAGCGCCAAAAATAATTCGACGAGCGTCCATTAACAACGAATCGAAATCAAAACGATAGTAATAAACGAGAATCAAACGATAAACGACAAGGAAATCCCCCAAAAGCTCCCAATAAATTTATACACGAGAGAAGATTCAACTAAATCCCCTTTAAAGACTTATCGTATTAAGAAAATCGAATCAAGAGACTAGGTTGGAAAAGTTGAAAAAAATACAAAGAGAGATAAAAATGAGAAACCCGACTGACCTTTGGCTGTGCGTAGGAGGATCTCGGCGGGAGCGCTGAATCCAATGACGTTATGTGCCCTCAACTCGATGCGGTAAATCGTATCAGCTTTCAGGTTTTTCATTTCGAAACGGACGTTGGCCGGGTAGGGTACCTGAGTGCGGACCAACTGGCCGGCTTCCACTAGTCCGGCTGAAGTATTGCGTACCTGTTTACACGTAAATGACGTGCATCGCATGTCGCAAAGATGCCAACAACAGTCAGTTTCCGTCCAGATTCACAGTAATAATGAAAACGGAGATAAGATAAGAAGAAGATCGAATCCAATTACGGGGTAATAAGCGACTTCGAAGTAATCAATGGGTTCGCCATTGTTGGGCGGCGCAGACCAGAGCAGCTCGTAGCGATCGGGATATGGAGTGGAGACGATCTTGTTCTCCGTTTTGGCGATGATGTAGGGCTCCTCGGGAGCGGCCCGTTTGGGCATCGTGTGCGTCTCGTCTCGCGACCACTCGCCGTAGCCAACCTGGTTCTTGGCTGCGAACCGGAACGTGTACATCGTCTGCGGTTCCAGATTCTCCAAAATGTACGGGATATCTACTTTTTAGAAATCAATATCGTCAGTCAACGGCCCGTGATTGGGATCAATGGATCCGGATGAACTCCATGCGTCAGAGACAAATCGAATGTAAAATTGAAAGAGTGAGAGAGACAGAGAAATGGAAAGCCAGAGAGAAAGAGCGAATCAAGGAAACGGATTGGATCCCATCTTGTCGTGATTCCACAACAAGACGATGAGGAAAACGACAGAGTCAGCCGTAGAAACGAATCAAAACCCAGTGGTTCGAAATGATGGAAAACGAAGCGAAAGAAAAGACAGGAGAACGGGGAAAAGAGGAGGCGACTGGCTCGTAATGGCGTTAGCTAAATTTTCCAAAAAAAGGGAAGCAAGATCATTCCGATGAAGACGGGAATCACGTTTGATTAGCCATGCCATGCCTGCTGGTGGATGTGAGAGAGAGAGAGAGAGAAGAAGAGAAGAGCGTGCATAAAAGCGGTTGAGGCCTGGAGGCCCGGATCAATAACGAGCGCCAACTAGTATATGGAGTCGTCGTCCTGGCTGGCTGGCTGCTGTAACGCCCAGCATAGAAGAGTAGAGCCGGAGCAGCAGCAGCAGGAACAGGAGCAGAGAGACGGGCCTGGAGATCAATAACGCATGGAAAACAAGCTGCAGCGGCAGCAGTCCAACCGACCGAACGGGTGGCTGCCGAAGGAAATCGATACGAGATTGCACAAAGACGGGATATATATATATATATATATATGAGCGGGCGCAAAAGCCGAGTTGTGCACAGCACAGCACGGCGATGACTCCCACAGCCCCGTCGTAGACCTCCCCCTCTTTCGACGTCATATCTCTCTCAAACATTGGCATCGCCAAGAAGGAGGAACAAGGCAACTACTAGGAGCCCATCTTTTGATAAATGCCATGAAAGTTCGGAGGGGAGTTGGAAGTCAAAGGAAGACAATCGGACAAAGTCGAAAATGGCAAAGAATGAGATGAAGAAGAATCGAAGGAGAAGGAACGATGGAGAAAAAATTGGACAAAAGACAAACCGGTGCTCGCGTGCGACATCGAGTCATGCAAATTGTAGTATTGGTTGTGCCCACCGACAGGCCAGACGCGCTGCAAAGGTTTCTCGTCCCAAACTTGGCCGGCTAATTTGTACTGAACTGAGAAGGCCTCGATGGGCAGACCGCCATGGTCGACCGGGCCGATAAAGTTGAACGTGATCGTCGTAGCTGCGAGTGAAAACAAAAACCAAAAGAAAAAAAAATTAGATAAAATCGATTTATGATGATTGGATTCCGATCGGATCGAAGAAAACAAATTGAAAGGAGAAAATTTTGTTCCATCCATTTTTCTCTTTTCTTGTTCGTTACCACCAAACCCAAAAAGCCAATCGACAAAAAGGGCCCGAAACTCACCGGTAATGGTCTCGAATTTGACTTGGAGAAGCGGGCCGGGCGGTCGAGCCTCACGCAGCTCGATGGCGTGCTCGTCCTTTCCGTGAATGTTCATGGCCAGACAGCGATAGGTACCATAATAACTGAGATCGACTGGCGTCACCTGTTCATTGATGGTAGTAATCACACAAATCATTTTGGCATTAGATCGTCATCGCCGAGTCACTGATACTCTTTTTTTTTTTTAGGAGGAGTAGTAGTGGTAGTAATAGTAATAGTAATGATAATGGTATGGTGAAAGGCAGAAGGCTTACGGTGATGGTGCTCTCGCCGTTAAAGGCGTGCATGCGGATATTGTAGTCGGTTTCGAGATTGCGTCCGTTGAGGAACCAGCTGACGGTGGCGTTGGGGATGGACTCGGCTCGGCAGGTAAGGTTGACCAAATGATTGTCCCACGACCAAGCCTCTCTCATTGGCGTCAGGGCAAACGACGGCGGGAATTCGACCGTAATGTGACCATTTTTGGTGTAATTGCCTCCTGCGTGATTCCGAGCACCGCAACAACAACAACAACAAAAACAACAGGTAATAAATTACTAGGCCTCTCTCTTGGTCCAACTAACGACCGAGTCACGGAGATACGAGGAAAAGGTGAACGAACGAATGAACAAACGAACGAAAAAGAAAAAGACTCGGACGAACCGGAATTTTTGGCAATGCAAGCGTAAAGGCCGTCGTCGGAGCGCATCAGGTCGCGGATGACGAGACGCGCCTGAGCGTATTCTCCCTCGCGGCTCGTGTCGACGATGATGCGATCGTCCGAATTCTGGACGCCGAGCGTGTACGGGATCAACGTGCCCTCTTTCAAGAAGGTCACCTCCGGCAGCGGATCGCCCGAAGCTTTACACGTCAGACTGACTTCCCGGCCCATGATGCCCGACGCGTTCAGGTACTCGACCACCGCCGGCTTCATAATCACCTAGTAAAAGTAGAAGGGAGGAAAGTTAAGCAACAGCGAACGAAAAAAAAAAACGTTACTTAAGGGAGAGTTCAAGACAAAATGCAATTTGGCTGTCGTCCTTCGCCGTGTAGAGGCCAAAAACATGGCCCCATACAACAAACTCTCGAATCGAATTTCAACTGGAAGCCGGAAAACAACAGCACATATTTTCTAGGCCAATATCGATCCGATTTGAGCGCCCAAACAGAGCAGAAGGGGCTCAAATCGATCGACGGCCGTTATGACGTAGCTTCTCTCCAGTTATTATATCTATTACCTTCAAGTAAGCAGAATGCTGGATCTTGCCGGCTCGGTTTTCAGCCAAACACTTGATCTCCCCTTCGTCGGTTCTCTTGGCATCCATGATGGTTAACCGGCCCGTTTGCTCATCAATGATGAATCTAAAAGATAACAAGGCATAAGAGTAATAATAATAATATTACAATTTTCGAGAGAAGAAGAAGAAGAAGTGGATGGAGGAATCGTTTCCCAAGAAAAGAGAGAGAGGGCCAGACACCGTAAAATAACAAGGCGAAGAGGATAAAGAAAAGAGATAAGCGCCGAGTCAGCATGAGACGAGCGCACGGTATTTTATTATAACCAGACGATGGATGTAACCCCTTGAAGGGGGAAAAAAGAAAAAAATGTTTTGTTGACTAACAGTTGGTTCGGACGTTCAGGCTCGAATAACAGTCGCAGGGGCCGAAATAAAAAAAAAAAGAGAGAGAGAAAAAAATTTACGGGGGAGGTGGACGCGAGGAAAAGAATGAAAAAAACGCTGGATTTTCGGTTGGTTCATGCGAAGAATTTTTTTGTGTGTCGATTTCCTAAGGATTCCACATATTCGTCTTTCTCTGGTCTAAGGTTTCCTTTGCTTTTTTAAGTGTTTCTGATTTTCTTTTCTTTTTTCCCCCCGGCCGGCCATCTCTCACTCTTTTCTTTTTCCGTGAAAACAAAATACGAAATAGAGATGGTAGTAGTAGTAGTGTAGTATTGGATTTGTGTCCCCTTGTGTCGACTCTTCACCGCCACCCCTTGACCGAGAGTGTCTGAGTGTATAGGCGCTATTGACGGGGAAAAGAAAAGAGGGAAAAAGTTTCCGGTTACAGAGGAGGGGGCGATGAAGAGGTGGTTCCATCATCATTGTCATCGAGAGAATTAACAAGTCATGAATACAGCATATCATAATACACCAGGCAGCACTTCCTCTCATCATATAAATTTCACCTCTGCTGCTGCCGCCTGCCGCTGTTGTCCCGACGAACAACAACAACAACAACAACTCCTTCCTCTCATTCGTCATCGTTATTGATTACTTTTCCTGCTATTGTTCTTATAGTCTACGGACTGGCTCTGCTGTTGAGCAGAGAGAAAGGAGAGTACGGGTGGCGCGCAATGGTGCTCGATGCCCTGTTTTACACGGTGGCGGCAATTGACGAAGCTTCGTCGCCCGTCCCTACTACTCCTGGCTCCTATGTACACGCCCATCGCGCAAAGTGCCATTGGAGACTGGCCAACAACTCGCCCGCCGACATCACAAAAGAGTCAGACATCGGTGAGATAACCCAATAGGCTAGCGCGCGCAGACGGGGATGATGCCATTTTAGGAGGGCCAAGCAACATTGTGCAACTCGTCGACACAACCGGCATATATATATGAACCGTCATATCGGCGGATATATATATATACATAAAAAACAAGGGAAGGAAGGACTGAGCATTGCTAGAGAACGTTGAACTGTTGGGAGGGCTCCCGGCTACAACTAGTAGCCTACGACCGAACGCACATACATAACAACACAACAACTACAACAACAACAAAAAATTACATTTCCCCTAGCTCTTAGAAAACATCGATATATACTACGTGTGTTTTGCTGCTGCTGCTGCTGCTGCTTCTTCCCGGTTGGCTCCGGCTCGTTCGGTCGCAGACATTTTCCGAGTATCATCAACTTCTCGGTGTGTGTAACGGAAGCCGGCACTCGAGTTCCGTTTACTTATATAAATATATATAGACGGTCTAGTCTGGCTGCTATGCTATGTAGTCCGGACTAAGGCATCGTTTCAGCAGGAAGATTGTCAAAAGTGCTGAGGATTTATCGACCATTTCAATGTAGTCGAAGTGGTAGTGGTAGCGGTACTGGTTGGCGGGGAGCTAGTCGGGCGTCCCATTTCTTTTCCCCCTAGCTCTTTGGTTATTATTGTTATCGTTTCATCGTTTGCCAACGTTATTTGAATCTAGGCTACTAGCAGTCACGGGCCAACCCCTGTCGCTACGCGCATATTTCCTTCCTCGAAGCAGCAGCGAGCGAGCTCGTCGAGAGTTGGAAACTCGTCGAAATAGTTGACATTCTAGTTCTAGTCGGTATAATTCTTCGGCGTTGTCGTCTCATTTCCGGTCGATGACAGGCGAGCTCATTAGCGATACCCATCACCAGGAGTGACTGAGAAACTCTGTGACTGAAAACGCGACAAAACGCAGACAGAGAGAAGAGAGAGAGAGAGCTTGAACAGTACGGGATGGATGACTTACCGTTCGCGGTTGAGGTTGAGATTCTGGTTGTTGCGATCGAGCCAAGTGTAGACGGGGTCGGGTTTACCAGAGGCCTGGCACTCCATGATGCCGCCCTCGCCTTCGACGATGGACGTGTTGACCGGCTCGCGCATGAACTCGGGCGGAATGAAAACTTCGACACGGATGCGTCGGTCTTCCAGCTGGCCGGTCGTCTGCACTCGCGCCCGGCATGTGAAATACGTGTCGTCCTCGAGGCTCACTTCGCGGATCAGCACTCCGTCGTTCTCGATCACGTACTGGTTGTCTGTTGTTGGATTTAGAGAGAGACGAGGAATAGAGATAGATATACACATAGATAGATAGATAGATAGACATAGAGAGTGTGAGGCGTGTAGAGTACTACAGGCTCTGATGTCTAATACGTCTATAGATGGAGATGGACGGCCTCAGAGGGAACACGCAGAGTGAAAAAAAGATAGAGAGAGAATAGAGAAGAAGAAAAAGAGGAAAAGAGCATCGAGATCAAAAGACGAACGCCAGTCCTATCGGCCGGGAGAATGATGGACCAATTGGTCCTCCTCCCATAGTGGCGTCGTTCCTTTTCTCACCCGAAAAGAGAGTCAGTTGACACTTGTGCTCTCTCTCTCTCTCTGTCCCTCCCCAACCAAGCCATCTGATAGAAGCCAGCGACGACTAGGACTCGTATATTATCGACCGGCCAGTAGGCGAATTATGCAAACGACACGTTCTTGGCACTGGATTTTGAAAGATGGGGACGTGGGAAAGAGTAGGAGGGAATGGAAGAACTGCCAGTGAAGCCACCTCTGAGAAAAGAAGAGTGGGTGGGGACCAAGCAGAGAGTAGTATTGAATTGATTCACGACAGCCGGTTGGCACTGTCAACTCTCTCTCTCTATCTTCTACTCTCCACCTCGGAGAATTTTTCCCTTCAAACGTCCGGCCGTCCCTCTCTTTCTCTCTCTTCAAAAGGCAACTCTGAAGCCAAAGTCGACGACGACGACGGCGACGACGCTTTCTTTTGATATTCAAATGAGACACGAACCAGATGGTTCAGTCAACGAATAAGAATGACAAAACAAAAATGAAGAAAGCAGCAAAAAAAAAAGAAAAAGAGAACGAGCAGAAGATGAAAAGAGTCTAGTGGCGTTAAGAGAGAGAGAGAGAGGAGGAGGAATGTTTTTGCCCGGACGATTTGGAACCGAAGCGGGCAACAACACCAAGTGGAGAGGAAGAAAAATGAGAGCGGAACGGTATTCCGCCCCTCTTTCTAATCCTGACGATATTAAAGAATGTCATTTTTGGAGAAATAAATCGTTTCCGACCTCTTTTCTTCTTAAAAGCTGCTCTTTTTAACAATGTCTCTCTCTTTCTTTTTTTTCTTTAAAAAAAAAAAAAGAATAACTCGTAAATTCTTGATTTTAGATGACTGGTCTCGAGTTCCTTGTGCTAAGCTGCAATCTCTATCCCGCTATTACACAAAGACTCGGCTAACTTTGGCCTGATGGGCAGTATTACTGGCGTGTCCATCGCTGCTGCTGTTGCCCTTCCAACTTCTGTAAGCTCCTTGGGCTATATTATAGAGCTCCATGTATATGGCTCTTTAGAATGGCCGTATATACAACGAGGAATAAAAGAAATGAACCCTAGAGCTCGTTGGTCTGGACAAGTTCCAGGTAGAATGTATACATATGAAGTGGAAGAGAAGAATAAGGAAAAAGGAGAAGGAATAGGAGAAGAAGAAGAAAAAGAAGAGAAACAATAAATAATGATAATGAATGGGTTACGAACTGGTAGTGAATCCGACGCCGTTCTTCTGCCAGTCGATGGTGGCCGGCGGGTTGGCTCTGACGACGCATCGCACCTTGTACGGCTGGCCGAAAATGGCCGATTGTTCCGTTGGAGCGTCCTCCCACGTGATGCCGACTATGAAAATGAGACAAAAGCGTGTGCAAATGAATACCGAATATCCTCAACTCGACTCGACTCGACTCAAAGTGAATGAAAAGTGAATGAAAAGAGAAGAAATTCAATCTCCAAAGTTGAAAAGTACCGATGGTGGTGAGATTGACGTGAGCTTCCAACTTCTGGCTACTCGTGTAGACGGCCGTGCACGTATACTTGCCGCTGTCCGCCTCTTGGAGTCCTTTGATGAAGAGAATCCGCCCGACGTCACTGACCAGATCCTCCGACGAGATCCTGATGGAAATGGAAACCCAAAATAAAAAGAGAAAACCCAAATCAGATTCCGTCAGTCGCTTCCCGTCACGTTTCCTCTCTTTCTCCCCTTTCCTTTCTTTTCATTTGGTGAAAATCAAAAGAAAGAAGAGGATCAAGAGAGAGAGAGAGACCAAGATCAGTTGACGGCCGAATCCAAACAGGCCCGTGTGACGTAAACGGGCCGTCTAGAAACGGCGCCCGCCAACTGACCGAACCAAAAAAATATATATAAGAGACGCACACAAACACACAAACAAGAACCTCAGTCATCAATCAGTATACAACATCTAATGATTACTGGCGCGGGGCGCGTGCATGCGCGGAACACAAGAAAATCAATCAACCGGGCGCATTCAAATAGGCACATTTCCGTCTGCTGCTGCTGCCGTTGCGTCACAAAGAGCATAAAACCCCGGACACTATGCCTCTACAACAACGGACTTTTTTTTTTGTTGGTTGGGTTATCAAAGAAATACGGCGCAAGACAAAAGGGCGGCAAACGGCACAAGAACAAAGAAGAGGCCCAAACGCCTACATTCACGGACGGTGTGGGGTTTCCAAAAACGAGCCGCAAATGATAAGAAAACAAACCAAAATAAAAGAAAACTGTCGTCGTCTTCAACAGAATAGCCATTTCAAAAAGTACGTAAACGGACACACGAGTCGAAAGGTGTTTTTTTTTTAAAGGAGAAAAAAAGAATCGAAAATACGAAAAAAACAGCCAAAGACGAGAAACATGTGACGACGACGACGTAGTAGCACACAGCTGTTATTGTTGATGTTCAGTTGTTGTTACCTGGAATTGTCGGCTTCACCGCTGCAGGTCGTCAAAAGTCGACGAAGGAGGGGATAAAGTGTGTAGAGAGAGAGAGAAAAAAAGATGGGAAAAATGGCACAGTATAGTTGTAGTTAAATGGCGTCTGTCTAATCTAAGTAGATAGTAGACTATAGTAGTAGATAATAGTAGAGAATTGTATATGTGTGTGTCTGAATGTGTGTGCAAATCAGATTGAGTTTTGAATACAATCCATCAGCTGGCTGGGTGGGTTCGGCTGTGTTTCTGATAGCGGCGCCGATCCCGCACTCGGCGGCTACGACCCTGCGGTTGGGAAAACCTCATTAGCCGCCCCAGATACATAGACAATATATGTAGAGAGAGAGAGAAAGACCCCGAACGACAATGTAGGGCAATCCCCTTTGCCCTTTTGATTTCCTCGATATCTGTTCTTTTTCTTTTTTTCTAGTTCCTGGAAGCAAAATCATTAGCTGTCAGGGACTGATGTGATGGATCAGCCGATCGTTTCTCTTTTCTAATCTCAACCGATTTTCTCTTGTTCAAATGAAAATTCAAAAAAAGGCTCCGTGTTTAATTCCTGAAAAATAGATAGTTTACCTGTCTCCATTGGGCAGATCGCGGCCATCGGGTCCGAGCCAGCGCAAGTCGCTAATCAGGTCGGGATCGGGCACTTCACCTTTACAGGTGAGGACGATGTTGGCGCCAACGGGTCGGATCAGGTTGCCTCCGTCGGGTAAGATGACCAATCGGGCATGATCTGCCGTCCCCTCTGCTCCTCCTACTAGACCAAACAAAAAAAGACGACACAAAAAAAATCCAATTCAATCATCAATAATCATACAAGAGAGTCGGAAAGAGAGAGAGAGAGAGAAAATGGAGCAATCAAAAAACTACAATTGGTTACATCCTGATCATCACTTGTGTGTGTGGGCTAGCGAGAAAAAGAGATCGAGGACGGATGTGACGGCTGCAGGGTCATTCAAATCTACTCTCTCTCTCTCTCTTTCTCGGCTCTGTATTGAGACGCACACGCAGTCATTATCATTTAGATGAAAACCGGGCCCTCTCCAAGAAGAAGAAGAAGAAGCATCGTCGCATTCAATTGGTTCTCTCTTCTGTTGATGTATTCATCGGACAAGAATGAATCTTTCGGGCTTTTCTTCTATTTAGAGCGTCTCCCAGCCAACCATTCTTCCCTCCCGTTTAGATATCGAACGGGCGAATTGGCGATGGGCATTGTGATCTGCGCCTTGAGGGCGCCAACAGAAAAACCTATTGGCTCTGCCTCAACCTTCGTGCTATATCTCTCATCACGAGGCTATTCATTGCCCAAATTTCACTTGATCTTTCTTTAGAAAAAGAAAAGAAGGGGGAAAAACTACCACCATTCCGTGTGCCCTGACGACCGAGATTTCGGGAGCGTGATCCTCACCGATATGCTTTAGTTTGTTGTTGTTATTGTAGAGGGGCGCTGTTGTTATTGTTGTTGTTGCTTTTTCCCATCTAGTCAGAATCCCCTTCTTCTTCTCCTTTTCCTTTTGTATTGTCCTGTCAAGTCGGCTGAACGCGACTCATCCGTCAAAAAAAAGGAGCCTCCGCACGACCCCTCCTCTCTCCATCTTTCTCTCTCCTTTTCCTTCCTTGGCTCATATTTTTTTTCTATTTGGGCCCGTCGACCGACTTGCGTGATGTTAACCGACTCGTTGATGAGTCATGCCACAGAATGACTCGTTGATTGCGCGCCTCCAACTACTAGAGAGACATTTTATATTTATTTATATATATAGCGTCGACATCTTCCTTTTCTTCTCAACCGGCTGTGTGTAGTTGACTCTCTAATCCTCCTCCTCCTCTTCACAAGTTTTTTTCTCTGTGTGGCCAAAGTTCAACATCCGAGCCAGAAAAATTTCGCCATACAAAAAAACAGAGAGTCCCCTCCCTTCACTTCCTCTCCGCTTCAATTCCCGAAGGAGGTAAAATGTCGAAAAATGTTGTGGGAAAATCTGTAGACAACGAAATCATCTTGTTGTCGTTGCCGCAACAAGCCATCGCGATGCAAGAACCCAACATTTTCGGCGTCTCTCTCAAAAAGAATGCCGAGAACTCGGCGAGACCCTCTTTTGACATCGGTACCAACCCGGCAAAGAGAAAACAAAAGAAAAACACGCATGAAAAGAGAGAGAGAGAGAGAGGCATTTCATCACTGGGCGAACATCAGAAGCAGTTTCTCTTTTTCTTTTTTTCTAGACGCCCCAAAGGCATTTTCAACGACGCCGCCTATTATTCGCCCCCTCGTGTGTCCACGTGCTCCCGGGTGGGTGTGGCCGGCGATTCATCCGAGCGGGCGATACATCCAGCACAAATGCGGAGCGCGCGTTAGCACAAGACGAGGTATTGATCGTCTGCCAACATTGTGCGACACGACGATGACCAAGGCCACGACGACTATGTACCAGTCGACTTTTAACAGGACATAACCGACGCCGTCAGTCAGTGGAGCGACTCCTCGTGTCCGTCGAGTAAGGAGTTGGGCGACGCTTTACTCTCTCTCTAACCAAAACCACTCGGATGCATATGGAGGAAACTGTAAAAGCGGGCCACTCGCCGTGATTCCGGCTTGGCCCCCTGTGGATTCCGTCCACCATTAGCTCCTTCCCCCCTTTTCCTCCAAGATTCGTATCAAAACAGGAGCTGGACGGTGGAGGGAAAAGGAGCTGAAATGAAACGCAAACGAACCCCTTTCACTGGCTATTATCCTCCCACCCCTAGCGCAGCCAAAGTGCTGTAGTAGTAGTAGCCATCTTCGCAGACGACTAGCGTACTCTGCGTCGCCGCGCCGAGCCCGGTGAAGGGCACACGGACGCTTTCACCCCGGCCAACAACCTCCCTGCCTTCCCTCCCAATCACATCCTATCCATCCATCCGTGATGGCGGCGGTTATTATTTCGGTAACCAGCTGGAAACGGATTTAAAAGGCAAAGAGAGAACCCATACCAGACAATATCCCATCCGTATCTGTCTGCGAGAGACTAGCACTAGCTGAACTACAAATGTACTATTACTACTTCGACTACTACTAGTGGTAGTCTATCAGCTTTCACTCGGTTGCGTCTTGCTAAGACGACGACGACGAACGATACACCGAAAAACTGGCCGATGGGTTTACGTACAAGGATATGTATCCCGCCGGTGGACACGAGATATCTCCAAGGCAATGACGTCATCCGGTCCTTTCTCTTTTTCCTACAGACGACGACGACGATGTGGCAGTGGTGGTCTAGTTCTCTCTCTCTCTCTTTTGGCTCGTGGTGTTTCGAGACTGGAGGCGACGGTGCAGAGCGCCGTGTAGGACCAGTCCATCTGAGTGATCCAACGGGGCCTCTCTCAGCGGCTCCGTCCAACTTGTTCGTTTCACAGTTGGACGAATCGCGAGCCGGCCGGCCAGATGCCATCGGCCGTCGTCTCGCTGCAACGCCGACCGACCCGACGACCGCACAATTCATCACCGGCGCGATGACGTCCCAATCTCTGCGCCTTGTGCGTCTCTGAGACGCTCGACTGACGGATAGGGCCGGCGGAGAGACGGACGGACGACCTCTCTATCTAAAACGGGGAGCCATTGTTGACCGACAGTGACGAACGAGAATGAGCCAAAGGATTTTGAGAGAGAGACGAGTAGAGAGAAAGTTTTCCATCCTTTTGTGAGACGAACGAGTTGCTCAAACTCCAATATGCTCCTCTATTCATGAGGCGACGAGGGCGAAGCTGAGCTCCAAACTTCCAAACGATCCATCGACGACGACGCACACATTTTGACGGATGGCGCATCGACGACCTTGTCTCTCTCTCTACTGCTGGCACTCTCGTCCGAGTAGAGACATTGTTATCTGATTGTGTCGAGAGGCAAAAAGAGCTCGTTAGCTTCTCGAGATTGGTTGGTGTTATTTTTGTCCTTTCCTCCCCCCGACCGGCCATCCGTGCCGAGCATCAGTCGATGGGATCCAGTTAACGACTTGTGTGCGTGAAACTACTACTCTACTACCTCTTCGTAGAGTCTCTACTCTGGTACTCGCTCTCCCTGATGACGACGACCCGGCTCTTGGTGGAGTGTGCAATGACGTCACTCACTTTTCCATCCGACTAATGGATATTTGCGAGCCAAATGTTGATCCATCGACGGCCCTCCTACCAAGCCGTCGCGCCGCCGCCACCGCTTTTCCCCGATTCCGTGTAATAATAATAAATAGAAGAGAGAGAGAGAAGAAAACGGATCGATGGCGTATGGCAGAGCCATGGCCATATTCCGCACCATCAGGTCGAATCAAGAGAACCGAGGGCAAGAACAGGAGGATTAATGGTCAGCTGCTGTTCCGAGGGGCGAATGTAACAACTGCTGGCCGATGATTTAGTGAATGCCACGTGAAAAGGTGGAAGGAGACGGGCCGAGAAGAAGAAGAAGAAAACAATAGAGAAGACGAAGAAAGAAGAGGGATAGAGACAATCTGATAACGACAGCATAGTGGATGCGATGGTCCGTCCGGCCGATTTTGACCTATTGCCGAGACAAGGGAATCAACGAGACGTAAATCTTTTTCCAACGAGCAGTAGGAGCAGCAGGAGCAGCAACGGTCGTCGTCTGAGAAAGAGAACAACGACTCGCCAGAGAGAAAGAAAAGAAGACAACATCTGACACATCCGACAGGTCTGCGTGTTCTCTCTGCGGTCTGTTGAAAAGCGAATCGGACCAGGGAATCGGGAACCGTCTCTCTCCCACCTCCTCCTCCCCCGTCCAGTTGCTCCTCGTGCGGTGAATTCGAAGACGCGATCGGACTCTGATTGGATTGGGGAGGCGACCGGAAACTACAAGTGCTGCCGGAGGATAACGAGTGGCCACCGCCGTCGTCGTCGGCGGCGGCTCCGAGGTTTTTGTCTGGAGGAAAGAGAAAACAAGGGATGGTGGAACCAAGCGTGGCGACGCCCAAGAAGAAGAAGAAGAAGACGATGACGGAGGAAATTGAAACGGATCGATGATCCCGGGGCGAATGATTGGCCTACAGCAGCGAAGCTACAACCCCGTTTCCACGCGAATCACGACGTTGTAGTAGAAGAAGACGACGACTGAAAGCATTTCATCATATCTTTTTTTTCCTTCTTCTCCTTCTTCTTTTTCTACCCTCTGTTTGTCGTCGATGTCGGCGGCCTTATTGGATTCACTTGCATTCGTCGTCGTCGTCGTCGCATCGGCTTTGTCTGCTGTTTGGCTGCTGCGACACAGGACCCGAGTCGCGAACCTATTACGTCGATACTACCACAGGCGACAAATGAAAAAGAAGGAGAAGGAAAAAAGAGATGGGAGGCTTTTAGCTGCTGCATCCGACTCTGCACAGAGCTATCGATCCGGGCGTCGCGTGGGCGACGGCCAACCCGTCGTCCTCTTTATCGATCTGCGTCCTTCTCGCTCTCTCTCTCTCTCTCAGCTGCTGGTTTTCCTTCGCACCAAAAAGCGAAAATGCCCAAGTCCGGACATCCGACTCACCGCCGTCAGACAAAGCGGTGGCGGCAGTGAGAAGAGTCTCGACGAGGGAGAACACAAACAGAAAAAAACGTTTCACTTCATCTGCTGCTGCTGCTGGGTCTGCGAAATTATTCCTCATCTTTCTCTTTCATTTATGAGTTAGCAGTGTAGCTGCTCCCCCAGTCGTGCGGCAATATGCTAATGAGAGCAGTTTCCAAGCCAACCAGCCGGCCGTTGGATTAATAAGGATGACTGGATGGGCACGATGACGCCATCGACTTCAGGTTCCTTTTTTTATTTTCTGCCATCGTTGCTGCTGCTGCTGCCAAAAGAAATAGGCGACCGTCGACGACTACTTTATACCTTCACTTCTCTATCAAAAAAGGGAAGAATTCAGGTCGATTCAGCGGTTCAACGGCCGCCCAAAGAGGCCAGCCAAGCGTTCAGCCAATGAGCCAACGGATGATGATTTATCAAACGAGCAACGGCGGCAGCAGCAGCAGCAGCACAACTTCTTTTACCGAGAAATCTTGATCATTTTCTTCCACTCTTTTTTCGTCCTTGTTGCTATGTGCTCCACGCCTAGAGCATTTTCACATCCATGAATCCGGCGATGGCACCACCACCACCACCAACAACAACAACAACACACAAGAAGAGCCGTTAGGTAGATGATTAGACCCTAATTGACCTGCTGGCACTCGAGGCTCGTCGTGAGGCATCTTTCTCTCTCCTCTCTCTACGGCCGGGCCTCTTTTTTCTCCTTCTTATCGCTTCGGCGCAATACACGTGGTGGGAAAAAGAGCAGAGAGAGAGAGAGGCGCGCAATCTCTTCTTTTGAACTGATAACACCAGGTGTTGACACTTTTGTTGAAAGCGTATGGAGGGGAGGGATTATCGCGAGTTGGTTACACTACGATTTCAAGTGGGTGCGCTGTCAAACAGAGAAAATAGCGATACGTCTTCCAGCGATCTGTAGACACTCGGATGGGGCCCCATCGTCGACAATATTGACAAAAGGAAGAGAGAGAAAGAGAGAGGGGTTGTGATAAAGATGACGTCCCAATGAACAACCCACATTCCCATCGGCTGCGTGTCGTCGATAGAGAAAGAGAGAGAGAGAGACGCACCCGCGTTTTCTATGGGCGCGTCAGAGCAGCTGCCAAGTGGCCGCCGATATGCACAACTGGTTTCACTCCACCAACCGACCGACCGACCGACCGCCAACCATTTGAATATGGAAATCTCCCCTCACCCACCAACCCCCATTCGCCCTACATGTCGACCCACTACTACAACTGTGGCCCGACCCGTCTTCTTTCCCCGATCGCAAAACACGACTTGGAGAGCCCTTGGGTTCAAGATGAGAGAGAGAGAGAGAGGCCGTTTGTTTTCTTGTTGCTACGAAAAAAAATAACCGATGGTTCCCGTCTTTCTTCCAACCGTAAAAATAGATGACGGGGCCGTCCGTCCGTCCACCTGCTGCCACCACGAAAATCTCGGCCGTTTCGTGTCGTCGTAGGCAGCAGCAGTGGGAGCTGATTCTGCTGGTACCAATATGATTCATTCATGAGGACTGGCAATCTGGGGCTTTTGAAAAAACAAATTCCTTCCTTCCTCTCTCTGTCTCTCCTTCTCTAAAAACAGACTCAGTCGGGAATCTGGTACTCGAAGGACATGGCCATCATCAAAAGAAACGGGCGGTATTTATAGACCTTGTGGTCCACTAGCTAAAAGGATCTTCTGCTGCTGCGTCTCTCTCGAATCTCTCTAACTGTTTCAAAGGGACGCGCGACGAGACTGTACGGTAGGATAGAGACGGAGTAGATCACGATTGTTTAGACAGTTAGTAGTCGCCGAACGGAAAGAAAGAAAGAAAGAAAAGAGAGGAAAGAAAAAAAGAGGATTTGGATTTAGGGCCGTATCTCGCTATCCATCTATTTCGTTCTACTACTAAAACTACTAAAAAGATAGGGGGAAAAGTCTCTTTGGATTCAATTAGTCGAGCTCTCTTCTCTCCTCATTGGCAACAGAAATATGTGATGAGGGGTCAGACGGTTGCTGATCGTAAAAGAGAGGGACTCTCGCCAGGTATATAGAGAAGAACCAGGTGTGTCTATTGGGGGAAGAAAAAAAAACGGCCGTCTCTGAGCTTGGCCGGGCGAATCAATGCCAGTAGCCATCGAGACTAGAGAGAGAGAAAAAAGCTCTTTCTTTTTCGCTCCCCTTTTGGCCTTCTATCTAGTAGAGTACAATGGAGGAACTGACGACGACGATCGAGGGGACGACACGCAGCACAGACTTTTCCTTCTTTTCCCCAATGTTCTCTCATCATATAATAGAGTCGAACCCTCCTCTCTTTAACTCCCCCGCTAGATGTGTAATCCAACAACTAGTACCACGACTACACACAACGCCGTCCGTCCTTCCTTCTCTATTTCACAAAAGAATCGAACATCGTGTACGTAGTAGTAGTAGTGGCTGGCCGTCCCCCCTATGGACGGTGGCGGCGGATGCGAATAACGAGACGACAATAGCCGACAGACCATGGCACATTGGGGTGGATCAACGACGTCGACTATTGAAATTATGATGCGGTCCAACCTCCTCCTAGTATAATTTTTCCGACTAACCCCCCGTTTTTGTGCCAGACTCCTCCCTCTTTCGCCCAGCCCCTATCTACTATTGATATCATTATGTTGATTGGATATCAAAAAGGGGCCATTTGCCCGCCACCACCGCCGCCGACTCGTTTCAGCTGTCGAGAAAGAGAGAGAGAGAGAAAAAGTGAACGTCGACGACGACTTAGAGAGTTGCACCGTGCGCAACTTTTACTCGATTTCATGGCTTTTTCCATGGCCGACGACGACGACGATAAAGAAAGAGAAAACGATGATTAGCTTTTAAAAAGAAAACGGTTCTCAAGCCAATTAGAATTCATTAGGAGAAAACTTTTTGGCACGTTCCACACCGACACGTATATAGGGGCACACACGGGGGAGTATTTCCGTCCGTTTCAATCAACTAAAAGCGGAGCCCGAACCGTAGTCGTCGTTTTGTTGTTTCTTTTCGCCTAGTCGTCGCTCGTTGAACTGGTTTACCTGATTCCCGTCGTTTCTTTCTCCCCTTCGCCAGCAACTAGCACGTTAACCGTTTGATATTCTCTTCTTTGTACACCTTTTCGTGCCCCGCGGCGATCGACAACCACAAGACGCCCGCCAACACAACTCTCTCCCTTTTTTTTCCCTAGTCTCTCCTTCGAGAGAGACTAGGCACCAACACACAAAGTCGTCGTCCTCCTCCTAGTCGGGAATTATCAAACGCACCTCCAATGAAATCAATGGATTCTTTTCTCTTTTTCTTTTCCGACCGACTCCCGCACGCCTGCCTGTGTGGCGTACTGCACACACCCACCCACAGTGTACACGTATATACCGGGTAGAGTCGACGCTACCGACCGACCAACCGGATGTCATTGTCCCCTCGTCTTCTTCATCCGGTTCATCAATAAACACAAACCATATTCACTCGATTCACCATCACCCCACCAACTCGACAGTGCGTCGTACGTTACCTCCAATTTCCAACCACCCGCCCACCCCACTAAAAAACGAAGCGACATAAAAAAAAGAAAGAAAAAGGAGAGAAATAGACAAAACATTTCCTCAATTCTTACCTGTCAGGTAGCTGACGGCGAGCACCAACAACAAGACCGGTCGCATCGTAGGGACGAATTTGGCTCCCATGACTTTCTCGTTGATGTTTTCGGCGTGGTTCGCTCACACACACAGACACACGTGTGTGTGCGATGACGACAATCAAAATTCCCTGAAACACTAGTCACCGTGAGACAAGAAGCCCAGCACACCTTTGTATTTTCTCCCTGCTCTTTCTTCTGCCTTCTTTTCCCTCCCTTTCGTAATCGACCGGGCACCTGGCAGCCACAAACTCGTACGACGTAATCAGTTTTGCAACGTCGTAATGGCGTATCAAAAGAAACACTTTGGGTACCAGTTCGACTTTTTCCTCGCGCGATTTCGGCACCGGCACAAAAAGCACTGGAAGGGAAATTCTTCTTCTTCTTCTTTGGGCTACTCGACTCGACGACGAGACAGAAGGAGAATCGATTCGGACGATCCGTACTCTCTCCGATCCCGCGACTGAACTGAACACCAGTCGGTAAATGCTCTCTAGTCGAGTCGACGTGGGGCTCTCTCTTTTTTTTTTCTCTCTCTCTCTCTCTCTCTCTCTCGGCAATAGTTAAGAGTTCTAGCTGCTACTTTTCTTTCTCTCTCCTTTTTTCTCTCCCTTTTCTTTTTGTTTCTAACACACACAGAGAGCACAATCTCGATCAATAAGATAAAAATGGCGTCGTGTTTTTCCTCTCTCCGACGACGGTCGACAAGAGAGCGAAACATTGTGCCATATTTTCCTCCTTGTTGCACTCGCCCTTTTGTTTCGTCCGTTTGCGAGGGGCCAGGGAGAGAGAGGTAAACGGACGTTTTTCACGATCTTCGTGCACGTCGGCACTCAGCAAAGCGGACAAAAAAAACCGTTTTTGTATCGAGTTGGCGGGATGACACTGCGACAGATGTTGTTATCGGTCGGTTAGGATCTAGGACGGACAGGCGGACAGACACGTTAAGTTGCCGGGTCGATGAGATGACGGCATCAGAGAGAGAGGGGATTTGCATACATTTGAATTGGGAATTGTCGTCGTCGACAACAACCGCGACTGCTGTTGCTCTTTTCTAACCCTCCGTCGTCGTCGTCGTCGTCGACAGAGTCTGTCGCGCTGCTGGCTGGCTAGGCCCGTCCAAATAGTAACTGGCAGATGATTAGGATTAGGATGAGGCGTGTCGCAACTCTAGCCGTATATTATCATCAAACATCATTAGCCCCATTTCCCCCCACCACTGCCGCCATCATCCATTTTTTTGTGCTGTTCCCTTTTGCCCTTCGCTGTTGTTTCCCTCCGTCGTTCACTCGGTTGTTGAATGGGAATTAACTTGTCAGCTCGTAAATACGTTGACGTTTCGTGGCGGTAGGGCCGGCTTACCGTATACTTCTTCCCGATCGACGCTGAAATATAATCATAATGGAAAAAAAAGAGAAAATAACGTCTCGGATTGAATTATGAACAGTCACGGTTGCCGGGCCAATAATACAAAAAATTGCGTAAAAAAAGCGGCGGACTGAAATTCATCATCCAGTCCTTGGTCCCAATATGTTCCCTTCTGTGTGGGAGTCTTTTCTTAGCTGCCGGAATCCCGTAGTCACGCGACTGGGCGCCGCCGTCATCGTCGACCGCATCGACCGCACGGGCAACTGACCGCAGATGAATCAGCGAGTTGCCAAGAAGTGAAACTGTTTTCGATTGACGCTCTCGTCGCCGTCGTCGGCTCTGATGGGAACACTGTGAATAAACATGACGAATGCGGTCGAAGCCCGACAATACGTACGCTAAGCTAAATCTACAGCACCAGCAGCAACTAGAGACGACGTCGTAAAAATTACAAATAAAAATCGATGCCGGTGGGAAAAGAGCAGCAGGGCGAATATATATATATAAGATACGAAGAGAGGGGCTTCGTCTACGACAACCCCCTCTAACAGAGAACAATATACTACCTAGCTAGTAGTAGCGTGGTGCAGACAAAAAGTGAAAGAGAATGGAAACGGAAAAAAAAAGTTTGTATTTTTTTTATTTTCCAGGTTGTGTGTGACGATGATGACTCATTGCTTCCCCCTCTCTCACACAACTTGCCCAATAAACCACCGCCATCGTGTCATCATCGAGAGTGGAAACAACCGTCGATGGATCAATGAACCAACAGACTTTTTTTTTCGTTTTCCTCCTCCTACTAGTAGTGTACTACCAGGTGTAGGCGACCATTATTTGTCTCCCCCATGCGCGCAACACTTGTTATTTATTATTTAACTTTTATATTCAGTGGGATTGAAAGAAGGGGAGGTCGGTCGCTAATCTCGTTGTTTTGCCGCCTATTCCAGTTTGGCCGGTTTTTCTCCTACGCCCATCCATTTCAACTGATGCATCATCATCCATCCTTTTGTTGATGTGATGAAGAAAGCGTGCAGCCCATCAATCAAACGGACCCGGTCCGCTCTCGGACGATGATGCAGATGCACAAACTCGTCGTCGTCGGTCGTGGGCCAGCAGCTCCTCGACCGACTCTTCCACTTTTGCCTGGCAGGAGATAGGATGATGGAGCGTTCTAAAGAGAGAAAAGCCCAGCACCGGAATTTCTTTTGTTTGATTCCCGTCCCGATCGTTCAGAACAAATCACATCCTGTCTACGACTGGCAGTCACGAGAAATTCGGCCGGGCTCCTCGGCGCTCCATTTTCTCCCGTCCGAATAAAAAACGAGAAAGAAATCGCGTCCAAACACACACACACAGACCAATGTGCATTCAATTGGAACGTGACTGAACGCGCTATCGATCGTCGCGGGAGGGACCGTCACGGAGAGAAAAGAGAAGAAAAAAAATTCGTCGCTCGCCAAAAATAAAATCTCCATTTCCGCTTGATTGCGGTACGGTAGTAGTGGACGATGGAATCATCCGGTTTCGTCGCCATGACAACCGTCTATGACACAACAACAGACGGACGGGAAATTGAATTTTCAGCGTCGTCGGCCATCTTTTATATTTTTTTTCCTCTCCACCAGGCGGCCGGCCGGCCCGAAGACGGAACGCACGGCGATGGGTCCCTAATTCGCCACCACGTTTGGCACGGCAGAGAGCCAAGAGCAACAACAACAGCATCAACTTGGGCGCGAGCGTTTAATGACTCGATGGTTGATGCGCGCTCGCGCCGACGGGACTCCATTCAACGCCGAATTCAGCGCCGTCGTCCATTGTTCCGGTCACGTTTGATGATTCGCTCGGAAATCCTATCCGCCGCGCCAACACTCGTTCTCTATCGTATATAATTCGTTGATTGCACCAAGTTATATTGTTGGAAACATACTCGGTTCCTTATTTTCAAGAGGCCGGGATCATAGAAGAGAAGAAGAAACATTCCTGAGCCACTTCATCACGCCAGTTCGCTTAATGACCGCTCGGGTTATTTCCATCCGAAACAAAAACCCAGCTGCACGCCGACCTTCTTTTAAACTCATTCTTTTCAGAAAACAAAACATCATGGGGAGCAGGAGCAGCAGCAGTCAACACATTCACTTCTCCTTTTAAAAATAAGAAGAAAAAAAAAGAACCTACTCTACGCGTCCTTTTGAACAATGCCGAAATACGAGTGGCCTGGAAGGACGACGTCGACGTATCTAAACAATTTCCTACATGTTTTTACCCGCGGGAGCCGTACGAGTATACGTATACACAAGACACCGTATATACACAACCGGCTCCAGTACTCGACTCTATAGACAACACAACAACCTTGTTTATTATTTCCCAACGTGCTTCTCTCTCTCTCTCTTTGGGGCTGTGTGTGAACTGAACTTGTAGCTAGATGCGATCGCATTACACGCGACGGCCAAAAGGATACGCTTGGCGGCCCGCGCCGGTTTCATGTCCACTACTACACTTGTTGCGGTTTTTTTTTTTGATTCCTTCTTCTTTTGACTAGATTGCATTTTGTGCACAGTGACATTAGACTTTGATTCTCTGTGAATGTAGTGAAGCCCTAACGAGGAATCAAAGGGACGGACGTGACTCGAATAACAAGGGGAATTTGATCAATGGCCCAGCCAACCGGTATTCGCTCGAATCCCTAGGATGGACACGGGCCGCCCAAAACATTTGCAAGTATTCACATCTGAGCCTCAACTATACAAGGCAACTTGCCACATATATTAGAAGAGCAAAAGCGGCGGCACAACAAAATTCCAGTTCTTTTTTAACCCAATTTCGTAGTTTCTTCGTTTCCACTTAACCATTTAAAGAACAAGAAAGTATTGATTTGACCCCCCACCGGGGAAAGCAACCAAACAACCATCGAGCCGTGACTCGAATTTCTTTTTTTTTTCAATGTTGTATTTTTCTTTCAATGCGATGCAAAGAGACGGCGACCGGGTGACGCCTACCGATGACCAAAAAAAAAATTTGAAATTAACAGAAAAAACACTATCATACAATTCTTTTTTCTTTTCGTTTAGCTTGACAACAAGGAGATACTCTGCCAATTTGATCCATAGAGATAGTATGTTTTTTGTTTATAAAAGGGAAAAGTATTTACGGGGGCGGAAAAAAAAAGAATGAATGAAAAAAAAAAGATTTGTTTTGAAAGAGAAAAATCGACCGGCCGCGCAACCACTTTAACGCACATACACAGAGAACACGACACTGGCGACGAGACGCAGACAGAAAAAAAAGAACATATCACAAATGGGGGGCCTGGAGTGATGGACGGCAAAGGATCGTGTTTAAGGCTTTAAGGCGATCCACCACCAGTCCATCTGCTCGGCGCGCACAAGAGAGAAAATAAAGAAATGGATTGTTTAGGTCAGGAGATTTGGGAAATTCACACTCGGTAAAGAGAGAGAGAGAAAAAAAAAGAAAAATGTGCGGGATAAGAATTTGACCAAGGTCTTCTTCATTATAATCGATCGGGGCAAGAAAATTTTTTATATAGATAAGAAAATAGAGTAAAAGGCATTCTTCTCATTCTTGTACGGATAGAGGGTTTCAAGCGATCACAAGAGGCTCGTCATCCGAAAAGCCACGAATGACGGGCGAATCATCGTCTTCCAAATTTTGGTCGGAAAAGACAGCCGCTTCCGATCTAGTCAAACGAGAAATTTTAATTAGATTTTCTTTAGAAATCGTCCACTCGATTAAAAGACGACGAAAAAGGGAATCGAGAGAAAACCAACTCACCTAGTGTTGAAATGGGTCGTGGCAAAAGAGACAAACGATCGTTGAAGGCGTCGGTGACGGACCAACAGCAGAACCAAACTAGCACCCAGGGCCAAAGCGATAATGACGCCAATAGAGACGGCCACGTAGACGTGAGACGAGCCTCCTCCACTAGACGAGTCATCCGACGAGCTCGACGGTTTTATTTCTTCGGCAAAGACAAAGAGCATGTCCAACGGATCGGAACGGAGCGACGAGTAGCCGTGCGAGTCGACGATCGACACGGCCGCGTAATACATTTCGCCGTGATGATCGTCCGGCAGTTGGAATTGAGGTTCTTTCGATTCGTAGCGCAGCGTCTTGTTGAGATCCTAATTAAATAGCGTATCATTAGCGTCTATAATAATGCAAATTCAAGTGGAAGTTGTTCGCTTACTTTGAAAGAACTGTCTTTGCTTATCCAAATGATGTAGGAATAATTGTGAGAGACAATTTCGTGAGGAAGTTCCTGGTCCCGCCAGTAAAGCGTCACGTTGCCTCCCACCTGCTTGCCAATCGACAATTGGTGCGGCGGCGGAATGGAAGGCCCAGTCAGGGTTAGGACTGGAGAGGGACGGGATTCTGGCGCATCTGTTTGAACCGTTATTTCATAATTGGCTCCGTAATGGACTTCCAAGGGCAACTGGACGGACGCGTTGCGACTGGGCTGCAAAGTCACATGCGACGTCTTGTCGAGCGTCACGTCGCGGATGTCCACGCGGTAACCCAATCCGGTGGAATCGCTACCGAGAACGACGCAAGGTGGAGACCAACTTATCACGGCCATGTCATTCGAACCCGACATGGCCGGCCGGACGGCCACATTCTTGGGTGGCGAGCGGTGATCGAATTCCGTCGTCAACGAGACCATTCGATCCGAGCCCGGGCCGTAACCGATCGGCCCGATGAGAGCCACGTCAAAAGTGTAAGACTCGCAAGCGGCCAATTCTCGTACGGTGAAGGTCGTGTCCGTCGTCCGGTTACGGACTCCGTTCTGGTACATTTCCTATAGGGACACAAACAAATAGCGGAAGCTCGTTAGACCCACTTAGTGTGCGTTGACAAAATTATTGACGAGACTAAATGTCTTCGGTGGAGCCCGGACGCGCCCAATTACCCGCGTACGTACCTTCAAGTTAACACCGTAATAGACGCCGTATTCCCATTTGAGTTTACGCTTGTCCTTGGGCGGATGCCACTCCAATTTGACGGCCGTCATGTCGCCTTTGACGACGCTCGCCTTCAAGTCACTGACGCCCGGCAATTCCTCGCCGCTCGTCACGGCCACGACAGAAGACGGCGGGCCGACGTAGCGGAGGCGACGAGCCGAAACTTCCAAATTGTATCGCGAACCGGGCGAAAGTCCAGTCACGTTCAGGCTCGTCGATGTCGTATTGATCGTAGGGTAATGCGCGTAAAAGTTGCCGCTCTTCACCACCACTTGGTAGCCCGTTATGTTCGCGTTGCTGCCGCTCGGCGCCGACCACGACAGGACAACCGATCCATTGCCCGTTTCAGACGTGCGCAAGTTCTCCACCATGGGCACGATGGACGATCCGTCAAATGACAAATACTTGCGGGCAGAAAGCTCTCCGGCAGAATAGCGATTCTCGGCAGCCACTTGGAACGAGTAATTGGCTCCGGCGGAAAACTTGTAAGACACGAGGGCATCCGTGTTCCGACCGGGCACGGCCACCATCAGAGGGGGAACCGTCGGTTCAACGAAAATCCGATACGTCGTGATCAATCCGTTGGGCTTGACGGGCGCGTTCCAGCGCACATGTACTTCCGAATGGCTCACTTGATGGACCGTGATGTTCCAGGGCGACGACGGAGCCCCCATCGACGTTTGAGCAGTGACGTACATCGATGGAGGGTGTTCCAGGCTTTTGTCACCTTGGTTCGTCCGCACGTACACCGTCAGATTGTACATGGTGTAGGCTGTCAGGTTAGTGAGGCGGAACTCGGTCGCGTTCGTCCACGTAGAGTTGGTCCATCCGATCGTGCCGTTGTCTGCTGGGCGACCAACAAGCGAATATGACGGCATATACTGGAGCTGGACGCCGGCTGGTGGCGGAGGAATTTCCCATTCGACGAGCAACGTCGAGCTATTTGAATACTTGTCATCGACAAAGATGCGCGAGACCTGATAGACGCGTTTCTCCAAACTGCAATTCGACTCGTCCGTCCCGTCGTAGCAGTCCGTCACGTTGTTACAAAAGAGGCGCAGTGGCAAGCACATGGATCCGTCGCAGCGGAACGATCCTCTCGGACACTCGACAGTCAAATTGGTTCCTGGAATATGTCGAAATGTTGAACTGAGGTCAATTTGCATTGAAATTAAAACGAGTACATACCTGGCATGATGAGGCCGCAACCTTCTTCGTCCGTGTTGTCGGCGCAATCTTGATGACCATTGCACAAAGCAGAGAAGGGAATGCATCCGCCAGAGTGGAGACAGCGGAATTCGGTGCACTCGGTGCCACCTTCGCCCGTTTCCGTTCCGTGGCAATTCTCTTCATCTTCTCCTTTGGAGCAATCAGATTCTTTGTCGCAAACCCAAGACTCCCAAATGCAATCACCTGTATTAACCAGATAATGAATGATGATGCCCAATCAAGAAAAAAAGAGAGAAAAATACGAGTTACCGTTGTTGCACTGGAAGTGATTCTCGCCGCAAGTGTGACTATCTGGAGCAGCAGTCGTTAGAGTCGTCGAGCTGGAATTATTGGATCCCGGGCAAGCCAATTCGTCCGATCCATCACCGCAATCGTCTTGGCCATCACATTTCCACCAAAGCGGAACGCAATTGCGATTGGCACACTCGAACATGGTGGCGCTGCAGTTTCCCTATTACAGTCGACATTTTATAGCTCCTCTTCCTCAACAGGAAATCGAAAAAATAAAATAAAAATACTTGAGGGATTCTGGGGACAAAAGGCCTTGGTGGACTTGTAGTGGACGTGGCGGTACAGTTGACTTCATCCGATCCGTCATGACAATCGTCGTCGCGATCGCAAACCCAAGATTTCATGATGCAGCGCTTATTGGCGCACTGGAACTGCCACGGCTCGCACGAGTTGTTGCTACAATCCGCTTCGTCCGATCCGTCAATGCAGTCGCTCTCTCCGTCACATTTCCAGGCGGCCGGCAAACAATATCGATTTGATCCGCAACTAAACTCGCCGGCTGCCGTACAAACAAAACGTTTCAGGCTATTCATCTTCTCGCGCTCAAATTGTGAAAAGAGAGAGAAAACTTACGTCGGCAAGTAGCGGCTGTGCTGGAATTGCCGGATGGAGTTATGGTGGTGGTGCAATTGTCTTCATCCGATCCGTCGCGACAATCGTCTTCAAAATCGCATCTCCAACGGGCCGAAATGCATCTGCCATTGTTGCAACGGAACTGATCCGAAGAACACGGATTGTAAGCTGTTTGGGAGAAAATCAATCAAGAAACATTTGGACAATGAAAAAATGTGCCAGCAAAGACGACACGAATACTGTAGAATCTTTTTTCTGTTTTATTTTGTAATAGACCAACAGATAACAAAACAATTTGGGAGTGCGGAGACACAAAAAAAAAAAGATTTATTCGACATGGGAAGGAGAGGAGCTGCTTTGAGCCACCACTTGAAAGAGCTGACGATGGAGGACGGCGTCGGATTTGGACGAGGAGGACGCGCAAGCCGCAGGGGTGGACGAAGGGAGGGCCAGCAACCAAAAGGCCAATTGGGACAAACCGGGGAAAACCGACTGACGGTGTTTCCAGTAGACCAACACGTTGGCCAATTCAATCAAATCCTGCTGGATTACTTTCTCTTCCAAATACAAGTCCAGCTCGTCACGCTGCTCCGGCACCAGAGTGCCGTTGCTGCTCCCGTTCCCGCCCGGCACTTCGCAATGCAAACTAAAATCGGCCAATTCGCTGAAATCAAAGGCCATGTCGTGGCTGATGTTGTTGGGCGTGGCCGCCGCGGCCGTCGCTGTCGCAGCTACCAGCATGGACGAACGCTGCCGTTTAGAGGCGCTGGACGCTACTTGGTCGCCCGTCCGTCCCATCTTCCGCTTCAGTTCGCCGTTCCGGTTACCGGCCGTCATCTCCAACGTATTGCGCAAAATGTGTTCAGAGACGGGCTGCTGAGACGAGCTGTCCGCTTGGCGCAACAAATTGCGGACCATGGCGTACGTTTCCATTCGCTCGCGGTCGCTGACGTCCAGCCGACGCATGTGCTTGAAAGCCGGGTGGAGGACGCAGGCCAGTCGATGAGCCAATTCCAAAGGCCAGTGACGGCTGACAGCGTCCAGCAAGGCGTGTTTCAAGGCCGACAGAGCCGGTGGATCAACCTGACATTTGGGCGTGCATAGTGAGACGATGTGAATTCTGGCCAGCAAAACGTTGCAGAGTGTCGGGCAGGTAGATTGGTTGCTGACTTTGGCCACAACAGACGCCAAACTCGAATAAAAAGCGGCCAAATGACCCAACAACTGACGATCCAGCTGATTCCAAACGGAAGAAACGGACGGATCTTGAAACAATTTGTACAATTCGCCAATTTGAGACGACGTGTTAACGACCAGCTCCATCCAATCCAAGCCAGTAGAGGCTTCCCGTTCATCGGAGCCACCAACGGGCTGGATGGGCTTGCCGAGCTGAGATTCCCAGCCCATTGTTTGAACAATATTGGCCATCTTTTGGATCGTCTCGTGAAAACTTCGCCAATCCTGACGGGCCGAAGCGCACTCGACCTGAGCTGAAGCCAGGGCTCGACCGATCAAACTCTGAGCGCAGGGGACGGCCATCTGGCCGCTAAAAGCTTCTTTGATGACTTGGACCGAATTGCAGACGATGGCCCGGCGTAAATGATCCAACCTCTCTTCCTTCAACGTCTTCTGCACCAGCTGGCCGATTCGGGTCGAAGTCTCTTGATCCGCAGTCAGTTGGACGTGTCGCAGAGGAGCGTGGCGCAAAAAAGGCGACGTCACCGCGCCGTTTTGGTTCCCGTCGACGCAGTAACAGATGCCCAGGGTGACTCCGACCAGCCGGGCATTGGCCGGCTGCACCGAAATGGTCAACCCAATGCCTCCAGTGGCTCCACTTCGAGCCTCTTCCGCAAAATGATTCCGATATTCTTGAGCAATGCCGGGCAAGACCGTTTCAAAGGCCGGCGAATTGAAAATGGCCGTCAGATCGTCGACGAGGGCCACTCCGTGTTTGGCACCCAATTCGACCAAGGCTTTGGACAACTGGAGAAAAGAGGAGGCGTTAATGGGGCCCGAACCCAAAACAACTCCGGCGTTGCGGATCAGTTCGTCGCGGTCGCTGGGCGCCAAGTATCGCGTCACGATATTGGTCGTGTTGGACGCTGGAGATGAAGAGGGCGGAATGCTTTCAGTGTTGTCTGAACTGGTACGGACGGCCGTCGCGATACTGACGATGACGGAAGGCGACGGGAAATTGACATACGACGAATTTTCAGCTTGAGATGAGGAACCGGGCGCTGGACTGGGCATCAATCGATCTGACCCGCTACCCGTCGGAGTCAAGGGAGAAGCCCCGGCCGTCGTCACCAGAGACTGGGCCAAACAACGATGTTTCTTTAGAGTCGAAGTACCCGTCGAATGAGCGTCGCCAAAAGCGTAAACCTAGACCGGAAGAGACGGGCCATCAATCAACAAACGTTCTTCCTTTTTCTTTATAAGAAAAATAATTGCAAAATTCAAAATATTCGAGCCGATACCTGGCGACAGTAGATGCAAGCGACGTAGCCTTTGACTTTGCGGCCCTGGAAGGTGACTTTGCCGAAACGGGCCCAAACTTCGCTGCGTTTGCCTTCGCGGAGGACAATTCCGGCGGCGTCGCCTCGCAAGAGAAATTCAACATCGGATTTGGCCATTTCCAAGTCGCCGTGTCCGTCGTCGATGAGCAAAACGCGTCGGGTCGTCGGGCCGGGAAGGACAGTCTTTAAATCGAGCAACTCGGCAGCCGTCGCTGCCCCGCCGGCCGACGTGCGAGTAGGGACGACATCTGAAGGTCCAGTCGACGTCCGTCCTTCAACGGCTTCTTGACTATTACTCGGCTTACAATAGGAATGGACTGAAAGACCCGACGCTTCATTGTCCGTCGTCGATTGATCATCGAGTCCGCCGTCGACGTTATTGGCGGCTTCCTCTGCCGATGCAGCGGCCGTGACGACATAAGCTCCTTGGTGATATGCTTCAGAGGCCGTGGCCACGATGTAGCCGGCCGGCTCTCCTCCCTCCCCATTAGCCGAAGCGTCGGCGTAATGAGTTCCGTCTTCTTCCTCCTCCTCTTCGTGACGATGATGGTGATGAGGGTGAGCCAAGATGGACGTCAAATCTTCCGTATTGAGTCGAGTCAGCGTTTCCAAATTGGCGTACGTCACGGAAGATTGCGGATCGCTCGGTCCAGTCGTCGCGCCATTGCCGCCCGTCTCTGCATTCTGCTCCATGGCCACAATGTCGACCACCGACGTCGGGCCGTTGTAAAGATACACCTTGTCGACACGATCGACTCGGTCGTCACTATTCATCCAGCTGCTGCGTGTTCGTCATCAGCATCATCCGAGTTTTTCAAATTTTGGCGCCAACCGAGTGGGAGGAGGCGGAGCCAATCGAATCGTCGCAGCGATGTCGGCTTGATTTTGGCAAGAGCAGGAAGCCCTTGAGTGGCCTTGAGAATTGGGGTGGAGTTGGTTGCTCACCAAAAAAGGCAGCACAACAAAGCCAAAGCTCCCAATTCGGTTTTTTTTCTCTTCTGTCCAACTTGGAATTTGATCGAATCGACTAGGACGAGATCCGACAAGACGAGTTTCAAACGGGATTTGTGCTCGGTGGGCGTGCACGGCACACGTGGCACTTTTCAAAAACAAGATGGCCGCCGCCCAAGTTTTTCAGCTGCGAGTTGGGAAACAAAACACACTCGGTGGGGAAATCGTTTAGGCGATGACAACAACACTCGATAACGACGATCGTGAAAGTGTCTCGAGACAACAAACGGCCGAGGAATGTGTCAACTGACGAGAAATTACAAATCGAAAAATCCCTTTTTTGTCCGATCGGATTCGAAGAAACGAAAAATAAATGGGGGAAAGTGTGTGAAACCGAACACAACTCGGACTGGGACTGCCGGCGTCTGAGTCTGCGGCAACGAGTTGGTTTCAGTCAGCCCGCCCCATCCTCCCCCTCTCTATGGGTTGGGTGCGGGTTCCTCAAACAGGGCGGTGGTCGAACACTACGCGCCATCTTCATTTTGAAGCGGGCAAAATAGGCAAAGTTGTTGTCACTTACCGCATCCAACTTCGTCGCTACTGTCGTCGCAGTCGTTGTCGAAATCGCAGCGCCAATGAGAGGGAATACAACGGCCGTTACCGCACTGGAATTGCGCCGCGCTGCACGATGGAAGTGTGCAGTTGGCCTAGTTGGAAATTTTGCATTCAATTTCAATTCGAATAATCAATGCGTCAATGTACACCAACCTCGTCCGATTTGTCGTAACAATCATTGTCTCCATCGCATCGCCACAAACTCGGAATGCACATTTCCATCGTTCCGCATTCGAAATAATCCTCCGGGCACGTTTGATTGACTGTTAAATTTAAATAAATCCCAACTGAAAAATGTTTTCTCAACAACGCTAAAGAATTTTGTTATACCAAGAGAACATGAGCCGTTGGTCTGTGGGGCCTGGCCGTCGGGGCAGAGGCATTTTTCGCTGCCATTAGCTTGCAACTCAATATGCATTCCTTCGGGACAGATGCAAGAATGTCCGTTATTCGGTCGGCCCATACACAGGAATGGACAGACACTAGTCGTGGAATTGGTAGCGCAGGCATTGGTTCCGTGCCGCAAACTTTGCGAAAAAATCTACATGAATCAAAAAAGAAAACGGCCCATGTATAAAAGCGATGAAAAAGGGGATGACGTCATTGGTGAATCGATACCTTGAGATCCATGACCCCTGGAAGTCGGCTGGCGATCGTCAACAATCCAGTACCGCGATTCTTGTCGGCCATAAAGATTCCCTGTGCGTTCCAGTCGTCCCAATACATGACGTTCTTGAAGATGGCCACAGCAAACGGGTGCAAAGTTTGGTCCTATAAAAGGGAAAAAGTTTCTATAAAAAGCCATCAATGATGCGATCGTGTCTACGTACCGTTCCTTCTAGGATCTTTTTCATATTCTTGCCATCGAGATCGGCTGACGCAATGTAATCGCCCTTGGCGTCCACCCAGTAAATTCGGTCAGCGAAAAAGTCAATAGTCACGCCATTGGGCCATTGAACTATCGGAGAACCGATCAACCTTTCCTATTGTTTAATTTTTTTTTTTTATCTCGTTCAAACTGAATTGGTAAACCCACGTAGACAGACGTAGACGTACCTGAGCCGTTCCGTCAAGATTCGCCCGGCAAACACAAGCCTTCTCGGACGACCAATCCGTGTAAAACATGTAACCGCGTACCGGGTGAACCGTAATCCCTCTGGGCTTGTCCAACACGGTTCCATTCAGAATAGTTCGTCTCATTCTGCCCGTATTGTTGATATCCGTACGAATGACTTCGATCTTGGCCCGAGCGCCGTCGACAAAATACCTAGACAAAACCCATCTCATGAAAATTGCATAAAAATGTTTCGTGCCAAAAATAATACGTACAAGTTGTTGCTGATCCAATCGAAGGCCATGCCCTCAATGCTCTCCAATTGAGTTTCGACCAACACCTGGGGCACGCTCTTTCCGTCCAGACAGAGACGCCAGATCTTGTCTTGCAGCGAATCGGCCCAATAGACGCAATTGGAGCGCGTATCGAATTCGAGGGCAAAGACATTTTGCAGGGCTGGAAGGGGGAGTTCATCCAATTTGCCGGTATTTCTCAAATCGATGCGAAGGATTTTCTGCCGCTGAGCGACCAAGATAAAATCGGCCTCTTCCGAAACGGGGCAAGAGAGTCGATCGGGTGCAAATCGCAATCCCGCTTCACCTTCGACGCAAGTATCGCCGGCTACCAATCTATAACCTTTGGTCCGGTTGTAAAACTGACCTGGAGCGCAGGTCGTCGGAACGGCAAAGGGATCAATGGTCGCATCTGGATCCCTGACGCATTGATTCGTCAACTCGTCCTCTTTGAATCCGAAATCGCATTCGTAGTCGTCGCGGCGGCACTCGCAGTTGGCCACCGTCGTCGGCCGGATGTAACCTATACCCAATCATTGTTGACGTCAGTTGACGTCAGTGGGAAATCAACAGATCAATAGCAACTCAAATCGACTTGTACTTTTGCCGTTGTAGCAGTTAGAGTGAGCCATGCGTCGCTGGTAGCTCAGCTGATGACCCAAAAGGCAAGGCCGGCCTGACAAGCTGCCACTGGGAGACCATAGTTTGTAATCTTCTTCTTTACATTCGTATTCTGTTCCAAAATCAATAAATGATGACGATCCCCGAAAGAATAGAAAAAATTGTAATCTTACGGAAAGCCGCTTTGAGATCGACAGTTACGATAATCCATTGATGGCTTCCGGATTTGGAACCAAACATGGTAAAAATGGTAGTATTCTCGCCCGGCTCTACCATTTTTGGAAATTCACAAAATACAAATCATTAATCCACTGGAAAGTCTCTGCTGAAACAAAGTAACGAACCGGTGATGAGTCCGTAAACGCGCATGGGTTCGTCGATGAATTGGTGCGTGTTCCACGTCTCGCCTTCATCCGTCGAGTAAAGCAATTCGCGAGTAGCAGCATCGGCGCGGAACATCTTGACCGCTACCAGGACCCCGCCGTGATCTCCCATAGTGTACCAATAGCTACCTTTCAACGATTGGTGCCACGTCAATCCGGCATCCGCGCTCACAAACACTCCCGGGTGACCTGCGATGTCTCGATTTTTGTGAGCGAATCAATGAAAAGAGTTTGTGTTAGATAACTACTAACCTTTTAGAGAAGCTCCAATGACGCCAGTGGCCACGATGATTCCTGGAGCGGACGCGCTCGTCAATATGGGCGCTGTTTTGTTAATAGGGTAGAGCTGAGAGAGTCTCTGGCTGAGATGCAGGGAGCATCCCTTGCTGCGCTGGCAATCGATCGATTGGCCCTCATCATCGTACCTGGGCGGTTGGATCAATTTCCACTCGCCACCCTTGTCGAACGTGATGACCGTCACCAAATCATCGGGCGTGACGCTCGTTTTCGTCAGAGCCGTCGCGTTTGGATCTCGAAACTGAGAAGCGATATAAATTCCGCGGAGATTGCCCACTCGATGGATGTCGATGAAAGATTCAGCTCCGACGTCCTTCAGCCACGAGTTGGGGAAAGATCCCTCAGGATAAAAATAGAGGACTCGTTCCAATGAAAGCGAAAACTCGACGCCTCTGACGTCGTTGGGCACATTGGAAATGTACAAATTGGTCAGCATCGAATCGTGGTTGACGCAGACCATCAACTGGCCTTCAGAGATGTCGGCGATGTGGAAATCACGGCGACGTAGTTTCGATGGGAACCTGGCCGTTACAAAGGGGCCTCTCTTGTAAGAGACCAAGAGATCTAAATCGCCACCTGCGGACCGTCGAGTGGCCAGCATGAAATCGTCCCTCAATTCGAAATCTTCCACATTGCTGACGACAATTTTCGCGTCGTTGGGGGTCGTAAACATGCTCGTCGATGAAATGACGACATTGTCCTGGCCGGGAGTTTCATATTCGACGTACAACGTGGTAGGCGATGTTGACGTGTCGACGAACCAAGATTTCACAAATTCTCTCACTGTCGACCAGTCCATGCCGAAATTCCGGCTGAACCACAACTGTATCAAACAACAGAAACAGATTCCTTAAATCGTGTTTATCTCTTTGAAACTGACAATCTGTGTCCATACCCGACGAAGACGTTCCGTTTTATCGTAGGCAATTAGTGAAAACGGCTTCCTTTCATCAAAACTAATGTCATCCGGTGTAAACTCCAGCTGATAGGACTGGACTGTGTTGACTCCGTCCGTCGTGGTAAAGATGTGTTTGTTCGTTACATCAGTGAAAACATACTAGGGAAAACGAAAACAAATCAGATTGAGAGAACATTCAATTTTTTCTTTTTCAAATGAATTACGTGGCTGTTGACTTTGGGGTGGTTGAAAAATCGGCCGATGGACGCCGGCTTGCGGTTAGGCAGGACAAACAGGTGGTCCTGAGAGGAATAAAAACCGTTTTTTTTTTTAACGATGTAAGCCCGCCATTAATAATAATCTTGGTTCTTCTGATAAACAAGTACATACCTTGCGGACAAACGTGCGTCCATAATCGTAAGAAACGAAAACGGAAGAGGAGGAATCTGCGCTCTGTGTTGGATTACGGGCAAGACACACAACCACATCCGAACCCTCGCCGGCCCAATGAACCGTCAGCATAAAGTGTGTGTCATTCAGTGGAAACTGCAGAGATAAGAAAACACGTAAAATATTCAAAATCGGCTATATTTTGAGCGAGATTGCTGGTCAAGCAACTAATATGTAAACACAAGGGATAAGGTTGCTTAAACCGGGTATTTTTTTTACGTAACTTCTTTACACAACTACGCCGTAAATTTCGACACACGTTATTCGCATGCCAACCAATAAATCTGAGCCACATGGAACTAGATCATATAGAATTAAGTGGATCAAATATAATCCTCACATCCTGTTGAGTGTAAGATGAGTAATGAGAAAAACAAACATAACTGTGTGACTCAACTGAAGACATAGCCCTCGAAAAAAGTTGAGGCATATTGATTCAACCACAATAAGAGGGAAAATGATGCAGGCTTCCTCAAACAAGGAAATTGGATAATAATGGGAAAACTTTGAGCAGGAAGTTGGTGACTGTGTCCAATCAAGAAACAAATCGTCAATGGCAATGTGCTGTTCAAATATTAATAGGTACATGAGGGCTGGGGAATGAAATGTTTAGCTAGTAAACACGATGGGTGATAAATAGCAACTCACCACACTGGTGCTGTTTGCAGGGAGCGTTGGAAGCAGGCCTCGAACAGAGCCCTGTGGAAGAACGGTGGCATCCCGTTTGACCCTGCCACCTTCATCCATTTGAGGAACAGATTGTTTGATGGAAATATCTTGATCCGCGTCATCGTTAAACGCATTGGCCGGTAGGACGATGTCTCTCGTGTTCCTGCTGTTGGTGTGCAGCAGACTAGGATGGAACGTCAAAGTCTTTCGACGAATTTCGTCGGGTCGCACGTCATTGACGGCGAGGACTAGTACGAAGAGGAAAACTGGAAATAGCCACAGCGTGACTGTCTTCTCAGTCGACGCCATTTGTGTGATCTGAATTTTAACGTAGTGTGTTGAGCGACTAAATGACTTGTCGAATGGGTACTGTCAAACTGAATCACAGGATTGTTGCACGACCGTGCGGGTACTCTCGAGGGGTGCGTTCGTAAATCTGGTGGCGCACGAGCACGGCGGGCAATAATCTGACACGGCGATAAGATACTACCAACGTGAACGTACTTTATTGGACACTGCTGTTGCTGGTCACTTATATCAATTTGTTTGTTTGAAAATCCAAACGAAATTGCATTTACTCACTGACCACGAAATCTGCTTTATTCGGCCATCGACTTGGATTCAAGTCGCAGCCAACACTAAATCACTTCTTCTTTGTCTGTAGGGACCGAGCTGAACAAGTGTCAATATATTCCGACGTTGACTGGCTCGGTTTGTGAGTCATCCTTTGGAAAATCCGAAACGTCACGTGGCGCAGCTGTGGGGACAAATCGGAAGAAAAAGAAAAAAAAAAAAGAAGTGAAAATATGTCACACACGTATATTAAAGAAGGAGGGAAATGAAAAGGGGAATGTTTTTGACAAAGTGCGGGAAGGTGCTGCGCAGTTATCGGCGTATGACGTCGCGGGCGATCGGTATTAGTCGAGCGAATTCAGCAGATCGATGGCCTTATTTTTAACCACCGCATCCCATCTCTCCCCCGAAAGGTCGATTGGATCTAAACTATTCAGTTCAACATCCCCAGCTACCGAATCCACAACAAATATAGCTCAAGATCTCATTTTGAGGGGGGAAATCTTATCTTTTGAGGTTTCCTTTTTCTTTTTAGAACCCAGAATCCCCAAATCGTCGTCTCGGGTTCGTCATGTATCATCGTATTATAATTATACGGGAAATACCCGACCGCAAGTCGAGTGGAGGTAGCAGCATATGATGATGACACGCTGGGGGGAAATGAGTTTTCCACCGTCGTTCGGCCGTCGTTTCCTCACAAAAGGATATATATAAAAAGGGCAACATTCATCGAAGCGACAGAACTTTTTTATTTCTCCCCCGATCGCGAAGAAAAAGTTGATCCGTTATACTTGTCAAAGCAGACGGCGTCGCCTGGACGATCTCGACCGAGTTGTCGCTTTCGTTCCAACTGTGTAAATGAATTGTCAACTTTGATACTTGTTTCCTCTCTCTCTCTCTCTCTCTGCCCCCTTTGCTCGTCTGTTATTCAGAGGACGACAAGAGCAACAGAGCGTAGCTGGTACTACGTTGACTATACTATAGAAAATGTGTACAAACAGTCTCAGAGCCAACTTGTGGGACACGGAGAGTTGTTGTCTACACATTCAGATCGAGTTCTGTCGTCGTCGTCGTCGTCGTTCTCCCTTTTTCCTCGTTATTTACCGACGACTAGCTTCTTTTCCACTAGGAAATTCAAGGTACTCTCGCGAGTGCGTCTGCCGTCGTCGACGACGTTTCAATATATAAGTTGACGCGTCCAGCGACGACGACGACGGCGGTAGAGTACAACTTTGCCGGTTGGCTGATCGTGCGAGGCATTTGAATAAGTTGGTCATTGACTCTGGTCGTCGCCTACTCCTGCCGCCGTCGTCGTCTCTTTTAGATGCATCCGAAAAGAAACTAGAATAATAATGGAATAGAGGTAGACGTGAGCCGAGTTGGTTGTAGCCAGCTACTTTCGACTGCGACATCGTCGAGCGCAGTCCTAATAGTCTATAGTACATCGGACGTGCATCAACGCAGCGCAGCAAAGGCCGCCTCTTTGCCTGCCTGAATACTAATCGACCCGCCGTCTATACTACTACCGACGGCTGCTGCTGCTGTTAGACGTACAAGCTTAGTGGTCGCAACTGCTGTTATATACATTTCCCCCTGGCTGCCACCAGATTACGCGGGCCACAGCCGCCGTCGTCGTCGTCATATTGCTCTCAAAGACGCCTACGTGAGACGAAAGCGCTCGCCCTTTATTCACAGACGACGACGAAGAAAAGAGGCTCAACCGGCCGAGAAGAAGAAGAAGAAGAAGAAGAAAAGAACTTTAGCCTACTACTACTATCGCCCCTACATAGAACTAATACTGATGAGAGAACAACGCGGCTTTACGTAGCCGTCGCTGGATTTTTTAGCGTCGCCCCGAACGTTTAGCGACAAGAATTTGGCGACGACTGATGGGCTCTCCCAATAAGATGTCGAAGATATTCGCCCTTTCATCTTCTCTGAGCTGATGCTGTCGAAATCTTGGCAGCGGATCAAAGCTTAATTACGATCGTCTCAACTTTGCGCCGCTTTGATCAAGTGCTGGACATGAACGATTGCCCGCTGTCCTCCTCCTCCTCCTCCTCATCCCATAGCCGAACTTGTTTTGGATTGTTGTTGGCGGATCGCCGACGCTGTGCTCTCCTGCGGATGGATCGACGCGCGCGCGCCCCTAAGACGCTCCCGTTTAGATTAGGCCTACACCGTCAACGGCGCCGAATTAATCGTCGCTTGTAGCGTCTCTTTCTATTATAGGCGTCGACTGTCGTCGGCTCCGCTCGTCGCTCCATCACTCGCGCCGAAATAACAAATATACAGCAGGACAGATCGGGCCGGAGCCGGTTGCTATGACTTTTCTTTTCTCTACACGGAAACAATTGAAAAGAAAACGAATGAGGACAAGGTAAATAAAAGTGTTGATGGCCTTGGAGAACACGCGACTAGACGAAGAAGAGCAACAAATGCAAGCGGTGCGCGGATCCATATAGTCAGAGGCACAAGACTCTAGAGAGAGACGCCCTTGCTGCTGTCGTTTCAATCCGTGCGGGGGGTATCGAAGCGTCGTTGGCTTGACACGGCAGTCACGATTCCAGACGACGCCCACGGATGTTTTTCGGGGAATCGACGCTGACTTTTATTGCACCGACTCTGTCGCTTTTTAGTGGAGTAGCGCTCCTCGGCGGTCTAGCCATATTTTTTTTCTTTCCTCATCCTCCTTTATTCCCCTAGCGCATCCGCCAAAAAGAGAGAGAGAGACGATATCGTTAGTTTCATTCGGAACTCCTCGTATACCCCGACCAGCAGCAATTCTGTATGTATCCCATCGTCCGCGATGGCCGTCGCCGTCGCGCATGATCGTGGCATTTTTCCGTGGACGAAAGGTGGCGCTGGCGGAGGGGGCAGCCCGAATCGCATCTGAAAACTGGCGTTGTCGACAGTCGGACAAGACACAAGTCGAGTGACTCTGCCGACAGGAGGGGGAACACACACCGGCTGTGGCTCTCTTCTACCGTGTGTCTCTGATGTGTATGTGAGTGAGTGTGTGCCAGCAGCAGCGTCGTCGTCGTCCTTGTCGTCGTCGTTGTTTTTTTTCCTTTTTTTTTTCCTGGTGCTCTGTTACTACGTCGTCGTCGTTCCGTGTTTTCCGCAGTCGCTCGACAGTTCTGCATCGTCGGAGCTAAATGTGTCAGTGGTGCGAGGCTACTGGAAGAAGGAGCAGCTCGTTGCAGCTCTATGACGGTGGCGTCTCCTGTTCGGATGAGTGATTGACGAGTTTTGTGATTTGGTCGACGACGAGGTGATTGGCAGAGGCGTTTTTTTTTGTTCAGTTCTTCTATTCGTCTAGTGCTGCGCGCGGACTCGTTGTGTCTCTCTAATCCGCCTCTGCTGCTGTCGTCGTTGTTGTTGTTGTTGTTGTTGTCGGTGAGATCGAGCAAATGGGTTGCGTCCAGAGTCAATCAGACGGTCCGTCAAAGGACAAAGGGACAGCCGGAAGCGGAGGTGGAGTGATTGGCGACAACAACGGACAACAAGGTCCTGGAGGGGCCAGCGGAGTCATCCTCGACCCGCGTCTACCCCTCAACGCCCGTCAAAAGTACTCGATGCTGGCCTCGTGGAAAGGCATCAGCCGGGCGCTGGAACCCACCGGAGTCTACATGTTCATTAAGTAAGTCGTCGTCATCGTCACCGTTCGTCTTCATCTTCGTCCCCCCCTCTTTATGGTACACTGTAGTGCAAATGAAGGTCTTTCCTTCGATAAGATGATGAAGGGCGAAATCAACATGAATGCCAGTCGTCATAATATGAAGCGACAGTAGCAGCAGTAGAGCAGACTGGTTTGTTTTTCTCTCTCTCTCTCTCTCTCTCTCTCTCTTTCCCGGGGAGATTTCCACCTCATCAGTCGACTACAGTTTCCACAACAGCAGCAACAGCAGCAGAAAGCGGGTGTCATCACTACTCTCTCATCCGGCTCGGAGCTAGACGAAGAATGACGGCAAATGAGAAGCGAACAACAACAGCAGCAGATTCGTTGGCTAATCATCCCCAGTTTGTCTGGCTCTTCTCGTCTCATTAGCAATGGTTATCAAATCCCGTCGCCCGTCCTCATCTATTGAATGAAAGGCCAGCAGCAGCAGCAGTCCCTTTCGACAGAAATATACTACCGTACCGTACCACTACGGCACTACGTACCTACCCCGCTGTTGCCTTGGAAAGTGGGCCAGTCGGACGACAACAACAACCGGCTGACGTCATTGTGTCCGTCTTTACGAATGCACGGGCTCGTTCTGGGGCGTACATGACGTGATGCCCGGCCACCGCGGGCACTAATAATGCAAACAACATTCTGACGTCCAGTCGAATGGACGAATTTCTTACCAGCGTCCGTCTCGACGCGCTCGTGACGAGAACAATGCATCGGGAGCTGCCCGGCCAACCACCACCACCCTCCTCCCACCCTATAGGAGATCTCGTTTGACGTCACCATCGCACTTCATCTCGACATTGTCAGCAACTCGACGACAATGACTGGATGTTCCCATCAAAGACAGAAAGGTCGTGAACCGGGCACCGCTAGATGAAATGACGGGGAAAAATCCGACCGTATCCTCCTCAATTTTTCAAAGAATTCCCGCTCAAATACAAAAAAAATAAAGGGACAAAAGAAAATGGCTAGTATCAAGTACATATTAGGCTTTGGTCGTGAGCAGAGACCAGCAACTTATTTGTCGTCGTCTCCAGGCAAATAATTGATTGCACCCCAAGTCGCGCAGAAAGACAAGATGCTTTTTTCCTTTTTGTTCCGAGCTAGCAGAACGAGAGATTCGGACTCTTTTAAGCAGAAACGACGCGCAAGTGTTGACGAATTGTGTTTTGTCTCGAGTACCTCGACAAGAGTTAAGTTTTGCGACTCATTTCTCGCTTCATTCCGCCGTCGACATGTTCCCTCTTCAACGTTGTTTGTCGAACCAGGTGTTGGCTCGTGTCGTCGGAATCGTCCGTCCGTCTCCGCGCTCCTTCTTTTTTTCCCCCAACTTTTGATGCCTCCCGCGAGACGGCGGCCATTACGACGTCGATCCTCGGATTGTCGTTACCTTTTTGTTTGTTATTTCCACTCTCTTTTCGATGAAGAAAGAAGATTTCTCTCTTTCTCTCTCTTTGATTTTAGTCGGCCCTTCTTGTCGTCGTCGCCGTATTCGATCCTGATCAGTTTAGAGATGCGTAGACGACAAAAGGCGCACGTGTAGGAGGGGGGCGAAAAACGGATTTTCTTTGTTGATTTAGTCGTCGTCGTCGTCGCAGTGATTGTTGGCCCATTCGCGGCACCCCACCAATATTTCCCATCTCGACGCCGCCAGCCAATAAAACGCGCGCTGATGGCCTTTTACTCCGCCGCCGCGCGCTAAATGATATAAAAAAAGAAAAAGAAAAAAAAAACGGGGCGCGCTCGGAGAAAATGACGCGCCCGGTAAATCGGATGGCCTGCACAAGGAATTCAATCTAGAAAACTAGGAAATGATGACAAAATAATATTCGACATCAACATCGCCCCTTTTGGATCGTTCACGTTTGGCCAATAATCGCGTCATCGATATTATAGGCGGGTCGCCGCAGGAGGAGGACGACGGCGAGTCACCGCCGATCTCATCTTCCGTCATCCGCAGGAATCCTACTCTCTGTCCGTGTCAGAATTTCCTCTCTTTTTTTTCGGACGTTGATGCCACCTAAATCTATGTAGTTGAGCTCTTTTGGTCTTCTTCTTCTTCGTCGTCGTCGTCGTTTTTGCAGGCCACGGGGCGGCGTCGTCGTCGTCGGATCGATGGATCGATCTGGCACCAGACCTATTATGAGCGACAAAGAAGAAGATGGAGAAAACACACCTTTTCGCACAGCGCAGCACAGCACAGCACAGCTCTCTCTCTATCCGTCATCCATCCGTTCTTGACGCGCTCCCTGCTGCTATTATTCCAGTGGCTCTAGCCAACAGCGTCGTGCTTTGTCTTGCGGCTCGTTGCGTGAATTATGACGCAAAACCATCGACCTCCCTCCTCCATCTGCTCATCGTCATTTCAATAGACAACAACAACAACAAAAATGAGAAAAGAAAGGAGCGACCCCTCGGGTTGAGTCCAATTTTCTCTTGGCCGCCGTCTCGAGCTCGCGACGGACCTTGCGAATTCAATTGAATTTGACTCTGTGCTTTCTAGCCAGCTAGCTAATAGTGACGGCCGTCGTCATGCCATCGATTTCTGATGGGTTATAAAACCCCAGGATGATGAAGCGACAGCGGCGGCCGGATCGTGATGTATTGCATCACCGCTAACCGTCAAAAACGGAAAGGGCGCGGGCGGGCGGGCGGAACGACTAGGACGACGTCTATGGAGCGCTGCGTCGGTTAAAGGCAGAGAAGCCCAGGCATTGAGAAACAGCACTTGGGTCTTTGTTCTGCTGGCAACGCGCATCCCCACCACTGCCGCCACTACCACCCAAGCATTATCGATTCTTCCTTCTCCTCCTCCTCCTACAGTCCCTAGATTTTCAAACTCCTCCTTCTTTCTTCTTCCTCTTCTTCTTCACAGTCGTCTCTTTATCCCCTTTTGTCTTTTGTTGCTTTTCGCCATCTTTCTTTCTTTCTCTCCGACTTCTTTTTTCTTTGTGTGTTTGCCCTCACTCCCACGTACGGTCCCATCTAAGAGAGTTGGGCCGGCTGGGTCAACACCCGGATCGAGTTCACCACACGTCGTCGCTTAATTATTGAGTCATCTAGTAGTAGAGTACAGTACGGTAGTAGTATTGGGAATTTGCGACAAGAGAACTCGACTAACGTAGCGTAGCAGACCGTCGTCGTCGTCGTCATCAAAGCGCGGTGTATTACCCCGTTACAAAGACCAGCTGAACCGCACGGCTGCTGCTGCTGCTGCTCCCGCAATGGTTTTGGCGACGACAAGACGATAATGAATTGGTGGCCGGCGCAGAGTCTATACAGAGCCGCGTCGTTTCATCCGCAACAACAACAAGAACCAAATGGGGAAGGTGCTGTTTGATGATGGCCGAAACCGACGGACAAAGACACGCAAACTTCCCGTCGCCCTGATTGAGAAATTGTTGAAAGGGCGTCCGTATTGGGAGGGACGTCGTCGGAATCTTTCATTGATGCCCACAGAATCGTCTAGAGAGAGTGAAAAAACGTCGAGATTGAACAGCAACTCGAGTGACGTCGTGATACTCTTTGGCCGCGTCGTATCAATAGCCGACGGCGGCTGATGCAGCAAGAAAATAAAAAGAAAAAAACTTGGGGGAGTTGAAAGAAGTTGATGTTGTCCGCCTGCTGATGCCCTTGACTCTCACTCAATATATACAGGGCCGGCAGCAGCAGCAAAGGCCGGCACGTCTATAATATAGCACCGCCCCGCGTTTGTTTACGTCGACTGCTGCCGATGCAAGTGTTTGTGTTCCTTCCGTCGTTTGCCTTTCTCTTCTTTTTTTTTCCTTCTTCTTCCTCTGACGAAGACGTCCGTTGTGTATGCAGCAGCACTCGCTGGACCAACTTTGAAACGGAATTACCTTAGTCTACATCAATGGCAGAGACGGACCGACTGGCAGTGAAAGTAATGGCCTCGTAGCTGGGCCGAATCATCATCAAATTCAAAGAGCCAAATCAAAGCTGATGATGTCCAGCAGTAGTTGTAGTGTCCGGCTTTCTGTTGTGAGAGAACGAGGGAAGACGTACGGCCCGTTTTCATGGGGACGCGGGGGAGTATAGAACGCGTCGTCGTCGTATTGATCTGTTTTTGTTGCTAGTCGTCCCGGGCTTCCATCCCGGCGACGACGTTCTATCAATCGGGCGATATAGAGAGACGCGCCCGGCAGGAAGGAACAAAAAAAGATCGAAATAAAAAGGTAGAAAAAGAGGGGAAAAAAGATGATGGTCTTCTACGGATGCCAAAACAATCCGCCAGGAGGAACGCCTGGGCAGATTGACTCTCGACTTCCTTGGCCGCCGTGCGCAATCCGTCTTCATGTTCCTGTTGTTTCTTCTGCTCCCTGGGGACCAGTTCTAACCTATAAACCGCAGTACCAGTCGTGTTGTGGCTGTTGCTGTTGCCAACCTTTGGAGAACTTTTTAGACTTCTTTATTGAGCTGCAGCATTCGTCAGCTGGCCAGATACAATATGACAAGCTGGAAAAACATCTATTCCTGTGTATTATTGGATCCGTCGTCGGTCGCCATAGCGATAGAGACCGAGACGAATGCGCCCGGCCCGTTGGATCAATTAAGAGTTGCAGCGCGGCGGCGGGCAACAGCTTTCGTCCAATATTCGACGCCCGTCTCTATATACTTCGAACATTGGACCAATATCTCACTGGCCCGTTTCCTGACTTTGTCGTCGCACGTTCCGCCCATATATAGATATATATTGGACCACTTTGATGGCGTGCGACCTTGAAAGCCCGGCTCTACGAGATCATCTCCGAGGCGATGATGATCCAGTCTCATATGCAAAATAGACGACTGATGCTGGCCACAAGTCGCCCATCTCCCCCACCAACGCAAAAGAGAACAGTTCGATAGTGCGTGCTGTCGGACACATAAATAGCAGCTCGATACGTCATTCACTGGGCGATCATTGTGTCGGCCATCATCAGCTGAACGTATGAATAATTGATGTTTTCCGACGGAAAGTTGCGCTGGGAGAGCAATACTTTTCTTTTTTTGTGTCCAAGACGGGCAGCATCATCGACGGATCGATATTGTCTATTCAATGGGATCTATACTATGCACGCTGTGTAGGTGACGGAGCTTGAGAGCTCATCGATCGCCCCCCGAAAAAAACTGGATATATACAGTAACTCTAGAATATAATCGAAGGCGTCTCTCCATGACCGGGCTCGTTTCCTCCTCCTATACAACCTAGACGTAGAGAGTCGGACGATTGGAAAAGAAGATAAAGAGAGGAGAGAGAGAGAAAGTCTTGTTTCTTTCAATAAGAAACTTGGACTGGTGCCTGTTATTGTCTAGATGGCCCTGTATAATACGTCTACGTGCGCTCTACACTAGTGGAGAGCGTCGGAGAGCAGGCAGCAGCACCGTCGTTGTATACTATGGATCGCGTCGCATCCAAGTAGTCTGCACAGAGAAAGGGGTACCGTACTTCGACGTCGTCGTCGTCGTCGAAGTAGTAGTAGGTCTAAACCAGTTGTCGTCGGGAGCGCATTAGAAATACGACGACGCATAGCCTAGAGAATACAAAGTCAAATAAATAGGATGGCGTCTTCCCTGCTGCTCCTGCACGGAGTCTGCTCCTCTACTCTCGAATAATAGGGTGGAGCCCATCCCAACAGGAGAGGAGAATAATGGGCAGGAGAGAGGCACAAGAAAACGCAGTTGGGTTGTATACAGTAAAAACAGTCTCGGAAATGGGGAAATGAATAAGAATAACGTCGTCGTCGTCGTTGGAGCCAACCTGAACTGCTAGTGAAGAGAGAGAGAGAGGGGAGAGAAAAGAAAGCTCTCAACATGATGATTCAGTGGGGAATATTGATTTCCAATCGAGGAGCGACTAGGAGCCGCCGACGGGCGTGCGAGATCGCAGCCAAAAATTCCACAGTCTCTCTCCTCTTCCTACTACTACTACTACTATACTACAGCAGGCGATGGTTTCTCGTGTGTTCAACTATCTGGCAAACAATCGTCTACGATGGCCATGACGAGTATATATCTCGCGACACACGGAGAGTACTACGATGTGTACACAACAGCAGCAGCAGCAGAGGCAGAGGAGCAGAGCGGTGCATCAGCTCTCGATCTGATGGGCGGCGACGATCAACGACAAAAGACGGGGCGCTGGGCGGCTGCTGCTGAGGGAGCAGTCTCTCAGCTCATCGCGTCGTTTCCGGCGTCGTGCCAGAAAAGCATTCGACGCAAGTAAACGGTCGGCGTCAAAAGAAAAGGCGCGTCCGAATCAGTCGCCCAACACAGAAAGAAAGAAAAGAAAGAAAGAAACGAAGAGAAGGAAATTTCTAAAGGGCCGAAAATGAGGGGCGAAAAAAAAAGAAGAAGTCGAGAGATTTACTAGACACAAACGGAGCCAATAAGTCTAGGAGCATCAAAGAGTTGTTGTATAGTGAATCCATCGATTTCGGAAGGAAAGGCCGTCGTCGACCCCTGTTTTTATTCGCATCAGAAATGAGAATGGCATTCCTCGCGTCGAATTGAAATCAGTAGCAGACCGAGGAGGACATGAAATCGGAGTGTGGAGATGACGAGGAATAAGCGCCGCCTATTACACGCAGCCACGCACTGATGTCCCTGAAACGATTGCAGTCTCTTATTTATATATCTGATTCCGTTGCATCCAGCAGAAAAAGAATTGAAGCCGAAAACGAGCGGGGAGAAAAAAAGCGGAAGAGAAATATTAAATCTAGCCGAAAAAACGACGACGACGATACAAGGAGCCAATAGCCGAGAAGAAGACGAGAGGAGAAATAAGAGACGCGGGCGCGGAAGAGGAGGAGGAGGAGGAGCGGACGACCAACCAGATCCAATTTTCTTCTTGCTCTAACATCCGGGCTCTGATTCAAGTTTACTCTTTCGTACATGATCTCCTCTGCGCGATCCTTCTTCTTCTTCTTCTTCTTTTTCTTTCTTGTATATATTTCTTCCTATATGCCTGATTTCGCCAGCACCGCTGCTGCTGCTCCTGTTTTTGTTTCCTTCGATTCTTTTCATCCGACCAAAAAAGCCGCAGTTCCCACCTCGTCGTCGTCGTCGTCTGGTTTTCTTCGCATTTCTCCTCTTTATATAGCAGCAGAGAGGACGACGAAGACGACGCCCAATCGACTTATATATCTCTGCCGCAGCAGCCCAGAGCTCCTTTCATATTTCGCTCAGCTCCTTACACTAACTCTTTGTTGCCCATCCAGCCCACCATATACTATACGCCCTCGTCTGTATATATATATATATATATCAAGTTCTCGGATCCATCTCTTCTTCTTTCCCCAATGGACATTGGAACTTTATCCGATCAATGCGCCGCATAGCACCAAGGGCAGCAGCACCCTCCCCTCTCTCTCTTCATCCGCGCGACTCCTTCCGATCATTTCAATGTCGTCGTCGCCTCTATTGTTGTTGCGATAGAGAGTCACGGCCATTCTGGCAGCTTAAAAAGAGAGAGAGACAAAGTCTCTTTTATTGTTGTCGGTCGCATTTTTTTTTCTTTTTTGTTGATTTCGCGAATCGTCGCGCGAGACAAAGGAGGACGCCAGCAGCACCACCGAAACTATTAGCGCGGAAGCGACTGCTGGAGACGCGCGCATATATCGACTATCCGAGAGGAAAGAAGAAAAAGGCTTTTTTCTTTTTCCTTCGGTGCCCGTCCAGGGCTGTTTACTGGGCTGCCGCCTGTACAACGACTATCCGATCCGATGTTGTCTGGCAGAGAAATTTATGGCCAACGTCACGAGATCTACCGCTCGCTTCCGCCCCCATCAGTCGCCGTCAAGAAGCGGCGGCCATGTGTATGGCCTTTGCCTACTCCGACAAGGACAAAGACGACGCCTACACTAATACGCCACTTTAGAATCTCTTGCTCCTCCATCCAGCAGCCACCGCGCTAGCTTGATCGATATGGGAAATCACTCCGTCAATTGAATGCGTTTAACTTTGAAGAAAAGGCACGAGGAAACTTGATTAAATTTTTCTTTCTGTTTTTTCGTCCTGGACAGATTGTTCGAGGAGCACCAGGAGCTGTTGTCGCTGTTCACCAAGTTCCACAATTTAAAGACGCGAGACGAGCAGGCCAACAGCACGGAATTGGCCGAGCACGCCGTGTCGGTGATGACGACGCTTGACGAGAGCATCCGCTCCCTGGACAACATCGATAGTTTCCTGCTCTATCTCAACCAGGTCGGCCAATCCCACTCCAAGATTCCGGGCTTCCAGAAGGAGTACTTTTGGGTAAGTCTGCTGACAGCAGAAGAGAGGTCGAAAACGCGTCTCTATATCATTCATGGCCTACACAGCTCTCTCTCTCTCTCTCTCTCTGCCACTGGAAACAAATGGGCTGGAAAAGACTATTAAAAGAATTGATAAAAGACTCTGTGTTGCGTCGTCTCTGTCTCAGAATGCTCGACTGAAAGAGTCAACGAGCGGAGAGAGACGATGAGCGAGCGAGAATAAATGAAGAGACCATCATCGTCGAGACGCAAAAACTTGAAGGCCTACCGCATCATTCATGTTGGCTAGTTGCGTCAGCGACGGAACAAAATCGAGTCGCTACATCTCTTATTCCTGAAAAGTATAGATCGTCTTTCATCTGCTCACCCAGCACCTGATGATAATAATAATAATAACTTGATGTGCGCAGCTAAAATCACGGGCGCCATTTTCGAGGAAACTCTATCCGTGCAGAACGGATGTAACCGCATCGCCATGAATTTCTTGATTGAGTCGATGATTAATGTAAATCATCCTCTTCGTTGTATTTAGAAAAGGGGATGATGATGGCGACCTCGATCAAAATCTATCCGGTTATTATAGGAGGAACGCACGCAGCAGCAGTTGCAGCTGCTGCTGAGATGATTGAATGAGTCAATCGATCGATGTTGTGTCGTGCTGGCGTATTAGTACAGACTGACGGAGTGCAACAATCAATATATCGATCAAGAAATGCAATAAAAACACTCGCTCTCTTTTTTGTCGTTTTTTTTTGTCGACAGAAAATCCGCAATCCGTTCCTGGAGGCCGTCAAGATGACGCTTGGCGACCGCTACACGGAGAACATAGAGAACATCTACAAAGTGTCCATCAATTTGGTGATCGAGACGCTCATTGATGGATTCGAAAAGGCCTCGGCCGGCAAGAGCGGAACGGCGGCCGCAACGTCGTCGTAGTTCTCCTTCGTCGTCGTTTCGTCTCTTTCGCTGTGTTTCGAGTCGTCGGCCTTTCTCGCTGTTGTCTTTGTGTTGGGCTCCTCCTGAATGAGAAGGATCGCCGACCTATTAGCCTCCTCCCCCCCACCACAACCCACTTGTACAGAAGTGTCCATTCCAATTTTTTTCTCCCCACTTTTTTTTGGGTCTTTTTTCTTTTCTTGCGCCATTCCTCTCATCAGCTGTTTTGCGCCGCTCTTGTTGCTGCTGGACCGCCTTCGTCCTCTTTTGTGCAATCGACTCCCCGCACTTCGGCCGATCCGACAACAACAATACCACTAGATAAACAAAACAAAAAACAAAGCCGGCCAGGATGAAAACGCTGGCTGGACGACGACCCAAAAATAAAAGAGAGCAAGGACAGCAACAGTGAAAAAGAGGAAGAATAAAACAATGTGGCTCAAAAATTGTTTCTCGTTTTGTCAGAAGAGTATATTATTCTATTATAGCGATTTATAAGAAACCAACCAGTAAACTACTACTAACTTTGAACTAACCAACTACTACTACTACTACTGCTGTTACCGGTATCGTGGGACATCACGCTTCTCTCTCATCGTTTGACTGTGTCTTGTTCCGACTGGATGGTGCACCAACCGTGACGGATTTGAATGTTGTCTTTTGATTCCCCCCACCCCCCTCTGACCTGCTGTATCTCTTCTCTTTCTCTCTCTCTAAGCTTTCGCTCTTTCACCACCGCCAATGTTTCCTTTCAATTTACTCCACTGCAGCTCAGCAACCAGGGCGTATTGTAACCATTTCCCCGTCCGTTCTGTATTACACATCCACAGAGGCGCAAAACCCTTTCCGTTTGTCTTTTTTTTTTGTTTTCTTTTGTTTTCTTTTTGACAGTTTCTAGTCCCATCCATTATGTTGGCATATGTTTTGTTACATTTCCAATTGTTCTGGCTGTCTCTGGCGAGTTTCATTTTTCCGCCTCTTTAGACTTCTGGCGATGCCAACTGCCCAGATGTATCAACATCCAGTTCCCGGGGCCAGTGTCACGCACCTGAACTCCTGAAGCGCCGCACAAAAATGTCCAGATCCCCTCCGCATTTTCATCATCAGCAGCAGCAGCAGCAGCTGCCCTTCTCTCCACCATTGTTTTGTCTTTTCCTCCCCCCTCTATCCCCGTTTGCTGTGCGTGCCTGCTGACTGCGTGTCCGTGCGGGCCTGCGTGCCAATGCCTGTGCGCGGCTCTGTCAACAGCAGTAGCTGCCTATAAATACGGTTTATTTGATACGACTACGTCTACTTGGTAGTAGTGCTCCTCCTCCTCCTCCTCCTCCTCCTCCTCCTCCTCCTCCTCCTCCTCCTCCTGCAAGTATGTAGAGTGCCACTGCATCACCCGTTTATTTGAAAATTGACTTTTGAAAATTGGATGAATCGGACGCGACCGAGTCCTTATCGCGGACAAAGGGAAAAAGCCAGCGCGGAACCATGAGACAAAGAGGGCGCGGAAGCAAAATCAATGAATAGACAAATAATCTAAATGCGTAGTAGTGCGTCGGCCGCCGTCGCCCTCAGCCTCCCACAGAACGGCGTCGTCTGCTAGCTGTGGAGAGGATCAAACCGTCGACCAATGGAATCGTCGCTGCGAAATGATCCGCGGCCCGTACCAGTCGCAGCAAATAGATCTGACTTGAAACAAGCAACAAAACTTGCCATTGATGCTAACAACGTGTGGTGTCCATAGTCTATCCGCGACGCCGTGCTGTTTCACGGCAACTAGTTTCTATTTAGAAGAGAAAAAAACAAACAAAAAAACAAAAACAACAAAAAAAAAACACACAAATAACGAAAAGATTACAAAAAAAGGAGAAGAAGAAGAAGAAATATACAACACAAGAAAGAGAAACTGCCGCTGATATAAAGCGGAAACATCCAATTGAATGAACGCATTGGCGCATGTAAAATGATCGATACACTTTTGTTGGGTTCCTTTCTTTGTTTGGTTTTCATTTGAACATTTTTGGGGTTTTTTGTTGGTCTCGTGGTCAAATGTTGTTATAATTGATGATCCGATGATGATGCTAATGATTTTGACGATAATTATATATGAAAAACTAGCTCTGCCTTTTCTTCTTCTTTCTTTCTTTTCTTTTTTCATTTTCTATCCCATTGGTTTTAGTCTAATAGTAGATTGCCTAAGCCTACATAGTCTCTTTCATCCGGTCGATAACCCATCGCCGCCGTCGTCGTCGTTGAGAGAAAAGCGGAAACGGAAGCAAGAGGCAAAGACAATCTTATCCGAAAAGACGATTGCTATGGGCGCAGCAACGATGTCGGCCTATAGAACCGACTGGAACGAGAACGACGGGAGGAATTCTGCTCGAAACTTATATACACAAGTCCCATGACGAATCCTTCTGCTCCTGCTGCTTCTGCTGCCGGCTCACTCGGTCAATCAATACGTTATGAGGAGAAGCTTCTTGGGGTATATACTAGTAGTAGCCTAGCGGACGCGTCTAAAGCGAAGAAGGAAATATGGGGTAGAAACAAGTTGATGGCAGCTGGAAAAGTTGAAGAAAGATTGAAATATTTCAGGATCGAAATGAAAAAAAGGCGAATGCTGCTGCTGCTGCTCACTCTAATACCCGCGCGATTTTTCGCTTTTGTCGCTCTTCTCACTTTTCAAAAGGTTCCAGGCTCCAAACTATGGGTCGTTATTATGCACACAGCACACATTCGTCGTCGTCGTCTGGGCATTGTCATGTGACAAATGACAAGTCAACTAATCAGGCGCGAATAATACGACGACGACGACGACGACGACATACTACTTTAGATTATCGATCGATCAATGGCTGCTCTTTCTTGATGCAAGACCTTTTCTTTGCTTTTCGACTCGTTGTCCCGGGTACGCCACGTAAACAGACGCGTCCCGAGACGCTGACGTACACACACACACGCATGTGTACACAGAAGAAGAGGAAGAAGAAGAAGAAGAAGATGCTAGCCCATATGCTCGTCGTCGTCGTCCTGATGTTCTTCAACAGACAACCGCGAACGCCAAGACACGTACATCACGTCCCCTCTCTTTTGCCAGACCTGCTGGGGGCTGTACAAGCAGACATAGGCCCCAACATCAGCCAGACCTAGGTCTCCTTTTATCGATCGATAAATATCATAAAGGAGGAAATCAACCGACAACAGCATCACCACACCTACCAACGCGCCCGACTCTATAGTATATACAGGCATTGCTGCTGCTGCTGCTGGACTCGATTGACTAGCACAACTCACTCTACTGCGTACATGGTCCAGATTCATTGATCTACGTGCTGGTTTCTTTTTCTCAAATCGCCAGATAATCGATTGGTTCCAAGTAGGCTATTAGTTGTGCCTATTCATTTGCTACGGTATACAATTGAATGCGTTGATTCCAACTTTAGAACCAACTTTGTGTCTACCTCAGTTAAACTTGTCGGCTCATCAAGAAGCTTAAATAAGATTAAATCAATTATTTTCGGAAATTGTGAGGAATGAAAGGGCGAGATGAAGAAATGCCACCCGTAAATCTCCAGCTTTTCATTGACGTTGTGAGACTCTAGAATATTTGTTTGCATCACGCCTAAGATATACTGTATCTTACTGACATTTAAGGCGGAAGTGATTCCAAGAAATCTTTTCTTAAACAGATCTTTTCTCGTCGTAATATCAAGATTATGTAGGGCAAGAACTGAATTATCCAACATGAAGAAATCTATATATATATACCGTTAGGCTCTATTACGTTCACATTACGCGCTACAGTGTCAAGTCTCATGGTGACGAGTTCTTGTTAACTTGTTAGCTTTCCTTTTATAGGGATTCTATAAATAGTAAGCTTTGCTATAATGTTAACAGTTTAAGATTGTAGGTCGAGACCACTTCATTGCGGTTCGTCGCAGTGGCGCATTTCAAATCTATAGTGGGATTTGGTAAATGAAAGGAATTTAGTCAACAGATTTCGGATTGAATCAAGAGATGAAGGATTGAAAATAAAAGGCTTACCAGTCTTTGTCAATATCTTATAAGAAGAGGAGAGTATAGAGTCTCAGTGTTTGTAACCCTACCAGTGTCTAGAAGATTGCGGCGGCTGTTCTCCCTCACCCCATCATCGCACATGATAGCCGCGGAGAACGTGGGTGGGGGGCTCTTGGACAATCCTTCACCAAAAAGTCCTTATGGTGAATCGGCGTCCTCCTCGACTCCCTTGACGATCTCTTCAGAGAGTCCACAAAAGTCGGTCGTCATCCTGTGACCATGTTGACTCTCTTCTACCCATCTGCTGGTCATCTTCTCTCACCCGATCGATGATTGCCGTTCCTCATCGGGGCTTATGGCCGCCATTCACTTTAATACATTCGGATCTTCCGCGATCGATTTCGAAACAGGAAACCTCGAGCTTCTTTTGTTGTCGACAAACTGAATTGCTGCTGCTGCGCTTCACGTCGCTCCTACCCGATCTAGTTTCACTATATTACCTGGAGAAATAATGAAATAAGGGATATAATAGTACGTAGAGACGGCGAATGGGGGAGGAGAAGCCACTTGACTCGCCTCGTCACTGTCTGTTCGCTCCCTCATTGTGTATTTACGCCCCCATTGTCCTCCTGCTGATGGGATCCGTGTTGATGTAAGCTATAGGTTCTTTGTGGACACAGTCCTACCTGGCCGACGTAATGGATAGCATCTGTTTCCAGGTGCAACTACGGACTAAGCATTGCGTGGTGTAGGAGTAGGCTAACTTATTATTGACATGAAACGGACACAGTCGGACCGATGACGTCCCAAAAATACGCACGCACACAAATCCGGGTTTACTAACGATTTGACTCGTTACAAGCCTACATATCGTTTCCTGATGAACTGCTGGGAAACTGTAAGCACTCGCATGATGCCTTTTGAGATAGAACAATATTACTAAGGCCGTATCGGCCGTGTAACAGGATATAGTCCACCTACGTTGGGGGCTACCGAAATTATTATTTCTTGATATATAAATGCCAGTCCCTTCCACTTGTCCTTGCTGACATATATAATAATATATAAATAAATATAGAGAGAAACAGCTTTGTGAGCGCAGAGAATATAGTGTCTATAATAGATGATAATAGCTTTTATGATTATCTCTCGCCGGACGGGCGCAGTTGTGTCAACAAGCGAATTCGTTTCTGGCAGGTTCTCTACTTCAGGTCGTCTAAACGGCCTCGACGACAGAGTCATTGTGTTTACGCTGCAGCTGACGATGACGTCCGAGAAAAGAAAACACGTATAGACGCGCACAGAGAATTGTATAGTATACAATTATACAAGAATATACTAGAACTTGTAGGACGACAATGTATCCTGAATCCGGTTTGGCCCAATGTCGCAAATTTGTATAAAAGGTCCGACATTTCTGCTGAGAATTTGTCTACTGATCGCAGTCCTCTGATCGATTACAGCTCGACCCATTCGTCCATCCCGAAAAATGAAATTCTGCCTTGCTTTGGTCTTTGTGGCTTTGGCCAGCGTCGCATCGGCGGTAATTCCCATTTTTGTTGTTCTCTCATTTAGTCGTATTAGCTGTTGTTGTACACTATTATTAGACTTCATTGTACCAGCCAAGAGCGAACGGAGTGTAATCTGCGCTTTCTTTGGCTAGTCTAAGCATCACCGACTCTACATATATCCCCATAATTTGATTAAGGAATCCGATTGACTATTGTGTCGCTCACTGCTCTGGAGAAGCTTCTCTGCATAGACGAGGGAAAACTTGGCCATTTCCTATTCTCTCATTCCGTCCTACTCTGGCAGCTCCTTATCTGTGAGCTAGCTAGCCTAGATCCCTTTCATGTCATTATTCTCCGCTCCCTTTCTGTTTGGCTTCTGAATAGGGACTAGGGAGACAGAGGGAAATATATAGGTAATAGTAGTGGTAGGCTATTAGCTAAATACGCCACTGTATACTATAGTCTTACATTATTGGGTTACACGAAGTGAGCACTAATAAATGCGTGTGTGACAAATACGAGGAAGTCTAAAGAAGGGAAGAAAAAAAAAGAGTTTGAGAGAGAGCGTCCTTTAGTAGTCGTGGCCCTCAATCACTTTCGACATATTATTCCCTTTCTCTTGGGAGACTTTTGTCTTTCTTGATGGCCAGCGCCCTTTCATCATGATGGCCGTGAATGTGTCACTTGCCTCCCTGGGCTTAGTCTACATCACCGCAGACACCATATAGCACCCAGCCAGTCCCTGTCTCTGTCGACCGCCGCCATCGACATACACCCAATCAGTTGATTGGACTCTTGCCAGTTGACGCCCAGCTAAAATGAGGGGCTATCCGTTATGTGCGACCGGTGGCAAACCAGATCAGCTCTTCGCGGCTTTCAGATTAATTTATTCTCAAGCTATCGCCTAGAATCTTCGGGGTACAACAAATGCTTAGCTCGTGTCACCTCACCATTGCATTATGTATTTGGCAGAAATTACGTAGACTATTTGACTTGCATTGAAGGTTTCCCCTATCCATATTTAAATGCAAACGCGTAGCAATAGTTAGTTACTAATTAAAGTGTTTGTTTCTGTTCTTTATCCAGGCTCCTCCTCCACCGACTGGCGGTCCTCGTCCTCCTCCACCGACTGGCGGTCCTCGTCCTCCTCCACCGACTGGATCACCTCTTCCTCCACGAACTAGTGCTCCTCGTCCTCCTCCGACCGCTGCATCTAGCCGGATGGCTCCTCCACCAACTGGTGCTCCTCGTCCTCCTCCCCCGACAACCGCTTCAAGCAGAATGGCTCCTCCACCGACCGGAGTTCCATGCACTGGCAAACCTCAACCACCTCCACCGACTGCTTCCAGTCGTTTAGCTCCTCCACCAACCGGTGCTCCTCTTCCTCCCCCGACCACTGCTTCAAGCAGAATGGCTCCTCCACCGACCGGAGCACCTCTTCCTCCACCAACTGGTGCTCCTCGTCCTCCTCCGACCGCTGCATCTAGCCGGATGGCTCCTCCACCGACTGGTGCTCCTCTTCCTCCACCAACTGGTGCTCCTCGTCCTCCACCGACTGGAGCACCTCGTCCTCCACCAACTGGTGCTCCTCGTCCTCCACCGACCACAGCTGCTAGTCATTAAACGATAGACTGTCATCGCATAGTCTGTAGGTTGGTGAATTTCTATTCGCATTGGCCGATTTTTCTTATTTATACGACAGCAATTCGCTGAATTATTTGCGCTTACTTTATTACCTTCCATACGGGGGATGTCCTCGGCTCCTTCACTCCCCAGTTCTTTTACCCTTCTTTTCGTTTGTAGTCTTTGTCCAGCATTATGAATCCCTGTGACAGAGATCCTCTATAATGCATCCAATGCCATTCATTTTGGAGACGTGATGATGGTCAATGTACTTTTCACGATCATAAATACACGAAATTCCGTGTCAAAACGGGCCTATAGTGTTGCATCAGCCATTCCTCAACTTGAACTAATTAGGTCCTAGGTCTTGAAGTCGTTTTTAGCCTAGAGCTAAATAATAGCTTATTAACTGATTACGACGAGTCGGAAAGTTGGTAGCCAACAACAGTTTCACCGTTCCCTCTTTTATAGTTTTATACTCGCTTATCGTTGCTAGAACTTTGTATACGAACCTCTGCGTCTAAAGTCTCGCAAGACTTGGTCGACATTAGGACTTGGTTGTTAAAACACGCAGCAACGTTGTGTACGACTTTTGGTTGTTGTCCTGGGCAACTGGCGTTGGCAGGATGAGGCCAAATAACTAAGTAGGAAAAAGACGCCAAGTTGTATATATATATATAAGGCATATAACGAAAAGCCAATAACAAAGGATTGTATCAGCGCTCCTTAGACGAACCGACTTCTGTTTCGCTCCTGTGCGGTTTTGCATTGGGGAAAAAGATGGGGAAAAAAATCCTCCGTTGGCCATTAGGAGCCTCCGATGATCGCATTATTATTGTTATAGCTGTGCCTTGACAGAGGCAGGAGGTCTAACCCCTTTTTTGCCGAGGACTCGCTTATCCGTCGTCGTCGTCGTCGTTGACTCGCTCAAGCTCTTTCCCACCCTTTAGATCCAGTGATCCACTCGAGCTTCTTGTGCTCTCATTTTATCTCATGGGAACCCCGGTCCTGTCTAACTGCAAGGAATGGAGACTGGTTAGAGGAAGTTTTTTTTTTTGAAAGAGGCGGATAAGAGCCCATGTACAAGTCGGGCGGGACGACGACGATGGAGTTTAAGAGTGCACGGGAGAGAGTAATAGGGAGAGATAGAGGTAGACTACTACTACTACTACCTAGTAGTACCGTCTAGTAGAGAGAGAGAGAGAGTGTTTTGAAAAGACGAGGTCGAGATCAGCGATGCGTTTGAAATGCCCGGTAGGGTTCTTCCTCCTTGGCCAGCAGCACGCCCGTAGCATCGATCCAAACGTGCTGCAGATCATTGAGGCCTTCCATCTCCTCTTCTTCTTCTTTTTTCTCTAATAGAGACGCGACGACCTATCCTGCCGCTATACAGTTATCTCTGACGCCGTTCGTTCCTAGATGGGAATAGCTGCACGGTATTAGCTCTCAGGTATTAGTCGTCGTCCTTTACCCTTCAATTGACATATTAATAAGCTGCACGGACGCCGAGGCGCGGCAGTAGTAGCCAGTCTCTGTCGTCATATTCTCGATCGAGTCGATTGGTGGCCGTCATCAGCCGCCCGTCGTTACTTATATAGCCCAGTTGGATTGAATGGGTTGCTGCTGTCATTATATGGTCAGTGCTGGCACTTGGCCGGCCCAGTCTAATAGCTCATCAACTCCTTTAACAGTGCTGCCTTCGGTCTAGCCGCTTCTACTCTTGTTTTATATTGGGAGTGGGCAAACTGATTGTAGTTCGCCTCCTCGATAGCTTTCCAATAGCCTCGTTTTCAATAATAAACGTTGTCTCTTTCGTCGTCGTCGCCAGGATCACGCATCGGCCGTCCCATAAGCCCTAGGATTTACAACGATGCAACCGATCACGTACTAGTCCCGGTGGATCTTATTACGATAATATGTGGACGGCGCATCAAGTCTATATTAAATAGCTGGTTGTCTGGCTCTCATTTCTCATCAGCCCGTAGAGGAGAAATGGCCAACCGCGTTCCAGTAAATGTACGATTGGGGTACGTTCACATTTTTCCCCTTCTTCTTCTTCCAGTAGAAGAGATGGCTGATAGTTTAGTGGATGGTACATCCATATTTCAATGTGAAAATGCCTCTGTTACGGAGGAGCCAGTCTGAAGACGTCGTGCTGCGCATTCGGCCACTTTGGCTCCACCGCAGAGGGCAGCAGTAAGCTATACATCCAGAGCGTAGTATGGCGAGGAGCGATCGATAAATATGGATGTAGTCTATTCTAGAGAATATAACCACTTCCTTCTCTCTCGCTCTATTCCTTCATCTTTCGCCATGCAGTATAGGAGCAGCAGGAGCTCTCTCTCTCTCTCTGTTGGCCGTCCTCTTTTTCTTCTTTTTCTTTTGCCAGACGACTAAGACCAAGTCCATGCAGTGCCCTCTTTGCATCTAGAGCTCTTCTTCTCATATAAGCCCGGCCAGGTCTCGTCGTAGCTTTTGTGATGACTCTCATCTCGTCTTTCCTCCCCCCTGTATCTTTCTCTCTTTTTCTTATTCTTCCTTTCTCTCGCTCTTTCTGATTCCCTCTCATCTTTTTCGGCGACTGCTATAAAAGAATAGAAAAGGGAAATAGCGGCGGCAGCAGCAGCAGCAGAAGAAGAAGAAAGAGGTATATAGTCGTAGCTATTATATAGCAAGCTTGGCCCTAACCTATAGCTATAGGAAATATATAGCCCGCACGCGCGCTCATATAGATACCGGCAGGTTTTCTCTCTCTCTCTCTCTTTTTATGTATATTAGAGGCTACAGAGCATAGAGTGGCTCCTGCTTCGTCGTCGTCAATATCTTTTTGGGGTTGTTAAAGAAGCCAGGAGAGCCCTACTTTCGCTGCGTGCACGACGCGATGATTTATTCCGTCCTATAAGATAAATCAACTTTCCTTTATAGGCCAACACCCGTGGGTACGCGTCTCTCACTTCCTCTCTGCTTCAGGCCGACCTTTTTTTTCTTTTTCCTTCCGCCGCCTAGCAGATGCGAGGTTCTAAGCTAAACGATTGCCACTTTAGCACGCAATCTCAATACTCCCTTTCGGGCCGACAGATGACGGACGTTACGTGAAAGAGATTTTCGAGTCCGTGTAAATCTATGTTTAGAGGCTGCCGGGATGAGCCTCAAACTATTTCATTGGCTATCCATATAAAATGAGACGGCTCCCGGATGCTGCTGCGTACCCTGGTGCATACAAAGAGGCGTTGAATTATCAAGCGTCTAGGGAAGCTAGTACGCGTATACGATTGGTCCATCGAAACTTTCATTAGAGTTGGGCGCCAGGGTTGAATGGAGCCGGTGATTAATATGTGAAAAGGTTTTCTTCTTTTACTCTCTACTAGCTCAACTTGGACTCGAGCGACCAACGCATCAGCTGAATCTACCACAAAGTGAATGACTGATGCTTCCTGGAATAGGTCTATCTAAATAAGCTGACAAGCCGACGGTGGCCCAACCACCGCCACAAGAAAGAGAAAAAAAAAACAGGAGAGGCACAGAGTGGGTGTTGCTGCTGTTGCTGGTGACGACGGCGACGTGCTCCTGGAGAAAAGAGACGCCAGCGACGTTGGGTTCGAGAGTTTCGGTACCGTTGAAGAGCGTAAATAGCAGGGACCTGCTAACTACTACAGTATTAATAAGGAAAGGCGTCTGTTGTGCTGTAGCTGACGTCCCCCGTCCCCCCAACCACTCGCTATCTGCTTCTTGATGCTCGTTAGACACCGTGACCCACGACGGGCAACGTCGACACTCGCCTTCTTCCAATATTCAGCGCCCTGTCGAGCCGACGATCGTCCGTATAGTTTCTTACATTATTGCTCATGGGCTCATGATGCCTTTTTATTATCTTCCGATTGGCGGAGACGAGCACTAAGAACCAGTCCATGGTGATGAAGAATAATAGAAGTTGTTATATAGCGCCGACAGGCGTCCCCACTGCGCATTCAATCTATATATCACCTCCTCGATTACAGTCTCGCAAGGTAATGCGATGTATATATCGTTCGGACGGGTCGATTTTTGTCGCATTGGCCAATAACGTCTATTTACAACAGCCATGCCAAAGGGAGACAAAAGGAAAGCGGGGGCCAAGTTTTCAATATTGAGGTAGTTCATGTGACGTCAGGTGGATATCAGAGAAAAAGTATAAAGGAATCATAAAGGTTTGGACGTTTCCTCCCTGGGCATTCATATTGAATGCGGATAGTCTCTCTCTCTCTCTAGCGGCTGCTACAAGCAGCTTTTCCGGCCCATATCGTTCTCTTTCTCTCTCTCTCTCACGAGAAAATTGATGCCACCAAGACAGTTTACAGATTCCAGGAAACACTGCAAACGCTATGGGCCAAGACTAAAACAGCAGATCCAACCGCTCCGCTGCTGCTGCTGCGTATTGGATTTCAAAGGCAAATACGAACGCGGGGTTGCGGTTGTGGCATTAGATGCGAGCGAAAGCTCCTCCCGCCGTTCTATAGAGCGAATAGTCTTCCCCCGGACAAGAGGGGGAGGATAAGCGTCGATGGAGAAGAGTGAATCTAGAAAGGGAGAAAGGATGAGATAAGGCGAATCAAATAATGGAGAATCGTAGTAGCAGTAAAGGAACGTTGCGTCTATATGGCGAGAGAAAGAGTGAGCGTGCTGCGTGAGGGAGCGCGGGAAACGTGCCAGCGGAGAAAGAGGGAAAAAGTCTCGTTCCGCGACCATCCTGGGCCGGCAGCCGCAGTCGTACGGTCGGGTACGATTGAAAATCCAGTTTCTGTGGGAACACGCAATAAAGAAAACCAACGCCAGCCATACCGTAATGCTCAAAGGGAGTGAAGCGACTAACTCGGTTTCTCCGGCTCGGCTCTCCGGCCGGACGAATAGGAAACGAACCGCTCTATCGATCGATCTGCCCTGCCTGCCCCGTTTCTAATCAATCGAGCGCACACCGGACGTCGTCGCGATGATACCATGATACCATTACACTTCCAACCTACGGTACCCTACCACCCCTTACTCCTCCAACCTACTCTTTTTTCTTTCTTTTCCTTTTACGGGCTCCGTGACCGTCATCGGCGGAGGACTTAACTGTCCAAAGCCTACACAGCAGCTCGCTCCGGCACTAATGCGCAGACTAGCCTCTAGATAGCCACTCTCTGTAGAGGCGATGCATACAAACAAGAATTGGGCGGCTCTACCTAATGGCTTTGGTAATGGACTACCCTCGTGATTTCATTATTTGCCAGACCAATATATTATAAGATGAGCCCAGTGGCTAACATAGATATATACATCATGAGAAAACAGAGTCTAGTCAAAAGGATCACCGCTAGATGGCGTTGCGGCAGCCATTCCTGTCTTTCCTTTCGTGACCAATCAGGAGTAAAGGAATTGTTTACGATTGTGTTAAAAAGCCAGTTCGTCTGCTGACTGCTTGGTTGGTCGTTGCAAGTTTTGCACGCTGACCTCGCTCGAGTTTCGCCGATATTCTCTGGAAATCTCCACTGGCCCGATGAGCTAGTCCCTTGCCAACAACGAGGACGGTTGAACCAGCTGACGTCGTCCGATTTTGGATCGTTGCAAATCGAAACTTCTTCTCGTCCGGGGACTGTGTGACAAGTGAACCGGTTCTTGACCTCTTACATCAACGAATGGTATGAACTGGTGTATTCTTATTTTCGGCTTGTTGAATTGCGTGCACGGCAGTATGTTGAGGCGAAGCCAGATCAATGTCGTCTCTGTAGGTATAATTCAGGGATCATTTCTCAGGCTCTTGTTGGCAGGTCAGACACTCTCACCTCTGATCCCACTCGTGTCTGCAGCTCCTCCACTTCACTCTGGTTGTTGGCCTTGTGCTGATAATGTACGTACACATGCTGCTGGTGGCATTTGCAAATCTCAGTTGGACAGAGCTCGACCCAAAACTGGCCCGTTCTTGGTGATTGCTTTCAGTCCTCTGGGTGCTGGACAGCAGCAAAGCAGAACAAAAGAGAAACAACAGACATTTCCCTCTGCTTTTGTCCACTCCATTAATCTGTTGTAATGACGCTCCCAGGCAGCCTTTTTGAGGGTAACAACAGACAGACAGATCTCTCCCCCTCTCCGTCTCCAAAGAAAAGAATGTCAAGCAAAAGAGCAACCAAGCAAAAGAGGTTATCTCTAGGAGCTGGCCAGTCGTCACAAAGTCGAGAGCAAACAAGAAGAGGGGGTGCGACGGGAAAAACAAATCACGGTCGTCGTGATCGGCGGGTGGAGCTGAGGAGCACTTCCGATTCGTCTGCCCCGTAACCCTCAGGCCTCAGCAAGTCGAATCCTGAGATCTGCGACAGACAAATCCGGAATCGACCATCTTTCTTTCCTGTTTTTTTCTTTCCTCCTAAGGTCCCCTCCTTTCCTCTTTTGGTCTCGCAAGTGTCGTCTCCATCGATCCCATCGATCTAGCTTTTCCTCTTACCTCCTTTTTTCCTTGTTCCAGTCAGCCGTCTGGTGAATCGGAAATTGAGAGACATTTTCTTTTCTATAGCTCTCGTGTTTTTCGAGACATTTAAGAACTTGTCGAGGGAGGTTCTTCTTCCTTTTTTGTAAGCCTCTCGTAGTAGTACAATGTCCCGATGTCGTTGTTGATCATTATTCATTAGCAGCAACTGCGACGGAGGTTTCGGAGGGATCCTTTTTTTTGGATGGATGAGACTAAAAGTTCCCTTTGGTCTCATCTTGTTTTTGCCTCTTGTCCATTAGACGATGGTTGAGTGACGGATGGCGCCGGGCCCTGTTGGCTACGTCTTCGTCGTCGACGTCAAAAGCCTTCTCGTGTCTCCGTCTCTTTTCTTCCCCCCATCCGCAATCCAATCCAATCCAATCCAAACTCGCAACATGCAGCGTAGCGTAGAAGAGGACGACGACGACGACAAAAACGAGCGAGTCTCGGATCGTCAGCGTCGGACGAGAAGAATCGAAACGAATTTTTCAATCCCTTTTGGCCTCGCAAGTCCGTTGCCTGCTAGTTGGGGAGGGTTACGTCGCCTTGGGTGGAGAAATGGGAAGGGCGAAAGGATCGACCAGCAAAGAGAGAGAGAGAGAGGAGAAGCCGAGTGGCTCGGCATTTTCTTTTCATTTTTAAAAATAGCCGAGTGAACAAGACGTTCGTTTTTAGAAAATTCTTGGCTTCCGTTCCGTTCCGTCGTCGTCGTCGTTGCCTTTTGCCGCATATGCCCCGCTGCCCGCCCGTCCGCCTTCCCTGGCTCTTTCTTATTCTAGTTGCCTTATTCCAACGTCCGACGTCGCCGTCGTTGTTTTCTCGACGTCACCGGCGTCCTTCGTTACTACCCTGCTCTATACGAGGGGGTTTTGTATTTCTTTCCTTTTTCCTTTTCTTTTCTTTTCTTTTCTCGCCGTGTCCTGCGTCCCGAATGGTGGAAAACATTGGAACTTTGGCATTCCGTCTTCCCTTCTTCTTCCGCTTTGGCTATATTGGCCTCTTGTCTCGCTCGCCTCGCTCGCCTCGGTGGTATAGTCTATATCATCCCCTCACCCGGAAGGAGAAAGGTTATCGGCCCATCTCGTTTGGGTTCCGTCGACGAGGACGACGACGACGGCGACGGCACTCGCTCACCGACGACAGGCCTTTTCCGTTTCGTCCGTCAGCTGACGGCTACGACGACATCGAGACGAGGATCAATAGCTGCTTATGTGCTCGTAGCTCAGGTGGGCCGTCTGCCTGCATCGCCGAGTCCATTGTTTCTTCCTTTCTTCCTCCTTCTCGACAGCGCGCGTCCGGTCGTCTCAAAGGTAAACGAGACGAGAGCTGTTGTTGTTGTACACACACGGGATGGAAAGAAGAAGAAAAGAGAATAAGTAAGAGTATACAACAGAGCCAAACCTAACGACGGAGTAACCGGCTAACGGTCCAGGCGACCGTGAAGGAAACCAGTAGTAACATGTCAAGTGACTCGGACCGCCGACCCACCTTTTCTTCCTTTGGTCTTCTCCTTTTTCGCGGACTAGTCGCGACCGGTCCCGTTCGTTTCGCCACCCTTGGAGACGAACGAGCGCTCAAAAGTTGCGGGACGAGTGCCGTGTCCATTGTGCGGACGTCAATCGAGTCCGGTGTCGCCTTGCAGGGAAGATGTCGCCCCGTTTTCAGAGCGACTTGTGAAGCTTGAGGGAGGTCTTTCAGCTCTTTCGTCAACGTGATCCAGTCTTCATTGAGGCTCAGGACGGACCGAGACCCAAAGACGTCGTTTCCTCCATTCCTTATTCGCCCGATATTTTCGTCGGTTTTTCCACCAGAGAAGAAAAGGCAAAAAATACAAGTCGGTCGGTCCGACTGGAGTGGGCGGGAACCATCAGGCCTGCTGCTGCTCTTACTCTTCGCTCTTCGCTCTTTGCTCTTCCAACGGTCCAACGTGATCCGTTCCCAAAGGGACGACGCCAGTTTTCCCCGTCACCCTCCTGCGAACGCTCACACAAACACACACGCAACCCGGCTCCCGAAATAGAATCCCGCCAGTTGACTCGCTCCTCTCGTCTCCTACACCTACACAAACTTCGCTTGCCCCATCTCTCTCGCTCTCTGCCTATCTCTTATTCTCTCTCTCATTTACGTTTTCTTCCATTTTCGTTCCCCTCCCTCTTCTCTACCCTCCCTCCGTTGCACAAGAGCGAGGGACGACTCTGCTCGGCGAGGCGACTGCTCGGCTGCTGATGCCAGTCGCATTCCGGATGAGTTGTCCACCGGATGAGCTGCTGCCCATCTAGCTCTGCTCAATTTTCGCCTTTTCTATTCGCGTTTCACCGGCCATTGGCCGTCTCCTGATTACCATTTTGTGTCGTTTTCCCGTCATCCGTTTGTATTTTGCGCCTCAAAAAAGACCCGAATCCATCGGACTGGGATAACTCACTCCAGAAAAGTTTTCCCGCAGTCGCTCGGCTGCTGGAATAAGCCGGCCGGCCTTCATCACTCCTCAAAAAATTCTCTTGACGTTGTGTTCCTTGTGCGAGTGTCCGTTTGTGATCCGTCTCTATCGTCATATTGGCCTACTGCAGCGGGCAGGAGGCAGCAGAAGTTGCGCCATGTGTTGCCGGCCGGCCGGCTGGCTAGCAGGATGCTTCGATTACTCTTTGCTGAGCCATCCAACAGCAGCAGGAGCAGCAGGGCGAGTCGGACAGTAGAAGCAGTACGGGATTGCGCGGAGAGAGAGAGAAAGGGGAGGAGCGGGCGAGCCCGTCAAGGCCAGTGGGAGGTGGGAATGAAGGCGAATTTCTAAGTAGAGAAAGTCAGTCGGCCGAGTGACCAGCGCGACGGCCACTACACAACCAAACAACAACAACTCTCTCAGTTGTCTTCATTTCCCTCGTCCTGTATCGAATGACATTTACCTTGTGACTGGGCCGGCCCTTGTTGCGCATTACAATTGTTATTATTTGCTCGGGCACGTACGCCGCCCTTCCACAGACGACTGCCAGTGGTGTCATCATCGGCTGGACGAGCCACGGAGACGACGGAGATTATTGCCGTGCGGTGGCCACCAAGTGCATCTACGACGACGGCCAGGACGGCCGCAACGGCTCGGCAATCTGTCGCCACTCGTGCAGGAGCAGCAGCAGCAGCAGTGGCGTGCCCATTTGAATGACTGAGTTGGACGGGCCAGCAGTTGGAGCAACATGGTCGTCAGCGGAGGCAGCAGTAGTCAGCAGCCGGCTCCGGCACCTCCGCCTCCGCCGGACGTCAACAACATCATGGGCGGAATCGAGCAGACGGTCGGAGTGCGCATGCACAATCACCGACGCAAATTGCGTCAACGGTAAGACCTTAAGACCTACTCTCGTCACTCTCTCTCTCTCTCTCCTTACTCTCTTTGTCCTAATCTTGGCCCGTCCGTCCTTAACTCGTCCCTTTTTGGCAGGTTCGATTTGGTGCGCAAACTCGGACAGGGAACTTATGGCAAAGTCCAGCTGGGCATCAACAAAGAGACTGGCCAAGAGGTAATTGATCTCTCTCTTGATTTATATGTGTGCCCTTGCGAGTCTAAACGCGCCCGGCGCTAATTGGTCCACAAATGCAGGTGGCCATCAAGACGATCAAAAAGGCGAAAATCGAAACGGAAGCGGATTTGATTCGCATCCGCCGCGAGATCCAGATCATGTCTTCCGTCCGCCACCCCAACATCATCCACATCTACGAAGTCTTTGAGAACAAGGAGAAGATGGTCCTCGTCATGGAATACGCGGCCGGCGGCGAGCTCTACGACTACCTCAGCCAGCGCAAAGTTTTATCGGAAACGGAAGCCAGACGGGTCTTTCGCCAAGTCGCATCGGCCGTCTACTATTGCCACAAGGTACGTCGACGTCGCGCCAACAACTCGACGACGACGACGCTATTTCGTTCTCGTCGTCGACTCGCTGGACACGTCACAATCGAAAGAACGACAACAATGGAGGTGACGGGCGAGACGGACGACGACGACGACGGGAATGCAATCCGTCGGTCCGTCTCCATGTGCCGGTGAAATGATATCGATGACACGACACGATGACGGATCGAGTTACAACTTGCGCGTGTCTCTTTCGCCCTTGTCTTTTCATCTAATTCATTTCTTTTCTTTTTTTCCCGGGACCTTCCATTTCTTTTCTATTTGGCGCCGTAGCACAACATCTGCCATCGCGACCTCAAATTGGAAAACATTTTACTGGACGAAAGCAAAACGGCCAAGGTAAAACGACATCTCTACCCTTTATCTTCTCGTCCGTCCTTCTCCGTGTTCTGCGGCTTTTTTCTTTTTCGCACAAACCCACCCATATCGATAATGACAAGGTCGACGTGAACTACCCCCGAGTTTGTCTGATGTGTTTACGGTCGCGTGCTGTGCCATTCGCTGCTTGTTTGGTCAACACAATTGATCCGCCCCGGCTCCGTATCGACTTACTTTTTATTTTGTTATTTGCATTTCCGTCCGTCTGTTTCGAGTCTGATAGATGACACAATTTCGACGTCTTTCTTTTTTTCGCCCGTCTAGATTGCCGATTTCGGATTATCCAATGTCTTTGACGACCGGCGACTGTTGACGACATTCTGCGGCAGCCCGCTCTACGCCAGTCCGGAGATTGTGCGCGGAACGCCGTACCATGGACCCGAAGTGGATTGTTGGTGAGCTCATCCGTTTGTCTCGATCCATTGTATCAACCTGCTCTTTCCCTTATCTCCCGAATAACTCCATCCTTCATTCCTCTTACTGCGGAACGTCGTTCCGTTTCGAATTTGTTGTCTCGCTTGGCGGCGCTGGCGTCTCATGTTCCCCCACAGCGGACATCACCTCGCCGCAAATGTGACGAGGGATCTTGTCTTATTCTTCTACTTCTTTTTTTCAAATGAAAAACAGGTCGCTGGGTGTCCTGCTCTATACGCTCGTCTACGGAGCCATGCCTTTCGACGGGTCCAATTTCAAACGGCTCGTCAAGCAGATCTCGTCCGGCGAGTACTACGAACCACCCGACAAGCCATCAAGTTGGTTTCACATTTCCGTTTTCTTTATTTTCTTGTTTTTTTGTGGAAATTCTTCCAATTTTAACCTGTTCTTTTCCTCTCCGTCTTTTTCCTTCAAATCCCGCGTCGATTCCCATTTGCTCATCGGCTTGGAACGCGTCCAGCTGCTTCGCCTTTGGTTCGTCACATGCTGCTCGTCGATCCGGCCAAACGGGCCAACGTCGAAGACATTTGCTCCCATTGGTATAAAAACCTTTTTTTCGAAATCAATTTCCGTCCAAGTTGGGTGACGTCGTTGACGCTGGATTGTTTCTCATTTGGGTTCCGCTGGATGCTGCCAGGTGGGTCAATGAGGGCTATGGGGAATCCTGTCTGGAAGTGGCCGAAGAATTGGCCAATCAAACGCCCGTCCGGCTCGATTTACTCCTCTCGCTCGTGCCTCCGCCCGAGTCGACCGACACGGTCGTCGTCGGCGCCAAAACGGACATTTCTCAGTCGTCTGCTGCACCGGCGCCGTCGTCGCAGCCAGCAGTAAGTGGGCACAACCTATCCTGTCAGTCTTGGCCATTTTTCCAACGACCTCTAACGCCGTAATGTCCGTTTCTAATCCCTTTTTATTCGCGCCAGGCCGTCGCCAAAGAAACGGAAGGCGATTCCATGAACGAATATTACACGGCCGTCAAAGAGAAAGGGCCGTCCAAAGAAGCGGCTGCCGAAACGGCGGCCGAGTCGCCCAAAGTCGGCGGCGTCAAGAAGAAGAAGTCGACGACGGCGGACGAGTCGCAAAGCGGCAAAGAGACGGACAAGGCGACTAGCAAGAGACGCCGGGCAGAAAATGCCAGCGGAGGCGGCGTCGGTGTCCAATCGGCGTCAATCGATGCCAGTCCGCCGGCTGTCGACGGTTTCGAGCGACCGGAGGACCTTGAGAGCTCCGCGGGCCCGAGCCCGATCGACGATTCCGGCATCCAGACGTCATTGCGGGAGGAAGAAGCGATGACGACGGATGGCGTCGCAGAGAAACGGGTTGCAGAGGTACTAATCAGCAAGAAATCGGAAGAGGCAAAGCCGATTGTAACCGACGACGTTGATATGGACGAGGGTATTAGCACGTCTAGCTCGTGGACGCGAGCCGCGTCGGCGGTGGTGGCCAGTCGGCCGCCTCTCCACCCGGTTGTTGTTGTACCGCCAGCCGCCGGCATTGCGTCCACCGTCACTTGCTCCTCCTCCTCCTCCTCCACTGCACAACCTAGTACAGTCCATCCCGTCCAGTCCTCCACTTGTCCATCCATCCAGCCTCCGCCACCTCCGCCACCGCATTCTTCCTGTGTTGGTAGCCAACATTCTCCGACGACGACACCCGGATTTCGTCAGGCGACCGTGACCGTGGGGGACGATGTCTCTACTCCTCCTCCCCCCATCACCTCCACCACCACCACCACACGACGGACTGATCCGGCTGCCAATACACTGCCTGCACCACCGAATCTTGCTGACGATGTTCCCGCTGTTGCGACCACAACGACGACGACGACGACTTCCGTACCCACCACAGCTCCATCTCCATCTCCTCTTGTTACTTGTACAGCCACTGGACAATCGGAATCTCATCTCGCGGCGGCCAAGATGGATGCGAGAGGAGCCGTGCCAGCTGCTGCTGCTGCTGCAGCGGCAGCGGCGGCTGTCGTCACGCTACCCGAGCCAGAGAATGTTGACTCCGCCATCTCCTCCTCCTCCTCCCCCCAATCGTGCGCCCAGCAGCAACAGCAACAGCAGCCACCCGCTCCAAATCAGGTTCCTCCCAACCCTTCTAGCCCTCTTGCTCCTCCTGACTCTACTCCACCTCCTCAACCGTCGACGGAATCAGCCGGCAGCAAACGAGTAACGGCGCCGGCCAAGGAGGTCGACAACCGTTCGGAACAGCAGCCGTCCTCTGCGCCAGCCGCAGCGTCCAGCGGAGCTGCAGCGCCCGCTGCTAGTCGGCGTCCGGCCAACACGGCGGCAACGGGCCATCCGGCCGAACAGCGGCACTCGAAAATCCTCCGACAGGCAGAAATCTTCAACAGCCTCGTCCTCAATCAGTCGCGAAGCGAACCGTCGGGCCCCAAGAGTACCATGACGCTGGAACGGCCCAAAAAAGTCACCATTTACGGCTACAAGGTCAGCTGACAGACAGCTTCTGCGACAACCCCCCAAACGACTATGATGAGCACGACGTTGACCATATGGGAACCAAAACAAAAACCAATCAAAAAACACCTTCTTCCTATTCTCATTAAAAAAATTATTTTATTCGTCAACCTTTTCTCCTGTCATTCCGGCCCGCTTGTTCACGGTGATCTTCATACATATGAAAGAGCTTCCACCCTCCCGCACGGCATCTCTTCCCTATTCTCTCTCTCTCTCTCTCTCTTTCACCGTCCGTCTCTTCATGCAACAAAAAAAAAAAACCATGATCTTCTTTCTAAGTGGTTATGGCATCAGCAGCATCTAGCTAATCTTGTTGAGTAGATCTAGTTATTACCCGAACTGCCCGGTGATGGTCCAACACATTTTCTCTTTTGATGATGACGGGCCGACGTCAAATGGACGGGGTGTTAATGTTATATTGCTGTTTATTTGCAGTTGAACGACACGCGCAAGCCGTTTGAAACGCGCTCCGAGCCCAAAGTGCCGACGATCGTGCCCGTTTTGAAAGTCTCCGACGCCAAACGGGCATTCGAGAATTCGGCCGCTGCAGCCCGCTCGGATCAGCGAAACGTCACTGCGCCCAGCCACAGTCACAACAGTTTGCCGAGACGGACTCTTATTCAGACGCCGGCATCTTCCGCCAGCGAGACTGCTGTGTTGCCCAAACCTCGTCCAACAGCTGGCCAAGATGCTGATCGATTGCAATCGGCGGTAATACGACTTTTCAATGCAAAATGTTTGCGAATTAAAATCGAATTTCATTTATCAGGGAGTCCAGCCGGGCGAGAAAGTGGTCGTAGGAGGACTGGGCGTCAAGATTGGAGCAATCGGTAAAGTGACGGAGATTGGCATGAAGGTCAAGACGGAAGAGAATCACCAACCAGCGCCCGCGCTCAAAACACCCAAACCCAAATCGCCCAGCAAGTCGCCCAGCAAAGCCGAAAAGGCAGTCAAAACAAAAGAGCCGAAACTGGTTGCCGATCCTGCGGTTCCTGCCGTTCAACCGACGGAAGTTGCGGCTCCTGTCAAGGAACAGGTGACACTTGTCCAGCTGGAACAGCCAAAAGTTTCGACGACCCCGGCTCCGGTCAAACAAGCAGAGTCTCCGCCAATCAGCGAAGAGCAACCGAAAGTCAAGGAAATTCAAGTGATGCTGGACACGGGAGACTCTGAACCGAAGATCGCTTCCATGTTGATTGCTTCCGGTCCTAGTCCGCCCAAAGATCCACCACCCACCTCTCCGCCAGTCCGTCCCACCACTTTGCCGACAGTTGTGCCAAGTTCCACGAGATCAACGAAACCGGCCGTGCCCAGCGAACGAGTCTCGTCTCCGCCGCCGAAACCCATCCGGGTGGCTTCACCTACGCCCAAGGCGATTCGTGTGGCGTCGCCTCCACCGCGTCCGCTTCGAGTGGCCTCTCCTCCGCCGCGACCAGCGCGGATCGCGTCTCCGCCACCGATCGCCACAGCCGGACCGCCAAAACAAACCGTGTCCGTCGTGGCTTCCGTACGAGCCTTGTCGCCTCCGCTGAGCCGCCCGCTTTCTCCACCCAATCGACCACTTTCGCCTCCACCAGCTCAGTCGTTGAGCCGCCCCATGTCTCCTGTTTACGTGTCGGCGGAATTGCCGACGGACCGGACCGAGGACGACTGCATTGCCGGATCGGAGAACGCCTTTATACGCGGCATCCGCAGTCCAACGCGAGACCATCCTCCGGCCATCACGACAACATTGAAACGTTTCTCCAAGGGCCCTGGTGAACTGCCTTCCGCGACGTCGGTGGCGTCGGCGTCGTCGGAAGTCGTCAACGAACCGAAACCGATCCAGAAGGCGGAGATCAATATCGCCGTCAGCGCGACTTCGTTGTCGGCCGCCCCCCGGGAGCGCATTATTCCCATCCGCGTGGAAGGCAGAGAACTACAACCGCTGCAACCGATTCCGCCTTTGCTTGCGGCAGCAACAGCCGGATCAACTGGAACAGAAAATGGCAGCGCCAACGTCAAGGCTTTGCCTAAATCTCTCAACTCCATCTCCGTCCAACTGCGAGCCACTTCTCCGCGAGTCGCGTCGCCTCCGCCCATCAAACCCATCGCCATCCGTCCTACGTAATCCGATTTTCACTCCATTTTTTATTAACTCTTTTTTCTTTTTATCACTGGCTTTCAATTTTTCTTCCACAGTCCCAGTCGGCAGGAATCGGTGCAGAGTTCGGCGCCGACGCCCGTCCTACCCGAATCCATTTCAGAGAACAAAATTGTCGCCAGTCGCGACCCGCTCCGAAAGTCACCCAGAGAGTTCATTATACCGATCACGGTGGAAGGTGCCAGTGCCGCTATCGGCCAATCGGCCGCCGTCGACAATTCAACTTCGACGTCGTCGATGGTGACGCGGACGAGTCGCTTCGATCGGACCAAACGATACGGGTGAAATATAATTCAAATTTATTCTGCGAATTCCAATTGACTGACGAAATGCCATCTCGGCATTGCAGGAGTTTGTACCACGAGAGCGAATCGGACTTTGACCAACCGTCGGGCGAATTCGATAGTCACCCGGCCAGTCCTCTACATCACTTGCAGCGTTTGAGCTCCTTTAAGAAGTCGCATGACGAGCCGTAAGTTGATTTGCTCATTTTTTCGTTGTGTGCTGAAATCTAATTTTTGGTGGTGGACAGGGAGACGAACAGAGGTCGTCGAGGAAGTGACAGCTCCATCGACGATGACGACGATGATGACGATACGTTCCAGATTCTGACGGCCGAGTCGCTTTTTTCTACGCTCCTGTCGCGGGTGAGATTGAATTTTTTCCGTTTTGCATCAAGTCAGTTAACCATCCATGTTCCAATGGATCAGGTCCGACAGCTGACGAGACGGAACCAAAGGACGGAAAATCCCGCCGATCCGTTCGTCGTTTTTCGAAACGCTTCGCGATTTGCCAGTCCGGCGCCCAGTAGTACTGGCCGTTCGAGGACGACCGATGCAGATATGCAACGCGATACCGAGGACATGTCCCAAATGAGCTCGCCCGGCTGCACTTCGCCGACTCATCACAACAACAACCGGAACAGCACCGGATCCGATTTGCTAGCTACTTCGGCCAGCAAACAGGGTTTCTGGAACAATGTTTACACCAGGGCATCGTCGGTCGCCTCCGAGTCCGATACCAGGTCCCAAATAATTTCTTTCCATCTTTAATTTCGAGACAAGTTTGACGGTGATTTCTTTTGTTCGGTTACAGGCGATATTCCACGTTGGATCCGCCTCGATTTTACGGAGAGACGTCATTGTCTCAGCCGCCGCAGCCACCGCAACCGCAGCCGACGGCGGCTGGTCCTCCTTGGCGCCGAGAAACGTCGGTCGACGGCGAGAGCAACTGCAGCATCGCGTCGGCCTCCATGTCTCCGCGAGGTACAACTACGACTAGAAACTATTAGAGAAAACCTTTCTTGATTAAAAGAACATCGGCGATCAGAAAAAAACAACAAAAACAAACGAATGTCGTGGATCGAATGTAATCGTGTAGTTTAGGCCTAGTCACCCGATAATTCGATAATGCAATTTCTTTCCATTGACGAATTAAACACCGTTCCTCTCTCCTATTCCGGCAGCTCACAGTTGTTAAAAAAAACACAGATGAAACTGTAAATAGGATGTCCAGGTAAAACTTTTAATCCGCAATATCTCTTTTTTTTTTGTTTCTTGGTTTTGTTTGTTTTTCCCTCCCCTTTTGTTTCTGTTTGCCTTTTGTCGGTTTGTCGTGCACGAACCAAAACAAACGGTTAAAAATCTTTTCTCCCCCAAACCAAAAATAAAACGATCTGAAAAAACCTACCGTCTAGGCAAGGTCCGACCGCACGTGACTAGTCCGGCTAAAAGTAGTCGCCGCTCTTGTCGCAGCAGTCCCGCCGTATGTCCATCTCTTGCTCATAATAGTACTGGCAGTAGTGGTAGTAGTAGTAGTTGTAGACGATTGCCATTTTACCCGTCGTCCAAGATCAAGTCGTCTTCTTCTTCGTCTGTTGCCTGGCGTCTGCTGGCCAAGCCCGTGCACCGACGCCAGTTTGCATGGGGTAGTTTGGTAGAGGCTGTTTCGTCATCGGCTCGTTCTTGGCTCGCCCGTCCCTCGCCGACTGTGTTATTTTGATCCAGGCTACATTTGGCCGCCCTTTTTCCCGTCTCCTCTCCTCTCTCTCTTCCGTCTATATTAGCTGCTCGATGACGTCTATTTAGTCACCTATCTATTTCAACTCGTCTGTGTTTTTGTTCTGTCCGTTTTTGTTGTTGATTTTCTTGTTTTTTTTCTTTCCAATTTCTCCCCCATCCATCGGTCGATTCGAACCGCCTTGCATTGCGTCTCTCCCCCCTGCACCTCTCTCCATACACAAAAAATGAACCCGTTTTTACCACCGCGCGCACGCACCCGCAACACAATACACTTGGAATATACGACGGAAGGGTCTGATGGAACGGGCCGGACACGCGTCACGCTCACGTTGCATGTGGAGCCTCGCCCTCCGTCGAGTCTCGGGTTCCCACTCGATCACCTCCGACAGCCACCAGGTCGTCAAGGGCGGAGGTTAGAGGAGCAAGGACCAACGACGTCGACGGCCGTCGTGTCCTTCAGCTGCCTCTCTACTGATCCGGATTCCAGTATTTGCTCCTCTTCGTCCTTCAACAGTCGTCCTCTGCTCGCTCTACCCAATCGCTTCAACCAACAACAATGAGCTTCTCTCCTTCTCTCTCTCTCTCTCTCTCTTCATCTCACCCATCTCAATCAGCATCCCCTCTTTTTTGGCTTGGTCGATTTGTCGTCATTTTTAGCCCAACCGATAGATTGAATGTTACTCTCTATATGACGTCTCTATCTCTCTCTCTATTTGTCGTGCCTTGAATCGTGAAATCCTGTATGATCCCCATTCGAATGACCCCTCAATCGGACGAATCCCCATCCACACTCTATATATAGAACTGAACAAAAAAAACCCAACGCCTCAGCATGGAATGAATATACAAAATATCGAATGGAATGGAATGAACAAAAATACTCTTGCTCTTCTCCCACACACACAAGCCGGCCAACCTATCTTAATTAACAGGAAGGTACACTCTCTTGTTCCATTTACCTTTCATAAAAATAAGCACACATCGACTCGAAGCTTTCAGTGTGGCTTTTCTTTTTTCTTCCAGTTTCTCCTTTTGATTTTCTATTAAAAAATTTCGTTATTTCTTAAGTTGACATTTATTTGTTGAATCGAAACAAAAGCCGCTTTTTTCATGGCCATTGACCGTCGTTTTTTTCTCCATCGCCCATTCCGTTATTCAAGGTACGGCCGCCTCCACCGCCTTTCATAGTCCCGACAATATCCTGAACGGAGAGGATTATAGCTCATTGTCCAGCCGCCCGTTTACGTCGTCCCTCACGCGCCGAATTCTCAACCAACACCTGAGAGAAACCAATCCCGAACTGAGCCAAGGACACAATGGAAACCATCAGCAGAACAATAGCGACGCCATGTCCGAGGCCTCCTCGGCTTCCGGCGGCAATCGATCCAGCTTGTCTTGGACATTGTCCCGTCTCACCGGAACTTTGCCTCCTATCACCGACCCCGGACGAGCCAGTCGGCGGGATACGACGCAGTACAACCGGACGCACAGCAGCCGCGAACTGGGCACCGATCAAGCAGAGACCCGTCGAACGTATCAGCGTTATGGCCGTTCGTCCACCTTAGACAACATCGATCCGAGCGGCAATCGAGCCTTTTCGCAGCGACTCGGATCGCCGCTATCCGATGAAGAACAGCCGTCGTCTGGCATCTCGACGCCGGCCTCGTACCGCACTTATACGCGGACGCGAAGCCGAGAGTATCTCAGTCCCAATAGCAGTCGAGGAACGTCTCCAGTCCCTTCCAACACATCGTCCGCCATTATCAGTCCGGAAGTCATGAATCCGATCGTTCCGCAACTGAGCACCGTCCTGGAGAACGGACCACTAGGCGTCGAGGGAGAAAGCAGTCCGCGGCCCGTCAGAGCGGCCGAATCTAAATTGGCCGTCATTACCACTCTTAATCCAACTAATCCTGTTAATCCTCCAAATCCTCCAGCTGACGCCACAGGCGAACGGAAATCGCGTCGCGTTTCTCGTTTCCTCCGCCCGGATTTCTACGATGCCCCCAAAGAAGAGTCGGCGGTGGCGACGACGGACAAACAGCCGGAAAAACCAGCAGACAATAAACAGCAATTCCTCAAATCGGTGGAACAACGCTGGGAAAAATACAATCCGGACGCCGGACTTTTGGCTTTATCTCGATCCGCTCAAAACGGCCAAACTACCGCACCTGCCGCTGAACGGATCGTTCCCGTTTTGAAGGAACGAGTAGCACCGGCGCCGATCCCTCCTTCTCCTTTGCAACCGCTCCTTCAGGCCAGACAGAATTTGACGCCCATTCCGATTACTCAACCGGCTCAACCGGCGTTGCCGCCTCCTGTAGCGTCTGTCGTCCTGAAACCGGTGCCAGAGCCGCAACAGCAGCCTCAACCCGAACCGGTCAAAATCCAACAGCCGAATCTGAAGCCCGTCAACGGAACGGCCAATGGGACGGAACAGCCAACGCAACAGCAAACGTCGCCGAAATCCAATGGCACAAAGAGTTCGCCCAAGTTGACGGTGCGTCGCCAATTTGAGCACTTGATCAATTTGGCCGCTGCTCAATTTTCACGCGGCCAATCGCCAAGTAAAGCGCAACAACCGCCTCCTCCAGTCGCTGCACCAGTTCCAGCTCCCGTTCCAGCACCCGCTCCCGTCCCTGCACCGATCCCAGCACCATCTTCGGTATCAACAGCTCCGATTCCATCCGTCATCAGCCAATCGGATGCCATTTCGATGGAACTGAAACAGTTGGAAGACGAAATCAAAAACACGGCGGCCATCAAAGCCCAGGCGACGGCCAGATTAGACGCGCTGAAATACGAACTTGCCCTCAAGAGCGGTGCTGGTGCTCATCCCGTCCATCCAGCGAAACCGCCCATACCGGTCAAGCCGGAATTCTTAGCGCGCCCACCATCGGCGTCCGCCGCCGAGTCGCCCATACCGCCCGAGTTCCAGCCGTTCCAGTACAAGGGATCCAACGGCGCTCTGCGGGAGTTGGCCCATCTTGGCCACAGTCGTCGAGACGCTTTGTCGCCGCCGTCGAATTATCCGGCCAGCGAATCCAACGGGCGAACGCCACCGGCCTACGACGGCGACGAGCCCGTCCGTTTCGCCCGGATCAAGCGCATGGAACAGTCGCCGTTCAACGATTGGACTAACGACGGCTTGGACGCGCCTGGAACACCGACCGACAGCTACGAATCGTCGTCCGTCTGCTCGGATTTACGCGACCAGAGAGCCGATTCCGGCGAGGACGAAAGCGTCAGCGAGCGAATCTTCCGCAAGAGTTTCTATACGCGTTTCAACGAGCCGTCCAAGATGAAAGCCAAACAAAATCAAAATCGCCGTTCAATGAACAGAGAACTGACGCCTGGTGGCGGTGAATTCAACGACAATTCCGCCAGCGAGCCGGTAGCTTCGCCGCCGCCGCCTCCGCAGCCGCCGATGGTCCGACGATCGTCGCAACATCGGAAAAGCCTCAGGGACGAATCGGCCGAGTCCGTCATGGTCCGTAAATTCCTGTCGAGCGGTTCCGAGTCGAGCAGCAGCCACTTTGAGCGTGAGCGACGACTGTCGACCACACGGAGACAACACGCCTCTTCCGATATCTCGGAAGCTTCTGCCGAAGCTCCTCCTCCTCTCCCCGCTCCTGTCGGTGGTTCCAGAGAGCCGTCGGTGGCCCGTTCGGTCAAAAGCGACCAATCGTCGTCGCAACATCAATCGGTGACGAGCCCGACACCTTCCATCGCCGGATCGGACGGCGGCTCCAACGGACGAGAATCGCGATCCTATTTGCGTTCCTACTCGTCTCGAGGCTTTTCCAACGACCCGCCAAACAGTTCCAGCGTGACGTCGCCTGGTGAAACTTACTCGTCGGCCAGTTTGGGCCGTCGCAGTTTCTATCCGTCTTCCTCAACGAATGCGGATCACATCAGCAGTTTACCTCGTCGATCCAACAGGTAAATTGACGCCATTTTTTTCCTAATTAAAAACGATAAATCGAACTCGCTTTCACCACGATAGGTACAGCATACAGGAGCAACCGGACAGCGTCCGTCTTCGTTCTACCGGATCGTCTGTGTTGGCCAGTCGGAGTAGTTACGTCAATTCGCCGTCGTCGCGCTACTCGTCCATCTTGTTCGAAGAAAGTGGCGGCGGGAGCGGCGGCGGCAACAACAACGGCCCGTCGTCGGCCAGCAGCGTCTTGTCGCCCAACTCGACTCGCCGTCACGCCAACGTTTCCGACGCGTTGACACGGCGCGAGTCGACATTTTACGGGACGCCGAGTCACCTCTCGAGTCGGTCAGGGTCGGCGTCGTCGTCTTCGGCTTATTTCATGCGCTCGACGAGCAGCGGACTGGATCACCACCACAACAATAACGGAAGCAGCAGCAGCGCTAGTGGAATCAACACGGGAACTTATGCAACGATGCGGCCATCTTTGTTGCGCCATCGTCGATGAAACTCCCTCCCTCCTCCCCCTCTATCTCGTCTGCAATTTTGTTGATTCGTTTTTCTTGATTGCTGCCATTTTTGTGTTTCGTGCTCTCTCTCTCTCTTTGACATAACCCTTGTTTAGTTGTCGCTTCACGTATTTGATTGAGTTCCTACTCTTTTGAACGAAAAAAAACTCTCCAGCAATAATGAGCCAAGTGTTCCGACTAGTCTCTACGTGAACCGCCTCGTCCGTTGCGCTCTCTCTCTCTCTTTTAAGTTGTTTCATTCGACCACGATGATCCATTCTGACGACAGAGACTCGTTTCAGCGTAGACTGTAGGCCTCGTGTTCAAAACTGTACTACGTCGTCACGGATAATGAATTGTTGAATGACTGTTGTTGATGATTCAATCACTCGCCTCTCTTTCATGCATCCCATCTCTTCTTTATGTGTATGATGATTGATCGGCCACGCTGACTAAAAAAAAAAAGGCGAGGCTATATAATACTACTCTTGAATGCAAAAAACTGTGATGAAGAACCGCCGGCCTCCTTTTCTCTCTTATTTATTGTAAGTGTTGCGTATTAACGTCCATCACGCGCGCCGGAGCGGACGAGAGAATAATAAAATATAAAAAAAAGTGGGGATCCGGGGGATGGCGCTGGATGAAGAGAGCGTGTCGGAGCGACGGATCGAAATGAAAATTTCACCTCGTTCGATCCGTCTTCCGCGTGTTTCGATGTGCAGTGCGTGAGAGAGTTTTTCTGTTGGGACTCCTCTATGTATGTGTGTGTGTGTGTGTTTTTCTTCTTGTTTGCTTGTGTGCGTGCATGCTGATGCGAGGAATACGCCGCGGGAATACCCGGTGGTCGGACGAATGCGCGGCCGAGTTTGACTGCCCGGTTGATTGGATGTATTTGCCTTGTTATTTTCCCTCGTTCCTATATATGGTCGTCGTCGTCGTCCTACTGTTGGCAGATGATGACGAGGACGATGACGTGTTCAATACAACAACAATGTCGAGAATATCTACATCTATCGTTCGACCAACGACGACGAATATTGTCCCGAGTGGGGGAAAAAGAGGGAAAGAAGTAGAAGAAGACGAATCGAAAAATGAGAAAAGACGCGGCTCCAATGTCAAAATCGATACGATATGCGTCATGGAGCCTCAAACTCGTACGGTTGCGTTTTGTCCGTTTCCCGCTTCTCGCCTTCATCTACTGCTACCCTCTGCCGTCCGTTCGCATTCTTCCAACCCCGTCCATCGTCCGTCCACTCCATTTCGGCTATTACTACATCGCCGCTACCTACTAACGTAGTAGTAACTTCGGGTCGCAGTCAAACATCACGCCACCTTATCGGATTGGCATTCTGGCTCCTACACCACGTATATACTCTGCTAGACAGCCCAGCAGTGCAGTTTCAAGTTGGTCGACGCAGCGTGCGACGCAATGGCCGATCGTTAGAAAAGGCCCCAAAACTCAATGGTGGAGCCACACCATTATTGCCTATTAAGACGACGACTCCCTCGGTGCTGCCGGACTGATGTTCCACCTACATAAACATTACACAGTTTTAGGCTGCTACATCATCCGCCAACCGGTCTTGGACGGACCGAGTCCAAGGGCTTTAATGGACATCTCTTACGACGAGAGTTATCACGCAATAGCTTTTCCTCGGTTGTACATGTCTACTATTGCCGACATGACCTAGAACCGACCCGACCACCCACTCACAAACCTCGTCAATCCGCTGCTTCTGCTGTCGTGTGCGATACCAAGTCTACACAAAAAGAAAAAAGAAGAAAAGAGTCAGAAGAAGAAGAAGAAAAAGAAAGAAAAAAAATGGAGAATAGTGTATACAGACGAGTTACAAAGGGGGGCTGACTTTGGCTGGCCGGGGCCAAAGTGTTGTCCGGTTGCCTTGGTGACCCAACCGAGTCGTCCGCCACACAATTGCCACCAACACACAAGGCGAATAGTTCCGAGTTGAGACTCTGCTGTTCTGCAAGAGTTTCAACTGCGTTTGTATCATAATTTTGTACAATTTTTCTGTGTATAGTTTCGCCGATCGTGTGTCGTCTACCAATCCAACTGGACGCCAACTGCCCGTCGTCTTGTGCGTCTGTTGGAATGTTATTAGTCCACCTACGAGACTTTGCCGTCTAACAGACCGGTCGGACTCCTCGCCCTACGACGTGCAGACCATTGACAGAGATGGGCAACTGTGCGGGCAGAGGTTTCGACAAGCAAAACAGTTCGGCATTCGATCGAGTCACTTCTCGAACTTCCACCGACGATGATTGTCTCCTCTACCAATTGGCCGACTATCAAAAAGGTACGTATACGTCTCCGTTGTATTTGAGGCCGTCTGTTGGTCGTCTCTAACGACCGAACATTCTGGAACGGGCATAAACAGGAGGCGATTTGGTCAAGTTCTTTACCAAAGAAGGTCCCCGAGCCACCGAAGACCTTCTCAAAGAGCAAATCCCGCTGTTACTTTATCGCAAAGGAGAGGGCCAGGTCGTCACCCGCACCGACTATCTCAAATGGAAATACCGCGGCAAACGCACCGTCAGTCATTTATCAGTTCTCTTATATAATCAACTTGGAACCGTTCAACAACACTCTCTGGTTATTAGGTGGCCGTGCCCGTCGACGAGCACATTCCCGGATGGAAAGACCACAGAGCTTGCTGGAATTTCGAGTACCGCGGCTCTTTGGGCGAATCGCTGCTCCACGTTCTCATCGTTTGCAACACGTCGAAACATTTCAAACTGGCGAAAATGTTGATCGTGGCCTTCCCCAATTTGGCGCTGGACGTGGTCGAGGGAAACGAGTTCAGAGGTCCTTAATCGATTTCCCAGATTCATTTGTTGACCTTGTCTTATGTAACGAGGCAACCAACGACGATGTTTATCGATTTTTAAATATATAACGCAGGAGCCAGCGCCCTTCATTTGGCCATCGCCTACAACAACTTGGAATTGATCAAATTGCTGGTGGAGGCCGGGGCCGGCATCGATTCGCGGGCCGTCGGTGTGTTTCCGTTCAATCCTACGCCTACACAACTTCAACATCGAGACGACTCGTTAATCTTCTGCCTTCTCTACAGGGACTTTCTTTCTACCGAAAGATCAGCAAAGAGCCCGGCCGGCTCGAACGACCGACTACGATGGATTGGCCTATTTTGGCGAGTACCCGCTGGCCTGGTCTGCTTGTTGCAACAACGAAGCCGCCTACAATTTGCTGATCGATCGCGGCGCCGATCCCAACGCACAGGATTCATTCGGCAACATGGTCCTGCACATGGTCGTCGTTTGCGACAAATTGGTATCCGCTCATCCATCATCGTTATTATTCTATTTGACGGATTAATCGCCATTAGCGACTGATGGAAACAGGAAATGTACGGCTACGCTCTGAGACACCCGCGCATCCAGGCCAAAATGGGAATCGTTAACAAAGCCGGCCTGACTCCGTTGACGCTCTCGTGCCATCTCGGCCGAGCCACCATTTTCCGCGAGATGCTCGAATTGACGGCCAAGGAGTTTTGGCGCTACTCCAACATCACCTGCTCGGCTTATCCGCTCAACGCGCTCGACACCATCCTGCCAGACGGACGATGCAGTACGGTCCAGCATTCGTTCTCTCTTTTTTTCTGTCCTATATTTCTGTTCCGCTCATTCTCACATTGACTCCAAAAGATATGACGTCGGCCTTGATGATTATCCTGAACGGAACGAAGGAAGAGCATTTGGACATGTTGGACGGCGGCATCATTCAGCGGCTGCTGGAAGAGAAATGGAAGACTTTCGCACGAATTCAGTTCCTCAAACGTCTCGGCATCCTCTTTTTCCACTTGATTGCGTTGAGTGGCGCCGTTTACTTGCGGCCCAGTCAAGACAGGCCTCTGATGGGCGCCGCCGACAAGCTCGACGCCATGGATTACACCCGTTTCTGTTTCGAAATAACTACTTGCCTCAGTTGTATCGGTTACGTCATCGTCCAGCAGAGCTCGGAATTGAAGAATCTCGGTCTCAAAGGATACCTCAGTCAATTGGTAAATTCATTTCAGGCGATTTTCCGTATCGATTTAACATCAACAATGTTTTCGTCCGGCACATTACAGTCGCACAATCCAGCCAAAGCTATCTTCCTGGCGTCCAACATTCTGACGTTGTCGTGCATTCCGTGTCGACTGCTGGGCAAGCGAGAGCTAGAAGAAGCCATCTTGATCTTTGCCTTGCCTTCCGCCTGGTTCTTTCTCATGTTCTTCGCCGGAGCCATTCGTCTCACTGGTCCGTTCGTCACCATGATCTACAGCATGATCACTGGTGATATGCTCACCTTTGCCATCATTTACGCCATCATGTTGCTGGCCTTCTCTCAGGCGTTCTTCTTCCTTCACCGCGGACATCCGGACAAACCTCCACTGTTTAGCAATTTCTTCTCCACGTGGATGGGCCTCTTCCAGTGGACACTCGGCGACTACAACGTACCAATCCATCGAATTTTTATTTTAACTGAAATTTTTATTAAATTCAAAATTTTTTAGTATCCGTCGTTGGGCGACACGGTTTATCCGGCCTTGACCAAGATCGTTTTCGTCATCTTCATGATCATGGTGCCGATTCTGCTGTTGAACATGTTGATCGCCATGATGGGCAACACTTATGCGCTCGTCATCCAGCAGAGTGAGAAGGAATGGGTGAAACAGTGGGCCAAAATCGTCATCGCCCTGGAGCGAGCTGTTAGTCAACATCACGCCAAAGAGTACCTGGTGACTTACAGCATCAAAGTCTCTGGCGGAAGCGACGGCAGCGACGGATCGCCACCGCAAGAGGAAGTTCGCGGCGTCATGGTCATCAAGAGTCAGTTTTCCACTCATCACAGAATCTTGACATTTAAATTTAATATTCTATTGTGATTTTGATTGACTCAGGTAAGAACAAAACGAGAGCCCGCCAGAGGAAGGGTGCCCTGGGCAATTGGAAGGTAAATTCAATCGATAACGTTGAAGTTATTTCGATCTCTTACCGATTGATTTGTGGGACGATAAATAGAGAGTGGGACGTGTGACCATCAACTATCTGAAGCGTCGCGGTATCACGGGCGAGACCTTGCGTCGCCAAATTTGGGATCCGCGCACCCCGTCCACCACTTCAATGAACGGCAGGTATAGGCGGCGCTCTCTCGTGTGTTTACATTGGCCGTCTGGCGACTGCTGTTGACATTCTCGCCATTGATTTTGTTATTTTCGTCTCTCAGTCCGTGCCTCACGCCCATCCCATGTCCAACGAGTGCGGCTATGCTCCTGATGGATATGAACGGAGGCGCCGGCATGATGGGCGGCGGCGGCGGAATGATCGGTGGCGGGCTAGGCGGTCCCATCAACATTATGGCCAACGACTCGCTCCTGGAAAACAGTTTCGCCTTTGGTGCCGCATTCAATGACATGTCTGGTTTCAACGGGCCAAACAACAAGTCCAGTAACGTCCCTGCCCACCTAGGAGATCCGCGTAAGTCCCACCGACACGTTGAAAATCCCTGGATGAAAATTCTAATCATTCCTTTTTATTCTTTCATTCTAGTCAATCAAGACTTGTTCAACACGGCCCTCATCAATAAACTGTCAGGGACGGGTTTTATTGAAGACGTCATCGAACCGAGTTATACGGCTCCTGTGGCCTCTGCACCTCCATTGGCACCCGTTAACCCGGTGTTGCCACCCATTCACCCAGTGGCACCTGTAAGCCATGTGGCACCGCTGAATCCAGTGGTTCACGTCAACCCCATGACACCAGCGGCTGGGAATCTGACGATGCCGTCGAACCCGACTGTACCCGTTAACACAGTGGCACCAATGAGTCCAGCGGTACCCTTGCACCCCATGGTACCAGACACCCCGTTGTTACCTGGGAACCCTATTGTGCCTATGAATCCGATGGCACCTGGGAATCCTCCAGTGGTAACCGGTTACTCGATGGCACCAGTAAGCCAAGTGGCTACCATGGCGCCAGCGGTGCACATCAATCCGATGGTACCCGAGATGGTACCACCTTGTGTTCAAAACCCTGCTCCACCTGGGGTAACAGTTCTTCCTGGCATGACACCCGTTAATCCACCAGTTGTATCTGTGAATCCGATGGTTCCCGTAAACATTGTAATGCCCGGGGTACCCGAAATACCTGAAATTCCCGAAATACCCAAAGAAATTTATCCTCCAATCATGTCTGTGAATCCGATCATTCCTGTTACTCCCACCAATCCAGTCAGTCCGATGTATCCAACTAATCCAAACTATCCAGCGACTAACCCAAGTTATCCAGCTAATAACCCAAACTATCCAGCTAACAACCCAAATTATCCATCCAATAATCCAATAGTTCCAGTTTCTCCAAATAACCCAAACTATCCAGCAGCTAATCCAAGTTATCCGGCTAATAATCCAAATTATCCCACCAATAATCCAATAGTCCCAGTTGCCCCAAATAATCCAATCTATCCTACGGAGCAAGTAATGTCAACTAATCAAATGAATCTGGCCAATTCGGATATCCAAGTGGCCCCACCGCAACCTGCTTATGCTGCCGATTTAGTCCATCAGATGCATCTGACAAATCCAAATATTCCAGTGAATCCAATTTATCCGACGAACCCGGTAATTCCAGTGGCCCCGGTCAATCCGATTTATCATACCGACCCCATAACTCCACCAGTCAACCAACCAATTCCAACGAATCCGGTAGCTCCAGTGGCTCCAATCTGTTCATATTACTCTACGGATGATGCGGACCCAACAATTCCGATCAGTCAACATAATCCGATAACTCCAATGGTTCCAATCTATCCTACCGAGCCAATTACTCCAGTCATCCAACCCTATCCGATTGATCCAATAATTCCAATGGCTCCAATTTATCCTACCGAGCCAATTGTTTCAATCAACCAACCTTATCCAACGAATCCGATAATTCCAATGACTTCAATCAGTCCTACTTACTCTATAGATACCATAGCTCCGGTTAATGAAACGATTTCAACTGACAATCAAGTAGATGTCAACAATCCATTGATTTCGACAGTTTCAGTCGACGATCTTATTCAACTGACGCATTCAATGGATGCTACCCACGAAATGTATCCGACTGAGCACGTCATGCCGTCAAGTCAGATGAACCCAACGATCATCCCCGTGGCTCCGGCCAATCCAGCCAACGCGATTTGTCCGTTTGACCCAATTCATTCAATCAATCCCATGAATTTGATTAATCAACCGAATCCAACGTTGCCGATCACACCGCCGACTCCAGTCTCGCCGACGGCTCCCGTTTCCATGTTTCCACCGCTTCCCCAACCGCTGTTCCCTCCCCTCCCAATCGACATTGGTCCGCCGATTATCGACCTGCTGGATAACTCGTCTCAACTTTCAGACATTGAAAACGAAATCATTGCTCAAACACTGCTGAGTAACGTCCAGCAGCCGGTTCGGAAGGAAACGGTTGTCGAATCAGAGCCGCCGAAGGATACTCTGCCGCCGTTATTCCGGGCCCGCCTTCTCGACACTCCAGCCCAGTCCATCGAGGGAGAGCCGATCGCTGCTGGAGACGTTCCATTCCACACTATCCCTTCGTCAACCGATGACCGATCTGCCGCCCTAATCCCCGATCACGTCCACTGCAGATCATCGACGCCTAATGGAAGCAGAAGACAGAGCACTCCGGACGCTTTCCATCGCCCGGAGCGCTTCGATCTGATGGAAATGCGGAGACAAGGTAAAAGTCTCTCCGTCGCTGACAATCAGTACCAACAGAACGACAGACTTCCACCACTGGCTAGCGACGACAAACTACTCGATCCATCAGGCAAAAAACGCGGTTCCAAAACGCGTTCGAGGAAGCACCAGTTCAACCGGATGAATGTCGTTGCTCCTTCAGACCCCATCTACCATCTGGACGATCACATGCAGCAACTGGATGTGGTGAACGACCTGGATTCGACCAGAGACTCTGATATCTTCCAGCGACTCAACGAACGAACATTTGGAACGAACAGATCATTGGCGCGTTCCACGACAGTGGCCGACGACGCAAACGACGGAAAAAAGAAAAGGAAGCAAAAACAGAAGACCTCCAGTCCTGGACGATTGCGGAGACACTCGGACAATGACTCGTTCGCTAGTTCCGTTGACGAAAGCCTCTACTCGGCCACCCGGGTGATGCCGAGGAAGCAGCGGGTCGTTTCCAGAAGTAGCAGCAGCAGCAGTGGAGGCCTCAGAGAATCAAAAATGATGGCACATGCAGCATCTGACGCCATCTCTCCGAGAGAGCAGCAGCAGCCGCCACCAGTCGCCGATGCCCCAGTTACGCCGCTCGGCGTCTTTCACATCAGCGGAACTGTAGACGACGCGCCGGAGACAGCGCGCACCGAAAACGGAGACGGCGAAAAAGACGCTCCGGCTCGAGCTCGCAGTCCCAAAATGAGCGCCAAACCGGCTGCCAATAAGAGATCGGTAGGCCGCAGCTCCAAAGTATCGACCATCAACAACAAAATCAAAAAAATTACCATGGTCGGTCCGGTTTTAATCGGGAAAAAGACGTCTCGACCCTCTCGTGACAGCATCGATCGAACAACAGAACGAGCTTCGCCACGGACGTCTTTGACGTCGACTTCGACGCGAATCGACCAGGCGAAAGCGGATCACTTTCATTCGCAAGGCTCGCCGGCTGTTTTGAATTTGAACCAACTGATGGGCGGCATGGACTCGCAAGTGGTCGACGACATGGATGCTTAAGTCCTCAGAAAAGAGCTGGTTTCACATCTACTTCATTGCAAACTTTCTTTGAAATCTTCTTTCTTCATTCATTCATCCAATCTCTGCTGCTCGTTATTTGTCTACCAGCATTACGTATTCCTCTTTATTGTTTATTCACTGGTGTGGTCACCATTCGGCCCGATTAATTAACCCCATTCGAAATCGAAACAGATAACAATTATACCGTTTTGCAAAATTGGGCAGCAGCAGCAACAGCGTCTATTACGGTAGTATATAATGCATCCGAACATCACCTCTTTTCACAACACGTCTATCTCTCTACTATCTCTTTCTATTTTGGTCAATCTTGTTGATTGTTACTCGATCGCTGTAATCCTTACTTTCTCTCCCTCTATCTCTTTCATTAACTATATTCCTCTTATTACCATGAATTTTTAATTGATGATGACCGACCCCGCCGATCGTACGACAAAATTTTGACCCTCCCAAACTCCTCGAGATGCTGACGACATTTTTTGCACAATCGTTGGACGCGTAATAATATATACATAGAACTCTTTCATCATTTCTCTCTTTCGTATTTACCCGTATGAACCACTTTTGGAATATCATATGATAAACCAAACGTTTGTCAATGACAAGGGTAAATTATACTTGACGAATTCGTCGCCATATCTACTCTTGGCCTCTGATACCTGCTGGAAGTACGCTAAAATCGGAGTCATAGAAACCTGGTTGCTCAACGTATGGCCATATTCCCATGGAAAAGGGAGGACCCTCATGCGACCCGGCGAGGAACTTTTGCCAGGCTTGCACTAGCGCCTCAAGTAGGTGTGAAGGGAACGACGTTCTCAGCACCAATCCTGAATGAGTCCGAAAGCTGAAACTGTCGTCTTATTTCGAATTTGCTACTGAACTGATAAGAGACGAAACCTCTAATATACTGCATTGGAAAATCAGTATGTTATCCTTTATACTACCGATACAATCAGGAGTGGTAGCTCAAAATTATACCGAAGAATTCAGTATTTTTGTTTCAACAATACGGAAAAGTCATGAGTTACCAAGTTCTGCTTCATTCAAGGTTTTTTTTCAATTTTTGCGGCCCTACTGAATGCTAAGTAGCCTCTCCCTACTGAATTAATTAATTATGAAATTGGTATTAAGTAGCCTTGTATTTAAGTAGCCTAGTTTTTTTTACTCCTATTAAGGGGTTTGCCAAAGTTAAGGGATTAAAACAGGTTACTTATCAGTAGTTTACCGCCACTTTGTAACACTTATCCGAAGTGGTTGCACTATCATTGCACCACCGCGCTTAGAACCTGTAGAAGTTTTCTATTCCTCAGGGATGAAATCTTCGACCACACCCTAATCTACCCTTCCTATATAAACTCACTTCAACCCTTACACAAATAGTGCTGTCCTTTGTTGTACTATCCTGATTGTAAGTTGAAAATGCAATCGTATTTTAAACTCTTAAATAACACACAACACCAAAACATTACACATCTACCGTATATCTCCAGCTATAGGTGCAGTAGTATAGCCTATCGTCTCGTCGGAAAACATGGACGCATCGCTACAACAGGAGACGACTAATGGAGCTCAATATCGCCAAGATGTAAGTTATACCTGTCATATAGGCCTAATGAGTTGTCAGTAACACGTGGTGTAACGTAACACAGGCGGACCTTGCCATCAGCTTGCAAAAATGGGCTGATCAATTTGGTGTCGCGTTGCAAAGCACGGAATTTGCTACTCAAATGGACTCGGTTGACCCGCTTCGTGAATTACGAAAGAATTTCACCTTCCCCGCAATGAAGGATTTGCCATGTGGTAATAAACCTAAGAAAATTACTTTAATTTTAAAATCGTTTAACAGACTGACATTTCTTTCCCAGTGGATTTTTCGCTCATAAATGACCTGGACGAAGAATGCATCTACTTGTGTGGAAATTCCCTTGGCCTCAAACCCAAACGCGCGGACAGCTACCAGCAAGAAGTTTTGGACTGCTGGGCAAAGTTGTAAGCCGATTATTCAACTCCATTTATTCAATTCAAGTAATGTGTTGTATTGCTAAACTTTTTTTTCACAACTTGCACGTCAATGTTTATAGAGGTGTGTTCACGCATTTCAATGGCCGTTTCCCGGCTGCCAAATGCGATTTACTCGTGAAAGAATCGCTGGTGAAGCTTGTGGGGGCGGAACACACAGACGAAGTGGTTTGCATGAATGGACTGTCCGTAAACATGCACTTATTGCTCATTTCATTTTATCGACCGACAGCCACCCGATACAAGATCATGATCGAAGGCCATGCTTTTCCATCGGATAGAGTAAAAACAAGCTGCACAAAGGCCTTCTGGAGAAATTTAGTTTGTACTTGTTTTTTTAGTACGCAGTTGTGTCGCAGTTGAAGTTACATGGTTACACGGAAGAGGATGGATTGGTTATCTTGCAAAATAGACCCGGTGAACACACTCTCCGCACAGAGGATATTCTGGCAACGATTCAAGAGCACGGTGATAGTGTCGCCGTCGTCTTTTTATCGGGCGTCCATTATTATACAGGTAAAAATAGATAATCCGTTGTAATATAGAATATGAGTATGCTTAATTAATATTTGGCTTGGAACGAATTCTCAGGGCAAAAATTCGACATCGAGGAAATCACGAAAAGTGGACAAGCGCGTGGCTGTCTTGTCGGATGGGACTTAGCTCACGCAGTGGGTAACGTCGAGTTGAAGCTTCACGAATGGAGTGTCGATTTTGCCTGCTGGTGCACATACAAGGTAATAAAAATGTTTTCACATAGTTGCGTAGACGCATCTGACAATTAGAAAAAGGCTACATCACAAGAAGCAGCAGTCACCGTGCAGACGCTATCCTTTTCGGGAATTTTGGCTGTTTGTCGTAAAGGAAAAGGCTAGCGATATATATATAAAGATATATTCCATGAGGTCGCTTGACGTGTCCAAGAACGTGTCTGAGTAACGGAAAAAAAACTCGCCGATAACTTGTCATCCGCGCGATTCTGTCTATATCGATCGTAGAAAGCTCTCTCACCGTATTTTGTTATTCTTTTATTCGACATGTCCAGTATCTAAATTCAGGAGCTGGGGGTATCGCTGGAGCTTTCGTTCATCGGCAGCATCATCAAGATGATCGTCCGAGACTTTGTGGCTGGTGGAGTAATCGTGAAGAGACGCGATTCTCTATGAAGCATAGTGTCGACGCAGCCGCTGGAGCTGACGCCTATCGTCTGTGTAATCCTCCGCCAGCTCTTGTCGCCTTACACAAGGCTGGTCTAGAGGTGAAAGAGTACAAATGAAGCGCCAATCAATCAATTGATCTAACGCTCCTAGTGAATAAAACAGATCTTTGAAGAAGCCGGGATGGATCGCCTACTTGCAAAACAGTATCTTCTGACTGGTTATCTGGAGTATTTGATGGATAGTCTGGAAGCGGATGACGGCAAAAAATTTATTGAGATCATAACTCCGCGTAGTCCTCGACAGAGGGGAACTCAATTGTCTGTCATGTTTCCGTTCTCTGTGAAAGATATTCACGACAAACTGGAAAAGAGAGGAGTCGTGGTAATAAAGACAGTTCTTTCTTTCGCCCACAAATCTGCTTGATTTCTGACGTCTAATTTGACCTATTTAAACCTATTTAGTGTGACATTCGTTTACCAAGCGTTATGCGCTTGGCTCCGGTGGCCTCGTATAACACATTCATGGATGTCCATCGATTTTTCACGGTACTGCAGCAGGTGATGAAAGAGGTATAAGCTGCTACAGATATTTACTTATGCAATGCTGTTAGATAGAAAAGTATGTTTCGTGAAATAATTGCTGTTTAGTCTGACCCATATCATCATTCCTAAGGATGACAATTTAAGTACGTCGTCTGTTACCACCTTACCACGCTGACTCTAATTCAGTTAACTGCTTCTTTATTCTCCACCCCACTCACACACAAATTAAGGTAAATCCATCCTCCTTATTATTAAACAAATCCGCAACTACTCCACCGCGAGTGAATAAACACTCCATCGGGAGAATAAAACTGAGATGGTCTTAGCCTATTCATTTTAAACTCAACAAATACTATATAGCATAAATTTACTCTGAGAAGCCTTCAACCCTCCAGCAACCAAATAAAATAAGCCTTAAAGAAAAGTTTCCATAGTATATGTGATTATGATATGTATGAAAGTACGAATCATGCACTTTTCCCTAGCAATCAAAATGCACCATTCACTTCAACAGACTCCCCCCATGTTTTTTGTACCTTTAATAATTCAATGCTCTTTCTGTGTATTTTTCAAGGAGAAAGGAAGAACATTGAGGAATTGATATCCTATATCGATGATGCAATATAACTTGCACATTATTACCTAATTATTGAAATTTCAATAGGGCTAGCTATTTATCAATGATTCACATCTTAAAATGTACTGACGAATAACAGTTGAACATTGATTGAGTATTAGGAACAGAAAGAAGGAAGACTAAAAGGAACAATTCGTTTAAGAAATAAGAAATGGGATTGCCAATATTGATTTGATTGATTTGTATTTAGACATTGTCATGATTTAGTCTATCGTTATTACTAGTAATATTGTGATCATTTTAATTATTAATTAAATACGATAAAAATCCCGATACTATTGCGATATTGCGGACGATATCACATTTTTGACACGCTAAAATCATGATCTTATGGACGTAGATCTCGGTCAAAGATGCTGAAATTAGCCATGACAATATCATATATGGGAAGCGCGATTGGCTCGCGTGATGGTGTTGTTAGTCCGACGATATCTTGTGACACGGTGACATTTTTAGAGAGGGGGGCCCAGAGATTGATATGTGGAGACGATATGCTGGAGGGTTGAAACGGTATACGAGGGGTTAGAGCTAATGGAGAGAAAAGGAGGGTCACAGCTGGATGGACGTGCGAGTCCCGGATCTTCTAGTTCTGTGTGCACATCTCAGTGAAACCCGATCCTGGATCCACAAGCGGTCAGTTATAGGGGCGGTGCATACATACTGTCCATTTAGTGTATATATACTCGTCAACGTCCACTGGGCGAATAAGCCAAAAGGGGTCGTGAAAGCGAGAGTAAAGTCATCTATCTAAATGTATATCGATCGTTTCTCTTTTGCTGCCGTTGCCGGAATATCAGTTTACCCCTTTTCTCGTTAGTTTGTTAGTTGGGAGCAAAGTCTAGCTGTATATTGATGGGACGGACCATATAACAGAGCCGTTTTTATTAGCTAGCTAATGTCAATAGAGTGGGTGAATCGAATTTGCTCTACGATGACTGTTATTAGTAATAGGCCTAGCGGCTATTGTTTGCCCATTTGACTATTGATTCCATCAATAAGAGGCCCAGCAGTCAGACATTTAGACGTCCCGAATGACCCTCCCCCTCTATCACTCTGGTTGTCGAGGACCCGATCCATTATCTTTTTTTAGTGGCAGCACGCTCCAAAAGGCTTTTAGACCCATTTGACGTCTTTGTCGGCCGCGTGACGTAATCGGAGCGACCGGAAGACGAGAATCTCTTTGACTCGTTCCGCTTCTTCTCTTTTTGCCGTGCTGAAATGACGCGGCAGCTCGATTGCGTCGTCGTCGACAGTTGTTCTCCTTCTTCTTCCGCTTCGGCGGGATCGGTGAACGGCGACAGATTGCCATCGGCTGCGTGCCGCGCGGTAGAGGACGAAACAAAGCTGAGGCTCCAACAGACGGAGAGCATCGAGCGCGGTATTGAAAGTGAGACAAAGGTTTTTGGAAAAGAAAAAGAAAAAAAGGAAAAATGAAAAGCGCAGCACCGCAAAGAGAACTGACCTTTGGTCTCACTTTGAGCTCGTCCCTCTCCGACATGCAACTCTCTTCTCTTCTCCTAGCGACAAATAACGTCCGACAACAAACAGGGGAGAAAACCATCGACGGAACCCGTCAATGACGACGAAAAGTGAACAACTGCTTCAAATGTTCAAATTTTAAAATGTTGAACAATAACACGCATCACCGCCTGGTCGAATATATCGATTCTTTTTTGTATAAAAATCGCCACTAAAATTTTTAGGTCGACCACGATAAACTTAATGAGGACACCAGCTTCACTGTCTGTTTCTTTTTTGCCCTTACAAAAGTTATCGTTTTCAATTAAACCGCGCGTCTACTTTTCTCCTGTTATCCTCGTCGCCATATTTAGAACATGTTAGTTAGGCCTTTGGTTTACCTAGTAGTATTTCTACCATCGCCAAGTAATGAAAATGAACCGGTCAACGAAACACGACTGTAGATAGAGCAACTGCTGTCAAAAAATTATATTTGGATGCCAAGAAATTTAATTTACAATAAGTGTATATTACAAATGCGCATTTGTCTAGCAAATCAAACTTCTAATTGGTTGTTGTTCTTGGAAAGTTATTAATGAATAGGCTAGGTGAATATTGCTAATAGGCTACTTGAAGGAATGTTGCCAACCCAAGAGACCCCCTATAGATAGCCGCCCTCTCTTAGCCTACTTGTTTCATTCCCAAACCTACTACTATCCGTACCCCTTTTGGCTGAGAACAGAAAAAGAGCTGCTGCCAACAAAATTAAAGAAATGAAAAGAAAAATATGAAAGAGAGTTAGTCGGTCTACGCAGAGGTGGTATGTAGAATATAAGAGAAGGTTCTGTATAGGAAAAAAAGAGGGAATGAAGTTTTCTGACTCGACTTGTGAGATGTTTTTGTCTGTTCCTCTGTGTATATATGTAAAGCGCGCGAGCGAACGACGGCCCGACTCAACCCGACTCGACCCGGTACCCACTAAGTGACAGTTTGTAGTAGTTATCCCCCTGTCTCGACTCCATTAACCTCTGCTGACTGTTCCCCGTTCGGGTCAACATGCAGCTTCAGTCGACTTGTATTTCTTTGGTTTCTCGCTTCTCTCTCTCTTCTTTATATTCGGGCTGGTCTACTTTTCTTTCGCTCGCCTCTTTTGCTTCTGCTGCTTTAGACCGTCTTCTATTCCTTCTTCTCTTTTAGTCCTTGTATTTGGCCCGGCGTCTGACAGCTCATCGAATCCACCGACTCTTGTTGTCTCTATCGCCGTCCGTGTTCTATATTGGTTTTCAGGCATCAGCAAGGAAGTTCTCGGCTCCTTTCGTTTCATAAAACACTTGTCGACACGATACGACCTCTCACCTTTCTGCTCGACAACAGCCCGCACAAAGCAGCTACACCAACAGGCAACAACTAGCACCCTGTCTTCGACGAAGATAGAGTCTATTGGCTATAATACAAGACTCGGCCCATCCCACCATAATCCTCAAACTACAAAGAAAACAAACAAGACCAATTTTAGAGGTGGAATTATTATATATTTTTTCTTCTTGAAGACATTATTGCACTTGAAAATAACAGATGATGAAATGAAAAAAATCAAAACGACCATCAATGGTTCTTATTCTACGAGTTTGAACAAATTAGGATTTGCTGCCACCGTACATTTCTTTTCTTCCGTTACTTTTAAACAAGTCGTCCGTGGCGATCATGAGAGCCGACCCTTTGGTACAAGCAGTTCCGTTCTCTCCTGGTGAAATCGACGACGATGTCGACGACGTTCCCGTCGAAATCGGGCAAACAGAGCAGCCGGGCAAGCAGAGATGCTGTTGAACAAGCGGTCTGACACTACCGTAGTGGTTTGGGAAAAGCCAAGGGTAAGAATGCGGACTGGCGGCAGCAGCAGCGGCGGCAGAAGCAGCAGCCGCAAAATAGGCCGATGGGTGTAGAAAAGACATCATTCCGGCCGATGGATAGGAAGACATCGAAGACATCATCCGCAAGGCAGAAGGATATGCCATGAGGTTATTGGTCGATTGCGGCATCGATATCGATGATGATGTTGGAACCGTCATTTGGTCGTAGAGCGGACGAACCGGAGACGGGAAAGACGAAGCGGAAGAAGTCGGGAGAAAAGCCGATTTGCCAGAAGTCAAATTGTTGCTCTTAGCCATCGTTCCTTCTTCGGTGGAGGGCGCCGGTAAAGATGCCGGTGACGGCGCTTGATGGCCGACTAGTTGCTGGACAGCTTTAGCGACATCACCGCCGCAAGTCTCCAATGCGCTCTCGACCGCGTTCTTCGGGTGGAACGGGAAAACTCGCGTCAACATCTCCAATGAACCGTGATGCTGCATGACTCGGTCCTTGGGCGATGACGGCTCATCCGCTGGATTGTTGTTGTTGAGAGCCAAGTTGAGAACCTTCTCCACTGTTCGCTGTTGATGTTCTTGGCCGATGGCCCTCAACTCTTCGTCCTCTGAACCTGTTTCGTTCCAAATGAAATTAGTTTTTGAATTGTCATCGACAGACTGTGTAATAAAATCTTACCCGAGTTTGACATTGATTCGTCGAGCATCAATTCCTTTTTCGGCGAATCTCCTCCAAAGATAGGCCCAGGAGGTAGAAAAGGCATCCGGGTTCCGCTGGCCACAGAGCGCAATCCAAGGGCGATAGCGTCCTCGGTAGCTTGTTGTCGCTTTAGTGCTACCTGGAATTGTACAAAACCATCTTCATTACGTTCTTCGTCCTACCGTTTTGACAGGCTGAAAACATACCTGAGCGGCCATGACTCGTTGTCGCTCTGCAATTAAATTGCACTTGACACAGAGGCAGTCCTTGAACCGGCAGTGACGTTTGTGGCCTTTGAGCCAAGAGATGACTCCGTGATTGCGACATCGGGCGCATTTCGGTCGACGAAGAGCTGCTCCGTTGGAAGAAGTCGAAGGCCCGTGGCTGGAATTCATAGCCATTCTGTTGTGTTCGGCCATCAGTGATTTGTTGCTCGTTTCCATCCCGAAAATTCAACGATGTCTAACTCGCTATGACCGAGAAAACATCTCCTTTTAAACCCTAGCCGGGATGCGTTGCGCCCCCAGAGATTTCAGCAGAGGAGCGAAGAGCTGACAGCTGCCGGATCTCGCCAGCATATTGGCTGCCGCTCGGACCAGGCCGTTGCCATTGGTCCTGGCTCTTTGCTCTCTCGTGGCCACATGTTTCCACGCTACCCAATCCTAGCAGGCAGATTAACAGAGGCAGTATGATGGGTAAACTTTCTTGAGGTCGGACCATGTAATGACACATAAATAGCTTACCAGAAAAAATTATTGTGTCGTTATTATTTAGACTGATAGGAAGTGCATACCGGTAAGCATTTCATTCCAGTTTCGGTTATTAAATATGTTTCTAAATATTCGCTTGTATATCAAGCTGAATTAACTGACCCCTTTAGTCTAAGAATAGCAAGAAAAGGTGGTCAGTCATTTTCCAAAACCATCATGATCTTTATGATAATCAACCAGCGGTTAACAAATCCGGACATTCGTTTCGTTTTTGCTTATATCCATTTCGTTTTGATGATGTATTACGCAAAAACGCAAGTTGTCTTGTTTTGTCAGAAGGCGCTGTTGTGTTGTTCTATATCAGTCAATGTATGCTGAGGAAGAGGCGTCTTTCGTTCAGGCTACTAGGCTACTCAGTGCGGACAAGGATGTGAACACAGATTTGTGTACATTACATCTGTCTGTAGTGCGCCCTATACTACTTTCACGTGAAACTCGAATATAGACATTTTAAATGGCCGCTTTAGCATATATCGTCAACAGAGTTGGAAAAGAATGTCTCTTCTATTTCTTCTGTACCGTATGTGTATATATTGCTGCGTCTGTGTGTATACGAATCGGGGCTGCTGGCTCGTCAAGTCGTGTGGGAAAAGCTTTTAGCGGACTGACGGCAGTAATGTCGTGATGTGATTGACACGGACCGCGGTCGCGAAGCTAAACTTGATACGACTACAACCAGTGGGGAGAAAATAAAGCAAGAAGGGAGGGGGGTGAGAAAAGAGCAATGATGACCACCCTTGTTTCTCTCTCTTTTCAGTGGGCAGGTCAAGAAACGGTACCTATATTTGTTGTTGTTACAAAAAGGCCAACAGCAGCAGCGGGAGTCCGCCACATCACTTTGACACGTAGGTTCGTCTCATTTTTCAACAACCATCAAACAACAGTCAACAACATCTAAATGTTTAGATGGCTTCCCAATTTTGTTTGCGCTTTGCTTCTCTTTCGCCTTTTTTCCCTTTTCCGTTTTTTGTGTGTTGTCGGCCAAAACTCAACTTACAGCTTATCGTCCGCACTATTTAACTGGCAAACAAGCAGGAAACATGTGTGCTCCGACCGTCTCTTTCGATTGCTTGTTGACTTCATTCATGTACTCATTATGAATGATAATATATTCTTGATACTGTGCATAACGGAATGAGATCACTTATTCAAAACGAATTTTTAAAATGAGAGGAAAGTCAAATTTTGTCTAGTCCTAAATAGCCTACAAAACCAAGACCTGAAATATAATTGAAAAAACATTTTGATCTTCACAAATACATTAAGGAGAAAGCCTTAGATTGCAAACAAATCTTCTATAAGCTACAGGAATACCCTTATAGGTGTAATAGTTTATCTTCGCGCTACATTATTCGTTTGCACTTTTTAATTAGACATAAAAATAACATTATTCTACTTTGAGGAAAAATAAGTTGATCACTATTTAAAACCTATCTTGTTCTTAACTTCTATTAACAACTTTCATGCATCTGCTCACGTCAGTTTTATTAATATGTGGTCATTTTGAACTCAGAACTTCCTTTTCTTCCAAATTTCGCAGCAAACTATAAAGAACGGCAACCCTTTTTCGCACTTTCTTTAATGGTAGGTTAATCTACAAGACCACCATTTCGTCGCAGCCTCAATGCGTACGTCCATCGAAGTGTTTCTATATTTTTTTTTGTATTAGGACTTTTTCCCTCTTAGTATTTAATTATATAGTAGGCCTACTTGATCTCGGGAAACTTGCGTGTCGGCGACAGCAGTCTTCGCACAGTCTACATCGTGTGCTCCCACCCTTATTTCAAAAATGTGATTTCTTGACTAATTTTCGTGCCTTGCCGCTAGATTGCACGAGTTAATTGCAGCAAGTGCTGAGTTTTCTACCGGTTCGAGTACCGACCCATGGCGCGCCGTTAACGGACCTACCCTACCGTCAAAACGTCAAATCAAAACTTCAAAAGTCAAAGCTGCTTTGCTGTCTGCTAGTGTCTGCTGGCTGCAAGCCGTACAAGGATAGCTCTAGCTGATAGCAGTAGCACATAGACTCTTTTTCTTTTTGTTTTTAATCCTCGATTACTAATTTTAAATTAAGGGAGTCTAATATGCCTCGAGCGAACTGTCGTATAAAATCTCTGTTGGACTCATGTCTAGAAAATGTTACGCGCAATATGGATGAGTTATGGTGTAAACACTACGTTGAGACGTATGGAAAAGAAAACAAACTGTACCTGTTTGTCATCGGTCCCTTCGATCCATTGCGTAAGTCCCCAAATATGTCATCACCCTGTTGTGCAGTCATATATTTATGAAACCTCTTTTCTGTATTTCTAGCTTCAAAACTTTTGATTCAAATCATTAAGATCCTGAGAGAGGAAAAACGACTGAAAAAGCATCATCTTGAACTGTTGATAACACAACAACTCACTGAATTAGATCTGTCTAGAGAAGGAGATGAAGTTGCTGGCCCCTTACGCCTTGCGTCAATCAGATGCTCAGTAAGGCCATGATTTCCCATAATTAAAATCAACCATACATTTATACTATGGAAATTTGAATTTTACAGCTACTTAAAACATTAAGATTAAATGGGTGTCAGAAAATTTCCAAACAAGTGTTTCAGAATTTTCTTCCCATGTTTGAAAAATTGCAAGTATTGGACATTTCAAACACCACTTCAGGAGACAGTTGTTTATACATCCTTGGGGCCTATTGTAAAGATTTAAGGTATTTTCCCAAAAATTGTGTCAATCATTTACTTTATTGTTTACCAGAGATCTTAAATCTAGGGAGTTGAATGTAACAAGTTGCCCAGTGACAGATGCAGGAATTCAAGGAATGTGCGTCAGTGTTGATGATTTGGGAAAAGAAAATCAAAGACTGGGGCAGTGCAAACTTGTTCATAAGTTGATGATCAGTTACACCAAAATAACTCAAAAAGGCATTCAAATGGCCCTTGAGAATTTACATAGCCTTAAGGTCTTTGAGTGCTGTTCTTCCGTTCAAGTACTAAATCAAATGCATCAAACAGCATTTGAACATCAACTACCCGGCATCCCAAAGTATTCCTTGATCGATTTGCACTGTACCAACGAGTTCCTTTGTTCGCCCTACACAAGTGGTAGTCTTGCTCTAGCAGTATCTCTATGTTCTTCTGTCATGAAAGTGCGGATTGTGACGCAAGAAGGATTGACCGACGTTGACCTCTTGGGGTTATTGGCGCTCGAAAGGCTCCGTGAACTTAGCATCGGAGGCGGTGAAGAATGTCAAATTACTTTTGATGGTGGTGTGGCTCCAGTTCTGGAAGCGTTAGGAAGTTCACTAACTTCCCTTACTCTAGCCGAACTTCCTTGTGTCAACATACGATCCGTCACCGAATTTTGTCCTAATCTGCGATTCTTGTTTCTTGTGATGAATCACGCCTATACAACAACTTGGCCAGAAGAGGAGAGAAAACCATTCAGCCCCAAATCCGTCAAGATGGAACCAATATTAAAGAAACTCGAGTCATTGCATCTTGTCTGTGTCGCGCATTTGTGGTCTACGTCCGTTATTCCGTCCGAAAGTCTCCCCTCGCTCTTGTCATCACCAGCGTTAATGCACCTTTACGTCAAAGATTGTTTAACCCTTACAGACGAAGTCCTACAGAGGGCCGCTACCCATCACCACTTTCAAAATCTAGAACACTTAGAACTCGAACAATGCAATTTGGTAACTAAACAAGGGATCGATTTGCTCATGAACGAAAGTAATCCCCTGAAAGTGATAAAGCTGTGGGAATGTCGATGGCTGACGCGAAAAAATGTTGACGATTGGAAAAAGAAAGCCGCTAAGAAAAAATGGCACGTTTCATTAGATTGGAGTTAATGTCGCATGTTGCCAAAGAGTGAATTGTTTTATGACTGTTGATGAGATTAAAAGACATTTAATATTAAAAAGTTGTCCGCTCTATCGACGATCTTATTTCTCCTTAGAAGTATAGAATTCTCGTACAAACCCTGCTTGCAAATTTGCGATTCATCTCAAGGATATGCTAACTTTCTTATTTTTCTCTGTCCGCTGTCAAATGAGATTGAGAGACTAAAGTCACATTAAAGAACTATCAGGACTCATGTAACAATGGGCTAGGTAGCTTTCAGGAACCTCACGCCTCAGGTAAGCAATATGAGGAGTTTGAAGACCTAGTACTAACTTGATCGAGCTTTGAGAGGATCGACCATTTGTCCAAAAACGAAAAGACTATTCGCCTTCCGTGTACTTAAGACTTCTCTTATTCGTTTGTCTTTCGCGCCAGCAAATAGAACATTTTTGTTAACGTTAAATTGTTGTTTTCCTTATCTTATGATCAGTAGCTTTTTTTACATTATAAGGATCGAATTGGTGACTGCCTTGTTCTTTGAATCAAATAAGCACAGCAGGTCTTGTATTTCAAATGTTAGCGTAGAATTACACACACGCAACTCGAACGCATGGCCCCAAACAAGACATCAATTCTCGCAGTTGTTTTTTGAAACACTAGATGGGGTAGCGGTAGCGATTTCTGTTTATTTTTGACTTCTTGTTCCCTTTCAGTTTGAAACTCGGCATGCGGCGGGCATCTCGCCGGCAGAAAAAGCAGTTCAATTTCTTTTCACCCTGATTTCATAAGCAATCTAAACAGAGTATGACTGAAGGTAGGAGCAGCAATATGGAAACAAAGAACATGAATAAAGAAGATTTAATGACCTGTTCAAATCCTGTCTGTGGTGCCAGGACAGAAAATTGCAGAAATGCCCCATTTTTTGTATGTGCTTATTTTAACCTGCAGACAAGGAAGTCAAAAAGACAGAAAATAGTGTGCAAGACATGTTACTCAGAAGCTGAGAATCATCAAAATGCTCTAGTGGAGATGCTCAAGCATGAACAGGTTGTGTTCGGTTTCAGGAAACAGGAAAACCTGTCTGATGTTGTTACAATTGATGAAGATGAAAGCTCTGAAGAAGAAGAACAAGAGAGTCCTGTAAAAGTAGAAATTGAAGATGATTTTGGAGATATGCTGAAATCTGTGATGGACAAGTACAAATTTGAAGAACAAGCACTTGCTGCTTGTACCCATCTAAGTACATTAAACATGTTATGTAATGTAATCATAGAAATTCTATAATATGTTCTTGATTGCAGGTAAAAAATGGGGCAAAACCAAAGAGGGAATTTATTGCTTGGATGAGTCAATTGAAAAACTTCAGAAAGAAGTGGATTCCCTTCGCAATGACTTGTATACCACATTTGGGCCCATTAGAGAGGAAATTGATTCAGTAGATGTAGATGAAGTTGGCAATGTTAGTCCACACATGCCTAGTCTAAAATCTTCCAAACACACTCATCAACCTCAGCCAATTTCCAAAAAAAATGATCTCCCTCCTATAGGAAGATTTATTCATGCTCCACTGTCAATTGGTCAAGCTGTCTATGCAATGAGAGATACCCTTCTTGCTTCATGGGGAAGAGGGTGTGTGGCGAAAGTAAGATAAGCTTTATTCTTAGCACTTAATTTTATTCCTACAGTCTTATATATTGATTAAACAGGTCATAGAACGCAACAAATGGTATCTCATCAACTTTGATTCTCTTCGAAAAATCCCTTCCAACTTGTCCCCGAAGTTTTTGGCCTACGTCACTCCAAGTCCTGTCCAATTTACTGTTGGAGCCCGCGTGATCGCCAAGTATGTTGGAGAAAAATATGGAAATTTCGAACCAAATTCCTTTTACGCTGCAGTCGTCGTGGAAGCGCCCAAAAATTTAAACCAACAACGTTACCTTGTGTTTTTCGACCAAGGCTATGCCCAATATTGCACTCACGAACAGGTGGACCTCTCTTTGGTTTCCGTTATGTTTTATTGTTGTTTTTTTTTTAAGAATTATTATTCTTTCAACTTTTCTTAATTTTTAAATATTTGTGTTAATATAAAAATAAATTTCAGCTGAGGATGGTGTGCTACAGTTCACGTGACGTTTGGCACGACGTCTACCCTAAATCTCGAGATTTCATATCTACTTACATCAAATCTTTCCCTGAGCACGTTATGGTGAAACTCCAAACCGGACACACGATCATAACAGAGCTGGAAGGCTGTTGGTATCATGGATTAGTCGAATCCGTAGATGGCTCTTTGACCAAAATTTACATCGCTGCTAAAAATCACCACGAATGGATATACAGAGGCTCAACTCGTTTACGCCCACTCTTCGACATCCTGGCCAAGGCAGAAGCTAGGAAAAAACAAGGAGCCACCAGGCCAGCGCATAATAGGGCTCTTTCATACATGAAGAAGAATGGCCCGTATGTCGAGTACACTCGTGAAGATTCCGACCCTTCGCCTCCAACTCCGTCGTCATACTTTTCAACTTCTTCCGAGTCGTATTTTTCAAGCGGGGTAAGCTTTTCATTTTGTTCAGTTATAGTAGCTTAACTTCACCGTCTTGAGTGATTTTTGTTATTAAGGATGAAGCTCGAAATATTTCGAAACCAACCGCCCGGCGAAGTACTTCCAAAATCCGATCCGTGTCTTCGACACCGTCTCCTCGTCACGACTATTCAAACAAAAGCTTAGAACACAGGGGCCAGTTGAAACAGCGCTTGAACGAATTGCATGTTAAAGTCGATTTTGAGCCGCACCAATGCAACAATAAGTGCATGGCAGATTTCATCTACAGTACTGGTGACTGCAAAAGTAAGGAGAACCCGGTCTACTTCTCTTTAAATTAATCTGCCACATTCCTTATACTTTTTTGTTTCTTTTAATTTTTTGTTTTGTTTTGTTGTTTTTTTTTTCAGATGAAAATCCGTTGTTGATTCCAATGTTAAAGGGCTGGGATCGAGAGGTGATAAAAAAACGGTACGGTAAGCTTCCAATTGTTATCTACCGTGCTCCATGCGGACGGCGATTGCGAAATATGGATGAAGTCCATCTATACCTCCGCTCGACAGGAAGTAAGCTAGGCATTGATCTCTTTTGCTTCGAAAGCTGTGTCGATTGCTTCAAGGAGTTCGAGCCAGAAAATATCAACATCTTCTTAAAAGGTATGTTGACATTTCTTAAGATTTGAAATCCATTAAATTGTATTTAAACGTAAAAAAATGTCGCCGTTTAGATATCACAGATGGAAAAGAAAACGTTCAGTTGTCTGCTGTCAATTCAGTTGACCAAACGAATCCTCCATCTGTTAAATATAGCACCGAGCGCATCCCTCGTAAAGGTGTTGATATTAATATGGATCCCGATTTTCTTGTCTGCTGTGATTGTACCGACGATTGTCAAAATAAGGAAACATGCCAGTGCTGGCAACTTACCATCCAGGTAAATAACTCAAGGACATCAGTTGTCGACATTAATGTTAAATCTTACATTATATATTTTTGATTGAAAGGCTACTGCGACGGGCCCTGGTGGCAAATTAAACCCAGATGCCGGGTACAATAATCGACGACTCAAGGAAATTGTGTTGACTGGTATCTACGAATGTAATAGGCGTTGCAAATGCCGCGATACGTGCCTGAATCGAGTCGCGCAATGGCCTTTACAGTTACGCTTACAGGTAATAACTGGCAAGATGACTTAAACTCACACTGATTTGTTTCAAGTTTTTTAAAAATAATTTTCAGTTATTTCGGACGGAGAAACGTGGCTGGGGAATTCGTTGCTTGGATGACATTCCACAAGGTCAGTTTATCTGCATATACACAGGTGAAGTACTGACCGAGCACGAAGCAAACGAAGACGGAAAGCAGTTTGGCGACGAGTATTTTGCCGATCTTGACCTTATCGAGAATGTAGAGCAAGCTAAAGAGGGCTACGAAAGTGATGTTGCTTTCGACTCATCAAGTCTCGGTAAGACGTCTTGACACCTCCTGCCTTGCATAAAGTATCGAATTTTTCTAATTTGTTCTATAGAGAGCGACTCTGGTAGCACTTCGGATACTTCCCGTAATTTGAGAAATCGCTCAGCGCGCTGGCGAAAAGAGAAAATATCGCGTTCTGCGAAAAAGGCGGCGCCGTTGGTGAATCGGGTAGTGAAAGAGAGCAGCAGTGATGAGAAAGAAAGCACGCGTTTGTTGTTTGGTCCTGATGAAAGTCCTTTTGTTATCGATGCGAAGAACATCGGTAACATAGGGAGATATTTCAATGTAAGTGACTAAGACATAAATTTTTTTTTCTTGCTAGTATTAACAATTTTCATCTCCCATTTAGCATTCGTGTAATCCAAACACTCAGGTACAGAGTATCTTCGTTGACACCCAAGATTTACGTTTTCCATGGGTCGGTTTCTTTTCGCTAGCCTACATACAAGCTGGCACCGAACTTACTTGGGATTATAGATACGAAATCGACAGTGTCCCTGGGAAAAAACTCCTGTGCCATTGTGGGTCAGAACATTGTAGGGGAAGATTAATTTAATCACGTTTACTGTAGATCGGTATGAGGTTTCAACATAGACTTATCTTTTATGAATGAGCATCACGTCTCTCTCTCTTTTATGTTTCTCTTGTATGCCATATTGATCACTCAGATTCGTCAGCGTATCTTATGTCTAAACGAGTCAGCAAATCTCATGTCTAAAAACAGGAATTTTACGTAAATGTACATACATTTTAATTTAAATCGATTTAAATCGTGAAAAGATGGCACGCTTAAATTATTTTTAAAATGGTGTCCGTCTGTCGTAGGGCTTTATTTCCTCCACTTGTATTTCTTTCCTACTGCATATATATTCATTCTTATTCTGTCAGTCAATGGTAGCCATGTGGCAAAGCGTCGAGTTGTGACGCTACAGGTCGGAGGTTCGAATCCTCATGAAACAACTTGTACTAATTCAATAAGAGTAGCATCATTAAACATGATAATGGTAGGAATGTGTCGCCAATGTTCGGGGATTCGAATCCATATATGACGACTTGTATTACTTTGGACAAATCACAAGACAACGAATAGTACAACACTTACCGCATAATCAAAACTCGGCAATTAAACATAAGTGATAAAGTCACAAACCAAATGAAACAAATGATTAATCGAATTTTATCATAAATTTATTGTAAAAACAATGCCCAAGGGTACATAATGTTTTAAACTATTTTATGAACGATCAGAGGAGAAAATCTCTAGAAGAGATAATCGTTTATATTCATCATTTCGTTCGTTGCCTCTCGTCGCTCGGACGGACCGTTCCGCCCAACGAGAGGCGTGGCTCCCCGGGAAAGGGCCGGAGGAGCCGGAAAGAGAAGAGTGACGATTCGGGCCAGTTCTTAGGGGATGCGATTGAACCTAGTCGGGCGCTTGGCTGTATTCACCCTTTCGAGACAGAGCCCATCCCTACCACCAGCCGGTCTCCCATTTGCGGGAACCTTACTCTAGCAGTTGCAAGTATTTCGACTGGTGCAATTATGGCAATCAGCCGCCGTACAAGTATACTGCATCATAGAGAAAGAATGAAAGAGGGCAGACGGCCACCTTCCCCTGTAGGACAAGCTCGTAACTTTGCACAGCGTTGCCAATTGGGTCATTCAGCTTAAACGCTTGCATTTGCTTGGCTCATCATCATCACATGGCTGCCATGGACCAATCAAATGCAAGCGTTTAAGCTGAATGACCCAATTGGCAATGCTGTGCGAAGTTACACGCCTTACTCCGGGGCTTTCTACAGGGCTTATGGGGCCGTTTGCCCTCTTTCTTTCATTCTCTATGACTGCATGAATAAGCGGCAGAGACGACAACTACAAAATCAGAGTACAAAATATTTTTTCATCGTTTATTCAGCTCGGTACTGCCCGTACCGTCCTCATGTAAGGCATGGCTAATAGGAGCCGGAAAGAAAGATGGTTCAGGCCAGTTCTTAGTCCTAGTCGGGCGCTTGGCTGTATTCACCCTTTCGGTAAAGAGTATACTGCATGAATAAGCAGGAACGATGACTCCGTGTACCAGCTTGGCATCAGCAATTACCTGAAAAAGTAAAAGAGAGAATATATACTCAATAAATGAACTTTGGCAAAAAGGGCAACCAACCTTCCGAGTCCTCTATGATTGCGAACGCTAAACTACAAATAATGGCAATGACGGCCAGTTCCAGTTGGAAGTCCACCAAAGACAGAAAAGTCCAACAAAGAAAGTAACCATGAAGAACTATAATTTGACAGCAGACAAATAAAAGATATAATTAGGCTTTGAACAATATACACAATGAAGGAATTCTAGTTTTACCGTGTCAGCCCAATTGTGTGTACACATTTTTTAAAGTAACATCACAGTTGGACTAGAATGACTGAAGCGAGATGAGATCCTGGCAAGCCGGGTTGTGCTACTACAAGAAAGGGAAAATTGAAGTTGTTAGGAAAGTAAGCTTACCACAAACAATAAATGCAAGTACACCTTACCTGGCATTCCTATTTAAGAATAAGAAATATATAATGGGTGACAGCCTTAACTGTAGGATGTTTTCTCAAAAAAAAAAACACCATTTCACATTGTCTGGCCTGATAAGACCTGTTGAGGTAAAAAAGCTACATATTAGTCAGGCCATTTTCTACCAAACTAAATGTTTTCCATCACTTACCTTTCACCACCCACTTTTAAACTTGTAAAATCTTTACAGCTTCGTAAAACAACAAATTTTCTATCCTTAGTTCGCGTGACCGGCATGTGAAATTCTACATTATTATGAATGGCCTGTTTAGGGGGACACAGCAGTGGTGCATGCAGTATAAGTATCACTTGTCTCGGTCCTGAAATAAGTGAAAAAGGAGGCACTTCCTGAATATTGAAAACGAAATACCACATCAGTTCACCTGATCAAACAATGTAAAACGCAAAAAAAATGTACATAATCAGTCGCGACTCCTTCACAGGTGATGGAATTTTTCAGCAATCAGACAGTCCTTCTTGTTGTCACTTTTTGGTCTCCATGCATGCCTACTGTTTCTGCTGGCGATGTGTAAGTGTAACTAGTTACACTCACTTGCACCATATCTAGTTCCTACAACATTCAATTTAGCTTTCATTTCAGTTAAAATGAACTGTTCTCACTCAACCAAAACACCATGTTGCATGCACAACTGAACTGAGAGAAAAAAAAAAGGAATATCAAGTTACAAAAAAAATGCACCTTTTTAAAAGCACTAAATTTAGTCAAATTCATCGATGCAACTTGGCTGTGCAAGGCAAAAATGGGTAGCTGACCAGCTGACCTACCTCGTCGACATCTGATCGGTAAGCGCGTCTGAGACCGACTGTCTGAGAATCTTACCCATCCTTCATATCATCCAGGTAGTCCGGAGAAGTATGAGGGAAGGTACCGGAAGGTACACAAATTCACTTTTTCAAGGTTTCAATTTGAACACCCAACCTCTTTCTCACGCGTCCTCGTTACTATCAGCCCAAGTCTGATTTTAAACTTACACGAACCCGAAGCTAGGAAAAATTAGGCAGGCCAGGCACATTTAGCATGCCTAGCCTCTGACTAAAAAAATTGTTCTAGTTATAATCATGCTTGAAATTAGGCAACCGACCTCGCCCTGCATTTTCTAAAACTCCACATTATTACTCACATTATTCACTATTTCACTATTACTCACATTATTCACTATTTCACTTGAGTCTTATAGTTTAAAGAGTTAACCATAAAGGTCTGTACATCTATATAAAAATCATTTTTTAGAATGCAGAGATACGATCTATGGACAGAGTCTATCACCAAATGCAGCAAATGAACAACTCGAACCTGTATTCCATCTTAATTATCTAACAAACTTCAACATCAAGACTATCAATCTATGGCGGCGTCTGTCTTGCTATATAGTTTTGTGCATGGCCCAATCCATGCTTTTTGTTGAGTTTTTGCTGCGACGCATTCTGTCCATCTACTTGACAGTCTTGACTACCACTGCGATGAACTCCGGATTGCAAATTACCTTAACTTTTGGAGCAATCTAACTAACACTAACCACTTGATCGAAGTAATGATTGTACAGTTACGCTTTGAGTATTCAGACGAATTCTTCAAAAATTTTATTTTTCTTGTATATATTAAATATAACCACTCTAAACACGCCGACTTCCTCTCGATTCTCCAATAGGGAGTATCAAAAACGGTCCTCAATGGATATGAGTAGATACAACCGAAGTAGTTACACTCACAACCTGCTTCACGCTCAGAGGCCAGCGTCGTTACTCGTCATCGTGGGTGTAAAGGGGACAAGTTTCTGGTGGGAAACTCATCAAGATATACTACAGAAATGATCCTGTGAAGTATGATCTTAATTAATTACCGGTTTTCCTCCAGTATTTATAAAAAAGTAGATTAAAAGGAGTGTTTGCGTTTTCAATAGAAGCACAAGTCGTTTCCTCGTGATCATTTTAACTATCTCTAAAATAAAAGTACTTTACAATGTAAAGATTTGTTTTTATACCAAAGTTCATTTTCCTAAAACTGATACAATATACATCCTGTTGCTAATCCAATTGATAACGACTAACGCTTAAACCTGAATAAAAAAAAGGATGTTGTTGTTTGGTCTTTCATGAAACGGCAACACTGGGATTCGATAAGCGCATGATGCATCCCCTCCCTCGTTGCTCTAGTCCATGCTCTAGTCCAACAATTTGAAACATTTACTCGCTTAGCCAGAGATGAAGGGAAACCCTTGTGCAATCGCACATTTATTTTGATTTGGCATTTGGTTATTTATCTTGTTTATATAAAAGACCGAATTACCAGAATTCGTTAAATGGTTCCTGCGTGTAGCATTCTCGTTAGCGTGCGTTACAACTACAATACATTCCTTGCGCTTGCAAAAAAGGTAGGCTTGTCTATCTATTTCTAATAAATGATTATGCGTATTAGCGCATAGTCATATCCTCCGGGAAATTTGCGACGCAAGGCGCTTGACACAGTTATTTAATTGTCATTTTCCGAGCATGTAGCTACAGATGATGTTCATCTGTAACATTATTGTCGCGTAGGCCTACTTTTTATTCCCCCCTCCCTTTGCTTTGGCCAAACGTAGTAGTCAAGACGTTTCAACCCAGAATTTTCTTTAGTATTTTTAGCGGCAATCTTAAAGAGAATATTAGAGTTGGTGTTGGGACACCGCCGGAGTAGGTGTAGTGTAGTTGCCAGCGGTGAGGTCGGACTCGACGGCTGTACTTGTCTAGAAAAAGAGAGTCGGCGTCTAAGCCGTGTAACGAAGCCGCCGTGAGCGAGGGGTACGAAGATGCCCGTGACGATATAGTTCGAGTATTCGAATATGAAAGCAAGGAGCTTCTTAAACTCGTAGCTGAGTTGACGATACGTGACGATATTATATCGTCAAGTTAAAATTGCCCTTCTGCAAAACTTCGGATTAAAACGAGGAAATATTTTTACGGGGAAGAGACGCCCACTTGGACACCACGTGACTATTTATTTTGGTCTCTTATTAATTTAGAATAGGCAAACCACCACAGGCGCGGTGAACGACGATGATGAGAGATGAAAGCGCCGAGCACAACAGTGCACAATGTTGCAGTAGTATTAGTAGATTCAAATTGAAATTGGTTGTTTTCGACCTTGCAAGCTATCGAAGAGGTAAGAAGAAGAATAACGAAATGGTGACACTTAAAGGAGGTGTGGGCTGGAGAAGAGATTAGGACAAGGAAAGCTTGCTGGTTTGCAGTGGCTGTACAAAATAGAAAAAGGAAGGTAGGAGGAGGCCTGGAAATCAAGCAGAGGCTATTTAAAGACGACCCGAGACGGATCGCCAGCGAGATCACTGATGGGAAACATTGATCGACATTCAGTCACATACACACTAGCAAAACCGGTTATTTTCCATCCTAACTGGCCGACCGGATCATCAAGACATTTGTGTGGTCTGGATCGATACGGTCCGCTTATTTACTCGTCCCATCCATCAAACAAGACCCTGCCCACAACGAATGAAAGTGCTTCAGATAGACGGAAGGAGACTAAAGAGATTCTGGCCGATCGACTAGTTGGCTGTCAACGGTAAGCTGGACGCTAGTTTACTCGACGGTGCACCCGGCTGGCAACGTGCCAGACGTGACCTAATTCAAGTAGAACAATAAGCGTTAGTCCCGCTGTGTCATTAATTGTCACAACAATCAACTAACCTGATTTGGCCAGCCAACAGCGGATTCATGGCGTACAACCAATCGTACAATTCCTTATCGGATGGTGTTTGCATCAAATACTGGCGATGCTTCGTAATGACGCTGTAATTTTGAAATGCATTTTGATGACTGTTTCAATACAACAAAGGTAAAAGAGAATAAATATTACGTACCTAAAGACGTTGACCATTCCGACATCTTCCTGGTCCTCCGAGTATTCAACAATCGCGGTGCTCAAGTTAATTAGGCCACGCTCGATACAGTCCTTCTCGTCTTTGTAGAGAAGGACGTAGGGTCGTCGGACAACTACCCAACGGCGAACCCAGCCCAAGGCTCCCTTTTCGAGGACACTCAGAAGACCGCGTCTAGAGACAACCGGACTGACGCGCACCTCCTCGATATCGGCGACGAAACAGCTGTTGGTTGTCGAAGACGCCTGCGGCTCCACCGCGTACGAAGCATTTGGAATGAAAGCCCGGCTCTCCTGACCTGGTGACGGCATGCACTGTGGTGGGCCATTGCCAGACGGAGTTTCCGGAGAGAGAGGATTGCTATTGCCCATATTACTTCCGTCGAGTGGAGTCAGCGAAAGTAACGACGGATCCTTGCGTATCCGTTTACCCTGAATCAAGTTGATATACTTGGTGGATATCTCTCTCTCGCGCTCCGTCATCTGCCACGGCTGATACGGATCCACACCATCAGCTCTGCTCCTAAATGAACCAACAAGTTTATTAGCCAGGTCACAACGATAACTGCTGCGAACTTGCGCAAGGATAAGACTTACCCAGCTGGAGGAGGAGAGGATGGTGCCTTAATCACCTCAGTCGTGTGGGCTTTAGCCATCATATTGCACATTTCCTTCTCGGACTTGGTGATGTCTTGCCCGGGCCGTAACTTGGAAGCCACTCCGCCATTGGCCGTTTTCCCATCGAGGCCGAGACGTTCACGCAGGAGAAGCCAGTAACGAGTCCGGCCGACAGCTTCAAGACGGGCCAGTTTTTCCAATTCCCACTGATGGTCAAAGATGAGAGAATCGCCTCTTGGTCGCCATCCATCCAAATTCTCTTCACCACGGACGTAACAGGCGCTAGTATCCATCACGCGTCTTTGCCGTCTCTGAATACCTGGACTTCCACCGTGACCCGAAACTCGTCTCATCAGGACCTCGTAAATGCCCGACATCCTAGTCGATTCGGAATGCCGAGTCCCTCGGAAAAATTGCTGTTGAAAAAGGAAATTTCCTTGAGTAAATATTCAAATTTGATTCAATAAGAATCTTAAATTCGATTTACCTTTAAACTACGGGTTCCAGTGCGGGCGTCGCGGCCCAGAATAGTGACACACAAGTCTTTGGTGATGACGGAGAGCTGCTCGCAATTGTCCAGTTGGACGTAGGCCGACATTGTCAAGTAAATGTGCTCACCGGAAGGCGTAACACGGTTGAGAAGAATGGAATTGTGTAGAGACGAATCCCAAGCGGCTTCGAACCGATAGAAATGGCGGGTGTCACCCGGGAACTCGAGGACTTCTCCAGGGAATAGACCCAATGAGACGACGGACATGTCATTCTCGTAGATTTCATCACCGTTTTCACACTCGGCCCCCGTCCGGATGCGCCCGACAACCAATTCACGGACGTCGCCCCAGTTCAAATCGTCGCTCATTTCGTGAACGAGCGTAATCCGGATGCGACGTTGAAGACCCTGACGTAAAATGAATTCGCTGCGACAAGGCAAATCCGGATTCCGTTCTACCATCACCGGAAGGTATTCACCACTTGACGCTAATTCCAGGATTTCTACCCAAACCAACAGGTCGTGTTTGGCATCCACCTGAGAAGTAGGACTCGGAGGAAGCATTCCGAATTTGGTGGAACGGAGGGGCTGGCTGACGGGCAAAAGAGGCGGAAGCATCCGTTTGGGTGGCAGACGATTGTTGGATTGCAGGGCGACTGGATTGGCTCTATCGCGGCATAAGGACTGTTGCAGGTGACCGTAAACCTCCAAGACGAGGGGTTGGGTCCGTAGGTAATCGACAAAAGACTTGGTCACCTTGACGGTGATGTTCTGGACGTGATAAAAGCTAAGTGGCGCGCCGATATTGTTTGCTCCTCGGTTTGCCGAGTTGTTGCGGATCGGCTCGGTGGAAAACGCTTCGTCTTGATGATGTGCAAAGTGGAATTGACAGAAAATGTCACTATACTCGATTGGGATGTTGAGCGCGTGTAAAATGGTAATTCGGAATGTAAAGTCCTTCCCCGGAGTCAAATGATCCGCAATAATGGATTCCTTGTCTTTTTCGTCGTCGGCTTTGCTCTGGTCGTCTTGATTGGATTCCGATCCGCTCGAATCTCCACCACGACCGTGGCCCTCCACCACCCGATGCCCATCGTCTTCCTCCTCTTCCGTCGGCATCTGTAATTGAGGAGATTCAGAGTAATCCGAAAAGACCTGGCTCTTTTCTCGGTTTTCGGCGAAAGAGATCCGGGCTGATTGTTTGACTCCGCTGGAATAGTCGCCGTTTTCATCATCAATGACGGCCTGGACGGCTACACGGAGATATCCCCTGACGTCACCCTTCTCGTTGACAATGGGCACGTTGTGAACCAACGGGACAGGATAGAGTAAACTGCCCAACAAGACAAAAGCCCGTCCCACCAGCCGGAACCACGGGAAACGATCGTAAAACGGATCGTTTCCGCTAATGGTTGAATTGTCGACCGACTGGTTTTGGGCCGCCACGCTTGAAGTCGATCCTGGCGACTGTGTTGGCGATTTTTCGGCCTCGTTGCGACACATTTCACGCATCAGTTCCAGCCTCTGGCGCAACTTGGTTAAACTCCAGTAATGGACGGCTCCGTTTTGGCTGTCTTGCACCTCGACAGCGACAATCGTCCGTCGACAAGAGTCGGACCAATCGCTAATTCTGTGCGAAGAAGATGAGGAAGGTGAGGAGGCCACTACCTGCTGCTGCAATTCTCTGGGCAATGGTGAATAGGGCGTATCGGTCAACAAAGTGAACTGAAACGTCACCCTCTTCCTCAGCTCGACCGATATGGCATTGGCCTCTGTTGTTAATCACAAGTGAAAGAGTTAATCAGCTGAAACAGGTATATGTAATCACGGGGAAACGTCAATACCTTTGAGGAAGACGGCGTTACCCCACAGATCATCCCTGAGTGAAGTGAATTGGTGGAACTTCCATTTGTGATAGCCCCACGCTGCCATTTGATATTGGCGCTCTGACCAGCAACATTCGGCTTCAAACAACGGATTGACAAAGATGGCGTCGTCGATGGCGTCATCCGACGTGCACGTACTGCAAATCATTCACGAGGCAGATTAGTTCCATTCATGGAAGACGCAGTCAGCGTAGAGAATGTACAAATACGTACCTATACAAAGACATCGTCATTGTTTGCTCTTCGACTTTCCGCTGGAGCGCGTCGATTTGGGCTTCGTAGTTTTTCCGCTGTTCAGCAAAGAGCTGGTCGGCTTCTTCTTTCTCTTTCCGATGGATTTCTTCAAGGGCCATTAGCCTTTGTTCCATTTCCAATTTCAAATCGATACCCTGCTTCTCCAGCAATTCAATCTGAGCGAAGTTCCAGTCGACATTCTCCAACAAAACGGGCGTTTCCGCCGGGGATCTGACGGCGCTCGTCTTGACCGACGGCTCTCTCGGCTGGCCAGGATGATTGAAACGGAAGACGTGGTGTTTACCCAGGATGACACGGTTGCCCGTCCTCAGTAGAACCGGTTCGGTTATGGCCCGACCGTTGACATAACAAAGGGCGTCCGGAGCCGGCGCCAATAGGACCAAGCCGTCCCGGTTCTCGAAGATGCAGTGTTCGCTGAGGATGTGCGGACCGCAAAGTTGAATATCTTGCGGAATACTGGCCTCGGTCGATCCGACTCGAGTAATGCCGTCTTTGATGTAATAGAGTAGGCACTCGGACATGAACGGGTCTTCGTTCAAGTTCACCAAATGGGGCGTCTACAGGGTTTATCGCGAGATTTGATGGAAATGAAATCTCTTTCAATGGATCTTTTAGTTGTTGAATAAGCTCAGTTAATACCTTCTTTGGTGAGAAAACGCCAACCGTGTCTCCATCTTCTTTGACGGCTACGCCCATTTCCGCGAAGACTGCTTCACGTTGTAATCGAATCATTTCGGTCCGCTTCAGTTTGTCCTCCCACGTCTCGTTCAATTCTGCATAATCCGACACAAAAGGCATTTGGATTTCGTCAATTTGAATAACATACAGACGGCGAATTCTCAACTACAACTCACCGGCGATAAGCTTCTCGTTCTCCTGCAGTTGGTCAACGGCATCTTCGGCTCTCGACGGAACCGACGCCAGTCTAGGACGCTGCCGTTCTCCCGTTCCGGCCGCTCCGGCTCCCTGAGCGCCATTCTCCGCAGCTCGATTCTCTGTGAAATGGGGAGAGACGTTGGAAATTAGCAACGCACTTTGCTGAGAGGGATTGTGGAGAAAACAAGCGCGTAAGATTGAAAGCCCCTGGGGGGCTCTATGCGTACAAGAAAAGCAACTCTTATTTTGAAAGCAAAGTGGCAAGTATAGTTGCGATCAAATGGAATCATCGGCAACTTACGGTCCTTTTCTCGCGTGTCGAGCACCCGAATGACTTGGCCATCGGGACCTGTTTTTATTCCATGATTTTCACCTCGTCACCATCGGGCCAAAAAACTTGAACAACATAGCAACTACCCTTATTCAATCAAATAGTTACCTTCTTCGACGTCGATGCCTTCCACTCTCAACAGTTCGCGGAGTCGTGAAATCTCTTCTTTCAATTCGCGGATCAATTTGGCGTTGGCGTCTTCGTTGACGACAGCCTTGCAGACGATCTGCTTGGCTCTGTCTGCGTACCTGAGAGTCGAGAGAGTTTCTTCATAATTAATATCGGCAGGTGAAATGGCTGCAATCATGGCTGTCTTCGAATTGCCACCGAGATTCTCTCTCAGAAGCCATGTCAGCACGGAATCACGGTACGGAATGTGATCGCCCTTCTTCTTTTTCTTCATCGCCTGCAAATTCGTTCGTTCATCAAGAAAAAAGGTCAATTTAGTTAGTCAAGTCGCCATTTCATGTGTCAATTTCGGTTGTCTGTACCGTCTGGGTTCCGTGTGCAAGTTAGTGTGCAGCAGTTGGGAGTTAGTAATAATTCGTAAAAATGGTGTTAGTATGAGTGTGTGTGTGTGTCAAAGTTAACTTATAAATTTTCGAGGAATTAGTGCCTTTACCATTTCGGCTAGAGCCGAGATGACTTTACCCAAAGTCGTCAGACTCTTGTTGATATTAGCTCCCTCCTTGAGACGCGTGCCTTTGGCGCCGGTGGCGTCGGCTCTCTCCGACCCGGCCAAATCGACTAGAGAAATTTTGCTGACTTTTTCCGTTGAAAGACTTGTTGTCTGATCGAAGCGGCGTTGAGTGAAGATGAGCGTGAAAACGGCGTGCGATCGACTGGAAGTCTCGTTCATGTTGGTCGCCGCCACCGTCCTGTTGGTCGCCAGGATGTAACGACATTAACAAAAAGTTAAGTAACAACAGTCGGAGACAAAGAGTGAGTTACTGCATTCTTGCCTGGCTTTGTTGCCTTCGTCAATAAGCTCGTTGATATCGTCAAAGCAAGTAACGGCCAGCTTGGAGAGGTCCTCAACGTACGGTCCCAGGAGAGGGTGCTCTCGGACGCGCAAGTTGTTCTTGTTCTTGGGATTGAGCAAGTCACGAACTCGCTCGCAGTAAATCTCCATGTAACTGACCTGTATATAGCAGTTGGGGACGAATGGGATTAGTTTAGTTTCGACTCGCAAACTTGGGACAATGTTTTGTTGCTTGATGGTAACGGACCTCCACCGAGTACTGCATGTCTTCATTGGTGTCACTGTTTATCCGGCTGAAGAGGTCCATACACAGCTGTGGTATGATCCCTTCTTGGCCCTCCTCCTGTTTGCCCATCATCGTAAACGATTTGCCGGCTCCCGTTTGGCCGTAGGCGAAGATGCAGACATTGTAACCTAATCAATTCAATTCGATGAATGTGACTCGACGGACGTCTTTTGATGAATATGTAAATGTCGTTTCCATACCTTCGAAGGCGTGATCAAGCATCTCTTCACCAATGTCTTTGTAGACATTGATTTGCGGTGCGAAATTGGAATCTTGAGGCTACATGGAAAAGGAAGTAACCAACAGGAAATCGATAAGCGCTCTCGGGTGACTCAATGGCCCATGTCTTTCCCTCTCTCCTCTCTCTGCACCTTGACATTCTCCACCACCATCAGGTGGGTTGAACGTGTGTGTGTGTGTGTGGGTAGAGAGAAATAGAGAGAGAGAGAGAGCAATGGACGGAGAGGAAAGCGTAAATCGAGCAGTTCCGGCGCAACGATACTAAAAGACACAGAGAGATTGAATCATTACTCACATCGTGCGACCAATACGAGTAATCAAAGTTGAAGCTCTTGGACGCCTCCTTGGATCCGGGTGGAGCTTTCGGATTGGTGATGACTGCGTGACACACAATGAACAACGATTAAAAGGATTAGAACATTAGATATATTTCGAGAGTAATGAAAAGGGATCACGGCTCTTCATTTAAGGCTGAGCGTGGGCGGTGACAGAAGTAAATTTATTTATAGCAAGTAAATACTGTAGGCTACGTCATCTATTTTTCATTACCCACGCCCAGCCAAGTTTCATCGATTAGAAGGAGAATCGAACTGAACGTTACCGGTAGTGTTGTCGACCATTTCGATGATGCATTTGGAATCGCGGTTAATTTCTCGGCTGTTAAAAGGCCGCACGCGAACGGCCACTTTGACGGACGACATTTTTGCCTGATTGGTGGCAATCCAGCCAGACGGAAACAATCACAAGAGTCCAGCAGAGTAGAGATCGAAAAGAGCCGGCGATCCTGTCAATCAAACAAGACACTAATGCAATTACTCGTCCATTCGTTCGTATATAAATACGGTACGGTACTGCGTATAAAAGAAGAGAGAGAGAGAGAGAGTGATTGAAAATCTATCTTGATTCTCTCTTCCTTGCTTCTCTCCTTTTTTTAAATACTACCAGAGAGCTCTCTATGGGAGGAAAACTCACGCCCCTCCACCTTTCGTCTCACTCTCTTCGATCGACTTAACAATAGGCAACGCCGGAATGTCGTTTCGTGACAATGCGGGACGCAATCCGTCGCGCATCTATTTTGTTTTCTTCTTCAACGATTTGTTTCTTCCCTTTTCACGACGGTTTAGCATTCGGGAAACAAAAGTCATGCGTGAACCATTCACTCGACTTGGACTGCTGGCTCTCTTGTACGTTGTCTACACTAGACAACCAGTATTACAGATAGAAAGAAGAAGAAAGAGTAGGACTACTTGTGCGTCTTAAGGGAGGAGAGACCCGGACCGTTCGGTTGTTTTATCCCATACAACAAGCTGAAACTGAATGATATTAGAAAGGCAAATGATGGCTTACCGGGCTGGAACAAATGTGGGGGACTTTTAGCTACGATTCAGTCTCGTCGATTCATGACACATCGGTCGATTAACCTGCGTCCAATTCTTTTGATCTCTTTCAGAGTCAACATACAAATAATTGGAGGAGGAATCACACAAGAGAGAGAGAGAGAGAAGAAAAAAAAAACAAGAGAAAAAAAGGGGAACCAAGGCCTACCGCGCACAAGAACAACAAACGAAAGAAACAACGGACTCGGGGTCTGAGGCCGACGAGGAGGACTGAAGGTGCCACGGCTGGAATCAACTAGGACACGACCATTTCGTCACCGAACTACTTGCGCTCGATATCGATCGTGTGCGCGCAGACCTGCGCGGACCCAACTTTTTTCTCCCCCTCCGTCGCCGTTCTCGTCGGCCCTCCCCGTCTGTCGACATAAGATGGGGCATGGGGGAAAGAAAAAGAAGAAAAAAGACCCCGGCGAGAGTTGGTATATGGTGGCGGTCGGAGCTCTGGCCCGTTCTTCTAGCCCTGAACGGCCTAGCTTTCCGCTTGGCAGCTTTATTTATTCGGAGGCAACCTCCTCTTTCCTTCCCGCGAGGTCGCATGTGCGCCAACGACGTGGAATGATGATAAAGAGAATAGCACCATTGTTGATGGTCGGCATAGACGGGACAAGATGAAGCACGCAGCTTTTGCATTTACATTGTCATCAGTCAAATTTGATCTGGGCCACAATGCCCTTTGTTTCGACTGTGGCAGCATTTCGCTAAGAAACGGATACACGATTTGAAGTTGCTGTTGCTTTCTCAAAACGAAAGGTGGTTGCCGAAACCCTGGTCGATTGTTTACCAAACGATCCGAAAAGAATGGCCGCCAGGGAGCAGTGCGACGAAGTCTGACGACGATTAGCAGCCCAAAGTTTAAATTATTGCTGGACTCGGTGGACGGCCCTGTCACCAATGGCCAGCATCCATAAAAATCGAAGGACCACTCTCGAAAGGATCGAGAAGTTCGTTTCTCGAATCTATTTCACCGATGTCAATTTATTCGGCCGTATTTACCCAGAGCAAGAGAATGTCGGTACGAGAAACAACGTCAAGACACTTCCTTTTAACACCTGCATTACTGATTCTCGTATAATATTGTAGACGTATTTCACTGGGCCTTACCTCGAGACAAACACTGGAAGTCGTTCTCCTTTGATGAGGTCATCAAGCAAACATTTATTCCTGTCAGAATGGGGGAGTGTTTTGGTCCTACATGGGCAACCCACTGGTTCAAGGTGTTGCCATTCTTTCAAAACATTCCATCTTAAATTTTTACTTCTTATTATACATCATTTCTCTTTAATAATTGATGTTTACTGTCTTTTTCACATAAAATAGGTTGTTGTAAAGGTCCCTGATTCTTGGACTGGAAAAGAGATCCACCTTCGATGGAATTCAGACTCTGAAGCACTCCTCTTCAACAGTGTGGGGAATCCCCTTCAGGTATTAGTCTAAGCCTGTCTTACACTAGCTTGGCAGGTTCAAAAAGATGGAATTACTTTTTGTAGGGATTTACTGGGAGCCCTGATCACCAGAAACGAGAAGAATTCATCATTTCAAAATCTTGGGAGAACAAGACACCAAATGAAGAATTAATCTACTACATTGAAATGGCCTGTAATAGGTGACTATTATTACTTTTATATATTATTGAAGAAAGGTATCTTGATGTATTTTGGTCAATAATTCAGTATGTTTGGAGCTGGCAAAGGAGGAATGATTGGTAATCAACTTGTATAATGCTCAGTCGGATTTAAAACAAGTTTAACGGCTTATGGACTATTCAGACGCTCCCGATCCTGACCGGAAATATGCCTTACAAATGGCTAATATTGCAGTATGCGATAAGACTGCCTATCATCTTCTGATCGACCTGGAATTGCTGTTCGAAATGGCCAAAGAGTTGACTGAGGCCGATGGAAAAGGAGATAGCCGTGGATATCAAGCTTTGTACGCAGGAAATCAAATTATCAATGCCATTCAGGCGGGTGATTGGAAGTAATCTTGTATTCCAAATCATTTTTTCCCCCCGGCGTGCCATTCAGCAATCGATTCGAAATTTCGTCAATATAGGGAAGCCCAGCGTGTATCTGACGATTTTTTCAAGCATCGCAACGGTCAACGCGCTCACGCAATCGACGCCATGGGACACTGTCATATTGATACTGCTTGGCTCTGGCCATACGATGAGACCATTCGAAAGTGTGCCCGCAGCTGGTCGTCTGTGATAGTGCTGATGAAAGACTATCCTGAAATGACATTTGTTTGCTCTCAAGTATGTCAGTAATCGTAAATTTGGGATGGTATTACCACCATTAACATTTTACAATAACGGCTGTCGTGAATTATTTAGGCCCAGCAATTTAGCTGGGTGAAACAATACTATCCTTCACTCTATAAGGAGATTAAGCATTACGTCAGCCTGGGACGATTCATTCCCGTCGGCGGAACGTGGGTAGAAATGGATGGCAATATACCAAGGTCGATTTCCTTCCCTTTCAATTCAATGAAAATGTTAACGGCAATTCCTTATATTGTAGTGGCGAGTCATTCATTCGCCAATTTTTGTACGGCCAACGATTCTTTATCAAAGAATTTGGAATTCGGTCGTCAGAGTTTTGGCTTCCCGACACGTTTGGTTATTCAGCTCAAACTCCTCAAATACTGAAGGTAATTCTGTGCCTTTGCTAATTCAACATTTAAACTCATTAACTTGATATACGCAGCATGTCGGAATTTCGAGATTCTTAACCCAGAAACTGAGCTGGAATTTGGTAAACAAATTTCCGCATCACAATTTTTGGTGGGAAGGCCTGGATGGAAGCACAGTCCTTGTACATTTTCCCCCAGGCGATTCTTACGAGGCCAATTGCAAGTGTGTAATATCAATTCATTGAATCGTATTTTCGTTATCTAATAAAGCAACTTTTTTTTTGTAGAGTGAGCGAAGCTTTGAAAACGGAACGAAACTTGCTGGACAAAGGACGCGTGACAAGGTCCGTAATGCTTTACGGCTTTGGAGACGGTGGTGGAGGGCCCCATAAGCCCATGTTGGACCGTTTGGAACGATTGAAAGTATAAGCAAAGAAAAGTTTGCAAAGTAAGAAAGATTTAATATTATATCAACTTTTTAAGGATGTCGACGGTGTGCCCAAATTGGAAAATTCAACTCCTAATAAGTTTTTTGAGAACTTGGAATCGGAAGGTTCCCAACTATGTCGCTGGGTCGGGGAACTTTATTTAGAACTTCATAATGGCACCTATACATCGCAGGTTTGATGCTATTATTGGTTTGGGGAATCACAAAATATAAGAATGTAGAATTTTGTTTCCATTTTTATAGGCGGACATGAAAAAATACAATCGGCTCTGTGAACTCAAATTGCGAGATGCTGAGTTTTTGCTAGCTGTTTCTTTTACTCTGGAACGGATTCCAGTTGTGGATTTGTCCGACATACGAGCCAAAATTGAAGAAGCATGGCGTCTTCTCCTTGTCAATCAGTTTCACGACGTATTACCTGGGTCGTCTATTGAACTAGCGCACACGGAAGCCAAGCTGTGGTTTCGAAACAGTCTTCAGCTAGCCGAGGAAGTTACCGCTCGCTGCATTAACTTTCTTGGCGCATCCCTTGACAAGCACTTGACTGATTATTCTTTGCTAAATACACTCCCCTGGCAAAGACAGGCCCTGATTTACAAGGATGAAAAACCGATTCGAGCTATCACCATTCCGTCCATGAGCTGGGACAATACTGAACTCGGAGATCTCCCTCCTGTCGTCTTAGGTATGTGCCCTCATCAAGTTCCTTTAATTGTTTAATAATGAAAGTCCAATATATTCGCCTTACAGAACAAGCAGGAGGAATCTACAAAATTAGCAATAAATGGTTTTCGGTGGAAATTGATTCGAGTGGTCGCATTACATCAATGATCCACCACTCCAGTGGTAACCAGGTTATCCCTAGCAATCACTTTGGAAATCAATTTGTTCTTTTCGATGACATTCCACTCTATTGGGATGCGTGGGATTGCATGGATTACCACATTGAGACTCGAAATGTGGTGAACCGTCCTTCGTGTACCCAAGAAGAGGTCCACATCAAGTTGGCTACTCCCATGAAGGTGAGTCTGAAGTGGAGCCAGCCCATCGGTCAGAAAAGTCGCCTTCATCAGGTAATTCACATCACCGCAATCGATCGCTTCATCGAATTTGAAACTCGTGTAGAATGGGCCGAGAACAGAAAATTCTTGAAAGTGGAATTCCCAGTGGAAGTCCATGCTAATCAGGCAAGTTACACGCCCTACTAGTATAGTGGCGCATTGTCACTGACAGTAACAATATATATTCTTTATGATGTAGGCGTCTTTCGACACTCAGTTTGGCTTTTTAACCCGACCCAACCATAAAAACACTTCGTGGGATTCTGCCAAGTTTGAGGTTTGCGGGCACAAATGGGCTGACTTGTCAGAACCGGCCTGGGGTGTATCTGTTCTAAATGACTCTAAATATGGATGGAGTGTGCAAGGGCGCGTTATAACAATGTCGCTACTCCGATCCCCCAAAGCTCCTGACGCTAATTGTGATATGCATGAGCACATATTCCGCTACGCACTAATGCCCCACAATGGTATACTCTGTATTAATTCCGCCAAGCACTCCGTTAACCCATTGACTCTTTTACATCACTTTAGGTTTAAAATCGAGATCGGACGTAATTAGGGAGTCTTACAATTTTAATTGTGGACTGATACCAGTTAAATTGTTAAACGGAACCAGCTTCAGTGGTACCTGGTTTACTGTTGATTCATCTGCAGTAGTACTGGAAACAGTTAAACCCTGCGAGCTAGTACTCGGAGAGGAGAAAACGGACATAAAGAAAATCCTTGTCCGCCTTTTCGAGTCCTGTGGTGACCGAACACACGCAAGGTTTGTTTGTATTTTACAACTTTTTTTATACTACCGAATTACTTTCAAAGTTTGATATTATTAGAATTGAAACGAAACTTCCATTTAACGACTATCAAGAGTGCAATGGACTAGAAGAGCCGGTTGGACCAGTTGTTCCAATCACAGTCTCCGATGAAGGAAAAAGGAGTTTCACTGCCTTATTTACCCCTTTCCAAGTTAAAAGTTTTTTACTTTCGTTTTGAGGAAAAAAAAATTATTATTTTGAGTTGATATATACACACAGGTTATGGTTAAATTGGAAATTACACGATGAGTTTATTCAATGACTAGGGCAATTCGGGATCGAAATTCTTACAACATTTAGATGGAGGTACAGTCCAGTTGTAATTGTACGAGTATCTGACACGTAATTCTGATGGGCACAAGTTGCCCGTTTTGATGAGATTTGAGTGTTTAGTTCGCATATCGATTGCACCTTGCTTGTGTGTAATGAGATAATCGTTGTAACATCCCCGTGACTTGAACTCGGTATCGAAACGGACTTCGTGGACTCGATGTATCTTGAGAGGAGATAGCCAGACACCAACGGAGACATCTTCGCTTTTGTAATGTTGAAGTAAAGGGGCAATTTTTGCAAGATACTCTACCAAATCAGACGATAGAATGTAGCCGCCTCCTAAAGCGTAGGGAAGATACGTGTCACAAAGAAACCATCCATTTTCTTTCCATTTTCCTTTCTGAAACACAGTGCTTCCTCCCTTGAAAAATCCCCAATAAAGAAGCTGTTGAGGTTGTTTTTTTAATTCTTCAAGCAGCTGAGGTATCCTAACAAAGGAATCATCATCACATTTCAGGAGGAAGTTGAAATCGTAGTTAGAATGTAGCCACTGAATTGCAGTCAAGACTTTGCCAGTCAAACTGGTGTAAGATTCACTTATGGAATCCAGAATTAATAAATCATGATGCACTGAGTTTTCATCTACCACACCTTGGCGAACTTCTTCAGTCAGTCCCTTGGTACCCACAACAAAAAAGTGCCTAACCTTGTTGTTGTGGACAGAAAGCCAGGTCTCACGAATTACTTTGCGTGTTGCTGCTTTTGTTGGATCACTCATGATCAAAACAATCAAGAAGGACGAATTTTGAGTTGGAATTACGGACTTTTGACTTGGCATTTCAACCAGCGGTTCTGCATTTTTTGTTTTTGAATAGACAATAACCGCTAACAGAAAAATGGGTAAGAAACATAAGGTTGCAACACAAAAAACATTTTTTACGAGTCTATTTTTGCTATGACGCCAAGCTTTTGCCATTGTGGAGGCCTGAAGACCAGTGAGGTCTTTGACGATATTATTTACAGCGCTTATTACACTTCAATCACGCGCATAATGAAAAGATCAATAACAAACCCCGATCGACCCAATGTTTACAAAAAAAAATGGACTACCACTGCTATCTGACAACACCGACCGGTCTTTTTTTCTACTGACATTTCGTTACTGGCATCGTTGCAAGCCATCGACAACGACAAGCCAGTTGAGTCGGTTGCATTCTGCGTTTGATTTTGATCGTCGTCAAGAGGTAAGTTCCATTCTGTGCGTTTATCAGTAGACATCGTCCATTTATAACAGTTTTTTGCATCGGTAAATTAAGATAAAGTTAGAGCTAATTGCGTACGACAACTTGAAATCATAGTTAGAAGTTGTTAGATATATTTTGTCCACTATTTCAAACTTGACGGGAGATGTTTGTGCCGGAGGGCTTTGTCGACGTAGATGCTTGCCAAAGTTAAGCGTTGCATACGTGTCCTTTGCTAAGCTGTTGACTCTTTGTATTTCTAGATACAATTTTCTAAAATCATGGCTGACAACGAAGATCTTTTGGACTACGAAGATGAGGAAACGACTGAACAAGTAGCCGTTGAAGGAGCTGGGGATGCGCCAGCCAAAAAAGAAGTCAAAGGCACATACGTCTCGATCCACAGCTCTGGTTTCCGAGATTTCTTGCTTAAGCCTGAAATCTTGAGAGCCATTGTTGACTGTGGTTTTGAACATCCTTCTGAAGGTATGTCTTTTTTTATTTTCCAACATTTTTTGGGTTTAGTTTCGTGAACCTGGAGCAAATTTCTGTACCGTTTTAAATGATGGTTATGAGCTGAACTCCAGGAACAAAAACTCACATTCTGTCTATATTGCTTGCCAACAAGTTTGTTTTCAAGCTCCAGACTTGTGATACATTCAACTACCATTTATTAGCAAGACCAATCTTTTTCTAATGTAACTCTATATTGCAGTTCAGCATGAGTGCATCCCTCAGGCTGTTTTGGGTATGGATGTTTTGTGCCAAGCCAAATCTGGTATGGGAAAGACTGCAGTTTTTGTGTTGGCCACCCTGCAACAGCTAGAAATGGTTGACAACCAGGTCTCTGTTCTTGTTCTGTGCCATACTCGAGAACTTGCTTTCCAAATTTCCAAGGAGTATGAACGTTTCTCAAAGTACATGACAACCATCAAGGTAAAATTATCCCAATGGTCATGAAGGAACTGCAGCTAAATTTCTTGATTTATTAGGTTGGCGTATTCTTTGGTGGGTTGAATATTGCCAAGGATGAGCAAACTCTGAAGTCAAATTGCCCCCACATCGTGGTTGGAACCCCTGGTCGTATCTTGGCGTTGGTCCGGTCGAAGAAGTTGAACCTCCGCACACTAAAGCACTTCGTTCTTGACGAGTGTGACAAAATGCTTGAAGCTTTAGGTAAACTGTTTTTCTCCATAGTACTCTCTTGAATGTTGTCAAACGAGTATTTTTACATTCTCCAGATATGCGTCGAGATGTGCAGGAGATTTTCCGCAACACACCTCATGAGAAACAAGTGATGATGTTCAGCGCCACGCTGAGCAAGGAGATTCGCCCCGTCTGCAAAAAGTTTATGCAAGATGTAATTAGCCCTTTCTCAACTTGGCCTTGTTCGAATGGAAGCGATGGAACGAGCCCTTCCTGCACAATCATCCGCGCTGGTTCGCTGGGAATCGTACTGGAGCGCACCATAGCAGTCCCTTTATGTTGGTCTATTGAAAACGTTTCTTGGGGAAGGGCCGGGGGATAAAGATTGGCTTCTCGCGTCAAATTTGGGAATCAACGTCTCAACCAGTTGGCGATGGGGTCTAAAAGACCACAAAGTAGATCACGCTCTCGAGCGGATGAAGTTAAACATACGACACCGTGCTGTTCACATCCCTATCAATCAAACCCATTGGGAATCAACAAAACCAACACGTATCTGAGCATCAGCAACATTTTGCGGAGGGAGGTTGGGGGGTGGGCTAAGAAGTCCCAGCGAATTGAATCGACCGATCGAGTTGTACACCTTCTGAATCGTGAGCAACTAGAGGAACGACGGTATCCCACTGCTGCGTCGATTGTTGGCTGTCGGCACCATGTACGCACAGCAGCTGCCGACAGAATGGAGTGTTTTGTCCGCGGTCCGGCTCCCAGCTTGATTCGAAGGCTCGTCCATGTTGAATCCTTCACCCTTGACGGACATCGTGATGACTTGTCTGGCTTCCATTTGCTGTACCATTCCAAGGCCACCCTTTATCCAATCCTGCCTGAAGTTCATTTTACAATTTATTTTATTTTTATTCCAACTTGCTCTCTCCATCCCACATTACCAAGTGCCCTTGCATGTAGCGTTTCTTATGTTTAACATAATTTCATCTTGGATATAGCCGATGGAAGTATACGTCGATGACGAGTCCAAACTCACTCTTCATGGTCTCCAGCAGCACTATGTCAAACTCAAGGACAACGAAAAGAACCGGAAACTGTTCGAGCTCCTTGATGTACTTGAATTCAATCAGGTAGGTTTCATAAGTAATCTCGCCCTAGAATGCATCTAAGTGTCTTTATTTAAAGGTTGTTATCTTCGTCAAATCCATTCAACGTTGCATGGCTCTATGCCAGTTGCTCGGCGAACAAAACTTTCCCGCTATCGCCATTCATCGTAGTATGACTCAGGAAGAGCGTCTCTCTCGCTACCAGCAATTTAAAGACTTTAAGAAGGTATGTTATATATATACATATAGATTTGTAGCATGACGATTAATCTTCCTGCATGTTTTCAGCGCATTCTGGTAGCAACGGATTTATTTGGCCGCGGTATGGACATTGAACGTGTCAATATCGTTTTCAACTACGACATGCCTGAAAATTCCGACTCGTACCTGCATCGCGTCGCTCGCGCTGGACGTTTTGGTACCAAGGTAAATTTCTTAAATGGTTTTAAATTTGAATATGTTCTAATTTCGTTTGTGGTGTTGTAGGGTTTGGGTATTACATTTGTTAGCGACGAAAATGATGCCAAGGTTTTAAACGATGTTCAAGAACGTTTCGACGTTAGTATTACACCTTTGCCGGACGAGATTGATCTATCCTCTTACAGTACGTTAATATTTAAATCAATAACGGCCAAGTTATTTAAAATAATTTTTCTCCTACAGTTGAAGGCCGTTAGAATCAGACGTCGACTTGCGAGCAGGTCGTTTATTCTTGTGACGATTCCAATGTTTTTATTTGTCCTACACCGATTGGAAATTTTTTTAGCCCGAAATAATACAAATCAATGATGGTAATCGATGCGTGATTAAAACGTGTAATTAATTTCATTTCCCAACAAATACATTCAACTGAAAGTGAAAATTTTGTTGTTTTATTCTGCCATGAGTAGTTTGGAATTGTTTCAAACTAACCCTAAACTTGCCTAAATGAGCCATTGAGTGAACTTAAGCAGAAGTTTGAATCAATGATTAAGAAACTGAGGATGCCTTGTTCATTGAGGATAAGGGCAAATTAGTTAAATGAGTTCAGTTGGTCGGTTTGTCTATGAGTTACCGAGCCCATGATACCAACAGCCATTGAACGATGACTTAAAAACACTTGCTCAGCTTCAACCTTCACTGTAGCGCGGTATCAGTGGAGAGGACTTGGGGTAACGAATACCAATGAATTCGATCACGAAAATCACATTTGAACCTTTGCAGTCCAATTTGACGCTTGCCACATGATTACCGGTAACCATATAGCAAGGCCATTCAACCGATACTGTTACCAAAGCTGTCGATCGCAGTCGAAAATATTTTTCCGAGAAAGAAACGACGAGTAAAACATTATCATTCTGAAACGATACGGTCTGCGCTTTTTTACCTGTCTCACCCATAAAACTAAACCACGACCACAAATGGGAAACGAGGCAATAACTTTCACAGTGTACACGTGTGTAATCAATTTCATGTCCGAAAATACATTCAAATTTGTCATGCACTGCAACTACTTCTTTTTAATCTTTGACGCCGTACGAGTGCCTGGTTTAGATTGAATGATGTCAGCATACTTTCGTTTGTTGTACCTGATAATGAGAGAGAAATCAGCAACCGTAAACAAACGAAAAGAAAAATGTAATTTTAATGTACCTTTGGAAATCCGCATTTGCCATCAGTTCATCAACTAGAGTCTTTTTACGATCTTTTCTGGGAACTCTGTCATGATAAAAGTCTGCATGGCTGTCAACCACAGTTCCAACCTTAAATAATTTGATCAAAACAAATGATTGATCATAAGATTTTATGCAAGGTAAAAACAGGATCTACAACATTACCTGAAAGTACTTAGGTACAACTTTCAAATCATTCTTCTTGTAAAACTGTTTGGGATTTAAGATAGATCTCATCTGGATGACTTCAAGATCTCTAAGCTTTTCTTCAGTCATTTCTGTTGCAGGAAGATTAAACCATTTGTCTCCTTTTGTTTTATCTGCCTCTTTTCTCCTCTCCATTTTCAATCTTCTTTTACTTTCATTGTACTGAGGGACAGATTCTAACTTTTCAAACCCTGGCTTCAATACGGATTTTTCCATCAACTTGTCGGTGTTAGTTAGAGTAGCAGCACTACATGATCCACTGTTGGCTGTGATTGATTGAATGCTCATTTTCTTTTCTTTGTGTGGATTAACATCAATATAAACTCCTACATCTTTCATTCCCGTTTCAATTTGGCTAGCTAATGCAACTCTGAAAAAAAAAACACAGAAGTTTAAAACATCATGACATTGCTACATCAATAGCATGCACAATACCTCTGCCTGTCATATCTAGATCTTGCTGGTATCTGTTTTGGAACTATTGGTTGTGGAATTTCTTCATCCGACTCTAAATCTTCTTGGTCGATTGTAATATTAATAGGAAGTCTAGTTATTGTTTTAACGGAATCTTTGAGCGAAGCCATGCTTTAGCAGTACAGTACACACACGTTATGATCTTGCAGAGTATGCAGACGACGAAAACATGAATAAAATTGACGTCGACAAGTCTCTTTGAGTAAGTTTTAAAAACTTTGATTTCGAGTACTTAAAATACTGATTCAATCTTTCAATTTTATTTTAAAATCAAAATTCATAAAAAAGATAGAAGTTAAGTGATTCCATATTAATTTCTTAAGTCGAATAATTAACTGTTGTCCCAACACTGTTGCAGACGACTAAACACAGAACAGAAACATGCTGCGAAAATTGGAGGTTCTTTTTTTTTCAGTCGATTTTGATACGATTTCAGTCGGAATTCTAATGAGGAATTTTTTCATTAGTATTAAGTATGGGGAAAGAAAAGAAATCTAAAGAACTGTGTCCACCAAAAGTCAAGGATAATTCTATTATTGAGAAGAAGCGAAAATTGAAATCCTCCATCAAGTTAGTCAACAACAGCAATGTAAAATCAGGGTGTCTTGAGAGTGTTGTCGCTTCAGGGAGCAGGAGCACTGTACAGTCATCTCCAACGTGCCAGAATTTCATGACAAGCACCCAAAAATCTATTCCAGATAACCATAAGAATGTTTCACAAACAAAAAGTGATGTTGAACCAACTGCCTCTAGTAGTGAAAACACAATGGAATGGGAACCAACAGAGAGTGAAATCATCAGTACACTTCATGAAATTAGACGAGAGTTTTCCACTAAAACAACTTTCAAGTCTGTGGCCACCTCATCTCAAACATTTGAAAAATCAAGCTCTGCCATTGTCCACATTGTGATTGACACAAATATTTTCCTCTCACATCTGCCAACAGTGAAGATGTTAGTAGAAGATAACAAGTTGTATTCTAAAGTGCAGATTTATGTCCCCTGGATGGTTTTACAAGAGTTGGACTACATGAAAACAAATAGAGAAAATAAAACAAAACTTGAGCTTATAGCACGGAAAGCAGCATGTTACATCTTTGAACAAGTAAGCAAGAAGAATCCTTTTTTTAGGACACAAACTCTTGATGAGTTCAAAGGTTGCATCAATCTGCTGCCAGATGAGAATGCTGATGACAAGATCCTTCAATGGTGTCTTTACCTTAAGAAAGAAACTTTGGTTGACATCAATCTTCTCTCAAATGATGTGTTATTCTGTGTCAAAGCATCTGCTTCTGGAATTCAAGCATTTCAATCAGAGACGCTTTTGCAACAACTACCTCAGATGGTTGAGACCATACCACCCATAACTACTTCTGAAAGTACCTCCAACATTTCCAATACCAAGGATCACATCTCAGATAATTCTGCACCAAACTATAAACCTTCTGTAGAGGATCACCAATCAACTTTAAAAGAAAAAGAAACAATTGATTCAGTTTCATTTTTGCAGAAATTTGAAGATGCCATTACTGAACCTTTGAGCCAGGTAAATTATAACATCTCCTTCATCATATATTTATTTTAAAAACTCTAAATACTGTCATAATCATAGGTGCTCGAGTTCGAGATGAAGCATGTTTACGAAGAAATTTGGCTTCACATTGTTGTAGTAAAGCCTCCATGGAAATTTCCTGATATCTTACGCTGCATAGAAAAGCACTGGATAGCCGTATTTGGATACGTATATCCTAGAGATATGCGCGAAAAGTTGGAGCATCTAAACGGGTTAAGGGCAAAATTGAAAGCTACGAGTTCTGCGCAGCATAAGGAACGCGTCACACTTATACAATCAGCGATATGTGTATTGCAATTGGTTCAGAGGACAAGAAAGAATTTTCATCCCATTCTTGAAAAGGCCATTGAAAGTCTTAAAGTAAAAATTTAGATCTTTAAGCTTAAATGCAAATTAGACACTGTGAACAAAATATCATCAATTCTTAGGACTTAGGAAATGGAGTTGAGATTGGAGATGGTTTCATTTTGGACCTTTTTACTCTTCTGTGGGACCGCTTCAACTTTATTTGGTATTTTTTTTTGTTTCATTTTTTTAAACCGAGTATCAAAGTATAACTAATTAACTAATGATTTACTATATTTCCATATTATTTTGTGACTCTACAACTACAGTGGGACCTTGGCTGATGCTGTTGGCTTATCTCAGCACGGTCTCCAATACAAGCCTGGTTCAACTATTCCTACTATTCAAGAAGCAGCATCTGGATTGCGGATGATGATGCCACTTCTTGTCAATATGGAGAGCGCGATGTCAAGGTTTACTCAATTTCCAGTTTACCGAGTTTATGAAACTCTTTACCAATTAAGTTTCATTCATCAAAGATTCTTCCAAAGCAGCCAAAATTCTCCTGAAGCGATGGAGTATAACTGTAAGGAAATGTCTAATTGTCTTCTTGTATCCGTCACGGAACTCGGTTTAGAGTCGAGGAAAACCACTACGACTGCCTTAAGTCGCGCCTTAATACCGTTTGTATCGAATGAGCAGCACAGGTAAGGAGCTTACACAAATTATAAATGAGATTTTTGATAATTTAGGTTATCTTAGCGATTTCTTTTTTCTTTAGAGAAAAAATTCAGATTGGCCTGCAACAGCTGCGTCATTACCTTCAGGTGTTGCATTCCGTGTCCATCCATTTACATTGATAAGCTGTTGTGCTTTTAACTAAGAAAATTTACTATGTCAGATTATTGTACAGTCAAGAGATTTGCTCACATGTTTTGTTTATTCCCAAACCCAGCGCAAAGAATACACGCCTTTGAAGGCGATTTTTTTTTTTACAAATTTTCATTGGCCAATTTCGCTGCGACACTAGGATTGTTGATAATTTCCCCAAGGCTGTCAAGGAGTTCTCTTCGGTAATCATCAAAACCACCTTCAATTTCATTGATGGTCTGATCCTCAATGACCCACAGCTGACAGTCGGTTTCGCGGATCAAACGTTCGTCGTGAGAGACGATGATTACACCTCCTTTGTATTCGTTAATGGCTTCAGCCAGAGCGTCAATAGACTCGATATCCAAATTGTTGGTCGGTTCATCCAGAATTAGCACATCTGGGGCATTCAAGCACAGCTCCGCCATGGCGACACGGGCCTTCTGACCACCAGAGAGATCCATATTCTTTATAGTATGAGCGTGGGAAGCCAATCCGAACGTTCCTAATTGCTTACGGGCTTTTTCGTAAGGTAGGTTAAACAACCTCATCAAGTATTCGGAAGGGGTTTCTTCTGCAGTCAAATGTTCACCGGAATGCTGATCAAACCTATTGAGCCGAAAATCAAATAAGCGCCATTCGAAATTGATTGAATAACCAATGATACAAGTACCTTCCAATTCGTAGCCGATGATTCTTCCTCTGTTCTCCTTGTTGTGGTGTAAGTTCGGCAACCAGAAGTTTAAGGAACGTTGATTTACCGACACCATTGGGTCCAACAATAGCCACACGTGACTCCATGTCGATACCGAAATCGCATTTCTTAAATAGCGGTCTATGTGCGTCATAACCAAAAGTGACGTTATGCAGTCCCAAAACAGGTGGCTGCAATGGCGGGGGTTCGGGGAAACGAAATTTGACGATATATTCCTTAGGTCTCTGCATAAGCTCAGTAGGTCCAGTGGATTCTTCTTCATTCTTCGCTAGCTTGGCTCTATTTTTTTCTTGTTTCTTGGTTAGTGCTTCTTTCTGTTTCTTCTCTGCAGCCTTCTTGGACTGGCCCTGGGCTTTCAATTCCTTTAGCCTCTTCTCCTGTTTCTCATAATCCTTGATTTGCTCTTTCCTTTTTTGCTGGTGCATCTTCTTAAACATGGAGTAATTTCCCTTGTAGTAGAAAAGCTTTTCCATATCCAAATGGATAATATCCGTGCAAACATTGTCCAAGAAAGACTGGTCGTGGGAAACGATTAACAAAGTTTTTTTCCACCCTTGTAGATAGTTATCCAACCAAATGACGGCGTTCAAATCCAAATGATTGGTAGGTTCATCCAGCATCAGAAGAGTAGGCTCCAAATAAAGGGCTCGACCAAGGGAGACACGCATTCGCCAACCACCACTAAAATTTTTGGTTGGCCGATTTTGCATTTCAGCTGTGAAACCGAGACCGGCGAGAATTCGTCGGGCTTTAGGTTCCGCTGCATCGGCACCAATCGCTCGCAATTCTGAATAAACATGACTCAATTGGTCGGAGGCCTAGATAAAAAATTTACATTAGGTTTTTAATATTTTTAAATTATAGAATTCATAAACCATAGATACCTTCAAATTTCCTTTTCTCTGTTCTTTTTCAAGTTTTTCTGCTTCTTCCAACAATGAAGTTCGTTTAACATCTGCTTTCAAAATAGCTTGCACTGCGGGTGTATCGTCCGCGACAACTTCTTGCTCACACAACAATACGTCAATGGAAGGAGGAATCTGAAGAGCTCGGGAAGCTATATGACGTAGTAAGGTAGTTTTTCCATGCCTATTAATACAAGTGATTATAATTAAGTAAAGTATTGAGAAAATAAAGTAAAATAGTTACCCATTGGGCCCAACAAGACCATATCTTCGTCCTTGAGCAATAAGAAGGCTGGCGTTAGAAAATAAGCTTTTTCCCTTGGCAGCTATGCTAAAATTTTCAACTTTGATATCAACTGCATTTTCTAATTGTGCCAACTTTTTATCAGATTGCTGAACTTGGGATATGGTGAAATTATTGTCTAATTCACTGTGACCCATGCCTCCTTTGCGAGTTATCATTTCCATTTGTTTATCATATTCCATTTGTTTCTTAAGCTTCTTCTTGTCCTTGTGAGAAAGTTTGATAGCCTCTTCTGGTTTTTTTTCGCTTTTCTTCTCACTATCACTTTCTTCTTCAGAATTACTGAAATTTTCTGGTTCTTGGCTAATGGTAAGCTCTTCCATTTTTTGTTCAATTTCAATTTCTGGATCCTTTTTACCCTTGCCCTTTTTTTTGCTAATAGTTTCAATAGGCTGGGTTGGCGCTTCAACTTTAAGAGGTTCAGGTGGTGGTGTTACTTCATCATCTTTTGCCTCCAATTCAGCCTTCAGGTCTCTCATCTTTTTACTTAATTTGGATTTTGTGGGTGCTGGCTTGATCTCTTCAACAGCAGCAGGAGTCTCTTCAATTTTTACAACCTTTGCTGGCTCAACTACTTCATCATCACTTGGCAAATCTTCTTTCTTCTTTCCTTTCTTCTTTTCTTTTTGAGGTGGTTTGACAGTTTCAACCGACTTCTTTGATTTTATCTCATTTTCTTCATCAGAATTGTCAATACTTTCAGGCTCTTGTGTTTTCTCCTCCATTTCTTCATCTTCACTATCTTCCATTTTCTTCTTCTTCAATTTTGTTTTGCTCTTTGCTTTGGGTTTTTTAACATTGGTATCTTCATAATCATCTTCTTTAATATTTTTAAGATCAATTACAGGCTCTGCATCTTTATCACTGTCCCAACCATCATCCCCTTTCTTGCTCTTACCCTTCTTTTTGCTTGCAGCTTTTGGAGCAGACTGTGCTTCATAATCATCTGCTTTCATATTTTTAAGATCAATAACAGGTTCTGCATCTTTATCACTGTCCCAACCGTCATCCCCTTTCTTGCCCTTGCCCTTCTTTTTACTCGCAGTTTTGGCAGCAGCTTGTGCTGGGACTTCACCTTTGGAAGGTTTTGATGGCGGGGGTCTTTCATCATCACTTTCCTGTTCAGCTTTGACATTCTTTGTTTTCTTATTTTTAGCTTTTGTAGGAGCCTTTACCTCTTCTTCATCACCTACAAATTTCTTCCCGCTTTTCGCAGCCTTAATTGGGTCGACCACGTCATCGTCACTCGGCCAGTCATCGTTCTTCTTTCCCTTTCCTTTCTTGGGTGGCATTTTAAATGTGTCTAGTTCTTACGTAGCAAAATATTTTAATTAACAGAAAAAGGTCGATTAACGGAAAAATTTCAACAACCACGATATAATGAATTCAGATCACTTTCACCGCACACAGACCGTTGCTTCACGCCGCAATGGAAGCGAAACCATATGGCAGTTTACGCGTCGTCTGCTGGGTGCATAATAAAGCACTTCTAGCTAGGCGCGGGCGCACCATTGGGCAAAAATAATAAAAATAATTTCCGATTTCTGAATGTTTTTCAATTGAAACTAATGGTGCTCACTATAAATGAATTGAAAAACATAAAAGTAAAGCATGTGTCGCTTAAATGTTTTCTTTCTCTAAACAATCGTTCATCGTCGTTTAGATTTGTTTACTTGCTTGGTTCTGGTGTTCCCCTATACCTTAGGTGTCAAGGGTATGTAAATTTCAAGGCCAGCCTTGTCCTTTGTGAATCATCGAGTTGCAGCAGCAGTTAGCCGAACCCTTTTCGATTGTTTGAACTTTTGTTGAGGCTTATTGACGGTTCCACGAAAATGAAAGAACTGTATAATACCTTACCATTACCAGATGATCGTCCCATAACTGCACTGTGCGTCGTAGAAGATACCTCTAAATGCCCACTTGGCTATACTATTGTAGCCAAAACTCATGACCAAGATTTGGATGCAGATTTGTGGAAAGATGGCTTTTTCGGTAAACGTGTCACTCGTTACCTTTGCATATCCAAAACAGAAGGTCCCTCTGGATTTGTCATTGATTCATTGTGCATCACCAATGAAAAAGATGCCCCTCCAAATGGATATGTCTTGCTGTCGAAAACATACGGAACAGGTTAGGACAAACATAATCATCATTAAGTCAGTTTTAATTTGGCATGTAATTTTCTCATTTATAGAACAAAAAGCCTGGAGGAAACGCCAGCTATGCTACAGATTGAGTGAGAGGGGCTCTGTCTTCCTTGCGATAACAGATATCATCATTTTAAGCAAATCAAAAAAAGCACCAAATGGCTTCACCATGGCTGGAGAAGTAAATGGATTGGTGCTATGTTACAAATCAGCTCCATTACCTGCTGATCCAAACCCGCTGTCAAACATGGTACCTCCCACCTCTTCATTAGTCAACCAGAACAGATCATTACCACCACTTCCAAGCTACCCTTCATCTGGTCCAACGTCTCCCGCTCCATACACTAAAAATTCAAATGCCAACAATCCAATAAAATCTCCTGTTAGACCTGCTCCACTACCTCCTCCAATCATGAAGGACAAGCCATTAGATTACAACTCTGAGTCTAATCGCATAATTGTAATATCTTCGGCTACTCTATCTGGTTTTACAGGTAACAAGTCGTATGTCATCAAATTCAATTCTGCCAAATTATTAAACATATTATTTTTGCTTCTTGCAGGACTAGAAGGTATTCCGTTTACATTGGGACCCCGAGTTCAGAGTGGTGTCAACTCATCAAGATTGAATGGTGGAAGGAATCGCCAAAAAACAGCTCAAGAGCTCAACGCCGAGTACCAGTACTCTTTCGCTACGGAAAGAGAAGCCATGCTCCGGTTGTAAACCGTGAAAACTTTCGTATTGCGGTTACAATTACTTTTTTTCCCCCGTTCGTCTCTTTTCGTGTTCCTTGGTTCTACTCAGTGATAACTCATCAACACCATTATTATATTTCAGTTCCAACAGGAATAACCAATTGTGAAGAGCTCTAGAGTTTGTTTCCCTCTTTTACAAATAGTTTGATATGTCTCTCAGTTTCTTATTTTTGTTCGCTGGGTAACTCCTGTGCTTTCTCTTTATTTCATTTGTTTACGAAAAATAGTGTTGCTCCTTATTCCTCGAAATCCTACCTTACTATTAACGAAGAATCCGTGCTCGGAATCTGCTTCTTAGAACTACTCTATTCATCCCCAAAAGAAACAAAGAAAATTCTTCCACGGTTCTTAGAGCGAGTCAAAAACGAATAATAAGACATGTTCTAGGAATTCAGCATAAATCTTTACTTGCCATATCTCCCCCTTGCCTAGAAAGGCATGTCGAACGCACTTTACAATTTACGCGATATGCCACCGCAAACGTTCAAAGTGGTGATCGTTCATCATGAGAAACATCCTGCTCTCTTGCGGTTATGATGTCGCGTCGTCTATGCATCCTCAATACAACCCTTATTCAATTGTTTACACATAGTCAACTTGACATTTATTTCGGCGTACGTGTTTTTTATAAACTTGGGAATGCGTTTAGCGATGAAGAAGCTGGAGGAAAAGATTCAAGATTGCGAGGAGAACTTGACAGCAATCGATGGCATCTTGTCAACTGCGATTCAAGATAGTGAATGGTTGTCAGATTGGTCGACTGCGAGTACTAAACGACAGAGATTGGGTCGATGCAGCGTGTAAAGAGAAATTCGACAAGTTGAAAAGATGGACGGCAATCGAATTGGGATAAAGGGGAGCAGACAGAATGTAATATGACGAGCGAGTTACTCTGCCAAATGTTGGATACGGACGACGGTCGATGATGGCCGTCGCCATTTGGCGGACGAAATCTGGGGAAGTATTTCGGATTTCCGACGCGGAAGGATCCATTGAGGCGGAGAGTTGGTCAATAAATAATAAGAAGAAGAAGATTCCTGACGGACCGTGCGACTTTTCCGGTGACGGCAGGTGTCTCGCATGGCAGCCATCCTGATGGATGGCCATGCACGTTCTCCGCGTCCCGCGTTCAGTTAACAATAGGCGATTGAAGGGGGACCGAGACCCAATAACTGTCGTGGGGCACAGCCGACAATAGTCCCGCCTTCTACGCGTAATTGCGCTCTTCTTTAACATGATGAATCCAGTTGCTTCCGCCTTCCGACTTCTTCCCTACCATCTTCTACGACGTGGACGAAGTGTTGAAAGTTCGGTCGTCTTTCTCATCCGAACGAGTGACTTTGGGGCACAGTTCCAGAACGACTACTACTAGTCTCTGTCCGTTTACAACGGAATGCCAACGATATTATCGAGGTCACATTGCTGACGTAGAACAGCAAAATAGGTCGCGATACGTCCGAAACTCTTCAACTCGGCGGAAACATGTCTACGCGTATTATGCTTCTTTTAATACCTAATTGCTCCGTGGCGTTGCCTCGCCAACGAGTCATTTGCGTGTGTTGTTGTGCTATTAGAATTGCGCCCGTGGCGGTTCCGGCAGGATCGCCGTATTTTTACGATTTGATGAGCGATATTAAGCGCGACAAAGTCAGTCGACTGTCGTAAAATCCTTTTGACGGCATTGCACTTTGTTATGCAAACGAATGGCAAGGCAGCAAACTCTTCCCGCCCGAAAAGGGACGACACACGCAATTGGATTTTGTCATCCGTCGAGTAGTATTTGGCACGCTGCACTTCCGACATCCGCGCGTTTGTCCTTAAACGGGAACAATGAAAAAAAAAAAAAAAAAACAAGAAAGAAAAGACTCACAGGTGGCCCCAGTCAAGATGTTGTCGTAGTGAGTAGCTCTATATTGCGCCTTCTGTTGTTTTCTCTATCGAGAGAAAGTTTATTTAGCGCGACCCAGGCTGTAGGCCGTCACGAAACTGCCGCACCAAAGTTGCAACCCGACGACTCACCAATTACTCATAGGAGCTAGGAGCTCTCACCTTTGTGTACACATCATGTCTATTCTAGCATACGCCGGGGACAAAACAAGAGGCGCGTCCAAACGTTGTTGTTTGTATCTCTAGCGGATCAGCAAGTTTGGCAGCTGACGCATCGAAAGAGAGAGAGAGAGGAAAAAAAACGATTGAAATAATAGTCAAATTCTTCTCTTGGCTTCGGTCCGCGACGTATACGTGCGTCGCACGGGTCGGGTTGAAACGTTGCTCTTTGTTTTGAATTGCGATCCGTCAGCGGATGGTTATTTGGATCTCGAGATCCCCCTGCTGCTGCATGCTGCCGGCGACGTGTACCAGCAGTAGTACGAAACGAAGCGTGTGCGTCGCGAGTAAACTGGAGAGGATCGATGGTCGGGATGAGTCAAGCAATCTTGAGCAATCTATATACTCACAGCATCAGCAGCATGCAGCAGTATGCGGAGGTAAGCTTAGTATTAGTAGTACGTACGTCTAGTGGGAAAAGAGAGGAGAGAGGAGTCAGCGTCCTATATATGTATATATCTATGTGTTCCAGACAAATAAACCGTAGGGCCCGGTATTGTTTCCCTTTTGCCAGCTTATTGAAGTCTTGTATTTGTTTGTGCCGACTTTGTCCAGCTTTCCCATGCTGCTCCTGGACTACCAGCTCGCTCCTCCTCCTGTCCGTAAACACGAGAACGAGTGATGCCAGGCTTGTTGTGACTCGGTTTTTTTACTTTCTACAACAGCGCCTTTTGTGTCTTTTCTTTTTCCGTCCATCTCTACTTGACTACGATACCGGAGTACTTATCTAACGGCAGGCCGTTTGATATCGACACTCTCCACCTATTATCGTCCCAGTCCGTACTATACAGTTGAGCGAAACCCGTGATCAAGAGTCCGTACTCTCGGCTTCTAACATTCGACGACGTGCCGTGCGTTTTATTCGTTGACGGCCCGGACGGCCCGAGGGGTAAATAAGCCTAGCATCAGTAGGAGGGCATGTCGGCTCGGCTCCCAATGTTCTCCTCCCCTTTTACCAAGAAAGGTAACGACGGAAGGTAGAAGAAGGAGGTAACAAAAAGGGTAGTAGTAGTAGCAGTAGTAGAGTATATAGTCGGGGTCCTTTTCCGAAGGGAAGGTGTAGATAGGAATCAAGCGAAGCGTGCGTGCGGCGTGATATTGGGAGACCGTCCGCTCCTCCCACCAGTAATCCTCCGGACTTGATCAGCTCCTGACCTATTTCATCGAAGCTGTTTGTCTCTCGCTACTAATACCTTTGGCCGCAATTCTCCCGTAGCCTTGTGTCATTCGCCTCCAACTGCAACTCCAAGACTGACCGAACATTCGACATGAAGTCAACGACCAGCAACGGTGGCCAACAGCAGCAGACGGCGGCGGTGTCTGGCGGCACGAGCGGAGAAATCAAAATTCAAGTCGAAGGCGATCCTTCCGCCATACAACAACGTCGGCGAACGGCCTCGTCGTCCACCATCCAGCAACTTCGGAAGAAGAGCGCCGCCAGTGACAGTTCAGCCGGAGAGAACTCCGGCGACGGTCTTCTACGTAAGAAGCCGAGGCAACCGCAGCAGAAGAAGAAGAAGTTGCCGGGTGAAAGGCGAGAGAGCGCCGCCGTTTCGACATCGGAGCCCGCAAATTCCAAAAAACCGAGGTATACACTTTAGCGTCGTCTAAACGGCGCCGTGGTTCCCAGAGTTTTACGGTCCAGTTATCTCTGATGATGTCATCACACCCCCCTGACGGTTTTTCATAGGCAGCCACTTGTTGTTTTGTTATGATTATGGTTGCGCTCTCAAATCAAGTAGCTCGGCCGTCAATTTTAATGGCGACGACGTGATCTGATGTTTTGATTGTCCATGCAGTGTCGGAGATGTCGCCGTCGAATCGGACGACGAGGAGCGCAAGAGACGCCTGACGCTCATTTTCGGCATCGTTGGCGCCACGCTCTTTCTTTTGGCCGTGTTGATGGTCGGCATCGGACTCAAAATGAGCTCTAACCCGACCAGCACGTGTAAGTAGTCCTCACGCCCTACATATGTAACTGTATAGAATATAGAACACAGAATGGAGAGAGAGGGAGAGATCCATTTCGTCGACAACGACATCTAGGTAGAACTAAACGGACCAAACGATCCTCGTCGTAACGATGGCAACCGGGTTCGATGGATCTCGTCGGGTGATTTCGGTTCATCCAATCCCGTACGCTTTTCATCCCGAGCGGGTCTTCCAGATAAGAAATCGATTCTGTTGACGAGTGGCAAGACAAACAAGTTCCAGTCACGTTTTGCATATTGAGAAAAGCTCGATAATCATCCAGGAGACGTGTGTATGCGCAATGATGGATGTCGGTCGCCGCAAATGCCAAAGGGAAAGAATACAAGAGGACTCTCTGTTATATTAGAACCGGCCAAAAACTGTAGCGCCGACCAAACATGGAAAAACCGGAGAATGGAAGCAATCCGGAATGAATGAGTGCCGGCCGTCTCAATTGTCTCGGGGAAAAAAAAAGCTTCGCCCTCCCCAATTGAATTAGTATATAAAAATAACCGGACTTTATTGGATCGTTGCCAATTTGGAGCCGGCTCAAAAAGACTGCGCGGACAGGAGTTGGGCGGGCGCGCTTCAGAGTCTGGAAACAAACAGAAAAGAGCGAAAAAAGAACAAGGAGAGGACGAGGCAAATGCATAGCCATATAGTCGAGTTATACTAAATAACTTTCTCTGTGTATGTATAAGAAAGCAGTTCTAAGACGACGAGAGGGACGCCCTCGTCTACAAGGGATCGGCTAGATCACACTATAAAGTCAAGATTTAGCATGTTTGCATAAGAAGCACCGTTTCTTTATGCCAGGCCATGGAGTGGCACTTGGGCCGATGTTTTTTCCTTCTTCTTTTTCTTCCCAGCGAACCATCTTCTTCTCTCAATATACACGCACACACTTTTCCTTATTGATTTTTCTTCTCTTTTCATTGATTTGTTTCCGTCTCGGTTTCGCGGAAGCGTGATGTATGCTATTGGTCTATAGAATATCCGAGTCTCCGTATGATTTGAATGGTTGATTCTCGCAAACTTTTGATCCCCCATCAGACAGACAGGAGTATATATATATATATAATACCCCCAACATCAGCCCTTGTTTCCCTTTTTCTTCAATATGCGACAGGGAAAAGGAGGGAAACGACTGGTGGCGCCTCAACTTTCATCTCTGATCCAGATCTGAGAAAATGTAACGTCGAAAGTGAATCAGACGAAGCCAAAAAAAGAGAGTTGGAATACATCTAACGTTTTATAGAGTCGCCGCGATTCCTGACAAATGAAATTTGACTAGAAATCGAACCATTTCCTCCTTTTGAGCTATTGTTGTTGTGCCAAACTAGAATTTCGTTACCATTGTTGGTTCCGAGGAATCAATTCAGCGAATTCCGTCAATATACGACTGATGGAGCTCTTGGTTCGACTTGCCGCATGGTCGCGCAGCAGCTACATCATCAGCTAGCGGACTCCGACTTGAGAGAGAGATGCGCTCCGGAGATTGCCCGGCTCATCCTGTGATCCGCGGAGCATAACACTCGCCATTGTTTCCTTTTTTTCTTCTTCTTCTTCTTCTTCCTTCCCCCACTTTTCCTCATCGTTGGGGGACGTAGAACTAATGTCCGGTTTCCTTGTGTAACGACTGGACGAGTCCATCAATTGAAGGAATCCGATAATGCTGCTGCTGCGCCCGATCCGCATTCCATTCCCTGGACAGCTCAACGTTTTCTCAGATAATCGCGTTACAATCATTTCAGTCGACTGCCTTGTTTGTTGAAGGCAAAGGGAAAAAAAAGGATAGCCTGTCTGTCCGCCTCCTGTTGCCCGTCTGTCCGTCTGTCCACCCACCCGTCCGTCCTTCGTCAGAGCCAATCAACGCGGTCCACAATAGCATTTTCCTTCATCATTGAATATAACCGGACAAGTTGACGGATGATTTCATAAACAAACGGCCGTCGTCCATCTGTTGCTGTTTGGCGCTGGCTTATTCTAAGGTACGGAACGAGTGAAATGGATGAGTTTTGATTCGACGCCAGAACCTATCTAAACAAAAGATGGGCCCGCTAGAAAGGTGGAGCGACGGAAACAACAAATTGTAGAGTAGAAGAACTGACGAGCCCAGGAAGGAGCCAGAGGGCCAATATCCCCTCCCGTCTAGATGAGCGTGCTCTATATCATGGCCGAAAAAGCCTCGACACTTTCTGAAACGTGTTGCCATGACCATGTTTATGGACGACTCTAATCGAATGGCACACAGCCCGACGTTGTGCGAGTACGTGATGAAGGTGACATTCGCCCGCGTCGTCGTCGGAAAATCGGATTTTCGCCGCGTTGACGCCAATGCGACAAGTCCGCCCGTACAAGTCGACACGTAACGCACCAACTTTTTGTGACTTGGGTCCGTCTTTTTTACGCGCATCGCCTACGCCGACTGCAAATCAGTGCTAGCGCTTTCTTTTTTCGGTGATGTATAGACACCGCGCGCTGCATCCTAGTTCGTTTATCCATCGACTTTATTTATTCCCCCTTTTTTTATTATTAACGTTGCCATTTTTTCCCGGCTTCCGTGTTTCGGCTGATTGATCAATCGGGTCATCGCGGATCGAACAAGAAGTTGTAGGAGCTCACGTTATGAAAACATGGAAGCAAGAAACTCGGATGAGCTCTTGTGCCCCAACGGCAGCACAAAGTCAATAAAGGGTGAATTGATTTCCTGGGAACGAGCTGAAAGATCACATACATCAACATGGAAAGGGCGCCTTTATAGCCTTTGCCAATTCTGCGGCGTGGGGGCGGGATTTTCAAATAAGTCAAACAGAGAGCCAACAGAGGAAAACATCGGGGATTCCTTCTTTTTTTCTCTCTCTCTCTCTCCGTCAAGTACGTATATACCTCGTCGCTCTTGTTTTCTTCCTCATTGGTTTTTGGCTGGCCCGTTCTCTCTCTCTCTAGTGGTAGACAAAGACTGAGCTATGGCCACCCTCCGAGCCTCTTGGTTGCATGGAGAAAAAATTAGACAAGAGTCGGACGATCAATAAAGAAGAAGAGAGGATCCCCCGTTTTATGTAAACACGGACGAGAGGGGACCTTGTGGGTGACATTGTGGACTGGTATATTCAGGCCGTTCCATCTTCTTCTTCTTCTTCTTCTGCTTTTTTTGCGGTCGAGAGATTTCATCTAGTCAATCTCGGCGTGTCAGCGATGGATGGGTCTCATTGCGACGGCCGACATTGATGAAGGGAAACAAGGAGATTTATACACTCGCGTCCATCGTCATATATCGGCGCACCAGCAACTGATTATTTATCGAATCTATTGCCCGTTTTGTTGATATTTTTCTTCTGTATTCTCGAGGGCTATATTTATACGTCCGTCCGCTCCATTGAGCGCGCAAGCACATATGCGAAAAGAACGACGCGGGCAGCAGAAGACAAAAGGGCGGGCCGGGCGGCCGGTCTTGTGGCTAAATCAAATCTTTGTCCCTGTCGACCTTAGAGCGTCGATCGTCGTCGACGTTGTTGAGTGCGTCGTCTGTATATATTTGCCGTCGCTCTCGCTTGATTGACCAATGCGAACGCGCCCGGCTGGATCCAACAAAAGGGCGGGAGAACAAAGACGAATAGAAGAAGAACAGCGGAGCGCTCCCGTTTCTCTCTCTAGTCTATACTATCGTTTCTTGATAGCCTCAAATGCACAGAGGAGAGACAGAGACGAACGAGGAATGTTTCGACTGAAAAAAAGGGACACAAAGACGGGAACAGGAGAAAACGCTGCCTGGTTTTCTCCAATGAAGCTCGTGGAGAGAGAGAGGAGCAACAACTGATATTGGATGAGAGAGTTATCCAGAAAACGATGGGGCCTGCTATATACCATATCCTTGCAGCAACTCTCTTTCTCTCTCTCTCTTTTCTTGAAGGTATTAGAGGAAGAAACCATTTGCATCTTGTTTGCTATCTCGTTATTATCGATCGACGCCGCCACCCTCTTCCAGTCTTCTTCTTCTTCCTCCTTCACGGCCCTTTTGTAAATACGCATTAATAGCGCCTGGTTCGCTCCGGCGAGAAGCAAGCAAGACATGTCTGCTGCGTATATAGACATTGTTTAGAGGCTGCGGGGCTAGAGGAGACGATGCGTGTCGAGTCTGCGTGGGATGCTGGCAAATAGCAAAATCCGATTTTGCTTTATTCTCCTTTTATTCAACACAACCGGCTCTTCTCCTCCTGGTTTCTCTCTCTCTCTCTCTCTCTTTCTGCCTCTTCAAAAAGCAGCACTAGCCAAGAAGTCAAGGGCCTAGCGGCGCTTATTCTGTTTTACTTCCATTATTTGGCATTTTCTTCCAACCCCAGAAAAGGAAAAAAGAAAAGAAAAAAGGAAAAACAGGGAAAGTGCAGCAGACGACTCTTGCAGGCTAGACGCCGTTCTCATTATCTAGAAATTCGCCCCGATGTTCATCTCGGAAGCTCGTCGACTCTTTCTCACGTCGACGGTCGTCAAAGCTCTTACGACATTGCGACGACTCGTTTCGGCTGGTGGTTGGCGAAGACGACGACGACCTTTTAACGGCCACCGGAGAAGAACATGTGCGAACGTCGTCGTCGTCGTCGTCGTCATCTCTTCCTACACTCCAACATTTGGCATTTGCATTGGAAAACCGTCGGCCGGTAATTGGATTTTCGCATGATTCCCCGCAGGAAAATAACGCGACCGGCTCTTTTGTCATCTGCGACGGCGGTGGCGGCGGCGATGCATTTAGGAAGAAATACGGTACCCGTGGTATATATATATAATACGGAGGACAACTTCTCTCTTTCTCTCTCACTCGAAATAGAGAATGCGGCATTGAACGATCTAAACAGGCCGGCAAAACCTCATCGCTCTTTCACGTGACATATAAAGACGATACGACGAAGACGACGACGTGTTACAAGGTCGATGCCGTATGACTATTGCGGCGCTGGCTTTTAAAGGGTTTGTGCGAGCGCGCCAGCCCAGCCCAGCAGTAGCGACCGGCGGACGGAAAGTTTTTTTGATTGCCCGGATCGGCTACTGCCGCGACTCAACGAGGGAATCATCTGAAATCGTCTGCCGCCTTTGACTTTAAGGCCGGGCCATTTGCCGAAAACGAGCTCCTCCTCGTCTTGGCGCTAAGACAAAAGAGGATCAATGAAAAAGAGAGAAGAGAATAAGCTGCCCGCCGCCTTCTTACAGTCGAGAGTCTAACGTATAAATAATATCGATGCCATTCTCCAACTACTGCGAAGAGAATGTGGCGAAATCACAACTCGGGAACGAATGGGTGACACATTATTCGTCACCAGAAAGCCGTCGTCGTCGCCGCATACGAAATGCCAGCGACGGGCACGACGAGCGAGCGAGGATGTCGGCATTCACTTGGAAGGAAGGAATTTGCGAATGTCGAGACGGGAATCCCCTCTGCGCGCGGATTTTGCCGATCGGCGAAATCCACGAGGAGGAATTCCTCATCCATCCGCCGTTATATCTAAACATAAATATGTAGGCGTCGCCGGCGTACCATCGCGGGGCGCGCTCGACGTCTAGTATATATATCCCATCAATCGGACTACATCAGCCGACGCCGCCGTCGCCGCCGACGTTATACACATTCACCGCAGCTCCGGCCGTCGTGAAAGTTAGTTGCTGTGCGTATGGCCAAGACATGCGCTCCAAAGAGTTGCCCGCCTCCTTCTGGCGGCCAACACCCGAGCCCAAAGTCTCTTTAGCCGAGCGCTAGTTCCCACTAGACGGGCAGCGTGTAGGAAAGCTCCTCTTCTTCTTCTCTTTTCGTCGATTGGTAATCGCTCCGTCTCTCGGCACCAACTCGCCACCCGTGAAAAGGGAGGAAATACACATATAAAGAAAGAAGAAGAAAAAAAGGACATCGAGGATTCGGAGGAGGTGAACTAACCCCTCCATAGAAAGGAGGAGGGAAAGAAAAGAGGAGGCCATAGAGAGAGAGAGAGAGAGCTGGCGGCCGATATAGTAGTGTAGTACTAGTACCGTAGAGCACCACTACTTCTACAGGGAACTGGCTGCCAGCAAAAACCTCCTCTCCCGCCGCTTTCTCGTCCCCGGCAACCGACTCGGCAGTCGTCCCTCTGAGACGGTGGTCTCCAGTTGAGAAGTCGACTCTCCGCACTTTTCTCTCCTACTCGGCTTCTGCTCCTGCTCCTGCTGGACTCGGGTCCGACTTCCTAGCGTAGTTCACTGTGCACCAGACAGCAAAGCAGGATATTGCCTGCCCCCCTCATCTTGATTGTTATTTCCGGTGCCTTTCGCTCCGGGCGTTTTGTGGCTCTGTGCGAGTTGTGTGCGCGCCCCAGTGGCATTTTTGTTTTCAGTTCCGGCCTTTCCGTCTTCTATTTTTTTGTTTTCAATTGAAAAAACCGCTCCGCAACCGGAGAGTAGAAGAAATAAGGCGCCCGGCACGTGATGGCTGATTCTGCTGTTAGGGAAGCGGAAGTGGCGCCAGACGATGTGCAGACGGCGTCGTCGGACGAGGCCGTTGCCACGGCGCTTCTGCAAGAGACTCGGCCGTCGCTTTCATTCATCGAACAAATCCGCCAACTTCCTTCGATGCCGTCGTCAGCTGATCAGCCAGCGGCTCCCATTAGTCTTCCTACTGGTACTACTTCAGCCGTTGTCCAGCAGCCGGCCCTCTCAGTCACTGAGGGCCGTCGTTCGAGTAGTCAAGAGTTACCGGATCAACCACCGGAGATCCTGGTGGCCTACTTGTCCGGCCAGCCGGAAGCAGTGGCCGCCATTGAACTGTTGAGAGAAGCGCAGCGGATTTGGGACCAGCGGAAGCGCAGCATCACGCCGTCCCTGTCCAGCAGCAAGAATCAAGAGTCGTCTCTAACGTTGGACGTCCAACAGCCGGACGAGCACATCAGACGCTACAGTCACGAAGATTTGCGCATCGCCTACACCAACATTTCCGCTCAACTAGTCGCCTCGGAGCGGATGGACTCGGCCGGCCCGTTACCAGCCGCCGCCAAGTCGCAACAGCAACAGCAACAACAACAACCGCAGCGACAACATTACCGCCGAAGGCCGTCGACGCAAGCCGAGTCGTTGAGCGGACAGGCTGTCGCCCGCTACCAGCAAAAGCAGCAGAATGCCGGAGGAGCTGGACAGCAGCGGAAGCGCAACGGGAGCCGGACGCTGGAAACGGAACCGTCTTGTAGTTCCTTGTCCGTGACGCCGAAACAGCAACGGCCGAGATCGAGCCGGGGCTCTGTGGACATGGTGAGCCAAGCGATGACGACGGCGGGCATGGCGTCCGGCTCGCGTCGTAACTCGTCACTCAACGAATCGGCTTGTTTGAAAGTGGCGGGAGGAGCGGCGGCGGCGGGCGAGCGCCGTCCGTCTCACCACCGATTACACGGCGCTTACGACGCCGACGTCCTGCTCCCGCTTGGCTCGGACGCGGCGAGTTTCCACCGCGAACAGCGTCGTCGGGCGTCGTCGAAAGCCTCGGCAATTTTCCTGGTGTCACCGTCGAGCAAAGAGACGCAACTCGTTCCGGAGCCGGAGGACGAGGACGACGGGTCGCCAGAAGGGCGTCGTCGACGCCGGACCATCTCCATCATAGCCACCGTCGGCGCCTTCCTGTTGGTCCTCTCCATCTTGATGGTCACCGTCACGCTCCGGCTGGCCACGCACATCGACGATCTCGGTACGTCCAAAAACGCGTCTACTGCTTCTCCTACTGCTGCTACTGCTGTTGACCGCGTTTTCTCCTTCTTCTTAGACGAGTTTATTGGGGATTGGGGCGAATGCACATCGTTTCCTTTCCTATAGTTCACTTTGAATTGAGTTTGAGAGCTGGGCCCGGCTCGGCGAGTCACTTACGCTTTTGTGGGTCCAGCACGACACAACAGAGAGCGTCGAGCGGCGAGCTAGGCTCCCACTGATGCCCTTATTAGGGTTGAATAATAGAAAGGTGAACGCGTCGAATGTCTTTGATGTCGGTAGCCGAGTACAAAAAAAAGGAAAAGAGTGGTAGTACGCAGTTCCTTCTTCTATACAACGTTTTAGTGATCGAATTAAAAGTTGGCCGGGTCCACCTCGAAAGAGAGACCTGGCCGCCGCCGCTGGCGCCGAGCGGCTAATGAACCACCGCACGTCCTTTTAAGTTGGATCCGACTCGTCTCTTACTTTTGTACTCGTCGTTCTCTAAACGAAATGGCAATTGGCAAAAGAGCGAAAGAGTCGGAAACACAAAAGGGGACGAGACGCGGCCTGCCGGCCAACAAACAACAAGAAAATGGCCCAAGAGTCGTGTCTGCTCCTGTTTCTCCTCCGAGTCCATAAACAAACAACCGCCACCTATTCCTCTGTTGGCGCGTTATAACTTTTTCGTTCCTTTCCGTCTCTTTTACGTTGGAATTGTTCCCCCGCTGGCCGCGTGATCAACTTGAAACTTCTCAAGTGTTTTGCGCCTCCGATATATATCGCCGCTCGATTCCTCGGATTCTTTAATGTTTAAAGACTTTTGGTTCTTCTTCTTCTTCTTTTTTTGGCGCTCTTTCTGTTTCTCCTTTCTTCGAATCCACTTGCCTCTCTCCAACCCGCGAGTCTATTGTGTCGGAAAAGGCGGATCTTTCCTCTCTTCTCCTCTTCTTTTTTCTCTTGCCTTTATTTCGAAGCCATGTGCCCGGCTTTTCGGGTGATCGAAGCGGCCCTTTTGGCAGCATCTCTGTTTAAACGGCATTCGAAGGCGAAAAAAGAATGAGACCAGCAAGCGGCTCCTTATATTGCCTCATCACACCATTGGGAAGCAGCAGAGCAGCGAGTCGCCCCGGTAGGAGCAAACAGGATTTGATGAACGGAACCGGGCTAGAACGACGACGGCGACGCTCTATGGTCGAATGTGTCAACAACAGAGTCGATGGTGGCCGGCGCACACATGAAACCAGGACGATGGTCACCGTATATACCCTTGACCTGATTCAATACTCGCCTATCGATTCTCTCCTCGCCCGCATATCAACACGGCGTCCAACCGGCGCGGGATTACAAGTCGAGTCGAGAATATATGATCCTCTCTTACTGGGCAGCCTCGAGGATTTCTTCTCTGAAATAAAAATGGTCGTCGAGCTATTGACAGTTAGAGCCGTCGCGCCAACTTGTGTTGGGCATTAACGAAACTCGAAATGTTATTCGCCCTTAGAGCAGAGCAGAGCAGAGCAGAGCAGAGAGTGCCGCGGAGCGAGGCGGCGGGGATAATCAATACGCTCCCGCCGAGCAATTGCGAAACGCCCAAAATCTTCCTTAGTGCACCGTAGTAGTAGTGCGGAGACGCGACTCTCTCTCTTTCTACTTTCGATACATCAAACCGTAGAGTAGTACTATAGGCCTGCGCCGCGGAGAGAAGAGGAAATGAGAAGCCAACATCAACAAAGGCAATTCGGGAACGTTGACAGAGTCATCGCGTCCCCTTTTATTGATATTCCAACAATTCCTCCTTCCATCTTGCATGGTACTATTCGGCTCTTGATCGTTTCGCTCTTTGAGCCCAACGTCACAAAAGTTTCTATTCCTTTTTGGGGGGCTTCTGCCTGTAAACAAACCGGAAAAAAAAACTTGGGATCTATCTGGCGTCGAAACGATGCCATGCACGTCTGACAGTCGAGTGCGTCATCGACCGGCAGCAGCAGCAGTCGGCATCCACCTTTTTCCCGGACCCGGACCGAGAAGGAAAGCGGGGAAAAATGGCTCGTCGGCTAATCACGGGCTTGTCAAAGAAGAGAGAACAATAATAAGAGCTAGCGCATGGTCCAAAACGAAAGAAGATTGCCTCTTTAGACGAGCAACAAGAGCACACCAGCAGAAGAAGAAGAAGACGAATAAAATGGCGACGGCGGAGGAGCTATATCCACGATAATCCGCGGCTGTCGATGTAACCGCCTATCAAAGCGTGCGCACAGCATAGGCTTCTTCTTCTTTTTGGGTTTCTTTTTGGAAATGACTTGGCCTCATCAAGATGAACGATGAACCCGGCCGTTCATCCCCTTCATCAATTTGGTTGTTGGCGGGACGCGAAATGATGGCGGGATGGGCCCTTTTATATCTCGTTGATGAGACAATAACCTTCTTCTTCCTCCCCTTTTTTTTGTCATCTTTTTCGGGGGACGGATATTTCAATTCCGTCGGGTGCGCGCAGCTATTATCTCGACTTTCCTATTCCTTCCCATTTTTGCATATCGAACCAACTGATGGGGCCCATCATCATCCATCGGAGTCGCCCAGTCTACGGCTCTAGGATAGTCGTAGTAGATCTATATATCGATAGGAGTAGGAGAGAAGGGAGAAAAGATTGATGGAACGTGCTAGTTCATCTCTAAGAGGTTTTCTGCGGAGCTTACATCTCGTCCACATCTGCTGATGGTACCGTACGTATAGAACGGCGCTGGCGCGGACGGAACAGCGTCATCTCTTCCGTTCTCTCCGAACCTCTTTCTCTCATCCAACCTATCTTTCTTTCTTATATTTTCTACCCCATCCGTTTTATCTTTTGATCTCTTTTCCTGCCGTCCTTCTACATGGTATACCATCGATCAAAAAACATTGGTTAGCCAACGGTCGCCGGATGCGCACTTGAAACCCTCTTCGCTATTACTACTACGGCCTCTTCTACCATCTCGAATGCACCGGGACAGGGTCGGCCGGTAATAGTACAACGTAATGTCAATCTAACAAAATAGAGATTAGCCGTGACGGACGGACGGACGGACGGCCGGACTAAGGAACGGTTTCTCTGTCTATAGAGTTGCGCACCGTCAGTGTCTCTTGGGAATGCAGTCGAGTGACAAGACGTCGACAAATAGGACTTTGCATTAGAGAGGGAAATGCGACTATATAGACGGAGGAGAGAGCGAGACGGATGAGAGAAAGTCTAGGACGGTCCTTGATCGAGTCTCTGAAGGAACAAGAGCTGGCGGTGCAGTCGTCATGGCAACGGACGTCTCCTCCTTCTCGCTCCGCCGCTGTTTTCCTTCCCTGAGCACTTGATGCTGTTTCGTGAAGAAAAACGAAGGAGAAGAAAAGCACGACAGAGCAGGAGCGGCGCGGCGGCTGCGAATATACGTCTGTCGACGGTGGAACAGCACAGCTGGGTGGATCGAGCGAAGAGAGGCTGCGTCAACTTGCCAGGGCACTCGGCATTACACAGCCAAAAGCGGAGCGCTCCGGCCACCAGCACCACACCACCCCGCTTCTTCTTCCTTCCTTTCCTTCCTACCCCATCCATCCATCCATCCGTTGTGCGTGAAAAGGGGTGGGGATTCAGAGAAAAAGAGATAAGAGACGACGAGCTATAGGGTAGAGTCAGAGAGAGAGAGAGAGCAGTGGTGGTGGTTGTGTGGTGGTTGCCCAGGTGAGCTCCGTCGTGCAGTCGCTGCACTCGCCTCCCAGGCGGTGGTCGTGTCTTCCGTTCGCTCCTCGTCAACAACCCAAAGTATACGCGACGTATCTCATCCATCTCTGCTGCCCACCAAACCCCCATTTTTCCATCACCGAGTTTCGACGTGTTTGTGTCTCTCCTACACCGAAGCGGTCGGTCGAGGTCCCCCAAATTGAGCAGAGACCGAGTGCGCCAACAGAGGGCCGGCTGTAGGCTAATATCAACAGTTGTGGCGTGCCAGTGTCCCAGCAGAGCCGGCCTATACGCAGAGTAGGTGTATAGGACAGGACCGTCGAAGGAAAGAACGGAGGCGGAGGGAAAAGAAAGAAAAAGTGATTGCGGTGTGATGGTGTTGGTACGGCGCGTGCCGAATTGCCACTCTCGGCGTCTTCGATCGACGACGCAAGCGCCGTGGAGAAATCAATGGCCGACTGTTGATTGGATCGCCAGTGAAATTTCCCGCCTGAGTTATAGATGAAGAGGGATCAGCAATCTGAGCGACAATAGGAGGAGGAAACGAAGAACAACACGCTGGAGAATCATAATAATAGCGTCTCGGATCGAGCGTGGCTGCAGAACGTGATTAAGACGGATGCGATAGTCCCGGTCGCGGCAGAAGAGACACACAGGAGTCGGGGTCAATGATATTCAATCATGAGTAGCGTATCGGATCAACATCTGGCGGAGGAGCCGGCCGCGTCCGGCTATCCGCCATCCAGCACCAGGGCGGCAGGTGCCGAACTCATCCGCCAGCTCTCCTGTCACAAATTGGAGAATTTCTACCAGTCGGACGAGACGCTGCACCAATTCGGCGCTGCCAAACGCAAAGCGGTCGCGCCCATCGTCAAAAGGTTCTCTGACAATCACTACGACCGCCACCAAAAGCCAACAGCGCCAGTGTCGCGCACGACGGCCAATGCAGGCAAACCGGCGGCGGCGGAACGGCCGCGTCTTTTGCGCCAATCGACCACCAATTCGGAATCGGTGACGGCGGGCGGCGGCGGCAGTGGCGGCGGCGCCGCTCACAATCGACGTCGTTTGATGGCCGAAACGCGGGATCATCGCAGTTGGCGCTCTTGCGATGTCACTCACCCGGATGTGGCCGCTTTGGCCGGCACTCACCGCAAAGTCGTCCGCAACGTTCCGGCCAAAACGCGAAGCACTTCCGGGTCGATCGGACGTAGCGGCGGCGACATAGCCACGACGCCAACGTCCAGCAGCGTCCAGCAACGTCCTTCCTACCTCGACTTGTCCTCCTCCTCTTTCAATTCCGTCACGGGAACGGCCCATCATCAGCCGGCTCACAATGTCGTTTCCATTAGTCCGTCATCGAGACGGACGGCCAATCAGGATCAGAATAATGAATCCCGGCATCAGCTACAGCAGCGGGCAGACGACGAGGTGGAAGATGATGCGCCTACGGGTCGTCAGCTGTCAGCAGCGGCGGCAGGAACCGATCCGGTGCGCTACACCAAAGGAGGAGCCGAGGGGCAAGAGGAGGATCGGGTGGTGCTGCCACCTCTAGCCGGAAATCGCGTCATCGGCAGCGTCAATAAGAACGGCAGCAAGCTCCTCTCGCAGCGGATGGCCAAAGCGGCCGGTTCGCGGACCAAGAAGGTTCTCGGACAGGGCAAACAACCAGGAGCCGATCGTAAACGCCCGGCCCGTTCGGCTCCCGGAGCCGTGGCCATTGCGGCCATCGCCGTCGCCGTCGTCACGGGCAGCGGCGAGGAAGGCAGCGCCGCCAAATTGTCGGCCATCGTGCCCAATCCTCGTCGACGGGCCCGAGGCATCGTCATCCTGACTTCCGTCTTCCTCCTCTTCACCTGTCTCTTCCTCGTCGGCATTACCTTGCGCTTAGCTCCGCTCATTGACGATCTCGGTACGTACGGACGTCATCTTGAGACGACGACGATTTATTCAAAAGGTTTTGTAAATTTTTTTCCGAGCCCTGCGTCACTCCGGAGAGCTGCCGTGCCCGAGAGATGATGTTTGAGAGGAAACGTGACTTTTTTGCTGGAACATAATGAATCTTTTTTTCTTTCCCTCCGGTTCAATCAGGATCCTTCGTCCCCTTTGTCCTTGTATTATTGCACTCGCTAGCTGATGTCTCCCTGCTGCTACTTTCTATAATGATATGTTTGTCTTCATTATTTAGTCGCTCTCTCGCTCTCTTTTGCCTCTTTGCCCTTTCTCGGTCCATTACATCTGCGCATTGTTACCTTCGTGGCTCCAATAGGGTATCGCATCGTAGGTACCTCCGCTGCCATAGTCAACAAAGAGCTGCTGCTGCTGCTGCTGCTGCTGCGCGCTATCGACAAAAGGTCTGACGTCGATATGGAGACACGACAGCAGGGCGAGGAGGAGGAGGATGATGAGAGGAGCGTTTTCATGCACGGAGGAGGCTTCGGAGCGCTGGCGCTCGCGCCCGCTGTAGATACTCTGTCGAGAGAACTTGTAGACGTTACTTGGTGGATGGCGGGGACAAAGGAGACAAAAGGAAGAGAGACGACGACAACGACGACAGAGGAGACTGCATGCGGCAAAGTCGCGAAGACGGTCTCCGATCATGTGAAGGGAACGAGGTCGATAAGAGACGACGAGAGCGCGCGCCGTCGACTTGTCTAGTCTCCGTCTTTAGTCGGGGAAAAGGGCGCACGAGTCGTCATGGCAACCGCTCTTTTCTCCATCTCTCTCTTTCTCTATCTATCTAGAAAAGTACAGGCACAAAAGAATCGCGAAGGCAAATTGCATTTTTATCTACTTTGGAAATCATCATCCCTTTAGGCCATTGTTACGGCGATGCGGATTATTTATTCATTAAAAAAGAAAAAGAAGAAACAGGAAACGTTAGTTTGCTCTTTCTCTCTCTCTCCTGCCCTTATTATATATTTAGTTTCGCTCTCCGCGCTCTCCTCGCTTGCAGATCGCTGCTGCTGCTGGACACCAGTTGGTAACGTGTTGACGATCACGTCGCCACCCTACCTTTCCCCGAATCAAAAAGGGACGCGCCCAGTGGTGGTGGTGGTGGTCAGGGTAGCGACTGGACGTGCGAGTCTATTCCGGATGATGAAGTGTGACAAAACGAGTCAAATTGGCCATCAATTCACTGGTACGTGACATGGGGCGAGAGTGTTGGTCTCATTGGCGAACGTGCGATGGCCGGCAGCAGCAGCAGCAGCTCAGCATCCCGGGCCGGCGTCATTTTCCGATGGAAGAAAACGCGCGTGCGAGCTCGATCGATCGCGCAGATTCTTGCCATACACTAAGAGTAAGAGCGAGACAGAGTCGACAGGAACCAATCGAAAGGCGTTTACCCGATGGCATCACATTTGAAAATCTCTTTTTAAAAAAGTATCACGATGAAACGAAACAAAAAAATGAAATAGAAGAAGACGATGGGCCACTGGTGGACGTTGGCTCCGACGTCGTCAAACTGGGAAAACGCCATAAGGGAAGCGAACGAGAACGGGACGCAGCTGATGGGGGAGGATGGCCAGCCTATATACAACAAAGAGAAACATGGAATACGTAAATCAAATTCTCCCAGAAAGAGAAATGTTGTTGCTCTCTCTTTCTGGAAAAATAAAGAAAAAAAAGGCCTACTACTACTTCTACTACTAGTGCAATATATATAATAGGATTTAGCATCATTGAATTATTTGTCAGATACTTATCGTCCGCCTTCTCTTTCTGCTACTGGTGTAGTGCCATCATCGAGGAAGAATCGGTAGAGAGGGCCGTGGTGGAATTGCCCTTGTCTAATATCGATGTTTATTGGGGGCACGTGCACACCTGGAACACGGCGCCCGACGGGTCAAATAACCAAGTCGTCGTCGAATCCACTTGGCCAACATCAGCAGCCTCCCTCGCTGCTCCTTACTGGTCATAGTCGAAGCTTTTCCTTCCTTTTCTTCCTTTTCTTTTTCAAAAAGCACGAAACACCACTCACGCGAGCTGATATTATAAGAATAGAACGCGCGCGGGTCCTGCACTCCTGCTCCCCGACGACGGCGATGCAAACCGCCCACCACCACCACCGGGAAACCCGGCGCGCACGCAGAGAGAGAGAGAGGGTGGAGGTGGCGGGAGGAGCACGCACCAACCCGCGGGGTCCCCCCCTTTATAGATGAGACGCTCGGTAGAAAGAAAGAGGAGCTCAGTTGAGCGGCGGCTTCCGATCGGTGCGCACACATTTCGCGGAGGTCTTTCCATCATCCTCCGTCCGCTAGCGCTTTGTCCTAGGCGGAGTCAGCGATCCTACTTGTCTAATCACTGCCGGCGGCGGTGGTCGTGGTGGTCGTGGTGCATATCATTCATTATTCAAAATCCAGTCGGCGCCGTAGCGCTCACAGAGAGAGAAAGGGAGGGAGCCGATTGATGTTCGGTCGCTATTCGTTCCGGTTGACCCCACCGACGACAACAGTCCGACCATCAAGACGAAGAAAAAGGAATTTATTACCATCGTCGTCGACGACGTCGTCTTGGTCTGCCGGTCTGATTGACAACACCCCAAGTCAACTACTACTACGTACTCGTGCTGGACTTGGCAGATTGTTGCCAAGAGGCAGGGAGAAATGCCGCTCCGGCGGCAGCAGACGCGACGGTCGCCGGACTTGAACGGTCATCGCCGCAGCATCTGCTCCTCTTCTAAAGCACGTCAGTCGTTTGGTCATCGGCGGATCGGCTTATCCAGTCGGTCAAGTGGCTCTTGTTGGCTGGTTGCCTGCTCCTCAGACTCCGTTTGATTCCGGCTCCCCCCAGAGGCCGAGCCCGGGCTTTTCACAAGACACCTTTAGACGATTGATTGTCGGCGGCTTCTCTGTCCTTCCCCACTGATTGGCCCGTCCGTCTCGAACTGCGCAGTGACAACACTAATTTCGAGTGCAAGTGCGGGGACATGGAGACCGGGCAACAGACAGCCGAAAACGGCAGAGAGCTGGACGACTTTTCCGACTGCCAATGGGGTCGCTACAACGTCCATTACCTGGAACAGGAAGGAGAGCGGACCAACAGCGGCGACAAACGTCCGCTGAGGCCCAAAGTCTCGTCGAGCGATGCGGCCGTTGGGTCGCGAATCAAGCGGCACGCCAGCGACGCGGGCAAAGGCAACGGGAAAACGGTGGCGACCAAAAACCGGAACCGGGTCGGTCGTCGACAGTCCGAGGGACCGAACGGCTCGGCGGCGACCGTTGCCCGATCGAAGATGATCGCCGGTTCGGCCACTCAAATCAGCGAAACCGGAAGGTTTGGCGCAGCATCCGGTGGCGGCGGCGGAAGTGGCGGAAGTTGTTTGGAACCTTGTTTGCGTCTGTCCATCATCCGTCACGAAAGCGATTTGCGCAAGAAACGGGTGGCGTTCAGTGACGCTCCGGCCGTTGTGTGGAACGATCCTCCAGTGGTCCTCTTTTCTCCGCCGTTGTCCAGCCTGTCGCATCCGATATCCAGCAGCGGCAGCGGCAGCAGTTCGTCATCGTCTCATCATCCGTCGTCGCATCGGAGACATTCGTACCCGAGCAACAGCGTCAGCAGTGTCGACGGGTCAGACAGTGGCAAAGAAGGCGGCGAGGAGGGCGGCGGAGATGAAGTGCTAACGCCCAAGGAGCGACGTCGCCGGAAAGTGGTCATGGCCGTCGTCTGCACGACGTTCATCTTGTTGACGGCCAGCGCCCTCTTTGTCCTTATAACTCTCTTCAACGCGTCGGCCATTGATGAAGCCGGTAACACCACCACCACCACCAGCGCTATTAGTTAAGAAGAAGCGAGGGACGGGAGGGGGGACGTCGAAGCGGGCGATCTTTGTCTCTCTAATTACGCCGCGACTGAGGGAGGATAGACCGTTATATGGAGACGGGCCGACTAGTTTCAACCCGTCTCCACCAGTCCACGACCAACTTGGCAGCCAATTGAATTTGACGAGAATTGGGCCAAGTTCCAGGGGATCGAGAGGCTCCTCCTGAGAAGTTGCGCGACTCATTTCAATAGTTTTGACCTCGTTTTATCCGGACGAATAAGAGCGCGCTTCGACGAATCGTTTAAAAGAGAGAGATGTCTGTGTGTCTGTGTGTGTGCGGTAGCGGCAGTCTCTCTCTTAGCATCATTTCCATCATCGTCGAGGGAGTCGACGATCTCTTAACTCTATCCAGGCAGAAATGGGGAGGCATCAGTATATAGCGATGACGTCACTCGTCGTAGAGGAGCGATGTAAAGTACACAGCCGTCGAGAGGTGGGCGCCGAGTGGCCTCTTCTCCCTCGCGTAGACTCGAAAGGAAACAAATTGTTTATTTGCTCTCTTGGCCATCAGGTTGGTCCGTTTTCTAGAGCGCAAACTCCTCGGCCCAGTTGACCGAAAATACTTTTCCCTTCTTTTCTTCTTTTCTCTCCAACCGACTAAAAATAAAACAAGTTCTAACATGCATCACCGCATAGACTTTTGCTGCTCGACTCCTACTCTACTACTCCTACTCTACTACTGTTTGACCTCGTCTCGTAGCAGAAGAAATCTCTTTGGTCCACTTCACTTTATTATAGCCGTATTGCGGCAATAGGGACCCTCTCGGCGGCCTAAACAAGTCCTCGGCGAACTAAATATATGTATAGGCCCAATCTTCTGCAGCTCTGTCTGCTGTCGTTCTTGTTTATTCGCCATCTTCTTATTTTTCTTCCTATTTTTCGGGACGGAAAAACGTCAGACGGGAGTGAAGGATCGACCCAGTTTTCCGTCTCTTTTGATCTTTTCCATCGAGTTTAATCTTCTTCTTCTTTTCTTTTTTTTTTTTTGCTCTACTTTGATCGTCGGTTATTAGAGTCTAACTTATTTTTGTCCCCTCCCCGTCTCTCTCTCTCTCCTAGAGTTTAATCCAATCTCCAGCACTTTCGAATCCAGCAGCAGCCGATTTTTTCCGTCCTCTTTCTTTCAAAAATAAATAAGAGAATAAAAAGAGAAGTCGACCGTGATTGCTTTCAAGGGAATCGGATAGTGTCCCGTGCCGGACACGGCACGCGTGCACACTTTTTGCGTGCAAGCGCACAACGATGGAGGATCATGTCCGTCATGGGCGAGGACTCGTTTTCTCCAGTCTCGAAAGATAATCCCCAGCCCCTGCTAAATGAAAGGCTATTATATAGAAATCGGCATCGGTTTTACGACATTGCCATTCTCTCGTTTTCTTTTTCTTTTTTCCCCCGAATTGGAAATCATTGACGTAGGGTAATAGCACTTCTAGCTCTAAGATCCGGTGTCATTAGCCGTTACCCGACTGGAATCTGAAACGAGAAAAAAGTTCTTTTTTTTCGGGCGGGAGATGCTGTGAGGTTTTTCAATCGACCGCCGCGGCTATTAATCTTTACGACGAGCGGCCGGCGCAACGGCTGGTCACGCGCTGCCGCGTAACGCCGGAAATCTCGCCAAAAAGAGCATTAGGGAAAAAGAGTCTCATCAATTCCTCAATGATGAATCTAAATATAAACGGGCCGGTGCTATACGGTCGGCGTCCGTTTCATACCGTCCCGTCGCCCGTAAATGGCGACACCATTAAGATCCGTAACAATCTGTTCTAGTTCGTCCTCCACCTCGATAACACCCAGCAACGATTCTTAATGTTTGTCACGCTCATATTTTACACGGAGAGTTACAATCTCGCCGGATCGTCCGTCACAGGGAAAATACGTCGCGCTCGTGTTGCACATTTCGGTCGACCTTCTAGGATTTCCGACTGGCGGACGACGACGCCGGGATAACAACAACGGGGCACAGGTCCCGTCCATCCGTCCGTCCGTCCGTTCGAAACGATGACGATGATATACAGCAGCAAGTGTAGTATATACAACACAAAAGGGAAGAGGATCGGATGCACCGGACTGGCCCAAATGGTGGCGTCGTCCAAGAATAGAGCAGCTGTTTGTTCGAGATGCGCCGAGACGGATCTTTTTTTTTTTCTTGTTTGGTTGCGCGTAGCGAACAATGTCGTTCCTTCATCAATGACATAGTGCTCTCGGCTATCGCGGACATTGGGGGTGTCTGTCTCTCTCTTTTTTCTTTCTTTGACCTTCTTCTTCTTTTAGCGCCCACAACACAAGCGCAGTGTTGCAATCGTGATATATATCGGCCGCTTCTGTAATTGTTTGTCGCTGTGCGCGTCGGACGGCATCCTAAAATGTACGCCGGGCAATTTGTCGACGGAAGAAAAGTATTGGAATCGTCCATCGTCAACGGGCGAGATGACATTTGTTTTTTTCTTTGTGTTTTTTGTTTTTGCCTTTGTCTCTTCTTGCATGCAGATGGTCGTCGTCGTCGCTGGCGATGAGACAGAGGGAGAGGGAGATCAGGTTATTGGCATCGGGTCCGGCTCGTTGCCATCCAGATGACGTCGATCTAACCGGCGTATCACTTTTCCTCGATTCGCGTATGAAACCCGCCGTCCCGCTCGTCCGGTCATTGGCACGCTCAATTTATTTCCCACCAACGGGCTTAGTGGGATTATTATACGGTTGCCATGGAGTCGGAGAACGACGCAAAGATGCACTAGCTGACTGTTTGTAGTATCGCCGTCGTCGAGGACGCCGATGACTTTTGACCATTTCCTTCCGTCAGCTAGCTGGGAAATTGGACGCATGCCCGGAACCTTGAAAAATTCATAGAAATACTACTACGACCAATAAATCGACTAACTCTAAATCAGTCGATGGATTCGATCTTTGTCTAGCTCTCTTTGTAAAAGCGTGTCGATGAACTCGTTATCGATTTCTCTTCTTTTTCTTCATGTCCGCAGTGAGAAAGGAGAACGAGCTGCAGACGTTCACTTCCATTTCCAGCAACGGGGACATCCACAATGGTACGACTACCGTCCTGACGCCGGACCATCGGGATCTGGGCCTCAACTCCACAACGGCGACGCCCATCGTCACATCCAATAGCTCCATGATGAATCCGACATAGTCGACGGTCCCGCAGCAGCAGCTCCTCCGTTTCCCTCGTCGTCTTCTCCCTCGGTCGATGTTCTACCGAACATCAAGCTGTTTCCGATTTGAATGTGTCCATTCATTAACACGATGATATTTATACAACAAGATAAACAAACCCCACCCTAAAAAAAAGCCAATAGACTGTGCGAATTATATATACGGCAACATCAGAAATCTTTTCCGTTCTCGTCTCTCTATCTCTTCCACATTGTTTTAGCCGCGCGCAAAAGGATTCATCAGCAGCAGCGAAATTATAACCGCACAGTCGAACCTGATTGTTACATGACAACCCCACAGACGGCGACGAAAAGTCTGAAAATGAAATTGGATATGCAATGTTGTCATCTCTGTTCTTTGTTTGTTTCCCTTTCTGATCCTATCTCTTTGTTACCTTCCTTCCTTCTTTTCCAGAATCGTGTCATTTGATATACGGTATTTACATGTTTTGTACTATCAGAGTTGTTCATGCTGTCGACGATTGGACGACATGATGGCGGAATGATGATTTCGGAGCCAGTTGCTGGATCATTTATATATATATGTGCGTACGAAGGAGAAGAAGAAGGAGAAACCTTTTTTGGGGGGAGGACGAACATTTTTGTTATGTTTCCGATTTTCAGAGAAAACAAAAGAAAACAGAATGAAAGAAACAAGTAAGTATCGTTATTCGTTTGTCGCAGGCCTTGTTTGTATAACCTAGTCGTCGCTGGCGTTGTTTATTTGTAAAATATAAACCATTTTACCCCCGGACTTATACTGCTGTGCTGGATGCTCAAGAAGAGGATAGAGAACTTCTGCTACTGCTGCTGCTGGACTTTTTTTGTTTGTTATCGGTGGTGACTGGTCGTAGATCGGTTGCGTGTCTCTCGTTCTTCTGCTGGCCAGCTCTCTGCTACAGACGAGACACGAAAGGCAGCAGACAATTTCCAAACGAAACGGAAATACCGATAGCGGGAGAAAACATTTTTCAGTGGTGTTGAGATGCAATGTGGGATGGGATAACAATATGTTGCGCGCGCCCGCGTGGGCGCTGTCCAACTAAGGGAAACACGCATTCATCCAGTAGCCGTAATAGGCTGCTACGTACTGTTTGCCGTAGTTCTCTGGCTGAAAGCAGCATCGCGTCGGAACTGCGTAGAATTAAAGACGGCGGAGCTTACAGATTGGCTGCTACAGCCTCGACTTATCGATCGAAGAGAACAACATGGAGCTGATGTGTGCAAGCTTTGATTCTTCAAATGGCCGGTTGCACTCTTGATTTACCTTCTAGCTCCTACTACTACCGACTAGTGCAGCAGGCGGGTAGCAGCGGAGTGAACAAGGCGACGGATCAACGAATGGAAGGACGACGCTACATCACTGAAGCCTTCATCAACCCTGCTCGTTTGTTCGCCCGTCCGGAAACTCATCAGCTCTTTGATTAAAAGAGAAATCTCGCGGATCACACGGGTCGTCGCTCTTGTCACTACGGGTCATAACTCGAGCGAGGTGACGGATGAATCCGGATGGAAATCTGGAGATCAACTTCAACAGGCGCCGCCGACGTCGCCGCCGCCGCGAGTCAAGTAATGAAATGCTGCCCTGACGTTGCCCGAGATCTATATTCCATTTTTAATATTGATGTCAAAAGGTTTATCATCATGCACAAGTCACCAGCAAGTATGGTAAAGACTCTATGGAGACGGTTTACTCACAAAAGACTCATTAATCATGAAAAAGGGCCAACGACTTGTAGACTAGGGCAGTGCGCTAGGGTATAAATCACGTTTTAGGTTTACCCGGCACAGTGAAAGGGATGGACGTGTTCTTGGCAGTCAAAAAATCGGCCAAGCGGCGGAGAAAGTCGTCACGTGGCACAACGTCGCCTTCCTCTTGCATTAGAGTCCACACGCCGACAGCTCGGATCGGCTTGTCGGCTTGAATGCAAGCGGACAACAAGTGGTCGTACAACATGTTACGGTCAATGTTGAAAAGGTCTTTGGTGATCTTTACAATGTTCTCTAGCTCATCGATCCTCTTCTTGCGCACATAGTATGCGCAGACGTCGTTTAATCGGTTATTTAACGCCCGCAGACCAGGAGTCTAAAAAAGTTTCAAAATGGGTTCAAAAGAGTCGATCAACAAAGTTTCCCTGACCACCACAAAACTTGCATAGTAGTTAGTACCTGCAGAACTTTTCTAGCTTGATTGACTCGATCGCAACGCAAAAAGGCGAGCGATAAATCATAAAGGCTATTCATCTCTCCGTGAACTTGGCTGTTCATACGGAAAAGTCGATCCAAACTTTTCGTGTCGTCCTTTTGTATCAGTCGGACGGCGAGATCAGAGTTCCATGGTGTAGCACGGCGCTGTTTTGTCCAACGATCAAACTCGTTGAGAGCACTTTCGACGTCTTCCCTAATCGGAAGAAACGACTGCGTTAAAGTTAGGAGTGACTATGAACATTACCAGCAACGATTCAGTACCGAATGACATGAACTTTGACGAGCGATCCTAAAATGGCATTGCCTATTTTCAGGGATTTGGACTCTTCAAGACGCTCAAAGATTTTCTGAATGAGTTGAACGTCCCCTTTCTCGGCCGCCGTGTTCATCAATCGCATGGCGCTCCCATTCACGGCGTTGGTCAACTCGGTTGATTCACAAGTCCGCGGATCGGCTTTCAGCTTTTGTAGTACGCCAAGTGCATCGCTGATGCGGTCCCCTTTCAAAAGATGGGTGGCTAAGCTCATCACCTTAGTGGGGAAGACGACTAGATCTGGATTGTGACTAAAGAGCTGGGAAAACACGTCGAGAGCTTCATCCAAATACCCGTGATGAGCGTACAGGTCCATTAACAAGAGATTCATCCCGTCCGTGAAAGGAATATTCCGTGCTTCCATTTCCTAATAAGAGAAAAGGACGGAACAATATAATAATATATAGAATTCTTTAAAAGTTAAAGTCAAAACGGGAACCTTTTTGGATGCTAATGCTTCGTCTAATTTACGTTCACGCGCAAACGTACAAAATTCGCTTTTTCTTTTAATGACTTGGGCATTGTTTGCCCACTGAAGCGGTGTAGGACGGGGATCCAATTTTACAGGAATTAACTCGCCCGAACAAAGCTCGGCCAGAAGATCACTGACTGGCGGTGTAATCTCTAAAGTCTCACGTACAAACTGGGCCACGCTCAGCGAAATACCCAATCCCTGTTGACGCAAAGCTTCCAAAAATGGTTTAACTCGATCCAGCTGCTCTGATCTTAGAATGAAACAAAAAAAAATCGTTATTAACTCTGCTGCTGGGAGTGCTGGCATGTACGCATTTCTGTAAAGAAATCTTACTTGGGAGTTTGTTCGCAAATCTCTTTCAAAATGAGGCCTATTAGTTCGCTACCTAAATCTGTTGAATCACATTCCATATCATCCTCCTCCTGCTTCTCTGGAAGAAGAGAGCGTATCAACTTGGCTAATCCAATAGCGTTGCGAGATTTTAAATAAGCTCTGACGGCAGCTTGGCGCAAACTGGCATCCAAATCAACGCTACAGGAAAGCGAAGAAATCAGCTTCCGAGTATTTTCAATTCAACTTTAACAAAAATTGTTGTTACTAAAATGTGGAAGTAATTCTGACGGCGTCGTCAAAATCAAGGGACTCCAAACTTTTCTGCAATAATGAAACTGCAATGACGAAGAAAGACACCCGGGATGAAAGTAATTTGTTCAACAACGTTTGACTGTCGCCTGTCACATGTGGTAAAACGTGCCGCTTGACAGTGTCTGCATTGGGAAATATGCGGATAGCAACCATCTTGCGAAGCATGTCCAAAACATTCTTTTCCCCTCCTACTTGTGATTCCGACGTCTGAGTGGTTTTAAACAAATAATTAGGTTTGCTTGGATAATAATAACTGAAGATGATGTAATACCAAGAGTGGCCCGAGCAAGTGCGGTCTACAGTTGTTCTTGTCACTTTTTATCTCGTTTAAGAGAAGATTAACAAGATCGGTCTTTTCATATCTACTTGCCGCTTCAATTGCCGTAAAAAAAGCGCGAAAATGTTTGCCACTCTGAACTAGTTCTTGACAAAACGAAATGATCTTCTCAGATGGACAATCTGATTTCACAATGTGACGGATGAAAAATCGGCCAGACGCTGTCATTCGCCCATCAACTATCCGAGGTGGCTTCATGCTCATAAGAACTTTGAAGGCAGCGTCCTCCTTACGCTGAGTGATTAATCGTAAGATGATATGGACGCAGGCACGATTATAACTAATGCCCTTTTTCATATGGCTTAATAAGACATCCACAATTTCAGAGTGTCCATGGACAGCTGCTGCATACAGCGCGGCAAGGAGGTCTTCATCGCTGAATACTATATCTTTCTTCTTACACTCATCTTCAAAAGTATCAAAAGTAAAATAAATAAAAGACAAAACGAACAATACAAGTAAAATGAGAAACATACTAATTGAAGATGTGATGCTCGTTAAAACGCCATGCCTGGCGTATCCGCAAAGTAATTCTCGGTAAGTTTCGGCATCAGGCATTAAACCGTTTTTCGACATGGCACTCAAGATTTCCTTGGCACTTTTCCAATCTCTATACAAAAACGTCCATTTAGGTCGGCATTATCTCACAGTAGCCTAGTTTGTTTCTCTAACCCGATGACAGAGTGACCCATCACGATGGCATTGAAAACTTGAGCGTCAATCGCCATTTCTTTGTGCTTTATGATATCAAGAATTTTAGCGGCTCCATCCAAATCTCCTTTTTGGCAGTAAGCTGCCACAAGCCGTTGATATGTTACCTAATACTACATTAGTTACGAATGCTTTTACCATAAAGAATAGAAATAATAATGTACTCTGTTGGGTTGAATATCAAGTTCAATAATGGATGCCAAGAATCTCAGGGGATTGAAAGAATATTCATTTTCCAAGTATACTAGTAGCAAGGCATTGAAGTGGCTTATGTCCAAATGCACTTCAATGCTTGATAATAATTCCCACATTTCTTTTACTAGTTTGTTTCTGTTTTGGGGCAATTCTTCTGCCAAACAATTTCCACAACATTGGATAAGATATAGTCCCTGAGTGCTTGTAGCTCTATCTTTTTCCCAATTAGTGAATGTGTAATAAGAATATGAATTATTTTACCAATGGTATTTCAATATTTTTACTTACTATGGTATTTTATTTCTTTTACAATACATTCTATATTTTCTCTGTTTAAACGCCCATGTTTCCTCAAATCCAGATCAACTCTTGTTAGGGCCTGTTGAACACTGTCTGGTTTCTCTTGGTGGTTCACATTTACATCTAGTATATCCACATCAATTTGGTTTCTTCTATTTACAATTATGGGTAGTGTTGGTACTGAAGTAACTGTTCGTCTACGAATAACAGTGGATGGTCACATGTTTAAAAATCCTTAATATATAGGATCCATGGAGTATACCTAAACAATCCAACAATTGCACGTTTTTGTGCCAACGATGATAATTGGCCGGAATCGTTCCGAAAGCAAGAGCCGGCGAAATGTTTGCTATGGAGGAGTAGTCGATTCCAACATTTTGAAAACAACAACCTCGAACAAGCCATGACCAGTTACTTTCTCAAATTTGGTCGGCAAGATTTGTAAGTATAACCTCAACACTTTGATCTTCGACTTGATCATAATTTAGACAAATATATACACAAAACTAAATCTCACGTAGACAACTTTTGTACACAACAACATTTCCATACCGGTCACTCGTCCGAGTCATGTGGCATTGCTGTTAGCAGACGACTTTTTCTCTTCTTCAATATTTTGTAAACAAAGTAGCCGATTTCACCCTATTTTCGCTGCCTGACAGTTATTTCAGACATACTCTCATAAAATGTCAGATGACCTTCAATCTATACAGGAATCAATTGAATTATACAAAAATCAAGTAAACTATGAGACATTTATGTAAAATTTCACCATTATTTATTACTTATTGTTCTAACAAATAGCTCAAACAAATCCAAGACGCTTTGCTGATTGCATCTGAGGACCAAAAGCCAGAACTGCAGCAAGTTGAAAAAGATTTAGAAGAAATTATACAACTTACTCAGACAAGTCTTACAAGTGCAGCTCTGGAAGATGATGCTACTGATGATACCACCAGCAAAGATGAATCAAACTTGGAGGTTAGTAGCCTAATTAGTGTACATTTTGTTGCCAGCTGAGTTCATATGCTGTGCAATAACTTACTCTTTTATATATGTAGGAGGAGCTCTCTGCCCTAGAAGGGATGAAATGTAAAGTGCCATTCAAGTATGAATGGGGTGGACTTGGATACCATAATGCCATCATCATGAGCTCAGAATTAGATGAAGAGGATGTGATTCATGTTCAAGCTGTATTCATGCATCCCACAGCCAAAAAAATGCAGCCTTGCCCCTACTATTTAGAAGGAACTTGTAAATATTCTGATGAAAAATGTCACTATTCACATGGCTACAATGTAAGACTAGATGAAGTCCAAGATTTCAGGTATATTGTGAATTAATATGCATTGTGTGCTGTACACTAAAGCTTGAATTTTTAATAGTGATCCAGACTATAGTAAAATTGTTGAAGGCTGCACAGTACTAGCAAAGTACAAAGATGGCCTTTGGTATAGAGGAACTGTTGAGGATATCATAAAAGGGACAGAATTTTCTGTCAAATTCCTACACTGTAATGATGTGCTTCTTCTCAATTTGCATGCCGTCTATCCTTTAGGTAAGTTCAACACAGTCAGTAGTATAGTGTACTCTGAGTGCAATAGTATATTACTAAAGTTCCTCCCTTGTTAGACGAAGACGATGATTTATCGTCAGAATCCAGTGAGGATGATGACTCACAATTCACTCCAAGGTACCTTCAAGAACGTAACAGCTCTGTCAAACAAGTGGGTGACGGCTCCTTTGGGTTCTGGGAAAAGCATACTAGAGGAATTGGATCTATGCTTATGGCGAAAATGGGCTACATCCACGGCTTTGGCCTTGGAAAAGAAGGCGAAGGTCGAGTTGAACCAGTGGAGGCGATGGTGTTTCCTCCTGGACGATCACTTGGTAATCCATTAACTTCGTAAATATAAGTATTAGCACGCTTTTTCGTTGACATTTTCAATTATGATCATTTGATAACTGGAATATCCGCGAAATAAGATTCTCGTGTAATTTTTTTTTCAAAGATCGCTGCATGGAGTTGAGAGAAAAAGCCGGAAGTGAAGATATGCTTACAGTAGAAAAAAGACTGGAGCGACAGAAAGCCAAAGCTGAGCACCGTCTGCGTCAAATGGCGAGTGCTTCCGAGCGACAAGTCTCCGTTTTCGATTTCATCAATTCGAAGTTGACAAAAAACACCACAGACGATTCTAAAGGTACAGACATATCTCGAAATTCAACTCTACTAGTACTTGTGCAGTATTCGTATCCACCAATCAATTTCCGTCATCATTTGAATATTTTGCAGGCGAGGGTGCTTCCCATTCGCGACGAAAGATGGAGCAAGCAGAACTCGGTCGACTTAGTCGTGAAAAGTTGAATGTTCAAAGCCTACAGATTGGGGAAGAAATCCGGAGAGCTGAACGAGACATAACCAAAATGAAACAGACTTTGCAGCGTCAGAGCGATCGCGGTGACCTTGCGTCAGTCACGCAAATCCGTTCAAGGCTTGCCGAGAAAGAAAGAGATTTAGATCGACTGAGAGCTTCTGATCGAAGTATAGTTAATGAACAGAAGCAGAGGAAGAGCTCATCTAAACTGACCGTTTTTTAACTTACATCTCTACAAAATAACTTCCATGAATGATTAATCTAAGACAAAGAATGCAGTACATTCTTGCATATACACTGAATAATTTTGCAATCGGTGCCAATATGTTATTCTATTCAAAATTACACATAACAAGGTATTGCCCGCGTGATCAGTCATAAAACGACTGAAGGATGTAGGACTGAATGTCTGAAAACCTGCCGACTTGCGTGGCTATAAATATTTTGTCGGCAAAGACACAGGGACAATAAACTCGACATGGAACAAATGGTTACGCATGCGGAATTCGATTCTGGCGGATATCATCAGAATTCTTTCTCGGTACCCGCTCCCAATAGCATGAAAGAATGCGTGTGCCTCATCATAAATAGCAGAATCATGATCATTCTTGGTATTCCTAAAAGAGAAGCGAGCCTTAATAGCTGTGTCTAAAGAACTTAATTCGGCTTGTAGCTAAACGGATAGGTTTTGCTTGGAGAATGACAAAGTTGTTTACTACGCCAAAGAGCTTTCAATTGCGATAATTGCTGTTTGATTTTGACTTATTGTACTGGATGGTCAAAGATTAAAAATCAGGAGGTGTCTCTCATAAAACTGGAATGCAGCCGGTATTGCTCAATGTGCGTAATTGAAGTTTCGGGACAGGCAGGGGTAGGGAGGGATCACGTAGGCGAGGAGCCCGACTGCTCTCCGTTCCACGTCGATTGCATGTGATGCGCACGGCACTACCTTCAGTCGCATACATCGGACTCCTGTGACTTTTGATCGCTCAATAGAATCAATATGCTGCGCACGGCACTACTCTTATACTCTTGCACCTCTAACTTCTAACCTCCGTGATTATGCAAATACTCGACTGTTTTTTAGTCTTTTTCTTGAAATAAAAAATAAATTTAGATGAAATCGAGTCTTATGACCTTCACTTGATTTATTGAAATTTATTTTGAATAGGGTTATACGCCAATTTTAAGTTTCGCGCTTTCCGACCGTATCGAGTTACAGTGCTGGGAATATAGATGTAGGCGGTCCTCGTGCTTCACGCTCGTCCCTTGTGCGCACGGCACGTCCCGTTTGCGCACGGCACTGCTCTGACGTCAGTCACGGGTGGAACTTGTATTCGGGATCGGGAAATGCCAAGATAGTAGAGGGCGAGTGGTCGGGTGCGCGGATCTGCTTTGCGGGTGTTGTTTTCCCCTCGCCGATCGCGCGGCCCTCGGCGGCCGCGTCCGGTGAGGGGAACCTGCTGGAAATAGTGAACCTTAAACCGAACTATTTTCAAGCCGACCCGAGTCCAATAACAGCAAGCAGCTTTGGGAATACACACAGGATGTTCTGCAACCAGCAGTGGGTCATCCGCGCGACAACTCTGATACATTTGTATAATCAATCCCCCAGTTTCGCGTCTCCATGGCCCAAATTACGTAAAACGCCAAAGTCATTTAGTCGACGAATCCTACCACAATCTATTGATAACACTTTTTCAGTGCCTACAAAAGTTAAATATAGCGCTCTCAATCTTTCTGTATTGAGCCGCTAGGGGGCAGAATGATTTGAATGTAATGGGACGCACTGATCCTTCTGGTCTTGCAATCAAGTCTCAATTTAAGCACGTTTGCTAGGTGTTAACTAATAACCTGTTGCTATTGACCATGCTCAAAAGTACGATAAGCCGAATCGAAGTGTCACGTGCGCGTATCTCCCGGACGATATATAAGCAGCGCGTTCGACTGCCGGTGGGCGTCAGCACCAGTCTTACACAGCTGTAGAGCGTGCAAAAGCAGGGTAGACGAGATTGAGAACTACACTGTACAGCACCGGTCTAACATTCGGTGAGGAAAATTTTACTCTAATCTCTTTAAACCTTCCTTTAGATTTCTCTTCAGGAAGTGTGCTAATCGTAAGCTACACTTCCCTTTAGACTTGTGCAAAAGTCCATCTTTACGAGTGTTGTTTTGAAGCGAAAGCGGCTTTGGTACCTTTCACTTATTGGCCCTCGAGCCAACTTTCCTCATCGTTGTTTCAGAAAGGGAAACCCAGAGATGGGAAAACCTTGTGGGCAAGGGAAATTGTTTACTCGTGGTTGGACTAGCGTCTGCTCAAGTACTGTCGTTTCTTTACTAGTGCGAACAACAATTCATGCCCATTTTTGGCGTTGAAAAGTTATCACATTACACTCAATTTTTAGATCCAAGGTTTTTCGAAAATTTGCGTCTTCGCGTCGTATTTACCTACTATAAGTCGTCCTAATTTCGTTTCCTTTCTTTTGTTTACAGAAAATGTCGCACGATCATCATATGATGGGCCACGGTATGCATGCTGCTGCAGATACAACACACGATCATGGTGCGATGATGAGCAGCACTACTATGGATCACAGTGGTCATACAATGCCAACGGGTGGTAGCACTAATGCGCCGGAATGTTGTATGAATCACATAATGATGATGCAGGTATGAAATGATAGTTTCATCGGACATCCGTTTCCTGGTCAACACCCGCTAAATCCTAATTTGATTTTAAATGCGCAGATGTACTTCGAAGCTGGCTACAAGGCCGTGGTGTTATTCGAAGGTTGGAATATCGAGACTGTTGGTGCTATGGTTGGCTCCTGTATTGGCGTCTTTCTAATGGCTATCCTTTACGAGGGATTGAAATATTTCCGGTAACATTTGTATTCCATCAATTTATTTTAATGGAAAAAAAATTCACCAAACAATGTATGCCAAAACAGGGAAAGACTGCATCGTCAGAATTACGTTGCCATCGATTACAGCAAAGTTAAAGTACCTGAGGGCAGCGACGGTTCTCAAGCTAGTCAAGTCAAAACAGCAGTGAGGTAAAGGAAAAAAAAAGTTAAGATCGGTTAAGCCTACTATTTTTGGTACCGTTATATACGGAGAAAAATATCTAAATGCCGTTGTATTTTGTTATACGCAGCTGCAAGACGAGCATGACCAGTGCGTCCCATTACATTCAGACGATTTTGCACCTCGTACAGCTGGTGCTTTCCTATTTCCTCATGTTGATCGTGATGACATACAACGTTTGGCTTTTCATCTCTGTGATTCTGGGATGCACCGTTGGCTACTTCTTGTTCGGATGGCAGAAAGGGTTCCTTGTTGATATTACAGAACATTGCCACTAAATAGCTTTACTTTCCGCGGAAACGGGAACAAGTGTGGTGTATATTTGTCACTTGCCAATGGGGTTCTAACCGTTATGGTCTGTTCCGATTGTATTCGGACCAGTATCTTTGTTATATGGGAAATTATAGTCGTGCACGACGATTGACACCTATTATTTGAATAAATGAGACGTTTTAGCAGATTAATGGCTAAGTTGTGTATGTAAATGAAAACCACATTTCAGAAAAAAAAATCAAGGACACGACACAATATCATTGCCACAACGTGTCAAATTCCAAGAAGTCTAAACAAACAGGAATTCAGCAAATTTATTTGTGCTGTATAAGGTTATTTTTTCTCAGTTTTTTCTTTATTTCAATTGATAGAGGGCAGATAGAGAAAGAGTATAGAGAACAAGACTTAAATGATTTTTTTATATCTTTTCTTTTTCTTCTTTTTTTGTTTTTGAATACGTCTACACTGTCAACGAGTACCCTTGACGTTTCCAATGCTGACATTTCGTGGTTTCAGACAAATTGTGTCCTACGTGTTACACAAGTATGTACATTCGATTACACTTAATTATAATAATTAAAAAAAAAAGATGTAAGAAGAAGATCGGGATGTGGAGGTGGTCAGGGGGCGTTTGCATTGCCAAATTTTAAAAAGAAAAAAAAAAAAAGAAACTGAAATCTACGGAGAGGACAATTCTGTTTCAACATTCGATTCACTTGAAGAAGACAAAATGGTGGGAAGTGAAGAAGGGTCGAAGAAAAGGACAGAGAGAGAGGGCATCAGAAAAAAACTGAAACGAGGACAAAAAAGAACAAGATACGTAACGCAACAAGTTTGTAATGGTTGAATGGCCAGTACACGTAACAAAAGGTTCAGAAGATAAACTCGTCGATCCGTCTATAGCAGAAGACTCGTCCAGATTTAGAGCAATTCCTCGAACGCTGCCATTAAATCGCTCTGGCGATTCATGTCAATTTGGCCAGCCAACTGTAAGCGACAAAGATGAAAAAATTAATTACTCGGTCACTAAAACTCGGCCAATTCCCTAACTAGGTCTCCCGAATCGGAAGAATAATAATAATGGAAAACATGAACAGTTAGCTTACCGCTTCTCGCTTCCTACGCTCTTGCTCTCTCAGTCTCTGCCTCTCACGTTCTTTATCAGCATTTGTCGAAGCGCCACCCATTGGCGGGGCTGAAGAAGCAGGGCTTGGCGCTGATTGTCCTTTTTTCAAACAAAGAAAGGAGAAACGTTAAGAGTGAAAGTCTCGAAATATTCGGGCCAGTTGACTATATAATACCTTTCGGAGATGGTGAAGGAAGCGGTACTCCTCCGCCAACGGCTGCCGCTGGAGAAGGTGCAGATGGGGGTGTAGGTGCAGGCGAAGTACGATGTTGCACTGACAGCGAGTGATGTGTTTTATTCACCGAAGAAAGTGGTGGCGGAGGGGCGGTTTGGATAGGGCTCAATCCGGTCTTGGTTGGAGGTGACGGACGAGCCTCATCTTGTAAGCCAATGGCGACTCGCCTGTGACAAAACCAACGATACACATGTGGATGTTAAGGTATTTTCATTTTTTCCCTAAAACTAATGTTAAGCTGTTAGCCTACCTAGCTTTCTCCAAAGTTTCTTCTTCTTCTCGTTCGCGTCTACGATCGGCTTCTGCTCGCATTCTTTCCCGTTCGGCCTGTTCCTTCTGCTGGCGACGCATCTCTTGCTGTTCAATCAGAGCTTTCTGTCGAGCTTCCTTCTCTTTAGCTTGGCGTTTGAACATTTGGAACGAATCGCCAATGTTCGACGACTTTGATGACCCTGGCGGCCCACCTTGTTGAGACGGGCCGGCCAAAGACGACCACGAGCTAGCATTGCGCACTTGGGCCATGGCCGCTGAGCTGGACTTGGGTTTGCCGCCAGAGACTGGCATAGACATAGCCGGGCTGGAAACAGCATGGGGCAATGGCTTGACATCACCAAGTGACTGCTGATGGACAGGTTGTTGAGTGTGATTCTGCTGGGCAAGAGCGTTAAACAAATTGTCGCTGGGCATTTGCATCAGATCCTTTTGATGCTGGTCAAAATCGTTCATAGGATGAGATGGGAAATCGTATTGGCCTGCCGCCTGAAGACTTTCCGCCTTGACGTGCGCCATATTGTGAGCAGGAGCGGAATACGAACCAGGTTGTTGAGTCATATCCGACTGACCGTTAACGAAAAGATTGGGCTGGTGTTGGATGTCTGCCATAGATGGCAAAGACGAGCCAGAAGATGGACTAAAGAGGCTGCCAGAAGCTGAAGGCAGGTTGTTGGACGCAGTGTTTGGAAGAGGTCGGACCTGCTGAGGAGGCAGCGATTGTTGTTGTTGTTGCTGAGTTAGTTGCTGCTGTTGCGGCGTCATCACTGGCGGTGCCTTGAGCGTTCCCTGAGCGTGAGAGCTCGATTTTTGAGCCGATGACTCCATGGATGCAGCATTATTATGTGGAGGCATATTCATTTGACGATTGCCGTGATGAGTTTGCTGTTGCTGCTGCTGAATGCTACCGGCGGATGGATGCGCGCGCTGACTATCGTTACCACCCTGACTGAGAGCACCCTCGCTAGCTGGCCAGCTTCTACGCGGCGTCACGCTCATGACGTCGACCACCTACATTGAAAGAAAACAATTCATCGTCAGGATCATTTGTTTACCAAGAAAGAAAGCGAGAGAAAGAAGGGGGAGTAAATGAAAAGAAAAATAAACAATACCTCGCCTTCGGACTCCTTCCGCTTGGCCTTACGCTGCTGCTGTTGTTGTGTTGATTCTGAAAAAGGCGTGGTATTGATATCATCGTCACATTTCATATCAATACTACACAATAAACACACTTCCATCCAATCATTTCCTCTCGCATAGAAAAGGAGGTATAATTATAGTAATAAAACTACGGGCCGACGACGGTAAAAAAGAATCCAAGACCAGTCTACGGATCAGTATCAGAGCGACCGACAATATCGATGTCACAAAGAGAGTAGAGAAAAACTGCGAATTTTCCTCTTCCGAGTGCAGAATGTGCTTCGATTCAAACCCAATTAAGAGATCATGAATGAACTGTCAAACAGAGGAAGAGTGAGGAAGGAAAGTAAGAAAGAGAGAGCTCAAATGCTGAGAGAGTGAGACATGAAAGTGACGCACAAAGATGAATGACCCAGATCTTTTTTTTTTTCGTTGGGTCGGCATGGATGAATCATGTGTTTGTTTCACTTCGTTTATTGCAAAAAAATCTTGTCGATGACCTTACACAGTGTACGGTATACATTGTACGATGTACGGTAAACCATGAAACAGAGGAAAGAAGAGAGGAAAAAAAGGTGGGTATAGAATTCTTAAAAACCAAAATAAGTTTTTAAAAAATGTAAAAATTTGTTTAATCCGAGTAACAAAAGTGTGTGAAGAGGGAAGATGTGAACGAGACGATGACAACATTTTACAGATGAGAAACTATTCATTGTTACAAATATGAGCGAATGAACCACAGAATCTTTGAAGCCAAAACAGGCGGTTCTCTTGGGTAGAGGGAGGAATTTTTTCTTTTTTCGAGATAGATTTCATGTCTCATTCGCCGACGATCATGAATTAAATATTTAGGTTTTCGTTAAGTACGAGATGATGAAAAAGACGTGACGCAAGAATGTTGGCAACTTTCTACATCGACGACGGTAGCGGATTTATAGAAAATTTCGGGGGAAATCAAATACGAACAAATCTAGAGAACGGGGCGAGTTTCAACGAGTCCAGCCCGCACCTTCGAGAAAAATGGTCTTTTTTTTGCTTATTTATTCTGAATTGTTCATCATTTTCCCGTGAAGGAGAAGTCAAGAGAAAAACTATGTACAATATACTTAACGCAGTGTTTAACCTTCATGCACAACTAAACAAAGGAAAAAAAAAGGACCGAGCTGCTAATAGCTCACCCGTGTCTTTCACCGTTCAAATTACGAGGATGCCCTCAAAAGAAAAAAAAAAGGGAGAGAAATCTTTAATCCGACGGATCTAAATACTCGATTTTTACGGTTCTCGGGACCGCAAATGCCGGAAGGTACACAGTTGCTGGACGCGTCGATATTCTGTGTGGCAGTAAATTGTCGCTTATTCCAAAAGAAGAAAGTGGGGGGGAGGGGGGCAAAGAAAGGCTCCCGAACGCTTCCTCAAACGAGAAGAAACTTGAGCACTCTTTTAAAGTCTGGACTCCAATCCCAACAGAGAAGAAACCAGCCGACAAGAATCAGTTAGGCAACGGGAGGTGTGGCAGCCAGAATGTCCTTGTGTGCGTACGCAATATCAACAAGATGCGATCGCCGGGGAGGAGCCGTTGAGTGCTGAAAGCGTTTTGGAGGCTTTTACTGGGCACATAGCCCGAGTAGTATTAAAAGAAAAAAAAAAAAAAGCAACAAACATACACGGGAGAAAAGAGGGAAGGAGGCCTGATTTACAATCCCGCCAATCACCTCGTAGACGCACGCCATCAAACAACATCCCCCGGCCGTCTTTCATTTAATCAAAAGTGAGTGACAACGAGGAGAGTGCGATCCGACAACTTACGGCAAAAGCGATTCAGGTATCAGACCTAAAAGGGTTTCAACAAAACGATCCACTAATGAAAAAGAATCGAAGCGCGGAATGCGGATTGACAGTCCGTGTTGATGAAGAGATCTTGCTTCGCGACAAAAACAGGAAATGTGGTGGTTCATCTCGCAAATTTGGAAGAGTGGAAATCAACTGAATTCTTGAAAATCAATGTGGATGATGATGAGAAATGAGATAGGAATACTGAAAAATTCGAGATCTCTCAGCTTTGGCTAGTGAGCGTTGAAGAGATAGAGAACCCAAAGGTAGGAAGAAAACGAGATTGAAAAAAAAAAAAGGAAAAAGGCTCGGGTTGGAGCCTCCAAAAGACACATTCTGCACTCGCGGCTTTCTTGCTCTGACACTTCGCAACTGCTTTGAAATCTACTACGTGTGCGACAAAGACACTGCATATTTGAGTTGGCATTAACTTGAATTTTGTTTGTCAAAGAAAAAGATGTGGTTAGCAACTCTTTCACTATGTGGTCGCTTCTGTGATACTGCACGGAAAAGAAGTAGCGAGCAGAGGACGAAGAAATCTGAACAATTTTGAAAGTCAGACTTCTTTCTTCCTTTCTAGCTGCTCACGGACTACACTAACGGACAAATTGGAGCAAACGAACAGCAGCTATTGCTTGATTGAAATAATTCGAACAGGAGGAAAATTGAATACCACGATACTTCACTGTGAAAAAAGAGTGTGAGATGGAATAATAGGGGTAAAGGGGGGCTGAGGAAGGGATGAGAACGTTCGGTCTTTCAGTTTAAGACGGAGAAGTGGGGCTAACCTGCTTCCGAATCCGATGAATCGGAAGAACTGGAACTGGAACTCGAGCTGCTACTGTCGGAATCGGAGCTGCTCGAAGACGAAGACAAACGAGAAGCAGCCCCAGCCCCTCCGGCACCACCAGCACCTTCACCGGCTCCTTTGGCCTCTTCTGCAAACCCAAAAGTTACATTCAAGTCACATACTAATGGCACAAGGTAATCTCATTTATCTGCAATGATCCGTGAAAAAGACCTTCGACGACAAGTGCATCTTCCAATATGAAAAGAAAATTCAAGAGAAGACATGGAAAGTTTTAACCTTTTCGATGGACCTTCTTCGCCGACCCGAGTTTTCCTGTCACATCTTGCAATCGCTCATTTAACTCGCGTTCTTTCTCCCGCATGGCTTCATCTTTCGTCTTGCCCGCTTGCTTTTTGTCTGTAAGACCCGTCAATTACATTAGTAACTGAAAGAAGATAGTCTTTAATGAAGATAACATACAGTATGGTTTTCGAGGCTTCTTGCGCAAACACGAAGCAACGTATGATTCAAGCTCTCTGAGTGTTGAGGGTTTGAGTGTTTCAAAGTCGATTTCAATCTCGTCAGGGTTCGAGTCCCTTAACGAGGGTTCTCTAGATTGGATGATGTGAACGACGCGACCAAGCTTGTCCCCTGTAAGTAAAAAAAAAAAACACAGCACAAGTTACATAACGTGACTCATAAACATTTCGAGTGAAATCTGCATACCTGGAAGTTTGTTGATGTCCAAGCTGAGTTGTCGTTTTTCGTCGTATGACATCGGTTTGGCGTTGTCCTCGTCTTCTGAATCAAAAGCACCTGCAGGGGGAGGGACTGGTTTCTTCTTACCAGACACCGCCGTCGCCGCCGCCTTCGCTGTCGAAGACCGTTGCTTCTTGGGTTGACTACTGGCATTAGTATTCATCTACAGAAGAGCGGTTGTGATAATACAAAAAAATGAAACGGAATCGACCAAAGAATTAAAGTAAACGTTACCTTGGACGGTTTCATTTGTTTCCCTGTTGATACCAACTTTGAGTCGACAATACCAGGCATACCTGGCATGGGCATGGGTGGCAGGGATTTCATGTCATTCATCGGCGCCATGGGAACCTGTGATGCCATGGAAGTCGGCGGTCCGGACATTGGTGTTGCCATGGTGTTGCTTTCAGCCATAGAGGCTGTCGGCGGTCCCGCTTTGTCCTTGACATCTCGTTTGAGATCCTTCTTGGTCTTTTCCCTCTTTCTTCGTCGTCTGGCACTGTCCTCCATTAATGATCGCAACTGTTCTTGCATGATTCGGAGCTGCTCTTGGAATTGCATAAGCTTGCGATCTCTTTCATCGTGTGCGCTGTCATCGCTGTCGGATCCGTCTGAGTCAGACTCCGAGCCCGATTCTAAATCAGATCCTGATGACTTGTCATCACCTCCAATGGACTCTCCTTCCACATCAGGTCCATCATCGGGAATCTTGGCGTAGCGCATCTCGAAAACATCTTGGAGCTTTCTAGCCATAGCGACGACATCATGGTCGGGGGGATTATACTTGTAGCAGTTCGTGAAGATCATACGAACATCGCTGGCAAATTCGGCTGCTGATCGGTATTCTCTGCCGTCCATTTTCGCTTTAACAGTACCAAGATCCATGGGCTTCTTGATGATATCGTGATAATCGTGAAGTCCCAGTAGTCCTGCATCCACCGGCTTGTAAAAGGGCCAGGCATAGCCCGAATGTTTCTTGGAGAATAACTCCTTAAGAATTTCGTTACAAGCTTTTGTAGACTCTCTTAATTTGTCTCGCGGCTTCGAGCTGTGTTGCGGCAACGTGTCGGGCAAGTCTTTGACCACTTTCTTGATTTGTCGTCCAGACTCGCGCCGCGAAGAGATCTTGGCAACTTTGCCAGCGCTATGCAACACCATACCACCGGGTGAATCGTAGGGCGTATTAGACGTGGGAGTTGTCGTATCTGCCTTTCGCTTCACACCTTTCTTTACTTTGCTTGGATTATGATTGCCCAGCACACCTTGTAGAGATGAGTCGTGCATGCTTAACTGCCCGCTGTCCACCAACCCGGGAGCCGATGGCCCCTGAGAGGAAGGGAACCCACCACCCATTGGAGGAACGGGATGCGTCGACGGGTGGACAGAGTTGACCGGACCTCGGACGGGCATCGTCGGAGCCGGGGATGGGGCAGGTAGAGTGGGTTGCACAGGTGGTAGTGTTGGAGCGGGCAAATTTCGCATAGGGGGTGGATGTGATGATGGCATCGATGGTGGGATTGCGGGCGCTGTCGAGCTGCTACTATTGTTGCTCAATGTCGTCGCGATTGGAGGCAAAGGCATTTCAGGACCAGGAAAGTACGACCCTCCGACTGATGGGGCCGAGGAAGGAACTGGTAAAGATGGGGGCCCAATCAATGAAGGCCCACCAGCCATGGTATTGTTCATAGTTATACCTAGTATGATGCAACATTGAAGTAAAGTACTGAACATTCTTTGCACAACAACAACAATCAAACCTTACCTTGAGCTAGACTGTTTACTCCTGGCAAAATGATTTTGGTGGAGCCAGGTGGTCTTCCTCTAATAGGTGCCTTTTTTAATTTACTACTTTTGCCTGGTGTTGATTCAATTTCAATCTCATCCTTGGGCATCTGAGCTACCTTGGTCAGGAAAAGCTTTTCCAGGGTTTGAGCCATCAAAACCACATCTTCCCCAGGCTTATTATACACATAACAGTTGGTGAACATTGTGTTAAAATCTTGAATGCATTCTTTGGCACTCCAGTAATAGTTATTTTCCAGTCGTTTTTTCACTGTCCCCAAGTCCATTGGGTATTTTATGATTTTGAAATAGTCCTAAGAAACGCACATCACAACATTAGGGCAAGCAAGGAGAGGAAAGAAGCTTTGCGACTTACAGGTAAGCCAAGTTTCTTGGCATCAACAGGTTGGTGAAAGGGCCAAGCAAACGAGTGTTTCCACACAGCTTTCATGACAAACTTCTGGATGTACTGGAGCTGATTGGTGCATCTTCCAGGACGATTAGGTGGAGGGACAACAGGAGGCTGTACAATCCCATTTATGGGTTCAAGGATTGGTTCCTCTCTTGGAGGTGGCTCAGGCCTTGAAGTAGGTGTAGACATCTAAATCACAAAAAAGACTTGTATATTGTTAAAAATGAGGAGGGTAGATTGGTAGGTCTTACCATTTTGTCATTTTCCTTAGTCGATTCCCCTTCACTCCGATAAGACATGGCAAATCTAAAGAAAATAAGATTTCCAGAGTTAGATGATTGAAAGAATCCACAATAAGTTGGGGCACTATCACTAGTTTTCACATAAGGGAACACTTGACACCCCATATAACTGAAAAGTTCAACAATGACAGTTGAGGAGGCTTGGGGAAGTTTTTGAACCTGAAGCTTGGGTCACTATATACACACACAGACACTCACTCAGAAGAAGGGGGGTATGTGATGACGAAACACTGAACTCCCGAAAGATTAAAAGGATTTATACACCTAGTTGCCAACTAATGACTCTTTCTTAAAAGAGAATGCATCAGTACAATAACACTCGAAGGCTAATGAAGAGGAGCTAACTGGTCGAAGAACCCCAACAACGGTTGGCTTGGGCAACACATACACAGTACGCTACGCTTGGGCTTGGAGGGGGGACAATCCTATAGGAAGATTGGACAGACAATCGACTCTATCCAGGAAAATTCACGTTTATTGCTACTCGTAAGATACAAAAATTATAATTGTACCCATCAGAGGATTCTGAAGAAGGCCGATCGTAAGGCGGGTGGGTCGGATGGCCCTCCTGCTCCATGATACGGCCGGATAAATAATGAAACCAATTCGGGTTTAACCACCAGCAAAAATGGCGACTACCCCTTGCCCTTCGCAGAGTTCTTTGGGGCTGGCGTCCGCTCTCAAAAAAGTCATTCGTTCCGACTACAGGGTTGCCAACAACGCACAATAGTTACCAGTTTTCATTTTTGGCTTCTTCCAACGGCTCAACCTCTTTGTTTAATACATACACAACAAACACACAATCTGTACAAATTAAGACTACTAAAATACTATTGTATATTTATTTTGACACAAATAGGACACAGCACGGAAAATAGGTAAATACAGACACCGGAAATTCAGAACAAATCGACACAGAAGGAAATCACAATGGTAAACAATAACATTCAATTTTAGAATTTGCCGATGAATGTACAGTAAATAAAAAATGATTCAATAATCAACGCTGATAACAATTCGTAAGAGCCAAATTTTGTTGCTTGTAGACTGTGACCTGTTCAACTCGAGAGAAAGGACGATTCTGGGGCTCCCCACTGCCGACTCGACGTCGGCTCTCTTCCTGTGTTATGGAGCCCTGGAGCTACTTATGGTCTACTTGCACGCGACATCTATTAACCGGCGTTTCTACTGCGATTCGCCGACTCGATATTTTTCATCACGCTGATGTTTACTTGCAAATGAAAAACAATCTTACCGATTCAACTGATATTTCTCAAAACTGGACATCATTATTACTACATGCTTAACTCGCAGATAAACATAATAAAAGGCTTTGCCGTACCACGACATCTACCAATACGACTTCACACCCCCTAGAACGAATCCCGTTTTCTTCTTTCTGTCCGTGCTCGGGCACGAAAAAGGTGGGAAGGGAAAATGTAAAAAAAAAATTGGACAGAGAAAGGAACTGATAGCATTGGCCCGACAACAATCCGTTGCGGGAGACGGGCTGCAGAGAACCTCGTAACATTCCCCCCCCCACCCCGAGTCTCGAATTTTTTTCTACGGCTCGCTCGAAACCTTTGTTGTCTCCTTGGAGGAAAAGGGAACAACATTAAAAAAATTGTCAATAAGCAGTTACACATTATTGCAATGAGAATAAAGAATCAGTATAACAATACAATCGTTCTACTTCCAATTTAATTTTCCCGAGGCGGCACATTTTAAGTTTGGCCAAGTATGTTTTGACGTTTTTCTGATACACTAATTTGCATATCCGTGCTGACTAATCTTTGTATACGTAAGCTGTCATGCAATTGCGGGGCTATGCAACGACCGAAAAGAATATGTGAGTCCTACAATTTTGAATTCTTTTAAATAATTTACCATGGAATAATTAGAAATTAAGATATAGTAATAAATTATTAAATAAATAAAACAGCCATCAACTGATTTTTCTCTGTCTCCTATTTCAGTCTTTCCTCCGTTTGCGTTCCTGTTCTTTTTATTTTTAAAAGTTTTCCTAACTTATACATAATACTAAAAAATCTATACAAAATTTCTCAAATTTATACATATTATTACCATGATGAATAATTGGAAGCTCACACATCGCGCTACCCCTCGCTACAAGGGGCGGTGCTTCACTGTTCGGTTCAGTGAGTTCAGTGACTATGGCGCCACTAGCAAATCTGGCGCTAACGTCTACAGAGGGAGGAAAAAGCGGGTTTTCTCATTCTTAAAGATATTGAGTTTAGCTATCACACTCAGTCGTAGAAATTCATGAAGTAGTAAGTTGTGGTTTCAGAGTTCATTTGATGAAAAGCTTGTGTCATTTAACAAGGAAGGACAGCAAGACGGCGAAAATGCCGAAAAACGAAAACCTAGTTTATTCTCCATTTTTTCAATGTTACCCCGTGGGGCAGTGTTGCCAGTTCAAACACAACTTGACAACGTTGCATCGACGGTTAATTGTTTTGTTTTACCAGAGGACTTTGCATATTCGAACTTTTGCATTTCCCTCTAGATGGTAGTAGAGGCCATTAGTGTGCGACTAAGTCTTTCTCTCGCTGAGTCGCTTCTCTCCTTTAGCTGAACGGGTACGAACAAGAGTGTGGCGTGATTTAGAAGAAGAAAAAAGTGGGAAAGATTTGAATAACCTAGCTTTCGAGAAAAGCTTTCAAGATTCCTGCTCGTTTTAACACAAATAGCAGTTTAAATTAGGCCTTCATAACAATTACCGTAGACTTTCATAATTTCATTCACGATAGTACACATACCACTATAGTAACTTGGTTCACACAGTCCAAGACCGATTTTAAAAAAGCAAACTTGGATGGATTTAATCGGTATCAGCTAGCAACCACCTAAGACCTAATCAAAAGTGCTCTTAATCAGAGAACGGGAGAGAGAAGCCAAAAAACAAGAAACAACCTTTACTGATATTTTATGGCGACGGCATCATCCGCCACTCGCAGGTGTTGTTTAATTCGCCTACTCTGTACGAAATAATAACCGTCCACTTAATAAAAAAGACTTCCACGTCACTCTCATAAAAAGCAAATTCTAGATAAGGACGTGAAGTTACCCCAAGTAAATGCACATAAAACTCTCAACAAGTACGAAATTCTAGAATAAAAATAGAAAAAAAAATAAAAATAATATCTCAAATAACTAAATCATAAATTCTACTCATCAAATTGGTACGTAGATTGGTCTAAATCGATGTTACTCCAATGAGAAGTCATCCAGAACTCCTACCACAGCGTTAGGTTCCCTGACTTTTTTTGTTCTTCCTTGAATGTCATTTAACAAACTTGAAATTTTCATGTGCAGTTCAACAGTCTTGCACTTTTTCAATCCTACTTTAAGGCTTTTTCAAATAGATGTGAAAAAATGTCTTCTATGTATCTATGTACAAGTTCTTCATCCTTAAAAATACATAGGGTAAACTGATACCCAACCTCATTATCTTTCCTAAAAATCTGTTGCAGAAGACTTGGAAAATCCAAATCATACTGGACTTTCCGAGCATAGATTTTCCGCAATAAAAATTTAAGATGTCATCAATTTACTTCTGTACCACTGTACCAGTTCTTCATCCTTGTGGAAACTGACATGTAGTCCGGCTCACTGCCCATGGAAATGTGATGTTGCAGGGACAAGTACCGACTATTGATCCACCCCCTGTTGGCAACAGATGATGGACTTCTGTTTCCAACGCTCTGGTGATTCAATCCAGGCGGGAGGAACCGAGGAAGACAGCAAACTACCGGTGGACTCGGATCCTGCCCGTGGCAGTGTACCTAAACTTGTCCTGAGTGGGAAGAGTCGAGGTCAGAGGCAACTTATCTTTTTTCCAGGAATAGATCTTTAAATAAATTGTTTAAGGTCAACTCGCTCTTGTTTGATGTAACCTAAAGAAGTAAACACATTGAATGAAACAAATACGTGTAGAAAACATGTAGAAATAAACTCACGGAATCCTTGCAGTTGATTAATTCCGTAATCAGTCGTGACATTAAAATTTGCATTTGTTGGTGGAGCGTACATAATGACCCGAGTTGGAAAATCAAAAGGGGAAATAGAACAGGAACGATTTCTGTAAGTTCGTTCGACAATGCGCTTCAACCCAAATTTATTTGTAACCAAAACTTAAGGGGAATAGCGATTTACAAGAGTTCATTGTGCGTTATTATTTCTTAGTTCTATAGGTGTGGTCGTCTGCTCGCCTGCTAGTGGCTGCGGCGATTTTGGCTCTCGACTTTTTGTCTTGTTTATACGTGGAAAAGTGCTTCTAGTTTCGTGTGCTTTACATTTCTGGCGAGGTTAATTCGTCGTGATCCTGTTTTAATCTATCTGGCTGTGGTTCTGCCCCCCAATCCCCAAGCTAAATATTTCGGTATTTCGCTGGTGTTGTTGTTCCATACCCACTGTACCTGTCACTTACCTAAAGTGCCTGGGGCATTTACTCGGGAAAGCCTCTTCTCTCTTCGACCGTCTACTTCTAGTCAGATAAAACTCGATGATGCTATACTTTATATCATCCAAAATCTTGGCATCTCGCGTGAACCGGGTATGGGCCTGGGTGTTGTTTACAACTCCCGAGTCAAACGTCCGGGTAAGCGCGGTGTCAGAGCTGGCAAGGCGGCGAGGAGAGCAAGAGCGGCGAAGAAATTCGTGCCCTTTGCTCTCGTTAACGCAAGATCCTTACTCAAGAGGGTTGACGTCATCACTCATCATCTCATTACTTATGATCTGGATCTGCTTGCCGTCACTGAGACCTGGCTCACCGAGCGCCACGGCAACGATGACCTGCTGAACATCTGCCCCACTGGGTTCAGCGCCGTTCACTCCGCCAGACCGGGTGGTAGGAGAGGAGGAGGAGAAGTAGCTCTCATCTACCGTGAATCTTATCGGATCCATGTTGTCTCCTTTGGATACACTGCCACATCATTTGAATACTTAATGGTGCTCCTCCAGTGCAATTCTACCTGCATCCGTCTCGTTATCGTCTATCGCCCCCCTTCTCAGTCTACGAAATGCAGCGACGGCCAATTCCTGTCGGATTTCTCCGGCTTTCTTCAATTGCTTGTGGTATCTAGCGCACACCTAACTATTACCTTGGGGTTCCTATATAATAATGTGATTTTCCAATTGCCCATCAAAATATTTTTTGGCTGTTAATGAAGAATAGTGTGATCTTCCTGGTACTGCCTCTTCCTGGAGACCTATTTCTAATAAAAACCAAGAAAATGTACATTCACGCCACCTGTTTAAACTCACAAGGATTCCACAACCTTCTTCACAGGCGTACAAAAACTTAAGGGTCGAAAGAATGTAGCGTTGGGTTGTTTTCAATTGTCGTCTTCAATTCAGCAGCATGTATTACTGCAAGGGAAATGTCCAACGCCCCTCTAGCAAAAAATCAGAGAATTTAAAAATACACGTGTTCTAGTGGAACTCCAGACTGCTCCAACTGGATCAAAAACTGAAGCTACACAAATATAGAAGTATTAGGGTTTTTAGTTTGGTTTTCCAAACATTTTGGAGGCCTACTATGTGGGAAGAGACTCCAGTGAAATGTAGTGGATGTTATGTAACAATCCAATTATAATCACGTCACCTTCAATGTAGGAATCTACTATATCTTGGAGTAGGTTGCCTGTTGGGGAGTATGTATAGTTATCGACCTGCACAGGTCGTGACTTTTCGAAAATGAATCGAAAATGGACAAATATGCGTTCGAAATAGCCCCGTAACAGCCGACCAAATGAAGTGACATTGGGGAACCAGGAATGGCCTTCCTATTGAAAGGACTCTTTGCCCTATGTAGAATTACAAATATTGATTGTTAGATGTTTAAGTTTTGAAGTGTGCTTCTGAAATCCTACTTTGAAAATATTTGCATCGAGTTGTAAGGTCTTCGAAAATCAACACCGACTGTTTTGTAAAAGGGTCTAAGAACGACTGTTTGCTCAAGCCTTTTTTTTAAGTAATCCCATAGCGTTATATATATATGCAAGCTGAGAAACACCCATTAATTGTTATTGGATTGCTTCGATCTGACATGAACCGCAGTTGTACCTGGACAACACGATATTAAATTGTTTTCTATTTGAAAATTGTGGATGCGAGACGTTGGTGCCAGAATTCTTGTCAGGAAAAAAATTTTGATATTCAAATTACAAAAGCGAGATGACAATGAAAATTTTTCAAAGTCGCATTCCGCATTAGTGACAACACTTCATTGTAAATTGAAGTATTAACAAAAGATTAGAAAACACGATCCTATCTTTTGTACCAGTTCACTCTTTGAGTAACTTATAGTTCAATTTTCAATTCTTTCAGTTACAAGGTGGACAACTTCTTTGCAACCTGCAATATAGGGATTCCCATTCAACTGTCCCTTGTCATCTGGTTCAATAAGGCTTTGTACTTTGTAGATGTGATCTCAGCCTTATCAAAATATATAAGTGTCTTCCATCAATTATAACCGGTTAATCACGCCACAAATTTTTCAGAATCGTCGATTGAAATATGCTAGCTAATTTATGTTCTGTAACAAGTCAATGTCAGAAACTAGACTGGACTCGCAGTCTAGTCTAGAATAGACAAAAGTCCAAAAATTGGATTACATCGAACCCTCCTGCAATGTCGACAGCCAGGTACATCCTGTATACCCTGACTTTCCGCTTCAATAACTCATCTCGGAACAACAGCTGAAAAAAGGTAATTAAAATTAGTTAATTAAATTAAGTTTGAACTAGAAACTAAAAATTTTTAAAAAAAATTCATCATACCACCGAAGAACCGCGACACGGCAGTGCGTCGATCGATGGTATCATCAACATGATGACCGATTCCTCGTTGAGTTGGTCAATCATGATTGTATCCATCAACATTGAACCCGGAAGCTGATGTCGTTGGTTTCCATGGGAGCAGTGGTGAGACATTGCCTCAAAAGAGGACAACCCCTCACCACTGCATGCGAATGCTGCATGAAAATCGGTTGCAGATCAAATCCTGGACCATCCGGACTAAAATATAAATTTAAAAAATCAATTCAAATTCTAGGTAATTTGATTTTTTAAAACTTACTTTTTTTTATAAATGCTGAAAAACTATCGTTGAGTGTGACGATCAAATTTGAGTCCACTTAGTCCCCACACGACATCCTAAAAATCGGGTACACGTCCTGACGTCCAGCGTTGGCTCGGCCGTGCCCACGACCTGACGATGATCCAGATGAAGTATGCCGTAGGGAACTTTCTGCAGGGTTCTTCGAAAACAAGCCACACACACTTTTTTCAAGTATTTGAAGCCTGCAACTGAAAAGGGCAAGAAAAATATTAGAATTAAATCAACGACAAAAAAAAGATAAAAAAAACTACCTTTCGAGCTCGTGACCGCCGTCATTTTGTGAGCAATGGGTTGGAAACAGGATCGGCAGATTTGCGTTCTCGATGAACGAAAACTGGTGTCTAGTCTTCTTTCCAGAAACCGGACTCGGGCGTCGGCAATTACATTCGAGGTGGTTTTTTCGCATTTGCTCTCTGTTCGTATAATGGCCCCAATTAGGACAAAGCGAGTTTTTTGTCCATTATTTAAAAAAATTTCTATTTTAGAAAATGCCTTCTGATGTAAATTTTACCACTTTCATGATGTTAAATTAGAGAAATATATTAATCACCACGTTAATTATTTAATAACCATCTTAACTATTTCTTATATTGGCAGGTTCAACAAGGAGGTAGTGGAGACGTATCACCATCACAATTTATGGCACCACTTCCACAACAGGCAATATGTGTTGCTTGACATCGGGCACTTGTGAAGAACTTTCTACTTCTCAGAGCCTTACTTCCTGCCATTTACTCCATAAAATTTTGCCATTCAAAAAATGACATGACGTTCTGTTTTTATGTTGTAGCCGTGCTATAAATGGATGAAACTGTATCGATGCGAAGTTGACACCTTACTCAATATCGTACACCGCTTATACAATCCCCCCCCAGTTTGATCCATCCCCCCGTACCTTCTACAATTCTGGGCAATTTTTATTTTTTATAATTAACATTTTTGAAAATGATGGACAAAAAACTTGTTTCGTCCCAAGTCCCGTACCAGCAGAAAGCAAAGGCCGCCATGTGCGGTGCGCTCTTGCCCATGATCCATCTCCCCCATCGTATTTTAAACACGAACTTTCTGTCCCTTAGTCCCGAAATGGGCTGGGGATGGAATGTTTGAAAATTGTTGATTGTGAATAAATACCATGACGTGAGTGAATTAACAACCATTTTTTTCTAAATTTCTCCAAATTTTAAATTGAACAGGGTAGCGGACCACGCTGGACAGTGTTGGTTACAGGTGCTTGTCTCATGGGGGACCGTGGTGCTAATAAATACTTTTTCCCTTATACCTTTTGCAGTCCAGAATCACCCCACGCACATGTCCAAACTCGAAATAAAGTTTGGAAGAACCTACCAAAATATATTTTCTTCAATAGTGTTTATAATGTTTCGTGTCGATTTTATAGCGGCGGATTCAGTTAGATTGGGTCAATACTAACCGATCGTTTACGATTTCTTTCTTTCCAGGAGGAAGAGTTGGTGAGTGGGTTATTAGCCATTGCTGGGCCCATTGGTGGCCGAGTGTTTTTCAATATTCTGGACGGGCACTTCTATAATATCAAGACGCTCACACAACGTGTGTGTGTGTAGACCGCTCCTTCCCTGCGAGGTCGTACATTCACGCTTCCACCTGTGACCATTTTGCCGCGGTGATTCGTCCTGCCATTTGCCATAGTACCTCGCGTGGGCACTTGGGCCATCCAATCCCCGAGGTGGAAGACGTCTTTTTGAACCTGTTCAGGTGGTTGCTTCGAATTCTGGTATCCATCTACCCCGTCATCTCGGAGGACAGCCTGCTGACACGGAGCTTGGGAGTGGCCCTACGAGTTCGTATTCAACCCGGCGTACGTGATTCGCCATCAAAGCTACGCGCGGTCTGCAGCTCAGCTTCGATATTCGGATCCCGATCGGGTCGAGGCTGACGGACTTGTTGGCGAAAACGGCCTGGTTCTATTCCGGGCTGCAATGGCCTTTTTGAGGCTAACCGTGCTCGTCTACTGTATTGGGAGGTTCCAGCTCATCGTAAGTCAATTCAAAAAAATCGCGTTTAGCTGAAGTAGATTGTTGTGTAAGATTTGTTGACTTTTAATTTAACATTGTTGATTTCTCTACAGAGGAGCCCTCGGCCGCTCGTCGAGCAACTTTGCCCGGTCCACTGTACTGCTGCGTCGACTATGAGATGGCTCGTCGGCCTCTCGAAAGGGCCGCGCCCGCACTGGCTATACTACCAGCTCGTCAGCCCGTCAGAAGGGTCGCGCCCGCACTGGCTCTGCTCCCAGCTCGTCGGCTTTCCAGAAGGGTCGCGCCCGCCCGAGCCATACTACCAGCGCCAGCGCCCACCGCATCGGAGAGCGATCGGTCGTCATCGCCTATTCTTCCTTCACCACCGGCGCGGGACCAATCAAGCCCGGAAGCTCATAGGGCCTCCTCGGAGCGGGAGCCGACTCCACCGCCGGGTCGTGCCGGAGGACCATCATCAACGCGGACGTGCACATGTAAAATGGTCGATGAGGACATCCTCATCGAACCAAAGTGACATCCTTTCATCGAGCTCAGAAGCGTCGCCGCCGCCGTTGAAGAGGGGTTCAGCGAAAAGAAATGCGCTCGCTTCACCACCACCAAAGAAGCCGTCGAAGGACAAGAGGCCAGCCGGTGTACGCGGCCGCGGATATGCAAAAGGAAGAGGGTCGACCCGGGCGAAGCGCGCGCGGCTCTCCGACACCAGCAGCGACGAGGAGCGGCACCGTGCGGAGATCATGCAGTCTCTCGGCTTCGAAGGGCGTCACGACGCCGAATCACAGGACGTCTCCTCGGAGAAAGGCAACGAGTGGAGAGAGGAAAACAGCCTCCGATTCTGAAACTAAACCGACATACAACATTTCACTAAGATTATATAAAATTCAACATGTGATCTGTATTATTGTGTATTAACTTATGTGAACAAGATATCACATACAAGATATTCGTTATAACAATTACTCACCTCCCTGATGAGGTTTAAGTCTCCATACGCACACCGACCTCCGGAAAACTCGCGACGCAAAGTCGCTTGACACGGTAACTATTAATTAGGATATTATTTTAAAACATCTTATCATTTGAAAGGATGTTATTTATTTAAACATCTTATTATTAAAAGTTAAAAGATACAGAAACTACGGAAACCTTGAGGGTACTTTTCAAAGCGGAGCGCTTTGGCCGAAGTTGACCTAGTTCATAGATTTGCCACCAGAAGGCTTCGTCTTCGTGCAACTTCAAACTAGGAGCTAACTCGTCGAAGAACCACAACAACGGTTGGCTTGGGCACACATACACGGATGGCCCTCCTGCTCCATGATACGGCCGGATAAATAATGAAACCAATTCGGGTTTAACCACCAGCAAAAATGGCGACTACCCCTTGCCCTTCGCAGAGTTCTTTGGGGCTGGCGTCCGCTCTCAAAAAAGTCATTCGTTCCGACTACAGGGTTGCCAACAACGCACAATAGTTACCAGTTTTCATTTTTGGCTTCTTCCAACGGCTCAACCTCTTTGTTTAATACATACACAACAAACACACAATCTGTACAAATTAAGACTACTAAAATACTATTGTATATTTATTTTGACACAAATAGGACACAGCACGGAAAATAGGTAAATACAGACACCGGAAATTCAGAACAAATCGACACAGAAGGAAATCACAATGGTAAACAATCACATTCAATTTTAGAATTGGCTGATGAATGTACAGTAAATAAAAAATGATTCAATAATCAACGCTGATAACAATTCGTAAGGGCCAATTTTTGTTGCTTGTCGACCTTGTTGACTGTATGAATTGAACATATTGCAATCCTTGCTGTGCGTCCCACGGGCTTTACATCACTACGATATTTTGGGAGTACATAAAAGAGGTTTGTTCAAGAATTAGGTTGATTGAAATTGGGACCATGTACGTTTTGTTGTAATCTCGCGTTCTTAAGTTAGAGACGTTTCCATTGATACCGTATCTATCTAGCCTACCAACAAACAAGCTTTAACCTGCATTGTAAAGAGGGTATAAGTCCCTCGTGATTCAAATCAATGTAATACATCTAAAATTTCATTGTCGGGAAAAATTATTATAAAACATAAATTTTAAAAGCTGACTGGAAGACGAATTTGGCACTCCATTGTATATGCAAATTCGTACATTATCGCATTTTCATGATACTTTTTATTTAAGAAAAAATTCTCTTTTAATATCGTAAATTTCTGCATCTACAAAAGCTAGAATGAATTCAGTTATGAATAAAAAATCACATTTAACAATTAACTGGAGCATGAAGTATATCTGTGAATGTATATGAAGTATATGTATATGTATATGAAGTATATGAAGGATATACTTCATGACTGGAGCTTTGTTTTCTCAAACTCGTGTACCTAAATAAGGGCAATTCCAGAATTCCTTTTGGTCCATTTCAGGGGGGGTTCATTAAAGTAAAAACCATCGCCCCAAAATTTTTGTAGAACCCTTCGGGTAATTAAAAGTTAAAAACTACTAAAATACAAAAACTACGGAAACCCACTTTTGAAAGCGGAGCGCCTTTGGCCGTAGTTGACCTAGTTCATAGATATGCCACCAGGAGGCTTCGTCTTCGTGCAACTTCAAACTTCAAATTTGTTTTGCATTTTATTTTACCAAGTCGGTCAGTTGGTGTTTCTCGTTGGATTGTTGAATTTAAACTCACGAGCGGAGTATTAAAGTGCCTTGAAATGAAATTGCCAATGCCAACGTATCAATCCACAGTGCTTTCGCAACTCCCGATTCACAGCGAATTTCTTTCATTTATCAGGAAAAAAGAATGCCTTTTCATATTCAAAGAAAAAGTGGTAAGGCACTGATGATTCTAACGCTTTTTGTACTGATACTATTATGTAATTACTTCTGTACCAGGTGCATGCTGTTCAACAAAATGTGGATTTTACTGATTGCCAGTCAAAGATCGAAACTCTTCCAGAAGTTAGGATGTCACAAGAAGAAGCTGATATGATGGGAACTCCGCTTGAATGCCCTTTTGATTTGGATATGTTGAAAATTCAGGATGATGATTTCTACTCAAAAGAATCAGTGGATTCTCACCATCACGCGGAACTTAAATCTTGCCAGTACAAACCTTTCTCGTCTTTTGAAGCTAGGTGATTACCAAATACCAAATAAATACAGTAAAAAGGTAAGGTTAAGTATTCACCCCGTGACATTTTATTTCTTAAGAGGGATTTTATCCAACTTCATCTTGGATTCATCACTTCAATCTGCTTTGCCAGTATTCTGCCTGTGTGATGCTGATGATGGAGAAAGAACCTCAACACTTGGTATCGAAAGAGGAAAGAACAGGGAATTGACTCATTACAAAATAACAGTTGCAGGGCCAATAACATCCTCACACCCAAGTATTCAGTTCGATAATTTGAAATCTGAGATGGCTTTCATGACAGGTGCTGCTGAGGTAGGCAGGATTAGTTCACTTATTGCAAAATGCATAGCAATTAACAACAATTTTTGCACAGTATACAACACGGGCTTTCGCCGTTTACGAGGCGTATCGTGGAATCAATCTAAATGCAGACACAGACCAGAACGAAGCGTTCGTTAGACTGGAATGTTCGTGGAAGAATCCCTTAAAAATCCTCGAATTTCCACATATAGCTTCACAAGCCAAAGTGGTAAAGACCTAAAATCCGTCTGTAGCCTTTTCACAGTGGTTCAAGACTGACTAAAGATTTGTGAAGTAGAGTTTGTCTTAATTGGTACGCTGTGATTCGCAGCGTGCTTTTAGTATCTGCTTATTTTTATTTTCTTGCGGTCATTAAACACTAATTTTGTTCGTACAGATCATTCGTCCGTTACCTGGCGAAACCTGTAGTGGTGCCTACGAAATCTGGCGGCAATTAAATACGCTTCAACATCTGATTAAGGGGTTGGAGTCGCTTGAGATTGTGTGGTTCGTTAAAACGTCACAGAAAACGTTGAGGGAAGAAATTGACAAACTGATTGCAGCCTTTTGCAAAGATGAAACCGATCAACTGAAAGGTGAGTTTAGTACAGTAGTGACACCAAAGTTCCAGAATCTAGAACAATTAGGAATGAATTATTAGGGAAAATGGAATTCGAGGAACTCTACGACGAACAACTGATTTACAAGCGCACGCCCATGGATTTCATCGATCACCTATGGGAATTGCTATCACGTAATAAAATAAAGCTCCTCCCACTTTCAACTGGGGCCTCAATATTTAATGTCACCCTGAATATTTCAGAGAACTGCAGCAGTTTCAGCGATTTATCTCAAAGTTTACAGTACACACTGCAACGCGCAAAATCAGATCACCCTATGGTAATGAAACTTGCAATCCGCTAAGAAACTTTTTGTTGATGCAGTCACCGAAATTATTCAGGTGTTTTTCGATAATCCGACGCGCTTTGGGAAAATGCTGCGACAAAATGATGCACCATCCCACTTTACGGGGATGGAACCCGTGCAACTTTTGATTGAAATGGGTATCGAGAAATTGAAGCGTGACTATCTCTACATCTTTAGCGGTGATTATTGATCCCCCAGTTTTTGCAGGCACATACTAACGATTTGGGCATCGATTGCAGGCAACAACTTGGTGGCAGAGCGTGTGATATCCTCTTTTTTGCCACAAGATGGCACATCCTTCAGCGAACAACTGAACTGTCTGATATCCATCCAGTCAGCCGTCGAGGTGGTGTGCTTGTGCCACAGGGTACTACAACTACCTCACATGGCTCTTCGCGATTTCATCACCCCTTTGCTGGAACACTATCGCGACCCTGATAACCTCGGACAAGAATTCTCCTTCCAGCTTGGCGTTTGTCTGCTGAAGGGCTTTTTCCAGCACCAAGAGTAAATCGAACTCTACCGAAATTGGTTTTCCTATTCCACTTTGTTTTGTATGGCAGGGGGAAGGAAGGAGAGTACAAAGAGGAAGTGCCGCGCTGTTGTAAAACAAAAATCAATTAGAGATGGGGTTTTTGAGGCAGGGGGTAGGCGGTGGATACGATGTAAATCCACTTTCCTCCTCTGACTACCACTGTCAATAGCTCCTTGTCTTTCCTATTTCTTTGACTGGCTTAGCAAGACGGCATCAAACGGCTTACCATTAACCTGGAATGCATTGGAAGTTTTATTATATCCTCGCCTCTGTTTGTGCAGGAGCGGCTCATCGGTGGAGAAATGGCGGGTGGAATTCGCTTCAACGGCTGATTGCCATCCGGTCAAATTGGCTTGTCAACTGACGGCCAGTAACCTTCTCGACGCTTCATCGGCAGGTACGTACGGATCTCCGATAACGAGAGACGGAACACATGTTCCCTCTCGCCGATCGCTGATGGATCGCTTGACAATTTCTTGAAATTTATCTCGGCATCTTTCTTTTTATCAGGCGAAGAAGCGGTCGGCGAGCGGCTCTACTGTGTCGAGCGCTATCTCTCCAAAACTCATGAGCTGCTCGGTTGAATTAAAGGGAATGATGAAAAAAAAAGAAACCACCAGTTCTTCATTGAAATCGAATGAAGGGAAGCGTAAATTGAAAAGAAACTTCTCCCTCCAGCCCCATTTACATTTGTTATTTCCCATGCGTTACTAAAGTGGATGGGAAAAAAAGAGTTGAAGAAGAATACACAAACACACAAACTAACCTATTGAGCGTCTACTCACACTAGTAGTCAGATAGACACCGACGATTGAATGGAAACGTCATTTGTCGCTGTCACCTCTTATGGTCTGATAATGAATCGGTGTTTGCGCACACGGTAGCGGACATTGTCCGGGAGAAGTCGACCTCTATCGACCCCTTTTTTTGCCCCCCGACCAAACGAAGAGGCTGTGTAATCCCATCAATGATTGTTATTTTGGACGCCTCTTATGTCCGTGTTCAGGTTAGTGGAAGGCTCGACTACCCCAACAGCAGCCCCAAGTGGCTGCTGCTGCTCTTGCTTCCATTGCTACCTACAATAACATATTAGCATTGTCCTCCATTTTCTTCTCCAATCGGTCGACGGTAAAGAGGGACGAAAAAGGGTTCTCGGTACCTACATTTTCTCTCTATTTTTTTATTATTGATACGCAGTCGAGTATGATGATGAAGCAGCCGCTCTTTCTCTGTCTTTTTTTATTCTACATATTTTTTCTTTGCCTTGTTTCTTTTATTTTTTTATTATGGCCATCGCCAGCAGACCTTTTTTTCCACTATTTTGTCCCAAAGGTGTGCCATGTCGTTTGTCCAGCCACCCTTCAAGCCCTTGCCATATAGTTGTTGGCTGGCCTACTGGTAGCCCATGGGCTGCTACCTCCTTCCGAAGCTGCTGCCGGTGTCTATTACTATATGGCTCGGCGCAAAAACCCGCGTGCCTTAATGAGAAAAGCAAATGATCCGCGCCGAATCCAAAGAAAAGGGCCAACAGAAGAAGAAGAAGAAAGGAGGCGGTTTTGGAACTGTAGACTCGGAGCGATAGAGAAATCCAACAGCCAAACATGACCAGGAAAATTCCGGAATACCGTCGAGTTAATGAAATGGGAGAGAGAGAGAGAGAGTCTGCCATAAAAATATATAAGGGCAAAGAGAAGACGAAGAAAAAAGGATGGAAAAGTTTTGCGGAGGAGGATTCCTCGTGGGATCAGGGCCTACTCCTATGTACTACTACTATCTCTTTCCTCGCGGAATTATAAACAACCAAGCACATAGAGAGGTCCTTCCTAATCCTTTTGTCAAGACAGACGTGTGGGAGGGACATTCGGAGCTTGTATATACATACTCTTCTTCTTCTTCTTCTTTCGGGCTGTCGATCGATGCTGCTGCTCTACAAGTTATAGGTCCTCTACTATAGCTGACGGAGGACAGAGGTCATTTGAGACTCTGATCAGAGTTCAAAAAGTCGTCCAGATCGAAACAAAGGTGACAATGGCCCGAGTTTTCAATCCCTATTGTTCATCGCCTGTGTTCATTTTGCCGACCGACGACTGGAACTCGAAATCCCGGAGCGCGGAGGGACCGAGGGACCTTCTCGCCTACGCTGGATAACCGGACGGCGGTACGGTCCTTTGGCTTCTCAACCAGCATGGATAATACTGACTGTCGTCTACTAAATCCGGTGGCAGACAGTTGACCTTTGACCTGCTGGAACACTGCACAAAAGCTAAAAAGGAAGAGACCAGTCTACTGGTTCACCTTGCGCTGCTGCGGCTGGTTTTGTTAGGGAACTTCATCATTTAAGGATATTTCTTCTTCTCTGGTTTCTTCTTCTTCTTCTTCTTTTGATTCGCGCTTGATTTAGATTCCATTCAGACAGAGATAGAGTGAGAAAAAAGAAGAGAGACCTGCTGCTGTTGATGATATGCGGCCGGCAGATGGTCATAACTTGTTATTCTTTCCCCTTTTTCGGGGCCGGCATGTCACACGTTCAGTGAAACCCAGCGGCCGCACGGCTCGTTTCTCATCATATTCCCAGCTCTTCTTGCCTACATCTTATACAAGAATCTTTCTTCTCCTTCCTCTCCTTCTTCTTCCTCCCTCCAAAATAGATGAATAAAAGGCTCCCGTTTGGCTTTGTTACCAAAAGGGGGAAGGTTCCATGTCCGATACTATTCACAGGTTCTTTCCAATGAGATATAATACGTACTGTACACCTTTGGCCTATATCTATAGACTACTGTAGCACACAGGTGCCCAGTGCGTAAATAACAGTGGACTATGGAGGGGCCCACTTGCAGCGGCCATCGAACACACACACAAATAATCCGTGTATACTATATCCATACAGTAGTATATACTACGAAATAAAAAGGCAGCAACGAGGAGATTAAGGCTTGTTGTGGACACAAAAAGGAGGATGATCTACGCCGTGTTTTGGCCGACAGTATGATAGCACTAAATTCGAGTCTCTACAAAAGTCGTCGTCCTATTTTACTCGCTGGAAATGTCGAATTTTTCGCGATTCGGAGCGGTAGTAGCGCAATTCCAATTGAAAGAGAAACACTTGTCGACGAGAAAATGTCTTGAGGCGCGCAGTTTCAAACGGCTTGGAGCCACAAAACGCCATTCATTCGTCCGATGTACAGTCCGAGTACAGAGACTAAATTCTCTACGCGCAGTTAATTTTCACCCCGACGGCATTTGCTAGAGCTGCGACAGAGTTTCGCTCGTATCTCCTAGTCTGGTTGACAAGCGTGGAGAAAACTATTCACATGTACAGCCCCCCAATAGCACCTTCTTCGTCTCTGTGTCACCTTTCTTCTACTTCTTCTTTTCGCGCCGAGGTTCTTTTCATAGACAAAAAAATGGACTGAAGCATCAGTGAAGTGCCTTCTATTAGGATCGGACCAGCAACGCAGGTTTTTTTAAAGATTTTTTTTTTGTCCTCTCTCAACTGAAAATTCAAACCGGGAGTCGAGCGTGATGCTGTTGGGCTCCGAATAAGACGTCATAGCTATCTCGCTTTTGACTCTAGTCGCTTCCAAAGTGCGCGCGGGTCCCACCGTCCTTTTGATAAGAACGACGGGATTTATTTCCACCAGTCGGTCTTTTTAATTGGATATCACCCCGACCGGCGTTTTGCTGCTTGAATAGATAATTAGCGATCTTCTTCTTCTCTGCCTAGAGGAGATCTTATCGAGCAGCGTAGAGGACAGGACAGGAGGTTGTATTGATGGGAAAACGCAGAGAGAGAGAGAGGTTCGACCGAAATGAGAAGAAGGAGGTCTACTACACAGCATCGCGGAGATGATGAAAATGCGGCGTATCGAATGCGAATATATGACGGCTACTTTACGGGACGGAAAAAAGGGCCACGAGATGTAGAATAGAAGAGCTGTTGCTGCTGATGCTGAAGCTGATGCTAAGGGTGTTTTTTTTTCGAGGTGGTATCTGCATATAAGGACAGGAAAACCCATGTTTTCTTCTTTTCTTCTTGTCAAAATGCCGCTCGCTGCTTTGGGAGCCGGACGGATCATCTCTTTGACTTGCGGATCCCGTAGATAGGCCACCAACAGAAAAGCTGCTGCTGCTGTTTTTTTCCACGAAAAGTAAAAAGAGAAGAGAGCTAATGCTGCTCGTTTCCGACCGAGTTGTTCCGACTTGTCAGCAACAGCCCGTCCTAGTACTACCGTATAGACGGTGTACACTATACCTGTTGTAGCAAATGGCTCTTGATCTTGATCCTGTCCTTGATGGCGATGCGCTATGGGACACGTAAAGAGAACAAAAGATGAGGACGATGTGTTTTCCTTCTTCGCGGTTTTCCATCGTTTCATCAAAGGCGTGAAGGAGGTGGTGGAGGAGACATCGGCGACACGCCACTGTACCCCCATCTCTTTTTTGCTGCAGTCTAATTAGATGTCGTCTAGTCAGTCTGGATTTTCTTGCCAATCGAAAACCTCCGGGGACGCAGATTTTCAATTGTTTTTACTCCCCAGTCGATTCGGCACGTCTGGCCGCGTCGCGATTGCCAATAGGGGCTCGATACCTACTGGGCGGCTATCAGACCCTCCATCACCACCATCGTAGTATCTGCTCTTATCTCTTATTGTTGTACGGCGCGTGATTGTTGCGCGTTCATCGCACTCGGCCGTGTTTGTTTTCAGGTCGTGTACCGATCGTTCGAGCCTGATCAAATTTCTTCGCTCTGTCGATTTTCTGACTGCGATTTCTCTCAAATTCTGTAGGAAGAAAAAGGAAGCAATTGACAGAGAGCAACAGCAAAAGGTACGCAGAGAAAGAGAGATGAGATGACATTGTCCCTCAGGTACGCCCTCTCGGGCACAGCAGGAGGGCCTCGTGTCACTGAAAAGAAATCTACCTTTACCTCCCCCCCACCACTACCGTCTCTCCTCCGTCCTTTTTGGCTCTTGAAGAGTGTCGCACCTTTAATTAGACCTGACTACTATACAAGTAGACACTATTGCACTGTGTGCAGACCCCGAGACCTTTCTCGTGGGATTCAATGGAGCCATATTATATTTCCAGCGGCCCATCGTTTGCTGGCCTCGTCTGCAGCAACCAGCAGCAACAAGCGCAAAACTCGGAAATGTATATATTTCTCCTTTCTCTCTTTCACCTTCTTCTATGTACCACCGGATCCATTCATTTGGGCCTAAAAGGCAACGAAGAGAAAAGAAATAAGGGGGGGATGGGGGAGGAATAGACGATGGGGGCTGTTTAACTTCTTCTTCTTCTTCTCGGGCCCAACTTCTGTTCGGCCATAAAAGAATATTGAAGATGGAAGATGGAAAAGAAGTGCCCCAATCGAAGTCTTTGTACTGCCACCGGCGCATTGTTGTTCCCAGTCAATTTCGATGATTTTCTTTCACGGATTTGGAGCTTTTGTCCGGCACTGCTCGCCAAAAAAAAGTAAAAAATAAAGATGAGAAATTCGCAGTTGTTCGTATTATTAAGCCTACGCCTATATCGTGTGACCAATTTGCCTATAGGCCTAACTTTGGAATCAACTTGAAGCGACGTTGGTAATGGAGACGTAGGTAGATCGTCGAACCGTTGCAGATCAATATACGGTACGGCCAGGGAAGCGGAGAGAAAGAGCCGGAGAGATCGCCCGCTGTTTTGTCGCAGCGCATTCAAACCCCGCCGAGTGTTGTGTCATCGGCTAATGGCTTCGTCTTCCGCGCTGAGAGTTTTAGGACTTTTTTTCTTACCTTCTTTTTCGCGGGCTATCCGTCAATACAGCGGGGGGTTTTCAAACCCTATTGACCGTGCTCCTCTCCTACATCGCAATTCTTACAAAAGATCCGTTTCCTCTCTAGCTCTATCTCTCTCATCTTTATCGCTCAGTGTCAAATAACGACGGAACGGACAATAAAGAAAAAAGAAGGCAATCGATTTTTGTTTGATTTGTTCTCTTTCTTATGTATTTTTGAGCAATAAGTTTCTCAGGGGTATGTACACGTATGGACAGTGTGTCGAGGAAGCGACGAGGTAACAACAGATAAGCCTATACACATGCAGCAGCACAGTCATAAAAACGGAAGGGATGAATGATCACTGGAAGAAGGCCGAATGGTGATGGCTGGAAGCGGCTGAAGAAGGCTGGATGAGATGGCTGCTGCTGTAGTATGGGTGTTGGTGAAGAAGGCCGTTACTGCTGCTGCTGCTGCTTGCGCTACTGTTCAAACCGTGAGACGACGGAGCGCGTTGGTGGATGCGGCTGTGCTTTTTCAGGTGATCCCGACGGCCGAAACGTTTGGAGCAGACGGCGCATGAGAAAGGCCTCAATCCGGTGTGGATCCTCTTGTGTCGGGTCAATTCTTCGTTGCGAGTGAACGTCTTTCCGCAGGATTCTTCGTCGCATTTGAATGGTCTCTCACCTTTAAAGAATAAAAAGAAGAAACAGTTAAAATCCAGTTCCGTTTTTAGAGATGGAAATAAGTCTCGAGTGGTTACCTGTGTGACTGCGAACGTGTCCTTTGAGTTGTCCGTTGTTGCTGAAGGCGACTTGGCAGTGCGGGCATCGGAACCGCTTTGGCCGCTGCTTCTTGCCGGTAGAGGCGGCTGAGCTGGTAGCGGCCGACGGGAAATGGTGGATGGGTTTGAAACCGGCCAACTGGTAAAGTTCGCCGATTTCATTGGGTCCCATACCCAAAGCGGCCAATCGGCTCGGATGCAAAGCCTCCGGAGACGATTCCAGCGAGGCCAAAAATCGCTCCATCGACGGAGCTTGTTGCTGCTGGATGTGATGGTGAGGCCGGAAGGTGCTGGTCGGGTTGGGCATCCATCCGGGAAGAGCGGGCAAGAAAGGCGATGGCATGGCGTGATGGCCGAGAGCGGCGGACATCATGTGAGCGGAGTAGGCCTGGTGGATGGCGGAGTAGGCGGACGGCGATCCAGCGCCGATGAGGCTGGAAGCTTCCGACTCGTCGGATGACGATGCTCCGGATGAAGACGAAGCCGGAGAGCTCACAAGCCGGTCGGGCTCTTCTTCCTTCATGACCGGCGTGACGGTCTCTTTGCGAGTTCCGCAATCCGTGTCCCAAGGACGGAAGAGTTTCTCACTTGCGCACGGAATGAGGGTCATTCTCGATGAGTTTTTTTTTAAATTTTGTGACTGAGAAATTCCAAACACTTTTGGAGGTGCACTTGGAGAAAAGTGACGGAGGACTTGACTCGGTAGCGACTTGGCTGCCAATGTTTGCCGGATGGAGAACTGTCCAGGTTTTTATAAGGAGGTCGGAGGAGGGCCATGCGGAGGGTGGTGGAGGTAGGGAGGGCTGAGTAGGAGGGGTGAACCCGAAAAAATGGGAGGAGGCCAGGGAAGAGGACGCTGTGACACATCCACTGCCCCTCTCTCGTCGTATGGGCCCAGTGAGAATTTGGAGGCGCTGACGGGCCCCAACCAGCACCAGAAAGGGCTCGCACCGGAGCTGGCCTTCTCATCCAACCCCCTTCTGGCTCTATCTAGCCCCTCCCATCAACATAGACCTCTGACTATACCATCCTTTATCTTTATGCTGATGCACTGGAGGTTGACGAAAAAAGATGATATTCTATTATATTATATCGTATATATATGTATATACGCAGAGTTTGGTGAAGCGAATCACCCCAACTGCCGTAATTGAATTGATTTTTTTTTCTCTCTCCTTCTTCCACGCAACCCCAGCAATTCAAACGGCGAATCCATCAGCGTCGTCAACTCCAACTATATTAGCGGGAAAAAAAAAATTCAAATTCCACAAGCGAATGGGCGGAATGCTTACCAGTTCGTTCGTCGGAATCACCACGGCGTGCGTCTCAATGCGGAGAAAGGAACGATATTGATGGATGGAGAAACTGACGTCACCTCTAAAAAGTCCTGAAACTTATTGAATTGTGAACAAATCTATAGAGAGAGAGAGAGAAAGACGGCGGCGGCGGAGTTTATAAAGAGTCAATACTGGGTATTGTGTCCACAAAAGAATCGGCAGTCGCGTTGAAGAATCGATTTCACCGCGTATCCACGACGCAACAAACAATGGACCGTCGGCCGCAAACACCAGTCAAGACGAAAAAATATCATAAAAGATTGGAATCGAGAGCAAAAGGGGGGCCGTAGGACGGACGGGGGTGGAATAATTGAAAATGTCGTAAGTGCTGGAAGGGCGGCGCGCGTCTGGGCGGAGACTGGGACGTCAGAGTTGCGTCCCAATAGATACAGCAAGGGGAGAAAGAAGGACAGAAAAAAGTGACGAATAACCCAAGAGCTGGCGGCTGTTATCGAGAAGGGGAGATGCAATTGTTCTCTCTCTCGCTCTCGGAACCGTCGAGTCAATTCCCCGCACAAACAGGGCGCGTGGATGTCTATCCCTTTGATATAGAAAAGAAAACGTTCCATGCGGATGCGTAACCAACCAAACCCCCCTCCTCCGAATGGAACAGACTCGATCTGCTGGGACCGCAACATGGTGGCGAACGAAAAACCACTCGAACGCTCCTTGTGTTATGGAGATGAGCCCGGCAGTATAGACCCTCCTCACTTTCATTCTATTACAGTGATGGAGGATATAAGGAGGGGAGAGCTGCTGATTTCCACGCCTGGTTATCTATACAATCTTTGCTACCACATAGTCTACGTCTAGCAGCTATATAGATGGATCCATCAGTGAATCAGCCATCGTCACGCCATTTTGAGCGTCCCCCCGATCTCTCTTTGCCCTTTTAGAGATATAGCGATTCTCATGCTACATCAGCCTCATCATCATCATCGGCGGCCATTTTGACTGGGCCCAATGGCTGGGACCAATCATCGATCAGTTAGTTTTTTCTCTCGTATCGCTCGATAACATCAAAAGTCGACCAGTGTATTAGTCGAAATCCACTCGTCGGAAGAATCTTTCATGCAGTCAATTTACAAACGAAGTTAAGCGGATTAAAGAAACTAGTGTCTATCGAAGGAAAGTCTGAACTATGGAAGATATATCAGAAGCGGAAATCTATAAATCGGCTTAGAGTCCATGACTTTTATGCCGCCGAGTTAATTGAAAGGTAAAGTCGCCGCGCCGGAATGATATTTCCAGCACACGGATATCCGCGTGTTTGACCGTTTGAATGAATGAATGAATGAATGAATGAATGCACTTGTAATTAGCTTTCATGACGCTGTATAGGGGGTATTGCCGAATTGAATGCTCCAGTAAAGAAAAGAATCGGCGGAAGGTGGACCGAGAGAAAAAAAAAGGTGCCGCACCGGAAAGATTGTTGTGCCGCGATGATCAGCCGACAACTTCTTCTTCTTCTCTTCTTTCGTCTCCATTGACTTTTTTTCACAGAGCATTCAACACTTGTAGAAATCAATGCGCTCGCGTAGCGAGAGAAGAGACCAAAATGACGAGTGTACAACAAAAATCGTTCTTCAAAAGGTCCGGCGGCTTCTTCTGCGCGCCGAAAAACTCTCGACCGACGAAAGAGGAGGTGCTGCTGGCCCGACCGAGAAAAAAAGCCAAAAAATCAAAAGACAAGAAAAAGAATAAAAGGTTCTCTCTACAGAAGAAGAAGAAGAAAAGGTGTACAGTACTAATATCGAAATCAGCAGCAAAGAAAAGGTCACAAAAGTCGTCGGCGTTTTTGGTGCGCATTTGTCCATTGTCAACTTATTTTTTCTTCTTCTTTTGCTCTCCTTTTCCTTTTTCACCTTGTGTCTGTGTATATACACAGAGAGAGAGAGGATATAGGGCTTATAGGTGCACGGTCAGTATGGGCCAGAAAAAGCCGACCATCTTAGAAGGACCAAGAGGGAGATGAAGCGGAAGCCCCCCTGGCCGCAATGGAAGTTGCCGACAAACTTTTGATTTTTTTCATTCTCGTTTTTCTCTCTTTTTTTTTCGCTGTTCACTTGAATGACGAGTCGAGTCACACTAACACAAATGTCGGCTCTCTTTTCCCTCTTATTCACCGATTTTTCGGGTTCTCTCTCGCTGATGTCCGCACCAGTTTTGTAGCCACCACCAAATGATTGCGAAGAGCGGCTGCGGAGGCGGTCAATGGAGCCCAATAATAGAAGCAGAAGAGAATGGAAACAACTTGTTCACGCCTGTTGGACAACTGAGGAACTTCCACAGCAGCAGGCCGAGATGTTATTCCGTCTCTTGGCAATGATCGATGCTCCTTCTGGTGACTATATTCAGGGCGCCAGCCAGGAGCGTATAGATGAAGAATCGAGCGGAATTCGTCACACGCATCCGAGTTGATAGACCCCGGCACTGCTTGGCTCTTTTATTTTCTAGAGACTTTGAAGCGGTAGAGTCTACCGATGACGAGTTAATCTGACCGTTTTGTCCTTTTTGGCTGGCTTGGTAGCTTCTCTTTTGATTCCGGCACCTTTTCAGCCCCGCCTCTTCAATTAGATCCGCCAACCGCTTGGGATAATCCGCCGTGAACTACCAGGGATTCTGTTAGCCCTTTTCATCAACTCTCTCTCCGTGCGAACTGCTGTCGATCGCTTTTTTATTTTATTATTTTTTTTTTGGTTGGCCTCGATAGAGAGATATGAAGTAGCCGGGCGGTAACCGTGTGATAACCAATTGAACACGGGGCTTCGCCAACACTAAGAAGAAAGAGTATCCAGTCAATGATGTGAATAGAGAGACAAACCTCTCTGCTACTCTTTTGGTCTTTTCGCCGTTGGAATTTGCTTTTCATAGACATTCTTTTTTCGCTGCTTGTTATCATCGACTCGGAGAAACAGTTCGATCCATCAGCGATTACTTATGGGTGAATGAGAATTGCATTCAGTCGCGTCGGAGCCAAAGCGGCGTCGGCAGCGGCAGATGACTTCATCGATCTTTTTAGTCACGCTTTGTTGATAGATCAATATTGGACGGATACAATCGGAGACATACTTGGCCCACAACAACACATGGAGCATCGTGGCCGCATCTGTGTAGGCCTACATGTCGACCTATTGGTGCGATGCTGGCATACCTGCGAATCAGCTACCGTGAACATTCCAAACTACCTGCTGCTGCTGTTCTCTACCTTTTGCCTGCGTCTTATTCACACCCTCTAGATATCTTCACGGTGTCTGTATATATTATTATTGTTCCATTCTACACGATTCTTGGGATTCCTGATTGGAGAGGCTTTCCCTCCATAATAAAACTTACACAAAGTATACGCTTGTCGCGCTAATTTCGCAATCAATCAATCATACACAAAGTGTACGAGGACTCCAAACTATTTACAAGTCTCTGCGCCATTTTTTTGTTTTCTTTTGTGTCTGTTCTGGTGCCAAGTAATTCACCGATACACAGCGAGCCACTCGAATTGTTGGCCGTGACTTTGCAGTTCATTGTGCGCATGTAAATAAGTGAGAAAAATCTGCCACCACCCAAGAAGTGAAGATTCTTACTTTTGAATTGGCTTAATATATAAAATTTCCAGTACATAAAGACTACTGCTAGGCCTTGCGTGCCATAAACTTCAACCATTCAATTTCGGTTTCTGCAATAAAAAAAAAAACTTTTTCACTCGGAAACACGGATTCAATTACAACTCTTGTATTTAGGCTCCATCTCAAATTTGATTGTCTATAAACTCGAGATATTTTTGGCCACAAGGAAAAAAATGCGATAAATATAGTTCAACGTTCTGATATAGACTACGATATACGTATTATACTACCTTTTTTTTATTATCTTCCCCCAGCTGGAGTATAGCTATTCTTGAAGGAGCTCTGGGCATTTTTTTTTTCAACAAGGACAAAATCGGCGTCAACGTTGGCACGTGTTGGCCAAGCTGTTTTTAAGGAGTTCAGACATTCCTGGAATTGCGTCACATCTAGCACGGTAGCCGACGGACACCCCGCCGCTTTAGAAAAAATCACAAAACGGTTTTCGCTGTTTAACCAGCGAGAAAATCTTTTGACTGGCGCATTGCACAGCGATAATGCGATATAGAGGAGCAGCAGCAGCAGCAGCGACTTATAGAGCGGACACGCAACTGGCGAAACTCACGAACCTGAAATAAACGGTTGGGCACACCTCTTCTATTGATGTACATGGATCCTTTTGAGGCCTACCAAGGCCTGTACGGCTGCAACAGCTTTTGCTTTTGCCGGTCTCGCTGTCTAACCGCATTTAGCTGAGCACAACAAAGTCTGCCCGTTCGGCCGCATCCCCATACAGCTATAACATATCCACAGAGAGGACCAGGTTATTCAAGTGTTGATATGTTTTAACAAAAAAAGAAAGCTTTGTATCCACACCTGGACTATGAGCGGGGACATTTTTGTCGTGCATAGAACGAGATGGGTCCCTCTCTCTCTCTCTCTTCAATAGCAAGAGCCTTTTATAACGAGGACTAACCAAGCGGGGATGAATAATGATCATCAAACGTTGTGCACCTCGGTGATTAAAAAGCCGCCAAAGACTTGGCTATATTCGATCTAAAAGAGGCTTCCTTTTCTTCTTCGTCTTCTCCTTTTAACGATGAAAACCGGCACGAGCTTTTAGTACACAACAGCTCTTCCTCTTTATTTTATATCAATAAGTCGCTTGGCTTATTCTTTTTAGATATTCAATTTTAGCCGATGTCAGCGCGCAGTCCTTTAAACCGAGCCAAATATGGTCTTGACTCTTGAAAAGTCGGTAAAAAAAACTTTTATATTATCTAATAATACTGGAGGCGAAATGCATTTACTTTGATGGAGAAATCAATGTATATAACCAGAACGACTAGTTATTCGGTCCCCGCAACAAGCCAACACCCCCGCAGAGACCGTATGATATGAAGGAAAATCGTCGGATGTCCTACATGACGTCGTGGTCATTCATATATTATCCTTGGACAAGTATCAGCTGGCGCGTCCTATAAGTGAGCGGCGCGTTGATTCCGGTCAGAGAGAGAGCGCGCGCGCGGTCAAAAGTCATTTATAAAAAGAGAGAGAGAGAAAAAGAGGGAAATCACATCGGGGGACCCCGGCCGAGTCGACTAAGCTCTGATGTTCTCAACGTCGACCACAGGACATCAGGACGGAACAGATATATATATATAAAAGAGAATAGAAAAGAGAGAGAGAAAAAAATGGAAGAAGAAGACTATAAAGGATACCACTTTTTGAAAGAATAGAGAGGCGCTTCTGGTGCTCTACACCCTCCCGCTTCCGCCATTGATAACTTGATACGAAGCCATCATATATACACCTCCTTTTCAAGTTGCCATAGATCCATAAAAAGGTCCGCAGCAGAGCAGCAGTCACCCTCGCCCGTATTGATATTTATGGATGATACGTCGTCTCTCTGCTTTTATAATACGGAGAACAAACCTCAAGCCAAGTCGGCCGAGAGTCGACGGAGAGAGGGAAGAAAAACTATAGGCTAGGCCCCACCCCATCGACTCACCCCACAGTGTCTACGAGAGTGTGTGCACGCCGCTCAATGGGTGTATGCACAATGGGAAGCGTTTGATTTCGGTTGGTTGATTTCGCCCAATGGCCGTAGAGGTGCCGCCGTCGCATTTAGAAATGAAGAGCCATGGCCACAACAGCTACAACAAGCAGATGATACCGCGCCGGCTGCCCAACCCCATTGCCGTTGGTGGTTATTTCCATTACACTTTGATAACACAACGACTTAAAGAGTCGCTTTTAACGTTCTCACTTCCGATTCATTGGATTTCTAGAGTTAAAATTCAAATCATTTTTATGACGCGCCAAAACGCACAAGGCAAGTAAACGATTGAATGTGGACGATGATGTTTGTTTTGCTATTGATAGCAGCTAGCCTAATCCTCCCAAACAGCTCTACAAGTTGCCTATAGACCGAAGAATAGACTTCAATCATTCAAATCTGGGATTACAAGTATATAACATCTACGAACCCAGCGATCTCTTTGGGCACTAGGCAGACACGTACCTCGCGGATTGTAATAACTACCTTTGGTGTAAAATAGCCAGTAGACTACTTTTGACGAGGACCAACAAAGTGGAGAACGCGACAAGCCTTTTGTACTAGTATTGGTATGGAATATGTATACTATATAGTAGGCAATAGGCCTCGTATATAGCTGATATATACTAGAGGGAATTGTTTTTTGGGGTTATTTGATGAGAAGGTGATGCACGGGGGACGCTGTCAAGATCTCTCTCGGGCCCTAATTCACAACTGAAGAAGGGGTTCACATTCGAAAACCCTCTCGAGCCCATAAAGCGGCAATTCTCATCAGCATTGGAGGCGCCATCAAGCTTTGGAACCCCATCATAAAGAAAAGAAATTGTCCGGCTTCATCCGGACCTGTTTGGGCACACTTTTATTGTCAAGATGAAAATAGCCCTTTTCACAATTGATACAGACTAGCTGCTGCTGACTGGCTGGCTGGCTGTTTTGGAATTAAACAAGTTATTATTCTTAGAGTTAGAGAAAAGGAGAAATTTGTTTCCTTCAACCGACTATTATAAATGTCTCAAGGAGAACCTAAAAACCCTTCTTTAGTCCGGCATAACAAATCTATATACGTGTCCATTCGCAAGATTTCTTATAAAGAACTACTGGGGAGTAAATAACAGAACGCAACAGAGTCATCTTATTGACCTGGCCCGTCGGTGAACACACTAGAAAAAAAGAGACCTCTGTAGTTTTATAGATCGTAAAAAAAAAGTTTCCAACGATCGTCACGTTAAACTTTCCAATTTGCAGTTGGACGGTAAAAATCATCGTCAGCATTTTTAGCGCGTCATCGGGTTTTTTTCCCTCACTTTTCTTTCTACAAGTCTTGAATAGCTGCGGCACCGTTGTCACCGAAAACTCTCGTCTATAAATAAAAACGCAACAGTCCCAAAGAATTCACTGGAAAAAAAGAAAAGTATGGTGCTGATGCTGTTGCTCGTCATCGTTTTCGTATATTTATATGCAGTAAATATTTCCCCATTTTTTTGAAAACCAAAGAGAAACGCTACGCGCGCAGCGGCTGCCCTTTCGTTGTTGTACCGGTTCAGCTCGGTTGGAGTTCTTAATGTCAAAAGAGCTTCTAGGCCTATATGGATGCTGCTGTTTGGTCCGGACCCAAACAGTGGCAATTCTTCGTAGCGGTGGGTCTCTCAGCTACTGGTTATTGTATTCCTCAAGTTTCATTCATTCGGACTACACTACCTTGCTGGTCGCTGTTTAAATCATATCCACAATAATCAAACAATCAATAACCCAGTAACCTCTTCTCTCTCTCTCTCTACTACGCGCACATAGAAGGTAGGAACCTCTTGTTGGTGCTCCAGCGATGAATATAAATATATCAATACACACAGAGTGAAAGGTGCTGTGATAACTCTAGAGGGGGCAAGGCCTAGGGAAAATTTTGAAGAGGAGAATGGAGTAAAAGAGTTTTGAAGAGGTGACAGAGACTGGTTTGAATGGGAGCCACTTTTGTGGTTGTCAATGACAATAGAGTGGAGCTCTAAGGCCGTTATAATACGAGAACCAATGCGGAGAGCTGCTGGTGGCTACTGGTGGCAGTCGTCTCATCCTAGATATAGCGTGATCGTGTGAAGGAACCCGGCGGGGGATCATCTCTTTCCATTGATGAAATCCTCTTCGTCTTGGAGGACCAGCAACCGTTTGAGGATATAGAATAGCTCCTCGGCAGGACGCTTCTTCTTCTTGTTTGAAGCCCCCCTTCTTGTTAGTGCGACGTGCTCACCTTGCCATGACGCGCCACGGATGAATTAAAGCCACCCATCATGAATTCTCCCTCTCAACTCTTCTGTTGAACCAGGCGGCCTTCCATTATACTCTCTCGGGTGTATGCTGATGCTCATTCCCGCATCAAAGGACAACAAACACTGCCCAGAGGACCACGAGTTGTCAAAATAAGAGGAGAGCGCGAGCGCGCACTCGGCCGGTCCGCGTTGATGCACGAAGGCAGCAGCCAAGCCAGGTGCCGCATTTTGTACATGACTTACTACCTTGGCATACATATTCCTTTAAATAATGATGCTTGACCTATTTTGTGGGTTCTAAATCAGCATATTAACTTGTCGAGCCTATAACCAGTGATTTCAAACTAATAAACTATAATTCTTAGAGTATTTAAGATAGATTTTGTGACAATAAAACTCAAATTTTGTGGCGGGATTCAATTGGGCAAGATGTTGGAACAGGAAGTAATATTATTGATCAGCGCTTTGGGTGTCCGGAAGGAAACGTGTGGGAGGTCAAAAACGGTTTGGCCTTTGATATCGCAAAGCAGTAAACCACTTGAATGAAAAACTTCTCGATTGCAACATGCGACTCGACTACCGTATACATTGAGGACTGATCATATGCGGTCAGCTCGGTTTTTATGGTAGCGCAGGCCGGAACAGCAGGGCCCCTTCCTGTTACCGCATAACAACTGAAGAGCAGAATAAGAGATAGTAGAGCTCCGCAATAATAATAGTGGCCAATTCGTCAACGCGGCTTCCTCCTTTATTGTTATAGAATGTGTTGCGTCATTGACGGAAAAAGCTGAACTGGATTGGCGCCACTATACGCTGCTGGGAGGTCCGCAACCCCCGCCAACTGCTCCCTGCCATCCTCTTGTTACTTACCCTTGTTCCCACACCACATCCATCAATACCACTTCTATGGCCCAATAGATATACCACGTAACAATAAAAGCGCAGGGTGCTGCACTTGGGTAAGTTGACGTTTACGCTCTGTACCCCGTCTCTGTGTATGTTGGGGGATAAATAAATAACAGCGCCATTTTGCAAAATAAGATTTGGTATGTGTTTGTCATAAATACCACACAGAATCTCGTCGATGCTTAAAAAGTTTATGACTTTGATTATTATTATTGCGAGATTGTATATACGTAGTGTTCTATTAAAGCTGGACCGCGAAGAGAGTCAATGATAAACTTTTCAGATTTTAAAAGTTTCCTGTTTGTATATACTACTGCGTGATATGCCTTCTCGGAATGTAAACAAACTAGAAGTGCGTACAAAGTGGACACACATAGGAAAAACAGCCCTACACGTGATAGTAGGCCTAGGCCTTGGCCGACGGATTCTCGAAAAATTGGGTCATTCCGCGTCTGGATTGTTTCAAGTACTACGTGTTTGAAAGTTAAGGGGGCGTATTATAGGCCTAGTAAAGTTCTCGCTTGTTTATCTGTATTGTCGCTATAGCTGAAAAGTTGCCCACTTGTTAATGGATGGCTTTCAGAGTCCACTTATTCATCATTGATAAACTGCTCTCAGTATTGAAATAAATCATGAGCCATCCACAGTTGATGACTGCGCGTTTGATTCTCGCTCTGTGGATAAATAAACAGTCTTATTTGCTTTTTGAAGCAGGTACTCAATATCTGTCACGTTAACGTTATATACTCGACTTAGTATTAGTGAACGCGCGCGTGCGTCGAGTAGAGTCGGCTCAGTGGTATGACGTGACAAATGTGTCAACGTTCGCGACGTGTTCAGCACGCGATCTGTCAAATTCCGAAACAAGGAAAGCCATATATAAATTTACAAAATGCCAGTGGATGGATATCACACATAATGAGAGGCCATTACACATGTCGACCAGATTTTTTAAAAGAAATCCAATCGACAACAACACGCTAGATCGTTATCGATCGTTATATGGCATCGATTCCTCGTTTGTTTTCGAATTAACCTAGATTGGCTGGAATCAGTCAATTACCAGATGAATCCCAGGCATCCAATTGGTCTTGTCACGTAACACAATTTACTCCGATATATTAAGCCTACTGCCGTCATCCGCGTCGGGCTATAAATAACACTATTTAATTACTTATAAAGCAAGCTATTAGCGAAGGAAAGAAAGCTGACGGGAGAGTGAAATGAATCTCCATGGCAACGATCAAGATGAAAGAGCAGTGCCGTATATAGGTTTTGGCCTTTCAAAAGACGAGAGGAAAGTAAACTCGTCAGGGTCGCTGTAGCAAACATTGACCGAGCCCTGCTGCAACAGAGAAAAAGGTTTTTCTTATTTGTATTGTCTGTGGCAGCATATCCGCAGCATTTTGCGCCGGGAAATGGAAACCAATTTGGATTTTATATACTTCTGTAAGCTGTCTGGACCTTGCTGCTTTTTCTTCTGAGTCATTTGAACGGAATAAAAGGTTTAGAAGAGCAAAACCTCTTAGTATCAGTGGAATATTGATGGTTCCATATAAGCGCAAGTAATATAGTAGTAGTTTAGCCTTTTGGGTTGTATCGAACGCGCGATGCAACATCACACGGGGATTTCGCCTTTTTTTGTTGTTCTCCTTTTGGGCGCCGGACTGCTACTGCCGTTCGGGCTGTTTGGTTTTCGTAACACAGATTCGCCATACCAATTGCACCCGACGGTCTCTATCACGGGACGTTGATGCATCGAGCAAGTCGACATGATCAATGGATCTGATAATGTTTAAAAGGTCTTGTAACCAAACAGCTTTGTGTCTATCTTCTTTCTCTCTCTCTCTCCGGCGAAAAAAAGGAAGATTTTTCCAAGAATGACCGATTGGGCTCAATCAAACGGATTTTTATCAACATGATATCAACTTTAATGATGAGTTAGCAAATGGAATACTGGGGGAGTGTTTCGGCAGCAATCGCTACAAATGGCACACAGTTTACAAAATATAGTGCGATGTTGGTGAATGTCAAACGTATACACTCAGAATACACGCACGCACGCAGCTGAAATTCAAAAAATCGATTCGACTGACGTAGAACGAATACCAAACGGAACGGAACGGATTGCCGAAATACAGTTAAACATTCAGAACACGCTTGGAAAACATGATACACCCCACACCCAACCAAACAAAGATAGTCGGAGGATTTCAATAAGCAGACGATGTCGCCGCTGTCGGATTAACGGTGACTTGGAACGGTTTCAGAATTTTAAAAATTCAACATTTTTGGGGGGGAGTAACAACAAATTGTAGATAATAATTATGTGTTGTTGGTTGATGATTTTACAAATCCGTGACTTGTTGATCGCGAATCATAGCGACCGCCGATGGGGATATTTGCTGTAAGTCGCTCGAAGGCTCGGCCGAGTTAATGGGCCACTCCATAGGTGGCAGCTCAAGTTGATAAATCTTGCTTCGCGGTCGGCCGGATTGCTGGATAGATCCGGCTCTGGACCCGATTCCCGCTGCCGCTTCGACCGAGTCCAACGAACGCTCCATCGCCCACTTACAAGGTACGTAGCGAAGTAACCGGGCGAAAGCTAGTCGGAAGTCACGGTTTTTCCATCCGTAAATCAAAGGATTGACGGCGGATTTTCCAAAGTACAGAATCATGACGATCTACAAGGGCGAAACAAAGTTCATGAAATTGGGGGGAAAATAAAGAAAAACCGACGAATTTCTTGATTTAACTCGTTCATTCCCTTTTTAAAAAAAAAAAATTCGATTTAGAAAAATGTCGGTTGCGCTCGGTTGCGCAAGACCTCGAACCGAATAAACAAGGGCTTTTGTCGTTTATCAGAGCAGTGTTGATAAGGCTCCCATTTTCAACAAAAAGTACCCACATTGAACCGGTTGTTCCTATCGGAGTTACGTCGCGTTATTTACAAGCGACGTGCGTAATTCCGTCGTCTGGTGGGTTAAAACCTTCGAGAAAAACGAACGGCTTTTGGCATTGAATTACTTTGTTTCTCTGTTATCCTCGTCTCTGCAAAAAAACTTATACTCTTTTTTTCTTTTTCTTTCGATACAGTAGTAGTTTGGACTACTGCCTGATGGATGTAACCATTTGCGAAATACACGAGCATGGCAACATGTGCCCCGTAACATTTGATACGGATTGCCATTAAATTTGGACGCGAAACGAAGGAAAAGTTCGAAGGTTATTTTCGGTTCACATTTCACGGTCCGTGAGCTTGATCAAATAATCAGATAATGTAAGAGATTACATAGACCACACTGTTGTTCACATAAAAACGGTTTTGTGGCGAGCCGCTGCGGTTTCGCAATTATTCCGCACGTTATCATCGGTTATAACCTTGCTAGACGTCAAATGTTATAGTATGTTTTAAAAATATACCTTTTTAGCGCGGCTGAGTGCCGTTTGGTCGATTTGTTCGTTGTGTCTGTATCGGATGCCGACCACGATCAGATAAGGTAAAGTGCTCACGATGTTCACTCCGAAGATTAACACCTGTGATGGAATTGGGAAGGTCAGTACCGGTGCACCACGTTACGTGAGAGTCAGACTCTGTGACTCTCTTTCTATATGTACTCTTACTACGTACTTCATGCTCCTTATATTAAGAACCGGGGCCAAACCGATGGCTATAATAAAACAAGACCCCTTAATGTCTACGTACTCGCTCAAGTTTCTTCCATAAATAAAAGAGTCCAGTACCGGCCAATAAATTACGTATCGGACGGTGGCGGCCGTTACACACACTATAGCTTCCTCTTAATTCAAGCGAGAGACCCCAAAATGTTTGAAAACAAGTTATATTCATTGATTTGGACGAGTGACAAAGTCGATGGAGCGCACACAGTGAGTCCACGTACCATCATGAGAGCGGTTTTGGCCTCGCGATGCAGATGGTGACGATTCTGGCGCCAAGCCTCCCTGAAAATGTGAGCGTAAAGTAAAGTGGTGACGGTGAGGGAGAGAGCCAAATGGGCGCAGAACAAAATGGCGTAGCTGGCGGCCGAGATGTAGACCAAATCACACTCGGTCATGACTGTTAAATCCTTGAGAGCGCCCGTCCATAGGTAAGGAAGCGCTACGAATCCGGTGACGTAGAGACAAACGGAAACGACAACTGTCCTGGAAACGCGTCGGCTAACTAGACGCGGATAGGAGAGCGGATGAACGATGGAGACGTAACGATCGACGGCGACGCCGATGAGCAACAGGAAAGAGCACAGTGTCGTCCACATGGCCACAAAGTTCTTGATTTGACAGAGCGTCGGATGGCATGCATAATACGGGACGTTGAAGTAGAAAGAAACGTAGAAGGGAATGTTGAGACCGACGAGGAGGTCGGCCAGGGCCAGCGCCGCCACAAAATGGTTTGTTGGTGTCCGAAGGACGGAGTAGCGGACAACCGCCACAATGACGAGTAGATTGCCAGCGGTGGCCAGCAATGAGATGAGCAAATTGCACGAAACAATGACACCCGTGGCGATATCGAAATGTTCGCCCATCAGTTGACAGGCCGATTCCCTCTGATGCTGGCCGCTGCCGTTGAGACTAATAACAGCACCGCTAATACTACTACTGCCACTACTAGTGTTGCTGTTGATGCCGGACGACATCTTCTCTTCCGACTTTCATCTCGGTTCGGACCCAAAAAAAGTCGTCTGAGAAGAAGAAGAAGGTGCTGTTGAACGTGCGACGGAGACGCTGAACATCAGGCGACTGGTGCTCTACTCCGACGATGTCTCTCCATGGCCTTCGTCGTCCATCTTCTTTCACCTCCTCTTTCAGAGTACGGCTCTCTCTCGTTCTCGATGCTAGAGCTGCATTTACAGTTTTTCTCTTATGCTGTGTCGCCTAGCACAAGCTTTTTTTTCTCATCTCTCTGTTGCGCTTGCTCCTGCACGGAGCGAGCATCAACGGCCACCGGCCGTCACGCCTCCTTCCACACAGAATACCGACCTTCTTCTCCTTTAGAATCCAGGGATCGAATGTGTCAAGGCTGTCTGGCGTGCACCAATCCTTTAGCAAAACATTCGACCGGATATACGCCACCTCTTCGCGGAGCGGAAAAAAAAGACGAAGATGAAGTTCTTTCGATTCAATGTTTATTTATGAAGGAGATTTTCGAATGTTTAATCGAATCAGCCACGCACAGCGTGAGCCATAATTTGATTTTCAATTGACTGCACAGATTATTTGCGTATGAAATACACGTTCTTGCAGAAACTTGATTTTTTTTTCACCAGCGGTTGTTGTTGCTGCTGCTGGCGTTATATGGAAATGGACGACAAGAAAGAAAATCGGAGGAGGGACGTGAAGCAGCAAAGGTCGAGCCTCGCTCCGAATATGGCCGACGTTGTTTGAAATGCGAGAGAGAGAGAGAGAGTCTAAGGAAGCTTTCTGTCCGGCTAATTTCCAATGCATCGGCAATGGGGAATCTATATTTCAAGGTGAAATCGGAATGAAATTCCGACAGATGGACAACTGACGTACGGTTGTTGACCGAGACAACCAGTAGACGACGAATTGGAGAAAGGCGATTAAATGTTATTTAAAGGCTAAACAAGAGCGAGAGCGACCGAGAGATAAATAAACGTTCATGATTGAAAGAGTCGATTCCGAATGGAATGGAAGAGTCGAGGCTAGTTATAAAAGGAGACGGGCGATTGAACGGGTCGCGGTCTAAGGGCCAAATAGGTGGGACGTAAACAAGACACGAACGAGAGGCGCGCACGCGGGATCCTCTGTTTGTCGTTCTTATCCGTCGCCGCCACTTCTTCTTTCAGCCCCACAGTAGTAGTCTCCATGGTAACTCGATCGATTTCAACAGAACCCCTTTCTGACTCCTCAATGTTCGATATTTTCCAAAGATTAGCCGCATCCGACGGTTGAAACGGATCGATGAACTCGATGTCACTCTCGTCTACAAACAAAGTTCATTATACAGAAATAGCTGATTTCTGTTTAGATTTCCACGTCTCAATCAAGAGAGTTTTCACCCACTTATTGATATATAGAGCTCCCAAACAGAAGTCCCTTTTCTTCATCTATCCGGACTTGATTGATGTCATCAACATGTGCGTCAATTGAATCCCGCATCCTCGCTAGACGTGTGCGCGCACTTGAAGTGTTTCTCTCCTTTTCTTTTTCCCTCTGATTTGCCCGTCTCGCGTCTCGTTGATTGAACGACTTGACCGAGCGTATTGATCCGCCAATAAGAAACCAGGTCAACGTAGAGTGAAAAAAAAATTTCCTTTCGTTTTATTTTTTTGTATTTGTTATTTCTCTTTTCTTTTTTAATAGCGGCGAGACGTAGTACAGTATATATATAATTAAATATATAACAATTGGCGACATGAGAAAACAAGCTGCTTGGGACTGTTTGCCTGCCCTTTCGTAAATTGTTGTGCACGCGTGCGGATCGAAATGACCGGAGAGATAAGAAGAATTATATAGTTTTAGGGTTTTCCAGTGGTGGCGACTTTGTGGTGTTGTTTGCTTTTGCGCGCTTGAAATCCGAGTCGCGAGCCCCGACGACATGGGCGTTGGCCGGCAAATAAATTACACGTAACGGCTTGACGGGAAAAAATTGCTTTTTAAAAAGATTACAAAAATATCGGACAACAGCGGAAGGCGACGAAACAAGTAGGAGAAGTAAGACGTTGCCGCCCCATATTTTATTGAATTTTTTCTTTTGTTTTCGATTAGTTTATAATCATTTCAAGTGTCACGAGACGACGACGATGACGACGGAACACGGGATTAAAAAATAATCAAAAATTGAATTAAGAATCTGTTTTTCTCAAATTCTCTTCATCTCTAACTCGTTTTTGTTTGTTTGTTTTTAACTCCAAGGCAATCAACATTTGGGGAAAAAAGTCAACGAATGATTATTTTACAACAACCGTTCTCCATTTCGTGGATATGACCAGTTTGTTTGCGTGAGTTTTTCTTCTTCTTCTTTCTCTTTTTGTTTTTCGTCTTGCATGAGCATGCATTTTTGCGCTGTTATCATCACCATATCCCGCCATAAACTTTGCCTTTACCACCATGATCCCACTGGTTCGATTGTGCGTTTTTGGTGATATCTTTTAATTGCAATCCGGACACTGTCGAGATAAGATTTTAAAAAGCAAACAAGTTAGGTAACGGTGAGTGAATACACGGAAATGATCGAATACCTTCATCATGGACGTCGTGTTCCAGGTTAGCGGATTTGATGAGGTCATCGATCACTTGCTGGGCATCAATCCTAGACTCTTTGCTCGTTTCTTCCAACTTTTTGCGCTTGTCAACGGCCCCGGTGACGGCCGCGGTGGAGGAGGAAGATGACGTGGATGAGGCGACGGATGACGCCGTCATCGTCTGACCTGTTGCAATACCAGAGTTGGCTATTTTCGGCCTCTCCATCGAGCCCGTGTCGCTGAATCCAGATCCATTGCTTGGATTCCTGTCACGCCAAATAACGAAATGAAAAAACGTGAAAATTAGTTTGCGAAAAGAATTGGCACACACAAACACGCGTCATGTTCTCTGACATGTCGCGTGATTCAACCTTCCAACCCCCTCCAACCCACCCGGGGCCAACGAACGAACGACGGCGGACAAATAGTTGCAAGGATTGCGGGCAAACTCAAGAGGGAACAGAGACGGGATGACGTAATGATACCTGGAATGTCCCAGACTACTTTCATGCGAGGGCGGAATGACGGCAGCGGTGGCAGGCGACAGAGTGACGCCAAGCGGTGGTACGTCAGGCGAAGGCGGTTTAGGCGGACCGTGCATCGGTGGCCGGCCAGCTAGCGGACTGATGGGCCGCCAATTGCGCGGTCCGCCACCCATCGGACTCGTGTGGCTGCAAGATTGGCAACGGATCGCATCCGGCACCCCATCGCCTCCACTGCCGCCAATGCCGGAAGATGACGAGGATGTGTTGGAAGCTGGCCCGTCAGCCGATAAAAGAGACACAACGGGACCAGGCTGGCCTACGCCTCCACGCTTAGACAGACGAAGCTTGGAGAAGCGTGGCGACCAGACAGGCCAGGACGGAAATCTACACACGCAGCATCCGACAAATGGACAAAAAAGGGAAGGGGGGAAACCAAAAAATTGTGTAAGCAAAAAAAGAAACACATTCAAGGCCCAAACAACAAGCAAAACAACAACAACAACAACGGAAGGGAGAAAAACAGAGAGCAGTAGTTCTACTACTACTACTACTACTAGCCAAGTGGGGAGAGGCAACGGCCATCCTGTCAACACGACAACAAGCGGAAAAGTGGATAGACACACATGGTCGTAAAAAAGGAATACTGACCTAAAATGGCCCAGCTCGCCTGAACTGGATTGCCGGCTGTGTTGGGATTGACTGGCCAGCGAGCCGTAACCAGAGGCGGAGCCTCCTGAATGACTGGTGCCGGAAGAATTCCTAGAGTGACCCGGAAGCAGTTCGGCCAAGACGGCCGATGACGACAACGCTGAGCCAATGGGAACTTCTTGGTGCGGCTGTTGCTGGACAAGTTGACTGCCCATCATCAGCCCGCCCATGACATCAGAATAGACGTCATGAGTGCTATTGCTGCCTCCAGAAATCTCATCCGGCTCTGGAGTCGACATATCGGCACTAACATCTGCTTATACAAATGATAAATAGAATGGATGAGGAAAAATCAAAGGTGAAGAAGATCATCTTTTTACTTGACGGTATTCTGGATTTGCTGGCGGTCATCGGACCGACTAGTCCGAATCCATCCGAAACAAAGTCGCCAGATGGCACCATGGTCGATCCATTGACTGGCGAATCCACTGGAATGGACACCTGTCGCGGTGTTGGCCTGCACAAAACAAACACGGCAGACCAAAACCAGAAAATTAATTAAACGAATGTCGGTGTGAACGGGCAGATGGTTTCAAAATGTTATTCGTTTTTCGTTTTTTTTTTTTCACGAATCCCATTTTCCCCCTATTTGAAAAGACATTTGAAACTGGCCATCTGTGTGGGAAATGAAGATGAGACCGTGACCGGCCCACCGAAACAAGAAAAAAATTGTCTAAAATTAGAGATGGGAAGGAAACTGACACTTTAAAACAGGGATCGCCGGACAAGAGCGTCATTAAGATGGTGACTTTGAGGATAGAATTATCCTGGCGATGCCGCGTATTGTAGCCTTCTAGGAGACATCGCCTTAATGTCGAACCGGATCCGGCAAATTCAGCCAAATTCAAGTCGGCAAACCCCAATTTCTGGTAAGAGCGACCTCCTTTAACTTCCTGTTAAATACAGAGAAAAAAAGGCGGAAAAGCAAAGAGTTATTATCTTATGAGACCGAAGGAGTCAACTTAACTTTTGTTTATTTTAGTTGTTAGTGTAACTCTTTTAACAAAGAAATGAAAAAATCAATACTTTGCGGACGGATATCCGTAGAAGGCACGGTTCCAGGACGCCGGTTGATGCATTTGCCGACATTTTGCAAACAAACGGGAATTTGGCTCCCCATCGTACAGTGTGCTGCTGGACTTCCTCTCTATAAAACACACAGAAACAGAGAAAGAGCGACAGAGGGTTGGATGAGTTCAAACTTTGTTGACGCCAAGGATCTAAACAATTCCATCATAAACAACGGGTAGTGCCGATCGATACGCCAAAACAATGACGGGGCCGTTGCCGCCCTGACCGCCGCCTACGCATTCAATTCCCCGTTCCAAAGAATTTCCGTCGCTACTAATGATACCCAACGTTCTTTTGATTCCAGCTCCACGTCGTCGACCAATGAATGTCCCTTTAACGAGTTCTTTAAAACCGTTGCCAAATGACGTCATCCGGAAAGAAACAGAACGAAACAACTAAAACTAAAAGGACTAAACTAAAGAAGAACTGAAAAGAAGAAGAGAGAGAGATAGAGAAAGAGAGAGAAAAAAAGACTTATCGACGTAGTCGGGAGCCACACGGGGCTTCGGTTCAATCACGCTTGGCCGCACCCAGCCGTTGGTAGAGACGAACGGCCTTGTTTTATTTTCTTTTTTCTTTTTTTTTTTCATAAGCAAAAGGCCTCCTCTCTCTTCCATCTCTCGTCGACTTCACAACATTGAAAATGGGGATAAAAGTAAAAATAGATCGGGGTCTCTCTCTCTCCCTCTCTCAGTATATGCGCATCCTTGAGGAGGAAACAAAAGGCTGTGTAGTCACATCGTAAATAATTCGGCGTCGGTGCATCCGTCGGCAGTAATTGCCGAGACCTAACTCCTTCCCACGGATGACACACGGAAGGAACACGCGGAATTTAGTCCGAATCGATAAATGCGAGCAAAACAAGAGAGAAAGCTACTTCGTCCTCGATTCAATAACTGTTAGTGTGTTAGGCTCTGGCGAGTACAAGCGTCCTGATGATGGCGTCCTTGATCCCAGATGATTGGCCTGGGCGAATTCATTAAGATAACACACACACACACATCCAAAGGAAAGGAAAGGAAAGGAAAGGAAGGAAAAGAGATGGGAAAAAAGTCCATAATCCGGCCTTTATGAACGTCTGGAAGCTTCATCACGCTAGCGTGAATCCAGATCACGTTTCGTTCTGCTTCGTGACTAGTCCTGTTTCTTCAATCCGGTATATACTACTGTCAGGAACTCTCTCATTTGACACTTTTTAAAAATAAGAAGACTAGGACACACGATATATAATGAACCGGGCCAAAGTCGCACCGGTTTTCGACATTCAATCTCAAACCAACAAACTTTCTCTTCAAGTCTCTCCTGTTACTTCGCACATCTATTGTAGAAACACCCGGAAAGTCAGAAAAACTTGTTGGAAACCGGAAAGGGAAATTCGATTTTCTTGCCGATGGAGGCTGTATTTTTTGTTGTTGCTGTTACTAGTTTTAAAAGGGACAAAGATACTGTTTAGAATAAAGCTAGAAAAAAAAGGGGCCGAAAACGTGGTGGAACGTGACTTCGTAAACCCCCCTGTTATTCAAAAGAAGCCAGGTAAATCACGTGAAAGTTTTTTTCTCTCTCTGTGTTTCCTCCCCTCCCCCCTCTTCGTCACAACGTCCTTGTTGTTAACGGTTTCTTATACATTTTGAGCACAAGGAATAAGCTGATTTCTCCCGGTCACGGTCGTTTGAACCTTCTCCTTCGTAGTTGGACAAAAAATACTTTGGGTCCATCCTCTTGTGAAATGGAATCCACAAGCTCCAGCCAAGTACGAAGAAAAAAAACACAGGGTCGGCTAGCCGGGCCTATTAAATGGCGTCTAGCGGTTAACGGCAAGGCCACCATTCCCCCGCAAAAGCTGCGAGTAAAGTATGTGAGCATGTATGTATGCATGTAACGTGTGTGTGATGGAAGACTAGAAACAAAACTCTCCGTCTACTGCTAAAATATTGATGCATTCCGACAAGTTGAAGGAGGAAACGCAGCAAAACAAAACAACAACCGAAAAAACGACGATGATAGAAGGGGCCGTGCGTGTTCTTTTGGCCAATCTCGTTAACATCATCGATTTCCACATTTTGAAACCTGGGGCTCGACGCTTTCACGAGTCTCCGATATCCAATAACACACGATACGCTCCGGCAGCGTTTGGTTATTTTCAAACATGCACAACGGGCCAGATGCGTGCCAAAAAAATGATTCGGACGCAGGGAGGTAAGAAAAAAGATGGCTGTAGTGACGAAATGTTGAGGCCAACAGCCCGTCTCTGACTGCATTAGGGAAATTTAATTCCACGAGCCACAGAGGTCGAATGATTGAAAATGAGTGAAAGGAAATCGGATGGCGTGATTGTCGTTTCCCGTTTCCGTTGCATAAATGTGTTGATTATTTTTAGCAGCGAACGGACAAAGAGCAAAAGTAAAGAGTTTATATTATACCTGGAGGAGATTTCGCAGAAATTGCCGCCGTCCAGCAGCCGCAACTTGGCGAAGAGAACGGCACTTGGAAAAGTGACGGCGTTTAGCTCTTCTAGAAACAATTCCACTTGAAATTTGTAGCGTTTCTTCTTCAACATGAACGCCATGGTTTCAATTAAAAGTTTTCAACGGGACACACACACACTCTTCGTCTGGCTAGCTCTTGATAATCTCTGGTAATCAACTCGTCTGATGGCATCTCCTAACAGCATCCGCAATAGGCACAAGCAGACGACAATGGCTTTGACTACCCCAGAGGCCTGTTTCCATTTTGTTTTTTCTCTTCTTTCACAAGGATAAAACGAAGACGATTTTGGTCATTTTCTCACAACAAACCTAGACTCGTGGGATGTTGAGAGAATGTCTGGCTTCGTAGGTGGGAAAGGAACGACAGCTGCAGATACACACAGCCAACGTACGAAGAAGAAAAAAGAGGAAGAACAACTTGGACAAAAAAGTTATTTTTTACGTGTGGGTTTTTGGGAGAGTGAGAGAGAGAGAGACGCCAACAATCGGTCACTATGGCGTGTGTGCGATGTTAAATGCAGAACGTGAAGGATCAACAACACCACCACATACAAACACGTAATCGAGAGTTTAGATCTTTTTTTCTAGTCAGGTCCCGATCGAACGGTCGCGGCTTCGTCTCGGCCCGTCTCGTAACACACGACTGTTGGCTGGCGAAACTTTGGCCTCTCTACTGTGAGCTGTACAATAAAACTCGCCGTCGTTCCGACGAGACAACAATGCATTCGTTCTATCGATCCGCTTGGTGAATGCCACGCCATCTAGCGAGCGAAGTGGCGACCTTTTATCAGACACATACGTGTCTGAGATCGGTGCGGTTTTCCCCTCCGAGTAAAATTGTGATGAAGCAATACGTGTTGGCCTTTCGTTTCTTGGTTTTTTCTCGAAACCAATTGGAGTCGGTCGTGTAATCCAGTAGGATAATACTCGGGCACGCTGCAGGGTAGAGTCAAAGACACGGCATTGACGCAATTTGGCCTTTTCTACAACAGACGGAAAAGGAACCTTGGCTGGTTTTTTTCTTTCGACCAGAAAAAAAGGGAAGAAATGCAATAATCATAAGAGAAAACGCATAGTGTTGAAATTGCGAAACAACCGAGGCTGCTGCACCTTTCTCTCGTGACATCACCGCGCGTTTACTCCGTCAGCACACGATAAGAATAAACGATGTTAATCAGTTGATTGCCCTTGATAGGACAATGGGGGCATAGCAACCCGACCTTTTGAAAATCTTGTATTGCCAAAGGTAAGGTAAGTACGTAATTCAAAACGGTGGCATGGAGAATTGAAAAGGAACAAAGAAATGCCCACGTTATTAAATTTCAAGCATTCCTTTCGCCGATTTCGAACGGGCGTAGCTAGGAAAAAGAATCGGTGGGAAGAGAAAAATCTCTTCGAAAATGATGTTATTGCGCATCAAACGAAATCAGTCAAGTTTCAATAGGATAGCAGATATGCGAGAAAAATAAAATAACGAACACAATTTATGTCTTCTATCTAAATAAAGTTCATTGGTCAGATAATGCAAAATTGGCCGTAAATTATGGATGGCAATTGCTTTAATAAAAGACACGATGCAAAGATATGGGGCGCAAGATTGTTGCAGACGACGCTACTGCCTAGTAGTAGAGGGCGTTGCTAGGGATAAGAGTTTTCGGGATGGGGGAACCGAGGGACGATGGGATGGGAAAGTATGGCGAGTCTCGCGATGGAAGGAGAGGCATTTAACCACGACCCGGGACTTTTTTGACCTTTTCACTGGTAAAAATCCATTATTTTTCCATTAAAAGTATCTTAATCAACAGCTGAACTTATCCTCTATCTAACGAGTTGTTATTTGTCTCGTAAAAGTGTTAATTTAATCGTGGAATTACTAAAAGAAAAGTGCCACTCTGCTGCGTCGTGTGTCTGTGTATGTGGCTCGGGCCCAAGGCAACAAAGACATTTTTTTTCGACGGGGCTGTGGGCATCCTATCTTTGATCTCGTAATAAATTTGGTTTCAACATGATATCAGTGTTTGCCAGAGCGTTTTATACTCCGAGTGAATATCTTTTCTTTTCTTTCTTTTCTTTCAAAATTAGTTTGGGAGGTCGTTGTGTAATTGAGGGACTCCCGAGGCTTCTTTTGCACGGGATAGACCCTGAACCCCCTCTTCGGTTCTTTTTGTAAAAACCGGTCCGATCTGGTTAGTGCTCGTCTGCAACAAGCGTTTTTGACTGGCAGAATGCCGTATTTCTTCCCAATTTCCCAATGTTATGTACTTGCTCCCTTCATTGACGTCGTTATGTCTAATAATTCTTTGCTTATCATCTCCTTATTTGTTATGATTATTACAGGGGCATTATGGGAAGCATGTGAGTTGGGACCGGGCGGGAGGCCCAGCTGCTGCTTAAACCCTCTCCGCCCCAGCACAGGAGCTGCTGCAATATCACCCCTTACCCCTATCTTTCTCTGTACCAAAATTTATTTTTCCTTAACGCTTTACCAAAAGAAAATTTAGTTGATTTGTTGAATGCTCTTCTTAGTTGCCCTCCTCAACTTTATCGTTACTTCATCATCCCATCAGAAGAATACACCAAGAAAACTTTGAAACAAAATCATTCAGACAAAGTTACAGACAATAAGGCAGCAAGGACACCAAACATTAAAGAATGCCCATTCAAGCTCCTCAGTGGACTGAATTCCTTTCTTGTCCCATCTGCCGACACGAATTTGACCGCATCCAGCGTCAACCCATCAGCCTCGCATGCGGGCACACTCTCTGCAAGGTATGAAATCGATTTCCAACGAGATATTCCTCCTTTCGCTTGGATTAATCACCATTGATACTTCTTTTGTATGCAGACATGTCTGTCGAAACTGCATCGGCGACAATGTCCGTTTGATCAGAGCAGTGTCAGCATCGAAGCTGAAGATTTGCCGGTCAATACGGCTCTGCTGCAACTGATCTCGCCGCCTGGCATTCACAACAATGGCGACCATCATGAAGAACCTCACGACGATGACCAATCCATGGAGGAGGAAGTCCAATCAACGACGACTTTGTTATCTTCCCTGGACAAGGAACAATGGCAGTTGTACCGTTCCAGTCGACGCTGCGTCGAGGAGCTTGCTCTCTTCCTGAAAATTAGCGGAGGCGTGCCTCTCCTCTCGCGTCCCATGCAACGCAAATTGGTGACTTTGGTCACTTGCCAACTCGCCGAATCGGAAGGACGGGCCAGGGCCGTCCGGGCAGCTCGCTCTTTAGGTGAACGAACTGTCACCGAGCTCATACTTCAACACCAGAATCCGCAACAACTCTCTGCCAACCTTTGGGCAGCTGTCCGGGCTCGCGGTTGTCAGTTTCTCGGTCCGGCTATGCAAGAGGAGGTGCTGCGACTTGTTCTGCTCGCCTTGGAAGACGGATCGGCCTTATCACGTAAAGTTCTCGTCATGTTTGTTGTTCAGCGACTGGAACCCCATTTTCCACAAGCTTCCAAGACGAGCATTGGCCACGTCGTCCAGCTTCTCTATCGTGCCTCATGTTTCAAAGGTAAACTGGAAATACTGTCATTAATATAGTATTGTAGTGTCGTCACGCGAATATGAACTCATTATTTGGTCTTCTCAAACTTAGTGTCCAAGAGAGAGGGCGACTCGTCGCTGATGCAACTGAAAGATGAATTTAGGACTTATGACGCCCTACGACGCGAACACGACGCCCAGATTGTGCAAATAGCTACCGAGGCCGGTCTGAGGATCGCCCCCGACCAGTGGTCGTCGTTGTTGTACGGCGATTCGGCCCACAAATCGCACATGCAGAGTATCATCGACAAACTACAAACACCACAATCGTTCGGTCAATCGGTGCAAGAGCTTGTCATCGCTCTGCAACGAACGGGCGATCCGCACAATCTGTCCAATTTGCGACCTAGTCTGGAACTACTTGCTGCCCTCGACCCCAGTCCGGATGCCGCTCTCCCTAGCTGGTCAGAATGCGATGGAGCCTTAGAAGCGGCTCGAATGGCCGTCCGAGGTCTCATTGATTTTGTTTCGTCACACGGAGGAGGAAGTAGATCCAATGGTCGACAATCGGAGCAAGCTGCCCACGGATCACATGGCATCAAGTACAAGACGAGCTTGTGTCGCGATTTACTTCGCGGCGGCTGCCCTCGCGGAGCCAACTGTACATTTGCCCACTCGGAGGAGGAGCTGGACAGGTACAGGTCACGACACCGGAAGAATTCTGGCAAACTCAGGAATGGAACAGGCGAAGGAAGTCTCGGTTCTCAGGAGAATCTGGTAGTTGGCGTCGACGCAGCCGGAATCGCCATGATTACCGAGACGGACCCAACCAGTTTTTATTATAACCCAGCTCCAGCGGACGGCACAGCCATGTTGAGCCGACGTCCCAATTACAGCGGCCCGCCTTACACTGCCACTCACGCTCCTTACCGTTCACGCGGACAGTACGGAGCCAGTGCCTATCCAACTCCGCCCCCTCCGACTTATGGCGCTGGACCGCATCTCTACGGAGCGCCTTCTCTTCCGCCGCAACCTGAATACGGAATGCAGGCCCCTATGGCCGACTATCCCAGTCGACCCATCGAAACAGCTCGCTTGATTCCATCGCTGGCCAGCCAAAGTTTGGTCGTCTTGCAGAGTCGTAAGCAAGAAATTTTAGACCAACTGGAAAAGATTGGCACTACCAACAGTCAGAATAGTTCCATTTGGAATGGACGACCTGCTGGAGCAGCTGGAGGTCAAACTGGTTACGGTCGGGCCGATGGCTTATTCGACGACGACTTTATCCCGTTTGGCGCGCCCCTTTGCAGCAAATACGGTCCGATTTCACGTCTTTCGCGGATCATCCCTCGTCCATCCAATCCCATCCAAGCCGCTTCCGCTTTCGGTCATTCGCTCATCTCAACACCGATGAAGCGAACTCCATTGTCATCCACTGGACGAGACGTAGACGACTGGACCGACGGGCAGGATGAAGAAGTTGGTGACGGTCAAGAGACCAACGGCGACTCAACACCTCCTGCCGAACCAGTTCGCGATTTTTACGTGGAATCTGAGCGGATGAAATACGAACTGGAATTAATCAAGCAACAGATTGACGAACTCAAGATGGCGACACGCGAAGCTTCGATCGGATGCATGACAGAAGGCCGCCAACGATTATCACGGGAGCTTCACTTGATCGAAGAGAACATCCGCGAGAAGGAACGCCAGTTGAGATTGACGCAAAGGAAACGTCGCAACGTGACGACGCCAGTCCACGGCAAAGCAACACTCGACTGGGATGTTAAATTCTTTAACGGTTTCAACGATCCTGTAGTGGTGGCCACAGGAGACGACGAAGACACAGGAATCGCAAATGGGATGAGGGAGCTGGAGCTTCGTCTCCAGCACGAATTGGAGGAGCAAGAATGACGTTTTGTGTAGTTTCTTTCACAAACAAAGACAAACATACAAAAAAAAAAGACTTGAGTGGTTGTTTCAACGAAGTGCTACGTTTCTTTTTCTCCCTTTTCACAGCAGACCTCGATCCCGGTTGGATCATTTTTGACAATTCGTACACTCTTGTGTCACATCCGATGTAATTTGTATTTTTGTTTTGTTTTTCCCGCGTCCGAGTAACTACGTCTTGGAAAAGTATACAACAATCCTTACCGAGTTCTGTCTCTTCATATGTGTTACGGTCAATATTTCTCTGCATTATATTAATGCGAATCGTTACGACGGCATTGGCGGACTGTGGCAGAGTTATATAGACACTTCTTTTTTCTCCTTTTTTCGCGAGAACCACTCGGACGTCGCTCTCCTCACAATTGTCTGACCTAACCGATTCACATCTATAAGTTTTCTTTTTACCTTTGGCTATTGTATTTTGCTCTACCCTTCTCTTTAATCCTAAATTTTCATTATTCGAAAAGAAAGATTCATTGCTAGTTAACAAGCGAGTTTTCAGAGTATCCTACTGGATTACTGTAGCCTTAAGATTCCGGAATGTCATATTCCCTTTTTTCACCTTACTCGATTGAGGCATCGTAAAAGGTGTGTATTGCAATCTTTCCCCCCATTCTTCAAATGCATCTTCTGTGGTTATCGTCTTTTGCGTGTGAAATAACGTGCTTGATGAATAAAATTTTCGAATTATGAAAATACACAAAATTCAATCGTCTGTCGCTTATATTTTTATTTCAATACACATTGGAAATACATTTGAAAACAATTGAAGTCCCCATCCATGAAAATTCGACCTACACAAAGAAAGGACTTGGATCAACCAATGGAAAAAGAGAGAAATCTTAACTAATATTTGTGCCAAACTCAGATAACGATTGGTGGTCTATTCTTGTCGTCATTCCAACAGTCAAGAGTAGCAAATATGGATTCCATCATTTACAAATGAAAATAGTAATGGACCAACTATTACCTTGATAAAATGAAATGGGGGGATGAATTTCCTGACAGTGCCTAAAGATGTAAAAACTACCGTTAGATTAGAAAAGAAACATGCAAAATATCACAAACATTATATTTCAGATACGCAAATTATCTTCCTTAATCTCAGATGACCTATGCTGTGAATCATCACTAAAATACAGAGTAACAGGACTATTTAAGATAATTACCTTAAAAGACAACTCCCACATTGACAAATCCCGGAAACGGGACACTGCCAATCGAAGAAAGAAACTCGTTAAGTACAGTAAAACATCCATGAGAAATTCATATCGAAAACGGCCCTCAGATCGGCAAATTATAAGAATCATCCTCAGTTTCAGATTACCTATACTAATTTAATCATCATTCAGTTACACCGTTATGAATGAAGCGTTAAAGAAAGCATTCTTACCATTATCGAACACTCCGACAACGGGGAAGATGGGCGACATAAATCCAACATCTATTAGGAAATAAACGAAGATTACTTAACGCTCCCCAACATTACATTTATAATCAAACAATAAGTGTTTCAGTTAGAGCTAATACATGCTTCCTCCATGGAAGGTCAGGAAGAATTATTTGGGATCATCAGAAGTATAATATGTGACACTGAACCAAAATACAACACACCTTATTTCTTGATAAACTTCCCCTGGACGAAGATACGTGGTTCATCAACCCCCTCCTTTTTATTGACTGTTCTCCTATTAACATAGTGACAACTTGCAACTTCAAATCCAGCCTTTACCACCAACTCCTTGAGAAATTCTGTAGAGAAGAAATAAGACCTGAAAAAAAAAATCCTAAAATTAGTCTAACAGAAAAAAGAAAGAAATGCCAAGCCCAACTAATATCAAGCCTCAGACAATGATTGGTGGTCTAGTCTGTCGTCATTCAAACAGTCAAGAGTAGCAAATATGGATTCCATCATTTACTGAAACACACTGATTACAAAAAACTGTTGAACAATTTACCTTGTGCCATCTTGTCTCACATAAAAATTTTCTCCTAGCTTGTTCCCTCTACCAAATCTCAGCTGTGCCATGTCATAAAGTCCATAGTCCCTGAACATTAGAAGTCCACCAGGCTTTAGCACTGCAGCTAGTGAACATAGAGCTTGGAGAAATTTGTCAGGATGAATAGCTGACAACACAAAGATGAGGCTGGCAATATCAACACCCTCCGGAATCGAATCAACTAAACTGAAAAGAAAATAGCCGTCAATATCAAGTTTGTAAGAAACAAGCACTATATCTAAGTTTAGGTCTGTCAGATAGGAGCGAAAGACTATAATGCTAATGTCCTTCACAGTCATTAGGATAAAAATTTATCATCACTTTCAATGGAATTTAACACAAGTACTACAGACAATAAATTACCTGTCTTCGGTGATGTCACTAACGAAGACTTTCATCCTGTTCTCGTCGTATCGAGAATCACTCTTGACGAGCTGGATTGCTCTTGGGGAGAAGTCGATCCCGTACATGAATAGACCAGCATTTTCTTCCAACAATGGAAAAAGAAAATTTCCAACTCCACATCCAACCTCTAATAGAGTCTTCTTGGAATGCTCATCTATTTCTACCAATTGTTCGAATTCTCTGATGGTCCAATGTCGATCGCGGAAGAACCTCGTTTCGTTTCTCTTGTAGAACAGATCCCAATTTTTCTGAGCTTCAATCTCTAGTTTCTTTCTCTTGAACTCTGAGGCTATCGTCTCATCTTGCTTCTTCAATTTGTTCTGCTCTTCTTCGGACAGGACACGCTGTTCGTCCGAGGCAATGCCCTCCATGACAGTTCGACACGTGGACGTGTCTCCATGCTTGAACTCGGCTGCACATCTAAGTTAAGCATATCCATCAAAATCAAAGCCATCACGGTTTGAACATAGACGATCATTGAAAAGCACAAACGTGGATTAAATCCTGGATTTTTAGATCAGACAAACAACTTACCAAAATTCTGCATCCTCCACACAAGTTCTCTAGAACTTGGAATGGTGGAATGAATGATAATTTGAAGATGGAAATTTGAAGGTCTTATATAGCTTCTCTTCCTCTCCGAATTGAGAATGTCACGTGTTTTCCATGTTGCCAAGTTTAACTAGGTTCTTTTCTGATACGCAAGGAATCAAGGACAGTAAGTTTAATGTTTAGTATAGTTTTCTGGCCATCTAAAAAAAGATGCTACTTATTTTACATTTTTTCGACAAGTACTGCTGTGTCCTCTTTTATCTTTTTAACCCAAACAGTCGTTGCCTGGAGCATCCTCACCGCTATTGTCCTACAAAGTAAAGCTATAAAAAGGTTCTAGATATCGACATAACAAACTCAAGTCCGCTCTTCAACCCCAATTTGAATTAAATACCAATTGCTTGACATTTTAACTTGTACGATTAAAATGCAACAAACAGCTTTGCTAGCTTTATTTGAGTTCTTATGCTAGAGATCTTGCTCGTCAAGTTTTAAAAAAATCCATAACTCACGCTTGTTATGTATTTTATGAAATTCGTTCAACAGTGACCGCTTCCGCTGGGAATTATTACGTTGAGGAGGGTTATTCTGCCCTCAACGAACAACGGTGAACGCGCTTTCTGAAAAAGAGTTTTAAAAAACCACAGTCCGTAACGCGACCAATCCGATTCGGTCTTACATTCTGACCAATCACAGTTTTCCATCCATGCGCCCAAGGCCCAAGGAATCGTGATAAAGAGGCCGGTTTCGACTTTTTCCGTGTCACTTTTGGATAGAGGGCGTCTTTGTTAAGCTACTCTGCGTCAGAAGTTCTTCCGTTTCTCGTCTTTATTCCATTTTCTTCTAAAAACTAATTTGATTGTATCAAGATGGTAAGTGAAGTTCCTTAATTTATAAATTTAGTATAGTCTCTATGCTTTAAAAATAGACTGAGAACTTTTGATTCCCGTTCGGTCGTTCCACCTGACCGGCAGCCTAACCAGTTGTTCTCATTTCAAAAAGTTCAGAATTGTTTTTTTACAGTATTGCCACTAGTAAATTAACTTAAATCTCGGTTTGCCACTAATAAATTGTCAAATATAGTATTTAATACCTAGTTAGTAGGGTGGGTGTGATGGATCTGGATGACTTCATCGCGTGACGTCATTAGCGCACCACCCTATTCGTGTATCCGTTGCTTGAGGGGGGGGGGGGGATTATTAGTACGTATACGGGCCAACGGCCCGGCCTCCTGTCATTGGTCGGCTCGACATGTTGAGCGATTGATTTGAATTGTCATTCCCAACTTTTCTCGTGTATCATACACAGCGTGAATTTATATAAAAATTTGTCTGACTATATAGCGGGAATGTGAAAAGTTTCCCCACGAGTTCTCCCCCCCCTTACCCTCTTTTGAAAGTCTTGGTCCCTTATGCCATGCTTGATTTTCAACTAAACCATGTTCTTTTTTACAGCGTGAATGTATCTCTATCCACGTTGGTCAAGCTGGTGTTCAAATTGGTAATGCTTGCTGGGAGCTCTACTGCTTGGAACACGGTATCCAGCCTGATGGACAGATGCCAAGTGACAAGACCATTGGAGGAGGAGATGATTCTTTCAACACCTTCTTCTCTGAGACTGGTGAGATTCAAGTATAGTACACAGTTAGGAGTTTGTTAACATGAATTTTCTGATGTAGGTTCTGGCAAGCATGTTCCTCGTGCTGTCTTTGTTGACTTGGAGCCAACTGTAGTTGATGAAGTTCGCACTGGTACCTACAGACAATTGTTCCACCCTGAGCAACTTATCACTGGCAAAGAAGATGCTGCCAACAACTATGCTCGTGGGCATTACACCATTGGAAAGGAGATTGTTGACTTGGTGCTGGACCGTATCCGCAAGCTCTCTGACCAATGCACTGGCCTTCAGGGATTCCTCATCTTCCACTCCTTTGGTGGTGGTACTGGCTCAGGTTTCACTTCCTTGTTGATGGAACGCCTTTCGGTCGACTATGGCAAGAAGTCGAAGCTGGAATTCGCCATCTACCCTGCTCCCCAGGTCTCTACTGCCGTCGTCGAACCCTACAACTCCATCTTGACCACCCATACCACTCTGGAACATTCCGACTGCGCTTTCATGGTCGATAACGAAGCTATCTATGATATTTGTCGCCGTAACTTGGATATCGAGCGCCCAACCTACACCAACTTGAACCGCTTGATCGGCCAAATTGTCTCTTCCATTACGGCTTCTCTGCGCTTCGATGGCGCTTTGAACGTTGACTTGACCGAATTCCAGACCAACTTGGTCCCCTATCCTCGAATCCATTTCCCGTTGGTCACCTACGCTCCAGTCATTTCGGCTGAGAAGGCTTACCACGAGCAGCTAACTGTTGCCGAGATCACTAACGCTTGCTTCGAGCCGGCGAACCAGATGGTCAAGTGTGACCCTCGTCATGGCAAGTACATGGCTTGCTGCATGCTGTACCGCGGAGACGTCGTCCCTAAGGATGTCAATGCCGCAATTGCTACCATCAAGACCAAGCGTACAATCCAATTCGTCGACTGGTGTCCCACTGGCTTCAAGGTAAAACTTTCTTTTAGCAGTTTTTAGTTTCTAATAGTTAATCTTCATTTTGTACTGAATCAGGTTGGCATCAACTACCAGCCACCAACTGTCGTTCCGGGTGGTGACTTGGCCAAGGTTTCTCGCGCCGTGTGCATGTTGTCCAACACTACTGCCATCGCCGAGGCCTGGGCTCGTTTGGATCACAAGTTTGACTTGATGTACGCCAAGCGCGCTTTCGTCCACTGGTACGTCGGTGAGGGTATGGAGGAAGGTGAATTCTCCGAGGCCCGTGAAGATCTTGCAGCCCTCGAGAAGGATTACGAGGAGGTCGGCATGGACTCGGTTGAAGGCGAGGGTGAAGGAAACGACGAATACTAAGCAAACGGACAACGCATTGATTTTTGCATTCCTTAAGTTACATGCTTTTCCAGTTCTGTTGCTATAAAGCTTTACTATCCACTTGCTAATTGCCTCTTTAAGCCGTTGTTCGTCCAAGCATTCTATCTCAAACTCAATACAAGCACTTACAATCAAATGGCATTTGATTAAAACCCTGTATTCAACTTAGAAATCACGTGTTTAATCTAAGTGTGCGTGTTGCTCACCACAACTCGCTGATATTTTAACATGTTTAGTACTTAACTCTGGCCACAGAGTTTGATGGCAAATAGGACAACGATCTTGAACGTAGAGCCTAAAGAAAAAGGTACCATTAAAACATGATTATTCGAAAACCGTTTAGTAGTTTACCATTTGCGAAGACAAACTGCATGGTAGAAATGCCGACAGCGAGTGACTTTAACTGTCCCCTGCAAATTTAAAGATGACGATTAAAATGAAAATTTGAAACTCAAAACATATTTACTTACGTTGTTTCGTCCACTTAGTGATAGGTCATGAAAACATATTGCACAAATATCGTCCAGTGGAGCCGCTGGATCCACCGTATCAAGAGTATCTATTTTACGAACTGCAATTCTACGGCGTGTAAAAATTTTCCAACCAGTCCGTGCTTCTCCCCAGAGATTCATATAGCCTTGAAATCCAAACAGAAAAGCTCGAAATGAACCACCACTTTCACAGGCGAGAGAAAATCCAGAGTTTGAAAGTATAAATATTCCGACAACTAATTCAAGTACACGTCCAGTAAACCTTAATTCAAAATGTGTGTTAATTAAGGCAAATTAAGTTATCAAGTATTGGTCGTCACTACTTGATGCGATAAACATGGTCATCCAACTTGCTCCAAAACTCGCCTCGTTTTGCATCGTACAAAAAAAGACCGTAAAGAGCTAAAGAAATTGATATTTTGAAGATGGCTTCCATTCCAAATCCGCTAACCGCCAGCAGCCACGTACTAACTGAATGTGTTGTCCATAGTAAAATGAGACCAGCGAGTGAGAAGAACCACAGAAATCCGCTTGCAATGAGTACTCTGACGTGCCGAATAACATCAAAATTTGCGCTGGATTGGCACATTATAATATGTGTTTAATCTTTGGATTAAATGTAAATATATGTTTACCTAGCTCCAAGGGACATTAAAATGGGATCTATTGCATTGTGAACGAAATGCAAAATGCAAGATATTATGAGAACAATAATACGCATGAGGCGAACAAGACGCGAGACCGGTTTGAGCGTGCTAAGTCCATATTGCCAAGATAAAATAATGAACAAAGTAGCTGCAACAGGTCCGATCGGATTCGGTTCGTCACAAGGAATTAATATGACAGCTTGACTAGCTGTGTAAATCTAAGAGAAAAATAGAAGTTTGCATATATAATTGCGGAAATGATATGCGCAAGTGTTACCTTGACAATAATCCAGGAAAACATTGCGGACATTCCCAAAATAGCGGGCAAAGTTTCGCATCCACGAACCAGCAAAATTTTCATCAATATCTTAAGGTTGTCTTTATCACTCCATGTTCCTGGTTCCGAAGTGGCTATGTAGATGTAAACATATATTCCGCTGCGTATGAGCCAAAAAGAGCGAAGAATAAGCGGGATATTCAAACGGATCCATTCTCCTTCGGCAAAATTCAGCATTTTCTCACTTCTCGCGGCCGCGATGACATACGAAAGACGGGCTTTCACGTCTGAGCATATCTATAGACATCCATCCACGTGTCGAAAAGTAAAGTAAGCTAGGTTCAGGTTAAGGTGAGTCTATTTAAACATATAATTATTACCGAAGAATAATTCCTAAAGATCACATTGATACCATGGGCCATTAGAAAAAAATAGCACCAGTAGATAAACAGTAGGTTATCAATAGGTAGCAAAAGTGTTAAACCAGGTAACAAAAAACAAAGGGCGCAAATTCTTTGTACACCGGGAAAACGAGGTTCGTCCTGGTAAACTAGATATCCAGTTGCCAGAATTGCTTGAAAAATAACATTACTGAGAAACAAAGGTAAGGTATTCATAATAAGGGGTTCTCCTTCAAGATTTAAGGTTGAACTGATTAAAGTTGTGTTCCCTTTTAAGGCTAGGAAAGTTCTCTCATTGGAACATTGGCTCAGTGTCACCATCAATAGAGTGAATAGATATTCATATAATTTTACAAGATGTTTGGTCCAGAGGGTTAAGGCAAAAAAAGCAATACAAAATGCTAAAAAGTAAAAGACTCAAATGAATGATCTGCTTGGCAATTTTGCAGTAAAATCCTTTTAAAAGCTTACCTGTGAATAAAAGGAAAATTTGAAAGAGAAGTCCATATATTCCATGACATAGCACAGTGTTAAGATAGCTAGACAAGGGGGAAGACATGTCATATTCAATAACATTGATGAGATTTTGACCAAGTTTTCCAAAGTTGTAGTTTGTTAATGAATGATGTGGTTCTATTAAAGTATGATTGGACTCTCCTGTAGCATCATCAAAATCAAGTTCTTTGTGCATAGGCAGCAGTGTAGATGGATAAAGCCCAAGATCAGCAACTCTGGATTGAAACACTTCATCTAGAATAAAAAGAAACGGAACCCTGAGGAGTATGTCCACATAACTATAAAAAGCCATTTTGGAATCCATTTTTATGTTTCTTAGTGAATAAAACTAACACCAAAAATCACAGAAACAAGAGACTGGAAACATTTTTGAGACTTCATTTTCAAATCAACTTTTCAAACGTGTTGTCAAAGTCTTACTGCATAGCAACACAAATCTCGTCTGCTGGACTAGAGCGCTATATCATCAAAATGATCTAATATATCGCCGGCAGGAACCGACAAAACCAGTCCTACAGGTCCCCGCCCATGTCCCGATTACATAGGGTAGGGATTTACATCCCCTTGCTATCCAAGACGAAAGATGGAGGTCGTCGTTAGAAGGTTCTACCATCAACACTTTTGACCTTGGGCATTTATTATTGCGCTATAATGATTGGCAACCAACATACGAAAACATAAAACGGTTGCGTGAATTATTTATCTATCTGAAATTTATCCTTTTCTTTTAAAAATTTCATTTCCACGATCCACGAAAGCGATGACAGCATCTGAGCCATCATTGAAGTATTAAAGAGAAAATCGAGTATCGCCGAAGGGTAGTTGAAAACAAGTTCTTTTGTTGCTTGGAACCTGGTTTTAGGCTGGAATTTGAAACTAGCCATGAGGCTAACAAAAACAGTGCCCATGGAAAAAAACAGTATCATCTGATTGCTGAACCAGCATTAATATTCGGCCGAATATGTTTCGATACGATTCAAAGTAAAAGGAAGGATATTTTGGTAGAACACTGCATCGTAAGCGGGTAACCGGATCTGGATAAAAGCAAGCAAGCATCTGTATATAAAAAAAATTGTTTTGAAACACGAGTCCACATTCAGTTCAGAACCTTGAATCCAGCCGAATGACTGGATTCAAATGCTGGCACGTTCAAACTTTGCCGCTCTTCGTGGGGAAGAGCGGCTTGTCATTCGTCCTGCCACCTCTTGGTCGACGCTTAAGCACCCAGTGTGGTGCATCATTTCCAAGGGGCTAAATTCCAATTTCCCTGTTTTACCCACAATGCTCGTATCGGCATCCATGCCACATTTATCGGAAAAAATGAGACTCTGGTGTAAAGAACATTCACTCATGTATTACCCCTCCAAATAAACCTCACAAGAACAGACGGAAATTTGTTTCATCTCATTCACGCAAAATGAAAATAACAAAATAAAAAAAGGGATAAGTTAATTGTTTTATCCTATAAACAGACTCGAGAATTGCGAACTAGGACACATCGTTCTCCGTTTCCTCCGCACGTAATGGAAAATGATTAACGAGCTCTCAAGAAAGTGTTGTGTAGCAACTTTGTAAATTTTGGTGAAAATTTGTTGTTTATAACTCATCCTTAGTGGAGTCATCTGCTTCCTCGTCTTTGGAAGATTGTGAGCCACCAGCACCTTGATAAAGTTTAGCAATGATGGGCTGGACAATGTCTTCCGCATCTTTCTTTTGTCTCTTGAAGTCTTCAGCCTCAGCCTCGGCATTGTTCTCCAACCACTTGATCTTCTCATCAATGGTGCTTTCGATTTTCTCCTTCTCGGCATCAGACAATTTGCCACCAAGCTTCTCCTTGTCGCCGAGCTGATTTTTCAGGGAATAGACGTAGGACTCGAGTTCGTTACGGGCTTCAACGCGCTCCTTAAGCTTCTTGTCTTCATCGGCGAACTTCTCTGCATCGTGGATCATGCGTTCGATATCTTCGGGAGTCAGACGGTTCTGATCGTTGGTAATAGTGATCTTCTCCTTGTTTCCAGTACCTTTGTCTTCAGCAGACACTTGCAAAATACCGTTGGCGTCAATTTCGAAGGTAACTTCGATCTGAGGAACTCCACGAGGAGCAGGGGGGATGTTGTTCAAGTCGAATTTGCCTATAAGAGTTAACATAAATAAGTTTTGCTGTCCGTGAGTAAAACCAACAAAAAGGTCACATACCAAGAAGATGGTTGTCCTTAGTCATGGGGCGCTCGCCTTCGAAGACCTGGATTGTGACGGTGTGCTGGTTGTCGGCAGCTGTAGAGAAGATCTGAGATTTCTTGGTGGGAATGACAGTGTTACGAGAGATCAGCTTGGTCATGACTCCACCGACAGTTTCAATGCCAAGAGTCAAAGGGTTGACATCGAGAAGAACGATCTCGCCAGTATCTTGTTCGCCGCTCAAGACTCCGGCTTGGACGGCAGCGCCATAAGCGACGGCCTCATCAGGGTTGATGCCTCGGCTGGGTTCCTTGCCATTGAAGAACTCTTTGACAAGCTGTTGAACCTTGGGGATACGAGTGGATCCACCGACCAAGACAATCTCATCAATGTCGGTCTTCTTCATGTCAGCATCTTCCAAAACTTTCTGGACGGGTTTCATGGTAGAGCGGAAGAGATCCATGTTCAATTCCTCGAACTTGGCACGGGTAAGAGTCTCAGAGAAATCATCACCCTCGAAGAAGCTTTCGATTTCAATTCTGACCTGTTACACGCAGGAAAAAGCAAACAAAACAATAAATACAGGCTTCTTAACAAAATTCGGCCAGACAAACTTACTTGATGGGCGGATGAGAGAGCACGCTTGGCTTTTTCGACTTCACGACGAAGTTTCTGGACGGCACGGTTATCCTTGCGGATATCCTTGCCCTTCTTCTTCTTGTAGAGCTTGATGAAGTGTTCCATGACGCGTTGATCAAAATCTTCACCTCCCAAATGGGTGTCACCGTTGGTAGCAACGACTTCGAAAACTCCGTTATCAATGGTCAACAAGGAAACATCGAAGGTACCACCGCCCAAATCGAAGACCAAGATGTTCTTCTCACCGTCTTTTTTGTCAAGACCGTAAGCGATAGCTGCAGCAGTAGGCTCGTTGATAATACGCATGACGTTAAGACCTTCGATTTGAAAAGGAAAGTTAAATACTGCAATCGACAAGCCATTTCGAAGTGTGCTTACCGGCAATGACTCCAGCATCCTTAGTGGCCTGACGCTGGGCATCATTGAAGTAGGCGGGGACGGTAACGACAGCGTGAGTGACTTTCTTTCCAAGGTAGGCTTCAGCAACTTCCTTCATCTTGCCCAAAACCATGGCTGAGATTTCTTCAGGGGCAAAAACTTTGGTTCCCTGAGAGGTCTCAACTTGGATGTATGGCTTGGCATTCTTCTCAATCACCTGTTTTTTTTTTAACCAAAAAAAGCTTTATCACACTGAAATAAGGTATACTAACAAAAGCAAACCTACCTTGAAAGGGAGCAGCTTGATATCATGCTGAACAGTGTGGTCAGTCCAGTCACGACCAATGAGACGCTTGGCATCAAAAACAGTGTTCTCAGGGTTGGTGGTAAGCTGATTCTTGGCAGCATCACCAATTAGACGTTCATTGTCAGCAGTGAAAGCAACATAAGAGGGGGTAATACGGTTGCCTTGGTCATTGGGGATGATTTCAACACGGCCATTTTTGAATACTCCCACACTGCAATATAACATGGTGTAAGAAGGTTGCTTAAGAAGAAGAAAAGTTTGCCAATGCTTACCAAGAATAGGTGGTTCCCAAATCAATGCCAATTACTGTGCCAATATCCTTGTTCTTTTCCTTCTCATCTTTGGCCACAGCCACTGCTACAACAGCCAGAGAAATCAGCAAGAGTTCCTTTATCCTTAATCTCATTTTGGATTTTGTTACAGGAGTTGATTGAAGAAAACTCTGGAAATCAAATAATACTACGTCAGCAACCATAAAACGTGGCCAGGTGAATGAACTGTCAGTGATCGTGACACGACGGTAACCGGCAAAGCGGTACGAGCGAACAGGATTCTCTTAAATATCCCAACAAAACGATCGACTGGACAAACATGGAATAAAACAAAAACTTACTCAACAAAGAGACGATCGTCGATCGAAGACAAGTAGAATTTCGTGAGCAGTTAACTAATTGAGCTTTGCCGGTCTTCGTGGTGGTTGACGAGGAATTGACGTCGACGTTCTCTCGAAAGCTCGAATATATTCTACACCACCAGAGGTCTAAGGCAAAACGTGCAACTCTCCTATTGGTCGGACTTGTGGTGGCTTTCGATTGGTCTACGTCATCGAGGTCCCTTCCTCCTTGAAATTTGGATTCTTATTACTGTTTTCACTACAAATCTTGGAGCGCCACGACACTGTGTTGTTTATAGTATTGAAACTGATGCAACCAGATACCCAAATTCTTATAGTCCTTTATTACAAGATTTTTCCTGAAGCATCTTTTTTTTCCATCGCTGACATGTCTGGGTGACGTGTAACTACCTTATAGGCGACGCAGCGCAAATGATGCGCTACGTATTTAGATGAGGAAAAGACCGTTACTTCCTTTGACTTCCGTAGGAAAACCGTTTTTAATATCTGGTCATATGAAAAAGTCAGAGAACTGCTTGGGAAAGTTTTCCATTTCATTCCGATTTCAAGCTATTCACACCATTGGGAAATTAAAAATCTAGAACCGAAATCATTTTTCCTTTGATTGTTTATGACTGACTGACCATATCAAGTTCAGTGATAAGAGATATAAAAGGGTACATAGGGGCTCAAGATGCTTCCCCAAATGAATTCCTTTCTTGCCATCACAATTGAATTTCTTCCAGCATGTTCTACTACTAGTCCCAAATGAATATACTAATTTCGCCGATATTACTCTTTTTCCGTCTACTTGTTTCGGCCGGTTTTGGCTTTAAATAATATATCACAGGTGAAAGATGCCTGCAGGTGGAAGACAAAACTATGAAACTAAAACTGATGACTCATTGATGACCTATAAAACAAATGTCTGAGCATTTAATAATAAAATGGACTGTTTATTACAAATACATGCGGTAATGTTTTATCCCCTTACATAATAATAACTATAAGCTGATAAAATATTAGCGCAACTTAAATACGACGTGTCGTATCGACAATCGACAATCGGGTCTCAGACTTACAATCGATAGAAAAATCGATTCCGCTGTGTTGGAAGTAAATGGCACATGTCAAACTTTCTTTACTAAATATTTAGGAAATAATTGGAAAAAATACAATTTAGTGATGACGGAAACTAAGTCAAATGTTTCGGAAGCCAATGCCAGTACCCAGCAACATCCATCGGGAGCTAAAGATGGTAACATTCAATTCATCTTGGTTTAATCCCCCCACCAGCTGTGCACAAGTTACTGTACTAATTTCATTAATTTTCCTGTACAGAGTCCAGCAAAGGACCCGAAAGTATTTATACAGTACCTATGCTGAAATTAATCAAAGATGCCCAGCAGCAACATGGCCTGAGACATGGAGACTATCAAAGATACAGAACATATTGCTCGAGTAGACTGCACAGGTTAAGAAAAGTACTTCATTTGCCTCAGGGAGATCGCAAGGGCTTCAAAAAAAGGGTAACTTATCCATTAGATTTTCAGTGAATGTGGAATGTGTATATTGTTTTTATTTTTAGGAAGTCAATTTGGATAACTTGAAAGATGAAAAGTTCTTATATCTTCCATTGATTCAAGCTGAAAGAGCTTGGGGATATGCAATGCAGCTTAAACAAGAGTCAAACACTGAACCTAGGAAGAAGTTTCACCTAGTTGCTAGGCTGCGTAAGGCTGTCACCCACACTATTCATCTCGAGTACATCTGCCAAAGTCCTCTGTGTGATGCAAGGACCAAACTTGAAGCTCAAGCATACTCGGCATGGATGCAAGGAACTCTGTTTTTTGAGCTACAAGAATGGAAACAGGCCAGTGAAAAACTTGTGTTATCTCAAACCATCTATGAGAAACTGGCATCCGCTCTCAATGAAGACGAACAAATTTTGTATAAACAACGCGTCGAAGAGCTGAACCCTAACTTGCGTTATTGCGCTTACAACATTGGCGACTCAAGCGCTCAACAGGATCTCTTGAACATGCGTAGCAAGGGCGGTAAATCTGAATTGGATGCTTTGATCGCCCAAACACGTGAAAAGCAGGCAGCAAGTTTGCTGGAAGTGACCTGGCGCGGCCGTACGGTTCCTGTTCGATTGGAGAAAATTCGTGTTTTTCTCTTGGCTTATCAAGGTCTAGATTCCAGCATTGGGAAGGCCAACGACTTTGATGCCAAACTGTCCGCATACGAGACTATTTTGCTGGACTGTAAAGAAGCTATTCAATCTCTAAAGGAAGATTTGGCAGCGGTCGCTAAAACTAAGGTGGACAGCCAGCCAGCTCAATTGGGCTCGCAGCAATACCTTTTGAGCTATTTGACATTTCTGAGAGCAACATTAACAATTGATCGCAATTTAGTGATGGTCGATGTGTTCAAGAAAAATTTTGCCGCCTACCAGGTATTTATTTCTACTGTAACTGTTCTAAATGGTATTTTAAATGTATTCATTTGTGTCTCAAGAGTGGCGAGTCTAAAAAGGTTGCCAAACCTCAAGAGGGAGTCAAGCTATACGAGGCTATGGTCCAATTGTCTAGCGAGCTGCAGCAGTTGCAAGGACTGGAGAGCGACAAAAAGTTTCAGAGTGATCTGGAACTGTTGGCCAAGTTTTTCAAAGCCTTCCGTTGCTATTACATGGCGCTGACGTGCCAGGGTAACCGCCAATGGGCTGAAGCGCTGGCCTTGTACCAGCGAGCTGAAACTTACATTAACCAGGCGGAAGGAAAGAAGCTCGGCGACTCTGAGTTTACCAAGTACGCTCCCGTTGGCCAGGACTTGGCTCACCTGCGCAGTCTGGTAAACTCGGGCAAATGCGCAGCCCACGCCCAGAATATCCTGGGTGTCGAAGATATCAATGCTGCCATGAGTGGTCTTAGCGTGCGTTCCAAAAAGGTATGCTGCTGCACCTGAAGGGTCGTACGAGAAGAATAAGATCTGACAAATTTCTATTTTGTACTTTAGAGTTTGTCTCTGCGATTGGACGAATTTGTGGAAGATGCCAGCTTAACAACAAACACGCCGAATGTTATCAAGCTGCCGCCAACTATGGTGCCTGTGCCTTGCAAACCGCTTTTCTTCGACCTGGCTCTCAACCACATAAGCTTCCCTTCGTTGGCGGAGAGTATGGAGAACAAGAAGAGTACGGGAGCCGGAATCACTGGATTCGTCAAAGGGTTGTGGGGTTGGGGTGGCAAGAAATGATTCCACCAATGATATGATGATTTAAAAACATGAACATTTTCTTCATTATTATAAACAGTACACTGTATTGGTGGCAAGAAATACAATTTTCATTCAACCAAACCTTATCTTCGCGGTAGGGAAGTTGAAGGAAATCTACGTATGGAACAACTAGTTGTTATCACTGGATGAATATAAGCTTGTTACCAAAAACAGAATCACACGGACTAAAAGAATGAAAGTGAAGAGGGTCTGCGTGAGACCGTTCCAGGTAGCGCTGGACATGCCGAGGTAGGATAGGTAGGAACAATGGTCCGTTATTAGGATCGGCGTAATGTTGCGGCTGGTTGTACGGTCTCAACTGTACTGTGTAGACGGACACACCAATGACGCACGAAATAGAGACGAATATCAGGAATAATATCAGGAGAAACCAAAAGACGGCTCCCAGTACTGGATTGGAGAGAACTCTTGAAGGCATCGCAATGTATTGGCAACTTTTATATTTTTATACTGCTGTAAAAACGTAGCATATTAGGAATACAATTCAAGAATTAATTTGAAAAATACACTTACCATGTAATGGCAGCCACGCCAAGCATATTCTAGAAGAGCATTCAAAGTCAACGGAATCACTGACTTATTTGACAGGTTTTTGCTAAAACTTGGGTATTTATACTTGAGGTTTCGCTCGGGGCAATGCGGCAGTTTTAAAATTATATAACATCAACGTAGTCAGAACGTTGATTTGAAGTTAAATACCACCCCACACCCATAGCAATAGCTATCCCCTGCATGATCAGACATGGTCGCGTCACCGTTGTTGGAAAACAGTCAAGCGGTGCCAAAGTAGACTAGTTCTTTTCTAGCTCTGACCTGATTCCTTTTCCGATCCCCTAACAACGGCACCTATTTTTAAAGCGAGCTCCCCGACGTCGGGAGAAATATTTGAAAAAAGTGGACGTCAATGAGGATCCGGTTTTCACCATATCTGTTTAACATAAACACGAAACCTCGAATTGCGACCTAATATATCATGAAATCGTTTCCATTCAATTACTTAACTTCCAGTTATTGGCGTTTCCTGAAAGGCTCGCAAATTCCATCGGGATTTTGTCTGCGCTTTTTTATCCTTCTAAATCTATTTTTAGTTTATTAGAATTTAGCAAAAAAATATGTAAGGACTATCAAGTCTACCTGTACAAAGAGAAGCAAATAACCCTTGGTGACACCCCTTGTCCCTCTTACAATTAACGGTAATAATTTTACCGGAAATCTTTGTAAAACGAACTTTTTGGAACTCTTGTGCAACTCGACACTGAGTACGGATACGTCCATTTTTTTTTATTCCCAAAATTATCTGTAAAAACTTAAGAAAGACTTGATGCGATCTCACGAGACTGATAATCAGGGAATATCGTTGTTATTTTTAGCTTTAGTTTTGATTCCGTCTATGAATCATCAGGCCCAGACACAAAGCACCTACCGGTACTTCTGTTCCAAAATCATGTTCCAATATTACGTAAATTGAGCGCAACCTAATGTGAATGCTAGTGGTAAATTGAATCCTACTTGTAACAAAGGGCAAAAATGTTAAACCAGAAAATTGACGTAGGGTCTATCGTCTCATCAATGTGCGTTGGCAGCTATATATGGAGCTGGGTAGCGTTTCGGATTGGCTATTGGCTGCTATGGACGCGAGCTGAGACTGGTGTTTCTAAGTTTACTCGTCTTTTGCTTCCGCGCGCGCTATGGATTGTGTATACGGGATTGGCATGTAGGAACAGGGGAGGTAGCCTATAGTTAGCCAGGGTATATAAGGGCGTCCGTCTGGGTGTTCATTGCCCAGTCTCTCTCACAAGGAGCTACTGGAACACACTCGACCTTCTATCCTCTGAACTAAACTCGTCATCATGGTGAGGCCCAATTCTGCATCTCAAATCGAAATTCTTAGCACCTGCGCTGGTGGATTTCCAAATTTTCCCAATTGTTTGCGCTTTTATCGAAACATTCGAGTGCCGTTTGTGTGATTTGCTGCATCACTCGTATGTTTTTCCTTTAAGAAAGAAAAACGGCGGTGTTCAAGTGCCCGGCACACACAAACTTCTTCACTCTCCAGTTCCGGTTCCAAAATAGAATCCGGGGGTGCTTTGTGCCGGGCACTAGTGTGCAACTTAAAATAGAATCAGCTCGGATCACTAATAGCATCGAGCCTCTCTCTCTTTTTTACCTTCACGCTCAAAAGCAAATTTGGAAGATTTTAGTTGACAAAAACTCCTTTTCATTCTTTAGGCTGATGCTGAGAAGAAGAAGAAGAAGAAGAAGAAGGAAGAGGAACCCGCTCCATCTGAGGCTGTTCCCGCCCCCGCACCCGCTGCGGTAGGATTGAATTAATCTTGAACCAATTTGAAATTGAATACTAATATCCCATTTGTATTATTTAATTCAATTATAGGGATCGACCAAGTCCGGATCAACCGGTGGCTCCAAGAAGGAGGCCAAGCGCTCTGGCAGTAATGTCTTCTCGATGTTCAGCCAGAAGCAGGTGGCCGAATTCAAGGAAGGCTTCCAGTTGATGGACCGTGACAAGGACGGTATCTTGGGCAAGAACGACCTACGTGCCACCTACGACGAGCTGGGCCGCATCGCCTCCGAAAAGGAACTCGATGAGATGCTGAACGATGCTCCCGGACCCATCAACTTTACTATGCTGTTGACCATGTTCGCCGATAGACAATCTGGCGGTGCTGATGACGATGAAGTTGTCATCGCTGCCTTCAAATCTTTCGATGATGGTACTGGCCACATCGATGGTGAGAACTTGCGACACGCCTTGATGACCTGGGGCGAGAAATTCTCCGGCAAGGAATGCGACGATGCTTACGCTGAGATGACCATCGACAACCAGAACCGCATCGACTGCCAGAAACTCATCGAGATGCTGACCTCTAGCCCAGCAGAGGAAACCGAAGGCGAAGCTGCTGCTTAAACTATTTTTCTTCACCACCAAGTCGTTTTCTTTTCTTTTCTTCTTCTTCTGTCTATCTCTATCATTAAATAAGAAATTCACATGCACTGCAAGATCATCAGCAGAATAACAACAACAACAACAACCCAAAATATACTGTTTCAAGAAAATCCTTTCCCGCTATGATTTTTTTCCTTCATTTTATTGTGCAATGGGAGTTGTTTGATTCTGGTTTCTGTCAACGCCAGTTAGTGATGACTACTTCCAAATACAACTCTTAGACCGGATTTGAGGGAAATGTGGATATCACAAACGTCTTCTTATGTGTCTTTATTTTTATCTCTTTTTATTTTTATAAATTCCCACGGGGTATATTTATAAGAGAGTATAAAAGAGAAATGAAATGGTTGGAAACGGTCATAAACGCTTTCGATCATTCAAATTTCGCGGCTCATTCACTTTTCTACCTCGAGAGGGAGGGTGGATCATCACCTCATGATGTCAACAAACGAAAATCTAGGCGATGTCTCACGTTCAGTAAATGTTACGTCAGAATGAATAGGGAATTTTTTTAGTTGAAGCCCTCAGGTATAGCGGGCGTGAGAGAAGCTTGTTGATCGAGCTAGGTTCCCCTAGTGAAAGTGGTTTTTATCATTGTAGCGACGGGCTGACGTAGTAGGCTGGGAGGGATCTAATCGAGGCCGTTCAGTGAAATTACTGCGACCGTAACACTGGCCTTCAGTCTTTAATAGCGAGCCGTACCAACATTACTATGTTCTCCGTTGTTGCAGTTTTTTTCTACCTGGGAAACAAAAATGATAGTTTTTTGTTAGTGGATGCACCTTTTGAGTTGTCCTAAACTTGTAGTGTTTTCGTTCAGCTAGTGTTGTGCTGGTGACAACCCAAAAAACATCTTTCAACAACCTTGAATATCATTGCTTGACTGTATTGAAGAATTCTTATCATCACAGAACTTCAAAGATTGCCTTCTACTTTAAAAAGAAAGTGATCGACATGTTATCAAGGCATGTAAACAAATAGAAGAAAGGAAACAAAAATCAGAGGATAGTTCCTAAATGGATACCAAACAACTCCTAATAAATTTTATAGACATACTTCTCAGGGTGCCATCCCTGTTTATTCTCGATGAAGTATTTCAGTCCAACTTAGCAGATCTTGGGTTATATCCATGCACTCTTCTACCGCTGCATAAGGAGGCAGACTTTGATGATGTTGTAGGAGACTCCAACCACACATTGTCAAGGCCACTGCATTCTATAACCAACTATGATTCAGCTGTGTTTGGGAACCTGAGCCAGAACCTTCTAAATGTTATTGAGTTTGATGGAATCACACTATCCACCTTTTTCAGCATTGATGACTCAATATGTGAAGGATTTCTTGGTTTCATTATCCAGTTTGTGCTTCTACTAACAGGTATTTCAATCTTGCAGTTCTAAATATATTAAAGACTTATTAATATATTTAATTACAGCAACATGTGTGGCACTATTCACATTGACCTTGTGGACAAAACATCTTGTAAAGGTCTATGAATTTCTGTTTTCTATGCTTCTGGTGACTGTCAGCTACCACTGCAATCAACAAGCATCTATTAGTGTAGCGGCATCAACTCTAGTACCTTTTCGATCGCTATGGAGACTCGACCTGGAAGCCGTTTTCCGTGCGATTCCTGGCTTATTTTTTATCATTTGTAACATAGCCACTCAGTCAGTGTTGGCATCTGGATATCTGGTGGTCAATTTCGGACCGTCAATTCCTGCATTGCAAGGACTTCTGGCGTTAAGTTTTCTCGTACCTAGTTTGACTGTGATGATTCCTCTGGAGAAAAACCCTTTCCCTCTTTGGTGTTTTCTACTCCTCTCACTTCATATCGCAAGTGTGGTTTGGAGCAACTTTTCTCTGGTAACGCTTTCTATCCGTTTTATTACATCCGCCTGGGCACCTTGTAAAATGATTATCCTTTTATGGTTCAATGGGCCGGACTTGTCTTACAATCACAGGTTTATAAAGAAGTAAAAGAGCGGATCTCTTACGTTGCCTCTTTCGTTCGGACAGAAGGATTGATGGCTTTCGCCGAAGCGGAATGGCTCCGTTTGAATATCCCGCTCATTTTCCGCTCATTTTGGATGATGCGCTTTGGAATTCATTTGTATTTATATCTGTCTTCATCGGAGCTGGATACCTGGGCCGATCCTGATAACTTAAAAACTTTATTTAAAATTTTGTTGATTCGGGGGTGCGAAACGTTGCCCGCTATCCTCGGAATGTCGTCAATTTTCTCCTGGATCGCTGGAAAGGTAAATTAGCCAAACAACTCAGATTTTGACGTTTTCTGATACTTCAATTATCTTTCCAGTTTTACGTCATGTGTCAACTCTTTTTGCTGATTCCCAACGAAGAAGTTTCACACGTGGGGCCCGTCTCGGCCGTATTGTTCATCATTTTGGCCTTTCAAAATGGGTTGAGCACGTTGCAACCAGCTGCACGCATCGTGAGATTAGGACGCAACATAGTTTTACTTTTGGCATGCTTTCTGCATTTCGTCCACAATGCAGTCGATCCGGTCTTGATGTCTCTTGCAGCTAGGTAACTTCAGTTGCCCAAGTATTTTCTATTGATGATATTTAACTACTTTCACGTGGGATGTTCCACAGTGCCAACCCCGACATCAGTCGTCACGCTCGAGCTCTCTCTGTCAGTGCAGTCCTTACAGTAGTCGCCTTTTGTGGTCTTTACTTTCTCTGGATGACCCACTCGATCAGCACCTGGCTACTGGCAGTGAGCGGTTTTAGCTTGGAAGTCATATGCAAAGTTTTCGTCTCTTTAGCACTCTACGGTCTATTCTTAGCCGATGCCAAGCTCAGTGAATTCTGGGACAAATTGGACGATCACGTCTACCGGGTCAGGTAACAACCTCTCAACACACTTCAACTTTCAACAGCTGAGTAAACAGTATTTGATTGCAGATTTGCCGGTCGCGTACTGGAATTCATAGTCGGTTTGTTCCTCCTTTGCAATTCTGCCTTCATATTGATTTTCGAAAGTGGTGGGGCAATTCGTGCCGTTCTGGTGGGTCTGCACGCTTACTTCAACTTGTGGTGCGAAGCACGAGTCGGGTGGAAAATTTTCACTCGTCGTAGAACAGCTGTTCATAAAATCGCTACACTTGAAACCGTCGATCAATTAGATCAATTGGACGATGTTTGTGCGATTTGCTTTCACGATCTGAAGCCCAACGGCCCCAATAATGTAATAAAATTCTTGCTAAACTGTTTGAAAAGTTTTTAACATTATATTTTGTATAGGTGATGGTTAAAGTAACGCCATGTAAACACTACTTTCACGCTGTTTGTCTTCGTAAATGGTAAAAGTTGCATTTGATTTTTATTCAAGTACCGCTTTTAAAGTTTTAAATTTTTGCTAAAGGTTGTACGTACAAGACCGTTGTCCCATGTGCCACCAAACTCTGTGGCCGCAAATGAATGCTCCTGTTAGCGAACCGGCCGAAGGAGGGCGGTACGAAGCAGATCAACTCTAAGAACATTTGCATTTGGATTAATCGAGTCAACACAAAGTAGCTTTAACTGCTGTTGCTGTAACACGTGATGGGGGAAATAGTTTAGTGGTGCATTTCGTCGCGTAAAAGAAATCGTCTTTCAAAATTTCGTGTGGCCAATAAATTGCCCGAGAGTACTTGCAAATCTTGTATTGCAAAAAGAAGAAAAAAATGAACACAAAACTAAACTACATGACATAGACTTTCTCCGCATCCTTGACGGCAAAAACCTCCTTGGTGCGCGGACAGGTGACCATCCCATTATTACTCGAAGCCATATTGCGCAAAGCTTGCTCTCCATAGACGTAGCCGTTGGGTAACATCATAGGTAAGTTATGTTCGTTGAGGGGTAAACCAGAAAGACGGCAAATCAATCGAGATTGTGAGCAATGAGCGTGAGGTAAACGTTCGGCCAGCTTATTCAAGGGTTCTTGGCACACGGGGCATTCAGCGTTTCTCTGGGCAATCGGACGATAACATTGTCTATAAAGAGTAGGAAAAAAAATTAGATTCTATCGATCATCGAAGTAGACAATGGTTAAAATGTACGGAGTTTTCATTGCGGATAGTCCAGCTTGCAACGCGACTGCCAAGACGGACAAAGGAGCCAGCTGATAAAGTCGGAAGTAATCTTGACGGAATTCTTCAGTTAAAGCAATCCATCGGGAAGTATCGAGTAGTTCTTTGTATGGAGAAACCTCTGAAGAAAGATAAATAAGGTGTGATGGGAGTCATAAATTGATTGTTTAAACAAATTTACGGGTGTCGGCTGGAAAAGCGAGAAGAGCAAGTGCATGTTGGACTTCTTCCCAGGGTACGTCGTCCATGCTGGTCAAGTACTTTCGAGCATGTCTAACAGCATCCATCCTGCGATCGGTTCTAATGAGTTCGACAAACTCTTGCTGACGAAGATGGAATTCAAGGGTGGATTTTATCTTTCTCAATTTGCTTTTGTGATCATGGATCCAAGCCAAAGCTGCCTGAGTCTGTTGCTGGGCCAGGGTCAACTCAACATTACGAGCAACCAAAAAGATGTCCAAGTTAGTAAGCTCTGCCAATTCTGGATTCTGTTCCACCATTTTTTGAGCTACCAATATTCATAGCTGAGTAAAATATGATAAGGATTCTCTGACAAAAAAAGGCATAGTACCAGTATTGTAGTGCCCAGCTCTGAGGAGATGGTCAACCAAAAATCTCTCTACCCGTGTCTTCTTCCAGAGGGAATATGTGATTGAGGAATCAGTGGTTGGAATGGCTCCAACAGCTCCTATTTTAAGGTGTTCCACTCTCCTTTTACAGTTTTGTGCAGCTTCCAGTTCATCGCTGATTGCTTCCTCCACCTGAATCATCCATCATGTAGACCATAAGTGATATGTAGGAAGGATGATCTCTAATCAAGTTGGAACCTTTCTTTTCATTGTCTGCAGCTTCTCAACAGTGACTCCAATTAAACTGCAGATCTGATCCACTTGTACAGGTGTTCTAAACAAGCTCTTTTCAAGCTCTGATATGGAGTTTTGTACGTGTGAGACTTCTCGGTCGACTGTTTTCTGTCCAGCGCGAAACTTTTTATTCAGAACTTCATAAGGGACCTGCGCATGGGGTTGGGAACAAAAGAGAACATCACACACCCGTTTCATTTATATGAAAATCCATCCCAAAGAGATTCTAAAAAAGAGACACTAAATCTCGTGTGACGAGTTACCTTGAGAGTCGGATGCTCTAATGATTTTAAATCAGCCATGACTGAATCGAGGAGAGCTTTTCAAAGATTATGCATAACGTGTGTATATGTGTTAGAGACGAAAATCTTTCTACTGATGATGATACCAAGGGGGAGAGGGATGGGAAGAAGGAAAGTAAATAGAGCCAAATACTAGAGGCATCTGGCGGTCGCAACAACAACACCACAATATCCATTTTCTTAGACCGACCAAAATGCGTCATTCAGCCGACGGGATACAACGACCGTAGAGCGCTGGTTTATTGGTCGGGGAGGAAATGTTGGCGCTTGATTTCGTTGTCCGAGCGAAAATAAAGATCCGAATGTAGACACGTCCCGTAATCTAGCGTTTTCTCCCAAAAAGTTTTGGAAGCCGGTTATGATCTCAACGCAAGCGTCCGTTGTGCGCCGGAGGGTGTCTGCTGTAAAAATGAATCCTGACCGCGGCCATCATGCTTACGGTTAATTAACGCTATCGTTTTGCTGCTGCTGCTCCTGATCCGCGTCATCGAGCTGATTTGGAACACAAAAAAAGGGAGGAAGAAAGAGGACAAGTGATTGCGCGCAGTCGAAACTTGGGTTGCGACTTGCCCCTCTGCAAACTTTGTTACACCCTCTCAATGCCACCACTCTATCTCTATCGATCGGCTGGAATTCCATTACACTCGGTACATCCATTTTTCCCGCTGGATGATGGAGAGGGTTTTCTAGAAAAGAAGAAAAAGAAAAGTTTTCTCCGCCGGCACGGAATATCATTTCGTGCCGAGAGAAAAGAAATGATAATAATAAAAGTGACCGGCCACCGCCGCCGCCATCATCGTCTCTTTTCTCTTGTCAGACGGAGAAGGGGAAAGAATAAAACTATCAAGAAGAAGAAGAAGAAGTTTTTTTTCTGGCGAATATCCAAGGACACGGGACTGGACTATACAAAGACGCAGAGGACCGGTTCGATGCCGTGTGTTTCAACAGATTGGTCGACTACCTTCTCGCCAAATCGGTCCTTTTCTCAAGAAAACCCATGGTGCTAATCGTGATGCCATCAAATGCTTTAGCTTGTTGGATAGAGGGAATAGCGACGAGTCGTTTGGTGTGCATGAATTTAAAGTCATGATGGAATTTGGTGTCGAAAATGAATAAAAACCCAGTGCTAAATGGTGAATCTACGGTTCGAGGTTTCTGGACTCCTTTGTGATCACACGTGTCCTGCCTTTGGCCTCCCTCTTTCTCCCCCCTCCTCCTCCTCGGCTGAAAAACTCTCTTGTGCGCTCTCTGTTGTGTGTGTAGCCAAACTATCCGTCACTATTTTCCTTTGACTCTTCTCGCCACCCACCCACCCCACCGAAGAAGCGTCTGCCTCCCCAACCCAGCCCTCCACTATTTTTTCTCCCCTTCTTCCTTATGATGAAATATTTGATCCGACCGACCAGAGAGTAGGTGGCGCGCGGTCTGTCTAGTTGTGTCGGTCAGAGAAGACGCGCGCGTTCGTGTTGTGTGCTGGTGTGTGTTCTTGTGCTGGGAGAAAGGAAAGAAAAAACCGGAAGAATTGAATCAAAGAGAAAAGAGGGGATTTCTCCATCATCCAATTGTGAACAACCAAGTCAGGTAAGCATCAGTCAGAGACGCCATTCGGCTTTCGCTCGTGCTGTGTGCTGTCTTGGCGCCACTTTTTGCAACCCACCCACCCGTAAAACCCGCCTCCTTTTTCCCTATCCCGCCGGCTTGCCTGCATACAGACACCCTCCATACGTACCAACCCACAGTTGTAGCCAGAGACTCCACGCCGACAGCCATTCTTCGATTATCTCTCTCCCTCTGTGTCTCATCTCACTCTCTCTCTCTCTCTCTGCTACTAAACGTTGTGTGTCTTCCGCGTGGTCTCGATCGACAGCCATTATCCAAGTGTGATTCGATTTTTACTACTAACGTTGGTTGTACTTGAAGTAGTAGTGGTAGAAGAGAGTTGTTGAGTGAAAGTTTCACGATCGAATAACAGGTTGACATTATTCACATTGACACAGATTTCCACCGACTACAACAGACTGTGTTGCTGGTGAGGGGATTTTCTTCGAAAAGAGTTAACGAATTTTGAAAATTTCGCTACGTCTGGCCGGCTCGTCTTTCGGGGTAGGTGCTGCTGCTGCTCCTGTCGACATGGACAAGCGCAAGCTGATGCCCAAACGGCCGCGGCTGGACGGTGCCGTCAGAACAGGACCACTTAACGGTAATTCTTTTTTTTTCTTTCTTTCTTTCTCATCTTTTGTCACGCTTTTCCGGTCATTGTCGTTCGCACCAATGCCCACCACGATAAATGAGATGCACAGGAACTGCTTTGGTGTCTTGAAAGCCGAGACGTGAAATCCGTTATCAGAAACAGGTTGCCGGTGATGCAACTGCCACCCTCCTTAAGTTTTGGGGTTGTAATTCCTGAATGAACCAACCGTGTGTTATCGTTGTCACCACAGTGTACACTTGTTCATTAATCTGTCGGTGTGTTTTTTTTTCGATGACAGGGCCCCTTCATAGCCGACCGTTGGTGGCGCTGCTGGATGGACGGGATTGTTCGATCGAGATGCCCATACTCAAAGATGTAGCTACAGTTGCCTTTTGTGACGCCCAAAGCACTTCCGAAATTCACGAAAAGGTACAAAACGGGTTCAGCACATTTGACATATCAGGAAATCGATCACGAGAACCTGACCTATTGGATATTTTGGTTGTAACAGGTTTTGAACGAAGCTGTCGGTGCGCTGATGTGGCACACGATTACGCTCACCAAGGAAGATCTGGAAAAGTTCAAGGCGCTGAGGATCATTGTTCGCATTGGCAGTGGTGTTGATAACATCGACGTGAAGGCGGCCGGTGAACTGGGAATCGCTGTTTGCAATGTGCCCGGCTATGGTGTGGAAGAAGTGGCCGATTCGACTCTCTGCCTCATCCTAAATCTTTATCGACGCACCTACTGGTTGGCCAACATGGTTCGCGAGGGCAAGAAATTCACCGGGCCCGAACAGGTGCGCGAAGCAGCTCAAGGATGCGCCAGAATTCGTGGCGATACCCTCGGTATCGTCGGTCTAGGTAAGAAAGAAAAAAAAACGGCCATTTTATTTTCATAAACGCCCCCTTTAATGCTATGCCTTTTGGCTGCAGGTCGAATCGGATCAGCTGTGGCCTTGCGGGCTAAAGCCTTTGGTTTCAACGTCATCTTTTATGATCCCTATCTTCCAGACGGCATCGAACGCTCTTTGGGACTGACACGGGTCTACACGCTTCAGGTAAAATTGATCTTGTGTCATCTTTTGAGGCAAAGTGATGATGTCATCGTATATTCTTAGGATTTGCTCTTCCAATCGGATTGCGTTTCTCTTCACTGCACATTGAACGAGCACAACCACCACTTGATCAATGAGTACACCATCAAGCAGATGAGACCAGGCGCCTTTTTAGTCAACACGGCTCGAGGTGGCCTCGTCGACGAATCGGCTTTGGCTCAGGCACTAAAAGACGGACGCATTCGGGCGGCGGCTCTCGATGTCCACGAGAATGAACCCTACAACGTGTTCCAAGGTAGTAGTCAAATGCGTAATGTCATTAATCTTTTGGCAACATTTCGTGAACTGTTTTTTCTGTTTCTACCCCTGTTGAAGGTCCTTTGAAAGAAGTTCCCAATTTGATTTGCACTCCACATGCCGCTTTCTACTCGGACGTGGCCTCGACTGAACTCCGGGAAATGGCAGCGGGGGAAATCCGCCGGGCCATCGTTGGCCGCATCCCCGATTCTTTGCGCAACTGCGTCAACAAGGTATTTCCGGCCTTGCTCCCCTTTCACAACGTTTTCATTTATCTTACTCTTTTTTTTCCTTTTTCTATAATAGGAATATTTCCTGGGATCTGGACCCGCATCATCTGCTTACGAGTCGTCGGGGGCTCCAGGGGGTGGACCGGGAGGTCTTCCTTCTCTTCCGGCTGGCTTGAATGGCGGCTATTATGGTGCCCTTCCCGGCGTGCCCGTCCAACCGGCTCATAGCTCGGCTCCTGTTGGCCTCCTAGGCCCTGGTGGACCAATGAGCAGTTTAGTTGGCGCTCCGGGTATTGTTCATGATTGAGATTTCTATGATGACGATCAGCTCTATAATGGCAATTTTTATATCTTGCTGTGTAGGTGGACCTGGTGGTTTGAATGATCGCGATCGAGAGAGGGGACCCAGCGTTGCTCACGACGCATCCACTCATAGAATGGACTCCGCTTCATCAGCCAATTCGGCCCAGGCTCTTCAGCATCCGGATCGGATCAAATCTCCGCCTTCATGAAAGGTTCCCCTTGTTCCCTTGATCCCTCCGCTACTACTCAATGGACGCCAAGTACAAAATGAAAGAGACTCTGAGGAGATCCTGTGAATTACTATGTTGCGGCCGTCGTTAGAATTAAAAAAACAAAACAAATATCTTTAAGAAAAAATGTGTCACAGAAAAGTTTTCGTCATAGTCCATTTCATTTTCGTGGTTAAAACAAAGTAAACATCTGGCTCTATCCTAGACGATGACAAAACTTTTCTTCGACGTTTCGTCTCCGCCATTGACAAATATTCTTCCATTGGGATACTTAGTGCAACTGTTTTCTTCGCCGCAATCCATCATGTAGCCTCCCGAAAGTGACGATGTCCACCACATCACGGCCATCTTAAGTGTATCGACCATTGTGTTGTTTTTTTTTTTTCTTAATTTTTTTGCCGATCAACTTTGTCACACACAGACAACACCGTATCTTAAACTGTGTAAAATTTAACACGTTTTTTCTCACCCGTTCGCATCGTGTGTTTTGCCATTCTTCCCTCCCTCTCCCGCCCTCTTTCTATCCCCGTGTTTTGATGCGTTGTGCGGATGTTCTTGGTTATATATGGGTAACGTACATCCACACGTCCATCTGGCTATTATACTCCTTCAATCAGGATTTACACGGACTACAAAGAAACGAAATACATGAAACGTTTGTACATGGCTTGCCTCTTTCTCCATCAAACTAAAATTGTGTAAAGGACCAAATTATATTTAAGGGAAAGTCTTTCGGAGGGTGGTTAACGGCGTTGAATAATGTCTGGCGTATCTTCGTCAATTGTATCGTGTTCATGCCGGTTGTGGCCGCGATTACCAAGTTCACCAGGCCGGAAACCAAATCCTACAGAACTGCCACCTGTGACTGGGGTAACCAAGGCGTCGGACGGCGTACGTAGCGGGCCAATTCCGCTCAATACGGAATCATCAGGTCGAGCATCTTAAGGGAAAACAAGGTTACTTTCACTTCAGTAATTCCAAAGTACAATTACAAAAGTACCAAGGTAATATCCAGGAGTATCCAATCCAGGGGTATCCATTTGAATGACATCTTCTTCACTAATATCTGGCATCGACATGTTACTCATTTCCATGGTTGACGTCGATTGCTGCATCAGTCGCTTGCTGACACCTGGCGTTACCATAACATGATTGCTAGAAGTTTCAGCCAAATTGGTGATAGGTGGAGGAATGTCTTTCGGTGCACCTATTGGAAGCAACAAATTTACTATGAGCAAGTGGCAAACAATTAACATGTTTTGTGGTGGTACCCAGAAAAGCAGGGGCTTCGTTGAGATACGCATCTAGAACGGAATTGAGCATTGTAGTGGAGAACGTATCGTCCCTTTTGAGCGCCAAGGCTTTCTGGAAGTACTCAATGGCCTGGTCGTATTTGAGGGTTAAGGCATAGACGTAACCCAACGCGGCGAAAGTATTTGCTCGCATGGGACTGACAAGTAGCGCTTTCTGATGGAAATCGATTGCCTGTTCGTACTTCTTCAACTTGCGGCAGACGTGACCCAGATTATTTAACAATGGTTCCCAAGTGTCATCCATGGGGAAGTCGTTTGTATCACTGGTTGAAGTCGAATGACGCAAACGGGCCACCATATCCACTGCTTGTAAAAAGCACTTTTCGGCTAATTGGAAGTCGCCGTTTTGATAGGCGACTGCCCCCAGTTCGTGTAGAACGAAAGGATCGTCAGGTGCTAGCGAATGAGCCTGATTGAAGAAACTATTGGCCAATCGAACGTTGCTCATTAATCCGTGTTCTAGACCGACATACAACATCGGAAGGTGCGATCTATAAAAATAATGATTAGATTTTCCCATTAATGTTGGAGAGACAAATGACTGACCCGCGCATCAATTGAGAAGCTTTGAAATAAGCGGCCATGGCTTGATCGTGTTCATTTTCAGCGGCAAAAGCGTGACCACGCATCAACCAAGCAGCTCCAAGATTCCGATCAAGTGTTGTAGCTTTATGGAGGTATTTGCGTGATTCTTCGTAGCGACCAATGACGTAGTAGTAGCAACCAACGGCAAACCATGACGTTGCATTGTCCGGCTCGGAATCGACTAATCGATGAGACAGCGTAAACAAATCTGACAACGAAACCATGAATGGTAACATCGATTAAAACATTTTCTTGCATCAAACTTACTTTGAGAATTTTTCAGAGCTACGAGACATATGATGTAGATCGGCAGACATGCTTGATGATTCGGATCCGCTTTCATAATCCTTTTTAGTTAAAAACAGTATTGAAGAACTGATAAACAGAAAGCTGATGAGTTTGTTTACTCTTGAAGCATGTTGTAGCATCCTCTGTAGTCGCATCCATTGAGCATTCTCTGCGCGTGATTGACCCTGATCGACAGGTTGTTACGCAAAGGTGTCAGCTCAGATGATGGAGCCCTTTCTTCTGGTTTGCAATACTTTTTGATCTGATCAGTGTAAAGAGCTCTTAACAGTGTCGCTTCGCCATCCACGTTATTACACTGTTCGTCAAATGGAAGTTGTTCTAGCAGTTCGTTTTCTATTCAATATAATAAATCAGTCAATAGACACAAAGGTTTAACAAATTTAATTTTTCACCTTCTTCAGGAGTAAGCATTTCATGCCGGACGAGCAACTCAAAAGCTTCATTACAGTAAATGTCAAGTTTGAGAGCCATTTTATAGTCTTCAATAGCTGGAATCCGATTATCCATGGCTTCATGAACTTTTCCTCGCAGAAGATACATTGAGCTATGTACCTGAACATAAAATTAAAATCAAAAATACTTCATATATTCTTTAAATGTTCTTCCTACACTTAGTTGTTGATTTGGAACAGATGCCTCTTGAGATTTTTGACTCAGTGTGTCATTCCAAATATGGTCGTTTTTCAGCAACTGGAGAGCCTCTGAATACATTTGGGCTTCATAAAGACATTGGGCTGCAAGATGTTTGCAGGTGAGGTGCTTCTTCAAATTAAAAAAAGCTATTAGTTTGTTCTAATTCATGTTTAAAACTTAATTATACTTCATCTAAGTGAGCCTGCGTTATGAGTTGTGCAGCCCGGTGATATTGTTTGCAGAAGTACATGCACTTCCCCAGCATGTAAACATCTTGAAACAATCCATTTGAAGCTGTGACTGCTTTTTCTGCCCAGTAAAGCGCTGTCTGAAATCGTAGCTGCATAAAACAAAGGGAAGCATTTGACACATGTCGTGCATTTGACAGTCGGTACCGATTGATGAATGGGATAAGATATACATACAGCTTCGATTGAGGCTAGCGTTTGAGAACGAAATTTCTCCAGCATGTCCTCGATCTTCATTCTCCGCCCAAACAAAGTTGAATAACTATTTACGAAAAGAGTAACAAACAAAACAATGAATTCATTAAAGACCGGGAATGAAAATTTTCAGCCGATTTTTTAAATCAAAGCAGAGTTGCCAGCTTGTGATATTTGTGGGTGTAACTAAATTGCGACTTGCGAGTAGCGGCGGTAGCGGCGGTAGCGGCGGCCGGCGGGATTGCCGGATAACCGGATGCGTGATGACTGATGAGTGAGGGGATCAACAAGCTTCGATTTTGAGCCCGTAAAAGGATGAGCCCCACCCCACCTGATCGGGACTAGATTTTCCCGTCGAGTAGGTTGGACATCAAGGTCGATGCTCATCGGGGCAACTTTTGACCGAATCTTCGCTGATAGTTTGGTTAACGATTGAGAATCTTTACTGTGCTTCTCAAACGTTTATTCTAAACACACACAACATAACAATATGAGAGCATGGCGAGCTAATTAGTCTCGAACCACATCAAATCTGAACAGCCGAACAGACATCGAGAGATTCTAGGCTAGACTAGGCTCTCGTGAAACACAAAAAGAACTGGCTTGTTATGTGACGAATCACCCCGCCATGGTAAGCTTAGGCAGGCCGTGATCCCTTTAGAGGGAAGCAAGGGGAAAATGAGGAATAACTCAGAGCAATTGACAATTATGTCAGGAGATTGTCACCTTTCGTTTATTTCACCCGTTTTTTGTTCAACTCTGTATTTCGTCGACAGTTTTTACTTGCTTATTGCCTTCCTCACTTTACGCTATTGAGCTTCAGTTTCCATAATCAAGATATACCAAGAAGGACCAAGAGCCGCAACAAATATTGAGGCAGTCCGAGTGTGGTTGCAACTGCTTCGTTCAACGTGTTCAAACCCTCGTTCAAACCCGAGTTTCATCTGTCTGTGTTTCATGTGTTTTATTTGTAAAAAGGAAAATTTTAGCTTACTAACATTCGGCAATCCTTATAATCTTGGGGCGTCTTGTGTGTGATCACTGATCAGAAAGCATCCCAAATTTCCAAAGCACCATCAAATCACCAACGGTGTGCCGCAGAAATTAATATCGGTCTAGGTAGATCGTAAAAAGTTTTCGAGGTACGCGGTGGTGCTTCTCTTGTACTGCGAACCGATTGGGTTGTCATCGGGGCAACCTTTGATGAAGATATTTCGTCCCGTTGGGCGTCCAGGGCGAAGGGGTTGAGTCTCCTCATGGCGCACTTTAACAATAGCTTTCAAATCTCTTTTACATAACGACGGGCGAAGTTTCCTGACAGGACTAAAAAAGTGTGCGCTTTTATTTTACTTGCACCGGCAGTTCTGTGGCCAAGAGTACCTATTATCTAACCCTTACTCTTTTGAAAAGGCTTAGTGGTTACCTTACCTTTTTGAATGCAACTATGAGTGGGTGTAAAATAAAAGTACCTAATTTTTAAATCCCGTCAGGAAACTTTTCACCTGTCGTTTATATTTATACATTTGTAAAAGTGGGGGATACATTGAAGATGGATATTAAATTATTGTGGTAGTGAGTTTAATTCCGTGTTTTATACCGTTTTATAAGAAGTGACGAGGTCCCGAGTCGTGCCGGCCGTTTGGGACGGCTACTTCCCCGGTCAGAGCCGGTCAGCCGGAGTGACCCTCACCAGTAGCTGCATCATAGTGACACCTTGAATGATTCATTGATAGTTTTCTCACCCTTCGTCCAGCAGAAGGGGATAGAGGATTGCTGACGGATAACTCTTTTCTCGAGTCTTTTCTATTGACTGCATTAACAAAGATTTTTACGACACTCATAGCTGGAACTCAAAGTGGGCGAGAACAGTTTTGTGACCGTCGTCAGCACAAGGTCGTGCAGTAAGCTAAGTGGCGTGTGCCAGAAGTTGGGAAAAAGAATATGTTAAGGAGTTCAACGGGGAACGCGTGTTGGTATGTGTGTCGGTAAATTATCTGAGTTTAAACACCATTTTGTCCTTAATTTAATTACCCCCAGTGTGAATGGACGATCTTTAAGTTAATATAATAACAAAAATGCTGGTAAAGTTTAAAGATGCGACGAAGGACAGATAGTTATGGCTGGTCGAAATTCAAGGTTAGTGACGTTGTCCATTTATGGACGTCTCGTTGGTTCTTTTATGATCTTTTTATGAAAAACTTTCTTCTGACGCTTCTGAAAGGTTATGGATCAAGTTATCGGTCGTCGACGCACCGTACCGGTTAGTGACCTTTAAACGATATGTAAGATTACTCTAGCAGTCTGTGTTGCTGGTGCATCTCTTGAAGTATATCTGAAGCCTATTTCTTGGTCAGTCGCAGAACAAACTTGTACCAAGATGAAGTTGGTGACGGTCGCATACATCTCACTCGTTTTTGCAGTTGTTTTTTCGGTTGCCCAATCCGACGACGACCATGATGATGACGACGATGAAAAGAAAATGACCAAATTCAAAGAATTCAAGGTAGGCTGTCCATTAAAAAACACAAAGTAACTTTTGGTCTAATTCATTAATGCTATCAATTTTAGAAACGACACAGGAGAAAGTATAACGGAGCCTTGGAGACTGTCCACTTTAAACGTTGGAAACGTAGAAAGTCTGCCATCAAGAGGCACAACAGGATCACGTCGCTCGGCCATAGCTCTTTCCAAATGGTCGACAATCAATTCGCAGATCAAGTAGGCCAACTTGGTTGTTTTCATGTTCCAATATTCAATTCTTCCTCTAAAAAATTTTGTTCCCACAACCTGTAATGTAGTAATGGTCACTAGAATTTTAAGGCAATAAATGATTATTCGTTCATTTACAGAGCGAAGAGGAATGGGACACGTATCTCCTCGGTGTGAACGTCCCTCCGGAATTCGTCAGCAGACCTGAAGAGGTTGTCGAAATAGCAACACCTTCCGGTGAAGAGTCCTATATTAACCGACAAATCACGACGGTTGGTTAAAATAATTTAACTTTTTAATTGTAGACTTCAGCTCATTATGCACAAATGCTTTATGTATTATTTGATTATGACATTTTATCACTTAATAATTATGTAATGACTCTGTTTGATGGCATAATAGTTTGATTTGCGCACAAATCCGTGCATGCCCCTCATTAAGACACAGGCACCGTGTGGTGGATGTTGGGCATTCATTGCCACCACTATTGTTGAGTATCAGACGTGCATAAAAAACGGAAACAGGACTGCTTTAACTTTGAGGTATGTGTACAGCAGTGCAAGCAGCTAATAAAATAATATCCAATATGTATACTGTATAAAGCCCTAAAAAAATACCTTGTTTGTATAAAAAATACCTTTTTTGTACACTTTGTATACTATACTAATACAGTATTATATGTAATCCTTTTTCCTAACAAAAGTGAACAGCAGATGATTGATTGCAGTGGCAGTTATGGCACGAAGGGATGTAATGGTGGTTTCTACACCCAAGCATGGGATTACATTATGGCTATTGGTAAAAAAGTCTAATAATTTTTTATTATTGCTGTTACCCTAACTGATGTCATAAAATAAAATAGTATAATAATGCCATTTAGGTGGTCAAACAACAAACTCAACTTATCCCTTCAAGGCAGCGGTAAGTGAACATATGTGTAGTTTACTTGTTTAGGAATAAGAGGAAATAAGCTAAAATTTCGTAACATATTTAGACTGGGATATGTGAGTTTACTAAAGGCATCACTCCGGTGATTGGAAAGATATCGAAATACGTTTACTTGGCTAAAAATGAATTATCGATTTTGTCGGCATTGCAAAGAGGCCCGATTGCAGTTTCTATTGTGGCAAATCCCAAATTTATTCTTTACAGGTTTAACTCAATTTATTTCATCAAGCAAATAACTTTTCTTTTTTTCCGCCAAAAATTTTCGGTTTTAATATTTTTTCTACAAATTTCAGTTCAGGAATTTTTGATGATGAATCTTGCAAGAACGGAACGATAAATCATGGAGTTGTACTAGTGGGCTACGGGCGGACCAACGGTATCGACTACTGGATTGTACGCAATTCGTGGGGTACTTCTTGGGGCCAGAATGGATATATGTTAATGAAACGCAATGTCAATATTTGCCGTATAGCTGAATTTGCTTTCCTCGCTACTTTGTAACTTATTGCCCAATGCTGAAAGACAAGTTAGTTTTAATTTTTAAATTCTGCATATTCCTCTTCGTAGTCTCCCTTTTCAGACGATAGTATTGCTTACCACTTATTATTTTTCCTACGTACTTTATATTCATTTGTGTTCTAATTATATGAAATAATCGGAAATAAAAGTTTGGTATGGCCGTAATCTGAGGTGCCAAATTTTAGGTTGTTTCAAACAGCGCCCTACTGATATTATACCAGTTAATAATATATAAATATATTACATATAGCTATGTATTCGTCAAGCTTATTCTCAACCCTCTATTTAATCAAACTTATTCACGGGAATATCGCCTTGGCATGATTTTTTCGAATCGCGAGAACCGAAATTTTGATTTATGGTGCTTCCTGGAATTAAGTAACTCATTACATACCAATAATGGAGCATCGCCCCTGGACACGACAGGATTCATTCGGCATCGTTGGGACTCAAAATTGAATCACTAATATATTTCAGCGTTTTAAGGGACTTTTAAAAATGGAGCGTCTCGGAGAGCATGGAAAACGAAAATTTTAAAAGTTTTAAATTTTGACGTTCGAAATGCAAAATTTTGACGGGTAAATGTTTGATGATAATCAAATGAATGAGTGTTCAAAACTATAGGTGTATGAGTTTGGAGTTTGAACAAAATTAGTGTGAATTCAAGTATTCTTTGTATTATTCTTTTTTTCCTTTTCAGTTATGCCTTGTGGGAGTAATTCCAAATGATACCTCAAGTCAGGCTTGCCGCATGTAGGTGTTAATAAAAAAACAAATTCAATTTATTGGCGAACACTTCTTTGCCAGTTCATTATAGGCTAATATATTGTTTGTATTCGAGAAAGAGAAAAAAGCGGAAAAAGTTCTCTTTGAATTCTTAAGAAAAATTGTTTAGAATACTATGATGCTCATATCATATTGCACGAGGTCTGTCATTTGCTTTGTCATGTGTCATGTGACGCTGGTATTAGCATCACTACGGCACTCGTTGCTAAAATCGCAACTTATTTTGTAATTGCTAAAACAAATTTTAGAAAAAAATAATTATTCATAGAATCTTATGTTACATCGCCAAATTCTTTATTTTACATTGATGCGGATGTGGTTTAAATGGCGGTTCTAATAAAAATTATCTAATACCTGGGGTACACGACGCTGACTCTGGAGTAACACACGTAAGTGTTTCAGGATCAAAGATTCCCCCTCCGGGACATGTCTTTAGAAGGATATAAAGTAGTTAAAGACAATCAAATCAAATGATCATTATATTCAGTTATTTATGAAGTCTAGCTGTGTGCTTCGTAAAGTTTTAATGGACAGACAAGTTAAACTGTACCTGAGGATATGCGATCCCCCCCATGCAAGCATAATAATTTTCCGAACATTGTCCAGGAAGTGCATAAAAGCCATCGCCACCTGAACAGTCCAAGACAGTGCAAGAGGCTTGGTCTGGTGGTACACAGGTAAGCGTTTCAGGATCGAAAATCGAATCAGCAGGGCAATACTTTTATTGGAGCATACAAAATCCAAAGAAAAAGAATCACGTTATGTTATATATAGTTAACTCATCGGTAGTTGGGTTTTAGAATTTTTGTTGGGTTTTGTAATTTTTGACAGTCTCAATATAAGCTCATGTTGAATACCTGTGGATAGGCGATACCATCCACGCACACATAATATTCCCCAACACATAGACCAGGAGAGGCAAAAAACCCATCCCCTGGACAGGTAAATTCGTTACGATGCTGTAAACAGAGATTAAATAATGGTTATTTACATCTCTATCGGCAAGCTACGATTATTTATTCGTCTTGGTAGGTTAAATTAGATCCACAACTCATGACAGAATTGCGCGTTTTGAGACCTGTGGTCGGACGAGTTTAGATTCGGACCATGCATTTATTTTCCATTCTTGTACGGCTGCGTCTATTCCGACTAAATACACGTATTTTAAATAGAAAACATTTCAAAGGTTATTTACACCTAATCGACCCCGAATAAGTCGGTCATTGTTTTACCTTGAAAGAGACCGACTGTCAGCAGGAATTTCACTAGCAACAAAACTTCTCTCATTTCTTAGTATTTAGTATCCTGGACGAAAATGCTTAGCTTATAAAATCTGAACTATCGAGTTACGAGTTACGCGTGAGAACTTTTTTATTTTCTCATCGAGAAAGCATAGCAACATAGTTTTTTCGTCACGCATGTCAATCAAAAGTCGTTGAGTTATCGTGTATATCGCTATCGCTGTAGCTACATTCATTATATGATTAGCCTAGTTAGTTTGTCCCTCCTGAACCGAATCGTCACGTATTATATCTATACATCTTATCTTTCGTGCACAAAAAGCAACCTCCTTATATTAAGTGTATAATCCATTTTTCGATATAGGCTTCTGAAGGAACAAAAGAAGATTGCTAAAAAAAAGTCCGTATTCTACCATTATTTCTATTATTTGTTGTGACAACTAAAAGTGCCTAAGTATGAACTGGTTCTCCACAATGTTCCAAACTTGTATATACGCGCGTTATTATCGATAAGAAACTGCATCCCGCATTTTTAATCACCGGCTTAAAGTCTTTCTTTCATTATTACGCTTTTTCATTCGATTTTTTAGATTCTAGATTTGTCATCTGTTTTGCCGCCAATTTTTGAGATAAATTCTATTGGAAAGTAAACATAACGACCGCTAGATGTAGTACGCGACGTTAATCTTAGTTTTGACATGAAAACGAAAAAACGGACGGCGCATCATAAAATCGAAATTTGTGCATGAAAAGCCTCCACTAAAACTTGTCCTAAATTTGAGGAAATGGCAGAGTGATCATCAAGGCAAATCATTAAAGCTGAAAAATGTATTGGTGGAATAATTCGGAAGTGGAAATCGGGCAAACATTTTGACTGTTGACGGCTCATGACTTGACACCGTTAACGTTTCTTACTCCTTTTCCAAAGGGATTCAGCTAATGATTATAACTATAACTATTGGATATATTTTAAAAAGTAGAGTGTTTCTTAGCTAATATTCGCTAACATTTTGCTTATTTTTCTTGCATGTTTCAACTTTTCATGACTTGTCTTTACATTTAAAGCTAAAATGTTGAAAGGTGAGTCAAACAAGAGTGAGACAACAGTTGGATCTCAGGACGGGCGTCTAGCGCCGTCGAAGCGTCGTCCTCGTCGCCGTCGTCTGTTCGTTTTAAATTGAATTGAACCGCGAACGCTCCTCGTAAAGAAGGAAAGCAATGTGTGTGTATGTACCGGAAAACCTCGGCTAGGCGCATATAATCCAATTGTCGCTCCACTGCTGCTGCTGTCTATTCCTTTGACACGTTTTCCTGTTTAGATCGCCGCAGCCTGTCACCCCACGAGCTACAAAGCGAGCGAACAGTGCACAGCGCTGTTTGATCCGCTCAATTAATCCAATCCTCGCCCCGGCTCCCTTCTCTCCTCTTTCTCTCGATCCAGCTTTTCTCTCTCCACCACTCTTTAGTCACGGCTGCTGTGCAAAAGGGATAGCTTCCTACCTCCTTTTCACACTTGTTTGGACCAAAAACCTGCAGCAGCCCGATTTCCAATGAAATATACATTTCACTCGCCGGGTTCAAAAGAACGTTTGACGCCTAGCGCGCAGAACGCCTCTCAAACCATCAATCGGCCGCGACACCTTTGATCGTCAACTGTTTCTACCACGGTCAACCTTAAATTGGTAGTCTAGAAGCATGTTCTATCCGCCGATCTGCTCCTATTCGCTATTGACTCGACGGGGTATAGCACCAATACCGCCATATAGCTTAAAGTCTGAAGTAAGTCGGGTACGTAGCTTGGAAGAAAGAGGACACTGGCCTACATATCTATAGAGCTCTGCAAAAATCATGTCTCCATTCAAGGGCTTTTCCGCTGTTATTGTCGGCGCGTGTCGTGTGTTATAACGCACGTAGGCGGCAACGGGTCCATCTTTAACTTTGTTAGGCCATTATATACACATACACAGCAGAGACTACTGGCAGCGAGGAAGTACAGCAAGGCAGAGCAAAGTGGATTTCGATCAACACGCCGGCCCGTAGGTACAGCATATATACACACTTTATATATATATATATATAGATAGACAGGCGAGGGACTCTTTTATTCTTTCTCTCTTTCTCTCTATACACGCAGCGGAAGCAGTGTATCTCTATGTATACACGTTCTGTTTGCATCATGAGCTAGTCTATCCTCGTCGTTTATGCTGAACACGAGAAGGAAGATCCAGACGGAGAGAAAGAGGGGGGGGGGAGCGCTGAAATCAAGTCTTTCATGCTCGGTAGGTCTCTGATTTGATTATGTCCTGGCTCTGCTAGAACCTCGTCCTGCATCTCTCTCTCTCTGGCTTTCTCCTCCCCCTCATCTCCTCTAGTCCCGGGCGCCATCAATCAATACAAGTTGCTCCTGCCTTCCTTTTTTTTATATATGTGTGTCCCTCTGTGTATGTGTGCTTTATATATTCTTTAGCCTATAGATGCTGCTGCACCCCCTCCTTATATCACCCCCACTCCCTCCTCTATGTATGGTCTACATATGATGTAACTATTCATTTCGACATTCTGTTTCCCGTCAATATGTCACAGCACCATATATAATCCACGTCCAAGGGTAGGGTACCCTTAAATTTCCTTGTAAAGTGTGTCGTGATTGATCCCACGCACAAGACAACCCGTTGGAGAAGAACAATCGAATGCGGAATAGAGTCACACCCCGGGCGCGATGCCACATTCTTTTATTTAAAGAAAAGTACTGCTGGCTGCTGGTGGTACTCTCACGCAGCACATGCAACTTACTTACTTATAAGGACTTTCTCCTTTTTCTTTTGTAAGTTTTTTTCCTTTTCAAACCGAAAATCTGATTGATCCAGCTCGCGAAGACAAAGGGATTTGTGGGTGCGGTTTCTCACTTATTCTCGCCGAGGACTTGAACACTTTCGAAAGTGTTGAATCTGAGTGGATCAGGGCAGTTTCTTCTCTGGATGCGGATAGCTCTTTATATTATGCGCGTCGATTTATTTTTCCCCTCTCATTGTTTCGGAGAGCGAGAAAGAAAGAGAGAGAAAGAGAGAGAGAATCCATCAATGAAATTCAAAAATCATGGAGCCCGGCTGCTGATTGGTTTCAACATCAGCGAGGGGGCCTGTCAACTCGACACCTTTAGTCCTTTACGCAGAACAGGAGAGACGGCCGAGCCCACTTTAAAGACTATTTTATGTCCTTATTGTCTTTGTATCTTGTACTCTCTATACAGTTTCTTTTCGTTGTGTTTTTCAATTATAAAGTTGCCTGGCTGCTGCTGGTGCCTACCTCATTTCCCTTAATACGATGGCTTCTCGGGCTTCTCTCTCTGCTGATGGGTGGCCTGGACGATAAATAATCGCGGACGCAGCTCGGGCACCCCCAAGTGCGACAGTAACTGGTGCAATCTCGCATACTCCTCCTTTAGATTTCACTGTGTTTAGTTAGACAATCGTTATTCGGGTTGATTCATCTTTTTTTTATTATACAATCGTGTTTTTCTCCAAACGGCCAACCTATTTTCACGAGTATTTAAAGTTTCGAATAAATTCCTCTTGTGTGTAGTATATATTCTTCAACGTCCGGGTATTACCCAGCGGAGAACTTTTGTATCTGTTCTTTTTTTTCTTTCTGAAATATAAAAGTCTGGTTGAATCGTTTGTGCAAAAGGTTGAAAGGTGATGTGAACACCATGTCCCCGAGGAGCTGTTCGTCATTGTTCATCTTGTTGCCATTTCTTTCCGTCTTTCACATCCACTGAAAAGTTGATACAAGAATAAGAGGAAGATTTCTATATATATGTATCAGACAGCGGCGATCTATTCCACTTCAGAAAGTCACGGATGGATTAATCGAGAAGGAAACTTGTGCGTATCGTATCTGACCAATGTTATCTTGGTCGTTTCTTTTCTTAACCAAAAAGAAAGAAGAAGAAGACTACGACGACGACGAAAAAAATAGAAGAAAAACATTTCCCTTCTGACTTTAAAGTCACTACTTCTTTCTTTTTATTATAGAAATACAGTTGCGGTTGGTGCTCTCACGGAGAGAGAAAGAGAGAAAAGTTGCTGGCCCTAGTGGAAGACGCCCAGCCGAGCTGTCGCTGCTAGAAGAGAGAGAGAGAGAGAGAAAAAAAAACGCTGCGGTGTGCGGGACGCGCTTATATATAATATGTACATATAAGAAATGGAACTGCATTTTATATATAAATATCCTCCTGAGCCATTTTTTTCGTTTTTCTTGGGAGGTGGAAGAGAAAGAGAGACGAGCGGGACGGTGGACTGGGACCCCCAGTTGGTTGGCCGAGCAACTTCAGCGGGGGACAAATATGTAGTGGACGCGACACCTGGCCACCATTGCCCATCCTCTTCTCTTATATTATATACTGCAGTATATATATATACATCCGTATATATGAGAGAGAGAGATACCCCCTAACCCGTTTTCTTCTTCTCCTCCTTCCATTTCTTTCTTTTTTTATCTTTTTTTAAATATGATTTTCCTCTTTTGATGGTGCGCCCAGAGAAAAATAACATGAAAAAAATAGAAGAAGTTATGCCATGTTCTTGTGGCGCATTCGTTTCGTCGTCAGCGCGCGCCTACCCATTTGTCTGACATTCACCGCCGCGCACGGTTTAAGTTCATGGAAATGTATCTAACGATTTTTCCAGATAGATACGGAAAGTGAGAGCAGAGCCAAAATGGCGACGATCTTTCGAAGGAGCGAGTTCAAGTTTGGGAATGTTATACAAGACTACATAAATGTCGGCGGCGGTTACATACGGTACGCGCGCACCCAAAAAGAGTAAGATATTATGACACTGACAAATTGCGCGATTATTAGAGAGGGGAATGTATTCCTCTTGTAGGCTAAAAAGAGCCGCCCACACTTTGTCACTGGGAACGCGATTTTTCAAGCGATAGGACGCGGCTTAAAGAGAGTCCGCTCTTAGCGGGCCGCCGCAGACATTTGAATCGAAAGTAATCTGTTGGCAATTATGCTCACATTCGGACGCCACCCTGATGATCATGCGTTGAAATGAATCATCAAGCCCAGTCGACAACTTGTGATGTCATCCTCCAATTCGATTTGTTAATCGCAGATACGTCCTTGAGAGTAAATCTAATCGAATCAAGATAAAGGTCATTATTATTTTCTTAAAAAAAAAATAAAATAATCGCTGTTAGAACAAAGGAGGAAGTCCAAAAATATTGGACGGTCCGCACATGGTGCAAGACGCACGAATAGGTGTTAAAAATAATGATCGGAATTTTCGGTTCCCAAAGTGCCTTAAAAAATTGTTTGACGTTAAGAGCCTTCCGTTTTTTGTTACCCGCAACGGGTGCTGCGATGATTTTCGCCTTCCCCACGAACCGATATGTGCTCCTTGTTGCTAGGAAAGGCGAGAGAAAGGCAGCTACGATTTATCGACATTTAAAAAAACAAAAAAAACACTGTTACGAGTGTTATCAGCCGTTTCATCGTTACTTCTCCTGATAAAATGGGAGTTGTCGGTGGCATTGTTTGATGGAAAGAACGGTGGCTATAGGAGTTAGCTATCATGGCGAATCGTTTTTTTTGTTCTTCCCCTACCAAATTAGACACGTCGCCGTTCGATTCGGGAGGAGGCAGCATCAAGATCTATCCGAAATGGCCGGGCCTCTCGAATCCTCAGCTGCCGATCGAAAGCAGAAATGATTGCCGCTTTTTAAAGAGCTGCTGGATACGGCTTTTAAGAGGAAGACAATGATGCGAAGCAGCTTCTTCTTTAGTTCTTCCATCCATCGGGCGAGTGATGATGAAAATATACAGCTTTTTAAAAGATGGGCAGGGCCGGCTCTGCTTAATGTTACAGTAATGAGAAAGGAAGGGTGGTTTTGTGATATGCCCGTCCGCTGCTGGAGCTGCTGGGACTTCACACCTTGTGTGCTGTTTTGCTGCTGAGCTGAGACAGCGTCTATATAATATCGCCTATAGTCACGGGGAAAAGATAATCGAATGGGAGAGTTGGAAAAACGGCCCAGGCTGCTCGGTAGTTTGGTGGGCCAGCGGGGGACCCGCAGCAGACAACAGCTCCTACCGTACTCAACGTTGTTTCTTACGTTGAAACAATGACAAGCGACGGCAGCGGTCGAGCGAGCCGGCCGCGAAGGAGCGCTCGCTCAGTCGGGGTCGGACCCACACTCTCTTCGGGGCGCCCCCACTATGTGCTCCATAGCTGCTTGCTTGCTGCATTCGGCACCTCATTTCTCTCATCGCTGGTGGGCCTTCTCTTTCTCTCTTCTTTTTTTAGCTCTTTTTCTTTTCTTTTCCTCTCTCTCTCTCTCTTTTCTCTCTCTTCTATCCTGCTGTCTCGTATAGTCCCCCCAAATTATGATAATAATTGTATCGATAAATTATCAACAGCAACAGCGGAGAGAAGCTAGAAGCCAGAAAAAAAACGTCGTCCGGCTCCGCTCCGCCATCCTTGTTTTGGCGTCGTTAAATTCACCCCTGTGAACATTATCACTCGCATCAAGTTTTTCTTTTCACTTATTCAAAGTTGATACGTTTTTCCACCATCCCTTGCTGAGGCCGATGGCAAATTTGAGGTGAAGGGAGGGGGGCGTCGACGACAAACACGTTGGGATCAAATTGAAAGTGTCGGTGTGGGCGTGTCGAGCAGAGCGGATGTTACCCATCGATACAAGAGTTTGTCGGGGGCAAGTTGGGGGATTGCGCCTTATTTGGCGATGATGAATGAAGAGCGATCGACAGATGCGGCGAAAACCTTGGCGTATTCTACTGCTGCGGTTTTTGTACATACCAATTCAACGGGTTGTCGTCACCCCCTACTTTTCCCTCCCTCGCATGACGCTCCGTCGTCTGTACGTATATAGACTCTATTCGCTACGCGTTTGTAACAAGCTTTACGCAAGCAAACAGCACAAAGGCTTTCCATCCAGTAGCGAAGCAGGATGACTAGAGAGAGACTTTCAACCCCTTCATCTTCGTTAAGAGACGAACGAAGGGAGATGAAGGAAATTGGCCGCCATTGGCCTTTTCATGTGATGGCGTACGGCCCGGATCAAAGTGCGCTGCTGCTGCCGTATTGTCGTTTGTGTCTTGTGTGTACGAGTTTGTGCGGTCGGTCGGTAACCTGACGCGTCAGATGTCAAAGTCCTCGATCGTGCGCTCCATGCGCAGCGCCTGATCTAAATACGCTAAAAGGAAATGGATAAAAGGGACAGGCGGGGGTTTCGAGGGTTTCGACCTACAATTAGAGGCGAAACAGCATCAGGCATGAACGACGACAACTCCACGACATGTCGCAGCTCTCTGTAATCATCGAATTTTCTAAAAATACGTGGCGTACAGTACGTGAAGGCGCTTTGTAGGAGCGAGAAATAGGGCGGAAGTGTATGAGCGATATATTTGTGTGTACACAGAACCTGTGTCTAGTTGGAGAACGAAAACCGCGGGTGCGCTATATTTCGTTTCCCACCACCGATGCGCTAACCACCTGTGTGGGGTTCGCTTCGTGTTTAGTCTATATACACCTGAGTCATTTCCAAACAGAGAGAGAGAGAGCTCTAGAGAAGAAAAGAAGCCAAAGAAGAAGAAGAAGAACAAGTCCCGAAACCTGCCAGCCAGTCAGCTCCCGCCCAAAAGAGCCAAAGCATCAAGTCTCGTTATCTTTTCCGCCGAGGCAATCATATCCATCTTCCGGCTGACACTCGAGGATCTCCCTCCTACTGTGTTCCGTGTTGCTGCTGCTGCTTATTTTCCCCCTTTTCTATTCGTTTCTTTCTTTTTCTGCCTTTTGATACCTTGGTCGCTTTATGGGCTACATTATATACGCGTCGTGTACCTATAGACACGCAAAGTCCATTCTGGAAGCGCCACCGAGAACCTTCGTCATGTTACATACAAGCGCGAGTAAATGAACTGGGGGACCCCCGACTCCACCGAAAACCCATTCAAGCCCGACATCGCTAGACGTCGTGTCCCTCTCTTCTATGAGCTGCCACCGTGCTAGCTGTGTGTACATCACCGCACATCTAACAATCTAATTCGCTCCCTTTATTCGCTCCTGCAGATATAGACTGCGGTGTTTTTACATCCTTCACACGCTCATAACAGCTCATCGCTCACAGCGGTGACTCTGAAAACTCTTCCTTTACATGTTTACCGGTCCGGTTTTTTTTTCTTTCTCTTCTTCTTTCTTTCCTTTTTTCTTGTGGAAGATTTGACTTTGCCGGGAAGGAACTCGGACTCGTGTGTTTAGCTACTGTAAGCAATTTTACGCTCAAGGCGTCAGTCGTTAAAGCACCGAGTTTTGATCAAGTCATTTCCGAAATTATTTCATGACCGTTGCACTGAAACTTGTGAGCCGACAATAACGAATGGGTTCCACGTCATCCCACACAATTATGTAGTACAACTCTTTCTCATTGTGTCCTACACCTCGAAATGAATGCCAACATGTTAATTGTTGCCTTTTTTCACGGATACAGTTATTTTCGTGTTACCGGCCGGCGTCTACATACTAGCTGTGTAAATACTTGGGTGATGTTGTAATGGCTGCAACAGTTTGATATTCCGTCAAAACATGTTAACTATAAATGAAGTAGAGTAGCTTTTAGACTGGTAATATTCTATTGGTTGTTAATTGCTTCTATTGGATTACGCGATTGTTATAAAGCCACAAGAAGCTTAAAATAGCACACTGGTTTCGTTATTACCCAAGGCCAGGTGGCTCCATTGTTTACATTTCTTTTCGAAATGATGTTGCCACACTTGTACAAATACACGAAATTCTTCCAATTTCTATTCTTTTTCAGTTTTTCTTAACTTGATATTACTTAAAGAAGAAAGAAACTTGAAATCCAAGTAATTTTCAGATTATTTTGGGGGGCAAGCTTGAACGCTTGCTGATGAAGCGTGATCTCGCAACGTGGTCGTAAATACGAGGACTCGAGACACTGAGCGTGTTGGTGTCCTCATGTGGAGAAGATCACGTGGTTTTCTTCTCCTTCTTCTTACATGTGCAATTAAAGTGACAAACTGATTGTCTTAAATCGATGGACCGTTTTGGTGTAAGCTATTCTCTCTCTCTTTCTCTGTTGTGTTTACGTATAACAGTGCCAGGAGACTCGCTTCACGTGTTCTGGTCCTCGTATCACACGACAAGACTCCCGCTGGAAGCATCGCCATCAAAGTAAGTGATCCATTTCAATTCCTGATTCCTCAAACGTTACACCAGAAAGTTACGATTACGACCGACCAATATCGTCGTCCCTCGGCTGTTTGTTGCCTGCTGCCACGTTCGGCATCAGTTACTTTCCGTGTCTTTTGAGTTATTGAGACTTCGATTCGCTTCAAAGTCTTCTTTCTTTTTCGCTCCTTTTTCCACGTGGAAGAGTTTTCAAACGTTTTGATTTCATTCGGTACAGCACTGCGTGACCTTTCTCCAATGCTGTCGACTTGTAAGTGAATTGCGAAAGATTGCAAAAAAAAACCACCGAAACTTAAGAAATCGATTTTGTTGTCATCGGACGAGTTGGAGAACGAGTTCCGGTCGCTGACTGAGGGAAGGTCCGTCGATCCCTTGTTTGCGGAGCATGCGCATTGCGGACAACTCTTTTGAATGGAGTAGGAGGAAGTGGGAAAATGGTGGATGAAGAAAGTCGAGCTCCAGATTGTGTGCGCGCGCATATGCGAACACAGCCCGAGCTAACAGAAAACATCAGGCAAAACAACAATAGAGTCTTGATGAAGTAGTATGGAAGCCCATCGCTATATAGAACTGCTCTTCTTCTTCTTCTTCTTCTTCTTCCACGAGGATAATCATAGAGGACACTGCTCGCTGGCTTTTTAGACGAGTGTGTGTTATACATTTCCATCTCTCTCTGTTCCGTTTCCCTTTTTCTTTATTCAATAGACACACGGCACACAGATATAAATATATGACGGGGTAAAAGAAAGAAAGAAAGGAAGGCTTTATCTCCAACTCAAAGTCCCCCGCTGCGTAAAATGGCTGGTATAAATATCTATACCAAAACTCGTATCCTTTTTTTTTCCCCTTTTTCTTTTTTCTGTACACGGTGTTTCCTTCCTCGGCCATCTCATTTCGAATGCTGAGCGACTTGTATCTCTCTGTGCCGGGGCAATTATTTGTGTGCCAGGAAAAAAGGGCTACTACCACTACTGCTCCACTCGAGAGACCCGAAAAAAGAAAGAAACACGGTTGATGTACTCTTTGGTGAGTTCTATATGGCAATGCTCTGTGTCTTGTGTGTATAAAAGGCAGCGTGAGATCGAAGGTGTACTCTCTTTTTTTTCTCCTCTCTCTCTCCCCGTGTTCTGCAAGTTATATGATAAAAAAAAGGAAAGAAAAGAAAAGAGAGAAAAATGGATACCCCCGACCTGCTAAGTCTCACCGCAACAGTTTCCATTTCCTGACTCTGCTGTTTTCTTTTCTTTTTTCTTCTTCTTAACTTCTTCTTCTTTCCTTTTCTTGTCGGGGTGCTGTTTCATAAGCCATTAAGTCGCGCTGCATTTTTTCGTGTGTTGCTGGTCTTGTTCTTCCTTCTCATAGTCGTCGTCGTCGCCGTTCCTTGGCTCCAGCCAGTGGAAGAAGGAGAAGAGAAGCAACGACGAGCACTAGTGCAGTACCGTGTGGACTCTGTGATTTCCGGTCGTTTGACTTTGAAAAGGAACACAAGAGACATAGAAGACCCCGACTGTTCTCTTATGTTCACTCTATGGCGCAGCCATCAGGAGGACTAGAGTAGACTGGCGCTCTATTATATCCCATTATTATTATGATGATGAAAAATAAAGATGCGGACTCTCTGGTGCGTCATCCACCCCCACGTCAGACCATTTTCGGGGAGGACGATATGTCCATTAAACAATTTGTGTAATAGATAAAAGACGGCGAGATGGACCGTCAAGGAAAGACGACTTTATAACACACACACAAGACGACATTGAAGAAAAGCACCGGGGTCTACGATGCTTTTTCTGACTTTTTTTTGTCCCGGAGATATTACCTTCGACTTGGGAGGCCTTGATAGCGAATAAGAAGCGCAAGAGTTCAGCATCATTTTCTTCTTCATGTACGTAAACCAACCAGGCACACACACACAGATATATCTATCCGTTTCGCTCCATCATCCTCTGCGTCTCACTATCAAAATAAACATAGAGCCTTGTCGGGTAAGGCCAAAGATATCAGGAGAGTATGGGGGGGGGGGGGGAGAGAGAGAGAGAAGAATGGCGTATTGAGTGGCATTCCAGCGTGGTAGACCTCCTTCGTTGTTGCTGCGCTTACTTCATTCGCTCCATAAGCGGAGGAATGGCCTACACTCGGTGTGGCGGTGGGAAAAGAAGTTCGAATCGTATTCTCTCTCTCTTTTTCTTCTTCTTCTTCTTCTCCTTAAAAATTTATCAATATAAAAATGACGGCCTGAAAGAGAAAGAGAGGGCCGGGCCGTTGTGAATGAAAATGTGGTATCAGCACCACCATGCAGCACCACAAAGTTATTCTTTCCATTCTTCCGGGGGCGACCCCTTGTAATATTTCCAGAGATGGATCTGGCTGGCCAGTCATGATCCGCTCGCTGGATGCCCCATTCTCTTATTCTATTATTTGATCTTCATAACGTTTCCCCTTAAAAAAACACACACAACACCGAGGAGATAAGGGACGGTGGACCGCGTCACATCGCACCAGAGAAGAGGGCGCGACCGTGTGGTCGCGATGCCGTCTGACAATTGCGGCCGCTGGATGAAAAGGCCAATTGTTGGACCGCCGTGTGGTCTCGCGACGTCTATTATCATTGTGATGATGATTTTTTTTTCTACCTTCCTTGCTAGCATGTAAAGGAATGCTGCTGCGCCGGCTATGTATAGCACCGTCAGCAATGACGTGCCTTCGCGAGAAGGGTATAGACTGTGTACGTTTCCCTTTTTCTTTTTTGGAAATTACCATGATCGATGATGGCGACTTACAAGTTTTTTCTCTGTTGATAGTGACGCGACAATTTCTGCTGCCGGAGACTTCCACCGGCTCCACGTTCACTCCATCTCAATTCGAGCAGTAAATTTACACTTGGGGCTTCGCTCTCTTCTTCCATTGGCTCTCGCAGTCGTAACGTATCATAGGGGATAGGTTCCAGTATTTACAGTCACCGTCGCCTCCCAGTCGACACATTCCGTTCATTCCACAACGACTTTGACTGGCGCTCGTGATTCGATCGGAGAAGAGAAGGCGTCGCTCTCTTATAGCGGGTTTGTGTACACGGAGAGTTGTCTCTAGAGGATTCGATCGATATAAGAAGCCAAGGACGGAGGTAAAGCACAAAAAAAAACGTTGGATGGAAGGAAATCGGTGAGCGATTAGGCCAATGAGGCCTATTCATAGGCTTCAAACAGATCAGTCTAGTAGAAGAAAAGCTAGCAAGAGTAGAAAGAGACACGTCTTTTTTCAAAACTTGCAATTAGAATACATTCATGGCAGACGTCTTGTGTAGATCCACTCGAGTCTGCTACACTACTACTACAGCAGGGACTCTTTTCTTATTTTATTGTTATTACGAATTTTTTTTTCTCTCTCTCTTCGTCGCCTCGGTTCTCATAAAACTGGCGTGACAGGTAGAGCTCAAAATGTTTTGACTTTCCATCCGAGCGAGTGACAATCCGCTCCCCAAGTGGCGTTTCGGAAGAGAGGGGGGATTATGTAAGAGACATATGGCAAACAAAAAAGAGAGACTTGGACTTTGCTGGCCGGGCACAGAGCAGCAGGTGAGACAGATTAGCGTCTCTTACCAGAGTATACCAAGAATATTTATATACTTCTCTCAGACTGTATGCGTACCGCCATCAGCAGTGTCTATGTATATACGCTGTGTGACGGGACGCGTCAACTGCGGCCGGATGATCGGACCTTTGAAGACGTCGAAATATGGAGTGAGAGGGGGAGGGCTTTGGGGTTGATGAGACCGTTTGTTATGGTGATCCAGCAGGCGGATCAGGTCCCCTTCCTTTTTTTTTCTCCGTCACGCTTTTACACCTAATACCCACATTTAGAGGCATAAACCAGTCTTTGCGCTTTGTTGTTTGTTTTTTAATGGTTTTAGCTCCAAAGACTGATTGTCTTGGTGTTTGGCGGTGCCCATTAAAAGAAAGGGCGAAACATCAGGTGCCGGCCGTCCCGTCGTAAAAATAAAGGGGAAGAAGAAGCGCGGGTAGGTCTCTCCACTTGGTAAATGCATTCGGCTTGTGTGTTGTCCCTTGTTTGATGGTCAAGACAGGAATGAGGTTGCGGCGCTTGATGGCTTTATTTACGTTAGAACGCGAGCGTGTGTTGTGTGCGAGCTGCGGCTTCGACCGAACAGTCACTGCCCGGTTCAGATAATTGCATCTCAGCGGCAGTTCCGCACTCTTTTCTTCCTCTTCCCTTGATCCATTTCTACCAGGCCCATTTTTTCTCTGTGTGTGCCTGTGTCCATTGTGGAAGGTGTATATATATCTATATATTTACGATTTCTGACTTCCTGAAGAATGAAAGAAAGAAGAAAACAGTCTATATATACTACCTGGAACACTTTTACCCGCCACCACCAATGCCGTCCAGCCGAGCTTTAGAATGGAACTGGACTCGTCTCTTTTTCTTCTTTTTTTTGTGTGTGATAACTTGATTTACACAAAAGAAGACTACTCGGACTTGAGAGAGAAAAAAAAGGGATGGCGTTACCAAGAGTCGATGCACCGATGGGGAAATCATCGCTGTCAAGTGGATTTTTCTCACGGCTCCGATTCAACGCGCAGCGAACAAGGACCCCGGCGCTCCTCTTCTGCCACAACGCATATTTGATGTCTAAAGTCTATACAGTACTTCTTTTGTAGATAGGTTGGCAACATGGACAAACGCCGAACAGCGGAGGCATCAAGGTGCGGTTTCGGCATGTGCGAGGGTATCGATGCGGTTCGATTCATCTGTTCAAATCCGACGAAATGACGCAATAATGGTCTGATGCCCCTGTCGACGCGCTTTCATGCCCTCCCGCTCGTCAAGAGGGGGGTGAACTACTGTATTATACTGGCCGACCCCATCAGTAGGCTACGTAGTGAACAGTTCCGGAGGACGTAGGGTCGTTCACGTGCCGGGCACAAGACCGGATGAATTTTTTACCCTCTGTGTACTCTCTGTTGCCTTTTCAACACAGTGGGAAGAGGAGCAGCAGCCGACGTCCCGGTTATACCGTGCATGATGATGATGGGGGCGGACGGCAGTCGCAGCATCAGGCCGATGATTACCGATTTTTTCCGCACGTTGAACATCATCCCAACAGTGCCTATACTTTTCTCCCTCTTCTTATTCCATCGTCTTGCTCGTCTTCTCTGTGTGCTCGTTCGTGGTTCATCGACAATTCCATGTCGACTCTTTTTCTTACTTCTCTTTTTTTTTACGTTCCCACAGGCTCCGCGAGGTCTGGAGAGTTGAATCACACGGTATTTATCGAACGCCAAGTCCTTATCGAGAGCCTCTCTTTTTTTCCCTTTTTTTTTAAATGGTATTATTCGAGAAAAGAAGAAAGCCTTTAGCCTTTTGAAATTGTATTTGTATCAATATAAAGCACAGCGTCACTCTCCATAGTTACGGCGTAACAAGCGAAGACGCTCTGGGAAACAAGACGATCGGTGATTTACTGATTTCCTTATTCATTCAAAACTTTATAGCTCTGCTGCTGCCGGGGTGTATTGGGGCTGCCAAAAACTAAAAAGGATAACAACAAAAAGAAAAAAAAATCGTTCTCTTGGCGTCAACTCGTCCGCCTTCTTTTATCATCTCATCACAGTTGATTATGAATTATTTCTTCCACGGTGTAGTTATCGACAGACGACGGCGGATGTGTCCATTGAAACATTCTGGGGGAAGCAAACTCGCATTGTCTGGGAGTACACTGGGCCATGTAGACAGAAGAAGAAAAGGGGGCTGGATCAGACTGTGGACATGTTTGAGAAAGAGAGAGAGAGAAAGAGAAAAAAAAACAGACGCATAGAGAAAGAGTGGGCGGTACCGGGAAGGAGGAGGACTGGCGCGGCGACGGCGGGCGGCCGCCTCCGCTTGCGCAGTCGAGAGGCAATAACGCGATCTTGTTCGGGGTTTTTCACTCGGGCCCAATCAAGTTAGACGGCTTGTGTATACACACGCACTGACGTGCCGTGACTATTGAAAATATATACTACGTGGACGAAACACGCACACAAAAAAGTATTTGCCGGGGCGCGCGACATGCGTTCCTTTCCCCCCTTCCTACTTCTCTTTGACGTCGAATGGCACGTCCGTGCCACTTTGATGACTTCAAAAAACGAAGTCTTTCGTGCGAAAAATCGCCAAACTATCGAACCGACAATCGATAGTCTAGAAAACCTTTTTTTCCTTTCTGTTTTTTTTTTGTTGTATTTATTCTATTCTTTATTCCATGAAACCTTTTTCTTTCTTCCCCTTTTTTTTCTGAAGTCTCTTTCCCACCGACTTATATTGCCAATAGGCATCCGAGATGTCGCGGATAATAGAATCAAAGCCGATGTGTGTACAAGGTGGTGGAGATGGACTCTGGCGAGTTGAGTGAGAAAAAATCCCTGGCTGGCCAAGGTTGATCTCTACAAGAGTCGCACGCCGTTTAACAGCCCGGAATGGACAAGACAGAACTGAAATAAAAGAGATGGAGAGAGAGAGAGAGAGGGACGGTGCTGGTGGTGGAGGAGGGCGACGATCCGCAAAAGTTTGTGGGGGGCTGCCCGTCGAGCTTTTGTGTGTTCTCTCTCAGAAGGGATGACTGCTTTGCTGCCTTCTCTCTCTCTCTCTCTTCTTTTCCGACTTGTACCGGCACTTGCCGTGTCGCTTCATTCAAAAACCTATAGGGATAAATCACACATTTTCTACATCATCTACACAGACACACACGGAGCCACACAGAGGCCGTTTCGGAGATCAAAAGGAGGAGGATTCCCTTTTCTCTTCTGCCGTTGTAGCAGCAGCAGCCGTGAGTGTCTACATGTACGCATATAGAGACTAGAGAGAGAGAGAGAGAGAGACGACACTCTGTTATGCGCGGCTGTGTGTGCGCGCATACCTCTGCATTCCACGGCGCCAGAGTGTTAAGAGAGAGAGAGAGACTTTTAGCGCGATCAAAGAGCTCCTATATATTTATGTTGGATATACATTTCCCCACACAGCGCTGCGTTTCCTTATATATACTCGCATCGTAGTCTACTGCGCCTGTGTTGTACCACGCATAGGACGACGACTTAGCACCAAAAGGAGACGAGGATTCATGAGATATCATCATCATAAATATCTTTACCTCTTTTCTCTCTTTTTTTTTGTTAGTCTTTTCCACTATCTTTTCTCTTTTGGTCCTGTTTAAATATTGGCTACGTCTAGTAAAAGACGATGTGTTCCCCCTTTTTCTTTCGTTGTCGAGTGTCGACTCGGTAAATTCAATTCAACAGACGACGTGCAGGTTTTTCACAAATTCTTCGGGTTACGGAGGTCAGCCAAGACCGCGACCTACGATAATCCATCATTTGAAGGCGCCATCAATGATGCAAAATAGCTCGTTAACGGTGAATGAAATAGATGGTGAAAAACTAATCGAAAGAATTTCTTAGGGATGTATTCCTCAACCGTTAGTTTCTAGGTAGTCGATTTTTTGTTTTTTGGTCCGGATAGATTTGTGAGAGTTGGGAAGGAAAAGAAACACAGGTGAAATGAATTATTACTAGTAGCAGTATAGAGTGGCGGACGATGAAAAGGAGAAGACACCGAAGTTGATTTTACGACCTTCTTGTTATGCCGAACTCTCCGGACATATGGAAGTTTCGGGTGCTGTAGCTAGATAGCTACGGGACCCGTCTCTTTTATTTCAAGTCAAGAGTTCCGTACGATCTTGGCGAGTGAAGAGCCGCGGATGATATATAGGAGGCCAGTGGTCTCCCTTCTAATATTTCTTGTAGAAAAAAAAAAACATTTTTATTTCACCGGCAAAGGAAGAAAGAGAGAGAGAGAAAAAAGAAGTCTTACTAGGTAATAATAAATGAGAGACGAGCGACCGTGAAAATGGGACGAAAGGAGGAAAAAAAGAAAAAATGAAAAATACCAGGCCCTTTTGCGTGTTTATAAATGCCTTTTCATTGACGGATATACCGAGACCCCATTCCTTAGCTCGTTCGTCGCACATTACCACGAGCCCTTTTTTTTTCCTTGTTGAAAAAAATGAGTTAGAAAGAAAAAAAAACGAGTTGTATGATAAAACGTGCCGATATGTTATCTAAATTGCGGGATGACGAGCTTCAGCAGCGCACTGACCCGTTACGGAATTCAGCGCAAATTTCCACGAAAGTCATTTGACGATCGGCTGGGATTTGTTCTGTCTCTTTTTTATTTTATTTTATTCTTTCGATAGATTAGAATGGATGGGACAAAAGAATGGAGCGAGAAAGAAAAAAAAAAACAAGTTTTTTTCGCCTCGACTCGGAAGAGAAAAGAGACGTTTTCACCTGTCAATGGGGTTTTCTATACGCAAAGAGTAGTGGTGAAAATGTACAGCATCACGGCGGTAAATTGCCGGTTACGTTGTGGGGATAAGTTTGTCCGTGTCTAGATGGATTGAAACGGGGCGCCACGATGTGTCTGCACCTTACAAACGGGGTACGGAACGTTTGAAGGGGGGAGAAATATCGTCAAAGGCCTACAATAGGCGAAGGCGACTGTTTCAAGACGGTCTTGGCCGTCGAAACTCCCGTTTCGGAAACGGTGGGAGGAGCTAGAGCGTTCGATTTCTTCGAAATCTCTACAGCCAACTACAATGGCAACTCCTCTTTCTTCTTCTTTTTATAGTCGTAGTAGATTCTCTCGCCTTTGGTGCGCCTCATGTTTGCGTTATAACCGCATCACTCGCGAGAGAAAGACTAGGACTGAGAGAGAGGGGGACGATTCTTTATTCTTTCCTCAGAACTGATCTAATTATGCAGCACACGGCTTCTGGCTGGCTGACTGGAGGAGAGAGAGAGAGAGAAAACGCTCTCGAAAGTTGGAAGGCAACAGCAGAAGAAGATCCCTATCTCTGGAGATTCACGACTTTTTTCGGGATACTTGGGGTCTTTTCTTTCAGCACCTTATATACTGCCACCACCACCAAACCTTTTTTTCCACCCGTTTTCAAAGGAGATTGAATCTCACGGTCGATATCCAACACAACACAACGTTCGGATAGAAGGGAACTTTGCGTCGCTTATGTGCCTTTTGACAGAAATTCTTCACGTGTTGTCCGCGGCCACGAAGCCTATTATTATTCATTTTTTCTTCTTCTTTTTTCTGCTGTAGAAGAGGACCGAGTCTTCGGACAGCAACTGGCGACTGATCCGTGAAATTTTCTTCCTCTTTCTTTTTGACACCGAGAATGAAAACGGCTTGAAATATGTGTTACGCATTTCTCTTATTATTATCCAAAAGACTCGTCCCCCCTGAACTTTTTGTGTTATAGTATGTTGTTGGTGGTGGTGGACTGGTGGTGCGGGGAATATTCCTTCCCACCCCTTCCCTCCTTTCTGACGGAAGAAAAGGAAAATATAATAATAATAAAAAGGGAAAAGAAAAGAAGTACGAGGAGGCTTTCACACCTGTGCCACAGCGGTGCTAGATAGCCATCACCCAGAGCTTCCACACAGCAGTGTCCTCCTCTGCTGCTTTTCGGTACCTTGGGAAGCGCGCAAGACCGAGCCGAACAAGTCGTAGGGGGATAAGCTACAGGGGGTTTTCTCTTCTCTTTTTTTTTCCAGCCATTTTTTTTCTTCTTCTTCTTCTTCTTATCTTCTAACTCTGCTGTGTGTATATCCTTTAAGGAAGATTTTGTTCCCTTCCAAAACCCTTCAAGAACTTGAGGAGAAGAGGGATAAAGCGTTAAGCGTCCGCAACCATCCGCATCGGTCGTTTTTAAGTGTGTGGGGGAACATCGCACATAATCGTCGAGATAAGCATCGAACGGCTCCCTATAGCAGCAGCAGCAGCAGCAGCAGCTATACTACCATTTTTTAAGAACCGAAAAACGACGACGAGTAGCGCTACACTTGCGCAACCCGCATGCGTCTCTTTTTTTTACAGCGCTGCTTCGCCAGTTAGCGCGCTGTTAATAATAAAACAAAGAGTTTAAAGATCTCGGAGGAATTGAATGGAAGTACGTTTATTTCACCAACACGTTTTTTTTCGGAAAAAGAAACAAAATAAGCGGGGGGTGAGGGGAGGAGGGAAACAACAGAACACGCGGGATGTGGTTGTGGAGTGGGTCAGTGCTGATTTGGAATTTTTTGGGACCGGCAGAATGGTCTATGTACAACGCGCAAATGAAAAAAAAAAATCCAACGGTCACATAATAAGTATTTTCTTGTCATCATCAATTTATATAATCGTTTTTTTAAGCTTAGTCTTTTTTTGTGTGTTATACAAGTCATGCAGCATTTCAAATAGTTTTAAATATGGAAAACGGTACTGTTTATTTTTATATGTATATGAGTAAAGAGAGAGGCGGAGGATCGCCCGTGACACGCGTCAATCATCATCTTGTTACAAATTGCGAAGAGAGAGAGAGATAGAGGGGATTAATACAATATGTTCAGGAAAAGTATAACCAAGTCCTTAAAGAATCGTTATATATATAAAAGCTTTTCGTCCAAAGAAGAAAAAACCGGAATGGGTTGTTTTCACGCTCATAAGAACATTTGTTTTTGTTTTTTGTTTTTGTTTTTTTGTTTTGGTAACGCAGTCTATCCATCGCTAGGCTTTTCTTATAAACTTACAGTCGATTACAAATAGGTTAAAGCTCATTCCCGTTATTTTGTTGTTGTTGTGTTATATATTGTCCGATGATGAGAAAAGTTAATCATCTAAAATAAGTCTATCACTTCACTTGGGCTTGAGGGACAGTAAAAGAGGAGAGAGGGTTATTCGTACGTTATGTCGAAATAACGTTTTGTTTTGTTCTAAAATGAAAAACGGTACACGGAATTGTGTGCAGCGTGAGCGGCATCGAGACTAGAACCCTGATGAATAAAATACGAGGGGAATTATACAACCGTATTCGTGGAAACGGAACGAGTTCAACGTTGTCGGAATGATATAGTTTGGGCAACGCCAGAACGTTGTTCAAGACGCAAAATAATTGCGAGACAAAAAAATCAGGGTCTTCTGTTTCTTCCTTTCTTTTCGAGCTTCTTGTCGGAGGTCTTGTTTTCTTTCGTTTGTAGAAAATGGTCAACAACAGCTTACTCTCTGTACAGCGCACGACACACAGCAGCGGCTGATTGCCCGGTTGGTGACGACGAAAGGGAATTTCCCTCCACTTTTTTAAAGGTCCCCGCGAACGGCTCTCATCACTGCGTCACCCGAAGAAGACTCGCCGCTGTCTTTAACACCAAAGAAAAGAGGGAAAAAATGTTAATAAATCACAGAAATGGTTAGTCAAGACGTTCCAGAATGCCACGAGCGATTAGGTCCGTGTTATTCGGGAGAAACAAAACGAAAATGTTTCCTCAACTCACCAGGTGTTTGCATAGTGTACGAGTAGAGCAGGTGCAGACTGTAGCCGGCCTGTTCGGAAGAGTCCATCCGTTTGATACCGTTGCCGGGATTCTCCAGGTCTGGTGGTAGCGAAACCGGTTGTTGACCGTTGCCTGTTTGGTGGGTAAAAATCGCCGTGTCATTCGAGTTCCAATTTGGCTCCGATATTTTATAGACTAAGATCGTGTACAGATACTATACAAGTGTCGGATCTTTGGATCGAAACTTTCTTTTCTCGGATGAATGGAACACAACGGCCATCGTAGAGAGAGAGAGAGAGAGAGAGAGAGAGAGAGAGAGAGAGAGAGAGAGAGAGAGAGAGCCCGAAGGAGAGTAGAAAGGAAAAGATCCTTGTTCTCGATTTTATTGATTGTCCCAGACAAGCCGGATCGATCGATTCAATGATTCGCTCCAACGGACTAACTCCCTTCTTTCTCTCTCCCCCAGTCTATCCAGTCTTTTTCGACCCGTCGTGTCATTACATCTACCACTCTACCCCGCTCTACCGTAACGTGAGCGGAATAACTCGATAAACCAACATCCGATGATGCCGGGCGAGAGAGAATCTCTCGACAACCAACTTTTTCTCTCTCTCCCTCTCTCTAGCTCTCTTGGACAAGGACCGCTCTCTCTCCCTCTCTCTAGCTCTCTTGGACAAGGACCGTATGGAATGGTGATGTCTGTTCCAGTCGGCGTTCCAGTCGGATAGTTAAGACCATTCCAGTCGGCATTCAGACCATTCCAGTCGGCATTGGAACAGTCATTGATACTCTTTTTTTTTTGCAATTTTTTTTGACAATGGAGACGTTACCTGGATTATTGCGGCGTCCACCCTTGTTAACTGGAGCTCCATTGTTATTGTTGTTGGTGTTGTTGATGTTGTTGTTATTGTTATTGGAGCCGGAATTGTTGGAAGTGCTGAGGTGTTTCTTGTGCCGCGCTCTCATGTTCTGGAACCACACCTGAGTCACCCTTTTGGAGAGGCCCGTTAGGTTGGCGATGCGTTCCAGGTCTTGGCCGTCCGGATTCGAGTCCAGTAAAAAATTGGCCTGAAGGACGTGAAGCTGCTCCTCTGTGAAAGTGGTCCGCACTCTTTTCGATTTCGATCGTCCGCCTCCTTCCGGATCCGTTTCTATATATCGAAATGAAAAAGCAAAACACGCAAAACATTAGTAATGAAGATCGTCTCAATCAGTGTTGTGTTAAGTCTTGGAAAACGCCCGTCGCATCGTATATAAGTCGTATCTAGCGGCGGATCCTTTCTTGTGTCGGACGAGAGATGATTCAATTAAGAGGGCTCGCTCGCTGCGTAATCCCCGTGTTTTCTTGGAGCAAAAAAAGGGACGAGTCTTGGAAAGGGAAATTGTGAAAAGAGTGTTGGCATTCAAGGCCCGTTCTACTAGATGTAATTCACATAATAGCCGAGGCGGCTCGAATCTTGTTACCATCTCCTTTTGCCCGTGTGAGAAAACCTTGTCCAGTCCCTATAAGAGCGCGCCAGCCAGAAAGAACCCGAGTTTCGCCCGTTTCTCTCTTTCGCTTGCTGCTGGGACCGTGTCTGTTGCTGCTGCTGGCCGAGTGGGGTAATGTATATAACAAACGAGCGGCGATTCATCAAGATGACACGGGACGGCCAGGGCCCCTCTCTTTTCTCGTACACAGCACGCACACACAAGAAAAAAAGGGAACAAGTCCAGTTCCCATTCACATTGCTAGTGTACAGGAGGAGAATCCCCCCAGTCGGAAGAAAAGCCGCCAGACCCTTTAATTTTTATTTCCATTTTTATTTCCCATCTCAGACGGTTATTTTTTTTTCTTCTACTTCTTTTTCTTCTTCTCCTTTCTTTTTCTAGTGCGTATACAACACTACTACTACGCCCGTTACGAATAAACGGGGGGCACCTCTTTGAAGTCGGGCCACAGCTAACAGTTGATGGCGACGTGACCAATCCGTCAGACGGAGACGCGGTTCATTCAACAACCCCCGAGAAATATATATACGGTATGTATAAAAACGCAACCCCGATCTCGTTTTAACGACGCCATTACTCCATCAAATGTTGGAATCGTCTAACTGCACTCGAGAGAAAGATTGAAAAAAAAATAGAAGAAAACCAACGTTCAAAAGTTGCTCGGAGCAGCGAAATGCGGGTTTTTTTCCCCTGTAACTTCTTCGTAGCCCTTCAAATGACTTTCAATCTTGGTTTAATCGTTCCGAGAGATCTGGCACCGGTATATCGAATCGAATGATCAACAGCCAAGTCGATATGGGCATCGATATCTCCTTTATACTTTTTTTTGCGGGCTGTTGTTATGTAAGAGAGGGGCCTGTACGGAGGGGACCAAGATTAATGATGTGTGCAAGCCATCTTGCAGTACGTAGAGCGTGCATGTAGGAAGGCATGCAGCTACAGAGAAGTTGTGGTAATCAACAAGCCCCTCTTCTCCTTCCTTTCTTTATCATATAGTCAGTTCCTTATTTTTTAGGACAGTCACCGTGACCAAACCGTCGCGGCGTCGACGAATAGTCGAATATGTTATTGGAGAAAGAAATCAATTTCTTCGCAGCCATCGCTCGCTGCCTCGGCGCCTCTTCGTTCATTGGGAAGCGAGCGGGCAGCCAATGGTTCTTCACCAACACCAATCAATGCCATGTGTGTGGCGGACTCGAGAAGAAGAAGACGGAGTCAGACAAACGAAACGTGATGAATCATTGGCTGTAATTCAGCGGCAACGACGACAAAAATAAGCGCAGGCTAGAGATGGAATAGGCCGCAAATAGGAGCCTATATGCGCCGACCACCTCTTGATCTTCAAGTGCAAGTCTCCCAACAATCGCATTCCAATCGCCGCTTATTATACCCACGCTCTCGAGATGGTGGGAGCAGAGCCCATAAGGACGGGAAGGTCTCGATCGGAAGCTTCCATTTAAAAAATAAGGCGGTCTCCCTTGCTTTAGTAGTCGTAGTCTCTTTAGAACCGTGAACGTTCTCACGGCCCACTTTCCAATTCACAATAAGACCGTAGAAAGAAAAAAGAAACAAAAAAAACTTCAAATATTGAAAGTCTATATCGAGACGTATCCATGTCTTTTTGGCGAAAAAAAAAATAAAAATCGAGTTTCTACCATTGTCTCCGATTTCCCATCATCTTCGTGTTGATTCTTTTTTTTCTTACACGAAAGAAGGGAGGCATTAAAAATAACAAAAAGAGGGGCATTTCGAAATAACCGAGAAATTCCTCTGGAGCTTCTAGTGAAAGAAAATTGAGGCTCTGTGCGCCTTCGAATTTATCGGCAAGTTGAAGTTGAAACTTGCGGGTGGCCTATTCTGAGACGCTGCCGTCGTTTGCGCTCGCTATATATATATATACAGTGGGCACTCAAATTATTAGAACACGGGGCGCATTCCCATTGCACCCCGTGTTATTTTCGCGTTTATTTTTCCGCCCCCCTGGGCTCAAAAATAGTGCTAAAATTTTTTTTCTGATGCCGTTTAATTTGTCTTGGCGAGATCTCTTAGTGGGTTTTTTTGTTTTATCCTAACAATAAAACCCTAGAAGCAGGGGCAAGAAATTTATTTATTAGAACAGGCCTTTTTTCCCCATCCTTCGTACACAAATCGGTCAACTTTAACAGCCGACAGCTTGTTTTTGAAAAATTTCCCAAACTTGAAATTTTTATATAAAATCAAGTGAGACTTCTTCTTTGAGTCTGGAAATTTTCATTAAATTTGGGTGATAAATGAAAAAAAAACGGCTAAAAAACTAAGTCGCGTTTCGAAAAAGGTCGTTTTTTCGACCAAGGTCACGGCTCCCCATGTCGAAAGCCTATCCCGGCCGTTTTTTTCGAAACGCGACTCAGTTTTTTAGACCTAAAACTCGGAGCCTTTTATCAAAACTTAATGAAAATTTCCAGACTCAAAGAAGAAGTCTCACTTGATTTTATATAAAAATTTCAAGTTTGGGCAATCTTTCAAAAACAAGCTGTCGGCTGTTAAAATTGACCGATTTGTGTACGAAGGATGGGGAAAAAAGGCCTGTTCTAATAAATAAATTTCTTGCCCCTGCTTCTAGGGTTTTATTGTTAGGATAAAACAAAAAAACCCACTAAGAGATCTCGCCAAGACAAATTATATATATTTATATATATGCGCCCCGTGTTCTAATAATTTGAGTGCCCACTGTATACTCCCGCCGGAGGAGTTATATGCAATCCGTGCAGCAGCAGAAGCACATCAGAAGCCTATAGAGATAAGAGATCGTGTTCTCGCGGAGAAACTATAACCGAGGAGAACTCTGCTGATGTTCCTTATCTCTCTATATATACGTATAGAATATATATATTTTTTTCATGATATCTCCGGCGTGTTTTACGAGACGGCGGGGTCAGGTGTCGGGCTGCATCGACCCCCGACCGCGGACGCCCGGTGCCTTTCGCTCCTTATCACACGCAACAGTCGCCGCCGCCAAGTCAGAAACGCGCCGAAGATGTTCAGCGGCAGCAGAAGGAGAGAAGTTTACCAGGAAAGAAAAAAAGGAAAAAAAAGAAAGGTGGAATAAAGTAGACACCTTTAGCTTCCCTATGTGAGTCATATATCTATCTCTCTGCAGGGATATTCGAACGACCGGTGCGCGCTGCCGGCCTGCCGCTGCACCCACAGCATCTCGGCGTATCAACGAACCGAACATTTTCCTAACCAACCAAGCCAGGAGCAGTAGTAGCGTTTGGTCGCCGGTTGTTGTTTGGTCTGTGGCGATAGGATTTACGATCGGACGCTGCGTTGGTAATCGATGCGCGGCGATGGGCTAAAAGAACCTACTACGGCGTGACTCTCCTCATCTTCTCGCTTATTCCTTTTTCGGTCCTCCTCTTTTTTTTCCCGTCTTCATTCCTCCCAGTCTCTAGCCGGGCTCCCCTATTCGTTCTCATCGCTGAACGCTGAGTTATCTCTCTCCCTCTCCTTTGACTTTGGCTGTCTCTCCCGCTCACGAAGAAACGGCTTCTCCCTATGTTATTTTTCTATGGACAGTTTCACTGCTGCTGTGGGAGGGCGACGCGGACACACAAGGACCGACCGACTCTGCTCATATTCCCCCCTTCGTATTTCCAAGCTGGAAAATCTCATTGGGAGAAATGGGCGAGCGCCCCGCCATGCCCGGCAAACGAGCTCCTTAATGGCGTCGCTTCATATGCAAAGTTGCTGCCGTGTCCGGCAACAACCCCAAACATATACATGTACGTAAGCGACGTCGTTCTCTTTTCCGCGCAGTTCAAAACTCTTTCGGGGGTCTCGCTCTCCAGTTGTGCTGGACCATCCACTGAGTGGACACGGGCGCGCCGATGCCAACTCGCCTCGTTCCCTCCCACGGCCTATCGATGTAGGTTCCTCCATTTTCTCTTGATTTCGCTTTACGAGCGTGAACGGCCTGTCCGTCTTGATGGCTTCGTACGGCAGAGATTTGAGTGCTCAATTATGACATTTTTTTTCTTTAAAAAAAAAAACAACATTCTGGGATGAACCATGAAAAGACTTGTCGTGGCCATCTGTCGCCCCTCTCTCTCTCTTTGGAGAATGCACTTGAATCATCCGAATCATTTGAGGAATGTCTCTTACCGTCGGATGAGGTGGATCCGGCGTCCAGGCCGTCCAGGTAGTGAGTCTTGCAGAGAACGCGGCCTTCGTGCAGGGCAAACTCTTCACCGGTGCTGAGCTGGCGTCGGCAGGCGTCGCAGGCGAAACAGGCTAGATGGTAGACGTGCTCTCTCGCCCGTCTCACCCAATCGGCGGCCGAAATGGATCGACTGCATCGAGCGCATTTGGCTCCGAATGTCCTGTTTCAATCAATCGATTCAACACGGAAGAAAAAAACAACAACAAAAAAGGAGGGTCGTTAGTTCATGAAGATTGCCGTCATTTTCTCGGTCGACGTTTAAAAACCTTCCATTTAGGCGGTCGGTTTATTTTAAACTGTCCACTACGCGAGTAGATGCAGACACCGAGGTTTAAAGAGCTTAACAAGGAAGCCGAAGGGAGCCGAGTCTAAATGGACGCATTACGTCATGTTTGTTCATGTAGGAGAGACGGTGGGGGGATTGCGGGGAGAGCGGTAGTAGATTTTTATATAGGAGCCGAGTCGAAATAGACAGGCCTAGACTCCCGCTGCATCATCCATAAAAATACTGTACAGTCTGATGGAAAAACAACAGCGGCTTTTTCCTCGTCCCCAGCATGATATTCACAATAGACAGCACAGTTCAATTAACTTTTGACCCTCTTTTTATAGGTACAGCGCGGACGGACCGAAAACAGATTCATTTATTTTTTCCTTTTAATGAAAAGTAATGGACGGAATTTAGACCGGGCCACCGTCGGTACCGCCGCTTTTTCATTCTTTGATTTCTCAACTGGGGACAATCGCAGGCCTGAGCAACTATTGTTCGATCCCGCGCTGTCTTCATTTATTTACGTTTTTGCTGAATTAATAGAGTAGGCTAAGCCTAAGAGTGACATTTCTCGTTAAAGACGAAGCTGATGGAACATGATGGAACGAATGAGAGACTCTTTTCAGATCGTTTCGGAGGGCAAACCTATTCCGGGGGAATGTCCATCACGGTCGTGGATGTCATTGGCCCGTTGCCGTGTTGTCATAACTTTTCAAGTGAAGAGCGAGAGTATTATTATTGTACGGTTTTTATAAGGAAAAAAGGAAAAAGCCCTTTAAAAAAGAGAAACTCGGACACCATCTTCTCCGACTCGCCTTTTGATCGTCGTCAGAGAATATGGTATAGGAAGAAAGATGGCCGCCTTCGTGGTGGGTCGTGTCTTCTTGCTCTTCTTCTCTTTGCCTCTTTTATCCTTGTCTCGGACCGTTCAGAAGTCACGGCGTAGACACTTGCATGCAGACGGTCTCGATTCCACTCGTCTTTTTTTTTCTTCTTTTTTTACTTTTGTGGCGTCCTCGCTGACATCACGAGCTAGACGACCGTCCACAATCGAGTTAGAATCAACATCCGAATGTCAAGTGCCCGGTAAGAGTTGGAATTCCGTCGACGATAACCCTCTTGGCCTCTTTTTATAGTCGCGTTCTATTATTGTGGCATCGCTCGAGAGTCTGACGACAACTCGCACAGTTGACAATGTTTTCAAAAGAGGATGACAAAGACTTCTTATTCCTCCCTCCCCATCACAGCCAAAATAGTGGAGGCGGAAACGAATCAGATCTTAGTAGTAGATCTTTCCATTTAGTTCTATTTTTTACCTGGTGTAATCGGCTCGGCAGTAGATGGCTCCGGCCCTGACGAAGCAGGAAGGTTGGTTGTCGAGGGCCGTCCGGCAGACGGAACAGCGCAGGCAAGTCGAGTGCCACGTCCGGCCGGACACTTGAATCAGGAAGCGGTCGGTAATCAGCTCGCCGCAAGCAGCGCACACTCCGGCCGCGACTCCCGCTTGACTGCTGGACCCGGCGCTGACCAAACCGCCGATTCCGCTGCTAACGCTGTTGCTACCGACGCTGCCGATGCCGCCGACGCCCAGGCCGCTCGTCGAGTCGACCGAACAGTCGGAAGGCGACGGAGCTTCCGTCTGCAAAAGAGAGCCAAGTTCAAATCGTTATTATTATTTCGACTGATTTATTTGATAATGACGCGCAAAACTGGGACGCAATCGACCGGCACCCTTAGGCCCCACACTTGGTTAACCATCAAGTATTTTGAACGGAAGAAGAAAAGCAGCTTGTCCTTGTGGCAACGACGTTCTAGCAACGGAAAAAAAAACTTCTTCTTCTTCTCGGCGACTACCAAAGAGTTATTAAATCACGTCGGGCAAGTGTCTCATAAAGAAAGAGGTAGAAAGGAGACAGAAGGGACAACGACTGCTGATGCTGTCGTTGTCGAGCATCTCCTCGAGTTGCTATGCGATTCGTGCGCTACATCCGCGTGCGTGATATATTATATTCCGTCGGCCGAAATAATATATATATATACATACCCGCCGTGCCTTTTGATTTTTTTTCCTTTTTTTCTGTTTTCTTTTGATCTTTTTGTTCTCGCAGCTTTACAGAATGTATATGGCATGCGCTAGAATCGGCGGGTACTGGCTGTTGCAACGCGCACGCCAACGGGCGTTCCTTATGGCTTCTCTTTTTTCTGATTTTTTTATTCCTCTTTTGTGTGTCAAATGAAATTTTTATAGACTCTCATCTCACGCTGAGCCTCTCACGATGCACGGATGCTCTTTTTTTCTCTCTCTCTCTCTTTTCTTCCTATTTAGAATAGTCAACCGTCATTGACCATCAGAGGCTACGAGGCCAAGAAACTTTGACTTTGGTCACCGAAATAGATTGAAAGACAAAACTAGCGACTAGGAAGGGAAGCTCACCTTTTCTCGTTTGATCTCGCATGGACTGACGGGATGTAGCGATGAGGCCGGAGACATTGAAGTGTCCATAAACTGCGCGCAAAACATGATTTACATTATTGATTACGTTGTCAAAATATATAGCAAAATTTTTGTGTTTTTTGTTTGTTTTGTTTTGTTTGTTAGCAGGAGCAAGAGAGATTGGCTCGAACCAACAGTACCATGTCTTTGTGATTTATCCTGCGACGCACCTTCATAATTTCGATCACGGCACTTTTGATCTCGAAATCGATCGAGTCCGCACCGGGTCCAAACGGAGAAAATCAATAGAAAAGTTGGACGAAATGGCACTGGAAGATTTGGACACGTTTGAAAAAGCACAGGGAAGAATCGCACGGAGGACGTGTCTGTAGTGATTTCGGTACGGTAGTTTTTGTAGGGGACGTCAGAGTTGCGCACCTATATAACGCAGCGAGTAGCAAGCTCTGCCCGAATACGCGCGCACAACCCACACTCGGTGAACACCGGCCGAACATTGGACTCTGGGCCGGGGCGGACGGACATAGTCAAGAGGTGGGTGGGTGCTCGCGCGCGCGCGCTCTCACCTATTGAACATAAAAGAACGAGTCGCAGTACAAGTCGACGCCCTCTTGGCGGCCGTAGGGGAGGAGCCTGAGTCAAGCGGATCGCCAGCTGATTGGCTGCCCGCCGAGCGCGCAACACGCACCCACACACTGGAAACGGGCTGCCCGTATCCTCTTGCACCCCGTCGCCGCGCTCGAACAATTGGTCGGAGACAAGTCTCTACTATTTTTTTGTTGCTTCTTCTTCGTCTTCTTCTTTTATTTTTTTTTCTGTACATTTTTGCTGTACGGCCGTTTGCCCGTCTACGACGTGTGGGAGCGCGTGACCGGCGACTTTTTTTTTACGGCTGCTCGAATCATTCCAGCAAACGCTTGAATATGGGCAGCCGCGTACCAAAGTGACTCCCCTCTTCAACAATACCAACCCGTCGATCGATAGATATAAACTTTTCTTCATCTTTTTTCTTTAAAGAGGAAGGAAATTCGTGACTAATCTTTTAAAGAAAAACGGAGAAAAGTTTCTCCTCTCAGCTTCATTTAATGTTGGCGCATTTTTCAAATGTTTGTTTGTCGCCTTGCGTGTAGACAACAAAAGAGGGATCGGCTCTCGAAAATGTTAACTGGAGAAATCCCTAACGCGCATTCCTCGCAATAATTCTTGTCATTGACGAATGATCCGATCCGACGGGGTTTCCTTGTCAAACATGATTGCGCTGAGCGCGGAGCTCTCCGGCGCGAAACAAAAAATATTGAGGGCCTTTTTTGATACCAGCAGATTTTCTCCATGATAGAGTGTCACATATTTATCGATTCCGACGCCTATTATGCAGCTGGCCAACAGCGAAATGGAATCTGCGTAACGATCTTTTCCACAGAACGTAAAGTAGTCCTTTTAGCATTTGGGCCGAAAATCGCTAGCGATGATGATGTGCCGGCTTTGTATCCTCTCGTCGTTGATTCCAGCGGAATAAGGACATCGTTTAACAGCCAGTGCTGTAGAGGACGAAACTCGCGGCTGCCGGTTAAGCAGATCAACGACTTTAGACGGCAGCAGCGGCTCTCATTTCTCTGCTTGGCGTTGGAGCTAAGCACACATATCAAGAGCTGTAGAGAAGATCAATCACTCGATCGTTTCACAATGCAGAAGAAAAAAAGGAAGCGCATGCTGGGTACAAACTGGAGGAACCGAGGAACAATCCCCCCTGGCTTGATGTGTGTAGGCTTTTGGCCACTTGATATTGAAATAATAGGGGCTGCTGTGGTGTGAACTCGGCGGAGCCGATTGTCGACGGCCAACCAGTCATGAAGTGCAAGCCTTCTCTCATCATTCTCTCTACTCTCTCTCTGACTATTTTTTTGTATTCTTCTTCCTCCAATGGGCTGCAGTACCCCAGGACGTATAACATATGTACTTCATGATAGGAAACTATACATTCTTGACTCCTTTTCCCGGACCTGACAACGACTGAATGAATGAATGGGGACGAGTCTCTGGCGCTTTGTGCATGAGAAAAAAAAACCAAATAGGGCGGAGGGCGCGCTCTATGGGTATATAATGCGCACTCACTGCTAGGAGAGAGAGGCGACGACTCTACGAAGGCGTGAAGTGTATTATAAAAGTTGACAACGTGACCTTATTGTCCGTCCCTCCTTTTTTTGTAGGGTTAACCGCAGTGACTTTCCAGCCACAGGCCCCCCTTTCCTTGTTCTGTCCTGAAGTTTTTTTTTTCTCTCTCTCAACCAAATACATATACATATATATCTGTGCTGTATAGCAGCAAAAGCAGCAGTCAGCCCCCCTTCTCACTTTTTGGGCCCCGGTGAGTATATAAATAACCGTACGGTCTTTTGTGCGATGGAGAGACTAGCGGGGCTCACCTTTAGTTTGTGCGGTTTTCGAGCCCTGGTGACCTCTAATAGGTCAAATCGATAGATATACTAGCGCGCACATATAGAGACTAAGGCGCGAGAGAGATATTTCCCCCCGCTGCAGCTGCTGATGGGGCTGCCGAAGAGGTATATACCCACCGAGAAGTAGTGGCAAAAGAAAAAAGGTTGACATAGTCCGACAGTCGATAGACTGCGCGGCTCCACGGTACATTAACTTGAACAGGCATCCGCCAGTGTATCCCTCTCTTTTCTTTTCACATGTGTAAAAGGATATGAATGCCGACCTCTATACGGTCGTGTAAAACCATTCGTTACACAGGTATATCATTCAAGCTATGGATTTTTCGTTTTTCAGAAGTGTCGCCTACAGATCGTCGTTTTCCTTGGGCGCCAAATAGACGAAAGGTGTTTATCGACGCCACTACAACCGAGTCGACGATCGCAAGTCATTAAGATTGCGCGGTTGTATAGTAGGAAAGAAAGGGGGGAATGGTTATGGGTAGAGGAATCCGGAGGGTGAAAAGGGTGGCCGGCATCATTCGCAAGATGTTTGGCAAAGCTTCCTTTCTTACGTCGGTCCCATCAAAGCATTCAATAGGTGATCGATGCACCGTGGATAAACCGTCGTCGCATTCTCACTTTGGCTTCGTCCTTTCTCCTCCTGAGAGATCTAGCTTGGTAGAGAGTTTAGGGAGAGAAGGACCTTCTTCTGTATTTGTGATCATCTGAACGCATCGTCGGTTTGGAAACCCTTTGACTGGGCGAGATCCAGTCGATGCGGCATTCGTTACGAACCCGACGACTGCGCCTAGTCCGTAGGCCTAAAAGGTGATTGGAGTGGAAAGAGAGCCAAGTCGGCGGCTGCTGTAAATCTCGTTACTTCCGCATTCAGAGATATACAAAAGAGGGAAAATCCTCATCTCAAGCCATTAGATCATAAAGTTGCGGCGGCCTAACATCGATCAATCTCGAGTCGAATATTCAGTGGCAACAGCACGAGACCGCTAAACACCTCTTCATCGGATCACATACACAAGTATTCCTTTCTTCAACCAACTTGCTGGGGCTATACAAGTCGACCTTTGTTGTGGGCCGTGTCCGTCATGTTTCGGGGACGACCACAAAAATTGCCGGAATGTCAATTCAACTTCGCCTTGCGATCAAGATGATGTGTATAGTATGTAAAGGCGAAAAAGTACGAGTACAACAGACAGAATGGTCCATATTGCTCTCGCAGGCAAGAGCACGAGCAAGCTCGGCGAAATCACAGACAGCACACACAAACACACAGGCGACTGGATAAAGAGTAACTAACAATTTTCAATTACAAGATATTAATATTTGAATATTTGATTTGCCATATATCAAATTATGGTATCAAGAAATATAGAACTCAGAAAGAAAGCCACCTTCGCGGTTTAATTAGGAAGAGAGAGAACAGCTTAATGCCAGCTGTACGGCACAGTCCAATATTATGTGGACATCCATGGACGGAAAATTCTAATTACAAAACAAATCAAGTAAATTATTAGAAAGTTAACCTTGTGGGGAAAACGTGCAATATACCTGAAGAAGTTTCAAGTTGCAAGGAAAATCACCAGCCAAGAGATTCTCTCTAATAAGCCTGCGGAAAGATAGCAGTTTTAGCAAATGGTGTTTTCATTGTAATAAAGACTTGCTACTTACACTATCATAGCCGTACACACGTAAATGAGAAATTCAAAACGGTTCTGATCTGCAAAAAGGGAATCCCATATCCGTAAAATATCAGGCAACTCAAATTCTTGAGAGAGTAAAAGGGTCAGCCACCTTAACCAGGAAAAAGCTGTCAAGCCAGTAGATTTTTTAAAACAAAAACTTTTTGCTGTTACCGAAAAGAGTAAAACTGAGGTTCTAATTCTTGATTTTTCAGCCTGTTCCAGACTTGAGGGTCGCACTCCTTCAATTTCCGCATCAGGCGATTCATCAGACCGTTGATGCCCATCTCACTCTCGTCAAGCGTCTTAATGAAGAAATCTCGAATCTCAGACATCAAACCGGTGAAACAGAAAAAAGTGTCGGCTTCAGCATATTCTGTCACGGAAAGAAATATCCTGATTAAGAGTGAATTCCAAGTTTATAGCAAATAAAAAATACAACCTCTCCAATCGCTATCCGCGTCTGTAGCAAAGAGATAGTAAATGGGGCCGATAATTTCATTCATTCCCTGAACGTAGCTCTGGCCCGGATTCAATTTGGCATAGATGAACAGAATCCGTTCGACAACTTCCCAATGGGCTTCTTGACCAGATGACAGGACTGCATAGTCCTCTTGGGCTTTTCTCACTGTATAAGAGACCTAATATCAAGATAATTTTTGTGTTAAAATCATGAAATTTGCTAAGAATTTCTTGTCAACAAATTACTTTATTCATTCCGATCCCTCGCCGTTCTACATTCCCTGCACTCAATGCAGTGTACTGTACTCGATTGTGGAGGCGAATCGAGTCGGAGTCGGGTCCACCCACAATCTCTTTGCACGGGAAATCAGTTGCCTGTTGGAAGAATGAAATATCTGGGCACAACCTCCTAAACAAATTGAATCACTTTTTTAGTTTATTGAGGATTTTTGGTTTCTTCACATCTTGCAAAGGATTTACTGAAAAAAGACAGGCACTAGTACAAAAGTTGTTGAGAGTATACCTGACATCTTTATCTATCTGTAATAGGACTTCATTGTCTTTAAAGAACGTCTGCCATTTACTTTCAGGATTGATGCTCAATGGATGATCATCCATAGTAACATCTATTCGAGGACAGTCAGTTCTGCCATCTTTGGGAGCTACAACCATCTCATCTATTCAGTCAAATTGTTATGTTAAATGGTAGTTAAAATAATTTGTTAGTTGTAATTTACCTATAAACTGTTTGTAAAGATCTCTCTTGTTTCTCAAGACCTCCTTCCATAGTTTGCGATTAGGTGGAAGATAATTCAGCAACAACTTCCAGCACAGAGGGCGTAGGCCACTGTCATCAGGGACACCTGTCATTCCAAATGTGGCAATATTAGCAATGTCAATTACAACACTATGCAAGTAGACAAGTATTACCTCTAAAACACTGCTTTCGGAATAATTTGAAATCGATTACGTCTTCTTTTAACAACTCCTGAAGTTCGTTGATTCTGTAACAGTCGAAATTATTTTAAATTGTGATCAATGGCGTATTGCGTAATAAACTTACTTTTCGCGATACGCAGCCATCGGAACTAGGAAAAATCAACACAACTCAAGAGACGAATCCAAAAATAATTACACACAGCTGTCAAAATAGTTACCACCACTCAAACTCCCCCTCGGGAATTTTGCCTTTTCTACGCCATCTAGGAACCAAACTTGGAACGTCATACACTGGTTTCAAGGTGCCAAAAAAAGCAACGCCCGATCGTTCGATGAACTTCCATCTCCGGCGACGCGCTTAATTAAACCGGAACGCATTTTCCGGGATTTTTCCTTGACAGCTGTCAGAAGAGGAAAAAATTCAGTATCTAAGAAAATGTTGCTGTGGCAACAACCAACGAAACGTTGTCACTGCTTCGATCGCTTGCCACTGATTTTGTCGACCCTATTAGTGCTTTTCATATATCAACAGAGTAAACCAGTTAACAAAAAGGAAATTATTACCGAAAGCGAATTCATAGAAGTGTATCACAGCGTTGAAAACAGCTTCAGAAAAGACTATGAAACTATTCCACCTCCCTACGATGAGGCTCGGTTCAATCCATTCAAGGATTCGGCGTCGAATGTGGACGAAGTCATGACGGCATACACTTACAGCAGTTTTGGCCTTGGCAAGCTTAAAAACCGGCCAATTAAGAAGATACTTTTTTGGAACGAAGCTTACGGATCGAAAGATTACGGTAATAACAGTTTTTGAACAAGCATATAACAAGCAATTGATAATTACTTACTCCGCAACAGGTATAGGATTCGGTCAGAAAGGTTTCCAACAATTAAATTGCCCTATTGCCGAATGTTACACAACAGACAACCGATCTTTGCTAAGAATGGAAGACTTCGACGCTATAGTTTTCCACCTGCGGACGTTCCACATTGAAGACTTGCCAAAAGCCAGAAGTGAACAACAACGCTGGATATTCTGGTCATTGGAATCTCCACAATACAACATGCGAGATATACATCCATTAGACGGCCTTTTTAACTGGACCATGACATATCGTCTAGATTCAGATGTAGTACAACCCTACGGATGGGTACAGCCGACTGGCCCGTTCAGTCTACGCCCAAGTCAAAAGGAAATTAAGCTGGCCATGGAAGTTGCCTCCGGAAGGAAACCCAAATCGAAAAAGACTAGACTAATTGCTTGGTTCGTCTCAAACTGTCAGTCTCAAAGTAAACGAGAAAAGTACGCAAACGCCTTGGCCAAACACGTTCAAGTTGACGTGTACGGAGATTGCGGTCCTCTGGTCTGTGACCGAGACAATGCAGCGAACTGCTACGACATGCTCGACCAAGAATATAAGTTCTACTTGTCTTTTGAGAACTCTTACTGTGATGATTATGTCACTGAGAAACTATTTTCCATTCTCCAACTAGAGGTAATTCCTATTGTATTTGGCGGTGCAAATTACTCGGCCGTAGCACCGCCTTTTTCTTACATTGATGCTCGAGATTTCAAGTCCGCACGGCAACTAGCCGATTACCTTAAACTACTAGACGCCAATGATGAACTCTACAACCAATATTTTTGGTGGAAACCCCATTATCGAATCAGAAATCACATTCAAGATCTTAAATTGTCCATGTGCGGATTATGTTCCCGTTTACATTTCGACACGGCAGTCAAAACGTACGAGGGCATGGAGAAATGGTGGGTCAGAGATAGCCACTGTCACATTCCCAGGCCCGAAAATGTCTTTCGCATCCCATTTTGGTGAATAAGTGGGATCCAGATATATTTATCCAAAGTACCAATATAACCAATGCGACGTGGCTTGCAGTTTCTTTTCCTGTTCTTCAAAAAATTAAATCGAACTCAAGGTTTATCAGAACAAGTCTATTAAAAAGATTGTATTTAGCTGATGTTATTTTAAATTTTGCTCGAAATTTTGTCCCTTGAGAACGATTGATGTACGCATTAATTTTGAACGACGATATTAAAACATACATATTGGCGGAACGCTTAAAAAATACACGGACCCTATAGATGTTATTCACTTATAATGGTCACTAATAATATTATATGAGAAAAATAAAAGGATGAACAAAAACCAGGTTAGATTAAATGGGCTTTTGTGTTATTGTCCTATATATCTAGGTGTGCAGGCTATATACTGTATTATGCTTACTGTTAGCTCTTTTATTCTTCATCAACGTTTTGCTATAGATTTAATGCAGATGATGAAAAAGAGGGAAACAAAAACTAGAAATATTTGTCTGAGGTTTCAATGTCAAAACATACATACACGCTTTGGTTGTATTTGTATTTACCATAAAACAAACTTAAAGTTCTTATGCTATCATTATTACCCATACAATACGCCATTTTCCCAACAAATAAACAGATTTCTAAAAAGGAATTATATCCTTATTGAATTTGATTCATTTTATTTTGTTTGTTGTTAAAATGACTCGAACAAATTCAATTGTACCGCTTGGCAATGCAGCGTTGCCAGATAGTTTAATGTGTCAAAAGTTGGGAAAATGCGTTACACACACACGTCTTGATTGGTGATGGAACCAACTTAACGATGTCTGACCTTATCCAATAATTTTCTCTCTTTACGTTCTATGTTATAATATAAGTTTCAGATTTCCTAATTGAAGTGTGAAATTTCACCATTTGACGCTATTTTAAAACGATTCTTGATTAACCAAACCCCCAGATTTAAACGTCTGTTTACCGCGGGTCTTAATCAGCAAAATTTTCTCTATTTAATGGTCTTATTCTTAATCCTCCTAACGAAAGTGGGATTTTCACCAATTCCCGCCGACTTCGGGAGCGTCTAGCGGGAGCAGCCCCCGGCTGCGAGAGGACAGACTAGCCTTTTCTGACTCGGGGCGTCATCCCGAATACTGTTTAGCTAAAGCAAAGTCTCCTGAAAGAAGTGGCATGTTTTGTCGCTGGGCTGACAGATTTTCCGTGAGGTGCTATAGCACGGCGAGAACCAGCAATATATATATATGACTCTGACTGCACTTACTGCAGACTCGAGAATTTGGAGAAGAATTTGAGAAAAATTTGGAGAAAAATTGGAGAAAAGTTGTCAAAATAGAGGGATGGGTAAACATCTTCCTTCGGTGCTTACCCATCCCTCTATTTTTTCAATGCTTCTCCCAATGTTTCTCCAAGTTTCTCCTAATTCTGCATACAGGAAAAATGCAGCGCTCCTCTCATGCTGGGCAACTTACTACTGCCTGAACGGTCCGTAAAAACGTCTACAGTAATATTTTTTGGCCTGTGGTTTCTTAACTTAAACTGGTCTCATGTTGCTGACATCACTTTGGTTAACAAAAATCAACTCGGTCACGTTTCCACCGTGGTGTACCGTTACAAAATGTGATACGAACATTAACGTTTACAGTAATGTTTTTTTGGCCAGTGGTTTCTTAACTTAAACTGGTCCCTTGTTACTGACATTACTTTGGTAAACAAAAATCAACTCGGTCACATTTCCACCGTGGTGTAACGTTACGAAATGTGATACGAAATCGAGGATTTTCCACGTGCTTCGAAGGGATTTTCTTTCTACGCAACTTCATGTGCACATCAAGTTCCGCTGCACTATACAGATGTCACTACTCATACATGTTTACAGTTATCAGTGATAAAAGACCATGCCTTTTCCAAAATTTCTTATTCTTTTGAGCCAAACATCAATACATATTTTATTTTATTTTATTGAGAATCGAAATTACTGTCATGTTTTGGGTAATATGAGCGGGTTTTTATTCAGCAGCCAGTGTCCGTTTTTTCATCTGTTTTCAGCTTTCTTGACGTCAGTTAAAATCTATGTAATACTGTATATGCTAGCTAGTACTAAGTATTAATAATCGGAACGTTTTTGGGGGATTGCTCTTTGACAGATGCTAGAAGAGAAAAAAATGAGTCAAATCACAATTACAAAAAGTCTGTCAAAAGTCAGATTTGATATCAAGTAGTAGAAAGACTACTAACCATTCCTTCTGTGCTGTGAAAGCCACTGAGTGAGTTGTGGATAGTGATTTAATCTGGTAAAGGCAGTGTGACAGGACTTCTTATTGTTCATAAACAGCACTTGGATAGAATCAAGCCAGCAACAAGGTAGGTTCATCGTATAATTATATTTTATACGTATTTTTTGGGAAGATTTCACGATTTATGTCGGTTCGAGCCAAAATTTTGAATGCAATTGTGATGTCAAGTCCGAGCATTGGGCGCTAGATAGCGATATGATACCTTTCCCTTGTTGCGTGATTCGTTTTCTTGAACGCGGAACGTGGATGCCATTTAATTCAATGCAGCTAGTAGAATGCAATCCAATTAAAGAGGATTAAGTTCGACTGACAAGGCATAAACTTTCGTCGTCGCATAATGAAACGTCAAAACAGGATTTACTGTTTTCAACGTGGGCAGGTATTCGTTGCTAGGGATTGGACTTTCAACACAAAAACGACGTTTTTTGACGTATACTTCCGGATCAAAAATGCTCCATAATCCGTTGATGAAATAAACTTATTAGTTCTAAGCAATAGGATTTCTCTTTGTTGTTAATCGAGTTGAACATCAATACCACTTAAACTGTGTCTCGTGTTTGATTAAACGCCAACACATTCGCTATTTAAATAGCTGTTGTTGGGTAGATGATGTGTCAATAAGTTGAGAGTCGACACCCAAGGGCACCACGCCGTGCCTATCAAAGTTGTGTTGATTTATAATTGGATAGCCAGCGACGGGGTGCGCAAAGGCAGTTGAGCATCATCATCTGGATATCTGAAGGTTCAATCAACACCACTTGCTGGTGCCTCTAATGAAATCGGGTTCAGTCCGCCCGTCAGCTGAAATGAGAATGTTTTCGTGCGGGGTATTGTTAATCATTCTGCCACTTTGCGCAATGTTACGACCGAAGCTCATTGGCCAGTGTTTGCCTCTAGGGGTTGATTGAACGAATTAGAAACGAGTTGAGTGATCTTTGTAGAGGTCTTGCTCCAGCTGGCCGAACATCTGTCACCCCGGACCTCATCTCATGAACTGCTCGTTAATCATCCACTCCGTGATTTTCCACCGGATCGATGTGTATACCGAGCCCGGTTGGGGCTGCTGCTGCTGCTGGTCGGTGGTGCTGTGGAAGAAAAGGCGACGTCGGGACAAGGCGAGTAAGAGAGAGAGAGAGAGCGTAGAGGAGGGGGGCAACTTTATGGCCTATTATGATCGGATCCTTCGGAGCAAATTAACTCTGGTACGCGGCGGGCTTAACGAGCGCGCGAGCACAGCCGTGTAACAACAGTGTGTGCAACTCCAGCAAACTAATGAGATAGCACAGCGAGGAGGGCCGGCTCGAGGAGTTGACTGGAACTGCATCTCTCGCTCAGTCGTCGTCGTCGACGACGATATCGATTCATACAAATTCTGCTGCCTGGTCTCTGAGACTCCAACGTTGATGATGATATATTTACCTTTTTTCTTCATGTCTTATTAATAAATGGTAGACCCGTTAACGCCATCTCTCCGGACGACCCACGAGCTCCGTAAATTAAAAAATTCAACCAACATTTAATTGAACTAGTCACCCGGCCCATTACGCATTTTATAATTTTTTGCAACGCTATCGAAAAAAGAAATCTCGGGTCACAATGTTTCAACGGTTGAAATCGATCCAGCAAAGCGGGCAGGCAGCAGCGAAGAAGGGTCGTGCAACCGAGTTTTTAAACATCCTCTTTGGTAGTATATTTAGAGAAAGAGAGAGAGAGAGATAGACACCAATTATTATGCAACAGCAGGAGGAATAATCGCCTCGACTTGATCAAGTGGTTCTAGAAGGCCAACTTAATTTGATGTCGCATGAGTGATAATTGATGCCAGAGCGCGCGCCCTCGTTGATCCGATCTTTGCTTCCTTCCTCCCGAAGGTGGATCAAGTTTGATCCGCATCATGTCAAAAGCGACGCAGCAGCTCGTTATAATAATTCTCCCTTGCGCATCCGTAATTGGCTATCAACATTTCACGATGATGGCTCCCGTCCAAGTCCAAAACGGAAGCGAAGTCTTCTCTCTTCCCTTCCGCTATTTATAGAAAATGCCTCGGCGTTTTTCTCGTCCTTTCACTTAACGAGTCGCTTCTCTCCGCCATTGTCCCTCATCAGATTTAACGCCGCCGAAATAAATGAGGCAGGGAAATGTTTGCCTATGGTCGCCATCACCTGACAAAAGTCGCACCTCTTCTCTGTTACTCTGCTCAGTCTGCTGCCCGTTTTCATTTACTTTGATAGTTTGATGTCAAGTCCGATTTTAAACTAATCTCGGAGCAGTAAAGGGCATGGATCGATATCATATGTATGTCTGACAGTCCAGCTGGAGGAGTTGTTGTATGGCTTGCGTGATGATGAAACATTCATAAATCGGATGATGAAACGAGGAACCGCTCACTGACAGGGCGGGTTGGTTGGGCAGGTGGGGAGCAAAAAGGTCGAAAGAAGCCGTGGAAACAACCGGCCGACGGACGGGCTGACGACGGACAACCGGCTACACTAAGCAGTGTTGCGTCAAACAAAATTCATCCATTTGATCCGCTCTCTCGTATACACGTAGACGACGATGATGAACAATGTCGATGTCAGTTGGCCGGCCGCAAGAAACTAAAGTTTGTGAGGTTCACATTTTATTGATTTTCATTTTGAATGAAACATGATTTGCGTCTGCACTAAATCGATCGTTAGTCGAGAGTTAGTTTGGTGATTTTACTTTTAATGAATTCCTTACAAATCCCAAGTAATGGTAGTAGCTACTATCCAGGTGCTTTTTCTGGGAAATGACGATCCTATTCGCTGATTTAGAAGTGAAATATTTAAACGGGCCTTTGAGCAATTTCTAGTAACTTCTAGCTGAAGTTTTTATCAGCTAATACATTTCAATGGGAAGCTAGCTAGCTATCGTTGCGTCGTCGGGGAAGAAGCCGTCTCTCAGATATGCAGATTGTAGCCGAATAGTACGAGACCCTTTTAAATTGATTAAAGACTTTTCCCTTTTAAGGCGAAGAAGGGCACCCACTTCTTTCCTCGGATCTCCCTTAGTAGTAGTACGCCCCGGATGGATATTATACGCACTCAACTTTGCTATTCCCTTTAATCCCGGCCGAACTTGAGTGCTGTTGCTGCTGCTGCTGCTGGACGGATGAAAGTTAAAAGAAGTGGAAGAGTAAAGGAAGAGCAGCAGCAAAAGAAATCAAACTCGAGTCAACATAAACGTTTTGTTGTTGAAAAAAGAAAAACTCTTTTTTTTTCACTTATTTGTGTGGCATAAGTGCCATCAGCCGTGTCTGCGTGGTCGTGATGGATGACGAGGTAAGAAAAGAAAGAAGAAAAAAATGAGAGTAGTAATCCGCCAATAGAGACGGATGTCACGCCAATCGGGTTGATGACGGTGCGAAATTCCATCCGCTCTGAGCAATCGTCAATGATTCATTGGTAAGATTCCCCTCCACTCTCAATCATCCCTATCGATTGAGGTTCCCATCGTCGTCATTGGGGATGTACAATAGCTCTCCTTCTTATCCGGATGTGGGAACCTATAGCTATTCTTTGACATCATCCGCACGGAGGCAGCTGCTGCTGGCGGCGGCGGCTGCTTCGGCTGCTGCTGCTGCTGGATCATCTGTATGTATGGGAACTTTTTTCCTCCCCTACTCTTTTACCAAGAGGGGTGGGCGACTGGCGAAATGATGAGCAGCACTAGTGGAGTAGTAGACTAACTCCTCCTCTTTTCCAATTGTATTTAGCCAAAAAGTCTCTTAACAAGGGAATAGTATATAAGGGAAGCGATGGGAGGGGGGTAGTCGCCGTCTTCTACGTCGTCGTCGGTAGGGAAAAGCTAGTATAGGAAGCATTGCACAGGATTTGGTAATTGGACTCGTGCGGGCTCCTCTTAATGAAGTCCCGGGCCGCGCCACTCTCACGACGTCGACGACGAAGCCGGAGCTTGTTAGACAGGGGACCCCCCCCTTCTTCTTCTTCCCGTCCTCCTTCTCCTCCTCAACCTTCTCCTCTCCCTCATCATCGCTGTTTAGAAAAGACGCGGCTCTCCTTGTGTGCCAAAACTCGCCCGGCAGCTTATACAATCAGCTAGGACTCTCCCCCACCCAACCACCCTCTCTCTCTCTCCCTCTCCCTCTTCGCCCTATATATCTTTGCCTCCTCCCCAATTACCCAACCTCCCGCTCTAACTTTGCCCCGTCCCCCAACTTTTTAATGAAGGCTCGTTTCCTCTCTCTCTCTCTCTCTCTCTCATTTTCTCTGTCCGTCTCCTTCTTCCGTACATTCCCGCCTTCCGCGCCCAGCACGGAAGAACACACGAACCACCGCCACTACCACTCTCCGGCCGGCGCTTAATCAAACGCATCCGTGCGGCCGCTACCGCCACCGCTGCCGCCGTCGCCGCCGCTTTTTCATTCCGTCACAGACGGCCAGCAACCCAACACAATAGGGTTCCGGACAAAAACAAACCATTCAGGGTGTCTGTCGGTAAAGGGATGAAGGGCGCTAGCTGCTCCTGCTGCCCGTTGCCGACATTAGAAATCATCGTAAAAAGAAAATCTAATCATAAGGTGCCAGTCGCCGTCGGAGAAGTTAGCGCGCGCAGCTCGCAACTAAGAAAGAGAGAGAGAGAGACGGAACGGATAGACGTAGAGAGAGAGAGAGAGGGAGAATAAGGACGCAATGCAATCAATACTGCTAATTAGATCTTTGAGTCGCCGCCCTGTTCCCCCCGTCTCTTTTCTAGATATAATTGCCCCAGCACGATCTCTCTCTCTCTCTCTCTCTCTCTCTACTTCCACCCATTAATGATAACTACGTGTGTACTCTACTACCTCGTACAAAACCAGGCCTCACGAGGCATCTTTCCCGATGACGGTGTATTACAGAGTACTAGCCATTTATCGCGCGCTGGCCGCCGCAGCCGAGCCCACAGCTCCGGTCGTGTTAAGGTTTTTCTCTCTTTTCTAGCTCCTTTTTTTCTTCTTTCATAATCGTGATGAATGTTTACACGACCCTGAGACTCGTCTCTGGAGAGTGGCAGGTTAACCTAATCCATCCAAGAACCTGACGTCGAGACATCAAAGATAATCTTGTTTGATCGAGGAAATTGATGTACGTACATGGTATATTGCTGCCTGCCTCTAGTCTGACTAGTAGCGCTACAAGCTCGTAATAAAACGTCTAATCAAAAGATATTTTACCAATGGCGGATTTATTACGTCTCCCGACGTCGTACTACTACTACGACGACGACGACGACTACTGCTTCTCCCATCGCATAGTAGCGCAGCCATTATGAACTTGACAGCGGCGTCACGCGGGCGGCGAAATCGATTTAATAATAAGAGTAGCTGTGACTGTATAACAAAACACACGAGGCCAGCGACAGCCGGCAAAGAGGGAGAAAAACGAAGGAAATGGGCGAACAACGGAAAAACTCTCGCCGGAATTTTACGCGTCCATGGTTACCGAGAGCTCATTATATTACACATGTTACGTACGACGAGCGGACGATGATGATTCCTTTTTGCTGCCGACGGATTCTCATCATGGAAGTGTTGACACGCTCCGTCACTACCCTGCAAAATAAAAAGTTGTTTAGAAATTTTTTTTGGTATTTCCGTCTTCTTACTTTTTTCTGTTGTTGTTGTTGTGTTGGTTGTTGCCTAACTCAATGCTAACCGAGAGAACACACACAAGTTATCAATCACGCTGGGGAATGTCTCGAGTAAAGTAGGTCAGAGTTTAATTGAGTGTATTGTTATTTCTCTTTTCAGCCGGGCAAAGCATTGACGTCACCGTCCATTGCGACCTGTTCAAAAATGTAAATCTAGTTGCTTTTGCCGCAGTACGAGAAATTCCCCATTATGCCCCGCTGATGAATCATGTTATTTTCTCCAGCTCTTTTGTTATGCGAGAGCCAGGGAATAAGAAGCATCCGTCTTGGTAGCAATCAAAATCGCCCGCCAAGTTTTATAATTGCCTGTCGACCGCGCGGGACTTTTGACACGGTCCCGCGCGTTGATTGCACGACAACATCTTATCATCTTCCTAAGAAAATCCTTAGATGTGTTTTTCTTGGAAAGGAAAGCGCCGCACGAGCGGACGACGACGAGCGAGAGATTCGCTATGATTTGACTGCGGGGACTTGTCCTCGATGACCCTATAGGAAAATTTATTTTCGATCCCGTTTATTCTCCTATCTCGCGGAGTGAGAGAAACGAAATTGTAAAAAAAAAATTATATTTGAAAAATGTCCATTTGGACGGATGGACGGATGACCGGACGCCGGACGAGCATGTGGTGGCGCGATGATCGGGCCGGTCCCAACCGGAGTCACCCTCGTCCTCTTCTCTCTTCTCTTCTTCTTCTTCTTTTTTTGGAGGCCTTTTCTTCTCATTCATTCGGCGAGTCTCTTTTGCCGCCGTATTCATCCACTGGTTCGCCTTCGTCCCTTTTTCTTGTTCATGAGGGGCGCTGCTGTTGCTGCCGCCGCGGCTGCCACAAAAAGGAGGGGAAAACCGGTCCCGCCAGCTGTGCCAGAGAGAGGGGGAAGAAGATGGAAGGAATAGAACACAAGTAGAAACGGATGAAAAGAAGAAGAAAACGGAGGGAAGCGCGGCGGTCCGATGCGCAGCCGCGGGCGCCATCCATCACCCGTCGACGGATATTTTAAACTGCGCGCCAATTCCACAATGCCATTCTACTTGAAATAGATTTTTTCCAAATAGAATCATCTTTGAATGCGAGTTTAGCAATAATCGAGTCGGTTTCTGAAATTCGAACGGTTCAAATCGGTGGAAAACGAGATAAAACTCTGTTGGGAGCGCCGATTGAAAATGTCAGTGTCCTGGGTGTAGGTTTAGGTCTGCCGCCAGAGGCCAGCAGAGTCGTGCGCGACGTCCCGTGTGTTTGGGCTCCAGGTTCCCTCAGCTTTCAGCTTCTCTGTCGTCAGTGTCGCCTCGCATCACGGGCTCACCAGGTGGCGGCTGGCCTAACGCTCTCGTACTCGTTTTTGACTTGCACATCAAAGTGGAGGAGAGAAAAACGGCCCGTCGAAATACCCGACATCACACTCGATCGACCAGCTTTGAGCAAGTTGTGTTGTCGTCAAAACTATCGTACCGTCAATTTCCCTCCACCCGGATTACTCGCCCCAGCAGACAAGGAACAACACAAAACCCCCAAAACTACTTTGTTTTTAGTGATACATCACAACCACACGATTCGCTTCTTCTCCTCACTCTCTCCTCTCTCTCTCTGTGGTGATTGTTTTTTGGGCTTGAACCAAACTCGTTTGAACCCGCCTTTGTTTCTCGAAAAAGTTTGAAGAAGTCAAGTGAGTAAGGAAATCAAAAAGAAAGTGAAAACTTGTCGTCGTCGTCTTCTCTGGTCTTGATTGTAACACACAACAGTAACTCGCACACACACACCGTTGTCATCCTATCGCTTACGTGCGCCGGATAGCCTTGTGTCGAGTGTGTTTTCTGGTGTGTGTGTGTGTCTGTGTGTATGTGTACATGCATGTGATTATCAGTGTTACGGGTAAACCCCCGAAAGTGCGTGTGAAAACGACGGTTGTGCTTCTTCTGAAATCACCGCTCTCTTGATTGGCTCTTTTAAGAAGAGAGAAGGAAGGAAAAAATCTACTTGCAATCCTCCCCCCACCACTCAAAGTGATCCCGTGTATATTGTGTGTATATACATCTGAACGGACGGTTGATACAGACAGGCGGCGTTGCCAAGTTGTCTACAACACAAGAAGACGTCCGTGTGACACACACACAGACACACAACACAGCGAACGGGCGCCTTTTTCCTATTTGTTTTGTTGTGCTGTGTTGTTTCTCTTTTTTTCTACTACCCTCTCCTCTCAGCAAGGCGAGACACAATAGCACGTGGTGAGTACCGAAACAAAACACTAAAAAAGAACACACAACCTCCAATCGATCATTTGTTACTGCTCGCCCCATCTCCTTCTCTAGATATTGTTTAGTCAATGATTAGATCAGTGACGGCTGTGATGAGATCCTTTCATCCTCGCGTCAGATTTCCATCGCACACTCATCTTCGCCCCGACTCCGCGCGTCGTCCTTTTCATTTTTCCGCTTCCGGGAATTTCTTCTTTTTCTCTGCCGCTTTTTATTTTTCCTTCTCCTTACGGTCTCGGAAGAAATGAGAGACGGTGTTGTATCCCCCTTCAGAGAAATCGGCATTAGTAGCCCCAGCTCTATCTAATACGAAATGAGTATTTATATGTAATGATGAGCGAATATGATTGGATTACTTAGGAAGAGAAAGAACGAGGGAAGAGATAGCGATTCATCATGTGAGAGAATACCGGAGGTAGGCGGGTCCGGAATCGATCCATTACAACCTCATGAATTGTTGGAACTGCGATTAAGTCCGGTCTGTCGACGGTCGTTTAATTACGCGCCATGTGTGCGGCACCGCGCGGACAGATCCATCACGCGATATAGTCTGTAGAGCAGCAGCAGCAGCAGGAGTACTAGAGGGCCCTTTCATCCCGAAGACGAAAGAACAAGAAGAAGAAAAAATAAAAAAAAAAGAGAAGCGATGAAATAACCAAAGTACCAATGTATAGTGTGTGGCTGGTGTAGTCGTACACGAGCAGCAAAAGCTTCAAGAGAAGAGAGGCATCGCCATCTTGTACCGAAGAAGAAGAGCTCGGTATGTTTTACCTCCGGGGCAAAAGTTTGGTGCGCGCATCGAGAAGAAGAGGAGGAATAAAAGGTGGGAAGAAAGAAGGCCCCTACTAAACTCTAAAAAAAGAGAAGAAAAAAAAATCTCTTGAACAAAACGCAGCGGGGAATCTGTGGCGAGTCTCGGCTTCAAAAAACGCCCGCGCTGACCTCTTTCTCTCCTCTCCATCTTTTCCTGTCTGCTGCTGCTGCTGCTGCTGAAGCTGAGAAAGAGAAAAAGGGAGAAGAATTAAAAAGCATGGTCGTAAAGGTCGACTCTTATTAGATTTACTTCATGTCAATCTGCTGGCCCGTCTAGGACGTTAGAAACGATGCCGAATAGTAGTCGTAGTAGTAGTCTGTTCGGTTGATGCTTTTTCGCCAACTTTGGTCAACTGAGTTTGGGCGCTCGCATATTTTAAGCCAATGTTTCACTGTGAGCCAGAGAGAGAGAACCGGGCAAAAAGTTTTTCCTTTCGACGTCGAATATAATCGTGTTAAACGGACAACTTTCCACCCCACACAGACCAAATGTTTGGCCGCCGCATTTCCAACCGGGGCAGAGTCCGTCTTTTGTTTTCCCCGTTTTTTCTCTCTCTTTTTCGTTGGGGGTTGAAAACTGTTGGGTCCCTCTACGACGACGACGACGACCCCCTCTACGTATTTTTATAAACGCTTCTCTTTTCTAACTCTGCCCAGAGTCTTTCTCTCTCTCTCATTGTGTGTCGATCCCCCCTCTGAACTCCAACCACACACAAAACATTCCTTCAAGAACCTGAAACCCCCCCTCATCTCGGGTTCCTCCCTCTCCAAGTTTTCTGTGCGTTCCCCTTCTTCTTTTTCAGCGTCTTCTTCTTTTTTACTGTGTTTCAAAACGGCCATCAGCAGCCCCCTCTATACCCCGCTGTTTTTGTGGCCCTCATCAACAACCCAGCATTTGTCCCTTCTTCTTCTTCTTCTCCCCTAGTCTGCTTCACCTTTCCACCAAAGTTTATAGATATATATATATATATTGTTAATTCCATCAGGTTTCGTTAAGGTCGAAAAGAACGTTGTAGGTGAGCATAGGGCTAAGCTTGGTAGGGAAACGAGAGACGCAGGAATCGATGTGTATAGGAACGGAACTTACACGAGTACTTTGCTCAATTCATCAAGATGATCAAAGTTGATGGATGGTGCGCCAAGTCAGCAAACTCGAATTTCATAAAGATGGATGAGGTTCCGTGTTCTTGTGTCTTGCCAGGCGACTTGAACGTCGGGAGGAGTCAAGTGCCAAAGGGCCTTTTTCGGGTTTTCTCTTCATCTCGTCTTCTTCTTGGTCTTCGTCTTGGACTTGGTCCTCCTGTTCGGCCCCGGTCTAACTCGACGAAACGACGAGACAAAGTGGCTTTTTCATTTCCAAGAGGGGGGCAGATGGTGGCGTCTTGAGGTCTGGTGCAGTTTACCATGACGGCGGTCCGCTTGTTGTTGTCTTTTTTTATGTTGAGGAAACTCCCGTCCGTCCAGTCGACGCATACAATGAACTGACTTTTCTTTCTTCGTCATCATAAAACTTTGAGGGGAAAAATTGGGGGTGGGGAGGAAGACGAAACAGCAGAGAATTTCGATGGGTCTTTGGGTCTTAAAAAATAAAGAAACACAAACGCTGGGCGCGCGGGTTAACAACATGAGCGCCAAGGAGGCACGTACCTCAAGGGCATCCTATCGGTACACCTTGCGAGACTGATTGAAAAATGAGGCCTCTACCGACGGACGGCGACTTTTTCTTGATTCACCTGGCGTGTCTCAAATCACCATTTGGATTCAATTCACCGACAACAACAAGCAGCAACGACGGACGGACGCACGGAATCAATGGTGTCAGCCATGTTGACACGCTCCACTGGTTCTTTCAATCGATTCGAACTGGGAAAAAGGGGAAAAAAAAGACCGCGCCGGCTCCCTGTTTTTCTGATAGAATCTCGATAGTACGGCCAGGCCGACTGAGGCTCGAAAAGCGGCCCAATTCTTCTCGGTAGAGAAGGAAAATAGGAGAACCTCGAAATCGTCCAAATCACACGTTAGTGGCTGGATGGAGTTGTGTTTTGTCACAGTCGAATGAGCAGCTCGACTCGCGCCCCCTCTTTATTCTTCCCTTCGCCTACCATCAGCGTTTTAATGCGATCAAAGAACGATGATCAAGTAACTCTGTCGTCAAAACTCATTCCAGTCGAAAGGAAAACAAAAAGAGAAGAAGAAGAAGATGCGGGAAGAAGACGCGTTTTCGAGTTTTTACTTTTTACCTCGCCTCGGTCCCCTTCTATTTTACCTCTATTAAAAAGTTCAAGGTGTGTAATTTCACCGGGGCTCGCAGGTGTATGTTTAGCTTCATTTCATTAATTTTCCGTTCTCGCAGACCCGCTAGGGGGGGTTGGCTCGCTTTATGATGATGATGATTATGAGTGTATTTTCTTTTGGTTCTTTCTTGTTTCTTCTTCTTCTTCTCCTCCTTCTTCTTCTTCACCATCTCCTTCTCTCTTTAATTTCAAGGCCGTTACCTGGCGGCGAAACATTCTTTTCCCTTTTGATTCCGTTGTATTCAATACGGTGGAAAAGAGTGGAAATAGTTTTACCACTTCTTTTTGCTTATTCCTCGCACACACAGACGCACACTCGCTCTTTTCTCTCAGTGTACGTGCTCGAACGCTTGAGAAATGGTCACTCAACATCCTCTTTTTCACAACTTCTTCTTCTTCTTCTTCTAGTCTTTTTGCCTTTCGTAACGGAAAGGTAAGAAAGGCGCGCTCGGGTTCATACAGGTCCGCCGGAGGGCCGACACATACGGCACGGAAGGGATAATGCATTGAACTACGTACTGTATTTTTATTTGTATATTTGACGCTACGAGAGTCTTAGGAGAAGAAGAGAAGGAAGAAGATGAAGAAGAAGAAAAACGGGGCCGACCCCATTTTCCATACGTTTATCGAGGCCTGTACATCTTTCAGACAGATCACCTGTCGGTGCCGTGAAGTGTATTAGGGCGCGCGAGCCAGCAATTTCCCTTTGGGTCGGATCCCGATGGAAGATATTTAGAGTGTACTAGCTGCGAAATCCGGTTCTTCCATCGGCGAGCAGCTTATCTCTGGTGCCGTTGTGCGCTCCTTCTCTCTCTCTCTCTCCCGTCTGTATGTCGCTTAAGAGATGTTACAGCAGCAGCAGAAGCAAGCCAGAAAAAAAGAAGAAAGAACATGATTACTAATGGCTCTCACCTCCGTCCATCGATCGGGGCGGTCACCCAAGAGCACCAAGGTCAACAGATGGGCAGATTTCCTTTTTCCCCCGTCTTCTATATACACCAAGTGCTCGACTCCTTTTGGTACTAATGGGTTGCGACGTATCGGCCATTGATCAAACACCGCTTTCCCTTAGCACCGCCATTCCATATAATTCAACCGACATTCAATCATTTCCTCTCGGAAGACATCAGAACAACAACAACAACTGCAAAAAGCCAAAGTGTCGAATTCATTTCGAGAGACGACGACGGTCCGTCTGAGCCTCTGCGAAAAAAAGAGTACAGTTAGGTGGGGGGGTTTCGGAACAAAGTGAGTGGCAGACTTGTGTAGAGAGCATTAAACAGTCGTTGTTCATCTAATCAGGAGGAGCACTGAGCCCCGGCATCGAAGGCAGCACTTAAGCTAGAAGAGAGAGAGAGAGAGAGAGAGAGAGAGAGATAGAACTCACTGTATGGGGATGGAAAAGGGGGCGCGCGCGCCGGAGAGAGAGAGAGAGAGAGAGAGCTGGGCTAAGAGCGTTGTGTTGTTTACCTCCATTAGCAGCAGCAGCTAGCTTGCCCAGCTCTCTCAGACATCACCCTCCACTCTTTGCTCCTCCACTCTCTTTTTTTTTTCTCTCTCCTCTCTCACTCTTCTAGTAGTCTGTACCCTCGTCGTATTTGCTTTTGGTGGGCCCCCCTCTCTCTCTCTGCTTATATTCTCACGATAAAATGAGTTGTCCACATTAGCCTCTTCTTCTCACTCTTTGCATCCGCGCCATTTGTCTCTCTCTATTTCCCTGTATGCTTGTGAGGTAGGAAAGTATTTGTCGACTGTCAATAGGCCAGACGATCCCATCCGTCGTGTTTTTTGGTGTGTGTGTGTGCGCGGGAGGGGGAAAGCCATTTGTTTTTGTTTGTAGAGAATTAGAAAAAGAGAAGAAAAAATAAAATAAAAGGGAATCGAGTATGTGTGTGTGTGTGTGTGGGTACCCACCCTTCCGGTACGCGGATGTGGCGTGAGTGTTGATGAGGTAGGCGGGGGATCAGGTGCACGTCCTGTCGCCTAAACCACATCCACTTATTATTTCCAATAGGATCTACCAATGATTTGATGTTGATTGAATTTCCGCCGCCAATTGATTGTGTGTAGACTCGCACTTTAGTCGGGGACAGCCCTGGACTCGACCGGATGTGAAAAATCACACAAAAAACGGGACACGCCTCTCTCTCTCTCTCTCTCTTTCTTTTTTATCCACTTCTTTTGTTCGGCTCTTTCGCTCTCGGATGACTGCATAGCACATATCTCTATTAGTTTTCTTCATCGCATTCACGTTGTTACATATATTATTAGGAGCTAAGAAATACGTTAACCCCAAAAGCCGAGCCGAGCCTCAGCTGTTCTCTTTCTTTATTATTCGATTGGTTGGCTTGCGGATTATTACGACGTCGTATCCGGTCACCGGAAATGACTGTTTGAACGAGTTGGGCTTGTCTGTGTGAAACTGGTCGCCGACAAAGTCTCTATTGCCTCACCGCCGAAACACTTAAAAAACCTTCATTACTTAACAAAAAAGAAACGAAAAAAAAAATAACGAGCGGAATATGGACCGACCGTCGATGTGTATCAAAGGAAAACTGGAGAAGAAAAAGAGGGAAAAAATGTTGTTGTTTCATTGGCCAAGAAACTGTCAAGCCATCCGGTTGCCAGGTGTGTGCCACCTGGTTTTCTCCGAACGGACCCCCGAAAAATCGATTCAATCCGCGTTTTGTCCCTCTCGCTCTGTAGACGTACAAGTATTTCTATAGAAAAGCGATGTGTGCAACTGCGAACGGCCGATTTTCACACAGACGGGGGGATTTTTTTGATCAAATAACTTTGGAGGAGGAGGGGGGTTTGAATATGATAAAAGAAGATGTCTACAATAGAAAATAGAGACCTATTGTGGCCGTCGACGGCTGCGAGTCCTCTCTCTCTCTCTCTCACACTCTCTTTCTCTCTTTTGAGAAAGAAACCCGAAATATTTAGAGTTGCCCGTAAAAAATGGTGGCCGGTGGAAATTCTCTCTGCAACACGGAGGGGGAAAAGCTCATCAAGTTGAGATGGATTCGATCCGCCTTGCTGACGCGCCATTTACATTCTGTATTTATACATAAGAGGAGCGGAGCGCTAGGAGAGAGCGGGAGAAGGAGAGGAGAGTTGGATGGACCAAGACCCCCTTTTCATATTCATTAGTGGCAAGGGCGGACTAATTAAACGGGGCTCGTCCCATCACGCGCCTCATTTCACTCTCCCCACCACCACTACCACCACCACCGTCTACGTACACACACAAACCTGGAGGCCAATCGCATTGATTCAAGAAGAAGAAGAAGACGAAGAAGAAGAAGAAGAAGAAGAAGAAAAAAAATTAACGATCCTCTCCCGAAGTGGAAAAAAAGAAGACAAAGTATAGTGGTAGAGAGGAGTAGTAGGAGCAGCCGAGCAGCTGAGAGAGGGCTCCCCCTTAATTGGCAATTTTACACCATGGCGCTGGCCTCGAGTCAAGAATCAAGAGGCCGCCCCGGTCTAGATCATAAATCCTGGGCGCATTTCCCCACTTTAAATTCAATCTCATTTGATTCTACCCGTTACTCTTTGCTACCCATTTGCTTCAACTAGTCTAGTCGACTACTGCTGGGGAATATTCACACGGATCTACCCGTCTAGTTGGACGCATCAGACGGCCCAAATGGGGAAATGATCCGAAAATGTATCTCGACCTACTCGCTTTTTTCTTGTGTTGTGACCCAGCTACTACTTCCATTACGGAGGTAGATGTAAAAACTCTTTTGTGCACATCCTTTGATGTCGAAGACGACGAGCCTTCCGTGATTTGCATCCGAAGCGCAACTCTCTCTCTCTCTCGGGGTCTCACCGCTCGTTAATCAAAAGAGAGGTGGCCTTGCTGCTGCCGTGGCTCCTGACGATGATCGGACCGAATAAGCGCGTCATCCAATGAGCTCGTTAGCTCATTGTGAAATATGCATGGAATGGATGGCGGACGGGAGAGAGGGAAGGCTTCCCGGAGAAGACGAAACCCCTTAAACGAACGTCATGCCCAGTCCGTCAAATCATTTTTTTTTTTCTGGTGGCGGCTCAAAGACCTTTCAACCACCGGTGGTCAACGAGTTCGTTTACCTTTTTTTTCTCTCTCTCTCTCTCTCTCTCTCTCCTCCTGCTCTTTGTGTTGGCCTTGTCTCTTTTGTTTCACCTTTTTAAGGGCGTTTGATTGCGTCTTATCGCGCAGCCCCCAATAATCCAAGAGAACCCGCAACGGCATTGACTGACAGTTGGATAATCGAGATTTACAAAGGACAGCTTGTTCGGTAGGTTTTCTTTCTGCTGGGCGTGAACCCGTCGAACCGATCGATTTTCGAGAGAAACTCTTTTTTTTTCTTTTTTCTTTTTTCTTCTCTTTTTTTTATTATTATTATTCCAACCGAGCGACCTCGGACCGGCCGCCGTGACTACACCATCATTTCTTTTCTTTTCCCTTTTTTTTTCTTTTCCGAACTTATTGATGATGACGGGCCGACCTGTCCGCACACACGCACACACAATCGACCAATCGGCCCCTTGTAGTAAGTCCATCCCGTTAGCTCCGCATGTTTCGCCCCATGGTAACAAGCTCCGGGCATTCCCGACCCGGCCTACCATCATCATCATCATCAAATGTATTCCGAACAAATCGAATGGGGCATCATCACCTATTGGTGTACATAACATTGAATGGCCGGAGAAAAGAAATGGCCGCTGCTGCTGCTGCTCCTACTCCAACCCTCCCCTTTTTTGTTGTTTCTCATATTGTTTCTCCTTTTTTTGGGTGTAGTGGCTCAATCTGGATGAAATCGATTTCATAGTCGATCTCCTGTTTGTTGCCCATAAACTTAATTCGATTCCAAATGTGTAGCGATTGTTTATCCGGTCGATTGTCGCCGTTTCTCCGTCGGAGCGTGTGAACAATGTTGACGGGCAGCTGCCTTTCTTCCCTGAAAAATGTCAATTATTTGCCTCACCTTGCCATCGGTTTCAGATGGGAAATCCAGTTCTCCTCCTCGGCATCGAGTCGTGTGGACGGATCATTCTTTTTTTGGCATCTTTTTTGATTCCGCCCTTGTGAAGCAGAGTTGCTCTACAAGTTCCAGTCAGCTTCTTTCCCCTTTTAAGGCTCGACTTCTTCTCTAACCTCCTTGCTCGTTTCCAACCGTTTTGGAGGTGGTAGTCTGGCTGCTGCTCCTGCTGTTGGATGTGTCATCTAGGTGACTAAGAAAGTCTCGTCGGCGGCGTTGTCAGGGACCGAAGGGGCGCTCGGCGAGTCCGTTTGGCCGCAGCCGCTGCCGCCGCCGCCGCCGCCCAGAGTCATTTGAAGCTCGATTCAGACGCAATTTGTTTGCCATTGTTACGTCGTTGCCTCGCTGTTGAATTTCTTTCTTTCCATCTCTCTCTCTCTCTCTTCTTTCCTCCCTCCCTCCCTGTGTCAAATCTGTGAAGCCTTCGTTTGCTCGCAAAATCATCTCATCACTCGATTCCCTCCACCCCACCGAACGCCACTGGTTTGATTGGCCTCCATAGTCTCTCTCTCTCTCTCTCGCTCGTTTCTCTTGGCGACTTGGTTCCGAGGAGGAGTCGGAGGGTGACTACTGCTGCGTCTCGATATCTACGACGGAACTGCCGCCGATGGCTGGGCTCAAGTGGCCGTCGTAATGAAGCGCTGCTGTTTCGATCGAACGGACGTCGAAAAATCGAAAAAGCATTCCCTCCTCCAACCGCTCATTAGAGACGGACAGACGGACAAGATGATGCAGCAAGAGCTAGCTGGCTACATTTGGGATTCAGAGCACAAGCCGCTGTCTCATCAGCATTGTCATATCGATCATTGGGCGCAATCGAATCGAACCGTCATCAACAATCAAGACCGGGCGGCTACGTAATTAGGCTTTTGAATTCTTCGGTCGACGACTTGTGTGAGTGAGGACTGAGGAAGAAGAAATTTTCTTCTTCTTCTTCTTCTACTAGTTCTACTCTTCTTTTTTTTTCTTGTGTGGATTTTATAGTTGAAGCCGCCGTTTTCGACAGAGAGAGAGGAGAGGGCGCTAACGAACACCAATTCTCTCTCTCTCCTCGTCGCCTCTTTTCTGGCGACCGTGTGTTGCACAGACGCCGGGAATGATAATCCCTTCGTTAGAGAACCATTTCTCACTCGGCCGACGCCCCGTCTACTTTCTTTTTGCATTTTCTTCTTCTTCATCGTCTTCTTCTTCTTCTTTTTCGCAGTTGTATTAAAAATAGAGAAAAGGAATACTTTTTTTTTTTTAAATTTTGGACATTTTCTTTGTGGGTTCGAATAACTCCGGCGGATCGAATTCTCTTGTGCCAACATCTTTTTCCTTTTCGTCCGTTCCATTTGAAACTTCAAAGTCTTCTTGTGCGAGTGCGTGCCCGCCGGTGCGTCTCCAATTGCAGATTAAGAAATTGCTGGACACGGGAGATGAATCAGATGATGAATAACTTAAAACCGACCGACGACTCGTGTCCTTTCAGCTTTTAGATCGAATTGCATTTCAATCCACAAGAAGGGGATCCCTCCTCTCTCTCTCTCTCTCTCTTCCCTCTGCGCAGAGAGCTGGATCAAATGAGATCTGCCGCCGCTGCCGCTATATAACGCGATGGACAAACCCACGTCATCGTCTCTTTCAATTGTAATTAGCTCATTACGTCGAGCCCCCTTTGGGCTTTTGTCGAGAGAAAACGAGACATAGACACACAGCGCACGCACACACTGAATGGTCGCGGTTGCCGTCGTCTCATTTAGAGAAGCAACGGGGTCAAACGAGGTCGGAAAACTTTAGACCAACGACGGTTCGTCCTGTTGACTTTTTATACTATAATCGAAAGAAAAGGAAAGAAAAAAAGAACCAGTCGAGCAACTCTGGAGACGTACGAGAGAGCGAGAATTTGGGAGGAACAATCCGTCAAGCTTCGTTTTCTTCTACTTAATGAAAAATGGCGATCTAATTAAGTAACAATCAAGCTTGAAGCAAAGTTGACGGGCGTGGAATAGAGGGAGAGAACTATCTCTCTCTCTCTCTCTCTCTCTTCATCTTGATATTTCGGACGGAGCTCGAAGATGAGGAGGAGGATGAATGTGCTGCTGCAGCAGCATCGTCTTCTTCTTCTTTTAGCCTTGTGCGAGTGCTGCTGCACCCCCACTCGCGCTAATTAGCTCATTAAGTCGCTCGGCTTGTTGTTTGCAGCAGCTTCGGCGGGAGCGTCAGATGAGTTCCGCCGAGCTGCGTTGCACTGCCAATTAAACCGGGCAAAAAGGTGGGGAAGAAGAA